>CM077914.1:10000000-15000000 GCA_039766575.1 Serrognathus titanus
TAAACGAACGGATTTTGCTAATTTAAATGACACATTTTGTAATTTTCTAGATTCGTTAATCAGGATATAGATCTGCCAACTTTAATATTAATTAAAACAAAAAATAAAAATGATCGTTTTATTGTTTTAGTTTCCCTTGACAACTTTATTTACTTGACAACCGTTTTACTTGACAACTTTGTTTATTTACTTTCACTCCTGACGAAGCTATCAAACGATAGTAAAACGTAGAGCGTTAGTGCCAATTTTAATGACCGTTTTAAAATAATTTATTATTCAATTTCACCGGACAAGAATCTACTTTAATTATAATTATTACATCACTAATTATTAACGTATGCTCAAAAACTCCCGCGTTTGTAGTTGGCGTTGGTTCGGTAAACATATGTCGGTGCTCTGAACATAATCATAATCAGTTTTAAGGTTATAATTTTGTTCTGGAATTAATTCTCTCTTACTTCTGTTTGTCTTTAATTCATCTACTACAAATTATTTGGAGTCAGGAATCGAGTTTTAAAATGTATTGAATCCGGTGAAATTGAACGGTGTAAAGTTTCTTTTATAACCTCAATTTATTTTACTGTTTATTTTTGTTCGTATGACACATCCAATTAATAAGTAAAGACATACTTTGTTCGTTGCTATTCCAAGTCATGGCCAACTCCAAAGGTGGGTGTTTTTGAACACACTATTATTTTACTAATGATTTACATTTTCTGCATATAGCATTAGTAACCAATAATATTTTCGCAAATCTTTATCTTCTTTTTAATAAATTACTTACATTTTGTGATTTTTCATTGCATACGTTAAATCTTACCTTTCATTAAGAATATAAAATTTGATTAAAAAGTATCAGTAAATGGCGAAGTTACACATTTTTGACAAAATTCACTACGTTTGGTACGGCGAGTTGCAAATGTTTTCTTTCTAATGCATAGGTGCCCTGATGCTTGTGCAAAAATCAAAATATCTTCTTCATTTATTAATTTACGAAATAATGATGATCGACAATTTTAATTAAGAATTTTATTCTCTATCAATTGGTAAAATAATATACAACGTGTCTCATAAATGTCGCGTTCAATTGTTTTTTGATACATCATTTCAATTATCTTGGATAAAACCACTAGTTTGCTAATTTAATAGAATTCGTAGCTTTTATATTAACAAAATTAACCCGTCTTAAGTTTGAACTGACTGTATAACACATGTACACTATGAGCATAAATGATTGAGGACAAGTTGAATTTCCCGCCTTTCAATATTTTTCTTAAGTTGGTCAAATGTATTGGCGTGCACTGGGATGCAATGTGGATAACGAAATTATTACTCAATAAAATAGTCTGGTAATTAATTATGTATTAATTTGGTCATTTCAAATACCTAATTGCAATATGTATGCAAAAATTGGCTCTAAAAAGATCCGACACTGAACAAAAATTAATTTATTTTCAGGACGACCACACACAAGGAGTAAAAATCACTAGATAGAGACGCGGGAAATTCAACTTGTCTTCAATCATTTATGCTCATACTGTATAACACTCCAGTTTTAAGAAACGTCCCATGTGGTTCGTGAAAACTCAAAAATGGTGCCCTCTTGTGGCGCATTGCGTAACTTCGATTTCCCCGGGTAATGGGATCTCCTTCGTCGAATTTTGAGTTGTCAAAAATGCTTATACGTCAGAGTTCTCTATCACTAGTTTGCAACGTGAAAGTCTTCTAAATGACCTAGACGGGACGATCAAACAAGTGAATCGCCCTTTACTAAAAAGTGCATCACACAAGAAGTGTTCGGTAATAGTATTTTTGGAACCAGTTAAGAAAATGTTACGAACGATAGTTACCAGAAGCGAGCACCTTCTTCTGAGAGGAACCGTGAAAAGATGCGTGAAATACAACACCGCCAGGTCCCTTAGCACGGAATGTTTCAGAAGAAGGCACCTAAATACGTGGGTATTATTTTCTCGAGGTTTTTTTGAATTAAACTTTTATCGCGTACGCATCGGCTCACTTAAATCACGTTCGCATAACCCAGGGGTCCTTCAAAATTTATTTTTATATTTCATAACCTTAAATATTTAAATTGCTTCATTATAGTGTGTCCATGTGGATTTATTATCTTGTTTTAAATTGACAGGTGTGAATTTCTTTTAAATGTATACAGGGTGTTCATCCAAAGACTTTTTTATGGTTGCAAAACGTCAAAGGTAGGTTGAGAATTGCTGCAACAAATAAAATTTCATCAATAAAACGAATTGTTACTGATAATCATGTATGGCATGACCATACTAGTGACAATTCAAAAAAACAAATGAATAATTTTAATGGGTTTCAAGTACTGGGCGTTCCAGAAACTGCAAAAGATACTCTGACAGCGCACGGAGAAACCCGAAACAAACAAGTTCGCATATAAATAATTTATAATTAAAAATAAAAAACGTGTGGTTACAATTCATTGAACAAACTTCTTCTAATTCTTTGTTATTTGCAGGAAAACGACTGCTCTGAAATTAACTCCAAGACTTATATTGCAGCAGAATGCATTCCGATATTACGCTGATTATCCGAGTCACATTAAAGTGCCTCTACCGGCGCTCTCCCCAACAATGGAAGAAGGAACGCTCATCAGTTGGGCTAAAAAGGAAGGTGATAAATTGAATGAAGGTGACCTCCTCGCGGAAATCGAAACGGACAAAGCGACCATGGCATTTGAAACACCAGAAGAAGGTTACTTGGCGAAAATTTTAATTCCTGCTGGTACAAAGGGAGTCCCAATAGGGAAATTAGTTTGCATCATTGTTCAGAACCAGGGCGACGTGGCAGCATTTAAAGACTTTGCAGACGACAGTCCTGCAGTAAAGGCAGCTGCACCTTCTCCCCCACCACCTGCACCATCTACTCCTGCTCCTGCTCCCGCTCCCACTCCAACACCTACTCCTACGGCACCTGCTGCACCTACTCCTCCACCTTCTGCTCAAGCACCAGGTGAACGTGTATATGCCAGCCCAATGGCGAAACGTTTAGCCGAACAACGAAATATAAGACTACAAGGTAAAGGGACTGGCTTGTTTGATTCCATTACATCGAAAGACCTCGATAAACTTGCAGGAGCTCCGGCGGTCGTTGCGGGCCCTCCAGCTCCTGGTAAACCCGGAGCTCCTCCACCGGCACCGAAAGGTGCGACTTACATCGATATTCCCGTGACGAATATCAGAGACGTCATAGCCAAAAGGCTTTTACAATCGAAACAGACCATACCGCACTATTACCTATCGGCAGAACTCAACGTCGATAAACTACTGGCCTTAAGGCAAAGATTCAATAAGAAATTAGAGAAAGATAAAATCAAGCTCAGCGTAAATGATTTCATCATTAAAGCCAGCGCGCTCGCTTGCAAGAAGGTCCCGGATTCAAATTCGGCTTGGTTGAATACGGTTGTTAGAAGGTAACTTTCTAGGAGCATCGTGGGAAGAACTAGTTTTAAAAAACCTCTTGGATTTTTAGGTATAACAACGTTGATGTAAGCGTTGCCGTTTCAACTGATAAGGGTTTAATAACACCGATCGTCTTCGAAGCTAATAACAAAGGCGTCGCGCAAATTAGCAAAGAAGTCAAGGCATTGGCAGCTAAGGCTCGTGATGGTAAACTGCAGCCTCACGAGTTTCAAGGTGGAACCTTCTCGGTTTCTAATCTGGGAATGTTCGGAGTTACCAACTTTTCTGCTATTATAAATCCCCCGCAGAGCTGTATTTTAGCTATTGGAACGACATCTCCTAAATTGGTGCCTGACAGTTCTGATAAGGGGTAAATATAATAATAATTCTAGAGACAACTCACTAGTGAATTTTTGCTTGTAGATTTAAGGTGTCTCAGATTATGTGGGTAACCATAAGCTGCGACCACAGAGTAATGGACGGAGCAATCGGAGCAAATTGGTTGAAAGAGTTTAGACAGTACATAGAAGATCCCGAAACGATGCTCATATAAGACTTTAGTGATATTAATAATATGAAAATGCTTTAATTTATTTATATAATTATAATTTATTTATATATCTATTCACTGTTGTAATTGGGGCAAAAGTCTTAATGCATTTCATATTATTAATAAAGTTTTAAACATATGTTATTACTTCGTCATTTACTGACAGTTCGAATTTCACCACCACTGACGTACCTACTGCCTATGAACATTTATTTTTATTTTATTCGAAAATTCATGTAAATGTAATCTTGTAAAAAATGTACATATATAGAGAAATTATATACATAATATATGTCTATATTGTTTTTTGTGTAAATCAGGTTTGAGATTATTCTCTGTAATGTAATTGCATTTTGTATAAACTGGTTATCGTTGATTTTAAAAAATTGTATGGATGATGTTTATAAATACAATGTATTATAAAATTTTATTATTTTACTTTTTAAATTATATAAATTAATTTATTCAATGGCGTTATGGCAAATAAAACTAAGCTTGTTCATAACTGGTACAATATGATTGAGAAAAAAGACATCAAGGATTATTGTATCGTATTATAATTTGCTTCCTGTTAAATAAGAGAGGTAGTTCTAGACAATTTATTGGTCATTCAGTATATTGTTTTTTTTTCTTGAAATTTTGATTCGATTTACTGTTGCCATCTAGTATACCAACTTTGTGTCATTCAACTGATTGGTGACATTTTTTATGGTGGAAACTCATTACAGTATAAAAATCACAAGAGCCCCTTTTAAACATCAAAAAGTTAAAAATATTTTAAGGCCGAAATGCACCAACGACGTTAACTAATTCTAGATCAAACATAGGACTTGTTAGGATTGCAAGAATGTAGTTTTTGTTAATCTAAGAATGAGACTCGTTTCACGTAAATAACAACATTTGGGGAATAAAGTCAGTATTGAACCAGCCAGTGCAGGGTTTGATTTATACTAGGACTTTGCTTTAATTCGAAATTTAATCTAATTAAATTTAATTAATGTTTACAAGTTGTTGGACGAAGCACCGTCGTTACCATTAGCCGTTTAACAATAAATTGTGTTTACCGGGTGTGGATCTAAGAAAGATTTGCTGCGTATCAGTGGCGGATCTAAGGAAGATTTGTTGTTCACTAAGGGCGGAGCTAAGCGCTTTCCCAAAACGCTTTTCGTTTGTTTTTTTTTTGCCAATCATTGGAAAAGCTGGGCTGGATAATTTTGTATTTTAAATCACTTCAGTTATTCATTGTTCACAGGGGGCGGATCTAATGAAGATTTGTTGTACACTAGGGGCGGAGCTAAGCATTCACCCAAAACCCTTTCATTTGTTTTTGTCATTCATTGGACAGGCTGAATATGATTTTGTATTTTAAATCATTTCAGTTATTCATTGTTCACTAGGGGCGGAGCTAAGCATTCTCCCAAAACGATTTTCGTTTGTTTTTTTTGCCAATCATTGGAAAAGCTGGTCTGAATGATTTTGTATTTTAAATCACTTCAGTTATTTCAATGGGGGCGGATCTAAAGAAGATTTGTTGTTCACTAGGGGCGGAGCTAAGCATTCTCCCAAAACCCTTTCATTTGTTTTTGTCATTCATTGGAAAGGCTGGATATGATTTTATATTTTAAATCATTTCAGTTATTCATTGTTCACTGGGGACGGATCCAATGAAGATTTGTTGTTCACTAGGGGCAGAGCTAAGCGTTCTCCTAAAACGCTTTTCGTTTGTTTTTTTTTGTCAATCATTGGAAAAGCTGGGCTGGATGATATTGTATTTTAAATCACTTCAGTTATTCATTGTTCACTGGGGGCGGATCTAATGAAGATTTGTTGTTCACTAGGGGCAGAGCTAAGCGTTCTCCTAAAACGCTTTTTGTTTGTTTTTTTTTGTCAATCATTGGAAAAGCTGGGCTGGATGATATTGTATTTTAAATCACTTCAGTTATTCATTGTTCACTGGGGGCGGATCTAATGAAGATTTGTTGTTCACTAGGGGCGGATCTAATGAAGATTTGTTGTTCACTAGGGGCGGAGCTAAGCATTCTCCCAAAACCCTTTTCGTTTGTTTTTGTCATTCATTGGAAAGGCTGGATATGATTTTGTATTTTTAAATCACTTCAGTTATTCACTGTTCCTTATTCACTGGGGGCGGAACTAATACACATAAGTCGCATGAATTCGCTATTTCAAGTAATTTTTTTAGCAACAACAGCAGCAGCAACAGCAACAATACCAGCCACAACCCCCACCGCAACAAAGCCAAGATGCGCTTGGTGGCCTGGGCTCGTTACTAACGAGTTTCACTGGGGGGCAAAACCCCCAACCCCAACAGCAATCTCAAGCGCAAGGAGGCGGCGACGTACTCTCAGGCTTGGGTTCACTAATTTCTTCGTTCTCTGGAGGGCAGCACACTCAACAACCCTCTCCTCAACCCCAACCGCAAGCCACTCAAAGAGGCGGTGACCTCCTCTCGGGTTTGGGGTCTTTAATTTCGACGTTTAGCGGTCCAAACAACCAACAGCAACAGCGGCATCCTCAACCACCACTCCCGCAGCAGGAACAGTATCAGAACTAAGCTAATTATGGTCCGCCCCAAAGTGGAGGACAACCCCCAACCCCAACAGCAATTTCAAGCGCAAGGAAGCGGCGATGTACTCTTAGGCTTGGGTTCATTAATTTCCTCGTTCTCTGGAGGGCAGCACGCTCAACCCCAACCGCAAGCCACTCAAGGAGGCGGTGACTTCCTCTCGGGTTTGGGGTCTCGGATTTACCGGTCCAAACAGCCAACAGCAACAGCAGCAACCACCCCCGCAACATGAACAGTATCAGAACCAAGCTAATTATGGTCCGCCCCAAAGTGGAGGACAACAACTGCCTCCGGCGCAAAGCGGAGGGGCAGACATCATCGGGGGGCTATCATCTTTACTGTACACGCTTTCAACGCATTCAACACAGCCACAGGCCCCCCAGCCTCGGCCAGCTGCTTTAAACTCTTCGCAGCTAGGGGGGCACGGGTCGATCGGGGGATTAGGAAGTATGGCCCCCGTTTTGACGTCGCTTGCGGGGCAGATAATTACAAATCCTCCTAAAGAGGTGAGTATTGCTACATCGAAGGCCCCTCAACATAAATTGTTTATTTATTTATTTTTTTTAAACAGGGCGGAAAGAATTAAGTTTAAATCTCGCGCTTAAAACTAGCTTATCCTGGATTGCGTCTAAACTATTTCCCCGAGAGCGACTAGAGCGTGTAATTGCATCTTTCTCACTCATGATTTTTAACATATTTTGCGTCTCGCTCCCTATGTGTCGAGACTTGTTATGTTTACATTATTTCCATGACAACGGGCGTATTTTTTACGCTCTACTTAAAAGTGACACATACTGAGCGAGACGCAAAATATGTTAAAAATCGTGAGTGAGAAAGATGCAATTACACGCCCAAGTCGCTCTCAGGGGAGTAGTTTATGAACGCAGCCGCAAATTATCTTTAACTTTATTAAAATCGATTTACTAAACGTAGTGATAAGTAAAGGGCCGCTAACCTACTAATTTTTTGAAGGGAGTGGGGGAGAAAACACTTGTACAGTTATTTTACTCGGCTTTAAATTTATTTATTTCACTTGTTAGTTAATTTATGACATGCCACGACGTTTCACTGATTTCATTTGGTTGTGTGATACGCTGATGACAGCTGATTTTATTTTCGTAATTCTATCGATCTGATTTACCCACGAATTTCGCCTCGTCGATCGTCGTTCAACTGTTAACTTGATGTCGTCGCACAAATTTAGAGAGAGTGCTTTAAAGTGCCTTAATTCTGTTGTTTGAATCGACAGTTAAAGTTTGTTGAATTCGTTACCGAGTCTACGAGGCTTTCAAGGCCGTCCGTTCACAAGATCACTTTATATACCTGTATATTTTTTTGTATGTTTTATCTTTTTGTTGTCTGTAGTTTTATGTCACAACAAAGTCAAACGGTGAAAGCAAATATGGTGGCAAATATCGTGTTTTGATTGAAATTCGCAACAATTTCTATTGAGAAGAGAATGTGTAGGCAACCAACTTTACAGACGTGTATAAGTGAAAGTCTATTTTTTACTTTAATTCTGGAGAGTAGTTTACTTTAGGAGCCATGTGTGGTACACAAAATTACGTTAAATTTCAGTCTGGAAACCAAAAATGTGGAAATATATAGGGTGTTCCCATTAAAATAACTAAGTGACTGAACGCCCAAACGAAACGAAACGAAACACTCTGTATACCACAAACTGCTTCGCTAATAATTTTCGCTGTCTATCGTCTTTTGTTTTACCAACTGTCGTTTCCCTAATTTCATGTATTTTTAACGACTTTTTTTACATTTTTTTTAATCTAGTATTTTGTTTTGGGGATTTTCTTGAAAAGATTTTTCTACATGTTGTTAACACTCAATAACCAGGGTTTCTAGAGTTGGCAACGCTGGTTGCAATTCGATCCTTTTACAGATATTGCATGAGATCACACTGTTGGACAACCTGCATACTTGTTTATATTCTGTTCATTTGTTTTCTGTTTAACACCTTTCTTTCTAAACAGTTTTTTTTTTAAATTCATTATTCTAAATGCAGAATTTTTTGGTAACTCTCGAAGGATTTCTACTTCTTTATACGTTGTTAACACTGACTATAACCAACGTTTCTAGAGTTGGCAACGCTGTAAAATCGATTCTTTTGCTTTTATTTCTTAATTTGATTGTTCTTTAAAATATATAGTTTTGTTTTCTTTGTTTTGTTGCAGTTCTTTTCAAGATGTTCATATTTATTATTAATCTACTGAATTGCGCTGCGAAGTCGATCATCTTTTGTTTCCCTTTTCCCTAACTTTATATATTTTTAACGACTTTTTTAAATTTATTCTGGATCTAGTAACAAATTTTAGGGATTTTCTATATTGAAAAGAATTTTTTTGGTAACTCTATAGGGATTTCTACTTCTCTGCACGTTGTTAACACTCACTATAACCAGCGCTTCTTGAGTTGGCAACGCTGGTTACAATTCGATCCTTTTAGAGATATTGCATGAGATCACACTGTTTGGATAACCCCTGTATACCTGTTTATATTCTGTTCATTTGTTTTCTGTTTATCACCTTTATTTCAAATAACTTTTTTAAAATTTATTATTCTACTGAATCGTGCTTGTAAAATCTTTTGTTTTTATTTATTGCTTTTTTAATTTGATTATTCTTTAAAATATATTATTTTGTTTTCTTTGTTTTGTCGCCGTTCTTTCATTAATCTACTGAGTTGCCCTGTGATATCGATCGTCTTTTGTTTCCTTTTTCCCTAATTTTTAACGACTTTTTTTTTAATTTATTCTAAATTTGGTAACAAATTTTAGGGATTTTCTTTATTGAAAATGTTTTTTTTGGTAACTCTCGCGAGATATCTATTTCTCTACAAGTTGTAACACTGACTATAGGTTACAACCAACATTTCTAAAGTTGGCAGCACTGGTTGCAATTCGATTCTTTTAGAGAAAATTGCTCGAGAACACACTGCTGGGATAACCTGTATATTTGTCTATATTTTGTTCATTTGTTCGTCACCTTCCTTCCTTTTTTAAATTAATTATTTTACTGCTTGTAAAATCGATTGCCTTTTATTGTTATCGTTTTTTAAGTTTTATTATTTCGTATTTTTTTTATTCTACTGCTTCATTTTCGTTCTTTCTCGAGGTACCTACTTTTAAATTTTTGTAATAAAATTTATTCATCTATTAAATTGTTTTGTAAAATCGATTGTCTTTTGTTTTTTCTATTTTACTTTTATTTGATTGTTGTTGTAATTTTAATTAGTTTGTTTTCTGTTTTGTCGCCATTATTTTCAAAATGTTTAAATTTGTTATTAATTGCGCTGTAAGTAAAGTCGACCGTCTTCTATTTTCGTTTTGTTTAACGTTATGTATTTTTAATGATTTTTTTTGCGTTTTCTTTTTTAAATTTATTCCTCGATCTATTAAATAATTTTAGGGATTTTCTCTACCGAAAGGAAGTTAGTTTGGTAACTCTGTAGAAATGTCTGCATTTTACAACGTTTCTAGAGTTGGCAACGCTGTTTGTAATTAAATATTTTTAGGGCCCGCTTATCAATCGCAGGTTAACTCTAACTTTTAGTTTGTTCCCATAGTAACCTCTACGAAGACAATTGTTGTCATGGAAACCAATTGAAGGTTGTAATCGATAAACCAGTCCTTAGAGATATTTATTAATCTACTGAATCGTGTTTGTAAAATCGATTGTCTTTTGTTTTTATTATTATTTTTTTTAGTATATGTATCGCCATTTTTTGAAATTTATCGTCATTCTTTTCAAAATGTTAAAATTTGTTGTTTATCTACTGAATTGCGATCGTCTTTTGTTTCTATTTTCTTTAATTTTATGTATTTATAATGGTTTTTTACGTTTTCTTGAAATTGATTTTTTGGTACTCTCGAAGAATTTCTGCTTTTTACACGTTGGCGACACAGAATATAACCAACATTTTTAAAGTTGGCAACGCTGATTGTAATTTAATCTAACCTACAACCTGTTAATTTGACATTCCAGCACCTACTCCCACATTACTAACAGAATAAAGACGTATTAGTTTTTTAAGCGATGAAAGAATATAAGTAATTAAATTGGCATTTAACTTTGAAGTTAGCATTTTAATCACGATACGAAAAGTGCAACTTTTTGTTGTAACCCAGATGTACGCCTGTCTACCAACACCAGCAGCCCGTGCAAGGTCACGTGCTGCTGCTGTTGCTGCTGGAATATAAGAAGATAGTTATCTTCTTATAGGACAAGCCCCCAGTCCCGGCTCGGGGAGAAGGTCGCGGTCACCGCCGGTTTCGATTTTCTGGTTTCGTGCTTTGCGAAAGTTTTCCCTCGTTTCTGGGGGAACTACTATATACGTTTGGTCCTTCGACGGAGATATATAGCTACCAACACCATGACAACGCCAGTATCTTCGTCTTCACCAGTGACCCCTAAGTGTGCGGACGTAACGCACTACCAAGTTTTTGGCGACGCATTTTCTCTTCGATCGAAGGAAGCTATACCAGGTCCCGTCGGAGGTTATCTTAGCGAATCAATCGCTAATAAAGTCATTGTGGCTCAACATCAAACGTTGGGGAGCTACGAGTATCGTGGTGAGTTATATGCGGCTATCGGGAAATTGCTGGATGAATGGAATGCGAAGTCCACAACTTTCTGCCGCGTTGATTCATATGCCGTTGTCGATGCTGCACATTTAAATTTGGCAAAGGAACCACTACGTCCTGAGGAGGACGATTCCTGGGATACGTTCCTAACTATTTGTCCCGATTGTGTGGACGCTCTCAAATTAGTGAACGACCAAATTTGGAGTAGAGAACTGAATCATACGATTGAAAAGATTCCGTGGGATCCGTTTGTTCTATAATCTGTGGTTGTAAGACGTATAACGTTGGAACTGTCATTTAAAGCTGGATGTTATCTGCCCCGTTTTTTATGCTCACCACTGTACTTTTCTCAAAGTATTAGAATTTACACTTTGATCAAAGTCGTTTGATTTTAGGAAATTTTCAACATACTCATTGTGTCAAAAATAATTAATATTTAATGAAATTTCCTAATTTTGCAAATCTCTTAATATCGCGGAGTGGCAGACATCTAGCGGAAGCTTTGTGAACGGTCCTGTGATAAGTAAAGCATTGGAATGACATTCAGTTAACCTATAAAAATATTAAAATGAAGAGTTTGTGTGTGAAGCTTCTTCACGAATAATCTTATGTACGTATTCTGTGACTAGGATGCCTCTGCAAAGACTTCATTCAAGTTAATAATAATATTGAATGGAATCAAGACATTAATGACAGCTCTTTGTTTTCCTTATTAAAAGCGCCATCTTTTGGATGTTGATTTTCGTCAGCCATATTCTGATACATCCTTTATATTTTGAAAGCAATTTAAATAAAGTGAAAGTCTCGCAGTTAATATTTAATAAGTATTTAAATCAGTGTACATATGATGTTTCCAACAATATAAAATAAAAGTATATTTGTCGTCGAGTTTGAATTTTAATCTTGTCAATTTTTTTATAAGCCGCAAGATGTCGCAACTTAAAATGTTCTTTTTTCCCGTCGTACTAAAAACTGTGATCTGCGTTATTTTGAAAAGCATGCGGTAAAAGTTCGTCGAGATTTGTAACTAGAACCTCCTCCAGCTTCGGCTTGGACACGTAAACATCAACGCTCCCGAACTCACTCATGAATTGTCTGCACGCACCGCATGGGGTCGTGAAGGAGTTCTCCTGGTATCCGATCACCGCAATCGCGCGGAATTTCGTTTTTCCCTCGCTGATGGCCTTCGCGTACGCCGTTCTTTCCGCGCAAATTCCGACCGTGAACGCCGAGTTTTCCACGTTGCACCCCCTGTACGTCGTGCCATCTTCGCAAAGCAAACACGCTCCCACTTGGAATTTGCTGTAAGGGCAGTAGGCGTACGCCCTTGCTGTTACGGCTTCGTGGAGGACCTTTTGAATATTCACATCTAAAAATAAATTTAAAAAAAAATTATTATTGCAAATTTGGTTTTGGGACCATGCTGTACATAAAAAAATTTCAAAATACGAACCTAAAGTTTCAAATTTGACAATGCTCTTTCTAGCGTTTTCTGTATCAATGTCGCTTGCCATTATTACAGAAAGATTACTTGCGGGGAGCACGTGATTGAGGTGAACGACGAGTCGCTCGCAATTTAGTGTTTCCGAGGGAATAAAGTAAAGGCGAGAAAAAGAAGTTCGCAAGTTGGAAACCCGCACTGACACGCACGAAAAAAGAAATGCGACCTTCGCCTGTAATTAAATAATTGTGTCAGCTCGGCATACTTTAGCTAGTTGAACTGATCTGCGTTAAGCTGAAATGTGTTTAATTAACGTTTGTGTGGGTTGCGACAAGATGAGTTGCTTTACTACCACAACCAAAGGATAACAGATACAGGGACTGTGAAAAGAATCTTCAGGAATTTGGCAGTTATTTCTTTAAATAACACTTCCTTCGGTTCATTTATTTTGTGAAAGTATCTTTCAAATATGATTTGTGCAAAATAAAACGCCTTATATTTTTATTTATTATACAGGGTGTTAATTTTGGTAGGAAATTTTTATGTAATGAAAGAACCCTTCACTTCTTGCTATGGCATTTATTTTTATGATATTCATACTTTCACCATAATTTCTGAATTATCTTGTATGTGTCTAATATCATTATTACATTAGGAGAATCTGATTCAGAATTACAAATTGATGACGAATCAATTTCTACTATGGAATCAATGGAAGGGGAATAGGGAACATTTAATTTGGCATCAAAATTTTATAGTGTAGAAAACGCATGTATATCTGTAAAACTTATAAATACACTGCGACGATCCTTTTAGCAGTCAAAACTAATAGCCACGAATGTGCACAAATATAAGCAGATTTGCACAATTCTAGTGTTAACAGAAGAATCTGATGGTGTGCGTATTAGAGGAGGTAGTGAAAGTAGACAGAATTTTAAATGAGATCTAGCTTATGGTCTTCTCGGGAAAAATCATAAGATATTTTACATAAATATGGCTATGGAAAAGGTTCTGAGACACCGGTAACAGCAAGAAGATCCTGTTATTTAAATACCCCTTCATATAATACTTTTGCGCCACCTGCAGCGCACCTCTACACCATTGCCAGGCACCAAACTCGAATCCCTTTCAGAAATTAATCCCGGCCTCGAGTATTCACCCCTTCTGCGACAGCGAGGTGAAAATGTCCGCGAGCCCTATAATAAGACCATCCAGGGCCTGAGAACGACAGTTCTTCGTTCTGAACAAGTCCGAAAAAAAACTCTTAGCTAAACAAGCCATCCTCACGGGTTGCACAAGCCGATACACCTCTTCACCCGCTGCACAAGTAGCAAGATCCATTTAGCCACACCACTGTGCACAAGATTCTATGAAAACACAAACAAACATTCCGTCATTATCGTTTTTTATCATAACTGGAGTCACATTTGTTAATAAAGAAACACTTCTTCGCTTTGTGGTACAATTGTTGACTAAGAACACGCAAACAACATACCTCACCCCAAACTTTCTCAATGAAAAAAAATAATTAATCATTAAACGTTTGTTCGAGACGTTTTCATGGAATACTTTGGACAGCACAATTGAACTGGCAACATTGGCAGTGGCAGTTTTCAAAAACGTAACCACAAAATTAAAAACGAACGTCAATCAAATTTCTGACAAGTATATTTTTTTGTGGCACCAACAGAAATGTCACCCCAACACGACCTACTCTGAATGCAAAAAAATCGTGAACAGACTATACATATTTTTTAATTAAAAAAAATTTTAATGCTGTAGTTAAGTAATTAAATCGGTTGTCTAATTTTTATAACAAACTACTGACAGATTATATATTTGATGTTTTTCCTAATAATGTTCACTTCTTATAAAATAAGAAAATGACGTACATCAAAAGCATTCGAGAAATGCAGCAGACATACTTAAGTTATAATAAATTTACTGACCTAGCTTTTCAAAACTCACTACATTTTTACTTAACACATTACAACGTTCGTCCATTATTCGATAATGTACGTATACTAGTATGAAATCAAAAGGGTTTTTCCCATTCCAGTGAAACCACTTCCGACATGCGATGTAATCAAGATTTGATGCGAGTGCTTGCGCAAAATTACATTGATACATCATCTGCTCAGCACTAAATTCCTTTATCAGCATAAATTAATTTCGTTAGATATATCCGGCCTTATCGCTAAGCAAAGAGAAATTAATTACTTATTGTGTGTGTGTTTTATCTGTGAAGTGTCGGGGCTCAAAAAAGATTTCAGGGATTTCCAAATAATTTTTGTTTTCATTCATTCACTAAAATAAAATACGTTTGTGGATAAAAATAATCCGCAGAATAGAACTTTTTTTGGTGTATGTGAGATTTTCAAAAATGGCGCGCCCGCGTTGGTAATAAATTATATACACTGTGTCCCAGATTGAGTAGGCTACCATGGGTAACTTTCTTATTGGTGAAGATAGAGATTTGGTTAAACGGGCAATATTTTGCAGTATTATGTGCTGGTTCAGATTCCACTGAGAAAATTTGAAAATTCCGAATAGTTCAGATATTATCGCAGAAAAACTGAAAATCGTTATTTTCTTTAATGTCCGATAAGTTCGCAAATATAAAAAAAAATATGAAAAAATGTTTCACATAAAAGTTACTATGTTTGACAAAATACAGCTGAAAATTAAGTCAAAATAAAATTCAAGATGGCGGCTGTCAAGATATTGATACAACTTTTTTATTTTAAATAGACGCCATATTGGATTTTTATACGATTAAATAGCTTTTTTCTCGTTTCAACCGTGTCTCACAACCCATATTGGATTTTATATTGTTATCCAATAATTTTCTTTATTTTTTTAACCATCTTCCACAAGCTATATCAAAGGTTTTAGCTTCAAAAATAATGTTTTTTAGTTTTAAATCAAGTAGACTGCAATCACCTGTCATTGAATTAAATTTTCGTGTGGTGTATTATTCAGTGTTGCAATAATTATTGTTTTATAAATAATTATTAAAAATGTCAAAATTTTCAACAATTGAGCACTACGATTACGGCGGACAGACGGGGCGCAACAAACTCGTTTAGGTATAGTCGACACCACAAAACAGGATTCTTACGTCATTAATAGGAATGACGTCATAAACATGGTTGCCATGTGCTAAAAACAGCTGATGCGTCGGTGCGGTCATTTGAAAACGCTTTAAGGCTCAAACAGAATGCAACGACAGTTAAAGATTATTACAAGCATTAGGAGTTTAGGAAGATTTTTATGAGAGTCCCGAAATCTAAGGATTTTTTTTTATTCGAAAGTGCGACCAAATTTTAAAATAATTCGCCTATTTGTGTCCAAATCTTGACCCTCCATCTAACTGTCAGTTAAGTTACTGACGTTGAAGTTGAGCATGTTGGTAACCTTTGCAAACTGAACTGAATTATTACTAAAATTTTGTATTAATAGCGTTTTCGATTAACCTGCACCGGTTGCAATCAATGTAGTTGCATCTCCTTTTAACCTTATGTAGTAACACGAGATGAAGATGCTCTGAATGTGCACTAGTGCGGTTAACCGAAAATGCTATAAGGCTTAAAGAGATTGCAACGGCGGTGTTGCCAAGTTAAGGATTTATTTCTTAGATGTAAGGATTTTTACAAGCAAGTAGGAGTTAAGGAAGATTTTTATGAAAGAATTTTTTTCTTACTTGAAACTGCGATCAAAATTTAAAATAATTCGCCTATTTGCGTCCAAATTTGTCAGTCAAGTTACTGACGCAGAAGTTGAACATGTTGGTAGCCCTTGCAAACTGAACTGAATTTCTGTCAAAGTCAACTCAACAATCAGCGACGTAGGGCATCATCACACCTGAAATTTGTTGCAAGTAACATACAATTTTAGATCAAAAATCGGCCGCTAGATGTCGCGAACTTAATTTTTTATTACTAAAAATAAAGAAATCTTTTAGTTACTAACGCAGAAGTTGAGCATGTTGGTGGCCCTTGCTGAACTGAATTTCTGTCAAACGTCAACTCAACATTCAGCGATGTAAGGCGTAGGATATCATCATACCTGAAATTTGTTGCAACATACAATTTTAGGTCAAAAATCGGCCGCTAGACGTCGCGAGCTTTTTCTTTTACAAAAAAAAACACAAAAGAAAGCATGGAAGGTTGATTCGATTTTCAATAATTTTGCGCCAAAAATCATCGATTTTCATTCGTTTATTTTCACCCACTTTTCTGCTTACTAAAAAGAAAAACAAATGGAAAGAAACAAATGAAAGCCCGATTTGACATTAATTGACGTTCATTTGTACTCAACTTTTTTTTCTGACAAATAGAAACAATAAAAAAATGAAACGCAAAGAAACAAATTCCCGCAACTTCTTTTTTTTCTTGCAAGAAATAAAAAAGAAAGAAATATAAACAAAGAGATTAAAGCGTGATTTGATTGTCAAAAGCTTCAGTCTGGAAATTGTCGATTTTTTTATTGGCTGAGTTTTGAAATTGAAATTTGCTTTTATATTTACTCGTATAGTGAAGTTTATGATCAGTTAAAGGTCTTTGATCATCAGGGGTTTTCGGTAGAAAGATAAAAACTCATTAAAATGAAAATTAAAACTTTTCTGAATTTCAAATTAACATCGAACTGTCAATTTGAATGTGAGTGACGTTTCTGAATTTGGGCATATATTTTTGGTATCCCAGCGTTACCAACGCTGTCCTAAAACATGAGGAATATTGTTACGTACCCTCGGGAGGTTTCGTAAATGGGGGTCGTATCCCTCCCGGAAGAGTACTCGCTAGCTCGAGGTACCTTGTGGAGTTGCGAAAGGACTAGGCTTACCTTCTCCTTCTGTGGGGGTAGTTGAGGGGTTATACTAATAGAAACGGCACTTTTCACTTTAACCCCTTTATTCGCCCCAGCTCAGTTCGGAGGTCTACCAGGTCGCCCAGTCCACACACGACTGTCCTTATCACTCATTAACCTACCTGGTAGACCTACCTGCCGCCTACGTACCACCGACCACCAACAGGTGGCACAGGAGCCGCGTTCATGGCAATTCCCCTCCCCCCAAAAATATGCCTCCTGGCATTTATTATAAGTTAGGAAGAATTTAAGGATTCTGCCTTGAACGCGTCCCAGTGGAAAATACAGTACTAATGGTATTATGCGCATCTATTACATTTTATTAGATTTATCCCCTCACAGAGTCATCAGATCAGCCATATTTTCCATATTCTGCTGCTATCGCCTCTTTCGAACCACACTGCAGTGCTGTTCTTCAGTATACTCCATGTGACTAATGTTGTCCATCATATAACCATCGAAGTAATAATGTTTTTCCTATGGGAACCATTTTTGGTATGTTGTTGTAGCTTTGTTCCCTTTGGCATTTCTTCTTAATTACACTTCGTGGTTTGTACAGATGTGCGAAACAGCTGTAGTCGCTTTGTGGTCCGTATGGACATAGTATGCAGCTCCAGACGTCTTACATATTGCCGGTTATCTGTAGACATCTTGAATATTCTCGATTGGCTGTGATCCTCATTCTCCGAAGGGGTATATGTAACAAATAATGGCAGTATCAAAATGTACTCTTTACTTTTTATAGTGTAACTACTGGGGCTTTGGCTGTTTACAACTAACATCCTACTAGTTCATGCAAGATAACTAATTTATTTATTGCTGTGAGGACGATTGGCCACTCGTTCTCACAACTTTAATCTATGTAACTGAACTTGCCTGAACTTTACAGCTAACTTAAATATATTTCCTATTACTTATCTTATTATACAGGTACCCTCCTACTTCTACTAATTACCAAACAGTATTCAATATTTAACATCATGAAATGTTCCATCTTCACCCACTGATCAGGCTAGGTGATCTAGCTCATTACATGATGTTGCAGCTCTTAAATTTACCCTACATTTTCTGCCGTCTGGCAATACAAATAATCCTTCTTCATAACTTTTTAATTCCATGGATGCATTTTTAGGGAAATTTTTAGTCTTAATACATTTTTGTTTTAGGTATTTAGTTATAAAACCCGTTGTAAGAAGTAATATTACTAGTACAGTACTATATAAAATGCCTGAATTTATTTTTGTTTTAGTTTTAAAATTAGAATCGTCATTCAGTTTTTCTATTGTTGCTCTGACTTCATTTAATTTCTTTCTATTCTCTTCATAAGTTCCAGTTTCCATGACTTCATCTAATTTTTTCATATCTAAATTTTTTATACTATCATTTAAACCTCCAATATACAAACTGCTGTTTAAAATATTTGTATTGTATGAATTTATCTTCCACTTTTCAGAAAATTCTGAGGATTTAGTTAACGTGAGGAAATTATTCTTTACTGGGTTAATTGTGATTTTATCTGTAACTGCTTTGCATGTAGGTAACAATTTTAAAATTCCCGAATCGCGCAATTCAACGTGGATAGTTATTTCTGATTTATTTTCTGTTGTACAAATTATACTCAATGGTTCTGCGTAAGGTGATATGAAAAGCCAAGAATTGACTTCATTCAAATCTTCAAATTTTAATTTTGTCAAGTGAATTATTTCTTTTTCACAGTTTTGAGGCAAAATTTTAATCGGACGTAAAAGTTCCACTTCACATGGTTTATTATTATATGACTGAATTATAGGTTTTCCTTCTATTAAAATATAATTATTATTTTTTAAAGTAATATATTTTTTTCTTTCTTGAGAAGTTACGTAAAAATATTCAGTATGTAATTCGTTAGTAGCCAAATAAGGGCTTTTTATTTTTATAGATAAAAACTTATTTTGTTGTATTTTCAGTGGAACTGGTGTAATTTTGAATAATAAGTAAGGTTTTATTTGGACCAAAGGAAGTTTTATATTCACCACCAATTTTGAATCTTGTACGAATGAAGTGACAGTTGCAACTTGAAGCAAAAGTTCGCTATCTTCATAATTTTGGTATTTTATAGGAAACCTTAAACCTTCGGGAATAATTGCTGAAATATTTCTCATTTCGTTCAAAATTTCTGTGGGAGAAATTAATAATGGATGTATGTGGCCTTGCTTGGCAAACATTATAACATTAATTAGATTGGTAATTTCCAATCGAAATTGATCAATAAGTAAAGTAAATAATTCCTTGTGGTCTTTTAAATATCGATCTATCCGGTAGAGATAATCTACTTCGTGAGACGTGTTATTAAGAATATTTTTTATAATGTTCAAATTTTCAAAAAGAATTTTTTCATTGTGTTTTACGTGTCCTAAAGTGTTATTCAAGGAATCCACTGTTGATTTTATTATAGATGTTTGCTTGTCTACAATATTTATTAATTTTGCCTGTTTATTTTTAATTAATTCTATTCCTTCATTGAAATTTTGAGCATCTTCTTCGGTAAGTGTGCCAAACAATACTTTTGATAATTTACCTATAGCATCAAAATAACCGCGTTTTGATCTATGATGAACTAATAAATTTGGAATTAAGTTTTTTTCCCATATTAATCTTGTAATACTGTAATTCGCAATATTAATATAGTTCCCACATAAGGAGACTCCTGCGGTATGGAGAGTTTCCTTTTTGCATAACTGACTTGTTTCTTCGTAGATGTCGGTTATTTGATTTAATTCTTGTTCGTACATTTCCAGATCAATAAATACTACTAATTTCCAAAAAGTATTGGTAAAAAATAAATTACCTTCTTTTTCGTATAACAATCCTGACGTATTCCATAAGGGTTGAATGCTGTAGAATTTCTCTGTTTCCAAATTTGCTATAATCGGTATTTTATTGACAGCGTAAATAAATAGCATCCATATTAGATATTGAATATCCGCCATAATTCCTTCTTAATGAAAATGACTTGAACGTTCCCCTAAAACTTATTCTATTTTGAGGTGATAGGAAGATTTATTATTTGTTTTTCTTCTTCGATTCACTTCTGCAGGTACCTGTACAAAAAAATATGTTAATGCCAGCAAACAACTTAGTTTTAAATCCTATGATATACTTATTTATTTATGTTATATTTTTTTTCTTTAATTTTATTTTATATACAGTATGTACATTAATTATAATATGTATTATGACTTTAGTTTTTCGTAAAATAGTAGATAACAGTTTTCTGTGTCTAATTCTCCAGACGTAATTTCTGTTACCCTATTGTCATTGTAAGTTAACCAAACATTATTTGTTTTATCTTTAATTTGTGCTAAATAATGTCCGTTTTGGGAGTTCCCTATATAATTTACGGTTGCATACAATCCGTAGTTTAAGGAATTCTGATTTAATTCCATTTTACGTATAGGGAACTCTACAGCTCTGTTAATTTTTTGTACTTCTTTTCCACTCCACTCATATTTTTCTAAGTGAATAATTAATATTTGTGGCAAATTTATTATTTTCCAATATAAACTGCAACTTGTTTTGGTCTTACAATTTGTGCAGTGATTTTCCATTACTTCCTGTTTACCCTTAATTAATTCTTGAAGGTATTTTTGGAGAGTAAATCCATCTTCAAACTGCATTATTTGAACTGATAGATTCAGAAACTGATTTGTGGTATTTGTTTTGTGTTCACATTTCAGGCATTTCATTTTGGTAATTGTCCTTCCGGTAAAAAGATTTAAAATATTAGGATTTGAGTTCTGATTTCTATGTTCACATTTTTCTAGTTCTTGTAACATGAAATATAATGCCTCAAATGCATCTTGCTGTTTATATCCTCTAAACATTTCTAATGAAACTGCCAATTTCTTTTTTAAAGGTTTTATATCTATAACCCACGGCCACGTTGGCGCCCACAAATTCATAACCACTTCGGCGAAAATTTCAAGTAGGCTTTCTTTTCTTAAAGTACGCGAACCATTATATTTATAATTTAGAAAGATATCTTTAAGAGGTTCGGTATTAGCTAAACATTGAACAATTACATTTAAATAACACGTATTTCCAAGATTAACTAACCCTTTAGTTCTATTTGAAAATATATTATTTTTAGCATTAACGTCACTTAGGTTTTTATTTATTTGGTTCTGTAAAGGGTGTTCTTTATGCCCTTTTTGTATATTTTCTTCATCGTTTTTCTTATTCCGATGTCTTCGTACTACTCGTGAAGCTATTGTATCCAAATTTTGTTTCCTAAAAATTTCATTATCTTTTTGAATTTTTCTAGGACTTCTCCTTTGTAATTTATCATGAGGTTTTTCTTTAATATCATTTGCTAATGATTTATCTTTAACTATTTGGTTGTTAACACGACTTTTTGTGTTAATTTTTTGTTTTAATTTAGAATTGTAATACACACGCGTAATATTTTTTGTTTGATCATGAATTTCCTTATTGCTTCGTGTTGAATCCTGTGGTTTACCTTGTTCTTCTTTTGTTACCTTCTTTTCTCCACTATCTTTTTCCTCTTGCTGATTCCATTCTTCGTAATACGGTGCCAAACGTGAGACATGAATAACATCTTGTTTTTTCCTTTTCCCTGTTCCTAGTTGAATTATGTAATTTAAGTCGTTCCGTTTTTCTACAATTTTGAACGGTCCTGAATATTTCGGTTGAAGTTTATCGCTTTTACCTACTTGTCTTATAAAGCTTTTTACTTTAACTAAGTCACCTACTTCATATTTTACATCTCTATGTTTGTCATCGTATCTAATTTTATCTTCCGTTTGTTTCATCTGTAAATTTTTAACAGCTCTTTCTCTTATTTCTTGAATTGCCTTTTGGTTTCTAATGGCAAAATCGGTTGTCATGGGTTGTCCAAGTTCTACGTCACTGGGCAATAAAGGTTCTCTACCATAAACTAGTACGAAAGGACTTGTTTTAATCGCTGCTTGAATAGTTGAATTGTAAGCAAATATGCAGTGTGGTAGGTATGAATCCCAATCTTTTTGTGAGGCTGAGGTATATTTACTTATCATATCAACTATGGTCTTATTTAACCTTTCTGTTAACCCATTCGTAGAAGGTTTGTAAGCTGTCGTGTACGTACTATTTGACCCCAGTAATTTTACTATTTCTGTAACCATTTTTGACATGAAGACAGTGCCCCGATCACTTAATATTTTCTTTGGTGAACCATGTCTGCAGATTATATCTTCTACTATAAATTTCGCAACGGGTTCTGCTTTTCCTGATGGTAAACTCCTGGCTTCGGCCCACCTGGTTGCGTAATCCGTTGCTACGATAATGTATTTAGCTCCTGCAGAACTTTTTGGAAAAGGTCCCAAGAGGTCTATACCTATCATCTCGAAGGGCGCACCTACTGTGATCGGATTTAAGAGTCCAGCCGGTTTTTGATTTGTCGGGCCTTTCCTAATTTGACATTCCGAGCAAGATCTTATATATTTAGCCACATCCTTATTCATTCCAAACCAAAAGAATCTTTTCTTAATTTTATTTAATGTTCTTGTGAGTCCTAAATGACCATTTATTGGTTCTTTATGGTAACTGTATAATATTTCATTTTTCATTTGCTTTGGAATAACTAATAACCTGTGATGTTCTGATGCCTTACTGTTTATCTTATAAAGTACACCATCTATTATTTCAAAATTCTTGGCAGTTCTCTGAAGAGCTGCGTTACCATATGTACCATCTTGTATGGCATTTTTCATGTTCTTCAAATTTTGGTCCAAATTCTGCTTTTTTGCTACTTCTTCTGCTATGAACATAAAAGTAGGAATATTAAGCGCATTTTCTTCATCTCTTTCTGTTCCCATTGTGCATGGATATCTAGAGAGAGCGTCAGCGTCCTTGTTGATTGATCCACGTTTATGGAAGATCTTATAAGAATACTCCATTAGTTTTAACGACCACCTTAGTAATCGACTTCCTGGAGATTTCAAGCTCTGTAACCAACAGAGGGCGTGATGGTCAGTAATAATATTGAATGTTTTTAGACCCCATAAATAGGTTCGAAAATACTCCACAGCCCATACTGCTGCCAGACACTCTTTTTCGGTTATCGTATAATTCTTTTCGTATGATGTTAGAGTCCGAGATATGTAGGCTAAAGGGTGCAACCTTCCAGATATCACTTCCTTTTGAAGTAGTACCGCTCCTATTCCAACGCCACTAGCATCGACGTGTAATTCTGTTTCTGCTTCAGGATCGAAGTGCCTAAGTATTGGAGCGTTTACTAAATTGGATTTAAGAGATTCAAAGGCTTTTTCCTGACTTTCTCCCCATTCAAATTTTGATTTGCTACCTATAATGTTGTATAGAGGAGTAGCAATTTCTGCGTATTTCGATACAAATTTTCTGAAATAATTTGTTATTCCGAGAAAACTTTGCACGTCTTTAATTTTCTTCGGTGTTGGAAATTTTGTAATTGCTTCTATTTTCTTTCTATCTGGCAATATTCCTTTTGGCGATACTGTGAAACCCAAGATTTTTAATATTTGTTCTCCGAAATGACATTTCGACGGTTTTAGTGTTAATCCTGCTTTTCTTATGTGGTCAAACACTTTTTGTAACCTATCAATGTGTTCGTCAAATGTTTTGCTTACAACAATAACGTCGTCTAAATAAATTGCCACTTCTTTCCACTTTAGATCTTTGAAAATAGTATCAGTCAATCTCTGAAATGTGCTAGGTGCATTACAGAGGCCGAAACTTAATCTATTGAATTCATAAAGTCCGTCGCTAGTAATGAAGGCTGTTTTATGTTTGTCACTTTCCTTTACTGGACATTGCCAATAACCGCTGTTTAAGTCAAGAGTGCTAAAATACTTATTTCCTCCTAAAAATTCCAATATGTCCTCAATTAGTGGTAAAGGATAAGCTGATTTTGTAGTTGTTGCATTTAGTTTTCGGTAGTCAACGCAAAATCTGAAGGTTCCATCAGGTTTCCTTACTAAAACTACGGGCGAAGCGTATTCGCTATCGGACGGCCGGATAATTCCAAGATCCAGCATTTCCTCGATTTGTTGTTTTATTATACCTTTCTCTTTTAAGCTTACTCTGTAGGGTCTTGATTTTACTGGTGCATTATTTCCCGTGTCGATGCTATGTTCTGCCATAGTTGTAAATCCCAATGTTTTATTACTCCATGCCATAATATCCGAATACTTTTCGATCAAATTGGTCAATTGCTGCCTTTGTTTTTGATTTAATTTTTCATTAATGTGATTTATTTTAGACTCATTTGGCGTTGCCATATTCCTCTTATCAATGGGAATATTTTCTTCTAATGCCAAATTTCGTAATTTACCACTGCTATCTTTCATTAAGTATCCCAGAGCGGTCCCTTTTCTTAAAGAAACCGGTTTATTCCCGTAATTTCTTAGTTTAATTATATTTCTTCCAAAATTCGCAAAATTATCATTTAATTCCAGTTTTTGTTTTTGCCAAAATTCTCCTCTCGGTACAAAAATACAAACAAATTGACGGTTTTTAGACTGAAGTTCTTCCGAAAAATTTATTTTGCATTCGCCTTCTTCATTTGCCTCAATCGTTACCTCTTGGGCCACATTAATTTTAATAATTTTATTATTAACAATTTCTTCAATTAGTTTTTCTCCTGGTAATTCACCCCAATTATTTTCTTTTTTCTTGATTATTTTTCGCCAGGAATCTTCTTTCTTCTGCACAATTTTGTTTTTTAAGTCGCAAATTACAATTTGTATATCATCGTTATGAAATAAGTATGTAATCATTTTCTGTATTATGTCCCAATTACACTTATCCAGGCCGCAACAAATTTTTGGCATCGCAAGAAATTTTACTCCGTGTTTAAATGCATGTTGTTTCAATTTTAGCAATGCCGAAAAAATATCCTTATACTTAGGTTTACCAATTGACGAGTTTTTTGTTACTAAATTATAGATAAATTTATTGTTTATGTTTAAAAGTGCTAAATCACCAACTTTACAATTCTGATTTCTCAATTCGTCGACATTATTAAATTTTAACTTGAATAATTTTGCTATTCCTTTTGACATTTTTAGATCTACTGCTACTGCGTGTGCCAGACTGTATTTATCTGACATATCAAAGAGACTACCCTGTTGAATAGTAATATTATTAGGGAAACTAGTAATTTTCTCTCTAATTTGTAAAAAATGTTCGTATGTAAAATTTTGCTCATTTAGATTTTGCCGTGAACCATGACCTGGGTTACGTTCATCACGTACACTTGAATGTGTCTTACGTTTACTCTTCTCCTGCTTTGCGTTATCTGGGAGTGATGTACTATTATATAGGTCATCTATTTTTAACTTATTTAAAGTGACAGTACGATCAACAAAATTAATAATTGCTCCTTTATCCCGTAAAAACGGAAAACCTAAAATTAGTGGGGCAGCGGCGTTTTCTAAAACTAACGCTTTAACTTTGGTTGCTAAATTGTTTAATTTAATATTTACTTCTGATAAACCTAAAGGAATTACATGTTTTTCATCTACTGTATTTAGTATCGGGGGATTTTCTAATTTTTTAATTGTTTTAGCAAATTGTTTAATAACGATATTATATGCTGCGCCAGTATCTAAAATTGCATTTATTAATTCGTTCTCTACCCGAACATCTATTGATAATATATTCATGCTATTCGTATAAATGGGAATTATTTTACAAATTACTTTTTCGTCATTGTTCTCTACTTGAGGTGATTTTGCTGAGACTTCACTTTTGAAAAAAGTGCGGGCAGAATCTAGAGTCTCTTGTAGTTCTGCCCTTTTCCATTTAAATCTTCTTTCTTGACTGTCGACAAATTACTGTGTTGCACTTTTTGTACCAGAGCAACTCTGTCTCCCTTATTCGGTGTTTGAATTTGATTTCTCGAAGTAATTTGTAAACATGTATCCGCAGTGTGACCCCAGCGTTTACACCATTGACATTGTTGATTTTTCGAAGAATGTTCTAAATTATTCGTAAACTTTTGACTATATTTATATTTTCTATTTAAGTTGCCCGCATTTTGCTGACTGACAAACTTCGAGTCGGAATTCGGATTAATATTCCGGGTTTGAGGGACATAATAGTTATTTTTCTTCGATAGCGAAGACTGTGAATCGAGTTTGTTTATCAGCTCTTTTAGTAAATTTTTCGTTGTTGTTTCGTCGCTGGGTTCTTTTTTATGTTCATATGTACGATGTTTTGGTAAATAATAGTATTTTTGAGGTCGGTTTTGCTTTTCTTCTCTTTCGGTTTCTTGAATTTTGTCAAAAAACTGCTCCATTTCTTGCAAGGTTGAAGGGCTTCTAATATTTACCATTTGCCGATATCTTGAAAGTAAACCAGCCGTTATTCTATATAAAATCTCCTGTTCAGAAATATCTAAATTTGTCTCTTCACACAAATCCAAGTATTTATAAAAATAATCGGAAAGAAGTTCATTTTCTTCTTGTTTCCTAGTAGCTAATTTATCTCGTAGCTTGATTTCGTGTCCTGGACCATTAAATTTTTCTTTAAATTTTTCAGTAGTCATTTCCCAATCCGCTTCTGGATTATTATTTACAAATATTCTCAACCAACTGTCAGCACTTCCTGTTAACGAATTTCCCAGATAAGCTAATTTCATCTCTTCGTCCCAAGCATTTTTCTTAGCCGATAACCTGTATTCCTTTAAAAACACCATGGGATCGTCTGTTGTTGGGTTAAACGTAGGCGGTTCTACATATTTTGGAAATAGTGGCTTTCTGCTATTCAGTGCTGATTTTATTGACCTATTTTTCATCATTCCCGAATTTTCGTTTTCATCTCTTGTACACGAGAAAACGGTTTGTGTTTTCGGCCTTTCGCCTTTCATATTGGGTTCTTCAAATTGAGGACGTGTTTCATTTACTCTGATTCTTGTTTCTTTGGATTTCGCCCCTGTATTATTAGCTTTAGAAATATTTTGATTGAACACCTCGTCTATTATAGACTTTGCTAACCGATAATCTTCATTTGGTTGTTTTATATTTACAATTTCTTCAGAATTTTTATCTCCTGAAAGTTTTGATGAGGGTAGAGGAGGCGGTGGAGGAGGAGGAGATCTTACCCGCACACTTTTGATTGAAGACCTTTCTAAAGCTTCATCTTTGGGCAGATGTTCCATAATTTCGGGTAAACTAACAGTTTCTTTATCACCAGGTGATCGTGGGGTTAATGTACTCCTGGTAATTGGAAAGAACACCTCTTTATCTAGCGCAACATCAAAATCAAATTTGCTTGCTCTTTTTGGTGTATCTTCCTGGCTTTTTGATTTACTCCTCGTCCCCGTTGCC
Source organism: Serrognathus titanus (assembly GCA_039766575.1). NCBI lineage: Eukaryota > Metazoa > Arthropoda > Insecta > Coleoptera > Lucanidae > Serrognathus > Serrognathus titanus. The sequence continues at coordinate 10,027,828 of CM077914.1, forward strand.
ATTTTTTGTTTATTTGTTCTTAATATTTAATTAATTATTAAGGCGAAAATTGTAAGTTTAATTCAAATTTATTTACAAAAAAAAATTTTTTAAATTTCCATTAAAAAAATGCAAACTATAAACTTTGCGCTTCAGCGGAAGTCTTTCTCATAAATCACCTATTCTGCAAGAACAACGTCGTCGAACCGAATACGTGTTCTTTTTTGCGGATAGTAACCTGATAAATTACTGAGCTACGCACTATGCAAACTTCTACGTGCTTTATGAATTTACAAAAATGAATTTAATTTAATTCATTTATTTAGCAATAAATAGCCAAAAAAAACTTTTTTTTTCTTTTACATAATAATTTACTTTAATTTGACTCCCGCATTCTGAAAGCGTTTTTCTTTTCGCTTCAAAAGCGTTTCAATGAAAACACAAAAACACGAAAATCAAAATTAAAAATAAAATTAGATACATCGAGCTAAGGCGCCTCCACCATTGTTACGTACCCTCGGGAGGTTTCGTAAATGGGGGTCGTATCCCTCCCGGAAGAGTACTCGCTAGCTCGAGGTACCTTGTGGAGTTGCGAAAGGACTAGGCTTACCTTCTCCTTCTGTGGGGGTAGTTGAGGGGTTATACTAATAGAAACGGCACTTTTCACTTTAACCCCTTTATTCGCCCCAGCTCAGTTCGGAGGTCTACCAGGTCGCCCAGTCCACACACGACTGTCCTTATCACTCATTAACCTACCTGGTAGACCTACCTGCCGCCTACGTACCACCGACCACCAACAGGTGGCACAGGAGCCGCGTTCATGGCAATATTTCTAAACTAATTAAATTTGGGTTTGGGTCGGCGAGTGGCTTAGCGGTCAGCTCAACCGACTTTGGAAGTCATGTCGCTCGGCGACGTAGGTTAGAATCCTACCAGAAGCCTTGGATGTTTGTGCTGCCTAATGACAGTAATGACTTAGACTCAGCTAAAACATACGTCGTAACTGTCTGGAATGGCCAAGGACTGAAAAACAAAAATGCAGCATTGCTGCGTAAAGCACACAAACGAACAAATTTGGTCGAACGTACTTATGAGTGACTTGAACTTTGTAGTTTAAATGGACGAAAATTGAATCGGTACGTACCGGTTAGTCTATTTTCTCACTCTTACACGCATTAAACGTATTGGTTTTATCTCACTTTTCTATCTCGATCCATGTACGCTTCAATTTACGAAAACGCCTAATGAGGTAAAAAAGGTAACTGTCTTCAATAGCTTGCGATTTAAAAACTGCCTGTAAAAAGTAGCGCTACAAAATTGTTATACAAATTTTTTTCAAAGACAGCAAGTTTTAAACTCATAATCTGCATAATTTAAAATTTCGTGGTCAACTTTCGTTTTTAATTTCAATTTTATTTCCATCAACACGCGATAGATGGCAGCACACGTTTTGTGTTACAATTGCCAAAAAAAAAGTGCGAAGAAATATCAAGATGTGGGAATCGCCGAATTATAATACTTATTTATCAAAGTATTGGTTAGATTCAAAGACAACAAGATTTAAACTCAATTATCCATGACTCGAAAGTTTTGCATAATTTAAAATTTCGCGTCAACTTTCCTTTTTAATTTCAATTCTATTTCCATCAGCGCGCGATAGATGGCAGCACACGTTTTGTGTTACAATTGTCAAAAAAAAGTGTGAAGAAATATCAAGATGTGGGAATCGCCGAATTACGATACTTATTTATCAAAATATTAGTTAGATTCGCCGAAGATATGAGCAGAATCGTATAAAAAATCCGAAGTGATCGTTTAATCTGTCGCAAACCCGGTCAGTAAGTAAAATCCTGAAGGTTATGTTTTGTTATCTGCTCGCTTGCTAACCGATTATTATCAGAGGAAGTGCTAACGAACTAATTACTTGCAGCAGAAATGGAGCTCAGATTATTGTTGATAATAACTCTCTTGTTAGTGGTTTGCGTTAACACGCAGTTGTTTGCGAATAAGCAATACCGTTCGGTTTGCCCACACATTTATCAGAAGACTTTCACGGGTTTTGTGCCGCGAGGAAATTTATCAGCCGGTACGTATTACTTATAACACGTGACGATCAAATAAGTTAAGAGTTTCTTCCGTGCAGGGGTTTTCACCGAAGACGAGAGCGCAACCGACAAGAAATCCTGCATCTTAGGCTGTTGCTTGAAGGAACAATGCAACGTTGCGTTTATGACGGACGATAAATGTTATTCCTTAAAGTGTTTCTCCAATGAATTATGCGTTCCCATGCGAAACGCAAATCCGGATTCAAGGCATATAAGTATGGTGCTCGTGAAGCCTGTTACGGGGCAGGAATCATGGGCCGAAGTTTTAATGGAACAGGGTATGCAATTAATTAACTATTAATACGTTTACGATTGCTTTGTGGTTTTGTAGAAATGCAGAATAGAAATGCGGGTCTCGTTGATGGCTACAATTTGCCAGGCAGCATTCCGTTGGAAGACAGTTATAAAGACTTCTTACAACAAATGGATGAGTCTACTTATTCTTATGCTACTAGTTGTGACGTTGGGGTGTCGGATGTATGTGGAATTAACGAGGAGTGTATGCAGAATCATCCTAAAAGTCGAGCAGGTGACAAAAGTTTCAAGTACTTTGCTTATTTACTTTATCTATAGATTACTTTTACGTGCAATCATCTTCAAAACTTCAGAAACACTCGTGCTAAGTAGTTACTTATAATTTTCAATTAATATTTTACTGTATGTAATTTTTTATAACATGAAAATGGGTATTGTTTCTAATGTTGGTACCTGTTACCTGAAAGTTAGGAAATTATAAAAAATTGTGTTTTACATTTAGGGATAAAAGCAGGCTTTCAACCAAAACCCTTGAAGAGACACATGCCAGTATTTTCCATATTTTTGAACCATCACGAATTTAATTCTACCAAAGCGAGTAATTTATCAATTTTGCGGGAAATTCAATATTTCTGGCTCACCCAGTACATAAAAAAAACCTGAATATGTGAGTGATAATAAAAAAAATGATACATATAGTTGTAACACGCCCGGACGTGCCACCTTGTTGTTGACTTTACGGACAACTAAATAATCTAATAAACACGGTCCAAACAAAAAACAAACTAAAATTTATTGACAAATTAATTTATTAAATGGACCGAAGGATTTGACTAAATTCTAGGAAGCGATGAATGCCTCCTTACCGAGGGTTTGTTCGGGTTTTGAAAGCGCCGAGGCACTAATAAACTCCCATGCGGTCTACAAAGATACTTTAAAAGGTCACTACCTATTACGGTTAGGTTTTATTGTGGCGCTAAGGCTAATCTTCTACCTATCTCCTCGGCGCTATTAAAACTCCAAAATTAAAATTTTGGTTGCCGGTAATCTGGATCGTCTAATTAAATAAAAACTCGGGCCCTACGTTGTCGTAGTTGTGTTCTAATTTTTGGTGTGGCGGTGCAATCGAGAGGTGCGAGGTGCTAATTACGAATCAATAAAATGCCAGGTTTAATTAATTAATTATTTATTGTCAAAAAAAAAAAAAAGAAAGAATGTAAGTAGGTAAAAAACTCCTGTGGATCGCTACGAAGGGCTGATCCACTCGAGCATAAAAAACCTTTTATTGATAATATGGGTATCTTTCGCGATAAATATACGATTCCAAAGAAGTACAATAAACTTTGCTTAATGTATTTAACGCCGTATATCGTCGCGATCTGATTTATTTCGATTCCCACAATTGGTGGCTTGTTGCACGCGCAATTAGGCTGTGTCAACTTGTAATTTAAATTAGATCAACAATTAATCTCTTTGTTTAGTCAGGGTAGTTAGTCTTGGTACTCGTGTTTGCCACTTTTAGCTAGTACTCGAAGACGCTATGAATAATCAACCAGCGCACTCACTGTGTAACAGTGTATATACAGTGTACTTTGTTACTGGAACTTTAACTGATCAATCAGATGTTCGGAGAGGTATGTGGTACAAAAGGCCGCTCCAGCGATCAATTTGCAGGATAATCAACAGCAACAGCCGTTAGTTTTTCACGGGAAGGATAGCCCTATCTCTAGCTCATTAACCTAATTAATTAGACAACTGTGCGTAGGATCTTTGTCAACTACATGCTCCAGAGTCGTTCGAGGTTCTGTATGCAGATCCCTCTACTTCGTTTGTATTCTTGCCGCCTAATCCTATTAGCTAACTAATTGTTTGCGCAAGGACCCTAATGACTGTTTTAGACACTCCACGTTGTGTGGTTTTGGTACTTTCAGTCGCTCGACCAATTGCCCTCAATTAACCTGCAAATCTTACACCAAAGTCAACACTCCAGCACACACACGCAGGGTGTGAGAAAGTTCTGTGACGAAGATGTCTATTAATAAGTAGTTCAAATTGTTGGCCTCGTAATTCTACGGAATTCGTAAAGAATATTAAATTGGCCTAGATTTCGGAGCTAGACTGTGCTGGTCGCACTGTGCGTTTTGGCAGATATAACTTGCCTGACCAGAGACTTTAGTTGCAGATAACCCAGTACAATCCAGAATAACACCGATCGCGTGTCTCCGAATTGCCGAGGATATCGCAAAAAGGTAGAACGAAATTGCAAAAAGATACACTGTATTTGAAACCGAACAAAAGATTTTAGGAGTAGTTAATTTACTCTGGTTGATTAAATCACAGACCGCGCAAAATATTGAATTTATTGAGTTTAACTTGATTCAAAAGCAAACGCAGGTACCAAAAAAATAACTATTAGATTGCCTGAGCAATGCAAAAATGGAACTTTACAGAAATTCCACGCTACTGATTGATAAACCAATTAAAATAATTTTTACGCAAATTTATGCCACCAAGTATGTGAAAAGAAATAGAAAAAATTCATGCAATTATACCTATTCCGTTCCGCGGAGCACAATTCACTAATTCCACCCACGCACTTATCGTTTAATTCGCGCTCGCGATCGCCTCGCAGTTATTTATTTGATGGCCCTTTTTTATTCACAATAATTTTAACGCCCCGAAATGATGTGATTGAATTCTAATTATGCAGCGAGATAAAATAAATTGCAAAGCACTCAAAATAAACTACTCGAGTTCAATTAAAAATGCAGCTTGTCGTTCGGACGGCGTAAGCCAACTGTTTTTCGTTTTTACTTTTGACTTTCCACTAGTGACAAATTTTGACTCCTCCCCCATCCCCTGAAGTAACTAAAAAAAACCGTCGGCCAATAAGCGCTTTTATTTCGGAAAAAGAAACACACGCTTCTTTTCTCGTTCAGCTCTTTCCTAGTAATTCGACCCCCCAATTCGCCTGACAGATTGTCGGGCGCTGCACATGTTTTTCCCGCTTTCTAAAATTTCTCGAAACAACATCCTACAAGTGTCTATTGACATATTTACGACCTCCCGACTTATGAAAACAAAGGCCAGTCTCTGGATTTTAAAGCAACCTCTTTCAACTAAAGTGAAACCTAATACTTTTTTACAATTTTCAATAACTTAAATGTTTGCGTGAAATTGCCTTCCCAGACTCTAACGCGCACCAAGACAACAAAACGGCCCTGATTTATAATATGACAGAAAGGCAATACTAGCGACAAGTATCTTCAAAATTTTCAATAGCGTACCCGACAACTTTAATACAGCTAATTTATGGCCGATGGTAACTACTTCAAATGCAATTCACGAACTAGATGTTCAAAAAAAACCATAAATTTGACCCGAGTCGTCTTCCTGTGACAAGCTGCGCCTCGTAAATTTCTCCTTATTAATAAGCCATCGAATAAACAACGCGCATTTGTTTTCCAAATAAATTCGCGACCGTTTCATAGTCAACTCCAGATATAGTGAAACAACAAAAATCGCGCCCTTAAGAAAAAATGAAGTTGGCTCTGGAAAAACAAAAACGAATCGCTCCAGAAAGATTTTCGAAAATCGCAATTTTTAGTTTTTTTCCGATTGTGAAAAAACTGTTGAAGATATTTCAAATTTCTTATGTATTATTAATGAGCATGAAATTTGGCAACTTTGCTTCTATTTAACCAATTCTCTATCTCTTATAATAAGCGAGATCCCCATGCTGGCCCTCGAATTTCAATCACCCTGTACATTCTCTGTCTATTGTCCCTCTTGTTCAAATTTATTTATTTTTTTCATTTTCGTTGGCTGTTCATTTTTGGTTTACTTTTTGGTAAAGTGATTGTTCAAAAACATTTGATTTTCTTTTTTCGAAGCTACGGATCGCATTTCGTTCTTATTTCTGCTTCTGCCAATCTAAATATCGTTCGTTTGTCTTTTGCTTCTCACACCTTTTTTATTATTTGCCGTAATTCCTAATTTGCTGCCTTTTTAGATATACATTTATCTTACCTCATCTATAATTTTTTTTGTAATTTTCGCTACTCATTTTTTGATTTTATCTTTTCACGGTTAACTGGTCATTTCTACAACTATCACGACTTCTTAGACAAAGACCTTTATCTGGCTCGTCGCGCTCTTAGTTTAAAACACATTCAGAGCAATTTTCTGCTCCGAAGAGAGAGTCATATTGACCACTAGGAGTGACCCGTTGCTATCTTAATAGCAATGTTATCGAAGTCAACACGTTCATACTTAATTCAGTACTAATATTAAATTAAAAGTACATAAGTGCGTTTTTCTTAAATATTTACAAAATCAAGTTTTCTTGCCAGATGAAAATTATGAAAATTAATTAAAATTGTGTAATTGGCAGTATAGAAAGTGTTAGGAAAGAGTTCATACATGTATTTCAATAAACGAAATTTTTTTAAGGTACAGAGTTCTGATGAAGCCCAATAAGGCCGAAATACATGTATAAACTCTTTCCTAACACTTTCTATACTGCCAGTTACACAATTTTAATTAATTTTCTTAAATATTTACATTAGAAAATATTCACTTAGTAGTTTTTAGAATATTGGATTGGCAGCTTTGGGGCAACGTTGCATCACAGTGTACTGGTTGCAACAATGCAACCAGTAGCGACAGCTCATGTCGGCGCCTTTGATTTTCATGTAGTATTGTAACAAATATTCGCAATCGCATTCGCGAATATTCATGCATAACTAAATATTCGCATTTGCAAAATAAAATAGGAATATTACTTGCTTTATAACGTGCATTCGAATGAATAAAAATGAAAGGCAAAGGTTTTTACAAATTTCTACTTGTAGAGTTGGCCTTACTTTAAATAAATGAGGATTTTTAGATATCATTAAAATTTGGAAAACTATCTAATTCAAATTATTGCCCTGCCACCACCACGGAGTATTAAGGGACATTGGGACCTTACGCCTTTCCTAAAGCTAAGCCTCATTTATTTATTTAAAATTTTCATTTCTCGAAGACGTGTTTGTTCTTAAACTCAGAAGCTATTTAAAATGCCAAATTATGCCCAAAATAAAATAATGAGGTTGTATTAATTAGAAAAAATATGTACAATTATAAAACTAAGAATCACCTACCAGATAGGGTAGTTCAAAGGGGCTCAGCAGCAGAGAACCTCTCTTGTAACTTCCTTTCTAGGGCTTCGCTGACTTCCCTCGGATAAGAGCTTTGGATGAAGGGTTGTTTCCTGCACCTTCACCAACACCCACATCAGGATTTTTTAGGAATTCAATTCGCGTCGCGAATTACAAAAAGGTTTAATTTAATTTAAATAGAAGCTTTTGACGATGGACAATTAAAGTATTAATTCCAAAAATTACATTACTTTGGCGAAAATGACTTGATGAACATTAATTAATTATTTTCGAAATCCCTCTCCTCCGCGGGATCGTTTATGCAAATAAATCCCCCTGATCGGTGTCGCCCTCTTGTATGATCGTCTTCCAACTTTCCCTGGCAAAGACAGTTTGGGCACAGAAGTGACTCAAGTTGCCTACCTTTAAGGCTAATCTTAACCCGGTTTAATCGATGATCCCTTTGCACGTACGACGACTTGGTTCTCACGCATCAGCACTTTCGTTATCAAGGAATATATTTACCATAGCGATATCAAAATGGCTCTTAATGTCTTAATGGCTCACCTGGAAACTTATTTACGTTAAAATTCAGTTGGAAATTCCTTTGTTCAATTCGAGCAATAACTAATTTAATTTGATTGTATTTAAGGCGAAAATTTTCGGCTGCTTACATAATCAATAAAATGAAAACACAGATTGATTGTTTTGACATTTGTTTCTAGTGAAAATTTCAGTGATTACTTTGAGTTTTTCCTTTTGTTTTCAGAGAACTTATTCGTCTAATTTAATAAAAACAGGTAATTTTGTAACGGTTTTTCTTCGTAAAAAAATAACAAAAGACGATCAACTGTGAAACAAATTGACGAGGTTTATATGGCAACACTGCTTCAGAGGAGTGTTGTCAGGCTTGCGGGAAATTCCCGTTTTACCGGGAAATTTCAAAGTGTGTCGGAAATTATTTCGAAGTTGAGAGAAAAATAACGGTGGGATATTTTTATATAATAATTACCTGGCAACACTGCTTCAGAGAAGTAATTGCTTAAGTAATCTGTTAAAAAATCGATAAAATGTACAAAATTCGAAGTCGGTTCAAAGTCAGATGTAGCATTTAACATAGTTATGGCAAGCAATTTTTTTTGTATTAATAAATACTTTAATAAATGATCTTTAATTTGCATAGAATTATTAATTTCATTTCTGTAAAGGAACCTGCAAATGCAAGATTGGATTCGTGCGGAATCAAGAAGGCGATTGTGGTTTAGAGACTGCCACCGACGAATACACCGAAAAAATCTTGAACATATCCAACACCACCCTGGCAGTTACAAAGAAACACATTTCCATATCAGCCCAGTCGAAAGAAGTAAAGCTTCCAACCAGTGAAGTAAGCTTAACAGTTACGGTGAATCCCCCGCCAAGAGAAGGCATAGAAAAATACCAATACGATTGGACCTCCCTGCATCAACCGGAAGGGAGCAGCGCAGTGAAGCATCAAAACGGTGAAACGTTACAGCTGTCAAATCTATCCGAAGGACTGTACACTTTCAAGGTAATACAATTCGGCCTAAACGTTCAGCAAAATTTAAAACGAGAGCTACTTTAGGTTTCAGTTTCGAGCGAGGATGCTTACGGTGAGACTTTTGTTAACGTCACGGTCTTACCCCCATCACGAATTAATCAACCACCTAAAGTAATCATCACCCCTGCTAACCAGACCATTAAACTACCAAACACCGGTGCTGTATTGGATGCTTCTTCTTCGACCGATGATGATGGCATAGTCTCTTGGCACTGGGAATTACAGCAAGGGCCCTTAGGTAAGTGTCTCCGATAATGAAATTCAATACAAATCAATGTCGTGCAGGTTATCAACCGCAGCTCCAAGAAACCCCGACTTTACAACTGAATGATTTGAGCAAGCCTGGGAATTACACCTTCAAGCTTACTGTAACCGACACTGACAAAGCTACGAATTCAAGCATCGCAAATATAACGGTGCTTAAAATCACGGATTATCCACCTGAGGCCAACGCAGGTATTTCTCCTTCTAATCGATACATCATGGTATTTATTGATTTCATTTTTCCTGAAAGGTCAAGACACTATTATTTATTTACCTCATAATCAGCTGATCCTGAATGGTAACTTGAGTACTGATGACCACATGATTACGACGTGGGAATGGACGAAAAGCTCAGACGATGCAGAAAAAGCAGTCGACATGCAAGACACCCGAACACCGTACCTTAGACTGTCGGATTTAGAAGAGGGCATGTACACGTTCACTTTAAAAGTAACGGACAGTGCGAATCAGAGCAGCACCGCTCAAGTTCACGTCTTCGTTAAACCACCCACCAATCAACCACCCATTGCTAAAGCCGGGGCGAACATAACTATCAATTTGCCTCAAACTTGGGTCATTGTCGATGCAAGCAATAGTACCGATGACAATAAAATCGTCGGATTTAAATGGGATCAAGTCGAAGGCCCTTCGAGTGTCGCTTTCACTAATCAAAATGCAACCAAGACCAACGTAACAGGTTTAACTAAAGGAAAATATGTCTTCAAAGTCACGGTCACGGATGATAACAATAACACCGCAAGTGATACGGTGTATGTAACTGTAGATCAGAGTAAGAACCAAAAGCCCGTTGCAAACGCAGGAGGTGATTTCGAAATCGAACTGCCAAGGAGCGTAATCTTCATCAATGGGTCCAAATCCAGCGATGATTGGGCCATCGTCAAATGGAAGTGGACCAGAAACGATAAGTCTTTAGCACTGGGGAATATTGCTGAGAGTTCAGATGAGGCACCCGTACTCATGATAACGGACGCAACGGCTGGGAAATACGTTTTTAATTTGACCGTCTTCGATGAGCAGGGCTTAAGCGATACAGATACGGTCACTGTTACGGTCAAAAATGATCCCAAACTTTATTACCTTATTGATATGATCGTGGACACAAATGTGAATGTCTTGACTGAAGCACAGTATAATATTTTGAAAGGAAAATTAGCACTGCTTGTGCAAGATGGAACTAAATTACAGGTGAGTTTGCCTTGGAGATAACTCAAGAGTCTGCCTTAATAATGACTCATTAGTTTGCCTTGGAGATAATTGAAGAGTCTGTTTTAAAGATGACTCATGAGTTTGTCTTGAAGATAACTCAAGAGATTCTAATGCCTACGTTTGATATCAAAAACCCAAACCTGGTCACTGTCTGGTGATGACTCATGAGTTTACCTTGATAATGACTCTTGACTTGGCCTTATAGATAACTCAAGAGTCGCCTTAGAAATAACTCAAGAGTCTATCTTAGTGATGTCTTACGAGTTCGCCTTAGAAATAATTAAATAACTCAAGTTATTGATGATTCACGAGTTTGCCTTGAAGATAGCTTGAAGTCTTAGGGTAGATTCAGGAATTGCCTTTCTAATGTGTTAGAATAAAACCCAAGGTCATCCAAACCATAAAACACTCATTCAGCATCCTGTAAATGATGTACTCAGGGCAAAGTGCCCATTTTTGATATCAAAACCCAAACCTGATCACTGTCTGGTGATGACTCATGACTTGACCTTGGAAATAACTCAAGAATCTGTCTTAGTGATGACTCACGAGTTTGCCTTAAAAATAACTCTAGAGTCTGTCTTGATGATTCACAAGTTTGCCTTGAACAGAGCTTGTCTTAGTGTAGATTCATGAATTGTCTTAGTAATGTTGTGAGTCTACATTAGTGATGATCTTGGGTAAAACCTAAGATCATCCAAACCATAAAACACTCATTCAGCATCCTGTAAATGACTTATCCAAGGCATAGTGTCCACGTTTGATACCAAAACCCAAACCTGGTGATTGTCTTGTGGTAACTCATGAGTTTACCTTGACTTGGCCTTGAAAATAACTCAAGGATCTGTCTTAGTGATGACTCACACGTTTGCTTTAGAAATAACTCGAGTCTGTCGTACTGATGATACACGAGTTTTGGCTTGAAGATAGCTCAAGAGTCTGTCTTAGTGATGATTCATGAATTGCCTTAGTAATGTGTTGCGAGTTTACATTAGTGGATGACCTTGGGTAAAACCTAGGGTCATCGAAATCAAAAAACACACATTCAGCACCTGTAAATGACGTATTCAAGGCAAAGTGCCCATTTTTGATATCAAAACCGAAATCTGGTCACTGTCTGGTGATGACTCATCAGTTTACCTTGATGATGACTCATGACTTGGCCTTGTAGATAACCCAAGAGTCTGTCTTAGTGATGTCTCACGAGTTTGTCTTAGAAATAACTCAAGAGTCTGTCTTAGTGATGTCTCACGAGTTTGTCTTAGAAATAACTCAAGAGTCTGTCTTAGTGATGTCTCACGAGTTTGTCTTAGAAATAACTCAAGAGTCTGTCTTAGTGATGTCTCACGAGTTTGTTTTAGAAATAACTCAAGAGTTTGTCTTATTGATGATTCACGAGTTTGCCTTGAAGATACCTCAAGAGTCTCTCTTAATGATGATTCATGAATTGCCTTACTTGGAGATGATTCAAGGCCCAGTTATGCAATGCTTGTTTAGATTCAAGCTAAAGCTTAAAGCCATAACGATGATTATTTCAAGAATTGTTGTTAAGCTGGAATTGTACAACTGGGCCTAAATAATGACTCACGGGTCTACTTAAGAAAACAACCATTGTATGTATTTGTGCAGGTACGTTCCGTTCGACCTCAAGTCGGTACCGGCCGACCTATTATAACATTTTACGTGGAAACACCCGATGGGAAGCCCTTGCTAGCAAATGATGTGGTCGCACATTTACGACAAAAATTAAAAATCGACGGAAGCCTGTTGGGCTTCTTTTTAGCAAAGTTGCAAACCACCATTTGCCAAAATAATTGTTCGGGCCATGGTGTTTGCAACGAACAGACGAGGAAGTGTGCCTGCGAAGCATTTTGGATGGAGGACATGTTTAAAGTCTACTTGGATAACGGAGAAGATTCCGACTGCAGTTGGAGTATATTGTACGTGGTGTTGGGTGTGATTTGTTTCGTTTTTGCTGCGATGGGCACGTTATGGGGGCTGATATACTTGTGCATCAACGGCTGTTCCAAGCGTGGGCTGAACGGAAAACCTACGACTTATAAATTACTGGAAGACACCGATGAACTTCCTCCCTGTATAAGTAGTTACGTGATAAACTTGGTTTCTTTTTTTTAATTAAGTTTATGCTTTAAGATTCTGGAAGGAAACCGGAGTTATCCGACAGTGACACGGACTCGGACGTAGTCTTTGAATCACGTAATAAATCATCGACTCGATTTAACGGTGATATAAGAAACGGGCACAAGAATAGCCGAAATGGTTTTACGAAAATGGGACGCAGGATAAAGACGTAAGTTGTGGACACGTAAACTGAACTTGTAATGGCAATATATACATCGTACATGATTGCCTTTGTGCCTCATTTGTTCGCTTTGTAATGATCTGAAGTAATTTATTGACTAAAGTTATATTTACGACTTGAAACTGCTGGGTATTGTAGAAACCGAAATTCATATCACGCGCTTAAATGTTTAGAATATATGACCAAAGTAAATAAATATAATGTTAGTCGGTAAATAAAATTAATTTAAATTCAAATAACGGAAGGCTAGCGTATTATAAACAAGGTACTTTGTTACTAGTCAGTATTTTATATTCAACAAGATGAGTGTGTAACTTTTTAATTTATGTGGTTTGTACTGAAATGTGTAATTAGAAAAAAAAAAAAACTTTGTTATTTTTCTATATGTAGTAGTAAATAATTAAGTATTAAAATGTAATAATCATTACCAAAACTGGGTTAACTTTAGCGGTTCATATCTGCAAGTTAACGGTTTTGGTAATTTTCATTTTCATAGTAACTTCACTAATTCCATTTAAATTCAAAAATCAAGTTTGTAATTTTTCAGCAAAAAAACATTTAACAATGAGCAACAGCTTTTATTGAAATGACTTGAAATTTACTACGATCATTTATCAGTCTACAGGATGTTTCAGAACGTGTACCAAAAAAATAAAGAAGTGCACAAAGAAAAGTGTTTCTGAAACTAAATCATACCAAATCTGTGAGCCACTTTTATTTAAATGTTACTTTTTGAAACATCCTGTAAAAATAGAAACAATTTGCATTTATTTTAGCAGTATTTTTACTTATTTATTTCCTTCACAGAATGTTTTGTGCTTGTTTGGGCTTTGTTTTAATTATTTAAGAGTATTCATTTAATTATACTGTTGAATTGGATTCGTTTCAGATAATTAAACGAAACACTTTACCGAAAGCGTTTACTTTACCAAGAATTTCCCAGCGCATTCCTGAACTTTAATAAAAGAAATTACTTAAAAATATTGAATTTAGAAATTAATTCAATCCTTTTTTTTTCAGTCGTAAAAAAGAATTTAATTTTCACAAAGCATGAAGGACTTTTCGGCAAAAGATGGTTTTGCCCGTAAAAAAGGAAAATTAATGTTACTGTATTTTTTTCTAATAAAAGAGAATCATGTGTATTTGATCACGAACTTCAAGGAAGTAAGTTACTTTTATTTATTTATAATATTTATAATCACGATGTAGATATATACACGTAGCTACTTCTACTTAAAAACCAACAGATTTACTAACAAGCACCAGTCTAAATAATTAATACTTATTTACACATTTTTACTGAGTGTATAGATAATTAAAATACTTAAAAATAACAACAGTGTTTCTCAACCTACGTTTTTTAAAAAATTGTAAATAAACGCGATGCTTTAATAGACATAAAATAATGACACGTTTTATTGCTGAGGAAGTTCCCCTCAGTAGTAAAACCCTTGAAAAAGCGGAGGGGGGGAAGACTCCGCACAATAAAAGGTTGAAGAAACACTGCCTTAGAGGAATGTTGCAATAAATCTATACATTTTTGTACAATTATAATAAAACAACAATTTCTTAATACGTACACATAAGTCTAAGTGTAACTACTGCGGAGGGGGGGTTATGTTTATGCCTTTCCTGATATTGGCGCCGTTCCTGTTTTCGCATCACCCGTCTGTTCTTTCTCAAGCTGGCGACCGAGGTACTCCCAGTTGTGTACCATCAGTTTCTGAACTGCCAGCAAAGCCTCGTAGCGTACGTTTGGATCTTCATGGGCCAGCAGCTGCATTACTAATTGTTTACCACCCAACTGCTCTATAATGCTACAAATAAAAAAAAAAACAGTGTTGAAACCGAAACCAGAAAAAACAATGGATTAAGAACTGATAGTGATTTGGATTTGTACTGAAGATCTGAAGATGAAATAAAATAAAAGAGCATAACTAATCAGTACTGCAGAAGAAACAAAAATGATAAGCTAATGCTGAGTTTCACAAAAGTCAATTAAAGCTAATCATCGGTTAAGAACCATACCTTCAACAGATGTAACCATGCCAACGTTTACTTTTAACGGATGATCAACTTTAACAGACTTCTGTGAAATCCACCATTAGAGCTGTAAAGACTTACTGAAAACATGAAGTAATAAGAAGAGACGAGATGGAAAGGAAGACTAATAAAAAAAAAGGAAAAGGAGAGGAAACAAACTCATAGATGTAATGACTTACAGAAAATATGAAGTAATAAGAAGAGAAAAGATGGAAAGACAAATCCAAGTTAGAAACCAACTTTTTATGACTTTGCATATTTAAAATTTGTATTAAATGAACTTACTATTTCCAATGGGGATAATGACTCATGACTTGGCCTTGAGGATAATTCAAGAATCTGCCTTAGTGATGACTCACGAGTTTGCTTTGAAGATAGCTTGTCTTATTGTAAATTCATGAATTGCCTTAGTAATTTGTTGTGAGTCTACATTAGTGGATAACCTTGGGTAAAACCTAAGGTCATTCAAACCTTAAAATACTCATTCAGCATCCTGTAAGTGACTTATTCAAAACAAAGTGCCCACTTTTGATATTAAAACCCAAACCTAGCTACTGTCTGGTGATAACTCATGAGTTTACCTTGAAGATGACTCATGACTTGTCCTTGAAGATAACTCAAGAGTCTGCCTTAGTGATGACTCACGAGTTTGCCTTAGAAATAACTGAAGAATCTGTCTTATTGTTGATTCACGAGTTTTGCCTTGAAGATAGCTCAAGAGTCTGTCTTAGTGATGATTCATGAATTGCCTTAGTAATAAGTTGTGAGTCTACATTAGTGTATGATGACCTTGGGTAAAACTTAAGGTCATCCAAACCTTAAAACGCTCATTCAGCATCCTGTAAATGACTTATTCAAGGCACAGTGTCCACTTTTGATATCAGTACCCAAACCTAATCACTAACTGGTGATGACTCATGAGTTTACCTTGAAGATGACTCATGACTTGTCCTTGAAGATAACTCAAGAGTCTGCCTTAGTGATGACTCACGAGTTTGCCTTAGAAATAACTCAAGAGTCTGTCTTATTGATGATTCACAAGTTTGCCTTGAAGATAGCTTGTCTTTGTGTAGTTAATGAATTTCCTTAGTAATGTGTTATAAGTCTACATTAGTGGATGACCTTGGATAAAACCTAAGATCATCCAAACCTTAAAACACTCATTCAGCATCCTGTAGGTGACTTATTCAAGGCGAAGTGCCCACTTTTGATATCAAAACCCAAACCTGGTGATTGTCTTGTGATGACTCACGAGTTTACCTTGACTTGGCCTTGAAAATAACTCAAGAATCTGTCTTAGTGATGACTCACACGTTTGCTTTAGAAATAACTCGACAGTCTGTCTTAGTGATAACTCACGAGTTTGCTCAAGAATCTGTCTTAGTGATGATTCATGAATTGCCTTAGTAATGTGTTGTGAGTCTACATTAGTGGATGACCTTGGGTAAAACCTAGGGTCATCCAAACCATAAAACACATTCAGCACCTGTTAAATGACGCATTCAAGGTAAAGTGCCCATTTTTGATATCAAAACCCAAATGTCTCACGAGTTTGTCTTAGAAATAACTCAAGAGTCTGTCTTAGTGATGTCTCACGAGTTTGTCTTGAAGATAGCTCAAGAGTGTTTCAGTGATGATTCATGAATTAATTGCCTTATGCCTGCATGCATAGTCAGAGCTCAAGCATAAGCACGTATTTAAGCTTGAGCTCTGACTATGCATACGAACCTTAGCAATGTGTTGTGATGAGATGTAAAGACTTACAGAAAACATACATGGAGTAATAAGAAGAGAAGAGATCGAAAGGAAGACTAATAAAAAGGAGAAAGGACGGGAATAAATCTCACAGATGTAAAGACTTAGAGAAAACATGAACTAATAAGAAGAGAAGAGATGGAAAAGAAGGCTAATAATAAATAGGGGAAAGGAGAGGAAACAAATCCAAGTTAGAAACCAACTTTTTATGGCTTTGTATATTTAAAATGAACTTACTGTTTCCCACGAGGATAATGACGAACGTATTCCCCAATATCAAAGCTTGCAACGCTCAGAACAAGCGGATCCTTGCTCGTCTCCAACAAATGTATGAGAATGCGAAGGAGTTCGTAATTCTTCTCGTTCAGTCGCTGGGCGTTTTCACGCCAGAACTTGCTCTTGTGGACAGGAGACCATTCCAAACGTCCTGATTTCACCTGGAAATTCAGTTAAGGTTAGAAAACAACTCCACCACTACTTGGAAGAGTTTTCTGTACTGCTGACTCCCACTTTCCAAGTCTACGAACTGATTTGAATGAAAAACCTAACGATTGAGGCATTGCTGGCATAAATAATTACGTAATTACCTCGGTGGCATATTCATCAAACGAGCTGAGATCCTGTACAGAAGTCTGCAGTCTTTCCGTGAGGAATTCAACGTCAGCTGTTACGTCTTCATCATCGAACTTGCGTTGTTCCAATATTGCCAGCTGTTTCAGCACCTGCAAATTATTGCGTTTAAATAAAAAAGAAATTACAAGAAATTCACGAGTTGCAGATTATATTTTGTAGTTGAATTCGTCGAATTCAAACCAACATGCATTTAGGCCTTTATTGACTTGGCCATTCAACTTTAACGTACCCCAGTGTATCCATGTTTTTGCTTAGAACTCTTGCTGTTGTCTGAAAGGTGTTGAAACGTGGTCATTGGTAGTTTTATCTACAGTATCACCAAAAAATTAATATATACTATTTCTTTTCGCTTTGATGTAGAGTTCCAAGCGGATGAATTCATGCAATCGGCATGAAAACAAGAAGACAGATTGCTTCAGGAATTCATAGTTTGATTGCAGTTCATGCCAAGTGTTTTTCGTTTCTCAGAGAAGGGTGCAATTTTACAAGCAAAACTTATCAAATAAACATTTCCTAACGTCAGTCTTCTGAAGCTTAGACAGTGTCGAAAAGACCATAAATAGAAATTCGATGACTGAGAAAGGACTTGAGCATGCCTAAGTATGAACAAAAAGCAATTATAACATACCTTGCATTGAACCATGGCAATACAGTGTTCCTTAGCAACTTGAGCATCTTCTGGTTTCTCAATCAGATTTCTGAAAACCGCCAAGATTATTCTGGTCACTTTCTCCTTGACTGAGTCACTCAGAATATCAGCGAGAATTGGAATGACGTTGAACTTATTCATCTTCTCAGCGAGCAATGGGTTAAACGTCAGCACCCACAAGCAGAAAATCAACTGGTACTGCACTTGGAAATTGACCCGGCCGGATAACACTGAGAGTAAAGTGGAGATGCCATCGACTGATACGAAAGCGAACCTGTATTCATCAATGCGTAGCATCATTTGCAAGCATCGACCCACAGATTGTATGTACTCGTTGTTCTGTCGGAAATATACAATTTAGTTTATACAAGGGAGGGGGATCTTGAAACTGTGGCTGTAGTCTGTTTGCAACCGGGCAAGCATATTGAATGCGAACTTAAAAATAATTTCCGAGATGGATTGTGACTGTTTATTTTTTATTTATACAAGGCACCTGCAACTTGCGAATTAAAGTCGACTTACAAGTAAATTAAAAAAAAAAAAGATATTGTTTTAAATGTTGAATGTACCTTGAAAGCAGTCACCCCTTTCGGAAAGCCCACATGAACCCCAAACACAAAATGAAAGCCCCATTTTACTTTCGGCTTTTGAGAAAATTGCAAACAGATGTAATAACTAACAACCAGAAAAAAAAAATTGTACCACCAGAAATCATGCATTTTACTGTATGCTACTACATGCAAATAAAAAAAAAAATCCTGCGTTGTCAATGTTTACTTATTATTATTGAAAAAAAAAAAAAAAATTAAATGCACTGAATGAAATCAACGTGAATGAATTAATATTCGACACTTTGACTGTCAAACTCTTTGCATGTGTTTTTGTTAATCAATAATTTTGAGTATTCTTTCTTAATGATAATTTAAATTGGGTGGCAAATCGAGGGTGATATTTTAACAACGATTTTATAATCATTTCAAGTCAAATGAAACGATTATAAAACTTTCTCTTAATATAGGAAAAACATGAATATCCTATCTAAGTATACAAGGTTGTGATGAAAGAACAAATAAATTCAATATTAAAAAAAAAAAAAAACGCTAGGACCCATCAATTTTATTAAATTTTTTGTTTTCCTTAGAAAATGATTTTTATGCATACTACAGGGTGTCTGCAAAAAGCTAGACGAGTATTAACCTATTCTTGTTTTTGTAAAAGCAGATTGTCAAAATTCAACTGTTTTCGAAGTATTGATGCTTGAAAGTTGGTAATTTTCAAAATTTAACAAACTGTAAAAATAAAATATGTCAACTTAAGAGTGAAACTATCGCTGGCGCCACTTACCCAAAAAATCTGAAGTGAATTTTTAATTAATGTCAAGTTCGCGCGGTTTCTAGCAAAACGGCTGCAGTTTATTTATGGCTCAAATCTAGTTTCCTTGTGATTATTTCTTTCGTTATTTATGATGTTCTTGTTTGGGTAACTAGCGCCCAAGCGGGAAAAAATGCGTTAAATAAAATACTTCCCTGGCGGGATATAAGAGCTCTGTATCGTGAAATGTGGTAGGCGAAAATTACAAAAGAAAATTAGACTTTTTGGCAAAAACATAAACAAAAGAAGGTCGGTTGTAAATAATAATGATAATAAATTAAAAGCGATGACAAAAGACGTTCGAAAAAACAACAAAAAACAAGAAAAAAGACGATCGATTGTTCAAAAAATGCAAGAAACAAGAAAAAAAAATGGCCGACGACTTGAATTTAAGAAAATCCTTTTCTTTCACTTTTCCGTTAAAAATAAATTAAAAACGATAACAAAAGCTTTTCGAAAATATAAACAAACGATGTTCGAAAACGTAAACAAAAGCTGTTTGAAAACGTAAACAAAAGACGATCGATTGTTCAAAAAATGCAAGAAACAAAAAAAAAATGGCCGACGATTTCAATATATAAAAAAAAGTTTTGTTTTCAAGTTTCCGTTAAAAACAAATTAAAAGCGATGACAAAAGATGTTCGAAAATATAACAAAAGACGATCGATTGTTTGACAAATGCAAGAAACAAAAAAAAAAGGCCGACAATTTGAATTTAAGAAAACCTTTTTCTTTCACTTTTCCGTTAAAAATAAATTAAAAGCGGCGACAAAAGCTTTTCGAAAATATAAACAAAAGAAGTTCGAAAACCTAAACAAAAGAAGTTCGAAAATATAAACAAAAGACGATCGAAAATATAAACAAAAGACGATCGAAAACGTAAACAAAAGATGTTCGAAGATATAAACAAAAGACGATCGACTGTTTAATAAATGCAAGAAACAAAAAAAAAAACGGTCGACGATATTTGAATATAAGAAAACCTTTTGTTTTTATTTTTCCGTTAAAAATAAATTAATAAAATAAATGACACAAGATGTTCGAAAACATAAACAAAAGACGATCGATTATTCAAAAATGCAAGAAACAAAAAAAAATGGTCGACCATTTAATTTTAAGAAAATATTTTTCTTTCACTTTTCCGTTAAAAATTAAAAGCGATGACAAAAGCAGTTCGAAAATATAGACAAAAGAAGTTCAAAAACATAAGCAAAAGACGATCGACTGTTTAACAAATGCAGGAAACAAAAAAAATGTTCGACGATTTTTGAATATTAAAAAAAACCTTTTGTTTCCGCTTTTCCGTTAAAAATAAATTTAAAGCGATAACAAAAACAATTTTCGAAAACATAAACAAAAGACGATTAAACAAATGCAAGAAACAAAATGGTCGACTATATAAGAAATATAGAATATAAGAAAACCTTTTTTCACTTTTCCGTTAAAAATATATTAAAAGTGATGACAAAAGATGTTCGAAAACATAAACAAAAGACGATCGAAAACGTAAACAAAAGATGTTCGAAGATAGAAACAAAAGACGATCGACTGTTTAACAAATGCATGAAACAAAAAAAATGATCGACGATTTTCGAATATAAGAAAACCTTTTGTTTTCACTTTTCCTCTAAAAATAAATTAAAAGCAATGACAAAAGATGTTCGAAAACGTATAAACAAAAGACATCGATTGGTCAAAAAAATTCAAGAAACAAGAAAATGGTCGACTATTTGAATTTTCTTTCACTTTTCCGTTAAAAATAAATTAGAAGAGATGAAAATATAAACAAAAGATGTTCTGGAACATAAACAAAAGATGTTCGAAGATGTAAACAAAAGACGATCGATTGTTTAACAAAAGCAAGAAACAAAAAAAAAATGGTCGACTATTTTTGAATATAAAAAAACACTTTTCCGTTAAAAATAAATTTAAAGCGATAGCAAGAAAAATATGTCCGAAAACATAAACTGAAGATGATCAATTGTTTAACAAATGCGAGAAATACAAAAAAGGTAGACGTTTTGAATGTGAGAAAAACCTTTCGTTTTTACTTTTGCGTTAAAAATTAATTAAAGACGATAACGATTTCCAGTCAACTATTTCCTTCATAAAAAAAAAAAACAAAATACAGTCAACTGCCAAACAATTTTAGAAATGTGTATATCACGTTATCTTCGTCGAAAAAAAAATAATAATAAAATAAATGTATAAAGAAACAAAATACGATCGATGGTGGAAAGGAAAATGTTCGATTGTTTCTTTTTGTTCAAAAAAAAGTGGTACACGGGAATCGATCGTCCTTCATTTTTTCTTCCTGGTCTTTTTACTGCTTAAGCAAATCGTCAAAACGGCGTTTTTCAAAAATGTAAAAGAAATTCTTTGCACATCTTGTTGATAAAGAAGAACGCGATTTTTATGACAGGCGTCACCACAAAATTAAAAAATTAACTAAATCAGCTATTAAATTAAAAAATCACTAGATATGTCACTAAATTTCAGACATGTCTGAATGTTCAACAGAAAGTCACTAGATCAGGAAAAATAATTTATAAATTGGCAATAGTAGTTTAGTATTCAGGCAGGAGTGTTCCGGGCTGGCACTTCTGAAAGGTGGCAACCCTAGTTATCACAAATTTAAATAAAAAATTTAATACTTTAACGTTTCTAGTGATATTTCTTTTTGAACATTTTGTGAACTTCATTAAATATTCTGGTCTTATCCCCACATTATCGAATATCAATTCTTTTCTTAGTTAAGCACTTAATAAAGATTTAAATTAAAAAAATTAAAACCAATAATATTGATATACAGTGCTTTAGAGAAGTCTGGAATAAATTGCTTGTTTTTCTTGTCCACATTTTAATATGAAAATTTCATAGATGGCGCTGGTGAAGTAGCGAATATGACGTCATTGATTATTTTTGTAAATAGCAACACTAATACATCTGCTCTTTCTGAATGCAGCAATATGGCATACTTTCACTTTCACAAATAAACGTAATTTTCTTTTTAATATTCATGTTGAATGCGTTAGAAGTCATCATCGATGGTTAAAAAAAAAAATTAGTTTTTTTTGCATTATAAAAGTATGCTACATTGTCGCAATTAGGAAGAGCAGATCTACAAGACTTTATGGTGTTTTAGATTAATCGTAGTAGTGGGCACTCAGAGTATTTTTATCTCGTGTTATTACATGAAATTGAAAGAAGATGCAAATGCACTGAGTGCAATCGGTGCAGGTGAATCGAAAAGTTGCTATTTAAAAAAGAACATCAATGACGTTACATCCACTACCTCACCAGCGCCATCTATGAGATTTTCATATCAAAATGTGGGGTGATTAACACTCATCCAGCTTTTTGCAGACACCCTGTAGTATAAAAAATCTTTCTTGAAAAAGGCGACAAAATAAAATAAACTTGTCGAGTCCGAGTATTTCTTGAAAATATTGAATCTATCCAATATTCAATCACAATCCTGTATTATCTGCATTTTAAAGTGTACTAGTGTATGTGTACCGAAAGCTCTAATGAGTATCCATCATCTAATCCAACTGCAGTGTACGTTTCAGTGGATTCCAAGCCAGCCAGCCTGGCAGTGTCAGCCCTCAGTTGTGAATCCGCTAGTGCATTGAACTAAAAGTGACGACAGCCTATAAATGTTTATTAACCAACACCGAAATGAGCTGAGCTGAGCTAAGTTGAAGGCTTGTCACATATGGGACGTGTTTTGGTATTTTTAAAGCAGTTAGAACAAAGTGGCTGGTGTAAATGTTAAATGCAACGAAATCTTATCTACAGGTCATTGTTAAAGAACTTGATTGATCAATACATCAATTACTATTCCAATCACAAGTTAATATTAACTTTCAGTTTATTACCGTAAGAACTATTGTTTTCATAATGCAATAAACCTAAAGTTAAATCAGTGGTGGAACCACAATGCGCCGAACCCAAATCCTCTTTGTCTGCATTTTCTTTGCAGTCCGGTTGGTTACTGGCAATTTGATGTTCCGCCACTGAGTTAAACGTTTAGAATTTATAAAATTATGAAAGTTTAATTTTTGAAGTAAAGGAAGATTGATACTGTCAATCATCTGCTACTTATTAATATTACCACGAAATGTAATTGTAAGTCAGAAAAAGCAAGCATTAATTTGCCTTAATACAAAAAGAACATAAAACCCTTAAGACACACAACGACAAGAAAATACATTTTTCATGGAAGACATACCAACTGAAAATTACAAAATCATTTCTAAAATATACTCGGTATGCTGCTTTCATGAAACGTTAAACATTAAAAGCGACTACACTAATCTCTTCCCTTTAATAAATTAATGAAATCCAAAGTGTCTAACTAGAAAGAAGCACAAGAAGAGAACAACTAATGAAAATTTATAAAAATACCAGCACCACCATCGAAAACAAAAGAAAGTGGCACTGTAATTTTTATAATCAAATGCAAGTAATTTAAAATAAACAAAATAACCTGTGTTGTGAGTTGATCTTTAAGCCAAGTCAAATAATAATGCAAATCGGAGCGTTCCATCGTAGTGTGGGCCCAGCAAGCGATTTTTGCGATGACTCGAGACGTCATGTTTGTAATGAAACCGTCTTGACGGTTTAACAAATTGAGGAAAGGTGACCATACGGATTGCTTTGTTTTCGAGGCGTACTCGTGAAAGATCTCAACGCGTGTACGGTCCTCCTGCAAAATTAAAAGTGCGCTGGAACTCTGCTGGGAGCGACCATAGTTGTGTTGATCTTACCTGTAACATATCGTCCACCAGCACCAAAATGTACTGCAGCGTCTGGTCTTTCGATATGTGATCTAATAAGCTGAGGAAGGTTCTCGCACATTGGAGGCGATCGCTTTTTAAAAGGTTCTCTCGTTTAGCACTGTCTTGAACATCGAAAGCTACAATGAATTTGTAGTCTTCTTGAGAAATCATCTGTGACCTGTAAATTCAGTAAAATAGATTCTTTGTCATTGTATAATTACACGAGATTTAGATATTATTTCGTTTGTTTTGAACAATTTTAATTATAACTAAAAATCAACAAAAAAATAATCCTGATTTGATTTGAATTTGGCGGTTAAAACATTTGGTTTAACAATTTCTATATAGATGGCGCAACTAAACGTAAACTTGCAAGTCAGTATAGATATGATAAAGTACCGACATGGCACCACTAACGATCTTTTTACCCAATAGAGGGTGCACGTTTTTGCTTTAAAAATTTTGTGAACGACGATAATGAGTGTTTATTTTAT
Organism: Serrognathus titanus; assembly: GCA_039766575.1. NCBI lineage: Eukaryota > Metazoa > Arthropoda > Insecta > Coleoptera > Lucanidae > Serrognathus > Serrognathus titanus. The sequence goes on from CM077914.1 coordinate 10,052,433, forward strand.
TTTTTCAATTTTCATTAGAAAATATTTGAAAACCAAAATTTGAATATTATTCAAAATATTGCGTAATTAAACCAACGTCTACAGCGCCTCTTGCGAGTGTTTTCATTGTTGCGGTGCCCTATGGTTGTTGATCTAAATCTAAAGATATAGTCACTCTTGATGATTGACCAGATAACAACAATACAATCTTCATTTTTAATATAAAACTAACATTTTTTTTTGATTTTTCTAATCAACAATCTTAGGAGCTAAAATAAATCACCACCAGAGGGCAGTGTTGCCAACTCGCTAATAATAATATGCGATAAATGACGAAACTGCCACAAAAACGTTCGAAGTTTATTAATCATCGCTTGGAAAGTATACTTAATATTAAAAATGTGTAAATTGTTAATTGAGATTTAGGTTTCGAAGAAAAAAAATTGTAAAGATGGCGCCACCAAAATTTTCATGCATATTATTTTTTTAATTATTGCATTTGTTTTGAGAAATTTAAACGCCTTTCAATCATATCAGTACCCCCAGTATATTATTACTTATTAGTCTCTCTCAAGGAGGTTGAAAGAAATACTTCTCTCGTATACATTATTTTATATACATATTTTGTACGTCTACATTGTCGCCAACTTAAACAAACCCAATACAAAAAAATACAAAATACATAAATAGCTAGATTTTGATACATTTTTTTAAGACATGGCCCGTTTTTACATTATATATAGACCCATTACAGTTTACTGGTTTCTAGAGATGTAAATTAAATGACGTCGGTCATGACAGTGATCACAATAAAAATGACAATCATGTCACAATGATTAGTTATTTTAAAAATGACTCTGTGAATTATACACGACCGTCACTTTAACAAATAACTCATTTTAATAAATGACTATCATTCCAATAGATGACTCTCATTTTAATAAATGGCTGTCATTCCAATAGATGATTCTCATTGTAATAATTGATCCTCACAGACATGTGTAAACAGGCGTGTGCGAGTGGACTTGCCTAAGCGTAAACGTAGAGAGCAGGGGTGTTGGTTGCAATCTGATACCACTATTGAATGTAATATTTGATTATTTCATTCAAAAATTGATACTTTAGGTAAAGTAAAAACATATGTTGTAAATTTTGTAAAAGTAATGGCCAAAATGGCGTGTCGGAGACGATTTCAAATTTACCGCCATTACATACCGAAGACAACGACATTCTCCGTGCAACCGACAGGTGCCACTACCAGGGAAGGAATCGACGCAGAGAGCATTCGTAATTCAAGCTTCATGCGAATCAAATCTCACATTTCACATGTAATATAACAACAAAAAATGCAGTGTATTACAATCAAACAATAAATACATCGTTATCAATACAATCCATACCCAACATGTCGTGACCGTCATTTTACATCACTACTGCTTTCTAATATGCTTTTGTCAAACTGCTAAAATCTCTCCAACTTTTTATTTTTCGTTTCTTCAAGTACATACTTACCTAAGTCAAAAGATAGTTAACTCTTAGATTTATATTGTTAATCGTTAGGTCCAACTAAAATAGCACCATCTGTTATAAAAACGAAAAACCAATAACATTGCATGGGTGCGTTCAGAAACAAAATTCTTTGCTCCCTCTTGATTATTAAGTCTATTCTATTGTCAAACCGTTCTCAATCATTTTTTTAATGTAAAGACATCTATAATAAAAGTTTGGCGACACTGTTTCGTGCAAAATTAGAATTAAAATCAGGGTTGCCAATTTAGTGCTTTTGGCACCAGATCTAGTGCTTTTTGCACTCGGTTAGTGTCACATTTTTGCTTCGCAGTGACTAGTGAATTTCCTAGTGCTTTCTGAATAGTGCTCTGGTGCTTTTCAAGAATAGTGAATATTCGCGTTTCGTATTTTTCATATTTCAGTTTCCCTTCGTTTTCTATCAGTCTTTTGATCTTCAAATTCTGTATTTTCTTTCGGTTTTCTGTTCATCTTAGTTTATATTTTATAAATGCTCATTAAAAAGGAGCCCATAGACGGTAAAACAAGATTGTTTGAATGCTTGTTATCAAATAGCTTGTACACGGTCAAACATGATTTTTCGAATTCTCGTCAGAAAGGAGGTTTTATTTTCACAAATTTGTTTATTATCGCAGTCATAAGTGATTAGCCCTACGTCATAAATTACACGATTCTGGCATTGAAGTTTCAGAATATAAAGTGTAACTTCTTATTCCACCATTGAAAGGGAAATAATACTGAAATATTTGTCGGTTATAACTTCGGTGATTGATGACGCAGGGCTCATCGTGATTTTGATAATAAAAACGATGATTATGAAATATATGCAATAAATTTAAAACAAAAATCAATTAAACTGGTGATTTGGTAACACAGAATCATCCTGTAACTCTCAGACAACTAATTTGAATTTTTATTAGAAATAGTGGCGCCATCTATGTACTATACCCATGTTTTATTGTAAATGCGACGAATTGAGTCCTTTGGTTCTGTGATTCTCTTACGTGATTATAGAACAAGCAAAATTAATTATTTAAAGCTGTATTCAAACTAATAAAATGACTCAAAAATGCATGTGAAATATTGTCCCAGATTTTTTTGGCAGGCAAAGTAACGTGCGTTCAAAAAAATTTATTATCAAGAAGGCTCTGAACTTGCTTTTATTTTATGACGGCACGTCGTAGCTTAGTACATATGTTGAAACTTTGAATAACTGCGTGCTACCAACAGCGTCAACTGTCAAAGTTTACATCTTCGAAGTATTTATAATAAAATAAATGTCTTATTGGATTAATTGTGTTTTTTTATTATCTATTTTGAAGAAAATCGTGATTAAATGGATATAAAAAAGTTAGGTTATGTTTATAATAATCGTATAGTTACAAAATTTGCGTTTGACATAAGCCTACTTGATAACGGTTTTTATTGAACGCACTTTACTAGTCCGACAATTTTTTTGAAGTGGCAAATTTAAAACGAAAAACTCGTCATAAAAAATTCAAAAATGCAGACGTTTGAATGCTTCTCAAAAATAAGTTTATAGACGGTCATACATGATTGTTTCAATGGTTATTGAAGTTTGACTGGGAGTTCAAAGACTGTCAAACATGATTGTTCGAAAGCTTGTCAGAAAGGAGTTCAAATATGATGATTATGAGAACTTGCAATAATTTTCTTTAAAAAAATTCAGCTATCATGTTGCTGCTTTGGGTAATACAAAATGACCTCCAGGGTTGCCAGGTCTAAGGATTTCTCCCAATTCTAGGGATTTTTGATGTGGCCAAGGGAATTTCCTGCAAATCTAGGGACAATTTCAAAAATTCAGAAAATATACATCAACATAGTAAATAACGTGTTTTTGAATCTAATTTTGGAATAGTTTCATCTAAATACTTCTTGAAAAATATGTTGCGAGAATAAAATATATTCTAGCGCAAGTCAGAGCCATCTGCTGACGAGAGGTATAGCTTCAAAAAGGCATATGGTAGGTTACAAATTAGATTTCCAATTTACCGCCGCATTATTTTTATTCTTTTTTTTTAATTATTTCATCGTTATTAAGTAAACTCCCTAAAATATTAAAAGTGACATGGTTTGCCCGAGGACATAAATGTACCCTTCAGAGTTTCTCCACACTGTGTGCGTTTGAGGAATGTCAAATCAAATCAATCAATAGGTCTGTTTGTTAGCTCCGCACTTTTTACAGCAACCGCTCCTGAGAGAGTGAGATGTATATGATACAATGTAAGTAAGAGTGAGAAAAATAGTGTAGAGAGTGCAAAGCTAACGAACAGACCTAATGATTACTCTAGTTACACTGAATAAAAGCACAAATTGACGTATTGTTTGACAAGTTGGAAGATAAAAGAGGTTATGTGTATGTATTCGTTTACTAGTTTTCATTACCTATGGAACACACTTATAATTATTGTGATTATAATGGTGGAAACACTTATATTATTAAAATCATACATATAAATAGTTAACAAAACTTAGTTGGATCTGAAATCATCATCAAAATTTGCAAATAGGAAATAATTATAGTTAATAATTTAGTTAATCGTACGCTAAACAAATCATGCCCATATACAGCGGGGTCTAGGGATATCTGGGGATTTTTAATAGAAAATCTAGGGACCATGTAAACTTTTCTTCTGGCTGATGACGCCGTAACTGTCAGAAACAATTAGTTTTAATTTTCATTTTATATTTTCATGTGAAAAACGTGTAATTTACACACAGTTAAGAATCGAAGAAAAAAACGCGATTTTATTCGGTTTATTCATTCGGCTATTTGCAACATCGCAACCAAAAATATGTTTTCTTGATTTATTTGACGCAATCTGAATAGCGACAAGATTGAGGTTATGTGAATAAAAATTTAATTTGAAATGTCAAGTGACGTTTGTAAAGTGACGGCTGTCAATGACAAACCGACAAGTTACTCCAGATTCTTGACCAGTTTGTACCACGCAATCATTTAAATTAATAATTAGAGTAGGCTATGAATTTTGAGTTAAATTGGCAACACTAACTGTTGACAGTTTAATTTGAGTTTGAATTGTCAAAGTGAAGACAGCTTCAAAATGTTTAATCGCCGAGGTTGAACGCTTTGAACATTTGCTATGATTGTCACTAAAACTGCATTATTTTCTAGCGTTTCTTTTCCTTTAAATTAAAACGATTGAACATGAGCATCCTAAACGCCGAAATATTTACATAACCTCTAATTTACTCAGTGAGTCGATTGGCAAGGTGCGCAACCGTATAAAAAAATCCCGCCTACTTTAATTATAAATTTAGATGATTGCGTGGTATAATAATTAAAGAAAATGGTGGCGCCATCTATATGTATACCAGTACGGCAATTTTTTTTTTGAAGTGGCAAATTTAAAATGAGAACGAACGACATAAAAATTTCAAAAAATTCAGACATTTGAATGCTTCTCAAGAAGTTCATAGAATAAACATGTAAATGTGGTTTTTCAATAAAGCAATGCTTTTTATTTTTATGTTATTTATAACAATTGTTTCTAGTTGGCAACTGTGATTAGAATTGGTATAGTTGTAAGACTGACAACAATAAACATTCTAAGACATCCCTTACTAACAGAAACCTCAAAGAAGTATTATAAATATAAGCATTAGTAATACTCAAAGACATATATTATTCACATCAACACCTAAATTTTATTTGGTCATACTGTATATCTGCTATAATGAATTCAAATTAAAAGTTTTCTAAATTTTACTCAAGCGTACCATCCAGCGAATGAAGTTTAGCTAAAGAGTACTAAATTTAGTGCAATTTTACTGTGGTCTGACAGCACGGCTATGAATTTAATAACACGTAAAACACATCAGAAGCAGTTTTCTCTTTTGGAAGTTCAATTTGTAACAAGGAAATCTCACATCAATACATAGATTCACAATAAAATTTCAAATAGAATTTGTAACATTATACCCACAATTATTTAATATTTAATTGATTTACACAAGCGCTATACTTACTGTAAATAAGATTGCCAGTTAACTCTTTGTGATCGGATTTCGGTCGCTTGGTGTTGAAGCACGCTGGTTGCCGCTAACATATCTGAAATGGCCCACATTTTAAAAATATTTCAAGAAAATCTTCCAAGCACAGCTTTCCCTTGCATACTAAACTAATAGAATAATTATATTGATGGTCGAAATTACAACATTTTGGTAACCCCTGATCGAGCTCTTAAAACGTCACGTGAATCTCTTAAACAGATTTTAATAAGAAATACAAATAGAATTCGACGTGTTGTGTTAAAAATTGTGCAGTGATAGTAGTTTAAATAAGCGAGCGAAGAACTGAGTGGGTTGGGCTGGTGCCTTGGATTTAATAAAGCTTGGTTAAATTTACCTATTTTATCGTCATCTAATGACGTGATGATATCCTTTAATTTTGGATCTGTTCCAGCAGGAACCTGTGCGCTTGCCATGTTGAAAACCCTTTTTTCTACAAATTAAACGCAAACCACCACGGCACTTTTCGGATACTGCCCCAAATCAGCTGAGGAAGTCTTGTGATTATCCTAGTGACACAGGAATGCAACTTGAATTAAACAAACGCCATCGAAACTGCAAGCGTAAGCATAGAATATTTATGTTGGCAGCGCGCGGTGTTCGGGCGGGAAAATCAAACTGTGATGGATTTGAGGGGGCCACGTCGAAAAAAGATTTGCAAAACACCTTTAACGTCGCTCCTTCCTGTTGTTAGAACCTCTAAAGGTGAAATATACAAATTCACAGGTGAATTTAATGGCCTCTCGGTTATAATTAAAAATCAGGAAGATAAGGAACGACTTAATCGCATGGGCTTCTTTGGTAAACCTAACCTGTCAAGGAGCTTACCACCTTCAAACTCAAACCCCCGAATTATTAGGAAAAGACAGTTTTTAAAGAGAAAACACTGGGCTGAGACGACGAAAAATTCTGATAAGACTAAAATCATCGTTATTCCAGACAGTGAATCCGAAGATGAAAATTATTTCTCGAATATCAAGGCCGAGTACCAAATAGACTTTAATATAGTAAAAGAAACTCTGAATCTATCATTGGTGGAGGCATACTTCTTGAGTCACGATGTTAAGTGCTTGAATGTGGTCTACAGTGCACGTTTTATGGACGATGAAGCCTTGTGGACGAGTTTCTCAAAGGCAGACAAATTTTTCGCTGCCAAATACGCGACGTACCATCACTTCCGAAAGAAGAATTGGATAACGAAAACAGGAATCAAATTCGGTGGTGACTTTCGTATGCTTTTAACTTAGGAATCAAAAAGCCATGTTATAATTAAACGCTTTCTTTTTAGTTTTGTACAAAGATGGTCCACCTTTTTGCCATGCTTCTTACGTAGTCATAATTGATGTGTTAGACGAAGATTTACAACGTAGAGAAGATTTACGGTTTCGATCGATGAAGCTCACGAATTTGGTTGGTTTGAACAGATTATGTGAAACTGCGGGGAAGGTAAAAAATGGTTATTTTAATTGAGTAGATATTTATCCTCTGTATTATAGGAGCTCCTAATTTGTCAGTTGATTTGGCCTAGAAATGTAATCGTGTCATCAGTTGATGATATTAGTAGCATCTCGATTAATGAAGTAATTATGAGACGATGGATTCCTGGTAAAGAAATAAATTCGACGCAAACCTGAAGGTAATATGTACCATAAGAAAATTTAGGTGCTTTCATTTATACCCGTGAGGATGTCAAAACTCTGATGATCAATCGTTGAATGCAATATTCGATCAAGTCAGCAAATCTAGTGTCAAAATCATTAGATTGGCAACATTATTTTAGTGGCCATGCTCAATAGTGAAAATATACTACAAACTTTAGCGTTAAATTCAAACTATTTTCAATCATTAAAAATTACTCTTACCAACAGTAATTGGTAAGCAATTAAAAGAAAATGCTTGCTCCTAAATTTATTATTTTAAATCATAAAAATATTTTGTGTGTTTTCAACTTTGAGATCTACTATGGAACAATTCTAAAGCAGAATAAGTTGTAAATCAAGATCTTATAATATTTGTAATATTTTTAAAATATTTATTAATAAAAGACAAGTTTATAAAAGTAAAAAATCTTTATTCAAAACACAGTTATCTTAACATGTACACTTACATTAAAAAATCTTAAACATAAATAGGTAAAGGACTGCCGTTAAATTTTCTGTCCAACAAAGCTATAATTTCTTTCATCTTGTGCAATCAAGTAAAACAAAGAATACACTTAGTGAAATTAGAACTTTGCAGACTTTGAAAAAACAAATAACTAGTTAAAAATAATTTAGAAACGCAACGAGCACATTATTTATTGACTTTATCATACAGTTCTCGTCTATCCAATAGTGCTTCTAATTCTTCATCTGTATAGAAAATTCCATTGGCGTGCACAGGCGAGAAATCATTTTCCAGTAGCTTTTTCAGTTCCTGTATGTCTATGTCTCTTCCAATTTGTAATTTCTGGAATTGACCTAAAAGTGACAAATTCAAAATTTCAATCAATTTTTAATAAATCAGTTTATTAAGATACATTATTTATTTATTTATACACTGTTCCCGTAAAATATATTTCTTTGCAATTTTAGAATTAATAGGAGCAATTTGTGATGCAATTATTACAAGCTGAGAAATATTTACTTTTTATAATAAATGTAGTTTCAAAAAGCTCATAATGAATAGTACATTAGGAACCAAAGTTACCAAATAAAAATAACTTTTTTAGTAGCTAAGAAAATAATATAAATATAATTTTGAGGATAGATAGACGTCAGTAACCTTCCGCCCCCCCCCCCCGCCCTTCTTTAAGCAAGTTCAAAGTAAACATTACCGTTTTTAATCACAATTTTTTCTAATCTTCTTTTCCTATTACCACATTCCATTATTTTTTCGTCTATGGTATTTTTCGTAATTAAAGAATAAACCATCACGGGTTTAGTCTGTCCTATTCTGTGACATCTGTCTTGAGCTTGTATATCGGCTTGTGGATTCTAGAAAAAAAAAAGAAAAAAAATTAAAAAATTGAAAGAAAGCATTAATGTGCCTTTTTTATCTTTACTACAATAGTTCAGTGGTGGAGCTATGAATAATTTTGTACCATAGCTTAAGAAAAAGCAAAAAAGTAAGCTTTACTGGATTTATTAAAAAAATTACGCAACTAAATGAAGCATTTTCTTGTCCGATGAAAATTAGCACAAAATATGTAATTACAATTGATTGGACACCTCGTTTGATAACATTTTTTTTTTTATAAATCCTGAAGAAGCTATCAAACGTGCAAAAAAAAAGTCCGACATTTATATCAATTTTATTAGTACTAGTTCTTATTGGTAAATTCCTACAGATGGCGCCACCAAGACTTTCCTTTCCTCATTTTGAATTAAAAAGGCAGTGAAAGATGGGAAGGAATCTTGTAAGTTCCAATTACTTCTTAGTTGAACAAATAATTAATAAAAGCTGACGCTAAAAAGGAAGTTCATAGATGGCACCACCGAGTTTCTTAAATTAATTCTGAACAATTAACTTCAAGAAAATTATTATCAAGTAAAACAGCAAAACAATAAAACATTCTATTCTCATTTTCCTTTTCCTTTTAACTTAAAGCCTGACGACGTCATTCATGGGGGGTTAAAACAATTGAAAAATGTTGGGTTCGACGCGTGAAAGTTTTAGTTTTCATAAAGCTTCGTAGATGGCACCACCATCGTCATCACAATTATAAATTTATTTAAAAAAATTATTGTACGAAACGTAAATAAATGAAAAATCGAAGCGAAAAAAAATGCGAGTTTGTGAAATTTTTAAAATGGAGCGAATAATGAAAGCTGACGCTAAAAAGATTAAAATTTTAATTAGGAAGAAAATTCATAGATGGCACCACGGAGTTTCTTAAATTAATTCTGAACAATTAACTTCAAGAAAATTATCAAGGAAAACAGCAAAGCAAAAAACATTCAATTCTTATTTTCCTTTTCTTTTTAACATTAAAGCCTGACGACGACATTCATGGGAGGTTAAAACAATTGAAAAATGTTGGGTTCGACGCATGAAAGTTTTAGTTTTTATAAAGCTTCGTAGATGGCACCACCATCGTCATCACAATTATAAATTTACTTAAAAAAATTATTGTACGAAACGTAAATAAATGAAAAATCGAAGCGAAAAAAATGCGAGTTTGTGAAATTTTTAAAATGGAGCGAATAATGAAAGCTGACGCTCCAAAGGTTAAAATTTTAATTGGGAAAAAAATTCATAGAATGGCGCCAATCGTGCGCAATTAACTTCAAGAAAATTATTATTAAGGAAAACCGCAGAGCAACAAAACGTTCTTTTCTCATTTTTCTTTTTCTTTTTTAATAATAGCACGAAGACGTCATTCATAAGTGAACTAAAAACAAACGAAAACAACGAATTTTAGGATCGCCACGTTCGAATTTGAGTTTTTATAAAATATCACAGATGGCACCATGATCATTACAATCTATAATTTTAAATTTATTGTACAAAACGCAGTTGAAAAAGCAAATCATATATATATAAAAAATAGTTTTAATATAAATTAAATCTCACCCAGTCCCTGTCATAAAATATGACAGTATCAGCTCCAATAAGATTTAATCCTAATCCACCAGCTCTTGTTGAAATTAAAAACACAAATTTAACCGGATCATTATTAAAGGCTTCCACTTGCACATCTCTTACTGATATACTTTGATTACCATCAAGTCTGCAGTAAGTATATTTGCGCATTATCATATATTCTTCAAGCAAGTCCAACATCATTACTGAAGTACTGAAGAGAAGGATCTTCAAAGAATGATCAATAAATTTCTGTTAATACAGAAAAAATGATGCCGTACCTTATGTCCCTGAGCTTTCAGCTTAGGCAGAATTGCATCCAGAACAAGCATCTTGCCACTTTTAGTAACTAGTCTTTCATCAACAATTATATTTTTCCGGTCTTTAGTAACGGGGCATTGAATTAAGAATGGATGCGCGACGGTTTTCTTAAACATTGACATAGAGTTTTGCATAGTAATTCTATGAGCAAATTTCTCAATGGCATCTTCCACTGCATCTTTCTGATTAGTACTGTCTTCATTGATTTCTACAAATTCTGCTGCATCATCATCATCGACATCATTATGCAAGTATGGAGTGTAATTTTTGTTAATGGTACATTTGCGTTTTGGTCGAGGTTGATTAATATCATCACCAAAATCTACTGTCTAAAATTTCCAAAATTAACAATTAACAAATGTATAAAATACCTACTCACTTCTCCTATATGTTTATGAAGATATCTATCTAAGTTTTTCTGTATAATATCCATGTAAAGTGTTCTTTGCAATTTACTAAGTGGACAGTAAATTAAAACCTCTTTTTTCGGAACAATGTCCGTAAGCACATCGCATTTTAACCTTCTCAACATAAACGGGGCTAATACACTGTGGATTAGTGATATGACACTCGTGGCTTGCTGCTCTTTTACAATATTGTTTTTATCCTAAAATTTTCACAAGTCAATGTCTGCGTTAAACAAAAAAAAAAAAACATTTAAAATATTGTGTTCCATTTGCAGGTAAAAATTAATTCAAATTCCCCCCACTTACTTCTAAATCTTTTGTAAGAAGTAAGAATTGAAAAGTTTCCATATTTTTAAAAATTTTTGGCATGACGAAATTGAGCAAAGCCCACAATTCTTGCAGGTTGTTTTGAAGGGGTGTTCCAGTGAGCAGGATTTTATTCGAGCTTTTAATACTTCTAACATCCCTGAAATTTTTTCCACACTTAACTATTACAACCTTTATATTATCAAGAGTGTAAAGTGTGATTGGGTATTAAATCTTTACATACTGTGATATTCGAGCTTCGTGATTCTTGATGCACTGCGCTTCATCTATAATCATATACATCCAGCAAATTTGAGTGAAAACACGAAGTTCCATGCGAATCATTTGAGCAGTCGTAATGACTACTGGTTTTACGTAACGTCCGTTAAAGGGGTAACTTTGGGATACTTTCGAACTAAGCGCCAATCTGGCCTCCTTGTCGCCGTGAAAGGTGACGACAGGTATGTCTGGAGCGAACTTTTCGAATTCTCTTGCCCAATTCGGAAGTGTGGACAGAGGCACTATGATTAAGAATGGCCCAGAGACTTCCTTTTCTATTAGGTGGCACAAAAGTGCTATTATCTGTATAGTTTTTCCTAGACCCATTTCATCGGCAAGTATACCGCTGAGTGCATTTTCAAACAGCACCTACAAGAACATCCGTTGCTTTAGATGTGGATTAGTAGTAATTAATTCGAAAATAATATGAAAACACTAGGATGTCGAGGGAATATTATTAACAATTTTTTAAACCAAAGAAATTTTTTTTGACAGAATATGAAAGGTAGGTAAACTTACTTTTAGCCAAATAACTCCTTCAACTTGATAAGGCCTCAATGTACCACAAAAAAATGATAATTCTTTTAGCAATTGTCCTTTACCTAAAAACAACACACAAAAAAATCTACTAAATGAAGCCAAACAACATAAATACCTGATACAGGGTTATTTGCTTGAGCTGTTTGTTCCAGTTCTTTGGCACTATAATACACAACAAAAAATCTCATTTTTCTTGCGAAGCATTTAAGAAACTTTTACCTTTCCTTCATTTTCCTCGCACAGTAAAGTGAAAACCCTTCGCTTATGCTAAGAATTTTCTGCATGTTCTTCAGAGCCTTCTCCTTTTTTACCTGGAGCTCGGATTCAATGTCGCTTTCCCTTTGTCTTTTCTTTCGCTTATCGATTTTATCGATCTTAACACTTGTCATCTCCAGATGACATAACGATTCGAAATTCAAAGATTCATTCTCTTTATCTTCCATCGCCTAAAAAAGGCAAATTAATTTAACTCACCAAACGCAGAAAAACGTTCACTGCTAAATGATTGCGTCGTAAAAACGTGCTTACAGTTTTCAGTGTGTAATATAAACGCGTAAAATCAATGGACACGAAACTTCAACGCTGAAAATTTAACCTGTTGGAGCCTGTCGTTAACATGTACTCGAAGCACATGCACAACGAACACAATAAATACGACAGTTTAAAGAGCGCGAAAATCTTTATGATTAGGCCTGCCATCTCTTGCATAAATCGTTAAATTTCGATTACGAGGTTGTGCTCCAACGGTTTCAATAATTTTAACTTTACACTGGCTATTATTCATACATAAATAGTAAAATACTTTTATATTTAATTTTTATTAATTTTCCGAATCCTTTTTTAAGTTAAATAAACTTAACTGGTCATTTTTTCAACGAGAGGTTGGCTAACCTGACACCCAAGAAAAGTAAGATGGTGGACGTTATGGTTATGCTGCGAAAGTATTGTTTGTAGGTGAAAATAACTTTACAGGATGAATAACAAGTATAAAATCATATTACGAGTGTAAATCGTGGTTTGAAAATGCATGTGTTCAGGTTTAAAGATGGCGTGGGGAGTTCGAAACGATATAATAAGCAAGAACTCAAGACAGTCAAAGTTGCCGTTCGCAGGAAAGACATTCCAGAATCTAATTCTCCGGTGGCATTGCAAAGAAGTTTGGAAAATCCGGAAGACCTAGTTATACACGTTAGGCACGGTAATATGTAGTTCTAAGAAATCTTTGATTGATTGTTGAACGAGGTGCTGCATATACAGAGCGAGCAATAATATTTGAGGGTCATGTGGTTTTGCATTTATTTTTGTTTTCTTTTTATTCAAAAGACCAATTCAGAGCTGCCCAGGATTACCGTGTCTTCTCTTCCATTTAACACAGCATTTAATACACAATTCCCTACACTGTGAACTTCACATTTCAAGGTCAACCTTTCATCTATCTTACTCTTCACAAAATTACAAAGTAAAGGCGTTAAGTGCTAACTCATTTTGCTATTATGGAGTTGAGGTTACAATTATGTATTATGAGGTTGTTACAATTATGTATTGTGTGGCTATAGTTACAATTATGTCACTACTATTTGTTGTTTTGAGTTTTATATTTTATAGTGTTTGTTTTTTAAATCTGCCTTCAAAGTTGGGATTGAAAATTTAGTTGTGAACCATCATCATCACGACAGCTATGAATTTGACATTTGAACTCGCCATTCCTAACCTAACTTTTGAGGTAACAGTAAGATACGATGACACAAGAATGTGATCTATTTGTAATAAACAAAAAAAAAGCACAATAAGAATGAGATCTGTTGTAACAGATTAGACGAAAAAAGAAATAAGAAAATAAAATTTACAACAAAATTAAAATTGTGCTGTGTTCACATTAAGCACATTGTCACAGCCAACTACGATGCCAAATTAAAAAAAAAACACACCCATTATATTGTTTCTATTTACGCTCAAAATAATTTTTAATCTAATTAATTCTGTATTTCTGATCAATCAGTTGGTTACTTACAAACTTCACAGTTTGACATTAGTAGAAATTTAGAAATGCTTGTCAAAATAAAATAGTAATGCCCGTGTACAGACAGATCTGAAGGTGGACTTGAGGAAGAAGTGATACTTCAGGCTAACTTCGTATCAAATTGCATGTTGCACTGTTACTTTTGTCTTAAAATTTCTAAGGTTACCTTATGTCAAATGAAAATTAGACATAAATTGAAAAATTAAGATGTATTATTTGGAGGACTTTCAATTTGGAGATTATACTGGTTATTGGTTATCAAAAATTCCAATATCCAATAAAATTTTCTACAAAACTCTTTGTAGCGAATAGCCAGTGTTGCCAACTATCAACAGTTGTTTTGCCCTCGCACTCCCTTTTATACTTGTTTTTTCCCTCAAATCTTTATTATAGTTTTAGGAATTTTTGTCGATATTTGCCTTAAAAATTTAATTAATTTTATCTCCAAAATGTTCCCTTTTTTCAATTTTAAAGACGTTAAAATTTCCACGAATTGGCAACACTGGACAAAGCTCAATTTTCTATAAAACTGACAATGAGGTTAGGTGCAATGTTATTTACTGATTTAGTTTTCTGTTCTTACGATTTATAGTATCCGACTACAACGCCATTTAAAAGTTTTCTGTTAGATCTGCATTAGTTGGACATCCATTGGTGAGATGGCGCGCATAAACTTCGACCGAATGTTCTGAAGGATTCCTAATTAAAAACATTAAATCCAACCCAAGCGAACTTTGCTAACTTAGGCGGCCATGCCAACCTCGGAATTTTTTATCTGTCAAAAATTGAACGATGCCTTGAATTACTTAAACTAAACTCGATTGATTTAAGTCGGTCCAACACAAGCGGTAAATCAAAATAAAAAAAAAATTAATTCTGCTATTTACACATTGCGCTAGAAAAGCGGAATAAATTCACAATTTGATACAAAAATTTCATAGATGGCGCTGGTGAAGTCAATTTTTTTATAGCCAGGCCATATTTTTGAAATCTGCTGTTCCTCATGGCGGAAATATGGTTTAGTTTTACTTTGCAAATAAATTTTAAAAATTAATTTTTACAATCGACAATGGAAAATTTTTAAATTTACAAAAACGGCAAAAACAATTCACAGTGCATTCATGAAACGGGCGATAATCGATCGATTATGCAAGAAAAATTGAAAGCCATGAAACCGAATGACAAACTATAATAAAAAAAATTAATTAAATCCATAAAAACAAATGACAATAAAATAAAAAAAATTGAAATCGACGGAAACAAATGAAAAACAAAACAAACGAAAAATGAATTAAATCGACAAAAACAAATGACAATCGATAATGACAAAAAAAATTGAAATAGAAAATCGGCGAAAACAATTCACAGTGCATTTTTTTAAACGACAGAACAGGCGACAATCGATAATGCAAGAAAAATTGAAAATTACGAAAACGAATGACAAATGACAGTGATAAAGAAATTTCAGTCGACAAAAACAAATTAAAATTGACGCAAACAAATGATAATCGACAATGCGAATTTTTTTTTAATTGACAAAAACAGAAAATTCACAGTGCAATTTTTACAGTGGTAAAGAACAAAAACAAATGAAAATTGACGCAAACAAATTATAATCGACATTGCAAAAAAAATTTTAATTGACAAAAATAGAAACAGGTCAGAATCGATAATGCAATAAAAATTGAGAACCACGAAAGCGAATAACAAACGATAGTAAAAAAAAAATAATTAAATCGACAAAAACAAATGACAATCGATAATGAAAAAAAAAATTCGAAATCGACGAACGCAAATGATATATGGCAGCGAAAAGCAATGACAATCGACAATGGAAAATTTTTAAATTTACAAAAACAGCGAAAACAATTCACAGTGCATTCGATTAAAAAATCGACGGAAACCGGCGACAGGCAAACAAAATTGAAAACCATGAAACCGAATGACAAACTATAGTAAAAAAAATTAAATTAAATCGATAAAAACAAATGACAAAGAAATAAAAAAATTTGAAATCGACGAAAACAAATGATATTCGATAGGGAAAAGATGATTTGAAAGCGACGGAAACAAATGAAAAACAAAATAAATGAAAAAGAATTAAATCGACAAAAACAAATGACAATCGATAATGACACAAAAATTGAAATAGAAAATCGGCGAAAACAATTGACAGTGCATGTTTTTAATCGACAGAAACAATCGATAATGCAAGAAAAATTAAAAATTACGAAAACGAATGACAAATGACAGTGATAAAGAAATTTCAGTCGACAAAAACAAATTAAAATTGACGCAAACAAATGATAATCGACAATGCGATTTTTTTTTTAATTGACAAAAACAGAAAACAAAAATTGAAAAGTACGAAAATGAATGACAAACGATAATTAAGAAAAAAAACAATTAAATCGACGAAAACAAATGACAATCGACAGTGAAAAAAAAAAGTTTTGAAATCGACGAAAACAAAACTGTCGATTCTAAACATTTTATTGAATCCTTAACCACATGATCATCCAATTTTAATTTTCAGTTTCGTACTCCTGATCTTCAACTGCCAGAGTTACCTTGAAAGTCGTTTTGAAAGCAACATGAATTAATTAAATTACTTTGACGTTTGATCCATAGTAACGCAAATAATCTACATAATTATTTTTTAGGGAAAGAACGAGCGTATCACTCGCGTACCATATAAAAATATTTAATCCTTAAATTTCGACCAATTTAAAGCGAAAATAAAATAAAAAGTTGTATGTACCGCGGGCATAATTGTAGATAATACCCCTAATACCTGCTGTGGGTAAAAGAGAAAATAGAAATCACTATGATCAAAGATCAATTTTTTTTCAAGGCCTTGTGTACATGCAGACAGCGCCCCAAAATATGTAAAAGCCGGTGGACATGGACACGTAAGCGAAAAACAGTGAACATTTGTTGGGTAGTGTAATTCTGAAGGTACTGAAATTCACATTAGCTCTTTTGAACTAAGAAAGCATCAGGTAAGCCGGTCGCATCCGCTGCGAATTAACAGAAAACCAATTCAACGGCGCCGCGAACGGTTCACAGTTTAAGAGGAAATCAAAATTTCAAATTATAAATCTTAACGCCTTAGAAATTATTTTCTTCGGAGTGAATGATTGGGGGGTGGGACAATGAAATAGCATTTCTAATATTTTTTATAATTAATCGTAAAAAGTTCAGTGATAATATACCGGTCGTTGCTTTGAAGTGAGACCATAGGCGATACAACATGTTAGCACAAACAATTAATTGGACAGCTGTCAACTTTAGGAGAAAAAACACTGAAGTCATGGCCTACTTTAATTAGGAATTTAATTGAATGCACGGTATTTAATGCAATAAATACATCGCTCGTTCATGAATTCTTGATCTTGAAAGAGCACGAGACCTCCAACTATTATTGCTCACTTTTTAGTTCAGTGACAACAAAAATGTTAATATCAATTTATAGTACTGACATCTCCAAAGATAGTATAAAAGAGATATGTGCAAGTAATTCATCTTGGTAAGTTGGTTTGAAGCAGCAAAACTTTTTAATTCACCGCTCTGTTTATTAGGCGACGCTGCTTATTATAATTTTCAAATTTTCACAACCTCGAATTCTTTACCTAATTACTATTAATGTTTTCAATTACTTACACTCTATCAAAACAAAAATTCTCTATCGCCTTCACTTTTTGGACGATGAGAATCTTCAAATCCAACTGATTTTGATAGAATAAGAAAATTCTGTTTCGAAATTCAGAATCAAGAATAAATAAAAAGTACAAAACTGTTTTTTTTTTTAATTGTTTTTATAACTTAATTGATTACCACCAACTCAGTACTTGGACAATCTCTTGTTAATTCAATGTGTTGACCTGTATGCACCCTCAGTGCATACGATTATATATATTAATTGCTTTCTGATCATTTGCTCTTTCATTATAATAACTTGATTTGCCTATTCATTGCAGTGCCTATATTTTAAACTTTCATTATAGAAGGAAAAATAAGTAGTAAACTAATCTGATTATATGACATTCATAGTAGATAATTTGTTAAAATGGATGCTACAGAATAAAACGAAGAGGATTTTGAAGAAAGAATAACTCATACGTAAGTCACTTGCTTTTAATTTTCTTAGTCATCAGCCATTCAATTCAAGAAAGAAGACAAAACGCCTACTAGAGTATTTGATTTTATTTAAAGTTAGTAACTTTAAATTATGTCACAGATATTTAATTGAATAATAATTTTTTTAATAAACTTTCATTTATTATTTGCACATTAAAAGCTCAATTATCTTAA
Source organism: Serrognathus titanus (assembly GCA_039766575.1). Classification (NCBI taxonomy): domain Eukaryota; kingdom Metazoa; phylum Arthropoda; class Insecta; order Coleoptera; family Lucanidae; genus Serrognathus; species Serrognathus titanus. Next base: position 10,070,742 of record CM077914.1, read on the forward strand.
AACGTGGCTAATTAGGTTTAATTTGAATCGACCCCCAGGGGGGATGGGAGTCCCTGGGTTCATAGATTAAATTGATTTAATGCCATAATTGCTGTTAGGTTTATTTTATTTGTTATTGGAATTTTAATAATGAACTTGGTAATTGAGGTTTTATTGTGCAGTTTAATCAAGAAATTCCATCGACGTACCAAAGAAGAAAGAAGACTGAAGTTATTATTTATTTATTTTGATTATAAAGGGTTGCAATAATTCTTTAAAATTTATAAATTCACAGTCACTTTAACTTCATTAATTGATAAACTCAAGTCTTTTATTATAAATAACTTTCTAATTGCTTTTCTTTATGAACATTGATTTCGGATAAAAACGAGAAGAAACTACAAGAAAGAAGATAAATTGAAGATATACAACTCCGAAGAAATTAATTTTTTTTTCACAATAGTAGATAAAAATTCATTGTTTCTGTTAAATTATTATTAAACTGTGACTCATGGCAATACGTGACATTTAATATAACAATAATTAAAGTAGTTTTTAGCTTGTATTGATACTGATATGTTGGTACATTGAAGAATTCAAAAAAAAAATACCAATATACTAACATGACATATACATTGTAGCACTGCTTAACACATGAAATATCTTCCAGCCTAAATAATGACAAACATAATTTGTTAGGTGAAGGGCAGCGTCCAATATTTGATCGTGATGATATTCGCGTAAATGAAGAATTTAGAAAGCGAATAATTCTGACTGGCCCAGATCAGAGTTCTGAGCACGGCAAGCCTAGCTTATTGCACGGTGAAAAAGTGCAATCAGAGAATTGGCATAGAACCAATAGGTCACCGAGCAGGAGCTCTTCAGTTTCCAGTGGCAGAGATTATGCCAGAAAGAGAAAATACTCAAGAGAGCGTAGTATTTCACCTCTGAAAAAAACATTCGACTCTCATGGCAGCTCCAAAGAGCACAAGGACGATGAATACAATCGATTTGGCTCACGAACTTTAAAAGGTAATTATAATCTCATGTAATCGAAACTATGTTACCTATCAATTCTTTTTATGCAATTTAGATGAAATAAAGAAACCCGATTGGAAGAAAAGTAGAAGTCGCAGTCCTCCTCATTACCCACAAAAGTCTTTGGGTAAGTAGCACGTATTGAAAATTGTTTTCATCACATCTACATCACAAAACAGGTGCCAGTTCGTTCAGCAAAGAAAATCAATATCGAGAATATCCAAGTTCTTCACGCAAAGCAGAATATAGAAGGAGTCGCTCGAGAGAACGAAGATCTTTGTCTGCGGAAAAACGTGATCGTTATTCCAAGAGGTATGCAACTTTAATCAAACCCAATCACATAACAAGCTTAGAAAATCCTTGTTTTGCTTCCTTAAGGAATCGATCTCCAAGTCGAAGAGAAACTTATTCTCCGCACAGGTCTGAAACTTATCGGGATTCTGAATACAGATCACACAAGCGTACACCTTCCCCATATAAATACAAATCTGCAGATTTAGAAAGGTATCGCAGGCGTAGCAGGTCTCCTTCGCGCACGAGAACGTTCAGAAGTCGATCCCCATACAGATCAGATAGGTACCATCAAGAAACATCGAGGAGAAGGTCTCCACATCGTCGCGCAGAGTACCGAAAGCGTAGTCGTTCACCAAGTCGCCATGAAAGATATAAAGAAAGATCCAGGCGTTATAGCAGATCACCCTCTCATGAGGACAGAAGGTACAGAAGATCGCCTCCTCGAAACAGGAGGCGTTCACCTTCTCCTTATAAAGAACGACATGATAGGTATCATCCTCTTCCACCACCACATTTGGCGCCAGGCCCCGTCGTACCAATTAATTATGGTCCGCAATGGTATCCTTGGGTGCGTGTTAAAATATGCATGCGTTATATTCAGTCTTTAATACGTAAATATTTTTTAGCCTCAACCACTTGGACCTAGATTCATTCCACCTATTAGATTGCAACGACCACCGTTTCCACCTATGGCACCGATTGCGATAGGTCAGAGACCGCGTCCTCCAATAATTTACAATAATAGATCCACGAAGATTACACTTGTTAATAAGACACCCGGTATTTCTGAGACAACGGCACCGATTAGTACTAGCGATTTAACGACGACATCTACTATAACGACTGCTGCTGCAATATCAACTGGTGCACAGTTGGAGGGCAATGCTGCAGATGCTTGTGAATCCACCGTTAATTCTACAATCAGCGTTGAAAGCTCGAGTAAGGAAAACTAAATTAAAATTTTTCTTTTACGTTATTTTTATATTAAATTGTATAAAGTTTTATTTATAAGTGGTGATTTTATAAACCTTTAGAAGATATGTACATACGTCGAACAATTAATAGTTTTTTTATGATTACAATCAGTAAGATTACTTTTTATTTAAAGCTAGTTTTGAATATCTTGTTCTTTTGTGATTATAATGGAGGCAATTAAAGAAAAATTTAGTTTTATGTAATATGTTTACAAATAAAGTTTTTTTTCTGGTTTATTAAAAGCATGCAGAAGAAAATGGTTTTCTTTGAACGAATGTGTATATAGGCAACCAAACTAACTCCTTTGTATGCGAGCAAGTTTTTGTTGGAATCTGAGATTTGATTGTTTTTTTTTTAAGTTTAAACTATGATTTAACACAATCAAATTTGTCCGAAAGATTTAAATTTAAAAAAAAATTATTGCATTAAATGCAGTTTCAAATTAAAACAAAAAAAAATTTCAGATTCCAACAAAAAAAAAACGATTCAAATTCAAATTGAACTTAGAAATGCAGTTTCAAAAAAATAATAAATAAACAAAACAAAAGACAATCAACAGATGTCACGTTAGAAATAAAGAAAAAAGAAAACGTATTAAAAACAAAAGATGGAGATTAAAAACAACTACAAATTTGTATTTGAAAAAACTCAAAGAAAAAGCGAAAGACAATCGACAATTGTCATGTTAAAAACTTCAAAAAAAGAAAACTTAATAAAAACAAAAGATGATCGACGGGAAGAGTCCAAATTCGATGGCATAAAATAAGAAAAAATCAACAGAAGTACCAAAAAAAAGGAAATAATAAAAACAAAAGACGAACGACTCAAATTAAAAACAAAAAACAATCAACAAACGTCATATTAAAACAAACAAAAAAATAAAGTCTAAGGAAAAACAAAGTACGATCGATAAATGTAGTTAAAAAAAAGAAAACGTAATACAAACAAAAGACGATCGACGTGAATAGTTCAAAATCGACGCGGTAAAATTAAAAAAGAAACCAAAAGAAAAAAAGAACAGGCAAAAAAAAAGACGTCATGAAAACAAAAGACGCCTTAATAACAAAAAACGATCAACAGATATCACGTTAAAAGTTAAAAAAAGAAAAGGTAATAAAAACAAAAGAAGATAGACCAAAATTGAAAAACAAAAGACAACTAACAAATTCAAAATTAAAATTAAAAAAGGAAAACAATAAAAATGAAAGGTTCGATGGCATAAAATTAAAAAAAAAGAGTTTCGATTCGAACATGTCAAAGAAAAACAAAATACACTCAACAGATGTACTAAAAAGAAAAAAAAAAAGAAAACATAATACAAACAAAAGACGATCGATAGGAAGAGTTCAAATTCGACGTGGTAAAATCAAAAGAAAAAAGGCATAAACGAAAGAACTAAATTTGCCGAATTTCAAATGTTTTAATTTGCAAAATCACTGACTAAAAAAAACTGATTTAAAAATAACCCGCAGCGCCACCCATCCACAAATAATAGAACTACAGTAAATCCGAAAATTAGCAAAAAATTTTTAATGAAAAATCTAATTTAAAATTGATAGAGCCAATGACCTAAACCGACTGTAGAATTACGGATTTAATATCAAAAATTAATTTTAATTTGAGAAATTTAATTTAAAAACCATAGGCAGTGCCACCTACCGACAGCCGAAAGAACTACAATAAATTTATAAATTCACAGCAATTTAAAAAATTAGTTTTCGTGTGAAAGCCTACAGCGCCACCTATTGGCAAGTGAGAGAACTGAGAAGTTTAATTTTATTCAAAATATTTAAAAACAAATGATAAAAAACAGTAAAATTACCAATTCAGAAAATTTATTTTACTTTGAAATAAGAATTTTAAAAAAATGCAGCGCCACCTATCGATACGTGAAAGAACTACAATAAATTCGTAGAATTTCTTTTTATTTAAAAATTATTAAGCGCCAATAACAAAAAGAAAGGTAGAGTTACCAATTTAAAATATTAATTTAAGTTTGAAGAGAATTGTGGGATACCTACAGCGCCACCTATCGACAATGTTGAGAACCACAATAAATTTATAAATTCACAAAATTTTTATTTAATTAAATACGATTCGGAGTCAATGGCAAAAGGAACCGTAAAGTTGCGAAATTTAGAACACGGGCGCACAAAATAAATGAAACTAATCATCTGACTACGTCATGTCCCAAAGCGAACGTCCAAGTCTTGTGTCCGTCGAGGTTAGGAATCCTCAAAGCGTCACGTCAAACACCTGACAGATGTTGTTTGTTTCAACGAAAAACCGAACATCAGGAAGCAGTCACTCTCAGTTACCACTTTGACGCCATCGAAGTGGTAACTGAGAGTGACTGCTTCTTGCTTCGATGGCGTCAAAGTGGTATCCTCTCTTGTTCAGGTAACCAACCCTAAGATGGCGGACCAGAACGGCTAGCATACGCCATTAACCGAAACATTTCACAACGAAGCCTCTGTAGGTTTTTCTAGCTTAGTTGAACCAACTTAACCAAATATTTAAAAAAAAAGATGCCACCTATGGGCAAGTGATAGAACTTGAATAAATTTTTTAAATTAACAACTTTTTCTTTTTTAAGTAAAAATCTAATTTAAAATTGATTATGAGTCAACTGCATAGCAAAAATTGTAGAATTACGAATTTAAAAAACTAATTTTAGTTTATAAAATAAAAGAATTATACTTTACAGCGCCATCTATCGGTAACGTATAGAACTGCAATCGATTAAAAAAATATATATATTTAGTGACATGTAGAAGGCATATATTATTTCTTCCACAAACTATTTTTAAAAAAAAGTTATTATTACATTTTATCTGCACTTTTTTTACACAGCTTAGTGCCTTCTGTACTTTGCAAGAAGTACCAAAAGATTTTTTAATTTTCTTATCAACTCTTGCCATGAAAGTTGAAAGTAGAGGTGTGCAATGTCGATACTTTCTGGTATCGAGTAGATACTGATACTTTTGTAATTGGTATCTGATACTTTAGATCCGATACCGATATCGATACTTTGAAATTAAATAGAAATTTTCAACTAGATAGTAGGTACTTAAGACTTCAGTTGACTCAATACAGCAGGACTTTTAATTTAAATATTGTTAGACTTCAGAAAGTATGTGATATTGACACTAGTAGTAGATATTAATCCAATAAAAGAATAATTGAATATTTTATCAGGAAAAGAATATCTGTTTTACAAAATAAAAATGAACAAAAAATTTTTTATTATTGAAAGATCTTGTCCGCATCGGTGGTCTCGGTCGGCATCGGCAGCCAAATCAAGGTATAAATAAATTGTCGAATTCGTATACGAGTACCAGATTTGGTCGCGAAGTTGATACTCGGTATCTGATATATTTGTAACTTGGTATCTGATACTTTCGAATCCTCCCAGTATCGGATACAAAATATCAGATACACACTTTTTGCACATCACTAGTTGAAAGGCATGTCTTAGCTTAAACAAAAAGTAAGTCATTGCACTCCTTGATGCTATTTACAGTAAAACCAAATTCCATGGCAAGAGTGACAAAAAGTTTTAAAAGTCACTCAATATAATAAATAAAATACAATAAAGTATACTTTGTACCTAAGTAACCTCAATTTTCATGGTTACCAAAATAAACAATAACAAACAGCTAATAATAACATTCACTAACCCAATTCATTTCATGCTAAATTACTATTTGCGAATAATTCTAATTGATTAAAGCGCATTTGATCTACAGTCTTACAGAATTCATCTTCGCATTCGTTCTTGCAACTAGATTTACGAGGTGGCAAACTTCTGCATGATCTTTGGTAAAAGAAAACAGCCGCTAACAGATGCCAAATGGAAAATTCCGGCCATAAGACTTGCGTAAAGCATATACTGGCACTTGAAATTTGCCACAAAAGAAAATCACTAAAGCGAATTTCCCCGGACGTCCGCACTATTAAGTCAGGATCCGAACAGTGATTTGTGTACAAGCACTTGGACAACATCTCTTCGTTTATGTCATCAACGGATATTACGTTTGACTTTACACAATCCATTACGGTTTTTACACTGTTTGTGATTTCATCGCGAGAAGTGTAAGCAAAAGCAATATTTAAAAACATTTTTGTATTGTCTTTAGTCATAATTACCGCGTCTGCTATAGATTTTCTGATATCTTCGGGCAACAACATCAAGTTTCCAAGGACCCTTATACATATGCCCTCTGCCATTAGCTTATCCTTCTCTTCGAGTAATCGTTGATATTTTTCCCTGGCCAGCTGCATCAAAGTTTCTACTTCTTCGGGGCTCCTCTTAAAGTTTTCTATGCTGAACGCATAGACGGTTATTTCTTTTATGCCTAATTCCATGCACCACTGGAAGGTTTCTGCTAGTTTGTCGAATCCTTTTGTGTGGCCGACTGCTTTTTGTACGTTTGTCTTGGAGGCATATCGCCTATTTCCATCCATTATTATTGCTAGGTGTGCAGGAACATGACCACTTTTAATCACATTAATGCAAAACTTTTGGAAATACGATATTGGAGTGTTAACTATCCAAGACATTTTCACAAATAACTAACGGCTGATGTAATTCTTTTTAAATTATGTATAACACATCAGCTGTTATCACTATCACGTTATCATTCTCATTAAAACTGTCATATTTGTTCTCAGTGTTGCCAATAGCTTCATACAAAATTCACCAAAAGATTGCATTTTTTTAAATCATTCTCAAAAATCCTACTCATAAATTGAAAAAATACTGCAAAAGCTAATTTGTTTTTATTCATTAAACTAAAAAAAACATACAAAGCTACATGCTCGTAGGAAGTCTTTGTTTGTGACTCTGCGGAACACCTGTTCTTCTGTATTCACTTCTGTCGCGTAAATATTCCTTCGTGCACTTTTCTTTAAATTCTTCATCTTGATACCACCTTGTTAAACAGTTTTTCAACGCGGCATTTTCACTTCTACACTTGAAGACCATCATCACACTGTTCCCCTTGCAACATTCCGTAAATAGTTTCACTTCTTCGGTGCACTTCTCCTTCTGCGCAACTTCGCGCATCTTCTTCGGTATCATCACCTCTATTTCGACTTTCCTCAAGGAATTGTCCCCGGGGTCTCCTGGAATGCAAATTGAAATTGGCACCCTGCTAATAAAGAACTCAACTGGTCTCGTTAAGAATGCGTAACCTATAATTCTCACGGGTTAAAGGGAAACGTTTTCTGTACTTGATGCAATTAATGAAGTCTTAATTAGTTTTTTTATTACGTTTTTCAACACTTGCCTAGGCCTTGCGGGCCTCCTCCAAATTTTGACGGTAAAACCGTATGCACCTCCTTTGTTGACATTTTGAAATATTTTCTGTTTTACCGACCGATGAGTTTCGGCAAAAGGAAGAGAGGAATGGCAGAAAACAGGTAAGTATCTTTTAAATGCCACTAAACGCAGCAATAATTCACTCAAAATTTTATTAGAAATAAATATCGGAAAACTACATTGTATTTTACTTTGTCAAATACATGTAAAGTTTAAATATTTCAATATCCAAATTAAGCGTATTAGATTTGGCAACACTGGTTATAGCAAAAACACAAAAAAGAATTAAAATTTTCAAAAAAACTTGATGGCTTTGCCAAAAACATAAAAGGAGATGATCGTTAATTTGAAAAAGGAAAAAAAAACAATGGTAGATCATTTGAACATAAAAGAACCTTTCGTTTTTATTTTTGCGTTAAGAATAAAAGTGAATAATAAAGGACGTTTGAATTTCGAGTATTTTTAATGAAAAAAAAAAGCAAAATACTGCATTTTCTTCCTCGAAAGATACAAAAAAATAAAGGAAAAAACTAAATACGATCGATGGTAGAAAAGAAAATTTTGAATTAATACTCTTGTCTTATTCAAAAAAAGAGAAAGGAATCGATCATCATTTTTTTTATTTTATGGCTTTCTTTCTTCTAAAACGATATTATTTTGTTTGCATATATTGTGGATAAAGAAGAGCGCGATTTTTAAGTTCGGTGAATAAGGCTATTTATTTTATGACAGATGACACCACCAAATGATCATCACTGCAACGGGCATATTTTCTAGTTTTAAATTAACTGTACAGTGTCGCTATCTTGGGAAAAAAGTATCTATTAATTAAACGTAATTAATTCGTATTCGTATTTGACACTAAACCAGCCACAAAATTATTAAATGTAAGACTTATTGACTTTGAATTTACTTAAAATCTTAATCTTAACAGAAAGTCACTAGAGCTAGAAACAAAAGTGATTCTTTCGTCTTCATTGATTTAAAATTGGTTAAATCAGTGTCGCCAACTTAAGGGATAATTCTCTCTTTAAAGGGATCTTTTCAAATTATTAGATTTCCCGCGATGCTGAACATCAGCAGGAAAATGTCACTTGTCATCAGCAAAGGGCAAAATGTATTGTATTTGTGTGAAATATTGAACAGCCCCATCTATTGCAGTTTTTTTTTTAATAATCTGTTGACCATGTGGAAAGAAAATAATTCCTTGTTTTGCCACTGTTTCAAATTGTTTCTTTGTTTAATTTATTAACCTACTCTACTATTCTCTAAAATTGATTGTCTTTTGTTTTATTTTTTTTAAACATTATTGTTGTAGGTAAATTTGTTAAAATGTTGTTCATTTGTTTTGTCACCTTTCCTCCCTTGCTGTAGAATCGATTGTCTTTTGTTTTCATTACTATATATTTAAATTTTATAATTTCTTTTTTTTAATTCATTATTTCTTTTGCTTTCTCATCGTTATTTTAAAAATATCAATCTATGATTGGTTTATCATCGTTCTTTTCAAATTGTTTTCTTTTTAGATTTATTATTGATCAACTGAGTTGTGCTGTACAATCGACCGTCTTTTGTTTGTTCGTTAGCTTTATGTATTTTTAATAAAACAAAAGATGAGGGATGAAATAAATAATTTACGGTTACCAAAAATTGATAAACAATTGAAAATAAAAGACGATCGATAAAGTAAACGTAAAAGCTTAAACATTGTTTTAGGAAAAAAAGGAAAAAATATTAAAGAAACAAAAAAGAAACTTAAACGAGTCTCTTGGGAGAAAGCAGTCTTTTTGAAAAACAAATGACGATCGGTGACCTACGTTTAGAGAAAAATGATGAACAATCGAAAATATGTTTTATTGAAGATAACAAAAGACGAGCGTTAAAGAAGAAACCTTAAACTTTATCTTAGAAAAGAAAAGAAAAAAAAAATTGAAGAAAAAGAAGCGATCAGCGAAGTGATTGGAGAGAAAGCAAGGAATTTCTTTCACAAAAAAGAAGCAATTCAGAAATAAAAGGCGATCTGTTAATAATTTACGGTTACAAAGAAAAGAAAATTATTTTATTTAAGGTAACAGAAGAAGATCGATGACATTGACGTTTGAAAGCAGTAGACTTTTCATTAAAACAATTAAAAAAAAAAGAAAATTTAAAAAAGAAAACAAAAGCGATCTGTAAATTGAATGAAAAAAAATCGAATATATATATTTCTGGAGAAGAAACAAAAGATAATCAGTTAAATAAATAATTGACAGTTACAGAAAATTGATAAACAATTAAAAAAATTTTTTTTTGTTGAAAATAAAAGACGATCGATAAAGTAAACCTAAAATTTAAAACATTATTGTAGGAAAAGAAGGAAAAAAATTGAAGAAATAAAAAAGAAACTTAAACAAACTTCTTGAGAGAAAAGCAGTCTTTTTGAAAAACAATCAGAAACAAATGACGATCGGTGAACCACGTTTAGAGAAAAATGAAACAATTGAAAGACGAACAATAAAGTAAATATAGAACCTTAAACATTATCTTAGGAATAAAATGAAAAAATAAATTTGAAGAAATAAAAAATAAACAAACAAATTTCTGGAGAGCGCCCTTAAAAAAAAAAAAATCGGAAACAAATGACGATCAGCGAACTAAATAATTTAAGGTTACGGAAAAGCTTTCTTTAATTGACTATAACAAATGAAAATCGATAAATTAAGTGTAGTAAATATGGAAAATTGAAACTTTGATTTTGAATCAAAATGTGTAATAATTTAACCGTGTCCACATTTCTTATAGTTTATGAGACCTCCCCGCCCCCATATTAAAATTTATTTAATAAGTTTATGACAGCATACTTATTTGAATTTGGTGATTTTTTAGTGGTTTCCACACATCCGTTTTAATGAAAACTTTTTCAACTGTTGGCAACATTGTCTAAATGTCATGATGCTGCAAGTCTTAAATTTGACAGTTTTATTGTGCGTTCGTTTTTGGTCAGTACACACGCGAGCGACAAGTTTATTAACAGTTTAAAATCCTTGCCTGTTAATTGAATTAATTATCGAAAGTAATTTATAACCTCACAATAAATTAGGACGATGGACCGGCTGTTGCGTTTAGGAGGAGGAATGCCAGGCCTTTCTCAAGCTCCACCACCTTCCGACGCCCCAGTGGTAGACACCGCCGAGCAGGTTTATATTTCATCTTTAGCCCTCCTCAAGATGTTAAAACACGGACGCGCCGGGGTTCCTATGGAAGTCATGGGATTGATGTTGGGTATGTGAGGTTATGTTGCGCTTATGACTTGGCACTTAAGCTTAACTCTCACGAACCACTTTTGTTGCGATTTTTGTGTGGTTCTTTTTTGGTCGATTTTAATACTAAACAAAAATCACAACAATCACAACAACAAAATTTAAGTTGATAACGTTTTTTGAATTTGTAGGCGAGTTTGTGGATGATTATACGGTTCGTGTCATCGATGTATTTGCAATGCCACAAACGGGAACGGGCGTTAGCGTAGAGGCAGTCGATCCGGTGTTTCAAGCGAAGATGTTGGATATGTTAAGACAGACAGGAAGACCGGAAATGGTTGTCGGTTGGTACCATTCACATCCTGGATTTGGATGTTGGCTGTCCGGGGTAGACATAAACACGCAGCAATCGTTTGAAGCGCTGTCTGAGCGAGCCGTAGCAGTCGTTGTTGACCCTATACAATCAGTCAAGGGTAAAGTCGTAATCGATGCCTTCAGGTATGTTTACCATTGTTTATAAAATAATTTTTTTATGAAATTGTTATTTTAGACTAATAAATCCGAATATGATGGTTTTGGGGCAGGAACCGCGACAAACCACGTCTAATTTAGGCCACTTACAGAAACCCTCTGTGCAAGCTCTCATACATGGTCTGAATCGACATTACTATTCGATAAGTATAAATTATAGGAAGAACGAATTGGAGCAGAAGATGTTATTAAATTTGCATAAAAAGTCTTGGATGGACGGGCTTACTTTAGCCGATTATTCAGACAATTGTTCGGTGAATGAGAAAACAGTGTCGGATATGTTGGAATTGGCAAAGAATTACAATAAAGCTTTGGAGGAGGAGGAAAAGATGACACCTGAGCAGTTGGCCATCAAAAATGTCGGCAAACAAGATCCTAAGCGGCACCTCGAAGAAAAAGTGGACGTGCTTATGACGAATAACATCGTACAGTGTCTAGGAGCCATGCTTGATACAGTCGTCTTTAAATAACTTAATTTGTTTATAAGATCTCATCTTTCATTTCATTATTAAATTTAATTTTTTTTATGTATATGTTTTTGCAGATTTATCATAAAGTCATTGTAATTGCATTGATTAATAATTAATACCAACTGATTTTTTTTAATTGACTGTTGTCTTAGCTTTGCTGTAAAATAATCTCAGGGTTGCCAAATTATAGAAAATATCGCCAAACTGTTCGCAAAATATCGCCAAAAGGCGCCAATTTATTTCTAACGATAAATGTGAATTAGTAATAATATTCTGTTTTATAAAAAAAAGAGTAAGTTTCCTATGTATTTTAAGGCAAACACAAAAAAGTTAGAGAAAAAAAATGAAATGAAAAAGAAAACACAAGTAAAAAATGAAAACGAAAGCAAACTGAAAAGAAAAACAAAAATGAAGGAAAGAAATCAAAAACCAAAACAGAAATAATGAAACGAGACAAGTGGAAAGATGGAAAAATTAAAATGATACAAAAATCAAATGAAAAACTAAAAGTAAAAAAAAAAAAACATGAAAAAGTAAATATTTAAATGCAGCAAGAACATAGAAAAATAACAAGAAAGAGAATAGTGGATATCGTGTACCTCTGGAATCAAATACAGAACATGATTTATTCAACTGTTCCATAAAAAATTGCAAGCTGATTGAAGAGAAGCAAAGTGTCTTAGTATCTACGTACATTGTTCAATGTGAAATGTGTAACTCAAGAAGCTACATCAACAGTGAAGAAATTGACACTAGAATAAGTTCCAATTGTGTTTCAGTCTTAGGTACAATATCTATCGGATGTGTTTTTTCGCAAATGCAAGCATAAGGTATTCCCTTCATGCCTTATAGACTTTATCAAAAAGAACATGACTTTTTAACTTCTGTCATTAGTGACACATTATGGAATGCAAAAGTATGGAAATCGCTGGCAAAGAAGAAGTCACCATCGCTAAAAGCTTGGGAGAAGTAGATGAGAATGGTTTGGGTTTAATAACTGTAATTGCAGACAGAGCATGTTGCAAGAGAAGCTACAAAGTAAACTACGATGCATTATCAGGAGTAGCGTGAATAATAGGTGAAAAAACTCAAAAAATCCTATTTTTAGGAGTTAAAAACAGATATTTCACGACATGTGCTCATTCGAAAACTCAAGATCAAGTAAAAGACTATCTATGCTTCAAAAATTGGAAAGGATCATCCACATCCATGGAAGCGGACATTATAATTGAAGGCTTTAAACGTGCATGGGTTTGAAATATATGAAATTGATTGGAGATGGTGACAGCGGCATTACCAGAAAATTGAACATCGTAAAACCTTATCGTACAACGTTAGTAGAAAAAGTGGAATCACCTATTAAGGAACTTTTGCCATAAGCTGAAGGAGACATGCAAATCACAGAGAAGCTCTGTAAAAAAGCCCATTCCTTTAGAAATTAGACATAGATTGGCACAAAATATATTAAGAATAAGATCAGGAATTAAGAAAGCGGCAGCAACAAGTTCACAAGAGGAAACTGCACTTCTGGCAAAAATTAAAAATTTATCCGACGATATTATAGGAACTCCGTCGATCATGTTTTTGGCATTCAAACTGCAGTGAATATTTTTGTAAAAGGAATATACAGGAGGAAAACTATCTTCAAAAATTGAAAGATTGTGGTTTATACCAAGACATTCAACCATATTTAAGTCGATTGACCCAACATGCGACATCACTATTAATGAATAAAAATAACAACCCCGCCGAACAATTTAATAGCATTTTATGTCAATTTATTGAAGGAAAATGGATTAATTTTGCTCAAAGAAGTTCATTCTAAGTACGATGGGTGATAGGAAAGTATGGTGTCTCCACTTCTAATATTTTACACGCAAAATGATTCAACATACAGAAAAGTTACGTAGCAACAGAAGTTCATGGCCTAGTTCGAAGACTCTCCGCTAGATGGAAAATTAAAGAATAGAGGCCTGCACACGATTTGTCCTTTTTTGGCATCATTTTATTTGACACATATTGACGTTTGGTGCCTTTGACGTTTATAAGTTTCCTAACATCACACTTATTATAATTCACATGCAATTGTTACCATTACCAACATTACTATTCTAGTGTTGCCAACATGAAATTAACTACATAACAAAAACGCCCGTGTAGTTTCGTCGAACGTAACCTCAATTCATAAACTGTTTTGTACTTAAATTTTGTATTAAATTGCTAATTTATTTACTAAGATTTCGCAGCTCGCATAATTACCGATGATAAGTGACATTTTCTTATTGGTCTTCAGCTTCATCGGAAATAGAATGTTTTTTTTTTTTCTAAAAAAGCAAAATTTCAAGTGACGGCCATTTCTGAATGGTAACAAAAGAAATTTTCTTTTTAAATTTATTATTAATCAATTGAATTGCGCTGTAAACTCGACCATTTTTCGTTTGTTTCCTGCTCTTTCCGCGATTGTCTTTTATTTTGAATTGTGATATTTCTTTTGTTTTCTCGTCTTCTTTTCAGTTTTTTTTTTTTTATTATTATTAATCTATTAAATGGTGTCGTAAAGGCGACTGTCTTTTGTTTTTATATTTTGTTTTGTCATCTTTTCAAATAGTTTTTTTTTTGTTGTTAATCACTTGAATCGCGCTGTAAAATCGGCCGTCTTTCGTTTGTTTTCTCCTCTTTGCGCGATTGTCTTTTGTTTTTATTTTTATTATTTAAATTTTATGTTTCGCGTTTCTTTTGAATTCTGTTATTTCTTTTGTTTTCTCGTCTTCTTTTCAGTGTTTTTTTATTATTAATCTTTTTAATTATTTGTCATCTTTTCGAATTGTTTATTTATTTTTTTTAAATTTATTATTAATCAATTGATCGCGCTGTAAAATCGACCGTCTTTTGTTTGTTTTCTGCTCTTTGCGCGTTCGTAACTCTGAGCAGCTCATTCATTACGAGTTTGTTTTAACAGTAATTTCTAACTAGGAAGGAAGTAGTGAGAGTAAACGCACGAAGTGGCAGTTTGAAAGCTTACTGGCGAAATAATCAGCTGACCAATCAAAAGCGAATTGCTTTCTTTATGAAGGCATTTAGTTTCGTTGATTGGCCAGTGTTTATTTCTGCCATTAATCCTCCAAAACTATTACTAAATGTCTTTATTCTCTCTATAAAAGAGCCAAGAAGGAAGGAGCGCCATCTATTAGAATAGAATTGTTTCAAACCATGAAAAATTGAGATTTTCTTCTTTTCGTAATTTTTTAAAAATATTAACAATACCAAGCGACGAATGTTGAATGTTCAGTGGAAAAATTCGTCAAATTCGTTTTGATTTTTTAATGAAAGAAGAAAAAAAGTAATAACTTCCTAAAATAATTGACGTATGATTGAATGACATCACCGTACGATGTGAAGCTGTAGCCATAGCCTACAATCATAAGGAAGAAACCTTGACACTGGGCAATCACTGTTGCACGCAATGGTGATGTTATGAAACTGGTGTTTGCACTCTGTTCATTTATTTTAAACTTAAACGAACCGAAATCTCACGGTCTGCTTCAATGATTTGCCGGTAGATGACATTGACACTGCTATGGAAACCTGTAATACCTACTGTAATAAACGTCAAAAAAAACTTCAAATCAAATTTATTCTTGGTCGTAATTGTACGTAATCAAACTATAATCAAGAGTCGTAAAGTGTTGCTGTTGTTTCTTGTTCGTAATTCTTGTAAAGTTTTGTCGTTTTTCTTGTTCGTAATTCTTTTAAAAAGTTTTGTTGTTGATTCCTGTTCAAATTTGTTGTTGCTCCTTGTTCCGAAAATGCCAAGATATTGTTATTTATGTTTACAATCTAAAAGAGATAAGCAAGATTTAACTTTATTTGCCGCACCCAAGGCAAATTTCTTTCCAAATCCTTCTTTTTAATTTAAAAATTGGGTCATTTCAGAATAAAACAGAACGTGAAGCTTGGGGAATCTTTTTTAGAAAACCAATTCCAGCAATCGGTTTTGTCTGGAATAAACATATTTCAGACAAATATTTGAAAACTAGATCAGTTCTTTATAAATTTTTCACAAGCGACTGGTAAGTTTTACCACTATTTCAAAAGTCAAAGTCGTCAAACGTCAATATGTGTCAAATAAAATGATGCCAAAAAAGGACAAAACGTGTGCAGGCCACTATTCTTTAGTTCTCCATCTAGCGGAGAGTCTTCGAACTAGACCCTGAACTTCTGTTGCTACGGGTTGAATGATTTTGCGTGTAAAATATTGGAAGTGGAGACACCATACTTTCCTAACATCACCCACGCAATAATACTCAATTGTCTATCTATCGTGTATAATTTTTTTTTTTTAACAAATTAACTTTCTATAGACATTGCTGAACATATTTTTGCAAAAACAAAAAGTAGCCCAAAAAGCGTACTGCGATTAAAAAAAAAAGTCGCAAGAGAATGCAGAAAGTAGTCTAAAGTGCGACAAGTGTGTGAACAATAATAAGACTACTAAAATATAGGGCACCGAAAATATTTACACTTGTTTTATGTCAATTTAATGTGTAAGAGAGCATTGCCTTAGGAGGTAAACACGTTATTAAATTATTATGAACAATGAGCACAAAAATTTAAACTGGTGCTTTTCGGTTGGTAACTGGTAACTTTCTGTCGACTAATGTGGTGACTTAAATTTTGACCGCCTGGCAACACTGTATCTAACGCAATTCAATATGGCCGACAAATCTACAAAGGTTACTTATAAAAATAAGAGCTCCAGATTCGTCAACAAAGATTATAACATCAGGAAAAGGCCACCAATTAAATTCGAAACGGGTGAATCGATTATATACGTGAGCACGAGATCGGACATAAAAGTGCGTGAAGTTAAATTAAATTACAAAACATTAAGCAACTCGAGACAGGTAGAATCTTATTGTAAGTGTATTTTTCAGGCACTGAAAGAAAAGTGTGAGAAACTTATAAGACAAAATGAAAGCGAGATAATTATATATTGTTTAGGAGCGGCCATACAAAGAGGTATAATCCTGGCGTTGCAAATATGTGAAAATCATGTATTTTACCGAATGTCTGTGAATACTTTGACTACTGAATTGACAGGTAATGACAACATTTCTTTGCATGATGAGACCTTAAGCTTTGAACTTAAAATTTACAACTTACTATTACTATTCATATAATACCCAACAGCAAAACAACCATACGCTGGGTATTTAACTAATTAATGACTAATAACAAATCTTTTAATAAATTTTTATGATTTTGAAGTTACTTACTGAAAATTTAATTCTAGATGATTTGGAACCAGCTGCTGACGAGGCAGATTATGAAATCCAAAAGCGAAACAACTCGGCACTCAGAATCAAAATTTTCAGCACAGATTCACTCGAAACCGAGAAGAGGCCAGTAACCGCGTAACATGTATTTCACGATCGCGGAAATAGTTCGTTGGTTGGGGCTCACCGTTTTCGAAATATGGATCAACTTGATCTCCCTGTTAATTTTCACGGTCCTATTCGCATTTAAGTACAACCCCCACATTGAATTGTACAGCAACGACTGGTGGATCATTTTCTTCCCGTTGTTCGCGGGTGACGCTTTGAATTCTTACTTTTGTATTATAATTTTCATACGCAAACAGCTGGAAGATAGACTGAAGCTGGCTTTTTTAAGAATATGTTGGTCAGGTACTTTCTTGTTGATGATATTCACGTTTAAACTGTTGCTGTGCAAGAAGCTTTTGGGGCAGATTACTTTGGACTATTCGGAAATATTTGCGCCGCTTTATATTTTGTTACAATTAATAGCCGTGAGAGCTTGTCAACAAAGCTAGGTTTAAGTTCAATTATAAATCCAAGTGAAACATATCGTTTTATTTCATCATTTTTATGTTTTATTAAATTTTTATACTGACTAACTCTTAGCATGAGATTTGACTGACATGCACGTCTTAACTGGAAAATAATGACAAAATTGCCAGATGTTGCACTACAGCTTCTCCAATTGTATTTCAGATAATTCAAGTGTATTTCAGATTAGTAAATTGGAATTTCAAAATTGGGTGCAGTGTAAAACGAAATTACTATACGTCATCGTCATAATTATCCTACCAAAGAAAATTAAATTAATTTTCTTTTGTTTGTTTGTGACCTCTGTTTGTTATTAGAATCATTATCGGAAACTTCTCAAATTAAATATTCGCACACTCTTAATAGACCGTTTACAAAATGATGTGAATATTTCTGGAGAGTATCCTTCATAAGCTTACCTGAAAATAAAACCGGAATAGAACATATCTTTTCCTTATAAGTAATTTTAAAAATTGTATTTATGTTTTAGTAGATAACTGTTTTACGACAAAGATTCAGCTGCACTTTTTGTCTCACAGATGGCGCCACTAATTTTTTAAAAGGAAATGTCCAATTTAAAATGTTTTTTTTTAGAGAGAATGACCGGTTGGAATCGGTTATAGTTTTTGAGAAACTGGTTTCTAGTTGTAACGAAAGCTACCCTCTTGACTTGCCATATTTATTTATTTATATTTATTATCGGTTATAAATTTCATAACCTGGCAAGGATATTTAATCTATGGGATTGCTCAATTGTCAGCCCCTCGTAACGTGTGACGTAAGCAAGGGACTGTATAAAGTGAAATTAAAAAGAACATAGATTTTAGAGTAGTTTTTGGTAATTAAATATTTATATACCAGGTGTCTGATTTGGTTATCTACCATAGAAATTTCAATGCAATTTTTATAAATAAATTTCATAACCTGGCAAGGTTAGAATTGCTCATTTGTTAGCCCCTCATAACGTGTGACGTAAGCAATTAGAAGTTTATCTGCTTGATCTATGGAATAAAGAAATATCTGCTTATTTATTTATTTACTATTCTTAATTTTGAAAGCCCAAGTATTTGAAAATGAACTAAAAGTAATCTTAGCAAACGCATAACGCAAAGGTAGGCACTATCCCGTTTAGTGTTTCATGATTTATTCGAGAGTAGGAATTTACAATCAAAAAAACTGTACTGAAGTTCCTATTAAAGTGGACACTGGTCAAAATCAAGAAATAGTTAACGAAAATAGTATCCTTGTCAATTGTCATTTTTTTTAAATTTCTTCCTTTGTGATATATTTGCAGCTCTTAATTATCGGCTCTACAGCGAACTGTCACCGATTCATCAAGCTTCCAACTTCTTCTCATAGGTGGCCCGCAATCCAAAACGTGTGGTAGTGGACAATAATATTTGGGCACATCATTTTTCAATAATAAGCTCATCAAATCAAGTTTTCTTGCCAGAATTATGAAAATTAATTAAAATTGTGTAACTGGCAATATAGAAAGTGTTAGGAAAGAGTTTATACATGTATTTCGGCCTTATTCGTCTCATCAGAACTTACCTGTACCTTAAAAAAAAAAAATTGAAAATTCAGCGAAAAAAGGAAAACGAAAGACAATCAACTGCACAGATACAGTTAAATAACAAAATACGATCGACTTATTTACTTACATAAAATCACAGAAAAAAAGAAAAACAAGAGACAATCGACTACACAGTTGCAGATAAATACAATGTCTTAAAAACTAAAAATTGTTCATAATTTTAAAATGTGTAAAAGTTAATTTATTAAAAAAAGCAATCGAAATGAAACCATGAAGCTGCAAGAATGTCAATTTTAAATTCCGTTAAATAAAACGATTGACATCGACATTGCAAAATTAGGATCTAAGAATCAGTCTGTTCGAATTTTGGAAATTAATATAAAATAAAACCCACACTCAAAAGTGTCAGAATTTTGAAAATTCAGTGTAAGAAAAAACAAAAGATAAACAACAAGAAATTTAAAGCCATCGAAACAAATTATCCAGAGACAATCAAATCTACAGATTCAAATAAAAAAATATATATATTAAAATAATTTTAAGGAATGTCGAGAGTATGAAAAAAGAGTTGGAAATTAAGTAAGAATAAAAGAAAGGCAACAAAAAAGTTATAAAATTACGATCTCCTTACATAATTACGTAAATTATGAAAATTCAAAAAAAAAGAGAAAATAAAAAACAATCGACTTTACAGAATTCAATTAAAAAAAATTAAAATATTCTAAGGAATGTTTA
The DNA here is from genome assembly GCA_039766575.1 of Serrognathus titanus. NCBI lineage: Eukaryota > Metazoa > Arthropoda > Insecta > Coleoptera > Lucanidae > Serrognathus > Serrognathus titanus. The sequence continues at coordinate 10,090,712 of CM077914.1, forward strand.
AAATCTTTTTAAGAATCGCCGAATTACGTAAAATTAAAAAAAAGTTGGAAATTGGAAATTAAGTAAACGGAAAAACAAAACAAAAGACAAGCGACAAAAAAATGGACGAAAAAAAAATAACAAAAAACGATCGACCACATTGAAGTAGTTCGTCGTTGATATGGTGTAATTGTTGTAATTAGCTCAAAGTTGTGTATGAACACAAGTCTTAAATTCATTGCAAAATTTAGCTAATTAAAAAAAAAATGCAGTTCTACTAGTTGCCGATAGATGGCGCTGTAGGGTTTTATTTTTTTTAGCTAGTAGATAAGTACCGACCTGAAGCAAGCCACTTTTTGTTACCATCCAGAAATGGCTGTTAGTTGAAATTTTGCTCAATAGATGACGGTGTTTCAATATAAGTAGGAAAATAACCTATAGCGTTTTCGATTGGACGCATTAGCGCGCACTCAGAGTATCTTCATCTCGTGCTATTACATGAGGTTAAAAGAAGATGCAAATAGATGCAACCGGTGCAGGTGAATCGAAAACGCCACTAGATGAGGGAAAGGGGGACGCCATTTTCTGACTAATTATGCGCGGGAATTTCAAAATAAAAATTTCGGATGATTGTCATATTGTAAAATACTAATACTAATGCACGTGCATTCTTGATTTCAACAGCGTGTTGCGTTAACCAATCGCTATTTTGTTTTCTTTCATTTCTTCGAAATACCGTGTGATTTTTAATATTCGTTATCAACTCTTGCCAAGGAATATGGACGGTGGTACGTCTTAGCTTAAGCGAAAAGTACGTCATTTCACTCTTTGTTGCTATTTTACAGTAAAGCCAAGAAAGTCAAGCCATCCAAATTCCATGGCAAGAGTTGATAAAATATTTAAAGAATCACTCGGTATATTTCTAATTTCAGGTCGAAGGTGGCTATGAAAAAAAATTCGTGATTTAGTTAAATATGGATTTTGCTGTCAATTTGACATTAACTCAAATATTTAATCACTATAGTCTATTTTAAACTAGGAGGAGTAACAGTTGTCGGCCTGTCGTAGGTATATACAGACTGATCATTATACATTGTCCAGAAAAAACTACTTTTCTTGCGTACATCAAACCTTATTATTATTTGACATTTGTGTTTGATGGTCCTACTTTTGTTAGTTTACGAATTTTCTGTAGTAATTTTCCGAAAATAGTCTCTTTCAAGACCGCGTAGCATATTGTTATTATTTCAGAATCTGTCGGGTGTTTTCGTAAGTAAATTTTATGCAAAGATGGATAAAAACATGTAGGTAAAGTAGATAACTTCACTGCATACATGACAATGGATGAAAATTTTGATATCACCTTCATGGAAAGTAGTTTTTTCTGGACAATGTATAATAATGATCTCTCTGTAGATTGACACTGTAATATTAAATCAGAAATTAATTTGGCTTGCTTAGGAGGTTTGCAGATTCTTCAAATAACTAATTTTATCAATAGTTTAAAACTGACAAGTTTAAAACTAATTGAAATTGTCACAAGAACTATGAAAAATGTTAATCTTTCCGTTTAAATTGAAGGCTTGTGTAAAACCGGCTGTCAAACACCCAATAACATTGTCAGTTTTTGGCGGGCAAAATTCAAATTACTCCTCCTACTTTAAAAATAGACTATGGTTTAGTTAAACTAGTTTTTATTTTATACTTTTACGCAATGGCTTACAACGTGGAATTTTGCTTTCGTTTGGCGAAACAATCCGAACGCGTCTGTTCTAAGTTAAGACATGAGTTTCCCTCCACAGCCGCTTGAGACTCGAAATTTATTGAATCGTACGTTACAATTTAGTCATTTTAGGCAGTCTATGGAAAACAATTGCAAAAGCAACAAAAACAAATACGCTGTTTTTGTTTATTCAAGTGAACTGTGACAAAGACGGAATGTTGCTTTAAACTTAACCCCACTCGCTCGCTCCAATATGTCGTTTAGTTCTCCTTCTCTTTGCTAAAGGTGAACTGTTAGTTGAAAGTTACAAGTTACAATATATTTAATTGATTCTTACGTAACGGCTAGACTAGTTCGTAATTGCGATATTTTTTTGTTTATTGTTTATGAAAAAAAATCTTTCATTTTCTTAGTTTTTTATCCAGTTAATTTGTTTAAAAGTTTTTTGTTTTGTTTTTGTATTTTCTAATATCTAGTTACTTTACTTGACAGAATCCAAGCCTCCAATGTTTTTACATCGATTCGCAAAACTTTCTACTATATCTACGTAGATGTTTTTTAATTTTTTTAATTGCAATTTTATGAGCGAATTTTAATGGTCCCCATAGAACCATCGTATTCATTACTTACGTCCTCAACAATTTTATCTTGTCAGGTGTATTGTTTTAAATCTATTTATTTTCGTGGTTATCGCCGAGATAATAAACGTTTTGGATACTTCAGGTTCAAAGAAATACACCTGCGAGACGTACTTCGCCTTTAGTTTGTGAGCGTGATTGGAGTGGTGTGAACGTGAGCGGTATACTCTTAGCAGTTCCACGTAGTAACCGTGTCCGAACTAATATTATTTTGAGTGAAATCTTCTGCCCAAACGTTTACGGAACTAATTAAGTGTAAGTTTAAGTTATTACATATTTCTAGCGTGCGCTGGGCTATTTCGAAGAAACTCTTCCCTTCTTTTGAATAAGTTGGAGGTTATGTGCACGGGAAAGCGTGAATTTTATAGTCGATGAATTGGGACATTCGTAGTAGGTAGACGGTTTTGCAACGTCTGAATCGGACAAAGAAAACCTTTCAGCGTTAAATATTTGCGGTTTATTGTTAATAAACAATAGAAAACATGCTGTTTTACAATTACAATAATTTAGTGCTTCTTTTCAAACTTTTTAATTTCTTTTAAAATCACAATGTAATCACGATCTCCTTTATCGAGGAGATTATTCAAGAGTTAGTCTATAATGAAAAATATTTTTATTTCGTTTCGTCAATGACAGTGGGCAGAAGCGTCGGTGCTATTTCTTTTTTTTTTCCAAGAAGGTGCAAATTCACAAATCTGTCCATTATACAGGAAGATCGAAATTGATTGTCATGATACTACACTACTTTTCGTGATGTCAATATTTACATCTATCACATGAGGGTTAGAATGAAAAGCTGTATCGTGTGTAGAACATTCATGAAACTTACATCCAAACCTAACCTAATTAATAAATAACAATTATTGTTTAATCAGATTGCTGTTACAATAAAATAAACCATTTTTCAGGAATGAACTGTCAACAAAATCTTGGGATATCTAGTAACTCCCCAGAATCGTCCTTTTGTAGCTAACTTCATTTTAATAATTCGATGTAAATATCGTGAAAAGCAGTGTAGGATCAGGACAATCAATTTCGATCTCCCTGTACAGTATCTTCATGACTGTTTGTACGATAGCGGACAATAACGTCCGGACACATCATTTTATTTATTTATTTATTTTGACGGAAATATAAAGCCTGATACTTATACGTATTTTTTATGTCCTAGAAAAATGAAAGAATTAGATCTACAGGGAGATCGAAATTTATTGTCCTGATCCTATACTAATTTCCGTAAGTTTTATATCAATATTTACATCTGTCACATGCAGTGACGTGCATAGAACATTCGTGAAATTTATTAATTAATTAATAAAGAACGTTATTATTGTTTAATCAAATTGCTATTACAATGAAATAAACCATTCTTCATGAATGAACGCCAATGAACTGTCAACAAAATCTTAGGATATCTAGTAACTTCCCTAGATCTCCCTATGTTGCTAACTTCATTTTAATAATTAGATGTAAATAGCGATATTAAGGTCGTGGAAAGCAGTGTAGGATCAAGACAATCAATTTCGACCTCCCTGCATGTACAGTAACGGATAATAAAATTCGGGCACGACTTTTCTGCAATGTAAATCTTACTTTATTATTTTTGATCTTTCGTACGTAATGTACAGTTGCGGACAATAAAATACGGGCACGTCATTTATACAATGTAAACCTCACTTAATACTTTTGACGTTTATTGCATATGAAAGTGTCATAAGCATTTCTGACGTTTGATACAAATTTTATTGATTTATTTTGACATTTTTTTTATTAAAGCTGTGTTCGTTTATTCAATTCCGTGAACTCTTGGAGCGTGTAATCACATCTTTCTCACTCACGATTTTTAACCTATTTTGTATCTCGCTCATCCGTTTGAAAAAATCTTGTGTTTATGTTATTTCCATGACAACAGATGATTTATTCTTGATCTATTCACATCTTACTTAAATGTGGGCCGTGGAATATCGCCTGTTGTCATGCAAATGATATAAACACAAGATTTTTCAAATGGATGAGCGTGATCCAAAATAGGTTAAAAATCATGAGTGAGAGAGATGCGATCATACGCTCCAAGAGTGAAAGGAGTGGGATAAATTATTGCCCAGATTTTATTGTCAAAATATATGTTATGTAAGTGTTGGTGTGACAATTAATGTCAAAGGTCACCATATGTAAGTAAATATAGAAAAATGGCACTAGTAATTGAGGTTATGTAAGTGTAAGTGTGACAATTAATGTCAAATGTGGTTATAAATAATTATCACGAGCCTTAAAGGCGCTTCTACCAGAACCATCGGCCTTTAAATTGGAAGAATTAGATGTATGTACAGTAGCGGACAAAAAAATCCGGGCACGACTTTTTTGCAATATGAACCTTACTTTACTATTTTTGACGTTTCATTCATAATGTACGGTTGCGGATAATAAAATCTGGGCACGTTATTTATACAAAGTGAACCTCTCTTTAATATTTTTGACCTTCAATGCATACAAAAATGGTTCTGACTGTTATGGTGAAGGTGCGCCTGACAATAATCTAGTCCTAACCTCACTTTTTTTTTAATCGTTATTTTGACACCGAAAGCAATAAACGATACCTGATAAATAGTAAACTTCAATATTCCAAACGTCAATCAAAATGACAAGAAAGACTGGTTTCCATCGAAGAATGTCTTTTACTCTTACGTCATGTCAGTGGAATGTCATTGGTGTCCGAAGTTTTCTGTCCGCAACTGTAGATTACTTTTTATTGATTTCAATTGACATTTTATTAAATAGAAATGAAAAAAATCGTGGTTTTTCCAAAACTAAATTATATCAAGTACTTTTTCTGGATTAAAATAAAACAAATAAAAAAATATTTAAGACTTCCACCGACCCGACGTTTAGAAATAAAGTACCAATTGGGTTTTTGGCGCTAATTTGAATAATGAAATGAAATTGGCACCAAAAAAACAATTGATCATGTGACTGTGTGACGTAGATAATTTACAAGCAATGGCGTAGCATTATTGAGGTTATGTAAGAGTAGGTATGATAATTAATGTCAAAAGTGATTATATGTAATTAACACGAACCTTAAAGGCGCTTCCACATTAGAGCCATCGAACTTTTAATTGGAAGAATGTACAGTAGCCGACAAAAAAATTCGAGCACGACTTTTCTGCTTTACTTTAACATTTTCGACGTTTATGCATAAACAAGATGTCATTAGTAATCCTGACGTTTACTATAAATCTTATTTATCTATTTTGGTAGAAATATAACCTCAATAAGAGCCTAATTTATCAAATTTGTTGAAATACGCACGACATGTCAAATTCTTGCCCGCTACTGTACCTATACAAAATATAAAAAAATTCATTAAATCAAATTGGTCGAAAAGCCTAATTGGTCCTGTGACTGTGTGCGACTACATTTGCAATCAATGGCGTAGCGTTTTTGAGGTTATGTAAGTCTCAAAGGTGACTATATGTAGTTGACGCCTTTTAATTGGAAGAATTGGATGTATGTACGTTACAATAAAATCCGGGCGCGTCATTTTTACAATTTAAATCTTACTTTAACATTTTTGACGTTTAATACATATGCGAAATGTCACTAGTCATTCTGATGTTTTTTTATTTTTATTGTCTTTTGTTTTTGTTTAAATTTGATTGCCTTTTGTTTTTCTTTTTTTTATGAAAAGGAATTGACATTCAATCGTCTTTTGTTTTTGTTTTTTTTTGGTTTATTTTGTTTTTCCTTTAATGAAGAAGCCATCCAAATTTGTTTCCCAAAAATTCTACTAATTTGGCGAAGAAAATCAATCGCAATTCCTCCTTGCTCTTCTTTTTCTTTTCTTTCTTTCTTTTGTTCTAATTTTTATTTTAATTTGTTTTTTTCTTTGATGAAAAAGAAATCGAAATTCGTTGCTCGTTTTTCGTTTTGCTTTTGAAAAATCGTCTTTTGTTTTAATTTGATTGCTTTTTGTTGGTCTTCCTTGATGAAAAAAAAAAATCGAAAATCGATCATCTTTTTTTTGTAGTTTATTTTCGTTGCTTTTGTTTATGTTTTCCTTAATGATGAAAACTTCGAAATTCGCCTTTTGTTTTGCATTCGCAAAAGAAACTAACATCGTTTTTTTTTTTTTAATAAATTAATGATCGTGTTTTGTTTTTCAGTTGTTTAAATTTGATGAAGGAAAAAATGTCACAATTCGTTGCTCTTCTTTTGTTCTAATATTGATGAATTTTTTTTAAATATCAATTATTGATCGTCTTTTGTTTTAATTTGGCTGTCTTTTGTTGTTTTTCTTTGATGAAGAAAAAAAATTAAAAAATCGATAATCTTTTGGTTTTGTAGTTTATTTTCTTTGCTTTTGTTTGTTTTTTCCTTAATGAAGAAAACTTCGAAATTCACCTTTTGTTTTGCATTCGCAAAAGAAACTAACATTGTTCTTTTGTTTTTTTTTTAAATAAATTGTTGATCGTCTTTTGTGTTTCGGTTGTTTTAATTTGACGAAGGAAAAAAGGTTACAATTCGTTGCTCTTCTTTTGTTCTAATTTTGATGATTTTTTTTAATATCAATTATTGATCGTCTTTTGTTTTTCTTTGGCTGTCTATTGTTTTTCTTTGATGAAAAAAAAAAAAATAGAAAATCGATGATCTTTTGTTTTTATAATTTATTTTCGTTGCTTTTGTTTGTTTTTTCCTTAATGAAGAAAACCTCGAAATTCGTTGGCCACACTTTTTGTCTTGCATTCGCAAGAGAAGTGAAACTTTTTTTTTTAATATAAATTGTGATCGTCTTTTGTTTGTTTTGTTTGTAATTTTAATTTCACGTAGAAAAAAGTCTTTTGTTTTAATGTGATAAAGAATTGAAGGAGATCTTAAATTTAAGGCATGTTTAGATGTGACACTTATTGCATAGTGTGTATAATTGACATTTAAACTTCAATTAGATTGTGACAGACGTTTTGTTGAACCTACTGAAATGTCACATTCTAAATACGAGTTAAATTTAAGGCCTCTTTCAAATGTTTAATCGTTTTGCGTCCTCTGGACGGCGCCCATTGCAATACATAAAACCGTAGTTTGTTTGAATGCTAAGCCCATTGCGTGTGAAGGCAACAAATGACGTTTAACGAACTGTCAGTTCAACTGTCAACATTTTTTGAAGTTTAAAAGAAAACAAAAAATTGCGATTCTTTATTTATTAACATCGGCGGAAATGTTAATTAAAGTGCTTTGGATTTTATTTGAATTCAGGAGCAAAAGATATAGGATTTGATTTGATTAATATAAAATATCAATATTGAAATTCTGTAACCATGGGTGCCGACAGATGTTTTTTTTAGGGTGGAGGGCACAGACCTAGAATTATGATTGTCATGTGCAAGTCAGGGAATGACGACAACGAATAAAAAAAAACAAATTACGCTTCATTTAAAAGTATTATGTACAGTAGCGGACAATAAAACCTGTAAGTAAGAATTTGACATGTCATGCATATTTACGCAAATTTAGCAAATCAGGCTTTTATTGAGGTTATGTTTACGTCAAAACGTAAACAGTACTCTTACTTTTTGAGCAGGACTTAAATGAGGAGGCAAGTGACACTTTGTACGTCAAAATATTAGAGTTAGGTTTACAGTGTAGAAATGACGTGCCCGGATATTATTGTCCGCTACTGTACTTTATTTCTAAACGTTGGGCCAGTGGAAGTGTTAAATATTTTTGTTTTTATTTGTTTTATTTTAATTCAGAAAAAGTATTTGACATGATTTTATAAAGTATTGAAATTTGTGTAACCATAGCTGTCATCAGAATTTTTTTATCAGAACAAACGAACGAATTAGTTAAACCATCGATAAACTTGAGTTGGTCAATAAACTCCCCTCTTCAGATATATTTAATAGATTAGTCATGTTTCGTACATTCAATGCGGTTCAAAAATGGAAACGAAATTTGAAACCACTCTGACGTGACGTAAGAGTAAAAGACATTCCTCGATGGGAAACCAGTCTTTCTTGATCATTTTGATTGACGTTTGGAATTTTGAAGTTTATTATTTGTCAGACATCGTTGATTGCTTTCGCTTAGTATGAACGTGACTGAAGCCAAAAGTGAGGTTACTTATTTATAAACGTCATAAAGACCATATCACACTGGAAAGTGAAAATGCCAAGTAAAAACCTCTGTCAGGCATTCTTTATTGCTTTCACTGTCAAAATAACAGGTATGTATGAAGCCGATGGAAGCCAAAAATGAAGTCACTTATTCGTAAACGTCTTAAAGACCGCTTCACACTGTCAAGTTGGTGAAATGGTGACTGTAATTTTATGTCCGCAATTATGTGTGCAAAGTGAAACGCGAAAGTACTAAGTAAGAACTTTTGAATTTTTGGAAACGAATGAAATCCGTCAACATTAACAAGAGCCTAACGTCGTTGCAAACTCTCATTAAAAAAGAAAAAAAAACACTAGATCCAAAGCGCGCCAAATTCAAATAGGCAACAGTATTTCTGGTCACGAGTTTTATCGTGACCAAAGCTACTAATATTTTCGGTCGAAATAATTAACAATAAGTCAAGTATTCAAATGATTACGTGCATGTGTATTAAAGTGATTATCGTTATTTAAAACTGAATTTATTGTATTAATCAGTCACGGGCGTTTCGTTTGCTCTTTTTTTTTCACTTGCGTTAGAAATCCGAGGCGCACATTGCGTCAGGGTTTAAGGTCAACAAAGTCATTTGAATTCTTAATGTAATCTAAATTTGACTTTGTTTTCCGATAATTTGAATGGAAACGTCGAGGCGGATGTTGTATATGTATGTACTTGGTTGGTTATTCATGCGCGGTTTTATTTTTAGCTGACCCAAACGAAATACTTAAAAAAAAGCAGTTGACTAGTAATTACCTGTTTTAGTATAAAATTAGATTAACGAGTAAAATACAGGGGAGTTACCTTTCTTAATTAAATAATTAATGAGTTAAGTAAAAAAAAATTAATTAGACGTATTTAATAAAAACTTCAATTTATTTTATTTTCGTTTTAATTGCGGTGAAATTAATGAAGTTAATCTGAGGGCCTAGGTGGCGCAGTCACTAGTACTGAGTACTGAGCTAGAGGACCGACTCAGAGTTGCCAAACTAGGGTTTCGCAGCCCCCTAGGACTGAAAATCCTAAGCTTTTTTTAATTTAATTAAATTACGTGTTTTACTTGCAGATGCTTAGGGTGGAAAGTAACACAGACGTTAGGGGATTCACCGAGTTCGAAGAAGACATTCTTTTCGATAAGGACGATCCAGATTTCGACCACCAACTTCCAGCGCTGCCAACGTTTGTAATCGAAGGTAAGACTTGCTTTTAATTATTTCAAATCTAATAATTAGTAGGGGCCAAAAAATTGCTACGTTTTTAATTTGATACTTTGTTTTGTCTGGGGTTTGATGAATGTTTAATTTAGAATTGCAACTTTCTCAAGGCTCACGTTTCTATAATAATAGAAGTATGTATGTGAGTAGTTTGTGGAACGTCCGGAGCAAAGGTGCACGTAGCATAAACTACAGCTGGGAGCTGACATTTTATTTTATCCTTTATTTATAGACGTCTTGGCAACTGTATATCGTACTTGGTAAGATATCGTTGCATATAAAGTTACACCGTTTACTTTATATAAGAGGCGTGTTTACTCTTTTGCTTTCGGTCGTTTTCCGATCTATTTTTAAAGTGTGTTTAAATGGACACATTATTCCAGAAATTGTTTCAATTTTGAAACCTCAAATTTTTGTTTTGTCCTGAACTTATTTGTTGTACGCGTACTATTGCGACCGAAAAAATGGAAACACTTGTTTTTGTACTTTGTAATAATGGTTTTTCGGGTCAAACAAATACGAGTCAATTTCACATTGACAAGAGTTTTTGTTGAAATTGTAAAATATGCATAAGTCCAATAATTTTTTTTAATTTGAGTAAACGACGATAGCAATGAAATTTCATTTTGATATTAAAACCGTATTCACAATGTCAATAATTTATTTAAAAAATTCGGTTGCAATAGTATATGAGTCTAAAAATTGATTGTTAATCTATTAGAATGTGTTTAATTAATAGAGGGAAACTTGTTAAATGTAAAGACGAAAACATTTTTGATTCTTTTGCAGTGGAACGAAAGTGGTGGAAAACATACTAGATGGCGCTCTTTCAAGTTTTAATGTTGCTAACTTCGCTCTTATTCCCTAACGCTTATAATTGAGATGTGTTGTGTTTGTCTTCTAAAAAAAAATTAATAGAAGGTTAAATATAAAAAAAATTAGTTTTGTTTAGAGAGCGCTACTTTGGATTTCGGTCAAACATTTCTTAAAATGGCAGCCATGTCAACAGTTTCTTATATTATTGTAAAAAGCGCACATAAAATCTGTAATTTGAAAAAGAGAATTAAAAAAAGATCCGTTAGATGGCGCTCTTTTTGTTTTCTTTTCACGTCATATAATAAAAAATTGTATGTAAGAAATACCATAGATGGCGCTTTTCGAAATTCTTAATTATTGAGGTTATGCATTGAATTATTCATTTTAAATTTAAGGAATACTTTAATTATAATTTTGTATTAATCGCTCATGTTGTTTTAAGATGAAATAACCTACAAAAAAATATCAGGTCAAGTTTTTTTTATATAAAGTGGTCAAGATACGATGTTTGAGTTGGTAATTCGGAATTGGTACAATCAGAGTAACTTCAACTTCCGGTTGTTAACGGCTTGACACTGAAAGCCGTCACTTTACAAGCGTCATTTGACATTTTAAATTCAAATTAAAACGCAATAACATAACCTACAATACGTCGCTGTTCAGACTAGGTCAAATAAACCAACAAAACATAGATCCGGTTGCAGTGTTGCAAATAGCCGAATAAAAAAATGTTCTTCATTGTTTTGCCAACTCGAAACAGTTATTCTTGATCAATTTGATTTATTTTAAAAGAGAAAGGTGAATTAAAAAGATCCGTTAGATGGCGCTCTTTCAGTTTTTCTCAACGTCAAGTCTAATTGAAAACTTACGCGTAAGACACGCGACAGATGACGCTTTCCGAAATTCTGATTTTTAAAAGTTGTACGCTGAATTATTCATTTTAAATCTAAGGAAATTAACAGTTACAGAAAAAAAAAAGTGTCACGTGAAGTTTCTTTTATTATTTTAAAAGGCATTGCACATAGCCTGCAATTTGACAAAAGAGAATAGGTAAATTAAAAAGTCCGTTAGTTTGCGCTCTTTTTGTTTTCTCTTAACGTCATGTAATAAAAAATTGTATATAAGAACGTGATAGATGGCGCTTTTCGAAATTCTTAATTATTGAGGTTATGCATTGAATTATTCATTTTAAATCCAATTTTGTATTAATCTCTCATGAAGCGATACATCTTAAGGCTGATTTACCTACAAAAAGAAAAACACGTCAGGTGTAGTTTTTTATACAAAGTGGTCAACTATTTGAGTTGGCAATTCTGAATTGATACAACCGGAGTATCGTTGTTAACGGCTTGACAGTGAAAGCCGTCACTTTACAAGCGTCATTTGACATTTTAAATTCAAATTAAAACGCAATAACATAACCTACAATACGTTGCTGTTCAGGCTACGCCAAATACACCAACAAAACATATATCCGGTTGCAGTGTTGCAAATAGCCGAATAAACAAATGTTCTTCATTGTATTGCCAACTCAAACAGTTATTCTTGATCACTTTGTATCATTTTAAAAGGCGCACATAAAATGTATAATTTGAAAAAGAGAACAGGTGGATTAAAAAAGATCCGTTAGATGGCGCTGCTTAAAATTTTCATAACATCATATTTAACTGAACAGTTGCACATCGACGGGTAGTTTTCTTTCTCACGTCATGTTTATTCAGCATTTATTAAATTCTCAAACACAACTTTTAATTACGCTTTTGTTTTGCATTAATCGTAATATTACCAAATTTAAAATAATTACATTTAAACATAGTTTTCAAAGACGAATCTTACTGTCTTTGTATTCGCGAATATTCTCGTGCAAATCGAGAACTTTTCAACACGACCCCAGCACCATCTAGAACGCGCGACGAAACTTTTCGTTATCGGATGGCGCGACAATAACGAAATTAGATTTGGAATGTATTTGACAACTTGCTTACTTACCATTAATTACCCTGCATGTTTGTTCGCATGTTTGAATTTGAATTTCTTCCAGTTTTTTTTCCGTCGAGCTCATTGCTCATTGAAAATTTTCAACTTCAACTTTAACCGTCCCTGTTAAGAAGGTAATAAATAATTTCAATCGCTCTGTATATGTATACAATTTGTTGCTTTTGTCGTTTGTTGAAATTTAAATTTGTTCACTTTCTTCCCTATGCTTGTAAGTACGCACAAAACGAACATTAATTTAGAACACGTAAACAATACTAGTGAAAGCGTTGAAGTAAAGTGAAATTATCACAATAAGGGGACATTTAGATTGACTATGCAACGTATGCGTATGTTTAATCCTCGCACATTTCGTAATTCTACTTGCTTTACAAAAAAAAAAAAAAAAAATCTGAATTTGTCGTCATTTTTTAATCTCTTTGTCATTCATCTGACATTGCCGTCTGTCAAATTAAATAAACCATTTAAAAAAGTCAATTTTTTTTGATCGCTCGGTATTTCGTATATTTTGAATTGAAAGTATCTGAATATGGTTTGCTTTTAAATTTCTACGCACGAAAGGTTACAAGAATGACGTTTACTTGACGTCTCGAGAAAAACAATCACCAAGTGCCAAGTTTCCAGTTTGTTCAAGTTGCAACCGGTGATTCGCTTTGGCGCCACGGGGTATCACAAAAACGTAGAAATAATTATGCAAATTGATTGGTTAACGTTTGAAAAAAAAAAACAATTTTATCTCATTCATTCATGAGCTAAGTCTGGAACTGATAAATACGGACAATGATGTGAGTTTCACTCGTGTTTAGGTCGACAATAACTCAATAATCTACTGGGTATCGTTATCACACAATCAGATACTGTGGATTCAATGAAATTCCTAATTAAAATAGGCTCTGATTTCTATAGGTTAGTAGCACTGACAGCCGTCTTAGATTGTCCCCCAAACACTTGGCAAATGAGCTTGAAACATGAAGCGCAGGGTACGCTTGTGCATTCAAACTGAAGCACAGCATTTTCAGCATCTGCTTTAAGCTTAAAGCATGAATTCGTAGCACGAAAACTTTCGTGTCATCAAAATAATTAATTTTCTTTTTCAATTTCTTGTCATTTTCGAATTTCAATGTGCTTTTTACGTTTGACTTTATCTTTGATAATTAAATTTTTGTTTTTTTTTTTTTTAATTTGTGCCAAATCAAAAAGAGCGTCATTATTTATATTGAATAGTATTAATGTTCATTGTTTATTTCACTTATACTTGACCAGTGAAAGTAAAAAAAATCTATTAATGTCAATGGAAAATTTGTGCTGTTGATAAAGAAGAATTAGATTTTTATGTCTCGTTAATTACCTTATCCCGAGACAAAATGACAGAATCAAGTGAAATAAATGTGACATTGACTCGAATACGAAATCAAGTTTCAGACCTGTCGTGAACTCACCAAAATTCGTCTGAAATTTCAACAGAAAGTCACCAAATCTAGCGATAAAATTACTAGATAGGCAACACTGTTTTCAATACCACCAAAACAAAAGATAATCGATTTTACACCAGCATGGCGAAACAAAGAAAACAAAATAATAATAATTCAAAAAATAAATAATAACATTTTTAAAAATAATAAAAACAAAAGACAATCTATTATCCAACGCAATTCAATAGATTAATAAATAAATAAATAAAACTTTGATAGGAAAGAACAAAAGACGATCGATTTTAGAACACAACTAATTAGATTAATGAATTCAGAACAATTTGGGACAAACAGTGACAAAACAAAGAATTATTTGCCCTCTGTGTCAGATCAACAGATTGTAAAAAAAAAAACAAAAATTCCAATAGATGGCGCTGTTCAATATCACATACAAATGCAATTATTTTTGACCTTGACGACAAGTGACATTTTCTTATAGATCTTCCGCGTCGCATAAAAATAAAAGACAGTCGATTTTATGATACAATTTAATAGGTTCATAATTTTAAAAGAGCGATGCGAAAGCAAAAGAAAGAAGAGATTTTTTAAAAAATACAAAATATTAACATTCAAATAAAACAAAAGGCAATCGATTTTACAGGACAATTAGATTAATAAATTAAAAAAAAATGCTTGGGGTAAATGTGTCGAAACAAAGAAAACAAATTAATTTTTTTTTAGAAATATATGTATAGTCATAATATTAAAAAAATAAATAAAAACAAAACACGATCTATTTTAGAGCACAATTCAGTAGATTCGTAAATTGCAAAAAGAATTTTTTTTTACAAGATTGGTGACAAAACAAAGAAAACAAAATTCATAAAAATTAAATAAAATTAAAGAAATAAATAAAGACAATCGATTTTACAACTCAATTTAATAGATTACCTTCTCATCGTTCTTTTCTTTTCAATTTTTTCTTTTTAATATTAATCTATTAAATTGAGTTGTAAAATCGATATTTTTTGTTTTTATTACTATTAAAAAATTCTGTTGTTTCGTTTTCTTTACCTTCTCATCGTTCTTTTCTTTTCAATTTTTTCTTTTTAATATTAAAGAAAACGAAACAACAGAATTTTTAATAGTAGTAAAAACAAAAGATATTCGATTTTCATCACAATTGTACAGTAGATTAATAAATTTAAAAAAAAGCTATGCTATATCATAACAAACAAAACAAACGAATGAGATTTAAAAAAATACATATAACAATAATATTAATAAAAAAAAAACCAAAAGACAATCGATTTTACAGCACAATACAGTGTGACAAAACAAAGAAAACAAAATAATAAAAATTCAAAAAAAAAATTTTTTAAAGTTTTGTTGCTAATCGGTTTTGATTGCAGTGGACTCCTCGAGCATCCTCTGTACATACAACTGTTTCGGCCCTATTTGGGTCCTCGTCAGCAGAAGCATAGCTCGAGACTTCCACTGCAAACCAAACCGACCTGTCCCAGGTTGTCTTGTAATAATATTGAATAGTTTCAATCGCAGGATGTCGCGATTCAAATTATTCAATAAAATTTTTAAAAATAGTAAAAACAAAAGACAGTCGATTTTACTACAGAATTTAACAAATCAATAATTTTAAAAGAATAATGAGAAAGCAAAAGAAATAATAGATTTTTTAAAAATGCGAAATAATAAAATTCAAATGATAATAAAAACAAAAGGTGATCTATTTGAAGAGCTACATACTGCTGTGTTATTTACATATTTTAGAGACACCTGTATATAATAGTTAGGTTACAGTAATATTTTGTATTAATTTTATTATTATTATTTGTTAAAAACTATGTACATACATTACATTAATTTAAGGTTACACAGTTTTTGTCCATTTATTTGACTATAAAAGGGAGAAATCCTGAGTGATTTAATCATGCTCATGGTTTTAGACCGGTCGTGAACAATAGTCGTGAAAGTCATCAAATAATAATAATAATAATGAGGTTTATTAGATGTAAAGAATGTTACAAATATAAAATATAAATGTAATAAAATCACAACACTGTTTCCAGTACCATTCACTTTGTATTTTCAATTTCCTAGAAATTCGAAATCGTTGAAGAAGTACTACTTTGTAACAACAATTACGTAATTTGCTGCTGTTGCATTAAAAGTGTTGGAAGTCGGATGGTGTGTTGATCAGAAAATCAATCCCATCGAAATTTTGTCTAATTGAGCAAGCCAAAATTTGATGCAGCTGATAACGAGGGTGGAAACCAAGAATCCTTTCTTACCGCCATTTTTTGATCAAGGCAATTACATAACGGGTGTTTTTCTAAATTTGGCGGTGACAGAGTGCACACAATTTTGATTATTTGTAAATCTTACTTTACAGATCTCATTCTTATTGTCTTTTTCGTTTATTATTCACTTTCTTGCGTTGTCCTATCGTAAAAGTTGACTTAGAAACCTCGAAAGCAAGGCTAGCAATGGCAAGTTCAAATGTCAAATTAACAACTGTCATAATGACGATGGTTTTCATTGCCAACTTCGACGGCATACACTCTTTGCATATGACCTCTTTTAGAACGTTGTGACATGGTCAACGTAAACAAACTGTATATAAGTAAAGTGCATGCGGAAACAGTATCAATTTATAATGGTGTGCATACAACGTTGCTTCCTGCTTCTGAAACGTTTCCGACTTCTGCAATAACACGATTTAATCAAGTAAATTGAAGAAAAAAAAACGTACGACTTCAAAGAAAAAAAGAATCGAAATAGAATAATGTTGTTTTCGCGCTACAACTTCCTATAATTGCGAGCCAAGCCTAAAAAATTCTTTCGCGTGGGTTTCCCGCAGATTTTTTGAGGACAAGTCAAGGCTCGCGCTGTCATTTCGCGGGCAACCATCAAAGCGCTGATGGAAGAAGAAGAATTGTATTGTGCTTGCTTATTTTTAGAAAGGTTATGCCTTGCGCTATTGTGGAACTAACCTTTGCTTGAGGAGATTTATTTTTCGCGCCTTGGATTGGTGACCTATGTATACGTGCGCCGCTTAAAAACAACAGCGAGCGCCTTTTCTAAGCTAATTAAGTTGATTTTTTTTTTAAAGTAGAAGAAAACGAACGTAATAAATCACTTTTGCTAACCACCTCGAAAACAAGACTGCCAAAATGATAAAACAAATTGAAGAATCCTTGCGGGAGTTTGACCTTTTTGTGAATATTTATTTTTTATTCCAAGCAAATACATATACAGTATGTGGCAAAAGTCTTGAGTAAATATGATACGAATTAATCTAATATTTAATACAGCCTTGGCCAAAAGTATTAGGCACCTTACATTAACTCCTATATTATGAAAATCTGTTGGAGTGGGGGTAAAATAAAATTGTTCAAAAATACATCGAACAAAAGGAAAACGTAAAATGATATTGAAAGAGAACAGTAAAAACAATAACAAAGAACAACTTACAATTGAACAAATAATTGACAATCGTTGTGATGAAGAACAAGTAAGTGATAATCGAAAAACTATACAAAACAAAATAATACTGAAGGAAAATAGCAAACATTTAGAAAAGAATCACACACTGAAAAAAAAAAACAATTGACAACTATTCGTGAAGAAAAACAATCGATGATCGATAGTGAAAGAAATGCTACTGACAATTGTTCATGAAGAAAAATAAACCGAATGAAAGAAAGTTATAAAATCATATTGAAGGAAAACAGCGAAAACAAAAACAAAAAAGAACACAATTTAGAAAAAAATTACAATCTTCGTGAAGAAGAAAGAATGCCTAAATAAAAAAAAAAACAATTGATGGTCGTTCGTGAAAAAAAAAACAACTGACAATCGTTCACGAAGAAAAAATATACTGATTACTTTGATCACCGATTGATTAACTTTAATCATTGGTTTGTTCCCATAGAAACAATTGTCTCTACAATTGTGGGCGTGGGAATAAACCAAAGGCTAAAGTTACTTGGTAATCAAATTACCGGTCGCGAACGAAAGAAAGTCGTAAAATGATATTGAAGAAGAACAGTAAAAAGAAAGACAAAAGCCAAGAAATTGTAGGCAATTACTTGAAGCGATTAAAATTCACGTAATTGTTTCCTTTTAAGTAAAGAAACTATAAAATCATTTACAAAGACGGAAAACAATTGAAGTTCGCCTTTGAAGAAAGAAAGAAAGGAAAACAATACAATTGGCAACCATTCATGAAAAACAATTGACGATCGTTAGTGAAGAAAAAAAACAACTGACAAATGTTCAAGAAGAACGAAAAAAAAGTCGTACAATAATACTGAAGTACACTAAAAGGAAAAACAAAAAAATCAACTTATAATTGAACAAATAATTGACAATCGTTGTGATGAAGAACAAGTGAATCTAAAAAATATACAGAACCAAATAATACTTACTAAAGGAAAATAGTAAACATTTAGAAAAGAATAGCACACAAAAACAATTGACGAACGATCGGTACTGAAAAGGAAAGAACTGGCAATTCTTCAAGAAGAAAAAAAAATACACCGAACAAAAGAAAAACGCAAAATGATATTGAAAGAGAACAGTAAAAACAATAACAAAGAACAACTTACAATTGAACAAATAATTGACAATCGTTGTGATGAAGAACAAGTGACAATCGAAAAAATATACAAAACAAAATAATACTGAAGGAAAATAGCAAAGACAAAAGCCAAGAAATTGTAGGCAATTATATGAAGTGATTAAAATTTACGTAAATATTGCCAATTTGTTTTTTTTTAACTAAAGAAACCATAAAATCATTTACAAAGACGAAAAACAATTGAAGATCGCCTTTGAAGAAAGAAAAAAAAAATAAATGAAAACGGGAGATCAGAAATTAACATTGAAAATATTGTAAGCAATTGATTACTACAGCTATTAAAATGTATTTAATATTGTCAATTGTTTTTTTTTAAGTAAATATGGAACCATTTATGAAAACGAAAAACAATTGAGGATCGTCCACGAAAAAAAAAGGAAATAAATAGCGAGAAAATAACGTCGTAGCAAACCTTGACAATTGTTTTCAATTATTCAATTACGCATAAAAGTAAAAACAATTGAAGATCGTGCATGAAAAAAAGAAGACAAAAATAAGGTTAAAAATTAATGTTTAAGAAAAATTGTAGGCAATTGTTTGAGGCGATTAAAATTTACCTCATTATTGTCAATTGTTTTTCTTTTAAGTGAAGGAAACGTAAAACCATTCATAAGACGGAAAACAATTGAAGATCGCCTGTGAAGAAAGAAAAAAATTAAAAGAAAGAAAACTAGAGATCACAAATAAATAATAAGCATTTGTTTGTTGCTTTTAAAATGTATGTGCATATTGTCAATTGTTTTTTCTTTAAGAAAAGATAACGGAAGGTCAGAAAATAACGTCACAGGCAGTTGTTTTCAGTTATTAAGAATTAAATAAACATTGCCAACTGTTTTTTAAGCAAAAAAAAAATGTAAACCTGTTTATAAAAGAATTAAAACAATTGAGACCACCGGTGAAACAAAAAATAAAATGAAAAGGCTAGAAACCAGAAAACAATTTAGAAGAAGAATTTGTGTCACGCAAGCACTCGAGTTATTGTAAAATTTAGAAAAGGATCATCTTACATCTCAATAGAAAAGAATTTGGCTTTTGTTTTGAAATTGTTCAATGAAGTTCGGGAAGTAATAAATATGTCAATGGACACTTGTATAGCGTCGCGCTATTTTGAAAAATTTAGAAAGTTAGAATATGTGCATGTAGCTGTCAGACGAATTGCGTGCCGTAATTCACCAGGAATGCACCAGGAACGAGAACTAGAATAGCGGTTATTGGTCTAAGAATTTTCGGTATGCATAGGGAGGGGTTGTAATTTGTTGCTAGTGGAGAAAAAAATCAGAAAAACGGAGCTCAGTAAGATTCTAATCGTTCGAAGGAACGGCTGACTTTTAATTTAACTCCAGCAGTTTTTCCTCTGAATGGTTGGTTTCATATCTTTTTCATAATTATATTTAAATCATATTCTTTTGGGACGGTCAAAATATAGTGTTAAGAAGAGGGCAATTAAAACCGCGCTGCGATCTACGACGCGAAAGGATTAAATAGAAACAAGTGCGTGAGTGAGTGTGTGCGTGCATCGCGGAACGTGGATAGATAAAATTGCATGAATTTATATTTCTTTTCACATACTTGGTGGTATAAATTTGTTTAAGAATTATTTTAATTAGATCATCAATCTGTGATTCGAAAAATCTGTAGAATTCAATCTTTGCATTGCTCAGGTAATTTTTTTGTTTATTGTTGGTACAGGCGTTTGCTTGGAATCAAAGTTAAAACTCAATAAATTCAGTAGTTTGCGCGTTCTGTGATTTAATCAACAGTGTTTTTTTTTTTTTTTGTAATTTAGTTCTACCTTTTGCGATATTCTCTGGCAATTCGGAGACACGCTATCGGTGTTATTTCGATTTGTTCAGGGAAATCTGCAGCTCAATCCACTGGCCAGGCAAAGTTATATCTGCCGATGAACACAGTGCGGCACAGTCTAACTCAGAAATCAAGGCAAATTTAATACTCGTTACGAATTCCGTAGAATTACGAGGCAAACAATTTGAACTACGAATAAATAGACATCTTAACAGAACTTCTCTCACACCCTGTGTGTGTGGACTAAAGTGTTGTCTTTGCTGAAAAGTTTGCAGGTTAATTCAAAGCAATTGTGGAGAGACTGAAAGTGCCAGAACCGCAAAAGCGGAGTGCTGAACAACAGTCAACTGGGTCCTTTCGCAAACAAATTAGTTCGATAATAGGTTTAGCCGACGAAAAACGTCGCAGAGGGATCTGAAAAAAGGCGTACATTGTACCACCCTCTGGACCCTGAAGAACGTAGTTGATACGATCCTACTCATAGGAGCCTAATTAATTAGGTTAGTTATAGAGATAGGGTTGTCCAATACCTCCGGAAGGAGTCCGCGAGAAACTAGCGGCAGTTGCTGTTAATTATCGTGCAAATTGATCGCCGGAGCGGCCTTCTCCGAACATCTGATTAATCAATTAGTAATTCCCATTAATAAAGTACACTGTAGACACACTGTCACACTGTGCGCTGATTTTTTTTTCCTACATGACCAGAACCCGTCCGCAAAGAATGCACTGGAGGCACCGCAGCCATTTAGGCTTATTGTGCTCGCCCTGGTTCTCTTACCGCAACCATTCAGTGAGGCATGTCCCCTGCACCAGCTGGTACAGGTTTTTTATATTTTATATTGTTTTCAACCCAGGTTTTACCCTCGTTTTATCAGATCTCGCAGTGGCTGGTAGAAGGAGTTTTTACCTTTTTTTTTTCAATAAATAATTAAATTTCAAGTCTCACATTTTTATTGATACGTATTGTAATGTTTTTAGATTTATTTTGATTTGTTTTTAAATGAAACACTTGATGAAACTAATAACTAATTTATTTACACAAGACTTAACACTAATTTATTTATAACGGACTAAGACTAATTTATTTTTATAAGCCGAGCAATTACACAGTAAGTAAATCTACGTTGAACTGACCAAGACTGCTCTCTCGTCCTCGCAGGCGTAATTTATATCCGAGCGCTTTTCTCGTAAGTTCGGTTCTGGAATATGTCGGTGACAGAACGTTGTCGAATCGTGAGTCATACATGACGCGTCACTGAGTACATCGCACGTCGCAATTCGTTCGTCACAGTATTTAGTTCCTTTAATCTCTCAGATTTATTCACCGTCTCACCAGAATTAGAATCCAGTTACGACAACGCAGGGTGAAGTTTAATTAGACGATCACGAACAATAGGCATAAAAAGGGTTCAATTGCGTGAATTTACGAAAGGGGCGCCGCAGGTAACTTGTAGGTCAGTAACGTATATTGCTTAGCGCCAGCCATAAAAGTAGGTAACGTAGTCAGAGTCTAGACGTTTAGGAATTGCATGGGGTGCTTAACAATAATTGCCGCAATGCCGTTTCCAATACGTTAATGTAAGTGTGGGAGCTCATTCGACCTTCACAAACAAACATTTCGCCTACATTGTCGCCTGTCATACAACCCCAGATCATTACACTGCCTCCCCCGCGTTTCACTGTTGGTACTCGCATTCCGGAAGGTATTCTTCACCAATTCTCCGCCTCACGTAAGCTACACCAGGAGTTCCAAATACCTTACAATTAATTAAAAAAACGTAGATTTTAAAGACACCGTATAACTTTTTACTGAAGTGTAGAAGATGCAAACGAATTCAAGATTACAAGTGATATAAAGCAAATATTACCATAAAATTTGATTCGTCGGACCACACAACATTTGCCCAATCCTTCTCTGCAAAGTGTTGGTACTTTATAGCCCATTCCAAACGAGACTTTTTATTATTTTCTGAAAGCCAAGGTTTCTTTCTTGTTTTACAGCCTTTCAAGTCAGCTTCATTAAGTCTTTTTTTCTGGTCGTTCTGGCACTGATCGGTCTCCCGATTTCCTCGGATAAACTGGCAGCGAGCTCGAAGGAAGTTTTCCTTCCATTTTTAAGTGACTCTCGAATTAAATTTCGATCCTCACGGTCCGAAGTTATCCGTTTTCTACCTGTTCTTGTTCGGTTCGCATGTGATCCAGTATCCGCGTAACGTTTCAAGGCAGATTGGACCGCACAACGCGAACGTTTAATACTTTTGGCTATTTCTGTTTGTGTGTTGCCTTGACGTGCAAGAATTGAATTCGTAAACGTAAATGCTTACTAAGTTCGTTCTTTTTAGGCATTTTTTACAGCAAAAATGACGATATTCAAAATTATAATGAAATAGAATTATACTGGAAAGATCGTTCTTACTACAAGCGCTTATACAAGACTGACTACCTATTCACGGAACCACAATTGCGAACTATCATCTGTCACATGTTTTACAACCGCTGTAAAGTACTGTGCATTATTTAAATTATGATAATAAAATTCTAAAGATTTCTGAGTAATACTTTCGGAGATAAATTAGAAAATTAAGGGTGCCTAATACTTTTGGCCAAGGCTGTACAGTGTACGCATTTACATTTTATTGGGGAGACATTACTTTTGATTCTAACTATACGTATGTGAAGAAGGAGGGAGGGAAGCAATTCCCCGCGCTTTAATAATTAAACAGGCCAACGACCAGTGCGGGCTTCGGCCAACATTTTTTTTTTTGTTGAGTTGTGAAACAAAACGAGGTGATAAAAGTGCGAAAAATTTTGTGTTTGCTTTATCAGTTAGTCTTCGCTCTGTAAGTCTCTATTCAAAGTTCAATTACAAATTTTATTACGTAAGCGAATAGTCCTTATAACAACGGTACTAAAAAAAGAATAAGAATAAAGCGAACCTCTTGATTGAATTAGCAAGCTACATAAGTATTTAAAATTAAACACGATTGCTTCACAGAAACCCGTATTGTGCAGGCACAGAGAGAGACCATAAATAAACGTTCCGGGTTTGACGGCGCTTACATTTCCCTAGCCGTTGCGTCTACCGACTGACTAAATGGTAATAAACTAAAGACGTCGCGTTACGTCGTGTCGTTTCCACGCACCACGAGTGTCGTTACGTTTTGTTTGTGTGCAAAAGTTTCGTTACAATCCGGGCCTTAATAAAAGTGGCTCGGTTTACTTGCCCTGGATTATTTCAGTGCTTCCACGTACGTTTGGCTGCCAGCTCGACGTAGATTATGTAATTTCATTGCAACCTTGGCGAACCCGTTGTTATTAATGAGTTTCACATTTGTGGAATGCGTTGGCAAATATAGACCGAAATGAATTGGGCATGCAAAAATTTTACGCTTTGGCAGGTACTTCACAGACCTAAAAACACATCATTGTTTTCTAAAAAGTGTTTACAGGGTGATTCACGGTTCTGTATCTTTAAGATGACTTCGGAAAAGTTGTATGAGATGCTGAGAGCTGTCTGCAACTAGGGTTGCCAACCGTCCCGGATGTACCGACACGTCCCATTTTTAGGACACGAGGTACGAGGGTTAAGATGAATTTAATGAGAATAAAAAACACGGTTAATATTTTCTAGGATTTTATTTGAAATATGCTCGAAGTATTCCGTTCAGCAATGATACACTTGATCATTCTTTCTTTCGACTGTTCAAAAGCTCCCAACCAATCATCTTTTAGAATGTCTTCAAAATAAACGCGAACTGCGGCATCAATGTCTTCTTCTGATGAAAAGCTTCTCTGGTTAATTCCATTTTTTTTACTTGTAATATCACTTTAAAAAATTAGTAACTTGGGTTCTAACGAACGTAACTTCAAACGACAGATAAAGAGTTTTGTTTTGTTTTTGACGGCCTACTAGATTTTCTTATTCTCAATAAATTCAGCTTGACCCTCGTACCTGTATTTTCTTATGTTTTTTTGTATAGATACACGAAAATTATCTTATATGTGTTACCTAGACACTGATAGCGATGTATCAAGAGTCATCGGGAACAGATGGAATTCAAGCCTTACGACGACCATCAATCGATCAATTTTTGAAACAACATTGCATTAAGAATGACAAATTGCAGCCAGTTTGCTACTTAATGAGTTATCCCATGCAAGGCGGCCAAGCGTGTTGTCAAAGCATATTGAAAGTTTGAATCGGTTTTGATTGCAGTGAATACCACCTCAAGCAACTTTTGTACAGCTGTTTCGACCCTATTTGGGGTCTCGTCAGCAGAAGCGTAGCTCGAGACGTCCACTGCAAACCAAACCGACCTGTCCCGGGTTATTCGCATTTGCGATGTAATAGCTTCTGCTGGCGAAATTTCCGAAAAATAGTACACGATTTTTAAATTTTTTTACCATCCAAACGAAATGGAAAAATATTAAAATTCGAGAAAATGAAAAATGTGGACACTTGAATACCAAAAAAATTAAAAAAGAATTTCCAGATTTCATTAAAAAATAATAAAACACCATCAACAAATATAGATAGGTATAGTTGAGAAGGAAAAAAAATATTATTTGTGAAGAAGAAGAAAGGAAGATTACAATTACATAGAAGGAGAGAGAAAACAAAAGACGACCGACATATTGAACTTCCAACGAAGAGAATAGAGGAACAAAAGACATTTCATTTGAGAAAACAAAAGACGATCGGCAATTTCAAAATTAAATTGAGGGAGAAAAAAAAAAGGGAAAATTTCCGATGAAAAATAATCGAAATATGACAACAGTTCTAGACGAAGAAGAAAAAGAAGCGTGAAGAAACAAGGAAGATTTATAACTGCAAAGACAGATAAAACAAAAGACGATCGGAAAATTAAAGTTCCAATGATAACGAACAATGAAGGAACAAAGACTTTGGCCTAGATATATTAAGATTTAAAAATTATTTAGTGAAAGTAAATGAAATAATAAAAAAAAGATTGAAAATCCCATTTTATTAATTTGATATACAGGGTTACAACTAATTAAAGGCTCACCATGGGGATCTCGTAAACTATATGAGATACAAAGACGGTTAAATTACAAGAAAGTTACGCTATTTTGGGGTCTATAAAAATATGCAAAGAAATCTCTTCTATCTTTATTCATTACCGAAATATCTTCAAAAAACTGAGAACTCTCAATTTCGAAAATCTTGAATATCTTGTTCATTTATCAAGATAGAGTCACAAAATTCTGTAATTTTATATTAAATTCAATGGACAATCTAATACAGTCAGAATAAATAGGTTAGGATTCACAATTTCACAGATACGACTGTCAACTGTTTTTTTTCTTATGGCCGCTATTTTAGATTTTCATACCATGTGATGCAAAAATAAAATCTGTATATGACGATATGACACACTTATGCTTTTGTTTTAAAAACAAAATTTGAAATTACTAAGAAATATTTTAGAAAATTTTAATTTAGTAGGTGGGCGCTTATTGCCAACAATTGGTATACGACATTTGCATGTCAACACAGAACATTTTCATTTTTCAATTACATTAAACATAATTTTAGTTCTTAATATTTGTAAACATCCACCTACCAGATAAAATTTTTTTTTTTTAAACAAAAGCATAAGTGTGTCATATCGTCGTATACAGATTTTATTTTTGCATCACATGGTACGAAAATCTAAGATAGCGGCCGTAAGAAAAAAAACAGTTGACAGTCGTATCTGTGAAATTGTGAATCCTAACCTATTTATTCTGACTGTATTAGATTGTCCATTGAATTTAATATAAAATTACAGAATTTTGTGACTCTATCTTGATAAATGAACAAGATATTCAAGATTTTCGAAATTGAGAGTTCTCAGTTTTTTGAAGATATTTCGGTAATGAATAAAGAGAGAAGAGATTTCTTTGCACATTTTTATAGACCCCAAAATAGCGTAACTTTCTTGTAATTTAACCGTCTTTGTATCTCATATAGTTTACGAGATCCCCATGGTGAGCCTTTAATTAGTTGTAACCCTGTATTAACCATAAAATTCTAATTAAGTAACTATACATAGATATTAAATTTTTGCATTAAAAAAAATGTAGTTGGTAATGTTACAGTACCATTACCGATAAGGTAACATTAAAAATAAATTACCGGATAATTTAACAACATTGCTATAAAAACAAAAAGCTAACGTTTGAATTTCCCGCATGTCTTTCACTTCAGTGTTGCCAACTTAGGGGATAAATTCCCTTTTTAAGGACTCTTTCAAATCATTGAGGCTTTGTTTCTAAAAGAGATTTTCCTGTGTATGTTTTTAAAACTTATTTAGTTACTTTACGCCATCTGTTGGAAACTTCCGATAATCTTCTTTTCTTTTGTTTCTACGAAGGTGATTCTTTGGTGGTTAGCGGGTTATATTGACAAATCACCATCTTTTGATCATCTGCAAGGCAAATAGTTCCCTGCTTTGTCACTGTTTGTTTCCAATTGTTTCTTTTCCTTTAATTTACGAGTCTACTGTATTGTGGTCTGAAATCGGTCGTCTTTTATTTTTATTCTATTTTTTGTAGTCTCCTCATAAATTACTGAATTGTGTTCTGAAATCGGTCGTCTTTTTTTTAATTTTATTTTTTGTAGTATCCTCATATATTTTTTAAAATTTTGTTCGTTTATTTTCATTGTATTGTCAACTTTCTTCCGAACAGGGGTGCAAAATCGATTGTCTTTTGTTTTTATTGTTTTTTTTATTATTATTGTTTTGTATTATTAAAAAAAAACATAGAAAAACTTTGCATTTCTCTAGTAGTAGTTTTTTATTGAACATTTCTTTCTATATTACAAAGAAAAATGTACATAATGTGGTAGAATATGGAGTCTTTCACAAGCCGTAAGTTATAAATAGACTTCAGATATTTCGGACGTTGCCATGGGTACGATACGATGATTAATGAATAGAGTTTATACATTGCGTAGCTATGGGGATGACCGAAATATCCGAAGCTTGGTTATAAAATGAGTAAAACTATGTTTTTTTAACAACTGTCCTCCGTGAAATGCCAAGGAATGAAAACAAAATTCAATGAAATTTTTATTTGAACACACGCTCTATATATAATTAACAAAAAATAATAATTAATAGCATTAGAAAGTCTGGAATAGTTCAGTACTTTTGGAGACGTTCATTTTCAACAAATTATCTCGGACAAGTCAATTTTATTTTCTTTTGGCCCACATTTTAATGTAAAAATTTCATAGATGGCGTTGGTGAAGTAGCGGATATGACGTCATCCATGATCTTTTTTAACAACACGAAAAAGTGGTAGATTAAAAAAATGTACTACATTGTTTGGTTAAGTCGTTTCTAATTTTTGAAAAGCAGTGCTGCCAATTTAGTGATTTGTTACCAAATCTGTTGCCTTTCTGTTGAAATTTCAGTTGAAATTTTGTGAATTTAGACAAGTCGAAAACTTAAACTTAGTGATTTCATAACGATTTTTGAGGACAAATTTAGTTGCAAATAATTACAGTGGATATTCCATAACTCGAATCTCAAAGGACCGGAAAATTATTTCGATTTATAGAAATTTCGAGTTATATAAACATTCCAATTAACGACTATGATTGGAGGGACTTTAACATTTATGTTTTCTAAATCTTGCTTTCTCATCAAATCGATTTGATTTTATATCTCCTTGTTTAGGGATCCTGAATTTAGGTTTCAAGTTTGGTCTATTAATCCTTGGACACTCTGTATAAACGTTTCAAATCAATTAACAACTGCGATTGGAGCGACTTTAACATTTATGTTTTATAAACCTTGCTTTCTTATCAAATCGATTTGATTTTATTTCTTCTTATTTAGGAATCCTGAATTTAGGTTCCAAGTTTGGTCTATTACTCCTGGGGCACCCTGTATAAACGTTTCAAGTCAATTAACAACTGCGATTGGAGCGACTTTAACGTTTATGTTTTATAAACTTTGCTTTCTTATCAAATTGATTTGATTTTATATCTTCTTGTTTAGGAATCCTGAATTTAGGTTCCAAGTTTGGTCTATTACTCCTGGGGCACCCTGTATAAACGTTTCAAGTCAATTAACAACTGCGATTGGAGTGACTTTAACATTTACGTTTTATAAAACTTGCGTTCTTATCAAATCGATTTGATTTTATATCTTCTTATTTAGGGATCCTGAATCTAGGTTCCAAGTTTGGTCTATTAATCTTGGGTCACCCTATATATACGTTTCAATTCACAACTGCTATTGGAGAGACGTTAACATATACGTTATCAACCTCTCTTATCAGAACAGATATACGTATGGATGCATTATTGTAAACATCTAAACGTATGCTGTACATAGTTCAGTGATATCGTACACGTTTATAGACGAAACCTTTTTCTATCTATTGCTACGGAATTAATTTTGATACTTTGCACTCCTTATCTCGCTCACGTTATTCATTCAGTGGTTTATATTTACGAAAGTATTTTGATTAGGCACTAGCCTAGGCGTTGCATGTTTTCATTCGATTATTCTTTTTTTAAAAATCGGGATTAACCTTATCATTACAATTAACAAGTGTATAACTTCCGGAACCCTTTGTGTCATCATCCGATTTGGTATCTAAGATAAAATTTGATTGTACTTGTCAACCAGACAATTTATAACCCAGTTTTTTTTTACACCTTCTACTTTGCAGGGCCTTTAATTATGTAACTAGAAATTATGGTGCACACCTACAAAAGCATCCTCAGCGTTTGCAAATACTTGTACTTCTCGGGCTTTCAGCGCTTTTACAAGCGTAACGCCCGGGTGTTCCTGTCGTTCACTTTCTGGATCGATCCGCACGAGCTCTTCTCGAAAATAATCAAGTCGAAGGGCTCAACGAAGGCCGAACGGTATTGGGTGAAGAAGAACGTTTCGGATTTGATCGCCGAAGCTGACCTTTTGTATCAGAGCGGACAGTACATGGACGTGTACGAATTGCTGAACCGGATAAAGTTCAACAGCAATCCGGAAATACAGTGGAGGATATGCAGGGCGCTTTTTAAAATGTCCAACGATGAAAATGTTAATTCTGATGTGCGGGATGAGATGATCGCGGAAGCTTATACCTTAATTAATTTAGCTGTGAGTTTAGGTGAGTATATACAACGTAAGAATAGCTACAGGAATGTAATAGAACTTTGGATTTAGATACCAACAATGCAAATGTATATAAGTGGATGGCGATCATAACGGACGCAAAATGCAACTTGGATGGCCTAGTAACTAAAATCAAGGCGTACAATAGGATTAAGGTTTACATCGAAAAGGCGTTGGAATTGAACCCCGATGATATGGTCATCCTGTACATGCTGGGGAAATGGTGTTATGAGATGGCACGCCTTACTTGGCTCCAGCGAATCATCGCCAGCACCTTATACGAATCTCCACCACACGCTTCGTATGAGGAGGCGTATGAGTACCTACATCGTGCTGCGGATCTCCAGAACAAGGACTATTATATTCCCACATTCTACGTGCTTGGCAAGACTTGCATTAAACTGAAACAGTTCTTCAGAGCGAGGTATTACCTCCACACCGCCGCTTGCCTTCCTCCACGTACGCGCTACGAAGAAAAGTGTGCGAAGAAATCGAAGCAGTTACTTGTGCAGTTGGAGAAGTATGATGTGGACAAGGAATGCATTTTGAATGACTGTCCTTTTGGTGCCGGAGTGTAGTTACTTACTTCTCTTTAATGCGTTTTATATATTTCTATTTTTTATTAAACAATAGTAGATGTATTATTTTTTATTTGTTTTCCTATCGGAGTTGAAAAAAGATTAAAAATCTGTGAGTATTGTTTAATAAATCTCTTGTTCTGTGCTTAAAATATTTACTACAATTCCGGGCAGCAATATGAAATATTAATTTAGGTTATGTCACTATGTCACCTTAGATTATGAATAGAATGAGTAGTTTAAATCACGAAGCTATAAGTTATAATCAGACTTCAGATATTTCGGGCGTTGCCATGACTACGCAATACGAGGACTAATGAATAGTTGCATACATTGCGTAGCTATGGCGATGACCGAAATATCCGAAGCAAGAGGAGCAAAACAATGTCTAGTAACTATCCTCCTTGAAATGTCAAGAAATCAAAACAAAGTTCAATGAAATTTTTATTTGTACACACGCTCTATATATAATTAACAAAAAAATAATTAATAGCATTAGAAAGTTTGGGATAATTCAGTATTTTTGGAAATGTTCATTTCCAACAAATTACCTCGGACAAGTCAATTTAATTTTTTTCTGGCCCACATTTTAATGTAAACATTTCATAGATGGCGTTGGTGAAGTAGCGGATATGACGTCATTGATGATCTTTTTTTAAATAGTAACGCGGAAATGTGGTAGATTAGAAAAAGTGTACCTAGGTTGTTTGGTTAAGTCGTTTTTAATTTTTGAAAAACAGTGCTGCCAATTTAGCGATTTTGTCACCAAATCTGGTGAGTTTCTGTTGAAATTTCAGCTGAAATTTTGTGAATTTAGACAAGTCGAAAACTTAGTGACTTCATGACAAGTTGATGACAAATTTATTTGTAAATAATTACAGTGGAACTTCCATAACTCGAATCTCAAGGGAGCGGAAAATTACTTCGATTTATAGAAATTTCGAGTTAAAGAAAAAGATGTCAAAAAAGTTCGAGTTATAGAGTTCTTCGATTAACCGCTCCCTCCATAACCAATCGATTTCTAATTGAAAATGTAAATTTCTCAAAATTGTTAACTGTCGAGAATCAAAATACTTAATAACAGTTTCGATTAATCACTAATTAATAAATCGAGTATTGATTCAAAAGTGATCGAATTTTAATCGAAGGAAAAAATCCAAAAAATAAAATCAAATTTCGTTTTAAAATCGTCAAGAGATTAGATATTGCAGAGTATCAGAAATATTTAATAATTCGTCCTTCGATAATATCACTGATTATTAACAAATTAGTCTTTCAAAATTAATCGACTTTTAATCGAAGAGATCAGTGAGAAGAATCGAAAGAGAAAAATGAAATGTTCAGTTTTTGAATTTGTCCAGGCAAGGGACTCCTACTTTGAATTTAACAAATTAAAGCTTCCAGCATTACTATTGCCTCGTTGGCTGTTTGAAGAGATCGATTATCTGTGATATTACTTAGTACATAATTATTTCATCCTCGGTTTTATTACAATAGGAACGTAGAGTATACAGGGTGACTGTTCATTAATACGACAAAATGAAACCACTAAAAGTAGCAATGTCTGAGAGTATGGGAAAAATGGTATTTTTTTTTCTATTTCAGTTTCAAAAATTAACCCCAAAACGATACGCCTCTGGTTAAAAAATCGATTGTCCTTTGTTTTATTATTTTTGAAAATTGGATTATTTTTCAATTCTTATTAAGCATTTTGTTTTCTCACAATTCTCTTCAAATTGCTTTTTTTAAAAAAAATTATTGATCTATTAAACTGTGTTGTAAAATCGATTGTCGTTTGTTTTTTTTTTTAAATTTTTTTAAATTTTTATTTTATTTTCTTTGTTTTGTCATAATTCATTTCAAATTTATTAATCTCTTAAATTATGGTGTAAAAGTCGATCGTCTTTTGTTTTTTTTTATTATTTTTTAAAATTTGATTATTTTTCAATTTTTTTTGTTTGTTTTGTTTTCTCACAATTCTTTTCAAATTGCTTTCTTTTTAATTTAATTATTTATCTATTAAATTGTACAATAAAATCGATTGTCTTTTATTTTCTATTATTTGAAAATTTGTTATTTTTCAATTTTTATTATATATTTAGTTTTCTCATAATTCTTTTCAAATTGCTTTTTTTAAATTTATTATTCTATTAAACTGTGTTGCAAAATCGATTGTCTTTTGTTTTTTTTTTTAATTTTTAACAATTTTTATTATTTTACTTTGTTTTGTCATAATTATTTTCAAATTGCTTTTTTTTTATTAATCTATTAAACTGTGGTGTGAAATCGATTGTCTTTTGTTTTTTATTATTTTTTAAAATTTGATTACTTTTCAATTTTTATTATGTATTTTGTTTTCTCATAAGTCTTTTGAAATTGTTTCTTTTTAAATATATTAATTTAAAACTTCACTACTAAATTTCATTCACTAAATTATTCCTATAAAGGAAAAAATCTTTAATCGCAAGAAAAACAAAAAATAGTAACGTCGATCATCTTTTGTTTTTATTATTATTTTTCAATTTTTATTAGGCATTCTGTTTCCTTTGTTTTCTCGCCATCCTTTTCAAATTGTTTCTTTTTGTAATTTTATTTAATTTATTTAATTAATTAATTTATTAATCTATAAAATTATGTTGCAAAAATCAATCGTAATTAATTTTTTATTTATTTTTTATTCTGCGTTTTGTTTACTTTATTTTCTCGCAATTCTTTTGTCTTTTTTTATTTATTAATCTATAAAAATGTAAAGTAAAATCAATTGTTTTTTGTTATATATATATATTTTATATATTTAACATAATTTCTAAAATAAAATTTAAACCGAAGCTTTTCAGTTGGTGACGTTTCGTCAGCTAATTTGGTGACTTAAACTTTAATCGTCTGGCAACCCTGAATGTCGTCACAAGATGACAGAATCAACTGAAATAATTATTTATTTTTAAGAACTGTTAAGCCTTTGGGTGATTTAGGTTTTTCAAATAAAATCACTAGATTTGTTTACAATGGCCATGCAATTATTAAATTTATTTAAAGTGTCTACAGAAAGCCACCAGAATAATGATAAAATTACTAAGCTGGCAACAGTACGTTTTGATTCGATCACTTTGAACCAACTTTGAACAAAAGGGAGCCCAGTTATTTAAACTACTGCTCAGTGTTGCCAATCGTGGCAAAATTCGGCTACTGTACTGGACTTTCAAAACGTGGTGTAGCGACGAACTGGAGATATCTTCTTTTGTAGAGGAATTTAGTAATAACCTACTGGAATATTGTCAGTAAACAATAAATAATTTTCATCCATCACAATCACACTTCAATGATTACAGTTTTCTGTAATCGACAAATACGACCACGTAGCTAGAGTTTAGCCTCAAGACATGGCCCGTTTCTCATGCTCGCTTTTAAGTGCCCTTTCACAATAGTGTTAATGTTAAAGGTAATGTTAACAAGGTAATGGTAATGTTAGTTGTTGCATTGTTCACAACAATGTTACTGGTGTTATATATTTTGAATTTCCCTCCTAAAGATAGGCAGAGAATGCGAGCTTATTTTTTTATGTAACATCAACTGTCAAGTCAACGATAACGTAAAGAAGTCATACTTCGACAACCATACTGTATTGGGCGAATTCTTTTAATAAATTTGCACCATACATAACTATCGAAACGCACATTGATAGCTCTACATGTATTTTGTATTTGTGTTAAATAATAATTTATCTGCGATAGTTCATATACGCATGCGTCGCAGACGCATATTCATTGGCGGATGTTTTAATGATGTTAAACAACCAGAAAATTTCTGGACTTTAACATCAACATCTTACGTTAACACCACTGCTAACATTATTGTGAACATTCTATGTCTGACATCATCTTCTGGTTATTACCATTATAACATTACGTTACCACTAACATTAACATTAACACTATTGTGAAAGGGCAGTAAGTTCGTCGAAAAGCGATTCTTTTTGGTTCGCAGCGAATGACCCGCGCGTAGCTCTAGAATAGTTCGTGAATACCGTATGCACTTGACTTGATATTACTTAATACATAATTATTTCATTGTCAGTTTTATTGCAATAGGAGCGTAGAGTGTACAGGGTAACTGTTAATTAACACGACAAAATGAAACCATTGAAATAAGTGATGTCCGAAAATATGGGAAAAATGTTAAAAAAATTGTTTCTACTTTAATAAAAATATTAAGAAGAGTATTTCCTAATTTGACACTTTTAATTTATTAATTTCGATTTATAATCTTCAAGCCTGAAAGTTACAATTCTAAGTGTGAGAAGACGTTTAAACTATAAATGCTTAGTGTATAGAAATGTTATTTAGAAATTTGTTAATTTTTTTTTGTTTTTTGACTTTTAAAAAATTTTCAAAAATTAGCAAAATTGGAAAATTTTCTGCACTCCCCGAACCAATTACTCGTAATCTCCAATCTTCTTGACTGGACTTACCCTCAACAATAAACTTCTTAAAGTTCAATTTCTAGTTATATTCCTTGGAGTTAATATAACCTTCTTCCCTGAGGTTATGTTTTGTAACAATGTGATAGAAAAATATAAGTAATAATTTAAAATGACACTTAAAAACTACAGTTTGTAAATAGATAAAATTAAATTAAGTGTAATTCGTTGATCTACTCTATTTTTTAACCAGGGACGGAAAAAGGAGATATACTGAATCAAGTGCAAAGTGGAATTAGTTGTGGAAAAAATGTTTAGTGTGAAGTTGGCTATGTGCCATATTATAAATTAATGAAATTGTTTAAATTATCAATTTAAGTATTTATACTTTCTACTTTAGTTTTCGAGAAATAATTAATAAAAAATTAGCTCCGAAACGACGTCCCTGGTTAAAAAATAGAGGAGCAGATGAACGAAATAAATCTCCTCACAAAAATGTTTTATAGTTTTATGATATGGCGGCGTGGCATCGTGAACTTGACCTTTACTTGGAATTTTACGTCAACTCCGATTATTTGAAATACGAACGAAATACGAATATTTACTTGACAAATGCAAGCAAATCACCGGAAGTAGATTGTTCTATACAAGCGGCTCCACCTGCTCTGACAGGTAAACAAATAAATCACTAAAACGAGAAACAATTCCAATTATTATTATTATTATTATTATTTAATATTACAAACTATTTTAAAACATTTTTAACATTTTCCACATACGCCCGGACATCGCTTCTTTTAGTGATTCCATTCCGTCAGATTAATTAACAGTCACCCTGTATTTAAAAATATCCTTTAATATCGTCACTAGAAATTTGTAGGTTTTAACTAAATAATTATAAATAGAACAACATTTCTATTTATTTTTAATGCAGAGTTGGTGTGGCGTGTTCCTGGCAATTTCGAAACGAGATTATTATTTTTTTTAATAGATCAATGAGTGCCTTTTACAAATCCGATTTTGCAATATTTTGTTGACCGGACGATATCTGTCGAGACTGAATGCAAATATGTATGTTTTCGTCGCCTTATCTCTCATTTCGTTGCAGGGGATAAAGTAATTATTGATTGATTGATTAATCGGCGACTACTTTTGTGAAATAATGTTACTTTGAAAAGTGAACCGGGGAAATACATTTTCACGCTTAATTTATTATAACTACACATTTTAAAAATCATTTTTTTTTAATCACTGATAAATCGACGCTGTTTGGAATAAGTTAGTAACCAGAAAAGCTGTGAATAAGGCATTTACGTAGGCTATTAACTTTTCATCGTTAATTTCGAGTTTAGCGCGTAATTAAGAATAGGTATGTACTAATTATTGTGTGTGTGGTTTTTTTTTTTAATTTCAATGCCGTTCGCTTTTGGAAATTATTAAGTTAGATTTAAAACGAGATACTTATAACTGTTTTTGAAGAAAAGTGTACCATAAATATAATTAATAATTGTTTATAACGTTTAATTAATTAAATACCAATTTAATAGTAATAAATTATTTTTATGTATCACTGATTAATGTCCACTCATACCTCTATTTTAGTATCGTAACAAATAACAGATAAGTAATTAATTAAAGAGTAATTAATTAATTAGAATTGAAAGGTCGAGATGAATGTCGCGCTGATTAAAAAGTAGAATCATTGGGAACGAATTAGAGAACTATACATACAGTACGTTCAGTTCCAGAGATCAGGTCATTTTTTAAATGAAATAGAGTAGATTCAAGAACTCGCCTGCAATGGAAGGGGCAAAGATAACGAAGTTATCGACACCAACAAAATATTTATAATCAAAATTTCCAATTAAAAAGGTCCGAGCAATCTAAAATTTTTGAACAGGAAGTAAAAGACAAGCCATCAAATTGAAAAAATAGTTTTGAATAGATCAAGGAATAGTGACTCAAAGAGGAGTACGAGGGTCAAGGCTGAATTTATTGAAAATAAAAACACGGTTAATATTTTCTAAGTCAAAGTATTTTAACTTGTAAAGGAAAGACGCCCGTATAAATGTAACTGTTCATAAATTATTTTCCGCTCTTATAATGAAAGTAACTTGTACAGCAATACGACAAAGATTACAACAATTTCGTTTTGACTTGTTAAGGGACAGCTTGAAAATCGTTTGACAGTTTCAACAAGCTGTTATATGTAGAATTTTTCATGGGAACAAACATTCTGTAAAAAGAAGACTACCACAATGTTATTTCCTTTTCTTTTTGTTCTTCCACAAAAGCACCTTCAAGCTGTTTACTATTTGCGCAAAGACATAATGACCTTCACCTTACAACGAACGTAAACGAGGAATAATAATTTATCTCCTCGATAAATAAATTACCTCTTTTTTTCTTAAATTAAACGCTATCTGTGCTCTCATCGTTAAAATCCGAAGGGTTTAAAATTGTTTCGTTATCTTCGTTTTGCGCAAAGTCGCTGGCAAGATTATAATGTGTTTGCCAACAAACGACGTCAATGTTAATCATAAATAAATGCCAGGTTTGCAAATACATAGAACAGGTTGTAAAAATAAATAAGAAATCAATTCGGAGAACAAAAATATGAATACTTGTAACTGTATCATAGATTAATACTGGTATAGATGGTACCTACAAGTGCTGCCAACCCTTCAATGGACTTCTCCTCTGAACGTTAGTTGGAAATCCCTAAATACCCCCAGCTCTTTTCGTAAACTACTTTAGAAATGAAACTCAGAACTCACGAATTAACGTAAAGATAAGTGATACAAGAAAGTTTATTGTTATAAAGAGCTTTTGAACTGTGGAAAGAGTCAAGAGTCAAGCTGAAGGGAATTACTTCGAGCATATTTAAAAGAAAATCCTAGAAAATATTAACCACGTTTTTTATTCACAATGAATTCAGCTTGACCCTCGTATAATCGATTTCATTCAGGTTTATTACTGTGGGAATTTTATTGTTTTGATGCGTCTAATGATAGTTATATAACTTTAGTAACCATAACCGCGACGTATTTCATATCATTGCGGTTATTGAGGTTTATGCACGTAAACAAAAGTGTAATGCTTTTGTAATGAATCATGACTAACGCAACAACGTAAAAATAGTTTCGATATATATATTTTTTTAATTGTTAGTCATACAGGATTTTTTTTTAGTTCAGTACCTAACTCACAAAAAGCGAAATGATTATTATTTGAGGCAACAACATTTGAGTCAACTTTTCTTTCTTAATGTACTTAGTTAATAGCTTTGATTTGTGTATCACATTATCGGCCCGCGACGGCTTGTCTTGGGTCATTCTCCGGTTGCCCGGACGTCAGGCTGTGAACCCGTGCGATGCACTTTGGAATTTAATTACATGTTTCTGAAGTACACTTGAGCGGGACTTTTTTGGCACCAGAAATGTTCTGAAACCCAAAATATATTTGCTTTTGAAATTCGAGCATTTCAACGTCTTAGATGTAATAAAACATAGCAGCAATTTTACTATTAAACCATAAGCAAATATCTCACGAAATAAATAAATATAAAGAAATAGGAAGAAAATAAAATATCCTTGCAGGTTTATCGTATTAAATTTGTGTGAGTGTTTTATTTAAAAAATACTTTCCTGTTATTGTTATTGTATGTGCAAAATACATTTGTAGATTAACGATGCTAATTTTTTTCATACATATTTTCCTTGCTTTACTTAAATATTAAACCTGTTATCATAATCTAATAAGTAACGTGCGGTGATCAACACCAGTAGGCTTCTTGAATTTTTAATTATTTCAGTTTTGTAAAGAACTTTCTTTCAACTTTATATAGACAGCGACATCTATTATTCAAACTGTCGCGTAAATTCACACTGTAGCAGTTCAATGTTTAAATTTTGTTTGATTGATGTTTTAAAGTAACGTGTGTAAATAAGAGGAAAAACTGTGCAGAGTGAAATAGTGATAAGTGTATAATACGATGTGACAATCATGATTGTGATAGCGACATCTATTGGTATAATGTGTAAGTCTACTAGCAAAGTGAAGATCCATCTATTGCGAAGTTTGTTTTTTTTTTCTAGCGACAGTTTTGTATTGATATCGGTGCTTGTTTATTTCTTAAAGCCATTTCGTCGGTATTCTGTACTGTCCATCTTTTACATATTACAATACCATTCTTGTAACGCTGCCAGTTGCGCCATTAACTTCGTCTACCACAGATGGCGCTGTCTACCATACATTTAGAAACCTTGCAGGTTCTATTTTCAAATAGTTGTTCATGTTGGAAACGTTGTTGATTTGGCGTTAGATCTAGCTTTGTAATTTAGCAAACTGTCAAATTCTAAACAAAATAGACGTCGTTATTTAATTTTTTTGAAACGTTGTAAGTCCTATTCTTCTTGTTCTTGTTCTGATGTAACACATGAATGTTCTTCTTCTCCTTCTAATGTAATACCCTGTATAATGAAACCGTTGAAATGCTTAAGGTGCGATAATTCACTGCACCGGATGTTTAAAAAAGAAGAAGGTACTATCGAAGTGCAGAGGCGAGGCATTCGGTGCAAGTGGCAGTGAGAGTGCAGTCGGGATAACAACAATCAAAATTTAAATTAATTTTCAACCATTTATTTTTAATTAGCAGATTTTTCTTTAAGTTTTTCTAGTGTGTGGAAACAGAAATCATCGGGTTCAGGTAGTATAAAATAACTTTAAGCCTTCCAACGGTTCAACCCCCCCCCCCCCTCTGATTAAATCAATTGTTGCTAATATAATGTACGAGCATTGATAATTCTTACTTACATTTTAATATAGTATTTTAGAAGTTACCGGATTTTTTTTTATTTAAACGAAGGCTGATCAACTCCCAAAAGAACCCCCCTTTCCTCCGAAGAGTACCAACTCTTCCGTTGCTCTTTGAGCTGGTGGCAGCGATACCAAAATTAACCCGGACACGTTATTCCCCTCAGCACCGCCCTAAAGACGGGGTGGTGTGTAACATTGTTGGCAGCGAACGGTGGGATTGATCAGCTATAATTTCGATAACGAATTAATTAATTGATTGATTAGCGAAAGGTACAGCTATCCTTATATTGAAAACAAATTTTGTTTTTGCGTAGGAAAATGTATTTAATGCATCTGTTTGTTATCTAAATGCGAGCACAGTAACTTGAGATCGGTGCGAATCGACCAGAACTTATCAAAGCTTGCATGCATGCATCTTGGCTTATCGCGTCCTTATGCATTCATTGCATACAAATGAATTCGTAGTAATTTTGTCTTCGTTTTTTTTTTCTTTCGCATGGTACCTTAAAAAAAAAAAAAAAGATAATAGTAGTAACGTTTATTTATCGATTTTAAAAGTTAGGGTGAAATTATTAAAAAATAAATAAATAAAAGAAACTTGTGTATTTTCGCGTTGTAATAAATTTCCGTAAATTGCAACAAAATGACCGACGATAATAATCCGACTGTAAACTATCCTACACTAACTATGGGAATGATTGCTAACACAGTAGAGTCGTTTTCGGGAAAAGAAAATGTTAAGGAATATTTTGAAAAGATTGAACAAAGATCGCGATTAGACAACTGGGACGAAGCCACAACAATTAAAATTGTTAAATACAGATTAAGTGGAGATGCTTATAGATATTTTAAAACCGATTCGGAATTAGATGCGGATACAATTCATTATACTGATTTTAAGAAAAAGTTTATTCACAAATTCGCTCCTATTTCAATACCAGGCGAAGCGCTATTGAAACTAAGTAAATGTTTTCAGAGACACGATGAATCAATATCAAAATTCGTTACTAGACTAAAATTGTTAGGCGCAAAAATATTAGAGGAAGATTTATCGACGGCACGTAATAACGAGAAACCGGGACTCGAAAAGAAATGTAATCAATTAGTTTTGAATCAATTTAAAGCGGGTGTAAGGCGTGATATAATGCGAAACCTAGGAGCTGTTTTAATGCGTACGGAAAATTTAACTATCGATAAAGCGGAAGAGTTAGCGCGACATGAAGAATTAAATGAATTAATGCTACAAAATAGAAATCCAAATAAAAATGTAATGTCGGTTGATTATCAAACTAAGTGTTATCGATGCGGGAAATTTGGACACTTTGCTCGAGATTGCGAATCCAATATGGGGTGTAACCAAAGACAAAATCATGCGCCGGCTCATACATACAGGGGTGACCAAGAAAATAGAGAACGATTTTTCGAATCAAGACCTACTCATAGTAATTATAATTCGAGAAGTAATAATCCAAACTTTACCAAAAAAGGAATTGACTATAGATCAAACGCAAATGAGAATAGTGGGAATAATAAATATTATCGAAACGGCCGAGGGCTTGATTATAATGAATCTAAGAATGCGTCCAGGAATTATTTTCAATACGGAAAGGGCAGACAAGAAACCACAGAATTTTTAAGTAATAATAGGGAAACAAATTATCTTGATCGCAGAAAAATTAATGCAGCACCCAATAATGGATCTAGTAACACGGTAATTGAACGTCGTTCTTTAAACTCGAACAGCCTTTCGGTTACGCCTCGAACCGAAGGGAAACAATAAGTATTTGTCCAAATAACAGTAATAGTAGTAGTGATTATCGTAAGCACCAAAATAAAGCACTAACGCCAATACCACTTTTGAATTATTCACTTTTGAGAGAGATACCAAGTTTAGTTTACTTTTTCGTTAACGGGGAGAAAAGAAAATTCTTGTTAGATAGTGGAGCGGCAATTTCAATTCTAAAACGTAGATTTGTAAATTTAGACGAAGTTGAACCAACAAAAGAAATTATTTTAACCGGAATTACCGGTCACGGCATAAATGCGTTAGGTACAATACGTGCAGAAATTGGGCTTTCTGAAAATCAAACGACTGCTAACGCGGAATTTGTAGTTTGTGAAGATAAGCTATTTATTGGTGCTGATGGCATAATTGGGAGAGATTTTCTTAAGCAAAACCGTGCAGAAGTTTCTTTTGGGGAAAATATTTTGAAATTATGGGGTGCAAAAATAAAAATTGTTGCCAGTAATGAAGATAGTGCTTACAGTGATGAATACTTTAATGAGGTAAACGTGAACATTAACGGAAATCGCAGTGATCTAAGTGAAATTTGTGCAGGTGGAAGTAATAGATTTTTTTTACATGATATGAACCCGGAAATACGGAAGGAAAATAACTACAAAGTGAACGATGACGATTATATATATACGTTGAAAATGCATCATAAACAGAGGGGAGATGAGAGACTTAAATTAGAAGGAGAGAATGTAATTGAAAATTTTCAATCGCCTAATTATGGTGAAGAATTTAGCCAAGTTGCTGTAACCGGCATGGCAAAACGAAACAAGAGTACTGACTGTCCTAGTGAACGTGAATCAGTGAAATATGAGGTGAAATATTTTCAAGAGTGTAGTAATAATGAAGCTGTTGGTCAAGTTGCTGTAAACGGCATGACAAATGGTGAAAAAGAAAATGATAATGCATGTGTAGAGCAGATAAATTATGAAACGGATCATTATCAAGAATCTAACTTTGACAAAACGGTAGGTCAAGTTGCTGTAATCGGCATGGCCAATCGTGAAGCGAAGTTAACGCAAGGAAGTTTAAATAATAAGGTACAGAGAGTTGCTGAAGACTATTTAATGAAAAGGAAAGACAGTGAAGAAGAAAGTATTGACGAGGGAATAAGAAAAAGAAAGGGAAATATGTTCGATGAAAGAAGAAAATTAAAAGATATCGTTTTAGAAAAAAAGATGTGTTATAATGAACCCATAAATATAATAGGTAACTGTGGAAGTGAACCTGAATGTGTAATTAAACGAAGAGACGAAATAGGAAATTGTAATCAAGAAAATATAAAAGTCAAAGAAATTACGAAAGGGAACGGTGATGGAAAAAACGTACCAGAAGTAGTCAAAACGGAAGCACAATCAAAAAGGATCCAGAAGGACGAGTATAAACCACGTGAAGACTGGTCTAATAGTGAAACTATAATAGAAAATGAAGGAAATGTTAAACGTCAAAGTACCTGCGAAATGTTTAACAGTCATGTAATATTAGACGAAGATCTGATGATACCGCCAAGACATGAAGTTCTTTGTTTAGGTAAGTTAAAGAATACAATAGCAGGTAAGTATATCATAATAAATCCAGTTGATGTTGGGATTAATGGGGTAACTGCAGCACGAAGTGTGGTGCAAAATGATAAATTTTGTAACTTAAGATTAATAAATGTTAATAACTATAGCGTAACTGTTAAAAGAAATACCGTAATAGGTGAGGGATATTCAAAATTTAAAATAATGGAAGGTGCTAATAATGCATATGTAAAAGATTTAAATTTATTCAACCTTTCGGTGACCGACAAAACTAGTATTTTGGCAGAATTTGATTTTTCTCATTTAGATGAACATTCTGTGGAATTATTAGCAAAATTAATCAGTGATTATGGGGACATATTTTGTCATGATAATACCATATTATCAAGCACCACAAAAGTTAAACATCGAATTATTACCGAGGATGTTATGCCTATTGCGAAACGTCCTTACCGAGTTCCTTATCATCAACAACCAGTTTTAAGAAATGAAATCGATAGGCTATTGCAGACTGATGTAATACGACCTTCCGAATCACCATGGTCAGCTCCGGTTGTTCTAATTACAAAAATATTGCCAAATGGGGAACAAAAAATTAGAATGTGTATTGATTATAGAGGGTTAAATATGGTTACTAAACGTGATTATTATCCCCTTCCAAATTTACACGAAACACTTGAACATTTTGGGAAATCTACATTGTTTAGCGTATTTG
The DNA here is from genome assembly GCA_039766575.1 of Serrognathus titanus. Classification (NCBI taxonomy): domain Eukaryota; kingdom Metazoa; phylum Arthropoda; class Insecta; order Coleoptera; family Lucanidae; genus Serrognathus; species Serrognathus titanus. The sequence goes on from CM077914.1 coordinate 10,134,082, forward strand.
ATGTAACAGCTGCTTATCACCAAATTGACGTGGAGGAGAAAGATAAGGAAAAAACTGCTTTCTCTACTCCATGGGGTCATTGGGAATATAACAAAATGCCTTTTGGACTTTCTAATGCACCTTCAACTTTCCAGAGATTCATGAACTTAACTTTAAGCGGGTTAATTGGGGAAGCTTGTTTAGTATACTTAGACGATATTATGGTTTTTAATTCCAACGGTTTAGAACAACATATAGAAAGACTTAAATTAGTTTTTGATAGGTTAAGGGATGCAAACATTAAACTAAAACCGAGCAAATGCAATTTTCTAATGAAAGAAGTCAAATACCTAGGGCATATTATAACAACGCAGGGTATTAAACCTGATCCTGAAAAGTTGAAAGCTATAAAAGAGTTTCCAATTCCACGAAATGTCAAGGATGTGAGGGCATTTTTAGGATTAATGGGTTGGTATAGACGATTTATAAAACAATTCTCTAATATTGCGGAACCATTAACCAATTTAACAAAAAAAGGAGTTACATTTCAAATAGACGAAAAAGTATTACAAGCATTTGAATCGTTAAAATTGGCCATAACTAGCGAAGATGTACTGTGTTACCCAAACTTTTCAGAACCTTTTGTTTTAGCTACAGATGCCAGTGGTAGTGGAGTAGGTGCAATACTTAGTCAAATACGAGATGGATTTGAGAAACCTATAGCTTTTGCAAGTCGTAAACTAAACAAAGCTGAGCAAAATTATAGTGTTACTGAACAAGAATGTTTAGCTGTCATTTTCGGCATTAAACAATTTAGATGTTACTTGTATGGTCGCAAGTTTACCATAGTTACAGATCATAGACCTTTAAAGTGGCTGCTTACCTTGAAAGATCCGCATTCACGTCTAGCACGATGGGCTTTATTATTATCAGAGTACGAGTTCGAAATTGTACATAGAGCTGGCAAAAAGCACGGAAATGTCGATGCTTTAAGTAGGGCTTATAACTATCCTTCGAATTTTGAAGAATTTTTAAATTACCGGGATAAAATTAAAATCGAAAACGATAATGTAACCGAAGAAGTGGGTAATCTATTCGCCGTTATTGGACAAAGTTCATTAGCTCACACTGTATCTAAAGATCTTTGCATGAATAAGGGAATAGCACGAGACTTTAAGGTACAATTTGGTTCGGTTAACGAACTTCTAAATCAAAACAAAAATGTGGGAGACGTAGCTATTTTGAGAATGATCGATTTCAACGTCTATTATTTGATAACTAAAGGTCGCTATTACAATAAACCTACTTATCAAACTCTTTGGGATGCCCTTAATACATTGAAAAACTGTTGTTTGGAACTTAAAGATTACCACATAGCAATGCCTCGAATTGGTTGTGGGTTAGATGAATTAGAATGGGAAATTGTAATCGATATAATAAAATTTATCTTTCAACATACTTCTGTAAAAATTCGAATCTTCAAGTTAACAACGGACGCAGAACAGAAGGAGTCAATGGTAAGTACAATAAATGTAGAGCCATGTGAAGTACCTTTCATACCAATATGGGACAAGGATAGAATTAAAGCTGAGCAAGCAAAAGATCCATTTTGCTTAAATATTACTGAAACGCTACAGGAAGGTCATGAAAATTTCGGATTTTATTTAGATTTAGATGGGTTGCTTTACAAAAGCAATGAAAACGATGAACGAGATGTATTAGTAATTCCTAAAAGTTACGTTAAAAAAGTCATACATGACTTCCATGATTTACCTTTAGCAGGACATCAGGGACAATCAAAAACTTTATCTTTACTTAAAATTAGATTCTATTGGCCCAACATGAAAACCGATATAGCGCAGTACTGTTCTAACTGTCATTCATGTAATTTAAGGAAAACATCTCCACATTTGAAACGAGCTCCTTTACAAAATTTCAAAGAAGTATCTTACCCATTTGAACGAACAGCGATGGATATTGTAGGTCCATTAGTAAATTCCTATAAGGGTAATATATACATTTTAACTTTTCAAGACTATTTTACTAGATACATTGAATTAATACCTCTCCCTGATCAAAAAGCTGATTCCGTAGCTAAAGCTTTTGCCACATACATTGTTGCACGTCATGGAACTCCAAAACAACTGCTAACCGATCAAGGGTCAAATTTCCTATCAAAATTGTTTAAATCTGTTTGTGAAATTTTTGGAGTGGAAAAATTACAGACAACGCCCTACCATCCCCAGACAAATGGAATGTTAGAGCGTAGTCATCGAGTTATAAAAGACATTTTATCACACTATATCGCGGACAGTCAACAAGACTGGGACGATTGGTTACCTTATGCCCAAATGGCATATAACTTTAGCATACATAGTTCAACGGGTCATAGCCCTTATTTTCTATTACATGGTAGAGATCCTGTTTTACCTTTTGAGGATGTTTTTAATGGCTAGACGAATTAAATATGACACTGATCAAAACTACGCGTCTGAGTTGATTGCACGTTTAAATCAAGCTTTTACTCGTGTACAAGAGAATTTAGCACAAGCAACAGCTGCTAGGACGGCACAATATGATAAAAGGACTAAGGAAAGATCGTTTAATTTAGGAGATTTAGTGTATTTACATGACGTAAGTGCACAAATAGGACTATCACGCAAATTAGTTAAACCGTGGACAGGACCATACCGCGTTATGGAAATTAAAGGACCTGTTACTTATAAAATTAGAGCGTTAAATTCACGAAAGGACTTCATAGTACATGTGAATAGGTTAAAATTTTGTGACAAATTCAGTTATCGAGAGAACTTAAATCAACACAAACCAGTTGACGATGACATAAGTGATGAAGACAGCGAAATCCACTCGTCTACGGAAAATGACAACGTTTTGAAGGCAACCTTGGATATTGCCAGAGATATAGGCACTGGATTAATACCGGCCCAATATAACGTGCAAAGAAATGAAGACCCTAACGAAAGAGTCGAACCTATACCGGATCCCGACCCTCATGAACCTAATCGTCTGGGCACGGAGTTCAGAAATGGAATTAGAAGGTCTATGAGACCAAGAAGACCTCCAAGAAGATTTGATTGTTAAACACGCTTGTGTAGTGCGTTGCGTCAAATACTTTTAAGTAAAGTGAATTATAGACTTATAAATACACTAAAGATTGATTTAAACATTCGCAGTAATTTGATTTTAAGTTTTTAAGTTTTTATCAGTGTAGAGCGATCAAAAAGACATGCTCAAAAGAAGAAAAAAAAATACAAAGAAAGGAAATTTATCAAAATTTAATTAAGGAAATATGTGTTTATGTAATTAACTTAAATGTAATTTTTAATTTAGGTATTATTGTATTATTTCAACATATTAATCGTATGTGTCATTTTCAATGTATGTACTTTTCTTTATTTTTATTTTTACTGTACACCTTTAGGAATAGGTTTTAATGTTATCATTTGTTTTAACAGGGACAATGAAAGTTATAACGTTTCTGTTAATTTTGATAATCCAGTATAGTGCAGTGATCACTCTTATTGCATATGACTGTAAGGACAAGGACACAAATGTCTCCGTGATTTCTCTAAAGGACATTGCACCATGCCCTGAAGAAGAAAAAGCCTACAGCAGCGAGAAGTTTCGTGTACATGTTGTGCAACGTAATGGTATTAAACTAAAGCATGTGCAAACCTGTTTAATAGAAGTCACGAGAACTGAAACAGCAGGTACGACTGCTCAATTAAAGGATACTCAACCTCAGGACATAAAAATTACCATGGGAAGACCAATTGATAAGCATGGTGATAAAGAAGGCGTTGCACCACCAGCACAACTATATCCCGATTTACAACACTGGACAGAAGTAAAACATCCAATTCAGCAATTGAATTAAATTCTAAGATTCTAAATCTACCAGGGTTCCTCAATCTCCAACCTCATTTAACCCTACCGTGGTCTATCCAATAATATACCTGCAGCGACAGACCGCGCTTGCAAACAAAAAAAAAATTTTTACTCCTCTCAAAATTGTAATCCCATCTGAAGCCCTATAGCAGTCAAAATATAAAGCAACCTACTGGAGGGCAGAGAAGAGCACGACCAGGAAAAAGGGAAACTACGAAAACCGGGACCTTGTGAGTGTGTTCGGTAATAGGTGTGAACCTTGCGTGAAACTGGATATCTATTTGTTTAATGTTTTATGTTAGTATGTAGTCACTTCAATGTTGAGTTGTAACAAAAGGAATGCTTACTTGTAGAAATAAGCATTCTTTTTCAAAAAAGGGGGTGATGTAATACCCTGTATAATGAAACCGTTGAAATGCTTAAGGTGCGATAATTCACTGCACCGGATGTTTAAAAAAGAAGAAGGTACTATCGAAGTGCAGAGGCGAGGCATTCGGTGCAAGTGGCAGTGAGAGTGCAGTCGGGATAACAACAATCAAAATTTAAATTAATTTTCAACCATTTATTTTTAATTAGCAGATTTTTCTTTAAGTTTTTCTAGTGTGTGGAAACAGAAATCATCGGGTTCAGGTAGTATAAAATAACTTTAAGCCTTCCAACGGTTCAACCCCCCCCCCCCTCTGATTAAATCAATTGTTGCTAATATAATGTACGAGCATTGATAATTCTTACTTACATTTTAATATAGTATTTTAGAAGTTACCGGATTTTTTTTTATTTAAACGAAGGCTGATCAACTCCCAAAAGAACCCCCCTTTCCTCCGAAGAGTACCAACTCTTCCGTTGCTCTTTGAGCTGGTGGCAGCGATACCAAAATTAACCCGGACACGTTATTCCCCTCAGCACCGCCCTAAAGACGGGGTGGTGTGTAACACTAATAATGTAAGGTATGAATTTTCTTCTTCTTCTTCTTCTTATTTTCATGTAACGTATGAATGATAAATAGATTTATTAAAACTAGATCATCGAAATTCTTTACACTATTGGCTTGTCTTACCACGATGACGTTATCAACATATCTTACAAAATGGGCGAAGGTCAAAACATTCGCCCCCCCCCCCCCCCCTCAACATAGGTGCCAATAGACAGTTTTGTATCTGCTATAATATTAGTAATCTGTGATATTGGGTTAATTACCTACAATTATCTGCTTGAGTACAAAAAAATGGTATTGACTTTTTACTCTGTTTTGGAAGGAATGAAGAAGAAATGGAGAGAAGTAAAGAATATTGATTGCAAGGCCATCACAAAAGTTAATTTGCGATGAGTTAAGAACACTATGTGAAACGGCAAAACTAAGAAGACTGCAGTGACAAGGAGCAAGGAAAAAATTCAATGGCAATAGTGAGAATAGCTTGGAAGTAAAAAAAGAACAAAATTAAGAAATAGCAAACGTCACGGTTAAATCAAGAGAAAGAGAGAAAAAGCAAGCGAATAGCAACCGCAAGGTTTACAACGAGCCAAGAATAACATGAATTGGTAAACTGGGGAAGGCCATGGAGAAGAAGATTGAAAAAAAAAAGAAATATCAAGGTTGAAATACGAGAGAGAAACAGGGATTTGAAGGCCATTAACAACACAGCTCTACAATGAGTCAACAGAAGAACGAGAAAAATCATTCAATGTTTTCGGTTATGGGTTAGAATTATGGAGATATTTCAAGAACAACTTGAAAACTTGAGAAGGAGAAAAAGAGTACCGAGAGAAACGACAATAGTGAAAAATAAACAACAAATTTTAGGGTTCAAGCAAGAAAAAGAAACAGAAAAAGCAAAACGCGGAAAGAGAACCAAAATACAAGAAATGGCAAAACTCTACAAAGCTATAGAGGCAAAAAATAAAAGAATTCATTTTAGGAAAAAAAACAAGAAGCTTCAAGGCTATAACAAGAGGGAGAAAAATGAAGGATGGTTTCAAGGCTATCACCAACAAAGATTTAGAACTCTACGACGAGCCGAAAGAAAAAGTGGACTAGTGTAGTCAAGAAGGGGAAGAAGAGAGCCGAGAGAAATGACAATAATGAAAAATAAATAACAAATTTGAAGGTTAAAGCAAGAGAAGAAAAGAGAAAAAGCCAAATGGAAAGAAAAGTGAGTAACAATCACAAGGCCATTACAAAGAGAACCAAAAATACAAGAAATGGCAAAACTCTACACGACTATAGAAGCAAGAAATAAAGGAATACAATATTTTAGAAAAAAAAAAACAACAGAGAGAAATGAAGAATGGTCTCAAGGCTATCACCAACAAAGATCTACGACGAGCCCAAAGAAAAAGTGAACTAGTGCAGTCGAGAAGGAAATAAAGAGAGCTGAGAGAAATGACAATAATGAAAAGTAAATATTGGGTACAATTTCAAGGTCATCACCATCAAACATTAAGAACTCTACGACGAGCCAAAAGAAAAAGTGAAGTAGTATGGTCAAGACGGAGAAAAAAAGAATTGAGGGAACGATAATAGTAAAAACTAAATAACAAAATTTCAAGGTTAAAGCAAGAGAAAAGAGCCAAACGTAGAGAAAATTGAATAACAATCACAAGGCCAACACAAAGAGAGCCAAAAATTCATGAACTGGTAAAACTCAACAAGATTGAATAGGCAAGAAATAAAGGAATACAAGAAGCAAGAGAAAAAAAAACAAATAAGAAGTTTAAAAGCTGAAACAAGAGACTGAGAAATGGAATATAGTCTCAAGGTCGACGTGTCAAAAAATGTGAAGTAGGAAGGAGAAAAAGATAATGGAGGAAAATGACAATAGTGATAAATAAATAATACATTTCAAGGTTAAAGCAGGAGAAAGAAAGAAAAACCTAAACGTATAGAAGAATGAATAACAATCACAAGGCCATCACAAAGAGAGCCAAAAACACTTGAAACGGTAAAACTCGAGAATACTATAGAGGCCAGAAATAAAGGAAAACAAGATTTAGAGAAAAAGACACAAATAAGAAGTTTCGAAAATAAAATAAGAGACCGAGAAATGGAGTATAGTTTCAAGGTCGACGACTCAAAAAAAAAAGGAAGAAACGAGAAAGAGAATAGAAAAATAGAGAATAGAGAAAAATAAATAACACGTTTCAAAGTTAAAGCGGGAGAAAGAAATGGGAGAAGCAAAACGCAGAGAGAAATGAATAATAATCACAAGGCCATCGCAAAGAAAGCCAAAAATACATAAAACAGTAAGACTCGACAAGACTGTAGATGCAAGAAATATTGAACACACACCTAGCGACATCTGTCAAATGTTATGAAAACTGCAATCAATTTATCACAGGCACCTTCTATGATGCATTAATTTAAATATTTCTGTTATTACCATTGCCATCTGTAGGATTTTTCTTAAAACTTTACTGTTCACTGCGGCTGCGATCGACTTACGAGTCGCTGTTCCTCCTCCTGCATTCATTATGTAAACTGAAGAAAAGCAGAAGAAAATATTCTGAAATAAATTAAATTTTTCACATTGAAACACACACGCAGCGCCATCTGTTAAGCTTCGTGGAAACTGCAACTAAAATTAACACAGACACCACTTCCGGCTTCAGTATTTTAACATTAGAAATAATTTTAGGAACTTTTGATGTTAACTACTGCCATCTGTTGGATTCTCTGCATATTTCGCTGGAATTTCCCTTACTTTTTGCGTTTCTTTTTGCCTTTTTTCTACTGGAAATTAAGAGAAAAGTTTAGGAGAAAGCAAACGACGATCAACAAATTAAATTGTGGAGCCACAAAATCTTGCGAAATGACTGCAGTTCAGTATAACCTTGTATAAGAAGATTGTAAATTTTTTTGGTTTCATTTTCTTTGTTTCTTTTCTTCATTTGCATTTGTTATAATTAATAAAAAAAAAGGCATTTCCCACTATGCAATTACGAAAGCAAAAAGATTGGAAATTTCGAATAAAGGAGAAAAATTTTGGAAGAAAACAGACGACGATCGACGAATTGAATGCAAACCTGTGAAGCCACTGGAGCTACAAAACCTTGCAAAAGGCCACAGTAATGGCTGCAGTTCAGTATAACCCTGTATGAGAGGATTGTGAATTTTTTTGTTTAATTTATTTTGTTTCGTTTATTTATTTGCTTTTCTTACAATTAATAAAGGAAGACATTTTAAACTATGTAATTACGAAAAGAAAATACGATTGAAAGCTGTAATAAACGAAGAAGAAAACTTTAAGAGACCCAACAAAAGAGAATCGACGAATTGAATGCAAATCTGTGGCGCCACAAAACCATGCAAAAATTACTACAGTTCAGTATAACCCTGTATAAGAGGATTGTCAATTTTTCAGTTTCATTTTCTTTGTTTTTTTCGTCATTTGCTTTTGTTATAATTGATAAAAAAATGCATTTCAAACTATGCAACTACGAAAACAAAAACTGTTAGAAACTGTAAATGAAGAAGAAAATTTTAGGACAAAACAAAAGACGATCGACGTATTGAATTGTGGAGACACAAAACCTTGCAAGAACCACAGTTCAGTATAACCCTGTATAAGAAAATTGTGATTTCTTTTTCGCTTCATTCTTTTGTTTTCTTTTTTTTATTTGCTTCTGTTATAGTTAATAAAAAAAAAAACGAAGACATTACAAAATAATTACGAAAACAAAAGGTGATTGGAAATTCGAAATGAAGAAGAAACGAATAAGACACACACTGACAAGTGGCGAAAGGGAATGGAGGATTTTAGGAAAATGGAGGATAGTCTCAAGGCCATCACCAACGTAGTTTAAGAAGCGACGAGTCAAGAAAGGTAAAATCAGAAAGACTGCATGACTGGTCACATAAGAATCATTCAAAAACAATAAAGAAACAGAAAAGGCTTCCAGGGCCGTAGGCTTAAGCGACTTAGTTGAAGCCTGCAAGATTTTAGAGAAAAGTAAATGGAGAAAAACTAAAGCAAAGACAAAGAGAAATGAAGAACGATCAACTGGCCACACCCAACTCCACAACAAATCAACAATAAACGAAATTACAATAAATTAATTTTTATAGTTTGAGAAGGTAGGATTTAATGATAACGTCAGGAAGACTGTAGCTTGACCAGTCACCTAGAATATGCAGCAATTTCACGGATAGCTTGCAAAACTATCCATGAATGAATGAAAAAATGAATACATGAGAAATTTTAAGACAAGACCAAAGCAAAAAACAAAACGGAATGAAGAACAACAGGAACCAACAAAATGATATTAACTCCACGACGAGTCAACAATAGACGAAATGGTAAAGTCAAGAAGATTATAGTTTAGAGTATACCACAACTTCATGGATACCTTGTGTGATAACACATAAACAAAAAAAGGAAGGTAGTGGAGGAAAGCTGTAAGACCATAAGAGTGTTGGCGAGCCAAATTAAGAAACAAGACAAAAATGATAAAATGACACGAGAAAAATAAACAAATTGAAGCAAAAGGCAAAGTTAAATGACGAATAATCGAAAAGACTTCTAAAAGCAGATGACACATGTAGAATGTCTAAAATAATTTTAGAAATACTAGAAGAAAAATGCCGTATAACAGCAATTAACAATTTAAATCCAAAGTAATTTGGGTTTACTGTCCACTAAGAAAATCCATAAGCATTTCTCTGAAGTGTTTATTATTTTGTTACACTTACGCTTATGACCCAAGGATGATGGGTCATGGCGAAAGGGAAATTTGGGCTGATGTAATTTCAAACGATCCTCTATCATCACTGATCTGTTGTCGGCTCGAGTTTACTGACCTGTGTTAAGTGTGTCGATAAAAGCTTTCGAGGCACTCGATTTGGAAAATCCTCTCCGTTAATAGTCGTTAGGTAAAGTTTGGCGTAGATTAGATCTACGTAATCGAGCCAAAGTGCATAACGTAGTTCGCTGTTTGCTCTTGTTCTATTATTATCGGAGTTTTATTTCTGCACGTGAATGTCTAGTATCTCGTTACTCGTTCTCGATGATAACAATTGTATTCTATTAACCTAGGTTATCACGAGGGAATTTATCACAGACATTCGGTAATCACGAACAGAAAAGTTTCCATTTGGTTATTTTATGCTAATAACGCATGATACGTTTTTATTCATTTTTTTTAATGCATATTTTAGAGTAGTTACTGTTTGGTCGTAGTGATCAACAATTTTTTTGTTTTGTTTGTACTTTTTCTCTTTGTAAATGTCATTGAAAAATGTCTTGTTCGAAAGGAGAAAAAAATCTTAATGCAACAAACTCCGCCTACTTTCTCTTTTACATTTCTCCTCGCATTAACGGGAGTATTAGTATTTCATCGTTGCATAAATTTATTAAACGTGTTACAATAACACTTGTTCCGATTGTAAATTTATTCTAGATAATACGTGTACACAATCACAGGTACTGTCACCAACAAATGGAGTGGGCCTGCTTATGATTGTCAGGGCGGCGTCTAGTAGTTTCCCGAAAATTCTCAAATATACGAAGTGCGTTGCCGTAAATCTAGAGTAGAGATTTAATTCTTTTTTTTATTTTTGTCGTGGAAAGCCAGTCGAGTTCACCACGAGTCCTGCCGGCCTAATGACAAACGAGAAGGTAATTTCAGCGTTCTATTTTCGCGGCGCATAGCCTTACCCGGCTATTTTTAGCCGTGCACTTTATTCACTTACAAATGCCTTATTTTTAACCGGCTCGCTCGATTCGAAAGACCAGAAACTGCCCGCTCACACTCACACTGTCTTGTTCGTAGATGTTTAGATCCAAGGGTAAATATTTACACGCTTGCTGAGAATTTTCAATGCGCAGCATTAGTCAGCCTTTTGTGTTGATCAATGATTCAGATATACTAGAATGTTTCGGTTTGCGGTGCTAATTTTCACTGGTTACTTACTTACTACTCGCGATTTCGACGTAGAAACTCGCGAAAGAATTGACTCCTCTTTTCTTGTTCTTGTGTACTTTTCCTGTTGATACTATTTCCTTAACTGTATGTAATTTCCCTCCACACACCACTAGTAGTTAAATAAAGTAATGAGAAAGGTTCAGGTAATCGGAACTTGTTTAGATACTTCAAGGTTTGTTTACGAAATTACAAGCAAAACCATTATAATAAGTTTTAGTGCAACTGCGTTTTCGATGATTTGCAGAATTTGTTTAGACTAGTTTTTATAAAAAAAAAAAACAACAAAGTATTCAATTTACCACTTCCCAGAACACGGAAGAAATGTACAAAAATTGTATGTACACATGTAGGTCCATGCATAAAGCGAGAACCAAAAGTTTACGTCTTTAAAAGCACACTTCGAAGTTTCCCCCTAAAATGGGAATTGTCACATTGCTACCCACCTGACCTGGTCAGGTGTTCAGCAAATTTGATGGGAGTTCTCCAATCACCGCCGGCTAACACTTGCAGAAAGGTCGGAACCCCGAAGCAAAAAGGCAGAATTTTAAAATAAAATAAAAGTCACCAGTAATGCACCTTGTTTTTATTTATGTGCAACATTGACACGCTAAACAAAACGTACGGTATATCGGACAGACAAGACATGTCTAAGCAACGTATCCAAAATGAAGCTAAACTAAAACCAAGTACGGATCCGTTTACACTGTATTTGAACTTTAATAAAAACAAACAATAAGAGAGAATTGTGAATTTTTTGTTTTATTTATTTTGTTTCGTTTATTTATTAGCTTTTCTTACAATTAATAAAAGAAGACATTTTAAACTCTGTAATTACGAAAAGAAAATACGATTAAAAACTATAAACGAAGAAGAAAACTTTAAGAGACAGCAAACGACAATCGACGAATTGAATGCACTTCTGTGGCGCCATAAAACCTTGCAAAAATTCCTACAGTTCAGTATAACCCTGTATAAGAGGATTGTTAATTTTTCGTCACTTGCTATTGTTATTCTTGATAGAGAAAGACATTTCAAACTATACAACCCACGAAAACAAAAACTATCGGAAACTGTAAATGAAGAAGAAAATTTTAGGACAAAACAAACGACGATCGTCGACGTATTGAATTATGGAGACACAAAACCTTACAAAAACCACAGTTCAGTATAACCCTGCATACCTATAAGAGGATTGTGATCTATTGAGCAAGGATCGACGTCAAATTTTGAATTTTGTTTATTGTAGCTACTGATTGCTTTTAAGTAAACACTTGTGATTCATTCCCTCCGGCCATGATTCATTACACCAACACAATTTTTAGAAAAAGCGAAATCAAAAGTACTGTGTGGCCGCCTTTCGAGAACAAGTGAACGAAATTCTTGTTTTTGATGTTTCCTAAAACCATAAATTTTTCAGAAGCTTCAAACCACCATCTATTGAGCAACGAATGAACTAAAATTTTCACGTAATTCATTCAATATTCCAAATATTTTAATGTATATCTCGGGGTTTCATCGACAAGTCCGTTGAAAGCGTTAGAACGCCATCTACTGAGAAAAGAATCAATAAATTAAAAACATTCTTATAACAGGAATTGTTAAAATTGCAATTGCTTTAAAATTTATTTCAATCTTCTCTCGACAGATGACGCTCTGACGCTCTTGACCAATTCATTGTTGAGGAATTTTTTCGGTTTTTCGAATTTTAAATAAATTACATAGTTGCAATAAATAAAATTAAATAATAACAAGGAAATAAAATATTTTAATTTGCTTATTGCTCCATAGATGGCGTTCGAATATTTTCAAAGCAAAATTCCAATCTTTAATAATAATCGATGCAATAAATAAAATTAAAAATTTTTACTTCGCTCGCTATTCAATAGCGAGCGAAGTAAAAATGATGCTTTTGAATAACGCTCCCAAGTAACATGCCCTGATTATACAGGGTGAATGAAACATAAAATTAAAAAAAAATTAGGTGATGTCAGAGAGGAAAAACATAAGCCAACCGAGAAAGCATAAAATTAAATTAAATATCTGCTTTAGGATCTTACAAAAAGGCATTAACTTAAGTTTTACTTGTATCAGAAAAAAACAACAAATTTCAGGTGTTGCCCAACATATTTACAATACTCGACATAGTATTATTAAGAATAATTTAAAACTCATTAAGGAAGTATCAAATAACAGGGAATTAAATGCTTACGAAAGTATTTTATTAGAAAAAATAAGAACAATTTAATGAATGCAGGTAATGGACCAATGTCTAGTTCCTTATTATTTGATTTGCCCTAATATGTAGGTTGTTTTTTGACGCAAAATATTTAGATATATATCGGTAGCAAATCAGTAAATTTCCTGAAGTATTCTTAACTTGTGATGTGTGGGTGTGATCTGCTCTAATCTGTAGGTTGTTTTTTGACAATACTTTAAAAATGTTTAAGGCGGTATCAAATAACTATTACTATTCATATTCTGTGCTAAAACCGTTCGATAACCGACAACTATCACTCATCAAATGTCAAACGTTTTAAGTAATCTGTTTTCTCGATTTCTTCGTGCATTAAGAAATCAAAACCAATTTTTCTGTTCAACGCTTGTTGTATTGTCTTTTTATTTGTTATCTTATATCAGATAATTCAATAAAGGAAGGCTATGGAAAAAGAGTCATATCTTTGATTATACCTAAATTAATTTATCACATACGTCCAAATTCCAAGGCCTGCCCAGAATGGAAATTTGATGAATCGCATTTTACAACAACACCTACGCGAAATCAAAGTATTCCACTACTAATTAATGATTGCTAAAGATAAATATTAACCTAAAATTTTAACAGGAATGTCGTTGATTCTTATGAAAAGCGGAAATCTTTGTTCATAATTAAATTTTTTTTCCGACGAAATTCCCCAAGCTTGTGGAGCTGCTTGTCGGGGAGGGGTGTTTTGGCAACTGCCACCATCTTGATGTTATTATTTCTCCTTCGTCATTCGCCTTACAAACTGAGGAATCGCAATGTTTAAGACATTTATCTTTGGAGGTCAGTCAGGTTAGGGGTCCGGGCGTCACCTTTGATTCAATATGTAATACGAGTGCAACAAATTCTAAGTAATAATAGGAAACTAACTGGTTTGCTCTAGTTACTTGGGATTTTGCTTATGTAATTTGAGTCCGTAATTAACTCAATTTTAAAACAATTGAATTCTGTAGGTTGCAACAACCCTAGCTAGCCTTTTTACATTAAAAGAAAAACGAAAAAGTCAGTATCTTTCAAGTACTAATGCTTAAAACATTTATCATTGGGCGTTAGTTGTGTTATGGGCCCAGGCGTCATCTTTAACTCAATATACAATGCGAGTGCAACAAATTTTAAGCAGTAACAAGGAACGAACTGGTTTGCTCTAATTAACTGGGATTTTGTTTGAGCAATTCGCGCCCGTAATTGACTCATTTTTAAAACAATTGAACTCTGCATGTTGCAACAGCCCTGCTCGCCTTTTTACATTACAAGAAAAACGAAAAAAGTCGATATTTTTCACGTACTTAATGTTTAAGACATTTATCTTTGGATGTTAATCTGGATATGGGCCCAGGCGTCACCTTTGACTCAATATACAATGTGAGTGTAACAAATTTAACAGGGAACGTACCAGTTTGCTCTAATTACGGGGGATTTTGTTTATTTAATTTTAGTCCGTAATTGACTCAACTTTAAAACAACTGAATTCTGCGGGTTTCAATAACTCTACTTCGGGCTTTTGTATAAAAAGAGACAAAAGGGCTCGGTCTCGTAATCAACGTATAACGTAATTATCGTTGAATGTCAATCAGGTTATGGGCCCAGGCGTCACCTCAGACTCAATGTCAGTGCATCAAATTTTAAGGTGATATGCAGATAATACGATTTATTACTCAGGGAACAAACTGGATTGCTCTGATTTCGTGGGGTATAATTCGAGTCTATAATTGACACTTGCCACTCGCTCAATTCCAAGGTTTCAGTAGCCCTACCTCGACTTTTATTTGAAATAAACGATATGGCTCGTTTCCTTTCACATAAATAATATATAACACAATAATCGTTGGATGTCAGTCAGGTTATGGGTCCCGGCTAAATTTTGACGCAGTTACACAACGTCGGTGCATCAATTTTAAATGAAATTTAAAGTGTTATACAAACAATAGGATTTATTATTCACATTTGTCAACAGGGAACAAAGTGAACATAATGCAACTACTTGGGATTTTGTTTATGTAATTCGAACTCGCTTAATTCCAAAACAACTGAATTCTGCAGGTTTCAATAGCCCTTTTACAACTAAGAAACGGAAATGCGCAATCTCTTTCAAGTTCAATCAGTGTTAAGATAATTATCGTTGAAGGTCAGTCGGGTTATGGGCCCAGATGTCACCTACAACTGCATCTATAAAGCGAGTGCATAAAATTTCAAGTAATATTTAGTCTGACTGGATATCACGAAAGTAATCAAACGAGTAAACTCACCTTTCTTTTTTTTAAGTCGGTCGCAGCCGCAATCGGCTCTATATAATTCTAGCCACTGCACCTCTCCGACAAGTTTCAGAAAAGCTTGGGGATAGAATTGCGAAAGGAAAAAAGAAAACAAAATAAAACTGTAGCATAAAGTATAAACTAGTAACTACCCAAATTTATAGTCTTTTGTAATATGTAGGCAGTGATAATAAAAGTATATTCGCATAATCACTGCCTAGTGATCAATAATGATACTGTTAAATACTAAATGTAGACCCCAAAGACCCCCAACAAAGTTTTGACATTCCCGCATTATTACCACCTCTTACAAATATGAAATTCTTATATTTTCACTTCCGGAATTATTCTGCACTTTCTGAAAGGAACAAAGAAATGCCACTCATGGCCAAATCAGGTGACTGACGTAATTTCAAAAAGGTTGATACATGACGGATGTTTCGTAACGCGACTAATATCACAGCAATATTTTGCCAGGACTTTATTAACAACCCTCGTATAAAATAATTTTCCTTCAAATAAATAAATTCGCCGTTGGTCGTTTAAACGCGTACACGCGCGTGTAGATGTTTTGAATTGCCTCGAAACGTGGTAGATACCAGTATTTCTAATGCGAAATTCAAGAGCTTAATCACGGAGGTCAACAATTCGCTTGCGTTTTTTTTTTTGCCTGTCAACCATGAATCGGTTTAACGGCCACATTCGGCGAACCTTGGACGCCATAAACTTGATTCCGACAAACATAATTAAGATAGTTAACATCGTCGAAAATGTTCACTCATGTCACGTTAGTGGTACAACATACTATTTTTATACGTATGGGAAAATTTTATTCAAAAGCAGATTTTTTTACCTACAATTTGCTTTAATGAGAAGACGGCTTTTGTTTTTGGTTTCTTATAGAGCTCTAGAGCAACTCAAATTATTTTCATTTTAACCTCGTGTAATAACATAGGATAGAGATACTCCCAGAGCGCTCTAGAGTAGTTAGTCGAAAACGCTATTATATATGACATTTTGATGATTTAAATGGAATTCAACTTCCCGCGCTCCAATTATTCAACCAGAAATGAATTGCATTTAATTAATATGTTTCTTGTATTTTATGTCCACCCCCCTGGAATTGATTACTTTAATCATTGAGGTATAAAACAGTTTGTACTACTTTTTTTTTACTACGCGACTCATTAATTAAATTGCTTGTTTTTCTTTCGTGCTAGAGAATAATTTGATTTGGAGACATCAGAATTTAATGATTTAGACACATCAGAATTTAAAGACTTATGTATTCTTGGATTTAGAAATTAGGCAAAGTGCTTTCGCTAAGCTCGCGTGGTTTGAAGTGGATGGGATTTGCATTCAATTAAAATTTCAGAAGGGCGTGCCAGTTTACTTAGGTGTTTGCAAGGATCAAAGTTTCCTTACAGCGGCATTGTTTCAGGAAACCTCTTATCTATCGAATGTAGTGGTGTTGACTTGCTGGTTTCTACAGCGTGATCAATAATGATTGATTGTGATTGTGCCGCTTTACAAAAAGTTTTTATTGTCCGCACAGCGTTGCGTGGAAATTATTATTGACATCCTCAATGTCGATAGAAAATAGCTGTTGCGGAATGATAGTATTTCCTTCGAACATATTTAAAATAAAATCGTTGAAAATATTAACCGTGTTTTTTATTCTCAATAAATTCAGCTTGACCCTCGTATTCCTCTTAGAGATTCACTATCCCTTGATCTATTCGAAACTATTTCTTTAATTTTTTCGATTTGATGGCTTGTCTTTTACTTCCTGTTCAAAAATTTTAGATTGCTCGGGACATCTTAATTAGAAATTTTGATTATGAATATTTTGATGGTGTCGATAACTTTGTTGTCTTTGCCACTTCCATTGCAGGCGAGTTCTTGAATCTACTCTATTTCATTTATAAATTGCTCCTTCTGTTTCAATAATATATGACCTTGACCTATCTCTTCCTTTACTTCTGCAGAATGCTGATATCCCCTTTATTATTTCTCATTTGTAGTACAATACCAATTTTGTTTTTCGCTTAAAAACATCTTTGCTGCTTCTGTCATATTGTTACTTTTGCTTTCTTTCTATTCATGAGTTTTTTCTTTGTCAAACTGAGTGTAGTTGGGAAGTTAAATGCTCTTAGGTTAAAGGTAGAAGTCCCAATTAATCGTTGCACTGGACTTGTAATTAATCTCTTCTGTATGTACAGGGCGGCTGCCAATTAACTCGACAAAATGAAACCACTAAAAGAAGCGATGTCTGAGAGTATGGGAAAAATGTAATTTTTTTTTCTATTTTGGTTTCTAAGAAATAATTAATCAATTAATAATAATAATAATAATAATAATAATAATTTATTTCTTCTGTGTGTACAGGGCGACTGCCAATTAACCCGACAAAATTAAACCACTAAAAAGGCGAGGCCTGAGAGTATGGGGAAATGTAATTTTTTTCTACTTTAGCTTCTGAGAAATAATTAATCAAAAATTAGCCCCAAAACGATGCGCCCCTGGTTAAAAAATACAGGAATAGATCAACGAATCACATTCAAATTGACAGTTTGATGTTAATTTGAAATTCAGAATTTTCATTAGAATGATTTCTTTGATTTTCTATCGTAATTCGCTGATGAACAAAATACCTAAATCAACCATAAACTTGAGTATACAAGTAAATATGAAAGCGTTACTGAATTTTTGAGTTGAGTTTGAGTGATGTTTCAGAATTTGGCTCTTAGTTTCGTGTTGTGTCAAAAAATGGCTTTAATTTAATAAAGTTTATTGATCTTTGACTGTAAACAAAAAGCCATGTGCCAGTAGAAAGTGATAAACATAACCTCACTTTCAAATGTCAAGTATAATTAATGGCAAATTAGAATTTTTACAATTTCACTTATGTTTGTATTGTTGATTTGATCACCAGTATTTTTAATCTTAGATCGTAGTGACTTATAACGAGCCTTCTTCATCTTTCCTGGTTACGAGTGTCCCTATTTGAATCACTAAGAATGAGGGAGAAGCCTATTCATTCTGAAATTGCACTCCAAGGTAGTTTCTGAACGCACCCGGATGTGAATTGATTAGTCACGTTCACCACCCTAAGGTGGTCCCCGAACGCACCCTTGAAATTAGACTCTTTTCATTGTTTTTAAATACAAAATGGTCAGCATCCACTGTTTGAGTTGGCAGTACTGAATTTTATTTTTAAATAAAATTGATGTAGTTCTCCATATACTGTGTGTTGCCAGTGATTTATGTAGAATGAAATGGTACAACCGGAGTAACTTCCGTTAACAGTTGTTACTTTACAAGCGTCATTTGACACGTCAAATTCAAATAGTTGTGATGTTTTACTTATAAACTAATAAGACAATCCAAAGTGACGTTTCGCTTTAATCTAATTCAAGATGCATTTACCTGTATGTGCGCAGCAAACAAGAGCTTGATGTAGAATGCAACATGGCCAAAACTCATACAAATTAAGAATATTCAGTTCAAAGAGTAAGAAAAGAAAACTGCCTGAAAGAACTGACATTGACAGTTGATAGTCCCACAGATTATTTCTTGAGTGTGGCAGTAGGCCAGGGTCACCAAATTTATCAAACACGAAGACGTCAAGCCAGGTCAAATCAAAAATAGTCTAAATGACGATAAACTGCCAAACCAATTTATTCCCATGGTGACAATTATAAAAACAATTGTAAACGTCACGCTATGACTTTCATATTGTTGTGAAACTTCAAATGTCATATTATAAACGTCAGTAAAACTTAAGCTTGGCTTAAGTGATTTGGTGAATTAATCTGAATTTGGCTTTAAGAACTGAAATAAAACTTGAAGCAAAAACGAACATTCCTACAGCATGACCTAAAACGCCCTTGATAGGTCGCCATGAAAAAAAAAACACATACGCAGAACATCCTAACTTAACCTTTTATAACTTCGCAAAGAAAAAAAACAAGAGAACTTCATGTTAATGTATTTATGACTTTGTATCACGTGGGCGTGTATTAAGGTTATAAAAATTTCACTTGACACTTGTCAAGCTGACAGCTGTAAAGTTCAATTAAAAGTTTATTTCGCAGTACTTGTCTCAAAAAATCGAAAGCGGCGCATTTACCCTTGTGTGCGCAGAAAATAAAAGCTTGGTGCAGAATGCAACATGACCATAACTCATACAATTTAAAAATATTCAGTTCAAAGAGTAAAAAGAGAAAACTACCTGAAAGAACTGACATTGACAGTTAATAGTTCCACAGTTATTTCTTGAGTCAGGGTTACCAAATTTATCAAACGTGAAGACGTCAAGTCAGGTCAAATCTAAAATCACCCAAATGGCGATAAATCGCCAAATCTGGCAACCCTGCAGTAGGTCATGGAAATTGAGTTTAGCTGAGTTCGGTTATTTCACTCTATTTACTCCTTTCGCACTTTTGTGATCGTTTGTCTCTCTTCTTTTAGATGTATCAAAACTGCTTCTCTCTTGCTCCGCTTTTATGCCATCCTTGCGCCCAGTGCTGCCAACCATTCGAGTTTTCAAAATTCCTTACGAAGAAATAGGTGGAAAATTCTCTTTTCGTTATCAAAATTACTTTCTGTGAAAACAGAATTTCAATATGGAAAATAAAACTGCAAATAAAAGAAATAGTAATAACAGAAAAATAACAAAAATGCTTTCTACTTTAATTTCTAACTTCAGATTTCGTCACAAAAAATATTTAATCATGCATTTTGATTAGGTACCTACATAATAAAAAGCAATAGATCTTGTGTTATGTCAGCGCCATCTATGTACATTTTGTCGAACTATGATTTTTTTCGGCGCGAAATTAGAAATGAATGTTTCCTCTTTCTTTGACCTACACATATTTCATTAATTTTTTTGACAGGATACAAGATCGCATAAAATATAAGTACCTTTTCACTCGTTCAACTTCAATTTATTCATAGATCGTTCAGTGTAGTGACAGAGACAAAAATAAATAAATACATAACATAATGCAAATTTAAAATTAACTTACATATTTGTTTTCCGAAAAATTCCTCAAAAGAACAGCGATTCCCGTATGATATAAAAAAAAATCCCTAAAATGGGAAAATTCTTTAGGATTGGCAAACCGAATTTCAATAGGGGAAATAAAACTGCAAATTCTGAAATTGCACTCCAAGGCAGTTTCTGAACGCACCCAGGTGTGATTTAATTACAGTCAAGTCCACCACTCCAAGATAGTTTCCGAACGCACCTTGAAAATTAGACTCTTTTTTTTGTTTTTAAATACAAAGTGGTCCAGGTTCACTATTTGAGTTGGCAGTGCTGAGTTTTATTTTTAAATAAAATTGATTTAGTTCTCCGTATACTGTTTGCTGCCAGTAATTTACGTAGAATGAAATGGTGCAACTCTGGGGTAGCTTCCTGTTGTTGACAGCTTGACAGTAACAGTTGTCACTTTGCAAGCGTCATTTGACATTTCAAATTCAAATTAAACGCTATTACTATTCACATAATCTACAATATGTTGCTCTTACGGTTACGTCAAATATAAAGTGCGTTCAATAAAAACCGTTATCAAGTATATCAAGTTATATCTATTTAATTACTGAACTGATTTTTTTTTGTTTTTTAAATACAATGTGGTCAAGATACACTATTTGAGTTGGCAATGCTGAATTTTATTTATAAATGAAATCGATGTAGTTTTCCATATACTGTTTGTTTCCAGTAATTTATGTAGAATGAAATGGTACAACCGGAGTAACTTCCGGCTTGAGACTGACAGATGTCACTTTACAAGCGTCATTTGACGTTTCAAATTCAAACATACATAGCTTATGAGCTAATATGACAACCTAAAGTGACGTGTCGCTTTAATCTAATTTAAGAATGCTTCTCGATGTTATGAAAAATTCAAAGGCTACTTGATGAACGTTTCAATTGAACACCTTGAATTTGTCAAATTTATTAAAATCTAACCCACCCTGTAGCTCCTAAGCTAAGCGGTATAAGATATTGAAAGGGCGGTTTTCACCATTAATTTTGTCTTACAAATCGAGCTCCAGGGACCGAGGTCAGTTTTATCTAACTCTTCTAAAAACAGGAGTTTTCTTTTTAGTAAAAGTGTCATCCTATACATTTCTCAATTCTATAATGAAGCCATTATAAGTCTTTCTCTTTATTTTCCGTTTTTTTTTTAACAAATCTTTTTGATACTTTTACTGTAGATTTAGTTTTGTGGCAGATGCAAATTATTTAATTTCGTCACTTGTAGCCCATTCACTGTAGTAATTATTCTTATCTGGAATGCTGTACGTATTATCTTTAGATAACAAAAAATTTGTCGTTAAGTAATCGATTTAATTTGTTCAGGTTTGTTGGAATTTGTTTTTCTTTTGATTTGTTGTCGTCAGTGTGCTTGTATTGTTAAAATCAGGTAACGATGGGTGACTTAGTACCGACTGATATTGCTATTGCCATAGCAATGATCGAAGGTGGTCGAAGATACCGTGAAGTTGCCCGAAGGTTTGGTAAATTAAAATCAACCATCTATCGTAATGTAACTCGTTGGAGGCAAATCGGAGAGTATGTGAAAAAAAACCTGATTTATTCAACCTGATGAGGTTTATATTTATCCTGAATTTGTAAAATTCAACTCCACCTTCGCAGTGATAAATGGTATGTACTTCACATGCCAAGCTGTTTCCCTCCTGTTTCACACATCTACGCATTCGCTCGTTCCAGAATGAAACTCTCGCGCTTTGTTTTGTTGCGACTTTGTTTATGAGCTAAAATTAATGTTTATATTGTATTGATCGTATGCTCTGCTTACGTCAGTGCGCGTGGTATACACCCCCTTTTCTAAAATTACCTTTTCTATAAATATGATGGTGTGTACCTTTTGTTGTGCGGACTTCCGCAGATATTTTTGTGCAGTTCTTTTTGGTATTATTCGAACAATGCGTACACTACCTAAAATTGGCAAAGGCTTTTGTCCGCGTACGCGTTTACTTGTCCTTTATGAATAATGAAAATTTCGAGGAAAGTCATCGTCCATGTTTGCGCGTATTCTTTGAACGTTAAATCGAAAACGAATGGCTGTGTCATTAAAAGATAAACTCATCATTAAAGTATTAAAAGTGAAATCATTAGCTAATTTTTGAATTGGTGAATCAAGCGTGCGCTCTTTTTTGATCCAAATTTTTTAAGCTTTCTTTTTTTTTTAACGAAGAAACGTAAACAAAAATATTGTTTTGAAAATTTGTTTTCTTTTGAATTCCATGAACTTGGACGTCTGTATTCCCCTGAAATTCGATTGACTCCTTCTCCTACCTTTTCGCCCCCTGCCCCCACCCCGTCGTCGCCTTCGCGTTCTAGTGACGTCACGAAGCAGTTGACGCTTTATATATAGGACGACGCTTCGGCATCAGATTTTCAGTCGATAGTAGAAAGTTGTGATAGTTGTTGGTTCGACCTCGTAGAATAAAATACTACGCTTGGATTAAGTGTTATCTATTCTTAAACGCATTAAGCAATTCGGTGGATTTTACTCTATCAGATAAGGATAAATCTAAAGACATGTAAGTTATCTTTCATTTCTTTATTTGCGCGTCGTAAGAATTTAAAGAGGCTTTGCAAATACCACCAATAATACTTAAAAAAATAATAATTCGTAGCTATGCTGAACCAGTTCGATATTCTTAAAATAATGATCCTAACAAGAGAAAAATTAAAGGAATTTAAACTCGCAGTTAAAAATAATTTATTATCTTGAGAGGGTCGGTTAAACTAAGTTCAAAATTTAAACGGAGGTTAAAGTAAAAGACATTTTTCAACGAATTAAAGGTGAAGCAACAAATTCGTTCGACAGAACTGAAATCAATAGACGAACGCAGTTTACCTGAACTGGAGTTTGAAACACCAGCCCTTATGGCCCGGTATTTCAGTCACACTTTAACTTTAATCTTCGATTTATTCCCATGGTGACAATTATAAAAAAAACAACTGTTCTTATGACAATAAACTGAAAATGTGATTGAAATACTGAACCTATTATGACCTTATGCAACGAGCAAACAAACTCAGTTTAACTGTAAACGTCACGCTATGACTTACACAATGTTGTGAAACTTCAAATGTCATACTATAAACGTCACTAAAACTTAAGCTTGGCTTCAGTGTTTTGGTGAATTAATCTGAATTTGCCTTCAAGAATTGAAATAAAACTTGAAGCAAAAACGAACATCCCTACAGCATGACCTAAAACGCCATTGATAGGTCGCCATGAAAAACAAAAAAAACGCTTGTCTCAGATTGACACATACGCAGAACATCCTAATTTAACCTTTCATAACTTCGTAAAGAAAAAAAAACAAGAGAACTTCATGTTAATGTACTTATGACTTTGTATCACATGGGCGTGTGTTAAGGTTATAAAAATTTCACTTGACACTTGTCAAGGTGACAGCTGTCAAGTTCAATTAAAAGTTTATTTCGCAGTACTTGTATTAAAAAATCGAATGCGGCGCATTTACCCTTATGTGTACAGAAAATAAAAGCTTGGTGCAGAATGCAACATGACCATAACTCATACAATTTAAAAATATTCAGTTGAAAGAGTAAAAAGAGAAAACTACCTGAAAGAACTGGCATTGACAGTTGATAGTTCCACAGATTATTTCTTGAGTCAGGGTTACCAAATTTATCAAACGTGAAGACGTCAAGTCAAATCCAATCTAAAATCACCCAAATGGCGATAAATCGCCAAATCTGGCAACCCTGCAGTAAGTCATGGAAATTGAGTCTAGCTGAGTTCGGTTATTTCACTGTATTCACTCTTTTTGCACTTTTGCGATCGTTTGTCTCTCTTCTTTTACATGTCTCAAAACAGCTGCTCTCTCGCTTTGCTTTTATGCCATCCTTGCACCCAGTGCTGCCAACCGTACGAGTTTTCAAAATTCCTTACGAAGAAATAGGTGGAAAATTCTCTTTTCGTTACCAAAATTACTTTCTGTGAAAACAAAATTTCAATATGGAAAATAAAATTGCAAATAAAAGAAAATAGTGATAACAGAAAAATAATAAAAATGCTTTCTTCTTTAATTTAATTTCGTCACAAAGAAAAATTAAGTTTTCATGCATTTTAATTAGGAGGTACCTACATAAATAAAAAGCAACAGATCTTGTGTTATGTCAGCGCCATCTATGTACATTTCGTCGAACTATGATTTTTTTCGGCGCGAAATTCGAAATGAATGTTTCCTCTTTCTTTGATTTACACATATTTCATTCAATTTTTGACCGGATACAAGATCGCATAAAATGTAAGTACCTTTTCACTCGTTCGACTTCAATTTATTCATAGATCGTTCAGTGTAGTGACAGAGACAAAAATAAATAAATACATAACATAATGGAAATTTAAAATCAACTTATTCGTTTTCCGAAAAATTCCTCGAAAGAACAGCGATTACCGTATGATATAAAAATATCCCTAAAATGGGAAAATTCTTTAGGATTGGCAAATCGAATTTCTATAGGGGAAATAAAACTGCAAATTCTGAAATTGCACTCCGAGGTAGTTTCTGAACGCACCCAGGTGTAATTTAATTACAGTTGCGTCCACCACTCCATGGTCGTTTCCGAACGCACCTTGAAAATTAGACTCTTTTTTTGTTTTAAATATAAAGCGGTCCAGATCCACTATTTGAGTTGGCAGTGCTGAATTTTGTTTTTAAATAAAATTTAAAAAAAAATTCCTAAAATGGGAAAATTCTTTAGGATAAGCAACAGTATTTTCACCTCAACCACAGAATAACCCAGAAGTGACACTTCGGCACTTTGATCTTTTTAAGCTTTGACTGGTGACCTTCGCCATGTTCCCGATGGGACCTATAAGCGGGAATATTTAAAGTAACTTGGGCAAAAACTGCAAATTTCCACATTAAAAAATACTAAAAAATTTAAACCATACTTGATCACATATAAACTATACACAGGGAGATCAAAATTGATTGATAATTTCCGTGATCTTGATATCAGTATTTACGGAGTATAAAATCAGGACAATCAAATTCGATCTCCCTGTATATTTAACCGCAAGATAAAATACTTTTACAAAACACAACTTATAACTGAGACAAAATGGTGAACAAGACCATATGATCGAATTCCGCCATGTTTTCGTTGGTCAGTAAGCAAAAAAAGAAGTTGAAAACAAATGAAAACCGGTGATTTTGTTTCTTTGTATTTCACTGTTTTTTTTTTTTGTAACATGTTACATACGCTTTTTTTTGTTTTCTATTAGTCATAGAAATTTCTACATTCCATTGTCTAATTATTCGATCAACTAAATAAGAAGAAACAAAAGAAAACCAAACCAAATATAAAATTAACATAAAACAAAAAAGCACCGTAAAAATGCAAACGAAATGCAAAATTAAAAGAAAACAAAAGAAGACCGTCAATTTTCTTTTGAGCTGGAAGCAGTGAAAAATCAAAAGACTCTCAGTAAGCAAGAAGAAGAAGCCGAAAACAAATGAAAAACGGTGATTTCTTGCGCGAAGCTTTTGAAATTTTTAAAATCCAGGTTTCTTTTGTTTCTTTGTATTTCACTGTATTTTTTTCAATTCAACAAGAAGAAACAAAAGAAAACCGAAACAAAACACAAACCAAATGCAAAATTAACATAAAACAAAAAAGCACCGCAAAAATGCAAACGAAATGCAAAATTAACAGAAAACAAAAGAAGACCGTCAATTTTCTTATGAGCTGGAAGCAGTGAAAAATCAAAAGACTCTCAGCAAGCAAGAAGAAGAAGAAGTCGAAAAAGTCACTGTTTTCTTTGTCACATGTTACATATAGTTTTTTTTTTGTTTTCTGTTAGTGATAGTTGTTTAATTATTCGATCAATTCAACAAGAAGAAACAAAAGAGAACCGAAACAAAACACAAACCAATGCAAAATTAATATAAAACAAAAAAAGCACCGTAAAAATGCAAACGAAATGCAAAATTAAAAGAAAACAAAAGAAGACCGTCAATTCTCTTATGAGCTGGAAGCAGTGAAAAATCAAAAGACACTCAATAAGCAAGAAGAAGAAGAAGTCGAAAACAAATGAAAAGCGATGATTTCCTGCGCGAAGCTTTTGAAATTTTTAAAATCCAGGTTTCTTTTGTTTCTTTGCATTTCACTGTTTTTTTCTTTTTTTTTGGCACATGTTATATACAATTTCTTTTTTTGTTTTCTATTATTGATAGAAATTTCTACATTCCGTTGTTTAATTATTCGATCAATTCAATGAGAAGAAACAAAAGAAAACCGAAACAAAACACAAACCAAATGCAAAATTAACATAAAACAAAAAAGCACCGAAGAAATGCATATGAAAACGCTATTAGAACCGTCGTACCCTACGCTTCCTGCATTCTCGATTGGTATCAACATGTGAGTGAAATGGCGAATATCTATGAGTAACTTCAATTCATACATGCGACAAGGATGTCAAATCCTGCAATGGTCTTATATGTGTGTGTACCCTCTCACTTTTACGTTGATATCAATTCCTCTTTGTCTACAGCGAGTCTAGTACGTAACACGTCATTGTCTGAACCGAAATTGATAATACTTTGAGTGTAATCAGTGCAGCCGAATCGAAAACGCTATTAGACCCACCGTGCTCTACACTTCCTGCATTTTCGATTGGTATCAACATGTGAGTGTAATTTGACACAAGCAGCAAATACTGCCACTCTTAGAAACCAAAATTTTACCAAAAATAGTTTAATGATTAATCTCATAATGAAACCGTCCCTAGATTAGATTGACATTTAATTATCTGCACTTCCTAAGTGTTTAAATCAAATCGTATGTTGCATTTGAAATGGAGACTTGTAAATATGAAATTAAATTATATCAAACGCTGTCAAATCAGGTTAGTCAACAGAAAATCTGAAATCACTAACAAAAATGACATATCTCTCAAATATGTGCTTTCTGTTTTGAAAATATGAAAAAAAAAACCATTTTTTATATTAATAACAATAATGGATAACAAACATTTCTGACGTATTTTGTAAACTTTGTTTTAAACCATTTTGTGTTTCATTTAGACGTTTGACATTTATAATAAAGTGACGTTTAAATAATTTGACACACACGCACACTGTTGCCAACTTAATCGACCTGAAATATAACATATGACGATAAAAATGTGATATGTCAAATACAGTGCCTGCATTACAATTTATATTTTTTAAATTTTATTGATAACAATCTTTCGACGTTTCTTAAATTTTAATAATTTCTACTTTAGACTAAGAAATTGTACTTCTAGACGTGTATGTGATGTGAATGTGGACACAGAATGTAATATGTGAATACCATAGACATGAATATTGATAAACTCATGTTATATTTATTTAAATTATCGCAAAATTAAATCCTAAGGAATTTGATGGTAACTCGTCACGTCACCTACGAGGCCCCAAGAATATCGGGGACACCCTGTACATGTTGCAATTTAAAGTCGAACATACCTAACAAATGAAATGTCACTTCTTGTAAACCAAGCCTCCTTACATATTAAATCAAGGCCCTTGACCTTAACTGGCGGCTCTCTGTATCGCGTACACATTTCAGACCAGAACGAGTTTCTTAAGACTTTACAAAGTGCGAGTTCGTAAAAACTTATACACCCGTTACACCTTCTTGCATGCTTTCACAAGTTGCAAGATAAACAACGAGGCGTTTAAAGAGTACTTTTTGTGTTTTTTTTTTAATTTGAGTGTTCTTGGACGGAAATCCGTTATGGTGTAGAAATGAAGGAATTCAACTGAAGTTGAACAAATTTTATAATAATGAATTTAAATCCCAACTCGTCTAGTCCATCACCAGAAGAAAAAAGTACAACTCTAGATTTTCCCCTGATGATGGTTGTTTCTAGTCGAAACTTTCAATTTGGCGACTTGTCATTTCCATATTTTCATTTGAAAATATATTTTTTGTTTACTCACAATTAACTCATCATTTACAAAAAAAAAAATGAAATCAGAAAAGTTGTTTTCCGTTTTGAACGGTTCATGTAGTATATATATAGGTGTACAGGCCGTTAATTAATAATAATCAAAACAAAACGAGCTGTGTACACACATAAATTCTATTAGATCATACTTCTGCGAACTGTAAATCATCTAATCACGCCTGGATTTCATAAGGAAACTTTTTCAAACTGATTAAATTACGGATACACGAAATGTAAAGGTTGTTGCTTACGCAATCTAATTCGAGTGCGTATAATTAGTTATACGCGTAGCACGTGGCGAAGTTAGGAAAACCTTGCTGAAAACTCACGAGAATCAGAAACGTAAACAGTTATAAATACGTAGCAATTTGTAAACCACGCAACGGCAATGATTTTAATTATTACCACCGTGCTGTTAGTGCTACCTCGTAGACACAACAGTTTATTAAAACCGTAGTACGTACAATTTTTTTTTAATCGTGATTACATTTCTTAAAGTGCGCGTGCAAGTGACATTGTTACGAATTCAGTCACTTTCAATTAAATAAACGAGCTGCAATACTTAACTACACATACTCAATTAACTCACATTACGCTCTATGCCCCTTAAATAAAAGCTGATTTAAATCTCGCGCTTGTTTCTGCTTTTATAGAGGTTCCCTCAGTCGAGAACGTTTACAGCATTCTCAAAGAAGTGAATTCTAATAATAATCTAGAACGCACCTTGAACTTTCTCGAATCATCTGGAACCTAATTGTCGTGGCAACTTCAGGTCTGTCGGTCTCAAACGATGTAAAAATATTAAATTCTGATAGAATCCTTGTTATTACAATTATAGTAAATCACGAAAATCATAAAACAACAAAAAAAATAAACCATTTTTAAAACGAAACTTGTTATACAGGGTGGGACACACAAACATCACATTAGTTTCTCTAATTATTAAAACTAGGAGACTCAAAGTAAGTAAAAGTTAAATATTTTTTGACGAACAAGATTTATTTTGTTAAAAAAAATATTTATGGCCCACCTTTACTATCTATAAGGGCGTAAGGATTTTTTTTTGACAAGAATTGTCATTTTTTAAATTTTTTATTGAGCCCAATAAGACACTATACTTAAAAAATAAAAAAAATTTGATTCCCATAAAAAAAAATTGGAAAAATCTTGCTGCTTCCATCCATCAGATACTTTAACTCCTACATGTCTAAGAGGGGTGAGTTTTAAAGATTTATGAATTGCATGTATGTACTAATCGTGTTGAGAATGCTTGCAATGCCTTGCACCGTGGCCCACTCTGTATATTTACTTAATCGTCAGATTTATAAATATTAAAAATATACATATACGTATCTAACATTAAGTTTGTCACTTAATCTAAAAATTCAATTCAAAAGCAATTTCGACATGAAAGGACTTGCATATAGTAATAAGGCTTGCGACAGGATCATGACAGGATTGGAAGTAAGCTTACCAATAGACTTTCAGACAAAAACAACTTAATCACTATAAAGTCACTAGCAGCAGACATTAATTCACTAAAAACAAATGCCGAAGAGAAATCAACATAATACCAATAACATTTTCAAACATTTACATCAACATAAAATAAGAACGTCAAAATTACAAGAGAAACAATTGAGGATTTTCACCATTTGTTTTTTTGTTAATCTTAAAAACAAGCAAAAGACGATCGATGGTGCTACAAATGCAGCAGGAAACAAAAGAAATGCAGATGATTTAGATTCTATTCTTGTATCAAACAACAAACAAATAAAATAAAATAAAACAAATGAAAGCAAGCGATAACAAAAGATTTTCGAAACCGCATCGAATTTCGTAAAAAGAAACACAATACAATCAACTGTGAAACAAATTTACAAGAGTTTGTAATAAAAACTGCGTTCCTTTTTTTCTTTGAAGGACAAAAAAACAAGCGATAATCGATCGTCTTTTGTTTTCTTTCTTTTTATTCGCAAAGAAATCTTTTCTTCCTTTTTTCTTCTTCGGAGGACACAAAAAATAAAGAATCGA
This sequence comes from Serrognathus titanus, assembly GCA_039766575.1. Taxonomy (NCBI): domain Eukaryota; kingdom Metazoa; phylum Arthropoda; class Insecta; order Coleoptera; family Lucanidae; genus Serrognathus; species Serrognathus titanus. Next base: position 10,164,459 of record CM077914.1, read on the forward strand.
TCGGTGGTACACAGACAGGTTTTTATTTTTGTTTCTTTGTCCAAAAAAACTAGCTGGAATCGATCGTTGTTCCTGCTTTCTCTGTCTTTCTTCAAAAAAATTTTTTTTGCAAAGATTTTCAAAGAAAGCGTCACTTCAAAATTGCCAAAAATATTTGCAAAAATGTAAAAAAGAAATGTAAAAAGAAACAAAATACAATCAACTGTGAAACAAATTTACAAGAATTTGTAATAAAAATCGCGTTCTTTTCTTCATTGAAGGATGAAACAAAACAAGCGAGAATCGATCGTCGTTCTTCTTTTCTCTATTTTTCTTCGCAAAGAAATCTTCGCTGCAAATCTTTTCTTCTTTTTTTTCTTCTTCGAAGGACACAAAAATTAAAGAATCGATCGGTGGTGCACAGGCAGTTTTTGATTTTTGTTTCTTTGTCCAAAAAAACTAGCAGGAATCCATCGTTGTTCCTGCTTTCTCTGTCTTTCTTCAAAAAAAATCTTTTTTGCAAATAATTTCAAAGAAAGCGTTACTTCAAAATTGCCAAAAATTTTTGCAAAAATGTAAAAAAAAGCCGATGATTTAGTTTCTATTCCTTGTATCAAACGACAAACAAGTAAAATAAAATAAAAATAAATAAAACAAATGAAAGCAAGTGATAACAAAATATTTTCAAAACCGCATCGAATTTCGTAAAAAGAAACAAAATACAATCAATTGTGAAACAAATTCACAAGAATTTGTAATAAAAATCGCGTTCTTTTTTCTTTGAAGGACAAAGAAAAAACAAGCGAGAATCGATCGTCGTTCTTCTTTTCTTTATTTTTCTTCGCAAAGAAATCTCTACAAATCTTTTCTTCCTTTTTTTCTTCTTCGAAGGACGCAAAAAATAAAGAATCGATCGGTGGTACACAGACACATTTTTTGCAAAAATGTAAAAAAATGCCGATGATTTAGTTTCTATTCTTGTATCAGACAATAAACAAATAAAATAAAATAAAAATAAATAAAACAAATGAAAGCAAACAATAACAAAAGATTTTCGAAACCGCATCGAATTTCGACTTGTTCCTTCATAAAAAAAAAACAAAATACAGTCAACTGTGAAACAAATTTACAAGAATTTGTAATAAAAATCGCGTTCTTTTCTTCTTTGAAGGACAAAAAACACGAGCGATAATCGATCGTCTTTTGTTTTCTTTATTTTTATTCGCAAACAAATCTCTGCAAATTTTTCTTCCTTTTTTTTCTTCTTCGAAGGGCACAAAAAATAAAGAATTGATCGGTGGTACACAGACAGGTTTTGATTTTTGTTCCTTTGTCCAAAAAAACCAGCAGGAATCGATCGTTGTTCCTGCTTTCTCTGTCTTTCTTCGCAAGAAAATCTTTTTTTGCAAGTATTTTCAAAGAAAACGTCACTTCACAATTGCCAAAAACGATATTTTTAACAAAAATGCGAAAAATGTTCTAAATTGACACGTAGTGTTGGTAAAGAAGTACACTATTTTTATGTTCGGCAGACATTGCTAATTATTTTCAACAGATGACACCACAAAATGACAACGAACTGAAATAATTTGCTTTATAAGACTGTAAGAGTTAAATATAAATGCTTAAGGGCCGTTTTCATAATGGAACTTTAAATTTAAAGCGACTTTAACCTATAGAAACACATTAGTTCTCCTATTCCTAAAGTGACTTTAAATTAAAAGCTACTTTAGCTCTATGATTGTCAAAATAGATTTGTCACTAAACTGGTCAGAAATCACTAGATTTTCGACATGTCCGAATTCACTAGAGGTTGTTTGAAATTTCAGCAGAATGTCACCAGATCTAAATTGCCAAATTTGGCAACCCTGATCGAAAGCTGGTGCTGCACAACAGTGTTGCCAACCCGGAACTTTTCTTTCCAAATTGGGGAATTTTTTCTTCATTAGGAGAAAGTCAAGGGAAGATGTTTCTAGGGAGAAAGTCAAAATAGGCTGAAATCGAGCCTCTTAATTCTTGACGAATTTAGTTATATTTGGTTTATTTTCTTCTAATTTTTGTTTTTTTTTTTGTTACATATTCACGTTACACGTTACTTATGACAATGTCATTTTCTTAAATAAACCTCTCTCTAGTATAATTGTGCATCGGAATTTTTAGGGAGTTTTCAAATCTATACTGACCGACAAAAGTAAAAGAGCACCAAGAATAAATTATTATTTCTCAACCAAATTTTGTATATGAGTTGTGGGTGACCAAAATAAAAATTGATTAAAGTATTACCTCTATTTCTTCAGTAGTTCCAGCAATTTTTTTTTTATCTTTTATGCTGAAAAATAAGTTGGCGCAATATGTGGGGGTCAGTTGATGATTTATGTCACTTTGACGTGTTTGGCGTATTGTTTAAAACGCCCAGAATTCGCCTGCGTCCCAATTTTAGGCAATTAACTGATTTTGGGCGCGGTCGAGTAGTGGTCCTTCGAGAAGGGGGTTTATCTTTTCGCCAAATTGCAGCCCGTTTAAACAGAACCGTGTCAGCTGTGGCGAACTGTTATTATGTTTGGTCTGAGGAAGGACGAGAACAACGAGCCAGACGTTCAGAGCGGCCCCTACAAACAACAGCACGTCAAGATCGTCGCCTAAGAGTGCTGGCTGGCAGTTCGATTGCAGACCAATGGTTTGGAGAAGAAGGCAGAAGGGTAACCACTAGAACCATCTACAGGCGAATAAGATCTTTTGGGCTCATGTCGTACCGCCCGCACTTTTTGGTACCACTAACCCTAGTCACAAAGACAACGGTTAGAGCGGTGCCAAGAAAAGTTACAGTGGGATGAAGAATGGCTGATGGTCTTTAGTGACGAATCTCGATTTTGCTTGGGTCTGAGGAAGGACGAGAACAACGAGCCAGACGTTCAGGGCGGCCACGACAAACAACAGCACGTCAAGACCGTCGCCTAAGAGTGCTGGCTGGCAGTTCGCCTTGGAAACCGAACTGTTATGGTGTGGAGGGCAATTGGGTATGGTAGTAGATCACCCTTGGTGTTCATTAGGTGCTCAACGATACGTTGCGGATATTATAGAGCCTCATCTTCTTCCGTATCTTCACACCTTAATAAACCCTGTTTTTCAGCAAGATAATGCCCGACCGCATATTGCCAGGGTTACTATGGCTTGTTTCGAGGAAGCTGAAGTCACCCTTCTTCCTTGGCCTCAAGATCTCCTTACCTATCCCCTATAAAACATGTTTGGGATATTATCGGCAAATGACTGGACCAGTTACTTCGTCCTCCACAGACTTTGAAAGAGCTCCGACATCAAATACAGGTGGCATGGAGCGAAGTACCCCAGGAGGAAATTGATAACCTCATCAACTCAATGCCACGACGTGTTAGGGAAAGCATAGATGAGCACCACGGCAGGGCGATGCATTATTAATGATAACTTCTGTGTTATTCTTTTGTTTGATCGTTTACTTATTTTCACCACTTATATATAAAATATTAAAATCAAAATGACTACTTCTTGGTGTTTTTTTACTTTTGTCAGTCACTATATTTGGGGCGGTTTTGAAGTAGTGGTAATTTTTAAGCATAACAGTAGTAGGTTCTCTTAGCAGTTGATTAACGAGGAAGATTAAAGGCAGAGAAGAAGACATAAATAAAACATTCCCAAAGTGATTTAGGTAAAGAAGGACCATTTACTATTATCTTCTTCTTATGTCTTACCGTTTTCGAGGTCCCAAAGGTGAGCTTCGAACTTGTAACTGCCTGTATAGCTTTTATTGGTCCAGAAAAATCGTTTAATCAAGTATCAAGAGGCATAGATCTGAAATATTTAATAAAAAGTCGAGCCAAAGAAAAATTAAAGAGTCTAACAATAAGGTGGAGCTTTTATTTTTTTTTTTTTTAATATACGTGAAACTCAGAAATACAGATTTTTTTAACCAAGTACCAATCTCAAATGTTTAATGAAAAGCAGAGCCAAAAATGAAAACTCAAAGAGAAGCGATTGGTCTACGATATTGCTAAGTGTTTTGTTTGAGATTATGGCCTCTCCCGGAGTAGGTGGTGTTCACTAGGGTATAGTACTTAGTGTTGGTGGTTTTTGACTGGCGTTTGCAAGTAATCCAATGTAATTTAGATCGATTTAGGGATCGCTTATTTGGAAGTCTCTTCCAAAAACAAAACGACATCGTACAAACCCTCAGCGTACGTCAAAATTCGTTAGGCATTAAAAACCCCTCCCAAAGGGATAACGATGGCGTCCAGGCACGACGTCATTTGCCTCCCCTACACGTCTACGTATCAGGCTCGTCGTCGTTTATTGATCGAAACCGGCGCGTGGAAAATAACTAGACTTTTGACCTAGTCTGGCCCGAGAAAATGGAATGGAGTATACCACGCAGCAGCACACGAACCTTTATCAAAGCAGTTTCGACCTATTTGCGCACGTGTAGGCAATCAAAATAGAACGAAATCAGGTCATCATCACCACCACCGATGATGAGTAGATCGATCGCAAACTCGCGAAGAAAATAAAAAGGAAACATTTCACAATCAACTTCATAAAGTATTCAAACAATTCAAAACAATGTGGACCTATTTATAAAGAGCTATATATATACCGGCTTCGATTATAATTACAGTATACATGTAACGCAACCTTGTGGTATGTATATGTATACACATCGATGAAAAATTAATAATCGCAAAGTGCAACACTGCTGTTTATTTATTTATTTAATATGGGGCGAGTTGAATTTCACACAAAAATACATTGTGAAACTGCTTTTGATTATTGATTTCTGAAAGGGAACGCTAATTCGATTTTATAATTAATTCAGTGTTTGCCTTAAGCAGTTCGTACTAGTAGATGCAAAGAAGAAACTATACCTACGATGATACACTTGATTTCGTTGCCTCTTTTTTTTTACTTCTTAAAAACTCCACAATCACAGTTTTCGCCGCAATGAGAAGGTGCATGTCTTTCAAACGCCAGTATCTCAAAGGAATGCAAGGTCTTTTCTTTTCCGTCTCGTGTCGCTATACTTAAACCCCTATACGGCGATTCGCTTGGAAAAATCTTCCCTGTTATCACGCGCTGTTCGAAATTCGCCCTGCCTATGTTCAAGAGGGCACCTGCTTCTGTACCTCCAACTACCAGCGTAAAATCCGCCAGCAAGTGCATTTCGGTTAACGACGTCGCGATCCATCGAAATCGGTCTTTGTATTGGCTGCATAAAATCTGGGGAAGGCAAAGAAGGTTGAGCGAAAATATTTGGGCTGAAGGGAAGGCGTACTTTTACGGAATTTTTGGAACGAAATCCCGTGCGGTATCCGTTTGTTAACGCTTCTTTTTGACAGGGATATATATTTGCTGGGAGGATCCATTCCCGATCCAAAACTTGACCTACGTAAATGATTTTGCCCTCATCTGAACCACCTACGATGGCGTCGTTAGGTATAGTTCCATCATAGTCTCTCCAGTAATAATCTAAAAAAGTTCAAATAAATAGAAAAAGAAATCATTAAATATCTAGACCCGTCAGCGAATTACTAATTAAAAAAGTAGCCCTTGTCCCATTGGTAATGGGTCTGAGCGTACCTATGCCGAAACCTCTATTATATATCGTTAGGCTGTAACATACCTGGTAGAATCGAACAGTTATAAGGCTGCACGTACTCTGCAAAATGTACCAAATAAATAAGAAAAAAACAAACAAAAATGTGCCTGTTACCTTTCACGCAGGTTTGGGCAACCGCTGAATCCCATGCAATAACATGCCACAGGAGGCATATTGTTGCATCTACCAACACTATTGATCTCATTGTACTTTAAAACGAATAACTTTTGAATACGTTCCTTCGTGCGAGCTAGAAACTGTATAACAATTAAAAGAAGAAAAAAAAACAATGGGGATATCCTGGGAATATATGTGATAGGGAAACGATAAAACTGGAAGGAAGTTGTGGTTCCATTAAATTTGATAGATAATGCGTAATTTTTTTTAATCAAAGTTAACATACATATGTACAGGCTGATTTATTAACCTGGTCATAAACTTTATCTGAACCTAAAGGTCATTTTCAGTGAAAAGAAATTCGCTTTCGTTACCTTTTCTGAATTAATTAAGCAAATACACTGTTAGTCTGTCTTATGGTTATGTTGATCATTTCTGGACATCAGAAAACACAATCATCGCATTCAACAGTCAGATCTTAAAATTGATAATACTCTGAGTGCAACCAGTGCAGGTGATTCGAAAACGCTGTTTGACCCGCCGTGCCCTATGTTTCCTGCATTCTCGATTGGTATCAACATGTGACTGAAATGGCGAATATCTATGAGTAACTTTAGTTCATGTATGCGACAAGGGTGTCCAACCCGATCACGTGATTTAGGCTTGGATGCAATGGTCTTATATGTGTGTATACCCTCTCGCTCTTATGTTGATAGCAATTCCTATATGTCTACAGCGAGTCTACTACTTAATACGTCATTGTCTGAACTGAAATTAATAATCTGAGTGCAACCACTGCAGTTGAATGGAAAACGCTATTAAACCCGCCGTGTCCCAAGCTTCCTGCATTCGCGATTGGTATGAACATGTGAGTGAAATGGGAAACATCTTTGGGTAACTTCAGCTCATATATGCGACAAGGATGTCAAACCCTAGATCACGTGATTTAGGCTTGGATTCAATGATCGTATATGTGTGTATACCCCTCTCGCTCTTATGTTGATATCAATTCCTCTTTGTCTACAACGAGTCCACTACTTAACACGTCATTGTCTGAGCCGAAATTGATGAGTGTATGATGCAGTGCAGGCGAATCGAAAACGCTATTAGACCCGCTGTGCCCCTTGCTTCTTCCATTCTCGATTGGTATCAACATCTGGGTGAAATGGCGAATATCTATGAGTAACTTGGTAGCATGGTGATGAGTCATAACGTCATAAGGAATAACCTAAGACAAACGACGATCAAAGATCTATCAATGGTCAGTGACATGCATTGTTGCTGCTCGTGCAGTGTAAAATTATGTATAAATTATATAAAATTTTTCTTGAGAGTGAATGTGCGTTCCAGTGTTAAAAAAAGAAAACGGAAAAATAACTAATAAATGAATAATAAATAAATGAAGTTTAAATCAGGGTGGCATTAAGGTTGTCGTAGGCTTTAGGTACCAGACTTCCTACCGTCCCCCCTGGGCTCTGGCATTTGTTTAGCATGAAAAATATATTTTTTTCCTTCCGAAATTCTAATCTTTTTTCATGGGCCCCAAAAATTCTCGTAGGCCCTAGGCACTGTGCCTAAAGTGCCTTATGGATAAGACGGCACTGGTTTAAATAAGAGAAAAAGGATTGCATTCACATATGTAATTAATAGTAAAATATCAACACTTAAAATTATAACTTAACTTGGAGGCTTCCGCGGCCGTTGTCCATAATTGATTGAATTGGCTTCCGGTTGTTACCGCGTCACGACTGTTTGTACTGCCGACGTTTCGTTCTCCATTGGAGAAGAACTTCCTCAGGGCTGTTACTGCAGTTGGCGGTGTTGGTGCTGCTGGTGGCGCGCTGCTACGTCTCGTTAGAGACACGACATTGCAGTAGGAACAGCCTTGAGGAAGTTCTTCTGCAATGGAGAACGAAACGTCAGAAGTAGAAGCAGTCGTGACGCGGTTCCAACCGCAAGCCAATTCAATTACTTCAAATAATTATAATTCAAGCAGATTTTCCTCATTTTGAAGTCTTTTCCGAAACGAACTTTCATGAAATTCTTTCACGTAATGAATAACAAACTCAGTGGTGTACATTTTTTGTCTGGGGAAATCCCGGTATGTTGCGTGAAGTTTGGTCGTATCAGTAAGAGAGGGCGTTAAAGAAAAATGTTCTTGATAGAAATTGTGAATTACTTCACATCTACAAACGCCATGAAAAGAAGTGTTGCCAATCTCATATAGTCATTTCCGAGGCTTAAAAGGTTTAATGTATAATTTCCTTTTATCTGAAAAACAAATTTACAGTGAACGTTGAGTGCCGAACAATGCGAAGCGCCATCTCTTAACATAAACCGAAAGTTTACTTGCTCGACAGCAAAGATTTCTTTAGGGGTCATGAATTTTTTTTTTGTCTGGAAAATAAGTTTACACTGAACTTGAGTGAGTAAGAGTTACACGAAGCGCCATCTCTTGGCATAAACCAAAAATTTACTTGCTGATCAACACCGAAAGTTTCTTTCCAGAGGACTTAAGGTTCAATCAAAATATTTTTAAGTTTGTTTTGGATGCAATTGGAAATGTTATAGGGAATCAATGAGAGACACGAAGCGTCATCTCTTGGTATAAACCTCTTTGCAATAGATTTAAGCAAAATAAGCGAGAGATACGTTGACGTTCCAAAGACAAAACGAACCCGATTCGACGCGATACACTTAATGAAAAAATGAAAGTTTCTTTTGTGTTAATTTTAATGAAAGTAAGTAATTTTGACCAAAAAAAAAAAACTATTCTGAGCGCGCCATCTCTTGGATAATAGGGGAATTTATTTGCTTTTTTATTCTTAACTCTTAACTAAACATTTGAAATCCGATTTGTTGACCTTCCTTTGTTACCCAACAAAGACAAAACAAGCTCGATTCGAAGCGCTTGCCGCTCTTGATCAGGAATGAAAGTTCATTTTCCTGTAGTTTTAATGAAAATAAAACAAAGAAATAGATTTTGGATTGTAAAAAATCCATTTTTAATACGAAAATTCCCTCCTCAACATTAAATTAGTTTTTGTTAGCAACTTTGTTACAATAAATTTGTAGAGAAGTTAGAAATTACTTATTTATGTCAAATTTGGTCTTCTTATTTTGGAAACTGCTTCTCACAGTAGGCGTGGACCTTAAGGGTGTCACTTCTTGGTCTATTTCGTTCTTATGTCTATTACCTTCGAAGGTTTTCGTTCCAATTTCGCACAGTTTAATAACATGTGTTTAAAAACACTCACGTTTGTAGTTGGCCATGACTTGAAATAGCAATAAAAAAGTATGTCTTTACTTATTAATTGCATGTGTCATATGAACAAAAATAAACAGTAAAGTAAATTGAGCACCGACGTACGTTTACCGATCCAACGCCAACTGCAAACGCGGGAGTTTTTGAAATATCCACCAACTGAAACTAGAATGAGTTACAAAGGCAGCCAACTTTCGTGAATTAGAAAATAAGTAGAAAGAATTATCCAACAACCCATTTGGGTTTCATAAAGTAGCTCATTAAAGCACCCGAAATTTTGTATTGTTAGGTTGGCGGCTAAATTTGTTCACTTCTGAAATTACAAGATGTAGCTACCAAATTGACATATATTTGAAATTACCGCTATCTGTTGACATTTCACATTATAAACATAACAGAAACACTTTCTTTTCCGTTGAAAATTATCACAGAATATGTAATAATATATAAACTTAACCTTGAAATCCACATTTGTTTGAAATATTTTAAACCAACGACGTGGGGAATACTTAGACCCGCCGTGATAATGTTGTCAAAGCCTAGATCACGTGATTGAAGCTTAGATGCAATGGACATATTATATGTATGTACCTCTCGCTCTTATGTTGATATCAATTCCTCTTTGTCTACAGCGAGTCTAGTACTAGAATGATTACTGTAGTTTTTTTTTATAGCGCTTTTTCTTTTTCGCCCTTAAAATTCCCGTAAAACAGGAAATTTCCTAGCAGTTGGCAACACTGACAAGGTCTAGCTTTTCATCGTTAATAGGTGCGTTCGTTTATTCAATTCCGTTCAATCTGTTTACTCTCGCATTTTGTCTCTTATATTAAAGCAGACATTCGGTCTCACTCTAATTTTACTCCATCCCTGTACCGTGTGAATAACCGAACTCATTCTAATTTCAGTTGGTGGATATTTTGAAAGTAATAGCTTCGTTTCAAAATTTGACTGCAAGTCTGCTGGATTGTAATGGGGCCCCGAGCATCCTCTGTATAGCTATTTCGGCCCTAATTGGGGTCTCATCAGCAGAAGAGTAGCTCGAGAACTCCATCGCAATCCCGACGACGACGAGACTTACGCGTAAATGCAAACATGTCACTGACTTCTGACATGTTGTGACAAGTCGTCTGACTTGACGATAGTCCGCCCTGGCCATATAGTGTGTGGTAACTTAAGAGTCAGCGATTTTGCATTCACACACAATTGCAGGTTAGAAACTAGTCATGCGGTGTCGCGACAGTGTGGCATAATAGCTTCGTTCTTAAAAGAACGTATTAAAATAAATTGTCTGAGTTCGGTTCCTTGCCATAACCTAACTTGTCAATTTTGACAGTTCTTGCCATAATCACAGCACCTGTACATACAGCTCAAGCTTTTGTTTTGTACTTTTATTTCCAAGGCTGGCTTTGTTGAAGACCATAGGATTTATTTACGTAAAATTTTAAAATTATTAATTATGTTGTTTTGCTTTTTTTATTAAATTTGAAAAAAAATATAGTTATAGCAACTACGGGTAAAATCCCAGGATGATAACTTATACAGAAGTTTATAACTATATAAAGCTGTTAATTCGGTAGCTCAGGGATTATGAATCTAATTTCGTAATCAAAAGGTCCTAGGTTCAATCCTCAACTCAACTGATAAGAAAAATTGAAAGAAATATGAAAAAAGTGATAAATTGCCTTTCACAAAAAATTTCCCCCTAAAATGTAAATTCGTCACGTATCTGGCAACACTGCCACAAGGAAATAAAAAATCAGGCGTTTTCGACTCACCTGCACCGGTTGCACTCAATGTATTTGCTTCTTCTTTTACCTCGTGTAACAAACACGAGATGAAGATACTTACTCTAAATGCGCACTAGTGCAGTCAATCGAAAACGCTCTAAACGAAATCGACGTTTGCACGACAATGGTGATATATTGAAATAAGACACACAAGCTTTTGTTTTTTTTTTTTTCGTTGATTGCTTGCGATTTAGAAAAAAAAACAGAGGTGAGTGCGTTGAGATACAGAAAAGCGCGTGACAAAATTTGGCGAGAATACAGATGCGCGGCGACATTTGAAAATTCTACTATGAAATAACTGGGCGAAGACGGAAAAGGCCGCGGCGCAATCAACGCGTGGTCCGTATTTGCGCACGACGCCATGACGGACATCGTACGTCTGTCTAAATTTTGCACAATTAAATCTTTGGCGCCGCCGTCGACGCTATTAAGACGTCACGGATAATTTTTCAGCGAGCATTAAAGTTTGATGACAACGCATAAAACAACAACCATAAAAATACATTGTTGAATATTTCGCGAAGTGATGCAATCCGTATCAAGTGGTCAAGAATAACTATTTGAGTTGGTAATGCAATAAAGAGCATTTTTTTATTCGGCTATTTGCAACACTGCAACTGGATACATATGTTTTGTTGGTTTATCTAACCGGAAATGCGTTTTAATTTGAATTTGAAATGTCGCTTGTAAAGTGACAGCTGTCAGTGTCGAGCCGACAACAACCGGAAGTTTCTCTAATTGTGACATTTCATTCTACATAAATTACAGGCAACTAACAGTATATGGAAAACCACATCAATTATTTAAAAATAAAATTCAGCACTACCAACTCAAACTGTAAATCTTGACCACTTTATTTAAAAACAAAAAAAAGGAGTCTAATTGCCAGGGTGCGTTCAGGAACTACCTTGGAGTGGTGGACGTGAGTGTAATTAATTCACACCCGGGCGTGTTCAGAAACTACCTTGGAGTGCAATTGGAGTCTGTCTCATTCGTAGTGATTAATAGAGGTAACTCGTAACCAGAAAAGATGAAGGCTGGTTTAAGATTAAAAATACTTGTAGTCAAATTTAAAACTTCTAATTTGCCATTAATTATACTTAACGTTTGAAAGTGAGGTTATGTTTATCACTTTCTGTTGGCACATGGCTTTTTGTTTACGTTCAAAAATCAAGAATCTTTATTAAATTAAATCCATTTTTTTTGAACAACACGAAACTAAGAGCCAAATTCTGACACATCACTCATACTCAACTCAAAAATTCAGTAATGCTTTCATATTTACTTGTATAGTCAAGTTTATGATCAATTTAGGTATTTTGTTCATCAGTGATTTACGATAGAAAGTCAAGCAAAAAGAACATTTAAATGAAGTGAGGTTACTTGTTCGTAAAGACTGTTTAATCGCATCATTTACAGAAAGAAGGAAAAATGGAAACAATCACAAACAAAAATTGAAACTTTATTTTTGTTTACTATTATTAAACGTCAAACGATTTTTAACAACAAAATTAGTTTGTTTTTCTCTAAAAAGTTGGAAAATTGGTAAACATCATTCTTTTTAAATTTACCGCGCTTAAAACTGTGGTAAAATAAAACTACCACAGATGGCGCCACTAAATTTTGAATCTTGGCCAAAACGAATTAATTTTTGTCACTTATTTACTGCGATTGTCTTTTGTTTTTATTTAATTTTTTGTTTTAATTCCATAATAAATGATGATCGCATCATTTACAGAAAGAAGAAAGAAAAATGGAAACAATCACAAACGAAAATAATAAAAAGGTCTATGACAATCGAAAAATTCTATTTTCGTTTACTATTATTAAACGTCAGCGATTTTTAAAAACACAATTACGTTTATTTATTTTTTTTCTCTAACAAGAGACGTAGTTTGAAAATTGGTGAATATCATTCTTTTTAAATTGACCGCGCTTAGAAATGTGGTACAACAAAACTACCCACAGATGGCGCCACTAAATTTTGAATCCTGCCCAAAACGAATGATTTTTTTTTAATTAACTATCTATAACTCTACTTTTACTTCATTGTTTCTGTTTCGTGTTCTGTTTGTGTTTGATTATTTTTTATTTTATTTAAAGAAAACAAACAGATCTGAGCGAAGGCGATTTTCGAGCTTCTCGTTAAATCACATTTTTTTTAAAGGTAGATTATTATTTGTTTCCCGCAATCGTCCCGTCTTTATATTTTTTTGTTTGTTTTTGTTTCATGTTTCGTTTTCATTTCATTTCTTGTTTAATTTTTAAAGAAAATAGAAACCTATCTGAGCAAAGTTGATTTTCAGGCTTCTCGTTAAATCACATTCTTGCCATTGTTTTACTGCGATCGTCTTTTGTTTGTATTTCATTTTTTTTCCTTGTCTTTATTTCATGTTCTGTTTTTATTTAGTTTGTCGTTTTTGAGTCATGTTCTGTTATTCTTTTCATTATTTAATTTAAGCGAAAACCATTTTGATGCTTCTCGTTAAATCATATATCGAATGTTCTTTTAATTTTGACGTCGTTCTTTTAAATTTGGCCGTGACAAAGTGTTCACAGTGAACATACCACAATTTTGATAATTCGTTGTAAATCATGTTCTCTTATTATGTTTTTTCGTTTGTTGCAATAGATCTCCTTCTTAGTGTATTTTTTCCTTTATTACAATTGATCTCATTCTTGTGTCGTCTTATCGTACTGTGGAGTTCGAAACCTCGAAAGCTAGGTTAGGAACGGCAAGTTCAAATGTCAAATTGACAACTGCTATGATGTTGGTTCACAATTAAATCTTTATGCCCAATTTCGACGCTAGATTAGAAAAAAGACACTATGTATGGACATATATATTTTTTAAAGTAACTGTTATTTATTTACCGCGATCATCTTTTGATTTTATTTCATTTTTTTTGTTATATTCAAAGAAAGTAAATAACGAATTTTTTTAATTAGCTGTCATTTATTTATTGTGATCGTCTTTTGTTTTATTTCATTTTTTTTTGTTTTTATTTCATTTCTTGTTTTTGTTTTGTGTTCTGTTTTTGTTTGATTATTTTTTATTTTATTTGAGGAAAACAAACCAATCGAGGTGATTGTTAAATCACATTTTTTTTTAAAGTAAGTTGTGATTTATTTCACTTTTCGTTTCCGTTTCGTATTCTGTTTTTGTTTTATTAATTTTTATTTTATATGAAGCAAATAAACCGATTTAAGCAAAGACGATTATCATACTTCTCGTTAAATATTTTGTTTTCACTTAACTGTCATTTATCACAATCTTGGTTTCCGGGTTGGGAACCGCGCCAATTCTTCGTCTTGCCGACGTTTCGTCCCTCTCGCCGTGGACTTCTTCAGGGCTTCGTTGGAGGCTGTAGCTGCTGATGTAGTCGCTGCTGCTGCTGTGAAGAGTCTCTTCAGAGTCTTCACAGCAGCAGCAACGACTCCAACGAAGCCCACGGCAAGAGGGACGAAACGTCGGCAAGACGCGGTTCCCAACCCGGAAACCAAGATTGTGATGGACAACGGCCGCAGAAGCCTTCAAACCAAGCAACTGTCATTTATTTACGTCCTTTGTTTATATTTCGTTTCTTTGTTCGTTTCGCGTTCCATTTTAATTTGATTATTTTTTTATTTTATTTAAAGAGAACAAACCAATCTAACCAAAGGCGATTTTCAAGCTTCTCGTTAAATCACAATTTTTTTTTAAATAAATTGTCATTAGTCACATTCAGATTACGTAGCAGAAAGCGCTACTGCTACCGATAGGCCCCCTCAACGTTTGCCACGTTTCTTGTTTGTTCTTTCCTAACTTTATACAACGCTTTGCACAATCGAACAAGTTTACGAGCTTTCCGATGGTCTTAATATCGACAAATAGGTCTACTGCATCTCACTTCTTGTTTTTTTTTTTAATGCATTGGGATTTTATTAGAAGTAAAATATATCGAAAATCAATATTCGACCCCTTCCGAAAATTGGCCCGTATGTTTTGACTCGCTGTGTACCTCACCGACTCCGTTAGTTTGTAATCCGTGGCTTGGCGAACATTTCCGTTATACGATGGCGGCGGTAATTGGTTCCCGATTTAATTTGCAACACGGCAAGTGTACAGTGCACGAAGACGACCTACTTTCGCCGAAGAAGGTTTGTTTACCTCAAGCCTGGGAATTGTTATGTTATTGCATTCTATGCCGTGGTGGCGAAATGGCGTGTTCGCTCTCGCTTCCCACAATTGGACCACGCAATATATTCTCACGCAACTTGAACGCTATAGAGAAAAAATCCGCAATCATGTCAATGCTTTTCCATCATTTAGAAATCGACTTTGCTCCATTAAAATTACAGCAACAGTTTCTTAACGATTTAAATTTGGCGCCTTTGCAACTGGCCTACACTTATGGCGTTTTTAAGTGACCTCTACCGGTTACATTTTCTTTTAACGTCATGTAATAACACAAGATGAAGATCTTTTACTATTTTTATTTTATGTTGCTTCTTTTCGTCCCGAAGTAAAATGTGTTTTCGAATGTAATTAATGCTTACATGAAATTCTTTAATTAATTTATTTATGTGTTAGTAGGCGTCCTCTACCGACAATCAAGGTAAATAAAAGCAAGTGGACGCGTGCCTTACCAACTTAAAAATTGCGGCAATTTCAAACTGTCGTCAAATTTTAAAAACACATTGCATTGTTTGTTGCTACTGCGATTGACTGTACTGTGACGTTTCGGATAAATATTTCGTGCGGCTGTTTTTCACGTATGAATATTCACGATGCGGTTTACCGGCCTAACGATTAATGAATGTTGTTTAAATTCTCAACGTTATCCTTTCACGTCAACGTCATAACTTGTCGCCATCGATTCCCAGTAATTTGATCGAAGTCATTTGCATTAGCGACAATGCTATGCAAGTCGGAGTTAACGTAAATCATTACACATGCGAGAGATTGGTTTATCATTTAGGCAAATCAAAATTGAAATCGAAAAGGGTTTCCTGTAATTAAAACTTAATTTAAATATTTATTTATCGCGATAGATTCGTTTGTTATTCGTTTTATTATTTACCTTGGACGCACCGAGTGAGTTTAATCAAGACCATTTCTTCCAACTGACAATATTTCTATTGAATTCTTGCTTGTCACTTTCCCTTGGTTATTCTCTTCTTCTTGTTCCAGAACCAAGAGCCTCTGATTACTCCTCTTTCTTTTTTTTGGCAAATTTTTCCTTCTTGTCCTTTCAACAATTCCTAGTTCCCTAATTAGGAAAAACCAGAGATTATTTTGTTTTTTGTGGTCAATTTCCTTTTGGTTTCGCATTTTTCTTGAAATTTATATTATCTATGGGGGTCAGTTAACATGTCTATTAAAATCCGTCATAAGAAAACACCATGCTATCTAAAAAAAATCAAAGAAGGGCGTGGTCGTTTCGAAACAATTGAAGATCGAGGTCGTTGGAGTCCCCCAGGTTAATCAAAGACTTTTGGCTCTATCTCTCAAAATAAGCAAATAATTTTGAACATACAGAAACGTGACCGTCACAGAAAGTAATGTTTAATCGTTTTCTAGAAAGTATTTGATCGAACATCATTTCAAATAATTTTCAAAAAAAAAAAAGGTCCATATTATACTCTATTTGGTCATGTCATGTAGGTGTTAGTTACACAAGTGCAATGGCAAGGTCAACGAGAAATCCTCAACACCTACCATTTCCTTTTGCATATTGACCTTTGTAATGTTTGTTTCCTTCAGTAAATGAACTTTTGGACTTGGCAGTTAGTGAGAGGTAATTCATCAATTTCGTGTTTCCTGGTCGAGCGTACCAACCTATTTTTTTGTTCGTCATGCGCTCCAGTTTCAAAGAAGAAGGAGAAGAAGAAAAAAAGGAGCACGTGAGACGTCATATCATAAACAAAGCAATTATTTTTAAATTTGACAAACGCCAAATTACAGGCATTAACTTTAGTATATATCCGGGCGTAATTTCGAGAGAAATTACGCCAAATTACCGCTTCGGTCCATTACTAAGCAATAAAGCCGCCGCCGGCCGCGTCTTCCCTTCACGTTCAATAAGTTCAAGTAGCATGCTAAGCGAGCACGATTAGCTCTAATCATTCCTTGTTTTGAAACCGCAGTGATTCAGCGAATCGTTTATCTGTCGTCTGGAAGGTAGCCCATATCAATTACTCTCATTCTTTTCGATCAGCACTTCTGAAAGCGTATCACCTCTAGAATTCCACGAGAACAAAATAAATAAATTTATTATTGAAGTAGGCCATGATTGTTGCAATACAGTTGGCGACACTAACATCAAATTAAAAAAAAAAAAAAACAGCAAATTCTATTGAAATCCGCGTAACCCAAAATTTTAAGGTGGAAACACTGATGAGTTGGTACCAAATATGTAAACAATAAACCTAACCTCAAACCTGTTTGCCAAGTTGACGTTTGTGTTTCAATTTCTTAAAGAGAAGAAAATAATCAAAGACGTTGAGAAAACTGGATAAAAGATCTTTTTGGTTTTACTTAACAACTTTGTTTATTTATTTTCGCCCCTGACGAAGCCATCATCCCATAGCGAAACGTTCTACCGATTGTGCGTATTTGAAGTGTCCATTAAAAGAATTTGTTTATTTCAATAAAAAAATTCTCATCGAAGTGGGCCGTGATTGTTGGGACACAGTTGGCGACACTGTCTAAAACAAATTTAAATAACTTATACAGGGGCGTCAGAAATGATTTAAATCCACGTGACCTCGCCATATAGGCAACTCATTATACTCTGTTGGTAATAATGCTTTACAAGGTCATCGTAATTTACACGGAGGACATCTACAGCCACGAACTCAATGGCGAATACACGGCAATTTGAAAGTTTTCTCATTATCGCCACTTCTGAGAAAACAAAACCTAATTCAAATTTGTCACGTGGCTTGAAATCAATTCTGACGTCATTGTATGGTCGACAAATTCAACTGAAAGCCGTTTGACTCAAAATTTAGAATCGGGGACACTGTTGCGTTGGTAGCAAATATGTAAACAATCAGCATAACCTCAAATCGGATTGTCAAATTGACAGTTGTTTCTGTTAAGTAAGGAGCAAAAATGAAAAGTCGAAGACGTTTAGAAAACTGATTAATTCTATCGACATTTATGTCAATTAGAGATCTGTGTGTCAATCGCGGCCATTTGTTGACACACAGTTGGCAACATTGACTAACAACAAATTTAAGTATAACTTGTACAACAAATTTAAGTGACAGTCGCGTGGCTCAAAATTTTAAGATGGAAACATTGATGAGTTGTTGAAATATTCAGTTCTTGTTTTGTTTCAATAAAAGATCAAATCAATTTCTTATCGAAGTAGGCCGTGATTGTTGGGGCCACGGTTGGCGACACTGACTAAAATCAAATTTAAATAACTTTTATTTATAAAAGGTCGGCAAATTCAACTGAAAGCGGTACGACTCAAAATGTAGAATCGGGGACACTGTTGTGTTGGTATCAAATATGTAAACAATCAACATAACCTCAAATCGGATTCTCAAATTGACAGTTGTGTCTGATAAGTAAGGAGCAAAAAAGAAAAATCGAAGACGTTTAAGAAACTGACTAATTCTATCGTGGGTTGGCAAATTCAACTGAACGCTCTACGACTCAAAATTTATAATTGGGGACACTGATGGGTTGGTACCAAATATGTAAACAATCAACATAACCTCAAATCGGATTGTGAAATTGACAGTTGTGTCTGTTTAGTAAGGAGCAAAAAAGAAAAATGGAAGACGTTTAGAAAACTGACTAATTCTATCGGTTTTTTTTTTCTATAATAAGAGATCTGTGTGTCAATCGCGGCCATTTGTTGACACACAGTTGGCAACACTGACTAACAACAAATTTAAATGTAACTTGTACAACAAATTTAAGTGACAGCCGCGTGGCTCAAAATTTTAAGGTGGGACACATTGATGAGTTGTTGACATTCAGTTCTTTTTTTTGTTTCAATAAAGATCAAATCACTTTCTCGTCGAAGTAGGCCGTGATTGCTGGGACATAGTTGGCGACACTGACTAAAATCAAATTTAAATAACTTTTATTTATAATAGGTCGGCAAATTCAATTGAAAGACTCAAATTTAGAATCGGGGACACTGTTGCGCGTTGGTACCAAACAATCAACATAACCTCAAATTGACAGTTGTTTCTGTTAAATAAAGAGCAAAAAGACAAAATCGAAGACGTTTAGAAAACTGACTAATTCTATCGGAATTTACGTCAATAAGAGATCTGTGTGTCAATCGCAGCCATTTGTTGACGCACAGATGGCAACACTGACTAACAACAAATTTAAATATAACTTCTACAACAAATTTAACTCACAGTCGCGTGACTCAAAATTTTAAGGTGGAAACATTGATGAGTTGTTGACATTCAGTTTTTTTTTGTTTCCATAAAAAGTCAAATCACTTTCTCGTTGAAGTAGGTCGTGATTGCTAGGACACAGTTGGCGACACTGACTAAAATCAAATTTAAATAATTTATATTTATAAAGGATCGGTAAATTCAACTGAAAGGAGTATGACTCAAAATTTAGAATGGGGGACACTGTTGCGTTAGTACCAAATATGTAAACAATCAACATAACCTCAAATCGGATTGCCAAATTGACAGTTGTTTCTGTTAAGTAAAGAGCAAAAAAATAAAATCGAAGACGAAAACTGACTAATTATATCGAAATTTATGTCCATAAGAGATCTGTGTCAATCGTTGCCATTTGTTGACACACAGATGGCAACACTGACTAACAATAAATTTAAATATAACTTATACAACAAATTTAAGTGACAGCCGCGTGACTGAGCTGTTGACTTATTCAGTTTTTTTTTGTTTATTTCAATAAAAGATCAAACCAATTTCTCATCGAAGTTGGTTCCAAATATGTAATTATCAACATAACCTCAAATCGGATTGTCAAATTGAAAGTTGTGTCTGTTAAGTAAGGAGCAAAAAAGAAAAATCGAAGACGTTTAGGAAACTGACTAATTCTATCGTGGGTTGGCAAATTCAACTGAACGCTCTATGACTCAAAATTTAGAATCGGGGACACTGTTGCGTTGGTACCAAATATGTAAACAATCAATATAACCTCAAATCGGATTGTCAAATTGACAGTTGTGTCTGTTAAGTAAGGAGCAAAAAAGAAAAATCGAAGACGTTTAGAAAACTGACTAATTCTGTCGGTTTTTTTTTCTATAATAAGAGATCTGTGTGTCAATCGCGGCCATTTGTTGACACACAGTTGGCAACAATGAATAACAACAAATTTAAATGTAACTTGTACAACAAATTTAAGTGACAACCGCGGGGCTCAAAATTTTAAGGTGGGATACATTTGATGAGTTGTTGACATTCAGTTTTTTTTGTTTCAATAAAAGATCAAATCACTTTCTCGTCGAAGTAGGCCGTGATTGCTGGGACACAGTTGGCGACACTGACTAAAATCAAATTTAAATAACTTATATTTATAAAGGGTCGGCAAATTCAACTGAAAGGCGTATGACTCAAAATGTAGAATCGGCATGGTACCAAATATGTAAATAATCAACATAACCTCATATCGAATTGTCAAATTGACAGTGTTTCTGTTAAATAAAGAGCAAAAAAATAAAATCGAAGACGAAAACTAACTAATTATATCGAAATTTATGTCAATAAGAGATCTGCGTCAATCGCGGCCATTTATTGACACACACAATTGGTAACACTGACTAAGAACAAATTTAAGTATAACTTGTACAACAAATTTAACTGGCAAGCGCGTAACTCAAAATTTTAAGGTGGGTTGTTGATAGATTCATTTTTTTTTTCTATAATACCTGTCAAATGTTTCTTATGTTAGTATTTCAAAATTCTATATTTAGCGATTCCAACAGAATTTTGACATTGTCAGTATTAAAAAAAAACAAACATGCCAAATGTACAATCCCCAACCTGTTTGGCAAATTGACGTTGGGAAATGTCTATAATTTTGGTAAATCAGACCACAGTATAAGCAATTAGTCAGTAGCGACACTTAAACGTCAGTGTCAAATTCGACCGCCATACTGTTTGATACCTACATATTTGCAAGTGTAATGTAATTTGCAAATCAGTAGGTATTAAACAAAATGGCAAATGTGATAGTCATACTCGAGTGTCGCTACTGTGTAGATTATTATACTGTGAATCAGTACCGAGATTATTTGAAATGTCAAACTTAATAAACTGAAATTTCGCAGTAACTCTTCTTCTTTCTGTCCAAAATGCACCTGGCAAAATCGATGCTCTCACTTTTTGAGTGGAACTTGAACGAGGCATTTTGTCAAAATACAAAATAAACGAAAAATAAACACGAGCTGTTATCAGTAAAATTTGTATTAAACGTCAAAATTACTAGAGACGCTTTGTATGTTTGACTAAACGTCAAAAGTCCGCTACTGTACATAAAAAGCAAAAGAAAATCAAAGATGTTTAGAAATCTGGGTAATTGCTTAATTCAATAAGAGATTTAAATGAATTTATTATTGAAGTAGGCTGCGATTATTGGAACACAGTTGGCGACACTGACGAATAACATCAAATTTAAATAAGACATACAGATTGAGCGATTTCTACTGTAAACCACGGACTCAACAATTGAAGATGGGAATATTGATGGGTTGGTACAAAGTAGGACCTATTCGGCCAAATTGACGTCTGTTTTTAAAGTAGGAGGAGTAAAAGCTTTATAAAAATTGGAGCGGTTTATACCGATAAGTCTATTTTCTCACTCTTACATGCATTAAACGCATTCATTTTATCTCACTTTTCTACCTCGATTCACGCAGCGCTCCAATTTTCGAAAACACTTACAGTTGTCGCCCTGTTTTAGATAAAACTAAAAGACACTTCTATTGCAAACTAATTTAGTTTCTCTGCGAAATTTATAATTTATAAGTTGACAATTTTTAGTAACACATTTAATACAAAAATAAAAATTGAAGAATGGTGCAAATCTGGATGTCGAAGAGTAGGCAGTTAGAAAAATGGATAATCTTCAATTAATGGTTATTACTATTCTTTAGGCCTCAATTAATTCAGCAGACAGCAGATTGAGATTTATTTTATTAGATTGGCATGCACATTTCAAAATTTATGTTATAAAATATATAAATATATAATATAAATCAAAGTTGTAAAAGTTGTAGAAATAGAAACAAATGAAAAGCGCAGACAAATGAATTTAGAAAAATAGGAAAATGCGAGCTTAAAAGAAACGATCGATATCCGAAAATAATTTCGAATAATTTCGAAAACGATGAATAAAGTTCTAAACAATAATAACGAGAAACAATTGAAAAACAAAAAATCACGAAAACTGAAAACAAAATAAAAAACAAAATAATGAAGGCAGATCAAAATAGAAGTTGAAAAACAAGAGAATTGAATTAGTACAAAGAACTTATTTTTTTTATAAAAAAAACAATGAAAATCAAAATCGACAACAATAAAACTGGAAACTAAAGAAATTGAAACAAATGAAAATCGAAAGCAAGCAAATTAATTTAAAGAAATAAGAGAATGCGAGCTGTAAAGTGGTACAAAATTTAAAATGTAACAAAATTCTAAGAAAAACAATGAGAAACAATTGAATATCGATAAAAACAGCTTGAGTCGAAATGAAACAAAAAAAATACATAATAATAAATCACGAAAGCTAGAAACGACTTGAGAAAAAAAAACAAAGGAAGATCAAAACAAACGACAGTTAACAATAGAATCTTTATCTATCGAAAAAATGTAAAATAAAAACTCCTTCCTATTTTTTTCTTTTTCATCAACAAGGGCAAAACAAAAATGAAAGATAATGTAATTTAACTGTTTAAACTGTTCATCGGAAAAAAATTGTTTAATAGAAACAAAAGACGATCGATTTCACAAAACACTCGACTCTCTCTTCTTCAAGAACAAAACAAAAGGCGATTGACAGTTTAAAATAAAATTTTCATTTGTTCATTAAAAGCGAAACGAAAGCGAAAGGCAATAGATTTCACAAGAAACAATTTGACAACCTTTTTTCCGCATCAAGAAGGAAACAAACGACAATTAAATTTTTAACAATAGAATCTTTATCTATCGAAAGTACGTAAAATAAAAACAAGAGACGATCGATTTCGGAAAATAATTTCGGTGTTATCACGGTATATTATTTTATCTGAAGTTTTCATCGTTATTTTTACAAACCAGCTATCAACTCTAACTTAAAAAAATTAACGAAGTGATCCAGCAAAAGTAATGACGGGTACTGCCAATTCCTCAGTGTTCCCCACATACTAAATTAGCTTCGGTTATTTATAGCCACGTGGCATAAACGAATTGGACCAGTTATGTAAACTGTTGAACATAAACAGTGTTGCCACTGCTATAAATTGAACGTATCGACTTTTGCTGAAGAATGTACTGAATTTTGAGGTTAAGTATTTCATGATGGTTTTTATGGATGCATTATACCGTGTCTTCAAATGAATTCCTCATTAAAGTAAGCTGTGATTTTGTTTATAAAGTTGGCGACGCTCAATACAGTGTTGCCAACTTAGGGGATTTCCCCCTAAATTTAGGGGATTTTAAGTGTCGAAGGGTAAATTTAGGAGATAACGTTCTTTAGGGGATTTTTCAGGATTTTTTTAACACTTACACTAACACTAACATCTCGCATTATTACGTTAAATTAAAATTAAAATAAAATGCAAATACACTAAGTGCAAGTGAAACGAAAACGCTATAATATTTAGAACTAATTTTTTAGTTACATTAAAGTAAACGAAACCAAAAATGATTTAAAAAAGAAATAGAAATATACACCTGCAGATTTGTAAATAAAAACAAATTTTAGGGGATTATGTCTTTCATTTGGGGGATTTTTAAACCTTAGATGGGGGGGAAATCGTTGTCAATGGGTTGGCAACACTGGCTCAATACAAGAATGAGGGACAGTTGTCAATAATTGTCAGTGTCACATTACCTAATCATGACATCACATAAAGAAATATGCAAACTCAAAATTGAAAGACGCACTTAATTACTATTTCAATTCAAAACAACGTTAACGCTTAAAACAGACGCTGAAAATGTTGTCCTTCATCTAGAATGCACAAACGCGTTTGCCAAGTTGGGAGGTTATGTTAACACAATTAATTAGGCAGCTACCAGTGTTACTAACCTTTAGGAGAAAAAACACTGAAGTCGTGGCCTACTTTAATTAGGAAATTAATTGAATGCCTGGTACATTCCTTGTTTTGTAGTTGCTGGTTAAAAATAATTTTGCAAAATCGCCTATTTTCATTAAATAAAATAAATAAGGAAGTAATTAAAGTTATAAAAAGGTAAAAACAAAAGTCGAAACTCTCAAATGTCAAAGCACAGTACCAACGCCAACACTGCCGATACAACAAGCCAAAAACTAAAAGTTACTAAAAGAGCACTCGCAGGAAAATTCTTCCAAAGTAATAACCTGATAAATTAAATAACTTGTAAAGCATCAATCTAACTCAAATGTCAAATTCTTCAGTGTTCTCAACTGTTCAGCAAAAGTCACGTACGTCCTCCTCCATTTATAAATTGAATTACTCTCACGATTCAAAGTGCATACATTCAAATCAAAAAGTTGATTGTTGATTTGGTATAAACTATCCTTTTCTAGGAGCGTTCGGATAAACTATTATTAATTGGCAAGAAGTCTATATACGTCGTCGCTTGTAATCCAACCTTTACGACCTGCACGACCAAATTTAGAACGCAACCGCAATTGCGTCGGGTATTTGGGTCGTTTACCCTCACAAGTCAGGAATGAGAATGAGTGTGTCGACCCGGTGCGACGTCGGGCGTCGCGACGCCAATGCGTGCGTCTAGCCGACCGAGATTTTATCTCTCGAGGGGTCTGGGTTTTTTTTTTCTTTTTTAATGAGAAGCAAACATACAGCGCAAATCTTTTTTTTTTAATTTTTCGAAATATGAAAAGGCTTTTGACGTCCAAGGGGCGTTCTTTTTTTTAACACGATACAATCGAAACAATCTGGATTCATTGGGCTTCGGACGTGGACAAATTTTTTCACCCGACGCATTCTAAATTAGACAATAATTACTGACGTACAACGTGCAGGCGTTTGACGCATTCTCACACGGAATTATTTTATTCAATCGAGTGCATACAATTACGCCACGCTCTGTTTGACCGGCTCAAAGTCAACGATTGTCGTAAAAATTTATTATTATTACACATGGGCTTTCTTCCCACGCGCCTCCGGTGATCATTACATAAAATGTAAAATATAAAGGTAATGGAATGTATATGAGTACGTTTTACCTTGGTGGCACGAAATCTACGGCTTTATTAGCTGTTAGGTAACAGTGGTATGTAAACTGAAGGTGTTTTACACGTGTTACGATTTTTTTGTGTTTACTTTGTTGAAATTAAATGTTTAGGTTCCATTTCTAGACATTAGTCGTTTACATTTTTAAAGTAAAAAAAAAATTCTCTTCACTCACTAAGAGGGAAAAAATGGCAGTCTTTTTTTCTAATCATAAGGAAACATACTTCTCACAAATCTATATCTACCGCTTGTTTCAATGAAACTTGAAAAAGGGCGGAGACAAGACTGTATTGTAAAATAAGGAGCGTTCGTTTGTTCGTTAAGCGACGCCTTCTTTGCTATACTTTGTGAGCGAGAAATTCGCATTTGTTACGAATTCGAGACGAAAATAACTGATAACTCAAAATAGTGCGGGATCCTCCCTTATACAGGGTTACTGTTAATTAACCCGAAAAAAATGAAACCACAACCACCGAGAGTATGTTAATGTTTGACATTGAATTTGAAGTCTAATAAATCATTTCACATTTTCGGAAAAAAACCGATTTGTTTAAGTGATTCCTTGGAATTTCTAGTAATCCTATCTGAGCTTATGGGATTTCCAAACAGCTCTAGCAATTTCATTTTCTCGTAATCTGTGACATTCACGCACTCGATTTGATCAAAAATTATATGCACGACGAATTAATCAACAAAAGATTATTTACACGATCATTTGCGAATTTGTTATCCTTATTTCAGACGCAATTCCAGTTATTTTAGAAACTACTAATAATTACGTCTCGTAAAAGAAACAATCACATTTCAGTTCGCAGCAGTTAAACGTGTAATGAAACGAAAATACCTCAACGCTAACGAGAGAAAAAAAAACATATATCGTTGAAGTACGAAAAAATTATTCGACAAAAAGGATCAAAAGAAAAGCGAACCAAACAACAAAATGAAAGATAAGGTGATCCAAGAATGTAAAAGAACGAAGATCGATGATTATCGAACGGAGCGCAGGAAAAATAAAAAATAAAACGGCGAGAAACGCATACATTATTCCGAGAAAATATTTCAAAGAAAAGTACAACGAAAGGGGTAGATTCTTAAAATTGAAAAGAAATTTTGAACAAAGTCAATAAGAAAAATAACTAATGAAGGCACGAAACAAAATAGTGTTAGTCATTTGTTTTTTTTTTCGGAGAAAATCGAAATTCGTTTGCTTTTCGCCCTCTTTTTTATTGGTGCATATTTCGATATTGTTTGATTCAAGTTTCTTTTGTTTTTGTTTTTTGCGTATCGAATTATTCTTTCCCGTAGTTTTTTTTTTGTCTTTAATTATTTTCTTCGACAAAATAAAACAAGAGAAAATTGAAGAAAAATGAACAACGAAAGGCAAAGAATGGGACAGGTTTTCGGCAAACATTTTTTAAAACAAAAAAAACTTGAAACAATATCAATAATAAAAATAACCAGAGAAGACACGAAACAAAATAGCGTTAGTCTTTTGTTTTTTTTTTTTGAGAAAATCGAGTTTCGTTTGTTTTTCGTTCGTTTTATAATTAAGTGCATAATTAGATATTGCTTGTTTCAAGTTTCTTTTTTTTTCACATCGAATTGTTCTTCCGTTAGTTTTTTTTTTCGTGGAAATTCGAGATCGATTTGTTTTTCGTTTGTCCTTTGATTTGTACAAATTCAATAATAAAAATAACTAATAAAGGCACGAAACAAAATAGTGTTAGTCATTTGTTTCTTTTTTTTCAGAGAAAATCGAGATTCGTTTGGTGTTCGTCGTTTTTATTATTAGTTCATATTTCGATGTTGTTTGTTTCAAGTTTCTTTTGTTTTTGTTTTTTTCATATCGAATTGTTCTTCTTTTGTCTTCAATTTTTTTCTTCGATAAAATAAAACAAGAGAAAATTGAAAAAAAAAAACGAACAACGAAAGGCAAAGAATGGGATAGGTTTCGGCGAAAATTTTTTAAAACAAAAAAAACTTGAAACAATATCAGCAATAACAGAGAAAACACGAAACAAAATAGCGTTAGTCTTTTGTTTTTGTTTTTTGTTTTTTTGAGAAAATCGAATTTCGTTTTATTATTAGTGCATAATTAGATGTTGTTTGTTTCAAGTTTCTTTTGTTTTTCTTTTTTCTTCGCATCGAATTATTCTTCGCGTTAGTTTTTTTTATTTTTAATTATTCTCTTCGACAAAATAAAAACAAGAGAAAATTGAAAAAAAAGGACAACGAAAGGCAAAGAATGGGATAGGTTTTCGGCGAAAATTTTTTAAAACAAAAAAAAAAAACACGAAACAAAATAGCTTTACTCTTTTGTTTTTTTAGAGAAAATCGAGATTCGTTTGTTTTTCGTTCATTTTATGATTAGTGCATAATTCGATGTTCTTTGTTTGAAGTGCCTTTCGTTTTTCTTTTTTTTTCACATCGAATTATTCTTCCCGTTAGTTTTCTTTTTAATTTTTAATTATTCTCTTCGACAAAATAAAAACAAGAGAAAATTGAAAAAAGAGAATAACGAAAGGCAAAGAATGGGATAGGTTTTCGGCGAAAATTTTTTAAAACAAAAAAAAACTTGAAACAATGTCAATAATAATAAAAATAACCAGAAAAGACACGAAACAAAATAGCGTTAGTCTTTTGTTTTTTTTTTTTTTTTTTTTGGAGGGAATCGAGATTCTTTTGTTTTTCGTTCATTTTATTATTAGTGCATAATTCGATATTATTTGTTTCAAGCTTCCTTTGTTTTTTTTTTCCCATCGAATTATTCTTCGCGGTAGTTTTTTTTTATTTTTAATTATTCTCTTCGACAAAATAAAAACAAGAGAAAATTTGAAAAAGAAAGAACAACGAAAGGAAAAGAATAGGATAGGTTTTAGGCGAAAATTTTTTGAAATTAAAAAACAAGAGAAAATTGAAAGAAAAGAACAACGAAAGGAAAAGAATGGGATAGGTTTTCGGCAAAATTTTTTTGAATTTGAAAAAAAAAACTTGAACAATGTCAATAATAAAAATAATAAGAGAACTCACGAAACAAAATAGCGTTAGTCTTTTGTTTTTTTTTCGGGGAAATTCGAGATTGATTTGTTTTTCGTTCGTCCTGCTATGTATTACTACATATTTCGATATCGTTTGTTTGAACTTTCTTTCGTTTTTCTTTTTCTTTTCACATTGAACTATTCTTCCAGATAGTTTTTTTAACGTTTAATGATTCTCTTTTGTTTTTGTTTTTGATAGAAAAAAAGCTGCGCGAAACGCTTACGTTGATCCAAAAAAAAAAAAAAAAAAAAAAAAAAAAAGGCAAAGAATAGGATTGCTTTTCGGCGAAAAAGTTTTTGAAAATGAAAAGAAAACTCGAAGAAACGTCGATAATAAAAATAACCAGAGAAGATCAAACGAAACAAAATAGTCGTTAGTCTTTTGTTTTTTCTGAACTCCTCCGGAAAAAAAAATCGAGATTCATTTTTATTTTTCGTTCATCCTATTGTCGTTTGTTTCAGCTTTCTTTTCTATCGAATTATATGTATTTTCCATTAAAAAAAAAATTCCGTTGAGAATTCGTCTAATTCTGTATTTCGTTGTTTTTTTTTCAGTTTCTTTTTGTTTTTTTCATTTTCTCTATCTGTTTCATGTGTGATCTTATTCTAATTCTAAATTCTAAAACATGTATCAAAACAGAAACAAAAGAAGATCGAAGATTCTCCAACAAAATACAAGATAATTTTCAGAAACTGTTAAAAACCAAGAGGAGGAATTGCGCGAAAGGCATACGATAGTCCAAAATAAAAAGAAAAGAAATGAAAGCAAAGCAAAATATACGATTTGAAAACGTGAAAGATTCGTTGTTGTCTTTTCAGGTTATTTGTTTTTTTTTTTGTTTGTTTCTTATGTAGTTTTATTTTTATTTCATTAGAAAAGATAAAGTTCTCGTTTCGTGCAGATGATTTCTTTTTTTTTGTGAAATGACGTATATCAAAATAGGAATAATAAGAATAAAAAAACAAAAGAGAAACGACTATCCTGCGACGGAATTAACGCTGTCAAACCTACAGCGAAACGTCGATATTTTAAACAATTTTACAGAGTGTCCAGACCAATTGTAATTACACATTTTCAACGGGCAATTAAAAATCACAACATTTTATTAATAAATTGCGTTCAGTGAAATTTAATTGGGGGCGGTACGAGAGATTAA
This sequence comes from Serrognathus titanus, assembly GCA_039766575.1. Classification (NCBI taxonomy): domain Eukaryota; kingdom Metazoa; phylum Arthropoda; class Insecta; order Coleoptera; family Lucanidae; genus Serrognathus; species Serrognathus titanus. Next base: position 10,193,806 of record CM077914.1, read on the forward strand.
ACAAGAGCAGGAAGTTTAGGATTTTTGATACGTGTAATTAATACTTTAACGCCATCGAATGTACTATTATACCGGCAATTGACTGAAACTGAGATCATAGAAATTCAATGAGAACAAACAGCGCAGACTGGAATTTATGAAATGTGAAAAAAATAGAATTAGTTGGGGCTATCTCTCAATCTTTTTTACTTTCCTACTCTGCTTTCAGTCTCTCACTTTCGTTATAATCTCATTTTCAAACAACTACCTGTATTGGGAGACGCTAAGATCAGATTTTTTAATACTCAACAACAAATTCTCTATAAATGTAACACAAACAAAACTTAACTTGATTCTTTCGTGATAACCAATCAACGATCTTAATGACAGTTGTCCAAACCGACCAATCAAGTGCCTGCATATCTATTCCACGATCACACGTGATGTTTGATGTTCGGTCGAAGAATGAAAGATAGTGGTCTCGTGATTGACGCCTGAAACTTGCGATGATGATTTTATCATCTTCATTTTTACTCCTCCGCTGATTTTAATTATAAGTATTTCCATTCGTGTCTTATGTTAGGCACCTCGTTTAATTTAAATCTGCGTATCTATACTAATACAGAGCTTGGGTTAACATAGTTATGTACAGAGTATCCGTTCTTGTTACAGTGGCGGCATCAAACATGTCTCTTGCTAGTGTGCATCCTGCAGAACTGCATTCAAGTCATAGGTAAGCGTTTTAAAAAATGTTCTTCTTGTAATTTTTCAAATTTCTCGTAGCACTCAACTTAAAGTTAAAATAAAATAAGTATTTGTTAACTGAATACCGATAGATATTTAGCAAAATTATAGGAATGTAGGTAATTAGTTTAAAAATAACCCTTAATTGCCCCTAACGCAGGGCAATGAATGACATCTCTTTTATGACATAAATTAAGATTTTGACTGTACGTATAGGTGTCCCCAGGAGCTTTCCACTGACACCACATTTTGTGGGGTTATTATTGATAACTTGTGAGTTATTATCATCAATTGTAAGCTCATAAAATGTGGTTCAGAAAGGGCTACCCATATATGTTGTAATATACCTATAGGGTGTTCCATTTGAAAAGATTTACAAATTTCGTAATACCGAACTGAACCGTACTGTAGTTTGATAGTCGGTCGATTTTCAAAAACGTATAGAAATAGTTTGGTTCAAAATTGAGCGTCGTATCATTAAAAATGACAATTCGGCAATCCATCGAATGTAACCTAATTTTTGCATAAAAAATAACTCTGTAAATACTCAAAATAAATAAATTTTCATTGGTCCTCCAAGGACTAACCAAAACTGCAATGAAATATATAGTGTTCCATTTAAAAAATCATAAGTTAGGTGTGTAACTTTTAAATGAAACACGCTTTATAATTGGAAATAATTTTATATTATGCGGAATGAAATTCTACACGACTTTTATTCAGAAACTTTTTTGATAAAATGTATATAAAAGGCCATTTTTGGAGTGTTTCAGATGTTTGGGACACCTTGTATAGTGGCAATCAACTGAATCGAAACCCCCTGTTTACCACCGACATTGTTATTACTTATTGAGCAGTAAACTCATTTTGTTTTTGTTGTTGCTATTTTATTAAAATGTAATAATCTGTTCAGAAACATACTTGGTCGGGAAAATATACAGGGTGACTGTGATAGATGTGCAATACTTGACACCTGTAACATGTTACTATAAATAAATTGAACTCAAATGAACTTAACAATAAGTTAATAGCTTTCGAGAAAATCGAAGTTAAAAATTTTTCTGAAACTATTTGAGAACCTCTAGCCTAGTTATCATACAACGTTAAAAAACTTTAAAGGGGGGGGATGCATATTCCACGCCGTTTATCTCTCTAACTGTTCCACTAATCTAAGAACTACTGTTCACCACGCCGTTTATCTCTCTAACTATTCCACTAATCTAAGAACTACTGTTCAGCACAATTTTTTTGGTTAATTTTAATAAAATTACATGCAGATCAATCATTGTTCGTCGCTCTGTATTTTCTGGTTATAAGCACTAACGTTTATGCAATCACTATGTACAGGGTGAGTGTGATAGTTGTGCAAAGCTTGAAATCTGTAATGCGTCACTGTAAATGGTAACGATTGAACTCAAATGAACTTAACAAATCAATGCAGATCAATTATTGTTGGCCACTCTGTATTTTCTGGTTATAAGCACTAACGTTTATACACTCATTAGGTACAGGGTGGTTGTGATAGTCGTGCAAAGCTTGAAATCTGTCACTATAAATGGTAACGATTTAACTCAAATGAACTTAATAAATCAATGCAGATCAATCATTGTTCGTCACTTTGTGTTTTCTGGTTATAATAACTAATGTTTATACAGTCACTATGTACAGAGTGATTTGATAGTTGTAGAAATCTGTAATATGTCACTGTAAACAAGTTAAGTTTTCGAGAAAATCGCAGTTGAAAAATTTTCCGAAACTGTTTGAGAACCTCTAACTTTGCTATCATACAACGTTTAAAAAGAATTCGGGGGGGAGGGTTACATATTCCACGCCGTTTACCTCTCTACCTGCTCCACTAATCTAAGAATTATTGTTCAACAGAACTAAATTTGATTAATTTTAATAATACCCAAATTACATGCAGATCGATCATTGTTGGTCACTCTGTATTTTCTGGTTATAATCACTAGCGTTTATACAGTCACTATATAAAGGGTGATTGTGATAGTTGTGAAAAGCTTGAAATCTGTAATATGTCACTGTAAAAAAGTTAAGTTTTCGAGAAAATCGCAGTTGAAAAATTTTTCGAAACTGTTTAAGAACCTTTAACTTTGCTATCATACAACGTTTAAAAAAATGTAGGGGGGGATGCATATTCCACGCCTTTTACCTCCCTAACTGCTCCACTAATCTAAGAACTATTGTTTAACAGAACTAAATTTGGTTAATTTTAACAATACCCAAAATTACATGCAGATCGATCATTGTTGGTCACTCTGTATTTTCTGGCTTTAATCACTAATGTTACTGTGTACAGGGTGATTGTGATAGTAGTACATCTGTAACATATCACTGTAAATGGTACATTACATGGTGAATATTTTTCAGAAACTATTTGAGAACCTTGCTATCACTTAGGGGCGCGGATTTTTTTTAACGTTATATGGTAGCAAGACCAGTGGTTCCCAAACATTTTCGGAAAATTTTTCAATTGCAACTTTCTCGAAAACTATTACATGTTTTGTATGAGTTCAATTATTTATAGTCACAGTCACCCTGTACATAGCAACTATATCAACAATGATTGATCTGCAACTAATTTTGGGTGTTGTTAAAATTAACCAAATTTAGTTCTGTTGAACAGTAGTTCTTAGATTAGTAGAGCACTTAGAGCGATAATTGGCGTGGGACGTGCATTAAAAAAAATGAAAACACAAAGGTGTGGTGCGAATAAACTTTTTTTTTTTAATAATTTAAGCGATTCAAATTCTGTATTATTAATCAGCAGTTAAGGCTGCGACATCTTGCGTCCGATTTTTGACCTAAACAAACTGGTTGCTATTTGTAATTTCTTATATAATTTTAGGTTAAAAAGTCGACCGTAAGACGTCGCGACCTTAATTGTTGGTTTTAATTGCAGTGGTGTTACCGAACTATTATTTTGCTGATGACGCCCCAACTATCCAGAGAATGCTCGAGGAATCCATTGCAATCAAAACCGACTTGAAACAAATTTTTGTATTATTAACGTTGAACAACACATCACGTGGTCTTCAATTGTTACTCTTTTGTTAAATACGTTACAAATTTCTTAGCTTCGACGGACAACCACTGATGGTCACTTGCACCAAACACTTAAGCTCAATTTAACTTTAAACGCCACTTACAACAACATTAAAAAATGTCACATTATAAACACCACTTAAACTTAAGCTCAGCTTAGGTGTTTGGTGCGAATGGTCCGTGGCGATTTTTTTAATTTCTCATCTAGACTGCGTCTGTGCAACTTTCGTCAACAATGGATGTATGGCCGCCATATTCCTTGACAGTTTCAACATAACCTTGCTTTTCCCATCCGTTGTCATCCTGCTTCTTAACTTCGCTTCTCATTTGTTATCAAAAAATAGATTAACATTACGTTTGTGATTTAATTAAATTTACCTGAAAGCGCTTTAACTTGGACATAAAAATCTGTGCGAAAACGTTGTATAAGCTACGCCCTACGTTTTGCGTGAATCTATCTCGTTAAGAAGTCACAGCCGACTAGATGTGAAATTAAAGAAATCACTCGGTATTATACCGAATGGACCATTTAACTCGATAGCACATGACACGTTTTTTTTTATCAATTTGCACGTGTCAAAAGTCCGAGAAATAAGAATCCTAAAGGTATTGTGTGACCTTCAAGTGACCTTGGTTGCGTTCTCCAAGTGAAACGTAAATAAAACAATTTTTTTCCCCTTAAAATTTATTCAAAACATTTCTTTCGATAAATTCGGCTCCGGCTCCACCCGCTGAATACATAAATATATTTAGATATACATATACCGGGTGTCCCGTGCCATTCGAGCTCCAGGGAATTAACGTGGTTTGCCACATATTGTCGATTTTTATCTTCGCAACCCAAAACCACCAGCAAGAAGTCACACTCCTTCTGCTAGTTCTCGAATGAATACAACTTGATGATTGAACAAAACAAAACAAAATTCTTGAGGGGTACCGAATTAGTTGGACGCAATTTTACATTACCAACAAATCTTAACCTATGCTTTTCTTGCGAATTTTGTCTCAATTCTTTTATATAATACATTGAGGCCTCGTCACCATTAATTAAAATGCATCGAGCTGAAAGGAATACATATTTATAAATACAACAGCGAGTAAAAAACAAGTGGTCATGTAAAATCCAGTCCGAACGGGAAAAAATTTCTGGGTATTCACGTGAACCGTAGATGTTCTTTAAGAGCAATTAGATTGTTTTTTTTTTCTAATTTTATTTTTACTGTTTTGCTTCAAACAAAACTTGTGAGGTCCACTCTAAACTGGAAAGTATACTATTGCATGTGGACACGTTTACTGATTAATTAAAAAAAATTGAATTTGACTGTATAAGTTTATAAATAATTGTTTTATTCCGTTCATCATGTTGTGGAAATGAATAATTTATTTGTATTAATAAAATGTTATCTTTGCGAATCTATTAATATATCAACTGATATGAAGGTACGTACCTCCATAGGACAGGTACCGTAAAGGTCACATGCCGGTGAAAATCATCGTCACGTGAGTTGCCGTGCAAATGCGACGTTGATTCTCGTGTTTTGCCTTCGCGATGTTTTATTTGATGTTATACAATCGTCTTTCTAAGTACGTACGTTGTGTGAAGGTTGGGAAAGGTTTTTTCTTCATCTTGAAATTACCATAAAGAAAACATCGGTGAATAACTGACTGGAGTCACGGGCGCGGTGTTAACGAGACGTGTGAAGTAATTTTTCATAAATAAAAAAAAATTGTCGGAGAAGTGCAGCAAGTGCATAGATAGATAACTTCTTGGGTAAGCAAATAGAAATTGACTTTGCTTCGGAAAAAAGAAAATTACAATTTAACATTTTAGTGTGACAGTCGACATTAAGTTAAAAGTTTGGATTTTTTTTTTAAATAAACCAACTTGTAATTGTCTGATTGTGTATAGGGTGAGTCGTGGAAAACTCGCTGACAATTTCAAAATGAAAAGGTTCAGTGAAAATAAATTAAAATCAGGGTATAGAAATCAAATATGTATCAAAAAATAAATTATTATTTTCTCTCTGATAAGTTTTTAAAATTTTAGTAATTTTTTTAATTAAATAAATAATTTAGACAAAGTGAACATTCTTTTGTTATTACAATAGATACATTTAAATATCAAAAAATAAATAATTTTCGTAATTTTTAAGCAAGCATCTAGTAAGTAATAATTTTATTATACAGGTGTCCCATAATTATATCGATAAACTGAGAGATATTATAGAAGACACGAAAATAAATATTTTTGGCCAATAAACTTATGTCCGGAACTGAGTCGTTCGGGCGTTATTAATTTACTTGTAAAATTTTTAGTGAATTTTAGTAATTTCCATCCCACAAGGATGTGTTATCGAAAACGTACAACTTTCAAACTGAAAAGATTCTTTAAAAGTAAATCTTGGTTATTAGGAAAATAATAATTTTATCAAAAAAAAAATTGTTGCAAATCGGTTTTGATTGCAGTGGATCCCTCGAACATCCTCTGTACGGTTGTTTCGGCTCTATTTGGGGCCTCGTCAGCAGAAGCGTAGCTCTATACTTCCACAGCAAGCCAAAAAAAAGTGATCGCAGGATATTAATACTTTTATCATACAGCGTGTCCCAAAATTATATCGACAAAGTGAAAGGGTTTATAGAAGACACCAAAATAAATATTTTTGCCCAATAAACTTATGTCCGGAACTGAGTCGTTCGGGCGTTATTAATTTATTTGTAAAATTTGATGCAAAGAACATGTTCTGTATCTCAAGGTCATTCACGCAAATTTTTAGTGAATTTTAGTAATTTCCATCCCACAAAATGAAAAGATTCTTTAAAAATAAATCTTGGTTATTAAGAAAATAATAATTTTATCAAAAAAAATTGTTGCAAATCGGTTTTGATTGCAGTGGATCCCTCGAACATCCTCTGTACGGCTGTTTCGGCTCTATTTGGGGCCTCGTCAGCAGAAGCGTAGCTCTATACTTCCATAGCAAGCCAAAAAAAAGTGATCGCAGGATATTAATACTTTTATTATACAGGTTGTCCCAAAATTATATCGACAAAGTGAAAGGGTTTATAGAAGACACCAAAATAAATATTTTTGCCCAATAAACTTATGCCCGGAACTGAGTCGTTCGGGCGTTATTAATTTATTTGTAAAATTTGATGCAAAGAACATGTTCTGTATCTCAAGGTCATTCACGCAAATTTTTAGTGAATTTTAGTAATTTCCATCCCACAAAATGAAAAGATTCTTTAAAAATAAAACTTGGTTATTAAGAAAATAATAATTTTATCAAAAAATTTTGTTGCAAATCGGTTTTGAATGCAGTGGATCTCTCGAACATCCTCTGAGCAGCTGTTTTGGCCTTATTTGGAGTCTCGTCAGCAGAAGCGTAGCTCGAGACTTACTTCCACTGCAAACAAAAAAAAAAGTGATCGCAGGATTCAAACTATTAATAATTTTATTATACAGGGTGTCCTAAAATTATTCTAAAAACTGAGAGGAATTATAGAAGACACCAAAATAAATATTTTTGGCCAATAAACTTATGTCCGGAAATGAAGCGTTCGGGCGTTATTAGTTTACTTATGAGAAATTTGATACGAAGAACATGTTCCATATCTCAAGGTCATTCACTCGAATTTTTAGTGAATTTTATCGGCCCTATTTGAGGCCTCGTCAGCAGAAGCGTAGCTCGAGACTTACTTCCACTGCAAACAAAAAAAAAAGTGATCGCAGGATGCCGCGATTCAAACTATTAATACTTTTATTATACAGGGTGTCCTAAAATTGTATCCACCGAGGGGGATTGTAAAGGCACCAAAATAAATATTTTTGGCCAATAAACTTATGTCCGGAAATGAATCGTTCGGGCGTTATTAATTTACTTATAAAAAATTTGATATGAAGAACATGTTCTATATCTCAAGGTCATTCACGCGAATTTTTAGTAACTTTTAGAAATTTTCGTCCCATAAGTCTGCGTTTAAAACTTATGCGTTGAGCAGAGCGTGCATCATTTTAACAGCTTCGATTTACTTAATCAAATAAAGTCTGTTTTTTTCTTGATCCGCCATCATACGCAAACGTCTCATTTCGGGGCATAAGTTCATTGGTCAAAGGTACTTATTTTGGTGACTCGTATAACCCCTCTTGGTTACTCGGAATAATTGCGGGACGCCCTGTATAAGGTGGGTCATCGAAAACTGACAATTTTCAAAATGAAAAGATTCTTTAAAAATAAATTTCAGTTACTAAGAAAACAACGTCAATATTTTATTGGTTTCGAGCAATTGATATTATACAGAGTGTACCGTGAAAATTTTAAATAATTCTTTGAGTTTTTACCGTAAATAGTGAGATTAGATATATCCTAAAAATTAACAATGAATTTTCAATAATAAATAATTTAAATTTTTTAATAGATTTTTAAGCAAAAGTCAAGCATGTAATTAATTAATTCTGAAGGGTAGGTCGTAGAATACTAACGATTTTCAAAATGAAAAAAATCTTATGCGTTTATTGGATGGAGCTGACTTCATTTGCGATTTCTCAACATCATTCCGCTTCGCCCTGTTGGGAAGTGCGTCACAACCCGTTCGTCGTCGGCGGTACTGTGTCGTGTGTTGCAATTTGTCGGAGTTTTTGCTAGAGGAATTTGTTGTTCTTGTAGCGCCATAGGTGACGCAGACGATTTTTGCTTCGGTTCCCGTCCCCAATTTAGCTTCAGCTTTCATTATAGTGGCCGCAGGTAACACTTCTTATTCTCCAAAAAGAAAACAGAGTATTTAAATAGTGCTAAGAAGTGTTGGAAACTAAATAAATAGTGTCAGACGTGAGGTAAAAGACATGACTGTTGCGTTTATTGGATGGAGCTGATTTCATTTGCGATTTCTCAGCGTCAGTCCGCTCCGCCTTGTTGGGAAGCGCGTCACAACCCGTTCGTCGTCGGCGGTACTGTGTCGTGTGTTGCAATTTGCCGACGTTTTTGCTAGAGGAACTTATCTACGACTTTGTTGTTCTTGTAGCGCCGTAGGTGACGCAGACGATTTTTGCTTCGATTCCCGTCCCCAATTTAGCTTCAGCTTTCATTATAGTGGCCGCAGGTAACACTTCTTATTCTCCAAAAAGAAAACAGAGTATTTAAATAGTGCTAAGAAGTGTTAGAAACTAAATAAATAGTATCAGACGTGAAGTAAAAGACATGACCGTTGCGTTTATTGGATGGAGCTGATTTCATTTGCGATTTCTCAGCGTCAGTCCGCTCCGCCCTGTTGGGAAGCGCGTCACAACCCGTTCGTCGTCGGCGGTACTGTGTCGTGTGTTACAATTTGTGGGAGTTCTTGCTTGCTACGACTTAGTCGGAATCTTTTAAGATAAATCGCACCTTTATTTTCTGATAGTGCTTCAGAGTTCGTTGCTATACACGGTGGATCATGGAGGCCTTACAAGTTTCAAAATCTAATGCTTTATTTGAAATAAGTTTGATTTTGAAAGAAAATAACCTCAATTTGTATCTTTGGATAAAATATTTAACAATAAGTTATGTATCATTTAACCTAAAAATTTGTAATAATTTTTTAAGGAAGACCCTAATAAATAATGACCAATTATACTATGTCGTGAAAGAAGAAAACCCAATCTATGACAAATGTCACACGTCAAGAACTTGAAAATTGCAAAACAAATGAAAAACTGTCACCACAAGAGAAACGATATACAATTCTTACAGGTTTTCTTTTTTGCAATGTTCTTTGATTTTTATTGTTTAGTTCATGAGAACCTTCTCTTCTAAATTTTTAATTTAAAAACATGCAATTAATTTTTAAATGTGTCGGTAGTTATTTATAGGTGAACCAGTGTTGCCAAACAAAGCAAATTTTCTCGTTTTGCGGGAATTTACAAAACGGACAATGAAAAGTAAAGGTCCGAATGTTGGCAGCACTGATCTGAACCAAACACCAGATAAGCCAGAAATATTGTTTCCGTTTGAGTTTGGCATGTGTTACTTTAATTAATGACAATTGGCAATGCGTTAGCTTTTGTCAACGTTGATAGGGCCATTCGTCATTCTTTTGTTTTTAAAGGTTTTCATTTAGCATTTTCGCTTTCCTTAACTGTTAAAATAAGTAAGTAAATAAATAACCTTTTACTGAGCTGAATTGTTAATTTAAAAAAAAATATTGTCACGAGATCTAGTGATAAGAACATGAAACACGACTTATGGTTTTAAAAGAACGTCATAAATGACCTCGTTTTTTCAACACCCTGTATAATACGACTTTCTAAAGAAAAAATGTGATTCTGGTTTCTAGTTGAGTATACAGCCTTTTAATTTTTAAAGCAGTCGTGCTTGCATTAACTGCAACCAACTTCAACTTTAATATAAACTTGCCATTCAGGCGCCAAATAATAACTGTAATTAAACAGTTGTGCTACATGATCATTTACTAATCGCGTACTCCATGTTAATCGATCGTTTCTATGTACGTTCGTGACGCCGACTGACTTTAATTTATAGATAGTGTGAGTGGTTAAGTTCTACTGTGTATATTGATAGAGTCACGCTAGTGTAACTCCTAAAAGTACAGATACAGAGAGATTGAGTTTGATTGTCCTGATCCTACATTAGTTTCTACGCACTTGATATCAATATTTACTTCCACCAGATGAAGGTTAAAATTATAGTCAGTCAACCCTTTAACTTTCTAATACGCATTTTTATACAGAAGGCAGTTTCGATTCAGTGATGGTAACTGTAGGGACATTCCCCTCCCTACTTGTGGGGGAAAATCTTCAACAAATTTGGACGTAGGGATTTTGTAGGGAAATTTTTTCAGGCATGGTTTTGTAGGGGAATTTGCCAAAATCTAAAGAAAGTTTTTGAATTGTAGAAATATGCAAGTTAAAACCGTTTACTTACATACAACTTTGCTAAAACGGGAATTTTCTGTACGTCTGGCAACATCGTAGTCGATGTACCAACGTATAAAAAGCAGAAATGCCTCAAAGGTCACTAAAACATCCCTTTTAAACTTAGGAAACCCCTAAATTCAAGAATAAATTAAAAAAAAAAAACTGAAGAAGTTTGAAAGAAACAAAAAAAATCATTAAAAATTATATAAAGTTAAAGAAACAAAAGGCGGTCGACTTTACAGCTCAATTCACTGGTGATTAAAAATTTGTAAATAAAAAAACAATTTTGAGAAGAACGGTGACAAAAAAAATGAAACAGTAAAAATTCAAAAACTAAATATGTAGTAAAATTTAAAAAACAATAAATACGAATTTATAAAGTTTTTAAAATAGTAAAAAAAAAACAAAAGACAATTGATTTTGTAGATTAATAAATTTAAAAAAAAATTGTTTGGGAAGAAAAGTGAGAAAGCAAAACACACTCGTGTAAATGAAAATTCAAAAAATATATACCCATGTAATAAAATTTTAAAAAATATTAAAAACAAAAGACAATCGATTTTCCACACAAAAATATTAAAAACAAAAGACAATCGATTTTCGACACAAAAATATTAAATACAAAAGACAATCGATTTTCGACACAATTTAAAGATTAATATATTTTTTTAAGTAAAAAAAAAAAAACGATGAGAAAACAAAGAAAAAATAAATAATATGAAATAATGAAATTTAAAAAATAATAAAAAACAAAAGACAATTGATTTTACTGAGAGGAAAGGTAACAAAACAAAATAAATCATAATTTAAAAAACGAATAATAAAATTAAAAAATAATAAAAACAAAAGACAATCGATTTTACGACACAATTTAATAGATGAATAACTTTTTGAAAAAGTGAAAAGAACGTTGAGAATAATAGAATTTTTAAAAATACAAAATAAAATTAAAAAGTAATAAAACAAAGGACGATCGATTTTACGAGACAATTTAATAGATTAATACTTTTTTTTAAATTAAAAACAACGATGAAAAAACGAAATAATAGAATTTAAAAAAGTACGAAATAATAATATTTTAAAAATAATAAAACAAAATACGATTGATTTTACAGCATACGATCGATCAGTAGATTAATAATGATAAAAAAAAACTGGGAGGAAAGGTGGCAAAACAAAAACAAGTAATAATTTAAAAAATTAAAAACAAAATTAAAAAATAATAATAAAAATAAAAGACGACCGATTTTACGACACAATTTAATAGATTAATACATTTTTTTTAATTAAAAAGAACGATGAGAACAGAGAAAACGAAATACGTAATAGAATTCAACAGAAATACGAAATAATAAAATTTAAAAAAATACGAAATCATAAAATTTTAAAAATAATAAAAAACAAAAGACAACTGATGATTTTAAAGCATACAATTCAATAGATTAATAAAATTTAAAAAAAAACTGTTTGAAAGGAAAGGTTACAAAACACAATTAATAAAAATTCAAAAAATGAATAATAAAATTTAAAAAATATTAATGAAAACAAAAGATAATCGATTTTACGACACAATTTAAAAGATGAATAACTTTTTTAAAAATGAAGAGAACTTTGAGAAAGGAAAGAAAACTAAATACATAATAGAATTTTTAAAAATACGAAATAAAATAAAAAAATAATAAAACAAAGGACGATCGATTTACGAGGGAATTTAATAGATTAATACTTTTTTTTTAATTAAAAAAGCGATGAAAAAACGAAATAGAATTGAAAAAAAAAACGAAATAATAACATGTTAAAAATAAAAACAAAAGACAATTGATTTTACAGCATACGATCAGTAGATTATTAATAATAAAACAAAAACTGGGAGGAAAGGTGACAAAACAAAATAAATAATAATTTAAAAAATTAAAAAATAATAATAAAAATAAAAGACGTTCGATTTTACGGCACAATTTAATAGATTAATTCATTTTTTTTTAATTAAAAAGAACGATGAAAACAAAGAAAACGAAATACGTAATAGAATTCAAAAGAAATATGAAATAATAAAATTTTAAAAAATACGAAATTATAAAATTTTGAAAATAATAAAAAACAAAAGACAACTGATTTTAAAGCATACAATTGAATAGATTAATAAATAAAAAAAAAAACTCTTTGAGAGGAAAGGTTACAAAACAGTTAATAAAAATTCAAAAAATAAATAATAAAATTAAAAACAATATTAATGAAAACAAAAGACAATCGATTTTACGACACAATTTAATAGATTAATATTTTTTTAATTAAAAGAACAATAACAAAACAAAAGAAAATAAAGAAAACTAAATACATAATAGATTTTTTAAGAGATACGAAATAATGAAATTTAAAAAAATAATAAAAAACAAAAGACAATTGATTTTACAGTATACAATTCAGAAGATTAATAAATAAAAAAAAATAGGAGGAAAGATGACAAAACCAATTGATTCAAAAAATGAATAATAAAATTTAAAAAAATAATGATAAAAATAAAAGACGATCGATTTTACGACACAATTAATAGATCGGTAACTTTTTAAAAAAGTGAAAAGAACGATAAGAAAGAAAACTAAATAATACGATTTTTAAAATACGAAATAAAATTTTAAAAAATAATGAGACAAAAAACGATCGATTTTACGACACAATCTGATAGATTTAATATATTAATTAATATTTTAAAAAATATGTATTTTTTTTAATTAAAAAGAACGATGAGAACAAAGTAAATTTTAAAAATAATGAAAACAAAAGATGATCAATTTTAGGCCACAATAGGAAACAAACAGTGACAAACAAGGAATTATTTTCGTTTTTATTTTATTAGAAAAAACTCAATCACTAATGATCAAGGAAAACTTAAAAAGGGATTCATCACTTAAGTTGGCAACACTGGTTCCACCCTTTTTTCGTTTCGTTCCACGAGATGTCGCTGACATCCATGATTATTTTTTTTATTTGCGTTCAATATGATTTAATTTTCGCAACTTCACTAGAATTAAGAAATTCCTACCGTTAATTGCGAAGCATTGTTTTCCAAACATTTTTCTTTTCCAGCTCGTTAGCTACCCTCAGCCACAGTTTGGACGACATAACCGGTAGCAGCTGGAACTCGCAGGGACATTCCGACCACGTTGTAACCATCGAAGAGCTGCGCAACCAAATGACCAGCTGTTTCACGTGTGGCGTCTCTTGGGCCGACCATCACGTCTCCCTCGATTGCTCCGAATGCGGAGGGTACGCTCTTGAGAGACCCTGTCCAACTTGCGAGGGTTCATGCGGAGCCCGTTGGAAGCGGGATCTTAGAATGGTAATGGCTTACCTGCTTACGAATTCTTAGCATCCTAGGTGCTGTTAATAACGATAAAATACGACAGCACGGTACTTTTATTTTGTTGTACCAAACATTTCTGATTACATTTCAGGACATAACTCTTGTTTCTCACCCAGCTATCAATTGCGGATTTTTACATTAAAAGCGCATTTCGTTCGTACGCGTCTTGCGACCGACACTCCCTCTTGTGGGACAAGTGCCAAGTTTCTCTGGTGCACTCTTTAAACAAGAGAGGGCGCTACAAAATACAAATTAAATATTGTGATTTTAATTTGACATTAATTAATTGTTTGATTCGAGTTTTTAATTAGTTTTATAATTTTCAGTCTCACGCTAGTGGTAAGGCTCGCTGGCAAGGTGAATGCAAACAACAGACGTGTCCTCAAAGTAAAGATCAACAAGGCGCCACCCTAATTGCCCAAGAACTTTGTTCGAGATTGGAAAAACTGTCCGCCAATTCATGACGCCATTTCACTCTCTAGTTGTATCACTTAAGGATCATTTCGTCTTTAGTTTAAGAAAGTTTAGTTTTAAATCGCAGGCGGCGGCAAGGTTTACCGAGTAGAGAAATCGATTAGATTTTTAAACTTGCTTGATCAGTGAACCTTACCGCGCACAATTAAAGAAATTTAAGAAAAAAAAACATACATATGTATATTCGGAGTTCGTTTTGAAATCGACGGGGTTAATCTAACACAAAGTGCTGCTGCTCGATCTTTGCTCTGTAGATTTCAAAACGGAACTCACTTTAATCTCCAAGGCTGTATTGTAATTGGCTGCTACGTTTTTTTTTTTTTTGAGTTAAAAATATATGAATGAGTGATTTATTTAAGTTTAGAAGACTCCCGCTCTTCGCCCCCCGCCCATCAAATCCTTGTTATGTTGATAGTAGTTAACATAATTCATGAAGTCTATTTTCTACTCATTATTTTTGTAGACAGTTTTGATATAACGTATGATATAAAAAAAGGCACTGTTGATTGTAGTTACATTAAATTTATTATATTAATAAATAAATAAATAAATTAGTAGTTAGTGTGTAGGCTTTTGTAAAGTACGAATTTATGCTGTTTAAAGAGAGTGGAAATTTTAAAAATTATAGGTTTCGAAGGAAAAAAGCGAGTCTTTCTTATTGAGATATAGTTTTTTTTTCATTAGTTACTTAAATTATATAAATTTATGAAATTATTGAATGACTGATTGTATAATTGTGTCGGAAGTAAATAAATACAATAAAAATATTTGCAGTTTTTAATTTCTTACGCCGTGCGTAATTTCTCTTCAGGTGGTGTACTGCGCACATTAAAAAAAAATTTCATCTATTTCTTTTATATGCAGTTTTATCTAATAATATTGTACACCCCATATAACGAAGCTCAAACTAATAAATATAAACAGATTTCAGTAAAAACAACGAGAAACAAGCTGTTTGATACTTTTCAGTTAACAATAAATACAGTGTGACAAAAAAAATAGCTATGTAGTAGACCATGAAATTATGTTGGTAACACCGTTGGGGAGGGGGGGTTACTGTTTTCGCATTTATGGTTATGTTTAAAATAAATGGTTGCCTATTTTTCAGCCTTTCCCCCCGGTTGTATTGTGTTCTAAAATGAAGTGTTTTATATATTTCTGTGATAATAATTTTTTTTTTACTTCCGGCATTACAAAAAAAAAAATGATTTGATTGATTACACTGCTGGTATAACTTAAAAAAAATATGTTTCATGGTTTGCCAGATAATATTTTTCTCGATCATATACTATATAGATATGCCTTATTACAGTCAGTGTTGCCACATGTACGATAATTACAGATTTCTGTTTTACTACATCGAGCACGAACAAAAATTTTGCATTTATTGCCCGTTTCGTTAACATCTTGACATCTGCACTGTCAGTGTTAAAATTTGATGATTTTTTTGTTAAATTATTTCTCACTTTACCTTTAATCATACTTTTGAGTTTGATTTCTAAGGTAAGTTTTCTGAAAAAAAAAAAAAATTAGGGGTATTTCGCACCACTTTAGGACCTTTTCAAATAATATCTAGGGAGGAAGTTCATTGAAGAGTTGGCAACACTGCTTTACCATGAAATGGCGAATGGAATTTTATTATGAAGATAACTAGCAAAATGGAAAATTAGATAATATGACGCTGACAGTTATTAACAATTGTCCCTCATTCTTGTATTGAGCGTTGCCAACTTTAATGAGGAATTCATTTGAAGGCACGGTACTACGATCCACAGTTGTACACTCGACTTTTATCTTTGTTTTCTGGTAGTGTTTTTTTTAATTCTCTTCCACCGTCGATCTTCTTTTGTTTTTTTAATCATCTTTCTTTAGATATTGTCGCTTTCTGTTGGGTTTTTGAGCCTCCATTGTCATCGATCTTCATTTATTTCTCATTCATCTCATTCTTCAAAACATATTGTGATTATTGTGTCTTTTGTTTTCATTAATGAAGCTTTTGATTCTCTTCCGCCGACGATCTTCTTTTGTTTTTATCTTATTCCTTAAATGTTATTGTTTCTTTTGTTTTCAATTAATCTTTTGATTCTTTTCCGCCGTCGACCTTCTTTTGCTTTTTATTCATCATTCCTTATCTTGTCGTTATTTTTCGTTTTGTGTTAATTTTTTTGTTTTCTTCCGTCGTCGATTTTCTTTTGTTCTAATTTGTTTTTGTTTAATGTATTTTATCCATCAAATATCATCGTTATTATTTCTTTTGTTTTCTGTTAGTTTCTTTTTAATTCTCTATTCCATCGTCGATCTTCTTGTGTTTTTTATTCATTTTAGATATTATTGTTTCTTTTGTTTTCAATTAATGTTTTGATTCTTTTCCGCTGTCGACCTTCTTTTGCTTTTTATTCATCATTCCTTATCTTGTCGTTATTTTTCATTTTGTGTTAATTTTTTTGTTCTCTTTCGTCGTCGATTTTCTTTTGTTCTAATTTGTTTTTGTTTAATGTATTTTATCCATCAAATATCATCGTTATTATTTCTTTTGTTTTCTGTTAGTTTTTTTTTAAATTCTCTTCCATCGTCGATCTTCTTGTGTTTTTTATTCATCTTTCTTTAGATATTGTCGCTTTCTGTTGGTCTTTTGAGTCTCCATTGCCATCGATCTTCGTTTGTTTTTAATTTATCTCATTCTTCAACTATTATCATTATTATTTCTTTTGTTTTCTGTTAGTTTTTTTAAATTTCTTCCATCGTCGATCTTCTTTTGTTTTTTATTCATCTTTCTTTAGATATTGGCGTTTTCTGTTGATCTTTTGAGCTTCTCTTGCCATCGATCTTCGTTTGTTTTTAATTTATCTTATTCTTAAATTATTTCATTATTGTTTCTTTTGTTTTTTGGTAGTGTTTTTTTTTTAATTCTCTTCCACCGTCGATCTTCTTTGATATTGTCGCTTTCTGTCGGGTTTTTGAGTCTCCATTGTCATCGATCTTCGTTTGTTTTGAATTCACCTTGTTCTGAATCTCTTTCGCCATCGATCTTCTTTTGTTTTTAATTTATCTTATTATCGTATATATTTTATTTATCTTATTATCGCATATATTTTCTTTTGTTTTCTGCCTTTTGATTCTCTTCGATCTCCTTTTGTTTTTCATTCATTGTTCGTTAAAAATTGTCGTTATTATTTAGTTTGCATTCTGTTAGTCTTTTGATACTCTTTCCCCGTCGATATTGTTTTGTTTCGCGTTCTTTTGGTTCTCGGACAATATTTCGATTGTTTTGTTTTTCTTCGACGTCCTATCGATTGTCTTTTTTTGTTTTTTTCACGTTCCGAGTTTTTTTCTTTCGATTTTTAATTTGCTTCTGGACTAATGATTCGGATTACTTTTGTTTTTTTCGACTCAACCTCGTCGATCGCTTTTGTTCTCGTCGAGGCAAGACATTAACGAAATTCGTCGACTGTTTTCGGACTGAATATATGAATGGTTCAGTGAGAGCAGTTAATAGAAAGAAAACCATTTATCAATTAAATAAAAGTTGAAAATGTAAAACCTTTCAGTCACTAAAATAACTTTAGGGAGGCGAGGTGTCACGTATGAGTTTCTGTAGGATTCGCGAGAAATGGCATTAACAAGGTCACAATCACAACACGAAAAGAAAAAATAATTTTTTTGTATTTTTGATTTGCGGATATCAAGAGACCACCATAATGCAGAAATTGATCTACCGCAAAGTGGTAACTTCCGTCAAATGTAATTGCATTCTCCCATTACTTTAGGTTTTAGGTTATTTTTTGTTAAGCTGCTTTTTCTGTTTTAGAGATTTGAAGAATCGGGTATTTGGCGGTTACTATCATTGATTTTTGTTGATCTCCAAAAAATATGTTCAAGTCCTTTTTTGGGCAATTTGAAAACGCATGCGTGTTCCTCTTTAACTCAATCAATTGTTGTTTTTAAGGTTAATTTACAACAATAATTTACGTCAAACATACATACTTCGTACCCCCTTTTTAATCACCAATTCTACAAAGCAGGAGAAGCAACTTTAATTCTTAACTTGTTGATTATCTTTATACTATACTATAATTAGTTACAGTACTGTCACATAGATGTCACCACTGTCTACGGTAATTTGAAGAAAACTGTACGATTATGAAATTCATGCAGGCATCTAGAAAACTAATTACAGCAATAAATAATCAATATATAAAAAAGTAAAATTACTTCAATTCAGAAAGCGTTCATTTTCAAATAATTTAAATTTACTGGTTATAACAATTTACATCACCTGAAGAAAGGCTTAGACCGCAGGTATAAGTATATGTAGAAGTGAAGAAATTTCATTCATTTCCTTTATTTTCCATCATAAGAGGCTTTTCTAAAGATAAATCCATGTCCCTAAAACGAAAATAAAAAAAAATGAATTATACTGTACCTACACAAAAAATGTTCCTAATTCTTTCATTCTTTCATAGTCTGACTGTGTAACTTAAATTATCGTTTTTTTTTTATATATGTAACTAAATCGACTCTGCAAGTGTCTGTGTTCTATGAAAATATATTCCAAACAAAATTGCTTTCCATGATTTGCCTATAGTTAAAATTAAAATTAAAAAAAAAACGTTTTACTTTTACAATTCAATTTTATTCAATCCATGGGGCTGTCGAATGGCCTAGCATAGGCGTAAGTCGTGTAAGTCGACGGCATGGGTTAGAATCCCATCTCGGCCATGGATGTTTGTGTCCACCTAGTAAATGCAGGTGCTGCTCAAGGCATTCAATCCATAAGATTTGAAATTTCTTTTAACAACGATTATTTGGAACATTTGGTCACGGTTCTTGACGACCAAGGTTGCCAACCGTAGCGATTTGTCGCTACGATAACTACGTTTTTAAACCCGTAGCCGACGTGGCGGCGCTTGCCGCGAAATGAACCAAAAGTAACAACTTTTGACGAATCTCTATAGAATGAATTCAAAATCGGGTGGTAATTAATGCAATGTTTTGTATTGCGTTTTTGTTGTTCTCACGGTATATACCGTGCCTTCAAATAAATTCCTCATTAAAATAAGCTGTGATTTTTTTATAAAGTTGGCGACGCTCAATGCAAGAATGAGGGACGGTTGTCAATAACTGTCAGGTGTCATATTATCTAATCATGACATCACAAAAAAAAGTGTGAACATAAAGAACATTTAATTACTTCAATTCAAAACAACATTAACGGTTAAAACAGACGCTGAAAATGTTGTCCATCTTGAATGCACAAATGCGTTTGCCAGGTGCTGGGAGGTTATGTTAGCACAAGCAATTAATTGGACGGCTGTCAGTGTTACTAACCTTTAGGAGAAAAAAGTCCTGGTCTACTTTAATTAACAATTTAATTGAATGTACGGTATATATGTATATGTATTTGTACCGTATTATAAAGATTTTTTTTTTAAATAAAAACAAATTAAATTTAAAAAATGTAAAAAGTCATAAAAAATATTAAGTTAAAGAAAACAGAAACAAAAGAGAGTTGATTTTACAGCGCATTATCATATATTTCTTTAAGTTTTGTTCATTTGTTCTCTCTGTTTTGCCACATTTCCTTCCAGTTCCTTTTAAATTTATCAATCTACTGGATTGTGCTGTAAAGCCGATTATCTTTTGTTTCTATTGGCATTTAAATATTTATTAATTTTTTTGCTGCAAGTCGGTTTTGATTGCATTGGATTCCTCGGCATCCTCTGAACAGCTATTTCGGCCCTGATTGGGGCCTCATCAGTAGAAGAATAGCTCTAGAACTCCATCGCAATTGCAAACATGTCACATGACTATTTTCTTTACCATCTTGTGACCTTACGTATTTAAAAAAATTATGTTATTTCATTTTTTCCAATTGGTTTCTTGCGTAAGTAATAAATAGCGTTCAAAGACACCCACGTTTGGAGTTGGCCACGACTTGAGAGATGGCAACAAACAAAGTACATCTTTACTTATTAATTGCATGTGTCATACGAACAAAAAAAAAATCATAAACTAAATTGAGGTTATAAAAAACTTAACATTTTCGTTCAATTCCAATAATTTATAAAAGATGATTAAAATGCCCACCGCCGGGTACAGTAACAATAATTTTTAGTAAATGGATTAATGACAAACAAAATTCTAACTTTAAAACTGGTTATGGTTATGTTCAAGTTTACCGAACCAACGCCAACTGCAAACGCGGGAGTTTTTGAACGCACGTTATTTAAAATCCAATAAAAACAAAAGACAATCGGTTTTAACAGCACAATTCAATAGAGAAACAAATTAAAAAGGAACCGGAAGGAAATGTGACGAAACAAAGAAAACAAATGAACAAAACTTAAAAAAAATTTATAATGCTATAAAAAATATAAACTTTCGACATGGTTCAACAGATGGCGTTGTTGAATGTCTTACAATAACGCAATATATAGTTTTAAAAATATACACCAACTGAGTTGTGGCTCAAGTACTTGCACCCTATTAATACTTGCATTAATTGTAATTACAATTAATCATTTGTAGTAATTGTAAAGATTAATTAACAGTTAATCAATAATAATTTTTTGCGATAAATAGCCCAAGTTGGCAACCCTGACTGTAAAACGCTTCATAACTATGACATGAATGCAATGACGTCACACATACAGGTGATTAAAACAAGTATGCAGACAGTTTGTTAAATGGATGCATTTACGCACGTCATTGATTTATCCGTATGAAATACATCAATACTTCCAAGCCAAGTAATGAATCGTAAATTTTACTTTGTAAACGTTCATATAAAGAGTTATGAACGTAGATACAATATCTACGTATAAAAATTGATTTATACTGACGCCGTTTGTCAAACTGTACCTACATATTTATCGCAAAAATATTAAAAAAAAAGAAGAAAAATTACCAGCGTATATCTTCATCGAGTCTTTTCAGTCTTTCGCTTATCATGTCAACGTAAGCGGGATCTGTATCATAGTTGTAAACGTGCAATGTTTTTTTCGGATTCGTCACAACGTCCCTCAAAATATTTTCCAACTTAACCATTGCGTCACGTTCCTTATCGGTGTAAACCTACAAGCGAAAATACCATGAGGCGCTCAAAAGAGAAACGTTTAAAGCAAATACAGTTTGGCAAAAGAATCCGGGGTTGGTGCGATGAAATTCGATGTACATTCTCCCCAAATTGATTATTTCCCGATAGATCTTTTGTATCTCTTCGTTTGGACCGAGCTTTCTCTCACCTAGTGAACCTAGAAGGTCCACAAATAAAAATAATATAAATTGCAAATTACTGAAATTAGTGCATCACCATATTCATTGACGAGAGGTTCACTGAGGCTGGGTTCCTCTTCGGATTCGACTTCACTAATACTATCAGAAGTCAAATCGAATTGTTTCTAAACAAAGGCGTGTTTTGAATTTATCATTACAACTTAATGAAGAGGCCAATCTATTGGTATTTAAAGCCCCCCCCCCGTCCACATGTCTTATATATAATTCTAAAAGGAGTGTATGATGGAAAAAGATAATTGGTAAAGTCAGTATTTGCTTCCATTTTTTATGAAAAAAAAAAGAATAAAACCGTCAAAGATTATTTACTTATCTTTCCATTAAATATTTTACTTACTTCGCTTTCTTCTGTAGATATAGAGTGGTTGTAGCTGATCCTGCAAGAAAATAAAAGTTTTGTATGGTTTTACCTTTTTCTTTTTAATTTGTGAAATGAAGTTTCAAATATTTTCATCTTTGTAAAAAAAAACATTTGTGAACGTCTCATTCTTGAGATTATAACTGAGAAGAAGAAGAAGAAAGAAGAAGTAGATAATTCAAAGGTTACCTATAATCATAAGCAGCGCCATCTGTTAATAGGCAGAGGAAGTACATCATCAAATTAATCTCTCTTTAATTTGTTGTCAGGTACAAATTTTTAATTCGACTCTTACGTCGACTTCACTGACAACTGAATTTCAGTGTTTTTTCAATTATTATCTTATGACTACAATCATAAGCAGCGCCATCTGTTAACAGGCAGAGAAAGTACATCATCAAAATAATTAATTTTCTTTTAATTTCTTGCCAGTTTCAAATTTTAAATTGACTTTTTACGTCGACTTCAATGACACATTGAATTTCAATGATTCTTTTAAGTTACTTATAAGTACAATCAAAAGCAGCGCCATCTATTAAAAGACAGAGGAAGTACATCACCAAACTAATCTTTGCTTAATAATAATAATAAAAGAAACTATAAAAAGAGTCAGTCAATGGAGTACGAAAAAATAATTCGATCCAAAAAAAAAAAAAAACTAAACAAACAACACGGAAGCAAAGAGTGTCTTCTTTCTGTCGTCGGAGTTGGCCATGAAAATTTAAATGTGAATGTAGGTTTACGTTTAAAAATTTAAATGTGAACCTTCATCAAAATGAATGTTAATTGTAAACAATTGTGGTGCGTTCACGATATTGTTATCGCCAATTCCGTCGCCAAATTAAAAAAAATCAACCTTTCTAAAGTAAAAGGTGATGGAAATACAAGAAAACAAAAGAAAATGAACGGTTCTCTAGTGAAGTCTAAAACCTAAAAAGAAAGAAACTGCACGAACGTCTATGCTTTAGCACAAAAAAATTCTTCGACAAGAAAAAACAAAAGAAGATCGACGATTATCCAACGGAGTGTAAGAAAATTTAAAAAACCAACAGAAAGTAGAGGAACGTCCATGGCCATTCCAAAAATAATTCGACAAAAAAAATCAAAAGAAAAACGAAACGAATAACAAGTTCGACGATCCGCCAGGGGATTGTAAATAAATTTAAAAGCCAGCGGAATGTGCGAGTATAAGAAGAAACTGCTCGAAATGCCTAGGTTATTCCAAAAATAATTTGTACAAAAAAAGAAAGAAAAGTGAAATAAAGAACGTCAAAGCAATCGAAAAACAAAAGATCGACGGTTCTCCAACGGAGTGTAGCTGCCGAAATACGTATTTATGGACGTTCCTCTACTTTCTGTTGGTTTTTTAAATTTTCTTACACTCCGTTGGAGAATCGTCGATCTTCTTTTGTTTTATTCTTCATTCTTCCATGTTTTTGTTTTGTTTTTTCTTGTCGAAGAATTTTTTTGTGCTAAAGCATAGACGTTCGAGCAGTTTCTTTCTTTTTAGGTTTTAGACTTCACTAGAGAACCGTTCATCTTCTTTTGTTTTCTTGTATTTCCATCACCTTTTACTTTAGAAAGGTTGATTTTTTTAATTTGGAATTGGCGATAACAATATCGTGAACGCACCACAATTGTTTACAATTAACATTCATTTTGATGAAGGTTCACATTTAAATTTTTAAACGTGAACCTACATTCACATTTAAATTTTCATGCCCAATTCCGACGACAGAAAGAAGACACTCTTTGCTTCCGTGTTGTTTGTTTAGTTTTTCTTTTTTTTTTTTTTTGGGTCGAATTATTTTTTCGTACTCCATTGACTGACTCTTTTTATAGTTTCTTTTGCTTTCTTGACAGCCTTGCTTCATCTAACGTATCTTTTCATAGTATTTGGTTGCTTTTATCTTTGTACATTTTTTTTTAAATCAATTTAATTTTTTAACATTCCATCGCTTTCTTTTGTTTTTCGTTCATCTTACTCTTCAAATTTCGATGTATAGACATGTTCGATCTCTTTCTTGTTGACAAATCGATGTGTAAAAACTATGGAATTTCGAATGTTGGAAATTTGGCGATTTTGTGACTGATTTAATGCCAAATTTAGTGACTTTATTTGGAAATAATTAGTACAGTTATTTCTGTCATTTCGTAGCGAGATGAAATAAGATTTCCCGCAGTTCAATGGTCGAGCATGAGTAAACAATAAATAATGAGAGAAAATAAATCAGAGTTTTAAAAATTTGCAGGAAATGAAACGAAAATTAATTATTGTGATGAAATCGTTGCCCCACTCTATCATAGATGGCGCTACTTTTTCTTACCACAACCGGAGAACTCTCAAAGTTGAGAAAATGAATAGAAATTGAAACAAAAATCGACCGTAGAGAATTAATTTCATTATTGTTCAATAAATGGCGATATGATTTTTGGTTGCGCTCATAAAAAACTGAAATCCAATTGTTGGTGAAGTCAACGTAAGAAGTCGATTTAAAATTTGAAACTGACAACAAATTAACGAAAGATTAGTTTGGTGATGTACTTCCTCTGTATTTTAATAGATGGCGCTGCTTTGATTGTACTTATAAGTAACTTAAAAAAACACTGAAATTTGAAACTGGCAAAAAATTAAAAGAAGATTAATTATTTTGATGGTGTACTTTCTCTGCCTGTTAACAGATGGCGCTGCTTGTGATTGTACTCACAAGATAATAATTGAAAAAAAAACACTGAAATTCAATTATCAGTGAAGTCGTCGTAAAAAGTCGAATTAAAAATTTGAAACTGACAACAAATTAAAGAAAGATTAATCTGGTGATGTACTTCCTCTGTCTTTTAATAGATGGCGCTGCTTTTGATTGTACATACTCGTAAAATAATTGAAAAAAAAACACTGACATTCAATTGTCAGCGAGGTCGACGTAAGAGTCGATTTAAAATTTGAAACTGGCAAGAAATTAAAAGAAGATTAATCGTTTTCATGATGTACTTCCTCAGTTTTTTAACAGATGGTGCTGCATTTCATTCTCCATTGCAATCTGTAATTTGAATGTTTTACAGTTCAATTGAGATTGTAGTTTTATTTAATTTTAATGAACGATTATCCCCTGCTTACACACAAGTCTATTCACTTCTTTCAATACCACTGATTATACGTAACCTTTGAATTATCTACTTCTTCTTTCTTCTTTTTCTCTTTCTTCTTCTTCTCAGTTATAATCTCAAATGTTTTTTTTTACAAAGATGAAAATATTTGAAACTTCATTTCACAAATTAAAAAGAAAAAGGTAAATGCAAAGTTGGCAGTGATTCCAAAAATAAGTTGCGTTGCTGTCAGCTAATTTTTGTTTTTGAGGTTAATTAAAAAGTATCATAATTAAGTTGTATTTTTAGGTTTTATTGATAAACTAGTTTGCGACCTCGATGTTGGATATGCAGGCCATTGTCGGAAGCACATACAACCCTTTTGTACAGAACCATTCTGTGCAGCCTATTGTCGGAAACATTCCAAAAATAAGTTGCGTTGCTGTCAGCTAATTTTTGTTTTTGAGATTAATTAAAAAGTATCATAATTAAGTTGTATTTTTAGCTTTTATCGATAAACTAGTTTGCGACCTCGATGTTGGATATGCAGCCCATTGTCGGAAGCACATACAACCCTTCTGTACAGAACAATTCTGTGCACTCTATTGTCGGAAACATCCACCACAGACATCTCTGTAAACAGAGAGCAACACTTATACTCCGGACATCCATCGGCATCATCAAAACCAGCTGTTGAACAAGAAAATAAGTGGGACTCAAACAGTACCAGGAGAACCATAGATGGATTCTACGTTAACTTCGTGTGCAATATTCGTTACTAAGTTACTAGAGATTTCACTCTCCAGTAACTTAGACGATAACCAGCCAGGAGAACAGAGCGTCGCATGTATTGTTATTTATTGATTGTAAATTGAATAAAAATGTACACCACAGTTTCTTTTTTATTTTTCTTTATTCTTCGCCGGACAAAATCATCATTCCTTTGTCTTCTGTTTGCGTACAATTTTGTATTTCCTTGTTTCTTTTAATTATCTTTTGTTTTTTCTATCGAATTTAGTTTCATGCAGATTTCTTTTTACTGACAGTCATTTTCAATTACTCTCCGTTAGAAATTCAATGTCAATTCTATTTATTTTATCTCTTTTATTATTTCTGCCGAATTATTATTATTTTTTTTTCTTTAGTTTTTAATATTCTCCGCTACAAGAAGTTTGTTCGAATTACCTAGTTTTTTTTGTCACTTTAGTAATAAAAAAGCAATTGTTACGCCACCACGATTACGATTCACCATGTGTCTTTTTCTGTTTCTCTTTGTTTCTATCTCACAAATTGTACTCACAATTTTAAAATTTATGTTGGCAGTACATATTTTCTCCTGTTGGTAATAGCATTTATTTTCTTATTTTGGCAACAATGGCGGAAATATCGAAGTTCAAATTCTTGATTGGATGAATAACATATTTTTACTTGACAAGATGGAAATGGTTCGATTGCAGAAAAACATTAAATAAAAAGAAGAAGAAGACTTTTGATTTAAACTAATGTTGCGTGCATTGGCTGGGATGTTGTCATTACTTTAGTTTTAAAAAAATGTCACTATAGGGCTATGAAACGAAATACGAATATGGAAAACCGAAAAGTGACTTTTGGAAGAAAAAGCTTTTTTGTATTCGCACTTACTCTCCAAAATTCGGGTCTGTTCCTTGGCGTGTTTTAACAGCATCTAAAAGCTCGATGGATATCTGCCTTTCCATATCATCATTACAATCCAAAATTTCGGTTAAAATACTGGTTATTTCAGAGAATACGTCGCTGTCGCACAAACGCCACTGCTCGATGCTCGACTTGCCTTCGCGACAATTGTTTGTAATCTTGATCAAATTCATTTGCCTGCGAACAAAGTACAACAACTTCAAACGACTTTACACAAGCTAAAGAACAACTCGCCTCGATATTTTATGATCAAAATAATACTTTTCTCTTAGATTCTTGTAGTGTTCTCTATCTTCACTGGGCAATGTCAGAACTAACTTCACGTTTAAGTTGGACAACTTCATATTGATGGCCCCAACCAAATTCGTGTGAGTTACTAATATGTGTTTATTGTTCGTTACTTTTACAATTTCATTTTGACCTAAAAGCATCAAATTCATTCAAAACTTCTGGACCTATTCGCCAGCGCCAACGATTGTTGCGTGACGCCACAGAACCACTCGTAATAGTATTATGGCGATTGCAGTGCCACTTATGGGAATGGCGCTAGCGAATAACAAGAATCAGGTATTCACTGAGGCCGTAGCAATATCCAAAGTGCTCTGCCACTGAAATAAACGTTCCTTCACAAATCAGTTCTTTAAATTTGGCGTCAGAAACGAAGTAGTAGGTTTCCCCCTCAATTTCCTCCTTGAGTTTCGGACGTGTGGTGTGACTTACCCCCAGCTCCACGTATCTACGAAATTACTCCTAATTTGTGCGATCGGAAGTATTCATATTTAGATACTTACCTCGAATATTTTTTGTAAAAGTCTGCAGCTAATTTGTCATGTTTGCTCTCGGGGGGGCCAACGAGGGCTAGGATGCAAGGGATGTTTTCGTCGACTGGCAAAATGGTTGGGGAAATGTTGAAGTTATTTAATTGCTCTAGCAGCAAGAGTTTTGAGTGTTTATCGGCCGCTTGCACTTCAGGTGTAGGTTCAAATTTGTTTTTAATTGCAACCTACAAATGCAGAACCACCAGGTCATTCATTCCATAAAAATGTCCCATAACAGTTTCTCACACCATCATTAAAATAAAATATTTTATTCTTGCCCTTTTTTGACAAAAAAGGCAATAATCGATCAAGGCTTTGATATGTATTGTATCGATTAGTAATAAACATTTCTTTATCTTTATCTCTTCTTGCTTTTTTTTTTAACAAAAAAGCAATAATCGATCGAGGCTTCTCTTTTTTGCCATTTTTTTCAAATTTATTTATTGTATCTCTCCGAGAAAGAAAACGCGGTTATTTTAAATTTACTTCATAGTTGATTGTTTTGTTATTCGATTGGAATTTGTACGTGTTTTGTTATCGTTTTTTTAATATCTTAATCGTCGACCAACATTTTTGATTCTTGTACTTGTTAACCACTCTTTTGTTTTGTTATTTCTTTATGAAAAAAAAGTCGAAATTGGAAAACGAAAAACAAATGAATGACGATCAGATTCTTGGACAAAAATAAACAGTACTTAATCAAAGCTTCTCTTTTTTTATTCACTTTTTGTGCCTTTTCGAAGAAGAAAACGCGATTATTCTAAATTATTTCATAGTTGATTGTGTTTTGTTATTTGTTTTTTTTTTTTAAGAAAAACTCGAAATTCGATTGGAATTCGAACGTCTTTTGTTTATCGCTCTTCATTTATTTTCTGACGCAACAGTAAAAACGAAAGCTTTTTTTTTAATATCCTAATCGTCGACTAACATTTTTATTTCTTGCATTTGTTAACCACTCGATCGTCTTTTGTTTTGTTATTTTTTTATGAAGAAAAAAGTCGAAATTCGATTGAAATTCGAACGTCTTTTGTTTATCGCTCTTCATTTATTTTCTGACGCAACATTTTTATTTCTTGCATTTGTTAACCACTCGATTGTCTTTTGTTTTCTTATTTTTTAATGAAGAAAAAAGTCGAAATTCGATTGGAATTTGTACGTGTTTTGTTATCGTTGTTCATTTATTTTGTGACGCAAAAGTAAAAACGATTTTTTTAATATCCTAATCGTTGACCAACATTTTTGTTTCTTGTATTTGTTAACCACTCTTTTGTTTTATTTTTTTATGAAAAAAAAGTCGAAATTAGATTTTTTTGGAAAACGAAAAACAAATGACGATCAGATTCTTGGACGAAAATAAACAGTACTTAATCAAAGCTTCTCTTTTTTTTTTATTTACTTTTTGTGCCTTTTTGAAGAAGAAAACGCGATTATTCTCAATTATTTCACAGTTGATTGTGTTTTGTTATTTGTTTTTTTTTTTTTAAGTTGAAATTCGATTGGAATTCGAACGTCTTTTGTTTACCGCTCTTCATTTATTTTCTGAGGCAACAGTAAAAACGAAAGTTTTTCTTTTAATATCCTAATCGTCGACTAACATTTTTGTTTCTTGCATTTGTTAACCACTCGATCGTCTTTTGTTTTGTTATTTTTTTATGAAGGAAAAAGTCGAAATTCGATTGGAATTCGAACGTCTTTTGTTTATC
The DNA here is from genome assembly GCA_039766575.1 of Serrognathus titanus. Classification (NCBI taxonomy): domain Eukaryota; kingdom Metazoa; phylum Arthropoda; class Insecta; order Coleoptera; family Lucanidae; genus Serrognathus; species Serrognathus titanus. The sequence continues at coordinate 10,223,267 of CM077914.1, forward strand.
GCTCTTCATTTATTTTCTGACGCAACAGTAAAAACGAAAGCTATTTTTTTTAATATCCTAATTATTGACTAACATTTTTATTTCTTGCATTTGTTAACCACTCGATCGTCTTTTGTTTTGTTATTTTTTTATGAAGAAAAAAGTCGAAATTCGATTGGAATTCGAACGTCTTTTCTCATCGTTCTTAATTTATTTTCTGGCGCAAGAGGAAAGTCGCAATATTTTTTTTTGCTCTTAGCATTTGTCACACGATCGAACGTCTTTTCTTTGTGATCTTAACGAAAACCATCAACCCACGTTGTCTTTTGAAATTTAATGTTTAGTCAGTGTTGCCAATTTTAATATGCGTACTTATGCGTAAGTATTCAAAAAAGTAAAAACATAATTCGATTTCCTCAGCGTTTGTTTCTAGCAACTAATTTCTGCTTCTAGTGACTCTTTAGTGATTATTTAGACTCAGACTTTTGCGTACGCCTATTGGCAACACTGTTAACGACGTAGATCTTCTGTTTTTAGATTGTTGGCAAATAGGCTGTAGTCAAACGTGTGCCATACTGGAACGTTAGTGATTTTAATACAATTTGATTTGAAATTTTGATACAATTAAAATTCCTTCAACGCAACCCTGATGGAATTGTTAGTTAAGCTATCACATTCACTTGTTTCTATATTAAGAATTGTCTGTTGCATTTGTCTTTATTCATTATTATTGTTATAGGAATAAACATAATTGCGTTTCAAATTTTATTACTTGAGGTTCAAATTTTATTACTTGAGGTTCAAATTTTATTACTTGAGGTTCGAACCTACGACCCTTAGATTATAGACCAGGCACTCTAACCACTGAGCTACCGAGACGACGATATTACGTCGTTATAAACACCTACATAAGCTACAGTTTTATTATTTTTCTGAGCTCTTGTTGTTTAAAAATGATACGCAGCGGATATGCGCGGTTGAATTTGCGCAGATCGCCAACTATGCGCAAGCTAACGTTTACGAATGATGGCCTTAGCAGCCGAAACGTCGTATTTTAATAATCCCAGAAATGAGATTTAAACCTACCTTCTCCTTTGCTGTAATGCACTGTCCATCAACTATCCTAACGGGTTTGATAATATGTATACAAGTTTCCAAGTACTTATCAGCCAGGCACATCTGATTACCCCGGAAGTTCACGTCCGTCAAAAAACGCAGGTTCTTCAAGTACGTTAGCTGCAGCAGATCATCCAGTTGATTAGACTCCATGATAATCCGCCTAAGACCATTCACATTCGCAAAGAGTTTCAGGGTTTTCAAACAATTATGTGAGAGGTTGATGGTTTTGATGAACTTCAACGTTTTCAACCCCACGTCTTCTCCTAATTCAAACGTTGTTATATTGTTGCTCTCCAAGTTCAAAGTGATGAGGTTCATGTCGTTCAAATTTTCGACGCGCATGATCGAGTTGTGCGATAAATCCAGATTTTGGAGATGCCTCAGCTTGTCGAGGCCTCGTATGACGAAGAATTCGTTATGAGACAGGTTCAGGTGTACTATAGACCAGAATGCAGACAAGTCTCCAATATCGTAGACCTTGTTGTACGAATAATCAACATAAGTCAAATTGAAAGGTGGTTTAAAATTCAGGAGCTCCGTCAGCAAGTTGTTAGAGACGTCTAGGTACATGAGAAAAGGCATCTCTCCTAACGGTGATAAATCTGTGAGTTGATTGTGCGACAAATCCAAATATTGGAGGTAATGATGGTAAGTTAAGATTGATACATCAGCTAAACCCTAAAAGCCAACGATTTATGATGGAAGCTAAAACGTGTGCGTGTGCAGGGAAACCTTTTGCTGCAAGCAACATTTACACAAAACGTATTTTCCTGTTTCCGGACATCGATCTAGGTAGGAAGAGCAGGCGGCCACTATGCGTTCAGTCAGAAATCCTTCTTTTTCTTGATCGGTTAAAGTTAAGTCTTCGTATGAAAACAAACGAACCACAGGTTTTTTTCTGTCATCCCAGGGATTCTCTTCTAATTCGTACATACCCCAAGTTCCTGTGAAGTCAAGGACCACATGAAAGATCGTTTTTTTTAAAGGCATAAGTTTTTAAATGGCAAAAGAAAACTTGCCGGGCAAAGGAACGTCTGGCCATTCTTCCTTTTCATCTGAATAGTTGTTCGTATCACGTACTGAATGATCGGAAGTGGCACTAATTTCACTTTTAGAACTACTTCCGCATTCCACTTCATTTGAAGCTATTTCTGACATTTTGTGAAAGCCTCCTATTTTTTAACTGAAAAGTTTCTGATTTAGAAATTTTAAATCAACCAATCACGAATAGGGTCCCGGATGCCGCATGCCGTACGTCGGAGGTGTGGAAACTCGCTATTACAGTTTCCTTTTTTTACATAGGTCGATAAAGTAGGTGGCGATTTTACTATTATTCTGAGATAAACCACAAAGCTGTTTTTTGGCGGTGCACTATTTTAAAATTGTTTCGTACGTTTAGAAATGTTCATTTTTTAACGTCATGAACAAAATGTCTTGAAACAGAAACAGGTACTTACATTTCAAAACAGTGTGGCAATCATTGTTGGCAGTCCTGTAAGGTTGGTGCGTTCTGTTCTACGGCAATTCGTTAATCGCAAGAGACTTTATAAGTAATAAGTATTTGAAGGAATTTGAAGCTATATGGTAAACTGACGCAAAATGAATTCCCATGACTCTACAAGACGCAACAATCGACATCTTGAAAATTTCACTGAAATTTCCAAAGGAGAAAGAAATTTAAAAAAACCACGCTTGCCAATGTCGAAAAGTGAAATCGTTGCGTAATCGATTGTCTTTTGTTTCTTTTGATTTTGTTTTGTCTTTTGTTTCTTTCGTCTTTAAGATTAGATTTTTTTTCTTTTTAATTGTCACAACCACAACTGATCGTCTTTTCAGTAATTTTCTCTTGTCAAAACAAAAAAAAATGGAAATCACCGCATAAGTAATTGACTGTCCTTTGTTTTCTTTTGATTTTGATTAATTTTGTTATGATCGTCTTTTGTTTCTTTCGTTTTAAAAATGGAAGAGTAGTGCTGCCTTTCATTATTTTTTTCTCTTTTTAAAATGATGTCGATCGTAAGTTCGTCGAGATTTCAGTGAACTTGTCAATATGAGTACAAAAATTGAAATTGTTGCATAATCGATCGTCTTTTGTTTCTTTTGGCTTTGTTTTATCTTTTGTTTCTTTCATTTTTAAGATATAAAACACAGTGCTTAGTTTTTTTTTATCTCGATCACAACTGATCGTCTTTTCTTGTCAAAGCAAAAAAATCGAAATCACCGCATAAATAATTTACTGTTTTTTGTTTTCTTTCGAGATTGATTAATTTTGTTTTGGTCGTCTTTTGTTTCTTTGGAAAAAAGTAGTGCTGCCTGTCATTATTTTTTTTTCTTTTTAATTGATGCCGATCATAACTTCGTCGTGATTTCAGTGAGCTTGTCAATAAATACAAATTCATGATCGATTGTCTTTTGCATTTTTTTGACTTTGTTTCATCTTTTGTTTCTTTCATTTTGGAATGCTCTTAGCATTCCATTCGTTTTTTATTCTTTTTAATTGACGCGATCACAACTGATCGTCTTTTCAGTAATCTGTTCTTGCCAAAACATAAAAATCGAAATCACCGCATCAATAATTGACTGTCTTTTGTTTTATTTTGATTTTGATTAATTTTGTTACGATCGTCTTTTGTTTCTTTCGTTTTAAAAATGGAAGAGTAGTACTGCCTTTCATTATTTTTTTTCTTTTTAAAATGATGTCGATTGTAAGTTCGTCGAGATTTCAGTGAACTTGTCAATATGAATATAACAATTGAAATTGTTGCATAATCGATCGTCTTTTGTTTCTTTTGACTTTGTTTCATCTTTTGTTTCTTTCATTTTTAAGATAGAAAAAAACACTGCTTTTCATTGTTTTTTTTTTTAATTGATGCGATTAAACTTATATCCGTCTTTTCAAGTGATCTTTCTTTGTCAAAATACAAAAATCGAAGTCACCTCTTAAATTTGACTTAACCAACTATGATTAAATGATCGACTGTCTTTTGTTTTTTTGGATTATCAATGATTTTGTTTTGATTGTCTTTTGTTTCGTTCGATTTTAAAATGGGAAAAAGAGCGCCTTTCATTATTTTTTCTCCTTTTTGATTAATGCGATCATAACTTGTCGTGATTTCAGGGAACTTGTCAATAAATGCAAAAATTAAAATCGCTGTATAATCGATGGTGTCTTTTGACTTTATTTTGTTTTTTGTTTCTTTTATTTTTAATACAATAAAAAAAGAGTGCTTTCATTCGTTTCGGTGATGTTTTCTTGTGAAAACATAAAAATCGAAATCACCATATTGACTGTCTTTTGTTTCTTTTGATTTTGATTGATTTTGTTTTGTCGTCTTTTGTTTCTTTCATTTTAAAGTGGAAAAATGAGCGCCTTTCATTCATTTTTTTTTGCTTTTCAATTGATGCGATCCTAACTTGTCTTAATTTCTGTGAATTTGTCAATGAATGAATGAAAATTTAAAAGAAGACCTTGCATAATCGATTGTCTTTTATTTCTTTTGATTTTTTTTTTGTTTGATTCGTTGTATTTTTTTAATTGATACGATCACGACCGATCGTCTTTTCAGTGATCTCTTCTTGTCAAGACATAAAAATCGAAATCACCGCATAAATAATTGACTGTCTTTTGTTTTCTTTTTATTTTGATTAATTTTGTTTTGGTTGTCTTTTGTTTGTGTCGTTTTAAAAAATGGAAAAAAATAGTGCTGCCTGTCATTATTTTTTTTTTCTTTTTAATTGATGCCGATCATAACTTCGTCGCGATTTCAGTGAACTTGTCAATATAAATACAAAAATTGAAATTGTTGCATAATCGATTGTCTTTTGACTTTGTTTTGTCTTTTGTTTCTTTCATTTTTAAGATTAGTTTTTTTTTCTTTTTAATTGACACGACCAGAACTGAACGTCTTTTCAGTAATCTTCTCTTGTCAAAACATAAAAATGGAAATCATAAGTAATTGACTGTCTTTTGTTTTCTTTTGATTTTGATTAATTTTGTTATGATCTGTATCTGTTACATTTTTTTATCTAGATATACGAAAATTATCTTATGTATTACCTAGACACTGATAACGATGTATCAAGAGTATTCGGGAACAGATGGAATTGGTAATAGAAAGAGTATGAAGTCAAACAGTAGGAATACGAATTATTCATTACATTGAAGAAAACAATGATAAAACAATCACTTCCGAAAAGGTCCCGCAAAAATACATAAAATTGTTTTTTCCTCTGCGTTTGTTTTTTCTTAATACGGAAATTGGTTAGGCATCTTTATCTTATTTATTATAGCGTGCTTTTTCCTTTACTTAGATAGAGATATGCACATCCTGTGCTGCACCTATATATTTAAAAGGAATTAAAATTTGTTTATTGTAGTATTACTGCTTTTGGTGTTTTTTGTGCAAGTATCGTCTGTAGTTGCAGTTATTTTTTGAAACTCAAAGAAAAGGTAAGAATATTATTTCTAGCGAAAAATTTTATCGGAGCATTTTTTTTTATTTGGTAGATTAATCAAACATGAATTTAGGAGAAGATTCTCATAATTCTCAGTCTAATCCAGCAACCAAAATTACTGAAGCTCAAATTCATGCAGGTGCCGAAACACAACCTGATGTAACCACCCAATCAAATTCTGACGCAAATAAACAAATTTACAACATTTTGCTTATTGGAGAAACGGGTGTTGGGAAATCAACATTCATTAACGCCTTTTTTTACTATATGACTTACGAAAGTTTAGATGATGCGTTGAAAGCAAAAGATATCACCGCTTTGGTGCCTACGCGATTTACAGTGATGGACGATGATTATAATGAAAAGCTCATACGTTATGGTGAAGACGAGAATGAATCAAGTATTCCCGGTGCTTCAGCCACTCAAACGCCTAGATGCTACGCTTTCAACATCGGAAATTCAATAATACGTGTGATTGACACGCCTGGTGTTGGTGATACTCGAGGTATGAATATGGACGAGAAAAATTTCGACCGACTTCTTGCCACCATGGGTGAGCTCAAGGACATTCACGCAATTTGTATCATGTTAAAACCGAACAACGCTCGGCTCACCGTTTTATTCGAATATTGCATAAAACAATTACTTTCACGTTTGCAAAAAAGCGCCAGTCGGAATATCATTTTCCTTTTCACGAATTCGAGAGCCACCCTGTATCGTCCTGGTGATACAGTGGTGCCCTTAAGAGCAATTCTTAAAGACATTGCCGAGCGGCCTCCCAAAGTGACTATATCGTTTGAAAAGAAAAACATTTTTTGTATTGACAACGAAGCTTTCAGATTTTTAGTCGCTAATAAACAGGGCATATATTTTAACGACGATGAAAGAGATGATTTTGCAGCGAGTTGGAACAAGTCGTCTAAAGTTTGTTTGTCGTAAGTTAAATTCTTGGTAACTGAGATGGTAGTTAATAACTTTCTTTGTTTATTCTAGATTATTGAATTACGTAATGGAATTAAAACCACATAAGATACAAGACACAATTTCGATTAATGAAGCTCGCAGATTGATTTTAAGACTTAGTCGACCTTTAGCGGAAATTACCGATAATATAGATAAGAATTTAGAAATCATTAGAAGACATAAGATTGAGTTAAATAAAGAAGATAAAACCATCGAGGAACTTAAACAGAAATTGTACGTTCCGGTGTTAAGGTTGAAAGCTATTAATTTAGGATATCCTAGAACAGTTTGTGCTCATGCTTCATGTGTAGACATAGCTTGGGTACTGGTTTCTCTGTCTTTTTTTTTCAATAAAAAAAAAACTAAGTTGAATATAATTACAGATCGATGGAAGCACAAAGACGCACATTTATAGAACAATATGTCATGAACATTGTTATTTGGAAAGCATTGAACCAAAATTGGTAGGTGATCCAGGACTCCTTCAGTGCACTGCAATAAGTGGTCAACATTGTAACAAATGTGGTCACCATTATACAGTTCATATGCATGTTACATATGAAAGCGAAACATATAAAGAAACAATCAAGAATAAAGTAGTCGTTTCCGATATCGAAAGCACAGAAAATGTTGTGCAAACATTGCAAAATACCATTCAATCCTTGGAAGAAAGGAAATTAAAATATGAGTCTGAAAGAGCAATAATCCAGAAATCTATGGCGAAATTTGCACACTTTTTGGCCAATAATGCCATTACAGTATACAACGATAAGTATAAAGAATATATTGATTTATTGATTGACAGGTTTGTTCCAGTTATCGCATAGCAAATTCGTATTTTTATTTTATTTTTTTCGTTTCAGAGAAAACGCCTTAGGCGACGCTCGGGACAGGGAAGTAATCGACCGTTATACAAAATTAATACAGACATACGAGGAAGAAAAAAAAATATTAGATGACATTCTCGTACAACAAAAACTCATAGACAGCAGTAAAATAGCGGCCGTAACGGCAGGGGAAGTAATGGAAACTGTCGACACATTATACAAGCTAGAATTAATTGGTACTACAGTGAAACATTTCTATGACGTGCAAGACAGTGCACTAAAGTATGAGTTGTTGACCAGCACTCAAAAAACATATACCCCTCCTGAAAGTTTTCTTACAAAGATTAAAAATAAATTTGTTTCTTTATTTCAATAAATTCTACAAAGAAAGTACATCTTACTTTGCTTCTATTTTTATATTCAATATTAATCGCTACTTTATTATTACGAGGGTCAAACTGAATTTATTGAGAATAAAAGCCACGGTTAATATTTTCTAGGATTTTATTTTAAATATGCTCGAAGTAATTATCTTCAGAATGATACACTTTCCACTGTTCAGAAGCTCCCAACCAATCACCTTTCAGAATACTTTCAAAATAAACGTGAACTGCGGCATCAATCTCTTCTTATGACGAAAACCGTCTACCCCACAAATTTCTTCTAAGCCCAAAAATAGCCAAAAGTCGCACATTGCTAAATCAGGTGAATACGGTGGATGTTCTATTACTTTTATATTTTTTTCAGCCAAAAATTGCCGGTATGGGACGATGCGTTATCATGGTGCAGCATAATTCCCTTGTCTGAAACTCTAGTGGATACTTCAGGCAAATATTTTTCAGTGTACCATTTAGCTATAACTATCTTTTCTTCATCTAGCTTACTTTACTAGGCTCGTACTTCTGAAGAATACCGCATACATAACTTTTTTCATAGCTCGCTGCTTCTTGGTCATTGTTGGAGTTTCCCCATCTTCGTGAATCCATACACGTCGACTCTCTTGGTGGGTAGGTACGTCGAAAAAGGGAATGTAAATCTCGTCACCTATCACTATTTTGGAAAAAATTTGGTGTCCGCCATTATTTAAGAAATTTAAAGTTTCATGACAAATTCTTACACGCTCTACTTTTTGGAAGTCAGAAAGGTGATGCGGCACAAAACGACTAACCACTTTTTTGAAATGCAGATGATCGTGTATGATTGTTCTAACAGCTGAGGATCCAATCTTGAGTTGATGCTCTATTTCTGAATAAGCGGCTTTATTGTCCTCTTCAATTAATTTTTTAACAGCAGCAACGCTTTTATCGGTAACAACCGTAGGAGGACGCCCTGCTCCTTTTTGATACTGAACAGAATTCCTTTCGCGTTCAAATTCCTTATACCATCGGTAAATTGTAGCCAAGGAAGGTGCTCATTCATTAAAAGCCGAATCTAAACTCTTTTTGCACTCATACGCGCTTAAGCCTTTTTTAAAATCATAATAAATCATGATTCGAAAATGCTCTCTGGATTCTAACGAACATAACTTCAATAACTAAACTTCAAATGACAGGCAAAGAGTTGCTCTAAATAACACTGTATGTTTTGTTTTTCACGGCCTACTAGATTTTCTTATTCTCAATAAATTCAGCTTTGCCCTCGTATGCGTCTATATATATTTTTACTTAGAGTTAATTAGAATTATTAAAATATTAGGCTTAAGATTAAAATTCTCTTCTATTTTAATGATAAATTGCTTTCATTCAAATTTTTAATAATGTTCTTAATAAAACATTCATTAAATTAAAATTTGGTTTTTTATGTTTTGTTTAATTTAATATACAGACCAATACAGGACACACAGGTTTGTTAGGATGCTTGTGCGTAGTTAGCAAGCTTGTGGCAGTGCTAAAAAGAGGCCGTATTTTGTGAGATCCAAATAAGTAAACCAACTTCAGGATAATATTGATTTTCATGATGCATTTCTTAACAATAAATTAATTGATTGAAATTAACTAATTAGCTGTTTGTTAGCAATTGAAGTTTTCTCTAAAAATAAATTTCGTATGTTAAAAAAAAAGTTTGGAAACAGCGGCGTAGCTGGAAATATCGGGTCCTTCAGCAAGCATGGTCACAAAAGCCTCCTGTTCCTTATTGTAGATTACAATTAAAATATATATATACAAAAATTGATTTTTGCAAAATACATTTATATTCTTAATTGGTTCCTTTTTTGGATGTTTCAAGTAAATTGGCGTACACTGCTCAAAAAATAAAAGTAGTTATTGTTCCTTGTTGACGTATGTATACCACATTTAAGTAGGGTGTGAATAGATCGATAGATCGCCAGTTGGCATGGAAATAATATATTTCTCAATCAGATGAGCGAGATACAAAGTAGGTTAAAAATCGTGAGCGAGAAAGATGAGATTATACGGCTCCAAGAGTGAACAGAATTGAAATTTAACACTGAATACTCTACATTTGTTTTCTCAAAATCCTATCGCCCAATTAGTCTTACATCCTTTTTTTTGAAGACTTTTGAAAGACTATGCGACAGGTTCATAAGAGAGGGGGGCTTTGGCCAACAAACCCCTACATCATAACCAACATGCCTACTTAGTGGGTAAATCCACAGAATCCGCCCTACATTCTGTAACTGGGCGGATAGAAAAAGCTACAAATAGCAAAATGTTCACCTTAGGAGTATTCATAGGTGCGTTTGATAAAACCATCTTCAACAGTGTCGAACGGACACTACGCGAACATGAAGTAAACCACATTCTTCGGGAATGGATTCTACAGCTCTTACTGTTGAAAACGTGTCTATTAGGGGAACGGTAAGCAGAGACTGTCCTCAAGATGGCGTTCTGTCAGCCCCTACTATGGAACATAGTAGTAGACAGCCTCCTCCGTCGACTTAATGGAGCAGGCTTCTACACAGTAGGATATGCGGACGATATAACTATTTTTATTCCAAATTTATGACGTTCTCATCAATTTCCGATCCTCTTTTGTTTTCTTCTTCATTCGAAATTTTTTGAGGTATCAATTCCCGATTGTCTTGTTTTCATCAGTTTCCGATCGTCTTTTTTAAATCCAAATTTAGGACGTTTTCATCAATTTCCGATCGTATTTTGTTTTCTTGTTTTTTAATCGAAAGCCTTTGAGGTTTTCATCGACTTTCAATTGTCTTGTTTTTTTGTTCGTTGTCATCAATTTCCGATCGTCCTTTTTTCATTGCAAACCTCATCACAAAAAGAAAAAAACAAAACTATAGGAAATTGATGAATAGCTACTTCGTTCATAGATTTAGAACGAAAAAGAAAACAAAAGACGATCGGAAATTGATGAAAACGTCTAAACTTATGACATTTTCATCAATTTCCGATCGTCTTGTTTTTATTTGAAATTTTATGACGTTTTCATCAATTTTCGATTGTCTTGTTTTTTTATTCTTCAATTTCCGATCGTCTTTTTTTTTAATTCCAAATCTTAAGATTCGTAAGGCATTCTCGTCAATTTCCAATCGTATTTTATTTTATTGTTTTCAATAAAATCTTGCTTTTTTATTCGTTGTCATCAATCTCCGATCGTCCCTTTTTTATTGCAAATCTGACATCGTAAGAACAAAAAAAAAAACAAAACTCTCGGAAATTGATGAATGGGTACCTCCCTCATAGATTTAGAATAAAAAAAAAACACAAAAGACGATCGGAAATTGATGAAATCGTCTAAACTTATGATATATTCATCAATTTCCGATCGTCTTATTTTTTATTTGAAATGTTATGATATCCTCGTCAATTTCCGATTGTCTTTTGTTTTTTTTTTTTTTTAGAATTTATAAAATTATTGTGACGAACGAATTGCGACGAGTGAGTCATGCACTCCGCCGACGGCCGACGTGACAAGCGCCTTGAAGTCTGGCCGACTCCCGAAGGTTCTGCTACGGGAGACTACGGGAGAAGTCCGTCGCATTCGAGAATACGCTGGGGGTTGCTGGAGAAGCCGCCCCTCTAGTATAAATACCCGAAGACGATGAGTCTTAGGGCAGTTCAACGTAGAGTTACTTACTGTGTAATTGCTCGGCTAGTCCGTTATAAATAAATTAGTCTTAGTAAATTAGTGTTAAGTCGTGTGTAAATAAATTAGTTATTAGTTTCATCAAGTGTTTCATTTAAAAACAAATCAAAATAAATCTAAAAACATTACATTATGTTCAAATTATCCATTAGCGATTATGTTAACATTTTATTTTCTACCAGAAATGAACAAAAATTTTTCATCAATTGCCGACTGTCTTTTGTTTTTTTTTATTCGAAATCTTACGACGTTCTCATCAATTTCCGATCGTCTTTTGTTTTCTTTTTCGTTCGCTTTTTTCGCCTTTTTTGAGGTATTCATCAGTTTTTATTCATCTATTTCCGATTTTCTTTTCTTATTGCAAATCTGACCTTATAAGAATAAAAAAAACAAAAGTATCGGAAACTGATAAACTCATAGATTTAGAATAAAAAAAAAACAAAAGACTGTCGGAAATTTATGAAATCGTCTAAACTTATGACATATTCATCAATTTCCGATCGTCTTTTTTTTATTTGAAATGTTATGATATCCTCGTCAATTTCCGATTGTCTTTTGTTTTTTTTTTTTTTTAGAATTTATAAAATTATGTTCAAATTATCCATTATCGATTATGTTAACATTTTATTTTCTACCAGAAATGAACAAAAATTTTTCATCAATTGCCGATTGTCTTTTGTTTTTTTTTATTCGAAATCTTACGACGTTCTCATCAATTTCCGATCGTCTTTTGTTTTCTTTTTCGTTCGCTTTTTTCGCCTTTTTTGAGGTATTCATCAGTTTTTATTCATCTATTTCCGATTTTCTTTTCTTATTGCAAATCTGACCTTATAAGAATAAAAAAAACAAAAGTATCGGAAACTGATAAACTCATAGATTTAGAATAAAAAAAAAACAAAAGACTGTCGGAAATTTATGAAATCGTCTAAACTTATGACATATTCATCAATTTCCGATCGTCTTTTTTTTATTTGAAATGTTATGATATCCTCGTCAATTTCCGATTGTCTTTTGTTTTTTTTTTTTTTTTTAGAATTTATAAAATTATGTTCAAATTATCCATTATCGATTATGTTAACATTTTATTTTCTACCAGAAATGAACAAAAATTATGTAAAAATCTGATAATTATGTGACAACTGACAGCACTATCCTATGGCCACATTTAGAAACGCGAAATGCGCTAAAAACTAAGTCGTCAAATTCAATTTCACATTTTTTGCGTACACCAACTCATTCGATAGAGGGCGTCAAATTATGAAGTGGCACGCGAGCGGCTTTTGATCTCGTGAGGGCCCTGATCAGTACACGCCAAATTGACATTTAATCTTGACATAGCGTCAACAATAAACAATAATTACGATTTATTACGTATTTGAAATCAAACAAAATAAAACATTGAAAATTAAGTTGTTGATGTTGAAAATGATCTCCGTCTTCTTCGAGGCGACATCCATGAATAACATTTTGCAAAATGTGGGGAGAATTGTTTATTTCATCACACTTTTCGGTGATTCTTTGGGTAAGTTTCTGTAAATCATTAACGGGCGTTTTAAAAATGAACTTTTTCAAATAGGACCAAACAAAGAAATCCAAAGGAGTTAGATCGCAAGATCACGGAGGCCATATGTGACATTTCTCGGATCATATATAGGACAAAAAGTGAAACTTTAAAGTGCTAGAACTTTTTGTAGATTATAGCGGATTCTTGTATTCTTTCCAAAGTAACAATTCATTCAATTTCGTTGCCATTCCTAAACACGTTCCCATTCTATGAAAATTGGTTACCGTTTACTACATTTTTACGAATTATTTACGCAAGATTCAAACTAAAAATTTCTTTCTATAATAACTTAATTCATTAAACGTTCAGTTTTAAATACAATTTTGTATTTAGACTTTTTAAAGGTACTCGTAAGTAACTACAGCCTCGTCTGGAAACAACTTGCTCGTACTTTAGATCGTCACTCTTCGCCCGAGATTAATAAATAACTATTACAGTAATACTTAGCATATCTGTAAGCTTGCATTTCTCACTGGTGTTTCATTTCATAGCCTACTAATTTCATATTAGAGATTAATTTATGTTTTTGTTAATATTTTCCCTATAGATAAAATTTTTTCGGGTATGATGTATATCGTTGAAAAGTTCTTTTTAAAGACTATCTAACTAACCGAAAATCCAAAATAGCTGCCATAAGAAAAACAAAAGTTAGCACTAATAACTTGAAAACAAATGACAATCGGGGGTTTTGTTTATGTCAAAAACTTGGTCTTAAAAAAGTGTCAGAGAAACTGCCAGTGTGGCTAGACAACAGGTATCAGGTAGGCCTAAAGTAAGAACTGATGAGGTAGTTGAAAATGTGAGACAAATTATGACTGATGCTCCTCGCACTTCCATCCGTCACCTGTCACAACAAGTTGATCTTTCTGTCGGGACCTGCAGAACTATTCTAAGAAAGGACTTGCAAATGTTCCCTTATCGTTTGACTGCCGTGTATGAATTGCTTCCGGTAGATTTTGAACCAAGGCGAATATACAATCATTGGTTTTTAAACAATATTGACAATGATGATTTGCTGAATAAAACATTCTTTTCCAATGAGGCCTGGTTCCATGTAATAGGACACATTAATTTCCAAAATATGGGGATCTGGTGTACAGAAAAGCCTCATTCAATGAAGCCCCCTTCCATCCATAAAAAAAATGGTGTTTGGATAGGTTTAAGTCGGAGAAGATTGACAGGTCCCATATTTTTTAATAGCACACTAACAGCACTTAGATATCGGGAAGAGATTTTGCATCCATTGATTAATCAACTGCATGATGTTGAGTTGCAATTTGGATATTTCTAACAGGATGGTGCAACGGCCCATGCTGCTGGAGATACTTTAAACTTCCTTCAAGAGTTTTTTGGATATCGGATAATTAGCAGAAACATGGCAAACATATGGCCTCCGCGATCTTGCGATCTAATTCCTTTTGATTTCTTTGTTTGGCCCTACTTGAAAAATTCCATTTTTAAAACACACGTTAACTTGCGCATATGGACGAACCTGCTACGTACTAAAAACCTAAAGATTAATGCTACAAAAACTAAGGTAATGGTACTAGGTAAAGAAGACCGAGATACAGAAATAAAGATAGACGATATGCAGATTGAGAAAGTACAATCGTTCAAGTACTTGGGTGTGAAAATACAAAGCAATGGAAAAATAGAAGCGGAAATAAATGAGAGAATGGAAAATGCGACCAAAGTCTATTACACCTTGAAAAATGCAGTCATCGGGAAAAAAGAGATATCGAGAAAAACAAAAATAACAGTTTTTAAAACAATTTTTAAACCGATATTGTTATATGGATGTGAAAGCTGGATTTTATCAAAACAGCAAGAAAGTAAAATTCAAGCCTTGGAAATGAGATTCTTAAGAGACATAAAAGGAGTAACTCGAAGGGATAGAATTAGAAATGATATAATAAGAGAAGAACTAGAAGTGGAATCGATCCTGAAGACCATCAAACGAAACCAACTGAGATGGTTTGGACACGTAGTACGAATGAGAGAAGAAAGAACAACAAAAAGAATCTGGAAAACAAGAACGCAACAAAAAAAGGAAGAGGGAGACCAAGAAAGACCTGGGATATGGAAATTGCAAATAACCTAAAAGAAAGAGCACTAACATGGATAGAAGGAAAACAAGAAGCAAAAAACAAAAAGGAATGGCCAAAGAGAATATATACTGAGTAATGAAAGTGACGAAGAATAGTTTTAAAGATGAGTAGTAATAAGTTTAAACCTTACACTGTAATGGTACCATAAGGTTTTTGATTATATATATATATACATAAGGAATTTGAACGCGAAAGGAATTCTGTTCAGCATCAGAAAGGAGCAGGGCGTCCTCCTAGGTTGTTATCGACAAAAACGTTGCTGCTGTTAAAAAATTAATTGAAGAGGACAATAAAGCCACTTATGCAGAAGTAGATCATCAACTCAAGATTTGATCCTCAGTGGTTAGAACAATCATACACGATCATCTGCATTTAAAAAAATGGTTAGTCGTTTTGTGCCGCATCACCTTTCTGACTTCCAAAAAGCAGAATTTGCCATGAAACTTTTAATTTTTTAAATAATAACGGACACCAATTTTTTTTCCAAATAGTGATAGGTGACGAAACTTACATTCTCTTTTTCGACGTACCTACCCGCCAAGAGCATCGTGTTTGGATTCACGAAAATGAGGAAACTCCAACAAAGACCAAGAAGCACCGAGCTATGAAAAAAGTACGGGCCTAGTAAGCTATATGTACAAAAGGCAGTTACAGCTTAAAGGTACACTGAAAAATGTTTGCCTGAAGTGTTCAGGAGAGTTCCAGACAACGGAATTATGCTGCACCATGATAATACATCGTCCCATACGGCAGCTTTAACTCTCTAGCTTTTGACTGAAAACAATATAAAAGTAATAGAACATCTGGCGTATTCACCTGATTTAGCAATGTGTGACTTTTGGCTAATTTTTGGGCTCAAAAGGAATTTGCAGGGTAGAAGGTTTTCGTTAGAAGAAGAGATTGATCCCGCAATTCACGCTTATTTTAAAGGCATTCTGAAAGATGGTTGGTTGGAAGCTTCTGAACAGTGGAAAGTGTATCATTCTGAAGATAATTACTTCGAGCATATTTAAAATTAAATCCTAGAAAATATTAACCGTAGCTTTTATTCTCAAGAAATTCAGTTTGACCCTCGTAATAATAAAGTAGCGACTAATATTGAATATAAAATAGAAGCAAAGTAAGATGTACTTTCTTTGTAGAATTTATTGAAATAAAGAAAGTAATTTATTTTTAATCTTTTTAAGAAAACTTTCAGGAGGAGTGTATGTATTCTGAGTGCTGGTCAACAACTCATACTTTAGTGCACTGTCTTGCACGTCATAGAAATGTTTCACTGTAGTACCAATTAATTCTAGCTTGTATAATGTGTCGACAGTTTCCATTACTTCCCCTGTCGTTACGGCCGGTATTTTACTGCTGTCTATGAGTTTTTGTTGTACGAGAATGTCATCTAATATTTTTTTTCCTCGTATGACTGTATTAATTTTGTATAACGATCGATTGCTTCCCTGTCCCTAGCGTCGCCTAAGGCGTTTTCTCTGAAACGAGAAAAGAAAAATAAAGAATGCGAATTTGCTATGCGATATCTGGAACAAACCTGTCAATCAATAAATCAATATATTCTTTATACTTGTCGTTGTATACTGTAATGGCATTATTGGCCAAAAAGTGTGCAAATTTCGCCATAGATTTCTGTATTATTGCTCTTTCAGACTCATATTTTAATTTCCTCTCTTCCAAGGATTGAATGGTGTTTTGCAATGTTTGCGTAGCATTTTCTGTGCTTTCGATATCGGAAACGACTACTTTATTCTTGATTTTTTCTTTATATGTTTCGCTTTCATATGTAACATGCATATGAACTGTATAATGGTGACCACACTTGTTACAATGTTGACCACTTATTGCAACGCACCCAAGGAGTCCTGGATCACCTACCAATTTTGGTTCAATGCTTTCCAAAGAACAATGTTCATGACATATTGTTCTATAAATGTTCGTCTTTATGCTCCCATCGATCTGTAATTATATTTAACTTAGTTTTTTTTTTATTGAAAAGAAAAAGACAGAGAAACCAGTACCCAAGCTACGTCTACACATGAAGCATGACCGCAAACTGTTCTAGGATATCCTAAATTAATAACTTTGAACCTTAACACCGGAACGTACAAATATCTGTTTAAGTTCCTCGATGGTTTTATCTTCTTTATTTAACTCAATCTTATGTCTCCTAATGATTTCTAAATTCTTATCTATATTATCGGTAATTTCCGCTAAAGGTCGACTAAGTCTTAAAATCAATCTGCGGGCTTCATTAATCGAAATTGTGTCTTGTATCTTATGTGGTTTTAATTCGATTACGTAATTCAATAAAATAGAATAAATAAAGAAAGTTATTAACTACCGTCTCAGTTACCAAGAATTTAACTTACGACAAACAAACTTTAGACGACTTGTTCCAACTCGCTGCAAAATCATCTCTTTCATCGTCGTTAAAATATATGCCCTGTTTATTAGCGACTAAAAATCTGAAAGCTTCGTTGTCAATACAAAAAATGTTTTTCTTTCCAAACGATATAGTCACTTTGGGAGGCCGCTCGGCAATGTTTTTAAGAATTGCTCTTAAGGGCAACACTGTATCACCAGGACGATACAGGGTGGCTCTCGAATTCGTGAAAAGGAAAATGATATTCCGACTGGCGCTTTTTTGCAAACGTGAAAGTAATTGTTTCATACAATATTCGAATAAAACGGTGAGCCGGGCGTTGTTCGGTTTTAACATGATACAAATTGCGTGAATGTCCTTGAGCTCACCCAAGGTGGCAAGAAGTCGGTCGAAATTTTTCTCGTCCATATTCATACCTCGAGTATCACCAACACCGGGTGTATCGATCACACGTATAATTGAATTTCCGATGTTGAAAGCGTAGCATCTAGGCGTTTGAGTGGCTGAAGCACCGGGAATACTTGATTCATTCTCGTCTTCACCATAACGTATGAGCTTTTTATTATAATCATCGTCCATTACTGTAAATCGCGTAGGCACCAAAGCGGTGATATCTTTTGCTTTCAATGCATCATCTAAACTTTCGTAAGTCTTATAGTTAATAGGCGTTAATGAATGTTGATTTCCCAACACCCGTTTCTCCAATAAGCAAAATGTTGTAAATTTGTTTATTTGCGTCAGAATTTGATTGGGTGGTTACATCAGGTTGTGCTTCGGCACCTGCATGAATTTGAGCTTCAGTAATTTTGGTTGCTGGATTAGACTGAGAATTATGAGAATCTTCTCCTAAATTCATGTTTGATTAATCTACCAAATAAAAAAAAATGCTCCGAGAAAATTTTTCGCTAGAAATAATATTCTTACCTTTTCTTTGAGTTTCAAAAAATAACTGCAACTACAGACGATACTTGCACAAAAAACACCAAAAGCAGTAATACTACAATAAACAAATTTTAATTCCTTTTAAATATATGCTTCCATCGATCTGTAATTATATTTAACTTAGTTTTTTTTTATTGAAAAGAAAAAGACACAGAAACCTGTACCCAAGCTATGTCTACACATGAAGCATGACCAGAAACTGTTCTAGGATATCCTAAATTAATAGCTTTCAACCTTAACACCGGAACGTACAATTTCTGTTTAAGTTCCTCGATGATTTTATCATCTTTATTTAACTCAATCGTATGTCTCCTAAGAGAAATTGAAAACGGGAAATTTTGATTTTTTAAAATTATTTTAAAATTTAAAAAAGTTATGGTGAATTTGAAATGAGATTTGTCGCGAGGATTGAATTCTGCAAAACATTCCCCATTTAACCGTTCCTCCATCTCTTCTAATAACCGAAATACTAATAGTGAGCCTCGAAATCGGGACACAGTGTATATGTATTTTATTTCCTTGGGAGCCTCACTTCCACTGGCCTGTATTAGTCTTTTTCTTCTGGCAAGCGTTATCTATTAGCCACCATTCAGAAAAGTCGGCAAAAATACAACCGCAAACGTGTATTTTATTAGAATTGACGTGTGCGGTCAATTGCCGCAACTTACCTAAAAATTATATACTTTTTAAGAATGTCCGGAATTTCCCCAGGTCTGTTTATCACAGATTCAAACGACATTTTACTTTCTTATCGAAGCTACCTTCTATAAATTTTTTTTATATAGATAAACCTTCTTTTTTATAATGTCGATGTACAAGTTTGGCAAATATCTTTTTGGAAAATAAATCGATATTGCAATTATGTTAGAACGCTCCTATAATTTTCAAAATCTTTCCGTACTTTCTTCCCCAAACAATTTACCGGTATCGTTACCACCAGAACGTTGTTATTCAAATGTTATCATTTTAATGTGTATATTAAAGTGATTATAGATATTGTCCTTATTTCACTTCCTATGTTTGTTTTTTTCTTTTGATTGAATCGTAAACACATGCCTATCTTGTTTGTTGCGTTTTATGGATTTCCACCGCTGCGGTATCCTGTCTAAGGCGTACATAAATGACAAAACACTCATTAATCAAGTTTCAGAAAGAAAAGCAAGTTTGTTTTAAACATGCATTCCGAGGTATGTAATATTTTCAAATAACAAGTCTACAAATATACATAGATT
Source organism: Serrognathus titanus (assembly GCA_039766575.1). Lineage (NCBI taxonomy): Eukaryota > Metazoa > Arthropoda > Insecta > Coleoptera > Lucanidae > Serrognathus > Serrognathus titanus. The sequence goes on from CM077914.1 coordinate 10,242,910, forward strand.
ACTGAGCAACTAATTTAGAATAGTCGTGACAGTTTCTTATCCTGAAACATCCAACAAACTCTTATTTATTATTTCACGAAAAACAAACCGAACTTGGAAAAAAAAATCAACAACGAGATCAACGCGTAGAAACAAATTGGGAAGTCTCTTGGATATATACGATTTACGTTTTGATTTAAATATAAGTATAGCGTTTCAATTCTTTACGTGCGAGCTTGATTGTTTTAGGTTTTAATAATAATAATAATACTTTGCAAAAAGTTTATTTTAAAAGCGACTCAAAATTATTATATCGTGTTCTAAACAAAAGAATGCTAATTTTAGGAAAAACACGACGTGCTTCCCAGTTCTAAACCAGAATCCGAGTCCAAGACCTACAACATCCTGTTGCTTGGTGAAACGGGCGTTGGAAAATCAACTTTCATAAACGCGTTAGCAAACTACATCTCGTTCGAAACTCTCTCCGACGCCATGAAGGCCGACCATATAACATCCCTTATTCCAACGAGATTTACAGTTTTGGACGACAACTTCAAACCTAAAGACATCATCTTCGGATCGGACGAGAACGAAGCATGGCAACCCGGCGCCTCCGCCACCCAATCAGCAAGGGTCTACTCTTTCAAAATTGGAAATGCCACCGTCCGCTTGGTCGACACACCCGGAATGGGCGACACGAGAGGTATAAAAAAGGACGAGGAGAATTTCGAACACCTTCTGGACGTGATCAGCGAGCTCAAGGAAATCCACGTGGTCTGTCTCATGCTCAGGCCGAACGACTCGAGGCTCACCGTGTTGTTTGAGTACTGCGTGAGGCAGTTGTTTTCGTACTTGCAACGCAGTTTCTGCGAGAATATAGTTTTCCTGTTCACCAATTCCAGGAGCACCCTCTATCGCCCTGGAGATACTATAATACCATTGAAGCAGGTTCTGAAGGATGTTGCGACGCGACCTCCGAAAGTCACCATCCCTTTCAGTACGAAAAACGTCTTTTGCATTGACAATGAAGCGTTTAGGTTTTTGATCGCCAGTAAACAGGGGATACTGTTTGAGCAGGAGGAAGCGGAACGTTACTCGATTAGTTGGAATAAATCTTCTGATGTTTGTTTGTCGTAAGTATAAGCTTTCTTTCACATTCACGACGCTTTTAAAATAGAGCGCGGAGCCCCCTCTGGGAGATCAAAATTGGAGCGCGAAACCCAAATTACCAATCACACTATTTTTGAACTATCTCGTAATACATAGGGTAATCAAATAAATGTGAATTTAACAAGTTATTAATTTGTACGTTCATAGGCTAATCGAGTACGTTACGAAAATTAAGCCGCACAAAATACAAGAAACTGTTACCATAAATGAAGCAAGGCGACTGATTTCGATCCTGCGTGAGCCGCTGGGTATCATAGCCGAAAATGTAGTAAAAAATTTGAGGGTCATCCGCCAGTACAAGGAGAAGCTTGAAGACATTCAGAAGGCCACGATAAAGCCGGTGGAGGTCCTGTACACCCCTGCCGTTAGGACCGAAACGTCTTCTGATGATCCAAGAACAGTTTGCTTCCACGAAAGGTGCACTAAAATAAAAGAGGTAACATCCTCCACAGGCACTCGAAGTAAAACAAAAATTATATATTTCTTTGTGTTCTCTTAAAGCTTGGCGATCTTAAAATGGTTGAATACAGGGTGTGCCATACTCCGTGCTATTACCGAGGAAGCACTGTAATAAAGGCAGGTGATCCTAAACTAAAGGAATGTAATGAAATGAAGGAAGGAGTGTGCAAAATTTGCGGCCATTCTTATTTGCATCATATGTATCAACATCAGGTTCCCGAATCATCATTCGTCAAAATGATCGACGAGAACGTCGATCGAAGCAGGCAAAGCGAACAAGATTACGGGGAAAAGCTGAAGGAAAAAATAAAGGAGTTAAAAGCGAGGAAGACGATGTACCTGGAAGAGATGAAGGTCATCCAATGTGCGATGGCGAAGTTCGCCCATTTTTTGAGGCATAATACCATCACCGGCTTCACCGATCAGTACAAGAATTACTTGGAGTTTTTAATCGACCAGTAAGTGTAGTTGATAAATTATTATTAGCATAAACAAATTGGTAAAAAAACAGAATTTAAAATTGATAAATTATCAGAATAAGAAAGTAATATGAAAGTATTTTTGTCGATTTAAATTTGGTTTGCGGTTAAATATAGAGTGAACAACAAAAATTAAAACTATATTATTCGAGTTTGATTTATTTCTAATAAGTTTTGTTTTTAAATTTAGGGAATCAAAACTGAGAAATGCCGGAGACAAGCTACTAATTAAGCGTTTGAGAGCATCACTAAAAGCCTACGAAGAAGAAAAGAAGAAACTCGAAGAAGACTTACGTAAAGACAGGTTGGCCAACGCTGACGTAGTTTCAGTTGTAACCGCAGGTCAAATCATTGACGTCGTGCAACATCTATTTGGCCTCAAATTAAATGGCTCTATAATTTACGACATTTATAACAAGGAGCGTAGCAATCGGGAACGCGAAATTCTAACAAGCACAGAAAAAGAATTCAAGACCCTCAGACACGCATCCACAAAATTTATTCGTTTCTTTCAACCACCGGGGACATAAATTTTAATCACATCACAATTTTGAGGTTTGTTCCATCAGCAGTTTCTTACTAGTTGGAAGTCGTCAAAAGCATGCACTCATCGAAGTTGGCGCTGACAACTGTTTTCGACGGTTCCGAACTAGACTGAAGCTGCTGCTGGAACAAATCTTGTTTGGTTTTATGCAACTTTATTAAACGAATGAGACCAATTTGCTTTTCTCTTCTCGACGAAACTCTTAATCCCTTCTTGCCCGTCTTTTAAACCGATGTTATCAACCATCTGCGCAGCACCGAGCTCGTATGCTTTCCTCACGTCAATTTGGACTTGCTTGTAAAAAAATCGCTTTCCCAGTTCAATTACGGACCTGCTTTTCGAGAGGATCCCCGCAATGATCGTCCCGACTTCTTCATCTAACTTACCACTTGCGCAGACTTTACTAACCAGACCCTCAGCTTTGGCTTCCTGAGCTGAGATTGGGTGTCCTGTAAAAAGCATGTGCAAGACGGCCATTTTTGGCATGCACCGCGCAAGTGCAACTCCCGGAGTTGAACAAAATATGCCAAAGTTTGCCCTGAAAGAAAAAAATGATTTTGGTTGGCCGTGAAGTAACTAATGAGTTTACCCGGGGGTTGAGAATTTGCTTTTCTCTGAGCACACGGCCATGTCACATTGCGCGACCAATTGGCAACCAGCAGCTGCTGCTACTCCATCGACTTTAGCGATTATTGGCACTGGACTGTCGATGATGGCGAACATTAACTGCGAAGCTAAATCGAACACTTTTTGATGTTGGGGTTTACCACATTCTGTTGTCTAAAACGGATTAAATTCAAACACTTTTAATTTAAAAGCTGCAACATAGTTTTAGTTTTTTAACCAATCACACGATGCGACAACAGAAGGAAATGATGAAAGTCTCCTTCCGGCCAATCACGTGTGTTTTGGGCGGGGCGATAAGTTTCAACGTTTAGAATTTGTTTTTGGTGAAGATAGATGGGGCGGAGTTAACTGAATGCCTAAAGTTACTAGATATATAAAGTACCGCAATCAGCCATTTTCGGGCAAAATAACCCGCCAAATTTAATTTGCTGATATTGAAATTCTTCTACCAGTTTTCATTTTAATTCTGAAAGCCTAATTAGCAATTTGAGCAAAATTTTTGTTTGAATGCAGGCAATAAAATCCGGACACGTAATATTTTTATAAGTATTTGTTAAATTTGGATTTTATTATCTGCTACTGATCACGTGTTACAATAAATAATAAATAATGTTCTATAAACTTTTATTTATTAAAACAGCTCGCATAGCAACACTACGGCTACTTTTTGACTCGTCACAATTTATGTTCTTACATTTGTGTTTTAAAACAAAGTACAATCTACTTTTTACAAACAATTTAATTATTTTATCAAGAATATTATGACATGTAGGAATATTATTAGGAGGAGGTTGTTTTTGCGTTACTAAATTTATGAAATTTTCTACTGTTACAGCATTAGATAAAATAGCATTCTCATATTTGCGAAAAAATATTTCAATTTCATTGATATATTCAAATAAATCCAACGTGGGGTACTGTAAAGTGTTTTCTTTGTATTCTTTAAGTTGTGCAAATTTATTTAGTACAGTTACATTAGTTAATTTAGTTTTAACACTTTCATAGCAGGTATTACAAATAGCATAATTACATTTAACTTTATAAATAATAGCCCCAAGTAAATAATATAAACTGGCTTGTAATCTAATATCAACTGTTGGAAAATCTTCAAGTATATTATTAATTAGTTTATTTTCAACTTCATCTGATGTACTAGCTTCAGTTTTATTCAATTTGTCACAGTATTGCACAATATAGTTGGCACCATCTTCTTCATAACTGCCTCGTTTTACATTTGTTTCAAACTGTGACAAACACACCAATCGTAAAGACACTTTGAACATATGGGCATCAGGAACAGGTTGTCGACATCTTATTGAAGAGAAGGTATTTTCTAAGGCATCTTGCATTAAGCGAGCCAGCAAAATGTAACGAAAATGCTCTTCCTCTAAATAAATTTTTTGAACATGTAATGCCGTTTCAGTTGATAAAATTATACCAGTTTGAAACGGCATCCATGTATTATTTACAGACACATTGTAAGTGATATCTTGGACAGATTTCAAAAAATTAATACTATCTTTATAAGTGTCTTCGTTTTTTAAAGACAGTGCTAAACCTTGGTAACGACTAGTCAATAATTTAAACCACCTGTACATTACTTGTATAAACCATGCAGTGCTTCTATGTTTTTCATAAATCATTTTTGCTGCAATGCAATAGAGAATAGCAGCTGATACATCATGGTTTATTAATGCAACACTTATGCCAACATTCATTTTATCAAAATGGGATGGATAGATTACATTATGTTTCAGTCGAGGGCACAATTTAAGTACATCACCATTATCAATTTCATAAAGTTGTTTGATAGGCATAATGGAAACTTCATTTGATGGTAAACTAAATTTTTGAACTATAGATTCATGTAAAATAAATTTATAGCCCTTTGTAAATGCAATAGCAAGATTTTTGAAAACATGAACTGGATCTGGCATAAAAAATAGTTTCTTATCAGCATAACAAGGATGTTGAATGTAGTTATGAATTTTGGTATATTTTCCTGCTACAATATTCAGCATCTTCCATAAACTACGATTTTGTGGGCCCATATCAGATATTATTGTTAGAATATTTATTCCAATAGCTTGACTTCTTTTAATTATTTCTGTTATTCTCTCATACACTTCTGAAGCACTGTACGATTTTCCTGTAAAATCATATCCCACAACCTGCTTCCACCTAGTTGAAACTCCACCTAACATATAAACTAAAGCATGTGTAGCCATTTCTTCAGAATTTTCTTTTCCATTAGATGATTTAAGTGTTGGTCTACCAACTACCATTGAAAGTGTATTATCGAATTGTAAACCAGGCCTAATTGCCATTTCGTCAAATATGAGAGTAGCGTGTCTTTCTTCTGGTTCAAAATTCTCTACCTAAAAAAAAAAAAAAAAAATTCAAAACAAGAACGTATACAAGTGCACATGATATGTGCACAAGCAAATAAATATTTTCTAACCATCACCAATACTAACTTTAACTTCTAACAAGTTGAATATTTCATCTAGAATACCTGGACGAAATTTCAAATTCTTGATTCGATGTTGAAGTGTACGAGGACTTGGGTACGGAAGGTTTTGTTTACGAATTTCTTCATATCCCTTCGTTCCACATGCCATGTACAACTTCAGTGCTTTTGTTATGGTTTCTGGAGACCAGGTTAATCCTCTACAATTATTTCTTTCCAAATATTCCAACTGATCTTTATGAAAAATTTTTTCTAAATTAGTTTGACTTTTCTGTTTCAATTTCACTTCATATTGTCTGCACTTTCTTAAAGTTTCTTTCAATTTTTGCTTTAATTCTTTGATTGTATTCATTTCCTCCACTTCTTGTAGCTCGAGATCAGGTTCTTCTACAGTTTGGAAGCTGCAGGTATTTGAAATTTCACAGTTATCATTTATTTTTTTATTTATTACAAAACTTTCTTCTGTATCCTGCTTTCTTTTATTGTTTTTTAATAAATCGGGATATGCATTCGGGCTAAGTAGTTTCTTGCCATCTTGTCGTGAATTTTCAAATTGGTATTCAGAAAAATGTACCTAAACAATATATTTTCAATCATATTGAAAAGTTGCAAAAATGTTATAATATATTACCTCACAAATTTTTGCATTAGGGGATATATCTGAGCGATTAATTAAATTTAACCATAATTGTTTTCTTTGTAAATTTTTTGCACCACTGGGTAAACAAAATAACCTTACACCTTTTGCGTGACTATTTTTACAATTTAAAACACAGCAACCCGGCATATTTATGTAACGAATATCACGTATTACATGACGGTGTACATGACAATTACACGTTTGCGTAACTAACCACACTGAATCTAGTAACTTCAAATGAGCAATCGAATGAAGTTAGCGATGTCGTCATTTTCGGGCAAAAATATTACTTTCTCTTTTCAATACATGAGCCCAACAGATTGCGGTACTTTATACATCTAGTAACTTTATGAATGCCTTCAACTAGAGGCCCGGACAGTTCTTTTAAGTTTATTGTCGTAATTTAACGATGTCCTTGAGTTACAAAATAAGGAGGTCCAAGGTTCAAAATACTACGTATTTAGGTAACGCCATTAGTGATTTTTTATATCCATTCTTATCGCATAATATAGGGATAAAAAAACAATCGAAAATATGTTATTATTTATGTGAAGTATGGTCTGTTCAAAGTCGCTGACAGCTTGCCTTTGAAGTTTCAATTTGTTCATCGTCAAAAATAAAATCTTTTGTAAAAGAAAAAATCTCCATTCCTTAAACTAGCAACTTTTGGATGATTGATGTAATCTAATACATTTTTAACTTGAAACTAGCGCCATAAAGAATATCAACACAATTTTAATAATTTCGAAATTTAATTTTTCAAATGTTCCCCCATCCTCTGCATATCTCGAAGAGCCCGCCACTGATGAGAGGTATGGAATGGCGTTACCTGAAGAGAGTGTTGATCTAGCGCCTTAGTTAGTGACGGTGTCCTATCTGTGTATTTTTAATCTGTGATTGATCAAACTAATTTTTGACAGTTCGTAACTACAACTATTTTTTGTTGGTTATGTTACACATTACCAGCTCTTTTAAGTTATGCCCCGCTGAGAAAACGGGCCCTTCCGCGGCTAGAACGATCGCCCTTAATTTCTGATCATCCTCGTGTCTCTTTATATCCTCAATTAGGTTTTGCATCATCAGTATAGAGAGGGAATTTCTGCAAAAGTAAGTCAGTTGTGAGCATCGGACGAGGAACGGCTCAAACCTGCCTGGTTTTTGAGTGCGCCATGGTTATGGTTTGAACTCCGCCGTCGAATGACACTTTCGTAAGTTCCTCCTTGGAGAAGTTTCTTCTAGAGATGAAATCCATAACCTAGAAATTTACGAACGTAAGTGGTGAAAAGCAGACGAAATTGGCGGCTCTGTACCTACATTTTTACGGATAAATTTGTTGCGGATAGTTGAAAACATCACTTTTTCAAAAGCTAAATTTGAAGGTTAGTTCAGTCGGACGTAGTGCGTTACATACGAGGTCACTTTATAAAGTATTACCCGCCCGCCATGTTTTAAATTGTCTTTTTAAATTTATGTTGGTAGCGCTATTCGTAGTGTTATTGTTCAAGGTTGCGCATATTTATACGTAATCTCAAACAATAACGGTACGATCAGGTTACGTATACTTATACATAACCTCAAATTAGCGCTACTAACGTAATTAAAAAAGGGGCAATTTAAAACATAGCGGACGTGGTGCGTTGTATACGAGGTCACTTGCGAGGCCACCATGTTTTAAATTTTCTTTCTTTAAAATTACGTTGATAGCGCTAATCGTAGCGTTATTGTTTGAGGTTACGTATAAGTATATGTAAAGGCATTTTAAAATATGGCGGGCGCGCAATACATTATAAAGAGACCTCGTATAAAACGCACTACGTAACCTTCAAATTTAGTTTTTGTAAGGTCGCTAGATTTGATTTGACATTTAACTTATGTGCTAGTCACAGAATACGAGAATCGACACTTTTTTTAGGATCCTGATTTTGTGTCCTTGACGCCATTGTTTTGATGGATTAAACGTCAAAATAATGCGCGAAATATGAATTTGTAAATACTGAAGGAAAGAATCTTAGAGCAGTTAGAGCAGTTAGAGCAAACGAACAAAGCTTTAAACTTTGCAAATCATACACAAATTGCATCAAGCAATGGCTTTAATCACATAAAAAGTTTTGAGGTTAGAAGATTCACCAAAACCACATTTATAAGCAAAATTAAAAAAAGTTTTATAACGTAGTCCAGAAAAGTGAGCTAGAAGTTTACATAGTCACCTGTATCTGTCTACGTCTGCTGGGACTTATATTTGTTTGTTTGCCTCCGCCTTTTTCCGATTTTTAATCAAACAATCGGTATATAAACAGCAAAGTAAATGGTAAGCTTTACATTGTTAAATTTCAGTGAAATTTTCGTTAGTAAGAAATTAAATTTCGCTAGCGCCATCTATGTTTAATTTCCTGAACTACTGCTGTTATAAGCGCCAAATTTAAAATCGTTCAGAAATAATTTCTAGCACGTTTGAATCAAACTTTTCATATGAAAATGTAGTTAATATTAACTACATTTTAAATAATAGCGGAAAACAAAAGAAGATCGACAATTTTTTGGTGGAGCGTGGACTAATTCAAATCACCAATAGAAAAAAGATAAAACAAAAAAATAAGTCTTGTTTGAAACGTCATTGTAACAAATTAATTCGATTGTAAGCAACCGAAGAAAATTTTTCAATAAAAAAGGACGAAACGCGAAAATAAAGTTTTGTTTGAAGCCTCAATTTTGATATGAAAATTGAATTTCGGAAATCTACGGAATCGATGAAATTGAATACAAAGAAAAAGATGAACGAGAAACAAAGGAAGATCAATGATTATCGGGCGAATTAAAAAAAAAATCTCCAAACGTGGACACATGAGGGATAAGGTGACCAAAAAAAAAAACAAAAGAAGATCGAAGTTTCCGTCTACGTCTTGTCTACGCCTTTTTCCGAGTTTTAATGAAACAATCAGTACTATATAATAGTTATGAAGCGAATAAGCTTGTTAGGACATCCAACACAGTTTTATCAATTTTGTCGGTTAACATGCAGAAGAGCCCATCTTTACCGACGATATTTTTCAAAAGTTCCGCGCGTGGAACTGGCCCGGTCCTGTCCAAGACGTCACATCGCACCTGTCAAGTTCACTAGGTTATTGATATCACTTGTTATTTTCTTTCGAGTTATACTCACGTTTCTTTCAATATATTTAAGGCCTCTTCAGTGATTCCTCTGGTTACATACACCTGCGGTCTAGACATGACGGTCGAATAAGTTTTCGACGAGAAATGGAGTAACAGCTGTTTTACGTGGTCCGTGAAGGCCGAACCTTGCGATTTTAGTTAATCGCTGAATGCGGTTCATTTTGTGTATTTTGTTGTTATTGTAGAATAATGCGTTACATGTAGTGCCATCTTTATAAAATAAACAATGAACAATCTTATCTTACATTTCAAAAGATAAAAATCGTACACGGTATTTTAATATTTAAATTTATATATATGAAATTTCAAACAGATCTAATTTTGAGTATCAAGTGTAAAATAACAAAAGTGAGTTAAGCAGTGCTATAGGTAGAGATTGGAATCACATATTTTGACGTCATTAATAAGCGTAGTGGTTTGGTTACAGAAAAGAGACAAATTATCTTTAATTCGTTTTTATTGGGTTCACCTGAGGAGCGCCTTAAATTCTTAATTGGTTTACGCGAGTTGCCATAACAACAATACAGCCGAAAACAAAAAATTGTTGCCAAAACAGTTTCCTGTAATTGTTGGCATTGTTTGAATATGACTTCACAAATGACATTTTTGAAAGCTTTCAAATTTGACAAGCTCGATACTTTTGTAAAATCATTTAAAATGCCTTTTAGAAATGAAGATATGAGAAACAGCAATTACAGGAAACTGTTTTCGTCTACTATTTTTTGCTTTCGACTGAAGGTAGGCAGAGTACGCTGCTCACCTGATGACGTCGAAATATGTGATTTCGATCTGTAACTGTCTTTACATTTAAAAATTTTGAAAGCTTTCAAATTTGACAAGCTCGAAACTTTTGTAAAATCATTTAAAATGCCTTTTAGAAATGAAGATATGAGAAACAGCAATTACAGGAAACTGTTCTCGTCTACTATTTTTTGCTTTCGACTGAAGGTAGGTAGAGTACGCTGCTCACATGATGACGTCGAAATATGAGATTCCGATCTGTAACTGCCTTTTGTTTTATTTTACTTCAAAAGCTGCACGTTTGTCAAATGTCTTAAAATCAGTGTTGACAAAAAACGCCGCTTTAAAAAAATCTTGTTTTTTGAGATTTTTAAATAAAAATAAAAAATAACACTGAACAAATTAAAAAAAGTTATTTGTTGATCGTCTTTTGTTTTATTTTACATCAAAAACTGCACGATTGAATATTATTATTATCAAATTATGCAAAATTTTACTTATGGATTGTCTGCTCAATTTTTTTTGATATTTCCAGTTTTTATTGATTTCAGCTGTACTTTATCAGTGTTGCCAGTAGACTTTCACAAAAAGGCTGAACACTTAGCTTAAATAATCACTAAAATGTCACTAGGAATAAACAATAATTCACTAAGAATTTCACTACAAACTGTGTTTTTGATTTATCGAATAAATTAAATATTTATGGAATAGAGGGTTTTAGTCATAAATCATAAACAAAAGACAATCGATTGTTTGGCCAATGCAAGAATCAAAAAAGTAGTCGGCGATTTGATTTATGACGGACTTGGTTATAATTATTTTTAAAATAAACTAATGGATTTGTCACTAAATCAGTCGTATCATTAAATTTTCAACATGTCTATAAATTCAACAAAAAGTCACCAGATATGGTGTCAAAATCACTAAGTTGGCAACGTTGGGTTTGGGTGTAAGTTTACAGATTTTGTTGCTAAAGTAGAACTCGACTTTTATGCTTGATGAGCATTAATCACTTCATATAAAAATTATTACAAAAAGAATCTCAGATGTCTGAAATTTCAGCAGAAAATTACCAGATCTAGTGTAAAAGTCACTGGATTGGCAACACTGGGCATAAAACAGGCTTTGTCGTGATAAGAGAATTCGACTTTTATGCCTGGCAAATATCAAATTAGGAAAGCAAAAGTGATCACAAAATAAAAATAATTAGATATTACGCGTATCTGAATTTACTCAACTTTGTCTGAAATTTCAATGAAAAATCACTAGATCTGGTTTGACAACGTAGGGGTTATCGCAACTTCGATTACAGTGATGCCACTGTTTAAAAAAAATAGCAAAGAAGATAATTTAGGTCTAAGGCCCGGTTTTTTCATCCTCAATTAACTTTATCTGGCGATTAATTCTCATAGTACCGATTGTGATCACAATTGTTACTATGGGAATAAATTATCATATAAAGATAACTGGAGGTGAAAAAATCGGGCCTTCATCTAGGTTCACAGCTATTCGTTTGTGTCTCTGGTAATACGTTGACAGTGTTGCCAACTTAATCGAAGCCCTTGCCGTCATGAGTCATGACTGACCTTTGCAATAAAATTGCATTCGGAGAATGGCAGCTGCATATTACATTATGAAACAGTCGCCCAAATGACTTATAGGAAATTCCGCTGTATGTAAAATGATTTGTTTATTTTAAATCATAGAGAACAGTCAATCTTAAAGGAACACACAGGCGGGCGACATTTATGTAATCTGGTTGTCGAAATCTGATCGTCGGGCGACCAGATTGCTTCAATATCGCTACAGAATGTACAGCGGCGATGAGATTGCCGGTGTTATTTTGAGCGGCTGGGTATTTTTTTCGTAAGCACTTGTGAGGCTCGTTTATTTTGGAGATTTGTGGGCAATTTCCGGGCGATCAGATTGCCCGAATATCGCTACGTCTGTGTGCTCCTTAAAAAAAATCTTGATGACTCATAGGGTAATTGTGAAACTTAAAGGCCAAGTGCAAGATTGATCGTAATTGGAATTTCCGGTATAGACCATATATAAGAGGCCTATTTTCACGATTAGATATCACCTTTGCAATAAAATTGCATTCGGAGAAAGCAGCTGCATATTGCATTATGAAATAGTCGCCGAGATGAGTAAAACTATGATCAGAAAACAAAAGCGGAGTCAAAAATGTATTCCCAACACAAGTCTGTATCATTTGCTACTAAAAAAAAATACAATCGTTTTCACGTGCGTCACTACATTTAGGGGGGGGGGGTTACAGAAAGAAAATTAAATTTTTAATTACGTTTAACTATTTGATTGAGCTTAAAATTCGCGTTGCCATGATTTAACACTATGGAACAAATTGAAATAAGTTAATCGTAATTAAATCTTAAGTGGGATTTATAAGTCAAACGTAATTGGAGTCGGAATTTTAATCGCAATTTTAACCGGAAGAATCGCAAGGTACTATTTTATAACTGATCGCAATCGGCGTCATAAGACTGTTGTCAATCAAATTTGTGAATTGGTTATTTAACCTACAAAGTTGAGATACGCGAAAATATACAGGTGCAAACAAAGGTAAGTAGTTGTAAATAAATAATAGGTATAGTAAACCATTTGAGACTACTGATTTAATTTGTTGTTAGGCATATAAAATATGGATGTGCAAACCAAGACGGTTGTAGCTCTGGGCGGCAGTTTCTTGTTGCTTACACTCTATTATTTACAAATACGTCTTAAGAACAGAAGTGATAGGAAAGCCAGAAGATTTAAGACACGTCCTATAAATTGCAACAGAAAGAGAAAGGGCTTTTTTATAACAACATTGTTGCCTATGAAACACGTAGATCCAGAACAATTTTTTAAATATACACGAATGAACTTGAAAGTGTATCAACAATTTTGTGATTTATTAAAACCGTACTTCCATGTTCGACTTCAGACACCTGATGCTATAACATTTGAAGAACGTGTAGCAGTCACATTACAGTAATGGTGTAATTTTTTCATGATAGATAAGTAGTTTTGAATAAAATATATTTTCAGCTATTTGTCACAGGGATCTTCCATGCAAACAATAGCTTGGAAATACCAAATGGGACTTGCTACAGTCCATAAAATAATTATTGAAATGTGCAACGTGATTTGGAAAGCTTTGATGCCTATATATTTAAAAAGTCCAGACAATGCTGAAGAGTGGTTAGCAATCTCAAAAGACTTTTTTGAAAGATGGAATTTTCCCAATTGCCTAGGTAAAGATTTTTCAATAATGGAAAAATTAGGTATTTTTACTTGTGTGTTCTGTCAATATTAAAAGACTGCAACCTCAAGTTGAGTCCTGTGGTTTAGGTTATTTTAAATTAATTGCTTTATACAGGTACACACATTCTGATAAGCCTCAAAGTCATCATTAACTGTATTTCTTTCTTCCATTTTTGTGAACACCCACAAATAAAAACACCTATCATTGAGTGCCTTTACCAGACGTAATTGCTTGGGATCTGCTTGTAATTATTTTAAAATGTAATTAAATTAAACTTGATAATGTTTACCGGAAAATCACATGCAGACTGCAAGCTGACGACAAGCAATCATGTTTGGTTGAACGAACTCATTACAACTGCTAATATTTTGTCGCTATTTATCGTAGGTGCAATTGATGGAAAACATATAAACATCCAAGCCCCTGCAAACTCTGGATCTCAATATTTTAACTATAAAAAAACTTTTAGTATAGTGTTACTGGCGTGTGCTGACGCAAAATACAAGTTTGTTCTGGTAGACATTGGTGCCTATGGTTCTGGAAGTGATGGAGGTGTCTTTCGTGACTCTGTGTTTGGCCAATCTTTTGACAGAGATGATATACATGTTCCTGCTCCAGCAAATCTGCCTGGTACAAATATTGCAGTTCCTTATGTACTTGTAGCTGATGAAGCCTTTCCTTTGAAAAATTACATCATGCGACCCTTTCCTGGTCGTAATTTGTTGCTACAGCAAAAAATTTATAATTATCGGTTATCAAGAGCAAGAAGAATTGTTGAAAATTGTTTCGGAATTCTTGTTGCAAGGTGGCGGATCTTAAAAACAACAATCAATGCAAAAGTTGACACAATTGACAAAATAGTAAAAGCGACAGTTTGCCTGCATAATTTTTTACAAATTGAGAATCAGTCTCAGTATTGTCCTCATGGATTTGTTGATTCACCAGATTTATCTGATGGACAGTGGAGGCAAGAAACTGATGGTTTAAGATCTGTAGGACGCGTGGCAGCAAATAACCCGCAAAGAACGTCAGCTGAAATCAGAAATGCTTTTATGAATTATTTTTCTTCTCCACAAGGAGCTGTACCATGGCAAATCGACCGTGTTCAAGAGGGAAGGGAACCACAAATTTAAACTAAATCTGTAATAAGTATATTTGCAATTAAAGATTATATTTATATAAAATCTGCATGATTTCTAATTTTACATTGCTTTTATTCTTCTGATCAAGTTCTTTCAATGATAAAGCTACATACTTAGCAAATGCAACATCCGAATCCTCTGTAGGTTGTTCTCTTATAAAGTTTTGTAACGCATCAGCTGTATTTAAGATTTTTTTCTGAAAATCGGCAATCTCAGTAGCCCCTCCCTTCCTTTTTCGAAATGTGTTTGCAGTCACATTTGGTAACACTGCTGTTGTATTTTTAGCAACCTCTTCGTCCCCTTCGGATGGTGAGCATGGGGAAGGTGAACTAATTAATTCACGAACTGTATCCCAACAACTTCCACTGTTGCTGCTGCTGCTACGGGATGAACTTGGGACTTGAGATGATGCTGATACTGAAGCACTACTTACAGAGTAGTTGACATTTGTAGATGTTCTATAATAATAAGTATTTTATTAAAACAATGGGCCTGTTCAAAAGACCACACAAGTTGAGTTGCTGACTCAGCAATGTTATTACGGACATGCTTTCAAGGCGCTATGAAGCAGCTGACATTTTCATATTATGTTATGTTGTCCATATAGGAACATGAGCCAGACTTTCATCATGCTGAGCACTGTTTGACAGCTGCTGTGTAACTTGAATGAGCTCATTGATTCTTTTTCATGTATAATAATACATACCTTCTCTGTTTTACATGTTCGTCTAAAAAGTGCAGAGTGTGGTACAATGACCAGTTTAATTGTTCATCTCCTGCACTTCCTGAAGGCATCGATGTTCTCCTTTTCTTTTCTTTAGTGTACCTGGTTCTAATGTTTAACCACACTCGCTGACAATTTTCCTCTGAGTGTTAAAAATTTAAATTAATACAAATCTGTTAATATAATCCATGTAAAAACTTACTACTTTCTCCCATGGCAGCCGCAATATCATCCCAAGAATTATCTCGCTTGTTTACATTTTTGAAATCACTCCTACTTTTATCATATAAATTTGCGTGGCTCTCTACCAGAGTAACTAACAATCCCTCGTTCATTACGTCGCTCCACTAAACTAAACACAGGAAACAGAAAACTAAACACCACACATAACCTTCACCCAAGATCCGCATGAAAATTCACATTTCCCACCCAAATCGCTGTTTCATCGGAAACGTGATCGGATTTATTCGGTTAGCGATGTATTTTCATTGGTCGATCGTAAGAATCTGATCGTAAGAGATGAAAGTTGACGAACTTCTTATGATTCTTACGACTCCGATTGCGGTTACGATTGGATTATAAATTAAACAAAGGAAACTGTACCTTTCAATTTTCTTGCGATTACGATTAAAATTGCGATTCCGATTACGATCGAGTTATAAATCGGCCTTTAGATTTCCCTTCCGTAAGTCCACCCTTAATCGATCAGTTTCTTGGTGTGTTCGACTTTTTTCTGCTTCTCCTCAATTTTGTTCGCGAAATTATTTACATCTCGCTCGATCTTCTTCCGTTCATCTTGCACGCGAGAAAGTTCTTCCTTCATCCGAATTCGAGTGTCCTGCGAAATCTGCTTCTCCCTTACCTTCGTCAATTTCGCCAGTAACCTCATCGTCCGTTCCATAATCTGTCGCATCTCTTCCAAACTCTTTTCCAGGCCGGCCTCCAGCTCGCATTTGGCGTCGAGCAAACTTTGCAGCCTCTGCTGCGCCTTTTGTATTTTATCACTGGACGAAGTCTTCAAGTAGCAGTCCCGTACGTTCGCGTCACTATTTTCTTCTCTCGCTCTTTTGGGCATGACTTTAAATTATTTGCATTGCACTGGGTTTTATCTCTGGTTCAACTTCAGTCAAAATATTTTTTGATGGATTTCATCGAAAAATCAAGTCACGACGTGTCATTGTTTATTTTGGCGATCTTTTTGGCAAAACCAAAAACCAATCCAAATTATTAGTAGTCCTCAGATATAATGAACTTTTCTGGATTATCGTCATGCGCAAACGCCACTTTGACGATGACGCAACGGGTAAAGGCAGGAACTGTTTTACGATATCGGTAAATTCCGAAACGTTGGAGAGGGCGGAATCTAAACTGCAGGCTTTGCTCGATTGTAAAAACAAACTGGAGGACGAGCTGGAGAGGAACTTGGATCATATTCACGTCATCAACGGACGCATTATAACACTGGAGTGCCAAATAGAAAAGCTGGTGTCAGAACAAACGGCTCAAGATTGTAAGGATCGGATGAAAGAAGAAATTCTGATGATTAAGGACGAACGCGAAAAAGCCAAAGGGGAAGTACATGAGGTGAAGAGAAAACTGAGTGAAAAGTTGGATAAGTTAAAGTATTGCAAAGAAGAAGCAGCCGGTGATGATCGATGAGGAATGTGATCGTTATATTTTTTTTTTTAAATGAAATTTTTAATTATACAATGTGACTGTATTGTTTAATTCGTTATAAACACAAACATCTCTATTTTAATAAAAAAAACTCCCTGGATTTTTATATTATGCTACAATAAAACTTGTACAGGGAAACATAGAAGACCACTTCCAGTATAAAATGTTTTTTTTTATTCAAGGCCTTATAAATAACACCCTTGTCTTACTACTATAATATTTACATCTGGTAGTAACACACATCAAACAATAAATAAAAAGTTCTAACTCAACTGACCATGTATTTAATATAAATTCTTAATTCATTCAAATTTGTTACTGACTAGTAATTACTCTGGCATATACAATAACAATACACAAGACTTTTATGCACGTCCCTCTGGATTGGAATGGCATAAAAGTATCACTGAAGAAGGCACTGGACTAATTACTGAGTTAAATCGTCACTATTATAGTTTCAAAGAGCTCTACACGTCTTACATTTTAAAACTCCTTCATATGTATATCGAGTGACTAGAAAGAAATGTCATGCAATTCTTAAATACATTTCGTTCTTAAAACAACATAGTCTTATAAACTAAACAAACAAGTTCCTGCGAGGTTATCAATTGATATAAAATTTTACATTTGCATTCACTTGAGACAACATATGCTCGTGTTCTAAAGCGTTTCGTTTTTGAGAGCATACGGAACTACATAGTTTGAGCTGGACTTCACAGAAGTCATCAACATTCATCTGAAACTATCGATCTCAAGCGAATGCCTTTAAAATATAAACCTGAGTGTGGTGGTGCATTTCTAAATGGTGATGAAGATTGACGACGGTGGTTAAATTAGCTACGTGTTCAAGTTTTCAATGGTCATTCCCAGACGTTGTTGAATTTCATTGAATCTCTTAACGCACTGGGACAACAAGTGAGGTGCTTCGAGTGTAGCTAAATTATCATTTAAGGATGTCATTCTACAAAAAAAAAAGAAAAAATTGTGAAGTGCAAACTCAAAAAAAATACAAAGAATTGCGTATATATATAAGGTGGACATTATTTATTTAAATACATGAAATAGCGCCCCCTATTGGTTTGAAGCACACCTGACCAACGTAAAAAGAAATTTTCTTTTATTGTACTCGGAAAAGTGTGAAACTGTTCGTAGAAACCTTTCAATATTTTAAATAAGCCTGACTTTTACAATGTAATGAAATGTAATTACACTGGCGGCATCTGTGTTTCATTTTCTGAACCAAAAATAATGACATGGAATTTCGCTTGCGCCATCTATGTTTGCTTTCCTGAACTAACTACTGATAAGTAAGAGTCAAATTTAAAATCACTTGGAAATAATTTTCAGCTCTTTTAAATCAAACCATTTATTATTAAATAATAAAAGTTGAATTTTTGTTTGCTTCCATTTTTTAATGTTAAATTAATTTCAAATTAAAATTAATGAAATTAAATTCCGCTGGTGCTATTTACCGTTTGCTTTCCTGAATTATCTTCGCCCGCCAAATTTAATCAAATCAAATCAAATTATTAAATAACAATAAAAAAATTGTGAAGTGAAAACTCAAAAAAAAAACACGTAGAATTGCGTACATATACCAGGTGGCCATTATTTATTTAAAGTAATACATGAAATAGCGCCCCCTATTGGGTTGAAGCGCACCTGACAAACGTAAAAAGAAAAAAATGTAAATTTTCTTTTATTGTACTCGGAAAAGTGTGAAACTGTTCATAGAAACTTTTCCAATAAGCGTAAGTTTTACAATGTAATGAAATGCAATTACACTGGCGGCATCTGTGTTTCATTTTCTGAACCAATAATAATGACATGGAATTTCGCTGGCGCCATCTATGTTTACTTTCCTGAACTACCTACTGATAAGTTAGCGTCGAATTTCAAATCACTTGGAAATAAAAAATAATAATATCAAAAAAACAAATGACTGTAGGGTCTTCCATTGTTTTCAACTGTTTTTTTTTAATGGAACACTATGTTTGTTTATTATTTATAAAATAGCAGGCTTTTGGAGATAAGATTTTAGAGTGTAATTCATTTGACATCCTAAACGCGATGCGATGATAAAAAATGTTTTAAAAAATTGAAAATCTCGAAAACCTTCACAGTTATTTGTTTTTCCAATATTGGCGTAATTTTGAGTTACTTAATAAAAATTCAAATAAAAAAATTAGCTATTGTATGTGGCCACAATTTCCAATAAAGCATGAAATAACGCCATCTAGGGTCGAAACTGAGTTGGGACACACTTGTCAAACGTAAGGAGAGGAGAATGTAAATTCCTTTTTTTGCATTGGGATAAAAATCAAGGCTAATTTTATTTTCTTTGTCATATGTGACAGTGACAAGTATGTCCACACACTTTCATATTGGTTGCTCTCTATTTTACAGCGTGATACAGTGTTGCCAAAACAAATATAAGCTTTTTGTAATACAGGTTCCTTCAGCTTCGTAATAGATTCTTATTTTAATAACAGATTGCGCCACTATAATTAAGTGTACTTAAATTGAATGTACCTTCCTCAATTTTAACCAACAGTTTTGGTCGCGACATCTCGCGGTCGATGTTTGACTTAAAATTGTGTAAGAACTGACAAATAGCTGCCTAATGAGTCATCCCATCACAAAGCGGCCAATCAGTGTTTTTATTGCAAATTTGAAAATTTAGAAATTTGTAGCATCGAGCGTTCTCTGGACAACTGTTTTGACAAAAATTTGGTGCTTCGTCAGCGGAAGATTAGCAATGAAAACTGACTTGCAACAAGTTTCTAAATTTTAACATTGAACTTTAGGGGTGCGTACAAAAACTGTACCTTCCAGAGTATGCGTCTTTTTTTTATTTCTGATTCTAAACGTATTTTGTTTTTCACGTTTCGCTAATATTTAAAAAAAAAGGTCATAATCTTTTCTTAATCGTGAAACAAATTGGAAATGGAGGACGACTCAATATACTGTTCAAAAATAAACCTAGAATATGGTTTTTGAACGCACCCCTGCAATGTCAACATGATATTTAGAGCATTTTCGAAAGAGTGCTCTAGAGGACTCTCCATCGCTTGTTATTACATGAGGTTAAAGTAAGATGAGAGTGCTCTAGCTAGAATAATCAATCGAAAACGCTATTACTTTGCCATTCTTAATTATTGTAAATTGCGCCATTTATTAAATAAATTTTCTTAAGATTTAGAAAACAGTACACTTGAGCAAGTAAAGGGCGTGAGTTTTACATTAAGTAATTTTAAATGAAATCTAATAGTAAGATAAAATTCTACTAGCGCCATCTGTATTTGCTTCCCTGAACTATTCTGTGCTTGTATCCCTTGGAAAGGCACTTTTAGTTTATTTTCTTTTTTTAAATCAAATTTAACATTAAATAATAACAATTAAAAATTATTCGTAGAAATAAGAGTTACGAATTAATCAAACACTCCAAAAAGTAGATGATTTCTGAACGCATCCCTGCAATGCCAACATGATATTTTTAATTATTATTATGAATTTCACTATTTATTAAACTAATTTTCTCTATATTTAAAAAAATAGAGTACAGTTGAGCAAGCAAAGGGTGAGTTTCACATTGATTAAATTTAAATAAAATTGAATAGTAGGACGACATT
Organism: Serrognathus titanus; assembly: GCA_039766575.1. Taxonomy (NCBI): domain Eukaryota; kingdom Metazoa; phylum Arthropoda; class Insecta; order Coleoptera; family Lucanidae; genus Serrognathus; species Serrognathus titanus. The sequence goes on from CM077914.1 coordinate 10,263,633, forward strand.
TCAGTGGCGCCATCTGTGTTTGCTTTCCCGAACTATTCTGTATTTGTACCTTTGGAAAGGGACTTTCATTTTGTTTTTTTTTTTTTGTACTCAGTAATAGCACTCGAATGTGAATGCTCGAGGGGTAGGAGTGAAAATTTTAAAATTTGACGTTTCCCACACTCTCTTAAATGGAGCAGGCACATGACTCTGAAGAGCTCCAAGTAAAAATAATATAACGTAAACTCACTCAGGTACTGATGAAGCAGAGTATATTTTTTCCTTCTGCGGTGGGGTAACCCCTGACCATGGTGGTAACTTTTCTGTTTTCTTCGGGGTCGCCACCAATCCATCTCTGTTTTTACTAGTGCCAGGCACCTCCTCGTTCCTAACGTACAAAGTATTAGGTATATCTTGTGAACTAGACCTAAAGAGAGGAGTGGCAAATCGTAGGTCTTGATGGGTGTAAAAGTTCTGGCTTGAAACCGGTTGACCAAGTTGGAATTGAGCTGAATGTGAATCATGCTGTATAACGACACTTTTGTACTGTGATAAATGCATGCGAGCACCCAAACGCTTCCCCGAATGCCACCTCTGCACCAGGTATCGCATTCTTACCAAAGCTATAACCACCAAAGCCACACTCCTGAAAGAAAAATGTATTTATTTTTACACAGAACTGTTCTGTATAAGCACTTACTTAAATCTAGATTTTCCTTGGCTTCGAAATGTCTTACGTCTCAAATTAAACCGCTCCGTAACTTCTAAGCTTTGATATGTGGCGAGCAAAGCAATCAGGTATCGCTTCTGCCAGATCAGAGCCTTTCGATAGCTATCTGAGCGAAGGTATTTACTGAATAAATGGTTGGCCTGCAAACAAAATATTTACACAGAAAGTCTTTCGTTTGACTCTTCTTACCCTTGCGACTGGATCATCAAATGGCATTTTGTAATTATTTTGTTCCTCCAAGGCTCTAATTCTTGCTTGCATTGCCGCTCTTTCGTTTGTTAATTTCGCAAGGGTTTCCGTCATCACCGTGTTCTCGTTCATGTGTTCTTTCACCAGCAAGCTTAGGTCCTGCAGCAAATTAAAAATGTAGCGCGCAGCTTAAACTTGAAAGGTTTTTTTTTTGCTAATTACTTTCATTTTGTTTAGAAACGTCTCTGGTATTGATGAGGATAAATTCGCTCCTCTTTCATCCTGCACCGTGTCTGCTAGCCGCTTTTCTTCAGATATGGTTTTTAGTTTCTCGTTGAGCGTTGCAATTTGTCCCTTCATTTCAAGTCGTTCTTGTTCTAATTCATTCTAAAACACGTACACATTGGAATATCCAAAAAAATTGATTTTTAAATTCATTCTAAATGGAAGTTGATGACGGCAATTGTTAATATTACATTTTTACTTCTGTTTCTTACACTAGAAATTAACATTCTTAAGAGCGAGTTGCTGTTGCAAAAGTATTTTAATAAAATTGTAATTGAAGCGTGAAGCTTGAAAAAAAAATAATTTGCATAAAATTAAAATAAATTTGGCTGCACGGAGTTAATAATTAAGTGGAACTTCGGTGGCGCCATCTGTGTTTGCTTTCCTGAACTGCCGATATGTAAGCGCTAAATTTAAAATTACTCGGAAAATTAAGTTCTTTTAAATCATATTAAATGAAAACAACTGAAAAACTGCAATCTTATTTTCATAAAAAAATTAATAGAAAATTTAATTTAAAAAAGTATGTTAAAGCAATTGATTAAGTTCTCTCGGTAATGGCACCATCTATATCTCACTTTCTGAACTATTGTTGGTATAGGCAACCACGACCTATTAGATTTCACGAGACAAGGTGCCTTTATTTGGTCTGCGCAATTAATTCAAGTGTTTCTCCGCTGGCGCCTCTTAGCTAAAGAATCGGAAACGAATTATATCCAGAACGTCATTTCGCAGCCTCCTTTTTAATTAATGGCTAGCTCAGGCAGTTTACGGCAACTGCAGTTGCATTTTCTTGCTCAAATATAGTTTCCTTGTGATTTTTTCTTTCGTTGTGTATGGTGTTTCTTATTCAGGTAACTAGCGCCAAAGCGAGGAAAATTTGCATTAAATGAAATAAATATTGCTCAAGCTGGTTAAGAGCTCTGTCGCGTGAAATCTAGTAGGTCGTGTAAGAAACAAATTTAAATCACTTGCAAAAAATATAATTTTTTTTTTAATCAAATTTCATATTAATAATAATTACATATTAAAAAACTTGATTCTTATTCTTAGAGTTTTTTTTTTAATATTAAATTTAATTTTAACAAATTGCAAGAGTATTGTAAGGCGTGAGTTTGGCGACAAAATGGAGGCTGTTTGCGGTACTTTAATATCTAGGAACTTTAAATAAATTGGATTTGCCAGCGCCATCTATATTTGTTTTCTTAAACTATTATGTATTGTAAATTGACAGATTTCTATAAAGTCAAACTTTATTTCAGTTTCAGTTTCTGCTAATTTTATGTATTTAAAACAAATTTTCTAATGAAAGAATAATTGCACCAATATTTGCATGTACTTAGAAGTGAATGAAACATTAACATAAATTAATATTAAGTAAGAAAAAGAATTCTTCATCTAAAACTTTTAGTAGTACTTTCTTATTAATTATAAAATTACGTAACACTTTTATAATAAACAGAGAGCCACTTACCATTAAAATCCTGCTATTTTCTACTTCTCTCGCCCTTTGTTCCAACTCAACCTTGCACTGCCCCAGTTTCTCCTTGATGTTCGCTTCATTCTGCCCCAGCTCTTCCATTTTGCTCTCAAATTTAGCCAACTCACCATTCTTTAACTGCAACATGTCCTTCACATATTTCAGATTAGCATCTTGTTCGATTTTAACACGCTTAAGCGACTTGAGCTCCGCTTTTAATTGCGCAGTCTCTTCCGTCAACAAAGTCACATCACGTCGCAACCGTACAAGCTCCTGCGAATCTGCATTAGGCAATGACTTGTATTCTGTGAGCTCAGTTTTTGAGTTCGAGCTTGCACTCACATTACTCGCTTTCTGTTTCAGTAGCTCAACTTCATGCCGCAGCCTTTTTTCATTCGCCAACACTCTTTGAAACTCGTTTTCATTTTCCAAAGCGTGCTCCAGTTGTATGCGCATTTGCTCTATTAAATTAGCATCCTCGATTTGAATTGCGTTGCAGGTTTGCTTTTCTTTCTCCAAGAGAGCTTCAAGTCGTTGGACGTTTTCTTTTTCCGAGTCCAATTTTTGTTGTAGGTTTCGAAGCTTCTGGCTTAAATCAGTTTCGGCCATGTTGTGTTCATCGCCGGAGCTGAGTGCTTGCAAAATGCTCGAGTCTAATCGTGCAGAGTAGTCGAGTTCTTTTTGCACTTGCCCAGCGATTTCTTCAATCGATAGAGATCTTTCTTTACGGGTGTGAGTTGATTTTAAATTGTTGATTTCTTCTTGGAGGACAGCATTTAGGTGTTGCTCCTCCGATAGTCTCTTGCGTAGGTCAACGATGTTGCCGGTCTCTTGGATTTTATTTTGAATGGTTTCCAAGTTAATGTGCAGGCTTTTTGTGTCCGCCTTCATCTGTTCTATTATTTTGTCTTTTTCGTTTAGGTAATCCTGCAGGTGGAGGATTTCTTTATTTAAGTCGTCCTGGCTCATTTTCAGTTTCATTATTTCAAGATCTTTGACTGCGATCTCCTTGCGATTTTTCATCAGCTGTAACTGCACATCGCTGTCCTCCAAGCTCCTATTATCTTTCATTTTTTCTTCTAATTTAACAAGTTCGTTTTGGTAGCGTGCTGTGTCTTCGTTTAAAATTTCTATTTCGCATTCACGATCAATAAGCAATGCCTTCAGCTTCGTGACTTCTTCATTAATTTTGGCGTTGAGTTTAGTTTGTTCGTCCTTCAAACTTAAGTGGATGTTTTCTATTTCCTTGTTCTTCTCTTCGATCGTACCTTTCAATTCGTTAATGAGCTCGGATTTATTTGCAACTTCCTTCTCGTGTTTCGCATTCAATTCTCTCAACGCTTCGGATTTCATTTCTAAATTTGTACATTTTAGTTGCAAATCACTCAGCTCGCTTTCTTTTGAATTCAATTTACTTTGTAATTCTTCGATTTGCACGCTTGCCTCGATCAATTTACTAAGTTGAGTTTCGAGGTGATGAATCTCTTGGTTCTTCTCGGACATTATTTGCTCGAAACTCTTGTAGTGTTCGAGTTGCTCATCCAGCTCGTTCTTCTGCAGCTCCAACTCGCGTTTCTCTTTCGCTAAGTTCAAGTACATTTGGTCCTTACGTGCTGCGTCTTCCCCTAAATACCCAAGTTCTTTCGCTTTCTCTGCGAGCAACATTTTTTTCTCGGCTAATTCTATGCGCAAGTCCTTTTCTGTTTCCCCGGCTAACTTCTGCTCTCTCTCAAACGTCTCGGTGGCTTTATTTAAGGCATCTTCGGTGCGCTCCAAATTCTCTTGGAGCTTCTTGATGTTATCCTCAAGATCCGACAGTGATTTCAATCGGTCTTCAAGCTCCGAAATTCTTTTATCTTTTAGCACAGCATCTTCGAAGTGAACGTGCTTTTCCGGTTTGTATATTTCGGTTGAGTTCGGCTTGACTAAAGGAGCATCAGTCGTGAAATTATAGTTGGGTGGCCCCTGTCGCTCGATGCTTGAAATGTCCGGCTCAAATTTGGTTTCGTTTTTGTGTGACGATAAAATAATAGAATTGTCCATGCTTTCGATATGGCTGTCGACCTTACGCATCGTATCAGGTGTTGCATTAAAGTCGACCAGGCTTAAGATATCGCCCCAAGCTCGCTCTGAGCTCTTCAGTTGGCTCAACTGTTTTAATTGCTCGAGATCTAAGTTGAAACTTAAGAATACGTCTAATTGCTTCTGGGTGTCACAGAGATTTTGCCGCAACTTCTCAATATCTGCGTTTTTATCAGCAATAATATTATCCACTAGGTTGGGTAGAATCTGAGCGTTCTGCGCATCACTGTCGATCTTAGTTTTTAGCAAAATATTCTCTTGTCTCAGGTGCTCGATTTCCTGTTGGAGATTAACAATTGTATTGTCTTGAGTGTCTGCGGTCATTTCTTTCTCTCTGTCCTCCAGTCTCTGCTTCGTTTGCTCGATTACTTTATTCAATTGCTTAATGGATTTATCACGATTGTGGATCGTCTCTTTACACGATTGTATTTCATTTTCTAAATCGTAGATGCGTACCTCGAGGGAAGTGTTTGCCTGTTTCTGAACGTGATCGGCACGCAAGCGTTGCTCATCTAAACGCATTTGCAAAGACGAGATCAAAATTAACTGCTCGGAAACTTGGTCTTGTAAAATCTCCTTTTCATTCTGCATCTCCTGCAAACCAAAAAATCATTCAGCAGATTTTTGTTTTGCCGAAAGCAACTGCGTACCTACCTCTAAGTCACGCTTCGAAGCACCGAGTTGCATTTCGAGGTCCCTGATTCTTTTAACAGCGGCTTCTTCGGCTCTCGAATGTTTCACAAGCTTCTCCTTCAACCTCGCAAGCTGTTGAAGAGGGACGTCGCACTCATCTAGCGTGGTGTTAGGAGTGTGTGGTCGAATCTGAAGGTAATTAAACGAGAACCACAAATAATTAATTTAAAAATAATAACAATAAAAGACCTGGTCTTTAATTGACATGTCTTCCGATGGTGAACTGCAACTCGTTGTTGATATAGCCGAGTGCAGACCTTCCAAGTCACGAGTGCGTTTCTCTATGGACGTTTCAAATTCGCTAAGCTGCAAATTAATAATAATTAATTATTTGTTGTATTTTTGTATTTTCATCTACCTGTATTTGTAATTCCTTCGCTGCACCTTCGCTCCCAATTAATTCGTTGTTCAGCCTTAACTTCTGCACCTCATTTTCAAGGAAAACGACTCGCTCTTTGAGTTGCTCCGCATCAGGTAGGTTTTTGTACGTATCGAGCTGTTGATTTAAATCCACGTTGGTTTTATTCTGCTGGCTTACGAGCTCCTCTAATTCGCTGATGATATTTTTAAGCTCTGCCTCGGTTTTGGCCTTCGCTTCCACTTGCGATTCCAAATCCCTGATGATATCACGAAGGACCCAAATCTTCTCGACCGCTTCTTTTCGCTCGTTTTCCACTTCCTGCTGCTTCTGTTGGCTCTCCTCTATTAATTTGGTCATGTCTCGCATCTGCTGCTCCAGTTGCTCCACCTATGATGTTCATTCGTAAATTAATAAATTCAAAATCGCTTCGTGTACTAACATCACGTATTTAAAGTCAAAAGTCAACAAATAAGAAGTAAAACATCAATAAGTGTTAAAAGAGGAAAATAAATAAATAAACATTTAAGGAGTGTTGCATCAGGCGGATAAAGTGAGGCGCCCATTAGTCAACAAGTGCAACTAAAGTGGAGCAGTCTCTTGAGCCTGAAAGAAGTCAGAAATAACTGGGGACGAAAATAGCTAGTCCAGTAAAAACTACTGGTAGGTTGTTTGTTTGTCCCACAGCCCTAAAAGATGAAAATAAATACACGTGTTTGTGTATGGGGATAGTAAATTAGTGAAGCAGGGAACCCATTGACTTTTTTATTGGGGGAAAAAAGCTTTGATAGTTGAATGTTTAAATGTTTGTGGTAATTTATTAATTTCGAAACCTCTTTCGTTCTGTACGAATTACATAAATTCGAAAATGAATTATTTTTTTTAAACTAAACGCACCAATCTGTTTGTTTTTAAATTTACTAACTTCTTAATCAATTTATGATTATAAATATGAAGACCTTAATGTGAAATAATGATAAGCCACATATGCTTAGTTATTGAAAAAACGAATTTAAAGTTTTGAAAAAATATTAAAAATCAATTAGTGATGTTTTGTTAATGGATTTTATATATTTTGTCAAGCGATGTAGAGTTACTCAAAGCGTGCTAATCCAAAGAATAAAAATAATTAAGTGGGTGCAGAAAAAAATATTTTATTAGAAAAAATGTGGCTTGTCATTGTTTCACATTAAACCCTTCATATGTACCTAGAGAACGTAATAATTCATTTTGATTACAAAGAAGCGACAATAAATCGTAATCTTTTGCTCTACATCTAGTAAGAAAAAAGTTATTTCAAAAATACAGATATATGTTATTAATTATATAGGGTGATACCGAACTTGAGCTTTTTTTTTTAGTATCCTATAGTATACCCGTGGTAGAAGTAAATCCTAATGCCCTAAATTTGTTGGCCTAATTATAACAGTTATACTAAAACACCTGTATTTGTATTAGATCAAAAATTTATACGATCAACGTCTTATGGTTTAATAAAATTTATAGATATGACATTCATTGCAAACTATCTTGAACAGCAAATTTTCTTCAAAAAATAACTTACCATGACTCATTTTATACTTATATTGTTATTATTATACAGGATGTTACTGAGTTATATTGAAGACACACTCAAAGCAAATTTTGAGTTGCAAATAAACGCGCATTTATTTTAAAAATTCGTTTTACTCAGGGTCAAGAAAGTATAGCAAAACAGGTGTGGTTTAGGAGTACATGAAAGCTTGTGTTTTTCATACTTGTTGTTAACCCAGTCTTTTTTCAAATTTCAATGAACTATACGGGGCGCTATACTTTAAATTTAGAACTGCCATAAAAAATAATTACATTTCTATTTAGACAAAATCATCGCCAATTAATAGATTTTTAATTTGAAAATCTAAACCAATGAAGATCGTCGTCGTCAATTGATTTAATAAAGTAAACTAATAGTCCTTCAAATTATTTGAAATTTTTCTTAAGAGTTTTGTGTTTTACCTCTAATAATAGGAGTTAATTAAAAATTATAAATTCAGGACCCTTTCAATGTTACTATAATCATACAGGGAGTTACAGAGTGTAGCTCATACAAGTAATTATCTTACCCTATACCATATGTCCAAATAAATTTATGGATAAAGGGAGGTTATGATAGACAAATTATATTATAGATATTTGTTTACTTGACAATTTGTGAATTGACGACTTGCTGTCTAACTACAATTACTGCAACTTTCTCCTATTAAATTATAATTTATTATTTACATTCAAATATTGTGTAGTTCTTGAGTAATTAAGTAAAATCCAAGTTTAATTTGCCACATTTTACACCTTGACGTGTCACTAACGTCAAAACTGCTTGGTATACGACATACGTTTACACTTCCATGGCTTACCTTTATCAATAATATATTTGGACATATGGTATAATACTATGATTATACAGAATGTACCGAACCTTTTGCTAATATTGTTGGTTTTCTGTCATATAGGCCTTGAACAGTTAAACGTCATTTGTTGTTCTGACGTTTTCATAAAAACAAGCAGAGAGAGCTTCTTTTTAAACTTAACCAAATTTATAAAAATTAAAATAAATAAATTAGCTATTATAACTGTGTCCCGTGAACACCATTTATCATAAAATGCCATAAGTGTGTCAAATATATGGGGAAGTTGTATCTTCTAGATCTAGATGGCACTTACATTTATTTAATTGAAAATTTTCTTGAACCTCTAAGAAAATTATTCTTTCTCATTTTTTTCTTGCCGTCGATCTCAAAAATATTTGAAAAAATTATGGCAAAACGCATTACGAATTTTTTTGAAAGTAACACTATTTTGCTGTGGAACAATTCGGTTTTAATACCAGTCAAGCAATAGTAAAGAATATGATTGCGTATGCCACTCTTTGTTAATGGAAAAGTTGGTTTACTATGAAATTAGAGGTGTAGCCCATCAATCAATTGATTGCATCTTAAAACAATTTGTTCAACATACCAACAGGAACAATAAAGTGGTTTTGGTAAACAAAGGAGTACCAGAAGGCTCGATTTTGGGACCCTTATGATTATCTTCATAAATGACTCACTAAAATCAATGAATTGCCATTCCATATTGTACGCCGACGACACTACATTAGCTACTAAATACGAAAAAACAAATTCTAATTTCCTGCAACTACAACATCAGACTAAAGAATGGTTTAATGCAAATAAAATGTCATTAAATACAGAAGAATGGTACATTACAAAATTCAATGTTTTTTTTTTATTAAAAAATATTTTCTTTACATCATATATTATCCGACACCGAAACGAATGAAGTTAGGAAAAGATGAAGAAGACATGCAAATGTAATGTAAACAAATATAACTAGGCAGAGATTAGCAGGTAGATAACGTTGACTGCAACTTTTAAATTTTCTGTATGAAAAAAGGACAACTTATGAGTTTAGTTTGATACAAAATTCTACAAATAGCACCAACAAAACGGAATACAAATACAGCTACAAATGAACTTAATTTTCTAGTGTTATACGGAACATATTACAGATGGCGCTGCCTATAAGACGTTATTATAGATGGAGCTGACTATAAGACTTGTTCGCGAAAATTTCTTTCTACTTTACTTATATTTTTATTATTACTTAGACGTTTTGTCCACGCATTGTTTCACATTCGATTTTTTTTCGGTTCGTTTTCATTGTTTTTTTGCGCTTTTACTTTTAACACCCTTCCAAATCTAAGTGCTTACGAAAACGCTCACAAGATGGCACTGAGTACAATAACGTTTATATTTATATTAAAAAAAAAAATTATGTATTTAACCTTTTCTTATCATCAATTGAATATTGATACGACACTGAAGATGGCGTCAGTCAAGAGATCAGAAGATTTGTGATGTTGCACTGTATGTACAACTAATACACGTTTAATTCTAAACTATTATAAATAAACCATGTAGATGGCGCTATCTAAACGATTAGTTAGAAAAAATTTTGCACGTGGCGCTGAATACTTTTCACTAACAATTAAACAACTTTTTCAACATATTTTCATATTCCGGATTTTTAGGTGCACATTCTTTGTTGTTTTTATATTTGTTTTATTTTTTATTCAGTTTCCACCATCTCTTCAAATTTAACAAAAAAAAAAAACGCTCACGAGATGGCATCGAGTACGTTTTTGTTTATATTACACATTACAGATGGCACTAAGACTTGTTCGCGAAAATTTCTGCATTACTACATTTAATTTTTTTCCACAAGGTAATTCCCATGCGATATTTTTAGGTTGGCTTTCATTTGTTTTGTGCGCTTTCACTTTCAGCACCGTTGCAAATCTAAGTGCTTATGAAAATGCTCACAAGATGACATTGAAAGCAATAACGTTCATGTTTATATTAAAAAAAATCTTGATTAATGAATTCAACCTTTTCTCATAATCAATTTAATGTTGATAAGACTCGGAAGATGGCGTCAAGAGATTTCTTTTGCGACAACTAAATTACACTTAATTCTAGTGTTATAAGTAAGCCGATGTAGATGGCGCTGCATGCAAGATTCGTTCGCAAAAATCTCTGCAGATGGCGCTGTTTTTAACAGGTTTTGTTTTTATTGTCACTTTATTTAATTTAATTATTTAATTTTATTTAATTTAACGAAAAAAAAAGTAGGATCTACTAAATGGAAACGTCTACGTATAACCTCGCTAGATGGCGCTTATTTCAACAACATCTTCATTTTCTACAATGTTCGCCTTCTCTTATCATCAATTTAATACTAATGATGAACATTAGCAGGTAACGCCAACTGACTGACGATTATTAAAAAAAAAGAGTCAAAATTAGTAAGGTATATCAAACGGCTTTCCGTGTCACGATGAAATTTTACTGTAAATGAAAAATAGAGGAAAAAATTAAGTAATCAAGTTGTGACACCTCAGCAATTTCATTACGAAATTACTGTAAAAGCGTCATCTATTACATTTGATGAGAGACGTTCGTACAATTTGGCAACACCGACATCCCAACGCTGATCATTACTACAGCGGGGAACATAAGAACTAATCGATTATTTCAAGCGATGAATATGCGATTAGCTTTTCGGTGAATAAACAAGCAAGGCTTTCGTAGAGCTTTCGATTGTGCGATTAATTTTTTCAAGAGTTAAATTATTTAAATTTATAATTAAAGTGAGCGGAATTTTTTTATACGATTGCTCACTCTGCCAATCGATTCTCTGTGTAAATTAGAGGTCACGTAAGTATTTTGACGTTTAGGGTTCTCATGTTCAATCGTTTTGATTTAAAGGAAAAAAAATCATTAGTTTTATTGACAACCATAGCAAATGTGCCCCCGGCTTCGGTACTCGCTGTCTCACATTTTCAAATTGTCACTTTGACAATTCAAACTCAAATAGAACTGTCAACAGAGAGTGTTGCCAATCTAATTCAAAATTCATAGCCTACTCTAATTATAAATTTAAATTTATGTAGCTAAGTATTTATAATATTGTTTATATTCATGTTAAAAGTACGCTTATGCAAAAAAAAAACTATAACAATACAATGCATGCAAAGCTTTGAACTCACAGTGCTATTAATGTTGATGAAGACATTACGGCAGCAGGTGTTAAGTCGCACACAGCTTCCATCCTAACATGGAACAACATCAAGACTATATGGCAAGGGATTAGACAATATGTACGGTGAAAGCAAGTGCTTATACAGTGTAACTTTCAAATGTTAATTTTTTTTTTTGACTGAGCAAACAAGTTTGACAAAAAAAGGATTTTATAAGACATCAATTGCAAACGCAAAATGTTATCTGAGTAGGTATTAAAAGCCTTCAAAAATTTTGATTAAGAATAGTTTGAATTTGGCGCCTTAGTTGTGACCAAACTAAACACAAATTAGTTGTATTTGTATTATTTATTTCGATTTTAAAATTAATATTCATTTAGAATTTAGAAGTGTAGGCATTTTGAACAGTTACAAAAAATCTCTAATCAAGGCGCCCTGATACAAATAGTTGCCAACTATTCTATTCGGCGGGAAATTCAAACTTTCCTCGATACTTAAGATGCAAGTTAAATGTCGTTAAAATCCTGCAAGCAAAGGCATTATTGCTGAAGGATTAAATAAGAAGTGAATTTAATTTAATTAATTTAACATTTTTTTAAAGATTTCTTCTTTAGTAAAATTGTTATGCTCAGTATAACGTAAAAATTCTGCAAATTAAAATATGCGTGTGCTGATGTTAGTATTAAGCAGTGGAATGCTCCTGACATCAGTACGTACCTCTTTGGTGACGAGTTCGCAAGTCGCCTTATCCTTTTCTCTCTCTTTCAATTGCTCGCGTAAAAAATTAATTTCTCGTTGGGCCTCGTCTCTCTCTTGCTCCCTTTCTGCGGCCTGCTCTTCCAAAAAGCGACACGTCGCCCGGAGTTTCTTGTCCGCGGCATCGATCTATGGATAAATATTGTGATAGGCAAGCATGAAACATGGATATGAAGAAGCAAGCGAGTGACAATAACACAAGAGGGTGACCAAAAAAGACAAAGTAACAAAGTAACAAAAATTGTACTTGGTACTCGAGAAAATTAAATTAATATTAAATGTCTATTATTAATAAACAAAATCCTTTGGAAACTTGAAATAAAGCAAAACTGTTAAATTTGTAACTGTTAATGATCTCTCTGTATTAATGGATTTAAATAGTACGTGTTGATTTTTTAAATTCAAAATGTGTGGTTTTCATTATTAAAAAAAAAAACTTTTTTGCTGTAAATACATACCATAATTGTAGTAAACAAAAACACTTCCTTAAAAATATTAAATTGAATCAGATTTAATAAAACGCAGACCTTAAAAACCAAATAAACAAAATATTTGGATCGAAATCTGTTGCACTGAGTCACAAATTGGAATACTCGTGAGGTTACTGTACGCGTTGTAAACATGTCCAAGAAATGGACTTTGGATTTTTCTAAGGTTAATTAAATATTTGGCACAGTTTTAATCTGTTTATAAATAATTTTCTTGAGGGAGTTGAAGTAATGAGTGTGTGGAAAGAAATAACTGCAGAAAAAGACAAACAAATCACGGTTACAAAAACAACAAGTGACAAGATGTTTTTTTAAGTGTAAGTAAAAAAACTCTAATAAAATTATTTTATTTTAAAGCAATTACTTTCCGATATACAGGGTGTTTAATGTTTAATTTTTGCAGTTTTTAAACTTCTTATAATGCCGCCCGTTATTTACTAAACACGTTCTAGTTCGCTTTAAAAAAGATGCAATAAATTTACATAGTTTCCACCTTTATTACCTTGTGGAAAACATTTTACAATTTTACATTTTCTTATGACATTTTCCTCTATCTTTTAAAATGAAGGTCCTCTCCTCTTAAGTCGTCTTTATTTTTGCTGTATATCGTAAAAGATAAATTCCATCTGGCATTTCCCAATTTGACTTGAAAGACCACAGAAGCGTTCTGCATCAATAAAATTTAATTAAAATCTATACTAAAGAAAAATACTATATGTTGGACACTTTTGGAAAATGAATGACCAAAAAAAAAAAATTGTACTTCGTGTTCTCTCCTAACATGAGGATTTCTCAAGCGCAATTGCATCGACGTCACCTGAATGTTAATTCGTGCAGATGTCCGCATCCTACCTTTCGAAAGAGAACGAGAAAGGCGCTGGAAAATCTGTCCTCGCAAAGTGGGATAGGTAAATGTCAATTAGAGATAGTCAGCGGAGTACCTCAGGGCAGTATATTTGGGCCAATCCTTTTCGTTATCTTCACAAATGACTTATTCACCTCAATTACTAACGTCAATTTAAAAATAGTCAACTACGCTGATGATATAAATCTGTTAGTATGGGCACACGACTTCAGAGATTTAAATGAACTTCTGCAGCAACTGATTCCAAGGATTCAAGAGTGGTTCAGGAATAACAAACTCGTTTTAAACCAAAGGAAAACTTGCGTTCTTTTCAGAACTAATCATCCGGGCTACATTTCTCCTGACCAACTACATATTGGTAACGATACGGTACATGTAACCAAATCGACAAAAGTCCTGTGATTAATTCTTGATGCAGAGCTAAATTTTCAAGAACATGTATCTGAATTGGTTAAGAAAATGAATAAGACCTGTTTCGCACTTCGGATACTGAAATCTGTGTCGAATGCTGAAACGTTACATTCGCTTACAAAAACTCTATAATATCGTATGGTATCATGTTTTGGTAAGGTAGCAGTTACGCCAACAAAATTTTCATTGCTCAAAAAAGAGTTGTTCGAGTCATGTGTAAAATGCCTCACCAACAATCCTGTAGAGGAAAGTTTCGTAAAATGCAGGTACTCACAGTGCCAGCTTCTTTGTTTTTTCTTCAGAAACATCATGAAAAATTCCGAAACTACTTTGACATTTCCAGCTACACAACGACCTACAATTTACCATTACATCAGCTCTCCATTACTAAAAAAAAAATGCCACTGTACAGTGCTAGGTGTTTCTTCAACAAATTGCCGTCAAGCACCAAATCCACTATCAGTTCCAGACCTTTCCGAAGAGAAGTGTTCAACTTTCTGCTCTCAATGGAACCCTACTCTGTTACATACGTTACATTGGATGAGAACAAGTTCTTCTCATTCGCCCTCTGCAGTACATGTTTTTTTCCAATTGTTTGATTATTTGTTTATTTATATTTATTTTTGAACTTTAACTGTTTCTTTTTGATTTTTTCAATCTCTAACACTGATGTTTCATCTTTGTTTTTTATTGGAAATAAATATTATTATTATTATTATTAAGACCAAAAAAGAGATGGGTTTTGATTCATAAAAAAATCATGAAAATTAATTAAAATTGTGTAACTGGCAATATAGAAAGTGTTAGGAAAGAGTTTATACATGTATTTCGGCCTTATTGGGCCTCATCATCGATTTATTAATCGATCGTCTTTTGTTTTACTTTACATTTTATATATTTAAAGAGAATATTTTAATTTTTTTCAATTAAATTTTTTTTTTATTTTAGAAATTTTCTTGATTTATTAATCGATCGTCATTTGTTTTACTTTACGTTTTGTTCATTTGAAAAGAATATTTTAATTTTAATTTTTTTTATTTTATAAATTTTCTTGATTTATTAATCGATCGTCTTTTGTTTTACTTTACGTTTTGTTTATTTGAAGAGAATATTTTTATTTTTGTTTTATTTTAGAAATTTTCTTGATTTATTAATCGATCGTCTTTTGTTTTACGTTACGTTTTGTTTATTTGAAGAGAATATTTTTATTTTTATTTTATTTTAGAAATTTTCTTGATTTATTAATCGATCGTCTTTTGTTTTACGTTACGTTTTGTTTATTTGAAGAGAATATTTTTATTTTTATTTTATTTTAGAAATTTTCTTGATTTATTAATCGATCGTCTTTTGTTTTACGTTACGTTTTGTTTATCTGAAGAGAACATTTTTATTTTATTTTTGAAATTTTATAAATTTTCTTAATTTATTAATCGATCGTCTTTTGTTTTACTTTACGTCTTGTTCATTTGAAGCGAATATTTTTATTTTTATTTTATTTTTTCAATTTTATAAATTTTCTTGATCGATCGTCTTTTGTTTTACGTTACGTTTTGTTTATTTGAAGAGAATATTTTTATTTTTGCCTTATTTTTAAATTTTATAAATTTTCTTGATCGATCGTCTTTTGTTTTATTTTACGTTGTGTTTATTTGAAGAGAATATTTTTATTTTTGTTTTGTCTTTTAAATTTTATAAATTTTCTTAATTTATTAATCGATCGTCTTTTGTTTTACTTTACGTTTTGTTTATTTGAAGAGAATATTCTTATTTTTGTCTTATGTTTTAAATTTTACAATTTTTTTTTATTTATTAATCGATCGTCTTTTGTTTTAATTTACGCTCACAAAATTGTACAATAACAGTCTACTGTCTTAAAACATATGTTAATTTTAGAAAAGCCGAACATTGTTTTGTTTCTAGGTTTTGCTATTTTTTTTTAATTTTATAAATTTTCTCTCTGTCGATGGTCTTTTGTTTTATTTTACATGAAAAATTGCACATATGTCAAATGAGTTTAGTTTACTTAATGAGAATCGTTATTTTTATGCTATTTTTTTTTAATTGTATAAATTTTCTTTACTTTTTGTCGATCGTCTTTTGTTTCATTTTACGTCAAAAATTGCACAATTATTTTTGAAAAAACGCGACTTAAAAAATAAAGAACGCTTGGTTAAAAAATCAAACATGTTTATAATCAAGTGATTTATATCTTTAAAAAAATTGATTTATTGAAAAATTTAGAAAAACTTACCCCTTTTTTGAATTTCTAAAATCCCAAAACACAAGAACAGGAATTAATGATAAGGTACAGAGTTCTGATGTGGCCCAATAAGGCCGATATACATACATACCCTTTCCTAACACTTTCTATATTGCCAGTTACACAATTTTAATTAACTTTCATAATTTTCATCTGGCAAGAAAACTTGATTTAAAAAAAATCGATAAGATTTGTTTATTTTGGACTGTTTAAAAATTTTGGCTACCCTTTTGCACATTTATTTCCCCTACCGATTGATCTTACCTAAACAAGAATTTCCCAAAAAAAAAAAAAGACGTGACATTTATTGGTTTCCTTCATAAGTTACATAGAAATGTTCCAATGATATCCCTGATTGATTGCAGAAATGAAATACGATGACACTTTAATGCACCCATTCCAAATGCACTTCAATTACCTTTCCGTCGTCCTTTGTAAATTAAATAGACTGACGGTGCGATGGCATTTCCTTTAATTTATTTAATTGGTCTGATCCAATTCGATCCAATTGATGGTGTCAAATCAACCCAACCCAACCCAATAGCATGAAAAATCGTATATCAATCGAATTACATGAAATGGAGATCTGCTAGTTTTAAGACTACATACCAGGAGGAGGAACGAATGCACCGAAATCAAAGATATTTTTTGCAAGTCCTCCAAAAATGATCATCGACTACTTAACCGTTTTAAGACGTTAGTCCAACGGAAATCATTGGTTCACTTTGTTGCCTCTCGTGAACAACTCATCCTTACAGAACTGTTACCCCAAATGCATTCAGCCTCCACATCGTCCTTTGCAAGTTAAACCGACTGATGGTGTGCAATTTACAACGCGTTCTATTTCGAGGGTTCAATTGAAATATTGAAAACTTGTGGATGGTTGGAATATCCCTTTCGGGGTTCAATCGAAACGTTGGAGAGGGCGAGGAGACGGTAATGGCGACCCTTCCTCCTCTGGTGCACAATTCTAAAAACTAGTTCGTCGAAGCAGCTTAATTCGAATTATTAATTTGGTCTGATCCAATTCATACTTTGACTATTGATGGTGTATCCAATGAACCCAATAGTATGAAAAAGTACCAAACCAACCGAATAATACGAAATGGATAGCCGCCAGTTTTAAGGCTGCACATCAGGAGGAGGATACCAACCCACCCAAATCTAAGGAATCTAAATTACTATGAAATATTATCAGAAAATAACCCAACAGTATGAAAAAGTATTACATCAATCGAATTTTATGAAGAGTGCTTATCAGGAGAAGGAACGAATGCACCAAAATCAAAGATATATTTTGCAAGTCCTCCAAAAATGATCATAGACTACTTAACCGTTTTAAGACGTTAATCCAACGGAAATCCTTGGTTCTTCTGAACAACTCATCCTTGATTCGTTACAGAACTGTCGCCCCAAATGCAGCCTCCACATCGTCCTTTATGTATAAGTTAAATCGATTGTGGTTGGTTGGAATATCCCTTTCAGGGTTCATTCGAAACGTTGGAGAGGGGGAAGGGAGCAGTAATGGTGACCCTTCCTCCTCTGGTGCACAATCCTAAAAAGTAGTTCTTCGAAGCAGCCCAATTCATATTACTAATTTGTGTTACGTTTTGATCAGTTTAAACGATTCTGCCTCCAGATTCCTTTTTTTACGAATGGCAACATCGCGTGTTTTTACATGCTTTGTTAGACATCTGAAAACACTGTAACCCTTGCCGAAAACTTCTACTTGAACTCTCGCTTTCTCATTGGCTCTTTTAATTTAAACTATTGTCGTTTTAATTATTCTATTGGCCACGCCATTGTTTTGCTAGGATGCCGACCTTCTCCTTCTTTTATAGGTCGCTTTAGTGTCAGATTTAGTTTTGACTGTAGTCCTAGTTTAGACTTGGTCTTCGTTTGCGAAAATAAAGGATTCTCGTCTCTGGGAATTGTTAAATATCTACTGCTGGTGTACCATTTCCGTTTATGATCCTCGCTTTAGAATGACGTCATAGTCAAGTTACGTCACAGCACGAATTTTGGACGCTAGACGCGAACAACTTTCGCCCTCTGTTCAAGACGGAACGTACTGACGCCAGCTGACAGAATTTTTGACGTATCGTTATGTTTTTCCTCTTTCCATTTTGGTTATCTTTTGACTAATGAATTTAAGGCAGTTAAAAGCCTGTAGTTAATTTGTTAAATTTAGAATTATCGTTTATCGTTGTTGCCTTTGGGCATTTTATGTGCAATCAGATCTGAGTAATTATAGTTTTGAATTACATTTGTCGTATTACAGTACTGAGTTTTTCTGTTTTGATTTATTGACGATTGCACAAATAAATCTTGTGTTATTGTGTGTGTTTTGTTTTTGTCGAGAACCTGCGCTGAATGCAACAAGTGTATTAAATCCCCTGAAGTTTCGAAGTTACATAGAGCGAACACTACGGGACTTTGGGAACGGTTCCGAAGTGGTTACAGCAATTGGGGTTTATTCCCTGGCGCCCTGGTTTAATTTAATTAATGACCCACCCCTTCTTCACCGAGCTAGTTTGGGGAACAGTTGCTAGAATAGCAACGTTTACTTGTCACCTGGAGCTGTCAAATTTTTCAGGACGTCTGGCTTTACCATCTTGAGGGTTTCATTTGAACTGATCCAATTTATACTTTGACTATTGATGGTGTGTCCAGTGAACCCAATAGTATGAACAAGTACCAAACCAACCAAATAATATGAAATGGGTAGCCGCCAGTTTTAAGGCTGCACATCAGGAGGAGGATACCAACGCACCCAAATCAAAGGAATTTAAATTACTATGAAATATTATCAGAAAATAAATAAATAAATACGTAAATATATTTTAATTTAATAATAATTCTAGTTTTCAACAATTATAAACGCTCGACTAATATTCAATGTTTAGATTTCATTTTTGTTTCACATGGTATGATTGTCTAAGACAAGAAAAAAAGCAATTGACAGTCGTAACTGTGAAATTGTCAATCCTAACATACTTCTCCCGACTGTGTTAGATTGTCAATTGAATTCTGTGACACTATCTTAATAAATAAACAAAATATTCAAGATTTTTTGAATAGAATTTTTTTTGTAATTTAACTGACTTATCAGATCCTGATGGTGGGCCTTTAATTAGTTGTAACTCTTTATAATCATATCAAATATTTTAACGTTTTGTGTTCACTTACATTTCATTACCATTTAGTTTACTTTTTTGTTCTCCAGCCTCCTATTTATTGATTCGTTAATTTCATCTGTCAAGTTCCCTTTATTATGTTTTAATTACCCTTCGTAAATATTTGTATTTTTAAACTTATTCAAATTCTGTTAGTTTTCAATTTTTTTGTGTATCTTTCTATCTTTCGATTTATATTCTGACGAAAATAAATAAATTTATCTCTTTGCCTCCCCCCCTTCGCATAATCAAACCATCAAATAAATGTTTGAACATATTTTTTTCAGCGATCCCTGTATAAACATATTACACACGCTATTTCTGCGAATTTCAGGAAAATCATTACGTGATGATAATTTCTAAATATACAACAAAGTCTAATTAAAAAAAAGATAATAATAATAATTGAACTACCAAACATGCAAATTAGTACTAAACAGGCATTTATAATTTCATGCAGTCGTTAGTAATGGTTTTTAGTTTCAAAATGCCACGAGGAAAAATTTTTACCTGCCAAAAGCAACTATACTAAAAAAAAATTACGAAAGCAATGAATTTTTTTTGAAATAATTATCTTCCAAAAAAACAAACGAGTGAACTTTAACTTAATATACATAATTAATTGATTAATAGTTTGATGGAAATTTTTCTCAGTGAAGTGTTCTCCTCAAAAGCATTTAAACGAAAAGCATGCAAGTAGCAGCAAAAATTACCTTTTCACCATGCGATCTACTGAAATCTTGTGGCAGATCAACCTAATGAAAAACAACTTTTAATTTAAAACCAAACCAAAGCACTACTCTTAAAACACTTGCGAACTCAGTATAAGATGCGGTTGATTTTAATATAAATAAAACTTCAACATCCTTAAATTAAAAAATTAAAAAAAGACAATTCAATCAGCTGTACACTTACTTGTTGCTGCAGATCATGTTGATCCTTTTTCGCTTCGTCAGTAATCCTCTCACCTTCTCTGCATAATTCTTCGACTAGTTGAATCAGCGGATGATCTGCTCCGTTCTTCCAGTCAGCAACTAAAGTCCTCGCTCGCTCTTGTAATTCAGCTAGCGATGCAATCTTCCCCCCTAGATATCTCGAGTAACATCAAAACCGCTTGAAATTTTTAGAAATCACTCACCCAAGCTATGCCCGCCAACCAAATTCTGACCATACCCCTCAGAAATTATTTCCTTGTGTCCACACTCAACCAAATCCGATATTTTTTTGGTGGCACTCATCAAATCCGTCTCCAAAACCTTCTGCTTCGCAACCAACTGTTCAACTTGGTTCTCCAAACTGATCCTTTCAGATTCTAAATTTTGGACATAATCCTTTGCTTCGTTCAACTGCATCGTCAGGTCATTCTTAATCTGCGAGTCAGTTATCACCTGCCTTGTCAAAGACGTAATCTTCTCTTCTAAAGACAAATTTCTTGTCTCGACGGTGGATTTTGGTTCGACTTCACGAATGTTCGTGGACAAGGCCAGGATGGCATTGGCATCAGCACGCAGTCGCTCCAAGCAAACACCGAGCTCGTTCTTTAAATCGATTGACAGGTCCTTCGTTTCATAATCAGTCAATGATTTATCTACGATGTTCATGAAGTCGGTGAAGTTCGGGGTGAAGTGGACACGTTTCGGCGCGTTTGAGGCGCCATCATCGGAATTCTTGCTCGAGTTTGAATTGACGGAGTCGTTTAGGAGTTGGCTTAGGTTTCTGTCGAAACCGTACTTTTTGATTTCGTCCACCAAGGTGTTGTTCAGTTCGTCCTCGCATTTCGTGAAGTATTTAAGGAGTTCGCTGAGTAAGTGACGCAGGATTGAATTTGATTTCTTCAAGTTGTCTCTGGGGGAAAAAAATAAAAGTAAGCAAACTTGTTATCAAATACATAATTTGTGATAACAACAAGATTGAATTTAAATATAAGAAATTCGATTTCTTTGTTGTAAACTATGGATTCTTTGAAGAAAAATCCAAACTGATTAAAGAAGGTACTACAAAAAACCTATAAAAATGAAAGTCCACAGAAAGTTGATTTCAATTCAATCCAAAAGAAACATCCTATCGATTTTAATATTCGATTATTGTATATTTTTCAATTTTTAGAACTTCCTTTAAACATTTAACAGCCTAGTATGCTACCGACAATGATGACAAAATGTCAACATCAAACATTCAACTATCAAACGATTAGATTATTGAAACAAATGCAATTACGTCATTGTTAATAAACAATCATTCAACTGAATAAGTTAAAACTGTCAAAAATTGGCTTAGACGAATCAAACAAACGTCAAATGTAATTTCAAGACTGTCGAAGCAAACGTCAGTACTCAGAATTTGTTCCAAAAATTGTAGCTAATAGACTACACAAATAAATGACAAAATGTCAACGTCAAACATTCAATTATTAGAAATGTCAAACTATTAAATTACTGAAACAAAAGAAATTACGTCATCAAATCAGTCTACAAACAGAATTAAAAATGGTCAAAATTTGATTTAATTGTTACTAAATCATTCAATCAATTAAATGAATTAAAACCTGTCAACAACTGTCATAAATGCATAAAACAAAATTCTATTGAATTGACTACAGAAATAAATGACAAAATGTCAACGTCAAATATTCAAATCTTAGAAACAAATTAAATTAAATTGAAGTCCATGGTTAGCCAATCATATTCAAAAATGTCAAATAGAATTTTAAGTTGCTCTTTCTGCGTCTACATTTACAAGAAATAATTATTTAAATGAAACATGTTTTCCATTTTTCGATTTGTAGAATTTGCTCCAAAATTCTGGTTAATGGACTACTGAAATAAATGACAAAATGTCAAAGTTGATCGTTCTACTGTTAGAACTGTCAAATTAGTCGATAACCGAAACAATTGAAATTACGTCAGCGTTACCAAATTATTCGTGCAACCAAAAAGTTAAGAACTGTCAAAAATTGATTTAGATGCATCAAGCAAATGCCAAATATAATTATTTAGGGCTGTCAAAACAAGTAAAACAAATGTCAAAAATAATTTCAGACGACTAAAACAAATGAAATTAAATTGGGATGTGTGGTTAGCCAATCATATTCAATTAGATGAGATGTCAAAAATTCTTCTAAATTATTAAAACAAATGTCAAATGAATTTCAGGTTGCTTTTTTTATTTTGGACCTGCGTTTTACAAAAATTGTAACTGTAACTTTGGAGTTATGTGACCTCGACCTGTCTCACTGAGTTAAGCCGAAAGCTGGGGTGATCTTCATTTGCCTTCTCTTATATTTGGAAACCAATAAGGTTGCAAGTCATTAAAATTTTCATTGAAAAAGCAACAGGAAGCCAAACGAAGAGTTGCATGATATTCCAATCATTATAGAGGGTGACTGTTAATTGACCCGATCACTAAAAAAAGCGATATCCAAAAGTATGGGAAAGATGTTTAAAAATTCTTCTAAATAGTTTATAATTAATTAAAAATTTACCCCAAAATGAAGGTCCGGCACTGCGTACGAAATACGACGCCACGTTAGTAATTTCTAAAATAACTGGAATTGCGTATAAAGTAGGGTAACAAATTCACAAACATTTGTTTATTAATTCTTGCGGATTATTTACTAGGCGGAAATGTACCAGCTGCATCATCCACAATAATGTCCTAGATTATGAGAAAATGTATACAAATTCTGTAGATTAGTTTGTAATTGTTAATTATAAGTTTCCGAAAAAAGTAGTTATGTTAGAATTAAAACGACAAATTCACAGCGTACGTCTGTCATAAACGTTTTATGATATTTTACTCAGACGGTAGATTTCCACTACTTAATTGTTTTTGTTTTTAATATCGTTTTTAATTTATTTGTACGATAATGATTTAAAGAAAAAACAACGGAAACGAAGCTGCTGAGGGAATACAAAAAGATAATTCGACTAAAAGAAACAAGACATGCGAAACAAGAAACATGAAGAATAAGCTGATCCAAAAACAAAAGAATATTGGCGACTTTACAATCGAATCTAAAAAATAAAAACAGGAGAAAGTTAAACAAGAAACTGCACGAAACGCCTAAGTTACTCCAATAATAATAATAATAATTCGACAAAATAAAAACAAAAAATAACGATGAAAACAATTTTGCAATTCTTAATATAACGATGTGGTTGCTTCTAATTTCACTTATTCTTTTTTTTTTGTTATACATATCAAATTATTTTTTGTGATATTTTGATTTTTATTCATTCTTCAATGAAATCGTCGAACTTTTGTTCACTTCACGTAATTCTGCGTTTTGTTTTTGGTGTACAGTTTTATTTTTGTTGACTCAGAGTATTTTTTTTTGTTCTCAATCTTACACTTTCTGGAATCTGGAATAATTTTATTTGGTTTGTTATTCTGATTACGAGACCTTGTGTTTATAACTAATTTTTTCGTATTTCCAATCTTAAACATGAATTTTGTACCTTTTGTATTCTGTATTCTGTATATACTAAGGAAAGGTCCACACACACACAGCAACAATAGTTAAATTTGCTTAAAACTAAGCTGTTACAAAGTATAGTTTTTGCTTGTTGACTAAATAGGTGTCGATTGTGGTGTATTACTCTTAAATTAGCGTAAGATTGTTGAATAATGCGAGTTATATGTTCTCAAAACTTTAAGAACTAATCTAATATTACTCCCAATTTTTTTATAATTTCCTGCTATAGTAATTTTTGAGGATTGATTTGAATGTTAAACTTAGACAGAATTCTCCGACGATCAATCTTTTTACCAAAAGTTGCAATTTCTAAAAAAAAGTTGCACTTTATATATGGGGTTTAAGTCCAAAACAACCACTACACTTTTGGTTGGGTTAAGAAATGCAATGAATGTTGTTGAGATTTTATAAATAAATTTTTTAAATCGAAATTAATTTTATTACAAGTATAGAAATGTTTAATGAGACTAGGACACTGAGAAATATAAATAGAAAACAACAAGGGACCTAGTATGGAACCTTGTGGGACTCCACACTCAACATTTAATGCTGACGAAATATTAGTCAAGATTTTAACTGATTGTTTACGATTTTGCACGTTGAATTAGTAAGGCCAATGTAATGTGAAATTGATAGAAGTGTGATTAATAGAATCGAATGCTTTTGAAAAGTCTAAAGCTACAAGAACAGTAACTTTACCGTCATCACTTACTCGTACAATATCATCAGTTATTTTTAATAATGCTGTTTCACAACTGTAGCTTGGCCTGAAGCCTGATTGAGTTTCAGGTAATATATTATTTTGAAATCGTCTTAGCCCCGGATTATCATGCTTAATCGGGGTTCTTAGGTCCGATGATTTTCGGGGCTAAGACGACTTTTCAGGGTTAAAATTTAAATGATTTTCTTGTTCCGAAAGAGGTATTGCTATATCCTCGGAATTAATATTTCCTCAGTTTTCCTACTTTCGAAATAAATTGTTTTAGAAGAGAGATGATTCTGGTTGACATTTCTGGACGGTTATCGCTTCATCACGCGACTGATTTACGCGATCTCTTCGATTTCGGATAATTAACAAATTTACACGCCGTTACATAAGCTGGCTACCTATTTTGGAAACGGATTGTTTTGTTATGAACAATTTAACAAAATTAAGTTATTAAAGTTATCTTCCTAACTTTAAAAAATTATTAAAGATCTGCGTGGTAGCCTTTAAAAATGTAACTTATCTTCAGTTGGGTCCTCAAACCAAATATAATCGAAATTGATTCAAACGTTCCTTTGTTTCAAAAAAAAACATTTTTTTCAAAAACTTTGTAACAGAGTAATGGCTTAACGAAGCACTTTGGGTTGTAGATAATTTGAGTTTAAACATTTTAATTTTGAGCCCAGGAAGCTTTGATTAAGTCATGTCACTCTGTTTACATCACGTCTTGCTGCAATTTTCACGTGTCCATTGTTGACCAATAACATCCGGCACAGATGATCATTAAATTTATTATGAAATTTGCAATTTCGGATCCGATAAATTACATGACAAGAAATTTCTCGGCCTTATACGAGATGTACACAACCTCAGTCACTTGGAATACAATAGTTTCAGAGGAGGGTGTACAACAGTATATTACATAACGAGGGCTGTAAGTAGCACATTACACATGCATGGAAAAGTTACGCACGAGCTGCGCAGCAGCGAGTGCAAGTAATTCCACAAGTGCGTAATTACTTTACTGCTCAAGTTTTGTACTATATTTTATCTACGACCAGATTTAATTACTATTAAAGAGATTTAATGTGATGCGGCTAAGTAGATCTAATTGCAAGTGTGCGTAAAGTTAGGTGCAAATGTCCTCGCTGTGCGATTTTGTTACTTTATGCACGACGTTTGTAAACACACACTTACATAGTTTATTCGTCATCTACAGTAGTAGTCGTAGATAAATAAATTAAAACGATTGGATGATTGAACTTTATATTCTGTATAGTGATAATAAGTCAAAACTATGTATTAAAAAAAAGATTTACTAACAAAAATGTTTTTTTTTTATACGAGATATACGAGAAACAACGAGCAGTTTCAAAGAGAGTCATCCTTATCTCCACGAAACTCGCGCTTGCAGTTCTCCAATTTCTTCAACTTATCGGAAATCTTCTTTTTGTAGTGGTTAACTTTATTCTCAACTTTATTGCGTTGCTCTTTAATCAAAAGGATCTCCTCCTTCATGCGGTCCCGACACTCCTTCGCCGCGTGGTCCGCCACCAACTTCTCGATCTTACACTCGAGGAATTGTATCTTCTCGGCGACGTTTCGAATCTCTTCCAGGTTTTTCTCGAGCTCCTCCTCTAAACCGCCCTTGGCGTCGTGCAGGAATTGCAGCGTTTTCTGTGCCTTCTCTAGTTTTTCATCGGGGGTTGTTTTGTAACAGTCACGACCGTCATCATCGTGTTTTCTTTTGTTAGGTCTCCTTTTGCTATCGTCGATGTCTACACGGTCATCTTTTTCTATTGGTTTATTTCTGCTATCATAATCTTCTTCTTTTGTTGTACTTCTGCTATCATTATCTTCTTCTCTTGTTATACTTCTGCTTTCATAGTCTTCTTCTCTTGTTATACTTCTGCTATCATCATCTTCTTCTCTTGTTATACTTCTGTTATCATCTTCTTTTTCCCTTGTGCTATCATCGACGTCCACACACTCGGCAAGATCGTTGTGTTTGTCTCTATTTCGATGATGATAGTCATCAATGCTGTGCTCTTCCTCGACGTCTATATCAGCGACCACGTTCGTATTCTCGGCTTCAATGTTGAGGGCATCAACATCGTCGCAATCATGATCTTCATCCACTTCATCTGTGTGAATATACTTTTTTCTTGGCATGGTGACGCGTTTAGGTTATTAAATGTTCAATGTTAATTTACATAACAAAAATTGGACGAACACTATAGAAATTTGTGAAGCTAATGACGTGCTAATGACAAGACAAACAAGAAGTATGACTTTTTATTACTAGATTTTTGCCAATAATTTAATGGCCCGTAGAAAAAGAAGAAATCAAAAAGAGGATAACCTTGTATAAATGAAGAAGAGAGCGAAGAATGTGGGATTAAAGAACAAGAATGGAACTAGTACAGCACCTGGTGGATATCCCAAAGCAATGGACAGAAGACTGTTAGATATTGTCATTCATAGATGGAGCAAAAATAAAAATAAAAGCGAAAACATTTTTTTCTTTACAAAATTCATATATTAAAGCACCACCATAATGAATACAATTCAAGTAGCTTAGATTTTACCAAAACTCTCTCATCACTCTTTCCTCCTGATATTCGCCTTCTCTATATTTTCTCTGGCCTGCTGCTTTAGCAGTCGTTCCATCTTACATTGCAATTCCTCAATTTCCTCGTTCAAACACCGTATTTCAGCCAAGCTCCTAGAAAGCGTATCGTCCAGTTCCTCCTTCATTTGCCTAAGACTGCAGAGCTTCATCTTGGCGCAGACGAGATCATCGTCGTCTTCTTCTTCGTACCTTGGTCTCTTTGGACATTTAGGATTCCCATCCGAATCGCTGTCTCCTCCACCGTCGTCATCACTTGAGTTATCTGCGTCCATATCAATGTCTTTCTGATCGTCACTGTCGAGGTCTTTGCACTCGTCACTGTCCATGTCGGGCGTCTTGACAGAGTCCAGACTCGAGTATTATAGTTGAACAAAAAAAGTACACGATAATTTTGGCATAACTGTTAAACGCAAACGCGTATGTCTAAAACTGGAATTTTACATGAAAAATTTGAATGACATCATACACCTAGATTCATTGCAATCATCAATTGCCCTCAAATTAACTGTCAGGTTACACTGATGTTCAAATAACTCACTTTAAATTAAATAATAAAATCTTCTAAACACGTTATTTTTTTTTGTTTGTTTTAGTCACGAAGACGCTCAAGTTAAAAATCTCTATAATCAAGTAACATTAAAACATCAAACTTCAAAAATCATCGTGACAATCAAAACGTAAATCAGAATTCTATTTGAGCTTATTAAATTCTTGTTGTTGTTAGTGCAAGTCCGATTTTGTTCGATTATGGAAACCATACATGCGAAGCTCGAGAAATCGCAACAGAAGCTCCAGAGTTTCACCGAAGCAAAAAACCGACTTGAGCGGAACATAGAGTTAAATTTCCGAGAAATAGAGACCCTCAACGAGCGCATCGAGGTCGTGGAAGCGCAGATAGAACGCTTAGTACAGGATGCGGCAGCAAAAGATTGTAGGGAAAGGACTCGTCGCCAATTGGCTTTGATAAAGGCTAAGCCGGTGTCTTCAGTTAAAAAAGAGGATAGGCAAACGTTTGATAGAAGATTTAAAAAATAATTGTGACTCGTTTAATGTTTGTCGTGTAAGTAGGAAATCGTAATAAATGTTCACCAAGTCCAAGTAAATTAATATTACTAATTAAAACATCTTAATTCCTGAACGCTTATCGTTAAGAAATAAAAACATTTTTAATAGATAGTAAAATTAAATTACAATAATTTTAAAATCCCGCTATCTCCATCCATCCCCACAGGTGGCATTGCAATAGCTGACCACTCAAAGTAGGTCTTTTTAAAGCTCGTCAATAGATGGCTCTGACTTAGGTTAGTATAAATATTTTGTGATTGTAACGTATCCTTCAAGAAACGTTTATACGAAGCTAGGTATTCGGATATTAGATTAAAAAGCTTGTTATTTATTACATTTTTTCAGAATTTTTGAAATTTCTCTAGATTTGCAGGAAAATTTCCCTTAGCCACATTAACTAATATAGACCTGATTTCTTTCCGCAACAGCTATTTACTATTTATAAGGCTATCAATAATAATTCACACATTCAATTATTGTTGATCATAGTGCATTAAATGACCTAAACAAGGGTGAACCTACCAGCGCTACTAGTGAGATAATTTGTAAATATTTTGATTCGTTTCTTAGCTGAAGCTAACAGTGGCCCATTCCTATTATTATTGCAAAAAGGTAAATTTGTGAAATTTTATGTATTCTTCTTGAATGTCATCTTTATGACATTTCATCATCTTTATTATACTTTACCACAAATTTATTGCAACAGATGGCGCCAGTAGGTTCACTTCTTGATTAGGTCGCAATGTAACATTTAATATTAGCGGGCGATTTTCGAACATTATTTGATTACACTCGACTTTTATTATAAATTACACCAGAACGGTATTTCATCAATTATTTTCAGTTAGAGTAACAACTACAAGATTTTCTAAATTCTAAATAAACTTGTAGTTACATTCAATCGTCATCTTCAGTCAAGTAATAGCTAGGATTTTTTGATGTTTTCAGTTCAAAGCCTGTAGATATGATAAAGTACCGATAGGAAGCAACGAAGGCACCCCGAACGAATTTTTCTCCGGTAGAAGACCTACATGCATTTTGTTTTAAACATTTTGTGAATGACACTAAAGATCAAATGGGGATGTTGTGTATTTTTTATATTTTGATTTGAAAATGGAAAACCAAATTTATGATTTTTTTTTAATTAAATCATGATTTAAATCAAATCATGTAAAAAAAAACTGATAATCTAAATAAATGAAACTTCAAAAAGTTCAAATTAAAAGAACAATTTATTTAATGTTAGATTATCTACATATCTAAAACTACCTACTTAAAGAGAATATGTAGGTAAACTAAACATAAATTTAAAAAGAAAATAAAACATGGTTCAGGTACTTAAAAAGAGACATTTTAAGTTAATTTTTAATTATAGTGTTTGTAAAGAAAAACTAATGTAACGGCTTTTTCATTCCTAAGCGATTTCTAATTTTAGAATGAACTAAACCAAATGTTGAAGATATCCTTTCAACAGAGGCTGAGGAAGCTGCAGTAGATAATAATTGTTTGATAATCGGGAATAACTTATCAGTAACCTCAATATTTCATTGAAATTTCCACCATTCCAATGGATTTGTGCTTTTAAGAATTTCTTCGTGAAACATTATTTCGACAAATGGCTCGGATTTAGCCAGAAATTTAATAAGCAATGGTAGTAAACCAGTGTTGGGGTACAAAGCATTTGCAGCATTTAAAGCACAATTTTTTTCACTTTCTGTTAATGTTTGCTCCGTTTTCGTGGGGTCCAGAAGGAAAGCTAGCAAATGGTATGGAGTGATACTCTGTTCATAGCGATGTCTAAATTTTTGCATTTGGCTTAGAGTAAATTCAGTTTCCTCAAAATGTGATTCTAATATTCTAATAATTGTTCTACGACGTTTGATAGAATTGCGTCGTTTCTTTGAAGCCTATCAATTGCAACAGATATCGGATTCAGTATTGTTAAGAAATCTTCAGCCGTTCTTTTCAAATAAATATTCGAAATGTTCCTCGCTAATTTTAAAGAGGTTGGGCCATGCTTCAACAAAATCATGTAAGCAGTAAGGAAGTGATTTCCATCTTACGTCACTAGGTAAAATAAGCTTTTTTCCTCCTTCTTTCGTGTATGTCGCTGAAGCAAAATGATTGTTTCGGAAGTATTTTACAATGACCGTAACATGTCCCTTAATTTCACCAATTTCCAAGTCCTTACATAACAGGTTTAAACTGTGTGGAGCACAACCATATGTAATAACAATTAATTCTGTTGACTGTTTGATCTGAAGTCATTCAATGGAGGAAGTTATTCTCAATAGGGAGAGTCTTTTTCGTATTGCAGTAAAGGCTTCTCATATAACGAATAGGAATAATACAATTCTTACAAGGGAGATTAAGGACCCAATTGAGGAGATAATATTTCATGTTGTGTAAGCATCAGGATAGTCTGAGTATCGTCGAGGTATTCCCCTTAATCCAAGGAAGTGTTGGGGGAAGAAGGTCATATTAACTCCGAGGAATATGACAAGAAATTGAATTTTTAGTAGCTTGTTATTAAGGGTTAGTCCTGTGAAAAGGGGGAACCAGTGAACGAAACCAGCTATAATAGCAAATACAGCACCTGTTGATAATACGTAATGAAAATGTGCAACACGTAATATGTGTCGTGGAAAACAATATCGATGAATGAATTAGCTAGAACAACTCCTGTCAATCTTCCTACTTTGAAAAGGAATACGAATCCCAGGGCTCAGAGGATTGATGGGGAATAGTTGATTTGGGTTCCATGGAGGGTGGCTAGCCATCTAAAAATTTTAATTCCTGTAGGGACAGCAATAATCACAGTGGCTGAAGTAAAGTAGGTCCGTGTGTCAACATCGATTCCAACTGTAAATATGTGATGGGCTCATACAATGAACCCAAGTAGTCCAATTGCTATTATAGCATAAATTATTCCCAAGGTTCCAAATGTTTCCTTTTTTCTTCTTTCCTGTCTAATAATATGGAAGATTATTCCAAATCCGGGGAGGATTAAAATGTAAACTTCAGGGTGACCAAAGAACCGGAATAGGTGTTGGTATAGAATTGGGTCCCCTCCTCCCGCAGGATCGAAGAAGGTTGTATTAATATTTCGGTTAGTAAGGAGCATGGTATACGATCAAATGTAATACCAGTAGCTCGCATATTAATAACTGCTGTAATGAAGTTAACTGCTCCAAGGATGGAGGAGATTCCTGCTAGGTGAAGGCTGAAAATGGCCAAATCAACTGAAGCTCCTCTATGGGCAATATTAGAGGATAAGGGAGGGTATACAGTTCATTCTGTTCCTGCGTCTCTTTCGACTATTCTTCTTATAAGGAGAAATGTGAAGGAAGGAGGAAAAAGTCAAAATCTTATGTTGTTTATTCGGGGAAATGCTATATCAAGGGCACCTAGTATAAGGGGGACCAATCAATTTCCAAATCCTCCGATTATAAGGGTATTACTATGAAAAAAATTATAATGAATGCATGGGCAGTGACAATTACATTATAAATTTGATCATCTTCAATAAGTGACCCAGGGTTTCCTAATTCAGCGCGGATTAAAATTCTTAAGGAGGTTCCTACCATTCCAGACCACCTTCCTAAAAGAAAGTATAATGTGCCAATGTCTTTGTGGTTTGTAGAAAATAATCATTTGTTCGGTAAAATGGCCGATAACAAGCGATAAGCTGTAAACTTACTCATCTATTAAATTCTTTTACCAGTCTTATAGTCAAAAATGATAGCAAATTGCAAATTTGGTGATGGATTTTTCCTAAGGCTTAAAACTTAGTTTTAATGGTGACTTTGAAGGTCACAGGTTTTTTTAACCTAAATTCTTGATTAGAGGAGGTTAAAAATCAAGGTTGATAGGATTAATCTTGCCAGCATTACAAGATTAGTTGCTATGATGAGGGGCGGAGTTTCTCAAAAGGAGAAATGAATTTATTGATAAAACTATAGTTCTAAAGGTAATTTGTATATAAAAATACAAGGTTGCTAGTGTTACAAGGATTATTATGACGGCGAGGGGTATGAAGCTTTCATTTACCATAATTTGGATAGTTAGTCATTTAGGGAAGAATCCGAGGAAGGGGGGCAGTCCTCCTAGGGATAAAAAGTTAAGGATAAAGAATATTTTGAGTAAGGGTTCATTGCTTATAGCAAGTATTAATTGTTTTAAGAAGAATATATTTAGTTTTTTGAATATGACGATGATATTGAAAGTGATGTTGGAGTAAATTAGGAAGTAAATCATTCAGATTACCTCAAAAAATAGGGTTGCTGCAATTATTCAGCATTCATATTAATTAGCAGCATTATCTGTTACAAAACTGCTTACTGCAGAGCGATATTCAGTCTTTAGCATTTTAATTAGATTTATTGCAAGTTCTGTTAAATATGCAGATGCATGTGGATTTCCAGACGTGTCTATTGTGTCTACTAACAAGGAGGACCCATTTTCTGTAGTGACTGTTGCACGACTTATCTTAGTCGTTATTGTTATTTTCAATTATTCGTTATTGTTAATGTCAATTTTTGCATTTTCTATTTAAAAAGATAATAAAAATTTAAAAAAATCAATAAAAATCAAAAAAATCGTGAATATTTACTGATTTTTTTTAAATCATGATTTTTATCAACCCTGATGAAAATATATTATATTGCATAATTAAACCAACGCCGGCAGCGCCTCTCGCGAGTGTTTGATCGTTGCAGTGCCTTATCGTCGTGACTTCATTCGTGTCGGTACTTTATCAATTTACTGGCTTTGTTATAGTTCAAAGCCAGCTAGTAGAAGGCACACATGTGTATTATTGCGTAATTAAACCAACGGTGACAGGGCCTCTTGCGAGTGTTTTGTTTGTGTTGGTATTTTATCAATCTACTGGCTTTGGTTACAGTTACACTGACAGCGCCATCTCATAGCAAGCACAGGATTTTCTAAATTCCATAAACACACTTGCAGTTTCTTTGCAGCGCATCTTTCGTTAATAGAAGACTTTTCGATCGCTACTTAATCAAGTTCCACGAATGTTTTTTTATTACACTCAACTTTTATTCCAAAATAGTCCAAAATGACCTGATACTTTATAAATTATTTGGAATTTGCAATAAAAGCGCAATCTCGTGGCAAGCAGCAGACCTTTCTCGTCGTATTTTCGTTAATTTGAACATAATTTGTTTGGTATAAACGTGACTATCTCTTACAGAAACATTTTTAACGAACGCGAAAGTAATTTTCACTGATATATTATTTGAATTCTGTAAATATGTAACTACAAAGTGATCAAGAATATCTGTTTGGGTTGGCAATACAATTAAGAGCATTTTTTATTTGGTTATTTGTAACACTACAACCGGATATATGTTTTGAGAGTTTATTTGACGTAACCCGAAGAGCGACAAAATTGTAGGATATGTGAATAAAAATTAACGTTTTAATTTGAATTTGAAATGTTAAGTAACGCTTGTGAAGTAACAACTGTCAGTGTCAACAGGAAGTTACCCCAATTGTACTATTTCATTCTACATAAATTACTGGCAACAAACAGTATATGGAAAACTACATCAATTTTATTTAAAAATAAAATTCAGCACTCCCAACTCAAACAGCGAATCTTGACCACTTTGTGTTTAAAAATAAAAAAAAAAGTATCTAATTTCTAGGATGCGTTCGGGAACTACCCTGGGGTGATGAACTTGAGTGTAATTAATTCACATCCGGGTGCGTTCAGAAAGTACCTTGGAGTGCAATTTCAAAATGTCAAGTCATTAATAACCGGAAGTCATTCCAATTGCACCATTTAAAAGTAAAATACAGCACTGCCAACTTAAGCAGTGATTCTTGACAAAGTACATTTTTCAGAACGCCACCTTTTAACCGGTAGCGGAAGTTTCTTTTTGGTATTTGACCATTTTTGATCTATTCGTTCACTAGACTCGACTTTTATTAGAAAACAAGCGAGCAGTTCATTATACAATTTGCTACTCGCAATCTATGATATAATGACAGCGCCATAAATTCTTTTAGTAGAAATTTTAAACATAGTTTTCCTTGATATAAAAAAAAGGTCATTCCAGGCAAATACAATTGTGTTTACTGTAAATTATTTTAAAATCGAAAAGTGATTAACACTGATAACTTCAGGGAGCCATCTGGTAATCAATGGTGGAAGTCTTTAGACGTTTCTTCTTACAATTAGGGGGCCCAAGTGATTTGATAATAATAAATTTGTTAATCTGAAGCTGGCATGTATCTAAAATGTATAAATTGTTGGATCCACTTCATTTTTTTTAGTATATGTTCACTAGTAACCTTCTGTCAAGAATAGCAAAATGACAAGCAACAAATTTCAATAGAGATCTCAAAATTCCAAGTCCATTTTGCACCTTACAATTTTCTTTAGATCATGATGAAACCAAATGAACAACTGCGGCTCATAAGAGCCAGACTAAAACTAAAAGGTCTAATGAGATCCAAGGTGATCTTCAAAAAGTGTTTACTGACGAATAAAATGCAACTGTCAGAATTAGCGAAGAAAATTAAGAAATTGGAAGGGAAGATAAGCGATTACAAGTACATTCTCAAGAAAAACCATTCAAGAAGCGGACATAACAAGAAATACAGACTTCGTCGCTCACATGATCAAGAAAAGAAGCATTAACTATAATCTAAGTTTCGTAAAATTCACTGTGCCATGTATTTTTGTAATAACGTTATTAAATAAACTGTTTTATTTTGAAAAACTTACCGATCCTTAATGATTTCCAACTCGCACTGACTAGAACTTTCACCCTCTCGCAGGCTTCTCCGTCTTGCTCTTTCTAAGGTACCATTTAACAACTTTATGTGCTCTTCTTTTAGTTGGGCTATTTCTTCTTGGTGTTGCCGCTTTAATTCTGTAATTTGCTGTTCGTATTTATCTGCAAACCTATCTCGGATTTGTAATAATTCATACGGCCATTCAGTATCATCCGTTGCATTAGCCAACATCTAAAATGCAACAGTTTTTATATTAACCATCACAAGTAAACTCATTTTATAATTTTCTCATTCAGTCATGCACAGGATATTACAAATTATTTAAAAAAATATCATTCTAATTTAATCAAAGGCATTTAATACCTGAATCTGATGTTCAAGGGCAGAAATGATGTCAATTTTAGCTAGAGTAACTTGCTCTTGTAACCGTCTCTCGTAACTCTGCACCACTTCAGCCAATTCATATTCACCTGAGCTAGCCTAAATTAATAACAAGCACATGCACGTTAGAATACCAGAAGGACAGACACAAAACATATATTAATAAAATATTCTCGTTTAAAAATAATTAACTAAAGAAAAACCACATTTTCTACGTGCAGATAAAATCAAAAGCCACAGCATGCTTGAATTGTTATTAAGATAAGAATAACACAATCCTTACCACTTCCTGTACTGCCGTGCTAACATTCAATTGCACACTACGCATAGCTTCATTAAGTTCATACTTAAGTGCATCAATTTGCTCTTGATATGTATTCTTCATACCTTGCAACTTATTTTTATAATCAACATTGAGTAGATCAATTCTATTTTCATAATCCTCCCTTAGGATCTCCAGTTCCGCATGATACTTATTCTGCATGTCATGTTTGATCAAGCTCAAGTCATATTTCGTAAGACCTTGTAAATCGTGTTTGACCAACTGTGACTTCAACTTATTGAAATCTTCCTTCGATAAGTTATCCAAATCGAACTTACTGAACTCGTTCATGACGTCGGTGAGTTCTTTCTTCAACTTGAGCAAGTCTTTTTTAGAAAAGTCATGATTGCTACTACTTAAAGGCACTGCTGAATCACCGCCGGGTCCCGGTTGTGGCTGTTTCTCGGGGTAGATGGGTTCTGATGCTAGTTCTGCCTCCGAGCAACAAGAACTGGATCCGGACATTTTTCTGCTTTGCTGACTGAATATTTCTTCAGAATAACTGAAACGTACAAGAATCATCAGTTTAAGAAAATGTTAAATACTTTGTGTATAAAACAAAAACTCACTGCTTCTCCAAATCTGCACATTTCTTTTCGAAGTAAGTTCTCAGCTCTTCCATCTCTTGGGTGTGTTTCGCATCGAGTTCCTGTTTTAGCTGCAAGATCTCTGACGAACTGCATTTTACATTCGCCAGAAGATCCTTCAGCCTATTCAATTCTGCTTCGTACTCTAATTTTTCTGACTCGAATTTATCCTAAAATAAATTCATTAAAGTTAGTAAATTAATTGCTAATTAAAGTGCGCCACTTATTTCTTCTTTCACCAACATTTTGTGCCTTGTTTCTAGGGTTGCCAATTGTCCCGGATGACTCGGAAAGACATAAAGAAAACAAATTGTCACTTCTGATTCGGAACAAACCGAAAATTAAGCCGTACTTTTAGAAAATCACAAATAAAGAAAAGGAAAACAGTCGCGACATGTACGGAAAGAAACAAACAAAGGGAAAAAAATGGAAATAAAATCAAAAACGCAAAAGAATGATAAACATTTTTGACCATCGAGAAACACAATCCGGAAAAAATCCTAAAGAGAGTAAGAAAAACAATTGATAATCGCAATAAAAAATTTTAATTCAACAAAGTAAATAATAATAAACATTCAAAACGTAATGGCAATTCGAAAATCCACGAAACAAAGCAAAAAAAATCAAAAACGGAAAAGAATGAAAGGCATTTTTGAAAACACAATCGAAATTGAAAAAAAAAAATTTAAAAAGTAAGAATAACAATTGCGAATCGTAATAAAAAATTAAAATTCAAAAAACATATTTAATATTACATATTCAAAATGTAATGTAACAATTCGAAAATCATACAGAAAAAAAAGAGAACGGAAAACAAATGACAATCGAAACTCGTAAGCAACATTTACAAAAAAAAAAAACTTAAAAAATCGAGAATGAATAAGAAAAACAAATGACAATCGCAACATTTACGGGAGACCGAAACAAAGAAAAAAATATGGAAACAATCAAAAACAAAAAAGAATGAAATACATTTTTGACCATTCCGGAAACACAATCGAAATGAAAAATAAATTCCCAAAGAAAGTAAAAAAAAAATAATTGGCAATCGTAATAAAAAATTAAAAGTAACATTGACGAGAAAAAAAAAAAACGCAAAAAAAATCAAAATAAACTAGAAAAACAAGTGACAATCGCAACATTTACGAGAGACTTAAACAAAAAAAAAATTGAAACAATCACAAACAAAAAAGAATGAAATACATTTTTGACCATTCCGGGAACACAATCGAAATGGAAAATGAATTCCTAAAGAAAGTAAGAAAAACAATTGATAATCGTAATAAAAATTCAACAAAAGAATTAATAATAACATAGAAAACGTAATGGCAATTCGAAAAATTACAAAGAAAAAAAAGAGAGAGGGAAACAAATGACAAGCGCAACTCGCAAGCAACATTTACGAAAAAAAAAACGTAAAAAAATTGAAAATAAATAAGAAAAATAAATGACAATCACAACATTTACGGTAAGACAGAAACTAAGAAAAAAGTAAAAAAAAAACGGAATAGAATGAAAAATATTTTTGACCGTCGCGGAAACACAATCGAAATGGAAGAAAAATTCTAAAAAAATTTA
Organism: Serrognathus titanus; assembly: GCA_039766575.1. Lineage (NCBI taxonomy): Eukaryota > Metazoa > Arthropoda > Insecta > Coleoptera > Lucanidae > Serrognathus > Serrognathus titanus. Next base: position 10,301,473 of record CM077914.1, read on the forward strand.
AAAAAAAACAACTAACAATCGTTATAAAAAATAATTGATAATAAAGATTGAAAGCGTAATAGTAATTAGAAAGTCACGAAGAAAAACAAAGAGAGAAAGGAAAACAAATCACAATCGCAAGCAACATTTATGAAAAAAAAAAAAAAAACGTAAACATTTGAAAATAAACAAGAAAAACAAACGACAATCGCAACATTTACAGAAAGAAGAAAAAAGAATGAAAAACATTTCTGACCGATTCGAAATGGAAATAAAATTCCGAAAGAAAGTAAGAAAAACAATTGACAATCGTAATAAAAAATTAAAACTCCACAAAATAATTAATAGTAAACATTTAAAATTCGAAAATCACAAAGAAAAAAAGAGAGAGAGAGGGGAAACAAATGACACTCGCAACTCGCAAGCAACATTTATAAAAAAAAAAACATAAAAAATTGAACATAAACAAGAAAAACAAATGACAATCCCAACGGAAAGACAGAAACAAAGAAAAAAAATCAAAAACGCAAGAGTGAAATACATTTTTGGAAACACAATCGAAATTTTAAAAAAATTCTAAAGAGAATAAGAAAAACAATTGACAATCGTAATAAAAAATTAAAATTCAAAAAAATATTTAATAATACACATTCAAAATGTAATGTAACAATTCGAAAATCACGAAGAAAAAAAGAGAAAGAAAAACAAATCACAATCGCAACTCAAAAGCAACATTTACAAAAAGAAAAACGTAAGAAATCGAAAATAAACAAGACAAACAAATGACAATCGCAACATTTACGAAAGACTTAAACAAAAAATGCAAACAAAGACAAAAAAAATTCTTAAAAATGTAAGAAAAACAACTGACTATCCTACCAAGAAACGTGTACGAAAAAAAACCTAAAAAAATGGAAAAAACATAACCAAAAAAAAAAATATAATAAAAAAACAAAAGACAATCGCAAATTTTACGAAAAGAAAATGCAAAAAATTGAAGATAAATTTTTGATTATTTAATTTAATTTCCGAAAAATGGTAAACAATCAAAAACAAAAAAAAATAAAAAGTAATCGCAGGATATCGCGATTTAAACTATGGACGATGGAGAAAGTAGGTACGTAAGAAACAAATGACGATCATAATAAAAAAGTAAATAAAAACTCAAAACGAATTGTGGATTTAAAATTTCTTTAAAAAATAATTAACAATAGACATTCAAGATATAAGTAATAATAATTCGAAATTAACGACTAAAGATAAAATTTCAAAAACTGTCAGGAATATTTGAAGAGAAGCTCAGAAACAATCGAGAAACAAATGATATCAAAAAAAAAGATCTAAAAGAGACGAAAATACTTGAGCGCGAATTTCAAACTTAAAATAAATAATCCATAAACGTATACATTTGTATGCAGATTACAATATTCATTTTAATTTATTTTATAGTAAGTGAAAGCTGTTAGCAAAACATTTTTTTTTAATTAACGTCATTCATTCTTTAATATTTAAATATTTTGCAATTTAATTTAGAACTAAAAACGCCAAATCGTCGGAGAAAGAGGATTTTATTCTGCTACCGGGCCTTCTACACTGATTTTCTTATCGTTGTTGCTTTGTAGCAATTGAGTTCCTGGCTTTGAAACCACCAGGACTTCCATTATGAAAAACAAACGTTGGCAAAAGAAAAAAGATTTCGATGACGCACTTCAACCAGAAGCCTCAGTAGAGATGCACAAAACAGTGATGTTTTTGTGCATCCTAGTAAGATGCATCCCTACTAAAGGTGGACAATGGTCGCAGAAGCTTCACACTTACTTTTAAAATTTTAATTTCACTATGTTGTGAACTTTTATTCTCGGAAATCTGCTGCTGGATGTACATATTAATCTTAATTTTTAAATCCTTGAAAAGAGCGAGCTGGTTTTTGTTCAAAGTACCTTCGATATTTGCGCACTCGTTTTCTAAGTCTAATTTAGACGTGTCATCCATCGATGTTGACTTTGAAACACTTCCCATATTTTTTTCTTTAACAACAACCTCACTCCTGCCACTCCTAGTAACATTTGGCTCACTTAAGCTCTGTTCCTTGAGGTCTCTCGAATTAAATAAGCAATCATGTTGCTTTATAATATTAGATGTTTCTGTCAGTTGCTTCTGTAACAGAGATATTTCTCTAGCGAAGTTCTCACTCTGTTGTTGTAACTCTTCTCTGTTAATGAGAGATTGCTGAAGAGACTCTGTTAGTTGTTGAATTAGATTGTCTCTGTGAGCGAGAGCATTTTGAAACTCGACGTTCTGCAAATATATAAACTATTTTAAACGAGTGTAAAATCAAGAGAACTGACTCACCCTAACGCGATAGTCTTCATGATAATTTTTGTACTCCGTCGTACTCGTGTTTAAACTTAAAGTGGAATGATTGCTTTCTTTATACGAATCTAATTCGGTTACTACATTTTCTTTATTAATCAAGTGTTCTTCGACTTTCGTTGCACTTTCTTTAAGTCTGACGTCTCTGTTTGCTGTACGATGATTGATTTCATTCAAACTATCATCGTTATTGAAACCCTCGGATTTATTGCTGCCGTATCGCTGCCGCGAAACGTAATTATTTATGCTACTATCATCTAAACTAACCCCTTCGAAAATATTCAAACTTAACTCGTTCGTATCTAAAGAATCAGTTGCACCGCCACTCAACGAATGTTCACTGTACGATTTAAAGCGTTCACTACGTAAAATCTCGTTCAGAATACTCTGGACGTTATTCGTGGCGTCACTTAATTTATCACTTATATTTAGGGTATCACTTTTTGAGCCTGAATTGATCGAGGGCGGTTTATTTTCTTGCGAAATATGCTCGACTTCATCATCGGGGGGTAAATTTTGAAAAACTAAAGAAAAGTTTGATAACACATTCGATATTTGAATTTCTTGATAAGAGCGATCCTGCTCGATGCTTCCTATACTCGAATGTAAGTGTTCGGATATTGTACTGCCTTCTGATACGGGTTCTTGTTCCACCTGCTCCTTGTTTGATGTTTCTTCTTCATCACCCCGGGGTGATTCCAACAAGCTTAGAGATAACGAGGAATCGCTGCTCTGCGAAGACGTGATGTCCTCGGCAGCGCGTTTACTCTTCATCTCTTTCTTCTTTTTATAGGCGGCCAACTAAAACATGTGCGGTTATAATTAGATTTCCATTTTAAGAATGTTTACCAGAAGCCACTCATGTTCTGGCGTTCCAGGATGTAAGCGTCTATTTTTAACTCACTTTCTCGCGACCTGCCTCAATTTTCTTGCTGCGCTCGCCGTCCATTCTTGATCGCGGAGTTTTATTTATTCAATGCTTAAACGAGGATTAATTAAATCATTAATTAATTAACTCATAACGGTTGTGGAAAAGAAACGTCAACTCGGTGTTTTCAATCGAGGAGGTTAAATAATTTAATTTCCGAAGCGATATGCAGATGGCTTATGTTTGATGTGGTGTTGCCATGACAATTGATAAACGCGGGAAAATCAAAAATCAAACCAAAGGTATCAGTATTAAAATATGTAATAGTTTTCGTCATTTTAAAATTTATTTATTAAATGCTAAAATGGAAATTATATTTGTAATTAATTTATATCCTTTTTCAGTCAAAGAAGTTATAAGCGCCTACAGCATGTAGCGATCTAACCTCATTCTGGTGCTTACGCATGAAATGGCAGTTCACTAGCGTGAAATTCTGACGTTTTTTCTCCGGAAGATTTAAATTTAATTTTCTCTATTTTACAACCTTTAAATTTCGGAAAAAGTAAAATGGAAAATTGACAACAAATTTTCTCTGGGAGACGCAGGCATTGTTTCCAACTTAAGGCATAAATCTCTTTATAAGCGATTTTTCATGTCTTTAGGGATTAAAGGATTTTTTTCTCTAAAAAACGGATTTTCAAATTTTATTTCGTAAAGAAAGCTGATAGCTGACATCTGTTGAGCAAAGTTTCAACTGACAGTCATGTCTGCATGATAACAAGAAATGACTTGCATTATGTAAGTCATTTAGCAACGTGATTTGTGATTTGTTAAAACATCCCGAAAGTTTCTTTTTCGTTTGTTTTCATAGAAGTGGTTCACTAGCAAAATACTTTCCGCAATATGCAAGATCAATAAGAAAATGTCACTTTTCAGTCGGTAAAGGACGAAATGAATTGTATTTGTGTGAGATATTGAAAGGCGACATTTAATGCAGTTTATTTTATATGTATGGGGTGCGCGATATCACATTTTCAATATCGGTTATCGATTTCATTAAATCGAGTCGTAAAATTGATCGTGTTTTGTTTTTATTTATTTTTTTTAATGGGCGCGTTCAGCGGACGCAACGGTTGACTAAAACCAGGAACGCTTTTTATTTAGGTTACGTTTAAACGTTGAACGCTATAACAACTTACTGCTATTTATCAATCAATATTTGACATCTGGAGTGAGGTTAGGTTTTCATACATTATGATTATAAATAATTATTCTAGATTATATAGTAAAAAATTAATTATAGATTATACTTCTTTCAATATTACAGTATTACTCTTCACAGTTATAATAAAAAACCGAGATGTCGGCAATTCGAAAAAGGTTAGAATTTAGAATATGTGGACAGAAACAAAAACAAATGACTCACTGGCATCATATTCACCGTAAGTTATTTCTGGTGAGTAAATTCGACAACACAAGTAACCATAACCGTTCAGCGTACCAAGCAAGTTAACATACTCAACAGTTGTGTCTGCTGAACGCACCCGATTGATTAGCACAACATGCAACACTACAGTCACTGTAGCAACACTTCAACACGCGGCCATCTGTCCATAGTTCCGGAAATTAAAATACCAGCGTGGCGTGACGGTTATTTTAAAATTTTGAACCGTAACACGTTTGTCACTATTTGGAAAAAAATTCTAATTTTTACGTTAATTCTGAATTTCTAATCAAAAAGCAAATGCTCTGTTGGAATTTAAAATATGAGGACAGAAAAAACAAATGACTCACTGGCATCGCACTCATTGTAAATTATTTTTAGTGACTAAATTCGACAAATGTCAACACAAGTAACCATTAACCATTCAGAGTACCAAACAAGTCAACATACTCAACAGTTGTGTCCGCTGAACGGGCCCAATGTTACCTACTTTTAAAAATTGTTTTCATTTGTTTTCTTTGTTTTTGTTACCTTTGTTTTTTTTTTATTTATTAACCTACTGCATTGTTTTGTAAAATCGATTGCCTTTTGTTTTTATTATTATTTAAATTTTATTATTTCGTATTTTTTTAATTCTGTTCTCTTGCTTTGTCATCGTTCTTTTAAAAAAGGAAAAATTATTAGTCCATTGAATCGTCTCGTAGAATTGATCGTGTTTTGTTTTTATTTATTTATTTTTTTAAATTTTATATGCTTTTAAAAATTTCGTTCGTTTTCTTTGCTTTGTCACCATTCCTCTGTTTTTTTTTTATTTATTAATGTACTGCTTGTAGTGTAAAATTGATTGCCTTTTGTTTTCATTATTATTTAAATTTTATTATTTCGTATTTTTTAGTGTAAAATCGATTCCCTTTTGTTTTCATTGTTATTTACATTTTATTATTTCGTATTTTTTTTATTCTATTACTTCTTTAGCTTTCTCGTCGTTCTTTTAATAAAAAAAAATAATAATGTACTAAATCGTGTTGTAAAATCGATCGTCTTTTTTTTATTATTTAAATTTTATTATTTCGTATTTTTTTAAATTTTCTTCTTTTGCTTTGTCATCGTTCTTTTAAAAAGGGAAAAATTATTAGTCCATTGAATCGTGTCGTAAAATTGATCGTGTTTTGTTTTTATTTATTTATTTTTTTAATTGTATATACTTTTAAAAATTTCGTTCATTTGTTTTCTTTGCTTTGTCTCCATTCCTCTGTTTTTTTTTATTTATTAAACTGCTGCATTGTGGTGTAAAATCGATTGCCTTTTGTTTTTATTATTATTTAAATTTTATTGTTTCGTATTTTTTTTAAATTCTATTACTTCTTTAGCTTTCTCGTCGTTCTTTTAATAAAAAAAATAATAATCTACTAAATCGTATTGTAAAATCGATCGTCTTTTGTTTTTTTTTGGAATATCTATTATTATTAATATATGTATGTATTTTTTTAATATTCATTTGTTTTCTTTGTTTTATTACCTTTCTTTTCAGATAATAATGATATTTTCTATTTACATCAACAAATTATACAATGCGCAAAATGAAGGAAAACCGGGCGGTGCTGATGACACCGTTTAAATATTGTGCCATTTATTGATAGGCTGACCAAATGTTTCTTTTACACAGGGTTTTGTACCGTTTTTTGAAAAACGAAAACGTGTTTTAGATTATCCTTTTTTTCTACGAGGTTTCGTTCAATTTGTAAAATAAATATTTGGAACAAGAAATATTTGGCCTGCAGATATGGTTCTATTTTTTCAGATAGTATTTTGATTCAATTTAATTTTTGGTAAAATTTGTTCTACAATTTAAATTGTTCAAAAAATTGAACCACGTCTCTTATAAAAAAAATTGGGTGATGTAAAACGCCCATTAATGAGAGAATTACAAAAATTGCTATTTAAAAAAAATACAGTTCCACAAATATTTTGATAACCAACAGAGCATTTGCTTTTTGATTAGAAATACAGAATCAACGTAAAAATCAGAATTTCTTTTCCAAATAGTGACAAACGTGTTACGGTTCGAAATTTTAAAATAACTGCCACGCCACCCCGACGCCGCGCCGGTATTTTAATTTCCGGAACGGTGGACAGATGGCCGCGTGTTGAAGTGTTGATCAATCGGGAGCGTTCAGCAGACACAGCTGTTGAGTATGTTGACTTGTTTGGTACGCTGAACGGTTAACTTGTGTTGTCGAATTCACTCACCAAAAATAATTTACGGTGAATGTGATGCCAGTTAGTCATTTGTTTTTGTTTCTGTCCACATATTCTAAATTCTAACCTCTTTCGAATTGCCGACATCTCAGTTTTTTATTATAATTATAATGAGTAATACTGTAATGTGAGAAGTAAAACCTACAATTAATTATTTTATTATATAATCTAGAATAATTATTTATAATCATAATGTATGAAAACCTAACCTCACTCCAGTTGTCAAATATTGATTGATAAATAACATTAAGTTGTCGTAGCGTACAACTCCTCTAACTTGTTTGAACGGAACATAAATGAAATGTGTTTCTCGTTTTAGTCAACTGTTGCGTCCGCTTAACGCGCCCATTCTTTACACTCACTGCAGTTACTGCCAACTCGAGAGAAGAAACAAAAGATAAACGACAACGAAGAATTTAATGAACAGGAAACAAAAGAAGATCGTCGGTTCTCATTCAGCTGGGATTAATTACTTTATTTTGTCAGGATTTACATTAATAATTGATAATTTGTTATAACTAAAGTTTGGAGGATTTTTTCACACACACACACACACCCTAAACGCAAACTTCTCGACTGTTACCGCATTCGTTTCAGGTCTACCAACTTAGTTTTTTTTTTTGTTTTAATATTCGCGCTGCCAACACAAGACTCTCAATAAACAAAAAATAGGGCGAAAACAGCAAAAAAATTGACGGTTCCTTTTGAAATCAAGTTTTCATTTGTTTTCTGCAATCCGCTTTTTCTACTTTTAATTTCTTTCAGTCGTATTAATAATTTTTCGCGTTGGAAATGGCACTTCACAGCATTTCTTTTTTATTTTCTGTTGGAGATTTGATTTTTTTTTAATCGTCGATTCTTCGTAATGGCTTGTTGTTTGTTGCAGTTCTGCTTTGGCATTCTCTTTTGTTTTCTTATTAGTTTTGATTTTAGAACGATCTATGCTTAATAAAGAAGTTTTGCTTTGAATTCATTTTTTCTTGTATTTTGTCGTTCTTTATTCGATTATTGTTTGTTTTTTTTTTTTAATAAGTTTATAACTAATAACAGAATTAATTTTTCATAATAAAACTGACACTTCACGCGAATTATCTTTTGTTTTTGTTTTATTGACAATTTGATTACCTCAAACTCCGTCAGAAAATTGTCCCTTTTCTTTTGTTTCATTCGTCCGTCTTATTCTTCTTTCTTTAGTCGAATTATTGTATTTTAGTTCATTCTAAAATCTACGAAAACGGTTGATCGATTCTCTATATGTGCTCACTGCCAACTCGAGAGAAGAAACAAAAGCTAACAAACGACGACGAATAATTTGATGAACACGAAACAAAAGAAGATCGTCGATTCTCATTCAGCTGGGATTGGCTTAAAAGCAAAAGACTCTCAATAAGCAAAAAAGTACGCCGAAAACAAATGAAAAATCGACGGTCTTATTCTTCTTTCTTTAGTCCAATAATTTTAGTTCTTTTTAAAAATTGTCAAAACGGCCTATGCGAAAGTTGATGAAATACTTTTTAATAAAAAAAATATTAGGCATTTTCCAAATAGTGACAAGCCCGTCACGTTCCTTTATTATAAAGATTTAAAAAAATTGCCTATGCGCCCAGAAATTTCAAATAATCGCCACGTCGGTATTTTAATTTCTGGAACGGTGAACAGATGGCCGCTTCTTCTGTTGCCATGGCAACTGAGAAACGCGGGAAGATTGAAAAACAACGGTTTTACCAATTTAAATTGTATTTATTAAGCGCTCAAGTGAAAACACGACATTTAACAGACGTTTAATTACCGTGCATTCAATTAAATTCCTAATTAAAGTAGGCCGAGACTTCAGTGTTTTTTCTCCTAAAAGTTGTCCAATTAATTGTTTGTGTCAACATAACCTCCCAACACTTAACAAACGCGTTTCAATTCAAGATGAAGGACATTTTCAGCGTTAATGTTGCTTTGAATTGAAGTAATTAAGTGTTTCTTTGAATGTTGAGTTTACATATTTTTTTTATGTGATGTCAATATCAGATATGACACTGACAGTTATTGACAACTGTCCCTCATTCTTGTATCGAGTGTCGCCAACTTTATAAAAAGATCACAGCTTACTTTAATGAGGAATTCATTTGAAGGCACGGTATAACTCAGACATGTTTCAAATCAAAAAAGTTAAATATTTTAATTTGTATAACGATCTCATATTAAATTATTCATTTGGCAATAATAACAACACATAATTATTTAAATTTAAAAAAAATAATTTAAAATTAAAAATCTGGTGCAAATTTAATACAATTTTCTCAAGAGATGTTAAAGTATTTGAAGCATGTACTAAAAAACTAGTGCCTGTCACTATTGAAGCTCTGCAACGCAGTTATAGTTTTTTTTCTGGTATATTCCAGCTTTAGTATGAAAAAAAAACAGTTTGTATAACTATGACAAAACGTTCTTTTTCTAATTCAAAAGATGATATCAATAAATTTTAAAAGACCTGGGTAATGAAAAATCTGATTTTATTAATTTTTGATTTGCAATACTTATTAAAAAAATTTAACATAAAAATGTCGTAAAAAAATAAACCTACACTTAAAACTAGCTTCAAAAATCCAGATCAACATTGCCAAGGACATCATCAAAATCGTCGTTGAAAAAATCCATTTCATTTCCACATGCAGACGTATTGCTGCTACTACATTCCACAGCGGATTTTTTCGGCGACTTAAAATACATCGATATATCTAAAGTATCATGACTAGTTAAGCTCGAATTTAAGCAATTTGCAATGGGTTCGTGCTTTGTTAAATCCTGCTTTGTTACGCCCACGTTATTGAACGAGTCTTTTGACAAGCCGACCTCTTTCAGTATTTTCTGCTTCTCCAGCAGTAAAGGCCAAATTGAATCGTCAGCTGTACCAGGGGCCAACAAGTATTTTACAACGACTTCGCCCGATTGTCCAATTCGATGAGCTCTACTTTCCGCTTGATTGAGTATCTAAAAAAAAAAAGTATTTACTTTTTTTTACTCAATCCAACAATATTCAATTCAAAATCAGACTCGAATCTGTTGCAATGAGCGACTACAACTTACACTTGGATTCCAATGTAGTTCAGCAAAAATAATTAACTGCGCAGCCGTCAAAGTAATACCAGCATTGGCCGCAGTAATAGACAGCAGGGCACAAACGATTTTATCATCGAATTGAAATTTATCGATGAAATACCTCCTTTGGTCTGAGGTCGTGTTTCCATCAATTCGAACAAAATTCTTGTTTTTCTTTTCGAGCACCTGCTGAATCGCATCCAACATTTTCTGATGGTGAGCAAAAATAAGAAACTTCTTTGTAGTCTCCAACACTTGCAATATATACGAACTAAAAAAAAGAAAACTTAATTCACAAATGTTCACCTTGGAACTAACATGCTAACCAAACTGAAGGGATTTTAATTCTGGCAGTTTCTGCGAAAAATGTTAAAAGCGCAGCGTGTTTATCACATCCCCTTCCTCCCTTATTATACTTGGCGGCCAGTGCGTTTAAACATCGTCTATCTTCTTCACTGAATTGGCTTAAATTCACATCTAGTGTAATGACTTCCTGGATTTTGTTGGGCATAGATTTTAAGACGTCTTCTTTCGTCCTCCGTATCATGAATTTTTTCGAAAGCACGACTTCCAGTTCTTGTAAATTCGATTTCCCCGACGCGTCCCATCCGAAATGAGACGTCTTTCCATCGCAGTATCTCTTACTATAATCGAAGAAGGTTCCAAAAAATTTCGGGTCTATCAAACTTAACTGCGAGAATAATTCGCTGGGCCTTGATAAAGCCGGGGTTCCACTTAAAAGCACGATGCGTTTCGAGTTTTTCGCCAATTCTAAAGCCGCTTTTGTACATTTCGCTTTGAAGTTTTTAAGCATGTGAGATTCATCAATGATTATGACTCCGAATTTTCGTTCGAGGAGTTTATCGACACAGCGCGCCATCAAATCGTGGCTTACGATTAAAATTTTTGCATCTCCTATGTAATCCTTGCCTGAAATCATGTATTGCGTTTCCATTACGGAGACGCTTGGAAGATACTTGTGTATCGTTTCTTCCCAAATATTCCTGAAATCATCAACGTGAGTAAATTATTGAAATCATTCCATTAACTTACTTCATTGATGCTGTGGTTACGATAAGTAGTGGCCAGTCTTTCCTGTAGTAATCTGCAACTGCTAAGGCCTGGAATGTTTTGCCTAAACCCATGTCATCCGCAATTAAACACCTACCATTTTTATCAATGGCAAAACTAAATTAAAATAAATAAGTAAACTTCCTCATGCATTAAGTGCAATAGCTCTTACCGAACACCTACTTCTTGAAATGGCATCAGAGCACTCAGCAAGTCCTCATCAATTTTAGACAAATCTATTTTATCATAATCCGGCTTGGGCCTCATACAACAATTCAGTGCGTACTTAGGTATTTTGTTGATAACCACATCAGGCTGTAAACTATTAAATTTACTCTGAAGCAGCTCATAGTCTTTAACATGAAAATCCCAGATCCGAGTCTTCGTATCTGAAACACGAAGGCGCAAGTAACTCTCTCCGTTTGTCTGTTGTGCCTTCGACTCACTATAATTCCTCGATGGAATTGTTTTAAAAACCTCTATTGCCGCAGGATTAAAAGCAGACAAATCGACGGCAAATCTTTCCTCGGATATTAAATAGCAAGTACCGGTGGTTACTACGCTTGTCTTGCCGTAGAAAGGAAGTGTGGGCTTAGGCTTTTCATACGGCTTGAAAGTGAAAGGTTTCATTGGGGAATTATTACTTCGCTCGATGTGGCATGTTGGAGTTTTTACGGGAGAATTGATTTTGCTCTTCGATTGTAATTTTAATTGTGCTTGTCTTCTTTTTTCTTCTATTTGTTGAGGAGTACATTGCATATTTATTTTCCGGTAATTAAACTACGCCAACCGTAACGCCTAACCTAAAAATTTTCGAATGCCAACTTCATAGTCATAGTACAGGCTGACCAACTTATACTTAGAGTGACGTTTCAGCTTAATCGTTTTATTCTTTATATACCAATTATCTCAAAGTATTATAATCGTATTATATGATATGATATTAATTTGATTATTAACGTTTGCAATCCTTAAAATTTCCGTATTTATCACAGAAGGAAAGATGATAATCAAAATGTTTCTATGTATCAGTGTTGCCAATTCGTGGAAATTTTCACTATTCGTAGTAATTTTTATACCGTAATAAAATTGCCAAAAAGGGAATTTTCTTGAGAAAAAACGGAATTTTTGGAAGTCAAATCTTGACAAAAATGACCAAAAAAAAAAAAAACTGTAAAATTGCAATTTGTAAGCACAAAAGAGAATTTTTGTCCCAATGTGTGACAAACAAAAAAAATATTTAAAAAAATAAAATTCAAATCTTAATTCAAAATGTATCAGAGAAGTTATATTCGTAAATCCTAATTTTGAAAACTGCACAGGAACCGACTTATGACTGAAGATGATTTGAATTAGCCGCCATACTAAATTGTTAATACGTTGGCAACGCACGATTTTGTCACCTTTTGTCATTTTACTTCTGGTATACACATGAGAATGGTAATAGTAAAATAAAAAGAAGTAAAACACCAAAAATACACTTGCGAAAAATCAAACAATATAACATATTGAATAATAAATAAAGAATAAATACAGGGAGATTGAAATTGATTGTCCTGATCCTACACTACTTTCCGTGAGCTTGGTATCAATATTTACATCTATCACCTCAAAGTTACAACGAAAACCACTAGTGTCCATAAAACGTTCCTGAAATTTACATCCAAACCTAATCTAATTAATAAAGGACATAATTATTGCTTGAAATAAACCATTTTTCATGAATGAACAACAATGAACTATCAATAAAATCTTGAGATATCTAGTGACTTCCCCAGATCTCCCTATGTTGCTAACTTCATTTTAATAATTGGATGTAAATATTGATATTAAGGTCGTGGAAAGCAGTGTAGGATCAGGACAATCAATTTTGATCTCCCTGTATTTGTTCAGCGTAGCCACATATAAAACGCGAAATACACTAAAAACCATAGCGCCAAATTCAAAGTATTCTCAAACATTAAGGCCCAGTTGTATAAAACGTAGTTAACTACTTGATCAAGTTAATTGTGTGGTTAAGCAATATCATTGGTGGAAACTTGAACTTTCCTCCAATGATATTGTTTAACCACACAGTTAACTTGTTCGGTTGGTTTACTACGTTTTATACAATTGGCTCTAAAAAACATATTTCTTGCTACTCCACTTTTGAGTTGACATATGACATAACAAAACTCGGAAACCCAATGTTGCCAGATCTGCTGATAATTATACTCTTTTGGTGCTTAGGAGATTATATTTGTTTTTTAAATAAATCTGGTGATTTTTATTTGATTAATAATCCGTTGGGCGAAACAACCTTAACAGGGCTTTTACGTACAAAACAAGTACTACAAAGTAGTCAAGATGCACTGTTTGAGTTGGCAGTGCTGATATTAGTTTTAAATGGTACAACTCCAGTGACTTCCGGTTGTTGACGGCTTGACACCGACAGCCGTCATTTTACAAGCGCCATTCAAATTCAATCTGTCGCTGTTCAACTTACGTCAAATAAACTAACAAAACATATATTGCAGTGTTGCAAATAGCCGAATAAGAAAATGGTCTTAATTGTATTGCCAACTCAAACAGTTCTTCTTGATCTCTTTGTATAAAAAAAAAAACATAACACGTACAAATCACTTTTTATTACGTATATTTATGTCGATCGATCGTTTGGTAAGTTTAGGAACTTGCAGCTGTCGGCATATAATAAAAAAATGAACAGTACATGTTTTGAAATAAAGAAATATTTCTGTTTTATATTTTTAAGTAAAACGTGTAGTAAAAACTATTAAATATTGCTTTGAATTTGTTAATATTAAAATCATAATGATGGGGCCTATTCTGGTGATTTTTATTTTTGATCTGGTGATTTTTGAACTGTCAGACCGGTGATGAAAAGTTTTTAGGGCTGGCAACACTGCGGAAACCTGAATGACGAAATCTGAGAAATGAGTGCTTGTGGACAGGAAGCAAACGCAGAGTTGTAGTTTGTGAACTTGCATAGAAATGAAATGGAGATCGCCAGTAATCGCTATAATAATAATAAAAATGTTTCCAAAATACTAAATCCCCGCCATTTTGACGAGAAGTAACCAAATCTGGCAACACCGGCAATTTCACTTTCTAATAAAAAAATATTTAAAATCATTAATTATTTGTATTTTTTTAATGATAACAAACTAATTTCATAATTGGGGGCAAAATAAAGAGTAGATTTTTGAAAGAATTTCTTGAAACATTCAGTGAAGTTCGTTTCCGTTCATTGGCAACACTGACTTTTAGGTTACCGTCAAGTTTCAATGGCGTTAACTTTACAAATTGTTTCTATTCCGTAATCAATCGTTAAGATAAAGTGAGATAACAGAATTCGCAGTCCACGAAACTCAAAGATGAGTAGGTAATATGAGCTATTCCTTTTGAACTTAAAAAAGTCGTCGTCAAACACAGTGTAAAATAATTGTTCCTCAAGGTTCACTCCTGGGCTCGGTGTTGTTTGTACTAATAAACAATTAGGGGGGGCTCTGTAGGTAGAAATGCAACTTTAGTGACACGTTAATTCGGTATTGGTGGCGCAAAGTCAAATCATTTAATTATGTCAAGGATATGCAAGGCAATTATGGGTACGTTGTTTGATGTTGAATGCAAAATTCGATGGTTGTTTGATTAGTACGTGGTTGTGAATTTTTTTTGGCAAAAATGGAAATTCCTTGTGAGATGACTTACGTGTGTGTTTATTTCTCAGATTTCCTGTGCACTAGAAATGATGGAATGCACACCGGCTTTAGATGGTGTTAAATTGGAAAATGATTTCTATTATCACAACTATGGGTCTACAGAGAAATACTTAAATAGTTTACCTTGTAATACAGTGTTGAAGCAAGAGCCATCCACTTATTACCACGAACAATTTGGTAAATATACCTTTTAATTCAAATTAGTACATTTGTTTCGATTTTTGTATTTCAGATATTAGAGATAGGCCTGAATATGTAGCATCACGCTCTGTTTTGAACCATTTCGTATCCACAAATTCGTACTGCGAATTACCAGCACTTCCTGAAGTGCATAAGTTTGGGTTAGTTCAGAATATCAAGGAGCAACCGACTGATCTCATTACCACAACATCACAAACCCAGTTTTGGAAATCACCTCGCACAATTGCAACAAACTTGCCACACAATGTTTTAACCGGAACCAATAATTTCTTAAACGCTGGCGTATCTTTTCCAGAAATTATGGAAGCGCAGAAGAATCCTTTGCTCTTCGATGTGGAATCGAAATTGAAACTCGAAACACCTAACATGAACTGCATGGAATTGGAATCTGAGATATTCGAGATGACCGACGTTAAAGGACAAGCCTTTTTTAATAAAACTAATGATTCAATAAATCACAACATGTCTTCAGAGTTGCATCATGATAAAATGATTCCAGATGAGAACGTCTCAAGTGAATTTAACGTCGCACCACATTTTATTTGCACGGCGAAAAAAAATAATGAACAAATAGATGTTAAGAAGCACGCTTGTGATATATGTCTGAAGAGCTTTAAGTGCAAGTCATATCTGATGGCACATAAAGCAATACACTCGGGGAACATTCCATTTAAATGTGCCACCTGCAACAAAGAGTGCTTGACGAGGCAGCAACTCGTTTACCACGAGAAAATCCACACCGGCGATAAACCACACAAGTGCCAGAGTTGCCCGAAGAGCTTCATGAGCAACAAAGACCTGCGCTTGCACATCCGGACTCACACCGGAGAAAAACCGTACAAGTGCGAGGTGTGCGAGCGGTGCTTTTCCCTAAAAAAAAATTACGAAACACATTTGAGAATTCACACCAACGAAAAACCATACGATTGCAAAACCTGCGGAAAGTTATTCAGCAGAATGGATCATTTAAAGCACCATGTTCGGATACACACCGGCGAGAAGCCATTCACCTGTGACATGTGCTCGAAAACCTTTTCGAGGAAATTCCTTCTGATGCTTCACATACGATACCACACAGGGATCAAACCTTATAAGTGCGAGGTTTGCGGAAACTGTTTTGCCGAGAAGAACACGTTGACGAGGCACATGCGAACCCACACGGGCGAGAAACCCTACAGCTGTGAGATTTGTGGGAAATGTTTTGCGGGCCGCAAGGATTTACTGACCCACAGTAAAATACACACGGACGAGAAGGAGTTTAAGTGCGAGGTTTGTTTGAAGGATTTTAAAACAAGAGCATATTTACTGGTGCATTTGAAAAATCATACGGACGTGAAACCCTACAATTGCCACCTCTGTGAGAAAGGCTACAACACCAGGGAGAAGTTGACGCATCATATAAGATCGCATACCGGGGAGAGACCGTTTCATTGCAAGCTTTGCGAGAAATCGTTTTTAAGTAAAGGTAAACCACGTCGTTTTTGTTTCATTGACAAAATTGTAATTACAATGTTCAGGTTTGTCAAGAAAAGTAGTTATGATTTTGTTAATTAATGTTCAGTAGTTTAATTTAATTACACATAATAACTTTGGATAATTTTGGACGCCTTTGAATTGTTGATTGATGGTCGTCAAAACAAAAAACAAAAGATGACTGCTTAATTGTTTAAAAAAATGACACAAAATTACAATTTTAAAAATTTCTAAAAACAAATGAAATGAAAACAAAAGCACGCATAAAGTGTAACAAAAAAAAAACAAAAGGCGACTATTTAAATTGAATATTCACCCATTATCAAAATGTCAATTCGTTCTGTTTTAAGAAATTTTTCTTCTCTCTTTTTAAATAAAAACTTTAATGTTGATGATTGTGGATATGGTTTTTTATTCTGCATTCAAAAATGTAAAATTATAAAACAATCAAGAAATTGCAATAAACATTTGCTGAAGGGGCTGAAAAGAAACAATTGACAGTTGTATTTAATTATCAATATTATAAACATTTCATTGTAGATTTTAAACATGAACAGGAAATATAATTTGTTGCATGCTGTAGTGGCACAAGTCAAACATCACAAAAGTTTCTATTTATTGTCTGCAATCTAATGTATGCACACCCTCAAATGCACTAACATTCATGCTTTAACAAATAGCCCAAGCCTTAATTAATAATTATTTTCCGTGAAAGTTCTCACAGCTTTTTCCCAAGCTCTTTTTGAATTGGGCCACTATAGCATGCAGCAGACGACGTGTATTTCCTAATGAAAAGGAGTAACTTTGGTGGAATTGATATTTCCCAATCGGAATTTCTAATTTTGCTCCACGGCGTTTTAAATTCTTAAAAACAGCATAAAATTTATTTAACGCAAATACGTGGAGATAGTTTGAGAAAAACAGAAAATTCAATTAAAAAAAGAACAAATAACGATCGAATTCCCTTGAAGAAACATTAAGAAAAAGAATCTAGCGAAACACAATGTGAAATATGCACGACCTGCTAGATTTTGCGGGACAGTGTGTCTTATCTGGCCTGTGCAATTTTTTTAGTTCAAATGTTTCTTCGCTAGCGCCAGTTAGCCAAAAATGGTAGGTGAATTATATGCGGAACGTCTTACGTTTTATGACAAGCACAGTTGTAATGTACATAGTTTTCTTGTGATCTTTTGTTATTTATGTTGTTTCTTGTTTGGGTGACTAGCGCCAAATTGGAGAAATTTGCGTTAAATAAAATATTGGCCAGGCCGGATAAGAGCTCTGTCTCGTGATATCTAGTAGGCCGTGGAAAAGTGCAATAAAATTTTGTGCTAAAAAGAAGACAAAAATAAAAGGCGATCAAATTGTACAATTAAAAAAGAATGCTGATTGAAAATCGATATTCACAAATTAATTAAAAAAAAGACCAACTACTCTAAGGAAATATACAGAGTAATAAAATACGTAAAATAATATATATAAAAAATTGCTGATTGTTGACCCATTGGTATAATTAAAATTTAAAATTTAAAAAGAAAACAAAAAGCGATCAAGTTGTTTGAAAACTATACGAAAAACAACTCTACGAAAACCAGCAAAGTACAAAAAAATTGAAAAAAATTAAAAATAATACAAAAAAATTAAATTATAAAACAAAAAAAGTGTCATTTTGACGTTTCTTGACGTCTGTCACTTTGACTTTTCTCGACGTCTGTCATTTTGACTTTTCTCGACTTCTGTCATTTTGACTTTTCTCAATCTATCTATCACTTTGACGTTTCTTATGTCTGTTATTTTGATGTCTGTTATTCTGACGTTTCTTACGTCTGTTATTTTGACGTCTGTCATTTTGACGTTTCTTGATATTTGTCATTTTGACGTTTCTTGACGCTGTCATTTTCACGTTTCTTACGTCTGTTATTTTGACGTCTGTCATTTTGACGTTTCTCGGCAGAGATCGTCTTTTATTTATTTTTATCTTTTCAGTCGACTTTTCTTTAACGAAATATTAAATGTTAAAGTAAAAAGAAGATGAAAACAAAAGGAGATCAAATTATAAAAGTAAAAAAGAATGCTGATTCACAATTCGTTTTCACAAATGAAGTAAAAAAAAAAAAAAAAAACAAAAGACGATCAAGTTGTTTGGGAGCAATGCGAAAAACAATTCTAAGGAAATATACAGAATATTAAAATATGTAGAATAATATATAAAAAGAATGCTGATTGCTGATCAATTGGTATAATTAAAATTTAAAATAAAAAAAAAAACAAAAGACGATCAGGTTGTTTGAAAACAATACGTAACACAACTCTAAGAAAATCAGCAAAATACAAAAAAATGAAGAAAATTAAAAATAATACAAAAAATATTTAATTATAAAACAAATGAAAAAAAAAAGTTTGTCATTTTGACATTTCTTGACGTCTGTCATTTTGACGTTTCTTACGTTTGATATTTTAACATCTGTTACTTTACGACTGTCATTTTCACGTTTCTTGACGTCCGTCATTTTGACTTTTCTCGACGTCTGTCACTCTGATACCTCTCACGTCTGTTTTTTTGACGTCTGTCATTTAGACGTTTCTTGACGTGTGTCATTTTGACGTTTCTTGACGTTTGTTATTTTCACGTTTCTTGATGTCTATCACTTTGACGTTTCTTGAGGTCTTGTCATTTTAAGTTTCTCGACGTCTGTGATTTTGACGTTTCTTGGCGTCTGTCATTTTGACGTTTCTCACCAGAGATCGTTTTTTGTTTCTTTTTATAATGCAACTGAATTTTTCAGTCAACTTTTCTTTAACGAAATGTTAAACGTGAAAGTAAAAAAAGACGAAAATAAAAGGAGATCAAATTGTAAAAATAAAAAAGAACGCTGAGTGACAATCCATTTTTACAAATAAATTAAATAAAAAATAAAAAAAAACAAAAGATAATCAAGTTGTTTGGGAACAGTGCGAAAAACAAAGCTAAGGAAATATAAAGAATAATAAAATATGTAGAATAATATATAAAAAGAACGCTGTTTGCTGACCGATTGGTATAATTAAAATTTAAAAAGAAAACAAAAGACGATCAAGTTTGAAACTCTAAGAAAATCAGCAAAATACAAAAAAATAGAAGAAAATTAAAAATAATACAAAAAATTAAATTATAAAACAAACAAAAAAAGAGTTTGTCATTTTGATGTTTTTTGACGTCTGTCATTTTGAGTTTCTCACGTTTGTTATTTTAGCGTCTGTCATTTTGATGTTTTTTGACGACTGTCATTTTGACGTTTCTTGACGTCCGTCATTTTGACGTTTCTTACGTTTGTTATTTTGACGTGTGTCATTGTGATGTTTCTTGACGTCTGTCATTTTGATGTTTCTTGACGTCTTGTCCTTTTGAGTTTCTCGACGTCTGTCATTTTGACGTTTCTTTTTTTTTGAATGCACTTTAGCAGTTTAGTTTAGTTTTTATTGAAGGAGAGTAGTATAAGGGCGCCAACTACAGTTTTTTTTACTGCTTATTTTTTCTTCTTTCTTCAAATTCTTTTTAATTTTTCCCCCAAAGAATTCGATTGTCTTTTGTTTTTTATTGTCGAAACGGAAAACTAAAAGCAGAAGAAAAAAGAAAACTTATACAAATGGCAAAATAGATTTTTGAAAGAAAAATGTCGAAGCAAGTTTAAACAAGGAATAAAAAAAGAAAACACAACAAATGATGATTTAATTAATACCTAAATAATTTTGGATATTATACAAATATTTTTTATAACGAGCACTTGCATATAACGAGCAGTAGCAACTGAGGTCCCTTGGACCCTCATTATATTCGAGTTTTACTGTATATGCTTAGTTGAACTCATTTCCGGTTAAACCGGAAGCGCAAAAAAATTGGCAATGTCACCAACAATTTTCTTTTTGTATTTAGGTGAACTGACTCGTCACATTATGATCCACACCGGCGAAAAACCACATCAGTGCAAGGAATGCCTGAAGTGCTTCATCACAAAGAGTAAATTAAACCGGCACATGAAGTGCCACTTGGACGAAAAGCAGTACAAGTGCATGACGTGCATGAAGGCGTTTTCCCAGAAGGATGGTCTTGCGACTCACATAAAAACGCACACCGGAGAAAAGGCATTCGAGTGCCACTTTTGTCAGAAGCGATTCGTCACTGCCGAGCACTTGAGGGGGCACATACGCTCACACACCGGCGAAAAACCCTTCAAATGCAAAATATGCGACAAGAGCTTTTCGCTCCGAGGAAACGTCAGCACTCACATGAAGCTACACTCGGGGGTCAAGCCGCACAAGTGCGAGGCCTGCAATCGCTGCTTCGCACAGAAGAGCACCCTGCAAAACCACGTCAAGACCCACCGGCACATTCAAAACGAACAGATCAGCGAGATTTTGAAGCAACAAGTTCCTAACGAGTACATCAAGCAGGAGGAATACGATGAAGTTATTAAGCAGGAGGATTGTTGTGCTGGTGGCTATGACGGTAATGAATTTAATTTAATTAAGGGCTACGAAAGTCCGGATGTTCAGAAAACGTGCGGAGTGATTACGACCGTGCTTAATGAAAACGTGAAACCGTTTTGTGAGGACTTCATAAAGCAAGAGCCCTTCTTTGAAATTGTTAAGCAAGAACATGGCAGTGTTGATTAGATATTAAATAATTTATTTGGAATAGTGCCATAAATCTTTTCAAGTAAGTTTTAATTTTGTTTATGTATCTTGCTGAGTGATATACAGTCCTTTTATTTATTTATATTTATTTATGTCCATTAAATTGGAATGTTAAAGTGCCCCCCCGGAAATAATTTTGTGTAAGGAAGAAACTTGTATGCTGCTTTTAGTTTCATTTAAAAAAGCAACACTTTGAAGATCGTTTATTTCCAAAATGCGGAGTGAGCGATGATGATTTAATTAAATTTGTTCGTGTGTTTTACATTCCAGCCAATCGAATCAAAGACCTTCAAGAATTGTTGATCATATTTGCAAATGTTTTTAAAATTTCGCTCAGCTTTAAAGATGTTTTCTATAATACTCAATAATTAATAAGTATTTCAAACTTACTGTACCTGTCATATTTTGTAGATTGAATATGTTACACAGAGTGTTTCTTGAATAAACCGCCAAAAAACCTGTGAAAGGAATTAAATCATAGGTTATGAGAAATATGTTAAAAAATTGTTTGGGGAAAGTTGTAAAATTAATTAAAAACGACCTCAAAAGGCACGTTACGCCAATGTGTATGGAGTTCGTCGCAATCGTAAGTTTTATGGTATGTTTTCGTAGGTTTTATTGTGTTTATTACCCAGAGCAATAAAACTATAAAAGTAAACCGTGAAACTTATTTAATAGAGGGAACGCCGCTGTAATGCCCTGCCTCAAACGTATCTATAAGTTAGAAAATTCGCTGAGGAAAGTTGTAATTAATTAAAAATGACCCCAAAAGGCACGTTACGCCAATGTGTATGGAGTTCGTCGCAATCGTAAGTTTTTATGATATATTTTCGTGGGTTTTATTGTGCTTATTACCCAGAGCAATAAAAATATAAAAGTAAACCGTGAAACTCATATAATAGAGGGAACGCCGCTGTAATGCCCTGCCTCAAACATAT
Source organism: Serrognathus titanus (assembly GCA_039766575.1). Lineage (NCBI taxonomy): Eukaryota > Metazoa > Arthropoda > Insecta > Coleoptera > Lucanidae > Serrognathus > Serrognathus titanus. Next base: position 10,323,562 of record CM077914.1, read on the forward strand.
CTATAAGTTAAAAAATTTCTCTGAGGAAAGTTGTAATTAATTAAAAATGACCCCAAAAGGCACGTTACGCCAATGTGTATGGAGTTCGTCGCAATCGTAAGTTTTATGGTAATTTAAAGCGCGAAACGCCCTGTATTACGCTCGTAATTCTGGGTTTTGATTAATTATTTTTTAAGAACTGAAGAGTGCAATTTTTTTTTTACCAGTTTAACTATAATCTGTAATTTCTATTCTTATACGGATTATTATTTGGCGGTCTATTGAAGAATCACCCTGTATAACGAAAAGACAAGCTTTTTAATCAAACTATCTTTTTTTAAATTTAATATTAAACAAATGTTCTAGTCAATAAAGTAGCAATAGTAAAAAAATTTATAAACTACCTTGTATTTATCTTTGTCTAATAGATTTGGTTTGAAGAAAAAGAAAACCAATTACTTGGTAAACATTTATTAAACTGTAACACATAGTATATACATATAAAAACCCACATAGGTATTATGTACCAAATTTATACAAATATAACAATAATATTCATGTCTTAAATAAATCGCCTCTTTTTGTAGACATAATATAATAAGGATATACATTTATCTAAGAATAAAATATCATAACAATACGAAACAATTCTACATTTCTTATCGTAAAATAACACTGCAATTCAAGCAGGCACTTTGTGGTTTTGTGGTTTAAATACACAACAAAAATAAGAAGTAAACGTAAACAGAACTTAAAATAAATTGACGAACGCTTCCCGCAAGACCAAACTTCCTAACCAACTTCGTTTTGTGATCGTAAGCAAATGGAATGTTTTATTTGCATTCCTATTTTTTTTTTTTTTTTCAATTCACCTCTTGCTTTGGTCTTGCGAGAGATACTTTGTATTATAATAAATACAAGACACATAGAATAAACTTAAGGGATGTTTTTTTTTAAGTAAGCAGAAGACATCCCTTGTAAATAAACAATACGATAAATCAAGTAAAAAAATATGAAAAGTATAAAAAAGAAATAAAATATAAATTCACAAAAAAAAAACTTATTGAACTCTTCTGCAGTAAAACCCGAGCTCCTTGCATTTTTGGCACAGGTGTTGCGGGTGAACCTTCGATTGGTCTGATACGTCCAGACCATCGGGTTTTTCCAAAGGCCTCTGCAAGAAAAAACGAATTAACTGATTATTTGTGCTGGTCATTTTTGATTTTACCTGTTTATGAGGGTACACGTTTATGTGGCACTTGATGCATTCTTGCCCCATGTTGGACCAGGAGTTGCCGGACATCCATTTTCTTTTGCATTTCGGACATTTATATTCCCCGAAGCACCTCTTCCGACCTTGGTATGGAGTTTTGCCTTCACCTTTTGGACGAGCCTATAATGTTTTTGAGAAATTTGTATTTTTTTGCTAGTAAAAAAATTTTAGTGTGAATTTTTAAATTAAAAATGCGACACCTTGTGGTCATTAAGAGTTATAATTAGATAACAATCACGCCCTCTTGATTACCAACGACAAACTTCAGAGTTTAGCTCAGAACAATTTCTTGTTTCCAAGAGGGAGCCACAATCGATTTAACTGTTACTTGCAGTATTGCCAACTTAAGAGATCAAATCCCTTTTAAAGTGTTTTTTCCAAATCATTAGAAATTAAGGGATTTTTTTTGTAAAAATGAATTTTAGGTTTAATTTCGTGGAAAAAGGAACCCTAGACAGTTCAAAGTTGTTCTTTTCCGTATCAGGAAACCCTTTGTGTCAAAACTCGCGTATGTTGTAGAGTAAACAATGAGGTTATGTACGAACTCTAAAGTACAAAACAAGTCAAAATTTTATTTTATTTTCAAAATAGTTATACATGTGCTCATCGCCCTAAACATTGAAAATAGATAAGCCAATCTACCGTGCCTTCAAATGAATTCCGAATTAAAGTAAACTGTGATTTATAAAGTTGGCGACGCTCAATACAAGAATGATGATGAGGGACAGTTGTCAATAACTGTCAGTGTCATTTTATCTAATTATGACATCACGTAAAAAAATATGTAAACTCAAAATTCAAAGAAACGTTCAAAACAAAATTAACGCTGAAAATCCACAAACGCGTTTGCCAAGTGTTGGGAGGTTATGTTAGCACAAACAATTAATTGGACAGCTGTCAGTGTTCCTAACCTTTAGGAGAAAAAAAATATTGAAATCAGGGCCTACTTTAATTAGGAATTTAATTGATTTTTGTGCTCTTGGTACACTCGCTGCCAAGTTATCGATACGAATAGTGGCAATATGGGTGGAGAAATGAGTACGATAGCTGTTTCCATCGCAGGTCAACAAGGGCGAGGTTAGCACGCAGATGTAACGATTTTAATGGCCATGACTGTACATTATGATAACACGAAGTTTTTTCTGATTTGATTGAAGAGTTACCTTTTCTGAAACCTTCAGAGGTCATGTTTTTTATTTGTTTCAGTGAGAGTGAGCACTAAGTTTCAACTGAATGTCATTTCTGAACGGTCACAAAAAATTAATTGCGTTGTTATAAGACATTCAACAGCGCCATCTGTTCAAATAAGAAGAAAGTTTTTTTTTTCGTTTGTTTTAATTTATGACAACGTATGCTAAATTCTGCTTTGTTATGTCTTTTGTTTTTGATATTATTTTTTTTAAATAAAAGAATCATTTTACAACACAATTAAAGATTAAAAAAAAAATTAAAAAAAGAACGATGAGAGAGAAAAGAAAATGAAACAATAATTTTTTAAAAATAGGCAAGAAAATTTTAAAAACAAAAGATATTACTGACGACATTCAAGATATAGGTTATGTTTATAGTAAATGCCATATAAAAATGGTTTTAAATTTTATTATTTACTATTTCTAAAAATTCTATCATATCAACATCTTTACTTTCTCATCGTTCTTTTTATTTATTTTTTAATCGTCAATAAATACGAAAATTAATTAAAATTGTGTAACTGGCAATATAGGAAAGAGTTTATACATGTATTTCGGCCTTATTGGGCTTCATCAGAACTCTGTACCTTAAAAAAATTTTGGTTTATTGAAAAATTTAGAAAAACTTACCCCTTTTTTTGAATTTCTAAAATCCCAAAACACAAGAACAGGAATTAATGATAAAAATATGAAAATCTTTTGCCAGTTACACAATTTTAATTAATTTTCATAATTTTCATCTGGCAAGAAAACTTGATTTTGTTAATAAATACATTTATCGATTGTCTTTTGTTTTTATTTCTTTTTCGTTACCTATGTATTTTTTTTTAAGTTTTATTCAATTGTTTTCTCTGTTCTCAGTTTCTCTTTCTTCCAAATTGTCGTAAAATCGATTGCCTTTTGTTTCTGTTTTCTTTAACTTTACGAATTTTTAATGATTTTTTCACGTTTTATTCAATTGTTTTCTCTGCTCTCAGTTTTTCTTTCTTCCAAATTGTCGTGTAAAATCGATTGCCTTTTGTTTCTGTTTTCTTTAACTTTACGAATTTTTAATGATTTTTTCGCGTTTTATTCAATTGTTTTCTCTGTTCTCAGTTTCTCTTTCTTCCAAATTGTCGTAAAATCGATTGCCTTTTGTTTCTGTTTTCTTTAACTTTACGAATTTTTAATGATTTTTTCACGTTTAAGAAAAAACATTATTCCTGCATCTAGTAACAAATTTATGTTGAAAATGGATTTTTTTTGGTAACTCTTGAGGGATTTCTGCGTTTTATACGATGGTAACACTGTTACCATTTTCAGAGAATTGATGGCTGCCCGCATCAGTGAAAGGAAACATCAATTTTTGGCACGACCTACTAGATTTCACTTTCTTTATTAGGAGCTCTGCCTCGTGAAATCTAGTAGGTCGTGATTTTTGGATTGAAATTAATTACTTCGACATTTTTGGTGGAATAATGCAAAATATTTACGATTTATTATTCGAATTGATATAAAATGTACAAAATTTGAATCGAAATCAAATATCAAAGTAACATCATTTTGTTATGATAATTATGGCAACGGTGCAAGTTTAATTGAAAATTGTAAAGAAAGAGCCATACGTTACGGGAATCGTTTTCAAACGCGACAAACAAAAAATTGTAAAGGCTTTTAGAAATCGTAGAATTTTGAACAACGCCCTGTAGCTCTTGAGCGGTACAAGATATCGAAATGCGGCCTTCACAGTTAATTTTGTCTTAAAAAATCGAGCTCCAGGCGCCGAGGTCAGTTTTTGTCTAACTCTTCTAAAAATAGATGTTTCCTATTAAAAGTGTCGAATTTGGCCCACCCTGTACGTATCGTAAGTTGATGATGCAGATGATGACAGGCAACTTTAAATTTTCTTTTTATTTTATTTTTTACATCTTACGTAAGTACTACTTGTTTTGCATTTAAATTTTATTGTTAGAAAGAAATTGGCGACATTTGACAAATAGATTGGCAACATTGCCTACAGGAAGTTTGATTTTTCATCACCACGCCATCTGTCTCTAAGAGCTAGTGATACAAAACGATAGATAACATTATTTTATACATAGAATAGAAAAATCAGAAAATTTTAAATTGCAGAGACGGATTAGATTACAAACGAACAAAAATTTAATTTAAAAGTTCATCTCAAATGGGGTGCTTTTATTAAATATATCAATGTCAATTTAAAAAATTGAGGAAACAATTTAAAAATGCACGTATAAAATATTTCTTTCTTCATTACAACGGAGGGACTTATAATTAAAAGGTGCGTTAGAAAAGTCTGGAATTAAATTCAGTATTTGCGACGAATATCCTCAGAAGCGTCGATTTTATTTATTTTAATTTTTTGTCACATTTTCAAAGATATTATGAATACATTCCTTTTACTTTGCAAATGCCGTTTAAAAATTAAAAACAAATTGAGAATAATATGAGTACGAGATACATTTAAAAAAATTTATCGATTTTTAATCGAATCGAATCTATTACCACATGTTCACAAATTGAATCGATTCATTTTCATGTAACTATTTTGGAACACCCCTACTACGTGAAAACGTTATTTTTAACTGTTCAATAAAGAGGAAAAAAAACAAAACGCGATCGATCGTATAGTAGATTTTTTCTCTACATCTAAAAATACTGTTCTAACTCAAAAAATGCCAAAAATAATGTTTTCCTAAAAACATCCTAAAGGTTTAATCTTCAATCGTTAGAAAAAAACAAAAGGCAATCGATAAATAAATAAATAACTTTCACGGCTAAAGAGAAAAGAAAACAAAATACGATCGATCGTATGGTATAAGAGCCTTCGATTCTTTTTCTACATCTAAAAATATTTTTTTAACTCGAAAAATGCTAAGAATAACGTTTTCCTAAAAACGTCCACATGATTTAATCTTCAATCTTAGAAAAAAAGAGACGAATGATTTCACAACGAATTTTGATTCGGCTAAGGAGAAAAAGGAAACAAGGATTTTGCTACAACTAAAAATATTTTTCTAACTCGAAAAATGCCAAGAATAATGTTTTCCTAAAAACGTTCAAAAGGTTTACTCTTCAATTGCTAGAAAAAAACAAAAGACATCGTTGACTTTTGACTCAACAAAAGAAAAAAGAAAACAAACAAGATCGAATGTACAGTATAAGTAGAAAATTTTCGACGTTTTCCTACAGCAAGAGGAAAATGAACCAAAATTAAAAGAAAAAGCAACGATTACACACACAAGAAGAAAAAAAATGAGATTGTAGAAAATACTAGAATCTTTTTTTTTTAATTAACGATAGGTTGTTGTGCAACAAAGGGTTTTGCAATAACGATTACAAATTAATTTTTTTTAAAGTTTTTCTAACTCGAAAATGCCAAGAATAATGTTTTTCTTAAAAACGTCCAAAAGGTTTCTTTAATAGTTAGAAAAAAATTAATAAAAGACAATCGGTTTCACAACAAATTTAGACGTTTGATTCGACGAAAGGAAAAAAACAAAAAACGATCGATTGTAAATAGTGATTTTTTTCTACACCTAAAAATATTTTTCCAAGTCGAAAATTGCCAAGAATAACATTTTCCTAAAAACGCCGTCTTCAAAAAACAAAAAACAATCAATTTCACAACGAATTTAGACGTTTCATTCGGGTAAAGAGAAAAGCAAACAAAATACGATCGATAGTATAAGAGCCTTCGATTCTTTTTCAACATCTAAAAATATTTTCTTAACTCGAAAAATGCCAAGAGTAACGTTTTCCTAAAAACGTCCAAAAGGTTTCGTCTTCAGTTGCTAGAAAAAAACAAAATACTATCGATTTCACAACGAATTTTGACATTTGAGTCGACAAAAGAAAAAAGAAAACAAAACAAGATCGAATGCACAGTATAAGTAGAGAACTTTCGATTTTTTTTTCTACAGCGAGAGAAAACCGAACCAAAATCAAAAGGAAAAAACAACAAAAAAAGCAAGATTGTGGAAAATTACAAGATTTTTTTTATTAACGATAGATTGTCATGCAACAAAAAGATTTGCAATAACGATTACAAATGAATTTTTTTTCCTAAAACGTCTAAAAGATTTAATCTTCAGCAAGCAAAAAAAACACCCCTATTACGTGAAAACGTTATTTGTAACTGTTAAATAACTAATAATTTTTAATTTAGTGAAAAATGTAGATCATCAGCGTTGAGGGCGTCAGCTAATTGTCAAAGCCATTCGTTGCGGGATGACTTGACAAGCGGATCATAATCAGTGATCATATCCCGAGCTCATCATTCGCCACAGTGGATCAGTAATGACCCCACTGATGATGATTTCGCTAGAGTTGCCGAGCTCATAAGACTATGTGACCGGTTGAAAATGCACGCGAACTGTAAACTGCGCCCTCTCTACGAGGGCAGCATTAAAAGTAAAGTATCTAAAAGCTTTCGACTAATTAATATTATAAATATATTTTTTTTTTAATTTAAGGTTTATATGTATTAAATGTTAAAGTTAAAAAAATTAAATAACAGTATTAAAAAAATTAATAATGTAAAGCAGCTGCAGTATATTATACGCAAATAGAAAACAGATAAAACGTGCGATGGTGGTGTAATGGTTAGCATAGTTGCCTTCCAAGCAGTTGATCCGGGTTCGATTCCCGGCCATCGCACTTCTTTTTTTTTTCTTTCTTTTTTTTTAGATTTTTATTATTTATTACAAATTAAAAACTACATACATTTTCTTTTTACACACGGAATATTACAAAAGAAAACTCATTTATTTATACTTTAAATAATTGTGTTAACCGACGATTAACTCTCGCTTGTTTCTTGCACCAAAGAAAAAGTTCCCCTTGCGCAAAATCAATGCGATTCTCACATTACTATTTCATTATGTATAGTTTATTCTTTTTAATAAAGAGGAGTGATGACAAGACGACACAGGCACACGATAAATTATATGTGAATACAGTCAACATCCTGTTAGCTAGATACAGTGACTGCCAAAATATTAAAAAAATTATTTTTGATTTTCCAAAAAAAATGAGCGAGTGAATTAATTTTCACAAGTCGATAATTAAATTTTACCGTCGTGGATAACATTCTATCTTTTTTATAGCGAACTTTAAAGACAAAATTTAAACGATTTCGCAGAAAAATAAAAAGAGCAATCATGTGTCAAAATCGCGATGTATGATCATGATCCCAGTAGCTAGTGTGGGTTGTTGCTATGGTTAAGTTGTAATATTTATTAATTCAAATAACAAAATTAAAGTACTTTATCTACTCTTGCTGTTAAAGTGTTGCTTTATCTACCCTTGCTGTTAAAGTGTTGCTTTATCCACCCTTGCTGTTAAAATTCCGTTTTATCGACTGTTTTGACGTTTTAACGTTCGCTATAAAAAATAGTTATTTGTTATGCAAGACGGTAAAAAAAGACTTTGCTTCCAGGACAGTGTAGAATTTTGTAGATAAAGCAGCGAACATTCCAGGAACTTCTAGCACCACCTTAAGGTTAAAAGGGAAGTTCTGGAATCTTCAGCTGACTCATAGATTACTACAAAACAAATAGATTTAACGGCGTCACGGGTGTAACAGTATAAAATGGGACAAAAAAGAACAATAAACAATGTCGTTGTATTAAAAAATCTAAATCCACAATCTTTGAATTAAATTAATTAAAAAGAGCCTTTCGCATATTGTATTTCAACAAGAAGCATCAATTGTTGAATTCTTGGCTTCCGGTTGGAACCGCGTGTCTCGGATTTCTTCACTGCCGACGTTTCGTTCTTCGTTGCAGAAGAACTTCCTCAAGGCTGCTGTTGGTGGTGATGCTGCTACTGCTGCTGCTGTTGGTCTTGCTGGTGCTTCGTCTCAACGACTAACGCGAAGCAGCAGCAAGACCAACAGCAGCAGCAGTAGCAGCATCACCACCAGCAGCAGCCCTGAGGAAGTTCTTCTGCAACGAAGAATGAAACGTCGGCAGTGAATAAATCCGAGACACGCGGTTCCAACCGGAAGCCAAGAATTCAACAATGGAACGGCCGCGGAAGCCTTCAAGTTAAATTAAGAAGCATCAAGTTTCCAGTTTTTGCAAAGTTTAAATTTCCAGCCGTATTCGGAAATGTATCTACATACCCAATATTCATCGACATTATTTTCATTTTTTTGGCAATTCAAACACTCACCATTGATCGTCTGTTTTCTTCCTCTAAGACCATTTAGTTCTAATTTTTAATTTATTTTTAACTGAACATCATGCACAGTACGTGAACTTAAAAAAAATGACATGCCCACCGTCTGCAGAGCGGTTTTGTGGCCTCGAGGAAAAGATATTTCGGGGAAGTCCGCATTTTTGAATAAACAATTCATGGACAATTTGTACGGGGTTTTGTCTTAATTATTTTTGCTATTTAACGCAAGGTGACGTGACGATCACCTGAAAGGTTTTACCTTCTTTAAATACGTTAATATGAACACTACAAGATTATGTTAAAATTATCAAATTATTTTCTATCATGATCGAATAAAAACTGTGTTAAAATCTGATAATTATGGATGAGCCATTTATCATTAATAATAAACAATTTGATTTTTTAAACATTAATTTATATTCGATAATTACTTTTTTTTGGGAAGAATTAAAAATTACACAAAAGGGATTAAACTTCAACTGCACAAATTGTGCGTTGTTGAAACATTTTCAGTAAGAAAACTAAAATGTTTAATTTTTCAAATGTCACTGTCAACAACAGTAAACACGGGTTTCAGCCCTACCGATCACTAAAAAATTTTTATTGCCAACTGAAATATTTCTGCCAATTTAATGATCTCTTGATCACTTTGTATGTTGTATATCAGACGAGAAGGAAATTAAAAAGACAAAGATTTGTTGTAACTAACTAAATATTTTGTTACGGTGCTCCCATAAATATGATTTGTACAAAATTCGCGTACGTAAAACTGACTTGCTTTGACAATTTTTGCACGTGCTTTTGCGGGAGCACGCCAATTCGGTGTACGACAGTTCGGTGTACGACAATTCGGTGAGCGACAATTCGGTGTATAGGACAATTCGGTGTGCGACAATTGGGTGTACGACAATTCGGTGTACGCGACAATTCGGTGTACGCGACAATTCGGTGTACTGTTCGTGGTCTCAAGGTTATAATTACAGTAAGTGTAAAGGCCGGATAGGGTTGCAAAGAACTGATCAAAAGGGGGTCCAAGTGATAGAAATTTAATAAAACGATTGAGTTACAGACAAAATTTTTGTTATTCTTAATTAAATGTCTCTCTCTCCCCTCAGGACCGTACTATTGATTTTTTTAAAAAGTTCAAACGCGTGGCTTACGGTATTTTTCCTGAGCTTTTTAAAGCCGTTTACCAAAATACAATTGAACGACACCCGCTTGAGCTGCAAACAAAATTTACAATACGCGGTCTTCTTAAATAAGCGTCTCTCCCTCTCCTTCCGACCGTATTCGTGAATTTTTAAAAAAGTTCAAACATGTGTCTCATAGTGCTTTTCGTGAGCTTTTAAACGCCGCTCCCCAAAAAACAATTGAACGAAGCGTGCTTGAGCTGCAGACAAAATTCGCTTCTTAAATACACGTCTCTCCCTCCCCTCACGACCGTAATCGTGAATTTTCAAAAAAGTTCAAAAATATGCCTTACAGCGCTTTTCGTGAGCTTTTAAACGCCGCTCACCAAAAAACAATTGAACGACGCGTGCTTGAGCTGCAGACAAAATTCGCTTCTTAAATACACGTCTCTCCCTCCCCTCACGACCGTAATCGTGAATTTTCAAAAAAGTTCAAAAATATGCCTTACAGTGCTTTTCGTGAGCTTTTAAACGCCTCTCACCAAAAAACAATCGACGAACGCGTTCTTGAGTTACACATGGAATTTGCTCTTTTTTTAAGTGAACTTCTCTCCCTCCCCTCACGACTATAAATGACACACGAATGAAAGAAAGAAAGAAAGAACAAGAGACAATCGTTCTGAAAGAAACAAGAAATAATTGACAAAGCTACAAGAAATAACAGAAACAAAAGAAGACGAGAATTTTCCAAAACAGAAGACGCTGCGCTGCTAATGCCAACTTGAAACTTTTCTTAAATTGCTTAGTTTCTCTTTTTCATTAAAAAAATATATAATTAGCTGTATTAAATGAATGAATGATGAATCCTTTCATTTAGAAGACAAAGACAATGAGAAACTCATTTGATATTTGACCACTGTAATAAACCACATATAATTACGAATATTACAACAACAAAAAAAACAAATGAAAGGCAATCATCTTTAAAAAATATGTATAATCGAAAAACAACAAAAACAGAAACAAAAAAGAAAACAAAGCCTTTTGTTTCTGTTTTTGTTGTTTCTCGATTATAGAATTTTTTAAAAAATGATTGCCTTTGATTTGTTTTTTTGTTGTTGTAATATTCGTAATTATTGTTGAATTCTTGGCTTCCGGTTGGAACCGCGTGTCTCAGATTTCTTCACTGCCGACGTTTCGTTCTCCGTTGCAGAAGAACTTCTTCAGGGCTGCTGTTGGTGGTGATGCTACTGCTGCTGCTGCTGTTGGTCTTGCTGCTGTTTCGCGTTAGTCGTTGAGTCTCAAAAAATTGACAAAACAATAAAAAGCAGCAGAAACAAAAAAAAACAAAAGATGTTTAATTTTTTTCTATATTTTTAATTAATTATAAGCTATTTTTAAACATTTTTCTAGTAATGTGTGACGTCCATTCTGTTACGCGTTTTTTTTTCTTGACCGAACAATTGTCAGTAACCCTGTATATCTCTTTTAAAATTTAGTGCTAACAATGCCAAAGCCAAAGTATTCTCTTACTACTTCGTTTATTCTTGATTCTTTAAAGGTTGAGAATTTCTTCATATATATCTAGGGGCGGCCTATTTTTAAGAAGACGCATAATATAAGCCACACTTGGGACATACTAATGTATAAAACAGAAACAAGCAGTAAACTTCGCGTTACGAAATCTCGATTCTATTACGATTTTGAAACGTCTTGAACACTAAGGAACTGAACTATTAAATAAATAGTCCGTCAGCACTTCATACTTAAAGAAGAGATTCTACTTAATGCTCATAAGTAAACATTTGCAATCAACGCTTGCTCATTTCTTTCTGTTTACAATACTTTGATGCGGCGTAAGGCGAATCGTGATTCCACTCCCTTTGTGGGTGATAACAGGGAATGTGATCTAAAGGAATTCAGCTTGCGTATTAACTTATCCAATGTTACTTTGAATTATTATTTAAGCGATGGACATGAACATTTAATAAAATATTACTTCACGTGTATACGAGGTGTAATCAAATTGCAAATGCAGCAGCACTCTGAAATATTGTTATGTGTTACAATACCATGTGATTATATAAATTTCTAGTAAGTGTTGGTTTACCGAAAACAAATGCACGTAAACAAATTATTAAATGAACGGTCAGTTTGACAGCTGTCAAAGTCAAATCTTTTGAAATTGCCTACCTGAGGACAATCCTTGATGTAGTGACCTTTCTGGAAACACAGGTGGCACAAATAGGCGGCGGGTGGTCGTTTCACGTGGCGCCTTTCCAGCAGGCTGAGATTGGCCAATTGATCGGTCAAGTCGCATATGGAATCGTTGCAATTTGTCGAAAAGGTGTTGTACAATCCGTAACTGTATTGCGCTGTGGGGAAAGGACTCCAGGTGGGCGAAATTATTTTGGGCTGAAAAATATGCAACAGATAATGATCAGATTTGACAGTTTTAACGACGAGTGTCTAATTAATTGAATTTGACAACGCATCAACGCGATTTGGGCATTTGGTATTAAAAAAATTTAAAAAAATACAATGGATTAAAATAAAAAATAAAATAAATATTTATTCCACGACCCACTAGATTTCACAAGTCAGCCTGCGCAATTTATTAGTTCAAGTGTTTTTCCGCGGGCGCCACCTACCTAAAAACTCGAAACCGAATTATATCCGAAACGTCATTTTCAATTAATGTCAAGTCCAGTTGTAATTTTCTTACTCATATATATACATATTTTCCTTGTGATTTATTCTTTCGTTATTTATGGTGTTTCTTATTTCGGTAACTAGCGTCAAAGCGACGAAAATTTGCATTAAATGAAATATTGCCAGGGCCGGTTAATAGTTTTGTCTCATGAAATCTAGTAGGTCGTGATTTATTCAATGTAAAACAAAATTCTTGAACAGTAATAATTGGACTGCGGACATTTCGGGTGTTACCGTGGTTACTCAATGCGAGGACCAATGAATAATCTGGCATACATTGCGTGGCTCTAGCGGCGACTGAAATATCCGAAGTCTGGCTATAAGATGAATAGCGTGCATTGTGCATTCATTGCGTAACCATGGCAACGCCCAATCTCCGAAATCTAATAATCCAAAAATAAAATCAAAAGCAATGTTGCCAATCTGGTGAACTGGTCACTAGTTCTGGTGAAATTTCCGTCAGCATTTAGTGAGGTCAGATACGTCAAAAATTTAGTGATTTCATAACCGATTTAGTGATAGATCTAGTGATTTCATTTGAAAATAATTTTAACCACATATATAATTTAATTTGGTAGTTTAAGGGCTCAAGGTGAAAGGGTGAGAGGAAACACTAAACTACAAGCTGCGCCATCTATCGTTTCGCCTTAACATTTTCCAGAAAGTTAAAAGAAAAAGAAAACTGTCGTTGGATGCGAGAGCCGGCCAAGAGAGATTGGTCGAGTGGCTCCATCTAGTTTTCAAAACAAGAAACACCGTCGACGTTAAGTACTACCACCACCATAGTTCATGGCAAGCGACGCCATTTGTTCTTAAATTGTCGAAACTTAAATACGAATTTTTTTTTTGAATTTTTGTTTCGAGGTCCTTGGAGATATCGCATGAGTGGCGCCATCTAGTTTTTACAACGAGAAGCAACCATGCACGCGGTTTCCCTTAATCGCGAATCTCCGTTACCATAATTTACTATGAGCAGCGAACTCTATTGTTTTGGTTTAGTAGTTAAATAGCTGCGCCATCTGTTGTTTCATTTTAAAAGTTAAATAGCAGCGCCAAGTGTTGTTTTGTCTTAAAAGATGTTGTCATTTAGTTTCAGAAATAAGTCGAAATAAGAAAATAACCGTGTCGCTGAATGAGTGGAATGAGGTGGGGAGATGGGGGATGAGTAAGAAGATGTTGGTCGACCGTTTCTTTTAAATGACCGCGCAAGATTTAAGTCTTTATGAAATAAATGAAGATTTTAGTCGATTTTAGTCATTTTGTGGTGACATTTGTCATAAAACAATTAACAATGACAAAAGACTTTGTTTTTGACTATTTACAGAAAACGAAGAAAAAATAAATGACGTTCGATAGCTTTCCTTTTTTTTTGGACAAAAACAACACAATAAAAGTTTTCTTCTTTTATGTATTTATTTCTCGAGGAAGAAAACGCAATTATTCTAAATTTATTTCACAATTGATTGTGTTTTATTTTTTAATGAAGAAGAAGAAAAAATCGAAATTCGATTGTAATCCTTTTTAATGAAGAAGAAAAAAAATCTAAATTCGATTGGAATTCGTACGCCTTTTGTCATCGCTCTTCGCTTATTTATTTCACAGTTGATTGTGTTTTATTTTTTAATGAAGAAGAAAAAAAAATCGCAATTCGATTGGAATTCGTACGTCTTGTGTCAACGCTCTTCATTTATTTATTTCACAGTTAATTGTGTTTACTTTTTCACGAAGAAGAAAAAAATCGTAATTCAATTGGAATTCGTACGTCTTTTGTCATTGCTCTTCATTTATTTATTTCACAGTTGATTGTGTTTTATTTTTTAATGAAGAAGAAAAAAAAATCGCAATTCGATTGGAATTCGTACGTCTTGTGTCAACGCTCTTCATTTATTTATTTCACAGTTAATTGTGTTTGACTTTTTCACGAAGAAGAAAAAAATCGTAATTCAATTGGAATTCGTACGTCTTTTGTCATTGCTCTTCATTTATTTATTTCATAGTTGATTGTGTTTTATTTTTTAATGAAGAAGAAAAAAAATCGCAATTCGATTGGAATTCGTACGTCTTTTGTCAACGCTCTTCATTTATTTTCCTGGTAGGTACAAAAGTAAAAGCGAAAGTTTTATTTGTGGTCAAATCCGATAGATGGCGACACTACACAATCAATGACTTAGCTCTCATTACTACCAACACTTTTTATCATTTTTAGAATTGCATGATGATACAGAATAATCCATAAAATTAAAAAAAAGTACATCAGTGACTTTTTGCCTTGAGTCACTATAAACGATTTTTTTGTTGTCGATCGTTGTGCAAACACCTTGTATGTAGTGAACAAATTGTTTGTTCGTTAAAAATGAATAATTTCAGTTGTCTAGAATAATTTAATTAAAATCAGTTTGTTTATATCTCGTGCACTCGACAGACATGAGAAAGCAAAGTTTATTGTCGGGGGTTATATAATTTAGCACCGCCGCAACCACTATTTAATTAATTAATTAATGTGGCAAATTTATATTTAATTATTTCGTGATGTTCTAAATTCATTTCGAACGCTTCTATTAAATCGTGAAAGCGATATTTTCAGTGTGAAAAGTAATTTCATATTTATACGAGGCGCATCAATAAAGTCTTGGAAACACGACAATCGCTGCAAACATGCAGGCAGATAGAAGTGTCATCTATAGAAGACACTGTTGATTAAATTCTTCACAATATATTGATACAAAATGTTCTTTTTTTATTTTGGTGTGTGTGTGTGTGTGTGTGTGTATCGCCTTTAGGTAAGGTATAAAAATAAACAAACAAAATAACAAGATTTAAAAATGCTCTACCTGATATTGGTCGTTTCCTTGATCAATTGTCAGATATGGTATCCAATTTGGGCCGGTGTACGACGACTGGTAGACGGAATTATTTAAATTTCCATTATAATCTTGCTGTCTTTTCACGGGTACAGTTGAATGCATGTTTGCAGGTTGAGAAATTACAGTCGCCGGTGCCATCTATATATATAAAAAAAAAACAAAAATTAATATACAGTGTTATTCGTAGATCACAGCGACCACATCTACGTTTCGTAGGGGTAGAATTGGTTGCCTAAACTTAAGATTTTATGATTTAGAAAAGACATCTTGTATTAAATATTTAAAACAAATCAAAATTTGATATATATTTGCTTTGTGTCCATTACAAAAAAAAATAAATAAATAAAACGCCTTGAGATAGACCACACCTTAATCAATTGATCGTAGAATTTGTTTGCCTACTTTAAGATTTCACGACTTATGAGGGACATCTTGTATTAAATTAAAAAAAAATCAAAATGTTATGTATAATTACAAGCTGTGTTTAGTTCCTATTATAAAATGTAACGCTTTGGGGTAGGCAACCAATCAATCAATTTTGTGTTAGATCGACTACGTTTTGTAGGTAGAATTGGTTGCCTAACTTTAAGACTTCACGATATAAAGAGACATCTTTTCCAAATTAAACATGAAAAAATAACAAAACTTTTTGTATAATAAGTTTGGAAATATTTATTTTGCGTTAGATAGTAGCGATCACACTTATGTTTCGTAAGGAACGCTTGTACAGGGTGGGCCAAATTCGACACTTTTAATAGGAATCACCTATTTTTAGAAGAGTTAGACAAAAACTGACCACGATCTCTGGAGCTCGATTTTTAAGACAAAAAAATAAGATATTAATCTATTAAATTGTGCCGTGAAATCGATTGTCTTTTGTTTTTAATATTATAATTTTTTTGAACTTCATTATTTTCGAATTTTTATTAATTTGTTTTATGTTTGTCACGATTCCTTTCTAACTATTTTGTTTTAAAATTTATTATTTGATTCTTTTGTTCTTGATATTAATTTTTTTTTATTTCGTATTAAAAAATTTTTACTTTTATTTCATTTTCTTTGCGTTCCCCTCTTGCTTTTATTAAAAAATTGTTAATGTATTAAATTGTGTTGTAAAATCGATTACCTTTTCTTTTTATTATACATTTTTTTAGTTAATCTATTAAAATGTACTGCGCAAAATCGATTTCTTTTGTTTTTATAATATATTTAGTTTTTTTTTATTTGATTATAATTTTTCTTAATTTGCTTCGTGTTTGTCACGATTCTTTTCAAACTCTTTTGTTTTAAAATTTATTATTCGATTCTTTTGTTTTTTAAATTTTATTTCGTATTTAAAAAAAATCTATTACATAATTTCATTTTATTTTCTTTCTCGTCATTCCTTTTATTAAAAAAAATCTATTGAATTATGTTGTAAAGTCGATTGTCTTTTGTTTTTATTTGTCACGATCCCTAACACTGTTTTGTTTTAAAATTTATTATTCGATTCTTTTGTTTTTTTTTTTGTTTTTTAAATTTTATTTCGTATTTTTTTTTAAATCTATTACATATTTCATTTTATTTTCTTTCTCGTCATTCTTTTTATTAAAAAATCTGTTAAACTGTTGTAAAACCGATTGTCTTTTGTTTTTATAAAAAAATCTATTAAATTGTTGTAAAACCGATTGTTTTTTTATTTATTTTTATTTGTCACGATCCTTAACTGTTTTGTTTTAAAATTTATAATTCGATTCTTTTGTTTTTTATATTTTATTTCGTATTAAAAAAAAATTCTATTACATAATTTCATTTTATTTTTTTTCTCGTCATTCTTTTTATTAAAAAAAATCTATTGAATTGTGTTGTAAAATTGATTGTCTTTTGTTTTTATTCGTCACGATCCTTAACACTGTTTTGTTTTAAAATTTATTATTCGAGTCTTTTGTTTTTTTTTTGTTTTTTAAACTTTATTTCAGATTTAAAAAAAAATTCTACTACATATTTCATTTTATTTTCTTTCTCGTCATTCTTTTTATAAAAAAACTATTAAATTGCTATAAAACCGACTGTCTTTTGTTTTTATTTGTCACGATCCTTAACTGTCTTGTTTTAAAATTTATTATTCGATTCTTTTGTTTTTTATATTTTATGTTTTATATTTTCTCGTGATTCTTTTTATTAAAAAAGTCTATTAAACTATTGTAAAACCGATTGTTTTTTGTTTTTATTTGCCACGATCCTTAACTGTTTTGTTTTAAAATTTATTATTCGATCCTTTGTTTTTTTTTTGTTTTTTAAATTTTATTTCGTATTTAAAAAAAATCTTTTACTTCATTTTCCTTGCTTTCTCGTCGCTATTTTTTTTTAAATATTAATCTTATTAACTCGTGTTGTAAAATCGATTGCCTTTTGTTTTTGTTTTTCTTTTTTGAATTTCATATTTTTACCATTTTGTTTTATCACCATGCTTCTCACATTGTTTTGTTTCAAAATGTACTACTCGATTCTTTTGTTTTTATTATTATTTTTTTAATTATATTATTTCGTATTTTTAAAAAAGTTTTATTTGCTTTTTCATCGTTCTTCTCATTAAAAAAAAATGTTAATCTATTCGATTGTTTTGTAAAATCGATCATCTTTTGTTTTATTTTTTCTTAGTTTTGTCTTCTTTCTTTTCAACCTCAGTTGAGTTCGTTTATTGAACTCTACTCACTTTTTTCGCATTTTTTTTTGATTGTCTGTCTCACTTTTACATGATGATGAGCGTGATAAAAGCGCACTTTTGTTTTAAAATTAAAAACATAAAAGATTATTCCTGAATTTAGTCACCAATTTTAGGCATTTTTATGTTGAAAAACAGAAACTTTTGATAACACTGTTGGTGTTGGTAACCTGTTAATCTAGTTAAATTGTTTTTCCTACCTTGGAGAATTGAGTATTTGGGGATTATTGTCATTGGCTTTCGTCGATTCCTATTTTATCGATGCTTTGCTTTGAGGTTATATTTATTATTATTATTATTTTTTTAATAACAAATCCAATCTATCGTTGCAACAGACTTTCAAATTGTGAAAAATATTTAACATCGAACTTTTATTATTATCAAAATGTTTATAACCTTAAATCCCTGTCAAATGTCAAATTTTCATCGAAAAGAATAAGCGCTGCGCGGTGGTGCCAACACAATATTTTTTTAAAGTCAGTTTCAATGGCATTTTTTTTTCGCGAAGATTTTTGAATGCCGCACCGAAAATCGAAATACGTAGCTACGTTTCTGTGTGAAATCCACATAATTAAAGATACTATCCCGTTTCGTATTTCAACGATGTCCAAGCAGAATTGACCTCCCAGAAGTAGGTTAATCTATATGTTGGTGCTTAGCTTCAATTGTCGATGATGTAATCTGAAGTATAAATCAACTTGTTTTGTCAGGCGGTTTGAGACAAACCCGCGCGGTCGTGATTTGCGTGACTCATTTTGAAAACAATTCCCAAATTTGATTATGTAGCTGAAAATCAAAACCGCAGTTAGTAAATGTTTAGGAAGTTACGAACGAGGGGGAAACACGATTTTCAACGTTTTGCTGACAACGACAGATAATTAAAAAAAAAAAGTAAATAAAGAAAAAAATCGCTAACACAAAACAAATATTTCAAGCAGTCATAAACATTGATTAGATTTTTTAACAAGAAAAAAAAAACAGTGATTAGTGCGTGTATACAATTTGGCAGACGACTTTTCATTTGTGACGTTTCCATCGAATTCTTGAATGATACTGATGTCCAATTTTTTTTTGCTCGCGACTATACATAACAAACACTATTTGTGTAAAATTTTTTTTTTAATTTGTATATGTATATAACCACATCGTTTACGTTCAAACGTTGGAATTAAATTAATTCGCGTGCCGTTGTAAAAAGGATGTCGGAATACTTAACTCTAACTGTCGCATGTAAATTAACGCACTTATTAACTGAAACTGAAATTATATTTCCTGAAACGTAAAATACTCTTGCACCGAATGTGTTATGGAATGCACTTATTTAATTAATTACAGTTCCATCTGTATTAATAGAACGCGGTACGTAAACATCTTTTGCATCTTCAAGCCAATAAAGGTCCATTAATTTAATTCCAGATATCACATCGTTTATCAAAGTCGTTTTGTGTTTATTCCTAAAGCCCGTTTTAGACTATCACATTTTTTTTTGTAACAAATTCGTTACGGATTGAGTGAGAAGTGCCAAATCAACCAATCAACATTCATTGTGGTAGGTTTATCTTTCTCACTTTGTAACAAAATTGTTATCAAATTTGTCAAGTGTGATATCGCCACAATAATCCATAGAGTCACGAGCACCATTGGCGATCTAGCAATAATAGCTAGAAGTGTGAAAGAGATGGTGGAAGTAATAAAGAGATAAGATAAAGAAGACGCTTCCACGGAAGAGATTAGAAGTGAGATCATTAAAGAAGAAAAAATTGGGAAAGAGGAAAGGTGTTCAATTGAAAAGTTCATCAAGTTGCCCTTGAATTGTTCATAATATTGTGAAGCAGACCTTGAATTAGATTAACACGAAACGTCACTTTAGCTTATCACGTTAGCTTGTAAACTAATCACTGCAACTGTTTGACAACTGTCATCTGTCAAACGTTAATCGGTTTGGGAAGACGCTTCTTCTTCTTCTTTCATCAAATAACCAAAACCAACAGGCTTCAATTGAACAGTCGAAATAAGTAGTGATTTAATTTTTTTGTGCATGTTTTACTAACCAAATATGTTTGATATATTTTGAAAAAAAAATTACCATTTCTTTTATTCTGTAATTTTTACCCGGAGCTCTCCTAAGTTCAGCACTTGCAAAGAAATAATTATCAGAAAAATTGGAAAATCTCTCAAAAAAGTACCCTTCTGATTTTTTGCTCCGAACTATCATTATCGAAAATATTCGATGAATTAACCAAAGTAATCAAAATTCTGCAATTTTAAGAGCTTGAGGTTTGGTGGACAACTTAGGGGACCTTACCTCGTTGAGGAGGGACCTTTTTAGGTTTGCTTATGTCAAAGATTCTCAATGGGGTCGTTATTGATTCCTTGGGGGTGGAGGAGACCTTCTCTTGAATAATTAAATAATGTAAGCAATTCTTTTAAAACTGGCGCTAAGTGGGTCGTCCAATTTGATGCTCTCGAAGAAGCCATAAACAATACAAAAATGTTAAAAAAAAACTCAATTCCTCTCGTTCTAAATAAAAAAAAAATGACTTCTGGAGCTACGCTTTTGCTGACGATGCCCCAAATAGGGCCGAAACAGCTGTACAGGGGATGCTCACAGCAATTAAAACCGATTTGCAATAAAAGTTTAAAAAAATGTGGGCAACTTTCCAACACCGACGGAAAGTGGGTTGCATACTCTAATGTTGTTAATATGCATTGAATTTTTTCTAAAATTTGACAAACTCGGAGACATCATAGCTGCAAAATTTCTTCTGAATTTCCGCTTGCTTTGAAATTAATAAAAAAATAATAAGATAGGCAACTCTTTTAACACCGACGTAAAGTGGGTTGCCTAAACCAATGCTTCTTTTGAACTGAATTTTCTTTCAAAATTTGACTTCTTCTGAGACATCATTCAAATTGGAAACTATTTAACTGTCTTCATTGTTTAGATATAAAAAAGAAATTTCTTTCTAAATTTGATATCTTCAGAATTATCATAAAAATTACAAAATTGTTAAAAAAAAACTTCATTTTCTGCAACTCTATAACAATGACGTAAAGTGGGTTGCATACACTAAAGTTCTTGAACTAATTTCTTTTTCAAAATTTGACACTAGGAGAATAAAACCTACAAAATTTCTAAAAAATGCTTTTGTTTCTTTTGAAATAAAAAAAAATACTACAACTTTTTTAACACAAACGTAAAGCAGGTTGCATAAACCATTTTTTTTTTGAATTTTCTTTCAAAACTCGACCTCTGAAACGACATAAATATGGCATATTGGTTAAAAGTCTACACACAGGGTGACTGTGATAGTTATGCAAAGCTTGAACCCTATAATATATCACTATAAATAGTAACGATGGACCTAATTTTTTTTTTCTTTTAATGTTGTATGATAGCAAGGCCAGTGGTTTCGGAAAAACAGTTTCCAAAAATTTTCTCGAAAACTATCAACTTTTTGTTAAGGACATATGAGTTCAATCGTTACGATTTATAGTGATAAGTCACAGATTCCAAGCTTTGCACAACTATCACGGTCACCCTGTATACTGTTTTGAAATAAAAAAAAGTAATATAGGCAGATCTTTTAATACTGACGTAAAGTGGATTTCATAAAGTCATATTTTAATTGCACTGCAAAATTGTTAACAAAAAAAAAATTCCGCTTGTCTTAAATAAAAAAAGCAACTTTATAACACTGGCGTAAAATGGGTTACACTAATGTTTTGTGTTGAATTTTCATAAAAATTTGAGACACTTAGAGATATCATAGAAACTACCTTTTTTTCTTAAAAAAAATGAATATCCACTTGTTTAGAAATTAAAAAAAAATACTAGTGTAGGCAACACTTTTAACACAAACGTAAATTAGGTTGCGTAAACAATTTTTTTGGCACTTTCAAATTTTGACTTCCCCCGAAACGTCGCGAAAACTGCAAACTTTAAAAAAAGTTTTCACTCTCTGCCTATTTGGAAATTTAAAAAAATTCTGAAACATTCTTTGCAGGGAATAAGGTTAATGAACTTTTGGGAGTCGATGTACTGTCAGAGGTCGACTGGAGTTCGATTAAATAAAATCGGTATTAAATTATTCTATTTAATTTCTTTACACATTATACAGTATTTTTCCTAAGTACGTTCCAAAATTTGAGGATGTGATTCCCATTAATATTTTAAGAAAAAATGCCCCTATGAATATATAGTCGCAGGTATACCGAAACGTTTCGGTTAATGGCGTATGCTAGACGTTTTGGTGCGCCATCTTAGGGTTGGTTATCTGAACAAGAGAGGATACCACTTTAACGCCGTCGAAGTGGTAACTGAGAGTGACTCCCTCGCTTTTTCATTGAAACGGAGCAACATCCGTCAGGTGTCTGACGTGACGCTTTGATGATTCCTAACCTCGACGGATACAAGACTTGGGCGTTCGCTTTTGGGACATGAAAAAGTCGGATGATTAGTTTTATTTATTTATTTTGTGCACGTTCTGTATAGACGTCTTTTAAACGGTGCTGGGACGAAATTATACAGCATTATTGCCTGTTTTTATTAAAGTTCAGATTCAGTGTAAACTTATCCGTACTTGCTTTTAGTTTATTTTCATTTTGACCCAAAAACTAAAAATGAATTTTGCGAAACTCTTCACCGTAAGAATACCCAATGTATTAATGAAGCTATAACCAAAAGTAATACAAATTCTCATAATTTTGTGAAAGAACAAAAAAAAAAGAAAAAATTTGAAAAGTCAACCGTTAGTTTTTTGTTTCATGCGATTTGCGAAATGAGTAACCAACAATTGTTTCTATGAAAATTAATAACAAAATAAAAGACAAATAAGCGCAATATACTTATAACAAAAGACAGCCGAAAATTAAAAGTCAAATTTAAAACAAAATTAAAAAACAAAAAGAATGAATAAAGGACGAAAGAACAAGAAGAGGAAAGTAACAAACTTGATAATCAACCGTTAGTCTTTCTCGTTTCATTCGATTTCCAAAAATAAAAATCAGCGATAAAACATACAAAAAAAAAACAAATGAGTAGAGAATGAAAGAACAAAAAGAACAAAGAAACAAAATTTGAAATCAAGCGTTAGTCTTTCTCGTTTCATTCGATTTCCAAAAATAAAATGTTCGATGAAAAAACAAAAAAAATAAATAAACAAATGAAGAGAGGGTGAAAGGATAAAAAAAAGAAAGAAAAAAATTGAAAAGTCAACCGTTAGTCTCTTGTTTCATTCGATTTGCGAAAGAGTAACCAACAATTGTTTCTACGAAAATTAATAACAAAACAAAAGACAAATAAGCGCAATATACTTATAACAAAAGACAGCCGAAAATTAAAAGCCAAATTTAAAACAAAATTAAAAAACAAATACGAATGAATAAAGGACGAAAGAACAAGAAAAGGAAAGAAACAAACTCGAAAATCAACCGTTGGCCTTCTGTTTCATTCGGTTTTCAAAAATAAAAATCTGCGGTAAAAAAACGATTGAATAGAGGATAAAAGTACAAGAAGAACAAAGAGACAAAATTTGAAAATCAGTCGTTAGTCTTTTTTGTTTTAATCGATTTAAGAAATGAGTAACCAACAATTGTTTCTATCAAATTTAATAACAAAACAAAAGACAAATAAGCGCAACATACTTATAACAAAAGACAGTCAAAAATTAAAAGCCAAATTGAAAAAAAAAAAAAATTAAAAAACAAAAACGAATGAATAAAGGTCGAAGCAAAAACCAATAAATACAGGATGAAAGAACAAAAAAATGTTATAATAAGGAAAAGAAAACAAATTTTTAAGGAATATTTAAATTTTTGCGAAACATCAGCAAGTACATACTTTAAATATAAACGTCAAAAGTGTCAGAATTTTTATTAGGTTTTGGTTTTGGTCATAGCCTCCTTAACATTTTTTGTTAAAATATTAATGGGAATCACGTGCTCAAATTTTGAAACGTACTTAGGAAACAGCCTGTAGAGAGACAATGCCGCCTGTTTGTTTCCACTAAAACTACTTATAAAAGAAAGACCCAAAAATTTTGTATGAAAGACTAAAAATAAACTGAAAATTCTACTTGTACGTAGAAATTAAAAAAATTAAAATTAAAATATGTGTAGTAATAATTAAGTATGAAAGGGGGGGGTCGATGAAAAATTTCTTTTGTTCCGAGGGCGCGATGGTTAAAAAAAGTTTGGGAATCCCCGGTTTAAGTAAAATTTCTTATTTTCTTTATGAAATACTTCTTCTGCTAATGACCTTTCACGGTTGTCGTTGACGGCTGGTTTTTGGTTCTCGGTTCATCTTGTCGTGATCTTCTTCAGAAGTGAAGTAATCAGATCGAAACGTCAAGTTCTACAGAGAACCCGAGAACCAAAGAGCAACCAATATGCTCTTGTAATTTGGCCGATTATCTCTGGAACACTTTGTACAGGATATAACAAAATAAAGTTTACTTGATAACAGATCTTTTCTGTTCTGATTCTGATTTCTTTTTGCATTTTTTTTTGCTAGAAATATTTATGCTCGTGATTTGGTCCCTTTTTTTCGAAACAGCCTATATAAATCTCTGCACACAATTACGATGTTGATTATTGATCTTCATTTCTTTCTGTTTGTTAATTATTTTTTTTATTTTTACGGTGGGAATAATATTGCCAGCATAAAAATTTGTAAATTGCAAAGGTCATGTTATGACCGGTTTTTTTTGGACACTCCATATAAATAGTTCTACAGACCATGACACAAAAAGGTTTGTTTCATTATTGACTTTCATTTCTTTCTGTTCGTTAATCAGTTCTCACGGTTTTCCTTCCTTCTTACTTTTCTGTCTGAATTTGGTTTTATAATTTGACCGCTTGTTTTGGAGACTCTTCTCTTTCGTTCTTTATTTCTCGCATTTAAAAGATTTTCATGCTCTTGCAATTTGGTCGTTTGTACAGTGTGAGCGAAATTGATTGAAGACAGTTTGAATTTCCCGGGTCTCTATCTAGTGATTTTTATTCTCAGTGTGTGGCATTCGTGATAAATTAATGTAAACGTAAATGTAATTAATATTACACACTAAAAGTGTTATTATTGATACTTAATTGAATCTAATTACAGTACCCCCATTTGCATCCCAGTGTGCATTTCACCAACTTTACACAAAAAATTGAATGGCGCGAAATTTAAACTGTCCTCAATCATTTTCGCGGTTTTTTGTAACTAGAGCCACATAGACATGCTTGCCATGTTGTTCGCTGTACTTTATGATACAACAATCTCATAGTAATCATTCTTGCCTTGTGCTAATCAAGAAATAAATAAACTAAACTAAATAAAAACGAAAGCTCATTTTTTTAATAAAATTTTTATCTATTTCGAGGCTGTACTGCTATTAACTTCAAGATATTCCTTCGCATATCAAGAGCCCCCGCCATAACATCTAGTTCGTATCTCTGCAGAGCGATTATTTTTGCGCTAGCGTTATCGAATAGTTTTGAAAGCGAAGCTTTATTTATTTTTGGCTCGATTTCAAGACACCTGTCGCGCCATTACTTAGCTCTCGCCAAGCTGAAAACAATTTTTAATTGCAAATTAATAAACGAAGGACGCATCTGGTTAATTGCACCTGCGTTCGAAATCACTCACGTGAACCAGGACTGTGAATGGAACTGATGAACATTTGGTAAATTAACTCAAACCCTACTTCCTTCAGACGAATTTTATCACAATCGAATCTGATCAGTGTTGCCAGAAAAAAATACAAACTTGGTAATAGATGTCGCTTCAATTCGTAATGGACTTGCAAATTGCAACAGTAGGTGTCGCCCTCTTCATTTTGTTGTAGAATCATAGCGTATCATTAATGAAATAAGCAAAATTACCGAAAAAAATAATTTTCAAATGCAAATTAATAAACGAAGAACGCATCCGGTTAATTGCACCTGCGTTCGAAATCACTCACGTGAACCAGGACTGTGAATGGAACTGATGAATATTTGGTAAATTAACTCAAACCCTACTTCCTTCAGTCGAATTTTATCACAATCGAATCTGATCAGTGTTGCCAGAAAAAAATACAAACTTGGTAATAGATGTCGCTTCAATTCGTAATGGACTTGCAAATTGCAACAGTAGGTGTCGCCCTCTTCATTTTGTTGTAGAATCATAGCGTATCATTAATGAAATAAGCAAAATTACCGAAAAAAATAATTTTCAAATGCAAATTAATAAACGAAGAACGCATCCGGTTAATTGCACCTGCGTTCGAAATCACTCACGTGAACCAGGACTGTGAATGGAACTGATGAATATTTGGTAAATTAACTCAAACCCTACTTCCTTCAGTCGAATTTTATCACAATCGAATCTGATCAGTGTTGCCAGAAAAAAATATAAACTTGGTAATAGATGTCGCTTCATTTCGTAAAGGACTTGCAAATCAAAGTCACAGATGTCGCCTTCTTCATTTTGTTGTAGAATCATTAATGAAATAAGCAAATTACCAAGAAAAATATCAAAATTATTATTTATCAAGTAAATCAATAAACTAAAGAATTATTTTTTTAAGATACAAAGTTTACGATGTGGTCTGCAATTTTCAACACCATGAACAAACCCATACAAAAGCTCTTTGTGATTATATGAAGAGAAGGTGCGCAATTAGAGATAATTTCAGTAAACGTGCGTATTGTTTCCTTGTAATGTGGGCGAATGAAAAACACGTCGACCGTGCTTACGAGTGGGAAAAAAAAATAACTAAACAAAGCTAGGTCAAGAGTGATAATGGAGAAACACGAAACGTTGCTTGATATGCGCTTTTCTCAGAACCAGAGACGAAAGAATTAGTTTATTTTATTTTGTTCAAACGAATGAACAAGATTATTTTAAATAAATTATTATTATGAAAATTAAATGTTAAATCAGACTAACTAAAATCACTGGCCGGAAATTGAAAGAAGGAAAAAAACTGGGAAAGGAAGCTGCAACTTCTGGCTGGAGCATTAAAAGAGAAATATGTTATAAAATGGCAACCAAATCGAAGGTAAGGGTCTTCCAACTTGAGAAGAACCTGTGCTATGTAAGCAGCAATAGGGACAGGTAAGCTCCGCCCACAGGTTCTTCTTCCATTGCGAGATCTCTACTTTTTATAGTTTGTAGTTTTTTAAATCGCATTATTTATTTTTTGAATTTTTATTATTTTGCTTTCTTTGTTTAGTCATCATTCTTTTCAATTTTTTATTTATTTACTTAATAATCAACCGAATTACTCTCTAAAATCGACCGTCTTTTGTTTGTTATTTTAAGTTTATGTATTTTGAAATAATGTTTCGTTTTTTTTTTAAATTTATTCTGAATCTAGTAATAAATTGAGAAATTTGTTGAAATTTTGACAGATTTCTGCTTTGTACGCGTCGGTAACACTGCTCACAGTTGAGGTTATGTTCTTAATTTTCGCCCAAATTAGAAAAACGAAGCATAAAACATTCATTATCAAAAGTTATCTCCGAAATGAGGAAAAGTTGGGGAATGTTTTAAATGTAACTCCTAATCGTTAAAAGTCAAATAAATTTTTAATCGAAAAGAATAAGCGATTTCAGTCCTGCCAACACATTTATTTATTTATTTTTTTTATTTTGAGTTTCGTGGCAAGCAGGTTTGCCAGGTTGGTAAACACAAGCGGCGCCAAAGAAAATATTGCAAAGTGTACGCGAATTTTGTAATTTCATACATTTCGATTTCTTTTAATGAAATTATGTGTTTAAAACGTGTCATACTTATCCTTTATGTATCATAATTAAACATAACATAAATTCATTAGTTGAGTCAAGCAATCAAAGAAAATTCAAACATATTCAATTATTTACATTTTGCCCAGTTTTCGCTTTAACCAGGTTTAAACATTTCAGTTTTTCCTTTTGCGTATTAAAAGACAACTTTTTGGCGGGAGAACCTTTATGACAGTTGTCAACAGTGTCATGCGTTATTATTATTATTATTATTATAACAGTTGTTACCCTGTTGTAACGACAAATCTATTTACATTTTTTGAAACTGATAAAACTGAAAGTAATCTTAATTCATTTTTTGTTCTTTGGCTTTCGATTAGCAATATTTTTTATATTTATTTATTTACTTCGTTGCTGTACAACGTTATTTTAAATCAATCAGCTGTTTTGAAGGCCATTCCTAGAAGGTGGCGTAGGTACAGCCATGCGCAGTTGAAGTGTTACAACTTGACATTTCTACACCAAGGTTTGCTTGCAGGAGGTGCGCATGACTGTACAAAGTGAGCAACTACGTTTGATACGTGCCGCTCCATACAAATTAAACCTTTGCCGCATAATATTTAAACTAAATACAAAGTGGTCGAGAATAACTGTTTGAGTTGGTAATACAATTAACAGCTTCATTCGGCTGTAATCGGATATATGTAATCGGATATATGTTTTGTTGGTTTATTTCACGTAACCTGAACGACAAAACTATAGGTTATGTGAATAAAAATTAATGTGAATTTGAAATGAGAAATGGCGCTTGTAAAGTAACGGCTGTAAATGTCAAGCCGTCAACAACCGCAAATCACTACAGTTGTACTATTTTTTTTTCTTCCCACAAATTCCCCAAGTTTCTAGAGCTTGTCTGGGAGGGGGGGGGGTTGGTGGCTGCGACCGACTTGATGTTATGATTTCTCCTTCGGCATTCACCTTACGAACTGGGGAAACGCAGAAAACCCAGTTCGAAGGAGTCGGAGGAATCCGAACACGGTCCAAGCCATGAGAATCTCCCACGCACGCACCAGGAGAGAATTCGAACCTACGCCTAAATAGTTGCCCGCCAAGCGTCAAATCTGTTGCGAGCGGACTGAACCACTCGGCTACCAACTTAAAAATAAAATTCAGCACTGCTTACTCAAATAGTGATTCTTGAGCACTTTGTAAATTGACAACGTATATTTCTCAGTACGCCATCTTGTAACCAGCAGCGGAGGTTTCAAGCCGGAAGTTACCCAGGTGTATACCATTCAAAAATAAAATTCAGCACTGCTAACCGAAACAGTGATTCTAGATCACTTTGTGTTTCTAATTTCAGTGACACCCCCCAAAAAGTGTTGTCAACTGAAGGAAAATTTCATTTTCTTATGGAATTTAAAGGTTCTTTTGGAACAAAGGAATTTTTTTTATAAAATCTAGGAAAATTTAGATTCTTCTTCTGTTAAGAAGGTAAAAAGATAGTAAATAAAGTAATAACTTAATTGTAGTTCTAAAAACACCATGAATAGTAAAAAAAGAGTGCCATCTACCGGAGAAAATCGACATCAATATAGAAATCTGTCGGCGTAAAGCAATTATCTTACCAACGCCTGGGAGTTTTCCATTTTGAGGGATTTTTCTAATCATCATGTGGCAAAAAGGAAATTTGAGGGAATTTTCTGAAAATAAATACCGTTACTTTTAATTTCTATTTTTATTATGTATTTATTTATTTGTGGCGTTGACTTTTCCCTAGAAAAACCCTCAAGGTAATGTCGCCCTAAATTTCTCCCTGAGGAAAATAAAAATCTCTTAATTTAGATACAAAAATCTCGGGTTGGCAACACTGCTTGTTTTCATTGTACTGCAATAAGGATGAGGTTAATGCGTAGGGGCCACCATTATACATACGACGCACGCTACTTGACAGCATTGACTTGACAATTTGTGGAAGTAAATATTGACACGTGGATTGATTATATTTTTGGATGGAAGTTAATTGAGCTGCAACTTCACACGTATCAATCATTTCTGCTCGCATTGCACCTTATGAATTAAAGCAGCCGCACAGACAGTCATTATTGATCGCATTGTACAATATGATCTAAAGCTTAAAAGAAATTGTGTTGTTGATTACACAATTACTAATTATTATCATTAACTTTTTATCGATGATTTGCGTCTTAATTGAGGTTATGTTTTTTTTTTAATAACAACTTGTGTCTTATTGTTAGTTAAGGTTATGTTTTTCTTAATAACAACAACTTGCGTCTTAGTTGAGGTTATATATTTTTAATAACAACAACGTCTAATCTACCGTTATAAACAGACTTTGAATTTTTATTCAAATTGTGAAAAACATTTGACATCGACAGGAAATATTTATTATAATCGAAACGGGAAAATTTTGGAAAATGTCTATAACTTTAAATTCCTATGTCAAATTTTTATTGAATGTAGGTATTTTGCATTTTCTAGTTTTCATTTTGTATATTCTGTAATACCTGTCAGTGTCAAAATTCTAGGGTTTCTGTTGGAATCCTTCTTTAATCACTAAACTGTAGGACAAAAATTTGCTAACATTTAGGTATAGGTACCAATCTTTGAAACATTCGACAGGTATTATAGAAACAAAAAAAAACGATCATACTATTCTAAAATATTTTCTGTTACTATTATCGATTCAAAAGAAAATTTACAAAAAAACAAAAACAAAGCAAAACAAAAGACAGTAAAAAGGAATAATTTGAATTTTCATATTTGAAGGTTGCTGATAGTCTTTTGTTTCCCCCCAATTTTACACCGTACTGTTCCAAAATATTTTCTATTTAGTAGTGTGCACACTTTCAAATGAAAATTTACAAAAAACAAAAATTAATGAAAACAAAGGACGATCATTTTCAAAATAATTTTTTTCAACTTGAATTACCTTTCAAATTTACGCCAATTGTCGTGCTTTTCTTTGTCAATTATTTCAATTTTTGCTTGAAGTGTTTCCATTACTTTTCGAATTTTGTTGTTTTTGGTTGAAATGAAACAAAAGACGATGAAAAGCAACAGGCGTTATAATTTGTTGAGTTGTACTTTCATTTTTGAAGGTACATAGTCTTTTGTTTTCCCTAATTTCACCATCACATCGTTCCAAAATATTTTCTGTTAGTGTTATGTTTTCAAAATAAAATTTACAAAAAAAAAAACAAAAATAAAACAAAAATTAACACAAATAAATAAAACAAAAGACGATCAAAATGAACAAAATCTCATTTTCTAATATTTTTTTAACTTGTCATTCTTTGGTATTTATGTTACTTTTTTGTTCGTTTAATTTTTGTTTATATTCAGATCATGCGATGCTCAATTGTTTTTTTTTTATAAATGCGTCTTTTGTTACAAAAACAAATAAAACAAAAGACGATCTAAAGGAACTGGAGTTATGATTTGATCACTTTTATTTTCATTTTTGAAGACAGTCGACTGTCTTTTGTTTTCCCCAATTGTACCACCGTATTGTTCAAAAAAGATTTGAATTTTGGTTTCAAAACAATTAACAAAAAAAAAATACAAAATAAAACAAAAATTAATGAAAACAAATAAAACAAAAGACTATTAAAACGAACAAAATCTCATTTTCTAAATATTTTTATTAAACTTGTCATTCTTTGCCATTCATTTTACTTTTTTTGTTAGTTTAATTTTTGTTTATATTTAAATTGTGCGATGCTCAATTGTTTTTCCATCAAATTCATCTTTTGTTACGAAAACAGATGAAACAAAAGACGATCAAAGCAACAGGCGTTATGACTTGTTCACTTCGATTTTAATTTTTGAAGGTAGTCGACTGTCTTTTGTTTTCCTAAATTTTGTTACCAAACTGTTCGAAAAAAAACTGTTTAGTTACGATTATGGTTTCAAAACAAAATTAAACAAAAAAACTAAACCGAAACGATCGAAACAAATAAAACAAAAGACGATCGTCTTGATGAATGAAATGAACAGGAACAGGAATTTGCCATTCTTTGTTATTCATTTTTATTTTTTCTGAGTTTGTTTTTGTTTTCCTAAATTTTACCACCAAACTGTTCGAAAAATTGTTTAGTTATGATTATGGTTTAAAAACAAAATTAAAAAGAAAAACTAAACTAAATAGAAAACAATCGAAACAAATAATAAAGGAACAGGAACAGGAACTTGCCATTCATTTTACTTTTTTTTAGTTTAATTTTTGTTTATACACAAATCATGCGATGCTCAATTGTTTTTCCATAAATTCGTCTTTTGTTACGAAAACAGATGAAACAAAAGACGATCAAAAGCAACAGGCGTTAGGATTTGTTCATTTCTGAAGGTAGGTGATTGTCTTTTGTTTTCCTAAATTTTACCACCAAACTATTCGAAAAAATTGTTTAGTTACGATTATGGCTTCAAAACAAAATTAAACAAAAAAATCTAAACTAAACAGAAAACGATCCAAATAAATAAAACAAAAGACGATCCAAACAAATAAAACAAAAGACGATCCAAACAAATAAAACAAAAGACGATCAAAAGGAACAGGAGTTACGATTTGTTCGCTAGTATTTACATTTTTTGTTCGTTTGTTGTTAATTTGGCATTTGTTTTGGACAGTTACAAACAAAAATCGAATAAAGACGTTTTCTACTTGTTTTAGACAAAGCCTCCCGTATTATGTGAAATTCGTGGTAAAAATCGGACAATTGCGTCACAAAAAGAAATCCCCTTAATCGATTACATACAGAGTTGCCAGAGTGAAGAAAAATCTCTCAAATTTGAGATTTCCTATGCAGTTTAGTTGAAATGTCATGATGTTGATTACAGAGTTGCCAGAGTTTCGAACGGTTAGTGGAGAATTGCAATCTGACAATGTGGATTTTATTCTTCGTGATTTGTCTGAATGTCATGTTGATTACAGAGTTGCCAGAGTTCAAAAAAATACCGAAAATCTGGGATTTGTCAATTCGTAATTTATTTTTCTTTTTTTGAAAACTCGTTTTGATACTGCTGTAGTATGGATATTAAAAAAGAAACAATTTTCCCCCTGCAATCTATAACGACAGTGTTCTAGAAGAAATAAAATCGATATCTTATTAATTAGATTAAAGCAATTGTTTAATGGGGGAAACCCCCTTATAAATATTTCATTCGCAATAAATATCGTTATAGGGTGTAATGTGGTTTTAAAACAAATAATAATCTCTTTAATCGTCGTGATGATAAAACCAGAATTGAAAAGAAAATTTGGAAATCGATCAGGAAGTCACAAAATATGAAATACTAGCCACGCAAGTCAAAGAATGGATTCGAAAGAGTATTTTGTTTATTTTATTGTCAGCAAACAAATATAATTATGGTGCCAAAATAAATTCCTATTTCTGTTGTATGAAAGCTGAGGAATGCCATACAACCGTGTGTATTCAGAACAGATTACCTATAAATATCGGAACATTAGTAAAAATAATATTACCTACTTCTTGTAGTAGACACTGAGTGGTGAACCAGTCAGTTCTTTTATTAACTCTTCTACCAAAAGCGAGTTCTTTCTTAATCCTAACTAAATTATTTCGTATAGTATACTTTCTGCAGTTTGGAAATTTGGTTTCTTTCAAATTAATTGAATGTAATACATAAAACCTTCTTACCTTACGCTGGAAGCACCGTGGAACATCAAAGACGGCGCTTCACCATGTACTTGATGTTGGATGTTAAGAGTTAAACGTGTCGTATCACAATGTATAAATAATATTTAAGGCGAAATTAAAAATAGCTCTCACTAAACACCGAAACTATAGCGTACTATATACCGCGGTGGATGAAGACTGGGAATTAGTTGGTGCGTTGTTAAAACATCGAGCGCGTGTGGATTTATTTAGTCACTGCGATTTGTCCAATTGGATCATCATCATCATCGACGGTCGGCAAAGGCGCGTATGACACATCTTGAAGTTCAAGAGTAAGAACTGTAACATGTGTGATTTGTAAAGACTATCCCGTGCATTTGTGGGCACGGTCGGGAACTTGGGATAAGACTGAGCGTCATTTTCTGGAGTGGGGGCTAGGCTTAAAATAAGTCAGGAGAAATGCCTGGCGTTTAAAAGAAGTCATAGAACATGATTTCTTTTCTTTTCTATATGTATAGCAGAACCATTATTGTGTTCTAACGTCGGGGATGCTCTTCTCCTTATTAGTTTGATTTGGGCGAAGCCCAAGTAGAGATTACGCAAGAAGGAACATTTCATAACTAACGTAATGCATTTTATTTAGGTCTATCCATTAATAATAAAAGGTTTTTAATTTTGGAAAATCTTTCTGACGCATAAGAAAATTAATAAAAAAAAAATACCTGGGGTTAAAGCTCCGATCTAAAAAAAACAAGCTCGATAAGAAGATAAAAAGAAAACAAACGAGTTTCAAATATAGCACCGCGCAATGTGGAAATTAAAATAATTTTTTTTAAAGAGAAACGTGGAAGTTTCAGTCTTTTTTGGTTTCAAAACAAAATTTCCAAAATAAAACAAAATTTACAAAATAAAACAAAAATTAACACAAACAAAAAACAAAAGACGATCAAAATGAACAAAATCTCATTTTTTAATATTTTTTTAACTTGTCATTCTTTGGTACTTATTTTTTTGTTCGTTTATATTCAAATCATGCGATGCTCAATTGTTTTTTTCATAAATGCGTCTTTTGTTACAAAAGTAAATAAAACAAAAGACGATCTAAAGGAACAGAAGTTATGATTTAATCACTTTTATTTTCATTTTTGAAGATAGTCGACTGTCTTTTGTTTTCCTCAATTGTACCATCGTACTGTTCCAAAAAAAAAATTGTAGTATTTTGGTTTCAAAACAAAATTTACAAAAAAAAAAATACAAAATAAAACAAAAATTAATGAAAACAAATAAAACAAAAGACTATTAAAACGAACAAAATCTCATTTTCTAAAAATTTTTTTTAAACTTGCCATTCTTTGTTAGTCATTTTAATTTTTTTGTTTGTTAAATTTTTGTTTATATTTAAATCAAGCGATGCTCAATTGTTTTTCCATCAAATTCGTCTTTTGTTACGAAAACAAATGAAACAAAAGACGATCAAAAGCAACAGGCGTTATGATATGTTCGTTTTTGAAAGTAGATGATTGTCTTTTGTTTTGCTAAATTTTATCACCAAACTGTTCGAAAAAATTGTTTAGTTACCATTATGGTTTCAAAAATAAAAAAAAAAAAACAGAAAACGATCGAATCAAATAAAACAAAAGACAATCGATCAAAAGTAACAGGAACTTGCCATTCTTTGCTATTTATTTTATTTAGTTTAATTTTTGTTTATATTTAAATTGTGCGATGCTCAATTGTTTTTACATAAATTCGTCTTTTGTTATGAAAACAAATGAAATAAAAGACGATCAAAAACAACAGGCGCTATGACTTGTTCACTTCGATTTTAATTTTTGAATGTATTATCTTTTGTTTTCCTATTGTGATTGTCTTTTGTTTGTTTCCTATTGTGATTGTCTTTGTTTTCCTAAATTTTATCACCAAACTGTTCGAAAAAATTCTTTAATTAGATTATGGCTTCAAAACAAAATTAAAAAAAAAACTAAACTAAATAGAAAACGATCGAAACAAATAAAACAAAAGACAATCGATCAAAAAAGGAACAGGAATAGGAACTTGCCATTATTTGCTTTTCATTTTACTTTTATGTTACTAAATATTACTAGGTATGTAGCACTGGGCAATGTGGAAATTAAAATAATTTTTTTTTTAAAGAGAAACGTGGAAGTTTCAGTCTTTTTAATTTGAAACTTTTGAACAGGAAACGCATTGAAATGCGAGGGTAAAGCTGAATTTATTAAATCAAGTTTTCATCTGTTTTTTTTTTACATTTCATCATTTTTTGTTTCTTTTTATAAACAACACAAGTAACAAATGAGAAATCGACAATTTCCGACGAGAAGCTTTTGAAAATCGAGCTTTCATTTGTTTTGTTTTTGGATTTCATCATTTTTGTTTCTTTTTGCCCACAAGAAGAAACAAAAAAATAGATACAAAGAAACACATGATGGTTCGATTTTCAAAAGCTTCGCGCCGGAAATCATCGATTTTTTATTTGTTAAATAAAAATAACAAATAAAAAATCGACGTCTGCCAGACGAAGTTGTTTTCAAATAGTGCTTTTCACTTTTTTTTTATTTGGTTCCTCTTTGTTTCTTTTTCAATTGTTTTTCGTTTTCTTAGTATCATTTTTCATTTGTTTTGGTTTGCGCGCTTATAATTTTCGGCATTTTGACAGGATTAAAAATGTAATTAAATAAATGTAATTAAATAATTAGTTATTTGTTTTAAGTTACTTTGATCATGGCATTGTAGTTCAAGTTTATTTAAGTATTGCCAACATAGTCAATACAGACGTGACGATGTCATAATTTTTTTCACGTCAGATTTTGACTACCTTCAAAATACATGCACGTGACATAACGAAAAAAAAAAACATGGCCTACTGGAATGCAAAAAGATTGTGAATGGATATTAGATAAGACAGAAACCTCCTAACATTTAGGTAAAGGTACCAACCTTAGAAACATTTGACAAGTATTATAGATAGAAAAAAGAAACGGAGTATATTCCATCTGGAAACTTTACGCAGAAGAGTCCAGGATTATTCAATATTAAATTAACAAACGATTCTTTCTTATTTCTGAATTTATTAATAATTATTCTGTATTAATTTTTGGCTTCAATTAGTGCATTTAACTTGACTTGACTAATTTCAGCGGTTGTTAAACAAAACACTTGACGCAAATTGATTGTTGTAGAACTGAAAGTTGTCATCAGAAGTTCTACATTAACATCCCCCATACATATATTTATATTTTTTAGTGGTGCTTATTTATACTGAAGTGCTCTAACTTTAAGATCATTTTACAAGACGACGGGGTAAGTTTCCATTTAACTAATGAATCCTCGTTGTTTACACCTAAATGAATTACGTCGCGCGTAATATTTTGTCAAACTAACGTCAGAGCGTAAATTAATTATTTCGAAGTGAGTTGTTTAGAAAACGTCGTGAATAATTTTGGTAAGGGATTTGTTTATAATAACTACTCGAAGAAGGTATACAAAGCAAACGAGTTGTTTTATTTACGCGGACGTAATTTTTAAGTTTTATTGTTAATAAATCGTCACCGCCTGACGCCGAAGGCGGTCTTGGTTATTAAATATTTCCGAGCACACCTCGTTTTCACTAAATCTGCACATAAATCAACCTAACACTTACACCCTTGTATACGTTAACACCATTCAAAGATGATGTATTAAATTCCGGGCCGGGTTTCAAGGCTTTAGTTTCGAGAGTAGGTCAAACTGTGCTTTCGGTTCAAAGAGCGTAAAATATACAGTATCATCAAAAAAAAAAAAGGAAAAAAGTACGTGTTTGTAATCTAATGATTTTTCATTGCATCACACCGTTTTTATGTAAATAGAACCCTGAATAGTAGTGCTGCAAACTTAGGGATTTCCCCCTCAAATTTTTATTAAAGGAATTGTTTAGGGAGGAAAGGAAAATTGAAATTAAAAAATATAATTCTGTGTACAATACAATTGTTTTCTAATACAAATGTTTATTTGTAATATCGTTTTGTAATGCGCAATTGGTTTCCTGACTTATTGGTCTTATTTGAGTATTTGACAGCTGATGAGCTGACTAATAGTTCAACAACAGTATCATGACAATGGACTGTTATTCCATAGCATTTGTTTCACTTAGAGCACATATTAAGAAATAATGTTTACAAGGTTATAACTTATGATTTACAACTAACTAAAAGTAATTACAAAAGTGTATTTACATTTTTGAAGATTTTTTTCTTTGTCTTATAACAACAATACATTTTCTTGTATTGTACACATTTTGCCATTCATGACTTTTGAAAAAAAATGTAGGAACATTTAGTACCAATTTAGAGAGTTTTCAACATTGTACATTGAAGAGTTGGCTGCGCAGTATAGCACAATGTTGCCAACTTAAGGGGTAAATTCCTTTTTAAGGGTTATTTTGAAAACGTTAGGGATTAAGGGATTTTTTCCTAAAAAAGTTTTATTTCGTAAAAAAAATCTTAAGAGCTCTAGACAGCTCAACATTGTTCTTTTATGTAACGTGCGTTCAAAAAAGTCTGTTATCAAGAAGGCTCTGAACTTGCTTTTCTTTAAGACGGCACGTCGTAGCTTAGCACGTATGTTGCAACCTTGAACAACAGCGAGCTGTCTACAGTGTCAACTGTCAACAAAGGTATTTGTAATCAAATGAATGTTTTATTTAATTAATTGCGTTTTATTATCCATTTTGTTAAAAATCATAATTGTATGTACACAAGAAGTTAGGTTAGGTTTATAATAATCGTATGGCTACGACGTGACTTTGCAAAATTTGACTTTGACATAAGCCTACTTGATAATGGTTTTTTTAACGCACTTTATTTAGGAAGGTCATATGTTTTAGAGTAAAAAATGAGGTTATGTATCATTTTAAAAATTATTATTATTATTATTATTTTATTTTATTTATTTTTGAATTTTTATTATATATTTTGTTTACTTTGTTTTGTCACCATTCTTTTCATTTTATTTTTTAAATTTATTATTAATCCACTGAATTGCGCAGCAAAATCGATTGTCTTTTGTTTATATTGTTTTCAAATAAAATGTAAAATAGAATTTCTTTTGTTTCGTTTGTTTTGCAAATTTTATTATTTCGTACTTCTTAAAAATTCAATTTGATTTTCTTTGTTTCCTCATCGTTCATTTTATTTCTTAAAAAGCAGTACGCTATTAAATTCTGTTATAAAATCGATTGTCTTTTGCTTTTACTATTATTATTTTAATTTTATTTACTTGTTTTTGATTACTTATTATTTTGTTTTCTCTGTTTTGTTTTGAAATTGTTTTTTTTTTGAGTTTATTATTAATCTACTGAATGGTGCAGTAAAATCGATTGTGTTTTGTTTATATTGTTTTTTTAAATTTTTTTATTTCGTATTTTTTTAGAAATTCTAATATTTCATTTTCTTTGTTTCCTTATCGTTCTTTTTATTTATTTATTTTTTAAATTTATTAACCTACATATTAAATTTTGTTGTAAAATCGATTGTCTTTTCTTTTTATTATTATTCTTTTTTATTTCATTTTTTTTTTTGGAATAATTTTTTGCTTTGTTTTATCACCATTCTTTTCAAATAATTCTTTTGTTTTTATTACTAATCTACTGAATTGCGCTGTAAAATCGATCGTCTTTTGTTTTTGTTTTCTTTTATTTTGTATATTTTTAATGATTTTTTTTGGTAACTCTGGAGAGAAATTTACTCTCTACGGGTTGGTAACACTGGTGTAGCATATACGGTTAGGATTACGTCTACAATTTTTCTTAAATATTCTGCAGTGGCTGTTTACTGCATACCAAGTAGACAATGAAAAAATGAAAAATAAATTAAAAACGATAACAAAATATTAGCTCTGTGACGTGATACTTCAAATCACATTAAAATAAATGTCCAGGGAAAAACAATTGAAGAACACTTGGTCGCGTTTTAAAATAAAACTGTTTTATTCGTACGGAATGTCC
This sequence comes from Serrognathus titanus, assembly GCA_039766575.1. Taxonomy (NCBI): domain Eukaryota; kingdom Metazoa; phylum Arthropoda; class Insecta; order Coleoptera; family Lucanidae; genus Serrognathus; species Serrognathus titanus. Next base: position 10,362,972 of record CM077914.1, read on the forward strand.
TGAGTATTTTAAAATTTTTGAATTCGCCGGTAAATTCTAGCCCGAATTGATGTGTCGCACGATGGGTCTAGCTTGAACGGTTTCCGAGTTACACATTGCTCTAATTTTAGAACTCCATATATTACAGATCAGGTATGGCTTAGAAATTCATATGTTGTCATGCGACATGTCTAACTCGAAGAGTTTCCGAATTGCAATTTTGCTCTAATTTTAGAATTTTAGAGCTCGAAAGCCATTCACATTAGACGTATGGTGCGGCACATGACTTCAGGCTAGAATTAACTGAGGAATTCAAATATGCCATAATATTTAATCCTTCGGTGAGTGGTTGATCTTCTTTTGTTTTTAGATCACCTTGTTTTTCTTGTTTCCATGCCGCTCGTTTCGCTTTCCTCTCGTTTCTTTCGTCGAATTACATTTTCGTATTTCATCGACTATAAATTCTAGTTCGAATTGATGTATCACACAATTGGTCTGACTTGAACGGTTCACAAGTTGCATATTGCTCTAATTTTAGAACTCGAAAACCATTCATATTAAATGTATGGTGCGGCACATGACTTCAGGCTAGAATTAACTCAGGAATTCAAATATGCCATAGCGTATCATTCGTCGGTGAATCGTCGATCTTCTTTTGTTTTTAGGTCTGTAGTATAAATGAATGATGATAAGGTTAAGTAATCAAGGTTGGCAGGAACATAAAAGAAATATTGAAAAGAAACTTCAATCTTACTGGAAAATTAGAAATGATATTAGTGTTTTTGATGGATTAGTGTTTTTAAATAATAAGATAATAATACCTATCAAGTTAAGACGTGACATGTTAATAAAAATTCATGATGGTCATTTTGGGATAGAAAAATCTAAATCAAGAGCAAGACAAGTACTATATTGGCCAAATATGAATAAAGACATTGAAATGTTTACCGGCTCAGTTACTAATGAATAGAATTTGTAAAACAAAATTACCAATTCCTGTGGAATTATTAAAACCTAAAATTCCCAAAAATGTAAAACAAAAATTAAACTTCAGACAAGAGTGTAATAGAAAGAATTATGACAAAACTGCTAAAAATTTAAAAGAACTTGAAATGGATCAGAATGTAATAGTATATGATCCAGTACATAAAAATTGGTCACCAGGAAAAGTGATTCAGCAGTGTACCACACCAAGATCTTATTTAATACAGAATACAGAAGGGAACATTGTAAGAAGAAACAGAGTAGATTTAAAACAATCGACAAATAAATTAGAAATCAGAAGATCTATTTCAATACCAAGAGGAGATGAAAGCCCAATAAGAGAAGAAATAAACCCAAGAAGAGACGAACGAAGCCCAACAAGAGAAGAAAGAAACTCAAGAAAAGAAGAAAGAAGCCCAATAAGAGAAGAAAGGGACCCAAGAAGAGACGAAAGAAATTCAAACGAAACAGAAAAGAAGAAACATGTGACACAGGAATAAACAGACAATACAAAACGAGAACAGGTCGTATTATTAACAAACCAGTTAAGTATAGGGACTATATGTAAAAAGGGGAGATGTAGTATAAATGAATGATATATACATAATATAACAGAAGTGTGGCAACACTGATGTATACACATGTAAGAATAAAACAATAAAACTTAATAGTAAGCTATTGTTATTATTAGTAGTGTTGCTCGTTAACAATATAATACAAGATCACCTCGTTTTTCTTCTTTCCATGCCGCTTGTTTCGCGTTCCGTACGTTTCTTTCGTCGAATTACTTTTTCGTATTTCATCGACTATTTTATGGTATTTTGATGTTTCTTTTTCCTTCGACTACTCTTTATCGACTTTATAATAAAATAAAATAAAATACGATCAACTGTGAGAAACAAATGAAAAGTTCTTTTCCCCGGAACAATACAAAAAAAAAACAAGTAAAAAATAAAGAAAGAAATAAAATGCGATCGATGAGAGAAAAGAAGAGTTTCGAATATCGTTTTCTTTTTGTCCAAAAAAAGATAGGAATCAATCTCCATTAACTTTTTTTCGTTTTCTTTATTCTGCACTTTGTCAAAAATGACATTTTTGCAACAAATATACGTATTGCTAGTAAAACAGAATACGATACTTACGCTTGGCGAACAGTGTTGCCAACTGTCCCTCCCTAAATTTAGGGATACATTTTTCTGAAAGGAGTTTTTTATCAAGCCAAAACTACAATACAAATACAATTTCTTTTAAAATGTTTATTTGTAACATCTTAAATTATTTTTAAATGCGTTGTTGGTTGCCTGTCTTGACGGATTCGAATCTTTGTGTTTTACTTACAACGATAATTTTTTTTGTATAAATTCATTTTACTTTTTATCTTTACAATCAATCATGAGTTTGATTTCTGAGGTAGATTTTGGAAAAAATAGGGATATTGGATTGGCAATACTTAGCGAACATCGCTAAGAGATGTCATCACTACTCAGCGAAATTATTATATCTCTCAAGGTTACCAGTCAGAGGGGCAGTGAATTGCGCGGGATGGGAGAAGCGTATACCGTTTCCATTATCTCCAAATTAGTTGCTTTTTACTCACATGCTAAAGTCTAATTTTTGAACGCCACTGACCGACTCGATAGCCAAGCATTTCGTTTATCGATAACCTCGAAAGATATAAAATTCCCGCTCAGTAGTCATCACAAAGTAAATTGCTTATCGGAAGTTGTCTGAAATTTCAACAGAAAGTCGAGTAACAAAATCATTAAATTGGAAACATTTTCGAAAATAGAGCAGCCAGTCATTGCTTGCCAATTTACGGAAAAGGCTTAAGTAATCAACTTGATTTGACATTAAGGCTTAAAAAAAACTTTAATAACGAAATTGTTACTTAAAACGCCGACGAGAAGGCGCTAAATGGAGAGCACATTTATGCTGCAGTCATATACAGACTGATCATTATACATTGTCCAGAAAAAACTACTTTTCTTGCGTACATCAAACATTAGTTCCTCTCTTATGTTAGCCACATTATTTGACACTTGATGTTAGTTTACGAATTTTCTGTACTAATTTTCCGAAAATAGTCTTTTTCAAGACCGCGTAGCATATTGTTATTATTTCAGAATCTATCAGGTGTTTTCGTAAGTAAATTTTACGCAAAGAAGGATTAAAAACATGTAGGTAAAGTAGATAACTTCACTGCGTACATGACAATGGATGAAAATTTTGATATCACGTCCATGGAAAGCAGTTTTTTCTGGACAATGTATAATGATCTCTCTGTACATAGTCTATGAATGATGTTATCGCAATTAATTCGAAACTAGGATTCGCTTACAATATTCATAGGCCATTGCGAGGCTAAATTTAACAAGATACTATTTATTTATACAAACTTAGCAGCCCTGTCTTTTGTTCAGTGTCCAACACTGGCCACACCCTTCAACTCATAAAGCTTCCTAACTTTTTGATTCTGCCTCGTAGAAACTATTTAATACTCAAGTAGATATTAGCTTGGCACAAGATCGTCGAATATAAAAATGTTTATTTCATAAAAAAGAACAAAAATTCCGTATAGCATAACGTGCGTTGTCTCGACGAAAGCGAACGAATGGCTTCATAAATAAGACGAAATAATCGATATTATTCTTTCCTTATCCCCTCGTCCGTCACAAATTAATCGCGCATGGCGAACCATCGTGCAAAACGTAGGTGAGGTGCGTAACCTACTTACAAGACACAAATATTTCAACTATTTAATATCATCTTAATTAGCGCAGAAAATTGAATAAATTTAATTTAAAACGAAAATATAAAAAATAAAATTTCTAGTAAGTCGGACGCAACCGCAATGGATTTATGAAATGCGATTCATTCAATTTCCATTCCAGGCAGGCCATGAATCAATAATAGAGTTTCTACCTCACCTGCTTGATATACCTGTAGGAAATAAGTTCTGTGTTCGCGGCTGCGTGCTTTCAGAAAATTCACCTGTGGAAAGCGAACGAACGATATCAACCCCGTTTTCCTCCGAAAGTTTTCTTGGCGGTCGCGCGCGGTTTCCAGTTCTTGCTTGAACGGCGAAGATGCACAAGCAAATGATGTGTTTTCGAATTGTATTTACGTCACATCTAATTGGTGAGTTCAATCACAACAAATCATATTTAAGCTAAACTAAATTAAAATTACAAACCCTTCGTTATTAATTTAATTATAATTAGGTAGGTGTCTGCGAATTGTTTGGAATCTGTGTCACCTAAAAAAAAAAAAAACAGAAACAAATTGGTGCGTTATTGTTATTGATTGCGTTTACTTAATTCAATCGTTTCTTGACGTCGTCGTAGTCTTTTCGTATCAGGTACCAGTCGACATACATAATTAAATTATTGCTCTTTACTGTGATTCATTATGTGCCTGTACCTAATCGGTGGTTTTAAATAAACTGTTTTACTCGTCATCGTGAGTACGCGGTCTTTGTGTGTTAAAGTTTCCGAGAGATTTTCAGTAAAGCCCAGTGGGGTAACCATAACTTTTTGACCCGTTAAGCAATGTGTGGTGAAGAACTTTGAGCTTCCACTTTTATGCGACAGTATTCATTCCAACCAGAAGCATGTTAAAGTTACCAATAAAAGTATCTTAGAATTAATTAAATGCCAAAAAATTTGTAATGATATCAATAATGAACTCAAAGAAAGAAAAAAGCGTCGAATTTGGCCCACCCTGTACTTTCACAACTTATCATTTTGTTTCACACTGATGTTTAAGTCCATGGCTTACTAATTTTATTGGGCAGTCTGTTTGTTAATATGAAATGAAACGTCAGTATCGTTTCGTTATTTTATTTCATACCGATACCTAAAGTGACATTTCTCAGAGCATTTATAGGACAATAAGTGACACTTTAAAGTCCTAGAACTTTTTCTAGATTATAGCGAATTCTTGTATTCTTTCCAAAGTAACAATTCATTCAATTTCGTTGCCATTCCTAAACACGTTCCCATTCTACGAAAATTGGATACAGTTTACTACATTTTTACGAATTATTTACGCAAGATCCAAACTCAAAATTTCTTTCTATAATAATTTAACTCATTAAACGTTCAGTATTAAATACTATTTTGTATTTATCACTGCCGAAAAATTTTTTTTAAAGATACTCGTAAGTAATTACAGCCTCGGCTGGAAACAACTTGCTCGTACTTTAAATCGTCACTTTTCGCCCTAGATTAATAAATAACTATTACAGTAATACATAGCATATCTGTAAGCTTGCATTTCTCACTGGTGTTTCATTTCATAGCCTACTAATTTCATATTAGAGATTAATTTATGTTTTTGTTAATACCTCCCCTACAAATAAAAATTTTTCGAGCATGTTGTACATCGTTGAAAAGCTCTTTTTAAAGACCATCTAACTAACCGAAAATCCAAAATGGCTACCATAAGAAAACCAAAAGTTAGCACTAATAACTTGAAAACAAATGACAATCGGGGGTTTTTGTTTAAGTCAAAAACTTTGTCTTAGAAAAGTGTCTGAATATTGTAAAACTTTAAAAGAGGTCACGTTAAGTGTTATCGAGTTATTAAGAAAAATTGAAATCGTGAAATTTTGGTTTCTTAAAATTATCTTAAAATTGAAAAAAGTTATATCTCTTCTTCTTCTAATAACCGAAATATTAATAGTGAGCCTTGAAATCGGGACACAGTGTATAGAGGGTTTTCTATAATGTTCAAGTTATACGTGATCACCCGAATTAGGCAACCAAACTTGCACTTGTGTGAAACTTTGTCCAACCGTGCCACATTTGATGATTTTTCACATTTTATACCGGGTGATTTTTAAAATTTTTTGTCAACTCTTGCCCTGCAATTTGCACGGCATGAATTAGCTTAACTGGAAAACAAGTCATTGCACCCCTTGACTCTTGTTTTACAGTAAAGCTAAGACAACGTTTACACCAAAGCTAACTACAGTAGTTTAGTAGTTACAACTACCAACGTTCTAAATACGGGTGATTAAGTACGTGTGTAGAAGTTCTTACTACTGTAGTTACTAAGGCACCGCAGTTACTTTAGGCAGTCGTAGTAAGTTATAACTAGAGAACAGAATATATGACACAAATATGGGCACTCTTTTTTTTAAATATGCATGAAATATGCAAAAAAATTTAAAAATATCAAATACATAATCTGAAATGTTCTTCTTCGTTAATTCTAGAATTGCGCTGCAAAACTACAAAGTGGTCAAGAATAACTGTTTGAGTTGGCAACGCAATTAAGAGCATTTTTTATTCGGTTATTTGTAACACTGCAATCGGATACATATGTTTTGTTGGTTTGTTTGACGTAACCTGAACAGCGACAGATTGTAGGTTATGTGAATAAACTTTTCATTTGCTAATAAGCTGACTAATAATTAATTATTAAGTGTAAACAACTCATAAAATCAAGCAACCATTCAGAAAACCAAGTTATTAGGCGAATAACTTTAATAGATAGATGGAAAGACCGGGCCTTAGCATTTTAATTTTAATTTGAAATGACAAATGACGCTTGTAAAGTGCTACAACTAGTAGCACTATTTAAAATTCAGCGCTGCCAACTCAAACAGTGTACCTTGACCACTTTGCAGGGTTGCCAGGTCTAGAGATTTTTCCCGGATCTAGTGGCTAAGAGAATTTCTAGGGACAACTTCAAAAATTCAGAACGTATTTTTTAATCTAATTTTCGAATAGTTTCATAAAAATACTTCTTGAAAAATACGTTGCAAGAATAAAACACCTGCTTGCGCTAGTCAGAGCCATCTATAGAGGATTCTCAATTTAGTGCCATTCTTTTTAAAATTATTTCATCGTTAGTATGTAAACTCCCTAAAATATTAAAAGTAACGTGGTTTGCCCGAGGGTATAAGTATACCCTCAGTGTTTCTCCATGATGTGTGCGTTTGAGGAATGTCAAATCAACCACCGATCACTGAATAAAAGCACAAATTGACGTATTGTTTGACAAGTTGGGAGATAAAAGAGGTTACGTTTATGTATTCGTTTAATAGTTTTCATTATCTAAGGAACACACTTATGATTATGATTAATTGTGATTACAAAGGTGGAAGCGTTTATATTATTAAAATTATACAAATAAACTGTTACAAAACTTAGTTGGATCTGAAATCATCATCAAAATTGGCAAATATGAAATAATTATAGTTAATAATTTAGTTAATCGTACGCTAAACAAATAAGAGCTATATACAGGGACGTCTAGGGATATGTAGGGATTTTTAATACAAAATTCAGGGACCATATAAAATGTTATCTGGCAACGCTGCCACTTTGTACATGATTCCCATTGTACAGTTAATAAAATTATTAAGCGTTACGAGTTTCAAATAATATGAAATGTTCGTTACAAAATATAAATTTACCGAATAAACATAAAATTTACGAAAACTCATCATGAATAATAGTGGATATTAATTTTTAATTTTTAAATTAAAGGGTAGTGTGGGCTGGCTTTAAACGGTCAAACTTTGCGAATTTTTGGCGGTAAATTTTAAATTACTATTCCTATTAAAAAAAGAAAAACAAGTTATAAATTTAAGAGAAAAATTGCGCAACCTTGGGGAAATTTCATTTTTTGTTGCCTGGCTTGTTTTCAATAAATTCACGTGACGGTGAACATAACCTAGAGATTCTGTTATTAAACGCATTTAGCAGGCGGCATTTCATTTTATATTGTTTCGCGTAATTAACATTATAAATATGAAATTGTGTTTATTTTGTTCTTCTCAATTAAATAAAAAAATTCTATACAACATTTTGACTAACAAATGACTAAATTTGCAGTAAAAGTTGCAAACGCGCTTGCGCAATCTCAAGTGCTAATTTGGGGGAATTTCACTTTTCTTCGTTACATAGTTTGTTTTCACTAAATTCAACTGTCAGTGAACATAACCTTGATGTCTTGTTATTAAATGCATTTAGCAGCCAACTTTCTTTTCGTATTGCAAATGCCATAAAAACAGTTTTATTAACAAATTTTATTCAAAATAGGTGTCTACCATTTTCATTAAAACAAGGTTGGATTTTACGTAAAGCTCATATTTCATACGTCAGGTCGATTGAGGCTGGTTCACAACTAACAATTCAAAGCCAACTACGAGGAGAAGTTTTAAAAAGGGCGCATTATTTGTCATTATGGAAACATATTGAAGCATTTTCTGTTCTCTCGGATTCTCTAATCAATCATTGCGAATAGAATAAAATTGAAAGCTGTCCATTTTGATCATTTGGGAGCGGGAATTATATTTAAAAAAAAGTATGTGACGTTCATTATAAAATTGCAATGTTTTGAAAAGATGCTACGCGTAATTCTAGTTAATAACGTTATTACTTCAAAATGGCGGTGTCTTCTGAACTCGTCGAAACGTATTATCGTTTTTTCATTTCTCACTATTCATACACAACATCGAAACTATTTTCTACGTTATGTTATTGTACTGAATGCGAAAATTGTATGACTTATAATGTATTAAAATAGAATCTCTTTATTGAATGTAAATTTAAGCAAGCGTGCGATGACATGCGCTTTTTTTCGGAACGCCCTCGTATGTAATTGCCACACTTTTTCTTTTGATCTTGTTTCTAAATAGCTAGCGAATTCTTCTGTAATCGATTTTTGACGTAAATCTTCAGTAAAAAATGACACAAAAGTAAGCCGTCTAAAAATGAATATTATAATAAATCTCCCTGTCGCGTATTTTCTTTTAATCCGACATGCAATTTGCTCATCGATTTCATGTGCCCTTTCACAACTTCGTTCAATTTAATTAAGCTTAAAACAGTGCCTTTATTCAGCGTTAATTTTTTGCGCTAGATTTCTTTTGTTTACGCAATTTTGAGCGACGTACAAATTTTTGACGACTTTTGTAGCATAATTCTAATTTCATTTTTATAATATGTACAGCCTCGGCCAAAAGTATTAGGCACCTTACATTAACTTCTATATCATGAAAATCTGAGTAATATTTTCAGAGGGAAATTAGAAAATTAAGGGTGCCTATTACTTTTGGCCAAGGCTGTACAATGGCGAGCATAGAAAACGGGACACTATTTTTTTGCAGATAATTGTTTTTTTTCTCTCCATAGGAGGTATTTCAGCAACGATCAATCGTCATTTGTTTCGAATTTTATTTGCATTTTATTTTTTACATTTTGCTTTTGTCCTTTCTTGATTGTTTATCATTTGTTCTTGGCGCATTTTCCTGCAAATTCTTTTGATTTTTTTAAGTTTTTTCTTTGTCATGCTTCGTTCTTTTTCTTAGAGCTACAGCTTTATTTAACTTTATTTATTTTTCATCATTTATTTTTTATTTCCGTTGCCTTCCATTCCTCATTTGTCGATCTTCCTTGCGTTGACTGCAACTTGTGTTTTTCGTTTGTTTTAATTTTTCGAAACTCCCGCCCGCGTTTTCCAGGACGATCGTCATTTGTTTCTTATTTCAGTTTAGAATTTGATGTGTATTTTCTGTCGTCGAAAATAAAAATAAAGTTTCCGTTGTGCCAACGTAGAAATTTTTGCAATTTACATTCACCAAACTTTCCAAATTCATAACAATTATTTGAAAAAAAAAATTGTACGTGGAACTGTCAGATGATCCTGTTTCATGTCATGTCTTAGCTAGATTCAGGAAATTTTGACAGGCGTTATGAATCTAGCTAAGACATGATTTTTAATTCCATGGCCATCTGGGGATGACCTTTTCGAATTGAATCGCTTGACATTATTTGCAAATTTGAAAAGTTTGTATTAAATTATAAATTACACATATACTTAGAGCTACAGCTTTATTTATTTATTCATTTATTTTTTATTTCCATTGCCTTCTATTCCTCGTTTGTCGATAATATTTACGTTGACTGCAAGTTGCGTTTTTCGTTTGTTTTAATCTTTTGAAACTCCCGCCTCTATTTTCCGGGACGATCGTCATTTGTTTCTTCTTTGAGTTCAAAATTTACTGTGTATTTTCTGACGTCGCAAATAAAAATGAAGTTTCCGTTGTGCCGTAGGAACAACGTAGACATTTTTTCAATTTACATTCACCAAACTTTCCAAATTAATGATAATTGTTTGAAAAAAAATCTTCGTGGAACTGTCAAGTGATATTTCATGTCATGTCTTAGCTAGATTCAGAAAATTTTGACAGGCGTTATGAAACAACAAGCTAAGACATGATTTTTAATTCCATGGCCAACTGAGGATGACCTTTTCAAATTGAATCCCTTGACATTATTTGCAAATTTGAAAAGTTTGTATTAAATTATAAGTTGCAGATATATTTTAGATTCTCAAAGCTGATAACGTATAATTAACGAAAACTCTCTCATTAAATGAGACGTAATTAACTTAATTGCGGAATCGTTTCATTAAGTTCGCCCTTTACGGTTCCCCATCTCTTTCCTAATTTCAGTTTTATTTAATCCGACCTTAAATCATTCGTTAAGTAAAACGCGACGTCCGAATTTAATAACGAAACGTGAAATCCAATAACACTTGCATGTCTGCCATCCGGCTGGCTTTTTTATATCAATTATAACGACGAATCAATAACATCCTGTAGGTAGTAGTTAGTGATGTGGGTTTGTTAGCTGCATTTCGGTCTTTGGCATCTATGGTAGTTATGGGTTATGGCGCGCGCCGTCGTTCGTTGCGTTGCCGGCGAATTGATTTCCTCTACTATAATTGCGAGTAAATTCGAATCCTATTTATAGAATTCTAGGCTTCGTCGGCACACAACAGATAATTTCCATTAGGCGAAAGGTTAAGGTTCACCGTTAATATTAAATGTTGATGAAACGCACATTTTCTATTATTCGTGGCGGTTTTGTTTGTATTTTGCCAGGATTCTTATGCGAACTTTTTCTTTCTTGAGGTTTTGTTTGTGATTTGCCAGGGTTCTTCTTCTTCTTCCTTCATCTACTCTTAGGCCTGCTCTTCTTCCTTCATCTACTCTTAGGCCTGCTCTTCTTCTTCTTCTCTCTTGCGGATTAGTTGGTGTTTTGCCAGTGTTCTTTTTCTTTCATCTATTCTTAACTCTGTTCTTCTTCACATGACGTTGGTTTGATTTTGTCGTTTTTGATATCCAGTTTTCAAAATGGTCTTTGCCAGGTTGTCCTTTTCCTCATTTGTCAGATTATTATAATCCCGACGTTTCGGTTAGTAGTCACTAACATCATGGATAACCCATTACTAATTTTTTCAAACTTGTTTTCTTTTCGATTGTCGCTCTTTTATTTGAAAGTTGGCGGCGAACACCTTTGCTCAAGCTTGATCAAAAAATTGATTGTCTTTTGTTGTTCAAGAATTCAGTGAACGCCACACTTGATTTTTGTTTTAAAACTGTTTTGTTTTTGTTGCTTTTGTTTTCGATCGTCGAGCGCTCTTTTCAAAAATCGACGGTCAATTGTTTCATGCGTGTTCGACAACATACATGGAGTTGATCTTCGTTTGTTATTCAAAAATTTGGTATGTTTTTAAAAATTTTTAAAGTCATTTTTATTACTTGAGTATTTAGGAATCCAATTAGAATTTTTCAAACTTGTTTTATTTTCGAATGTCGCTCTTTTATTTGAAAGTTGGCGGCGAACACCTTTGCTCAAAGCTTGTTCAAAAAGTTGATTGTCTTTTGTTGTTCAAGAATTCAGTGAACGTCACACTTGATTTTTGTTTTAAAGCTGTTTTGTTTTTGTTGCTTTTGTTTTCGATCGTCGAGCGCTCTTTTCGAAAATCGACGGTCATTTGTTTCACGCATAGTTCGGCAACGTACATGGAGTTGGGTTGGGTTGGGTTTAGGTATCTTAATAAATAAACGAAATATTTAAGAATTTCGAAACAGAGAATTTTCAGTTTTTTTTTAAAGATATTTCAGAAATGAATATAGATTTTCTTGTGTATTTTTATAAACCCCCAAAATAGCACAATTTTTTCAGTTCCTTTTGGTTGCCAACAAAATTGCTGCTTTGCCTTTGAAAACCAAGCTTTCATTTGTTTCTTTGCATTTCATTGTTTTTTGTTTGTTCACAAGAATAACAAACGAAAAATCGGCGACAAGTTTATGAAAATCCAATTTTCATTTGTTTCTTCGCATTTTATATTATTTTTGTTTCTTTTCGTGGACAAATAATCGCTGCCTTTGAAAATCAAGCTTTCATTTGTTTGTTTGCATTTCGTTCATTTTTGTAAGTCAACAATAACAAAAGAAAAATCGGCGCCAAATTTTTGAAAATCCTACTTTCATTTGTTTCTTTGCATTTCGTTTATTTTTGTAAATAACAAACGAAAATCGGCGCAAATTTTTGAAAATCTAATTTTCATTTGTTTCTTTGCATTTCGTAACTTTTTGTTTGTTTTTGTAAGCAAAAAATAACAAATAAAAAATCGGTCCGAAGCTTTCGAAAATCATACTTTCTTTTGTTTTGTTGCATTGTTTTTTTCTGTTCTTCTTGGTAGCCAACAGAATTGTTTCTTTGCCTTTGAAAATCAAGCTTTCATTTGTTTCTTTCCATTTCATAATTTTTTTTGTTTTTAAATAACGAACTAGAAATCGGCGCAAAATGTTTGAATATCTAATTTTCATTTGTTTCTTTGTATTTCATAATTGTTTGTTTGTTTTTGTACGTAAAAACCAACAAATCAAAAATTGGCGCGCAGCTTTCGAAAATCGTACTTTCATTTATTTCTTTGCATTTTATTATTTTTTGTTTGCTTTTGTAAATAACAAACGAAAAATCGGCGACAATTATTTGAAAATCCAATTTTCATTTGTTTCTTAGCATTTTATTATTATTATTATTATTATTATTATTATTATTATTATTATTATTATTATTATTGTTTCTTTTCGTGGACAAAGAAATCGCTTCCTTTGAAAATCAAACTTTCACTTGTTTGTTGGAATTTCGTAATTTTTTTATTTGTTTTTGTAAGCAAAAAATAACAAATGAAAAATCGGCGCAAAGCATTCGAAAATCGTACTTTCTTTTGTTTCCACTCCTTTTTTTCCACTCCTTTCGGTGGCCAGCAAAATTGCTGCTTTGCTCTTAAAAAGCAAGCTTTCATTTGTTTCTTTGCATTTCATTATTCTTTGTTTGTTTTTGTAAATGACAAACGAAAGATCTGCGCCAAGTTTTTGAAAATCCTACTTTCATTTGTTACTTTGTATTTTTGCTTATTTTCGTAAATAACAAACGAAAAATCCTCGCAAAATTTTTGAAAATCTAATTTTCATTTGTTTCATTGCATTTCATAACTTTTGTTTGTTTTGTTTAAGAAAAAATTAAGAAATGAAGAATCGGCGCGAAGCTTTCGAAAATCGTACTTTCATTAGTGACCTTTGAAAACCAAGTTTTCATTTGTTTGTTTGCATTTCATTATTTTCTATTTGTTTTGTTTTCGTGGCCGAAAAAATTGCCGCTCTTGCACGCATAGCCTTTTAAAATCTTGTTTCTTTACATGTCATATTTTTTGTTTGTTTTTAGAAGCAAAGGAAAAAAAAAGAAAATCGATGCGAAGCTTTTGTTTCTTTCTATTTAATTATTATTCTTGTTTCATCAACATCAACAAGCCAAATTCAAATAAAAAAAAATATATAAAAATAACGAGGTTTTTCTGACTTCTCTTATTATTATTTTTTTTTTTTCGATAAACGATAAAAATAAGGGAGGACGGAAAAAGCCCGTTATTTTTACACTTTTTTATTTGAATTTGGCCTGTTAATGGCGTTCATGTCTTTATTCTCTAAATGATTTAGCAGCGCCATCTGTTAAATAATGAATTTTCGTTTAAATTCTTACCAATTTCGACATTTTACTCCAATTAAATTTTGTTGAACAATTTTGTTTTTATTTTCTTCAATAAAAACTAATCTCCGCCCAAAATAATTTTATATATCCGCAGAATGTACTTATTTCGCTAGCTAGGCTACCATCTTTTATTTTTCTTATTTTCTTTACTAAACGGTTTGTTTTGAAAGTGTGCCTGTTGAAGTAACCAGTAGTGCCATCTGTAGTAGAATAGAGGAACGATTTTATCACAATTCATTTCCCTGCCATTAAGGGTGGATTTGTCAATCACAAGTTAACTTTAAGTTGACTCAGTTAATTGCTGTGGCAATAATTATTTTCATAGTCGTTACTATGGGAAAGTTAGAGTTAATCTGTGATTGATAAATCCAACCCTAAATAAAGAAAGATAATCAAAGCGCGCAACATTGGCAACTGCGCTAGTTCTTTTCACAGGAAGTTCAACCAACTTTATACGTGTTAGCGATTAATTGATTGCAAATCTAATAATTTTTTTTTGGTCAGATTTGCATTACAGTTTGTAACATGCAACGGAAATTATATTACCCAGACTATAAAAAATATCCGTTTGAATGGAAGCAGTTTTGCCAGATGACGACATTGAAATTTTCTTCTACTTTCAAACAAAAATTGGTTTTAGGGAATGTATACGTATATATATAATCCGATTGCTCAAAATTTGCATTCACCACTAAATAATCCACCAGACTTTTACTGTTTTATGAACGATCCCTATCGAGCAAATCGCGTTTCGTGCGTGTTCAACGGTCAGCGTAATTACACCTCTTTGGTCAACTAAGAGGTCGTTCAACCTGGGGGGGTAGTTTTCCCTTTTCCCTTTTCCCGAGCCCACCACGAACGTAAAATGCGTTTCATGTCTGAAACGTTGCGACTTCTAAGAATTGAGGTTTTTATGTGGATGTCGAGGAACTTACGACGGTCGTTTACGTTGTAGGTAACCTGATTCAGTTGTGCCATCTATTTATTATCATTATACCAGGTTAACATGAAACAAGCTATTTAGTCAATGATCATTTTATTCTCACAGAAAATAATATGTGTGTGGGTATCTATTTTTTTTAATTTTATCTTAGCATAGGATTACACCGCTTGACTTATCTGCAAACTCTAAAACATAAAGCATTCAAAATAAGCATATTAAGTCAGCTTCAATGAGTGTTATGGTTAGGGATCGGATTTTTACGCTTCACTTTACCTTTCTTTTAGGTTTGACGTGATGACGTCGAAATATGTTATTCCGATGCCTAGTTATGATCGACCAACCAAAGCATGGATGATCCGTGAAGAATGGTTTCTAGAGGATGGTCAATGTTTTCAAAATGTTGTTTTGAGAAAAGGAAGCTTTCGTTAGAGCAAAATGCTAAAGCTTCCTTGCCAGTGTTGTCCTACAAACGTACGTCTTTAAAACCAGGGCCAAAATTAAGAAAAAAAAGCTATTTTAATTGGAAAAATATATCAATTCGATTTACGTATTTAATTATTACTGCTACACTTAATAGTGATCTCTTGTGCATATGCATATATAGGGTGTTACTAAACTACAGTCAAATGTTACTAGACTTCAATCATATATGTATAGGGTATTACCAGACTTCAGTCATATATAGGCTGCTACTAGACTTGAGTCATAAAGAGACACTTTTTTTAGTTGACGGAGTTATAGGAATAATACTGTTTCCGTGCAGACTAAATTTGAAAATGGCGCCAAAAAAGAAAAGCCTGACACAAAGTGCCACAAGCTGATTTGGATGTTGTGTTGTGCTTTCGGTTTTGTTCGCGTTTTATACGTATTTGGTTTAGTTTTTATTTTATTCGGTACACGTTTCAATGACGTTGAAAATTAATTAATAATTAATTAAATCGTACAGTTTTCTATTTGCGATTTAAGGTTGCACATAGAGGCCGGTGATGTAATCGAGCTTTGTGGACCGGGCTTTTCAGCGATTGCCGGGGTTACCAACGTGCAAAAGGCAGAACTCCATCAACAGTTCTAAGAAGAACGATTTGAAAAGAATGTTGGTGGCAAAACAAAGAAAACAAAATGAAAAAGTAATAATAATGAAAACAAAAGACAATCGATTTTACAACGCATTTTTTTATGAAAACAGTGAGGGGGAAACAAAGAAAGCGAAATAAACTATATTTTTTTAAAACGAAATAAAATTTTTAAAATTATAAAAACAAAAGACAATCGATTTTGCAACACAATTTAATAGATTAACTCATTTTTAAAATTATAAAAACATAAGAGAATCGATTTTACAGCACAATTTAGTAGACTAATTAATCTTTTTTAATTTTTAAAAAATAACGAAATGATAAAATTTTAAAAATAATAAAAACAAAAGACAATCGATGTTAGAGAGCGCAAGTGGATTAATAATAAACGTAAAAAAATTAAAAATAATTAGGTAAGGTGATAAAATAAGGAAAGGAAAATAATAATAATTCTAGATGTAAATAATAAAATAAAAACATATAATAATAAAATATTTTTTTTATGAAAGCAGCAATGGGGAAACAAAGAAAGCGAAATAACATATATTTCTAAAAATACGATATAAAATCTTAAAAATAATAAAAACAAAAGACAATCGATTTTACAGAGCGCAATTCAGTAGGTTAATAATAAACGTAAAAAAATTGAAAATAATTAAGTATGGTGAAAAAACAAAGAAAGGAAAATAATAATAATTCTAGAAGTAAATAATAAAATAAAAATATAATAATAATAAAACAAAAGACAATCGATTTTACAACACAATTTAATAGATTAACATATTTTTAAAAAAAATTAAAACAACGATAATTAAAAACAAAAGACAATCGCTTTGACAGTACAATTTAGTAGATTATTTAATTGCAATTTTCAGCTATTTTTGTCATGATTTGCCTTAAATTTTTTAGGGACATTTCGATACCAACATTCTTCGGTAGAATTTACTTAATTTGGATACAAGTAACGAAGTAACTGCCACGAAATTAACTGAATTTACAATCGAAGGAAAACCATAAGACTTTTATTGCAGCATCGGTAGTACCGAAAGATAAAAACGAATTTTGAGGTTAAATTTGTGTTTTACAAGACCAAAACCAGTGTTGTCAACTTAAGAGATACGTCCCTCTTTAAGGGATTTTTTCAAATCAACTGTTGACCATGTGAAACGCAAATAATTTTTTGTTTTTTTACAGTTGGTTTCCAATTGTTTTTTTTTTTTAATTTATGAATCTACTGAATTGTACTCTCGAATCGACTATCTTTTGTTTTTATTATTGTTTTTTTTTTTTTTAATATTGGGCTATATACCTATTTTCTAAAATTTTATTCATTTGTTTTCATTGCTTTGATCAATCTACTGATTTTTTTATATCTTATTGTTATAATTTTTTAAACTTTTGTTCGTTAGTTTATTTTTTCTTGTAACATTTGCTCACAAACAATTTTTTTTAAGAAATACATACATATTAAGGATATGTTAGTGCATTAATTTAATAGATTCATTAAAAAAATGAATGAATAAAATAACGATGAAAAAAATAATATAATTTAAAAAAAAATACGAAATAATAAAATTTAAATAATAATGAAAACAAAAGACAATCGATATTATAGCATAATTCGGTAGATTAATGAATAAAAAAACTTTCACGTTAATTATTATTTCGTATTTTTTTTTAAATTATATTATTTTTTTCATCGTTATTTTATTCATTCATTTTTTTTAATTAATCTATTAAATTGTGTCGCAAAATCGATGTCTTTTGTTTTAATTATTACTTGCTTTAAGGTTTACTATTTAATTTTTAAATAATAATCTGCTGACCACGTGAAAGGCAAGTAATTCTTTGTTGGTTTCAAATTATTATTTTTTTTAATTACGAATCTACCGAATTGTGCTCTAAAATCGACTGTTTTTTGTTTTTATCTATTATTATTTTTTTAATATTGGGTTATATATATATTTTTTTAAATTTTGTTCACTTGTTTTGCCACCTTTTCTCCCAAACAGTTCTTTTCGTTTCAATTTATTAATCCGCTTTATTAATCGATTGTGTTTTGTTTTATTATTTATTTAAATTTTATTATTTCGTATTCTTTAAAAATTCTAATTATTTCGATTGCTTTCTCATCGTTCTTTTCACAAAAAAATTAATACATTTATTAAATTGTATCGTAAAATCGATTGTCTTCGTTTTTTATTACTATTTCGTTTAAATTTTAATATTTATTGTTTGAATTTTTAAAATTGTGTTTTCTTTGTTTTGTTCTTTTGTTTTTCTTTTCAAATTGTTTTTTTTTTTTAAACTGAACTGTGCTGGAAAATCGACAGTCTTTTGTTTTTATATTTTCTAATTGTTGTGTTACATAGATACATATTTGTTTTTAATTTTGTTCATTTCTTTTCATAGTTTTTTGCTAAATTTTCTCTCAAACAGTTTTTTTTTAATATATGAATCTACTGAATTGTGCTGCAAAATCGATTGTCTTTTGTCTTATTGTTTGAATTTTGTTTTCTTTGTTTCGTTATTTTGTTTTTCTTTTCAAATTGTTTTTATTATTATTATTATTATTATTATTAATCAACTGAATTGTGCTGTAAAATCGACAGTCTTTTATTTTTATATTTTTTTAAATTGTGTTACATATATATATTTTTTTAATTTTTGATAATAATAAACATTAATTTTGTTCAAGTGTTTTCATTGTTCAGTGATCAGTGAGTTTGACGTGATGTTTAAAATATGCAACAGCAACATCAATAAGAAGTGTTTGGCATTTGACAACTGTCATAATTGAGAGGTTAAGTTTGTAATAATTAATCAATTAGTCGGCAATATAGAAATTGTAGAATCAGAAATTATTTTAAAGGTAAATAAAAAAATTGTTGAAACTCAAGGCAAATGACGCGATTTTCAAGGTGACCTTGAAATGAGAAGGTTAACGTCCCTAGAACGCTCTGAGCTGCTTTCAATGTGGAAAATGGAATAACTCTGCTTGAAAATGGCAACACTGGATATAAGAAATTGAAAGAGAATCGATAAAATTAATGTTATAGAGAAGCGTGCAAAAACGACAAAAGTTTTTTTGTAATAGAAAATAACGGGTGTCCAAGAATTATTGTAGTGTAGTCCTAGATGGCTATGGAATCAAACATCTTTAACTAATCATTGTTTGAAATTGCAAAAAAAACATTAAATACGTGAAATTTATTTGTTGTTTGAGAGTCAATTGAATGATGCGAAGTAAGAATCGACATTCCTGTTTGATTTCATAGCTACAATAAGACAGAAGTTACTTAAAAAGCTATTTGTGTACGGGCTGAGAGCTGAGAAATGGTGAACTTTAATCAATAAATTCGTTTTATTCGTGATTAAAAAATAAATAAATTCTTTTCTTTGAAATGATCTCATTTAAAACGAGTTTAATATTTTCGTTTCATTGGCGGACATAAATATCGATAGCGATAACTTCCCTTAATGATCGATTTGCATGTTAATTTCTAGTTTTTTTTTACATCGTTGGCTTGCATATTTTTAATAAGGGGTTTTCAAGTAAAGAAAAATCTCTCTGGCAGGCCATGGGAAAATATGACGTCAAAGACGCATGTCTGCGCTTGTAACACAAGTAATAGGGTAATATAATTTGGGGAATTTTATTTTTCTTTGTTGTGTGACATCTTTTCACAGCTTGTTTGCTTTGTTAGAATTGTTGTAATTTTTTAAATTGTCATTACAATTACACTAGATACTTTAGTTAGGTTTTACCAGGATTTCCCTAACTCTTGCAGTTTTGCAGTAACTGGTAATTATTAAAATCCGACCGATTAATCAGCTTCAGCTTCGGCCACCTTCGGCAAAGTAAGTTTGTCGTTTTGGCAAAAAAAAACGTAAAGCACAACATTCTGGTTCATTTTCACTTCAAAACGGCGGTCTTTAGCAATTTCTTTTTTCTTCACTTCTCTGCTCTCATACACGCATTCAAAACTAGTTTTTACATTACGAATTTTAGATCGTTAGAATTTTTCTTAGAAGAATTTTGTTTCATTTATATTCCGTTTGCTTCACATTTTTCTGTTAAAAGTGCTATATTAGAAACGTTCGTACAAGAAAAGTACGCTGCCAAAGGAAATGTTGCTTGGTTCTTTGGGTTCAGGAAATATGCAGGAATAGGATACCTGTATATGTATAATTTTTTTATTTACTATAATTTTGACAGCAAAACAATATTTGTTTTATTTTTAACACTATTAACACTGATTATTTCTGGTGTTATTTAGTTTACTTGTTATAGAACCCGGAAGTGATTCTTTCCAATCTGCATTAATTTGCAAAAACTATGTCAAGACACTTTTGTGTTACGTTGCAATAACAATTGACCCTTCCTCCTTTATTAAATGAATTTATTCCATGTAACTCGATTAAAAAATAAACATTTTAGAACGGATGACCTGGGACATCCTATATATCAATACAAACAAAATCACACTGAAATTTGATATAATTTGATGTGGAATCCAAACGTATACGAATTCACTTTTTGGTTTAATTTATCATTGCCAAATTCCATGTAAATCGATTAAAAAATTATTAATTAATTAAAAATTGGTCTCAAAACTAATATGCGCTCTTGGTTAAAACCTAGAGGAGCAGATGAACGAAATAAATACCCTTATCAAGTTTTTTTATTGTTCATGATAACGTCGCAGAATTTATACGTCATGAAAACTATGACGTGCGACGAAATTTAAATCATACGGACTTTACCCATATTTAACTTGAATAATGTCGTGCGACTTTCAAACACATGCTACACAAACGGATTTTATTTTTATTAATGTTTATAGAAAGTTTTTTTAAAGCAACAGAAAATATACAGTGCTTTCAACAATTTCCGAGTGCCACGTGACCAAATTTTTTAGATAATTCATTCGCGCAAATTAGCGACACTGCAAGATGATTGCGTGTCACTAACCAAAGTGAACATAGGCGTGCGTGGCTCATGATTTATTCTAGAATCCGTGCAATAAATTTTATTTTATTTTTTTCATAGATTACATTTGGGCATATTATTTAATAATGATATTATTTAAGGTTAATTTGTTGATTTTGTTTCATTTTTTTGGTGACGCCCCTGCTTATCCTATTAGTGTAATTGGGATGTTTTACTTTAGGTGTGAGTTTGGTTGCCTAATTTACATGATTATGAATAGAATTAAAATTTTATACTCAAAATATTAATTATTGTTAGTTTCTTACTGCGCAGTTTCTCTTCATCGATATAATGTATTTTTAGCCTGAAACATTGCATGAAAAGACGTTTCCCGATTCCTTGAACTCCTTTCGCCCCTATCAACATAAACGTGAGATTTATTACCGTTTTTAAACCACCAACCAAATATCAAAGTCCTTTCTTTTTTTGTTGAATTAGTGAGTAATTGTAGAACGTGTTAAATATGTATCATAACTTCTCCGTTCTCCGCAAGAAACAGAATGAGTTGTTTGTATACATCCATACATTAGTTATTCGGTTGAGTTGCGTGACTGGGGGCCACGTTTAACGTTGTGTAAAATCTATTGACAAATTCATAACATAATGACGGAGGGCCCCCTGCGTTTCCCTGCTAAGTATGCACGTATAAATCGTCGTTAATTCGACATAATTTAAGGAACCATATTTCTTGCATCGACGGAAAGCAATTTCGTTGTGTTCTAAACGGACCTGCTGCATACAAAATTAAATTACATTTACGTTCGTTTATGATTTGGAAATGCAAACGCAAGGTTTCATTATCAATTATCATACATCAATTTGAATACAGTTTTAGGTTTTCAGCCTGTTCACTTTAACTTCCTGAAATTAATCATCTTGTATTAGTTATTATCAGAGATGCGAATTCAGACTACTTCTAACTTGATAGTACTTGAATGCTCTACACAGCAGCGGATATTTTTTTCATTTCATCGTCACAATTTAACTTTAATCTCTAGTTTATTCCCATAGTAACAATTGTTGCTTTGCAAATAAACCGAAGGTTAAAGTTAAACTGTAACTGAAATCACCTACGACTTTGCATACCTCCCCCACTCTCCGACCTATTTCATAATCGGAGACTAAATTCATATCCCTGGTTATTATTATTATTATTATTATTATTGGAGGATTGCACTCTCATTGTATAGAAATCATAAAACTCAATGCATGAATGTTTGATAATAACTTTCCGATTGCCTTCAGAGATACTGTACAGTCGTGCACGGTTAAAACAGAGCGAATTAATAAAGTATAACATTTCTCCTTGCAGAAACAAAAATCTAAAAGCCAAAAAAGAAAAATATGTCGTGATATAACCTGCGAGTGATGGAGAAATATGAGCAAATTTCCGTCGTCGGGGAGGGATCTTACGGATTGGTAATGAAGTGTCGACATCGCGAAACGGATCAAATAGTGGCCATAAAGAAGTTCCTGGAAACGGAAGAGGACGCTTCCGTCCGGAGGATGGCCCTCCGGGAAATCAGGATGTTAAAGGTGGACCACCTGTAGGTTATTTGTTTAAGTGCGCTTCTAACACGTTACTCCACCAGAAATTGAGGCACGAGAACCTCGTGACGATGATAGAAGTCTTTCGGTACAGGAAACGATTTTGTATGGTGTTTGAGTTTTTGGAGGGTACGGTCCTGGATGAATTGGAGAAGATGCCTGGGGGCCTTGGTGATGAGAGGTGTCGAGAGCGGATATACCAAGTTACCAGGGCGATTCAATTTTGTCATTCGAATCAGGTCGGTGATTTTAACTTTGTGTGTGTGTGTGTGTGTGTGAATTGAGGTATTTGGTTGTAGATAATACATAGGGATGTGAAGCCCGAAAATGTTCTCGTGTCTAGTTTGGGCGTCGTCAAACTATGCGACTTTGGGTTTGCTAGGTTGGTCAGTATTAATGGTGAACCCTGTACTGAGTATGTTGCAACGAGGTGGTATAGGGCGCCGGAGCTGTTGGTGGGGGAGCAGAATTATGGGCCAGGAGTTGATGTTTGGGCGATTGGTTGTTTGTTTGCTGAAATGTTAACTGGCGATCCACTTTTTCCTGGAGAGAGTGATATAGATCAACTCTATCTGATAGTGAAGATGTTAGGTATAGTAACTTTTTTTTTATAAAGAAATGAACGCACGTCATCAATAGTGTTAGGCCTACTGAATGTGTCAAAGCTGTCTCTTCCACCATTTTGGAGCCCAATTATTGGTGATGTCTACTTAAAAGTAGCGATCTCTATTTTTTTTTTTAATTTCTTGTAGACGGCAGTACAATTAACAAAATTCGCAACTGGAGTATAAGGCAAATATGTGTGGTTAAATAAAAATTTTAGTTTTATTAAAATAAATTGAACTAATTTCTTGTCCTCTTCAAATAACAAACGAATTGAAATATTGACATAAATTATTACTTTTTATTTCGGCATAAATATCAAATTTGTTATTTAAATGAAGGAAGATTGGGCTCCAAAATGGTGGACGAGACAGTTCCTTTTATATGCGGTAGCTAAAGAGCCTAATGTTGTTGGACACTGGTGATTTGCAAGCAAAAAAATAGTTAGGCCATGAATGAAAAGTATAACGTTTTTCTGAGGTTTGTTCAATTGACAACTTGTCAGTTTGACTTAAAAACCTATCTTTAAATTCTCGGGAATTGAAAGCGGAAAAGAAAATGCACAAGGCACAGAACTTGTACTGTAGGAAAAAAATCGAACAAAATCAGCTGTCTTCAATTGGTGTTGTAAGTTACGACATACGTTTACACTTCCGTGATATGTCTCCCCTTATTACATTACCCAAAAAATTACAAATTGCGTTGCCAGTTGAGGACAAACGCACTGTATGTGATACAAGCAATAAAGTTACGGTACGGTGAATGGTGATACTACGTTATTCATTTTGGTATTTATAAGAGACGAGCTCTGCGTCATCAATCACCGAAGTAAAAACCGACAAATATTTCTAATTTCCTTTTTAATGCTGAGTAAGAAAATGATAGAGTTATGTTTTATATGTGTTTTATTTCAATGCCAATTTATGACGCAGGGCTCATCTCTTATGAAAACGATAATACGTTTGCATAATGCTTAATTAATTGCAAATTCCTTCTATATCAAATTTTTCCCCGAAAAGTGTCACCTACGGATTCTGTCATAAAATGATGACAATTGCTAGATTGACAGTTTTTCTAACAATTTTTTTCAACGACATCAAACATGAAGAAGGGATGAAAAACAAAAGAATATCGATCGTTTCTCGGCAGTGTCAAAAAAAAAGAAAAAAATTCATCTGGCACAAAATGACACAAAACAAAAGACTATCGGGAAGCCAATAAGAAAACTGTAACGACGTAATACAAATATATACAACAAAATGCAATGGAAAAAAATATAAGCAGAAAACAAAAGAACTACTATTTCATTTGATAGAAAATGATGAAAAACAAACAACTATCAACAAGCACAAAAAAAACGAAAACGTGAAAAAACAATGCAACAGAAAAATAAAATAAAGTACAGAAAACAAAAGACATCGGGCAAGCAAAAAAAATTGTATGTACATAAAATAAATACAAAAATAAATAAATAATGAAAAACATACAGAAAACATAAGATCTACTACAGAAAATGATTAAAAACAAAAGACTATCGGTACGCAAAAATTAAAAATAAAAGTAAAAAACAATGCAATGGAAAAATAGGACAGAACTATGTACGTATGATGTACGATTTCATCCAAAACAAAAAACTATCGATAACCAAGAAAAATTGTACGTGTTTTCTGTTTTCAGTCATTCTGTAATCCTCTTTTGTTTTCTGTTCATGTAATTCCGTATTTCATTGTTATTTGTTTCTATTCCCTTTTTCCATCTTTTTATTCTATTTTCTGTTGCATTGTTTTTTCATTTTTTCGTTTTTTTTTTGCTTACTGATAGTCGTTTGTTTTTAGTCATTCTCTATCAAATGAAACAGTACTTTCTTTTGTTTTCTGTTTATATTTTTTCCATTGCATTTTTTGTATGTATTTGTTTTATGTAGGTACAGTTTTTTTTTTGCTTCCCGATAGGAAAAAATAGATTATAGGATAGAAAAACTTATTATTATAATAAATAAATAAATAATAATAATAATAATAATAATTTTTTTCTATCCTATAATCTATTTTCCATTGCATTGTTTTTTTTTGCTTATTGATAGGCTTTTGTTTTTCAATCATATTTTGCAAAATGAAATAGTAGATCTTCCTTTGTTTTCTGTTTCTATTTTTTCATTGCATTGCTTTATTTTTCTTGCTTTTATTTTGTGTGCATTTTTTTGCTTCTTTTATTTCTCAGTAATTTTCTGCCAGATGACATAGCAAATATTCTTTTGTTTTTTGTTTCTATTTTTCCATTGTCTCGTTCTTCCGTATTTATTTTATACACGTACAATTTTTCTTGGTTGTCGATAGTTTTTTGTTTTGGATGAAATCGTACATCTTCTTTTGTTTTCAGTTCACGTAAATTCTGTATTTCGTTGTTATTTAGTTCTGTCCTGTTGTTCCATTGCATTGTTTTTTATTTTTATTTTTAATTTTTGCGTACCGATAGTCTTTTGTTTTCAATCATTTTCTGTAGTAGATCTTTTGTTTTTCTGTATGTTTTTCATTATTTATTTATTTAATTATGTATTTCTTTTATGTACACACAATTTTTTTTGCTTGCCCGATAGTTTTCTGTCTTTCAGTCATTCTGTGATCCTCTTTTGTTTTCCGTATTTTATTCTATTTTTCTGTCGCATTGTTTTTTCATGTTTTCGTTTTTTTTTTGCTTATTGATAGTCGTTTGTTTTTCATCATTTTCTATCAAATGAAATAGTTTTCTGTTTAAATTTTTTTCCTTTGCATTTTGTTGTATGTATTTGTATTACGTCGTTACAGTTTTCTTTTCGGCTTCCCCGATTATCTTTTGTTTTTCAGTCATTTTGTGTCAGATGGAATTTTTTTCTTTTTTTGACACTGCTGAAAAGGGATCGATATTCTCTTGTTTTCGTTCCTTCTTCATGTTTGATGTCGTTGAAAAAAATTGTTAAATAACTGCACTAATTTTTATTTTTAATTTTTGCGTGCCAATAGTCTTTTGTTTTTAATTATTTTCTGTTAAATTAGATCTTTTGTTTTTTTGTGTATGTTTTTTATTATTATTATTTTTGTATTTATTTTACGTATGTACAATTTTTTTTGCTTATCCGATAGTTTTCTGTGATCCTCTTTTGTTTTCTGTTCATGTAATTCCGTATTTCATTGTTATTTGTTTCTATTCTATTCCCTTTTTCCATCTTTTTATTCTATTTTTCTGTCGCATTGTTTTTTCACGTTTTCGTTTTTTTTTTGGTTACTGATAGTCGTTTGTTTTTCATAATTTTCTATCAAATGAAACAGTACTTTCTTTTGTTTTCTGTTTATATTTTTTCCATTGCATTTCTTGTATGTATTTGTATTATGTAGGTACAGTTTTTTTTGCTTCCCGATAGTCTTTTGTTTTTCAGTCATATTGTGTCAGATGAATTTTTTTTTGACACTGTCGAAAAGGGATCGATATTCTCTTGTTTTTCGTTCCTTCATGTTTGATGTCGTTGATAAAAATTGCTAAAAAAAAACTGTCAATCTAGCAATTGTCATCATTTTATAACGGAACCTGTAGATGACACTTTTCGGTGGAAAAATTGTTTCAGATGGAATTAATTGAGCATTATGCAAACGTATTATCGTTTTCATAAGAGATGAGCCCTGCGTCATAAATTGGCATTGAAATAAAAGACATATTAAGCATAACTCTATCATTTTCTTACTCGGCATTAGAAAGGAAATGTTTGTCAGTTTTTACTTCGGTCGGTAACTGATCACGCAGGGTTCACCTCTTATAATAATAATTGTTATTAAATAAATAAGAACGAAATACGGAATTCCATCAACAGAAAACACAAGAAGAACAGTTAGATTCGCCGGAACAAGATTTAAAAAAAAACAAAAAGCTATCGGTAAGCAAAAAAAAAATTAAAAAATGCGATGGAAAAGGAAAATAGGATAGAAACAAATAACAACTTAATACGGAATTAGATCAATAGAAAACGAAAGCGATACAACTTTTTTTGGCCTGAAAATGATTGAAAAACAAAAGACTATCAATACAAAAAAAATTGCACATAAAATAAACACAAAAAAAAAGCAGCGGAAAAATCAAAACAGAAAACAAAAGATTTACTATTTCTTTAGACCGGAAAATAGCTAAAAGCAAAAGGCAATTGGTGAGCAAAAAGAAAAAATAAAAAAAGTAATGCGATGGAAAAATAGACTAAATAAAATAGAATAGAAATAAAGAACAATGAAATACGGAATTACGGGAACAGAAAACAAAAAAAGATCTATGATATGATAGAAAATGTCTAAAAACAAAAGAGTATCAGTAAGCAAAAAAAAATTTCTAAAAATTCGACAGAAAAATAGAATAGAAAGTAGAAATACATAAATAACAATGAAATACGGAATTATATGAACAGAAAACAAAAGAAGATCTACGATTTCATCCATCTATACAAAGAAAAATAGAATTAGGAAACAAAACATTTACTACTTTATTTGACAGAAAATGACTAAAAACAAAAGATTATCGGTGCGCAAAAAAAACAACGCGAAATAATGGAAAAATGGATTAGAAATAAATACCAACGTAATATAGAATTATATGAACAAAGAAAAACAAAAGAAGTAAAAAAAATGAAAAAGCAATGAACATAAAATAAATACATGCGAAAACGAAAAAGTGGAAACAGAAAACAAAAGAAGCAAAGAAAAAGAAAAAATAATGGACATAAAATAAATACATTTAATAAGAATAATGCAACAGAAAAATAGAAGCAGAAATCAATAAGAGAACTCCAATTTCATTTGGCAGAATTTGACTGAAAAACAAAATCCATGAGCAAAGAAAAAAACAAATAAAAAAACTGTTGTTTTACAGTTACAGAGGTGCGAATACCAAACTGAATCGCCCGGTATACATTGCTTCTTTAATAAAATTAAAATTTCTTTTTATTTATGTATTTTGAAGTTGTCGTGTGTCAATATTAATTGGGAAACCGTATGGTAATGAGTTTAGAACGCTAAAAGCTGATTGCAATGACATTGCCATTTTGACTCCAAACCTTTTACTTTACTTTGTTATTCTATGAATTTTAAAATTGTAATGTAATAGCGTTTTCGATTCGCTGCTATCGAACACTCTCAGAGTATTTTCATCTTGTTTTAACCTCATGTAATAATAGAAGATGGAGATGCTCTGAGAATGCTTCTGGAGCACTCTAGAGTGTTTAGACTTTGACATTGACATATGATGTGCGTTCATTCCCTAGGGAATGTTTAAATTAATTTGCCAAGGTACTCATGTTTTTTTAGGCAAACCCTGCGCAAGACATCAGCAAATCATGTCAAAAAATTCTCACATGCGCGGAATGTTGAAATCGACGTCGAACGACACCAACGGATTATACAAGGTCTTCTCCAACTGGTCGTTGCTTTCCTTAGATTTTCTCATCACCTGCATGAAAATGGACCCCCAATACCGACCAGGCGCCGACGAACTCTTAAAACACAACTATTTCGTCCACGACAGATTTCCTCAGAAGTTCCTTCCGGCGCTGCGCGAAAAAGTCCTCATCGAATTCAACGCGAATCCCTTGCTTCGAAAGTACAAGGCGGGCATCCTCTTATCCACGGATAGTCAAGAGGTGATCAGGCAAAGAAGGTCCCTCCAAGTAGACCCACCCAGGTGGAAGATCTCGTTAACAGAAGGAAGCATCAAGCGCAAGTTCAGTTGCGACACGGTCTCCACGTGTGATAATCTCAGCGATAAGAGCTTAACGAGTATAATGAAGAGCGGGCAGAAATTAAACGTGCCGAAGCCCTCGTATAGTTTCATCAAGCGAGAGAAGAGTAAACCATTTGAAGGCCAGGGCAAACAAACCGAGCTTCAGAAGTTGGAGAAGTCTTTGGAAAACCTGGCGAAGATGGCCAATCAAAAATCCGAAAACATCAGGCCGACTTCCGAGCTCAAAGAAGAAGAGAAGGCGCTGGAGCTTAACACCCCCTCACCCCAATTCCAATCCCTACAACCATCGGATTTTAACAAATCACCACTCGTCTTACACCCGAGTATTAACAACATTAGTTTCATGAAGGAACCCCCGAAGAAATCGCCCAATATTCTGCAGAGTATTCACAATACGTCGATTAAGGGCACGTTTAATCAAGTGCCGTTGTTAAATCCACCTAGGGGGCAGTACTTGAAAAAGCTGGATCGTAACGTGGTACTCGACCATATGTTCATGAACGTCGAGCCCGTCGTCATCAACCAGAATCAAATTTTGGGGCCGTCGTGGCTGAACAACTCTCAAAATAAAAAGAAGGATTTTAAAAGTAAAACGTCAGAGTTTACTTTACCCAATCTACCTGGAGGTCAGTTATATTTTTCCTTTCATCTTTCATGAGGAAAATTATTTTTTATTTGTTGCAGCTACTAACACGACAACGCCCAGTAAAACAAAGAAGAAGGTCCATTTAAGTCCACAGGATTTAGTTTCTCAGATTATCACTCCGGTAAATAAATTTTCATAAACTTGCTTTATTAGTTTTTTAATCTGGGAGTTCTATTGCAGAGAATACAGTCATCTACATCACAAAAATCCGCTTCGTCTAAAGCTAACAATTTTCCATTCGTGTAGAAATGATTTGATTTATATGTAATTTTAAATTTTGATTATTGCCGTTAAATTACTTGCATGGAAAACAGAAACAGAGCGTAACACTGGTAGCAAGCAAGTTCACGTATGGCGCCCTCTCTGTGCTGTAAGTTGCGCGTAAATACTCGAGTGTGACGCCAAACTTGACATGGGTCATGGGCTCAGGTGCCCCATCGCAAAGTTTCCTTAGTTACGCCGCTGCTTTAAAATTACGTTAAAGTGTAAT
Source organism: Serrognathus titanus (assembly GCA_039766575.1). Lineage (NCBI taxonomy): Eukaryota > Metazoa > Arthropoda > Insecta > Coleoptera > Lucanidae > Serrognathus > Serrognathus titanus. Next base: position 10,392,845 of record CM077914.1, read on the forward strand.
TATACTCCATTCACGTTAAGTGTATAATAGTGGCGCTGAGGTCTGCGTACTTATCACATATCATATTTCTGATTTTTTGTTAAATTGTTCTCTAAACCTTAAACAAAAAATAATAATTTATAAATATCGAAGGAAAATTAAAAAAAAAAAAATCAAAACTTGGTCAAAATTAAAACAAAAGATTATCCAGTTTAACGCAGACAAAAATGGAAAAAATTTAAATTAAATTCGATTGTATGTCGATTAAGTGTGGATCAGATTTTGACATTTCTGATTTTTTGTTAAATTGTTCCTTAAATCTTAAACAAAAAATAATAAGTTGTAAATATCGAAGGAAAAATTTTAAAAAAAGTCAAAACTTGGTCAAAACTAAAACAAAAGATTATTCAGTTTAACGCAGACAGAAATTAAAAAAATTTAAATCATTTAAAGACCAATTCGAGAGAATCAGAATTTGATCGAATTTTAAACAAAAGGCGATCAAAACCAATGCGAACATTTCAGGATTAATTTAATAAAAATCATACATCTCAGAAACTGATCGAAGTTTAAACAAAAGACGATCGAATTTAACGCGACAGAAATTGAAAAAATCTAAATCATTTAGGAAAGATTATGATCGAATTTTAAACGAAAGACGATCGAAACCATTTCCAACGTTTTACAAACAATTAAAATAGAAATTAAAAAATGTCAGAAATTAATCGAAATTTAAACAAAAAATAAAAATTTGTGAATATTGAAAAAAAAAAATAAATAAAATTAAATCAAAATTTGATCGAAATTTAAACAAAAGATGATCGAATTTAACGCAGACAAAAATTGAAAAAAAATTTAAAGTAAGTTCGATTGTATGTCGATTAAATGTGGATCAGATTTTGACATTTCTGATTTTTGTCAAATTGTTCCTCAAATCTTAAACAAAAAATAATAATTTGTAAATATCGAACGAAAAATTTTTAAGAAAATCAAAACTTGCCAAAACTAAAACAAAAGATTATCCAGTTTAATGCAGACAGAAATTAAAAAAATCTAAATCATTTAAAGACCAATTCGAGAGAATCAGAATTTGATCGAATTTTAAACAAAAGACGATCAAAACCAATGCGAACATTTCAGGATTAACTTAAAAATCATACATGTCAGAAATTGATCGAAGTTTAAACAAAAGACGATCGAATTTAACGCGACAGAAATTGAGAAAATCAGAATGATTTAAGAAAGATTATGATCGAATTTTAAACGAAAGACGATCGAAACCAATTCCAACATTTTACGAACAATTTAAATAGAAATTAAAAAATGTTAGAAATTGATCGAAATTTAAACAAAAAATAATAATTTGTGAATATTGAAAAAAAAATTAAATCAAAATTTGATCGAAATTTAAACAAAAAATGATCGAATTTAGCGCAGACAAAAATTGAAAAAAATTTAAAGTAAATTCGGTTGTATGTCGATTAAATATGGATCAGATTTTGACATTTCTTGACTTTTTACTTTTGGCAACTTTTGATAAAGTACAGCGCGTGAGAAAGGTCTGGAATAAATTCAGTCCAATTATGCTCATACAGGTCAATTAAATTTTTCTCTCTCTATATTTTGATAAGAAAACTTCATAGATGGCGTTGGTGAAGTACCGAATATGACGTCAATGATTTTTTTAAAGCAATACACATGAAGGTTAGAACGGAAAGCAGTGCCAATTTATGGCGTGCATGAAAGTTACCTAACCTTATTAATAAAGAACATAATTATTGTTTAATCAGATTACTATGACAATGAAATAAACCATTTTTCATGAATGAACGGCAGTGAACTGTCAACAAAATCTTAGAATATCTAGTAACTTCCCTAGATCTCGTTATGTTGCTAACTTCATTTTAATAATTGGTTGTAAATATCGATATTAAACTCGTGGATGTGTACGATCAGGACAATCAATTTCGATCTCCCTGTAGTATAGCATACTTATAAGGTGCGTTCAAAAAAATCCGTTATCAAGAAGGCTCTGAACGTGCTTTCATTTTATAACGGCACGTCGTAGCTTAGTACATATGTGGAAACCTTGAGTTACTGCGTACTATCAACAGCGTCAACTGTCAAAGAATTTGTTTACATTTTCATAGCATTTGTAATAAAATTAATGTTTTCTTTCAATAATTAAGTTTTATTATCCATTTTATAGAAAATCGTAATTAAATGGATATAAAAAGTTAGGTTATGTTTATAATAATCGTATAGTTACGACGTGACTGCAAAATTTACATTTGATATAAGCCTACTTGATAACGATTTTTATTGAACGCATTTTAGTTTGCAAATAAATGTTAAAAAAATAAAAATGCTGATGCTGTGAACAACATCGGTCACTAAAGTGACCGATTTCTAACTTAAAAACCGACTTACAACGTATAGTTTGTTCATTTTTTTTATATCTGTCATTGTCAAAATTCTAGGGTCTCTGTTGGAACCCTGCTTTTACCACGAAAATTGTTTTTTGGCGTACAAAACTGTTTTAAAAATCACTGATGCCAATTTCTAACCTAAAAACCGACTTACAACGTATAGTTAGTTTATTTTTTTATAAAATCTAAAAAATTCTAGGGTTTCTGTTGGAACCATACTTTTACCACCAAAGCTATTTCTGGCGTACAAAACTGTTTTATTCTTGACGTCATCAATGATGATACCGCTAAAATTACTTTCCTAAAACGTTTCAAAACACCATCGATTTGTAGGTTATAGGTAGGCACTTGCTTGTTACTTTTAACCCCCACTCTACTTTGTAATAATTTCACAGCGTTTTGAAATGAATGCACTTGTTTCAAAGCATGACGTCATTCTTTCAAAACATGATGTCATCGTTTCAAAACATGACGTAATTGTTTCAAAGCATGACGTCATTGTTTCACAACATGACGACGTTATTTCAAAACATGACGTCATTGTTTCAATGTTTAAAAACGCACATTTCAAAATATACGAATTAATTTCAAAATGGTGTAAATTGAATCCAGATCAGAAATCCTTGAAATTTCCTAACATTCAAGTAATAGGTACCAACTTCAGAAACATTTAACAGATAATATAGAAGTAAAAAAAACGGACATTAGTAATAAAGCATTACGATACCAGTGCTGCCAACAACTCTGATTTATTTTATTATTCAATCACAGTGTATTTCTTTTTTCGCGCAATCTTGAAGCAGAATTATTCTGCTTCTTGATGAAACAATAAGATTGCAATAATTTGTTGCTGTTAGTATTAAGAATTACTTTCAAAGAAACTGTAAATAAATTCGTATTGTATATAATGTACATTTGTAAAGATTTGCATTGTAAATATGTAAATAATACTTTTAGTAATAACAATGCTAGCTTATACAGTTACTATTATTGTTAAAAGTTTCGTTATCTAGTTTTCATGCTTTGTAGTTCAAATGATTTGGGAAAGGTCATTTTTCAACGAATTGTAAGACTGCGAAACTATTTAGGAGGAATAATTAGTTTAGGGTGCGTTAAGTCAGCAGGAGATAAAAAACTTAGTTCTATTGTTTAAGCTTAAGTTGGTACTTGACTTAACAGGCCAACGATTTTGATGAGGCACTTAACGCGCCCTTAATTTCATGTTTTATTATCATCCAATGTTCAGTAACTTAATCTTCGTTCATGTCAACATTTTTGGATTCACCAACACTGCGTAATTTCCGTGGATTCACCAACAATGCGTAATTTCAGAGTCTTTAACACATTTTATTTTTTTAGGAGGAGAGATACAAAAGAGCTAAAAGAAAGTATGTTAATTTGGATTTTGCATCGCCTTCTTTTTGAGGCAAACGAGAAACCATAATGTATTATTATATAAGTTGTTTTTTTATTTAAATTGTATATTGTAAATATTATTTTTGTAAATAATATAATACTTACATTCCTGGGCATTTTTTTTTGAAATATTTAAATAATTTTTTACAAAACAACTTAGTCATGCATAGCAAATAAAACAAGTTTTTTTTTGTAATTTTATTTTATAATAAAAATCATTTAGAAAAAGGAGGTAACAAATATTCGTAAATCAAAGTTTTTATTAGGTCTACATTATAAGTATAGACAATAAATATAGTGTGTTTCAGTCGGAAAGTATATTTTATATATAATACACAGAATTCGACGCAAACTTCAGCCAGTGACATTAAAAACACGTAGCCGTACATAAATCCATTCATAATTAAACTAAGTAGCGCATAAAATAAAAAGGACCGCATGCATTTCGTCACGGCGTGAACTAAACAACGATATAGTACGAAATATCAAAACTGTATCCTAAATTAAAAATTATTAATAATACGGTCGGTCACACACGTACTCGCAAAGAGCCCTAAAGTAAATCAAATAAAACTAAAATCAATCCATTAATTAATTAAAAAAAGGAATTCAACTATTCGATGTATAAAAGAAAACGTAAATAATAAAACGCAAAAACAACGTTGATTTCAGTAAAACGTAAGTGATCGTGACGCCTGAGCCCAGCACACGTCAACTAAGCCGAGCGCCCACAATCTGCGACGACGACGTTCGTTTTTTGTTTATTGAAAAAAATTGCAAGCAGTATTTTATTAAATGCAAAGTAAATAAATCCGTGGCGGATAATCACAGTGCGAAACGGATTTTACTTCTCGAAGAGTTCTTTGATGGCAATTTCTTCTTTCCTCGGGCAGGATCTTTGTAGCTTTTCGCCACCTGACAATGGGTACTGTCGATGGTGGGCGATGAGATCACCTAAAAAAAATTAATTACTCACTTTACACTTATTGGAATAAAATTGCCTTTCATTGAATCAATGAGTTAAAACAGAAAAAACCGGAAAGACAAACTGACGCTCCTACATTTTCCACCAGATGTGTTATTTCTGAGCGCACTCTTGTATAAATTGTTGTGTTCAGGATATTTACATGTGTAAAAACTCAACAGATGTCTAACTGTTCAATACGTAAAAGTTTCTTTTGCTGAATTTTGATGAATTAAAACAGAAAAAAGAAAACAATCGAAAGGCAAGGATCCAAGAATGTACATTTCTTTTCGAATGGACCCTCGAACATACAGTGACATTCTCGAAGAATTCGAAATGTTATTCACAAAAATCAATTATTCTATTTCTGAATGGTTTCGCTTACACGCGTCGTTCAAAATGTTATTTCTGTACGCTCCCCTATGTAAAATTGTATTCACAAAGAAATGTACGGCATTTACATGTGTAACAACTGGCAGAAATCAGTTTTAAACATCTTAAAAGTCAGTTCTTGAGTATCAACAATATGAATTGTTTTTTTACAGAAATAAAATGAAGTAAATTTAAATTTGCCGCCAACTGGCAGTAAGTTCGAAAATTATTCTAAACTAATTTTTGTTGTGTTTTACATTAATTACATTTTTTCTCTACCCATCCACTTTCTGGTGGATTTAATTGTAACAACGCCCAGTATTACCAATGGACGATCGCAAAAATCCTGAACATTTAGCAGCTTAAATAGTCACTATAAAAAGTCACTAGAAGCAGAAAATATTTCACTAGAAACAAATGCCGAAAAAAAACAAACAAACTGTGTTTTTCATTTAATTCAATACATGAAATATTTAATTAGTACTACTTAAGCGTATTATGATTGGCAACACTGACCTCAGCGTAAAATTACGAAAGCAAAACGAGAGTCGACGGTTTTTGTTAAAAGCATAAACAAAAGACGATCGAATGTTTAACAAATGCAAGTGTTACCGTCAGAAAGTAAATTAAAAGCAAATCATAACAAAAGACGTTCGGATGTAAATCGAATTTCAATTATCTTCAAGAAAGAAAAAAACAATAAAACAAAACACAATCAAGCAAATGCACAAAGAAAAAAAATGAAACAAAATACGACCGACAGATGAAAAGTAAACTTTCGACTCTAGTTCTTTTCATCCAGGAAGAGGGCAGCAGTTGATCGCCAATGAATTTTTTTCTCGCTTTCTTTTCTCAACAAATTGCCAAAAATAACGACGTTTACTCGAAAATGTAAAAAAGTTCTGTTGGTAAAGAAGAACACGATTTTTATGCTATATTTATTTCATGACAAGTTTCACCTTAAACTGACGGAATCAATCGAAGTAATTTTTTATCGAACTGCTAAACCTTGAGTGGTTTAGGTTTCAATTATTTCGAAATAAAATCACTAGATTACTCACTAAACTGGTCACGAAATCACTAGATTTTAGACATGTCTAAAACCACTAAAAGTTGGTCGAAATATCAACAGAAAATCACTGGAACTAGTGACAAAATCACAATACTGGCAATATTGTCAACGTCAATATATTTTAGAATTTTGAATAGTAGATGGCGCTAAATTAATTACTTTGTTGATCTGTTGTTATTCAATTTGAGTATTTCAAGAAATACCAAGAAATTAATAGTTTTTGGCAACTGACATGACAGTTGCCTATATTGTGCCGTGTGGCTGGCTCCTTCTGTACAATTTTGAATTAAACTTTCACCGTTGCGTGTTGCATTAGAATTGGTTTTCGACATTAAGTTTAAATTGCTCGTGACGAGTTCCCCAGTTTTCCAAGCAAAATACGAACGTGATGCTGCATACTTGAAATTAGTGTTGCCAACAGTCGAAAACGTATTTACACTAACCGTCAGAAGAAATTCTATCAAAATCTATTCAAATTCCGTTCTACCAATAACATATTTACTAAACTACCAATAAATGATGTTAGTTTTAGGTTAGTCACGCCATCTGTGAGCCAATCAAAGATTTCACATCTTTCCAAACCCATCCTAGATGGTGACAGAATTTGCTGGAGCGTTCGTTCTAAATTGCACATGTCGGATTCTTGGGTTTTCTATGAAAAATTAATGCAAACGTGATTAATATACTTGAAATCAGTGTTGCCAACAGACGGAAATGTTTCTTTACGCCACCTGTGAGCCAATCAAAGTTTCTACATCTTTCCAAACGCGCACTAGATGGTGACAGAATTTGCTGGAACGTTCGCTCTAAATTGCTCATGTCAGTTTCCCCGGTTTTCTATGGAAAATTAATTCTAACGTGATTAATATACTTGAATTCACTGTTGCCAATAGTCGGAAACATTTTTCTACTGGACACCAGAAGCCAATCAAAGATTCCACATCTTTCCAAATGCGCCCTACATGGTGATAGAATTCGCTAGAACGTTCGATCTAAATTGCTCTTGTCGGATTCCCCAATTTTTGTGCAAAATTAATTCGAATATGATTCAATATACTTGAAATCACTGTTGCCAACAGTCAGAAACATTTTTCCACTAGACACCAAAATCTATTAAAACTCCCGGCTTCGTTTTACCAACAATAAATTTGGTATACTACCAATAAAAACTTCGATTTTTAGGTTAGTAACGCCATCTGTGAGCCAATCAAAGATTCTAATTTTTTCCAAATGCACCCTAGATGGTGACAGAATTTGCTGGAACGTTTGTTCTAAATTGCACGTCGGATTCCTCGATTTTTTTATGAAAAATTAATGCTAACGTGATTAATATACTTGAAATCAGTGTTGCCAACAGTCGGAAACGTTTCTTTACTAGACGCTAGAAGAAATTCTACCAAAAATCTGTTAAAACTCCTTGCTCCGTTCTACTAACAATAAATTTAGTAAGCGACTAATAAAAGATTCTATTTCTAGACTAGTCACGCCATCTGTGAATCAATCAAAGTTTCCTTATCTCTCCAAACGCGCCCTAGATGGCAATAGAATTTGCTGAAACGTTCGCTCTGGATAGCTTATGTCGGATTCCCCAGTTGTATGTGGAAAATTAATTCGAACTTGATTCAATAGACTTGAAATAAGTGTTGCCAACAGTCGGAAACGTTTTTCTACTAGACGTGGGAAGAAATTCTACTTCAAATTTATTAAAACTCCCTGCTCCGTCCTACTAATAATAAATTTAGTAAACTACCAATAAAAGATTCGATTTTTAGACCAGTGACGCCATCTGTGAGCCAATCAAAGATTCTAAATCTTTCTAAACGCGCCATAGATGGTGATAGAATTTGCTGAAACGTTCGCTCTAAATCGCTCATGTCGGATTCCCCAGTTTTCTATGGAAAATGAGTACGAAAGTGATGTAATATACTTCGAATCAGCATTCAGTCGTAAATGTTTTCTATTAGTTGCCAGAAGAAATTCTACCAAAAATCTCTTGAAACTCCCTGCTCCGTCCTACTAATAATAAATTTAGTAAACTACCAATAAAAGATTCAATTTTTAGACTAGTGACGCCATCTGTGAGCCAATCAAAGATTCCAAATCTTTCCAAACACGCCCTAGATGGTGATAGAATTTGCTGGAACGATCACTCTAAACTGCTCATCTCTGATTCCCCAGTTTTCTATGGAAAATTACGAAAGTGATTCCATATCATTCAAATCAGCATTACCAACAGTCGTAAACATTTTCTATTAGTCGCCAGAAGAAATTCTACCAAAAATCTATTAAAACTCCTACTAATAATAAATTTAGTAAATTACCAACAAAAGATTCTATTTTTAGACTAGTTACACCATCTGTGAGCCAGTCAAAGATTCCATGTCTTTCCAAACGCGCCCTAGATGGTGACAGAATTAGCTGGAACGTTCGCTTCTTGTTTCACGCTATTTTGAAATGACTGTAAGGAAGGCTCCATGCGCTATCCAAATGAGTTATTACTCCGAAAGCGGTATGTGTAAACATAGCGATTAGTAGAACGTCGAAGTTATACAAGTGTTATTTGTTAGTCAAGTATTGCAGATCGTTATTCTTGTGTTTTTATGACGAAATCCAAACTCGTAACAATATTAATCTGCAAAAAGTAATTTTATTTCAGAAGAGCATAGAGCAAATCAAAATTAGTTATTCATTGAGACCTTGGTAATTTAAATATTAAATCTGTGTAACTGTTTTATTTATTTTTTTAATTAATATCTACCGGATTTTCACTAAATTCAAAATTTGCCAACTAGACGATATTTTGCATCCACTAAATTTAGTAGAAATTCTACTGAATTGGCAACACTGCTTGAACAGTCACATCAATGTCATGGCACAAGGAAGTTGATATGTGTTCAGAAATTGTTTTCTCTAGCCCGTTTAAAGAAGTAAAAGAAAAGTAAACCTGTTGTTATGAAAATAAGAAAAAAACACGACTTATTTGGAAAACAGAAGAATGAAAAGCAAAATATGTTAAGAATTCGGAAGAGAAAAGTGTAACTTCATGACCAAGGTGCGCTTGTAGATGTAATTTCTGAACGCGACCTATCTTGTCATTTAAAAGTATAATTTCTGAACGCAACCTATTTTGTCTCTTCCAATTTTTTTTTAACTTGCAAAAAACGACATCAACCTGATTTTTTTTTAAATATAATTTATATTAAATACAATATAATTTAATTGAGGTAGCGACTTTACTAAATCATCTCTTCTCGCAACGGTCATAGACATCAATTACACCAATAACAGCTGACCACAGTTGTTTTGCAGAAATTCTTAGACGGCAGATGGTCGGCGCTGCGTTAATTAAGGATCCGTTTAATTGATGAAACTCGCGCAAGATTAAAAAATATTTTAACAGAAAAAATTACTCACTTAAAGTTTTGTGTTCCAATTGGTTATTCCCCAAAAAGGAATAGTTCTGTGTGGCATTGACTAAGTAGTGTTTACACTTATCACGAGCCCGGTAGGAAATCGCGTACCCCCAAATTCTCTCCGACAATCTCACCAGGAAACTACCATCTAACTGGTCTTGAAGGAGCGATTCTGCTTCTTTTCTGCTAATTAAACCTTGAAGCGAAAATAAAATTGGGTTTGGTCTTTATAAAAAAACAAAAATGTAGAAATTTACCGTGGAACCATGATTCTATGTTATTTGAGGCGTCCAAACCAGCTTTCCTGGTCACTTCTTTGTTTCTAAACCAATCCAAAATGGCTTGCTTTCCAGGAGGAGCCCCCGGCGTGGCGTTGCAGTAATTCGTATCTATCTCTAGTTGGCTGGAACTTAATCTGTGTTCCTCACGCGCTCTTCTCGCTATTTCTCTTATTTGTTGTTCGGCTTGCTTTGCTTTACGTTCTGAGGAAAATCGATTTTTATTTAAGCAAAAAGAGAGAGAGAGAGGAAAATATTACCTTGTTCTATCCACAAGTGTTCTTGTTTCTTCTCAGCTTCCTCAGCCTCCTTCGCCGCCTCCATTTGCTTCTTTTGTATTTTCTTAAATATTTCGCACGTCCTCTCTTCCGTCAGTCTTTTTTCCCATAGGGCCACTCTTTGCGCGACTTTATTTTTGTTAATCGAAATTTCTTGCAGTACATCCCGGTCGATAATATTAATCTTATTCTTAGTCTGATAATGGCAGAGGCTGTAGTTGTTGATGTTTTTAATTGGTTTATTAATTTTCTCCCTCAGTTCATCCACCGAACAGTAAATATCCATGTCGTCTTCTGCTTTTAGCTTGGGTTCGATGTCGAGGTCTTCTATCTTAGGCGTCAACTCGATGAATTCGAGGGTCAGTTCGGCTTCCACCTGTTTCCTCAATTGTTCTGCTTCTTCCTCGGCGAGTTGCCTGGCCTTTTCGCGTGCTTCATCCCGCAGGATTTCATCGATGCTTCTGTCGTTCTCGTGTTCGCCCATCACCCACACCCAGGGTTCACCATCGATGCTTTTCAGGAAGTTTACTGCCTTTTTGAGTTTACCATTTTTTTGGGGTTTGGGAGGGGGTTCCTTGGAGATTTTTTCATCCCAGGCTTTCCAGCGACGCACCTGTTCTTCACGCATCTTGCAGAACAAGGATTGCTTTTGCTGCTCGTTCAACTCGGCTAGGATTTCAGGATCTACGTAGAGATCCCTTAGGATTTGTTGAAGCATGATTATCCTGGAACACAAAGAAAATTTAATTAATGAAAGAAATAAACGTGAACCGCCCACACAATTAATTATTAATTGGTTCGTTGTGAACCGACCATAAAAAAAGAATCAACGTGCGCAGGCGCGTAAACATGGACGCTTATGACTGGAAAGTTGCATCAAATTTCATATTTAACTTGCCATGTCAATAAATTTATCTATAAATTATAGTTGCGCCTCGAGTTATCAAGGAATCTATTGAAACGTGTTCAAAACATGTAAAACATTTCTCTTGCGCTTAATAAACGTCGCAGTTGTAAACAAAGCTCAATGTGTTAATCCAATTTACATAAACTACGGATTACATCGACATTCTAAGCAACATGACATCAGCTTCCTCTTTCATTTCACACAATATACGACGAGGAGAGGCGCGTACACACAATACATTCAATGGAACGAAAGTTCATCTTCCACAATATTAAATATTTATTAAAAACTTACTCGTCTTGCAGTTATTGTTGCGTGTCGTTGACACCGCGCATGACTAGATTAGAATTAACCGTGTAATTATTTTTAAACACGGATATTAAACAAACAGAATTTTATTATGAAACTACGGTAGGATCGAAGTTCAATAATACCAGGAGGTACTGACCTCAACTTGTAATTGTGATTTAATTGTTTTCTTCTAACTACCGGGATTTTTTTTTCCATTCGCAGTTTCATTTCGAACAGGATGTCAATATTATTTAATTGTTACTTTATTATTTTATTTTAGTACACAGTTATTTTTAATGATTGTAAATAGTTTGAATCTGGCGCCATAGATTACAGTGTATTTCACGTATCGAGCGTGGCCAGACTGAAAACAATAGCAAGAGTAACCAAGGTTGCCAAATTGGGCGCAGTGTTGCCAGCGCTATTTCCCACAATTGTGAGTTAATACGCTGATACGCCCATGTAAAATCTATTACGTTTTCTCGCTTACTTTATTTAATTTATAATATGCTCCCAAAATTCGTGTTTTGGTTGTATTAGAAATTTGTTTAACTAGTAGGAACTCCATTATCCTGATGTTGGTACTGTTGGTAACATGAGCAACCAATGGAAATGTTTCGCGGTGCAATTATAGCAATGCTTTAGCAATTTTCAGTTTAGATTATGTCATGTGCACGTCATACGTTACTTTTAGGTTGCTTTTATTAATTGTTTAATTGACTTTCATTACTATTTACGAAATATTCACATGTAATGCGTAAACTTTGGTTAGAAACAAATGACAATCGATTTTTTGCGCACTTTCTTACAATCAAAAATAAACTTTGTCAGAATCGATAAACAAAAGGAGATCGATTTTTCTGCGATGAACTTTCGTCAGAAACAAACGACAATAATAAGCTCCTTTTACCTTTGCACTTTCTTAGAACCAAAAACAAAACAAGATCAATTTCTTATGCATTTTTTTGAATAAAACAAAAAACAAAAGAAGTTTCGTTAAAAACAAATGACAATCGATCTTTTATGCACTTTTGGCGAACTTTCGTTAGAAACACATGACGATCCATTTTTAAGCACAAAAAAAAAACAAAAGAAGATCGATCTTCTTATGGAGAACTTTTGTTAGAAACACATGAGGATCGATTTTGACGCACTTTCTTAGAATGAAAGAAAAACAAAAGAAGATCGACTTTTCTATGATGAACTTTCGCCAGAAAGAAATGTCTAGGTTCCTTTTATGCACTTTCTTAGAATTAAAAAAAAAACAAAAGATCGATTTTTACGCACTTCTTTAGAATAAAAGAAACAAAAGGAGATCGATTTTTCATTGAGAACTTTCGTTAGAAACAAATGACAATCGACTATTTACGCACTTTCTTTCAATCAATAAACAAATGAAGATCAATTTTTCCTCGATGAACTTTCGTCAGAAACAAATGACAATACGTTCTTTTTACCTATGCACTTTCTTAGAATCAAAAACAAAAGAAGTTTTCATCAACAAATGACAGTAGGTTCCTTTATGCACTTTCTTCGAATAAAAAAAAAATAAGATCGATTTTTACGCACTTTCTTAGAATTAAAAAAAAAAAACAAAAGAAGATTGATTTTTTATGGTAAACTTTCGTTAGAAACAAATGACAATCGACTTTACGCACTTTCTTAGAATAATAGAAAAACAAAAGAAGATCGTTCTTTCATGGTGAACGATTATTAGAAACGAATGACAATCAATTTTTACACCCTTTCTTAGAAGAAAAAAAAAACAAATGAAGATCGATTTTTGTTAAGGTGAACTTTCGTTAGAAACAAATGACAATCGATTTTTTATGCACTTTCTCATAATCAAAAATAAACTCTGTCAGAATCGATAAACAAAAGAAGATCGATTTTTCTGCGATGAACTTTCGTCAGAAATAAATGACAATCGATCTTTTACGCACTTTTTTACTATCGAAAATAAAGACGATAGATTTTTCTTTAATGAACTTTGTTAGAATCGATAAAAAGGAAGATCGACTTTTCTGTGATGAACTTTCATCAAAAACAAATGATAGATTCCTTTTATGCACTTTCTTAGAATAAAAAAAAACAAAAGAAGATCGATATTTTTAGGGTGAACTTTCGTTCGAAACAAATGACAATCGATTCTTATAATCAAAAATAAACACAGTCAGAATCGATAAACAAAAGAAGATCGATCTTTCTACGTTGAACTTTCGTCAGAACTTTTTTACTATCGAAAATAAAGACGATAGATTTTTCTTTAATGAACTTTGTTAGAATCGATAAAAAGGAAGATCGACTTTTCTGCGATGAACTTCATCAAAAACAAATGATAGATTCCTTTTATGCACTTTCTTAGAATAAAAAAAAACAAAAGAAGATCGATATTTTTAGGGTGAACTTTCGTTCGAAACAAATGACAATCGATTCTTATAATCAAAAATAAATTTTTCTACGTTGAACTTTCGTCAGAACCAAAAACAAAAGAAGATCAATTTCTTATGCACTTTTTTTAAGAATAAAACAAAAAACAAAAGAAATTGCTGCAGTTTCGTTAGAAACAAATGACAACCGATTTTTTACGCACTTTCTTTATATCGAAAATAAAGACGATAGATTTTTATAATGAACTTTGTTAGAATCGATAAACAAAGGAAGATCGACTTTTCTGCGTTGAACTTTCATCAGCAACAAATGACAATCAATTTTTAATGCGCATTCTTAGAATAAAAGAAAAACAAAAGAAGGTCGATTTTTTATGGTGAACGATCGTTAGAAACAAATGATAATCGATTTTTACGCACTTTTTTAGAATAAAAAAAAAAGCAAATGAAGATTTATTTTTGTTAAGGTGCGCTTTCGTTAGAAACAAATGACAATTTACGCACTTTCTTACAATCAAAAGTAAACTTTGTCAGAATCGATAAACAAAAGAAGATCAATTTTTTCGCGATGAACTTTCGTCAGAAACAAATGACAATAAGTTCCTTTTACCTTTTCGCTTTCTTAGAACCAAAAACATTTAAAGGAGGTCAATTTCTTATGCACTTTTTTTTAGAATAAAACAAAAAAAGCAAAAGAAGTTGATGAAGTTTCGTTCGAAACAAATGACAATCGATTTTTTATGCACATTCTCAGAATAAAAGAAAAACAAACGAAGATCAATTTTTTTTTATGGTAAACTTTCGCTAGAAACAAATGAAAATCGATTTTTATGCACATTCTTAGAATAAAAGAAAAACAAAAGAAGATCGATTTTTTTTAAGGTGAACGATCGATCGTTAAAAACAAATGACAATCGATTTTTACGCACTTTCTTAGAATAAAAAAAAGACAAAAAGATCGATATTTTTTTTGGTGAACTTTCGTCAGAAACAAATGAAAATCGATTTTTGCGCACATTCTTGAAATAAAAAAAAATATATCGATATTTCTATGGTGAACTTTCGTCAGAAACAAGTGACAATCGATTTTTTATGTTCATTCTTAGAATAATAAAAGAAAAACAAAAGAAGATCGATCTTTTATGGAGAACTTTCGTTAGAAACAAATGTCAATCGATTTTTACGCCCTGTTTAGAATAAAAACGAACAAAAAAAAGATCGACATTATTAAGGCTTCCCTGTGCCTAACAGTAACCGATGATTTTGAGATATCTTGAAATTTATTAAAAAAAATTATGTTGGTGACCTTTCATTTAAGAGAATGTAATTTCGGCAATTTCAAATTTCAAAATTCAAGTGTTACGTCGTTTGAAAGAAAATTGTTCAGGCTTTCAAATCATATCCTGATTGTCCCTGAAAAATTCACAGGCCGGTCACAATGTTGTATTGAACTTCATTATGTTTAACTGCCCAAAATTCGAATTTTGAATAGTTTCCTTGTTATTAATATTTCGGGTTTAATAAAGTGTAAAGTTTAATAATAGGAAAATCACTGTTTAACTCCAACAACAATTCGCTTTATTAAATAAGACAAAAACAAATTCGAACATTGAAAGCAAAAAGTTTCCTAGAAACGATTCGTGAAAACATAAATGCTAGGAACAAAGAATTAATTGCCGCCTGTCAATGCTCTCCCATTTAGATCTTCAAGGTAATTAGTAACATGCAACGAGAAGGTTAAGTCC
The DNA here is from genome assembly GCA_039766575.1 of Serrognathus titanus. Taxonomy (NCBI): domain Eukaryota; kingdom Metazoa; phylum Arthropoda; class Insecta; order Coleoptera; family Lucanidae; genus Serrognathus; species Serrognathus titanus. The sequence continues at coordinate 10,408,379 of CM077914.1, forward strand.
CCTTTCACTAAGAATAGCAGACAGATATGCTTGATTAAGTAGTTCCTTTATAGGCAAAACTTATTATTGCATATGTAGGTATCGCATGCAGAAACTATTGTGATTGACGACGCTGTTAAACGAAGTAACATAAAAATTCCTTCTTCTAGATGGCTACGAAATTACGTAAATCGGAAGCAGATTTATTCCTTTCTTCTTCAACGCCAAATTAACTACAAACGTTTTTAAGCAACTTATTTAATTTTTTTCTCACACCACACTACTTATTTCTGGGTATTTTCTGTTGGAACGCGTTTCTATCGTTTCATTTTCAAATAAATCACAACGTTTCGATTTGGAGAAACATTTTAAAAGAACGTCCCTTTGTTAACTCGAACAAATCATTAATCCGGAGCGTCTCATTATGTATTTAGCTTGGATTATCATCGAGGTTGCACTGTATACGTAAAATATGTACTTGGATGAGTTCCCTCATTTTAGTCTTTGCCCGTCACCATGAAATTATTTATAAAAATTGTTTGTAAGCGAATTACAAAATTAATAACAATAACACGAAATCTGCAGAACGAAATAATAAACATTAAATACGTAAACCAATTAAGGTCGATTGTTCGTTTCCAAGAAAGTGGAAAACGTTATGAAATGTGGAGAATATTGTTACGTGCGTTGCGTTAAATATGTCATTCATGTCTCATACACATTTGCAAGAGGAAAACAAAAAGCTTTTGCTTAATGCTAACCGTAATTGCAAATTAAAACATTGCATAAGCGCGCGACATGCAAGCTTGCGGATTTCAATTCAGAACGATGTTTCAAATTAGTCGCGAAGAGAAATACGAGGGTGGCATCAGAAGTTTCTGGTTTCTCCTAAATTAATTTTTGTTAAACAGATTATAAATTGCTAGAAGAGAACAACCTTTGTAAGTCGGTCGCAACCGCTGTGGGCATTCATAGTTGACTAACCAACGTATTTCCCTGACAAGCTAAGCAAGCTTGGTGTAAAACAAATACAAACAAAAATGAATATTTAAATATTATATTAAACAGCTGCTGATGCAAAAGAACAATACTGCCTTAGAAAAAAAAAATTTAAAGTGCCTATTTCCGGAACGGATGCATCGAAAAAAGGGTAGCCAGGCCCCAGCCCCTAACAACGATCCTAATTTAGTCAAAGGGGCACGTGGGCGGCGTGGTTTCTATTAATACAAACTTGCACGCGACAGATGATTCAGTGGTTAGGCGCCCTTAATCAACGCGATTTAGTATAAACCAAATTGTATGATTCACGGTGTAGTCTAGGCCTCGTTTTATTTCTTGGCTTCTAAGAAAATGTCGTGTTATTAACACGATAATAATAATAACATCATATCTGTCAAAATGAAATTTATCTAGTCGGAAACTCATTATAACATAGCTATGATAAAATATCGATTTCACATTTCTGCAGTTTCATTTGAAAATTAAATATATACAGGATGTTTATAAATGTTTCTAGGTCAAGTATGCTATGATATCAGGTAATATGACTGTACCTATTTGCTTGCTTCCTTAAGAGAGGTTTATGTAAGAGTCTTACTTGGGATTACAGAGATACAAAATAAAAAAAAATTATTTTTGAAAATTATTATACCGGATGTGCCATGCCAACTGATCTGTAAGGAAAGACAAAAGTTCAAACTGGTTCTGTTGGTTCTCAAATGAATGCAACTTCATGTTTGAAATTATAAAGAATTCTGAGAGAATTATTAAAAAAATTAAATAAAAGGCTATTCTGTTTTTAAAATTTGGTTTCCACTCGGATTCGAGCCCATCATGTTTTCATTATTAAATTTTTTTTAAATTTAATCACTGTTATTTCTACAGAAACGACGAACAGCGTAAAATATAAATGATTAAAAATTGTAATAATAATAATTTAAAAAAACACAACGTGATGATTTGAACCTGAGGTATCCGAGCAGAAGTCGAGAGGACACTCAAGTTAACCAATTTTCTTTTTTTATCAAATTTTAAAAAGAGAGTCTTCAAGTGAAAGTAAATTTCGAAAACATTTTTCTTTAATCATTTAAATACCTCGCGATCGTTTAAATTTATAATTAGAGGAGGCTGTGAATTTTGAATTAGATTGGCAACACTATCAGTTGACAGCTTATAGATTTTTTTAATGAACTTTATTAGAATCGATAAAAAGGAAGATCAACTTTTCTGCGATGAACTCATCAAATACAAAATGATAGTAGATTCCTTTTATGCACTTTCTTAGAACAAAAAAAAACAAAAGAAGATCGATATTTTTAGGGTGAACTTTCGTTCGAAACAAATGACAATCCATTTCTTACGCACTTTTTTAGAATAAAAAAAAAACAAATGAAGATCTATTTTTGTTAAGGTGCGCTTTCGCTAGAAACAAATGACAATTCACGCACTTTCTTACGATCAAAAGTGAACTTTGTCAGAATCGATAAATAAAAGAAAATCTATTTTTTTTGCGATGAACTTTCATCAGAAACAAATGACAATAAGTTCTTTTTACCTATGCACTTTCTTAGAATCAAAAACAATTAACTTTTTTTTAGAATAAAACAAAAAAAACAAAAGAAGTTGATGAAGTTTCGTTCGAAATAAATGACAAGCGATTTTTTATGCACATTCTCAGAATAAAAGAAAAACAAAAGAAAATCGACTTTTTATGCATTTTCTTAGAATAAAAGAAAAACAAAAGAAGATCGATTTTTTTATGGTGAACGGTCGATCGTTAAAAATAAATGACAATCGATTTTTACGCACTTTCTTAGAATAAAAAAAAGATAAAATGATCGATATTTGTTTTTGGTGAACTTTCGTCAGAAACAAACGAAAATCGATTTTTCCGCATATTCTTGGAATAAAAAAAAGATCGATATCTCTATGGTGAACTTTCGTCAGAAACAAGTGACAATCGATTGTTTATGCTCATTCTTAGAATAATAAAAGAAAAACAAAAGAAGATCGATTTTTTTATGGAAAACTTTCGTTAGAAACAAGTGACAAGTGTCTTAGAATAAAAACAAACAAAAAAAAAGATCGACATTTTTTAGGCTTCCCTGTACCTAACAGTAACCGATAATTTTGAGATACCTTCAAATTTATAAAAAAAAATTATGTTGGTGACCTTTCATTTATAAGAATGTAATTTCGGCAATTTCAAATTTCAAAATTCAAGTGTCATGTCGTTCGAAAGAAAAATGTTCAGGCTTTCAAATCACATCCTGATTATACCTGAAAAAATCACAGGCCGGTCACAATGTGGTGTTGAACTTCATTATGTTTAACTGCCCAAAATTCGAAAACACAACGTGATGATTTGAACCTGAGGTATCCGAGCGGAAGCCGAGAGGACACTCAAGTTAACCAATTTTCTTGTTTTTATCAAATTTTAAAAAGAGAATCTACAAGTGAAACTAAATTTCGAAAACTTTTTCTTTTTCTTTAATTATTTAAATACCTCGCGATCGTTTAAATTTATAATTAGAGTTAATAATTTATAATTGTGAATTTTGAATTAGATGACAACACTATCAGTTGACAGCTTATACCGGGTGTCCCATGCCATCTGACCTGTAGGAAATTCACATGGGTTTCCACATATTGTCGATTTTTATCTTCCCAAGACAAAATACGGCAATAATTCAAACTGCTACTCCTAGTTCTCAAATGAATGCAACTTCATCTTTGAAATTAAGAAGAATTCCGACAGAATTATTTTAAAAAATAAATAAAAAGCCGTTTTGTTTTTAAAATTTGGTTTAGAGATGTAAGTTGGATAACTCACATGGAATTCCCCGGCTTCCGCTCGGATTCGAGCCCATCGTGTTTTTATTATTACATTTTTTTAATTTAATCGCTTACACTGTTATTATTACAGAAACAACGAACAACATAAAATATAAATGATTAAAAATTGTAGTAACAATAATTAAAAAAAAAACACGTGATGATTTGAACCTGAGGTATCCGAGTGGAAACCGAAGGGCCACTCAAGTTGACCAATTTTCTTGTTTTTACCAAATTTTAAAAAGAGAGTCTTCAAGTGAAACTAAATTTCGAAAACCTTTTTCTTTAATCACTTAAATACCTCGCGATCGTTTAAATTTGTAATTAGAGTAGGCCGTGAATTTTGAATTACATTGGTAACACTATCAGTTGACAGCTTAATTTGAGTATGAATTGTTAAAATATGAAAGGGCGAGCTAACACTTTCACCAAAAGGGGGACGAACACTATAATTGTCAATAAAACTGCATCTATTTATTAGTGCTTCATTTTTTTTAAATTAAAACGATTGAACATGAGGACCCTAAATGTCAAAATATGTACATAACCTCTAATTTACACAGTAAGTCGTTTGGCAAGGTGAGCAATCGTATAAAAAAAACCGCCTACTTTACTGGTTATTGAAACAGTATGAACAAGGCGGTACATTAATTTTTTTTTTAATTTATCCTTATAACATTAACAATGTACTTACAGGATGGATATGTTGCATTAGACGGATCACGTAACTAATATGACATTATATAACACATTTGTATTTCACAGCCATGATTGGCCAGACCCAGAAATGTTTATAAACGCACATTGTGTACGCAATGAGTAGACTTTGAAAAAAAAAACATGTAATTCCCAGAAACTGCAAATATGCATTTGCGATTGTACTTATCAGTTATGCATGTTACAAAATATAATTGGGTTTTATCTTGTTTATTTATTCCTCATGCGGTATTTCTGGTTCCAGTATATTGCTTAAACGAGTGCAAGTGCTCAGACTAGCCTATCGTTTAAATAAAAATAAAATACAAATGAAATAAAATTGTAAAGTAATAAGTAGAGACCGGAATGACGTATTTTCTCCGGTTTAAATTCTAATAAAGCTGCAAGGCATTATACTGCTACAATGATAAATACCGCTTTGGAGAAAGAGTGTTGTCAACTCGATCGCGAACTTTTTTTTACAATTGAACTAAATTTTTACGAATACTTCGCGACTATTGTAGTTCAGAGTCCCACGTGATCACTCACATTAGCCAACCAAACTCACACTTCTGATAATACTTAAAATAAATACCCCAATTACAATAATAGGATAATCCGTGAAGTATTAGAATTAATTTTGTCAGAACATGAAACAAAAACGTTTGTTTAAATGTCATTCAAACGAACGAGAAACAAAACACCATCGCATTTACAGCAAGCTTTATTCGTGTCCTTGACGCTTTTTAAAAGCTTTTCGATACTTGATTTAAAACAATACAAAAAAAAACAACCGCCTTATACTTGTTTCCTCAGCTAAAGAAATAAAAGTCGAACGAGTATGAGACAAATTTGCTTTTTCTACTCGGACATTGAAGAAGAAACAAAAGAGCGCCGAAATTATGGCAATTAATTTAATTAATCACGTTAATTAAAAAAAAAACCAAAAAACGAAAACAATAAGAACGAATGAAATTTGATTAGCTTTTGTTTTTTTTTTCGAGTGTAATATTCTTTCTAAAAAAAATCTAGAAACAAAATCCAACGGAAATTATTGTCTTGGTACTGTAATAAGAAAAAAAGAAACAAACAAAATACTACAGAAATTATTGTCTTGGGTGTTAAAAAAAAGAATGACATTCGATTGTTTTTTGCACCTTTCTTTTCGTTCACAAAAACAAAAAAACACGATCGATTGTGTTATCATATTTTCTATTAAAAAAAAAATGCAGAAACAAAGTATTACAGAAATTATGTCTTGATGCGTTAATAAAAAAAAAGAAACGACGGTCAATTTTTTTCTTTTAATTGGTAAAAGCAAAAGAAACAAAACACGATCGATTGTGTAATAAATATCATTTTTTCTCAAAAAACATGTATGTATTACAGAAATTATCTTCGTACGTTAATAAAAAAAAAAAAAGAAACGACGGTCGATTTTCTTCTTTTAATTGGTAAAAGCGAAAGAAACAAAAGACGTTCGATGGTGTAATAATCATTTTTCCTAAAAAAAAAAAAATAGTAGAAACCAAATACTACGGAAAATAATATGTCTGGGGCGTTAATAATAAAAAAAGAACGACGGTCGATTGTCTTTTGCATCTTTCTATTCGTTCACGAAAGTGAAAGAAACAAAAGACGATCGATTGTGTAATATCATTTTTTCTCAAAAAAAAAAAAAAATTAGAACCAACATACTACCAAAATTGTTATGTCTTGGGATGTTAATAATTGTCAAACAAAACACGATCGATTGTGTAAGTTAATATAATTTTTCCCCAAAGAAAAAAAAAACAAAATGCATACTACAGAAATTATGATGTCTTGGTGCGTTAATAAAAAAAACGACGGTCCATCGTCTTCTTTTAATTGATAAAAGCGAAAGAAACAAAAGACGATCGATTGTGTAATTATTTTTTCTCAAAAAAAAGTAGAAACAAAACACTGCCGAAATTATTATGTCTTGGGGCGTTAATAAGAAAAAAAAAAGGACGACGGTCGATTGTCAAAAAAAAAACACGATCGATTGTGTAAGGTAATATCATTTTTCCCAAAAAAAAAAAAAAACATACTGCAGAAATTATGTCTTGGTGCGTTAATAAAAAAAAAAAGACGATCGATTATCTTCTTTTAATTGGTAAACGCGAAAGAAACAAAAGATGATCGACCGTCATTATTTCTCAAAAAAAAAGTAGAAACAAAACACTACGGAAAATATTGTCTTAGGGCGTTAATAAGAAAAAAAGAACGACGGTTCTTAATTGGTAAAAGCCAAAGAAACAAAAGACGATCGATTATGTAATATACATATTTTTGTTTTTTTTCAAAAAAAATAGAAACTAAATACTACGGAAATTATTATGTCTTGGGGCCGTTAATAAGAAAAAAAAAGCGAGGTCGATTGTCTTCTGCATCTTTCTATTCATTCACAAAAGTGAAAGAAACAAAACACGATCGACTGTGTAGGTAAATAAAATTTTTCTCAAAAAAAAGAGAACAGAAACGAAATACTAGAAAAATTATTATCATGATGCATTAAAAAAAAGAATAATGGTCACTTGTTTTTGTATCTTTCTTTTTGTTCACAAAAGCAAAAAAAAAGAACAAAACACGATCGATTGTGTATTTTTCTCAAAAAAAAAAAAAAAAAGAAACAGAAACAAAATACTACAGAAATTATTATGACTTGGGCGTTAAAAAAAGAAAGACGATCGATTGCTTTTTGCATTTTTTTTCGTTCACAAAAACAAAAGAAACAAAGCACGATCGATTGTGTAAGTAAATATAATTTTTTTTCAAAAAAAAAGAAACAAAAACAAACTACTAGAAAAATTATTGTCTTGGTGCATTAAAAAAAAAAGAATAATGGTCATTTGTTTTTGCATTTTTCTTTTCGTTCACAAAAGCAAAAAAAAACAAAACACGATAGATTGTATATTTTTTCTCAAAAAAAAAAATGTCTTGGGCGTTAAAAAGAAGAATGTTTTCTTGCATCGTTCTTTTCGTTCACAAACACAAAAGAAACAAAACACGATCGATTGTGTAAATATAATTTTTCCAAAAAAAAAAAAAGAAACAGAAACAAACTACTAGAAAAATGATTGTCTTGATGCATTAAAAAAAAAAAAAAGAATAATGGTCGATTGTTTTTGCATCTTTCTTTTCGTTCACAAAAGCAAGAAGAACAAACAAAACACGATCGATTGTGTAAGTTAATATCATCTTTTCTCAAAAAAAAAGAAAAAATATATGCTACAGAAATTAGTGTCTTGGCGCGTTAATAAAAAAAAAATGACGATCGATTGTCTTTTGCATCTTTCTTCTCGTTCACAAAAGCAAAAGAAACAAACGACGATCGATTGTGTAGTAAATACCATTTTTTCCTCAAGAAAAAAAAAACAAGCAAACAGAATCCTAGAAAAATAGCATAGTTATCTGTAATACGATATTTTAATGATCAGTGTTTCAATGCACACTGAATTTGTTCACAAAGTAAACGTATAATGCAGTATTTAAGAGTTTCGTGGGGTATTTGGGTTATCCGAATGCGATCAGTACGAATAATCGAGGTTTCACTGTACCTATTTTCATTAATTTTTAAAATTAAATTCTATAGTTTGTTATACGTCGGCTTTGGTTGGAACTTATTCTCTAGATAGCTATTTCGATCCTCGCTAGGGCCTCATCAATGTGCTTTGATCCGCTGATTTTGTCCGCATTGATGTTGCTCTCTATCATTATTATTATTAATTTGATGCAGTTCTTACTCGTCATTTTATAATATGGAAAAGAAAACAAATTTATATCGAGCAAAAGTACTTACTTTGACGTTCCTCAAAATGGATTGCTCGCTTTATCAAAAGTGATTAAAAGAACAATACGTTTCGTGAAACATCAAAGTAAATTTTCGTTTTGTTTCAAATGTTGTTAAGAAGCAAATGAGCAATCGATGAACGCGAATCATTTTTAATAATTGTCTGAAGGTCATCTTCAATTGTCTCACAATTTTTTTTTATTTAAAATAACACAAACAAGCTACAAAGAAATACAAAGGAATACACAAATCGCGCGCTCGGTTCTGCTTTTATAGAGTGAATCTCTTCTAACAGAAATATTCTTTCTACTTAAAACCGGTTAAAGCTTTTCCATTTTGGAGTGTTTACAAATCATATCAACTCTTCCAGGATTCTTGGGAAGTTCCGAGATCAAATCACTCAACTTTATTGATGGCCCCCACTCTTGGATATAACAAGTGGTGAATTGCGTTACATGAGGATTATGTGTTAGAAATTTTATTGTACGTAATTAAAGAAATACATATTTATTTCGAAGAAACATGTTAATTATATCGATTGGTAAATGTTTACATTGCAGTTTCCCACCATACCAGCGAAAAAAGAATTTTTAATTAAACACCTGCGCTTATTGATGCATCACGCTGAATCATTTACGAAACAACCTTTTTTTTAACACATCATTAATTCGAAATTGTTTTGTACCCCGAATAAGTACTTATTGTTCGAGAGTAATCAAGGTGTTCGTGTTAATCAGCAACGTCGATAATAGTTTAAAATTCCTTGCTGCAGCAGTAAACATTGATAAACCTCGCATGTATTTAGTTCAGCGATATCTGTTCTTCTCTTAAAATATTTATAGTATTTTTTAGTACGAAGAAAAAAGGCTTTTTTCATTAGGGATTTAACGAAACATGATACATCAACTTTTCTGATCGGATTGGCAAAAAATTCTGATTGCATTCAAAAATGATTTTGTTTTTCTTAAAAAGCTGCGAGTTCCTTCAGTCAAGGACATTTTCAAAGACAAATCCGGTCATATTGCTTGCCTACGTTCTCCGCCAAATAAATAAAATAAAAGAGAAAGTTTTTATCTCACCTACGCACTAAGTTGTTTGACTTTGACAATGTTTTTAGCACCTCGTTCTTCGGCCTTGTTCAATTAGACGGATTAAGTGAGCAAGCGACATCCTAAACGAAAGTGAAATATACGAGGAGAGATTTTTATGTAATCTACCTGAAGTCAAGAAGAAAATAATAAGTGACGAACGAAGGAGAGGCTAAAAAAAAGATGGTACAAGAAGACCTAGAAACTATGACAATTACAAACTGAAAATGAAAATAAATTAAATTACGAAACAAAAGAAAAAACTACTGATTTGACACTCATTAAACTAAAGCTTGAAAATGAGGAAGGCAAAAATAAAAGATGATTGTGATACACAGAAAGGTTTAATAGAGGAAGTGATTCCCTACAGAAGTCCAATTAATGAAGAAAAAGGGAAAAGTTGGCATGACATGAACAAGAAGGCCTGCGGCCTATGAAGATTAAAAACTAGAAAGAAAAGCATAGAGAAATAACATTTATTAAAATATGAACAAAATAAATAAATAGATAATACTGCGACATGTAAAAAGATTTAAAAGAGAAGCTCGCCCACTTGTTAAAAGAAGAAAGGGAATGGCTAAGGAAGAGATGATATTGTGATACATAGAGAGATTTAATAGAGCAAGTGATTCTCTACAGAAGTCCAATTGATGAAGAAGAAAGGGAAAAGTTGGTACGAAGATGAACAAGAAGATCTGGGGCCTATGAAGACTAAAAATTGGAAAGAAAAACAACGAAAATAACATTTATTAAAATACAAAAAAAGAAAACTGCGATATATAAAAAGATTTAAAAGAGAAGCTCGCCCACTTGTTAAAAGGAAAAAGGGAATGGCTAAGGAGGAGATAAATTACACAAGAAAATTGAGGAAGTATGAAAATTACAGATTAGAGGAGAAAGGCAACGAAAATAACAGTATTTGGAGAAAACGCATAAAATAAAATGGCTGAGATATATACGAAAGCATCTTCAAGTGATGGAAAGAGAAAGGGCCCGACAAGAAAAAGTAGGTACGTATCTGTATAGGAAAACCTAGTAAATGTGACAATCACCGCGTGGACGACAAAAACGTCGAAAATAAAAATACTTATTAAAGCACAAAAAAAATATGAAGACTCTGGGATACATAGAAATGTTTCACAGAAAAAAATGCTCGAATGTCTAGAAAGAGAAAGGGGGAAACCTATGAAAATCTGGTAGATTAAAAACTAAGGAGAAAAGCAACGAAAGAAGAGGATGCAAAAAAGTTGTTTAGCGCAAATTTTGCACAAACTGTGGTGTATATAGAAATAAGAAAGATGAAAAGATATAAGCAAATTATCGATGATGACATATCCCAAGGCCAACAAGTCCCGTAGGGACAACTAAAATAAACTACTTAGGACCAAAACATACGGTCCACTATTAACTCGAAGTGCACTGCAAAAGGTGCCAATGCATTTTAATTTTATTACTGTTTTAGTTTTTTTTTTATACATATACACATTCCATTACATAAGAACAAATTTATTTTTCCATAAACGTCCAATGGATTATATTTATTTGCCAGACTCTAATATAAATAAAATTACATCGGTTTTTAAATATTTTTAAATTTAAAAACAATTTACCTTATCGTATGATACACTTTCCTTTACATATAAAAGAACTTGTTCGTAGGCAAGAAATAACACCCATACTAAACGCACTCGAAGATTATTCCGCTTATAAAAAAATGCCTGTTTTGATAACAACAATAACGTTAGGGATTACTTCGTGACGTACGCACATTTACTAATGACGAAGTTTGATAGATATATCTGAATCATATGATAAATCCGTGCGTTATAAACAAAATCTATAATCAAAATTGTTTTGCTACATATCACACGAGTCATGATGTTATGTGTATATTATGTGTTAATCATTACAAGTATGACGCTTATAACGATTCATAAGGGTATAGTTTTGTAAAACCGGCTTCATTAAAGTCTGATTACCATTGTTCATTTGGATATGCTCCTACTATTTTGTTATTTTTAATATTTTTCCTACTTTGCAATAAATAATTCGCGTCTTGTATTAACAGTTTGCTACAGCATTCTCGTACAGTAGCGGACAATAAAATCCGGGCACGTCTTTAGTGCAATGTAAACCTCACTTTAATAAATATTTTTGACGTTTAGTACATATACAAAATGTCTACAGTTTACTACTAGTTTCTACTCGCTCAAAATCGACTGCAACTGTCATATGAAAGACTTTAAGTTTTAATTTCAACTAGATGTTGAACAGCCAATAACATTGCGAGGTCTAGGCGGGCATATTTAAATAATATATAGTAGGTACAATTAATATAATTTTTTTAGCAAAACATTTTATATTTATTCAATTTACGTAACGTTTATGAATAATACAGTGTGACGAATGATTTCATATTTCAATTTCTTTCTTTGAACACAAAGAAAGCAGCGGTAGAAGTAAATAACAAAAGAACTCAGTGTATATTTGTCTGTATTTGTATACATCGTGACGAATTCCGGCGAATTATTTTTAACCTGTGGGTGCGACGATGACGCCACTTTTTGTCGTTTTAGCAATCAACCGACGCAGGACACTTATTAAAATGTAAATTGCTGACACCACAACCACAAATAACCAACGGTTATTGCAGTAGAAAAAGATGGTAACTCCACAAGAAGAATTAATAATTTATTTTTTTCTATTTTGGTTCCTTAATGCTTAATTTATTAAACTATTTGGTTTTAATAAAGCACCCCATTAAAGAAGGTAAACTTGCGGTCAAAAAAAGTGACCCATCACATATTGACATTTATTGACGTTTTGATTATCTTTAGGTACTGTACCATCCTTGCAGTTTTGGACGTTAGACAATTTAAATGTGACGCAATATGACAGCTTCTATAATTTACTGCTTTGACAGATCGAAAGCCAATTGTTACAATACAAAAAAAAAAACCAGCTAATTTTTTTTGACCACAAGTTTACTCGAATTTTTTATTTTCTTAGATTGGCTGTTGCCGACATCTCAAATAACCTCCAAATTGACGTTTATTTGACACCTGTTGGCATCTCAAATTATAAACATGACCGCCAATTTCAATTGTTTTAAGCGCCATCCAATGTTACCAAAACAAAACATAATTTTCCTATCTTTAGATTACAAAACGACGTAGATTTCTCAACTTTTTTTAAACCTAAGAATCAAAATTTGATAGATGTTTGACTAACTGCGTAATATGTATTATCAACTTTACTATATTAGATCATTTCTTGCAGTAGTAAGGTTATGGCGTGTAAACAGTCTGCTGTTGAATAAAAAAACATTATTTTATTATTATTATTGCATATACGACAGAGACGAACATAAATTTGTACTATTTATTTTATTGAGTTATTCTATGTGTAGTAATAACGTAAACTGTACAAAAATCCACGCCTTGGCAATCGTTTAAGATACTCCTTTTTCTATTTTCTTATTTAGACATTGGATGCGTTTTGGGAACACAACGGTTGTTATCATCGGTTCCCTGTATCAGATTTGGTGAAATTCCACCATTTGGACTTCATTTTAGACACATTTTGTGCTTAAAAATTCTTAATTTGATGACTGACGCCTAATTTGGTCTAGTCCCTTCACATAATGAACAACATTCAACAAAATTCTATTTCTAGTCGTCTTGTATTTGTTGCAAATCGGTTTTGATTGCAGTGGATCCCTCGAGCATCCTCTGTAGAGATTTTTCGGCCCTATTTGTGACCTCGTCAGCAGAAGCGTAGCTCGAGACTTCGACTGCAAACCAAACCGACCTATCTAAGATTATTCGCAAATGCGATGTAATAATAAAGATGTTTGAATCGCGACTTTTTGACACAACTTTGTTTGGTTTGCAGTAGAAGTCTTGAGCTACGCTTCTACTGATGAGGACCCAACTAGGACCGAAACAGCTGTACAGAGGATGCTCGAGGGATCCACTGCAATCAAAACCGATTTGCAACAAAAAATTTTGAAATCTTTCAATATGCTTTGACAGCACGATTGGCCTCCTTGTATGGATTGACATATTAAGTTGCAAACTAGCTACAATTTGTCATTTCCTGTACAAAATTGTGTCATATAGTGATCGCAGGATGTCGCGATTTAAACTAATCAGAAAACATTTGTATACATATTTACAATTGGTTGTCTTTTTATTTCCTAATTAAATTTTTTAATTTTTGTTTTTTTTTTAATTTTCCATTTTCTTTTAGTTTTTCATTTGCCTTATCTGATATTTTTTTTATTCCAATTTTCTCCTTGTTACAAAGATAATATTTATTTTCAATAAAAAGCAGCGACATACATCAGTGTTAGAAATTAAAAGAGTCACTTGCCCTTCACTTTTATTTTTTTTTATTTGTTTCCTCTTTGTTTCTTTTTCAATTGTTTTTCGTTTTCATATTATCATTTTTCATTTGTTTCCTTTTTTTTGTCTTTTACATTACATTTTTTATTTCATTTTCTTCTTTCCATTGTGTTTTTCATTTGCCTTTGGTCTCATTTTATTTTCATTTCCTTCTTTCATTTACATTTTTTATTTCATTTGCTTCTTTCCATTATGTTTTTCGTTTGCCTTTGGTCTTTCATTCGATTTCTTCATTTTAATTTTCTTCTCGTTTGTCACTTGCCTCTCTTTTCATTTAATATTGCCTTTTCGTTTTCATTTCATTTGTTCTTTTTATTTAATTTTTTTACTTGTTTTTTATTAGTTTTCTGTTTTGATTTTTCATTTCTCTTCCTTAATTTTGTTTTGCTTTTCAATTTCATTTTCATTTTTTGTTTGCAAGAAATAGAAAGACGGAAAGTCACTTGTCTCTCTTTTCATTTTTTATTTGCTTCCCCCTTGTTTCCTTTTCAATTCCTTTGCGTTTTCCTATTCTACTCATCATTTACTTTTATTTCTCTTTTGTTTTATTTTCTATTTTAAATATTGCTTGCACTTTGTTTGTGATTTTTTCATTTCATTTTTGAATTTTGTTTCCAGTTTTTCCTTTCCATTCATCGAGCTGTCAATTTTCCCTTGATCTTTCATTTGTTTCATTTACTTGTGTACTTGTATTTCACTTGTTTCGTTTCATTCGATATTTGCTTTCTGTTTTGGTTTTTGATTTGTTTTCTTCAATTTTGTTTTACTTTTCGATTTGCTTTCATTTTTTATTTTTCATAGAAAGAGTCACTTGCTTTTCACTTGTCTCTTTCTTCACTTTCTATATACCTCCTTTCTGTTTCCGATTTGTTTCTTTTTCAATTACTTTTCGTTTTCCTTTTCTACTCATTATTTCCCTTGATTTTTCATTTGTTTTATTTTCTATTTAAAATTTTGTTTTTCATTTTTTCATTTCATATTTAGTTTTCTTTTGTTATTTTTGTTTTTCCTAATTTTTGTGTCAGTCTTAAAATAATAATAATAAGGTTCATTTTCGTCCTATTTGGAAAAGGGTACATATATTTATTTTACATTTATTGTTAGAAAAAAAATGGCACTTTTTGGTGACATTTTAGGAACAAGTTGGCGACATAACCTACAAAAAATCTGGCAACCCTGCGAACGACATCGTTGAGTAGATACTAGATGTTGACTGCAGTGTTGCCAATTCGCGGGAATTTTCCCGATTCGTGGGAACTTTTTTGCCTTAAAACTGCAAAAAGGGAAATATTTATGCTCAACACTACCCCTTACATTTTATGTTAAAAAAACAACAGCTTAGCACAAACAATTTGCACCGGTCTATTTAATAGCTAGAGCAAATTAAATGTGTTCCGATTTATTAATATCTTTGCCATACAACAAAGTGGGTGAAGTATTATTCAATTGATTGCGTACATTAATAAGGCTATTGTTGGTGAGGTGAAAGTTGACTGCTTGATACTATATCGGCTACTAAAGAAACCGCGTCTAGACCTAACGTTTAAAAATAGAATTCATAATGCAGACCAGATATCTTCTCTTATTATTTATAATTGGCTTAGGCTCCATTATAATTATTGATGTTAATTACATGTTTGTATTCAATAATTCTTTTTTACTATTATTATTGGGAAATGGAGTTCAGAAAAGCAATAATATAGAAAGCGGATATTGACAAGATACGCGCGCTTCTTCCATCCAGTGACAGTAAATGTGGTTTGATTCGACAAATGACAAGCGACATTAAAAACTGTGGCGGCAACATATCACAGTCGTGGCAGTAAAAATAATACTTCTCAGTCTAGTTAAATAAGAATAAAATAAGTGCTCACCTTAAGTACAAACTCGTCTCATGAAAGCAAAGTCAACACTGAAGCTGGTGTATCCACCTGGAATAACAAAAATGCGGACTTTAACACTCTTTAATGAAACAATGAGCATCTACAGAAAAATGAAGGTAATTCAAAAAGTGAATAAAAAAATTTATGATATGATTAAAAGCATGACTCACATAATCCCAGATAATAATTATCTGAGAAGACGCTCGAGCAAATACGCGCTCACTACCTGTTAAATTAAATATTCATTAATTACAGGTGCTTAGTTGTAAAATAAGTATGTCATGGATGTGACAGATTTCGAGTTATTTGCATCGTAATGTTTAAATGAGCTTAAAAGAAATCAAACAAACGTTTCTGATTTATTTGCACGTTTTCCTGCTGTTATATTTTGTTTTCCTTCGAGCGTGCTAAAATGTTTGTATTACGTTATCGGATTGACGACATCAACTCGGTGTTTATTGTTGTAAAGAGTGTTTTCTTAAATCTGGCGTCGTAGTTGGCCATGAAAATTTAATTGTGAACCATCATCATGACAGGTGTCAATTTGACGTTTGAACTTGCCATTCCTAACCTTGCTTTCGAGGTTTCGAACTCAAGATGACACAAGAATGTGACCTATTGTAACAAGCGAAAAAACATAATAAGAAAATAAGATTTACAACAAATAATCAAAAGTGTGGTATGTTCGCAGTAAGCACCTTGTCATGGCCAAATTAAGAAGAACACCCGATATATATATAATGTAAAACTGGTACCACTTCCGGAAAAAAACCCAAAAAATTAAAAATCCTTTTTTAATTATTTAATTTTTGTAAAATGCTAAACAATAAAAATAAAAAAAAACAACACTTTCGACGATCGAGAAACCTAATCGAAATGGAAAGGAAAATCCTGAAGTAAGAAAAACAAATGAAGATCATAATAAAAATAGATAAAACGAAGAAATTCTTAAAAAAAATAATTAATATATTAAACGTTCAAGATGAAATTCACAAATAAAGAAAAGGAAAAAGAAAAACAAATGACAGTTCCAACATTTACAAAAACACATAAACAAAGAAATAACATGGAAAACAATTTTGATCGTCGAGAAACACAACCGAAACGGAAAAAAAGGGATTCCTAAAGAAAGTAAGAAAAACAACTGACGGTTGTTCATAGAAAACTCAAACTCAAAAAGAAAGAATTTATTATAAACCTAATCGAAATGGAAAAAATTCCTGAAACAAAAAGAAACAAAAGACTATCATAATAAAAATAAAAAACGAATTTAAACATTCAAAACGAAATTCATAAATAAAGAAAAGGAAAAAGAAAAACAAATGACGATCAGAATAAAAATAAAAAACAAAACGAATTTAAACATTCGAAATGAAATTCACTAATAAAGAAAAGGCAAAAAGAAAAACAAATGACAGTCGCAACGTTTACGGAAAGACAGAAACAAAGAAATAAAGAGGAAACATTCGAAAACAAAAAAGAAGGTAAGAAAAACAACTGACTGTCGTGATAGAAAATTCAAACTAAAAAAAATAATTAATAACACACCTAATCGGAATGGAAAAAAAATCCTGAAGGAAAAAGAAAAACAAATGACACTCGCAAAAAAAAGGAAAAAGAAAAACAAATGAGACTCGCAACATTTAGGAAAAGACAGAAACAAAGAAAGAGAATGGAAACATTCGAAAAGAAAACAGAACGGAAAACAATTTTGATCGTTGAGAAACACAATCGAAGCGGAAAAATGGATTCCTAAAGTTAGTAAGAAAAATAACTGACGATTGTACTAAAAAATTCAAACTCAAAAAGATAATTAATAACAAACCTAAACGAAATGGAAAAAAAACCTGAAATAAGAAAAACAAATGACAATCGCAATAAAAATAAATGAAACAAACAAAACGCATTTAAATATTCGAAACGAAATTCCGAGAAAAGGAAAATGAAAAACAAATGACAGTCGCAACATTTACGTTAAGACAAAATAAAGAAAAAACAATGAAAAAATGTGACCATCGAGAAACACAATCGAAGCGAAAAAATGGATTCCTAAAGAGAGTAAGAGAAAAACAACTGACGGTCGTACTAAAAAATTCAAACTGAAAAAGATAATTAATAACAAACCTAATCGGAATGGAAAAAAATTCCTGAATTAAGAAAACAAATGACGATCATAATAAGAATAAATAAAACAAACAAATGACAGTCGCAACATTTACCGAAAGACAGAAACAAAGAAAAAGCAATGAAAAAATGTGACCATCGAGAAACACAATCGAAGCGGAAAATGGATTCCTAAAGAAAGTAAGAAAAACAACTGACGATCGTAATAAAAAAATCAAACTAAAAAAAAAGAATTAATAAGAAACCTAATCGGATGAAAAAAAATCCTGAAGTATAAGAAAAACAAATGACGATCATAATAAAAATAAATTAAACAAACATAACGAATTTAAACTTTCAAAGTGAAATTACAAATAAAGAAATGGAAAAAGAAAACAAATGACGATCGCAATAAAATGCAAACATTCGAAAACAAAAAAGATTGGAAAACAATTTTGATCGTCGAGAAACACAATCGAAATGGAAAAAGGGATTCCCAAAGAAAGTAAGAAAAACAACTGACTGTCATAATAGAAAATTCAAACTCAAAAAAAAGAATTAATAGCAAATCTAATCGGAATGGAAAAAAATCCTGAAGTATAAGAAAAACAAATGACGATAATAAAAATAAATAAAACAAACAAGATGAATTTAAACTTTCAAAGTGAAATTCACAAATAAAAAATAGAAAAAAAAAACAAATGACGATCGCAATATTTACGGAAAGAAATAAACAAAGAAATAAAATGGAAACAATCGAAAACAAAAAAGAATGGAAAACAATTTTGATTGTCGAGGAACACAATCAAAACGGAAAGAGGGATTCCCAAAGAAGGTAAGAAAAACAACTGACTGTCGTAATAGAAAGTTCAAACTAAAAAAAAAGAATTAATAACAAACCCAATCGGAACGGAAAAAAAATCCTGAAGTAAGAAAAACAAATGACGATCATAATAAGAATAAATAAAACAAACAAATGACAGTCACAACATTTACGGAAAGACAGAAATAAAGAAAAAGCAATGAAAAATGTGACCATCGAGATAATAAAAAAATCAAACTCTAAAAGATAATTAATAACAAACCTAATCGAAATGGAAAAAAATCCGGAAATAAGAAAAACAAACGACGATCGCAATAAAAATAAATAAAACAAACCAAAACGAATTTAAATATTCGAAATGAAATTCCAAGAAAAGGCAAAAAAAACATAAATGACAGTCGCAACATTTACGGAAAAACAAAGAAATAAAATGGAAACAATCGAAAACGAAAACGAATGGAAAACAATTTCGATCATCGAGAACATAATCGAAATGGAAAAAAATTCCCGAAATAAGAAAAACAATAGACGATCATAACAAAAATAAATAAAACAAACAAAAAGGAATTCTTAAAAAAATAATTAATATTAAACATTCAAGATGAAATTCACAAATAAAGGAAAGGAAAATGAAAAACAAATGACACTGACAACATTTACGGAAAGTCAGAAACAAAGATATAAAATGGAAACAATCGAAAACAAAAAAGAATGGAAAACAATTTTGAACGTCGAGAAACCTAATCGAAATAAAAAAGTAAGGAAAACAAATGAGGATAATATTAAAAATAAATAAAACGAACAAAACGAATTTAAATACTCAAAATGAAATTGAAGGTCAAGTTCGCCCGATTTCTCACCGCAACAGCCATAAAACGATAAAACATTAATGACTGCATTTATTTTCATTCCTTTAGCTGCTGCTTCTTAACTAGTGAAAATTTTTGATTAATTATTTTTCGAGTACTAAAGAACGCAATATTTTTTTGCCAGTTTAACTATAATCTGTGATTTCTATTTTTGTACGAATTATTATTTGGCAGTCTATTGTAGAATCACCCTGTATATATTTTCATATACAAGACAAGAGTTAAATACGATTTCATTGGCGCTAATTGAATGTATTTTAATGAGATTTCATTTTCTAAACAAGACGTTCAATTATTTCTGGTAAATGCACTCCACGCTTTTGTTCTTTGATAAAACATGTGCAACCTCATCAAGGCCGCTCGTGCATTCACATTTGAAATCCAATAAGCTGAAGATTTACGTCCGATTTACTTGACAGTCGTAAGTAAGTAGCACAACACATTACGAGTAGAAAAATTTCTTTGTTTTATCGCCAATTTGAGCGAGTGCGTTTTCTTCCGTTTCGCAAAGATGATGTGAAACTACCTACGTCGTAATAGCAATTACCACCTAAGCTAATTAACATTTCAAATACGAAAGTCTTTATCCAAAAATGTTATGTGGGTTAAACTCTCTGGAGTGGTTTCCGATATTTCGAAAGTCCTGCTACGTTAAAGAATGAAACGGGAAGTCTGCATTCTTTAGATTTCGTTTTGGTTTAATATGTTGTCTTAACAATCAATGAAATCCGTCGAAGTAAAAAGCTTAGTTTATATACGCAGGATGTTAAATAAGTTTTGGCATCATCATATAACCTACATTTTCTTTTGTATCGATTTTATGGTACTTGACCTTCATATATCATCAATCTTGTAAATTTACTCTAAGGTATTAAAAAGGTACTAACTCATTCGATCTTTGATGCAAATGACATAGGTATGTATTTGACAAGTTCTGAGTTGATATTTTTATTTTAATTCCAAAATCTTGAGCCGACTGGTAAGAAAAGAGCAGACATAGGTTGAGACAATGATAAATATGTAGGTACGTAGTTACGAAAGTGGAAAAGAGTAAGAATGTGGAATGCTTTTAAAAGTGTAGCAGAATAAGAATAATGCCTACACGTAAATGCATGTACGCTATTATTCAAGCGCATTTGCACAAAGCACTTCTAAACCCGATATGGATCTTACGGTCTTGTGCCCTTTGACTTTAAACTTGCGGTTACGTTCTCTTAACTTGAACGGAACTCGTTGCATAAAGTTTTCGGTTTAAATGCTAATGCGAAAATGACAAATTTATTTAATATTAGGGCGAGTGAAAGTCGTATGCATGCACGACGCCCGCTACAACTTTACTGTGCGCACAATTACAACTGATAGAAGTTGCCAAATCCAAACATTCAACACTTGCAAAACCTACATTTTTAATTTGGCAACATTTAAAGTAGCTAGTTTTATGATTAAGTTCGGAAAATGCATCATGTCAATGTAATAGTACTTTTGGAGGTTAAGATTCAGACAGAGATTGTCATTTTTTGTCACTTTCTTGTTTTCTTTTGTCATTTGAAGAAATTGCCAGCCAAGACAAGACAGACTATTCTTCATCCTTTATTTTCTTTGAAGGAAAAGGAAAAAAACACAAGAGAATCGAACGTACTGTATAAGAGAGTTTTCTACGTCGAAAGAACCAAAACGAACCAAAGTTGATAGTATTTTGCATTCTTTTTTTCGTTAAAAGCAAGAGAAAAAATCGTCCAAAAGGCTTAACGTTCGTTGCTCGAAGAGCAAAAGAGGAAAACAAGAGCCGATCGACTTCACACGAATTCACGTTTGGTTCCACAAAAGAGAAAAATAAAAGGCCGTGGAAATTGCGACAAGTTTCGCTCACATTATCATATTTTTTTAAGAGAAAGCGAAACATATTTTCTTTGCTTTTCCTTCTTCAAAGGAACAGAAACAAATGGCCATTATGTAACAAAACTCAATTTATCAAAAACTGTTGAAAGTACCAGTCGCTTTTTTCTTCTTCTTCGGACGACGATAGGTTGTATAATAAAGAGGTGCCAAATGTGAAACTCACTTATTTTCTAAAAAGATTTTTTCAAACTCGAGAAAACGTCTAAGGGCCTAATCTTCAATTGAATAGAGAAAACAAGAGACAATCGATTTCACAACGAATTTTGACGTTTCAGTCGGCAAAAGAAAAAATCAAAACAAAGTACGATCGATCGTATAGTATAAGAGACTTTGTTTTTTTTTTCCTACTCTAAAAATATTTTCTCAACGCGAAAATGCCAAGAATAACGTTCTCCTAAAAACGTCCAAAAGGTCCAATCTTCAAACGTTAGAAAAAGACAAAAGGCGTTGGATTTCACAACGAATTTTGACGTTTCAGTCGGCAAAAGAAAAAATCAAAACAAAGTACGATCGATCGTATAGTATAAGAGCCTTCGTTTTTCTTTTCTACATCTAAAATTATTTTCCCAACTTGAAAATGCCAAGAATAACGTTCTCCTAAAAACGTCCAAAAGATCTAATCTTCAATCGTTAGAAAAAGACAAAAGATGATCGATCGTATACTATACGAGCCTTCGTTTTTTTTTTTCTACATCTAAAAATATTTTCTCAACTCGAAAATGCCAAGAGTAACGTTCTCCTAAAAACGTCCGAAAGAAATCGTTAGAAAAAGACAAAAGGCGATCAATTTCTCAACGAATTTTGACGTTTCAGTCGGCTAAAGAGAAAAAAAAAAAACAAAATACGATCGATCGTATGATATAAGAGCCTTCGATTTTTTTTCTACATCTAAAAATATATTTCTAACTCGAAAAATGCCAAGAATAACGTTTTCCCAAAAACATCCAAAAGGTCTAATCTTCAATTGTTAGAAAAAACAAAAGACGATCGATTTCACAACGAATTTTGACGTTTCAGTCTGGTAAAGAGAGAAAAAAAACAAAATACGATGGATCGTATAGTAGATTTTTTTTCTACATCTAAAAAAAATTTGTTCTAACTCGAAAATGCCAAGAATAACGTATTCCTTAAAAACGTCCAAAAGGTTTAATCTTTAATAGTTAGAAAAAAATAAATAAAATACGATCGATTTCACAACGAATTTAGACGTTTGATTCGGCGAAAGAGGAAAAAACAAAAAAACGATCGATTGTAAATAGTAATTTTTTTCTACACCTAAAAATATTTTTCCAACTCGAAACATGCCAAGAATAACATTTTCCTAAAAACGCCATCTTCTATTGCTAGCAAAAACAAAAGAGGATCGATTTCACAACGAATTTAGACGTTTGATTCGGCTAAAGAGAAAAGAAAACAAAATACGATCGATCGTATAGTATAAGAGCCTTCGATTCTTTTTCTACATTTAAAAATATTTTCCCAAACTCGAAAGATGTCAAAAACAGTTTTCCTAAAAAGGTTTTATCTTCAAGCGCCAAAAAAAAACAAAAGACTATCGATTTCATAACGAATTTTCACGTTTGATTCGGCTAAGGAAGAAACAAAACAAAATACCAAAAGGTCTAATCTTCAATCGTTAGAAAAAACAAAAGACGATCGATTTCACAACGAATTTTGACGTTTGATTCGGCTAAAGAGAAAAAAAAACAAAATACGATCGATCATATGGTATAAGAGCCTTTGATTTTTTTTTTTGCTACATCTAAAAATATTTTTCTAACTCGAAAAATAGCAAGAATAAAGTTTTCCTAAAAACGTCATCTTCAATTGCTAGAAAAAACAAAAGACAATCGAATTTTGACGTTTGATTCGGCTAAAGAAAAAAAAACAAAATACGATCGATTTCACAACGAATTTTGACATTTGACTCAACAAAAGAAAAAAGAAAACAAAACAAGATGGAACGCACAATATAAGCAGAGAACTTTCTATTTTTTTTCTACAGCGACAGAAAACCGAACCAAAATCAAAAGGAAAAACAAAAAAAAGCAAGATTGTGGAAAATACAAGATTTTTTTTTTTTATTATTAACGATAGATTGTTATGCAACAAAGAGATTTGCAATAACGATTACAAATGAATTTTTTTTAATTTAACTTTTTTTCCTAAAACGTCTAAAAGGTTTAATCTTCAGTTCCCCCAAAAAACAAAAAAACGAAACGCCATTGTTGGCTTCTTCGAAATTTAGCCATCAATCGCTCGAAGAAACAAAAGAAGAACGACTTCACAACGAATTTTGATGCTAGGTTCGACAAACGAAAATCAAAACAAAATACGATCGATCATACAGGAACGCCATTCTTGGCTTTTTCGAAATCTAACCTTCAATTTCTCGAAGAAACAAAAGACAAACGACTTCACAACGAATTTTGACGCAAGGTTCGAACAAACGAAAAACAAAACAAAATACAGGAACGCCATTCTTGGTTTTTTCGAAATCTAACCTTCATTTCTCGAAGAAACAAAAGACGAACGATATCGAATACTAAATGTAATTTTCTTTTAGTACATATTTTTTTATGCAGAAACGCCATTCTAGGCTTCTTCAAAATTTAGCCTTCAATCGCTCGAAGAAACAAAAGACGAACGACTTCACAACAAACTTTGACGCTAGGTTCGACAAAAGAAACCCAAAACAAAGTACGATCGATCATACAAGAACGCCATTCTTGGCTTTTTCGAAATCTAACCTTCAATCGTTCGAAGAAACAAAGACGAACGACTTCACAACGAATTTTGACGCTAGGTTCGACAAAAGAAAAACAAAACAAGATCATCATACATACGATCGATCATACAAGAATGCCATCCTTGGCTTTTTCGAAATCTAACCTTCAATCGCTCGAAGAAACAAAAGACGAACGACTTCACAACGAATTTTGACGCTAGGTTCGACAAAAGAAAAACAAAACAAAATACGATCGATCATGCAGGAACGCCATTCTTGGCTTTTTCGAAATCTAACCTTCAATTCTCGAAGAAACAAAAGACGAACGACTTCACAACGAATTTTGACGCGCGCAAGGTACGGACAAAAGAAAAAACAAAACAAAATACGATCGATCGTACAGGATAAGAGTTTTCAATTTTTTTTTACATCGAAAGAAAAACGAATCAAAATTAAAAGCAAAAAAAAAAACACATTTAACGAAAAAGAAGGAAAAAAAACCGAAAGATTATTAAAGATACGAGAGACGCTTTTCTCTTTCGAAAAACGATGGATCGCATAACAAAGGCATTTACAACAACAATCGCCAAAATAAAGTAAATATTTCTTTTCTAAAAACTCGAAAAGTGACGTTTATTCTAAAAACAGCCCAATCTTCGATCCCATCAAGAAAAAAATTAAAAACAAAAGACGATCGATGTTTGACATTGACGTTTTATTCGACGAAAAAAGAAGAAAACAAAACAAACGGTTATGAAAATTACAAAGAGATTCATTTTCATTTGTCTTACCTTCATCGAAGGAAATTAAGCAAAAAGCAAAACAAATACTTTCGAGTTTAAATTCATCGCGTAAATTTTTAACTAAAAAGGATGCAGAGGTGCGTTCAGAAACAACACTCTAAGTTCACCCACTCTTTCATATAAATAAATTTATGATTTTTCATGTCGGAATTACAAATAAAGAAAAAACTAAACCAGATATGGTTTCTACAGTAAATGTACAGACTTCTTATAAGTACTAATAATAAATTGTTAATGTTGTGTCGAAAAGTGATCGCAGGATGCCGCGATTCAAACTATTCAATAAATTTATTAGTCAGACCTTACATAGTACATAGTAGTCATTGCTGATAGAAAGTTGACATAAAAGTTACTAAAAGAATAGGAAACCTCATCAATTAAAAGTCAAACTGGCGGCAATTTTAAAAATGTCAAGAATTAATGCCAACTTAATAACCATAACTAGTCTAGGATAACTAAAAGAAAACTTGTCTTAGGGTTGTTAAAACCTGATTTAAAATTTTACATCCAATAAGAAACCGAACAGAAAAAGAACTTGAACTGAGGGAGACGGCAAATCTGCACACAAAGCTTAAACATTCGATCATTTTTAATTACACCGTGTATTTCTTTCTGGCAGCGGTAAATTGCCACACGTCCGGGCAATCAGAAGAAGTTTATCATAACGGTACCTCATTCGATTGATCGCGACGGGTAAAAAAATTTTCAGCCGGATTTTTTAATCTGCTCGCACAATCGAAAATATGTGAACGTACACGGGCGAGATGGCCAAGGCTGAAAGAACAGTTCGCTTTACATGCTGCTGCTGCTGCTTGAGATTTATTATTATTTGCTCGTACTGTTAGCGACCTAAAAATGTCAAGCGGGAATTGCTGCGGCAGAATGCCGTCGGCCCGGCTGTGTTTTTTGACCTTTAAGATATCATGTATGTGTATTGTATACACATCCACATACATCTCTCAAAAATACATACAAAATACCATGAGAATATACATAAACACGTGTCAAAAAGTGATCGCAGGATGTCGCGATTCAATCTGTACATAAATACAGTTATACAGGGTGTCTGTAAAAACTTTTTACAAACACATACCATATATTCCTTGGACCAAATAAGCCGATTGAGGTAAACTTACCTTAGTACAAAGGTGCTTAGTTTGAGCGCTATACGGCCCCCAAGTTACAATTTTGAAATCGGTTTTTTATTAAAAAAGGTTTATACGATTTTGTTAAAATTTGGTACATTGACGTAGTTTTATGAGACAGATAAACCCATGTCAAAATTATGATTAACATCAATCCATGGGTGTAGAACGTGAGCTTTTAATTAATTGTACATTTCAAATTTCTACTCCAATGGGAGAAAAGGGGTTTAAGTACAAAATTTATATTGCGTAACTTGTTTACTACAAAAAGGGATTCTTGATAAGACTCGATTATTCTCATGATGTTTGCGAAATTTGAATTTTAATAATTCGCATTAAGTTTTAGTAACGTTTATTAAAATACAACAATTTGAACAGTTTTCATGCCATCTTTATTATTTGTATTATTGTTTTAGTTACTTAATTTAAATAAAATAACTTAATAAAACATGAATTTAAACAAATTAAGTTAATGAAACATGAATTCCAACAATAAAGATGTCATAAAAACTGTTTCAAAGTGTCCACCAATAGGTATACAATGGTTTATACGACGCAGAAAGTTGTATATGTTATGCAGTAGGAAATCCAAAAGGCCACTCTCACAGAGGAGAGAAAATTTAGGCATTTTTGACCGGTAAATTAGAAGAATTTTACCTTAAAATAAATTCAGGGCATACAAACCAACATTTATACTCTTCAGGCTAGAGACCTAGATTCCCCCTAGATTTTATTTATAGTTTCAAGGAAAGGTGGAAGACGATCAAAATTTAAAAAAACTTTTACATCTAACGGAATTGGTAACGTCAGAAAATTGTAGGTGGTGAGCAGATGAAAACCCACATTATAAAATTGAGTGTAAGGACGAATATCATTTCAAAACGAATGTATAGTGCGGAATTCTAATTGTATTAGAATATTTGGACCTATTCATTCGACGGTGGAAATAAGAACGTGGTTGAATGACATTTCTCCAAATTATTGGATAGGAAGATACTTGAAATCAAGAGTCTATAAAGAGCGACCATTCAGAAACGTCGATCATTTAGAAAACACAATTAGAACTTGCATTGAAGCAATAAGTTCACAAATACTGAGGAGTGTACATCGTGAAATGCCTATAAAATGCATTGAAAATAGAAGAGGCCACATAGAATAAATTTCACATTTCTTTTCAATGAATTTCTTCTTTTATGTTAAGATTGTGTTTGTTGTTAATTTATTTGTATTAATTTTGTTACGGTGGAGAATTTCGCTAAATTCATTTTTAGTTTTTGGGTCACCTGCACATTGGCGGAAACGTGGTTGCATCACCGTTTGATCTTTTGGAGCTTTGACCGCCTAAGGAGCCGCCTCCCTACACCCCTTCTTTGTTGTAATGAGACTCTCCCGGGTAGACACTCGTTTTGAATTATAGGCCTACTATTCCCACCCCAAACCTTGCGCATTGTAAGCTGCCCGACTAAAAGTTCGCAGTAATTTTATTACTGCTCGCTTGGCAAACAGACCGCATGGAGAATTGTTCTCGCTTTTGGTTAAATTTTCATTGAACTGTGTTTGTTCTGAAGTAAAAAAGTAAACGGATGTAATATTCCGCTTGTGTATTGTATGCTGCGAGTCCAAGGCCTTTCGTAGTGCAGGCTTTTCCAAACTTGTCCGTCGATTCTACGGCAGGTTTGTTTTTAGTCACGCTGTATACTGTTGGGATCGTACTTCGTGTTTTTTGTTTCTTCTTTTCTTTTCTCCTTCTGTTTGGGATGTTTTACATTATCTTATTCCGCCTTCCGCGACGTTCCGGACGCTTTACCGGAGTTTGGTAACCAGAGGCAAGTTAGAGAAACCCACGAGAGCATCGTTGTGAAACGTTTCGGTTAATCGCGTATGCTAGTCGTTTTGGTCCGCCATTTTAGGGTTGATTACCTGAAAATGAGAGGATACCACTTTAACGCCATCGAAGTGGTAACTGAGAGTGACTCCCTCCTGGTGCTCGCTTTTTCGTTGAAACGGAGCAACACCTGTCAAATGTTTAACGTGACGCATTGAGGATTCCTAATCTCGACGGATACAAGACGTGGACGTTCGCTTTTGGGATATGAGAAGGTCGGATGATGAGTTTTATTTATTTATTAGGTGCGCCAGTTAGTACCAGGGTTGCCAATGTGGGCGATTTATCGCCGTTTGGACGATTTTTAAGTAAAACTTGGCGACCAAAAATTTTCTTTTGTCCATTTAAAATGCGTTAATGGGCGATTCTTACTTTTGAATTTGGCGACTAAACATTTTTATCTTCCATATAAAATATATGCATTGGGCGATTTTATTCTGAAATGTTGGCGACAGTACATTTGACAAAGTTGGCAACTCTGGTTAGTACATTGTGTATAGCCGCCTTTTAAACGGTGCTGAGACGAAATCATACAGCATTGTTGTTTGTTTTTATTAAAGTTCAGATAAAGTGTAAACGGATCCGTACTTGCTTTTAGTTTAACTTCATTTTGGACACATTGCTTGAACATTTCTTGTCTGTCAAAATTCTACCCCTTTGCTTCAGGGTTCCGCATGACCTCGACCTTATTCCAAGAGTTAGCCGACGGTGATTGGAGAACTTAATTTACCCTCCCATCAAATTTGCTGACCACTAGGACAGGTAGGTAGCACAATGTCAAATTTTACACGTTTAAGTTTAAATCTGAGGTTATGTTGTCTATGGGTTAGACTAATATGATCCAATCACTACAAGCATAGAGGGGAAAGGGGGTTATCGATCATGTTACAAATTTCTGAGCAGGCAGGATGAATCACTATTCAAAAGAAAATTCGTTTAAAATTTACTGCTTTCATTTGATCACTTTGAGCAAAAGAAAAGCCCTAATCATGTCGATGTTCAGGTCAAATAAACCAACAAAGCAAATATCAGGTTGCAGTGTTGCAAATAGTCGAATAAAAAATGCTCTTTAAATGTACTGCCAACTTAAACAGTTATTCCTGACCATTTTGTATATTAAAAAGAAGTTTCATAAAGCACGATTTTGTTTTGTTACGTAGCAGTTCGTTGCCGCTTAAAAAAAATATTTGAAACAAATATTCATTTGAGGTTATATTTATAATTTGAGATGCCAACAACGTCAAACAAATGACAGTTTGATGGCTAATTTTGTTTGTATGTTGTCGTCAACCTAAAAAAATAGAAATGCTTTAATGAGCTACTTTGTGAAACCCCCAAATTTATTTCATAATCATTGAAGCAACACCCAAAAAAAAAGAGATTTTTTAAATCAAAAGTTAATAAAAAAAAGCGATATAATAAACCAGATTTTGGAGAAAAACTAGTTTGTTAGGAAACAAAGATTAACGAAAAATTAACGAAAACGATTTCTGATTTTTTTTTAACCTTTCCCGGCCGGAGTACGGAAAATAGCACTAAGACCGCCATGGGACACAAATGTATCCCAAGATAGTTGATGGTTTCTTCTGTTGAAATTCAGAACTTGTATGGTATATATTATTAGAAAAAGTAAAAAAAACGTTTAACATGCCAACAATATTTATTTAATATAGTAATAGTAATAATTTAATATAGTAATAGTAATAATTTTTAATTTCTGTTTTCTGTATCTTTGCAATTAATACAAATTATTGTTTTTGATAAAATGCTATGATGGGAACAAATATATTTAAAGCATTTTTGGCAACTATTTCGGGTTCTCTTGTCTGCCTTTCGTGGACATATTACACAGCGTTTGGATGACGATGATGAGACAGGGCGCACCGGAATCGGGTTTTCAACGTTTTGAGCTTCATCAGGAACTATGTAACGTATGGCCTCCATAATCCTTTTGGGCAAACGTTTGTTTTGTAACCTTTGAATGGCATTGGGCATTATAAGTTGACGTCCAACCTCTAGTAAAAACTTTCTTCTGTAGTTACAATCCTTTTTTAGTTCTGGATGTTTGGTTGTCCAAATTATATATGCATTTAGAGCAGCAACATCCAAAATGTTCTGAAATATTACAAAAGGCCATCTTTTCGTGCCCCTTTTTACCGAATATTCATTCACCATCTTATCCATGGTATCTACTGAGCCTTTAGTTTTGTTGTAATGCTCTATGATGTCCGGCTTGAAGTCGTTATCTTCATTTCCCACTTTGTCATCATGATGCTCAGTACTCAATACTATTACCGACTTACGTTTATGGGGTACGTAAGAAGCTAGTGTTATATTTTTCAGGAAAACAAAAATGGATGACTTTTCTGCTCTATTCTTATTGTGCAAGAGTATAGGTGGAATTTCACGTTTGTTTTGTCTAAGTGTACCACATAATGTAAGTCCGCGTTGAGAGAGTTCCTTAGCAAGTGGTATGCCAGTAAAAAAATTATCGGTGGTAATTCCGTAACCTTGACCAAGACATGAAACCATGTCTAGTACAACACGCATTCCCTGTTGTTTTTCCGGTTGCTCATTAATTTTACCCAAATATATTTGCAAATTCATTGCATACGTACTTTCTACATCAACTAGGGCCCATATTTTTATGCCATATTTGGCTGGTTTGGATTTCATGTAAATTCTAAATGGGCACTTGCCTCTGAATGAAACTAGTTGTTCGTCTACAGTAAGGTGCAAGTTTGGATTATAACTATCTTTACAGTTGCTCACAAAAAGGTCGAAAACTTCACGAATTGCAGCAAGTTTGTCTGTGCTTCGACGTTCTGCTCTAGTTGCCAAATCGTCATATCTCATAAACGAGAGGAGTTGCTTGATTCTATCACGAGACATAGCACCTGGAAATATTGGCCGAGAATACAAAGGATCATTATTCCAAAGAAATGACAGTGGCTCTCTTTTTGCTTTTAGAGCTCCCATTGTAATTAGAATACCCATAACAGCATACATTTCATCACGATTTGTTGGTATCCATGCCTTTTGTTTTTCAGGTTTCCTTATATTGTATTCTTGGTAAAATAGTTGAGCTTTTTGATTGGTGCACCTAACTACAATATCTATAATCTCGTCACCAACAAATAATTTGAAGCAGTCAAGAATATTTTCAACATTTTTAGATTTAGCATTCAGGCCAGGCTTGGTGGTTACTATATTCTGAATTGAACGGCGACTCGGTTTTGGTGGGATCTTACTCCATTTAGTACCATCTTTTGACACAAACATCGGATCTCCATTTTCAGTGTTTTCTTCACTACTTACGTCGTCGCCAGATACATACTAAAACGGAGAAATAATACAAAAGTGAAAAATATTTTAAAATAACAGGTAGTTTACTTCTTGAGAATCGTAGGGGTCATTTTGTTCTTCCAAGTAATCGTCAACTTCAGAAGTATCCGAAAAAACATCGTTTTCTATAAATTCGTCATCAGATTCTTCTAACCACTGCAGCGCTGTTATTTGGTCGCTTTCTTTGGTAAGATCAAGTCTTCTTCTTTTCGACATTGCAACTGCACGATAATATATGTATTACATGTATTACACTTACTATTTCTTACCACCGAACAGCAATAAAAAGTGCAACGAGATTTGCGTGTCCAAAGGAGTCCGTTAGGTGACGTATCGACAATACGTCACAATATGGCGTGGTAGTAAGTGAGGGGCATGTAAGGCGAAGTGGGATACAATTGTATCCCAATCATTTGTTTATTTTTGCTCACGATAATAAATAAATAAAATTCGAATATAAATTAGTTATTTGATGTCAATTAGTACAAGGTACAATAAAAAAAATTGACGCTCGAAAAAATAAATTTTTAGACAAATGTAAGAAAAAAAACATCTAGTGGGATACATTTGTATCCCACGCAGGCCGGGAAAGGTTAAAGAAAGAAAGCATTGGACAATTTTGTTTAAATAAAATAAAACTAAAATAATTCTGGAAAATAAAAACAAAAGAACAATTTTGATGGTTGTTTATTTCAGTTGCATTTTCCAAAAGTATGCATTTTCTATTGTTCATGATTTTCATTCTAGAATGTTTCCTATTTATTTTGTAAAAATCTCACGGATATTTCACAGAAACAAAAGACGAACGGCTTTAGATTATACTAAAGAAAAACCGTGAACAAAAATAGACTTCCGAATTTTTAATCAAAAATAACAAATATACTGCTAGTTAAAAAAAAAAACGGACACTCGGTTTTTTGTATTTATTTTTGTAAAATATGAAATGTTTTATTTTATTAGATTTGGACATTTTTTAATATATAATAAATACATATACATTTTTTTCTGCAATTTATTGGAAGTATGAGCAAAAAATAGAAAATAAAGCTGAAAAAATAAAATGAACAAAATAAACTCAAATTTAAATGTTTTAAAACTATAAGAAATTGAACAGCTAACAACAAGTGTTGCCACCACAAGCTCGTATCACCTCTGTCATTCGACGTGGCATGCTTCATGCCGGGTTTGCAATTGTTTCTTAGGTAATTTGTGGATACTCTGCTTCCAGTGCTTCCTGGAGTTCTTGAAGAGCTTCTAAGACTGCTAAACGCTGCCGAAGGCGACGGTCTAAGATATCCCTGGGGTACTAAGGTCTGGGCTTCGAGCAGGTCAGTCTAATGTAACAATTGCAGCACTTTCTAAGTACTCCCTAACTCTAACTGGTACACGAGACCTCGCGTTATCCTGGATTAATTTGAATTGATTGCCGACAGCTTGAGCATAAAGTATAACATGGTCCGCTATGTACCTATTGCAGTTAATCATAGTCATCCGCTCTGCACGATCATTTAATGAAATTCCATCCCAAACCATCAATGATCGTCCGCCAAATGGGGTCCTGGGGGATATGACACACTCAGCATATCTCTCCTTGCCTACGTCATATACCTTCACGCCCATCTGACGAATTTAAGCTGAAGCGTGACTCGTCTGTAAACAATAGAGTATTCTAGTCGTCCACCGATCAGTTGATATAGTCTTGAGCAAATTGAAACCTTGTTCTTCGATGGGCTGCTGTCAATGCAGGTCCAGTAGCGGGTCTTCTGGAGTGTAAATTAAGTTCATGAAGTCTTCTACTGACTGTACTTGTAGAAACCATCACTCCTCTAACTTCAGCTAAACGACCAGCAACCTTCCTTGCAGTAAAACGCCGATTTCGCCGACTCCTTGCAGTAAAACGCCGATTTCGCCGATTCCTTGCAGCAAAACGCCGATTTCATACTACAAAAGATCATCCCGTTTGGTTATTGCTCGTCTTCGACCTGATCCAGTTTGATTATACCGATTTATAACATCGGCAACAGTGCTTCGAACCACATTTAATATTTAGACCAGCGATTTCCAAACTGGGAGGCGCGGACTGGTACAAAGGGAGGCGCGAAAAGTTTATTTATACATATAATTTTCATATTATAAATTAAAAAAAATGAAAATATAAATAAACTCTTATAACAGAACTTTTATAATCTATTTATCATTTTAAAAATGTTATTTTGCAAAATAAAGAGGGGAGACGCCAAGATAAGTTTTATTTAAAGGGGGCCGTAGAAACATAAAGTTTGGAAACCACTGGTTTAGACTATATAACGAATGCTTCGTCCATCATCACGTAATGCACAACCGCTTTGATGACTTCTTCAGGCCTCATTCTCCGATTAATTAAGGAAACAATGTTTTTACAATGTAATATGACATTATATGTGACAGAAAGCAAGAAACACAAGAATAATCGACTGATAATTATATTCACAGAAACAATGTTTTATATTTGATGCAGTAAGATGTATTATATTGGAAAATATTTGAAAAATATTTAATTTTAATGATGAATAAAAATTGCAGTTATAAATCCATAAAACAATAAAATGTAAATGTCCGTTTTTTTTTTTTTGACGAGCAGTTTACAAACAAAGACTTCGCAAGACACGAATGGGCCCATGTACTGGCAGAGTTAATTTCACAAGAAGGCAATATATGCTCGAAATGAAATATGTACTTAATTTCTTGTCCGCCATCCAATCTTCAAAGGCAATATTGTCTGATGAAACTCTATTTTTAAAGTGTAACGTTACATGCTGGTATTCCACGAAAATATTTAAATTTATGTATCTACGACAACAAACCGAGGGATCGTTATTTAATACAGACATTAACATCCTGTTATCGGTAGATAAGTGGTGTAGTAATTAAAGATAAACAGTACTTAATGGAATCACTGACATTTTGATGTACGATACATGTTTATCATTAATCGCATAATAAATATCGATATCTCATTTGCACTCCAGTTTGATAATAAATGTCACATCATAGTGCAAGGAAAATACCTACTGCGAAAGATCATTTGCTCCACACGTAAAGACAAGATCGTGGAAATGCTTGAAAACCTATAAATAAGTACAACACGAGCTCTTGTTCATATACTTTAGAATTAAAAAAAAAAAGTGAAGTACGTTCTTCCAAAAAAATAATCCTTATACAGGGTGTATCGTATTAAAGGAGCCATAGTGATAGGCGTAACTGAGGGTTACATGTACAGACCGAAAAAGGTGTTGCAAAACGATTTCTGCCGATATAATTTTTATGAAAATTTTATAAAAAATTCTGCACTGAGTACGGACCTGTGCTTCTGAAAACGTATCGATATTTCGGATAAGGTCATCTCGTACAACTGAGATGTCATAAAAAAAGCGAACCAATTGTGTAAACAAGGCTGTTATACTGTCAAATACATTTTAATACTTAAGCGGCCCACTATAACCATAAAAGTTGCTAGAAAAGCATTTACGATATGTACCATAAACGATGTCGTATTTGTGCGAACTAATTAGTATTTATTGGATGAATAAAGGAACAAATAATATGAACGGTTCCTCATCAAGGCATTTATTTATAACACGTGTTCGAAATGTCTTCCACCGGCTCATAAGCAGGCGTCCACACGACGACGAAAGTTCTCCTGGACTCGCTCCAGACATTCTGGATCCTCCGATACTCGGCGAGCTGCAGCATGAATCCGCTATAATAATTGTTCTTCTGCGTTGATTTGCACCTGTTTTAAAGCCCCCCACAGAAAGAAATCCAACGGATTCATATCGGGGCTACGAGCAGGCCACGACACTGGTCCGTACCTACCTTATCCATCGGCGTTGAAATTGGTTATTGAGATAGGTTCGGACCGGGAGAGTAAAGTGCGGTGGTGCACCGTCGTGCATGAACCACATGTTTCGCTGTAGCTCTAAAGATCTTTCGTCCAAAACATCGGGCAATATTCTTTGTAAAAATTCTAAATAATTTCGGCCAGTAGCGGTGGTTTAATGAGTAATTACCCCCACGGTAATTGCACCCTAACCATTCGAAGCGTTCTCATCGTAAAATTACTTTTATTGATGTGTCTGTAAAGCAACATTTTCGCCCATTCTAAACCGCGCACATCTACAAGGTCAGGGTTAAGTATTTTATTGTGCTCTGGCGCTAAGCGTAGTTTCGTACATACGGAGACGCGCCAGGGCCGTACTTACTGCTTCATAATTCGATATCTCGAAAACTGTGACACTTTTTCTATTTTGTCAGAGGCAAAGTATTGTTTATAGAGCGTCATCAACCCACTGATGACGTATGGCCCTTTATACCTGACACACCGTGTATATAAGAGAAATGTTTTTTTTTTCATTTTGACAATATCATAGGCAATTTTTAATTCACTGTGACTTGTATCAATGGAAAAAATATAAGAATAAAAAAATACCTATTTTAGCACTGAATACTTAAAGAAAACAACAAGAACACGACATATAAAGAAATTCTTATGGTATCGCATCTCGTCAAGGACTCCATACCTGATTCTGAACAATATACTAAATTATTCACGTGCCTTTTATTGCATCGTAATTAATTCAAACGTCAATTATACTTCACTACCTCTACTAAACGAAAAGTTGGACACGAATAAGTAACACGCAAATAAAACGACTCCGATAATAATGAACAATGCATATGAAGTTTGTTGTAGTAATGAGTGTGATAAAAGCGAATGACCTCATCATTATAACATTCAACTTCCCAACGAATTAAATGCCTCGGCAAAAACAGCAAAAGAAATCGATATTATAACTATGCGACATTTCAAAACAGCGCTCTCAACCACAGGAATGAAAATAGAAATAAGTAAAACAGGTCGTTGTACATAATTACCGGCTGGGTAGTTAAGATTACGCTACGCTTACTGTGTCACAGAAAACTATTTCAGAAACGTTACACAACTTTCGATGTTTTTATCCGTTATTTATAGTTACTAACGTGTATTTGTTTAAAACTAATGGTTTTGTAAAGAAAAAAAGAAGTTCGTCTTATTGATTCCCAAACACTTTCAAAGGTAGACCTTCGCGAGTGTAACATTAAAATAGTTCAATAACCAATAACTGGTTTCGTATTTCGAAGAATAAGCAAGAAACGCGGAGTCAAATTAATTATACAATAGCGTTGAGTAAGGACATATTTGAAAACTTGTAAAGAATACAAAAAACGATCCAACTCCCTAGTCCTAGTGATTGCGTGTATTTTTGAAACAACCCTCGTATAGTAAACAACTCCCTAGTCCTAGTGATTGCGTGTATTTTTGAAACAACCCTCGTATAGTAAAAATGGAATCCACGAAACTTAATTTATTAATATAAACATTTATTATTTCAAACACTTGCTCGTAGGTATTTTAATGATAATTACCTTGCCTAGAACAAACGTTTCTTTTTCTTGCTGGTGCGTTCGTGGTGCTCATAAATTTAAATGTATGTATGTACACATTTTCATTATAAGGAAACCAGTAGCCAGACAACAAATAAAATATTTACATGCGTGGAATAGTAATCATCGTGGTCTGCTATGACTGCAGACACCACACACGGAAAGAACAGAAAAAATAGGCGCCAGACGAAAGTTTAATGCGAGATCGGTTTGGAAGATATATTATTAAGCCATACACGTCGGGAATGGAAGATTTAAATTTAACTTATGCCCCCTCGACCGTGACAATAACAGTAATCATCTTAAAGGGCGTGCTTTGCATTATGTTATTCTTAAGGACAATTGCACTTTTTTTTTCTCTTAAAACTCCTTTGTAAAAACGTCTTTATAATCGGTCATTGAGGGTTATTAATTTATTGCCGTGGCAGATGGAAGGCGGTAAATTATTTATTTTTAAAAGCCACGAAACAAAGTCCTTTTCTATTTATTTTATATGAAATAATTACTTCATCATTAGCAACAATGTCATTAGTACGAGTTTTTCTTTTTATTAACTGGTAGATAATTGTTTTATTTAACTCTAATTAAATTGAATTAATTTTTTTCTCCTTACAATAAGAGTTTAAAATTTTTAAAACAAAAACAAATGTGCTTCACTTTAAATAATTAGACATTGGTTTGAATTACTATTACTGCGAATAATTTACTCTATTAAAGCAGCCAGTAACGGGGGCTAAGTTAATATTTTATCACCGGGGTGTGTATAAAAAAAATCAATAAAACTGGAGCAAGTACATTAATATGGCATACTCGTGTCACGCATGAGTAAATATTGATTGAATCAAATTAGCGTGCATCTGTAAGATACGTAGAATGAATTGATTATAAATTGGGTAATCACAAATATCTAGTGAACTCTGCAGTAGATGTTGTCACTAAGGGCCCGAGTACACAATCCACTTTTAACAATCGAGCTTCCCCACTAAGTGACCAAGCAAACAAATACCATTCAGAGACAGATTGACATTTTTATAGCATTGATATTTGAATCAGTAAGGAGTTCCCCTTTGCTATCGTTATAATAATTACTCTGCCCCTACAAAGGCATCAAGAATTAAAGGTTAAAAAAACGAGTAGAAAATTTCCTTGGAGGCTCTCTCCTCTGGGATAGCGTTTCACAATTCGTTTCAAGTCGTTTTTGTGTCAAACAGGACTACATTTTGATGCCCAAAAATTTTACTTGGCGACTGACTTCTAATTTGGACTACTTTTGTTATTAGGGCCCTTTACACGTACGGTTTTGCGTGCACGACAGAACGGGACATTCCAAATTGTCGTTTGTGTGTCAAGCAGGGTTACCAATAGGTCTACTTTTTGGTGTCCAAAAATTTTACTTTGCGGCTGGCTTCTAATTTGGCCTGCTTTTGTTATTAGTACGGTTTTCCGTGCACGACAGAATATTCGATCGTCTTTTGTTTTATTTTACGTCAAGAATTGCGTAATTGGTCATATGTCTTAAAACAGATCTTAACTTTAGAAAGTCGAACCAGTTTTGTTTATTTGAAGAGATTTTTTTAATTTTATAAATTTTCTCGATGCTTTTATCGATCGTCTTTTGTTTTATAGTAAAAACGACAAATATTGCAAATTGCTTAAATTTTATTTTTTTAAATTTTTTGTTTTTTTTTATTTTCTCGATGTATTATCGATCGTCTTCTGTTTTATTTTACAAAAATGATCAAATTTCTTATCTTTATTTTTGTTATTTTTTAAATTTTCTCAATGTATTTATCGATCGCCTTTTGTTTTATTTTACAAACGTCAAAAATCGTACAATTGTCAAAATTCTTAAAATTTACTTTTATTTTTATTTTTTTTTTGTAAATTTTTTTAATGTTTTTATCGATCGTCTTTTGTTTCATTGCACGCACGTCAAAAATTGCACAATTGTCAAATTTCTTAAAACTTAATTTCATTTCTTTTTGATTTTGTAAAATTTCTTGATGTTCTTGTCGATCGTCTTTTGTTTTATTGTACAAACGTCAATATTGCACGATTATCAATTTTTTTAAAATTTATTTTTATTTCTTTTTGATTTTGTTCATTTTTTTTGATGTTTTTATCGATCGTCTTTTGTTTCATTGCACAAACGTCAAAAATTGCACAATTGTCAAATGTCAAATTTTTTTAATGTTTCTATCGATCGTCTTTTGTTTGTACAAACGTCAAAAATTGCACAATTGCCAAATTTCTTAAAACTTATTTTCATTTCTTTTTGATTTAGTAAAATTTCTTGAAGCTTTTAGCAATCGTCTTTTGTTTCATTGCACAAACGTCAAATATTGCACAATTGTCAAATTTCTTAAACTTTATTTTTTTTATTTTGTAAATTTTCTTGATGTTTTTAATTTATTTTTATTTCTTTTTGATTTTGTTCATTTTCTTGATGCTTTATCGATCGTCTTTTGTTTCATTGCGCAAACGTCAAAAATTGCACAATTGTCAAATGTCAAATTTCCTTAATGTTTTTATCAATCATCTTTTGTTTGTACAAACGTCAAAAATTGCAAAATTATCAAATTTCTTCAAACTTATTTTCATTTCTTTTTGATTTTGTAAAATTTCTTGATGCTTTTATCGATCGTTTTTTGTTTTGTTGTACAAACGTTAAATATTGCACAATTGTCAAATTTCTTAAACTTTATTTTTGTTTTTTTTTATTTTATAAATTTTCTTGATGTTTTTATCGATCGTCTTTTGTTTGCAATATTGCACAAACGTCAAAAATTGCACAATTGTCAAATATCAAATTTTCATGATGTTTTTATCGATCGTCTTTTGTTTGTACAAACATTAAAAATTGCACAATTATCAATTTTTTTAAAATTTATTTTTATTTCTTTTTGATTTTGTTCATTTTCTTGGTGTTTTTATCGGTCGTCTTTTGTTTCATTGCACAGACGTCAAAAATTGCACAATTGTCAAATTTCTTAAAACTTATTTTCATTTCTTTTTGATTTTGTAAAATTTCTTGATGCTTTTATCGATCGTCTTTTATTTTATTGTACAAACGTCAAAAATTGCACAACCGTCAAATGTCTTAAACATTATTTTTGTTATTTCTTTATTATGTAGATTTTCTTGATGTATTTGTCGATCGTCTTTTGTTTTATTTTACAAACGTTAAAAAATGCTCAATTATCAAATTTCTTAAACATTATTATTTGTTATTTTTTTAATTTTCTCGGTGTATTTATAGATCGTCTTTTGTTTTATTTTAGAAACGTCAAAAATTGTACAACTGTCAAATTTCTTGAAATTTACATTCATTTTGTAAATTTTCTTGATGTTTTTATCGATCGTCTTTTGTTTATGCAAACGTCAAAAATTGCACAATTGTCAAATTTCTTAAAACTTATTAACTTTTTTTTTAATTTTGTAAATTTTCTCGATATATTTATCAATCATCTTTTCTTTTACTTTACAAATTTCAAAAATTTATTTTTATTTACTTTGATTTTGTAAATTTTCTAGATGTTTTTATCGATCGTTGAACGACAAAGATTGCACAATTGTTAAATTACTTAATTTTTTTTTTATTTTGTAAATTTTCTCAATGTTTTTATCGCTCGTCTTTTGCTTTATTTTGCAAACGTCAAAAATTGCACTGTGTCAAAATTCTTAAAATGTATTTTTATTTTGTAAAAAGAAAACTAAATAACAAATGGGTTGAAAATTTAATAGAAAAATAAAGATGTAGAAAAATAACACAAGAAAACAACACAGATTGAAGTCCGAAGAAAAAGGGTGCCAAAACAATAAAAAAAAATGAATAAATAAAACGAAATCGTCGATTGCTAAATATAAAAAAAAATAATAAGTCGAATGTAAAACGAACGCACCTATTAATTCAGGGGGAAATTGTTCGTTACTTAACAGTTAATTTCTTCAAAATCATATTTTGAACCAAAAAAAAGATCATTTTGAATCGTCCACACATTGATGAACGAGTCGTTCCCACTCCTGAAAGTTTTCGTCTTTTGGACGTTCACTACAGATTCAAAACGGCGTTACAAATATGATTTTGTTTTTACAAACAGAAGAAAGTTAATTTAATTTAATTTATTAGATTAAGGGAATAGGAAGGTTGTGGTATCACCTATCTTTTACAGTATTACGGTTCAAACAGACACATTACTTTAGAGACAGACCTCGTATACTCGATGAGATTCTAAAAGTGAAATAGTTTCAGAAAATGAACGCATGAAATTAGCTTACTTAAATAATACGGTGCATATTTAAAACCGAAAGTGAATTAGTTAGCTTTTTTCATTATCATTTACATTAGCTCTGACGTCACTTTAAAAGATAATAATAATAATAATGTAACAGGTTTCAAGTCGGTGCTTTTAAATTATTCCTTCTCTTCAAATTAAAACTATGCAAATCGCCGGCTTTTAAAAATCAATTAAGTAAGAGTGTGGTATGTTAATTGTCCGTTTCCGGTAGCACACCCGCGCGCCCAATTATTTCCGTCTTAAGAAGACTTCGTTTAATTACATTTTCATCACACATCGGAGTTTCCTCACTCGCTTGTTTATTCATAAATGAAACGCGTGAGTTGGAAAGTGAAAAGAAAGTGAGTGTGTGCGCAAGGGCCGAAACACACCATGATGTTGATTATGTATGCCCATTGAACATAAATTATCAGTGTGGAAATTTATCAGTAAACACATTAAGTGTTATCTTCTTCTTGTTTAAATATAACTTCCGCTTGAAATAGTTTTTTTTAATTACCTCATCACAGTTTTTTTTTGGGGGAATGATGATTATCCAATCTTTGCCTAAATACTTTCATATTTTAATTCCAAATTATGTGTGTTTAGAACGAACGTGTTATTTTTAAGCTAATTTAATTAACGTTTCGTTCTAACTTTCTGCAAATATAAAAATTTAGAAATTGTCAATACTAACTCGCTGCTAATGATAGGAAGTAGATATACTGACTAATTAACAAGGCGGTCGTGTTTTGATAATATAATTACATTCATTCAAGCAAACTTGTGAAATCGAATCTTTCTAATAACCCCAGACACTGCCTAGACATCCCCCTCTTTATTACAGCCCCACGTTGGGCGCCAATTTTATATCCTAGTAGTGTCTGAGCTATTTCTGGGCGTCAATTTTATTTTGTGGTGTCCCCCCCTTACTTTGAGTGTTAAAGTTTTCATAGTGGACACCTAAAAATAACGACAACTCTAGCAGTGATGGGCAGACTTCGTGATATAATAAACAAACGAATATTTGTAGTTTTTAGCAAAAAGAAGCCTCCATCCTAACCTCGTATAATAAATGTCGTCGTGAACTTTGTAACGCCTATTATACGAAAACAAATAAATGAGATTCTTACAAATAATCTCTCAAACGAGCAGTTGGAAACAATGGACTATTTGCATTACAAAGAAGCCCTGCTACTACGGTCCTGTCTAGTCAATGCGATGTTTGTCTAGAGCCTGCAGGAATACAAACACGTACACACGTTCTCACGCACCTCGTGTATGTGACATTCTTAGAAATTTGCGCTTGGTCGTGAAAATAGCGATGCAACCGAAGAAATTTATTGCCATAGCC
This sequence comes from Serrognathus titanus, assembly GCA_039766575.1. Taxonomy (NCBI): domain Eukaryota; kingdom Metazoa; phylum Arthropoda; class Insecta; order Coleoptera; family Lucanidae; genus Serrognathus; species Serrognathus titanus. The sequence goes on from CM077914.1 coordinate 10,450,773, forward strand.
TAGCAGCTTTCGTTTGTTCCTAGAAAACACCATTGAAATAAGAACTCGGGGAAGCATGTTGCTAGTTGCGTTGTCGTGAAAGGTTACAAGGTGAAACTCCATTGTAAATACGTATGTACAATATCGCCTGGAATTCCTAAAATTTTAGGACGAAAGCAATTTACTTTACTGTACACTTTATATTTGCCATCATAACTTGTTGTATGTCGTACTTAAGACACCGTTTACTTTTTTAGGAATGTCAAACGTATTCTGTCCCTCCTATTCATTAGAGCATAAAAATTCTAGGAAGTTAAAAAGAATCCAGTTATCTTGTATTCCACGTTTATTACGTTTGCTGTATATAACACATGGTCATATTCCGTTCGTCGCTCTGGTTTAGTTTCGCGGCAATCTTCTGGTGCACTATATTCGAGTGCGTTTAGGAAATGGGAAGAAGTAGAACGAAGTTGTGCGAACTTGGGCTCTGGTGTGGAACAAACTCATGAATGTAAGAGAGGAGCATTCATTTAATTCGTTTGCGAACCTTGAACTGGAAATTTGTCATTAAATGAAATTATTTCGTTGTTTATTAAACTCTTTAAATATTTTATTGCTTCCATTGTCTAGTCAGTACGTAAATAGAAAATTGACGTAAAAGTTCGCAAATGAAAAAATGATACCAAATTAGTAATAATTTCTTTCGTGTACGAAATCCGAAGGGCAAGAAATTAGTTGGTATGGCAACAGCTAAAGACGACATAACAAAACTGTACAAAACAAGACTACAGAGGAATGTCGCTGCTAGCCATAACTGAAAAAATGTATGAATGTACAATACAGGACAGATTAAGAGCTGAAATGAAGGGAATAGTGGAAAGCTGTCAAAGAAGATTTAGGAAAGGTCATTGCATACAAGACCATATTTTCAATAGAAGACAAATAATAGAAAAGTACGCTGAAGCACAACAGGAAATTTTAGATACGCTTTGCAGATCTAGAAAAGGCGTTTGACAAAGTCCAAAGACACGAGCAATGTTTTGAAGGAAACGAAAATCAGTGGAGATCTTACACCGACAATACGATAAATTACCTAATCACTCTAAGGAATTTACAGCAGCGAAAGGACTGAGACAAGGAGGTGCCCACTTAGTGGTAATGCTGGATGAAGTTATAAAAAAAAAACAAGGGAGAGAAGAACCAAACTAGTATTAGGACACTAAAACCTAAAGACAACATCCATTTCGTAGTGTGCTTTCGCTAATGATTTGCTAGAACAGAAAAAGTATTGCAAAAGATTGTGGAACGAAGAACTGATGGTGATGGTAACCTTAAGGAAACCAAACAAAACAAACCCACACATAAATGCGCAGAAAATAGAACTGGTGGAGTCGTTTAAGTATTTGGGAGATTTGGAAGAAGAAATTACAGCTAGAATTCACTCAACAGCAAAACTACATCATGACAATCTACTAAACTATTTATCAACCAATATTGCTGTACCTGTGTGCAGCATAACAAAAAGATAAGAAAATAGCTATGGAGATAAAGTATTTGATGAGAGTAGAAGTAAAACAACCGCGCAAGAAAAAAGAAAAAAAATCAACTACAATGGCTTGGACACCTTTTAAGAATGCCAGTCGAAAGAGCAGCAAGAGATGGGAGATTAAAACAAAAGGTAGAAGTCCCAAGGGAAGACCAAAAACAACAACATAGTTGGAGACATTATACGAGACAGAGTCAAATGAAAACCTTAAAAATGTTGTTAAACAAAATTTATTAAAGCTTGAATACCCGAAGAAAAAGATTCCTATGGTCCTATGCACAGCCACTCGTGCACCGCCTGAATCATTTCATCATTACTCTGAAATTTCTTCCACCCAATGCCTCTTTAAATGGACCCAAAGACATAATAATCGCTTGGGGCGAGGTCAGGGGAAAGCTTCAACTGCGGAAATCGACTCAGACGTCACCACACAATTTGCTTGACCAGGTCGACGAGAATCAATTATGGAAATCACCCCGTTTTTGAATCTATTGCTCCATTCATATACTTGCTAGAGTGACAAGCACTGTAGCTTCATTCTACAATGAATATCAATAAAATAATTCTTACACAAATTTATACCGCCAAGTATGTGAAAAGAAATATAAATTCATGCAATTATACCTATCCGCGTTCCGCGATGCGCACCTCACAAACACTCGCGCACTTGTTTTATATAATCCATCCGCGTCTTAGATTGCGGCGCGATTAGCGTTTATTTATTTGATTGCCCTTTTCTTAACACTATATTTTGACCGCCCCGAAATAATATGATTTAATTCTAATTATGAAAGCTAGATGAAACCAATTGCAAAGCACTCAGAAAAAAACTTCTCGAATTAAATTCAAATGCAACTTTCCGTTCGCACGATTAGACCCTTACTGCCTTCGTTTTTTGATTTTTCCTTCGCGAGTGACAAATTAGACTCCTCCCCATCCCCAAAAGCAAATTTAAAACCAACCCTTGACCAATAATCGCTCCTTTCGTTCAGAAACTAACGCTTCTCTCTCGTTCATTTTACATAACTAATAAATTTCGAACTGTCTGATAAACCCCGGTGGTCTTGCACATGTTCTAACTTTCTATTCAAGTGTCGATTGACATATTAATTATTTCCCGAGCTTCGTTTAACAATTTCAAGACAAAAGCCAAATTCTTGTCTTCTGCGATGTAAGAGGATCCTTTTCTAAATCTTACAATAACTCGAGTGCTTGCGTGACAAATTTTTTCAAAGACTCTAACGCGGTGTCCTGCGTGAGCGAATACTAGCGGGCGGTGCGAGCGGTGCGAGCGTCGCGAATTTATCAAACTGAAGCAAACTAATGTAGGTGTCCTACGTGAAGTCGCATCGGCCGTAAAAGCGATTCGCGCGAATTTCGCGCGGTTGACGCGATCAAATAATTTGATTTTTCCGCGCGTTTCGCTACTTCGGCCGCTTCACTTGTCAAGTCGTCTGTTGTTTTGTACTGAATTCTCGCGCGATTCGCGGATATGCTAAATTGCAGGACGTTGGACGCTCATGTCACGCCGCTCGTACCGCGCGGTTGAGCGATTCGCTCGCGTCGCTCGCATCGCCCACTTCGCAAAACTGATCGCTCACGCAGGACGGTCTGTAAAGCGTACAAAGACAACCCTTGAAAGCAGCTCTGATTTATAATATGACGGCAACTATGCTTCAAGTGACCTTTACGAACTCGATTTTCTAAAAGACCATAAATTTGGAAAACGAGTCGTTTCCGGTGGCATTCACCGACTTGTTATCAAGCAATCAAACAAACAAACGCGATTTGTTTTCAAAATCAAATTCGCGACCGTTTCAGTTGTCCAAAAATTTTTCTCTACATTAAAAAAATCATATTCGCTTTTATTACATTTTCCTTTTGTAAATCGATTGCAATTTACCTTCACCGTTGTTCTACACCAAAAGATATCTCAAGATAGATGACACCCTACGATTTATATTTATATAGAAGTCGCGCGGTGGTGACTGTTGAGAGGCAACGCTTACGGCGGGCGTTTAGCTTTCTTTCTTCCTAAAGATTCCATACAAAATTCCTTAGTTTTTTTTATTTATTTCTTAAAAAAAGAAATATAAAGTCTTATCACCTGCCAAAAAGTACTTGGTGTCTCATCGTATTAATTTGATTGATTGACACTTGAAACGAGTGTATATGATCTTTACTTGGAGTCTATATGTAGATTTTTATGGTTTAAACAAACTTGTTATCTTGATCGAATTGTAATTGATAGCTGATTATATCTTTAGTGCTCGAGTTTTACAATTGGGAAGACAATGTATTTCTTCTTCCTCCTACTGTCTTTCCCTATAGATTCCCATGATATGTAATTTAAATTAATGACCAATGACATTCCTCATATAGTTCCTGCTCGTTCGCATAATACTAGACTATAGTAACCCTTGATTTCATTGCAATTTCATTCAACTTTGAAATGAACAAATTTAAACCTCTAACTTTTGAAAGCCGTAACTTTGCCAAATTTCTATAAATGTTGGTAGCAGTCGCGGTTGGAGAAAGTAAACGTGTATGCAATTTCGGAGTTGCTGTAACACATTACCGGAAAGGAAATGAGTGATTTATACCTCGACTTGCTGCTTGCATGCATATTTAAAATCAAGATCATGTTAATAAAACCTATGTGTTCTGGATGAGGGAAAGTGAAATTGTTCCGCCTTTATCTACTTTCGCTTTTATTTTGGAGGACCCCATCTTCAAATTGTATTTGGTTTAACAATTTGACCTTATTGACGTACCACGTGGGAAATACTGTAATATCAATTATCTATATGCTGTAGAATGGCAAGTAAATAAATGTACTTAATTCATACACACACGTATACTTTCTCGTGGTGCAAAGCTTACGTAATAAATCGATATTAATAAAACATGGGCGTGTCGTAAGTAAGGTCTGCACGTGTACGTGTGTGTATACAACAAATTGCATCCCAACACGATTAATACCTTCATTGTTTCCAAGACTCGCGGGATTCAAATTAAATTTCTACTCGTTTAACCGAAACTATGCGTGATTCACCGGGTTGAATAATTAAATTGTTTTATGCGGAACTATTTAATGAGTATGACTTATTGCTTACGCCCGAGGAGCCGATAAGAACGAACGAGATGGGTTCGATGAATTTGTGACACACTTTTGTAATTTGTGTCATTAACATCACCGTTGAAATGATATTCGTCACTGCAGTGGGTTCGCTACACGATATTTCATGTTTCGTGATTGTGATTGTGTAAGTTGTAAGTAATTGCTTGCAGCTTTAAGTATCTCACGTTTTACAATTTTGATCTTTTTTTATGAGAACCAGTTTTTATATTTCATATCAACGAAGTAGGATTCTTTTTAAACTTCTTTTGCATACGTTGTTTCCGAAGGTACTCGGTCGTTGGTAGAAAATTGACATAAAAGCAATGGCATCATAAAACAGTTTTTTTGTCTGACTATTCATGAATCACCCTGTATATTTGATTCAATCAAAAACAATAACGTGAATTAACTCGATCTTGACAAAGTGTCTCTCATTTCAGAGTGTTTTCGATTGGGTACACTCAGTGTATCTTCATCTCATTCTATTACCTGAGGCTAAAACAAGTTGCAAATACTCTGATGAATCGAAAACACTATTAAGGTCAAATTCGTTTCATATAAAGTCAATTGAAATTACTAGAGTAATTAATTGCCTATAACGTACCGGGGAGCCTTCGGATTTAATTTAATCTGATCACTTCCGAACACAGTAAAATTTTATGTGGGGCCATCTGTGAAAACAAATTCAACATTTGGCCTCCCGATGTTTATGTTTCCCGTTCGGATTTTACGACAAACCAAACTTTTTTTTTGTCCCGTCGTAATTGCGAGGATGTCATTGGGAATTCAAACCGTATTTACTAACGCTCCGGAAAAGTAAAAGTCGTTTCCAAAGTGTGAGACAATGTTAATTAAAACTAGGAAGAACAACTTCTTCCTGGCATTGAGCGCGCACAACTAATTAAATTCAAGTGCAATTGGATTTGGTTGTGATTGTACATATTTCCAAACTGGCATCATAATGTAATGAGGAACTATTTCTTCGCATACTTTTGTGTTCAATTTCACTAATTACCCGGCAAATATTAATTGGTAATCAGGAGAAACCAAGATTTGTAAATGCAGATCTGCAATCGCTAATTGTACATATATCCTTTAATTGAGCTGTATAAATTAGAAATTGACAGAATCTGGTAAAATTCGTGTGTGTTTGTGTGTGTGCACACACCAATTTAAAAAGCGAAGCAGAAATAATTTCAAAGAAATTGGGGGCAAACATTTGCACTTTGTTGATTCATGGGTAAAAGAGTGCATCGTGCAGTTAATTTTTTTTAGTGCAGTGCTTTGTAATTGCATTTAAAAAATGCACGATTCAAATAAATTGGTGTAATTAAAACGAAATAATTTTAATATTCAGTTCAAACGTATTAATTAATATGTTGCAACTTGAAGTTAAATATTTATTCCAAGGAACTGCTCAGTTTGTATTACATTTCCGTCAAGTGTGTAAAATTTCGTACCTGTATCTTTTCTATTAAAAAAAATTATAATAACAGTTTTCTGACACCATATGACACCATAGACTGAATTGATTGCTTAAATCTGAAACATTTTCTTGGAGTTTCTCAGGAGTCTCAGCTGAGACCACCATGGACGTGTCGTCGGCAAACAAGGTGATTCTGACAGTTATTACTTGTTTTGTTAGATCATTGATAAACAATAGAAAGATGAGTGGTCCCAAGACAGACCCCTGAGGAACTCCATAATTTATGGCACATTCAAAAGGAAACGTACATTTTACTTTCATTCAAAACCTAATGCATTAAGCTTACTACACACAAACGATAAATTAAATTAAATAAAAAATATCAAGCATTTGGATATTTGGAATCACTGATACTTTTGAATTTAATTTTCTGTTTTCAATTTCTTTATAGAAATCAAAGAAAATTTTCGATTTAAGTTACCTACGTACGGGGTGTAAATTAAAACAGTCACACTATGCGGATTACAAAAAGAAATCTTTTTCTAAATTTAAGGTAAAATGAGTAATGAATAAATAAATAAATGAATAACAAAATTGCAAGACTACAAAAAATCTATTCTTCAAGCGTCAGTAACTTGTTTGATAAGTAAAATAACCTTCAATGTGCAACAAATTGTGAAATTTTTACTAATATTAAAGTAATAACAAGCAGGAATATAATATATACAGTGCGAACAATAATGACTGTCTAAAAGAACTGATTGGTTTTAAATAACTTTGGGTAGCAGCGAACTAAATAAACAAATATAAAAAAAAGATATCGCTAACGTATGCGAATGAACAGAAGGTGAGAGCTAATGAATATTTTAAAAAAACAGAAAATGGTGAGCAAACAAAAGAAAATCGACTAAGAATTAAAACGATGACGAAGAATAGTCGCAGTCGAAAAATAAATGACAGTCCCTTAACGATTCATAAAATAAAGAATAGTCAATTTTTAAAAACAAAAGAAAATTGACTTATGCAGCAAACAAAAAAAAAAAATCGACTAACAGGGGAAAATAAATAACAATTGATCGATAAAGAAAAATAAACGACCAACATCATAGAGAACTCTTTGCAATATAAAAATAAATGTTAATTAATGGCAAACAGAATCGATTTACGCAGAAACAAAAATAAATGTAAAAATTTTGAAAATGCTGAGTAAACAAAAGAAAATCGACTAATGAATAAAATAAATGATAGTCGATAACAAAAAAAAAAAACAGTCGCAGTCAAAAAATAAATGACAATCCCTTAACGAGCAATAAAATAAATAATAGTCAATCAAAAACAAAAGAAAATTGACTTTTGCAGTAAACAAAACAAAAACAAAAGAAAATCGTTTAAGGAAAATAAATACAATTGATTAATAAAGAAAAATAAACGACTATTATCATGGAAAATAAATGTTAATTAATGACAAACAAAATCGACTTACGTAGCAACAAAAACAATAAATGTCAAAATTTAGAAAATGCCGAGAAAATAAAAAAAAATCGACAAATGACAAAATGGTTGTCGACAACGAAAAATAGTCGCAGTCGAAGAATAAATAATAGACACTTTATAAGCAATAAAATAAATTATAGTCAATCAAAAACAAAAGAAAATTGACTTACGCAGCAAACAAGAAAAAAAAACAAAAGAAAATCGACCACTAGAGGAAAGTCAATAGCAATTGATTAATAACGAAAAATAAACGACTAACATCATGGAGAACACTTCACAATATAAAAATAAATGTGAATTAATGGCAAACAAAATCGGCTTACACGGCAACAAAGACAATAAATGTCAAAAATGCTAAGAAAACAAAAAAAAATCGACTAATGAATATAAAAAAAATGATAGTCAATAACGAAAAATAGTAGTCGTCGAAAAATAAATGACATTTCCTTAGTGATTCATAAAATAAATAATGGTCAATTTTAAAAACAAAAAAAAAAATGACTTAGGCAAGCAAACAAAAAAAAAACAAAAGAAAACCGATTAATGGAGGAAAGTAAATAACAATTGAATAACAAAGAAAAATAAACGAGTAACATTATGGGAAAACCCTTTACAATGTAAAAATATACAAATATAAAAATAGTTTGAATCGCGACATCCTGCGATCACTTTTTGACGCTTTTTACGAATAACCTTGGACAGGTCGGTTTGGTTTGCAATGGAAGTCTCGAGCTGAGCTTCTGCCGACGAGGCCCCAAATAGGGCTAAAACAGCTGTATAGAGGCTGCTCAAGGGTCACTGCAATCAAAATTTTATAAAAGTAAATGTTAATTAATGGCAAACAAAATCGACTTGCGCAGCAACAAAGACAATAAATGTCAAAAATTAGAAAATGCTGTAAAAACAAAAGAAAATCGACTATGAATAAAACAAAATGATAGTCGATAACAAAAAATAGTCAATTAAAAACAAAAGAAAATTGACTTACGCAGCAAACAAAAGAAAATCAACTAATGGAGGAAAGTAAATAACAATTTATTAATAATAAATAAAATGGCGTCCTGGATATAAAATGAATAAGTGTAACGTTGATCGGGTTTTAGGACGAAATGAAGATTAATGAAAGCTGAATGATATTTCATTAATCTTCATTTCGTCCCTAAAACCCGATCAACATTACACTTGTTCAATTTATTAATAAAGAAAAATAAACGTTAATTAATGGCAAACAACGTCGACTTACGCAGCAACAAAGATAATAAATGTCAAAAATTAGAAAATGCTGAGAAAACAAAAGAAAATCGACTAATGAATAAAAAAAAATGATAGTCGATAACGAAAAACTGTCGCAGTCGAAAAATAAATGACAGTCACTTAATGAGTAAGAAAATAAATAGTAGTAAATCAAAAACAAAAGAAAATTGACTTACGCAGCAAACAAGAAAAAAAAACAAAAGAAAATCGGCCAATATAGAGGAAAGTCAATAACAATTGATTAATAACGAAAAATAAACGACTAACATCATGGAGAACACTTCACAATATAAAAATAAATGTGAATTAATGGCAAACAAAATCGGCTTACACGGCAACAAAGACAATAAATGTCAAAAATGCTAAGAAAACAAAAAAAAATTGACTAATGAATATAAAAAAAATGATAGTCGATAACGAAAAAGAGTTGTCGTCGAAAAATAAATGACTCCCTTAACGATTCATAAAATAAATAATAGTCAACTTTAAAAACAACAGAAAATTAACTTACGCAGCAAACAAAAGAAAATCGACTGATGGAGGAAAATAAATAACAATTGATTAAGAAAGAAAAATAAACGACAGTCGATGAATGAGGGAAAAATAAAAATAAATTTTATTTAAATCGTTAAAATATCTGCCTTATCACGAATCACTTATTTTAATGATAAGGCAAATACTTTAACAATTTAAATAAAATTTTACATAATCACTAACATCATGAAGAACATAAAAATAAATGTTAATTAATGGCAAACAAAATCAACTTGCGCAGCAACAAAAATAAAAAAATGTCAAAATTTTGACATAGTTTGAATCGTGACATCCTGCGATCACTTTTTGACACAACATTGTATAAGAAATAACAAATTGCAGCCAGTTTGCTACTTATTAAGTCATCCCATACAATGCAGCCAAGCGCGCTGTCAAAGCATATTGAAAGTTTAAAAAAAATTGCTGCAAATCGGTTTTGATTACAGTGGATCTCTCGAGCGTCCTCTGCACAGCTGTTTCGGTCCTATTTGGGTCTTCGTCAGCAGAAGCGTAACCGACGTATCCAAGGTTATTCGCAATTGCAATATCGGTTTGGTTTACAGTAGAAGTTTCGAGTTACGCCTCTGCTGATGAGGAACCAAATAGGACCAAAACAGCTGTACAGAAGATGCTCGAGGGATCCACTGCAATCAAAACCGAATTTTAAAGATAATAAATGTCAAAAATTAGAAAATACTGACAAAACAAAAACAAAAGAAAATCGAGTAATGAATAAAAATAAATGACAGTCGATTAATAAAGGAAAATAAATAACAGTCAATTAAAAACAAAAGAAAATCAACTTATGCAGCAAAGCAAAAAACTAATTAATATTAAAAAATAGAAAATCCTGAGAAAACAAAAAAAAAAAAAGAACTGGACTGCATTAGATCAGATTTATTTTAAATTACGAAATATGTACGTGTGCTTCTAATACCTTCTAGCGGCAATTGTTGAACAAAATAGTTATGTGTATAGCAGGTATTTGTTTTTTTATACATTTAGGTTACTATAGTGTACCTGTTTTCCATAACAAACTCTGCAGCCTCTTAGATTTTTTATTTTATGACTGAAGCAATAACAAAGGTACAAAAACAAAAAAAAAGTTTCCTAATGAATGCTTTTTTCGAAAAATTAACTAATGTTACCTTCCTAACCTCAAAAAAGATACTGTAAGATTTGTGTAGTGATAACCATGTTTCTCACACTACCGATTCAATGTAAGTTACACAAACTATCTGACTATGTGACTATGGACCACATACAAAAAATCATTGAAATTGATTCAAGCGTTCCTTTGATATAAAAAAAAAAAAGTTTTTTTTCAAGATCTTTAAAACACAATATTGGGTCAACGAAGCACTTTTGGATATACGTAAGTTGGGTTAAATCGTCTTATTTATTTACGGTAAAGCCATGTGGACGCAGTTTAGCGACACCCTGTATAATACGGGCTGATTTTTAACATTTTAAATCAACTCTTGCCATGAAATTTGGGTGGCATGTATAGCTTAACTGAAAAATAAGTTATTGCTCTTCTTGAGGTTATTTTACACTAAAAAGTTGATAAAAAAAAGTCATTTATCTACGGTAAAGCCATGTCGACGTAATTTAGCAACACCCTGTATAATACCGGCTGATTTGTAAATTTTTAAATCAACTCTTGCCATGAAATTCGGGTGGCCATGTCATAGTTTATCTGAAAAATAAGTCATTGCACTTCTTGAGGTTATTTTACGGTAAAAAGTTGATAAGAAAAACTCATCTGGTATGTGCGGCTCATTGGGTTTCGTGACGTAATTGTTAGCGAGAATATTTTGAACAATTTTGTCACATTTTACTTTGCTATTCGCTGTATTTTTGACGAGCATATGATTAAAAAAAAATACAACATTTTTGTTCAGATAATTAAATGGTCGACCAATTGAGATTTACAGCGCATCAGAGCGAGCATAAATAATTGGGCGAATAAACGGGCCTATTATTTGGAGTCTTTAGTTATCACACCTGTACAGAAAATAAAATATTCTTTTTTAAATTTTAATTTTAATAGTCATCCCACTCTAGTCACAAAATCACTCTTTGTTCAAAACCTTATACTCACATCAATTTTTGATCCGACCTCGAACTGTCAGTTAACTGAAGCGGAACTCAACTGAAGAAACACTCAACTCAGTATGACAAATTTCAGTTGCCTGTCAGTTCAAATCGGCTGGCAGGATTAAAAACTGACATGAGTATGAGGCTTAAATAAACAACATACTTTTGATGTCGCAAGTATTCTTTGTGACTTGTCCTTCAGATAAAAACAAAAAAAAGAAAGATTCTTCACTTTTTTCTTTGAGTTTTGACTTCTAATCAAGTCATATATGTATTTTTAGTATTTCGCGCGCAAAACATAAAACGTTCTTATCATGTTTTAAAACAGATAAAAAAAAAAAGAGAGAGACACTCACCACGCGCCTTTAAATCCAATAAAAGAAACAAGGACGATGATGTAAACCGGCCAGTTAAAAAAGAACTTCACAAATTAAACGTGTCAATTATAGTTTCACATTTGCACTTTTCTCCTTGATGATTGCAAACGTGAATTCACATTTGCCTCGTCTTGTACACGACCAGCAAGTGTTCCAAGTTCCCATGTGCGCTGCAACGCGGCTTGAAACCAGCAAGGCCCCTCCCGCTTCGCTGACTGTCCGCAGACTGAACTCGTATCCTACAGTCCTACTACAACTCTACCCCGATATCTTCTACCAGGTTCTTATTACTCCCACTTCATTGTGTTCTGGTGAACTATTAAATTAATTATACAGTACAAAAGGCGCAGTGGAAACTGGTACTTAATTAGAAAGAAAAGCGTTAATTATGTGTCAACACTCGTATACAGAAATATACAATTTGAAGTTATTATTAAAGAAATTGGAAATGACGTCGAAAGACTTTATTTTTTTTATGGACGAAAACGAAACCCTTTTCAATATTAAAACTCTGTCTCATAAAATCTAGTAGGTCGTGATTAAAAAAAAACAAAGGGTAAATCGTCCCATCTGACATCATTGGCAATATGAAATAAATGTCAATGCCACAATCACAATGTAAATAAACGACCTTTTTAAAGAACGCGAGCGCTGAAGACATAACGGAAATGTTGTACCGATATTCCGATCATTTCTCTTCTCTAATAGGGTTATCGACTCACTGCTCTAGAGCACTTTCAGAGTATTGTCATATTGTTTTAACCTTACTCTGAGAATGCTCCATAGCAACGAATCGTGTTATAAAATAAAATAGCAAAGGATTGTCGCATTGTCGGTAAAAAAAAGAAATAAAAGGATTCAAAATTTCTCTCAAAATAATCGTTTTTACAAATAAATCCCTTTGTCCTTCTGAGTATAAAAAAAAACTCAAAAAGAATAAATCCCTCAGGTTGGCAACTCTGAGAAAAGGTCTGTTCCAGTGACATAATAAGTAATAGACCCGCCGTAGGCAAAGAGGAATTGATATCAATATAAGAGTGAGATAGAATGTACAAGCGTTCAAAAACTCCCACGTCTGGAGTTGGCGTTGATTTGGAAAATGTCGTCGGTTCTTTAGTCATAATCAACTGATGTCACTTACTTTTATTTGACATTTTAATATAAGAAAAAACGTACTATGTGCTAATTGTGGTTTATTTTAATTTTTGACATTATTATAGTCTCAGTAAATTAATAATAAATTTTAAAAAAAACAATTTTAGAAGATTGGGGGCCAAGGAAAGAAACCAAAATAATAAAAATTGAAGATTAATCAAGTTTTAAAAAAAATAAATAAATAAAAACAAAAGACAATCGATTTTACAACACAATTTGACAGATTAAAATGACTTTAAAAGAATGTTGACAAAAAGAAGAAGAAAAAATGATAATAATTCAAAAATAAATTCAAAAAATAATAAAAACAAAAGATAATTGATATTACAACACAATTTAATTTAAAAGCGACAAAATAAAGAAAATAAAATAATAAAAGTTGAAAAATTATCAAATTAAAACGAATAATAATAAAAACAAAACTCAATCGATTTTATACATAGATTAACAAATTAAAAAAAAACAATTTGAGAAGAATTGCGACAAAACAAAGAAAACAAAATATGTGTGTAATAATAATTGAAAAATAATCAAATTTGGAAAAATAATAAAAACAAGACAATCGATTTCACAACACAATTTGACAGATTATCAAATCTAAAAAAAAGCATTTCAAAAGAATGTTGACAAAACAAAGAAGATAAAATAATAAAAATTGAAGAATAATCAAATTTTAAAAAAATAATAAAAACAAAAGACAACACAACACAATTTGACAGATTATCAAATTAAAAAAAAGTATTTGAAAAGAATGTTGACAAAACAAAAGAAGATATAATAATAAAAATTGAAAAACAATGAAATTTAAAAAAATTATAAAAACAAAAGACAATCGATTTTACAACAATTTAATACATACATTAATAAATTAAAAAAAAAAACAATTTGAAAAGAATTGCGACAAAACAAAGAAGATAAAATAATAAAAATTGAAAAATAATAAAAACAAAAGACAAAACGATTTTACAACACAATTTAACAGATTTTCAAATTAAAAAATCATTTGAAAAGAATGTTGACAAAACAAAGAAGATGAATAATAAAAAATTGAAAAATAAACAAATTTAAAAAAATAATAAAAACAGAAGACAATCGATTTTACAACAATTTAATACATAGATTAATAAATTAAAAAAAAAACAATTTGGAAAGAATGTTGACAAAACAAAGAAGATAAAATAATAAAAATTGAAAAATAATCAAATTTATAAAAATATAAACTAAAGACAATCGATTTAATTTAATTTAACAATTTAATATATAGATTAATAAATTTAAAAAAAAAAACAATTTGAAAGGAAATGCAACAAAGCAAAGATAAAATAATAAAAATTGAAAAATAAAAATTTTACAACAATTAACATAGATTAATAAATTTTAAAAAAATGAAAAGAATGTTGACAAAACAAAGAAGATAAAATAATAAAAATTGAAAAATAATCAAATTTATAAAAATAATAAAAACAAAAGACAATCGATTTTACAACAAATTAATGCATAGATTAATAAATTTAAAAAAAAAACAATTTGAAAAGAATATTGACAAAACAAAGATAAAATAATAAAAATTGAAAAATAATCAAATTTAAAAAAATAATAAAAATAAAAAAGACAATCGATTTTACAACAATTTAATAATAGATTAATAAATTAAAAAAAAAACACTTTGAAAAGAATTGCGACAAAACAAAGAAAACAAAATATGTATATAATAATAATTGAAAAATAATCTAATTTAAAAAAATAATAAAAACAAAAGACGATAGATTTTACAACACAATTTGACAGATTAACTAATTAAAGCATTCGAAAAGAATGGTGACAAAAGAAGGAAGATAAAATGATAAAAATTGAAAAATAATTAAATTTTAAAAAATTATTAAAACAAAAGACAATCGATTTTATAAGACAATTTTGCATATTAACAAATTGAAAAAAAGAATGGTACCAAAACAAAGAAAACAATAATAAATAAATAAACATAATTTAATAGATTAATATGGGGACAGTGTCAAAGAAAACAAAATAATAAGAAAAATTGAAAAATAATTAAAAAAATTTTCAAAAGAATGGTGACAAAGCAACGAAACAAAATAATAAGAATTCCAAAATAATCAAATAAAAAAAATATAGTACAAACAAAGGCAGTCATTTTACAGGACAGATTAATAGAATAAATGAAAAGCGGTGTCTTGGCACTATTTTTTATTGAAAAAAAAATATTGTGTTAACATGCTGCTTTTCATTTATATTAAATAATGGAGAGGACCACATGAGTTATTATACAATTTAATAGATTAATAAATAACAAAAAGCAATTTGAAAATAATGATGGCAAAACAAAAAAAAATAAAATACTTAATAAAAATTGAAAAATAATCAAATTAAAAACAAAAGACAATCTATTTTAGTGCACAGTTTAATAGATTATTAAATTTAAAATAAAACAATTTGAAAAGAAAATAAAATAATAAAATATGAAAATTAATCAAATTAAGAAAATGTAATAAAAACCAGAGACAATTAGTTTTACAACATAATTTAATAGATTAATATGGGGACAGTGTCAAAGAAAACAAAATAATAAGTAAAAATTGAAAAATAATTTAAAAAAATTCAAAAGAATGGTGACAAAGCAACGAAACAAAATAATAAAAATTCCAAAATAAATAATCAAATTAAAAATACAATAAAAACAAAAGACAACGATTTCACATCAAAAATTTTTTTTTAACATTTGTACTCAAAACTGTCTTAATATTCTGTATTATTATACAAAATTCTAAAATGTTTTGTGTTTGTCCGGTTTGCTTGCAGTGACGAGACCTCAAATAGAGCCGAAACCGCTGTATAGAGGATGTCGAGGAATCCACTACAATCAATCTTTTTCTTATTTCTTGTGTGTAATTCTCTTAATTAATAGCTACTTATTCTTTCTAATACACAAATTAATACTTAGTTAGAAAAACTCAAAAATAATTCTGGGGGCTCGAGGCTACCCGTTTTGGATTCGAAATTATTCAATATAACAGTTCAGGGTTGCTTGTAAAACGTTAACATCTAATACAAAATTCTACAGAAATTTAATTTTATTACAAAAAATCAACGATGATTCAATCTGTAAGTGTATATTTTATAACTTTTAAATGCAAAAGATACCTCGAAATGCAAATTTCCATCATCATCTTCACTTATTAAATTAATTACTACTTTTATGTCGTTCTGCTTTCTCTGCTTTGTTCAATAAACGCGTACAACTATTTTTCTTTCTTTCTATCTTTGAAAAGATGTTATGATAAATAGCCGGCTGAAGAAAGTGACATGGATGTCGTAAATATAATATACCCACGTTCACATCTGAAGAAACGCATAATCCCACGACCTACAAAACACTGTTCACGCAGCCTAAGGTCTGACGAAGTTCTAGTTCGCTTATTTCTCGAGTTTTACTTTCAGTAATTTTTTATTATTAGACCATAAATATGTAAAACTTGGCTCTGCCGTTAATTAACAAGATGATTTCCTGCCACTTTTTCTCGTTTTTTTTTTCTTTTTTGAAGAAGAAGGAAGTTACTTGTTAAGACAAAAAAAAATTACTTTTCATGTTGCTAGAAAGTGTTGATGCCACTTCAATAAAAATTTAATTTGCAGTAATTACTAGGATGGACTTATTTGTAAATTGCTGATTAGTAATTGTATAGGCTACCAACCACAAATCAGTGATAATGATATTGACCAATCAAGGCAATGTGAGTTTGTTAATGATCATAATACGGCACGTTGAATGGCTATTCAATAAATAATAAAAACTAATCGTGTTTAATTAAAAAAAAAACAACATTAATTAAATAGTTTACATCACAGTAAACTAATTGGCCACTGTACAGTATGAGCATAAATGATTGAGGATAAGTTGAATTTCCCGCGTCTCTATCTAGTGATTTTTACTCCTTGTGTTTGGCCGTTCTGAAAATAAATTAATTTTTGTTCAGTGTCGGATCTTTTCAGAGCCAACGTTTGCATATATTTTGCAATTAGATATTTGAAATGACCAAATTAATTCATAACTAATTACCAGACTATTTTATTGAGTAATAATCTCGTTATCCACATTGCATCCCAGTGCACCCCTATACATTTGACCAACTTAAGAAAAATATTGAAAGGCGGGACATTCAACTTGTCCTCAATCATTTATGCTCATAGTGTACTAAAAGCCAACAAAAAAATCTAGGATCTGTAATGTTCTATTATAAATACGACGAATTAGGTATTGTTAAAAAATAGGCTTGTTCAAAAGCATGTAAATAAAGCTTTCATCTGTTTCACTGTTTTTCTGTTTATTGTCGTAAGCAAAACAATTGAGTTTCATCTGTTTTTCTTTTCATTTCTTTCCCCTTCTTTTTGTAAACAAAAGTGAAGCTAAGAACAAATGAAAAATCATCGATTTCCAGCGCGAAACTTTTGAAAATAAATCAAGCTTTCATTTGTTTCTTAGCACTTGACTGTTTTCCGTTTCTTTTCGTTAGCAAAAAATAAGAAATGAAAAATTGGCGCCAAGCTTTTAAAAATCATGTAAATCAAACTTTCAATTGTTTCGCTGTTTTTTTGTTTTTTTTTTCGTAATCAAAAAATAATAAATGAAAAATTGGCGCGAAATTCTTAAAAATCAAATTAAGTTTTCATTTGTTTTTTTTTCTCATTATTTTCTCATATTCTTGTAAACAAAAATGAAGCTGAGAACAAATGTAAATTATATAAATCAAGCTTTCATTTGTTTCCTGGCATTTTACTGTTTTTTGTTTCTTTTCGTAAGAAAAAAATAACAAATGTAAATCGACGCGAAGTTCTTGAAAATCCAATTATTTCATTTATTTTTTTTTTTCATTTTTTTTTCCCTTCTTGTAACAAAAACAAAAGCGAAGCTGAGAACAAATGAAAAAACGACGACTTCCAGCGCGAAGCTTTTGAAAATAGAATCAAGCTTTCATTTGTTTCCTAGCACTTCGCTGTTTTCCGTTTCTTTTCGTTAACAAAAATAACAAATGAAAAATTGGCGCGAAATTTTAAAAATCAAATAAAGGCTTTGTGTCTTTCTGTTTAAATAAAAACACACAAAAAAGTAAAATTGTGCTTAGTTTTTATTTCTTTTTTTTTTCTGTTTCTATTTCTTATTCTGTTTTCATTAAATTTTTTGTTTTTGTTTCGTGTTCTGTTTATACTTCATCATTTTTTATTTCATTTAAAGAAAATAAACCAACCTAAGCAAAGATGATATTCATGCTGCTCGTTAAATCATTTTTTTTTTGTAATAGACTGTCATTTATTTACCGCAGTCGTCTTTTGTTTGTTTTCTTTTGTTTTTATTTAGATTATTATTATAAAATCGATTGTCTTCTGTTTTTATTTTATTTTTTAATTTTATAGTGCTTCAATTGTTTTGTTTTATTTCCTTTGTTTTATCGTCATTATTTTCAAATTTGTTTTTTTTTTTTTAATTTAATAATCTATTAAATTGTATGGTAAAGGCGATTGCCTTTCGCTTTTATTATTTTTCTAAAATTGTATTACTCATTTTTTGAATTTTTATTACTATTTGTTTTTCTTTCTTTTATCATCATTTTTTTTTTCAAATTGTCTTTTTTTTCATTTATTATTTCTTTTGATTTGATTATTTTTATTACTTTGTTATTTATTAATTATTTAAATTGCGTCATAAAATGAATTGTCTTTTGTTTTTGTTTATTTTGTTTTTAAATTTGATTAATTTTCAATTTTTATTAATTTGTTTTCGTTCTCCGGTCACCATTCTTTCGAAATTTTTAATTTTTTCAATTTGTTATTAATCTACTGAATTGCGCTCAATTTATACTTAAATATTTAACACAATTTTTAAAGTTTCAATAATGATGTCAAAAATTTAAATGTACCACAATGAGCACAAAAAATAAACTGATGTCTTTCGGTTAGTAACTTGTATTTTGTAACTTTATTGTATTTGATATTGTATTTTTTACTATTTTATATAATAGTGTTAACGACGTGTTATGCTGATTATAAAAAGGAGTTCATAGTCGCCATTTTTTTACACTTGCGCACTTCTCATTGCAAGTCGGACGCGTTCATATCCAAAACAACGGCGAGTAATTGGCGCGTATAAATTTGAATTTAAATACGTAACATAACTAGCGATTTTTGTCAGCTAATCTGGTAACTTAAATTTTGATCGTCTGGCAACACTGACGAGAGGTTCAAACCTCCACACTCATATTAATGTTAAGTATCCTTCGAGCGGTAACAATTTATTTGGCCACCAGTGTGCATGAAAATGAAAACAAAATTTTTAATGACAAATTTTGTAAAGTTGTAATCGTGTACTTTTGGATACATACTAAAAGAAGAAAAAAGCAATATAACTTCGAAATTTAAAAACGGTGCTGATTAATTTTATTTGATAAACCAAACCTCGTTTTGATAGATTAAAAAGGAATTCCCGGAATTATTAAAAAAAAAGTGGTTATCTATTATACCTGACTTTCTTTTGTCCCCCCCTCTCAGTCTGCACATACCTTCCTAAGTTGTGAAACAGCAGTAACAGCAACACAAAGTTAAAAGTAGCGATAACCATCGCGTGGAACTACAAAAGTGCATTAACTATTGTATTACCTTTTCAAGAACAACAATACGTGATAACTATAATATGCAAGCCAGGTATGTACCATTTCATATTACTAATATTTTCCATGAACATTTAAATTGCGATAAGCTGCGCGTTTCATTTTGCCTTGCTAACAGTTTTCACCTGATCGGCACGGAAGTACCACCAGTACATTAAAAGCTAACCTCTAACATACGCGTTGCATACTTTGAATAAAGAATAATTAAAATAAAACATGAGTGTTACGAAATGTATAACGTCGGTAGTAAAATGTACGGTTAGAAGAAATTTACAAATCGCCAGGTAATGTCCACAAATTCATTATTTTAAATTATAAAAATGCAAGCATGCAAACGAGCGCCATCTACAATGAGAATCACGAACTTTTCTAGCATGGTGTATTGTGGGTTGCCTATTTATCGTTCATTTTAAAATTTAAATTCTTATTTTAATTCATAGGAGTAGATTTGTAATAAATACCTGTAAAGAATTTAACAATAACTTGATGCATTCATGTAAACATCGTTACAGTGGTGGTTTTAATGGATTTCGAGAAGCCGTCGTCATTAAAGGCCGAGAAATGGCAGAGGAGATCCAACTCCAACTCAAACAAGACGTTATTAGATGGACCGAGAAGGGCAATCGCAGACCATGTTTGAAGGCGATCCTCATCGGTGAAGACCCGGCGAGTAAAACCTACGTGCGGAAGAAGATGGAGGCTTCTGAAATGGTGGGAATCGAAAGTGAAACCATCCGTTTACCGGCGGAATCGACTGAGCAAGATATTATAACGAAAATCGAAGAACTGAACAAGGACCCGGCGGTCGATGCAATTCTGGTGCAACTGCCGGTGCCACATCACGTTTCTGAACGTAACGTGTGCAACGCGGTCGATCCAAGTAAAGATATCGATGGCTTTCACATATTGAATATCGGGAAGCTGACGCTTAACATGGATACTTTTATACCTTGCACTGCATTAGCTGTGATAGAAATTTTGCAGCGGTAATAAACATGATTTTTTATGAGTGATTATCAGATAGTGGAAATTTTAGGGGATAGTCGGCCAGCTGAATCGGTGTAGCGGTAGTCCGAGGTTCATTACGTGCCAACACAATGAACTGGAACTCGATTCAACTGGCCGACTCTACGTACTTCGTCACCCCATAAAATTTCCCCTATCTGGTGATTGTGCATGCAACATTTTTAGGACTGGCATTGAAACATTCGGAAAGAACGTTTTAGTGTGCGGCCGATCGAAAAACGTAGGTCTGCCGATATCCTTGCTTTTGAATTCGGATGCCCGAAACGAATGCCCCGGCTTGGAAGCCACTGTCGTCTTGTGTCATCGTCACACGCCCCCGGAACAGTTGGAGGTTTTCGCAAAAACCGCCGATATAATCATAAGTGCTACAGGTAGAATTGCTTATGACTAGTAAACGGAATTTTATATTTCGTTCGCACGTTTAGCGTTATTGTATAACGCCGCTTCGAACGAAATATTAAATTCCGTTCACTACTTATAACAAAAAAAAATTAATAATATTTCGTTCTTTTAATCTAGGGGTGGTTGGCCTTATAAAACCCCACATGGTCAAACCAGGGGCTTGCGTTATAGACGTTGGCATTACAAGAATAAAGACGCCCGAAGGAAAAACTAAACTTGTCGGTGATGTGGATTATGAAGGTAAACGTTTACTTTTCTTTTTTTTTTTTTTGAAGTCCACAATTTTTTTTAACCATTTGATATGCAGGTGTTAAGAAAGTAGCTGGTTATATAACTCCTGTGCCGGGAGGAGTTGGGCCGATGACTGTCGCTATACTTATGAAGAATACTCTCAAGGCTGCGGGAATTTACTCGCATATATGACCAATGTGGTTGAAAATTTAAAGTATTATGCTTATAAATCATGAATTGAAAAGTATTATTGAGTTTTAGGCTTTCATAATTTATTAAATGTGCTGCGTTTTTTGACTGATTTTTAAAATCGTTTTTAGAAATGCAAATAGTATATTGAATAAATAAATAATTCATATATTCCAATGGCATATCCTTACTTTCAGATTTATCCATTTTATGAGGCCGAATTTTCAGAATTTGGTCACACACTGTGACATTGTTTGTGTGCAATTCACGCCCTCGGACTCTGGTTGATGCGTACGACCACACGACTACTCGTGTGATATCTAATCGTGAAAGTAGGCCTCTTTTATAAGGTTTATACCGGAAATTCCAATTACGATCAACCTTGTACGTGGGCTTTAAGTTTCACAATTGTCCTATGAGTCATCAAGATTTTCTTAAGGAGCACACAGACGTAGCCGATATTCGGGAAATCTAATTGTCTGGAAATTGCCCATAAATCGCCAAAATAAACGGATCCCATCAAGTGTTGTATGATATTTAATCTATCTTATATATTTATACCGGAAATTCCAATTACGATCAACCTTGCACATGGGCTTTAAGTTTCACAATTCCCCTATGAGTCATCAAGATTTTCTTAAGGAGCACATAGACGTAGCGTTATTCGGGCAATCTGATCGCCCGGAAATTGCTCACAAATAGCCAAAATAAACGGATCCCATCAAGTGCTGTGTGATATCTAATTTATCTTATATGGTTTATACCGGAAATTCCAATTACGATCAAGCCTCACAAGTGCTTACGAAAAAAATACCCGGGCGATCAAAATAACACCGGCAATCTCATCGCCGCCGCACATTCTGTAGCGTTATTGAAGCAATCTGGTCGCCCGACGATCAAATTTCGACAACCAGATTGCACAAATATCGCCGGCCTGTGTGGTCCTTTAAGATTGACTGTTCTCTATGATTTAAAATAAACAAATCATTTTACATACAGCGGAATTTCCTATAAGTCATCTCGGCGACTGTTTCATAATGTAATATGCAGCTGCCATTCTCTGAATGCAATTTTATTGCAAAAGTCAGTCATGACTCGTGGCGGCAAAGGCTTTGATAAAGTTGGCAACACTGTCAAGATGTTACACATAAACGAGTAGCTGCGAACTTAGATTTAGACCTGAATTATCTTTTTTGTTATTTTTTCTAAAAACAGTGGCATCACTGTAATTGATGTTGCGATAATCCCCCCATAGTGACGGCAATGATGTAAATTTTAAATATTAGTAAGTACTGTTGTCAAACCCAGATCTAGTGACTTTCCGTTGAAATTTCAGACAAACTCACACGTGTGAATTTTAGTTATTTTTTAAAAATTTCGTGATAATTTTTGCTTTCCTAATTTGATCTTCGCCATTCGGGATAGAAGTCGAATCCTTCTATATCGACAAAGCTTGTTTTATGCCCAGTGTTGCCAATCCAGTGATTTTTACACTAGGTCTGGTGACAGAAATTTCACAACTTATATATAAATTATATATATATTAAATATATAATTTAATCGATAAAGCAAAAATACAGTTTATAGTGAAATTCTTAGTGAATTATTATTTATTCCTAATGACATTTTAGTAATTATTTAACCTAAGTGGTGGTGGTGGCCTTTTGTGAAAGTCTACTAGCAACACTGATAATAAAACAGTAAAGTACAGCTGAAATCAATAAAAACGGGAAATGTCAAAAAAAAATTGACACGTCTCTTTCAGTTTTTTCAGAGTGTGAACATGATTTTTTTAGAAATAGGTTAGAATCATTTGACGGTATGTCAGTTTATAGATAAATAGGTTATATTTTATCGTAAGATGTGTATTTGTCAAGTAGACATTTCATTGACAAACACAATCAAACTACAATTGGAAAAATTTCATTTTTCGTTTTTTTTTATTTCAGCTGTAGATTCATTCACTTTTGTAATGAGTAACTAAAGTTACACGATTTAGTAACTTTTACCGTTAAAACCCGACTTCTTTTAGTTCCCATATCTTGTAAACTGACTATTATTTTTAGGTTATGTTGACTTCAATTTTATGCTGTTATTTTGGATCTTCGGCTAACTTCTCCAATATTCCATTGAATGCATTATACCTAATATGATTCTTTGTTTATTTCGTAATGGATTTTGGAAAATTACATTTTGTAATTGACAACTAAATTATGATAATTCAATTAATAAAACTTCTAATGTAATACCAGCGGCAAAGGCTTTGATCACAGAACACATATTGAACTCTTGCCATGGAATTTGGACGGCACGTCTTAGCTTTACTGTAAAACAGTATCAAGGAGTGCAATGACGTACTTTTCACTTAAGCTAAGACATGCCGTCCAGATTTCATGGCAAGAGTTGAAAATTCTTTTTAAAAATCATTCGTTACACACCTGCCTTGCAGTTTTGGAGGTTATACGTATGTCGTGACTCGTATTACAAATTAAATGTGACACAATATGACAGCTTCAATAATTTGCAACTTTGACAGATCGAAAGCCAATTTACAATACAAAAAAAACTGAGTCAGTTTTTTTGATCGCAGTTTAGCAATATACCACAGATTAATTATATAGCAGATGCGAAACTTACCGATTTAAGTTCGATTTTTAAACAACTAATAATTTTGTAATTATTGTAATTTTGACGTTAGATTCTGAATTTCTGCGAAATATTTTAATTCATAAAAGTACAAAGAATTTTAACATACAGTTGTAGAGGGGATACCACATAGAAGTTATCAAAACTTTTGACAAAATGGTCGGAGGTTAAAGAATTGAAGGTGTTGATCAATGTTGCCAACTGGAAGAAAATTTCACTTCGTTAGAAAATTTTTATTCCTTAAAATTGTAAATAGGTTTTGCAAAAAATGGAATCAAGAAAAAAGTTGAGGTAAATCTTGACAAAACAACTTAAAATTGCAATTCAAAGGAGAAAACAAGCCTCAAAAAGAATTTTTGTCCCAATGCAAGAGAAAAATGACTGCTGATGGTTGGCAACACTGGTATTGGTAGACAGGTTCGTATCTCTATAATCTGCGCCTTTATTATTATATCATTAACTATCTAACTTTTTTAAATCTTGCTTAAAAATTATAATATCAATTCAGCTGCAAGTTTGTTTCCTTTTAGACAGTTGACAATATTTTGCGCCGTCAATTTTGCCATTTCATTTCTAGTTTCAACAGCAGCGCTACCTATGTGAGGTAAAATCACACAATTTCGCAACGAGAAAAGCGGATGGTCCGTTGGCAAAGGTTCCGGCGACATGACGTCCAATCCCGCCGCCCAAATCGTGCCTAACTGCAATGCATTAACCAAAGCATTTTGATCAACAACGCCCCCACGGCTGCTGTTAACAAACACGGCGGTCGATTTCATTAGTTTGAAAGCTTCTTCGTTAAATAAATTAGTTGTCTCCGGTGTTAAAGAGCAAGTAGCGATGACGAAATCGCTTTGTTTGAGAAGTTCGTTGAAACAAACTCTGGTAGCACCGATCTCTTGAGCTTCTCGTGCCTTCTCCGAACGATTGTAATAAAGAAAACGATCGACTTTGAATGGTTTTAATCTTCTTGCGACTTCCTGCCCGATGCGTCCAAATCCTACGATTCCCACAACTGAATCTTTCAAACCAGGACCACACATCCAAAATGGTGACCAGGCTTGCCAACCCCCATTTCTTGCTTCTGCATTCGCTTCTAGCAAGCGCCGACTTGTTGCTAACAACAAAGCAACTGTCAGTTCAGCCGTTGCATCTGTAAGGATATTTGGTGTGTAACCAATTTTAATATTGCGCTTCTTTATCTCATCAACCGATAAGTGATCGTAACCTACGGACATGGTTGCTATTATTTTCAAGTTACTACCCGCGGAATCCAACACAGTTTTATCAATTTTGTCGGTTAACATGCAGAAGAGCCCATCTTTACCGACGATATTTTTTAGAAGTTCCTCGCGTGGAACTGGGCCCGGTCCTGTCCAAGACGTCACATCGCACCTGTCAAGTTCACTAGGTTATTGATATCACTTGTTATTTTCTTTCGAGTTGTAGGTACTCACGTTTCTTTTAATATATTTAAAGCCTCTTCAGTAATTCCTCTGGTTACATACACCTGCGGTCTAGACATGACGGTCGAATAAAAGCTATCGGCGAGAAATGGAGTAACAGCTGCTTCACGTGTTCCGTTAAAAGAGAATTTGACGAACAGGTGAAGGCCGAACCTTGCGGTTTTAGTTAATCGCTGAATGCGGTTCATTTATTAATTTTGTGTGTTTTGTTGTTATTGTAAAATGCGTTACATGTAGTGCCATCTTTATAAAATAAAATAATGAACTTTAGTACCTTACATTTCAAAAGATAAAAATCGTACACGGTATTTTAATATTTAAATTTATATACATTTAGAGAATGTCAAGTGTAATATAATAAAAGTGAGTTAAGCAATACTATAGGTAGAGTTCGGAATCGTATATTTTGACGTCAATAATAAGAGTAGTGGTTAGGTTACAGAAGAGACAAAATTATCTTTAATTAGTTTTTATTGGGTATTTAATTTATTTAAAATTTTTGATCAACTCTTACTATGGAATTTGGATGACATGTCTTAGCTTTAATGTAAAACAGCATCAAAAAGTGCAACTTTTCACCTAAACTAAGACATGCTATCCAGATTTCATGGCAAGAGTTGATAAAAGATTTTAAAAATCACTTAGTATAATGAATTTTGAAAGAAATTAATTTTTTTCTGCTTGCTGAATAGTTTTTTTGTTTTTTTGTTTTTTATTTTATAATTTAGTGTTTGCCTCAATAAATAATATTTTTTTTCTGAATTTCTTGTAATAATGAAAGGGGTTTTCATCCATAAAAATTGTCCTAATAAAAGGGATTTGTCAATTTTTCAAGTTGGCAACACTCGTTGTATCTTCATAGATACTCATATTTACGCTATAGAAAATAAATCTAATAAAGAAACTTCGCTTATGAAAAATTTAATTTTGAATAATATTTCTTCCTATTTTAATTATAATTTATTGAAATTTACTTTTCGTAAACCAATTTAGAACTTAGTCATGACCTGTAGCTGTCAAATTTGAACGTCAACGCAAAAACATAACCAAGCTTTTCCCGTGTAATGTTCAGTCTTTTGTATTTCACAATACTAATTACACAATTATAATTATTTCATGTGAAAGTAATGTATTTAAAACTTACCGTTTTATTCCTAATACTTATAGGTAAGCATTCTGCTTTCAAAAATAAATTTGTTGACATAATTACTCTTTTAGCTTTAGAAGTATTAACTCAGGATATTAACTTACAAGAAACAATCGAAAGTGTAAGTGCTGTTGCTAATCAGGAGGAGCCATCCCTCGCCGAGAACCTCCCCAGTTATTTGTCCACAGGGAATGAAAGTCAGTCCTTAACTGGGCAAGCACCAGCACCCAATGCAACAGATGAAACGAATGCGACCCAGAAATTCGTGTCATGTTCACCAAACTTCGGTAGTATAGAAGTCCAACTAGTTAACGACACCGAATTAATAAAATTGCTCTTGCCTAATAACAATGTAACAAGCAAGGACATGCCGGCGAACTGCCTCGCAGTTCTGTTTTACTCGAAATACTGTCCGTTTTCTAGCATGGCTGCGCCCCATTTTAATGCGTTACCCCGAGCTTTCCCTGACATTAAAATGGTGGCAATCAACGCAATGATGTATCACCTGTTTAATACGCAAAATGGAATTGTGGGGGTTCCTTCTGTGTTGCTATTTCATAACGGCAGGGCAGTTGCGAAGTTTAATTACTCAGAGTACACCTTGGAAATGTTCTCCAAGTTCATTACGAAATACACGGGGATAAAGGCGGAAGAGAAGTCGTATGTTACGTCAGCTGATTTTAGTGGACCTGTTTCGAGTGTACCTTCTAAAGATACTGATATATTTTTAGGTCTTTCGTGGGCATTTATTGTGTTGTGCGCTGTGTATTATTTTACGAAATCGAAATGGTGGAAGTGGATCGTTGAGACCGTTCAGAGTAATTGGAGGGAGTCGGAAGCTCAACATGAGCATAACGATTAAATGATTATTAATTTATTAATTTTTTTGATTTGCTGTTAAATAAAAGGTGAATGTTTTTGTTTATTTTTCGCTGAGTTGAAGAAATGATGTTACAAAAATAATTAATTTATATGAATGTTACCAACTGTGGTGATATTTTCGTCAATACACAGAAAATGGAGAAATTTGACTGATATTCCGATTTTCCTTTTTCTATAATAGCGCTGAAGTAAAAAAAAATGGGAAATGAATTTTTTCTAATTGTAAATTTGGTTGTATTTGTCAATTACTTAACAATCAATACAAAAAAATATAACCTATTTATTTATAAACTGACATAAGTCAAATAATTCTAACCTATTTCTAATAAAGTCATGTTCACACTATGAAAAAAGTGAAAAAAAAAGTTCCAATGTTTTTTTGACGTTTCCCGTTTTTATTGATTTCAGCTGTACCTGTCAAATGTCTTCGATGTTGGTAGCTGTATATTTCTGTTCTAAATTTAGCAGTGTTGCCATTCGAGAAATAGCTGCTGCCGATAATACCCGACTTTACACGCAAGCGCTGGGTTTCCAGCTGCTTAATTCGTTCAGTGTTGCCAACTTAAGGAATAATGGATTTTAAAAAAATTACAAATTTTATTTTGTAAAAGAAGCTGTTCTTTTATATACATATATGAAAACCCAGTTATATTAAAAAAACTACCATCTATCTATTTCTCATGTCCCTTTTATTAAAAAAATATTAATTTATTAAATTCTGTTAAAATCGACTATGTATTGTTTTCCTTCTTTTTTTAATTTTAATATTCTTTGATTTTTATTACTTCGTTTTCTCATAATTCTTTGTTTTCAAATTATCTTCTTTAAATTTATTATCAATCTACTGCATTGCGCTCCAAAATCGAACGTCTTTTGCTTTTCTTTAACTTAATGTAGTTTTGATGAATTTTTGAAGTTGTTTTTTAATCTATTTCTAAATCTAGTAATAAATAGAGAAACATCAATCGAAAACAGGGGGCGGCAGTTGTAAAATTCAACGTACACTTCCAGTTTTTTAATTTAGTACGTTATAGCAGTCAGCAGATGGCGCTGACGTCAATATTCGCTGTTCGTTGCTAAGCGTCAACTGAGTAAACTTTATTGTTATCTTATTGCGTTTGCCATTGTCACAGTTTTATATTACTATTTATGACTTGCCAATGTAATCTGTATTTACTTTGATGAATGATAATCAACTCAAAAGAAACAAAACACAATAGACTAATAAGAAGAACCGTCAATCAACTGACAAAAAAACAAAGGGAATCGACTAATAAAAAAGACGTCAATCGTGTAACGAGACTAATAAAAAAAATAATTCAATAAAGATCGGCGAATTAAAGAAAAATAAATGATAAATGATCAATTAAAAAACAAATGACAATCAACTTGCAAAAAAAACAAATGACAATCAACTCGCAAAAAAAAACAAATGACAATCAACTCACAAAAAACAAATGACAATCAACTCAAAAAAAAAACAAATGATAATCAACTCACAAAAAAAGATAATAGACAATAGACTAATAAGAAGAACCGTCAATCGCGTCGCGTAACGAGACTAATGAAAAAAAAATTCAATAAAGATCGACGAATTAAAAAAAAAATAAATGATAAATGACCAATTAATAAAACAAATGACGATCAACTCGAAAAAAAAACAAATGACGATCAACTCACAAAAAAAAAACAAATAACAATCAACTAAAAAAAAAAAAACAAATGATAATCAACTCATAAAAAAACAAATGACAATCAACTCACAAAAAAAACAAATGATAATCAACTCACAAAAAAAAGACAATAGACAATAGACTAATAAGAAGAATTGTCAATCAACTGACCAAAAAAAAAAAAGAAAACAAAAGGCAGTCGACTAATAAAAAAAAAGACGTCAGTCGTGTAACGAGACTAATAAAAAAATAATTCAATAAAGATCGGCGAATTAAAAAAAATAAATGCTAAATGACCAATTAAAAAAAACATGACAATCAACTCGCAAAAAAAAACAAATGATAATCAACTCAGAAAAACAAATGACAATCAGCTCACAAAAAAGATAATCAACTCACAAAAAAAGCAAATGATAATCAACTCACAAAAAAGACAATAGACAATAGACTAATAAGAAGAACCGTCAATCAACTGACAAAAAAACAAGAGACAGTCGCGTAACGAGACTAATGAAAAAAATTAATAAAGATCGATGAATTAAAAATAAAAATAAATGATAAATGACTAACCAATAAAACAAATGACGATCAACTCGCAAAAAAAAAACAAATGACAATCAACTCACAAAGAAAAAACAAATAACAATCAACTAAAAAAAAACAAATGATGATCAACTCATAAAAAAACAAATGACAATCAACTTACAAAAAAAACAAATGATAATCAACTCACAAAAAAAAAGGCAATAGACAATAGACTAATGCGAAGAATTGTCAATCAACTCACCAAAAAAAAAACAAAAGGCAGTCGACTAATAAAAAAAAAGATGTCAGTCGCGAACGAAACTAATAAAAAAAATAATTCAATAAATATCGACCAATTAAGAAAAATAAATGATAAATGAACAATTAAAAAAAAACAAGTGACAATCAACTCAAAAAAAAAACAAATGACAAACAACTCACAAAAAACAAATGACTATCAATTCAAAGAAAAAAAAAACAAGTGACAATCAACTCACAAAAAAAAAACGAATAATCAACTCACAAAAAAAAACAAATGACAATCAACAAGCAAAAAGACTGCCACGAACTTTTGTCGTGAAGCTTACAATGCGCAAAGTTTGGGGTGGGAAGAAGACTTACACGTTTCGGAGAGGCAAATAGAAGGCCTAGAATTCAAACGTGTGTCTACCCGGGATACACTCAATACAACAAAGAAGGGGTGTACGGAGACGGTTCTTTTGGCGGTCAATATATAGGTGACCCAAAAACTATAAATGCATTTAGCGAAAATCTCCACTGTAACACATGACAATAAACCAAATAAAAACAAATAGTCTCAGTTAACACATATAAATGTAACAAATCATCGTCAACGAAGTTGACATACATTTTAATACTTTATGCTTTAGTTCTGTAAATATACGTACTCTGGAATTCCCACAATCTTTAAAAAAATTATGTAGACACTCAAGAATCGTGCCTGGCATTTTTCAGCCTCACACTTCTACTATAAAAGTGTGTTACCCGTGACAAGCCCAATGTAAATGAGCCTTTAGACGTTGCGATTTTTCATACAAAAATGTCAACGTGTATACAGACATGAGAAAAATAATTGCATATTATGCGTTGACATCTTGTAAAATTGCGCTTTATAAAATTATTTTTATTCACATAACCTACAAACTTGTCGCTGTACAGGTTGAAAAATAAATGAATTTGCATAAAAGAGTTTGCTTATTACATATTTGCGAGAAAAACATCAGAAAAACCCGATTTTTTTAAATAATCACTAAGTAATAATTCAAAAATAGAAATTACTAGATCTGGTGATAAATCACTACTTCTGGCAACACTGATTACGTGACAAAAGTCGAAAGGCTGTTTCACAAAAGCTTGAAGGACATAGCTATAAAAAAAGTTCTTTGGCTAATCGATCGATGCATCAGCATATAATTAAAAAAAATGAACTGTAGTTTTAAAAATAACACAAAAATTTGAAAATTCTAATCTGTGAAATGTACCAAAACGTACCGATATCAATGGGCGGATGAGAAACATGTTTCATTTATGTTGCGTTGAAACAAGTTGAAGGCTATAGCAACTTATTGCTATTTATCAATCGATGACATCTGGAGTGAGGTTAGGTTATGATTATAAATAATTATTCTAGTATATATAATAAAAAATTAATTGTAGGTTATACTTCTTACAACATTACAGTATTAATCATAATAATTATAATAAAAAACTGAGATGTCGGCAATTCGAACGAGGTTAGAATTTAGAATATGTGAACAGAAAAAACAAATGACTCACTGATTTCGCATTCACCGTGAATTATTTCTGGTGAATAAATTCGATAACTGTTGCAAGTCAACACAAGTAACCATTAACCGTTCAGCGTACCAAACAAGTCAACATACTCAACAGTTGTGTGCGCTGAACGCGCCTAATTACATGCAAGCTGAATTCCTTCTCCCGAGAAAGGTTGGCAACACTGTCAGCAAATCAACGCCATTTAATTTCACTCCAACTTCATTCACGAGTTGAGGGCAGGCGGAAACGTGTTTGGTATGAAGTTATTTGTTATTCATCTACTTTAGGAAATTAGCTACGATGCGTTAATTTGCTTGCGCTTACGGAAAATCAAATTTATTCAAATTCCCTGCACATATTGATTACGCCTGTCATGTGTTTACAGATAAATACGCAATTAAAGTCATGGGATCGGTTCAAGTGGAATGCCCACTATGTTGTAACGAAACGTTTAATTCGTACAGCGGTTTGAAATATCACTTGCTGAGCATCGTCGACAACTTAACGTGCACGGCATGTTCCAAAAGATTCGAGAATATCATCGACCTTGCCGAACATTTAGGTCGAGAATGCCATGACAAAGAGGAGGAGGAGGAAAAAGAAGAAGAAATGAATACAAAACTGCCGCCAGAAAATAATTCTGTTTTGAAAAATAGTATCCTTGCGAAAGCATTAATGAAGAAATCAGAAATGATAGTGCCTGATTTGATTAAAGAAGAGAATAACGAGAAGGGAGAGGAAAGCGATGATCAAGTTGTTGGAGGCGTGGATGGGGAAAGTAAAGAGCAAATGACAACATTCGAGGAAATGTATTATTGCTCGAGTTGTGCGACAAATTTCACTGAAATCAATGAACACCTAGAAAAGTTTCATCAAGGTCAGGAGATATACATCGAGGTAATTAGCGATTTTATTTTGGTTCTTGAGTAAATCTGACGTGGTCTTTTTTAGGATGGCGGAAGCGGTGAGGTGGTTGATGAGGAGGACGGCTCATTCTTAGTAGTACAAAACAAGAATTTAAATGAAGAAGATTCGAATGACAACGAAGATTTGACAGACGCCAACGATCCTTCCGATTTATGCAACACGATCAAGCAAGAAGAAATACTGGACAAAGACGGACGACTATACACAAGAAAAGTGGTTCAAATAGAGAAGTTCTGGAAGGACGGAGAAGACGCGAGCGTCAAGCAACCACCGATAACGCAAGCCTACGTCTTAGACAACGGTAAAGCGATGAAGCTGAGCGAAGGCGCTAAAAACGTTGACGAGAAGAATTTGTTTAACGTGTATCAGTGTGCGGCTTGCTTTCTTCATTTTTGTAAACTCGATCAGTACTACAATCACAAGTGTAACCCGAAAGAAAATTCAAACGAATACACGTGTCCTAAGTGCGAACGAAGCTTCTCCAGCATGAGGGCCCTTAACGGCCACCTAAAGACACACAAATCAGAAAAGTTCGTAATGCAAGAAATTCAAGGGCCCTGCGTCTGCGAAATTTGCTCCACCGAGTTCACCACTTACAAATCCTTACGGTTGCATAAACGAATGCACGAGCCGGTGAAGGCAAAGGAGATCGAGCAGCCCGTCACTTACGGGATAACAGGAGGCGGCGACCCAGAAAAATCTACGACGCGGGAAATGTTTAAGTGCCACTTGTGTAACAAACTGTACGATAAGCAATACGAAGAGGTGCACATGAAATCGCACAGCGATGAAACGAATTACGACTGTGAAATTTGCAACAGGAAGTTCTTTACGCAGTCGAACTTGGAAATGCACATGCGTGTTCATTCGAACGGGAAAAAATTCACTTGCTCCTACTGTAAGAAAGGCTTTTTAAGCCATGAGAGCTTGCAACAACACGTTAAGCTTCTATGTCAGAGTCGACCGTACGAATGCCAATATTGCGGACGCCGATTTATGAGGCCTCATGAAAAAGTCAAGCACGAGCGAATTCACACCGGAGAGAAACCCCACGTTTGCGAAATTTGCGGCAAATCATTTCGAGTGAGTTACTGCTTAACACTGCACATGCGCACGCATTCCGGCACGCGACCCTACCAGTGCTCGCACTGCGGTAAACGTTTTAAAGCGCACAGCGTCTATAACCATCACATACTCACGCACTCGAGTGTGAGAAATTATAAATGCCCCTATTGCCCGAAAGCGTTCAAAACTGGTGTTCAGCTAGCCGGTCATAAGAATAGCCACATTAAGCCGTTTACTTGCACAGAATGCAATCGCCCTTTCGCCTCTCTCTACGCGGTCAGAGCCCACATGGACACGCATAAAAGAGAAAACAATTTGAAGTACAGCTGTTGGCTGTGCGGTGCTTCATATGCTAGGGCGTTTGCTTTACGTGATCATGTTAAAGAGCAGCATGTTGATGAACCTTGGAGTAATAAAGATGGTGAACTATTGGAACCTGAATACGAAGTAGTGTCTGAAAGTGTTAACGCAAGCAATTCCATACTAACGGAAGAGACTAACAATGATGTTTTAGTAGTGTTAGAACAGAGTGATGCAATTGGAAATGTAGAAATGGTTGAAGAAGTTACGACTATGGATTGATCAGTGTTAAAAAAAAAAAAAACAGAACGGTAATGAAATAGACTATAGGAATTTCCAATTATATGAACTGATTATAAAACGTTATTTTATTTTCTAGGCCTGTAGACCAATAAGAAACTGCGAATGGAGATTTCTATTCTGGATTTGAAGCATAATATTAGAAATTACAAGCTTAGTCTGATAATTAAATGCTGATAATATTATTTCTTTATCACGTGATTTAGTTATTTATTTCGAATTGTGTACATTTGTTGTAATATAGTACACAAACTTTTTATAATAATTTATAAAGTATAATTCGACAGATGAAGCTGTAATCGTATTTGATTTTATAAAATAAATTGTATGAAATTGTTTTTTTTCTTAATTTCCACCTGGGTCACCAAGTTTATGAGAGTGTGTGAAGGTTGTAATAAATTATACCTACGTCTTAATTAAACTGTGTCAATTTAGTTCTTAAAGCGATAAAATATTATTAAAAAAAGATGTTGCTACTTGATTTTTAATAAATTTTTTACATTTTCCACCATTAACATTGGTGGACAGGCATGAGGGAAGTCAAGGAGAAACAATATTGAAAGGCACAGAAGAAAACAAAGAATTGAGAGAAAAATATAAGGCATTGGATTTAAACAAATGAAGGTCAATGCATCCGACATAACCACACTTACTGACAATTTTAAATTTAATATTTTTCAAAAGGTAGGGTGAAATGGAGGCGAAAAAAAATAAAAGAGAAAAAAACAAAAATTGCAGAAGTTTAAATGGCTTAGATTAGATGGAAGTTCAAATGTACAGGGTGTCGTAAATTGGAAACACTCATAGAGCATACTTCTACAGAGTGATTTTTAAATTTTTTTTATCAACTCTTGCCATGGAATCTGGACGGCACGACTTAGCTTAAGTGAAAAGTACGACATTGCGGTACTTGATACTGTTTTACAATAAAGCTAAGACATGCCGTCCAAATTCCAAGGCAAGAGTTGATAGAATATTTAAAAATCACTTGGTATGATCGTCGTTCGACGTGATTCCACAGCACGGAAATATTCCAATAGGTGGCGCCATTTGGAAATATTCTCTCATTCCGTATTGTCAACATGAGGGATAAATTCCTTTTTAAGGGCTTTCTTCAAATCATTAGGGGATTAAGGAATTTTTCTTCTAAAAAAGGGATTTTGCGTATGTTTTTAAAACTTATTTATTGGGTTATTATTATTGTTATTAAATTGAACAACGGCATCTGTTGAAACTTGCCAATATTTGTTTCTACGAGGGTGATTCATTAATTATTGACGGGTAATATTGAAAAACAACCGTCCATTGGGTACAGAGTTTCAAGTGAACAGACACGCCATCTGTCAAGCAGTGTTGCCAGGTTTAGCGATTTATCGTCAATAATTGGGCAACTTGAAAAATCTATTTGCAATATAAGTATTGAATCGGCAATTTGGCGCTAAAATGGACGACATTCCATTGTAGGTAGAAAACTTAATTATTTTATTTGATGTAATTTTAATACTTCAGCCAGTGTTGATAGTTATACACTATGAGCATAAATGATTGAGGACAAGTTGAATTTCCCGCCTTTCAATATTTTTCTTAAGTTGGTCAAATGTATAGGCGTGCACTGGGATGCAATGTGGATAACGAAATTATTACTCAATAAAATAGTCTGGTAATTAATTATGTATTAATTTGGTCATTTCAAATACCTAATTGCAATATGTATGCAAAAATTGGCTCTAAAAAGATCCGACACTGAACAAAAATTAATTTATTTTCAGGACGACCACACACAAGGAGTAAAAATCACTAGATAGAGACGCGGGAAATTCACTTGTCCTCAATCATTTATGCTCATACTGTACAGTGTGTCCCAAATTGAGTAGGCTACCATGGGTAACTTTCTTAGTAGTGAAGATAGAGATTTGGTTAAATGGGCAATATTTTGCAGTTTTATGTGCTGATTCAGATTCCGTTGAGAAAGTTTTAAAATTCCGAATAGTTCAGATATTATCGCAGAAAAACTGAAAGTTGCTATTTTCTTGAATGTCCAATGACTTCGCAAATATAAAAAATATGAAAAAATGTTTCATACAAAAGTTGCCATGTTTGATAAAATAAAGCTCATCAACAAAAGTATATTTGCAGTTTTTTTTTAATAACCTGTTGGTCTTGTAAAAGGCAAATAATTCTTTGCTTAATTACTGTTTTTTGCAACTGTTTCTTTTAATTTATGGGCCTTTTGGTTTTCTTTTTTTTTTAAGTTTAAACGCGTTATTTTTATTCATCGAAAGTTTGCACCTTTCTTGAATTTTTTTTTTTTACCTTTTGCTAATGGTAATACGTTCTTCGGTTCTTTCGCTTTCTTTTATTTATCATAATGATGAACAAAAGTGATCGATATGATCGATCGTCTCTTGTTTCGACTTTTTTCATGCTAGGTACATATTCAATTTTTTTTCGTCTTTCCTTCGATGAACAAAAGAAAATCGAAAATTCTTTCGCATACGACGGATCGTCTTTAGTTTTCTGTCGCTTTGTTTTTCGAGAATAAAAATCTAATTGAGCACTTTCCATTGTTTTTTCGTTTGATAGAAGAAAATACCTACATCGTTTATGAATATTTTGACAATTTTATTAAAATGGGTCATCAAACATTTCGCGCGAATAAATGTTGTTTTCTTATTTTATTGTTGGCAGCCGTGGTAATTTCAAAAGATTGACTATTAATTTTTATGCGTGTCTTTTTTTTTAAAATAAAGTTGAGTGACACCATTTTCAATCCCTCCAAAATATTTCCAATAAAAAAAATAGACTTCTTAGTGAGATACGCACTTGGATTCAGGCTACGATCGTCTTTTTCTTTTTTTTTTATTATAAATTAGCTGCTATCAGTTGCTTTTTTTTAAATTTATCAAAAATCTCGCACGAAAAATATCATCATTGTTTTATCGTTGGCAGTCGTTTTTCATTTGTTTTTTGAAAAGAAATAATTAAGAAACTGAATTGTGCTCTAAAATCGAACGTCTTTTGTTTTTATTTCAAAGTTATTATTATTTTGTATTGTTATTTTTTTGATTTATTTTTTTAAATTTATTGATCTTTTAAATTGTGTTATTATCTTTTGTTTTTACCATTATTATTTTTTTAATTTGATTATTTTTGAATATTTATTACTTTGTTTTGTCACCAATCTTTTCAAATTGTTATGTTTTAAAATTTATTATTATTTATTAACATTGAATTTCAATGTAAATAAAAAACAAATTAACTGAAATGAATTAAAATAATCGAATTTAGTAGTAGTAAGAAATTAATCTGCGAAAATAGCTAGCAATTTTTTTTAAATATACAACTAGTTCGATAAGAAGAAGAAGAAACAAAAGAGAACTGAGACAAACGACAACGAAACCCGGATTTGAATTCACAGAAAATAAAAGAAGATCGTCGTTTCTCATTCGACCGAAAATCAAAAGACTCTCAATAGGCAAAAAGGGAGCTGATAAAAAATAAAAAATTGGTGACTTCCGGCGCGAACCTTTTGAAAATAAAATTAACCTTTCATTTATGTATTTCTTTAACGGATTTACTTTTTTTTTGTTTTCTGCTGGCGATTTGATTCTCTTTTACTTCGCCGTAGAAACGTCCATCTTTATTTTTTTTTTGTTCTCCTTGTTTTTCGTTTTTTTTTTGTCGAATTATTATGGTTTCTTCTTTTGTTTTTTTTTTTAAATCAGTCTAACAATCCACTAAATAATCATTGATGTTCTTTTCTTTTTCGTGCATCTTCTTCTGCGCTGCTCTGCTTGTGTTCATCGTTCTTTTTCGAGTTTTCCATCATCATGATTGATAAAATTTTTCTTTTGTTTCTTTTTTCTATCAGCTGTAGAAACATGACAGCATATGTCAATCATAATCTAATTGACACTTAAACTTCAATTTAAGTGTCATTATGCTGGATATTCGTTAATTATCACATTCTAAACTTGATTTAAATTTAATCTCTGCTCAAAAAAGCGGTGCAAATGGCTATTAGCAGCTGGTATCGAGAAGGTATTTAGTGGCGCCATCTGTTAGACACTTACTTAAAATTACAACAATTTGATAGATTTTTGTAAAATTATTAAATTGTGCGTGTTAAACATTACATTCTATAACACAAATGAATTTTTTCCTGCTTTTGCTTCATTATTTTCAAATTTAAGGTTATGTTCACATTTAGCTAGAGAATCCAATCCCGGCATACGGCATCCCAGAATCGGAAATCCCTGGATTTCAATTCGGATCCCGAAATCATATTGTGCTCGTTTAAGTTAAAAAAAAAATTTTTTTTCGTTGTTATGGAAAGCAAAATGAACAAACTATGCATATTCGGACTCGCAGTGATCAGTAGATTCAAAACATAAGAAAATTGAGATTGCTTCCGGCCAAACCGGAAGTTCTACAACAGTCAGCAATTAATTTTGACGTTTAAATTTATATTTCCCAATTTTAATTTCAAGCTATTAAAAATAACATTTCGAGAAGTGTGAACAGAGGGCGTGAGCATCCGGTATTTGTTTATTAATTTCTTAATAAATATCCATAAATTGTACTACATACATTTTTGTAATGTATTTTGTAAAAATATGAAACTCTCCAGAGGAATACTGAATTCCGGGATCCCAGGAGTGTCAGTTTCGGAATCCTGAAATAACCGTATTTAACATATTACCTTACCACTGTCGCTACGACTATGTCATTTATAATGACATTAAAAATAAGATAAAAAAATCTTTTATAGACACACTGTAAAGAGTGGGCCCAATTTGACACTTTCGAGAGATTGTGTCAAACTTTGACAGCGGCTCATCAAGAAGTTAAAAAACTTAAATTGTTTTGTTATGGTCATCCATAGCTTACTTTAATGCGATAAAAACGATTACATTTTTGGTTAAAACTTTGAAGCTCTATATCTCAAAAACTGTTTGAATAAAATATCAAGTGTTTAACATTTGTGTGAATGGAATTTTATACTCTTTTTAAAAACTTAAAAAAATATAGGGTGTTCCATATAAAAAATCAAAGTTCTTGCTTATAGCTCAAATACAAACGCAAATGACAATACTTGAAACAGATTCAAACTGTCAAACTTTTGTTCACAACAAAAGAACGTTTTGTTTTTCCAAAGCACTCTTCGCAAAAAATTGGATTTTTGGCAATAATGTGATATTGAA
The DNA here is from genome assembly GCA_039766575.1 of Serrognathus titanus. NCBI lineage: Eukaryota > Metazoa > Arthropoda > Insecta > Coleoptera > Lucanidae > Serrognathus > Serrognathus titanus. The sequence goes on from CM077914.1 coordinate 10,490,216, forward strand.
CCATCATGTGTAATACATCGTTGTAAAGAGAAAAAAAAACGTAATCTCAAAATGTTAAAATCCAAAATGGCGTCCATAAGAAAAAATGAAGTTGCCATCATCTTGAAAATTATTGAAAAGAGGATGCCATATTCGAATTCGTATCTCTTAAGATAAGCGAAATCCCCATAGTGGCACTCGAAAAATAGACAGCCTATATATATTAATTTGTTCGTTTTTTTTTTTTTGAAAGGGGCGGTAATGACTTAAATTTCTCAATAGAACTAACTTTTAAGTAATTCACAGAAACTGTATAGAAAAAACGTTTTTTTAACGTAAAGTGAAAATGCACAGCATATGGTACATTATCTGATAGGGCGATAAAGTCAGCAACCCTTAGAGTGTTTAAGTAAAAAAATAAGTGCTTATCAAACAGAATTAATTGAGTTTGATTTAGTGTTTCGGTGAGCTGATAAACTGCATAAAGCTCCGCACAGGAAGCTCAGTACGATTTCAATGTCGCTCGTAATTTTTCTGGTTTAACAACTTGCATGGAAGTTTCTCAGGGAGCTTTTCAGTATGACATAATCTACAATAAACATGCCGACAGTTTGGGAAATAACACCGTGAGTATCTATCTGTTCAGTATTATTATCGTGGAGGTTGCCATCCTAAATATTAAAAGCGAGTGATTTATTAATCATAAAATACGAACACGTTAAGTCAATAGGGCTCTGATGATATCCTGATAATAGAATTGGGCCACAAATATTTAATAATTAGGGCCCCCCACGTGGATTAGTTCGCGAGGATGAATAAACCTAACGTGTCGAATTCTGTTTCTCAGATAGACATTGCGAACACCAGCTTCATCAACGAGCTATGGCTGGTGGCAGACACTTCGGAGATCATTATAAAGACGTCGGCGTTTCTGCCGGTGGTGTTATGGGGGATTTTCGGCAATATATGTTTGTTGCACGTTATTTTGAAGTTCAGGCACCTCAGGTCACCCACCAATTTGCTGATTGGAAATATGGCAGCTGCCGATTTGGCTTCCTTGCTGATACATCCATGGGTGATTCTAGTCTACGACTTTTTCCAAAATTATCAGCTTGGTGCATTTGGATGTAAAGTTGAAGGTGCTATAGAATGTAAGTATTTTAAGCAATTGTTTTCATTCATTTAGTAAACAACAATAATGTAATTGATTAAGAAGTGCTCTGGTTTAATTGTTTATAAATTCATTTCTCTTCAATTATTGTTGGGTATCAATTGAAATGAGTTGGTGCTTACAGAATACACTTTGATTCTTTGTTTGTTCTTCTTCTGCATTTTTTTAAAATATCCTTTACTTCTTGTGGGGTTTGTATCTTAATTTTTGACGTGTTACTTTTTCCATATAATCAATGCAAGTCTTGATTTATTCTTCTTGCTTTTTGTCACTTTATGTTAACAGAAAAATATACTTTTACTGACTTATCCATCTTGCATAACCTTTTCTTGCTCTTTGTCATTCCTTGTTTCTATTTGTTTCTTCCTCCACTTAGATCCAGTGTTATATCCGTTCATCAGTCTATAGACTATCAACAGTCGATGATTCGTATTTTCTTTATTTCTATTTATTATCTATTTTAATAATATTTTGAATAAATTAATGGACAATACAGTTCTTGGATGGAACCTTCATTTCAGTTGCACTTCCCCAAATGATTCTGAGATTCTTATGAATGTCCTCAAATCATTCTGACTTTGTTTTGAACTTTCTCAAATAATTCCAAGACTTTCTCGAACTACCTCAAATGGTTCTGATTCATTCGTTAACACATTTATTATAGGTCTACATAATTTCTTACTTTCTCTGCTTATTCAAATGATTCTGAGATTCTATGACTTTCCTCAAATAATTCTTGAACTTCCTCAAACTATTTTGAAATTCATTCTTCAACTTTTGTTTTTACTTCGTCGTAAGTCCCGTCATTTCTTTCTTTACCTTTTGAGAACTCAAATGATTTTGAGTTTCTTTGAACATTCTCAAATAATTCCGAGAGTTTCTTGAACTTCCTCAAACGATTTTGAGATTCATTCTTCAATTACTTTTTTACTCCTACCCATAATTGCCTTCTTTGTCTTCCTTTGTCCAGTTACTCAATTGATTTTGAGATTCTCCTAAGCTTCCTCAAATAGTTCTGAGATTTTTATCAAACTTTCTCAAACGATTTTGAGATTTATTCTTAAACGTTTCCTTTTACTTCGTCGTAAGTCCCATAATTTCTTTCTTCGTAATTTTTAGTCAATTATTCAAATAATTCAAGCTTCCTCAAATGCTTCGAAATTTCTTTTGGCTTCATAAAGCAATTTTGAGTTTTTTTTTAACTTCAATTCTGAAATTAATCCTGCAACATTTTTCACTTCATCTTAATTTCTGTTATTTGATTTCTTTTTTCATTAGTTTTGATCAATGTGTCTTCCCAACTCTTTCAATGGTTCTCTGTCTTTTATTTTCCGAGCTAAAATAAATACACCATTTGCAAAAGCTAACAATTTTTTTGTCCCCAACACTTTTCCTGGATTCTTCGCTCTTTCTCTTCGTCCGTCCTAATTGAATAAACTTGTTATCAACAACCTAAAGACAGCTTCCTCGAATGGTTCTTGAATTTGCCATCTCTTAATTTCGTCAAAATAATTAACGCCACCTATCAGCAGTCAATGATAGTTTGTAGGTTCTGAATGGACTTTCCCTATTTTCTTCACCTCTTCTTATTATCCATTGTAACAGAGCTGATCTCCTTCGCATGATGATCCAAAAATTTGTTTTGCTTTCAATTTCATATTTTTGGTTGCTTCGTCATTTTTTACAAGATTGTATCAGCAAGTCCTTGTACTGAATTATTCATGATAAGTGATAAGTCACGTAAGCTTGTAACAATGCGTCTTACTCAAAGCAACTTCTTTGTGTCTTCCTTATCTTTCCCGTTTTCTATTGTTTTCTTTTTTGGACTTCCATTTTCGAATCATTTTAAGCAGAGAATTGCCTCATTATTTAACTAGATGTCTCTGCATATCGTGCCCCTTATATAATTTTTTTATTATAAAAGCTACAAACTCGATTAAATTAGTAAACTGGTAACACTCTTCACGCTGATTGCGATGACGTAGTCAAAAAAGAAAACAATTGAACGTCGCGATTATGAAATAAAGTCAAAAAGACACTTTTTTAAGTGGAACTCCCGTACATAATTTTACCAATCGATAGAGATTGTAGTTCTTAATTGAAATTGTCCTTTGTCATTTCTTTGTAAATTAATAAGTAAAGATGATATTTTGATTTTTTACAAATTCATCAAGGTGCCTGTGTTTAGAAACAAAAGAATTGCAAACCACCATAATCTATTCTGTTGAGAGTTGCATTGTTTTTAAAAAAAGGGCAAAAGACTTGCAAATCGTTATCAATGATGCAAATTGTGAATGTTTAACGACGACGTTGCAACCCTAATTCATAAGTATTGATAAATAACCTTGGACAGTTAAAAAAAAACAAAAAAAAGACAAAAGGTAATCAAGTTTTCGACAATAACAAAACAAAAAAAAACAAAAGACGACTAATATTGCAGGAAAAACGACGCCACGGTTAAAATAAAAAAAAAGACGATCGCGTTTTAATTTTGCGAGAAAAAAAAGACAAAATGCACAATGGTACGATTTATAAAAACAAAACAAAAGACGATCGCATTTCAATTCTGCAAAAAAAATGCACTGGTGGGCAATTTAATGAAGATTTTGACAACGACTTGACAGGTAACAAAAAAGCAAAAAGCAATGAAGCTTTCAACAATTACAAAATTCAAAAGACGATCGCGTTTTAATTTTGCACGTTTATTATTAATATTATTATTATACTTTTAAATCAAAATTTCAACTACGATTGATACTAAAAAAAAAAAAACAAAACAAAATATGATTAAGATTTCTTCAACAATGCCAGATAAGATTTTGACAGCGACTGACAGTTAAAAAAAAAAAAAAAGACGATCAAGATTTCTTCAACAATGATGGTTAAGTTTTTGACAGCGATTGACGGTTAAGAAAAAACAAAAGATAATGGCGTTTTAATTTTGCGAGAAAAAAAAAGACAAAATGCACAATGGCACAATTTATAAAAACAAAAGAAAAACGATCGCATTTCAATTCTGTAAAAAAAATGCATTGGTGGGCAATTTAATGAAGATTTTGAGAACGACTTGACAGGTAACAAAAAAAAAACAAAAAGCAATGAAGCTTTCAACAATTACGAAAACAAAATTCAAAAGACGATCGCGTTTTAATTTTGCACGTTTATTATTATTAAGCTTTAAAATCAAAATTTCAACCAGACTGATACTTAAAAAAAACAAAATACGATCAAGATTTCTTCAACAATGACAGTTAAGATTTTGACAGTGACTGACAGTTAAAAAAAAAACAAAAGACGATCAAGATTTCTTCAACAATGACACAGTTAAGTTTTTGACAGCGACTGACGGTTAAGAAAAAACAAAAGATAATCGCGTTTTAATTTTGCAAAAAAAATGCATAATGGGCAATTTAATGAAGATTTTGATGGAATCACGGTATCTCAAGGATAAACGAGCAAAATAACTTCCTTCTCTGTAAAGTGAATTACAATTTATGACGCCATCTATCGACGAGTGAAACAAGCTTTGTCACTGATTGAAACGAAGTATTAGTTCTTCGTCTTGCAAGACACAATCTTTGAGTCATTCTGTGAAAAGCGATGAAGTCACGAAGTCTCAAGAAAATAGAATCCCTTCTCCATGTAAAGTGGTGGCGTTGTTGAATGCCTTACAACAACGCCATCTATTGAAACATATCGAAAGATTTTTGTTCGTTTGTTTTTACGGGGGTGATTCACTGGTTATTCCCCGCACGTAGAAGATTAAATAAAATTCTTTCTTTTGTTGCTATTTGTTTTCAATTATTTAGTTTTTTTTATTTTATAATCGATCGTTTTGTAATTTTCTAAATCCTATGTTCATTGGTTGCTTTCTCTTATGATGTCGTCCATATACATTATGTAAAGCAGTGGGCTTAATCCACCCCCTTCTCTAACTTCTGCTTTGTTCGTTTCTCTGTATAATCCTTTTATTACTTTTACTAATTTATGATCTGCTTTCCTCTTACGAAGGCCTTCCCATATCTTTTCTCTTGGCACTCTGTCAAAAGCCTTTTCCATATCCATAAAAGCCAAATATGTCTTCCCCCTTTTGCAAAGTTTTATTTATTATTTGTTTGGGTTGGGTTGGGTTAACTGAAAATATGTGGTCTTGGCTACTCCTTACTTTTCTAAAGTGACTTTGAGATTCTGTTAAGGTCGGCTCTGAGTTTCTCCTCAATTATTCGCTCATAGATCTTTAGAGTCGTACTAGGTAGCGTAATATCTCTGTAGTTGCTACAGTCCCTTTTTGTCACCTTTTTTGTATATTGGTAAAATCAGTCCCACGGTCCAATCTTCTGGTATCTTTTCAGTTTGCAATATCTTATTGCAAATTTTCAATACCTGTTCCACCCCTGTTTACCACCTCATTTTTATCGCTTCTCTCAATTCTTCTTTGTTATCTCTTCGTTTCCCATCTCTCCTCCGCTACTTTCCTCTTTCTCCTTTATTTTAATCACGACTTTAGTTAAATATGACTTTAATCACAGGATGAGAACACGGCCTTCGTGTTTCATTCTCTATCGATTGGTAAAATAATATACAGGTGTTCCATTTAAAAAGTGTCTTTTCTTTCATAAAGGCGACTTTCAATTGCTCTTTTTTTTTGAGTACATCGTTGCAAACAGCATGAAAAGTGCACCTAATTTACTAAGCTAACCAAATTTGTAGCTTTTATATTAAAGAAAGCAATAGGTCCGACTTAAGTTTGAACAGACTGTATATCTCTGACAAAATTATTTTTTTCATTTTATTTTCTAAATTTTTAATATTTGTTGAATTGTATTAGTGCCACTTAAATATACACATCTATTATCTGTAATGCTGGTTACTGGTATTAACCGTAACAAGAATTAATTGATAACGATTATAATAAATATTAATAACTGTCGGTTAGGGTTATTCTTGACAACGCCAACGATGAGTTTTGCGATCGGTTATAATAATAGCTCTTTATCAGTGTAATAATCACAATATTTCAGGTCAACATTTTTTTCTTAATATGCAGATAGATTATGTCAAACTAAATCCCGAATATTCTCACTTAGTTTGATTAACAATATATGTACTTAATTTTGAATAAAATAAAAAAAAAACTCGTTAATACTCAAAAAACAAGCGCGATTTAATTCTTTGTTTTTAATTTATATTCAAGCCATTTTGTTGATTGATCTTAAGTTTATTTTTGACTTTTTTAAATATATAATATCAAATTATAAATAAAAAAATTATACGTTTTTCAGGTGCACTATTATTAACAAGTGTGATGAATTTGTCTGCAATTAGTTACGATAGGCTAACTGCAATCGTCCTTCCCAAAGAAACGAGGTTGAACAGAAAGGGGGCCAAAATCTTAATGGCCGTTACTTGGGTGGTCGGTTTGGTACTGGCATTGCCTTTATTTTTTTATCGATCATACAAGGTAGGATTCACCCACCCATTTACAAGAAGCAATACAACTGCGTTACTTTTAGGAAAGACAATGGCTGGACTTCCTAGAAAAATACTGCACAGAAAACATGATCGTCATCAACATTTACTGGCACGTAATAATTACAATGATGGTTTGGTTTCCGTTATTGGTCATGCTGATTTGTTACATTACAATTTTCATCAAGTTGCACACGTATGAAAAAATTGTAAAACAACAATCGAGGTTTAACCGGGTCAATTATAAAACTAAAGTTGCCCGAACAATGTTCATAGTCGTGGTGATTTTTATGATATGCAGGCTGCCGTTTACCGCGTTAATATTCTACAGAAATTCACTGTTAAAGAGCGAAAGCATCTCGACCACAAACCAAGTTCAAAATCAGGTCAGTCAAAAGCTGAAAGTACATTGAATACGCAAGTCGCGATGCGATCGTATAAACTCGCGAGAAATCTGCGACTTTAACCGAAGACATCGCGACCCTGCAGTCTGTTTAGTTTGTCCCTAAGCAACAAATACAAGAAAGCCTAAATTCAAGTTTGATTTTCAAGGTCAATGGAACTTACACCATCCTGTGGTTCGCATCGAAGTATTTGATTTTTGTGAACGCCGCTGTGAATCCTGTGATTTACGGAATGACGAACGAGAAGTTCCGAAAGGCTTTCAGGACGACTGCGATAGCCAGGTGCCTTTTCGGTTGCGAGGCGAAGAAAGCCGAACAACCCACGGTCGATAAGAAGAAGCAAACGAAAGAGACGGTGCTCGGTAGTAACAAAAGCAAGATATTTACTATATTTAAAGGGAAGGCAATGAAGAATAATCAGGAAAATGAAGGACAACCCGTAAATGCCAATTTGAGGAAGTAGAAAATGATTGAATCGGTCAATGCGGAAAGGGCATAAGTCCATAGGCCCTTTCTGCATTGATCGATTCCATTGCTCATTTGTTGTTGTTAATGAATGAAATAAAACTATTTAAAAAATAATAAAAGCGTTTTGAAAATAACGATAATCTCCTATTCTGTGGTTTCTGTTCTCATTTTTATTTGTTAATAATGGTAATTATAAGGAAAGTCAACCTGTAAATGCTGGTAGAGTACCTGCAGTGGTTAATGGATCTTACAAGTTTTATAATTTTGGAATAATATTTAAATAATGTTTGACACCAGTTAGAAAATTTCTCAAAAACATATAATTTGAACAAGATAATAATTATTAAAAACACGCAAATATTTGAATATAATCACATGACTAAGAACGCGATGTCCATTGGCCGGCCGTCAATATGACGTAGCTAATTTATAAACAGGGGTGCGTTCGAGAATAACACTTTTCTGTAATTTTCATAAGAATTATCGTTCGAGATTACTGTTTGACGCGTTAAAAGCAAAGTTGTAAAGCGTTCTAAACTTTGAAAGTAACAAAAAAGAAAATCGCTTGAACATTATATTTTAATTCGCAATGAAAAACTTTTAGAGATGATATTACCGGCAATTTATTAATTATGAACAAAATGGGTAAGTGCTGCGTACTGAGTTATCACAAAAAACAAAAGCGAATCTCAAAGTCATTTTAACAAAATGCATAAAAGTAGCATAAAATTACAATTTAAAGTTAAAAACGATGATAAATGGAATTTTTTGTCCCAATGTGAGTAAAAATGATAGTTGGGGACACTGTGCTGAGCTCATAAATTCATCGGTTGACACATCGATGTAATCATTCATATCTTCATTCAAATATTAGTAAACTCATCAAAACCAGGGGTTCTTATTTTTATCGTTTTCAGTAAATACATACGGTGCATTCAATTAAATTCCTAATTAAAGTAGGCCATGACTTCAGTGTTTTTGCTCCTAAAGGTTAGTAACATTGACAGTTGTCCAATTAATTGTTTGTGTTAACATAATCTGCCAACACTTGGCAAACGCGTTTGCGCATTCAAAATGAAGGACAACATTTTGAGCGTCTGTTTTAAGCGTTAATGTCGTTTTGAATTGAAGTTGTTAAGTGTTTCTTTGAATTTTGAGTTTATACATTTTTTTATGTGATGTCATGATTAGATATTAAGACACTGACAGTTATTGACAACTGTCCCTCATCCTCATTCTTGGATTGAGCGTCGCCAACTTTATAAAAAAATCGCGGCTTACTTTAATGAGCAATTCATATGAAGGCACCGTTAGTTCGCAACGGTATATGTAAATTCATCGCAAACAGTGTTACCAACGCGCAAAAAGCAGAAATCCCTCAAGAGTTGTTAAAAATTCCTTTTTAACATAGAAATTCAAGCAAGAATTGATTAAAAATAGATAAAATCAAAGAAAACAAACAAAGACTGTCGATTTTACACCGCAATTAATATTGAATTTAAAAAATAGTTTCAAAAGAATGATGAGAAAACAAAGAAAAATAATATAATTCAAAAATTCATAAAATTAAAAAAATAAAACAAAAATTTAAAAAGTAATAAAAAACACGATGAGAAAGCAAGAGGTAACAGAATTTAAAAAAAATAGAAAACAAAGACGGTCGATTTTACACCGCAATTAATAATGAACTAAAAAGAAAACAATTTGAAAAGAATGATGAGAAAACAAAGAAAAAAATATATAAATTAAAAAAATTAACAAAATTAAAAAGAAATAAAACAAAACACAGTCGATTTTACATCCCAATTAATAATGAATTAAAAAAAAATTTTGAAAAGAATGATGAGAAAACAAAGGAAAAAATATATAAATTAAAAAAAAATTAACAAAATTAAAAAGAAATGAAACAAAACACAATCGATTTTGTGACACAATGTAATAGATTAATTTGAAAATTCGGAACAAAGACGGTCGATTTTACACCGCAATTAATAATGAATTTAAAAAAAAATTGAAAAGAATGATGAGAAAACAAAGAAAAAATATACAAATTTAAAAAATTAACAAAATTAAAAAGCAATCGATTTTGCGGCACAAAGATTAATTTAAAAATACCGAACAAAGATGGTCGATTTTACACCGCAATTAATAATGAATTTAAAAAAAAACAATTTGAAAAGAATGATGAGAAAACCAAGAAAAATAATATAAATTCAAAAAACTCATAAAATTAAAAAAATAAAACAAAAGACAATCGATTTTGCGACAAAATATAATAGATTAATGTAAAAAAGTAATGAAAAACACGATGAGAAAAAAAAAGAAATAACAGAATAAAAAAAATAGGGAATAAAGACAGTCCATTTTACACCGCAATTAATAATGAACTAAAAAAAAACAATTTGAAAAGAATGATGAGAAAACAAAGGAAAAAAATATATAAATCTAAAAAAATTAACAAAATTAAAAAGAAATGAAACAAAACACAATCGCTTTTGCGACACAATGTAATAGATTAATTTAAAAATTCGGAACAAAGACGGTCGATTTTACGCCGCATAATATAATGAATTAAAAAAAATTAAAAGAATGATGAGAAAGCAAAGAAAAAATAAACAAATTTAAAAAAATGATAAAATTAAAAAGAAATGAAACAAAAGACAATCGGTTTTGCAGCACAAAGATTAATTTAAAAATACCGAACAAAGACGGTCGATTTTACACCGCAATTAATAATGAATGAAAAGGAAAAAAAATATAAATTTAAAAAAATTACAAAGAGATGAAACAAAAGACAATCGATTTTGCGAGACAATGTAATAGGTTAATTTTAAAATATGGAACAAATATAGTCGATTTTATGCCGCTATTAAAAATGAATTAAAAAAAAACAATTTGAAAAGAATAATGAGAAAACAAAGGAAAAAATATATAAATTAAAAAAAATAATAACAAAATTAAAAAGAAATGAAACAAAAGACAATCGATTTTGCGACACAATGTAATAGATTAATTTAAAGAAGGAATGAAAAACACGATGAGAAAGCAAAAGAAATTAGAGAATTAAAAAAATTACGAAATAATAGAATTTAAACAATAATTAAAACAAGAGACAATCACTTGTACGGCACAATTCAGTAGATTAATAATAATAATAAAAAAAAAAACTGAGAGGAAAGGATACAAAACAAATTTTTTAACAAATACGTAATAATATTAAAAAATAATAATAAAAGCAAAAGACAATCGATTCCTAAAATTAAAAAAAAAAGTAATAATATAAAACAAACAGTGACAAAACGACAAAACTAAGAATGATTTTCTTTCCAAATGGTCAACAGATTATTAAAAAAAAAACTGCAATAGATGGCCCTATTTAATATCTCATACGAATACAATTCGTTTCGTCTTTTACTGACAAGTGACGTTTTCTTATTAATCTTCCGCATCGCAAGTAAAACTTTCGGCATGTCTTGAATGTCATACAACAATCCCAGTATTTTTTTTTTTAATTAATAGGGACAGTTTTTTTGAACGCGCATCTCTGAAAATTGGCAGACTTTCCACAAACAGCCGCGTGAATTCATCAATTGCTTTTAAATGGGCGTTTTTAATTCAACATTTTGTGTGATGGATGCGGAGTGATGAAGAAGAATGAACAGAAAACCATCTTTGTTAGATGATGATGAGCGTTAAGTTTTGCAATACAATATCGCACTCTGCGATATACTTGCAATTATTTTCATTCGTGAAACTTTTTCAACCAGTGACATCTAGTAGCAATAAAATGAATGAATAACGGCCACATTAAATCTATTTATGAACATCAAAGGCGCCAACACGAGCTTGTCACTATTGATTAATGATTATACTGTGCTTTGCTCAACGGTTGGTGATTTTGCTGACAACTTTGAGCTGTTAACTTCTTTTATCAAATGAAAAAAAATGTTTATCCCTTTTAAAAATCCCTTAATCCCTAATGATTTGAAAAAATCTCTTAAAAAGGAATTAATCATCACCAGTGACATTAGTTGTCCCACTTACATAGTCGTTTTTCCCTCACATTGGTACAAACGTTACCTTTTATGCTTTTTTCCCTCAAACTGCAACTAAATATAAGCTATTTTTATGCATTTTGCTCAAGTTTTGCCTTAAAATGTAAGTATTTTTATCTCTAAAAATCCCCCCCCTTTTTGTCAAAAAATTTCTCTGTTTGGAATTTTAAGGCATAAATATTACCACGAATTGGCAACACTGCATAAATTATGGATACCATGGATACCATTCTGTTTACAAATTATCTACGTCACACACGACCACGTGATCGATTTGCGTTTTGTCGCAAATTTGATAGAATCAAATTTTAAATATTTTTTTATATTAGAATTTATTTAAAAAATAATGTAACATGCCTGACATTAAAAAAAGAATTGCGCTAGTACCCTATTTCGGAAACTTTGAAAACTGTTGTTCTTCAAAGACTGGAACGTATTCTCCGCACTTGATTCCACTAATTAATAAGAAATTTCTTTTTATTTATATACAATATATTTCATTCTCACACAATAAATGCATCTATAATCTACTAACATAATGTATATACAAAAAAAGATATGTCAGTAGCACTGATTATAAAAAGAATCTTTCGGGAATACAAAGTACATAAAGGGCATCATCTCCTTAACTAACAATAAGATGAAACGGTCAGACGTTTAATTGGGGGGAGGGAGAGGGAGGGGGGGGGCACTGCAAAAAAAGTGTTGGGCACAATTTTGGCTTAACATTAATTTAATTTAGGAGCATCCAGCAGTGAACATATTGACTAGATACTTCTATCACGATATCAAAATTAATTACAATGCAAGAGAACATAAAACTTCACTATATTAACAATTTAAAAGAAGTATAATAATATAAACCCACGATATAAAGGTGATGCATTTTCTTTCTTGTTATTTTGATCGAGTTTTTGCTAAATTATTTAAATAAAATATTACCTTTAAGAATATGGCATTTCTCCAGAAAACAAAAATAATCCGGAAGCATTAACTTACAAAAATATAACAATTCAATTTAACTAAAAACACTTAATTACTGTGTTTCACGTCAGCATTCGTAAATACTGGAATGTTTTTGCCTTGAGCCTGATCATTATCGAAGAGGATTTCTGAACCCGGCAGAATAAAATGCTGTCCCGAATCACCGGGGAAATAATTCGATGACTGAAAGACGTTGTATTTAGTGCCCGGATTTTTATTTACATCTTCGACTTCTTCGGCGGTAACTTTCGCATCAGAATTCTGAGTGTCTGCTATCAAATGGTTCGCATTGTTTTGTTGCATCGTACTATTGTTTAAATTAACATCGGGATTCTGCAAGACCTCGGGGGAAGTCATATTGTAAGGGTTAACTACGTACTCGGAATACAACGAGATCGGTTGCACTTCGGTTGGGGGAGACGTAAAAGGGGGTGGATTGTATAAAACAGGGAATGTATGACCTTGACTGTTGGGTATATTAGATAATATATTAGAAGGTTGATAGGGTGAAGGTTTTGGAATTAGGTTGGTCATTACTGGAAGAGGTACAGGTGGAGGAACTGTACTAATTTTTACGGATGACGATATTTGCACAGGCGATGATGTTGATGATGGTGATACAGAAGTTTGTCGAATTTCAGAAATCGGTGGCCCTATAGGAGTTGATACCATCTGCAACATTCGTTTTACTCACTCAATTGCATACTGAAAGGGCGTCATAAAAACTGAGATTATAAATAAAAAGAAAAGTCCACTTAACACTTTCTTAAAACGATCACTAAATGCTTTATTACTACATCACCAAGCAAATGTCATTCAAAATTATTTTATATTTGTATAACAATCACGACCTACCTGTCCAAGGTGAGCAAATAATGGTGAATTTATTGTGTGAAGCAAAGACGGAGGTTGTAAAATAATACTTGATCTTGTGGCATTCTCTATATTGTGTTGAGTCACAGTCACAGAGGTTTTTGAGTAATCATCGATGATTTCAGGCTGCTAGCAAAAGTAAAAGCCAATTAAATCTGCATACTTTTAACAAGTCTGTTACTTACGGGTGGTGGTAAATACTGTTTATCTGGCAAACTATTTTGTTCCTTAAACAATTCCTCCTTCATGTTCGGTAGAAACTTTGCAATCCTATCCCAGGTCTGCGTCCAAAGAATACCAGGCCCATCCGGTCCATCGAATACTTTAGCCGATTCCATGACCAAAAGCATATTCTTTAACGACTCAGGGATCGCTTCGTAAAGTAAATCGCTGTTATCAGCGTGCATGTATTTATCCATAAAATCCAGTATGGTCAACCATAAATTTGAGAAAGTCAAAAGGGTCAAGAGCGGTGTTAAGTGATGCAAGAAAACCTGCAGCAGCGTAAAGGATTAAATTTGTTCAAATTTAATTAAACACTTGGTACCTTTGAAAGGACGGTTGCAGCTCTCATTCGTGTCTCCTCTATCGTGGTGGGGTCTTTAATGCCCATCGGTTCGAGTAACTGGTTGAGGAGTGGAAAGAGCACTCGGTGAAAACAGGCCTCCCATTCGGATGCACTCAGCGTTTGCAAGTCATGCACGAGTAAGGCTCGTTGTAAATAAGAGATTGCACTCATACGAACCTGTTTTAAATCAGAAATTAAAAAAAAAATGTGGTTAAGGTGCCTTAACCATATTTGTGTTATATTCCATCCTTGTCTAGGGGAGTGCTAACCGTCTCTCCTTTCATACAACACAGCACATAAACTCATCTCTTGCCACATATATACTTATTCCTCAAACGAAGTTGTAATGACATACAACCAAGCATACAATTTTATTTTCATTATTTAAAGTGTGCCAAGCACAAGAAAAATTTGGGTGCCTTCTTTTATTAATTAACGTGTATGTGTAGTGTTGATTTTTTGAAAATTGCAATCTTTTGGGAAATAGGAAAGGGCGCGAAATTTAAATTTCTGGTTTAAATACCTGTCTCCTGACATCGCAGCATAATCTGGCGATTCCCTGAAGCAAGGGGCACCATCCTTGCGTCCACAGAGATATACCTGAAGACATTTCTTGCGTTAATTCTCCGCCCTCTTCGGCCCACCATCGAAAGATTTGGGCTGTACGTGTATGCAACGTATGCATAAGGTCCAGGAGCTAAAAACAATGCGAGTGATATAAATAAATTATAAATTAGCGAAAGGTTTCCTGGCAGATAAAGGGAAATGAAAGGAAAAGAAAAACTAGAAAAGCTTTATACTTATAACCGGATATAATCATGGGGAATTAAGGTGAATGATTACAGAAATGTAATAACAAAAGTAATCTAGTTTGCTATGGAATTGACTTAAAAAAACGTGTTGGTAACACAATTATCGATTATCATTTTCTGTTTTATCGACTTTTGTATCTCATAGCCAGAGTTGCCAGATCTAGTGAAATTTTACGAGCTCAAGTGAGTTTAGTGACTAATGAACATTTTCTTGAGAAAGTAATTCTTTTGTACTGATTTTTTAAAATTGTAATTAGCTTAAATCTAATTTGCAGGGTTTGTGTTATAAAAATTTTGTTAAAGTAGATTATCGTAAGCCCAAATATTAAAATAAATAGTTCATTAACTACACAATACAAGAGATTACCTTTTAAACTAAGAGAAACTGAAATTTTGAGACTTTCAAAATTTTTAAGTCCTGGAGAAACTGAAGCAATAAATGATTTTTTTAATATAATTTTAATACAGCAAATGATTTAATGGTCAAAGTATGTCGATGATGTTATGAAGATGCTGATGTGATGATTAATATTTTGTTTTTTTTTAAATAAACGTTCAGGCAATATGTGTTATTGACTGAAACATATGTCGAAAATAGACAAAACATCTAAAAAAGTTTGGTTTTGAAATTCTAATTAAAAAATATTTGGTTGTTTCTTCTGGTCCTATCTGGTAACTTTTAAAATTTTGATCTGGCAACGCTGTTTTATTAGTGTTGTCAATTTAGCAATTTTGTCACTAGATCTGGAGACTTTCTTTCAACAGAAGTTAGACGACTTTTGGTTAGTTCAGAGAATCGAAGGTTTAGACAGATTTAGTGCCAAATCTAGTGTTTTATTTGAAAATAATTAATTCAGTTAATTCTGCCTATTTGTGGCGAAATGAAATACAGTTGAAAGCAAAAAATAGTAGACAATTGTAATTGTTCCTTCTCAAAATGGTATAGTTTAAATACGACTTCACAGATGTCATTTAAAAATTTTTAAAGTTTTCAAATTCGACAAGCTATTATAAAATCATTTAAAACACCTTTTTCACATTTCATACAGTAACGCATCATATTAATATCCTCCAAGTCATACAGTAATGGGTTCTTTCACAACATAGCAACCATTACAGCATAGCAACGTATTAACTACTATTATTTTTTATTTTCAATAAACTTCAATTGTGACAGTTATTAATGTGACGGTGACTAATGTCACTTCTGTCAAATAACAAAACCAAATTTCGCAAACTCGTTAGAAAAGTGTTCTCTAAACTCGTATGTCTTTTTAAATTACTCGCTTGCTACGCTCGGTCGTATTCAAACTCGTTTAGCAAAACTTCACTTTTCTAAACTCGTTGTGTAATATACTAATTTTTATAAATGAAGAAATGAGAGAGAACAATTACAGGAAATTGTTTTTTTTTTTGCTTTTGGCACAAAAGTCAAGTTCCTTTTTTACCAACAAAACATGCAGATAATTTTATTACCTACCGAAACAGTTTCTTTAATTAATATTTCACTTTTTCTTTTAATTTTCCATGGTCAAGTATATGCTAAATAATTAAGAGAAATTTGGATTTCAAAAAATAACAAGAAATGAAACAAAAATGATTTGTGAAGAAAACTCTACTACAGATGGCGCTGCTCTTCGTTACAGCAATTGAAAAACTTTCTAAATAAATCGTAGAGCAAAGAAGAAAAACGTATTAAGAGAATTAATTTCGCTAATTTCCAATAGATAGCGACAATATTTTTGACTGTTTTTTGACAAATTTTATATTTCACAATTTCTATAGTGAAGTACGTGCGAAATAATAAGACAAAAAATTAGGATTTAAAAAAATGACAGGAATTGAAACGAAAATCTTTTGTGATGGAGCCGTTCCCCCACCCTACTACAGATGGCACTATTCTACCACAACTGAAAAACTGTCAAAATAAATCGTTGAGTACAGAAAAAAAAAAGGAAACAAAACATAAATTAACTATGAGAATTAATTTCGTTCATTTCCAATAGATGGCGACAGTATTTTTGACTGTTTTTTGACAAATTTGATTTTTCACAATTTCTATAGTGAAGTACGAGCGAAATAATTAAGACAAAAAATTAATTAGGATTTTAGAAAATGACAGGAATTGAAACGAAAATCATTTGTGATGAAATTGTTCCCCCACCCTACTACAGCTGGCGCTATTCTTCGCTACCACAATCGAAAAACTGTCAAAATAAATCATTGAGTACAGAAAAAAAGGAAACAAAACATAGATTCCATATTTCACATTTTTTTACATTCAATGATGTAATTAGGATTTTAGAAAATGACAGGAATTGAAACGAAAATAATTTGTGATGAAATTGTTCCTCCACCCTACTACAGATGGCACTGTTCTGCGTTACCGCAATTGAAAAACTCTAAATAAATCGTAGAGCAAAGAAGAAAAAGGTAATAAAACAAAAATTAACTGTGAGAATTAATTTCGCTAATTTCCAATAGATGGCGACAACAACAATTTTGATAAATTTTATATTTCACAATTTCTATAGTGAAGTATGAGCGAAATAATAAGACAAAAAATTAGGATTTTAAAAAAATGACAGGAATTGAAACTAAAATCTTTTGTGATGAAACCGTTCCGCCACCCTACTACAGATGGCGTTATACTTCGCTACCACAATTGAAAAACTGTCAAAATAAATCATTGAGTACAGAAAAAAAGAAAGCAAAACATAAATTAACTGTGAGCATTAATTTCGTTATTGTCCAATAGATGCGACAGTATTTTTTTACTGTTTTTGACGAATTTGATATTTCACAATTTTTTTACTTTCAATGTCAGGTATGGCGAAAAACGAAGACAAAAAAAAATTATAATATGACAAAACAAGAAAAAATATATATTTGCGATGAAATCGTTCCCTTATTCTAACTACAGATGGCCCTGGTCTTTATTACCGCAATTGAAAAACTTTCAAAATAAATCACTGAGTAAAAAGAAGAAATAAAACAAAAATTAACTGCGAAAATTAGTTTCGTTATTGTCCAATAGATGGATGCCAACGGTATTTTTTACTGTTTTTGACAAATATGAGAAAAAAATACACAAAAATTCAATTGTCGGTAAAGTCGCTAATTATTTCAACGATGTACTTCCTCTATCCTTCAACAGATGGCGCTGCTAATTAATTTTTTTACTGCAACAGACAGTTGGAAATTCGACTAAGACTATAATCACTTTTTTTATAATACCTGTGAGGTTGGTACCTTTACCAAAATGTTCGGAAATTTCAAAAATACTTGTCATACATTTAGTGATTACAGCAGGGTTCCAATAGAAACCCTAGAATTTTGACACTGACAGAATACACCGTAATTTGAAGCCCAACTCACAATGTGAGCAGTGAAAAAAAATTCGAATTATTTTTTTTTTTTTAGAACTTCATGATGTGTTCATCTGATAAAGCTGTTTTATGTTGGAAATACATTTATTTTATAATTTAAAAATTAGGAAAAATAACCATTATCTGTGTAAGTTGTTTTCAAACTGTACAATAGACGGCGTTGCTAATTCTCTATTTTCTTTGCAAAGAAAATTTGCAAAATTCGAAACTTTTAAGTGAAATTTAAGCGAAATTACGAAACGAATAAGAAAAGGAATAAACAATTTTGTACTTTTGAATCAGAAAGCCTCATTTTAACCCAAGGAAATTAAGACATTTTCTTAGAGTTAAAGCGAGAGTGGTGGGTTTCCACACCTCCGGCATATGGCATGCTGCATCTGAGACCTTATTCGTGATTGTAAAACTACAAATGACAGGCAATGAAAATGATATCTGCTTTTAGTAACTTTTTAAACTAAATGTCGACTTTTTGTTATTTTCAACACTGCTGCTTACAACAAAAGTGATGTTTTGCAAAGAAACTTTACTTTAATTGTAATTTAAATGTTGCAATCAAATTTTTATCATGATGCACCTACACCATACATAAAAAAAGTTGAAATAGTAAGAATTTTAGTAAAAAAAATTGCAACTAGATAACTTTTTTCGATCATATTGTTTACTGCAGGTGAAACCATAAGCGACAAACAATTGTGATTTGTTTATAAATAAATTTACCTGAATAGAAACCTGATGATATCCACTTGGAAAATTATCCTCATCACTTCCCGAGTCCTCATCCAAGCTACTAACCGGACTACGATGACTTGGCCGAACCTCCCTTCGTTTAGTAACCGGCTTCTTTCGAACCCTCAAATCTCTTTTTGAAGTTCTCGATCGAACCTTTTTTTCTTTAAAAACAGAACGTTAATTAACGAATATTTGAAGCACCCCTCGCGCTTACGATCTTGCAGGCTAGCCTCAACAAAAGTCCTTATGCAGTGGACGCAGTCATCGAAATTGTAGGGGGTGATGTGGGCAACGTCTCGAACCAAAAAAGCAAGACTTTCGCAGCACTTCACTAAACCGCTGGGGTCGTGGGGGCCTAGGTGTCTTTCCAGTGATAAACTGTACTGATTTGCTGGTGGTGTTCTGCCAACGACTGGTTGTATTTCACCTTCATTTCCTACCTTTAAGAATTAAAACATTAATTCAATTTGAGGAAAAGGTGGAGGATAATGTCGGTTACCAAAATCCAACCGCCCCCATTACTAGGCGGTGCACTGGTGATAGGGATGATCATGGGACTCTGTGATCTGGATGTGGTGACGTGTTTAGGACTCCTTGTCAGTTCTGAATCTGACGTGTAGCCCTTCTCAGTGCCAAGAGATTCTTCTTCACTACTTGCTATACATTCACTCTCAGATTTAGTTGCTAGAAATGATGTTATTAGTCAACCTCATCGTCACATTAGGACTAATCAAGAGCAAAAATTTAATTTAATATTGGTATGAAGCGAAACTAATGCTGTTACTTTCATAACAGATTCAAATTGCTAAAATAATTTTAAATTTACTATTAGTCCACTTTTATTTTATCACAGGTAAAATAACATCCGATTAGCAACTGTTATCAAGTGAAACTCGAAAACTCAATAATAATAACTCGATAACTCAATAATAATAACCTAGCTCAGGTTGAAATTCATCCGAGATTGCTTTTGGAGGTTGAGCACCGGCACCCACGCATTCCAAAAGAGTGAAGACAATCGACCAATCCGTGTTGGTATGTATGTTTTGAGCAGAGGTTTTAAGTAGCTCGTACAATCCGAATGAGATTTGCCTGGAGATTCGGAATATTGTGGTCGCTTTCAATAGCAGCAACATCCTAAGCGACTGCAACACAATCGGGCTCATCTCTTCGTTCCTCATGAGTCTTATGGCTAACCTCAGAAGTCCAATGACTGATCGCTCCAGTAAGAATTGGTAGTCGCAGAGTGAGGCGTTCATTACCAACGTGTACAAATGATCTCTTACTTTTTGCCATATGGAAACAACTCTGTCTCTGAAAAAATTAAAAATTAAGAAAAGACATTAACAAAATAATAAGAGAGATTGGAGGTCTGCTTCTAATGAGTTTCTTTATTGTGACTTAACGAATTAATGTTGATGGTTTTTGTCAAAAGATAATTCTTTGACAATTAATGCCAAAAACAAAAAAAATGGTCGTCGATTTGAACACGAGAAAATCTTTTGGTTTTAATTTTTCTGTCCAAAATAAATTCAAAGCGACAACAAAAGACGTTCGAAAACATAAAATAAAAGACGATCGGTCGTTTGACAAGCGCAAGAAACAAGAAAAAATTGTCAGTGATTTTAGTCTCTGTATTAAAAGACCGCTAAAATTACAGACGAAAACTAGAGTTGATGATTTTTGTCAGAAATACAAACAAAGGACCATCGATTTTGTTTAATAAACGAAAAAAACAAAAAAAAAAATAGGTCAAACATAAGAACATTTTTTCGTAAAAAATAAATTAAAAGCGATGACAAAAGACGTTCGAAAATATAAACAAAAGACGATC
Organism: Serrognathus titanus; assembly: GCA_039766575.1. NCBI lineage: Eukaryota > Metazoa > Arthropoda > Insecta > Coleoptera > Lucanidae > Serrognathus > Serrognathus titanus. Next base: position 10,510,951 of record CM077914.1, read on the forward strand.
GACTGCTTCACAAATGCAAGAAACAAACAAAAGATGGTCGATGAGTTGAATATAAGAGAACCTTTCGTTTTTCACTTTTGCGTTAAAAATAAAACAAAAGTGATAACGAAAGACGTTCGAAAACATAAAGAAAAGACGATCGGCTGCTTAACAAATGCAAGAAACAACAAAAAAAAATAGTCGACGATTTGATTATAAGAAAATCTGTGTTCACTTTTGGGTTCAAAATAAATGAAAAACTATAACAAAAGACGTTCGAAAACATAAACAAAAGGTGATCGACTGTTCAACAAATGCAAGAAACAATGAAAAAAATGGTCCTCGATTTGATGCAGAAAACCTTCAGTCTTCATTTTTGCGTTAACATTAAATCAAAAGTGACAAAAGACGTTCGAAAACAAGAGGCGATCGACTGGTTTAGAAATGCAAAAACAAAAAAAAATTGTCAACGATCTGAATATAAGAGAACCTTTCCCTTTTCAATTTTTTTTAAATAAGTTACAAGCGACGATGTTCGAAAACATAAGCAGAAGACAATCGACTGGCAAAAAAATGCAAAAAAATCGACGATTTGATTATAAGAAAACCTTCTGTGTTCAAAACAAATCAATAACGACGACAAAAGCCGTTCGAAAACATAAACAAGAGGCAATCGGCTGTTTAGCAAATGCAAGAAACAACAAAAAAAATGGTCGACGATTTGATGATAAGAAAACCTTTCGTTCCCACCTTTCCGTAAAAAATAAATTAAGAGCGATAACAAAAGACGTTCGAAAATATAAACAAAAGACGATCGGCTGTTTAACAAATGCAAGAAACAACAAAAAAAAATGGTCGACGACTTGAATATAAGTGAACGTTTCGTTTTTCAATTTAGCGTTGAAAATAATTCAAAAGTGATAACGAAAGACGTTCGAAAACATAAAAATAAAAGACGATCGGCTGTTTAACAAATGCAAGAAACAACAAAAAAAAATAGTCGACGATTTGATTATAAGAAAATCTGTGTTCAGTTTTGCGTTCAAAATAAATGAAAAACTATAACAAAAGACGTTCGAAAACATAAACAAAAGGTGATCGACTGTTTTACAAATGCAAGAAAAACAAAAAAAAATTGTCGACAATTTGAATATAAGTTTTTCACTTTTTTTTTTAATTACAAGCGATGACGCTCGAAAACATAAACAAAAGACGATCGACTGTTTAAAAAATGCAAGCGATGATGTTCGAAACAAGCAAAAGACAATCGACTGTCTAAAAAATGCAAAAACAAAAAAAAGATCGACGATTTGACTTCTGTGTTCAAAAAAAAACAATAACGATGACAAAAGACATACGAAAACATAAACAAAAGATTTCTGTGTTCAAAACAAATCGATAACGATGATAAAAGCCGTTCGAAAACATAAACAAGAGGCTGGAAGATTTGATTATAAATAAGAAAACGATCTGTGTTCACATTTGCACTCAAAATAAATCAAAAGCAGTAACAAAAGGCGCTCAAAAACATAAACAAAATATGATCGATCGTTTAACAAATGCAAGACCCAAATAAAATGGTCGATGATTTATAATAGTCTCTGCATTAAAAGATCGCCAAAATTACAAACGAATACTAGAATTGATGATTTTTGTCAGAAATATAAACAAAAGAACATCAATTTTGTTCAATAAATGTAAGAAACAAAAAAATGGTCCGATTCGAATATAAAAAAATCTTTTGTTCTCACTTTTGCGTTAAAGATAAGCGATAAGAAAAGATGATGTTCGAAAACATAAACAAAAGAGGATCGCTTGTTTAACAAACGCAAGAAACAAAGGAAAGTGGTCGACGTTTTGAATATAAGAGAACTTTTGTTTTCACTTTCGCCTTTAAAATAAACAAAAGCAATAACAAAAGATCGATTGTTTAACAAATGCAAAAACAAAAAAAATTATATTCACGATTTGAATATAAGACGTTCGAAAACATAAACAAGAGATGATCGATTTTTTAACCAAAACCTGAAACAAAAAAGATGGTCGACGATTTGTATGTATATAAGAGAGCCTTTCGTTTTTCACTTTTGCGTTCAAGGTGAATTAAAAGCGATAATAAAAGACGTTCGAAAACATAAACAAAAGACGATTGATTGTTTAACAAATGCAAGAAACAAAAAAAAAATAGCAACGACTTGATTATAAGAAGACTTCTTGTTTTTACTTTTGGTTAAAAATAAATTAAAAGTGATAAAAAAAAAGACGTTCGAAAACATAAACAAAAGGCGATCGACCGTTTGACAAATGCAAGAAACAAAAAAAAAACAAGAAAACCTTTGTGTTCACTTTCGCGTTCAAAATAAATCAAAAACGATAACAAAAGACGTTTGAAAACGTAAACAAGAGACAATCGACCGTTTAACAAATTCGAGAGCGAACAATAAAAGTGCTGGACGATTTGATTATAAGTAAGAAAACGATCTGTGTTCACTTTTACATTCAAAATAACGACAACAAAAGACGTTCGACAAATGCAAGAAATAAACAAAAAAACTGGTCGACGATTTAACGAAGAAAACCTTGTGTTCACTTTTGCGTTGAAAATAAATCAAAAGCGATAACAAATGACGTCCGAAACCATACACAAATGAGGATCTATTGTTTAATAGAAACAACCAAAAAATTATCAACGATTTCATTATAAGAAAACTTTTTGTTTTCACTTTTGGTTAAAAATAAGTTAAAAGACGTTCGAAAACATGAACATTGTTTAACGAATGCAAGAAATCAACAAAAAAATTATCATTGACTTAAATATAAGAAAACAGTTTGCTTCCACTTTTCCGTCCAAAATAAATTAAAAGCGATGACATAAACAAAAGGCGATCGATTGATTGTTTAAAATGCAACAAAAACAAAATGGTCGCCGATTTTGAATATAAGGGAAACTTTCGTTTACCATTTTTGCGTAAAAAATAAATTAATGCGATAACAAGAGACGTTCGAATTCCGATCGAATTTCGACTTGTCTTTGAAAAAAAAAAACACCAAATGCAGTCAACTGTCAAAGAAATTTACAAGTATTTACATCGCGTTTTCGGAAAACAAAAGAAAATAAAGAAAGAAACAAAATACGATCGATGTTGGAAATTAAAACTTTCGATTACTGTTTTTTATTGTTCTAGAAAAGGTGCGAGAATCGTTTTTTTTTTCGTTGTCTTCTCACTGCTTCTGCAAATTGCCAAAATGGCGTTTTCGCAAAAATTAAAAAAATTCTTTGTTTGCAAGTGTTTGCACATATTGTCGATAAAAAAGAAAACGATTTTTTTGCTCGGCGAAAGTGGTTAATTACATATTTTATGACAGATGTCGCCACAAAATAAAAAAAAATAGCTAAATTATAGGCGCTTTCCAGATTAGCGTCGGAATAGCTCTGAGCTACGTACCATCGGCTGCATAGAAAATTAAAACAGTGAAAAAACGAAGCTACTTAAATTGTTGAAAAGTGTTGCAAGTTGTGTTGTTTTTAACTAAATAGTGAGAAGTGAGGGTTTGCGTCTTAACTGTACGTCAGCAGAGTGTGCAGATATTATGTTGAAAATTGAAACAATAATGTTATTAATGAAAAATTATGCTAAGCATATCGTTTGAATGATTATTTGAATGCTTTTTGAGTATCGTTGGCATTTTGACTTGAAATTAGAAAGTGACAAAGTCATGACGAGATTTTATTGTTGTCATGTTGCAGCCCAAATCAATTAGAGTAAAACTGACTGTACCAGATTTCGATGCAGGTGTTGGTAGTTATTAAATGAAAAAATCACTAGCTATGTCACCAGATTGGTCACCAAATCACTAAATTTCAGACATGTACGAATTTACTAAAATTTATCTGAAATTTCAACACAAAATCACCAAATTTAGAGGCAAAGTCGCTAAATTGACAACAGTGTCTCGGTGTCACCTGAATTGGATCCACCAATCACATTCTTCTCATTTCAGGCAAAAAATTAAAAATTTCCAATTCTTTTCTCAAATTTTATGATTATTTTCCCTTAATTAAAAGTTCTTATTTCTTTTTGATTGAAAAAATTATTGAAAATCATCACATTTTAAAATTTTAATCGAAAAGTCAAGCAGGTACTTTTGCATGTTTGAGGCAGTGTTGCCAGACATGTAGGAAATTCCCTTTTTAGTGGAAAATATGTAAGAAAACAATAAGATTTCTTTAGGTAAGTACTTGAACTGGTACTGTGGGAAATTGAGTGTAAAAATAGGAAAGATTAAATTATACTATGACCTGGCAATACTGGTTCAAGATAAAATGGAAAAATCCAACGCAAAAAATGCCAAAGTGACCAAAGCTATTTCTGAGTTATTTATAGCAGAAAGCTCTGTAAATTATAGACAAAAAATAATTTTTTTTAATTAAAAAAAAGCGCCTTATAGTTGTTAAAATGTGACAAGAACTTTCTTGCTTTAGATCCTCCAATTAATTCAAGAAATTCTTACCTGTTTTGAATAACAATTTTGATGAGCAACTCCAAAAAGAAAACAGTTACATTTTCATTATACGCATAGCCAAGTGCCTTTTGTACATCCGGCCCCCTCGACAATTCAATTAAAGCCTTCACCAACTCGGACAAGGATTCTTCATGTAAGAACTTAGAGTCCGTAATAAGCTGCTCCAGGTTGCACTCCTTCAAACACTGCTTCGCGATATCCATGTACTCCTGTTCTTCCTGCGAAGGAACTTTCAGGAGATTTTCCGAGGACACCATGTACGAATACAAAGAACTGAACAACCCAGATTCCTGCTTTTGTAAAGCCTGAACGTCCTCGTAGACAAGAACGATCTTCCCACTGGGCTCAGTAAATTCTTCAGCTTCGACGTATGCCTTCGGCAACAAATGTAAGGTGTACAAAGTTAAAATTATGTCAAACACATTCTTCCAGCCTTCGCGTATGTTATCACCGTGATGGTGTATTAAGGCAAAGACTGTTTTTAAAGCCAACTGGGCTTTGACGTTAGCCCCCAAAAGCACGGTTAGGTTACTTTGCTTCGGCTGATTATGCAAGAGAGTGAACTTAGATAAGCTCAAAATTAGCATGTCTAAGTTCGCAGTCATGCCGAAATGAGAAGATATAAATGCGCAGCGCTCGAAGCCCTTTATGGCCCGCTTGTAAACGTTAGAGTCTTCGGATTTGTCAAAGACGAACGAGAGTGCAGCAACTATTGGGCCCCAGATTAAACTGAAGAGGTCATAGTCGTATGCTCCTCCGGAAACATGTATGTAAACACCGTCTTTAGATGCACTTCGACGTAGCAGGACTTTCCAAAGGTAATTCTCACGGACGATACCGGTTTGTTCAGCAGGCATTACGATTTCTTCGTTTCTTAAATAAAAATAGAGTAAGTAGAGTTTTTTTTTTTAAGTTGTTGGGACATACTTAATTGCATTGTATACTTCATCCAGCATGTCTTGATTGAAATCGTTTCCTCCGTTCACTTTCTTTAAATTCTTTTTAAAATCTTCAGCCGTCATCGGGTTATTCTGCCTTTTAACGTTGTGATTGTGCTGATCGACGTTCAACAATATTACAGCGTATGCTAGAGTAAAAGCGGCATCTGCATTTGCGAATGGTTCACCGTTACATTTCTGCAACATAACAATGAGGCAAAAATAATTTTCTTCGATTTATCTACTTACATGCCAATGTTCAGCAAAATGTTCCAAAAGCAAAGATATCAAAGGGGCCTCCCCAGGTAATCTAAACGTTTCTAAATATAATCTGAGAGCATCATCGATGCGAGTTTCAGTAAAATCGAACATCTTTACGAAAGCCTCGAGGACTTGCAGATGATTACGTCCGCTGATGTATTCCCCAATCATTTTCTTATCTAGGCCTGGATTTTCTCTTAGAAAAGTAACGATTTCCAAGGGGTCCAAGTCTGGTTTTAAAACACCGTGCTCCTGAAGAAATTGAATGCCCTTCTTCGGTTTGTGATTAAAGTATTCCGTCCCGGTTGGTAGCCACTAAAAAATTAACTTTCATCACTCGTTAAATTTACTTTGCATTGTGGAGTTACCCGCTTGATACTCTTGACTGATAATAAATCTTCTCGCTTAGGAACATTCTCCGATACTTTTTGCCTGGACGGTTTAAAAATGTTCTCAATTTGGGAACCCTCTTCGTTATTAGTGTCGGGAGAATTTAATTTCCTATAACAGTTTTCTTCTATGCTCTCGATGACGGTGAGCAGAGCATCTAACGAGAGTAAATGAGTGTGGTAGACGCCTGCGGTGACAGGAAACGCATTCTTAGCCAAGAGCTTCGTTAAATCCTCGAATAAATTAGTGCAGTATAAATCGCAGTCGTAATTTAAATATAGTTCGGTGACCAATCCGGGTATCCTCCAGAGCTGCAAGATATTATCCAGTGCGATTTCCTTGTGTTCATAAGTGACTTTCAAAGAATCACTGACGATTATCTCGATTAATTTCGTCAAGTAAAATTCCAGTTGGAATTTCAAGTGCGTCCTCAGCGATTCGAACATAAGGAAAGAGACTTGCAGGTCTGCGGCAAACACCGACAAACGATCTGTACTTAGAAGCTAAAAAAGAACATAAAGCACTTTGCAATTTTTTTGGTTGGCATCGAGTGATACTCACAGAAAATAAATTTCTACACAAATCGTCTTTAACTAAAACCATTAAGTTAGCGTATTTTCCAATATTGTCTGCGCCCACTTCGAAAGCCACTGTTAACAACGTCAATCCGAGGTGTATCATTACATCGGTGTTTTGTTTATCCATCGGATTACACAGGCTAATGAGGAAGCGAAATAACTCTCGCACACAAGCCAACCCATACGGATGAAGCACGATCTCATCTTGAGTCTGCGATGTGAATCTGATCCCCCGTGGATTTATATATTCTTGATTGGTATTTTCCGAGGTTATATCTTGCAATTCTAACGAATTAGGTTCGCTGGTTTTTGAGGTTTCATTACAAACGCTCGACGTTTCACTTAAACACTCGATTTTCTTGGTGCTTTCATCGATGTCCTCGCCTTGAGTGACGTTCTCAACATTTTCAATCTGCAATACAAAAAAAAAAACATAAATACACTTGGTTTGATTTAATTCTTTTTTTTTAATACTTTTGGCTCTGGTTCTCCGTTGCATTCTGGAATTTGGATGATCATATTCGATGGACTGTCTGCGTCAGCTATGGGTGCACCCTCAATGTTGTCTGTTTCGGATTTCTCTGAGAAAGAGCTTGGCGATGCGAACTGAGAAATTTCAACCGAAGGGGGTTGTGGAGTGAACTGGGATATGGAACCTTGCATGTCGACAATGTTACCTCCTGGTGAAAGCGGTGTTGTCGAAAGATGTTGATTTACGCTCAAAGTATTTAGGGGTTTGTTAATAATCGGCGACTCTACGTCTTCTATTCCTGTAATTTAACATTTAAGTCTAACTCCTTGTAGTGATGTAAAAATACGGTATTTAAATAATATATTTTTATTATTACATGAGGTTAAATTAAAATGAAAATACTCTGAGAGTGCTCTAGAGCTAGAGCAAGTCCATCGAAAACGCTCTGAAATACTTCTGAAGACCGCTGTTTTATTTTAGTGCTATTGTTAGCGCTTGGTTTAATTTGAATTTGGCGCGCTCGACGAGTGAAGCTGGGACGCCGCTACCTGTCCGTCTCGACCGCGAGATGGAGTGGAAGTGGATGCACTCGCTCGCGGGGTAACAGTCGGCCTGGGAATCACGGCTGTTCCTGCTTTGTTTTTTAATTCGAAATCGAATTGTAAGTAAGTAATTTTTGTAGATATTTTAAGTGAGACATACAAAATTGAATTGGTTTCCGGTTGGAACCGTGTCACGACTGCTTCTATTGCCGACGTTTCGTTCTCCATTGCAAAACTTCCTCAGAGCTGCTGCTGCTGCTAGCGATGTTGCTACTGCTGATGGTGTTGCTGCTACTTCTCGTTAGTCGATGAGACTATTACTCGTTAGTCGACGAACGAGAAGTAGCAACAACACCATATACAGCAGCAACACCGTCAACACCAGCAGCAACCTTGAGGAAATTCTTCTGCAATGGAGAACGAAACGTCGGCAATAAAAGCAGTCGTGACGCGGTTCCAACCGGAAGTCAATTCAAATATGGACAATGGCCATTAAGTTCAGGCACACAAAAATTAGGAGAAAAAAACAATTAAAACGACAAAAAGCAGAAATTAAATGAAAAAATGAAAAGCAAAAGGCAAATAAAAAATGAAAATGAAAGCAAATTCAAAGGAAAGACAAAACTGAAGAAAAGAAATTAAAAACCAAACAGAAAGCATTTAAAGAGTCGAAACGAGACAAGTGAAAAGCAAGCCAAAAATTAAAATGATAAAAATGAAATGAAAGACCAAATGGAAATGAAAAATTAAAAGTAAAGGACAAATTTAAAAAAAAAGTAAAAGAAAAACTAAAAGCAAATATTAAATGAAAAGAGAGGCAAGTGAAAAAACAAGGAGGAAATTAAAATGAAAATCAAATCAAAACAAAAGAAAAATAAGAACCAATAAAATGAAAAACAAAAAGCAAACAAAATTTAAAATAGGAAGTAACATGAATGAAAGTAAATAATGTGTAGAGAAAAGAAAAGCAATTGAAAAAGAAACAAAGACGAAGTAAATAAAAACTGAAAAAGAGGCAAGTGACAAAGAAGCGATTCATTTAATTTCTAGCACTGATGTATGTTGTCATGTTTTTTATTGAAAATAAACATTATTGATATTATGATAAGGAGTATTAAAATTTAAAAAAAAATTAAATGAAAAATCAAAGGCAAATGAAAGAGGAACATTGGGAAAAAAATACAAAACAAAAATCAAGAATCAAAAAAAAAATCGAAAATAAATATCTACAGTTCTGTTCAAATAAATCTGGGACAACTCGTGTAGTGTAACTCTCAATTTCACATGTGCACATAAATCTGGGACAAAAAAATTTTTGTTGTGTTATAATTACGGCTTTTAACCTTTTTAACTAGAAATTAATTAACATTTTGATGATAACGGAAAAGAAAACATTTATTACGTTGATGGTGATGATTAACAAAACAAAGTAAGACAAAAAAGATTAATATTTTGTTTGCCCATCGTTTTTTAATTTTAACGAAAAACTCCCAAACATTTTCAATTGGATTTAAGTATGGACTGTTGGAGGGCCATTGTAAAACGTCGATGTTATTAATCTTAAGCAAGTTTCTTATAATTTCAGCAGTGTGGATAGGACAATTATCTTGTTCGACAATCCTGATCCAGTCTTCCTTCTTAAATACCCCTCGTTTTCCCACCTTTTTTTAATCGCAAATGTACCGTATTTTTTTCAATTGAAAATGCTGTGAAGTCATCCATATTGACCAACCGTTTTCTATTTTTGAAATGATGCGTGCTTTATCAATAATTTTCTGGGCATTCTAGTACAAAGTTTCTCTACAAAATGTAATTACTTTTAAACTTGGACTAGTAAAAAGTAAATTGTTATTTTTTTCTGATTCCATGGTAATATCGTTGAATTTTTAACCCACTTTACATTCGAAAAATAACATTGCCCAGATTTATTTGAACAAAACTGTACACAATAAATTAATATAAAAAAATAATGCAAGTAATAAGTTGAAAGATTTTAAATTTTTGGTCGGTAGTGTACAGGGTGGGCTAAATTCAACACTTTTAATAGGATAGGTGCTTCCTAGAATTAGACAAAAACCGACTTCGGTTCCTGGACCTCATCCATAGCCTACTTGAATGTTGCAATAATCATCAAAATTTTAATTATAACATGAAAGCCATATATCATCAAAATCTTTTGATTAAAATATCAAGTGTTTTATATTTTTGACAATAGAATTTTATACTCTATTCAAAAAAGTAAAAATATATAGGGGCGTTCCATATAAAAAATCAAAGTTCTTGCTTATATCTCAAATATTGAGCACTCTAGAAAAAAATAATTTGGAGCAATGGATTCTGCATGAAAAATTGCCTTAAAGAAGTTTTTACAAGAATCAAAAATTTTCATAAACAAAAAAGTTATAAAGGTGTTTAGAAAACGCAGAATTCTGAGAAACACCCTGTAGCTCCTAAGCAGTACAAGATATCGAAATTCTGTCTTCGCCATTAATTTTGTCTTAAAAATCGAGCTCCAGGAGCCGTGGTCAGTTTTTGTCTAATTCTTCTAAAAACAGGTATTTCCTATTAAAAGTGTCAAATTTAACCCATTCTGTACTTTTATTTCCATGGATAACTAGAGACAGAATTATGTTGAAAATTCATTATGTGAAGGGAGCAATCCAAATTAGATTTCTAAGCACCAAGCGTGTCTAAAATCTAGCCCAAATGGCGGAATTTCGCCTAATCTGGCAATCCTGATATTAGTTATTAAAGTTAGGTTAGATTAAAATAGGGTATAATCAGCGTTGCCAACGTGTAAAATTGAAAAATCCCTTTTGTTTTGATTAAGGGTTGGGAAAACGTGAAAAATATTTTCTACATTACATTACGTCAGATGTAAAACGTGGGTTTCGTGAAATTTCACAACAATTGAATCCATTTTACATTAAAATAGCTATCAGATTGTGTGTAAACAACCTTAAAATAAAGAAGTAAAAAAAACAACGTAGTTTTTTGAGTACATAGTTTTTCACAACATAGACAATTAGAAAACATACAGGGCAGAATAAAAGTATCAAATAATGACTGTAAGTTTTTTATTTGAAAAGTTATGAAAAAATGTTTAATATAAATGTTGTTTCGTTTATTGCCAAGCCTGTTGCAACCATTTTAGTTTGTTTCTATCTTCTTTTGTTCAGTTGCTGTAGCAACCGAATTTGTTTTTTTAAATGTTACCCATAATAATTTTTTAGTGATTTTGTAACAAGCGCATTTTTTTCGATTCAGTGATACAATTTTGTCACTAGAGGAAAAGTAAAACATAAAATAAAAGAGAAAAAATTAATTCAGTTACAATATACGTAACTAATGGGTATTTCTTCGTCCCAACAAAAAAATGTATTTTCATAAATAGATGAAAATCCCTTCCTACATTGAAAATAATATAGTAAAAGTTATTTATTGAAAGCAAACAATAAATTATTAAATAAAACCAAAAAATACTTTCCATCAAACGAAACAAAGTTATTGCTGTTATTATAATTTTTTTGAGACATATTCGAATTAGGTTAGATATAAATTATGTTAAGTAAGAATACGTCTTAACTTTCTATACATATAATTTAAATTAAAGAAAGTAGGAAGTATTATTTCACAACGCAAAATTATTATTATTTTTTTAATATTACATTATCTACTATCAGTAGTATTTTAGTATTTATTTAATTATGCATAAAGCATAAGCGTGTCCGAGGGCAAAAATTATATATTATTATTATTATAATATATTTTTCTTTCTTAAAAACAAAATTTTAAAAACAATAAAAACAAAAGACAATCGATTATTCTGCACGATTCAGTAGAGTAATAAATTTAAAAAAAATATGTTTGAAAGGAAAGGTGACAGAGCAGAGAAAACAAATTAAAAACATTTTTAAAAATATGTGCAAATAGTGTTTTAAAATAAATAAACAAAAACAAACGACACGATAAAACAGATTTCCGTAGATTCGTAAATCAAAACAAACGAAAAAAAACCTTCTGCATGTTCGGCAACAGATAGCGCTGGCGCTGTTGAATTCAGTAGATTAATATATTAAAAAAAAAAAAAACCAATGAAAAGGATGCTCGAGGAATTCACTGCAATCAAAACTGACTAGCAACAAAATTTTAAAAAAAGGAACAGTTTGAAGGGAAAAGTGACAAAACAAATGAACAAAATTTAAAAAGTATACCGGGTGATTCAGTTTGCTATTCGCACCCTTATAATTTGATTTCTATTTAAAAAAAAAATACAATATAGACTTACCAATAGTTTATTTGACAACATGAAACAGTATCTACTTCTACTACTTCTACTACTTCCGGTTTTAAGTAAAAAAAATTAAATAGGACTTTTGCAATTTTGGATTGTAGAGGTAATTATTCGAGATCAAAATGATGTAGAATATTCCACATACAGAGTGATTAAAATTCGAGGAAAAACAAAAACAAATCGCTGGGCATTCAGTCAAGCGGAAAAAGGTGGTTCTGGAATGTTTTCACAAATTTTTGAAAAAACTCAAATTTAAAGAAGTTAGGTATATTCGATTTTCGAAAGTCGCAATTTTTGGTTTGCCTCCGATTGCGAAGAAACCGTTCGAATAATTTCAGATTCCTTAACACGTTATTAATCAGCATGAAACTTGGCAACTCCGTCTCCATTTAACCAATTATCTATTTCAGAATAAGCGAGATCCCCATACAGGCCCTCGAATTTCAATCACCCTGTATATATGGAATATTTTACATCATTTCGATCCAGAATTATCTCTACAATCTAAAATTGCAAAAATATATAGGGTGTCATTTTTAAATTTTTTAACTTAAATCTAGGTATGACGATGACGTTTATTTAAATGGAATCGGTTCCTCTTCATGAATACCCGTTACCTGATAAGCACCCTGGTATCCGATTACCCAATACTCGGTTAAGTGTCCGACAACTGAGTGACTTTTTTTTAAATGTAAATTAGGTATCATAAAATAAATGGTCGGAGCGTTAGCTTTGTTTTGCAATACCAGTTACTTCGGATACTTATATGATAGAATTTCAAATTGTTTTATTCGATACTTATCGAGTAGCTATCCAGGTAGTTATCGGGTGTCGGGTACATACCGGTTACCCGGGTATTTATTGGATAATACCCAGGTAACAAAATTGTCGGGTATCGGTATCCCTACTTAAAACCACTTCCGTTTAAGCTAGAAATGGCACATACTGTTTCATGTTGTAAAATAAACTAGTGGTAAGTCTGTATTATTTACATCAAACGTCATTTTTCTAAAAATAAAAATAAAAAAGTTACAGTCAGTGGTATGAATACCAAAATGAATTAGAGATGTCGGTACTCGAGTACTCTTTACTCGAAGACACCTGAAGTTACAAGTAATCACCCCCAAGGGAAATCGTTATTGATTACTTTTATTTTTTCGTACATGAAGGCTACAGAAAATACAATAGCGAATAATGCAACGAATTATCGAATGCAGATTGTTTGTATTGCCTGCTGCCAACTTATAAAAAAAAAGAAACCATTTCAGTACCTACCAGTTCATTGGCAGTTATTCGTAGAAGCATTTTTATGAAATGTTCTACAGTTTATGAAATTTTTAATCTTCCTGGTTCTTTGATTTTCAAATAAAGCAGGTGTCGTTTACTCGAAAAATACAATTACTCAACTTTGAATACTCTGACATAATAATCCCTCACACCAACTTTACCGATGCATTGAAATTGTACAGACAATTCGAGCAACGAATAGTAACGAACACTCAAAAGTAACGAAAATTGACAACTCTACCCTGTATATATACATATAATAATACAGAGGAACCTTCATAACTGAAAGTTCGAGGGACCGGAAAATTACTTTAAGTTGTAGAAATTGTGATTAACGAAAGAGATAGTACATATATACAATGTGCAGGGAGCGTCCCTAAATTTCAACTTACAAAAAATTGTTGTGAAGGTATGAGTCATTGAGGTGTGATTCTATTTAAAAAAAATAAAAACAAAAGACACAACAAAGCAGAATACAGTTGATTCATAAAGCGAAAAGAAAAAAATTTCAACATATTTCAACAGATGGCGCCAGTGAATGTCAAGTATTTTAAAATACCGTGTCTTTACTTATTAGTTCCATGAAAAATAATAAGCAATTCAAAGATCATATTTACAACAAGAATAACTTACCAGCACTTCTATCACTCGTTTGAACTTTTTGATCTAAGACCTTGTTTCTTGAACGAAATGAACTACGTCCTTTACGTTTGTTATGAGTTTGCTCCATTGTGCCGGGCCTCATTTGGAACTGCTTAATGTTACTTGGAAACACGTCAGGGAACTGAGGTAATCGCATGAAAACTAACTGGATCATATCCTTTAAATAATGCTCCGCAGTTCGTCGCAGTAACTCTAAAAAGAAGCGACATTACTTCCACGTCATCATAAACTTTATTTCATCAACATACCACTAAGGCGAACCTCGAAACAAATCTTAAAGCAAGAAAGCATAATTTCACACAAACTCTCGTTTGTAAGTGAGGCTCCTTCTGGCGCAAGAGTCAGGGTTCGTAATACTTGTAGTATTTTCATGAGCACGACGCCATCTGAGCTCTGATCAGTACCGACGAACCTGGCATGCGTTACAGCATCGGCTACATTATGAACTGTTAGTGGTACTGAAGAGTGCATCGGGTCTATAAATAAATCATCGACTACATAAAATTTGTGGAAGTTTCATCATACCAATCAATCCGTAAGACAAAAACTTGTTTACTGCAGCTAAGGCCAAACTCGTAACAGGCCCGGTTGTATCCTCGGACTTAATCACCTCAAGGAACGGTCCTAAAAAAATGAGGGGCTCGATCAATCTGAGGTCTTCGAACTTGTTCAAGGCGTCCTTTAATTCTTGGAACGACTTCATGAGTGGGTCCAACTCTTCGTTCTGATGCGAATGAGAAGACCAGCGGTTTCCGCGACGCATTGCCGTCATTAGGATGGACATTTCACCTCTAACGACGAAAATTCCGTTCCCCGGTAGAGACATTTTTAATATTTTTATTGAAATTTACGATAAAACTGTTTACATTTCAACGATCTTTCGAATGCCAAACTTCCAACACTACAAGTGTCAGTTCCGTAATGTATGTCACGTCATTTGTCATATGTCAAGTTGCATGGTGAAAATTGAATTTCCCTGTTAGTTTTTAACATGCGCAACATTAAACATTGCCGATTATTTATCGCAAAGCTTTAAGTAGAAATGAAATGTTAAATGAATGAAAATCCAAAAAAGTCGCCTGAAGATGAAATAAATGACCACCAGTGTTGCCAAACGATCAAAATTTAAGACACCAGATCAGCTGACAAAACAAAAGTCACCAGGTAGCAACCGAAAAGTAGTAGCTTAAATTTTTGTACTCAAGCTTTATTTTAATATTTGACGTTATTATTGAAGTTTTAAAACTTTTGTTAAATATTTAAGTAGAAATTTAAATTTAAAGTACAATTCATAGGTAGATTAATGACAAATAAAAAAATAATTTGAAAGGAATGATGGCAAAACAAAGACAACAAAACAATAAAATCAATTTTACAACAATCGACTTTACAACACAATTTCATAGATTAATAAATTTTTCTAAAACAATTTGGAAATAATGGTGACACGACAAAGAAAACGAAATAATAAAAATTGAAAAATAATCAAATTTAAAAAAAATACTAAAAACAAACGCCAATCGATTTAAAATTTTAAAAAATAATAAAAACAAACAGTAAAAAAAATAATAAAAACAAAAGGTAACAAAAGTAATGCACGATTCAAGAAAAACCCAATAGATGGCACTATGAAACAGCAGTGCAAGAGAAACTCGATAGATGGTGCTATCTTTATTTTAAAGTTTTGCAAAAAAGAAAATCCACTGTAGTTCAAAGAAAACTCAGCAGAAGGCGCTACGATTTCATTGAGAAAAGAGCAACAATAATCACTCCAGTTTACAACTTTGAAAAAACCACATTAAATCAAAGTAAAATCAACAGATTGTGCTACGATGAGTTCATTTTGAAATTTTGCAAAAGGAAAATACTCGATAGATGGGTCTCAATTAGATTTAAAATTTTGAAAAATAGTAAAAACAATACAATAAATTTAAAAAGCAATTTGTAAAAAATTATGACAAAATGTTGGGCTTTTAACACCAATGAAAAACAACTGATCTCGAAGAAAAGCCTACCTGGAAGTGTTTAATTTAATTTGCAAAATCTACATTAAATCAAGAAATATTTAACAGATGACGTTACACTTTCTGAAAACATTAGCTGCGATAGCGAATTGATTTTAAAATCTTGTACATAATACTGCAATGGTTTAAGAAATACTCAATAGATGTCGTTAATGTTTCTTAGAACTTTAGTATTTAATAAACTGCAACAGTTCAAGAAAAACTCGTCAGATGGTGCTATGAATTTGATTAGCAATAATGAATTCATTTTAAAGTTTTGCAAAAAAAACACAGCGATTCAAGAAAAACTCAACAGATGGCGCCACGATTTCTCAGAACTTCAAGAAGCAATAAAAAATATTAGAAGCTGCAGCAGTGTAAGAAAAACTCGACAGTAATAATGAATTCATTTTAAAGTTTTGCAAAAAGAAACTACAGTGATTCAAGAAAAACTCAACAGATGGCGCTATGATATCTCAAAACTTCAGAAAGCAAGAAAATATTGTTAGACGGTGCTACGATTTATTAAAAATTAGACAGCAATAATCAATTCATTTTAGTTTTGCCAAAAAGAAAAATTGTACGGTGGTTCAAGATGGCGCTACGATTTGATAAAAAAGATATTCAATCCAGATTAAAACTTTGCAAAAAAAATCTACATTAAATCAAGGTAAATCCAACAGATGGCGTTACGATTTCTCAAAACATGAGCCGTAAGAATTAATTCATGTTAATTTTACAAAAAATTACTGCAATGATTCAACAAAAACCCAATAGATGGCGTTACGATTTCTCAGAACTTTAGAAAACAATAAAAAACATTCGAAAAAAACTACCGCAGTGCAAGAGAAAGTCGATAGATGGAACTATTTTCATTTTAAAGTTTTACAAGAAAGAAAATCCGATATAGTTCAAGGAAAACTTAGCAAAATTCAATAGATAAATTAATAACAACTTAAAAAAAACAATTTGAAAAGAATGGTGACAAAACGAAGACTACGAAATTCTAAAATAATTAAATTTTAAAAATAATGAAACAAAAGACGATCGATTTTACAACACAATTTCATAGGTTAATAAATTTTTCTAAAACAATCTGGAAACACTGGTGACACGACAAAGAAAACGAAATAATAAAAATTGAAAAATAAACAAATTAAAACAAAAATAAAAACAAAAGGCAAAATTTACGCTTCCTCGGAACATTAGCTGCAATAGTCTTGTAAAAAAATACTGCATTGGTTCAAGAAATACTCAATAAATGTCGCTAACGTTTCCAAGAACTTTAGAAAGCAATAAAAAAGTTTAATAAACTGCAGCAATATAAGAGAAACTCGACAGATGTTGCTATGATTTTGTTTAGCAATAATGAATTCATTTTAAAGATTTACAAAAAAGCGCAGTGATTCGAGAACAACTCAACAGATGCCGCTACGATTTCTCAGAACTTCAGAAAGCAATAAAAATACTAAAGGAAACAGCAACAGTGCAAGAAAAACTCGACAGATGGTGCTATGATTTTGATTAGCATAAAGTCTCTAGATTAGTAATCTAGGGACTTTAAATTAGCAATAATGAATCCATTTTAACATTTAGCAAAAAATAAGTCGAAGTTAAACCTACTTAAGCAGACAGTACACAATGTTGAAATGCAGCACATAGTAATCATGTTTGATTTGATAGGGGGATTACTTGAAACTAAAAGTTGTCACAAAATGTCTCTGGTTTGAGTCTATGCTTTAATAAAGCGCTGGGGCCAGCGTTGCCAGTGATAGTACATCTGTGCTGTTTTCAGTACTTTCTAGTGCTTAAGAGCACCTCAGTGTCACTTTCGTACCCTCATTACCTTTTCATAAACCAACAAATAATTGCTGGATTTAATACATTTAATACTTACTATTATTTCAGAGATTTGTTATTGTATTTTTTTATGGCAACGTTGCTTCCTACCTGAGTAATCTGTTAGGTTGCAGTTTTGGTTCGTAGCTCTGCTATCCTTTGTTAAGGTTAATTATTAATAGAATGTCAACTATGTATTTAAATATTGTAATAAAAATTACAATGAGATTATTTTATGTTGTATTAATATATTCCATTTTCTTATCCGGAACATTATTGCACATTTCCTCGTGTGGTGTTAGTTTTCTACGTTTGGTGTACAACTGGTTGCAGAAGAAAGTGATCAAAAACCATCTTTTCAAATGACTTTAAAATAGACATGCATTACTTCTAATATGTCGTTAATTAGATCATTTAAATTTGTCTGCAGATAAAATACTTGGCGAACTTAATATCTAGGAGTACTTTTTGTCTATAATCAGTACTTTCTTCCTCATTCACCTAGTACTTTTATTTTCTTGGTACTGGCAACGCTGGCTGCGGCGATTACTTGAACTCAAGGAGCTATCTATTGACATCAGCTGATTTTGACGTGTATTTTCCTGCGTTCGTACTTCGTTAATTTCTAAATAGTACTCTGAAGTGGTTGTATTTGCTGTGAAATAAAACAGAATGGTTATCTGTAAATTTTTTCTTCAAGGCAGATGTAAATTTGGCCAGAACTGTAAATATGAACATCAAATTGACGGTAAATATGATTTTACCTTTTGATAGACAAGTAATTGACATCAAGAATATTTCAGACAACACACAAAATCATTCAGTATCAATTATGAGGATATCGCAGCAATCTTCTGACAAAAAAGAAGATATGGATTCATTACTAAAAATCGTTCGGACTGATATGGAGACTGCTGAGAAGGGCAAACAATGGATGTTGTCATCGTATGCACCTTTTACAAATAAACCAGCCTTTCCTGGTTTTGAAGATAAATGTTTCGAGGAAGTACGACATGGATTTTATGAAGCAAATAAATCTGGAACTGTTGAACAGCATGTAAGTAAAAAAAATATCTATAGGGGAGCATTATTTTTATTGTTGTAATTTTCAGATAAAACAGTTTCAAGCCCAAGTGAGAAACGCCGAATTAAAAATGAAGGCTTTACAAAATCCTTCCCCGGAGGCTGTGCGTATTTTAACACAGATTCACAATTCACCAGTTAACTTTGCTTCATCACAATCATTTTTGGACAGAAACAGCCCCGATGAGCCTATGCATGACTCATCAAATTTTAATCCAGGCAAAAGCATCTTCAATCAAAATAATCAAACGGTATTAGGGCAATCTTCGATCTTCGCCACTAACAAACCAAATATTTATAGTAACACTGGAAATGCCACGCAGACATCAATTTTTAGTGGCCCAGTGCAAAACAATCCCAACATTTTTGGTGGTGGTCAAAAAAGTATATTCGCAGGCGCACCTCAACAATATTCTAGTAGTATATTTGGACAACAGAAGAACACGTTCTTTAATCAGCCACAAAATTCCATATTTAATTCGTCTTTGAAACAGCCCTCGATAAGTCCTCAAACGAATAATTCCCCGTTTTCGGGTCAAGTAAGCAATTTGCCATTTAACACACGAATTAATGCTCCGCCGGTGTTTCCAGTACAAAACCACCCGAGTAATTCACCACTCGCCGGGAGTTTCATTACAACCCAACCTTCATCTATATTTAATACATCACCTTACAAAGCTCAGCAAGAAAACAATCCGTACATCAGCAACAATGCTTCCTTGAATATCCCACAACCTCGGGCACCGGGTTCGTCAATTTTTGCTAATAGTAACATAACAGACTTTAACAATCCGCGTCAACAGGATTCGGTGTTTTCTGCAATGCAGCAAACACCGCTCGGTTTATTAGGAGGTTCTCCTCCACCTGAAAAAATGGCTTTGGGTGGCAGCATATTTGGCGGAAGGAATACACCGACTTTATCAATGGTTAACATTGACGAAAGCGTGTATTCTAAAATAGAAAATTTAAGCGAGAGCGACATTAAAGCGTATCAAAGTGGCCATTTTGAGTTTGGTAAAATACCAGAAAAACCTCCGACTTTACAAATGTGTTTCTAATATTAAAAAAAATAATTGCATATTTCACTGGATACATCAAGTTTTTTTTTTTTATTATATTTGTTTATTTAAGTTAAATGTATTTAAAATGAATAAAGGTATTTGAATGTTGATTGATTTCGATATTATACAGTTGACTAACTCGGACCTAAACATTAATATAATCCTTCAGTTATTGTACATTTACTATACTATTGTATTTTCTTAAATAGAAACTATTAATAATGAGTTTAGTTGTAAGAACTAATTCATGATAATTTTATAAAAAAATTACTGTAATAATTCAAGAAAAACCCAATAGTTGGCGTTACAATTTCTCAGAACTCAGATGGCACTACGATTTAATAAAGAAAGAGCAACAATATTCAATCCAGTTTAACACTTTGCAAAAAATCCACATTAAATCAAGGTAAATCCAACAGATGGCGTTACGATTTCTCAAAATATGAGCTGTAAGAATTAATTCATGTTAATTTTACAAAAGAATTACTGCAATGATTCAAGAAAAATCCAATAGATGGCGTTACGATTTCTCAGAACTTTAGAAAGCAATAAAAACATTCGAAAAAACTACAGCAATGCAAGAGAAACTCGATAGATGGAACTATTTTCATTTTAAAGTTTTACAAGAAAGAAAATCCGATATAGTTCAAGGAAAAGTCAACACAATTCAATAGGTAGATTAATAACAACTTAAAAAAAAACATTTAGAAAAGAATGGTGACAAACGAAGACAACAAAGTTCTAAATTAAATTTAAAAAATAATGAAACAATGTAAGAATTAATTCATGTTAATTTTACAAAAAAATTACTGCAATAATTCAAGAAAAACCCAATAGATGGCGTCACGATTTCTCAAACTTTAGAAAGCAATAAAAAACATTGGAAAAAAAAACTACAGCAGTGCAAGAGAAACTCGATAGATGGAACTATTTTCAATTTAAAATTTTACAAGAAAGAAAATCCGATATAGTTCAAGGAAAACTCAGCACAATTCAGTAGGTAGATTAATAACTTAAAAAAAAAATTTTTTGGAAAGAATGGTGACAAAACGAAGACAACAAAATTCTAAAATAATTAAATTTTAAAAATAATTAAACAAAAGAATCGATTTTGCAACACAATTTCGTAGAAAATTAATTAAAATTGTGTAACTGGCAGTATAGAAAGTGTTAGGAAAGAGTTTATACATGTATTTCGGCCTTATTTACAATTTCGTAGGTTAATAAATTTTTCTAAAACAATTTAGAAACACGACAAAGAAAACGAAATAATAAAAACTGAAAAATAATCAAATTAAAAGATGATAATAATAATAAAAACAAAAGACAATCGATTTAGAATTTTAAAAAATAACGAAAACGAAAGATAATCGATTTTACAGTTATTATTGGTCACCCTGTATATTTATTATTGAATTTTTTTAAATAGAAACTATTAATAAGTTTAGTTGGTTGATGCTTCAAAATTAAAATTTATTTAATAATATGTTTATAATACATCACCATGTTAGGATTACAATGAAATTTTGACAATAATTGGAATATCCAAAATAAAACAAACTATCCAAACAATCTCAATTATGAAAAGAAGTATATGCATATTTAATAAGAATCTGGAAATTTATTTTAAGCTTGAATAGGATCCGTGCAAGGTGAATTTTCAATTTTATTAACTTCAGGTAAGTTTTTGCTTTCTGATTTCTTCCAGGTGCTCTCAAAGTGCCATGTAGAATCATATCCAGGTCTATCCATCATGTAGGTTTTAATTTTAGCCGCTTCCTGCAACAGCTTTAAATCAGCTTTGTCTCCGTAATGACAACCGGTTATCTCCGTGAAGAGTCTATTTGCTGACATCACATCTGGTACTCCCCTTCGTTCAAAAAACTATACGAAAATAAGGATAATCCAAAATTCTTATACATACATACATTGTAAATGCGTCTACAATCTCGCAGGAGATATTCAAAGGCGTCATCATGCACTGGTTCAACAGCCTGACTTACATCAATGAAATAGCAAGTACCATTGTGCCAAAGTATATTATTTTCAGATAAATCAGTATGAATTAAATTAGCTTTGGTATATAAATTTTTCATATTTTCGACAACCTAAAACAATGTCCTCACAGCAAAATATTAAGCAAAGTCCAAAAAAATATACCTGTGCGTACACTAACGAATAATCACCATCAAAATAGGTGCCATTCAACATACATGCAGGTTTACCACTTTTCCCAATGAAAGACATGACAAGTATATGCTTGTTTAAGGCAATGACTTCCGGGCAGGGAACACCGGCTTTCTGCATTCTAACAAGATTCTGCATTTCTTTTTCTGCCCAGAGATGAACGATTTTCCTCGTGTTCATTTTTATAGGCATGCGACTTTTAAAGCGATAGTCATCTCTAATATATTTTTCTCTTTCTTTATATTCTGATAACACAGTTTTAAATACTTTTATACAACATTCTTTTGATAGGAAGTGCTTGGAGTATTGGGAATTGCATTCGGCATGCAGCAAAACCGCTTCTTTACCTGAAACAATAATCAAGAGAAAATAGATAATTATTTGTTGAAAATCATTAAATAATGTTGGTAAATGTTTCATGAAATAGTAAATATTACCTATACTTATCACTTTATTAACTCGTTCCAGCAATCGATTATTTAACATTTTACATAACAGCAGCTTTGTAAATGCATCTATGCCAAATTCAGCAGTAGCTTCATCTTCGTTTTTAGCTCGTACTTTATGTCTCTTCTTCTGCTCATGTTTAGAATATGCTTTCAAGCTGAAAAAAATTACAACATATCAATCACACTTGAATTAACATGCTTATCTAAAAAAAAAATTGTTGGCTTACTTCCTTTTAATTGCCTTTTTTTGTTGTTATCAATGCAAATGATAAGAAGGCTTTTCAAAACATAAATTTTTGTTGGTGGTATACTGGGTTTCTTTTTGGTAATACCTGTCAAATGTCTCTGAGGTTGGTACCTTCACCTGAATGTTCGGAAATTTCAAAAAATTCTGTCCTACATTTAGTGATAAAAGCAGGGTTTTTGTTGGAACCCTAGAATTTTTGACTCGGGCAGGTATTTATAATAGAAAACAAAAACATTATACATTTACATTGTTTAGTGTATAAATTAAATAAAAACAAAATTTGATTAGTTGTTCACTAAACTGAAATATTTACTAATTAAAGATTGAAAAAAAAACCCAGGGGGAAAATTATAAATAAGTCACACTGACGACAACTGAAGAGGTTATTAAGTTCAAAGTGAAGCATTATTTTGTTGTCAAGCAACTTTTCAAAAATCTTTCCCAGGACAGAAATGGGTCTATAGTTTGCTATATCGGATCTATTTCCATTCTTAAATATAGGTATCACCCAAGATAACTTGAAGGCCTTAGGAAAAATATTTTCTTTTATAACATGGTTAAGTAATTTCGCTAGAGGAATAATAATAATATTTTTTATATATTTGACGCTTTCCATTTTGTCTGTTTTCCATTTTGTCAATAACCTCAGGGCTTCATTAAAACCTCGTGGAGGTCCAGGGGTGATGCAGCTGTAGGGGCCTTTTTTGCATTTACCTTGGAGGGTGGTATATCATTAACTACATCTATTGGAGTATTATCAAAAAATTTATTAAAGTCAGAAGCGCTAATATCACATTCCACCATTTGCATATTTGATTGATTTTGAACGATGTTCCAAAGAGTTTTAACCTTATTGGTACTTGTTTTATTCACAAGTACAATAACCGTCTGTTAGTTGTCCCCATTTAAATTATTTTTAAATTTAATTTGTAAGTCGTTCTGTATCATAAACTGGACACCTATCGTAACTTGAAATTGGTTTTTAAAATGCTTTAACATTGCTAAGGTAAGTATAAGAAAAAATTGTATTTAACATGATTATTATTTTTCGGAATTTTTCTCTTTAAATTCTAGCCTCTGATGATGGTTACTTCTGCAACCGAAACATGTTGCATTAACATTAAAACTTCATGAACCAAATTTTGTTCATTCTTTAATAACCTGGACAAATCTTTGAAATTTTTTATTATTTAATTCTAGTTACTACTATCAAATGGAGCAACTCACCGATAAAAATGAAATTATTCACACATTGTTTATTTAAAATTTAAAAATGAATGCTTATGTAAAATCAACTTCAAAATTAATTAAGCCTTTGTTATTATTATTGTTAACATGCATTGCCTTGATATTTTGTGAATGTTGTCAGTCTCATAATTGGAATTTTTGAATTTTGTGAAACACTTTTGTGTCCTTTACAACAATAAATTATAATAACGATTCCTTACCGATTAAAAACCTTTTTTGGCAGTTTTATATCAAATCCAGGTGGAAAAGACATCAACTTATAAGCATTCTTTCTTCCATTCATTGCCACATCCTGTTTTGTAACCATACTACCATCCTTCTTAACTATATATCTGCAAGATGGTTTCACAGCAAATTCTCTTTGAATTGCATCAAACCGATCCCAATCTTTACAGTCCAACAAATCTTCAGGTTCTTCCTCTTCACTCTCACTCTCAAAATCTAATTATATTATATTATAAGTAACGATGGCGGTTGCCCAAAGAAATTGCAATGTTTACCGAAACTCTGAGGGACTCTTCGATAATTTACAAACGAAACAGAAATTTTCGAAGTGCCATTCAATTTCATTTCTGACTGCTTGAGATTCTCATCGTGCTCCCTATCAAATTGTTGCTGTAACATTTTCGC
The DNA here is from genome assembly GCA_039766575.1 of Serrognathus titanus. NCBI lineage: Eukaryota > Metazoa > Arthropoda > Insecta > Coleoptera > Lucanidae > Serrognathus > Serrognathus titanus. The sequence continues at coordinate 10,535,626 of CM077914.1, forward strand.
TATCTCTGCGTCAGACTTTAAAATTTCGTCGTCTTTTAATAACTCAGGAGGTGTAGTGAAATTGTCTGGCTCCACGATTTCAAATTCTTCTAACGCAGCATTCAAATATTTCTCGTCTTCTTTCTCTTGGAAATTTTTTGTTGCTTCTTCAGATATGATATCTTCAAAATTAACTCGCTCTGGTGTAACGATTTTGGCCCACGGTGAAGACATTTTTTTACACTTATAAAGTAACTATAATAGAAATAATAGTATAGTCACAGTGACACACTTGAGTTACAGCAACAATTTGAGCAGCCTTCAAGGGAAACAACTATATTTATATATCTTGTGTAGGTTGTACTCGCACTATTGGTTATTCGAGATTACAATGAACCGTAAAAAATCACAATAATGAACAATAACAATACGAAATGTTGTGCAATAAAAAAACGTCATCTAACCAAAACGAAACGATTTTGACGGACAATACTACCAACTATAGAACTAGAAGATTTTCTTAACAGTGTTGCCATTTTCAAGATATGCTTATGACTAGAGACGAGATTTTTAGGTGAAAACTACTTTTCACTATAAATTATCTTTTTCTGGGTTATGGAGTCGAAAGAAAGAGTCAAACCAAGGAGTTCTGGCACCAACAAATGGCGGACATTCTCCACTAAGATTGATTGATTCGGCATTTCCCATTAAGCTTTCCACCCAAGCCGGACACAAACAAAAAGATTCTAAAGCAAACACGGTAAACGAAAAACAACCTCTTTTACTTGATGTTGCTTTGTGTATAGATGTGTATTTTGAAAGATATCATACAGTGAAATTTTGACTTACATCCACTAAACTACATTTTGGTATTTTGTTTTTTGAAAGTTTATTTAAGTTTTCTGTATTTTTGACGTTTTTAAAATTAAAGTTTTGCGTTTTTTGTGATTGTAGTATTTTATTTTCATTTCATTTCAAATTACAACCTTAATACAAATAACTAACTGTATTATTACAAAGAAGGAGAATTGATTTGAATAGTTACTGCAGCATCATCAATTGGCAATCATATGCTCAGACATAACCTAAAACAACAACGCTACAGCTAGCGCTAGCGACGTAGCTTTTTTAAAAAGTGATTTAAAATATAGCGGCCGCTAGGTTCAGCGGGCTCTTTTAGCGGAAGTTTAGCTTCCCGCTTGAACACATATATAACGTCATGCTACGTGGCGCACACGAAGGGCTACGTAGCTTCAGTGTTACCAATAGCATGAGAATAAAAGTACTAAAAAGAGGACGAAAAAGTACCGACGTACAAAGAAAAGTACTGTTAGTTTAAATTAGTTTTATCTTCTCTTAGTACTAATAAAAAAATTACACTAGATTGATTAGGTATTGAAAATGAAAATTACATCATTTTACTTATACGTATCTTTTTTATTTATGAGCTTAGAGGAAGACACTCTCAGAAAATATATATCAGTCACAGTACACATGGTTTGAAATTAAATTAAGTTTTTGCTGCCACGCGACATAGAACGTAGGTACACGAATATTTCCGACTGAGCTATATCGAATATCGAATCGTCGTTATTTCTACATTCAAAATAAGTATAGAAGCTATGAAAATAAATTTGTGCAGTTAAATTGTCAGCGGTGCCACTTGTATGTTTGAAAGTCGCCATGTAAGACGCCAGGCGCCAAATTACTAAATTTGGCGACAGAGTAACATGGAAAATCTCCATATTGGCGCTTAAATACAGTTTTACATTTTGCTGTCAAATGTCAACGGGTACGTTCAGAATAAACGAACGAACGAACGAACGAAAGGTGATCATCTACCCTGCACCCTGGGAGGTAAAGTTACTAATGGTGTTTACGAAAAACTGATCGGATAATGTGATCAGAACTGTTCTATCACGTGACAGAGCAAATTGGGATCACTATCCGATCAACCAATTTCCGAACAATCAGTGATCTGAGTGACTCTACTTCAATAGCAGAGTCACATAATCACTGATCCAGTTGGTGATCGGTTGTGCTCCGTTCACATTTACGAACGCAATTTATCTACACCGATCAGTTTTTCGTAAGCGTTAGTTACAGATTACCTGATCCGATCAGTTTTTCGTAAACGCCATAATATAGACTATACCTACTGGGAGGACAATTGCCCAGGCAACAAATTAAAACTTTAACTTATTATGGACGCTAAGAATACCTAAACGTTCAAATTTAGAAATGCATTGGTGAAAGTAGCACTGAAGTACTGATAAGCACCCTAAAGTATTGAAAACAGTACATACGTACTGGCACTGGCAACACTCCGTAGCGTAAACTGTTTTGTATTATACTTAAATTTCTGTATTAAATTGCTAATTTATTTATTTATTAAGATATCGCAACTCAGACAATTACCGACGATGAGTGACATTTTCTTATTGGTCTTCAGCATCATGGGAAATAAATGGTGGTTTTTCAATGTAAGTTGGTTTCCTATTATAACAAGTGACTTTTAATGATTGAGGCAAATGTAGTATGTTGACAACACTGAGGAATTGGCAGTACCTGTTAAGTTCGTTAATTTTGCGTGGTTGCCTAGTTATAGGTTAGAATTGATGTTTACAGTGATGATGAAGACTAGTCTAACAGATTATTATTAATCAGGAAATAAAAATATTGGCTTGTTTTGTACGTAAAAGTCCCGTTAAGGTTGTTGCGGCCAACGAATTATTAATCAAATAAAAATCACCAGATTTAACTAAAAAACAGAAAAAAAAATCTCCCAAGCACCAGAAGAGTATAATTATCACCAGATCTGGCAACACTGGTATGTACACTTACTCAGGGTTGCCAGATGTTGGAAGTTAGATGTCGCACTAGAAATTAATGGAAATCACCCAAAATTGCGAATATTCATAGAATTGTTCAAAATCCAAAAATTCAGGTTTTTATAATTTCCAACCTTTTCAAAAACTTTTGATTATTTCAAATCTCTAGTTTTTCGTTTTTCTTCCATATTTTTTGTAATTATTAAATATTTTATTGAAAAAGTTGTTTCTGAACTGCTCGGCAAAATCAAACGTCGTTTGTTTTGTTTTTGAGACCGTAGAAACAGAAACCTTGGATTCTAGTTGTTTTTTAAAATTTTTTTAATCATTTCAGATCCGTTAAACAATCACAGTCTTTTATTTTTGTTTATGCTTATCAGTTCTTCGACTTTTTTTAAAATTTATTCAATTTTTATTTGAAAAGTTGATTACGTTTCTGAACTACCCGGCAAAATCAACCGTCTTTTATTTTATTTTTTGTGATTGTAGAAACAAAAGCTTTCGATTCGATTTTATTTTTAAATTTTAATCACTTCAAATTCATTCGCGAAATAATTAACGATCTTTTGTTTTTCGTTTTGCTTCTCAGTTCTTAGATTTTTTTTATTTAATTTTTTATTGAAAAGTTGATTACCAGAAAGGAAGGTCGCGCAGAAAGAGAGTGGCGGAGGCGCCAATGAATTCATACTTCCTCAACGGCGCGTTTGTTGCTGGACGATCGACATTGGATGTCGAATTGCATGTGTTCGTTCTGGGCGTTGCCTAAACTCGTTTTCTCGTTGTTGATTACGTTTCTGAACTCTCCGCAGAAATCAATCATCTTTTGTTTTGTTTTATTGAAAATTTGATTACCAGAGAGGAAGTTTTTCTAGGCCGGACGCGCCAATGAATTCGTACTTCCTCAACGTCGCACTTTTGGCGCTATGTCGTTGGACGACCGACATTGGATGTCGAATTGCACTGCCGTTCTGCATTTAGGTCTGCAGCCCAATAATCGCAATTCAAAATCTGAGATAGTCCAAAATTGCCGCCTAATGCAAAGTTGAAAAAATTATCAAAACTAAATATGAGTATCTCAAGTTGCGACAAAACGCGGCATCCGGCAACCCTGTCCTTATTCCTTATAGATAGTAAAGATTGTTGTCGTTACAGTGTACTTTAACATACAGTATGATCAACAATTACTGTTCGTGTCGTGAATTAGATCAGAATTATTTACACTATGAAATACGTTGTTAATGTAACCAATCTTTAAAGTTTAAAATAACTTTGTGTAGCAACAAGTAATAAACTAGTAAAGCATTATTGATCACATTATACTTTTGCTCGATCTAAAGATTTTCTGTTTTCCATATTAAAATACTATTGAATTTTAAATTACATAAAACTAATTAGGATTTCTTATTTAATTTAATAATTATTGTTAATGAGTTTAGTTGAGTGATGTTTCACAATTAAAATTTATTTATAATAAAATTTTCATAATACATCACCATGTTAGAATTACAACGCAATTTTTACCATAATTTGAACATCCAAAAATTAAATAAAGTATCCAAATAATCTTAATTACTTAAAAAAAAAGTAAATAGGCATTTAATACGAATCTGTAAGTATACTTTACGCTTGAACAGGATCTGGGCAAGGAGAGTTTTCAATTTTATTACCAAAAATCTGAAATCCCTCAGGTACGCTTTTGATTTTAGATTTTTCCCAAGCACTATCAAAATGATACGTGGATTCATATCCTGGCCTATACATTGTGTGTGGCTTCATTTTAATCGCTTCCTGCAACTGCTTCAAATCAGCTTCGTCTCCGTAATCAGAACCGGTTATCTCTCGGAAGAGTGCACTTGCTGAAAACACATCTGGTACGCCCCTTCGTACGAAAAACTATAAGAAACTAAGAATAATGCAAAATTCTTCTTAAATCGATCTAACACATACGTTGCAAACGTTTACACAATCTCGCATGAGAAATTCAAAAGCGTTATCATGTGCCGGTTCAACTGCTTGACTTACGTCGATGAAATAGCAAGTATCGTTGTGCCAGAGTATATTGTATTCGGATAAATCAGCATGGATTAAATTAGCTTTGGTATATAAATTTTTCATATTTTCAACAACCTAAAACAAAGTTATCACAGCAAAATGCTCAGCCAAATCCAAACAAGTTTACCTGTGCGTACGCCAAAATATAATCAACATCATTAAAGTGGGTGTCTTTCAATTTACGTGCGGGCTTACCATTTTTTCCAATGAAAGACATGACGAGTACATGCCTGGTTAGTGCAATGACTTCAGGGCAGGGAACACCGGCTTTCTGCAGTCTAACAAGATTATGCATTTCTTTTTCTGCCCAGAGATGAACAATTTTTCTCGTGTTCATTTTTGCACCCATGCGACTTTTAAAACGGTAGTCATCTCTGATGTACTGTTCCCTTTGTTTGTATTCTGATAATGTAGTTTTAAACACTTTTATACAACATTCTTTCGGTAGGATGCGCTTTGAGTATTGGGAATCGCATTCGGCATGCAACACAACAGCTTCTTTACCTGAAGTAATAATCAAGATTAATGAAAACAGATAATTATTTGTTGAAAATTATGAAATAAGTGTTTCATGAAATAGTAAATAATACCTATACTTATCACTCCATTAACTCGTTCCAGCAATCGATTGTTAATCATTTTATACAATAGCAGCTTTGTGTATTCATCTACACCGAATTCGGCAGTAGCTTCATCTTCTTTTTTATCTCGTATTTTTTGTTTCCTCGCCTGCTCATGTTTAGAATGTGCTTTCAAGCTGAAACAAAAAAATTACAACTCGAATGAACGTTTATCAAAAAAAAAAAAAAATTGTTAGCGTGTATCTTTTTAATTGCCTTTTTTTTGTTATTGATACTAGGATTGCGACGATTTAAATCAGCTAAGTTGTAAACTAAACTTAAATTTAAAAAGAAAATGAAACATGGTTCAGGGACTTAAAAAGAGACACTTTAAGTTCATTTTTTAATTATAGTGTTTATAAAGAAAAACTAATTTAGCAGCAACTGGACTTCTTAGCAATTACTGAAACCAAGAAAAAAGGACAAGGCGCAATAACACTGGAAGGAGGGCATTTACTAATATATAGTGGGAGTAAAACCGGAAGAAAGAGCAGCTGAAGGTGTAGGTTGCATAATTAAAAAAACAATATACGAGCAGTATAAACAATTGGGAATTTATATCTGCAAGAATATTGAAAATAGAAGTACAACTGGAACATCAAAGAAAGACAACATTATTAATTATAAATGGGCCGAATGAGGACGAAAGAGCAAATAAGAAAGATGAATTTTGGGAAGAAATGACAGAATTAGTAGAGAATATAAATGGCAGGATAATAGTTTTAGGAGATTTCAACTGCCGGGTCAGTAGAAGGAATAATAACGAAATAGAAGTAATAGGAAATCAGGGAGAGATACACAGAAACAATAATGGAGAAAGATTAATAAATTATTGTATGGAAAACAACCTAATTGTAGCAAATATGTTTTACATACACCGGGATATACATAAATATACAAGAGAATTGAGAGGAAGAAACGAAAAATCACTAATAGACTATATAATCATCAATAAGACATTTAGAAAAGAAATTTTAGATGTAAGAGTAAGAAGGGGTCCCGAAATTTATAGTGACCATTATCTAGTGATAGCAAAAGTACGACTAGATACAAAAACTCAACAAAGTCGTAAAGAAAAACACCAAAGGGTAAGAATAAATGAGACCATAAAGGCATATGAGCTACAAGAGGAAGAAACGGTAAACAAATTTAAACAGCAAATAGAAACAGCAATGGAAAAAAATACAGAGTAATGGGAAAATATGGATTTAGAAGAAATATGGAGTTGCTTCAGGAATAGAATTATACAAGAAGCAAAGGAAACGTGTGGAACAACTTGGGTAAACAAAGGGAAGAAACAAACGAAATGGTGGAATCAAGAAATAAAAGAGCAAGTAAAAATTAAGAAAGAGAAGTTGAAGTTATATCTCACAAATAAAAATAAAGAGAACTATACAGAAATACAAAAGGCAATGAAGAGATAATATTACAAGCTAAACAACAAACTTGGGAAGAATTTGGAAAGAAAATGGAACAAGATAGTAAAGGAAATCAAAAATTATTTTATAAAGTATTAAAGAGTTTGAAGAAAGGTAAACAATACAGATTAAATCAGATGAAAACAAAAGATAACAGAATACTAATAGAAGAAAAAGAGATTATGGAAAGGTGGAAGGAATATTTCCAAGAACTTTACAATACAAACGAGGTAAATGAGACAATACACGAAGAAAGAATAGAGAATATACAAGAGGGAGACGATGACCCTATACAAATAGAAGAAGTACTAGCGACATTAAAAGCGATAAAGAGAGGAAAAGCGGCAGGACACGATAGAATAACAAGAGAAATGATGAAAAACCTAGGAAAAAGAAGTACGGAAATATTAGTGCAAATTTGTAACAAGGCCTGGAACACAGGAAAAATACCAGAAGATTGGACGATCGGAATAACGGTACCATTGTTTAAGGAGATAGTAGAGAATGCGCAAACTACAGTGGCATCACGTTATTAGGTACAGTATTTAAAATATACGAGAGAAAATTAGAGCAAAGGTTAAGAAATATTGTAGATCAATTAGAAGAAGCACAAAGCGGTTTCAAAAAAGGGCGAAGTGCGCAAGACCATATTTTTAGCATAAAACAAAGGATAGAGAAAGCGAGAATAACAGATACCGAGATTTACATAGTATTTTTGATTTACAGAACGCATTTGATAGAGTTAGACAAAAAGATGTACGGAAAAGTTTGGAAAATAGAAAGGTCAATGTAAAATTGAGAACAGCAACAGAGTTTCTATAAAAATAACAAAAATTACATAAGGAAAGACAACATGGAATCAGACTTTTTCGAAATAAGAGATGGATTAAGGCAAGGTGGAGTGATGAGCCCAACTTTGTTCACACTGCTAATGGGTGACGTAATTAAAGCGACGAGAAAGAAGACAAAGAAAGTACACGTTGGATATAACAATTTAACACCAGTATATGTATCAGAGTATGCATTTGCAGACGACCTAATCATATGTGCTAGTAGAGAGAAAGAATTACAAGATAACATGCAGATATGGAAAACAGAGTTAAAAGAAAGGAAAATGAAAATAAATACCAGTAAAACGAAAGCGATGATAGTAAGCAAAGAAAATAAAAATATAAATATAGAAATAAATCAGGAAAAAATAGAGCAAGTAGAGGTTTTCAAGTATTTAGGGGTGACATTACAAAGAGAAGGAAAAATGGAAACTGAAGTGCAAGTGCGACCAAATTATACCACAGTTTAAGTTATTCTTTTATAAGAAAGAAAGAAGTAAGTAAAGGAACAAAAATGACAGCGTACAAAACAGTTTTTAGACCCACATTAACTTATGGTGGTGAGAGCTGGGTATTGACGAATTCAATGAAAAGTAAAATACAAGCAATCGATGTGAAATATCTAAGAAAAGTCAAGGGAATAACAAGAAGGAACAGAATAAGAAACGTCACAGTACGGGAAGAACTAGAAATTAAAGCAATTATAAGTATCATAGAGGAACAGCAGATGAGGTGGTTTGAACATATGTGTAGAATGAATAAGAATAGACAAGTAAGAAGTATATGGGAAGCGGGAGTATATAAAACTAAAAAACGAGGAAGACCGAAGAAAACATGGAATGACGAAATAGCAACAATATTAAAAAGAAAAAATAAGAAGTGGACAGAAGCCAAAACATTAGCAACGGATAAGAAAGAATGGAAGAAATTTGTATATCAAGACTAAGACAAATACCTTACACCTTAAGGTAAAAAGGTTCCCAATTATATATATATAAAGAAAAACTAATTTAGTAGCATTTCAGTCCCTAAGCGATTTCTTATTTTAGAATAATTCAATGGAGACTGAAGAAGCTGCAGCAGATAATAATTGTTTGATAATCGGAACTAACTTATCAATAATCTCAATATTCCGTTAAGATATCCGCTATTCCAATGGATTTGTGCTTTTAAGAATTTCTTCGTGAAACATTATTTCCACAAATGACTCGGATTTAGTCAGAAATTTAATAATCAGTGGTAGTAAACCAGTGTTGGGGTATAAATCATTTGCAGCATTTAAAGCACAATTTTTTTCACTTTCTGTTAATGTATGCTCCGTTTTCGTAGGGCTCAGGAGAAAAGCTAGCACATGGTATGGAGCAACCTTGACCAATGAACTGTGTGCCTGTTAGAGGAATAAATGGAAGTTACATAAATGGGGAATTAAAAACCGTGCAGCTAAGACAGACACCCGCCAAGGGAGGCTTGACTGTAATAATATTTTATTCAAACTCATGTCATGTTCACAAGAAAAAAAAAATACTGCATAAAATGGATTATCTAAGAGAAAATTTTTTATTGTAATTCTGAATTGCTTTGCTGAGATTTCAATCCAAGTTTTGGGGAGTTTGTTATCCAGGTAAATGTGTCTGTACTGAGCATTCGTTGCGTCAATCCTTTGGTGGGGGATGTGAACCGCGTGCCCGGACCTTAGAACGGTGTTCATCATATCTTGCCTTTCTGAAGTTCATTTGCCTCTGTCTTTATTATTATTATTATTATTATTCACTACCTTTATATTTTGTGAATGTTGTTAGTTAGTCTCTTTATTACATAGACAGACAATTTCCAATATTGTTAGTATTTCTCGATTTTCGTAAAACAATTTTGCGTACTTTGCAACAATAAATTACAATTACTCACCTATTAAATACTTTATTGGACAGCTTCAAATCAAACTCCGCACCATCGCCGGTCTCAAATTCAGGCGGAAAAGACATTAACTTACAAGCATTTTTTCTTCCATTCATTGCCACATCGTGTTTTGTAACCATACTTCCGTCCTTGTTAACTTTATATCCACAAGATGGTATCGCGGCAAATTCTCTTTGGACCGTGTCAAAGCGATCCCAATCTTTGCGGTCCAACAAATCTTCAGGTTCCTCCTCTTCACTCTCACTCTCAAAATCTAATTTATTATAAGTAACGGTAGTGGTTGCCCAAAGAAATTGCAATGCTTACCAAAATTCTGAGGAACTCTTCGGTAATTCGTAAACGAAACTGAAATTTTCGAAGTGCCATTCAATTTCTTTTCGGACCGCTTGAGATTCTCATCGTGCTCCCTATCAAATTGTTGCTGTAACATTTTCGCTATCTCTGCGTCAGACTTTAAAATTTCGTCTTCTTCCAATAACTCAGGGGGTATAGCGAAATTGTCTGGCTCCACAATTTCAAATTCTCCTATCACGGCCTCCAAATATTTCTTGTCTTCTTTCTCTTGTAAATCTTTTGCTACTTCTTCGGACATGATGTCTTGCAAATTCACTGGTTCTGGAGTAACGATTTTGGCCCACGGGGAAGACATGATTTACACTTATAAAGTAACTATAATAGAAATAATAGTATAGTCACAGTGACAGACTTGAGTTGCAGCAACAATTTGAGCAACCTTCAAGGGAAACTATTATATTTATACCTTGTGTAGGTAGTACTTGCAATATTGGTTATTCGAGATTACAATGAACCGCAAAAAATCACAATAATGAGCAATAACAGTACGAAATGTTGTGCAATAAAAAATACGTCATCTAACCAAAACTACGACGAAACGATTTTGACGGACAGTACTACCAACTATAAAACTAGAAGATTTTCTTAACAGTGTTGCCATTTTGAAGATATGCTTATGACATGCGTATTCTTCAGAAGTACGGGCCTAGTAAAGGCAATTAAGCTGTAAGCTGCCGAAAATTTTCGTCCTAAATGCAATCAAATTAAATTACTTGTTGTTCGAATTGAACAAAGGAATTTTCACCGTATTCTTAATGTAAATAAATTCCCAGGGGCCTTATTCTCGAGTTCGCTCGAATAAAAGCATGTGCGAAAGTGACGTCATTTTCTCTTGAGACATTTAGACGCTATTCTGGAAAGTCGCACGCGAAAATATACGAATGATCGTCACTCGTCTTGTTACGAGTGCATGTTATCGCTCGCAAACGCATATTCGCTTGAAAATTGAATAACTCGTTGGCTACAGTTGGCGAATGGCGCTGTATTGACAGATTCTGCCTTACTTTCACTTGTTGTTAGAGATTTTAGCAATTATGTTGTGTGTGGTAAAGTAACTATTATGGCAAACTTTGATGAAATTGTCATGTTAGCCGGTGCTACAGTGCTTGAAGAAAATGAAATAGCAGTAGATCAACGACGTAACAGAAAATTTAGAAAGCGAGAAAATGCATTTGAATTACCTGACAGACAATTTATTAATATATTTCGTGTTTCTAAAGATTTAGCACGTAATTTTATTGAATTGGTTAGTGAGTATGTACAGCCCGCATCAAGAAGTTCAGCATTAGATGTGTATTTTTTCTCATAAGTTCGATTAAATTGTTTTTTTGCGAAGTAGAAATATGAGTGCTTTTCTTATTCATTTAAAAAAATTTAATTATATTTTTGTATGATAAGATAAGGTCTTTACTTTATAAAATTTGCGAATGAAATATTCAAGTTTCTATTATGCATATAACTACCTACCTACCTCCTTTTCGGAAAAACATCTGTGCTACACGCGTTGTAAAATTTATGCCGCATTTTTGTTTGAATACTATTGGTTACGGTCAAAGGAATTCGCGTGAAATAATCACCGACTCATAGTACGCACTCGAAAGTGATATTTTCTACTCGACTGCTGCTCAAGAATACGAATTTCACGATTTCATCTTTCTCACACGAATCTTACCGCTCGAAAATATTCACATGCGACTTTACTCGAGTGAACTCGAGAATAAGGCCCCAGGCGAGTTAGTCTAAACATCCTCTTAAGAGCCATTTAGATATCGCTAAAATAAATAAATCTTTGGTCAGCAAAATCTCGCGCTTGAAAACGGAGTTGACGCCCACGCCAAAAAAACATAAGGACGGTCGAAATTGGACCAATTTGCGCCTTGATGTAGGCAACTCAAGACACCTCTCGGGAGGGGTTTGTTTACAAAAACGATCCCGTGGAAGAGAGGGATTTCAAAAAAGAATTAATGTTCACCGGAGTGAGGTTCGAAATTCCTCTTAAAAGAATGAAGGAAACGAGTCTTCAAAATTAATTGTTTAACCCTCGCTTGAAACGAACGTCGTTAATTAAAAATTTCATATTTTTCTACTGTGTTCATTTTCGTTTCAAAATTGAAATCGCCCCCTTTGTTTTCTTATTTTTTTAAACTTAATCCGCGAGTGTATTTTTAAAATTACCTGGTGAGGGCGAAAATTGTGCAGAAGACCCCTAGGAAAGCAGGCGAAACCCCAAGAAGGCTGTAGCAAGGTTCTTTGCTGCTGAATCCTCCTTTTCGACCACCGAAATTGGTATGTACCCTTAAGATATTAATTTGTCTTCTTCGAGATCAATTGTAGCCCCCAATATCGTCTTTTTATTTCAAGTAGATTTTCGCGTTTCTTTTTCTTTTTTTCTTCTCTTTGCTTTAAACAGCTCCTGAGTCCAAGAACACGCATGCCTTCAAGAAATGAAAATTACAAAATAATTAAATGAGGTTTAACGTTAGTGAAAGCATAAGGGTCCGATGCCCTTTTAAACATCGGTGGTGGCAGCGTAATTAATTTGCATTACCATTTTTCTCATTTTGTATTAAAAGTCCGCTACCCCAGTAAGAAGGGTTTATTACGGGAAAGACTTCATCTTTCACCCCCTCGACCCTTGCTTACAAAGCTAGATGGACAAAAGACAGTTAGAGCTAAAAGGTACACTGAAAAATATTTGCCTGAAATGTTCAGTAGAATTCCAGACAAGGGAATTATGCTGCACCATGATAATGCATCGTCCCATAGGGCAGCTTTAACTCTCCAGTTTTTGGTTGAAAAAATATAAATAGAACATCCGCCGTATTCACTTGATTTAGCAATGTCCTCTTTTGACTATTTTTTGGACTTAAAAGGAATTTGCGGGGTAGAAGGTTTTCGTCAGAAGAAGTTCACGCTTATTTTGAAGGTGTTCTGAAAGATGATTGGTTGGGAGCTTTTGAACAGTGGAAAGAAGTGCATCAGTGCTGAATAAATTCAGTTTGATCCTCGTGCTTCTGTTATATATTAGATTGAAATGTGTACTTTTAAACAAGAAAAAAAGTGTACTCGCAGACTAAGCAGGAAAAACAAATGATTGGAGCCTAGACGTCTAGGCGGGAAGAGTATTTTTTACTTCTGGCAGCAACCAGTGGCGTAACAAAGGAAAGCAATAGAAGTCTTTTATGCCCGCACGCAATAATAAATTTGATATCAGACTTATCAACCCTCCTCCAGCCGCAATTTACAGCGTTGGGCTTAAATTAATCCTTAAAATTAAATCACCACCAGTTCTTATTTCCACATTAAAAATTGAAAATTATTTTAAATCAACTCCAACTCGAATGCTATACTTAGCAAAACTTTCACGAGCAATAAAAAAAAGTGTAAAGATATAAAGATGTTGCACTTTGGTGTAGTTCCCGATTTTGGCATCCATGGCGTACGAGCGCGATCAATGAACTAACTTTCCCTCTCGCCTAGTTTTGAAGGGTGCTTCTCGCAGGAACTGCCGTCCTCATTTGTTAATAACAATAATTATTATAAAAGGTAAGGTGTTATTACCATACACAATAATTTAGTAGATCTACTAAGATTTTATTTTATTTAATTTTTGTTTCTGATGGTTATTAGTAATCTAATAAATAAAATTAGTTTTCAAAACGTGTGATGATAAAAAAATAATAATATTGCATGCATAGTCGTTTTATCTATTACTCTCAATTAAAAAAAAAGATTGAAAATTTCATTAAAATGATGAATGTTTAAACTTTAATTTTCGCTGAGAAGATATCGCTGATGTATTGATTATATTTGTAGGCACAAATAGATAATTAGAATTTTGTATAGTTTTGGATTGCGAGCGAGTAAGAATGGGTGAAAATGTCATTTCTAATGATTTTGTAGTAAGGTTGGGGTAAATTAGTGATCAAATTGTTGATTTTGAGTTTAATTATACACGTGCATACGTTAGCGGTCCAGAACTAGCGGATTATATTTTCCCATATTTATTTACATCCTTTAGTGAATAATTTATTTTGCATTTTTTTTTTCAAATTAATAAGTAGAAATATCACGCATTTTTTCTAGTGATAATAGCAAGAGGACTTCAGTTTTCTCTCAAAATCTCAAAGTAGACAAAAGAAATAAAACGATTAGGTAGCGTTATTAAATATTTCTGTTTTTTTTTTTTTTTTATAAAGATTCAGAAAGATTTAATATTTTTAAATATTATGGAATTTTTTTTTAATTCGCTATAAGTTTTTGATATCGTGAATACGTCACATTTAAAATGTACGAGGGTTAGTCGAAATAATAAGTGAAAAAGACGTAGCCGAATAACCACTGGCTAAAATATATATTTTTTTAAATAAAAAATCTCGAAACAATAATGTATAATTCAACTTCCTAATATTATTTATAATAAATTTATTTTCTGTTTTTATAGCGTTTTCTATTGACTGCACTAATGTGCATGCACTCAGACTATCTTCATCTTGCTTTATTACACGAGGTTAAAGCAAGTGAATCGAAAATGCTATTAAATTGGAATTTGGGGCGTGTCTGTGATTAATACATGCAAATAAAATCTAATTTAAATTTGAACCAGATTTACCTTTTGGGGCCAGTTTCGAATTTAAAGGAGACTTTAAATTTAAAGTCATTTTCAGATGTAAACACAAATAATAAAACACATTTGCTTACACACCTGAATGTGGCTTTAATTTTAAAGTCTCCTTTAACTTCGATTATGAAACTGGCCCTTAATTAAAAATTAATTAATTAATTAAAGATGACCTTTTTGTTTAGTTCTTTGTCGTAACATTCTTATTCAAAACGTTTTCGATTCACCTGCACTGGCTGCACTCATTGTAATTGCATCGTCTTTTCACCTCATCTAATAACACGAGATGAAGATGCTCTGAGTGCGCACTAGTGCAGTCAATCGAAAACGCTATAGTGTTCCTATTTCTTATTCGGAAAGAACGTTTTCAATCGAAAGTGAGGTTATGTTGCAATTACTCCCTCCTTAATTGCTTCGATTCGTTTCTGTGATCGTCATTTGTTTTTCTTGATCAACTCAGTTTTCTTGCGCCTTGTCTTTAGTTGTGTTTTCGATTGCCCGGTTTTAATTCCAATTTAGAAAAACAAAATCTAATTTAAATTTGAACCAGATTTACACATTTTAATTCAATAAAAATGATCTTTTTGTTTGGTCGTTTGGCGTAACATTCTTATTCTAAGCGCTTTCGATTCACCTGTACCGCCTGTACTCGTTGTAATTGCATCTTCTTTTCACCTCATCGAATAACACGAGATGAAGATGCTCTGAGTGCGCACTAGGGCAGTTAATCGAAAACGCTATATTTCTTATTCGGAAAGAACGTTTTAAATCGAAAATGAGGTTATGTTGCTATTACTCCCTCCCTAATTACTTCGAGTAGTTACTGTGATCGTCATTTGTTTTTCTTGATCGTTTCTTCGTTTCCCAATTCCACTCGGTTTTTTTCGCCTTGTCTTTAATTGTGTTTTCGATTGTACGGTTTTTATTCCGATTTAGAAAAACAGTTGACAATCGATATAGTCCGTCAATTACGTGACACGCGCATCGGGTTTTATTGAAATCATGTTTTAATTTTATCTTTAATTATTCTGATCGTCATTCGTTTTTTTTTTAAATTTTTATTCTTTGGTTCTGACTTAATTTTTCAGTGCCTTGTCTTTCTTACTTAGTCGTTTTTTTTTTCTTTTGATGTCGGAATATATTTCCATATTTTTATTTATCTTGTCTTTAATTGTGTTTTCGATTGCATGGTTTTTATTCCGATTTAGAAAAACAATTGACAGTCGATTTAGTCCGTCAATCACGTGACACGCGCATCGGGTTTTATTGAATCATGTTTTATTTTCATTTTATCTTTAATTATTATGATTGCCATTCTTTTTTTTTAATTTTTATTCTTTGGTTTTAACTTAATTTTCCAGTGCCATGTCTTTAATTCTCATCCAGTCGTTTTTTGTTTTAATTTAGTTCTTTCTCTGATCGTCGTTTGTTTTATTTATTTATTTATTTTTTGATGTCGGAATATATTTCCATATTTTTATTTCACTCTGTGTATACTTACAGTAAGTGTTTCGGCGTTCGCCAATTTTTTTGAATTCATTTTTGCTTTAAGCTTTTGCTTCGTCAGTTCCCTTTCATTTACTCGCTTGTTCATAGAAGCTTCAACGTGTTTGGTTTTTCCATGATGCTCTTTTTTTTTAATCGCTTTTCATTTTTTAATTTCGATGTAGAACTCTCCCTTCTTTTTATTTCGGATTTCAATTTTTTTTTAATTATTGGACAAATTTATTTAATTTTGAGATTTTTGTTTTTATTTTTATTTTCTTCCTTCTTTTTATTTTATTTTATTTGTTTTTTACTTTTTCACTCTATTTCTTTTCGATTATCTTTTGTTTACTCGCAGTGGTTTTACGTAGAAAACAACTTGTTTTAAGTTCGTCGTGTTTTGTTTCTTTCATCCGAATCTAAGCCGAATTTCTGTACCACTCTCAGTGGTACCAACGTGTAAAATCCTGCAAGGGTTACCAAAACATCCCTTCTCAACTTAGAAACTCCCTAATTAAGGAATAAATTTTAAAAAACCTAAAAAAATCATTAAAAATTCATAAAGTTAAAAAAAAACAGAAACAAAAGACGATCAATTTTACAACCCAATTCAGTAGATTGATAATAAATTTAGGAAAAAAAAAACAAACGCAAAAGAATGGTGACAAAACAAAGGAAACAAAATTTATTATTTTGAACTTAAAAACAATCAAATAAAAAAATAACAACAATTAAAAACAAAAGACAAACGATTTTACAATATAGACTAATAAATTTAACGATTAAATTAAAAGAACGATGCGAAAGCAAAGAAAATGAAATAACAGAATTTTGAAAACAAAATTTAAAAAAAAACAAAAACACGATTTAACAGCATATTTCAGTAGATTAATAAATTAGAATAAAATAGAAGGAAAGGTGATGAAACAAAGAAAACAAATCAAAAAATTATATATAACATTAAATAATAATATTTTTAAAAAAATTAACCAACAAGGCACAATTTGATAGATTAATAAACTAAAACGAAGAAGAAAAAACTTTCGGCGTGTTTCAACAGATGGCGTCGTTGTTGAATGTCTCATAATAACACAATAAATAAGTTTTAAAAATATACGCCAAGGCAGTGTTGCCAATTCGTGGGAATTTTTATACCTTAAATTTGCAAAAAGAGATATTTTTCTGAGTAAAAGGGAATTTACCTAAATTTGAAGACAAACCAGGACCAAAATGCATTAAAATACCTTAAAATTGCAATTTGAGGGAAAAAGATTTGCATAAATGGGAATTTTTGAGTCAATTTGGGGGAAAAACGACTATCCGTGGTTGGCAATACTGCACAAAAGTCATTTTAATAAAAAAAATTATTTATTTTATTTATTAAATAAACAAATCCGAAATAATTTAGTATTTTTATAAAGTAATACAAGCACGGAAGTAGAAAGGATTGCCTATTTCTTAGACGTCACAATTTAAAATCTAAAGTTGTATGTAACCTCACTTTTACTCCACACCACAAGCGAATTATTATATAAAGGATTATCTAATACACAAAAGAGTAACTTCGATCTGTCTAGGGGCTCTCTTCCGTTTCTCGTTGCAAAATAAAACTTAAGAATCCTTTTTTAGAAGTCAGTTAATCCCTAAATGGATTTCTCTTAAGTTGGCAACACTCATCACATTGTACAAAGTGGTCAAGAATAACTGTGTGACTGGGTCGCCGGTGGCTTAGCGGTCAGCCTGTCCGACTTTGAAAGCCATGTCACTCAGCGGAGTAGGTTAGAATCCTACTAGGGCCATGGATGTTTGGGTTATCTAATGACTTAAAACCACAACATAAGCGAATTATTATATAAATTGACTTCCTAATACACTATCTATCTACCTAGGCACTCTCTTCAGTTTCTCATTGCGAAATAAAATTTAAGAATCCCTTTTTTAGAAATCCGTTAATCCCTAAATGGATTTCGCTTAAGCTGGCAACACTCATCACATTGTACAAAGTGGTCAAGAATAACTGTACGACTGGGTCACCGAGTGGCTTAGCGGTCAGCCAAGCCGTAGGTTGGAATCCTACCAGAGCCATGGATGTTTGTGCTGCCTATTGACTTAAACCTTGTTATTACACATAAAAAATTGCCTGGAGTGATGATTGTCTTAAGACAATGAAGCAGCATTGCTGTGCAAAGCGAAAAAAGAAGAAACTTTTGAGTTGGCAATATAATTACGAGCACTTTTTTATACGTTTATTTCGATTTGTATATGTTTTGTTCGTTTTTTTTTGACGTAATCTAAATTGCAGGTTATGCAGGATTTGAAACGTCAAGTGATGCTTATCAAGTGACGGCTGTCAATGTCAAGCTGTCAACAACCGGAAGTTACTCCAGTTGTAGCATTTCAAAATAAAATCCAGCAGTGTCAACTCAAAGAGTGATTCTTGACTACTTTGTACCTTAGAGGAATAAATAACTGGAGGCAATGTTGCCAACTATTGACAGTCGTGTTCCCTTTCGTCCTTGTTTTTCACTCAAACTGCGATTGATTTGAAGCAATATTTGGCAGGATTTGCCTCGAAATTTAAGTAATTTTGTTTTTAAAAATTCCCTTTTCTCAAAAAAATTTCCCGTGAATCTAGAAAATCCCCACTAACTGGCAACATGGACTAGAGGTAACAGGAGGGCGGAGTTACTATTACCATTGCGCAAACGAAAAGTGACAGAAGCGCATGCGCAAATAAATTTACATTACATTAATTATTTTTGATTTGATTGATGTTTAACTTGAACCTTTTCTATTTCTATAATGTTTCTGTAATTCATGTTTTCAGATGGAAAATTGTGGCGTAAAAACAGTATGGTTCTTAATTCTGGTGTTCCTGGCACTAGGCATCGCCAGCTTTTGTTCGAGTTTTTATATATTTCTTCACCCTATCAGCGTGTGCGTTCCAGGTGTAGAAGTAAGTACTAGTAACCCTATACAACTATATTCAAAATTTAAATTAAAACTAGAGAAAATTTTGATTGTACACATTTTATGTAAAGAAAATAATCAGTTTTAACTTTTGCCTACAAACTATTGCACTATTATATCTATTGAATCATTGAAGCTTGAAAAAAGGCGGAGACAAGAAGATATGGCTACATTGCAAATGAAGGATGTGCTAACTAAGCCACACCTATTTCTTTGTGTGTGCAGAACAGAGAATTTAAGATAATGTGCGTTTTCAACTAAAAACGAAACACATGCTATATCATACTCGCTAGTTTTTTATAAGCCAAATAAATTGATATTTTTTAATAAACCAGTTATACTTGAATTTTTTTTCAGCCATTCTTGGTTATTTTAATGAAAGGAATACATTTTCCTCATTATTGCGCGGAAAGAATGATGGGGGTCCCTCTCCAAAATGAACGTGACCTTCCACATCCTCAAGTAGTTTCGCAGCAGACAAACTTAGATTACTAATTTTATATTACCATTATTTATTTATTTTTTTAAATATATACTAGTACCAACTATTAATAAAAATTATAAATTCATTGAAAAAAAGAAACATAAGCGTTTTGTGTAACTTAACTAAATAAATGTTTATGCTTGTTGAAATATGATGTAACTATATGTATAAATAATTTATTTGATAAATTTATGAAGAGGAAGTTAAGGAGATAAGGAAATGATTGCCAGTTATTTAAAGACAGGTGCCTCGTGCTGAGTTAGAAATTACAGAAGCTCGAAGCGTTCGTTGTAATAATGCATGTGTAAGCTTTCTAAAATAAAATTTATTATTCCAAAAATTTATGAAAATGAATGTTGTAATGTGTGCAATAAAACGTAAGAGCAATTATTCCATCATTCTTCCTAGATATTTGTTAACTAATTAAGGATAATACAATTTTGTTACAATTTATACATACACATTGTTACAATTAATTCTGCCTTATAGCTTATTTTTCTAATAACTTTTAGTTTTAATTTGAATATAATCTTTTTATAGTGTGAATTCAAACAGGGTTTGTTGATTTAAATTTATTTAACATTTAATATGGAATAGCAATTTTTAAAAGTGTCTTCAAGCATATTTATTATCTCATATAGTTAACAAAAATCGTCATTTTAGACAATAACTTTATTACATGATAGTATATCCACTAGATACCGGGTGTTTCCGAAACTGTAAGGCGCTGCTGACGTCCTCAAAAATGTACGTAAATAAAAGAGGTCCCGACTGTTTGAAAACTGCATTTACATTATGTCTTGAATCGCCCAATAGCGGAAATCATAGCATCAAGGTGCTGTGGCGGGGGTAAGCTCTCAGAAACACCCTGTATTTTATTTTTACAAATAAAAAAAAAACTGTAATAGATTCACCTAGGTATTTGTTATTCTTAATTAGTTTGATATTGAACGATTGAAAGTATTATTTTTTGTATGTCAACAATAGTTGTTACGTCCATTACTGATTTTGTAGACTTGTATTTGTAATAAACCGAAACTTTTAAAACAGTACACGTGCTCGTTTATTGCAGTTAAAATTCACCCTGATCCACCCTGTACATATTTATTTTGGCAAGAAACTTTTTACTTTTTTACATCAGTTTTTTTATTTTGCTTTTTATTTCTTCTTCTATAATCTTCATTTTTCTTTTAGTTTTTCATTTGCCTTTGATCTTTCATTTGATTTCTTTCTTATTTTAATTGTCTCCTTGCAATAGTAGCAAAATAATATTCATTTTCATTTAAAACAATGACATGTACTAATGTGAGAAATTGAAAGTCACTTGTTTTTAATTTGTCTTTTTATTTGCTTCCTCTTTGTTCCTTTTTCAATTGCTTTTCGTTTTCCTTTTTTACTCAGCATTTGCTTTATTTTTGTTTCAACGAAAAAAGAAATACATTCCCAAAGAAAGCAAGAAAAACAAATGTCGATTATAATTAAAAAGTAAATCTTAAAAAAATAATGAATATACATGATGGCAATTCAAATCCGTAAAGAAAAAAAAAGAGAGAATGGGAAACAAATCACAATCGTAACACTTACGGAAAAAAAAACGCAAAAAATTTAAAATAAATTTTTGATTACTTATTTAATTTCTGAAAAATGGTAAACAATTAAAAACGAAGATAATTAAGAACTATTGAGAAATCCAGTCGAAATAGAAAAAGAAATCTGAAGAAAGTGAGAAAAACAAATGACGATCGCGAAAGAACGTGGAACGACGCTTGAAAAATGCAGTCGAAATAGAAAAAGAAATCTGAAGAAAGTAAGAAAAACAAATAACGATCGTCAAAGAACGAGAAACGCTGACACTTTTTGATCATATAATTTCAAATAACAGAGATAACAAATAATAAAAACAAAACAGAAAGATATTGGTTATTGGAAAAATGTTATCGGTAAAAAAAAAAGAAAAACAAATGATGATCGTAGTGGTTATAACAACAACTTTCATTTTGTATTTGTTTTATTTTCTATTTTAAATTTTGCTTACTTTTTGTATTTCATTTTTTCTTTTCGCTTTTGGTTTTTGTTCGCCTTTTGCTGTTTTTTTAATTTTTTTTCACTCAGTTTTTCATTGTTGCAAATTAATTCAAATTCAAATTCAAATTGTCATTTTAATTTTCTTATTTTTCAATTGTATTTCTTTTGTTTTAATATTTGCTTTTCGTTTTTCATTTGTTTTTTTTTTTAAATTTTTCTTTCCGTTCAGTTTTTCATTTGCCTTTAGTCATTTTAATTTTCTTGTTTTTCACTTGTATCTCTTTTCATTTAATATTTGCTTTTCCTTTTTCATTTGTTTTTTTTTAAATTTTTCTTTCCGTTCAGTTTTTCATTTGCCCTTGGGCATTTTAATTTTTTTGTTTTTCACTTGTATGTCTTTTCATTTAATATTTGCTTTTTGTTTTTCATTTTTTTTTCTAGTTATTTCTTTATTTTAGTTTTTTATTTCCCTTAGGTCTTTCATTTGTTTTTTTTAATAAATTTTTTTAATGTTTTTCATGTGTTTCGTTTCATTCTTTATTTTTTAATTTCACTTTTGGTTTTTATTTTCTTTTGTTTTTTTTTAAAAATTTTTCCTTCCGTTCAGATTTTCATTTGCCTTTGGTCATTTTAATTATCTTGTTTTTCACTTGTATGTCTTTTCATTTAATATTTGCTTTTTGTTTTTAATTTTTTTCTTTTCTAGTTATTCCTTTATTTTTAGTTTTTTATTTCCCTTTGGTCTTTCATTTGTTTTTTTTTAAATTAATTATTTTAATGTTTTTCAAGTGTTTCGTTTCATTCTTTATTTTTTCATTTCACTTTTGGTTTTTATTTACTTTTGTTTTTTTTAATTTTTTTCCTTCTGTTCAGTTTTTCATTTGCATTCGGTCATTTTAATTTTTTTGTTTTTCACTTGTATCTCTTTTCATTTAATATTTGCGTTCTGTTTTTCATTTGTTTTTCAAATTTTTTCTTTATTTTTAGTTTTTTATTTCCCTTTCACTTCATTTTTTTTAATTAAATTTTTTTCATGTTTTTCATATTTTTCATTTCAGTTTTGGTTTTCATTTTTAATTTGCTTTTTTTAACATTTTTTTCGTTCCATTCGGTTTTTCATTTGCCTTGATCATTTTAATTTTCTTGTTTTTCATTAATTTTTAGTTTTTTATTTCCTCTTGGTCTTTCATTTGTTTTTTTTTTAAATTATATTTTGTATGTTTTTCACATGTCTCGTTGCATTCTTTATTTGCCTTCTGTTTTGGTGTTTGATTTCTTGATTTTCAATTTTTTCTTGCCATTCAATTTTTCATTTGCCTTTGATCATTTTAATTTTCTTATTTTTCGCTTATATCTCTTTTCATTTAATATTTGCTTTTTGTTTTTCATTTGTTTTTTTTTAAATTTTTTCTTTATTTTTAGTTTTTTATTTCCCTTTGGTCTTTCACTTCATTTTTTTTAATTTAATTTTTCCTTTGCTTTTCACTTGTCTCGTTTCATTCTTAATTTTTTCATTTCACTTTTGGTTTTTGTTTTCCTTTTCTTTAATGTTTCTTTTCTTTGAGTTTTTCATTTGCCTTTGGTTATTTTAATTTTTTATT
Source organism: Serrognathus titanus (assembly GCA_039766575.1). Taxonomy (NCBI): domain Eukaryota; kingdom Metazoa; phylum Arthropoda; class Insecta; order Coleoptera; family Lucanidae; genus Serrognathus; species Serrognathus titanus. Next base: position 10,558,813 of record CM077914.1, read on the forward strand.
TTTCACTTGAATTGCTATTCATTTAATATTTGCTTTTTATTTTTCATTTGTTTCTTTTTCTATTTTTTTTTTATTTTTAGTTTCTTATTTCCCTTTTGTCTTTCATTTGATTTTTTTAATTAATTTTTTTCCACGTTTTTCATATGCCTCCTTTCATTTCTTATTTGCTTTCTGTTTTGGTGTTTGATTTCTCATCTTCAATTTTGATTTTCCTTTCACACACTATGTTCCATCGTAGCCATAAAAAACGACTACAACGAAGTAAAACAGACACTTCCATTTTCAAAAATTTTAGTTGTGTAACAGAGACAACCATGAGACGACCAAGTCAATAGTAAAATTCTATTTGCTCAACTAAATTGGTCCACTATAAAATGAAAGGTGAATGCAGAGGGCGTTCAAAGCAACTAAGCGCGAAAATTTGAATATGTTCTTATTAATTTTTTATTTTAAAATTTATTTAAGCTATATCGTCTGTATCAGAAAGTAATTAACAAAAAAACAACAAAGGAATAAGAAGCACGTTGTGACCAAGCACGCGCGCGCATTTTTTTCTTTGACTCCAATCAGCAGTAAACTGAAATCCTAATATTGACCAATGACAGTTAGCCGCAAAGATGCTATAACTGCGCCATCTGCTTCACCTTTTGTTTTGTAAGACAAGAACAACGCATACTGCAGAGGTATGTGATAGACAGAGATAGAGCACAGCTGGCAAAAACGAATAAATTTTCAATGAGTTGTCTGTGTTGTGTAACATTAATTTTGACAGTGTTTGTCATGTATTTGTCAACCTATAAAATCTCATCCTCATTCAATCCCAAAGAATTGTAATTAGTAATATTAACAGCTAATTTAGTTGCAGTTGGTCAAATGCTGAAGCTGTCTTGCAATCGGGTTTAAGTTATTGCCTTCTGAATTGGATTTAATTGGGATATTCTTATTTGTTTTGTCAAAATGACATTAATGTCAAAATGACAAAAAGTTCAGTTCGAAGTACGCTTCACTTAACTAAAATTTAGAGTTCTCTGATTGCGATAGTACTTATCAGTAAATAACGTTAAACATAAGCAATTATCATCATTTAACCGCAATCTTAACTATCATAGCAAATGGTAATAACCTTAAATCACAGTTGAGGGCGCTGTTCCTGAATGTATTCACCCATTCGCCGTTCTATTAGTTACTATGTGGTTACTATCTGTGCTATTAGTTACTATGTGGTTACTATTGTAGTTCGTCCAACAAGTTGACGATGTTGCCTATAAAAAAATTTGGCAATCCTACGTGTTGGCAACACTGCATTTAAACTACACCATACTGATACTACCACCCCCTGTTTACTGTGTGTGCAATTCGAAATATACCGAATATTATTTTACAATTAAACAAAGAAAAGGGTACGTTTCACATTTATAAGCATAAGCAACTCAGTGTCTCTATTCCATTAAAGCTGAGCTATAATATTTCCAGTTTGCCACAAATTAGTAAATTTACTACGAAGAATGGATGACGTTTATAAATTGTATAAGGTTCAAAATATAAAAGTGTTCGAAGAGTTAGATGACTTATTGAGTAATGCGATATTAAGAAGCGAGCCCGGTAAAGATCTTCGAAACACAAAAGAAAGTGACACTGCTGTCGATGCCGTAAAAGAACTGTCTGATGTGAAGCTGGTGGACGATATAATGTTCGGTGCGCTGGAACATAGTTTGAGTTTCATTACAAAGAGAAATCTAGCACTCATTTGCCACCATCAGAAAATAACGCAATTACTGTGACATGTTGAAATGTGGTGTTTTTAAGGTTAGGTGTAAACTGAAACAGTCAGTGAAGTAATGTTACAATTCCTTATTATTAATTTTTATAATGTTTTATTATTTGTAAACCTTTTTAAATACTTTATATCATAATACATATATAGGTGCAATTTGTTTTAAAAATTTTAAGATATACAGTCGAACCTCCATAACTTGAATCTCAAGGGACAACAAAATTACCTCTGGTGCAAGTTAGAGTGAGAAGATAGACTAACCAGTATACACCGCTGCAATTTTCATAAACGCCTAATGCTACGTTTTTTTACAATCACAATTAATAGATTGATGAGATGCTAAATGCCAGTGGTAGCTCCTCTATGTGTGCATGCTTTTAAGTTGTCAAATGTTTGATTTATGCTTTTCTATATTGGTGCTTTAAGAATGCTTTATAAAACTCATTTATAGGTTTAATAAAGTAGCTCGTTAAGGAATCCGAAGTTTTATTTTGTTAGATAGGCGATAACATAACCTCTAAATTCGTTTAAATTTCCCTCGGGATCAAAGGTGTACCGTCACAAAAGGAGGAATATTTCTAGTTCTTTCAACATGAAGTTACAGCTGAAATCTATAAAAACCATTTAAATCGGATATGGAATTTGTCCTATTTCGATGGGTAAAACGTTTGCGACGCCGCTGATTTAGTTACATATCGTTTCGTCCATGCAGTGTTACTAACGCGCAAAAACCAGAAATCCCTCAAGAGTTGTCAAAAAATCCCTTTGCAACATGGAAAATCCCTCAATTTGTTAGACTATAGTGTATTTTTAAACCAGGAGGAGTAACAGTTGTCGGCCTGTCGTAGGTAGATTGACACAGTAATACTAAATCAAAAATTAATATGGTTTGCTTAGAAGCTTTACAAATTCTAACCAATTTTATCAACAGGTTTGTTTACAAGTTTAAAACTAACTGAAATTGTCACATGAATTATGTTTTTCCGCTTGTGTAAAACCGACTGTCAAACACCCAATAACTTTGTCAGTTTTTAACGGGCAAAATTCAAATTACTCCTCCTAGTTTAAAAATAGACTATTTATAGATTTAGCAATAAATTTTAAAAGAAAACGTATAAAATGCATATTAAAAATACATAAAATTAAACAGAAAAGGAACAGGATAGCTCAATTCAGTTGAGCTGATCAGTAATAAATTTATATAAAAAAAAATTGGAAAAAATGATTACAAAATAAAGAAAACAAAATTATCATAAATAATAAAAACAATCGATTTTAATAACTAATTAATAAATTTAAAAAAAAAAACAGTTTAGGAGGAGAGGTGACAAAGCAAAGAAAACAAAGGAAAAATAAAGTATTAAATAAATTTCTTTTTTAATAACAAAAACAAAAGACAATCGATTTAACGACAAAGTTTAATAAATTAACAAAAATACGAGGTAATAGAATTAAAATAATAGCAATAATAAAAACAAAAGACAATCGATTTTGCAGTGCAATTCAAAATAAAACTGTTTGATAGGAAAGGCGACAGAAAAAGAAAACAAATGACAAAATAGAGAAAAATAAAAATCAAAAAATTTATAATAAAATTAAAAAATAATAAAAACAAATTGATTTAATAATAAAAAAAAAAATTAAAAGGACCGAGGAAAGTAAAAGAAATATAGAATTTAAAAAAATGCGATATAATAGAATTTAAATAACAATAAAAACAAAAACAATCGATTTTAATGACTAATTAATAAATTTAAAAAAAAATAGTTCAGGTGGAAAGGAGACAAAGTAATGAAAACAAATGAAAAAAAAAATATTATATAAATTTCTTTTTTAATAACAAAAACAGAACACAATCGATTTAACGACAAAGTTTAATAAATTAACAAAAATACGAGGTAATAGAATTTAAATAATAATAATAAAAACAAAAGACAATCGATTTTAGAGTGCAATTCAAAATAAAACTGTTTGGTAGGAAAGGTGACAGAAAAAGAAAACAAATGACAAAATAAATAAAAATGAAAAAATCAAAAAATTAATAATAAGATTAAAAAATAATAAAAACAAATTGATTTAATAATAAAAAAAAATGAAAAGGACCGAGAAAAGTAAAAGAAATAATAGAATAAAAAAAAATGCAATATAATAGAATTTAAATAATAATAAAAACAAAAAACAATCGATTTTAATAGCAACAACAAGGTGACGAAGTAATGAAAATAAATTAAAAAAAAAACTATTATATAAATTTCTTTTTTAATAACAAAAACAAAAGACAATCGATTTAACGATAAAATTTAATAAATTAATAAAAATATGAAGTTATAGAATTTAAATAATAATCAAAACAAAAGACAATCGATTTTACAGCACAGCTTAAAATGAAACTGGTAGGAAAGGTGACAAAACAAAAATAATAATAAAAAATAAATGAAAAAATGAATTTAATAATAAAAAAAATTAAAAGAACCACGAAAAGTAAAAGCAATAATGGAATTTAAAAAAATACGATATAATAAAATTTTAATAATAAAAACAAAAGAATCGATTTTACTTCACAGTTCAGTAGATTATAAGAAAAGAATTCTTTGAGAGGAAAGGTGTGACAAAAACAAGAAAACAAGTGAAGGAAAAATTTTAAAATATATAGAAATTACATAAAAAAATAAAAATGAATAAGACCGAAACGGCTATACAGAGGTTGCTCGAGGGATCCACTACAATCAAAATGATTTGCAACAAAATTTTAAAAAAATAAATAAAGACAAAACAAAGCAAAGAATTATTTGCTTTCTACATAGCCAACAGATTCTCAAAGAAAATACAATAGATGGCGCTGTTCAATATTTCATACAAATACAATCCATTTCGTCCTTTACTGATGACAAGTAACGTTTTCTTACTGATCTTTCACATTGCGCGAAAGAACAAAAAAAAAAAAACAAAAAATAAACCCTAGCCATGTTTTAGCATATCGGGCGCTGCAGCGGGATTCAGAAGTTCAGATTCGACTCGAATCCCCACCATTTTATTCGACGCGTCGATCCTTGAAGAATCACGGAATTCAGAACTAATGTCGCATCGACAAACTGGTCACGTGACCGTCGAAACTCCTCTCGATACCATTCGACATTGTCTTATATGTCGATTCGTGTTCACTTTATGCGAAAAACTGCAATAAACGAATTCTGCACCAAATTGTTTTCAAGAAAACACGTAACATTAAATAATATAATCCTATTTAGAGGCACAGTTACTGACTGATATACATTTATCAACATTTTTATACTCAATATTTATTCAAAAGCTATTCAATAACTGAACATTTATAATTGAAATTAGTCTTGTTATATTATATTATATAGTAAAGATGGTAAAGTATCGTCGACTGATGTGGAATTGTTAAACGAATATAACAAATTTTAATATGCATTTTGTACGAATGAATATTCCAAATTTGTTTGAAACCAGTAAAATTTGAATATTTTAATATCTGCACCACGTGCTATAAGAACTTAAACATGATATGCATGGAAAGAACTAGCAAAGACATGTGCGTTTTATGAAGAGTCTGAATGTATTTGGTGCAATAAAATTCTGAATGATAGGTACAAGTTTAACGGAATTCATTTCATTCATTTCCTCTTTATTTGCTGTACTGTACACAGAGTGGCATTTTTCGTCGAAAATATGGACAAGAAATTTCACACTACAGAAATTCATTGGGAAATTATGCTGAATTTTATGTCAGAAAACAAAGAGTCGGCGCGAGGGTAATTCAGTGGTCCGGATGGAAAAAAGAAATCGCGGAAAATGTGGGGTACATTAACTAATAAGTTAAATACATCAAGGTTTGGGCAACGTTCAAGAGAAAAATGGCAGAATAATAAATAAAATCACAGAGAAACAACTGTCAGTGAACAGAAAATTGGAACTAAAACTATCCCTTACTTACGATTAGAACTAAAAACCGTGCACAGTATCCAGTGTTGTCAAGTTTATTTGGCGTTCACATTCGACAATACGTCTGAATCGCTATTGTCGTTCGGAATCGCCGATCACCGTGAATCTCGGAATCGATTCGACAGACCATTCGATACAAGTTCTGAATCCCGCAGCTGTTGACCGTCTTATAATAAAGCAGCAGGTGGATTCCGTTCACCAATTCGAGTCGAATTCGCCATTTTTGTCATTAGATTGGTATTCCGTTTCACAAAACACGAAATTCGACGTCTGAATTCAACATACAAAGTGTGATCGAAGTTAGCCGTGACAAGGTGCTTACTGTGAACATACCACAATTTTGATTATTTGTTGTAAATCTTATTTTCTTATTATTTTTTCCTTTATTACAATAAATCTCATTCTTGTGTCGCCTTATCGTACTCTTGAGTTCGAAATCTCGAAAGCAAGGTTAGGAATAGCAAGTTCAAACGTCAAAATGACAACTATTTTGATGATGTGGTTCACAATTAAATTTTCATGGTTGACTTCGACGCCAGATTTAAAAGAACACACTTTATAGTACACCATTTCTATTTATAACTGATTTCTATGTGTCAGATAGTCCCCAAATTGACATTTATTTGATAGTAAGCGCCAACCAATGTCACCAACCACCAAATAACAACATAACATTTTCTCATATCGTATTTGCGGGTTATCAATAATTTTCATTTTCGAACAAGTTTAAAACTTTTTCGTTTCGTTTTTAATGATAGTGATAGTGCTTGCTACATTGGAAAGTTTAGCTGAACGCACTCATGTACTTTTTAAAGCGCTGCCACGCTTTGATTACTTGAACGCGGCCTTTCAAAGTTTATAGCTTTTTAACCTAAAAAGATGATGTCCGATGATTCCGAAAACGATGGAATTTACGTGGAAAATTACGAAAACGACATTTATTACAAGAAATACAAATTGCTTCTAGAAAGGTGCGAGGCTATACAAAAATGCAACGAAAGACTCGTCTACAGGTGAGGTGATTTAATGCTCATCTGAGTTTTTAAAATATATTGACCCCACATGCAGAATACAAGAAGTAAAGAAAATAACGAAGAGAAGATACGATCACGTGCAGTTTATGAGAGAAAGACTGTCAAAAGAGTACGGCGAAGATTGGAAAATTATACCGAGTGTTTACATCGAAGAAGAGGAAGATGACGTGAAACCCAACTCGTTTATGTCGGTTAAAGTGAAGGAAGAGAAACCGGAGGAATGTGAGCGCTTTCAAAACACGATCGCTTTATTTACTTAGTGCTTATTCGTTTAGATGTGGAAGAGAAACCTAAGTTAGTTAAAAAAGCTACTAAACGCAAGTCTGCGAAGTCGGAGAAAGATCCGAATGCACCGAAAAGGCCTTCGAATCCATTCTTCCAGTTCTGCCAAGAACAGAGGCAAATACTAATGGAACAAATTAATTCTGAACTTAAGCCGGGTGAAGCTGAACCATCGAAACAGGAATTGACGAGGCAGTTGGCTATTAAATGGAAATCATTGACAACAAATGATAAACAAGTAAAATTTTTATTAAATTTAGAAGAATAAAAATTCTTTTATGAAATATTCTCCCTACCACATAAATTTATTACGCTACTACTAACAGTGAGGGATTAATTAATTTAGGCCTTGTTTATTCACTTTCAAATAACTTTAACCTTCCCATAGTAACAATTATTTGTACAATTGTTACTATGGCAATAAATCAGAAGATAAAATTAATGGAAAGTGAATAAGCCGGCACTAACTCTGACTTTTTCTGTTTTAAACTTGATTTTAGGTGTATGTTGATATGTACGAACGTTCAAAGGAAAAATATGCAGCCGAAATGTGTGAATACAACATGAAAAAGTAGGTGGTACAACGGTCAACAAAAAAAAAACTATTTATTATATGTAAATATATAGATTTTATGGAAAGTATTAATTAAATCAACAAGATGTATATATTAAAAAGATAGCAAAAAAAAAAATTATTGCAATGAACCTCATAAATGCACGAACATCAGTTATTTCTACCCAACAAAATTTTCCTTTCGTTCAGAGTGCGGTAACATCAAGCTTTAAACGAATCTTTTTCTTTTCTGATCGCATGCATGGTAGCAATAGCTTCACCACAACCGGCATGTCGTTGAACTGATGGCTCATTAACCCTCATGAAAGGGTTGGTACGTTTTTCTTCAGCAATTGTCGATGGAACCTAAAATGTTATTACTAATTGTAACTAAGTACATTTGTATAGTGGAATTAACTCACAGTCGGTTCCAAATTATTTCTTTTCTCTTCTGCCCACTTGATTTTTTCTATAATATCCACGTTGTTGTTCTCCACGTGTTTTGCAAATTTAAGATTTTGGAGCGTATACTCGTGGCCACAGAACACCTGAGTATTGTCGGGCAAGTTTCCCAACTTATCAATGAGTGATGAATACATTTGCTCGGCGGTTCCTTCAAAAAATCTGCCGCATCCAGCAATAAATAGAGTATCTCCTGCAAAGGAAGAAAACACTCTATTATTAAAATATGGAAATTTGTAGTTCTCTGATGTCCGTATTCATAGTGCTTCCTTGAGATTTCCTTCAATGTGGGAACCCTTAGAATGGGATTGCAGTAAGGCAGGTGCTTTATGACAGTACCCAATCTAAGGTGCCCCTTATTGAAGGAAGCATTATGAATGCGGACATAAAAGATAGAATTACTCGTAAATCTCTGTGATATTATCTTAGAGACTTACAAGAAATTGTGTCATACTGAGAGTTCTCAGTATTCCACTTTTTAATAATTGAGTTACAGGCTTACAGATCTTATGGTTACCTGTAAAAACAGCAGGTGTCTGACCTGGTGCTGTTAAGTAATAACAAATGTGTCCACTTGTGTGACATGGTGTAAAAAGACATTCAACGTTTATATCACCGATAGTAAATTTATCACCGTGTTTGACTTCATTTGTTAATGCTCCTATCCTTTTGTCACCACCAAAGACTTGAAGAGCATTTTTTGATTTTTTTACCAAATTCTCGTTGCCACCAGCATGGTCCCTAGAAATCGATAAAAATTTATAAAATAATTGCAATTATATTTGCGAAAAAACTGATTTTGTGACATTTTTCATTAGTGTAGCTTTTGCATTAAACTTCCACCACTGCTATATTGATCATATTGATTTAAATTCGCATTTGAAATCTTAAGACGATGATGACACACTCACACTATTGTTTTAAAATATTGAGAACCAAAATTATTATTAAATTATAGTGCATGAGCATGTATTTACACAAACATTGTTTTTTTCTGAAATTATTCCTTGGTAATAGTTCATGAGATTCCCAATGGTGAGCCTTTACTTACTTGTAACCCTGTATACCTGTTGCTTTCTTATCACTCCCCCAACTTTATCTAAATTAATTTTTAAAGCATAAAATTTACACATAATTTGATCTTACCAGTGATGATGTGTTGTTAAAACTTTTGTCAGGTTGACACCTTCTTCATTAATGGCATTTAAAACTGTATCAGGTTCGACTGGATCAACGATAGCTGCTTGATTTGTGTTTTCATCCACAATCTACAAACACTTTAACTATAACATAAACAGCGAAACTTGCTTATTATGAGCATCGGTTATAATGAGAACTTGGATATAGCGAGGAAATTGAAAAGTCCCGTTTCTCATTTACTTATACGTATATTTTTTCGTTTATAACAAGCAGTAACCGTGGTCCCTTAAACCCTCGTTATATCTGCGTTTTACTGTACTTACTAAATACATATAATTATCCGAAAGGGCTGGTAGAATATGTATTTTCATGTTTTCTAATTCAATTGTGGCAGGACTGCTGTGGGCTCCGCGAAAACCGTTTTTTTGAATTGCAGACACTGACGATAGATGATGGCATAAACAAAACAACGGCAAGATTAGCACTTGTCTTATTTTCTTACGGAAATTCATAGATACCGACGAAAACAACAACTAACCTACCACATACCTCTGAAATAAGCCGCCGTCACACTCGTTAAAATTCTATTCGGGAGGTAGTGTGCGCAAAATTTTAACATTTCAAGTTATTTCTGCAAGTCATGCCGACAAGGCAATTAAGAAAAGGTTCGCTGATAAAACCAAATCTTAACTTTAAAAACGTGTTTACATAACATAAACTTATGTCAAGTTAATAAACGTCACAGAAATTTTAGTGCAAGATCATTCAATAGATGGCACTTCTGAACCAATAATGATTAAGGTTAAGGCGGTTTTACATTCATGAAGTTGTTTTATGAAGAAGTTGGACAAATGTAATGCATCGACTTTAACAACAAATTTCTTCGTTAACTTAATTACGAATCACAGCAAGTTCTATTTTTCGTCATTTTTTGAGTGAATTTCAGGTGTACCAATAGTAAAAAACTAAGGTTATTGTATTTATTTGTGTGTGGCAGTGTAAATCACCTGCAATTTTTTTCGTTATGTTGGTAATACCTATAAACGACCATTAGGATCAAAGAAATTCATCAATTTCTTCAATAATATAATACGAAATGTGTATGCGAATGAATTCATGAATATAAGCATCTCTGTTTCAGTCGTATAAAAAAAACAAAAAATTTTTTCAATAAAAAATTAAATAAACAAAAAAAAATCTTAGAAAAACTTAGAAGCAACAAGAAAAACTAAAGACTTAAAATAATTAAAAATTTTTAAAAATCACATATCTAGAAAAGTTGGAAATTATTATAAAAACCTCTGAACTACAGGATTTTCATTTCTAAAAAAATTTTCTTGTCAAAAATTTCTGATTATCTTTTGTTTTCCGATTCCAGTTTGATGCCGTACACGGCAATTTGTTTTAAATTATTTATGTCATTAATTTCCGGTCGACTTTTGTTTTTTTCATGCGGAATTTTATAAAGTGTCCTTTATTTCCGATCGTTTTTTTTTTATTTGAAGTTTTAAGACATTTCCGTCTATTTGCAATCCTCTTTTGTTTTATTTTATTTAAAATTTTTAGACATTTTTATTAATTTCCGATTGTCTTTTGTTTTTTTCCATGCGGACTTTTATGAAGTTTCCACAATTTCTGATCTTTTTTTTAATTTGAAATCTTAACACATTTTCGTCAATTTCCGATCGTCTTCTGTTTTATTTTATTTAAAATTTTATGGCATTTTTATTAATTTGTTTTTTTTTTCATGCGGAATTTTATCATTTCCGAACGTTCTTTTTTAAATTTGAAATTAAGATTTAATTTGAAATTAAGATTTTCATTTTCGTCAATTTTCGATCGACTTTTGTTTTACTTTATTTAAAATTTTATGACACTTTCATTAATTTCCGGTGACTTTTTTTTATTCGGAATCCTAACAATTTCCGATTGTCTTTTTTTTTATTCGAAATTTTATGACATTTTCATTAATTACTGGTCGACTTTTTTTTACTCGGAATCCTATGACGTTTTCATCAATTTTCGATAGTCTTTTGTTTTTTCATTCGGAATTTTATGACATTTTCATTAATTTTCGATCGACTTTTTTATTCGGAATCCTATATTTCCTAAGATTTCGGATGACCTTTTCTTTTATTTTATGAAATTTTCATAATTTCCGATCGTTTCTTTCCTAAATTTGAAATCTTACGACATTTTCTTCAATTTTCGATTGTCTTTTGTTTTATTTGTTCGGAATTTTATGACATTTTTGTAAATTTTCTGTCGATTTTTTTTGTTCGGAATCTTATGCCGTTTTCTTGAATTTCCGATTGTCTTTTGATTTTATATATTCGGGATTTTATGAAGTTTCCATTATTTTCTATCTTTTTTTTTTAATTTGAAATTTTATGACATTTTCATCAATATCCGATTGTCTTTTGTTTTATTTATTCGAAATTTTATGACATTTTCATTATTTTTTTATTCGGAATCCTATAACGTTTTCATCAATATCCGATTGTCTTATGAAGTTTCCATCACTTCCGATCGTTTTTTTTTTTTTTAATTTAAAATATTTCAACATTTTCATCAATTTCCGATTGTCTTTTGTTTTATTTTATTCGAAATTTATTTACTCGGAATGTTATGACATTTTCATCGATTTTATCGATTATTTGGTTCGGAATCTTGTGCTGTTTTTTTGAATTTCCGTTTGTCTTTTGTTTTTGTTTGTTCGGAATTTTATGAAGTTTCCATCATTTCCTATCTTTTTTTTTATTTGAAATCTTTTGACATTTTCATCAATATCCGCTCGTCTTTTGTTTTATTCATTCGAAATTTCATGACATTTTCATTAATTTTCGATCGACTTTTTTATTCGGAATCCTATGACGTTCTCATCAAACAGGAGAATTAAAATTCGGTGATTAAAATGCAATCTCAATTAGATATATGTTGCGTTCGGTATTGATATAAAATTCCCGCTCAGTATTGATTAGTCGAATTACAATAAATAAAAGCAGAAATTGACGTATTGTTTGACAAGTTGAGAGATAAAAGAGGTTATATTTATGCATTCACTTAATAGTTTTCATTACCTATGGAACACATTTATGATTGTGACTAACAGGCGTTTAGAAAAATTAGAGCGGTGTATACCGGTTATTCTATTTTCTCACTCTTACTTGCATTAAACGCATTCATTCCATCTCACTTATCCACCTCGGTCCATGTACCGCTCCAGTTTTCATAAACGCCTAATTGTGATTGCAGTAGTGGAAATACTTATATTATTAAAATCATACAAATAAATAGTTACAAAACTGAAATCATCATCAATATTTGCAAATATGAAAAAAAATAGTTAATAATAGTTCTTTTCTTCCTTTTGCTTTTTGCTTTTTGCAACGCTGCTTTATTATCTTTTGGCATTAACAATGTCAGACAGTTACTTTTTAAGTGTTTTTGTAACTGGGTCTAAATTTGTACAGCACAAACAACCATAGCTAATGGTAGTATTCTAACCTACGCCACCGAGCGGCACGACTTCCAAAGTCGGCTATGCTAACCGCTAAGCCACTCGGTGACCCTTAATAATAGTTAATCGGTGTTTAATCGTACGCTAAACAAATAACAGCCATATACAGGTGGTCTAGGGATATCTAGGGATTTTTAATGCAAAATCTAGGGTCATATGAAATTTATTTGGCAACGATGTAGTACGCACAGTGTTGCCAACCGTAGCGACTTTTAGAAACACGTAGCGGCGTAGCGGCGCCTGCAACAAATCAGCGAAAAGTGGCGACTTTTGGAAATGTTGTATGTACATAATTATCATTATCATTATCATAATAAAACACAAGAACAATAAAATAAAATGAGTTAGTGACGTTAAGGTTACATCTGTGGGTTACATCCGCTTCATGGTCCTCTTGTGCACATGCGCATGAGCAAACTAAAATTTTGTATCTATCCCTGTCGGAGAGATCAGTAATTACGTTTTAAAATGCGATAGCGATACATGTGCTCTATTTTCTTCGGAAGTCAGATGTCGGATCGTCGGATGCACCCTAATTAGTGTAGGAAATTACGAGGGAAATTGTAAGTAATTTACATTTTAGCAATTGTTCATTTTTTAATGTGTAATAAAACATTTTCAGTACTCACTTCGTCATTTCTCACTTCAAATAGACACTACTCAGCAAACTAGGAGAGCTAAAATCGAAACTTCTTATTAAATGTTCGATTCTCTTTTATTTTGTTGTACATATAATCATATATATTTTGTAATATAGCATTTTTATAAATTTAAATTTGTTGTCAATTGTGTAGCGACAAAGTAGCGACTTTTAAAAATTTTTAAAGTGAAAATAGAGACTTATTTTAAAAAGTAGCGAAATTTAGTTGCGATTGGTTGGCAACACTGAGTACGCGTTGACCTGTCAAATGCGTATTTGGAGTAGTGTTGGGCATAATCGGATGATTTCAAGAATCGGAATCATCGGAATCGGATGACAGGAATAATCGGAATATGTATCGGAATCGGAATTATGACTAAACTCTTTTGTTTATGAGAAGTGATCTCAAAAATCTCTAAGTACCACGTTTAAAGCAAATTTCACGAAAGTAATAAAAATTTTAATCCAAGAAATTGATATATAAAGAAACATTTACTTATACTTATTGTTTTCCTTTGTTCCGTTCCTAAAGTGTATTAATAAATTAGTTTTCTTTCTTAAATTGAATTTGGTTCTTATTGCGGCTCTCTGAATTGCGATAAAAACGCTCATAAAATGTGCCGTCCGCAATGTAATGTCCGTGATGAGATGAGTAATTTACTTATTTCATGCACTATGCACTATTCAATTTAGTGCATAGAATAATAGAACTGTAAAGACACAGATAGATTTGATCACCACAATCGCGATCATTGAAAGTGTAACCTATTTAGATCTGTTCGTTTAACAGTTTTCGATTCTTTCAAAGCAAATACACTCTACTTCGATCGAATCAACTGACTTCACCTAAAGCTTCACTAAAGCTGGGTACACATGTATACAATTTCCGACATCCGATATACGGATCGTATATGTGTTTCGGTGATGAAAATTGTCATCAATCACATAAATCTTGATTAATAATTTCATTTATCTTGTTCATTTTGCAAAACATGCAAAAGTGAAGTTAAATTACACACGACGTCAGACAAAAGTTGAAATATTTTTAACTTTATCCGATATTGGAAGAAAGTTAAAAACCATCGGATTAATGTACCGCCAAAACTATTTTTAAAAATTTCAACCAGTCGTTTCGTACAATAAGATGTCGTATGTCGGACACGTGTGAAGGAAGATTTTTAATTTGCTTGAAATCGGCCCGTGAAAACACGCTTTGCTTGCAAACCAATTCGAACAGATTATGTACTGTGAGTGCTTAAAATTAAATCATAATTCAGAACTTAAAGACAATATTCCAATGTATCGACCAGTGGTTTCAACGTTCCAAGTTCGATTATATTCCGTTTTTTCTTTCTAGAATATCTGTCAAATGTTTCCGTTAATGATAGGAAATTTCAAAAATTTCTGTCCTACATTTAGTGATAAAAGCAGGGTTCCAACAGAAACCCTAGAATTTTGACACTGACAGGTATTATAGGAAAAAAAACACTATATACCAAATCAGCAAGAGCCATCGTTAATGTCAACTTGACGGTAAATAGAAGGCAAACGCTAATCAATATGGAATCGGATGATTCCGTATCTACAATCGGAAGCTTCCGATTATTTTAAGAATCGGAATCAGCTCCGATTATCATCCGATTCCGTCCCATCACTAATTTGGAGCACAGAACACATACATATGATCGAAAGGTTGTGTGTGTGCAGGGTGAGTAAACACTATATAGAAGCCTTGCAATAAACAATAAATATTAGGTACATTAGCAATGAAAAAAAAACAGAATTTGTAAAGTAATGGAAAACATAGAAGATGCATCAACAACCTCAACTGTCAAAGATTTTGTTTACATCTTCGAGGTATTTGTAATAAAATAAATGTTTTATTTAATTCATTGTGTTTTATTATCCATTTTATAGAAAATAGTAATTAAATGTATATTAATAGGTTAGGTTATGTTTATAATAATCGTATAGTTACGACGTGACCTTGCAAACTTGATAACGATTTTTATTGAACGCACTTTAGAATGTTTGTATATTAAAAACTGTTGGTAATTAACAGGTGGTCAAGATTTAAATTACCTGCTCATTGTGGAGAATATTTAGATACAATAGATGACAATAAATTTATTCTAATAGTTGAAAATCATTTCCTTCGTCTCCTTCTCGAATTGTGCATAAGTATAGAAAAATATTTTTTGAAGTGACTGTCGTTGTTTCGTTAATATTTTGTAACAATCTCTCTATTATAATAATGTCATCGTCAAATACGATTTCATTTGCTACAATAATAGTAATTTCCGCATTCATTTTCACTTATAAAATAAAACAATCTCAATTGATTGATTGACACTTCACAATAACATGCAATGGAAAAACCCACTTTGGCGAATATAGTTTTTAATAACGTCATAACATAAACCGCGTTAAGAAAGTAGGAATAGTTGTTCGTCGCTAAAATTCGCTTTATGTTTACAGAAAAGCTCCCAAGTGCTTATGTTGGCAACACTGACTGCCAGTTTAATTTCTTCAAAGCTTAATTTGATTGAATAAAAATTATAAATTTTTCAAACTCTAAAAGAAAACCCTGTACATACATTATTGACGTAATTATTATTACGGTTTAATAAAGGATATTATTATTAATATTATTAGATATTTGAAAATAACAAAACTCAATTTTCTTAAATAGCATGCCCTGTATTTTTCTATCCTATTTTCTTCGTCTAATAAAATACTTTCGTTTTTATTAAATATGTCTTACACCTGTCTGCGATATTTTCTGAGATTGTGCTTGGTATGTAAAAAGGAGAATAATTTGCGAGATTTTTATTTCTTTCCTTCTCATTGGATGTTACTGTAAAAAAAATCTCTGATTGTACCACGTATAAATAGGATTTTTTTATAAAAACTTTTTTTTTTATTTCTGGACCAAGGCAACTGGGAAGACGAAAAAAGTGTTAAAAATATTTATTAAGAATATACAATAAAAAATTATTAAACATTTTCTGTCTCACAATATCTGCTATGAGTAACACGTACATACAATGGTGATGGTTTGAGTTTAACTCCTTGTTGAATGTACTTTAATCACATCGTTCATGGGTGGACGAAAATCTCTGTTGGGTATTTCTTCAGATATATATGCAGATATGTCAATATTTCCGTTTTGGTAATCATATTTTAAGCCAATATAAATCTTCAAGGAATCTTTCTTGACGTCAGGGTATCTGTTTAACAACTGGTGATATTCCTTTGCGAAAATTTGGTGCAATGCTTGATCGGCATTTTTACCATCGCTTGCAATTTCTATAATAATACCTGTCCCATCTTTTCTAATTATTGCTACATCTACTCTGTACTTTCTGCTTTTTAAACAAAATGCTTCACACAATACATCTTCAAAGTCATTCGCATTTTTTAACGCAATAGCGAAAAGGACACCTTTAACTTCATCGTGTCTTGATGCCCGCTTAGCACTAAACAGATTCAATACCGCATTCCCAAGAGACTTAATTGTCTCAATATTTCCACATAATGCCTTTAGTGATTGTAGATATTTAACGATAGTGTCATCGGATATGTTGAACTTGCTTTTATAGAATTGTGCAGTAAACATGTTATTTGTTATTTCATCTTCGACCTCTAAGTTTGGAATTTGAAGACTTATTGTTCGGGCAGATTTCTTAATTACATTAAAATATCCACGATCCCTTAAGTAATGAAGGAACAATTCTACTTCAGAATCTTCAGGTTCTCTAGAGCTGTTCAATATAGCTCTCAACTGTTGTACTTGTTCTACACTCATTTTTTCTTTTGTGTTAGGTACAGTTATTACTTCTTCATAGCACACTTTCTCAAACTGCTCTCGAATTTTCTTATATCCAAACAAATTCTTCAGCTTGTGTACACCATATGTTTGAATCCAGTGAAAATCACTACTCGATGGACTTGAGTTTCCGTAATTCTCACACCATTCTTCAAGGTATTTTAAAACAGAATAGACACAGTATATTGAGGTACTGCTATTTAGAATTCTGTACCCATTAAAATGGGTTCGAATAACATCTCTGTCTATATACTTGAAGGCTTGCCTAGAAAGCAATTCGTTTATTTCTTCGTCGGTAAATCCACAATAAGTGGAAAATAAATGATTTTCCAGAAATGGATATGTGCTCACGTTATTGGCATAAGGTGATAAGGCATTTTGCATTTGCACACATGCATTTAACAGTGCTCCTGCGATGTTTTTATTATCTTTCAAAACAGGTCTGAGAAAAGATCCAATAGTGTCCATAAGTTCCTCTTCAGACAATGACGTTTTTGACTTATGCATCAATTTTGTAATGGGAGCATCAAATTCCTCCACCAATAAAAATGATGGTTTCTGAAATTGCTTTTCTAAACAATCAGCTAAATGTTTCAAGCCAGATAATATTTGCAACTTAAGTCTAACAAACTCTGTATTTTCATTTATTCCAGTGCAATAGCGAGAAAATGTATTCCTATTGGGGGCAGTTAAACGGCTTGTAACTTCATTTTCTAAATAAGAATGTTCTTCAAAAGTATTATTCAGAATTATCCACAGTGACCCTATAAAATGTTCTCGTGATTCCAAATCCACATGCGCGAGATCCACAAAAATGATAGGTAGTTGCCCACATTTTTCGTAAAAAAAGTTTCTGTCTTTACACTTTCCGTTTTCACATTCCTCACTGGTGTGTTTAGGATTGCACTGACACTGAAATATTTTTAAAGTTTTAAAGAGCTTGAAATTTTTTGTCTGTTCCTCTTCCTTCCTCTCCTTCCATTTTTTGGTTTCTTCGTTCCATTTCACGTTGCATTTTCCCCTCTTCGTCCACGTTTATCCCCAGAAACTCCTTTATCATGTTCATGTTACTTGATTTCCCCATGCGACAGGGGGCTACTATCAACTGTGTTCTCATTTTGTTTGCTTCATCAAATAATGATTTTATATGTAAGGATTTATCAATAAACGCACGTGATTTCACAACATCATCATAGATGCTTGAGTTAGTATTTATACAGAGTATCTGTAAACAAATGATATACAATTAAAGATCGATGTTTGTAAAAGTCGCATTCCTTTTACACCAAGATAATCTGAACTCACTTTTACTCGAAGTGAGGTAAGTAGAAGCGAGAAAATTGCTTCTCCCCCTTACCACAAAGCCTTCATCAGTAATAAGCGTTCATGTTTCTTCTTAATACTAAAAATTATTTGGGTAAAACTGCACTTTAGGCTCCTAAATATAAATGCCATTGTTAGCATGCTCAGAACTATCAATCTTCTCTGTGCCAGTGATAGCAATGTACGTAAGTGATTATCAAATACCAATTTTTGCAGATTCCATCGGTCTTCTCTTAATTTGTTCATCATCAAAAGCAGTATTTTTTATTTACAATGAAAGTTGTAATTAATAAATCTAATCTTATATTTAACCACAATTAAATTGCAACACCTCTGGCAGTTCTGAGTGTGTGCAAATTTAGGAAACTAATGTGCAGTTTCATTTATAGCGTTTTCGACCGAACCGCTCCAACTCTTAATCAGATTGCTCAAAAATAATCCGCTGAGATCATTGATCGGACCAATATTGCTCTGGAGGAGATACGTAATGAACAACCGAATACATTTGGTTACGAATTGCTGCGATATGAGTATTTTTGTAAGTAATGTTTGCAACAACGAAAATCTGTTGTAATAACCGAGATGTGGCTTCCTAGGTTACTAAAGAATAAAGCTATATATTCGGTCCTAATAGCAACATTATTCATTGATACATGTTTTGTTAATAGTCACATCATTACTTCATTATCTGATGAATCTGACGAAGAAAAATTTTCACAATTGCCAAGTCCATTTTCACAATTAAATTTTCAAGGTTATGTTTTCCAGATCACTCAATGTTGATCTGACTCGCGGCTCAGATCAAAGCAGAGCGCTCTCGATATGCTACTTCACAGAGTGCTTGGTGCAGTCGAACATGTAAATCACACTTCAAGCAATAAAGATAATTACCTGAACACTTTCAGCACGTCCTAGAGCATCAGTCGAAAACACCATTAGTTAAATCCTTAAATTACTAACATGTTATTTACAGTTTTCACTTTGAAATTTTTGACATGAGAACTTGATGAGTTCTCTTCCTCCTTACTTGTTCCATTTAGACAAATGTTCATTTCACACGCTTAGTCTAACCTCAGTGCCTTCGTAAAAGGAACACAACAAAACTTATTCAAAAAAAAAAAAAACATCACATAACATAACTAGCCTTACCTTATCGTTCCCAATAACATTCCGTTGACTTGGACTGACTGATATCATGGGTTTTTTTCTCGTGCTGCACTCAGCTGTAGGACTCTCTGAACGCTTCATACTATCAACATCAACAAAAATTTTTGTAATTAAATTGAAACAACTAACGCCGGATATCCAGATCTTATCACTGGTTTTTATATTTCTTTACAAAGTAAAATGAACTGCAAAACTACATAATTTCGTACTTACATTCGCGTTTTCGTCACTTCAAACCAGTGTTGCCAGTGTTACCAACCCATCGAGAACGATTTCCCCCATCCGAGGTTAAAAAATCCCCCAAATGAAACACATATTCCCCTAAAATTCATTTTTATTTACAGATTTGAAAGAGTATCTATTATATTTACTATTTCATTTTCTAAATCATTTTTGTGGTGGTACATCGAAACGTTAAATTTACTTATCATATCAGCAGTAGGTTGGAAAGTTTTACAATCTATATTATGTACTTTAATTTAACTTGAAGGCTTCCGCGGCCGTCGTCCATTGTAGAATTCTTGGCTTCCGGTTGGAACCGCGTGTCTCGGATTTCTCTACTGCCGACGTTTCGTTCTTCGTTGCAGAAGAACTTCCTCAGGGCTGCTGCTGGTGGTGATGCTGCTGCTGTTGTTGCAGCAACAACAGCAGCAGCATCACCACCAGCAGCAGCCCTGAGGAAGTTCTTCTGCAACGAAGAACGAAACGTCGGCAGTAGAGAAATCCGAGACACGCGGTTCCAACCGGAAGCCAAGAATTCTATATTATGTACTTTTAAAAAATATCTAACGAACATAATTGCTTGCACCATTTCCAACGTCAGCCTATTTTCTAATTTTATTTTTAATTGCATTATAAATTGAAAATGCTTTTTCAACTGTGGCATTGGAAATAGGCAATGAAAATCGTAACCAAAGTAGATACTTTCAGTATGCATTAAATATTTTTCAAAATCAAAATTAACTAAATTATTGTCTGAAATTTTTTGTACTTGACTTGGAATAACTATTTTGTTTAAAAAGTAAAAATATATCTTGAAATAGAACAAAAGGATTAGGCATCATCACTCTGAAACGAAATATTTGTTTTGCAAATTATGTCTAAATTAGTTTTCAAAAATACTAAATATGTCTTATACGCGGGCCGACCTATAATATCAACTATTTGTTCGGCTGTAAAACATTTATCCTCTTTTTAGCTTTTTTAAAAAATTCATACAATTCAGACCATAGGTTTAAAATTGTTGAAATAGCGTCATGTCGAGCTAACCATCTTGTTCCTGATAATTTCGTAATTTTTTTTGGATTTTTATCGTTTAAAGCTGAAAAATTTATCGATTGGAAGCTAATGATTATTTTTAAAAATCATTTATTTCGTAAGATACAAAGCGGTGTGTACTACTTGAAGGTTACAATAGAACTAAACATGCTTATTATATGATATCTTAAGTCTTATCTAATACGTGACATTCTTGCGTTACACCGTGTGAAGACGGTCCATGTTACTCCTCCATGCCTAGAATGGATCTTGACGTTCTTCGGAAAGAGCCTTCGTTGCATTTTCCAAATTTACACTTTTATCAAGTCTTTTAAAATTACAATTACATTTCTTAATTATAATAACAAAAATCAAAGCAATTATAATTATAATAATTGCGATTGAATTCCCATAAGGATGATTTTTACCAATCTTATTTAATTGTAATACTTTAGCATTTTCTATTTCTTTTTGGATTCTATCATAATCTCTTAAATTGATTTTCTTTAATTTAATAGGTTTCGATTCTTCTACATTAGATACATTTAAGTATAATTTAGGCAAATGAAATACGTCTCCTTTGAGTAACGCTTCTTGATAATTGAATTTTTCTTTGTTTATTTGAATATTGCAATTAACGTTTAATCTAATTAACGCATTGTCCCTAATTTCTAAAATTCCTGTTTCACTACAATTATAAGGGGCACTGATAACACTCGGCGTATAAACTAATAGGTCTCCTGGTCCAATTTGCTGCACTAGCGTTTCTTCCAGGTGGACGTGAATTTTCTCGCAATTGCTGTCGACATTCTTCATTAAATTTAACACACAATTTCCATCTTTCGGCAACGGTTCGCTTTCACAAATATAAATATTTTCCAGTTTTGGACAGATGTTCGTTCTTAAAGCATACGTACTATCTGACATTAACAAATACGACTTTGCGAGTGGGATTATATAATTTTTGTATGGGATAGAATGAATTTGGTAAAATTTATATGTAGGTGCAAATAATATAGGCACTGATATTTTAAACATTACTTCCTTGTCATCTATATAATTCTGTATACTAAAATACCTATAATAATTGAAGGTATTTTTAAACATCAGTAGTTGATAAGGACTGTATAAGGATTTTAATTGGTAAATTACCTCCTTCACATCGCTTATTGATATAGCTGCCGGGTGCAGTTTTCCTACGCTAGAGAAAACAATTGCATCTTCTATTTGCGTTAAAATATTAAATATCATGTTATTATTCTGAATAATTTGTTCGTTATAATTTTGTACTATTTGATAAAATTCAAGCTTTTCTATTTTCCTTGATAAATTATCAATTCTAACATTTAGTTCCGCTTGATTATCCTTTAATTCTGTAAAGGTGCTTGATATTTTAGCGGATATCGATTTTAATATTGATAGGCTCCATTCTTGCTGCTTATGCAGATTATCTTGATTTTTGCAGATGATTTCTAAAGCTTTATCAATTCGTTGTTTCTCTTCGTTGTCCATTAACCCAAATAATTGTTTTCCTACATAGCCGACAATGTCGAATGGTGATCGTTTGCTTCTTGCGTATTCAGGGAATAGATTTTGGAGTTTTAATTCGGTTTGATAAATATTATTTGTTGTCTGCTCGATTAAACTGAAAATTGATCGATCCTCTTTTTGATTTGGGATATTTATCGGCACTTTAATTCTATCTATGTGTTCATATTCCGTTTTATCATGCGGATTTATTCTCTTCATACAAGTTGCATTTATTAATTTAATTTGCTGTTTCAACTGATCTACATGATGAAATAATCTTTGCGCCTCAATTTTGTAAACGAAATCGTGATAACCTTGTACTATTCTACTTTGTCCTAAATTGTAAGGCAATATATAGTTTTCAATTTGTTTTACTTGTAGTTGGCCGGTCATTAACTTGATCGCTATTGCCATTAGAATGATCCGAATTAATTTCATCCTGTAACAAAGAGTCTTTTGTGAATTTACGTTTCTTTTTAATTACATCTTTAGATAGTTTAGTATTTTTTTGTGTTCGAATAGTTTTATCAGCAATTTTTGTTACTTGCTCTTTACTAAATTTAGGTTTTAATTTATTTCGGAATTTCTTTTTTGACATAAATTTCTTGGCCTACTTTCACGTTTTCTATTTCCTTTCTGTCAGCATTTACTTTATTACAAGTTCGTTCTTTTGTATTTTCTAAAGTGTTAAAAACTTGATTATTTATAACTTTAATTTCTTCGGCTCTATCTTTGATAAACTGTTGCGTTAACTTTTCTTCGTTCATATCGAAAGGTAAATTAGATTCACTGTGACCATTAATAACTTCAAAAGGAGTAAATTTAGTACTAGAATGAAGACTGTTATTATATGCTAACACAGCATTTACTAATTGATTTTCTAACGTATTTTGATTATCTAATAATCTACATCTTATCGATTCTGTTAAAGTATTATGAAAACGTTCTACTATACCGTTGGATTTAGAATTTCCGACAGACGTTACATGTAATTTAATTTTATGCAGTTTACAAAATTCTTTTAACAAAATGTTATCAAATTCTTTTCCTGAATCTGCGATAAGTGTTTGACATAAGCCGTGATGACTACTAAACTTAATTATTCCGTTTATAATAGTGGTTGCATTTTTATCAGTTATTAAATATGCTTGACCATATTTAGAGAAATGATCCACTACAGTTAGAATTATTCTGTTATTCATAAACAATAAATCAACATGTAATTGCTCAAAAGGTCTTTTGGGGGTATAAGTATGTGAGATTGGTTGCTTTTGGGGCATTCTGTCATATTTTGCTAACTGACAGATTTCACAATTATTTATGTACGTAGTAACGGCTCTTTCTAAGTTTGGCCAATAATAATTTCGTTTTAATGATTGGTAAACTTCGTTTATGCCTCTGTGTGATGTTTTACCTTCATGATAATATTTGATTTTCTCTAATTGATCTTCTTCGTTTTCTATATCTTGCACAATTTTATTTGCTATCTCTATTTTTAGATTAACGAACGATTCTTGTAACATTTGAATAATCTCTCGCTCAATATTTTTGTGTTTAAAATATATTACATTTTTCTTTTCAGTTGTTAAACATTCCTTTAAAGTTTTAACAATAATTTCCCATGCTGCTGTTAGTGGTAGTGTTACACATATTCGCGTTTTGCCAAATATTTTAGATCGTGTTAGTATAGGTGTTGTTAAATTTCGCGTTGCATCTAGAATGATTTGATGATCAGCTAAATTAAGAATTTTCTCCGAATAAGGTATTAAAATTTCTGTATCTCCGTGAATTGAATGAATAGTATTACTTGTACTAGCTTCTTGATTTATTTGATTTGAATTTTCTGTTTGCGTTAAAGAATTTATAATTTCATCTAATTCTTCTACATTGAAGTCAACAGATTGATCATCATTATTAACTATTAGTGATTCCGCGTCGTTTGCATTAATTGTATTAACATAATTCTCTGTCATTTTTATTCTTGATAAAGGATCGGCTTCGTTAATTTTTCCTTTTTTATATTGAATTTCATAATCATATTCGCTTAATTTTAACCGCCATCTAGTTAAACGAGAATTAGGATCCTTAATCGAAAATAGCCATTGTAATGGTTTATGATCGGTTTTAATAATAAATTTTGTACCATATAAATAAGGACGAAAATGTTTACATGCCCAAACTATTGCAAGCATTTTCTTTTTCTATGGTCGAATAATTTGTTTCGGCCGGGTTTAAAGTTCTAGAAGCATATGCTATAGGATGACTTTCTTGGGATAATATTGCGCCTATAGCGAAATTCGATGCATCGGTAGTTAATTCGAATTGTTTAGAGAAATCTGGATATTTTAATACAGGATCATTGCATAACAATATTTTACAATTTTCAAAAGCGTCTATAAATTCTGGTGTATGTTTTACGGTTTCTCCTTTTCTTAAACATTTTGTAAGAGGTTTAGTAATTTTGGCAAAATTATTAATAAATTTTCTATAATAACCTAACAAGCCTAAAAACGATTTAATTTCTCTTTGTGTAGTTGGAATAGGAAAATTTTTAATTACTTGAATCTTTTTGGGATTTGGTTTTATACCGGTGGGTGTGATTACGTGACCTAAATATTCTGTTTCTTTTCTCAGAAATTCACATTTATCTAACTGTAATTTTAGGTTCGCATTTCTTAATCTATCAAAAACTGATTTTAGATGTTTTATGTGTTCGTCTAATGAGGGTGAAAATATAATTATGTCATCTAAATATACCAGACAAAATTTATTCAATATATTTCTTAAAATGTCGTCCATAACACGTTGAAATGTAGCAGGACTATTTTTTAAACCGAATGGCATTCGAAGAAATTCGTGATGCCCAAATTCCGTATTAAAAGCTGTTTTAGGAACTGATTCGGGGTGCATCTGAATTTGGTGATAGCCGGAGGCTAAATCAAGGGTGGTAAAATATTGACATCTACCCAATTTATCTAATATATCTTCTATATTTGGGATTGGATATCGGTCGTCAATTGTCTTTTCATTTATTGCCCTATAATCGATGACTAATCGAGTTTTCCTTTTACCACTAGCATCTAATTTCTTTTCAACTAAATTTACAGGAGAGCCCCAAGGACTTTGACTTGGTCTAATTATTTCATCTTCTAGTAATTTATCAATATGCTCTTTTATTTCTTGTTTAACGGAATGAGAAAAACGTCTAGCTCTTTGAAAAATAGGTTCATTATCTTTCGTTTTGATTTGGTGTTTTACATTGCTATTAAAGGTTAGTCTATCTTCTGGCTTTTTGAATAAATCTATGTAATTTTTGCATAACTTTAAAATGTTTGATTTTTCTTCTGTATTTAAGTGATCAATTCTAAGCATACCATTTAATTTATCTATTGTTTCTGCTTCGTTTATTTGATATTGATATACATGATAATTTTCTAAAGGGGTGGCTGAAAAAGTTTTGATATTGAAAGATTTTTCCTTATCTGACCAATTTTGTATTTCTATTAATGCTTCTCCTTTTGTCACTGTTGTGATACAACTAGGAATAAAAATTTTGTTATGAGACACGGCATTAATAATTACATCGCCTTCTACGTAATTTACAAATACCTTTCTCAAAATTTTTGATTTACCTGGCATTATGATATTATCTACCTTTTTATAATTTATTGGCAACTCATAATTTTGTCTAAATAATACACCTTTGGTTAAATCAATATTAAATTGCATAGACTTTAAATCTTCTAACCCTATTATTCCGTTATAAAAATTGTGAAACTTAAACATAATCATTTTTAAATATCCAGTAGATTGTAATTCAGCAAAACAAGGAATTAACGCAAATTTATCAATTGGAATGTTACCTTTAGCCGTTCTAATTTCCAAATTATCATTATGGACACTATTAGGATAATACTTTTGTACAATTTCAGGATCTATCATAGATATAGTACTTCCGGTATCAATAAGTAAATTTAGAGGTGGATTCTGGATTTTAATGTATGGTAATTCATTTAGCGCTAATCGATTGAGTTCTCCGGTGAGGCAGGTATAGTAAAATTTTTCTTCCTCTTCGTTGGTTTCGAACTCCTCGACATTTTCTTCGTTTTCATAAGTTTGTTCCGGCATTTTTGGCATATGCATCGGAGCATACCACAAACCATTTTCTTCATTATAAATTGGTTGTAAATGTTCTTGAACTTCGTTGTTGTGTAGTTCTTCCACAATCACGTTCGGATGTGCTGCTCTTTTGAAGAAATTTTCTTGTCTAAAATTAATGGGTTTTGCGACTGCTGTAGATATTCCAGACATTGGAGTCGGTTTTGGTGCAAACGCCATTGCTTTGTTTTGTCCTGGTTGCCACACATTTTTTTGGGAACCAAATACTTGCTTATTTGTAAAACTTCTTTGTTGACTTTGAATTGGCTTAGGGAAATTTGATATGGGTCCTCTAGGGAAAGTATTATTTTGATTTTGTGTTGGAGTATTCATTGTTGGCATGAATGATTGGCGTTGGATAGGATATTGATAGTTTTGCAAGGGTGAATAATTTGGTTGATAATTTTGGGGAATGTATTTAACAGGTTGAAAATTTTTCTTTTGATCTTGGAGAGGATTAAAAGTTTTAATTCCTTTTATAGCATTCGATCTGATTTTAAAATTCACTGCGTCCTGGACGTAACCCATAGCTTCTTCTAAATTGTCCGGTTGTAAAGGTTTAACATGAACTAGAATATCTTCTGGAAGATTCAATAAATAAACTTCTAACGCTGTCTGCGAATAAATTGTTGCTCGTTGAATTTTGTGATCTACGTCTGTCTGTGAAAGTTTCGTCATTAATTGTGACAATAAATCTTGTAATCTGTAGCCAAATGACAATGGGTCCTCTTTTTGCAACATTTTAGTATTGCTAAATTCCTGCGCTAATTGAGCAAAATCTCTTTTATCACCAAAATAACTATAAATCGCATCTTTTACTAAAGCCCATGTATTTAATTCATTTCGAGAACATATTAATACTTTAGCCCTATCTCTAAGCTTACTCAAAATTGTTTGAAATATTAAATCTTTTATATCATAATTCGCACTGTATTTCGTACAAATTCTATCGCATGCAGTTATAAATAAATTTATGCCGCTGGCTTCTCCGTCAAATGTAGGAATCGACTCTAACTCCATTCTAAATAAATTGTAATTTATTTCTACCATGTTTGCGTTTGTTGTGTTTTCTTTTATTGCCAAATTTCTCACTGCTTCGATTAAATTCTCCAGCTTGTATTTCTTTCTTTTCTTTTTTGTTTTTACCAATTAAAAGGTAATAACAGGATTGTTACTGTTCAGGGAAAGGGGGATATCAATACAGATATTAATTCAATTAATGAATTATTTGACTTCAATAGTCAGGGTGAGTCGTATTGCAATATCAAGATAGCACTTACTTTGCTCTTTCGGTTGGCAAGTTGTCTTCGTTTTTCGGAACGTTGGGATATTGGATATAGCGAATATAGTGACCCACTTTGCTCAATAAAGTGCCGTAGCCTGCCTATATTTTCTCCAATACCCGGTCCTCTTGCTTCTGCTTCCCGATCTCGGATTCGTCGTTCTTGAAGTGTTGAAACACACCGAATTCACAAAAATCAATTTCACAATTCGTAGAACAGATCCTACTGACTGCGCCAAATTTATCGATTGGAAGCTAATGATTATTTTTAAAAATCATTTATTTCGTAAGATACAAAGCGGTGTGTACTACTTGAAGGTTACAATAGAACTAAACATGCTTATTATATGATATCTTAAGTCTTATCTAATACGTGACATTCTTGCGTTACACCGTGTGAAGACGGTCCATGTTACTTGAATATAATTTTTTATACTCTGATATTCGCTTAGGACTATGTTAAAAATAATTATGTACCTCTCTGACAAAGAATTCTAATTGCCTTGGAAGGTCTCTGCAAGCATTTTCAGCGCACAGATGGAGGGAATGACGTGCGCATTTTACAACAATTATGCATTCCCACCATGACATTAGCACCATCCACACCAATGCCAATTAAATTTTTTACTTGCAAATTATCCTTAGCTAACTGGTTGGTTACAAGAATATACAGTGCTTGAACATCACATTTTTCTACTAAAATCAGTCTATAAAAAGTGGTCACCATTTTACTTCTATTTGAAGAAAAATATTTTATCATGAGACATAAAATTTTGTCACTTGCCACATCTGTGCTTTCATCTATGATTAATGAAAAAGATGAATTACCAATATCCTTAATTAAGCTATCGACCATGCAAGGTGCAATTACATTTTTTAATAACATAGCACATTTTGTTCTGTGCATTTTAAGATTACTTAAAATTTTAGAATTTGCGTCAAGCTGAGGTAATAACTCACATAAGTGATCCACAGCAGCAATTGTGGAATGTTCTGCGATGAAAATACTTAATTTTAACTCGGCTACTTTGCTATCATTTGTTTTGTTAGGTGTAAAATTTAAAGTTGTGCATGATTTTGCCTGGACATCAAATGCTACTTTTTATGGTGTTTTTGTGATTTTGCACGGTTAACTAAATCTTTCTTGTGAGCTGTTAAGGCGCACTTACAGTACTTACAGTAGGCTTTGCTCGCTATACCACTGGGGTCTGGTCCAAGCCAATCTATAAATATTAAAAAGAAACTTATAGGCACAGTTTAAATTAAAATTGTATGCCAACACACCTTTTAGTAGAGAATCATGCTTCCAAGTTTTGGAATAAGTTTGCTGGTACTTTTTCTTCTCTTTTTCCGACATTGTGAATCTGTAGCAACAATAATAAATAAAAATTAAATTAACGCCTTCATTATCTTAGGAAAAAATATGTAGCACTAAACTTACCTTGGACGTACTATTAGTGCGATTACTAATTAATAGTATTTCGATTCAATAAGACTCAATAGCACAAGCAAACACCAAAATTTCAATTCTAACTGTAAGCCGTCAGGTATTAAATTAAACGGTTAGAAACGGACTTTTTTTTTTCAAGAAGGAAAAAATGATACCTAATTGGTTAAAATAGTGGTGCGTTGAATTTTTTAATGTGGGGATAAAACATAATTAGCGGGAAATAATCTGATTGGATCAAACGCAAAAAAATCATCTTTGTTTTCTTAGTTTAGAGGGAAATGGATTTATTGCTTTTCTAGTTCGCTTGATTTTATTATTTACGGCATGATGACCTCTTCTAGTCCCAAAATTGTTACGTAGAGTAAAGAGAGAAATAAAATTTGATTTTGACTGTTTTTATTTTTAACAAATTTAATAATGTACTTACATAAATTTCGGACAAAAATTAAATTGTTGTTTTATTAGTTTAACGACTAATAATACTCTACTACATTTTTAAAATATTTTAAAAATGTCACTTTTGTGGTTTTACTAGAGAGTGCAATCGCTTCCTTGTATAATTTGCAAAAGATTTTCATATTTTTAACATTAATTCCTGTTCTTGTGGTTTGGGATTTTAGAAATTCAAAAAAAGGGGTAAGTTTTTCAAAATTTTTCAATAAACCAAAATTTTTTTAAGGTACAGAGTTCTGATGAAGCCCAATAAGGCCGAAATACATGTATAAACTCTTTCCTAACACTTTCTGTACTGCCAGTTACACAATTTTAATTAATTTTCATAATTTTCATTTGGCAGGAAAACTTGATTTTTTAATATTAATGTTAAAAAACCCCTAAAAAATTTTGTCCTCTAAATTTCCCCTTTGACACTTAAAATCCCCTAAATTTAGGGGGAAATCCCCTAAGTTGGCAACACTGTTTCGTACTTACATTAGCGTTTTCGTCACTTCAAACCAGTGTCGCCAACATACAAAATTGAAAAATCCCAGTCTTATAGATGAAAATCCCTTCACATAGGCGCCATACACATCTTAGAGTATCTATAAGCGAATTTTAGCGACGAACCAGGTTATAATAGTTAAGGAACTAAACACTTTTTTAACGAACACGTGACATCATTGTTATATATTTTCAACGCGGTTCGTGGAACTATTGGATGATGGTTGAGAAGAGCGCTTTAAGTTGTCATTCTCTGTTCGTGAAAATTCGGAACCTATCGTGCATTTCGTAATTTCGTAGTTTGAATTTAGAAGGTTATATTATACAGGTCGATCGAAATTGATTGTCCTGATCCTACACTAGTTTCCATGAGCTTGATATCAATATTTACATCTACCAGATGAAGGTTAGAACGAAAAGCAGTAGCGTGCCGAGAACGTTCACAAAATTTACATCCAAATCTAACCTAATTAATAAAAAAACATAATTATTGTTTATTCGGATGCTATTACAAAGAAATAAACCATTTTTCATACTGTTAAGTTTTATTTGTCATCAAGGTTTTAATCTCTCTGAAATTACCAGATACTTTGCTAGTTAAGGAATATTTGAAATTTTTCTGTCGCTTCAAGCTAAATTTTGTGTATCTGCACCAAAATTGTAATTATTCCTTAAAACACACAATTTACTGATGAATTATCTTCTAAGCCGTTATCCCAAATTCAATCAAACATTGTTAGTAGATATCGGTCTGTCTTTTTATTATTTTGGAAGTCAACCATTATTTTTCGTTTTTATATGGATAGCCTAAGTACTTCAAAATTACAGATTTTAAAAATTATTGTCGATGCAAAAATTAAATGAAAGCAAAAAGTCATTTCTGACTAATATCACATTAGAATTACAAAGTAACAATTTATATTAATCTTGAAGCACTTTCTTGTCCGATGAAAATTATTATAGAATTTTGTATTATTTAAAATTTTTACCTAGTGTCCATGCGAAAATAATACCAAATTCTATAATTTATATTAAATAAAATTAAAAATAAGAGATGAAATATTTAATATTACATAGATTACACAATTAAAAAATCAGAATGCTTTGTACTGCCAAGGTAATAGCATCTTTTAATTCATCCAATGTATGTAAACGTTTTTGGTAAACTTTATTCTTTAGGCAGCCAAACAAACAGAAATCTGGTGGTGTGAGATCGGGTGATCTCGCAGGCCATCATCCCTCACCAATTATTCTGTCGCCATAAAACTGTTGCAAAAACTGAATAGTTGTTCGAGCTGTGTGAGCAGGAGCATTATCATGTTGAAAGTATCCATATTGCGGTTCTTCATCATCAAGCTGATTTATAAATGGTTCTAATATTTGTTGATAACGTGGTGCTGTTACTGTATCTTCGAAGAAAATTGGATCAATTATTCGTCATCTGGATACAGCTATCCATATCCCAATTTTTAATGGATGAAGCGGTGTTTCTTGAAAAACGTGTGGATTTTCTGAAGACCATATTCGATAATTTTGTGAATTGACGTAACCTGACAAATGAAACCAGCATTCATCAGTAAAGAATGTGAAATTTAGTACATCATCATTTCGTAAAATTTCATTAAACCATTGACAATATTCAATTCGTCTGTCATAGTCAGGAGCCAATAATTCTTGCACGGCAGTAAATTTTGGAGCACGGCATTAGTGTTTAGTGCTTTTCTTGGTGATTTTTTAAAATGAAACCGTGAAGTTTTTTTTTTCTTTATAGAACCTAATTTTTTGAAACGAAACACTGAAGCCAAGCAGCTTAAGTTCTTAGTTTTTTTCTTGTTATGAAAATTTGTTTTGGTATTGTTTCTGTAGTTTGCGCGTGTGTGTCGACTGTCAATTTCTCAGCTCGCGTTTTTATGTTTCTTTAACGCGTTCCATTTTATAAACTTTTGTAAACTTTGTTTAACAAGCATTGGTTGGATACTTATTTTGAATTTAGTGATAGTTTCCGACATCCGTTTTAGTGAAAACTTTTGTCAACTGTTGGCGACACTGTTTACATGTGGATGTTTCTCTGTGAAACTTATTTTACAAATTTGAAATTAACTCCTTTTCTTTGCGCTTCCTTTATTCCCGGAGGAGGTAATTGAAATACAAACGTTACATTGTGAGAATGGAAACCAATTTTGAACTCTGCCCCGTGGAAATAACAGAGCACATATTTTCATACCTAGAAACCCTGGACATAATAAATTTATCGAAAACATGCCAACAGTTTGAAAGTGTTTGCTTCAACAAAACCTTAAATAGGTAAGTACTACAGCAGATTTCATTTACAAAGTGCAACTTAAATGGATTTGATTTTAAGCTTTTATATAAAGTAAGAATCTCTTCTAGCACGATTGATTTGTATCGGAAGTATCAGGTGTCCACCATCGAGTTCTGTCAGTACGTTTCGAAGCAGCCTAGATACGAAGTAATCACATCGTTAAATATAAGCTGTATGTTCTGGATACCCGCAGCTGACTTGAGAAAGTGTCTTTCAAAAATGAAATCTCTCCATAGTTTATATGCGGTCGACACGAAGCTAAGTTTATTAAAATCGGACTACATTTTATATAAGCGACTAGCAACGGTAAGTTTTCTTTTTTATCTTATGTGTTGATGTAATTATGGTTATTTTAGTTAAAGAAACTAGCAGTTAGTGCATCGAGGCGTACATTCTGCAAGGAAGATATTTTATATTATTTCCCCAAAGTCAGTCATTTCTACTTGCACTTAGATTCTACCTGCGAATACATCATTAAAACTGTTTTGTCGATTATAGCAAGGTTGAAGACTGTGGAAGAATTGTGGGTAATGATATATGTATGACATATTTGGAGCTTTAAATAAAATTTTCTCGTTTCAGTTAATTGAATCTGGATCGTCGGATATTTCTAGAACGAATGTGTTTGCGTATCCGCCAGAAAATTTGAGGAAATTCACGTACGTCGTCAGCCAAATATCTTTCTGCCTTGCTGAAGGGGCCTACCTGAACAGATGGTTTAAATCATCGTTAAACGGAATGCAAGCTTGTTGGGGTAATATGCATTACTTGTTGTCTCTAGCACAGAAGCCTGCGTTATTTCATCAACAAATTTGATAGATCTTAGCCTTTATCAGATTAAAAATTGTTCGATTTTAATGGTGAGATTGTAAAGCAAATATAATGAGTTTGACGCAACGATTATATGATTGCAGAAGAAGAGATGACACACATAAAATTTTATTTCATATAAGTATAATAGAAGTGTCCTGTTATCCTAATCTAGTTTCATGTAATGACTTACTTTTTTCTTAAAAGTGAAGAAAAGGAAAGAAAATTGATGAATAACAGAGGAATTTTGTAAAGCTAGGATTTGCAAGTAGAAGAATTATAACATGTAGAGAAAATCAGATTTACACTCTGTACTAGGGTCAACAAATGTTGTAGATACGTCCCTGACTTTCTTAAAATAAGTGAAACTAATTTAGGGAAACTTTTTAGAGTTGGATATTCACAGAAGTCAATTAGAAACAAATGGAAATAAATACTGGGAACATTTATTGACCCTTTTTAGGAACGACAGTCCATTTTCTTTAAAGCAAACGAAGGTAAAGATTCACGTTGGTCTAATTGGTATTCATAATTTGTATTTCCAGGAACTGATGCTCGAAAAAGCATCCCTAGAAACAATCATTTTGGATGAGTTGAATTTTTTGCATGGCGATTTTACCTGCGGAAGTCTTTATAAAAATTCAATCGATACCGTTCTGTTATATCCAAATATGAGAATGTTAGGGAAGTTAAGTCTCAGTTTTTGTGCTTGCCTTGGTATATTTTACTTTTTTTTAATTTCATGAAATTCATCATTACACTTTGTTTTGTATTTAGACACAGAAGACTATGTTGAGCTTATTGGAACTGCAAAGAGAAGAAAATTAGAAAATAGCTCGGAGTGTTTGCTGCAAAAAATTTCCAAGAACTCTCCTTACATCGAGGAACTAGAATTGTGGAGTTGTAAAAGGTGATGAATTCTATTTGTTTTTTGTTAGGTTGTTTCAGAAGTTGCAAATAAAAATGTGTTGTAATTGAATTCCTCTATGTTTAAAAAAGAAACTTTTGAACCAACCAGAATTTGTTATTCTCAATTATTATTATTATTATAATTATACATTGAAGGATCCAATGCAAAAAGTGTATTTTTGTAAAAGCACAATTGCATACAATTTCAAATAACATTTTCAAACAAATATAACGTTTTCTACTTTAAATATCTCAGAAGTGCTGACTCTTTTTGCATTGGACCCTTCAATTTATTTTACAGAGTAGATACCATTACACGTATAACAGAAAACTCAATTAATTGTATTACAAATTTCTCTCTCCTGAAAAAACTTACCCTAGACAATCTACCAGTTTATATTAGTCCCTCATTTTTAATTAATGTAAGTATAAGTTTATTGTCATGCCCGTAAGCACATACATAAATGAGTGTGTTTGAGCGCAGATTTGTACCTCGTGCAGACATTTGACATCCCTTCGAATTAAATCCAGACAACAAAATTCGAGTTTGCACAACATGATTTGCTTGGCACTACAAAAGACTGTGAGCCTCAAACACCTTAGGTAATTAAATTTAATCTCTGGTACTTTAATCACTGGTTAACTTCTTTGGTTGATTCCTGTAGAAACATTTGTCTTTACAGTTGTTGGCCTAAGATTAAACCAAAGGAAAAGTTAATCAGTTACTAAAGTACCGAGTACAGGCCCTTATGTCCGTATTCATAGTGCTGCCTTGAGGCTTCCTT
Source organism: Serrognathus titanus (assembly GCA_039766575.1). Classification (NCBI taxonomy): domain Eukaryota; kingdom Metazoa; phylum Arthropoda; class Insecta; order Coleoptera; family Lucanidae; genus Serrognathus; species Serrognathus titanus. The sequence continues at coordinate 10,593,946 of CM077914.1, forward strand.
CAATAAGGGACCCCTTAGAATGGGTGCTATCATAATCCACCTGCCTTACTATAATCCCATTCTAAGGGTTCCCACGTTGAAGGGAATCTCAAGGAAGCACTAGGAATGCGGACATTAGAGTAGTTGTTATAATAAACTTTTTTTTTTGTTGCTGACAGATATGAACATCCTTGCAATATATCAATAGACCGTTTGTTTGATGCACTGATGCAAAACAAGAATCTAAAATTGGAAAGGCTGTTCGTAAAGTGTAAGTCGGTGGAAATATTTAGTGAGAAGCCGTTTCAATCGTACCTTCAGAGTAACGCTCAGCTCAAATTTGTCTGTATCGTCATAAAGGATCTGCCAAACAATGCCGTTACACGTGTGAATAGATCGCTGGAGGTCTTCAAGCAAGATCCACAAAAAGTAATTGTTATTACGCAAGATGAAACTAAATCTAGAATGTACGTGCCGAATTTTCATGTCTTCGAAATGGTTAGGTGCGCAACGAATGTTTGTGTTTTGGATGTTTTTAATGGTTTCACAAAACAATAGATAAGTGGTCAATTCTTTTTAGTATTTTATTCTCGAAAAGCGGAGTTCGTTGCCTGTTTTAAAGCGTGGATGGAGTATTAACTGGATAGAGCATAGCCTATACTACCAATACATAATACGCGGGACCAGTTTTGCCGCTGCAGAAACCCTACAACGACCTTTTACGACCCATTTTAAACTACGCGCCTTTGTACATTGTACGATTTGCATAGGCGGCGTGAATTAGTCATAGAATAAGGATATCCTTTTTCTATGGAATTAGTAGCGTTCGTGCATAGAGTACAGAGTGTTCGTATTTGGGCATAAGTTTCGATTTAGTTTTCAGTTTTCAACTTGTGTTGTTGTTGTTACATAATTTATTAAGTTTCTTGTTTAGGATATTTCATTGACTTATTGAAATTGTGTACATAAGTTTTTTTTGTTGATTACATTTTAAATAGCAGTATGGTTAGTTGCAAAATCTGCAAGTGTACTAAAGTGCTAAAAACTAAACAAAATGTGGATCGAAGAATAACTTTTCATAAGTAAGTATAACTTTATATACTTCGTGTCATAAAATAATTCTAACTTTTTTGGTGTAGATGTCCCAATAAACCTGAAATTAGGACATTATAGTTACAATTTATTTGTAAAGAGTTGGGGCTATGTCAGGAATCGTTTCAATCTGACAATATTTTCTTGTGTTCGAGACACTTTGAAAAACAGTGTTACAGTAATAGTTGTTCCTGCAAAGTTATTTTGAAAAAAAAATGCTGTACCTACAATATCATTCAGCTATTCCCAACGAGTAAGTAATTTTTAAGTTAAAATTCATATCATTATGTTTGTTGTTATTGTCAGATAAATTACGAGAACTCTCCATTCACTAGTACCATTGCTTCCAATGTTAATGAAGAGGAAGTATTTATAGAAGATGGTTTTGATAAAAACAATCTAAGGGAAGATATTAACAAAATTGCAACAAAATTACAAGAATATTCAAAACTCACAGTTGAAGTTTTATCATTGAGAGCTAAAGTTAATGTCCTAAAGAAAAATAATGTGGAACAGAAGTACCAAATACGGCTAATGAAGAAAAAAAAATGGTTGTAACAACAGGAAAATCTCTAGGCTTCAGGAAATTATAAGAGCTTTAAAAAAACAAAATGAAAATAAAGAAACAAATACAATGTTAGAACAAGTTGATGTTTTTGGTAAAAACAAAGATCTTGTGTATCGTTATTGGTGCAAAGCTACTGGGAAATCAACACCGCAGCAGTATGAGGAAGAATTAAGAAAATTTTCAATAACAGTTCATTTTTTTTCTCCCCGAGCATACTGTTTTTTACGTGACGAACTTCAGAAATGTCTTCCACATCCAAAGACCTTAGCGTACTGGTATTCCAACATTAATGGATCACCAGGATTTACTAAAGAAGTATTCAATTTGTTAAGAATGAAACAACAATCTCTTACTGATGAAAAACAAATTGTATGTTCATTGGTTTTTGATGAGATGTCCATCAGAAAGCATATTGAATTTGTAGGTGGACAATATTATGGATACACAGACATGGGAAGTGCCTCATCCATTAAAAATGAACAACAAGCAAAAGAAGTGGTGGTGTTTATGCTAGTAGCATTGAATGATACTTGGAAAATACCAGTTGGATATTTTTTAATCAACAGTTTAAATGCAGAACAAAAAGCTGCACTTGTTAGACAATGCCTTAGTTTATTGAATGACTGTAATGTTGTAGTTACGAATGTTACATTTGATGGTTGTGCTGCAAACTTTTCAATGGCACAACGATTAGGTTGTTGTTTAGAGTTAAATAATTTAAAAACAACTTTTGATAACACCATTGATATATTACCAGACCCGTCACACATGTGTAAATTAATTAGAAATACATTTGGGGAAAAGCGGAAATTAATTGATGAAGATAATGAGATTATTGATTTTCAATATTTAGAATTACTGAATAAAATTCAAGAAAGTGAAGGCTTGCAATTGGCAAATAAATTAAGGAAAAGGCATGTGCAGTTCTTCAAGCAGAAAATGAAGGTCAAGTTAGCAACACAGTTACAGTAGCAGACTCTAATTTTTTGCAAAGATACTTTACATTTAGAAGAGTTTAGAAACTGTGGAGCCACTGCAAAATTCATTATTTACATGAATGATGCATTTGATATTTTGAATTCAAGGAATTTTACACATTATGGTTACAAACAGCCGCTCTGTAAAAACAATATAATGGAGATTAAAAATTTCACAGAAAAATTCACTTCGTATGTATCTAAATTACGTTTTGTAAGAGAAAATCAACGAGTATTGGAGTCAGGCCGTAAAACTGGATTTCTTGGATTTATCGTGGCATTGCACAGTGTCATTAACATTTATAACAGAACAATTTGTGAAGAAAATAACACTGTACCAGTATTAAAATTTCTCCCTGTAGACAAGTGTAGCCAGGACCATTTAGAATTATTTTTTGGTTCTGTACGGGCACAATTTGGTTGTAACGATAACCCAACTGCTCGCCAGTTTACAGCAGCATACAAAAAATTAGTAGTCCATGCTGAAGTGCAAGATAGAGGGTTTGGTAATTGTGTATCTTTAGAACAGATAACAATTTTACACAGTACGTCTACACGAAAAAAGCCAGAAGAAGTAATAAACAATGATAATGTTATTTATAACAGAACAGAGAATGAAAGTGCGGAATCTAAAGAAATTTTAGACCATACATATTATTTTACAGAGAAGGTTCTATCTAATTTCTCCGAGGAAATTGTAGTTTACATAGCTGGATTTGTGTCATTAAAATTAAGCAAAGTTTTAAAATGTGAAGACTGTGTAAATTCTTTGTTTGGGTCTAAAGAAAATTTGTTGGGAAGTTTAATAGATTTCAAATCTCGAGGAGGTTTATGCTATCCCAGTGATGGTATTATATCCGTATGTATTCATAGCGAAAAAGTATACAGACGTATGCAAGCATATCAATTACGAGTTAATAAATTTAGTATAATTTATAATATATATAAACATTTTAAGAACAGAAACATTTTTAATTCCGATCATATTCATAACAGCCACTTAATTCAAGCTGCAGCAAATATTTATTTAACTTTAAGAATACAATATTCTTGTAAAAATAAATCTAATAATTGTGAAACTATTAGAAATTCTTGTAACAAATTAATTCATTTTACAGGACAGTAAATTTATTTAATAAAATGTTAGTATCTGTAGTTCTTTATTTATCCGACAATATCTACGCCACTGGAGTAGCAGCTGTTCTGCAACGACCTTTTACAACCCTAGTGGAAAAGGCGGGATGACCGTAAATTTGACTGTACTTTCTCTCCATTTAGTATTCCCTCCACGTTTTAAAGACCTTATTTGACAGCTGACTGTTGACAGTAGTGTCATGAGATGGCGCAGTAAAAAGCCGCCAAAATGACTTTACTTAAGGTACCTATAGAAATCTTACATTTTTAGAATTTTCAATTTTTATTCTGTCAAATATTCATGATTTGTATCTATAATCAAACAGGTTTGATTATATACTAGCTGATAACTATTTACGGGCCCAAACATCGTTCAACTTTGAATTTGGTTCTATGTCTTGTCCTTATAATTGTTGGTATGGGAATAAAACAGAATTCAAAGTTAAATAATGTTTGGCCAACTCGTTCAATAGTCGTTATATGACCGCAAAGTATTTAAATTTGGCGCATATTATTTTTAGTAAGCGCCAAGTATAACAGATGGCGCCACGCTTTTCTGGTAACATTTAATGTATAGGGATTTGCTTTCTTTTAGTTGATATGTTCTGTGGTCATGACCAGAGGCAAAACGAGTTTAGGTAACGCACAATTCTTAGTATTTGTAGTCGAGGACAAAGTATAGTATATGACTCGCTATAATGGCTATTATAATCTCAGATAATTGCAAAACTTTCGAATTTTTCTTACAGAAAGTAGTGTGGGATCAGGACAAACAGTTTCGATCTGCCTGTATATAAAAGGGCATTTGTGGACTATTTTAGAGTTTTAGGGACACCAGTGTAGTGGTGGTGCTGGCTCACTTATGGACAGTGTTACCAGTAGCGTGAAAATGAAAGTACTAAAAGCAGGACGTAAAAAGTACTAATGTACTGTCAGTTTAAATTAGTTTTGTCTTCTCTTAGTACTATCAAAAATTACACTAGATTAGCTAGGTATTTATTTATAAGCTCAGAGGAAGACCCCCACTGAAAAATTTATGTCACCAGTACATATGGTTTGAAATTAAATTAAGTTTTTGCTGTCATGCTACAAAGAACATTTCCGACTGAGCTATATAGAATATCGAATCGTCGTTATTTTATTTTATTATTTATACTGAGTGGCTGTTAATGTCCGAACGCGGTTTATGTTGGCAGCCTGCAGTTTTATCAACTTGTAGTGGCAACCATGTCGATTGTGTCAATTTTGACAGTGCACATTGGCGTAATTGGCGTATCGTTATTTGGTTTTTTTGATATTTATTGCTTTATTTTCAGTCAGTTCTTATTAGAGCTCGTTAATTAACGTTGTGAGTTGCATGTAAGTAATAATTTAATGTGAATTTCAAATTACATTCCAATATATTCTTATTCTTTTCAGTATTCACAGTGTTTATCAAAAATGTTTACACCTGAACAGGATGCGTACATTCTTATGGCACACTTTCGAAGTGCAACTCGAATGGGCATATAATTTGCGCTCTTGCTTTGAACAGTTCGTGGAAGCATTTCCTGATGAAAATGTAAACTACGAAGTTTTTAGTCATCACAAACGAGAAGTTGTGAAGAGATTTGAGAGAAAAAATTGTATTTGCAAAGGTAAATCAACTGGGCGACCTACAGTTTTAACTGAACCTGTTATCAACGATCTTCAAGGTCGAATGGATTAAAGCCCGAATAAATCACTAAGAAAGTTATCAGCACAGTCAGGTATGTGAAGCGCAGCAATGAAAATAATGCAAGTCCTTAATTATGTACTTTTTGCAGGCATTAGTAGGGCTAGTTGTTCAAAAGCTCTGCATAAGAATCTGCATATGCATCCGTACCGTGTCTCTGTTGTTCAGCAGCTGTACCCACATGATTTTCAAAATAGAGTGATGTACTGTCAATGGTTTAATGAGCAATTAAACAACGATGATTTGCTTGATTTAACTTTTTTTACTGACGAAGCATGGTTTCATTTATCTGGTTACGTAAATAGCCAGAATTACAGGACATGGGCAACAAAAAACCCTCATAATTTTGTTGAAACAAATTTACATCCAATAAAAGTTGGAACTTGGGTAGCAATATCAAGACGAAGAATAATAGGACCAATATTCTTTAACGAAACAATCAATGCAGAAAGATACCAAACTATCATTTTGACAGAATTTATTAATCAGCTGCATGATGATGAATTAACAAGGGGCTATTTCCAGCAAGACGGAGCAACTGCTCATACTGCACGTGCCACCATAAATTATTTACAACAGTTTTATGGAAATCGAATTATAAGCCAAGGTTTGTGGCCACCAAGAAGTCCAGATTTGACACCACCAGATTATTTCCTCTTTGGACGCATGAAGAATAATGTGTACAAAAACCGCTTGCATGACTTAGATGAACTTCAACAAGCAATTACGCATGAAATTCAAAATATAACACAGGAAGAACTCTGCCGTGTATTCGAAAATATGAAACGACAAGTGAACTTGTGCTTACAGAATAATGGGGAACATTTTCAACAATTATTATAAAAATAAAAGTTATTTTTTAGTCATCAATATTTTATTATGCCAAGTAGCAAACATTTGTTACATGTTCAATGGACATGTAACAAATGCCTTGCTACCTGGCATGTAGCCTTGCTAATTTGACAATGTTCAATACACATAACCTTGCTGTTTGTCATTTTTCATATTTTCACATCAAAACTTCATACCACGCCACTGTACCACACCAACAGTAGAAAAATAAATTCAATAGTGCCAACATAAATGGCGTTCGGACATTAACAGACACTCTGTATAAATATTGAAGCTATGGAAACAAATTTGTGGAATTAAATCGGCACAGGTAGCCACTTGTATGTTTGAAACTCGCCATGTAAAATGCCAGACGTCAAATTATTAAATTGGCGATAGAGTAACATGGAAAATCTCCATATTGGAGCTTAAACGCCACACCTGGCAACACTGAGCACGCAAAACAATTTGGCATTTTGCTGTCAGATGTCAACGGGTACGTTCAGAATAAACGTCGAACGAAATGTGATCCATCCTGACCCCTGGGAGGTAAAGTTACTAGACTATATCTACTGGGAGGAGTTAAAACTAACTTATTATGAACGCTAAGAGTACTTGAACGTTAAAATTTTAAAACTCATAAGCAAAAAGTACTGTATTGGTGAGTAGTAGCACTGAAATACTCTTAAGCACCCTAAAGTACTTGAAACAGTATATATGTACTAGAACTGGCAACACTGCTTAAGGAGTTTGTTAGATGGGCGCTTGTATGTATGGTTGCCTGTCGTGCGCCTACTTGCCACAGTTTTGAAGCATGTTACACTTGCTTTATGGTTTGCTATTATAGTTCATTGGTCGTGTAATCGTATCTTTCTCACTTTAAAATTTTTTACATATTTTGCATTTCGCTCATAACAATGAACTTTCTTTTCTATAAACTTGTTTCTGTTTTTATTATTGCAATCATTCGTGAATTTCAAGTTTGGTTTCTAAAGTATGTAATTTTGGAAAAAGAAATTGAATATTTATACTACAGAGAGATCGAAATTGATTGTCGTGATCCTACACTACTTTCCGTGAGCTTGATGTCAATATTTGCATCTATCACATGAAGGTTAGAACGAAAAGCAGTGACGTGCATAGAACATTCATGAAACTTACATCCAAACATAACCTAATTAATAAACAACATAACTATTGTTTAATCAGATTGCTATAACAATGAAGTTAACCATTTTTCATGAATGAACAGCAATGAATATCAACAAAATCTTGGAATATCTAGCAACTTTCCCAGATCTCCCTATGTTGCTAACTTCATTTTAACAATTAGGTGTAAATATCGATATCAAGGTCGTGGAAAGCAGTGTAGAATCAGGACAATCAATTTCGATCTTCCTGTATCTAATTTAGGAGGTCAATGAGGAAAATTATTGAAGCGTTGGTAACTCTGCATCGTATTTTTGTTCCATGGTGCTAATTTTACAAACCAGCACAAGATGTCAGCACACTGCCTTAATGTTTTTGCTTGTTTTACCTGTTTACCTCTCCCGTTTTTTTAAGTTAGCGCAAAGTCCAGAATGTAATTTTAAAATCGTTTTTGACAGTAAGTGCGGCGAAGTGGCTAAATAAATATATTGATGTAGATATATATATAATTGAAAAAAATTAACTGCACCCAACATTTGTGTTCATTCGAAAGTTTGTTTCAATTAAATATAGTAGTAATGGCTCTAAAGTTATATTTTGATTTTATGTCACAGCCATCTAGAGCTTTGTACATTCTGTTCAGCCAGTGTAAAGTGCCGTTTCAGCAGTGCCAAGTTGCCCTTAGAAAAGGTAACACAAATTAAAGCTAAATATGGAATTGGTTATGTTTGTTTGTTTGTTTCAGGGGAACATTTGACTGATAAATATAAAAGTGAAGTGTCAAGGTTTCAGAAAGTTCCTGTAATTGATGATAATGGATATAAATTAACAGAGAGGCATGTAACTATTTTTAATTTCATTTTTACGTACAAGATGATTATAAATTGGTCTATAGTTTGTAAACACAAATTTTTTTTTACATTATAGGCAACAATGAATTTAATTCGAATGAGTTTACATTCTAGATTTTAATTTCTTTGGCCATTTGTTTGTTTATATATCACTTGACTTAAATTGTACTTAAAAAGAAGGAGTTGCACACACTACACATATTTTTAGAATTATTGAATATACAGTGATTGAAGTATTAAGTTTTTATTTATTTCTTAGAGCAGAGAAACTATTAAAACATTCAGAAATGAGACTGGCACATATTAGTAATGTAAGAATTATTTTTGCTAAGTTTGAAGAGCAGTCGTTAAGATAATTTTACAAGATACAAATCCATCAAAATTTCATTCAAAACTGCACCATAGTAGGAGATAATATAAGATTGTTTCTTTCCAAATTTTATCAGTTACGTCAGTTATTACTTAATATACTTGTTTACATTATGTTCCTTGTTCTTTGACCTGCTTTAGTTAGAGATAAGTTCCTCAAATGATAACACAAAGTTAATAATATAAAAGCTTATCACTTTTTTTATTTTTAGTCTGAAATTTGCAGCTACATGTAAAGTATTTGTTTGAAAAATAAATTAAATCAACAAAGGACAAGAAAATTTTATTTAGTACAAATTGATAAAATATAAATTAAAAAATGCATTCAGCCCACACCCTAAATTGTGGTTTTGCTAATAGCAGAAAAATATACTGGTGGTTCTGGCTTACTTATAGAGTTTTTATATATTTATGGTTGCCTATCATGGTAAAAAAAACATATCAACAGTTTCCAAAGAACAAGTAACCATTTTCAAACAACATTTTCCAGTTTTTTTTTTGTAATTCGAAATAACCAAAAATGCCATGGTGTCATCTGTCAGACAAATGAACAGTGTATTTTGTTCAAGCAATTTTTCAAAAGCTTCAGTGCACCATCTATTGAGCAAAGGGCAAAGTAAAATTTTGAATTGAACAGAAACTTCGTTTCAGGTGTTTGTTAGATTCAAAATTTCTTCAGATTGCTTCAGAGCACCATCTTAATGAGCGAAGAAAAATTTGAATTTATTTAAAATCGTGATAGCACTACGATTTATTTATTAAAGAATGAACAAATTTGATTTATTGCATTGATGAGATTTAAATAGTTGAAACAAGAAAAGCGTGAGAGCGCCATCTATCAATAGCAACTTTTGAATTTAGTTGTGATCAGTTTTTGTCATTTTGAATTAATCAGAAGTATCCCCGTGGTGCCAATCTATTGAAGAACAAGCGAACAGAAATTTTGAATCAGGTAGTAAAGTCTCTAGATAATATAAAGTACAGCAAAGGGGACGCCATTTTCTGGCTAATTATGCGCGGGAATTTCAAAATATAAATTTTGGATGATGTGTTATGACGTTGGAAATTATATATATATATATGTCAATTTTTTATTATTTTATTTTACCGGAATATGGATAGCTTTAAAACATCTAGCGGGGTTTTCGATGTTAGGTCATTTAAGGACTTTATTGAGGTTTGGGAAATTGTCTCCTGAGAAGAGAAAATAGCCGACAACAAAATTAATCTTACGATTATAGTTTCGAAAAAAAACAAAAGAGACAGACATCACTATTTCGTCACTGATCGCAATCATAATTCGTTGGACGGCGGTGGAAAAGACAATGTCGATCTTCATTTGTTTTTTTTCTTGCTATTTCAAATCATTACTCATCACACCATGATTATGATTCGTTGAGTGGTAGTCCGCCCAAAATGTAATATCGCGTTAAAAAAAATGTTAAAAAATTTCATAGCAAGAATCGACGATAATTTTCGTTAATTGTTCTTTTTTTTGTCTTTTGTTTTTTATTTTATTATTACTGAATTGGTCTATTAAATTTATGATTTTCATTTGTTCTCTTTTTCTTTCTTTAACTGATATATTGATCTCTAATTTTTTTTTATCTTAGGGGTTTTCTTGCCACGAGTAATTAATTTTTTTTGTTACATTTACAATAAAGCGCACGGAACACATCATTTTTGAGAAAAAAATTAAATACAAATACACAGGTAGTCTGTTTTTGTCACGTGACAGATGCCATGTTTTGGTTGGCTTTTTAAAATTTGGTCCTAAACTCTGTATTGCTATACTTTATATATTTAGGGACTTTAACTGAAACATTTTCGTAGCGCCACCTATTGAGCAATGTGCGAAGTAACATTTTGAATTTTATCTATTGGATCGATATGACTTAAGATAGAACTACTATAGAATTAACAGAAGGAAATGCTGAAGTTAGCACTCGTTAGGTCAGTTTCTACAATATGGCGAACTGCTGACATCTCGGACTGTGTTCGACAACTGCACACTGTAGCACATCTTTGTCACACAATTTTTAACTTATTTTCCATCTCGCCAATCGACTGCAAGGCGTCTTGTGTTTACATTATTTCCATGACAATGATCGCACTTTTCACGCTCTACTTAAAAGTGCGTTCGTTGTCATGGTAATAATGTAAACACAAAACGACTTGCAATAGATGAGTGAGATGTGAAATGAATTAAAAACCGTGAGTGACAAAGATGCAATACACGCCCATCTTGCGCTCCAGGGTGTAATTCTCGAACACACCTCCGTTGAAAAGAAAAAATAACCCGATTTTGTGTTTATATCTGAGTTTAGAACGAATTTATGTGTTTATTTAACAGCTATGATGGTACGATATATAGATAGGATACTACAGACTACAGACTTTAGTTAAAAAGAAATTGACATATTTAAGTTGCTTTTGTGTTCAATGACAAAGCAAGTTCCTTCCAAGTATTTCTAATGATAGAAACTCCAATGTCTTAAATATAATTGACACATCTAGGATGTCATTTTGTTAAATTTGGCGTAGTAAGAGAATGCACGTTTCAGAATTTTGTAGAACGTCTGTGTGTAAGTCTATAGGTCTGCTCCACTCACCAGGATTTTAAGGACCGAACTGTTCGAATCGGTATTGAGCATGAGCAGTGCACAAACTTGACCATAAATTTCATACTGTGCATGATTAGAATGGTTCAGAACTTGAAATCCTGACGAGTGGAATGGAACTTATGACATGCAGCAGCCCTATTTAATTACCACTTTGGACGACAAACTACTACTACTACTAGTATCGGGTATTCTTTTAAATTTGGCACCCAGTATAGTTTGAGTGATTCATAGATACCATTTCCGTAGATAATAGAACTAGACAGATGGCTCATCAAATGTTTTAAATTTGACGCCCCAATTTGGAGACAAACTTGGAGTTAGTTTGGAGACAGCTCACCAAGTATGTGGCGGCGTTACTGTTACAAAAGCAGAATTGAAAACGTGAACATTTAAATAATATAACATTTGTACCAGAGACATCCAAGAGACGTCCAACTCATATTGAAAATTTATTCGCTTTTGCCAGCTGTGGTCTATCTCTGTCTATTACATACATCTGCAGTATGCGTTGTTCTTGTCTTACAATAGGAAAGGTGAAGCAGATGGCGCAGTTGTAGCATTTTTGCGGCTAACTGTCATTGGTCAATTTTATGATTTCAATTTGCTGCTGATTGGAGTCAAAGAAAGAATGCGTGCGCGTGCTTCTTATTTCTTTGTTGCTTTTTTGTTAATTACTTTCTGGGTAAGTAATAAGTATAGACAGCATTATTTTGTGTGTTAATTGCTTGTTTTAATGTATTTGATAGTGTCTGTGGGACTCGTGTAACACAACCGACTGACGGAGGAAATATTCTGAAATGCCATGCGACTCACCTCATCCAATATATTATTACCACATTGTCATATTTACAAGTAATATGAATAAAAAATATAGTATGTAATTTTAAATATTTTTATGTGCTTAAATAAATTTAAAAATAAAAAATTAATACGAACATATTCAAATTTTCGCGCTTCGTTGCTTTAAACGCCCTCTGGATTCACCTGGACCAATTTAGTTGAGCGAATAGAATTTTGCTATTGATTTGGTCGTCTCGTGGTTGTCTCTGATTTGTACAAATTCAGTAAGTGGTGTGATGCAAAATTTAAACAGAGAATTAACGTCACATTATCGTGTCCTAGTCGTTGCTTATTTCTGTTACTTAAAAAAGACATCTGGCGATAAATGAACTAACTGGAATTAGCAAATGTTTAGTTTTCGAATTTGTGCAGGCAAGTGACATCTATTGAGTATTTAACAAACTATTTTTAGGGCGTCCAGTCGTTCCTGCCTCGGTAGCTATCGGGAGAGATCTATTATTTGTGCTATTACGGTACGGAGGGCGCAGCTTTAAGAAAAGATGTGGATGTAAAAGCTATGGCGCCATCTGTTTATATAAACGGCTATTAAATTTCGATTTTTTTTGTATTTTTTGTTTAGGAACGACGACAAAAAAAAATTAATTTTTTCTTTCATCTATCGTGAATGCATCGCGAACTTAAATCCCTTGAAATAGCTGTCTACAATAATAACACAAGATTCACAAAGAATTGTATGTGTTCTCAATACCGCTTGATAGATGGCGCTATATTTAAAAGGAAACACACATATTGGTAAAGGTGACTAATCACAATCGTGAATTAAATACTTATATAGAGTGTTCTTTTAAATTTGACGTCGAGGTTGGTCGTGACACAGTGCTTACTCTGAACATACCACAATTTTGATTAGGTATTTGTTGTAAATCTTAGTTTCTTTTTTCGTTTGTTACAATAGATCTCATCTTTAGTGTCTTTTTTCGTTTTAATAAACGAATAGATCACATTCTTGTGTCGTCTGTTGACTTTCAAACTTCGAAAGCAATAGCAAGTTTAAATGTCAAATTGACAACTGCCATGATGATGATGGTTCACAATTAAATTTTCATCGCCAGATTAAAAAAAAACACTTTTTATGACTCCCTCCTGTTTATTTTTCACTCATAGTTCGATGACATGAACTAAGAGCGCCATCTATTGAGCAAAGATCTAAGTCAACTTGTTTATTGTATTAGCTATTTTTAATTAAATATTTGTGATTCGTTCGCTTCGGTTGTTTCATTAACGCCGGTGCGATTAAAAAAAAAGAAATCAATTTTTTGTTTTTGATTTAATCAAAGAGTGCTGTGTCGCCGTTTCTCGATAAACAAGTGAACAGAATTCTTGTCTCTGATGTTTCCCGTATGAACGATGCATTTTTCTTCTTTGAAAGCAAGAGCAAGCAAATGTCAAATTGACAACTGCCATGATCATGATGGCTCACAATTAAAAAAAACACTTTTTATGACTCCCTCCTGTTTATTCTTCACTCATAGTTCGAACGACATTAACTGAGAGCGCCATCTATTGCGCAAAGATCTAAGTCAACTTTTGTTTATTGTATCGCCTGTTTTTAATTAAATATTTGTGATTCATTCACTTCGGTCATGTTTCATGAAACGCCGACACAATTAAAAAAAAAAGACAGACTCCCTCCCGTTTATTCTTCATTCACAGTTCGAATGACATTAACTGAAAGCGCCATCTATTGAGCAAAGATTTAAGTCAACTTTTGTTTATTGTATTGGTTGTTTTTAATTAAATATTTGTGATTCGTTCACTTCGGTCATGTTTCATTAAACGCCAATACAATTAAAAAAATAGGCAATCAATTTTTTGTTTTTGAATTAATCAAAAAGTGCCGTGTCGCCGTTTCTCGATAAACAAGTGAACAGAATTTTTGTTTCTGATGTTACTTGTATGAACAATTAATTTTTCAAAAGCTTCAAACAAAGCACGTATTAAGCAATGAGGGAAATAAAATTTTGATTTATTCAAATTCCAAAAATTAAATAAATCTTGGGAGTTTCACTATAAATTAGTCAACAAGAGCCATCTATTGAGAAAGTATGAAATAAAATCTTGATGCAATTTTCAATTTTAACAATTCACATCGTAGGAATCTGATTTACTTTAATTTTAATACAATTTAGATTAAAAATGGCATGAAACAAAAACAAATAACACGAACTTATATTTTCTAAGCAATAAAATTGCTGAGCTTTTACTGAAATGTAATTTATTTAAATTGTAATTCCATTATAGTTTATTGAAAAATTTTTAAATTCCAATTGTAATTAGAGTTTTAATGACGTATTAATCAAGAAGTTAAGTTAAACTGGGGGAAAAAACTAAAGGCTGTAATAAAAATAATTTTGGAAAAAAATATACTTTTTAATCAGTACCTATTGTATTAAGTAATCTCAATTTTTTTATTTCGCTTTCAGCATAGCAATCTTGCGTTACATTGCAAAAGAAAAAGGCCTCCCCGAAAACTGGTACCCCAGCGATGGCAAGAAGCAAGCCAGAGTGGACGAATTTTTGGAATGGCAGCACAACAACCTCCGCCTCTTTTGCTCCATGTACTTTCAATTCAAGGTACTTCAGCCATCGCCTCTCAACAGCAAAGCATTTTACTTAAAAATATATTTCAGTACGTGATACCGCTTAGGACCGGGGCAGAAGTAGATGAGGGCATTGTGTCGTTGTTCGAATCCAGGATGATAGAAACTCTTGATAACATGGAAAAATTATGGTTGGAAGGCAAACAGTTTATTAACGGCGATGAAATATCTGCTGCTGACATTTGGGCTGCTTGTGAAATTGAGCAACCACGTAATAAATAATTTGCCAAACAAATTTTCACTTGTTAATGACATGCAAAATGATCACTGACTAAGTGCTTGATTAAATTCTTTTGTTTAGGGCCGGTTTATTCATTTTCAATTAACTTTATCTTCTGATTTATTGTCATAGTAACAATTATACAAGTAATTGTTACCATGGGAATAAACTGATGGTTAAAGTTACTTGAAAGTGAGTAAACAAGGCCTTAAAGTAATAAAGTTGCATGTTTATAAAGTCAACTATGTTTTAATAAAAATTAGAAAATAATTTCGTGTTACATTTTAGAATGAATTATTTTTTTTTCAGGCATAGCAGGATATGAACCGAGAAAGGGCAGGCCCATTTTAACAGCCTGGTTAGAAAGAGTGAAGGAAAAGACGAATCCATTTTACGAGGAAGCCCACATTTTTCTGAATAAAATGGTATCCAAAGGAAAACCAACTCCAAAGTTATAATTCTGTAAATATATGACGTTTTATTCTGGCACAGTATAAGACTCGTATCCTCATGTTTCCTTCTTTAATTCCAAAATACCATCTCATATTTTTTAATATTATAATAACCCAACGTACAGCAGATGACAAAAAGAAATTGAATTGCGAGAACCTAGGCAAGTCAAATACAACAGGACACATTCCACTCTATAATTTAAAATGAAATAAATTAATGTTACTTCTAAGTAGAAACCATGATCGCTCAGGTAGAAGAAATACAAATTTATTTAATGAATTACTTTATACATGGTGTGTTAAAGCGATCATTAAACCACCTTGTGTTTCTTTTGATAGTCCATGTATTTCCTGTAGAAGTTGCGAAGCCCCCCGTTGTTAAACAGTTCCAGAAACAGCTTGAAACTAATCGGATTGACCTGTTGTAGAATTTGCTGCTTCGTCACGTAGGTGTAGAAGCGTTTGAACACAATCGGAATATTCATTTTGTCAACTGCGCTCACCTCATCCACATATTCCTCAGGAGTTAGATGGTGTTTCACTTCGAGGCCTTGAATTTGTTGCACAAAACCCATTCCTGCTTGACTTTTATTCTCATTACCATCAACATTCTTAAGATGTAATTGTGATTCTTTAATAGACTTTAAATTGCAATCTTTAGAATTGATTGGCTCTGATGTAATAGCTTGATCACCGGGGTGTACAGTTTCTTCAAATTGTTTGTCGACAGTCACTGTGGGCTTCGTGCATTTTTCACGTAACGAATTCTTATTTATGTAATTAATAATGCTGGTCCTTACCAACGATTTTTGTTGTGATGGTGTGCTTGAAGTCTGTACATGTATGGATAATTCATTCTTTTTAATTGCTTGAACTAGACTACATTTTTTGTTCATATTAGAAGCACTTGTTTTTATTGCAGATACGTTAGAGTCAGTTCGCTTCAGTTCTCCAATGTTTGCTTTGGAGAAATTTGTTGTCTTATTATCTACTGAATCTATCTTACTTTTTCTGGATGTTTTATTTGCTTCAGTGTTATTTTTTATCGTCGGAGTAATTTCCAGTTCCGCTTGCCTGGATTTAACAAACTCTTCTGCTCTCACTTTTACTTGATCTGTCATCTTAGTTGCCCCTCCCTCTGATTCTTTCAATTTAAGACTATTTATATCTGAGTCATTTTCATTTCTACAAGTTTCTTCTCGGTCACTATCGATAACAATGATTTTTTCTCCGTTTTGTGTGCGCTTGTGCTTGGAAGTTTCGCAGGAGAATTTTCTTTTCTTAATTTTTGATGTGCAATCTGTTACAGTCACGTCCTTTTTCCTTTTAAGGATCAAATCTGTATCGCAATAAGACACACGGTCTTTAGCAAAATAGTGGCCTTCAGATGAATCCGTCCTCGTTATCCTAAAGCCATCAGGCAAATCTGCTTTAATCGGATATTTTGGTGTTATAATAACAGTATCTGTTACTTCACGTTTATCTGTCATCTTCTTGCCTACTTTTGCTTCTTGTATTAAATTATGTGATTTAGGAATATTTGTGTTCGCTTTCAAAACGCTGCTTGGACTTTTGGGGCACTGCGTAATAGTAACGTGATTATTTAGCATATTTTGAAGTGATTGATTTTTGATCGTCACACCCTCGCAGTTCGTTTTCACCCCATTGGATTTTTTTTCATCGCCGACATTAATTATTTGCTTTAATTGACTTGTCACTTTACGTATCACTTCAGTTTCCGTGCACTTTGTGCTTGGTGCATCCGTAAATGTTTGCGTTGCACTTTCAACCATTTTCGTCGTTTTTTCAACTTCTCGGTATATACTTTTCAGATTCCTCCTGTAATTTTCGGTTAAGATCCTCTCGAAGACCTCCCTGTATTTCCTTTTGTGTTCCAAAAACAGTACCTTCAGTTGATTGTTAAAAAAATCCTCGCAGTATTGCACGTATTCGTTCCTGAGTGTCTCCTGCATTTCAGTGACGAACATTTTTCTGCTGCGCTTTATAAATGCTTCCAGTTCTTGCGTTAGCTCATCCGCCTGCAATTCTTTTGGGCTTTGGCATTGCGTTAATAGTGCGACGTTTAATTTTTTTATCTCTTCGATTATGTTGATTACGTCGGTTAGGCACAATTTGAATTTCAGGTGGCCCTCATCCCTCCAGTAGTCGTTGATGGAGATTTTAGCGTGAGTATTAATCGAGTCAAGCATGTGCTTGAAATTCCACTTGATTCGTGTCACTAGCACATCCAGCAGCACACAGATGTCTTGGAAATTTATGCACACGTTTTTCTTGATTGGTTCTTCTTTTAGTTGTTTGTCGCTCGGTTGATTGGGGTCAACGGTAAAATCGATTTTTAAGTTGTTTATTGCTGCCACGTTCTGGAGTGCTTGAGGGTGCAAGCACGGGGGTGAGAAATGTAGTTTGTCGATGGGTATGTGCAAATCGATTCTGGGATTTGTATAAAACTGCATGCAGACTTTTTTTCTAGGATGATGATTTTGACTTTGCAGATATGGATGGCATTGAGGAATGCTTCTTCCAGGCTCTCTGTTGTTGAGATTAATTAACGTAACTCCATCAGGGTATGTGCTACAAATTTTTTGAGCTGGTGAAATCCTTGTGTGCGATTGCTGAATTTTTCTTGGCTGCAAGTAACCCACGGATTGTCTTGCCCTGGGATTAATAAAAGGTTCACTCCTTTTTTGCGATAAATTAATGGCATTTTCTTCTATTGGGGTATGTTGGGGAAATAAAGTAGTGGTGCCCTTTACTTGATTATGTAACCCTCTTCTTTTTGTATAAAAACTCATCTCTGCGTAACTCTTGTTTCTTCCAAATGTGTGTCATTTCATTTTATTATTCTCCTATCGAATAAAAATATAATTAATCATAGAATTTTTTGATTATTATTTTACGTTTAATTTGCTGCAATTAAGTTAATTTACATCAACTATTCTGAAATATTATTAAAAGTGGGGTTTAAAAATAAATTAGAAAACAATCTTTCATTGAAGAAATCACTTGAGTCAGTTTCAATTCATACAGTTTTTGAGGATTTTCTTCTTCAGCTAAATTAGTGCTGTTATTATAAGGATTTAAAGTTCACAATTTAAAAGAAGTTTATTTAAACGAAAATTCCTTCTGTTCTGTTCTGTTAGAATCATAGATTAATGTTAAAACACACACAGACGTATAAAGAGAGAGAAAGTAAAGTTAAATATTTACTGTATTTGATCAAATTCATTCAAAAACCCGGCAATATTGTAAAACTCAAGGCCAACAGATGAAACGTATTAAGATAAATTCATTTATTAAAGTAATACTCTACTTTAAAAGTGATAGGAAAGTTAAGCAAGAGTCTGTGTTATCAAAACTGTTCACAGAATCTCTTTCCACAGTATAGATTTGACTGACACTGTTTACTACTCACCTTGAAGACAAAGTAATTCACAGTTTTCCGCAAATTTACTAGGAACACTTTTACTATCTGAATATAATCTTTGCAATCTCGCAAATCTGTGCGTTATGCCGAGTAATCTAATCTGTTTCGAGATTAGATTAGATTGGGCCTTGCGGTCATGCGTGTGTGCAAAATTAGTAGGTATCTTTTGCAAAATATAAAAACTGCGGAGTTGGCACCTAATCTGATTAGATAAAGCGCCTCTACCGATTATGGGGCGAGCGCCATGATCAAGTAACGCAGTGTGTTGGAATGAGAAAATAATCGTGAGGATTTTGTATTTATTATTGTTCTCATTCCAAACGTTTTTTTTTTCAAGCACATTTCTGTATGGTATTAAATATAAAATTAACAAAATCTACAGGGAGTTATAAAATACATTATTTTGCTATATTAGAATTTCATTTGCTGTTATTTCTTAAAATTAATCGTGTAACATAAATGAAACTCATTTAAAAAAAATACTAGAGGACTGTGGATCACGTGATCGAAAATAGGAATACGGATACCCGATAATTTTGTTACCCGGCTACCCGTTATTGAGACCCGGGTATTTCCCGTTACACGATAAATATCCGCTATGTACCCCATACCCAATAACCATAGAAGTATCTGAAGTAACTATTATTTTATACCTAATTTAAATTTAAAAAAAATGTCACTCAGTTGTCGGACACTTATTACCGAGTATCGGGTAATTATCGGGTACCCCGGGTACTTATCGACTGACGGGTATTCACAAAGAGCAACCTTATATTATTAACTTTCAAACGAGAGAAAAGTTGGTAAAATACTTGCGTCTCGTGGCAATAAAATAAAATAAAATTTAGAACGATCTAGACTCGTGGCCTTCGAAGTGTCAACGAGGTCGTAGTGGGCTGTCAGTTTCGATGCATCCGTCACACGATGACTATTGACCGGTCCTCATAACTGCAGTCATGGGTTGAATAATCAACCAAAGGTGGAAACGGAATGGAATTCCAAAATGTACAGGAAAAATGTACTTGAAGTATACACGAATAACGTACTTACACGTCAATTAGAGAAATGCGAAATTAATTGTTAATATGGGGTCACTCGCTATTGCTTGTCATCTAGATTCTATCACATTCCAAGTCTTTCCAGTCTTTCTCGCAAAAACTTCGACAAATTGCAATACACGACACAGTACCACCGACGCGGAGAAATCTCAGATGAAGTCTACTCCATCCAATAAACGCAAGTCATCAATAATCACGGGATGTTTTCGTTAAAAATACTCCGGTGCTGCCATTTTGCCACGCGAGAGTTTTAGAACGCAACAAAAAGTGTAAAAAAATTGATTATAATGCGCTTTCCAACAGCGGATTGACGCGGAAAAATCTCAGATGAAGTGAACTCCATCCAATAAACGGAAAAGTCATTGATCACGCGATGTTTTCGTCAAAAATACTCCGGTGCTGCCATTTTCCCGCGCGAGAGTGTTAGAACGCAACAAAAACTGTGAAAAAAATTGATTATAACGCGATTCCCTACAAAGCCAAGCGGATTGACGCGCAGAAATCTCAGATGAAGTCAACTCCATCCAATAAACGCAAAAATCATCGATCACGTGATGTTTTCGTCAAAAATTCTCCGGTGCTGCCATATTGCCGTGCGAGAATTTTAGAACGCAACAAAACCTGTGAAAGAAAAATTGATTATGACACGATTTCCAACAAAGCGAGGCGGATTGACGCGGAGAAATCTCAGATGAAGTCAACTCCATCCAATAAACCCAAAAGTCATCGATCACGCGAAGTTTTCGTCATAAAATCTTCTGGTTATTCGTCGTTTTTTTTAGCCCATTGTCTTTTGTTTTACTTTGGCCAATATATCGGTTCAGTTTCGATTTGTTTTTCACTTTGGAAATCGTTTTAATCTTTTGCTTTTCTTAGTCATGTGTTTATTTTTTATACGTCATTTGCTTCCCATCTTCTCTTTCTGTTATTTGTCGAATGTTGTTTTTTTTTTAACCGATCGTCTTTTGTTTTACCTTGGCCAATATAACGTATTCCACTTTTTTTTTTTTTTGAAATTTTGAAGTCTTTAATCCGACACTTTCATGTCTGCCTTTTGTTTCGTCAGTTGTTTGTTTTCTGTCACTTGTTTCTTATATTCTGTTTCAGTTCCGCCGATCGTCTTTTACTTTAAATTGGCCAATATGTCTCATTTCAATTCGTTTCGATTTTTTTTTATTTTGAATAATCTGGAACTTCCACCTTTTGCCTTCTCTTAATCATTTGTTTATTTTTCTGATTGTATGTCTTTTGTTACCTATTTTCTGTTTTCGTTATTCCTCGTTCTTTTTTTAGTCGATCGTTTTTTGTTTTAATTGGCCCCAATACATCATCGTATTACGATTTCTTTTTTGGTTTTTGATATTTTGAAAAACTTAATCCGGCACTTTCATCTTTTTCGTTCTCTTAGTCATTTATTTATTTTTCTGTTTTCGTCATTCCGTCGATTGTCTTTTGTTTTAACCTGGGCAATATATCGTGTTCCAATTTGTTTTTGTTTTTGAAATTTTGAAAGCCATTTAATCTGACACTTGTTTCATTGAAATAAACAGGTACCCGTCGTCATCCCTACTCGGGCTCTAGTCTATCAGTAAAATCCAAATTTCTTAATTCCATGTTACAGATATGAAAGTAACGTTTTTATTATTGGCAAAAATTGTATTCTTTACAAAAAATTCTACTGTTCGAGCATCTCCAGAATCTTCACATAAATTTAAGTTTTTTGACTACAGGTGTCTAAAATATTCAAAATCAAATAACCAAAAAAACTTTTATTATTCACTTTACGCCGTTACGTTCTGTATGAAAACATTATAGATGGCGCCACCATTAAAAAAATTCAGAATTATTTCAGAAAAACAAGCTAATTTTAATCATGAAAGTTGATATCAATTAAAAATAGTGAAGGGAAGGAATGGATCATAATTTACACTAACATAAATATTAAAATGAAAATAATCTTTATTTTTCGATTGTAAAAATAAAAACATCCTTCAGCCGACATCTGTTCTATGTATTTTGGCTAGAAGCTAGTTTTCAACGGAATTTATAGTTGGCAATGCTGAAGTCATGAGTACTACCCCGGAAGAAAAGACGCGATTCTTATAATTGAAGGTTAGAAACAGGGTTACCAACTTGGCCGATTTATCACAATTTTTTTTTTCAATCCAAGATGTTTAAAAAATAATTTCATTGATATGATGGAGTTCCAGAAGTCCTTTTAAGAAAATTAAGTATAGATTATACAAAGGTCTTTTAAAAAAATCTAAAAGGATTTTTCCCCAAATGATTAACTATTCAAATCATGGTAAACGAAAACTTTAGCTGTAATAATCCTAGACAACTGTTCAGTTGATAACAAAATGGATATTTTGAATTAGGATGTAAAAAAAAAGAACAAGATTCAGTCATAAATGAAACATTTATTACAAACAAACCATTTTATTAATCTTCTTCCTCATCAGCAGCACCTCCGCCAGTTCCTTTACGAAGATTCTTCCTCTTAACACGGCCAGGACGGCCACCACCGAACGGAGACTTCAATGAAAAGTCAATGTGCTTCTGTGAATCCAAACGTACTATAAACGACGGTATATTTACCACTTGCTTACGAACTCTGGAAAACAAAACAGACCCCGCCTTAATTTACTAAAAAGACCATTTTAAGATTCACAGTTATTACAAATAAAAAAACTGTCGCCTCACAAGGTACCCAGATCTGCTATATAAAAAAAGCAGATTGGGGCATAAGTTGGTGTCATTCCTCTTCGAGTTCTTTAGCACTAGTTGAGTTAAAAATATACGCTCCCCAGCAACTCTAAACTCGATTATAATAGTGCTCTTATTCCCAGTTTCACAAAAATTATTTAATCAATGATTAATTTAACAGCGTGATTAAGGCCTATGATTGGTTGGGTGAAACAACATAATTGGTTGTTTTAAATCTATTCTTTACTACGTCCAATGATATTCCTTAATCAAAGAATTCAATTAATCGCTGATTACTATTTTTTTTTTGAAACCTACCATTAGTAGTAAACATGATAAATTTGTTACCTAGTTCTAGTGGAATTATAATTTTTTTCAAGGCGTTAGATCCTTCGATCTAAGTGGCCCTTTCGAATCAAAACTTAAGATAATGCAGATCCTATTACCGAATGTGTCTCTGTCTGATTAGAACGCGGGCATGATGAATAGATTTCGCCAGACCGAGCTTGAACACCTGTGTTTGCAAGCGACGTTCCAAGAAATCTTCAATTTTCAGGCCCAATACGTAATCGAGTTTCATTCTACCCTCGTCCAATACACCAATTCGTACAAGACGGCGAAGTAGAGCATTACCTGAAGGGGGAAAAAAAATGAGACTATGAAATTGTTGTTCTAAAATCAAGAGGCATTTGCAAATTGTACCTTTTTCTGAGAAGCCCTCTTTTATTTTTTTTTTAGCAAATTTTGATGCGTAGCACAATTTTGTTTTAAAAAAGGTCTTAAAAATGATCCTGTATAATATGTAAACATATTACAAGAGTGATGGATGCATCCTTAAAATTACAATTACAAAATTATTTTTTAAGGACACTCTGAAAAAAGACAAATGCAATAAGTACGAATTAAGCTGTAAAGTAAAAATGTTTCCGCACTTTCGGCACAGGATTTTTCATGGTATGGAAAGATCCTGCTTCCTAGCTGGAATTTTTTTACCCCTTGTTATAAACATTTCTGGCACTCCTCAAAAAAATTAATATTTTTGGGAGCGTGGCAAAGGGGTTTATTACAAAACAAGCATTATATTTTTGGGTAACACAGAATGTACATTTTTTGTTCTTCTTGAATTTATTTGCCTTCTGATACAAACATTTCAGGCAGACACAAAAACTTGAAACATTTATTCAACCAAAAATGTCTTCTTGCTACTACACCCACAGAAGATCATATTCCTCATTTCAATTAGTGCCTGGAATCCTAATTTTAAGAGAAAGGAGAATTTAAATGTAATGTGTCCTTAATAAAATTTTAAAAATAAATAATAAAGATAAAAAAGCAATTAATATTCTATTGGGGAGACATTATTTTTAATTCTGATTGTACTCGCAATCTGATTGTTCCTTTTTCTTAAAGGAACCAAGGAAAATACGGCCATTCTCTCCAATTGAACCACATGAGTATTTACTGCCTATATATATGAAAATTGCATTTTTTTTTTATTATAAACTGTCTCAAGAATCTATGTCAATAACTTTTCATAGAATTCACTAACAATGAAGTAAAATAAACATACCTTCAAAAAGTCGCTTTTGATCTTTCTCCTCCAAAGTTAACAACTCACGAGCAGCTTTCCGAATTTTAGCGAGAGTGTACTTCACACGCCAGACTTCACGCTTATTGCGAAGACCATATTCTCCGATGATCTTCAATTCCTGGTCCAGTCGAGCCTTTTCATAGGGACGACGGGGCGTCACGTACGTCTTTGAACATACCGAAGGTATTCTACCGTTCACCATTGTGGTGAGATTTTACTGAAAAATGTTTAAAATTCATTGTTAATTAATTGCAAGCTCCAGTTGCACTTGAATATTCCTCATTTAAATTTCCTTCAAAATTACAATTCCTTTCTCTCCTTTTATTCTTTGAGCATCAAGCCAGAGCTCGACCATAAGCAGAGCAAGAACAGGACTTATAAAAACTAAATATTTATTACAGATTACGATGGATAAAAGGGGGCTCTACTCAATTCTTTCACTGGGGAGTCGATTTCTATGAAATTTCTTATAGTATGTTAAGGGGAATGACCCTGCTCTGTTGGAGGTCAAGTTCGGGTTTCAGAAGCACACCCCCGAAAGTTTAATTTATTGAGGTTATGTTACGCATTTCATTTAATAAGAGTTAATGGGGGCTCTGAGCGATTCTAAACTTAACGTAACGCGCTCAAATTGGAAAGCAGCTTTTAAATGAGGGTTTGAGGGCGCAATTTAACACGTGGTATCATCTTATAACCTATAAATGAATAACTTATAAGTACAAAAAAAAAATGTTACCTTGCCTGAAACAGATAAGCAACAAGCAACATTGCAGCCTGTGATTAAACAAGGTGATAATATCGCCTCATTAGATTGGGAACGTGTAAACTCATCGTTACAAATCCCTGCCCAGTTAAATAAGGCGTCGTCATCGTGGAAAATATTCAACATCTTACGTTTAAATACACGATTACATGAAGCTTGATGTTCTTACATGATATATCTGTGTATTTTTAACGATATTTTAAAACATGGAGCAAGAAAACTTACCTAAACCCACCTTCGCCACCGACGACTACCCGAAAAAGAAGGCGATATGGCGGCGTTACGAACAATTTGACAAAGTTTCTTATCCCCTCCATTACTACGGGATAATTATATTCCAATGAAATAAGTGCGATAAAGATAGCCAAATACTTCGTAAGTCAAATCAAAGTAAAAAAGTACATAATTTACGTTATATATTTATAAATAATATTAAATATTTCAAAATTCATAGTGCGCACAACGCGATTTAGTAGTTCTATAAAATAATAATCTCTCTCTTTATTTTATTTGGTTCCGAAATTAAGAGGGGGAGAACCAGTGTTGCCAATCGTAGCAATTTGTCGCTACAATAGCGAGTCATAGCGACACTTTTAAGCCCGTAGCGACGTAGCGGCAGAATGAACCAAAAGTACCTATCTTTTTACGAATCTAAAATTAGTTCAAAATTTGGTGGGTTATAAAAAAAAAAAGAGAAAGTCGTAAGAAATATATAAAGTTAAAAAAAATGGAAACAAAAGACGATCGGTTTTTCAACGCAATTCAGTAGATTATGATAATTTTTTTAATGATTTAAGAAGAATAGTGAGAAAACAATGAAAACAAAATAATAAAAATTCAAAAATAATCCAATTAAAAAATTATAATAACAAAAAAAAAAAACAAGGGAATTTTTAATTTATTAATATTTAAAAACCAATAAGAACAAAAGATTTTACAGAACAATTCAGTATTAAAACAAAAGTAGTGTAGGATCATGACAATCAATTTCGATCTTCCTGTATATATACAGGAAGATCGAAATTGATTGTCCTGATCATACGCTGCTTTCCACGAACTTGATATCGATATTTAGATCTAATTATTAAAATGAAGTTAGCCACATAGGGAGATCTGGGGAAGTTACTAGTGCTGCGTTCGGTAATTACATCTCTGATGTGAGCGTAGAGGAAGTAGATGTTGATCACGTGATCCTGGAAGAATGCGATTTCCTCAACTATTAACAAACGAATCCGAGTCAAATTTTAGGCGGCATAAGACTTCACTGTTAAGTTGACAGATAACTAACCCTTAAATTTATTTATTGTATGTACTTAACATTTAAAAAATGAACATCAAATAGTAGTGACGAAAAACGTATACATAATCTAAACGTACAATTTTGCAAAATGCGGGAACATTTAACATATTGTGCGCATGATCCTCACAATTCATCGGTGAGCTCGATCAAAATACTCCGAGCGAATCGAGTTTCCTCAAACGCATTCCTCGGTGAATAACCGAACGCTTTGGATTTAACTCGAAGACCTCGCTTTACAATTAACGAACGCTTCGGAGTAAAATAAGCGCTCCGATGTAATAACCGAACACAGCATAGATATCCTAAGATTTTGTTGACAGTTCATTGCCGTTCACTCCTGAAAAATGAAGTTAGCAACATAACGAAATCTATCGTAAGATATTGTTGACGGTTCATTGCCGTTCATTCACGAAAAATGACTTATTTAATTGTAATAGCAATCTGATTAAATAATAACAATGTTGTTTATTAGTTAGGTTAGGTTTGGATGTAAGTTTCATGAATGTTCTATGCACACCACTGTTTTTCGTTTTAACCTTCATGTGATAGATATAAATATTAATATCAAGCCCACAGGAAGTAGTGTAGGATCAGGACAATCAATTTCGATCTTCCTGTATATATACAAATATACTGAGAGTAACTAGTGCAGCTGAATCGAAAACGCTATGAGTTTTCCGATTTTCTATTGAATTTTCTTTCTTTGGTAAAAAAAGACTAGCCGTTGCGGATAAATATTTCCTTAAAATCATGAATGATGTCAATTCTTTTTAGTTTCTACTTAGAAACAATTTTTTCTTGATCAAGAAAGATAATTTTCCCACCATTATTTCTGAAAGTTGATTGGTTGCTGGCCTCAAACATTTCAATATTACGGCGCGCCAACTTTAAATAAATCAACAAAAGTACAAGTTCGGTTTATGTCAACTAGCACGTACGCAGGCCTCGGAATTAACGCTAAAATTTTGTACATCCATCTTCGTAAGAACATTAAAAGAACAAGTTATTTAATCAGTTGCATTCCCGTTCAGCGATAAAGTAATTACGTTCAAGGTGTAAGGTTAGCTTTCACTTTATAAATAAATTCTGTATTGATGTTCGCGTATTATATAAAATACGATATGTGCAACGAATATTTGCGTTCGAAATGATCTGCATTCGCGCTGTGTCCGGCAATTGCAATCTCAATAGCATATTTCGTAGATTTTCGCTATCAAGTGACTTACGAGTGTCCAGCGGTAATTTGCAAGGTGTGAGTGTCACTTCTCATGTTTGCGCTGCGTACGTTGAAAACACAAAAGCAGGGAGACTTTCATTAAGGTCAAGGTATGTCGTCGTAATAATTCAATTTTGTTTTGTTTACGTCAGTTATGTAATTGCAATAAATCATATTTTAGGTCTTTATCATCTTTTTTGCAAGCCAGGAGCATGTCGAGCGAAGCTTCTGGTGGTGAGGTTGAACCTCGCAAGACAAACAGGCTTGCTTTAGAAAAATCGCCCTACTTGTTGCAACATGCTACTAACCCCGTTGATTGGTATCCATGGGGCGATGAAGCCTTTGAAAAAGCCAGACGAGAAAATAAGATAATATTCTTATCGGTCGGATATTCTACTTGTCATTGGTGAGTGGTTTGGTTTCAGAAAAAAATTGCTCATTTCAATGGGGGGTCACAATTAAGAACAACATCCACAACATGTCTTATGTTTTTATTTCTTTTGAAAAAGCCAGACGAGAAAATAAGATAATATTCTTATCTGTCGGATATTCTACTTGTCATTGGTGAGTGGTTTGGTTTCAGAACAAAATTGCTGGTTTCAATGGGGGTCATATAATTAAGAACAACATCCACAACATGTCTTAGATTTTTATTTCTTTTAATTTAGAGGCAATATTTTAAAGGATCATTTGCTCGAGTCATGAGTTTGTTACGATCATAATATTTACACAGTTGGTACTTTTGTCTAGTTTATTAAGAAAAAACAAAAACTGACAATTTTCTTAATATGTCAGCTGTTCCATAAATTCCTTGTTTTTTCAGACCAAATGTGTTCCTTTGAAGAGAATAGAAAAATAAAGAAATAAAATATCATTGATGGTACTACATGATCATTTAAATTTATAATTAAAATAGGCTGGTTTTTTTTTTTATAGGTTGCGTATTTTACAAATGTAAATTAGAGGTTAACCTCCAGGGAAGGAGGAAAATAAGAAGAAGAAATTAGAGGTTATGTAAAAGCTTTGATGTTTATAGGGTTTGCATGTTCAATCATTTTAATTTAAAGCAAATCAAGCACTGAAAAGTAGTGTAGTTTTAGTGACAAGCATAGCAAATGTTCAAAATTTTCGTCCCCGACGATTAATTAAACATTTTGAAGTCTCACTTTGACACAAACAATTTTTTAAAATTTATGTACAAACAATATTTATAAAAAGCCAAATGAAATGTTCAAAGTACCCTTCCTTTATTTCATAGCAGCTATGATATCTCTGTTGCAAGGAGCTTTTCAAAAACCCCCGGATTATTATTACACATTTGCAGAGCCCTGTTCATTAAGACTTCCCTGTATAGTTTGGGCTATATTACTCTCCTTCAATGTTTGTTATACTTTTTTTTTTTTAAACACCCTGAATATTCTATTACGGACTATTAAGTTTGAGTGGTTCAGTTAAAATTATTTTAGAATAAAATTACTAGATTTGTTTAGAGGTTGAGTATAAACTTACAGACTCTTTGGTTGGTAAAGAAGAACCCTAACTTTTCGCTAAATGTTAGTTTTCTAATGAAAAAGTCACTAGATTTGTCACTAAACTGATCACAAATTCTAATTTAATTTAGTTTTTACACAAAATCAAGAATGTTTTTAACTTAGCTAAATTGTTAGTTAAAAGAAATGTTTTTTTTAAACCTAACACATTTTTTTAGAAGCTTTTATGGAAAATGCAGTTTTTCTGTTTTTCTTTCTGTTTTCAAAATCAAAATTAAAAAAAAATTAATAAGGAAAGAAGTGTATGTGGAAGCATATTGTGCAAAAAATATACAAAAGACAAAGAAATGACGAGAGAAAATAAATTAAAGGCAGTTACATAAAAGAATGTTATGAAAAAGTGAAGAGGAAGACTGTTACAACAATTACACAGCTAGAAGAATAGAAATATGAAGAAATGAG
Organism: Serrognathus titanus; assembly: GCA_039766575.1. NCBI lineage: Eukaryota > Metazoa > Arthropoda > Insecta > Coleoptera > Lucanidae > Serrognathus > Serrognathus titanus. The sequence continues at coordinate 10,623,398 of CM077914.1, forward strand.
GAAAAAGTGTGTAAATTAAGCAATGAAATGTGTACAAAAAAAGAGAAGGAAGAAAATAGGAAAAAGTTTGATGCAATACAAAGAAAGCTGTGAAATAATAACAAGGAAAGTAAAGAGAAAATATGAAAAATAGATAAGAAAATAATCTAATGTTCTTTAGCAATTCCTGGGTTGTGGAAATTGAATAAAAATATCATTAATTAATCACCTGTCTTTTGCTGATGAAATTTCTTCTTCTTTAATTTGGACGTCAGGTCACCTTCCTTTAATATAAATTTAAATAATTGTTGAGGAGAATACATACATGAGAAAAACTAATCAAAATTCAAGGGGATTTCGATTTCTTTTAAAAATGACGAAAATATAATCTCTGAGGTATTCCCTTGGAAACAGTTCAAATATTAGAGAAAACAGGGACGAGCTGAGAAAAATAAAGTAAAAAGAAATTAAAACAAAATATTCAAATATTTTAAATTATTTGTCCACCATGAATACATTATTTTTATAGTATATACTTTTTTTATTTGTAGGTGTCATGTTATGGAAACGGAATCATTTGAAAATGAAAGCGTGGCAGAAATCATGAATAAACACTATGTTTGTGTTAAAGTGGATCGAGAAGAACGCCCTGATGTAGACAGAATGTACATGTCATTTGTGCAGCGTACTACAGGAGGGGGAGGTTGGCCCATGTCTGTTTTTCTAACCCCAGACTTGGAACCTTTGTTTGGAGGTACTTACTTCCCCCCTGAAGATAAATACGGCCGAGTAGGATTTAAAACATTGCTGACTTTAATCGCAAAGCAATGGACTGAACAGCACCTTATTCTTAATACCGAAGGTAATTACTTTTTATATAATTTCACTTTTTGTTGGCTGAGTATGAGTATTTCAGCTAAAAGCTCGGTTTCTGCGTTGAAACGATTGTCGAGGCATAAGTTTGTCACATCAGATACCATCAGTGTACCTTCGGAGGATGCATCCAGAAAGTGCTTACAACAATATTCAAGAGCGTTCGATAAGAAGCACGGAGGTTTCTCTTCCGCCCCCAAATTTCCACAGCCATCAATTTTCAACTTCCTCTTCCACATGTACTCAAGAGATAAAACATCGGAACAGGGCAAGCTCTGTTTGGATATGTGTTTGCACACACTTAAAAAAATGGCTTACGGTGGTGTACACGATCATGTGAATACGGGGTTTGCTAGGTATTCAGTGGATGAAAAATGGCACGTACCCCACTTTGAGAAAATGTTGTACGATCAGAGTCAGCTCGCAGTTTCATATTGCGATGCCTACGTTTTAACAAAAGATGAGTTTTATGCCGATGTAGTTCGGGATATATTGAATTACGTTTCAAGAGATCTGAGTCATGAACTTGGGGGATTTTATGGGGCTGAAGATGCTGATTCTTTTCCGTATGAGGGGGCTAAGCATAAACAAGAAGGAGCTTTTTGTGTTTGGGAGTACAACGAAATCAATAATTTGCTGGATGAAAAGACTGACGACGTTTTACACTCGGATCTATTCTGCTTTCATTATAACGTTAAGAAAAACGGCAACGTAAATCCCGCTCATGATCCACATAACGAGTTGAAAAATAAGAACGTTCTTGCATGCTTCGACTCGTATGAGGAGACTGCTGAAAAATACAATATTAGTGTGGAGAAGTTAAAAGAAATATTGAAGAAAAGTCTACAAGTTCTATATGATGAACGACAGAAAAGGCCTAAGCCCCATGTCGATACAAAGATAGTCACTTCTTGGAATGGTTTAATGATTTCTGGGTATGCAAAGGCGGGTTTTGCTTTAAAAGATCAGAACTATACAAATAGAGCGGCTCAAGCTGCTAATTTCATCAAAAGATTCTTATACAATGAAGAAACTAAAACACTTTTAAGGTGTTGTTATAAAGGCGATAACGGAACTATAGCTCAAACGTAAGTATTTAGATTAATTGGGCTTTATTTTATAACACAATGATTTTTTTCTTTGCTTTCAGTGTAACTCCAATCGTGGGCTTTCTGGATGATTATGCGTTTCTAATACGAGGGTTATTAGATTTATATGAAGCTTCTCTTGATGCGAATTGGTTGCAGTGGGCTGAAATCTTGCAAGAACAGCAGAATAACTTGTTCTGGGACAGTGAATGCTCTGGGTATTTCACTACCCCCGAAGGTGACGGATCAATTTTAATACGAGATAAAGAAGGTAAGTGTTCGTAAACTCATTAATAATTAAACAATTTGTTTATATATCAAAACACATGTTAGAGATATGTAGGCGCCATGCACATGTTGCGTTCAGAAAATTTATTATTTTTAACAATAGATCATTCTTTACTATAAAATACAGGGTGTCTCAAACTTCTGAAATGATCCAAGAATGCCCTCTTTATATAATTTTATCTAAAATAATGTCTTAATGAAAGTGGTGTAGGTTTCCATTTTGCATAATTTATAATTATTTCCAACTACACATTCAAAAGTTACAGATCTAACTTATGATTTTTTAAAAGGAATATACTTTATTGCAGTTTTGGTTAGCCTTTGAAGAGTCAATGAAAATGATATCACATTTTATTTACTTATTTTGATTAACTCGGTATTTATTTCTAGTTTTATGCAAAAATTGGGTCATATTCGATCGCTTGCCAAATTTCTATACTTTTGTGCTTTTAAAACATTCATTATTTTTGAAAATCAAGGAATTATCAACTGCAGCACAGTTCAGTTAGTTCGCGTATCGCAAAATTAATAAATTTTTTCAAATGGAACAACCTGTATATTACAATATGTACACGGATGGGTAGCCATTTCTATGACTTTTCCGAGTTATCAATTATATATCAAATTAACAAACTTTAAAAAAATATACAATATTAAAAAAACAGCATTAACAACTTTCGGCATCTTTTAACAGATGGCGCTGCTAAGTGCTGAATGAAAAGAGTTATTTAATTTGTTTGGTTTTCCGTGAAACTAGTGTTACCAACGTTTAAAAACCAGAATTCCCCCAGGAGTTACCAAGAAATCTCTTTCAACATAGAAAATCCCTAAAATTTGTTACTAGATTCAGGAATAAAAAAGGAAAAACGTAAAAAAACATTAAAAATGCATAATGTTAAAGGAAGTAGAAGAAAAAAAAATCGATTTTAAGGCGTGGTTCTCAGTAGATTAATAATAAATTTAAAAAAAAAGAAACAATTTGAAAAGATTCGGGATCAAGCAAAGAAAGCAAAATAATAAAAATTTAAATATAATCTAAAAAAGACAAAATAACAAAAGACAATCGATTTTACATTAACACATTACATTAATAAAAAAAAAATTAAAAAGAACGATAGGAAATAAAATTAAAAAAAAAATAAATAAAAACAAAAGACAAACGATTTTACAGGACAACTAATCAGTAGATTAATACAAAAAAAAAAAAAACTGTTTAGAAGGAGAGGTGACAAGTGACAATTTAGAGAAAATAAATTAATAAATCTTAAATATGCCTATAACAGTAATAAAAATTTTGTTGCAAGTCGGTTTTGATTGCAGTGGATTCTTCGAGCATCCTCTGTATAGCTGTTTCGACCCTATTTGGGGCCTCGTCAGCAGAAGCTAGCTCGAGAACCAAAATCAAAACCGATTTGGAACAAAATTTTTATAACAGTAATATTAAAAAAGACACAATAAAGTAGAATTCAGTAGATTAATAAATTGGAACAAACGAAAGAAAAGCATTCGGCATGTTTCAACAGATGGCGTTGTTGCACGTCTTTATGAAAACGCAAGTAATTTTTTCGTGATTGTCAGTTGAAACTCAGTGCCCAATGGATGGTGATTTTTCAATATTACCCGTCAATAACCGGTGAATTACCCTCATAGAAACAAAAGAAAAGAAGACTATCGGCAAGTTTCAACAGATGGCGCTGCTGAACGTCTTTATTGAAACGCAAGTAATTTTTTCGTGACTGTCTGTTGAAACTCAGTGCTCAAAGGATGTTGATTTTTCAATATAACCCGTGAATAACCAGTGAATTACTTTCATAGAAACAAATGAAAGAAATACTATCGGCAAGTTACAATAGATGGCGCTGTTTAATGTTTCACGATAAAGCAATAAATAGTGTTATAAACGTACACAAAGGTCGTTTTAATAGATACTTTGAGAAACTATGTGGAGCGTATTCTTGTTATACAGAATGCCCATTTTAAAGCGTGTTCCTTAAAGTCACGATTTTACAGTTTTCTGTTTTCTTGACCTTTTGTTATTTACGATTTGGGTTGCCATGTCTAGGGAAATTTCCTTTAGGGAATTTAGATACATATTCCTTGAGGGTTTTAGAAAAGACAAGCCATCAATCAAATCAGAAATAACTTTTTGTTTTCATAATGTACTAATAAAATCATGGTAAGAGAATTTTTAAGGCGCACGATTTAAAATTGAAATTTTGAAAATGAGGTATTGGATATGAGAAATTTTGACTTGCGTATTTCAGGAATTTCCTTATATTTGCAAGTCATAATTTGTATTGTATTTTATTAAAGGTCATATGCAAATTGTTAGTGGGTTTCCTAGTACACATCGGTAGTTCAACTTTCAGTTTCTTTTTACAAAATAATGTTTGAAAATTCATTTTAAAAAGTCTCTTAATCTCTAATGACTTGAAAAAAAATCTTAAAATCTGAAATTGACTTGAAAATTAACTAAAAAATTGTGCTGGTAGCACATTATCGATCACAGTTTTCTATTATATCCAGTTTTATTATTTACAGTTTAGATACAGAATACCAGAAGCGATGTTCGGCTTCTGTCAACCTCAAAACTTTTTATTTGCTCGATGTCATTCGTTTGTATTGCCGTAACTCTCAAATTTCTTGCATTCTTTTGACGTTTAATGCACCAAAACAATGGCGTCAAGGACACAAAACCCGGACCCAAAAACATTAAAGGTTCCAACACAAGTTTCGCTTCTGGTTTTCTGTAATTTAGATTATATCAGTGTTGCCAACTCTAGGGAAATGTCCTTTTTTTTAGGAAATTTTAAATATCTTTAGGGACAAAGGGAATATTTAGAAAATCTACGAAAATTTAGATACTTCTGCTAAAAAAAAAAAATATTTAAAGGTAAAAAGGTAAAAAATAAAATAATGCTTCAATTACTGTTCTAAAAAGACCAAGAATGCCCAAAAAATTACAGTGCCATCTATTACCGAAAACTGGAATACCTAAAAATACCTCTTTCTGAGCCCTCTTTGCAATTGAATATAGCCCCAGAGGCAAAGATAGATAGTTTTGCTTCAAATGGTTTTTTTGACCTTCTTGACCTTTGTATATCGAAGTTTCATGTTTCATTGGCGTTAAGTTGTGCCAGTTCCGTCATTTTCAGCCGGGAAATTAGAATTTATAGTTCCTTTTCCTTAACCTTCTCCTATGCTTTGTTGAAAAGCCACGCTTCGAACACTTGCTAGGCTTTGTAAATCGTCTTCCGAACTGCCTCTGGTGTTAGATCGAGGCTCTTCAGAGTTCTGAGTTGGTTTATTTTTGCTTTGTTTTTTTCTTTACCTTCGATGCTTACCAAAGTGCAACGAAGATTCTCCTTCCAAATCTTCTAATGCCATTAGCATGAGGATGTGAAGAGGAGGAAGGGAAAAGATCGTTACTTCCTCGCCCTTGATTTGCTCCTGAATCGTGAAGGAGAGAACTTTCCATCTTCCTTTGCTATTACCAACTGACACTGAAGAGGAAGGGAAGAAAAGATCGTTACTTTCTCGAGCTTAATTTTTGGCTGAGCCATGAAGAAATTAATTTTCTATTTTAAAGTGAACTTGGAACTTCATCACGTTTGTTTTCCATCCTTACTAGATTTCGTGTATTGATGATCTACCTTACCGATCCTCAATTGGATTTGGATTAGACCCTGAAGAAAATATATCTTCATATATTGCTGGGAGTAAAAAAGTACAACCCATCTTCCTTCTCTGTACTATAATCTTCTCTTTTGCTTGATTCCATTGTTAGAAATAAGAAAGTTTTTTTTTGTACGCTTATTGAACTTTTATATAGAAGGTTTGCTCTACAGAACCTCCATTGGGGTTAAGTTAATTTCTGAAGAAACTCCATCTCCTACTGAAATTTAAAAAAATGCTATCTATTTTGATTCCTTTACCCTCGATGTTCTACTTCGCATTGTTCATCTTAATGGATTTGAGGGAGTTTTGTTTTTGCCTTTAGGGAGACTATTGGAATTGAGTTAAGCTTTGAAGGGGAAAGCATCTCCACCTTTTGTTGAGATTAAAAAAAAAAACAACCAACCTTGACCTTTTTTTCGCTTTGTTCCCTAATGGCCATGTATTACACGTGTATTGGGCTTCGTCCATTAAAGGTCTACCTTACGGAACTCCCACTGGTGTTTAGGGTAATTTCTGGAGAGCATCCTTCTGCTTGCCTTTGTTTTTATTAAAGGCTATTGAGGCAATCATGAAGAAAACTTCACTTTTCAGGCCTTCCTTTGAAATCTCTTTTACAGAACCTCTATTGGGGTTGGGTTAAGTTCTGGAGAGAGAATAAAGTCTCTTCCTCGATCTTCTACTTCGCTTTGTTCTTTTTAATGGCTTTGTTTTATACGTTTATTGGATTTCGTTTGTCTTCTATTGGAGTTAAGTTGTCGAAAAAAAAAACAACTTTGTGTTCCTCTTCCTTAATCTATTTCTCTGCTTTGCTTTCTCTAATAGCCGTGGTACTTCGTCCATTGAAGATCAACCTTACAAGTGTAATTTCCCATTCTTTTGTTTTCCTTCAAGATCACTGAAGGGGGCATGCAGAAAAGTTAAATTTACAAGCTTCCTCTGCTGGGTTTAGAAAGAGCTACCGAATGAGGACCAACCTGTTTTCAGAGAAAGAAAAAATCCTAAAAGAGACTAATGAGGAGTTTGAAGTCCACCAGAAATGGACGTGCGTACAGAAGGTACCCCAAACCAACTTGAGAATCTAAACTAGACAGAGGGGAGATTATAAGAGTCTAACCTCTTTGACATGACAGAGAAATCATGATGGGTGCAAGGGTTTTATACGTAATTCAATACAACAATGTACCGTGCCTTCAAATGAATTCAAGAGGTTGCTAACACTGAGATATTAAAAAAAAGCAGGTCATTAGACATTAAATATTTATTCAAAGTGATACCCAACTCCTAGTATAAACAATTCAATGTCGAAAGTTACTTTAGAAATGTTAAATTCTGGTCGAAAAGAATAAGCTGTGCCGGTGCTGCCAACATAATTTTTTTAAATCAGTTTCACGGCTAACTTGTTAACTTTTTTTCGATCATGTTGTATTTACAGAATCTTTATGATTTAATTGCGTGCAGGTTTATTTTCCATTTTATCCAGTATATGGTGGACCTTCGTTGTGTCTACACAACGAATATTCCATATTGTAAATGCGGAAAAAAGTTTAGAATTTTACGTTTTCTAAAAAAAGGCATTGCGTGTGTATCTTCTGACGTCTAGCCGATTGATTTAACAATATTTTCTTTTGTATGAATTTTTAACAGTACATACAAACGTATTTCAAAGGGGATCCCCAATACCTAAACATTTCTTCAGAAAATATATAGTATTGTGTATGAGAAGGAACCAAAAAATTGTTTTATTGTGAAGTGCCTTTTCGGAGTGAAAAGTAACGTATAAAAATACCAGTGAGGAATACTAAACGACCTTCTGGAATATATTCCGTAAGGTTTCAGTGGAGATAAAAATATAAACAAAAATTTGCATAAACAAGACAAGATTATATTCTGATCCGCGCACGTGTACTAAACATAAACGAAGTGCCTTTTCAAACATCATAAATTACTAGTATTAAGTAGGAAATACTAACCGCGTCGAATAATAAACATTTTACACATTTTACAACGCGTCCATATAGCACCAGGAACTAACTAACTTGTCAACTATCAGATTCTCTGTAGGAATTCTATTGACTGCGTTAATTTTCTCGCAAAAATAGAACCGCCTGCTATTTTTACAAAGCTTTAGTTTTTTTGCTGGCGGCGCAGCATATTGTAATACGAAAAATATGTCTTGTAAATATTTATACAGCAATTCCTTTGAATTCTCTCTCGCTTTTAAAGTTATTTTGTTTTTGTTTTATTTGCACTATTTTTAATGAGCTTCTTGTGTTATCGGCAAGTGAAACCCAGAACGACATGCTGTTTCATCAGAAACTTTGTACATGCATGTATTTGAAGTTCTAGGGCAATGTTTATCAGCATATCGGATTCTGTTTGAGAGGGTGTAAAGTAAAGTCGTCGGTGGAGGATCGCAACTTCGGGCGGTTTTCCTGAATACGGAAAGTGGAACACATATACATACTTAGATGTCAAGTCAGATTTATTGGTTTAAAAATATAAAACGCGTGTTTGTATCGTATATAATTTTATTTAACACAATTTGGAACTTTAACAAATACAACAAATAGAACAATTATTGATTGGAATAAATGAGTGAACAATGAAAACAATATATTAAACAATGTGCTTGACGCTTTATCCTCCTAGACGGAAATCGTCTGGAGTAACGGTCTGCTTTCTTCAACGATGTTGGAAGAGAGTGTGGAATACATGGAAACTTTCAGGTCGATGTTTCCTCCGGTGTTCCTCTTCTCCAATACGTGGAGTGCGTGGGAAATCTTCAGGACGATTCGAATACCTAGTATGTTCCTTTTCTACACCTGCTAGCTTCGATGATGTCGATGAATATATGGAGTGTGAGTGATCGAGAGAGGGGGGGGGTGAATCTGACAATGACTGCACAGAAGACTTGTATGTGCTTCCGATAATGTGATTGTAAAAATTACGTCTTTGCTCCAAAATGTAGAAAGAATGTCCCATGTGGTAGTAACGTGACTTATAGGTTGCATTTGCCCGCCTCCGACCGTCCGGTAATGATGCCACTTTACTAGAAAAAAAACGAAAAGAACATCATGATGACGTTTAAAACAATCACTTCGCCATTGCATCATCAGGTGATTGTAAAAATTACGTCTTTGCTGCAAAATGTAGAAAGAATGTACTTTGTGGTAGTAGCGTGACTTATAAGTTGCTTTTGCCCGCCTCCGATCGTCCGGTAATTATGCCACGTTTGCTAGATCCTTCGAAAAGAACGTCATGATGACGTTTAAAGCAATCACCTCGCCGTTGCATCATCAGTTGATTGTAAAAATTACGTCTTTGCTACGAAATGTAGAAAGAATGTTCTTTGTGGTAGTAGCATGACTTATAGGTTGCTTTTGCCCGCCTCCGACCGTCCGGTAATGATGCCACTTGCACAAAAGAGGCGTGTGTGTTTCCGACAATGACTGCACAGAAGACTTTCAGTTGTTCCTGACAATGTCTGCACAGGCGGCTTGGTTAGTATTTCTGACAATGCCTGCACGGAACGCACAGAAGTTGGAGCGGTCAGCGCTCTCGCTTTTATAGGGCTTTTTCGTAGCGGGTATGAAGTAACTCTGCATCATTGGTTTAAATGCGTAATCGAATCACAAATGACCAGAGCTGTATCTTATTCGTCAGGCACTGACTTTTTATGTTTACTCCGGAGGTTGTCTTAGCAACAATAGGCAACGGGTGACCTAAATTCTATTTATTTGCGACAATCGTTGCTTTGTTATTTAAATGTCCCCGTATCGCTTCGCTTTGATGTTTGTCAATTTCGCATTTCTGACATCTGTAATTTTGACGTTTGTCGTCATCTGTCACTATGATGTGTTTCGTTAGTTGCTAAGCAAGGTGGGAGCCCCCATAATATGTATAAAGTAAAAAAAATGGATTAAACATACATAATGGAGATTTAAATTAAGAAATTTTGGCTTGAATTTAATTCTTTATTCGCAAATTGGCGTAAACAAAAGATTGTAATACTTATTATGGTCCTTGATTCGTATTTTTAAGTCAAATGAAATCCTGGGTGAAGGATGTTCGACGACAGTTCGAAAATTCTTTTTGCCAATTTGGGATTAGCAGAGAGTACATATCAATAACAAATCTGTGCTCTAAAGTTATTCTTTTCATCCAATTTGAAAGAACATGCACGGCAGACAGTTTGAGTTTTTTGTTTTACTTATTTTTTTTTGGTTAAGTTGGCAAAATGCATGCGCAAACGCACATGTCAATTACAAATCTCTGTTCCAAATATTTTTTTTTAGTTGCTGTGGTATGTGGGTAGTAATTAAAATTAAAACTAAAGGCTTTAGATCTAACAAAATAGCGCAACTTTCCACCATTTTTAATTAGTTAAGTTAAGTTACGCGCCAAATTCAGAATTGACAGCAGCAAAAGTTTTATGACAGTCCAATATTAGTTAATAACAATGAATAGTAATCACAAAAAAATGTAACAAATTAATTTTATAAATAAAACCAAACTTAATTGGTAAATATTTTTGTCTTGATTAATTACCTGTATCGATTTTATACCTCTATACAGGTCGTTTCTCAAGGTCATACAAAAAATTGTGGTGTATTGTATATGCTATGATCTCAGGACCAAAATTAAAGTAAAAATTTTAAGAAAATTCTTGCCAGGAATCAATGACTGTGAGAATTGTTTCAAATCTCTGGGATAATGTCGGCCCTTCACTGTAGGGCGACAACGTGCTCCTTAGTTTTCGTAATTTCACGGTTAACTTACAATTTTCTGCGTAAGTAAAATGTAAAATATGTGCTTTTGTAATTTCGTTGAACAATTAGTACAATATGTGAACAAGTGACCTTAATTTCTTTTCACTTTGTGAGGACGGACACTTTCCGCTGCCCGTGCCGGGCCGTGTAAAAACTCGTCAATAGTTGGTTTCTTCTGAACGTGCAAAACGTACATCTAATTAAATAAACTTATAACCAACACTAGTTAATACTCAAAAATCTTAAAATATCTAACTGCAATGCCCGATGATGATATTAGCACTTATTGCTCTACGTGCAAACAACCGTTCACTACCATCGACTTGAAATTCATAATTGAGTGCATTGAATGCAAACAATTTTATCATGATACATGCGAAGGTATACTCCATAGAAGAGGTTTTCACATGAAAAAGAAAACCGCCTGGAAATGTTTGAAATGCGAGCCCACAACAAATCTTACAGCGAAGCTGTCCTTAATGCGGACATTGCTGAATCTAAAATATCTGAAACCAAAATTCGTACCACACCTTCGTTGCAAACGACTGATGTTTTACCTGTACAAATTCCGTTTCGCACCAATAAAAATAAACTTGCTAAGACCAAAGCAAATATAAACTTATTTATCAAAATATTCAAAGACAAAAAATGGACAAAATTCTTCAGTTACAGACGTCCCGGCTTCAAACGTAAATGAAGAACCAGAACAAACAGTGCAAACAGAAGAGGAAAAAGAAAATTTTACTCTGGCAGTCAATCGTAAGAAAAAAAATATCAGTACCTGCCGAACAAATACTGCTCTACCTGGCACCGCTGAAAATTCAACAGTTCGTGGGGGTATTAAATTCCAACACTTTCACTTCTTCGGCTTCGACATAAATACGACAACTAAAGAAATATCTCTTGGATAAAAATTTTCCTAAAGCTAAATGTGAACAAATCACCTCAAAACGCCCAGATGAATATTCATCATTTAAAATATCCGTCCCGGACACTCAAGTTGACGCACTTTCATCACCAGATTTGTGGCCTATGGATGTAAGAGTCAACTGTTTTTTATATCGACTGATGAGGAATACGCAACCAACATAATATCTACTGCTTGCAATAACGAACTTTTAGAATTCGTCCACCAAAATGTGCAATGTTTGTCATCTTATATAAAAGAAGTAAATGTTTTTGCTAACTCCTTGAAAGCATGTAAAGTTCCCTGTGTAAGCGAACATTGGCAATCTGCGGATGAACTACCACTGCTAGCCATTCAAAACTTCAAACTAATATCTGGTTTTGTAGGAATAAACTAGAACATGGGGGCACTCCTATCTACGCGCATCACAGTTTAAAACGAAAAACAAATTCACATATAAATAATTTGTCTATACCTTGAAATAAGTAGTGCTGATTTAGATTTTGAAAGTAAAATCACTGTAGTACTACTGTACAGACCTACCAATGGCAATCTATCAACTTTCTTTGAAATTTTTGAACAGCTAACGTCAAGACAACGACTGTTTATCATATCTGGCGACTTCAACATCAATGCGATGGGTGAATCCAACACCCTTAAGACTGACTTAAGAAATCTTCTTGATTCTTTCAATTTGCAACTTGCAATACACAGTCCCACACGCATCACAACAACTTCAGAAACATGCGTTGATAATATTATATCAAACATATATAATATAAAAATCGACATTGTTCCAAACCATTTAAACCATTTAAAAGCAAGAAAAGCTCAGGTCTTGGCAACTTTCCGCTATTTTTGTTGAAGAAATCTATTCTTGCTATTATAAAACCTCTAACAAACATAATAAACGCCTCTTTGCTGGGTGGGATCTTTCCTACTAGTCTCAAAACTGCAATCATCATACCAATATTAAAAAAAGGAAACCTTGCAGAACTAGCGAATTACAGACCGATTAGTTTGCTATCCTCTTTCGCGAAAGTCTTCGAACAAATCATGTATGTCAGGATATACGACTTTATTTCAAAGTGCAATCTATGGAACACTAGGCAACACGGTTTCTTAAGAGAGAAAACCATCGAAACTACCCTTTTTGACTTTACAAATTACATCTTTAACAGTTGGGAAGAAGGAAGTCTTGCCTGCGGTTTATTTTTAGACCTAAGTAAGGCTTTTGATACGCTTGACCATAACATCAGTATGGTATCCGTGGACTGGCCTTTGACTGGATACTATCTTATCTTACCTGCAGGCATCAATTGGTGGTTCTTAAGTCCAAAACTGAAACATCGCATCGAAATCACCAGAGGAGTACCTCAGGGAAGCGTCCTAGGACCACTGTTGTTCGTATTATACATGAATGACTTGCCAGAAAGAATACAAAACGGCAACTGTATTGTTTTTAGTTACGAAGACGACACCTATGTCTTAATAAAGGGGAACGCGTTTGTTGACGTTCCAAAACACGGCCAACATTGCCTGCACAACTTGGAACAATGAATTTCTCAAAACAATCTAGTGTTAAATGAAACAAAAACCAAGTGCTTACTTTTTAAAACCATAAATTTTTATGAAACACCATCCTCAATAACTGTAAACAGTAAGCAAGAAACTCTCGTGAACAGTGTTCGTTACCTGGATATACATCTGGATCATAGACTAACATGGATCGACCATATTGACTGGTTATGCAACAAACTCAGCACGGTCTGATTTGCCTTAAGGACTCTTAGTTATCATGTCAATTCTGAAACTTTAAGAACTACTTACTTTGCAAATTTCTATTCACATCTTCAGTATGGAATAATTTTTTGGTGTAGGTGCGCCAACATAAATAAAATATTTATTGTACAAAAAAAAGCTATACGGATTATAAATATATTGTCATGCCGTGAGTCTTGTAGGGGAATTTTCAGACAAAATCGCATGCTAACTGTTCCTGGCTTATATATCTATAAATGTTTAATCTTTTTGCTGAAAAACAGGCAATTATTCACGAATTTTGAAAATAAGAATATTAACAAATATAATACACGGAACATCGACTGCTTTTTATATCCTCCACATATCTTAACAAAATTCGAGAATAGCGCCCTCTATAGCTGTATGAAGCTGTACAATAAACTGCCCAGAAATATTAGAACTATAAAATATCCTGTGGAATTTAAACGAAACGTTTTCAACCTGTTCATAAATATTGAGGCCTTATATGATATCGGATTATTAAAATTCTCTGCTATTTCTGTACTGCTGAACACTGAACTGACGTTTTCAAACCTGTATTTTAGTGTAAGTTTAATTATTGTACAGTTTGTTTTGAAATATAATAAACTTTACTTTACTCACAATAAATCAAAACATTTTCAGTACAAACTTCTAGCAGCCAACGCATTTTGCCGGGCTTTGCCATAAATTAAAATACGAGGGTGGGATGATAATTGGCTAGCCTCCGCATAGATGGCGCTCGTATCGAAAATATTTATAGGTCATTTTGAAGATCAACTCTTAAGTTGTCAGTAGTGATAATTTTATATTATTGAGTCAAGTAGTTTCTTGTTAGCAACTATTGAAACAACACGTGTTTTGTGTTTTATTAGCAATGGAAAATATTGAGCATCGCGCTGTTATCAAATTCCTTTTTATGAAGAGTTTGAAAGGGTCATAAATTTTTGCTGAGATGAAAAATTTATTAGGAGAAAGTGCTCCATCATATGCAACCACAAAAAACTGGGTTGCTGAGTTTAAACGGGGCCGTACGAGCATCCAAGATGAACCCCGCTCTCGACGCCCAAAAAGTGTCACTAAAACAGAAATGGTCGCCAAAATCCACCATATGGTAATGCAAGACAGACGACTAAAATTGAGTGAAATAGCCAATATTGTAAAGACTTCAAAAGAGCGGGTATGCAATATTGTAACCAAAGAATTAGGCATGAAAAAGCTGTCTGCGCGTTGGGTGCCGCGTTTGCTTACACTTGAGCAAAAACACGTTCGAATGCAACTTTCACAAGAGTCTCTGGATCGTTTTAAGGATCGATTTTATGCGATGATTTGTTACCACCGATGAAACTTGGGTTCATTACTACACGTCTGAAACCAAACTGCAATCAAAGGAATGGACAGAACCTGGTTGCTCGGCTCCAAAGAAGGCAATGACAGTAAAATCAGCTGGCAAGGTTATGGCATCAGTATTCTGGGATGCAAAAGGGATTTTGATGATCGATTATCTTCCAAAGGGACAAACAATAAATGACGAATATTATGTTAACCTTTTGGACCAATTGCAACTAAAAATTCAACAAAAAAGGCCCGGTTTGGCGCATAAGAAAGTCATTTTTCATCAGGATAATGCAAAGCCTCACACCAGTGTCATTGCTATGGCCAAAATTCATGAATTAAAGTACGACTTGCTTCCACACCTACCCTACTCACCTAATCTGGCTCCATCTGACTCCCACCTATTCCCCAAGCTCAAAATTTTCCTTGGTGGACAGAGATTTTGCACGCACGAAGGGGTAAGTGTGCTGTTGACTCCTATTTTGCAGACCTTGAAGAAACGACCTTCCGCGATGGGATCAAAGCTTTAGAGCATCGCTGGATGAAGTGCATTGAACGTTTAGGAGATTATGTTGAGAAATAAAAATGATTTTGAAAACGTAAAGCCCGTCTTTCATTCCCAGGCTAGCCAATTATCATCCCATCCTCGTATATCCACAATTTCACTAAAATTCTGCTATATTTGTAGTTCTGTTGCCTTTCATCTTTCCAAATATTCCTTAATTGCATTTTTGTATGAAGTTGGGAAACATTCTGTATATTGCAATATATTCTGATCTACTACACCTACGTTCCTTGATTTGATACACATTGCAATTCGCTAATTCTAGAGCTAGAGCTAAGTTATTATATCTATAGGTCGGAGAATTTTAAGTTGTCGTTTTATTTTGCAATAAAAAAATTACAAATCACGCTGAATTTTCCACAAATTATTATTGTTAATCATTGTTTTAACTGCTGCGCTAATGGCCTTACGACATAAAAGATAAAAAACGAATGAACGCGTGAAAGCCGATCGTTAATTTCGCGAAGATTGCGCCGAAATGGCTGACGCTAAATTTTGCCGAATCGTATAACCCGGCGAGTTTAAATTGTCTGGCGATAACGAACGCCATCAGATTAGTGACAGTATCACCATATATCTGGTTGCGTTCGATAAAAGCTGCTGCTGTAGTGCTGTAAAGCCTGATGGAAATTTTCAGGTTTTGTTCGCAAAAATATTAATTGTACAGTGTTTTTAAAATAAATATCTGCACAGAAGAAATATACTTAGAATCCACAAAATTGTGGTGTTTATTAAAAGTCAACTATTTTCTGATTTGATAGAATTATTAAAATTAAATTGAAATAAATTCACTATTGCTTTCTATACTAGTTTTTAACCGAGGTGGAGTAACATAGTTCCTGTCCGCTCATAATTTGTGCGTCGGCCGGTCATGTCGCAGTAGGGATTTGCAAACTTACATTTTATGACTTAGACGCATATCGAAATGGAACAAAGTGTACTTGTTTATTTAACCTGAAGCACAGATTCAATAAATAATTCAAGTTTGGTGACACCCTATATAATATAAATTTATTTTATTTATTCTTATAGAACTCCCTATCAGGTTGAGCACACTTGAGCTGCAAATGATGACTCAATAACTATTTATATAAAAAATATTTTGATTTTAAGTGTCATTCGTAGGTTCGAAACTTTTTAAAGTAGGTATCTGAAGCGTGCTTAATGCACAGAAATGTGCTCAGGTACGTGAGTACTTTAAACTCTATTTTTAGACGTAAGTAAGCCGTAGAAAAGTTTGTTAGGGAGGTATTCGTTTTACAATAACTTTTCGAAATTGCGAAAAGCAAAGTTTCTGGCAGCCTTTTCATCACCGTAAGAAATTCCGCTTGATATTCATATCGTCCTTTAACAACTTCGACTACCACGTACTTTGTTTTTTTTATCACTTTTTTCTTACTGTAGATTTCTCAAAAAATTTAAATTTATGTCTTTGTTGTTGCCTCTACTGAAGTGTTTCATTTAAACGAACGATTAAAAAAATCTACAGTTTATGACATTCAATATTTTTATCAACTCTTTAATTGGAAGTTATTTAAAGTAAAGCAAAGGTCTTGTGTTATTTTTCCGTCAACGTCTTATTTACGATTATACTTTTCTGTCGAAATTAATAATATATATCGTGTAGGGAATGCGAAATACAACGAAGAGAGAGAAAGTAAAATGGGCAAACATTCGAGATAACCAATAAATCACGCTCGCAGCCCTATCTAGAGTTGAATGTAATTGATATTCGTATTTAACTCCATTCCTTACTTAATAGCTCCTTCAGGTATTTCAATATGCCAGCGCAGATAATTACAGAGAAAAATTAATGTAAATACAAGACTTTAATAATTGAATTTGAAAAGTGAAGCAGTTCGAGATTATTTTGTGGTGGGTTCGAGATTAATCGCCAGTGGGCCTGAGATTAATTATTATGAGGGAAAGACTGCTTAAGAACCCGAGGGGCTGAGGGTTATTTGGCGTAGGTATACCTTTTGTTTAAGACAGACAATCCTGCAGAAAAATGGGAGCTGTCAGAATTCTGACGATCGGCTTAGAAAATTCAAAAAAATTAAATAAATAAGTTAAATTTCTGTATGTTCTTGAATGGATCGAGTTTATTTGCTGCTGGCTTCGAAATTATTAGGGCAATGGAATCGGAGTAGGATGCAATTTTTGGATCACTGGAGTTATAGTTATAGTCGATAAAATCGTAACAACTCCGGCTCCGATTCCTGTGGTTGGGTAAAACTTCTCATACAAATAAAACATCAATAATTTCATTTTTCGGTTTTTATTTGAGTTTCAAATTGACTTTTATCTCATTTTTCGTATTTTCTTTAAAAAAATATTATAGATTTATGTTTCGGAATCGGAATCGGAGTCGGTTTTGTGTACGTACCAGGGTTGATAAAAATCAAGATTTTTAAGGAAGGTAGTTTTAGATATGTAGATAATGTAACATTAAATAAATTGTTCTTTTTATTTGAATTTTCTGAAGTTTGATTTATTTAGATTATCAGCTTTTTTATACGATTTGATTTAAATCATGATTTAAATTAAAAAAAAAAATCAATCGCAACCCTGGTACCTACTCCACTGTCCTGGAGATTATCTCAATTTATTTTGTACAAAATTAATTGTTATGACAATTCGTGAGAAGTTACGAACCAT
Organism: Serrognathus titanus; assembly: GCA_039766575.1. Taxonomy (NCBI): domain Eukaryota; kingdom Metazoa; phylum Arthropoda; class Insecta; order Coleoptera; family Lucanidae; genus Serrognathus; species Serrognathus titanus. The sequence goes on from CM077914.1 coordinate 10,641,320, forward strand.
TTTTTATTAAATTGCTGTAATTAATTTTTTTTTGGGGTGGAAAACTCATCATGAACAGTACAATACGTTAAATAATGGAAAATAGAAACGAAAGACGTTGATTTTATTGCGCAATTCAGAAAATTAATTGATAAATTTTAAAACAAAACAATTTAAAAATATAGTAATAAATGGTGATAAAACAAAGAAAACGAAACATACGAAATCTAGAAATAATCGAATTAAAAAAAATAATAATAAAAACAAAAGACAATCGATTTTACAATATTTAATTTAATAGACTAATTAACTAAAAAATGAAATAAAAAGTACGATGCGATGGTAAAGAAAATTAAAAAAATATGTAATAGAATTAAAAAAAATTCGAAACAATAAAATTTAAAAAGCAATGAAAACAAGAAGAAAAACGATTTTACTGCACAATTCATTGTAGTAGTAGTAGTAGTAGTCCCCCGAAACTTCCGTTTCAATATAAAAAAAATCCCTAAAATTTAGCACCAAATTCAAAAATAACTAAAAAAATACAGAAAATCATTAAAAATATAAAGGGTGTTAATAAAAAACCTGTACAATGTTTGGCAAGTGATAGTAGAGATCAAAACAAGAAAACAATTCTAATAAACTCAAGTCCAATTCTCAATACAGGATGTCCACGCCACTCTTCTAGAATTTTTAGTTTTTACATAAAATTCAGGATCGATAAATCAAATAAAAACCTGAATTTTCTGACATAACACTGGCCACCGCAGGACTTCCGGTTTCCTCGGAAGTGATAACATCTTTCTTATTTTAAATTTAACGCCCTGTATATTTTTACATATGTCGAATCTACAGATCATTGTGAGTTGGAATATGTTTATCACCTGATAATTTTGGTTTCCATGACAAGGAAATTTTTTTTTTGTTTTTGCAAAGCTATGTATCGCGTATTATCGTGTACTGGACAACCTGTATTGAGAATTGGACATAGGCTTATTAGAATTTTTTTTTTCTTGTTTTGATCTCTACTATCACCAAACGGTGTAGAGGTTTTTTATTAACACCCTACCTAAAATAAAAGAAAACAGAAACAAAAGACGATCGATTTTACAGCGCAATTCAGTAAATTAATAATAAATTCTAAAACAAAACCTTTTGAAAAGAAAACTGGGGCAAAACAAAGAGAACAAAATACATATTAAAAAATCTAAAAATAATCAAATAAAAAAATAACAATAAAAACAAAAGGCAAGTGATTTTACTACACTGATAAATAAAAAAAAATAAATGAAAAGAACGGTGAGAAAGGAAAGGAAATGAAATATGTAATACAATTGAAAAAAATACGAAATAATAAAATTTAAAAGCCAATGAATACAAAAAAAAACCAATCGATTTTACTGCACAATTACCAAATTCAGGAATAAATAAAAAAAAACGCAGAAAATCATTAAGAATATATAAAATAAAAGAAAACAGAAACAAAAGACGATCGATTTTACAGCACAATTCAGTACATTAATAATAAATTTTAAAACAAAACCTTTTGAAAAGAAAGCTGGGGCAAAACTAAGAGAACAAAATATTAAAAAAATTAAAAATAATTTAATTAAAAAAAAAACAACAATAAAAACAAAAGACAAGTGATTTTACAACACAATTTAATACTCACACTAATAAATTTAAAAATAAATAAATAAAAAGAACGTTGAGAAAGGAAAGAAAATGAAATATGTGGTACAAATGGAAAAAACACGAAATAATAAAATTTAAAAGACACTGAAAACACTAAACAATAGATTTTACTGCACAATTCACTAGTACCAGATATCTCCAAAGAAAATCCCCTTTCGACATAAAAAACTACCTAAAATTTGTTACTAAATTCAGGAATATATTTAAAACAAAGACAGAAAAAATCATTAAGAATACATAAAGTAAAAGAAAACCAAGACGGTCGATTTTACTGCGCATTTCGGTAGATTAATAATAATTTTAAAGCAAAACAATTTGAAAAAATTAAAAAAAAAACAAATAAAAACAAAAGACAATCGATTTTACAACACAGGTTAGTAGGCTAATAAATAAAAAAAAAATAAATAAAAAGAGCAACGAATGATAAATAAAATTAAAAGCAATAAAAACAAAAGACAATCGATTTTACTGCACAATTCAGTAGTAGCAGATGTCTCCCGAAAATTCCTTTTCGACAGAAAAAAATCCCTAAAATTTGTTACCAAACTCAGGAATAAATTTTAAAAAAATCCGAATAAATAAAAAAAAAATCCGAAAGGAAATCAGAAACAAAAGACGATCGATTTTATTGCACACTTCAGTAGATTAATAATAATTTTAAAGCAGAACAATTTGAAAAGAATTAAAAAAACAAATAAAAACAAAAGGCAATCGATTTTACAACATAAGTTAGTAGATTAATAATTAAAAAAAATAAATAAATAAAAAGAACGATGAACGATAAATAAAATTTAAAACAATAAAAACAAAAGACAATCGACTTTATTGCACAGTTCAGTTGGAAGGAAACGTGACAAAACAGAGAAAACAAATGAACCAACTTAAAAAAATAAAGTGCACTCAAAAAAAAAGCCTTTATCAAGTAGGCTCATGTCAAATACAACTTTTGCAAAGTTACGTCATAACCTTACAATTATTATGAACATAACCTAATTTTTTATAAATATTTAATAATTGATAATAATAAAATGCAACTAATGAAATAAAACATTAATTTTATTACAAATACCTCGAAGATGTGAACAAAACCTTTAACGCACTTGACAGCTCGCCGCTGTTCAAGGGTACAACGTGCATACTAAGCTACGATGTGCGGTCATAAAATAAAAGCCAGTTCACAATAAAGCAGAATTCAACAATGGACGACGGCCGCGGAAGCCTTCAAGTTAAATTCAGAATTCAGTAGATTCATAAATGAAAGCAAAAGAAAAATACTTTTGGCATGTTCCAACAGATGACGTTGGTTTTCCTAATAAAGAAAAGAGCAGCTTTAAGCTATCCAGGGACTTTCAAATTCTTTTTATGAAAAGAAAACTTGATATGTAATTCCTTTTTTTTAGAAAAACAATCCCTTAATCTCTAATAAGTAAAGGCAACACTGAACATGATTTTAATCTTAATGAAAAATAACTAACAATGGTCGAGATTAAGAGCATTTTGGGTTTGAGGTTCACAGCGTTTTGAGTTCGAGATTATCTGTGGCAAAGCAGATTAGGGATGAGTGTTGCCAGACGTGACGATTTAGGGCCGGTTTTGGCGATTTATGTGTGAATTTGGCGTTTGGAATAAAAAAAATGTTAGAAACATATTAATAATAATAAGTAACGTGTAGAGACAGCTTGCATAGGCGGATAGAATTAGGCTTGTTGTTTAGCCATTTGGGGATTCCCCACGACTCGCCAATTACATCCATATTTTTACGTTTCCTACAGGCACTGTAAGTAAGAATTGACATTTTTTTCAATTAAGTTTTAAAAGAAGGCAATGTCGTTAACCAAAAAAATTTCGTCCGTCCTTTCCCCCACAAAGGAGGCAATAAGCATTATTATGTTTAGTAAGGAAACACATAAGGGCCATTGATATCATGGAATATTGACGTATTCTGGAAGTAGGACACGTGTACGAGTACTACGTCGCTCGATGTTAAACAAAACAATCCGGTTTTCCGTTCAAGATTCTTACAGTTTTTAATTTTGATTTGCATTTAGACTTTGAATTAAAATTTCTTACCGCCACTACTTTTCTTTTATGCACATTATTTTTATGTAGGTACATTATTAAGATTAAAATTAAGCAAACAAGTCTGGTGAAGCGTTTTGCTGACCAAAAGGGTAGATTAATTACGATATTGTTTATGTAATCGATCTCCTCGTTAGCATGTGAATAGGGATGAGCAATTTGGGTGATCTAAATAAGCAACGTTTCAGCGCGGATGGTGAAATAAATTGAATCATAGAATAATTAATAAGCTCGGAGTATTCGTGGGAGGTGTTAATCGAAGTTAAAAAAAAAATAGAGAAATTTTTAATCTGCAAATGACTTTGCCTCAAAAAATCACAACTAATGGTGGATAACTTGATTCATTAATAGAGATCGGAACCTCATATTTTGACGTCATAGGCCAGGTCAAATATTTTGAGGCGATTGCCTGTCTGAGGCCCTACACTTTCAATTAACTTTATCTTCCGATTTATTGACATAGTAACAGTTGTACAAATTATTGTTACTATGGGAATAATCTGAAGATTAAAGTTATTTGAAAATAATAATTGATTTATACAGAAACACTGCTCAATTGTTATTTGTGTTAAATCTTGCGGATGGTTTATCGATGAAAACTTCCGCCGTAGGGACGGTAACGTTCCAAGCTGATGTTTTAGAAATTGTGCAATACATTACCTTGAAAAATACACTCAAGGCACCAGAATTGTGTTCAGATTTAATGTCCGTTGGAAAAATCACAGACAATGGATTCAAGAAGAATAGTGCAATGGTGTTGGATCGTAATGGAGATATTAAATTACTTGCCAAACGTGAAGGGAACTGTATTACGTGAACGAATGTAAAGAAAGTTCACAATTGGCACAGAAGTCCAATTCAGCTCTGACAGCAGTATTATGGCTTAGGCGATTTCGTCATTTGAATATGAAAGATTTACTACAAGCCAAACGTAATGGGGAAGCGTACAAGACCTTGAAAATGAGCGAATAGAAAAAAAATTGACGCGTTGTTATGAGGGTTACGCGGAAGAATCCAAGGGATACCGTGTTTGGTTGACGAAAAGCAAGAAAACGATAATAACCAGAGATATTAAATTCTTTGACCTGCTGGACGTGAAGAACGATGCAGTGGACAGTTTTTACCCTGAAGATATCGATGGTTCGAATAACGATTTTAATGAAGATGCTGATGATTCATCTACTCACATAAGTGTTCAGTTAACTCCTAGTAAAAAGAAATCTGAAGCTGAAGAAAGCTGAAGAATCTTTGGATTCACCAGAAGAAGAAGTTGTTCAGATACCAGTCGATGACAATTTTCGTAGAGGAAAGGGTAGACCCAGACTTTTGGAGGACTGGATCCAGGGAAGACCGGGCAAAGAGTGTCAAGTTACTAATGAGGACCCAGAGAGGATACTTGGAGATGAGCAAGAACGAGTACTTCTCTTTGAGGTACCAGTGCGAATGGCTAAGTCGAGCTCCGAGGCTGACGAATGGCGTATTGCCATGGCAACTGAAATAAAATCAATTTTATATAATAGGCGCTTTTCAATTATGAACTCTAAGCACCTGAACTGATCTGATCCGAGCTACACTTTAGAAATCGTAATGGGAACGCTAGCAAGCGTCAGTTGTGACGTATATGTCAAACTGACCATGTGCGCGCCACTTGTATTCCCTTTCTCCACCCTTTTGGTGCTCGAAACGCAAACGATATGATAGGTGCTCGAGGGGAAGAGGGAAATCAAAACTGATTAGTTCAGGTGCTTTACGCTCTTACAATTGGAACGCTTCGGATCATCTCCGGATTAGTCCCGAGTAGCACAAACGTGTAATTGGAAAGCGCCTAATGATGTTTGGGTGCAGTTTACAATGATAATTTAGGAGCTCTTATTTAATTTATACCAATATTTTATAAAAATTTAATTTAATATTAATGAAGTTACAAAACGTTCAATATAGTCATGTGGTAAACTAAAACGATAAGAAACGTTCAACTGAACGAATACATATAAGAAACCTTCTTTTATTAAAAAAAGACTGTCAGTATTGCCTCCTCGGGCTTGTAAAACTGCAGTACAACGTCGTTGCTTACTGCGGATAAGCTTTCGATGGTTTTGTTCTGGAATATTCTCCCATTCTTCAATTAGAGCGAGTTCTAATTGTTGGAGCGCTACAGGAGGCAGGCATCTAATGCGCCTTTACAAATAGTCCCATACATGCTCGATCGGATTTAGTAAGAACTGCATGTTGGCCAATCCAAAGTACGAACATCGTGCTCCTACCATTTCTAATAATACCGTCCCAAACAATTAACGAACCATCTCCGAAAGGGAACCTTTTTTTGTAATGTTGGCGGCAACCAGCGTTCTCTGGTTCTTCACCAAACTCGTATTCGTCCATCATTCTCCGAAAGAACAAATTTCGATTCGTCTGTAAACATTACTCGACGTCAGTGCCGAAAGTTGCCAATTGACGTGCTGCCTATCAAATTGTTGTCTCATTTGGCAACGCTGTCTAGATAACTTTGGCATTTTGCAGGTTGTCTAGATCTCAAATTGACCTGTTTTAGTCTGTTATGGACAGTTTGGTCATTTATTCTACGACCACTAGTACGTAACAGATCCTGTTGAAGATCCCGTGCAGTGAATGTGTGATTACGAACTGTTTGTAAACGTAGAAAGCGATCATCGACAGAAGTCTGTTCCTGGTTTGTTTTCCTGTAGCGTTTCCATAACTTCCAAATGGTTCCTTGTATATTCCATTCACGATCTCTTGTTTTGATCACATTACCAGTAATCGTAACAATACAGTTCTGTGGAAAAATTTGGCCTTTCTTGGCCTTAGCAAAAACACCAGTCATATTATACCAACACAACTCGCAGATGTGAATAAAATTAGTAACTACTTTCTTAATAGCATCCCGTCCTCTAATGCTGCTACTCAGTCATTGTACTCTTACGAACTAGATTCTGAAAATGAAGCCAGCTTTTCTTTTCAAACTGTAGACACAAAATCCGTTCACCATATTATTAATAGTATAAGTTCTATAGCAACCGGATCTGATGATATCAATATTACAATGATAAGGTTATGTTGTCCTTTAATAATTCCATATATTACACATATAATCAATTCGTGTATTATCAGTCACAGAGCTCCTCTCATCTGGAAACATGCTTTAATTCCTCCTTTGCCTAAAGTTAAAGATCCGACGTCAATGAAGGATTTACGTCCTATAAGTATATTGCCTACTCTGTCTAAAATATTTGAGAAAGTTCTACAATCTCAGCTTTATAAGTATATAGAGTCCACTCAAATTTTGCCAAGTGTACAGTCTGGCTTTAGAACAGGGTTCAGTTGTACTACTGCCTTACTCAATGTAACCGACGACATCTTAAAGGCTAATGATAATCTTCAAATAACAGCTCTTATTTTATTAGACTTTAGCAAAGCGTTCGATACTGTAAATCATAATATTTTGTGCTCCCTATTACATCATATAGGAATCACTAAAGAATCTACGGATCTAATTAAATCTTATTTAACTAAACGAATCCAGACTGTGGTTATCGGGTCATCTTTTTCAAATGCACTTGCCGTTACTCAGGTGTACCTCAAGGCCCTGCAATTGGACCCTTATTATTTTCCCTGTATACATCTAGATTCTTATCGGTTTTAAAGACGTGCACAGCCCATGTGTTCGCGGATGACACGCAATTATATTTTTCCTTCGATCCGTCTAATTGGCGTGAAGCTAACTCATCTATAAATAATGACTTGGAAGCCATTGTTCACTATGGCTGCTAAACATTGCTTAACCCTAAATCCTTCAAAATCCCAGTTATTGTTGTTTGGAAAAAATAATATCAATAATATAGCAAATAAATTTAATGTAAAAATAAATGGCATCAGCATTCCAATTTCTAATAAAGCTAGAAACCTCGGACTAATAATGGATAATAGTTTCCGTTATCGTGAACTGATTTCCAAATACATTACTAATGCCTATATACAACTAAGGAAACTGTTTTCATTTCGTGGTATTTTAAATATAGAAACAAAAAAATGTCTATGTGATGCTCTAGTGTTGTCGCAGTTCGCATATTGTTCTCCCGTCTATGATTTGGCTTTGGATTATTATACAAAGAACCGAATACAGAAAATACAAAATTCGTGTTTGCGATTCATATATGGCATTAGGAAATACGACCACATTTCATATAAATTACGTGACATCGGTTGGCTCAGCATGGCTAACCGTCGGGAATTACAAACTATAACATTATTTCACAAAATAATCATATATAAAACACCACCGTATTTGTATAAGAAAATTCGATTTAGAACAGATATACATAATCTTACCACCAGATTTCGTGGTCTGATTTCACCTCCGCCGCACAGAACTGTTTTGTATGAACGATCCTACACATTTGCTATCTATAATAAATATAACAATTTAGCACTCGAATTAAAAAATCTAGATTTGAAAGTATTCAAAGTCAGACTTAAAAATGCGCTATATTTAAGTCAGAACTATTGAGCCTTCTAAAGTTGTAAAGTAGTCATGTAGTTACATTTTCTCTAATAAGTAGACATTACATAGGTATCATAGAACTATTCCGCTTATTTAAATTACTTGTAGTTAACACACTCAGTTTGAGCTGTACGCTATTGCAGTTGTTAACCTTCTCTATTACATAATTCTGGTTATGCATATCATCGTATTCAGGTTGGGTTCACCAGTTTTCTTTTTCATTCTTTTGCTTCTATAGCTTAGTTTGCTTAGATTTAGTTTAGAAGTAAGCAGCTATGATTAGTTATATTTTTCTTTTCTCTTGTCAAGGTTAAGTTTAAAAGCAGATTATTTTCTGAACTTCGCCTTGCGATTTGTGTGATACTTGAATTCAAGTTCTTTTGCTTCTAATTTTAATTTTAATTTTGCTTGTATTCACACAAATAAAGACTATTATTATTATTAAACTATGTATTCAAAATGAATATCCATCCATATACTTAATAGTAACAGTAACTAGAGAGAAAACGGTTACAGTAAAGTATTTTTTTGAGATGGAGCAGAAAAAATTTGATGGTACGTCGAAAAAGGCAATGTAAGTTTCGTCACCTGTCATTATTTTGGAAAAAAAATTGGTGTCCGCCATTATTTAAGAAATTTAAAGTTTCATGGCAAATTCTTACACGCTCGGCTTTTTGGAAGTCAGAAAGGTGATGCGGTACAAAACGACTAACCACTTTTTTCAAATGCAGGTGAATCGTTTATGATTATTCTAACAGCTGAGGATCAAACCTTGAGTTGATGCTCTATTACTGCATGTGTGGCTTAATTGTCCTCTTCAATTAATTTTTTAACAGCAGCAGTGTTTTTGTCGGTAACAGCCGTAGGAGGACGACCTGCTCCTTTTTGATGCTGAATAGGATTCCTTTCGCGTTCAAATTCCTTATACCATCGGTAAATTGTAGCCAAGGAAGGTGCTTGTTCACTAAAAGCAGAATCTAAACTCTTTTTACACTCATAAGCGTTGACACTTTTTTTAAAACCATAATAAATCATGATTCGAAAATGCTCTTTGGTTAAAAAATTAGTAACTTGGGTTCTAACGAACGTAACTTCAATAACTAAACTTCAAATGACAGATAAAGAGTTGCTCTAAATAACACTGTATGTTTCGTTTTTCACGGCCTACTAGATTTTCTTATTCTCAATAAATTCAACTTTACCCTCGTATTTACATTTGACGGCTTGTAATTTGATTAAATGTAAGTTAATTTTTGTGCAACTGCAAGGGTATTTTAAACAAGTAATAGTTTTATAGGTGCATATATCATGTCTTACTTAAAAATTTTTAATCTTAATATGGAAATAAGGCAACAATAAAGTGACACTTTTATTTTTTGAACAGTTCTATAGTTGTAGTAATCGCTATTGCCTTGCCATAAAAACCTATTTAAAAATGGAATTCTATAACATATTAATCGTTTATTACAATGTGCGTTGATGTATTTTATTTACTGGAATTAAAATGATTGTAACTTAGGGGTTGAAGTTTTGAAATAGCTTCGTTTTTTTTTGTTGCAGATCAGGACGGTGCTGAACCTTGCGGTAACTCGGTTGCGGTCCACAACTTGATCCGTTTAGCAGCATATTTAGATCGGCAGGATTTAAGGGACAAAGCCGGAAAAACTCTTACAGCTTTCTCCGAGCGGCTTCGTGAGATTCCTTTTGCCCTTCCCGAGATGACATCAGCCCTTATGTTCTACAATGAATCACCACCACAGGTACCACATATTTCCCTACTTTTCACTTCAAAATATTTTTTCTAAATTTGCTCCACGTGTATTATTTTATTCGGTCCCGTTCGGTTTTATGCTCAAGTCGTAGTCAACGCCTTCAGAGATATATATAAGGAATTTCTTGTTGCGTGTTTGCCGAGGTAAAAAATGATGCTGTTAGGGTGCGGTGTGGAAAATATGTGTCGGAATAAATGAAAAATAACCTCTCGCCCGCTTACAAGAAATGTTACACCGCCGACACGATTTATCAGATGGTCCTTTACAAGTTCGTACTTGTCACCTACAATGATGTTTCAGAAACGTTTGTAATATCAAAAAGTTTTACGACGTGAGCCTTTCATTAATTACATTTGGATTTATATACTCCTGTCTCGGAAATCTTAATTCTCGAAGAGCACCACCTGGCCATTAAACTAAACTGTCAAAGAAGTTGCGATAAATTAGCAGCACGCTCCTAAATTTATTTAAAGTTTGATCTGATTCCAAAAATAAAAAGGAGGTATTTATAGTATTCGGATTTTAAACTACAGGTGTTCATTGCCGGAGCCTCGGAAGACAACAACACTCAAGCTCTTTTGGACGTCGTTCGCACACATTTTCTTCCGGGACGTCTCTTGGCGATTGCCGATGGACCTACTGGGCGTTCGAGTCTGTTATATACGAGGCACGAAACCTTGTCCAAATTAAAACCGATTCAAGGGAAATCCGCCGCCTACGTTTGCAGGAATTTTGTTTGCTCTTTGCCTGTGACCGAACCAGATGCATTGGCTGTATCACTTGAATCTGATGGAGAAGCGAGGACATCCAGTGAAAATATTTAAAACGACTTTGTAGATTTTTTTTTGGAGGAAAGTTGCTAGCTAGGATGCTGTATTGTGATAAATAATTTGCACTATTAATTTTTGTACAATTAAAGTTGTAGGATTATTATTGTCAGCTTGTTAATCATTTTGCAAATGTCGATTAAGGCCAATTTATTTTTACAAACTCTGGGATTATAGGTAGATGTTGCAACTCGAATCGTTACAGTTACTTCTTAAAATAAAATCAGTTATTGCTGAAGAATCTATTATAATTCTAAACATTCTACTTGTTATATGTCTGTTGTTATGTATATTACAAAGTTTTTATTACAAAGTGTTAACCGATTAACAGCTTTTATGCAAATTAGTAAACTTAGGTCCGCAAGTTAAATTTATTGCTACTAACTATTGTAAAAAAATGTTCTTGTGAGAATAAACCGAGAGTTAATTTTAACTTGTGCTTAAGACTTTAAAAATTATGTCTGTCTAGATCAAGGGATGATTTTTAATTGATTAATCCTAATAAAAAATATTTTTGTTTTTTGTTCCAAAGTTAGATTAAATAAATTTCGCACAGAAAATTAGTCTTGACAAATAAATGGCGAAAACGAATAAAATGTTTCCGCATTTCATATGCTTTTTCAACTATAACTGGCTTACGTCTTTCTCTTTTTTAAGTTTCCGATTTTCAAGTGTCAGTTTAATTCTATAGTACGTCCGATCGTTTTTTGTTTTATTCTTAATCAACTTTTTTACTTCGCGTATTTAGTTTCCTGTTTTTAAAGTAAATTCCGACTTCTCGTTTTTGAAAATCGAACTCTCGAACGAAATTGAAAATGAAATCGTCGCTTCAATTTTTCTTTCTTTTTTTTTGTTCTTTCAACTGCACTTTTGTTTTTGTTTCAGTTTGGTTTCTCAATTTATGTATAATTGCGTTCGTCTTTTGTTTTGTTATTAATTTCGGTAGAAACAATAAATTGTTGGTTACTCATTTCGTTTTTTTTTTTAGTTTTGTTTTAATTTTGGCTTCCCATTTCTTTCATCCTCTATTTGTTCGTTTTTATTTTTTAGTTTTTTGAATTTCAATTTGGCTTTTAATTTTCGATTGTCTTTCGTTATAGTCTATCGTGTTTATTTGTCTTTTGTTTTGGTATTTATGTTGTAGAAACAATTGCTGGTTGCTCACATCGTAAATTGTTTTTTTTTTGTTTATTTTTGCCGTAGATTTTTATTTCTGAAAATCCAATGAAACAAAATATTAACGGTTGATTTTCAATTTTTTCTTTTCATCCCCTATTTCTTTGTTTTTGTTTTTTAGTTTTTTGGCTTTCAATTTATCTTTTGGCTTTCAATCTATCTTTTGTTATAGTGTTTATTTATCTTTTGTTTTGGTATTTATGTTGTAGAAACAATTGCTGGTTGCTCACTTCGTAAATTGTTTTTTTTTGTTTATTTTTACTGTCGATTTTTATTTCTGAAAATCGATTGAAACAAAAGACTAACGGTTGATTTTCAGTTTTTTTCTTTCTTTCATCCTCTATTTGTTCGTTTTTTTTTTTTTTAGTTTTTTGGCTTTCAATTTTCGATTGCCTTTTGTTATAGTTTATCGTGTTTATTTGTCTTTTGTTTTGGTATTTATGTTGATAGAAACAATTGCTGGTTGCTCGCTTCGTAAATTGTTTTTTTTTGTTTATTTTTACCGCAGATTTTTATTTCTGAAAATTGAATTGAACAAAAGACTAACGGTTGATTTTCAATTTTTTTTCTTTCTTTCATCCTCTATTTGTTCGTTTTTGTTTTTTAGCTTTCAATTTGGCTTCCAATTTTCGATTGTCTTTTGTTATAGTCTATCGTGTTTATTTGTCTTTTGTTTTGTTATTTATGTTAGAAACAATTGTTGGTTCCTCACTTCGTAAATTGTTTTTTTTTGTTTATTTTTGCCGCAGATTTTTATTTCTGAAAATCAAATGAAACAAAAAACTAACGATTGATTTTCAATAGAAACAATTGTTGGTTCCTCACTTCGTAAATTGTTTTTTTTTTGTTTATTTTTGCCGCAGATTTTTATTTCTGAAAATCAAATGAAACAAAAAACTAACGATTGATTTTCAATTTTTTTTCTTTTTTTCATCCTCCATTTGTTCGCTTTTGTTTTTTACTTTTTTGGCTTTCAATTTGGCTTTTAATTTTCGATTGTCTTTTGTTATAGTCTATCCTGTTTATTTGTCTTTTGTTTTGTTATTTATGTTGATAGAAACAATTGCTGGTTGCTCATTTCGTAAATTGTTTTTTTTTTGTTTATTTTTGCCGCAGATTTGTATTTCTGAAAATCGAATGAAACAAAAGACTAACATTAAAAATTTTTCTTTCTTTCTTTTTTTAGTTCTTTTATCCTGTATTTATTGGTTTTTGCTTTTTAGTTACGTTTTTAATTTGATTTTTGATTTTCTGTTATTCAATTCTTGCTCTTGTTTGGAGAAGAAGAAGAAAACTGTAATCGTAGGTTTTCTTTTTTCCACCGTCACTTCGCATTTTGTTACTTAATTTATTTCTTGCGTAAGTCGAAGAAGAAAATGCGAGCATTCTAAATTTATTTCACACTTGATCGTGTTTTGTTATTTTCATGTGAAGAAGAGAGTCTAAATTCGTTCGGAATTCGAACGTCTTTTGTTATCGCTCTTAATTTGTTTTCCATCGACAATTTCTTTTATTTAATTTTTTTGGACGAATTTATTATTAAAATAATAATAACAAGAGTGACAAGGAAAGAATAAAACAAAAACAAATTAAAAACGAAAAACGGATAATAAACAATTGGGAGTCGAAAAAAGCACTGTTTCAACAAATGGAAGAATCAACTAAAATCGACTCATAATAGGGAAACAAACGAAATGAAAGAAAAGCACCAGGATAAGATAACGAGTGTCTAAATAAAGATTGGAGCGGAATTTTTACAACTCGGTTGGCATCACTGATCCTCCAGCACCCTCACCTTTTACATTATTGCTTTATTCGTCACTAGTGCAAATAACATCGGGCTTAAAATAGAACCCTGTCTAACACCTTGGGTTACAGAGTCAATTTTTTCCTGAAATTTTGCAAAGTTTTTGATTGAATTAAAACAATAAGGAGTTTTATTTTACCGAAGGGATTTGCTTCTCTAATGTTCCACTCACGACTATCTTAAAGAAATGTCAAGCAAAGTTCTCCTTTGTAAGATAAGTAATTTCTATTTCTTTTCATCTCCATACGCTTCAAATCTTCAATAGTTACAATATAAGCATTATAATTTATAGTTAATTTTAGTTTAATAATTTGCCATAGTTAACTTCAAAGCGTTGTTACCACATGCATAGAACGGTTCGAAAACATAAAAGTACATTTACTTCTTGCTATTTTATTTGTTCATTTGTTATTTGTGTCGTAAACCCAATCATAGAACAACATGACATAATTATATATATAAAAAATATTCCTTTGTTAAGGTAATTTAATTGGCGAAATGTACGGTTAAGCGGTGTATATTCTTGTGTTATATTTTAACATATACTGTCAGGGACAGTTAAAAGAGAACGCTTGGAAATTTGCTTTGACTAGTGCATAATGGAGAGATAAGGTCGAATTTGGCATAGATTTATTGCTTTTGGTTCTGTTTTAATTGTACACGACTGTACATACACGTATATTAATGAATTCGAATCAGGTGTATGTTAAAGGGAATGAATTGTGATACAGAAATGGTTGTGTTTGTAAGTTAAATTAATATATGTATCTGAGATGTAAAGATAGTTTCATTTATCGAGTTTGTATCTACTATCCTAATGTATGTATACTTAGCAGGGATGTAAAATAAAAGTGCTATGTTAAAGTGTTTTATTGGCTTTTAGTTTGATCAGATTCATCATTTGACCCTTTCTCACATTAACTATAGTTCATTTTTCCAATAAATTCCGATCGTATAGATCTGAGTTAAGAAACTATACCACGAAATGACGTGACATGACAGAAGATGCAAGACTCTTTTACGAAAGTTATAAGCAGGTAGCTACATGAAAGTACTTTCACTTATCGATCGATCGGCATATATTGGATTGTACATATATCTGTACCAAGTTAATATGTGGCGTTCAGCTTCTTAATTGGTTGTACAAAATGCTTTACAGATGGTATGTTACATATTTGGAAATAAGTTCAACCGTAATCAAGGGTTGTTTCAATATTTCAAGTAGGAAATGTTAAGAAACGCGTACGCCACTGGTCATAAAAAATACCCAAAGAGAAGTAAAATCTAGCACAAAACTGATGATTTATTCAATAAAGTTAGCAGTTGAACTACATTAAGCGATGAATATTGAATAAACCAATGTCGCGTCGTGTCATACTAATATACTAATAAATTTAATTAATGATAGAGACAGTGTAAATGAGATATATTAAATCCGGTGAGCAGATTTATTGCGCGCGTTTGGATTAGTTATACAATGGTCATGGCGAATACCGGCAGTTTATGATTAGTTTAGGAACATAGCTTTCAAGAGGTGTTGAATTTGCTGCAGATATTATTAACGATAGGCGTCCACGTTATAGATGATTCACGATTCACGACTGTTAAAGCGAAAGCGTGAAAATGGAACGAAAAAGATTTTTATGCAGTGTGTTTCTAAACCCTTGTCTTTAATTAAAACCGCAAGTTCCTCATTCAAATTAAAAATTGATTTTTCAAACCTCAACAGTTTTATGAAACTGATTTGTCTCAAGGCAGTGGACTCCGGCGGAGTCACTTTGTTTTGAAACCACTGCCCAGTTTATGAATTGTTTTCACTAATAAAACGCTGTAAACCGCAATAAAACTTTTTATTTACGTGCAGAAGAATTGGGTCAAGGACCCATTGTGAACGAATATGAATACCTTATGGACGTTATGGGCAAAATTTCATAATAAAAATTAATTCCACTGAGCCTATGACTCAGCTGAAGCATTCAAATCCATTTAAATCGCCGACCAATGTTACTCAAACAATTCTTGTAAAAACGAAAACTAATTTTTACCGGAATTATTTTTTGAATACTATTTGTGGGTTCAATTAAAGACATGGGTTTAGAAACAGGTTGTATAGGTGATTCTTGAATAGACATTGAAATATTCTACACAATATCGATCATAAATCTATAAAACATTTTAATAATCTCCTGCTCTTTCTTAACCAGGGACGTATCGTCGCTTTAGTGATAATTAACTTAAAAAAAAAAATTAAACAAAAACTATAGACTTAACGGGTTTATGTATTTTGACTGTTTATTCTAACAAAGCGACGTTGCAGTGTATTTTATGAATTCCTCAATTTATTGTAAATTCAAAAATTCTTTTGTACGTCTGCGATTCTAAATTCTTAAACGGTATGCAAGCACATTATAGAAAGTAGGTGAAAGAATATATTTGCAACCACGCACGGGCGAATTTGTTTACAGAATCTGCTGTAAGTGATTATTATTATAATCGTAACAGTGGCCTATTTTATGCGGTGCATCCGATGCATATATGCATCGCCACATTTCATATTCATGCGACGAAGAATATGAAGGGGGGGATTTCGAAATGGCTTTGGTGATAAATAATTCAAGTCATAATGCTGAAAGCACTCAATTTTAGAAGCATCTTATTTCTTTGTCATCACGGGAAAGATTCAACAATTTATTTAATTTCTTGTCTGGTAGGTATGCAGTGTTAAATATAGGGGACCATATTCGCACCTCATATTTTTAAAAACTGAAATATAGACAAAAATAATGGATAAAATAATTAAATAGCACATCTAATAATAACTGTTTTCTCATCTAGTGTATTGCTCTCATTTTTTTTTCATATTCACGTATGTTCCTTACTTGACACGTACCCTAAACAGACAAATAAACAAACATAACTTAAAAAAATGTTTTATTGATTTGATTCTACAATGGTTTTCACATTGGAAGAAAAATCTTTTATGGTTGAATCTTACTTTCGAAACGCCCAAAAAATCATAATGTCGAATAGTAGACCTGTTCTATTCCTGATTGTATTGCAGAATTGCAGGAAAAATTTCCAGAAACTGTACTCTTCCACAAATTTGTTAATCAACTTCAGTACTCTGTAGAGCTATTCAGAGAAACTGGCAGTGTGGCTAGAAAACAGGTATCAGGTATACCGTTGTTTGAATATTCTCAAGTTTACTAGATGATTTATAAAAACTTAGTATTAGAGACCGGATTTTAGGTAAAATACCTTCTTAGGTTTGTAAAGATTTTTAAAATATATCTTTTAGTTTCATCATTAGGAATAGAGTCCAATAAGTATAATAATAATAACATGTCTTTATTGTATTACACAATTTTGACAAGAAATTTTGATATATAATTAGTGTGCGTGATAGAAAGTGGGCGGAGTTCAGAATGTGTCACAAGTGACGCCTCTGCTCTTCCACTCAACCCATCATCATGACAGCAACAAATATTAACAACTATGCAACAACTCAATTTCTATATAAACCAAACAACCAGAAGTGAACTTGTTAGAGAAAAAAATTAAAAAAAATCAACTTTTCGATTTCAAAAGGTTAACCATACGCCGTCTGAAGCTAGATTTCGTCAACAATTTAAATTGTGAGGGAATATCATTATATACTTTGGCCACATTGTAAGAAACAGGTCTTTCAAATAAGGTAGATCTATGAAAAGGAGGTGTCAACGTACCTTTATAACGTACATTTAAGTGATGTACATCTGATCTACAAGATATTCTTTTATATAAGTAACTAGGACATTTTTCTGAGATAAATTTATGAAATAAACAAGAGGAGTGCAGGAGTCTCCCGTTAGACATTTTCAACCATCCCGTACACGCTAAAGTATGCGAGATTCTTCCGTATTATTTAATGCCATAAATGAGTCTAAGACCTGAGTTATGAATCAACTGGATTCTATTACGTGAAATTAAATCAAGGCAGGGACCATACACAACATCACGATAATTAAAGTGTGAGAGAACATTGAACAATGAACATAACATAATTTTGAATTTACGTGTTAAATAATGTCTGTTGTTGAATAAAAGCTTCAAACTAGAATATCCTTTTCGAATACACATAGAAATGTGACTAGTGAATCTTAGTCTACGATGAAGAATTAATCCTAAATCTTTAGCTTCGTCAACAAATTTTAATGTGGTGTTGCCAATACAGAGCGGTAAATTATTAGAGGATAAAGACTTGCTAAATAAAATAGCAACTGTTATACTAGCATTAATGAGAAGATCATGGTTATTAGACGCTGTAGCCAACGATTGTAAATCACTATCAATAAGATTAGTTGCTAATGGACAATCAAAGCGAGAAAACGAAAATAAAAGCTGTGTATCGTCAGCGTACATATGATATTTACAATTATTGATGTAAGTATATATGGCATAGAGTAAGGGTCCCAAAATAGAGCCCTGAGGAACACCGCGAGATATAACTGAGGGAGTAGAATATTTCGAATCTACGCAAGTAATTTGCATTCGGTTACTTAAGTAACTTCTACAAAATTAAATACTAGACTGAGAGAGTCTAATAAAATGTAAAATGGCTAGTAAAACATTGTGATTT
This sequence comes from Serrognathus titanus, assembly GCA_039766575.1. Classification (NCBI taxonomy): domain Eukaryota; kingdom Metazoa; phylum Arthropoda; class Insecta; order Coleoptera; family Lucanidae; genus Serrognathus; species Serrognathus titanus. Next base: position 10,659,792 of record CM077914.1, read on the forward strand.
AGCATGTCAAATACTTTACTGTAATCTAAGAAAACGAGAACACTATCCAACCCTTTATCAGCTGCAGTGAATATATTGTCGGTGACATCAAGTAAAGCAGACGCACAGCTGTGTCATGGCTTGAAGCCCGATTGAAAAGGAGGCAAAATATTAAATTTATCACAGTGAACACGTAGTTGCATATTAACAATTTTTTCAAGAATTTTAGATAACGTCGGTAATATACTAACAGGTCTGAAATGATTAAAACCAGTGGGTTGTGAAACTTTAGCAATAGGCATCACAACAGCTTGCTTCCAAGAATTGGGATAATAATTACGCAATAAACAAGAATTAATTATGTGAGTAATTTGGGGTAAAATTGTCGGACAACAGAGTTTTATCATATGCTCATTTATACCGTCAGTACCAGTTGCCGGAGATTTAATACTTTGTATAATTTTGAGTATATCATCTGTATCAACTAAAGAAAATGAAAACTTTTGAGTAACATTGGGTTCAAGATTGTTTAAATAAAATTCTATAGTATCATCATTGGGCGTAGAGTTTTGTGGAATGGAATTTATAAAGTATGTTTTATATGAAACGAAAAGATATTTAAAAAATCTACGAACTTGAAAACTAAGGAAAGGTTCTTTACCTAAAATCCGGTCTCTACTTATTATGTCACATGGAATTTTTCTTAAAGGTGTAAACAAGATGAAATCTTTGTAAAAAAAAAACTAAGATTCTAACGTCATTTATTCGGAAGATATTTGCAATTGTTTGGAGTACTATAGCGGATATTTTTTTTAAAGAGTTAAATGACTATACTCTGTTTACTATCTTTTTGCATTCAGAATAGGCCGTGTTAGGGTGACATTTCTGTTGGTACCACAAAAAAATGTACTTATCAGAAATTTGATTGACGTTCGTTTTTAATTTTGTGGTTACGTTTTTGAAAACTGCTACTGCCAATGTTGCCAGTTCAATTATGCCGTACAAAGTATTCCACGAAAACGAGAAATATCGTCTCGAACAAACGTTTAATGGTTAATTATTTTTTTCATTGAGAAAGTTTGGGGTGAGGTGTGTTGTTTGCGTGTTCTTAGTCAACAATTGTGCCACAAAGCGAAGAAGTGTTTCTTTATTAACAAATGTGACTCCAGATATGATAATAAACAATAATGACAGAATGTTTGTTTGTGTTTTCATACAATCTTGAGCACAGTGGTGTGGCTAAATTGATCTTGCTATTTGTGCAGCGGGTGGAGAGGTGTAATGGCTTGTGCAACCCCTGAGGATAGCTTGTTCAGCCAGGAGTTTTTTTCGGACTTGTTCAGACCGAAGAACTGTCGTTCTCAGGCTCTGGATGGTCTTATTATAGGGCGCGTGGCCATTTTCGCTTCGCTATCGCGGAAGGAGTGAATACTCGAGGCCGGGATGAATTTCTAAAGGGGATTCGAGTTTGGTGCCTGGCAATGGTGTAGAGGTGCGCTGCAGGTGGCGCAAAAGCATTATATGAAGGGGTATTTAAATAACGGGATCTTCTTGCTGTTGCCGGTGTCTCAGAACCTTTTCCATGGCTATATTTATGTAAAATATCTTATCATTTTTCCCGAGAAGACCATAAGCTAGATCTCATTTAAAATTCTGTCTACTTTCACTACCTTCTCCATTACGCACACCATCACATTCTTCTGCCAACAGTAGAATTCTGCAAAAATGCTTATATTTGTGCATATTCGTGGCTATTAGTTTGACTGGGTCGTCGCAGTCTATTTATAAGTTTTACAGATATACATGCGTTTTCTACACAATAAAATTTTGATGCCAAATTAAATGTTCCCTACTCCCCTTCCATTGATTCCATAGAAGAATCTGATTCATCATCAATTTCTGATTCTGAATCAGGTTCTCCTAATGTAATAATGAAAGGAGGAATATTTTCAAACGAAAAATTTCCTATATGTTTCGTTCAGTCTTCCGCAATTAATTTTTCACAATGATTACAAAAATTTTGCACATGTCGGGGGTACATTTTGAAAGAGCCTCACGCCATGAATTTGCAACCCTATCTTTCGATACTGGTTGCGAATTTATGTGTTTATTGTAAAAGCCTTTGCACTGGCCCCATGCAATCTCAATAGGATTGTATTGACAATGGTATGGAGGCAATCTAAGAACTTCATAACCGTGGTCCTTCAAAATTACGTCAGTCGCGTATCGTTTTGTCGTTCCGTCTATTCTAAAAGGCTTAATTCCCATAATTGTTTTTTTTTTTTGTAATTTTGCCCTCAATTTCGACGTTATGTTTAACCGACCACTCCTGCATTTGACTTTTTTTACAGGAAAATGTGGGTGGTTTGTCCAACTGCACCGAGTGATAGGGTTCATCACCACCACACGTTTTCTAGTGCCTAGTGCACGAATAAGCTGATTAACCACCCAATTTTGAAAAATTTCTGCATGTTTTTATGGTAGTCTCTGTCATTGTTCGTTGAGTCAAGTAACATGTCACCACCCTTCCAAAAAGCCAAGTTTTGTTCCCGCATGCAAAATTGTGAAACTTTTCCCTTCACTTTTAATTTTGGCTGGGTTACTTTTCAAATCTATTTCGTATATCCATTGACGAACCGCAGTCCCATTTTGGTAGATCCACATTTCATCGAGGTATACGAATATTATATTTTCACTAGAATTTTGAAACTAAGAATTTGCTCAAAAAAGAAATTTTGGATGCAACGACGTGTTTTTGTTCACATACAATTTTGCGTCCGTTAACCATTTTGTGTTTGTAATTCATAGATTTCATAATTTTGAATAAAGTTGTTCTTCCCCCTTTAAATTTCAAGGTGTCGCGAGCGTCTGTAAGTAATTTGTCCAAAGTGAAATATTCATTTTTCAAATTATATTGCCAAATTAGTCGTTGCAAATCTTTCCGAAACGTGTAATTTGTAAATATATCCGTCTTTTTACGTCTGCCAGATGAAGATGTTTTCAAATTGGCAGGTCCTACTTTCTGGACGATCCTTTTTATAATAATTGTAGGCTTTTTTTATGGCTTGTTTGGTTTGCTCGCTTATAATTTTCGGCATTTTGACAGGATTAAAAAATGTAATTAAATAATTAGTTATTTGTTTTAAGTTACTTTGATCATGGCATTGTAGTTCAAGTTTATTTAAGTATTGGCAACATAGTCAATACAGCTGACGTGACAATGTCATAATTTTTTTCACGTCATATTTTGACTACCTTCAAATTACATGCACGTAACATAACGAAAAAAAAACATGGCCTACTAGAATGCAAAAAGATCGTGAATGGATATTAGTTTTTGACGGAAATAAAATATTTTGTCGAGCTTGTGCTAAAACAGTAAGTTTTGCTTTATTAAAAAATTTTCAATTTTCTTTCTTTTGTATATATTTTTTTTTCAATACACATTTTATCTATACAAATATCCTGTGAAAGAAAATTCCTCGTGGATGAGCATGTAAAAACACCCGCACACATTGGAAAAATGAAAAACTGAAAAAATCAACAGTTTCTCAGCAATCTATGAGGCAGAGCATTGCTAGTAGTCATTCTAAAAATCAACAAGATGAATTTAATAAAGACTTATGTAGAGCATTAATTTTGTATAACTTTCAAACTTAAAGATGACAATGTTAAACAATTCTTTCAAAAATACTGTAAATTTAATATTGTCGATGAGAGTAGAGTACTTTAAGAAAAACTTTGAAAACAATTGAGGGAAACGAAAATAATTTAAAAGCAAAAGTGTTTGCTCAATGCGTGGAAAATTAGAAGGCAGTGCTATACATTCAGCTTGGAAGGAAATGCGAAATAGGACATTCCTAGATACTGAGTGTCTCAAAATCTATGTCTTTAATTGAAACCACAGATAACAGCCAAAAAAAGAAGCAAAATTTGTCATACAACAATAGGGAAAAAGTAAATAATAACTCCAGTAAAAATCAGTTTTCGTTTTCTAAGAAATTGTTTTAGTAACGCTGATTGGCGATTTAAATGGATTTAAATATCTCAGCTGTGCAAAATTGGTGTTTTTTGTAGCCATAAACGAATAAACGCCGAGATGTGTCTGTTGGGCAAGGTCATGTCCTTCATAAAAAAATTCGCCAGGATTTTAAATAAAAACGTCTTCACGCGCGCTGCCGGGGGGTTTCCAATTGCAATTACTTATTACTACTTTATTTATGCCTATTTATTCAAGGTAAAATTTAAAAGCAAACTGAATTAGTAGCACAATTATGCACTCCAGTTTTATTTGTTTCATTTTCATGACAGTACATCGACCTTAACACTGTAATCTGCAAAATGTTATGTTTATGTTCATTAATAAGACGAAAATAAATATTTACTAAAAATGTTGATAAATATTGATTAAATCGAAGAAACGAGTGGCTCAATTAGTTTTCGTCATGAATATTTGATTCTGGTTTAAAATAATTTGGAATTTTCAGAAACGTTTACCTATATTGGCCTTGGCGATTTATTGGTAACAATTGCACTGTCATAAAATAAAATTCAGCTGGCTCAGTTTCGTTCCTCGTACTTTATTATTTGTTATTATTATTATTATCATGCTGTCATAAATTTACAGATGCTTACATTAGGGAGGTCAACGTTTACGTGCCGTCGTAGAGGAACTTCGAAATAATTTTCCAACACTAAGAAATAACTGGATACGACGTGCAGAATTATGTGTTCATACCGCAGGACAACATTTTGAACATTTATGCTGTATTGTATTTTTTTTTATTTCGCACATTCTAATCGTAGACGTACAGTTTCAATTCTTAATTTAATACAGCGATGCTTGTCATATTGTACCTATCTCCTTAAGAAAGCTGCAATTTATTTTTTCGTAAGTTGCACAAACACCGTGAGATGAACAAAGTTAACTTTATAATTAAATAAGTCAAAGGTTTGTGTTTTAAATACAAATTAAAACTAAGTGTGTATATTATGTCGTCTCTTTAAAAAGTTCAGAGAAAAATGATCCTCCCTCTGTGTGACCATGCCTGAATGGAATGAAGTTTCACATGGAAATGAAAAGAATGAAATTTTACTGAAATTTCCGACAACTAAGGAATTTTTACAGAAATTTCAAAAACCCGGAAATTTCACTTCAAGAAATATCCTCTACGAATTTTTTTTAGTTGCTTCATTGCACATCTCTATGCATGACGTCATATCCGCTACTTCACCAACGTCATCTATGAGATTTTGATATCGTAGTGTGGTCAAGAAAAAAATTAACTTGACCTCTCCGTCCGAGGATATTATTAATCGAAAATGAGCACTTCCAAAAATAATGAATTTATTTAAGATTTTTCTATATATAATCAAAAACCTTGTGGTACCATTACAGTGTAAGGTTTAAACTTATTACTACTCATCTTTAAAACTATTCTTCGTTACTTTCATTGCTCAGTATATATTTTCTTTGCCCATTCCTTTTTGTTTTTTGCTACTTGTTTTCCTTCTATCCATGTTAGTCCTCTTTCTTTTAGGTTATTTGCAATTTCCATATCCCAGGTCTTTCTTGGTCTCCCTCTTCCTTTTTTTTTGTTGCGTTCTTGTTTCCCAGATCCTTTCTTCTCTCATTCGTACTACGTGTCCAAACCATCTCAGTTGGTTTCGTTTGATGGTCTTCAGAATCGATTCCACTTCTAGTTCTTCTCTTATTATATCATTTCTAATTCTATCCCTTCGAGTTACTCCTTTTATGTCTCTTAAGAATCTCATTTCCAAGGCTTGAATTTTACTTTCTTGCTGTTTTGATAAAATCCAGCTTTCACATCCATATAACAATATCGGTTTAAAAATTGTTTTAAAAACTGTTATTTTTGTTTTTCTCGATATCTCTTTTTTCCTGATGACTGCATTTTTCAAGGCGTAATAGACTTTGGTCGCATTCTCCATTCTCTCATTTATTTCCGCTTCTATTTTTCCATTGCTTTGTATTTTCACACCCAAGTACTTGAATGATTGTACTTTCTCGTCTCTCTTTCTTTCTGTATCTCGGTCTTCTTTACCTAGTACCATCACCTTAGTTTTTGTAGCATTTATCTTTAGGCTTTTAGTACGTAGCACGTTCGTCCATATCCGCAAGTTGTGTTGTAGATCTTGTTCGTTCTTTGTGTAGATCAGCACTAACGCACTGTATATTTCGTTCTTGTTGCGAAGAGAGACGCGTTTGCAAGTAATCGAACATAAAAAGTTTCCTATAAAATAACGCAATAATGAAAGCAGGCGTTAGTTGAAATAGTGATGAGAAGGCGCTTAGTAGAGGGCCTAATTAAAAGCGGCTGTGTGTAGTGGCGCGTCTCGTTTATCCCGGTATGTAAATTCGCTATCTGGTCACTCTATTCATGCGCGTACTGTATTATTAAATGTAACAAATTATTGATTTCGTTTGACATGTAGCTATTATTTTATCCACCTCGTAAAATTAAAATTATATTTTTTATTGAATGAATTGATTAAATTGGATTCGAAATGATGAGAAATTCGTCAAACGACGTTCATTCCGAATGCCTATTTTTAAAATGTACGCATTCCAGAACAATTTGTCGGTATGAAAAACCTGCACACACACGTAATGGGCGGTGCGAATTTCTTTTGCCGCGCAGCAAATTAAAATAAATCGCAAAACCGAATGCGTTTTTCTCTCCCCAAATACACGCACAAAAAAAGGGCCGTGTACTCGGGGATGGTAATTTTTGCAGTTTGTTAGCAACTCAGGTGTATTAAAGACCGTGGCTCTGGTGCGGGTGGTGAACGCTTGCGCTCTGTAACAGGCACGCCGGGACGCTGTTGCATCTCTAGTAAGCGTCCAGCAAGACGGCATCGCGGGCGTCGAGGTCTTTCAATCGCCGAAGATCTGAAAATAATGTGTTAAATTGTACGGGCCGGTTTAACACAGACAGTGCTTTTTAAATGAGTTCTTGTGTTTAATACAAAAAAAAATCTAAAAAAAAAAATTTTTAATTTTCGGTCCGCTGTTGTGAATGGTGTGTTCCTTTATTAAAGTTAGTTTGAATTTATTTTTGAAGGCGTTCTCGCAAGGATAAATGTGTAAAGTAGTTTTAAAATATTTGTATATACATAAGTAAACAGTTTGGATTAACGATAGATATAAAATAGGAGGTAAAAAGAAAAATAAGCAAGTTCTTATGTGTGTACGTTGAACATGAAATTTATACTAAAAACTCCGGGCGCGTAAAATATTTACAGGGCGATTTTTCTTTGCGGCATCCATCTCGGGCTTTAAGGCAGCCAAGGCAGCGGGCTCAACAAATTTATTAACGATTGTGAAGCAGATGCGCGAATGTTAACGTACGGGGTGCGTCAAATACCTAATATGGACGTAGTACATATCGAAAGAATTTCAAATTAATAAATTAATTTTTTTTTTCACCTGCGAAGCGCAACAGTGAAAAAGATTTCCGCTTTATCAGATAGTCCACCGATAAAATAAATAATATTCATTTCGCGCTTGATAAAAAACTATGGACGTAGATAACACAAGTTTAATTAGAGATTACAAAAAAAAATCTGATATTTACAGTCTGTTGCGGATGATTAAATTCTTTACTGGAAGGAAAATCTGAACGGTACATCAATTTTCATGGGAAAATAAAATCTCGAGGGTTAGTTAACTTCACTTAAATTTAATGTAATTGCAGAATTAGTGTAGTTTGATAACCTGGCTTTTATTTACCCGATTACAAAATTGTTGTGATGAGTGTGACCATTTTTTTATTTGCGTTATACAGGTTGGGGCATTAAAAAATACTTGCTTTAGAAATGTACCATCGTAATCATAAGAAACGACTACATACTTTCACTTTCAAAATTTTTAGTTGTGCAGTATTAATTTTGATAACCTATAAAATCTCATCCATTTCATTCGATTCCAAAGAAATAAATTGTGATTAGCAATACTAACAGCTAACTGCAGTTGCAACTGGTTCTGTCTTGTAAAGGCGTTTGAATCGTTGATTTGTGAATTGCATTTAATTGGAGTATTTTTATTAGTTTTGTCAAAATATCGTTAATGTCAAAATGACAAAAGTTCATTTTGAAGCACGCTTCGGTAAACTAATATTTAGGGTGTAGTCGGTTTTTTTGATTACGACAGTAATAATAATAATAATAATAATATATATTTGCGTGTTATCATACAGGGTATTTACGCATGCTATATCGGGGTATGCGTTAAATAAAATATATACATAGACTAAATTAAGGAAGAATCAAAAGTGGAATTCAGGAATTCCTCAAATGAATAAAATGATTTTTCTATGAGAAAACTTTTTAATTTCTGCAACATAGTCTTCAACGGAAGATTTTTAATGTCGTTTGGCAAGGAATTATAAAACCTTATACAGTAGTAATTAGGACCATAACTAGATTTATTTAATCTTAATGTCTTCAGACAAGCCTCAGAAGATCTTGTTTCATATTGATGGAAAGAATTAATCTTTGGATATAATTCAATGTATTTTCGTATATATTCCAGACACTTCAATATAAATAAGCTAAGTAATGTGAGGATATCCAGTGTTGAGAAACATTCTCTACAATCGTCACGATAACCGATATTAGCTATTGTTCTAATTGATCTTCTTTGTATTTTAAATAATCTCTGCAATGATGACGAATGGCCCCAGACTAATATGGCATATTCTAAATGGCAATGAATTAAGGCAAAATAAGCTATTCGGAGGTGCTTCCTGAAAGGTTGTTTGCTAAATTACGTAGTAGATAAATGTTTTTAGAAACCTTATTTGCAATATACTCACCATGTTTATTCCAATTTAGTTGTGAATCATTATATACCCCTAAAAATTTTGTATGCTCGGAGTACTGTTCATTAATTTCATTTCCTAGTTGTCTTAGGCCCGGTCTTTTCATCTGCCCATTAAAGTTAATCGGCAAGTAACTTGTTTTTTTCTGAATGATTGATTGATTTTTATGAATTGTTTTCAAGGTAGTTACCCGTCTGTTACTTTAACAAGAGATGAAAAAACCGGCCCTTAGTGTAATTAATATGGAAACTGTTTTTTCTTCATTTAAACTCAGTCTGTTAGAAATAAACCAATTTTTTGTTTTATCAAATAGGTAAAGTTTTTCATTATTTATATCAGGCAATATTTTTGTTGAAAATCCTAGAGTACTATCATCTGCAAAAAGAGTACAGTTAGCTGGGGAAAGATATTTTGGGAAATCGTTAATATAAAATAGAAACAGTATAGGGCCTAAAATAGAACCCTGTGGTACGCCATATTTAATCACAACGGAGGTTTTCATTGTACTTAATACATTGACTGCGGTTGATTAGATATGAAACAATAAGTTTGGTGCTCGACGGATGAAAATTGTAGAACATTAATTTACGGAGGAGAATATCGTGTGAAATACAGTCAAAGGATTTGCTCGAATCAAGGAGACATGCTGAATAATATTCTTTAGTTTCATAACTCTGGATAACATTATTAACAAAATTTATATCAATTGCTTCCGTTGTCGACAATCCCTTACGAAAACCAAACTGATTAGGTGAGAACATATTGTTTTTATTTGAAAATTCCAATCTTTTCTTTAACAGTACTTTTTCAAAGACTTTTGAAAAAATTGGCAATAACGAAATTGCTCTACAATTTACAGGATTATTTATACCACCTTTTTTGTAAATTGGAATTACTCTAGCTTCTTTAAGACAGTCAGAAAAAGTACAACTTTCTATAAATAAATTAAATAGTTTTGTTAAGGGTGATATTTTATGTTTTTAACATATTTAATCAGTGACGTGAATAAACCATATATATCTTTAGAATTTTTAGATCTTCATGTGTCGAATGCATCTCGAACAGCTATTTTCGATACTTGTCTGAAGACAAAAAAATTATTATCGGTGTTGGTATAATACATGATTGATGTTGGATCAAATTTTGAATTTGGTAACGAATTAATTATTGTTTCCGGTGCAGTCATAAAAGAGACATTAAATTCAACAGGTAACAATTGGTTGTTGCCTTCATTATATGTAATTTTCTTATTATTTATTACCTTCCAGAAAGCACGAGGATTTCTTTTATTTTTTGAAATGAGAGAATCATTTGATTTAATTTTTGCACTTTGATCTCTAGATTATATCTAACTTTAAATTTTTTTAACAGTATATGTAGTTCCGGTAAGCCAAGTAACTTATATATATATATGAAATGAGTTCCAAGATTTCACGCATTTTATCTATTTCACTCGTAAACCATACATTTCTTGGCTTGCGGGAACAATTTTTAATTGAAGCATCTTTTAATGAAAATGTTGTTTCAAAACAAAGTAAATTTGTTGTTGATATTGTAATGTTTTAGGGTTCGTTTACGATTTATTTTTTAAAATAAAATACTTGGTAAAACTAATAACTAATTTATTAACGACACTTAACACTAATTTATTTATAACGGACTAAGACTAATTTATTTTTACAAGCCGAGCGATTTATCAGTAACTAAACTCTGCATCGAACTGACCAAGACTCAGACTTCGTACGCGTATTTATATGGAAGCATATTTTCCAGTAAGTTCGGTTCTGGAATATGTCGGAACGTTGGCGAATCGTGAGACATGCATGACGCGTCGCTGAGTGCATCACACGTCGCAATTCGTTCGTCACAATATCTATATCAGTTTCAATAAAATCCCAATTAACTCTGTCTAGCAGTTTAAAAAACAATATTTTACCTGCTTGTGATATTGGTCTTATATTGATATAAGTTTTAGTAATCAGTTGTTCCTTATTACTACTATTAAGATTCTTACACTGCAAACTAACTACAATCCCAATATGTTCAGAGAGATGCAATTCAATCGGTACCACACGTACATAATTAGAGTCCAGATTAGTAAAAACATTATCAATGCAAGAGAATGAACGTGTGTTAAATTGAACCAGTGGCCTCAGATCGTAACTACGAAATAAATCACATAATAATTGCACATTACTTTCCTTTCTATTAAAATGTACATTAAAGTCTCCTCCAATTATTATGTGTTTCTCTTTAAAATTAATTAGCTCAAGCAGTTTTATCATCAAGTATATTCATTTCGCCGGAAGGTGATCTGTATAGCGTACTTATATACAGATTTAGTTTAGAAATAAAAATACCTGTCAACTCACAATTAATTTCTGAAGATAAATTCTGAACATCAGGTAACATTCTGTAATCCAATTCAGGATGAATCAGTTGAACTACATCTCCGTGGATATGCTTGACCCTAGCAAAACCTGCAGCAGTTGTATAAGAACCAATTTGAAGCACTTCTATTTCATCTTTGTTCACTTAAACCCACTGCACAGTATTTATTCTTTTCTAGTATAACTTCAAGTGCATTTATTTGATTACGCAAACATTGACTGTTTAAAAATATTAAATTCATTTCCACATTTCCAGCCGCTGCTTTTTGACTGTTCATTTTTACTGCTCGACGGCTCTCGTTCTCCTTAAAAAATGAAATTTTGTCACAATTATATCTGTGGCCATAGATCTTCTTTCATAAAATCGTCAAAGATGTCTTGATCTAGCTTCACCCTAAAAGAAGTGCTTTTTGCATTATCCCTTTTGGGCAACTGCTCGACTGAAAATTCTTTATTAGGAAATTTGGCTTTTAAAAATTCTTCCAATGTTTTGCTTTCGGTACATCCACGTTGCAGAAAGATTCACTGTGAAAAATTTTGTTTCAGTTAATACGAGGATCAAGCTGAATTTATTGAGAATAAAAAACACGGTTAATATTTTCTAGGATTTTATTTTAAATACGCTTGACCATTCTTTCTTTCCATTGTTCAAAAGCTTCAACCAATCATCTTTAAGAATACCTTCAAAATAAGCGTGAACTGCGGCATCAATCTCTTCATCTGACGATAATCTTCTCCCCCGCAAATCACTCTTAAGCCCAAAAATACCCAAAAGTCGCACATTGTTAAATCAGGTGAATACGGCGGATGTTCTATTACGTTTATATTTTTTTTTTAGCCAAAAACTGGAGAGTTAAAGCTGCCGTATGGGACGATACGTTATCATGGTGCAGCATAATTCCCTTATCTCGAACTCAACTGAACACTTCAGGCAAACATTTTAGCTCTAACTGTTTTTTGTCCATGTAGCTTAATTGTCTTTACTAGGCCCGTACTTCTGAAGATTACCGCATACATAACTTTTTCATAGCTCTGTTTCTTAGTTATTGTTGGAGTTTCCTCATCTTCGTGAATCCATACACGACTCTCTTGGCAGGTAGGTACGTCGAAAAAAGCAATGTAAGTTTCGTCACCTGTCACTATTTTGGAAAAAATTGGTATCCGCCATTATTTAAGAAATTGAAAGCTTTATGGCAAATTCTTTCCCACTCGGCTTTTTGGAAGTCAGAAAGGTGATGCGGCACAAAACGACTAACAACATTTTTTAAATACAGGTGATCGTGTATGATCGTTCTAACAGCTGAGGATCAAATCTTGAGTTGATGCTCTATTATTGTCCTCATTAAAATTTCAAGATTAAAACAACGCCCCCTCCGAAATTACAACTAACGAAAACACCCTTACGAACAATTATTAATTTTTTTTTAGTTTTATTCATTTTCATTTTTGTTTGTTCTATATATAATTTTGGAAATAGCCTACGCTCATTTGTTTCTCGCTCACCCTTCATCTTACTACCTATTTCGGCGGCATTTATTTCAATTTTCTTTTGTTTTTCTATCAAATTAGTCGTCCTGTTAGTTTTTCTAAATTTATATTCATTTTCCACCGAATGAAATTGCCGTTCGTTCGTTTTCTGCTCATGTACACGTATGAACTGGAGAATAATCGACGTTCATTTGTTTTTCGTTCATTCAAATCTGGTTACTCATTTTAGTTTTCTTTTGTTTTTTTTTTAACGATTTATCCTTGGAACTGTTTTTTTTTTTAGTTTTATTTATTTTCGTTTGTTATTCATGTAATTCTGGAAACAGTCTACATTCATTTGTTTCTGGTTCACCCTTCTTCTTGCTATTTGGGCGGTATTTGTTTCAATTTTCTTTTGTTTTCCTGTCAAATTAATTTTTCTCGTATTTTCTGCGGTTCGTAATCGACGTTCTATCGAATTTAACTTACGCAATGAACTTACTGATTTGCAAAATGCCGCTTCGTTCCACTAGTAAGCAAGTAAACGTTTGCTTTTTTTTATTTATTTTTATTCCATCTACGCCTTTTTTCATGTTTCAATCGGTATTATGCAGCTATATCGTCAATTGAACATTTTTTTGCAAAGGACAACAGCAAACTTTAATAATTAGATGTTTCCGTACAAATTGCCTTTTTTTAGGTAATCATGAAAACCACCAATTTGTAACGATTACTTTCTAATTGTAAGGGAAAACTTGAGAAAATGGGCTGTAGCTTGCATTGATAGCAATGATCTTCAGTTTGAGCATCTGCTAAAACCGGAATTTTTAAATTATTTATTACGATAATTTTTTGTTTATTTCATAGTACGATAACCACAATTTAAAGCATGAAACACCCTGCATTACACTCGTAATGCAAGGTGTTTCATGCTTTAAATTGTTACGGAGGTACTATCTCTTGTTGAAACTGATTTTAGTCGGATCTGATTTAAATGTCCCAGCGGAATGACGTTCGCAGGTTATCTAATAAATGCTCGAATAAATTTATATGTTTGAGGTAGGTCATTACAGCGGCATTCCCTCTATTAAATAAGTTTCACGGTTAACTTTTATAGTTTTATTGCTCTGAGTAATAAACACAATAAAACGTCCGAAAACACGATTTCATAAAACTTACGATTGCGACGAACTCCATACACATTGGCGTAACGTGCTTTTTGGGGTCCTTTTCAATTAATTATAAATTTTCCCAAAGAATTTTTTTAACATTTTTCTCATAACCTATGATTTAATTCCTTTCACAGTTTTTTTTTGGCGGTTTATTGAAGGATCACCCCGTACCTTGGACTATAATTATGAAATATTGTTTATTTTACTGTCAATTGTTAATTAGAATAAAACCTAATAAGAAATTTACGTCTTCAGATGCTGGGTGATGTTCAAAACCGTACGACTTGTGGTTGTGTGATGTTTAATCATGAAATTAACCCTCTTTTAAATGGTTCATACCAGAAACTCCGATTATGGACAAGACCTTGTGTGTAGGTTTTAAGTTTTACAATTGTCTTATGTGTGTGTCATCGAGGCGTTCCCTGAATCGACTGCTCTGTTTGGTTTAAAATAAACAAATATTTTTACATAACAGCGATTTTCCTTATAAGTCAATCACTTCGGCGACTTTTTGATTTTGATATTCTCTGAATTAAATTTTATTGCAAAGATCGATATGGCTCACGATTGTAAAGCCTTTGATAAAAGTAGTCGTTTGTTTATATCATTTTTCCGCGGTCGCATAGGCGACGTTGTCTCAAGTTTAACTTAAGCAATGAACTTGCAAAATGCCTGTTTCTTACATATCAATTGATGTTTTCATTAGGCATATACAGGATGGCCAACGCCTTAAACATAGTGCTTTTGGTACTAAGGAATTCATTTCAATAGAATTTTGAAGTTAAAGAACAAAACCTATGAACTGTATTTCTTTTAATTAAAAAAAAATCCCGAATGAGAAAAATAAATATTGAATCTGAATCGAGAAACTTATCGAAACGAGCCCAGACTGATTTTATATATATTTTATGTTTTATATTATTGTTTTTAGTCGAGTTCTGACGCCTTGATAGGTCATTAAGCATGCAATTTTATTTATATTTGAGATATTAGCAAAAACTTTGCAACGTAAGGTGGTCGCACCGCGCCCCTGACTCCTTGTTCAGGTAAAAGAGAGTCTGCGTCGCGTAGTCGCTGAGCTACTCTGATAAACCTATGATAATACGCATGTCGTTCACGATTAGGAAACCGTTCTGCGTACAGAGGTGTTGCCAATCGCGCGTTTCCCTGACATTCCCCGTATAACAAATGCATATCTGCGTATTCTCGAAACGTGAAATCGCTCATCGCAAACACACCAACACATACACAAACACACTTACATACACTAATAAACTTAAATATGAAAAGTATACCAAATTAACGGAAATTATACTTCGCTCCTTACTACAACGTTAATAAGAACGGATTAAATGTATTTCATTATATCATCTCAGGCGCGACATTTTATGGGGCAATAAAGCAATAAACCGATTCTTTGAACGAGGGTTAAGGTAGGTGAAGAATTCTGTTCGTCCTCATCTATTATACGTTTTAAAAATATACGATTTTCCTCTCCCATCGTTTTTCTCCAAATTTATTCGATTAGAAAAATATTTTATAGAAAAGTTTTATTTCTTTTCACGATATCTATCGTCATACCGAGTTTGGTGCATCTTCATTGAAACAGGATGTATAGGACAACGGCCGCGGAAGCCGCCGAGTTAAATTTTGGGAAAGAAATTAATTGATATCAGTTCGTGCATCAATCAAAACAAGAAACAACACAACCACATCTAATTGATCATTTAAGATTTGGCGGGAAATTCGAAAAAAATTGAAAATAAAGTGCCTTAATTACGGAAGTCAAAATGTTTCGTGTCCGAAACCTTATTTTCAAAATAATGATCCATGGTGACCATTTCAGATGGTGATGCCTTACGCGTTAAAAACTGAAAATAGGCAACTCATTATACTTCCGTGCTTTTAGTACTTTTTGAAAACACGTAGTTATTTCTGATTTGCCTTTTCTAAAACCACCAGGATCACGTTTTAAAATGGAATACAACCCGCAAATTTTCTCAAAGTGACCGTTGTGTATGTTTTTGAAACGTTATTTTAAGACTTTCAACAACGCCACCTGTTTAAATTTGCCGATAGTCTTCTTTTCGCTAGTTTCTACAAGAGTAATTCATTAGTTACTGACGAGTGACATCGAAAAACCATCACCCTTTGAGCAATGTTTGAACTGACAGTCATTTCGGGACGATAACAAAAAATGGCGCGTTGTTGTAGAACTTTCAACAACGCCATCTATTAAAACACGCCGAAAGTGTTTTTCGTTTGTTTTTATAGAGGCGTTTCACTAGTTAATCAACAAGAAAATTTCACTTGACGTCAGTGAAACAGGAAATGTTTTTTTTTTTTTTTTAATAATCTTGATCATGTGGAAAGCAAATAATACTTTATTTTGTTACTATTGGTTATGCTCTGAAATCGATTCTCTTTTGTTTTTGTTTGTTTTAAAATATTATTGTTACAATTTTTAAAGATTTTGTTCATCTACTTTCTTTGTTTTGTCACCTTTCGTCTCAAACGGTCTCTTTTAATTTATTAATCTACTGAATTGTGCTGTAAAATCAGTTGTCTTTTGTTTTTATTTATTTTTTTGTAGTTTATTATTTCGTATTTTGTAAAAATTCTATTACTTCGTTTTATTTGCTTTCTCATCGTTCTTTTCATTTTTTTTTTTTTAAATATTAATCTATTAAATTGTGTTGCGAAATCGAAAGAACTGTAAAAGCGTTTTCTGTTTTCTCTGAATTTTATACATTTTTTTTAAATTTTTGCCTGTATCTAGTTGCAAATTGTAGGGATTTCTACGTTGCAAAGGGATTTTTTGACAACTCGTGAGGAATACTGCCTGAAATAATTTAATTAAGTCAATAACAATAGCCAACGGAAGAAGAGCGAAGGCTCTACAGGCTGATTCAAATCGACTTTAACAAGTTAAATAAATTAAATAATAAAACCACCAAATGATTTCCACCTTAAATAGAACAAATGATATTTAAAGCGGCCTCGACACCCACGAGTATGAAGAGGACAAGATTATGTTATGTTATTTTTAAAGCGCAGCGCCAAGGCATGTTTTACAGAAACATATGTGGCATCAGGTGTACATGCATTTCGTATCTCAACCCGGTATATAAGAAAACATCTGCGTACCTAATACAACAACCTAGAATTGGTTAAGAGAGAACTACTAATTTATTTAAATTATATGAATAACAGTAGTCAAAGAAGGTGTTTCAAATCATTGTTCACAGGTATCAAACACGAAAATAATAAAATCACCAACTGACTTGCACCTTAAATAAAACAAACGATATTTAAAGCAGCCTCGACACCCACGAGTATGAAGAGGACACGATTAAGTTCTATGTTATGTTATTTTTAAAGCGCAGTGCCAAGGCATATTTACTGAAACATATGTGGTATCAGCTGTATAAGTTGAATCAAGCTGAAATATACTCATCAGAGATCGGCCACTTTTAGGTTTTTGGTATCAGAAGTAGGCAGTTTACTATGAATAAGTGTATACGTAATACACTAAATTATTATATTACACTAAAAGCCGAATCTAAACTCTTTTTGCACTCATAATTGCTTAAACCTTTTTTTAAACCAAAATAAATCATGATTTCAAAATGCTCTCTGTTTAATTCCATTTTTTTACGTGTAATATCACTTTGAAAAATTAGTAACTTGGGTTCTAACAAACGTAACTTCAACAACTAAACTTCAAATGATAGGTTAAGAGTTGCTCTAAATAACACTGTATGTTTTGTTTTTCACGGGCTACTAGATTTTCTTATTCTCAATAAATTCAGCTTTACCCTCGTATTTTGCCAAACGATAGTCAACATTCTTTTTCAAATAGATATGAAATATTTGTTTTATTATATTGTTTGATTTAGAGAATTTTCCGTTCGCATTTGAAGCTTGCAATAAAAATGAGCTAATGCAACCAACGCACAAGAGATTGAAGTTGAAAAAAGAGAAAAATTAAAATATATTACACAATCTTTCGCAAGACAAGAAACAGAACATAATTTACGACGGACATAAATTTTGAATAAGTTCCGCTTTTCTCTGAAGCAAAAATGAAACGAGCACTAAAAGCAGGAAATTCACAATAAAATTATGCGAAATTAACGTCTGCGCTGAAAGTTTCTTCTCGGCGCCAAGCATGATAATAATTTTAATAGTGCCCATTTTAACGAGGACATCTGAGAATATTAAGCAAACATAATCGCGATGGCATGGATGAATTCAAACGGGGCTGATGCGGAAAATCACTTTCTCGACCGGCGCAGGTGAAAATTTAAATAAAAGCTGCAGGCAGGCAGCACCGCCGCCCGTGTAATTTCTCTTAATCTTGGGCTCGTGACGTTTTGATATACGCGCTCTTTATTCTAGATTGTGCATATTCATAACACGATGATAAATGTGGCTCATCACAATAGTGGCGTTCATAAAACTGATGGCATTCAGGAAAATCACTGCGGGGAAAACTTTTTAAGGACACGGCCGTCCTCGCGTAAGCTTAATGCGAAAACGTTTTCTCATATAAATCGTTGCAATTACTTAACATTCATGTTACTAGCGACATTATATCAAAGAGATTTTTTTTAATTAATATTTGAAACTAAATATAACATACATTAATCATTGTGTGGCGCAAATTTGTAAAAAGTACTTAATAATCAACACAAAAATGACCTGGTGACGTAAGTCAGTGGCGTGCTGATTGTGCATTTCATTGTATGGTGGTTAAACGTCATGTCTCTTGGCTAAACATTTCATGCATAGTTTAAGGTTCAGCGTACTTCTTACAAATTTACGCCCTACTTTATGATCACAAAGGATTTTGGTATAATGGGCATGAAATGACTTCTTTTTTTTACCAGAAAATGGGGCGTATAGAAATAAATAAAAATTAGAGTACATCCATGAGGACAGAGACACCATGCGAAAGGGTAGCGGCATGCAAAAAGAAAATATAATTTAAAGAAGTAAATGAATTTTTCATAACGTCAGGCTCGCCGCTGCCCGTTGTGCAGATTGTACAACGCACAAGGGCGCCTAATCATAGGCGCCAAATTGACTGTGTAGGAATATGAACCAACGAATGCGTTTTCTCCCATTTCCTCTTGAGGTTCTGGATCTGCTACTCTTTACAGAGACCATCCTCCTTCCAGCTTAGCAATAAAGGTTGCATTTTCTGCCTCCGAAAGGCGTCTTAATGTCTTACACTGATTTTTGACAGTAACAATTTCAAATTTTATAATAATTTTACATTTTTAGTACGAAATCGCATAAGCCAGAAAGTCTTATTTGCCGCACTAAAAATTTATCTTGCGATGGTACACATGTTCTAACTGTTTGACAACTCACTCATTAAAACGGTTTAGGTCTTCACTTTCTTTTCACCAAAAAATCAGAACCAATTTGATAAAAAGTTGCGCACTGATTGCAGCCTGAAGATGGCCATCCTCATTGTAATTGGCAACCATTGATTAAAAATTTTATGAAGAAGATTTGTGTCACATGTTTTTGATTTAATTTGATAAACCTTTCAATTGAACACTCGTTACTTAGGAACATGAATATTTCGACGTCATCACGTCTAAGAAATCCTAAACAAATACATTGTAAAATGGGAGTATTTATTTTCTTTGCTCATCACCTGTTATTATGACGCACCGTAACAGAGTAGTTTGGAATGCAACTGGTCAATTAAATCGTTCCATAAAATTCTTCGTGCATTGAATAAATCATTGTATGATTTTTTGTTGCGTTCGAATCAGGAGTAGTGCTATCAACGTATAAAAAGCAGGAATCCATCAAGAGTTACCAAAAATCCCTAAAATTTGTTACCAGATTCGGGAATAAATTCTCTATATAAGAAAGTTTTTTTAAAAAGAAAACGTAGAAAGCCATTAAAAATTCTTCATAAAGTTGAAGAAAACGGAAACAAAACCACCGATTCGATTTTACAGCGCAATTTAGTAGATTAATGATAAATTTTAGAACGAAAAAATTCGAAAAGAAGAGTGACAAAACAAGGAAAACGAAATACATAATAGAATTAAAAAAATGTTTTAAAAGCAATACGAACAAAAGACAATCGATTATACTGCACAAAACTCTTTGGAAGGAGGCAAAAGAAAGAAACAAATGAACAATTTTTTTAAGAAATATACAGTGCCTTTCATAAAGTCCGTAACATGGAAATTTACAATATTTCTAAAAAACCAAAATAATACATTTATTATGTTGTAAAGTATATTTTTACACAAAAAAAGTCTTTGCTGCTTTATCTTCTTGTTAAAATGGAAATAAATTTTGTTTACGTATTTAAAGCGTATATTAACGAGAACGTGTTTTGGAAGCGAAATTTTTCTTCTCTGTAGAGAACTTTGTATTTAATAAGGCAATAAATTGATACGTGTTTTGTTTTTATTATAAATGCAATTGATAGAATGAGGCTATATTTGTTTTTTAAGGATTTTTGACGATGTCTTAATTTTGAAACAAAACGCAAAGGTTTGCGGTCATAGTTTTGATAAATATTTTTTTTTAATATTGAAGGTTATTTTTTATATTTAATTTTCCCCAATTGTATCAATTATACAAGAGAAAATTTAATAGTTTTCAAAATACTATGATTTTTCGTTTTTGTGAATTTTTATTTTTCGGATATTCCGCCCAATTTAAATGCTCAAATAGATGCGGTTGTGTTGTTTCCTATTGCACGAACTCATACCAGTGATTTTTTTTCGCAAATGTCAATAATAAAAATCTTCCCCATTTATTACGAACTTTATGAGTGGCATTTTATGTATAACAAAAAAAAAAAACAAAAATAAAAGAATCAAATAAAATTGGAAAATGTTTTTGTCTTAACTATAACTATGACGGTTTCGAAGTTGTCAAATCTTTTCATTTTTCAATCACCTCAAGGTCGATATTAAAGATGTCTGAGATATAAAATCTGTAACATTGTCTGAAAAGCACACGAAGGAAGACTTTCTAACTAAAAACAAAAGATACTTTTTTTCCACACAGATTCATAAAGTTCTAAATTATAATGTTATTTATGATCGTCTATAAAAAGGATGACTGGAAATATAGTATTTTTTGGATGAGCCAAGGATAAAATAAACTTGCTACGTATTCAAAAAAAAGTAGCGCTGGTCATCCACCCAGAATCCGATCTTCCAATACCCCATCCTTCTGGTACAGAAAGACCTAATTCTGTGGGAATCCTTTTATACGGAAAGACGATCATTGGCGGGATTGCAGTCATTTGCTGCATAATTGCAAAGGACGCTGATAGACTCTTTTTCACTTCCACCTGCAATTTCGTATAAATTTTTGAAGTTTTTTGACGGACCAAGGACCAAACTCGATTTCATGGAGGTTTTTACCCCTGTTTCATCTGCATTGAAAATACGAGAAGGGTCGGTCTAACAGATTTTCGTTCTCCAAATAGTTTGTCAATTCTAGAAACCATTGACGAATTGCCACTTCAGTGACAGAAGCACGAGATTTTGAAGTAATTTCTGTATTTCGCTTAGAAATCTCGGGTAAGGTAAACCATAAAAGGTCGACGTTTCTTTCTACAACAGCGGAGCGTAAGAAAATCAAATTCGCTGATAGAAAAAAAAAGAAACGATATACTGGCAAAAAGGAGAACTAAGAAAACAAATGAAGATCAACAATTTTCTGGAGCAGCGTGGGTTAATTCAAATCACCAATAGAAAAAAGACAAAACAAAAGAAATCTTGTTGGAAGCGTCATTGTAAGCAACCGAAGAAAATTCTTCGATAAAAAAGGACGAAACGTGAAAATAAAAAGTTGAATGAAAAACAAAAGAAGATTATTTCGAAAATCTCAGAACTGACACGAAAATAAACAAAGAATATAAGTAAATCAAATCGCCGACAAAAAAAAACAAAAGGAAAACCTTGTCTAAAGCGTCAATATTGTAATGGGAAAATTTGATTCGCTTATAAGAAAGCAAATAAAATTCGAATAAAAAGCGACAAACACGAAAAAAAGATGAACGGAAAACAAAAGAAGATCGATGATTTTCGGGCAGATTTCTAAAAAAATCTGCAGACGATAACAAAACGAACGAAGAAACCACGATAATTTGAAGGAACGTGGAAACACGACGAATAAGGTGAACAAAAAAAAAAAAGAAGATCGAAGTTTCCTTCTACAGCAGCGGAGTGCAAGAAAATCAAATTGCTGGTGGAAAAAAAAAAACAAATGAAAATCGTGTTTGAAGCCACAATTTTGATATGAAAAATTGAATTTCGGAAATCGATGAAATCGAATAGGAAGAAAAAGACGATCGAGAAACAAAGGAAGATCGTTGATGATCGGGCGAATTAAAAAAAAATCTCCAGACGATAAGATAACAAACGAAGAAATAGTTCTAACCACTTATCTCCCGATCGATCATCGTTGAATTTATTTGACCTGGGAGCACCTTTAGCACTTTTTTGAACGGCGTCTTTAACTTCATCTGAATGCATTGGAAATTCCAATTTAGCTTTTGCCAAGATCCAATTTGCCAATCTTTGTTCCTCTACATGCGTTAAGACGGGAGAAGGGTCCATCTTCCTCACATTTGGTATTTTCGCAGTTAATTTGTTTTGCAAAGTAGATTTAGGGATCTCATATTCGGAAGACGCTTTGTTTAAAGTTATTATTCGAGCATTAATTTGGTTTAACGTTTCTTCAGTGTAATTAAAGCGCGAGTATTTTTTGTTCATCTGAAAAATAAGTATGCCTAGTTCACCAGTAAATGAACACCAATGAATAAACACTGTTCATTTACTGGCTTGCTCGCATATGTGATGAAATATTGTAATAGGAAATATTTTAAGCTGAATTTCCCTTTTTTCTCGATTCTGCCCCAAATCCAGTTAATGTTCATTCATTAGATTATAGCAACATTTTCAAACTATTAATTGAACACCTTTATATTTATTGAAACTATGTCATTTGCATCACTTATTTAATTAAATATATTGAAGTCATGATTGTACTGACATATAATGAGAACAATTTTCAATTAATTTGGAAAATGTGAATATTACAAAACTTATTCAGAGCATATGTTCTTACCTTAACACTATAAAAAAAATGGCGTCGGAAGCAACTGGTGTCAACACGTCTGCACAAGACGTAGACAGAACAAATATTTAGTTGTGGCAGTAAATGAGTAATATTAAAAGAATATTTATGCAACATTAGAACAAGAGAAAGATACGGTTTTACATAAGTTTGCCTTGTTTCCACAAAAATATACGTCTGTGTTTGTTCACTGGGTTGTGTTCACTTACTGGTCGACTGATCCTAGTAATGTAGTCTGGGCATCAGTGGCCAGATGTGGGAATATAGCTCCAGTTTTGGCGATTTACGAGTGAAAATACGTTTTTTATTCAAACCTAAATGATGCCTAGCAAGTTGGGGATTCCCACGACTTGCCCTTTACTACAACCATCTTTGTTAGTCTCGCTTACGTTTGCTACATATTCATAAGCAAGAATTGACATTTTTTTAAATTAAATTTGAAAAGAAAACAATATCGTTAACCAAAAAAAGAATCGTCCTTTCTTTCTACGCAAAGAAGACACGTACAT
The DNA here is from genome assembly GCA_039766575.1 of Serrognathus titanus. Lineage (NCBI taxonomy): Eukaryota > Metazoa > Arthropoda > Insecta > Coleoptera > Lucanidae > Serrognathus > Serrognathus titanus. The sequence goes on from CM077914.1 coordinate 10,683,287, forward strand.
ATATATATATATATATATAGATCATGCATTTCATTCGAATTTAAACCACAAAAAATATATAAAACGCCAACGTCTATGAATCACAAATAAGTGTGAAGAAAAAATGAAGGGAAACAGGGGTATCGAAGCAATAAACAACGTTTAAAACTCACATCGCATGAAGTGGGAAGAGCAGCGGTTTATGACAGATGCCAGACAAAACCCTCGTTTAAAAGATGAGAAAGATAGAGGAATATTAAGTGAGGAAAAAAAGAGGAAAAAGGAACCAAGGAACGTACAACTCATGAAGGAAACCGAAGGAGATTGGAGTGGAATACCTTCTGTAAAATGATGTGTGGCAGAAGACCCACAGAAGATAAAAAAAAAGGAAACACCACGAGCCCAATCCCTGTTTATCTTTATTTTTGCTTGGTTGTTTAAATCAATCTGCCTTTTGTCAATAAATAATATTTAAAGTCTGTTTGCGGTTAAACGTGCTTTATTCGAAAGCCAAAATTCGATCAATTACGACTTGCCTGTCATCAATCCTAAATTCTCAAAGAAAAACAACAAAAAAAATCAAGGAACTTTTATTAAATCATCTGAAAGAAAATGAAGACATGAAAAATGAATTTGTTTACGTCGAGAAATTGAACGTAACGGTTATAGATAGGTTCTATTAACGTGTAAGTGCTTTTACTGGACATTTATGAGCGGATGTACGGCATTCGATTTTGCTTGCGACGTACGCCGCAAAAATAAACGAGAGCAGTAAAGTCCTTGATGAAATTAAGTTACTTATTAAGAGGCAAGCACATAAAATCCTTCTTTGCTCTTTGAAGAATCTAGACGACGAGATTGTGCTGACAAAGTTCATTTATAATAGGATACGTGGATTTACGAGTTAGGATATTTTAGTTTTCGCGCGGTTGTAAATACCTTTCGAAATACATCCGCTAGACGGCGCAACGTAATAATAAGAAGAAGAACATACGCAGTCATTTAATATTTATTATAGAGCTAGAGTTATTATAGACATTAAAGTTGAAGAATGAATAAGTCTGTGAGTGTACGAGATTAGAGCTTGTTTATTTTTCTGTTTCTTTTTGGTAATAGGTAAAACTAAATCGAATTTAAAAAAAATCTTATAACCCCACGCGCAATTACGCTATGAACAAATAACAAATTTCGCCCTTCCTAACGGGGGGGCATAATGAAATCGTGTGATACGTGTTCGTGACATTGTCGCTAACATGCACTTTTATCCGGTGAGTTATTCTCACTATCGTTCTGGCTCCGACTCCGGTCTGGCTCGCCGCCGGACCACCTCCAGGGAACCGGAACCTACGGACAGCGGAGATTCCACGCTCTCGGAGCTTGATGGTAAGCAACGACAAGATCAATACTCATACAACAAACAACAAGAGCTTGCGAAACATATACGGACAATATGATTGCAAAGTTTTCTAAAGGAAAACAAAAAGAATGCCTTTGATTACTTGTGCCAGATGTAATTAATTTTAACAGTTTTCGAAGCGAAATGTGATCTAGAATAGTCTACAGTCTCATGATTTTTCTATTAGGACCAGGTTGTAGTACGCGATTTGATAAAAAAAAGAAAGAAGTGCGGCTATTCGTACTCACGAAATATTTTAATTTATTTTATTTTGGATTGATTATTTCGTCAAACCGAAATCGATATATTTATTTTAATAAAGTATCTTTTGTGATTTGCGAATTCAATTTTAATCTGCACATGACAAACTCGTTCATTTAACGACACATCAGATCACACTGATAGCAGCACAAGCATCAAGCTGAAAGAGGATTATTAAATGGAATTTTTCCCCTAACATAACCATGAGAAGTAGAGAGGCATTGCAGAGGCACGCAGAACGTTATTTTGTATTTTTCTTTAATTACAATTTTCAGGATTGCTCTCGGTTGTTTTACTTACACTTAGCGTTCCAAATCTTGGCGTCTTTAAACTTCTCCTACGAAACTTATAATCAATGATAGTTGTTGTGATGTGACATACTTTTGCTTACAAGATCACAACGACCAAAAAAACCTGAAGAAAAATAACATAGAACATAAAACATACCTGTCAGTTTTTTTTCTTCTTCGTTTAACACTCAGTTGATACGCATTAATTCATTTTGTATAATCAGATTTTGAAAATAAAGATTATTGTTTGTTTATTATCATCGTGTTGTTTTATTATTGAGGTCACACAGTGCTATTCAAGATGATTTCAAAGTTTTTAAATTTTTTTGTTGCTAGTCGGTTTTGATTGCAATGGATTCCTCGAGCATCCTTTGGGGCCTCGTAAGCAGAAGCGTAGCTCGAGAATTCCACTGCACACCAAACCGACCTGTCCTAGTTATTCGCAATTGCGAAGTCTGAGGCGTGACATTTTGCAATCGGTTTTTGAACTAACATTGCATGAGGATTGACAAATTGCAGCCAGTTTTCTACTTAATAAGTCCTCCCAAACAAGGCTACCAAGCGTGCTGTCAAAGCATATTGAAAGATTTCGAAAAATCTTGTTGCTAGTCGGTTTTTATTGCAGCATCCTCCGAAACAGCTGTACAGATAATGCTCGGGGATCCACTGCAATCAAAACAAAAAGATTTGAAACATTCCTTAGAATATTTTAATTTTTTTAATTGCATCCTATAAAGTCGATTGTTTATTTTTTTTCTCGCTGAATTTTAAAAATTCTGTGGTCTTTCTTCTTCAATAAGGCGATCGTCTTTTGTTAATTGTTTTCTTAGCGTTTTGCAATTTTTTTATTGCGTTTCTTTCATTTTTACTTAATTTTCAGCTCTTTCATTCATACTCGACATTTCTTAAAAATATTTCGCGGAATTTTCAAAATTCTGACACTTTTAATGGTGGGTTTTATCCTGATTTTGCAATGTTGCCGTCACTCCTCGATGTCGATCGTCTTTTGTTTAACGGTATTTTAATTTTTTGAATTGGATTGAAATTTTTTCCAGGCAGATTTTTATCTTCACTTTCTTTTTTCTTTCAGTTTGAATTTTTGCTTATTTACAAAAAAAAATCGAAAAAAGAAGTTTGTTGATTTTCTTCTTCGGCAAATTGATCGACATTTGTTTTTGTTCAATTTTTAAACAATTGTTGATTTTGCTTATAAAATAGACTACACTCTTGAGGCTTCATTGTTTCTTCTCGATGATTTCAAAGTCGATAACTTTTTTTAATAAATTATTTTTTACAAATTTTGAAATTATGAACATATTTTGCTTTTAAGACATTCAAAAAAATATATTTATTGCGTCTGTGCAGTCGATAGCCCTTTATTTTCCTTTTTTCGATGAATATTCAAAATTATGTGGTTTTACGTAAGTAAATAAGTCTATCGTCTTTTGTTATTTTTTTCTTCCATGCTACATTTTTTGTCGTTTCTCTTGTTTTGATTTTCCGTTTACTTAATTTCTAACTTCCAAACTTTTTTTTTATTTTACGCAATTCGACGTTTCTTAAAAAGATTTTTAACATTCCTTAAAATATTTAAATTTTTTTAATTGAATTCCATAAAGTCGATTGCTTTTTATTTTCTCGCTGAATTTTCAAAATTCTGACACTTTTGATTGTGGGTTTTATTTTATTTTAGTTTCCAAAATTCGAACACATTTTTCACTGATTCTTAGATCCTAATTTTGCAATGTTGCCATCACTTCCCGACGTCGATCGTTTTTTGTTTAACGGTATTTATTTTAAATTTTTGAATCTGATTCAAAATTTTTTATTTTCAGGCAAATTTTTATCTTCCGTTTCTCTTTTTTTTTGGTTCGATTTTTATTTTTTAGAAAAAAAATCGAAAGAAAAATATTTGTACTGAGTTTGTTGACTTTCTTCTTCGACAAGTTGATCGGGAGTTGTTTTTCTTCAATTTTTAAACAATCGTGGTTTAAGCTTATAAAATGGATTACATTCTTGAAGCTTCATGGTTTCATCTCGAATGCATTTTTTTAATAAATTAATTTTTACACATTTTGAAATTATGAACATATTTTGTGTTTAAGACATTAGAAATTTTTTTCTTAGACATATTTATCTGTATCTGTAAAGTCAGTTGTCTTTTATTTTTCTTTTTTTCTGTGGTTTTATGTAAGTAAATAAGTCGATCGTCTTTTGTTATTTATCTGTATCTGTGCAGTTATTGTCTATTATTTTCCTTTTTTCCCTGAATTTTCAAAATTCTGTTTTATGTAAGTAAATAAGTCGATTGCCTTTTGTTAAATTTTTTCTTTCATTGTTTGTCGTTTTGTTTTGTTTTTCCGTTTTTTCCGACATTTCTTAAAAATATTTTCATATTTTTTTTTAATTTGAATATGTAAATTTGATGATTGTCTTTGGATAATTTGTTTCAATAGCTTTACATTTTTTGTCGTTTATCTTTTGTTTTTTTTGCTGAATTTTCAAAATTCTAGCACTTTTGATTGTAGGTTTTATTTTATTTTAGTTTCCAAAATTCGAAAACACTGATTCTTAAATCCTACTTTTGCAATGTTGCACTTCTCGATGTCGATTGTTTTTTGTTTAACGGTATTTTAAATTTTTGAATCTAATTCAAAATTTTTCCATGTTTTTATTTTCAGGCAAATTTTTATCTTCCGCTTTGTTTTTTTGGTTCGATTTTTATTTTTTGGAAAAAAATCGAGGGAAAAATGTTTGTATTTAGTTTGTTGATTTTCTTCTTCGACAAATTGATCGGCAGTTGTTTTTCTTCAATTTCTAAACAATCGTGGATTAAGCTTATAAAATGGATTGAAGCTGCTTGGTTTCATCGCGATTGCTTCTTTTAATAAATTAATTTTTACACATTTTGAAATTATGAACATATTTTGTTTTTAAGACATTAAAAATTTTATCTGCATCTGTGCAGTCAATTGTCTTTTATTTTTCCTTTTTTTCTGTGTTTATGTAAATAAATAAGTCGATCGTCTTTTATTATTAATCTGTATCTGTGCAGTTGATTATTTTCCTTTTTTCGCTGAATATTCAAAATTCTGTTTTATGTTAGTAAATAAGTCGATTGTTTTTTTCCTTCATCGTTTGTCTTTTGTTTTGTTTTCCCGTTTACTTAATTTTGAATTTCCAACCTTTTTTTACCTTTCGTAATTCGACGTTTCTTAAAAAGATTTTAGAAATATTTTTACCTTTTTAATTGAATCGTATAAAGTCGATTGTTTTTTATTGTCTCCATGAATTATTGTTTCAATGACACTTTTTGTCGTTTGTCTTTTGTTTTGTTTTTCTGTTTACTTAATTTTCATCTTCCAACCTTTTTTTTATTTTACGCAAGACGATGTTTCTTAAAAAGATTTTAAACATTCCCAAATATATTTGAATTTTTTTAATTGAATCCTATTATTTTTTCTTTTTCACTGAATTTTCAAAATTCTGTGGTTTTACGTAATTAGTCTTTCTTCTTCAATAAGACGATCGTCTTTTGTTTAACGGTTTTTATTTTCAGGCAAAGAAAATGGTTGTACTTGTACTTGCAGTTTGTTATAACATTCTTCTCCAATAAACTGATTTATTCAATTTTTAAACAATTGTTGATGTAGCTAATAAAATGGATTACGTTCTACGAAACTTCTATGGAAAGGTTTATCGAAAAGAAGACCAGAAAAGTAACTAGAAATAGTGATACAGAAAGAATTAATGGTACAGAAGTTCTGGAAGTTATGTATATAAGAAACCTCTACGGGGAGGAAATCCAAAAGAAAAACACACAGCTGAGGCGACTTCATCAAAAATTAGTTCATTCATTATTCATATACGTGCCCAAAAACAGCTACTCAGTCTTAAAACAGTTAAAATGGGACTTTTGTTCAGCTTGTAGTTCAACTGAATGCGTTAGGTTGATCAGATAAACACAAATTGGTCCAGATAACTTTAAGTTGAATTTATAATTCAGCTATTCAGCTAATGGTTGATATGTTGAATCCAAATTTGTTCCACTTATGGATTAGCTAAATGCAATTTAATTGAACAAAAATATCTAAATTGTTTGAAGCAACAATTGCTTCAGCTAAATGCAAGTAACTGAGGCAACTTCCAACCAGCTGAACTAAATGTTGAAGAGAGGAATTCAAATTAGGCTGAGGCAACCTTTCTTCAATTGATAGTTCAGCTTCATCTCGTTTTTTATTATATGCCAATCGATCGATTGGTAATTTTAAGAAATTTATAGTTTCGGTGAAGCAGCTTTGCCTCTCGCAGTCGGAGGTCACATCGTATTCTCAACTCAGATTGATCAGATCGACATATAAGAAAAAAACTTACGATTAAATGCAAAATATTTAACAGAAGAATTTAAATTGTTTGAAGCAATATTTGCTTAGGCTACTTTTTGAATAAGTGTAAGTAACTGAACAGAGAAATCCAAATTGGTTGAGGTAACTTTCAACTAGCTGAACTAGGTTGAAAAGAAGAATCCAAATTAGGAGGAGGCGACCTTTTGCCCAATTTATAGCTCAGCTAAATGCAAATGGTTGAATAAAACAACGTAAATGTCTGAAGCTTAGGGCTACCTTTCAGATAAATGCAAATAACTGGACAGGGAAATCCAAATTGGCTGATGCAACCTTCAACCAGCTGAACGTGTAGGTTGAAAAGAGGAATCCAAATTAGGATGAGGTACCTTTTGGTCAAATTAATAGTTCAACTAAATGCAAATGGTTGAAGAGAAGAATCTCAATTGTTTGAAGCAACATTTGCTTGGGCTACTTTTCAGCCAAATGCAAGTAACAAAATTGGATGAGGCCACCTTAAACCAGCTAAACTGTAAATTAAATAATGATGGGGCAAGCTATGTTCGATGTATAGTTTAGCTAAAAAAAAAATGGTTGAACAATGTTGAAGCAACATTTGTTGAGACTCAGGGTATTTTCACATGAATGCAATGCAATGCAATGTAACTGAATAGACAAATCCAAATTGGCTGAGACAATCTTCAACCAGGTGAACCTGTAGGTTGAAAAGAGGAATCTAAATTAGGCTGATGCAATCTTTGTTTAATTTATAGTTCAGCTAAATACAAATGGTTGAACGGAAGAATCTAAATTATTCGAAGCAACATTTGCTCAGGCTACTTTTCAGCTAAATGCAAGTAACTGAACGGAGAAACCTAAATTGGATGAAGCAACCTTAAACCAGCTAAACTAGAAGTTAAATAAAGGAATCCTAATTAGGGTGAGGCAAGCTTTGTTCAATTTAGTTCAGCTAGAAGCAAATGGTTGAACAGATTGTTTGAAGCAACATTTGCTCGTGCTTTTTTCAGTTAAGTGCAAGGAATTCAAATCAGGCCGAGGTAACAATTGTTCAGCTTATATAGTTCACATCTAAACGCAAATGCCTAATTATTCAGCTTTTAATGTTTGGTTGTAAAAAAATTAATCCCTCATTTAAAAAATAAATAATACAAATTGAAGTTAATAAAGTAAATGAAATAATATTATAATAAAGAACAAAGAATTATGTGACGAATAACTTGGGTTATGTTATTGAGACGTCAACAGTCTCTTTCTACATGAAATCCTACGTTAAGAGGCACACTCCATGTAATAATCCCCTCCTAGCTTGAGGCTTGTGTCAGCGTAAGTGAATTGATATGTCGTTGTAAGGAGGGCTCAGAAATATTTGTCTTGTGGGGATTTTAACCAGCGCTGAGTTAAGGCCGAGCTAAAGTTCTTCGATCGTCACATTCATACATCCATGAGCCATTATTATTTCGGTTCAATAAATCACATCTTTTATTTACACATTTAAAAAAACTATATGTTGCTATTGTCATCAACATTTAAATCCAAAAACATTAAGGTCGTTACAGATTCAAATTTAATAAAAAAAAACTAAAAGTTGTCTATGGGGTTCCAGATTACTTGTTGCCTGGGCACGAGATTGCTCGATATTGGGTTTGAGATCATTTACTGCCTGGGCACCAGATTACTCGATATTGGAATCGAGATTATTAGATGATGGGTTCGAGAGTTCTCTATACTGGGGATATTCGAAATTATTGGCTGTTGGGTTTGAGATTATTCATTACCATGAATGTCAAGACGAATACGAATGTTTGCATCATCACTTGAGGCTGTAGATTCAGTGTCCACATGGTCTCATCCACATTTAATTAAAACGAATCGTTCCCGCGGTGTCTTTAATTATAACATAAGTATCTTTCCCCGACGACGACGTCCCATAAACTTTGCGAGGCCATTCTTTCCAAGGGGACAGTTTTATTCGCAACCCCGAAATTAAAAGTGCGCGGTCCAGAAGCTACCGGAACGTTTTGTTGATTTTAACGCAGAATTATCATGGCATTGCGGCCGTAAGTAAATGGGGGATGATATGGTTGCGTTTGAGACACAAAGAACGAGCGCTCGTTGCAGATGTGTTTTGTTGCATATTCAGCTAATTCGCATTGTTCGGGTAAACTGTATGTGTGGTCCTTTGTTGAGGTACGAGCTAAATACGTCATGAGGCGATGATAGATTATGGCTTGTAATAGTTGATAATAACATTGTTACACACTTACATGCTCCGTTTTTGTTTCAGATATATTGTGTCTAACTGGCGTTTGCTTAAACATATTTCGACTGAATGAAACGAGTTGCTCTATATTACAACACGAAGTGAATTATGAACGATTTAATAATCTCGTAATTGTATAGAATGAGTTGATGGAGTTAATCGTAAAGCGACCACCAACTTTGGGATTGTTACAAACGTTTTGGCAAAGCATCTTCTGTTGCCATCTTCAAAGGAAGATGGCTTATGGATGATAAAGGCCAAGTTTTTTGATTTTTTTTCGTATGAGATCGGGTTCGAACCTAGGATCTTCAGCTTATCAGATCAGACACTCTAACCACTGAGCTACCAAGGCGACAAATTCGTATAATTATAAACTTCTACATAATCTACCAACCTGTTTTCTTGACCTCAAAGATACTCGACCTTGTTTCTTACATTTGAGAAAACCTACAAAAACTTTTAATAAGGGGGTGCGCAATTCAATTCATTCACTCGAGGAATTATGAACAAACAAAGACGTAAAAGCGACTTACATTCACTATTAGGTAATACAATTTGAAACCAAGCACCTTACAATAGTCCTCAAGTTTGCAATAATGGTACACCGAGTTCTTGTGTTAATTAATTGCTTGGACTGCCAACATCACTCACTGTTAAGGACTTGGAACTTTCGAACTCTGCTGCAGTACTTCATTCGCATCAGTGTATAGAGGCAGCATCTTACGTGAAATATAATCTTCGTTTACTTATTCCAGAGTGTTTGAAAACGATTTGCTTCGTAAATTTTTATAAATAACGATTTCCGAAACTCACGTGTTTCATGACCATAATGTGTTTACTGTTTATGTTTCTGACTGTTTGGAAAAATTCAGTTGAGTTCATTTGGCAAAAGAAAAAACGTTAGGTATTTGATAATTTAATAAATAATTCAGAAATTGAATAATTCGGCGGGTTTTAATGTAAAGTTCCGATCTATTTTTATGTAACATTCCTCAAAGTACCAGAATATCAGCGCCAGCGCATGAGCAATAAAATCTTAATCGACGGCCTAATGGATTCACTCTGCAGTCCCTCTCTAAAATATGTGTGTACATTTATTTACTAGATTAAGCTGTTGATCTTAAGAACTCTAAATGCGTTCTCCGTACGCTCATTTGAAAATAATTTTCGAATTTTGATGTTAAAATTGAATTATTAGAAGTCTTTAGATACCACACCAACGGCTATTTTTATACACATAAATTAAACAAGCTTCTAGAAGATTGAAATTTTTTATTACTTGCGCGATCTCTTTGTTACTCGGTGGATCTTTCTTATTATTCACGTTTAACGTTTGTAATTGTAACCTGTCACACGTACTGGGCTTTACAACGCCGACATAATCCTTCAGTGCTAAAGCCCATGTGTAAAAGCACATAATTGAATCGTACAACATGCATATTGCTGAATTATGAGGGTCCAGTATAAACCTTGTCATTACACTAACCGTTAAATCCCATTAGAAACGGATTTGGTTAGGCGAGACAAAAAGTATCCACAGAAAAAGTATTAATAGTAAAATAATTGTAATTGGGAAGAATTAAAAAATGTACTTTTTTGTTAATTTGATCAATAAACTCATTAACAAGGTACTTTTAAAGGTAGCAGAAACCAATCATCCAGCCACAACGAGACACCAACCGGTGGAATTAGAACGAGGTGACATAAGTGCTCGGTGAAGTGTACTGTGCGGTTGTAAAGTGTCGTGCAATTAGACGAACAAAAACAATTTAAAAACGACTAGAAAATTAAACGTTATCAATAAAGTAATTTTATAGTAGATTTTAAGTTAATAAATTAGTTTAGTTAATTACAATAATTTTAGGAAGCTAGATGAAGAAGTAGCATTGACATCAGACTTTCACATATGATTATAACAAAATTTTAATTTAATTTCTTTGGAAAATCGGTTAAATTTAAGTTAATTTTGAAGATACGAAGTTAGAAAGTTAGGTTAGGTGAAGAAAGATTTGATTTTATGAAACAAATTAATTCATTCCAAACGGCTGTGGTCGTGGTTGTTTCGAATGTAGCAGGATGCGCCGCGCAAATTCATTTGTTTTCTCGTAAAAATGCCGGAGTAAAGCGCGTCCGCGACACCTTTTAGTTTGACTTTAAGGCTTAAACAGAATGCAACGACACCAACCTGTCACACCAGAAGACATGCACAAGTAAAGCGGCGTGAAACGTCATCAATTTAACCTAAAAATAGAAATAACTTGTACCACATATGGATAAATATCAAGTATTTACATTGTTATATATAAATATGTGATGTATTGCATATTATATTATTCACAGATACAAGAAATTGCCTGATGAAACTGCGCCAGTGCAACATTATGTATTATGACGGTTGCCGCTGTCAAAGTTGGTAGTTGATCAACTTTTCGCGTACAAAGCTACTTGACATCGTTCATTTGAACCTTTGTATTTAACTTTCATTTAACAGATAACGGCGCGTAACGGCGACGCATTCTGTTTAAGCCTTTAAACGCGATATTTCGTTCAAACTGGCAACCCTGGCAACAGAAAGTAGAGTTTTCACTGCTACCAATTTCAGGTAATTTTTTTTATTACCAACTGAACCGTCAATTTCGAATACTCTGTAATCAACAATGATCACAGTGTTACATCTTGTGCCGCCGATAGGAAGTTAGGTTACGCGAAGAAAGATTTGATTTTATGAAACATATTAATTCACTTACGTCATTCCAAACGGCTGCGGTCGTGGTTGCTTCGGATGTAGCAGGAAGGGGTGCTTAAATTGATTTGTTTTGCATTTGATTTGCATTTTGTAAAAATGCCGATGTAAAGCGTGTCGCCGACACCTTTTAGTTCGACTTTAAGGATTACGACAGTGGAACATATTTGGTTAGGTATTATGCCGCTGTCAAAGTTGGTAGTCGATCAACTTTTCGCGTGCAACGCTGCTTGATATCGTTCATTTTGTGCAATGACATTTGAGCCTTCGTATTTAACTTTCATTTGATAGATAACGGCGCGTAACGGCGATGCATTCTGTTTAAGCCTTTAAACGCGATGCTCTTCCAACTTTGTGCTTTTTAATTAATACGTTAAAGTTTCAATCGATTCTTGTATCATGTGATCAGTCACACAACGCTTGCAGATACATACAAACAAAAAACAATTGAAAATTGCATGGACTTAATAGAAAAAACATGGATCGAATTAAATACGACAAAAATCCTCAACAACAAGGCAGTTTAATTTAGATGCCAGCCGTAAATGCCCCAATTATATCTAAAATAGCGGCATTTCGTTCAAACTGGCAACCCTGATGGTAATAGAAAGTACAGTCTTCACTACTCGAATTTCAAGTAAATCCCTTGTTTGACAACTGAACCATCAATTTCGAACACTCTGTGATCAACAATGATCATCGTGTTACACCCTGTGCCGCGCTGCCGATAGATAGTTAGGTTAGGCGAAGGAAGATTTGATTTTATAGAACAAATTAGTTCATTTACCGAATATTTGTACTTAAAATATTGTAAAATAAGTTTTTCCAAGTTACTTACATTCAATTTTGGTAGACGGAAATCTGAGAATTTGAAAAAATGGTGTAAATGCTTGTCCAAGTAAACGAGGGCTAGAGGCAACGTAACCTACAACAAATCGGACAGGGTTGTATCGCCATTTTAAACGACTGAATGAAATTTGAAATGTTCTATGTTTGATTTAATTTATTATTTGTCGATCTTCTTTTGTTTTTTTATGCTTATCTTTTGTCGAATTGTCATGGTTTCTTCTTTTGTTTTCCCATCAGATTCAATTTTTGAAAAGTTCGCCTTTTACTTGTCGATCTTCTTTTGTTTTTTTTTTTATGTTCATCGAGTGTTAAAAATCGTAAAAAACTCTCCAGTAAACAAAAGAAAAAGCTGAAAACAAGTGAAAAATTGACGATTTCCGGCGCGAAGCTTTCGAAAATCAAACTTTCATTTGTTTCATTGCTGTTTTGTCGGTTTATTATTATTTTTTGTTGCAGTTTACGCTTCAAGTATGATTATTCTTTTTTTTTCTGAAGGCGTGTGATTTGTATGGAAACGTCGAACTTTTGTTTTTCGTTTTTCCTGTTCATCTTATTCCTTGTATTTCCGCTTGCTTGTTTCGGCTATTTTTTTTTGGCGAATTGTCATGGTTTCTTCTTTTGTTTTCCCATCAGATTCAATTTTTGCAAAATCCACCTATTATTTGACGATCTCCTTTTGTTTTTTTTTGATGTTCATCGAGCGATTAAAAATCGCAAAAAACTCTTCAGTAAACAAAAGAGAAGCTGAAAACAAATGAAAAATTAACGATTTCCGGCGCGAAGCTTTCGAATATCAAACTTTCATGTTTCATTGTCGTTTCATTTGTTTCGTTGTTGTTTTATCGCTCTATCATTAATTTTTGTAGTTGTTGACGCTTTTTTTCTCTGATGGCAATTTGATTTGTATAGAAACGTCAATCTTCTTTTGTTTTTCGTTTTTCCTATTCATCTTATCACTTGTATTTCCGTGTTGCTGTTTCGGCTATTTTTCTTCGTCGAATTGTCATGCTTTCTTCTTTTGTTTTCCCATCAGATTCAATTTTTGAAAAATCCACCTATTATTTGTCGATCTTCTTTTGTTCTTTTTTTTATCTTACTGATTACTGTTTTCTTTTATATTCATCGAGCGATTAAAAATCGCAAAAAACTCATCAGTAAACAAAAGCGAAGCTGAGAACAAATGAAAAATTAACGATTTTCGGCGCGAAGCTTTCGAATATCAAACTTTCATTTGTTTCATCGTTGTTTTATCGCTTTATTATTATTTTTTGTTGCAGTTGACGCTTCAAGCATGATTATTCCTTTTTTTTCAGATGGCGATTTGATTTGCATAGAAACGTCGATCTTCTTTTATTTTTCGTTTTTCCTGTTCATCTTATTCCTTGTATTTCCGCGTTGCTTGTTTCGGCTATTTTTTTTTCGTCGAATTGTCATGCTATCTTCTTTTGTTTTCCCATCAGATTCAATTTTTGAAAAGTCCGCCTTTTACTTGTCGATCTTCTTTTATTTTTTTATGTTTATCGAGCGATTAAAAATCATAAAAAATTCTCCAGTAAACAAAAGAAAAAGCTGAAAACAAACAAAAATTGACGATTTCCGGCGCGAAGCTTTCGAAAATCAAACTTTCATTTGTTTCATTGTTGTTTTGTCGCTTTATTATTATTTTTTGTTGCAGTTGACGCGTTGCTTGTTTCGGCTATTTTTTTTTTCGTCGAATTGTCATGCTTTCTTATTTTGTTTTCTCATCAGATTCAATTTTTGAAAGTCCACCTATTACTTGTCGACCTTCTTTTGTTTTTTTTTACAAGTGAAAAATTGACGATTTCTGGCGTGAAGCTTTCGAAAATCAAACTTTCATTTGCTTCATTGTTGATTCATTTGTTTCATTGTTGCTTTGTCGCTTTATTATTATTTTTTGTTGCAGTTGACGCTTCAAGCACGATTATTCTTTTTTTTTGAATGGTGATTCGATTTGCATAGAAACGTCGACCTTTTTTTATTTTTCGTTTTTCCTGTTTATCTTAATCTTTGTATTTCCACGTTGCTTGTTTCGGCTTGATTTCTTTTTGATCGAATTATCACGGTTTCTTCTTATCTCTTATCATCAGATTCAATTTTCAAATTCGCCTATCGATCGTCGCTTTTTCTTTTAAAAATCGTCAAGCACTCTCAGTAAAACTACTATTAACAATGGCGTGCAACACAGAAATAAATTAAACTGAAACGAATGCCAGATTCAAACATCTTTAATCCCTGAATTTTGAAGTTATATTAATATGTAAATTAGATTTGGGAGGCAACGAGGAGAAAGTGAAATTAACAACAGAATGTGTAACTGGAATTAAAAACATTCCCAAAAGATTACCTCCACATAGATGTTCTACCCTTACTGGATGTATTTAATTAGGTGTAAAATCAATAGCAAGTTGTAATTTTGAAATGTAATTAAATTTCATTGCAGTAAATTTAATTCCGCATCTATATAATTTATATGGGGTGTTGATGAGGCGAACTTCACAGAGAAAACCTTATGTAATGCAAATATCTGTTACAGAGAGCGAGTCGGGATCGGGGGTTGATGTGGACCCCAGCCTGCCGTATCCTGGAATTGCTCCCATCGCCTTGGGTTACCTGTCGCAGACCACGAGACCTCGCAGCTGGTGTTTGGCCCTAATCTCCAATCCATATCCTTTATATGCTCTGTTTTATTCATAAAGTGAGAATTGACTCTATGTATTTACAAGTGAACAAGGTAAGCGTAATTAAACAAATAATGGCGATGCTTGTTAGCTCTCCCCCCGGCGCCAGTCCCCTGATGATACTTTTTAGGCGTGTAAATTACACATTATTTTGGTAAATTTAACGATTAGGTATTGTATATTATTTCTTGAAGTAGGTATGTATTTTATATAAAACAAAACAATTGCGAGCTTTAGTACATTTCTTTAAAACGGCTTTTAAAATTTCCAAAAAACAACATCCTGTATGTGGCATTAATTAGTAGTTGCGATTTCCAATACTGACGTGCGGTTACTAAACGTGTATGATGAAACTACATCCGCTTTTATTAAAAAAAAAATGTTTACGTTAACAAAAGTTTGCTCGTACATAAAACTTTTGCTAGATTATTAACATGGCCGTAAAATCTAAATTAGTGTGCCAGACGTTCTCCTGGCATATCTGAGATTTTGTGGAGCAGCGAAAGTGCAAACTCATAATAACGTTTAAAAACTCGGTGCTTAGCATATTTTCAGTTTAACAACCGAAGTTCGAAAAATAAAGCTTACGCACGCAGCCGTTTTTAACGGTTCCGTACAATTTTGGACGAGCTGTACATTAGCTTCCGCATTCATTTAAATATTTAAAATTTATATAAAAAAAAGAATCGTTGAAAGTGCTATTATCCTCCATTAATAGAGATAAATGGAAAAGAAACTAACTTCGAGTATGTGTAGGTATCGTTGCCTAATTAATTAGTAGGCAGGAGACAAGTGAGCGACATCATCAGTTGCAATTATTTAAAAGCAAACTGAATTCGTAGCACAATTATGCACTCCAGTTTTATTTGTTTTATTTTCATGACAGTACATCGACCTTAACACTGTAACTGCAAAATATTATGTGTATGTTCATTAATAAGACGAAAATAAATGTTTACTAAAAATGTTGATAAATATTAATTAAATCCAAGAAACGAGTGGTGCAATTAGTTTTCGTGATGAAAATTTGATTCTGGTTTAAAATAATTCGGAATTTTCAGAAACGTTTACTTACATTCGCCTTGGCGATTTATTGGTAACAATTGCACTGTCATAAAATAAAATTCAACTGGCTCAATTTCGTTCCTCGTACTTTATTGTTTGTTTTTATTTTTATTATTATCATGCTGTCATAAATTCACAGGAAGGGGTTAAAGTGCTGAATAATATTTTTTGAGAAAATTCAGTCCGGGCGAGTGCGTTTGTATTTTATAAAATATCGAGATTAAAATAATTTTTTAAAAATGTTAATAGGCTTAGTATTGTTAATCAAATTTATGTAGTGTGTAGTTTGTTTTGTGTTAGTTTAATTGGATACGACGTGCCGAATTATGTTTTAATACCGCTTTAATACCGATATTGAACATTTATTGTAATTAAAAATATCAGTGCCAAGAACAAGAGTGAACTCATAATGAATGCACAGGTATGACAACGCGTTTGATATGCATTTTGTGCTGTACTGTAATTTTTTTTATTTCGCTTATTGCTAATCATAGATGTACTGTTTCAATTCTTAAATTGCGATTTCTTAAATTAAATTTAACACAACAATGTTTCTCACATTCTACCTACTTCCTCAAGAAAGCTGCAATTTATTTTTCCATAAGATGCACAAACCGTGATATGAACAAAGTAAACTACAAACTTTTTAATTAAATAAGTTAAAAGTTTGTGTTTACTACTAACACGACTATGCACTAAATTCAAACGCCTTTCAATCATTCATGAACACTCTGTATATGCTCCATTTGATGATTGCTCCAAATTTGATGCCTCGATGGCATCACACTTTCAAATGGAAGGCAGATATTGTTCTACAGATTTGTTTCAACAGAAGGTTTTTGTTTTAATAATCTTGAATATTGAATATATCGTGCCTTCAAAAGAATTCCTCATTAAAGTAAGCTGTGATTTTTTTATAAAGTTGGCGACGCTCAATACAAGAATGAGGGACAGTTGTCAATAACTGTCAGTGTCTTATTATCTAATCATGACATCACATAAAAAAAATGTGTAAACTCAAAACTCAAAGAAACACTTAACTACTTCAATTCAAAACAACATTAACACTTAAAACAGACGCTGAAAATGTTGTCCTTCATCTTGAATGAACGTTTGCCAAGTGTTGGGAGGTTATGTTAACACAAACAATTAATTGGACAACTGTCAGAGTTACTAACCTTTAGGAGAAAAAACACTGAAGTCATGACCTACTTTAATTAGGAATTTAATTGAATGCACGGTATTTAATACAATACAACAGCGCCATCTGTTAAAACATGCCGAAAGTTTCCTTTACGTTTGTTTTTACGGGGGTTCACCAGTTCCTTTGTGTATCGCTTTTAATTTATTTTTAACGCAGAAGTGAAAACGAAAGGTTCTAATCAATAATCAAGGCGACGACCAATCGATCGATTGTCTTTTGTTCACGTTTTCGACGAAAACCATCAAGTACAGTTTTCTTTAGTTAATTTCAACGGTCTTTTAATACTAAGGCCAGTGTTACCAAACCTAACACGCGTCAGTAAAATTTTGAGTTATTTAATAACGAGTGTCTAAATAAAAAACTGGTCAAGTAGGCTGTGGAAACATGTCCAAATAAGGTCTGCACGTCTTGGATAATTTCGTGCTTTTAGCAAAGAAATGAACCGCCAAGCCAAACGTAAACATAACCTGAAAATAGACTTTAATGACTTCTTCAATTGAAAAAGGAACATTTTAGTATTTTGTAAAAAATAGTTTAAAAACTACGCAAACTCACTATTAACAATGAAATGATAACAACGAACTTTGACGTTAGATTTGACACCCCAGCGATTGAATTTAGAAGCGACGTGCGTGCAATGCATAAATTCTCGACCGCAACCAGTGTTACCAACGCGCGAAAAGCAGAAATACGTCAGAAAATCGCTATTCAACTTAGAAAATCCGTCAATTTATTAGTAGATTCGGGAATAAATAAGAAAAGAACGTTAAAAATTAATTAAAAATACACAAAATTAAAGAAAACAAACAAAAGACGGTCGATCTTACAGTGCAATCAGTTAGTTGATTAATAATAGATTTTTTAAACAATTTGAAAAAATGATGACAAAAATAATAAAATTATAATAAATTAAAAAAAAAAATAGAAACAAAAGACAATCGATTTTAGAGCACAATTCAGTGGATTCACAAAAAAAAAGAAACAATATGAAACAAACAGCGACAAAACAAGGAGCAGTATTACTTCCACGTGATCAACAGATTATTAAAAGAACTCAATAGATGGCGCCCTTCAATAGCTTACACAAATAAAATTCATTTCGTCCTTTACAGGATGACGAGCGACAATTTTTTATTGATCTTTTATTGATGTTTCAACAGATGGCGCTGTTGAATCTCTTACAACAAATTTTACTTCTAAAATCAAATGTAAAATTATTTTTGTTGTGTCCACCACGAATATTTTTAACCTTCAAATCAGACGCCATCTCAAGCATTAGCTCCACTGCGTGCATACTCTATACATATAAGGCGCTGGTATCGACAACATCAAAGTTCCAAACCGGAATCCTAATGAACGTTTGATCAATTTACTAACTTAAGGGATGAATCCCTTTTAAGGGTTTTTTGGTTATGGTTTTACTTTAGTATTTTTGTCAAATTTTTCCTTTCCAATGGCTTTTCCATTTGATTTTTTTAATTTTAATTTTCTCCTTGTTTTTCACTTGTTTGTTTTCACTTTAATCTTTTCCTTGTCTCGTTTGCTTTCTGTTTTAGGTTTTGATTTATTTTCTTCAATTTTGTTTTTCTTTCAATTTGCTTTTTAATAATAATAATAATAATAATATTTATTTTCAATAAAAAAACAATAAAAACTGAGGGTCACTTGTTTCTCTTTAACTTGCTTTTCGTTTTCCTTGTCTGCTCATTATTTACTTTCATTTACCATTTGTTTTATAATGAAAGGAATGGAAAATGAAAGTCTGTTTTATAATAAAACAAATGAAAGTAAATATAATTAGAAATTTAATTGAATGCACGGTATTTAATACAATTATTTATTGTACTATGAACGAGCGATGTATTTCATCGCTCGTTCATGAATTCTTGATCTTGAAAGAGCATGAGACCTCCAATTATTATTGTTCACTTTAGTTCAGTGACAACAAAAATGTTAATACCAATTTATAGTACTGACATCTCTAAAGATAGTATAAAAGAGATATGTGCAAGTAATTCGTCTTGGTAAGTTGGTTTGAAGCAGCAAAACTTTTTAATTCACTTCAATTTTTGTCACTCTGTTTATTAGACGACGCTGCTTATTATAATTTTCAAATTTTCGCAACCTTATTCTTTACCTTATTACTTTTAATGGTTTCAATTACTTACACTCTGTCAAAACAAAAATTCTCTATCGCCTTCACTTTTCGGATGGTGAGAATCCAACTGATTTTGATAGAATAAGAAAATTCTGTTTCGAAATTCAGAATCAAGAATAAATAAAAAGTACAAAACTGTGATTTTTAATTGTTTTTATAACTTAATCGATTACCACTAACTCTCTTACAATTTTTGTTAATTCAATGGGTTGACCCGTATGCACCCTCAGTGCATACGATTATCTGTAAGTAGGCATTCTTTTAATTGCTTTCTGATCATTTACTCTTTCATTATAATAACTTGATTTGCCTATTCATTGCAGTGCCTATATTTTAAACTTTCATTGCAATAAGTAGTAAACTAATCTGATTATTGAAAGCGGACTTGCCTCAACAAGTCATAAAATAAGCAGAGGTTTCAAAACAAAGGAACTGCACGCGCTTGTGCTAGGTCAGTTTTTCATTTTTGGGCAATGCCGTTCAGATTTGGAGAATCAATCTCTTTTATTATGAGATACCTACAGTTTTAATTAAAGACATAGGTTTTGAGACATCCTGTATATGAGTAAGCAACTTGTCTGCGGAATTCCTTGATTGATATTTTCTGAGGATGTGTTATGTTATAAATCATGTGCCCATTGTATGAATAAATAAATACCAATACCACTTTCTTTTTCTAACCTAAATATGGTGCTTTTCCAAAAGCCAATCATGGTGGTCAACACCACCCATATGTTTATTATAATTCCTAACAAGAGATGGTTGAGGTACTAAAATACGTTGTTTTTGCTGACGACTCTAACGAGGAACTTGTACCGTTGGAATTATTGCAACAAAGTTCGTTGCTAGAGAAACACATTTGCTGTCATTCCGTTTACAAATTAAACTATTGTGTTTTATCAAACTGTCAGTCATAGGAACTTCGCTATTCTTTTTCAAGTGTCTTGTATGATTTTATAGGACATTTTACTCTCCTGTTCTCTGTTATTGTACCAGTGGCCCTGTTCTTTCAACTATTGCATTAGAGAGTAACTTGTGAAAAAGTTGTCGAAATATACAATGTGACTTTTTGGATCGTCAATTACAGATAACATACTTGCAACCACTTTTGAGCCTAATGGCGCACTAGCGGTTTCAGACTTTTCTCTAACTTCTTTGCCACAATAAAGAGAAAAGTTATAACAATATCCATTGTCTCCCCATAGAGCCCATAACTTGAAGCCAAATCTTAAGGGTTTAGATCTTATAAATTGTTTCAATGAATGATGACTATAAATAAGTGTTCGCGAAAAACTCCCCATTTCTTAAAATTCTTATTGATAATATCTACCAATAGCCTAATTTTGAAAGTTTTGTCATTTTTGTTATTATTAGATTGCAAATTGTCAGCACAGTGAATTAGCGATTTTATTTCACAGTATGCAGTGCGACAAATGCATCTTTTACAGTTTGAATTCCTAAATCTTCTTGTTTAGCTAGGTAGTTGATGATAACCAGAGAAAATTAGGAATCCAATAAAAACTTTAATTTCGTTAGCAGTTGTTGATAAATTTTGTTTATTTCTTTGAATTGTTGCATATTCTGTTGTTTCGGTTACGATAAGATTGTAAACTCTTTGATCAAAAAATTGTTCAAATATTTCCAAAGAGGTGGGTGCCTGCTGATAACATTTCTTTTATTTGTTCAAAATTTTCCTGGAACTGTGAACTGAAATGATTATCGCCATAGTCAGGGTCTAACTTGTTCCAATCCGGAAGAGCGGTAGGCTTTTTTTTGGCAAAAACCGTCAGCGGCAAATTATCTTCTTCATCAGAAGAAGAATCTAAACTTTCCTTAGAGTTTTGAGAACGAATTATAACTTCAGCTCCACCAGGAATCTCTGTTACAGCTAAGTCATCATCATGATCTGATCTTCATCAGTAGGTTCATCTACTTCTGGTGGTAGTGCTAAGATATCAGCTTGGATTTCATGGGAGTTAAAGTAGTCCCACGCTTCTTCTAAAGTTTTGAAATACTTTTTACTTAAGATACTAGGTACGTATAAAAAAGGCTTTAGAACAGATTGGCAGATATATTATAACAATATGTTCTTTCCCACAACCAAATCACGCCATCTCACGTGTGAATTCTCATGTCGATGATAGGTTATACTCCCCAAAAATCGTCGTCTTTAAATAAGGACACTGAGCGTTAATGGATTAAATAAAAGCATTTGTATTAAAAGCCAATAAAAGGTAACGGTACATGAAAAATTTCAACTGTGATGGGGTAGGTTGGCAACAAGAAGGGATGGCCCAAAACCCATTTGCATAAATTAGTGATAAAAGTAGCATTCCAGCTGAAGCTGAGCAAAGAAGGGCGGATTCCATTTATTAAATACCAGACGAGTGACAATTGTTCCACCAATGAAAAAGCACGAAAAGAAGCGATATCCGAGAGTATGAGAAAAATGTTAAAGAAATTCTTTATACTTTAGTTTTCGAAAAATAATGAATCAAAAAACGACGATAATTTTTTTTTATACTGTTTCCTGTAACAGAAATTATTAATGTAATGTAGAAAAGCTTTTGTATTTTTCATAACATTGCGAAGCAGATCTTAAATTAAAACAAATCTATTTAGGTTACTTTTTGAGAACTGTCATTCCTTCAAATACCAATCGCTTTCCTTTACCTTCTTTCATTAAAAAATCAAAACCAAATGAATGAAGATGAATTTTTCATTTGAACACTCGGTACGTATTGTCCAAATAAATTTTTGATAAAAGAAATCCACATAAAAGGAAGCTTGTGCCGTAAGTTACAACTATATAATTAAGCTTAGGTAATTTCCGCATGTAAGTATGAGTATTGATTCCCTATACCTGGTAATAAGAAACAAGACAACAATGAAGTTATCGTGAATCACCCTGTATATAAAAATCTGTTAATTTACGCATCGAGTCTAACAAAAGTTATTGATGTTTATTTGTCGGTTTTTAGAAGACCGTGAATTCCAAAGCTGTTTCAAATATTTTCGTTCTTTTTTGAGGAGGTGGAATTATCTAAAGTTATTTATTCATTCGGGGGCGAACTCAAAAATAAACTGATGCAAATTGGAAGAAGTATGTGCAATTCAGTTCAAGTGGAGGTACACGCACGTAAATATAGAACTGATTCAATGCAGTACTTTAATGCCTTGCCTAAACAAGTCGGTGGCCACCAACATGTCGCACACTATATTTTGATACCGCGGTCAGCGAAAATAAAATAAAACTGCGAAGTAAAAAAAATTGATAAGTTGGCGTTTTGTCCCGAACAACCGAAATAAAAACGCGTGGCGCGCCTGGAAATGCTTTGCTTGTTAGTCAAACGGGGAGGATGTTTTAAAAATAAAAGAATCGAAGTAAATTCGGAACTGTTTGTTCTGGTGCGACGGCACCTAATTAAATTTTGATAGAACTTTTTTCATAAAAACCTAAAACGATGTAAGCAAAACAAACCCACTAGGCTGAAAGTCTTGTGTGTAGCAATTTGATGCGGCAGTTAAAAATTTATCGCGCGTGCGATGTAAATATTATGGTGAGAATAATTTTGTTGTTCGATTGTTCATTAGAAAGAAAACACGATCGTTTATGTTGTGAGTTCCAAGAAAAGTCGATTTCTTAAAAGACTTCAGGTAAATTAAGATTTAAATTGATACATGTTCAAAATTTTTGTACAACAATGTGTAATTAATTAAAAATTTATCTGAAATGCATGCTACGCTCATGCATAAGACAAGAATCAAATGATTACGTCTTTAAAAGCATAAAACGTTTATGGTGTTACGCAGTCATAAAATTGGCCGTGAACTAATTAACACACAGTTGCGCAGCTGATGATGAATACGTCGTACAAGTGTATTAATTGCTATGAGATAAATTAAAATCGCTTACGTTTCAAAGGTGGACAAAAGTGAAATGCTTACAACGATAGGTAATTCCATCGCTTTAGGATATAACACATATAGAATGTGGTCCTTGTAATAATGAATACGTACCAAAACGAAGCATTAAACAATTAAAAGAAAGGGGATCTGAGGGATGGAGATCAGCCAAGTTTTTCTTTGTTTTTTTGGGTAGGGATAACCTAGAAAAAAATCTTCACTGTTAAAGTTTTCTGTTTAAATTCAAAACTAAGAAGAAATTCTTTTTAGTTAATTAATTTTCAAGCACGAAGCAAATGACAGTAAGCTACACTCACTTATAAGGGACGTATCCCAACCCGAAAATTCCAAAAAAATTGAAACTTTGTGGGTTAGTAGTTCACCTTACAGTAAATACTTCGCTGACCTGTGTTTGGTACATCCAAAAAGCAACTTGTGAATAATTCGTTAGTTAACTTTCCAGACGATGATTTGTTGAACGGTTACAGTGAGTGAAACTTATTCGATTACACACTGTGTATAAACATGAATACAAATTCGTTGTGATCCTCGTTTGGGATAGGTCAGCTTACACTCCCTCCGTGGTTAATGACTCGAGTCCAATGCCCCCAATGGTATTCAGCAGTTATTATCGACCTTGGCTCCATGACCTTTTGGTCGTAATCTCGCTTCTGCTCTTGTGTATTTATAGTGGTTAGAGTGAGTGAAACTTATTCGATTACACACTGTATATAAACACGAATACGTAATTCGTTGTGATCCTCGCTTGGGATAGGTCAGCCTTCACACCATAGCTAATGACTCGAGTCCAATGCCGCCAATAGCTTGCAGCAGTTATTATCGACCTTGGCCCCATGATCTTTGCGTCGTAATTTCGCTTTTGCTCTTGTGTATTTATGGTGGTTACAGGGAGTGAAACATATTCGATTACACACTGTATATAAACATGAATACATAATTCGTTGTGATCCTCGCTTGGGATAGGTCAGCTTTCATTCCATGGTTAAAGACTCAAGTCCAATGTCGCCAATGGCATACAGCAGTTACAAAAATTCCTTTATCCGCTAACTAGAAATGATGTATCCAATTTAAAGACGTGCAATCAGTGTTACCAACTTAAGGGATAAATGACTTTTGATGGGCTTCTTTCAAATCATTATGGATTTTTCTAAAACGATGGATTTTCCCCGAACATTGAGCAAAGCTTCAACTGACAGTCATTCCTGGATGGTATCAAAAAATGACTTGCGTTGTTGTAAGACATTCAACAACGGCATCTGTTGAAAAACTCTGCCCCGTGATGTGGAAGATCGACTAGGAAATGTCACTGGGATTGAATCTGTCGATCATAT
Source organism: Serrognathus titanus (assembly GCA_039766575.1). Lineage (NCBI taxonomy): Eukaryota > Metazoa > Arthropoda > Insecta > Coleoptera > Lucanidae > Serrognathus > Serrognathus titanus. Next base: position 10,707,813 of record CM077914.1, read on the forward strand.
TTGGGGTCAAATAATTCTTTGTTTTGACACTATTTTTTACCAGTTGTTTCTTTTTTTATTTATGAATCATTGTACTCTAAAATCGATTGTTTTTGTTTTCCGAAAGCGAAATAAAAGGCGATCAAACAACTAACTAATAGAAAGAAGTCGAAACGCACGAAAGTGAAACAAAAGGAGATCGAAAACGAGAAAAATGAAAAAAAAGTCGAAATATACAGAAGCGAAACAAAATTGACAATAAACGAACAAAAAGAAGTCGAAACACACAAATATGAAACAAAAGACGATCAAAAATGACAAGAAATGAATAGAAAGAAATCGAAATACACAAAATCGAAACAAAAGGCGATCAAAATTGAAAAAATGAATAGAAAGAGATCGAAATGTACAGAAGCGAAAATAAAAGACGGTCAAAATTGACAGAAAAAACTAACAAAAAGAAATCGGAATACACAAAACTGAAACAAAAAGCGATCAAAGTAGAAAAAACTTTTCAAACATTTTTCCCATACCCTTGAACATCGCTTCTTTTAGTGGTTTCATTTCGTCGGGTTAATTAACAGTCATCCTCCATTTGTAACACGTAATCACCAAGACGCAGGGAAGCCAATCTAATGAAATGAAATAATAATAACAATAATAAAAGGAGTTCCACTTTCGTGCTCACTTCCTTTCCTTTTAATATCAAACCTATGTTTTTATCTTCTCTTCATATTATTGTGCTTTCTTTACCTCTCTAAATTTATTCCCTTTTGTTTCATATTAAATAAATATTTTTCATCTTCTTTCCGACTTCAGAAATTTTCTTCTTTACTTTGTGCCTTGCCTTCATTCTATATTCTTCAACATGCTTTTCCTTTTTCTTTCTTCCAATTGGATCTTTGTCTTTGATTTCATTTCATAGTGTTACAGCAATAGCAGGATAACCAGTAGAAGATTATTGAGAAAAAAAATCTGGATTATTCTCTGAAGCTTTAGAATGGAGTTTCTTCTTTTTAAATTCTCTTCGATTTAGGACCTGGTGCTATTATCTTTAAATCTTATCTGTATTTTTTCTTTTCCGTTCGTCTATCTTCGCTCTTACTTCTAAAATCCAAAGTCTTACTATCGCCAAAATTCGTTTCTGAAGAGATTCTCAATTATTTTCCAAGAGTCTCGTTCGTCTTCCTTTGTTATTTTCGCAAGCCTATGTACGTCTTCCAAAACCTTTCTCTCTGCCAAGACTCCTCCTTGTGTCCTTCTTTTCACTGACGAGATCTTCGATGATTTTACTTTTTCTATTCTGTTTTCGTGTTAGTTTCGAAAAGCTACGTCTTCCAAAACCTGGTTATCGCCAAGACTCGTCTTCCGTCTTTGCGTTGAGTCGCTCCTTAAACTGAAGAGATCTCTAAATTTTTCCCGTAATCCCTCTTTGCCTCACGATTTATTTTCGAATTTTTTTCTTTCTTTTTTTCAACTATTGTTAGTATTAGAGTTTCGTGTCTGATCCAGTTTTGGTAGTGTTCCAACGACAGGGTAACCAACCAAGAAGAATTAGACAGAAACTGACCATGGCTCCTGGAGCCAAGACAAAATTAACAATACATAATCTGCTATTTTTAAAAGCTTTTGCCTTCGTGAACCGCCTTGTTCTAAAGATTTTTCCCACCTGTACAATTGCGGAAGCGACTGGACTTTTTTAAAGCGATGGCGTACCGTAGATAAAGATAAACGACCCCTTTTTTCACTTTTCCAGCAGTTGACAGCATCTTGTTTGTAATCAGACGTAATGGTTCCTATATTTTCTTCATCTGTACAGGGTGTTTTTTCTTCCTCTATAAACTCTCTCTGATGTAGGTTGTTCTTCTTCATCAATATATTGTGATGTATGTGGAGGGCTCATCTTTAAAAATTCTAAAGTAGTGTCGGTTTGGGCTTCAAAAGATGTATCTGCCATGGTTCTACTGATCAATTCGCAATAAAATATCGTGTAACTCCTGTTCCTGAGGTGATTGTATCGTTCTTCTATTTTCATTATTAGTAAAATTGTACGTCAACATCAACAAATGAATAATGTTAACTTGATGTATTACTGCCATTTTGCACGATATGAAAACTCAGTAAACTGAAAAACTACAAACTGCACAGATTTCCTTTCGATCAATTTATATATAACGGCAAAGATTCGTTATAAGTTACATGATATCTTGAGGTATTAATAATTACGTACATCTCATGCACTTATATAAAAATCTTTTATCAATTTTATTAATTAACACGCGTTTATGAGTGTATTGATTAACTTATTGATAATTTTAATTACAAAAATGAGACAAATCACGTTCAAAATCAGTGATACCTGATACTGCACAAATGAATAAAAGTATTATCATTATTTAATTATATGTGATAGAGCATTGAAAGACAAATATTTTGCCATATAATTTTAATTTTTATCTTTGCTGGTTACCGAGTTATTCTCAGAAAACCGAAAATCGCAGAAAATTCGAAGGGTGCTTTTCCCCACTTAAAATGTTTTTGGGCCGATAAAAAAATGGCTCCGTGCTTACCCTAAAGTGAACTACTAACCCACAAAGTTTCAAATTTTTTTGAATTTTCGGGTTGAGATACTTCCCTTGTTAGTTCGAAAGTTGGTAATAAGATTGCCTTAAAAATTGACGTTTGGGTTTTTTCCATCTTAATTTTGATGTAACAGGGAGGGGGTATCATTGTTGCTTCTAAAATGCTCTAACAACTACTTTGTGAGTAGATTTTATGGAACTTGGAACTCGAAATTATTGGTTAAAATGTGTTGATGTGAAGATTTAGAAATCTGGTACCTTAAAGAAATTAACGATGAGAATAATCCTAATTTTAGAAAAACATCTTCGTTTGTAACGTGGCGCCAGGCGGGCAGGTAAATTTAGAATTCGTTGATTTGTCATAGATTATCCTCTTTCGACGCCGCTATTCTCGTACGTACATGTTAAGAATTTCTTATTTATAGGTCATTTGCACGCCGGATTACAGCCGACGCTTAAATGTCCTAATTAATTAAAAAGAACTAAGGGGCAGAGTAATTTATGACGCGATCAAATGTTGTGTTAGCGCGGTATAAAAGTGTTTTTTCTATCGGGCATGTTAAAAAAGCATAACAAAGCATATAAATAATATGAACAACACTGTGATTATTCATTTATTATGTGCTATAAAAAATTAAATAATATAAAATGTCATATGTTTTTGATTCATTCACTGTGTAAAGTATAAATTTGCTAATTAATAAGCAATATGTAAAAGAAACTTTCCCGATTTATGCCAACAAAGTCGTTACTATACCTTTTTATTTCAGTGTACAGGTGATTCTTGAATAGACCGAAGAAAAAATGTTGAAAGAGTAGAAAAGTTAAGCAAGAGCAGCAGATGAACGAAATAAATACAGTCATAAAAGTTTTTTTATGGTTTTATGATTGTTACGGCGTGGCGTTGGACGTGAACTTCACTGACCTTTAAACGGAATTGACGTGATCAGCTGAAATTCCAAAATATTTACTTGACAAATGCATTATAAATTATAACATGTTATAGATCTCCAAGCAGTAACTTTAATAGCTTTTTGGAGATGTATAATGACGTATTACATTTTTTATGTAACTCTAGTTATCAGTTTATTATTTGTTGCGATTTTAATGCTGATTCTCTGCATGATAAAAATGGGAGCTATTATAAATTAAAATATCTTTTACTTTGTTGTAGTATGAGCTCATTGGTGAACTGGTTTACAAGATTTGATAATTTTAGAAATTCTGCTTCAACAATTTTTAAATATTTGCTGTATTCATAGTTGCTGTGTCATTGACACTATTATATCAGAACATCGAGGTGTACTATTTGAATCTAGTATAGGCAACAGCAAGGTAATTAATATCAGATTTACAAGTCGATGTTATTCTAAAAAAAAAAATATCAAATTTGAAAATGATCTCAAGTGTGTAGACTGGAATATCATTGCTAGATGTAACACATTAAATAGTTGTTTTGATTGTTTTTATAACATGTTTCTGTTTTATTTTAATAAACATTTTTTTGATTTTATTGATTCTTGAACTTTTTCTAGTTAATAGAGGAAAACTCTATTAATTACTATAAGTTAGCTAAAGAGGAGCACATGATGCTTGTTTGTTCAACTAAAAAGGACTTTTTCCAAAATAAAATACTTTTATCCGATCATCCTACTAAAATGGTTTGTTTCTAAATTTAAAAATAAAACTGAAGAACATCAGAGTATAAATCTTATAATTAATAATGTGGAATTAAATGATCCTCACGAGAAATTAAATTATTTTAAGAAGTATTTCAAAGATGCACATATGAATATCTCCAATAAAATAGACCATACCAGAAGTATGGGTAGCGATCAATTTACTTGTCACTTAAATTCTCCTCCAGGTTTATTGTTTTTAACACCTTACAATGTTAATGAATTGTTGGAACTTATTTCAAAGAAGCTAAAAAGCAAATGGTCATCTGGATCTGATGATGTTCCCTCTTTTATTATTAAAAAGGTAATAACTATTATTTATCCGTTATGTTTTTTAATTAATTTGTCTTTTGAATTGGGCTGTCTTAAAAGTAAGTAAGGTTCTTCCGATACATAAAATCTTGTGATAATTACAGGCCAATATCTATGACCTCGTCATTTTCAAAGATTTTTGAGCATGCTTTTCTAAATTGATTAATTCCCTTTCTTAAAAAGCACGATATTGTGACCGATTCTCAACATGGGTTTACTCATGGTCAAAGCACTAATACTGCAATTACATTACCTTTTATGATATCATTGTTACCTATGTAGAAGCAGGCGAGTGTCCTGTTGGTATCTTTTGTGGTTTCAGCAAGGTATTTGACTGTATAAATCATCATATATTATTGGAAAAACTAATCCTTTATGGCCTGAGGAGCTCTTCCTATGACTGGATTAAGTCATTCTTACCTTCACGTTCGCGATATGTTAGTCTTGCATTCAAGAATAGTAATGGTGTTACTAAATTTAATTCTAACAGTATCGACATTAACATTGGCGTTCCCCAAGGGTTCCATTTTATTTACGCTATATATTAATGATATCATTCCTATTGATTCCAGCGTAGATCTTACACTTTATGCTGACGATACTACTGTAGTTCTATTAGACGTATCAAAAAGCATTCTTGAAACTATACGTAACAATTTTGTAGACAAACTGCATAATTGGTTCATTACTAATAAATTGCATTTTAATTTAGAGAAAACGCATGTTGCTCTTTTTCAAATGCGTTAACAAATGCAAGTAGAATTAGAATAAAAAATAAGCAGCACAAAATTTAGTAGCGCGGATAGTGTAGTTTCCTCAAGAATTTAAATTGGTTGAAGCATTGTACTTAATTCTCTCTGTTCCTTATTTGAAACTATGAAATACATTCTTACAACCGATCAACTTATTTTTCTCTACTATGCTTTTGTCGAAAGTCGACTCAGATATGCGATCACTTTTTGGGGCAGCTCGTTGTCTAACAAAGATGTTTTCATTGCAAAGGAAAGTATACTTAGATCCATTGATAGTGTTCCGACTACTTTCTCATGTAGAGAATTATTTACACGATACAACATTTTATCTCTCTATGGTGTTTTTATATTTGAATTATGCGTTCACATATTTAACAATAAATCAAGATTCGTATCAAACAATGAGATACATCATTATAACACCAAAAGTAATGAGGATTTTCATATCCCGTTTAGCAGATTTATACTAATTGAAACGTTTATTAAAGCAATACCTGATACGCAAATGTCTATATTCGTACAAACATTTTTTCAAATGATCTTTTTCCTTGTTTGATGGAATATGTTTTAATTTTAATGTGTTTGTGTTCGTGAGTGAGTGTAAAAAATATTTCAAGTTGCACCACCCTACACTGTATTTATTTCTGTATGCTACTATTATTATCATTAAGTAAGCTATTGACACATTCTATACAATGTATTCATTGTCCATGGAAACAGAATATTGATTGATAATAATTGATTGATGCAAATCACCTGAAGTACATTTTCCATACAATGGTGTAAAATAAGATCCCACTTTGAAAACCTGCTTTGACAGGTAAACAAATAAATAATTTTAATTTAAATTATATTGTAAACAAAGTTGTTTCTACAAGCAACCTGTCCGTCATAAACATTCCGGCATATTTTTATGGCTTGATATTATGCGTTATTCTTCGCTTGCATTTGAATGAGTCGGTTTTCTTTATGTCGCTTATATGATTTATTGCTAATATTTGAATAATAATAGACTCTGCTAATAACAAAAAAATGACGGTGATAAGCAGAATTTAAAACACTACAATCAGTAAACACAAAGTGTGTGAAGTGTGAACAAAAAATAGGAAATAAAGCTGAAAAAATAAAATGAAAAAAATTAGCACAAATTTAAATGTTTTAGAATTATAAAAAAATTAACAACTAATAAGAAGTCTTGCCACCACGAGCTTGTATGATCTCTGTCATGATTCGCACAGATTTGCAATCGTTTCTTGGGTAATTTGTGGATACTCTGCTTCTAGTGCTTTCTGGAGTTTTTGAAGAGTTTCTGGCACTGCTGAACGCTGCCGAAAGCGTCGGCCTAGATTATCCCAGAGGTGCTAAATTGGGTTAAGGTCTGGGCTTCGAGCAGACCAGTTTAATGTAACAATTACAGCATTTTCTAAGTACTCCCTAACTCTAACTGCTTATATGAGGCCTCGCGTTATCATGTATTAACTTGAATTGATTGCCGACAACTTGAATATAAGGGATAATATGGTCTTCAAGATTATCCGCTATGTACCTACAGGCGTTGTTCCATTTTCCATAGTCACCAGTGCTGTACGATCATTTAATCAAATTTGCCTGCCCAAACTATCAATAGTCGTCCGCCAAATGGGTCCTTGGGGATATAACACACTCAGCATGTCTCTCTTCTTGACTACATCACACACGTTCACGCCCTTCTGGTGAATTTAAGCTGAAGTGGGACTGTCTGTAAACAAAATAGTGCTCCAGTCGTCTACCGTCCAGTTGACATGTTCTTGAGCAAATTGTAACCTTGTTCTTCGATAGGCTGCAGTTAACGCAGGTCCAGTAGCGGATCTTCTGGAGTGTAAATTACTGTCATGAAGTCTTCTAGTGACAGTACTTGTAGAAACCATCACTCCTCTAACTTCAGCTAAACGACCAGCAACGTTCCTTGCAGTAAAACGCCGATTTCACCAATTTCTTGCAATATAACGCCGATTTCATACTACAAAACGATCATCCCGTCTGGTTGTTTTCGACCTGATTCAGGTCTTCTTGTATAGCGTCCAGTTTGATTATACCTATTTATAGCAACGTCAATAGCACTTCGAGCCACATTTAATGTTTGGACTATATAACGAATGTCTCGTCCATCTTCGCGTAATGTAATGACTTTGCTTACTTCTTATTCTTATTTCCGATTAATTAAGGAAACAATTTTTAATTGTGACAGAAAGCAAGAAACAAGAGAATAATCGACTGCTAATCATATTCACAGATTGTTTCATTTTGCATAAAAGAAATAATTGAAAGAAAATAATGTTTTTTATACTTGATGTAGTAAGCTGTGTTTTATTGGAAAACATTTGAAAAATATTTAGTTTTAATGATGAAAAAAAATTAAGCTCAACTTGCACGATGTATTCATCATCAGTGTGTGATTAGTTCACGGTCTTACGATTGATTGACTCTGAATCTGCATAATACGTTTATTGTACGTTTCCAGAGCTACAAACTTTTGTTGTCTTGGCTGACAAAGTAATGGTTGTTATACTACGTACATTTTTGTGTCACATTATATTCCAAAAAAAAAAATTGTACGAAGTGTCCATCTCTCTAATCTGACGACACGACATAAAGCGATGCGATGGAACGCTTATGTGGAAAAATGTCCGTACACGTTCGCTCGTTAAATTAATAACGAAAGCAATTATGTAAAAGCAGAAAACGGAAATAGGAAAATACTGGTCGCACAACAGCAACTGCAGCTGCTTGTTCTCGCAAGCAATATCCTGACCTTTCCGTTTAATGTGAGTTGTAATTTCTTCCGGAGCTCCGACACACTGTATAAAATAATTTCGCTTCGAAATTATTGTAGCTCGCGCTGTTAGCCAGCGAATCATATCATGCGAAAATGGACGCCATTTTCTTCGTAATTAAACGTAGAAGGATACTTATGTGTTGCTTGTTTAAAATAATTCTTTTTTTTATTGCGACCAGTACTGTTTCTAACATTATCAAATATTGTGATAGTTTTGTGGCGCAGTCAAATTGCAATCGATTTTAAAATAGGAAACAAGGGGGCTTTAAATTATCCTAATTCTCTTGTGTTTGTTAACTGAACGTTATTAAATTGTCACGTTGGAAGTAAAATTTTGTTAATCGAAAGTAAGGCGAAATATTTAACTGGGCGATTGTATCTTAAACGCGTGAGCGTGGGGAGATGACACGATTACGTATGATTACGGTGATGTTCACACATTCTTTGCACATGGAAATAAAATTAGAAGAAAAAAGCAGAACGAACAAAACGTTCTCGAACAATAAAATAATAAAAAAGTTATTAATTTAAATAAGACTAGGTCTCCTTTATGAATTTCACAAAGCCACACAAATGTAGTCGTAATATTTCTTTTTCCATAGAGAAAAAACTTTAATAAGTTCCTCTATTTGCGAGACGTAACTATAAGATCGAGTGGGATGAAGAAGAAGAAGAAGAAGGTCCCGAAGGCAAAACAAGCTCCGCTTATTTACCTCTCGACTGGTAAATCTGCGCTACCCAAGCTAAAGACGGTTGCCGTAATTGGTTAAATTGATACCCCGGCTATAATGTGCGGCCTCTGCTACTAATCTACCTTATTATGAACGGTGGATGCCTCCCTTTGTATTATTGATTGCGCTATACGTTTTATATTAATAATTCTTAGCGGAATCGAGAATGCTAAATTGCCTGGTAAATTTAAGCGAGGGGGCCAAATAATGAATTTGATAAATGTTGTGTTCCCCGAATTTACACCGCAGACAACCGATTCATAGGAAACACCAAGTTTAAGGAGGGCTATTGGATTTTATAAATCCTGGCGCTGCTTCGAGGAGTTGAACTCTGGGGATGGTCGTTTCACACAGCAAAAAATTCTGTTTCGTTGAAGTGACTTCAACTAAACATGTCCGAAAGTTTCCGATCGCTTGTTGATAACAATCTGGAACAGTTTCTACTAACTCAGATTTTCAGAAGTTAAAAGATATACGAGGGGCGATAACAATGTACTTCACTAGAGTAGATAAGTTATAGAGGTTCGGGGCCAATTTCCCATTAAATTTTATGTGGGGGTTAAATATGTAGGTATCGTTGCCTAACTAACTAGTAGATAGGGGACGAGTGAGTCAGTTGCAGGTAACAGTTTTCAAATTACAGCCAAAAACTTTATTTATTGTTTGGAAAACTAAAGGGTCTTTCATTAACCCATTAACGCCCAAATGAGAAATTGGTCCCAAACACCCATAGCTTATCTACTTACTATGAAGAAAATAAAATGTATCCAAAGAATACTTTATTACAAATTCGATGCATAAAAAAAATCATTGTACCTTTCGTTTTCTATATATTTTTTTTTGATGTTTTAACACATTTTCTGTTGTATACACCACACACTTAAATAAACAGTGATTTCTATTTATTATCACTAAATTTAAGCGCAGCGTAATAAAATAAAATAGAAAAAAAAAAACGGAAACACAGTCTCCATTGTTTGCTTTGTATTAAAATCGAGTGCGCAATAATTACCGTTAAATTTTGTTTAATTCGCCGAGCAAGTATTTTATTTTCGTTTGATAGCCTCGCATTGTGCCCCGGCATCACGGACGCAAATAACTTCCTTCTTCTTTGCTCCTTGTTTACAGTATCAAATACTGACAGAGCAGTAAAATGGGCAATAAATCAATGCAGAAAAAAATTCGGTGCGTTTCTGCTGTCCAAATAATCAGCACCAAAAATTGGTCGCTTCACTTTTTCTCGTGTAATTCAAACAATTTATGACAAACTTTAAATTTTTTCTTCCACGATAAAAAGAAATTAATTAGTTGATTACTGAAGGAAAGCATAGGACAGGATTGGGCACAAGCGGAGAAGTGTACCCCTATCATGTTAAGCGTTGGATAAGCTGTCGGTTGCACATCACATCCTGACGTATTTTGATTTTCCCAATCAATCGAGCCCATTTTTGAGCTAGGAAGATTTTTCGAAGGATCTTAGAAGGAAAGAAGATTACACGAAAGATAAGGAAGATTTTGCTCAAATGGACATTCAGGAATAATTTGGATATTTAGGAACAGTAGGAGGAATAGGGAGTAGACGAGAGATAAGACTCAAGTGGTCACTCGTTGCTGACTCTCTTAAGTTGACGTCACTCCTTTCGACCATCATCATGAAATAATTTTTAGAAAAGAAGATATATGTATGATGGGAATTGAGAAATAGACGAATTTGACAGAAAAAATAAAGTAAACGCCATAATAAAGGTACATCCGATGGCTTGTATAGTCAGGTAATTAATAGACCCCCCCCCCCCCAATAAAATGTGATAGTATTGCTAACCATTATGCCGAGCAGGCGGACAATGAAATAGAAGGAGCTTTGTTCCGTTCCAATTGCTTACTCGATATGGTGTTCTAAGCTAAATTCATATTTCATTGGAGAGATGTCTCGTTATTACCTGATTGTTCATTTGGCAAGGACGGACAGACAGAGAATAAGTGGTATACGAAGAAAAAAACCAGATGGCAAAGATTTATTCATCAATGGCATGCATTGACGCACAATTGGAGGCACCAGTAAAGAAGAGAAGTAAATGGACGAAAATAATCCATCTCAGCAACTTGAAAATGCTTCGCAATGGCTGCAGTATGTTGTCGACTACATTAATTTCGCATTATTTTTTTCGACCGTCAATGGAACGTATTTTGGGAGGAGAGAGGGTAAGTAGAAAATGGGAAAGGAGAATTATATGAATTTTACAATTTACAAAGAAAAGAAAGTAAAGCTACGTCTGATGACCAGGACAATTAGTAAGGAGGTTAGGAAGAGGGATAGGACGCAGAAGACCACAAAGAGAAAAAGGGCAACAGCGAAAAGAAGATGGATTGACGCAAATTGAAGATGTACAGGAAAGAAACCACAAAATTGGAGGAGTTAGCGAAGAAGAGAAGTAAATAAAGGAAAATAATCCAACTCAGTGATTTAGAAAAGGCTTCGCCGTTGCTTTAGTGAGTTGTTAACTGCTTTAATTTGGCCATTGGTCTTTTCGACCGTCATTATGAATGATCTTGGCAAGAATGAGCGTGCGTGGAAAATGCGAAAGAAGAAATTTATTAATTTTATAAAGAAAACAAATACACGACATAGCGAAGCTAATGTCTGATGAATTGAATATTTAGGGGAGAAGCATAGTGAGAGAGATAGAATGCAGAAGACTACAAGGCGAAAAGGTAAAAGAAAAGGCGTAAATTGACTAGGAAGGATGGAAAGTAAGAGAGACAGGAAGAAGTAGTGTCAAAAGGTTTCTGTTAAGGGGACAGCTGTATATAATTTATTGTAATTATTGCGAGGGGCACTTTGCTAAGTTGACGGAAATCGACGAGGTAATTGGTGACGTGGGTCTAACTCAGAAAGGCATCTCTGGGCGGTTCCTTGAGTTGTGCCTAATAAAGGAGAAGTTGAGAAGAAGTTCGACTATTCTTCTTTTCCTTTCGTTTCTTTGGTCCTATTAACGTAAACAAGGTCAATACCGCTGAGCTACCCTTCACCTTCTTAAAGGCATCGCCGCTACCCTCAGGAGCGAGCTTTACAGTAGAAAACAAGGCAAAAAAGGAAAACAGCTAGAAAAAATAAAACCACCCAACCCAAACCACTCGAATTGAAGATCTTGGAGAATGAAAGGAGGAAGACACCGAAGAAAGGAAGTGGCTGGAAGAGAATAATCCAAGTAAATGGTTTGGAAATGCCTTTTAGGTCGAGGTTGATTGCCTTAACTTGGTGTTACATTTTCCAACTGTCTTTTTGCTTTGTATGGTAAATCGTGTCCGTTTTTAGCCTACACAATTGCTGTCGACTTGAAAGATACTCTCCCTTTCATAAATGTAAACGTTTTCTGGGGATCTGGAGGAAAAAAAAAGCGCACAAATTTGGAGGAATCAGAGTTCAAGTATGATACTTAGCGCAAGGTGGAGTAGCTGGGGGTGAATGTATTTTATCGTCATTCCGTTCCCTATTAATGACATAGCCTCAACTAACCTCCACTTAGAGTTTCCCGCATCCAACTGAAAGAAATTCTTTTAAATGTCATCCGTCTATTTGACTGATAAACGAAATAAACAAATAAATATTGGCGATGTGCTTCTGTCAAATGTCAGAAAATAAAGAAAACTGTAAACATTAAAAAAAAATGATGATACGACAAAAGTAATAAAAGTGGTTTACAAAAAAAAAAAAAAGATAAACAAAGATGAACAAAGTAGAAACAGAAAAGAAAGAAAAAAGAAAGAATACGGAGATTAATCGCATAGGAAGACATAAAATGAAACAACCGAAAACCGAGAACTAGAAACAGAATTAGAGAATGAAATAAGATCGGATCACCTGATAGAGAATCCAAAAAACCTTTGCATGAACTAAGATAAAATCACACATGAATCAGATTTGAAAACTCAAAAAAAAAAAACAACAAAACGGAACTGATATAAACAAGGAAAAATAGAATTATATGTGAAAGAAAACAAAAGAAGAGAATGAATAAAAATCGTCAATAAAAAAAAATAAAACAAAAGAAAACAACATAAAAATACTAAAAATAAAATGCAAGAAAAACAAATGAAAATCGGTGATCCCTCGAAAGAACATTGAAAAAACAAAATACTACTCTTTTTCATTTAATTTCTTCCAGTAGTTTTTATTACTGACATTTCTTATTATCTTTCTGCGAGTCTTTCATTTTTCTTTATTAGTTTTTTTCTTGTTTTTATTTTGTCAATTTATTTTTGGAATAACAAAAGCGCAGTTTCTTCTTTTACCTTCTGTTTTTTTACGCTCTTACACTTACACGTTAGAGAAGCATCGATCTTCCTTTGTTTTCATTGGAACGCATTATTTCTCATGCTATTCGTTTTGCTTTTGTTTTGTTTCCTCTGGTCGAACTACTTTTTTGAAATAACGTAGGCGTTTTGTGCGATTTATTCTTTTAATTTCTGTTGTCTTTTTAATTTTCTTACACTTTATAGGAGAATCTTTATTCTTCATATTTTCACGCTTTCCTTATTTTTTTCTTTTTGTTCTTCTTTTAATTTCTGTTAACTTTTTAATTTTCTTACACTTCGCTGGAGAATCGTCTTTTCTTTTTGTGTTCGGATCACTTTATTCCTCATGTTTCCATGCTTTTTCTTTTGTTTCTCTTTGTCGTTTTTTTTTGGGCATAACGAAGGCGTGTCGTGTGCTTTCTTGTTTTATTTTCTGCTTTATTTAAAGTTTTCTTGCTTTTCGTTGGAGAGTCGTCGAGCTTTTGTTTTCGGATTACATTTTTTTAAAACTTTTATGCTTTTCTTTTGTTTTTCTTGTTTAATAATTTTTTCTCTTTTTACTTTTTACTTTTTAATTTTCTATCGCTTCGTTGGAGAACCGTCCTTTGTTTTCAGATCACAGTATTCTTCATATTTCCATGGATTTCTTTTGTTTCTCATTGTTCTTCTTTTAATTGCTGTTGTTTTTTTATTTTTCTTACAGTTCGTTGGAAAACCGTCGATCTTCTTTTGTTTTCGGATAACATTATTCTTCCTATTTCTATGCTTTTCTTTTGTTTTTCTTGTCAAATAATTTTTTCTTTTCTTTTACTTTCTACTCTTTAATTTTCTTTCGCTTCGTTGGAGAACCGTCAATCTTTCTTTGTTTTCAGATCACAGTATTCTTCATATTTCTGTGGTTTTCTTTTGTTTCGCATTGTTCTTCTTTTACTTGCCGTTGCTTTTTTATTTTTCTTACAGTTCGCGGAGAATCGTCGATCTCCTTTTGTTTTCGGATGACAGTATTCTTCATATTTTCCTTTTCTTTGTCGATTTCTTTTGATTAACAGAGGCTTTCGCGCGGTTTCTGGTTTTACTTTCCATAAATTTTTAAAATTTTCTTTTATGGAGAGTCGTCGATCTTCTTTTGTTTACGGACCACATTATTCTTCCTATTTCTTTGCTTTTCTTTTGTTTTTCTTGTCAAATTATTTTTTTTCTTCTTTTACTTTCTACTTTTTTTAATTTTCTTTCGCTTCGTTTGAGAACCGTTCTTTCTTTGTTTTCAGATCACAGTATTCTTCATATTTCCATGGATTTATTTTGTTTCACATTGTTCTTCTTTTAATTGCTGTTTATTATTTATTTATTTTTTATAGTTCGTTGGAGAATCGTCGATCTTTTTTTTGTTTTCGGATCACATCATTCTTCACATTTCCATGCTTTTCTTTGTCGATTTTTTTTGGGATGACGTAAGCTTTCGCGCGGTTTCTTGTTCTACTTTCCGTAAATTAAAATTCTTTTCTTTTACTTTCTATTTTTTTAATTTCGCTTCGTTTGAGAACTGTCAAACACTTTGCGATCACTTTTTGACACAACTTTGTGTAGGAAATGACAAATTGCAGCTAGTTTGTTACTTAATAACTCATCCCATACAAGGCGGCCAAGTTTGTTGTCAAAGCATATTGAAAGTTTTTAAAAATTTTGTTAAAATCGGTTTTGATAGCAATCAAAACTATTCGTTCTTTTAATTGTCGTTGGTTTTTTTAAATTTTTTTTACAGTTCGTTTGAGAATCGTCGATCTTCTTTTGTTTTCGGATCACAGTATTCTTCCTATTTCCGCGATAGCCTCTGTTTGAACGTCCAGTGAAAAAGAACAGTTCGCTCTGGGAACGTACATGTAGTTTTAAATTATCTTCATTTCCTCTATTGAGCGTGGCTAATAGCGTTTTCGACTGCTTGCACTAGTGCACACTCGTTATATTTTCTTCTTATTTCAATTTTCATGTAATAATAAGAGATGAAAATACACTGAATGTGAACTAGTGTAGCCAGTGGAAGACGCTATGAGATCCGCGAGTGTTTAACACTGTGGGTTACCAACCATGAGGGTAGGGCTTAGGGGTGATGCCTTTTGGCCCACCTGTTCTCTTGCAATCTGGTTTTTAGAGATTCCTTTCAAGAACAAGTTTAATTACGTTCCTTTTTATTTACAAATGCGTAATACGCACTAAACTGCGGGTTTTACATCAGTGAGGCGCGGCCTTCTTTGGGATATCCAATTTCGTTATTAAATCCAGCTGGCCGTGACGTGTGAATGTGAAACCATTGAAATCCGTCCGTTTTGTTTCATTTGTTCAGTGGTATCGTGTTTCACGAAGCAGTGCGACGACGTAAACGATGTGATTTGATTATGTTTTAACCGCATTGAAAATTTGCGTCACGCTTTTAATTACGACGATCAAAGGCGGCGCTACAACACTGTTGTTTTTTTTTTAATTCAATGATAATTCGACAGCATTTTGTTTAGTCGCAGATATGAAAATAACAAACACATAATGGAAGAGAAAACATTAATTTTTTTCCCTAATCGTAGGTAATTATGAAACATCAATTGTAAGAACGCTGGAGTGTATAAATCTGATATTGTTTTCAAAAGTAAAGTTTCACAGAAAATAATCGTGGAACTAGAGATGATATCAATAAAAGGGAAAGACAGAAGCAGACGGTGTTAGTTGAAGAAGAGCATTAACGAAAAGTTCTAACATTTTGGACAAATTAAAAGACGCTACCCATATAAGCACCATATAGTCAATTGGAGAAAAATTCCGAAAACAATCGATAATCATCTGTTGATGATGAAAAAAACTGAAAAATAATGAAGACAAATCGTTTAGTCTTTTATAATCGAAAAGATTTATTTTATTTCAATTTTCTTGCTCCTTATAATAGATGATTAATAACCATTAAGCCGCTTTGTAAAGATGTTTAATTTTATGCCGTTATCCATGAACTAGTTTAAAATATTACCGGAAGTATTAAGCATCACCCTCACTATTCATTTTAACTGCCTTCAATCTTTGCTTTTAGTTTTCGCATAAAATTTTAAGCATGCAGCCAACACAGGCAACATCAATAAAGTTACGTAATATTTTTACCCTCATATTCCTACAAACTCTTGTTTCGCCGTTGAGCATTTTTGGAACGGCTCCAAGCTGATGAAAGTAGTAAGTTCAAGATTGTTGTTGAATGCGGAACAAAAAATTATCAAGTCCAGGATACACCCATCCAAATGGCACGTGGTTTTTCCTTTTGTTTTATTAAAGAGCATCGAAAAATATCTACGAAGTCTGCTAACATAATCTTAACCGAGTTTCATTTCATTTATTCAAACTTTTCCTTTCGTGACTTCATTAACTACAAAAGAATAAAATGGCTCATTTCAGGTCAACTAAACAAATGCGTCGTTGACATTTCAACCTTGATTGAAATTATAAATAAATGGTCACGTACAGGGTGATTCTTGAATAAGCTGACAAAAAGTTCTGACGAAAGAAGAGACTCTCCACAACGTAAGAAAAATGCTTAAAAAATTATATTTAATTAAATATTTACTCGAAATGGGCGTTACGCATAATGTATAAGACGAAAATTAAAAATTTACATTCTTTAAAAGCGTCCAATAGTTTATGGTATTACGCTGAGAATCGGCATCGCCCCATTGTAAAACTTGACTGTGAATTAATAACACACAATTGCACAGCTGATGATGAATGCGTCGTACAACTGCTATGGGATTAATTAAAGTCAACTACGTTTCAAACGGGAACTTTCATTTACCAGGAAGTAATTCTGTCGCTTTAAAAAATAACACACCGAACGCACGTATTGAATTCTCTTAGACTTTGTACAAGTTTGTGTTAATATTTCGTCTTTTATAATAATAGAACGTCGCACACAAAACGAAATTATAATAATTAACAAATCAAACAGATTACGAATGTTTTTTACTGATTATAAAGTTTTAAAATCTTGTTGTCATTGCCATTTTTTTGTTGTTATTTTTGTTATTAGTAAAGTCTATTATTATTCAAACATCAGCGATATACGCGGAATATTGGGCCATAAGAAGATGTCGAAATCTTTATGACGAACATGTTGCCTGCTACAATACAATTAAAATTGAAATTACAGAAAAATACTAGGAACTCTTAACACCGAGGTTTGAAATTGTCTTCATGTTGTAGTGACTTATTTGTATATCTGCTGGTGAAGCAGGTGTTCAGTTGTTGTCCTTATTTTATACAATTTGTGGGGAATAATTTACTTTAGGCGATTTGCCTGTATTTGCCAAATAAATATTTTGGAGTTCGTGATTAAAAAATATTCAGAATTCACACGTAAGTCATTGATTTGATTTACATTACTATTATTTCATACCCAACTACTTACTAAACTTAGAACTTAGAGCATGCAATTGCAATATTCCAACACTCCTCCTCAAGTGCAGGAGACAAAGAATGTCTGTCACTAAAGATCCAGGAGTTCAAGTTCAACACATACATTTTTGAAATGTTGTTTGGCCAACTTGTTACCACAAAATTTTAATAATAAATACTCCGGTTACTTACTTTGACCAGGTAATAAATCTGCGCTGTTTCTGTTATCAGCTTTCCCCTCGGCTGGCAACAGTTTGAGGGGGGTGTTGGTAATAAAAAGGACGCCAGGGTGAACTATAAACCCAGTTAATTCGTCATAATCTTGAAGGCGTTCCCAAACTGTCTCAGTTCTGCAGAACTGAGACAGTTTGGGAACGCCAGGAGATTTTAATCTTGGTCTCTCTTAAGGTACCAATACACATGATTACAAAATCTCAGCAAAACTTAAATTTTGAGCGTGTTTCCATTTAAAATTTAAGTGGAAACAGTCGCGAGACACACACAAAATTTAAGTTTTGCTGAGATTTTGTAATCGTGAAACAAAATTCTCATGTAAATATCTCATCGTGGATTCGTACCTTAACGTAGGAATTGCTAGAAACAGTCTGAAGCGTGATGGGTCTGCCAACATCTGGAGTACCGTAACTGCCAAGGCCACCTCAGAACTACCGCACGTAACAACACATCCTGTGTGTACTAGTTACGAGGAGTTAATTAGGCCTTCACTATTTGCACTCATCATTTGTATCTAACAGGGTGGCCGAGTGCTCTTCGTCACGTTCGTTCCATGAAGAACAAAAGGGCAGTTTCTAAATTCAGAAAACAAAATTGAGTGACAGTGACGGTGACGTCCGAAAATTCCCTTTCCAATTATGTCGGGTTATTCATCTTGAAAATGTTGCTCTTCCTCTGCGACCGTGGTTGGCATCACTGCGTTTCTGCTTTTGGTTTCTGGAGATTTCGAAAAACTCCGCGAGACCTTCACTACAAACCTCGTAGTGTAGCTCTCCCCATCGTTTCTTCGGATGGTAGACTCGTGGATAGCCGTGAAGAACTCGAGGCCCAACTGGATTTGCTCCAGTATCAACTTCAGAGGAAGCAGGGTGAGGGTATGCGACAACAAACGCCGAGTGCACTTGGACTACCCAAGTTCGCGAGACTGTAACAGCGTCTCCTATTGGCCGGTCCTCGTAACTGTTCTTCAAGGGTCGAACAATCATTGATATTTCACGAATGTAACACCAAAACGTATAGGAAAATGTGCTCGAAGTATGCACGAAAAACGTACACGTCAAAAGAAGAAGTAGGAAAAGCCTGAATTAAAGGATAAAGGTGAAATTAATTATCAAGGTAGCTCCAAGCTTGGTAGGATAAAAGAAATATCCGAAATTCGTCTGGCGGTATTTTAAAAGGTTCCGACAAAGTCGTAGACGAGTTCTCCTAATTTTTATAGCGAAAACTTCACAAATTATAAACACCACCAACGTTAGACGAGTAATGACGCGCTTCCCACAAGACGAAGCGGAAAGTCTTCGCCTGACACATAGGAGTATCAAAATGAAGTCGATTTTATCCAATAAATACAAATGTTATTGACTGGGGCGTCTGAGGGCGATCTACGTTGCCACGATGAACTTTAAATCGGCCTAAATTCTCCGGTGTTGCCATATTTCCGTGAGGCAGTTTCGAAACGTAACAAACTTAGTGAATATGTCGACCACCATCTTCTCCATTGGAAAAGATTTCATTTCTATTACTCCACTTTTTCTTAGATCATGAAGATAATGATGTGCGATATCAATATGCTTTGTATGATCTGATTCAACCATTCGTATACAGCCTTGGTTATCTTCTATTATGAGTGGTGTCACTCTAGGAACACCGATATTACAAATAAGCGGTTGAAGCCATTGTAGTTGCTTTCTTCCGTGGAAAAAAGTGCCACAGTAAACTGTTTCTTACTTGACTAGAAAATCGTGGCACTTCCAAGTTTGAAAACTTAACCACTAGTTCTTGCTTCCTGTCCTTGTGAACTCCTGCCCAACCAATGTCAAAAAAGCCACAAAGGGTTAGTTAGATCTCGTTGAATAGGTAGGACCGATTTCTTGTCTACAGAAGTACGTAGATACCTGACTTATTCGCTTCCCAGTCAGATTTAGTTGGCTGTTGCACCCGGCGACATAAGATTCTCACAACAAGAGAAATGTCTAGTCTCGAAACTGTTGCCAGGTACAAAAGCAAACCAATGGCCTTCCGGTGGCCAACAGTTTACTATTCACTCCCTCTCCGATTAGAAAACTTGTTTCCATTGGCGTAGCAGTGGGTTTCGCATCTGATGTCACCCAGGTCTTTGATTTCAATGTATTTATTGAGTTGTCTAACGACTTCCTCGGTGACTGTTTCAATTTTACCCACCACCAACATGTCATCTATATAAAACAAAAAATGTGCACCTTGCGTCTCGTTCTTGTGAAAAAACATAGACCTGAAACACATTATCCAAATCCAGTCTTTGGATTTGGACTGCTGTCTTATTCCAAATTCGAGCAGCCTGTAGATGCTCTTTCGTAACCGTAACACGCTGTGTGGTTCGTATCCTTCCAGGCACAGTTCTTCCTGTAGTTCTCTATTATTATATCCCTCACATGTAAATTGCGAGTTGGAGCATATGCAAGAAGTGAACGTATTGTCTCATACTTCACGAAAGGAGCAAAAGTCTCATCATACTCCGATTCATGCTGCTGGGTAAAACCTCACGCCACCAGCCGAGATTTGTGGGTATCAATTTTTCCTGAACTGTCAAGTTTCGCCTTCAGAACCCACTAGCTTTCTTCCCTGTTGGCAATATTTCTGGCACGAGGACTCCGTACTTGTCCAGCATTTCCATTCCTTGATTGGCTCCCAGTATCTTGAAACCATTCTGGAAGAACGCATTTGTTTGTTCTTTCGAATGCCTGAATCTTGAGGTGAGTTCTGATGTACCCATTATCCCTTTTGGTTATGTAGAAACTAGTGGAGATAAATCGAGTCTCTTTGGAAGACGACCTCGTCGCTCCTTTTCTTGAATAACGATCACTTTTGGTTGGATTACTTGCTTCACTTTCGGTTTCATAGATTTTTTGGGGATCTGTCAGTGACATGTCGGGTGTCTAGACCTGATGTATAATTTGCTGTACGGCCTTCGAACGATGTCCTAAGCGTTTGTACCAAAGTTCAGCTGCTCTTTGCCATCTTGATTGCATTAGAAAAAACTTTGCTTCCTCTACTAACACAGTCTACCATAAACACATTGTTAACTGGATGGGCTTGAAGCACAATGTCTCCATTTTCATTCCGAATCACACAACCCCTTTTATCGAATGTTGTTATTAGTTCTTATTGCCCTGCCTTTGCAACTAAAAGCAAATTTCCACTTAATTCTGGAAGGTAGAGAATGTCATGTACCGTATTCCCGGATGGAAGTCGGTATCGTAAAATACCAGAACCAAAACCAATGACCGGTGTTGATCCACCCGGAGTCCTGGCGCTGGTGGAAGCAACTCAGTGAAGAACCTACGATTACTGCTGCTGCCAGAGTTTACTATCCACATCAAATCACTATTATTTTTCAGTCGACACTTTCGATGATTCCACACATCAAGCGAGAAGTTGGCGAAACTTCTCGCTTGCAGCCTTTGATAATTTCAACGAAGCAGATTTCTGTTTCTTCTTCTTGAGCTTGTAGCAGTCTGGTAACAGCTACGATTCTCTGTATTAATTTAACACCGCCGCTTGTCTACTTGTATAGCTTTGGCTTGCTAGAGAACTGTGCCATATCTGCTGTTCTCCTCCACTCGAATATTGTAATCATCCATTAATTTATTGACAACGTACGCCATCGTGAGATCTTTCGAACCTTTGCCTTCGAGTGCAGTGACAAGACCATTGTATGCCTTCGAAAGGCCGATCAAGAGAGCTCCAAGTTCAAGATCGGTGCTCATTTTGATTTCAGATGTTCAAGGTTGACTCTCCCAACTCACGCATAGAAGCGCCTGTGTACCTCTGACTAGATAGATTTGGTTTGACTCGCTGCTTTGCTCATAGAGCCGTTTGTAGATGTTCCAAATTACCGATGGTATTTCGATGTTGCCAATGTAGGTAAGCTGACTTTCCTCAATAGACGATACCAACTTGTTCATCGTAATGTTGTTGAGATTATTCCACTCGTCCAGTCCTTCGTTTTCCTCGGTTTTATTGCCCCCCGAAATAAGCGTCACTTGCAATCAGCTTTTATTTAATGGTAATCTTCCAATTAGCATAATTCTTGACATTCAAAAGCACTTTAGTTTTCTTGTCTGACTCTTTTATGTGCACGCCGGAATTATTTGAACTAGTTTGTTAGGTCAGACGTTGATTTTATTTACACTACTATTATAATTATGACCAACTACATACTAAACTTAGTCGATTCCGTTTAAAGGTCAAGTTCATGTCCGACGTTTCTGAAAAACTAAAATACATAACATTTCGCTGACATTTCTCTTATGTTCTGTGATGTTTATTTTTTCACCAACTTTTCTTTATCGACTAATTCACTTTGTGATCGTGTGAAAACAAATGAATTTCGTTCAGGGTTTTAACATTGTGTCATTTTTTTAATTCTAATTTCTGCTCAAGTGAATTGAAGTCTTGTTTATAAGTTGATACCTTCTTTTCTCTTTCTATAGGTCTGTTTTTAGTATCGTCTATAAGATTATCATTGCATACTAGTGTAGTTTCTAATAAATTCAGCAACGCGATCTTGGTCATTAATTTAACTTTTGATGTGTTTTTAGTTCGACTTATGGTGATGTACTGTTGCAAATAGAACATTTCAAAAATAACCTTCCGCTCACCGACACCAATTGCTCATCCATTTATTTACATTTTTCAACAAAAATAACTCCGCACTTATTCCGTGGGCAGAATAATCAGAATCATCCCACCGCACCGCAGAGATGAAATCCGTAACAACTTGAATTTGTGCTCATTGAACGCTTCATTCATTATTTCAACGCACAGTACGTTTACGCAATACATTTTTTTCTCTGCAAAACTGCGCAATGGAACAGAGCACCGCCTAAAATTAAATGCGGAAATTACCTGGCTATTACCGGTCCAGACTAGTTGATCGCATCTGGGTGTGCGTGTGCGATGCCTACCAGAAAATTTCGCTATGCACTCCTCAAACTCCGGAGTTACTCATTAAAAAAATATTATTTGTTTATTTTCGTTTCGATCCATGGATAAATAAACCTCGTGTACCTGCTTTTTGTTTTCTTGCGTAAACACCTGTGTACACGTTCGCTACTTTCAAAAAACGTTATTTATTGACGGTAACGTTTGCTGTTTTTAATTTGAGCACAAAGGAAACTTCTACGTACTTATATACGTAAAGTAAGCGTGTTCAGGGCTGAGGTTGCGGCAATATCCTTGTGTTAATTTATTTAATTTAGAGTTCAAGTCTTTAGCCATAATTTTCTCTGGCAATCTCTTAAGTTCTCTTTAAATTATAGTTTTGTTGTGGTAGTTCAGCCGACCACTGTTGCAACTATAATGACGTGATGCACCATCAGGAAAATCTCGCTCTGGGTTTCTATTTGCCGCCGTGCATTTAATAATGCAGTGCTTCCGCAAAGGAAAACAACCGTAGCCACTGCAATTTTATAATTAATGTGCTTGTCCATCAGAGTTAACTTTTTATGAAATTTGAGTCCACTGCTTACTTACTTTAAGTATAAATGTTATATATGTAATTGCATTCGAGTAGTAAGCTCTGAAAATCTCGGTAGTTACAAGAATTATTGATAAAATAAAAACTATTGCAAAAAGACAATCACAATAAACGTCATAATAATAATTTATGATTCTTTTGCCCACGTTAGAAATATAAAAATAATTTAAAAATTTTTTATTGCAGTGTCAAAAAGTGATCGCAGGATGTCGCGATTCAAACTGTTGTTTAAATATAATGTACAATCTGAATTGATTTTTATGTTTAAATTAAGAAAATTAACGATTTTTTTTTATTTACGGAATGCTGAGCAATCGCCGGACCTATTGTATCACGTCGTAGAGAATTACACAGAGAGTGTTCCTAAATCCTGGAGCGTGGTGTAAGTCTGCCAATTTTTCATCACCCTGTATATTAACGTAAACTTTCATAAAATATTTTATATTCAAAACAATAGTGAAAGTTGTTTGTTTACATGTGATAAACTTGAAACAAATTCAGGAATTGGCTGAATTTTGATTTCGTCGGGAACACACGCGAATTCAATTAAAATAAACCCAACCCGGATTTATTTTCAGCTGAAATACGCGTTGCATCCAACCGATAATATTTTCGTTTAGCGTGCGATTAAACTCGGTCCAGTTTCGTGCATAAGTAAACGGTTTACTCGACCTCGTTGCTGAACTAATTTAATTAGCAATTAGCTTTTTACTTATAAATACTTGAAAATCGATATAGAAAGCGACTTAATTGGTTAAGAAGTCATCAGTAGCTTCAGCAAACTTTTTTTGTTTTATTTGTTTTATACAGTGTAATCTTGAAATACCCTACTATACAGAGTGCCCCATGACATTATGAACATAACCTAAGGTTGTGTTGCTTAGGTCATTTTAAGTCAAAAGTGTCTAATGAATGCATGCTGTAAACTTAGTCGTAATGAAGTAACGGCAATTTTAAATAAAAAAGTCAAACAGAAAGAGAGTTATTTTTTTAAATTTAATTAAAATACTTGATAAACGTACAAAGCAAATAGTTAATCCAGCATTTAATTTGAGCCTATTACGACAGAAGGTGCTCAAAGCTTATAAATTGTAGCTCTTATGATAATTGAAAAAGAGTATTGTGATCAGCTCTTCTCTAGTGCTATAATTTTTTGACTTAAAAGGAAGTAATCGAGAGGGTTTAAGTCCAAAGCGCTTTATTTTTAAATTTAAAAACAAAAATTGTAGATTTTTTCCTATATACATATACATACCATTGTCATTTACACTTACCTTCATTTATATGTTAGCTGTACTTAATTTGACTAAGTCTCATGATTATTTATATATGTAATCGTTGACTAATAAATATTCACTATTCACTATTCACTACCAACTAATTCTGGCGTTCTTTTATATTGAACGCCCTGTATATTGTTGCATTTTTGTTTCGAAAATTCAAACTTAACCCAATTGTAACGTGATTGGTTTATAATTCTAATTTTGTTTTTTATTTCTGGCGCCTCTCCCTTGTCGATTGCCTTTTTTAATAGTGCGACCTGAAAACAAAAGAATTCTTGTAAACAAAAAAGAAGCTGAGAACAAATGAAAATTTCACGACTTCCGGCGCGACGCTTTCATTTGTTTTTTTTTTTGTATTTCATTTTTCTCTTTCTTCTTGTAAGTAGAAAATAAAACTTTCATTTCTTTCAGACTTCAGAAATCAGACTTTCTTTACGTTTGATTATTTCTTTTTTTGTAATCAAAAAAATCGACCGTAAAATAAATAAATAAGGTTTTTTGTATTTCATTATTTTTTTTGTAAGCTAGATAAATGGATAAAAAAAAATCGACGACCGTGAAGCTTTTGAAAATAAAACTTTCTTTTGTGTTACTTTTTCCGATTGTTTTTTTTGTCAACAAGAAAGTCGATGATTTTGTTTCTTTGCAATTTATTAATTTTTGTTTCCCTTTGCAATTTTTTTGTAATAAAAGAAATTGACCGTTTTGTTTCCTTTTCTTTTGCAAACAAATAATTAACGATTTTGTTCGCAATTTATTATTTTTTGTTTCTTTTTGTCATTTTTTTTTGTAGGCAGAAAATTGACGATTTTGTTTCTTTACGTTTCACTGCACACTTTTTGTTTGTCATTTATTTTTATTTCCGACACGAAACTTTGAAAATAAAACTTTCATTTGTTTTTTTTTTTGTAAATAAAAAAGTCGACGGTTTTTTTGTCTCTTTTGTGTTTTTTTTGTAAGCAGAAAAGTTGACGATTTCCAACACGAAGCATTTGAAAATAAAACTTTCATTTGACTGTTTGCATTTTATTATTTTTTGTTTCCTTTTGTCATTATTTTTGTTTGTGACGATTTTCGTGAACAAAAAAATAAATATAAATTGACAAAAATAAAACTTTCATTTGTTTTCTTTAACAAAAAGTCGACTATTTTGTTTGCATTTCATTATTTTTTGTTTGTTTGAGTCATTTTTTTTTGTAAACAAAAAAGTCGACGATTTTGTTTTTTTTGCAATTTATTAATTTTTGTTTCTCTTTGCAATTTTTTTGTAGTAAAAGAAATTGACCATTTTGTTTCTTTTTGTTTCGCAAACAAATAGTTAACGATTTAATTCGCAATTTATTATTTTTTGTTTCTTTTTGTAATTTTTTTTTGTAGGCAGAAAATTGACGATTTTGTTTCTTTATGTTTCACATGTTTGTCATTTGTTTTTATTTCCGACACGAAACTTTGAAAATAAAACTTTCATTTATTTTTTTTTTGTAAACAAAATGTCGACGGTTTTGTTTCTTTGCATTTCATTACTTTTTGTCTCTTTTTGTGTTTTTTTTTGTGAGCAACAAAGTTGACGATTTCCAACGCGAAGCTTTTGGAAATAAAACTTTCATTTGATTGTTTGCATTTTATTAATTTTTGTTTACCTTTGCAATTTTTTTGTAATAAATGAAATTAACCATCTTGTTTCTTTTTGTTTCGCAAACAAATAGTTAACGATTTTGTTCACAATTTATTATTTTTTGTTTCTTTTTGTCATTTTTTTGTAGGCAGAAAATTGACGATTTTGTTTCTTTACGTTTCACTTCATACTTTTTGTTTGTCATTTGTTTTTATTTCCGATGCGAAACTTTGAAAATAAAACTTTTATTTGTTTTTTTTTTGTAAAAAGTCGACGGTTTTGTTTCTTTGCATTTCATTACTTTTTGTCTCTTTTTGTGTTTTTTCGTAAACAAAAAAGTTGACGATTTCCAACGCGAAGCTTTTGGAAATAAAACTTTCATTTGATTGTTTGCATTTTATTAATTTTTGTTTCCCTTTGCAATTTTTTTGTAATAAAAGAAATTGACCATCTTGTTTCTTTTTGTTTCGCAAACAAATAGTTAACGATTTTGTTCACAATTTATTATTTTTTGTTTCTTTTTGTCATTTTTTTTGTAGGCAGAAAACTGACGATTTTGTTTCTTTACGTTTCACTGCATACTTTTTGTTTGTCATTTGTTTTTATTTCCGATGCGAAACTTTGAAAATAAAACTTTCATTTGTTTTTTTTTTGTAAACAAAAAAGTCGACGGTTTTCTTTCTCTGCATTTCATTACTTTTTGTCTCTTTTTGTGTTTTTTCTTAAGCAAAAAAGTTGACGATTTCCAACGCGAAGCTTTTGGAAATAAAACTTTCATTTGATTGTTTGCATTTTATTATGTTTTGTTTCCTTTTGTCGTTATTTTTGTTTGTGACGATATTCGTGAACAAAAAATAAATATAAACTGATGAAAATAAAACTTTAATTTGTTTTTTTTTTTTTAACAAAAAGTCGACTATTTTGTTTGCATTTCATTATTTTTTGTTTGAGTCATTTTTTTTTGTAAACAAAAAAGGCGACGATTTCCGACGCGAAATAAAACTTTCGTTTTTGCATATCAATTTTTATGTTTCTTTTTGTTATTTTTTTTTGGAATAAAAAATGATTTTAAATTAACGTGGAGGTTTTCGCGGCCATTGTCTAAAATTGGATTGGCTTTCGGTTAGAACCGCGTCACGACTGCTTCTATTGCCGACGTTTCATTCTCCATTATAGAAGAACTTCCTCAGGGCTGCTGCTGCTGCTGGTGGTGTTGCTGCTACCATTCGCTAGTCGATGAATGATAGTCTCATCGACTAACGAGAAGTTCTTCTGCAATAGAGAGCGAAACGTCGGCAATAGAAGCAGTCGTGACGCGGTTCCCACCGAAAGCCAATTCAAAAATAATTTTGTTTCTTTATATATCATTACATACTTTTTGTTTTTTCTTGTTTGTAAGCAAAACAAATCGACGACTTCCGTTGAATAAATCATTTGTTTCTTTGTACCTCATTATTAAAAAAAAAACTTCTTTATTTTTTTTTATAAACAAAAAAGTCGACGGTTTGTTTCTTTCTTTCTTATTTTTTGTTTCTTTTTGTAATTTTGTTTTTGTCATTATTTTTTTGTTTTTGATGATTTTGTTTCTTTGGAATTCATTACTTTTTTATTTCTTCTCGTCATTTTTCTGTAAGCAGAAAAGTTGACGATTTAGCTGTTTTTTTTTTGTTTTTTATCAGTTTCTTTTAGTAAGCAAAAAAAATCGCCGATTTCAGATGAAAATCAAGCCTTCATTTGTTTATTTGTACTTCATCATTTTTTGTTGCTCAACAAAAAACTTTTGTTTTGTTTCTTTGCATTTCTTAGATTTTTGTTTCCGTCAGTTTTTTGTTTTGCTAAGCAGACATTTCGAAATCAAAAGAAACAAATGAAAGTCTCTTCGATTTTCAAAAGCTTCCCGTCGCATCGCTCGTCGGAAATCGTTGACTTTTTTGCTTACAAAAAAAAAAAAAAAAATAACGAAACGCAAGGAAACAAACGAGTTTGATTTTGAAAAGTTTCGCGCCGGAAAAAAAGTAGACGATTTCCGATTTGAAGCTTTTGAAAATCAAATCATTTGTTTCTTTAAATTTCATTATTTTATTTTTTTGTTCCTTTTTGTAAGCATAAAATGAACGCATTCTATTTATATTATATTAATTATAATTTTAATTTCTTGGCTTTTAATACTTGGAGCAGGATTGTTATTGCTTTGCAATCCCTGTCACCCCTGTCACAGTTTTTTCGATACTTATACTCATAAGAACTTTTTCTTTCATCAAAGTAGATCACTTCAAGATCCGAGCAAGATCTAATCTTAATGTAATTAAATTGTTGCGGTGTAACGCTGTCGTAAAACAGATGTCCTAATAAATAACGCCCAGGAAGTCCTATACAGCAATGACAGTTTCCCTACGCCGCCGCCGGGAGCGACATATTCCAGGGGCTCAACAAGTTGCTACGGATGGGTAGTTGCAGCGGGCATTGTTTCACGCGTTGACAGGATAATAATTGAAAAAGTTTTTGGGCGTTTAATGAAAACGTCGACTTGCTCGCTCGTGTATCTATCCGCACACGACCAGCCACCATTCCATTTGGCACTCGCCTACCGACCAAGGCAACGCTGAATACCCAAATGGGAAACTCGCGTGGCCGGGATTAGCTGCCGTTGAAAAGAATCGTCGAGATGGAGTTTAAATGCGGCGTGAACTGAATATTGTTCTTATGCTGGGCGCATCTGTTCACGAAAGCCTTATTTCACTAAGATTACCGCGGCTGTATGAAAATGCAAGAATTTTCATTATTCCACGTTGCTTTTAGGTCATGAAGCACGAATTCATGGGCCGTCGAGATTTTATAGCTCTTTTCTATTGGGTCGTTTTATAAATAATAATGTCGCCAATTTTACTTTACAGCTGCTCTGTTGGAAATCAATGTATTTTCTTACTAGATTATCAAAACTTCTTTTACGGCGACTTCCTACTGTTTACTGTTACTGTTCTTCTTATTTCACTCCTCAGTGTTGTTTAAATAATGTGAGATTAGATCAGATAGACAAGAAGCACTAGATTATAATAATAATATTTATTAGTACATTAATATTTTTCAGTAATTGGGAAGACATATAAATAATATATTGCAGTGTTAATTACCTTTTGAAAAATTTTAATTAAACAATTACATTATGTGGGAAGAGTTAAAACATTTACAAAAGTGCCACGGTTCAGGAGATGTTCAACAACAGCTTTCGAAACAACTTGACGAGCACAACGAATCAAATAACCATTCCGGAGGGGAGCTCGAAGGCGCTAGACTAGCAAACATTTTGACTTCGCCGAAAGGATGCAGCGGAGATTTGGCTTGTTCCGGGGGCCACTCATAGCAACATATTATCCGGTGAACGGGAAAAAGCCCAGAAAAATAAGAGAAGGCTAGTCTACTTGGAAAACGGCCGACGAGTACGCCTTCGCTGGGATAAGGTTCCGGACTTCCTAATAGACTACAAAGTATTGTGTAATGAACACCTGTAAACTATCTAGTATTAACACGTTATTACATATTATACAGACTTAGTACAAAGTCCCGGAACGGATGGATAAATTTGTTATTTTTTTCATATTTGGTACGGATATATTACCTACACTTATAAATATTGTGATTTTTTTCACTTTTTTCACTGGTTTGACAGGAAATACTTCCTACTTTTTTTACTATTTTTGTGAGAATCCTAATAAGCCTACTCTTGCGAAGTCATTTTCTGATAGGTTGAATGGCGAGTGTCAAATATAACACGGAACTATCGGTGTGAGCACAACAATAAAGAAAGCGCACGTATTTGTAAGTTGCAACGCAAGGTTTTATAAAGTGAATTTATAACTGGAACGGACATACGTGACAACACAAACAAAACTTTTTTTCATATAAGCACCTGACGACGGGAGACGTTTAGGTATTGTCGAAGGACGTCTCTTTCTTGTGAAGGAGTTGAGGCACATGCGTGATCGGCGGTACAGAGCGTCCCCTTTTGACAAAGTGTACATCTGGTAGGGCAAGAGGCCCACCGAACCTTGTGAAAGGCGAGGCGAATTGGCTAACTCGTGATATCTGGGCCTGTATTATCGAATTTGAGAGAAGTGATCGTTCCCGAAAATGACGTCGAGATGACGCAATTCCCGAAATATTTGTGTAGTTTTATACGACAGTCTACGTCATTTTGACGTCACTCCCGCAGACGATCCTTCTTCCTCGTTTCGACAATAATCCCCCTGGTGTTCGCTTTGGACTGAATAATCTGTATCGTCGAAAGGCGCCTCTTTCTTGTGAGGCACATGCGTGATCGGCGGTATAGAGCGTCCTCTCTTTGACAAAGTATACATCTGGTAGGGCAAGAGGCCCACCGAACCTTGTGAAAGGCAAGGTGATTTGGTCGACTGTACCACAAGTGTCTGGTTTGAGCGGACAACAACCTTTTTGGATAAACCCTTTTCTTTATTTCTTTTTCTTACACGCACTGACGCATACACATTTGACACTGACACCCCCCGCTCATTTTTCTGTGTTCGTCATTGTATGTGTCCGTCATGGGGCCATAATACGAAACGTTGGGTAATTCCGAGCGACTCAAAAACCCCTGAGAGAAAAACAAAAAGAAAGTAGTACACGTACCCACATACATAAAGACAATAATTGACGTAACACTACAATGTGTACAAAAAGTTTTCCCATCTCTCATTTTTTCGCATTTTTCATGTATGGTCCTTATTTAATCCGTACCCTATACAGACGAGTGAGCAAACATATTTAAAAAAAATTGTTTAATTGATTTTATTTTATTTTGGTCGTCTCCAGCACTTGGACCGCAATTATTAAAAACAGGTTGTTCCACGGCTTTGCGATCTTGGTTGGAAACTATTTTCACCGGTTCTTCCTCATCTAAATCTATGTTTCGGCGTTGAGCTACCTCATGATGGCGTTTCCAAATTTGATTGAAACACGGGATCCATCCCACAATTCAACCATAACTTCCTCCTCTTCTTCGGCTGAAATGAGGACTCTCTGACGTGGATCATAGTGTGCAAGTAGAAGAGGCCCTGTGAGAGTGCGTTTAATTGCACCGAAGGCTTCCTGTTGTCGATGGGTCGATGCTTTCGAAGCAGTTCCTCCAATGGTGCTTTGAGCAGATGGACATGTTGGACAAATTTTCCGCAGTAATTGATCATTCCAAGAAGTGATCATACCTACTTCTGATTGGAGGGTTGGCGAAGTTCCTTTAGAGCCTATATTTGAGCTGGATCTGCAGAGAAACCTTTGTTCGTAACGACAAAACCAAGGTATTTGACTGAAGGCATGTAGAATTGGGATCTCGATGTAACGGAATCCCCATCTTGAAGACGCTGCAATACTTGATGTAGACGACGATCGTGTGTTAACTGATCAGTGCCATAATAAGGATAACATCCAAGTATATGATTACTCCATCGATTCCAGAGAGGCAAGACTCTATCGTACGCTGGAAAATAGTTGGAGCAGGCTTGAGACCAAAGACAAGGCGCGTGGACTGGAACAGTCCCCGGTGAGTCGTGATTGTAGTAAGCGAACGGTTTGAATCATCTAGATGCAGTTGATGATATGCATCTGAGAAATCAAGTTGACTAAAAACTTTGCTTCCAGTAAATTTGGCCATAATTTCTTCTATGTTTGGAATAGGAGAATCGTCCGAAAGTAAAGTGTCATTGAGCCCAGTTGAGAAGTCAGCACAGAGACCATTAGCTCGACGGGCAACCACAATTGGAGCGATCCGGTCCATTCAGATGATTCCACTGGAGTCAAGGTACCATTCCTGACGAGCCGATCCAATTCAGTATTCAGTGTTTCTTGGATGGCTTGTGCGACAGGACGATAAGCACAATGTACAGGTCGTGCTCCTGGTTTAAGACGAAGATGTACTTGAGTTTTTGTGCAGGAACCAGCATTTTGTCCAAATAATTTCGGATACTGCGATTGTAGCGAATTAACAGTGACACCAGTCAATGTGACAGTGTTGACATTAGTCCATTTGATGATGTCAAGACCGGAAACTATTTTTTCACTAAGCAGGCATGCATCATTGTTTTTTATCAGAATAGGGGCTGTGATGGAATTTCCGTTGAAAGTGAAAGTGACCTCACAAGTACCTAGGGTTTCGATTTTACTTCCGTCAGCATTGAGAATTTTGCAGGACACTCGTCAAGGATTTGTTTCCAAATTGTTGCGCCAATGATAGAAATGTCAGCACCAGTGTCTGCTTGCATTTTGACATTGATTCCATTGATTTTGACGTCGAAAAACGTCAGTAAAGTGAATGCCCTGAAGTACTTCGTTTTCGTGCTCTCTTCATCATTCCGTCCTCACGTACTCCTTCTTTCTCGACTTTCTTCTTTTTGCGGCAAACTTTGGCCAAATGGCCAACAATTTCGCAATAATTATCGAATCGAAACGCCGATGTGATGTTGATCCACATCCGCGACATGACGAAGTTGAATGGGATTCAGACTATTCCATCTGGCTATACGCCTTCGGTTTATTTTTATTTGACAGCGTTGACTTCCACGTCATTATTTATTGTTCTACACTCAACATTTGTATCGATGACTGATTTCAGCAAACGTTGATAACTAACTGCCTTTTAGTATAAAGACTCTAAATGGTTGATAATACGAATCGTTCATCGAAGCGCGATCAAAAGAAGTTTGAATTTGTCAAGATCTAATTTGTCAAATTGAAATTTGTCTCCCTACAAGTTGACTTCATCCAAAACAGTGTCAATGTTGCGGTTGGTTGCCTTTGCTGTAAGAGTTTCGCTGAAATAGTGTGCGTGTATCGGAAAACAGCTCTTCCAGAACGTTAACTGGGTCATCAAAATTCATTTCCGTCGGTTTATTCGGTGAAATGCGACCACAAAGTTGACGATATTCTTGGTCTCCAAGAGCATTGAGTAAGAGTGACATCTGCAGTTCTACCGGAAGGGTAGACGATGCTTCTGAGAAGCTAATCTTGTGGCGTTGATACCATTGAGAGAATGTAGAATCGATCGACAAATCAAAGGTAAACGTTCCAATACGAGCAGCTAAGTTGTCTACTGTTGGCTTACTTGAAGTTGAAACCTTTTGTTGCTCTTTTAGAAGACGCAATTCTTCTTGTTGAGTTTCTAAAAGCGTGACCATACTTTGCAGAATACTTTTCAAGGAAGCCTGCTGACTGCGCCAATTGTTAGGTTCGTTAGTGTTAAGGGATGACGATTGTAATTAAATGCTATAGGGATGATGATCAGCATAATTTAGTTGAGGCATTTCATAAACAAGTTCTCAATTCTATTCTGAATTGCCTTACATTGGTAAGTCAGGAAAATTTTGCTTATCCAGCAAATGGAGGCAAATTTTGATGACTTTCGACTTGCATGGGCGCACCAAAAAGACATGAAAATGGCATCCGTGTAGCATCTGGTGGTAGCTATTTCTTACTCACAAGCTCCGTGCAGGATAACAACATTAAACACTATTTATTTATAATTTAAATTTGGTTACTGAAGATAAAAACACACAATCTTCAGTCGAGTTGCTTGGCAACACTGCCCTCAAATTGGCAACAGTGCTGTATTTTGTAAAAGATTGAAACACGGGAGACTCTACCAAATCAAATTCTTATATTTAAATCAAAATGGAACTCTTATGCTGCAGAGATAAGATTCAAAACGCGACATATAATATGCGAACTCTAATCCAGGTAAGAATTATGAGGGGAAGAAATTTGTTCTTATTACAGACTGCCTCTATAGGAAACGCTGATTCACCTAATTCGTACCTTCTCTGTTGAGTCGACAAGTGGAGCCAAAGATGGAGTATTTCGCATACGTTGCGCGTCAAAATTGGTAAAAAAAACTAAAGTCCCTAGATTACCAAAGTAACCACAATGGCGACGTCGTTCGGATAGCTGTCACCACTTCAAAGTATTTTCACAGCTCTATTTCGAAATATGCCGGGCTGTTGTGTGGTCTTATGTAAGAATAGATCTGAAAAGGGATTTAAATTATACCGAATTCCAAAAGCAGAGAAGCGAAGGAAAATTTGGTGTGAGTTTATAAATAGAAAGGATTTATGCCCTCGATCAGTTATTTGTGAGGTGAATATTAGTTTGTGGTAGAGATGGGCTAGGCAATGAACCCGGTGCATGTGTGGGTGCATTCACCAAAGTGTATACAGGTTGAATTTTGCAACTAAGTGGATAGAAGTAAATTCGGACGAAGTCGTGTAGGAGTAGAGTGGGTTCTTGCGCTAGCGTGTATCAGTTCACGCCTCGAGTTTGAAGCGTGCAGAGTTGTTTTTGAGCTACATTATTATAAATTGAAAAGAATTCACAACGATAATATAAAAACATAATAAAAGATTCTCTTGTAACAGAAAAACGATTTCTCAAATTGAATGAAAGATTTTATAGAATGAAGATAAAAATAAAATAAACTTAAAGTAATTCTGGTCAAAAAATAATAAATATATTAAATATCTTCCAAAATTTTTATTAATTCTGCGGATGCAGAAGGAATTGAACGATTTACAAATTTTTCTCTGAATAAATTAATTCGTTAATACCACTTTATAATTTGTACTTTCTCAGGTACACTATAATTCATACTGAATTTTTGAACTAAAGAAAAATAAAGCACAATTAAAATAAATATTATATTTTAATAAAAAATATATTTGTAGCTCAGAAACAACTCTACACGTTTCGAACTCGAGGCGTGAACTGATACACGCTAGCGCAAAAACCCCCTCTACTCCAACACGACTTCGTCCGAATATACTTCTATCCACCTAGCTTTAAATTCAACATGTATATGTATGAATAAAATTTTTTTACTCTCTTATATTTGTCAGGTTTAATTTAGCAATAATCCGCGCAAAATATGTTATATTTGATAACATTTTGAAACGTTTTTTATGTCCTACATGTAAATTGTGCAGACAATTGTACCGGGTGGAAACCAATCTCGAGACTTTGTACACTAGTAGTTCTTTAAGAAATTTAACATTAATTTTTAAAGGCTCATTTTGACGACCAACGATTTGAACAACATCGAAAAGATGGTCGAAAACTGCTTAAGAAAAATGCCATACCAACAATGTTGTCTCTGAACAAAGAAATTAGTCTAGAAAATGAGGATTATAACTCAAGTACAAGTGAAGCAAATGCAATTGACGATGTCCAAGAAGCCATGGAAGTTATGGAGCCGGAACCAATGGATAATATGATGGAAATAATAGCCAACTTAAAAAGAAAAATGTAGACATTACAACAAGAAAATATAAATTATAAACACAAATTGGGAAAGACAAAGGAAAATTTGGAAAAAATATTCAACGAAGATCAGATTAAATTTATTGAAGTGGGTTCTCATAGGGGATTCTGTTGGAGT
The DNA here is from genome assembly GCA_039766575.1 of Serrognathus titanus. Taxonomy (NCBI): domain Eukaryota; kingdom Metazoa; phylum Arthropoda; class Insecta; order Coleoptera; family Lucanidae; genus Serrognathus; species Serrognathus titanus. The sequence continues at coordinate 10,743,458 of CM077914.1, forward strand.
GATGATACAATAAACAAAGCAATAAAATTGTATCTATCTTGCGGTACTAAAGGGTATGATGCAATGAGAGCTCAAAACTTACCTTATCTAAGCAGAAGAACCCTACAGGAAATTTCGACCGGGTATTACGGAAGATATATTTAATATCCTACAAACGAAAGTAAGTAACAGGAAGTGACGTCGTCCCTCTCTAATTTTTTTAATAACGAAGTTTTAAAAAGCCGACTCGGAAAGGAAATCGGCAGTTTCCTTTGAGTGTGTTTTTCGATAAAGAGTTCCCAATTTGACTTTTCACGTCGTTCTCGTTGTCGATTTTTTTCTAGATCCGTTTGCTTTTTGCAAAATAAATTAATTCATCCCCCGATCCTCGGTAAAGAAAGGATACAACTCCTTTGCGTGGAATTGTTTTAAAATTTAATTGAGAGTATTTCTTAGCCAACAATTTTTTTTAGCAAATTTATAAAATTTTCCTCGTTATAATCACGAACATGTAATATATCTTCGAAAAATAAATATTGTTACACGGGATTGCCATTTTATATTGGCCAGCTCATATTTTGTTCAATATTGTAACTGAAATCAAAATATTTACATTCGACTATTCGTATAAAAATATATTGATATTGAATTTGGGCTCGTTTGTTGTTTACTCCACCAGAAGACTCGAACACACATTCACCTACTTTTTGGTTCAGCCCAAAAGAAATTTACATTTGCCCTCGGAAAAAAAAAACAAAAACAAATGTAGATTTTGTTATGAGATAATTCGATTCGATCGTGCTCTATTTACATGTAAAGTTCCCTGAAAACTCTCAGGACGGACGAGTTTCGCAAACTTAATTTTCAAACGGCGCATTTGAAGGCGCTTAGAAGCGCGCCATCGTGGTGATAACTCATTCAATTACGGGCGGCCCAAAATTATCGAATCACTTAAAAAGCAGCTCGCTGATGGTAATACGGCGGGTAATTAATAGGTGCAGATGTTACATTGTTGGGCGAGGGTTGAATTAAAAATTTAAGCAATCTTTGAATGTTTGTGTGGCGATTTTAATTCGACCTCCACTCAACACCATATCATCAGCGTCAATTATGCATTTTCTATGTAAAAATATAATAAAAAAACAATAAAAATCAAAAAAATCGTGATTGTTTAAGAAAAAATCACGATGTGTTTGTTTTTCTTTAAAAGAATCATGATTTTTATCAACCCTGGTTGGCAGAAATTAAAATCAATCACGTTTCATTGTACGAAGGTGTTCATTGTTATTATTATAATGTAAGAATAATGATGATATTCCTTTAATTTTTATTTAATGTATTACGTCTTGGAAAGTCACCGAGAGAGTTGCACGACTCAGTGCACCACGTAAGTAAGTAGAAACTACAAACTTCGCGAGTAATTTAATCTATATTAAGCCGTACTTAGAAGAAACTTTCAGGCGTTGCTGCAATAAACTTCACTGTCTTACAATGAATTAAAATCATCTGCATGAGTTAGTGGAATCGTTTTCCCCGACGCTGTGGCTTTCCAATGTTTGTCTGGCAAAAAATTTTGTTATTTTACGCTCGGTGCATATCGATTTGAAAATTTTCGTGCTTTCCCCGGAACGGAGGAGGGTCGGATGGATGATGGCGTGTTTCGAATTCGATCACAGTCCAAATTGAGGTTTTAGTTCGAGAGAAGTAAGCAATAATCAACACAGCAAAGCAACATAAATTGTCTTTTATGGCAGCATTTACGTGAAATTATGTTATCCCCAATTTAGATGCAAAATTATTTCAATACAAAACATTTTGAAAAGTGCCCTCGTCGAATTCAGTTACTTCATTAACGCACAATAAGAGCTCATTAATTGCAGAATTGAAGTGACTATCGGAAAGTCGACACGTGCTATATTTATTCCGGTGGAATAATTTCGTTCCAATTACGGATTATAGCGTAATTGGATTACGTTGTGTTTCGTGATTGGAGCGTTTTTTTTTTACATTTTTCTTTATTCGTTTATAATCACGGGAGTTTGTTGTGAGTTCGAGATTTTAATTAGGAAAGTGGCGTTCAAGCGAATCACAACTTTCGTTACGGTGTTAGTTATTATTAGCAGAGAGCTGAAGAAAATATAGAATTCAGCCGATATATAAGAACATTTCACAAGAGACTTTGGTTATAAATAGATCAAATAAAATTTGAAATGTGAAAATACAGGGCGTATCGTATTAAAAGAGCCATAGCGATAGGCGTAACTGAGGGTTACATGTACAGTCCGAAAAAAGTGTTGCAAAACGTTTTCTGCCGATATAATTTTTATGAAAATTTTATAAAAAAAATCTGCACTGAGTACGGATAAGGTCAACTCGTACAACTGGGATGTCATAAAAAAGCGAACCAATTGTGTAAACAAGGCTGTTACACTATCAAATACATTTTAATACTTAAGCGGCCCACTATAACCATAAAAGTTGCTAGAAAAGCATTTACGATATGTACTATAAACGATGTCGTATCTGTGCGAACTAATTAGCATTTATTGGATGAATAAAGGAATAAATAATATGAACGCTTCCTCATCAAGGCATTTATTTATAGCAGGTGTTCGAAATGCCTTCCACAGGTACGTACGCTCCAGACATTCTGGATCCTCCGATACTCGGCGAGCTGCAGCATAAATCCGCTATAATAATAGTTCTTCTCTGTTGATATGCACCGAATAGACTTCCTGTTTTAAAGCCCCCCACAGAAAGAAATCCAGCGGATTCATATCGAGACTACGAGCAGGCCACGACACTGGTCCGTACCTACCTATCCATCGGCGTTGATATTGGCTATTGAGATAGGTTCGGACCGGGAGAGTAACTTGTGGTGGTACACCGCCGTGCATGAACCACATGTTTCGCCGTAGCTCTAAGGACCTTTCGTCCAAAACATCGGGCAATATTCTTTGTAAAAATTCTAAATAATTTCGGCCAGTAGCGGTGGTTTAATGAGTAATTATTCCAACGGTAATTGCACCTTACACATTCGAAGCGTTCTCATCGTAAAATTACTTTTATTGATATGTCTGTAAAGCAACATTTTCGCCCATTCATAACCGCGCACATCTGCAAGGTCAGGGTTAAGTATTTTAGTGTGTTCTGGTGCTAAGCGTAGGTTCGTACATGCGGAGACGCGCCAGGGCCCTACTCACTGGTTCATAATTCGATATCTTGAAAACTGTGGCACTTTTTCTATTTTGTCAGAGGCAAAGTATTGTTTATAGAGCGTCATCGACCCACTGATGACGTATGGCTCCTTATACCTGATACACCGTCTATAATGTGCTTTTTACGCCCAGTTACCAATGATGAAATAGACAAGATTATCCCGAAACTGAAATCCAAAGAAATCACTGACATATATGGATTAAACACGAACATTTTAAAAGCAGCAGCCAAATACTTAGCGCATCCATTAGCCGAAGTCATAAATTCCTGCTTCGAAGAACGGATTGTTCTAGATGGAATGAAAACAGCGAAAGTCATACCTATACACAAAAAAGGAAATTCAATGTTCCCCACCAATTACAGACCGATCTCCATATTACCAGTAACATCAAAAATTCTTGAAGCATTCCTATGCATCCGTTTAAAAACGTTCTTTAGTGCACACAATCTTATTTCCAAAGAACAATTTGGCTTTCAAGAAGGAAAATGCACAATAGATGCAATTTTCTCGCTACTGAATAATATTTGGAACGCCCTCGAAGAACATTCCGACTGCGAAGCGCTAATGTATGATTTGACGAAAGCGTTCGATTGCGTGCAACATCATATACTACTGTCAAAACTAGAACGTTATGGAATTCGTGGAAATGTACTTAAATTAATCAGGTCATACCTAGAAAATAGAAAACAGGCGATCTATTATAATAGACAGTGCAGCCCATCCCAAACGCTCACCAGTGGAGTTGCACAAGGCTCAATTATTGGTCCTTTCTTATTCTGCATCTTTATAAACGATTTAATGAATAACATTTCTGCCAATGTTGTTCTCTATGCAGATGACACAACAATATTATGCAGTAGTGAAGATACAAGCCAACTAATCGCCAGAACAGAAAGAGCAAATAAAGAAGCTTAGGTTCGCGGCTAATCAACTACAACTCAATCAAGATAAAATGGTGAAGATATCGTTTACCATGAAACGAACAATACAACGCAACGAGGTTAGTCTAGGGTTTAAAGATAGACACACACTTGACTTGGACTGCGCACATAAGAGCTCTCTCTAATAAATTAGCTTCAGCTACATACGCGATTAGACGCATAAAACAAGTAATAGGAAAAGAAGCTGCGATAACTTCTTATCATGCCCTCTTTCACGCCAGAATGACTTACGGTTTGGAAATCTGGGGAGAATCAGCCCATAGAGAAGAAATCTTCATCTTGCAAAAAAATGCTAGCCGCATAATTGAAGGAGTTCCGCCCCGCGCACACTGTAAACCTTTATTTAAGAAACTTAGAATAATGACATTAACTTCATCCTATCTCCATCGACAGATGATCAGAGCAAAAAAGGAATCCATTAACCTGCAAAAAAGAGATGTGATGCCATTCGATCTAAGAACGAAAACCAAACTTCATATCCCAGTACGGAGGATTAATGCTACGGCTGCGCAAACTCGTCACATGTCATTGTACAACAAGCTGCCTAGATCCTGGACTGAGCTACCTGCCAATCAATTTAGACTGAAAAGTAAGAATTTCTTCGTTAATCATCCCTTTTATAATACAGTAGAATTTATTGAAACTATCTCTGACATATCATAAGACATATCAGTCATTAGCCATTACTATTGTACGAAGTATTACCTTCACAATAGATTATGTACGTATACAATATGACACGAACTGTAATATTGAGTTCAAATAAACATTATTATTGTTATTATTATTATTATTATTATTATTATTATTATCAATTTCAAAAATGGGCGCACGACAAGCAGTTGGTTATTAATCATTCAAAAACCAAGCTGATGTATATTGCTTCTCCTCATCTAAAAAGAGATATGAGCTTCAAAATTACTTATCATACAACGTCCTGCTTACATAAAGACCTAGTTGAGTGTAAATGCAACCATTCCATTGATGTTGTGACCACATACAAATACTTGGGTATCACTGTCGATAATCGATTTCTGTGGCAAGACCATATCGTTCAACTACGTGGAAGACTGAGAGCAATTGCCTCACGATTATACAATCTGAAATTTTATGTCCCTCAACAAACACTCATGCTGATCTATTTCTCAATGGTGGAGTCGTTGATCAGATATGGGCTTACTATATGGGGTTGGTCATCCGATTACCTTATAAACAGTCTTCAATCACTGCAGAACCGTATCGTCAGTCAGTTGTTTCCATTCAACGACAATGTGAGGGATCTGTATAAACGAGGAAACATCCTAAATGTAAGACAGTTATTATACTATATTACGATTACATCGAACTATTTCTCAAGAAAATATAAAGTTCCAAGTGACCATAACTATTCCACAAAAGGACGAAGTGCGCGTTTATTAACTGTTCCTTTAGCGTTCAACAAATACGGCGATCGAACTCTCGCAATGACTATTCCACGAACATTTAATATGCTACCACTTGAACTTCATAACCTGAAAACATTTTATGAGATGAAACGCAAATTGAAATTATGGTTTCTAAGCACGCGTTAACTTACTCTGTAGATGTGATGTGTTTTGAGTTAAACTCTTTGTTTCATAATATTTATAGTTACATTTTTTTTTTTTATTTTCTATTGTTCAAACCACTATTTTATTTTGTAAACACTAGAATGTCGACTTTTCAGTTCTACCATGCACGCTTTTGTTACTCACTAACTGTTGCCACTGTAAAGTCTTCGGGCTTAGTGGCGAAGCACAAGTTAAATTATGCAAATAAAGCTGTTAAAACAATTTATTGTTACCAACTAGAGTTAAGCTGCTATGCAATTTATATATTTTGGATACATATTTTGTATATTTTGTACATGAAGAATATTGTTTATTTATTTGTTTATTAAATAAAATTATTATTAATTAAAAAAAAAAAAATTTACACGTGTAAAAAAAAAAAAATTATTATTATTATTATTATTATTATTATTAATATTATTATTATTATTATTATTATTATTATTATTAATGCCGCATTGTCCTATTGAATGAATCTGTAAATGCACAGGTTACACCGCTGAATTACATATTTTTGTCTGCTCCATAGTTATTAGTAGAAGTCGTCATTTTATTTTTTCTGCGTTTCGAATTCGAATAAAGTGGCAACGGAACTTTAATGTATACACTCGTAATGATTAATGTTGCTAAGGAAATGGTGTTACCGAGTTGAGTGTAAACAAAAAAAATTATAAACACCTCGCAGCCGATTTTTTACCTAAAATCTAGTGGAGTTCTCGAGCTGCTCTGTTATTGGCGAGGCCCTCAATTGGGCCGAAACAGCTGCCCAGAGAACGCACGAAAAATTCATTGCAATCAAAATCGACTTGCAACAAAATTACAAGTATCTAAAGCAGGCTTTATTTTAAAAAATTATAGTTGTTCTCCTTTCAATACGTAGATTTTTGGGTTGATTTAGTTCACCAGTTGCATTCTCTGTTCTTTTGCTTTTTTTAAATACAATGTGTTATGTCACGATAACAGAAAAGGAGTAAGTAAAATTAATAAACGTTTGTTCGCTGCATATGCCATTGACGTAAAACAAAGTAAGAGCAACGAAAACTCAATTTCAAAGAAAAATAATGTGATAGGGGGACGAATTGTACATCGGCTGTAAGAGTGTCATAACTAAAGCAAGGATTTACTTCTAGGTCACGAGTCACTTTAGGTCGGGCGTATGCGTTGTGTGCGATGAATCATAAGCTAAAGGTGCACCCTAGTCATAACTCATAACTAAAGAGCGGAAGAAGAATATTTTTCATAATTATCGTTCAGAGCATACTGAATTGCGCACAGTGGGAGCAGCGCTTTCCATTTCCATTAACAACAAATTAGTTGTTTTTTACTTTCATGCTAATAACTCATTTTTATGACGCCGCTGACCGCCTCGATACATTGCACTTTGCAAGCGTTTCGTTAACCTTGGGATATATAATTCTCCCGCTCGTTAGTCATAACTCAAAACTATAAAGTTTCCGTTACAGGAAAAATTTTCATCAAAATTCGAATTTTGAAGCAAAATGGTTCAACTTCTTTAGATTAATATAGTTTGGTATATCAATTATGGTCGCTTAGTTTCGAAGCTTATAATTTTTGGTATTCTGACAAAAATTATAAAATACGTTTTTATTTTAAGTTACTTTTTACTTGAATCGTGCTACTGCAGTACGTATTGGCAACACAGTCAATACAGTTGACGTGAAGTTGTCACTTCAGATTTTGACTTCAATCAAAATACAGGCAGATAATTTACCAAAAAAAAAGCATAGCCCTCTAGAATACCAAAAGATCGTGAATTGATTATACATGATATTATAAATTACGAGGCTACTGCTTCGGTTCGTATCGTAGGTCTAGTTTTGAAAGGAAATGATGTATATCACTATAGTTTGTTTTTAAACTAGGACATTACCAGGAGGAGTAATTTGAATTTTACCCGCCAAAAACTTGCAATGTTATTGGCTGCTTGTCAGCCGGTTTTACACAAGCCTTAAATTTAACATCTTTCATAAATCACGTGACAATTTGAGTCAGTTTTAAATTCGTAAGTAAATCTGTCGATAAATTTGGTTATTTAAAGAATTTGTAAACCTTATAAGCAAGCCAAATTAATTTCTGATTTAGTATTACAGTGTCAATCTATTTATTGACAATTGTTTCAAAACAAATTCTGACGTTTAATACAAATTTTGTCGTTAATAATTCGTATTTATTTTTTATTTATTGTGTGTTTTGATAAAAGACATTTTCTGAAAAAAAGAATAAATTATTTCTTTTTCTTTTTAACGTCTCTTTGAATCACAGAGAAATAGTTCGATTAGTTGATAATGGCGTTAGGTTCACATTATAATTTGAGGAACTTAGATCCCTAGATATTTTCCAATTTCCTTTTAATGAAATGAGAAATTAAAAAATGCGTACTTTTTAAAATAGCAGAAAACGTAACGAAGATTTTCTTTCTTTAAACTAAATTTGCAGCTCCTGATTTATCTTTCTCTGTTCAGTTACTTACACTTATCAGAAAAGTAGCCTAAGCAAATGTTGCTTCAAACAATTTAAATTCTTCTGTTCAATCATTTCCATTTAATCGTCATTTTATTCTTACATGCCGATCTGAGTTAAGAATGCAACGTGACCTCCGACTGCGAGAGGCAAAGCTGCTTCACTGAAGCTATAAAGTTCTTAAAATTATCAATCAATCGATCAGCATCTAATAAAAAATGAGGTGTAGCTGAACTATAAATTGAACAAAGGTTGCCTCAACCTAATTTAGACTCCTCTCTTCAACCTTTAGTTCAGCTGGTTGGAAGTTGCTTTAGTTACGTGCATTTAGTTGAAGCAATTGTTGCTTTAAACAATTTGCTTTTAGTTGACCCATAAATGGAACAAATTTGGATTCAACATATCAACCATTAGCTGAATATCTGAATTATACATTCAATTAAAGTTATCTCGGTCAATTTGTGTTTCTCTGTTCAACCTAACGCATTCAATTGAACTACAAGCTGAACAGAAGTCCCATTTTAACTGTTTAAGGACTGAGTAGCTGTTTCTGGGCATGTATATGAATAATGAATTAACTAATTTTTGATGAAGTCACCTCAGCTGTGTGGTTTTCTTTTGGATGTCCTCTCCATAGAGGTTTCTTATATACATAGCTTTCAGGGCTTTCTTCACTATTAATTCTTTCTGTATCACTATTTTCAGTCACTTTTTTGGTCTTCTGGATGATGTTCCAGATGAAGGTTTCATACTATAGGTTTTCTATATCATTAATTTTTTCTGTATTGCTGAAGTCGCCCTAACTTCCTTTGGAAGTCCTCTCTGTAGAGACTTCTTAGATAAACTTGTGTTTCTTTGTTCAACCTAACGTATTCAGTTGAACTACAAGCTGAACAAAAGTCCAATTTTAATTGTTTAAGGACTGAGTAGCTGTTTTTGGGCATGTATATGAATAACAGAAGGTAAACAGTACCCTAGATTGTGACTTGGGTCTCTACTAAGAAATCAAACATTGTTGAAAGTAAAAGCTGATTTCTGCAATTGACTATTGGGTTGCATATTTCTTTAAATCTTGGCCAAAACCTAAATCAAGACATTAGAGTCGCTTGGATCCCCCATTATAAACGAGATTTGGAAAATCGCATAAAAATCGAATAGAGTTACTTCCCCGCATCCTAGTGATGATGAATATGACGACGACGTCAGGAACGAAGAGGTAACACTTTCTCTTTCATTTCATTGCCATGTCGTTCCCCCACACACACAAACCTCCCCCAAGTACCCTGCCATATAATACAATTGTAAATAAATTAAGAAACATTCCAGCAACTCTTCTGCTGACAAGGCCCCAAATAGGACGAGAACAGCTGTCTAGAGGATACTCTAAGTGTCCATTGCAATCAAAACCGACTTGCAACAAATTTCAATTGATAATAATTACAAAAAAATTGAAGTCTAAAAAAATTAAATTATTCGACACGAAACAATGAAGCCTCAAAATATAATCCATTTTATTAGCTAAATTGAATCAACAATTGTTTAAAAATTGAAGAAAAACAAATGTCGATCGATTTGTCGAAGAAGAATGTCAACAAACTACAAGTACAAGTACAACATTTTTCTTTGCCTGAAAATAAAAACTCATACCGTTAAACAAAAGACGATCGCCTTATTAAAGAAGAAAGACCAATTACGTGAAACCACAGAATTTTGAAAATTCAGCTAAAAAGAAAAAATCGACTTATAATTGAATTCAATTAAAAAAATTTTAATATTTTTGGGAATGTTTAAAATCTTTTTAAGAAACGTCGTATTGCGTAAAATAAAAAAAATGGTTGGAAGATGAAAATTAAGTAAACAGAAAAACAAAACAAAAGACAAGCGACAAAAAGTGTAAAGTCATTGAAACAAAAATTCAAGAAGAAAATAAAAGACTTTCGACTTTATAGGATTCAATTAAAAAGGTAAAAATATTTTAAAATCTTTTTAAGAAACGTCGAATTACGTAAGGTTAAAAAAAGGTCGGAAGTAAAGTAAGTAAACGAAAAAACAAAACAAAAGATAAACGACAAACAATGAAAGAAAAAATTTAACAAAAGACAATCGACTTATTAACTTCCATAAAAAAGAATTTTGAAAATTCAGCGAAAAAGGGAAAATAAAAGACAATCAACTGCACAGATACAGATAAATAACAAAAGACGATCGACTTAATTCATAAAATCACAGAAAAAAAGAAAAATAAAAGACAATCGACTTCACAGTTGCAGATAAATATAATGTCTTAAAAACTAAAAAAAGTTCATAATTTTAAAATGTGTAAAAATTAATTTATTAAAAAAAGCAATCGAGATGACACCATGAAGCATCAAGAATGTAAATTTTAAATTCCGTTAAATAAAACGATCGACATCGAGAAGTGGTAGCAACATTGCAAAATTAGGATCTAAGAATCAGTGTGTTCGAATTTTGGAAACTAATTTCAATTAATAATTACAAAAAAATTCGACACGAAACAATGAAGCCTCATGATTATAATCCATTTCATTAGCTAAATTGAAAGGAACTATCGATAGAAGGCGTTGAATACTGGAGCTGTAATGAATTTGGTCCTGCCCTAAGACGCCAGATGGTGCCTGTAGTTATAACATCGCGATAAACATAAAATTTAAGAGCCAAAGAATACCATCTTTACCTTTTTTCTTTAATCCACTAGATGGCGCTAGTAAAGTCATATCGTTTGTTTATTTTTTATTTTGAAAAAAATGCATCATTTAAGTTTCGCTCAAAAAATAAAAGTAATGACTTTGCTGAGTAAACGTTGAAATTTTTGCTTATTAAGTTAGACAATTCAAATTTTTCTTGACAGAAACATAACCTCAATAAAAGCCTGATTTACCCAATTTGTCTAAGTATTTCTTGCATTAATACATCTAGTTTGTTAGATGTTACCTGTCACTTTTTTGTGGATAGTTTGTTTTTATTTTTACTAATTATTTAGTAAACTTTCTTGTTAGCAACATCTGCTAGATTTTTTTGAACTAGATTGCGATTTACTCTTTCATTTATTTGGGACTTAAAATATGTTGCTTAAATCTAAAAGTGATGCATATGACATCTATTGAGCTTAGTGTGAAATTTCCAAAAGAAGTCTGTATGCGATGCAATTAAAGGGTTCCTGTGGATTGAAACATGATGAGTCATACCCAAGCTTATCTGGATCCCACTGTACCTTAAATTCGCCTAAATATCTGATTTTCCTCTTGTGGTTCCCAGAAGAAAAGTAAAATTCATAAGTACATAAATAAATTAATTAAAAATAACGTACCAGAACTTATATTTGAATCATAAATAAACGTGATTCAAATATTGTATAAAGTTCAATAACACATAAATAAAACTTACAAAAATAAATTGCATTAGGTCAGAGAGATGAGATACCGAATGTTTTTACTTTCTTTAATTTACGACCAGCTTCAATGTAAATGCGTACGTAAATAATCAAAGTATCTGCAAGTAGCTCCAAAAAAATAATAATTTGTGCTTCAAACTTTAGTTTCATACTTAATTAACACACTTATTTAATTCAAACAAGTAAAGGGCGGTAAGTAAGTATCGCGAGGGAGTATTTTAATGTTATGTTGAGTTCACATTTTATTTTATATAAAACTTTTGTAAGGGTAGGATAATTTGGGGGGCGCAGGTGCTTTTTGTGACTAGACTACAATTTTAACGTCGCCTTTGCAATCTTCTGCCGATTTCGTTTGATTTATTCACAATGTACCGCATTTGTGTCGCTTACCTTTTCGAGGTTCTTTATCCGTACGTTTGCTCAGCGGTTTTAGGATCAATTCGACTTGACATTTATCAACACAAAGGCGTCGATTTTTTTTTCTTTTTTTGGAATTTGAAAATCAGAATTTTTAATATCAGATGGTAACGAACGTAAACGTTTTTGGTACACCACATGCAATGTCGAGAACTAGGAAAGTGTAAAAAGTTTTCAAAATTCAACGTTAGTAAAATCAATACTTTGCATTTCAAAATTAAAATCTAAATCTCAAGGAATGGAAAGTGGAATTTATTAAGCTTCTACATTGGACGTATTAATTACCCATCGCCTTTCGTTTCCATATACAAATAGTAATAAATGTTTAAGTGAGGAGAGCAACAAAATAAAATCATACAAAAAAGGTATCAAACGGTTTATAGGTCGAGCTTTCCCGTCGATTTCTCAGGGTATTTAACGTCCCCGCTCTTATTTGCAGTTAATGAAACGGATAACCAAATTATGCTGATAAAGCGCCAAATCAGAGAGAGGAAAGTTTTTCGAGCGGTAATTAAAACAAATATTTTAACAGCTGCCTTTTTGAGTGGCAATTTACAGCCACCAGTTTATTTTTACGAGAGTTTTATTTTATCGTCTGACTTTTTTCCTCGGCAGATTTTCACTTCTCTTAGATTGGAAATTTTTTTGTTCTTTATTAATCTAAGGCTGGGTTGTACAAAAGATTTAAGACAGGATTAAATTTAAGCTTGACTGTACGTCGTAATTAGTGTGAAGTGTCTCGTACATATTCCTCCAGTGCAACAGCTACGTTCCCAATAGTAGAGTAACCAACTTAATTAAAACACTACGCAACTGTGCTGTTCCCCTTCTGTCGTGGTAGGTTGGCCGATCTCGGAGGCGAAGTAAAATTGTCAGAAGCTTAGCAACTGCAACGTCTTCTAATTGTTCTACAGTTGCAGGTAAACGATTAGGAAAGGAAACATTACCTTGGGATTGTAGTTAATTAAGCAATACTTTGGCAGTTTGGAATGATAAGAACGTTATGATTTAGGGAGGAAAAGAGTAATACTACCAAAGACCATGACGGAGCAGACGAGCGATTAACACCTTCAGAAGGCTACGAGCACTGCTGAAACAAAAAAAGGATCGACAGTTCACAGGCTACCAGAAAAAAAAAACAAACAAAAGAATAATCTGTAAAAAATGTTGAATATAAAACGACTAGATTGTAGGAATCCCAAAGAAAACTCGAATAATGAACGACGAAATACAGAGAAAAAAAAAAGAAAAAGTGGTTTGACTAACAAGAAAGAAAGAGCAATAAATTGTCTTTTCTGCAGAGCGTAAGAAAACAAATCCACGATTAATTAAACTCATTCTTTTAGTTTGTATATCGTCGTTCTTTGAGTATCTTTTAAAAGGTTAATACTCAATATTGCTTACAGAAAACAAAAGAGAGATGGCACTAATGCATCAAAAAAAAAAAAAAAAACAAAAATATAATATGGAGAAAGAAAACTTGATTTGATTTGATTTGATTTGATATTTTCAAAAATTTCACGCAGGAAATAGTCGAATTTTTATATTTGTTTTATTTTTCGTTTCAAAACGAAATCCAAAAAAACCAATGAAAGCTTGATTTTAAAAGCTTTCCCTTGGAAATCGGTCAAAAGGAAACCAACAAAAAAAAACGAAGAAACAAATGAAAGCTTAGTTTATGATTTCCAGTGGTTTTCCATCGAGAAAAGGAATTTTTGTAAAGAGAAACAAAAAAGAATGAAGAGCAAAGAAACAAATAAAAACTTGATTTATTTGAAAAAAAAAAAAATTAAACACGAAAAACAAAAAAAAAAAAAAAATGAAAAATGAAGGAACAAATGTAATCTTGATTTCAAAGACTTCCGCCGGAAATCGGCCATTTTCTTGTTCGTGAAACGAAACAAGAAAACAGCGAATAAAAAACGAAGAAACAAATGAAAGCTTGATTTATGTGATTTCCAAAAGTTTCTCCTCGGAATTTGGCGTTTTCTTTAGTTTTCAAAAAAAAAAAAAACGGATGAAAAACGAAGAAACAAATGAAAACTTGATTTATGATTTTCAACGGCTTCCCGTCGAAAATCGGCCATTTTCTTCTAAAAACAAAAAAAAATAAAAAAAAGCAAATGAAAGCTTAATTTATTTAAAAAGAAACAAAAAAAGAGAATGAAAGGTTTTCCGTCGGAAATGGGGATTTTTATAAAAAGAAAGAAATATGAATAAAAATAATTTATTTGAAAAAGAAACGAAAAAAATGAAACATTAACAAAAAAAAAAAATAATGAAAAACAGAAACAAATGAACAAATGTGTGATTTTTAAGGGCTTCTCCTTAGAAATCAGCGTTTTTCTTGCATCCAAAAAAAGAATGAAAAACGAAGAAACAAATGAAAACTTGAATTATTTGTTTTCAAAACCTCCTCGAATGTCAATGATTATTTTTTGTTTACAAAAAGGAATTAAAAAAATCAGAAAACAAAAGAAGAGATGCTGTGAAAAGTTAACATAATACAAAACAAAAACAAATAAAAACTTGATTGAATTACAAGTTGCTTACAAAAAATTATGAAGTACAGAGAAACAAATGAAAGCTTAATTTATTTTATTTCCAGAGAAAAGGCAAAAAATCGAGAATTTTCGACGGAATTGTTCTTCTTTTACTTACAAAAAGAAACAAGGAAACAAAGAATTTCAAAGAAACAAATGAAGAGCTGATTTGATTTTCAAAAGCTCCCCGTCGGAAAAATCATCGACGAGTAAATAAATAAATAAATAAATAAAGAACTTACGAAATTCAAAGAAACCAATGAAAGTTGTATTTTTGAAAGCTTCGCACTTACAAGAAGAAAGAAAAAAGTGAAAAATAAAAAAGAAACCAATGGAAGCTTGATTTTAAAGGCTTTACGTTGAAAATCGGCCATTTTCTTGATTACAAATGGAAACAAGAAGAAAACGAATGAAAAACGAAGAAACAAATTTTCATTTATTTCTTGGTTTATGACTTCCAATGGATTTCCATCGGAAAGAGGAATTTTTGTAAAAAGAAATAAAAAAGAATGAAGAACAAAGAAACAAATGAAAGCTTGATTTATTTGAAAAAAACGAAAAAAAAAAATTAAACAGAGAAAAACAAAAAAAAATAAATAAAAAACGAAGAAACAAAGGTAATCTTGATTTCAAAGACTTTTCGCCGGAAATCAGCCATTTTCTTGTTCGTGAAACGAAACAAGAAAGAAGCGAATAAAAAACGAAGAAATAAATGAAAGCCTGATTTATGTGATTTTCAAAGATTTCTCCTCGGAATTCGACGTTTTCTTTAGCTTTAAAAAAAAGCAAGAAAAAGGATGAAAAACGAAGAAACGAATGAAAGCTTGATTTAGGATTTTCAACGGCTTCCCGTCAAAAATCACCCATTTTCTTATAAAAAAAAAAATGAAAAAGAAAACAAATGAAAGCTTGATTTATTTGTTTTCAAAACAACCTCCCCGAATGTCGGTGATTATTTTTTGTTTACAAAAAGAAATTAAAAAATTAGAAAACAAAAGAAGAGATGGTGTGAAATGTTAATATAGCACAAAACAGAAACAAATAAAAATTTGATTTGATTTACAAGTTGCTTACAAAAAATAATGAAGTACAAAGAAACAAATGAAACTTGATTTATTTTATTTTCAATCGGACGGAATCGTTTTTTTTTTTTTACTTACGAAATGAAACAAGGAAACATAGAATTTCAAAGAAACAAATGAAGAGCTGATTTGATTTTCAAAAGCTTGCCCGTCGGAAATCATTGAAAAGCAAATAAAGAGTAATAAAAAAATGAAATTCAAAAAACTAATGAAAGTTTCATTTTTGAAAGTTGCGCACCGGAAATCGTCGACTTTTTATTCTCAGTTCTCAGCTTCTTTTTGACTTAGAAGAAAAAAATAAACAAATATAAAAAAACAAATGAATGTTTCGTGGATTCTTCATTTGTTCTGAGCTTCTTTTTTACTTTCAGGAAGAAAGAAAAAAATGAAAAACAAAAAAAAACTGGTAATCGTACATTTTTCATTTGTTCTCTGCTTCTGTTTGACGTACAAAAAATAAAATAAACGAAAGCTTTGCGCAGGAAATCGTGGACTTTTCATTTTCTTGTTTTGGCTTCTTTTTTTGCTTACAGAGAGTAAGTCTGATTTTCAGTCAACTCCCAGCCGAATGAGAATCGATGCTCGTCTTTTGCTTTCTATTCATCCAATACTATATATATTTCCTCGTTGTTTGTTTCAAATCAAATCAATGTTTTACATACTGTGCAATAATTATATGGATGTTTATGTCAAGTCTAGTCTAAATTACAATCAAAATTCAGTAATAACCAAACGATTCTCTAGGAATTCCTAGATGGAATAATAACACTTTTTATGGAGTAAGTTTTTTATCTTCTTTTTGAATATTTCTTCTCAATTTTCTTTTGTTTCTTCTTATTTAATAAATTTTTGCATTGTAGAACAGGGCCGTACAATGAAAACAAGAAATCTACTATTTTCTACGCAACTATAATACACTCAACTGGGACGTTAAAGTAATAAAAGCCATGCATTTTGACAATAAAAATTTCCTTAGAAAGGTGGTGCTGCCATGTTTATTCGCCAATTACGTACGTACGCATTATAATTCAGAAGTAAAGTAAAGCGAGTAAAGGTAAAAGGTGTTTCAGGACTTTTTCCTACTCTCCAAATAACATCAAACGTTATTTACGATCGTCTATCGTCGTCTAAAATCTCTTCATTTTATTATTCTAAAATTTGCATTCGTTCAATAAGAGTTTTCCCCTCTTGTTTGGCAAACATCGGACGCCGTAATAACTTGATTTATGAGTATGTACACTCCCGACATCTGAATATATGCGTAAGCGAACGTCCGAAAATGCGCCACCTCCCCTGATAACGAGATATAAAATCCGAGCATAAATAAACAAGGAAATTAATTACGTGCGTGCGAGACTGTCAAGCGCGGTGCAGTTTTGACCGCCCCCCCGGTGAACGTTCAAGATTTACGATACTCAACAAGTGCCCCGCAGCCTTGACCCTTCCTACCCCCTTAGTGCTTCGCGCTCTCATTATCTTGATGCTTCACTCTTGCTGTGAAGACGTGTCCCAATTGACTTTATCTCGCACCTCATATGTTTTCTAAAGTTTACTGAA
The DNA here is from genome assembly GCA_039766575.1 of Serrognathus titanus. Lineage (NCBI taxonomy): Eukaryota > Metazoa > Arthropoda > Insecta > Coleoptera > Lucanidae > Serrognathus > Serrognathus titanus. Next base: position 10,760,679 of record CM077914.1, read on the forward strand.
ACGTCGTTCGTCCTTGTGTCTTATTACTTTACCCTAATTCTTTTTGCAGACTGAAATCAAATAATACTGGGGAAGAAAATTAAACTTTTTTTATTATTGTCGAGGATTTTTTAGTGTAATTTTGTGTCACTGATTTCGTATATGCTATAAGTTTGCTGTAAACTCTCTCAAATCATCAAAATAATAACTAATAGAATAAACGTACTCACGACTAAGTAAACTCGCGATGCACAATTACGTTTCTTGCATTTTTATAGTATAATATTGCGTAGTATTGTGGAATATTGTGTAATATTCAATAATATTGTGTAATATTTAACAACATTGCGTAATATTTAATTTAAAGTTGCAAGAATTTCATTTAACTTAGCACTAAACCTCTTAAAGTGAATAACTGACGAGTAAAGTAACTTCTGTGGACGTTTGCTGTTTTTAGTATTCTGGTTAAGTGTTCCTAAAACAGCGCGTCGTAAATTGCGTGAAAATGACCGCTCAGTGAGGAAAGAAAAAAGGATAACTGCAACTTTATGACCTTGTATACGTGACATACTTTGCTTTTCGCAATGCATCAGTAAGGAGCGGAGAAAAAAATCTCGTGATACGTCCGCGTATAGATTGACTACATTCAATCATGCGCGAAACCATTAATTAAGCGGTCCACTGAACTTCTGTATCTAAATACAGTGGACCGCCAGGAATTTCTTAGTGTAACCTTTCGGTATGCGGTTCTATAAAATAACGATCTTTAATCAAAATGTTCTCGCTTAGAAATGAAGACATTCAAATAACGTTGTTATTAAACTATTTCTAATTTTATTATTCGTCAGAGAGTTTTTAAAGTTAACAGAAAATTTAATGAAGTGCTTTGTTTTTTCCAAAATCTTTAGAGCAATCAAAATTTAAACAATTTTTTGATTAAGAAGACGGTATCCCTTGTGGTAATAAAAACGATTTAATTAACATTCAATAGGTGGCGCTTTAATAACAGCCCCTAATTTCACAAAACGCAAACTTGAAAATTGAAAAAAATTGAAAAAGTCCACTGAAAACAAATTCGACAAGCTTTTGTTTACTTCATAGTCTTTCGATTGTTGTTTCTTAAAAACACTTACATTTTGACCCGTGAAATCATTTTCTTCATAAAGAAAAATATTTTATTATTATGAAAAAGAAAATCAAGGTCAATATCATTGGTCGGGTCGCCTTTTGGTTTTTCTTTCGTGTTTGATGGAAAAAAAATTGTTGACGATCAACTTTCGTATTCTCTTTCTAAAAAAGAAAAATATTCTTTCCTTTGTTTTTTTTTCCTTGAAAAGAAAACATTCGATCGTCTTTTGTTTAATTTTTCTTCGCCTCTCGTCGTCTTCCGACGAAGAAAAAAAAACTAAGAAAAGAGAAGACGCCAGTGTTTGGTTTCGTTTGGCCGTCTTTTGTTTTTTCTTTCGTCTTCGATGGAAGAGAAAATGGATAACGATTAACTTTCGTTTGCTCTTTCTACAAAAAAAATCAAGAATAAAATTATTCGATCGTCCTTTGTTTTTTCCTTCGTTTTTGATGACTATCGACTTCCAGTTGTTTTTTCTCAAAAAAAAAAAACAATGAATCATTCCATAGTGTTTTCTTTCTTTTCTCCTTGCCTTTGACGACAAAAGAATAGCGATTGACTCTCATTTGATTTTTTTTCTTAAGAAAAAACCAAGATTGTCTTTTGTTTAATTTCTCTTTTCCTTCGTCTTTGATGAAGGAACAAGGATGAATATCAACTTCCAGTTTTTTTTTTAATCAACAGTAAATCATTCGATAGTCTTTTGTTTCTTTCCTCCTCGTCTTTGACGAAAAAAGAATAACGATTGACTTTCATTTGATTTTTTTTTCTTGAGAAGAAAACCAAGAATAAAATCATTCGATCGTCTTTTGTTTAACTTTTCTTCGCTTCTCGTTGTCTTCCGATGAAGAAAAGAAAAGAAGAAAAGAGAGGACGGCCAGTGATCAGTAAAAATAAAGACGATTAACTTTCATAAGGAAAAAGACCATCGACTTGAAATCATTCGACGACGATCGTCTTTTGTTTCTTTCCTCCTCGTCTTTGAAGGAAAAAACTTTTGACTTTCGCTTGTTTGTCTTCACTTCTTAAAAAGAAAACTGAAAAAAAATCATACGGTTGTCTTTGGTTTAATTTTTCTTCGCCTCCCGTCTTCTTCCGACGAAGAAAAAAGAAAAGAAGAAAAAAGAAGGCGGCCAGTGTTCTTGTAAGCTTTTCGTCATACAAACGATCGTACTTTGTTTTATCATTACATTTTCTTTCTCTTTGTCTTTAACGAAAAAAGAATAACGATTGACTTCTTTCCTTCTCGTCTTTAAACGAAAAAAACTTTTGACTTTCGTTTGTTTGTCTTATCTTCTTAAAAAGAAAACAGAAAATAAAAACATTCGATTGTCTTTTGTTTAATTTTTCTTCTCCTTCCGCCTTCTTCGGACGAAAAAAAAAAGAAAAGAAGAAAAAAAGAAGGCGGTCAGTGTTCTTATAAGCTTTTTGTTATACAAACGATCGTGCTTTGTTTTATTTTTACATGTTCCTTCAACTTCAAGATTAAATTCGTTGTGAATTGTTCGTTTCTTGTCTTCTTTTTTTCGTTTATTGAAGGAAACGTCGCAATTAGGCGTGAAGTAGAGCAGCATTCTCCTGATTTGTTGAAAATAGAAAAGATTTATCTTCAAATAAATTAATAAATTGCCGGTCGTCTTTTGTTTGTGTTTTTTTTTTTTTTGACGACAATCATTGGTATTGAAATTAGAAGTCGAAATTCGTCCTGAAATCGATGTTTTTTTTAAATTTGTTTTCTTCTTTTTGCTCTTAAATAACAAAATTTTCTTGTAAACCGTTGATCGTATTTTGTTTTATTGTTTTTTTTTGACAATGTCAAAAATGAAAACAAAAGGCGTCTAATTTTATATAAGCATGAACGTTGATTGTTTTTTGTTTTTTCTTTTTGATTTTCAAGAAGAAATAACGATCGGTTTTCACTTGTCGTTTAATTAAAAAAATTGTCAAAAATTTAATGGACTTTCGAATTTCTTTTCGAAGAAGAAGAAATCGAAATTCGTCGTAAATTGACAGTGTTTTATTTCTTTGCTTGGGTAAAGAAAAAGTAAAATTGGTCGAAATTCGTTTAACACTCCTTTTCTTTTAGTAAAAAAAAAATTGAAAGCTCTCTTATAAACGAACGGTTGTCTTTTGTTTCCTGTTTTTTCTTTCTTGTTTTCTGACGTAGAAGGACAAATTTTTTCTTTCTTTCACGTGAAATCTATCGCCTTTTGTTTTCATTTGAAATCTCTTATAAGCAGTCGATTGCCTTTTGTTTTCGAAGAAGAAGAAAAAATCGAAATTCGTCGTGAATTGACAGTGTTTTATTTCTTTGCTTGGGTGAGAAAAAAAGAAAGAAATTTATTGTGAAATTGGTTGCCTTTCGTTTATCACTCCTTTCTTTTAGTTAAAAAAAAAAATAAAATTGAAGGCTCTCTTATAAACGAATGGTCGTCTTTTGTTTTCCGTTTTTTCTTTCTTTTTTTCTGACGAAGAAAGATAAAATTTTTCTTTCTTTACTAAAAACGCATAACGTGAAATCTATCGCCTTTTGTTTTTATTTGAAAATCTCTTATAAACAGTCGATCGCCTTTTCTTTTTATTTTCAACGAAAAAATGAAAATCTTATAAATCGTTGATCCTCTTTTGGTTTTTGTTTGACGAAATAAAAAATAGAAACAAAGGGCGTCTATTTTATTTAAGCATAAACGTCGATTGTTTTTGATTTTGAAGAAGAAGAAATAACGATTCGTTCTAGTTTGTCGTTTATCTTAAAAAATGTCATAATTTTAATGGATTTTCGATTTTGTTTTCGAAGAAGAAGAATAAGAAGAAATTAAAATTTGTCGTGAATTGAATTGTCTTTTATTTCTTTCCTTGAACGAAAAAAAAAATTAAATTTGTCATGAAATTGGTCGCTTCGTTTTATTATTTTTCTTTTATTTTTTTAACAAAGAAATGACAAATTTTTTTTCTTGTTTTCGGACGTGGAAAGACAATTTTTTTTTTACTAAAGACGTAAAATCCATAACTTTTTGTCTTCGACGAAAAAATGAGTTGTTCGACTTTTGCTTTTGTTTTCGACTAGACGAAAAAATGAAAAGAGTCCGATCGCCTTTTGTTTTCAGATTTACCCCGTTCCTTAGCTAGGAACAGAATGAAATAGACGTTTCTACTTCTTTTTGTTTCTGCTTCTTTTGTCTGATGTGGAATTTCGAATACTTTGATTTCTTTTAGAATTATCTTTGCAAATAGGTGCAAGTAACCTTTCCGAAAGTAAAGAAAGAAACGATACAAAGCATGTGAACGAAGTCTCGCCATTTTTGGTTTGTACGTTGGCTTAACATACCGATTATTTCATCGAAACTTGAAAAAAGGTGGAGACAAGATAGAAGTAGCTACATCGCGCACTAGTGTATCTGTGATTACTGCTACTGTTTAGATTACCCATGAAATTTAATTTTTAGATTAAGATTAATAGAATCTGAAGCAATAAACTAATAATGTCATTCGTACAATTATTCCATCTTGATTTGACATTTTTATAAATGCTTATGAACCACCATTAATTAGTTGGTGTGTTATCACCGCTGTTTGGAAATAATGCGTGGTCATACATAATGTTGCCGTAAATAAAATTTGTCGGCCAGTTTAAGGTATGTCGCTACAACACGATGATATATCCGAATTACATGTTTATGCAAATAAAGACCAGCGAGCATAGGAAATAAATTCATTAATATGTATATAACAATTATAATCCCGAGCTCTATATCATAACAAATATGGAGCCACCACTCTGCACTCGTATTTACGGCGGACACGATTATAATTTTCTATCCGGATTAAAGCTTCACTTTTATATTCCGGGAACCCAGTGTTTTCGTACGGAACATAAATAAATTCACATATAATATTCTATTTTTAAAGTGATTTAACTGCGTTTACAATGAGCATGGGTCGCAAGAGGATTTTGGGTCGTAAATAAACATTCAACGCATAAAATTGTCAACGATTAATTGCAAGTATAATAAAGCGTTTCACAGTTTCGGAGAAAAGCGATATCCTTATTAGAAGCAATTTTACGTATGTATCAATTCCTGGTTATCCTGTCTGAGCTTCTGAGATTTCCAAACGTCCTCAGCAATTTAATTAAACGCCATTTTTAATTTTTATTTATTAATTATCAGACCAGTATTATTTCTGTTAAAAATTGGTTTATACTAATGTAAATGATCATGATGAGTATGTTTTAGAAACTCTGTTGTATAAAATGATTTTAAAACCTATATAAGTGCCATTTTAAGCCACACAAAGGAACGTAACGAGTATGTGTGTGCCTTTTGCGTTAAAGCTTTGTGTAACAGATATCGTTAGCAATAAATGTCTTCGGGTAACAATGCTTCAAAGCTCTGCGCTTCTCTCCCCTTTTTTTTTGGGTGGATTTGAGTTCTGCTTTTGTGTAGAAATCCTTCACAGTTGGAGCAAAGTTCCTGGCTAACTTGAGCGAAACCTCAGGTGTTCGATGAGGCACTCTTTTATTAATTACGCTCTTTCACGTCCGAAACCTGATTTCGTAAAACTCGGCTTTTCAGTAAGTAACAAATTAAGAAATCTCGCGGCACGATTCGTAGAACAATGAGGCAGGTATATTTCTGACAAAATGTAGTATAATTAAGAAAAGATTGCCAGTACCGAAATAACTAATGGAGCACGAGAATCGAGGAAAGTTTAATTAGTTTCGCTCTTTCCGGGTCTGTTAATTAAAAAGAAATAACAAATATTAATTAAGCGTCCCCGTTTCGGAGTTAGTGTTTATAGCAAGTTTGTCTAAGCGAATCGCAATTTGTATGCAGATCAGTGTACATACATAAATAAAATTAACTAAGAGCAACTGCTACGAAGTCATACCTCAAATATTTACTGAAGATACTCTTCAAGCTTATAATTTATATAAAACAAGTTTGTAAATTCGTATCTAGTTTTGATTTACATTACGGAAACAATTCAAATCTCCGTGTTAAAGTGAATAAAGTTTATTTCCACAAGCAACGTGTCCATCATAATCAATCAGATTTTCTTTATATTGTTTATTCAGTTTCGGTTTTGTGTGTGTCGGCAATGAGGAACAAATTCTATTATTATGAAAAAAGAATTAACACAAATTTGTATAAAGACTAACAAAATTCAATACGTGCGTTCGGTGTGTTATTTTTAAAAATATCTGTCGTAAATTATTATTCGCTTCCATGTAAGCACTTCACTTTTATACACCCTTGAAAGGGTCATTGATTTTAACTAATCTTAATTAATGTATTTTGCGCTAAAATTGCACCGTTTTTAAATCCACCTTACTTTTAATTTTTTCTTTAAGGACATCCTCAGAGCCGTTTGAGAATTCTGTCGTTAGGTTTACGCTATCTTATGTAATGCATTTTATTTCATTTCAAGGTAACATTAATTTAATAATTGTTATTATTTACTTGAAGACTAAAAAATAGCTTTTAAATCGGAGACATATTGATGTACAACGTCATCATTACTGCTGAAATTCCAGGTTTTTATGATGTGAAATAGTAATTGAATGCTAAAGCGCCATCTATCGATTTGGACCGAAACAAGTAACTTCATTTCCTTCTTTAATTATTAATTAAAAATTATTAATTACCGCTGAAAATTCGACCGTATAACTGAAAATTTTTTATGATGGTTAGTTATCGGGTTCGAGAGAGCGCCACCAATTTTTGTTCTTTAAATTTTTCCGATTCGACTGTGATCTGTCCTTCGAATTCCAAAATTCAGAATTCCTTGTCGTGTCGAAACAATTTGTTCTTTTTTTTACAAATTTATAACATTGCAGAAAATTCGATCTCACGATTGAAATTCCAGGTTTTGATGATGTACAGTAATCGTTTGTTAAAGCGCCATCTCTCTTGCTTGCTTGCACCGAAACAATTTTATTTATCTCTTTCAGTTTTTCTGCTTTTACTGCAATGAACCGTTATATATTGTGGATTTCAAAATTTCTGTTTTGAAAAATAAATGTCCACAAGTCTTTATATTAGAGCTCCATCTATCGGTTTGAGGAGGAACTTCATTTTCGTCTTTAAATTTCCTGTTTTTGTATGAATTTAAAATTTCTGTTTTGAGTGAAAAATGTCCAGAAGTCTTTGCGTTTTGTTTGTTGAATTTTTTTTTTTTCAAAATTATAACAATTTAAATAATTAATTAAAAATTAATCTCCGCCCACAATCATTTTTATATCCGTAGATACGTATTTCGGCAGCTAAGCTTGCATCTTCAGTACGCACACTATCAATTTAAAAAGCACTTTATTTAAACCTAAAAACAACTAATTATAATTAGTTGTTTTTAATTATAATTAGTTGTTTTTAGGTTTTATGAAGTGCTTTTTAAATTGATAGTGTGCGTACTGAAGATGGCAGCTTAGCTGCCGAAATACGTATCTAAGGATATAAAAATTATTGTGGACGGAGATTAATTTTTAATTATTTCTTAAACCACAGTCTCCTTTACTATATTTAATGTAAATAATTGTTTCTGAAGATTCTATTTTCTGATTATAAGAACAGAACAAACCTCAATTCAGGTTTGTTCTGCGTTCCGAATGTGCACAATGTAAACGACATTGGTTTTAAATTATTTTACTGTGGTTGTGTTTGTCCTTTTTAATCAGAATGTACTGAAGAAGCGTCGAATTATGACGTGAAACGTATGCGATGGAATTAATTTAATTAAAGGCTGTTGATTGACGAAAACAAGTATTTTCTCTCATATTTAATAATCACATGTTAGAGCGCCATCTATGGGTTTGGGCAGGAACTTCATTTTCCTCTTTAAATTTTCCTGTTTTTAGTATGAATTTTTTTTTCAAAATTATAACAATTTAAATAATTGTTGCTGAAGATTCGATTTCATGATTATAAATCCAGGTTTTTATAATTTTTGTAATCGTATGTTAAGGCGTCATCTATCGGTTTGCGCAGGAACGATTTTAGCTCTTTAAAATTTCTGTTTTTTGAATTTCAAAATTTCTTTTTAGAGAACAAATGCCCTTGTGTTTCTTGTCGATTCAATTTGTGTTCTTTTGTTTACAAATTTATAATATTGCAGAAAATTCGACCTCACGATTGAAATTCCAGATTTTTATGACGTACAGTAATCGTTTGTTAAAACGCCACCTCTCGGTTTGAACCGAAACAATTTTATTTATCTCTTTCAGTTTTCTGCTTTTTTTTACTGCAATGAACTGTTATGTATAGTGGATTTAAAAATTTCTGTTTTGAAAAAAAAATGTCCACAAGGCTTTGTTTTGTTTGTTGCATTTTTAGTTTTCCAAATTTAATAATTGTTTCTGAAAATTCGATTGCATGATTGAAATTCCAGGTTTTTGTGGAGTACAGTAATCGTTTGTTAAAGCGCCATCTCTCGGTTTGGACCGAAACAAATTTTATTTATCTCTTTCAGTTTTTCTGCTTTTACTGCGATGAACTGTTTTATGGATTTCAAAATTTCTATTTTGAGAAAAAATGTCCACAAGCCTTTGTGTTTTTATTTATAACAATTTTAGTTTATTAAAATTTTGTGACAATGTAAATAATTATTGCTGAAAATTCGATTGCATGATTGAAACTCCAGTTTTGATTATGTTTACTAATCGTATAAATTCATTTTCTTTGCTGTAGCTATATGTATAATACAAAAAATAATGTATAAGTACAAACAACGTATGTGTTACATTAATACACGAGATATTCTTGTTACAGAATACAACTGTGTCTGTATATTACAGCTCCATCTGTCGGTTTGGGTAGGAACTTCATTTTTCTCTTTAAATTTTCTTGTTTTTAGTATGAATTTAAGAATTTCTGTTTTAAGAGAAAAATGTCCAGAAGCCTGCGTTTTGTTTGTTGAATTTTTTTTTTCAAAGTCATAATAATTTAAATAATTGTTCCAGAAGTTTCGATTTCATGATTATAAATCCAGGTTTTTATAATTTTAGTAATCGTACGTTAAAGCGCCATCTATCGGTTTGTGCAGGAACGATTTAAGTTCTTTAAAATTTTTGATGTTGTGACTGTGGTCTGTTTTTTGAATTTCAAAATTTCTTTTTGAAGAACAAATGTCTTTGTGTTTCTTGTCGTTACAATTTGTGTTCCTTTTTTACAACTTTATAACAATTATTGCAGAGAATTCGACCTCACCATTGAAATTCCAGATTTTTATGATGTACAGTAATCGTTTATTGAAGCGCCACCTCTCGGTTTGGACCGAAATAATTTTAATTACTATTTCAGTTTTTCCGCTTTTACTGCACTGGACTGTTATGTAAGTGGATTTCAAAATTTCCGTTTTGAGAAATAATGTCCACAAGTCTTTGTTTGTTTATTTATTACATTTTTTGTTTTTTTTTTTAAATGTTGTGACAATTTAATTAATTGTTGCTGAAAATTCGATTGCATGATTGAATCTCCAAGTTTTCATTAAGTTTAGTAATGGTATGTCAGAGCGCCATCTATCGGTTTGGGCAGGAACTTCATTTTCCTCTTCAAGTTTTCCTGTTTTTAGTTTGAATTTAAAAATTTCTGTTTTGAGTGAAAAATGTCCAGAACTCTTGGAATTTTTTTTTCAAAATTATAATAATTAAAGTAATTGTTGCTGAAGATTCGATTTCATGATTATAAATCCAGGTTTTTATAATTTTAGTAAACGTATGTTCAAGCGCCATCTATTGATTTGTGCAGGAACGATTTTAGTGGCTCTTTAAAATTTCTGATGTTTTGACTGTGATCTGTTTTTTGAATTTCAAAATTTCTTTTTGGAGAACAAATGTCCTAGAGCGCCATCTATCGGTTTGGGCATGAACTTCATTTTTTTCTTTAAATTTTTCTGTTTTTACTATGAATTTAAACATTTCTGTTTTGAGAGAAAAATATCCAGAAATCTGCGTTTTTTTGTTGAATTCTTTTTTCAAAATTATAACAATTTAAATAATTGTTGCTGAAGATTCGATTTCATGATTGTAACTCCAGGCTTTTATAATTTTAGTAATCGTATGTTAAAGCGCCATCTATTGGTTTGTGCAGGAACGATTTTAGTAGCTGTTTTTTGAATTTCAAAATTTCTTTTTGAAGAACAAATGTCCTTGTGTTTCTTGTCTTGTTTTCTTTTTTTTACAAATTTATAACATTGCAGAAAATTCGACCTCACGATTGAAATTCCAGGTTTTTATGATACAATCGATTGTTAAAGCGCCATCTCTCGGTTTGGACCGAAACAATCTTATTTATCTCTTTCACTTTTTCTGGTTTTTCTGCGATGAATCGTTATGTATCTGAATTTAAAAATTTCTGGTTAAAAATGCCCACAAGTCTTTGTGTTTTAATTTATTACATTTTTTGTTTTTCAAAATTTTGTCACAATCTAAATAATTATTGCTGAAAATTCGCTTGCTCTTCTCTGCGTAACACCATAAACGTTTATTGCACGTTATTAATGATGTAGTAAACTTTTAGTTCTCGTCTTTTACATGGACGTAAATTTTTAATCAACTATAAATCGTCGTATAGAATTTTCCCCATGGTCTGGGGTACCTTCTCTCGTCAGTATTTTTTTGGTGGTTATTTAAGAATCACCCTATTTGAGTAATGATTACTAAACTATGCTTTTTCTTTTTTTTAATTAAATAACTGACTAATAATTTGTGATTTATGTAGTGATTGGTAAACTAAATTGTGTTCTTGATCAAGCAAGATAATAATAGAAAATAAAAATGGGCAAAAACGAAAGACGCAAATGAATTGAATACCGTGTATCCAATTCCCGCGTAATTTTTAATTTACGTTTGAGTAACCTGAATATAAATTAAACGACCCCATTTAAAATACACAGTAAGCAAATTGTGGGTACGTGTGTGGGGGACCGCTTGGAAACCACGAATAAGCATTTTTATTATCTTAGTGCAGCAGACTAGCCCAGACGATAACCAGCCAGGAGAGCAGAGCATCGCACACATTGTTATATATTGATTTTATATTGTTCATTTGTTTATTTTATATGTTATTAAAGAAGTGTTGAATAAAAATGAAACAATCAAAAAATATCTTCAAACGACGATTCTTCCATGACGAACTAATAGTAGGCGATGAACGAAATAAATACAGTTATAAGAGCGTATTGTAAACTGTTTTGTAAAAACGAGGGATTCACAAACGTCCTTGTCGATGTTTACATGACGTAAGGCGTTTATAAACTCCACCATTTAGATCGCCTGGTGGCCTGTTCTTGCAGGATTCAACGATAAAATTTTATGTAGCGTTCAGGACACTGAAGATGCATCTTAAACACAAAATTTATTACACGGGTACATATAGGTTTTAAGAATTTATTTTAAACTGAAGCTTACGTTATGATATTTACAGTGAGCTTCAAAAGTCTGGAATGAAATTTGTAGTTTCTTCACTTTATCAGGAGATCTTCGCAATGTAGGTGTCTACCTTGTCGATGACGTCAAAACTTTGACAGACCTTTGGAAAAAAGTATGCTACTATGAGGACGGAGCATCTTATGTACTTTTTTGTTGGAAGGCTGGGTGGTAAATAGTATCTGAACTTCGTCCAATTTGGCGGTTTCCTAATGCAGAAAATCTTGATTCACCCGACCCAAGAATTTGGTTATTTGCAAGATGATGCACCTCCTCATTATGCATGTCCAGTACGGGAATATCTCGACCAAATATTTCCTAATCGATGAATTAGTAGATGGGGGCCGACAAGATCTCCGGATTTAACCCCTTTGGATTATTTCCTCTGGGATTATTTAAAAACTAAAATTTATTTTAATAGACCTCCAAACATAGAGGAGTTAAAGCAAGTAATTCGATAAGAAAATCACTCAAACATTTGCCCCTAGATTAGGACATTGCCTCGCCGTTAATTTGAACATTTAATTTAAGGAGGGACACACTGTATAACGTTGCTCATTTCTGTTGTCCATAAAAGTATGGAATACGAAAACGTTTATTAAATTACACTCCTTTCGTCCGAAGCAATTTAAACAGTTCCAACTTCGAACAGGATAAGTTTTCGTGTTAACGTGACCTTTCATTTCCTAATTGTTTTCTTTGGCGCGAACGGACGAAAGTGACGGGCAATTATCTGAGGACAAGATGGTGAGTTATTGAAGGCCCAAGTGAAAATTAAATACCACCTTAGTCCAGAATTAGAATTTAACTGCGAAAGAATCAAAACAATCTCAATTCAAATTAACTATCCTAATGGATACGTAGTTTTTAGTTGGCATTGGGAGAATGATTAAACTATTAGATTTTAACACAATTAATTTGCGTTGATTCAACTAGATAAGTCACCTTTAATATATCCGGTCATTTCCTAACACCCCCACACTGTGTTATTCAATTAGGATTTGACCCGGAATCAATCAGATAAAACGCGCGCTATTTATTCAAGTCCTAAACGATGTTGGATATCTCGCTTCCTTCCATTTACTGACGTTGAAAAATTAATTGGAGAAGATGAAAAGAGACTCGTGCTCTTTGTGGCGAAGTTAATATTCTGATATTTCATTTCAAAAAGAAGCTTTTCAGATCCAATATGATACATTCGACGTGTTGCATCTAACAGGAACTTTGTCGTCTATCTTAATTCATGAAGGCACGAATTTTCATTTGCACTCATTTTAATTTAATCAAAAAATTAAAATTGTAAGTAAAAGAATTTATTTTATGATGATTACGAAACAGAATGCGCAAATTCCCAAAGAATTTACGCGATGCCTTTACATAACTTACTTGATTGCGTCACACGTTTCTCTTCAGTTCGAGAGCGAATTTCCATTTAATGTAAAATAAATTACCAGGGTGCCATCCTACATACATACATAATTACACAACAGCTTCAAGTGGCGGGCATTCATCAGCGCCAAAATAAATCGAACGCGTTCCGATTAATCAATATCGCTGAAAAGTTATTTATTTAAGTGTTCGGCCACACACGGATCGCCTTTGATAATTCTCCTTTTTTTATTGTTCCCCCAATTAAATATTTACCTCGCTGTTTTTTAACGCCGGCCGATTCGGCGAAATTAAGAGGTCCGGATTTCAATCAATTCATTTCGGCGAACATCAACAGTTTAGATTTTTACTATCAACGCCGTATCACATTCTTTCAGTGTTTAACAATGGTTCGGTTGAAAGAAAATCGCAAAACACCAAGAAAAATAAAGTATGTAACGTAAACACGCAATTTGATAACAACTTATATTGGGCGTTTCAAAACCTACGTCTTTAATTGAAACCACAGATAATAGTCAAAAAAAGAAGCAAAATTTGTCATAAAATAATAGAAGATGAGGACACTCCAACAATGACCAAAAAGCAGCGAGCTATGAAAGAAGTTACGCATGCGATATTCTTCAGAAGGACGGGCCGAGTAAAGGCAATTAAGCTAGATGGACGAAAGGCAGTTACAGCTAAATGGTATACTGAAAAATGTTTGCCTGAAGTGTTCAGTAGAATTCCAGACAAGGGAATTATTCTACACCATTATAGTGCATCGTCCCATACGGCAGCTTTAACTCTCCAGTTTTTGGCTGAAAAAAATCTAAAAGTAATAGAACATCCCCCGTGTTCATCTGATTTAGCAATTTGCGACTTTTGGCTATTTTTTGGGCTTAAAAGGAATTTGCGGGGTAGAAGGTTTACATCAGAAGAAGATTTCACACTTATTTTGAAGATATTCTGAAAGATGATTGGTTGGGACCTTTAGCACAGTGGAAAGTGTATCATTCCTGACGGAAATTATTCCGAGCATATTTAAAATAAAATCCTAGAAAATATTTACCGTGTTTTTTATTCTCAATAAATTCAGTATAGAAAGTTGTGCGTGTGGCAGGATTATGTACTACATTTAAAACGAGTCGCCGGCATATGCGAGAGAAGGCAAAGGAAGCTGAGAAAGTCCTGACCATACAGAAACGGTTATGGTTAAGCGCAGCCCCGTTGCATGTATGTTTAATAATACTATGTATAGGGCGCTGCGCAGGTGAGCGATCAATAACCCCCCACCTGTTCCAGAAAACAACCGTCACCGAACTCGCGCTTTCTCTCTTATGACCTATTCCAGCTTCTGCTCCATCTGGTTCCTTCGGAGATGATTATACTCTGCACCCACATAACGAGACTAATGTATCATAAATCAATTCGTGAGCTTGGCTTACGAGGTTGAGCTGCTGCAGCTAATAAAGTTTGAAACAGATTTTCCGCAGTCTAAAAGCCATTCCGAAATAATACTAATGAAGAAGATATTTTTGTTTGTTTGATTCTACCTCACGTAATCAAATTATGCCTGATAGTTAGGTAGTATCTGTGCAAGAGATTAGCATAACTGCGAGAGAGAGAGAGAGAGTGTTTTGCATTTGTTTTTCTATGAAAACAATGAAATTTCAAAAAAATATGTCGTGCGCTGTCAGTAGTCAACGATAGTTACATACGTCATAGGTCACGTGAGATACAAGATCTAATGAAGACCCGATATCTTTGAAACCTCGAGACGGTTGCTAAATGTTGGAGTGGTGCGCCCAAGCAAGCTTTTTAATTTTTTTTTACATTTTTGTATTTGCCTGTTACTCTATTTACACGATAAAATTAATTAACTTATTTGGAAAATAATATTTGTCAGTGACGTCCTTTTATTAATTTCTTTTCTAGTTGCGCATACACAATTTTCGCAGTTTAAGAATGAACAATTCTACGAAAAAGAATCGAAACAAAAAAATACGCAGAATAAAAGGTGGACGAAAGAAACAAAAGAAGATCGACAGTTTTCTGGCTGAGACAAAAGAAGATCGACAGTTTTCTGGCTGAGCGTGGGATAAACCAAATGAAAAAGAAAAAACAAAAGAATAATCTCCTTTGAAACGTTAATTATTGTGAAAATTAACTAAAATTGTGTAACTGGCAATATAAAAAGTGCTAGGAATTAATTATTAATTAATTATTGTAGCAGGAAAAATTAGAAACCGAAGGAAACTCTCCAATAAAAAAGGACTAATACGAAAATAAAAGGTGAATGAAAAACTGATAATAAAACAAACGAAGAAGCCACTATAAAATTTGATTGAAAACCTGAAAATACGAGGAATTGGAATAACAAAAAAAAATCGAAAATTTTTTGGCGGAGTGTTGGATAAATCAAATCGCCAATAAGAAAAAAACAAAAGAATAATCTTCTTTGAAACGTCAATTTTAACAGGAGAAATTAAATCGGTTACAAAAAACAGAGGAAAACTCTCCGATAAAAAAAGACGAAATACAAAAATAAAAGGATGTACGAAAAACAAAAAAGGTTCGATGATTATTTAGCGGACTTTTCGAGAACCTCTCGACTGATAAATAAAACAAACGAAGAAGCCACGACGAAGCTAAAAAAAGCAACGTGAGAAAAAGAAGATTGTGCTACAGCAGTATAAGCAAATCAAATCACTGATGGAAAAAACAAAAGAAAAATCTTGATAATAAAACAGGCGAAGCAACCTCGATAATTTGATGAAAAAAGCAAGATGAAAATACGAGGAATTAGAAGAACAAAAAATAACAAACGAAAATCGACAATTTCTTGGCGAGTTGTGGGATAAGCCATGACGATTTGATAAAAAAGCAACGTGGATACACCAGTAATAAGCTGAACAAGGAAAAAAACATAAGAAGATCGAAGTTTCCTTCTACGGCAGCGGAGTGCAAGAAAATCAAATCGCTGATAGAAAAAAAAAAAAAAACAAAAGAAAATCTTGTTTGACGTCTCTCTTTACAGTAACGGAGTGTAAACAAATCAAATCGCTGATTTAAGAAAACAAATGAAAAATCTTGATAATAAAACAACGAAGAAGCCTTGATAATTTGATTAAAAAAAGCAACGTGAAAATACGAGGAATAAGAAGAACAAAAAAAAAGAACAGAAAGACCGTCAATTTTCTGGCAGAGTGGAGGATAAATCAAGTCGTCAATAAAAAAAAAATAAAAGAATAATCTTGATTGAAGCGTCAATTGGAAGAGGACAACCTTAACTCGATCCTAAGAAACCGAAGAAAAGTCTTAAAAAAAGGACGAAATTCGAAAATAAAAATATGAACGACAAACAAAAAAGGATCGATGATTACTAAGTAAAAATCTCAAAACTGATAATAAAACAAACGAAAAAACCACAATAATTTGATGAAAAAAAGCAACGTGGAAACACGAGAAATAAAGCGAACAAAAAAAAAACGAAAGAAGACCGACGTTTCTTTCTACAGCGGCGGAGGGCAAGCAAATCAAATCGCTTCTAGAAAGAACAAAAGAAAAACCCTGATAATAAAACAAACGATGAAAGCTCGATAATTTGATTAAAAAACTAAGATTGAAACACGAGAAATGAGAAGAACAAAAAAAAGCACAAGAAGTTCGACAGTTTTCTGGCAGAGTGTGGGATAAATCCAATCGCCAATAAAAAATACATACGAAAATAAAAAGGATGAATGGAAAATAAAAGAAGATCGACTATTAAGCGGAGTTTTCGAAAATCTCAGGACTGATAAGAAAACAAACAAAAAAGCTACGACAATTTGATGAAAAAAGCAACGTGGAAACATGAGGAATAAGGCGAACAAAGAAAACAAAAGAAGATCGACTTTTCTTCCTGTAGCAGCAGAGTGTAAGCAAATCAAATCGCGGATAAATCAAATCATCAATAAAAAAAAGCAAAATAAAACAAAAGAACCGAAGAAAGCTCTCCAATAAAAAATGACGAAAATAAAAGGTGAACGAAAAACATTAAATGATCGTCAAGCAGACTTGTCAAAAATCTCAAAACTGATAATAAAACAAACGAAGAAGCCACGACAATTTGCAAAAAAAACAACGTGAGGAAAAAAACAAACAAAACATGATTGCGCCACAGCAGTGGAGTGTAAGCAAATCAAATTACTGATGGAAAAAACAAAAGAAAATCTTGATAATAAAACAGACGAAGAAACCTCGATAATTTGATCAAAAAGGCAAGGTGAAAATACGAGGAACACAAAAAATAACAAAAGAAAATCGACAATTTTTTGGCGAAGTGTGCGATAAGCCACGACGATTTGATAAAAAAGGCAACGTGGATACACGAGTGATAAGCTGAACAAAAAAAAAACAAAAGAAGATCGACGTTTCTTTTTACAGCAATTGAGCGCAAGCAAATCAAATCGATGAAAGAAGAAAACAAAAGAGAAATCTTGATAATAAAACAAACGAAACACGAGAAATAAGAAGAACAAAAAAAGCAAAAAAAGACCAACAATTTTCAGGCGGAGTGTGCAATAAATCAAATCACCAATAAGAAAAAAACTAAACAAACGAATAATCTTCTTTGAGAAAGAAGAAATTAGTTCGATTGTAACAAACGGAAGAAAACTCTCCAATAAAAAATGACGAAATACGAAAATAAAACGGTGAACGAAAAACAAAAAAAGGATCGATGATTACGAAAATTACGAAAATCTCAAAACTGATAATAAAACAAACGAAGAAACAACAATAACTTGAAGAAAAATAGCGACGTGGAAACCGTGACATGAACAAAAAAAAAACAAAAGAAGATCCACATTTGTTTCTACAACAGGGGTGTGTAAGCAAATCAAATCGCTGAGATAAAAAAACAAAAGAAAATTTTTCATAATAAAACAAACGAAGAAGCCACGTGAAAATACCTGGAATATGAGCAGAAACAGAAAACAAAAGAAGATCGACAATTTTTGGGTGAAGCGTGGGATAAATCAAATCACCAATAGAAAAAAGATCAAAGAAAAGAATAATCTAGTTTGAAGCGTCAATTGTAATAAATTAATTCGATTGTAAGAAATAGAATATAACTCTCCAATAAAAAAGGACGAAATATGACAATGAAAAGATCAACGTAAAACAAAAGAAAATAAAAGATTATTACTCGTATTAAGCGGACTTTTCGTAAATCTCAAGACGAAATAAACGAACGAAGAAACCACGATAATTTGGTAAAGTAAACCAAAAAAAAAGATAAAAAAGGTCGAAGCGGAGTGTAAGAAAATCAAATCGCTGATAGAAAAAAAAAAGAAACTATATAAGGAGAATAAGGAGAACTAAGAAAACAAAACAAGATCAACAATTTTCTGGAGCAGCGTGGGTTAATTCAAATCACTAATAGAAAAAAGACAAAAAAGAATAATAAGTCTTGTTTGAAGCGTCATTGTAACAAATTAATTCGATTGTAAGCAACCGAAGAAAATTCTTCGATAAAAAAGGACGAAACGCGAAAATAAAAAGTTAAATGAAAAAACAAAAGAAGATTATTTCGAAAATTTCAGAACTGATGCGAAAATAAACAAAGAATATAAGAAAATCAAATCGCTGCCAAAAAAAAAACAAAAGAAAAATCTTGTCTAAAGCGTCAATTGTAATGAAAAAATTTGATTCGGTTATAAGAAAGCGAATAAAGAGCGACAAACATGAAAAAAAATGAACAGAAAACAAAAGAAGATCTATGATATTCGGGCGGATTTCTAAAAAAAATATCGACGATAAGAAAACAAACGAAGAAACCAATATAATTTGAAGCAACGTGGAAACACGACGAATAAGGTGGACAAAAAAACAAAAGAATATTGAAGTTTCCTTCTACGGCAGCGGAATCCGAGAAAATCAAATCGCTGATGGAAAAAAACAAAAGAAAATCTCGTTTGAAGCCCCAATTTTGATATGAAAAATTGAATCTCAGAAATCGATGGAATAGATGAAATTGTGAATACGAAGAAAGAGATGAACAAGAAACAAAGGAAGATCAATGATTATCGGGCGAATTAAAAAAAATTCTCCAAACGAGGAAACACAAGGGATAAGGTGACCAAAAAAAAACAAAAGAAGATCGAAGTTTCCGTCTACGGCAGCGGAGTGCAAGAAGATCGAATCGCCGATGGAAAAAAAAACAAAAGAAAATCTTGTTTGGAGCCTCAATTTTGATATGAAAAATTGAATCTTAGAAATTGACGGAATCGATGAAATTGAATACGAAGAAAAAGACGAACGAGAAACAAAGGAAGATCAATGATTATCGGGCGGATTTTTCGAAAATCTCAAGACAAAAGAAAAACAAAAGAAACCATAATAATTCGACAAAAACGAAGTGAAACAATCGAAAAGTCAAGGCGAACAAAAAAGCAAACAACTATCGACAGGAAGCGTCAAATGCGAAACACGAAAAAATACTGCGACAAAAAAAATAATGAAATGAAAACAAATGAAGGCTTCATTTGAAGTTCAAAAGCTTCGCGTCGCATCGCGTCATCATTTGTGATCAATTAACTTTTTGCTTTTGATTTTCAGACGAATGAGAAACGACGATTCTTTTTTATTTTCTGTTGATCGAAATTCGCATTTCGTCGTCTTTTGTTTCAGTTCTTCCTGTCGAATTAAAACTGTAATACCTACGCTCTTGTTGGCAAAGGACGTCGTGTCGTGCAATATAACAGAATGCAATAGATTTTCAAATTGAAATTTATTTATATTTGTTAACTTCACAGTAGCTTATGAATGCAAACCTTAACTGACAGTTAACAGCTGACACCATGAATGCACACGTATTACCATGCGTTCTTCCGATTACGTAATGTCATAGCCGTCTGCGAGAAGGAATTTCTCTAAAAGCACTTTACAATCTCTCGATCGATGACGTAAAAAAATAGTAACTCCCGCAGTTCTGCCAACCGTATGTATTATTAGTGCAATTTGATCACGTGGGATACAATCGATTATGAAGACTCTATGATAAATAAAAAGTCTGGGGATTAATATAACTTTTAGTTCCATCGCTGGGGTGAAGTTTACAGGTAATATTAACATGAATACAAAAAGCTGATAAAGAAATCAAATTTAATCCAACAAAGGAGGCAATAAACTCAAAGCCAACACTCACAGGATATGTTTAAGAACCAACTCTTGCGGAAACCCGAACTAATAAATTCAATTTAACTTTTTGACCACACTCGCGCGACAATAATAACAGCGAATAGCGCACCCACACTCCACTGAATTACCGTCGGGGTGAAACTTTCGTCGTACCTGTTGCGAGATGGGGGTTGAATTTTTTATGTAAACGACCGACATTCTTCCCGAATATTTCTCCCTGCGAGTGAAACATTTGAAAACGGAAGTATTCGGGAAACATTTTGCGGCTTCCAAGAGTTTGCCTTCACCGTTCCTTTCGCTCTGATAAGATTTTATGTTTTCAGACGTGCTGAAACGTGTCCAATATAATTTATATGTGTTCAAGTAGGAACCTATTTAAGGATTATTGTATTAATTCAAGATTCGTGCTAAATCCTTAAAAAAAAAACTAAAAAAGTAAAAGTATTTTTGATTGGTTACAGGCTCGTAATCAAAATAAAAAATTGTAAAGATGATCTTTCTCTAATGAAGTAAAGACACTTTAATGAACTGAATTAATAAATTTACATCGTACGGGGTCTGTAAAAGAATCTTGACAGTTTAAATAGCTATGATGTGATGATACTTAATAAAAATAATAATTTTAGGTAACTTTTAAATCCGTTTATTTTAATTTATTTGTAAGTAACAACTTCAATTCACTGTTTAAACTAATTTATAGTGCCTGTTAGTGTCTAGGCTAATCTGAATTGCAAAATGTGAATGAGACGTCGTCGTGGAGCACGCTAATTAATTTACCATCCCAGACGACGACGGTGTAAAATGTTTTTTATTGCATAAACTTCCCAGTAATTAATGATGGATAAAGTGAGGTGCCCTATTAATATTTGATTTTAACGTCGAGCAGTTTTCCTCGAGTATCATTGAGCAATATAAACAATACTTGAGAGAAGCCAGGATACATAATTGATCGCTCACTCTGTAGAAGAGGTAATAAAATCGTCGAGAAAATGCGGCAAGTTGCTTTTAAATTGGTCTCAGCACTTATCTGTTCATAACAACGACTTAACTAAAACGTATTGCAGTATTAATTACCTTTTCGAAAAATGTTAATTAAACAATTACATTACGTGGGAAGAATTAAAACATATATAACAGTGCCACGGTCCAGCAGACGTTCAACAACAGCTTTCGAAACAACTTGACGACGTAGGGGCAAGAGTGATGAGACGTTTCGACAGTACGACATGCATTTAAACCAAACAATCAGAGGAATGTAAAACGCAGCAGTTATAGAAAGCATAATTCCAGCTCAACGAATCAAATAACCATTCCAGAGGGGAGCTCGAAGGTGGTAGAACATTTTGAATGGGCGAGCAAACATTGTGATTTCGTTGAAAGAGTGCAGCGGAGGTTTGGCTTGTTCCGGGGGCCACTCATAGCCACACATTATCCGGTGGACGGGAAAAAGCTCAGCAAGAATAAGAGGAGGATAGTCTATTTGGAAGACGGCCGACGAGTACGCCTTCGTTGTGATCAGGTTCCGGACTTCTTAATAGATTATGAAGCGTTATGTAACGAACACTTGTATGGTAGTATCAAAACTAAAAAAGACAAAGAATAAATAATAATCAACAGATGGCATTCAATAACATTCAATAGATGGCATTGTTGAATGTTAAGAGTAACACAAAATACTATTTCAAATGTACACATTTTAATAGGAAACTTTGAGAAATTTTCAAAATTGTGACACCTGAAGGTTTCAGAACGTTTTTTTCACAATGTACTAAAATCACGGAAGTATAATGGGTTGCCTATTCTCAAGACGACGCAATTTCAAATGGCCACAATCTAATAAAAAAACCTCAATTGATAATAAATTGAGAAAACAAACTTAAAAAGGGTTTATCCTTTATCCTTTAAGTTAGCAACACCGATTGGCAGCACATCAGCATCTCTTTTTTTTTTATCAGAATTTGACATTTAACGATTTAATTACTTTCAACATTTATTTAATTACTACTTTAACGTTTTCATGTAAATCTAGGGTATAACATTGATATGATCAAAATAACGACAACACAAAACATCGATAAAACAGAAAACGGTAATCGATCATTGTTATTTAAAAAAACATAACCTCAACTAACAAAACACATAACTTCAACTAAGAAAACACCAAAGAAAATGTCGATAAAACAGAAAGCTATAATCGATCATTGTGCTACCAACATAATTTGTCTTTTGAAAATTTTATTTAATTGTATTGCAGTTTTGATAAATCAATTAAAACATCACAATCGCAAAGACATAAACGCCACCAGATTATGTGAATGGTAATCTTTGATATAACAGCGCCTCCATTCATTGTTACATTTCATTCATTTTCGTTCAGTGCCATGAATGATTGATAGGGCATAAGATAATAATCGAAATTAAGTACAAAGCGTCTATTATTACGCAGTTAATATTTCATAGTCTACTCGACTTTCTGGCTTGAACGTGACGTCAAGTATTGTATTGTGTTCAGCTTAAACGACTTCTATTAATTACCAACCAGCAGCCGAAGGGTGACTCTACCATCCGAACAAATATTCACCATTAATTAAATTTTATAATGCAACTTTTGCAATGAATACTCGATTACCATAATGTGTAACCGAGCGTAATTCACATACGAGCACAATTGATCGTACCAATAATTTAATAGACGCAGTTACCCCATCGAATAGTTCAATTACAGCCAATCCTCTCGAGTTCTCGTCGGTCGCTACATTATTGCCGTTTCGATTGAAATTTTGAAAAATTGTATGTTGTAACGGCACCCTAGAAATCACACCCTACAAAAGGATCGGAGAAACGCGCGCTTTACGTCAATAACTTCCCCTCAAAAGAAACCTTATCTCTTGAAATGGTCAATGGAACCGAATCAGTGCAAGTGAAATTCCCTTATAAATGACCAGGGAGAAATCGTGTATACAACTGAAAACGAAAGGGAAACCGAATCGCCTTATAATTTGTTTCGGTTCGGCGTGGCTTCGCTTTATTTGGGGGAAATAATATTTGTAAAATAATTAATACGCTGTTGTAATGGTCGCAGCTCGTATTTCATTCACATTTCGGTTCACACGCGTTAATAAATCTTATTTAGAGCAAACTGTTTTAAGCGATGCTGAACAGCTACTTAGTACACTGTAATTAGTGCAACTAACTTGCCACTTATCCTCTAATAAATTAACTCATTAATTAAGGGGTGCTTTGCACACGTATTTAAGAAGATAAAACGCCTTTGTTGTAAATCAGAGAGGTAGAAAAATTTATAAATAAAGAATAAATAGTTTTTCTTTAATTTTAATTTTCATTGTGTGGCAAATAAATTTTACCCCCACAAACAACGTGTCCGTCATAAACATTTCAACGTGTTTTTCTTTGCATTTTAAAGAGAGCAAAAAAAGTGTTTACTTTTTAATTATTATATGGTGATTATAATCAGTAAACACATTCGTAATCTGTTGAGCATAATAGTTTTCATGCAGTTATTTTTTTATAATTTTTTTTTTTGAAGCGTTTGTCGACTTTTTAATTTTATTAAAACTCGACAGTAATTCCAAGTAGAAAAGTAGACATTTTCTTACAACTTTCAATAAGTTTTTGAAGCTATTGTCCACAGTTTTTTTGTAGATTTCTCGCAGGCCCGCTGCTAGGTTGTCGAGTGCCCTTGACTAATGCCTTTTAAAATTCTGAACAAATTTTACTCAAAATGTACACAATAGCCAATATTTGCATTTAATTGTACATGCTATTTTCCTGCCTAAAAAACGAATAAACACAATGTACATACAGGGTGACTGACAATTGATTCGATGCCATAATTTATAATAATTACAAATTTACCCAAAAAGTATGTTACGTTGGTGCATGTAGAGTATTTGCAATTCAGTTTAAATTAAAATTAAAGAAAATATTACTAATTATTACTAATAACGAGATTTGAATTGTTTTCGTTTAGGAATGCTTTATTTATTTACCTGTCAAAGTGGTTGTTATCTTTATTGGATACAATTTGTACGGCATAATTTACTTAAGGTGATTCTCATGCATTTGTCAATAATTTAGTAAATATTTTGGAGCTCGTGTATCAGCTGATCATACAATTCTGTTTGAAGGTCAAGTTAACGTTTAAAGTTTATCTGCTTCTCTTTCTTAAACAAGTATAATAACTTTCGAAAACTAAAGTGCACAGACTTTTAACTTTTTTCCCATACTCTGGGATATCGCTTCTCGTCGTGTTTTTTTGCGAAACAATAGTCAGTCACCTTGTATACTTATGATACTTTCGAATAATTATTTTTGATAAGTTTTAATCTCAAATTTTTAGTTATATCTATTTAAATAATTACAGATAGTTTGGCGTCTCTGTGTGTTGCACAATCTGCACAATAGCCGCAGCCCTAATTTCTCGAACTAGGCATAAGCGATTCTGATAGAAAAGCGCCATCTAGTGAGCATTATGGTTTTCATATACATATAATGTTAAGATATATTTTCTTAATTATTCAGAATTGTATATTTTTGAAGCTTCTGACGACTTTTTTGAGGTATTGTAAACAGACTAGCGATTCTAATGGAAGAGCGCCATCTAGTGAGCATTTTCGTATGAATGTTAAGATTTAATTTTTTAATAATACAGATTTTTTTTACTTTTTTCGACGCTTTATTAAAAATCCTTTAAATTAGAAAACGATTCTAAGTAAATAAGCACTGTTAACCACTAACAGTTTTCATATAATGCTGGAATATTTTTTTAATTTTTAATAATTTGTCGAGAAATTTAATTTTCTTTAAGAGATTTTCTAAACTAAATTTTAACAAAGTGCCATCTAGTATATAATTTGGTATTATATACCGCGTGTCCCAATAAATGTGTTGACCGGCAATATACAGGCTGCTTAAAAATGGAGAAACATCGCCATTTTGCACTATTCGAGGGCACCCTCTGAGCATGGGACAAATGTTTTTAAAAAATCATTTTTATGGTGATTTTTGTGCAAAACATGAAAAAAAAATTATTGAAGCGCCGAAGACACCACTAACGATTTTTTATCCAATAGAGGGCACACATGTTGTTGTGTAATTAAACCAACACCGACAGCGCCTCCTGTGAGTGTTTCCTTGATTTTCATAATAATTTTTATGTAATTCAAGTTTTTCTTTTAACTCTTCTCCCGCTCTTTTTAGATGTTCTAATTTAGATATCGATTCAAAAATAAACAAGAAAACGCCATCTAGCAAGCAATTTATGCATAGTTTTAAATAATTTTTTACAAATAATTTTTTAATGATTCAGTTTTTTATTTTTTGTGAGTAGAGTGGTACCATCTAGTGGATAACTTTAGAATTATTATTCACACTCTACAATCGCCAATAAATTTTCAAATTTTTGTTTGTTTTTTTTGATATTTTTCAATCAAGAATAAAAAAACAAGACAATTGAAAATTGATGAATACGTCAAAGGATTTCCATTAAAAAAAAAAACAAAAAAAAACAAAAAAAAAACAAGAAAGAACAAAATACGATCGGAAATTGATGAAAACGTCTTATGAATCATTACATTTGGATTTAAAAAAAAGACGATCGGAAATTGATGAATAAAAAACGAGACAATCGGGTATAGATGAATACCTGAAAAAATTTCGAATGAAAAAGAAAACAAAAGACGATCGGAAATTAATGAGAACGTCACGAATGAAAAAAAAACAAGACAATCGGAAGTTGATGAAAACGTCAAAAGATTTCAAATAAAAAAAGACGATCGGAAATTGATGAATACAAATTGTTGAAAACCTCAAAAAAATTCGAATGAAAAAGAAAACACAAGACACTCGGAAGTTGATGAAAACGTGATAAGTTTCAAATAAAAAAAAAGACGATCGGAAATTGATGAATAAAAATCGATGAAAACCTCAAGAAATTTCGAATCAAAAAGAAAACAAAAGACGATCGGAAATTGATGAGAACGTCATGAAATTTGAAATAAAAAAAACAAGACAATCGGAAACTGATGAGAACGCCATAAGATTTCAAATGAATAAAAAAAGACGATCGGAAAGCAAAAACAATGATCGTCGTTTGTTTTTTCTCTTTTCTTAAGACAAAGGAAACAAAAGACAATCTACTTTGTGACAAAATTTGTGTTTTTTTATACAGCAATGTAATATAATCTTCATAGCATTAATTAAAAAAAAAACTAGTCTTTCTTGCCTTTGAAAAAAAAAAAAAAGAAATCGAGAGACGATCGGCTTTCATTTGTTTTTCTCTCTTTTAATTAAGTCAATGTTCTTCCCTCCCGTTTTCTGTTCAATCACAAAACAGTGAGTGTCGATATTTATTACACAATCGCTCTTCTACTTTTCTCGCCTTTAACACAGAAAAACAAAACAAATGAAAAAATAAAAGCGATTTTAAGTAAACAGAAAAGCGACATCTAGTGAGCATTTTCGTAAATGATCTTCGTAGTCTTAACATAAATTTAAGTTTAAGTTAAAACAGAAAACGCCATTTAGCAAGCATTTTTCTTTGCAGTTTGAATATAATTTTCAATAATTTGAATTTTTAATATTCTAGAAACTTTCAATTAAATCACTATGTGATTAGAGTGATGCCATCTATCGAGTACTTTTAGAAATATGTTGGAGTGTATCCAAGGTCGCTTCAAATTTTTTAAGTGTTTGAAACTATTTTAAAACTTTTTGAGGAATAAAATTTTTAATTAATTATAAACTGTTCCATAGAATTTATCTTTTTAATAAAGTTTTATTGTTTTATGTCTCCGTGCAACTTTTACATTTGCGAAAGCTTTTACAATCAGCTGTAAGTTTATATGAAAGACGGCATAAGTTCACCCGTTAATAAGTGGTGGAGTTGTCAACGATGATTTTCAGGTATAATAAAGCGTTTCACATTTTCGGAGTATACCGAGATGCTAAGAGATTACTTGGAGATGTGATCATCGCGTCTTGCAGCGATAATTCCTCATTAGTAATTTTACTTACGTCAATTTTTAGTAATCCTATCGGAGTTTTTCAGATTTTCAAATATCCCCATCAAGTTAAACACCATATAATTATATCTTGTGAAAGAAACACTTTCGTTCCTAGCTTTCAAACATGTAATAAAAAATTCGGATGTGTGTCAAGGTCACATCGTGTGTAGTCAATAAGACAATAATCATAATATTTTAGACTCCAATTTACTGCGTCATTTATAAAATGCGGAGTTCTATTTCGTATGAAATGTCACAATGTGCTTTTAGGATATTTTTTACTAAACATAAACTTTTGCGTAGAATTTTTCCCGTCATTATAACGTTCTTTCTCTTACATGTTTTTAATGAAACAATTGTCAGTCACTCTGCATACAAAAAAAATTACAATATATCAAATAATTTATTGCTTTGTAGAGAAAGGTGCGAGTACAAACACATTCTGTTTTAAAATAAAACAGTTTACCCCCTAAAGCATCTATTCTTGTATAGAGAACAAAAAACAAAAAAAAAACTGTGCCAAATTCGTCCTTATATGCATGACTGTTAAGTAAATTTCTCAGTAAATGTCTATTCTGCTTTAACTGTCTACGACGGTACATTAATATAAAAAAATAACGAGATTACAATTTTATAGTATAATACCTATAAAGGTCCTGGCGTGAATTTTAATTACCTAATAGTATACGTTCGATCGAAAATAAATTTAACATTTGGAAAAGCGACAAGAGATAATTAATCACGTACATGTCGAATGAAATTTATTTCTAAGCATAACCTTGCCTTTAACTATAGGACTTGCAATTTATTTACCGCACGAAAATGAATAGAATTGGAACAACATCTTTTGTGGGGCATTCCACAACAGAATCGCTTTAAAACTTTGACGAGCTCCGCTCATAATCATTTCAAGAGGAAATTCCTCTCCAAGGAAATAAGCAGTTGCCTGGTTTCCCAATATTTCCAATTTAATAAACCACCATCTCGCAACCCTTCCCAGTTACTGAGTATTATCTGTTATTTTACTTCGGGGGGCATTATTAGCTTGTAACAAATCTTGGCGCACAAATGTGAGAGAATCTGATTTCGAAGCACGTCCTCGAAGTTCGTTCGTGCACGGAGAGAACAATCGGGCGAAAATATTTCCACGGAATTACAAATTTATAATGTTGATTTAATTAAAACGAAACTTGCTCTCGGACTGACTTCATTCTAATTTTAAACGAAGTGTCTTTGCGTCGTATAATGCAGACGCGACTAACAGCAGGCAAATTGGATAAAGCTATCCCTAATGGAAATCTAACCGGCGAGCCAAAAAAAAAAAAATGCGATAAGATCCCTTTTCCTTAATTTAATTCGGGTCTTGGAAGAAAATGTTTTTATTCGCCGTTACACAAACGAATGCGATCCTTAACTAGCGTTTAAAGACCATTAAGGCCACTCGTTTTAATTGGGGGATAAATTTTATGCCTTCAGTATGATGCTCAAGAAGCTCTTATCACATGAAAACTCATTTGAACAATGCGTATTAATAAAATAATTAAATTTTAGCGAGGAAACAAAATGATATCTAATTGAATGAATGAATAAATTACATACAGGAATGCAGGGTGTTTATAAAAACTTTTGTGACATTTTTTTACAATCTGAAAAGTAGTAGGCAATAAAAAAACAAAAGACGATCGACTTCCAAGCATAAAGTAGTAGTAACAAAATCTATTTTTTTTTTGTTATCAGAAGAATAGACGATCGAATTTTATAAGAAATCTGTTGATTAATAATCGAGAAATTAGAAGCCGATGAAAAACAAAAAAAAAACAATAAATTAAGAGAAACGAACAAAAGAAGGTCGTTTTTTACGACAACAAAGTAGACGATGAGAGAAAAACAAGGAATTAAAAAACGAACGGTAACAAAAGAAGGTCGTTTTTCAAGACAGCAAAGTAGGCGATGAAACACTATAAGCGATCACTGTTAAAAATAAGGTAGTAACAAAATCGAAAAATGTTTTTTTTCTAGTAAATCAGAAGAATACGTATAGAAATGATGGAAAATAAAACAAAATACGTTCGAATTTCATAATAAATGATCATTAAAATAGAGAATGCAAAATTAAAAACAGAAACAAGAAATAAAGAAACTAACGACAACAAAAGTAAGTAAATTTCAGTGACTTTTTTTAATAATCTGAAAAATAGTAGGTGATGAAAAACCAAAAGACGATCGACTTTCAAGCATAAAGTAATAGTAACAAATTGTTCTTAACAAAATCGATCATTAATGTCAACCAGAATAATAGAAATGAATGGAAAACAAAAGACTCGAATTTCACAAGAAACGATTTGGTTAATAAGCGAGAAAATAGAAGCCAACGACAAACAAAAAAGAAACAAGGAATTAAAAAATCGAACGGTAAAACAAAAAAAGGTCATTTTTCACGATAAAATAGTATGCGATGGAAAACAAAAAACGATCACTTTGAAGAATAAGGTCTCATCAACAAAATCAAACGTTTCTTTTTTGTTAATCAGAAGAATGGAAATTAATATAAAACAAAACAAAAGACGGTAGGTTTTCGTAACAAATGATTTAGTTAGTAATCTGTGCAGTAAAACATAAAACAATCGACTCTCGAGCATAAAATAGCAGGTAGTAACAAATTGTCATTAACAAAATCGATTTTCTTTTTGTTAATCAATGAGATGAATAGAAATGAATGGAAAACAAAAGACGGTCGAATATAATATAAGACATGATTAATAATCGAGAAAATCGAAGCCAGTGAAAAGAAAAATAAGAAAATAAAGAAACCAACGGTAACAAAAGTAGGGTCATGACAAATTTTCGAAAAATAGTAGGCGATAAAAAAAACAAAAGACGATCACTTTCGAGGATAAGAAAGTAAGAAACTGTCATAAACAAAATCGAATTTTTTTTTTGTTTTTATAATTTGAAAATAGTAGGCGATAAAAAAAACAAAAGACGATCGATTTTCAAGCTTAAGGTGGTAATAAGTATACGTTAACAAAATCGTTTTTTTTTTGTTAATCAGAAGTACAGAAATTAATGAAAAACAAAAGACGATCGAATTTCACAAGACGTGATTTGGTTAATTAATAATCGTGGAAGCCGATGAAAAACAAAAACTGTATGGAAATAAAAAAAAACAAACGATAACAAAAGTAGGTCGATTTTAACGATAAAATAGAAGCCTATGGAAAACAAAACGAATATGGAAATAATAAACAAACAAACGGCAACAAAAGTAGGTCGATTTTAACGAGAAAGTAGAAGCCTATGAAAAACAAAAACTATGGAAATAAAAAAAAACAAACGGTAACAAAAGTAGGTCGATTTTAACGAGAAAATAGAACCCTATGAAAAACAAAAACTATATGGAAATAAAAAAAAACAAACGGTAACAATAGTAGGTCGATTTTAACGAGAAAATAGAAGCCTATGAAAAACAAAAAGAGTATGGAAATAATAAACAAACAAACGGCAACAAAACAAACGTCAACAAAAGTAGGTCGATTTTAATGAGAAATTAGAAGCCTATAAAAAATTTAAAAAAACAAACGGTAACAAAAGTATGTCAATTTTAACGATAAATTTTTGAAATAGTAGGCGGCGAGAAAAAAGATGATCACTTTCAAAAATAAGGTACTAACAAATTATTATCAACAAAATTGAAAAAAAAAATTTTTTTGTTAATCACAAGAATAAAACCGATGGAAAACACAAAAGACAGTACAATTTCACAATAAATGACAGTAGTAGAGATGGCGGGATCCTGGGACACTTGGATGGCATGTCCATCCGAAGTGCCATCGTTGAAGATCATCCCCATATTTAGGGGTTGTCTTTTATGTTGTGGTTTTTCGTACAGACGAAGTAACTTCTAAAATTACTTGTAGCTGAAGAAATGTCGATAAAGACGTAATTTTACCAGAAGTGGTTGCAGAAGATACTTTTTCTGGTTTTTGAAGAAGCCGTCGCCAATGACCAAAGGTGTTCGCGGGAGATTTTTTCCTGACGCCAGTCCTTGCGATGATGTAATTCTACAAGAAGTATTTCCAAAGACCAGGGGTGGTCGAGAAAAAAAAAGAAGTAATTAAGTTGTCCCTTTGGCTCTTATAGCTGAAAAATTGTCGACAATGACGTAATTCTACTAGAAATGGTCGCAGAAGATTCTTTTTCTGGTCGTCAATGACCAGAGGTGGTCGCAGGAGATTTTTTCCTGACGCTAGTTCTTGCCATAACGTAAATTTACAAGAAGTGTCTCCAAAGACTAAAGGTAGTTGACAGTGACGTAATTTTCCCAGAGGTGGTTGCAGAAAAATTTCCTTTTCTGGCGTTGGTTTTTTGATGAGGCGGAAAGACACCGTCCACAATGGCCAGAGGTGGTCGCAGAAGAATTTTTTTTCTGGTTCTTGAAGAAGCTGTTGTCAGTGGCCACAGGAGACTTTTTCCTAGCGCTAGTTCTTGCGATGACGTAATTTTACAAGAAATGTCTCTAAAGACCAGAGGTGGTCGAGGAAAAAAGTAATGAAGTAAGCCCTTTGGTTCTTGTAGCTGAAGAATTGTCGACAATGACGTAATTTTACCAGAGGTGGTCGCAGAAGAATTTCCTTTTCTGGCGCTGATTCTTTGATGAGACGGAAAGGCACTGTCCACAATGGAGTCCTTAGAAGAATTTTTTTTCTGGTTCTTGAAGAAGCCGTTGTCAGTAACCACAGGTGGCCGCAAGGGATTTTTTCCTAGCACTAGTTTTTGCGATGACGTAATTTTACAAGAAATGTCTCTAAAGTCCAGAGGTGGTCGAGGAAAATAAGTAACGAAGTAAGCCCTTTGGTTTTTGTAGCTGAAGAATTGTCGAAAATGACGTAATTTTACCAGAGGTGGTCGCAGAAGAATTTGTTTTCTTGCGTTTATTCTTGCGATGAGGTGAATGACACTGTCGATAATGGCCAGAGGTGGTCGCAGACGAATGTTTTTCTGGACTTGAAGAAGGCGTCGCCAAGAGGTGGTCGCAGGAGATTTTCACAAGAAGTGTCTCCAAAGACCAGAGTTATTCGAAAAAAAAAAAGTAAAGAAGTTACCGTTTAGGTTCTTGTAGCTGAATAATTGTCAACAATGACGTAATTTTACCAGAGGTGGTCGCAGAAGAATTGCTTTTGGCACTGGTTCTTCCTGATGAGGTGAAAGACATTGACAATGGCCAGAGGTAGTCGCAGAAGAATTTTTTTCTGGTTCTTGAAGAAGCCGTCGTCAATGACCAGAGGTGGTTGCAGAAAAGTTTTTCCTGACGCTAGTTCTGGGGATGACATAATTTTACAAGAAGTGTCTCCAAAGACCAGAGGTGGTCCACAAAAAAAGAAGTAACGAAGTTACCTCTTTGGCTTTTGTAGCTGAAAAATTGCCGACATTGACGTGATTTTACCAGAAGTGGTCGCAGAAGATTTTTTTTCTGGTTCTTGAAGAAGCCGTCGTCAATGACCAGAGGTGGTTACAGGAGATTTTTGCCTGACGTTAGTTCTTGCGATGACGTAATTTTACAGGAAGTGTCTGCAGAGTCCAGAAGTGATCGAGAAAAAAGTTGAAGAAACTGAAAAATGCCTTAACATCAAAATATTTCAAATTTTGATTACTCCTTTAAACAGAAAAAAAAAGAAAGAAAAAGTAGAATGAAACCTCATGACATTTTCGCTGTCAATTATGGTTTGAATCAGGACAAGCAAAATAAAACAAAAACTAAAAAAATTTAAAAAAAAATCAGTATAAACCTAGCAACTGATTCATTTCGTGGAAAAAATTGTAAAATAGGAGTTAATGGAAAACTAAAGATATTTTTCTAAAAAAAAAAAAAACACAAAAGAAAAAAGTTGCAAAAGATGAAACAGAAAGAAGTGTTGCTGCTAAATTTCAATTTTTTTACGTTTTGACCGAAACATAGCCTCAACAAAAGCCTGATTTACCAAATTTGTGTAAATATGCAAATGCTAAATTCTTGCACGGATTTAATTGTCCACTACTGTACATGTTTTAACGTCACTTGGACATTTTCAATTGAACACTTATTTACTTTTAATTTTGCATC
Source organism: Serrognathus titanus (assembly GCA_039766575.1). Taxonomy (NCBI): domain Eukaryota; kingdom Metazoa; phylum Arthropoda; class Insecta; order Coleoptera; family Lucanidae; genus Serrognathus; species Serrognathus titanus. The sequence continues at coordinate 10,793,882 of CM077914.1, forward strand.
ATTTACTCACTCAAACAAAAAACTACTAATCAATTAAACATTAAATTTAATCATTTTTAATGTAATCGTGTCATCATGGTATTTGGTATTTTCTTTAAAAGCTCTGTACCACAACACATTTTATTTAAAGCTTAAAACTATCATTTTATTTAAATAATATTTAGAGAGAGAAAATAGGTCTTCATTAATGTCAGGTTATATACAGGTTGTTTCTTTTACAATATCAAATTTGCTCAAAAGGATTTTGTCAATGAAAACAAAGCAGATTTTTTTCTTAGTTTGCGTTATTAACTACCTCCCCGACATGTGTATTTGTATAAAGTATTATACAATGCGAAACACTTGCGTCCTTGTAAGGAGGCAGATAACAAAGTCCTCATTTCAAATAGAGACCTAATGAGATGTGTAGCTTGCCCCTCGCCTCGCCCTCCCTTGCCCTCATTATACACACAAGTGTTCGTGATTTCACAGACACGAGTGCAGCAAATAGTTTTACGTACACCCCACGAATTTTGGGCAGCTGTTATAATGGAGTCCGAAACTTCGCCTTGATGAAAGGAACTAATCGTGGCTCTTTAACCTCTTGAATACCCTGTTTTGCGAGAGGACAACTTCCTCTTTAGACGTAGCAACGGAAATTACTGCGACGCCGAACGAGTATTAAACTTGATGAGCGTATGTTAATGAGAAACTGTTAATACCATAAGTCTCAATTATAAATAAATAGTATTCGATAAATGTACTCGTATCATTTTGTTATTTGACAGCAAGGTCTGATATGTCAATTTTTTTTTGTTTAAGAAACATAACTCGGACTTTCATTCCCAGCTTTCATGATGTGAATTAAAGTGAATTTCAGATGTGTGTCAAGGTCACATTGTGTGTAGTCAATAAATTAACAATCAGGAAACTTTGTAATCAAATTTACTGCTGCATTTGTGAAACGTGGCGTTGTATTTCGTACGCGGTGCCGTAGCATGCTTTTCAGGTAAATTTTTCATTAATTATAAACTGTTTCCGTATTTTCTTGCATGAGGAACAATTGTCAGTAACCCTGTATAGGTATAGTTGGATGAGCCCTCTAACAGGTTAAACCTAACCGCACTGATGCAAATCCTAGTTTTACTAGGGTTCGGTAGGCTTGCATAATGTATTACGCATTCCGGATGATTCATAGCTTCCGTTTAGGCTTTTATTTACCTGCGTATTAATCGGGCAAGTACGATATTGTTTGTCCTGTAAGACTGACTCCTGAAGGAGTTTAATTATTATACGAGAGAGTGTGTAATTTACATCGTTACGTTGATGACTTAATCCTGTTAATGACAACAACAGGCAAGGCAACTCAGGTGTAATTATTTAATTTTACAATTACGGTGAGATGCTGGGTAATCCTTCTTTAAACAAACGCACGGTGTTAGATACCGAGGCACACTCGTAATCCGATTAGATTATTTAGCTCTGCGTTCTCGATTTCTTCTGGTTTATAATGTTTGTTTACACTTCAACTTGGCGGAGTTTAAAAGAACAGCGGATGAACATTTTTCTCATAACCCATGATTTAATTCGTTTTTTTGGCGATTTATTCAAGAATCACCCTGTACTTGTACGACTCATTCATCACGAGCTGTGCAACTGTGTGTTATTAGTTTCTCTGATTCTCTACGTAACACCATCCACGTTCATTGCACGCTTTTAAAGTTGTAAACTTTTGGCTCTCCTCTTATATGCATGGGCGTAACATGTATTTCAGATAAATTTTTAATTAATTATGGAATTTTTCCTATGTTCTGGGAAGTCTCTTTGTTCATCAGTCTATTCAAGAATCGTTTTATATATCTTCATGATTATTTATTTAACCTTTTCCTTTGGAGGTGCTATAATTTTTTTTTTTGTTGACCAGCGTATTTTTTCAAGCCATCAACTTATAACTTTAATTCCTCTCAGAACGACGTGATTTAAACGAGTTTCAAGTTCAAAGCGGAAATAGATTACCGAATTTATTCCGTTCTTATTCGATCTTATTAGGACTGATTAAGATTTATGTCCTGGGTCCGCCCGCATCCTCGGAGTTGAGGTTCCGTGAGGATAAATCTTCCTTAGCCAGTCGGAGAAGCATGTTTAATAAGCGGCTTGAATTTTTTCGAGGAGAAGTGCGCTAGAAAACTTCGCAAATATTTACGACAAAAGATGAAGTTCTAAGCTTTCGTCGTCATACTTAAAGCCGCAAAGCCCCCCGGTAATACTATACCTCGTGCTGTCTTACTCCGTACAAGAAAAATCAATTAGGCTTACATAGGACTTATCGGATTAGTTTTTTAATGCTTTAGTTTCTTTTGAATGTTGTTATTATTTACGGACCAGATCATTAGGTTACAGTTTTTTCTATTATTTGAAATACTCTCATGAATTTGCGTTCAACTTATAATTAGTCGATGTATCCTGGCTGGATGCCCATTTGAAAAACTTTTTGGTTCTCATCAGCGAAATTAGTTTAGTAATTAAAAGCTATGCGCTTTTTAGCTTACTTGAGAAGGTATATGTATTTTAAAATTAGGAACAACAAATGTAATAAAAAAATAAATTGTAAGTACGAAGTTCGTCCACCAAATAAACCTTTTCTGATCTTGTTATAAAGTGTGCGGCGCGGCGCATCCAAACAAACACACGGTCGAAATTGCGAAATTATTTCCCAAAAATTGCGTGCGCGATATTTAGTGGACTCGGTTCTGTATATTCTACAAGTTAAATTTACGCAGCACGAAGTCATCCTAAGATAAATAACGCGCGCGCAAAGCCTTTCAACAAGTCAATAAAACAAGAAATATTAGCATAATCATTATTCAAAAATAAATCGGGAATTTATTATATAAATATAACCACAAATTTTTGCTTCTCGGTAATTTATTCTCAGCGAACAGAGGAAAAGTTGTTCGTCTTTTAGAGTCCGACTGCATTTCCGAACCAAACAGATATGTATGCTTCTTTCCAAATGAATTCGTCCGATATGCAATAACAGAGGGTGAAAATGACCCTTATTTAAATACTTCTTTATAACGGGAAGCCAGCAAACTACAGAATTTTTTAATGGAAAATTCGAGTTCTACAAAATCGGTCTCAGTCACTGACGTGAGAGTCTGGCTGACGAATCCGATTGCGTGTCTAAGGGGCAGGTGACGGAACTTCCCTTGAAATAAGTTAAATAAAAATTAAAGAGAAAACAAAAAATTAAATTAACAACAATATACGAAGAAGGAAATCAAGAAAACCAGAAGTTCGACGGTATTCCTCTCCAGGAGTGTTTGAAAATTCGTTACTAACAACCAAAAGAAAACTGCAAACGTGCTGATGCAATGATTAGAAATTTAAAAAATAAAATCAATAAACAAGAATAAAAGAAAATTGAAACAAACAACATGAAAATAAAAGAATAAAATAAAAAAAAGACAAAAGAAGGTTGAAAATTCTCCAGCAGAATATAAGAACAATTACTAATGTGAGAATCTAACTGACGAACCCGGTTGCGTGCCTAAGGGGCAGGTGACGGAACTTCCCTTGAAATAAGTTAAATAAACAAAAACAAAAAATTAAAGAAAATTTAAAAAAATAGAAGAATTTCGACGTATTCCTCTCGAGGAGTGAGTGAAAATTCGTTGCAAAAGAAAACTGCAAACGTGCCGATGCAATAAAAATAAAATCTATAAACAAAGAATAAAAGAAAATTGTAATGAACAACATGAAAATAAAAAAATAAAATTAAAAAAAAAAGATAAAAGAAGGTTGAAGATTCTCCAGGAGAATATAAAAAAAAATTAATTCAAGAAAAAAGAAACGGAAGAAAATTCCAAAAAAAGAAACAAAAGAATAATGATTTTCTGGCAGAAAAGTTGTCTAAATAAAGAACTAACAAATAAAATAAAAAATAAAATTCCAAATTAAATCGACAAAAAAAAATAAATAAAAGCAAAAAGACGAAAAGCATTGATGTACATAATATCAATTAAAATTAATTCAATAAAAATACTGAAATGAATAACAACGATACATGACGAATTAAATAAAAAAAAAGAAACAAAAAGAAATAATTCGGCAAACAAGAATAAAATAAAATTTAAACAGGGAAATAAAAAAAAATAATAAGAAAAATGAAGACAAAAAAAAAGTCGAAGGTTCTCCAAAGGAAAGCAAGAAAATTAATATAATAAGAAATAAAAGTATAAAAGGACAAAAAACAACAAATGAATGATGATTTTCTGGCAGAAAACTTTTGAAAATAAAAAATTGATCGAAAACAAAAAAAAAACAGTTTATACGTGGCAAACCAATCCGGTTACGTTACGGTTATAAGTTTTGGATTGGCGCCACATCACAAGGCTACATTGTATGGATGGAACCCTATCAGGGAGCTAAGAGTACCGAAAAGTACCGCGAATATGATTTGGGACCCTCCATTGTTTTACAATATGCTGAAGTTCTCCAATTAACGGGAAGTTTTCCGTACCGCATTTTTTTTCGATAAACTTCTTCACTACATTTCCTATGCTTCTGAGTTTACAGAATATAAGGGGAACAGGAACAATTAGAGAAAATCGCACGATGAAATGTCCAATGAAGCCCAAAGACCAAATTAAAAAAGACAATCGAGGTTACTTTGATGCCAAGGTTGCTATTTCAGATGCATCTATTTTAGTAGTTAGATGGCATGACAATAATATGATAAGCTTTTGTTGCAAATCGGTTTTGTTTGTAGTGAATCCCTCGAGCATCCTCTGTACAGCTGTTTCGGCCCTATTTGAAGCGTAGCTCGAGATTTCCATCGCAAACCGTTGTTAATCGTTGATCGAACTTAGCTTCGGAGTTCCTAGAAGTCGTCTTCTTTTACCTCCCTCATCTAAAACTGAAAAATTCACTTTAGAAACAGTGCTTGTGCGGCGGGCGCCGCACGTTGCGCGATACTTCTCTGCGCTCATCCCATGAGCATCATTCTGGGCCTCTTGTGGCGATGCTCCAGCTTTTCGTCGTAGTTCTCCAGGCTCCGGATTAGCGGGTTGGGGTGGTCCTGCACCGTTCTTCATCGAATTCTTCGATATTCTCGATGCCGATGTCCTTATGGATTTGGGCATTCCTGACGAACCACGGAGCGTCGATCGCCATCCGCAGGACTTTGTTCTGGACTACCTGAAGTTTTCGCATATGAGTCACCGCCGCGTAGCTCCAGGCCACGGAGGCGTAAGTCATCGTGGGTCTGATGATGGTTTTGTATAGCTTCACCTTGTTGTAAGGGTGAAGCTTACTTCCCCGGCTCATCAACCCGTAGAGCTTAGCCAGGACCTGTTTGGCTCTGGCAGCGACGGACTCAATGTGCGGTCTCCAGGCGAGCCTCGTGTCCAGGGTGACTCCCAAGTACTTCGCTTCTGTTCGCCAAGGAATTCTTCGTCCGAACATGGCTATCTCTTCTGGACCGCAAACCAAACCGACTTGTCCAAGGTTATTTGCCAATGCGATGTAATAATAATGAATAGTTTGAATCGCGACATCCAGCGATCACTTTTTGACACAACTTTGTACAGGAAATGACAAACTGCAGCTAATTTGCTACGCTTCTACTGACGAAGCCCCAAATAGAGCCGAAACAGCTGTACAGAGGATGCTCGAGGGATTCACTGTAATCGAAACCGATTTGCAACAAAATTGATATGGTTTGACAGCACGATTGGCCGCCTTGTTTGGGAGGACTTATTAAGTAGCAAACTAGCTGCAATTTGTTACTTCCTGTACAAAGTTGTGTCAAAAAGTGATTGCTGGATGTCGCGATTCAAACTATTGAATATCGTAAATGTTGCTTCAAATTGTTGGCAGTAGATCCTGTGTGCAAGGTATCTTGATACGATAGAAAAAATAATAAGCGTATTTTGGTGGACCAAACAATTTATAACACCAATATGGGAGAGATCGACAGATCTGATTAGCCTTTACAGAATTTCCATAAGAGGAAAAAATAGTACATGCCAATTTTTAATCATTGCAGTCCACAATGCTTGGCAACTGCATAGACAGCAGAATGGTAAAATGGATCAAGTTACTTTCCGAAGGCGCATTGCCATTGCAATATTAGAAAATTCTTCGCGACAAATGAATAAAAGAAGCCGTCCCCCTATCTTAGAAAATGCTGATAGAAGAAATGATCATTTAGATCATTTCATTGCTTCGCAGGAGAAACAAAGACGTTGTCGGGTTTGTCACAAGAAAGAAGATCAAAAGAAATTGTCAAAAATGCAGTGTAGCATTTCATATTTGCTGCTTTGTACCCTGTCATACGATATAAAGAACACACTCTATTTCTTACTTCAAGTTTGTTTTGTGTATTCACTTGCCTACCGTCCTTTAAAGGGACACCCCAAATTTTTTTTAGCATTTTTTATGGTTATTTATACTTAGAATAACAGGAATTTTCACAAAAAAGTACAATTCTTCCAAGTTTAAATTTCAGGCATATCTGGGTTAAGATGCCTAACTGAATAATTATCATCACTATCTTCCCCCAGTGTGGTGGAGTAAGATGCCAAATTTTCTAATGCTGTGTTCTTTAAAAAACAAATATATTTTGTTGAATTAACTGAAACATTAATTGTTTTATAAATTAAATACAAAATGTTTGGCGTCATCCCCCCAATTACGTTATACATCTCTACTATTTAAATTGTTTCACATCGAGGACAGTTAAGAAATAAAAGACAACAATGTTCGCGGATACTGTGATTATTTGTCTACACGTGCTATGAAACTACAGTTTGTTTTTACACCGCCATTTGCATCGTAACAGCTACAGTACAAATATAAATTGCAGTATCTCACGCCTTGATGCGGACAATGTTTATACAGACGAGGTTATTAGATTCATTGCTGACACACAAGTACATAATTAACGACACCTATGAAAAATTATAAACAAATCATAAACATTATGCTCGAATTGAAAAACCAGCGAATACAACTCGGTTCTATGAATCGTAAATTTAGTGAGTTCTTTAATTTCCAGATTACACTTAAGTGTGGAAAAATTTATTTCAAAGTAGAGGAAGAAGGTGTTGATTATATTTTTCCATTTTTCTTATGTTTTGGTACTTTATTTATGAGTCGCCCTTCGTATATTAAAATATTTTATAAACCTGAGCTTTTGTATATGCCCGAGCTTATCCTGTTTATCACATCACGTATTCCGGGTGGTGATTAATAATTAGACAATTATTTCATTGTGAAACGTCTGTCCATTTAACTGACATAATGAAATCACGGTGGTAATTTCAATTATTCAGGATGCTCACTAGTCAACAGCCATTGTTTCCGGCATGACGTGTTTTTAAAGTGCCATCCATAAGCTCGCGTCGTTGGAAAATCCATGGCGGAAATTGCCGCGGACGTTTTGAATTCTTTGAGTTTTTGGCAAGCGCGCGAAATTAGCGAGACGCTGCTTTTTTTTAATTACCTGCCAAGGAATTTCATTCTGCTGCTGTAATATCCGGTGCGCATTTTTTTTTTGCTTTTGAACAACTAACGGGATTTTAGCAAGTAGGTAAATTGCGTACGTCTACTCTTAGTTATAGCTACTGAATACTGACTTTATAAATTACAGGGAAATAAAAAAAAATCTACGAAACAGTTTATAATTAATTAAAAATATTCATGCTACGGCACTACTTGCCAATACAACGCCACGTTTTACAAATGCGGCAGTAAGTTGGAGTTTATTTGAAAACTAAAAATTTATTTACATTACAACAGCGCATTGTAGTTCCGCCACTGTTCTTAACCACTACTATTAAATACATAGCACCAATGCCTGGGCTTCAAAATATCGAACGAGACAGACTATGATGCATCCAGTAGCTCTACGTTCAATGCAATGTTAGAAAATTATTTAGATAAAAGTATGAAACTTCTTTGAGAGTCAATCCGTAAACTGGTTCATCTCGTAAGCAAACAATTTCCTTAATTTTCTGAAATTGTTTCAAGCAATTTTCGAATTGAACGTACACCGCAGGGATTTTTAAACCGTAACAGTTTCAGATTCAATTTGATGGAAGGCGTCCTTTTATAGCTGTTTCGTATCCCAACAATAAAATCGATTTTCCTTCGTCCGTTCTTGAGGCAGACGGGGAAAAAATAAATTAAATTCATTTAAAACACCCGTCATGATAAATTTATTATGATTTAACACTTAACAGCTACACTTTTGACATTTCATCTGTACTGACAATTAAAAAGAATGTTTTACTTCTTCTCTCAAGAGTGGTGGTCAGGATATAATTGATCATGCATATTGAGATGCCACTAATCACAATCACTATCACCCGTATCGAGTTTACCGTAGTTTTAGCTTTCATCATTGCGTGTTTAAATGATAATTCGCCATCAAGACTTTTGATACTTAATCGCACACTTTTCATCTTTATAATCCCCATTCCGAGCTTAATTTTAGCTTTCATTATTGTCTTTAATTGATAAATCGCCTCCAATACACTTTTTCGTTCTTCAGGTTCTCAATCCTAGCTTACTTTTAGCTTTCATTATTGCGTCTTTATTGATAATTCGCTACCAACACCTTTGAGTCTTAATCACGCACTTTTCAGTTCTTCAGATTCCCCTTCCGAGCTTAATTTTATCTTTCATCATTGCGTCTTTAATTGATGTTTCGCCACCAACACATATGATGCTTAACCGCACATTTCTTCGGTCGGTTCCCATTTCGAGCTTGGTTTTAGCTTTCATAATCTGTAAAACCCCTTTATTTACTCTAACCCTTTCTGACGCAGTTAAAAATATTTGGGATATAAAAAGAAACCGAAATATAAATTCTTGATCCTTTCTGCTTGAGTGTTAGAGAGAGCTGGTTTAAATCCACAAACATATGAAACTTGCATGTCCTACATAGAACTCACATGATTCGAATGGGGATCGAACACTTATACCTGCTTAATGTCCCAACTAAATGTCAAGTCTATTCCCAGCGGACCCTATCAATCCACCTGTGCAACTTTATTGACAGTTTATATTAATCTGCTTGCCCCTGTTTTATGAAGAGTTGCTTAAAACTGCAGAAATAGCCACAGTAATAACAAATCCCCTCCAGTGTTCCTTTGTAATTTTATTGTAATTTCCAAGCACATGTTTTGGGGGACCTTTCGCTTTTTACTTTTTTCGCCATCCCATAATTTCTCGTCTGCCTCTATTGATCACATATGAAAGACTTTACTAACTCGTTGCTGGTGCCAGGTATTTCACGCTGCGTCTGACGCCAAATATAAATATTTTATTTCGACTGAGTTATTAGTTAGGCATCGCACTGGAAATCGATACGAAGTACGGATGTGAATGTTTCATTTTCCGTATGCATTAAATCATATCTGTTATTTACGAGAAAATTTCGAATTCAATTCTGTACACACAAATCATCGAGCGTATACATTTGCAATTAAAAAGAGATAAAAATGTGCAAACTGAAATTACCAAACGTCGAACGAGGAATAAACCCCTCATTTTTGTTTTGCGGATATAAATTTTTTTTCGTGTTGAAGTGACCTCCACTACACATAACGAGTACGTTAACATCCTGTATATATATCTCGTGTAACAACGAGATGCTCAAAATGTTATTAGGATATTTTAAATTGAAATCGCAATTTAACTTTTGGCCTCACACGTTGTGATGCTCAAAATTGGAAAAATTCTCGGCAATTCAACACATGTAGTCTTATCCGACCCTCTCGTAACATACTTTGCATGAGCGAGCAAGAAACGTTTAATGCCTTTTATTGTCGGATTAGCATTGTTGAAGAGAAAGTCATTCAGAAACGGCCAACTTGGGCACTATGCGAAAGATATCGTATGTGCATATGCCACATAGAGACGGATCAGTTTCTAAACAATTTTATTGTTATTAATAAGAAAGTTGTTTATAACCAATCCGTTTTCCTGCCTAAATTTTACTAACATAATACTTATAAAAGCACTTCTAGAAATGGGTTTTAGAGCCTTTATAAATGGTTGCGATAATGAAAGCCAAAACCAAGCTCGGCATGGGAACTGGAAGGTAAAGGAAACTTACGATTAAGTTCAAAAGCGTTAGTGTCGGCGCATTATCGATCAAAAACGCCATTATTTTTTAACTAACATGGAATATAGAATTCACAATTACCGTTAATTTCCGTTAAAAATACTATTTTAAGTAAACAATAAGGATTGGCCTAGGGGTGATCGATTTTGAAATAAAATGCGCATGCAATAAGCAATCAAAGCTCTTTAATAAGATTAGTATTCACCACCAATTCTAATTCATATCATGCAGCTCTCACTTAAAGGGGCTTGAGCGGAAAGGATCATTTTTCAAAAAATTATGTTTCGGCAATTAGGTTTCTTTCCTAACTCTAATAAATTTTACTGCGACGTCATGTATAACAAATATGAAATAAGCAGTTATAGAACGGATTAAAAAGTAAAGCAGTGTGTTTCAGAGCCAATATCGATGGTTGTGATAATGAAAGCAAAAACTAAGCTCGGGATGAGAACCGGAAGGCAAAGACGTACGAGTATGGTAAGTGTCAAAAGCGTTAGCGGTGGCTATTATCGATCAAAAACGCTATTATTTTTTTAACTAACGTAGAATACAGGATTCATAATACATTTAATTTCTGTTAGAAATACTATTTTTACTAAACAATCGCGACCGACGTGAGAGTGATCGATTTGGAAACAAAAAAACGCATGCAATCGGCAACCAACGCTTTTTAGTAACGTCAGTATTCACCTCCAATTGTAATTCACATCATTCAGCACTCACTAAGAGGTGCTTAAGCAGAAAGGATTATTTTTCAAAAAAATATGTTTCGGTAACTAGGTCTCTTTTCCTACTGCCACATCCTGTATGAGTGCCATTGTAGTCAGTTGTGATAATGAAAGGTAAAACTAAACTCGGCATAGGAACCGAAAGGCAAAGGAAAGATACGATTAAGCATCAAAAGCGTCAGTGGCGACGCAAATAAATTTTACTGGAACATCCTGTATAACAGATATAAAATAAACAGTCGTAAAACGGATTAGAAAGTAAAGAAATGAGTTTTGATGCCGTTATAGATAGTCGCGATAATGATAGGGAAAACTAATCTCGGAATGGGAACCGAAAGGCAAAGGAAACGTATGATTAAGCATCAAAAGTGTCAGTGGCGAGGCAAATAACTTTTACTGGGACGTCCTGTGTAACAGATGTAAAATAAGCAGTAGTAGAACGGATCTAAAATTAAAGAAATGGTTTTTGGTGTGATTGTAGGTAGTTGCGACAATGAAAGGTAGAACTAAAATCGGGAGAGGAACCGAAAGGCAAAGGAAACGTACGATTAAGCATCAAAAGCGTCAGTGGCGACGCAAATATCTTTTATTGGGACATCCTGTATAACAGATGTAAAATAAGCAGCAGTAGAACGGATAGAAAGTAAAGAAATGGTTTTTTGTGCCATTGAAGGTAGTTGTGATAATGAAAGATAAAACTAAACTCGGGATGGGAACCTAAAGGCAAACGAAACGTACGATTAAGCGTCAAAAGCGTTAGTGACGGCGCATTATCAATCAAAAGCGCTATTATTTTTTAACTTTCGTGGAATACAGGATTCTCAATTATAGTTGATTTCTGCTAAAAATACTATCTTTAGTAAACAATCGGAATAGACGTGAGAATGATCGATTTGGAAATAAGAAGCGCATGCAGTGGGTAATCGTTTCGCGAAAGTTATGTAGTACATGTGGTTCATGTCCTCTGGTTTTAAAGTGCGTTTTTATCGGGAAAAAATGTTCCTACAATATCAACACTGATGCTCCGAAAAACAATTAAAATTCAGCATAAGGAAAGTTCGTTTTTTTTTTGATGTGTGGAAAGAGTTCTTTGTACTGGAATTTAGGAAACAAGTGATTAGACTATTTTGATGTGTATTGAAGCGACATAAAGTGACTGTTAACCGGTTCAATGGAAAAGCAAAAATGCTCGTAATACGAAAACAATTTGTGAAAACTTTGAAATGGATGGCAACGGGGACTATTGTATCAGGTGTAAAGACGTTTTCACCGATGCCGACGTTAAGTTAATTGCAAACAAATGTATCATCATTTTTGCGAAGGAATTTCTGATCTTCGGGGATTTCACATGCGAAGAGCATCCTGGAAATGTTCAAAATGTGATTATGATGTTTCCACACAAACGGCCAAGGTCATCTCTGTTAAAAACATAATAAATCCAACTACTCAAGAAAAAGTTAAAACTAACCGGATAACTTCCGAACTCGAACCTAACACAAAAATTTTAGTTTTAATGATTAAAATAATTTTCGAACAAAACGAAAATATTCAAATGAAGCTCGAAGCAGTTCTAATTGAAAATCGTGAATTAAAACGGGAACTAGCTGAATTCAAAGACCAAATGAAAATAAATGTCATTGAAAATAAAGTTACTTTCATAGAAAAAAGAAAATTACTCAAAAAAATAAATTTGAGAAAACTGTAACCCCGATGCAATCCTGTAGCGATAAATTAAAAGAAACTTCTATAAAACCAATACAAACCAATGGAAAGGTACAAGAAGTTAATAGTGACCAAAGAAGAAACGATTCTCACAAAAAAATACCGTCAGAAAGATGTAATAAACCTACAGCAGCGGCAATAGCAAAAATTAGTAAGGCAGAAGTAAATACAGCAATTATATTAGCAGAAACAAACAATAAAATTAATAAAATAAAAAATTTGACAAATCCGAATGGAAACATCCTAAAAGAAGAAAATATACAGGTATTGTTGGTAAAGAAAATTGTACGGACTCCTGTATTGCAGCAATTCTAAAATTTGCATCACTTTACGTAACCCGGCTTCATAAGGACACTAAATCTGAAAATTTAATCCAATATTTGAAACCGTCTTTCCCAGAAGTCATATGCGAGCAACTGAAATGAAAGCACCCAGACGTATATGCTTCGTTCGAGATATCAATGCAGCAAGAACATTTATATTTGTGAATCATTTTTTATACAGAAAAACAAAAAAAACAATAACGCCATAAACTTACCACACAGTATTTCCGTGTTTCATTTAAATGTCCAAGGGTTAGGTAATAAAATCAACGAAATTGAAATACTACAAGACAATCAGAAATTGGACATCATGTGTTTTACCGAACATTGGGTATGTAAAGATGAAATTAAACTTCTTCACATTCCAAACTTTAAATTAATATCCTACTACTGTCGATCAGAGAACACACGCGGAGGATCTGCTATTTACGTAAGAGATAATCTGAAAGCATGGAATAATATTTGCGCTAATGTAGCTGCTGCAAATATGTTATTTGAAAGTTGTGCAGTAACCATCACCGAAAAATCGATTTAATATGTGTATATCGTCCACCTCACAGTGACATTCTATATTTTTTGGATAGATTGGTAAAACTTTTAAATAAGTGTTATGAATATTGCGACGACATTATATTATGTGGAAATCAAAGCAAAGCTTTTCAATTCGTACAAAATGGTGGTGGATGTATTCGATTCATGCTGATTGAAGAACTATTTAGTTCAGCAACCTACACGAGTGCAAACAAATGTTCATGGCACTACCACATCAACGTGCATAGATTATTTAGTCTCAAATTTACCTGCCGATGATCTCAGAAGTGAAATTGTTTACTTGCATATATCGGACCATTTCGGTCAAAAACTGACATGGAATGTTATCAACGAACAACCACAACATAACGAAAAAATAAATCATTTTACAAGATATCACCTACTAAGAAAAATTTGACTACGCTTTCAGAATCACTGCAACACATTGATTGGCGGTTTATACACCATGTCAGTCTTTCTGTTTCAACTAAATTTGAATATTTCTTTAATATTTTTATTAAAACATTACAACGAGACATGTAAAACGTGTACAACGTCCGATAAGAAAAGAAAGCAATGGATCACAACAGAAATTCGTGACTTTAGTGAGTACCTAAAAAATCTATTTTGGCTATCTAAAGACTCGGGAAATGAACAAATTCTACGTTTGTATAAACAAAGAAAACAAGAATATAAACAGTCAATACTTCAAACAAAAAGAGAATATAACTCCAACAAAATCGATACAGCACAAAATAAGACACATATGATATGGAAAGTAAACACGATAGTTTAGGAAACTCTGACCGGAAAAAGGATAAAACTAAATTAAAAACTGAAGAGAGGGTACTAACGAGTCCTGAAGAAGTGGCGTCATTATTCGGAGCTTATTTCTCAAGCATAACATCTATAAAACTGAAAAAACATTTTGGACAAAACATATTAACCAACTGCACCGTTGGAATTAATAAAGACACTACTATGTTTTTTTATCCAATCATCCCACAAGACAACTTGAAAAACAAATATAATACAGGACCTGATAAAGTTGATCTCATTAACCAGTCTGTCTCGGAAGGAACATTTCCAGATATTTTAAAAATCGCTGAAATCATTCCCGTTTTTCAAAAACAGGATCCTCAACATAGAGAACTATCGGCCAATAAGCCTACTCAGCGTATTTTCTAAAATAATAGCAAAGGACTGTCAAATCACCAGTTTTCTAAATAAGTACCAACATCTGCACGATTTCCAACATGGATTCCGAATGGGTCGATCCATAGAAACTGCATCTACAAGTTTCATAAATTTCATACAACGCGAGCTTGATCATCAAAAGTATGTAGCTGGAGTATTTTTTGATATCTCCCGTGCATTTGACAGTGTAGATATCAATTTTGTTACTGAAAAGCTGTTTTATTTGGGGATCCGAGGAAATATATTAGACTGGGTAAGGTCTTTCTTAACAAATAAAAAAAATCACTGTGAAAATTCAAGAGAGCAATTCTGAAATATTGGATTTAACAGTGTTGCGCAGGGCTCGGTCCTAGGACCACTGATATTTATCTTATTTATCAATGACATACTAAAATACATGTCGGACATACACCTGGTCAATTTTGCACGACAAGAGCATTATTTTCGGACAGCACCGAAGCTTTAAGCTTAACAGTATCCAACGTCCTTGATCAGTTTCAATCGTGGTGTAATGCAATCAACTTATTATTAAACACAAATAAAACGCAATGCTTATATTTCAGAAACAGCGAACCAGCCAGGAGTGCAAGAGTAACTAGTGTGAAAAGTGTAAATTTCTTAGGATTTGTACTTGATAGCGAACTGAAATGGGAAGAACATTTGAATTTTGTTTGCAAGAAACGATCCTGTGGTTATTTTGCTATTAATAGACTTAAATGTGAAGTGTCCCAAAAGGTGTTATTTCAAATGTACTACGCGATGATTTACTCTTGTATTAGATATAATATTATTTTGTGGGGTTAAGCGACAAACATTGATAGTTTTTGTAAACGAATTAAAAAGTAAAGAAATGAGTTTTGGAGCCAATTACGATAGTCGCGATAATGAAAGCGCAAAGTAAGCTCGGGATAGGAAGCGGAAGGTAAAGGAAACGTACGATTAAGCGTTAGTGGTGGCGCATTATCAATCAAAAACGCTATTATTCTTTAACTAACGTGGAATACAGTAATCCCAATTACAGTTAGTTTCTGTTAGAAATACTATTTTTAGTAAACAATCGAGATGCAATGCAATCATCAATCAAAGCCCTTTAGTAATTGTACATTCATATCATTCAGCACCCACTGGGAGATTCTTAAGCAGAAAGAATCCTTTCTAAAAAAAATATGTTTTGGTAACTAAATCTTTTTTCCGACCTCAAATAAATTTTACTGAGACATCCTGTGTGACAAATTTAAAGTAAGTAATAGGTAGTTGGTAGCCGAGTAGTTCAGTCCGCTGGCAACGGACTTGACGCTTGTCGGGCAATTATTTAGGAGTAGGTTCGAATCCTCTCCTGGTGCATGTGGGTTGTATGTGGGAGATAGAATTTCCATGGCTCGGACCGTGTTCGGATTCTGCCGGCTCCTTCGAACTGGGTTTTCTGCGTTTCCTCAGTTTGTAAGGCGAATGCCGAAGGAGAAATTATAACATCAAGTCGGCCGCAGCCACCAACTGCCCCCCTCCCCGACAAGCTTGGGGAATTTATGGGAAAAAAAGCAGTAGTAGAACGGACCAAAAAGTAAAGGAATGGGTTTTGGAGCCATTATCGGCGGTCGCGATAATGAAAGCTAAAACTAAGCTCGGGTGGGAGTTGAAAAACAACTTTAAACAATAAGAAAATTGTTTATAACCGAATGTTGTTTATAACCAAAATAGTGCAAAAATTAAAAACAACTAAATGAATTTATCCTTGCGTTTCCGATCGAACCGAAAGTCAGACTAAACGGAGCAATTTATTTCAACTTTTAGTTTATTGTATTAAATACATAAATTGCGTTGTTTAAAACCGATCAAATTTGACTTCAACGTCGGAATCAATAGTGCCAAAACAAACTTATAAAAAAAAAGTATTGATCGCACACGTAGAATATTTGTTGCTCGGGTCACAATTAGCGCTATCGGTTTCCATTTCATGCCCTTAATTGACTTGTACACTTCCAGTATTCCGGTAATTATAGATCGCCCTTAATTTACGACAAAAGAAAAACGTCAACATAACCTAATTTCTTCCCCTGATTTTCGGCCGATTTAATGCACTCCTTTTAAATCCCGTACTCGTTCGAATAAAATTATATTGTGTACACGACAAGTGTTTTTTATGTCACCTAAAAAATCATCAAGTTCAGCTAAACGTGATTTCAGTGAGGAAAATAACATCCTTGAGAATATAACTTATTATACAGAATGTTTGTAGAACAGTAGACAGCCAGTTAACTCAGTTAATAATTGAAAAAATCAAGTAATTCTTATTTTGTTTTGATTGACCATATGTAAGACTATAAAATGACATACGTTCTACAATCACCCTGTATAATGTATAATACTGTGACGGGAAAGTGACGTCACCACCTAGACGACGCTAGTTCACGTCATGGGTATCTTCGAAAACGATCGGGCACTTTCCTAAACGAAATCTAAAGCTCGTCCCTTTGGATGGAAGGACAGTGACGAATTACCACGAATACGACTTAAATTAAGATTGAAAACCAACTATTTTTAATTTATACTTTTCTTAAAAACGTATAAAAGCTGTTATAAATATGACGGTATTTCACAGAAAACAAAACTAAAATTCCTCTCGATTAAATGCAAAAACAATTATAAAATCAAAGAGGCAGGAGTTTTTTTTTTGTGATTCATGTTAACGAGCGCCGTTTACGAGTTGAATGCCATTAAAGAGGAGAATATCATGTTTCAAAGACGTACCACATTAAAGCAACAATAAAAAGTATGTAAACATGGCGCCTTCACCTGAACATAAGCACCAGGCATGATGAAGCGGGAGACGGGTATTAGCATTGCAAATATTGTGTAACTCTTCTCGCCAGGCTCTGACATCGACTTTGCTTCATATTCGAAGGCAGACATTCGTATATACATCGTCTTACGCAAACAAATAAACGTTTCATTCAATTACCGAGGGCGGTTTGCATTCATGAGTTTCTGTTTTATACATACATACAACTGATACACACATACAACTGCACTTGCTCTTTTTCTTTGCTGGTGATATCAGTGTGATGATATCCGAGGAAAACTGCTTTTGTCTTTTCTTTGTTTTACGATGGCTTCAATCCCCAAGGGAAACTCCTCAGCTTCTCTAAACTTGTCGGTTCATTCCATATTTCATGTATACATGCAGTGAAATTATTTGGATTATCGTCAAGTATGGCATAAAACTTTGTTTTGCATAATAAACGAGGTGATACCCAAAAGTTCTGCGTAACTTTAAATATCCCGGGTGAATTGCTCGTATTATTAAGGTTACTGGGTAGGTAAGGTACCGCAAATTTTCTATCTCACTCTGCCTCTTTTAATTTGCAATTAAAATGACTTACGACGTCATCGCTTTCGTTGTTTAGTTGTAAGTACATTTTCTTTTTCTTTTTTCGTTCCCATGCCGAATTTCGTTTTGACTTTCATCATTGCAACCGCAGATGATGCCCCGAAACCTACTTCTTAACGTTCTAATCCTTTCTCGCTAGATGGAAGCAAGCAACAAATTTATTTAATAACAAAGATATTTAATGCTGACAATAAATTCCTTAACTTATCCACGTCTACAAGAACTCCCCTATTCATTGGCCTAACCTTAAGACGCTGAAAAACAACTCAAGCTCTGTAACACTCTTTGTATAATTTAGATTTTTTTCTTTGGTATATTTTATTTTGCTACATTTTTCAAGTCATTCAGGGAACATGAATAATCACATTTGTATTAAAAATAAAATCTTCGAACGTCATGAATAATCCAACCCATTTACGGTATAAACGAGCCAGCTTTCGAACTCATTTTTTTCCCTTCTTGAAGTCATGATTTAAATAATACTTTAATAAATTTCCCGCGTTAAAAAAACGGGTTCCTCTCCGACGAGATAACGACGTAAATAGATTCCGTCATCCGTAAATAATTGCCTGAGCTTATGCCCGTGCATCAAGAAAATATTTCGCGTCACCTGAAATCTGCAGTAATATGGCGAGTCGTGCTTTGAGGGACCGTCGTCGTCAGGTCTGCCAACAGATAATGACGTCCTTAGATGCTATTGTGTAGTTGCAGCAATTCGTCTGTGGTCGCAACCAATTAGGAGAGATGCACTTGACACATTGAAACTCTCAACGCGACGCGTATATCCTGGGTTAATTTAGCCAGGGAAAGGTAGTTTACGCCGTCCTTAACAATCGATACAATTCAGGTATATTCTTTTTTTTAATTAACTCGGAATGTAGGATTGACGTGAGGGTATTTGATTTTGAAACAATAAACGGATGCAATCGGCAATCAATGCTTTTTTTGGGGCCAATGTCGGTGGTCGCGATAATGAAAGCTAAACCTAAGCTCGGATAGGGAACCAGAAGGCTAAAAAAACGTACCACCAAGTGTCAACAGTGTTAATAATCAAAAACGCTATTATATTTTAATTAACATGGAATACAGAATTCACAATTACAGTTAATTTCTATTAAAAATACTATTTTAAGAAAACAATCGGTATAGACGTGAGAGTTATCGATTTTGAAATAAAAAGCGCATGCATTCGGCAATCAAAGCTTTTTGGTAAGGGCAGTATTCGCCATCAATTGTACATTCATGTAATTCGACACTCATTCAGAGGTACTTCACCAGAGAGGATAATTTTTCCAAAAATTATGTTTCAGAAACTATAGATGATCTATTTTAAGAATGCAGTAGCGTACGCATAGTGAGACCGATTTATATAGGGAACCACTTTTACTTTCAGTTCCAGAACCAACGACACTATTCTAAGTTTTCTAGATAGTATAAATTAGTAATCATCAATTCTTGACATCTTTTCATTTCAGCACATTAACGTAACCGTGAAAAGTTTAAGCGCAAGCTAGCATCTGACTTTTCTTCAGCCAATGGTGATGACGGCCATTACTGCATTTTTAAAGCAGATTGACTATAGGTCTATTTTTCTACCTCAAATAAATTTTAGTGCGACTTCCTGCATAACAGATGCAAAGCAGTTGTAGAACGGATTATAAAGTAAAGAAATATTTTTGGAGCCAATTTCGATGGTCGCGATAATGAAAGCTAAAACTAAACTCAGCATGGAAACTGAAAAGCACAGGAAACATACGACTAAGCGGCAGTCGGCAACCAAAGCAACCAAATCACCTTCATATCACTCAGCACTCACTCACGCGTGCTTAAGTAAGAAGGAAGGCGAAACCTAGAGGATTTAGGTCCTCTCCGTCTTCTTGCAAATGAGTCAGTCTTGTCGAGGGAGTGATTTTTGGTTCCAAACTTACCTCGAACCAACACTTAGGCAAAATAGCAGAATGGTGAGACCCACAATAACCTATGCCGTTAAGCACAACGCCCACCGCTGCAATGGAAATCCTTCTAGACCTCCCTTCCTTACACATTGTGATAATGGGAGAGGCAAGACGAGGACTCCACAGATTGCAGCATTCATGTCACCCACTTAATACAAGTACGGGTCATACAAGTATCGTTGGCAGCATAAGGGGTCCTTTACTCGATATGAGGACGGACTATATGGCACCCAAAGGCAACATAAACCTGTTCATTAACATAGAAATTAATGAATCTGTTGAGTTTCGGGAACCTGAACAGAACTTTCCTCCTGGAAATCTGATCTGGTATACGGATGGCTCCAGAACTGAGACTGGTGCCGGGTCTGGAATTAACGAGCATAGACCAAAGAAAAAGTTATGCTTCCCGTTGGGCCAATTTGCCTCCGTATTCCAAACAGAAATATACGCCATATTACAATGTGCGCGGGAAAACAAAAGAAGGGCTTACACAAATAAGCGGATCTTTATCCTAACCGATAGCCAGGTGGCTTTAAAGGCTTTGGTAAGCCCAAAGATCTCTTCCAAACTGATGTGGGAATGCTTAAGTGAGCTCAATGATCTGGCAGAATCTGTACTCTGGTGTGGGTGCCAGGTCTTCGGGGTATTATCGGCAACGAACGGGCCGGTGAACTATCCAAGCAGGGTGCGGGTATGGCAGACCTTGGCCCTGAACCTGTCCTAGGTATAACCAAGAATGCTATTCGGGGTTTTTTTAGTGAGTGAATATGCGAGGAACATAACAGATACTGGCTAAGCAGACCAGGACATCGCCACAGCAAAACCTTCCTTAGAGGTCCTTGCAAAAAGAGAGCTGCAGAACTTTTGCTTTTAAGCAGGGCGCAACTCAAGATCACCACAGGGTTGCTAACAGGACACCTGACTGTTAAGGAGGATCTTTGGAGGATGGGTAAATTCAATGGGGATCTAAACTCCAGACTCTGCAATGGAGAACCAGAGACAGCAATGCACATTTTGTGTAGATTGTGGCAGCGTATATTCGGACATCTCATGATAGTTCCCGAAAATTTCAATACGCAATCAGTGAAAAATCTGTACCAGCTGGTGCAGGAGACATGCCTCACTGAATGGTTGCGGTAAGAGAACCAGAATGAACACAATAAGCCTAAGTGGCTGCGATGCCTCCGGCGCAGACGGGTTCTGGTGAAGGAAAAAAAGGAAGTTTCTTTTTATTTAAATTTATATTTCGGTTACTAGCTGTTGTGTAAAACGGACAAAAAGAAAAGAAATGGATTTTGGAGCCATTACACGTGGTCGCGATAATGAAAGCTCAAACTAGGCTCGGGACTGAAACCGGAAGACACAGGAAACGTTCAACTCAAATCAAAAAACGCTTTTATTTTCTAACTGACATGAAATACAGAATTCACAATTACAGTTAATTCCTATTAAAAATCCTATTTTTAGTAAACAATGGGGATAGACATGATTTTGAAATAAAAAGTGCATGCAATCGACAATCAAAGCTCTTAAAAGCGGAAAAGGAGAAATCTGTAGAGTTGTCAAATATCTGGGAGTTATTTTTGACCAGAAACTGAATTTGGAATAAACATGTCAAAGTGACAGCGTCACCGTGCGATGGGCGGACTTTGGGGACCATCACTAAAAGTCGCTCTATGGCTGTACACTGCCATAATTAGGCCCATATTCTGCTATGTAGCGCTGATTTAGTGGCCCAGAGTTAGACTATCGATGACAGCATCTGAGCTCTCACGTGTACAGAGACTGGCATGTATAAAAGACTGCGCCCATTAGACATGACCTAATCGGACCGTGTAAGGATGGTAATCGGGCTGACACGTGCAAAAAGCCATTCTCTCCATAGTTTTATATGAGATAATGCCTGGCATGGTAAGGTCTAGTGTCTGACGGACGCGATAAGGGTTAGTGGGGGTAATAAAACTATGGAGAGAATGTTTTCGGCCCGGTTAGTCCCACAGCGGTCCTATTACGGTCAGCTCTAATGGGTGGAGTCCTTTAATACTACTGCACTGAAATCCACTCCCACCACCACCTTGACTTCCCTTCACTGAATACATGTGTGGAGGAGATGTCACTGGGATCAATCCTGAGACTGCGGGCAAAAAAGATATAAAATAATAAAGGTCCTGGAGGTAGACACCACCTTCTTTTGGAGGATGCCTTACAAGAAACTTCGCTTTTTGGGGCGGTGGTCGATTCCTCCCACCTAAATAATATATTAAACTCGACAAATCACGCATAAAACTATGGAGATAATGTTTTCGGCCTGGTTATAGTCCCAGAACGATCCTATTATGGTCAGGTTTAATGCTCCACCGCTGCCTTAGGGGCCATCTTTGGCCTCCCTCCACCGAATTACGTGACACTGGGATCGGTCCTGAGACTGGGGGCAAAAAGGCTATGGAATAATAAAGGTCCTGAAGGTAAACACCGTCTTATCTTGGAGAAGGCCTTACAAGAAACTCCGCTATTTGGGGTGTGGTCGATTCACTCCCACCTAAATAATATATTCAGAAAGCATATCAGTGTTAGGTTGAATGTTGAAGTTGCGCTCGAACTCAACATATTCATCTTTACTGATGGATCTAAAACCCCGGAAGGAACAGGCGTAGGAATTTTCTCCGACGACCTGGACCTTCACATATGCATAGATAGCACTTGGCCAACTGACAACTGTTTTTCAAGCGGTATTAGTTGCCATTATACAGGGTTTACCAATACGGGTTACCTACAATTTTATAGGAATAAAACTCAAAATTTTCAAGGAAATTCGGAAATGTTAATTAAATATGAAAATATGAAATTTCTCAATTATGTATGAAACACAATGTCGGCCAAATGACCGCCGCGGCTCCTTTGGCAGGCCTCAATCCGCTTGATGAAATTCACCATGACATTCTCGCACATTTCTCTGGGAATTTCGCCGATGACACGTTGAATTTCGAATTTGAGTTCTTTAATATTCTGTGGATGGGTAGCGAAGACCTTTCACTTCAGGTACCCCCACAAAAAAAAATCGAGCGGCGTCAAGTCACACGAACACGATGGCCAATGCACGTCGCCGTTTCGAGAGATAACACGGCCGGGGAATTGCGTTTCCAGCAAATCCAGCGTCGCACGCGCCGTGTGGCTCGTTGCACCATCCTCCTGGAACCAAATGTCTCTTAAGTCCATGGGCGGCAAACGAGGTCATAAAAACTGATTAATCATGACGCGATATCTTTCACCGTTCACCGTAATTGCTCTTCCTTGGTCGTTCTCGAAAAAGAACGGACCAGTGATGCCTTCGGACCAAAATGCGCACCAAATAGTAACACGTTCTGGATGCAGCTGTCTCTCAACAATCTTATGTGGATTCTCCAGTCCCCAAATGCGGCAGTTTTGTTAGTTAACGTGGCCACGGAGATCGAAATGTGCCTCATCACTCAGCATGATTTTTTGATGAAAATTGGAATCTGTCCTCATTTGGGCCAATATCCATTCAGCAAAAGCACGACGCTGGCCATGGTCTGGGGGCTTCAATTCCTGTGTCAGCTGAATTTTGTAAGGATGGAGAGCCAAATCCTTCGTCATAATACGCCAAGTTGTCATTTGTGAGAAGCCTAACTGCTGCGAATGACGATTGCTCGGCCACTCTCTGGCTGACAGCAGCGATGTTTTCGGCAGACCGGCCAGAACGAGCACGTACAGGCGGTCTTTGGTCTAGCACCGACCCGGTAGTCCTGAATTTGTTGACAATGTTTCGAATTGTCTGCTCAGTTGGCCGATTAAATTGACCAAACGTAGCACGCAATGCACGATGTGTAGCGCGCACAGATGATCCCGACTCGATAAATTTTTGCACGATTGTTACTCGTTGTACTGTACAACGCCATGATAACAATTGAATAAGTTGACAGTTTGAAAATAACACTTTTTTTTCGCGGCGATAGTGCTATTTCGTGGCTACAAATCGTTAACAACCCTAATCCCTATTGGTAAACTCTTTAGAAGATGCAAAAGCAATTTTTGATCGAGGTGTTCAGAATAAAGTCGTGAAGATAGCTTAGCTTAGATAGCAGACCGGCACTTTTAGTTCTTACCAGAAAATATCCTTAGCAAAATTTATGTTTCGGTAACTTGGTTTCTTTTTTAGTGATCGATTTTGAAATGAAAAGCGTTTGCAATCGGCGATCAAAGTTTTCTAGTAAGGACTATTCACCACCAATTGTACGTTCCTTTCATTCGGCACTCGGAGTTGCTTAAGCAGAAAGGATCATTTTCCAAATATTTAGGCTTCGGTAACTAGGTCTCTTTTCCTAACTCTAATAAATTTTACTGCGACGTCCTGTATCATAGATATAAAATAGAATAGACTAAAAAGTAAACAAATGGCTTTTGGAGACACTATCGATGGTCATGATAATGAAAGCTAAAACTAAGCTCGGTTTGGGAACTGGAAGGTAAAGGAAAAGAACAAGAATAACTTTTATTCAGCTCAATAATTTACAGTTTCGTCAAAATTAAAATTAAATTAAATGAAATTGCAATTACAATTTTAGGGTATCTTCAAGATATTCATTTACATTATAATACGCCTTGCCTATTAAATGTGATTTTAATTTTTTGGCAAACAATTTCTTTGGCAATTTGGTCCATCCTATCGGTAGTTTATTGTATAGGTACAAATGTCTAGTTTGTACTGCCGTGGCATTTATTCTTCGCATTGATACTTCTAATTTGTAATGGCTTCTTAAGTTTACAGGTATTGTAGCTCTTCTTTTCGGTAATGTGTCAGCTTCGTCATGAACTCTTGTAAGCTGAGAGTGAAGGTACAGTGATGTCATTGTCATTATGCCAAGTTTGCGAAACAAAGGTTTGCAATGACTTTGTTGAGCAACGTGTTCAATAATACGAATTGCCTTTTTTTGGGCAACAAAGACGGCCTGGGCGTGAGCAGATTCTCCCCAAACTTGGATGCCGTAACTCATTCTTGACTGAAATAGGGCGAAATAAGCAACTAATGAGGCTTCTTTATCTACAATATCCCTAATTCTTCGGATTGCGTAGGTAGCCGCGGCAAGTTTGTTTAGTAGTTCATCCGTATGCGCTTTCCAAGTTAGTCGGGTATCCAGTGTAATACCAAGGAATTTAGTAGCATTCGCTGCTATTAAACCAGTGTTTTGTTTGGCAGTGAATGATAATTTCGATGATTTATCGTTGTTTAAGAGTAGTTTATTATCGGAAAACCAGATTGCAGCTTCTTTGTTTGCTTTGTCCAGGTTTACTTGTGCTTCTTTGTAACTATGGCCCTTGCATATTAAAGTTGTATCATCTGCATATAGTATAGTATGAGCTGGTGTTTGATGCGGCAAATCATTAATAAAAATACTGAAGAAAAGAGGTCCCGTCTGTGAGCCTTTTGGAACACCAGTAAGAATGGGTGACAGGTTGCTGATTTGTCCACCTAGGTAGACGCCTTGCTTCCTATTTTTCAGATAAGATTATACGAGTTGCAGAGTGATTCCTCTTATGCCATAATATTCGAGTTTCGAAAGGAATATATCGTGTTGCATGCAGTCGAAAGCTTTACTCAGATCACACAGTAAAGCTTCACAATCGCAATGTTCTTCGAAAGCATCCCATACATAATTCAAAAGCGATAGTACTGCATCTGTCGTGTTTTCCCCTTTCTGAATCCGAACTGGCAATCAGTCAAACAGTTGTTTTTGGAAAAGAAGTTATTCAACCTGGTGCATAAGGCAGTTTCGAAGATTTTAGATGGGACAGGCAGAATTGAGATGGGTCTGTAGTTGGTGATGGAAGAACGGTTTCCTTTTTTGAATACGGGCACAATCTTCGCTATTTTCATTTCGTCAGGGACTACATCTTCTTGGAAGCACGTGTTGATAACATTCGCTAGAGGATGAGCTATATGACTAAGAGTCAAAAGCGTTAGTTGCAGCGAAGTATAAATCAAAAACGCTATTATTTTATAACTAACATGGAAAACAGAATTCTCAATTACAGTTAATTCCCGTTTATTTTTAGTAAACAATCGGGGTAGACGTGAGAGTGATCGATTTTGAAACAAAAAGCGCATGCAATCGGCAATCAAAGCTTTTTTAGTAAGAACTATTCACCACCTATTCATAACATTCAGCGCTCACTCAGAGGCGATTAAGCAGAAAGGATCATTTAAAAAAAAATTGTATTTTCTTACCTCAAATAAATTTAACTGCGACATCCTGTATAACAGACGTAAAATAAGCAGAACGGAGGAAAAAGTAAGAAATGAATTTTCAAGCCATTATAGGTGGTTGCGATAATGAAAGCTAAAGCTACGTTTGGGTTGGGAATCGGAAAGCCAAAGAAAGTGGTGGCCTATTATCATATTATCAATCAAGGACGCCATTAAAAAAGTTGAACGGTCAGGAGTTTATTATCAATCTAAATAAGAAAAGAAAAATATTTTCTACGTTGTCTTTACTATTAAAAAAAAAGAATTATGTCAACCAATACTATTTCCGGACATTGGATTTAAAATTACCGCGACCTTGAACGTATTTACATAAAAACAAACATTTCGAAACACAAATAGCCGGCCAACATTTACATTTAATATTTAATTCAAGTTTATAATCTGGACATGGTCCAAGCCGCGAATTTACGACCGCAGGTTATAAAAACACGGACCGACCTGCAATCTCGGTGTTCAGTGTTGTGCGCAGGAACGCGCGATCAATCACGGAAGGATAAAAAAACTGTCAAAAGTGTTGAATTTGAGACGCGGAAGTGGAAATACTTGCAAGTTCGATTTCTATGTTTAATAGGTTCTGTAATGCCACCGTAGAAGAGATTTGATCGCTGAACTTTTCGAATTCTAGCAAATATGTAAGGTTCTTTTCAAAATATTGTGAATTCTTTATGCTGAGAGTAGCGATTGTTTCATTCAAACTTGAAAGTAGGCGGAGTTTGGAAAGAAAACGCAAACGTTCATTTGCCCGCTAGCCACGCCTAAGTCGCTATACATGCTGCGCACTAGCTAGGACGGCATGGAGTTGGGGGTTTTACAACAATACGCGCGCACATTTCCAAATCATAACGAAACATACGATATGTCAAATAAGAAGTATGTATGTGGAACATTGTTATTATTAATTACTACTATTACGTCAAGAGTGATGACCTTGATGAACTTACCTATTTTCGTTGACAACTGCAGAGGTTGTTGATTTTATCGCTAGGCCGTCATTATTGAATGGATTACAGACCGCTGATAATTAAACAGATCAGTGAAGTGTCTACACACGCCGCAAATTATTAACGACCCCTGTTCGACGTTCATTAATATCGCCTGTTTGTAACATGTTTACCGAAGAAGTACCACAAGAAGTAATTAATTATTCACGTTCGCTCTGTCTGTTAATGCAATTGTAGTCTTTACAAATCGTCGTTGTTTATTTCATGTGATTTTTTCTTACATGTCCCTCGTAGAATTTGAAGCCAATAGCTCTTACCTACATTTCTTTGAAACGTATGTACAACATAGTACGTTCAATAAAAAGTCCGCAGGTAATTTTGTATTTCTTTGAGACTAGTGTCAGTAACGCCCCCTTTTCTCGCATCATTGGGTTCTTTTTTTTTGGTCGATTTTTTAATGAACACTTTGGTTTTTGTCTGCTTGGATTCGTTTAAACGTAGCCAGTTGAAAAGTCCTAATGGCTTCTTTCAATTACAGATGCAAATACGTCACCATATTTTACTACAGCTAGGCGTATAATTGACGTTATCAATAATAGATGGCGTTTAAACAATGTGTCTTGCAGGGCTTTGTGAAATATTAAATAACTTACTTAGATTGTTCCTTATTTTCATATTTGATAGGTACTAGATCTTCTCGTTAAGTCAATAAAATATTATAAGTAATAAATTCGCGCGCAGGAGAAGAATTAATATCAGCAGAACGTCGAAAGAGTATTGCCAGTGAAGTAATAAAACTTCGTAATGCAATGATTTCGGCTCCGAGGGAGGCTTTAAACTTTAACTTGAATGGGCACTTTTCAAAGTCAAATAACCGAAAGTCTTAAAAACTTCCCTTGTACACAAAAGGCAAGACCAGTTTATTGAATTCGCCACGTATGCTGCGTCATAATTTCGGAAAGTTTGCGCCGCCGCCGTCGTGAAATTGATGTCCTTATTCGACTGCGGAATATACGAACACTGCTGTTGAATAGACAAATTTAATAAATATATATACAACCTGTTTAAAATTATTTTGTAATTAGATGACAAGCGTATTAGTTTTATAGGTACATTTCTTTTCTTTTCGAAACAATCGGTACGTACAGGTTGCAGTAGTTCTTCTTAATTGTGTAATGAATAACGCGATTAACGTGTTGTAGTATAATTTCGTTTACTGCAAGTCGGTTTTGATTCCAGTGGATTCCTTATGCATTCTCTGGATAATTATTTCGGTCCTAATTAGGCTTCATCAGTAAAAGTAACAAGATCTACATCGCAATCTCATCGACCAACCTTCTTACAGAACAAAGAAAATGAACCTAACACAACTTCTATGTTTTGGCAAATTTCATGTTGTTTCATTCGTTTACTTTCAGCAAATTTTTTTTATTAATCAAGCCTTTTTTCCGGCGGTCTTCCTTTTTTCCTACTGACAGTGGTGGTGGCTGCTAGTAATTTTTTCCACGTGGCCATACCTACCATTTGAGTAATTTCGTAATTCGTTATTTCGATGTTGTTAATACAATGGCGTAGCTATCGTAAGATATTTAGTTCAATGTGACGTAGATGGACCACAAATTATCAATAATTCTATTTTAGTAAAATAGTGAAACAGGAACCGAGAAATAACGCCTCAATCTGATAAATGAGTGTGTTGGTCAAAGCAATCCAACTTGACCAACTTTATGTTTTGGGGATGAGACGAATGATATGTACCATGAGCCCTAGATGTTAACGCTGCGAAATTCGTCTTTTATTCGGATATACAAAAATTGAGCTTTTCTATTTTCTTTTTCGAAATATGGAGAATACATCTATTTAGAGCCTCAAATCCCTCTTTTTGAGTACCAAGATTTATTTTCATGATTTTCTCTTTGCTTTTCACCATCTTTGTTGGTCTGGGGAAGGAATTTTATTTCCCTGTACACACTAATACTGACTAATTAGAATCTAAACCTTAATTTGGTTTTAATAGTAATCGCCATATAGCCTCAATCATAGATGATAGACCAGGATTCTGGATTAGTGAGAAGGTGAATGAAAATTCATAAGAACATAGGTCACATTGTACTACCCTCATAATCAACTGTCAGCACTATTTGAGCCATCCCACTCTTCGTCCGACAGAGGAGCATTGTGAATTCCATTGGTATGTCGATTCTGGGATCTTTAGTTCCGTAAAGCATTAAACAGTCTTGATGACGGCGCTATAGCCGGTTCAGGGCCCCAAGCCTTGTCTAGCCAGTTCACCTGCCTGCTCATTGCCATGTTCTAGCGTGTCCTTTAACCCAAATAAAGTATAGAATGTTGTATTTAACTACTTGTTTTAGTGCACCGTGGCATTGGAGTGTTATTACTAAGGATATTTCCGCTTTGCTATGGCTTGCTATCTTGACGACTTTATTCTGAAAACCTCGATCCAAAATTGTTCTTGCATCTTCTATAATGGCAACTAATACCGCTTGAAAAGCAATAGTCAGTTGGCCAAGTGCTATGCATATGTGAAGGTCCAGGTCGTCGGAGAAAATTCCTGCGCCTATTCCTTCCGGAGTGTTAGATAAAGATGAATATGTCGAGTACGAGTGCATCTTCAGCATTCAAGCAAACACTGAATGCTTCCTGAATATATTATTTATGTGGGAGGGGTTTCTTGTAAGGCCTCCTCCAAGATAAGGTCGTGTCTACCTCGAGGACTTTTGTTATTCCATACCTTTTCGCCCGCAGTCTCAGGACCGATCCCAGTGCCATCTCCTCCACATATATGATCAGTGGAGGGAGGCCAAGGGTAGCCTCTAAGGCAGCGGTGGGAGTGGATTTCAGTGCAGGAGCACTAAAGAACCTCACCGTAATAGGACCGTTCTGGGACTGTAACCGGGCCGAAAACATTCTCTTCATGGTATTTTATGTGATAACCCCCACTAGCCTTTATCATATCCGTCAGACTTCAAATCGTACCATACCGGACTTATTTCATATAAAACTATGGAAAGAATGTCGTTTTGCACGTGTCGGCCCGATTACGATCCTAACACGGCCAGGTCCTTTATACATACATGCATGACAGTCTCTGTCATGATGGTATTGTCGATAGTCCGTCTCTGGGCCACCAGACCAACGCTATATAGTAAAGTATAGGTCTAATCACGGCAGTCTTTAGTGATGGTTCCCAAAGTCTAACCATCGTACGACGATACTACCACTTGGACATGTTTATTCCAATTCAGTTTCTTGTCAAAAATAACTCCCGGATATTTCACTTCATCTGAAAAGATTCATTCAGTTTGGAAAAGTTTGGGAACTCTACGGATCTCAACCTTCTTCTTTTTTTTTGTGAACGGAATCATTCTGTGCACCAGTTTTCGGTCAATTGGAGACTGTTCGCATTAAGTTGCAAAAGCACTTTTTCATATCTTCAATTAAGCAGGATAGTTATATCATCTGTGTAGAAATCTGCTCCATTACGTCGACGGAGGAGGCTGTCCCCTACTAATTCCTTACTAGAAGTGAATGCCATCCCAAGACGCCTCTGCTTACCGTTCCCCTAATAGATATATTTCCTGCAGTAATGTGTTTAAAGTGCTGTAAAATACATTCTCGAGGAGTATGGTTTTGTTATTTTTGGCTTTTTCTAAACGCCCTTTTACAGAATATATGGTGGATTCTATAGATCTGCCTACTAGGTTGGCTAGGATATAATGGTTTGTTAACTCTCATAAAGCTGTCGCATAGACTCTCCAAAGTCCTCAAAAAGCCTTGTGAGACTAATTGGGCGATGGGATTTGGCGGACCAGGAATTGTTCTCATGGTTTTCTTCTTAATTTCTCCCCAACTGAGGATGTACACCCCATTTGTTGAAACGAAGAAGGAATTTTATTTCCCTCGTACCCTATCTTCCTGCCACGCATTACCCCCAGTGAACTAAATAAAAATATTTAAATATAATAACAGTAATTAATAACTAATAGTATCTACACGTTAATGTGGTTTTAACGGCAATCGCCATCAAGTCTATAGCATCAATCACTTTATTAGAGGGCGAGGAATTATTCTCATGGTGTTCTCCTTATTTTCTTTTCGACTGAGGAAACTTACCCCATTTGTTGATCCGCGGAAGGAATATTATTTACCACGTACCGTGTCTTTCTTCCGTTCCTTGCCTACTCTGAATCTAGTGCGATGTAGTGTAAGGGTTACAAGCTTCCACGTGAGCTAAATCAAAATTTTGTATATTTAAAGCTTTTCGACAATGATTAATAACTAGTACTATCTACACCATACAGTAGCCTCAATCCCTTTTTTGGAGGACCAGGTATTCTTCTCAAGGTTTTCTCCTTGTTTGCTCTTCAACTAAGTAAACTCAAAACATTTGTTGGATCGCGGAAGGAATTGTGTTTCCCTCCTATCTTGCATTTCTGCCAAGCCTTTCCCCCTCCGCCTTCCGCGAGTGTTTGTTAAATAATTATTAGTTTTACAACAACAATTAATAATTCATAATAGCCGCAAGCCTCCGTTTTATGAGTAGTGCCATAAAACTACAAGTATTTCCGAAAGAACAGTATGCCAGTATTTGCATCCCCTGAAAAATTCCTTCGACATTTTCAGTTTGAATTTCTATTTCTGTGGCGCAAAAATCTACTCATTTCATGAGCTGATAGTCTGGAAATAACCGCAGTCCTTGGATATTTGGGAGAATAGGGGGCTGGTTCCAAATCAAAAACTGAGAATATTATCACGGGGAAGCAGGACTATGATCATGTTCCTTGTTCCACGTTATATATCGCTACGCAGTAACATTTTTCCCTTCGTGTACGTACGAGTGCCAGGACAAATTGCCACGAAAATCCATCACGACGACGAGGAATTTGTGGCGACTTCTTTCCAAAGGCTAGCCAAAATCGGACCCAATCTTTTCGAAGTCAATGTTTTGCTGTAAATACCGTGGATGGTGTCGTAATAACCATATATTTTTGCTCGATTATGTTTTCTGTAAGAATTTGAGATTCCAAATTACCCAACGAAATCTGCATCTTATCGTGGTCGGTGGAAATTTTCATTTGGTGGGAAATTTCAACATTTTTATTAAAAAAATTGTGAAATCGTGTTGATCCATGTAACTTGCTAACTTTTGCAATTCTTATCAATTCACTTTTTTTTCAATTTGTTTCACGATACCGAAAACTACACAATACCTAATAAGTAGTGAGCAAATGAAAAATGAATTAGAGTTGACGATACAGCTAAGCACGCAAGTGTACATTTGGTTCCTTCAGTCACTTTGGCATTTCTACAAAACAAGAAAACCGTTTTGTTGGCTATATTTATTTTGGTTAAAATATTATTGGCAAGTATTGAGTTACACTAAACATTCATTCATTCTTTGGTTAGATCTCTCTTTCCCTGCTTTCTTTTTCTCTTTCTCGTCCACTGCAGAGCTGAGGGTAAACGTCTTAACATCCGGGCGCCGCTTTTCGATTTGACAAGGGTGTCATGCAAAATTACAAGTAACCGTTTGCGAGCATCTACTCAGCGATGTGGAACATTTTACGTACCGGGGCCTTTTGCCGACCCCGTCTACTCTAGACGCAGCAGCTCTCTGTAGACATAGAAATTCATGGAGAAGGTGTCCTCGAAGGTCCACCTTCATACTTCGCATGCATAAAGATGAGCCCCGGGTGGATATTAGCATATGTTGCCTTCTGAACGCACGTTCTCAGAATCATTGGTGCTGACTACAGTGTTAGCTACACTGGTCTAAGCACAGTCAACACCAAGTCAAGACCGTTCTTGGGAAGCACAATGCAATCCACGAGGTTAGGTATTCAGGTAGCTGTTTTCCGATATCACCGGTCCCCTAACAGTGTTGCCACATTACAACCGTTCCCCGGCGATGTTGTACTGCTGGTGACAGTATAATATCATCCTCGACGAGTGCTCGGGACTCCACCACGCCCGACGGTCCCTTCACTTTGCTAAGTCAGGTCGAAGTATTGCGAAACTATCTTTACCAAAATATCACCATCTCGAGGCAGATATCATCTCAGGCAAGTTATCGCCTTCTCAAGGCCGATATTTCACAGAAAACCCTTATCTTAATACATTTTATTAACAACATTTGCGGGCGCAAGTATTTTTCGTACGTTTCCAACACGTTTACCACTCAAAGCCCACCCGGAGACTGCCCGCTCTACCTACTTTCTTTCATCCCTCTGCCTGAAACGTATCCCCGTATCATATTACCAAACCATAGATAAAGTAAGCAAACGTGCTCGTGATTTACGGATATATTGAGAATGCATAAGATTCTAAATTTCTTAATTAAACACTGACAACAGTTTCATTTTTAAAAAATTAAAGCAGATCCGTAAAATAGCCACTGCCTGCTGCATCAAGATATTTTTTAACTCTATGAATAACTGTGAGAGTAAAGTTAACGGCGTGTTATTTACGTCTCAATTGATTGACAATTAGTATTAATATGACGTTATCCAAGACATGCATTTAAATTCCAACACCTACCCTAATTCATTTTTATATTGATCGTTGTTATTATAATACGGACGAGTGATAGTACTGAGTTGATTGAGAACTAAAGCTTATCTTCGCACATATTTAAAGGGGTGACCTATAACTATAATTTTGTATTTAATATACATTTTCTTAAAAAAATCTCCATCAAATTTTCCTCGCAATTCACCGTAAAAACGAGCATGAATTAAGTGCGGAACGTGAAAGATTCAAAGCAGGCAAATCATCTCGTCCAAAATACATCACTAGTATTTTTAGTTCGCGGTTATCTGAAATATCCCTGAAGGTTATCTATCTCACGTCGCACATAAAATGCAAAGTCAATAATTTCTGTATTAAAAACGCATTTCGGGCACATTAAAACGTAAAATATACATCGCCCGTAAAGATAACGCCTGACGTATATGACTCCAAAATGTGCTTGTTGACGTTTGAATACTGATGTAAATATTTTGGCCAGCACATGTGAACGGTGATGTGCGTGTGTGTGTGTGTGTTGTATGTATGCTTCTGCCTGGCGGCTTTGCTTAATCAAGTTACGTGTGCAAAACTAATACCTGTTTCGCAAAAACTGATGTTACGTCGTCTCGCATTTGTTTTGAGTTGAGGCTGTGCTGAATGAACGTGTGTAGGTACACATGTAATCGAATTAAAATCGAACATGACAAGCACGGTAGCTTACGCATATGTTGATTGCCTGCCCACAACACAAATACATTTTGTTTTTTATAGTGAAACTAATTCAAGGCTCTGTACAGAGAAATTTGGACTTTTACGCCCGGGGATTTTGTGCAATTTTTATTAAAATGATTACTATTTTTTTTAATTAAATTATTTACAAGTCTGTTTTGACTGCAATGTATTCCTCGAGCATCCCCTGGACAGCTATTTCGGCCCTATTTGGGGCCTCGTCAGCAGACGACCTAGACTATAAATTATTACACATATTTTGTTGTTATAAATAAATTAAAAATTGTATAAAATAAGGATAATAACGGCCCAACTTTGAGCACCTGTTTTGACAGGTAAACAAATAAATCACTACAACACGAAAACAATTCAAATGTCCGTGTTAAGTATTATAATCGGTAAACACATTATTATAAATTCGTTTTGTGTGCGCCGTTCAACGAGACATATTCTATTATTATAAAACACAAATTTATACAAAGTCTAACAAAATTCAATACGTGCGTTCGGTGTGTTAGTTTGTACAGCGACGGAATAACCTGTTGGCTTCGTAAGTGATAATATGTTTCGTTATTTTTAGAAAATGAGTGTGAAGCTACTCAGCAAGAAACGAAGTTAAATCGTCGGTAAAACATTTCAATTACCGTTCTTAATGGAATCATGGTCGTAAGTTGAATGTTTGGAGTAAGGCGCGATCATAATCTGCCACGAACATACGCACACAGTCGAGAATTGTTTATTAAAGCCAGTGAATGATTGATGGACCAATGTATTATCTAGGGGAGGCAGTTTAACTTGATGGATTGCGGCGTTAAGCCAAAAATAGATTCGTATAGTACTCTGATATCTTGGACCGCTTTGTTGTTGCGCGTTCTTCACACTATAACAGGTCGCACACAACCGAATAAATTGGAAACAGGAGCGGAGGAGGAGGATGGGGCGTGAATGGGAATTATCAGCACGTTTCAGGATTATTATCGGAGGGATTAATCTGGGCGACTGTAATCGGCGCGGCGGGTTGCGGCCGAAATTTCATTCGTAATCTTACGGTCTGATTAATAATGACTTATTTAAACTAAATTAATTTTCTGCGATCAGAAATTTACGAAGTGCGGAAATGGGGCTATAAATCACCCGAAAGTTTCCAAGGTCCGTGATTAGAAGTTAAGTCCACGTGTCATTACAAGTTTTCTTAATTAAAGAAGACCAATTTATTGAGTTTAATTAAGATGCTTTTTGAAAATAATGTTTATAACTGTTGTCATTGTTTAATTAAGAAGTTTAGAATTTAAGAAGGCTTATGCATTCTCAGTATATCCGTAAACCACGAGCACGTTTGTTTGGTTTGGTAATATGATACGGGGGTACGTTTCAGGCAGAGGGATGCAAAAAAAGAGAGATAGAGTGGGCAGTCTCCGGGTGGGCTTTGAGTGGCAAACGTGTTGGAAACGTACGAAAAATACTTACGTCCGCAAATGTTGTTAATAAAATATGTTATGATACGGGTTTTCTGTGGAATATCGGCCTTGAGAAGGCGTTAACTTGCCAGGGATAATATCAGCCTCGAGATGGCGATATATTGGTAAAGATAGTTTCGCAATACTTCGACCTAACTTGGCGAAGTTAAGGGACCGTCGGGCGTGGCTGAATTCTGGCCACTCGTCGAGGATGGTGTTATATTGTCACCAGCAGTACGACATCGTCAGGGAACAGTCGCGGTTAGGTAACCGGTGATGTAGGAAAGTAGCTAGCTAGTGATTGCATTGTGCTTCCCAAGAACGGTCTTGATTTGGTGTTGACTGTGCTTAGACCAGTGTGGCTAACACTATAGAAGGCAGCCAACTCATTACTTAACAATACAAAATCTGGAAATAATTTAGCCTTACGTTTCCTCAGTGGGTACGTTCGAGCTTCATCTTCATTATGGTCTGACTCACAAGGGTGTCCATCCTCTTGACTTGAATCGGAGTCGTTAGGTTTATTTCACAGTCTTCTAATGAGGTTTCATCTTCTTCATTATTTGATTGACCTTCTGGATTATCGTTTACTTGATCCTTTGTGACAACATCGACATCTTCTTTTGGAAGAGGGAAGGACAAAGACAACTCTTGTACTGGAACGTCCTTGTTCAAAGACACAACATCATTTTCAATGAAAACAACATCTCCAAAAACTTTTACTTCATGCGTTCGAGGATCCATTAGACGTTAGCCTTTGCTCAGCTCACTGTAGCCAATAAAGATGTACTCTTCTCTTGCAATCAAGTTTCTTCCTTTTCTGATCAGGAAAATGTGCGTAAGCTCTACAACCAAATACTTTCAGATGTGATAAATTTACTTTAGAGCCACTCCATATTTCCTCAGGTGTCTTTCCTGGCAATTTTTTGGCAGGAAACCTGTTGATCAGATAAATTGCAGTGTTGACAGCCTCAGCCCACATTCTCTTTCCACAGTTCTTCTCATTAATCATAGATCTTGCTTTTTCAAGAATAGTACGGTTATACCTTTCAGCCACACCATTGTACTCCGAAGTATCTTGATGTTGAATGCCATTACATTTAAGAATTTCCTTCATCTTCTGGTTGCAGAATTCGCCACCATTGTCTGAACGGATCATTTTTATTTTACGCTCAGTTTTATTTTCCACCAGGTGTCGAAATTCTTCAAAAGTTTCTGTAACTTTATCCTTTGACTCCAGAAAGTAACCAAAAACGTTCCTAGATTTATCATCAATGAGTATGAAACGATATTTAGCACCTCCATAACTTTTGACTTCCATAGGGCCACACAAATCCATGTGTACTAAGTCCAGTATATTATCTGCAAGCTTCGTCGAACTGTGGGGATAGGGTTTTCTCGCTTGTGACACAAGCAACACAGGGTTGTTTACTTCCCTCAGTATAGTTAATTCCTTTAACTATTCCATCCTTGAGCAGTCCCATGCTGTAATGATTGAGATGACCTAACCTTTTGTGCCATAACTAGGCTGATTGTACTGTGTTCGCTTGGTAAATCTTCTGAGCATTGACATTTAAAGTAAAAAGTCCTCCTATTTTTGACGCCGTTGCAAAAGATTTTTCCTTAACCTTGCAATTCTCCTTCTCCAAAATCTTGCAACCGTTCCGGTCAAAAAGAACATTAAACCCTTTGTTTACTAGGGCTGGTACGGACAATAGACTTGCTTTCAACCCTGGAACATACAGTACATTTGATATGATCCTCGACTCACCGCTTTTTAGTTGAATTGTCACATGTCCTGATCCAGATGCCTGTAGTTTGTCACCATTTGCTACAAAAATATTGTGTCCGGACCCAATCGTCCTCAACTCATGAAAACAATTCACATCTCCAGTCATATGTGTGGATGCTCCACTGTCAATGTGCCAGACATTGGGCTCTGACACAGCTGAGAAAGCCGTCAGTAGAGTTTGTTCGGTTTATACTCCTTTCTTTCTACATTCACACTGTTTGGACACTGACTTTTGTAGTGACCTTCAGCCCTGCATCCCCAACAAGAGATTGGTTTCTTTTTGGGTTTCCCTCGTTGTGCTTTTAGAGCCATTTCACCAGTCCTTCTGTTCATCTTTTGCCATTTAGTGTCTTGCAAAAGTTTGGCCTTGACAAAATCGCTTGTGATTTCTGCCGATGAATTTTCAAATGCCATGACCATTGGATCATATTCTTGTGTTAACCCTGTTAACATTATCACACCTAGAAATTCATCATTAAGCGGCTTACCCATTGCAGACAACTGTTGCGCCAGATTGAGAAGTTCGAAGAAGCTTGAAGTTCGTCAGCTTGATGGAACAGAGCGATCGTAAAGTACGTAGTTTTCTATGTAAACCTTTATCTTCAAATGCTTTCTCTAGAGCTTTCCAAGCCTCAGCAGCTGTCGTTACCCTTATAACAAGAGGATACGCCGTTTTCTCGATAGAAAGATTTATTTTTGAAAGAGCTTTCTCATCCTTACGGGCTTTGATGTCCTCGGCAGTCTTGTCATCATAAGGATAACCCTCAACAGCATACCATAGTCCATCATGTTTCAATATATTCATTATTTGGAAACGCCACTCTATAAATTTTTCTCGACCTTCAAACGTTCCACAGAAGCACGCTGCCGAAGTGTTATTTGCCATTTTGCAAAGTCCAACACGAACGATCACAGTTCACGTTTTTTTCTCGAAAAAAACAATTATCCTAAAAAAATTTACTTCCAAGTGTGCTCATATTCTGGTAACTGGGCCCATAACCTGTTGCAGATTAAGGATGAGCATATTTGTTAAACATTAACAGATTAAAGTTAATTTTTTTTATTAACAAGAGAACATGAATGTTTATTGTAACTCCGTCCTCTGACAGCAATACTTGCCTATAATATTTTAACAAAAAAAAAAGTATAGCCAACATTAATCATCTTTATTCCATAGATCAGATTATGCAAAAGTGACTCTCATAGCAATCTGTTCCAAGAGAGAGAGGTACAGAAAAGTTGCAAATCTGGCAAATACAAAGAATGATGCCGCTGCGGATGCAGATGTCAGACTCAAAGTCACGGGGGCTTAGGCCTATCGATTCGCATTTGTCTTGCCTTACTGTATTTACAATTTCAACCGATGACGGCGCCCGCGCCGCCGCTGACATGCCCTGCTTACACGTGCATGCATTTATATCCTGTGTCACAAAGTTTATTGCTTTGCAGTAAAGTCTTTTATATAAATTTAAAAACAGGTCACGAATTTTGAATCTTAAGGATTACTATACCATGAAATAATAAAAAAAATTATGTCAACAGAACGCCACCGAACAAATGAACCAACCACTCTAAAATATGCGTTTTCGCAAAAAGAATCATTTAAAGCGCCCCAAGTTTTCTTCCACACTGTATACGAGATAAGAATTAATGGTGGGTGTTATTGACTTAAAGATTAGAAATTCATCCCCTTAGTATTTACCGCAAATTACAAGAACGCAATTAAGCGCGCGGAAGTAAACACAACCCGGCTTCGTTCTCACCTGTTGACACAAATGATAACAGTCGTTAACGACCCTGTAAGTTTACAGTACACGCGGATGTGATACAGAAGGAGCGCAAGTTTCCCTATGATTAAATTTAGGCAAAGTTGCGACAAAATTAGCTGACGCCAGTCGGTCTGGTTATGCTTCTGTGGCGCACACCAGAAACATGAATAAGATGTTTGCTTTTGTCTGAGAAACTCGCTTTGTTGTCGAAATTTTACATTTTCAGAATTTCCAGCAAATAAATTAAAGTTAAAAAATTAAATCCAAGTACTTGAACATTCAAGGTTAATACAGTTAATTTACCGAATGTTATTCATTGATGATGTGTACATACCTAGGCGACCTTTAGGTTTATTTTCAACATCATTAAACACTCAAAGAAAATCAATGTCCATGATCGTAAACTATTATGCGCTTCTCTAGCAATAACGCATTTCCGATAAATAAAAAAATAGTCTTCCACGTTACGTGAAAATAGAAAAATATTTTTGTCTATTTGAAAAAACCACCCAGAAGAAAAAAATCATGGAAATAGTTACTGTAAAGATTTACCATGTACAAGGGTTATTCACTAATTTTAGGCTGCTTTTGCAATCAAGTGATCCTTAAAACGTCATAGAATTAAAAGTATTGGGACGACATGAGCTCGTATTCTAATTCTATTTAATTCCTCATGCTAACGCTTGTCCATCACCTTCTTACAGATTAGATCGCCATCAAGTTGTATCGTTTTTTGTTGATTTTAATTAAGACACGAGTTTAATCATAAGATGAGAATAATACGGGCCACCATTTTTAATTCCATGGTCTTCTAATGCCGACTAAATTAATAATAATAATAAATCTTCGAATAATTTTATTTGCCTTTACATAAACAGAATTTACTTGAAAATGTTATCTCTGTAAAAATTATTCTATTGCAAAAGAAACAGCAACAAGTCGCCTCAAATTTTTATTGCAACACACAACAGATAAATTGCAAACCCCTATGGAAAAACAGCCCGAAATAAATATACTGTTACGTTATGTCCACATTTTATTTTCGTAACGTTCGGATTTACTGTCGTTATATTTGATATTTCGGAGAGGAACAGCGTAACTGCGAGAATAAATTAGAAATGGTCTAAATGCGCAAGATAACGAATAAGTGCTGGTTTTTACGACTCGACAGGTCTTATTGCTGTACGTTCCGCATATCTAATTCATAAATCAAAACTATTTTATACATACAATAAAAAAATTTTGTTATTCGCTCAACTCTATATCTGCATGTACAGTCAGAAGTAAAAGTAATGTCTCCTCAATAAAATGACGCTTTATAACTCCTTCCGATCGCTATTACGATTACGAGTAGGCGGATAAGCAGGTCAACCAACACCTCGTTAAATAGTTATTTTGTTAGTTTTGTCTGCAATGTAGCTACACTTCGCTCCACTTCGATTTGCGTCTAAGTCATTAAATTCGCAAATCCCTACTGCGACATGACCGATCGACGCACAGAATATGAGCGGATAGGAACAATGTTACTCCACCTCGGTTAAAAACTAGTAAAGAAAGTAATAGTGAATTTATTTCAATTTAATTTTAATAATTATATCGGACAAATTAAATCTAAAGCACTAAACAACAATTAAGAATTTTTATTTTATTGAATTTCTTGAAATTTAAATTTAAATTCGTGTAATTGTTCTAACATCAAGAAAAATGTTTAATTTTATTTTAAATATAATTTTTATAACAGTACTGGGAAAATTAATAATAATCAATTACTTAATTGGAAGCTAACTGCATCCACAAAATTATTGATAGCTCCCAAAATTTGTAGAGATATTGAGAAATATAATCATTAATAAGTGATTTAAATAAAAAGGCAATTAAGGAAACAGGACCGGATTAATATTCTCAGACGTATATATAATCGTCTGTCAAATGACCCATTTAATTAGGTTGTAACTAGACACGAATCGAAATACATACAAATTTCAAAAAAAGTTGACAATGTTATTGTCAATACCATGCAATTCCTAAACGTCTAGACCCTGACTAGGCTACCTGCTACAGTTACGTTTTACAGCTGGCGCTAAGCAATATACTTTACTGACCTACAAGCTACCTACGGCGACCCTTTCGGAAATTCTCGTACTTAAACCTTTTAATGCCTATTATGCGTGATCGTCTAATTAAACTTGACCCTGCGTTGTCGTAACTGGATTCTACTTTGGTGAGACGGTGAATAAATTTGAGAGATTAAAGGAACTAAATACGTATAAATAAAAATGCGGGACGTTAAATTTAATTAATTATTTATTGCAAAAAAGAAGGTAAAAACTTCTTCTGCCAGCCACTGAGGGACCTGGTAAAATGAGGGTAAAAACCTCGTTTAAAAACAATATAAAAATCAAGAAGTATAATAAAATTCGTTTAACGTATTTCACGTCGAATATCGTAACGATCTAATTTACTTCAATTCACACAGCTGATGGCTTGGTGCACACGCAGTTGGTGGCTGTGGCACTTTGTGTAGATTAGATCAACAATTAATTTTTCTTCAAGATAGCTTTGTCTTGGTACTCGTGTTTGCCACCTTAGATAGTACTATAA
This sequence comes from Serrognathus titanus, assembly GCA_039766575.1. NCBI lineage: Eukaryota > Metazoa > Arthropoda > Insecta > Coleoptera > Lucanidae > Serrognathus > Serrognathus titanus. The sequence continues at coordinate 10,835,940 of CM077914.1, forward strand.
GACGCTATGAGTAAACAACAACAATGTGACAGTGTGTCTACAGTGTACTTTATTAACGGGAATTATTACTTGGCAATCAATTTGCAAGATAATTAACAGCAACTGCCGCTAGTTTTTCAGGTACTCTTTTCAGAGGTGATGGAATAACCCTACCTCTAGCTAATCTAATTAATCAGGCTACGGGGTAGGACCTTTATCTACTACGTCTTCGTGCCTGTAGAGGGTGGTACAATGTACGCCTTTTTTTTCAGATCCCTCTACGTCGCTTTTCGTCGGCTGAACCATTATCTAACTAATTTATTTGCGCAAAAGACTGTTTTATCGACACTCCGCTTTTGCGGTTATGGCACTTTCAATCTCTCGACAAATTGTTTTCAATTAACTTGCAAAGACAACACTTCAGTCCACACACAGGATGTGAGAGAAGTTCTGTTAAGAAGAGATAATTCCAATTACTTGGCCTCGTAATTTTATAGGAATCGTAACGGGTATTAAATTTGCTTTGATTTTTTAATTAGATTGTGCTGGCCGCACTGTGTGCGTCGGCATATATAACTTTGCCTGGCCAGTGGTTTGTACTGCAGATTTCCCTGAACAAATCGAAATAACGTGCCTCCGAATTACCAGAGATATCGCAAAAAGGTAGAACTAAATTATAAAAAAATACACTGTATTTGAAATCGACCAATAGATTTGAGGGGTAGTTAAGTTGAGTTTTAACTTTGATTCCAAGCAAACGCCAGTACCGAAATAAACTAAAAAATTGCCTAAGCAATGCAAATATTGAACTTTACAGATTTTCGAGTCACAGATTGATGAGCCAATTAAAATAATTCTTAAACTAATTTATACCACCAAGTATATGAAAAGATTTTACCTATCCGCGTTCCGCGATGCGCACTTCACACACACTCGCGCACTTGTTTTTGTTACAATCCACTCGCGTTGTAGATCGCGGCGCGGCTCAGGTTTTTATTTGTATAATTGCCCTTTTCTTAACACTTTATTTTGACCGTACCAAAATAATATGATTTAATTCTAATTATGAAATATAGATGAAAACAACTGCAAAGCACTCAGAAAAAAAACTTCTCGAATTAAATTGAAATTGAACTGTTTGTTTAAACGATTAGAATCTTTCTGTCTTCCGTTTTCGATTTTCTCTTCGCAAGTAACAAATTAAACTCCTCCCTATGCCCCCGAAGCAAACTTTAAAAACCCCCTTGACCAATAACCGCTATTTTAGTTCAGAAAAAAATCACGCCTCTCTTTCGTTCACGGTACATAACTAATAAATTGTCGACGCCCAATTAGCGTGACTAAACTGAATTTTGAACAGCACGTTGGTGTCTTCTACAATGGAGAGCGAAACGTCGGCAGTAGAACTTCCTCAGGGCTACTTCGCTGCTGGTGCTTCTCAGTTTCAACGACTAACGAGAAGTAGCAGCAACATCAGTAGCATCCCTGAAGAAGTTCTTCTGCAATGGAGAACGAAACGTCTGCAGTAGAAGACGCCAACGTGACGCGGTTCCAACCAATTCAATCTTTGAGCATAAAATTTGAATTGCAATCAAATATCAAGGGAAAATTGCAAACGCCTATAGTTGAAAAGATTTGCTGTAGCTTCCTTTGCCGATTTCTTGAGCTATACTTACATTTAAATAATTTTCAGAACTTTTCTGCTGGTTTTACGAAATGTTCGGTCGGTTTCCAACGACAAATTTTATTTACCTTTAAATTTCAAATGGCTCCATCTATGAGAATTTTTTTAAATTAATTTTGAGCGGCAAAATGCAAATTTCAAACATCAAAGACATATGAAAAGATTTCCAGGAGCTCCCTGTACCGATTATAGATAGATATTCAAATCATATACAAGTACGTTGCCAGTGGCGAAGTTGATTACCACCAATTTTTTTGAACTGAATTTTGAGCAACAGATTTGAATCGTAACCAAATTCTGAGCGAGATATTTTGAAATTTCCGGAGTGAATTGCGGACGTCAATATTTGAAAAGATTTCCTGTGGGTCCCTCAGTTAAATTCAAATAATTTCCGTTTCCAACGACAAATTTTATTTATCTTCGAATTTCAAATGGCTCCACCTATGAGAATATTTTTGAACTAATTTTGAGCGGTAAATTTGAATTTCAAAAAAATTCTGAACGAGATATTGTAAAACTTTTAAAAATGACGAACGTCTACAGTTGAAAAGATTTCCTGTAGCTCCCCCTGCCTATTTTTGAGCTACAATTAGATTCAAATAATTTCTCTGTGGATTTTACGTAATTTTCGGTCGCTAGGGAACGTTTCCAATGGCAAATATTATTTACCATCAAATTTCAAACGTAGCTGCATCAATGAGGCATTTTTTAAACTGAATTTTGAGCGGCAAATTAAATTCATATAATTCCGCTGGTTTTAAGAAATCTTAAGTTATGAAGAAATTTTTTTTTTTATTTACAAATATCGTTGGAGCAAGCTTGTCGATTGCCTGCTGCGGCTGCGACCAGCTTTGTTACTTTCAACAAATTTATTTTAACTGATGCTTATCGTAATCGTTTAAAATTGGAAAACTGGTAAAATAACCAAATATTTTGTACGAGGCACGCTAATCGGGCATGTGCATCTACCCATACCTGACTGAGTTAATCCTCATTAATCCTGACTGCATTTCTGCCACCAATCAAGCAGGTAGTTTATGTATTCGGTGCGTAAGGCCGTAAGCCGTAAGGATGGTATTATAAAGTGTATATTTTTTGTTCAATTGTTAATTAAATTTATTCATTTTTAAATTATATCGCCTATAACGGACGTCAGTAGGTAAAAGTTATAAAATGACGTTGGGTCGACGAGTCTCGGATGAGGATTATTGGGGATGGTTGTGGCGTCTGTTCGAGCATTTCGCAAAGTTGTAGACGAGTATCGGTCGGTGGTTAGAGCTTTGGGGGATGGTAACGACTCGAAATGAACTAAGAATTTACCTTGTCCACTAAAACGGCATGAAACTCTTCACCAACAAAACCATGAGAGCGTATGTGTTATATTCCTTAAAGTATCTTCGCTCCGTGCAGCCTTTAGCGATCCTGTAACTTTTACTTCTAAATTCAATTCATCCCTTATTAGAATATGGTAATGTAATTGAGATATACGTAGGTACTACCTTGTATAAATGTATGTTATACCTTCCGTATTTTATATATCTACGATTTACAAGTACGTATTTATTTATCCCCCCCAAATTACATGTATGATTTAAAAAACGTAAAAGATTTATGTACCTGTTTCCTGTGAAAACTCACACAGTCAGTTCAACGTTCTACTTTTAAAATTTATTCGTTAACGCAACATAATAAACGCTGATTTATAGCTTGACGTTCTTGGACTTCTTCCAATGTCCGATTAGTTCCCTTGTTGCGGATAGCTTGGGGAGGAAATAAAACGCGAGACCAAGATGTGTGACGACAAACATTCTCCGCTGAGGGAAGGCTCCGAGGGATGGGACATTATTTACCGACAAGGTCTCTTAGTGTAACGGAACTGTCCATTTATCGACATCAAGCTGTATATATATATATATATATATACATCCTCGACGTGTCTTTACTTGTCTTCGTATGGGAAGGCATTACGCTAACATCCTAATTTACGACCGAGGGCGTTAATTTATTTCTGCTACATTCAACATTGAAACTGCTTAAATAAAACACACCCTGTATATAAATATTTTTACGCTACCCCCAAATAAAAGTTGATTTTAGTTACGGTAGAGATTTCATCGACCAGCATTTGTGTACTTAGTATGAAATTTCATTGGAAGTCATTAGCAGCAGATACCTCTTCCCCCCTCCCTGTATGAAGTTTGGCAGTTTCAGAAGTGCGTAAGTCAACCTCGCCTAATGTGTTAGATAAACTACTCACGCACACCCCCAAGAGGAAAATTATTTGTCTGTGGCTGCTGACAAGTCAGTCATTATGGGCATCACTCATTCCACGCTGATGCGTACCTATTAAGTCTTCGGGTGCCGTAATGAGTTATAAAATAAAATATAGTTCGGTGGCGATGGCTTCGATAAAAAATATTAAATTCGTCACCTCGTTAGGGGCGCACTGACTGGTAGTGACAAGGCAAATGACCACGGGATGATTAATTCCGGGCGTTGGATGAAAATTTCGAAAAAAAATCTATTCGATGTCTTTTAAATAACATCTGCATTAAAATTGCGTTATACAGATTTTGGTAACGATTGATTAATTGACTGCACAACCCTATCTAATTCTACAGAGTGTTACTATACTCGAGTCATTTACTAAAATTATATGCATGTTAATTCTCCAATCAGGATTCATTTTTGAAATCTGTGTGGACAGGTGAATTCCTAATTAAAATAAGTTGTGATTTTTTTTATAAAGTTGGCGGCACGCAATACAAGAGTGAAATGTAATTTAGAGAAACACTTGATTAATTCACTTCAAAACAAAACTAAAGCTTAAAGCAGAAGAAAATGCTGTCCTTCAGCTTGACCCCGCTGCTCATGTTTTCAATCAAACGCGTTTGCCAAGTGTTACAAACCTTTAGAAGAAAAAAAAAACATTGAAATCGTAACCTACTTTAATTTGAAATTTAATTGAATACACGGTACTACCACTACAAAACAAACAAATGAAAAGCTAAGCATAACAAAAGATGATACAGTTTCTAAGATTTAATAATAAAAAAATTAGTTAATGAATTTTTGATTGATTGACTATGTTAATTTATTTAATGCTACAGGGTGTTACTATTAGCAATCCTCCCCTGTCCGTTTGGATTTGAACTCGTCCACCGGTAGTGGACGACGCCAACGGTAGATGTCGCCTTGAAAAGTGACGTGACACATTGACATCACACCCTCCGTCGAACTTCGACACTCGTTGGATATCGTCGCTGGTCTGACAGCTGATGTTAAATCAAAGTGGACGATTTAAGGTCGCCTTTGTTTTGTTTATTGTCGTTTTTAAACGTTGAATTAAAATTTTTATATCCTCAAGGAATGGGGTCTCCATATGTAGTGTGAGCAATTCTCTCGTCGTCCAGATGGGCAGCTTAGAGCTATTGTTCTTTGCTCAATCGCGTAAACTCGTGCTCCTGCGATCTGTTTAAACGTTGGTTTTCATCTGACGTAAAATTAAAAAAAAAATTTGAAAATAGTCGCTTCGTTTTCGATTTTTTTATAGCCCTAAGAAACAATCTTGTTACGTTTCAAAGTTATTCCACAGTTTTTCAACTGTGGTTACAATTGATTGCTCCTGTTTTCTTTACCCCATGATATCTCCTCATGTTTAATTAAATTGACTTTTGTTACGATTGTAAAATTTATTTCTGATATTTCGGGTCACCCTGTTATTGATTTCCGGTATGTCAGGTCACCCTGTATTGATTTCTGATTTGTCGGGTCACCCTGTATTGATTTCTGGTATGTCGGGTCACCCTGTATTGTGTGGTAATCACATCATTCGTTACTAAGTTTCAGAATATCCTACAAGTATGCCACTAGCTACGCTTTACGGTAATGTTTCATTTCACTCATTCCCCTACGTATTTCAACTATTTTCTTTTGAAAACCCCCTTTTACTGTTTGTTCGTCGACAGTAGCTTTCCTTTCAAGCGAAATTGAACTGTTCTGTGCTGTTCAAAACTGTTCTTTTGAATTTTAATAAAAAAAATTAGTTAATGAATTTTTGATTGGTTCCCCCGTTACACATTTTTCAAAGTTCAGTTACATAGTAAACAAAAGAAAAGCGAATATAACAAAAGGCGCAATCTTTTGCTTGAACAGTTTTTATTTAATAAAAAAAATTGAATAAATGACAACAAAACTTAATTAAATTCTATAGGGTGTTGCTATACTTGAGTTATTTGTTAGTATAATAGATCTTCCATTACAGAACGATTCATGTTTCAAATCTGAATGATCTAGGAAACAAAAAACAAAGTTCTCATATTTTAAATCACTGTTTAATTGTATACATAAAAAAATGTTATGAGTTTTGATGATCGATCGATTATGCAATGTTATTTAACTATACAGGGTAATACTATAGTCGAACTATTTATTAATACTATAAATCCCCCAACAGACAAATAAATAATTTTGCAAATTTGAATGATGTAAATAAAATATTGGTTGAAAAACAATCAACCACAAAGTAGTAGAAGTCTTTAAAACATTTGCTTAATTGTGTATACAAATTTTATGATAAAAAAATTAATTAGTTAACTAGTCAAACTAACTAATTTGTACAGGGTGTTACTATACTTGAGTTATTTATTAATAATATAGTTCCCCCACTACACAGGATTTATTTCTCAAATCTGAACGATCTAGTAAACAAATGAAAAACTGCACTTGTTTAACAAAAGGTGACACAGTTCTCATGTTTTTAAACTCACTGCTTAATTATATACATACGTTTTTTTTTTAGTGATTGATGAATTAATTAGCTAAGTAATGTAATTAAACTATACAGGGTGCTACCACAGTTGAAATGTTTATTGATACTGTACATACATCCTAGAACATACAAATAAATAATTTTTCAAAATCGAATGATGCGAGTGAAAAACGACCAACTACAAATTAGTAGCAGTCTTTTGTTTTGAAACCTCATTCTTAATTCAGTGTATAGTTAATAATTTTTTTGATTAATTGATTACGCAACCTTACTTTACTATACAGAGTATTAGTAAACTTGAGTTATTTATTACTGTGACTTTTCCATGACATAAAGAACTTATTATGTAAAGTCTCCGCTTAGGCAGGGTCTTTAGTTCCTTTTTACAAAAACCATTGGAATGGCGTTTTAATTTCTATCGTTAACGATAAGATCACAACGTGATTACGTCGCGATCCAAATGTTTGAACTATAACCTTGCGAGCACCCCCGAATATTATCAACTCGTGCAATTCCGATGCCGCTCAAATGGTTTTTATTAAAAAAAAAATGTTTAGCCTGTAACCTTGCATTTTTCTAGTATCATACTGAATGAATTTAGCGGGGAATTTTATTTTTGATACTAACGAGTGTTAAATTTAAAAAAATCACCAAATTGGTTTTGTTTTTTTCTGATGAAGAAAAAGAGAAAAACCATGCCACACTGTCGCGACTAGTTTCTGACCTACAATTGCCTGTGAATAGCAAAATCGCTGCCTCTTAAGCTACCACACACTAGATGGCCAGTTCGGACATAGCATGTCATCGCAAACTTGCAAAATTTGGCTGCAAGTCGACTGGATTGCAATGAGGCCCCCGAGAATCTTCTGTATAGCTATATCGGCTCTAATTGGGGCCTCGTCAGGAGAAGAGTAGCTAGAGAACTCCATCGCAATCCCGACGACCAACAAGATTTACGCAAAGATAGCGCGTAAAAACAAACATACCACACTGTTGCATTTACGCGCTATCTTTGCGTTAGTCTCGTTGGTCATCGGGATTGCGATGGAGTTCTCGAGCCACTCTTCTGCTGATAAGGCCCCAATTAAGACCGAAATAGCTCCTCAGAGGATGCTCGGAGGCCCCATTGATCCAGCCGACTTGCAGCCAAATTTTGCGAGCGAAAAACCTATTGACGTTTAACGGACGACAGATGTCAAAGAATCGTACTATTTTGGTACACTTAATCTAATTCAAGACATGCTTCAAAATGTTATAAAAAATCAAAGACTACTACCTTTTAATTGAACACCTATAATTCTAATAGTTTTAGTAAATGAGACAAATTCAATAAAACCCTGTATATTAACTAAGTTTTTAATCTCAAAGTTTCCATGAGAGATAGGAAACACATTTTTTACGTTGTAGGAAGGTTTTAATATTGATTAATAATTTTATTTACCGAAATGCCAACGTCAAATAATATAAATTACGATTAAAAGAATTAATCAAATATTAAACAGAATGAAAATATGGCGATTTATGAATACAACTAAATTATATATGGCACAAATTACTATCACATTTTGGTCCTCAAGAGAACAATAACTTAATGATAGTAATTGGAAAAAAAATTCTCTTCGTAAATAAGTTATATAAACAACATGTTTTTCGAGTGTAAACAAATGAAACGTTACAGTATTTGGACGTCGAAACGTAAACTGATATCATCGGTATAAGAACTATTTATTTAAGCACTTTTATTCGACAGCCGCAGTCAAACAATATGAGGCTTTATTTGAATGCAAATTTGTTTAAACGGAAAAAGTCATAACATCCTCGTTTAGAATAATACTGGAATAGACTTCATATTATATGTATTTTCCGGTGATGCCAAACAAAACAAAATTATATATACAGGGTGTCACGAAAACAGCAACAACGCGAACAAATTAAATTATGAAGCGCGCGCAATTTTGATATTTCTGCTTAACACTCTTTTATAGCCGGCGCTATATTATACACTGACATTATGTTGCTTGTAGGATAAAATCATTAACTTGTTGGTTAAAACATGACGTTATTCATGCACGTCATCGTAAATTCTTTATATATATGTTGCATAATATAAAAACAAGGAAACAAACGCATGCGGTCAATAAAAATTAAAACTAAAACCGGGAAGTTAAGATGGCGCACTTAAAGTGCCGTGCCAAGTCTAACAATACGGTTAATTCCGAATTCGGAGCTCGTGCATACGTTTAGGTTGACGTGAAACTGAATAATAATGGACTGGCAGCAGCAAAGTTGGCAGAAGTTATATCTATAACTTCCGTTTGTTTCCGTCCGTTAATTAGAACTTGATTCAGTCATCAGGACAGAGCACTCGAATTTATTTTCCAATTACAGTTGGAAGCTATAATATTGGGAGCTCGTTTTGGACAAAACGTAGTCATTTGATTGTCTACTATCTAAACTACAACTTACTAAAGTTAGTTTAGAAATTTAAATTTGATTATTATTATACGCTCGATTTATTTTATAATTCATACCAGTTAGGAACCATAGTATAGTTGCTTCTTTAATTCAAGACCTGTCTGGCGCTACAAGCTACGATGGACTGTTGACAAGTGACATGAAGATAGTAAAATAATAAAATAATTAAATAAACAAAAACGGACCAATTTTTAACAGATTTTTGAGCAATGAATGCAATGTTGGAACAGTAGATGAACTTATTTGTTGTCGGAAGGAGATTGCCATGAAAAATAATTAATTTGGTTCCAAATTTATTCAGCCCCTCGTATACAACATACAGATAAGTTAATTCCTATATATCGCTAATTAGAGACTTCTAACTCTATGCAATCGTTGCTATAAGTAAACACTATTAATTCGTTTCGTTTTGTACGTAGCAAGGTTCCAAATTTATTAATGGCCCTTCGTATATAATATCCAAAATGTTAATTCCGGTTTAATGAAATATTTTTTCCTGTCCGTCGGCGTTTAGAAACTATTAATTTGTTTCATTTTGTACGTATCGAGGTTACAACTTATTAATCGCCCCTCGTAGGCTACGTACATACAAGAAATGTTAATGTCAGTTTAATTAAAAGTGCCACTCGTGTATAACATGCAAAAATGTTAATTCTCATGTAATGAAAAATTCCTTCCTGTATGTCGACTTTTAGAGACTATTAACTGTTCATTTTTTGCGTAGCAAGGTTCCAGATTTATCAATGACCCCTCGTATATAACGTGCAGAAACTTTAATCCAGATTATTTCCTGTACGTCGGTGTTTAGAGACTCTCAGCAAGGTTACAAATTACTAATCGCCCCTAAATCGACTCTTAAATGTACGCAGGCGTTTCTCTAAGTAAACCCTGTTAAGTTATTTTAATTTTTACGTAGCAAGGTTCCAAATTTATCAATGATCCCTCATACGTAACACACAAATACGTTATTTCTGATTTCATGAAAGATTATTTCCTGTACGTCAGCGTTTAGAGACTTAACTGTTTTATTCGTTTCAATAGGTAAGCATTAATTTCAATCTGTACGTAGCGAGGTTCTAATTTATTAATAGCCCCACGTATACAATCCAGATTTAATGAAAATTCTTTCCTACAGCGTTTGCAGTCTTTATGTAAGTAAGAACAATCGATTCGTTTCTTCATTTCTTTCATTTTACGTCGGCGTCTAGAGACTTAAATATTTTTAGTTGTTTCAGTAAGTCAGCATTATTAATTTATTTCATTTTGCACGTAGCAAGGTTAGAAATTATTAATCACCCCGCGTATATAACATACAAAAACATTAACCCCCGGTTTAATGAAAAATTCTTTCCCTTCGTCGGCGTCTACGAACTTAACTATTTAAAAATAGTTTCAATAAGCCAGCATTATTAATTTATTTCAATTTATACGTAGCGAGGTTCTAACTTATTAACAGCCCCTCGTATACAATCCCGGTTCAGTGAAAGATTCTTTCCTACAGCGTATGCAGTCGTTTATGTAACTAAGAACAATTGATTCGTTTATTCATTTTGCACGTAGCAAGGTTAGAAATTATTAATCACCCCTCGTATATAATACAAAAATATTAATCCCCAGTTTAATCAAAAATTCTTTCTGTACATCGGCGTCTAGAGACTTAACTGTTTTTAGGTGTTTCAGTAAGTCAGCATTATTAATTCATTTCGATTTGTACGTAGCAAGGTTCAAATTTATTAATAGTTCCTCGTATATAATTCAGGTTTAATGAAAGATTCTTTCCTATACGTCGGCGAGTAGAGACTTAACTGTTTTTAATCGTTCCAACAAGTCAACATTATTAATTCATTTCAATTTGTACGTAGCGAGGTTCTAATTTATTAATGCCCCTCGTATACAATCCAGGTTTAATGAAAATTCTTTCCTGCAGCGTTTGTAGTCGTTTATGTAAGTAAGAACTATCGATTCGTTTCTTTATTTTGCACGTAGGAAGGTTAGGAATTATTAAACACCCCTCGTATATAACATACAAAAATATTAACCCCCAGTTTAATTAAAAATTCTTTCTATACGTCGGCGTCTAGAGACTTAAATATTTTTAGTTGTTTCAGTAAGTCAGCGTTATTAATTTATTTCATTTTGCATGTAGCAAGGTTAAAAATTATTAATCGCCCCTCGTATATAACATACAAAAATATTAATCCCCAGTTTAATCAAAAATTCTTTCTGTACATCGGCGTCTAGAGACTTAATTATTTTTACTCGTTTCAATAAATAAGCATTCTTAATTCATTTCAATTTGCACGTAGCAAGGTTGAAATTTATTAATAGTCCCTCGTGTACAAACCAGGTTTAATGAAAGATTCTTTCCTGCAGCATTTACAGTCGTTTATGTAAGTAAGAACTATCGATTCGTTCCTTCATGTAGAAAAGTTAGCCCTCGTATATAACATAGGAAAAATATTAACCCCGGGTTTAATGAAAAATTATTTCCTATACGTCGGTGTCTAGAGACTTAACTGGTTTTAATCGTTTCAATAAGTCAGCATTATTAATTCATTTCAATTTGTACGTAGCGAGGTCCTAACTTATTAATAGTCCCTCGTATACAATCCAGGTTTAATGAAAGATTCTTTCCTGCAGCGCTTATGTATGTAAGAACTATCGATTCGTTTTTTCATTTTGCACGTAGCAAGGCTACAAATTATTAATCGCCCCTCGTATATAACATACAGAAATGTGAATCCCGGTTTATCGAAAGAAATTTTTCTGTACGTCGTCCGGCGAACAGAGGCTCTTAAGCGTCTACAGTCGTTTCTATTGCCGGTTTGGCAATCGTGGAAGCCAGGGCGTAATTGATTTCTCGCATTCATCGGGGATGATTACGGCCGAAAACCCCTAAATCTTCGCGCTCGATATTCTCGAATTCATACATTTACATGCAAAACATAAACAACATTGGCATTCAAGACCTCCCGCTCGAAAACACGTCCAAACATCCTCTCCTGATTAATTCATGGATCGGCAGATACATAGTGTTGTTACGAATTCGGGTTCGAAGTAATTACTGTCGATTAAAATAATTGTTTATACAGTCGCCGAGCATATTAAAATAGTGCTTCAAACATTTCATTTGTCACAGTTTACTATTCGCTACATTTAAACGCACATTCGCTCTTGGAATAAACTGTTTAAACAAATTACTCGTTCGCTTTTGCTTTTATAAACTAGAATGTTCGAGGGCCTATCAAGAACCGACTAGGGATTTACTGGAATGTGGCGATAACTGGTGTCCTGTTTACTAGGATGTAACATGTCTATTCACTAGGTTACGCGATTGAATATGGACAGAATTACTAAATATAAGAAAGTATTGATCACTCGATGAAAACAAAAAGAAGCAGAAAAAGACATTCGGAGTACATTTAAGATGTTATTTTATTTTCATATCCGAGTTTGCCTTCCTCATCCTTAACAAGCTTACGTCGGCTTTGCCTCCGCATTAAACTCGAGTTGGGTTTTCGCGAACGTGAAACAAATTGCCTGCTATGTAGCATAATGCTCGACTCAACGGCCAAAAACATAATCCATCTGAATTCTTAATCAATGGAATATGGAATCGTGGCTCTTGTTTGCGCTTCTACGTATATATATATATACATATTCGACATTACAAACGTCAAAACGCCAAATTGGGAAAACTCGAAAGTGAAATTTAATATTTCATCTCTTTAATCATATTTTTAGAAAATGCTTTAAAAGAAACTGTCATATTTTTAATAATACGAAATGCTTTTCACTGAAGATATGCTTCCACGTTGCATCGTGCTAATGTTTGCATTGAAATAGAAGGAAACATCTCTTATAAAATTTAAATATTGGTATTCCTACTATAATTCATTTTGTTATTGAAAAACCATTGATTCTTTTCTTTTTCTTTGAATAACTCGTTAATTAAAGCACAACCTAACTTTTACCATTTTTTCATTTCGATTTAGATCAGCTTCCTGAATCGAACCCCAAAAGTACGGGTGTCACTTTTGAAACACCCTGTACATTGTGGATCTTAAGCTTAACTTGCGTTTTTCTTTTGTTTATTTATCCATAATGAATTTTTCATATTTTATTGCGTTTTCCTTGTTTTTTTTTTTGGTCAGTTTTTGATCTTAAAAATTTGGAGAATCGTCGATTTCCCTGGTTCTTTCGTTTTACCGTCGATTTTCTTTTGTTTTTCATTGATCTTATTCCTCGTCATTTCGTTATTGATTGTTTTATTTAGCTTTTGTTTTGTTTATTTTTCTACAAAAATGTATTTCGTATTTTATTACGTTTTTCTTTTGTTTTTTTTTTTTTTGGTCAGTGTTTGACCTTCAGAAGTTGGAAAATTGTTGATTTTCCCGGTTCTTTTGTTTAACCGTCGATTTACTTTTGTTTTTCATTCATACTATTTCTCGTTCCTTCGTTTTTGATCGTTTTATTTCGTTTTTCTTTTGTTTATTTATCTATAATGAATTTTTCGTGTTTATTGCGTTTTTCTTTTTCTATTTATTTTAATTTGGGTCAATATTTGACCTTCAAAAGTCGGAGAGTTGTCCACTTTCCTGGTTCCATCGATTTTCTTTTGTTTCTCACTCATATTATTTCTCGTTATTTCGTTGTTGATTGTTTTATTTAGCTCTTGTTTATTTTTCTACAAAAATTTATTTCGTATTTTATTACGTTTTTCTTTTGTTTTTTTTTTGTCAGTGTTTGACCTTCAGAAGTTGGAAAATCGTTGATTTTCCCGGTTCTTTTGTTTAACCGTCGATTTACTTTTGTTTTTCTTTCGTTTTACCGTCGATTTTCTTTTGTTTTTCATTGATCTTATTCCTCGTCATTTCGTTATTGATTGTTTTATTTAGCTTTTGTTTTGTTTATTTTTCTACAAAAATTTATTTCGTATTTTATTACGTTTTTCTTTTGTTTTTTGTGTTTTTTTTTTGGTCAGTGTTTGACCTTCAGAAATTAGAAAATCGTTGATTTTCCCGGTTCTTTTGTTTAACCGTCGATTTAATTTTGTTTTTAATTCATATTATTTCTCGTTATTTCATTTTTGATCGTTTTGTTTCCTTTTTCTTTTGTTTATTTATCTATAATGAATTTTTTCGTGTTTATTGCGTTTTTCTTTTTCTTTTTCTATTTGGGTCAATATTTGACCTTCAAAAGTCGGAGAGTTGTCGATTTTCTTTTGTTTCTCACTCGTATTATTTCTCGTTATTTCGTTGTTATTTAGCTTTTGTTTATTTTTCTACAAGTAATTTTTTCGTATTTTATTGCGTTTTTCTTTTGTTTTTTTGGTTAGTATTGACCTTCAAAAGTCGGAAAGTTGTCGCCTTTTCTGGTTCTTTTGTTTCACCATCGATTTTTTTTTTGTTTCTCACTTATCTTATTCCTCGTTAATTCGTTGTTGCTTTTTTTTTTCGCTTTTGTTAACTTTTCTATAATGCGATTTTCTTTTGTTTTTTTTTTTCATCTTATTCATCGTTGTTTCGTTTTTGATTGTTTTATTGAGCTTTTATTTTCCTGTAAAGAATTTTTTCGCATTTTATTGCGTTTTTCTTTTGTTTTTGGGGTCAGTTTTTGACCTTCAAAAGTCGGAGTTTAAATCAATAAAGCCCAAATCACTCCTCCTAAGTAGTCACTGGATAAAGTCATTTAAAAAATTCAGTTGAACTTTTAATATTCCAAACGCGACCTAGAATGCCACAAATTTGATTACAATATAAACCATGAACGTGGCAATGTATGCAGTAAATTCAAGAAGAAATCCAGAAATATACAGTGTGTTCCTTTCATAATAACAAAGACTTATATCCAGTGGTTCTAACGCGAAACCTTTATAAAACTTAAATCGCTTTATTAAGTAATTAAGCTAACTAGATACATACATCTGACATAATAGGGTCAGATAATTTTTTTTAGTATCGTATTTTTTTACCCTTCTTGAAAAATGCGAATCAATTTCGAAACATCTGCTTCAAAATTGCAAAGCGCTGTCTTTTTATTAATTAATATTAGCCCGGCAATAATTCTCGCCAGCCAGCCGTCCAATCAATACACGACGATCGCTCGAACCGGAAACGCAAAGGGAATTACGGAAGTGAAATTGAGAAGTAATTGTTTCAATTGTCTAGTTTAGCGAAACGGTTAACCACCTGCGGCGCTATTGTGTACCCCGAGCTTAAGTGAATTAGGGACGTCGAATTCACGCTAACGCACCTCCTAACTTCCTAAATATAGACTAAATTATATTTAATTTAAATATACCGGGTGCGTTTTTTACTTACGAAACATAATAATACAAAAATTACGGTTGTATAAACGAAATTTGATGTGATGGTGATGACCCATCATCGATTCGCTAGTAGCAATTAACACGAAATCGCTTGATCCCATTAGTTCCCATACCCTAGGAATTTAGGAACAACCCCGCGTGACAATATTAAAAAACGTGTAAGATTTTACGAAGAAAAGCCTCTAAAGTATTATTTTGTTTTAATGAATTCATGATTGCTTTTTAATACCAGAGCTTTGTGAGATGGAATATCTGGAGATACTCGATGTTTATGGTAGGCAAAACGAAATTAGACCAAAATATTTCCTTAATTAGATTATACATGGTTCGAAAGGATTTCTATGATGGTTATTTTGCTCAACTGCGTTACGTTGGGGATGTATCAACCATGCACAATGGACGATAAGCACGACTGCGAAACAAATAGATGTAAGATATTACAGGTAAGTTTCTAATATATACATACTTTTATGTACAGTCGCATGTAACTAAATCGGTACCCCTCGCGTAATTCGTGGGGTATCGATTGCGTAAGTAAGCAGCGAATTCGGTCGTGAAGGATTTCCAACAAATGACAAGGGAATGTCCAGCGGCTGTAGTGCGAAATCCACCCCATAAATGTAATGAATGCTGCAAAGTTGTTTTTGTTGAACAAGCGACGACAGACAGACGATTCCACTACAATACATCAGCCGCAACGAAAAACCTACCCCTACGACGTTTCCTTTTGTCAAGATTCTCTTTTATTTCGGATGCGCTCGAGGAGCTCATTAATATACATACGTACTGTAGCGCACGTCACCTTTTTATTTGACCGACCTCCAAAAAAAAATCCTAATCAGTTAAAATTACTTGTTTTTCTGTTTCAGTTATTCGACGATTTCATTTTCGCGTTCTTCTCGCTCGAAATGACCATCAAGATGGTTGCGATGGGGGTGTGGGGTCGGGGTTCGTATCTCGCCGATTCGTGGAATAGGCTGGACCTATTCATTGTCCTGGCTGGCGCTTTAGAATACTGCCTCAAAGAAAACATGAACTTATCTGCCATCAGAACGATACGAGTCCTTCGACCTCTTCGAGCAATCAATAGGATACCAAGTAAGTTAATTATACTTTAATTTATAAGCCTTTTATAACAAAAGTAAAAAATATTGGTTCTGGATATCAACACAGGGTGACTGACAAAATATATGTTATAGATAACAGGAAAAACAAAAAAAAAAAATTCTAAACCTCTTAGTTTTCAAGATATAACATTATTTCCGTAATCTGTGACGTCGATCGTTTTATTCTGTCGGGTATTATTTCAGTCACCCTGTATAAGTACATGTTTAACGCAATACTAGTGTTGTATTCCAAACAATATACACATTGTATGTTTTTAACTCGAACATACCGCATTGAATTTACGACTGTGCAGGTGTGCGTTGTGGGTTGTGGGAGTCGTCTCACCACCCTCACACCTTTCATCTCCCCACGCTCACGCGCCCAATTAAATATTTGGCAGAGTATAACCAAGTTTACCCTGAATCAAACAGATTGGTACACAAGAGAATTAGTTGAACGCAACTGTACTATAAAGCATTCGCGTGTAACTAACTATAAGAGACAAGCGAAATAAAATGACGGTTTACTTTCATGCTCAGCTAAAATAAGACTTCGGAGATAATTACCTCTCTCTCTCTCTCTTGTATTTTTTGTTTATCCATCAGAGAGCAGAATTTCACTAATGAGCTTGTATTGTTCGCGTCGTGAAAGGTTAAATCGAGAATCGCTGTGGGAAGAGACAGATTTCCTAGAGAGTAAAAACTCAGTGAATACCAATGGCCGTAATTAACTATTGTTTATGATAGTGGCCAGACAATAAACTCGATCGTTTAATTAGTCTCTTTTTATTTGCCTTCTCTCGGATCCTCGTGCCCAAGTCCTCGGGTTAATACAATTTTTAAAAACTCAATTTTCGTTTTATTCTTTAAATAAATTATTCTCGCTGTGGTATTGCGCCTGGCGGCGTTCGCGTTTTGTTTATTTTGTAACATGAGTTAAGCGCCTCTCGCGTGTGTGTGGCCTAATTTATGGCGCAAAGTGTACTTGAATAGACTTGTTCGAGCTTCGAGGAACGGGGGTTGTTTATGATTTTCCTTACGGTTATAGCATTCCAAAGTATTTATCGGATATTCGTTCGAATTCTTAACATACTTTATCAGAAAGCAGCAGGACAAGTTCTCCGTATCAGCATTTGCTTTTATACACAAATACGATTTTATTAGATATATAAAAGAAGGGTGAAAATTACGTTTCCCCATTTTTACAAATTTTAGCAGAACTTTATTATTTATTTTAAGCTAATACATTAGTTTCCGAACTGATCGATCTGGGCCTGTAGCGTCTACAAATACCGTTCACCTCCTGTACATTTTGGTTTTAAATAAAAACGACCAGCATATTTTCAACGAGTTCCAGGATTCTAGTAGGCGTCGCTGACAATTTGGTCCTTCGAGTCGGATAACGTTATGATGTAAACGATCAGGTCATCGTACGCTCATAAATTCCTCGACTACCCTGCTGATAGGATTGTGTGATATTTCAGTTTCACTCTCGGTGCTCAATAGATTTCAAATATCGATATATGTAAAATATATACAGGGTTATTCACCTAAGCCATTCATTAAAAGTTGTGAGAGAAGTTCAGATAGAAATTGGAAATTTGTGGAGCAGAGGCAAACTGTTGAAATATCTTCGAATGCAGTAATAAATTTTAGATTCCCTGTAGCTTAATAGATTATGCTCAAAGAGCCTTAAAGTCTCAACTACAATATCAGCTTTTACAAATAAAATTGCCTCGATAATAGCCAACCAATCGATTGACTTTTTCAATTCCTGACAGAAAGCGATCTATACAAATAAAAGACAATGCTTAGTAACACTGAAGAAGAAAAGGGAAGACGGTTGAGGTTGGATAAACAATGATAAACTAAATTAGAGCCAATATTGATAGAAGAAGAATAGAAGAAAATAATTAAGCTGGCTTAGACACGGTGAAGTAAACCTGAAAAAAGTACGAATGCAGCAAAAAGTCGAAGCGAGGTGAAGAAGAAACGCAACAGCAGGACAAGTGAAGAAAATGCTAATTCGAACGCGTAATACGAATAGTTGAAAACAGAAAGACACAAAATCCAAGAGTCAGGCAAAGTGAAGAAAAAAGAAGAGGTGAACTCACTCAGCAAAGGAGAGAAGAAGAGGATGTGTTTGAAAACGAACTGACGGCAACAGAATGACAAGGAATAATCGAGGCAGTTAAGAAGTGAACAAAAGAAGAATAGTTCAAATCAAAAGACACTTTTTTGTGACAGGCAAAATGAAGAAAAGAAGAATGGTTTGGAATAACATGGATGCAGCAAATAGCAGAGGTGAAAAGAAGAAGAAGACAATAGACTGGTTTAGTAACGAATTAACGGCATCAAATTGACAAAAAATAATCGAGACAGATAAGACTAAAGTAGAAGAAGAAATCGTGAAGGGACCGAATAACAGAGATGAGAAGAAAAAAGAGACATAACAGATGGTGAAATGAAGATTGTAATTTGGAAGACGCCATGACAGAATAGTACAGAAAATACTCGATTAAATTGGTTTCCGATTGGAACCGCATCTCGTTGACGTCTTCTACTGCCATGTTTCGTTCTTCATTGCAGAAGAACTGCTGCTGGTGCTTCTCGTTAGTCGTTGAGACTGAGTAGGTATATAGTGATCGGTGGGGGCAGTGGGTCGGATTGGTCTGTTGGGGCGTGGCGGATCACCACGACAATGGACATACCTATTCAGTCTCAACGACTAACAAGAAGCACCAGCAGCAGCAGTTCTTCTGTAATGGAGAACGAAACGTCGATAGTAGAAGACATTAACGTGATGCGGTTCCAACCGGAAGCCATTTCAATCATGGACGACGGCCGCGAAAGCACTCAAGTTAAATTAGAAAATATTTGATTCAGATGAATCTAAGGAAACAAAACATCCAAGCTACAGAACCTAGACTGGGCACGAATTACGATGATTTAGGGCTGGAATCCTCAGAAGAGGAGAGCCAGTAATCCAGCAAAATAGAAGATAAACCAATAAGTGAATGAGGAAGTGAAACTGGATCGGACATTTTCTTAAAGTTCCAGATTGGAAACATCAAAAGAGGAGAGCTAGAGGCAGATTCAACAAAATAGTAAAAGGAATAACATGAATAGAAATGAAAAGAAAAGACGAAGCGATACAACTGGGAAACAGTGCAGCAAGTAACAGACATGGGAAGAAGAAGAAGAGTTACGGTTTGGTTAGCATATGGAAAATAATATTTGAGGCAGAGAAACCTAGCAAAAGAAGGAGAAGAGACCATATGGATGCAGCAAGTAACAGAGATGGGAAGAAGAAACGTAACAAATGAAGAAGACTACAATATAATGACTAACAGTTGAAGAAGACTACATTAGGACGAGTCCCAAAATAAAGAAGACTACATTAGAATGAAACTGAAAATTATTTAAAGTAGCCGTAACAGGAAAGGAAATCAAGGATGTGGTTTGGGCACGTGCTGCAAATAGACCATGATAGAACGACAGAATTTATTCAAGGTAGAAAGAGCTAACAAAAGAAGAACAGAAGAGAACACGGTTACAATAAAAAGCAAAAGTGTGAAGAATAAATATAATAAAAGGAGAACAGAATGAGGCTGAAAAAGTGTCCAGAAAGAAATTTTATTTTATTGTGGGCGTGTTCGTAATATAATTTTATTTAACACAATAACGTTGTGGAGTGCAAGGGAGCTCTTCAGGACGTCTCGAATACCTGATGTATTCCTCTTCTACAATAGCTGCCTTCGATGATGCATATGAATTTGTGGAGTATGAGTTATCTCTCGACAATGGCTGCAGAAGCGGTGTGCGCGGTGGTGGATGCTTCTGACAATGACTGCACAGAAGGCGTGTATGTGCTTCCGACAATGTCTGCACAGAAGGCTTTGGGTTGCTCTTGACAATGTCGGCTTGGTGTGTGTTTCCGACAATGCCTGCACGAAACGAAATGAAGCTAAAGCGGTCAACGCTTTTGTAGAGCTTTTTCGAAACGGGGGTGAAGTCATTCTGCTTCATTGGCATAAAAGTGCAATCGAATCACAGATGACCAGAGCTGTCTCTCATTCTCAGGGGGCAGTCTTATTGTGTTTACTCCGGAGGTTGACTTAGCGACCAAATTTGAGGATGCGATCCTATTTGCGGGCCAATCATAAACGAATGCGGTTTGTCTTTAATTCGTCGAGGGGTGGCCTAAATATTTTTAATTTGTGACGATCGTCATCGTTGCTTTATTACGCAAATATCTACGTGACGTTTCACTTCATTGCTATGACATTGCCTATCATTTTGACGTTTCTAAACATCTGCTGATTTTGACATTTCTGACATTTCAACTTATAAAATGTAACCTCCAAATTGACATTTATTTGACATTATCGACGTTCAGAATTATGAACATAACCTCCAAATTGACATTTGTTTGACATTGTTGACATCCTAAATTATAAACATAACATTTTAATTTCACTCCTGACGAAGCTATCAAGCGATAGTAAAACGTTGAGCAATTGTGCCATTTTTCAGTGTCCGTTTGAGGTAATTCATTACACAATTTCACCGGACAAGAAGCTACCTTAATTATAAACATAACCTCCAAATTGACAGTTGTTTATAATTTCGCAAAAAAAAATAGATTTTTTGCCATATTTGAATTACAAAACCACACAGATCCTTGAGCTTCTTTTACATCTAAGAACCAAATGAGAGGGCACATTAATTATACCAAGAACAGTACGGATATGTAAATGTATTCCTTTTGCCTTCGATTCTAGAATTAGAAGCATAATTTACCCCCCTTCCCCCTCCAAAAAAAGAAAAAGAAAAGAAATATAACTTTTTTATATTCTTAATATATTTCGCTCCGAAATAATGCCGGGTTTGAATTCACCCTCGCAGCTCACAGAATTAGGTTCAGTCATTCATATCACATAAATCAAAGTTATAAATAAACCGCTCACATATCTCCCGCGTACAACTTGATCTGCGAATGTCACTTGATATTTCTCGCCTCGTGACAGATATTTATTTTCCTTAATATGCTGGCATCTGCGACCGCCCTGAGTTAAGCTAAGATTTACGTACTCTTTGATGATGATTATAATAGACGAAATTTCACGCAGTGAATTTCCTCCCCTCGAATTATAATTGCACTGAGATTGAAATAATTTCAAAATAATTCTTCATATCTTGAAAAATTTGTTGAACAATCAGATTTGGAACAGTCTGTGTATACGAAGTTTTAAAAAATGATTAATAGGTCCAGTGACCTCTGGAAAATAAAAAGTGTAACAAACACACATCGACAAACAAACGAAAGCTTCTGGTAAATTGACAAACATCTGATGGAAATTTAGTGATTTCACAGTCGGAAAGAGGCGGAACATTTCAACGCCTACTGGGACTTATGAATCATTTATGAAAATTCTATAAAACGAATAATGCCGCTTTTATTATAATTTATGTAATCGTTTGATTAGAATGCAAAAAACAACCTGCGGTTACGCTTACAAACGTTCATTTTTAATAACACACAACGCCTTAATCTAGGCAACACATTAATCAATTTGGAATTTTGTCTTATCTCGTAGCGCTACGTTTGGGTTGCATACTATTAAGGCGTCAAATTTTAAAATGGCGCGCCGGCCGCACATTTATGTAACGTTAAAACTACCCGTAATACTTTTATTACCTCGCCCGGAGAAAAATTTATTTTCGAACGGGCGAAATAACTGAAATCACCCGCCCCCTCCTACCCCGTAAAAATGTTTTGCCCCGTTTTCCCCTAAATATGTGCGGAATAAAATGTGCTCCCCGCGAGAATTGAAAACCCGTTCATTTGAAAAGAACGACTCCGTGTCATCGTAGTTTTATTGACTCTCCGGAACAAACCAGAAATATTTTTCGCTCCGTTGATTCCTCGAATGGAAATTGCTTTATATACGTCTGATTTACGATCGGTCTCCATTTCAAGGGGATTAAGGTTGTAAAGATGGTGTTTCTGCCGTGCTCGTGGGAATAAAAAAAATAACTTTACATTTACAGAGGAGTCGGGCGTCATTTCATATATTCAAGCGAGAATGCACAAAGGGCATTAATTAATACTCCTAATAACGCAAGGATATGTGATAGTTGGGATGAAAAACAATCCAGGATTTTATGGACGCCATTCCAGAAATAAAAATCGAGATGTAACAACAGTTTAGATTTTTATGTCTTTGAATCCTAACTTTCCCGGCCTACGAGTTTTATTTATACACTTAAATACATGATACCTATGTTATAAAAAACGATAACATGTCACTTCCTTTTGTTCATGTAGGTGGAGTTTCGAGAAAATGTATGACGTATTTACAACGAAAATATTCGACTTGGGTTTCAATTCCTGAATTGTAAATTTTCAAGACGAACAGATTTAAAAAAAAACACTATTTGTCTATATTTTTAATTTTAAATTAAATAAAGTCAACATATTTTGTTCATTCCACTCGACAAGAATCGGAGATTTTTAGGAGCAACCATTTTAGGGACTTTAATGACATATAAATTGTTTATTTAATTTTATTGAAAGTAACTATAAAAATATTAGAAAAAAAATCTTATACAGGGTAACATTAAACTTCAGTCATTTTGTAATTCTATAGGATTCCTTTTAAGGTTATGGATTATTATCAAAATAACGATATCCTTGAGCAGTCGTCAAAAATCGAAGAAAATTCTTTATAAAAAAATCGCTGACAAATATTAAACATTTTCCAAAAATAAAACAAAGAAAAGCTGCCAATTTCTGACAGGAAACCTTTGAAAACCATATCAATCAAGCTTTCATTTGTTTCTTTGTTCCTCATTATTATTTTTTGTTTCTTTTCGTAGGCAAAAAAAAATAATCGTCTACTTTTCAACGGCAAGCCTTTGACAATAATCAAATAAATCAAGCTTTCATTTGTTTTTTTTTCATTATTAGCTTGTTTCTTCTTGTACCTAAGCAAAAAAAAATCACCGATTTCCAATGGCTAACCTTTGAAAATTAAATAAATTCAGTTTTCATATTTTACTTTACTTTATCGTACAAATAGAGACGCAATACAACGTAAAAATTAATTAGATAAGAAGAAACAAAAGAGAATTGAAACACACAACGAATCCAGAATTAGATGCGCGAAAAACAAAAGACGGTCGTCGATTTTTATTCGGCTGGAGGCGAATGAACGAAGCTGTCATTTGTTTTTTTCGTATTTCATTTTTTCTTTATTGTTGTAAGCAAAAAAGAAACTGAAAAATGGAAAATCCACGATTTTCAACGCGTACCTATCGAAAATAAAACTTTCTTTTGTTTCATTTGTTTTCATTTCATTTTCTTTTGTTGTTTTGTTGTAAATAAAAAAGACGACGATTTCCGACGGGAAACGTTTTTTATATTTCATTATTTCTCTTCTTTCTTTTTTCTTTGTAAGTCGGAAATTGTCGATATTTTGACTTCTTCCGTTGAAAATCAAATCAAGTCCGGTTTTCAGCTGTTAAGGTGCTTTGCTTTTCATAATTTTCTTTGTTCTTTTTTTCTCATGTCGACGATTTCCGACTAGGAGCGTTTGAAAATCAAATCAAGTTTTCATTTGTTTCTTTATATTTCATTATTTTTCTATATTTTTTTTGTAAGCCTTTGAACAATTAATAAATAATTTAAATTTCATTAGTTTCTTTATATTTTATTATTTTTCATAAGAAAAAATTAACAAATGAAAATTAAATCGTTTTCATTTGTTTTTTATATCTCATTGCTTCTCTTCATTTTTTTGAAAGCTAAAATATCGACGATTCGGACGAAAATTGTCGTTATTTCTTCTTCTGCCTTTGAAAATAAAATAAATCAAGTTTATAGCTGTTTCTTTGCATTTCATAATTTTCTTTGTTCTTATTTTGTAAACAAAATTTCGACGATTTCCGACGCATTTTCATTTTTCATTTTTTGCAAGTAAAAAAATCGACGATTCCGTTAGAAATTGTCTATTTTTCAAATACAGTGGAAATTCCATAAATCCAAAATTTCTGTAAATGGAAATTTATTGATGGTCCTTTCACATAGAATAAATATAACATTCCGTTTTTTTTTTCTTCTTGTAAGTAAAAAAGAAGCTAAGAACAAATGAAAAATTCACAATTTTCGGAACGAAGCTTTCATTTAATTTTTTGTATTTGATTTTTTCTTTATTCTTGTACACATTATACAAAAATAAACTGAAAACAAATGAGAAAAACACCATTTCCGCCGCGAAGCTTTCGAAATTCAAACTTTCATATCTTCCTTTGCATTTAACTTTTTGTTTATTTTTGTAAACAAAAATGTAAAATATTTTGACTTCAGACTTTGAAGATCAAATAAATCAGGCTCTCAGTTGCTTCGTTTTATTTCATAATTTTCTTTGTTCTTCTTTTTTTTAAACAAAAATGTCGACGATTTACGACGGAAAGCATTTGAAAATCAGGTTCCGCCTTTGAAAATCAAACAAATCAAGGTTTCATTTGTTTCTTTGTATTTCATTATTTTATGTAAGCAAAAACTAACAAATGAAAAATCGTGTTTCATTATGCTTTTTGTTTCTTCTTCTTATATGTAAAAAATCAACTTCCAACGATTAGCCTTTGAAAATCGAATAAATCAAGCTTTCGTTTGTTTCTTTATATTTAATTATTTTTTACAAGCTAACAAATAAAAAATGAAAATCAAATCAAGTTTTCATTTGTTTTTTTTTATTTCATTATTTTATGTAAGCAAAAAACAACAAATGAAAAATCGATGATTTCCAGAGTGAAGCTTTGTGTCTTTGTTTGTTTCTTTGTCTGTTTCCTGTTATATTTATTAACATTTGATGACATCTTTTGGTTTGTTTTCTATTGGCAGTTTGTTTTTCTTGTAAGCAAAAAGATTCGACGATTCTTTTTTTCAATATTTTTTTGTTGCGTTAGTTTCGTGTCATTTCATATTTTGTTTTGTTTCTTCTTGTAACTAAAAAAAAACTTCCAATGGCTAGTCTTTGAATATCGAATTAATCAAGTTTTCGTTTGTTTCGTTTATTTTTCGTAAGCAAACAAATAACAAATGAAGATCAAATCAGGTTTTCATTTGTTTGTTTATACATATTTCATTATTTTTCTTTGTTGTTTTTTTTTGTAAGCGCAAAATCGACGATTTTGTAGTAAATTGTCAATTTTTTCACGTAAATCAAATAAATCAAGCTTTCATTTGTTTCTTTGTCTTTCATTGTTTTACATAAGCAAAGAATAACAAATGAAAAATCGATGATTTCTGACGTGAATCTTTGTCTCTTACAATCAACCTTTCATGACATCTTTTGTTTAGTTTTCTATTGGCGATTTGATTATTATTTTTTGCTTTTATTTGTTTGGCCACCAAATAAATCAAGTTTCATATTTTTTCCTTGTATTTTTTGTTTTGCTTTCTTTTGGCGATTTAATTATTATATTTTGTTTTTTTTTTGTTAGCAAGAAACATCGACGATTGTTTTTTCAAAATTATTTTTGTTTCTTTTTGTTGCATTAATGTTTCGTGTCACAATTAACATTTCATTGTTCTTTTTATTTCTTCTTCTTGTACATCAAAAAAAATCAACTTCCAACGGATAGCCTTTGAATATCAAAGAAATCAAGTTCCATATTTTTTTAATTTTATTTTCTTACTTCTTTTTGACGCATTTCATTTTAAATTTCATCTCTTCTTTTGTTTTCTGTTGGCGATTTGATACCTTGAACTCCACTACTATCACGTCGATCTTCTTTTGTTTTTGTTTCTATTTTGTTCGCTATACTCTTCGTATTTCGACGTCATTTGTTTCAGTTCTTTTTTGATTTTTTTTCTTGTCAAACTTTGTTTCTTGTTTCTTCTTGTAAGTCAAAAAAAATCATATTTTTTTAAATTTTATTTTCTTGCTTATTTTTGTCGCATTTCATTTCAAATTTCATCTCGTCTTTTGTTTTCTTGTCGGCGATTTGATTTCTTACACTCCACCGCTGCAACGTCGATCTTCTTTTGTTTTTGTTTCTAATTGTTCGCCAAATTTTTCGTATTTCGACGTCATTTGTTTCAGTTCTTTTTTGTTTTTTTCTTTTTTTTTGTTAAACTTTGTTTTTTGTTCATCTTTTTTTTTTGTATTTCATTGTTCAATGTTCGAATTTTCTTTCAAAAAAATTTTCGTATTACATTCGACGTTTCTTACGGATTATTCTTCTGTTTTTTTTTCTCTCTTGGAAATTTCATTATCTCACACCTCAGACTTCACCTTTGAAATGTCGACGTTGCTCGGTGCGCTGAAAGATTCTTCAAATTATTTATAAATTAATTAATTGCCTAACCTGAAGAAGCTTTCAATATGTACTGAAGCGTCGACATTTCAAACACCACCCCGACGAAATCAGGACGCTTGGCAACACTGCTTATCGATTTCCAAAACTGAACTGTTTACAAATTAATTTTTTCGCAATTTTTTTTTTTAATATAAAATGTTCGTTTGCCTTTTATTTAAACAACTTGTAATATGTAACATTGCCACAATGTGATTGCAAATTTGCATTTATTTTCTTGCTTAGCTGATTACAGGCGGAAATAATTTCATTTTAAGGCCGACGAAATGACAGAATATGTTTTAAGTTGAAAACAAAATTGATTAACATTTGGCCTATTTTTAGCCGTCTATCGGCTCAGGGCATAGTCTGTCTGAATTCTCGGAGGTTCTCCAAAAATAAACTGGAAACCATCAATGTAGGTGCACGGAGAGTTTGATTATTCATCTGCACGTGCTGCGAGGATCTTTGATTTGTTCTTGCAATGTCGCTTGCAGCACTGCAAACTTATATTAATTAATAATGTAATTTGCTTGAATTGAAAAATTTTTAATTAAACGAGCCTAGTTGTAATGTGGTAAAGTGTACTTTATATTCATGAACACGCTTAATATTATATAGTCTCATAGAGAAGAGAATGTTAAGCCTAAATATGGATGAAATACGTATCATACATCAAATCCGTCAAAATTAACAATCAGGGTCTAATTACTTCACATACGCACGTGCAAGTGTACTATTTCAGTTGCACATCACGTGTTAACTTAAATGCGTTGATTAAGACCAACAGCGTAACGAATATTTCCATACACTTAAAGAAACACGTATTTTTCACTGAAAATCAAATCTGCCTCCTCCGAATCGATCAATACAATCAAATTAACACCGTAGGAAATTGGTCACGTCCTTTTTTTCTTTCGAACGTAATTTTCTTTTGAAGGAGACAACTTAGGAATCAAGAAGTTTCCCCGCGTTTGTTGACACACTCATCAACGTCGTTACAATTGTGAAGTCTTCTTGAGAACACATCCTGGGCGACACGACTTGACTTTTATAATTTACACGAAATACTGTTATGAATTTACCAAATGTAACAACGCGCTCCTAGTAATCGCCTAATTTTTTATATTGTAATAATAATGAAATATAACGAATATAAATTCGGTTTAAACTTCTTATACAGGGAGTTTCTAGACACAAGTACTTCAGTTTTCCAGAAAAAAATAATGAAAAATTATCCCCAAAAATGACGAACGTCCCTGGTTAAGAAAGTACAGCAGACGAACTAAATAAATACAGTCACAAAAGTCTTTTATAATTTTATGATTTATTAATGAATTAATAACTTTTATGGACAATGAATAATTCAAATAATTAAATTAGTTTAATTTTTAAAATTTACTTTTTGCATACGAAGAGTTATTGATAAGTTATTAACATAGAAAACGTTACTGTAATTGAAAACAAGTGCTTATTGCTTATGTATTCTATTTAAGACTTTCTAACTCTATACACTTAGCACAACGCCCGTAAAGTATTTCTAAATCTTAAAAAAAAATTATCTTGGTCAGCAAGCCACTCCTTCATGTGAACTTGACCTTTAAACGGGATTGGCGCGATTAGCTGAAATACGAACTCCAAAATATTTACTTGACAAATGCATACGAATTACCTGGAATAAATTATTCCTAGCAATTTATATAGAAGAAGGATAATAATGGCTTCACTGCTTCGGCAGGTAAACAAATAAATCACTACAACACGAAGAGAATTCAAATCTCAAATTCCTAGTATTTTATTGAATTTTAATTTTAATTGTATTGTATGTAAACTTTAATTATCAGAAGCAATGTGATCCGTCATAAACATTTCGGCATCTTTTGATTAATAATAATAATATTATACGTTGCCCTTCCCTCGCATTTTAATCAGTCGGATGTCGTTTCTTAAATTTAAATAAAAAATTAATGAATTACAGAGAATAATCTAGACAGAAAAAAAAAACAAATGAAAAAATGATTATTCCCCGAAAGTTGGCGATTCAAAAGAAAATCACTGATAAGAAACAAAAGAAAACTGTGTGAGGAATGAAACATGAAAAATTAATTCAATAGAAATAAAAATTAAATAAGTAACAATGAAACATGAAGATAAGATGGACGAGAAATAAATAGAAAATAATAAATTCGACGAAAAAATAAAAGAAGACTGCGATAATGAAATTAAAAAAATAATTTGGCCAAAAGAAAATGAAAAATCGACAATTTTCCAAAGGAATACTATTAAAAATCACTGAAAACTATAAAAAATGAAGCACGAGAAATTCCGACATGCAAAAATAGAAACAATGAAAAAAGAAAAACTTAATTCCATAGAAGAAAAACAGACTAATTCTCAGATAAAAAAAAAGAACAATGAAATGCACCAAAAACAAATGAAAACTATAATAATAATAATAATAATGTATAATAAAAAAATCAAATAAAATTAATTGAACAAAAAGAAATAAAAAATCGAATAAGTAACAATGAAATAGGTACTAATAATACTATGAACAAAAAAAAGAAAAAAAAAGTTAATTGGAATAAACAAAGCACAAAGAATTTTGATAAACAGAAATAGAAACAATGAAAAAAGAAATACTTCATACCGTAAAAGCAAAACAAAATAATACTCAAATAAAAACAATGAAATGCAAAAAATAAATTAGACAACAAAAACAAAAGGAATTAAAGAAACCTGCAAAAAGCTAATAACAAAAAAATGGTGATGACAACCTCAATTTAAAACATTATAATCAGCGAACTCATTCGTAATCTGCTTGGTTTGTTAATTTTTATAATTTCGTTTTGTGTGCGTCGTTCAATAAGAAACAAATTCTATTATTATAAAAGACGAATTATTAACACAAAGTCTGACAAAAATTCAATACGTGCGTTCGTTGTTATTTTTTAAAGCAGCGGAATTGCCTGTAGTAAATTATTGTTAGCTTCGATGTAAGTATTTGTTTATAAAACGGATCGGTGTTCCACTGTATACAAGCGTATTTCGGTCACATTTCTTTTATACACCAATGTACATTCAACTACATTTTGAAAATTGTATATGTATAATAAATTATCAATGTTGAAAAGGTTTCTGTACTTATGTGTCTATAACCTTTGCCGCCTCCGGTACGAATCAATTTAGAAACCCACACATTCTACAATTACTGCGCAAACAATCCACACGATGATCATTTAGGTGTGCTGCTTGTTTTTACGACACTGTTTTTCGGAGGGCGACCTCCCGAAAACTAGGCTAAGAAAACAAATTGTGCATTTAGTAGTCGACAAAGTTCTCCTCCGAGCACTTTTGATTTAGGACACCAGCAATGCATGTATACTTATTTTAACTGAAAGTACTTGGATTCAAACTTCGCTTAAACACGTGAGTGCGTTAGTCGCTTCAAACCGAAAATATTGATTAAGATGTAATACATTTCGTATATATTCAAAGATGAAGATTTCTTGCTATGTCACTATTCTGATTGTTAGCTTTCTAGCTTTTCTGGTATTTTTTTTATATATTCCTTTATTTTATTTCTTTATACACTCAAGATATAACTATAGCACCATACCACAATTTAAGTTACTTAATTCATAATGAAACTCTTCAATCTAGAATTGCATGACATAATAAATCATGTCTTAGAAAGTACAGCATAACTATAGTATCATTATGAAAAAAATAAAATAAAATGTTTCCATGAAAAATAAAAAAAATGTTGGTTTACGTTTTGACTTTTTGCTGACAGTGTTGTTGAAAAATGCTTAGTGGAACTTTTTTTTAATAACCATAACCCGTCTCCAAAGGATGCACCGGTGGCAACGCAGCCCTGGTTCTATTACCGCTACCATTCAGTGAAGCATGTCACCTGCACCAGCTGGTACAGATTTTTCACTGATTACGTGTTGAAATTTTCGGAAACTATCATGAGATATCCGAATATACGCTGTCTGCGATTTGCCAGCGCATCACATCTACACAAAATTTCTGTCTCTGGTTCTCCATTGCAGAGTCTGCAGTTTAGATCCCCATTGAATTTACCGATCCTTCACAGATGTTCTTTAACAGTCAGGTGTCCCTGCTTAAAAGGAAAAGTTCTGCAGCTCTCTTTTTGCAAGGACCTCTAAGGAAGGTCTTGCTGTGGCAATGTCCTGGTCTGCTTAGACAGTATCTGTTATGTTCCTCGCTTATCCAGTCATTAAAAAAGCCCCAAATAGCGTTCTTGGTTATACCTAGGACAGGTTCAGGGCCAAGGTATGCCATACCCGCCCCTTGCCTGGCTAGTTCATCGGCTCGTTCGTTTAAGCATTCCCACACCAGTTTGGAAGAGATCTTTGAGCTTACCAAAACCTTCAAAGCCGCCTGGATAAAGATCCGCTTGTTTGTGTAAGTCCTCCTGTTGTTTTCCCGCACACATTGTAATGTGGCATATATTTCCGTTTGGAATACAGAGGCAAATTGGCCCAACGGGAAGCATAACTTCTCCTTTGGTCTATGCCCATATATTCCAGACCCGGCACCAGTCTCAGTTCTGGAGCCGTCCGTATACCAGATCAGACTTCCAAGAGGAAAGTTCTGTTCAGGTTCTCGATGCTCAGCAGATTCATTAATTTCTGTCTTAATGAGCAGGTTTATGTTCCCTTTGGGAGCCATGTACTCCGTCCTCATATCGAGTAAAGTTTAACCGTACGCGTCAATTTATAATTTTTTTTGTGAGACGTGGGACAGGTCGGGGCAGCCAATTTTTGCAGGAACAGTTAGAGGAAGGTCTAAGCTTCAAATTAAAAAAAAAATCACGGCGGGATTCTGCGGGACATTTTTTAAAAGTCAAGCTGAATGTGAAATTTATACACTATTTCAAAAATTTGACACGCTAAATGTAAGTCGCGCTCACTGCCTAATAAAGACAGCAAATTCCTTTAAATTATATATGAAAAGAAAGTACTTACTTTAAAGAATATCCTCCATGGTTCAAACTGCAAAAAAAAAAATGTAAAACTCCTCAAAAAAAACGTCCAAAACAATCACTTCATTCAAAGAACTATTCGCAAGAATAAGATGCGTCGGAAGTACTCACTTCGGCGACTGGTTAGCAGGTAATGAATAACAAATGGCTTAAAATGATGATTCACCCTTAAAGTACAAACATTTTACTTTCTGTTTATGCACATTTTCGATAAGATCTGATGATTTCATAATTTGGAATTTTGGCCACAAATTAAAGAAACTGGCCCACTGTGTGCGCGTCCTATAGAAGAGTTTTGGGCTTTACTCGGTAGAAAAGTTTACGACGGTGGATGGGAAGCCCAAAATGAAGAAGAGCTACGACAAAAATTCTATCAAAAGATTCTAGAGTTTAACCCATTTACCATCCAAAAGCTAATGAGAGGCATTCCCAATAAATTGAAATCCATGGCTGCTATGTAATACATTATAATTTTTTTTAAATCTTCACTGAATACTTTTTCTAAGTATACATTTAAATAAAACAATTACAGTTTGTATTATTAGATTTGACAAAATTTCCCAAAAATTTTGTTACATACGTTATACAGTTTAATGCCATTGACTCGTATTCTCATCCTACGATTAATTTCATAATGTGTGTATTTCACATGGCAACTCGTTTACATATGAAATTGACCTAAAGCTACATCGTTTCTTTTTTATTTTAATAAAGACTTTACTTAAAAGAAACTTTAATCATAACTTTGTTTTTTATGTAACGCATCCAAGAAAAATTGTCACGAGCCCCACTGTGTCTTCGTTAATGCGGTGTTAACCAAATTTTATTAAAAAAATCGCAATGGCTTAAATCTCTAAGCATAGATTCCGTGGACACAAGAATGCACTTATGTGTTGGGTCGCTCGCCATTTAAAAGCTCGCGGTGTCTAAAAAGTACGTAAGCTTGGAAGAGTATATAACTTTTTATTTCGCATTAAAAACTTAAACAAACTTCTATTAATCTTCCATATTTTCTACGCGTCAGTTTTATCTTCTGGTTAAGTCTCCCTCCCACTTGGTTATTTATTATTATTTAAGATATAATGTATAATATGGAATGCCCCCGAAATCCGCTGTGTCCCATAAATTCCCGCCTGATATCGACGAAACAAAACAACTCCGGCGGCGCATACACACATACATTCCTCCATTCTATTTTTGTCCTTTACACTTCCCAACCCAAAGCGGTCCTAAAAGATCGTAATTTAATTAGCGCGTGCAGCAACTGGAACGTTATGCCAATGAAATATGCTTTTGCACAGGTGTTCTTACATAAAATCTGCAATTACACGTTTTGCATAGACCGCCCCGACTAATATAAATTCCTCCGTTGCAGGTATGCGAATATTGGTAATGCTGTTGCTGGATACGTTACCGATGCTGGGTAATGTGTTGCTGCTCTGTTTCTTCGTCTTCTTCATATTCGGCATCGTGGGAGTGCAACTATGGCAAGGTATACTTCGACAACGTTGTTACATACCCAGTGGAGTTTACAATATTACGATACCTAGGTAAGGCCATCAACATCGCAGTGCTTTTACTTTTAGTTTTAAAAAAATTGAGTTCATTTGCAGTATCTTTAGTTTTAATGCATAGCATGTACACCTCAAATAAATAAACTTGATTAAAGAGGCAAGGTCTTAACTAGGTCTATACTTTCTAAAAATAAAAACCTGATTCAAATCGCGCGCGCGGTTCGTCTTTTACAACTTTCCAAAACCTTCGAGTACAATTTCTCGAAACTTCTGGAATCATCGAGACGCTAGACGTCATGACGCTGCGTCAATTTGAACCGTACATGAAATGCATTAAGACCTCACCAAAATGTTCCCACAAAAAAAAACATGTGATGGTCACTTTTCACTTACACGAAATGATGCACTCTCATTTCATACATGACCCTGATGAAACAGTGCGATCCTTGCTTCTTATTCAGGGTGCCTATATGATCCCAGCTTTCCTATGTGCTTTGATTTGCTGCAATCACGTACCTTTTTTCAGTAAGAGCCGTAACTGGTACCATCACGTTACGCCCCACATTTTCGATGGTGAATGCTTTTTTTTATATACGAGTTGCATAGAACAAAGTGTCGCAGTTGTTTGTCACACTGTTTTTCTGTGTTAAAATTTTAGCATGTACGTTTTCAACATGAATGTTAACACCTTATAGTAAGTATCACCATAAAATGGTTCATCTAGTAAACCAATTTACCTAATTTAAAAGTTTGTATATCGTTAGGGTGAGTCATGTAAATTAAAATAAAGAAGAAAATGGTCTAAAACACAAGTTGCTTGTCTTTCAAGCGTAAGCTTACGCTTTCATTCAGTCGACCTGCACTCCTTGATGTGCTTATGTGGGAGGCTTAAGCAACAACGCCAAGGATGTGTCATTAACACTCAAGGTTCAATATGGTGCAGACGTGCTTTTGGGATGAGTTGGATTTTGCATTTTGCATTTACAAATGTCTTGTAAATCTACTGAAACGAAAATTTCTTTCGCGTCAGCAAATCATTTTTAATTGTGCCCAAAATCCCGTTCTTATAATATACAATCCCTATTTAAAAAAAAACAACGAATAAATAGAATAATATAGCAAATGACATTTAAAACTTTTCCACTTAACCTAAGTGTTGCGTTTTTTTTTGGTTGCGTTAAGTAGGACATGAAATCATTAAAAAAAATTGTGATATGAACATAGTCTTCAGTTTAGACTTATACACAGCGTTCATAAATGATTGAAAGGCGTTTGAATTAGCGCGCAGTCGTGTTAGTAATTTTCATCTTGTAACGTTGGTATTTCTGCTGCGCGTCCATGGACCAGTACCGTATTGTCTTTACATTGTGATTTCCATTCTTCCATTTCCTGAATTATTGTTATCCAAAATAATAAGCTATAACTTATTCATAAAAACATTTTTTTTAATATAATGTTTTATCATGTTCCACTGAATTGCATTGTCTTAATTTGCACTAGTGCCGCCCATGATGAAAAAGTAAAGGGTTTTCCAATAGGGTCGGGTCGATGTTGAAATGTAATAAAACAAGCTTTGTGTGAGATATCAACGAAATTTTTTTTTTATTTGAAAGGCCCATGTATGCCATTATATCGTGGGCTTACTGCAAAAAGTGACCAAGTCATATTTACAGAATTACAAGTAAAGGAGTTTAAAGAATTAATAAAACTTTCTAAATTATTACTTTTAAGGCTTTACACGGTATTTGCACTTTTTAATTTTTTTTGTGTTTAGTTTACCATGGCACGCAACTACAAGTATGCAAGTACGCAAGTATCACAAGATTTAATCTTACTTTGAAAAACTTACTTGGTCATTTTTGGTTGTAAAAATACCCGCGTTTCCTGTGCTTAGTCAGCTACCCCACTTTCTTAAGAATTAACATAAATTCCAAAATTTATGAAAAGGCTTTTATTGTTAAAGCTAAATAACAACTGAATATTAAATCAATAAGCATAACAATAAAATAGATCGGTTTTTAACTTTAATTAATCAGAATCTGTATCGGAATCGAATGCTGGTTCTGGTGCAGTATCCCTTTTCGCGTTGACTGTAGAAATAGAGTCATACCAGCCATGAAATTCCTCAGGGATAGCTTTTTTTCTATACAAGGTCATCAGGTTTTGTTTTTTAAGTTCTGAAATCGGAAGCGGTTTGGAATACAACTTGCCAATGACTTCTTGTGGGATATTATTCATGGATGAGCGATGTCGGCCACACACGTCTAGGATATTGTATTCGATATCACTGTAGTTACATTTAAGTAAAATACAGAGTGGTCTTTGTTTTTCATATCTCATAGTCTTAATTTTCAGCCAGTTTGTACGATTTCCGTGCTGATCCGTTGTTCGATTTTTAATAACGTGTGGTAGCTAGCCTTTTCAAGTCTAAAAAGTCATCGTAGTGCAATTCGTGGACCCTGTAGGGTGCACTTAATTTGTTCCGTCCTCTTTGAGAACGAGCAACTCTAAAAATATTTAGCCAATCGTGCATTGTGTAAACTGCTATGTTCTTTTTTGCTGTTTCTATTGCACTGTGCATGGAATCAACCTCCATGTATGAATGGCCTTTTTCCAAAAAATTATGTTCAAGTGTTTCTATTTGAGTGTGTTGCACTACGTACAAAAACAACGCCGCAATAAACTGATTTCGATTCTGTCCACTGCAAGTATCGGAGAATAAGCTAATCTGCGTAATGTTAGGTGGAAGACTGGTTATCCACTTGAACAAAGCTGTACCAATTTCGCAACTTCCCCTTTGGCCATTAAACAGTAAGCTAGATTTGGTTTAGCAGCTTCGTAAATTGTCAAATTATAAACGCAAAGTTTACGGCTATAGTACATTGGCGAAACATCGGAGGATGGTATTTGCAACACGCTTTGCAGGTCAAAAGTTACACTAATAAAGTTATCGTTGCTTTCTGCCCTTTCTTTGTCTTCAATCGGCCTTGCATTTGCTTCATTTCTACGGCAAATATGGGCATTATATTCCTCTGCTAAATCTTCAGACTGTGTTTTCTTGAAGTTCTCGCAAATTAAACACCGATCTTTTCGCGGTTTGAAAAAGGCTAGATTATAATCTTTGCAAAATATACGCCTGTAAGTGATTTGGGATGCAAATGGTACACCTTCTTCTTTGCATTTCTCAACGTACAGTGCATACATTTTAGTTATGGTTAAGTTGGGGTCTAAGTATTGTCTTTTGGTTGATTTCCTACAATAATGAGATTCCATGGTAGGAAAGCTTTCAATATGGTTTTTCATCTTAGCGATCATTTCCAGGCTGGTTTTATTACCAGGTACCTTGCACCCTTGTTTATCGTTAGCAGCAAATATCCCAACATCATTAGCACCTGCCAAAGCACTGTCCACTGGCCCGTGGCTAATTGATAATGTACGTAAAAAGAAATTTTTGCACGCACGAATTTTTACTCCGTCCTTTAGAAAGTGATAAATTCGGCTATTCTTTCTTGTGACTCCTGTACCACTTCGAATTCGTCCACACTTTGGTGGTACATTGTCAACACACGAAAGAATAAAATCTTTCTGGCGATCATATACTATTTTCCAGTACTCAGAACACAAAAGGATCCTCATTTCAACACTGAAAGTAATAGAGCACTTAAAACGAAAGAAACGTAACGTTTTGGGCTTCGAGCGACGTGTAATTTTCCGCCAACAAGCGTGGAAACTAGATATGTCAGAAATTCCTCATTGACGACCTCAAAAACCCTAGTTTCTTAAGGCGGTCTTATCCAGAGGCAATACCACAAAGAAAACGAAATGCGACCTACCAGGCTCTGAGCCAAGATGGACAGTATACGTTAAAAATTACGAAAAATGGCTAAACTTCACCCCTATTTTGGCGAGAAAAAACCACAGGAAAGACCAGTGTTACTGTCATAAAAGTTACCAGTCACAAATTAACCAAACAAACGGAAAAATCATTAATCGTACCCATAGACAATCAAAATGGTTTAAAATCTGCAGATTAAAATTGAATCGTAACAAACTTAGAAGCATTAACACACCATAAACTTGAGAAAAACGTTTAGAATGAAAACGTCAACGCAAACACCGATTACCATTAATGACAACTGACAGTACAATGCTGTCAAGTTGACATTATTGATGTATGGTTACACTATCCAATTACACTAATATAAAAAGCCCCTGTTTTTATATTACAACGGAAAAATCCTGATTTCTCTTTCGAGTCTAAAAACTTCCCCCTTTCTTAATTTATTACAGCTTTTGTACACCGATCGGGCAGGGGGTAAGTTTGGGAAGTAACACCCAAGCGAAATTAAATAGAACAGTCGATCGGACAGGGGGTAAATTTGGGTAGTAGCATCCTAGTGAAATTAAATAGAACAATCTCGAAAAAAAGAAGAGTGAAATGATAGAGAAAAGACAGAGAAACATGAAATGAATTAATTTCCAAATTGCCACTCATGAATTTATTCTCTCTATAAAGGACTCTAGATTTTATGGAATGCCCCTAAATCGAATAGCACAAATCTAGATGATGAGAAGTAAACAACAGCTATATTGATAGATATTCTTCAAGGATCTCTTCCAGGACCTTCTTTTTTATCATATAATAAAGTGGCATGTCGTGACGACACAATCCTAACATTAGCAGCTGTAGATAAAATCTTACTAGTTAATAAAAAATGCAACGTCTCTGCTTTTTCATGTGCAGCTTTAAATGATTTGTTTTTACTATACGAGATTAAATGAGGTGCAACTCTTCATGTTGAAAACGCATTTTTTCCTTAAAAAAATTGAAAACGTAATTATTTTTTTTTGTTTTAATACACAAGTGCATTTTGTTTTTTTTTTTTAATTATTTACGGCGTTGCACAATCGCTTTTTGCCAAATCAAACGCACGCATGCAGATAAAATTCGAAGAAACGGCGATAGTGCAACGCCGCCGGCAGCAATTTTGATGAGATAAGATAGTGGCCAGATTGTATGTCCTCCCATCCTCCTTTTTTTGATAATGTGGTAACATATCCCTGTTTGAGTGGAACGGATTTGTCTGTTGCAGGCATTTGAAGGAAGAGTACGTTGTGAGAGTGCTTTTGACGTAAGGATATGTGCCGCACATATGAAATGTGTTCGGTGTGCCTTGTGTCTTGTAAACTCGCTGTGCTGCTGAATACCAGTTTCACATTTTTAAGTTGCAAACTTTCTAAAATCAAGAAAACGTCACTCACGAAACGACATTTTGAAATTGAGAAACATAACAACAATTCTAAGTATCTTAATTTTCGAGAAATGAAATTGAACCCAAAAGAATGACACGGCACTGACTAAGTATTACGTCACATGCAAATAACAGCTGTAAAAGTATATCAATCATACTCTTTGGTACCAGCTGAGAAGCTGCTACGGTGCAAGGCTAATAAACACGTACTCATAAACTTAATAGTACCGCTTTGCAGCTTTATTTACAAAACGTCGTGTTGTATTTCGTAGGCAGTGCCGTAACATGATTTTAGAGTGAATTTTTTAATTCGTTCTAATTTATCCAATAGAATTTTTGAAACATTTTTCCCGTGATCATGTCACAGATCACGGGAAAAATGTTTCAAAAATTCTCCTCTTACTGGTTTTATTTTGTACATACAGTGGCTGTTAACTAAATATCTACTGTATCAGTTGTATTGCTGAAGAATTCACCTTTTTGTATCACCGTAACACTGATGATCAACAAAATAAAAAAAGCTTCTGAAAAGTGAATGTGAATAAATACAATTATAGGAACTGGTCTTGATACTATGATATCGAACAAATAATAAAATTTTTTTATATGTGTCATGCATTAGCTGAGGCCGTTTTAATTCGAAGTTCCATAAGAAATAACAAAGAGGTTGGGGTTGACCAAATTTGGTCATCTTATGCAAACAAATTAAACCTCACAACTTTCTCATTAGCTTTCCCAAAATTTTTAGTTAAATTTAGGAAATGAATTGCAAGCAAACGTTTGCATATAAACAAATAAAAATTATCACGTATCCCTGGATTCTCTGTCGTGTTCATGAAGGTGCAGATACAGAATTTGATGCTAGGTTTAAAATATACTTGAAAATGTGAAATGGGTACACATTCATAACTACAGACGAAACGTAATAAAAAACAGGAATGTATCCAAAGAACCGCACGTGCAAATCACGCAATGAATTGGATTGACGTACGTCGATTCTGCGTGGACATTGCCTGCTCATCCTTTATTACGTC
Organism: Serrognathus titanus; assembly: GCA_039766575.1. Classification (NCBI taxonomy): domain Eukaryota; kingdom Metazoa; phylum Arthropoda; class Insecta; order Coleoptera; family Lucanidae; genus Serrognathus; species Serrognathus titanus. The sequence continues at coordinate 10,875,465 of CM077914.1, forward strand.
TCATCTCTATCCAAAAACAGTTGACGAAAATTCTACACTAACTAAAACGTAGTTTGTTAATATATGTAAATAAAATAATTAATTGGGGATGTGCAGAATTTTCGGAGTTACATCTGAGTGGTTTAATAGCTTCGGGAAAATTAAAATTCCACCCACTTAACAGGCACTAAACTGGTCGATTCAAAACGAAACTACTATTAATAAGCGATGTCCACTCGCGCAGGATACCGATCGATCATTGCCGCCGTTTGTTTGATTCTGTTTCCGGGATTTTTAATGAAACTCTTGTGCATGGTAAAACTGATTTGGTCGTGTTTATTGGCGATCCATAATCAAGTGGGGCCAGTCAAATGGAAGTAATTTACAAATCAATTTCGGCCAAATGGATAACATTTAGTTTAGATACTAATTATCAAACGATATTATATATAATCTACTTGATATGATTCAATAATAATACCGATTATACGTGGGAGATACAATAACTTTTGTACCATTAAAAATTTGGCATTTTTTGGCCGTTGTTCCAATCAAAAATATCAATATCAATGTATTTTAATGTTATTTTTCTCTTTTCATATCACTGGGCTAGAAGAAATAACCAAATTGCTATTAAACCATGTCAGTGTAGCATTAATCTTTCTGGATGTTAGGGAAATGAATGAACGTTGTCTGCATGACCTTGAAATCGATTTGATTAGCTCCGTGTTCACTACTCTGCTCTCTCTATTTAAAAGTGCTGAACACAACTGTAACTTGCGGTTACAACTTTTGAAGTAACGTCTCCTCAATGAAATGTAAATATAATTAATTTTTTTATTGCGGTGACATTGCTTTTAATTCCGGCTGTACATTTAAATGTGCGAGCTCGTCCTAAAACAAAACACGCGACCCTAATAAATTACACTTTAAAACAAAGTCATTTTATTGAGACCACCCCTCTTGCGCCGTCGTGAATACAAATCTTGCAAAATCCTACATCACACATCACACAATTCAACACTGATTTATTATAACTGCTACCGGCAGAGTTTCGCTTCATCACAGCATCAACGGAAAGCAAGCGGTTGTGTTCAACAATGTGAACTAGCAAGTAATCTATCTGGACTTTGTTTGCTGGTGCATCTGCTCTATTATTTCGTTTTGTTTATCTAAGTTAATTTTTATTTTAGCAATAAACTCGCACACTTACAGATTATCAAGTCAGCATGTGTAATCACATTATTTTTAAACAGTTTAATCGAAACAAGTAAATCGAAAGAATTAAAGAATCAATGGAAGCTGGATTTTTGCTGCACTCATATTCAAAGGCTTCCTTAAGTAAGGATAATAAAAAGACGTCTCCCACGTCACGAACTTCATGGGGGAGACTTTTTTTTATTACCTAAGTGTACATACCATTAAGAAACGACAGTGAGTTTAAAAAATCGGAATAGTATACTTTGATTAAAGGTACAACTGGTCAACTGTATCAGTCTCATACTCTTTTCATTTCGTATTGCACGATTGCAATTTCTTTAAAGTTATTTATAATCCATAAAAGTTGGCACCCCATCAATCATTTTTATGTATTATTTTTATATACAAAGAACAAAGCCACATGATATATGAGTGTCTGCAAAAGCTTGTTTCTTATTATAAAGTTATTGTGTTTTTAAATGGTGGCGTCAGCTTTTTAAATCACCGAGACTTGTCACCCCGATAATATTTCAAAAACCTAGCTTTAACGTAATTAATTTTGTTTTTAAACTACTCGGCGTGTATGTATACAGGATGTCTTCTTAAGTAAGTGCAGACATTTAAACCACGTTCCGTGAGAGCATATAGCACACGAGCAAATACAAAGAACAACGTTCACCTGAGTGATTAAGAAATGTTATAATAAGTGCTCGGAGTGACGTCCATCATTAGCGAGACACAGGCGAGCACGGCGAAGAAGTGTTCGCATTAGCAGGTAGCAATGAGCACGGATACTATCGGCGGATTAGTCAATCCTCACTGTTAAATCATTTAATAATGTGTTTATGGGAACGGTGTACTTGTGGCTCTCTCGTGCATGAACCACTAATTATAAAAAAATAATAACTGCCCGCGTTAGCTCAAACGAATATCTCAACTACCCTCCAAATACTAAACTGTTGTCAACAAATAGTACAGAGCAATAAATTACGAGTGTCATAAGCATAGAAAATCAGACAAATTCCTTGCTCCGTTTGAAAACATCTGCGATACGATTTATTGCGACATCAAAGCAAACGCTTTTATTATGTTCTGACCTCGGAAAAAGTTACACCCCCACCATGCCGATTCGTACATCTGTAAAAACTTTATTGCAGCTCGGTGTTTTTATTCCAACAGATGTTACTGATACTGTTACTGTCGCAATAAATACTTCCTCCTTCTTGACCTATCCCATATCGATTTTCAACTGCGTTTTTCTCGAATTGCTTAAATCATGGCCTCAAATTCTGCACTTGTTTAAAAAACATTCGCTATATTGATTAGGTCAATACAACATTATGAGTTGGATCACGCTTGGAGCGTAGAGGGCGTTCAGTACGTTTTGTGGCGCATAAACGAAATTTAATTACCCTGTCATAAGTTTTTGGTCGACGTCTCAACCTAACCGGAAGTTTCCTAATTAGCTCCTTTTCTTCAGATTTGGAACTAAAGTAAGCGAACCGCTTAAGAATTATTCATTGCGCCGCGAATTAATTCGAAAAACCGAGCGCTTTCGTTCGCCAAAACAAAAACGAAATCACGCGCCGGATGGGTAAGAAAATTGTTTGCGCGCGAAAAATGCCTGCGGCGGACTGCGTTCGCTTATCCGAGTTTGATTTGAAAATAATCGTGGTTGTTCGTTATCTTGTGGAAAGCGAAAAAACAAGTGGGATATTCTAATTGGCTGCGCTATTTTCGTCTGTTGAACATCTTTAAGAACGCTCACTTATCGACGTTTCGCTGTAACTCCCTTCCATTCTATAAAAATCCTTTCTATCGTGCCAGATGCCAAAAATCCCTCAAAAAAGGGGTTATCCCTTCTATCTGGCAACCCTGCCTAGGTACATTTTTTGCAAGAGCTGCATTGTTAGTAAAACAGTGTACCATAATTCAGTTTACAGATTGCCATAAAAAAACAGTTGAACTCGATTCTAAGCGGTTTCTTTATCGTCCAAATTAGATTAAACAATCGAGCGATTTCCTACTCTTTTGTTTTGAATTTAGATAAAACATTTGATGTCGATTTCCTGTCAAAAAAATTGAATTTGATTTTAAGTGATTTCTTTGTTTTCTTCTTCGAATTTGGACGAAACAATTGAATTCGATTCTAAATGATTTCTATAATTTCTTGTAATTGTTTCATTTCGATTTCAGATTAAAAAAAACAATCGAAGTCGATTCTTAGCAATTTTTTGCTTTCTATTTTTTTTTCGAATTTAGATAAAACAGTTGAACTTGACTCTCGATTTGTTGATTTTCTTGTCTTTTGCCTTAGAATTTAGATAAAAAATTGACAGGTGAGAATTATTTTGTTTTCGAATTTAGATGAACCAAATATATTATTGTTGTTGATTTGTTTTAATTTAGGCAAAACAATTGAACTGAATTCGAAATATTTTCCTGCTCTTTATTATTCAAAACAGATTAAACAATTGAACTAAATCCTAAGGGAATTTAGATAAAACATTTGGTCTCGATCTTAGCGATTTCCTGTTTTCTGTTTTGTTTTGGCTTTCGAATCTAGAGAAAAAGTTGAATTCAATCTTAAGTGATTTTTTTTTGTTTTCTTCTTCTAATTTGTATGAAACAATTGAACTCGATTCTAAATTATTTCTTGTGATTTTATTTCAAATTTGAATAAAACAATTGAACTGAAGTGTTTCTTTTTGTTTCTTTCCTTTTCGTTTTCGAATTCATTTGAAACAATTGAACTCGATTCTAAATTATTTCATGTGATTTTTTTTATTTCGAATTTGAATAAAACAATTGAACTGAAGTGTTTCTTTTTGTTTCTTTCCTTTTTGTTTTCGAATTCATTTGAAACAATTGAACTCGATTTTAAGTATTTTCCTTTTTTTAGGCAAAACAATAGAAGTCAATTATTTCTTCTTTTCTTTTCTTCAAATTTAGATAAAACAATTGAAGTTGATTCTTCTGTTTTTCCTTTGCCTTCGAATTTAAATGAAAAAATTGACCTCTTTTCTACAAGACTTCCTGTTTTTTATTTTGATTTACATAAAACAATTGAACTCGACTCTAAGCGGTTTCTTTATTGTTCAAATTAGTTTAAACAATTGAATAAATTGTGAGCGATTTGCTATTCTGTTTTGAATTTAGATAAAACATTCTTAGTGATTTCCTGTCAAAAAAATTGAATTCGATTTTAAGTGATTTCTTTGTTTTCTTCTTAGAATTTGACGTTGATGAAACAATTGAATTCGATTTGAAATTATTTTTTGAGATTTTTTTATTTCGATTTTAGATAAAATATTTGACCTCGATTCTTAATGATTTCCTGTCAAATTGAATTCTATTTTAAATGATTTCTTTGCTTTCTTCTTCGAATTTGGACGAAACAATTGAACTCGATTCTAAATGATTTCTATGATTTTTTTGTATTTTTTTTTTTCGATTTCAGCTAAAAAACAATTGAAGTCGATTCTTGGCAATTTTTTGCTTTATTTTTTTTTTTTTTTTAATTTAGATAAAACAGTTGAACTTGACTCTCTAAGTGATTTCTTTTTGTTTCTGTTTTGCCTTCTTTTTGTTTGTTTGTTTTTTGCCTTCGAATTTAGATAAAAAAATTGACAGGTGAACTCGATTGTAAGTAGTTTCTTGAGTTTTTGTTTTCGAATTTAAGTTAAACAAATTTTGTTTTGTTTTTGTTTTGAAATTTAGAGAAAAAGTTGAATTCGATCTTAAGTGATTTCTTTGTTTTCTTCTTCTAATTTGTACGAAACTAATGAACTCGATTGTTTTGGTTTGTTTATTGCGAAAGTGAAAGTCGAAGGACCATTTTGATTTTATTGCTTTATTGCAACGATGTTATACATAAGACAAAATGAACTGCGTAGTATTACATGAATGCTAACACACACTCGAGATTGGATTCCCCATTCTCCATTTTTTGCGCATGTTCTTTTTCAGCTGGTAATGCAGAGTTGCACATAACAAACGTTACTAACTTGATAACTGTCAGCTGGCGACATCTGTTAACGCGCAAACATACCCCACGCCTTGAAAGATAGTCTTTCAAAATGAAAAGTCACTTCAAAGTTCTTCAATAGGCAAAGGGCACACACTGGAAAGCGCTCTCTTCATCTCTCCCCTAGATGTTTTCAAGGTAGCAACCCTGGGAACTTCGTCGGAGCCGTAGTGAAGATGCGTTATTCTAGCCATCGTCCACTTTAATGGTGGTAAATTGTCATCCTTGATGACAACTAGATCGCCGACCTTAGGCAGTTGAGTTGAAAGCTTCCACTTACTGCGGGTCTGCAAATCACTGAGATACTCCTTTCGCCACCGCGCCCAAAAATGTTGTTGAATCTGCTGGATTTGACGAAATGACGAAAGTCGATTGGCGGGTATGCCGGTGAGATCTTGATCTGGTGTTGTAAAAAAAGGTCTTCCAATAAGGAAATGTGCTGGGGTGAGTGGAGTCAAGTCATCAGGATCGGTTGAAATTGGACTTAAAGGCCGAGAGTTCATAATGGACTCAATTTGCGCAAGAAGCGTGCACATTTGCTCAAAGGTTAAATGAGCATTACCCAAAACTCTTTTTAGGTGGTGCTTGACGGACTTAACCCCTGATTCCCATAGACCCCCGAAATTTGGCGCACGGGGCGGAATAAAATGCCAATATATCATATCTTCAGCTAAATTTTTTGAAATCTGACTTTCAGAGTCTTTCAAAAACTTTCTAAGTTCCTTGCTGGCTCCCACGAAATTCGTACCATTATCCGAGTACACGTGCTTCGGTTTACCACGTCTAGACATGAAACGTTTTAAACTCATTAAAAAGCATTCGGTAGTCAAATCGGTAACAAGTTCGATATGAACGGCTTTAGTGGAAAAGCATAAAAATACGCAAATGTAACATTTCGTTAAGCGAGCACCTCTACCAATTTTGTTTTTTATGAGTAAAGGGCCAGCGTAGTCTACGCCTGTGACTGTAAATGGGAGAGTTGGGGAAACTCTGTGACGAGGAAGGTCACCCATTTGCGGTTGAACTTGAGGTTTGGGATTCGCTTTGAAACACTGCATACAGCTTCTGACTGTTTTTCTTGCTAGATTTCTTCCCTTCAAAGGCCAATACTTTTCTCTTACAGTATAAAGCAACTGTTGTGGACCACAGTGCAACAAGGCCTTATGTAAGCGATTGAAAAGTAGCTTAGTGAAGTGATGATTCCCATCTAACAACATTGGATGGATTTTGTCGTAGTTGAGCGCAGCGTGCCGCAATCTGCCACCAACTCTTATTATGCCCTCATCATCCTTGAAAGGATTTAAGTTAGCATACCTTTTCTGAACAGTATTCCACTCCGAGGGAAATGACTCCCATTGAGATAGCTTAACGAGAATTTTGGTTGCTTGTGAGATCTCATTGACGGTAAGCTTGAGACTAACATGTTTATCTCTTTCTATAGCAGACCGACAATTGTTTATGAAGCGGAAACAATATGCAAGAACACGTTCTGCTGAAGTGATATTGGAAAAATCGAAGAATGAGATGCTATTATCTTGATGGAAATGTGCCATAAGACTTTGAGGCGAAATCTTTGACTCAGACTTGACTTCTGGAACATCTTGTAGTTTGCACCTTTCCCATTTGGATTTTGGCCAGTATTCAGAATTTTGCTTCAGCCATTCTGGGCCATGCCACCACAATTTAGAATTTACTAGCGAACTAGGGCTCATCCCTCGAGAAACAATGTCTGCGGGATTTTCCTCAGAGCATATGTGACGCCAAAGGTGTGGTTCGGTCAGAGTCTGTATCTCAGCAACTCTGTTAGAAACAAAAACCTTTAATTGATGAGGCGAGGTATGAATCCAATCTAGAACAACTGTAGAGTCTGTCCAATACGTATAAGAAGAAAATTGCAAATCTAAAGTTTTCGTAGTCTTATTGACTAAGCGAGCGAGGATCAGTGCTCCACACAACTCTAATTTAGGTATGGTCAGGGTTTTCAGAGGAGCTACCTTACTTTTGGCACACAGAAGATTCACACATACATTACCACTCATATCTTCGGAGCGAATGTATAAGCAAACACCGTATGCTGTATTGCTTGCATCGCAAAAGGCATGTAATTGAAGATTTTTTGGGTCTAAGCAAATGATATGTCGAGGTACATTAAGAAAATTCAAATGTGGAAGTTCCCTTTGTAGGCTTTCCCACTTATTGAGAATTTTCTCAGATACAGGTTCGTCCCAAGATAATCCTTCTTGCCATAAAGCTTGCAAAATGATTTTGGAAATAATGACACATGGTGCTAGCAAACCTAAAGGATCAAATATCTTGGAAACGATCGAAAGAATACTACGTTTAGTAATTTCCTTTTCTGAGTGAGCAACGCAATAGTGCAAGTTGTCTGAACTAGGACACCAAACTAGACCTAAAGTTTTAGTTCTATCACGTGATCCAAAATGAATGTCGCCTCTTTCCGAATTTGGGGATAAGGATGACAACACATGAGGTTCATTTGATACCCATTTTCGTAACTTAAACTTCCCTTGCTCCAATATAGAAGCAATTTCATTGGAAAACCGCAAGGCTGACTCAATATTGTCAAATCCTATAAGCAGATCGTCAACATAGAAGTTTTTGTCAATCATACTTGACGCTTGAGGATATTCAGTCCTGTTTTCAGATGCTAACTCATGAAGGCATCTTACCGCCAAAAAGGATGCCGAAGCCGTACCGTATGTTACCGTATTTAATTGGTACACATCAAGAGGTAGTGAAGAATCGTTTCTCCAAAAAATACATTGTAAAAATCTTTGATCAGGGGTGACCAGTACTTGACGGTACATTTTTTCGATGTCGGCTGTAACAACAATGGGATGAACACGAAACCGAAGAATAATGGAAAAAAGATCTTCTTGAATAACAGGGCCTACCATCTGCAGGTCATTGAAACTGTATCCTGTTGAGGATGGTGCTGAAGCATTGAAAACAACTCTCAGCTTCGTTGTCAAGCTTTCCTCCTTCACGACTGCGTGGTGCGGAAGAAAATATCGAGTTTCTGAGGACAGACACGTGGGTTCGACCTTGGACATGTGTCCCAATTCTACATATTCTTTTATGAAATCAGAATATCTAGATTTCAGAAGCGAATTCTTATCTAACCTTTTTTCTAAAGATAAAAATTGCCTTTTTGCATTTTCCTGTGAATCACCCAATTTCGAAACAGGTTCCTTAAGAGGTATGGTGACAACAAATCGACCATCTTCATTACGAGTAGTGTTTATTTGGAAATGTTCTTCACAAGCTAGCTCCATTGAAGATAATGGAATCTTGAAATCAACCTCTTCTGTTTCCCAGAATTTGGAAATTTCATTGCGAAGACCTGAATCGTCGACAGTACCAACAAAATAACATTCATCAGCATTTGCTCTATGTTGTGGAATGAATCCTGCTATGATATAGCCTAACTTTGTTTTTTGCAAGATGGGCATGTTTCGACCAAGCCGTATGCGACCAATGCATAACAATTCGTAGAAAAGTTCTACACCAAGGAGAATGTCAATCTTTGACGGTTCATGAAACTCAGGATCAGCAAGTTTGATTCCTGAAGGAAGGTTCAGCTGTGATGAATCTAACTTAACACTTGGTATCAAACCACAAATGTTATCAACTTCAAAACATAAAATTTCTGCTGTGAAATCGGTATGTAAAGATTTCAAGGAAATTTTGCATTGATTGTTTATGCGAGAAGTTGCTTGACCAATACCCTTTATGGACAAATTAACTGGGGAGATATCCAATTTTAATTTCTGCCGGCAATTTCTTGTGACAAGGTTTAACTGAGAACCGGAATCGAGCAATACCTTCACCGTGTGATAGTTGTTATGGCAATCAAGAACTTGAACCAATGCAGTGGAAAGCAAAACTCTTGGTTCTTTGGTAGGTAATGTACAACAGGCTAACTGTACACTTGGAATTTTGTCACTAGATTGACGATCAAAGTGTAACATTGAATTGTGTTTGGCATTGCATTCCCTACAATTACCCGATTTGCAAGTTTTGGCGAAATGTCCAGGTTTTAAACAATTGATACACAGTTTGAGCGCTTTAACCTTTTCCTGCCTTTTGTCTGCAGCTAAATTTTGAAATTCGTTACATTTGTAAAGAGAATGTTCACCTTTACATAGAATGCATGATTCGACGGATGCCACAAATGTTTTGGCAGTCTTTGCTTGTGATCGAATTTTAATTTTGTTGAATGACTTTTCTGTATTGCTTATTTCAATAGACTCGAGTATATCCGCTTTATTTTGAATGAACATTTTCAAACTATTGAAACTTTTGTCTTTTTCAACAGATTTGTGTTTATTCCATTCACGGATTGTCAAGTCGTCTAATTTTGAACAAACTAAAAAGATAATCAAAGTATCCCAATGTTTAACTGGTTCGTTTAATGTTTCTAAAGCCCTTAGATGTTTTACAACATTATCAATTAATTGCCTTAGTTTTGTAGATGATTCTTCTTTAATGCATTCTAAATTGAATAATGCTTTCAGGTGATTATTGATTAAACGATCAGTGTTATTATAACGCTCGCATATCGCGTTCCAAGCTATGGGATAATTATCGCGCGAAATTTCAAGCGATTTGATTATCGCAGCAGCATCTTTCTCTAGAGACGCACGAAGATAGTGAAATTTTTGAATTGCACTTAGCGTCACGTTTTTATGAATTAGCGATTCGAAAGTGTCTCTGAAATCGAGCCATGTTTCGAATGATCCACTGAATTTAGGCAAATCTACTTTTGGTAGTCTGACCAAATTAAACGCATTAGACGCCATGTTTACATTTGCGTTGCTGTTGCTCATGATGCTATCTACCGGAGAAACCGAACGATTTGAGCCTTGATTGCTTTGATTGTCGCCCGCTCCCCTCTCGGATGATGTTACGATTCCCGATTTTGTATTTTGTTCTAGCAAGGTTTCAGCTGTACCGATTAATGAAAAGTACCGTTTCGTAAATTCCCTGCGTTTGTTTAACTGCTGTTCATCGTCGTCTGATAATTCTTCAATGCGTAATTGTAAATCGTCAAATGTTTCTAGAATAGGTTCAATTTTTTGAACCCAAGATTGTAACGATTTAATGACACTAATGGGTATTTCGTCGTGATTTTGCTTTGAGACATCGTCTATGAATTCTTGAAAAATTGTTAATTTTGCGTTCAATGCACCTCTTTTGCGATTTAGAGTTTCTAGAGTTTCGGGTTCTGCCATTATGCGAATATGTGAATTGTAAATGTTTTACAGCAAATGTACAAACACTTTATGCGAATAAGGATGTGTAAAAGGACTGACCTTTTCCGAATAACGTTCCGACCGTTGCACGGCTGCCGTAAGCTGCGGTGGTCTCAAACGATGCGATGTGATGCGAATTTTTCTTCAGTTCTGTAGATCCGGCTGCGATTGGACCAAAATGTTTTGGTTTGTTTATTGCGAAAGTGAAAGTCGAAGGACCATTTTGATTTTATTGCTTTATTGCAACGATGTTATACATAAGACAAAATGAACTGCGTAGTATTACATGAATGCTAACACACACTCGAGATTGGATTCCCCATTCTCCATTTTTTGCGCATGTTCTTTTTCAGCTGGTAATGCAGAGTTGCACATAACAAACGTTACTAACTTGATAACTGTCAGCTGGCGACATCTGTTAACGCGCAAACACGATTCTAAATTATTTCTTGTGATTTTTTTATTTCGAATTTGAATAAAACAATTGAACTGAAGTGTTTTTTTTTTGTTTCATTTGAAACAATTGAACTCGATTTTAAGTGTTTTTCTTTTTTTAGGCAAAACAATTGGAGTCGATTATTGGCAATTCCTTGTTTTCCTTTCTTCAAATTTAGATAAAACAATTGAAGTTGGTTCCAAGTGATTTCTTGTTTTCCTTTTGCCTTCGAATTTAAATGAGAAAATTGACCTCTTTTGTACAAGATTTCCTGCTTTTTATTTTAATTTACATAGAACAGTTGAAATCGATTCTTAGTAATTTCCTGTGAAAAAAATGAATTTTGTTTTAAGTGATTTCTTTGCTTTCTTCTTCGAATTTGGACGAAACAATTGAACTCGATTTTAAATGATGTCTTGTGATTTCGGTTTCAGATGAAACAATTGAAGTCGATTCTTCGTAAACAATTCAACTCAATTCTTAGTATTTTTTGTTTTAGAATTTTAATAAAACAATCAAAACTTTTGAACTTGGTTTATAAAGTCTTTCTTTTGTTTTCGATTATAAACAAAACAGTTGAAGTCGATTCTTACCAGTTTCTTGTTTCCTTTTTTTCGAATTTAAATAAAACAATGAAATTGATTTTGTGATGTTCTTTTTTTTTGTTGTTGTTAAGTTAAACCAATAGTACGCGATTTTTTAGTGATTTTTGTTTTCCATTTTCGATAAAGCGATTGAACTGAATTCTTTGGACTTTTTTGTTTTAAAACGTTGATAAAACAATGAAAGTCTATACTTGCTGATTTCCAGATTTTTTGGTTTTCAATTTAGATAAAATAATTAATTTAATTAAACTAGATTTTTGGTAATTTCTGATTTCTTTTTATTTTGAATTTTGATTTTATAAAACAATTGAACTGAAGTGTTTTTTTGTTTCGTTCTTTTTTGTTTTCGAATTCATTTGAAACAATTGAACTCGATTTTAAGTGTTTTTCTTTTTTTAGGCAAAACAATTGAGTCGATTATTGGCAATTTCTTGTTTTCCTTTCTTCAAATTTAGATAAAACAATTGAAGTTGACTCCAAGTGATTTCTTGTTTTCCTTTTGTCTTCGATTGCCACGATTCTTGGTGATTTCTAATTTTTTTGAGCTCGATTTTAAGTTTTCTTTTTTTTTTTTGTTTTCGATTTTAGACAAAACAATCGAAGACGATTCTTACCAATTACTTGTTTTCTTTTTTTCGAATTCAGATCAAACAATGAAGTCGATTTTGTGATTTCTTTTTTTTTTTGTTTATTTATTTTTTATTTATTTATTTTTAGTGGTTTTTTTAACTCAGTTTTAAGTTTTTTTTTTTTTTAATTTTCGATTTTAGACAAAACAATCGAATACGATTCTTAACAATTACATTACTTGTTTTCTTTTTTTCGATTTCAGATCAAACAATTAAAGTCGATTTTAGACAAAACAATCGAATACGATTCTTAACAATTACTTGTTTTCTTTTTTTCGAATTCAGATCAAACAATTAAAGTCGATTTTTTTATTTCTTTTTCTTTTGTTTTTGAATTAAGATAAAACAATTACACGCAATTTTTAGTGATTTTTGTTCTCGATTTTCGATAAAACAAATGAACTGAATTCTTAGTAATTTCTTGTTTTGGAATTTAGATAAAACAATCAAACTCGGTTCTTGGTGATTTCTAATTTTTTTTTGTTTTCAATCTAGAGAAAACAATTGAATTTGACGTTTGACGTTGACGATTAACATTTTTTATTTCAAAACGTAGCAGTTTCCGCCTTCTTTCAAGTTTCAGAGAAACAATCGGTAACAAATTGGCAATGAACTGAATCACTATTATCACAATGTAAACTCAAAATTTCATAAGAAATAACCTAGGGGTGTCCAAATATTAAAAGTAAGAGAGATAAGGTATCTGTCAGCTTAAAATTCATTAAGCAGTAACACAGGAACATCAAAATAAAAAAAAAGAGATGAGGTATTTTGTTGATATAGAATAGTTTGACGCGCACACGAATTAATTAATTGTGAAGAATCCTTCCAAGTTCACTTTGGTAAATTACACGTATATAATTTATTAATGTTAGTAAGTAATATTTAACAGATTCCAAGTTCTTGTGCTCCGACAATAGTTTGCTTGATCTAATTTATACTTGCTAATTTTCGCATGCGGTTTGAGACTTTCCTCACCGAACTGCATCGTGAGAATTAATAATGAGTTGGAAATTTAAATTTCAAAGCTTGTGTCAGGTCGAGGAAGTTGTTTACAACAAACCAACGTGATCATATACTAATTTCAATTATTTACAGTCGCGCACTTCAAAAACTATGCTGAATAAATAAGTAGGTACCACTCGGGTCTAGTCACTAGGTATTCTTGAATGCATGAATTTAAAATTCTCAATTTTACGTGTACGTGCACGTACAGAGCGTTCATAAATGATCGAAAGGTATTTGAATTACCCGCTCAGAAGCTTCTTATTTTTAAAAGTTGATACTAATTACCGTATTTTCATTTATTGATTTTCATGAATTGGTTTGTTTACTTCATACCTCTTTATAAGGCAAAGTCAAAGGAAGGTATTAGTTCATATTAGAATATATTTGCGTGACGTGCTTTTCGCAAACAAATTGAAACAAATTGGTCTCGTTTAACTTAACCAATATGCACATAGTTGACGGTGAATAATTACATTCTGTAACTCAATCCATCACGCCGGTATTGTATGTCATTAATTGTTCAGAATTTACCAAACAAATTATTGTTGCGCGCGTTGAAGTACTCGCTTGCGACAGGAACAAACAATAAAAGCTGACGCCACAAGCACAATTAATAAAGCAAAGTTAAATATTTTTAACTCACATCCAATCTAAACTGATATTGTATTATATTCTAAAAGCATAACTTAAAACATGATCCTAAGCAAAGACGATAAACTGGCTTCAATTAACAACCATTAACACCACCTGTAAATATCTACACAAAAAAAACCGGCAATTCGCTTTAACGAAAAAATAATTTCTATTAATTATTATAATTTTCCAGAGATTTATCTACATATTATACATTTTCCCAAGAAACAGATTACATATGCAGCAAGAAGGATCACTCGGGGATGCATTACTGTTCAGATATTCCGCCCTATAAAATAGGCAATAAGACGTGCAGCCTTACTTACGAGCAAGCACAGCAACTCGCTGGGAAAACCGAAGACTGCGTCAACTGGAACCAGTATTACACCCAGTGCAAGGAAAGTGCAGAAAATCCGTTCCAGGGGACCATTTCGTTTGATAATATTGGTTTAGCTTGGGTCGCCATCTTCTTGGTGAGTTTAATAAAAATACAGCTTCTTATTCGCACCAGCATTAAATTCAACAACTTAAGTTTCATTAAATTACTTACTTTTTTACAACTAGTTATAGGAATACAGAAAAGAGTTTTACATGGAACGACTTTCTATATATTTTATTGTATAATCAAAAGAAGTGCTTACAAATCATTTTAACTTTAAAGATTCGAACTGCGCAAACGGAATTGTAAAGTGGCGAAACAAAGGCAAGTAATTACTCCGGAAGAAAATATTTCTCCTTAACGAATTGCAAACAATAACTTAATCGAGAACGTTCTGTTTAGTAAGTAATTAAAAACGCGATATTGAAATGTTCGTAAAGCGAAACGACCAAATTTAATTACGCCATTTCGAGCAAAGAATTAATTTTTTAATTGCAATTAGCGAGTAAAGTTCCCAGACCTAAGTATAAAAGCTTGAAGACTTCATCATCGATTTCTTTTGGCGTAGTAGATGAGCAAAAATTAAAACTTAAGTAGCTGACATTTTGATAAAAAAGAATATTATACATTATTTAGAAACTTCTTAAATAAAGAAATCAATAATCACTGCTAATAAATGTCTCCCTCCTAGTTGATGGAGTGATTTAAGAAAAGACGAAAGTCTATATAGGGTCACTCTGTATAAACAAGGCTAACATATTATAATTTTATTATAAGATATCTAACCATACAGAGTGTTTCGAATTTTTCTTTTAAACCAATTCTAACTTCATGACTTCAAATAGAACGAGCCACGACACTTTTTCCGACGCACCCTGTATATTATTACTTTTCCGAATAATAAACGCCGTCTTTATCGTTTTGTAATGTAAACTTTTCTGTTTCCATCAGGTAATATCATTGGAAGGATGGACGGAGATAATGTACTACGTGCAAGACGCTCACAGTTTTTGGGACTGGATATATTTTGTACTTTTAATTGTCGTAAGTATTTTTGATTTTATTAATAAAAAAAAATAAATTTCAAAGAGAGGGGGGGAGATGATTCCATCAGTGTTGCCAACTCGCCCGCTACACCTCCGTTCGACTGAAATTGGAATAGCTGCAATTGACGTCAGCGTTAGCCCAACTTCTTTCTTTCTTTCATGTCGTTTTTGCTTTGCGCGGCAATGCTTTGTTGCATTCTTGTCTTTCGGTGTTAACCATTCCAGACAATCACGGAGTATAATTAGGAAGCTGGGTCTAAATTTTTAGACAGCACAAACATCCATGGTCAGTAGTGAGATTCGAACTCACGTCGCCCGAGTGACACGACTTCCATAGTCGGCTATGCTAACTGCTTAGCCACTCGGCGACCCGTCAGCCCAACTTAGATTGGGAGATGTAGCGGAATTTTTACAGTCCAGTTGGCTACACTGGATTCTATCACTGTCCGACAATCAGTCTCTGTTGGTGTTGCCAACTTAAGGAATAAATCCTTTCTAAGGGTTATTTTCAAAACATTAGAGTTTAAGGGATGATTTAAAATGGTTACCCTGTATAATACTAATACACTTGTCTAAGTTTCTCAAAGTATCCATTAAAATGATGCTTGTGTATATTTCTAAAACCTTTTTATTGCGTTATTCTAGTGTTGGGTTGGGTTGGGTGTTGTAAAAATATGTTTAAAAATATTTATTTTCACTCCTAACGAAACTATCATACGACAGTGAAACGTAAAGCGATACTGACGATTTTAGTGCCCGTTTAAGATAATTTTTTACACAATTTCGCCGGGCAAGAATTTATTTTACGTATATTTTATGATGAAATACGGTATTTTACGATAAAGTACGGTATTTTACGGTACAATACGATATTTTAAGATAAAATACGGTTTAATACGATATAATACACCTAGGGCTGTACAAAATATTTTTAAAATACTATTTTTTTAATTTTTACAACACTATGTAAGACGATTCAACAGCGCCATCTTTAAAACTTGTCGATAGTCTTCTTTTCGTTTGTTTCTACGAGGATAATTCACTCGCTATTGATTTGTTATATTAAATCTCAACTGAACGATCACAAAAAAATGACTTGCGTTGTTATAAATCACTCAATAGCGCCATCTGTTGAAACATGCTGAAAGTTTTTTTTTTTTAATTTTAATTTATGGATCTACTGAATTGTGGTTTGTCTCTTGTTTTTATTTATTTTTTAATATTGTTATATATTTTTAGTTCGTTTGTTTTCTTTGTTTCATCACCTTTATTTCCAGTTTTTTTTTTAAATTTATTTATTACTCTATGAATTGTGCTGTAAAATCGAATGATCTTTGTTTTTTTTTTGTTTTCTTAAGTTGCATTATTTCATATCATTTCGTTTTCTTTACTTTGTCCGTTTTTTTATTTATTTATTAATCAATTCAATTGTGTTGTCTTTTGTTTTCTCATTTTTCTTTTGAAATTGTTTGTTTTTTCTATTTACTGATTTATCGTTTGTGTTTTGTTTTTATTGTTTTTAAATTTATTATTTTATATATTTTAAAAATTCTATTCAATTTTCTTTGCTTTCTCATCATTTTTATTTATTTTTTCAAATTTATTAATCTATTAAATTGAGTTGTAAATTCGATTGTCGCTTGTTTTTATTTTTTTTATTTCATTTTTGAATTTTTAATATTTTGTTTTCTTAGTTTTGTCTATTGCCACCATTCATTTCCAATTGTTTTTCTTTTTTAAATTTATTATTAGTCTACTGAATTCCGCTGTAAAATCTATTTTCTTTTGTTTTTGTTAGTTTTTAAATTGTATTATTTCGTTTTTCTTTTTTATTTCTATTTCATTTTCTTTGGTCTTGCCATGGTTCTTTTTATTAAAAATCTATTAAATCGTGTTGTAAAATCGATTATCTTTTGTTTTTATTATTTTTTAATTTCATTTTTTATTTTTGAATTTTTATTACTTTGTTTTTTGTTTTGTCACTGTTCTTTTCAAATTATATTCTTTTTTTAAAATTTATCATTAGCCTACTGAATTGCGATGTAAAATCTTTTGTTTTTATTGTTTTTTAAATTGTATTATTTCATATTTTTTAATTTTACTTAATTTTCTTTGCTTTGTCATAGTTCTTTATATTGAAATTGTTAATCTCTTTGGGTTGTAAATTTACTGTTTTTATTACTATTATATTTTAATTTTATTGTTTGTTTTTTCTATTTTTTATTTTGTTTTGTCAGCATTCTTTTCAAATTGTTTTCTTTTTAATTCACATATTAATCTATTGAATTGCCTGTAAAAAGATTGTCTTTTGTTTCTATTGTTTTCTAAATTATATTATTTCGTATTTTTTTAATTCAATTTCTTTAGTTTCTCTTCGTCCTTTTTATTATCATTTTTTTAAATTTATTAATCTATTGTGTCGTAAAATCGATTTGTTTTTATTTTTTATTTCATTATTTTTGAATTTTTATTATTTTGTTTTCATTGTTTTGACTATGTACTGTCACAATTTATTTCAAGTTTTTCTTTTCTCAATTTATTATCAGTGTACTGAATTCCGCTTTTTTATTTCTATTTCATTTTCTTTTGCCTTCTTCGTAGTTTTTTTTTTAGTTTAAAAAATTATTAATCTATTAAATCATGTTGTAAAATCGATTGTCTTTTGTTTTTATTTTTTAATCTTTATTATTTTTTGTTTCGTCTCCGTTCTTTTCAAATTATTTTCTTTTTTACATTTATTATTAGCCTACTCAAATGCGCTGAAAAATAGATTTTCTTTTGTTTAGTTTTTTAAATTGTATTATTTCGTACTTTTTTAATTCTATTTTTTTTTCTTTGCTTTGTCGTAGCTCTTTTTATTAAGATTATTAATCTATTTGGGTTGTAAAACCGACTGTCTTTTGTTTTTATTAATATTATTTTTTAATCTATTGCATTGCGTTGCAAAATCGATTTTTATTATCATTTTTTTTTTTTTTTTTCAATTTATAATCTACTAAATTGTGTTGTAAAATCGATTGTCTTTTGTTTTTATTATTATTATTTTTTTAATTTGGTTATTAATTTTTGAATTTTTTTTATTTTGTTTTCTTTGTTTTGTCACCGTTCTTTTCAAATTTTTCAATTATTATTTTTTATTAATCTACTTAATTGCGTTGTAAAATCGACCGTCTATTTTCTTTAACTTTGCGTACTTTTACGTTTTGAATTCATTTCAGAACTCATATTTTAACAATTTTCACTGAAAGGGAATTTTTTGGTAGTTTTGATTTTTACATGTTGGTAACACTGATCTCTATAGACCTAGCAAAATAGCTACGAAATCACAACCGAAACGTCGAGCTATCCCAAAGTTCAACTCAGAAACTTATTATTATTTCTATTTAATATAAAATCTAATTTTGTTGCAAATCAGCTTTGATTGCAGTGGATTCCTTTGTACAGCTGTTTGGGGCTTCTTTAGCAGAAGCGTAGCTTGAAAATTTCTCTAAAACCAAAGCTGTACAGAGAATGCTCAAAGAATCCACTGCAATCCAAACCGACTTGCAACATGGCCGTTTTTTAATAATTTTTTAATTGCAGATCGGTTCATTTTTCATGATAAACCTTTGCCTGGTCGTCATAGCAACCCAATTCAGCGAAACCAAAAAAAGGGAAATGGAACGAATGCGTCTGGAGCGCGCTCGTTTTCAAAGCAGCAGCACCCTGGCTTCCTCCACGAACAACAGCGAGCCGACCAGCTGTTACGCCGAAATAGTCAAGTACATCGCGCACCTCTGGAGAAGGAGCAAACGAAGACTGATGAAGAAGATCAGGCTGTTTAGGTACAGGAGGGAGCAGCGGAGAGAGAAAAAAATCCTGGCGGGAGAAAGGATAAGACTTAACTACAATAAGAGGCACCATCCTTGTTGCCCGAGACTTCGGCTCGTTGTACGCATGAATATCAAAATAGTTTAAACAAAATGCAAAATGTGGTGCATGTTTTCAGCAACAACAGCAACAGCAAATCGTTGCTAACGCTCAAACGGTGTCGCGGACGAGCTCGATTTCCGTCAGTGAGGTCACCGCTAAGGAACAGAAAGCGGAAGAACGCGACAGTAAAAGACCTAGCCTGTTACGAGTTCCATCGGTTTCAAATCAGGAAATTGCCATTAATAACAGTGATGTAAGTTATAAAATTGTTACCGGAACGTAGAATTGGGCGCCAAACTGTTAAAAAAAACGTCGCCGGAACAAGGCGCCCAACGGTTCGGTAAGTATTTGGCGCCCAACATTGCAGTAAAAACTTGGCGCCCATACAAATGTCTTATGTATTTCAATGTCTACTTCCGATTAAATGAATCTTTTGTTTTATAGAGTCCTACGAATTTATTATCCCCGCCTCCAACTCACCCAAATAGACGTCGCTCATCGGTAATGTTTAGCGACGTAATTCTTCTTCATGGAGAAAGCGGCGCCCTGCAAAATTCCGGAGCCTCTACCAACATCCTCAGTAGTACCAACATGGAAACGTTAGATAAACGAAACATCTGCTCCAGCGAAAAAATGACTCAAACTGGTGAGTCGTTTTTAAAAACGGAAAAAATAATTGTTGCAAGATGATGTTTTAACTTCAGGCGATGGAAATATTTGGCAAATATCCACGCTGCCCAACCAGCAGCTTCTTCAAGGCCAACAACAGGATTACAGTGAGCTGATAAACGGTGAAACAATGACGTGTCAGGAATTGCTTGCGCTGGGTGCAATCAACGCAGCTCTTCCTACGGGTCAGATAGCCTTGGATACTTTCTTCGATTCGTTATCGAAAGGCGTGAATAATCGTCCAAAAAACGGCGATGATATATACATGCAACAGCTACCCGACGATGACTTTTCGTGTTGCCAGGACATGTGGCACTGCGAGTCGGAATACAGGAACGTGAAGAGATCGAAACTGTACGTCTGGTTTTGCTACGTGATCAAAGGAATCCTAAAGGCCTTGCATATAATTCGGAAATACATTAAAAAATTAGTTGAGCACAAGTACTTTCAACAGGGTATTCTCTTAGCAATTCTAATCAATACATTATCGATGGGCATCGAGTACCACGATCAACCAGAAACTCTAACTACCGCAGTTGAAATCAGCAACATCGTATTTTCTGCAATCTTTGCCGTGGAAATGGTCCTCAAGGTCATAGCCGAAGGCCCATTTCGTTACATTGCCAATGGGTTTAATGTTTTCGACGGCATCGTAGTCGTTCTAAGGTAATCTTCATTTACTTCCTCGGATTTTTTTCGTCAAGGATTATTACTTTGCAGTGCAATTGAATTATGCCAAAGATTCATGGGGGACTCTCACCACTCGGACTCGGGTCTCTCAGTTTTAAGGACCTTTCGCCTCCTGAGGATCCTAAAACTAGTAAGATTTATGCCGAATTTGAGGAGGCAGCTATTCGTAATGCTGCGCACCATGGATAACGTGGCCGTCTTCTTTTCCCTCTTGATCCTGTTCATTTTCATTTTCAGGTAGGTCTGCCTGTCTCGGTTGAATGAGTCCGCTGTACATATAGCTTGATTTAAAGTGTACTTTAATTAATCGATGCGAATTTCTCCTCGGAAACAGGGAAATGGGCGCGAATGGTCTCTATTAAAAAAAAAAAAAAAAGAAAATACGGATATTGTCGTATCACGGTTTAAAAACCAACCAAAAATATATTCATTTCTTAGATTTTTACATTCACGAAAATTATGTCAGTAAAGTAAAAGCTTGTTTTTAAAATAACAGTTGTAAAAACGTGTTTTAAGTTCGTGGTGATTTAATTTGCTTAATGCTTGGTTATATGCGCCTTTAGAAAGCTTGTGACATCATTTTCGTGAATGGCCAAGCTCTTTAGAAATATATTCATATGCCACGTGCAAAACTATCACATGTAGTTCATGAAAAGAAATTTGGCAGAATCTGGCGAAACACACATATTTGAACCGGAAGCTCGAAACTGCTAATGTACCGTCAGTTGATCTGTCCTTGAACTTTCGTCCCAGATATTTTTAATTAGCAATAATAACAATTTATTTAATATGCTCTTGTTTTCTAGAGGTGGCCTTAATCCTTGTATTAAAAAAAATAATTATGGAATAAAAGTAATCATCACCAAAAAAAAATTAAAATTCGACACATGAATTATTAAATAACACAGACACATACAGTGTGTCACAAAAAGTTTTATACAAATGGAGAAAAAGTTTATCTTACATTTCACAAAAAAAAAATATTCTTGATAAAAAGCTCTGCATGACTTGGAGATCCATAATCAGATACAAAATTTTAAAAAAATTGATTGGAATACAGGGAAAATAAAAAATAATGATTTGGACAGAGAGCAAAATACGTTCAAACTGTAGTGGAGAGCAAAATGAAATTGTGATTAAATAGCAAAAAATTATGCACACTTGTAGATTATTGATATTCCCAGATAAAAATTAAAAGACAATAAACACAATTGTATATTAATTTATTTTTATAATTTCACACTTCAGCAATTGTTAGATTAATGCGCAGTACGAAACTTCGTAAGATCCCGTTCCTAATAAGCGCCTTATTTTCTGTTACTGATAGAGTGCTTTGGAATATCTAATAATTGTCAACAAATGTCAAATGTAACATCAGTGTGTGTTTGCAATAATTAGAAATGCCAGTAAAACTATTACAGATAAAATTGAAATTGTTCTCATTGTTGGAGAAAATTATAAAACATGTAGGGAAGCAGCAGAAATCTTTAATAATAGACACCCTGATAAAACTATACATTTCACAACTGTTCAATATGTAATAAATAAATTTAGGAGTTCTGGAAGTGTCGAAAATAATTTTAGAAAGAAACATCGGGCATGAGTTACAAATGAATATACTGAAAATGAAGTGATACTATCGGTAGTGGAAAATCCAAAATATTCACTTCGGAAAAGATCCAATTTATTGAATGTAAATAAAACTGCAGTTGCAAGAATTTTAAAGGCAAATAAATTTAAACCATACAAACCCCGTTTTACCCATACTTTAAAAGAAGGAGATTTTGAACGAAGGTTCGAATTTTGTGCTAGTATCCAAGAAGAATCGGAAGATAACAGATTTATGACCCGACAAATACATTACTCTGACGAAGCAACGTTTACGTCTAATGGCACAGTAAGTTCTCAAAACTGTCGATGGTGGAGCGATGTTAATTCCAATTTCAATGTCCAAACCTGAGATCAATATTCTTTTAAAACTAATGTATGGTGCGGCATTTACAAAGACAGAAGACCATACTTTTTCCGAAATAATATGAATGAAGAAAGATACCTCCAATTTTTAAATAATGAGTTGTCTGAATTTCTTGATGAACTACCACTAAATGAACGAGAAAGAATATGGTACCAACATGATGGAGCACCATGTCACTGTAATAGAAATATTCGGGATTTTCTCGTCCATACTTTTAACGGTAAAGTGATTGGGAGGTACTATTCCAGCGTAAAGTAATGAAAGTCTGGAAAGGGTAAGTGGCCACCCGACTTCGCCCGACCGAGAGATAAACGCCGTAGCTCCGCCCGTTGAAATTTCTTAGAAATATCTACCTACCCTCAACTGCAGGCATTGCTAATATTACGATACGTAATTATTAAATGTAATTGGCCGACATCAATGAACTTCTTATTAGCAAGAAGTATTATGCATTCTAAATATTATTAATGAAAATATTTATCTTATTCATAATTAATCTTTAGGAAATTATTTAATGCTCTTTCAAAAAATGAAATAAAGGTATAATAAAATAGTTCATAGTTCATAATTCGTTTTATTATTTGCAATTAAGATTACAAATTCGTCAGATTACCAAGATTACATTAAATCTATAACATTTAAATAAACATATTACATTAAATACCTATTTGGTAAATAACATTTTTGGTAAAAATAAATACATATTTAACAAACAAGACAGTATGAAATATAATAGTTATTGCGGAACAAAATTATTAATCTAACTGACGCAGGAAGAAAAGACTTTTAATAAACAAATATTGTAATTACAAATTAAAACAGAAAACAATAATCCAATTATATTGAAGGCGTCCCGTGTCCATCGTATATTGTTGACCGCGTGATGGATCAACCATTACACAACGACGTGGTCAACCGAAAACTTAAAATATACGAAACAAAAAGCTGAAATAAATGATTAGTTGCTGAAAAAGAAAAAATTATTAAAAACTCTTAGAATAAAATTCAAACAGAAAATAAAAATGCCAAAAGAAAAAGTAATTAATTTCTGAAAAATAAATGATTAGTTGCTGAAAAAGAAAAATTATTAAAAACTCTTAGAATAAAATTCAAACAGAAAATAAAAATGCCAAAAAAAAAGTAATTAATTTCTGAAAAATAAATGATTAGTTGCTGAAAAAGAAAAAATTATTAAAAACTTTTAGAATAAAATTCAAACAGAAAATAAAAATGCTAAAAAAAAAGTAATTAATTTCTGAAAAATAAATGATTAGTTGCTGAAAAAGAAAAATTATTAAAAACTCTTAGAATAAAATTCAAACAGAAAATAAAAATGCCAAAAGGAAAAGTAATTAATTTCTGAAAAATAAATGATTAGTTGCTGAAAAAGAAAAAATTATTAAAAACTCTTAGAATAAAATTCAAACAGAAAATAAAAATGCTAAAAAAAAAGTAATTAATTTCTGAAAAATAAATGATTAGTTGCTGAAAAAGAAAAAATTATTAAAAACTCTTAGAATAAAATTCAAACAGAAAATAAAAATGCTAAAAGAAAAAGTAATTAATTTCTGAAAAATAAATGATTAGTTGCTGAAAAAGAAAAATTATTAAAAACTCTTAGAATAAAATTCAAACAGAAAATAAAAATGCCAAAAGGAAAAGTAATTAATTTCTGAAAAATAAATGATTAGTTGCTGAAAAAGAAAAAATTATTAAAAACTCTTAGAATAAAATTCAAACAGAAAACAAAAATGCTAAAAGAAAAAGTAATTAATTTCTGAAAAATAAATGATTAGTTGCTGAAAGAACGAAAAAAGCGAAGATAACATGTTAATACTTTGTGTAATACCCGTTACTTTCAACACATTCTCTTAACCTGTTTGGCATTGAATTTACCAAATTTTCACAAAAATTTGTGCCTCTAAATGTTTCCCAAACTCGGAAAACATGTTGCGTTAGTTGTTCAACGGTTCTTTCACGAACACCGTGTCCAGCGATATCCTCCCAATTCCTTACCATCGCTCCCCACATATTTTCTATTGGATTGAGGTCTGGAGATCTTGCAGGCCACGGTAATACCTCAATATCGTTGCGATCTGTAAACCAGGCTGTTACATTGGCAGCTTTGTGAATGGGGCTGTTGTCTTGCACAATGGTTATTATTTCCACCTCGTCCTCGGGATATACTAATCTTACTGATGGCAGCATCACTTCTTCCAAAATTTCTATATACCTTGCAGATGTAAACCTTGGGGGTGAAACGGGAACTAATGCACCGGGAGCTGCACTCGAAATCCAACCCCAATATCCAGCTGATATGCGTCCACTTGTTGCATTTGGTCTTACGTTTTCCACATTATACCGTGTATTTTTCCTTCTCCATAACACGACTGGGGAATCCTGCGATGTAGAAAATGTTTTCTCGTCTGTAAATATCACATTTTCCCAATGCGATTCATATTTTCCTCACAGAAACGCAATCTTGCAGCAGCGTTCTCGGGTGAAAGCAAAATTTTTTTTTGCTGGTTTTCTGCTGTGAATACCTGCACTCCTTAACCTTTCCCTTACTGTCGTAAAAGAGCAATGCAAATTTAGTTGTTCCCTGATCCTTACTGAAGTTGTAAACGGATTAGCTTCGACAGTGGCAACTATTGCCTGGTCTTCGTTATTAGTTGTTACTCGGTGCTGTTCTTAGGGAAGCGTCTTCTTGTCTTCTATTGATCCATCTTCGAATTTGACTTTCTGACATATCAACTTGCTGAGAGATGTTTCTTATGGACATTCCTGCTTCTGCTAAACCGCAAATATATCCTCTTGTAGCTACGGATGATTCTCGTTGCCCCATTCTTCTTCCCATTTTGCTAACAAAAAAGTTGCGATTCCTACAAGGAGAACTAATCACAGACGACAAGACCTTTAAAAAATTCAGAACAAAAAATATAAATGGCGGAAGAAAATTAAATAAATTCTAAAATAAAAATTACATAAAAAATATGAAAATAAGACCTTAACAAAAATTATAATTTGCTGAAAGAAAAGTAATTAATTACTGAAAAAAAAATATTAAAACAAAAAAGAAACAAATGCTAATATAAAAATTTAAAATGCTAACATAAAAATTACTATATTTAGTTGATAAAAATTAAACAAAATATATAAAAAAATATGAAAATTAAACCCCAACAAAAAATTAATTTGCTCAAAACAATATTAAAACAAAAATTAAATCAAAGCTTAAATAAAAGATGAAAATATTAAAAACTATTACAATAAAATCCAAACAGAAAATTAAACATACTGAAAGAAGTATTTAAATTCTGAAAAATAAATGATTATTTGCTGAAAGAAGAAAAAAAAAATTGTTAAAAACAAAAAACAAATAAATGGTAAAATAAAAAAAAATCACAAAAAAGATCACAACAGAAAAGTATAATTTGCTGAAAGAAAAGTAATTAATTAACAATATTAAAACAAAAACTTAAGCAAAGTTTAAATAAAAACAATAATAATAATAAAAACTATTGCAATACAACTCAAACAGAAAATCAAAAATAAAACTGACTAAAACTCACTTGCTGCTCGTTCAACTTTCCTTGGTAAGGCACAAAGGCAAATGATCAATGTTTAAACAATCGAAGTTTATATAGCTCTGAAGTTCAGATTAGCAGAATACTAAGAATATAAAGAAACACGTGTTCTTTAATGGGATTCAAATGAAATTGGACTAAATCTTTCAGAATAATTTTGTGTTTAATTATAAATCGGATTTAATTATTCCGATTTCGTATTAAAAGAACATTTAGCATTTTTATTTTCTGTTTGAGTTTTATTCCAACAATAGACGATGGACACTGCGACGCCTTCAATATAATTGGATTATTGTTTTCTGTTTTAATTTGTAATTACAATATTTGTTTATTAAAAGTCTTTTCTTTCTGCATCAGTTAGATTAATAATTTTGTTCCGCATTAACTATTATATTTCGTACTGTCTTGTTTGTTAAATATGTATTTATTTTTACCAAAAATGTTATTTACCAAATAGGTATTTAATGTAATATGTTTATTTAAATGTTATAGATTTAATGTAATCTGGGTAATCTGACGAATTTGTAATCTTAATTGCAAATAATAAAACGAACTATGAACTATGAACTATTTTATTATACCTTTATTTCATTTTCTTTGGCCTCCAAGGTCTCCAGACATTACCCCTCTAGACTTCTTTTTGTGGGGCTACTTAAAGGAAAAGGTGTACCTTAAAAGGCCATTTCAAGATCTTGACCATCTTGAAAGAATCATTCAAGATGCATGTGAAGCTATAACTCCAGATGTGATTAGAAATGTCATAAGAGAATTTAATCACCTGTTTAGAAAGGGACGGTGGATACGTTGAAGTTCCGTAGTATTTAAGTAATTTTACATGTTCCCAATAAAATGTATTGGTTGAGTATTATTCATTGTTGATAAATTGATAAAGAAGGTTATCAATGTTTTATAAAAATAAATTATCTAACAATTGTGTTTATTGTCTTTTAATTTTTATCTGGGAATATCAATAATCTACAAGTGTGCATAATTTTTTGCTATTTAATCACAATTTCATTGAACATTTTGCTCTCCACTGCAGTTTGAACGTATTTTGCTCTCCGTCCAAATCATTATTTTTTATTTTCCCTGTATTCCAGCCAATTTTTTTAAAATTTTGTATCTGATTATGGATCTCCAAGTCATGCAGAGCTTTTTATCAAGAATATTTTTTTTTGTAAAATGTGAGATAAACTTTTTCTCCATTTGTATAAAACTTTTTGGTACACACTGTATATTGTGTCCGCTAAAATCAATGATGTGTTGTTAGACATCTGATATAATTATTCAATTTGCTACCGCCCAATTTAAAAGCTTTATTTAATTACAATTGTTTTAAAATCCGATTAAAAGAAAAGCTACTCGATAATTCTATTTATTCTCTAGAAGAATGCGAAATGTTAATGGCATCTCTATGATTTCTGTCTCACCAAACATAAAACAATGTAAAATGTAGCAGTAATAATGTAGCAGTATAACCAGTAAGAGTGGAAATTTCAAAGGTGCTAAGTGCAAAAACACAAAACAAAGATATTTAGAAAAAACTTTATTGAACAAAAATTATCAAACATACACCAGCGTTTTAACGCTTGGAGATTACTTATATTACTCTGAACAAAACTCTCAAAAATTACGAATAAATACTGAAAAATGTATGATATGACAATTATTTTGAAAAAAGAATTTGGAAACGTGCTAAGTGCCGAACAGGGAACCCTAGTGCTAAGTGCCTATTGACAATTTTGCAATAACTCTCTGTAGAAGTTCTTGTGCTGTTCCTGTTGTAATAAGTTTATCATTGACTCCAAGTGTTTTTTTTTCTTATTTGCACCGATGTGGTTTACATGTGGTAGTTCTTCAAGTCTTATGTTTTTAACATCCTGCAGGATTTTACCTTTTTTTAAAAAGGGGATTCTAAGAAACTGTGCTGATTCAGTAAAACTGTCTTTGCACAAAAGCATTCCAGGGTATCCGGAGTCAACTTTGATATGAACAGTTTTACTTATTTGTACTTCCTTCGTGTTCAGAACTGAATCAGCAGGAGCTTGAATGTTAAAAAAATGTATTCAAATTTGCATGCAACTTTATATGTAAGCTAAAAAAAACACTTTACTTATTACAAGCAAGACATTATATAGGGTGATTCCTAAGATTGAACATTAAAAAAAATTAAAAAGTGAAAGCTTATTATATTATTTTTGTAAACAAAATCATTCAGGACATTTTGATTTTATTTATTTACTCTTGGGTAAGTCAGGTTCAATTTTGTATGAATCAGAATGGCAACCACTTTGAACCTTTTCTTTAATATTTGCAAAAGTAATATAATAAGTTTTCTATTTTTAATTTTTTTTTAAATTGTGAAAAAAATGTTTCGTTTAACGAGTTTCATTAAAAAAAGAGACTCAACTTGGACTCATCCTGCATAGGAAAGATACAAAGTTACCTCTAATTATGTTGCTATTTCGAGCAACATAAGCTTTTCCCGTAGTTTTTAACTTTCTCTGCTAAGCAACAAAAGAACCAGTACTATTTTTCCGACGATGTGTATCCATTTTTATCAAAATTGTTATCACAGATACCTGCACAAACAGTCCCAATGTGCGAGTCACAACACCTGTTTTTTTTTGTGTACTAAATGGCTAAATGGATGCTAAATGGCACTTAGCACGCGGGAAATGAAACATGGACATAACTCCATCGCTACCTTTGCATCTGGATCTGAACTTTTATTTCTAAGTCTGGCACTTAGATCATTTCATGAGACGATGACACATAGGTCGCATTAAAGAGAAAAAGTGAAAACAAGAAAAAGGGCACTTAGCACCTTTGAAACTTCCACTCTTCAATTGCGGACACCAATTTCTTGCCAAAATAGTGACAGGTGACGAAACTTACATTCCTTTTTTCGACCTACCTACCCGCCAAGAGCGTCGTGTATGGATTTACGAAGATAAGGAAACTCCAACAACAACCAAGAAGCAGCGAGCTATGAAAAAAGTTATATATGCGGTATTCTTCAGAAGTACGGGCCTAGTAAAGGTGAACAAAAGGCAGCTACTGCTAGATGGTACACTGAAAAATATTTGCCTGAAGTGTCCAGTAGAGTTCCAGACAAGGGAATTGTGCTGCACCATGGTAATGCATCGTCCCGTACGTCAGCTTTAACTCTTCAGTTTTCGGCTGAAAAAAATATAAAAGTAATAGACCATCCACCGTATTCACCTGATATAGTAATGTGCGACTTTTGGCTATTTTTTGGGCTTAAAAGGAATTTGCAAAGTAGAAGGTTTTCGTCAAAAGAAGAGGTTGATGCCGCGGTTCACGTTTATTTTGAAGGTATTCTGAACTGTGATTGGTTGGGAGCTTTTGAACAGTGGAAAGACTGAACGATCAAGTGTATCATTGCTGAAGGGAATTACTTCGAGCATATTTAAAATAAAATCCTAGAAAATATTAACCGTGATTTTTATTCTCAATAATTTCAGCTTGACCCTCGTACATACTTAGGTAATGGACCCGCCAGAGTGACGTGACACTTTAAAAATAACGTAACATGGTCTGTAAAGTTTTTTGTGTTGTTAAACTTATCTGATATCATTAATTTTTTTAAAACATATTTGTATGAGGATAGAAATCATAACGCAGCAGCTATAATATGGGTGCATTACCAAAAAGTGTTTTGAAAAGAGTTATATCAATATAGCAAGCCCTATATATTCCATTCACGAGTATTTTAGACAATAGAAGGCAATGTTTTTTTTTCGTTAAGTTATGTGCATGTATTTTGATGGAAGTCAAAATCTGACATGAAAAAAATAATGACAGTGTCACGTCAGTTATACTGGCTGTGTTGCCAATTCGTAACTAACGTAGGCCACGATAGTATGATTAAAGTAAAAAGTAACTTAAAAACAAATGCATCTTTTATTTATAATCCTCTCAAAATGCCAAAAATTATAAGCGGAGGAACTAAGCGCTCAATAAATCTCTGCAAATTAATTATTTTTGCTGCTTTTGAGTTCGCTTTGGAATTTGTTTTACGGACATTAATTCTATCTATGAGTCCTTTCATTTATAAGTATCAGCGGCAGATCAACTGACATCTCCAAGAAACAGAAACAACATTAATCCTTAATTGGTACGTTATTTGAAATTCGAAGCGAAACATCCGATTCAATATAAATTATTTCGTAATAAAGGGTGAGTTGAAATAATGTCGTAGTTTAAATTGTTCGCTTTTGTTTAACTAACTGTGCCATCAGCTAGGATATATGTATATATGTCTTATAATAATAACACAAAAACGAAAGCCCCACTTGCGCCCACTTCACTCTATTAAATATAACAATCTGCCAAAATATTTTCATGAACTACAAGATCCCGTCATTTTTTTAATAATTTTAATTTCAGTTCGGTCTCGATATTTCGGGAAACTTTTTTCCATCCGCCCTTGCTGAAGAAATCAATCAATTATCTTTTCCATTAATGTTTTATTTTCTTTTAGATTCAGTTAAAGGAGAAAACAAAACCTCCGTGCGTACAGAATGCGACTTTTGGCAGGGTGTTTTTCTTTTCGTTCGAACTTACTTTTTTTTTCTCTTGTGTTTCGTGTACTCGAAGGGGTGGCAATTGATTACCTTCTGTATAGTACTAATAAAATCAATAATAAAGGTGGTTGCCATGTCGACTAATTTAAACAACTTGTACATATTGTATTATATTATTGGTGTTTTAGTTATTTCGTTGGTTTTTTTTTTGTAAGATATGTATAAATATTGATACATTCTCTTCCACTGAACATCACTATACTACTTTCCATACACTCTTTCTGTCTCTGTCTGAAATAGACCGGCAATGATACAACTATTGCCGGGCTGCACTACTCTTTATAGTTGGCACTGAAGACCAAACATATATTGTAATTACCTGCGTTTATGTGGACATATTATACTGTAGTGGTACAAATAGGCTTTTCTTATAATAATTAAATTATAATGTTTACTAAATTAAACAATTGTAATATTTTCTTCCATTGTCAGAGTTTCTACATTCTTGTTATTTCCTTTAATCTCTTCCTACTTATCATCCTTTACCTTCTCTTTTAGTTTAGTCTATCAAATTAACGAGATCATTTTTTTTTAATTCAATCATTCCCGGAACGTTGGGTGGTAAAATTTGGCGCCCAACATGGGGATCCGTAAACATTTGGCGCCCAACTTAAAGCCTCGAACGATGAAAAGTAACTGCCTCGTGTATTTCAGTTTCTATTAAGTATCCAATGATATTCTTTTTTTTGCTTTACAAGTCCTAAAACTTCTTTAATCATAATTCATTAATTCAAATCGCGATTCTAATCTTTCTCTTATTCTGTTGGCACCTAAGACCTTCTTCCTTCTTTTCTAATCATTTCCCTTTTATCTCAAATCCTCAAAATATGATCAAATGAAATACGTTCAGCTTAGAACATTAGTAAAAACCTAGAGAAATAACTAAACTTTAATAAGTAATTAATCTGTGAAATAAAAAAAACAAAAGACGAACAAAAAATAAATAAGCCAAACAAATTACAAAACAGGAGAAAACAAAATTCAATCGGATCTGTTTGATAGATGAAATAACAAATAAGATTGAGAACTAAAAGAAAGTAATTGATGATAATAATTGTGTTTACAAATAAAAAAAAAAACTAGAAAACAACAAAAAAAAAAAAACGAAGATACAGAAAGAGTCGAAAACAAATTTAAAAGGAGAACAAGTAGTCAGTCAATTGTTGAAACAAAAAAAAAACAAAAGAGTGCAGTTTAACGAGAAAACAATTTTCTTTTAGTTATTTTCTTTCTTTCAACATAACCACTGAAACGAAACAAATAAGACAGAACCAAAATATAGAGAAGTAAAAAGACAATCAAAGATCAAGCGGAAAAAAGAGAAAATGAAATCTGATGGTGCTTTACGCGTCAAAAAAATAAAATAAAAATAAATCTTCTCGGATGCGAGGAACAACAGTCGAGCGAATGACAAAAATGAAAATTTTGAAACGAAGAAAAACAAAAGACGAACGGAAGTTATTCCACGCGCAAAAAAATAAATAAACAAATGAAACGCCATATGATGCGAGACAACCGACGATCGAATGAATGACAAACGAAAAAAAAAACAAAAGACGAACGAAAGTTGTTCCATGGGTAAGAAAATAAACAAAGGAGCCGCAATGCCACGGGAAATAACAGATGATAAACCAAAATTCTAAAACGAAGAAGAAAAATAAAATGCAATCTAACCTTGTTTCACGCGCAAAAAAATAAACAAATGAAATACATTACGTAACAACAGATCACCGAATGACAAACAAAAATTCTGAAACGAAAAAAAACAAAAAACGATAGAAAGGCGTTTCACGTGCAAAAAGAAAGTGAACAAATAACAAATGATGCGCGATGCAATGCGAAATAACAAATGATCGCGAACGACAAATGAAAATTCTAAAACAAAAAAAGAAAACAAACGACGATTGAAAATTGTTCCGCTCACAAAAAAAAGATAAACAAATGAAATACATTGCGAAACGAAAATTCTGAAACGAAGAAATACAAAATACGATCGAAAAGCGTTTTGGGCGCAAATGAACAAATGAAGCGCGATGCAATGTAAAATAGCAAATAATCGAATGACAAGCAAAAATTCTTTAATGAAAAAGAAAAACAAACTATGGTTGAAAGTTGTTCCGTGCGGAAAAAATAAACAAATAAAATCCGATTCGAAACAACAGATAGAATGACAAATAAATAAATAAAAATTAAGAAAGCGAAGAAGAAAAACAGATGATCGAAAGGTTCCACATCAACGCACAACTGAAATGTGATGTGGCGCAAAACAACAGAACAATCAAATTCCGAAGTGAAGAAGAAAAGCGAAAGACGATCGTCGTCCCACGAGCAAAAAAATTCTAATGAAATGCGTTGCGAAACAACAGATCACCGAAAATGACAAACGAAAATTCTAAAACAAAGAAAAACAAAAAAACGATGGAAAGGCGTTCTACGCGCAAAAAAAGTGAACAAGTGAAGCGCAATGCAAAGCGAAATAACAAATGATCGAATGACATGCGAATCGAAACAACAGAGAGAATGACAAATGAAAATTCCGAAAACGAAGAAGAAAAACGATCCACGAGCTAAAAAGATAAATAAAAGAAATACGAGAAACAACAGTCGATCAGATGACGAAGAAAATCAAAAGACGATCCACGCGCAAAAAAATAAACAAATGGAAAGTGTCTCCAAACAATAAATCACCGAATGACAAACGAAACTTCTGAAACGAAGAAAAGCAAAAGACGATCGAAAGGCGTTCCATGCGCAAGAAAAAGTAAACAAGTGAAACGCAATGCTAAGCGAAATAACAAATGATCAAATAACATGCGATTCAAAACAATAGATAGAATGACAAACGAAAATTCCGAAAAAACGAAGAAAAGCAAAAAATATTAACAAAAAATAAAACAAAAGAAATGCGTCGTGACGCGAAACAACAGTCGATCAGATGACAAAGAAAATCAAAACACGATCCACGCGCAAAAAAATAAACAAATGAAAAGTGTTGCCAAACAACAGATCACCGAATGACAAACGAAAATTCTGAAACGAAGAAAAACAATCGAAAGGCGTTCCGTGCGCAAGAAAGAGTGAACAAGTAAAGCACAATGCAAACAAATAATCGAATGACATGCGATTCGAAACAACTGATAGAATGACAAACGAAAGAAGAAGAAAGACGATCCACGAGCAAAAAATATAAACAAATGAAATGCGATGTGACGCGAAACAACAGACGATCAAATGACAAAGAAAATCAAAAGACGATCCCCGCGCAAAAAAAATAAACAAATGATAGAATGACAAACGAAAATTCCGAAAAAACGAAGAAAAGCAAAAAATATTAACAAAAAATAAAACAAAAGAAATGCGTCGTGACGCGAAACAACAGTCGATCAGATGACAAAGAAAATCAAAACACGATCCACGCGCAAAAAAATAAACAAATGAAAAGTGTTGCCAAACAACAGATCACCGAATGACAAACGAAAATTCTGAAACGAAGAAAAACAATCGAAAGGCGTTCCGTGCGCAAGAAAGAGTGAACAAGTAAAGCACAATGCAAACAAATAATCGAATGACATGCGATTCGAAACAACTGATAGAATGACAAACGAAAGAAGAAGAAAGACGATCCACGAGCAAAAAATATAAACAAATGAAATGCGATGTGACGCGAAACAACAGACGATCAAATGACAAAGAAAATCAAAAGACGATCCCCGCGCAAAAAAAATAAACAAATGGAAAGCATTGCCAAACAACAGATCACCGAATGACAAACGAAAATTCTGAAACGAAGAAAAACAAAAAACAATCGAAAGGCATTCCGTGCGCAAGAAAAAGTGAACAAGTGAAGCACTATGCAAACAAATGATCGAATGACGTGCGATTCAAAACATAGATAGATAGAATGGCAAACGAAAATTCTGAAAACGAAGGAGACAAACGCTCCACGAGCAAGAAATATAAACAAATGAAATGCGATGTGATGCGAAACAACAGACGATCAAATGACAAAGAAAATCAAAAGACGAACCACGCGTAAAAAAAATAAACAAATGGAAAGTGCTGCCAAACAATAGATCACCGAACGGCAAACAAAAATTGTGAAACGACGTAGGTAAAACAAAAGAATGAAGTGAAATTTGATTAGGATTTAATCAATCAAGTAAAAGCAATATTTTTTTTAATAATTTAATTATTATAAAATTATTAGAAAACACTTCTTACATTTAATTTAAATTGCTCTTTTCTATTCTGTCCTTTAGACGAACTTGAATAAGTAAATAAACGAAAGTAAAAATCATAAAATAAAAATAAATAAATGAATAGTAAAAAAAAATTGTATTTCATGGCCAGTATTCGCTAATAACTGTCAAATAGAAAAGACTATTTTGTACTACTTAGTGCGTATGTTCAAGAGAGTAGTCTGAAAATGCAAATATCTGCCTCAATTACAAAACTAATATCCCACTGCATACATAAACAAAAGAAATATATATATTCAAACATCCATTCAGTGTAAATCAGCCTGTACATTCGCTACTAATCCGAAATATACAGATCTAATATACGTACAAACCATTCAAAACTGATTCAGTCCATCAATAATACAAAATTGTCAATAGAAGCGAGACTAAAATAAATTTTGGGGTTTTTTTAGTATCCTTGGTATGAACCTATTCGGTTGCAAGTTTTGCGTTGCTGAAGTAAAAACCAAAGATGGTAAATGTCCAAATAATCAAGACGAGATCAAAGATCGAAAAAATTTTGACTCCTTATTATGGGCCATTGTTACAGTTTTTCAGGTATTTTCATTTTCAAAAAGGCACGTCGACACTTGTATTTCCAAACTAACATAAATCCAAGTTACTTTAATAATAAAATCAAGCTCAATGGTGAATAAATGGGAAATACAATTGTCGTACAAAAATTTTTACAATATCCCTCTTTGGTAACTAATTAACTGGTGCTTACACTTTTGTATAACATTTTTGGCATCTCTCTGTCGTCCCATTACACCATTTTCATAAAGTAGTGACGCAGTATTTGTAATAAAGTGTCCTTTTAAAACGAGTTGTTACTTCGACGCTCTCCGAATTTCGCAGCATGCAGGAGCGAAAGGCCGAAGAGCAGCGAAGCAAAATTTACAAAAACTGCAAAAACGCAAATAAATCAGCAACGTCGAACTTTAAACAGGTAAGTAAAATTTACTTTCGTTTTGATTTTTATCTCTCTCTGACTATGCATGTTATATTTGTTTCACACACTTCTTCATCACTTTCTACCAAACCCAAGTCTTCTATTTCATGATAATCTGTATAACTTCTTGCTTGTGCCTGCACTATTTTTTTTTTTGTAATAATTGTTGATATCGTCGAATCGTTTTTTAATCAATTTGTCACCCCTATCATGGTTTCTGCGACTAATAACGATAGTTACGACAATACACCCCCCTCCCCCATTTAAAAAGTAGTTTAGTGGTACTACACGTGTATTAGGTAGACCGTAGATTTACAATTAAAGTAGAATTTGTTAATGTTTTGTTTTTCAAATAACAATATTAATTCTAACAAGTAGTTAGTGAGTTCTTTAAATTTTGGGCACTTAACAACGTGTTTATAAAAAAGAAAACTAACACTGCTTATGTTTGCAAAAAAAAAATTAAATTAAATGCAAAAACTTGGCGAGGTGCTTTGAACGCCCAAGTAAATTTAATTGTTTACTAGAACAGCTTCGCCTTCTTAAATTAACTAACATTGCAGTATCTGATTTATTCTAGTTTCTTGCTTCTTTTTATTCTCCGTAAATTAAAATCCAAAATTTTATTTCTTCTGATTAGTCGTCACAAAACGAGTGTAATTGAATTTTTGTGCCTGGGCCCGGTGTACGCTAGCTCAAGTTTGATCTGGGCCCATTCAAACGATAAAATAAATTACGATCCAAAGCTTAACCAACACATCTAGTCATTCATAAACGATCACCCTGTGATGGTATTTTGGATTTTGGCAGCATTCTGGGCATGTACCTGTTCGGTGGTAAGTTTTGCAAGTACACAGACTCAAACAACGAGGTGAAGGAGTGCGATTGCGAAATGATTATCACGAAAGACAAGAGGTGCGAGTGTGACCGGAAACACTTCAACAACATCCTCTGGGCCACAGTCACCGTCTTTCAAGTGAGATAACTTTTACTATTACCTAAGCAAACAGTTCATAATAGACAAAATTATAAAAAAAGATGACATCGCAGAATACTTTTTCCCCACTTGGTATCATTGGGTGTTACTCTGCGGTGTTATCTTCACGTTCAGCTAATTTTTTACTTTTTGGTGCATGTTCACCTAATACGCTCTTGAACTTGAATCGAGCAAAGAGGTGTTTACCTTTCTTCCACGCGCAGATTTTGACCCAGGAAGATTGGAACATGGTGCTTTCAAATGGTATGGCGAAAACATCACATTGGGCCGCTTTGTATTTCGTTGCTTTAATGACGTTCGGCAACTACGTCCTCTTCAACTTGCTCGTGGCGATTTTGGTGGAGGGTTTCAGCGCCGAACGCAATGAAAGAAGGGAAAGAGAGCAACGGGAAATTGCGCGCAGAAAAATGTCATGCATGCTGGAGGCGAGCATGCAAAGCAGTACTGATGATTCCAGTAAATCACTGTCCAGTTCAAGTAGTAGTTACATACACGTAAGCCATCATACTCCCACTTAGACCTACGAGTTGAAGACCTTTCGCTTGTAGGACATAAGAAAAAACTGTTGGAAATCCGCTGAGGAGTTACGCAAGTATAAATATAGTGATTCAAACCAAAGATCATGCACTTGTCTCAACCAGTGCAACTGCAGGAACAGTAGATTGGAAAATGAGTGTTGCATATCAAAAACAGCGAATGCCTTTGATAATTTAGACCCGAAATGTAATATACAGAAGGAATCGAATATGCTGAAGCAACCCTCGCGGCAGGTTGGTGGCGCATTTTCATTTCCCTATTAGTTCAGTAACTTTTTGGATTTTGTAGACCTCACCACCTACTATTACTCATACTGCTGCAACCCCCCAAGATTCCCCAAGTACAACACTCGATGATTTTCCCGAATTTAAATACAGCGTAACACCAGTGGGAGATTTGTTTACGCCAACATCTGAGTACCCCCCGACAGCCTTCACTAATTCAGAACCTACCAACAAAGTTGTGAGTATATTTTGTGCTTTCTAACCTACCCCCCCTATGCTTATTAGCCTACTCCTTATCGCTGCAATTTATTATTATGCAATTATTTTGCAGGCCTCAAACATGCTGGGTCTATTAAAGCCCCCAACTTTATCTCCGCCCCCTTTAACTTTTCGGCAATTTGAAAGACTACCGGAAGAACCGAAACCGCTCCTAACTGCCAAAATAATAACCCATAATGAACGAATTGGATCAAGAACGATCACCTACTCGGAAAAAATCTCAATGCCACCACAATCAAAGTCAAAACCTCAAGAGCAGATTGTTGGTGAAAAAATCCAAAGGAAGAGCTCTTGGAAATTGGCATCCCGCCCTAGTTTGCGCAAAAAGAAAAACAGGTGCGGTTCCGATT
Source organism: Serrognathus titanus (assembly GCA_039766575.1). NCBI lineage: Eukaryota > Metazoa > Arthropoda > Insecta > Coleoptera > Lucanidae > Serrognathus > Serrognathus titanus. The sequence continues at coordinate 10,913,706 of CM077914.1, forward strand.
CCGACGCGATTCCCCTAAACAACGGGAGAGATCACTCGCAATGCAACGGAGGGGGTGTTACCAGACACGTGAGTATTACTTTGATGGTACAGACGGTAAAATCCAGAGTCTATTGCACACTAACACCTTCATGTGTAAAGAAAAAGATTATTACTTAAGTGAAACGCCATAGAAAATTGAAAACAAAGGTGGTTTTTCCAGGCTAGTTTAAGAAATGATTCTTTGCTTCAATCAACCATACAAAGAATACAAAACGATACGCAAAAGGATACGCCTAATAATAAAAGCATTAAGGGATTAAACCCTCAAAATTCCTTGCGTGGGAGATCTAATACTTGTAGTTCGGTACCTCAAGTAAGTAGCGCATGATTGATAACAGTACATTAACTATACCCTAAATTCACGATGGGCATGTTGTGTTCCTGATGTTTGATATTTTTTTAACAATAATATTTCCTACCCTACCAGAAACAAACTCAATTGGTATACGTGTGTCGTACGAAAAAAAATTGCCAGATGTCATTCTTAATAAAAGTTGTTGATTTGAATATGAAATTAAAAAACATTTGCTTCTTTATAATACAGTGTATGTCCAGAAGAAAGTTCCTGCAACTCAATAAATTATATACTGTTCTTGGGTGTAAAGCATAAAAATTTGAATGAGTATGCTGACCTATGAAAGTGAGAGAAAAAAAACATGTTTGCAGTCATACCCGCAACGTGCTACAAACAAAACCATCACTCAAACTGTGTAAAGTTATTGAAACTCAATTTATGCCGCAAGAAATATATTAAGGCCGATGGGTCAACTTCTAGGTTTTTAGGGCGACAAATATAAAAAAATCAAAACTAACTTTCGCCGTCCATTCGAGGAAAACAAGCTCGCAGCAAGATCCCCATGAACGTATAGAGTGAGAAAATAGGAAACGCGCCCGCTCAAAAAATTTTGAAAACTTGGATTTTCTCTTCAACCACGCAACCCGTTGTTTATACATATTAAAGGTCCCCGCCCTTTCGACAATTCTACCCAGGAGGTGCTGCCCTTTAATCGGGTCTCCTTTCGGATCCGTTTATTTAAGTCACCGGAGTGACTTAAGTTGCATACCCTCTAGGATAGTAACCAGACATTTAATTTCAGGGTCGCCCTACAATACGTGAGTGTAATTTTCACGGGTCTAGAGTTCTATAACTCCTGGAATAAAAAAATAATGTTTTTTGTCTAATTTTGTCGCGCCCGCTTATCACTCGAGAAAGTTTATCAAATATTTCCTGCGCGATTACTACGTTCGTCCTTTGTTTACGATCTTTATTTGTTTTTCTTTTTTCGTTTTCATTTCTTATCTATGTTTCATGATATTATTAAATGATCAAAAATGTTCTGCGCTCCTCGTTCTACGATCGTCACTTGTTTTTCTTTTTTCATTTTTTCTATTTGATTTTTATTTGTTATCTGTTTAGTGATATTAAACGATTTAAAAATTTCTGCGCTCCTCGTTCTCTCGCGAATGTTACGATCATCACTTGTTTTGCTGTCTTTTTTTTCTTTCGTAAAATTTACTATCGTTTGTTTTTCTTTTTTTGTTTCTATTAGTTATCTATGTTTACTGATTTTAATTAAATGATCAAAAATTTTTCTGCGCTCCTCTTTCTCTCGCGAATATTACTCACGTCATTTATTTTTTCTTTCGTAAAATCGCTTTTCCTTTTTTTTTCTTGTCATTTGTACGATCGTCATTTATTTTTCTTGTTATTTGTTATATATGTTCACAAATAATCAAAAATTTTCTGCACTCCTCGTTCTACTTCGAATATTACATCGTCATTTGTTTTCTTCTTTCGTAAAATTTACGATCGTCATTTGTTTTCTTCTTTCGTAATATTTACGAACGTCATTTGTTTTTCTTTTTTATTTCTTGTCATTTGTTATCTGTGCTCACAAATAATCAAAAATTTTCTGCGATCCTCGTTCTCCCGCGAATATTACGATCGTCATTTGTTTTACTGTCTTTTTTCTTTTGTAAAATTACGATCGTCATTTGTTTTTCTTTTTCTCTTCTTTCTTTTTGCTTCTTTTTTGTTTTCTATGCTTACTGATATTAAATTATCAAAACGTATCCGCGCTCCTCATTCTCTCGCAAATATTACGATCGACATTTGTTTTACTGTCTTTTTCTTTCGTAAAATTTACTATCATCATTTGTTTTTCTTGTTTTCTTTTTTGTTTCTATTTGTTATCTATATTTACTGATATTATTAAAGATCAAAAATTTTCTGCGCTCCTCGTTCTCTCGCGAATATTACGATCGTCATTTGTTTTTCTTGTCATTTGTTATCTATGATCAAAAATTTTCTGCGCTCCTTGTCCTCTCGCGAATATTACGATCGTCATTTGTTTTTCTTTTTTTTTTCTTGTCATTTGTTATCTATGTTCACAAATGATCAAAAAATTTCTGCGCTCCTCGCTCTCTCGCGAATATTACAATCATTTGTTTTCTTCTTTCGTAAAATTTACGATCGTCATTTGTTTTTCTTCTTTTTTGTTGACATTTGTTATCTATGTTGACAAATGACCAAAAATTTTCTGCACTCCTCATTCTCTCACGAATATTACGATCGTTATTGTTTTTTTCTTTTGTAAAATTTGCGATCGTCATTTGCTTTTCTTTTTTCTTGTCATTTATTATCTATGTTCAGAAATGATCAAAAATTTTCTGCGCTCCTCGTCCTCTCGCGAATATTACGATCGTCATTTGTTTTCTTCTTTCGTAAAATTAACGATCGTCATTTGTTTTTCTTCTTTTTTTCTTGTCATTTGTTATCTATGTTCACAAATGATCAAAAATTTTCTGCGCTTCTCGTTCTCCCGCGAGTGTTACGATCGTTAATTGTTTTATACGCACGTAATTTGTTTTTCTATTTCTCTTCTTTCTTTTTGTTCCTTTTTTTTTGTTATCTACGTTTACTCATATTAATTAAACGTAATAAACAAATTAAAACAGAAGAATACGTAATGGTGATTCAAAATTCACGAAAAAAGGAAACTAGAAAGGAAAAACTAATCACAATCGCAACATTTACGAATGAAAAATGAATTAAAATAAATTTCTATATTATTTAAATATGATAATTAAAATTAAAAAAAATTAAGAAAGAACAATGGTGCTCGACGGTAAAAAATTTTGATCGTTTTCATTTTTTTCCCGTAAACGTTGCAATTATTCCTTTTTACTTTTCCTTCATTTGCAAATTTCATATTGAATATTAAGAATTATTTTTGAACAAAAAAATACATTTTGAGTCTTTACTTTTTGATTATGATCGTCATTTGTTTTTCTTGCTAACTTCAGGAATTTATAATCTAATGATTATTAATTTTATTGCCATTTCAAAACAGCAGATTTTATTAAGAATGAAACTCTCATGTTTCAACAACCCACTACTCCATTCACAGGCAATTTGATCGTCTTTCAATGAGATGCAGAGCATGACTTGGTTGACAACCTTTGCATCAAAATTGCATGTGATTTGTGAAAGTCAAATTCAAACCCTCGACACTTTCCGCGTAGAATGTTTGCATATAAGAGATTTACTTCAAAGCAAAACAAAAAAATATTTTTCAAAATTTTTCAAGTACAGTGTATTACAAACCTAACTTCTCTTCACAGGCACTATTTGTTGATTGTCCATAATGGGCTCATTTACTGAATTTCATACTATGATCAAAAACGCAATATTATGGCCTAAAAAAGAATTTCAGTAAAAATTTTTTTTTTAATATGTAGGACACTCCAAAAAAATTCTTCGAATTTTCAAGTCACGAAACTAAAGTTGAATGAGCCCGTTATACACGTATAATATAAAAATCGAATCTACAGGGGAATGTAGAATTGAAAGCGGACTTCTTGTTTGTAGATCGGTTGGACCCCAAACTTGACTCGCCATAATTCCCTAACAACCCCCTACGTATCCTCCCATTCAAAAATCAGCGCGTGCAATGCCCAAGTCACCAAATACAATAGCCCCACGTTCTCGAGGAAATCCAGTCATGTAGAACCGAAATCGGTGAACACCTTAAACGAAAAATCCGAAATGGAAAAGACACTGCCCCGAATCAAACTGGAGGATTGCGTGGCGAACGCCGTGGAACACCAGGACCAAACATCCTCGAAACTGAAGAAGTTCCTCATGTTGATCGAGCCGAAGAGTTGCATGAAGGAAAGGGAGGATTTTTCCCTGTACATATTCCCCCCTAACAACCGGTAGCTGCACGGATTTACCCCCAAAATGACGCGCGGTTAAATTTCTTTCTTGCAGATTTCGCAAGTTTTGTGTTTGGTTGGTCTACCAGAAGTGGTTTGACAACGTGGTGCTGCTGTTTATCGCGATGAATTGCATCACGTTAGCCATGGAAAGACCTAACATTCCTCCTGATAGCACTGAAAGGTTCTTTCTATCGACGACGAACTATTTATTTACGGTTGTTTTTGCAACGGAAATGTTTATCAAGGTATTATTGGAACCATTAGTTTAGCAATCGTTGTGGGTAATTCCATTTCCACTTTATAAATAAATCTTTTTATTTATATAGGGTGGCTCAGGACAACCACGTGTGGATTAGCTTCCGTTCTTCTATATTGTTATGGTCTTATTCCTTTAATTCTGGGACACCCTGTAAATACCTGACGAACATGTTTAGGAAAATCTCAAAATCGTTTTCACTTTTTTCGACACCATTACGCGATTTGGAGATGGAACTGACCTTGAACATGAATTTGTTTCAAAACCTCGAATTTCTAACATTTTCATCTCTCATTAGGTTGTAGCTTGCAGCATGTGTTACGGACCAGAAGCCTACTTCACATCAGGATGGAATATCATGGATGGGTCTTTGGTCATCATCTCAATCGTTGATCTACTCATGTCCTTGATCAGCGAATCCAGTCCAAAAATATTCGGGATCTTACGGGTAACTAAACCTAAGTGCGATTTAAGTTTGCGTTATAGACGGGGCGTTTCAGGTTTTTCGGTTACTTCGGTCCCTGCGACCTCTCAGAGTAATAAACAGAGCCCCTGGTTTAAAATTGGTAGTACAAACGCTCCTGTCGTCTTTGAGACCCATCGGGAATATCGTTCTGATTTGTTGCACGTTTTTTATTATTTTCGGGATTCTAGGAGTGCAGGTATATGACGTGGTGTCGTCAGCAGGTATTTGTTATCCAATATACAGTGAACCAATTTATATATTCAATAACCAATCATTTAACATCTCCCAAATTTCCAAAGACAAAGAGAGAAATAATAATAACGTCATCTTTACAAGGCGAATATCGAAAAAACAACTAGTAAGTCGGTCGCAGCAACAGTGATCGGATAATGCAGTGAATTGAATAACAATTACCTGGCTGATAGCACTAGTACGCAGCGTTTCCTTTTTTTTTTTTCGTTTCAATGAGGCAGTTTTGATTATTTTATTTCCACAGTTATTTAAAGGTGCTTTCCACTATTGCAAAGGCGGCGATAACCTGCGCGGTATCAAAAATAGAACGCAATGCGAAACGAAGGGTTACAAATGGGACAATCAAAAATACAACTTCGATGACCTGGGGCAAGCGTTGATGTCGCTTTTCGTGCTGAGCTCAAGAGACGGATGGGTCAACATCATGTACAGTGGGTTGGACGCCGTCGGCGTCGACCAAGAAGTATTTAAGAGATTTACGCCTGTTTTATAGAAAAATTTAACACGATTTTGTTGCAGCCGCAAATCAACTACAACGAGTGGAGATTGCTTTATTTCATCTCTTTCATCCTCTTGGTCGGCTTTTTCGTGCTCAATATGTTTGTAGGTGTTGTCGTTGAGAATTTCCATCGGTGCAGGGAAGAACAGGAAAAGGAGGAGCGCGTGAGGAGAGCGGCTAAGAGGGCGTTGCAGATGGAGAAACGACGAAGAAGTAATGTTGTTTTAAATTTTAATGTATAGAGTGTGCCAAAAAATAACGTAAAACGATTCTAAAACTACTAAACATACTCGCCTTACCAAAGATAAATTCGACCTTTTTCAAGACTAGGAACTTTTGTAAACCGAAGATTTTCTTCCCTCTTCTTCCTTTTCGTCTCTTGAAGTCTCATTATATAATAATTGAACTTTCCCATCTCAGCTCACAATGTCCCCTCTTCATTAATACTCCCATCATTCCAAGTACTTAACTTTATTGTTTCAAATTGTTAAGTACCGCAAATTCTTGAAGTTATCAACATTAAACCCAAATCACTTATAATTTAGAACTTTCCTAAAATTGGCCAACAAAGTTGTTAACATTGTCTTGTCTTTCCTCTGTTAAAAATATCCTTCCCCTTCCATTTGGTGTCTTGAAGTATCGTTATTGGACTTTCCCTCTTAGGTTTATCAATACTTCTAAGCCTCCTTCCAAGCCCAAGTTAAAAATGTCCTTCCCCTTCCATTTGGTGTCTTGAAGTATCGTTATTGGACTTTCCCTCTTAGGTTTATCAATACTTCTAAGTCTCCTTCCAAGCCCTAATTTCATTGTTTAAAGATTCCTAAAATTCCTCGCCTATCCTCAATTAATCGAAAAACAAGACAACTTTTGGCGCCCAACGTGGGGCCCTTCAATTTGGTCTCTTGTACTTTTCCTTTGAAATTGAACTTTGCCATCGCAGCTGTTAGGTTCAATAATACTTCTGATAATCCAAGCCCTGCTTCCCCTGCTTTAAAATCAACTTCTTTTTCATAGCTTTTTCCGGTGCTCTAAAGCCATCCTGAGAGTCTAGTTTCTTGCTTTTGTTTCTAAGCTTCTGCGCTCCATCTTTACTCTTCTCAGTCCACTATAAGTGTGGACTTTAACCGTTGTCCCTTTTCTTTTCTCTTTCTCTGCTCTCAGTCTTACATGTATGTTTCAATTTGGTCTTATCCTGTCTTGTGCCGCACTCAAACTTCTGGTTTCAAGTTCCTAACCTTATCCTTTTCCTTGTCTTCGTCTACATCTCTTTAAAACCAACTTCTTTTCATTGTATTCTCCGATCTTCCAAAGCCGCTGTCCTGTCTGCATAGTTTTCTCTTGCGTCAAGACGCACTCTAATTCCCTCCACTATACCATACGTTCAAAAAATCCTACATTTGAAGTTGGCGCTGCTTCGGTAAACGTATGTCGTTGCTCTAGTCATAACCAGTTAACCTCACTTACTTTATATGACGTTTTAATATATGTAAGTAAAGGCATACCGTGTTTCTTGCTATCGCAAGGGGAATTTTTAAATGCGTGATATTGTAACCGATTTTAACGACTTTACCTCTCCTCTTCTCGTAGTCTTATCTGTCTTTGTTTTTCTCTCGTCTTTGCTTGGCCTTATTCAACTTCGTTTCTCTTAGTGATCTGTGATCACCCAAAGCTGTCCTCCCCGGCTAGTTTTGCCATTCCTTTCAATCCAACTTCACTCTACTCCGTTCTCTATACATTTCTTTTAAGCAATTTTAACGGTTTTGCATTTCCTTTTCCTTTTCCCACATTGAACTTGATCTATTTTTGCTTTTCTTTCTCCTTTTTCATAACGCCATCACCTACAAGGACTTTCTCCTCTCTTGAGTATTTAGCTTGGCCATGTTCAGTTTTTTTGTGCTTTTGACGTTACTTGTCTTCATATCTGCATCCTTTTGCTTTAAAATCAACTCCTTCTCATACTTGTTTCCGGTTTCCAAACCCATCCACGTCTGGTTGTGTTGTATTTTGTCTTTGGTTTCTTCTAACTATTCGTCTTTTGCTCCATTTTCGTTCTATTGCTTTGTAAAAACTTTCTCGGCTTTGCTTGGCCTTATTCTGCTTCGTTTCTCTTAGTGGTCTGTGATCACCCAAAACTGTCCTCCCCGCCTAGTTCTGCCGTTCCTTTCAATCCAACTTCACTCTACTCCGTTCTCTGTACATTTGTTTTAACCAAATTTAACGCTTTTGCATTTTCTTTTCCTTTCCTCCACATTCAACTTGATCTGTCTTTGGTTTTCTTTATCCTTTTTCATAAGACCATCACCTACAAGAACTTTCTCCTCTCTTGAGTGTTTAGCTTGGCCATGTTCAGTTTTCTTATGCATCACATGTGCTTCTGATATTCCTTGTCTTCATATCTGCATCCTTTTGCTTTAAAATCAACTCCTTCTCATACTTGTTTCCGATTTCCAAAACCATCCACGTCTGGTTGTATTGTATTTTGTCCATTGGTTTCTTCTAACTATTCGTCTTTTGCTCCATTTTCGTTCTATTGCTTTGTAAAGACTTTCTCGGTTTTGGTTGGCCTCATTCTGCTTCGTTTCTCTTAGCGGTCTGTGATCACCCAAAACTGTCCTCCCCGCCTAGTTTTGTCATTCCTTTTAATCCAAGTTCACGCTACTCCGTTCTCTGTACATTTGTTTTAACCAATTTTAACAGTTTTGCATTTTCTTTTCATTTCCTCCAGGTTCAATCTGATCTATCTTTGGTTTTCTTTCTCCTTTTTCATAAGGCCATCATCTACAAGGACTTTCTCCTCTCTTGCGTGCTTAGCCTGGCCATAGTCATTCTCTTATGCGTCACTTGTGCTTCTGACGTTCCTTATCTTCATATCTGCATCATTTTGCTTTAAAACCGACTCCTTCTCATACTTGTTTCCGGTTTCCAAACCAATCCATATCTGATTAGTGTGTATTTTTTTTGGTTTCTTCTAACTTTTTGTCTTTTCATTCTATTTCGTCCACTACATCCTTTTGCACCTTTTCCTCCTTTTGCTTTTAGTATCGTGTTTCTTCTTTCCTTTTTTCTCTCTCGTTCTATGTAAAGTCACTATCATTTGCGTTTTCTCATTCTGCTGTGCATTGTTTTTTCTATTTTCAGAATTATATAATTTTTCAGATTTTGTTTCATTAATTGGTAATTGCTTCCTTCACCATCTTATGGTCTCTTTCTCCTCTGTCTTCTTTTATATCATTTTTCTGTTTTCTTGCACCTTCTTTTTGATACTTGGATATTCTTTTCGGATTTCGATCTTTTCATTTTGATCTCTTGCAACTTCTTTTCGATCTTTTGGTGTCCTTCCCTGATCTCGACGTTTTCTGCCTTTCGGTCTGCATTTCGTTTTCGTTGAAATAGTTTTGATCTTCCCAAAGCATTGGTATCTCCCTTTCGATTCCTTCTTGCTCTCTTTTCATCTCCCTCATTATGCTTATTAACAAATCTAACTTATCTTCTTCTCTTAATTGCCTAATCGTGGGCATTCTGTGGATTTTCTTTTCTTTCTTTTGTTGTTGTCTGTGGATTAATCAACTCTTTTCTTTCTTTTGTTGTTGTCTGTGGATTAATCAACTCCTTTGAAAATTTCCTTAGAACTGTTTCATGCATTTGGCGATTAGAGGTCAAAAGCTGACTTCTTCAGAGACTCCATTATTGGATTTTTCATTTTCTCACTAAATTGGCCTAAATCTGTTTGAGGTGCCCCTAATCCTCCTTGAGCATTTTTTGATTTCTTCTTGCTCTCTTTTCATCTCCTTCATTATATTCACTACCAAATCTAATTTATCTTCTTGCCTACCAATTACCTAATCGTAGGTATTCTGTGGATTTTCTTGCTTCTATTATTTTTTTTCTTTCTTTTGTTTTTGGTTTGTGGATTAACCAATTTCTTTCAAATTTTCCTTAGACCTGTTTCATGCATTTGGCGACTAGGTCCAAAGCCGACTTCCTCAGAGACTCCGTTATTGAATTTTTAATTTTCTCCCTCAATTGTTAGGTTTGACCAAAATCGGTTTGAGTTGTCTTTAATTCTTCCCAAGTATTTATGTCTCCCTTTTGATTTCTTTTTCTTTTCTCATCTCCCGCATTATGTTCACAACCAATGATAACTTACTTTCTTCTCCTAATTGCATTATCCTAAGCAATCAATGGATTTTTCTGCTTCCATTAATTTTTTTCTTCACTTATCAGTCTCACTTTCGTTTTGTCTTCGTCTTTGCATTAATCTTCTCTTAAAATCTCCTTAGAATTGACGATTTAGGTCCAAAGTCGACTTCCTCAGAGACTCTATCATTGAACTTCTGTTAAATTGTTAGCTCTGACCATACTAGGTTCAAGTTTGTCTATCATTGCTCCATTTGGACTAACCCTTAATGTATCGTAATTCATGCTTTGACGTTTTGCTATTTAAAAAAGTCCTATACCTAGAAAAACTTACTTATTCGACATCCTAAACCGCGAGCCTTACAATTATGCAACCAATTCTACTCAAACGATATAACGATTAACAATAGATTGGTGTGTTGCCTACATTAAGGCGTAATGATTACAAATGAGCGCCGCATTTAATTGCCTCGTTGTTTTAGGAATGAACGAGCCTCCATACTACATCAACTACTCGTCTTGGAGACTTTTCATTCACAACGTGGTCACTTCGAAATACTTCGACTTAGCAATAGCGGCGGTTATAGGTTTGAACGTAGTCACAATGGCAACGGAAAGCTACAAAATGCCAGAAATACTCAGCTACATCCTCAAAATCTTCAACTACTTCTTCACTGCCGTCTTCATCCTTGAAAGCACGATGAAATTGATCGCGCTCGGATTCATGCTGTACATGAAAGACAAGTGGAACCAACTCGACGTGGCCATTGTTATTTTGTCGGTGGTTGGCATAATTTTGGAGGAATTAAAGTCCAACATTATACCGATCAATCCCACCGTGTTGAGAGTGATGAGGGTGATGAGGATCGCGAGGGTTTTGAAGCTACTGAAAATGGCAAAGGGGATCAGGGCTCTACTTGATACGGTCATGCAGGCTTTGCCCCAAGTTGGGAATTTGGGGTTGCTGTTTTTTCTACTGTTTTTTATATTTGCTGCGTTGGGGGTGGAATTATTTGGCCGGCTGGAGTGTTCAGAAAAACACCCTTGTCAAGGTATGTATTTTGACTGACGCGTTTCTCTTTCAACTTCTCCCCCGTTGTTGTAGGTTTAGGAGAGCACGCTCACTTTGAAAATTTCGGCATGGCCTTTTTGACCCTCTTTCGGGTAGCGACGGGGGATAATTGGAATGGTATAATGAAAGACACGCTGCGAGAAGAATGCGACACTAAATCTGACTGCCTCCAAAACTGCTGCGTTTCACATGTGATCGCCCCAATTTACTTCGTCATATTCGTGCTGATGGCGCAGTTTGTTCTCGTCAACGTCGTCGTCGCGGTGTTAATGAAGCACCTGGAAGAGTCGCACAAGCACCTAGAAGACGAACAAGACATGGACAATCAACTCGAGAGGGAATTCCAGGAGAAGCAAGAATTAGAGGAAAGAAGAGAATTGTGTCTTGCTCTACAATTGGATTCGGAATGCACTCAGCCGCATTACAAACCCCTCACAAAAGTAAGGGCACCTCGCTTTCTGTGTTATCGAAGAAGACTTTGCGATTTCTCTTTTTTTTAGGTTTTATCACTTCCATCGAACTTTACGTATAATCCACCGGGCACTAAGCGCACAATGGAACGACATCCCTCATATCCGCAAGCTCGAAGGCAAACCCTTCACAGTCAACAACCGATCGTACTTTCGAATTTGGACGACATCAAAAACATCGACGAGTCGATCTCTGATGTTTATAAGATGATTCCCGATGATAATAAAAGCAAAGCTCATACGATAGCGAACATGGATGACATCATCGTGCTGAATCGAACTGATAGCTTCTTAAAGGTCGGCGAGTGTGAGGAAAAGTATCCCTTGAAAAACATCAACGAAGCGAACGAAGCGAAAATGCTCCTGATGGTGCCTGGTGAGCATCAAAAATCCATGCATAAAGCGTACGGGAGCACCAAGCATTTATTCGTGAGGCAGCAATCCATCGATATCACCGAAGAAACACCGTTCCTCTCAACGAATTCTTTAACCGTGCCGGAGCAGAGGATTCTGGCTCGGGCTGAAGTGAACGAGCAAAAACAAGAACTGATTATTCCAAAGCACGACTCGCAGGAGAGCGTACAACGCATTATCACAGAGCGGAGGAAGCTCGATGAGACTCTCAAAGATATTAACCAGTTTGATATTTTCGATGTGAACCACAGTGATGAGAAGTTGACGGAGAAAACAACTTCTGGTAACGGTAGTAAACAACGAGTCGACAATTAAAAGCGCAGCGATCACTTTTAAAGTAAATAGTCGTTTATTTTTGTGCATAGACGGAGAGTGTTTACTAAAATGTGAGTGAGCAGAAGGTTTATTTGAAAACACGCAAAAATTCACCGTCTGTGATCTTGCTGTTATAACTTACACCTTGCCATTATAGAATCTATAGTATAAAGAATCAGCCAGGCTTTAAAAAAAATGTACACGAGAGATGTTACTACAATTCCATAAAATAGAAGTGAACATAATATCATATGATAATTCGATTTTCCTGGCTAAATATACTATAGTAAATACCTGCAGTGCCAAATATTTACTTTAAACGAAAAATAAATTTGAAGGAAACTCACATTTTAGTTACCACAGACATATCGCAATATTTTTTTTAATGAAACATTAGTTCTAATTGATGTTAGTAATGTAAAAAAATCAAACAAATTAACATTTTGTATACCCACTTGTTATAAGGTTATACATACAATAAGCAAGCTCACTGATTAAGATGTCACCCTCTTAGAAGTATTAAAGCTATGACTTTTGATAAACATACATAAATCCCATTACCAAAAAAAAAGGAGTCAATCGCTTCAGACAATATTGCATTGCAACAAGAAAAAAAAAAAGAAATCCGTTCTCTCTGATTTGTATTCCTTCGAAATTTTTCTTTCCTTTTCGAAACCTGAATGTTATAAGTACTTAAAAATAGCGAATTAAATTTAAAAAGAAATAATAAACGTAAACTATTATTAGATAGAAATTTCGTAGAGTAAATTACTCTGTGTATTTTAAACCAAAAAAAAAAACATTTTGAGGGAAACCTAATGCTTGTTTCAAAGATGGATTTGATACTTATATTGCAACTATATGGGAAACAATTTGTTAAAAAAAACTGACAATCTTAACTTAGCCTTCCAAAATAGAAATTCTCTATTAGGAATTTAAAAATACAAGTAACGTAAAATAATGTACATTTAAAGTACAGGACGTGAAGGAGGAATTTCATTTTTCTTTGACCAGTTTTCTGTTCGCGAAATCTTACGCATTTATATTTTGTTAAGGCATTAAAACTACAATAGGCTTTAATAAAATGGTTGGTTGGTATTAAAACGTGGAATTTTATCTCAAAATTCAATTACACAAAAAAAAAAACTGTGAAGTTCAAAACCAGCGATCAATATAAAAAAATGAATTAGGGTAGGCGTTGAAATTTAAATCCACGTCTTGGATAACGTCATATTAATACTAATTGTCAATCAATTATGGCGCCGAAAGTGTTATGCATGTAATGTAATTATACAGGGAGAGTAGAATTATTGCGGAATATTTTAACGTAAGTATAACCAGCGATCAATATAAAAATGAATTAGGGTAGGCTTTGAAATTTAAATGCACGTCTTAGATAACGTCATATTAATATTAATTGTCAATCAATTGTGACAGAAAAAACACGCCAGAAATGTTTGGCGTTACTCACATAGTTATTCCTAGAGTTTAAATGTATCTTGGCGCAGCAGGCAGTGGTCATTTTACGCATCTGCTTTAATTTTTTTTTAAATAAAACTGTTTTCTTGCTTTGCAGAAACGTCAAAGGGACTGCAGGAGCGTTCGATGAACTAAATGCACACATAAGTGTTTAGTTGCATCGCCAACTCTAATTCATTTTCATTTGCTCACTTTTTATAATTTACTTTTGCTTTAAAACCAACTCCTCATACTTGTTTCCGGTTTCCAAACCCATCAATGTCTGATTAGTACGTATTTTGTCTTTGGTTTCTTCTAACTTTTTGCCTTTAGCTCCATTTTCATTATATTCCATCCACTATAATCTTTTGTTCCTTTTCGTTCATTTGCTGTTAGTCGCGTGTGTCTTCTTTGCTTTTTTCTCTCTCGTTCTATGTAAGATCAGTTGCTTCTGTCTTGTGTGTTTTTGCTTCACTATTTTTTTTATCATTTGCTTTTTCTCGTTGTTTTTTCTCTGTTTTCAGAATTATATAATTTTTCAGATTTTGTTTCATTAATTGGTAATTGCTTCCTTCACCATCTTAAGGTCTCTTTCTCCCCTGTCCTCTTTTATATCATTTTTTCTGATTTCTTGCACCTTCTTTTTGATTCTTGGATATTCTTCCCGGATTTCGATCTTTTCATTTTGATCTCTCGCAACTTCTTTTAGATCTTTTGGTGTCCATCCCTGATCTCGATGTTTTTTGCCTTTCGGTTTACATTTTGTTTTCGTTGAAATAGTTTTGATCCTCCCAAAGCAATGGTATCTCCCTTTCGATTCCTTCTTGCTCCCTTTTCATCTCCCTCATTATGTTTATAAACCAATCTAACTTTTCTTCTCTTAATTGCCTAATCGTGGGCATTCTGTGGATTTTCTTTTCTTTCTTTAGTTTTTGTCTGTGGATTAATCAACTCCTTTGAAAATTTCCTTAGAACTGTTTCATATATTTGGCGATTTGAGGTCGAAAGCTGACTTCTTCAAAGACTCCATTATGGAATTTTTCATTTTTTCACTAAATTGACCAAAATCTCTTTGAGGTGCCCCTAATCCTCCCCAAGCATTTAGATCTCCCTTTTGATTTCTTTTTGGTCTCTTTTCATCTCCCCTATTATGTTTACTACCAAATCTAACTTACTTTCTTCTCTTAATTGCATTATCATAAGCAATCTATAGATTTTTCTTTCATTAGTTTTTTCTTTACTTGTCAGTCTTCCGTTTCGTTTTGCCTTCGTCTTTGGATTAATCATCTCCTTTCAAAATCTCCTTAGAATTGCTTCATGCGTTTGCCGATTTAGGTCTAAAGACGACTTCCTTAGAGGCTCTATCATTGAAAAACATGAAGAAAGCAAACAGCATATGAATTTGGGAACTTGGAATGTAAGGGGGATGTACGAGGAAGGACCAATTATAAACCTGATTTCAGAAATAGATAAGTATGAAATACATTTGGCAACACTGCAAGAAACGCACCTGAAAGGAAATAACATTCAGAATATCTGAAATTAAATCCTTTTGACTAGTGGAAGTAAAAGTCAAGTTATGAATTAAGCACAAAGAAAATAGATTTCAGTACAGAAAAAGAAAACGATGCGGAGATACAAAATGGAGGACTTGCAACACGAAGAGATAGCACGAAGTTACAAAAGGGACAAGCTCAGAAGTGACGGGGAATAAAATGCAAAGGATGTTGAAAGAAAATGGGAAAGAATAGAATTGGCTACGCAAGATAACTTGTCGAAAAATAAAATCAAAAGAAAAGGAACTTGGATAGACGAAAAATGCAGGGAGGGCATAAGGAAAAAAGCAAAGCTAAGGCACACGATGTTACAGTCCCAAACCGAAGAGAGTAAAAGGAAATATAGTGAGCAGAAAAAAGTAAGGATACAAAAAGAAAATTTATGGAAGAATTAAAAGAAATTGAAATAAAATATAGAAGAAAGGAGCCACAAAATTTTTATAAAGTGGAGAACAAAAAATAGAAAAGTCAAAAAGCAACGAATGTAAATTACAGCAAATATAACAGAGAAGATATACAGAGTGTCCCTTAATTATACCGACAAACTGAGAGGGGTTATCGAAAACGCTAAACTAAACACTTTTGACCAGATATGCGCCGAGTGCTGACTCAAGATACTCACGAGTACTTTTGATGAGTACTGTGTTATAATACTCATGAGTAAAAACTCGTGGGTAAAATTCAAAAGAGTTCGAGTAATACTCATTACTCGCGACACAAACCTTCGAGTACCAGGCTTAAGTACTTTACAATGACGGCTAAGTAGGTTTTGCATAAAAGAAAAGTCAAAAAACCGACATGGAATATAAAGTTTTATTTTTCCTATTTTTTGTAATTTTTATTAATCATGTAACAATAATACAAAGGAAAGAAACAAAGCAATTTATTTTTTTAATGAAAAACAAAATTAAAAGTAATTTTTCAACAGGATAAGTTTTTCAAAATTGCTGTCAGATAACGCGGGCCTTCTTGGACTATTAATAATGGTAACGAAAGAAAACAGACGTTCTATGGGAGCAGATGAAGGTACAGGTGTATTGAACTTTTTTTTTATGTTTATGTTTGTTGTTTATGTTCTTGTCATCGCTAGAGCTATTTGCACCGAAAAAATTGATTGGATTGGAATCGAGTACACAAATATTTTCACTGTTATCAAAAAGTCGAAAAATTTATCTTGAACGTTAGATTCACTATTTCCATTGATTCAGTTTCCACAAATTTATTTCATTCACTAATCACTAATTGTTGGATAGTTGACAAAGACACTTCTTTATTGCAGGATTTTTTGATAACTTGAAACCAAGCTTAAATTGACGATGGACCACTGCAGCAATGACGGCATTATCTATCGTATTTTCAAGCGTAAAGAAAGCAGAAAATCGTGTCTGTATTCCATCTAAGTTTTTTTAGTAATAACTTTTCTAACTTATTTTTCAAGGACGCTAAACATGATATCGATAATCCATAAAAGGTGTTAGCTTCCCCTTGTAAACCCATCCAGTGTTGCTGCCATTGGTTCCATAACCACAGTATATTCTTCAAGATATAGTAATTCATTTTCACTTAAATTATTTTTCACTCTAAGTGCTTGAAAAAGTGAGTCGAGTTCTTCCTTGCTTTTTAAAATCTGCTTTATTGAATCGTAGTATGAATTCCAAGGCGTTATTGAAGGATAGCGCAAAGTATGACCAAGTCTCCTTGATTACTTCTGCAGACTTTGGAAATGAATCCTTTTTCCATGACAACGTGCATTTAGCCATAGCTTTTCCTTTAATTACTTTATTGCAGTCACTTGTACAAATTAAATTAATCACTGGCACATCTAAAATGAACTGGTAATCTGAAAATACGTATAAGATCCTCTCCATCATTACTGCCAACGTTTATAAAAGTTATTTCTTCAATATCTTCATTGGTGCTGTCAAATCTCATTTTTTCTTTGTCATCTATGTCAGTAGTACAAATTGCCACCACGTCATCTAGTAATGCAAGGTTACGCCAAAATGCTTTCACAAAATTGGAACCATTGTCTGCAACCGTAGCTACTATTTTGTTCATCTCTATACCATACTTGGTATGTACATCTTCTAAAATGTTGGTAATTCTATCGTATGAGTGAGTACCCTTGAATCGCTGACAAGCTTAGGCAACAGAATGACGTTTCAAGTCATCGTCTATCCAGTGGCACGTTACCCCAAAAAAGCTCTTGCCTTTGCCTGACCAAATATCTGCTGTTCTGCAAATATATGACACACTCTGTAAATCTGTTTTAATTTTAGATTGCCTTTCCTGATAAATATTCTCAATTCGTCTAGTAAGAGTTTTTCGAGAAAGTATATCCAAATTGAAGCCTTCGAATAATGCTTTAAAAGTAAGATGCTCTACAATGGATAATGGAGACCACAAGCTTTATAACTCTGTTTTCAAAAATTTTCTGATTACATCTTTGTTGTGTGATTGTGGTTGTGAATTGAGCTTTTGAAGTTTCTGTGTACTCGATTGGCCTGCATCTCCGTCCTTGGTTGAAGCTTTTGATAGAATGATTATCTTTTTAGTAGCCTTTTTTTGTCTTCTCATAATCTAAGCATTCTGTATGTTTATTTCGGTGTAATTCCTTTAAATGTTTGTTGTAGTTATTGTGGATCCTTTAATATTAGTTGTCTTTGGTGTACAACTTTTACATTGCTTCAATATGATTAATATGTACTACATTAATTACGAAAATTAACTAAAATTGCAATATAGAAAGTGTTAGGAAAGAGTTTTTACATGTATTCTCTGTATACTCTGTAACTTAAAATTTTTTTTTAAGGTACAGAGTTCTGATGAGGCCCAATAAGGCTGAAATACATGTATAAACTCTTTCCTAACACTTTCTATATTGCCAGTTACACAAATTTTAGTTAATTTTCATAATTTTCATCTGGCAAGAAAACTTGATTTTACATTAATTACTTCAAAATATGTGCCATCAAGAACAGCGCTGTTGTTTAGTCTTGTTTGAAGATTTTCTTTCTATCTACATTTACTATTAACACATTAATAACAAAAAATCTAAATGTGGACACTGCATTATTTAAGTAACGATGCGCATTTGTGGCTTAAATAAATCGGCAATGGCGGCAAGTATTAACAAAACTGTACTAATAATACTCGTAAATGCGACGAATACCTATTACGAGTACTTACAATAATTATCATGAGTACGAGTAACGAGTACTGAAAAAAATGTACTCGTGAGTACTTTTAAATGAGTAACTTCTATACTCGAGTACCAATGTAAAGTAAAACTTCGAGTACTTGCCCAGGTCTGCTTTTGACCAGTAAACTCAAGTCCGGAAATGAATCGTTTGGGTACTTTGGCGAATCAAAAAAAAAACAGACTTGCAGAATTTATTTGATTAAATTTATTTAAAAAAAATGCTCAAAATAATGCCCTTTCTGTTCAATGCATAAGTTTCTAACCCGAGTTTCTATTCCTGAAAAGCGCACAACCCGTCACTGGAGCAGTAGTTCCTTGGGCCTGGACACAACTAGGAAGTGAATGGGCAATATAACTTCCGTCGACAAACTGAAAATAACCAAATTAATAAAATTCAACCCAACCCAACCCAAACAAATTAATAAAATTCACATCAATGACCTTGAGATATAAAACATGTTGTTTTTTTCAAATTGAAAAAAATCATAATGTCCAAACGACTCATTTCTGGATATAGGTTTATTGACCAAAAGTACTTATTTTAACCCCTCTTAATTTGTCGGTATAATTATGGGACAGCTGTATGCAATGACCGGCAAAAAGTTGTTGTGGTTGTTACACATGTAAGAAACGTTTTTATTATTGATTTCTCAGAAAAAAATTATTCTTTATGAAAGTTCCTACACTTGTAAAAATTCGAATATCTCTTGTTATATACCGAGCTAACCAAAATATTTGAAATCGACATAAAAGTAACGTATGATTCGATAAATTTCAGGTCTCCGGCGACTGTGAAAAAAAACAGACTTAGAACAGACGCATTTGGATTACAGCGCTGCTTCCTTAAACGAAAATAAGATTCCATGATCTAAGCCTGCTGTAAAACTATAAGAGGGAGGGGGGGAGACAACATAAATAAAAGTTACACATCAAATTAGACGGCAAGAGAATAAAACAAGTAAAATAAAACGGACACACTGTATACAATAGGCTTACACCACACACGACAAGTCAGCTGTAAACAGTTTTTATTTTATTTTCAAAAATTACACTGAACTTCAAATTAGATTCAGAACTGATACAAAATTCTCAGATTTAACTGGTTTTTGCAAATATTTTGGGATATAAGACCACGTTTTAATATTACAAGTAATTTTTCTTAAAAAAAATCGCATTTCGCAGCAAATATAATAGATCTAAAACAAAGACAACTTTATTTAAATCGTGTGTTAGTGAAATCAACGGCGATGGTGTTAAACATTTCACGAAAATGATTTTAGTTAAACAACTCATTTAACCTTCACACTTGAAACGATTTTAAAAAGATTAGTTAGTATACAATGTGGATATAATTTTTAACGATCCTTGAATCAGTCAATTTCATTTTTAACTTTTGGGGCAGTCTGTGATATTTAGTCCCTCATTTAGTAATCTAGATATTTCCGAATTACTTAGACCAAAACAAGTAACTTAGTAGACATCGACGCGACGTGCCCCTCAGTAGCAAAAGGCATCCCCTTTTTTTTTGTTTTTTTCTTGAGAGAGGCAGAAATCACTTTTTCGCTGGCGGGCACGTCGCGTTCTCTCGCGCATAGTTCTTATAGTGAATCTTTTTCTACCCGTGCCTTTATATCTGTCTTATATAGAACTGTAACTTGATTTCTATTTTAAGAAACGATTAGTTCGGTAGCACATCAACTAGAAAATAAAAGAAAAGAAACTGTAAATTATTGTAATTAGTTGAAAGAATTTTGAGAAATCAGTGTAAGTATTCAATAAAAGAATCTATTAAAATCAGAAGTTTGAATTCATTAAGAGCCCATCCCCCATAAGTGCCGCGGCACTTAATACTTGGCGCCCTACTTTAATAGTTCTGTTACGTTACGCTGCGCGGCGCTAGTGTTATTGTTAGGGGGGAAAACCTTATTAATAATAAAACGAAGTATACGAAATAATTAATTTATTGATCATGACTAACCCAATACAAACTTGATAAAAAAAAGACAAAGTTCAACATGTAACAATTTTTTTTTATACGTCGATACAACTAATTGAAAAGAATTGCGCTCCCAGTTTATGTACCCCCACAAAAGTTTCTGTTGTACATAGAAATGGTAACGCAATAATCACCTTGTGACTCTTGATGACGTAATGGAACTGCAGAGCGAAGAAACATTCAGGGATGGCGGAACTTTTCAACGATAAGATAAACCCACTAACTTGATAGGCTCACCTGTTTTGTTGGACCAACTGCAAAGACCCAAGCGTGATAAAATCACCAATCACAGAGAGAGTTCGTGGACAATTTCAAGCTCAATGTTTCTTTCTGATGTGAATGTCTCTCAAAATTTGAATGTCTCTCAACGACCATAACGTGATTATCAATTTTTATTTGCAAAAAGAAAAAAAACACAAAAGTAATCAATCTCAAAGAAAGACATTCACTTATAACAATAAATACCTCAAAATAAACGTAGATAAAACAATAAGGTACGTGTAAAGAAACAGATGAGTTCTATTATGTTATGTTATCATAAATACCTCAATCATAAAGTCAGGTAAAACAATCGAATGACTGACCAAAACTCGACCACTGCACGATTTCAGCTGAAAAGATCAACTCAAAATGGTGTCAAATTTGCAAATCTCTGTACTGAATGCATAGATGCTTTTTCAATTAAAATATATATCACCACCAACTTGCACCACTTGCACCTTTTTACAAGTATAAAACAAGAATTTATGGCACAAATTAGATTACATGTATAAAATAACGCAAGTAGTTCTTGAAACTTAAATTTAAGACGGAGCGATCGTTCAATTCGAAATTAAAAATTCTGGACAAATTTAAGTTAAAAGGAACTACGAGTCGTCCTGGTTTATATTTAGTTAAAATTAAAGTAACCCCCTGCCCAAAATAAACTACAAAAAAAATATGAAATAGTCAATAATGAGGTAGATCTTTCACTAACCTGGTCATACCTGTAACAAAATTAGCACACTAGAAAGCTACCTACCTGTGCGTAGCGCACTCTTACTGGTCTAACAAAGAATACCATTAACGACGATGAGAATGGCGAGAACTACGTGAATCTCTTCCTACAAAAAATAAATAAATTAGTATAATTAATAAGGTAATTATTTTCTAATAAAATTAAAAAGTGCAATTACCTGGATCTCGGTCAGAACGGTGCCTTCTTTCTCGTTCTCTTTCACGATCTCTTTCTCGCCTCTCCTTGTCCCTCCTCTCACTTCGTTCCCGTTCACTTCGATCTCTATCGCGATCATTTCGCTCCTTCTTCTCCAACCTTTCTCTATCTACTTTCTCTCTTTCCCGCTCCTTCCTTTCTGAAGACTTCCTGTCTCTTTCCCTATCAGATCTGTAACAATATAATAAAAATAATAATAAATGTAAATGTTATTGCTTTATCGAATTTACCTGTGTTCTGACCGATCTCTTTCGTGGACTCTTCCCCTGTCACGATCTCGTTCGCGTTCCCTTCGCCTGTCATTCTTTTCGAAATTACGATCTCTGTCCCTGCTGTCCTTTCTATCGTCGACAGTGGGTGTGGAGCCTAGGCCTCCCGTCCTGACGACTCGTCGTTCGTCTCTGACGGCTTGAACGGCTGCGGTTATTTCTTCGATGGCACTTTTCAGTCTTGCGTACCTAAATGTAAGATCAAAAAAAATATATGCAGATTCGTCGACATTTTAAAAATTATAAATTACAGGCTTCTGACACACCTTTTGTTTCAGTTTGGAACTTATAAGTTACTCTCAGAAGCATGTTTGAAAATGATGGTGGATGGATTAAGTCTTTGTTTACAAGTTTGCTTGCAGGTTTGAATGTTTGCAAGTTCGAGGGGGAATTTCGAAAAGCGCACGCATCTCTCTTCAGGTGTGCCAATTATAAAACATCGAAATATGTCACTAAATTTAAGTTGGTAATAACTCAGCATTAAAATGTTCTATTTTACAGTTACAAAATGTAAGCACAATACAGAAATCAATTACATGAAATAAATACAAAGAGCAATTGATTAAAAAGAAAATTTTTAAACATTTAGAAAAAAAAACTGATCTGTCAATCATAAATCACAGGTTGTGGACGTTTCATTTGGCAAGAATTTAGTAAATTTGCCATCATTTTTAATGGAACTTATTATGTGTATGTTTCAAAAATGAATAATACTTAATAAAAAAATTAATTTCTCCATGTTTACCAATTCTGTAATTCTTGCGCACAGTGTTGCCAATTTAGTGTTTGTATCTAGATCTGGTAACTTTTTGTTGAGCTTCAGTTACTTTATAGCGTTTTTGACTGACTGCTCCAGAGCACTCTGAGAGTGTCTCTATCCTATGTTATTACATGAGGTTAAAACAAGATAGAGATTGCTCTAGAGCAATCAGTCGAAAACGCTATTAGACATTTGGAGAAAATTTGGCGATTTTGTGACTGATTTAATACCAAATCTAGTGACTTTATTTGGAAATAATTAATGCAGTTAATTGATGACATAAGATTTCCTACAGTTTTTATAGAATGTTGATATTTCGCCGATTTTTTTACTTTCAATGGTCGAGTATGAGTAAACAATAAATACCGAGAAAAAATAAATCAATCTGAGTTTTAAAAAATTGCAGGAAATTAAACGAAAATTAATTATTGTGACGAAATCGTCATCATAGATCATAGATGGCGCTACTTTTTTAATTAACCCCCGACCGAAGAACTTTCAAAATTAAGTAGATTTCATAAAATTAAGTAGATTTCATAAAATGTTTGAACAAGATTTGCCAGAAAATCACTATAGAAAAAAGTGAAAGTATACTTCTTTTTAAGTGACAACTTTGTAAATTCATTAAGGATACAGGCCAGGCACGCTTTTTTAAAAAATAATGATGGGTTATCCATGATGTTAGTGACTAGTAATAAAATTTTGAACAAGATTTGCCAGAAAGCCACTATAGAAAAAATTTCATTATTGTTCAATAAATGGCGATATGATTTTTGATTGCACTCATACAAAACTAAAAAAAAAAACCTAAAATTCAATTGTCAGTGAAGTTGATATAGAAAGTCGATTTGAAATTTGAAGCTTGCAAAAAAATAAAGGTTAGTTTGGCGATATACTTCCTCTGTCTTTTAATAGATGGCGCTGCTTTTGATTGTAAATATATATAAATGAAAAAACACGCAAATTCAATTGTCAGTGAAGTCGACGTAAAAAGTCAATTTGAAATTTGAAACTAACAAAAAATTAAAAGAAGATTAATTATTTTGGTGATGTACTTTCTCTGTACGTTAACAAATGGCGCTACTTATGATTGCACACATAAAGTAATAATTGAAAAAAACTGTGAAATTCAATTGTCAGTGAAGTCGACGTAAGAAGTCGATTAAAAATTTGAAACTTTGGTGATTAATTATTTTGGTGATGTACTTCCTCTGTCTTTTAACAGATGGCGCTGTTTTTCATTATAATCATAAATAACTGAAATTTAATTGTCAGCGAAGTCGACGTAAAAAATCAATTTGAAATTTGAAACTAACAAAAAATTAAAAGAAGATTAATTATTTTGGTGATGTACTTTCTCTGTACGTTAACAGATGGCGCTACTTATGATTGTACACTTAAAGTAATAATTGAAAAAAACTGTGAAATTCAATTGTTAGTGAAGTCGACGTAAGTCGATTTAAAATTTGAAACTTTGGTGATTAATTATTTTGGTGATGTACTTCCTCTGTCTTTTAACAGATGGCGCTGTTTTTCACTATAATCATAAATAACTGAAATTCAATTGTCAGCGAAGTCGATGTAAAAGGTCGATTTAAAAAAAACACTCTTCATATTGAATGTAAGAAAAAATATTTTATACAAAAGTTTAATCTTTTCAAGTGTACAGCCAATTGAAAGGTAACTTTATGGAGCATCTAACGACAACATAAAAATAATACTGTTCCATTTAAAAAACAAAAGTTATTCCCTTTTAATTCTTGTCAAAATGGAGACCGGTTTACCTTGTTTAAGCAAATATTGTCGCTGCGATAAATACCTTCCACTTAGCTTGTAATACCACAATATCTGCCTTCTAACTTTCTTCATTAACGAGGTAATAATTTTTTATTTTCCAAAATCCACAAATAAAGCGTAATATCTTAAAAACTATTGGAGTTAAGTACATGGAACCTTCATCGAACTTACCTTAAAATAATCTGACAAACTCAAATTCGTTATAACATTTCGGGTGTTCCACTTGAAATAACGAAGTTACATTTCGCACAGACTAATAGAAACATCCTGTATATTTCAAAATAAAATTATGCGGAGCTTGAAAAGATAAATCTTCTGTATAAAATATTTTTTCACATATCCAACAGGAAGAGCGTTATTGAAGAAACCCAGTTAAATGTCACACTTTGTAGATACATGATACCAATTATAAATCGTGGCACCTTAAAAAATTGTAAATAAGCAACCCATTCTACATCTGCGATTTTAGTACAATTAAAAAACACGAATTTATTTCTGATTTGATTCACGGGTTGCCTTTTCTGAAACCTTCGGTGATGACGATTAGGGATGTGCAATGAAACGATTGAGGAAATTTCTTGAAATTTCAACACTTTTCGAAAATGGCGAGAGTATGGTTTTTGAAATTTCTGTAAAAATTTCTTACGTTTTTGAAAACTTCTGTGCCGTACAATAAAACTCATCCTGACGCACCAATGATCAGGATTGCCAACTCAACTGATTTAATGTAAAATAGGCGACTTGATTTTTACTCGGAGCTGGTTTTGTGATTGAAATTGTCACATGAATTATGAAAGATGTTAGTTTTTAAGTTTAAATTGGAGGCTTGTATAAAACCGCATGTCAAACGGTCCATAATTTGGCGAATTTTTGGCGGATAAAATTTTGACTCCTCCTAGTTTAAAAATAGACCCTTATTTATTCTTATGGCAATATTTTCATTTTTGTTTAAACATACAGGGACACCCGTTAAATTTATTGCATAAAAATAGAGTTTGTAAAATTTCAGACAAATCGTATTTCCGGAAGGGTGCCTGTTCGGCTTTAAGTCTTTCAATACACATCTATCATCAAATTCACGAAAGATGAAAACGATAATACATGGGCAGACACTTTGTAAAACGCATACACTCCGCAGTTTCTCAAAGCGTCTCTTAAAATGACCCTTGTGTATGTTTTTAAAACTATTTGTTGCGTTATTGTAGGACGTTCAATAACGTCAATTGTTGAAACTTGTCGATGGTCTTCTTTTCATTTGTTTTTATGAAGGTAATGCACTAGTTATTGACGGGTTTTATTTAAAAAACACTTTAAGCATCAAGTTTCAACTGACATTTCTGGATGGTCAAAAAAAAAATGCCTTGCGTTGTTATAAGACGTTCGACAGCTCCATCTGTTGAACCAATGCCGAAAAAGTTTTTTTTTTTTCGTTTTTTATAATTACTGAGTTCTGCTTTCTTGTATTTTTCTATTTTTATTTATTTATTTTTTAAATGTTATTACATGTATATTTTTTTAGGTTTTTGCTTTCCCATCATTCTTATTTTTCAAAATATTTATTAACCTATTAAATTGTCTTATAAAATCGATTGTCTTTTGTTTTTACTATAATTTCTTTTCAATTTGATTATTTGTGAATTTTTATTACTCTGTTTTGTCACCATACTTTTCAAATTAATATATTTTTTTAATTTATTATTAGTCTGCGCCTGTCTTGCTTCTGTTTTCTTCAACTTTACGTATTTTTAGTGATTTCGTTACGTTTTTTTTTTATTCCTGAATTTAGTAACAAATTTTATTGATTTTCTAGGTTGAAGAGGGATTTTTTTGGTAACTCTTCAGGAATTTCTGTTTTTTACACGTTAGTAACACTGTGTCATATGCAGAAAAGGTCCTGGGCCCTTTCAGTTACAGATGACAGACGTAGTTTGGCTTGTTGCAGTTGGTGCCAGATTTACTAAACGAAACAACAAAATTTTTATTATTTTTAAATGTTTTTACGAGAATTTGCGATAATTATAAATTTCGTTTTAAAAAAATTGATTCACCAAGGAAAGATCGATTTATGAATCAAATAAATCGACACTTTTGCATTGAAGTCTCCACCTCTATTTAGTCCTGAACAGGGCTGGATTAAAGTAATGTGATATTATAACTAAGGTCTCGATTTTAGGTAAAATACCTTACTTTAATTTTTATGTTTGTAAAGATTTTTTAATTATTTTTTTAAATATCTTTTCGTTTAATAAGAAATAGAAAAGATATATTTAAAAATCTTTACAAACTTCTCAGCTAAAGAAAGATACTTTTACCTAAAATCCGATTTCTAGTTATAACAAAATTTGCTAATGAAAAACTCCATATACTCCATTTTTTTTATAATATGTGTCCAATGTTTCTGAGGTTGGTATCTTTATCTGAATGTTAGGAAATTCCAAACATTTCTATCCTACTTACATTTAACATATATAAAAGAATTTGAAGTTTTCTTCTGTTTACATTATAATTGCATCTTTTATTTTCTTTTAAAAGGGCTGGCTTACAATATTATTGTTAACAGGGACGCCCATAGGTTTCTGTCTAAAGGTGCATATTATGTTAATCTGGCCCTGGTGCTGAGTAGTTTTCTTGACATAATAACAATTGCCTTCACAAATTGAAAATTGATCTTAACTGATACTTATAAAATTAAACTTGCAACTTGAATTAGTTTAAGCCTTCGACTATTTCATTTTTTAAAACGATTTGCAAAGACTATTCTTATTGTAAAAATAAACTAGGAGTTGAAATTATTCCAGGATTAGAAAACTACTATGGCCCGATACTTCAGTCATAGTTTAACTTTAAGTTTCAGTTTATTTCCACAGTAACAATTATCAAAACAAATGTTCCTAGTGGAATAAACTGAAGCTTAAAGTTAAACCATGCCTGAAATACCAGGCCTGTGAGTACTATGTAGACGTAAATGTCTGTCAATAGACTATATATATGTAATAGAAGTTATTCTCAAAAAAATATATAAAAATTTGCAAAAATAAAGACCACATACCCAACATGTTGCTTTCCCATTAAGTGATCATCTATCCTTTGTTGAGCATCACCAACAATTAAAAAGGCCCCACATACCTCGCAGACTTCCATTTGTTTTTCTTGTGCCGCAGCAATTTCAGCAGTAGTGCTCCAATGACTAACAAAAAAAAAAAATAAAAAAATAATCTAACAAACTCTTGTCCGCAACACACCTATTATCGTTTTGCTTTTTAAGCGCATCTCTTTCCTCCTTCAATTGATCACAGAGTTTCATCAATCCCTGAGCTTGTTCCACATTCCCATCAGTGCCCGCCTGCTCAGCCTCTTCCACCAAACCATTTATGCGTTCATTAAGCAAATTAATTTGATCTTGGTTTCGTTGCGTCTGCGCAGGGGTCAACGAAGCTGATTCACCTTTGCCACTCAAGGCCAATCGCTGTTTGCCCTTCTGTATCTTGCGCTCCACCTCGTTAAGCATCGTTGTGCAAAACCTTATGAATTCCTCTTGGTAGTGCAGCTTACGGTGACCTTTGGCCTGTTCGAAGAGTTTTCGGACTTCCTCATCGTGCACCTTGGAGCAAACGCCAAGGTCCGCTCTCGTATTTACAAACAAATCGTGCGGGCAGAATTTGACCATGAAATATTTACAGTACTGCATGGGGAGAAATGGAAGTTGGTTAATGGATTTACATAAAATTAAAACTGCGGTTAATTTCATACCTCCGGATCTTCCCAATTCAATTCTTTCACTTTCTCGTGAGGCGCAACATTTCTATTGCGGCCCATAAGCTCATCGAGCAATTGTGCGGCCGCTAACACCGCCATTTTCGTTTTTCATTAGTTGATAGGTAGTGTTGCCAACTCGTCTTTAAACTTTATCCCTGGACCAGCGTTGCCAACATCAACATCGAGAAAATCAAAAAGCAAATCTCAATTTAAATTTTTTTAAATAAGCACAAAATTTAAATTTCCCCAACAAGCTCATAATTTCTTTTTTAATGATTTATTTTTGTAAAATTCTAAAACAGGAAATTTTTTTATTTTAAAGACACATTCTAGTTCAGTTTTCCTCTGTGCATTTTTTTTGATAACCCTAACTTTTCAAGGTCAAGGCCAAAATTTGCACGCAAATAAACGAATTAAATATTTTAAAATTTGGAGGCAGTTTCAAGTAGAGCAAAAATCCTTAGATTTCGAAACTTTCACAAAATTCTTCCTAAACTAATTGGTTGCAAAAACCCTTAGCGACACTTGGCGACACTGTCCTTGACAATAATAATTAAAAACTGCCTAAATTGGTATTGAATATTACGTACTCTGATTGTTCTTCCTGAAACTACTTTAAAAATCAAACTCAAAATTCAGGATTAATAATTGTAAAGAAAAAAAGAAAATCAAATTTATACAAAAAAAATTATTGATATAAAATACAAACAAAAATATTCTGTAAAAAAATGTAAATACCGAGTGTTTTTTTTTAAATTTTTATCAGCTCTTGCCATGAAATTTGGACGGCATGTCTTAGCTTAAGTGAAAAGTACGTCATTACACTCCTTGATGCTGTTTTACGGTAAAGCTAAGACATGCCGTCCAAATTCCATGGCAAGAGCTGATAAAAATTTTAAAAATCACTCGGTATAATTACATTACATTACATCACTCGGTATAATTACATTACAATTACATTACAATTACATTAAAAATAACGTTGAAATATCGTTCTTAAGTGATCGATAGAAAAGGTACTATAACCAAATATTAAAATATTAAAAAACCAATTGTTTCTACGTTATACGTTTTACGTTACACGTTCATAAATGATTGGAAGATGTTTGAATTTCCCGCTCAGTACCAAACGGCACATGTAGAAATTCCCTAGAAGAAATTTAATGAGTCGTTAATAAAACATTTCTAATTTTAATTTATTAACCTATTAAATTGTGTAGTAAAATCGATTTTCTTTTGTTTTTATGTTTTTTTTAATCTGATTATTTTTCAATTTTTATTGTGTATGTATTTTGTTTCTTTTGTCTTATTTCATTCTTTACAAGTACTTTTTCTAAAAAAAATATTAAACTGTGTTTGTCTTTTGTTTTCAATATTTTTTTTTAATTATTCTTCAATTTTTATTAAATACATTTGTTTCTTTATTTTGTCACCATTCTTTTCAAATTGTTTTTTTTTAATTTATTAAGTAAAATCGTTTGTCTTTTGTTTTCATTATTTTCAATCTGATTATTTTTCAATTTTTGTTACGCATGTATTTTGTTTCTTTTGTCTTTTAGTGAAAAAGAAAGAACTAGCAATTGTTCAAGAAGAAAAAAATACAAAAGAAAATCGCAAAATGATATTGACAGAGGATAGTAAAAACAAAAATAAAGAACAACTTACAACTGATCAAAAAATCAACAATCGTTGTGAAGAAAAACAAGGGACAATAAAAAAAATATACAGAACAAAATAATACTGAAGGAAAGTAGCAAACATTTGGAAAAGAATCACACATTGAAAAAGAAAACAATTGACAACTATTTGTGAAGAAAAACAATCGAAGATCCATAGTGAAAGAAATGCTCCATAACATTGTTCATGAAGAAAAAATATACAGAATGAAAGAAAGTCATAAAATCACAATTAAAAAAAAATAATTGACAATCTTCGTGAAGAAGAATGTCTTAAATGAAAAAAAAACAATTGATTGTCGTTCGTGAAAAGAAAAACAATTGACAATCGTTCACGAAAAAAAACACATACCGAGGGTTGGTTTGTTCCCATAGAAACAATTGTTTCTACAGTTATAAGCATGAGAATAAACCAAAAGCTAAAGTTAGTTGGTGATCAAGGACCAGCCTCAAACGAAAGAAAGTCGTAAAATAATATTGAAGAAGAACGGTAAGAAGAAAAACAAAAAGCAACATACAATTGAACAATCGATTGTCTTTTGTTTTTATTATTATTTTTAATTTGATTATTTTTCAATTTTTATTATGCATGAATTTTGTTTTCTTTGTTTTATCTCATTATTTTCAAATAGTTTTTCTAAAAAAAATATTAATCTATTCAACTGTGTCCGTAGGAAAATCGATTGTCTTTTATTTTCTTTATTTTTTAATAATTATTTTTTCAATTTTTATTATGTACATTTTTTTCTTTGTTTTGTCACTATTCTTTTCTAATTGTTTTTTTTCTTTTTGTAATTTAGTAATCTATTGAATTGTGTTTGTGGTAAAATCGATTGTCTTTTGTTTTCATTATTTTTTTTATTTAATTATCTTTCGATTTTTATTACGTACATATTTGTTTTCTTTGTTTTGTCGTCATTCTTTTTAAATCTTTTTTTTTTATTCATTAATCTATTAAATTGCATTTGTGGTAAAATCGATAATCTTTTGTTTTTATTATTTTAATTTGATTATTTTTTTAATTTTTATTATTTTATTGTCATTGTTTTGTCAACGTCGTGCAGTAAAATCAATTGTCTTTTGTTTTCGTTTTTTTTTTTAATTTGATTATTTTTTTATTTTTATTATTTTGTTTCTTTACTTTGTCACCATTCTTTACGAATTGTTTTTTTTTAAATTTATTAATCTATTAAATTGTGTTTGTAGTAAAATCGATTGTCTTTTGTTTTCATTATTTTTCTAATTTAATTTTTATTATGTACATATTTTTTTCTTTGTTTTGTCACCATTCTTTTTAAATTGTTTTTTTTTTTTTTTATTAGTCTATTAGGTACATTGCGTTTGTGATAAAATCGATTGTCTTTTGTTTTTATTATTATTTTAATTTGATTATTTTTCAATTTTTATAATTTTATTGTTTTTATTGTTTTGTCATCATCGTGTCTTGTTTTTATTTTTTTAATTTGATTTTTTTTCTAATTTTTAATGTTTTTTCTTTGCTTTGACACCATTCTTTTCAGATTGTTTTCTTTTGTTTTGTTTATTTATTATTAATCTACTAAATTGTTGCGCTGTAAATTTAAATTTGCACCTGAGTATTTAACATAATTTTTAAAGCTTTAATAATAATGTTAAAAATACAAATAAGTCAGAATGAACACAAAAATTTAAACTGGTGCTTTTCGCTTGGTAATTGTGACTTTTGTAAGCTGATCTGGTAACTTAAATTTTGATTGTATGGCAACACTGGTTCTGAAGATAACCCAATGACATGATAGGTATTTAGATCCGCCGTGCCTTATGTTTTCTGCATTATCGATTAATATCAACGTATGAGAGAAATAACGAGTACCTGTAGCGTTGACTCATATAAGCGTATTCTTTCTAAATGCGTTCAATTGAACAAACCGAAAATTATCACTTACTACACAGTTATTACACAGTAATTACACAGTTATCACTTATTACATAAGAATGGGAGAACTGAACGCCAACAAGAAAATACGATCAAATTAAACATTTTCAGTTTTTCTGATCGCATTCGCTTCGTTCATATCGAAAGAATACACCTATGCGGACAATAATGTCAAATTACTCAAACTCTATGTCAGTGACTTAGGCTTAAATGAAATCATGTTTACGTTTTGTTGCAATTACCCACGTTTTATACAAACCTGCATCTACAGGGAAACAAAAATAATAATGGAAATATTTTGTGAAGCAGTTGCTCTCTGAAAGGTCATTATTAGCTGAGTTCGGTTATTCACATTCACACGGGTGCAGGGATTGAGTAAAATTGGAGTGAGAGCGAATAAGTTTTAATACAAATAAAAGTGAGACAAAATTTATTATTAATATTGTCATTGTTATTATTATTTATTATTATTATGTGCATATCCTCTCACTCTTTAGTTGATATCAATTCCTCTTTGTCTACGACGAGTCTATTACACAAGTCATTGAGATAACCTAACTTTATTGAAAAAGTTACCCAATATTAAACCTATTGATTTTAATCAGTGAAATGCTGACAAGATGATTTGTTCACCTAACAAAACTTTAGGATAATCATAACATTCAAATACGCCCCAGAAATATAGAAAACTCAATGCAAAAGTTATTTACAGTTGAGGTTATGTCTGGTAATTCAGACATAATTTTTAAAAGTAGGACAAATTTACATCATTACATAAATTGTAAGTACAATAATACAGCTTAAAATAAATAAATTCAGTTAAATACCATTTTATCTTAATTAAAATATTAATGCTCAGTTGCACCATCAATTAGTCTCGAATTAAAGCGAAGCCCTAATTTAACTGTTAATCTACATTAAGTTTGTTTCGATTTCAGAAAGAAATGTTGCGGAGAGTATTGAACACCATAATCGAATCCACCGTTAACCCCCCGTATGAATCCACATGTTATCCAAACCCGTTCACCAAGCAAGATGTGAGTCACCTAAGCTGGCTGTCATCTCTGGCCCCTTGCTTTCCAGTTAGCGCCAAAAATATAAGCATTTTGACAGAACCGCAACAATTCTATCTCACCCTGCTTGAAAAGTGCACCGAGGCAAGGAAACGCATTACCCTCGTCAGCCTGTACCTAGGAAACGGTATACTAGAGAACGATTTAGTCAACGCAATTTTAAACAACTCGAGTTTCATCGACGGTAACTTAAAAGTGAACGTGCTGTTGGATTACACACGAGGTAGTCGCTTTACAAACAATTCGAGGACGGTTTTAATGCCGTTAATAAAAAAGAATTATTTAAATTGCCACGTCTCTTTGTATCACACACCGATTTTGAGAGGTTTAAGAAAGAAGCTGGCCCCGGATAGATGGAACGAGTTATTCGGGCTTCAACACATGAAGCTCTACATTTTCGATGATACGTTGATCATAAGTGGGGCGAATTTGTCCAACGATTATTTCACAAATCGTCAAGATCGTTATTTTATAATTAAAGACAGAAACCTGTGCGATTTTTACTGCGGGTTAGTCAGCAAAGTGCAGAGTTTTAGTTTGAAGTTAGATCGAGATAATAACGTCGGTTTAAACAGTGGATGGACTCAATGGCCTTATGAGGGAAGTAAAAACAAATTTATTGAGAAGGCCGGTGATTTAATAGAAAATTATTTGCTGGACGCAAGGGACGATCAAAATAATCACATAAAAGATGGTTTTGGTCTGTTCATGTTGAACCTTCAAAGAACTTAATAAATGATTATTTTATTTTAGATACTTGGGTTTTTCCATTAGCACAAATGGGGCAGCTAGGTGTTGACCAAGATGCTGTAGTAACTGAAAGAATTTTCGCTGATGCTCCCCAAGGGGTGCACTTGTATATCGCCACCGGATATTTTAATCTCACCAATCAGTACATGCAAACGATTATTTATAATTCCCAAGCCAAATGTACATTGTTAATGGCACACCCTAACGTAAGTTGTTTGTTTTTTCAATTCGTTTTCTTAGTTTTATTCCACAGGCAAATGGTTTCAAAGGAGCGAAAGGCATGGCTGGGGGCATCCCCGACGCCTACAGCCTCATAGCTCAAAGATTTCGACAGCGAATAGAAAAGTTGGGGCAAACCGGAAGGATATCTTTGCAGGAGTACCTCAGGAAAGGGTGGACGTATCATGCTAAGGGTTTATGGTTTGTAAGAATGCAAGTACAAGTCTGTTGAGAATTATGAAGTTTGATTTGTGCAGGTATTATGTGCCAGGCTGTCATTATCCTTGCTTAACTTTAATTGGCTCTCCGAATTTCGGTGAGAGATCAGTGAAGCGTGACCTGGAAACTCAGATTGCCATTGTAACTGAGAATTCTGAGCTGCGGAAAAGTATGCACGAAGAATGCCGCAGATTATATGACGGGAGTTTGCCAGCCGTAGAAAATCGGATTATACCCAAGTGGGTTTACGCAATGGTCTTCTTCTTTCGGGGATATTTCTGATTGTGAGATTTCGTTTTATTCCTGTGAAGTCGTTTCAGTATTTTTCCCGCTGCTGTTACCAAAGTAGTGTCTCAAATAAAATTAGTACTTTTTAGTTTTCTTTATAACAATAAAAATGTTTGTTTCCCAAAAAAGTACTACAATGAGTACTACATATGAAAATATAAATAAATATAAATACAATTATACGGGGTGTTCTTCAACTTGATGCAAAAACATTAATGGCGTTTGTGATACGAGATATTCTCACGAATGCATCAAAATTAAAAGGAAAAATTAATGGTTGAATGAATTGTTTTCATGGTAGTTACCCGTCTGTTACTTTAACAAGAGATGAAAAAACCGACCGTAAGACGTGATTACTTTTGTTTTTGTTTGTTGTCAAAGTTTTTGACGTTTCATTAACATTTACTTTGGTTTTACAAATTTTGCTTTTCCATTGATTTGCCTTCAATTAATAAGACTCTGGACTTTCGTATCTTTCTTTTTTCTTTTTTGGTGAAGAAAGGGCAGTCTCTTTTATAGTCATCTTTCCTGCAGTCGGTCATCTTTTATTTTATTTTTATTTCTTTTGTTTTTAGAGAGGAAAGAGAGAATGCCAAGTTATTTTCGTCGACTCTTTTTTTTTATTGTGATTGTCTTCGATGAATAAGACTGTGGAGTTTCGTACCTTTCTTTTTTCTTTGGGTGATTAAATGCAGTCTTTTTTTATAGACTTATTCCTCGCAATCGGTCGTCTTGTTTTATTTTTATTTCTTTTGCTTTCAGAGAAGAAAAAAGGAATGCTAAAAGAACCGTCAGTTTTTTGTTGTCTGTCAAAATTATTGTAGTTCCGGTAATCTTTTGTTTTTTCTTCGTTCTCTTGACGAAGAAAATGTTGAAATTTGCTCCGGGCAATCGGTCGACTTTTGTTTTGCTGGGTTTTCGTCGATTTCTTTTCTTTATTGTGATTTGTCTTCGATGAAATGACAGGAGTTTCGTATCTTTCTTTTTTCTTTGTCAGAATGGCGAACAGATGGCGTTGGGAAACATCTGCAGACAATTCTTGCTTTGCGATAGAAGAGGTTGCTAAGATTTTTCTTTCACTGCAGGCC
The DNA here is from genome assembly GCA_039766575.1 of Serrognathus titanus. Lineage (NCBI taxonomy): Eukaryota > Metazoa > Arthropoda > Insecta > Coleoptera > Lucanidae > Serrognathus > Serrognathus titanus. Next base: position 10,949,084 of record CM077914.1, read on the forward strand.
TTTTTTTTGGTGGTCGATTGTCTTTTGTTTTGTTACCTTGTTTACTCTCCTCTATTCTCGCTGAAGTCGATTATTGTGACAAGTTATTTTTACTGCCAAACAGATGGCGTTCAGAAGCACCTACTGACGTTGTCTGAGCAACGGAGGACCTTGGCTGGGTTTTCTCTGTTTCACTGTTGTTTTTGTTTTCTTTTGGAAAGCGATCGTCTTTTGTTATTTTACCTTCTCCCTCACATTTTCTCGTACATATACATTTTATTACTGACTACAACAAACTACTTCCAACATTGGCCAAAAGATGGCGCTTCGAAGCACCAATCATAATAACAATAATAATCGAAGGTGTTACTGAGTTGTTCTTCTGCAGTTTATATTTTTTTACAATTCGTTCCTTCCAAACAAGTTGTTTTCAATGTTGGCCCACAGATGGCATTCGGAAGACCTTCCTCCATTTCACCATTGCTTTTGTTTCCTTTTTGAAATCGATCGTCTTTTATTTAGTTATTTTACCTTCTCTATCCCTCTCATGTTCTGTATTTATGTTACCGATTATTATTACAACAAACTGTTTCCAATATTGGCCAAAAGATGGCACTTCGAAACACCAATCATAATAATAATAATAATCGAAGATATTCCCGAGTTGTTCTTCTGTAGTCCTTTACGTTATCGAACGTCTTTTATTTTCGCCATTTTGTTTTCCGTCCGTATTTTTGCTTTTATTTTTTTTACAGTTTGTTTCCTGCAAACAAGTTGTTTTCAATTTTGGACAAAAGATGGCGTTCGGAAGACCTTGACTTTATTTTCTCTATTTTATCATTGCCTTTGTTTTCTCTATTTTACGATTGCTTTTGTTTTCTTCTTGAAATCGATCGTCTTTTATTTTGTTACTTTACCTTGTCTTTCTCTAATAATAATCGAAGGTATTTTCGAGGTTTTTTCTTGTAGTCCTTTACGTTATCGATCGTCTTTTATTTCGCCATTTTGTTTTCCCCCCGTATTTTAATTTTTTTATAGTTCGTTTATTGCAACAAGTCGTTTTCAATTTTGCCCAATAGATGGCGCACCTACAGAGTTGTTTCAATAATGGAAGATCTTGGGCCGTATTTTCTCTTCCAGTATTGTTTCTTTTCTTTTAAGCGATCGTCTTTTGTTTCGTTATTTTAACTTTTCTTTATCTACCTCTCATTTTCTCCTATATTTTATCATTACAAACTATTTCCAACGTTGGCCAAAAGATGACGCTTCGAAACACCAATCACAATAATAAATCGAAGGTATTCCTGAGTTTCTCTTTCGCAGTTCTTTACATTATCGATCGTCTTTTATTTCAGCATTTTATCTTCCGTCTATATTTTTGTTTCTATTTTTTTTACAATTCGTTCTTTCAAAATAAATTGTTTTCAATGTTGGCCAACAGATAGCGCTCGGAAGACCTTTCTCTATTTTACCATTGCTCGTTTCCTTTTTGAAATATCTCTCTCTCTCTCTCATGTTCTCCTGCATTTATGTCACCGATTGTTATTACAACAATCTGTTTTCAACATTGGCCAAAAGATGGCACCAATCATAATAATAATAATAATAATAATAATCGAAGGTGTTCTCGAGTTGTTCTTCTGCAATTCTTTACGTTATCATTTTTAAATATAAAAATAAATAATTCTTTTTAAAAACAATTTAACAAAATAACTCTATTATAAACATCTCATTATTAACTTTGAACAAAAAATCTGCGTTCACCTTAGATAAAACTAAATTTTCAAAATTTACGTCACTCAAGGCATGTCGCCGAGGAAAATTAATAATAGATGCAAATGAAAACATCCTTTCCACGGGAGCAGATGATGGAATTGGGGTGTTATACTTCTTAAAGAGTTTTTTAACTGTTGGAAATTCATTTAAGGCCGACAAGTCTGTTCTACTGTCTTGTAAATATTGAAGAATTTCTAATTCTAATTTATTGCGGATGGAAATGAGACAAGGTGAATGGAAAGCAACTTCAGCATCGTCAAATGCGAAAAAGTCATCTTTTTCTGTAGGTGCTGCTGCTTTTGGTTCACTGATTTGATGTTTATCTGTAATTTTTTCGGCAATATTTGCAATTAATTTAGAAATAATGCCTATTAACGAAGTTTCTTTTAAAGAACTAACCAATCGCAGTTTAAAATTTAAAAACTTGCTACCACTGCATCGATTTTTGACAAAAATGCTGTACGAACAGACCTATTGAAATACCTACTTTAAATAATTGAAATACTCTAAAAAAGTTCAATTACTTTAAAGCACAGAATTAGTTAAAGTAATTACAGCGGATGTTTAATTAGGTTTATGTTTGGGCCATCTGATCCAACTGCTGCAGAATTTAACAATATTAGGATGTCATATTCCGTGACATTAGTAAATGTTCTGAGTCTGACTCTAGGTTGTGTAGCTAAATAATACCCAAACATGTCGTTATTGGGTATCTGTTGCGGAATGCTGTTTATGTAGTATTCATTAATTCCTTCTTGAAATACTGTTTGGTTAGATATTTTTATAGTGCAGAAAATTAATTTGTGGCCTGACATATGATGACCTTCAGTTATTTCTTTTAAATCAAGCTTAAACTTTTGCAAATTTATAAATTGAATCAGTCGGGTGTAAATAGAAATAAAAGACCAAAAAAAATAAAAACTAACATTTCTTCTTTAATATCAGTGTGTAATTATACAAATAAATGTTTTTTTTTTCAAATATACATGCAAAAATTAGCAATATGAAACAAGCTAAGAAATCTAATCACAGTGCTATATTATTTATTAACTTAAGTAAAACGTAAGTGATAAACAACAAACACACAACATATGCCTTTTTTTTATTATAAATTTATACAAAGTCTTAAGTATTGCATATGTACAAAAGAAAAAAAAAATAGAAAACACAAGTGACAACAATGTACAAAATTTAAATAACATAAGTTAAACATGAAAATAGAACCATATCCCTTTTTACAAATATACATATTCACAACTATCTTACAGGGTTCAATAATTTTTAAATAAATATTTTATTAGGTACACTCCAAGTTGAAACAAATCATTATTACATCTAATGAGTCGTAAAAACTTTGTTCTTACAACAGTTTTCATCAGTGTGATGTCACAAGGTGAAAGAAATACTTAAAACAAATAAAGACGATTTAAATTTAGTTGTTTCGAAGAACAAATTAAGAAAAACGTACAGATCGTATAAAAGAAAAAAATAAGCATACAATGCACAGCCTATTTTGAAAAAACGTACGAGGTTAGGCTTGTAACTTCCCTCATATTAATTCAACGTAAAAAACACAGTCTATTAAATGCTTAAATTGATTGAGTAACTTACATTTTTTTTTTTTTACATACTAAACAAACTTAATTCAACACTCTAAATATATTAAAGTTTCTTTATAAGAAGTAATTTGAACTTAAATACGATGTAGTAAAAAAAACCAAAACGTCTTTTTTTTTTGGTGAGCTGCGAAACAAACTGATTGCAACAAAACTAACAATATTTACACACACGTACAAAAATTTATGAAAATAAATGAGGAAAACATTGACTAAATTACAACGTGCCCCATCCGGAGGCATACTCAACCAATTATAGCAGACGTATAACTTACACTATACGTACTAATAAATTCCTAGCGTCTCATAGTTCCGTTTAAAGGCTGCATTAAACCGCTGTTAATATATCCGTACGTAGTGTACATAGTGTTCTGCTGAGCTGCCCTTTGAATCGCAGCGGGGTTTTGATATTGTGTCTGAGCCATGTTCATTACACCCATCTGCATCGGTATTTGCGGATTATTAATGAATCCGGCAGGAGTATTTGTTATATATCCGGTGACTGCCCCGGGTGTTTGTTGGGCAGCCATCCGGTACTCGTTTAGATTATACTGCCCGGTTACTATGTTTGGATTGAGCGCAACGTTGGGGCTGATTCGACTTGAAGTCGATTGCATGTGTTGCACGGAAACGTTGGCTGAGTTTCTACCGGATCTACCCAGGTTTTGCCCAATGGGGGGTGTGACGTTCCCACCCAATTGATTCACGTTCATGTTTGTTTGGTAGTATTTATGATACCCGAGTACCTGCTGTTGTATGTTTCCTGGTATGCCAGATGGAGATGTAGCAAGGTTACGCACTGATTGATTTTGAATCATCTGGTGTGAAGGAGGGGGCGTCATCGTAGCGTGTGGGTGGTGGTTCGGGGGCGTCATTGCAGTCGGAGGAGGTGGTGTCATGGTGTTGCAGGAAGCCGGAGGGATCATTTCTAAACCGTTTGTTAGTTGTTGTAGCTTTGCTAAACTGCAACTGGAATTTCCCGATGGATTTTGCCCTGCATTGTTATGTAGGGTTGATGAAGGGACTGGGGTGGCTGTCGGGGTGGGAATAGGGCCTGGGGTGTGCGAGTGTGGGTTTGCTTGTATATAAAAATTGGTACCGGTTGTGACCGCACAGGCCGGTGATGGCCCAAGTTTTTGATGGGTTTGTAAACCTTGCTGCGCAGACATTCTGTGTTGGATTACCGAAGTCATGGTGGGCACACTGACGTAAGTGTTTGCACCTTGCGCAGGAAACGCTTGCGAGCTAACCGCAATCTGAGGTACGGGTATGTAGTTACCTTGACTGATTACAGAATGGTGATGAGTGTGATGGGGATGCTGATGCATAGAACCAGCTCCTAATTGATGGTGATGTCCGTAGCCCTGATGTAAAGCAACTTGGTGTTGCAAGTGCGCTTGCAATTGTTGCGTAGAGTGATGTTGCTGTTGCATGGCAGCGTTCATAGTCTGATGCTGACTTTGAGTGGGACTAGCTTGCATGTGTTGGTGACTGGGGGGCGTAGCTTGTTGCCTCTGCTGATGTTGTACGGCGTGCTGTGCGCTCGGAGGTGTCGTCCTCATATTAGAATGCTGTTTATTTGAAGGTGTATTCGAACGATTCCTCTGCTGTTGCATTTGACGTTTGTTTGAAGTCGAAGTATTCTGCGACATATGCGACATTCCTGCACCGTTAACATTCGGACTGGAAGCTGGGACGCTCGTGTGTTGAACCTGTTGCTGAGTGTGTATGTTGTTTTGTAGGTTGTGCTGCACCGTGCAATCATAATTCGTTTGGGGTTGGCTGTGCGCAGGCAAGACGGATGGGGGTCGCACGGGTTCCACGGAGTTCTGAGAAGCCATATCACTGGAAATGGACGTCGGAGATTCCAACCCCAACTGACCAACATCTAAGTCGTTAGGGCCGTAATGTAAACTATGCACTGAGTTAGTCGTGGAATCAGGTGTGTAGACCCCCATTGAAGGTATATCAGAAGCGTTAGGGGTGGGCGGTGTGTGCTTGATTGACGGGGCAGGCGTATTCGCTTGGTACATGGTTTCAATACTATCTGCTTTCACTGAGTTATCACTATTGTTTAAATCCACAGATTCACTGTTTTTATTTTTAGGCACTGACTTATCATCCACCGGTGTGTTATTATTCGTTACGTTATTGCAATGTTTATTCGATTCACTTTGCATTATGCTATTCATGTCTGTACATAAATGCTTGTTGATTTCACTGGGTTTGGGGTTAGCACCGAGCGTGCAGGAATGCTCATGCTTCGCGAGCATCAGGTGACTCATCTCGTTCCTAGTTTTACTAGCTTTTTCTTCTTTCTTTGGTGATATTTTCTCTCGAAACTCCAAGTTAGACCTGTTCTCTTTGCTTCTGCTGTTTTGCTGAGAGTGTTTGGACTCGTGCCGGTGAGCTTTTAAAGCCGTCTTGTCTTTCTCGGTGTTGTGTTTAGGCAGGACGTCCAGGGGAGGAATATGAATCGGCATGGGATAACCCGGATAATCTCGTTTAGCATCGTAGTGCCAAGCCAATCTATCCCACTGCCAGTGATTATACTGAGCTTGCGCCGTCAGAGGATAGTTCGTAGAAGCCATAGAGAAATCAGATCTGGCTAGGAGACCATCGGGTTCGATGTGGCTTACTTTCGGCTTAATATCGTACTGCTTTTCTTCCTGCGTCTTCAAGTACTGCTTCTCCTCCTGCGATTTAAAGTATCTCTTTTCGAGGGACTCGTGTTTCTCGTGCTTGTATTTGATTTCGGGTTTAGGAGCGTCCTGCTTCGGCTGAACTTTGGGCTCTTCCTTTGGTTTCAATTCGTTCAAGACCTTCGCTTCCGGAAGCTTTTCGATTTTAGGTTCCTTGTACTTTTGTTTTTCGCAGCAAGGCTTCACCGATTCACTCGCTGGATTTATTTGTTTTGCTTTGGGCTTTTCTTCCGAGGTGAAATCAGTTTTTTGTTTTATGGCGGTGGTGATGATGGGGGCAAGAGGTGTAGGCACTGGCACATTTAATGGCATTTCAATTACTGGCGGCATTGATTCAATCTTTGGTGTGACCACGTTACTTTCTTTTCTCGATGAGACATTGTTTGGAACGTCTTGCTTTTGAGTCACAGTGTATTTCGCTTTCGGTTCTTCAAGAACGACACTTCGATTGGGGGGGACTGGGTTTTCTTTAATTATTTTATGATCCGTGATAAGATCAGGCTTCTCCGGAGGTGTTTTAGGTACGTCGGTAGCACTCGGAAGGTTACTTTCAATAACTCTGTCTTTCGTAGAATCTGGATTGTTAACTTTAAGAACAGTTTCCGCAGACACTTCTTTCTTTTCTTGCACTTTCTCATTGTCTGTGCATTCCAGCTCTTTATTAGTTTCAGGTTCTAATTTGGGGTTGTTTTCACATTTCTCCTTAATGTCTTCTTTAATTTCTAATACTTCTTCTTTGTTACACGACACTTCCTTGTGTTCTATTACTATCGCATCCTTTTCTACAGGTAAATCCTTTTGTGTTTCTTTTACTGACGCTTCTTTACTAACAGGGGGCGATACATTTTTATAATCCAGTATCTCTTTGTCTTCCTTTACTTTATTGTTATCTTTTACTTCGGGGATTGTTTCTTTCGGCTGTTCCGCTGGGGATTTTGGTGTTTTCACCTCAACTTTAGTATTAGCAATTTGGCTTTTGCCTTCAACTTCTGCCGACTGTATTATTCCGCCTTGTTTAGAAATTTCCAACACTTCCTTATGCGAAATTATTTTAATCTTCTGCCCATCTATTTCCGTTTCAGATTCCGATGTACTAGTAAAATCGGATGATAAGGGCTTGGCAGCCTTCTCCGTGTGTTCCAACTCATTTTGATTGTTCTTCTTCAGAGATTCAATAACATTGTCAACCTTGCCATTATTCTTATCCACATCGTCTCCAATTTTTTTAGAGACGTCTGCCTCACTGATCGCTTGAGGAGTCTCAATTTGCTGCTGCGTGCTATTGATTTTCTCATTGTTGGAGAACTTGTATTTACTCATCACCGCAGGCAATTGAGTTTTCGTTGTGATTTCATCGTTCTCCATCTCATCGTCTGCCTCAGCCGATGAATCTTCCTCGCAAGACAAGCGCTTAGCAAGCTTATTAATTTTATCGTCTTTAATTTTGCTTTCGATTTTAATACTCTTCTCGCAGGGCTTTGAAACTACCTCTTCGTCCGACTTCTCTGATAAAATAGATTCGCTTTCGCTCTCCTGCGTTCTGCTCTTCACGATTTCTGGTAACGTCAAGTGCTTTTTGTCAGGTACATTTCTTCGTCGTCCTTTGACCCAGCCTCGTTTCTTCCTGCTGGTCTTCAACTTGTTTTTCTTGACTGGACATTCTACCGGGGCAATTTCTACCTTTTCAGTATTCTTTGGTTCACCTGCGACTTTCGAATTTGGTATTTCCGAAACCACTTTAGCCTTCTCATCCGTTTCCTGTTTGACTGCGTCACCTGACTCTTGATGTTTCACACGCCTCTGGGACCATCGTAGTCCTTGCTTCTCCCTGACTGAACTCGCACGCTTCGACTTTGCAGCAACGGGTTCGATTGTCTCTTTATTTTCAGTTTTCGTTTGTAACACCGAAGCTTTCCCTTTGTTTTCAGATTTAGTTTTGAGATTCGTAGGAGAATCAGCAGGGACTTCCGCCTTCAGTTTCTTCTTCTCCTGTTCTTCTTTATCACTGGTTAGAGATTCATTGCGCTTTCGCTTATCACTATGCGATTTCGGTTTGATATCGACGTAAGTAGAATCGTTATATTTACTGGGACGTGTTCGTTTCCTACCAGATGAAGTCACTTCCAATTCTTCCTCGTTGTTCTTTACAGGATCGACCGGGGTAATCTCAGGGGTTGGTTTATTTTTAGCTTGCCGGGGGGTGCGGATGGTGTTGGATATTTTACGTTTTCGACCCTTTTTCATTTTCACTCCCTGTTGAGTCTCGATTATAATTTTCTCAGGCGGGGGAATAACTATGTCGGCTGTTTCTGGAATAGTCGCATCTTTCTCCGTGTCTGATTTCTCATCTCTAAACGGATTGACTGTCGGTGTTAATAACGGGGTCCACCTCAAGCACTCGTGGTCGATGTAGATCCTCGATTTGGATTTTGCAACTTTCTCTGCATGGGCATCCACCTTTTTCCAGTTGATGCTGAGGACACACTGTAATCCCTCGTCGGTTGAAATGTATTTAATAAAATGTAGTAGTTCTAAAGCCGTTGCCACATCGTGACAGTACATTCCGCTTTCTCTACTAATGTCAGTTAATTTTATGTTTTCACTGCGATGCTTGTGTAGGTATTCAAGGACGACCGACCTCCAATATGCGTGGTAGGAAACTCTTCCTAAATCAGAGAGGGGTTTCTCTGGCGTACCGGGTTGGCCCTCCTCCTTCGACAGCAAATAACCTAAAAGATAAAGTCGATTTAAATTTGTTTACTTGACTACGATGCACAACTTACTAAATTCTATTAAAAACCTTCCGTATCCTTGTCTTTGGTATTGAGGCATCGTCATAATACACGACACATTATACTTCTGCTGGCAATGTTTTTCTTTCGAGAAGTAACCCACCAGATGGCAACCTTTTTTATCATTCTTTGTTAGCACGTAAAACAGAAAAGGCTCAACGTCATAGTACAAAGTCTTATGATCCAGGAACAACTTTGCCAACAAGCACAGATTCTGGCAATAAATCTTGTTCACGTTCCCATCGACTTCGAACACGGAAACATCCTTGCAACGATAGATCTCCGTGGCCGGTGGATGTCTCCACGTGCATTTATCTTGATGGCGTTCCAACACCGCTTTACTCTTCGTGTATTTCAGGCAAAACTCGCACAGGAACAGCTTTGGTAACCTTGCATATTCCTGTGGGAAGGGACTCGAGTACCAAGTCTGGATTTCATACTTTCCAAACTCGATGGCTGCGGGGTTTCTTGCCTGCGATGCCATGATTTGAGAGGGCGAAGTCAATATACTGTTGGTCGGCAGGGAAATAGCACCGCTTTCTGGATTTGGTATCACAGCGGAAGTGGTTGCATTCGCCTTCTCTCTGGTGTCCTTGAAGAGTTCGACGTCTTTGTGAGTTACACCTGGAGGTAGTTGTGGTCTAAAATCGCCTGTAACAATAAATTTTCATTCAGGTTATAGCTTTTTTTGGATTCCAGTTAAGCAGTGTTTCAGTAATGTAAAGGAATGATTGCTTAATGTTGTGTAACAGACTCACTTTTTTTTTTAAACATGTTAAATACGTGGCTATTTTTTTCGCAACAGTTTAAAATCAAATTGCATACTTGAATTATCGTTAATTCAGTAAAAAAAAGAAAACGTTAGTAGGTCTACCACACTTACATACATTTACTTGCTAGTCTATGGAATGTATTAGAGAAGCCACATGCAATTTTGTATATAAAATTAATAAAGGAAAAATAATTTTAAGTACAACTGTGCAGAAGTACGTTACTCATTTTATTTAACAAAGGAAGTCTCTTATGTTTCGAATTTGAAGATTTATGAAGCCAGTCCATACACACCAAATATGTTTTGAAACTTGTATATACAATTTATAATACAATTACGAATTATGTATTTTATCTATGACTCTTAACTTCTAAACTTATCAACAATTTCGAAATTGTAATTTATAAGTAAGAAATATCTCATTGAAATAGTCGTAGATAAAACCTTGTATTTAACTCGCACATAACAAGGATGAAGTTTATATATAAACATTCAAGCACATTATGTGCCGGTTAAATAATAGACTATTTTATTGAGGTTGTTATAATTTACATGCCACTGTCTAATTATTTAAAAAAAAAGGGAAACAAAATAAAAGGAGAAGCTGCCATTGCCCGCTTAATGCCAAAACAAACAAAAAAAATTTCAAAAGCAGAATTTCACACTGTCCTAAGGAATATACAACATAGGTTAATATATTTAGTAACAAAGTAAGCAGAAATCATTATAATAAATATATCTTCAACGAGCCAATCAGACAAGTAATATCAGTACGTGTATTGGGTGCAAGCGTAAGGATTATATGTTAATTAATAATAATAATAATAATAAAAATAGTTAATTGACGATCTCACTCATTCTCGAAAGGATGTGCAAACTTCGTTTGAATAAACCGCATGAAATGAGATATGCCAATGCGTGTGCAGATTTTGCGATCAAATGAGGTTCTACCACACCGACATGCTGGAAGAGATTTTATAGGAGGCTAAGCACGTGTTTAAAACCTACAGGTTTGCTTTTAACCTATAGACTTTTCTTTTGGAATAAACCTGAAATATACATTGTATTATTTTAAAACTTTTTGACTCACTTGTACAATGGCGATTTAAATTTAAACTGAAGCTTAAACCCATCGTTAAGGATTTAAACTTTGGCTTAAAGTTTAGTTGCAATTGTACCACTGAGCCTTAGGAGTTAATTAAAAAATTTTATTCAATTTATTTAAAAAAACATGTAAAATATTGAAGAAATCATAATCAGACAAATTTGGGGGGGGGGGGGGGGGAAGGGCAATGGTAACTGTATTAACAAACATAATCAGCTTGTGTGTATTTTTAATTTTTAACTTCCGTAACTATTTAATTAATCATCGCTACTAAATATGGGTCCTCCTCCTAAATTTTCTTAATGATCTCAAGAAGGTTATAAAAGGTGTGTTTATCGTGCACTGGTGTACACTATTGCATACTTTTTCGCAAAATATACTTTAATGCAACCTGAAATCCATGGTATGTCAGTATGAATTAGTATGAATACACACTAGTGTACACCAGTGCAGGATAACAAACACACATACTAGTCAATCAAAGAGGTTGCCATGACTTTCTTTATTCCAGAGCTGTCAATACTATAGCTCTTTAGAAGGAAACAAATTATCCACCATTTTTATTTTGGGGAAAATACAGAAAATTTAGCTGCACCCTTGCGATTGCCATGACTGCAAATATGAAAAATGAAATAAGAATTAAAAAACAACTGAGAAAAAATCAAAATTCAAGTTACAACAAAAAGTTAATTATTTAAAATGAAGTGAACAATTTAAACAAATATACACTGCGTGTCTTCCCTCCAAGCCAAAACTCCAAATAAACAAAAAGTTAAATGAAATGAGACAAGAAATACTATAAAACGAGTTGTTTAATTTTTTTTTAATTGCCTTCAAGGTCAAACGACTGTCAACTTTTATGTTTCAATTGAATGGTCACTACTGTATCTGGTAGAGTTTTTTCTTTTTCTAAATCCAATAACGTGCAATACTTTGATTTTTTAATCCATAAATAACGGAGTTATGACTTGTGGTAATTTTTTTGTAAGACACCTGTGTAAATGAGTTATTATTTTCAATAAAGCAATAAAATTTTTGAAAAATACTTAAAATAGAATGCCAACAAAATTTTATAATTTGAATAATAAGGAGCATTTAACTTAAATTTTTAATTATTATAAGCAGTTGATTTGAACCTTTCTTCAAATCCTTTCTTCTCTATTTAGAATTTGAAGAGACAAACGTAACAAATTCTCGTGCGAAAGAATACCGTAGATGATAAATAAACAAATGGTGAGGATGATATAAACAATAAATACTTCGACTTCAACGACTTCAATAGATGATGTGCTTTAGAATAATAAAATATTGTTAACTTCTTTGTTTGAAACTAAATTAGTCTGGATTTTTAAACAATTGCTAAAGCTAATTTTTTTTATTTATTTATAAATTTATTTATTTATTTATCAATAACTTACATTTTAACAATTCTGAACAAACAACTTTTAATACAAAAAAAAACTTTAATGTCACTCTCTCTTCACACTAAATTCGCCTTCAATTAAATTAAAAATATGTTAATTAATTTTAACAATATTTTCCACCATGTGTTGTTTAGCTTGAAAGTTAAAACTGTTCTCCTTTAATAAGCTCATTTCTGTGCAGCGAAAGTGTTGCCAATAAATGTGTCGGAAAAGGGCACCCATGTTATACAGGTGGTGATTTACAGCAGGAGATTAAAAATGAAAACTCATGCGAATATAGAATTTCTTCTCAAGGATTTCTCGAGAATCATATCTCTTTTTTCATTTCGCAAGAATTACAATGTTTCTTCTCCAGAAAAAAAAATTGTTTTTATCAACATTAACATCGAAATTATTCATGTTTTTATCAACAATTTATAACGTAACATTTATAATGTAACATTTATTGGAAAGCTGATTTTATTTCTGAAATTTTACTAAAATTTTGGTACGAAGAAGAAAAAACGATTGTTTTTTTATTACCAAGGGTTATTTACTATAACCTCCAGGCGCCATGTTTTAAAAAAATTTCAAAGTTCACAATTAAATATTGTTTTTTCAATCTACATATTGTATTGTGTGTTCAAATAACACCTATAAACTCTAATTTCCTAGTATTGAAAAGAAAACATTTCCACGAATGCAGAAAACAGATATTTTCATTTTGTAATTTTGAAAAATTTAATTGCTTTACGTTGCCAGGGTTGCGTTCAATAACTGCACTCTCAAGTGCATCGCGGACGCATTTTTCTCGCTCACGATTTTTAATTTATTTTGCATTTCAAGACGTCTTGTGTTTACATTACAACCATGGCACTTTTAAGTATGGTGTGTGAAAAGTGTGCTCGTCGTTGTCGTGGAAATAATGTTACTGCAAGACTTCTTGAAATAGGTGAGCGAGATGCAACATAAGATAGGAATCGTGAGTGAGAGAGATGCGATTACACGCACAGATGCACTCGAAGGTGAAGTTCTCGAACACGAGTTAGGCTTACATTAGAACTTGTGATAGAACTTTTTAAATAACTAAAGCACGGATTTAAGTACATTTTTAGGTCAAGAGTCATCACTCGACAACTTGTATTAAAATCGTTACTCCTGAATGCTAACTTCACCCTTATTGACTTGCAACGAAAACAATTGGTATCGTCTTTTCACTCATATTACCAGTGAGGGTTACGTGTAGAACTTTTTAAATAACCAAAGCACGGATGATTTAAGTGTATTTTTAGGTCAAGAATCATCACTCTACAATATGTACGGTCGTGGCCATTAGAATCGTTACTTCTAAATGCTAATTTCAACCTTATTGACCTGCAACGGATGCAATGGGCAGGTATCGTCTTTTCACTCATATGGCGGTTACGTGTCCTTCGAATCATAACAATTTACTTGGCCACGAATCCACGTCCGACTTAAAAGATGACTCACATCCTAAGAATGCACCTAAATCCGTGCTTAAGTTATGACCGTTTTCAAAACTCTTAGGCCCGATTTTTCAATAACAAGTTAACTTTAACCTTCAACTTATAACCACGAGGGTAACTGTTTTCATAATTGTTTTATGGAAAATGGACAGAAAGTTAATTCGTGATTGTCAAATTGGGTCTAAAGCTGGGTTGCAGAAACCTAAGCGTAAATTGGAATGTGACACATATATACCGTACGTCCTAATGAATGTCACATTCTAACTTAGGCTTAAATTAATTCCTCGCTTAACTAGTTTCGGCAACCCAAAGCGGTCATAATTAAAGCACGGATTTATGATCATCTTTAGGTCATCAATTCGTACTTTAGTTATAACCGTTTTAAAAACACTGTTTTACAATCACGGGTTAACAACTTTAAGTTTCGGTAAATTTTCCATATTAACAAATTAGGAAAACAAATGTTTTTATTTCTATAAGCTGAAAATTAAAGTTAGCTGAAAAACTGCGCCTTACAGGTTTTGAGTAAAAAATTCTTCACGGACTTTGTGAGTAGTCACAGTAAAGGATTTGGGCAATAATTGGTATGAATGAATCGGCATGAATCACTGTAAGTTCAGTCCGTTTTGGGACACAGTTTATTGGATTGACATAAAAGGGATGGCAACTTCACTAAGGTATATATATTTCTTTCTGCACGACATTTAAAACTAAAACTTCATGTACTACAACCCCATCTCTTTAAAAGTTGTTTGGAACTAATTTTGGATATGCCAAAGAAGTTATTAAAAATTCTTTGTGAGCTTGAAGATCATTTTGGAGGATGAAACGTTTTAGTGCATGACGTTTCAGAAAATCAGATAATTAAAGGTCACACAATCCTATTGAATTTTTTTTTACTTAAAAACAGCACAAGGTCCTCTCTTTAGGGGTTATGCTAAATGGTTGTTCAAAATTGACTCCGGATGTGCCTCACAATTTCAAAGTATCATTTCCTTAATTCCTACTTTCCAAACCTAGTAATGAAGAGTCACTTTCGAACAATGAGGGGGTAAAAGTGAAACCAGAGAATTGATAAACTTTGACTTCTTTGTAATTTGAGATTTTCAATAAAAGACACTGGCTAGAGGGATGGAAGTAGGTGTGCATGTGAACCTCAAAGTGATAATCAAGTCAAAAAATTATTAAAACAGCACAAGTTCATCTTTTTAGGGGTTATGTTAAAAGGTTGTTCAAAATTGACTCCGGATGTGCCTCACAATTTCAAAGTATCATTTCCTTAATTCCTACTTTCCAAACCTAGTAATGAAGAGTCACTTTCGAACAATGAGGGGGTAAAAGTGAAAGCAAAGAATTCAGAAACTTTAACTTCCTTGCAATTTGAGATTTTCAATGAGAGATACTGGGTAGAGGGATGGAAGTAGGTCTGCACGTGAACCTCAGTGATAATCAAGTCAAAAAGTTATTAAAACAGCACAAGCTCCTCTCTTTAGGGGTTATGTTAAAGGGTTGTTCAAAATTGACTCCGGATGTGCCACACAATTTCAAAGTATCATTTCCTTAATTTCTACTTTCCAAACCTAGTAGTGAAGATTCATTTTCGAACAATGAAGGGGTAAAAGTGAAAGCAGAGAATTTAGAAACTTTGACTCCCTTGCAATTTGAGATTTACAACAAGAGATACTGGGTAGAGGGATGGAAGTAGGTGTGCATGTGAACCTCAAAGTGATAATCAAGCCAAAGAAAGCAACAGCACAAGTTCGTCTCTTTAGGGGTTATGCTAAAGGGTTGTTCAAAATTGACTCCGCATGTGCCACACAATTTCAAAGTATCATTTCCTTTGTTTCTACTTTCCAAATCTAGTAATGAAGAGTCACTTTCGAACAATGATGGGGTGAAAGTGAACCAAATTAAGCAGAGAATTCAGAAACTTTGATTTCCTTTTGAGATTTTCAATAAGAGACACTGGGTAGAGATATGGAAGTATTTCCTTAGTTTCTATTTTCCAAACCTAGTAATAAAGAGTCATTTTCGAACAATGAAGGAGTGAAAGTGAAAGCAAAGAATTCAGAAACTCTGACTTCCTTGCAATTTGCGATTTTCAATAAGAGATACTGGGAAGAGGGATGGAAGCAGGTGTACTTGTGAACCTCAAAGTGACAATCAAGCCAAGAAAGTTACTTTTCATGTGCTTTTTATAATTTCATTTACATCTACGTCTACTGGAAACCACCCTGTATGTAAACATACAATAAAGAGAAGTATTTGGTGGTGCTATTTAAAGAAAAAATAAAGTAAAAGGCGTGAAGAATATTGAGACGAGAGTGTTTGGCACAGATATGCGTTTTGGTAATGAATTCTTAATTACAGAATATACAGGATGCTGAAAAATTGGCAACTTACACGACACTATTCAGGAATCCACTGAGTTTGAAAAAACTCTCTCTGATGATTTCTTAAAACATAATAAACGTATAAATAGCAATTAAAGGTGCCTACTTCATAGATTTATCAAAAAAAATCACTATTTCTCAAACTCAAACAACAAACAAAATTAAAACTTCAATTTTCACGACCAATAAAATGAAGAAAAATATCTTATTTTTAAGAAACAAAGTTTAACTTTTTACGATATGTCATAGAGTAGGTTCACCAATTTGTCAGCGCCCCGTATATATATTATCCAAGGAAAGGATTTTTGTCAAGATAAACGTACTGTATGTTTAGAATTAGTATAAAAATTATAAGTTTTTCCCCCTAATGGAAATATAGCGGAAGCACTAATTATTTAATAATTGATTTGATATATATTTTTTTAAATTATCAGAATAAAAGATAAAAATAAAATGTGACTTACTGTATACGATTCATGTATATTTCAGGTTAACCAATGCAAATAAAAATAAATAATTTTGCAAGGAGAAGGAAGTAAGGAGAAGTGTAGGTGGGTTCGGAGTCCGATCTTACCCGTCTGATTGTTGGCTAGCGGCAGCACCGATAATGGATGGTTTGTCTGTGTGGCCTCGGCAATAAGATTGCGCTTTTTCATACGAGCGTCCTCTAACATTGCATTATGTGCGAAACCCACTGAACCCAACCCGACTTCGCTTTTAAGAAACTTCCTTCTCTCTAGCTCATGCCGTTTACAATTGACGGCAGTCTTTACGAGGTTCGAAGGTGTCATGTGTGAATGTGCAGTATCGTTTTCGGAATAATGGGATGTGACACCGGGACGGGGAACTTTGCAGTTAGGTTCACTGGACATAAAGCTCATAAAGTCTGCACGTTTTTTTAATCGCCTGCTTTCAAATCGCAGTTCATCGATTTCCACTCTTAAATCATCTTTCACCTCCAACTGCACTCTATCGTCTGCTTTGATACTATCCGAAGCATCCACTTTCTCTACTACAACTTTGTGATTCTTTGAACTCTCATTTTTTATACTCTGTACGTTTTTAAGTTCCTTCAAAATTTTTACATCACCGTTATCTATTGCACAGTTTTTATATTTTAAGCTTTTCCTATCTTTCGCATTGTCTTCTCCGCTTTTCTTATCTTTGACATCATTTTTTAAATTGCATTCCCTATTTTTTATATCTCTCGGTGTGTGTTGGACAACATCTTTAGTGCAATTTTCTTCTTTGGCTGCTTGCTGCTTACTTTGATCACTGAAAACAGTGACATTTTTACTTTTCGCATCGCTTTTTATGTCTGTCGAAACATCATCTTTATCACTGGGCTTTTTTCTTCTAGTCGGATTATAGTTAGGTGTATTAGCACTTCTGGATCGGTTTACACTCGGAGCGAAAAAATGTGAAAGGCCATCGAATAAGCCTTTGAGTTGCCCGAAACCTGCTTTGCTCTTATCGTGATTGCCTTTCAGTTTCTCATCGTTATCTGTTACTTGCTGATTGAGTTTTTCGTTATTACTTGTGAATGTGTCAAATGAAGGTGATTTTTTCTGAGCTTCCGCTACGGCAGCAGCAAACCCCCAAAGGGTGTCTTTGTCATTTGTAATACCGCCTATACTACCAAACGTTTTCATTTCGTTACTTATAGAAGCAAATGATGGAATGCCACTCATTCTCGACGCATCTGGTTGATCTGAGGAAACCGAATCAGAATCTGAGCTATTAGAATCATCGTCTTCATCATCCTCATCGTCATCATCGTCATCACTGCTACTCGAACAATCAGAAGAACTGCAAACGATTGCGTTTTCGGGTTCTTTCTTAGCGAATGTTTCATTCGAAGCGTCATTTGATGTGTCAGAATCTTCGGATTCTGACGAAATCTTTTTCGTCGACTTTAATTTTTTATTCTGCGTTTCCTGACTTTTTGTTTTAGACATACGATCTGTACTAAGATTATCTGTGTTTTTAACAAGTTTACAATTTTTACTCTGAACCACTTCACCTTTCTTACCTAAGTTTTTCTTAATGTTACCATTGCTGTGATTTACGTTGGAAAACTTGTTTTCGACAGTTTTCTTATCACGTTTCTTATCAGCATTAAAGGCAGATAACCTAAAGAATTTTTGCTTCTCTTTAGACATGCGGTCGGAGGTTTCAAGACGGTCTGTGATGGGAGGGATTTCAGAATCGGGGTTATGGAGATGAGAGGTGACAGGGATTGGCGTACCCTCGTGATCGCTGCTATCACTCTCGCTGAGACTAGGTGGTGGAACCCTTCCCTTACGATTACTCCCTTTAAGCGGGCTTGCAACAGCAACTGATGTAGCAGTGGGTGTGGGTGTATCTTTTGTTCTGAAAATAAACAAAAACAAATTATATAAACTTTCTGCCCCCATCTAATTAATAACCAAGATTTATAAATTACCAATAATAAAATGTACGCCTTACTTTTGAGCCTTTTCCTTGATTTTTTCCCGGACTTTATCAATTTTCTTCCGCACAGTACTTCCTGGCTCTGTTTTCCTTGCCTTAACATTGTCATGATGTCCCAGGCAATGTCGGCAACGCCATGGACATTTCGGCTTCCTTTCTGCAGGAGGATCAAGACAGGCCATATGGTATTTACGTTCACAACTACAGCAACACAGCAGACAAGTAGACACATCACTGTTACCTGAGGGAAAAAAAAAGAAACCATTTATTTTGAAGATTTTTTTCAAGAAAATACTTTTAAGAAAGTTTTTAAAACTCACCGCAAGCATCACAGGTTTTACAGTCTTCACAAAACCATTTTCCACCTTTAGCAATGAGAAGAGCTAATTCAGGTCCTGCGTTTGTACAAGTCAGGTGTATGCAGGACCCACACTCGGAACAGGAACTCAGCTTCTCATAAACGCCATTGCGATTTTTGGCTTCGGTTCCAAGACACTCCGAACAAATTGGTAGAGCGGTCGGTGTCTGAAAACAAACCTGAAACCAGAAAAAGTACATTCCTTAATCATACTTACAGTCAAATCACATTCATAATTATTTCCATAACTCGAACATTCCTTCACATTGAATATAATTGAAATCTGTCTTTTTAAATTTCTATAATTTGACGTAATAAACCAGTCCCTTGGAGATTCAAGTTATGGAAGTTTTACTGTATTTTGCAAGAAATTTGATCGGCTTAATATTAACAACCCAACTAATGGAACCTATTTTCAAACAATTGGTATTTGCAGTAGCATAGAATTAAAAAAAATGCAACTGAGTGCAGGTAAATATTTTTGTTTTACAAAAAGTTGCTCTTTTTTTGAATTTAATCGTCGTTGAAGGGTTACCATGGTCACTATTTGCCACACTTTTCGAACAATCGAACAAAAAGTTTCGAACGAGCATGTTGGTGAACTTAAATACGACATAAACATAAACTTCATTGAACATCATCACATCTTTATATTTCAGTTTCAAGAAAAAGGCATAACTTTTCTGGAGGGTCAAACAATCAAGCTAACAATAACGATTTAATTATCTCTAGATTTTTTGTTAACATACCTTTCTACAGATATGGATACGACGAAGCTAACAATAAATAATCGCAATTTATACTAATTTAAGCTGAAATATAATTATGTTGTGATATGAAATCCATTGAAATAAATGAATTTGAAATGTTCTCTATAGATTTGAGCATGATGACGGCACAGAAAATATTTTTTGGGGCTCTTTAATATTTTTAGGGAGAGCCTCAAATTTGCTTCCTACTTAGAGTTCCTAGGAGGCGAAATTTACTGCTTTACAGAAAAGAAAATCAAAAGTAAAAAAAAGCAAAGTATTTCAATGATTCCGCTGCGTTATAGATTGAGAACCAGCGACGGATTTATTTATGGTATTTCAACAAGCTTGAAAATTAGTGGGAAGTTGCCCATAAGGACACTGAACACAGAACCATGCACCCTGACATGACCGGAAAGAGGAATAAAGTAGCCCCAAAGGGACGACCTCAATAAACGCGCTCTCTCACACTCGTGCACTTACGTAAGGCCGTCCTGCTTGCTCTCGTAAGGAAGACTTTTTATATGTCTGACATTAAGATTTATTTTTTAAACAAAAACATATAATAATAAAATTCGATAACTGATCTGCCACATATTTTTAACAACGTGCTAAGCAATCATAAAATATTTACAAAATATTTCTTAAAAATTCAGGCTGGGTTGCATGAAAGTTTTAAGTGAGGATTAAATTGAAATCTAAGTTAGAATGTGACACATAATATGCTGTACGTCACTTGTCTATCATATTCTAACTTAGACTTAAATTTAATTCTTACTTAAAAGTTTTATGCAACCCAGCCTCAGAGTTTAAATCATATATCATTTAAAAATGACCGAATTATAAAAGTTCAAAGTTGCATTTTGTGATAACAGTTTCCGAGCGGCGTGACGTCATTTCTCCTATCTTACTTTCATTTTAATACAAATGCACAGGTAATAAACAACAAACAATGTAAAACACGTGTCAGATTGAATGAATGTTAACTTCACGTAGCTCTATACCAGAGAAGTCGCGATCAACTATGCGAAAAAGTGACGTCATAAGCGAATCGTTCTTGCTTGCTTCTCTGTTATTTATCGCTGAATTAAAAAAAAATCACTAATCAGATACTTTTGGTCTATATTTTACTATTTTTTGAGGAAACTTCTCCAGTATTATGAACTTAATGCAAGTATAGGGAGATCATTTATCCAACTTTGTGCTGGATTGCCCATAATTATGAACGATGGTCGGCAACATTCAACGTTCAACATAATAATAATAATGAAACAATTTTTATAGCATCTCATCGTGTTCCAGTGGCGGATTTAAAGGGAGGGCGTGCGACCCTTCCTAGAGCTGTGAAACTTTTTTACCAGATTCTTAAAATTAAATATTTTTAAATGATCTCGATTTGAATCGTCAATCAGATCTCTTACCTAACTGTTACAAAGTCCAATAAAGTGTTAAATTGGATATATCACATTTCTGTTTTAGCTGTTAACTTGCAACGCAGAAAAACTTAGTTATGGCAACTTTTCTGTTTTGAAAAAGCTTCACAGTCGTAACTGGGGCCTAAGCAAAACTCAACGTCTGATGGAGATCTTCAGCCACTTGATTAATTACTTATTAAATGATAGATAAACCATCTGTCAAAATTGAAACGTCAACATACATTTGACAACAGTAGAAAAAATTTCCTAAATTTTCTAATTGAGTATATAAGGATTTGTTAAAACTCTTTAATATGACAACGACCAATTTCAAATACCGCGGAATTGCTTGCTGACAGCGCTCGAGAGCGTTTAAACGATTAACAGATTTGACAGGAGCAAATGACAAACTAAATGTGCCGAAAACTCTGATTTTATTTTTAATGGCCTCGCCTTATCTAAATAATTTTGTATTGCATAGCACCGAGCGATTTTTTTAAATTTTATTTACCCGTTAGTTCTTTTATGTTTTGCCGCCTCGATTAATTTTAGTTATTACTTCTATAATGTTTATTTTATGTTATTTACTTATTTAGTGTCACAGTGAATTTATAAAAGTTCTAGTTTTTGTTAAACTATTCTACTGTTTTTTCATATATTAAAAAATACATAAGTAAAATGTGCTGTTGTGTTAATTATTACAATAAAAACTTGAATTTATTCTCATTTCGAATAAATTTCAGATTTTACGGCCTAACGTGGAACAATAATTTTGTTTTGTAAGCCACATTCTAGAATGAAATGCCTATTTCACTACTACTAGGTACTAGCATCAACACCACTTAAATAAGATATTATTGCGCCTCCCCCCCCCCCTAGAAAAGATACTAAATCCGCCGCTGTCGTGTTCCTCCATTCAACGCTATCTCATCAGTGTTTAAATCAACGATTTTGGCTATAGAAAATTTGGTCATATGATGCAAACATTAGCTGAATTGTATCAGTAGCTGCAGTTGGTATAAACAAAAAAATAAACGGAAACTAATTTTGTTTACTTATTAAAAACGAAAAAATATAGTATGCCAATGCCTTTATTGTTTGTTGACAATAATCATTTGTTCGGTTGTAAAGATCGTCATAATTAAGGCATTATGAAAATATATAATGACACTACATTCGTTTTTCAAGTATTTTTAATACCTTAATTTAGAAACCACAAAAGAAAAAATCCAGAAAAAGGTATAATTTTTATGGAATAAAAGCCGTCCTCCATTTACACTTCATTCTACTTCGAAATGTGTCTAAGGCCCGGTCTTTTCATCTCAATTAACTTTATCTGACGATTGTGATCACAATTGTTACTATGGGAATAAACCGTCAGATAAAGTTAACTGAAGATGAAAAAACCGGGCATAAGTCATAAAATGTAAATTCGCAAATCCCTACTGCGACATGAGCGGACAGGAACAATGTTACTCCACCAGTATAGAAAATAATAGTGGACTTATTTCAATTTAATTTTAATAATTATATCAGACAAATTAAATCTAAAGCACTAAACAACAATTAAGAATTTTTATCTTATTGAATTTCTTGAAATTTAAATTTAAATTCATGTAATTGTTCTAATGTCAAGAAAAATTTTTTTATTTTATTTTAAATATAATTTTTATGGCAGTACTGGGAAAATAATAATAATCAATTACTTAATTGGAAGCTAACTGAGTCCACAAAATTATTCTGATAGTTCTCAAAATGTATAGAGATATTGAAAAATATAATCATTAATAAGTAATTTAAATAAGAAGGTAATTAAGGAAACAGGACCGGATTAATGTTGTCAGAAGTACATATAATCGTCTACCAAATGACCCATTTCATTAGGTTGTAAGTAGACCGAGTCGAAATACTTCTTCAAAAGTGCGTCGCAAAACACTGAATGTTGTGATGATTTAATTTCCAATTTACTGGAATATTTTACAAAGGAAACAAATAATTTCGGTCCTTTAATTCCGGTTACTCAAGTTCAGAAACGGGTGGCCGAAGCTTTAAAAATTAGCGACCGAAAAGTTTGTAAGGTCGCGAAGAAAAACGCTGAACCAGTGGCTAGAGTGAGTTTTCCTCAACAAACTGTTACGAAAAGGCGATGCCCAAAAACGAAGGATATATGTGAATCTGTGAAAATGGAAATTCGCAACACTGTCTATGAGACTTACGTGAACAAACAACATATTACACTCGATATACTTCTAGAAAAATTAAGAAATAAGGAATTTTTTCCGTACAATCGAACGAGTCTTCAAAGAGTCCTGCACGATATAGGATTTCATTTTAAAAACGATAATAATAGGCGAGCATTATGTGAAAAGCCTCACGTAGCAAATCTCAAAGTAACATTTCTTAGAAATTATATTAAATATCGAGAGGAAAAAATGTATTTGTTTATACGGATGAAACTTGGATATTTGCAAGAGGTGGCAATAAACGACCTTGGCAGGAGGATAGTGTAAAATCGGTAAAAAAAAACTGCATGAGCGACGGTTATATTCAGAAAAATGTTCTTAATATGTGGAAAGAAGTATTGGCTATAGTAACACCTCAAATGTGGGAGAAGACAATAAATCACGTAGACAAGGAGATTTCCAGATGTGGGAACGTGAAAAACAATTGAATAAAGAAGTGGAACCCTTGATTATTATTGTTAATAATGATGACAGTGACGATAACGAAGTTAACTGTGAATGTCCGTAAAGAATGTCGACAAACTTATAACTTTTTCACCATGATAATAATAATAACGATAAATTTTAATTTCAGTTTAATTTATTTTTAAATTTTAAGTGGTAATTCCTAATTTTGATCACTTTAAATTAATACCGATGAGAAGTTAGCAATAAAGTTCCAGCAACAAAATTATAAAATTTCAAATCGCTGTCCCCGCTAAAATAACGATCACAGATCAATAATATCTAATCCATTCCAAAGAGTATAATGTGTACTCTCTCATTGCACCAAGAAATTGAAAAAATATTTGATAATAGTGACATTCAGAGCAATGGAATAATATAATACAAAGTTCAAACGCTCATATCTCATTAACTAACATTTGCATAAACTTTTTCTTTACAGAATATGAAAGTACACATCGAGATCTTTCGTTTTAAGTCATCTCTGAGTTTTAGCCGGTCGATTTGAAGTAATTAGAATTTAATTAAAAGTCACCTTATTTGCAAAAAAAAAGAAGAGTAAATTTAAACGCTCATATCTCATGAACCAGCATTTGCATAAACTTTTTCTTTACAGAATATGAAAGTACACATCGAGATCTTTCGTTTTATGTCATCTCTGAGTTTTAGTCGGTCGATTTTTAGTAATTATAAGTTAATTAAAAGTCACCTTATTTGCAAAAAAACAACAGTAACTTTAAACGCTCATATCTCATTAACCAGCATTTGCATAAACTTTTTCTTTACAGAATATGAAAGTACACATCGAGATCTTTCGTTTTATGTCATCTCTGAGTTTTAGCCGGTCGATTTTTAATAATTAGAAATTAATTAAAAGTCATCTTATTTGCAAAAAAACAACAGTAACTTTAAACGCTCATATCTCATTAACCAGCATTTGCATAAACTTTTTCTTTACAGAATATGAAAGTACACATCGAGATCTTTCGTTTTATGTCATCTCTGAGTTTTAGCCGGTCGATTTTTAATAATTAGAAATTAATTAAAAGTCACCTTATTTGCAAAAAAACAACAGTAACTTTAAACGCTCATATCTCATTAACCAGCATTTGCATAAACTTTTTCTTTACAGAATATGAAAGTACACATCGAGATCTTTCGTTTTATGTTATCTCTGAGTTTTAGCCGGTCGATTTGAAGTAATTAGAATTTAATTAAAAGTCACCTTATTTGCAAAAAAAATAAGAGTAAATTTAAACGCTCATATCCAATGAACCAGCATTTGCATAAACTTTTTCTTTACAGAATATGAAAGTACACATCGAGATCTTTCGTTTTATGTCATCTCCGAGTTTTAGTCGGTCGATTTTTAGTAATTAGAAATTAATTAAAAGTCACCGTAATTGCAAAAAAACAGGCATGGGCTTTTAACGGCTAATTACTTCAAATCGACCGACTAAAACTCAGAGATGACTTAAAACGAAAGATCTCGATGTGTACTTTCATATTCTGTAAAGAAAAAGTTTATGCAAATGCTGGTTAATGAGATATGAGCGTTTGAACTCTGTATTATTCAATTGCTCCGAACGTCACTTTTATCAAATATTTTTTCAATTTCTTGGTGCAAGGAGAAAGTACACATTATGCTCTTTGCAATGGATTAAATATTATTGATCTGTGATCGTTATTTTAGCGGCGACAGCGTTTTGAAATTTTATAATTTTGTTGCTGGAACTTTATTGCGAACTTCTCATCGGTTAA
Organism: Serrognathus titanus; assembly: GCA_039766575.1. Classification (NCBI taxonomy): domain Eukaryota; kingdom Metazoa; phylum Arthropoda; class Insecta; order Coleoptera; family Lucanidae; genus Serrognathus; species Serrognathus titanus. Next base: position 10,974,533 of record CM077914.1, read on the forward strand.
ATTAATGCGTATTTTTTTTTTCATGCGTTCCTAACATCTTTAATTTTTTTTTCCTTCTATTTCAAGTAATAAATGTTGTTACATATCATAAAACCATGGACTTCCGACGCAACTCGATAAAATAAATAAATTATTTTGGTAATGTGTACGATTGCCCCAGTTGAAGTCGTTCACGAAGACATTCGTTCCTGAGTTCAACCTTGTCTACCTACATGTAGTAAATAGAGACAAAACGAGAGACATACCTTAAGGCGGTACGCAAGGCTGCCCGGCATAGAAATTGTGTGACACAGAAAGAGACCTGTAATATGAACCGTGTGTCTTCTCAACACGATGATTTAGGACCAGTTTTACAATGGCTAGATAAACTAAGAATACGCTATACTTGGTATATCCATAGTTAAAACTATAGTTATACCAAGAATCAACAGTTTTAACTATAGATATACCAAGAACAGAGTTATACTTAGTTTATCCAATCATTGTAAAACTGGCCCTTAGACGCATATCCAAATACATTCACTTTACCCAATATCAAATCGACTTGATTTTGAACTGAATTGATTTTAATCAACAGAAAGATTATTAAAGGAATGATGTTTTGAAATTAAAATTAACATAATCTCAAAATATGTATGAAATCGCATGACTGATAACTAATTTTAAAAACTCGTATGGGATGCGGGAGGGTAAACTCAATCACTTCCTCATCACTGATCGCTAATTGAATAACTGCAAATGGAATGCAATGCGTGATTTTTAAGCGAATTTCAATCGATTCGTGTTCAAATAAGTTGTAAATGGAGCACGGACGGCTATTGTAAACAGTGATCAAGATAAAAACGAATTAGAGTAGGCGTTGGTATTTAAACGTGTGTCTTGGATAGCGTCATACTAATATTAATTGTCAATCAATTTTGACATAAATGAATGTTGTTTAACGTTAGTCATGTAGTTGATCATAAAATTCAAAAGTATCTCGGTGCAGACGCTGATCATTTTAAGCATCTGCTTTATTTATTTATTTTTTTTAATAAAACGCGTTTCTTGCTTTGGATGTTTCAATTTCAAATTAAGGTTAGGTCCGAGCCGAAATGTCAAAAGTGACTGAAGGAATGTTCAATGCAATGTTGTCAATTCGTCAATGATTTTCCCCCTTAAACTTGAACTTAAAAACCCCCTAAATTTTGGGACTAAATGCCCTTAATTATTTTTTCCAAAAATTACATTAGAAATCAAACTTAATCATTTTGAAATGGGCAGTCCATTGCCTTACCGGTCTTATCTGAGTCTTTGACAGTTGACAGCTAACCAGCTGGCTGTTGACAACTGATAGCAGCGTCAAGAGCTAGATTTCGGACGTTGCCATGTTTACGCAATGTGAGGATCAATGAAAAGTGCCATGTGGCAACGCTCTGAAATGTTCAATAACACTGCTATCAGCTGTCAACAGCCAGCTGGTTAGCTGTCAACTGTCAAACATTCAGATAAAGCCGGTGAGGCAATGGACTGCACGTTTCAAAATGATTAAATGGAATTCAAATGTTACAGAAAAAGTTTTATTACAAAGAAAAATACTGGATTAAACGTTAATTTTTAATCATTGCGATTTTTCCTTTTCCCCCTAAAAATAACTCAATTTTTTTTCCTAAAATGATCCTTTCATAAAAATTTACCCCTAATTTTAGGGCGAAAACCCATAAGTTGGCAACACTGGTCCAATGAACTTAATGCACATGTGCATGTTTGGTTGCGCATCGCCAACTCTACTTCGTTTTTATTTGATCACTTATTCAGACATTGTTGATTATTGGTCACACTTAAAATGGAAAAGTTTACAATTTTTATTTTTATTTTAAAGAAAGTAAAGTTAAAGCAAATTGATGTATAAGTGAAAAAAATTTTCAACTAACTTAATAAATGACCGAATTATAAAAGTTCAAAATTCCGTTTTCTGACAATAGTTTTCCAGCGGCGTGACGTCATTTTTCCTATTCAGTAAGTTATCACCTTGATCCTTTACAAATTCGTCACTCCTGACGAAGCTGTCAAATGATACCGAAACGTAGAGCGTTAGTGTCATTGTCAGTGTCCGTTTGAGATAATTCGTTACACAATTCCACCGGACAAGAATCTACCTTGATTAAGCAAATACGTAAAATAAAAGTATTTTCGGATGTCATGATTTTGGCCCATCAGAGGTTTAAAAGAAATAATACACATTACTCCCATAATAAACTTAAATATGAATAATATGATTAATTTAACGTATCACTTTCTAATAATGGAGGACTGCACACAAACAAATTTATTTTAAATTACGAAATACGTTTTTAAAAAGCAATCTGATTGGTTTAAACTAACTTTGTATAACGACGATGTAAATAAACAAAGAAAAATCGCTAAGCGAATGCCAAAGAACAGAAAGTACACAAAATTCGCTAAATTTCTCCAGAATTCTCCAACTTCTAATTTCAGGTTGTACAGTTGACGTAAATCGGACCTAAATATTGACATAATTCTTCTTGGAAAATGTCTTTTTAAACAGTCTTTATTGATCACATTGTATTCTCTAATCGATGCACCTTTGACCGCCTGCTTCTTATACCGGTCAGAAAGAATTACATCGCACGATTATATTTTATTGGGAATACTTGCTTTTAATTCTTATTCTTAGAATTCAATTTTATGTCCCCAAAATCCGGTTTCATTAAGTCCGGCTGATCATTGAACCTTGTTTTAACCGTTTGACCACGAACAATTCAGTATGTACACAAAAAAAATGTTTCTTGAAATTTAAAAAACATGAATTTATATAAATTCTATCATACTGATTTAATTGAAATGATCATGTCATAGGTAAGTGACAAAAATTAATGTTGTAAGTGGGTGACTACTGTATACCATTATACCTACCATTTCATGCACTCGCGCAAAAGTCGCTTTTAACATTTCCTTCAAATAAATTAAAACGTCAAAAGAACTAAAATACATTTAGAAGCCATATTTCACATTAAAAAATACAAAAAAAAAAAAAAAACGCGTGCCAAATCTTTCCGATCAAGTGACAGCTGGTGACGAAGGTTTCGCGTTACCCACAATTTTTTCCGCACACGTGCGTTAAGCTCCACCCCTGCGACATCATTGGCGTAAAAGAGGGGTATCAGAGAATTCCAGTCGATGTTCATAAACATCATTTTTTCCTCTCGGCCGGTGGGTATTTTTAAAACGCCCAATTCCAAAAATACTTTTCGACTAGTCGCTGAACGGTTGGACGAGAAATGTTTAAAATTAAATTTCCGATTCGCGTTGAAAGAACCCGCGGCTGCGGCTATGTGTCCTTTGCGAAAACGAGATGGGGGGATTGGAAAAAAAAACATTGCGCCAAAAACAGATGAATCTGTTTAATGTGGACGTCATAAAATATCTCGCTTTAATTATTCCACAGTTGCACATTAAAGATCACGGATATGATTTTTTTAATTTTTATTATTTCTGGATAATTAGGAATAAATTTCATACAGGAATTCATACTGAATTGGTTTTCTCTTTTTTGCAGTAGATAGACTTTATGTCAAATCATTATTTACAAAAAAAAAGGTATTTTTATAATAAATACAGTGTGATTTTTAATGACTGATGATTTGAATTGACCGCTATAGTAAATTGTTATTACGTTAGCAACACCGATTTTGACATTCAGCTTTGATATTTTTCTTCTGATATCAGAACGAAATGTTTAAAATTAAATTAAATAAATTAAAAAAATAGTAAAATTAAAAAAATAGTAAAATAAAAAAAAGTAAAACATCAAAAAAGCATCTGCAAAAAGAACAATTTCTTTTGCGATCAGAATTGTCCTGATCCTGGACTATTTTCCATGAGCTTGATATCAATATTTACATCCACGAGATGAACGGCAGAACAAAAGTGATGGCGTGCAGATAAATTCTAAAAACTGACATCCAAAAGCTGACGTACTTTAAGGAACAACCAATGAGGTAAAAAAATTAATAAAATTAAAAATAATACGCGTCAATGAACTTGCAACAAAGCCGGTACTATGTTTCCTAAAATTCCCCATGTTATTAGCTTCACTTTAATAATTGGATGCAAACATTAATATCCCGCAGGACATTTCTAATACCTCAGACTTGTTACATTCCGTAATTCAAATTCTAGTTTTAGATTAATCACGCCATCTATGGAGCCAGCCAAAGATTCTACTACTTTCCAGATTCGCCTTAGGTGGCGGTAGAATTTGCTGGAACGTTCGCTACTTATTCCACTCTGTTCTCAAGTTCGAGTGAATTACTATACAATGTGGAAAAAAAATAAGCAACAAATTCGACAAAAAAATGAACTAGATAGCGATTAGAAGAACGATTAAGTTATAGAAGTGTTATTTGTTAGACAAGTGTTGCAGCTCATTATTATTGTGCTTTCATTGTTTTTAGTGATCGTAAATATTAAAGTGTTTTTAAAATAAACAACGATTATAATATGGGAACTCCGAGGTCGTAACAGTATGTAAACAATAATCAACGATTATTATTTGTGAACCCCGAAGTCGTAACAGCATGTATACATCTAGAAAGATATGAAATAAAATTAGAAGATCTTAATTGCTTCCTTCGCTTATTCTTATTTATTCCGCTAAAATAAACTGTGATAAATGGCGGGAAAAATGTTTAAAAAATTAGATATATTAGATATAACAAAATTACGGCAAAAGTACCTACTGCATCATCTATGGAATACAAAAGCTGAGTTTTATGAATACAGCGACAAAACTGTACAGGGTGGGCCAAATTCGACACTTTTAATAGGAAACTCCTATTTTTAGAAGAGTTAGACAAAAACTGACCTCGGTCCCTGAAGCTCGATTTTTAAGACAAAGTTTCGATATCTTGTACCGCTTAGGAGCTACAGGGCCTTTCTCAAAATTCTACGATTTCTAAAAGCCTTCATAACTTTTTTGTTTATGAAAATTTTTGATTTGTGTAAAAATTTCTTTGAGGCACTTTTTCATGCAGAATTCATTGCTTCAAATTATTTTTTTCTAAACTGCTCAATATTTTGAGCTTTGATTTTTTATATGAAGCACCCTATATATTTTTAAGTTTTTGAAAGGAGTATAAAATTTCATTCATAAAAATATAAAACACTTGATATTTTATTCAAACAGTTTGTGAAATATAGAGTTTCAAAGTTTTAATCAAAAATTTAATTGTTTTTACAGCATTGAAGTAGGCTATGGATGACGATAACTAAGCGATTTAAGTTTTTGTAACTTCCTGGTAGGCCGCTATCAAAATTTGATACAATATCTTACAGTACTTGCATTTCTCTTGAATTTTACTATCTCTATAAAATAGACTTAGGGAGATAATTAACATGTACGAAAACTACGAGAAATACGACATGTTATAATATTTATACCAACTCAATACTTCATGAAGTGCCTTTAACTTGTAAGTGTATATGTGTACTGAAGATGACAGCGTATCTGCCGAAATATGTATCTACGGATACAATCTATTTTGATTTATATTTAAGGATATAAACTTTTTTGATTTATATTTACTTTTTGATTTGTTATTTCTAAACCAGTGTCTTCTTTACTAATATTAAATGTTAAAGTGTTTTATGGAAATTGGCGAAAATTCAGAAGCAGCGATTAATCTTTACCATGAGTGGTATCCTGAAAAATGACAATCCTTCAGAGATATATTCCTGAAATTTAAAAACAATTTAATAAATTTTTAGTCATTTAAACTGATAAAAACTAAAAATTATGAATCTCAAAACGGAAACAAAGAATTAGAGATCATACTTTAGGGAGAAATTAAAAATGACCGACGCCAGTTGGAGCAAACATCTTAGCAAGAATTTCTGCAATGCGAATTTTAAAGAAACAAAGATTCTGACCTTATTGAATAAGAAAAATTCATCACTACCAGTCCTTGAATTGGTGATGTCAGCTCAAACCATAACAAAACGGAAACGTTTAGGTTTAGTACAAAATGGCCGACAATTTGATACTTTATGTAATTTTTGCACAATTTCGATTACATTATCATTTATTCGTTATAACTTTGTTATATTTATTAAAAATAAAGTAATATTTTTATGGCTCATTGAATCTTCAAGAAGTATTAGCTGTCATCATCCACAGCCTACTTGAAAGCTGCAATAACCATTAAAATTTTAATTAAAACATGAAAGCTCTACAACTCAAAAATTTTTTGAATAAAATATCAAGTGTTTTATATTTTTGTAAATAGAATTTTATGCTCTTTTCAGAAATGTAAAAATATATAGGATGTTCCATATAAAAAATCAAAGTTCTAAGTAATATCTCAAATATTGAGCACTTTGGAAAAAAATAACTTGTAGCAATGAATTCTGCATGAAAAAGTGCCTTAAAGAAGTCTTTACAGAAATCAAAAATTTTCATAAACAAAAAAGTTATTAAGGTTTTTAAAAATCGTAGAATTTTGAAAAACGCCCTGTAGCTCCTAAACGGGTCAAGATATCGAAACGCGGTCTTCACTATTAATTTTGTCTTAAAAATTGAGCTGTAGGGACCGAGGTCAGTTTTTGTCGAACTCTTCTAAAAATAATGAACAATGTTCTTACGACAAATTGTGCCATCTTTGGTTTCTCACCAGCTATTACAAACAGAGTAGTCCTGGTTGTTTCTCAAACCGCCACAGGACTAATTGTTTCAAAGAAATCAACTCCTGATGTCCGAGAGTAGCCTTTCAATCACGAATCGTGCTTTACACATCTAATTACTTGTGCTTCCATCATTTGCATATTTTATTTTCGATCCCCAAAGACTTTCCTTCATCGAGATAATTCTAAAAGATCCCAGTGGTGTAGGCTTTTGGCGTAATTCACATACATAATTCCCTACTTGAAAAAGGCTTGCGCATTGAACAGATGGAGGAAATTGGGAAAACGAGTATTTACGAAAAAAGGAAAATTATATTTTTGACCATTAACATTAATAAGCCCTCGTGCAGACCTTAGTCAAATGTGCAACGAAGCCTAGTTTTATTTTTCGCAATTTCTTCTATTCATTAGAATTATTACTATATTGCTCCATCGTTTATTAATGGCTTATTTCTTAAAGTAAGCAAGTTTCCTCTTGATGTTCTCCTGCATTCTTCTTTTCACCTCAGTTATTTCAAGATTCTTTTGCCTTGCATCTATAACTTTTTTCCAACTGCAGCTCCCTAATAGTTCTAAACCGTCAAAAGCATGCACTCATCCAAATTGTATACTTGATGATACGATCATTACTTTGTGGGCAGCTGAGTCTGATCCAATTACTTAGAACTGCTTTGGAACAAACTTACTGTCTTGCATTGTCATTCTCAGTATGATGATCCCATCCAATAACACAAACATTCATTTCTCGAAATGAAATACAAATTAACTGCAATGTTTCCTCAGTTTTGAAAATTAAATCCTGCCTCAGTGTGAGAGGATTTCTTTAAGAAAACTAACTCTGCGTGCAATCATCTCTGTTGCCTCACTAGCTAGCTATCAGGGAAACTCTTCAACAATATCTCTTCTGCTAAAAGGTTTTCCAATATTTCTTTACCTCCAGATTTTTCTTTTAAAAAATACTCAGTTTTATACTTAGAAAAATCATCTCTAAAATCAATAACACGTATATTTTTTGCTTCTGAGTGACGTTTCTGGCTTAGGTCCACATACATCTACTTTTAGATTGTGGTAGGACGGCCAAATTTGAATCGATGCAGTTTTTCGTACATAACGAGCTTCACACGATTCATGATTCCATTTTATGCCATTTTTACGTAATCAAAGATTTTAAACCTTTAAAATATGGACCATTTATGTCCATCTGCTGTATCTGCATTTTTCATCAGTAGGACCACTCCCATGCCTTAACAGAACAGCAATAACTGTTCTTTTGCCATTTCTAAATTCTTACTGATAGTATACTCCTCCCTTATCTAAGACTGCATCCGCACAGAAATGATTTTGATTTCTTTCTGGAACATAGCATACTTTAGTAAGGTAATCAGGTTTCCATTTGTCACAAAACAATATTTGCCATATTCCTGAGACTATTAATCAAACTATCCGCTGATTACAGCCATTTACACTGCTGCTTGTCTTCTTTTTTTTTTTCTCTGTTTATACCATCACTAAGACAAAGAGGTTGAAAAGTGTAAATCACACTTTTGGTAAAAACTGATACATATTGCCTGAGTCTAATAATCAATCTATCCTGTGATTATTGTCCTCTGTAATGGTACATGCCTTCTTTCTTTTTCTCTTAGTTTATACCTTCACTATGAGCGCGTATAAACTGTTCATCACCAAGGCAAAGCTATTTTTAGGGTTGACGAGGGTAAATACGATGAAAGCAGTATTGGTAGAAAATAGTGCGATATTCCTGAGGTTAATAAATCAATCTATCCTGTGATTATCGTCCTTTATAGTGGTACTTGCCCTCTCACCTTTTCTCTGGGTTCATACCTTCCACCATGAGCGCGTATAAAGTGTCCATCACCAAAGCAAAACGATTTTGGGGTTTAAAAGTGTAAATAAGACAAAAGCAGTTTCGATGGAATATGGTGGGATATTCCAAAGTCCATTAATCAATCTATCTACTGATTACTAATCATTTATATTGCTACTTGTCTCTCAGCCTCTTTACCACGAGCGTATATAAAATGCCCATCATCAAGACAAAGCGATTTTGGAATTGAAAAGTGTAAATATGACGAAAGCAGTCTTGATGAAATGTGATACAATTCTCCCAAGTCACCTGGTTCCTTTTTGCCATTTTAAGTTGCCTCTTTTGAAGTGGTTCCTTCTTTTTCTTTAACTTTTTGTAACATAGGCGGATGATTATAATTCAAACACTTCATTCCCTTATTTTCAAAACTATTATGTTTTGCTATTAGCGTTACACTTGGTGTACTACCTGAAGGCATCGTTCACGAAACCGAAATCGTTCTGTAATACCAATGGCAGTCTATTTTCATATTTGCAAATGATGCCCAGGCATTCTTAAATTCCAGATATTCATTTGGCAATGCATTGATGTTTCTATTCAGCAACGTTAGTAACTCTCTCTTTTTAGATTCTAATTTCTCTTGAAAATCTTGCCATATTCTTTGTAATGTTACGTTTTGAATACAAACCTTTAAAGTGTGTTTTATTTCTTTGCTCTTTGTTGTTTAGCTTCCAACTAGACATTTCAGTGGGTATTAAACACACACATCTGACAAAGATAACTGCATCTTCAAATTTTTTGATATTTTTGATAATGCATCAAGCATTTTCAATTTACCTCATTGTAATTCCAATTTTCGTCCAAAAATTGCAAAACCAAAAAAGCATTCAACTAAATTGTTTCGCAACATAAAAAAATAAAACATATCTGGGAATATTACTTTGCAACAATTTCAATTATGCATTTCATTTTCAAAATGGCGGAACGTACAGGATTTGCTGATATATATACTAATAATTTTTTCGCACATGCTTTATTTGCTTTGCCAACGAATAAATAACCAGTCGCATTCTTGGCAGCCAGAAAAAAAGTTTATGTGTTGTTTTATTATATGAAATAAAAATGTACACGCAAAATTTACCCACGCAAACACATTATTTAATACTCAATATTTGAAAATTAAAAGAAAAATTATGAACATTTTTATTATCTAATTGGCACTTTATAATTTCTTTTTAAAGAATTTTAGCTTGGCATTTAACGTAAACATTGTAACCAAGAATCACCTGTACTGCACTCTATCCACTCCATTACTGACATGTTTGACATTTAAAGTCTAAACGTATGCAATCAATTATGATTTATTATCCTATCAGGTAATTAAATCAAAGAACACGTACGAGTATACCCGCGAGTATTTTTCTACGTTTACAGTTACCGGCGTTTTCTGTGTTATTTATTTATTTATTTATTTATAAAACGGCACGTTGACTTCTGCAGGCCTTTCATATGCTAATTTCACGACGAGAATAATAATAATAAGCCTTATCTTTAACACCTTTTCATTCTATTTTTACCTGTCCTGACATTCTCGTCGAAGTGTAATTTTCTGCTGCGTTCAATAATGATTCAATTTACTCGGTAATTACTCTTAATAATATCCGTTCAGTTTATCTATATTAAATCTCGGTAAAAGTAAATAATAATAGTTATGTTAATGATTATATAATTCAAAAATTTTTCAATGACATAAGAATGTGTTTAGTAATTTATAAATGCAAACAGAAAAAGTGAATTCTTCTAACGTGCATTGCTTCTTCAAGGACATACATTTTCTTTTAAATAAATAATTCTTACCGATAAAAAAGTAATATAAACTGAAATTTTTAAACTAAATTAATTTTAAATCTTATTGTTTAAGAATAAGTATGTAAAGCCGCGTATTCACCAAAACTCTGAAGAAGTTCAGAGTGGACTGACGACGGGTACCCGTTTATGAATACCCGTTACCCGATAAGTACCCGAGAATTACCCGAGAATTACCCGGTAAGTGTCCGAGAACTGAGTGACTTTTTTTTTAATTTAAATTGGGTATCATAAAATAAATGTTTGGAGAATTAGTCTTGCTTTGCAACATCAGTGACTTCGGATACTTCTATGAGAGATTTTCAAATCGTTATTCGATACTTATCGAGTAGCTATCCAGATAGTTATCGGCTATCGAGTACATATCGAATACCCGGGTATTTATCGGGTAACGGGTAATATCCGGGTATCAATAACAGGCACCCGGGTAACAAAATTATCGGGTTTCGATTTCCCTAGTTCAGAGCTGAACTTGATGTGCACGCTTCTCGTATTCGGTGGTTCGGCGAACCGAACCCGATTCGTGAAATAGCGGTAAGACGGGTGACAAGTTGCAAGCCAGCTTGAAAGTCATTTCCTGTGTGGATGTATATTTGAAAATTAACAACTGAATAATAACGAACCAATTCGGTGCTTTTGTTCTGATATAATTCAACAGATTTTGGTGTGTGCTCTAGGCTGTTTTTAGTGAACACGCACCTTTAGAAAGCTAAATGATAATACTTTCTGAATTATCCTCTCACTACGTGTATGTACAGAGTGAATCGAGAGTAGAAGAAAATATTTAAAGGGGCGATTTTATGCGTTTTTATAAAAAGGAGTTTATGTGAATATAGTTATTTCTCCTATACAGGGTGTGAATCAGGAGGACAGAAATTTGCGATGGATATTATCAAAGAGAAAACGAATTTAGATAACGCATAGATATATCCTACCCAGAACGAGCACGTACAATTCGACACCCAATGTCGATCGTCCAGCAACATAACACCAAACGTGCCGCGTTGAAGAAGTACGAATTCATTAGCGTCCCCGCAGGCTACAAAAATTTCCTCTCTGTTTATTACATAGGGAAGATTTGATTTAGATGTTGCTTATAATTATTATACTCCTACAAAAATCCCTCAAAAATCCTGGCAATTTATTTTGCAACAACTGAAACTGCTGTTTATTATAAATATCTTGTTTTATAATGATTCCTACAATCGTCTCCCTCTCCTGATTCACCCTGTGTTCGTTGACTAAAATTTCTTTCATATCATATTTTTGCAGATAGATTCGTTCATACAAATCGCAAAGAATAAATTTGTCAATTTATTCAAAAAATTAAACACCTAAGTGTAACAAAAGGCTGGGTTATACATACTGTGTCGAACTAAGGGCGACGAGTGAGTCATGCACTCGCCTGGCCGGCGGCGGACCGCGGAAATGTCTGGGACCGATTCGCGATAATTCCGCCGTCGAAATACTCTAGAAGCTGCTGGAAAAGCCACTCCGGTATAAATACACGAACACGAGGAGTCTTCTTTAGTTAGACGTAGAGTTTAGTTAATGTTTAATCGCTCGGCTTGTGAAAATAAATTATTCATAGTCTGTTCTAAATAAATCAGTGTTAAGTTTTGTTAATAAGTTAGTTATTAGTCTCAACGAGTATTTTATTTAAAAATAAATCAAAAACGGACCCTAAATTCACTATAATACATTATGTATACAGATGTCAAGATGTCCCAGCCCATCTGAGCTATAGCAAATTGGCATGGAATTTCAAATATTGTTCATTTTTAGGTTCCTAAGACAAAACACGAGAAAAACTCACATCGATCAAATACAACTTGATAATATTTAAAGAATTGAAGTAAAATATTTTCAAAAAAGTAGTTTTATTTTAATATCCTGTTTTTAACGGTTTATTCCAGCAAGCAGTTAGTAGCTTTGCTCGTGGAGCAGTTCTGCACTAGTTCAGAATCGTCAAATCCATGCATTCATGAAAGGTGTACGCTTGAAAGCATCATTAAAACCTAGCATTACATTGCTGGGCATTTGATTTTAACAGTTCCGAACTAGTCCAGAACTGCTCCGCGAACAAACCTAGCAATTCGTAGTCTATCAGCTTCGCTCAAGGTTACTGTATATTGAAGGTAGCGCCAACTTTTTTCTATCTCTTTTAATTTGGGGTTAAATTCATTTATAAACTCCGTAGCCAACAGTAACATTTCATCTATGGTTTCATCGCGTCCTTTTTAATTTGGGGGACGCAAGTCGCGGAAATTAATGGCGGTACCTTCGAAATACTTCTGCTCGAATATTTCAGGTTCGAAACCCAAAAAATCTTTTTTATTTTTAAAGATTCTTGTCCGATAAAAATTGTATAATAGATTATTTTAACGGACACTTAAAATTCGCACTATCGCTTTACGTTTCTATTCCATCGATCGATAGCTTCGTCAGGATTAAAAATAAAAATTATTCAAACTTTAATCATCTACATTTTAATATTAATAATTTCTATAATAGAATAATAATAATGTAAATGATTACGAAAGTTAACTAAAATTGTGTGACTGGCAATATAGAAAGTGTTAGGAAAGAGTTTATACATATATTTCGGCCTTATTAGGCCTCATCAGAACTCTGTACCTTAAAAAAATTTGGTTTATTGAAAAATTTAGAAAAACTTACCCCTTTTTTGAATTTCTAAAATCCCAAAAAACAAGAACCAGAATAAATGATAAAAATATTAAATTCTTTTGCGATTGCATTCTCTAGTAAAATCACTTTCTACATTGCCAGTTACACAATTTTAGTTAATTTTCATAATTTTCGTCTGGCAAGAAAACTTGATTTTGTAAATGATTACATATACTGACTATGTAAAAGAACACCAAGAATAAATTATTATTTTTTAACCAAATTTTGCATATGAGTTGTGAGTGACCAAAATAAAGACGGATTAAAGTTTTATCTCTATTTCTTCAGTAGTTCCAGCAAAATTTTTTAAAATTTTTTATGCTGAAGACTAAGTTGGCGCAATATGTAGGGGTCAGTTGATTATTTATGTCCCTTTGACGTGTTTGGCGTATTGTTTAAAATGCCCAGAATTCGTCGGCTTTCCAATTTGAGGCAATTAAGTGATTTTGAGCGCGGTCAAGCAGTGCACCTTCGAGAAAGAGGTTTATCTTTTCGCCAAATTGCTGCCCGTTTAAACAGAACGGTGTCAGCAGTAGCGAAGTGTTATCGTGTTTGGTCTGAGGAAGGACGAGAACAACAAGCCAGACGTTCAGGGCTGCTCCGACAAACAACAGCACGTCAAGACCAATTGCCTAAGATTGCTGGCTGTGAGGGAATATTTTTCGACCACCCATTCGATTGTAGACCAATGGTTTGGAGAAGAAGGCAGAAGGGTAACCACTGGAACCATCTACAGACGAATCAGATCTTTTGGGCTCATGTCTTACCGGCCGCACTTTGTGCTACCACCCACCCCGATCACAAAAGGCAATGGTTACTGTGGTCCTGAGAAAAGTTACAGTGGGATGAAGAATGGCATCAGGTGGTCTTTAGTAACGAATCCCGATTTTGCTTGGGTATGAACAATGGTCGGATAAGGGTTAGGAGACGACGTGGAGAAGGGAAACATCAACAGTTTTTCGTAGAACGCCAAGTAAACCAAACTGTTGGAGTTATGATGTGAGGGACAATTGGGTATGGTGTTCGTTAGGGGCACCATGAATGCTCAACGATACGTTGCGGATATTATAGAGCCTCATCTTCTTCCGTATCTTCACACCTTACCAAACCCTGTTTTTCAGCAATATAATGCCCGCCCGCATATTGCCAGAGTTACTATGGCTTGTTTTGAAGAGGCTGAAGTCAGCCTTCTTCCTCGGCCTCCAAAATCTCCTGATTTTTCTCCTATAGAATATGTTTGGGATATTATCGGCAGATGGCCAGTTACTTCATCCTCCACAGACTCTGGAAGAGCTCCGACACCAAATCAAGTGGAATTGAATGAAATACCCCAGGAGGACATTGATAACCTCATCAACTCAATGCCACGTGTTAGGAAATGCAGAGAGCACCACGACGGGGCAACGCATTATTATTATTAAAATAATAATTCTGTATTGTTCTTTTGCTTTGTTTCAAATATTGATCGTTTACTTATTTTGACCACTTAAATATAACATACTAAAATCAGTTCAATTGAATGACTACTTCTTGGTGTTCTTTTACTTTCGTCAGTCAGTATATTTCAATAATTCAAAAGAAATAGTATTCGAACCCAAGCGGAAGCCGGGATCAAACCGTTTGCCGAAGTTAAACGTTAAAAGTAGAGTACCAAAGTTAAACTAGATTTTCGAAAATCCTTTTCTTTAATTATTTAAATAATTGTGATGTAATTCTTCATAATTTCAAACATTAAGTTGTATTCGTTGGGGAACTAGCAGAAGAAATGTGATTTTTTGTCGTATTTTGTCTTGGAAACATAAAAATCGACAATATTTGAAATCCCATGTTAATTTCCTATAGCTCAGAGAGGGGGGGGGGGCACTGGGTATGTAGTATTAACAAGCTCGAATTGTTGCCTTGAAATATTTTCTTCCCTGAAATCAATATAAATTGGTACAAAAGCACAGTTTACTGAAAATATCAAAACTCGATAGTATATGTATTTGTCCTCGAATACTCAATAATCTATCAATTATTCATGTCTCTGGTCAAGGATAATGCTTTCCATAAATCACTGTCAGCAGTGAATATTCATGATTCACGGTGTCATGGTAACCATCATTGTTTATGGCGTATAATGAAGGAAATTCTAGCAAATCTTTATAGTCCTTCCTTTTCGTATAGCATATTTTTATCGCATGGTTTTAGTAGCGTTCTTATTTAATTGTAATTAAAAATTCTTAGTATTTGTAGTCGAGGACAAAGTATAGTATATGACTCGCTAAAATGATTGCTATTATTACCTCGGATAATTGCAAAAATGAGTTTTTGAGTTTATTTTGGGGTGTCTGAAAATGATTTTGAGGTTTCGAGAGTGATTTTTTATAAAAATTTTATTTAGTTTTTAAAAGCGCTCATTCTCTTGATCTGAAAGTAACACCTCAAGTGCTAATTTCATTATTAAAACAAAATTTATTTCAATACAAAATTAAAGAATTCCTTCAGTGCACTTTAATTTGAAGCAGGCGACTATAATTATAATTAATTCATTTCAAGTAATAAAAATTAACTAATAATAACAACCACATCTCTACAGAGACCTGATTTATTTATTTTAATTTTAATTTAATAACCCCTTTCAGTGCACTTCAACTTTAAACAGTCAGCTTAATTATAGTTAATTCATTCCAAGAAGTAATAGAAATTAACCATTCCTTTATAGAGGTCCGATTTATTTATTACTATTTTTTTTTATCTAACTACATGCTTAAAGTATTTTCACTTTTTAATTTCTTTGCATATTTTAAATCAACTTGTAAATAAAAAAACCACTTCAAATAGTTGAAACTCAACAGTTTTCGCAAATTATCTTAATTTTACAACTTCACACCTCTAAATTTATTCTAAAACTTAAACACCTGTGTAACATGCAACAATTACTTTTCATAAAAATACTTTGCTAATTAATTCATCTCTCAGATGTAACGCAGAGCGTAAACTAATATAACATGTGCTATTAAAAAGCTTTTTTGCAAACTTTTAAAAATAAACCCGCCTTATATAAAAACAATGATAGAGCAAACATCTGCTGAGTTTTTTCTTTTCTTTTTTTAACGCACAAAAGTGGCTGAAAAACTGAGACGCTTTTGCATGCATGTGGAAGTGAAGACAGATAAAAGGCGAACGGATTCTTGTATGTCTGAAATGCAAACATAAATGCGAAAAACTTTTGAATTTGTCGAAAAAACAATTTACAAAACAAAACACGTTAGAGATAATTATATTTGAAGAATGAAAGTACGTGAGTGCGCCTTGAAAAAAAAATGAAAATTATTTATTATTAACAACCGAAGAAGCGAAGTTTTATGACCTGCCAAATAATAATAAAAAAAAGCAGCACAAACCCAAGAATTCAAAGGCACCTTTTGCCAAGCAAAATAAAATCTTACGAACTTTTCTTGCCAAGTTAAATGCAAAAATCTAAATAATTGCCAAATCAAATAACAAAGAGCAGCGAAAACGCCTCGAAATGATAGCATTACGTCGAAACGCAAACAATAGGAGAAAGGCGGTCGTTAGAAGCCGCGCGGTAAGCACCAGATAACACGAGCGACCAATAAGAACAAAGATCGGCACGTGCCGGCTGTCAAATTACGAAAATTCTAATAGATTGACTGACATGTCGTTAAAATTATTTAATTAATTACTTTACACATCTTTTCACACTAACATCTTCGTACACTGCCGCTCATAATTAGTGGGACACTTGATCATCGACTTTTTGATATTAGCCTCACATCATCCCTCCCCGCAGTACTCCCCTGTATGAAAATCGCGCCCTTACTGTCACGAGAGTGATTGTTCAATGATCTAATAAAAAAACTCGTTGAGCAGGTCACGTGAAGTAAATTGCTTTTAAAATATGTAATTCTAAACGCAATATGAATTTCAAATTAATTGAACGTGATTGATTAAAACAAATGAGAAAACATTTTTTTTTTATATGATACGTAATTAATCACTGAAAATAAAAACGAAATAGACATGTATGGTTATGGTATAGATTAAATGAAAAGATAATTTACAGTATTTACATAAGTATTGCATATCATATAAGTAATTATAGAATCAACAAAAAATTTATCTAATCATCTAATGCAGTCTTCTCCATGTAATTTCTGTGGAACTACCAATTCCAAAGCAATTAAAATGTGTTTTGGAAGTCGTCGATCGGAAATTAGAAAATGTATGAGCGAGTTTGAAACGACAAACACTCTTCATGATTTCCCAGAACAAGTTTTTAAAGCATGCCACAGTTCGTTAGAGATGATAAACTATTGCTGCAAGTATTTAAACGCAATCCGTCGCTAATGTTACGACAAACTCCATAAAACCAAGCTTACAAAGTATAATGTCAATATTATGAGACCATACAACGTCGGTTACAAGTTAATAATACACAAGCTGTCAAACGATTGCAAAACGCCGAGTTTTGTGCTAATTTTAAGTTGTTGAGCTACTAATCGGGCGAACACATTTCGACATGGGTGTACATTTCAATAAAGATGTGTGGAAACATTTTTCTTCCAATTATGCCAAACATAAGCTGTGAGCTTCGTATATTATTTTCGGCCATGTCCGTGTACTTACACTGAAAACACGTGTATGTGCGCAGGTATTCGCGAATATCTATTTTCAATCAATCAATAAAACTGAAACCGCTTCATTCTGTATAAAAATACGCCCTATGAATAATGCAAGGCACTCGCGGTGTAATCCAGTTTTACTCCGTGGAGTTTTTGCTAGATGGAAACGATCGTAAAATTATCACCGACTATAATTTGCACGAATTCCAAGTTTTTCTCTTTCAGCGTTACAATTAATCGATGAAATAATTAACGCGGGAATTTTGCTGCGGCAGGCCCGCATTATTGAACTCTGTACGACATGTTATTAGCAATTGTAATCATGCGAGTTGTGCATACGTATATGACTGCCATTACACGCTATTTTACCATCGATTTTAAAGTTGTCGTAGAAGCTCTAGCTCAAACAATTTATTGCGATCAATACTTTTGTGTGCCTACTATAATGATTCGTTATAATATATAATAGAATATCAAAAATTATTTAAACAAATGTGGTGCCTTAAAAAAAAAAAAACAATGTAACAATAAACTGTTTTCATAAAAATAGTGTCGATGTTGTTGGACACAGAAATTTAATTCATACTGATTGTTTCATTAAAGCTTAATTCTTTAATTTTGTTTCATTAAAGCTTAAAAGAAGGCCGAGACAGGTTCTAGGTTTTAATTTTTTGTTAAATAATTATAAAAAGTTTTCATTCAGACAAATAAATTCCTTTTTTATATTGGATGTTTTTGGAAGTGAGGCTCAAAAAGAATCCCCATACAATATGAAACAAATCTAAAAAAAATGGCAGATTTATTTTTCTTTCTTCAGTGTACATTTTGAAATGAAAAATAATTTCATAAAATTTCGTAAATACTAAATTTTGGATGTTTACAAATTTTTTCATATTTTGACAATTGTGACACGTTTACTTTTAGGCGTTAACATTAGTTTTTTGTTTCAAATTTAATAATTAAAACCGTAACAACGAGTTTTTCTAAGAATTATTATGTTTTCGTCCTAAATATTTTATTTAAAGAAAATGTTCACCAGTGTAGCCGCGATCGGAGTAAAACACAAAAAATATATTAAATTTGTTTTTGAGTAAAAACAAAGTATTCAATCATATACCCAGTGCATGTAAATACCAAGGTTCTGTATATTTCCAAAAACACTGTATATAACCTAAAACCTGATTGATTTAACCATGTGTTTTTATAAGGATTTTGTTACAGTCCAATTTTACATTAGAGAAATAACACATTTTATTGGCTTAACTGCCCATTTTATTATTTATTCTTTTTAAAAATTTAAAATCCGCTTCCGAGTTTATTTAATTCTTGTACTTCCTTTTTCCCCTGTGCCTAACAGTCATGTATTTCATAAAGAAAATATCAACCTGTGTTTAAATCCCAAAATCGTGGTGTTCGCTAATAGATGGCTGGCTCTTTAGCGGAATTTCAAAGTAAAATTAATTAATTAATTAAATTAATTAATATGTGCAACAGAATTGGTAATTTTATGCTATCCATTTTCTCTTCGTTTAATCGATCGGACAGTTTGGGTTAAATTAAAATCGTTGATTCAGTTTCGTCGACCGAAGGAAATAAAACAAAAAAATTAAGTTATTGAATGAAAATTCCTTAACTAAACATGTATATTGATTGAATTTATAAAAATTAAATTGGTTAAAAGATGTCAAGATAACAATAAATCACTAAAGTGCCAGCTATTGGCGAACGAAATATCTAAAAAAAATTAAAGAATAAATAAAGATACGGTGATTAAAAATTCCCATTTTAGTTTTTTAAGAAATGACAAATAAATTTTATTAATTGTTAATAACCGTCAAAACAATAATAAATCGTTGGAGCGCCATCTGTCAGCGAATGGCGGATGTAATCATAAACAACAAAAACAAACATAAACATATTAAATTTGTTAAAAAGCGTCAAAACAATAATAAGCCAATTGAGCGCCATCTAGAGGCGAGTGGCAAACGTAAACAAACAAAATAATACAAAAATTATGGATTTTATTAATTATTTAAATTAAATTTATTAAAGAAGATCAAAAGAAAATAAATCACTGGAGCGCCATCTATTGAGAATGGTGGATTCAAACAAAATGAATTCTTCAGTTTAATTTATGTGCTTAAAATTCACAAAAAAAAATATTGATTAAAATTCGTTAATTAATATTGTTTAAGTCAAATTTGTTTAAAACGCAATGATTTAATAATTTGTTAAAAAGCGTCAATAATGATAAACTAGTAAAGCGCCAACTACCAGCGATTGGGAGAAGTAACAAAACAAAAAATAAAATTATCGATTGATATTCGTTAAATTTATTGAAATCAAATTTGTTAAAAAGCCACAGATAAGTCACTGGAACGCCTACACTGAATTTAAACAAATTCTTCAGTTTAGTTTATTTAGAAAATTTATTAGATTGCGTGAACAATAATAAACCAAAAGAGCTCCATCTACCGGCGAATGGAAGAAGTAAGCTAAACAAAAAATTTAATTATCGATGTTTATTCGTTAATTAAATTTAAATGTGTTAAAAAGCGACAAAACAAAATTAATTACAGTAACGCCATCTATCGATTGACGGCGGATTTAAACAAAACAAATTCTTAAGTTTACTTAGAAATCACGAAAATAAAATTACTGATTAAAATTCGGTAATGAAATTAATGAACATTAAATTTGTTAAAAAGCGTGAAAACAACAATAAACCACTAAAGCACCGTCTGCCGGCGAACTACGAAACTAAACAACACAAAAAATGAAATTATGTTTTTTTTATACGTTAATTAAATTATACCTTTTATGGCAGATGATATAGGGTTATTCTTGAATAGCCCGTATTTTAGTTTTCCTGAAATAATTAATGAAAAATTAGTCCAAAAACGATGATACGTCCCTGGTTATGAAAGAACAGCAGATGAACGAAATAAATACAGAGACATAAAAGTGTTTTATTGTATTAACATTGTTACGGAGCTGCGCGAGGTCTGGCGTACACTTGACCTTTAAACGGATTTGATATTTATTAATATCCTTAAAATCATCTCCGATTGCTTATTTACCATTAAATAATTAGTTCAGTTAGTAAACAGGAGCAATGAAATGAAATTAATACAATCAGTCATTTTCTACAGTTGAGAATATTTGTTTTAGACGATAGATAAATTATTTGGAATCTCATTGTTGTATTAAAAAGACGCCGTTGCCCATTATGATTTCTACACATGTACGTATAAGAAACAGAAAGGACGTAATTTACCTGCAGAAACAGAATTGATTAGTTTTACATCGGACATTTAAACATCAAAGACAACTATTGCTGCGTTTCTTGGCTTAGCTGCCCATTTTATTGATAAAAAATTTAAGCAAAGACAACCCATTGTCGTAAAGCAAAAACTCCTGGACATCACACCTCAGCATACATTAATGAGGTTTTCTTTGTTTTCTTTTTTTTTACGCTAGGAAATATGAAAATAAATTAAAAGGTTCGTATTGCAATGTATCACTTTGTGTACATATACAGCATGTTTTCTACTGAACAGAAAATATCGGCCGATATTCGGACTGATATTGGCCGATAGGTACCGACTTGTTAAAAACGAGCCAATTATATCCCCTAGTTTGCATAATCTAACTTGAAAGTTATTAATTTAACTTCATATTGGATTTGTTCACCTACAACAAGACATCAAATAATAATCACTTGTACAGTGATTACGTTATTAAATCGAAAGTGAAAACACGCAATAAGAATTTTAAATTGCTTCAATTTGATAATCATATTCATGTTTTATTGCATTTATTAATTATCATAAACTCCATAAAAGTTAACAATAAATTTAGGTTGACTCACTTTTTAATTGTATTAGGGCTTATACCTATAATCACTATTAAGTCCTCAAAGTTACCTATTCAGAGTTAATAGATCTTTGCTTTCACGTCAATGGATTTAGTGGATTTACGTACAGTCAGAATTAAAAGTAATGTCACCTCAATACAAAATTAAATTGTAACCTAATCGAGTTCTTGTCGATATTTGTTTGACCGCCTGCTTGTTATGGCAATCAGAATGGCTAAGACCGCGCATTTATATTTCATTGGAGAGACATTACTTTTAATTTTGACTGTACACCACATTTCATGTCATAACAATCAAAATACTTGATGAAATTTTAAAACGATGATGTTAAAAAGAAAGTTTAGGACTCTTTGTTAAGTCAAAAGTTCACTTTACCGCTTTGTTTGTCTATTTCTACAAACCCACGTTTTTTTTTGTACATTTCCGATTAATTCAGAGTTACAAATCTTCAATCATGGTGATTCATTCGTTCCTTGGAACGATTGGAAGGAGTATTCGAAAATTCACCACAGAATTTTTAAATTTATTAAACAATCTCGTTACTCATTTATGCTCGTAAAAAGTATTTGAAAACCTAAGTTTGTAAATGCAAGATTTATTTCTTATTTAAAAGTATTTGCATTTCTGACATACTTAATAAGTATGTAAAACCTCTGGTTCTCTTTTCTTCTATAGAAAGAAAGAGTCTAAGTACTCTTTACGAAACGAAGTAATTAGGTCTGTTCCATTTGATGAATGCGAGATTCCCTTTCAGGTTTGTTGCACATGGAACGTATTTTTTTATCGCGCATTATTATCTCATAAATTAAATATCATATGAATTATCTTACACCTACATCCTAAGAAGAAAATTATTTTCATTCAACTTGAACTCTTTCATCTACCTCTTAAACATGCGATCTACAGTTACTGCAAAAGAAAACGACATGTTCAGATTACTAATGGTACGAGTAGCAACTATACTGTCAAAGTCAAAGTAAAGTCAACAAAAAAAAAACAATGACATAATCTAAAGTTGGACTATGATGCACCTCTTTACTATTTCTAGAATTTCAAAACACATGATTGAATTTTACGATTCTTTGAGTTATTCTACGCAACATCAAAATAATTTAGAAACGGCCATTGATGGAAAAGAAAGTATCTTATACTTTTTAAATGGTCACATGACGCAACAAATTACTTAAAATTACTTTTTCGTATTTCATACAGTAGCGTGTCATATTAAATCCTCAAAATCGACAGTAATGGGTTAATTTACGGTATAGCAACCATTACTCCATAGCATCGTATTAACTATTATTATTTTTTTATTTTCAATACCCATCAATTGTGACGGTTATTAATGTGACAGTGATTAATATCACTTCTATTAAACATTAATAAAGTCAATTTTCGCATGAAATACGAAAACACAATATTATTCGTAAACTCGTTAGAAAAGCGTTCTCTAAACTCGTATTTTTCTGAACTTGTTGCGCAATATTGTATTTTACAAAATGCAAATGCAAAAAAATTGTTTAACTTACAACTGTGATGTACGCTTACAAAAAGCTTAAAGAATATCGTACCCATTTCCCTCAAAATTATGAACGTGGATTACAACTAAATATTACTACTTAAAAGTGAATCCAGGATGTCGTAAATTATTTTTTGCTTGAAAACGACAAATGAAATGTCCACTACGAGTTTTTCTGTAAAGGTTATGGCATGAATTATGATTCCGATTGTACATACCTACAGATCTTACATTTCTATCATCCTAATGCTTGGCAACGTTTAAAATTTTGCGATTTATTAATTTTATTGAGTCAATTTTCTATTTAAAAAATTCTGTCGCAAAACTTTTAATTAATAACGAAGTTCTACAGCAGCGTAATTAGAAAATACTCCGAATTCCATTTACTTTTCACACGTTTTGTTCCTCCACACAAATTTTCTCTATTTTCCAAGTTTGAATTTCGCTTTGCTAAGAGCAAATAATTAAAATTAGAACAAAAACTGACATGATAATTTTAAATGTGCCTAAAACACAAGAATGAATTGTTCACATTCAAAGGAGATGAGAAATTTCAATAAAAAATAGAAATACGGTAGGACACAGAAATCGCGTACAGTAAAACCCGTTTACGATAGACTTGTTTAAAATATAAATGTGTTTGTAATGAACGAACACTCGCATATGATTGAATTTTCTTATAAATTGGACAAAATATAATTACTTGGGTTCTGTATAAACGAAATTGTTTGATGCACCCCATGGATACAGTCGCAAATTTGCAAACGTGTGGTCTTTTTTTATTGACTTCTCATAATTATATGATAACAAAACTTAAAGAGGTTTTGTATTAAACGTTTTTTATAACAATTCAAAAATAAGAATATTAAAAGGGTGAAAATCTCGTGTTGACATTCTGTACAAATGTTTTTAGAATCTTTGTATTTGTTTTCAGTTTTCGGCTAATTTTTTTAATGTGTATTTTTAATTCCAATTCATATAAGACCAATCGATTATACTTATTTGATAATTTGCTTAATTCTTAGAAGTCTAAGGCTAGGTCGTTTCATCTCCAATTAACTTTATCTGACGATTAATTGCCATAATAACGATTATGATCACAATTGTTACTAATGGAAATAAACCGTCAGATAACTGGAGGTGAAAAGACTGGGTCTAAAGATTATAATGTTTAAAGCTATGGTTATTTTAAGAAAATATTGATTTCTATAATTAAACATCAAGGAAATGTTTTAATATCAAATTTACATCAAACATTGGATCAAAAATTTATAGACATTTAAAAGCAGATTCGATTAAAAAAAAAATACGATCAATAATATGAATTGCACATACCCAGAACGTTATTAAAAAAAACATAGGTAGTTTTATTTATTAGGCAATATCAGCTAATTGTTTATAATTCACTAAATTTGATGATTTTTACAAAGTAAATTAAATAGGGTAGGACCCCTGTGATTCACGGATCTTCAGGGGTCCGTCATTTTCTCCCAGGGGATCCGCAAAGGCTCAAAGAAAATGAATAGCCACGACCCGCAAATACCGACATATAATGACAGAAAACGAGAAAACTTTAGAACTCAACACCCCATAACAATAACACCACTCATACAAGCCATAGTGTTACAATTTACACAATTCTCTATACATTGATATATTATTCTAATTCTTATTATTGATTATTTCAATAACAGTTTAACTTTAGTTCCCATAGCTACAATTATAAAAACAATTGTTTCTATGGGAATAAACTGAAAATTAAAGTGAAACTGTGACTGGGCCCTAAGAGTTACTATAACTATAACTATAACTAAACTATAGTAATAATAATAATACTGAAAACTGTAACTTCTAAGTAAAATCTAGGGGAAACAAAAAAAAATTGAAAATGGGTCCGTGGTAAAATAAGAGGCTAAGAAGCTCTGGACGTGATATTTCGTGAAAAATGTGTATCACCAATTATCACACTAATGTTTCCAGATTTTATTTTGATTAAACCTAACAAGATTTCATCAACAAAAACAAATAAGCTAAATTGATCGTATTCGTATGTTATTTGAGTTTCATGCATAATTGATGGGTACTTTTCGGAAACACAAATTATGAATCACACAGCGCATCGACGTTGTCAATGATAAATAAGCTATAAAACAACACAAAACAAGGTCAACAAGATAAAACCGCAACAATTAAATGTCATCTAATATCGTCCTTTTTTACAATAAAATATGACTTTTTTTTTGAAGATTACACGATTTCTGTTGATTCTAATTTTTATTTAAATGACTCATTTCCTTTGAATACGAATTTTGTTTTATTTATTACATACTTATTTTAACGGAGATTTTCTAAAGCAAAAAAGTACTGTCAGTTTCTTCATTTAAAGAATTTGGCAAAACGAAATTTGTAGTTTTAGGAAGGGAGTGAAAATAACACCTAGGTTTTCTTTTGAAAATGAAAGTTGAAAATGCTAATCTAATCAGATATAATAAACTTTAATTAGCGGTGAGTTTTATAATTGTCTGTTATTAAATTATTACGACGTTACTAAAATGTTGAAGCACTCACTCCTTTTTAGGGTTGATAAAAATCATGATTAAAAAAAAAAAACAAAAAAATCACGATTTTTTCTTAAACAATCATGATTTTTTTGAATTTTTTTATTTTTATTATCTTTTTACATAGAAAATGCATAATTGACATTAACAATAACGAATAATTGAAAATAAAAATAACGACTAAGATACGTCTTGTTCAAAGTTGCAAATGAAATAACTTATGTGTAACGTAGCAGTAAATAAGGTTGCATCACCTTGCACTTTCATATAAACAAAAGAAATTGCTGTCAGAACATGAAAATTCGGGGATGACGCGAGTTGTCGCTATTTTCTAGTCTACATAGCGAACGTGTGCTGCGTAACGATAACGAGTAATAAAGTGTGTAATACTTCATAACAGTGTATAAAAGTCCATCTATATTGATATGTCTTCTCATAGAAGTGGTAGGAAAAAAGATCCTATTTGGCAACATTTTATTGAAAAATCGTGTAAATCTGCTGGAAAAAGAGGAAGTAAAGCTACTGTAAAAAAATGCAAGGTAGAAATCAAGGGCTTGTGGAACGTATGAAAAACCACTGCTTCTAGTAATATAGAAAAAGAAACAAAAACAGATAATGGAAGTGCCTCTGCAGGAATAGTGGCAAATGTACAATCGAACACATTAGAAGAGGACAGTTTGGATAATGCTCCATTGTTCATAACTTCTACTTCATCAATTAAAAAAAGAAAGGCATCTAATTCTAGTTCTGGGTCTTTATCTTCTTTTGTCGTGCGTACAACGAAGTCTAGTAAAGAGGAAATAGATAAACAAATTGCTAGGGCTATTTATGCAACAAAAAGCAACTTCACATGTGTTGAGCAACCGGAAGTAAAAAAAAAGCTATTGCGCTTTTGCGGCCTGGATATATACCACCCTCTAGATATGATGTGTCTAACCGACTGCTAAATGAAGTGTACAATGAAGAGAAAAGTAAATGTTTTAAAAATTTATCAGGAAATTTGGTCATTGGGTGGTTGCTCCAATGTCCATAACAAATCAATCATATGTGCAACAGTCACTACCGAAAATGGGTCTTCCCTTTTAGTAGACACAATAGACACGTCTGGAAATCCACATACATCTACATATTTAACAGAACTTGCAATAAACCTAATTTAAATGCTAAAGACTGAAAATCGCTGTGCAGTAAGCAGTTTTGTAACAGATAATAATAATCACATATGGTTGTGCTCCACACATCTTAAACTTGTTATGTAAGGACTAGGAAATTAGTGAAATTAAGGAACGTGTTACGTTCATTGTAAAATACTTTCGAAACAATCATTTTGCTTCAGCAACATACGCGAAAGAAGGAGGAAAAAAGCTTATTTTACCTAGTGACGTAAGATGGAAATCACTTGCTGACTGCTTACATGGTTTTGTTGAAGCATGGTCCAAACTTTTTAAAATTAGCGAGGAACATAAAATGAAATCGACAGTATAGTAAGGCAGAAAATTTCGAATATTTATTAGAAAAGAGCAGCTGAAGATTTCTTAACAATAGTGAATCCGATATCTGTTGCAATTGATAGGCTTCAAAGAAACGATGCAATTCTATCAGACGTCGTAGAACAATTAAAAATACTAGAATCACATTTAGAGGAAAATAAATTTACTCTAAGCCAAATGCAAAAATTTAGACATCGCTATGAACAGAGTATCACTCATACCATTTGCTACCTTTCCTTCTGGACCTATGAAAACGGAGCATACATTAACAGAAAGTGAAAAAAATATCCTTTAAATGCTACAAATGATTTATATCCCAACACTGGTTTACTACCATTGATAAAATTTCTGGCTAAATCCGAGCCATTTGTCGAAATGTTTCACGAAGAAATTCTTAAAAGCACAAATCTATTGGAACGGTGGAAATCTCAACGGAGTATTGAAGTTATTGATCAGTTATTCCCGATTGTTAAACAATTATTATCTGCTGCAGCTTCTTTAGCCTCAGTTGAAAGGATATTTTCAACATTTGAAATCGCTTAGGGACTGAAAAAGCTGCTAAATTAGTTTTTCTTTATAAACACCATAATTAAAAAATTAACTTAAAATGTCTCTTTTTAAGTACCTGAACCATGTTTTATTTTCTTTTTAAATTTAAGTATAATTTACCTACATATTCTTTTTAAGCAGGTAGTTTTAGATATGTAGATAGTCTAATATTAAATAAATTGTTCTTTTCATTTGAATTTTCTGAAATTTGATTTATTTAGATTTTCAGTTTTTTTTACACGATTGATTTAAATCATGATTTAAATCGTCGCAACCCCTGCTCCTTTTAGCTTCATTTTGAAACTTTATATACAAAACAATTTTGAAAATTAAAGAAAACAACGCAAGTAATAACCTGCACTCTTCTGTTACCAGTCAAAGGAGTCAAGAGTATACATAAAAGTGAATTTCCCTGTGAATAATCCTGTAAATTCTAAAAAAAAAACACAGAACCTTGTACACTGTACTATTTAGTTATGCAGATATTCATGGGACGCCGTTACAACTTTTCTATTTGAATAAAAATTAAACTTGGTCAACCTCTGCAAAAAAAAATATTGTGGAAAATCAACGACCGCGGTTTAGTCTAAAAAGACATTTTCAAGTGGTGGAGTTAAAAAGTTTTCCACAATATTTTTTTTTTTTGCAGAGGTTGACTATGTTTGTTGTTAGGTTTTAACTAACTCTGCAACTGGAACTCTTAAATTGCCTACTTGAATTTTTACGAAGTAACTTAAATTTGAAAAGATTTTTTCCTTCTCAACGTTTTACGTTTTTTTAATGGAACATTACGTTTTTATCATCGCCTCGCGTTCAGGATGTCAAATTAATTATGCCTCTAAAATATTATCTCCAGCTTGTGTTGAATGACAGTTGCCTTGGTATAATATTGTAACAAACTTGGATAATTTATAGTCTCGGCTAGCGCCTCGGTCATAGAACTTATCCTCGTTGGTTATATCAAGCATATCGGTTGTATCTTGTTTTCTAGTTTTCGTAATACTAAACGATGAAATAAACATCTATTTTGGCAAAAATGTTCCTAATAACAAACTTCGATGAGTAGCCTAAATTACGAATATGATTTATTTGTAACTATAGCAAACGCGTTTGATTTGGTTGTAACTATAACAACGTTTAAGATACAAACCAAATAGTGACAGTTAAATTCGAACCGGCCTAGGCCACAATGGATATTATAACAACCATGGAAACAGACATGACACTAATATTTTTAATAAGAACTAAATTTAAATAAATGATTAATCCAAACAATTTTTGCAATTTGAAAACACTTTCTACGTTTTTCTGTTTGAACGCAAACCATATTGTGTCCGTGAACAAAAAGGCTATTGCAAATTATAACTACCCACTTCCCTAGAATATCAAGACTTATTTACTGAATAATTTATTAAAATAGTAGGCTTTGAGCAGGGTTGTCAGATTAGGTGAACTTTCAACATTTGGGCTACATTTTAGGCAAAATTGGCGCTTAAAAATGCTATTTGGTGGCTAACATTTAATTTAGGCTACTTTTCACGTAACTAACCGTCAACAAAATTCGATCCAACTAAACAAAAATTTGAAATCACAGAGTTGATAAAAAAATATATACACATACAAATGCTTCCGTTTTGGTTAAATATAACAAGTGTTCAATTGAAAAATGCATCAAGTTTGTTTTGGTTTTCGAATGAAAGAACATAAATCGATAAAATGAGGACTTCCTAAACCAATTGACATTTAAATGAATGACGATTGTCAAACAGTTGTGTTTTGATTAGAAGCTAAAGTAACATTTCACGTTGATCTATCTAATTCAAGGCCCGCTTCACGTTATGAAAAATTCAATGAACTTTCATTGACATATTAAAGTCATTATCTATCTTAATAAATCTATGAAGAGTGGGAAAAGGACTACAGTTTAAGTCTGAAGTGGATAGAAATTGTTGTACTCTAACGGAAGTGCTATGCATAGTGTATAAGTTGGGAACCAACAAAAAAAAAAGCTATTTCGTTTGTTCCTTATAGTCCAATAAGAATTTAACGATGTTTTGGTGGGAATAATAGTATATGTTGATTAGTGATTACTCAACTTCTCTTATACTGCTTTTCCCATTAGTCATTGAAATATTACCTGATAAATAAAATTATTTTAGCTACTAACTTGGGTTTATTAAAAATGTTAGTTTGCGATGAAAGCTCTTTTATCCACTATGACGTGTCAAGTGCCTGTAAGCAAAAATTTATTTTGACATATTCAAATTTCATTTTGATACTTAAACTTTGGGGGTTGTTAAAGACGTTGCCAGACGTCGTACAATAACTTTTCCATGATAATATGAAGCTTAAGTGCAATTATTATTATTCTGGCACGTTTATAACGTCATCTTTGATTCGGCAATAATTAAAGTAATTAAAGGCCGTACGTCATAATGAATGCCACGTTCTAACTTAGGCTTTAATTTAATCCTGGTTTCCAGAAACCGGCTATAAATATTGCTAATAATCAGACTTCGGACATTTCCGAGCATTGTCATGGCAACGTAATGAATGGCACTTTTCATTGACCCTCGTATTACGTAACCATGGCAACGCTCCGAAATGACCGAAATCTAACAATAGGCGTTTACGAAAATTGGAGCGGTACATACCGATTAGTCTATTTTCTCACTTTTACTTGCATTAAACGTATTCGTTCTATCTCACTTTTCTACCTCGATCCATGTACCGCTCCAATTTTCGTAAACACCTAATAATACTTTTACTTCATCAATTTTCGATGAACTTATAGGCTTTACTTTAATCCTTTCCAGAAGCCGGCTATAAATATTGCCAATAATCAGATTTCGGACATTTCGGAGCGTTGCCATGGGCACTTGTCATTGGTTCTCGTATTGCGTAACCACGGCAAAGCTCCGAGATGTCCGAAAGCTGACAATAATACTTTTGGTGAGTTGCTCCATTTGATATTAGTAACCAGAAAATTATAGATCTAAAATTTTAGATGTGTCTATGAGTTACTATAAATAATTGGAAAACTTTTTCAAGATAGTTTACATTTTATTTTTATTTCCGACATGTTTCGACCTCAGAGGGGAGGCCATCTTCAGAGGTACTAAGTAGAGTAGTGTAGTAATAAACGGGGAATCAGACAATAATAAAATTATTGTATCGTCAAAATCACATTTTAGCCTAGGCTGCACATGTCATTAGTCGGGTTAATCCTTTTCTTGTTATCACGTTTCTCAAATTCCACTTATATTATTTTGAATTTGTAGTGTAATGTTTGTAATTGTACCCTTTCACATAATTCTTTACAATTATTTTAAAATGTTGTGATTGTGACGATACAATAATTTTATTATTGTCTGATTCCCTGTTTATTACTACGCTACTACTTAGTACCCCTGAAGATGGCCTCCCCTCTGAAGTCGAAACATGTCGGAAATAAAAATAAAATGTAAACTATCTTGAAAAAGTTTTCCAATTATTTATAGTAACCCACAGACGCATCTAAAATTTTGGATCTATAATACTTTTGCTTCGTCCATTTTCGATGAACCGAAAAATAAGTGACTAATTAAAATTGTTATTTAGATTACTTGGAATTATTAGGTTTAACTTGCAACGCTCCATTTAAAGCTGCTTTTCCTGCTTTGGAGAAGTATGTATGTTTGACGTATATTGTTGTAACTGAACCTTAAAAACAACAACACGAACGGAAACAGCTGATTCGAGCTGATCCGTCTATAAATTGCTCAAGAAGAGTTGAAAACACTGGAGCATACTTTTTGGAGATTTTGCTAATGCCTCCCACGGCAATAGGGGCAGTGATCACGTGATCGACGAAAACCAATTCTCCAAATCTCCAAAGCAGGAAACGCAGCATAAGAGTCAAAAAATTTCGATATTTTTGGATGTTTGATCTAAATTGTTATTGTAAATTAACCTTAAAAACAACAACACGAAGAGAAACAGCTGATTGAGCTAGTGCATCTGCAAATTGTTCAAGAAGAGTTGAAAATAGTTGAGCATACTTTGTTTTTTGCAGATTTTGCTAATGCCTCCCACGCCAATAGGGGCAGTGATCACGTGATCGACGGAACACAATTCTCCAAATCTCTAAAGCAAGGAGAACAGCTTAAGAGTCAAAAAAATTTAGATATTTTTGGACCATCTCATTACTTCAACAGTTCAAAGTATACAATACAAAGTACCTTGACCTCATACTTTTGACCTGCAATGTATACAGTGACCGCCAAAAAGTTCGCACCATATGGGAAAATTTTTTTATTTTTGATTTTTTCAAAAACTTACGCCAAAAATTTGTGCACGATCGATATCCTAAAATAGTAGGTGCGAAATATGTTTGTTAGGGTGTAAACAAAACTTAATAATTATTAAGAACTCTGCAATTGTCTTTTTGAATTTTCTGACAGTAAATATTTCATGGCCACCTCAAAAAACGGCATAAAAATGTCGATTTTGTATTAACCGTTCTAAATGAAGTCACAGCAAATATTTCGTGTAATTCTTGTAATTTTTGGTGTATTTATGTCAAATTGACATTAAGCTGACTATTCGTAGGGGTTAAATATCCGAATATTCATTCACAGTTTCAAATCTTGAAGACAACTTAAAAAATGGAAAATCTTCAATTTTTCAAAATATTATGGTGTTGGAAATCTTGTTTGAATACTGAACGATACATTTTGAAAAAGCCCATCAGGCCCTACTAAAGATTCCTAACACATATGCAGTAATTCAAAATTATAACAATTTTTCAGTTTTCGTGTTTTCAATAGGCGCCATTTTTGGCCACAATAAAAACTGCTCACCAGATCTGTTTTGCTTAATTTAGGTTGTCGAACATGCACAAATTTTTGTCGTAAAAAGTTTTTGAAAAAAATCAAAAATAAAACATTTTCCCATATGGTGCGAACTTTTTGGCGGTCACTGTATATCGAGATGATCGTGGGAACTGTCAAAATGAAAAATTTAGGTTATGTGAAGGAACTGAATTTGATAACTGTAACTTCG
This sequence comes from Serrognathus titanus, assembly GCA_039766575.1. Lineage (NCBI taxonomy): Eukaryota > Metazoa > Arthropoda > Insecta > Coleoptera > Lucanidae > Serrognathus > Serrognathus titanus. The sequence continues at coordinate 11,007,257 of CM077914.1, forward strand.
TTGTCACAACTTATGGTGGATACCATACCACTTCTTATTTCACACATAAACTTCAATATCTTAAGAGGGGGGGGGGGCGGATGGCATCTTTTGGCGATATTTTACAAACATGTTGGCGACATCACCTACAAAAAATTTGACAACCCTGGCTTTTAGAGACATAATTAATTTAACACCCTGAACGTGATGCGATGATGATCGTAAAACGTATGATCCAATAAAAAGAGTTAAAAACAACTGAAAATCTCGAAAACCAGACAGTCATTTGTTTTTCCGATATTACCATAAATCGTGAATTTCAAATAAAAAACTCTGCAATTGTAAACATTTTTTGTGAACAGTACTGACTTCCTGAATAATTTAGAAAATAGTAGGCTTTGATAGATGATATTTTAGAGACCTAATTAATTTGACATTTTGAATACGACGCGATGATAAAAAAAAAAAACTAAAAAAGTTGAAAATCTTAGAGTCACTTGTTTTTCCTGTCTAGCTACAAAATCGAGCAGGAAAACTGAAACTTTTCTAATTTAAGTTACTTCGTCCAAATTGATATAATCAAGTTAGCTTTTGTGGCGACTTCCCAAGCACACCCTGTAAACCAGCAAGGTTAATAAAAGTGAAGTTTAATTTGATGAAACGTTTCTTCTACAAACTAGTAAATAAGGTCCATTGGGAAGGTCGCAGGCAACCCAAATTTACAAGTTCCAAAAAATACCAAAAAGTGGATAAATACCTTAGGTTGGATCTCTGAGTCATCAAAACTAGCAGATTGCCTTTTCACATGAAAGTCATTTTTCTTCTTAGCACTGGGGCTTAACAGTTTGTAATTGTATTTAAAATTTTTCCCGTCTTGCACTAGTAAGTTCCTAGCGACGGCACGCTTAACTGCCATACGCAAAGCGCTTTTGAGGTCCATGTCGGCGCTTTCGACCACCGTATGAGACTGCCGCACGTATTTTTCGATAGATTTAATATTAGATCCATCACGTTCACCTAATTCGCGCACTACCTTCGCAACGACTTTACTCAAATCACTACCCTTCTCTATTTTCAGAGTCCTACTGTTCTGCAACCCACCAGGATCCTTGTATGAACTTTGGCCTTTATTGAAAACTTTAAGGACGGCACCCTCTTTAACTGCCGCTTCCAGGTGCTCGCCGACGACGTCTTCGTGGTAATTGTGATGTTGTCGTATGGCATGACAGATCCGTTCGACACTAGGACGTTGCTTTTGAGAGCGGATTTTACGGATTGCATCCAGTATCCACCTTGTCCATACGGCTTGAGTGACGTCCTCTTGTTCATACATGCCGCTGACTGTAATCAAACATAACATTGACACCTGGTCTTCGTTCTACCTGAATCCGCCGCGCTCGGCCCCTCGACACCCGGCCGCCGTTAAGCAAGCGCGCGAAATACATACATAATAACGCATCGCTTACGTACAGGTGCGTACAATCAAATTAACAGCAAGGCAAGCCCCTGTGGACACCAGAAAATAAAAATCCAGCTTAAAAATCGACGGTACACATCGCCGAAGCTCGTAATCATCGCAAGAACAATCTAGATGCGAGCCCGTCGGTAGCCATCTTGGGCGAGTTAAAACAGTTAACATTTCGGGTCTTTTTTACATATTTACCTCGGCCGTACAGCAAAAATAACACGACAGCGATAATATTTGGAGTTATCCGATGTTAACAATCATATTAACACAAGGAACACTTACATGACAATCACAGAATGACGTAAGAATAAAATGAGAGTTAGCTGGGTCGCTCAGCAACGGTCGAGTCGTCCGGCGGCCGCTAGCGTTCCATAGAAACATTCCACGGGACTTTCCGTCGTCGTCCAACGTTGATTCATCTTCTTATCGCCGGTAATCACACGCGGTACACATCTTTGATAAGTTGTAAATACACTCACTACTACAATTAACAGTGTTAATTAAATTACGATACACATAATTCATCGCAATAGACACATCACAACAAAAGGTTAATATTGTGACAAAATGGCTAGAATGAGCGCGCGCATTTCGCTCTCTCCGCCCCGTTCACCCCTCGGAGACCAAGCATTTGAGATACGTACTTCCGTTCGGTTACCTCAGAGGCGCAAGGGGAACGTGAAAATTGATCAGACGACATGTAGCTAATCATTTCTCTTTTTACTTCGTAAACGTAGCGGCATGTGCGCATGCACGGTCTCAATTGGACGCCGCCGCCAGTCACTAACCAACTAACTACTCCATTTGTTCTCTTCTTATTCATTTATCTCATTGTTTTGTCACACTTGTTAATTAATTGCCGCTTAATTATATCAATGCGTTTTATTATTAAATAATGCAAATGTTATCGTGTAAACAAACCGGTTCCGTGCAATACACATGCGCGCACTGGAAACTCGTGTTGTTTCTAATCAAGTTATTTGGACAAAGAACAAAACAATTGAAAACGAAAATATCAAGTGCGCCTGCACCGCCACCTACAGATATTTATTTCAATAGTCTAACTTGTTACACGTATCGGATTACAACTGATGTTATCATCAGGTTGTAGTCAATGATATTCTTATCCTTATCATTCAAACATAACGAGTGACAGCAAATATACAGGGTTAGTTTTATTAATTAACGCAAAACCCCCATTTATTATTTTAATTATTAATCAATACAAGAAAAATTCAAAATTGGTCTTATCTGAATTTTTATGTACGAGTTAGGGAATCCAATTTTCGGGATCGGGATCGGGATCTCAAAATCCCAGGATTCAGTGTTCCTCCAGAAAGTTTCATATTTTTACATATACCTACTTATGGATATTTATTAACAAAATAATAATAAATACCGCATGCTCACGCCTTCTGTTCAGTCTCCTTGAAATTTTATTCTATTGATTGAAATAAAATTTATAAAGTATAAATTAAACGTAGAAATTAATTTTCTGACATTCCATTAATTATTGTAGCTGTACGTGTTCTTCTTGCTGAAAATACAGTGCAACCAAGTCGAACTGAAGTAATCGTAAACGCAAATACAGATGGCGTCTTCCAGGAAGGGGAAATAGTGCTGATGGAACCAAGCAACGACGACCAAAATGTTGGACGGGGAATTCTAGTCGGCAAGATGTTGTTAATGGCAAAGGAGGAGGCATAATGAATGTGAATTCTTATCCTGTCAACATCAAGAAATGTACAACCTTAGGGAGCTGTGCGATGATATCTTCTATTTACCATAAATCCGAAGCGGATGCGACTAGATCCAAGTTACCAAAGAAACGGTTGGACGTCATAATGTCACCTGACGCAAGAACAGAAGACAGCAGCGAGAAATCTTATCTGCAGCTATCAAGACCTTTTTGAAATGGACAATGGCTCCAAAGGCAGAACTGATGTGTTCCAACATAAAATAGATACAGAGAATGAGAAACCGATACGTCGAAATCCATTGGCAAAACGCGACGAACCCGAACTAATCTCAGAGAAATGGAAAAGGGCCTCGTGATGGACATCACTACATAATAATGCAGCTATCAAGAATTTTTCGAAATGGAGAATGGCTCTAAAGGCAGAACTGATGTGATCCAACATAAAGTAGGTACAGCGAATGAGAAACCGATATGTCAAAACCCTAGAAGGCTACCGTTGGCAAAACGCGATGAACTCGAACGAATCGTCCGAGAAATGGAAAAGGACCTCGTGATCGAGCCGTCGAATAGCCCATGGACATCACCGGTAGTATTATGCAGTTATCAAGATCTTTTCGAAATGGAGAATGGATTTAAAGGCAGAACTGTGACTCAATATAAAATAGATACAGAGAATGAGGAACCGATACGTTGAGACCTTAGAAGGCTGCCGTTGGCAAAACACGATGAACCCGAACGAATCGCCCGAGAAATGGAAAAGGACATGTCTGAGCCGTCGAATAGCCCATGGACATCACCGGTAGTAGTATACAGCTATCAAGATATTTTCAAAATGGAGAGTACCTATAAAGGCAGAACTGATGTGACCCAACATAATGGACATCATCGGTAGTATTAGTGAAAAAGAAAGATGGTTCTACCCGGTTACTACCTGGATTATCGGCAACTTAATAATGTTACTAAAAAGGACAGCTACCCTTTACCCCATATTGACGATACTTTGGATACCTTGGCAGGGTTGAAGATTTTCTCGATGCTGGCTTTGAAGAGTGGAATTAGCTCCTGAAACCGAGAAAAGATTGCATTCTCTATCGGTATGGGTCTTTGGCCGTTTACAGTGATGCCATTTGGATTGTGTAATGCCCCAACAATATTTGAAACGCTGATGGAAACGGTTTATTTTGGAAAACTTGCATGGTATACCTTGACGACATAATTGTGGTTGAAGACACTTGAAGACCACCTGAAGAACTTGGAAGGAGTGTTTCAGCGATTACGTGGAGCTGAGGTCTAAGAAATACCACCTCTTTCGGAAGAAGGTCAATTATCTAGGCCATGCCGTCAGTGGTAATGGCATTGCCGTAGGCTTGGCCAAAAGTCAGCCAGTCCCTCAAAGCAAATATCAGATAAGAAGTTTTCTGAGACTTTGTACCTATTATCGGCGGTATGTTCCAAGATTTGCCAATGTGGCCAAACCACTAACGAAACTAGCAGAAGAAGGACGGCCATTTGAATGGGATCAAAACTGCCAGATTACTTTCCAGCAACTAAGAAGTGCTCCGCTTTGAGCTACTCCTTTCCACAAGGAAAGTTTGTCCTAGATACATATGCCAGCAATGTTGGTATTGGCGGAGTGCTCTCTCAAATCCAAGAAGGCCAAGAAAAGGTGATTGATTACTTCTGTAAAGCAAAATAACAACAAATACCGGATGCTCATGCCGTCTGTTCACTGTTCTTGAAATTTTATTTTATTGATTAAAATGAAATTTAGAAAGTATAAATTAATTTTCTGACATTCCATTGATTATTGTAGGACTTCCGGTTTCGCCGGAAGTAATCACAACTTTCTTATGTTTTGAATTCACTGCGAATCCGAATATGCATCATTTGTTAATTTTGGTTTCCATGACTACAAAAAAAAAATTTTTTTGAAACATAGACGAACATAATATTACTTCAGGATTTTTTCGGCATTTCGGGATCCCGAATAAAAGTCCCGGGATTTTCGATCCCGCGATTGGACCTCTGACTAAAGATGCTCTTTTGTAAATATTTCATCAAAGAAAAATCTTAATAAAAGTTGTTTAGGTTGCCATTCAGCATAACTTAAAATTATTTCCAAATATACAGGATGGTTCATTTAAAAGTTACAAACCTACTTTATGATTTTTTAAATGGAACACTATATATTTTATTGCAGTTTTGATTTGAGGTATAAGCAAGACCTTTGATTTTTTATATAGAACAGCCCATAAGTATATTTTTACGTTTTTGAAAAGAGCATAAAATTCTATTTACAAAAATATTAGATATAAAAATGAGGTCTTTCTTCAACTTTTCACAGTCAAATAAATTTCATCTTGTAGTAAATCGTTTAATTTATGACTAAATAGAAAAATTTACTTTACTTTAATGAATATGAAGTTAAATTTTTAGCATGTAAATCCCAAACTTCACATTTCAAAGAATTCACTATATGAATAGATATTTAAAAAAAATTATAGAGATATTTAGAGTAGAGCTAATGTATTTTCTTTTTGTAAATGTGTTGATAAAAAATAAATTCAAAGAAGCACATATTTCAGAACGGGAAATTTGTATTGGCGTGACATTGTTGGTGCGAATAATAAGAAAGTTCCTGGCAAAATTAAAATTTTTAGTATCTTATGCGTAATAACGTGTACAAAAAGTTTTCCCATCTAGTGTGTTCACATTTTTTCGCATGTTCACGTATGTTCCTTACTTGATCAGTAAACGCCAAATTGACATTTAACCTTGACATAACGTCAACAGAAACCAATAATCAATAATTACGATTTATTACGTATTTAAAACCAAACAAAATAAAACATTGAAAATAACGTTGAACGTGAATTCACAACAGTGGCCTCCGTTTTCCTCAAGGCATTTTTTAACTCTTCTGCGACATCCATTATAACATTTTGCAAAATGTAGGGAGAACTGTAAATCATTAACGGGCGTTTTCAAAATGGAATTTTTCAATTAGGGCCAAACAAAGAAATCCAAAGGAGTTAGATCGCAAGATCGCGGAAGCCATATGTTTGCCATATTTCTGCTAATTATCCGATCTCGTAAAAACTCTTGAAGGAAATTTAAAGTATCTCCAGCAGTATGGGCCGTTGCATCATCCTGCTGAAAGTATCCAAATTGCAACTCGTCATCATGCAGTTGATTAATAAATGGATGCAAAATCTCTTTCCAATATCTAAGTGCTCAATTCTCGCCAATTTCTATAAAACACTTTAACTTTTAATATTAGTAAACAAAAGAGCGATTTGGAAATAACAAATCAAAAAAGTAATTATAAATAAAAAAAGTTTATATCCTTAAATATAAATCAAAACAGATTGTATCCGTAGATACGTATTTCGGCAGCTACGCTATCATCTTCAGTACACACGTACACTTACAAGTTAGAGGCACTTCATGAAGTCTTGAGTTGATATAAATATTATAACATGTCGTATTTCTCGTAGTTTTCGTACATGTTTAATTATCTCCCAAAGTCTATTTTATAGAGATAGTAAAATTCAAGAGAAATGCAAGTACTGTAAGAGATTGTGTCAAATTTTGATAGCGCCCTACCAGGAAGCTACAAAAACTTAAATCGCTTAGTTATCGTCATCCATAGCCAACTTCAATGCTGTAAAAACAATTAAATTTTTGATTAAAATTTTGAAAATATATTTCACAAACTGTTTGAATAAAATATCAAGTGTTATATTTTATATGAATGAAAGTTTATACTCTTTTCAAAAATTTAAAAATATATAGGGTGTTCCATATAAAAAATCAAGTTCTTGTTAATATTTCAAATATTGAGCAGTTTAGAAAAAAATAATTTAGAGCAATGAATTCTGCATGAAAAAGTGCCTTAAAGAAGTTTTTACAGAAATCAAAAATTTTCATAAACAAGAAAGTTATGAAGGTTTTTAGAAATCGTAGAATTTTGAAAAACGCCCTGTAGCTCCTAAGCGGTACAAAATATCGAAATGCTGTTTCCACCATTAACTTTGTCTTAAAAATCGAGCTCCAGGGACCAAGGTCAGTTTTTGTCTAACTCGTCTAAAAATAGGAGTTTTCTATTAAAAGTGTCGAATTTGGCCCACCCTGTACACGTAAGTAGTATTCGTTTACTTCAACAGATTTTTAAACCGTTTGAAATGTCAGCTTTTGCCCCTGCCTTGACAGCTTCTTCAGAGTTATTAATGATTTAATAAAATCGTCAAGCAAGAGCGTCGAGAAACTCGCGGGGTCCTGAACAAAACTTACTGGAATCTTAAATTAATAAATTATTTGACAATTTCAAAACATTTAGTGAAGCAGCAACCCTAATGAATTTCTTTTGTAATAAAAATCGCAACATCGATTGTCAAAAGCCGTAAAGAACTTAAGGGAACCTTCAAGTTAATCTAACATACCATATGTTTCATTTTAAGTTGAAAACGTACGCTCTCAATGTCTTAAATCTTTTGATTTTTATGTGAAGTTCGTGTCTGAAATATACAACGAAGTAGGCGTGACATAGTAATCAAGCGAGTTTTCGTATTTTATCTATTATTTTGTTATCGTATTCATAAGAGATGAACCCTGCGTCATAAATTATACGTGTCTGGCGTTAAAGTAAAAGACAAATAAAGCATAACTCTATCGTTTTCTTACTCATCATTGAAAACGAAACTGAAATATGTATTTGTCGGTGATTGATGACACAGGGATCATCTTTCGTGAATTTGATAATATTATAATATAATCTACCCTATTTCTACCGTTTTTCAAGTTTCAGTGAAACAATCGGTTATCTGTTTTCTTTCGCGCTTAATAACTTTTAATAAGACGTTCAAACTTAATAAAAATACCAAAAATACGAAATGTATGCAAAATAAAAATTACGAACAATTTACGATTTAGCTCAGAAAGAAACATAAAATTTAGTAATTCTGCTAAATTTAAACCAACGAAATATCATGTAGGAAAAAAAATTATCAACTTTTAACATTTTCGTAAATTGAAGAATGAAACGAAACCTGTTATTTTAATATTGAAAAAGGATTCCTTTCCTTTAAAATTAGCCTCTCGTACAAAATAAAAATAAAACACCGCGCAGTCTCTTCAACATGTGTGCACCATTAAGATTTAACAGGTAACTAATCACCTGGCGACCAACCAGTTTGGTTTTTAACGATTTATCGCCCATTGCGTTAGTCATAGGGAGTTAGTCACATGGTTTTGATTTTCTCGGCGAACAAAAGGCTTCAAACTGATGAGAATCTATTTACAAATTTTAAAGACCATAAAAAAGCATGCTTTTCCTAATTAAATCGAACCTCCTAATTTATACTTAGGGGGTAAACATAACAAGTAGTTAAATATATTTTAAAAGAAAATTGTAATAAATTATTTTATGTAAACCCAATTCACTTCAATTCCGGTGGCACCTTATCTAAATAATGTCTACATTTTTCGACGTGTCTCTTATTATTGCTCATAGGATCAACTGAGTTATTTAAGTTATTTACGAAGGAGATACTATGGTAATTATTCAAGTAATTACGGGAAAAATTTATCGCCGGTATATTGCTGTGTGCGATTCTGTATTAAAAAAAAGGCGTGTTACGATTTCAAAAGAAATCGACATGATTTTTGTGTACGGAGAATTGTTGAAAATGAGTGGATATAATTCCTTTATTCTTTCGGAAGTGAAATTTGTTAACACACACTTTTTGGCAACCAACATACTGTGTATCTACTTAAGCAATAATAATAAAAATAATAATAGATTGAATAAATTTTTTAATAATTACTTAGAGTTACAAGTACACTAGTGCATAAAGCTGGATTTACAAGGAGCGTTGAGCACGTCCAAACGTTGGGCGTACTGTACACTCATTGGTTAGTGCTCTTTTCGTAAAGAGCAGCCCGACGTTTTGACGCGTTCAACGCTCCATGAGAATCCAGCTTAAACCTAAGTATCAGTTAAAAATAACAAACACAAAATAATTAATCGCACTTAGGGCGATTTCACTACAGGACAGTGTTGTCACTCTTTTGTAATAGATCTGTTCCTATTTACTGAATTCTGTACGTTATTCGAAATTGCTAAAATCCATTACATTACAATTGTTAATTCATCATATCAACAAACCTGATTTATTTAGCGCCATCTAATATTCAAGATGGCAGACAAATTCTACGTATCATGTTCACACTGTTAAATAAAAATGTTAAAATAATAAATAAAAATAATAAAATAAGGGTAAAACACTGTGCAAATATGATACTCTGTTTACCATATAAGAAAATTTATTATTGAATTATTGAAACTGAGGTGACATCTATTACAAAGCACATGTCTCTTCTGGCAACACTGATATGTACCAATTGATTTGAAACTTTAGAGAATATGCCCGAATGGATCACGATCATAATAAACGCAACATAAGCACAGATTATCCAGATGCGAAGGCTCCAAGTGGTGGGCTTTGATATCGCATGACAAGATTCCGTGACCTTCGGCCATTGTTTAGGTGGTTCATAAGGCGCGAAATTTGAAAACTGTAGCGAATTGCAGTATTCGATTTCTACATACCTCTTCAATACATCAATGCACCTTTCTTCGATTTTCTATTTTGATCTACGAATAAAGATAGAAATGAAAATTAGCGATAAATTGTATTTCCTAAGCTTATGACATAACAGACTCTCTGACACATAAACTACCTAAACAATGGCGGCATGAGAAACGGCGGGAAAATGCCTAGCTTTCGTATCTGTATTAATCTGTGGCATAGATATCTACTGGTTACAAATTTTGACAGCACCATTTCTCGTTGATTTCCTAGCAAATACAAAAATTACTTTGTCAAGAAATCCTGAACACTCATTTCTTCGTTACTAACTGTTAAGACGTAATATAGAGGCACAAATTGCAGTGTCGTCAAGGTCACGCTGTGATTAATAACCATAACAATGTCTAGTACAGTTTTTTAAACATTTTTCAGTAATGTGTGACACTGAATCTTTTATTGGTTTTATTTTGTCGAGTTTACACAGCTGTTTCGGCTCTATTTGGGGCCTCGTCAGCAGAGGAGTAGCTCGAGGACTTCACTGCAACTTCACCGACCTGTCCTAGTTATCTCGGAAGTGAGCGCTTTTAGGTCAAAAGTTAACCGCGAGATATCGCCTATTACCTAAACTATTGTAAATATTTTAATTAAATAATAAAAGTTAAATAAAATAATTTTCACGGTTATTTATAAGTATCAACACGCAGTGTCTTCGTCAGACGCATGCTGATCTCATCTGACGAAGATACATCTGTGTCGTGTTTAAATTAAAAGTATTAAAGTATTAATAAAAGTGAACATTCTTTTATTTAATGTCGATTACTTATTTGCATCAAGTAAAAGGCGAAACAATAGAATAAATATTTTAATAGAATCAACAGCTTGGGAAAAGAAAACTCGTTCTGCATCTAAGTTCTGCTTTTTAATAAAAATTTATTCATTTAATTAATACAAATTGAAAATGTTAATAAAAATTAGGAAAATATTTTTGTTTATTCTGTTGCGTATTTTTATTTATTTTTAGTGACTGAGACCTAACTAACACGTATCATTTTGTTGCGTTTTTCATGTGGTTCTTTGTGGTCAGTATCAATTTCATATGGTGATTCGCGAAGTGGTCGATACCATTGACAACTAACCACACAATAACCACAAGAAAATCACAACAAAGTGGTAGGATACGTGTGAGTTAGGTCTAAACAGATTTCGGACATTTCGTAGCGTTTCCATGGATACACAATACGAGGACCATAGGACCAATAAAAATGAATTGCGTACCCATGGCAACGCTTCGAAATGTCCGAAATCTGCTTATAAACACTAAAATGTCAATTACAATCATTACAAGCACATTGACAACTAACCACACAGTGACCACAGAAAATCATAACAAAGTGGTATGGATGAGTTAGACCTAAAGTGCCCATTCATTCCGTAACCATGACAACGCTTCGAAATGTCCGAAGTCTGCTCATAAATATCAAAATGTCAATTACATTGATTACAAGCATGATCACAAGCACAAAAACAGGATACGTATGTACAGTCACAATTAAAAGTAATGTCTTCTCAATAAAATGTAAATGCATGGCCTTATCCATTCTGAGTAGGGTTTGAAAAACTACATGTAAAAAATATTTTCTACAAAAACTACATTGTCAGAAATTTTCAATGCAGTAAATGTAGTTTTTGTAGTAAATTCAAAAATCGCATAACCTCAATCTTTACCATACTTTGTAATTGGTCATTTATATCGGGTCACTTGCCATCGCAACGCGATTAGTTCAGTTATGTCACAAAAAATTCGCAATTTTCTTTTATTTTTAATTAGAAAAAATCTAAATTAACGTGCGGTACCTTTTCACAGCAATATGTATAGGGTTTTCAACAAAAAAAGTACCTCGCGTTAGCCTTGGAAAAAAATTCACATATTGTACCATGGATGATTAATTTTTTACTTTAAAAATGGGTAAAGCTTCAATTAGCCTCAAAATGTTTGTATAGCTTTTTTCCGTTCATTTCAGCTGATGGGCGACACATATTCGTTGGTGGAAGTAGCCAACGTAAAAAAATATTTTTTAAGTACCTAATATCTTCATTCTTAAAAGAATATATTAAAATAAATTGTCTGAAACACAGACCCTTCGTATAACCCAAATTTTATATTTTGACAGTTCTTGTGATTGCGACTTAATTGTCAACGCGTGAAAGTCGCTGTTAATTGCAAAATGGTAAGGCACTCGATCTCTATCTCAGAACACAGCTACTGCCATCATATATTTTTGACACTGACAGTAGCTATTTGACCTTGAATAAATTAATTATCAAAAATGACAAACTGGAATACTTTATGTAAATTAAGGGGCAAATATGACGCACATCACTTTAAATTTCAATTTTCTTGGCACAAAGCATAAGTTTACAATAAATGTAAGCATTTACGAATGTAAATATGACATAATAAATAGAAAACCGTAAAAAATAACCAAGAAAACATACCTGTGGATATTAGACGCTTTCCAGGTAAAATATTAAACTTCTTAAGTATTGAGATTTCGCCACGGTGAAAGATATAGAGGTGTTCCGACGCCGCATTCGGGTACGGCAGGCGAACGTAAGAGTCAGTGTGCGAGAGAGAAAGCACAAAGCGTGTCGATATTTCAATTAAAAGCGAGAGACAGTACAAAATCTCATATAAGCAATAAAATTTATTTATTCTTAACTCCAAAAATATATTAAATTAAATGTAATTTATGCATCTATACTAAACTAAAAACCTACAGGGACCTCCGAAAATTTTAAACAGTATTTGATTTGCACTGGATAATACAACAAATTTTAGGAATAATCAAAACTATTTTTAAATTTATTACGATAGGAAGCAAATATTAAATGAAGCAACTGTCACAATGACAACTAATTTGTTCAAGGTCAAATAGCCACTGCCAGTGTCAAAAACATATGATGCACTGATACTTACCAGTGTTCACAGACAGAGATCGAGTGCCTTACAAAATTGCCGATAAAAGAGTGAAACACCATGCCATAACCTAGACGTTACACGCATGTTTTTAATCCATTTAATATCAGTTGGTTTCATTTTAAAGCGTGCCTGCACTCTTGTTCTTCAAGATTTCACGAATTTCGGGAAATGTTGTTCACTCTTTTGATGGTATCAATATTGACCACTAGAGGTCGCCTACTTTGTTTGGTTTCACGAATACTTGGCTGTGTTCTATACTTTGGAGCGGAAGTTGGGCATGTATCGCATCTTTGTCACTCACGATTTTTAACTCATTTTACATCTCGCTCATGCAAGAAGTCTTATGTTTACATTATTGCCATGACAACGGACACACTTTTCACAAACCACTTGTAAGTAAAACGTGAAAAGTGCGTTCGTTGTCATGGAAATAATGTAAACACAAGACGTCTTGCAATTGATGAGTGAGATGTAAAATAAGTTAAAAATTGTGCATGATAAAGATGCGATATACGGCCAACTAGCGCCCCAGGTGTAGTTCTCGAACACAGCCCTTCAATCTGATAGATACTTTTGTTTCCAAGGCTAACACGAGGTAGGTTTTTGTTGAAGACTCGATACATTGTGAAGTGCTCCAGCTTAATTAATCGAAAACGCTATTAAACATCTGATAATTTATTTAATTAAATTTTATTTAGTGATTTTTAATGCCTTAGTAACAATTTTAAAAACAAAGTTATTAAGGGCCTGTTTTATAATGGAAATTAAAGTCACATTTAGGTGTGTGTAAACAAATTTGTTTTCGTAATCGTTTCTGCATCTGAAAGTGGCTTTAAGTTTAAAGTCTCCTTTAAATTCGATTATGACACTGGCCCTAAGGCATTAAATTTACAGAGAATAAATTTATCTTGCGCTTATAAAACTGGGCCTTTATTAAAATTTAAACTTGACTTAATTCTTTCTTAGGATAGAGTCAAGCAAAGAAGTAGCAATGTAAATGACGTAATTTCTAACGTAGTTGATTGAAGACAATCGAGACATAGCAAATGTAATTTTGTGTTGAGAAGACATTACTTTTAATTCTGATTGTACACGAATGTGGGCACGGGAATATAAAGTAGCTGCTACTTTACTAGAATTAAAGTAAACTAAATACTAACTTATACCTATTGTATAAAACACATAACACTAAATTCAAATTTAATTTGTAAAAATTGATTTAATTTTAGATATACACTTCACACAAAAAAAATTATTATAATCGCCTTATTTTTCTATTAATGGATAAAGTATTCTTACTAGAGCAGAAAGCTTCTAAATTAGAGTTTTCGTTCTTAACAGTGATTAATAAAGTAATCTTTTATTTGTTACAATTGTAACATGCACTTAAACTTAATTTAAAAATCCCGCGTTGGAAAAACCCAGGAAATCGTTACGTGTTGATTACGCATTTCCTGTTAGTACGCATGCGCACTACCGAGCAAGCGTCGGGGAGTTGGCTTGAATTCATTTTTACGACGCCATTTGTGGGACGCGGAAGGTTCCAAGAGTTGGGATTTATTTTTTGACCGTAAAAGTTTGAAAGAATTATAGTAATCGTGAGTCAAGGTAAGTCTGCAAGTCAACGTCGTCTTTTTAAGTTTTTATTTAGTGAAGTACACAAACGTAGAGCTTGTTTTGTATTCGTATTGTTTGCGCGATCGAAAATGGCTGTCGTTCGTTGATCGATACGAATGCACCTTAATATCTTATAGAAGTAAATCGTTATTTAAATATATTGATAAATTTTAGCTTCTGCATGTTTATGCAGTGATAAATCCGAGCGCTTCGAGCCGGTCGGGCCGCGGCATCTATCTGCAGCTACCCCCGCTTGGCCGACGTGCACCCCCTTTCTATTTTTGTTCCGGGTTCTTACTTATACGAGTTTCAGGCCAAACCATGCCGGGTTTTAGCAGTGCGGGAACGTTCAAAATATTTATCGGAAACCTCGCAGAGAAAACTGCAATTACGGATATCAGACCATTGTTCGAAAAGTACGGAAAAGTTGTGGAATGCGACGTCGTCAAGAATTACGGCTTCGTACATATGGAGAACGAATCGGAAGGACGCGAGGCTATACAAAATTTGAACGGCCATTTGCTCAACGGACAACCTATGAAATGCGAGGCAGCCAAGAGCCGTAAGGCGCCAACGACGCCCACAACTAAGATATTCGTGGGTAATCTGACAGATAATACAAAAGCACCGCAAATACGCGAATTGTTTAAAAAATTCGGCACCGTTGTGGAATGCGACATAGTACGAAACTACGGGTTCGTGCATCTCGAGTCATCGGGCGATGTAAACGAAGCGATCAAAGAACTGAACGGCACTCTGGTCGACGGTCAACCAATGAAGGTGCAAGTTTCCACTAGTCGCGTTCGGCAGAGACCGGGCATGGGTGATCCAGAACAATGTTATCGATGTGGTCGTGGCGGACACTGGTCAAAAGAATGTCCCAAGGGCATGGGCCCTGATCGCTTTCGTGACCGCATGTTCGGACGCGATCCATACCCGCCGCCTCCACCCCCGCCTTTTCTACGCGACCGGATGATGGGCCGATTTGGGGTACGGGCTCTGATTTCTATTACATAAGATGCCTAACAGAATCCATTGTTTTCCTTCAGTTTCTTACAAATGTCTCTGGAGAGGCACTATTAAACTTTTCTTTTTTTTTTTTAAATTAGCTTCCTCCTAAATTTGTAAAACCGGTCTTACATTTTCTTTCAAAATCAATAAATATGATAAGACCGAGTACTTTAATAATATATTTGCGTGAATTATTTGTCAACTTATTTAAGAGAAAAATTTAATTTTCTAGTATGTAACAATCCTGACATGTAAGTGCTGTGTAAATTAATTTTTGTTATTACCTCTTACTGTTTATTAAAACGATTATTTCAAAGTATTTATGTTTCAATAGGATGGGTACGATTATTATGACAGGAGGTTTGATGAAACCCGTGATCTTTATGAACGTCGCTATTCCGGTATACCACCACGAGGTGATATTGGAATGCGGGGAGGACGTGGAGATCTCTTTCCTCCACCCATGCCACCAAGGAGAGAACCTTTACCACCTATGCCATCAATCGGACTAAGAGGCCCACCATCAAGCAGTCTGGGAAGTGGACTGAGAGATTCAGGATTTGCTAGAGGCAGCAGTGACTACAGTATGTTCAGCAGAAGGTCACCTCCTCCAACTACAGGCTTGTCTGGATCACGTCGTATGTACGAAGATTTCAGCAGAGATTCATTCGATGACAGGCGGTGAGATTCATTTCATTAATCATTATTAATTATTATTATAGTATGAGAAAATTTTATTTATGACTTGAAAATAACCAGTGAGTGTAATTATCGTAACATTTCAGGCCTGGAATGAGAGGACCATCTCCATCAAGAAGATACGCACCTTATTAATCATTAAGTTTATATTTAAACACCGAGAAGTTGAAGGAAAATAAGTAAAAGTTTAGTGTAGGATTAATTTCTGATTTCTTAGAAAGTATTAGTTTTATAAAATGGACGAATGTCTTTGTAATTATATGTTCAAACATTTTGTAATAAATTTACATATTTCTTTTTAAGTCTGCTTTAACATATACATACAGCAATAAAAATTCTTTTATTGAAAGAAAAGTTTAATTACGCCGTTGATTTCATACTGTGTGCTTTAAATATATTAAAAATTCTAACTTTGCTTTCTACTAATAATTCTTCAATTGCTATCACAAACACAATCGGAAACATGTCCTGTTTTATTTCATTGACCTTGATTAGAAATGCTTTGTATAATCAATTCACAAAACTCCTGTGACTTTTCATATTTAAGATTCTGAGTATATTTGGCAAGTACTAATTATCTATAGTTTTAACTGACCGTAATCAATGGTCAATAGCGTCAACATTGAGTCTTAAAACGTTACTACTTGTCAAATACACACAAATTTTCCAATATGAAACTAAACGTGACGGGAGTTTTGGATAATACCTCAAATCCCTAATGAATAGTTTTTTTTTTCAGTTCTACAATAAGTATGGGAGTAATAACTATTATAAAACAAAATATTTATTACATATCATATAGGGAGGAAAAACAATATATTTGCACGTTTATTTCATTATACAATTTGCACAAATGAATAAGCTCACAAAATATTCTCTTCTGTATAATTTTGTTAAAATTAAATTTCTGACATTTTCTATAAGAAATTAAAAGATGTTGATTTGCATATCTACACTGAAAATAATTTACTTTATAGACATAAACAAAAAAAATTCTTGAAAGGTAAATCCGCAGTGTATTTACTAATAATTAGTTCGTCTGTCAAGAATTTTTTCATTCAGTCTATTTATTAAATGTATTCAAAATTATTTACGAAATTGACTTGTACTTTAGTAACAGTAGTAATAAATTAACTTCACAAACACAGCAGAAAAAAAACATAGGTACACTTTGAATTTAAATACACAGTGAGTAATACTGTCACTGTTTTTACATCAACTGACATCAAAAAATTATAACACGTATTAGTATTACGCACAAATATTGAAGAACAGTTGTTGCAATATACTGTCGATTTATAAACTTAAATACGTAGAACATGCAGCTAATGGTGTGTATATTCAGTTTAGACGCAACAAATCCGACATGAAAGCGGAAAACTCGTATATTAGTCACATTTTTTTTATCTTTAAAGTTTCAATATGCAAAAAGAGAGCAATACAAATTAAACCTTAAGTATTTAACGCTACGAAATTCAAAATATTTAAATTAAAATAGTCTTGATACACAATTTGTATGTAGGGTTACAGAATTTGTACAGTACTGTAATAATATCAAACATAGATTTCTGCAGTGGACAACCTCACCATCTGTCATCATAGAATGAATCTCGACTGAAATCCTCGTACATTCGTTCGAATCCTTGCACGGTTCCAATTGTGCTGATAGGCCTTCTGTGATGATCGGTGTCAGCACGTCCGTATCTCGGATCGTGCAGTGTCACACCAACTCTTGGTGATCCCGACGGTAGGGGTTCCCTTCTTGTTGAAATCGGGGGCGGTAAATAATCACCTCTTATGCCGATACTTCCTCGAGATGGCATGCTGGTGAAACGGCTGTCGTAGTAATCGGCGTATTCATCAGGTCTTCTTTCGTAATAATCGTAACCATCCTATTAAAACAAACATTCTTTTAATTATGAGACAGTGAAATGAAAATAAACATTTAGAATACCATTCACATGTAAGATTAAGGCCCAGTTTATCGTAATTGTTAATGCATGTAATTGCTTGTAATTAATTTTGAAATCCCATAAGAAAAAAATTCCAAAAAAATTTTAAAGGGTCGTGTCGTTTTTTTGTCTTAATTAATGTACAGATTAATATTCAAGAAAAAAAATTCCTTCGTGATACGAACTTTATGAATGATTTCTGCATAAGTGTAATGTGTGGTTTCTCTGAAATATTCGTATTAAATATAGCAACTTTGAATCTGCATCTACAGAGTGGTCAAGAATCACTGCTGGAGTTGGCAGTGCTGAATTTTATTTTTAAATGGTATAACTGGAGTAATTCCGGTTGTTGATGGCTTGACACTGAGAGCCGTCACTTAACAAGCGTCATTTGACATTTCAAATTCAAATTGAAATGCTAATTTCTATTCACATAACCTACAAACTTGTCGTCGTTCAAGTTACGTCAAATAAACCAATAATATAAAGTACATTCGCTTTTATAATGAGTAACTGAAGTGACACGACTTGGTAACTTTTACCGTTGAAACCTGACTTCTTTTAGTTCCCGTATCTTGTAAATGGGACTGTTATTTTTAGGTTATGTTGGTTTCAATTTTGTGCTGTCATTTTGGGTCGTTCAACATTTTATTAAATGCATTATATCTAAATGTGGTTCTTTGTTTGTTTCGTAATGAATTTCCGGATCATTTTCGAAAATTGCGCTCTGCAATTGACAACTAAATTGTTTGATTAACAAAACTTTAAATACAATACTAACCACTTTTGTAAGATATCATAAGAACAAAAAAATCACAATTTGTTATTTATTACAAAAGTGAATGGAGTTTACATATCCTGCTGCAGTGTTGCAAATAGCCAAATAAAAATATGCTGTTAAGTATGTTGCCAAACAGTTATTCTTGATCACTTTGTACAAGATGGACCAAAATTAATGAAACACAAACCCAACAGTGGATTCCTGATAAAATACACAATGCGATTTAAACTAAACTAAATTCACTTGGTCCAAAAGTTAATAATAAAGGAGATTTTAATTTAAATTCATAAAATTTTAAAAATAGAGACATGGGGATTTTTTTGAGACGAGAAATAATAATATGACCTTAATTTTGATGTAGTAGATAGAGGGCGTTACGTACGGTATCGTTTTTGCTGCTTTTAAAACTTTTGTGTCAATAGACTTATGGACCTTTTGACAAACAATTGTTAACCCCCCATCTTTTTTAAACCAATAATAATATACTTGTTCAATAGTACATTCCAATCAACCATTTTCAAGATATTTACTATTTTAGGTTTGAAAGCAATGATAGTATTTGTTCGATTTTGACCTGTTTGAGAAATAATTGATATGTCTGGTCCCAAGAAACCCCCATACGTAAGTTTTTAAGATAATATGTAAAAAAATGTACACAATTATTAAAGAAAATTGAAATTAAAATGTTGACCTTTTTCATCAACGTTTGGACTATTGCATTATTTTACGTGAGGAATTCACTGTCACTCTATGAACCACCTTGTACATATATGAATTTTTTTTAGTTTGAGTGAAACTGAAGATGTTAAATATGACAACTATTCATTTGACATAGGTATTGGGTTGTTTAATAATTGGTGTTCAATTCGAATTCCTCACCAATGCTGACTTATTTATTTTTAAAGATTAACACGTTAACAATAGTGAATGGTTCGAATTGAGCACACTTTGTACTTGCTTAGACAAGGTGCCACTGGAATTTGATTTAGAATCCAAAAATGTACTAATAAGGTTGGGTTTACACAAAGAAAATCAAATATTTAATTACGATTGACTATTTGGTTGAGATTAAAATTCGCGTTGCCATATTTTAACAATGTGATTTCTATGGCAATACGAATTTTAAGCTCAATCAAATAATTAATCATAATTAAATTTGATTTCCTTTCTGTAAACCCACCCTTAGGGCCGGACTTTAGTCACTGGTTAACTTTAATCTTTGGTTTATTCATATAGAAATAATTGTCTATAAAATTATAGGCATGAAAATAAACCAAAAGTTAAAATTAATGGATTACTAAAGTACTGGCCCTAAGTATTCTATATATAAAAAAAACGTGATTTTAGTCTGTATTTTGTTTATGTGATGTTCAATTGAATCAGTTATTTGGACAAATGCTCAAATCAAAATTTACACTAGACAAAAAATTGTTTAAAACTCAAATGCAAATGCACAAAATCATATGGATTTTTTGTATTTTGTATTTTTTGTCAAATATGATGAGTATAACGTAAAAAAGCATATTTTCCCAAAATGTGCCCTTTTCCAAACTTATCGCGAAAAAGAAAGTTTTAAGCGGAATATTTTATTACTAAAGATCTCTTGTACATTTCTACTCTGGTTATGTTTCGAGCAAATTTTCAAAAACGCCCAACAAGTAAATTTGCTGTCTAATTATAGGGTGAGTATAAAGTTCCGCAACAAATTCATTATACCGTAATAAATTTTTTTTTGTAAAAAATCCTGAAACAGGTTGAATTTGTTTTCAAAAAAGATACTTTTTGACATAAGAGATTCATTTCTACTGTCATTGGTTTTCAAGTGATGACATCATCAAACATTTTTTTAATGACAATCTACTTTTTTCTTAATCGATTTTGATAGTTTGGCTCAAGAGCTAAATGACAGCGCAAAAATGTTAATACCTTACATAACAATTATTTTTGAAAAAAATACATATTAAATAAATAATTTTATGACTGATGTTTGACAAATGTTATGATTCAAAGCAATATTTTTTGTGGAATCATGAGGATTTTCTTCAGCTTGAAGCAAAACATTTAGTTTAACTTCCTCGTCGACCACTACGCGGTAAACCTTTAACACTTCCAGTCTCTTCAAAGTTGGCAACTATTCTACTGACTGTAGATTTTGCGATAAATCTATCAGGATGTGTTTCATTAAACAACACACTAACTTCTTCATAATTCCTTCGTCTATTCCCATAACCAACCATTATTAAAACTTCAATTCGTTCTTTTTCATTTAAACGAGCCATTTTACCAAATTGAAGAACTTTTTAACAAACTGTCACAATTGAACCAATTGTCTTGTTTATTTGTTGTCTTGGTTTTATAAATTATGCATTAATTTGCTTAAGAACATAATTTGTGCTTTTTGAACTTAATATGTATTTTTTTCAAAAAAATCAATAAAGGTATAATGAATTTGTTGCGAAACTTTATACTCACTCTGTATATCATTTGTAGCACCATATTCAATGTCGTTTTCATACATACTTGATCATAAATACAAAAAATGTCATTAAACCATGTTCCCCCAAATTGTTACTTGTGCCCTTTTCCAAATAACCAATTCAATTGTTTTTTCGCGATCAAATTCGATTAAGTATTTTTTTTGTTTTGAAGAATAAAAAATTAAAGAGGTGGAAATTTTCCTGTTGTAACTAAATCAATTCAGAGAAAAAGAAAAAGATGTCAATAATTTTTAAACAGCTGGTTAGGCACCTAACGGTAATAAAAATTTGTTGTAATTAAACAAAATAAACATCTAAATAAATCTTGTTGCGATTAAGACATTCTAAATCCTTGTTGATGAATAAATTTGGTCTAGTCTAGGGCTAGTTTCATAAACACGGTAAAATTTACCCTACCCTATTTCTTGTACTGGATGGCCCAACGATGCGTATTTCTTGTGAGGAGGCCTACGGCAAAAAAATTAAGAAAACCGATAATGAAATTTATACTAGACAACATAAAACATATTGCAAAATTATTTTGGACTATACAGAATTTTCAGAAAAATGGCGGTTCGTGGAAACCATTTTTTTAAATGGTTCGTCCTGTATATTTTTAAATATTTGGATGCGTCGTAGTTAGCCGATTTCACGGTATAAAATTTATTCCGTAAAATTTTTTTTTCTTCAAACATTTTTCAAAAATTCAGTCAGTTTGAATATGAATTTCTGATTACTGAAATAACACAGACCAACGAAAATCTAACGCGATATTTTTAAGAAAATATGAACAAAATTAAGACATACCGAGCGATCGATATTTAGCAAACATTCTGTGTCTCATTTTTTTTTTTTTTGAATGGAACGCCTTATTTCAGAAATGGATAGCACTTAAATGCAGCTTTCTGCTGATATAAGGTTATATACGTTTATTTTTAACAGTTTCGTTTTGAATAAAGCGGTATATCTATATATACTATATATAACTGTATCTCTTTACTTCAAGATTTATATGGCGACCACTTTCAAATTTGCAACCAAATTTCTAGAATAATAAATGATGATCCTGATATGTTCAACAATATATTGTTCAAAGACAAATCGACGTTCGAAAGTAATGGGCTAGTGAACAGACATTAGTATGCATTGCGTTACATTGAAAAATTTGCGCAGCCCTAATCATAGATTAAAAAATACTTCTACTTATACTTGAAGATAAAAACTTAACCGAATAACATTAATTTAAATTTCTTAAAAATAGAATTTACCCTTAATAAGTACAGCTTTAAATCAGTAAATTAAGAAATAATAATAATAATGCATTTATTTTTCTTTCTTTTCCCATACTTCAAAAAAAAATTATAAAGAAAAAGAAAAGAAAAATCCTAAGGGTTAATTCAGATCAGTGATATTAACTATTAATATCACCCCTGTTCTTCCACAGAACCCTTCAATCACAAGAAAGAAAAAAGACTAACTATTATGAGGGAAACCGACCAAACTACTAATTAGCAAAAATAAAAAAGAAATTACTTAATACTTAACCTAATTGTTCTGCAATCATACTATCATAAACAGAAATTAATTACTTCAAGATATACATAATACAATGACTAAACGATGACGTAATGAAAGTAACACATTGTTACTACTGACTGGCAAAAAGACTTTTGCGAACTGCACCCCTAAACAAGGTAAGATTCAATTTTTTTATATAAATACTTAGATTGTTATATAAAAGATATATATTAAAAGAAAAAGAACGTTCAAAAAAAGATGTTTTATGAAATGGAGGAGTGATAAGGTTCTTATTTCTAACATTAATATTATGAATATCCGTACGAAAACGTACTCTATTATATAGATAAGGGGGGGGGGGGTTCGTGCGTATTACTTGATGAAAAAGTGTTAGAGTTTGGAGGATCCTCCTATTCCTCATGTTTAACCACCCCAAATTTATCAGTTTATGGGATACTCTATCACGATTACGCAGGCCGAAAATAAACCTTATACAGGAAT
Source organism: Serrognathus titanus (assembly GCA_039766575.1). Lineage (NCBI taxonomy): Eukaryota > Metazoa > Arthropoda > Insecta > Coleoptera > Lucanidae > Serrognathus > Serrognathus titanus. Next base: position 11,030,529 of record CM077914.1, read on the forward strand.
TTTGTGCCTTTTGGATACGGGCTGAATCAAGGCTCTCTAATAATAATAAGAAAAAAATGTACGAATGATCGATTCCACACACTTATTTAAACGTTTTACAAAACTTAATTTAACTTTTTGAAATGTATCTCTGGAAATATGTTTTAATGCATGCCTTGTTCTTTGTTTCATGTCATCTTTAGTAGTTGGAACGTTTTTGTAAACTTAATCTTTTGCCTGACTCCAAAGGAAAAAATCAAGAGGAGTCAGGTCAGGGGAACGTAGTGGCCATTGTAGGAATCCTCTGCTAATCTATTGATTTAAATAATCTCTTACGTTCCTGCAAAAATGTGAAAGAATTGCTGAAACCATAAAAAATTTGCAAGTGTATCTGTATCTATGTATATTTTGTAAGAGACCTGGAAGTTCTTCCTTCAAAAAATCGAGATAAGTTGTGCCTGTTAAGGAACTTTCGAAAAAATATGGTCCAATCTCTTGCAAATTTATTATTATTTCTTCCCAGTGATTTTGGTAAACTACTGCCCTAACCCAATAGGCATTATCTGTTGAATAGTAATGCATATTATGTCTGTTTACTAGTCCATTACTTTTGAATGTTGATTCATATGTGAATAACATTGTTGAGCATATAAGGTTTTTAAAAAACAATAACGCTTTTCCTTTTAAATAAAGCCTGGAATATAGGGGTCTATTAATAGAGTCAGAACTTTAACGTGTAGTATGACAAGTGTACCACTTACACTTTTTAATGTGTTTTTTTCTTATGACAAGTGTATTACATTATTATGTAGAAACACACAAATAAATACTAAAATACTGGTATCTATTATCTTGCTTATTTCGCTTGAACTTATATTTGGATTTTCTGTTATTGTTCCCAGGACCGTAAACTGATTATCCTCATGTGTTATGTTATCTCAGTAATCAGAAATTCATATTCAAACTGACTGAATTTTTGAAGCAAAAAAATTTTATGGTATAAATTTTATACTGTGTAATCAGCTCATCGCGATGCATGCAAATATGTAAAAATATAGTGTTCCATTAAAAAAAATTTCGTTTCCACGAACCGCCATTTTTTGATCACTCTGTATAGTTCAAAATAATTTACAATATACTGCATTTTGTCTAGTATAGATTATAGATTTTTTTCTTTTTATCATAGGCCTCAGAAGAAATACGCATCGTTAGGCCAAAATTTGATTCGATTTCTTGAACAATTATGCAGATGTGTCACAAGTTTTAAATTTAAACAAAAATTATCTGAAAAATAAAACGTGTCCTATCTCTGTATCTGCAGCCCAAAAAAATGTCTTGTTGTAAATATTACTGTAGAAACAGGGTAGTGTAAAATGGTTTTTAGAAGCAATTGTTACTTCTTAACAGACAATTGATAAGCTGGGATTTAATAAAACAATGAAAGTGTAAAGTATAAGATACAATGTGATCAAATAAAAGATTAGTCAAAGTTAGCCTTGAATTTAAATCCACACATCTCATCTAAGATTATTTAATAATATGGCAAAGTAATATGAACGGTCACTTTAAATAAAATACCATGCAACCATGAATGAAAAAGAAAAAAAAAATTGGTAATTATTTATCTGTCAAATTTAACAGTGACATTTTAACTTTATCAAAATACCCAATTTGGAACCCAATATGTTCACTCTTGAAAGTTATTTCAGAATTGATGAAAAACTGGTTGTTATTTTCGATTGTTGTTAGTTCGATAGTTATTTTTTTCACTTATTCCAAAAATGGGTTTCAAATTTGGCTTTGTCCGTGACACTTTTTAAATTAAAAGAAGTAATAAAAATGACACATGAATTTTTGTACCTCTCCAACTTTGATTAATTTTTTTTATTCGATCGCATCGTATTATTTCGCGTACCCCAAATCGACTCATCATTCGGTCGCGTAGGTACGGCGGTGGATGCGGCGGATATGGATCGGCGGCAAACATACGGTCGCGAAATCTGTCGGGTCCTTTAGGACAATCTTTCGACCAGTGTCCACTACGACCACATCGGAAACATTGCTCCGATTTATCCATACCCGGACGTTGGCGGACGCGGCTCGACGATACCTGTACATTCATGGGCTGACCGTCAATCACAAATCCGTCCAATTCTTTGATAGCTTCGCTCACGTTGCCGGACGTCTCCATATGAACGAACCCGTAGTTTCGTATGAGGTCGCATTCCACAACGGCGCCGTATTTCTCAAACAGTTCGCGTATTTGCTGCGCCTTGACGTTATGCGTCAGATTGCCCACAAATATCTTACAGGTGGGCTTCGAAGCTTTGCTCTTCGAAGCCTCGCATCTCATCGGCTGCCCATTGAGCATGTATCCGTTCAAATTTTGTATAGCTTCGCGACCTTCCGATTCGTTTTCCATGTGAACGAAACCGTAATTCTTCACGACATCGCATTCCACGACTTTTCCGTACTGTTCAAACAGTGGCCTTATGACGGACACTGGCGTCGCAGTATCGAGATTTCCGATAAATATTTTGAAAGTTCCCGTACTGCTACAATCCGGCATGGTTTGGCCTGAAATTCGCAAAAATAAAATCAGGCCGAATGAAATTGACAGGGCGCGACGACCAAGTGGGGCTACCTGCTGACGCCGTGACCCGACCGGCTCGAAGCGCTTCACAATCACGTATTCAAAATGGTTTTTTGCCTTTCGCTGACAAAATAAGTTGGAAATTAAGGTAAAATCGAAAGACCATCTTCGATGAAATAGAAGCGTCAAGACATCGTCGCGCAATCCAACACACGAACATAAATAGTTCACGAAAAGCTTCCTCGAAATATACGTGAAGAAAAGCGACTCACTCACCTTAGTTTAGCGTTCCAGAAACCGCGGCGGTCCAAAAATTCACCGCCCTCGTAAAACGTTTGTAAAATGGCGTAATTATAAATGAAGAGACCAATTCTTTCACCCAAACCACCTAAACAGACAACTACTTATAATGCGCATGCGTGTCGCTTACTTTCATGTTTGGTACAATTGTTGTAATGACCAACCTCTTAACGACAAAATTTCTATATTTTTTAGTTTGCGTAGCAGCAACGCAGCGTTTGCATTCAGCAGAACAAATCAGTTCCAATGTTACCAACTGAGTATCTTTTACACTAGATTTAGGGTGCATTTTATTTGCATTGCTTAAATCATTCCTTTTGGCTTTGTAAACGATCACAAAGTGTCAGCTGATGAAATGGACGCGTTCAGCGGATACAACAGTTGACTAATACGAAACTGGGCGCGTGCAGCGAACGCAACAGTTGACTAAAACCAAAAACGTGTTTCATTTAGGTTGCATAAAACAAGTTGGAGCAGTTGCATGCTATAACAACTTATCAATCAATATTTGACATCTTGAGGAAGTTAGGTTTTCATACATTATGATTATAAATAATTATTCTAGATTATATAGTAAAAAATTCTTACAATATTACTCATCATAATTATTATTAAAACTGAGAAGCGGCAATTCGAAAGAGGTTAAAATTTAGAATATACGTTTCCTTTGCATTGCTTAAACAATTGCCTTTGATTTTGTGAACGATCACAAAGTGTCAGTTGATGAAATGACAACGTCATAGTCTTCGCTCACAATCGCTTAATCCATCGAGATAAGGCAGCAAAACGTAAGCGCTTATGTTCCAAACGGAACATATGAGGGGCTCAGGTGATCATAGTCAGGTTATAAAGAAATGTTACACTTTAGAAACAGCTGTGGTCGCGTGATTGGATTAATTTCACTATTGAAGTTATATTTTTATGGTAATTAATCGTTATGCTAACAATGGGTGCGTTCAGCGGACGCAACAGTTGACTAAAACTAGAAACGTGTTTCACTTAGGTTGCGTTTAAACAAGATGGAGCAATTGAACGCTCTATCAACTTACTCTTATTTATCAATCAATATTTGACATTGGGAGTTAGGTTAGGTTTTCATACATTATGATTAGAAATAATTGTTGTAGATTTTAGACTAGAAAATTAACTATAAGTTATACTTCTTAGAACATTACAGTATTACTTATCACAATTATAATAAAAAAACAGACGTCTGCAATTTGAAAAAACAAATGACTTACTGCCACCGCAGTAACCGTAAATTATTTCTGATGAATAAATTCTACAACTGTTAGCAGCAGTGTTGCCAACCGCTAGGAGTGAAATATCGCTACAATCAGAAACGAAAGTCGCTGATTTCGTTACCAAAACCTAAGAAAGTCGCCAAATGGTCGCTACTTGACTTAAATAATAAAAATTCACAAATAACGGTTTTTAACAATTTCTTTACAGGTGTATTAGTTTCTAAATATTTGACGTATTTAACATTAAATAAAATTCAGTAACAAATAAATACATTTATCGAAATTGAAAATAGGAAATCCATTCTACTTTCGGCTAATGGGAAGCACGAAATTGTTTCTGTTTTAATTGACGGATTGCTTTTTCTAAAACCTTCAGGGGTCACGATTTAAAATGGGCATCCTGTATAATACGAATGCGCTCCATATTTTGTCAAAGTTTCAATTAAAATGACCCTTGCGTATGTTTTTAAAATTATCGATTGCGTTATTCAACAACGCCATCTGTTGAAACTTGCCGGTAGTGTTCTTTTCATTTTATTTCTATGGGGGTGAATTACTGGTTTTTGACAAAAGTCACATTGCAAAACTACCAATTGATTGAGTTTCGACTGACAATCATTTCTGAACAGTGACAAGAAAAGATCGCGTAATGCGTTGCTATTGGACATTCAACAGTGCCATCTGTCGAAAGATATGAAAAGTTTCTTTTTCGTTTATTTTAATAAAGAATTGTTCTGTAAAATTGATAGTCTTTTGTTCTTATTCGTTTCTAAATATTAATAAATTAAAAATTCGCTTGTTTTTTGTTTTTGTATTATAATTTTTTTATTGGATCATTTTTGATTTTTTATTATTTTGTTTTCATTGTTTTCTCACTATTCTTCTCAAATTATTTAAAAAAAATTATCATAGTCTACTGAATTGCGTTGATCGTCTTTTGTTTCCGTTTTCTTTAATTTTATGTATTTCATACGACTTTTCTTTTTTTTTATTTTTTTTTAATTTATAACCCACCCAATTTTGAACTAATTTTAGATTCGTAAAAAAATTGTTACTTTCCGTTTATTTCGCGGCAAGCGCCGCCATGTCGCTACGCGCTTAAAAGTGTCGCTATTGTAGCGACAAATTGATACGATTGGTAACACTGGTTGGCAGTCAACACAAGTAATCATTAACCGTTCATCGTACCAAACAAGTCAACATACTCAACAGTTGTGTCCGCTGAACGCGCCCAATAGTCAAAAGAAACCCCTTCGGGTATAACGGCTTAAGCAACTGAACGCCAAAGGAAACAACAGCGTTGTAAGCGCTAGTACACTACTTTCCATGACCTTGATATCAATTATCATATCTATCACATGAAGGTTAGAACGAAAAGCAGTGCCGACTTGTGGCGTGCATAGAACATTCATGAAAGTTACATCCAAACCTAACCTAATTAATAAAGAACATGATTATTGTTTACTCAGATTGCTACGACAATGAAATAAACCATTTTTCGAGAATGAACGTCAATGAACTGTCAACAAAATCTTAGGATATCTAGTAACTCCCCGAGATCTCGTTATGTTGCTAACTTCATTTTAATAATTGGATGTAAATATCGATATCAAGCTCGAGGAAAGCAGACAATCAATTTCGATCTCCCTGTATTTAAATTTAAGTCTTTTTTTAAACAGAGCTTAGTTCTTTTTTGGATAGAATCGTTTTTTTTTTAAATAAAACCGTGAAATCTTGTGATTTATTGTAGAAGCCTCGTTTTGAAAATGTTCAAAATTTTTCTCTCATAGCGTTTAGTTCTCTTTTTTAATAAATCTTGTGATTTATTGTAGAAATCACTTTTTGAAAATGTGCTGAACATTGAAAGCCGAGCAGCGTAAGATTTTAGTTTTTTCTTGATTTAAAATTTTGTGTTGGTAGTTTGTGTCGATTGTATCCTTGCCGTATAGTAATGTTACTGTGTATATGTATATTTTTTGATGGATTTGATTTTATGAGTTTTAATAAAATTTATTTGACAAGCCTGTGGTACTTAATTTAGTGTTTTTTTTTTGGTACCCGTGTCTTCAAATGAATTCCTCATCCAAGTAAGCTGTGACTTTTTTTATAAAGTTGGCAACGCTCAATACAAGAATGACGGACAGTTGTCAATAACTGTCAGTGTCATATTAAATTCAAAATTGAAAGAAACACTTCATTACTTCAATTCAAAACAACATTAACCCTTAAAACAGATGCTGAAGATGTTGTTCTTCCTCTTGAATGCATAAACGCGTTTGTCAAGTGTTGGGAGGTTATGTTAAGATAAACAGTTAATTGGACAGTTACTAACGTTTAGAAGAAAAAACACTGAAGTCATGGCCTATTTTAATTAGAAATTTAATTGAATGCACGGTACTTTCCGACATTCGTTTTAGTGAAAACTTTTTTCGTTTTTTTGGCAACACTGAACAGTTCCCGCTTTTAATAATTGTTGCGAGTAGAGGCAGGGTTGCCAGATTGGACGAAATCTTGCCATCTGGGTTACATTTTATATTCATTTGGTGTTTAAAAATCTTATTTGGCGATTGGTACCTAATTTGGGCTATTCCTTTTACATAACGAACATTTAACAACATTTTACTTCGATTTTTTGTATGTTTTTTAAAAAGTAATTGTGGGCTATCCATAATGTTAGTGATTGATAAATAAAAGGTCTTTAGTGACCTGGCAAACATTTATAAAAGAAAAAAATTATTAGTTTTTGTTTTTTCCAATAATTTTCCTTTTCCTCTTAGTTTTTCACATGCCTTTGATATTTCATTGAATTTTTTTTTGTTGTAATTTTCTCCTTGTTATAATAATTATTATTTTTAATAAAAACAAAGACATACATCACTGCTAGAAATTGAAAGTCACGTGCTTTTCTCTCGTTTAATTTTTCATTTGCTTCCTCTCTATTTCTTTTTCAATTGCTTTGCGTTTTCCACTCATTTATTTTCATTTTTCACTTGTTTTATTTTCTATCTCCTTTTTCTTTCTGATGTTTCATCTCTATTCAGTTTTTTATTCGCTCTTTCATTTGTTTTCATTTCGTTAATATTTAAAAAGGTGATCGTCATATGTTTAATTTTTTAATGTTTTTTTCGTTTTCTTGATCAGTTCTTATTGCTTTTCTTCAATTCCATCGCCTTTCAATTTTTTAATGTTCATTTGTCCTCTTAAAAAAATTAATTTCGTTAATATTTTAACGTCATTCGTTCTTACTCACTTTTTCATTTGTTTTTATTTTCTTAGTTTGACTTTAGCAGTTCATTTTTATTATTTTCATTTATTTTTTTTTTAAACGGAAGAGAAAAGTTAATTTCCAAAAATTCGTTGGTATTTTAAACGAAATAGTGTTCGCTTGTTTTTGTAATTTTTTTTGTTTTATTCTTTTTTAGTTTTTTCTCAATTCACTTTCAATTTTTTTCCATGTATGTATCATCAATCGTCCTCACATTATTCAATTGTTATTTGCCCTTTTAATAAATAAAAAAGTACAGGGTGTGGATGGGAAATGGAACACTCTAGATTCTTAAAAAGTATCTGGAAAATTGTCTAATAAAACATGTTTGGAACTGTAAATTGGGAGCTTAATAGACTCCCAAAATGAAGAAAAATATTTATGCTAATTATCGATCTTTCTTTAACATAGTTTCTTGTACGTTGTATTATTCTTAGGACAACTTTTGCAACAGTTTTCTAATTGACAGTACTCTTTCATGGTTGATACCGTCAAAGTACAGTAAAAACGTGGTTTATAAAAGTATTCTGGTAGTCGTTAGTTACATTATTGCTACACAGTTTAATTTTTTAATGCGGTATAGTAATTAAAAGTCTGCGCTTTCTATAAACTATTTTATTTCATCTTCACTTTATACACAAAAACATACAACATTCAAAATATCAGTCTTGCAAATATTTTCTACTGTTCTTTCAACAACACTCTTTGATGCAATCGTTAGCAAATAACATAAGAGTAAATGTTTATTTACATTTGTAAATGCACATCTTTGAGTCACACGGCCTATATAATATATATTTATAATATTTTCATATATAAATACGTTTAACAAACAATATCCAATATTTAAGCGATTGTATTGATTGTAATTAATAATTTTTGGAGCCAATCATCGTTCCTAGTTAATCAAAGGGTTTCGTCGTTAGCATATACTCGTGCAAAAACATTGGTCCTTGATATCATGGTTTTTTTTTTTTTTTTGATTAGAAGAAGAAGACGTAAGACTACCTTAAACATTATACAGTTTTCCATTTTTCAAAAATAATATTAATGGAAGTTTCTATTTCAATATGTAGGACTCAATTTATGTGTGAGAGGCTCTCAATATGCATTTGGAAAAAAAAAATTAAAGCCGAAAAGAAACTATTATGTTAAGAATTGGAAAACTGAAGAATGTTTGAAACAGTCTCATCATAAACAAACGTTATGCTTGAAATGTTCAAACACCTCTAATTTCTTCCTAAAATGCCAACTCTCTAGAATTCAATAAATTCGGCGGCGTAAAGTTTGTTTATGAAATATTTGTTCAAACACAACATAATTGAGCAAGTCAAATTTCACCGACAAAATTACATAAACCTGGGGCAGTTCTCACACTTCAGTTCTTCTTTAAGCTGATCCTTATCTAGTAACACATCAGTCAATATAAAATGGCATCGATTTGTGTCAAGTAAAGAACAAAAAATAAGAAAGAGGGAAGCAGAGTTGAATGAAAGGGTTAGTTAAAATTCGTTGGTTTGTTTTGAAGATCTTCGTTTTAAAGAAACAGGGGGGGGGGAAAGGGAAGTGTAAAATCCTAATGGTGTGCATTATTTAACAGGTGTTATGAAGTAGTGTGTGAATTAAGCATTCACACAATACTTTTGCGTTTACATCTACCGAAATTGTGTGTAGTTAGTAGTTGTGAAGTAGATTGTCTTATGAGCACCAAAATATGGTTAGAACTTAAATTTTCATGTTATCAAAGTATTAGATGCATAAGTATGTTTTAACAGTTAACGTTTTAGATTGGTGAAGAGTTAATTGAACGAAAAAAAAAGAGTGCAAGTGATTTTATTAATCCATTCGAGAACTCAGAGGTGTACACGATGTTTAATAATAGCAGGTACATGCAGAATCTAGAAACTGTTATACACACATAAATAGCCTAAATTTAATTAACTGTAACTCTTGCTGTTTTAGTGCTGAAATCAATACATAATTATGCATCCAAATTTGAAGAACCTGATCAATTAAGTATTGTCAATTTGACATTGTATGTGTTTTACAGATAGATCCTTAGCATTAATGTCTCTCTCTGTTTTTAGATCTAATGTTAACATCATATGTACAGACTTAATTTAATATGTTTATAGTATTTACAATATATTCGATGATTTGTTGAATTACGCAAGTATAATTAAAGCTGGATTTTCAATAAAAAAAAAAAAAAATACAATCTCTTACCCCAAGACTCAAACCTGAGCCAGGCTTTGTTTTATCAAAACGTAACGGTAAAATTTGTTCATAATTTCTTAAATCCCTCTGGTTCCTTTTTCTTTTTATTATTTACACGGACGATTAGTAAAGTAAAGACCCACCGGTTAATCCAAGACCAGATAAGAGATGTCGTCGTTTACTGAAGTCATTGCGTAATTCCACAAACGAAATGTTAATTCTAACGTAGTCCTATAACACTGTAATAAACACTAAACAATTTTTATAGTCGTGTCCGTGTTTAGTTTCGACAGAGTCTTTTTAACTCGAAGCGCAGTCAATCTAATGATGGGATTACTGTGCCAACACTCTTGCATAATTTTCGACAGTGTCTGTAAAACAACCTCACTCTCCCAGCGCAGGGGTATTTGGGGTCTTATCTTTTTCACACACACTACGTGCTTCACATCTTCGAAACTAGGGTCACTCGATAGACAATCGTGGTATGGCAGGGCGTAATCGTCTGCAACTGTGATTTTGTCACCGGTTACGCAACGCCTGGACAGTTCCCACAAAACCAGCCCGAACGAGTACATATCTGCCATCTTGTGGGCCTCGAAATTGCTGATGTTGATTGTTTGCGTCAGCAACTCCGGAGACATGTATCGTTTGGTTCCGCTGCGTTCATTCTTGATGGGTACATCGATCTCATTGGTGTCGCTCAGGAATTTCACAGCCAAACCAAAATCGGCTATAGCACATTCCCCATTTCTCTTAACGAGGATATTTTTGCTTTTAATATCCCGGTGCGCAATCGCAGGCTTTCCCTTTGTACCAAAAATCTCAGTGTGAAGATGTGATAACCCGCTAGCAATACTAGTTGCCATTACTAAGAGCGAGTTTGGATCAAGCACGTGACTTTGAAGGTAATCGTGCAAGGACCCGTGATCATGATAATCCGTAATCAACCACATCTGAGTCCATGATCCGGTGCCTTTTATATCAGCTGCTATAAAACCCAGAATGTTTTCGTGTCGCATCAGCACCGTCTGGTAGATCTCCGTTTCCCTAAACCAGGAGTGTTCTTCCGTCGTGAAGAAGACTTTCACAGCGACCTTCTCCCCTCGCCACTTTGCCAACCAAACCTCACCGTACCTTCCTTTGCCAATCGAACGCACCATTTGGATTTGCTTGGAAATAGTTCGCTGCACCAGCATCGGCAAGCCTGAACCTGAACCGCTGGATTGTTCCATCAGGTTCGCCAGAGTGTCGTTCACGTGGAAGTCAATGGGATACTGATCGGGGTATTTCTTGATGTAGTACGGATGTCTACCCTGGATTTCCTTTCGTTTGTACCTTAAATACATTACGGCTATGATGAGAAGACACACTATTATACATATTGTGACCGACGTCAGGAGTACTATGTAAGGGATGGTGTCGGCTTGTTCTAACAGGGATGGTGCTTGTGTCGTGGTGTGAACTTCTAAATGGGGTTTCAGGTGTTTGTTGCAGAAATCGTCGTTGTCGCAGCACTCGATGGATTTACTTCGAAGATGCGGCACAAGACTCCCTTTACACTGCAAACAAAATATTGTATGTTATTGTTGTTAAAAAAATAATACCGATTGTTTCGTTGAGGTTTGGAAAAAGGCGGAGACAGGCTCTATTATAAAACAAAGGATGTAAAACATAAGCGTTCATAAGCCAATTATAGGATTTAAGACAATTGCCTACGTTTCCAACGTTTTCCAACTAAAAATGAAACATACGGTATATGCGATCTGGTTTATTTGCTCCCTCTGCTAAAGGCAACTATTTTGAGGAGCCTTTTCTTAAAAATTGAACGACAATAAAGGTAAATTACAATCAACAATATAATAAATAATGGAGACATAATTTTTTTAAAGTAAGATTTAAGCCATGCACTAATTTTTACTATAATTATTTTGTTGTTTTACACAAACAGACTTCTCAAGGTAGATCACACCCTGTATAAGACGTTGCCAAATTCGAAAAAAATAAGTGACGTATTCTCACCTGCATAATTCCTCTTTCGTCGTTTGGAAAACATCCGTATGTGGTTTCTGGTTCGAAGGTATTGGTCTCTTGGTAATAGACCTCTTCCACAGCTGCAAAACACTGGCCACCGAGTTTGATTTCGCAAGTGCCATTTTGCGTCCCCTGAGGGCAATGCCCTTCGCAGTAGCATCTCCTTACTGAAAGAAAGAATGTTCTCTTACTAATCGCCATGCTTAATTATGTCAACACGTTAATACCTCCTGGATGTTACCAGCTAATTAATGTTTCTACATTTAAGGACTTTTTGTATAAAATTTTTTCTTTCGACTTAATTCGTTAATTTCAAAGTATCCCCAAATATTACATTTTAATTTGATTTTTTAATAAATGAGTTTTTCTTTTTAGTTGTACAAAGTGTAAGGGTGAAAGCTTGAAGTCGTTGAACTGATCTACGTTGTAATCCAAGGGTTTATCAGACTTAGACACAGTTTCTTTTGTTTGAAGTTTTCAAATTCCAGTGACTTATAATTTTTTAAAATTATATATTTGTTGCCACTAGTATATGTCCTTTATAGTATCTTGTACTGTTGGGCAATTAAATTAAATTAAATTAAATTAAATTAAATTAAAAAAATTAATCAAATAATTAGTCATGATAGCCTTCATATTAATGCCAGGAAACTATAATTTGATACTTTGGTAATATAAAGGTGTTGTAATGAATGCAAATTGCAATATTTTATACAGGATGTTCTCTCCATTTAATCGAAGTTAACATTTGAATTTTCAAAGAGAACATCCTGTATTTGATGACTTAAATTTACCTTTTAGTTAATTTTTATTAATATTGCTCTATAATTATTTTAATTTAATTTAATTTTTTTAAAATAAATTTAATAGATTTTTAGACTTTTTTTTTTTAATTGAAATATGCTGTGAAACTAATATCGCTTTCAATTCATTGCTTATCTCTTATTACTACGCAACGTTAAAACAAAATGGCGGAGCGCTCTAAGAGCAGTGCATCGGAAAACGTATTTCGAAGTACATCTTGTTGTCAAAATTATTTTTAAATACAATTTTGAGCAATAAACATTTTTTGATAAGTACAATTACTTGGCGCAGTTTAATTTAGATTTTTTCATTATATTTTTATCAGTAACAAAAGAAATTTGCGACTCATTTTTACGATGGTTAAGTGAAAGTGCATATTGTTTCTAAAAGATGGCGCTCGTTGATATATTATTATTCTTCTTGGTTTACTGAGGATTCTTTAGTTCTTTTATTTGTCAGAAAAATTGTGATTAATTCAAGCACGTTTTAAAATTAAAACTAATCTTATCGTTAATGTAATTTTAAGGCCGCGATCGTACATGTTTGACACAAGCTAATAACTTTGTTCTTCAACTTCTAGTCAATAGGTGGCACTATGAACTAATTTTCAATGGAAGACAAATTAGATGGCGCTGCAAACATACTCTACGATCAATACAAATTATCAATGAAACGATTAGTTTTTCAGTTTCCACTTAATTAATACGTGACGCTGTAAATAAATTAAATCTCATAAATGAAAGAAAAATCGAGTGAACAAAATCATTTGGTTTTTTTTAGTTCATGATCAAATAAACTCATAATTAGCAATCGATGAGAAGCTGTATGAAAAAAGTGATAAATTTTTTTCGGCTTGAGATCAATAGATGGCGTCGCAACCAAAATGTCATAAATTCATAACTAATAATAATTTATACAAACACAATGATTTGCCATTTTAATTTTTGTAATCATCAGAGTGCGTTGTAACCAAATTAACAACAAATAAAAATTAAACAAATTGATTTATTATTTTAGTTTGCGATCAACAAATGGAAGCTCCAAACTTTCTATTTTACGAAAACAACTACTAAATATTTGTGTTTTGTTTCGAAGCTACTTAGGTTGTAACACTTTTTAAAAGTACTGAAAAAATAAATATTATACAGGGTGTCTTGCTTTACTTTAACTGATTTTATATGCTTATAACTAGATATCGGAATATATGCAATGTTAATCTTCAATTTTAATTATTTCGTGAAATCTGTATGATACTTCTAATTAGTAACTAAAATAATTAATTTGTAAATACAAAATTCATTTTGCCTCTAATCCGTTGTTTACTTATAACTCTAAGGGCTGATTTTTCAATCACAAGTTAACTTTAACTTTCGGTTGATTCGCATAGTAACAATTATGAAAACTATTGTCCTCATAGCAATAAGCTGAAGGTCACATTTAACTGAAGATTGGAAAACTGGGTCTAGAACTTTCAGGGATCGGATAATCCTGTCATTTTTGTCCTTTGGAAAACTGGGTCTAGAACTTTCAGGGATCGGATAATCCTGTCATTTTTGTCTTAATATTTCTTTAAGGTTCAAAGTTTAATCCTTTTCCCACCTAAAAATGTAACTATTTCGAACAGATTGGTCTGAAATACAGGGTGCTATAGCACTATTGTCATTTATTAATACTATACATACATAAAATGGATTCATTCTGCAAATTTTAAAAATCTAGTTGAAAAACTGACCTGCGTAACATCAAAAAATTCCATTGTTTTAAAACCTCTGATTAATTTTACGGTGTTCATGCAATTTAGTTTGTCTTCGGACCGTTCATAAAACCATAAAATTCGAGCGCATTAACCCAAGTAATCAGCTGGATAGATGTATTAAAGCCAAGGTCAGCAATGTGTAACCGTTGAAAAAATACGAAATGAATTATTATTTCTTAAATGATAAGAACGCATTTAGGTATCAGCTGTTTTACGTACCTTCGAGTATTACAAAAGATGTTCGAAATGTTGCCCACCGTTTATGAAACATAATTCTGCTCGATGTAGCAAGTTTTCGGTTATTCGGGGAAAATTATTCCGTAATTCCGTAGCATAGTTATGAATTCGCTGACGTAAATCCTCAATAGTATTTAAAGTTTTTACACAAATTTATTTACATAAATGACAAAAAATAAAAATTTATTTCGCAAAAACAAATTAAAAATTCTTCAAATAAACTTACACATTGCACGGTACCGAGAACGCGAAATTTCTTATTATTAATAATGCCGCCTTGATTGTATAACTTTTTTTCTTGTTCTTAAGAGTACTACTTGTGGTTTCAATAAACGACAGTAGTCCTATAACACGCTGTATTTCGAAATACACGGTGATTCAGAATTGTCTTCCGATATCTTCATGGTGAATAAACACCATAAAATAAGGCAACCTTTTTATATATTTTTTTATCCAAAAGTGAATAGCAAGGGGTGAGAGGGGTGAAAAATATTTTAAATTTAGTTACGAGGCACCTAACTGCACATTTACAATATATATTATTATATCCTCTCTCCTTTTCAAAGGGTAGTTTTAGAGGGTGACTTTTCAGTATTCCATCCCTATTTTTTTATTTTTTTACATATTTCATCAAAAATTCACGAAGACAATATTCTTTAGATTATTTGGCACAAAAAGTCTCTTTAGTTGCATTTTGATAAACTGGAGCGTCTTCGAATAATTGAAGTTTAAAAGTTAGCATACGTCAAGGTCGTAGCTAGGGGGACGCCTAGGGAGGCTAAGCCTGCCCTGACCTGAGATGCAATTATTATTTTTCTTTATAGTGGTTGTTCGATTGTCACTGTTTTTCTTCCAAAACTTAACTTTTCTTCACGAGCGATCGTCACTTGTTTTTCTTCACCGACAATTGTCAATTGTTCTTCTTCAGCAAAAGCCATCAATTATTTTTCTTCGATTATTAATTGTTTTCCTTTATGAATGACTATCAATTATTTTTCTTTACGAGCGATTGTCAGTTAATTTTCTTCTCTAATGACTGTCAATTATTTTTTTTTGGTGAATTATTAATTGTTTTCCTTTACGAACGACTATCAATTGTTTTAACAATTTTTGAATATATTTCTTGCCGATAGATGGCGCCTATTTGATTATTTTTAAATAAAATTTTATTAATAAACATTTCCTGTAAGTAAGTACTGTGTTACTACTTAAAGAGGGCGCAAGTTAATTTAGATTACTGCTGAAAGATGGCGTTTGTTGATTTATTTTTTTTTATTTAATAAGGCCTGCTCTGTCATAAAAATTGCGATATAAACAATTCAAACATGTTACGAATTAAATTGATATTTTGTTGTCAAAAGGCAGGCATTTTTAACTACTTTTCAATCTATAGGGAAACCATTTTTTGATAAGTAGAAGTACATCTTGCTGTTAAAAGATGGCGCGAGTTGATTTAGATTTTTTTATTAACTATGTCAGTAATAAACGAATATTGCGACACTACGCATGATGCGATGGCAAGTAAAAGTACATATTGTTTCTAAAAGATGGCGCACATTAATTTATTATAACTTTTTTTTAATGTACTAAGAAATTTTTAGATTTTTTTTTCGTTAAAAAAATTATGATTGATTCAACATGCCTTCAAACGAATCTTGACAACAGGTGGTGTTAATGCTAAAAGAACGCCTAAGTTAATTAAGATTTTTAATTTATTGAGGAATTTTTGTTTTTGGAAGATGGTGCACGTTAATTTAGTTTCTTTTTTTTTTAATTTAGTAACGGATTTTTATACTCATTTTGGCAAAAAAATGGGATACGATTCAAAATACTATTTGAAAGTACATTTTGTTGTCAAAAGGCGGCGCATTTTGAATTATTTTTATTCTACTTTTTGATGACGCTTTAACAGATGGCGCACGTTAATTTGTGGTTTTATTTTAATCAAATCTTTTTTCAGTAACAAAAGAAAATCGCGACGACACTTTGTTACATAACAGAAATAAACACTGAACACGATACGATGGCAAGTGAAAGTACGTATTTACATGATAGATGGCGCACGTTAATTTATTATTACTCTTTTTAATTTACCGAGGCACTCTGAGTTCTTTTTTTTTGTCAAAAATTATAATTTTCTTAAATATGCTTTCAAACTAATCTGAGACTAAAGTATTTGAAAGTACAGGAGTGGGCAATACAATCCGGGCGAGAAATTGACATGCTCGTTTATACAAATTTGGTACATCAGGCTTTTAAGAGAGTCAAAACATAAAAAAAGATTTGAAATGTCAAACTTAATAAACTGACATTTCGCAGCAATTCTTCTTTCTGTCTAAACTACACCTGGGAAAGTCATTTCTCTTATTTTTAAGCGGAACTTAAATGAGACATTTTGTCAAAATATAAAATAAACCTATGCGATTTATGAACAGTTATAAATTTGTATTAAATGTCAGAATTACTAGTGACAGTTACTAAACGTCAAAAATATGTGGAAATGTCGTGTTCGGTTTTATTGTCCACTGCTGTACATCTTGTCATAGTGGCACATATAATTTAAATTATATTAAAAATTAATAAATCAAAAATTAAAGTTTTCAATAGGTACAACGTGTTTACTACTAGGGAACATGTTAATTTAGATTTTTTAAAAATCATTGAAATATGTGTTATTGCTAGAAGATGGCGCACGTTAATCTATTTATTTTTTATTTAGTAACGAATTTTTACTTTTTTGTAAAACAAATGCGATATGTTATCTTAGATTGAAGGCGTCTTGCATTTGAAAGAACATTTTATTGTCAGAAGGCGGCGCACTTCGAACTATTTTTAAAATAAAATTTTGAATCAATACTTTATGACAAGTAGAAGTATATGTTGTTGTTAAAAGATGGCGCACGTCAATTTAGTTTTTTTTTTTTTAATTAAAGTTTAATCATTAATAATCATAACTAAATTAAAACCCAACATGATGTGATAGCATGTTTTACATATCGTTTACATATCCGCTTCAAATAACAACCGTGTTGAAAGTTAATTAATAATTCACTTCTACAGTTTTCTTTTTTTTTATTTAAGTTGTGCTCATAGAGGACGCTGATGCAAATGATGAGGTTTTTCGTATTTAGATTTCCTTTAATTAACGTCACTACGTCGACTACAAGTCAGTGTGCGCCTATGCATTTCACCAACTTTAAGAACAAAAAAAAAATAGTGAAAGGCGGGAAATTTAAACTGTCCTCAATCATTTTCGCTCTTACTGTATTAATTTTAGTTACGCTTATCAGAACCCATTATTAATCGGATCAAGTACATAAAATTTATGCGGAAAAACACGTTATAGAATTTATGAATGACATCAACTAAATGTACGCAATGATATCGCGTAAAAGAATGAATGAAACCAAACCGGAAGAAAGCAGTAAAAAAAACCTTGACCCAATTTACGTATCGGTTCGCACTGCATAGAATGGAAACCACAACAATGTCAATTATACATAATGTGACTTTTACTATTCTATTTTTTTTTAAACTACAAAAGGTTTTTAAAATTTTTTTGCTTTCCACATGTTTGGAGGGGGGGGGATCATTTAGTTATCGATAATAATCAATTTTCGTTTGCTCCGAACCATTGTTAGTCGTGTAATCTTTTCTGTTGTTGAAAAGTACAGAGCGATCAACAATGATTGAAGGTTTTGCGTCTGTTGCGTTGTTGATCACAAAGTAGATTTTTGGCTGATATTGTAAATGGAATATTTTACATGGTGTCCATAAAAGATCGTGCGTAAAAAAATGATTTCTTTCCATTCAAATAAGTTGCCTAAGCTACATTATTTACGTTTTATATACGATGAATGAAAATGAAATTTTCGTATTTTTTTTACTTGTTAGGGATCTGAATTGCAATTGGAATTTGTCTAAAACATGTCCAATTTCATCATCATCGTCATCAATACCATTCAAGCCGACTCGTGTTCAAACAATAAAGGGCAAAGGTTGTGGCAAAATAATTTCATGAAAATCGTGTCAAAAGAATTGAGCGACTGTCTAATACGACAGAGGTCAGAAACATTTCATATTTGCCGTTAACCGTTCAGTGTTTTCTGAACATTTTGCGCTCGAGAGGCGGTCCAAGGTTAACGTGGCTGTGGGTGTATGGGATTGGTTTCATAGCCAACTGGTAACCCGGACGTTGGAATTGTTTTATAGCAGCGCACGTGTTCTCGGTCTAAGTATACTTCATATGGTTACTTTACTATACATGTAAAAATTATGAATGAGTTGTAATTCCTTCAACCTAACAAGGCTTTTTTTAGACCACCGTTGATTCGCTTTCAAATATTTAGCGTGACTTTCATTCGGCTCTGTGCAATTCCATAATGACGTGATATTTTTTTTGTTTGGGCCTGGAAATATTTAAAATCCTTTTTTTGGAAGTGTTGTATTTGACTTACTTACTTTCAGTTTTTATTGTTCTTTGTTTTGGGTTCATTTTTCAATGTCTCAATCCTGTAGCTTGGTAGAGAAGGCGACATTGAGCTACATGCACAGTCATTTGAACATCATAAAGCCAACAAAAAACGCATGTAAAATTTCATTATCTAAATTGCGGAAAGAAGTCTTTTATTGCTATTAAGGTATACAGGCTGTTTCAAAGTAAGCCTGCACAAATGCTAACTTTCTTATTTTTGGAACTGCAGAGTCGATCAAATTAGCCTTTTACCCAAAAAACAATCCAAAAAACTGTACGAAAAAGAATATTTCCGTTTTCAAGTATGGTTACACCCTAGAGCATTATTTCAATGCTGACGCGACTTAAAATTGATGCATTACTTTGTTGTAATAGTCTAGTCGGACATTAAATCATTTAAAACAACTAAAATGGAAAATTAAAGAAAGAAGGAATAATTCTTTTTTATTATGAACATGTGTATGTCAATGCCATCCCTTTCTTGCCTTAGAGATTGCAGTAAGACAAAGATTAGTCTGTGGATTCCTCAAGCGTGTTAAACAGGCTTTAAACACAATTCGTTACAAACTGCGATTTCTGTCGAAATTTCAAAATGATTTTCTGGTGTTCTTGCGATATTTCAGTTAACGTAATAATACCGCAATCAAATTTATAATTAAACTATGAATTCAAGCGGCACAAGACCTGAGAAGTAAGTGAAAGGCGGGCTTAACAACGCAATTGTAATCTTAGTGATGTTTTGCAAAATACATATAACAGAGAAAGAATTTAAGCAACGAAATTTGAGATGAGTTGATAGCTAAGAAAACAGAAAAAAAATTGGGCTGCAGCTTAAGGGCGAAGAAAACACTATCGACTACTTAGTGCTAGGGAATCGATGCTGAGGAAGGCTATGGGGTGTTCGTAGTGGTTACTTAATGTAATATAAACTTTATTTGATGAACACAAACATAACGTTTGAGAACAAGCAAAAAAAAGTTAATGTAAATATAAAATTTCAACAATGGAAGGAATATGCGATAGGTTCTACTAACGGAGAAGCGTCTAGGATCCCTTAGAAGCAATGTAAAGGGGTACAATTGTTGCAAATCAATCTCAATGAGGGTCTGTCCCTATCACTGGTTTACTGGAAACTCTGGGAGCACCTTTTCTTTGGAGGAGGTGTATGATTTGTCAGCACCAGCGGTCAAGTGTATGGTTTCCCGGACTATTCAGCATTAACAATCAATTATATGATTTGCCGGACTATTCAGCACCAGTGGTGAAGCGTAAGGTGTTTGCTATGACAGACTATGACAGCGCCAGCGGATGTGATTTGCCAGCATTAGTGGGGCACCAAGTTAACGTGACGGTCGAGTTTGACATGTACAGTAGCGTGCATTAAATTTCGTCATCATGTCAACTAAAAAGTCAGTTTTAATTCCAGAAATTATAATATTTCTGATAAATATTCTATTTTTTATCAAAAAGTATTTTTAAGATATTATTCCAAATAGTCAAAATTAAGACATCAACATCCTTATTTTTAATGAAATACAAGTCAGATACAATCTTTGATAGCAATGACGACCAAAATTTATTGCTCGCGACTGTATACTTTACCGTTTTATACTGTTTTCAATGAAATCAGTACTTTTATGAAGATTTCTAAGAAACATTCATTTGTTGTAGCTGAAAATATGAGTACGTTTACAATGAACACAAAGACGGGAGTATACCAATACAAATTCTAATTCTAAACTAGTGGGGGGGTGAGAGACAGAGAAATTGTGCGCTTAGTTGGCATGTTTTTTGCCGGTTAGATCAAGTTGGTCACGCTATAGCAGCTGAGTATTGCGAGACTATCCAGCACAAGCAATGCTGGCTTGTACTGATACGCGTTCTGCCTTTTATACCCTTATTTTGTGGCGGGGATTAGGGAACTCTGCATCATTGGCTCGAATCAGTGATGAGAAAAGTTGCGTCCTATTTGTCGGAGGGTAGTCCTCGGTGGTTCCCGTGTTCGCTTTGGTTGTAACTCTTCGAAGATTCCACCCCCTTCAGTGGACGAATATTGCATCATTTGCTCCAATCAGTGATAAGCAAAGTTGTGTGCTATTTGTCGGAGGGTAGTCCTTTTGGTTTTAGAAAACGTTGGCAAAGAACCGACATACACGAGGGGAGCGTACGGGTCAATCATCGATCTTACGATGTCCAATCAAATAGCAAGCCATAGGATAAAAAATTGGCGAGTGCTACCTCAGGAGAGCCTTAGCGACCATAGGTATATCACCTTTGAAATTATGAACAAAACGCCGGCGGTGAAAGGAAAACCTGGAAGGAGATGGATAGTCAAGAAACTGAACAGCAAGGCTCTCAAAGACGCGTTTATAAAAAGGGTTAAGGAGGAGGAGGAGGAAAACACGTATGTTCCTGAACAACTTACAAGAAATCTGACAAGGCTATGCCGACCAGAGGAGGCAGAAAGGGCAGGAGGGAAGTTTATTGTTGGAATTCCGAAATAGCCGAGGCAAGGAAAGCGTGCGTGAAACTACGTAGGGAGATGGCGCAAAAACAAACACTGGCAAAGGATTTGTGAAGAGGTAGAGCAAGATGTTTGGGGAGACTGTTACAAGATCGTGATGAACAAATTGAGAACCCAACGAAACTTCACAGACCTGGAGCGAAAACTGAAAATAGTGGAAGAGCTTTTCCCGCAATGCGAGGAACGCCCGAAACACATGGTCAATAGGTGCGAGGAGGAAATTGTGCCCTTTACCAAAGAGGAAGTCCTAGAAGCAGCCTTAAGGACCAAAACAAAAAAGGCACTGGGCCCAGATGGCATATCGGCTGAAGCGATGAAATTGGCTCTGGAATATGTTAGCCGAACGATGAGCAGAGCCTACAAGGAAGGAATATTCCCGGATATATGGAAGGAGGCGAAACTTATCATCATCCAAAAACTCAGAAAAACAGCCACGGGCCAAGCTAGATATCGGCCAATTTGCTTGCTTGCAGGAAAAATGTACGAAAGGCTTATCCTCTCGAGACTCAAGAATGAACTGCGCGGGGAAAAAGAACTGTCTCCCAAACAATACGGCTTCCGAGAAGGAGGGTCTACACTAGAAGCTATTGGGCAAATTTGCAAGATACCCTCCAATGAAAAAAAGAAGACTCTTAAATCGCGGAAACTATGTGCCTTGGTGACTCTTGACGTTAAAAGTGCGTTCAATTCCGCCAACTGGAACAAGATTAAGGAGCAGCTGGAGAAGAAAGGCTTATCGTCACAGCTGCAAAGAGTCCTAGGGTCCATCCCAATGACGTGCGGGGTCCTCCAGGGCTCCCTACTAGCCCCGACGCTCTAGAACATCTTGATGGATGGGGTGCTGCGACTGCCACTACCGGAGGGAACAGAGGCCGATGATCTGGTCGTAACAGCAACGGCCAAGGACGAGGAAGACCTAGAGTACAGCATCAACGAATCCATAAGACGTATCACCGAATGGATGGAAGAAAGCAAGTTAACGCTTGCCCCGGACAAAACTGAAGTCGTTCTACTAGGCGGCAGGATGAGGTGCCGAGAAATACAGGTAGAGGTCATGGGAACCGAGATAAGGACGAACAAAGCCTGTAAATACCTAGGAGTCATCGTCGATAAAAACCTGAACTTTGGAGACTACGCAAGAAGGCCCAGAGGGCGGCGGAAGCTCTAACAAGAATCATGCCGAGGACACGGGGAGCCACAGGGAGTAAACGCAGACTCTTGGCTTCAGTAGTGGAATCCACAGCTTTATATGCGGCCCCTATTTGGAAGCATGCCATGGACGTCAAAAGAAACAGAGAGCAGCTGCTTTCCTGTGAAGGAATGCTATCCGCGATGCCGCAGTGGAACAGAACCGAGAGTGAGGGAAGGGTTTCAGTCGGTAGGCACTCCCATGGCATAGATCTAGTTGGGGGGTCTTCGGAAGATTTCCTAATCCTCTCTACAAAAAAAAAGTCCTTTTGGTTTTGGTTCGATGGTTACCTTAACGATCAAAATGATCCAACTATCTTGACACCGTGTTCGCTTTGGTTGTAACTCTCGAAGATTGCATCCCCTTCAGTGGACGAACAGCCTTGTAGTTTGACGGAGAACGTTTTGGTATCGTTGATATTTTTTTTGTGTTTGCGTTTTTTCGATGTAAATATCAGTTTTCGGTAAGTATCTGTCCACCGAATTTGTAATTGTTAGACGTAGACTTTTGGGGCCTTCCAAAGGTGGGACTATACCAATATAAATTGTAGACCAGCGGGGGTGAGAGACAGAGAATTTGGGCGCTTAGTTCGCATGTTTTTTACCGGTTAGAACGAGTTGGTCGCGCTATAACAGGTGAGTATTGCGAGTCACAAGCAATACTGGCTTGCACTGAGAGCATACTGGCTTTTATACCCTTATTTTGTGGCGGGGATTAGGCAATTCTGCATCATTTGCTCGAATCAGTGATGAGCAAAGTTGTCGAAGGGCAGCTTCGGGGGTTGCTTCAGCGATCAAAATGATCCGACTATTTTGACACCGTATTCGTTTTGGTTGTAACTCTTCGAAGATTGCACCCCCTTCAGTGGACGAACACCCCAGTAGTTTGGTGCAGTACGTTTTGGTATTGTTGACATTTTTTTTGTTTTTGCGTTTCTTTCGATGTATAAGTATATCAGTTTTCGGTAAATATTTGTACCCCCGAATTCGTAGACTTTTGGGGCCCTCCATTCAAAACGAGATTGCGATCCTATTTGTCGTCCAATCAAAAAAGAAAGGGGTTGCGTTTTAATTCGTTACGGGGCGGCCTTCATTTTGTTTATTTTGATAGTTGTTATTGTGACCTTGTTACGTAGATGTCAACGTGTCGTTTCGCCCATATCTATCAATCTGACATTGCTTGACATTTGTCATTCTGACGTCTATTATTTTGAGGTTTCTTGTCGCTTGTCATCGTGACATGATTTTGCTGGCCACTAAGCAACGTGTAAGCCCCCACAAGGCCAACGAAGCGAAGGTATTTGTATTGAGGGGATTTCCCAAAACCAGCAAGCAAACTACACTTCTCACGACAGAAGTGAGGGACGTGGATATCGTAATCTAAATTCTAAGTATTTGTATTTAGAGACACACAAGATGGTAGCAGGAATCTAAGAAAAGGTGAAGAGGGCATTTTCGTCTAAGGGCAACAAATTAGGATACCACAAATTGCATGCGGCAATTTCACTAGTGCTTAATTTTCGAGCACACACAGGAGAATTTCAAATAATTAGCTTCGACCATATGTCGTTTTATATTTAGAGTCAGAACAAATTTATGCTGCATGTTTCCTTTCCTGCCGGAACGAGGAGATAAGAATAGATCGATAAGAACTGCCTTGCGATGCCAAATGTGTAAGTTAACACACTCCGCTCTCCCCGTAGAAACGCCGGTCGCTTTTTTCAAATTTAATTTTAAATTTTAATGAACGCCCCACGAACAATTAATTAAAAAGTGCAACATAATTAAGTTCTTCACTTGAACGAGAGTGCGCTGCTGCTTCATTTATATTATCAGATTGTCATGATCTAAGATAACCGCAGCTTTTAATTTACGAATGCAAAAGTGTGTGCGTTTTATAAATCGGTATATTATGAAAATTAAGTTCGATGCCACGAAGTACATGATAGTATAACTGCGACGATTTTAACTACTTAAATAAAGTGGTTATTAACAACACCAGCGTGTTACTTATATAATCATTAAATGTACTATACTAATAATTAAATAGTAATTAAAAATTCATATCGTTCTGTTTTAGAAGTATTCTTTCTATACAGTGTGTGTGAGTCAGAGGGAAAATTCTGTAGCTGTTTGACAATCACTGTACAACTAAATATTCTTTTTCTCTTAATTCGTTCAATGCAGTTATCCAATTAAGTTTCTAAATCAGACTAATTAGGATTAATTAAAGTCAAATTAATTCGCGAATTAGTTAAAACCTTCTAATGACTGATGTACGCCTGGCGCTTTGTTATTAAGTGGCCGGCCATATTTAATTAAAATCCAGCAACCGTAAACTGATCGCAATTAGGGTAGGTTTAACGATCTCAATTTACCCTTTAATTGGATATGGCGTATGCTTAATTGAGTTAATTTCGCAGAGTAACTTTTCTTAATCAACGATACAGAAAAAAAAAAAAAACGCGGATGTTATTTAAAACATGAAATTTAATTATTACATGGTCGCACTTCTAATAATTACAGTTAATTTAATCTGATAAACAAAAGGAGATGCATTTGTTTACTTGGAGTTATAATCGTGATTATTTTTACCATCCTGTATATATTGCTTGCAATACAATTACCGACTAAATAAAGTATCATGCGTTTCTAAATGCGAATCCTTTTTTGGTGGCTTGATGGATGATGCAAGTGTTCGTTGTAAACAGACTTCGGACATTTCGGAGCGTTGCATGGTTACGCAATATGAGGACTAATGAAAAGTGCCCATATTCATGGTAACGCTCCGAAATGTCTGAACTCTGGTAATAAATAACAAATCTACCAGGAAGTAGCAAACTCATTGGTCACGGAAAAAGTTATTATATCGTTACGACAATAAAACTTACAAATTTCTAAAATAAGCGCACAACGACGTAGACTATACGCGACCATTAAAGCCAGCGTGTTCAAAGAGGATCGGGGAATAAATTAGAAAATGTATGCAAATCGATTCTATTCACAGCAAATGTTAATTCATCGTCTCTGAAAACCAGTAAAGGCAAAAAAATATAACGTGATATAATAATATATTATAGTGCATAAACATGTCTGCGTCGCTGCGGTAGAGTTACGTAATTTAACAATATTTTTGCATTTGCTGGTGTCAAGGTCTTCTCGCACTTTCATTGGTAGGTAATGAATGCAATAAATTTAATTTTACAGGTCGTCCCTCATTCAACTTTGCATTGAATAACATATGGACGAATGAGAGACTACGTGGTCTTTAATCTTTATTGATCGTTCTATATATTTGAAAAAAAAAATTAATTATTTTGCACCGCTCTTAATTTGAGAGCAGATTAAAAAGTAGAAGTCGCTTAAATTAAACCGATTTAAATGGTGATTTTCATTAAGAAGATTTACTTCCATTAGCAGAACAAGGAAATTAAGAGTAAGTAAAATTATACGCTATGGTTCGCCTTCATATTTGTTGCAGGATTAATTTTGGATAAGAAATAGCTCCATTTAATCGAATATGTAAAGCAACACCCAAAGTCAATAATGCTGTCAGTATTTTGTGATTGTCTCGCTTTAAAAGGGGGTAAAAATGGGCGGCCACGGAATGATGATTAAGTGAATCAAGTGCACTTTACAGATCCTTAAACGGAGTTGGAGTGAATGACAATAATATCGACCTGGTGCCTGATTTATGATTACCGGGACATATTGAAGGTAATACTAAGTTTGCAATGACCACAAACGCCATTTTTATTGTCCATGACTGTTCTGAATAAATCAAGAAGGAATGATAATTGTGTACGATGGTATAGCTGTCATTATTAAAAATACTTTCTTTTCTGACAGTATTATTGACAATAATGAAGGTAGCTTCTTGCCCGGTGAAATTGTTTGATAAATTATCTCAAACGGACACTGGAAAATGGCACAAATGCTCGACGTTTCACTATCGCTTGATAGTTTCTTCAGTACTGACAGTATTATTGAAGTGGTGAGATTCTCGCCCACTCAGCAAATTGATGATCTGTTTCTATTCATCATATTTTCGCCTTTTTGTGTGTTTTTACAAACGGACGTCATATGGTGGTTAAAAACTGCTAATTTCATTCAAATGTTGGAATTTCTACTAAAGCCGCAAATAATTTTTCAGTTTTCTTCCCATGAAATTCTCCAAGTTTCTGGAGCTTATCGGGGATGGGTGTTTTTGGGGGCTGCGTTCGTCTTGATATTATTATTTCTCCTTCGGCATTCGCTTTACAAACTGGAGAAACTCAGAAACCTGGTTCGAATGAATCCGAACACGGACCGAGCCATGAGAGTTCTCTCGTATGGAACTTACACGCACTAGGAGGGGATTCAAACCTACACCTAATAACTGCCCCGCCGAGCGTCAAGCCCGTTGCCTGCGGACTGAATCCCTCGGCTACCAACTACCTTTCGATCACGTATTCTGATTCTGAACGAACTGCTTGTCTTACATTATTTCCTGTATATTAATGACGCCCCTCATAGAGAAGGTACGTTATGTATGAAGAACTAGAAGAAAGCGCTTGCACACTATAAGGGCCACTAGTCGAATGAACAGTCGTACTATAAGAGCCACTAGTCGAATGAACATTCTCCTCGGTCTCATTTCATTTGATGCGTTACACGACCTATTTTCCTTTTTCTTTTTGGCCGCATTTAGTTTCAAGATAGCGTTGCTCTGACATTAGTGTTCGTCTCTTTAAAACCTCTCACTTGTAGGGTGGTCATACCAAAGATTCTTTTTCGTAAGAGATTTCGGTCATAACATGATCACCTTCGATTCCATTTCATCTCACGCGTCATATGACGAGTTTTCCTTTTTCGATCAAAACACGGCCATCTTGGATTAAAAGATGACACGAGACGTTTTATTTGATGCATCATACAACTGGTGTTTTTTTTTTCGTAAACAATTTCGATTTCCTAACTTGACATTTCAATTTTAAGATGGTGTCGTGAAGATGGTGTGATAGTCCAATTTGTAGCTTCTTGCCCGGATAGGAGGGGGACGCGGCTCATAGCATTTACATAGGATCACGGAAAGAGTTTTCATTTGAAGCGCAACACAATGATTATTATTAATTGTTATTATCATCAATGACAGAGAGAATCAAGTAATTCTAAACAGTGATCAGACAGGAAACTACCTCTGCCTTTCGCCCTAGTAATTGTAATAATCTCCGCTTGTGCCCATCCCTGATTAATTAGGACAGTTCAGGGGGGTGTTCCTGAGAAACACATCTGGGAATTATAACTCCCTCTTTTGTAACCAAGAAAAAGGGTAAAGAGGGCCGGTGCTTGAGGATTTAGCAGAAAAGGTCACAATTCTTTTTTCTACCAAACCTTCTACAAAATGACTTCCTCGGCAGTGCGGCTGCCGTAATTCTTCTTGTTGCTATTACTGCTGTTATTCAGAGAAGCAAATTTCCTCGATAATTACCAAAAAGAAGATCTGTTTGGGCATTGTAAGGGTTGGTTCTTGAGGATTTTGCAGAAACGGTCACAATTCTTCTTTCTGCCGACATTCTTACAAGAGGACTTCCTCAGGGGTGCCGATGATGTAGTTCTTCTTGCTGCTAGTACTGCTGTTAGTGAGAGAAGCAAATTTCTTCGATAATCACAAAAAAGATCTATTTGCGAATTGAAACTCTATTATTCTGTAACCAAGAATAAGGTTGGGAGGGTTGGTTCTTGAGGATTTTGCAGAAACGGTCACAATCCTTTCTGCCAACGTTCTTACAAGAGGACTTCCTCAGGGGTGCTGATGCTGTAGTCATTCTTGTTGCTACTGCTGCTGCTATTCAGAAAACAAAAAGTCTTCGTCAATTACCAAAAGGATGATTTGTCCGGGAATTGTAACTGATGCTTGAGGATTTAGTAGAAAACGTCACAATTCTTCTTTCTGCCGATATTTTTACAGGAGGACTTCCCCAAGCTGGTGCTGTAGGTCTTCTTGTTGCTGCTACTACTGCTATTTCATGGCTTTCTGAGAATTACCAACAGGAAGATTTGTCTTGGAATTAAAACTCCCTCATTTTGTAACCAAGGATAAGATGAAAAGTGCTGGTGTTTGAGGGTTTACCAGAAAAAGTCGCAATTCTTCTTTCTGCCGACGTTCTTACAAGAGGACTTCCTCAGGGGTGCTGATGCTGCAGTCCTTCTTGTTGCTGATGCTGTTGATCACCAAAAAGAAGATCTGTTTGGGAATTGTAACTGTATCATTTTATAACCAAGAATAAAGTAAAGAAGGTTGGTGCTTGAGAATTTAGCAGAAAGGTCACAATCCTTCTTTCTGCCAACGTTCTTACAAGAGGACTTCCTCAGGGGTGCTGATGCTGTAGTTCTTCTTGCTGCTACTATTCAGAGAACCAAAATTCTTCGACAATTACCAAAAGGATGATTTGTCTGGCATTTGTAACTCCCTCATTTTGTAATCACGAATAAGGTAAAGAGGGCCGATGCTTGAAGATTTAGTAGAAAACGTCACAATTCTTCTTTCGATGTTCTTATAAGAAGACTTTCTCAGGCTTCTTGCTTCTGCTACTAGTGCTATTTCATGGCCTTCTGAGAAGCAAATTTCTCCGGCAATTATCAACAGGAAGATTTGTCTTGGAATTAAAACTCCCACATTTTGTAACCAAGGATAAGATGAAAAGTGCTGGTGTTTGAGGGTTTACCAGAAAAAGTCACACTTCTACTTTCTGCCGACGTTCTTACAAGAGGACTTCCTGAGGGGTGCTGATGCTGTAGTTCTTCTTGTTGTTACTGAGAGAAGCGAATTTCACCAAAAAAATCTGTTTGGGAATTGAAACTCTATCATTTTATAACCAAGAATAAGGTGGAGAGAGTTGGTTCTTGAGGATTTTGCAGAAACAGTCACGATTCTTTCGGCCAACGTTCTCACAAGAGGATTTCCTCCTTGGAGTTGCTGATGATGTAGATCTTCTTTCTACCGACATTTTTACAAGAGGATTTCCTCCTCGGAGTTGCTGATGATGTGGTTCTTCTTTCCACCGACATTTTTACAAGAGGATTTCCTCCTCGGAGTTGCAGATTGTAGTTCTTCTTTCTGAGACTACTGCTGCTAATCTCGCCAAAAAGAAGAATTGTGACACGGTATGAACGGAACCCGCAAAAAGATGGGCAACAATCGCAGAAACCTTCAAATTAATGTAGAAGAAAAGGACATATATTGAAGATAATACCGATTTTGTAGTGGCCACATTGTTCATTGATTGTAAGTTCTTAGTAGCCGTGATCGTCTAGTGTTAGGACCCTACGTTGTGTCCACTGATTGTCCTGATTAAACCAAGAAGGAACAAAATACGTACTAAAGTATCTAAGACACAAAAAAGACACGTAAAAGTAAATATGTGATGATATCACTATCTTTAAAATTACTTTCATTATCACTACTGACAGTAACGACAGTTTTATTGAAGTATGGAGCCGTTTAATTCTCATAGAGACCTTGGTTTTCTGGGACATGATTTTCAATTCCATGACCTTCTGAGAATGATTTCAAATTGGATCAGCATTGCACTCATTATTCCAGTATTAACCACAAACATTTTCCATATTCACCCCCGTTTAATTTAAGGTAGGAAAATGATGGCGGAATAATAGTAGGGTAATTAGGATGAAGTGGGATTACAGGATCGTAACAAGACCGATGGTTACTATACGTGTCAAACATGGACACCAAATAAAACAGAAAGAATAAAGTTGGAGTTGTGGAAAGAGTATGTCTGGTGTCATAAGAGACAAATACACTAGGTGAGAAAAGGAGAAGAGAGCAAGTCCTAAGAAGGGTATAAAAATGCTGAAAAAGCTTGAAAAAGCTAGAGAAAGCCAGAGATAGAAAGCCATGAAGGAAAATTAGTCAAAGGCCCAATTGAACTCGCGGCTAATTAATTAGGTGCCGTACTGACAGGACCTTGCGGCATTTCTTTGAGATAGTTAATTGAATTTAGGTTATCATTACTTCTTGAGGGATGCCTTTTGGTCACAGAACTTTCCTGCATCCCGCCTACGCGTATAGGTGAATCCTGTTCAGCATTTCATCATTGTCGGATTGTATGGAAATAGTCTGACGGAGTCACGAATTAGTAAGAGGCGTCGCGTCAGGATTTCTATTAATATGCGCGGGCGAATAACACAGGTGCTTTGATTATTTTGGTTCGGTGTTGCAGATGTGAAATTATGTCATCTTTTTTACAACAAACGCGCACGTTTCGCCCAAAAATAGAACCGGACTATATTAGCATCTACACAGCTTATTAGCAGCTTCCCTTTTGACGCTCGTCGTATTTTTGTGTAACACGCGGACGGAAATACCAAAGTCCTTTGTTCTCTTGTTTTTCTTTTTTCCTCAAGGATTGCGGTCTTTTTTCTATTTTCTTTAATCAACACAAGGCAATAATTGCCTACCCTTGGTATAATTTAATTAACACAATGCAGCCTATAGAACATGTGTGGGGCGGTTAGAAAGAGCTTTCTGTTGCCTGAACAGCATGACAGGAGCAATTACGAAAAGTCGAAGCCCAAAAAAATATTTATCTGGGAACTCCTTCATTCTGTAACCAAAGGTGAAGATAGCTGGTGCTTGCCGACTTAGAAGAAAAGGTCACGATTCCTCTTTCTGCCGACGTTCTTACAAAAGGACATCCTCAGGGTTGCTGTTGCTGCTAGTGCTGTCGTCGTCAGAAAGAAGAGTTGATGTGGTATAAACGTAACCCATAAAAAAATAACCACTGAAGTCAAATTAATCTAGAAAAAAAGGGCACTTCAAAAGAAGGAAATTAGGAAAAAAGTGAAGACTAAATGCCTTATATGTAGTGAACAACCAAATTAATGAATCTTGGTCATCAGGATCGAAATTTTCCTCGAGGATTGCAGTCTTCTTTCTATTTTTTTTTTAATCAACACAAAGTCTCATTGGTGTAATTTAATTAATACCATGCAGCCTGTAGAACAGGTTTGGGGAGGTTAGAAAGAAGAGTTGGAAATCGCTTTCTGTTGCCTGAACAGCATTTCAGGAGCAATTACGAAAAGTCGAAACCCAAAAAAATATTTATCTGGGAACTCCTTCATCTGTAATCAAAGGTGAAGATAGCTGGTGCTTGCCGACTTAGAAGAAAAGGTCACGATTCTTCTTTTTGCCGACGTTCCTACAAAAGGACATCCTCAGGGTTGCTGTTGCTGCTAGTGCTGTCGTCGTCAGAAAGAAGAGTTGATGTGGTATAAACGTAAGCCATAAAAAAATAACCACTGAAGTCAAATTAATCTAGAAAAAAAGGGCACTTTAAAAGAAGGAAATTAGGAAAAAAGTGAAGACTAAATGCATTCTATATAGTGAACAACCAAATTAATGAATCTTGAGTCATCTGGATCGAAATTTCCAACGCAACTATGTAAGGAACAAAAGTTACAAATTCACAGTAGGGCCAGTATTATGCCAAATGCCTCACCCTGTAGTTGTAGCTCCTTAAGTCTATTTCATTATGTTGTTCACTGCTTCCTTTTGGTAAACAACCATTTTGCACTCCCCAATGCAGATGGCCTAAAGAATTTCAAAGTCAAGAATTTTCCTTTCACCCAAGTGTTTGTAATCGGTTGGAATACTCCGGTATATGTAAAAGAATATAGAACGTGGTACTGGTAATTAAAGTACATGCATCTTTATCGAGAAATCACTGTATCTTACTGTTCCATCTGATAAATTGTATCGCTTTATGTGGGTAGGGCGCAAAAGGAAATCGCTTTTGCAAAGACGTCGTGCGAAGACAGGTCAAAGCGCGAATGATTCAGGATATTATGCAAATTGTCGTCAGCACACCTGCGATACAGCTGCATTGCTTGATTTTTTACATGCAGCTCAGGTTTCGAAGTTCATCCTCTTCCTTTCACCGTAATGCATCGTCATCGATCTCTCTTCGTCATCATCATCCGGTGATTAATAAAATTTGATTGATGTTAGCGCGGCCGACGGTAATGGAGGCAAGTAGGAATGTATCCAGGGGTACATCCATTTACGCTGCCCACTTCTCAACTGATTCTCTTATTCGCACTGACGTCAAGACGTCCTCCTCGTTCCGCTTCAGCTCGGAAATCATAAACTTACTGACGCAAAAGACGCTTGGAGGCGTTGCGAATTAAAGACGCGTTTCCTTAAAGGCTGTTTAGGACACAATTTGCTTAAAACGAACAGATTGAAGGAAGGCTCAATGTAACATGAAATAATAAGTGTTTGTATATGTATACAGAGAGGTATACTTACTAATAAAAATACGAAGGTTTCATAAAAACACACCAAGCATTTCCTTTTAGGAAGATTCAAGCGAAACGTCAAACTTCTAAGAAGTATACATCAATAAACAATTTATAAGTGGGCAATGGTAAGTAAGAAAATGTTATACAAATTGGTTAACAATCTAGGTTCTTCCTTGCTCTGTTTAACGTGTATTCTTGTCTAAAACTGTGCACTTCTTACAAACTTGCATTCCAAGTGACTTGTACCCTTTCTGTACGCATTGCAATTCGTTTATATAAGTTAAACCATGGAGTATCACATACGAGATGTCTTGCTTCAGTGAAATAATCGTTTGTTCATACTTAATATTCAAATATACACTGACTTTTAGTTGAAAAAATCTCAAATACCGCTGTTAAACCGCGAACAAAATATGAAATCTAATACTAGGCGAGAGAAAAATAAAATATTTTAATACCACGCCGATTCAATGATCCAATGATCAAAAAAAAGGAAGTATATACCTTACTTCATCAACATTAACCAGCCGGTGTCACCTGGTGGTGGTAACAACATCGCCCAAATACTCACCTGGAACAATAAAAGAGAATATTAATCATTTTTAATTTACTTAACAACTCACATATATACATACATACATAATTTGAAACTTTTTTCTACCTTTAGTGACCATCCATCCAAGTGCTCAAGTATTGTTAGCTAATGACAGCGTTTTTGCAATACCACAAAAGCCGTACCGCCGGCATATCTCTACACTATCACAATGTCGGTATTAGAATATGGAACACCCTATATGTATACACTGTAGGTAGTAAAAGTAGCAGAATTAATCTACATGGATACGTTTCACGCAGCAAACGAAAGAAAACGAGTGAACCGATTGTGACACCGTCAATATATTACGAGGGGGAACGCTGCTATCAGCGTATGATAACTAATGACCTTCAACTTTGACAGGCAATCTCATCGCGTTTCTAATTTCAACGTTCATATACCGAGGACCCTTGACATTGAATTCTTCCTATATTCCGTCATTATTATTGTCTCTTAAAGCAAGTGTGAACTTCACACCGTGATAAATAAACAAGCCGATGATAAAGGAAATTCTTTTCTTTTCGACGGTGTTGATTCTAAGCAGAAATGAAAATAAATACAGTTCGGTAAAGAGAAAGTCGCAAAAGTTGACAGAAAAATTTTTAACGGAAGTGTAATAAAAAAAATTGAAATCGTTGTTTCGAAGACGGTGCTTAGTGTACATGTACAAAGCGCATTAATGACATCATTAGGAAGGGGTCTTTATATTATTATTTCAAGGAAATAATGCTAAACAATCACAAAAATAGAAGGAAAAAGAGAAATTTCTAGAACACGGTTATGTTGCAGTTTTTAGATCAATTGGATCGAGCTGGATGTTGGAAAAGCTGCTGAAAGACGTAATTCAATTGAATCAGTCTTAATTCAAAACCATAGACGATAGAAACAAAATGGGGAAAAAAGTAAGAACTACTTCAAGGTCAATAGAATAACATGTAAAGATGATTACAAATCATCGCAATTAATTTAGATTTTCTGTTGGAAAAAGATATTGCTGGACATGTAGGTTTTTAAATCAAATGTTTTCATAACATACAGGCAGTAGTTTGAAAGTAAGGACAAATAACAAAAATAAAAAAAGCACGTCTACTCCGTGTTGAATTTCGAGTGTTAATGACATCTTAATTTTCGCATGTAAATACATTGCCTATTTCATGGTTACGTACGGTGAACCAATTTGAATTTATTAATTTGCGAAATATTAATTAACTGTGATAAGAGATGAAGGAAGCTCCTAAGGAGTGCCATTTTTCCTACCTAAAACCTAATGCTATCCCCGTTCGTACTACATACATTCCAATCTTGAATTTTCTACACTACTCGTTCTCATTGAATTGGTATGATCTCAGTTTCAGTCAACTACCGGTATAATGATCGTTGACTTTCATCGTAGAGTGGAAAACAGTTTTGATTGAAAGTACTTTCTTGTAGAAGGAAGTGAATGACTTTATTCTGTAAATTACCATAGCTAATTAGCGCATGCGTATAATACAAATTGCTGTAATTATTTATTGTCGGAAATGAAAATTGCAAACTGTAAGAATTTCTTAATTTCTTAGATCTGTCTAGGAAATCGATGCTCTTATTACCAATGGTTTTAAGTCACGGTATTACATTAGCGGTTCCCTGGGGACTCAACTTATGGCCGCTACTTTTTATATTTTATTTTATAGATTTTTCCAAGATATTGATTCAATACAGGATAAGTTAAATTTCGAAATAATACATCAATAGAATCGCGTATTTCATAGTTACGTACAGTGAACCAATTTGAATTTATTAATATGTGAAATATTAATTAAATGTAACAAGCGATGGAGACATGCCATTTTTCCTACTTAAGCCCGTTTTAGATGGACGATAATTCTCTAGAGAATTCGCGACAAAATTCTATCTGTAAATTATATAGACCATGTAATACAGCTAAAGTTTTGTCGACAGATTTTTCTCGATAAAATTGCGGAGCAGCGCATGCGCCTGACTTGAATTATAGCTATAATTCGCATTTCTTCCGCATAATTATGGGAAGAATTCTCGCTACAATTACCGACAGAATTCTGTCGCGAATTCTCTATAGAATTATGTCCCATGTAAAACGGGCTTTAGAACCTAATGCTAATGCTAATCCAATCTTCCAATTTTCAACACCATTTGTTCTCATTCAATTGATATGATCTTAGTTTCAGTCGACTACCGGTATAATGATCGTTGACTTTCATCGTAGAGTGGAAAACAGTTTTGATCGAAAGTACTTTCTTGTAGAAGGAAGAGAATGACTTTATTCTGTAATATGCCACAGCTAATCAGCGCATGCGTATAATACCAATTGCTACAATTATTTATTGTCGGAAATGAATACTGCAAACTGTAGAGCTAGCCTTTTGGAATTTCGTAAATTCTTAGATCTGTTTAGAAAACCGATGTCTTTGTTACCAATGGTTTTAAGTCACGGTATTACCTAATTACATTAGCGGTTCCTTGAGGACTCAACTTATGGCCGCTACTTTTTATTTTATTTTATATATATTTTTTTAAGTTATTGATTCAATACAGGATATTGTAGTGTTGATGTTTTGTTGTACGTGCCTGATATTGGGGTTCAATAAATGTACTGATTTTTATGTTCGTGGGTGCGTATCTACTCTCTCAGGGTTTTCTCTTTGGGTCGCTCGGAATTATCCACTTCTTGTTTTTATGGCCCCATGGTGGGCACATATCATGACAAAACACAGAAAATGTGAGGGGAGAGGGGAAGGAAGTGTCAGTGTTAAATGTATGCGTCCGTAAGTGTCAAAGAAAATATAAAAATTATCGAAAAAGTTGTTGGCTGTCTCTAAAATGTACACCGGCTAGCACAAGTCGGTCTTCACCACACCCTTCATAAGGCAGGTGTACCTCTTGTCCTATCCGATGTATATCTTGTTAAAAGTGGACGCCCTGTATCGCCGATCACGCTTGTGCCTCAATTCCTTCACAAGAGCGAGGCGCCCTTCGACAATACCAAACGTCTCCTGTTGTCCGGTGTTTAAAGGGAAAAATTTTGTCTGTTTGTCAATTATGCCCCTACCTTGAAGAGTCGTCCATGTCGTTTAAAAAAAAGGATATAGGTATTTGAAATCCGATGTCAGGTTCAATTCTTCAATAAAATACCTTTTTATATTTTATAACCTTTTTTATAAAATTTTATTCTTGGTGGTCGGAGCCGGAATCTTCTTGCAGTAGTCGGAGTAGAATGTTTCTCTCGGAGTTCGAAACGAAATCTTTTCCGGTTTTTTGGCGGCTTATTCCCTTCCACCGGGTAATGTTTTGCCGTTAGTGGCCCCTGGAATGAGCCAAACCTTTGGTTCATTGCCTGTACGAAATTCCAATGCTGCAATGTCCATTCAAAGTGATTAACGACCTTGGAACTTCCTTCTGCTATCGTTATTTGATTTATTGAGCTGCAATTATGCTTTCTGTAGCTGCGGTATTTATTTTTGTAAGTGTCCCCTTTCGTTTTGTATCTGTGATATGGTCTGTTTTGTTTTAGGTGCATGAAGTTATGTCGAAACGTCTCATCACTCTTGCGTCTACTTCGTCAAGTCTGCTTCGGAAGCTGTTGTTGAACGTCTGCTCTACCGTGACACTGCTGTATATGTTTTTAAACTCCTCTCACGTACTGTATTTGTTTAATAAATTCTTTTCAACAAGTTAATTAAGCAATATGTTAAATTTCGAAAGAATACATCAATAAAACCACAAAAGTGACATTTTTAAAATATTTGTTTGATGTTACTAAGACAACAATTTCATAATTTTTTTGTTATAATTAGAGGTCGGAATCGCATATTTTGATTAATAAGGCAACGAGTTCTGTAGGAAGCAAAATTATTAATTAATTAACTTTTTATTGCACAATGCTTTGCGACTTCTAATTTGGTTCACATGAGTTCTTCATAGTGCTTCCTAACAACACAGATAGAGTGCGCTGCTTACATGCTGGCGTTGAAATATGCATTCCGATCTCTAGTTACACATATATGAAAGGCAAAGAAATAAAACGCGTTATTTTCTGCCCAGGAGCGCGTAAATGAACCAAATACGTTTCTGCTTGTAATTACACATGCATATTTGCTTGAGTATAAACAAAATATTAATGAAAGGTTTATGTGACATAAAATAATTACTCTGCAATAACCCATTAAGTA
Organism: Serrognathus titanus; assembly: GCA_039766575.1. Classification (NCBI taxonomy): domain Eukaryota; kingdom Metazoa; phylum Arthropoda; class Insecta; order Coleoptera; family Lucanidae; genus Serrognathus; species Serrognathus titanus. The sequence goes on from CM077914.1 coordinate 11,068,225, forward strand.
AAAACCAGTAGTAGACACGATAATAAGGCTTTTGCAAAACCGTACGAAAAAAGAAAATGAGCAAAACGTCACTTGAGCGAGAGAAACTCTTGATAATAAATAAGGCGTGTATTCCAAGATTGACATTTAATGCTAGTAAAAGCGGGAATGCAGTCAAACCCCCCCATTCATATTTACGTGCAAGTTATATGGATTTCTGAATATTACGTGTTTGTTAAAAGAAAACTGTACAGAACTTGTCTGGGAAATATGATGGATGGTTTCATGCTATTATTTCAGACGTCACACGATTGAATTACATAAGTACATAAAAATATATTTATTAAATTTATGAAATCATTAATATTTCATACGTTCAACAAGTTATTAAAATGTGACGCAAAAAGTAGTAAAACATAAATTATTAATTTCATTTAAACATTAATTAAGAGGCCGTTTAGCGACTTCACGTGCGGAAAAATCCTCAGTAAGTTAAACGTCATTAATATTGAACGTCCTTGTAAATACAAAAACGATCTTATTAGGGGCACACTATTCATCGAAACGTTCCGTCACTATTTCCCAAGTATTTTCTCTCTTTTTACATCTCATTAGCACCTCAGTAAAAGCCGTTGATCAACTTCTTTTTTATTGTTTTTGTTAATCTAATGCAGTTCTGCTTGTTTCTATGTGAAGCTAAAGGAAAAACTAGTCGATTTCAGTAGAAGGTGAATGAGATTGAAAAGTGAAATTAAATATCCATTATTTTTATTGCACAATCTCTATTGGTTACAGGGTGTACTGCCTCAACGATTAATGTACTACATCTGTGGGTTTCATTTATTGCACCTGTAAACTGGGGCTGGGGCAAATCACATTCAGTGGTTCTCAAACATTTTTTGTAAAAAGTATTAATGAGTTTTGCCTCATACGAATGTCATTGTGTATTAATGATGGTTATATAAGGGAAACTTATTCAATTACACACCGTACATTGATTAAACGGTTTATGGACAGGTTTATAGCGTGTAATTTAATCCAGCAAAGCACACATACAGGTATCAATTAAGAGCGCCAAATTGTTTAAAGATGTGGAATCATCTGTATACTGACGGAAATGAAAGTGAATGGCGACGAATACCGGCGCTGAAAATTCCTTGTTTCTTTCCTCAAGATTGTTAAATTAATCCGAAGTAAACTCCGCATAAAAATAACTTTTTTTCTTAAATAAATTATTTAATATAAATGTCACGAGTTAATAGGATACGAGCCACGCTGTACTTAACGACCTACGAGGCAGAGTTACAGACGAACCATAGGCGCCAGGTATACCAGACGTGGGGGTACAGAATTTCAGAACCACAAACAGATGGTGGAGATATGGGATCCGAAGCTGGCGCGTACCTCGAAGAGCAGGTCAAATTTTCATTTAAAGTCGAAAGAGGAGGGTAGGGTATTCGAGGCTTTAATATTCAACGAGGCGAGCTTAGGCTTTATAAATTTTCAATTCTTTTTACTTTTACTCGACTTACATGTATGAATATTTATGTGGATTTTGTGGAAAAATATCTGATTTTTAACTTCTTTTAACATTCCGCTGGATTCCTAAAAATAAAATAAGCGCAAAATCGGCCCAAATATTTCTTTCAAATTAAAAAAAAAAACTTTCAGGCCTCGCTATGTATAAAGGAAAGAAATAAGAAGCAACACGGCATAAATAAATATTCATGCGCAAGTTTGAAAGAACCTGGAGTGTTGAATGTTAATGCGTTCGATTTTTCATGCTTACAGTTTGTAGCTCCTCCGGAATTACAGCGTTGAAGAGATTAATATGCGCAAGTAGGAGGACACACAACACTAAACAGGACAAATTAAGCGTTGGTATTTTGTTATTACAAGTAGAGTGGAATTCAGAACGAATGTGCAAGAAAAATGGTGACGGAAACAAGAAAAACGGGGATTAAATTTGCATTGCATTAACCAATTAAATTTAAATGTGAAACTACTCGCTGACACTTGTACTTTTTTGAATAGTTATAATCTAGTAGTCAGCTGGATGTTGGGGTCTTTTTCCAATTGTCCCAATTTCCTTCGTAACAGCTAGGTCATGGTCTGTAAGGTGAGTGCCTGAACTCTATGAACCCACAATCACAGGTTTGTTTGTCTCCGAAACCCAACAGCTGTAAAGCAACATGTTTTTTGGCGAATAAAAATGTGGCCGCTTTTTCTTCAAATTCTATTAGTTAGTGTTTCTATTGGTCTCTCCATTTATGTTAGACCCTCTTGGCATATACTCAATAAGCAAGACTCGTTCAGTATCCCAGAAAACTGTTACAGTTCTTTTCCAGAAAATTGAGTCTTGGCTTCTTTTGGTCTCAACACCAGTGATAATTCGAGTAAAGACATTTCTGTCACTTTCCAAAGCGCCCAAACTTTCTTGAGAAATTTCTTTTCTGACCAGTTTTTGCTCAGGTAGGTATCCATCGTGCAGAGACCTTCATCTTCAAATCGTCATTCTGGGCACTAATTTCGGATATACAGATTTCATTGGCCATACAGGAACCTTTGTACAGTACCAAATTTATTGACTTTCGGATTATCTCTTCCACGGGTCGTCCGAAAGAGTTTAGACCAAAATTTAGCTCGAAATTAATTCCCCATACCATTCCTTTATAAATATTTTTTGGGATATTGTCTCCTTTCGTCAGGAATTTCATGACACTGAACTCTATGAACCCACAATCAATGAGCTTCTGCTGGAGGTTTGTCTGCCTTTGGAACCCAACAACTGTACAGCAACACGCTTTTTGGTGAATAAAAATGTGGGTGGTTTTTAAATTTTGAATTGTGTTTCCATTGGTCTCTCCATTTATGTTAGACCCTCTTGGGATACATTCAATAAGCAAGACTCGTTCAGTATCCCAGAAAACTGTGACAGTTCTTTTCCAGAAAATTGAGTTTTGGCTTCTTTTGGTGATGAAGAACCTTTATATTCCCACTGCATGGATTCCTGTTTAGTACGAGGGACCAAGTGATATACCCAATTCTCATCGCCAGTGATACTTCGAGTAAAGACATTTCTGTCACTTTCCAACGCGCCCAAACTTTCCTAAGAAATTTCTTTTCCGACCAGTTTTTGCTCAGGTATCCATAGGTAGAGGCAGAGGCATCGTCATCTGAGCACTTATTTCGGATATCCAGGATTTCATTGGTCACACAGACATCTTTATACAGTACCAAATTTATTGACTTTTCGAACCAACTTTTCCACGGGTCGTCCGGACTTTGGGCCATCGTTAATTAGCTTCTCTACCCCATCGAAAGATGTTTAGTCTCATCCCCAGTGATAATTCGAGAAAAGACATTTCTGTCGCTTTCCAACGCACCCAAACTATCTTGAGAAGTTTCTTTTCTGACCAGCTTTTGTTTAGGTAGGTATCCATTGTGCAGAGACCTTCATCTTCAAATCGTCATTCAAAACTTGCTGGGTATTTATTTCAGATATACAGATTTCATTGGCCATACAGAGACCTTTATACAGTACCGAATTTATTGACTTTTTGGACCATCTCTTCCCCGGCTCGTCCGCACTTTGGATCATCGTTAATAGCTTCTCTACCACATCGAAAGATCTTTAGACTCATCCCCAGTCATAATTCGAGAAAAGACATTTCTGTCACTTTCCAACGCGCCCAAACTTTCTTGAGAAATTTTTTCCTCAGCAGTTTTTGCTCAGGTATCCATCGTGCAGAGACCTTCATCTTCAAATCATCATTCTGGGCACTTCTCTACCCCATCGAAAGAGTTTAGATCAAAATTTAGCTCGAAATTAATTCCCCATACCCAGCAACCATTCCTTCATAAATATTTTTTGGGATATTGCCTCCTTTCATCAGGAATTTGATGACTCTGCGATGTTCCCCCTCAATTCCACTCAATTTATTAACAAATAAACTTTCCCCCAAAGCACATGCACTTCTAAATGTTTTAATAATTGTCTTGACGTCGCTGTTCGTTTGTTTCATGGTTATCAAAGCCATGGCTTGTTTTTATTTCTTATTAATTTGCAGATTCCCAATTGGATTACCAAATATTTTCATGTAATAGTTTCATTATTAAATATTTTGTTTAAAACAATAGAAAGCCTAAAACTTTATCTAGTGCCAAATTTTTCCCCTTGAGAGGGCGTTCTTCTTTCCTACACTGGCCGACACACATTACGGGTTCATCCTCAAAGACGCCAGACTTAAAAACAGCTAAAAAGCGCTAATGATTGAGAGATTAATTAATCAATCAGATTAAATATTAATAGACAAGGCTATGTTAAACATCACCTTGAGAGATAAGATTAGAATCCATGAGATCAAGACAGGATCAAAAGCGTGGCCCAACTAAAACCATGATCTCACTTATTGTTAGTGGAAGAAGAAATGAGCACTGAAGACCCGAGTGCTTGCAACATAGATTTTACAGAATCATCTGAGTGAATTCGAATTGCAAATGATGCGAATATAACTCAAACGTACAGTGCATCCCACAACGAAACTGTATTTAGGTTTAGGGATTATTTTCATGTCAGCCTGTATAGCGTATTTGAAAGTTACTGCTTTTCTTGTGAATGTATTCCGATCTGCACGTCTTTGATTTATAAAAGGTACTTAAGTTGAATCTGCACAAATGTGTTGCCACGTGTTTTCCTTGTTTACATAAAGTGTGAATTATTATTTACACGTACTTTACAAAACTGCTTTGGTTGCAAATCACGTTAGTTTTCGATCGATTTATTTCCCTACCGTATTACACGTCTCCATTTATTTATAATTCTTGATCTGATATACCCAAATGCTTGCAGAGGGCAGAGGGAATTAGACTTTTTTATATAATTCAATTTACCACTAGCTACTTATAATATACGACGATAAACAGTGAAGGAGAATTTAATTTGTATGAGCGCAGCAGAGTTTACATTTCCTTCATTAAAAGAAGGTACGTGAGAAATAAAAAAAACTGCAGTAATTGCAACTCGTTTCCGTGCCTATCGACTTAAATGTAAATAAAATGAATCAAAAGCTAGAAATATACGTATGTATACAGTTCCTGAAACGATAATGTGAAAGTAAGTAAGAGTATCATCAAACCTGGCTCGTTCATTTCAGAGGGTACATTTTCATCATCCAACCCTTTCAGATTTCAACAGCTTCGTACTTTCTTCCGGTGATGTGCTTGGGAAGTTGGTTTTGAATCTCATTACTTTGGCTTCGTGAAAATCCTGATCCGATCGAATCAAACACTTTTTGCCTTGCACGGCGGGTTGCAGATACACATGCACATTTTCGGTGAGAGGAGACTGTACAAGAGCAACGCTACAAACACTTTCGACACGCGCTCGGATAAGAACTGAAGATCACAATTTAGTTAACCGTTGTCTGCGGCCCATTCGGTTATGATCGGCCGGATTTGTTTTGTCCGGGGTTTGGGACTGTAAAGTCGGGCATAAACATGCTCGTAGATTTGCTTGTTCATGGCCTTCCAATAGAGTTAGAAAACAAAAAAATGGCATAACTTTATCGACTGTATGAAAAAGCAAAGCCCTTCTTCAATAGCACCCAACAATATTTTTATTCCAAAAAGTTCACAGGCGGTTCCTGGAACATCGTAGTAAGATGCGATTGGCACTCCTGTGTACTCCCGTTTACCTCACGATTTGATCATAGTTAGTAGATAATCACCAAGGAGGAGCCAAAAATAATGGTAATCATTGTACGCAGGACCCGTTTGGTCTTTGTTTAATGCTTAACGTTCTGAATCGTGTTTATATTTTTTTCCTAATCTTTTATATAAGAGGTCCTTCAAAACTGCACACAGCTACACTAGTAATAAATCTGTTCCAGTTGAACACCTGGTGAGCAGACCAATTACGAAACAAGTGCTTTCCCTCTTTACATTAGGTGAGTCAAGCCTGTAATTTATTGTAATTTATTTAAGAAGCAATTATATTTTTTTTAAATTAATCTGGGTGTTAGGAATGGCATATTTTCTTTCTGTGTTTCAAGGTTCTGAGCGTCCTTTTTTGTGCGTCAATTCAAAACGATTGACATTGACACGAAGCACTGTTCCATAGTAGGATGTTCAAATATTCACACCTTTAAGTTTCTCCAACAATCTAGCATCTATTTAGAGACTGACGTTGATTGATTTCCTTTTTATCTCCCAACTCCTTCATGTTCGATTCTGATTTCGTATTCGTGTCACTACTCTGCAACCCTTAGTGCCTTGGAGAGACTTTTCCTCAACGTTCAATAAAGATTTGAACATGTCTATCCCTTTCGTTATTTCTTGCTCGTCTTTAGTAACTTCTCCGTTTTTATAAGGGGTGCTTCAAAACTGCATACACAGCAGTGAGCAAACTTGTAATGACTCAAGTGCTTTCCCTGCTCACATTCAAATGTGAAATTGGGAATTTGTAATTTCCAATAATTCTTTGCGCAGCTTTTCTCTCTGTGTTTCAACGTTCTGAAGGTTCGTGGACTGTTTCTTTTTTGTGCGTCAATTCAAAACGATTGACATTGACCCGACTCACTGTTCAATGGTAGGATGTTTGAGTCTCTTCAACAATCTAAAATCTACTTAGAGACTGACGTTGATTGTGTAAGCGTTGATTTCCTTTTTATCTCCCTTCATGCTCGATTATGATTTTGTGTTCATGTCACTCCAAGTCTTCGTAGAAAATATCTGCGCAACCGTTAGTGTCAATGGAGAGACTTTTCATCAGCGTTCAAAAAGATCTGAACATGTCTAGCCCTTTCGTTATTTCTTGCTTGTCTTAAGTAACTTCTCTGTTTTTATAAGGGGTGCTTCAAAACTGCATACATAGCAGTGAGCAGACCTGTAACGACTCAAGTGCTTTCCCTGTTCACATTCAAATGCGAAATTGGGAATTTGTGGTTACCAAAAGATTTGATCGATTAAATATTGCTTTTTCTTTCTTTGTTGCTCGTCTCTGCTCATTTCTTTTCATTTGAGAATTTGAGAAGACTGATTTGAACAAGTCCAAAATACCGAGTTGGATTCAGAATTGGGAAAAAGATATTGACTTTACTCCTTGATTGATTTAGTAACAAATACATGGGTTTGGGATCTCTATTCATTTAAAAAAAAAGAAAACGTCTTTCTGAGTACAATTAGTCAATTAGAAAAAGGAACTCGACTTGAGTTATCCGTCCAATGGTATTTGTTGGTCTCTGAACTAAAACCTTGTTGATCTTCTTTCTTCTATACACATCATCATCAGTGTGAAAATGTGGTCGAAAATGCAACGTGGGCAGAAGAAAGAAGATCGACATAGCAGCCCAGTTGCTCGATTTATCTAATGGCTTTAAGCTTAAGCACTCTTAGAACATTATCATCTTCTTTTAATCTTATGTAATCTCAGGAAATGGAGATGGTCTGAGAGTGGTCTGGACCAGTATATCGAGAACTCTATAATTCCTTTGAAGTTTTCCTCGAAAAAGAGAGCTTACTACAAGTTCTGTGTGATCAAGAGCGAAACGCCGGAAAAAAAAAGAAAATTAAAGTGGTTCCTTCAATAGACGGCTATCGAAGTTTTCGAGCGAATTGAGTTGGACTCATTTTATGTCCTTAGCGACTTTTGAGATGATTGACTTTCATGGGGAGGTATTAATATTAACTATTGCAAGGAAACTTGGAAAGTCATGGTTCCTTAGAAAATTTCATTCTAAACTTTCCTGTCATGAGTTCATGACTCTTTTCTGAGGACTCCTCCAAGTTCTACACATAATTTAATTTTGACGTAATTGCCAAAGGACGAAGAGGTTCTATTTTTTTTAATTCCTTTTATTCTAAGGGCACCTAACTGAAGATAATGGCAAAAAATTAGTTGCTTCGAAAATATGGTAATTTCAAATTGTTATGTTCCTGTGTCCACAGGATATACCACAGGTTATTTCTTTTATTTTAAGAAAACATTATAATAGTTCTAAAGCCCCCCTCAAAATTGGAATTAATTTAATTTCTTTCATCAACAGATGGACTTGACATAAGATCAATTTCTTCTTTAACAATTTGGGCAACGAACTGTTTGGAGAAACGGTTCCAACAAAATCAATTTTTTTTTTGTCAATTTGGGCAAGGGACTATTTGGAAAAACCGTTTCCAAAAATACAGATCGTTTAGTAAATTAAATGAAGACCATAATACCTTGTCTTATGGTAGGGGAAAGGTGTTAGTAGTACGTCTGCCTAATAGGAAAATAATAAAGAAATCTCCAAGAAAAAAATGAAAATTATTGAAGGGGTGAATTCTGTTACTCAAGATGTCGTTGATAATGGAACGAGAAGCAAGTAATAAATTGTTGATAAAATAAAAAATAATGGGGAAAGTCGTTTATATGTACTTCATCTGGAGACACCTTATACAGAACGACTGAAATAATACCCGACGAAATTAATTAATTAATAAATCAGAATGAATTAAAAATACATCCTAAAATCACGTTACGAAATTGCCTGAAAAACATAACACTTGTAAAAAGCAGTAAAACTGCAATAAAGTTTTAAAATTATGACGTGTCAGCTAGCCTTGAAGAATAAACTCGTTATTTTTTAAGCAAATAATATTTGCTAACTAAAGCAGTGGGATCGCCTTAAGTTCAATTAATTATTTTATGTTTGTTACTTTTGTGAGTGAGGTGTACTACAGTACTACGGTTTTTACACATATTAATTGCTTCCTTAGAGAGGACGTAATGGAAGTGGGTGCAACTAAAAGAATTATAAGTGCACGATGTGAATTATTTGGAGACAAAAATTAAGTAAAAACTACTACAGACGATGGTGTTTAATTGCTGGGGATTTTTGGAAACCGCCATAGGAGGACGTGACGATCATATTTACAAGGAATCCCAAAAATGTAAAATGCTTCATTTTACCTGCAATTTTACTTTATTTTATTTAACCGGGCGAATCGATGTGAAGAACGTATTCTGAGACATGAGACATTAAATAATTAAACTATAGAGTTTTCATTCAACGTAACCGCCAATGTCGTTTTGGGTACGATTTTTGACCAACTGAATCTCAAAAACTAAGAGACTTAGGATTGTTTTATTTCATTTTTTCCTGTAATCTAAGATATGGATTCTTTCAGTGGTTTAATTTTGTCGGGTTTTATTACGGTCACCCTCTATGTATGTACATATTTTAATTAAATCGATCAAAACACGCGTATACATACAATTAAATTGTGCAATAAAACTATTACAGAATTCTAAAAATTACTAAAACAAAAATTATTAAATATTTAATTGTTAACGAATTTAAATTATTTCGCTTGAGCAATAACGAACGTCTCTCTTTTTTATAAAAATAATGAAGACACCGAAAAATACACCCACTTAAGCAACCTTTTCAGTATCATCGTTTACATTTCTGTAAAGTTGCCAATAAAAATATTTGTAAAGTGACGAGAAACACATTTAAAATTAAATATATATGTTAACGTTATGATCCTTGTTTTGAAAACGTCAGTCAGCACAATTTTAGTGGATCGCACGTGAAACAAATTGCCATTTAATTCTATATTTATTAAATGCGAAGAAATAAGGCATCCGAAAAATTCTTTGCCCAATCAGGTTACTTTCCATTAAATTTGTTTTGCCAGCCAGGAATCTAGTAAATTACACGAGAAAGCGAGAGAGGGTAAAATTAAATTCAATTAAAGAACTCCCATCATTGAATTTCTGCGAACAATGGGGTTTTATGACGTGCAACAAAATAATTTTCTTGAATTTGTAATTACATGGACATTATAGATTTTAATTGCAATAAAAAAAAGTAATGTAATTAATTATTCCGCAAAACTTAGCGTAAAGCTGAAAATTTAATTGCTCCGAGGTGACGTTGTTTCTAAAAATTCTTCTGTACTTTGCCCATTTTCGCATTACATAAGCATAATTAAAATAAACAGTCGTGTTCGCGCATTTCGTTAATTAGCGGTTCGCGATTTTTTTTCGCGGAAAGCCTCAGTGGTCTTGCACTATGTAGTTAATTTACGTTGGCCAAGTTAAAAGTCGCTTTCGTTCGCTGAAGACCACATAGTTAAATAGAGTGATTTATTCCCCTACTAATTAAAATGACAGACAATAATCTGGATATCTTTATTACCAATTGGTTAGATATAATTGTGAATTATCTTTGGCAGTGAACTCACAACTATATCTTGAAAACCATTTTTTTTATTATAATCCATACTCTCAAAATATTTTCCTTTTTTCATAACTCATTCTATATTATGTTCACAAGTTGATATAGGGTGTTCAATAAAAAAAGCGATCTACACTTCGTTCCATTTCGATATGCGTTTAAGTCTTAGAATGTAAATTCGCAAATCCCTACTGCGACATGACATTGGAAACCGCCATAGGAGGACGCGACGATCATATTTACAAGGAATCCTACAAATGTAAAATGCTTCATTTTACCTGCAATCCATTGCAGATAATTATTTATTTAACCGGGCGGGCCAATGTATTCTGAGACATGAGACATTAAATAACGAGCACAGAATATGAGCGGACAGGAATAATGTTACTCCACCTCGGTTAAAGACTAGTGTAGAAAGTAGGAGTGAATTTATTTCAATTTAATTTTAATAATTATATCAGACAAATTAAATCCAAAGCACCAACAACAATTAAGAATTTTTATCTTATTGAATTTCTTGAAATTTATATTTAAATTCATGTAATTGCTCTAATATCAAGAAAATTTTTTATTTTATTTGAAATATAATTTTTATGACAGTACTGGGAAACTAATAATAATCGATTACTTAATTGGAAGCTAACTGAATCCTCAAAATGATTCTGACAGTTCCCAAAATTTGAAGAGATATTGAGAAATATAATCATTAATAAGTAATTTAAATAAGAAGGTAATTAAGAAAACAGGACCGGATTAATGTTCTCAGAAGTATATATAATCGTCCACCAAATGACCCATTTCATTAGGTTGTAAGTGGACACGAGTCGAAATACATCATCAAAAATGCAAAGCACTGAATGTTGAAGATTTAATTTCCAATTTATTGGAATATTTTACAAAGGAAAAAATAATGTCGGTCCTTTAATTCCGGTTACTTAAGTTCAGAAACGGGTGGCCGAAGCTTTAGAAATTAGTGAACGAAAAGTTTGTGATGTCGCGAAGAAAAACGTAGAACCAGTGGCTAGTGCGAGTGTTCCTCAACAAATTGTTATGAAAAGGCGATGCCCAAAATCGAAGGATCTATGCGAATCTGTGAAAATGGAAATTCTCTGAGATGTATGTGAACAAACAACATATTACACTCAATACACTTCTAGAAAAATTAAGAAATAAGGAAATTTTTCCGTACAATCGAACGAGTCTTCAAAGAGTCTTGCACGATATAGGATTTCATTTTAGAAATGATAATAATAGGCGAGCATTATGTAAAAAGCCTCAAAAAGTGGCAAATCTCAGAGTAACATTTCTTAGAATTTATATGAAATATCGAGAGGAAAAAATGTATCAATTTGTTTATACGGATGAAACTTGGATATTTGCAAGAGGTGGCAATAAACGACCTTGGCAGGACGATAGTGTAAAATCGGTATAAAATACTGCCAGTGAGGGAAAGTGTTACATAGTGATTCATGCAGGAAATGGTGATGGTTTTATAAATGGTGCTGAATCAGTATTTTCTTCAACCAATAAAAATGCCATGATTCTATGAATTCGGAAAATTTCGTGAAGTGGCTGACGGAGCAAATTTTGGTAGATTTGGAAAAACCTTCAGTCATTGTATACCATACCATGCAGTGTTGTTAAATAAGGAATCAACTGATTCTTAGAAAAAGGAAGAATTCGTTCATGATTACAGATCGTAATACTGCCTGAAGATCTTAAAGTCGAACTGCTACAACTTGCAAGAAACCATCGCAAAAATAAATAACAATATTTGGTAGATCAAATAATCCAAGAGAATGATCACATTATTCTTCGTTTGGCTCCCTATAACTGTCAATTTAATCCCATAGAAAATATTTGGGGAATTTGTAAAAGTGAATATGATCGGCACATTGGCAGAGACGGTTATAGTCAGGAAAATCTACTTAATATGTGAAAAGAAACTAATTTGACCAATGCTATGCGTCCTGATCTGTGGCCAAATGGCGTTAGAATTATTCGTTTTCTTCAAATGGCGAGGAATTTCCAAAACAAAACCTAACTCAACAAACAGCGGTTCCCTTGTCTATGGAAGCAAAAGTTTACAGTCATAAATAATGTACAATCTCTTACGAACAAATTAAATGAGCTTGAGGTTTTAACATCATTCATTTTTATTTCTGAACACTGGTGCAATGAAAATTCAATTGAAGTCATGCAGATTCCAGGTTACAAAATAGCTGCCAAGTATTGTAGAGTTCAATATGCCCATGGGGGCGTAGTGCTATTTGCCAAAGAGGAAATACTTTCTTTTATGTTTTCTTATGAATTGCATGTAAAAGCAGTTTAAGCGGTTTGTGCTCTCGTTTTCCGGTTTTTCCGTAGCGAGGGTGAAGTAACTCGGCATCATTGGTTTAAGAATGTCTTCGAATCACTGACGATCAGAACCGTATCTCATTCGTCAGGAGGCAGTCTTTCCGTGTTTACTGAGGAGTCTCAGCGACCAAATTTGAGAATGCGATCTTATTTGCGGGCCAATCGTGATCGAATGCTGTTTTGTTTTAATTCGTCAAAGGACGACCTAAATTGTGTTAATTTGTTGACCTTTGCGACGATGGTTATCGTTGCTTTGTTAAGCAAATGTCTACGTGACGCTTCGCCAGAATTTGTTCATCTGACATTGTCTGATGTTGTCAATTTGAAGTTTCTCGATGTCTGTCATTTTGATGTTTCTGACAACTCTCATTTTGACGCTTCTGCGTTTCTCTGGGCAACGTGCAAGCTCCACACAAGGAAGAAGTCCTTTCACCTAAACCCCAGGGGACGATCGATAAGTTCCACGGTAGACGATAAGACAGGTATTCCGACGAACTCGGCTGCGCGCTGAGTTGGGTGGCGTTCGAGTGTAAGACAATGCGAATAACTAAATTTTCGATCTGTTTCGTGCCGTCTCTCTCGCTTTTAATTCAAATCTCGCCCCGCTTTCTGCTTTCTCTCTCGCACATTGACTTTTACGATCATCTGCCGTATCCGAATGCAGGTCGGAACACTTCTACGTCTTTCACCGTGAAGGAAACGCTGGAAAAAGAGGCCCTGTGCTGCTAAATCGCGTCCTCTCAAAAGGAAACAACAATTTCTATGCCCATTTCATTGAGTTTTCTAATTAGTATAATCGATTATTGTCCTTAATATAGTTTTTTTTTTATTTCAGGTTGCATTCTTAATTCGATATATATAGTTTTTGAGTTCAAGGACTATGTCCTCCGATAATGAAACCATAACTAAATTTTGATAAAAAGATTTACCGGAAGGTCACTATAGTGTATAGTCACTATAATTTATTATCAGTCACTAATATAATGGACAACCCACTACTAAATCATAAATAAATAAATGCGGTTCAACAGAGGTACAAGGGTTTCGAGTAGCAACCCTGGCACTGAATCGCTTACGTGGAATCATCGGTCGACGCATGGATTACTTTGCTCTTTACTTAATGGCTATTTGATTGGCTGCTTTGCATTGTACGATACTGTCCCTGTCGCACTTTCGTATTTCGCTTGATTCGACCGCGTCACTTTTCGTTTGCCCGTGCAGTTGTATGTACCTAAAATTTAGGTTTCGAGTGCCAACCCTGACACTGGAATCGCTTGGGCGGATGCATGGATTACTTTGCGAGTCTTTTTATGATCATGACCTTACGGCATCTGATTGGCCTGATCGAATTCTGGAAATGCAGTCAAAAACGTCTGAATTAGGTAAATCCCGATGCAAGACTCACAACCTTCTTTTAAAACTTGACAATGAATTAATCCACGATACGAAAATAATCTGTGATAAATTCGCAGCCCATTTCTCCGAAGGCCCCCGAAATAAAATTCTTCAAAACTTTGGAGAATTTACTGGTTTTGCTGGAGTGATAACTACTTTACCGAACTCCCTAGTGCTACGAATGATGAAATAAGGGACATAATATCTGGAATCAAATCAAACTCAACCGGATTTGACGACATTCCTCCAAAAGTAATAAAATAATGTTGCAAAGAGCTAGTGCCGGTAATAACTTTCTTAACGAACTTATCTCTTGAAACCGGAATTTTTCCATGTACCTTAAGAACAGGTTCAGTGATACTCCTTCTAAAGAAAGGTAATAAATTGGATATAGAAAACTATAGACCAATTACAATACTTAATATACTTAGAAAAATATAATGTGATAACTGATTTACAGTATGGCTTCCTTCGCAACAAGTCTGTGTTTTTCGTGGACCAGTGTCTGTGTTTTTCGTGGGCCATGTGTCAAATGAGTTGGATTGCGGAAACTTTGTAGCGGGCGTTTTCTTCGATCTGTCCAAAGCCTTTGATACCCTAAATATTGACATTCTGTTATCTAAATTATATGGCTATGGTATCAGAGGTTTAACATACTCGTGGATTAAATCGTTTCTCATTGAAAGGCGACTAATTGTTAAGATGGACAATCATAGTTCTAATGTTTATAATACTTATATGGGCGTTCCTCAAGGTTCGGTCTTAGGACCTCTACTTTTTTTGTTATTTATTAACGATTTACCAGCGTATATCAAATCTGGTCATACTTGTATTTTTGCCGACGATACATCAATTGTGGTGGTAGGACCCACACCAGACCAACTTGCACTAAAAATTAAGACTGTTGTAAATGAAATGTTGAACTGGTGGCTCCATCAACCGTTTAATCTTGAAATACTGATAAAACAGTCATAGTTGCTTCATACGATTAGTGTCACTTCCATTTCTATGCTTTAATTGCCGTTCTCTAATGTGAAATATAAATTAAGTTAATCACGGCATACGTTTCTGATAATTAAAGCGTGTTTACCCACAATGGGGGGGGGGGGGGGCTTTGATACAATGTGTCCGTTTAAAATGGAAAAGTAAAATAATATAATTGTGATGGTAATAGGAAAATAGTTGTGGTTAATTTTATTCCTCTCTTAAGCAATACCGTTTCAATGGAGATTCTTTTTTGGTTCTTGCACGTTTGCGAAACCGCAATAAAAACTGAAAGGCTGGAAATTCATTTGCTTTGCGGAATGTGGCGCGAGTAAATTAAAAACGCCGCACAATGTTGTTTTGCGTTTCGAAGACAATTTCGAAGAGAATCATGGAACGAATTGCCAGTAAGTGTTAATATTGAATTACCGATGCTTCGCATAACTCTCTTTATTGTTTTATTTTATTATCAATTTTCATTTCATAAAAATACTTGTACATTTCTTTATGTATTGTTGTATTGATATTAATAAAATATTTAATACGTTAAGTTAATTACTATTTCGTTGGAATTAAAATTTTTTAAATACTTTTGTGCTAGTTCTGTTTAAAACAATGAATTGTTCTAAGAACGGTCACAGATGATTATTTAATTTAGTTGTAAAGAACCACATAATAAATTATTTTCAATTGAAACTTTCATAAAAAGAAATGAATGGTTATTTCATAACACAATTCATATAATAATGACTTGCATTAAGAACAATAGATACCGATGATGTAGATATATTCACGTGTCTCTTTTTTACAATTAAAGCCTTGCACTCACTTCATTTTTTCATCAGATCGTGGAATGTTGTTAGTTATCTGGAGCCAGGCTCAACTGACGACTCTTATTTAAAAAAAAATTATCAGAACATGTTCGATTTAGTTTAATTTCAGGTATTACGTTTTGATATTGGAAGAATTTTTGAATTATAACAATTTGATCGGTTTTCTGAACTGAAAACTTTTAGCCCTCTTCCTATCTTGTAAAACTATTTCTTTTCCTTTTTTGACTTTGTTTTGCTTACTTCCTCTTGTCATTTTTCCTTTTCTTGTTTTTCACTTTCTTACTTTCGCCTACTTTCTATTTCTAGTGGGGAGGAAAACGATGAACTTGTTTTTTTTTTTAATATGATCTAACTATAGAGTTCGTTAGTTCTTTTTATTCCTTTTACACTAAGTCTTCTTCACGAGAATTTGTAAAATTTTCGATTCGTAACGTTGCGGAATGTGAATAGCTGCTTAGCATAGTTCGTGATCGCACAATATATTCATCATAGGCATAGACCCAAGTGTCGAGCACACGAATCGAATATGGAAATCGAATATGGAAATACGAAGTGTGATTACAAAAAAAGTAAAATTTAATGCAAGCGCGAAACTCATTAAGAAAACAAAAGGAGATCCATCATTTCTTTCAAATTAAAATAAAAAAAAAATTCAAACAAAAAAAGTAAACGACACTGAAAGCGATTTCGAAACAAATCTTAACAAAATTTGATGAAAAATGTAAGCTTTCAGTTAATTCAATTCGACTTCGTAGCATGGTCAAGAAGCTGAAAGTGAGTACACGGCTTAAAATTTCTTTCTGAGACTAAACAAAGTGCGTCTGTATTTTAGTGATTTTTTATTACTTGTATATTTACGAAAGGATTCTTTTTTATGTCCAAAGTCATCGTGCATGAGCAGAAATAAGTTTTAGAACATTAACACACTTAGAAGATACTTAAAAACTTAAATATCTTGCGATTTATTGTTGGATCGTAAGCTAACTGCTACATGTAACATTACATTAACAAATTGTCTGGTGATTTCTAGTTTAATTATTTATCCGACGATAAATCGCTAGGTGTGCGGCGGGCTTAATATCTAAAGAGCATTTTAGATTTAAATAAAAACATAATCAAGATATGTTGATTCATTTTATCTTGACACCAAAAGCGATAGTTAAGGATTGAAAACAGGAAAAACACCAATGATGTAACAGCATCAGAAGTGATTAAGTTTTTAAATGATTGATAATAAACAAAAATCAATTGCCCAAAAAAAGGGAGACTAACCATAATACCAACGAAAAGGAGGTGCTGGATATTTAGAAGGAATTTAAATTCAATTAGAGGCCATATAAGGATGAATTTGGAAAGAACAGAAAAACACGAAACCAATTGTTTAAAATAAGACAAACAGAAAGAAATCCAAAACGCCAGTTAAAATAGTATACATCTGAAGTAACGGGAAATAAAAAATATGTCACTCGGGATTAGACGTCGAAATGACCAATATACCACTGAATGGATAGACATAGTTAACTAAAAAAAAATATAGAACTTTAAGTATTAAAAAAACAATGTCTAGAAAATAAAACGTAACATTAAACAGAATGGAGTACGTTTAGAACGAGTTTAAAATTCAAGTACATACGAAAGAAATAAACGACAACAAGCGAAAAAGTGTTGCAAAGGAGTAGATCAAAGATATCAAAGGATTAATGAGAAATACGAGGCATCGTTTTTATATTCCCGGACTAGGCACTTTTCAATTTTAAAGTAATTTTTCATTATATTGTTTTTTAATCACATATGCCTTGATAACATGTTTGACAATTTACAAAACAATTGAAGTAGTATTAGTTCTAATACATGTCAGTTTGTGTTGTCACGTATCAAAATGAACAAACTCGAATATCGAGCAGTTATAAAATTCCTAACATAACAAGGAAAAGCTCCAAAAATTATTCGTGAAGAAATGTTGGCTGTATACGGGGATGATTGTCCTTCCAAGTCGACTATTTGTGAATGGTCAAAATCGTTTAAACATGGTCGAGAATCACTGGATGATGATTCCCGTCCAGGTCGGCCTGTTGATGTGGTCACTTCCGATGTTATTGAAAGAACCAAGTGTTTGGTACTGGAAGATGCAAGATTAAAAAGAAGCGACACCTAGCAGCTTTATTAGGAGTTTCGGAAAGCACAGTTTTCAGAGTTCTACACAAATATTTTGGAATGACAAAGGTGAGTGCGAGATGGGTTCCACAAATGCTTTCGCCATTCCAAATGCGTATCAGGACGGAGGCGTGTGAACAATTTTTGACGCTTCGTGGAGATGAACCAGGTTTAATGATCAATCTACTTGTCACCGGAGATGAAACCTGGGTTCATCATTTTGATCCTGAGTCGAAACAAGAATCGATGCAGTAGCATATTAAGGGCTCCAGCCCTCCCAAGAAGTTTAAAGTCATCCCTTCTCCAGGAAAAGTCATGGCAACTGTTTTTTGGGATTGCCAAGGAATTTTAATGATTGATTACCTGAATAAAGGTAGTATGGTAACAGGAGAGTATCAAGCAAGCTTAATGCATCGGCTTAGAGATTCTATTAAAGTGAAAAGGCGCGGAAAACTGGCGCAAGGTGTCCTGTTGCTCTACGACAATGCACCACCCCACAAGTCAAGACTTTCAAAAGCTGCGGTTGCTGAATGTGGATTCGTAGAAATTGATCATCCGCTTTATAGTCCCGATCCAGCCCCTTATGAGTATTTTTTGTTTTCAAATCTCAAAGAAAAAACACCAAGGTGAACAACATTTAAGGACGATGACGAACTAAATCCCTCCTCATCAGAAAGCTCCAATCTCTCAATTTAGAAACAAAAAATTTTTTGAATAAATATTGCAAATTTCAAAAAAAAACCAGGAATTAAAATTTTCAGATGGCTAGCCACCCTCCATGGAACCCAAATCAATTATTCTCCATCAATCCACACTTTGCGGACAAACCAAATGAATATTTTTATAATGGATTAAAGGTGTTATTGAAACGATGTGGTACTTGTATTCAAAAACAAGGGGCCTTACATTCAAAAATAAAATTTCTGTTGCTGTTCCAATTCCTTCTTTTCGTGCCTAGTCCGGGAATATAAAAACGACCCCTCGTAGAATGGGAAACACGCAACGAAATCAACCATATTACGCTCAAGGTAAAGAGCTACAAAAACAGTAACAAATAACGTGTGTTCAATAAAAAAAAAACGGTCAAGTAGGTTGTAACACGCTTTCGTTGTCAGGAACGTATGTCGTGATAAACTTCATTTGCTTTTCAACTTAGAGAACATGATGAATGCAATTAAAGCATAGAACCTTGAAATGTTTTCAGGGAAGTGAACTCTTTCAACACCTTACTATAGTTTTTGTAAAAAAATAAAATTGTAACTATTTAATTGAGACAGTAATTTTCTTGTCAAACCGTTCATTCCAGCTTTCAATAAATTAGTAATGAACTATTAAAGAGTTAAAGTGAGGTGGCCATACGCTGAGAACAAATTCGTGGCTATCGCGACCGTTTTTTTTTTTTAATGAGTACCCGATAGAATCATAGGAATAAAAAAAAGATATTTAGGAAAGCATAGTAAAGCAAAACGTAAAACAGAATACAGTAGGTACGACCTTAAAATGAAAAACTCTATGACAACGTTTAATTTTTTTTTAATAGACACTAAAGAAAGTTGAAAGGGAATTGGGAATAACATAGTGATATTAACCACGTCAATTCTTAATGGAGAGTTAATTGAAGTCAAGAAAAGTACGGGGAAAATTCACCGAAATCGAATTTAGTGATTTCAAAGTATGAAGACAGAAGTCAAAATACTTGGGCATATAAGGGGGCTTGGAATACAAAGATTAGCTAGAAAAGTATTTAAAACAAGACCAATAGGTGTCAAAAAGCACAAAATGTAACACAATTGAAGAAGAAACGTCTCACAGAGAAACAAATGAAAAAAGTATGAAAAGGATTACCAAGAGCCTCAGGACCGGTGTTTCCATTTCTTAATAAACTGGGTTAATAGTTATTCGGCGAATAATTACCAATTCATAAAATCTACCATTCACGGAATAACTTTAATGAGCAGATGGAAAGACCGGGTTTTAATATAACAAGAACTACAAGTTCAAATAAAAGGAAAGGTAACAGTAAGTCTTTTTTACAAAATACAACCAACCAAGTTTCAAGTTAAAACTTGGAAGCCACCTAGAGAAACAGAATTTTAACTGCAAAATACGAAGAATACATTTTAGTGAGTGATTCCCATGAAGGTTAGTGAAAGTACAAATTTTAAGAAAAACTATAAAATTTGCAACACCCTTGGATATTTTGGTGAGTGCAAAGGAGAAACGTAATCACAAAAAATTGTAAACAATTTCTATTAAAGTCGTAGCGTAGAAATGTAATACTTAATAACATCTGCGATCTACTAATGAATGAACGAAGGTAACGCAGTTTATTTATTCATGTTTCCAGTTTACACTGATACATATGCGCGCTGGTCGCGTTGAATAAAAGTGTAAGCATTAAGGCAGATGTAAAAGAACTAACAAAATAAATATAAGGTGCTCCTGTTTATGATACCGAATATGTAATGACGTGAAATATTTTTTTAAACAACACACGAATCAAGCAAAAACACACCGACAATTTGAAAACATCAAATTTTTTATATCGGGAAAGTATTTATACAAGGGACATCAAAGAAGTACGTTGGAGGGTATTTGAAACAATAACATTACAAATTTCTTCTTTCTCAGTGCATTTCTGTATTTTTTTTTTCACGTATTAAAATATGTACAACGTTGTTTTAGTTCATAACAAAAGAATTACATGTTGTTTTTGACCATTCAAGTTTTGCCCAGTCATAAATTTGATGTGATTTCGGCGGATTTGTTTTAACAAATTATACAGGGGGGTCTGGTTAAGACTTTCTGGCGTTCTAGACTCCAAGCAAGTGTGACTTTTTTGCACAAAAGATACCTAATCCAACATTTCGTGGATTGCTTCGAAAGAGGGTGGTTTTGAAGTGAGTTTTCGAACTATACATCTGTGATATAGGCTTTTTTCCATAAACTTGGACGTTTTTAAGTTTGTTGATCAAATTTAGGTATTGCAGACGATATACGTCCCCTTATCATGATAAAGATTGGCCACCACTCCTAGAGATGATTAGATATTATGATATTTCATAGAATTTTGATTAGTAGTCAACAATCTAGGAAATAAAAACGAGATAGTATTCCAGACTATTAAGAATTCCGAAAACATAAGAGGTATTAACGGATTTAAATAGAATTAATACCTATAAGTATATCAAGTGTAATAATTTTGGAGCTGTGGTTCGAACGTGTCTGAAATTCAGTGCAATGGAAAAAGTAAAATGTGCAAAGCAAATATTTCTGTGCATACTAGTTGGACAGATGGTAAAATTTATAGTGTACGCTTTCTTAGTTCTTATTCTCTTCTTGAGAAACTAGTCTGAGTGGTGGAGGGCAGTGCGATGGCAACTTATAAATAAAACATACCATTCTGCTGTTTTTTGGCTCCCATATTTCTGCTTTTCCTTTTACGCATTTGTCGTATATTCGGATCCACTACAACACAACTTCCACATTTGTTTAAGTGCACTCGAATAATAATAATTCATTCACTCGGAAAGTCTTTCATTAATATAGTAGGGCAATAAAAATAATACACTTAATAATATCACAGACGGAAGGCACGTTTGCTTAAATTTTTATTTATACTTCTGCACATACTAGATTGCGTGACTTTTCCATTAAAGATTTTCTAAATGCAGTCAGCCCGAGTCGATAGCATCGTTACGTACGTTCACTAATATATACGACTCAAGTGGGCGTACTGAAAGCATTGCCGTGTTAAACTCATACAACGCCGCTCCAACGACAACGCAATACTGAATGCCAGTTCACAGATTACAGGTTGTTATAGTAGGCTGTGAAAAAACAAGCGATCCCGCAGCGTTCGAAGCGCGGCTAGTAGGGGGGGAGCCCAGGCTATTGTTATATGCTGCTCGCCTTCTCGGATGCTAACGTTGCCTGCCCGTTTGCTTTGCTAAGCTTGCGCTTGGTCCGTGAAAGATCTCCTCTAACTGATTTCGTTTCGAGTTGTTGGAAAAAAATATTGATATTCGATTTTTAACGTCAGGTGAAACGGAACGTGCAAAAACTCTACACATCTCAAACTCAATTTGTTCTTCGAATTAAAGTTAAGTTTTACGATGGCACAGAAGGGTTATACTTGGGGGGGGGAGACGTTATTACAGAATTAAAATAATATAGTAAGTATTCTTCAGAGCATAGCAAGAAAAATTTGTTAATACGGAAAGCCACCAATGGAGTTCTAATTATATCGCTCAATACTAAAAGAGATAGAGAGAAACAGCACCTAAATAGGCTAGATATCCAGAAATTGACTAATTACCTCAAATATTATGAGTGGTTAACCAAATTTAAAATTGGATGGTCAAGGTAAGATCATTCACAAACCCCAAATCTCTAGATATGGTCTCAAGTAAAGCAAAGAACATAATATAGGTTCTGAAAACTCTGTATCATTTCAGTTCTTCAATTTTAACTCTGGATCATTAAAGCATCTATCTGAGAGGAAATTCCGATCTCCATCTACCAATACTGTTGTCATTCCAGTTTAGCCAAATCCCATTTTGCTGGTATTCTCATTTCATTTATCACTTCCTAAATTACTTTGTCTATTATATTGTCTTTTGTCCTGTTCGAATGTGGAAATACTTCACTTGCTATCTCTGTATGATTTCTGATATTCTCTTCTGCTTTAGCTTTCTTCTTATCTCTGCATTTCTTATTCTGACCATTCTCAGCTCTTAAAAAGAAGGCGAAAGGGGAAAACGCAATATAATGGATAATATATAGGAAGTACCTCGGATTAACCCAAGCCTAAATACAGTAGATATCAAGAAATGGACTAAATAGCGTTAAACATTTTGAATAGTTAACCAAATTTAAAACTGGATAGTCACAGTAAGATCATCCACATGCCCCAAATCCTCAGAGATGATCTAGGTAAAGTAAAAATGTATAAATTGAAGATTACCAAAGCTAAGTAGAGTTCTGAAAGCTCTATATAGTTTCAATTCTTCAATTTTAACTTTGGATCATCCAAAAACATCCACCCGAGAGGCAATTCCGAACTTCATCTACCAAGCAGGCGTAGAGGAATGTTTTGCGCTACTGTTTTTGCTCAAGTTTAGTCAAACTCCATCTTGCTGATGCTCTTATTCCATACATCACTTTCCAAATTACTTTGTCTATTCTATTGTCTTTCTTCTTGCTCGTATGTCGGAAATACTTCACTTGCTATCTGATATTCTCTTCGTCTTTAGCTTTCCATCTTATTCTGACCAATCTCAGTTGTTAAAAAGAAGAAAAAAGGAGAAAACGCAATATAATGGACAATGTAAAGTAAATACTTCATGGGAACCAAAAAAAAGAAGAAGTAACTCGAATTAAACCAAGCCTAAGTACGGTAGATATCAAGAAATGAACTAAATATGAATAATCAAAGTATTTTCTCCATATTTAGAATTGGATGGCCAAAGCAAAATCATTCACTAACCCCAAATCTCTAGATATGGCCTCAGGTAAAGCAAAGATTGAACATAACATAGGTTCTGAACTCACATAGGTTTCAATTATTCAATATTAACTCTGGATCATCCGAGAGGTAATTCCGATCTCCATCTACCAAGCAGAATGTTTTGCGTTACTGTTTTTATTTAAGTTTAGCCAAACCCTATTTTGCTGACGTTCTTATTTCATTTACCACTTCCCAAATAGTCTAGATAAAGCAAAAATGTAAAAATTGAAGATTACCGAAACTAAGTAGAGTTCTGAAAGCTCTATATCGTTTCAATTCTTCAATTTTAACTCTGGATCATTCAAAAGCATCTACCCGAGAGGCAATTCCGAACCAAGCAAACGTAGAGGAATATTTTGCGCTACTGTTTTTGCTTAAACTCTACTTTGCTGATGTTCTTACTCCGCACATCACTTCCCAAATTACTTTGTCTATTCTATTGTCTTTCGTCCTCATATTTCACTTGCTATCTGATATTCTCTTCGCCTTTAGCTTTCCTCTTTTTTTTTTATTTCCCCCATTAAAATGAATTTCCATTTCACGAAAAG
Organism: Serrognathus titanus; assembly: GCA_039766575.1. Taxonomy (NCBI): domain Eukaryota; kingdom Metazoa; phylum Arthropoda; class Insecta; order Coleoptera; family Lucanidae; genus Serrognathus; species Serrognathus titanus. The sequence continues at coordinate 11,092,205 of CM077914.1, forward strand.
GAATGTTGATAATGGAAGGGGAACTTTGAACAACTCGTAGGTAATTTCGGATTCAAAACCTTAGCAACACTGGTCTCGGGCAGAACAGTTGAGAAATTTGCTCATTGTAGATGTCACACTTAGTGTCTTTTTTCGTTTATTACAATAGATCAGTTCTTGTGTCGACTTATCGTACTTTTGAGTTCGAAACCTCGAAAGCAAGGCAATGGCAGGTTGAAACATCAAATTGAGAACTGTCATAATGATGATGGTTCACAATTAAATTTTCATGGCTAACTTCAACGCCACGACACTCTTTACTAGGTAATACTTAACAGTGTTGCCAAAGACACTCAGAAAAGCGCCTCCCAGTCATTTATGAACGCTCTGTATCTCCTCTGTTAATTAAATTAAAGTATATTTAAGAAAGGAAAATATTAATATTAGACTTGCTTGTAAAAGTAAAGTATCATTTAATTTAAAAAGAAGGAAAAAGGGGAAACGCAATGTAATGGACCTTGTAAAGGAAATGCTTCATGGAAAACAAAAAAAAAGGAAGAAGTAACTCGGATTAAACCAAGCCTAAATACGGTAGATATCAAAAAAATGGACTAAATATGAGTAGTATTTTCACCATATTTAGAATTGGATGGCCAAAGCAAGATCATTCACATACCCCAAATCTGTACAGATGGTAGATCAAAGATATAAAAATTGAAGACCACCGGAGCTAATATTGATTCTGAAGGCTCTAGATGAGTTATAACCCTGATTCATTCCGAATTATCTATCTGAGAGGAAATTCCAAACCTTATCTACCAAGCAGGTGGAAAGGAAATATTATTTCTCCAAACTTGCTCCACGTGCTCCACGTCTTTCCATTTAGCATTGCCCAAATTACTTTGGCTATTGAATTCGTCCCGATCATATGTCAGACATACTTCACTTGCTATATCTTTAAGTTTTCTGAAATTCTCTTCGCCTTTAGTCTTTTTCTTATCGCTGCACTTCTTATTCCGATCAAGTTCAGCTGGCAAAAAAAAGGAAAAAGGAGAAAACCTAATATAATGGACAATGTAAGGGAAATACTTTAGAGAAAACAAAAAAAAAGGAGTAACTCGGATTAAAGCAACTTCTACTGCCCTGTTGTGCAGTGTTATCCTGTAACAGGATTTTTTTAAGAAGCAAGGTCCTAGCCAGAGCCCCTAGGATGACGTTGATGTAAAACAATGTTAAAATGAAAGCAAGTGAATTCACTCTGACTATTGGTCTCCATTTCTTAATGTAGAGAGAAAAAATCATTTGGTTGGGAGGTTTGTTGTATGCCAAATATCCCTCAAAAATATAAAAATGAAACAATATCGGGATTATATAAATGTTTCCTTAGCGAATTTATGTTATTGTCCTGGAAAGTACCTAACCGAGAGAAAATTGCTGATCAACCACATTACTGATCGACCAGGATAGAGAGAGCTCAAATTTAATTACGATGAAATTAAAGGAATGGGCTTAACAAATGAGACAGGTGATCAGAATATGAAATAACAGGATGCAGATGGAGCAAATACTTTGAAATGCGCATCAAAGAGGAGACTGGTGATCAATCACATTATTTAAGAACAAGAATAGAGAGAAATCGAACCTAAACAAGATAAAATTAAAAAGAAAGGAACTACCATACAGTACTATGGATAATCAAAAATTGAAGACAGAGCAGAGGAAGCGGGATGCAGATAGAGAAAAAAAATCAAAGAGGTGATCAGAATATGAACTAATAGGATGTAGATGGAGCAAACTATTTTGAAATGAGCATCAAAGAGGAGATTGGTGATCAATCAGATTATTTAACGGCAAGAATAGAGAGAAATCTTACCTAAACAAGATAAAATTAAAAGTAAAGATAAACTACCATCCAATATTATGGACAAGCAAAAATTGAAGACAAAGCAGAGGAAGCGGGATGTAGATAAAAAAGACACATGGAAGAAATATGTTTGAAGGGAGATCACTGCTCATAAAGCAATCCTCTTTTCGGTGGACCTCGTTTCGAACCTGTTTTCCACTGAAATTGGTTATCTGATCTTCCAAGAATGGGGTTCGCACGATAGTTAAGTTAATACCATATCATAGCAAAACTGAAATAAATAGCAAAAGGTCGCTTTAATACTTTCAATAACTGATGAGATTTTGGGACTTTAAGATTCTGTTCTAAAAGCAATATTAATTTAAAGGCCAAAAATGGTTTTTTTTCCCTCTTTCTCCTTTATTTTCGTTTTCAGATTTACTTCTTTGGTTGGTCCGTAATTTTTGATTACATTTTATGAAGCTTTGAAACTCAAAAGGGAGAGAAAAAGACTAAGGAGGCCAAACCCCAAGTGAATTTATTCTCGCCTTAAATGTCAGTCACCAGAAGTTCTAGTCTCTAGGTTTCCATACAGTGGTTGAAAATAAGGAAATTCTGGTGCTTTATATTTTGCCAATTGGAGGTTGAACCTTGTTTGATACTCAAAACAGACACCCAAGACATTCTAAAATTGTTGGAGGGCCAAAACAATGTAAACTGGATATTTGAGCTTCCTTAAAGAAACTCCAAAATAAAGACTGAATATCAGGGATAGTATTGTTCTTGGCAATATGGGTTTTCTAATGTTATTTTTCTCAAAAATATTTGTTCAAGAGAGGATTACTTAACAACTTTGCAGCAGAGGTATAATTTGAAGGAAGATTTAAGAAAACACTTCAGATTTGCCCAGAAATTTCGATTGTCCCTGAGGTTTCCATTCAGCGTTCGAAAGTAATCGTCTTCTGTGAAGATTTTTATCCATTGGAAGTTGGACCTGACTTGCTAATCAAAGAGAATTAACCAAGACATTTAGAACATTGTTCTCAACATCCTCAAAAACTGTTGGATGGCCAAAATAAAATCATATTTGTGTTTTCTAAAAGTAAGTCTATCAATACCTGTGATTTTGGGGCAATTCAAGTTTATTTTTCATTCTCTTTTAACTGTTCACGACCACAGGAGTTGATCGAAAAAGATCTTGCTTTTTATTTATCATTTGGACATAGGACTAACTTATCTTCCCCGTTTTATTCACGGTAGAAAACATTTTTTTTGATTTATATAAATATTTCAAGTAAATTACTTTTTGTGATGTCAGAATTTTATTCAACAATACCTGTTATAAGTATATTATTCTTAAAATTTCAAATTTCGAATGGGATTTCTAAAGGACACCACAATTTATAGACGCAATAATAAAGATTTTAATAAATTATTCTGACACATAACAAATTGAGGGTTCCATTATGTTTTTAAAAAATCCGTATACCTGCTAAAGCGCATCACATCGATTATAATACATACGAAATTAAATCTTATTGTAAACGGTGGTATAAGTGTCGGATGAAGTTAAAAAAAAAAACTCATAAATAACGGTATTACCCTCGGCCGGTGTCATAAAATCGTATATATTATGGTCGGGCTTGCATTTTTGGATACAAAGAAAAAGTACAAAGAAACATCTGTGCATCCCACATCACACCTTACGAAGAGAGGGCCTGCGGCGAAAAAACATCCTTATTGGAAACGTTTACAGGGCCGATCGCTTGTGATTGTACCCGTCCGACACTTCGTTAGTGGTAGAATGTCTAACCTACTGAGAAAATCTATAACTTACAGCACAGACGGTCTAAAGTTTTGATATTCCATTCCTCTATGTATATTTCGGATCGATTTATTTTCCTGTTTTTGTTTAGCCCTGCGCCGTTTACTTATCTCGACGGTTACTTTTGAACATGCTGTACTCTCTCTGATAAAATTTATTTAATTGTTTGTTTTCAAAACTTTGTTGATAAACACGGTTAACTTGCGACCTTCGAAACTTATTTTGTACCTTACGTTTTTATCCGCACGGATATCTCATAAATCGATCACTTTTCTTAGCGCTTAGCGAATTTTTCATTCTCAGAAACTAAACTGATATTCTAAATCTACAGGAATTACGTAATTTATTTATTTTTTTTCTAAATATATCACTGATAAGATTAGGAACGTGATGACAGCCTTATATTGTATTAAAATTAAATCATCTGTCTTATCGGGTGTGAACCAATTATGAGAAAAACAGAAATTACCTAATTTTAGGTACTACGCAATCGGTGTAAGTATGTAACAAGTAGGTTCCATTTTTATTTTATGCTGAGACCAAAGGCGGCGTATCAAAAGTATGACAGGCATGGCTTCTGCGCCATTTTAAGGCAATGTCAATATCCTTCTTCAATTGTGATCAGCTTGTAAAGATTTCGCCCAAATTTTGGACTTAGTTTTGTGGATTTTGCTCCAGTCGGTGAAAAATAATTACGTGTACAAAGTGACGCTTGAATGAATATTGAATGAGAAGGAAACCTTTCCGCAAAAACCATTGAGCGCTCCTTTCATTCATTCTTAACAGAGTTCTTTTCTCTTCACCAAACATAAAGTGATGCACTCATTAATTGTGAGAGGAGCAAGGACTCATAACACATCCCAGCAATGACCTCTATTTATCGTCCCTTCGTCCATTGTTATGTTCACCAATGAGTCAGTCTTTCAAGAAGTAGGTACATCAAATTATCCAGATTACGACAAACGATGAAAACGAGATGAAATCGAAAGTAAAGTAACCATTTTCCAGCTTGGAACTAAAAATTCATTCGTATTGATCGTGTTCATAAGAGATTGCGGGTGTTACTCTGAACTTCCAAAATGTTGCATTGGGTTCGAAGCTCTTCGAAATCATTCGTTTTTGTCGTTGAACGAGAAGGAAGCAGCCTCTGTTAAGAATTAAAAAATGAAGCCGTCAAAAAGTCGGTCAAAATGCTTAGGAGGAAGTGGAGTTACCAAAAGTAGGTTTGTCGACTTTCACAGAAACCTCTAGGTTTCTTCTTGGTGTCGAGGGAGTCGAAAGTGAAGACCTATGCAAAAAATTGGGCAAAATCTGGGTTTGAATTGATGAAATCCAGATTCCTCCATTTTTTCAGAATGAAAACATCACGGAGATGAAAGCGTTTTTCCCAAACGTCACCTCCTACTTAAATAATATTAACTCTATACCCCGCAGACCTAAGTGGATGTTTTATTCTAGTCACGTCTTCTGGGAATACTATTTCAATAAACAAAAGAAACGGACAGATGATGCTACAGGACTCATGCTCATTTGCACCAAACACTTAACCTTAAAGCTTAAAATTAATTGTTTATAATATAATACTTAAGGTTATACAACTTGGGCTAAGGGCCAATTACGCAATCCGTGTTAAATGTTTATGCTTTGGCTTAAAGTTGAACTGAAATTGTACAAGTGTTGCTTAATCATTGGTTTATTCCCATAGAAACAATTGTTTCTACAGTCGTAGGCATGGGAATAAACCAAAGGTTAAAGTTAATCAGTGATCAAAAAACCGGCCCTTAATCTATCAGTCACGGACCTGTTTTGGCATCTATGAAAATATTCCAAGCTGACCCAGTTTGAAGTTTATATAATTAATAATTCATGCTCTAAATTATGTTGAAAAAGAATATATTTAGATTGGATGACGAAACAAATCAGAAGAAATAATAGGCGTGTTATGATAAGTTGTAGGAGAAGAAGAAGATTTCATAAATTTGATGATCAGGCTTTCGTCCATCTTCTTCTAGCTTCCGGTTGTACCACGTCTTTATCTTCTTTCTGTTGACGTTACCTCCTTTCTTACAAAATGATTTTCTCAGGGCTGTTATTGTTGATGTTCTTCCTGCCTCTGCAGGAACAACATCGGCCCTTTCTTGCATCAGAAAGAACAAAATGTCGGCAGAAAGAAGATGGAATGGCCGCGGAAGCCTTCAAGTTTAAAAGGAAGAAGTATTGTGACGCGAAGCCAAAAGAAGATGAAGTGATAAAAAATTGTTTGCACTGAAAAAATAAGGCAAAGTTAGGAACGATAAAAGAATACATTGAAGAAAACAAGGGAAAAGAAGAACTATCGCGTGAGAAAATGGAATGAAGGAGAAACTACTTGAAATAGAAGAGTCCTACAGAAAAAAAAAAGGAAAACGAAAGGACATTTACTAAGGGCTCATTAGTTGAACGCTAAGGAAGATACTTTAGTGGATGACAAAAGGGGCAAATTGGCACTGAAGAAAGACAGCGAATGTAAGATGGAGTAGAAGAAATAATAGAAGAGAACAAGTCAGTGGAATCCCTAAAGAGTCAAGAGGTATGAGACTGAATAAGGCGGCAAGTAATAACGACGTGCTGAGGAAAATAAGGCCGAGAAGAAGCGACGAAAGCAAATAAATTAGGATAGCAAAAATCTGGGATTTCCGGATTTGTCGTTTTTTTCAAGTTATATTTCTTTATGCTAACTGAAACCCATTAAAATCATCTAAGACATGTCGAAAGGATATGCTCTAATGATGGCGTGAAACTAAAGAAAAATACTTCTTGGATTTTTAATCACCAGTTTAGTAATAACTCGAAGCAGTTTTTAAAAAAACAAACCTTAAGTTGATATGGTTGAATGGTTAAAAACAATCGAATCCATGCCACATTCGAAGGCTGAGGCGGAGCTTTGGAATATTGGTGCCGATATGATGACAGAGATGCCTTTTCTTTTGGTCGCTGTGCCAAGTCGGAAGTCTGAACATCCAGTGCAACCGAAGGTCAGAAAAACAATAACACCTCTAATCGCTTCGAAAGTAGGACATTGACGATAAGTTCGAGTACTTTAGAGATATAATCACCGGAAGCTGATACTTCAGTATCTCCGCCACCATCAGTATCTCTGCCACCATAAAATGAGTACATACTGAGGCACCTTTAAGAGGTTCCACACACATCTTCACAAACTAGAGAACGTTTTGCACGATTAGGTGCACTAATAGGTGAAGACACGGTTATTCCTCAGGCTCAGTAAACGCTTACGTGATCTTTATAATGCCCTTGCTTTGTCATCAGATTTTTCCAGCTTAAAGTCCAACCCTAGAGGGTGATCCAAACGAAAGACACCAACTTAACAAGAAGCTTCCATAACACCAATCGATCGAATCTCCTCTAGAGTCACTAAATTAAGCCCAGTCATCACCAGAGAAACGCTGTCACGTGACCAAAGTCGTCCTCAGGTGCTCCGTATTGATCAAACTGACGTGACATATCGCACTTTCAATTTTTCAGTTAAATTGTCATATTGGTAGTAGTCCAACGACTCGCATACTGATCCCTTTTCCGTAATAGAAATTGATCATTGTGTTGCCTGCTTGTTATACCATCTCAATGGGTCTAGCACCTAAGATTAGCCCTAAGGTTGGATTCATACTTTGCTCAAATATCATGTCATTATTATTTTTAAAAACAACCTCTTTTGCTGACTGACTTCTGAGTCGAAATTTACGAGGGCGCATTTGTTTGTCATGTACCTGGCCGTGAAAAAAATTACGTATCACCAGCAACCACTCATTTTTCTACCTAACAACACTAATTCCACCTTTTATCCAATTGTCCCAAACCCTCAGAAAAAAAAATTCTTTGACAACTCTGCACGATATTTTTCAACTGCTTCATCACATGCAAAACGATTTTCCCTGGGATGCTTATTTAAGTCTTTGAATAAAAAGAAGTCTGACGGAGCTAGGTGAGGGCTTAAAGGTAGATGCCTTAACTCTATGAAGCCACAGTCCTTAATTATCTGCTGGATTTTTTTTGACTTATGAACTGAATAATTGAATAAGAATGTGAGCGTTTTTCCCCCAGAGCAGTTTTAAATTTTGAATTGTTTCCATAAGCCTCTCCATTTGATAGATCTCCTCAGCATATACTCATAAGCAGAATCCGCGTTGTCATAGTTTTATGTGATTTGGCTTTTTTGGTGGCGGAAAGCCTTTATGAACCTGTTTAGGGTCTCATGCCCAGTGATAAGACATTTCTGTCACTTTCCAACATGCCCTAACTTTCTTGGGAAACTTCCTTTCTACCCAATTTTTGCTCAGAAACCTTTTTCAAACCGTCAATCAAAATTCTCGGAGCACTTGTTTCGGATAAACAGATTTCATTGGCCACAGAGAGATTTTTGAGTTTTCGGACCATCTCTTCAGTTCGAGCTTCCACGGGTCGTCCGGATTTTGGGTCATCGTTAATTGATTCTGTAACCCCATCGAAAGACTTTAAACCAAAATCTAACTTGAAAGTTAGATGATGCACCTTCCCCATACACAGCAACCATTCTTTCGCAAATAATTTTTGGGCCATTGCCTTCTCCTGTCAGAACTTTATGACACTGCGAAGATCCACCTTAATTTCCCTCATTTTATTAACACAGAAACGTTTCCAATTATCTAGAAACTTCAGAAATTAAACACAACTTAGCACACCTGTACTTCTCAATGTCATCAGCCAGTTTTTAATAAATGATTTCACATCGTCGCTCTTTTGTTTCATGACCTAGGTAGATTAATCTACTATAAAGTTTAAGATCAAGAGATTACCGCAAATTCAAATTCTTTAATTTTCTGGTTTAACATCAATACGTGCGCAATTCAAAAACGAGGAAAACAAGCAAATACTTAATTTAAATTGACAAGTACATAGTTTCATATACTCAACAATTTCATACCTGACGTTTACAACGCTGACGTCTTCGTTTAGAGCGTGTAATTTGAATAAAAAAACGAAACAACCGCTAAACCTCTACCAGGCGCTGCTTTGATGAAAACGTAAATATAATTATATCTTCGTGTCCACCGAACGCAGTGCGCAAACCATTTATGGTAGAAATCTATTACTCCTTCATGTACATAATTAATTATTGTATCAATTACTTGGGTAAGAGACGACACTGGAGCGCTGAATTTCGTGACGATAATTTCATGTTTACATGCAGAGGTTACAATCTCGATTTAATCTGATGTAATAGTCGGTAGTTTGTTGTCTGCGATTGCTTCATCTTTTACTTTTGCTCCGCTTTTTAGCATAAGTAAGACTGAACAGACTACATTATTTAGGGAAGAGAAAGAAGTCCTCAATACTAAGGTATAACTTTGGGAAAAATGGGCTTTATAGTTAGAGTATCTGGGTAACAAGCTTTTGTTGATGGGTAACACGGTTTTAATGACGTCAATGCCACGTGTATAGTTTCATTTTTTTTTGTTTTCAATATAAAGTTCTGCGTCCTTCCTATATACTGACAAATTTTTAGTCGAAACATTTTGATCGTACTTCGATACCCGACTATATTTAGGTATTAGTTTTTCCATATTCTCAAACCAATAATTTATTTGCATTATTTTGCATTAATGTTTAATAAAATAATTGAATTCTATTTATAAAGAACAAAGAAGGCACCGACAACAACAACAGCGAGCGTTTATTCCGCTAATTACCTGCGACTTTTATTTTTTCTACCTGTTAGGTAAACTTTCAAGGCAGTAGCTGTAAGTGGAACAATTGGACATAAGTCAATCATGTACCAGATAAAAATGAGGAAATCGCTTTCGCTCCGTTTTGCTACCGATCTCTTCTTGAATTCTACTGGAACGATTCCCAGACGACTTACAAGGCGCTGGCATTCATTGTTTGGTCCTGTCTACATCTATCTATGTAAATCGAATTATGGCCTTTTATATCTATTAAAAACTTATATGGTATATTGGAATTTACGTAATGGGAAAATGAATTAATCAAAGGAATTTCATTAAAAGCCGTCGTCTGGATCATTGAAGAACATGGTTATTTCATGGGAGATTACCCGATGATAATTAAAAGCACAGAACAAAAATGCTGGGTGAGCAATAATACACGTAAGCAATTGTATCATCAACAAAGAATGAAATATTTTAACGACCACGAGAGTCATCAACTTATAAATTTTATATGCGATTTGTGAGACAATGAAATACCGTTGATATACGTTTGAGGATTTGTTTTTAAAATGTCATATCGAGCTTTCTATAATTACACTACCTTTTGTGGGAAGATAACAGAAGAAGATTGAGAAAACCACTCTTATTCAATATTTTTGTTTTTTTTTCCTAAGTTAATATTTGCCTTTCTCTTTTGGTTGCCTCCATCCTATTCTTATTCACCTTTTCAAGGTAGCTATCACTCATAGCTAACTAGTTCCTCGATTTGTGATGACTTCAAGTTAGTCATCACATAATGGATGGATATCTGGAAAGGACGGAAGCGTGGAAGTAACCAGAAGAAAAAGAAAAGAGTAGCTGAGGATATTGAAGAAATAGAGAAAGCCTCTTCTTTCTGTTTGGGCCGAACACTCTCTGTTAATTTTGACGGTTCCTCTTCCTTGATGAGTCACACTTTATGAGGCTGTTTTTGGGACTGGTGACGCCTTCCCCTCCAATTCGAAGTTGGTATATCAAAGTATGCTTATATCGCATAGTTCTTATTTGAACGTCTCACTTTTGACGAAGCATGGTGAGAATCACTTGCCTGGGAGTCTGTTAGGAATATTCCTTCCAGACGAGATTAGTGGAGTAGTGATTAAAAACCAACACGCTTAACTGAGAGGTACCTGGGGTCTTTCAAGCTAATTTTTTGCGGTTGTTTAAGCTAGATGATCCCGGATCAGTACGCTTGAGGAGGTTTGGGAGTTTGTCAGGCAAGCCCCTTTCCGTCATTTGAGTTTGATTCAGCATAGTTGGTTAGATAGGTTACAGTGAGCTACGGTGTGCTGAGCTTGCATATCTAGTAGAAATTTGGATATGGTTTCCCTAAGAGGACCCCTTTTGTCGTGAAACACCCAACAGTAGCGCCAATTAGACGTTTCGCAATTAGAAGCTGAAAGCGATTTGCCTAAAAGAGGGGCGGGCTTATAAATCTGGGCCCTGTAGGAAGAAGTGCACTGTTCTTAGAGATTGTTTGTTTATGCTTTGGCGCTAAAGCAGGTCGAAAGAACTCAAAATTGATGATGACGTCTTGAATGTTTAACCGGAAAGGAAATGTCTCAGGCCAAACGAGCCTAAAAGCCTATTGTAAGTAGGGTGTATTATACGTAGAAATTTGAAAAGTACGTCTTGGTACAAAAATCGCTAGCGGAAGTTCTCCTTGGGCACGTGATTCTGTAACGTTTAACCAGTATTGTAGGATAAGGTTCCGGTAAGCGTTTCTTGGTGGGTCTATTCCAGGTATTGTTGGGAAAATCAACTTATGAAAGTAATATTGCAGAAGGCAGTCACGAAAATCGAGTTATTGGAGGAGGAGGGGTCATGTCAGGTATTTCTCGAACTCATTTACGTCCAATTATCTTTGATAGCATTGGTATCTAGGCGATAACCTAAAACCCATCAACCGGCTATTTAGGATACGGAACTGAGATACGCCCAACGCGTACGTGTGCGTAGGGGGTACGAAGTGGAAGTGCCTGATCCCCCCTGAAGGTGGCACTCTCTATAAGTTATGCAGGGAAGTAGTACGTCAGCTAAGAACGTAAGTTATTTGTCGTGATGGCAAGTCACCTTGAGGCAGGGGGCTTGTATTCAACCTGCCAAAGTCACCGGTTGGATATATAGGCTGAAGGCCTTCCATAAAATACTCTTCCACATTGCAAAGATCTTTTTCTAGTTCTCAGCGGGGTAACGTAGAACGTTGAAGCTCCCCTTCCACTGTCCAACCTATCGATAATGACGCAGTCGCAGTCACAGGAATACTCCTACTAGGGGCAATGCCTCAGAATCCGGGTTATTTGTTGAATTAAGCTAGACATCGCCAAAAACTGACTTTTAATAGATTAGTATTGTAGGATAAGGTTTCGAAAAGCGTTTCTTGGTGGGCCTATTCCAGGTATTGCTGGAAAAACCAACTTACGAAAATGGTATCGCATTTGGTATTGTAAAACACAATCTCAGGAGGCAAAGTCATGAAAATCGGGTTAAAATCGGTGGGGGCAGAGTTATTTTCTGTTGATTCACACAGTATTAGTTCCAAGCGTTGTCTACCAGATTTCAAATTGGAATTAGATAAGTGTGAAATTAACAGTTCGGGTTCATGTAGTGGTACGACAAGTTCTGCCGTAAGTGAAAAAGATGATAGCGAAGTTTTGGATGAGGATTATCTCGACGAGTTGAAACTGAAAGTTAAAGAACTGGCAATTCGGCCTATAAACGGAGGCGAAGGCAGAAGCACTGATGGGGTATGGGAAAATGAGTTGAAAAACACTGTAGAAAAGCTTGATCACATAATGCTTATGAAAGAATGTGAACAACAGCTGGATATTGGGGGTGGTCATGCCAGGTATTGCTCGAACTCATTTACGTAAATAATAGTATGACCAATTAACTTTGATATACCCTAGCATTGGTATCTAGGCGATAGCTTAAAACCCATCAACCGGCTATTTAGGATACGAAACTGAGATACGCTCAACGCGGATGTGTATGAAGGGGGTAACCAAATGGCACGAAATGGAAGTGCCTGATCTTCTCTGAAGGTGGCACTCTCTATTATGCAGGGAAGTAGTACGCCAGCTAAGAACGTAAGTTATTTGTCGTGATGGCAAGTCACCCCAAGGCAGGGGGTTTCTATTCAATAGGCCAACGTCATCGGTTGGATGTTTAGGCCGAAGCTCTTCCACAAAGCAAAGATCTCTTTTTAGTTTCCAACGGGGTAACGTAGAACATCGAGGCTCCTATGTTGAGGCCTTCCACTGGCGAGCCTATCAATAATGACGCAGTCACAGGGATATTCCTGCTAGGGGCAATGCCTCGGAATCCGGGTTATTTGTTGAATTATGCTAGATATCGCCAAAAAATGACTTTTAATAGATTAGGATCAGGATTACTAGGTGATTCTACTGCGAAAGTAATGTCGAGAGATATGATCCCATGAGGATTGCTAAGTCAAAGTCACGGATCATTGGTAATTTTAGATCCTCGGAATGAGAAGTGGCGAATGAAGTAATCTGATAGAAGTGATTAATGATGAGCTTTTGCTACTAGATTACAACGTGGCATGCAGAGGTGTTGAGAAAAGGCCTCGCTAATGATTCAAACTATGAATAAATCATATAAATCCATACGATGAAGACCTGAACCTGGATATAAGATATTGATGGAGCTAAGCTAAAAAGCAGGAAGACGGAAATAAAAAGACACTCATTGGAATCATCCAGATTATAGTTGTTTGTGTGGTCCAATTGGATTTATCAAATTGTCTTCCATCCAGATCGATTCCCAGTTAACTAAGCGAGAACTAAATTAGTTTTAAAACGACCATGTACGCAAATCCTTGGAGTAACTTTTTACCTCCTTATTTATTCAAAGTCTTCTTTGGTTCTTCAGTAATACAGGACGAAAACGCAGAAAAGGCGGTTTCACTTGAAGTAAAAAAAAAAGATAATGGAAATCTCTACGTTAATCCTAAAAGAATTCTTCTTTCTCTATTCATTTTCCTATTCGATAGAGTTGCGCATATAAATCCAAATCTCCTGTGGTACTTCAAGTCTTTCTATTGCTTTTATTTGTTTTCTTCTTTTATTTAATTCGGATATGTCTTTCTTGCCCTCCTCCTTTTCTCCTAGGCTCTTCTTTTAACATTCTTATGATAGTTCAATGTTGGCTCAGCCTACCCTGCGACTTCTTTCTGTACCTTCGCATGACGAACAAGTCGAAAGGAAAACGTTTTGAACCTATGCGAAGAGTCGATGAGAAAAGACGATGGAGGCTCTAGGAAGACTAGCGGAGATGTCCAAAACCAAGTCTACCACGATTACTCATTTCTCGTCTTTCATTTGCTTTGCAGTTTTCTTTGCTTTCTTGCTCCCTTTTGACCCACCTATATCTTCCTTTGTCTTCCCTCTTCTACTTCTGCTTTCGCTTCCATTATTTTTTCATTCTAATAAAACGTTAAAACCATTTCAGTTGTTTATTCTCTGTTGGCTTTATCTTGGTCAGTAGTCAACCTTCTTCCTCCTCCTCAGAATCTCTATGTCAAGTACATACATATGACCTTTGTTTCCTATCAGAATTCCTACTTTAGCCCTTATTTTCATTTTCTCGCTTGAAAAAGGACCTGAAATTTCATAAATTTGGGAAAGGAGATGACAAAAGGCGACGAAAACATCGCAGTTAAAGAAATACAGAATTGTCCAAAACCTAACCTCTTATGATGTCTCATTTTTCGTCGTTTTCATTTGTTTTATAGTTTCTTGCTTTCTTCTTTTTTTTTGAACAATCTACTACAATTATTTATTCAAAGTCTTCTACATCATTTTGTTAATGGCGATATGTAGATATGTTAAGAAATATCGACGAGATCACAGATTTTGACGCAACATTCATTTTGATTACCTAATGGAATCGAGACACCAGACATCGAGAAATCCAGAAATAAGGAACTGAGATATTCCCAACGGGTGCGTGTATGTTGGGGGTACCCAAATGGCACGAAGTGGACGTGCCTGATCCTCTTTGAAGGTGGCACCGTAGTAGTAGTACGCCAGCTAAGAACGTAAGTTATTTGTCGTGATGGCAAGTCACCCCTAGACAATTTCCTCCACAAGTCCAAATCTTTGAAAAGACAATCAACACGGGGCTTCTATTCAACCGGCCAACGTCACTTGTTGGATGTTTAGCCGAAGCCCTTCCAAACAATACTCTTCCATAATGCAAGAATCCCTTTCTAGTATCCAACGCCGAGGCTATGATTTTCCACTGGCGAGCCTATTAATAATGACGTAGTCGTTGTCGCTGGAATACTCCTAGAAGGATTGCTAGGGGCAATGCCTCTGAATCCGGGTTATTTGTTGAATTATGCTAGACATCGCCAAAAATTGACTTATAGTAGATTAGGATCAGAATTACTAGATGATACCATTGTGAAAGTAATGTCGGAAGGTATGATGCCATGAGGATTACTAAGTCAAGGTCACGGTAATTTTAGATCCCTGGAAAGAGAAGTGGCGAGTGAAGTAATCTGATGTGAAGTGATTAATGAAGAGCTTTTGCTCTAGATTACAACGTGGGACGCAGAGGTGTTGAGAAAGGGCCTCGCTAATGATTCAAACTGTGAATTGCAATTTGTTGTTGCATATAAATCAAATTCCATACGATGAAGACCTGAATCTGGATATAAGATGCAGCTAAGTTAAAAAACAGATTAGATATTTGTGTAGTCCAATTAGATTTATCAAATCTTCTTTCTACCCAGATCGATTCCCTAAATTAGTTTTAAAACGACCATGTGCGCAAATCCTTGGAGTAACTTTTTACTTCCTTATTCAAAGTCTCGTACGTCATTTTTGTTAATGGCGAAATGTAGATATGTTAAGAAATATCGACGAGATCACAGATTTTGACGCAACATTCATTTCGACCAGCTAATGGAATCAGGACACCGTTTTGCTCTTCGCCTCTGAAATCCAGAAATAAAACATCTCCGACTGGTCTCGTCCAGTTATAATGCATTTTTGGAACGAAAGCGTGGAATTCTAATGCGCTTACTCACTTCTTAAAAATAGTCACATTATGCCAGAGGTCTTCAGCTGAAATATAACGTGCAATTAATTCCAGCTCCGCGTCAGTTTTATTATGTTAGCAAATAGCCTAGTAGTATGTTTGAAAATACGAGTGCATATTAGACTAAACATTTCGTAAATCGTGACGTGTTGAACGTTCTTGTTGAGAAAACTGAATCGAATTCGGACTCGAAATTTATGTCCCCCATCTAAATTTTATGCCATGTTTACTAGAACGGGAAGTTTTACACAACCATAAAACAACATAGTCTGGCAAATTTAAATGCAATTGGCCAGTATCATAACGCTTAAGTTACGCTAATTGAATCGCTAAATAAAAATGTATTATGGCTGACTTCCAAAGCAATAAAGTCGGAATTATTAATTACAAGCGGGCTCTCGGTATTAAATTTGAAGAGTTTAACGAAAATTAGTTGCAGACGTGAGTAAATAAAAAGCGGCGGAAACCTGTGAGAATCTTCTTGTTGCTGCTGCAGCACTATGAGAACGCCGTCATAAATATCCAGATGAGGAATTTTCTTCATCAGCTTCTGTATACGGCACATTTTGCATCCCGGTTCGGAACAAATGTAAATTCCTCTTGCGAGTATTGCTATATAAAGGCTTCGTAATATACGAGCGAACCAAAGTAAGAGCTTAAATTATGGCTATCCTGAGGTTGCAACTTTTTACTCAAGAACAATCACATTTCAAATAAAATTTACTGGACTGTTTCCTTAAATGTAACAAGAATAGCGCTGGTTTTTCATAGTTTCCGAGTCGATTTATAACAAAGGCAAGAATTACTTGGCCTTCCACATGTGGAATTACGACTGAAGCAGATAAATGGTCGGGTAATGTTAAAGTGTACGTGATGTATTTTCTATCCCAAATTCTTTCTCAGTTATTCACACATACAATTATCACAAAGCAAATACACTGTATTAGAAAATACCTTCAATTTTTGGTCTTACACACGATCAGTATTAAAAAAATTTAAATATGAAACAATAAAGGAACTTAAAAATAGATATCTTATTAAGTATATGGTTTAGAAAAATCGAAAACAGTAGTGGACTCAATTTGCTCCCCTGTCGTTCACCTTTCGTTACTTCGAACGTTGTTGCACTTCTAAAGGAAAGCTTTTTGAGTCAGTTTCGATCTCATCCTATTATCAGAATTGTATCAGATTATAAATAACCACTAATCTAATAATTACTTTAAAGCGAAAACAATAAGAAATATGATAACAAAATAAAATTACAGTTCTGCGAGCTGATAAGTAACTTCATAATAATAATTTGGTGTGTTTTCAAAATTTCACAGGATTGTAATAATTTCGCACAAAGAACAATCAACAAAATAATGAGAATTTCCAGCGTGAATAGCAGCACTGAAAGCGCTTTTCAATTACAGGTCTGTACATTACGGGAAATTGCAATTAATAGCGAACGCTGCTGAGGGCACCAAATTACCAGACGATATTATAAAAGGCCTTACTGGCAACTAGAAAATAACTACCGCCCTTTCGCGATCTTGTCTAGGAAGAGATTATGAAGCGTGGCGCCTCTACTTTTTGCGAAACTCTATATGGAATGCCAGTTCATTTTGCAAACATTTAATCTTAAATGCATACGAAACGCATTAAGGAAAATGCGTCTCTGTGAAAAAGGTAATTAATGCGAGGCGATCATGTAAAATGTATTAATTGAGCCGCGCAATAAATATACATGGTGTGGCGGATACCACATCGCGTGTGATGCTACATTTCATTGAAGAAAATACGACCAATGAATCCTTGCCCATACGCCCGACCTCGTAATTATTTTACGAGGCGTTCATTCAAACTCCGGATGTTCAAATTATAAATAACCGCTAAATGAATATTAATTATTTATGCGCGAGTACTGCACCGGTGCGTATTATTTATGCGAAAAAGTCACTACGTGAATATTCACAAAAGATTGAACACGGTCCAAGCTATAATTAAAACAGACAGTTGAGGGGATTATTTGCTTAAACTAAAATTAAACGAAACTTTTTTCTTTAAAATTTAAAGACTTCTTGCTCTTTAAAATTATAAATGATGCTCCAATAGCTAGTCCTCAAAACTTTCACAAAATAGGTGCCTAATCTCCAAAATTTTTTTAAAATTTAGTCTCCAGAGGGTACCCAATCCTTAAAATTTCACAAAATAGAAAAATCTTCCTGAAAGTTCTCGATCTCCAATTTTTTTTTTTAAAATTTAGTTTTCAGAGGTTACCCCATCCTTAAAACTTTCACAAAATAGAGAACTCTTCTTGAAGGTGCTCGATCTCCAAATTTTTTAAAAAATTTTGTCTCCAAACTAGAGAAATCTTCCTGAAGTTGTCTGATCTTCAAAATCTTTTCCAAAATTTAGTCTCCAGAAGGTGTCTAGTCTTCAAAACTTTCACCAAATCTTCCTGAAGGTGCCATACTTAAACTTGAAATGATTTTTCACCACCTCAATAGCATAGAACGGAAAGGCAGAAAAGGCGGTTTCACTTGAAGTAAAAAAAAAGATAACGAAAATCTCTACGTTAATCCTACAAGAATTCTTCTTCTTCTTCTTTCTTTATTCATTTTCCTATACGTTGTGCATATAAATCCAAATCTTCTATGTTTTTTATTGCTTTTTATTTGTTTTCTTCTTTTATTTAATTCGGATATGTCTTTCTTGCCCTCCTCCTTTTCTCCTAGGCTCTTCTTTTAACATTCTTATGATAGTTCAACGTTGGCTCAGCCTACCCTGCGACTTCTTTCTGTACCCTCGCATGACGAACAACTCGTAAGGAAAACGTTTTGAACCTAGGCGAAAAGTCGATGAGAAAAGACGATGGAGACGCTAGGAAGATTAGTGGAGATGTCCAAAACCAAGTCTACCATGATTACTCATTTCTCGCTTTTCATTTGCTTTGTAGTTTTCTTTCCTTTCTTGCTCCTTTTTGATCCATCTATATCTTCCTCTGTCTTCCCTCTTCTCCTTCCGCTTCCGCTTCGATTATTTTTTCATTCTAATAATACGTCAAAACCATTTCAGTTGGATTTATCTTGGTCAGTTGTCAACCTTCTTTCTCTTCCTCAGAATCATTATGGCAAGTATATATGACCTTTGTTTCTTAACAGAACACCCTCTTTGTCCCTTCTTTTTATTTTCTCGCTTAAAAAAGGACATAAAAGGGCGACGTTTTATGTATTTGAAAAATGAAATGAGAAAAGGCGACGAAAACATTGCAGTTAAAGAGATCCAGAGTTGTCCAAAACTAAACCTCCTATGATTTCTCATTTCTCGTCGTTGTTTTCATTTGTTTTATAGTTTCTTGCTTTCTTGTTTTCTTTTGATCAATGTACACCGTCCTCCATTGTTTTCCATTGGGATTGTTATGACGCTTTATCTTGGTCAGTTACTAACTTTCCTCCTCCCTAAAATCTTTTTGTCAAGTACATATGACCTTTGTTTCCTAACAGAACTGCCTCTTTATCCCTTCTTTTTATTTTCTCGCTTGAAAAAGGATCTGAAAGGGCGACGTTTTATGTATTTGGGAAAGGAGATGATAAAAGGTGACGAAAACATCGCAGTTAAAGAGATCCAAAGTTGTCCATAACTTTAACCTCCTATGATTTCTCATTTCTCGTCATTGTTTTCGTCTGCTTTGTAGTTTCTTGCTTTCTTGTCCTCTTTTGATCAATCTACACCGTTCTCTATTGTTCTCCATTGGGATTATCATGTCGTTTTATCTTGGTCAGTTACTAACTTTCCTCTTCTCTAGAATCTTTATGTCAAGGACATATGACCTTTGTTTCCTAACAGAACTCCATCTTTATTTATTTATATTTGGGAAAGGAGATGACAAAAGGTGACGAAAACATCGCAGTTAAAGAGATCCAGAGTTGTCCAAAACTTAACCTCCTGTGATTTTTCATTTGTCGTCGTTTTCACTTGTTTTATAGTCTCTTGCTTTTTTTTTCTTTTGATCAATCTACACCGTCCTCTATTGGGATTATTATGTCGCTTTATCTTGGTCAGTTACTAACCTTCCTCCTCCCCAGAATCTTTATGTCAAGTACATATGACCTTTGTTTCTTATCAGAACTCCTACTTTACCTCGTTTTTATTTTCTCGCTTGAAAAAGGACCTGAAAGGGCAACGTTTCACGAATTTGGGAAAGGAGATGACAAAAGGCGATGAAAACAATGCAGTTAAAGATCGCAGTTTCTTGCTTTCTTGTTTTCTTTTGATCAAACTACACCGTCCTCCATTGGGATCATTATATATATAGTCAGTTGCCAACCTTCCTCCTCCTCAGAATCTTTATGTCACGTACATATGACCTTTGTTTCCTAACAGAACTCCCTCTTTGCCCCTTATTTTTATTTTCTCGCCGCCCTTTCAATCCTTTGAAAAGGGACTGAAAGGGCGGCGTTTCATGTATTTCGGAAAGGAGATGACAAAATGCGACGAAAACATTGCAGTTAAAGAGATCCAGAGTTGTCCAAAACTAAACCTCCTATGATTTCTCATTTCTCGTCGTTGTTTTCATTTGTTTTATAGTGTCTTGCTTTCTTGTTCTCTTTTGATCCATCTACACCGTCTTTGGTCTTTCCCTTGCTCTTTACTCATCGGTTTCTGCATCGATTAATTTTTTCATTCTCATAATATATCAGAACCATTTTTTCTTCATTGGATTTATTATGTGCCTTTATCTTTATCATTTGCTTTTTATTCTGTCAACCGTCTTATTTTCCAGAAGCTTCATTTCAAGTACGTCATCATCAGTCTCTGGAGGATTATCAATTTTATTCTTATCATCGGTCTCAGCTTCGATCGCTTTACGTTATTCCTACTCACAAACCTCGTCTCCTGCTTCCTCTTTCTATTCTTTCAAATGAAAGAAGGCTTGAAGGAAGTGAAGCGTTTCGTGCGTTTGGGAGAGGAAGTGACAAAAGGGAACGAGAACTTCGCAGATAAAGAATTCCAGAGTTGTCCAAATCCAAATTCATTTCTAGTTACTTTCTCCCTTTCTACTCCTCAGATCTTGCTTCTTGCAATTTCTTTGTAACTTTACGCACGAGGAAGAACATGAAAGAGGATTCTATTTTGCAAACGGGAGAGGTGATGGAGGCGCATTTGAAGAGTTGTCCAAATCCAAATCTCCTATGGTTTCTCAGATATTTTCTTTGTTTCCCTTTCCTCCTTGGGTTTCTTTTTTCTCTCGTTTCATTCACTCGCTCTTTCCATTGTCTTTTTGTCTTTTGTTCTTACTTCGATTACTTTCTTCATTCGTACATAATCAATTGTTTCAATTGTTTGTTATTTGATCTTATTTATTGCTTATTATTCTATCAGCCTTTTCTTTCTCTCAGAAATTTCATTTCTGGTTGCTTCTCCCTCTTTTTATTCCCTAAAATCTCGCCTCTGGCAATTTCTTTATATTTTCTCGTACATAGAAGGACCTGAAAGAGAAAGATCTTTTTTTGGAAATGTGAAAGATGATGAGAAAAGCAATGGAGACGCTTTGAAGAGTTTCAGAGCTGTTTACATTGTCTTTTTGTCTTTTATTCTTGCTTTGATTACTTTTTTAATTCACACATAATCAATTGTCCCAATTGTTTGTTATTTAGTCTTATTTATTGCTTATAATTCTATCAGCCATTTCTTTTTCTCTGAAATTTCATTTCTGGTTACTTCTCCTCCTTTCTATTCCTAAGACCTCGGCTCTGGCAATTTTTTACGTCGTTCACGCTACTCACTTTTTTGCCAAAGGCAGTTCTGTTCCAAGTTCAGCAACACTTCTCATTCTATTATTTATTTTTCGTTTTCAGTTATTTTTGAGGTTTTGAAGAGATGATTCTTATTGTAGATTTTGATCCAGATTTGATGGTAATAAAGAATTTTATTTATGTCTTATCTTTTCTAGGATTTTTTTTCTCATTTACCATCAATGTTTACTGATTTTATTTCTTCTTTACTAACTTGTCTTCGCGTGGTTTTTAGCCGTGGATCCATCATTAATACAAACAGTAATGGCCTGAGGCTATTCCCCTGTTTTGTTCCATTTTCTAGTTCAACTTTTTTTTTGAATTTTACACTCACCTGAAAGGAATTGCTGAAAGGAATTTTACACTCACCTGAAAGGAATTGTTTTCTCTATTTTTTTCATCAAATAAGATCATGGTGGGACGAATGGGACGAGCGAAGTACTTAAATTAAGTGAACAATCAGAAGAGATGTCAAAACTCAAACGACAAGAAGAAATTAAAATTAAAAATAGTAAGTACAATAGCGTGCATTAATTTTTTTTTAGATAAAAGAAAAAAAATGTAGATTTCATTTTTGATAAAACGTAAAGAAAATATGTATGTAAATACTACAGTACATGACCTTCTATTTCTCCAATAAGTCATACTTAGTTTACCTAATTAACTATTACATTGCATTTAGTACAAAACAGACCACACATTATCCAACTAATGACTTAATAATTCAATACGTCTTCAAGTTCGTATGCAAATTATTTCGTCATTTCAGCGGCTAATAAGTGTACTTTGCATCCGAATAAAAACACGTGGAAAGTACTAGTCTAGGATCACAACGATCTAAGATAAGCAGCGTCGAAAACATAATGTTATCGCACGCGTACTAATAACGGAGATTGTGTTTATGCTAGTCCGTAAGGTAAATGAACGAGGATAAATTAACAACAACACTCGGTTATACAAAGTATATCACTGAAATAAGGCATCGTGTTTCAGGGAAGTAATTCTAGCCTTGGGTTACACGTCTTTCAAACTGCAATGTTAAAAGGAGATACATCAGATACCGTGGTTGAATCAATGATATAATAATGCGCATAAAAAGAAAGCAAACTCGGCGTTTTTGATGATAACGGTGGATACTATCCTTTTTCCTAAATGGTCATGGATTTGTACAATGTATTGTTTGCCTGGATATTTGATGTTGTTTTGAAACTACTACACACACATCGTGACAGTTTTTCTTGGACCTCATCTAACTATCTCATCTTTAGTATATGTATTAACTAAATAATAAAAACATGCAATAAACATCAATAGTCGCTTACGTATGAGTAATTATTTACCATAAGGTCTTTATACCTACATGTCCGCTATCACGTACATTCATTTAAGCGCCATTCGCATACTCAATTATATTATGTTTTTCGACTGGACGTCCATCAACAAATGACAGGCCTAATGCAATGCTTTTGTTTTGAATATAATTACACGTCTTGAAATTAGATGCACGGATAACGTTTTATCACACCACTGCACTATCAGATCGGGAAGGTCTTTGTGTCTGATGATAAGAAAATGATTTCGATAAATTTGCAGAATAACAACCATTCCATCTCTTAAAAGAATGTCCATTGTTTAAATTGTTTATGAACCATTCAACACTAAAGAAATAAAAACATTGGTAAAAGAAGAGGACCCAAGGGATAAGCAATGGAGGGAGTGGGTTAAAGAAGCAGTCAAACAAGAAGGAATAAAATGGGGGGGAAAGCGATCAAATTGAAATCTGAATAGTATGCTCATTGCTCAAATTATCTAAATAATGATCCATTCACAACTAAAGAAGGAAAACGTTGGTAAAAAAAAAGCAACGAGTAAACGGGATGAGTACCTTAAAGAAGAGAGAAAGGAGAAGGAATACAAGAGGAGGCAGGGAGTAAATTGAGACCTGTAGGATGAAGTAGAAGATTAAATAATGGAAAAAATTTACAGAATAAAGGCCATAAGATCTCTGAAAGGAACTTTCATTGTTGAAATCGTTTATGATCCATTAATAACTAAAGAAAGAAAAAAACCGTAAAAGAAGTAACAATGGATAATCGGGGCGAGTTCCTTAAAGAAGTAGTAAAAGGAGAAGGAATAAAACGGAAGAAAGGCAACAAATTGAAATCTGCAGTAAGAAATATATAGAAGATGAAATAACTAAAGACAGTTTCAAAGCTAGTTTGAAAGGGAACGACTTGGTGGTTCATAGTCTTGTATGTTTGCCCCCGATAGACGTTGGTTCAATTCCCAACCCGGCGGATGAACATGCCTTCTTCTCGGATAGGAAGTAAAGTCGTAGACCTTGTATCAATACCATGTTTGGCACATCAAGAATCCCCACTGGAAATGGAATTTCCCTAGACTCGCCCAAGTTAGTAGTAGTAGTAGTTAGAGTCTAAAGATACGTAATCCGACACCTTACCCAATAAAGGGGGAAAACTGAAAATGGAAACTGGAGAGGGAGCAGAAAATATGTATGAAATAACAGAAAAATAACTAGAAATGGTAGTATGAAAGCTAAAGGCAAAGGTTGTAATAACAAATGAGTTGATAATGGAGGTCTCCATTTAAAATGGATATCCTATGTACAATAAGACCTATTGAGAAGCTGAACGAAGCTAGAATACAGAGAAAACACCAAAAGATTAAAGGCAAGAGATAACACTGTCGGAATATGGAAAAGTGATAGCAAAATATGCGAAAACAGCAAGAAAAGTGTGTGCAAGACTATTAGGGAGAAGGCAAGGATATGCTGTAGAAAACCAACTGGATTTGCAAAAAAGAAAAAAGAGAGAAAAATACGTTTTTATATAGATTTGAAGAAGGCATTCCAAGAGAAGAAATATGGAAAACCTTAAGAAAAAGAGAGAATATACTGGAATCAGTACATATCAATTGTTTCATTGAAATCTAAAAAAGGCGGAGTCAAGACAGAACTGGCTCTATTGTGAAATAAAAAATGTCAAAAGCAAGTGGGGTATTTAAGTGAAGTGCGTCTTACTCCATCTCAAATTGGTATATCAAATTCCATTCAATATAACAAACTAAGAAAGGAATGAAGCATTGAGAGAAACGCCAAACATCAGCAAAACAGAAGCATCTTAGATGGATGGAATATAAACAACAATGAACGAACAAAGCCTGGTGAAGGGGCCAAAAATTAGGAAAGGTCAAAAAAGGCAGACCAAGGAAAACGTGGAAGGTAGCCACCACAGGTAACAATCAAAAGGAAAGAGGCATCAAGTTTGGCGACCAAGTTGGAGAAAAATACGGAAGAAGCTCAATTTGATCTTACGCCTTACAGAAGTGTTGGATTAAGTAAATAAGAATAACGAGACAAAAGAAGCACTTTTGCTGCACAATGCTAAGGAGAGTCTTCGCTTAGATTTCTAAATTCTTTGTCACTTTTGCAAATAATCGCAACTATAAATAAAGAATGCACGAACAATGGCTGGTGAAGGGGCCAAAAATTAGGAAAGGTCAAAAAAAGGCAGACCAAGGAAAATGTGGGAGGAAGCCAGCAGAGGAAACAATCAAAAGGGAAGAGGCATCAAATTTGGTGACCAAGTTGGAGAAAAATGCGGAAGAAGCTCAATTTGATCTTACGCCCTACAAAAATGTTGGATTAAGTAAATAAGAATAACTCAAGACAAAAGAAACACTCTTGCTGTATAATGCTAAGGAAAGTCTTCGCTTACATTCCTAAATTCTCTTTTGGAAATAATCGCAAACCTATTTTTTTCCTTTGCTGATACCTTTTGATTTCCGATCTCAAAACTTCTGAATTATCTTCCTCAATTAGCTTAGGAATTTCAACAACCTTTAATTCCTAATGTTTGTATTCACATGGGTCTTGCTTATTCCTTGTACATAGGTGCAGTGGAATTGCTTAGTTTCATTTCCCGATCTTCAACTTTGTAACTACTAATTTTGTAATAGAAATTTAATTGAATTGACGTTTTTGAACACCTCAAGCAATTGAGATATGACAAAGGCAAGGAAGTCGCTTCCTAGGTTTTTTTTTGATTCCGAATTGAAAAAATAAACAAGGAAGTTCAATCCAGAGTCAGAATTAATTACGGATGGCATATGAAATATTATCCGTTTACCGTCTAGACGTTCCCATTTCGAACTAAAATAATAAATAAACTTTGCTGTTAGCAGTACTTCCTCGCACTATCTCTAAATAAATCTAATGAAAGACAAGAATAATTTTCCTGCGTATCCACAACAAAATCATGATAGCGGTGCATCGCTGCACCTTGTAATATATCTCGTTTGAATTTCAATTAAAAGGGACGTCAGAGATGGTGTGTTTATATGTGATGAGCCAAGTGTCATTCTGTGACGGTTCTTATACGACTACCCAGTATACTTGAACACTTATTTTAAGTCACATCCAAACAAAACCATAATTCACTTTTACGAACAGATGTAAGTGCACGTTGTGAAAATTAAATGCAAAACAGATAGTAAACTCGTAGTTTTTAAGGCGTACTCTCTCTCCATCTCGTGATTCTATCCGAATGGCAAAGGTCAGACTTTAATAACCATCGACTTGTCGAATGGTGTACCGAGTACCTACAAATTGTGCGAAATAACCCTTCGCGTAAGATTCGAAATTAAAACCGTGTCTGCGCCTGCAGTTTTAGCGTGTTTACAAAGTGGAGTATCCAGTAATACACAGTTTGAGAAACGTGTTGTTTCGATAATTCCCAGCCTCGGTGTAATTGTTTGCGGTATGTGCACGTTTCTAATATTATATTGCAAGAGCTATTGCGATAACGTCTGTATTATTTTACGCCAAGTTGCATATCACTGCAAGTGAGTCAGTTATTTTATTTTTATTACAATCTACAACATGGCACTGTTGGTTAAAAATTTAATTGTGCACACATACGCAGTGTTAAGATGCCGAGTGATTTTTAAATTTTTTTATCAACTCTTGCCATGGAATTTGGATGCATGTCTTGGCTTTGTTAAACAAAGCATCAAGGAGTGCAGTGATTTAATTTTCACCTAAGCTAAGACATGCTGTCCAGATTTCAAATTTCATGGCAAGAGTTGATAAACAAATTTAAAAAATCATTCGGTATAACAAAGCCATCACATTTAAAAATTCTAAAAAAAAACTCTGAGAAAATTCTGTAATTACGGGGATAGATCAAAAAAAAACGGGACACAATTAAAAAGCTAATTTACGAATAAATTACAACTCATGTACGAAACAAGCGAGACCCAACGAAATTTAGTCTACTTTCTATTTACTCATATTATCCAATTTAATAATAATGTGTAAATAAAAATAAATTTGTTTATGGACTATTATTTTAAGTTTGAAATTCTCGCTTAAATATTTCCGTCCCTTATTAGTTGTTTTTACAATCGTCGTGTCTGAGTTTGAAATTCGTCTTCAAATATTCCCGAGAGTTTTTGAAATTTTCTTTTCAATTGTTGTTGTTATTGTTTGTAAGAATGTCTCACAGTAGTTTCAAATAAATCAATTCCTTTTTGCTTATATTTTCTGAAATTATTTCGTTTTCTTTCGTAAATATTACACATTAGGATCGTCATTTGTTTTCTTTTTCTTTTCTTTTCCTTTTGAAGTTATCGTTTTTTTTTCTCCTCTATTTCGATTACATGTTCAAATGTTCTTTTTTGTTTGTCATTATGATTGTTAAAATAATTTTTTTGCCCTCTACATTCTTTCGCGAACATTACGATCGTCATTTGTTTTTTCTTATTCTTATTGGGAAATTTTACTTTTTTTATTTCGATTGGGTTTTTCGAATCGTTGAAAGCGTTCTTTCTTTTTTTTTGTTTACCAAATTTCAGAAATTAAATACTCAAACATTTATTTTTAATTTTCCTTAAGTTTTTATTTCTCTATTTTTTGTGAATTTCGAATTACTATAATGTTTTGTATGTTAATTATTCCATTGTTTTTTTTTTACTTTCTTTAGGAATTTAATTTTTTTTTAATTTAATTTTTTCTTGGGTCTATGTTCTTAGTATGTCAGCGGTATTTGTTCTATTGTCTTTCTTTTCCAATGGAAAGAAATATCGGTTATAATCTTTTTATTTTTATCCGTTTTTCGCCAGTCGACATTCATATGTTTTTTGTTCATTCTATTTTTGGTATTTCGCCGGCATTTCTTTCAATTTTCTTTTATTTTATTTTTTTCTATAGAAATATTCTTTTTTGATAGTTTTCTCTTGGTGTTATTCCTTTTCCGTCGCCACTGGATGAAATAGTCGATCTTGTTTTTTGTTTATAATTCTGGAGAATCGACATTCATTTGGTTTTCGTTCTTCCATTTTCTACTGTTTTGATGTCGTTTGTCTTAATTTTTATTCTCCTCTGACGAAATCGACGATCTTTTGTTTTTTTGTTTATATAATCTCGAAAACAATCGACATTCATTTGTTTCTCGTTCATCCCACTCTTAGTATTTCAGCGGTATTTGTTTCAATTTGGTTTTGTTTTGTTTTTTTTGTTTTTTTTAGCGAAAGATTCTTTCTGATAGTTCTTTTTTGTTTTAATTCATTTTTGATCTTTTGTCTTCTAATTCCTGGAGTATAGGTAGTCGATATTATTGTATTTATCGTTCATCCTATTCTTTATATTTCAATGTCGTTTGTTTCAATTTTTTTTTGTTTTTTCTCTGTGGAATTACTTTGTTTGGTTGTTTTTTTTAAAGACTTATCCTTTTTGATATATTTTTAAAATTATTTTATTTCATGTTCATATCTGGAGGATAGTCGACATCATTTGTTTTTCGTTCATCCTATTTTTCATATTTCGGTGGCATTTGTTTCAATTTGTTTTTGTTTTTTCTTCTATCGAAAAATTGATTTTGATCGTCTTTCTTTGTTTTAATTTATTTTTCCTTATTTTACTTAAATGAAATCGTTAATCGTTTGTTTTCTGATTCATTGATCGTTAGTTTTCTGATTCATTGATCGTTAGTTTTCTGATTCATTGACAGTCTTTTTTTGTTTTAATTTATTTTTTCTTAAATGAAATTGTTGATCTGATTCATGAAATTCTGGAGAATTTATTATTATTATTATATTTATTCTTCAATCTATTCTTAGTATTTCAATATCGTTCGTTTCTATTTTCTTGTTTTTTTTTTTTTTTTGGAATTACTCTTTTTGATAACTTTTTTTAGAATCATCTTTTTCGATGTTCCTATTCCTATTCTTCGTATTTCGGTGGCATTTGTTTCTATTTGCTTTTGTTTTTTCTTCTATTGAAAAATTCAAATTTTGTTTTACTTTCCCTTAAATTGAAATCGCTGATCTTTTGTTTTCTGATTCATGAAATTCAGTGTTAGAGTTTCAATATCGTTCGTTTCAATATTCTTTTGTTTTTTTTTTCTATGTAATTATTCTTTCTTTTTTTTTAGAATTATCCTTTTCGATGTTTTTTTTAAATTATTTTCATTTATTCTCCGCGAAAGAAATCGTCAATCTTTTGTTTTCTGTTCTGGGGAATAGTCCATTTTCATTTGTTTGTTGTTCATTCTATTCTTAGGCGGTTTTCGCTTGAATATTCTTTTTTTTATGGAAATATTCTTTTTGATAGTTTTTTTTTTGTTTTATTCCTTCTCCATTGTCTCCGCCAGATGAAATCGTCGATCTTTTGTTTTTTGTTCACAATTCTGAAGAAGAGCCCATTCATTTGTTTTACATTCATCTGTTTTACATTCATCCACTTCTTAGTATTTAATGTCGTTTGTTTTAATTATCTAGTCCACGTTCATTTGTTTGTCGTTCATTCTATTCTTAGGTGGTATTTGTTCCAATTTTCTTTTGATTTTTTTCTATCGAAATATTCTTTTTGACATTTTTTTGTTTTATTCCTTCTCCACTGTCGCCGCCGGATGAAATGGTCGATCTTTTGTTTTTTGTTCATAATTCCGACATTCATTTTTGCTTTTCGTTCATCCATTTCTTGGTACTTTGATGTCGTTTGTTTTAATTTTCTTTTGTTTTTTAATGATTTTTATTATTTATGCTCCACGATGAAATCGACGATTTTTTGTTTTCTGTTCATGTAATCTGGAGAATAGTCGACATTCATTTGGTTTTCGTTCATCCTATTCTTAGTATTTCAACGGTATTTGATTTGATTTTATTTTTAGAGAAATATTCTTTTTGATACTCTAATTTTTTTCTTTTAATTCATTTTTGATCTTTTGTTTTCTACTTCTTGAGGTATAGTCGACGTTATTGTATATTCCATTCATCCTATTCTTAGTATTTCAATGTCATTTGTTTCAAATTTCTTTTGTCTTTTTGTGGAATTACTTTTTCTTATAGTTTTTTCTTAGAATTATCATTTTTGAAAGTTTTTTAAAATTATTTTTATGAATCGTCGATCAATTTTAATTTTTTGTTCATATAATCTGGAGAACAGTTGACATTCATTTGTTCCTCGTTCATCCTATTCTTCGTATTTCGGTGGCATTTGTTTCAATTTTCTTTTGTTTTGTTTTCTATTCTTTTAGATATCTTTTTGCATTCTCCGGTGAGTGATACCGTCGATCTTTTGTTTTCTGTTCACATAACCGTCGTAAATATGTATGTAGCAGAATTAAATTATTTTGACAATTAACAATTGATTAATTGTTAACGTAGAAACTCGCAATTAACGATTAATCCTAAGTGTGAAGTCTTTACAATTACAATTAATCGATTGTAATTGTTTGGTTATTACAATTACAATAAATTAATCGTTGAACGTGATTTCCTATGATTACAATTAATCACCTAATTGTTAGTTTTTCTTTTGGAATAGGTTTAATTAACAATTAATTCTTAAACGTAGTTTCTGATTGATTATTTATTAAATCATTTCTTATATGTAATTTCTGTTTGATTACATATTACCTAAGATAAAACGCTAAAAATAAAACAGTTTCTGTTATTTTTCATCAATTACGATCCAATGAACACCAATTCAAAGATCATATCACATTCAAATGAAGCAATGCTGACGTTATTAGATACTTTTTTTAAATAAATATCATTAAATATTTAATTACAATTAAGAATTAAATTACATTTAATTGTAACTAAATTTAATTGTGATCTGCGAATAAATGTGATTAATTAATTAATGGAATTTTTAATTCATTAATGCCTTACACTGATATGTAGTATGCGAATTAAAATTTAAAAAAAAAAAACTATTTTTTTTTGGTGTAATTGATCTTTATTTGTATCAATGAATTCCATTTCTCATTAGCAGCGAATGATTCGTTTGAATAAATAATTCGCAACATCAAGTTCTTCCGAAAACATGTATATGTATGTAGAAAGTTTAGTATTAATTTATGCAACTCATCACAAATTTAAAAAATTTATAGGAATTTTACAGCTCTCCAACGGTCTTAAAATAAAAACCCGGGGAAATTTACGACTGTTAAATCCGGAGACAAATTCAAAACACCTGTACGCCGGCTTAAAACACGTATAAAAATAAGAAAGAAGTAATTTTTATGTCATCACATATCATAATCGTAATAAACTATGGTAGTATGTCGCGCGCTGGAAGGTGAAAACATTTTTTCGAAATAAAATAAATTTGTTCGGTGGGCGTCTCAAAAATGCTGTCTGGTTTTTTAAAAAACAACGTCGAAATATTTTAATATAAATACACAATTTAAAAGTCACAGTTAATAAATGACCCACTCGGAATGTATCATAATAATTTTGATCTTAAACGACCACTTAATATAAACAGTTATCTGTGATCTGCTTTTTTTTAAGTTCCTCTTTATTTTAATGATAATTTTAATTAATCATTCTGCAACAAGAAATGTCAATGTTATAATACCGACGGTTACAACTTATTGCCTTTCGACTTCTTGTGGGAATTTCCTGTAGGATGAATCGTTTGCTTACAGCCTTTAATCATACGTACACACTATACACGCACTCTCAATGAAATTAGCATATGTTAATACATATTATTTACATACGCATTACATTAAACGATATTTATTTAAAACGTTGCGTAGTAAATTTCATAAGCGACGCTCTTTATCACGGGGGGCATCGAGATTATATAGGGTGTTACCGAACAATTAGTCTTTTAATGAGACAACTAAAATAAATTTGTTACACAATTAGCGTTTCTCGTGGGGAAAATTTAATTCATTTGTGCTAATTGAAAATTTAAATTTTGATAAACAATATCCATAATTTATGACGATGTACAACAATTTTTTGACTTGCATTTGACATATAGTATTATCCATTTTATTAATCCATTTCAAGACTTTTCAATCCTTCAAAAAATAGGAACCATCTAGGCCTTCGAAATATCCATTTACAGCTTCAATGATTAGATGATCAAATTACTGCTTCAAACAAACAACTTCTACTGTAAATTTCTTCATAAAGTTTGTTCTAAATGAGGACCATCATTTTCGATACATAATTAACAGTACCGAAACACAGGTGGCAGGACAAACTGACGTATCGTATCTAAGTTTTGGAATTCAATTTTTGCACTCGGTACTAGCAGCTTGACAAATCTTAGATACGGGGGGCGATCGGTAAGTAAGTTGCAAATCGGAACGGCGACCTATTTTTTTTAATGAAGTAGCACTAGATGGCAGTATTAATTAAGCTACCACGTGACGTAAGGCAATTGATATTCAAAAGAGAAGAGGAGACGTAGTTACTGCACAACAGCGTCGTCTCTCAGGGAGTAGATCCACGTTGTATATGGTTTTTCTAGAAAATATGGTTTCAAAGGATAGAATATAATTCTTGCTTGTAGAATGAGCGTTGTCTGTCACATTACGGTCAGACTTTACAATCAATGGATAAACTTATAGCGTTTTCGATTGACTACACTAGTTCGCACTCAGTGTATCTTCATCTCGTTTTATTACATGAGATTAAAACAAGATGCAAATAATCTGAGTGCAACCAGTGAATAGAAAACGGTATTCTTGGAATAATATGTCGTAGGTGTGACGTAAATTAAAGGATATTCCACGAAGACTTATTCCGCGATTGTAAAATTAAACCTAAGTTGTCTCCAACTGTTTTTTGAGTGAAGCAAGAATAAGTGAAAAAGATAAGTAGATAAGATTGTAATGAAGAAAGACTTTCTAAGATCAAATAAAAGTAAATAAAGAAGTAGGAAGTAGAAATGAAAAGGGTTGCACATAAGTTTTCCAAAAATATACTTTCTCTAATTACATTTTCAAATCAAACGAAAAAGCTCAAAAAATCTTTATCATTTAAGAAATGCTAGGCAAGATAGAGTGTACGAATCCAAAAGAAACAAGATGGAAGAAATTGGAATTGTTTTGCAATCCGAATCACTTAAAATGAAGAAGGTGATGAGAAAAAAAAAGAAATTGTTTTCGATCATCGCATTGCAGTTATTTGAGTACTGGAAAGTGTTTGTTAAGGCTGCAGACTTTATGGGAAAGTGAAGTAGGAATTAAAGGACAAAAGAAAATATCTGTAGGAATGAAATTTCTAATACAAAGAAAAAATCCAAAGAATTATGAAGTGCTGTGTCCCTGCGTAGTATCTACATATTTCTCAAACAATAAGAACCAGGAAATTAAGTGTGAGAAAAGCAGGACACATTCTCTGAGTAAAATTTCTAGGAAAAAGAATCTTTACTGTTTAAGAAATGCTAAATACGAGACGAATTTACGAGGATTAAGGCGAATTTACACTTTTACACTTTGGATGTGCATCGAAAGGGATTCATCCAAAGTGAATGTGAAAGATGAAAACTAGAGTATTTAAACATTCATCGTTATTCAATTCATTGTAGCAGTTTAAAAATGTCGGCGACTGAATTAGTGAGTGTTGGGATTGAGTTAATAAGTATAGCCATTGCAGAAGAATGTCATATCACGGATATTTGTTTTATGATAATCCTCAGATTTGTTCCAAAGGCATTCATTACTTCGATATGTCTCTAGAAAAGTGTCTATATGTTCATCTTTCCATGGAAAAGACATTTTCGTTGAATTAGATTACCAAATCAGCGATCTTTAAGCGGCTATTAAATGTTCAATGTGTTACTGGATGCACCTCTGTCTATAATACAAGTTTAGACTTGTTTTCTGCCGTTTCACTATGAATGAATCCTCCATTCAATTCATCAAAAGTAGAGAGTGGGTCTACTTGGTTCACTGGTCACTTTCGATGTTCGTTTTGAATGAAATGTGGATGAAAACGGTCTTTATACCTTTCACTGCGGATGAATCATCGGGGATGAACATCCAAAGTATAAAATGTAAATTCCCCTTTAGTTCAAATGATGACAAAACAAAGATAAATTGAAAGACACTTTGCAAAATTGAGTCTTCGCCATTTGAAATTAGAAGAGGCTGAGGAGAGAGATGAATAATTATCTTCAACTATTACATAACTATTAATTACTCGAAAGTCTTTGTTGAGATCATGAATAAAGCTAGCGCCACTAGTAAATTAGAATATTTTCCTGAATTAATCATGAAATTCCCCACGCTCATGGAGCTTGTCGGGGAGGGGTGTTCTTGGTGGTTTAAAAACTTAGGAAACGCAGAAAATCCATTTAGAAGGAGCCAGTATGAATTCGAACATGGTCAGAGTCACTAGAATTCTATCTCTCACATAGAACCCACACGCACTAGGAGGGGATTCCATCCTATACTTAATAATTGCCCTGCCGAGCCCCAAGCCAGCGGTGAACCACTTGGCCGCCAAGTACCTAGAGATTATTGGAAAAGCGAAGCGTTACTCGGACCGGAATGAACATAAAAGCAAGAAATTGGAAGGAATTAAGTAAAAGATAATGGATGTGGATTAAGAATAAAATAAAGGGAAGGATCAGATCACAAACCAGTTCTCTTGGTACATAGAGGAAATCATAAACAAAAGAAAGAAATGAAGGAGATCTTTTTTGCAAAATAGATAAATAAGAACGAATTTATTCTAAGAAATAAGCTACCATATCTTTGTCGCAAGTTTTATTTAATAGAACAGTGGGACAATGGGGCAAGAGGCTGGTGTCTACAGAAGCAATCATCTCTATGCAGGCTAGAAAAATAAAGAAATTCGATGAGAATTTCTTTCCAGCCAATCATTTTAATCCTATCAACCTTGATCCTTTAATCAAGGATTTAGGTTAAAAAAAGACCTGTGACCTTCAAAGTCACCATTAAAATTAAGTTTTAAGCCACAGATTCCTTTTTCATCACGGCTTCCTGCGGCAATAGCGGCTCCAACCCCAGTTTCCTCTTTAGTTCATTCGTCATCCGAATTCACTTTTGATTGATTGTCAGCATATGCGGAACCCATCTAGCAGTAAGCTTTCTCATGTCCAAATGTTGATGTAAGACGCAATGTGCGTGGTCGCATGAAATGCCCACTGCCTTTGTTATCTCTCTCAACTTTACTCGCCGATCGTTCATCACGACTCCTTGGACTTTTCCCATCATTTGTTCATCGGTAGCCGTTTTTGGCCTGCCAGAGCGCGGTGCAACCTCTATACTTGTTCAGCCGCGTTTAAAATCAGCAACCCAGTTGGCAACTGTTGCATATGAACGAGAAGACTCACCATGAACATTGTCTAATTCCGTTTTTATTTCTTTAGCATTTAAGGAATCCAAAAGGAAATGCTTTATCATTGTACGGAACTAGGTTTTATTCATGATTTAGAAAATGTATGAATTGTTTACTTTGATCGACAGTAACGACTTTAGCTTAATATTTGTACAAACAAAACAATAGCGCTTTCAAAATCTGTGAGCAGGATGCTGCAAGTAGCGCCATCTTCTGGTTCGTTCTAGAAACTTTCAGATCTATCCTCGTAGATAGGTAGATGTTTAGTAACACCCTGTATATTTCACTACAACATACATAATTTATTTCTGCTGGGGCTAATTAGACTGTATTACAGTTAATGAAATACAATTTTTTTTTGGTATGAATATATTATGCACTGTTTTTTAAATTTTTAACTAGCATACAGGGTAGTTTAAGCCATGAGTTATTTACAAAGATATTTCTGGCAATGGCAAATTTTTGTTTAAAACAATTTTTACTTGATGAAATATTATTATTATATTAAATTATATTCCACCATCACAGCCGAAGTTTAAATTCTTCGCATAGGCAACGGTGAACAGATTGTTTAATAAATTGTTACGACCATAAACCATAAATATCCCAGCGTGTTTCCACGTGATGAGCACCGTAAAATTAATTTAAATGTCGTCGGAAATGTTCACAAGTATGTGCAAACCCTGGTGGACATGAACATTAAAGCCGCAATTACAAAAATGTGGGTACGTACGAGATGGCCACAGACAACATCAAGATCTAAATGATATCACTAGGCCTACGATGCTAATCATGCCAATAAACATAGCGCCAGCTATAAGTATACTCAAATTAATGTCACTACCTCGTTGTGACAATTTTAGATATCGGGTAATGTTTGCCATAACGTATATAGATGGTGACACATGTTTTTCCTGGTACACAGGTGATGCTATAATGAAAGCTTTAATCGCCTTACGTTTATTCTCTTTTAATAACGATTTATGATCTTCTTTTTTTAAAGAGTTTCAAGCACAGAAAAATTAGATTACATTTCATTTTTCGATATAACTTGGATTAGTTGAAAAACAAATGCACGTCGCATCTATCTATTGCGAACGCTGTGTTCAAGTCACAATAAATAGTCATAGTATACACTGCTTGAATTCAGCAGAGTGCTTTTTTATGTTTTGCCCTTGTTTGATAGTCACTTAAGCTTATATTAAATATGAATTAGTCAAATAGGAAATCACAATTTCCGATTCCACGCAACTTCAAAGTGACAAACAAATTACATGTGTACACTCAGAGAGAGAGATTAAAGTCTTTTTTTCTCTGCTGAAACGTCGGAGCCACAGCACAATTTCGTCACACGTTAATTTACCGTAATTCAATTTCTTTCGTTAATTGAAGTCATGACACGCCAATCTCACGCCAGCCCGACTGTGTCTCGCATGTTTCGGTGCATAATAAACTGCAGAAATTGTTAAATAATTCTGAGGCCGTAAGTTGGCTGTGTAACATACCCGTACATCAATCACTCGAGTCACACTTGCGATACGAAAGAATTCTTTCCGGTTTGATCTGTGAACATCTAGAAATGTGGTAACAATAACTTTCATATTTTTCATAGTGCATCTCAGCTAAAGAAGGAAAATAAAAGTCCTTTTCTTAAAATTAACGTATTTAATTAAAGGACACCTGTATACAGATATATACCTTTTTTTTAATAGAAACTTTTATGTTTTTATTTCTGTAATCTATGTAAATATAAAAAATTGTTATATTTGTATTCATAGTATGTATTAATTAAATAATGTTTAAATCAAAATAATAAATAATGATACATGGCGACATGTGGATAACGAAATGTTTTACATAAAAAGAAAGAAATCAACAAAATCCAAAGCAACTAACTGCGTTTACTTTACCGGATGGTGAGTGGAAATAATGATTTATGAGAGATCATTACTAATAACTAAAGCACGGATTTAGGTACATTTTGAAGCCATGAGTAATCTTTTTTAGTTGGTCACACACTGTGTGTAATGACTCATTACCTAAAAATGCGCCTCAATCAGAGCTTCAGTAATAACATTCATCTCAATCGAAAGTTTCTATTTCTGCAGTCTCATAAAAAAAAAAACAAAAAACAAAAGACGACTGATTTCGCCGGACAGTTCAAAAACGTCATCAACTTTTTCAATAGAAAATAAAATCAATTAAAAAAAAAAACGAAGAACTGAGAAGCAAAAGGAAAAACAAAAGATTGTTGCTTTAGGATTCCTTTCTTTTTATTGTGGATTTTTGAACTTTCGGGGGCAATTTGAAAAGAAACGAGTTTAGAACTAATAAACTTCTTAGTAGCAAAAGAAAAACAAACGCCTATCGATAATGACAAAATTGTTAACGTCGTTAACGGTAAATAAAAAGAAGAAAAAACAAAAAAGCACGCATTTAAAGAAAATCACACTGAAATAAAAAGAATCGAAAGCTTCTGTTTCTACAGTCTCATAAAAAAAAAACAAAAGACGATCGATATCATCGGAGAGTTCAGAAACGTCATCAATTTTTTCAACAGAAAATTAAATAAATTTTAAAAAGAAACCGAAGAACTGAGAAGAAAAAAACAAAAGAAAGCTTATATTTGGCGAACAGATTTGAAGTTATTAAAAATTAAAAAAAAATAGATTGAAATAACAAAAATCGAAAGTTTCTGTTTCTACAGTCTCATAAAAAAAACAAAGGACGACTGATAGTTCAGAAACGTCATCAATTTTTTCAACGGAAATAAATTAAAAGAAAAAAAAATCGAAGGATTGAGAAGCAAAAGGAAAAACATAACAAAATCACACTGAACGTAACAAGAATCGATAGCTTCTGTTTCAAATCTTGCAAAAAAAAAAAAAAGAAAAACGATTGACGATTGATTTCATTGGACAGTTCAGAAACATCGTTAAGAGAAGCAAAAGGAAAAGCAATTATTTCGCGAACGAAATTGAAATTATTAGAAATTAAAAAAAAGCACGCACTAAAATAACGAGAGAAAAAAAAATGATGAAAAGATATGTCGTTAACGGTAAATAAAAAGAAGAAGAAAAAATAAAAAAAAGCACGCATTTAAAGAAAATCACACTGAAATAAAAAGAATCGAAAACTTCTGTTTCTACAGTCTCATAAAAAAAACAAAAGACGATCGATATCACCGGACAGTTCAGAAACGTCATCAGTTTTTTCAACAGAAAATTAAATAACTTTTAAAAAGAAATCGAAGAACTGAGAAGCAAAAGGAAAAAACAAAAAAACTTGATATTTGGCGAACAAATTTGAAGTTATTAAAAATTAAAAAAAAAATAGACAAATAACAAAAATGGAAAGTCTGTTTCTACAGTCTCATAAAAAAAAAACAAAGGACGACTGATTTCGTCGGATAGTTCAGAAACGTCATCAACTTTTTCAACGGAAATAAATTTAAAGAAAAAAATCGAAGGATTGAGAAGCAAAAGAAAAAACAAAACATTGTTGACTATTTCAGGAGCAGATCTGAAATTATTAAATTTGAAATTTGAAAAAAAAATCACACTGACGTAACAAGAATCGATAGCTTTTGTTTCAAATCTTGCAAAAAAAAGAAAAACGACTGACGCTTGATTTCATTGGACAGTTCAGAAACATCGCTAAGAGAAGCAAAAGGAAAAGCAATTATTTCGTGAACGAATTTGAAATTATTAGAAATTAAAAAAAAACACGCACTAAAATAACGAGAGAAAAATAAATGGGCTTTACTGCTTACTAATATAAATCGATTTATTTTGTAAATGTTTATCTAGTTTCCAAGTTTTAGTTTTCTTAGTTTTTCTAGTTTATATGTAACTTAATTTAATTATTACCAGACTGCATAGACGTTTTTTTTTATGTAACCTGGTTTGAAATAGACAAAAAAATTAATAAAATCGAAGAACTAATAAGCAAAGGTAAAAACAAGAGATTGGAAAAATACATAATTAAAAATTTTTAAAAATCACGAAAATTGTAAATTATTTTAAATTCGGATTTTGAATAATTCTAGAAATATTTGTGATTTTGGACGATTTTTGTTCAGTTCACTCTGAGAGTATCTCTATCCTAGAACAATCAGTCGAAAACGTTATAACTTCTAATATCTGGCAACCCTGAGTAAAAACCCGAGTTGTAGTGTCGCCATCCGATGGTCACCCCATAGATGTTGCAGTCGCTTTCTGACAATGAGCCGCCGTAAGATGGCAGCATTCAAATTTAACCAATAAAGTCCCTAGGGACTTTAATTAATCAAATATGATTTCTAATTTGGAGGGTTGACAATTTAATAAAGTGGAAATTATTTTATTTCTATAAAGAGATAATAATAGAAGCTATTTACTTTAAAGAAAAAAAATCTTTCTTTTTCTGACATTAATGAAGGAGAATTTTTAGGGACAATTTCTTTAAAGGAAAAAATCATTTTTCTGATATTTAATCAAGATGGAAGTATATTTTTTTTAATAAGCAAGCCATAACGACACCTACTTTAAAGAAAAAAAAAAATATTTTTCAGACATTTATGGTGACGAGCACCAATCAAGAGAAACTCAAACTATATCAGCATATTACTAAAACAATGTAAACTTTTGTAATTTAATTTAATACATGATCTTTCTTCCCTTCACCATTTTTAATCCTTTCCCTGTTCTGTTTTGATATTTCCTTTTTAGCTTTGGCCTTTTAGTCATAACTATAGAAGTATGCACTACTAGTGAAGTACCTTCAACTGATTTGTGCTTGTAGTCATTTTATGGACACACCGTATTATACGCGATAAATTTATTTTAAATACTGAAAAGACTTGACAATACATTAACTGTTAATTTTTAATAAGAAAAAATTAAATTGTCATTGTTGTTTACAATTGTGCAAACTTGAAATAAATAGGTAATAAATAGTAATATCGATGTAATAATATAAAAAAAAAAATTCAAAGTATGCAGTGAATATGGATAAAGTTAACTCAGAATGACATTGGTTAAAGGTTACCTGAAGTTTTATAGCGAAAAGCAATTTTAATAAAACTGATATGCAGATACATACATAACTACGTGCGTAAAGTACAACAGTACACACAATTCATTTACGTTCTCGTTAAGCTATAGTGTAGCACAACCTAATATCTGTTGTTGCTGCAAAGATATGCTGATGTCAGTGCTGTCAATTTGAAGGTGATTTCGATGCCTATAAGTCGGATTTTATTTGATCACTCTGTACTATTACAAAATCAAAAGTAAATAATCAAAATGCAACAACCTTCGGGCTGAAACGCAATAATTAACGTCCTTGTCTTGTCAAGCTGCGACGTAACTTAATCTATTTTTCTTATATTTGTAAAAACATTTCCATGTCGCTAGTGCCAATTCTGAGTTACATTCATCGCCTACGAATAATTTTTTTTTATTTCATTCATTAATGTAATAAAAGTCAACTCTTGAGCTTGGACGGAACCGTTAATCTTCTTGCTTAACTTAACTTAATCTTTTTATGATGTTTAGTGTTGCCAATTCTGAAGTACATTGTGCGATTAAAGGGCGTAAATGCCAAAAAACCGAAAATGAGATTATTATAATTGAATAGGCTTCCGGTTGGAACCGCGTCACGACTGCTTCTACTGCCGACGTTTCGTTCTCCATTGCAGAAGAACTTCCTCAGGGCAGCTGCTTCTCGTTAGTTGATGAGTAAGTATGTCCGGTGTCGCGGTATTTATAGTGGTCGGTGGGAGCAGTGGATCGGAACGGTGAGCGGGGATTGGTCTGTTGGGACGTGACGGATCGCCAATGAGATGCTTCCAGGTATTGTGAAGGTAAAAGCCAGTATCATGGTTTAGATTATTGGAGTGTTTGAAAATTTCTATAGATTCTAGGATTTTACAGTTGGAAAAATGAGATGAGCGGGCTAAAAGGTTTTGTGTGAGAAAATAGGATTCGGTGACCGGTTTCTAGTTTGTGTTCAG
Source organism: Serrognathus titanus (assembly GCA_039766575.1). Taxonomy (NCBI): domain Eukaryota; kingdom Metazoa; phylum Arthropoda; class Insecta; order Coleoptera; family Lucanidae; genus Serrognathus; species Serrognathus titanus. The sequence continues at coordinate 11,133,075 of CM077914.1, forward strand.
CTAAGGCTGGGCCAGTTGTTTGGAGTAGTCTAGTACAGCGTTCATGTTCAGAAACACGAGTGCTAACAGAACGTTTTGTTTCATCGATGTGTACAAGCCCATTTGATAATTGACCATCAGTTTCGTATTCCAAAGTGAAACGAAAGTCAAGATGTTGGGAATTTAGGTGTTCCAAGAAGTTGCTCAGGGATTCCTTACCGTGTGGCCAAATTGCAAAAATATCATCAACATATCTGAACCAACGCTTTGGTTTAAGGAAGGAAGAAGTAAGAACGCCTCCATAAAAATGTTGGTTACCATTGGCGACAGAGGAGAACCCATGGCTGTGCCTGATACCTGTTCGTAATATTGATCACGGAACACGAAATAAGTTGAGGTTAATCAACATTCTATGAAGGGAATTAAGTCTTCGGGTTGGCTATGGGCTCTCAACAGTTGCTGGATGATTTTGACGGTGTGGGGACTTTGGTGAAAAGAGATTCTACATCGAAGCTCATCAGAATGTCCTTGGGATCTATGGATATCTCGTGAATTTTTTGGACGAAGTGCTGGGAATTGAGGATGGAAGTTTCACTTTTCCCTGCAAAAGGTTTGAGGGTGTGTGCTAGATATTTGGAGGCTTTGCGCTGACTATGGGACGCAAGAGTGTATCAGGTTTGTGGGTTTTAGGGAGATCATAAAATCTGGGCATTCTGGAGTCACGAGGGATCAAGAGAATGCGGGTACTAGTGATGTGTTCACGGGTGGGATGGCTTGTTCGTAGGTGAATCTCTCCATTAGTCGCCAGTCCGTTGTGGTGAAGGTATTAGCAAATTCTAGATGAAGGCGAAATATTGTAGCAGAGAGACTGGAGAGTTGGTGTCGTGTAAACTGGATGCGTTCTCGAACCAAGGGCAAACTGGTGCGTCGAAGAATTTTGTTAGTAGTATAGGTTTTGATATGGTGTTTATCGATTAGGAAAGTAGGCATAACATGGTTATTACGACAACGAATAAGAAAAGTTAAAGAACAAATTAAACAGTCTCATCGACTAACGAGAAGCAACAGCAACACCGCTAGCAGCAGCCCTGAGGAAGTTCTTCTGCCATGGAGAACGAAACGTCGGCAATAGCAGTCGTGACGCGGTTTCAACTGGAAGGCAACTCGATTATGGACAATGACCGCGGAAGCCTTCAAGTTATAATGAGAAATAAGATGATCATTGCTTGTTCTATGAATATAAAATGCAAAAATTAAAAATTCCGGATTATGAAAATGACAAAATATTTTATAAAGACAAATAAGTTTGGCAATTTTTTGTTTCTCCTGTATATAAATGGTGAATGCGCTTACGCCCTTTTGTCGTGCAACCTTCGCGATCGACATCCATTCATCGCCTAGGAAACATTTTTTTTCTTTGAATCAAAATAGTGTGCCCATGTATAAGCGATTTAAAGCGCCATCTCTACATAACCTGCAAAAGTTTGTCTGAAACAAAAAATTCAACCTGAAATTACGTAAATATTTCTCTGGCGCCATCTGTGAATCACGTGCATATTTTTTTCGTCTACGATAATTCCTGAGGATTTCCTGAAATCCAACGAATTGCGACATCTCTCATTAACTTGGAACTTAAAGCAAATAATTAGCGATTTAAAGCGTCACCTGTGAATCATTTGAGAAAGTTTCTTTGACGCAAAGAATTTGGTATGTTTATTCAACCATTCAACGTGAAACAATGGAAATAAATTTTTGCCGAGCGAGACATAGAATTCTTATCAATTTCGAAAACCTACGTAAATATTTCACTATCGCCATCTATCAACCATGAGAATATTTTTCTTAGTTTACAACAATTCCGCCAGTTTTTTTTAAATCTTTCTATTAAGCAAAATACACCGAATTGTAACATCTCTCAATAACCTGGAATTTCGACAATAATGAGCGATTTGGAACCCCCTCCTCTGAATCACTTGAATCTATCACGTAAAAAAGGTGATTCAACGTGAAATTACAAAATTATACCTTTTCTAAGTAAAGCGGGAAGAAAATGCGATCATTGAGTTTGAATATAACTATCAAGGTACAAAAATAATCTTGGACTAATAACGTAAGGACATTTAAAGCGCTGCTGAAACAATTGGAACACCTTCAATGCGCATTTACTGTAAATACTTGTGCATTTTTGCCACTATGACGTTGGACCGCGAAATCTGAAGCTTTCTGTCGTTTTTTTTTATTGTTCTGAGAAAAAATTCGTTGATATCACGATTCATGTTCCTAGGAAAATAAATGCATATAAAGCAAAAGACTAAGCAGAAAACCCATAAAAATTTTTGTTTATAAAGCACATTATTAACCAGTATTAAAAATACCATAGCCTAAATACTTTTTACAGCTTCTGAAAACGTGCAATGACGCAAATCATATAAAACAGCAGTTGTACTAAAGTACTAAAAAAAAAAATAACACGTGAATTAATGTTATTAAGGTGCTCTTACGCCTTATCACCGCGTGTTGCTTATGTTTCAACCACGAGTTGCCACATATTCATCAGACTTGAAAAAAAAACAGAGTAATTTTTGTCCCTCGATTTGTCATCACCAAATGTGTTACACCATTAAAAAAATACAGGGACACGTTGTTCGTATAAATAAACTATATTTACAATACAATTTAAATTAAATTCGGAATTCTTAACACGGAGATCTGAATTGCTTTCGTGTTGTAGTGATTTATTTGTTTGTCTATCAAAGCGGGTGTTCAGAGTGAGGCTCTTGTTATCCTTATTTTAAACAATTTACTTCAGGTGAATTCCATGCATTTGTCAAGTAAACATTTCGGAGTTCGTATTTCAGCTGATTAATCAATTCCGTTTAAAAGTCAAGTTCACGCCCGACGTCGCGCCATAACAATCATAAAACCATAAACACTGCTATGACTGCATTTGTCTCGTTTATCTTCTTATTATTTCTGGAAAACTAAAATACATAACATTTTCCCCATGTGCGTACTATGATTCTATTCTTTCAACATTTTTTCTTTGTCGGCCTACTCAAGAAACACCTGTATTTCATTGCCAGATGTTGGATATTGCCGTGACGTAAAAATTGATTCAACTTGCCGGCAAACGGGCAATTTTTAATTGCCCGTGTAAGAGGCACCTTTAGAGGCGAACAGGTTTCGCTGAAACAATTACACAACGATAATTTTTCACGCAAATTAAACGCAGGAAGCGGCGAATTCCATGTTTTCACCGTGCGCATATGTAGACTGTGTGCCGTCGTCGGTGGGAACTCTACTGCGGCCTTCAACGCGCGCATGCAAATGACATCGAACTTGTAAAAAGGCAGTTGTCATTAGAAACAGGCCTGCGGCAGTGTTTTCTCGGTGATATTACGGATGTTAAGTAAGCAATCAAAGAGGTTTAAACACTACAGCGATAACAGTCTGTAGATTCACTCTCGAACACACCTATATTTTAATAATTACAGAGTAGATAATTATCAAAGTAAAATGTAGTTATGAAGACGTAATAAGCTTGGAAGATAATTAATTGAGTATCAATAGGATGTACAGGGTGATTTTTGAATATAACAACAAAAAAGTTACTTGAAATGCATGCCACGCCCCGATGCCGAAGGCTGACACACTGCTTGTGATGGAAACATTCTTTATTTAATTAATTTGAATTAAAATTAATGAAAAATATTAGGAATTCTTAACATGGAGATTTGAATTGATGTCGTGTTGTAGTGATTTATTTGTTTACCTGACAAGACATGACGTTGTTATCCTTAGTTTATATGATTTGACTTGCATGCATTTGTCAAGTAAATATTTTGAAATTCTTATATCAGCTGATCACGTCAATTTCGTTTAAAGGTCAAGTTCATGCCCCACATCGCGCCGTAAAAATCATAACATGGATGACGACATGAAATTACCACCTCTCAGCTATCTCAAAATTCCACCAGTTTGTAAACCCATTATACAAATGTTCTAAAATAATTCTCTTGAACTTTGTCTCTATGTCTACATACATTTCAGGTCAGTTACCGCGTTCCACGGTAACTCGTGAAGCACACAGCATTAGTTCTAGTTATTTGTCCGACATCAGATTTGCCGTGGAGTAAATAACTTCTGTCGGTAACGAGTGCTGAATATTTTTAAGCATTCGCGTTTTATGGGTGCGAGGAGGTGATTTACGACCAGAAAGTATTCCTGATTATGAGTAGTTACATTTCGCAAGATATATTATTTCTCCACGTTCAAACAGGTAGATTCAAATAAGGCAGACGCGAGCTCTATAAAGTTCCCAGGCTTCCAGTTTATTCATTATAATAAATGTATCGTTCGACAGGAAAACGACAGGCATACAATCTGTTCCTTCAATATGGCCAAACGATGTCCAATGAATTTATTAAATTTTAACGGAAATGTAAAGACACGATGAACAACGCACTTAAATGTGTTTCTCATAAACGACCACCGAGCTACTACTGCGTTCACAGTTAATGAAATCGGAGGTAGAAATTGATTGCTGGATAATATAAACATAAAACGCCGGAAGTAAAGTATATTCAAGCGAAAATCATTATCATTACCTGTGCGTGGAATTCTTAATAAAATTTCTTTCATTTGCATGAAATAAATAAATGGCTCGCTCATACGAGTGGGAGAAGCATCGTAAGGAACGTAAATAAACAAGGAATGAATCCAACATATTTGACATTTATATTACTATGTATAAACAAACCTGGGAGCAGCTCGTTTGATGCGAAACGTGATCGGGCATCGACTCTTTAAAACAAAATACATGGGTACATGGGAGTTTTATCTTTTCATCTAAGAAAAACAACGTTCAGCACGAACGTTAGTTTTAACCCGCCTTGACTTCAACAAACACGGGAAAGGTACCCAACTGGAATTATGCCGAGTTGAATCCGATTATAGATGTTTATACAACCCCGAATTCTCTTTTAAGAAGTCACAGTTCTACAGAATTTCTTATTTGGATTTGCGAAAAAGACCAGTGCACACTTAAGCCAACCCAAGCGCAACGAGCGAAATGCGTTCGTTCTCTGAGTGTGACTTTTTTTTTAGTCGTTATTTAGTGTTTGTCAGTATTCCGTTGGGCAAATAAAGAATTATTATCTATTATCTAATAAACAATCGCGGAAATTAAAATCGTTACCTCGCTTACAATGGAAACAGCAGCTTAACATCAACAGGAAAGATGAGCTTTGCGTCATGAAATTTACGTGTCCGACGATAATAAGCACTTCATACATTTCAATTAATTATCTGCGGTATTTCCACTGTATGCATATGATTTCAATTTGATTCAACAACCGGTATATGAAATCAAAACCAGTATGAAGCGTTAGTTTTAACAAGCAGTAAGCTGCAGAATCGAACACAGATTTTGATATCAAGTCACGACTTGCCATTAACGAGTTTGTGGGGCAACAAAACTCGCAAAACAGTCACGATGTTTCATGTATGAAACGTACGGCCTCTATCACCTGTTAACAGATTCGTTTTGCCTTCCAATTCATATATCAGTGCAGAGGGTTATTATTCCGGCATGCATTTGACAGCTTGATGTATACAAACAAGTTTAATTACAAAGTCTACCACACATTAGTAAATAGCTGCTACGTTTGACGAAGGTTTACATTGATAATAAATGTTTGTGTAGTGAAAGCTAAGAAATACTCAATATTTTGAAGTTCAGGATTAAGTAATGTTTAATATTTTTGTATGATGTCTAAACTTGGTATTAATAATAATAGTAATTGTGTTTGGGATAACTTAAACTTTAAGAGTACGCCCGTAAGTGTAGCTCGATTTAATTTATATGAGAGTGTTCTCAATGATTGAACCGTTTGTTTATGTTACAATCACAATCTACGATCTAAATGCCGTCACAATTGTTGTAATGATCTGGGGATTAAAGCATCAAGTCGTGATTGACGACTTAGTTTATTGTTTCTTTCATATTACAAGCTACTTTCTAGAATATCTTATGCACCATAAATTCAATTTGATGTTTCTACGAAAACCAAATCGTATGATGTAAGTTTTTATTACCAAAAATAAAACTCCTAATTGTATAGACAAAATATACATATAATATTAAAAACAAACTTTTTTTCGGATGATTATTGACGAAAGCTCTAAAAGTTAGATCAACTATTCAATGTTAAGTTTCTTTATATAACCAATATTCTTTTTTTTGCAAACACCATCATTAAGGGATGCAAACAGAGCATGGGGCAGAAGCAACCACCAGGAAACCTAATGGCATCCGAAAGTAACAACGCAGAAGAAAATTAAAGAGCAAAAGATGGTACTGGTTAACCCCAATCAAAAGAAAAGAGGAATCTCAAGAAGGCAACAATCTTATGCCATGATTATGCCAACCAAGAAAAAATCTCAAAACATCCTATCGAGAAAGGAAACCTCTTTGATTATCCCAGTGAATGGTTTTCTTAAATAAAATGCGACTCCTTCATAGATGTCATAATGACTTGCTAATTTGGGTTTAGAAAAAAAGGAAACTTTGGAGTTGGATCAAGTACATCGGATGCCAATTTCATCCAGAAAGCACGGAAGCAAAAGGGTGGTTTTCTTTGTTATGACACGTCGAGCTTTTGATGAAGTCCTGCATCCCATGCTTCATATACATAAACAGAGCGAAACACTACGAGTAAATACGTGAAACTGGTCAGACTCTTGGAAGCTTCTACAATATTAAACTAAGGGATGTTTATATTTCCTAATTGAATGAATCCAGAAGAGGGATGTTCAAAAAGAAGCTCGCAAGAGAGTCATTTTGCAAGAAACAGACCTTTTTGAACAAGATTCGCAGAGTTTTTCCCTAATCTTTTCATTTTCAAGACTGCAAGATAAAAATAAAACAAATATTAGATCTTTTTGACATAAACAGTTGAATCGAACTACGCAGAATCTTTCCCAACTAATATTTCTGACAATCTTGTCCTGTGCCACTTGCGATGAAAGCAGTTCAAAGAAAATTTTTTTAATCTACGATATATATACTTTTCAACTATGAGATATCCTCAGTTGAAAACGTTTGGTATTGTTTCCGTTAAGGATTCAGACTTAATTAACTTCTCTTATTTTGAACTCCAGATTAGATCAAGAGCCATTAAGTAGCAGCAGCCACACTTGATGTTCAAGTGGAAATGTTTATATCTCCAACTGAAGAAGACCATTTCTTGAGTTGGGACATTCTTTGGCTTCAAGGCTTAAACTTGTAATTTTCGACCAAGAATGCGTTGTTATTAGTTGAAAGTAACAGTAAAATGCACGATTCCTTTTATTTTCAATTCCACATCAGATCAAGAGACATAGAGGAAGTAGCAGGACAAGGTGAAGAAGAAACAGAGAAGATGCCGTCAAACATTTATACTTGAAAAGGACTTGGTGGAAACTCTCCCAACTTTTTTACAAATCCAGAATGACTTCACACGACTTTGTATCAATGCCGAAAACTTACTTGTGGTCAAAGATGGGATGCTATTCCTTGAAAGTAACCGCCAGCGTTAAAGATTCAGAGTTAATTAACTTCTCTTATTTTGAACTTCAGATTAGATCAAGAGCCATTAAGTAGCAGCCAGCAGCCATATTTGATGTTCAAGTGGAAAGGTTTATATCTCCAACTGAAGAAGACCATTTCTTGAGGTGGGACTTCTTTGGCTTCAAGACTTAAAACTTGTAATTTTCGACCAAGAATGCGTTGTTATTAGTTGAAAGTAACAATAAGATGCACGATTGCTTTTATTTTTAATTCCACAACAGATCAAGAGCCGTAGAGGAAGTAACAGGACAAGCTGAAGAAGAAACAAACATTTATACTTGAAATACTTGAAAGGGACTTCGTGGAAACTCTCCCAACTCTTTTACAAGTCCAGAATGACTTCAGACGACTTTGTCAGTGGTGTCAATGCCGAAAACTTACTTGTGGTCAAAGATGGGATGCTATTACTTGAAAGTAACCGACAGCGGTGCTTGATTTCTTTTAGTTTGAACTTCAGAGCCGTCCAGGAAGCAACAGTGCACATGTTTGAAGTTGCCAGAGGAGAAAAGACCATGTTCTATGATAAAACTGAGCCTCTAATAAGAATAACAAGGCTGAGAGGGCAACTAAAAGTAATGGAAATTGAGGAAGAAATCAAAGAAACTTCTTGACATTCGTCCTTTTGGTATGACTGTAAAATCTTATCTCCGTGATCTGGGGTTCCTTTGAAGCACTTGCTATGGTGGAACACCGTTTCTATGACATTGAATTTTGAACTAAAGATGATGAGGTGACCCAAAGTCTTTGAAGAAAACCCTACGAGAGTAAGTTCTTAACCAAAACTAACAAGAGGTTTGAAAGCCTTTCTGGAAGACTCTATGAGAGGAACTAAAGCTGATCAGGAGTCTCAAAGCCCTTGAGGAAGTCTCCATGATGAGAGTAAGTACTTAACCAAAACTAACGAGTAGTCTGATAGCCTTTAAAGAAGCCTTATGGAAGGGCCAAAACTAACGGGTAGGCTGAAAGCAATCAAAATTTGAGAAAAAAATCAAAGATTTACGCAGCTTAAATTTAAGTTGAACCTTAAACCGAAAAAGGCTTGTTTGTCGTCGGGATTGCGATGAACTTCTGGAGCTACTCTTCTGCTGATGAGGTTTCAATTAGGGGAGGGGGGGGGGCATTGCTGTCCAGGCGACTTGCGGCCAAATTTTTCAAGTTTGCGATGACACACTCAAAGTCTCACTGGCCATCTCGTGTGTGATAGCTTAAGAGGTGGCGATATTGCTGCGGTTTTGCTATTCACAACGCAAGGTCAGGAAATTATCGCGTGATATCGCAACAGTGTGGCATCATTTTGATTCTTGACTCGATTCAGAGGATGTAAGAAATCAACCCCAATAACCAATATTAAGGCTCTTTAGGATTTAGGTTTAACATACAAAAGTCGAAGTCTTGAGCCATGTTCCCTCATGGTAACCTTAGCAGGTAAAGAATGGTCTAGTATTAGAAAAGATCTTTGGGAGAGAGAGGTTGCATCTTAGCAGAATAATTTGGTATAAAAGGAGCTCTTCAGGGAAGGGATGTATGACACTTCCCAATAACTAGAGTGAAGATTTTTTAAGGCTTAAGCATAGTTTCATATACAAAATTGAAGTCGTAAAAGTTCTACTGCGTTCGGTAATAGTTTTCTAATTACTGTTAAGATTTCTGGAAATACTGCTACTGTATCATCATCTCACATTTTTTAAATGGCAGTGCAAACATGGAAATAAAATAAAACAAATTACACATGCAAATAAAATCAAATCGAGTACGGCAGATGGTATTGCGATAAAGGACACGTTATTGTAAAGCCTTTAATGGTTCTTAAGTTGCGCGACTGCATATAAAAGCTGCGAGTTATAAGAAAATGCAGTGCAGAAACGCGTCAGCGCAGATTTTTTTCTATTAATTATCGTCAATGCTTCCGAACACATTTCCCACGTTCACCAGCAATTAAAATTAAAGAAGCCGGTACCTGTCGACTCATTTTCAATTCTAGTACACTTGAGAATTCCTTATCGGTTTTATATTATTCTTTCTGCAAAGAGCTTTACTTCAAGTTAGATTGCCATCACTTTAATAAAGTATCGTGGACTACTAATACTCTTGTCATTTTTATTGTTCTCACATTTACAATTAAAATTTCGTAAACTGGGCGAGGAGGAGGGAGATTAAGGATATATTAATAGTGTTTCTGGTAATAATTTAAATTAACTACACCAGAGTTATTTTTTGTGGTCCTCAATAATGGCATGCTTATGTAAGGGGAAATGATGACACTGTTGAAAACGTGAGTGTCATTTTATTGTGGACACAAAATCCGGGAGGTTATTTTAAAAAACGAATGTTGGTGTCACATCCGGTCGCGATATAATTCTCGTAAATCAGAAGACTTCCCAAGTTATAAAATTACAGCATCTTGATGTTTTAATGTTTTCGAGAAACCACAGGTTTATTACACCAGCGTAAATGCCTTCCGCTTTCATGTTTGCCACAATTTTTATGAGGGTGTGTACTTGCGTGTTCATAATTTTGTCATATCGGCGTCTCTAAACTATTTTACATATTATTTATGTAAACCAATTTATTGGTGTATTTAAATAATCGCGAATTTTATTGTGGATGTACGTATGTTCTGATCAGGGGGCATTGTTTTAATAACAACTCTATCGACGTTACTTTTTTTTTACCTTCACCTTTTAGAATATTAATAACTACTTCATGCATATAATGTATTTACGTTCATGCTGTTTGTGAATTGTCCATTCATAAAGTTACTTCCATCACAGTTCAACAGTCACTTTAAAAATAGTCGGGGAGAGTTAATCGAAACAATTCAAATGAAACGCGATGACATTGACTTTAAATGTGTCCTGATATTAGCGCGTTACTTCAATTTACATCTATTATATGTATGTATGTCATCATGAAGTTGCAAAAATATAAATAGCCCTCACTGCTTGTAATTTATGTAAATATGGGGTGCTCAGAATCTTAGTGAACGAGAATAATTTAAATTCTGAAAAATAATGGTGTCGTTGAAATAAAAAACAAAACGCAAATATTACAGATACTTTGAGCAAAACTCAAATAATTTTTTAATATCGCTGCTTAATCATATTTCACCATCAATTATTTCAGGTAAATGTCTAAATGAAGATATAGGGTGTTGAGAATTATGGTGGTGTTAATGATGCAAGCCATATACAGCGTGCAATCGAATAAGTTTCACTATTACTAGGCAAGCAAAGAAGCGAAGTTATGACATGACCCTGAAGAAGCAAAAGAGAACAACGAGGAAATACCGAGTGACTTTTTTATCAACTCTTGTCCTGGAATTTGGACGGCATGACAGCTTTACTGTAAAATAGAATCAAGGTGTACAATGACGTACTTTTCACTAAAGCTAAGACATGCCGTCCAGATTACATAGAAATAGTTAAATTTAAATAATTTGGTACAAGGTCTGTTGGTACAGCATTTGTAACTAGTTGAAACTGTCAAATACACTTCTGGACAAAATTAAGGGACTACCAAATAAACTTTTCGAATTTACAAGTTATTTTTAATAGATTTTTCACATGTCATAAATTGACGTTCATTAAACACAATTCAAATAGTGTGCCATGCGTTTTACTGGTGGTCCCTCAATTTTGTCCAGAAGTGTATATTCGCTCGTCGAATTAATCACTGCTTTCAAGAGCTGCATTAAATGTGAACTTAGATCGGCGCATGCTTCTGACAGTTTCTGACCAATCAGAAGCTACTGTACGAATGAACCTATAGAATTGAATCAAAAAAAAAGACGATCGTCGATTCTCATTCGACTAAGAGCAACTAAAAATCAGTCTCACTCTCAACAAGCAAAAACGAAGCTGAGAACAAGCGAAATATGAACGGAGCTTTTGTTTAGCTTTTTGAATTTCATTTTCTTCTCCTTTCTTTTCATGAGCAAAAAAGAAGCCGAGAACAAATCGAAAATCGACTATTTCCGGTGTGAAGCTTTCGAAAATGAAATGTCTGCTTGTTTCTTTGAATTTCATTACTTTTTTTATTCTTCATATATTTATTTAGTAATTTTTTTTTGGTAAACAAAGTAAGCAACGATTACCGAGCGGAAGCCTTTAAAAATCAGATTAGGCTTTCATTTGTTTCTTCATATTTCATTATCACTTTTTGTTTCTTTTGTAAACAAACAAGAACTTCGACGATTTCGTCGGAAGCTGTCGCTTTTCTGCCTTTGAAAATCAAATAAACCAAGTTTTCATTTGTTTGTTGTATTTTATAATTTTCTCTGTAAGCAGAAAATAAATGAAAAATCGAAGATTTTCGACGAGAAATCTTTGGAAAGTTTTCGTTGTTTTTTTCTATTTTTTGTTTCTTTTTTTCAGATTAATGTTTCGTGGACAGAATTAACATTTTATTCTACCTCAAATTTTGTTTCTTCTGTTATCGACTTGCTTAATTGTTTTTTGTAAGCAAAAAGCCATTGAAAATCGAATAAACCAAGCTTTCATCTGTTTCTTATTCTTTTTATAAACAAAAAATGGTCTAATTGAAATCAAACTTTCATTTGTTTCTTTGAATTTAATTTCGTCTTTTGTTTCTTTTCGTGGGCAAAAAAATCGGCGTTGTAAAATGTGGGACTTGACGCAAGGGAAACCTTTCAAATTCACAGTTGACGGTCAAGGCGTGCATACATCCGAATTTGTTTGTATTATCTTTTATAATAAATAAATGTTCGATGCACGAGTTCTTCTTATCATACATAGGTATCCTGCGGGCTAAAATTTCTCGTAATCCCGCAGATGTTATACAGCCATGAGAATTATTTTTGTAACGATGACTGTGATCGCCTGGCACTATGGAAATTTACCATAAGGTTCAAATTCGGACGATTTTATTACTTTTCGCTGCAATTCTGTCTAGCACCACTGCACAACAGAAGTAAACGTTGTGAAATGTGGGACTTGACACAAGGGAAATCTTTCCATTTATAGTTGATGGGCACGGCGTGCATTACATCCGGATTGTTCATAGAGTTTTCTCCACATTCGAAAAATTCACCATTTTACATAACTCATTTCTCCCACAACGTATATTAAACTATTGAGACACCGTGACCCGTGTCAACTCCAACAAGTGCAGGTGAGATCATCGCTCCCTCCCTCTTGCACAAATTCCGCTTAAAACAGTTTGTGCAAATAAATCAAGCTTTCATTTGTTTATTAGTTTTTCCATTACTTTTTTTTTGTTTTCTTTTATACGCAATCAAGTGGCCGATCTGACAGGAAGTCTTTGTTTCTTGGATTTTTATTTTATTTTGTAGTAGGTAAAAGAATTCGCCTATTTTCGGTGAGACGGTTTTGAAAATCAAATAAATCAAACATGCTTTGTTTTTCATTTTTTTTTAAATTTCCCTTGTTCCTTTATTGTTTTTATTTTCACTTTTTTTACAAAAAGTGGTCGATTTCCAACGGAAACCTTTCAAATCAAGCTTTTATTTCTTTCCTTCGTGTTTCATTATTTCTTTTTGTAGGCAAAAAAAATCGTCAGTTTCCGACGGGAAGGCTTTGAAAATCAAATAAATCAAGCTTTCATTTGTTTCTTCTTTTATTATTATTATAATTAATTATTACTATTTTTTTTTGTAGGTAAAAGAAAGCGGCTATTTTTGACGAGAAGGTGTTGAAAATCAAACAAATCAAGCTTTCTTTTGTTTCTTTGTTATTCATTTTTTTTTTAATTTCGCTTATTCCTTTATTGTTTTTACTTTTACATTTTTTTTACAAAAAATGGCCGGTTTCCAACGGAATCCGTTCAAATCATGCTTTTATTTGTTTCATAATTTTTTTTTGTAGGGAAAAAATCGTCTATTTCCGACGGAAAGGCTTTGAAAATCAAATAAATCAAGCTTTCATTTGTTCCGTTGTTTTTCATTATTTTTTTGTTTTTTTTATACGCAAAAGAGTGGTCGAAACCTGAAGCCTTTGAAACCAAGCTTTTCATTTGTTGCTTCGCTTTTTATTTATTTCATTATTTTTTTGGTAGATAAAAGAAATTGCCTATTTCCGATTAGAAGGTTTTGAAAATCAAATAAATCAAGTTTTCTTTTGTTTCTTTGTTATTCATTTTTTTAAATTTCGCTTATTCCTTCATTGTTTTCATTTTTACATTTTTTTTTCAAAAAATGGTCGCTTTTCAAAGGAATCCTTTCAAATCAAGGTTTTATTTGTTTTCTTCGTGTTTCATTTGTTTCGTGGTTTTTCATTACTTTTTTTGTTTTTCTTTATACGCAAAAGAATGGCCGATATCTGACAGGAAGCCTTTGAAACCAAGCTTTCATTTGTTTCTTCGTTTTTTATTTATTATTATTTTTTTCTTTTGGGTAGGTAGAAGAAATTCCTTTATTGTTTTTATTTTTATATATTTTTTTTTATACAAAATGATGGATTTTCGACGTGTTTTCTTCGTGTTTCATAATTTCTTTTTGTAGGCAAAAAATCGTCTACTTCCGACGGGAAGGCTATGAAAATCAAATAAATCAAGCTTTCTTTTGTTTTTTTTTGTTTTACATTCTTTTTTAGTTCATTTATTTTTTTATTTACATATTTTTTTTAAGTTTGATTTCCGATGGGAAGCCTTTGAAATCAAGCTTTCTTCATTTGTTTCCTTGTGTCTCGTTACTTTTTTGGAAGCAAAAAACAACAAATATAAAATCGACGATTTCCGGCGTGAAACTTTTGAAAATCAAATCAAGTTTTTGTTTCATTCTATGTTGTTCTCGTTTCTTTTTGTTGCATCAATGTCATTCTCTTCTTTTGTTTCCTATTGGAGATTTGCTGTCTCACACTCCGCTGCAGAAAAGTTGATCTTTTGTTCACCGTACACTTCGTATTTCGACGTTGTTTTTTACAATTCTTTTTTGGTTTCTTCCTATATTTTCTTGACAGTCTTGATTTTCGAATAATCCACATTTGTTTTTTTTTTGTACTTCGTTGTTCATTTTTCGAGCTTTCTTTGGATTCTTATAATCCAATCGTAGTATAGATTATTCTTTTGTTACTTTTTTTTGTCTGCGATTTCACCAGAGAACTGTAGATCTTCTTTTATTTTAGCAGTGCTTGCAACCATCTGGTGAATATTTGAAATTTTCTGCCGTTATTGAATTGTATGTGAGCGACTTTGACCGAGTGAGCATGAATTTTGCTCGAGCATTATTGTTTTACGATGTGACGCAGACGCACGTACCTATACCTATCAATGTTAATAAATGAAATTTAATCAGTTTCACCCTGTATAACACGGTCAGATAAAAATGTGTAAAATGGAGAGGTAGAGCATATTTCTGGGAAGTTTTACTAATAGGGGATGGAAAAATGTTAGTACGCAGTTTTCTAAAAACTTATTTATCTTTGAAAGAAACAAGCTTTAGTATCGACCCTGCTAGTTGAAGAACAAACTCCGTATAGTCTCTTATTTATGGGACATCCACACTTATTTCATAAGTAAGTCATTACCGGTCTTATAAAATACTTGCGTTTTTAATAACGCAACTAACTGTTGACTTGTTTTGCCAAATATTTGACTAAAAGGTTTTGCTTTCTTTTATTTATTATTTCCTCACTTTGTTATTTTTATAAATACATTCAACTAATTCATTTCAGGAGGAAAAGCGAGTTTTCACAATATTTTGAAGACAATTTCCCAACAAAACTGAATCACAAACGCATCATTTGGCACCGTTTTAATAAAACTTCTATACAAAAACACGAGTTTATTTTTCTATCCGCTCGACTTTGTTTCGTTACGCGCGAGGTATTAGCACGTAATAATAATACACAAAGTGAGCAATAAAAGCTGTACGATGTGCCTGAAATAACACCGAAGTGGTATGAAAAATCGTTCAGGAATCTGAAACCGTCAGAAAATAGCTGCTGCGGTGTTTACGAGAAACTTACACACGATCAAACGTGGGGTTGGTGTCGCTTACCAAAAAGGCACCCATCCCGAAACTATACACATCTGGAAATCATAAAAGTCAAACTGCTAAACGGATACAAAAAGGAGGGCTTTGTTATTCGAACGAACGGCACTTCATGTGGCTTTACGAAAATTTTATGACTTTCGCCTTGCATTTTAAGGGTTTCAATCATTAAAATAAGGTTTTAGTCACGTTTTTCTTTGGAGATTCAAATTTACAACATGTGAAGCGAAAGGAATCTCTCTATACAATATCTATAATGATTTGCACTAATCTCGTCAACCTTCTTGCTCTAACAAGACCGTTCCCTTACTTGCTGATGCATCGCTACCATTCAAACTACTTCTAAATAGTTTACTTCTCCCCAAAACTCTTTTAGTTGGAGAGTTCCTTATTGCATGCTACCAAATCTTCTGATTTCTTTGGCTTTCACATTACAACTTATACATCGTTTAATAAGTTTTTTATTTATTATCAAATGAGCTGCACCTAGTCGAATTAGCTGTACGTTGATTTCATTTTAATTAGATGCCACTTTAACAGTCAACTTTTTCTACCAATTAATTCGATTCATAATCGACCGGGACATTACAAACATAGTTTCACAATAAAACAAGAAACGAGTTAAGAGCTGCACCTGACATTTCCTAATGGAGCCTGGGATCAATTATAAGTATACAAAATTAATTTGCATCGAGATAGTGTCAATATTATTTGAGAGTAATGCAAACAGGATGCGCCTCCTACACTAACACGTGTTTTCACAGATATGCCAGCTTCACACACTCGGAGAATCACATAAAAGCTAATAATCCATTTTTTTTTACAAAAGCTATAGCAGCAATGGACTTTCATATTCGCCTCATTCACTTTTGCTTTAAATTTTGAAATAAACTTGTAAACATGTATGTGAATGTGTAGCCGGCCTTACTGCAAAAGGGAGATCTGTGAACTGCGCGGTGGAACAAGTAAGATACAGTCTAGGAAAGAAAATAATTTATTTAAAACCCCTACTTGCTCTTGTTTTATAGCAAGCAGAAGAATAAGAACTTGCGTACCATATGAGGTAATAGGTTTTTTCGTTATCCATAAGAGGCAAGCTGCGTTCTCGTTAGATGGAAATGCAAACAGAATTTTACACTTTTTCCTCATGTTCGAGTGCGTTCAAAGAATATTATCTTTTTCTAGGGAGGATTAAAAAGCAATCGACCTATTGAGTTTATATCTTCTTAATAATCTGTTTCAAATAATTTGGCGTTAGGGATTAGTTATCTCTCAAGTCTAGAAGCTGCAACAGATTAGCACATTCAAAAGTGTTCTGTTCACAAATTTTACTCATACATCCACTTTGTCCACTCAAAACAAAAGTATACGAGCATGCCTGCACGTCCTCAACAGATTAATACATTGCAGCGATGTTTATCAAACATTAGATAAATGTTAATGTTTTTTTAAGGCAATGCTCACTTTGTTTGGCACAGAGAGCATAAGTGCACGTGCTCATTCATAACTGGGATATGAGACCTTTGCGCGCTTAACGAGGTCATAAAGCTGCGGATTTTTGCTGGAAGCTTCGCGCTGAAACGAGATGTAACCATTGTTGTGTCGAGATAGAGGTTAAATTTAAACTAGTTCTGTTTCCTTATCGAGACGATCAAGTGGCTGCTGCTTGACTTTTAACAGTAAAAGAATTCAATTGTAATGTAATTTCTGTTAAACTGGTATTACCAGTGCCATCTACATACAGTGGCTAGGCGAGTAGCAAGTTGAAGTGTTTTCAAATGCAAATACCAAAAGTAACATTCGTATCTAAAGTAGATCTGTCTTGTAGTTCTTAAATTAAATAATCCAACGAGCAAGAATATATACGAGGGATTATCAAACAAAAAAAACTCCAGAATTGGTCTATAAAATTTGTTTACAGATACTCTTTGAAGTAATCGTTTTGTGACTTAAAGTCGGATGCTCAGCCAAAGCGCTGTCGTGATCGTAACGGTTATTGCAACCAGGTGCAGAAGTTTATGTCATAACCTCATCACCTCACTTTGCGTGGTCATAGTAATTGGTTCGAGTCTCCTATGCTACTGCAGTTACGGTAAAAGGATATGTATGAAATCCATCCGGAAATTAACCAGCCATATAATATAATATTATAAAAAAAAGTAGTTGGCGCCTTAGTCTTTTTCGAAGACTTCACACACATATCTCTTCGCATTTTCCGTAGGTGACATCTCTTCCATGGACTGAAATCTTCCTTTTCCCCTTTATTGCCAATTTTAGCTTCGGAGAAAATCTGAAGTCGTAAAGAAACATATTGTAGGGGAGCTGAGAAAATTTGATGATACGATGTTTTAACAAAAAAAAATTCTTCATAAGACAGGAAGGATGGCTATTATTGTGATGTCCATTCGCTTTTTTCTGTGATGAAGTTGCCAGTCACTACTTTTCTAGAGCTGCGTCCGTTCTGTTCTTTTTGTGATGAAGTTGCAAGTCACCTGAGCTCTGTCTGTTTTCTTCTTTCGTGATGAATTTGCCAGTTCCACTTTCTCAGAGCTATGTCCATTCTCTTCTTTCTATAATAAAGTTGCCAGTCACCACTTTTCCAGAGCTACATCTGTACTATTCTTTCTATAAAGACTTTGCCAGTCACAACTTTTCCAGAGCTATGCCCGGTCTCTGCTTTACGTGTCTCTCAGCCTATCCAAGCTTAAAATAAAACTTGGTTATCATTGTGATGAAGTTACCAGGGCATCACTTTTCCATAACTATGTCTATTCTTTTCTATTGTGATGAAATTGCTAGTCACCATTTTCCAAGAGCTATGTCCGTTCTATTCTTTCTATAATGAACTTGCCAGTCATCACTTTCCAGAGCTGTGTCCGGTCTCCGCTTTCTGTCTCTTAGCCTATCCAAGTTTAAAATAAAACTTGGGTATCATTGTGATGAAGATCCAGAGCTACGTCCATTCTCTTCTTTCTGTGATGAAATTGCTAGTCACCACTTTTCCAGAGCTACGTCCGGTCTCTGCTTTCTGTGCTTCTCAGTCTATTCAAGTTTAAAATAAAACTTGGTTATCATTGTGATGAAGTTACCACGTCATCACTATTTCAGAGCTATGTCCATTGTCTTCTTCTTTCAATAATAAAGTTGCCAGTCACTACTTTTCCAGAGCTATATCCGTTCTATTCTTTCTATAAAGAACTTGCCAGTCACCACTTTTCCAGAGCTCTGTCCGGTCTCTGCTTTCTGTGTCTCCCAGCCTATCCAAGTTTAAAATAAAACTTGATTATCATTGTGATGAAATACCAAGTCATCACTTTTCCATAACTATATCTATTCTTTCTGTGATGAAATTGCCAGTCACCATTTTCCAAGAGCTATATCCGTTCTATTCTTTCTATAATGAACTTGCTGGTCATCACTTTATTAGAACTTTGTCATTTTGCATACAACGGTCACCTAGCGACCATAACGAGAAAATGAGTTAGTTTGAGACGGGAAGAATAGCTATCATTGTGATGCCAATTCTCTTTTTTCTGTGATGAAGTTATCAGTCACCACTTTCCCAGAGCTATGTCCGTTCTCTTCTTTTCGTGACGAAGTTGAGAGTTCCACTTTTCTAGAACTATGTCCGTTTTCTTCTACTTTTCCTAACTACTAACTACTTTTCCAGAGCTATATCCGTTCTATTTCTTCTATAAAGAACTTGCCAGTCACCTTTTTTCCAGAGCCAAGTCCAGTCTCTGCTTTATGTGTCTCTCAACTTATCCAAGTTTGAAATAAAATTTGGCTATCATTGTGATGAAGTTACCAAGTCATTACTTTTTCAAAGCTAGGTCCATTTTCTTCTTTCTGCGATGAAATTGCCAGTCGCCAGTTTTCCAGAGCTTTGCTTTCAGCGTCTCTGTGTCTCTCAACCTGTCCAAGTTTGAAATAAATTCTTTGATCTACTTGCTTTGTTATTCTGCATACAACGGTCAGCTAGTGATTTGAAATAAGTTAGTTTGAACTGTAGTCTCCATTTTCCCAACTTGATAATTCTTTACTCTCATTTGAGCAAGGATTTAGTGATACCTCAATTGCATCATCAGAAATAATTTAAATTACAATGGTTAATCGATCTTGGCCAGGTTTTTCTAAAAATGATAAGTATTATTGAAAATTACCTTTTATATAGAGCAAATGTAATCAAAAGCAGAGTTGTTGGTGCGAAGAAAATTCTATGATGCATTGATGATTCTACAAGAGACCACCATGGTGTTTTCTTTCCATTTGACGCAATCGTTACTTCAATTTTGTCTTCTATTCATAACTGATTTGTCCCTGATGTGCATACATACTTATTAAATACGATGTATCACTAATATTTCCGGTTTTTTTCTTTCTCGTGTGATTAATTTCCCAGAATAAACCAAGCGAGCGGTGTTTTATCTTTAATCGAGTGTTGCGTAAGCATTTACATACGCACACATCTGTACACTCGGCGGAAATGCAAGCCTTTTACAATGAACATTCTTTTTTCAGTAGCGCGCTCTCTCTGTCTCTCACTTGTTTATCTGCAGAACCGGCGATAATAACGAGATTCGTAATTATTATTTTCCATTAGCTCTCTTCGAGCATTGTAATTTGCGTTTATAAATAAAAAATGACTTATGTAAAGTTTCCGCAGTTTATTTATTTATATCTAAATGGCTGGGTTTTAGTTCGATTTTCCATTAGCCCGTTTAAAATTAGAAGTGAAATAGTTTTATTAAATAAGAGCGGTCAAAGTATATTTTACAATCTTTTTAGTGAAATATTTTTACATACAGGGTGATTCTTGAATAGACCTTAGATGACGTAAGGTGTTCATAAAATTTTTTGATACTCCGGGCGATCGTTTTCATATATAACGCAAAATTCAATTCTAATAAATTACTACATACAATTTTGGAAGTTAAGGCATGTTAATGAAATAACGTGAAATAAAACATTAGAATTATTTTAAATATAAATTCACATAGAAACGTCAAAACATTGCAAATACTTTTAGAAATGACAAGCAAATGTATTCCTCAATATTCCACAAATACTATGCATTTACGAATCTATTTATATAAAATATAGTTTGAGAGTGGAGTAGGGAACATGAAGAGGAATTTAAATTACTGAAAAAGTGTACTAAAATAAGAAAAAATTAGAAGTGTAAGAATAGATATGAATGGAATATTTAATCGGTCTAGTCATTTGATTAACCAAGAAGATGGAGCAAATAGGAGGAAGTTTTAACAGCAATTTGAAATATTTTTAAAAGCTATTGGTTGTGATAAGAAAAACGACGAATATAAGGTAACTATTTTCCTTAATGTTGTTGGCGAAGATGCTTTAGCTATCTTCAATACTTTTGACATATCTGACAGTGATCGTGAGAAGTACGATAGTGTCGCAAACAAATTTAAAAAACATTAGTTCCACGTAAAAATTTAATTTATGAACGTTTTTTCATGAAACGTAATAGGCTCATTAGTACTCGAAATTTTTCTCACACTTTACAGGAATCTATTAGCTTTCTAAATCAGTTGACATTTTATGCCAATAAAAAAATTGATCTTGAAGGCTTTTTGGTTCTTCAACCATTACAAGATTATGTCACCAATCGGTTGGTTCGCTAACTTTAGCTGTTATTTCCTTAACTTCTAAATGATCTAAACATTCCTTTAATTTATATGTTATACTTTCAGGCGCTCTTCTAATTTGTTTTATTTCTGGTTGTGTACCCTCTTTTAATTTAATTTTATATTTACCTATTTTTCCTAATCCAGAAAATATTTTTTTGTTTTCATTAATAAAGTTCTTTCTCTCTTCTTCGATGGAACTTAAATTTACTTCAGTGCTTGAAAATGCTTCAATTCTTTGTACAAGACCAAGTTTAATGCAATCTGATAATCCTAGCACTGGAGAACTAAAAGTATCTAGAACGAACATAGGTGTTTCCATTTTTTCGACCGCAACTGTTGAACTCGATGATGAAGCATCAGATTTACTGGAAGATTAAAATTATTCTTCCGGGACAATTTTATTCGTAATATTTTTTTCGTTTAGCTTTTGTGCACATATTTATTTTTTATTGCAAACAATTACTATAATTATTACAACTAATTAATATTATTTTGCACTAATTTTAATGTTCATTTACATCTTTTGCATATAGAATTTGTAACTAATTATATTTTCGCAAAACTTTATTTTATTTTTAATAAATTACTCACATTTCTGTGATTTTTCAATGCAAACGTTAAACGTTACCTCTTTCATTAAGAATACAAAATTTTAAAGAGTTTACAAAGTTACAGATTTTTCACAAAATTCACTACATTTGGCACTATAATGATCTAAGTATCACATTTATTCCAGCTCTTGAAAGCGGTGATTAATTCGATGTGCGAATATATTTGACGAGTTCAAACTAGTCAAAAATGTTGTACGAACAGACCCTATATTTACATTTTTATACAAAAAAAAAAAAATAATTGAAGAATATTAAGATATTAAAACCCTTAACAAGGTAAAAAATCAAGTTTTTTTGCCAGATGAGAATTATGAAAAAACTAAAATTGTGTAACTGGTAATATAGAAAGTGTTATGAAAGAGTTTAACATGTATTTCGGCCTTATTGGGCCTCATCAGAACTCTGTACCTTAAAAAAGTATAAAAACTCTTTTCTAACACTTTCTATATTGTTATTACATAATTTTAGTTAATTTTCTTAACAAGGTAATTAAATTAAAGTAATTATAATGAAGAAAGAAAATTTGAATTGAAACTGCATTCAGACATATATATTTTTTTTTTTTGAACACATTTAAACGGTTATTAAAACTTTCAACAAATTAAATTAAATTAATTATTACGAGTTTTATACATATTTAAAAGTTAAATGATATTTTTTCACAAAAACAATTGAAGAAAATTAGAATTGCAACTGCATTCAGTCATTAAAAAAAATATTAATTTCTGTGGCGCCATCTCTATTTATCTTATCGAACTATATTTTTTTGCCAAATTTGAAATATTTTTAACACATTAAAACAGTTCTTAAAACCTTTAGCAAGATAATTAAATTAGTTAATATAACTTGAAGGCTTCCGCGGCCGTTGTCCATAATTGAATTGGCTTCCGGTTGGAACCGCGTCACGCTTCTGTTGCTGACATTTCGTTCTCCATCGTAGGAGTTCTTCTGCAATGGACAACGAATCGTCGGCATTAAAAGCTGTCGTGACGTGGTTCCAACCGGAAGCCAATTCAATTAATTAAATTTTTATGAATTTTAAATTGTATTTTTGCCACCAAAAAGATTGAATTGAAAAGAATTAGAATTCAAACTGTATTTTAATTAAAAAAAATGTATAATTTCTATGGACCCATCTCTATTTATTTTATCGAGATATATTTTTTAAAACGGTTATTAAAGTCTTTAACAAGATAATTAAATTAATTATTATCAATTAAATTTTAAAGTTAAACTCTACTATTCTTGCATTCCAATAAAAAAATAATAATATCTGTGACGCCATCTCTATTTATCCTTATCAAACTATATTTTTTCACTCAAATTGGAACAATTTTTTTTAAAAATATATTAAGAGGGTCATTATAACCTTAAATTAAATAAATAAAAAAAATTTTTAAAAATTTGTTGCAAATCGGTTTTGATTGACTTCAATCAAAACCGATTTGCAACAAATTAAATTTTTTTTTTTTTATTTATTTAATTTAAGATTTTTGATTGCACTGGATCTCTTCAGCATCCACTGTACAGCTGTTTCGGCTTCTGCTGATGAGGTCCTAAGTAGGATCGAAACAGCTGTACAGAGGATGCTCGAGGGATCCACCAACCGATTTGCAACAAAATGTTTTAAAACTTTCAATATGCTTTGAGAACACGCTTGGCCGCCTTGTGTGGGATGACTTATTAAGTAGCAAACTAGCTGCAATTTGTCATTTCCTATACAAAGTTGTATCAAAAAGTGATCGCAGGATGTCGCGATTCAAACTATTCATTATAAATTTAAAAGTTAATTGAAAATATTTTGTTCACCAAAAAATTGAATTAAAGAAAATTAGAAACTGCATTATAATAAAACAAAAATCAATTTCTGTGGCGCCATCTCTGTTTATTTTATAGAACTATATTTTTAAAGTCAAATATTTAAATATTTTAAATATTTAAAGTTTAATAAATATTTTTCTCCACAGATTAAAAAAAGTTTTCAAAATTATTATGACACTTTACTACCGAGAAAATTTAGAGTTTCTATTTTTTAATCGATTTACATTAAATTTGGAAAATGGAAAGGATGTATTGTACTGTAATGTATTGTATTTTATTTTATTTATTCCTCTCATAGACGTAATATTACAATGTATGAGAGACGTCATGAAGAAATACTTAGAGAAATACAGTAGACACTGACAGTGTAGAAACTTTTATTTATGAGAAAGACTTTAAGGGTTGATTTAAATTTCCTAAAAGTCGGAATCTTTTTAATACAGGCCGGTAGTTCATTAAAAAGTTTTAATCCTGTGTAAGTCAAGAAACCCTTGGCAATTTCAATATGTGGTTGGACTAAATGAAAATGATCGTTAGATCTGGTATTGTGATTATTATTGTGAATTATTGGTTAAGAAATTACTTTTGTTTTTATAAAAATAGGAGCACACCTCCAAGATATACATATATACATATAAGAGTTAACAAGTTCAAATTTTTAAAAACATCGCGGCAGGACTGTGTATGGGAAATACCAGCAATAAGTCGGACAGCTCTTTTTTGTGCTATGTATAAAAACACGATTGGCATCAGAAGGTAGTCCCCATAGGATTATTCCATAAGTTATTCTTGAGTGAAAACTGGCATAATAAATCATGAGAAGTTGCCGTGTTGTGAGAAATTGCTTTAGAAATCTAATTTGAACACACTGAATTCAGTTAAGAGTTTAGATTCGAACAATGAATATTCCAGGACAAAGTTTCTTCGAGATAAATTCCTAAAAATTTAATTTCTTTTTCATGCTTTAAGGATACATTGTTAAAGTTTATATTTAGATCAGATAGGATTTTATTTTGCTTTTTATGAAAATGTAGATAACTAGTTTTAGAAATGTTTAAATATAACTGATTTGAGTAAAACCATACCATTAATTTTTTTAATAGAGCATTGGATTTACTTTCTATGGGATTTCTAGATATAAGAACGGAGGTGTCGTCTGCATACATAATCACTTCATAATTTGAAAGAAATTTTGGCAAATCGTTTATAAATAAGAGAAACAAAACCGGTCCAAGTTTGAGCCCTAAGGTGCTCCAATGGTGTTAGACATTTTCTTCGATCCAACTCTGCTTTGTGTTCCGTTCTTATCGGAATGTATTACTTCGTCAAACTGTTTCCTGTTAGATAGAAAAGAAGAAGACCAGTCGGATATTGAACAAGAAAACGAATGCTATCGGGCACAATAGGACTTCCGGTTTCAAAATATGTAAAAATATACATGGTGTTCATTTGAAATAAGAAAGTTGACATCATTTCCGGCGAAAGCGGAAGTACTACCGTGTTCGACAGTATATCGCAACATTCATTTTTTTTGTTTAATTTATCTTTGCGCCAAATTTCATGTAAATTGATTAAAAAATACAAATTCTTGAAAGAGTGAGCACTTGCGTGGGACACTCGGTATTTTTAAGTCAAATTTGAAATATGGTAAAATTCAATAAATTCTTTAAAAAACACTGACTTATTATTAAATTTAAAACTCTTATGCCCGGTTTCACCAACAGTAAATAACTAGTTATTCAAAGATTAAACTTATTCGTTCAATAAATGTGGCATTTTCTGTTTCACCAAGAGTAAATAGCGCTATTCGTTCATTAAATTTTTACGTAAACTAACTGGCCAAATTTCTCCAGTTAAGTATTTATTTTGAGTTTTCTAACTTAGAAAATAAACCGTTTCATGAGACAGTTACATAAAAAATTGCAGAGTCTACAGTTTGATAGTGTTTTCTACTTTTTCTCCGTTCGAGATATAAAAATGGATAATAGGTAACAAAAATTAATATTGACAGTATTATTTGAAAATAATTATATATTTATTTAGATTTCTAACGTCTTCATCATCATCATCTTCGACATCTTCTGATGAGGAGGACGTACCAATTAGGCGTCCTCGTTTAGTTTTAGACAGAAGGAATCCTTTTGTTGAATTTGAAGATATTGATTTTAAAATGAGGTTTCGCTTATCAAAAGAAAGCGTTCAAGAAATTTTAAATTTAATTGGACACCATTTGGAACCATTGAACAATAGAAACATGCCTATTAGTGCAATCAATCAATTACTTATAGCATTAAGATTTTATGCAACGGGGTCGTTTCAAGTATGTGTCGGAGATCATTTTAATGTATCGAAAGCAACAGTTTGCAGGATCATAAAAAAAGTATCACATCATATAGCTCTACTACGTCCACGTTTTGTTGAAATGCCTGCAAACCGGAATGACATAATGAGAATACAAAATGATTTTTATAAAATATGTAATTTTCCACGTGTAATAGGGGCAATTGACTGCACACACATTCGCTTACAGTCACCAGGTGGAAACTACGGAGAGTTATACAGAAATCGAAAAGGATGGTTTTCAATTAATGTTCAAGCAGTGTGTGATGCAAAGTTAAATTTTATAGATGTTGTAGTACGATGGCCCGGAAGTGCCCACGATTCAACAATTTTTAATGATTCCCTCTTACGAGCTCGTTTAGAGAATAATGAGTATCCTGATACATACTTACTGGGGGATAGTGGCTATGCATGTAAAAAATATTTACTCACACCATTATTAAATCCCCAAACGGCATCGGAAAATGCTTATAATTATGCCCATATACGAACCCGGAACACAATTGAAAGAGCATTCGGTGTCTTAAAACGTCGTTTTCCTTGTTTATCACTTGGTTTAAGATTGAGTCTTAACACAACATTAGCTGTGATTGTAGCAACAACTGTGCTACACAATATTGCAATCAAAATGAATGATGATGAACCAGTTGAAGAACCTGAAGTGGTAGTGCCTGAATTTGAAAATCCAGGATACATAGTACAAGGTGTACAAAATGAAAACACTGCTGTTCGAACCGCTTTACTTAACACAGTTTTCGCAAGGCAAGTATGTATTAATACTTACACAATTTATACATTTTTTCTTTTATTTTCTAATTCGATTTTTTTAATTTGTAATTCAACTTGTTCTTTTTGTTTAATAATTTCTAATATTTCCATTTTTTTATCATGTCTGTCTTTTTTCATTTGCAATATTTCTTCTTGATAACTGTTTCCTTTTTTAGTTTGCATTTTTCTGAAAGAGCGCTTTTTGTTTATTTTAGAATTTGATGGAGTAGAGACAGGTGCATCCTCAATTACTTCATTCTGAAACTCAACCTCAAACACCTCCACAGGTTGAGCCACAAGTGGAGCTTTTGGAGTAACTTGTGTAGAGGGTCCCGAACCAGATTCTATTTGAATTACTGCTGTTTTTTTTTCTATAACGAAATTTAAATATATAATAAGCATTACAATAAATATATTTAAGAAAATTATTTATTATTTAGAGTAAAGTTAATTGTAACTTGTGCTAATTCTGAGTAAAATTATGATACCAAGTATAGTAAATTTTATTTATTCTGGTCCTTCATGAACAATAGGCATTTACAAAAATTAACTCCGTATATGTTTATGAACATATCCCAGATGAAACTCATAATTTGTATGTACATACTATGTACATAATTTACGTCTAATTATTTCTTTATAGAATTTAAAAAATAATTACCTTGACATTTCTTAGCAAAATCTGCATTACTGTCATATATGTTATTCAGACCTTCGATTTCGGTGCTTAATAAATTGAGTATTCTCAAATCACAGTTTGTGATTTGTGAGGCACAGCTAATTCCTCCACCTGTTTTATACAATTCAACCTGAAATATTACAACAATTGAATATACAAAACTTGTAATACGTAATTTTCATTCACGTACCTTCTCTTCGGCTTTATGTTTTTTAGCACTTTTCTTTAAATTATCATAAAGTAATTTTAGCTGCAATCCAGTCCGTGGTCCTGTTTTTGCAGTGCTGTTGTAGATATCAGCAATTTTTGTCCACGTTTGTGCCTTTTGCTTTGAAGAAACAGCATCGGTCTTTTTATTTTCTAAAATATCTTTAAACCCTTCAACAACATCCAATAAATTTTCTTTCTCCTCTTCTATATAATTTTTACTGCGCTCTCTTTTTTTCATGACCCTTTCCCCTTCTATTTGCATTTTCCACAAAAAAGAAATATTGCGTACACAAAAATTAGATTTAAGGTTATGTTCGTTATAAATTCAGCGCGGAAATGGCTCGTTCACAAGTACTTTATGCCTATTTAAGCAATAACTAACTACACTTGAGAAGGCGTTGGTGAAACAAGAATTAATTTAACTCTAGATTAAATTTTATTCTATGAATATCTATTTAGAGGTTTATTTATCATTGGTGAAACCGGGCATTAGCAAATTAATTACATTTTTCTACAAAAAAAAAATTAATTGAAATAAATTAGAAATGAAACTGCATGCTGTAAAAACAATTTATGAGGCGCCATCTCTGTTTATATTATTGAACTATATTTTTTTCAACGTCAAAATTCAATAAATATATTTTTTGTTCCGATTAAAATATTTAGATAATTAAATATAAATTAAAATTCTTTCAAAAACGGATTTATATTATTAATTATTGCTCCTGTAAGATTCAATAATTATTTAAAAATTTACGTAGTGAATCGCGTAACTGTAACTGCATGCAAATGCAAATGCTTTTTAAACACAAAATTTATTAGATGGACTCATACAGGTTTTAAGGATTTAACTTTGTAGCCTACGCTAGGAAATTAATTTAATTAGTTTAGTTTAAGATCACGACCATCTTACAATAGTTCGATTTTTCTATATTGGTACCGCAATCGCCAGACTTAAATCCTCGTGATTTCTTTTTAGTAGTGGTGGATGAAATAGTTTGTTTATTCCACCCCAGGAGTTATATGGCCGAATCGAAAATGAGTCGCAACAGGTTTCGTGTTTTTCGTGAGGCGAAAAAATATGCGAAGTCGAGCTACAGCTTAGTATTAACAACAACGGCCTTCATTGTGAACATTTCCTTCAACAGGTAAAACAAAATAAAGCATTTCCATTTTATTATCTTGTAGTGGCCACAACAGCAATATAAAACTTTATAGCACGTCCCCAATTCTTTCAATTTCAATTCTATTCAAGAACCACCCTATATAAACAAAAGTAAATTCAAAGCGAATATTTTTCAAATATTTCCATAAATTATTGTCTGAGTTGAAATTATACTCGTATTTGGTTCAAACTGAAAAACTTTTTTTTATGAAGTTTCCACTTGATTATTTCTTTTTAACCGCAAATAGTTGCAGTAATATTTGAATAAGGCTGTATAGTTGCTGATGAAATTAATCAACCCTAGCTGTGGGGTAGCTAAATACATAAATAATAATTTATTTGTTGTTTGACAGTCAATATTTGAGATATCAATTCAACGATGCGAAGTATACATATATGATTCCACAGCCACTCAGGGCTACAAGAATTGTTGGACACATGTTATATAAAGTAATAGTCTTGTAGGTAAAATATCTTACGTTCAGACATCTGCATAGAAAAGGGGATAAGAAAATAATGTTTGCAAAATATGAATCGAGTCCTTATCTTCCATCAAGTGAACCATGTTATTATTCAACCAACCTTATCATGTATATATTCTGAACTTGTATCATGAAGTTTACATCATTATTTTCATTTCTGTTCCCTTACGTCATACTTACAAGAAATTTAAGTACGTCATGAAATCAACTCGCTAACTTTTCATTTCAGTTTTTGCAAAATGTTTTGAATGTCGCCATTATGTGAGTCCCTTTATGCCATGGATGTATTTATATATATTTTTTTAATTGAATCACTCCCAGTTCCACAACCCACGCTTTTTCGCATCGTAAGTTTATCGGCCTAATATAAAATCAAATCAAAACCGTTAAAAGGCCGGATTTGTAAATCAGAGCCGAGATTACAATCTCGAAGAAGAAACACCTGTTTGACTTTTTAACTCTGGAAACTGTGTTACACACCTTCACATTCATGCTCGGGTGAACCAACGGAATGGAACACCTTACCACCTGTTGGGGCCTACGCAAATTATTGCGCTCCCCCGCAATAATAAATAAAAATCTGAGCCAACGGCGAACGCATTCAGGTCAATAGAGAAATTTCCATGTAGTTTCTAGATTAATGCAATAAAGCAAGCTATAAAATTATCGGTAGGTATGTTTTATTTATATTAGTTAGTTTGCGTTAATTAATTTCGGAAACATAAAATTTCTTATCACCAGTAGATTCCTAGTTAAAGCCTTAATTGGCTGAGAAGAAATTCATACACACATCACTCAAAAATAATTAGTACACTAGCTTATGGCCTCTTCGTTAATAATTTATTTTTCCTATCTCTGATTGCAGAATTTCTCCTTGTTTACTACTCATTTCTTCTACTCACTTGTTGCATTTCTTTAATAAGTTACTTTTATACAGAGTACCACAAATCGTAGTGTTAATGTAAATTATTACAGGCAAGTATTTTACGTTCAGGTCTAGATGTACCTGCTGATGATTTTATTATGGCTGTGCCCACCTGCACAGGACACATAAACACCGCGTATTCTCAAAACTCTAAGAAAGCGTTAAAAAGTTAGCCGTGCGACGAATTACAAAAACCATACCTAAAGCTTTACGAAGGTCCATCCACCTGTGTCATTCCGAGCGTTTTGTGTAACCGCCGTTCTGCTTACCTTCCTCCGTACCCGGGCTCTTTCATTCGGAAACGTCCATTGTTCGTTGATTTCTTTTGATCCCGGCACGAAACGGGCTTCGTAGAATCTCTTTATGTGATCTTGAATTACTTGACGTTTCAGATGTCCAGATTTTAAATGCGTTTATTGTAAGAATTTTTGTTTATTTTATCAATTGAATGCTGGAATCTTGCAGGTGTTAGATGATTCTTAAATCCTTGATGTTACGCCGTCATTCTTTTATGGGGGATTAAATTTTACTTTGAATTCTACGAAGCATTAAATAAGCAAAGTCTGCACGTACAAATTTTCTATTATATTGGATGTCCACAGAATAATAACATCTGCGATTATTGGTATACATATGAAGGCAGTAGTTGCTCAACAGTATATTTAACAAAAACCTTACTATTCCCTCTTGCTTAACAAGGACCACGAAATTGTCATTTTAGGTGAGCATCATTGTACATTACTTGCGTGAAAGTTAAGAAAATAATCACAATAAATAGTGAGTTGGAAAATATAAGCAGCAAATGAAGGAAATGCATTTCCAACAATCGATTTACTCCTGCCAAAGCAAACAGCAACTCACTCATTGTAAATATTTTCTTACGTTTACAAAGTATTTCTAAGGTAGATAAGCGCTCTCCCAAGGTAAATAACAACTGACTAGAGATGTCGATAAACCTTTATTTACATTGGAAAAAACTCCCACAACGACCTGGATCCAGTTGCTATCTTAAAAGGATACAGATAGTGAAATGCGCAGTTCGATAAAAATAAATATACTTAACGCTAATTTGCTTACAAATCGATAAGCTCTGGTGTATTACAATTAAAATCTAGATGTTTTCTGACGTCCTGTTGTAAATGGCGATCCAATCTTGCGTTGTAAGTACGAGTACGTTGCAGAAACAAGAAATATTTTAGTTTCAATTCAACGAACGAATAAAAACAGCAATTGTTGGCCTTAAGAATTTGATATTAAATAACGGGAAGTACCTTCACCTTATTTACTAATCCTACTGCCACGGATACATAATTCTCCATCATGTAATTTCTGTGTCTATTTAGATTGATATTTCCCATTGGTTTAGAAGTAAGTAAAAGAGCAAATTCCAAATTGCCTTTCATGCTCACCGGTTGGAAATCATTCCAAGTATTTAGATTGAAGGCTTCCATCAATCAGCACGTGGGCTTTTTTAAACGAGCAGAAATAAATAATATTTCACGGATGAACAGGTTTCAATCGATTTTAGGAAAAAAATAGATTCTGCGATTCTTCTATTATCCGGTTTCTCCGGGTTTTTGCAACGGTCGTCGGTTCAGTTTCCTGAGTCGAACGATCTCAAGTATTTTCGCTTAATCGTGTGTTTGTTAGTAAGTAAAATATTTTGCCACACAACAAAAACAAGAGACAATCGAGTAAAGAGAAAATGTAATTGAAGACGTCCAAAAATCACGAAGATCGACGAACAAAATCCAATCACAAAGACCAAAGCGCAGTTTACAAATAAGAAAGAAAAAACAAGGAAGTCAAGAAAACAAAAGCAAAAGAAGTCGAAGGTAACTAAAAATCACAAATTATAGCGGAGTTACAAGCGAAGGAAATGACGAAAGTGATTGTTTCGAATTATAATAAAGACATAAGTCAAAAATAAAAAAAAAAAAAAACGAAAACGATCGAAGGTGACCGCTCGAATAAAGGCGAAACATCAAAAAATATATGAAAATAAGAAAAATTGAAAACGTCAATCGAACATCGTTTGTTTTCCTTTTTTTCCTCTTTTTTTTTCTCGAGAGAGAAATTTTTAATTCATAAAATAAGACATCTTGGCAGAGAAAGAAAATCGAACTTTTTTGATTTTTAATAAAAATAGAGTTTTACTTTACGTTCTTTTCTACTTTCTATTGCAAGGATTAGAAAAAACAGAAGACGATTGATTGAGAGTCAAACATAAAAAAAAACTGTCTTGTATTTGAAAAACAAAAGACGATTGGTTGTGGAAAATCAAGGTCAAAATTAATTAAATTTAAAGAAAAAAAAAAAAAACGACGAAAAGAGCAAATGTCCATCCATTATTGTTTTTTCTTTGAGTCGAACATTGAAGAATTAAAATTAGAAAACAAAAAATGGAAAAAAAGAGCAAGCGTCGATCGTTTTTCATTTTTTTTTTGTTTTTTTAGTCGGACGTGAAAACTTTTTGCAAATATTTTTATTGAAAAAACAAAAGACGATCGATTGTGAAAAATCAAGATCAAAATTAGTTAAAATTAGAAAACAAAAAACGAGAAGAAGAGCAACTATTTTGTATTGAAGAAACAAAAGACAATTGATTGCGAAAACTCAAGATCAAGATTAGTTAACATTAAGAAAAAACAGAAAACGAAAAAAAAGAGCAAAAGTCCTTCATTTTTCATTTGTTTTTTTTTTTAGTTGGACTTAAAAAAATTGCCACATATTTTTATTGAAAAATCAAAAGTCGATTGATTGAGAGTCAAACATAAAAGAAAGCTATTTTGTATTTGAAAAACAAAAGACGATTGGTTGTGGAAAATCAAGGTTAAAATTATTAAAATTAAAGAAAAAACAAAAACAAAAAACGACGAAAAGAACAAATGTCGATCGTTTTTCATTTGTTTTTTCTTTGAGTCGAACTAGAAGAATTAAATTAGAAAACAAAAAATGAAAAAAAGAGCAAGTGTCGATTGTTTTTCATTTGTTTTTTTTTAGCCAGACGTGAAAACTCTTTGCAATTATATATTTTTAATAAAAAAACAAAAGACGATTAATTGTGAAAAATTAAGGTCAAAATTAGTTAAAATTAGAAAACAAAAAACGAGAAGAGCAACTATTTTGTATTGAAGAAACAAAAGACAATTGATTGCGAAAACTCAAGAACAAGATTGTTAATATTAAAAAAAAGAAAACGAAAAGAGAAAAGTCAAAAGTCCTTCATTTTTCATTTATTTTATTTTTTTTAGTTGGACATAAGAAAACTGCGACCATATATTTTTATTGAAAAATCAAAAGTCGATTGATTGAGAGTCAAACATAAAAAAAAACTATCTTGTATTTGAAAAACAAAAGACGATTGGTTGTGGAAAATCAAGGTCAAAATTAATTAAAATTAAAGGAAAAACAAAAACAAAAAACGACGAAAAGAGCAAATGTCGGTCATTTTTCATTTGTTTTTTCTTAGCCGGACATGAAAACTCTTTGCAATTACATATTTTTAATAAAAAAAACAAAAGACGATTAATTAATTGTGAAAAATCAAGATCAAAATTAGTTAAAATTAGAAAATAAAAAACGAGAAGACCAACTATTTTGTATTGAAGAAACAAAAGACAAGACAAGAAAACTCAAGAACAAGATTGTTAATATTAAAAAAAAAGAAAACGAAAAGAGAAAAGTCAAAAGTCCTTCATTTTTCATTTGTTTTTGTTTTTTAGTTGGACGTAAAAAAATTGCGACCATATGTTTTTATTGAAAAATCAAAAGTCGATTGATTGAGAGTTAAACATAAAAGAAAACTATTTCGTATTTGAAAAACAAAAGACGATTGGTTGTGGAAAATCATGGTCAAAATTAATTACAATTAAAGAAAAAAAAAACAAAAAACGACGAAAAGAGCAAATGTCGATTGTTTTTCACGACAATCTTAAAATAGTTCGGTTTTCCCTATATTGGCTCCTGCGATCATCAGAATTAAATCCTTGTGATTTGATAGGGTGGAGCCTGTTTGTTCCACCCCAGTGAATATTCTACAGGAGTTAATGGTCGAATCGAGAACGCCGCTGCAGTGATTCGCGACAATAGTAATATCTTTGCGCGTGTGCGAAAAAATATGCAAAGATCGACAACAATAATAGCCTTCACTATGACTATCCTTTAACAGGTAAAACAAATAAAGCATTTTCATTTAATTATTTTTTTAGTGACCACATTTTTGGCACATCCCTAATTCTTTCAATTTTAAGTTTAATGCTTGGTTTGGTAATTATTCAGACGGAGGTCGAACTTTATGGTGGTTTATTTTTGATCACATATATTAATAAATTTATACTAATTGAAAACGCAAAGATTTAAACAAGTGATGATTATATGAGTAACGGTTCTTGCGTGATGCTAAATTTTACACGCCGCAAACGCAAACATTTATAAAGCAAAACACGTAAGTGTCATTACATGGGGTTAAAGGAAAAAAAGCGAGCTGTTTACACACCCGGAAAATGTCGGTAGACTTAAAAAACCGGACAGGGAGACAGACGGAACTGCGCGGCAAGCAAGCAGGCACCTTATAAGAATCAAGAATCAGATAAATTTCCCATGATTATAATGAAGTTGATACCTGCCGCTAAACGCGGTTAAAATTGTTAAATAAAGTCTACGAGTCCAGACAGGAAGTATTTTGCGTTCAACACTTTATCAGTAAGGTTCCACGGCTGCGCCGTTTTTTCAAAATGCTAATTGCACATGAACCTGATACAGTTACAGGAAATAAACAACTGGAGACCGTCTGCTCAACAACTTGTGAATGAAATGTTTAAAAGTGAGTTCCTACAGCTTTCAATTAACGATTAACGTACAAAGTTGCATATACAAATTGCGCTTTCATCATGGGAATACGCACTTTTGTGATGCAAACTCTACGTGGGTGATAAAATAAATAGCGCCGTTTAGAGCCGCCGTCCATCCGAGTTTATCGATACACTACACTTTCAATGTCATTAGGTTCTAATCATTACGATTTCTTATTTATTGCATCGAATTAAACGGTAAATTACGTCGTTTAATTAAATCGGTAATTAAGTAAGAAAAAACATTCAGTTTTTTTTCACCTTTATATGCATGGAGAACGGTTATAAGCCAATTATTTTATTAATGCGTCATAACATGTAGTAAATAATTCAATGAAAATTAATTCTCATTTTTATTACCTCCACGATGATAATCCTAAACGCCATCAACAAACAAACGTCGTACAGTAGGAACTTGATGAAAAAGACTGACCAGAAAACGTTAGAACAAACACATATTAAAACTGATTCATCTTCATATAACTTAGAAATTATTTACCACTGAAAGTTCCAGCTGTTATAAATATGTCTTCCACGTTTTAAAATAACATCCTTCATAAATTGCTACATACCCTTCCGTTCTAATAAATTTATATCACATCTGCCAAGGAGCGCATCAAAATACATACATATTAATAAATTATTTCATAGTTTAATATATTAAAGAATTTCGTGTGCCCCAATTAAGTTGTTTATCTGCCCAGCTCGCAGAGGTTTCAACTAAGATTAGTGTCGGTTAACAATCAGGTGAAATATGTTTTCCTCGGCGATTTATCAACATAATGAGGTTAGTTTCGCGAACGAGAAACGAAATTCTTGAGGCTAACTGGGCCGAAACGCTGTTCGTTTCAGATTTAGACCTTAGATATTTTTTTTCTGCATGTATGTTCATTCTGGAGGCCCTGATGCATCGTAAATTGTTATTATTACATGGATTTCCATCATGCAGTTTAATTTCACGATGCAATAGTCCGTGGAGGATTTACGTAATAAAAATTTGTCGATGACGTACTTGTGTTTAGGAAACAGACACACTCGAGTCATTTCATTTGATTACATGTTATGTACCACTTAGATTAAGCAAGATTCAGGGTAGAGATATAATAAATAACATAAATGGCAAGATATATTAATCATAGATTAAGAAAAACTTCATTGTCAGGATGAAGAGGCTTAAAATTTTCACAAGTCAGTTTTTGATCGGAACCAATTTATATAGAAAAAAAAACCGATTTGAATTTGGTTGCAAGTTAACTTTAACATTTGGTTTATTCCCAAGATTAACTTTGATTTATCGAACCGGGCCATTCGATTCGATCAACTTAATCCTTCTGTAACGTACGGGAACCATCGTATAAGGAGGGAGAAAGAGTTAAGATCTCATTTCTCATGTTAGATGGCAGATCTCATGCTAATAGGTGCAGTTTTCGCAATTATAGGTGCATTTATTCATTGATTTCCATTGATTACGACTATTTCTTTCGTAAGTAAATCAAAATTTATCAAACTACCATTCTGAGGAATCAGCCTACGCTATTCAATTTATATGCAAATAACTTTGGAATTTTTAATAGGAACTCCAGCATCACACAATTCAAATAAGCCAAAGCTAAATGTATTCCACTTTAACGATATGGACGAGAGACGAAACATTATACCTTAAAAATTGTGAAATAAAGTCGATTTTAGATGTAGGGATGTAGTTCAAAATTTTATAAGAAATTACCATGGGGTCTCAGGTTACAAAAAAAAAGGTGCAACGATGTCAATTTAGTTGGGGGAAACACAGTAGTTTTTCGAAGATAGGGGAACGGGGTAAAGACATACCGGCATTGAAGGAATTCGAGGATTATATGGATTAATTATATATCTATTCTTAATATCTTCTGTCGACGTTTCGTTTTACGTTAAAAAAATACTTCTTCAGAGCTGGTTATTGTCGCTGTTGTTGTTCTCGTTGCTGCAACTTCATAGCAATAAACAGGATGGGGGTAATAAACCAGAACGAGTGGAGATGAGGTTTGTGGAGCTTAACGCCATCTCTCTATCTATAAGTTGCTTTCTGTTATCTAAAAACTACCACCTATTTCGAGCCTGTTGCTTAATATTGGCACCTACCTTCCATATATTGGTGTCGTAATAAGAAAAATGATTTAAATATTAACCTTTATAAATGATATCGATAATCTTCGCTCATCCCTTTCCCTAAATTTTCACATCAATCATCCGCTGAACAACTATCTAGTTCATAGCAGTCATCCAGTCGCCAGTTCTATTAGAATGATCGAGGCCCTACCTTATGACGATGACTCCTAAGGTATTTCTCATGGAATTTTCAGCTGAAACTAATGTTTCTAGGTTTCTGCACTGATCAATCAACATTCAAAATGCTACAATGAAGATTCTAACCATTATCGTACACACCTGCATCTACTTCACTCCCACGGCCATATATCTTTTTTTAAATTGCACTATTCGACTTTAAACAAACTAAGGAATCGAAAATCGGCATTATCATAGGTGGATTTGTTCATTTTTAATTTAACTTGGAGGCTTTCACGGCCGTTGTCCTTAATTGAATTGGCTTCCAGTTGGAACCGCGTCACGGCTGCTTCTATTGCCGACGTTTCGTTCTCCATTGCAGAAGAACTTCCTCAGGGCTGTTGCTACTGCTGGTCATGTTGCTGTTACTTCTCATCGCAGAGTCACATCGAGAAGTAGCAGCAATACCACCAGCAGCAGCAATACCACAGCAGCAGCAATCCCATCAGCAGCAGCAATACCATCAGCAGCAGCAATACCATCAGCAGCAGCAATACCACCAGCAGCAGCAATACCACCAGTAGCAGTAACACCGCCAGCAGGCGCCCTGGGAAAGTTCTTCTGCAATGGAGAACGAAACGTCGGCAGTAGAAGCAGTCGTGACGCGGTTTTAACCGGAAGCCAATTCAATGGTGGATTTTTTCATTGATTCCCCTTATTCACGGCAAAGAAACAATCAAGGTTCATGTAATCGCGTACTAGGGAGAAAACAGTGTGATAAAGTCAAGGTATATAGTCCAATCAATTATTTAACCAAAATACGTTATGCTGACAAGGCTGACAAGATAGAACAAGACATAAACTGACCATGATACATGTAAAAAACTTTCTGCCAATTTTCTCTTGGCTTTTACACCAAACCAACATTG
Organism: Serrognathus titanus; assembly: GCA_039766575.1. NCBI lineage: Eukaryota > Metazoa > Arthropoda > Insecta > Coleoptera > Lucanidae > Serrognathus > Serrognathus titanus. The sequence continues at coordinate 11,171,331 of CM077914.1, forward strand.
TAGATTTTTTCCCACAAATTCTCCAAGCTCTCAGAGCTTGTCGAGGAATGAGGGTTGGCGGGTGCGACCGACTTGATGTTATAAGTTCTCCATCGGCATTCGCCTTACAAGCTGGGGAAACGCAGAAAACCCAATTCCAGGGAGCCGGCATGAATCCGAATATGGTTCGAGCTATGAGAATTTTATCTCTCACATAGAATCCACACGCACCTAAATAATTGCCCGCCAAGAGTCAAATTCTTTGCCAGCGGACTGAACCCCTCGGCTACCAACTACCTTGTGTGTGTCATTTAGCCTAAATGCGACATGGAACATGCAACATTGACCTAATCGAGTCCCTATATCATAAAATGCAGCTGTCAGGCTAAAACAAGTCATGACCTGACTATGATAGATGCAAAATGCACGCAACCAATGAAAACAGGCTCCCAGTGTGGGCCTCCACGCTAAGCCAACATTGTGCTTGTGTATCACTTAACCTAAATGCGGCACGGAACATGATGTATGTTACGCAATAATGACCCAGTCGATCCAAATTCCATTGTCAAGCTAGAATCAGACATTAATTGATAATGATACATGCAAGAAACAATCTACCAATGAAAAATGGCTGCCAATGTAAGCTTCCACACCAAACCAAAACTAATATAAATCGTATTTGTTTGCCATTTAACTCAAATACGGCATGGAACATGGTTACGCAACAATTACACCAGTCAAAATTCCTAAAATGCAGCTACCAAGATAGAATAATTCAGATACAACTAGAAAACACTTTACCAATGAAAATTAGCCCCTGATGTGGCTTCCACACTAGACCACTATTGTATTTCTTGGCCACTTAACCTAAATGAGGGACGGAACGTAGGGTAGATCATGTAACAATGACCTAAAAGATTCCAAATTCCAAAAATGTACTTATCAAGCTAGAACAAGACATTTATTAACCATGATACAGAGTGGCTTCTACACCAAACCAACATTGTGTTTATGTCATTTAACCTAAATGCGGCAGAAACATATGTTATGCAGCAAAACACCTAATGCAGCTGCTAAGCTAGAATATGACAAAAATTGTCCTGATAAATGCAAAATACACTCTACCAATGAAAACTGGTTCGTAATGTGGCCGATCCAACATTGAACATTATTAAAGTAAGGAGTTTCCGGACATTCTAATAAAGGTTCCGATCTGAAAACGTTTTCCTTGTATTGTTAAAAATATTGTATCGTATACAGTGAATTCCCGCTCTCACCGATTGTATTTTTCCTGTTTGTCCCACATTAACCCTTAACAAAAGTGGAGAATGATTTTCATTATTTTTCTGGGAAAATTGGAAAATTTACAGACGTTTGTAGGCATACGTTGTAGTAATATCAAATCCTTAACCAACTCAAATAAACGGTACCGAGAATATTTGCGCAAGCACACAGGATGTATGACATCAAGTTCTTGTATCTGATCGAAAATGTAAAAAAAAATATTCGAAATGAAATGATGGGCTTAAAAAGAGGTCTTTACATAAAACAATGATGAGATGGCGCTGAATGGAGTGAATTAAGAGAGTAGGGTAATTTCAACATCAAAAATGAGGTCATGATGAGAAATGAAACATAGAAACCCTCATATTTAGGAACCTTTTACTGGTTCGTGCAATAATAAAAAGAAAATCACATTTGCTTTCTGGGTTAGAGTTGTATCTTTAAGTTTTCCTTTGTTTATTCACGACTGTAGATGATATTGGGTGATCACCTAAATTTTAACTTGAGTCCATGACTCGAAAACGTATGTGTAACTCGTAAGATAAACATTGTCGCGTTTATTTTGACATTTACATTATCGGTTTTGTGTTGTACGGTGATATTGTAAATTTTAGCACAGGAATGCCATTTACAAAGCTTTCATGATTGAAAGTTAGTTCCGAAACGGACGGGAAATAGATTGTGTTTGGATATTTTCAATTCGGGATTGTATGGCAGCACTAATCTCAGACAAGTTTTGCTTTCAAAGCTCAATAGGCGTAAAATTCAGTTGATCATCCGATATATGTACAATGACGAACATGAAAAACGGGACACTCTTTTTCTAGATAGTGTCTAGTCTTAATTGATAGTTCTAATATTATACTGGCAGTCGATGGTAGAAGAAGAAAGTCGAAATTCGATTACAATTCGAAGGTTTTGTTATCGCTTTTAATTTATTTTTAACACAAAAGTGACCATTTTCTTTTGTTTTTGTTTGCATTTTATAAACTATCAATCGTTTTTTGTTTATGTTTTTGACACTTTTTTTGTAATTTTAACGGTCTTATGATTTAAGTCATAAAGTCATAAAAATCAAACTTCTAAGAATTTCAGTAAATTATAAAAAAAATCTTAACGCACAATGCACTTTAATGAACCATGGAAGTTTTTAATTATAACGTAGAAACAATTGGCTAAGTATTACATTGGAAAAGCACGATGACATAGCTGTATTTTGAGCATTTTAGCTTTAAGACATGTCCCATTTTTAATGCTCATCACTGTACATATCACAGGAAAAACGTTTAACCAAGTATATCTAATTTATGAAGTACACTTACGCTTTACTCCAAGTACTGATTTTCGTAATACTCACCTGAAACAAAAACAAATACATAAATCAGTGGTATTGTAAGAAATTATAAACAAATAATAAACAAAAGCAAGATTTTACAGAGACCGTTCAAATTGCATGCCATGTTTGTTTCAAAAAGCATGTTCTAAAATTCAAATTGTTCAATTTGTTCTAAATGCGTTACTCAGTTCTAATTTTATTTTTACGATAGATTTTATTCAATAAATAAAATACCAATCTTAAGAAGTGTAGTAACTTTTTTAATTAAATTATACTGTATTAAATCCCAGTCGTATAATTCAATTTTTAAATAAATTGAACTTTATTTTCGGCAGATCACCTAAATTAAAACTGACGTCCCCTATACGCACACACAAGGAACACAATCGGAAGGGTTCGGAACGCTCTCTCCGCATCAATATGTTTCATTTATGGGCAATTTAAGCAGTTAAAATTAAATTGAAATAAACGCATTGTTAAATGAAAGCCCTGCAGCAGGAAGCGTTCAATCAATTATTGTTAAGGATTTAAATTGCTCCTTTAGGTACTAAAGTGAAAAGTTATTTATTTAGGTCCACTTAGCCGCGGCGTTGTAAATTTAATTGAAGTTTATTTCGCCGAACATAAAGCATTAAAAAGGTAATGGAGATATTTTTAATGAATTGTTCCTTCAATTTTTCAATAAGTACGTTTATAAATATTTTCAAATACAAACTGAATTTTACGATTCTTTACCTTGCACAAGAAGGAAGATATAGTTGGATCCGACTGTACATATTAACTTCAAAATAAATTAATTATAAACCACACATTTTAAACGACAGAGTAAATCATGTTAACATAAATAAAGTAAGGTATTCAAGATGAAATAGTTTTGGCACATACCCTAAGTTTTGAATGAACACATTTATTTTAATGCGTTCGGCAGGCCCAACATTTATAAAATTGTAAACGTACAAATGTTCGGAGATACCAACAGGTCTTTCCGTACAAAATATATGCAAATTAAATGTTTTTTTTTTTTGCATGTTAGTCAGCGTCCCCTTAATAAAACTGCTGGACATTCTGCATTCCTATCGAGATGAGGTGTGAACACGTCTCGTAGCGTGGCGATTTTACCTCCTCGTCCAATACTATTTGATATACAGTATATGGCGCATACTTAAGTGTTGAATGTGTAAACTTAATTAAGTTTATTGTCCTGCGGTTCGCCAATCTCCAACGAACGTTGTCGGTCGTATCCTTTGTTATTTATGTGAGTTTTAGAACAATAATACTGCGCAACAAAGAATATTTTGTCTATGTATTAATGAATGCGTTCATAATATTTCTAAAAACGTTACTAATACTTTCTCATCAGATCTCATTTTTGAGAAAATTTTCATAAATTTTATTATCAATAATGTCCCCTAAAGATTGACATATTTTAATTTTTTTCTCTTTTAATAAATTCTTAAATTTTTCTGCAATTATATCTTCCGATTCATTTTTATTTCTAACGAAAAATATTTATTTATTCATCAATATCTATTTTGTCCCCTACAAAGTAATCCTCCTCAGATTTGCCAGCGCTGTTTCCAATCCTCAAAGCACTTCTGATATACGCTTTTTGGTATGGCCTTCAGCTCTTCCAACGAGGCGGTCTTTATTTCCTCAATCGTGGCAAATCTCCATCCTTTCATGGGTTTTTTCAGTTTTGGGAATAGGAAAAAGTCGCATGGGGCCAAGTCCGGTGAATACGGTGACTGAGGCATGATTACGGTGTTGTTTTTGGCCAAAAAATCACGAACAAGCAACGATGTGTGAGCAGGTGCATTATCGTGATGCAAAAGCCAAGAATTGTTTTGCCACAAATCCGGGCGTTTTCTTCGTATTGCTTCACGCAAATGGCAACATTGAACATTAATAATCCTGAGCGTGATACTTATTCCCAAAGTATAAAAGCAATATCACATAAATTGATCACTGTGATCCTGATGATGAACATGACATTGATTATTATTGTTGTTAGTGTTATTAGTATAAGAGATTATAATAATGGATTTTAGATCTTACCAGGATATTTACTTTCGAGTTACCATGAATTGATTTTGATTTAGAACATACTGGTTCTGATTATGGTTGGTCTTGATCCTGATTATACTAATTGATTTAGAACATACTGGTTCTGATTATAGTTGGTCTTGATCCTGATTATACTAATTGATTTTGATTTAGAACATACTGGTTCTGATTATGGTTGGTCTTGATCCTGATTATACTTTTAGCTTAAGAGCGCAACCATTCGATTTTTGATCTTTTCAGTCCTTAAGCTTTGCTTAATAAGATTAGTTTTGAATACTCATAAAGTCGACTCATAACTAGTCGTTATGGTTAATGAATGAAGTTAATCGTTTCGATCCTGACCCTTAATACAATTGAGTTACCTTAAATTAATCTTAATTATTTATTATTATTTTTTGACTTTCATCGCTTTAGCCCTGCATACTCAGTATCAAAAGAATGAATTAGCTTCTTAACTATTTTAATGAGATCAAGCATTCAGATTTTGATCGTTTCAATTCTCATCCTCAGCGCGATACTTATAAGGAGCTGTTTTGTTCTTGCTCCTGATCTGTGATATTGATCGGTTTAGTCCGGAGTATTCAGGTGCAAGAGAATGAATATTCAGTATCGAACGATCTGGATTATTTTAATGAGTGAAAGCATTCGGATTTTGAACGTTTTCATCCTGATCTTTATTATGACAATTATGAAGAATTGTTTTGCTCCTATTCCTGATCAGATTTTCTTTGTCTTGATTATCATGGAGCTGGATTAACTCGACTGTTTGTATAAAATATTTTAATGAGCTGTTTTAATCGTTTTAGTCCTAACCCTTATCATGATACTTCCGATTGGGTTACCACGAATGAATTACTTGGGGTTTGATTTATATACTTATTATGATGATAGTTATTCCTGATTCTGTTTATACTTTATTTGATCTTGATCAATTTAATCCTGAATATTCAGAATCAAGAAATTGAATTAACTCCTCGCAAGAATTCTCGATTTTGATAGTTTTAGTCCTGATCCTTACCACGACACTTATAACAGATCATCATTTCTTTGCTATTGATCGATTTAATCCTAAATATTCAGAATCTGGAGATTGAATTTAGTCAACTGTTTTTATAAGATTTTAATTGCTCGCAGGCTTTATCAACTTTGATAGTTAAGTCCTGATTCTTATCACGATATTAATTATGAAACTCAGGATTGAGAAGTGGGATTTTTACAAATCGCAAGTAATTTCGAGCATTCTCGCTTTTGGTCTTCCTCTTAAACGTTCTAATACTAAATGTTCAGGTTCTAAAAATTGTAATAACTCGCTTTATGTAAAAAAAATAATAAGTGCATCTTAATCTTGACATTTTCATTGACTTGATCTTGAAAAATTAATCACTGTTAAATAAGTGTCTCATCTATAATTGTATTTTAATAAAGTGTGCCGGGGTGTGAGTCTTGGACGTAAAAGACTACTGCATATTTTTTTTTATAATAAAACCTTTTCCTTTAATAGTCTACTTTTGTATCACTATTGATTTTGGGAAAAAAAACTGTTTTTTTTCCCAAAACGAATATTCATAGATTGAGCAATTAAAAGGTTCTCCATGTTTCATTCAAGAGTTCTTCTTCCTCGTGTTTAAAAACAAAATCGAACATTAGCTTGCTTACAGATTTTTCTCTATTTTACTCACAAGACAACATGCTCGGCAACTTGGCTCGGGGCAACAAGTTCGTTAGTATGTTGGCATGTCGGTCAACATGTTCGCAAAGTGGGGAAATATCCAAAAGCCTACACGAACACTTTGTCGAGTATGTTGCCCAACATGTTCTCTTGCGACTGGCAGAACTTATGATGCACCACGCCTTTGTAATCGAAGAAAACAGTAAGTTGAAGAACCATCAAAAGCTAAAAGTACCACTTTCCGTAACCTAAAACTAATTTCCTTTTTAATTTTTTGAATGTCAAGTAATGTTGGTTCACGCGACTTAAGAAAAAAAAATGACAAACAAGCATCGGCTAAGGGAGATGGCATTAATGATGGTGATCCGGCACTGAAGAAATAAAAAAAAAATATTGTTATTAAAGTATTATACCATAAGCTCTTCAACAGACAAAATAATGCCAACGTAGGCGAGAATACTCAGTAGTTTAATATCTTATTAATTTTCTAATTCGTACAGATATCTCGTTTCGTAAGATAATATTTATGGTGATGGCTATAAGCTGACTGATCATATGAGCTTATTTTACGACCGTGTAATTTAATGGGGAATATCTTCCATAATTTCTGTGACGTGTCAACGTATTCATTGTGTGCCTCGAGTTTTCTCGCTGGATGATATTCGATGTAGGTAATAAAATGAAAAGAGTTTTAAAACCTGATGGCATCTGAATAGCGAAGGCATTAGGTTACACGCATGATGACTTTTGTGTTTTATTCAATTGTATACATATATTTCTTATTATCCTGTGTATAATCGAATAAGTTTCACTTACGGCACACACTATTAAAACACAAAGAAAGAAGCGAAATTATGATATACTTATGGGACAAGGAACAATAACAATTGCGAAAAAAACTACCTCTACCCTTTACAAAAAAAAAGAACGTTTGAGGAGCACTGGATAACATTGACCTAGTGATCATGAATTTTGGTGGAGCTTTATTGTTTTACGATGTGGCGCAGGCGTACGTATTGTACCTCACCGACGAGCAGAAGTTTCAAACAAAAGACGTTCTTGTAGTAGATCAGTTTTTTTTTTTAATTTTTGAATAAGATCATCGATATTTGCAGAATTAGTTCCCTTATGTGAGTATTAATAATTGAAACTTAATCGACTGCACCCTGCAGATTGTTCAAAGTGTGGTTGAATTAATTCTCTCTCATGCAAATTATTCACTTAACGATTACATCGCCTTAATTAAATATTTTATGAACTTCCGATAATCAAAGCCAAAAAAAAAATTTGAAGGAACTTCTCACATTTATAACTGCTAAAAATTAACATCCGGATGCTAAATAGCGTGCAACTAAGTATATTTTTGAGAGCAAGAAACGTTCAGTTTTTCGTCAGGTCTGTGAAGTCGCCGCTGATAAACCGTCTCACGCCAAATTGATTTAATTGAGGCGTGTGATAACTTCTTCCAAAAATTAAAAGACTCATTACTCAGTCAATTTGCAGTTTGTCTTTGCCTAACTACTCAATCGCTTCATTAGCGTTCATTACGAAGACGTGATTAAAAAGCTGTCCATTAAAGCCGTCTCGTTTTTTCTTTTTCATTAAGTAACTGATTCACTTATTTGATCAGCGTTATGCCCTCACGAGCAATTTGTTTTAATTAAATAATAATACTGAAGTCGGAGGCTGCCCGACTGCGAGTTTAAGAAGCAGTTCTTGATTGTAATGGATACCTTAGTAAATAAGCTAATAAATATATTCACTTAAACGAATGGAATGACAAAAAATTAATTTAAGCGACACGTGAAAAGTACTTAAGTAAAGTCTGATGCTTAAGTTCTAATGGAAATCACACTGCATATAATCTCGCTGGTTTTAAATGCGATCAGCCTACCTGTCAATTAAATGCTGCCGCTATCAAAGTAAACAACACTAACAGCCATTTTTTTTTTAATATAATGACAACTGGTTTATTAGAATAAAAGTTTTTGAGTGATCAACTACTTTCAAAAACAACTATTTAATAGGGAATATACAGGGCGATTCTTAAATAGACCGACAAAGAACCGACAAATAATTAATGAAAAAATTATCTCCAAAATGACGATACGATCCTGGTTAAGAAAGAGCAGCAGACGAACGAAATAAATATAGTCATAAAAGTGTTTTATAGTTTTATTATTGTTACTGCACGGCTTCGGGCATAAATTTGACCTTTAAACGGAATTGACGTGATCAGCTGAAATGCGAACTTCAAAATATTTACTTGACACGTGCATGGAATTCACCTGAAGTAAATTATTCCATACAAATTGTGTAAAATAATTTAATAACAACGACCCCGCTTCGGGAACTTTGACAGGTAAACAAATAAATCACTACAACACGAAAACAATTCAAATATCCGTGTTAAGAACTCCTAGTATTTATCATCTTTAATTTTAATTAAATATTTTTTTTTGTTTTCGATTTTAAGCAAAATAATTGAAGTCCATTCTTGGCATTTTCTTGTTTTTCTTCTTCAAATTTAGATAAAACAATTGAACTTGATTCCAAGTGATTTCTTATGTTTCTCTTTTCGAATTTTAGATGAAACAAACGCATTTCTTGTTGTATTGTTTTAATTTGAGCAAAACAGTTGAACTGAATTTTAAATATTTTCCTGCTCTTTACTTTTCAAATCAGATTAAACAAGATTCTAGCGATTTCCTAATCTTTTGCTCTGAACTAAGATAAAACATTTGATTCCGATTATTAGTGCGTTCCCGTTTTTTTTTGTTTTTGTTTTCGAATTTGGATAAAAAATTGAATTCGATTTTAAGCGATTTCTTTGTTTTCTTCTTCGAGTTTGGATGAAAAACAAATGAACCCGATTTTGATTTTTTTATTTCGAATTTAGATAAAACAACTCTGAACTGAAATTTTAATTATTTTGTTTTGTTTTTCCTTTTTTTTTTTCGAATTCAGTTGAAACAATTGAACTCAGTTTATTTTCATTTGTTTTCGATTTTAGACAAAACAATTGAAGTCGATTCTTAGCAATTTTTTTGTTTTCTTTTTTCAATAAAACAATTGCACTTGATTTTATGGTTTATTTTTTGTTTGTTTTAGATTTAAGATAATACAATTGAACGTGCATTTTAGTGATTTTTGTTTTCGTTTTTCAATAAAACAATTGAATTGACTTCTAGATTTTTAAACTCGTTTTTAAGTTTTCAATTTTAGACAAACCAATTGGAGTCGATTCTTGGCAATTTTAAGTGATTTTTTTGTGTACTTTTTTTTTGTTTTGAACCAAGATAAAACATTTGATCTCGATTATTAGTAATTTCCTTTTTTTGTTTTTGTTTTCGAATTTGAATAAAAACTTGAATTCGATTTTAACTGATTTCTTTGTCTTCTTCTTCGAATTTGGATGATAAACAAGTGAACTTGATTGTGACTTTTTTTTATTTCGAATTTGGATAAAACAACTTAACTGAATTTTAAGTGATTTTTTATTTTTTTTGTTTGTTTTTTGTTTAAGAATTCAGTTGAAACAATTGAACTCGATTTAAGTGTTTTCCTTTTCATTCGTTTTCGATCTTAGACAAAACATTCGGTTGTAACATATCGGTTCTTAACAATTTCGATTTTAGATGCAACAATTGAACTTGATTTTATGATTTATTTTTTGTTTGTTTTTGAATTAAGATATTACAATTGAACGCGGATTTTAGTGATTTTTGTTTTCGTTTTTTCAATAAAACAATTGAACTGAACCCTTAGGATTTTCTTGTTTTAGAATTTTGATAAAACAGTCAAACTCGATTCTTGGTGATTTCTAGATTTATTGAAATCGAATTTTAAGTTTTCAACTTTGTTTTGTTTTCGATTTTATACAAAACAATTGAAATCGATTCTTGACAATTTTAAAAGATTTTTTTGCTTTTCTTCTTTTTTCTCGAATTCAATTGAAACAATTGAACTCGATATAAGTGTTTGCCTTTTCTCTTGTTTTCCATTTTAGACAAAACAATTGAAGTCGATTCTTAGCAATTTCTTGTTCTCTTTTTTCGATAAAACAATTAAACTTCATTTTATGATTTATTTTTTGTTTAGTTTCGAATTAAGATAATACAATTGAACGTGCATTTCAGTGATTTTTGTTTTCGTTTTTCAATAAAACAATTGAATTGAATTCCAGACTTTTAACTCGATTTTAAGTTTTCAATTTTTGTTTTTGTTTTCGATTTTAGACAAACCAATTGGAGTCGATTCCTAGGCAATTTTAAGTGATTTTTTTCCTTTTTCTTGTTTTCAGATTCAGTTCTTTTGCTTTGAACTAAAATAAAACATTTGATCTCGATTATTAGTGATTTCCCATTTTTTTTTGTTTTGTTTTTGTTTTCGAATTTGGATAAAAAATTGAATTCGATTTTAAGTGATTTCTTTGTTTTCTTCTTCAAACTTGGATGAAAAACAAATGAACTTGATTGTGATTTTTTTTTAATTTCGAATTTGGACAAAACAACTTAACTGAATTAAACGATTTTTTTTGTTTTTTTTTTCTTTTTTGTTTTCGAAATCAAATGAAACAATTGAACTCGATTTAAGTGTTTGCCTTTTCATTTGTTATCCATTTTAGACAAAACAATTGAAATCGATTCTTAGCAATTTCTTGTTTTCTTTTTTTCGGAATTTATTTAAAACAATTGAACTTGATTTGATGATTTATTTATCGTTTGTGTTCGAATTAAGATAATACAATTGAATGCGGATTTTAATGATTTTTGTTTTGCTTTCTCAATAAAACAATTGAACTGAATTCTGAGGATTTTCTTGTTTTAGAATTTTTATAAAACCTAACTCGATACTTTTTTTTTATTGTTGAATTTTGATAAGACAATCAAACTCGATTCTTGATGATTTCTAGATTATTTGAACTCGATTTTAAATTTTCATTTTTTTGTTTTTGTTTTCGATTTTAGACAAAACAATTGAAATCGATTCTTAGCAAATTTAAATTTTTTGCTTTTTGTTTTCAAATTCAGTTGGAACAATCGAACTGGATTTAGGTTGTTTCCTTTTATTTGTTTTCTATTTTAGACAAAACAATTGAAATTTGAAAATTGATTCTTAACAATTTCTTGTTTTTTGTTTGTTTTCAAATTAAGATAACTACAACTGAACGCGGATTTTAGTGATTTTTGTTTTCATTTTTCAATAAAACAATTGAACTGAACTAATAGGATTTTCTTGTTTTAGAATTTTGATAAAACAATTAAAGTCGATTCTTAGTGATTTCAGATTTTTTTTGTGGTTATTGAATTTTGATAAGACAATCAAACTCCATCCTTTGGTGATTTTTAGATTTTTTAACTCGATTTTAAGTTTTAATTTTTTTTTCTATTTTTTTTTTCGAATTAAAATAAAATAATTGAACGCGATTTTGAGTGATTTTTGGTTTTGTTTTTCAACAAAACTGTTGAACTGAATTCTTAGGAATTTCTTGTTTTAGAATTTTGATAAAACAATCGAACTCGATTTTAAGTTTTCAATTTTTGTTTTTGTTTTCGATCTTAGACAGACAAAACAATTGAAATTGATTTTTGGCAATTTTAAAAGATTTTTTTGCTTTTTTCTTTCTTGTTTTCGAATTCAGTTGAAACAATTCAACTCGATTTAAGTATTTTCCTTTTTATTTGTTTTCGAATTTAGAAAAAAGAACTGAAGTCGATTCTTAGCAACTTCTTGTTTTACTTTTTTTTTCCTGAAGTTGATTTTGTGATTTTTTTTCGAATTAAAATGTTATAATCAGAATGCGAAAAATAGATACGGTATTGGTCGGCTCAAAATTCTTTAAGAAAAAACATAGAGGCATCAAAATGTAAAAAATAAGAGATAGAATAGCTTTGGCCCGCACAAGTTCACTTTTTTTTTAATTACACGTACATATATAATTTATTAATGTTAGTAAGCAATATTTAATAGATTCCAAGCTCAATAGTTTGATGATTCAATTTATTCTTGTTAATTTTCGCATGCGGTTTGACACTTTCCTCACAGAACTGCATCGTAAGAATTAATAATTTACGAAGGCGTTACGTATTCATGAAGCTGTAAAATATCGATATAGATTAAAAAATCATTAAATTAAATTTGGTCGAGCAATTAATTGGAGCATCAAGAAAGGCTGCATAAACACACCCCTGGCCGGCCTCGAAACCGAATACTGTTGTTAATTAAGGTAGGAAACAGCATCAAATTATCGCGTCCAATTATTTTTTACTTTCTCTGTTTATCAGCCCTTCCAATCAAAATGCCGGTCTATTAAATTAATTGAATGATTTTAAATGCAACTCTATAAAAAAAAATAATGTTTCCAGTTGAATAAATAAATTCGATTTTGTTTGCATCTGTGCATTCGTTCAGAACGACAAAGTTATTCAAAATTCTGACGAGATTGGCGACTATTTTCGAATTGGGGCAAGCAGTTTACGAAAAAAACACGCCATTGCGAAACATCAAAGGTAAACTAGATAAAACCGTCATAAATGACATGATCTTATAAATAAACGAGGAAACAGTGTTCATAAATTTAGCTGTTGTGCATTTTAAAAGCTTGTGTATTCTTTGGGGCGAAATGCAAATGTTTAGATAAAAATATGAGGAAGGAAAGACGCGCGCTTGTTTATAGTGTTCTATTTCTTGATGGAGTTATATTTTGGCACGTGTTTATTTTTACAGTATTTTATATCGTGTTTGCCGAGAAATTTTTATAGGTTTATATTATTTCCACGCTTTTTAATAATATCTTAAAGCGAGAGGTTTTCGGCTGCGATTTTCTCGGTTCTTTTTAATCGTGCAGCATGAGAAAGAAGTGTTTTCACCACTTTATAAACGTATTATCTCAAACTAGGATTGATTGATTATTCGAAGCAGGTACATCCTCGCTGGGACTTTTACTGTTAGTTTGGCATTAGAATTGCATTTCCTTTTTATCGTTCGCCAATCTCTCACGTAAATCTCACGTAGAACTGCGTTGTTGGTTAAATTATTCCCGCAGGTTAATTGTAATAATAATAAACAAACATTAATAAATAAATCATTCAAGAGTATGTGAATTCGCTATAAGCTATTCGTATACTTTTACAAAAATCTTATTTTTTGATTCGCAAGTTTTTTTTCATAATAATTTACATAACTTTATGATTAGAGATAGGAATCATATATTTCAACCGCGTAAGCAAGTGACCCTAACCAAATACGTGCCATGTGAATTGAATTGAATTTAATGACAAAATTGTAATTTGATAATTAAAGATCGGAATCACATATTTCGACGTCATGTCAGTGATCTTATTAATTACATTTATGTAGGTGTCATCGCCAAAAAACTGTAAAAAAAAGTCGTTGACGTTTATAATTCGAGCATGATGTAACATAATCAGTAATTAGGACTTCAATTGAAGAAGGTAGGATGAGGTTAGTTTCAGAATGGCTACTATTTATTTTGAATCCGTCTGCGAATGCGGCACATCTCAAGCGTGGCTTCAGACAGCATGTGATATATCCTATCTTTAGAGTCGTGTTACGCCTTGCCATCACACGTTCGAGGAGATGTTTTTGATTCGTTTTGTGACCGGTTTATAGACTCCTCCGACGTGCGAACTTTGGAGTCACGAACTTGTGTTAAGAGTAACGCGAGCAGACCATCCTGTTCCTTAAACGCACAGAATTTATAGCATTGCGGAAAAATTCGAATCATAACAGTTGCGAATATCATCATAAAAATTATTAATCTCCAAAGAGAAGCACGAGAAGTAAATACTTGCGCTGACCGTGTGTTATGAGATGAGATAAGTTAGGTATGCCGAGGAGTTAGGTATGCAGTGCAACTACACTGTAAAATTAAAAGCCTAATAATAATCACAGGACAAAAATTCGTTTCTCTCTGCACGACGAAACGAGCACTTCTGTGTTTCTCTCACTTGCTCTACACGTGCAACAAATTTTAACTTTTTGTTGTTTTTTCTCCTCAGTAATAATGGTATATTTCTTTCTATTGGTCTATGAATACTGATAACCGCAAAACAATCAGCTTGTTTCTGTCACGTCAGTTCAGAATAAATAAATATGTTTTAAATATCAAGGATTTTATTAAATAGGTATTGAAAACAAATCTGACTAATAAAAGGTATTAATAATGTGTACAACGTGTATATGGGGGAGGGGGGGGGGCAAGGCATTCAATTTCAAAACCAAAATAAGCTGTATATGCTTTCTCTATAAATGGTGTAATAATTTTCTTCACACGTAACAAGAATTGTTTGGTTACTTACTCGAGACATTTTGGTGAGGTTTATAAGCTATTGTTATATTATAATTTATTTTACTTAATTCGGCTTCTTAAGGTGAGTGTTCACCAAAAACACTTTCGAACTAGCTCGGGAGTAGTTCCCAACTAACGAACTCCAATCAGGTTAAGAACTTTTCGATCTGTTGGAGTTCGGAATTACTTCAGAACGTAAGTGCCGAACTGTTTAGCATTAGAATTGTTGATCAGTTGTTGCTAATTAAAAAAAAAAAAACGTGTCCACGCTGGAAATTACTTCCGAACTGGCTTGTAACTTGTCTTTCATCTTACCGCTAGTTCACGGATTGGGTTCGGCTCGCTAAAAACTCAGAACTGGCGAACACGAGAAGCAACCCCACCAAATTCAGATCTTTTGCCGAACTAACTCTGAGAGCTCTGAACTTATTCAGAGCTTTAGTGTATACGCGGCTTTATCTACCTGCACAGAGAGCCTTTAATCTGATTGGTTCTCAAAGAAAAAGGGAGGAGCCTGCGGGCCGTGGTTCACAGACAGGTCTCGACTTATAAGAACATGCTGGAATGACACTTTTTACACGATGTCGAGCTTTTGCCGATAATCTAGAGCGTCAGTGCAGCCCTGTGTACGAGAATGCAGATGTGGAACACATCGACAGCATCCATCGTAGAGTCCGGCGCTCGCTAAGACAGGAAGACGTCGAGCATATCGCTCCGGTATTGCCCTTGGAGGTGAAGAAGGCAGCGAAGAGGTGCAAGAAGAGAAAGGCCCCAGGTCTCAACGGTATCGGCAACAGGACATTGCAAGAACTCCCGGCGGAAATGCACGGACGTCATTGTGCTAAGGAAACCTGGACTGGTGGCAGTGTTTCCGCAGAACTACCGCCCGATCAGCCTATTGCCGGCTCTTGGAAAGCTGGCCGAAAAGATCATCCTTGGACGACTCATGGGGCACATAGAGCGCCTCCAGATCTTTCAGATCAAGCAATTCGAATTCCGTCCGAATCACTCTACAGTCCATCAAACCCTGCGCGTCACCGAATGTTTCAACAAGATGGAATCCATCGGCCTGGTGTTGTTGGACGTGTCGAAGGTATTCAACAAGGTCTGCTCCTCAAGATGTTGGAGACGGGAATATCTTCGGGTATCGTACGACTAACCGCCTCTATTTTGAACAGACACAAGCTCAACGGAATTCACTCTTCGGAAAGAACGTTGAGTGCGGGAGAGCCGCAAGGGTCTGTGCTCTCGCCGATACTATTCAACATCTTCGTGCGAGACATTCCTCGAAGCAACGATGTGAACGTCGCACTTTACGCCGACGGTACTGTCACGCCCTGAATGTCGCCATCCTGAGAAGGAAGCTGCAGGCTGATGCGGACGATCTAGAGGATTGGTATCGTATCTGGCGCATCCAGGTGAACGCAGAAGAGCATCGCCATCGTCCTGGAAATGAAGAGTGCGACCACCAGAAGAGGTTGTCACGTTCGGACGAGGAATTCCTTGGCGAAAAGAGAAGTATGAAGCATTTGCCAAAAAAATGTCATCGACTTTAAATCAATTTAACCTCAGGGAAGAATATTTCATTGATTATATGATCTCCTTCTAGAAAAGGCAATGTGATTCTGCATACCCTGAATGTAATGTAACATCCACGGTTGTTATCATGGAAAGTTACATGCTATTGCAATATTGGGTTTTCTATGGTGTGTATATCCTCTACCACCGACGAAATTAGAAATTATTGCGTTTGGAGGAGAAAAAATAATTATAGATCAGCTTAACAATTTAAATATTGATCAGTTATTAAGTGGCAAGACTTTAGATCAATTGTTAGACACTAAGATGAGATGAAGTACTTGGGAGCCATTCTGAACACCAGACTCATTTGGAAACCGCACATCGAGTCCGTCGCTGCCAGAACCAAAACAAAAGAGGTCCTGGCTAAGCTGTACGGTTTGATGAGCCAGGGTAGTAAGCTTCATCTTAACAACAAGATAAAGCTTTACAAAACCGTTATCAAACCCACAATGACTTACGCCTTCGTGGCCTGGGGTTACGTGGCCAAGACTCACATGCGGAAGCTCCAAGTGACCCAGAACAAAATCCTGCGGATGGCATTCGACGCTCCGTGGTTCGTCAGGAACTGCCAAATCCATAGGGTCATTGGCATCGAGAACATAGAATTCGCACGAGACCATGCAGGGCCACTCCAATCCTCTGATTCGGAATCTGGAGGACTACGACAAAGAGCTAGAGCATCGCCACAAGTGGCCGAGAATGATGCTACTTGGTTAAGTGCAGAGAAGTATCGCACATCGTGCGGTGATCGCCGCATAAGCATTTTTTTCTAACATTGTTTTTGTTTTTTGTTACAGATGAAGGAGATAAAAAAAAGAAATTCTAGGTGCTCCGTAGGACAAGCCCGATCAACGACACTTTTAACAAGTATTGTGCAGTCAACGATGTGCTCCAATAGACATTTATTTTTCAAACTAATAGAAATAAAAAATAAAAAGAAATAAATTAATAATTAACATGAAATGACGTAATAAACGTTGCTGAATAATAAATAGTACTTCTTTTACGATAAATAAGTAATGGTAGTGTCTATAAATATTCCTTCGTAGGCAAACAAATGACAATAATAACCGTTAACATTTTCTTTTGTGGTTAATTCGAATTCTTATAGTTTATAAATTAGTTCGTATATAATTTTTATTTAACAAAACTTGAACTCTAACAAATAAAGCAACAAAAATAAGGTTGCTCGATGCTCTATTCTAGTCTGGATTCTTGGAGGGCGATGTCTCTGGTAGTGGAGTAACGAATGACGAAAACGAGATTGATGCAGGAACTCTTTTAGACGATATGTTTACTGCGGTATTTCTTTCCTACAATGTCTGGCTTTGAAGATGTCGTTGAATATTTTTGAAGTGTGAGTGATCTCTTGACAATGGCTGCACAAGAGGTGATGTGTTGCTTCTAAAAATGGCTGCACAGAATGACTATACAGAAAGCGTATGGATGCTTCCGACAATGACAACACAGAAGGTTTAGGGGTGCTTCTAACAATGTGAGCACAGAGGGTGTGTGGATACTTCCGACAATGGCTGCACAGAAGGCTTGTGATGCTTCGGACAATGACTGTGCAGAAGGCCTGCAATGCTTCCGGCAATGATTGTGCAGAAGGCTTGTGATGCTTCCGACAATGACTGCACAGAAGGATTGTGAGTGTTCCCGACAATAACTACTTAGAATGCACACTGAAGCATTAGCGCTCTTGTCTTTTTGTAGCGAGGATGAAGTAACTCTGCTTATTTGGTCTAAATATCTAAATGTGTAATCGAGTCAGAGATGACCAGGGCTGTATTTTATTTGACAGTCTGTTTGGTTTACTCCGGGCGTTACTTTAGCGACTAAATTCCAGAATAAGGTTTCACTTGCATCAGCTGTGGCGATTGGAATACAATTTTTGATCAGGTCGCGTACGTGAATGTATGTCACAGAGTACGACGAGAAAATTGCAGGGGTTGTTGGGAAAATATGAAACGATTTATTATACCTGAGATTCATAACCGTCAAGTTCTTTTCTTTATTAAACTATAAAAGCTTTATTATGTACAGCTGTTTTAAACGTCGGTGGTGATATTCGTAGTTTTTAATCTAATCGGGGAAGCGAATGAATTAACAGGCTGCGGGATCATGCTTAAAAAAATTCTGTAGAACAGTTTTTAATTAATTAAGAATTTAATGCAAAGTCGAACAAATCAGTCAAAGTGAAAAGAATGCTTACTGTGGAATGGGGAACAATTTAAAACCATTTGCAGGCCAATCATGAACGAATGCGGTTTTACTTTAATTTGCCGGGGGAGGGGGGGGGCATAAATTTTGTGTATTTGCGACGATCGTCATCGTTGCTTTCTTGCGTAAATGTCAACATGACGTTTCGCCCGCATTTGTCTATATCAGATTGCCTGACATATGTCATTTTGACGTTTCTAAGGTCTGTCATTTCGACGCTTGTCAATATGACATTTCTGACGTTTGTTGTCAGCTGTCATCATAACGTGCTTCGTTGGTCGCTACGCAACGTGCGAGTCCCCACATAAACTAGAAGAAATTGAATTATCTGACAACGGAATTTTTTTTGTCAGTTATCGTCAGTTGTTTGCCCATGTGGTACAATTGACGCTATATTGTCTACCGTTAAGTAGGTGTCATTTATTTTTCAGCATTTTACGTCATTTCATGTTACTAATTTATTTATTTCTTTTTATATGTCGCACGATAGAATGTATTGTAAGTCTCTTCTGCCATTTTATTTATTTTTTTTACAGCCTGAATGTCAATCATTAGGGAATATTTGATATTAATAAAAACCTCTCAAAAATGTGTCGTGATGAGAAAGTTTTAATAACGTTTTCAGAATTATTATGAACACACAAATAAAACGCCCCCATTGGAATACAGGGGTGACATTAGCAATTGTTCACGATGCTGTGCATTCAAAAATCTAGAAAGAAGGAAGGAAGGAAGGAAGATGAAAAAATATGAGCTTTCAGACGTCTTCTCAACACTGGGAGAGTCTACGAGAACAGATGTGCAAACACCCACAATATTAATAGGTGGACATAAATAAAGCATTATTTCAGTTCAAATTAATAATAAACAGATTAATATAACACAGTGACTAAGAGTGCCACCGTTTTTGAAAGAGATGCGTCTAAATAAAGCAGTGTCTGCCTCGCGCATACTAATTTCTCATAGTCACAAAATATACGTGGTGAACTAGCAAAATATAAATAGAAAAAAGTACAGACCGTCTGGTGTCGTTTCCGTTTCACTTGTCCAGTTCGTCTAGGCGTAGGTGTGCGATCTTCAACACATGGTCAGCCTCCTCTTTGTTACACATTATAAATCTACGATTTTACGATCGGGAAAAACCTAGACGAGCCAGACGTCCAAAATATGTTAAAAACATTTGAATAAACATGGTGACATGTTTTTTATCGCTTTATTTATTATACAAAGTGAATTTATATTTAAAAATAAAAAAAAATTAAGCCAGAACTTCTAAGTAGTAGTGCATACGTATGTACAATCATGACCAAAGATAATGTCATAGGTAGAAGGAGAACCAAGGCTATAAAGGCGATAGTTTACTAGGGCCTCCTTCTCTCGAAAAGTTGCTAACAGACTCAATAGAGTAGAAATAGGTAAGAAGTAGACTCATTCTTACGAGGTATTGCAAGGACTCCCTTAGGAGATCCTTCAATTTCCCTCTTCTAAAATTCCAGGTGGCATCTAAATATTACAATTTTCTTCTTTCTTCACTCAATTAACTGGCTTTAGAAATGAGAAACGAAACAGTTACTAATAAATATGTATATTTTTTGATCTAAGACAACTGCGATCTAGTTAAGAAATACCCAAGTGTTTCATAAAACGCACCATTGAACACAGGTGGTGATCAAAAGCATGAAATCATGAAACTCAACGCCCACAGCAGCGTTGCGTTAAAGCAGAAATTTATATATTTTTTTTATATTTCTTCATCTTTATAGTTACAACAATAAACGGTATGTATGTGCGTTGTGAATGGAACGGTAAAACGAGTAGGCATGCACATAATAATGTAACACATGGTTCATGAAATAAGTTGCGACATTTCTGCTACGTGGGCAGATCAAATAATAGACAAATATCGTCAGGAAGGAAGAGTACTTCATTGATGAACTGCGTGTGTGAATGGCGCAGATGTTCTCTTCACGCCTTCGTCTTTTTAATTACTGGTAATTTATGCTGAGTACAAAACGAAACCTCTCTCATGTGCCTACACTTGAAACGAGTAAAAATTTATACGACGACGTGGGTGAGGAGTATTTCATTTTAAGAGTCGAAGGGTATACCTGGAATGAACGCGCGTTGTATCATTGTTTTATTGCAACCACGCGACAAAGTAGAGAAGATTTATTGCTTCATACGAGAAGTAATGGATAACATGATAAATTATCATCTATTTTATCCACCCACATCACTCCCTGAATACTACCGAAGAAAGGATCTGCTAATCCATTTAATTACTTCGTTGCCACTCTTTTAAATATGTATATATTTAAAATCCCATGCGTCGAGAAACCTCTTCAACGTGTGCTGGCTTTATCTGAATTTTTATTCACGCCTACAAGTCAGGTCAAGGTGGACTCCGGATTGATATCAGAACCAGTCATTTATTCACAAGTGTCAGCGCACATGTGTTCAAATTATTCCGTTTTGTATCTTTTCTTTTTCGTTATTTCTGCGCTTGTACTTCCACTTTTGTACGTGGCAATTTCTCCATTCAATTTTGCAACTGCAAATTTTTTGAGTTCTTGCGGAATTGCTAAGGGAAATCAAACGGTGTCGTGTCAAGGTTGGGCGTGGAAAGGAAGAAAAGCGTACGTTATCAAAAAATGCCGCCCGTGTAGGTGTCGAAATGTCAAAGGTTGCCTTTTGTCACTGTTATTATTATTAATTTATGCCATTAACGCTATCGCAATCACGTCATAAATTACGTATAAGCCAGAATCGAAAAGAAATATGGTAACTGAAGGCGTAAGGATAAAATAGATTTTAAAATTTATTTTATTCTTACGACTTCCTCTAATACATGAAGTTCTTATTTAGTTTTGTTGAATTATCTATCGGGCATCATTTTCTACGTTCTTTGGATATCTTCAAGTGCTTAGTTTTCCCATCGCCTTTTTAAGTGGGCCAAATATTTGGGGCAAGGTTTGGCGAATAGGAACGACTCTCGAAGTATAGGTTTTGGATGATTGGAATATGGAGCCTAATGTTGGTATGTTGCATCTACATCTGAATCGGTTTTTTGAGAAACCCCGTAAGTCGTATGTTTGCCAGAATCGAGTTCTTGTCAAAAATCGATTACAGTTAAACGGAGAAACACTATCAGCTCAGGCCACCACCACCAGCCATCAGTTAGGGAAAGAATTGCATGTTTATTTGCGAAATCCTCAGTCAGTGACTTATGGGAAAGACCCCAATCATTACGAAAAAAAAAAAATTACGACATAGAGAAACTGGTGAGATATATTTATGTAAATGCTATTCAGGGTAGAAAATGATGTTGAATCGTGTGCCTGGTATTAGACTAAAGTAATCTGCAGAAAAAAGTCTGTCCTGCCTCACGACTTAGTTTTTTTTTCAGTTTCCCAAAAGTTGCTGGCAATTGACTTATGGGGTTTCTCAAATAACCAATGCACTTAGATTTGATTACAAGAGAAGAATATTCCTTCTCGTTCACCTCAAGAAAGACTCAGTAATGGTCCTCCCTAGAAATGGGCTTTTTTGATTGATTTTAGAAAGGAGAAAAGACGAGAGATGCCGCCATGTACTCAAAACATCACATTACATCGCGTCTTTTAGATTTGACTGGAAGTTCAACATTATTTTTTAGATTTGGTGCCCCCCTCTCTTCTCAAGCATTTTGTGCATCAAAGTAACACATTTTACCTCTAGTTTTGTGATTGATCCTGGGATGACGAGGAACGCCCATATATTCTAGAGCACGCCGCGTCGTTTGGATTTGATTACAAATTGAATTTGATTCCTTAAAAGATCTGAATACGCGGTCGTTTCACCCTCAGGTTTCAAAATGACTTCTGATTTACTCCAAAAGAGACTAAGAGATGGGCTACATCCGGTTTTTTTTAATTGATTTTAGTAAGGAGAAATGACGAGGAATGCTCTGTACTCTAAAGATTATGGATTTGAGGGAAGTTCAAAATTATTCTTTAGATTTAATGCCGCCCTACCTTCCTTTCATTCACCTCAAAAGAGAGTTGGAATGGTCCTCCCTAGAAATGGGTTTTTTTTGATTGATTTTGGAAAGGAGAGAGGACGAGAGATGCCTTGTAGTCAAAAGTTCACATCACATCGCGTCTTTCGGATTTGACAGGAAGTTCAAAATTATTCTTTAAATTTGGTACCTCCCTCTCAAGCATTTTGTGCTTCAAAGTAACACTTCGTTCACCTCAAGTTTTGTGATTGATTCTGGGATGACGAGGGAAGCCTATATATTCTAGAGCACGTCGCGTCGTTTGGATTCGACTACAAATTGAATTTGATTAAATTAAAAGATCTGAATACGCGGTCGTTTCACCCTCAAGCGTCAAAATGACTTCTGGTTTACTCCAAAAGAGACTAAGAGATGGCTACATCCGGATTTTAGCAAGGGGAGATGACGAGGAATGCTCTGTACTCTAAAGATCATGTAACGACATTCGGATTTGGTTGTAAATCGAAAATGATTCTTTAAAAGATCTGAATACTCGCCTACTCAAGCGAGTAATAGTTAAAAGAAACACCCCAAATGACACTTAGTATAATTTTACTTGTAGATGACTACGTATAGAAGTTCTTGGACTTATTATGGTAAGGAGGGATGACGAGTGACGTCCTGTATTCTCGTGCCTCTTGGATTTGATTGCAAATCAAAAATTATTCCTTAGGAGATTTAAAACTCGCCACCTAGAGCTAGTAATTCTTAAAAACGACACCTCAAAGGAGACTCACTATAATTTTACATGCAGATGGCTATGTTCAGAACTTCTTTGATTGATTTCTATAAGGAGGGATGGCGAGGAAAGCATCATATGCATGTGAGTTTGATTGAAAGTCGAAAAAACTACTATTTATACTCGTTCCTTTAAACGAGTACTTCAAAATGATACGAGTCGCCCTAAAGAGAACAGAGCATAATTTTATTTTCCTATCCAGAATTAAATACTCCCCTTCTTAAGTGAGTAGGTACTTAAAAATGGCACCGTTACAGAAAACTTAGTATAATTTTACCTGCAGATGGCTACGTGCAGAACTTCTTTGATTGATTTTGATAATGAGGGGACGAGGGATCACCTGTATTCTCGCGTCATATCGATTTCATTGTAAGTCGAAAATTGTTCTTTAAGAGATCTGATGACCCGCTCCCTCGCACGAGTAATACTTCAAAATGATGCTTGGGTCACCCCCAAAGTACCCTCAGCATAATTTTTCCTGTCTAGAACTTTTTGGTAAGCAAACGTGGATTTGATTGCAAGTCGAAAAGGATTCTATAGGAAATCTGAATGCGCAGCTTATTTCAACGACGAGACTTAGGTCTCTCGATTGAAATGAACTCTGCCCAGGGGAGATAACTTGTGAATACTATCAGAAACATCAAGTAATCACTTGCGAAAACTTCTACATTTTCAACCCTAATCTTCAACTCAGATATTTTTACAATGTGAACGTCAGTCCATCGTGAAAAATTAAAGTTCAGTTAAAGCTAAATTCTGGTCACTTCCTTCCTCCCATTTAGCTTCCTTTGAATATTTCGCTGATGTGCAGATGAAATGATGAGATTTTCCCAAAGTGAAACTTTTCCGTCTTGATGGAATTCTGCCTGAGGGTCTTCTCCGACCAGTTCTTTTCAGAAGAACGCTCATCGAGTTAGGTCATAAGTAGTAGAGTCCCTTATTAGGCGAATAATACTTCAAACACTCCAACCTAATCCTCCCTGCAGAGCTGTTAGGTTGATTTTGGTAAAGACCGTACTCAAAAGATCACATCGCATAATATCTGCAGATGGCTGTGTCTGAGACTTTTTTGATTGAGATGGCGCCATTGAACGCACTTTTATTTGCAGTTGGTGGTAGCGAATTTCAAAGACAATTCTTGCTAGGAGACTATCGCCTTCTACTCAGTGCTTTCTGTAGTCTGTAAACCTGGAATCCCAAATCACGACTAATGCTAAGAATTTGGGTAATTTTTTATTTTGATTTTTGGTTCAGGTTCCAACTTCTTTAATGGAATCAACATCACAAGAAGGTATGATTGATTCAGTGAGGAAGCGTCTTTGACAAACCTCGTACCATTTTAGAACTTCTTGCTCCCTTTTGTGAATCGATATTGTGTGAAGCAAATGGGTTACACTTTTCGAATATTCAGTTATGGAATACGCTGTGTATTTCGTATATTGAGTTTAGAGTCTTAGCATTAAGAATTGATAAAAAAAACTGTTTCTAAAATTGTTACCTTCAGTGTTTTGGTGCAACAAAAAGGAAAAATTTGAAGAAACATTTTTAAAATGAGTCGGGAACCATTAACAAGGTAAAATTACATTCGAAGAACCGTGTTCGTGATATCCAATTTCCAAAACAGGCGTTCGTTTTCACCGCGATCCGCTCAACCATAAAACATCGCCTATCAGGGCATCGGGGAGGAGAGCGAGAAAAAGAAGATTCCTCCGCACACCACAAAAACTAAATAAGAGAACCTTCTCGACCGTATAGCAGCAGCGGCGGCGGCGGCAGCATCAGCAGTCACCTCAAGTCGAGGTGACTCTTATTATTTTATTTTCTTGTTATTTATTCGATTCGCCGTCACAAAATCTCTGGCACGACAAAAGGAACTGCCAGCCGCGGATTCCATTAAATTTAAATTGCGTCAAAGTTAATGCCTCTACGCACCACAAAAAGTCGCTCTCACTGAATATTCTTATTCTCGTTCCGAAAAAAAGTCGTGACAATAACAGATATTCTAGAAACGCTTGTATTGTGCTTGTTTTTGGGCGAACTTTTGTTCCTCTTTCGGTATGGGAGTCCTTTTACGAAGTACAATCACGTCATTAATATGAAGTTTCTATTTAATTAAATATTGAGTCGCACCAGAATAATAATAGTAATAATGCATTACTTTCGATGAAATAAGAACTAGAGCACGGCTTTACGTATATCAACCGCAAGGAATACGTCTCACTCATTGAGGTAATAACAATATTAATCATTTATGACCAATCAAGAAACAATACGAGTGTCTGAATCAAAGGTGGCGCCTGGGCCCATTGCACCACAAATTAGAGCACCCGTAATCTACAACGCACAAAGTTTACCAATTTTATTAATTTCTCAAGGATATAGAAGAGATTTTATTACCCTTCGTCAATTCAAGCAAATCAAGTGTACCCACATTAATTTATAATCTTGTTCGTGTAGTTCGCGACTTCTATGGAAGTTACCGGGGTCCTCAGTATTAAACACCATATGATTGGGCACGCAGCGACGAATGTCAAAACATGGCAGCCAACAGACAATAAACTCGCTGCGTTACCTTATTTAGCGATGCCTATTATATCCAAGTGGAAATTAAGTTAATTAAATGTGACGATACGCAGAGATGTAAAGAAACAAAGACGGCAATAAAACAGCTCATCTTAATGACCACATGTTAATGGTCTAATAACTGTTTATGTGTTGCGGGGGTCGGATTGTTGTAATGAGCAAGAGCACATGCGGCAAGAGGTCAGGTATAAGAGGAGGGAGAGAGGATACAGGTAAATGACACGTGCCCACGTTGTCATTATTGGATTCGAGTGGGCCTATGACGACCCACGCTTCTTTTGCGACCATCTGATGATACTGCTGACGATTAATGCAAGGATTTGTGTAATAATTACCATCGACACCAAGTCGTGGCATTTCACTTATGTAGGCTCGAATTAACTCAATATATATACACATAAATTACTATAATTTGCTGGTACTTTGAGTTTCTCAGTTACAAAGTTTTAGTTTCCGTCGAAAGTTTTTGCGTACTTAGACCAAGTTCTTCTGCATACATATATTAATGTGAGAACCCTGAGAACCCTTGAAAAGCGAAACTAATAAAGTGCTTGCGAAGTTAATTGTTATACCTATACACGGTTCAGTCAACAATCGTAACTGTCTGAATGAGTTTCGTATTAAATATGCAAACGCACCGTGATATGTGAACATTATTACTTGCGATGAATAATGGATTTACGTTTAAATTTAATTTCCGTAATAAATCAAACCATGTTTATACAGTGCATTTGCATAGTGAAACACATTGCTAGCGGATAACGTTCATTTGTATATGTAAAAACATCCTTAATGGCACTACATTACTACAACTTAAGATATTGTTACGATATTTTATTTAAACACGAGCTCGTCATTACTCATTCTACCTCCTTTTCAACTATTGTTTTGTAAGGTAATTTTTGCTGTGGAGAGCGAGGGACTTACATTTTCAAAATATAACACAAAAAGAAGACAAAAATCAAGAAAAAACGAGTGAAACAAAAATATACAAAGCAGAGACACAATCGCAGGCAGCATCTAAGCGTGAAAGCAGAGATATTTCCGAGCATCTTATTATAATAAATCGTGACCATTAACAGACACCGTGATATTGTTATCTGGAAACACGTGTTTCTCTCGAAACCGCATACCGGGTAGGGCAGGTTGACTTGGTTATACATGAACGCGCGTTCCTCAACCGTAAGAAAACACAATGGCCAAACGTTACGCTCAAGCGGGTGACAAAAACTTCAGGCCGATGGAATTACACGTAGGTACGTTGACGTTACAAAAATACCTCGTATTTGTTTCGTTCTAAATTCGAAACGTCGCGATTGAAATTTACTTCGCCCCGAAGAAACACCCGTTTTTTCGTTCTCACGAATATAATTTGATTAAGCTATTTCGTAGCGGAACGTAGACTGTAGGATGCTGGAAAAAAGTCGATGGTTAACACTGCAAAATAACAAAGAACTATAAAATTTCAAACGGCACGTTTTATGAACAAGAGCACACCAGAAAAACGAGTAATTTAGGAAGTTTTTGATCCAAACAAAGCAAATTGCACTTCTTGTAGAATTTGACATCGTAAAGAACACCTTTGAAATGAACAGAATTTACTCTCTTGAGAAAACACAGTGTCCCTGTCCAAAACTACAAAGAACAATAAGGTTTCAAATGGCATATTGTACAAGAACGCGCCATAAAAGTAAGTCATTTAGGAACATTTCGAATCAAACAAAGTAAAGTGCATTTCTTATAGAATTTGACATTGTAATGCATACTTTTGAAAAGAACAGAATTTGCTCTCTCAGAAGAATATATTATCA
This sequence comes from Serrognathus titanus, assembly GCA_039766575.1. Taxonomy (NCBI): domain Eukaryota; kingdom Metazoa; phylum Arthropoda; class Insecta; order Coleoptera; family Lucanidae; genus Serrognathus; species Serrognathus titanus. The sequence goes on from CM077914.1 coordinate 11,198,950, forward strand.
TTGTCTTAAACAACAGAAATCAATAAAATTTCAAGTAACACGTTGTACAGGACCACGCCATAAAAGTAAGTCATTTAGGAAGAACCAAATTACACTTGTTGTAGAATTTGACATCGTAAAGCACGTTTTTGAAATAAATTTGTTCTCCAAAAGAAAGATACAATCACTGTCAAAAAAAAATAAAGAACAATAACATTTCAAGTGGCACGTTGTACAAGAATACGCCATTAAAACGAGTCATATAGGAACACTACGATCCAAACAAAGCAAATTATATTTCTTGTAGAATTTGACATCGTAGAGCACACACACAGAATTAGATCTTTCAATACAACTGGGGAGCTGAATGAATAAATCTCATCAGTGGTTCTACACATGACACTTTACGGACAATGACATGAAAACTAAACGACTACCTTTTAAATTGTTTAACAAATGAATTACTAATTTCAATTGTGTAGTCATCGACGCGCTCTATTGCGGTTTGCTTTAACTTTTTTGAGAGCATTATTTTCGTGAAAAATTACGGCGCTATGTGATGTATTGCTTCTTAAATTATAGTTCTGTCATTTAATTTGTTTCTCTCCTTATTCGGCTTATTATTAAAGATTCTTTAAAAACTACTCTGAGATTTTAAATAAAAATTGGAAGTTTTAACAAATAAAATATACATTAACAATGAAATTTTACGAGAACAAAGAAATTTATAACAAATTTTAAAATTACCAACGTCGGTCGTTCGAGAGCAGAGACGCACAATGGCGCGATTTCCTATTGCCGAGTCAATGAGAAAGGAAAACTTTATCTCAGTAACCTGATATCAGTATTGATTTGAAAACGCATCCAAAGCTCATAAGAGCGATACGAACACCCGGTTTCTTTCTAGAAACAAGTAGAGCTTATAATCAAATGATTAAAATAAAACTAAAAAAAATGATTCCTTGCAATCACATTAAATTAACAAAAGCGCCATCTACAGATTTTCCGCGAAAGTACACGTTTCATCATTAATGCGTTTTTTTGAGTTTTGTGTTGCCTTTAACTAATGTTCTATTGGTCTTGTTTTTTTTTTTTAAAGACATTCACACCTATTACGATAACATTGTGTTATCATCAACACCATCTACAAAGCTTTTAGTTAACGTTCTTCATTTTGTTTTCTTAAAAGGCAATGAAACTTGTTATAACAACATTTGTTATTTCTTACTCAGCTTGTATTATTAGTGGAGCCGTCTATTGAACTCCCTTGCAAGTATTCGTCTCAACACCAGCGCCCTCTTTTAATTTTTTAATTACCTTTTAACTGATGTTTTCCATTTTATAAAAAGCAATGAAAATAACATTTATTAATTGTTGATCACACTGTTTTACTGGTAGCGCCATCTATTGAGCTTGTGCGCAAGTATTCATCTCGTTATCAACGTCCTCTTTGATCTTTTTTTTTTTTCATTACCTAACTGTTTTTTTAATGGCAATGAAAATAACAACATTTATTAATTTTTAATCGCGCTGTATTATCAGTAGCGCCATCTATTGACCTTCCGTACAAGTACTCACTTGATCTCCAATGCCTTCTTTCGAAGTTTTCGTTATCTTTTAACATTATTTTCCTTTAAAGGTAATAAAATAATAGCATTTATTAATTGTTAATCACACTGTATTCTGTAGCTCCATCTATTGAGCTTCCATGCAAGTATTCGTTTTATCTCCAACGCCCTCTTTTAAGTTTTTAATTATTTTTTAACTAATGTTTTTTCTCTTTTTTTTAAGCCAATGAAAATGACATTTGCTACTTGTTAATCACAACGTATTATCAGTAACGCCATCTGTTCAGTTTATGCACAAGTATTCGTCTCATTATCAACGCCCTGCCCTCTTTTGATCCATTCAATTTTTCATTACCTTTTAACTGTTTTTCATTTCTTTTTTAAAGGCAATGAAAATAATATTTATTAATTGTGTCACACGCTGTTATCAGCAGCGCCATCTTTTGAGCTTCTGTGCACGTATTGGTCTCATTACCAACACCTTCTTTTGATTTCCTAATTACCTTTTATATGATGTTTTCCTTTTTTTTAAAGACTCCTTGGCTCTCAAATTTTCAATTTCAATATTCGACAGAAATCGGTGCAAGTACACGGCCTCCTTGGCGGCCTCCCCTAGAGCCATATACTCTGATACAATCGAAGACAGAGCAACGGTTCTCTGCTTCTTGAATTCCTAGGATATAATTCCACCGCTTCAAATAAATGCATATCCCGTACACGATCGCCTGTCATCTGGGTTTCCACTTCTACATGCGTCCACGTAACCGGCTAATGCACTAGGTTGAGAAAAAAAGCTGGTCCAAGTTCTAAGCTTCCTTTCAGGTCTCGTAATAGTCTCGTAATACTCGTTTTGCAGCTAACTAGTGACTTTTCCAAAAGAATTATTAAAGTGACTCAACGGGTCTGTAGCGCGGGTTGTAACAGATAGAGTTCTTATTAATTCACGATAGGGCGACTCATTTCCATTAGACTCAGTCCAAGGCTCGGATTTGGATTATTTTACACTGGGGCTGTCCACAGGGGTTGACACAGGGTTGCAGTTGTAGTATGAAATCGTTGAAGAATATCCTCGATGTACCTTGTCTGGTTCACTCGAATGCCATTTTCGTTTCTTCCGAAGTCCATTCCCAGACAGCGTTTCAACTCACCAGGGTGGTTCACCTCAAATGACTTCTTCAGGTGTTCACCAAAATTTGTAATGTCTTTCTGGCTTTTTGACATAGGTAGGTACACGCAGCTCACCAAGGTGGTTCACCTCGAATGACTTCTTCAGGTGTTCATTAAAATCCGTAATGTCTTTCTGGCTTTTTGACATAGACAGGTATACGCAGGGGTCTGTTGCTCTAAAATCTTGAATCTCACGACCTAATCGTTTGTGCCATACACGTCCTGCCTGAGGTAAGCCATACAAGCTCTACTCGTCAAGCAAACTTTGTTTCCGTTTGAAAGCTCCTTCAGCATTATTTCTGCTTTTCTCAAGATGTCGCAGTTCTTTTGTTTCTTTCTAATGATGTACTCTAGAATTTCTTCCATGAAGTCTGGTACCTCTTCGTCTAGCGTACCATTCAGGTAAGCTGTGGTAATGTCATATTTCGGTATGCAGCGAGTGCTATCCCCAGGCAAATTGATTTGAGATGCGTAATAGATGCGTAGGTTTCATGAAAGTCTGTCAAAAGCTACAAATCTGGCCTTTCGCCTTTCCAACTTTCCATCGACACCTTACTTGTCACTCAATACGAATCGAGTTCCGTTAACTCGATTTTCTGATCGATCTACATATCGCATGTATTATTTATCAAGATAGATTTTACTTCGCTGGCCATTGCCTCCATCCATTATGTGGATTTTGAACTAGACATGGCTTTTAAAATTGGAACTTCTGTTCAAAAGGCAAAAATTGTAATCTAGTTTTGGGTTCACCATGTAATACTGGGTCTACCAGGTCCTTCTGCGGTCGACCACGGCCGCGTTTAACCTCTTGTTGTGGAATCTTCTTACGTTCGAATCCTAGAAAATTGGATTCTTCTTCCTTTTCTGGAATGTCTGTTGGGATATGAGGACCCAAATCTCCATTGTTTGAATTGTTTAGCAAATGAATTACTAACTTCAAACAGATACTATCACTGTTCAAACCAATAAAGAACAGTAACATTTCAAGGTGCATGTCGTACAAAAGCATACCGTTTAGAAACACGGATTGTTCTTCCAAGGAATCGTCAAAAACCATATATTACATTTAATACATACAAACATATAAGCGTTTAGAGGCCTTTTAGGCCCATTGCTTGATGAAATCGTTCCATTTCTTCCTATCCTTTGCCACCTTCCTCCAATTCTTGCTTCCTTTTTCTTTCACGTCCGCCATTACAGCTTCTAGCCATTTTTTTCTTGGTCTACCCCTCCTTCTCTTCCGGTACCTTCCATCCTATATCCTTAATTAGTCTATCCTCTTCTAATCTTTCAAGGTGACCCACCCTCTGTAGACGTCGCATTTTATAAAGTGTGCTACTGAGGCTTCCCCGTACAGCCTGTATATATCATCATTTGTTCGTCTCTCCCACCCTTCTTCCGTCTTCCTCCCATCAAAAATCTTTCTTAATATCTTTCTTTCCAGGATTTCCAGTCTTTCTTGGTTTTTCTTTGTCATTATCCACAATTCACAGCCATATGTTACTGTTGGTCTTATTACAGATTTATCTTAGTTCTCCTTAAAATTTCTTTCTTTGGATTAAATAATTTTGTTTAGCCCACGCATCTGTTAGCCTTTATTTTACATTTAATACAGTAGTCAAAATACATTATTATTTCCATGGGTTACCTAATTATGACGGTTCAGAAGCTACAGCTGGAACAAACCCAAAAATATATGAAAATGATCTGGTCATAATTTCTGAAACACTCTGTATTATAATTATGCAAATCCGCAACACCATTTCTTTTTCGTACGATCATCATCGTCATCATATCATTTCTGGGATTGTTGCTTGCGCGAATAGACACAGCGGAACAAATCCATTTGAATTATAATAAAGTATAACGAAACCAACGGCGGGTTCAGTTATGGAAAGTGAGCGGAGAGAAGAGAGGGATGAACAATGGAGGGTTGACTGGTCAAGAAATAAAGATGGAGAGACGAGGCCCCATCAGATATGCAGAGTTATCTGGAGTGAGACGACGTCGCCGTAAAACAACGACGAACGAACAGAGAAAAGAGAGAGGCCCGGGCAGTGCAGATTATTGTATGGAAATGAAGCGTGCAACTTGATGTCCGTAAAAAGAACAAGACCATCTGTTTCAACACCCAGCGTTCGTCAAAATGTATGAGATTACAGACGATTTCATGAACGAACATGTTTTGTGCGTGCATAATTTATAATATATTATAATCTAAAAGGTGTGCGATATAATCGATTAATCAAATTTATAAGCGTCAGTTTACGTTTTAAATATTTCAAATAATTTAATAAGTACGCACAAAACGAAGAGAGATACGATAAAATCGGTTTGTAGGAACACTTCTAACAATGAGTCATTAAAATGCAACGCCCATTAAGTATGATATTGTATCTGTATATTAATTACGTTACACCTTTTCAGGTAAGGTATATACATTTTTCACTTAATGTATTCATTATGCGTTGCTGTTATTTGTTTATTTCGCGTCTAATCCACATAACATAATACACGCCGAATGGTATTGTAATACAATAGTAATAAGTTGTGTCTGTCTACATACAATTTTATTATACAAGTTATGTAGCCTAGTGGACAATAAAATCCGAGCAAGTATGCATATTTAGAGCAAGTTAAGTGAAGGGTCAAACTGCACAAAATTGTCAAGTTAATGGTTAGACTAAACCACCTAAATAAGCAGTTTTTAAGAGAGTGTAGGTATCAAAGGATTTGTTGACAGTGTAAAGTTGCATCAATTTGGTCTTGTCACTATTGAGCATTATTCCATTTTGAATATACCATGATTCCATTTCGCTGAATTCCCTAACAAGGTCATCAGTACATCAGTATTTGGAGCAGTAAGCTTGTAACGTCTACATAAGAAAAGGAACGTTTTCCCTAAAATATGGGTAACGGTTTTCCTGTGGTATTAATTTGGAATCCGTATTTCTCCAAGGATATAGAACTCCTAGAAAAGGTGCAACGTGGGGCGAAAAAATACCAGCAACTCTTCGCAATTTTCCACAAGGACCATCCGTCATCGACTTACATCATTACACGAAAGAAGGTATGAAGAAGACTTAATTGAAGGATGTAAAATCTTTTTTGGGTTTTGAAGGATGTAAAATCTTTTTTGGGTTATACACCTGTAAAATCTTTTTTGGGTTATACACCTGTAATTTGGGTTAACTGTTATTAAAAAATCGCAACACCCATCTAAGAGGCAATGAATTTAAGCTTACGATTTTTCGATCTCAGAAAACGCTTTTTCACAAATCGAACTGTAATAGAATGGAACAAAAAAGTCTTCCAGCGTTGTTTGTTACCTCAGCCACGTTGAGTAAATTCAAACGTGAAATGAACAAATGTGTTGTTACCCAAAAAGCTTTCGTAACTTATATCATGTAGTGCTGCTTCTTGCATTCGTAACTTTTAACATATGACTAAGACCCAATAGGTCCCCGAACTCCAACACTGTTTATTTTGCTAATAACAGACCATGGTCTTGGAATTTCAAACGCCTTATTCACACCCATGTAAAAAAGACTCAATGGTTTCTGGATTTACTGGATTTAATGGTTTAGTTGGCGCCTTCGAGGGATAAATCCCATAGAAGTCGTCTTTTGTCATTAATTAACATTTATTTACTTTTCTCTCTTAAATCGACTCTCATTTATGTTTTTTATCAATCGATTGTTATTTTTTCTTCCGTTAGTTGATTTTCTTTTGTTTTTCTTTTTTACTTCATAAGTCGATTTTCTTTTGTTTGTTTTACTTCATTAGTCGATTTACTTTTGTTTTTTTCTTTGCTTCATAAGTCGATTAGCTTTTGTTTCCTTTTTTGCAGCGTAAATCGGTTTTCTTTTATTTTCTCGGCATTTTTTATTTTTTCAGATTTTCTTTCGTTTCTTGCCATTACTTAAAGTTTATTTATTTTTTCCTCTTTAATCGTCTCTCATTTATATTTCTTTTCAATCGTTTGTTATTCATTTTCTTCCGTTAGTCGATTTTCTTTTGCTTCTTTCTTGTGCATAAGTCTATTTTTCTTTGTTTTCTCAGCATTTTTTTTTTATTTTTTAACATTTGTTGGCATCTTTGCTGGGTAAGTCGTCTTTTGTCATTAACTAACATTTATTTACTTTTCTCTCTTAAATCGACTCTCATTTATTTTTTTTTCTCAAGCGATTGTTATTTATTTTCTTCCATTAGTCGTTTTCCTTTTGTTTTTTTTTTTTACTGCATAAGCCACTATCGTTTGTTTTTTCTTGCTGCATAAGTCGATTATCATTTGTTTTGGCTGCATAAATCGATTAGCTTTTGTGTTTTTTTATGCATAAGTCGATTTTCTTTTGTTTTCTCAGCATTTTTTATTTTTTGACATTTGGCCATTGTTGCTGCGTAAGTCGTTTTTTGGTCATTAATTAACGTTTATTTATCTTTCCCTCATTAATCGACCGTCTTTTATTTTTCTTTATCAATCGATTGTTAAGTATATATTTTCTTCCATTAGTCGATTTTCTTTTGTTTTTTTTTTTCTGCTGTATAAATCGATTTCTTTGTCATTACTTAACTTTTATTTATTTTTTTCCTCTTGAATCGATTTCATTTATTTCTCTTTATCAATCGATTGTTATTTATTTTCTCTCATTAGTCGATTTTCTTTTGTTTTTTTTACTGCGTAACCCGACTATCGTTTGTTTTTTTTTGCTGCATAAGTCGATTATCATTTGTTTTTGTTTTTGCTGCATAAATCGATCGGCTTTTGTGTGTTTCTTTTTGCTGCATAAGTTGATTTTGTTTTGTTTTCTCACCATTTTTCATTTTTTGACATTGGCTATTGTTGCTGCGACCCTCTTTTATTTTTCTTTATCAATCAATTATTAAGTGTTTTTATTTTCTTCCATTAGTCGATTTTCTTTTGTTTCTTTTTGCTGCATAAGTCGATTACCTATTGTTTTCTTTTTTGGTGTACAAGTCGATTTTCTTTTGTTTTCTCCACACTTTATTTTTTGACATTTGTTACCATTGTTGCTGCGCAAGTCGTTTTTTGTCTTTAATTAACATTTATTTATTTTTCCCCTCTTTAACCGACTGTCATTTATTTTCTTTACTAATCGGTTATTTATTTTCTTCGATTAGTCGATTTTCTTTTGTTTTTGTTTTGCTTTATAAGTCGTTCAGCTTTTGTTTCCTTTTTTTCTTTTTTGATGCATAAGTAGATTGATTACCTTTTTGTTTAATTGACTATTATTTGTTGTCTCCCATTAGTTCTCATTTAGTGACTATTATTCCTTATCGATTATCACTTTCTTTCCTTATTAGTCGATTTTATTTTGTTTTTTTCCTTTTTATTTATTATTTTAACACCGATTGGTTTTTTCGCAGCATATTTATTATTTGTATGATTTATTTTTCTTCTCTAGTCAGGATTTTCTATTTTTTTTTTTGACATTTATTATCTTTTTTGGTTGCGTGAGTCATTTTTTATCATTAATTAATTTAACATTTATTTATTTTTCCCTCGTTAATCGACCGTTACTTATTTTTCATTTTTTTTATCAATCGATTGTTGCTGCATAAGTCAATTTTCTCTTATTTTATTTATTTTTTGCTGCATAAGTCGATTTTATTTTGTTTTTAACTGTCCGTTATTTATTCCCTCTCGTTAATTGTCATTTGTTGATTGATTAACTGATTGATTATTATTTATTTTTGTTCATTAGTTGATTTTCTTTTGTTTTTTTGCGATTTGTTTTTATTCTTCCGTCAATTTTCTTTTCTTTTCTCAGTATTTTCTATTTTTTGACATTTATTATCTTTGTGCTGCGGAAGTGTTTTTTTTTGTCAATAATCACTTTGACGTTTATTAATGTTTCCCTCATTAGTCGACAGACTTTTATCTTATTTTTATCAATCGATTGTCATTTATTTTCTTCCATTAGTCGATTTTTTTTTTGTTTTTTTGGTGTTACATAAGTCAATTTTCTTTTGTTTTTGGTATTCTTTTGCGGCATAAGTTGATTTCTTTTGTTTTTTATTGTCTATTATTTACTTCCTCTCTCTAATCATACTTCCTTTTTTGACTGTGCTCATTTGTGGCCCGCATTAAAACTACGAAAAAAAGAGAACAAATAACATACGATTTCACGTGCCCAATTTTTAATTGACATTTAATTTCATTTCAGTAAAAATCTACAGGGTGATCTGTGCAAGTCTTTCGTTCAGCCAGTGACACGATATCAAAGCCATTTTAATTTTGGAAAAATTTGCAACAAACTGAGAAAAATCCAGCTGCGTTCTTCACTTGTTTTCCAGTATATACATAATTGGGACCGTTAGATCGCCTACTCGAAAAATTTGATTAACATCGTCTCGTGGTTTAGTTATTCAATTTATGAGGCTAGTCACACTTTTATTGTCGTAATAACAACTGCATTGGATGATGTATTATTACGTGTAGCAGTTTTCAAACGTGTTATAATACTATGAAGTATGCTAGATGATGTTATTTCAAAAGGTTCCTTAGCAATTTGAATAGCCCTCATAAATTCTGCATTGGTACAGGACAAGAGAAGGTTGGATGGATATTTTGGATTTGTTAAGGCCAACACTGTAACCCTACTCGCAGTAACAATTATATCTATTGGAAGGTGTATTAGTATTTATCAGGCCAATAACACTTTTATTATGGTAACAACAACTGCTTTGGCTGGTGAATTAGTATGTGAGCAGTTCTTAAACGGGTTATACTATGAGGTATGCTAGATGATGTTATTCCAGAAGGTCTCTTAACAATTTGAATAACCCCCAGTAAAATCTGTATTGGTACAGGACACGAAAAGGTTGGATAGGGTATCAGATATTTTGGATGTATTAAGGCCAACATTGTAACCCTTCTCACGGTGACAATTTTAGTATGTTTAACAGGAACCAAACCAGTTATACCGTGAGATCTGCTGGATAATGTTATTCCAGAAGGTCCTAATTCCTTAGCAATTTGAATGACCATCATAAAATCTGCATTGGGACTAAAGGTTAGATACGCCTGGAGATATTTTGTAACACTGTAACCTTTCTCACGGTAACAATTTTATCGGAAGGTGCATTACTGGTATCAAACCATGAGGTCTGCTAGATGATGTTATTCCAGGAAGTTTCTACATTCCTTGCAATTTGAACAACCATCGTAAAATCGGCATTGGTAGAAGACAAGGGGAGGTTGGATAGGGCACCAAGTGACCTATAGTTTGGATTTGTTAGGATCAACACTTTAACCCTACCTTTCATATACAATATGCTTGGGTCTTCAAGTATATAACACCTTCCATTTTTAGGCAATCTAAATATAAGATTCACGATCACAGGAAGTATATTGTTAATGACCTGTCCTTCTAATGCTATGCACAAAAGGAAAACAAAAGTAAACCTAATGAATTCATAAAATTTTTTGATAGAACATCCGAGATAAAAACGTAAACATTTGTTTTATTTATTCAGCACAGTTCAGTACGCCTCAGGAACATGCAATTTCATTAATTATAATGCGCATACATAATTGTGTTACACGTTGCAGCAATTGTCTGCTTCAGCTGGCGGTAGTTGGTTAAAAATGAGCAGTCTCTCTACACTATCGCGGCCTTGATCTCGGTTTGTTGTTATTAATGAATATGTTCGCACTTGCATACGGAATTTTATTTATTACGGACGTTATATTTAACTGTCATCAAGACAAAGTAACATTCTTGTTGATTAAGTTTAAACTACTAGAGCGGTTGTAAGGTCCAATTATGAGATTACGAGGGTTACCACTTTAGAAAGTGGAAAAGCCTTTACTGATAGTGAATTATGCTGTTTTATTTGAACAGCATAAGTCAGCAAGTACCCCTATGTTGATTAATCCATACATATTATATGACGACGAATTTTTCTTTCGCCCACATTCGTATTGTTATGATTTTTAACGCTGCACACCGTCAACATTCTATTATGAAATGATATGATTTACCACCCATTGTTCTGCTCCATACCTTCGACTACCTAAACAAAGACCGTTCATATCAATGTGTAACAGTTTTAATCTGCTTTGTTCCCATTGTTTCAAAAGCGACTGACTTCGTACAAATATTTTCTGTCGTGATACGTACGAAATCGTTTGTGAAATAAGTGTACTCATATAGTGACGCAGTGTTCCCAGAAAGCCTTATCAAAACTAGTGTATTAAGTGTAATATATCCATCACATGCAATACATCACGTATCATCTTAAAACATTCCCGTGTATGTTGGCAGTGCATGTGCAAGTTACTTCACGCTTCGCTAATCAAGTTTTGCATAACAAAAACGTGCAATTCAACCCTCCACCGTAGATGATGTTTTGGTTAAAATAATTAGTTACGCAGGTCTTTTATTGCCTATAGTAATACGTCGCGACCGGTTCTTACAATGTGTCAGCAGCGAGAGATCCAGGCATGTATCGCTTTTTTTATTCGTGCCCCAACCAAGAACAAAAAAGAACGGAATACGACCATTTGTAACACCCTGGCGTCCAAATGAAAGGCTCGCCGGCGATTCTATTTTTTTTTTTTATTTCGTGTGGTTTCGTTCACGGACCAGGTATAATTTGTAAGGTCATATTGAAATTATGATGGCATATTGAATCAAATTCGTCATGAAGTTGTTTTTATTTGGATTCAAAACGAAAGATATTGCCCTTTTTTTTTAAATTATAAATTCGCACGTGAGGAATGACGGCTTCATCTTGAATGCAAAGGCATTTCCGAACAAGTTCCTGTTACACTGCTTTGGTTGGAAAATTTTTCACAGTGGACTGTAAAATAAACAGTTAATTTTTGATTGACCCCTGTATCACGTGTAATTATTGCGGTTCTTTTATTAATGATATTGAAATAATCTTTTCCAGTTTTATAAGCATTTAAGCACTGAAAAAAAAAGAATATATGTACAACAATTACAACTCATTTATTTTAAACTATAATTAAAGATTTAAACATGGAGGAGAATAAATAATGTACAAAAACTTCATATATATTTATAAGTTTCTTGCGTGTAGACTACAGTTCTTCTTCATTAAATGAACTGACTTGCTTAAAGGAACTGAAAACGACGATGATCAAACATTTTCCTTCGTTTCGACTTCAATCTGCTGGAATCACCGCAAAAACGAACTTCAATTAAGCGCAAAACACGTAAGTTATGACAGACATAAATAGTAATACGACCTGTCTCTCTACGTGTTGCATTATTAAATTACAGAAATCGCATACTAAGTTTGTGCCTTTCTTTGTAAATTGTAAACAAGGCAGAAATAATTTATGCAGCGTTCGTTTTGCGAACGTGTAATTACACACGTGTCGGCGCAGTCAAAATTCAATTCAAGATTTTTACTAAAGGCGCCATTAATTTCACACCAAACTGGATAGATTAGGATCACCTGACAACGCCAGCGTTATAAAAATAAATTGAATCCCCCCAATTTAAATTTAAAATATCAAGTTCCGGAAACCAAAAAAGAACGACAAGACGAACCACGCGAGACACGGGCATAAACAAAATTCAAGAAATTCGTCGGGGTTAGAAGTATTTCGAAATTCTACACCTATCAGATATAACAAAAAAATGAAGGAACGAAAAGAAAAAAGTGAATCACACGTTTAAATTGAAGAACTCCAAAGGCTGCCGCCATGGAGGATTTATACATGTGCAGGCGCCTGGATTTGGTATTCGAATTGTGTACATGACAAGATCTCGAATGCGGCGGCCTCCGGTCGAATGGGTTATATTTTTCTTGCCTTTGTAAATTACACCACGGCATTTTGTGATCCTCCTTTTTTTGCTTGTGGAAGATTGAATTTTACATCGTTTTCTTTAGTAAAATTCCGCAAACACCATCAATAAAATACCTACACATTCGCAGCTTTCGGAAAAAAGAAGAACAAAACAATATTGGAAGTTGCAAATCTAAGCAAGTATTGATCTGCTTGAATTTACATTTTAATGTAAGTATAATTCAGATGCAAGTAAATAGCTTGTAAATCGCTTGTGATCAAAATGTCACCCTTCAAAACACACGTATCAACAACATTTCGTGTAACGAAATAAATTGAACCGCGCAGCTGAAATTAAAATATGCTTATTAGTTAAATCACCAAAAAGAGAGGGAAGAAAACAGGCGCCTTTGGACCCGTATCAAACTTTGTGGACAACACTCGTTCATCGGATATGTATACCTGCGTCTTGCCTTCGCAGCTCGAAGGCAAATATCGATGTTAATATTCTGCATACAATCCTAACAATATTCAAGCACGATTTAATAAAGCATGGCACAAAGGTCAGAGACAAGTTCAATATTAGAATTAAAAAAAAAATTGTTTGAATTCAACGTTTTTTCGTTCAAGATGGTGGGTACTTTGCAAATTAAAAAACAGGTTTGATTAAAATTAAATCAAATGCACAGAAGATTTGAATTAGTTTTGATCAAAAATTGCCCAAATTTTTACCAAATAACCCACGAAAGCCTGAAATGAATAAGGTATCAAGCAGAAGAGACCAAAACTTTTGGCTTCTAAACAGAAAGATATCTGAGAAATTTCTTTAAATAATTTAGATTAACTGAGAAAACGTCACAAAAGATGGTCAAAAAGTGACAGGAAATAAGATCATTATTGGTGAGACCAAGGTTTGATCGAAGCTGCCCAAATGGTCTCTAGAAAAGCCCATGGAAAGAGTTGCCAGATTTTATTTTGCAATTACACTGAAGCTGTCACATCAAAGTGCCTCCCTACTTATTAGCAAAGAGAGGATTTTTTAAGGGATTGACGAAACACGCATAGTCGGCTAGCTGACTCGAAGAAGCACTATTGCGGGCTCATTATGGTCCGCTGTAGCAAAAGTATGTGCAGGCGGACCATGTGTGGCATGCATAGTCGGCCAACTAACCATAATGAACTCGAATCAGCTGGCCAACTATGCGTGCTTCGCCATCCCTTAAAATAATAATAATAATAATATTTATTTGAGTCCCAGTGCATCAACAAAATATGAAACATGTACAACGATGATTGGACGGGTCATATTAGAATAGGTACAATTTAACAATAAAATAAAACTAAATGTATGGTTAGGCATATTAGTCAAATTATAATCTAAAATAAACTAAAATAAAATTATTAAATTAAAGTATCGAATATTTGAGATGAGTGTTTTCCCTGGGAGAAAAGTTCTTAAATTACATTTGAAAGTTTGAAGAGTTGAACAAGATTTGATATGACTGGGGAGATTATTAAAATATTCAAGCCCTATGTAGTTGGGTGAATTTCGAACCACCTTTAGTTTGGTAAACTGGGGTCGAAATCGCTCGTTGTCTCTAACGCATCGAGAGTGTACGACGTCTCGTGTTCTCATAACGTTTGCTTTATTTTGAAAGACGTACAGACATAGTTCATACACATAAAGAAATGTGATCGTAAAAATCCGAAGGTTGAAAAACAATTCACGGCATGATGAAGATCCAGCAACATCTGACATAATTCCAATCAGTCTTTTCTGGGCCACAAACACATCGCGAATTAGTGCCGATCCACCCCAGAACCGCACTCCATACCTCAACTGACTTTCAACTTGAGCAAAGTAAAGACTTCTACGTTGTTCTGGACTTAGGATTAAACATAAGTTGCGGAATAAAAATAATAAAGAGCTGAGTTTAGTAACTAATTTTTGACAGTGCTTTTTCCAACTAACATGTTCATCAATAGTTAAACCCAGAAAACGCGTTTCACTAACAGTAGCTGTGTTGCTATTGTAAGGACTTGGAAAAATGCTTTAGAGAATTTATAAAATTAATTTATTTTTCATTTTATTTTAATCATTTGATTATCAGCTCTGTTTGTTCTTAGAAAGAAGCCGGATGTTCGTATCGCTTATGAGCTTCGGATGCGTTTTCAAATCAATCCTATAAAAATTTTCTCATTGAATCAGCAAAAGGAAATCACGCCACTGTCCGTCTCTGCCCTTGAATGAGCGACGTGGGTAAAACTCAGTAAAAACGAGACGTTTACGCCCTCTCGTAACGAGAAAAGTTTCGCTTGGAAGCTACTGTGGGGACCGTCTGAATTCAAATTCTTGCTGATCTCCCAGAATTTCCCTCCTCACTTTTCCAGGAGGTGACGAGCCTTTAAGTAGCTTAAGCGAAGGAGATAAGCCAGTTCCCGGTTTCCTTTTGTTTGCTCCGCGTTAAATCTCTCGTCGAATTTTAATTTAAATTCTTTCTCTTTTCTAAGTTCGAATTTTGATTTTTTTTCCAAAAATTTGTCATCAGTTTGTGAGAACAAAGAATTTACAACAATTTTTAAAATTAATATATATTTTATTTGTTAAAATTTTCGTATTTTATTTAAAATCTCAAAGTAGTTTTTAGAGAATCTTTAATAATAATTCGAACAAGAAGTTGGAGGAGGAAGATCCAACAAACCCAAAATAAGTAAGTCTGAGGTTAAGAAGGGCCAAAATTCAAACTAAGTTCAAAGAGAGCGGGAAGAACGATTGCTGGCTAAAAATTGGCTAAAACTGGAAACGCTACTAATAAAGCAGTCGCTTCTTGCGTCTCGATTTGGTTTGGAAAAGTTTTGGTTAAAAGGGTGGTAAAGTTTAGAAAGGGAGTTCAGAGAAGTCAGAATTTGAGACTTCCAAACTCTTTTAATTTCCTCTGCAAAAGATTTCTATTATAGAAATTTCGTGTTCTGGTTAAAAACTGTTTTGACAAAAATATAAACCACTCTTTCTCCCGTACTGATCAGGTGCTTACACTATTGTTTATGTTTATGTTAACTTTGGGAATACTACGCTGACGGTTGTGGAAAACAATAAAGTCGGTTTTATCAGCATTGAGATAGATTGTTACTAGAAAACCAGTCATTTAAGTCAATTCAAAAATTATTACATTTAAGAGAAGCCTGAGCAAGGGATTTGTCGGACACGACTACAGAAGTATCGTCTGCATATATAGTGAAATGGACCGACTCATTAATTGCTGCTAAATCATTAATATAAGAAATAAAATTGGGCCTAATATCGAACCCTGAGGGACTCCCATGAGCACTTTACCACTTTTGGGTGTATGCTCAAGTCGGCAATCATATGCATGTGCATTAAAGATACGAATTGAGACCGATCAGACAAATACGAAATTATCCAATTTAGTGCTACCCATAAAAGAGAGTTTCATCGATAATATGTTATGATCGACACAGTCGAAAACTACTGAGATCACAGAAGATCCCAATAGGACTTTCACCCCTATCAATACATTCTAGTATAACAACTTCATGGAACAACTAAATAGCTGAAGATGTTGATTTGTGTTGCTCCGGTGAGATCAAACTATATCGTGTGAGAAAGCTTTGTAGGCGAGACAAAAAAGCATATTCTATAATTTTTGAGAAGACGGACAATAGTGCCACCGGTCGAAAATTCTCAGTTTTAGGGGAGTTTCCTTTTTTAAAAATTGGGATAATTTTGTTGATTTTTGGATCCTCTCTCTGTTAATTAGGTACAAGTCCTAGCTCTGACATCTGTTTTATCATTTAATATTAATCCACATTTACGTTTCACTCATTTTATTATCGATTTTCTAGCTTGGTTTCTCGAAATTTAAATATTATGAAAGGAAATTCGAGATAATTAGATTTGAGCCTTCCGTCAGACTTTCACGCCAACGCCATAATAAAATTCCAAGCGCTGTTTTATACATGTAGTCGCCAGAACGCCGTTAAATAGTCACATTTGGTAAGACTGCCCATGACAATAAGTTTTGCTTGACCTTTCGAGTGTTTTGCTTTGATTTACAAGAAAGCTGGTAATTTTTTACCTTTTCTAAACTCAAGAACATCTTCCGAACCCAACCCAAAATAACCATCGCATAAAAAGCACTGGTGCTCTTTGCAGATATTTCTCTAAATGGTTTTTGGATTTTTTTTTGTTTTTAATTGAGGAATGAGGAATGGCGTTTTTTGTTTTCCGTAGGGACTTACCAAAATTGTTTCCATTTCGTTTCTTCTTTGATTTTTATAGTATATTGAGGCGGTTTTCGACAATAAATGAAGCTTTGGTCCGTCACTGCACCTACTCTTTTTAACTAAAGCCAATCGTAATAAGCAGCCACCAAAAGTATTTTGGCTGCTGAAATTCATCAACTGAAAGAATGCTGCAGTGGTTGGTTAAAGTTTTGCTCTTCTATTTCTGGAGTAATCTCCACAAATTGAATTAGCGGCACCTTTGTTGCATTATAAAGTGTAAGTATCTCTGAACTTTTCAAATTTCCTTTTTCAAGCTGTATTTTACTGTCATATTGCATAGTGGAGAGTAGACTCGTTACCTTTCCCTTTTTCGGGTTCATCAGATACAAGTGCAGCGATTTCCTGGAAACCAAAGAGGCTTTCTCGTTCATCCCTTCTTTTCATAAACATACTTTGTGATAGAATCTCTCTTATTTCTCTTTTTTATACTTCCAAGAATAATGCCCGATTCATAGGTACTATACCAATTATTCAAAGTTTGCAACCTCTATTTTGAACGTATTGTTGTAAGTTCGGCCCTACGTTGAGGTATCAATAATTGTAATGTTGTTTTCTCCAAGTTGCGGTATCAATTGCAGTAATATTTTTGTATGCTATTTGTGGGTACGTTTCTACTTCCTTTTTATCTTTCTCTCAGGTTTTCTCTATGGGTCTCTCGGAATTACCCACTTCTAGTTCTATGGCCCCATAGTGGGCACATACAATGACAAAACCCAGAAATATAAGGGGGGAGGGGAGGGAGGGAAGGGAAGAGAGTGTCAGTGTTAAATGTATATGCGTCCGTATGTGTCAGAAAAAGAAATAAAAAAATATCGAAAAGGTTGTTGTCTGTCCAAAAAATGTACACCGGTTAGCACAAGTCGGTCATGTCACCTCGCCCTTCACAAGGTTCGGTGGGCCTCTTGTCCTATCTGATGTATATTTTGTTAAAAGTGAACGCTGCAATTATGCTCTCTATAACTGCTGCATTCACGTTTGTAAGTGTCCTTTATCGTTTTGTATTTGTGATAACGTCTGTTTGTTTAGATGCATGTCGTTGTGCCGACACGTTTCGTCACTCTTGCGTCTACCTCGTCAAGTGTTTCGAAAGTTGTTGAACGTCTGCTGGTCCATGGGACTGTTGTATATGTTTTTTTTTAACTCTTCTCACGTACTGTACTTGTTTAATTAATTTTTTCAAAAAGGTAATTAACATTGCAGTATGTTGCTTTATTTATACTTTTAAAAGCGCATTACTCATGGACAACTGGTGTTTTGGATACTTTCTGAAGTGAAAATGCATAGTGACAATTACATTATAAATTTGATCATCTCCAATAAGGGACCCAGGGTTTCCCAATTCAGCATGGATTAAAATTCTTAATGAAGTTCCCACTATTCCAGATTATCTTCCTAGAAGAAAATATAATGTAATATATAAAAAGTCTTGGCAATCATCAGAATTCAAACAGCCATATTCTGTTAGGCACGTACTGACGCGATTATTCCCCAAAAATTGTGTGATTACTTATCGAAGAGTTAATCTTCTTCAACAATTCTTTAGGGGGTTTTACATATTCTGTAATTGGAGCTAATTCATTACTTCGTCGTTATTCTAATCTCGTGTTCATAATATCGAGAAGTATCAAAAACTTCTGCCACATGGTTGCCTGGGATACGTCGAATTCGAACCACCATTGAACCAAAGAGCTTCTGAATCGACAACACCCGCTAGATACAGTAAACCTAATTGGTCAAGTTTTTTGCGTAAATATTTGTATTGTTAATAAATTCTTGCAAGATGTGGCCAGGAAAAAAATAGTTCCCAATTTGATGAATTCAAATTAGCTGTCAGATGAAGAGAGACTTCGTTTACAGATTGTGTTCTGATTTTCAAGTTTCTATATTAATGTGACTCTTTAATTTTTCGCCCTCTTTCCAAAATACAATCGTTCATCCCCATCTATCTCCTCCTCGCTATTTGAAATCGTGCTCAAAGTCGGACAAATAATCTTCTACTTTACTAATTTCATTGTTTAGGTTTTCTTCAACGGAAAATAATTGCAATAATCTTCTTTCCTTTCAGAATCACTGGTTGTTATCCCTTGCTATTAGTAAACACAAATAGCAACATAAACGATCTGTTAATGTGACCAACAATAATGCTCGTGCTGGGTCCCTCATCATCACAGATTAAATTAATACGACTTAAAAACTAGATAATGTACAGAGAGTTAAATAAAAACATAACTATCCTTTGCCAGTGGCAAGGAAATAGTCACAACATTAATATTCCACGCGTTTATTTAAAACGTAAGAAGAGATGTATCTGGAATCCTGCAAGGGCCAAATCTTAATTCATTTGTTTCTTACTTTTTATATGTATATGACGATGATTGTACATATTTAATTTCTACTATAGTTTAGGTAAAAACTGTACATTACTAATCTGTTTTGATCAATTATGTAGCCTTTTTGAGTATTACACATAGTCGACGAAGTATCAATATAATGACAACGGATAGAGTAAAGTAGTATAATTAAATGTGATGATAAACCCACACATTTGTAGGTGTGTATAAATAGATGTAAATATTGATCTCTTATGCAGAGTCACCTATCAGGAACCAACCCTAATTAAGCCCGATAAACGGTCCAAGCACAATTACGGTTATTATTCAAAATAATCATAACAAATTGGTATTATCATGCAAGAACGACTAGTCCAAGTTGTAATCTAGAGAACCAACGCGAGTGTGGAAGATGGGTAGCAAGTGGAACATGTAAAGATAGCGGGGATCGAAGCAACCTTGCCGCAGGCCAACTCGACCTGTTGCTGCCCTACTGCCTGCCAGCCTGCCTGCTACACCCTTACCACACATTTAAAACGCCAACACTAAACGTTATCTGTTCATCAGTTGTTGACACGCGCACTCTTACTGCGCAAGAACGAGGAAAGCCGAAAAGTACATCTTCGTTAATTAATTAATTAATTAATTGAAGTCAATTAGCTATCGCTTCCCATCATCATACGTCTGTGTTGTATCCGCAATTTAATCGCCGATGTTTTTAAAATTGTAGCAGGTACTGTTAATTTTCACATGCACGCAACGCACGTTCTATGAGTATGTAGTATTTCAAATGATGACATAATTACTCCAGATACTGAACACGCCGTAATTACCCTAAACACTTCCTCGAGGAAAAAAGAGGAAATTAAAAGTATCTTACAATGTTCCGACTCTAATTGCAACATCTATTAATACTAATTGCTTTGCACATTAACACTATCCATGTTTAAAGATCAGTTCCGTAATTGTAAAATTATAAGTTTTCTTACGAATTGAGATTCAAAATTAGTCGCTGGTTATCAAATTAAAAATAACTTAATCGTTCATAGTCGCCAAACACATTAAAACATTCAACAAAGGAGCTGCTCATCAATCCAACACTTAACACAATGGAATTTCTTGTAATGTTTTCTTGAGGTGGAGGAGGCATCTTACCGGAGTATTGACAATCTTTTGGGATTCTCTTTTGCTCTTCAGTATTCCATTGTTCAACTTTTCAAAAAAAAAAAATTCGTTTTTTTACTCACTAGCTCAGCGCAAATCGAACATCGTCCTTTTTATTTTTCATGATTCTTCCTTTATCATCTTTGGCAAGGGTTGTGGAATACTCCTCATATCCTAACAGCATCAACGAGGTACAATGAAGATATTTTTATAGTTTGAAAAATGAGACTTTTAGCAAATTTTGGCTAGGGCCATCCTCCTAGAATTTAGTCCCATCCGAAAAGAGAGTGTCTTTGGGGATGGGATTTGAACCTGTGCCATTCGAATCCAAAAGCAAAACCACTTCTTGAGGTGGAGGAGGCATCTTAACGGAGCCCTTGACAATCCTTCGGGATTCCCCTTTCTTGTTCAGTAATCCATTGCCCAACTTTTCAAAAAGAATTTTCGTTTTTTACTCAATAGCTCAGCGCAAATCGAACATCGTCCATTTTTTTCATGATTCTTTCTTTATCATGTTTAGCAAGGGTTGTGGAATACTCTTCATACCCTTAAGCGATGAAAATATTTCTATAGTTTGAAAAATGAGACTTTTAACAGATTTTGGCCAGGGCCATCCTCCTAGAATTTAGTCCCTATCTAAAAAAGGGTGTCTTTGGGGATGGGATTTGAACCCATGACATTCGGATCCAAAAGCAAAACCGTGGACCACCCAGGTAGCTTTAATATTGATGCAGATTTCAAAACCTATTTGTTGCTTCATCGTGTATATTTTAATGATGAAATAAATCAGTGAACATATGATAACACCTAATAAAGTGCTATACTTCTTGACCTATTTTTTTTGAATAATTAATTAAAAGTAAAATTTGAACAGACTTTTACATTTAAATATTAATTAAGCCGGTCTTAATTTGGTAATGCTCTTTACGTTTTTCGAGCGGTGTCGTAATACTCGGTGCATATGGTAAAGTCAATCGCCAGATTCCATGTATCGTTACTTTCATTGTGTTCGTGAGTTAACAAATGTTAACTTAACCATGTTGGGGGGATCTTTGGGAATGAAAAAGCTGGCACGCCAAAAGCAGAATAATCGGGAGCGTATAATTGACCATATCAGGCAATCGCTTGGCTTTTTAGAGATATTCGAACGTGTAACTATACGAATATGGAATATCGTGATGCCTGATATGCATGGTAAAGTCAATAAGCGTTTTCTAAAGAATGAACACAACTTTTTCTTTGGCAAGCTTTAACTTTCCTGGCTGTAATTTTTAAATATTGGTACTCCTTTTGGTGGGAAAATACATGTATACGTATATAAATGATGAGCTATGCGTTATCATCTTAGATATCTTACCACAAAGTAAACTGTTTGGTATCTCGTCTGAGCTTAGCGTTACATATGTATGAGTATACTATTGTTTCTGCGACCATGTAAAGTGTGTCTGTCGTACTAAATCACGATGTGTGTACCATGATCTGCATGGAGTTCTTGACTTAAACGGTTTTACGCATTTAATTCAGGTCAGAGCGCACAAATGTTGCGTTCACGTACGTGAACTACTTAATTCCGCGTTACCATTCACCATTTCATTTGGTATCATCTTTAATCGATACCATGTATTTCGTTTTTTAACCAGTTTTGTTTTTCTTAAACTTTCAAAAAAGTATTTCGATCGATATTTTGATCTTAACATTTTAACAAAATTAAATAGCACACCTTTGGAAATCCAATAAAAATTAAACAGTCCAGAGTCGTAAATAATCGCAACAAGCAAATGATTATAAAAAAAATATGTGGGAGACTATATGTTCGAATTTTTCATTGAGAAAAACATCGTTTTAAAATTAGTTTCATTTAAATCGTAGATAATAAGGATCTAAGAGAAAATCAAAAAAGAAAAGTTTGAACGAACTTTTATGAAACAACCTGTATGTTAATATATCGACATATTTAAGCGTCTACCATAGATTATTTTAACTCAGGCACTGTACATTGTAGATTTCCTAAACTTTTATATAATTCATTTACATACCGGGTCTAATGTGATTATGAAACTTAGATTAATCCGATTTGTGTTATATCTTCTATATAGTTTTGTTTTATTAACCGATTTCGTCCTTGATTTCCCCTACGTGTAATTTATCATCAGAATGTTGAATTTTTTTGCAACTAATTTATTTAGCATTCGTTTATATTTTATTATCATGTTGCATATTTGGGAGCACAAGGTGACGTGTTAAAAAGGTGGGCAAATAAATATTAAGGAAATTTCATTTCATCAAAAGTGTGTGGATTTATGAAACGAGAAGTGTGAACAAATTTTCTGAATAAAAACAATTTATCATTTCTGAAAACTTGTCGATAAAATCTTCAACAAATTAACTGAAAACAGTTACAACAGCTTTATCTGATTTTTCGCAGAAAAAAAAGTAATAACGTATTTTTCTGATTTAGTTAATCTATTGTTTTTGAACAGCTTAGATAATTACAAAAAAAAAAAACATTTTTGCATCGTATTGGATAGGCCACCAACGAAATCGAGCATATTCCATAAACGACGCCAATTATTCTCATAAATTCTTGATCGGTTCCTTCGCCTGTAGAAGCAGAAACGAGGGCGAAATTTAAACAGTTTTCAGTCTTTTAATATATCGGGTTTTCAACAATATCAGCAATGTTATTGAAATACTTAAAATAGAATACTAAAATGTATTATACAAAGATTAAAACAAACGCTTGATCAATGAAACCAATAACAAGCAGACACACCTACGTTCATCAGATATTTTGATCAATCAGTACAAAGAAACGCCTTGTGTTGTATCTGAGCACTGATTGGTCAAAATGTCACTTAACGATTATCGGCATTTAACGATATCGTTATGAGTTACAGAATACGGGGGTTAGTCTCGCCAATCTGCACGAAAAAAAATTCCCAAGAAAGGTAGTTAATTTGGTCACGTGAGCAGTAATAATAATAATAATAAATTTATTTACCCATCTGATGACAGTTGCATTCATATATCTAAAAATCTAGAAGTGTTACAATCAATAAAGATAAAATGTACAAAACACTACACATTAAAATCACATGTTAGGAACTCATCTAAGCTGTAAAATGCTTTTGATAAAAACAACCCTTTTAGTTTTCTTTTAAAGAGCTTCACATCGTGTGTATTTTTAAATTCTTTAGGAAGTCGATTGTATAGGAGTTTTCCATTATAGTATAGTGAATTTTTAATTAATGCTGTTTCTGGCTTAGGCAAATCTAAGTCGTTTTTATTGCAGTTGGTGAACAATTGAATTATTTATTATTTAATAAACACAGATTCTTTTTAAACTGAAACTGGTAAATGGAAAAGTCAATTAATTGTAACGTAAATGAGAGACAACAAAAAAATCTTGGGATTAGTAAAATTTGGCTACCTCTAATTGTTCTTGGAAGTCGATGTTCCTTCGAGTTACACCAGGTTGACCGTTATCCTATTGGAAATCGAATAGGACGTCTCTTATATAGCGTTTGCTCTTATGCATACTAAAGACATTTACTTCCCATACCGCAAAATCCACTGTGCAAATCACATGCTACAAAATCCATCGTTTTCTCTTACGTCTTCTAACCCCCAAACTTCCTGGCCAAATGAAATTTGGATTCGTTGGCGAATGTAACCTTGATTCCATTCATTTTCCTAATAATTTCGATCAACGTATCATCGAAGGTGCTATCGTTCGTGCTTTTGAATTTAAAGAATGTCCAAATGGAATCGGTAGAAACGCGTCTTATGTGATTGTATTTTGAAATATAACGGCGATAAAGCTATCTTCCGTGTTGTTTCTCTATCAGTAGAAAGAGAAAAAAAATCGATCTGACATCTGTGGAGTTGAACTATGTGATGATGAGCCTTATCCTGTTGGAAAGAGAATATGTTGAACTCTCTCATGTAGCGCAATTGGTTTTACTAGCATATTACGCCAAACTAAGCTATCTTCCATGTTGTTGATCTGTCGGTAGAAAGCCTTATCGTGTTGGAAAGAGAATATATTATAATGTTTAGTAAGTGCCCCATGTTATTAATCTATCGGTAGAAAGCTCTATTGTGTTGGAAAGAGAATATATTATAATGTTTAGTAAGTGCCCCACGTTGGGGTGTCAACTAATTGTAATGTTGTTTTGGACTCCAAGTTGCGGTACCAATTGCAGTAATATTTTTGTATGTTGTTTGTGGGTACGTGTCTACTTTCTTTTTATCTTTCTCTCAGGGTTTCTCTTTGGGTCGCTCGGAATTACCCACTTTTCGTTTTACGGCCCCATGGTGGGCACATACAATGACAAAACACAGAAATGTGAGGGGGGAGGGGAAGGGAGTGTCAGTGTTAAACGTATATGTGTCCGTATGCGTCAGAAAAAGAAATAAAAAAAATTATCGAAAAAGTTGTCTGTCCCAAAAAATGTACACCCGTTAGCACAAGTCGGTCATGGTACCTCGCCCTTCACAAGGTTCGGTGGACCTCTTGTCCTATCAGATGTATATTTTGTTAAAAGCAGACGCTCTGTATCGCCGATCACGCATTTGCTTCAACTCCTTCACAAGAGAGAGGCGCCCTTCGACGATACAGATCTGTACAAAGCGAACACCAGGCATCACAAGTCGGTCATGTCACCTCGCCCTTCACAAGGTACGGTGGACCTCTTGTCCTACCCGATGTATACTTGTCAAAAGGGGGACGCTCTGTACTGCCGCATGTGGCTCAAGTCCTTCACAAGAGAGAGGCGCCCTTCGACAATACCAAAACGTCTCCCGCTGTCCGGTGTTCAATAAAAAAATTTGTTTGTGTTGTCATATAGGTGTTACCTGGAAGCGTCGCCCATGTCGTTGGTTAAGGAGAAAGGATACAGGTATTCAGGATCCAATTTCTTCGTGAAAATACCTCGTACTAAATTACCTTTTTAATTAAAATTCGTTTTCTACTTGTTGCGGAGGTTGAGGCAGGAGTTCTACTCACGGAGGTCGAAGCAGAAATCTGTTACTCGCGGAGGTCGTAGCAGGAATTCTGTTATTCACGAAGGTCGAAACAGGAATGCTACTCACGGAGGTCGAAGCAGGAATCTCGTTCACGGAGATCGAAGCAGGAATTCTCTTCACGTAATGTACTTGCTTAATTAATTTTTTCAAAAAAGTAATTAACACTGCAATATATTGGACTGTCGCATGTAGCGCAATTGGTCTTATTAGCACATTACGTCAAACTAACCTACCTTCCATGTTGTTGTTCTATCGGTAGAAAGACGAAGAAATCCGATCTTGACAATCTGTGGAGTTGAACTATGTGATGGTGAGCCTTATCCTGTTGGAAAAAGAATGTGTTGGACTCTCGCATGTAGCACTTGGCCTGGTGTGCCCTGGTTGAATATCAAAAGGACTCGCTTTCTGAAGAATGACTGAAGAGGACACAATCATTGGAGGTCTCGAGTTCATATAACGATCAAGTGGGTAGTGGAAATAGTTTTAACACAAGAAAGCAGCGGTTGTTCTCGCAAACACGAATTCTGCCGATGGAAAAATGAAGACACTATGGTCCTTTTTTTGAGACGTGAATAGGAATAACGCTTGGCGACCTTACTTTGAAAATTTTGGATGGCGGGTTGGTATTGCGAACCATCCTTCTAGTAATTTCACCAAAGGGAATTTTAGGAAGTCCACTATTCTGTTTCCCCTTTCTAATTGCACGGGGTATGACCGATGGAGACCACACGCCGCTTACCCTTAAAAGTAACCTGCCTAGCTATCCTCTCCCACTTATGTGGGTAACAGAAGCTGGGCTTAGAATAACATGTGTGGGAGAGACACGCGCAAGTGGTCTTGAACAGTGACTCATCTAACGTAGAAAGAGAAGCCTTTCTAACATGAGTACTAAGGGGAGGGGTGAGTCCACCGGCTGAGTCAGGACCCCTCAACTGGTGTTGGCCTCTTAGGGGTGGTGGTCCCTCGCTTGAACCAATCAGGTTATGGAGGGAAGCCTGAGTACCGAGGTGCGCTAAGCGTACCGACCAAATTGGATGCACGGGGTATGGGTATGGGCTCGGGTACCCGAAATGCTTCGCGCATCAGTGAAGTGGCTGCATGCTACTCTTATTTGGGGCATTCCTTGAATTAAATAACAACTGAAATCTGATCATCATCACGAAATCATAAAAGATTACTTCGAAATAATAAGAACAAAAATAACGAAATGAGCTGTCACGTTCCAGATTTGATCTAACAAATTTCTAAACTAATGAATCTATTTTCGGCTTCAGTCTCCACTCTATTTGCTCTAAACTCTAAGGCTTATCGGTTTTATTTTGTTATTAAGTTGTTTTTGGTATCTTTCTATAACCGTTGGGAACACTGCTGTGGAAAAGAAAGATGTGGGCGAAGCCTCCATTGTTGGCCATTCGCAAGCTTTAGCGTCCATTATTATTGCAACTGCACGTCTTGCAAACACAGGTCGCACCTTTGGTTACGCTTTTTGAGCCTCTTTGACTACCCAAAGTTGTTGGGGATTTACTTTGTGAATAATTTTTTTGGAAGTTTAATTCTAGCGCTTTTATAGCAATTAAATTCTGTGTTTCGTAAATCAAGACGCCACGTGCCCCTTGAAGGTCGATGCGTCACGTTTTCTTCGTACTAGCCTCCTTTGGTTCCAAAGGACACGTTGTGAGGGACGAGTTTTGAGAGTTAGAGTTCCCCCTTTTCGTTTGAGTTTGGATTTCTTCCCGAACGAGATATGTTGTTGATACCCTCGGATTTCTAGAGCCTCTTCTACCATGGTAATGCTGTTGGCCGTACAGGACCTCTATTAGAAGTCATCGATCTGCTTAGAGCACGCGTCAAGAACTGCACCTCCTTTAACCGAATACCGGGTGGAATTGGTGGAGATTGAGTTGGTATAGTAGAAATCCTCTTTCATATCTTGCTCGTTAACGTATACGTTCATTTTATTAAGTATTTGTTCGTACCTTCGAGTACAATTTCGCCTGACGTAGGCTTTGGTACCATCCGAAATGTAGTTTGATTGTATTTTTATAATTCAACGAAAAATTCGTTCGTACGTGAACGAGAAATTGTCACGAACGAATTGATTCGTTCTTTCGCCAGATGGATTCCTTAACAGGTATTCAATTCCATTGAGATCACGCAACTCACAGTTTACAATTTATTTTTGTAAGTATAACGATTAGTTAATACTTCTCGTAACATTTAGTGTTCATGCTATTTAATTATAGTTTACTGTTTATATTATGTATTATTAAATAATTACTTAAAATCACTATTGACTTTTATTTAAATATAATTTTTACATTGTCCAGTTTAAATTAAAGCTGAAGCTTAAACCTACAGGAACGATTATTTCTACAAGAGTTGTTGTTAAGAGTTTAAGCTTTCGCTTAAACTAGGTCTAAAAAATAAGAGAAAATACTAAATAAATTCATGCTGATTATTCTGAAATAAGAATGAGATGCCTAATTATGTCACTGAAGCTTCCAATATCTGTGACAAATGTGCACCATGCCAAGGGGCTATAATTAAACCGGCTAGATGATAATTTACTTCCACTTTTAGATGCAACAAAATTGCTTATGGCGAATTAAAATATTCATCTGATTCTGCAATTCAAATGCTGGTCGTCCTCATTTCTTATGCACTTCCCAGAAGCCCACTCGCTTGTGTTCTTTGCATTCAAGTAACCCACGTCTATTGTTATGTCGTCCGAGCAAGTTGGAGAACGCTTGCTCGATCAATTAGTAACGTATAATTTACCAGCGATTCTTATTGTGCGTTCATACTGCAAACAATGCCTTTGAAATCGAGTTATGAGTGGAATGAAACGTAAACTCCTCAATAAATGTATACTTACATATTTACAAGTAAATGACTTGATTGTTAATCTAACATCAAAAATAGAATACATTATGTTACAGGAGCTGAAAGCATTTTTCTTTGTGTTTAACAGAGAGTATTCTACTCCTAGTGATATAATGTTATTTTTTTTGCATTATGTTTCTGTATAAAAGAAATATTTTCCATGGTGCTCTTTAATCAACAAACAACCTTCTGCGGTTTCAGTGTCACTCAGCTATCGAATTTCATCGATACGAAGGAAAAACGAGCAATCCACTTGTGGTTTTCGCGTCGTTTTTTTTTTTACAAAATAATTCATGTAATCAATACAAAATCAACACGTTTCTTAATCCGCCTGTTTTTAAAAATAAATCGGCTTGGTGTTTAACTGCGACGCGACGATGTTTCTACAGTTAACATTGGAATTTTTTTGACGGCCGTGTATGTATGTACAGGGAAGTTGTAAGTCCTTCTCACAGGAAACGTAATAACAAGTTCTCTTTTTAATTGATTTTGCGTCGATCTGTTTGTGTATAATAACATTTTTCATCAACTCGAATTAATAATCGTAATTTGCTTAGAAAATAACCGTGAGACTTTAAATTACATGATGCAGGTGAGTGTAAGAGCGAAATTTAATGACATTAATCTTGATGTGAAGCACCAGTTGAGAATATTTTTTTTTATTTCGAACCGCAAATTGTTGCAATTTTATACAAAGTCGTGTGTGAGAATTATTCAAATCAATGTTTTTCTTTTCAAATGAAGCGCACTGTATGCACAACGTACATACAGTATTAATTTATTGATCTCAGCCAAGTCTAATGGGAAGTCGCATAAAAATAAAAATTTTCATTCATAGATTCGATTTAACGAATAAATCAGTCATACACAAGACATTAAAATAATAATAACTGTAACGGTTTCTAGTAAGACACATTCTGTGACAGAGATAAAATTTATAGGATAGAATAAATGTCAACAAAAGAGGCCAATTTCTCTTGTACAAACAGTAAACAATTTCCATCAAGTTCTTTTCTAATAGAAGCAAAAATCAGTTTCGATTTCAGTATAGATGAGACACAATACAAAACAAAGTAGGACATTGAAAAGAACCCATAGACTTTAGACTAAAAAAAATCAAATAGAGGAACTGGTTACAGCAAGACGTTAGAAGGTTCGGAGGGGTAGGCGTAGGGTTGAACCAGTACATATTACTCAGGATGAAAATAAAAACGGAAGAAGCAGTCCCAATTGAAAGAAGAAATTCAAGACAAAAGCATATGGGGAAAATGTGAAAGAAAAACCAAATAAGGCATTCAGTCTTGAGTAACAGAGGAGATGATTTGGGTTTATCAAAAAAAAATGGATGAAGCAATGGTAATAAACGAAAAGGAGAAAACAAAACCTAAAATCACCATAAAAAAGCATTCCCTGGAAAGAAAAGAAATTGGATGAGATGACAACAAATTGAAGAAGAAAAATATGAGGAAGGTGTGGAAGGCAACACCAAAATAATAATAGATCACTCTTATACATACACGGTGGAGCAGATTAAAGTCTACCGTGTTATTGACAGACTTCGCGCTTGTATGCACAATATGTCAACTGTATCCTATCAGTAATAAAAATAACATAAAGCGTGACTTATTTGTTCGAATGAGTGCAGAAGTATTTTTAACACGTCTTATTTACCTACAATGAAGTCATCAATATTTAGCAAGGCTTTATGTGTGTATGTACGTCGGATTTTATTACATACGAGCAAAGTCGCCATCTGCAAATATCGACTTCTCAGAAGTACTTTCACGTAGGTGGAGAAGTCGCTAATTAATCTCGAAAAGTAAACAGGAGGAGCATTTTTGTTTGCCCTGTCATTGTCCTAACGTAAAATATTATTTCTGCGATAAAAAAACCGGGACATTTCTGTACTTATTTATGTATGTACGTTTTAAGTGTCACCTGTCGATAAGAAGTTTCGCGGAAATGATTGATAGCCAAAACGGAACTGATAAAGTCAAGTAAAACATCGATTATATTTTGTTGCCATGCAACTGAATAAACAAAGGCCAGTCAAAATCGAATTAATGAAGATCAATTTTGGTCCTCCACTGAGCTCCATATCATTATGATGAGATGGTGGTCAGTGTAGTTAATGTCAAAAAAAAATGTGACTGTTAATTAAGCGTCAATTGACGTTCGATAAAAGTTAAAGAGCTAAAACTAAATTGAAAGTTAATTGCAATAGAAAAACGTTAATTACTGGAAAACATACCGACATCATTAAATTAAACTATGTAACAGATGTACATCATAACTCAATAAATACGCTTAATTTGTGCATAATGTGATTACCCGTCAAGTTTTCAATGAGTTACCTTTCAATTATTCCCACGAACACTAGAGCCGATATTAACACATTAAATAATCGCGATCGCCTGGCTTTACCATGTGAACGACAAACTGACATCAGAAACGTAAGATATTAGGTCGTCGACCTAGTATCGTCTGGGATTAACAAAAGCTCTGTGCTAAATATTGGCTTGTGTCGTTGGCTCGCAGGAAATCGGTGAAGTCCACAAACGGATATTAATATTTACGTCTAATAGCTGCCCTTCTCTTATACTTTTAAACAGCTTCATCAATAGGTGCTCGATTCTCACAGTTTCTTTGCCCCTCCACTAAAATAAAAGGAAAATTGAATTCGAGTGTCGCAACTTTATAATTACACCCTGTAGCAAACACTTTTTAAATTTAACGTTAATCTGTAATTAACGTGGAAATATTTTTTTAATCAAATATGGAATAATTATGAGGCGAAAAAATAAATGCGTTTCAATTTCTTTCTATTTACTACGAAGGTCGACCAAAAGAAAAACTGTGCGTTTTAATTAACGCTCACTGTTCGACACAAAAACTGTAAGCTCGTGTAATTACAAAATCATGAACTTAAACAAAGTAAGAAATACACTGCTGGACAAAATTAAGGGACCACCATTAGGGTGGAGCAAATATAATGACAAGAAATTTTTTATAAATTATACTTAAAAGTTGTGTCGTGCTTAGGATAAACTGCGTGCAAAATACGAGGGTGGGATGATAATTGGCTAGCCTCCGCATAGATGGCGTTCGTATCGAAAATATTTATAGGTCATTTTGAAGATCAACTCTTAAGTTGTCAGTTGTGATAATTTTATATTACTGAGTCAAGTAGTTTCTTGATAGCAGCCACTGAAACAACACGTGTTTTGTGTTTTATTAGCAATGGAAAACATTGAGCATCGCGCTGTTATCAAATTCCTTTTTATGAAGGGTTTGAAAGGCTCAGAAATTTTTGATGAGATGAAAAATGTATTAGGAGAAAGTGCTCCATCATATGCAACCATAAAAAACTGGGTTGCTGAGTTTAAACGGGACCGTACGAGCATCCAAGATGAACCTCGCTCTGGACGCCCAAAAAGTGTCACTACAACAGAAATGGTCGCCAAAATCCACCATATGGTAATGCAAGACAGACGACTAAAATTGAGTCAATAGCCAATATTGTAAAGATTTCAAAAGAGCGGGTATGCAATATTGTAACCAAAGATTTAGGCATGAAAAAGCTCTCTGCGCGTTGGGAGCCGCGTTTGCTTACACTTGAGCAAAAACACGTTCGAATGCAACTTTCACAAGAGTCTCTGGATCGTTACCACCGATGAAACTTGGGTTCATTACTACACGCCTGAAACCAAACTGCTTTCAAAGCAATGGACAGAACCTGGTTGCTCGGCTCCAAAGAAGGCAATGACAGTAAAATCAGCTGGCAAGGTTATGGCATCAGTATTCTGGGATGCAAAAGGGATTTTGATGATCGATTATCTTCCAAAGGGACAAACAATAAATGGCGAATATTATGTTAACAGTTTAGACCAATTGCAACTAAAAATTCAACAAAAAAGGTCCGGTTTGGCGCATAAGAAAGTCATTTTTCATCAGGATAATGCAAGGCCTTACACCAGTGTCATTGCTATGGCCAAAATTCATGAATTAAAATACGACTTGCTTCCACACCCATCCTACTCACCTGATCTGGCTCCATCTGACTTCCACCTATTCCCCAAGCTCAAAATTTTCCTTGGTGGACAGAGATTTTGCACGCACGAAGAAGTCAAGTGCGCTGTTGACTCCTATTTTGCAGACCTTGAAGAAACGATCTTCCGCGATGGGATCAAAGCTTTAGAGCATCGCTGGATGAAGTGCATTGAACGTTTAGGAGATTATGTTGAGAAATAAAAATGATTTTGAAAACGTAAAGCCCGTCTTTCATTCCCAGGCTAGCCAATTATCATCCCACCCTCGTATTTTTTAATTCTAAAGATATCTCTGCCCTCTACCGTCCTTTTTCTACCGAATGATTTAAAAAATTTTTTATCAACTTTTGCCATGGAATTTGGACATGTCTTAGATTTACTGTAATACAGCATCGAGGAGTGCATTGACATACTTTTCATTTAAGCTAAGATATGCCTTCCAGATTTCATGCAAGAGTTGATAAAAAAATTTAAAAAATCACTCGGTATTATTTATACATTAGTGAAAGACTTAAATTTTAACGATTGAAAAAGTCCTTCTTAGTTTTGAATCGAAGCAAAAGAGTTCGAGAAGCGATGCGAGCACGTATGAAGCCGTCTCGCGCGTGAGGACCAATCACAGTTTGTGAAACTTCAGTAACCAACTTCACACAACGTTCTACTGCTTGCGTGTGGTATGGATACGTTGGGAAGTTAACAGCTGGGGTTTCCTGGTTGGAAATGAAGGCTTCCAATTCCTACTCGGTGATACCAGCTGTGATTGGAGGTTCGGTGAACTGAACTTCTTCCCAATGAAATCATTTCAAAATAATCGATTGCTTCAAAATTTAATTTTGGAATGGTAAATTGGCGTAGTTCCACTGGCTTGTTTCTCCTCGCCTTTAAAATTTGTCACAATCCTAGTTTATGATCATCCGTTATCATTGCGAGGAGCAAATTTTCTGGGTGGCTGAAATAAGCCATGACTGTATGACTGGATAAATGATCTCCTTGACTATTTCATTCAGATCTCTTGACAGCTCCATTGATTTCCATACATGCCTAACCCCATCTTTACAGGAAGAGTGAAATTTTATGTGAAACCACATCGGCGAATAAACGTTAATTATATATTTCACCAGAGTAAGAAGGCTGGTAGAAGGATTTTCCGTGGAAATATATAATCTTAAAAGGCGATTTGCTGTTGTAATCCACCTAGCATGAGACAGCTTACCGGGATTACGATTAGCTAAATCGACAGAACAATAAATAATCCCGCATCATGGCTTCATGCGTTGGAGACACATTTCCTTTAATTTCTTTTGAAGCGCCAAAAATCGGACATTTCATTTTAGCTCTTGTATTATGTGCTCATGCATTCTGTTCATTTTAGTGGCATTCAGAATGAAAACTGACACTGAAAATTATGATATTGAAAATCATGGCATCTCAGATTAAGATTATTAATAACTGTAGTTAAGTCAATTTGTCTGCTAGAAAACCAGCAACCGCTTAAACTTTTATCAAAATCATCAAGGTTGGGACGAGGGGCAGTGGAACTCCGTTTTGTTTTCGGACGAGTCCAGATTCCTTCTAAGCAGGAATGATCGCCGTGCTCTTGTCATACGAAGACCAGGCGAGCGATTTGCACCATGTATCATATGAGAATTTGACAAATTTGGTGGGGGGTCTTAATGGTTTGGGGTGGCATACAATTTAATGGTCGTACAGAATTGGTTTTGATACGAAATGGATCGCTAACAGCAAGAAGATATAGATATAGAAGAGATTATTGTACCCCATGTTCAACCATTTGCCGAAAATTTCGGCAATGGATTCATTTTTATGCAAGACAATGCCAAACCTCATACATCCAACATTGTCACAGGTACGTTGAGAGATGCAAAAATCCAAAGTTTGGAGTGGCCTGCCAAAAGCCCTGATCTCAATCCTATTGAGCATCTCTGGGATCAATTGGGCAACAAAATTAAAAACGCACCGAGACCACCAGAGACACTTGATGAGCTCTCTAACATGCTTGTTCAAGAATGGGAACTGACACAAGAAAGTATACGAAACTTAATCTCAAGCATGCCAAGAAGATTAGCAGCGTATATTGCTGCAAGAGGGCATATACGCTATTAATAATTTTAGTTTTGTTAACTTGTTAAAATTACGATACAAGTTCATGAAAAGACCAATGGTATTTTAAAGATTGAAAGTATTTTAAAGTTTGTTAAATTTAATAGCCCTTAAATCAACTAAACTGTAAGGAAACACTTAGATTTATATATTTATTCGTTTCATTAAATTTCGTTATCTTGTTTTAAATTTATTTTGAATTTACTGGCGGTTCCTTAATTTTGTCCAGAAATGTACTTTGTGTTGTTCAAAATAAATAAATTTACGATTATATTTTCTGTTCGCATTATCTTGTGGTGTCATCCTACCATTTCAGTAAATGGCACGTTCATTTTCTGGTGCAGCCGAACGAGTCAGGTCAATTTATTCGGAAATATATTACCATTGAGCTTATTATTAGAGTAAGTGGACAATTGCTTATGAATATAAATGGAGATGACATTGAAATGTGCTTACAATTACCTGCCAATTATTTCTGATTTAATTGTATTTAAAGTAGTTTAAACAACTGCACGTAAGCAAATTTACGAGGAACGGAAGATCGGGTATTTATATGAAATGAAATGCCTATAATTAGTATGCGACTGACAATATGTAGGCTGCAATTAAAAACAGATTCCTTATGTAATAATCTGTTATCAGTTACGTAATTTTCTAGGAAGAGCAATGGCTATAAATAATTATACATTATACGTATCTTATTCATTTTCTTACATAGAACAGCAATTATATTTACAATTAATTGCACTATTTTTGTTTTGTATGTTTTGACTGCCCAAGAAATTAAAACTAAGAAGAATTTCTATTAACTGACTTCTTTTAACTGAATTATATTTCAATAATGAATAAAAAAAAATTAAAGGAAATGTTTTGGTGACTATAACAATAAGTAAATCAGTGATTTGAAATAAAATACTATAATATAGAAAGTAAATCAAATACCTAAGCGACCACTGCCAGATACTCTGAGTAATTAATCAACGAGAATGATAAATCATTTTGCATATTGTAATTCTATATTTTTACGCCTATTTATTTCAACAAACAAATAACGGTGTAATAGTGGGTGGTAACTGTTGACTTTACTGCTCAAATAACTCATTATCAGCGGGGCACAATTTTTTTTCCAACGCAAACGCGAGGCTGTGGGTCAATTTCCTGTTAGATGAACTAACAACAATCGTGCGCTTTTGCTGCTTGTTTGCGAAGAATGATTGCATTGTTTAATTTAATTAACTATCTAAGCAACTGGTATGACGCGAAGTAACAGTCCATCTCAACAGGTGGTCAAGTCGTACGTGTTTAATAAGAAGGAGAAAATCAAAATCGATCAAATTCTAAAATAAAGCAGCGTAACCGAATTTTTCTTCCGCCAAACCTTGTGAAAAAAACTTCAAAAGAAAAGTTAATGGTGCTTAAAAGCTTATACTTTTGTAAGTGACAATCACAGTTGGTTGTAGTGTCATCGGAAGTTTATTTAAATCCACACGTTCCAAATTTTTTTTTTTTTTATTTTTCTGTCTGCTATATGAAATTTAAAGCTTTCGATTTATCATTGCGTAGCATTTGGATTTTCGACATA
The DNA here is from genome assembly GCA_039766575.1 of Serrognathus titanus. NCBI lineage: Eukaryota > Metazoa > Arthropoda > Insecta > Coleoptera > Lucanidae > Serrognathus > Serrognathus titanus. The sequence continues at coordinate 11,234,916 of CM077914.1, forward strand.
AACAGGAGTTGATACTTATTTTAACATCTTAATCTACAATATTCCTTCGGCTGAAGGCAGGGATATAAGTGACAATGCCACATTTTCTTTGGAGACGAAATGTAAAGTACACGCGCTCACTCGGAAACGCAAGCTATAAATTGTGTACCCACGCGTACATTTGCATACTTTCCATTTGTTGACATAAAAATGAATAGCGTGTCAATAATTGTCAAGAATTTTATAATGGGAGACGTAAATAATATGTATTTTTAAGGACACATGCATAGCACAATGAAATTAATTGAAAATATAACGCATATACTCCATTCGTTAAGTTGCTGCAGTAAATTACAAAAAGCACAGTGAATGTCGTTACATTGTCTTTGGTCGTTACCATTCAATGTGTATAAAAGCCTTCGTCCTTCCTTTAAATTAATTTTTCTTTTCCAAATCTACCAATTCTTTCTCTTGCCATTACATGTATACGTTCTTCTTTAACTAATATCAACTGGCCTGAGTTAGAGAACATTTCATGCAATTCTTGATTCCTGAATGTAAGAAAATTGTGCATTTCGTAAGTAAATAAATATAGCGGCAACGGCGGCATTGTAATTTGTAATGTAACTTTGCCACGTTAACCCGAAAGTAATACCGCAAATTAGCCTCCATTTTGGAGGCGGCAAATTTCAAAATAATTTCGTGACAAATATTGACATTTCACTGAAGGTAACGCTAATGATAGTATCTTGTACAATAGCTTGTTATATTATATTAGGTATGTTTATACAGCTGCGGCCATATGTATTAGCCACCTTCATTTCCTTTAATTTTAAAGGATATATTGAAAATAAATGGAAACTGTCTTGTCTACATGAAAATATGAATGCTATAAATCAGCAAACAGTAATAATTAGTGTGCTTTTATTCTCGTACGTTCTCTTCGAAGAATACTCTCCACTAGGTGGTCTCATAACATGTGTATAATTTTATTCCACTATTCGCTGATCTTCTTCTTGAAACATTCTTTACTGGCACACACGTGCTTATTCACCTATTGCTTTAAAATGTGCCATAAATATTCAATATTCAATAAATCTGGAGATTTGTAAGGGCGTAATTTTTTTTCAAGTCATTGCGAGACTTATGACAGGATGAGTTATCTTGTAGAAAATACAGTCCTGGTTTCTGTAGGGTAGCTACTTATGACTACAGCTGTATGTATTATACTGTTAGGAAGTATTTAAAAAATGATAAGTAAGTAACAAGTAATAATCAACAGCTTAGAAAAAAAGCTAAAGTACTGTTACGGATTAGCGACGCGAAGTGATGTCACCGCCTAGACGACGCTGGTCCACGTCATGGGTATCCTCGAAAATACTCGTGGACTTTCGAGATTCGTTCCGGAAGGACTAGGAAAATATAACTGTTTACTCCGTCAGATGGAAAGATAGTAACAATTTACCCCGAAAGACACTAAAGGCCGCTCTATAGTTCGTAATTTTCATTGTGCTGTCAAAGCATATTGAAAGACTTAAAAATTTTTGTTGCAAGTCGGTTTTGATTGCAGTGAATCCCTCGAGCATCCTCTGTACAACCATTTCGGCTCTATTTGTGTCAAAAAATGATCAGGATTTAGACTATTGATTATTATTACATCGCATTTGCGAATAACCTTGGACAGGTCGGTTTGGTTTACAGTTGAAGTTTCGAGCTCGCTTCTGCTGACGAGGCCCCAAATAGGGCCGAAACAGCTGTACAGAGGATGCTCGAGGGATTCACTGCAATCAAAACCGATTTGCAATAAAATTTCTTATTATTTTTATTGTATTTATTTCTGCAAGCGTTTACCAGTTTACCTATTTATTAATTAAAGATTTCTTTGTGCACTCGAATCGTCAATAATTTTTTTGTTTCTTGCATTGGATTAAATAATCGATCGTCTTTTGTTTATGTTTTGTGGTTTAACAAAAACCGTGCTTTTTTAACAGTTTTAATGCATATTTATGAAGAAAAAAGTCGACGTTCTTGATTTATTTTCTGACGCATAAGGAAAGGTTTTTTTTCTTCTAACAAAATTACCATTTTTTTTGTTTCCTGCACTTAATAAATAAGCGATCGTCTTTTGTTTGTGTTTCTAAAGCAGTTCTATGTCTATGAAGAAAAAGAATCGAAATTCTATCGTCTTTTGTCGACGTTCTTCATTTATTTTCTGATGCAAAACGAAAGATTTTTTTCTTTTAACCAAAACGTCCACGTTTCTTGCACTTGGTTAAATAATCGATCGTCTCTTGTTTATGGTTTAACAAAAGACGTGTTTTTTTTTTAGCGATTTTATGCCCCTGGATTAAAGTCGAAATTTGATCGTCTTTTGTCAACGTTCTTCATTTATTTTTTAACACAATACGAAAGATTTCATTTTGTATTCAATTGTTTTTTGTTTCTTGCATTTGGTTAACCTATTGCTTTAAAATGTGCCATAAATATTCAATATTAAATAAACCTGGTGATTTGTAAGGGCCACCTTAGAATTCACACGTAATTTTGTCATTGCATTACAACGCCAGACTTATGACAGGATGTGTTATCTTATAGAAAATACAATCCTGGTTTCTCTGGGGTAGCTAATACATATGACCACAGCTGTATGTATTATATTGTCAGGAGGTATTTAAAAAATGATAAGTAAGTAACAAGTAGTAATCAACAGCTTAGAAGAAAAAGCTAAAATACTGTTACGGATTAGTGACGTCACCGCCTAGGCGACGCTAGTCCACGTCATAGATATCCTCGAAGAAACTCGTGGACTTTCGAGATTCATTCCAGAAGGACTAGGATAATATAATTGTTTGTTCCGTAAGGTGGAAAGACAGTGACAATTTACCCCGAACGACACTAAAGGCCGCTTTACAATTCGTAATTTTCACTGCCAGCAATAAACAATTGAAGCAATAAAAAATTGAGGAGCAACACTACAGATAGCAATAGACATCGCTGATCAATCGAACATCAAGTTTACAACTTACTAAAAAAAACTCACTTGCGCTAAAGTAGCAATGTATTCCAACAATTGTCGGAATAAAATAAGTGCAACTTTGTGCACACTTATTTATTGATTTTTATAAAGTTGGTATTTCATAAATTACCAACAAACTCTCCAGAATCGCCGTTACGATGCAAGAAAAATAGGTTCGGAACTATTTTCCACAATGCAATAAAAATTGGCACAGCTGATCTAAATACAAATACTGCGCATGTCTTAACGGTGCACTGTGTAGATAAATTGCGTGCGCCATAAATTATTTAAATATATAAATTAGTCGTATGTAGTATTAAGTGTTAGCAGATAAGCGTTTGTTTAATAGTTTGTTTAACACGTTATTAAATATTCTTTTATTTAAAAGACTATTTAAAAAAAATTGTTGCAAATCGGTTTTGATTGCAGTGAATCCCTCGAGCATCTTCTGTACAGCTCTATTTGGGGCCTCTTCAGCAGAAGCGCAGCTCGAGACTTGCACTGCAAAACAAACCGACCTGTCCAAGATTATTCGCAAATGCGATGTAATAATAGTTTGAATCGCGACATCCTGCGATCACTTTTTCATACAACTTGGACAAATTATAGCTAGTTTGCTAATAAATCCTCCCATACAAGGCGGTCAATCGTGTTATCGAAGAATACTGAAAGATTTAAAAAATCCTTTTTTGCAAATCGGTTTTGATTGCAGTGATAGACTATTTTTAATTTATACTTTTATTGAAACCGCGGTTCGTGGACCTTCTTCATGTTTGTTTTATTTTATTTATTTTGTACAAACTGTTCATTTTAAAGAATTCCCTTCACAAGTATATTTAGGAAATCCAAGTACTTTACTTCGGAAAATTTACCCAACTTGGGCGAGCAAATCTATTCTCCTAACCAAATTAACCCAATCTTTTTCTTTCTAGAGATCTCAGATCTTTGTCAGAACGATTGGAACAATTTGGGACTTAGCACTTCGCTACATTAAGGACCGGTGCTTGAGACACTGAGTAACTTTAACCTTTGGCTTATTCCCATGCCTACAAATGTAAAGACAATGATGGGTTCTACTCTTATTCTGCCACGTTCACTTTGCAAAATTTTAATCCGGCATCAGCCATTACACAGCCTTAACGAAGATTTACGGTATTTTACTATCTACATCTAGGGACTCTAGCCAAAAGAAGTTATAGCCGTCATCGTTGTGGTATCCTCTTAGCACATTATAACACACTTTTTTCATAGATATTAAGCTACCTAATTTAAAGTTATCCTCAGAAGGCCATAGAATTAAAATTCTTAGCTGCATTCGTAATATCTGTCAAAATATTGGGTCTCAAATTTCTCGAATCTAGCTAAGATACGATTTTTAATTCCCTGGCATCCATGGATGACTTCAAACTAGAACAGTTTCTATTTTGATTTACTGCAAGTCCTAACGAAGGGGTGATGATTTTCATTTTCTGTTAAAGGTTAACCAAATCAGGATTTTTATCACAATCTTGGTTTCCGGGTTGGGAACCGCGTCAATTCTTCGTCTTGCCGACGTTTCGTCCATCTCGCTGCTACTGCTGTGAAGACTCATAGCAGCAGCAGCGACCACCTCAGCAGCTACAGCCTCCAACGAAGCCCTGAAGAAGTCCACGGCGAGATGGACGAAACGTCGGCAAGACGAAGAATTGACGCGGTTCCCAAACCGGAAACCAAGATTGTGATGGACAACAGCCGCGGAAGCCTTCAAACCAAGCTCAGGATTTTTAATTTATTCTTATCTTTTCGAAATTTGGGCGTGTGTTTTAAACTTCACTTCGCTCTCCATATCTTCATTAAAGTAGATGTTATTTTGATTAACTGGAACTCATGAAGGATGGGAAATGATTTTCATTTGCTATTAATGGCTAAGTGAATCAAGATTTCTTTTGGAAATTTGGGCGTGACTTTTAGACTTTATTTCATTCTCCATATCTTCATGAAAGTAGGTGTTATTTCCGACAAAATGAGAATTATCCATTGCGAAATGGATTTATCATTGTTCACAACCTAGAGAATGCACGGTTTGAAATAAGTTTCTCTCAGTTTCGTTAGTACTGATCTCTAGGAGTTTTCTTTTCATTTCCTTCTTTTGAGGTTTTTTCCCATAGAAGATTGAACTAGGTATAAACTTCAGAATTGCCTTCATATATACTAAGGCGCAGATCTTCTCCTTATTGCATCCAAAAGAAGAAAATCATGCATTAATATTTTTCTCTTATGAATTTTCGTCCAAATTTTTCTTTCTGTAGTTTGTGCAAGATGTCTAGTAACTTTTAGTTTTCGACCGCTATTTTATTCAATATTATGTTACTAGAATTCCTTGAGATATTCTGAGCTAAGTAATTCTAATTGATCCATGAGTTCCTTTTGATAAGAATAATTTTCACCAACTGATTCCATTTTACCTATGTACGTCCTCTCAAGCACCTACTTTTGAAAAAAAAAGGAGAGGATAACAAGAATCGGTAAAATTGACAACCAACGATTTTATTTTTCTCATGTTTGTTGGCTACACTAACAGGTTCCTAAACCTAAAGGCGCATTTAACCACCAAACTTATTCTACCCCCACTCGTTAAATAGCGGTAATAGAACGCTCGATTCAAGTAAAATTTGACGAAGTGGGGGTAGAATGAGTATTCACTCGCTAGTATAAACATGCCTTAAAGTTGCGTTAAGTAAATGGTTAGGTTAAGCAAAATCATCAAGATGATGATCATACTAAACCACGTAATTCATTTTTTCTTAATCGGCGACTGAACACATGACATCCATTGACTTGGCGATGTTGTGGAAGTTAATCATTCACTTAACGCCCCAAAATAATGACGTATGTGGCGTTTACTGTCTATTTGATTTGTTCTGAAATGAGAATTATCCAGGTTCCTAGTTGATTCATTAATGAAAAACAACATGAGCATGAAAAGCGTGCATAAATTGACTCAATCCTGGATGTCTTCTACTGTTTGGTTTCGTGACACATGTCGACAGATCAAGCGATAATTTTAAAAACTTTTATACGGCTATCTCCTTTTAGCTTTCGTGAAACAGCTTTACCGCTCGCAGTAGGAGATCACGTTGTATTCTTAACACAGATTGATAAAACCGTCATATAATAAAAAAAAGTGACATGTAGGTATCAAACATTATGGCGGTCAAACTTGACGTTGACGTATGAGTGTCGCTTCTGCCTTATATCGTGTACAATCTTGTTTCTAACGTCTTTACACGTCTTTTTAACGAATGAAGTATACACTTAGGTAGAGGGAGATTGAAATTGATTGTCCTAGTCATACAAAGCTTTCCACGAGCTTGATATCGATATTTACTTCTAATTATTAAAATGAACTTTGCAATATAGGGGGATCTGGGAAAGTTACTAGATGTCCCAAGATTTTGTTGACAGTTCATTGCCGTTCATTCATCAAAAATAGTTTATTTCATTTAATAGTAATCTGGATTAAAATTCTTTATTAATTAGGTTTAGATGTAAGTTTCATGAATGTTCTATGCACGTCACTGCTTTTCATTCTAACCTTTAAGTGATAGATGTAAATATTGATCGAGTTCACGGAAAGTAGTGTAGGATCAGGACAATCAATTTCGATCTCCCTGTATTTCACCTGGAATGTTTTTTTTTTAATTTCAGTATTTATTAAGACCGTGCGCATGCATATGATGCATCTTAATTTATCTTGTTAGGAATGGTTGAATTTAACTGAATTATTTGACACATTCTTTCGAAACACAAATTATGTGTTTAAGTAATGCAGAAATAGTTCAGACGTATAAATGCGTCTCAGACGAAGATACTACAAACAGTAAACACATTCACGGGGACAAATTTAAGTAAAACAGTTGCAGCAAGACATTTATCAGGATCACGTCAACAATTCGGGATTAGAGACTAATAGGCACGAGCACGCTTAAGGCCCGCTGCTGACCTCACGACCTCCGCCTTTCCAAAGTTGCTCGTAACTTAAAGTTTCTAATTTTTATAATAAAATATATCTTCATTAGCATTGTGCGTTTGGAAATGTTTAACGGTAAATAAGGATTATTGTAGGAGGAAATTTCAGGAATGCGATTAAATTTCAAATCCTCGATAATTTGTTGTTGAAAATGCATTATTTCGTAGGTGCACACCTTTAATTACTAATTTAGTGGAAAAATTAATTGCAATGTGACGTACTTTCTAGATAATTTCTATTATTATTTATTTCTTGACGAAGTGAAAGTAGTAGAAAAATATTCAAAATTTTGAAATTTAAAATGACAAATAAAAAAAGAAACTACTAATAAAAAAAAGCATTTAAAATATTTACTCAAATTTAGCAAGCGTATTAAAAACGACATTGCGTAATTTTTATTAATAAATAAACCGGTAATTACAAGCCTACTGTGTGTATAATTACATAAATCTTAATTTGTTTTTCACCCATAATAATCGTTTATTAAAGGCCGGAGATGTAATATTAATAACGTTAAGTTTATTATTAATATAAAAGCAATAAACGTAGCGATGGTATTCACCAAGTTTTTGTGGAAGGTATTTTAATTGAAATTTTTGTAAATTAACGTTTATTACCAACCGTAAATTAAATTTCTATAGAAAACGCTTTATTGATTCGATATCGGAAGATTTCAGTTACTGTACAAGATGGTGCAGTCTTCTTCTTGATTGAAACACCAAAAAAAAGTGTAATTAGTTAATTCATAAACTCATAATTACTTTGCGAGTTGTAAAGTATCAAAAGAAGCTCAAGGGTGCACAAAAATATATTTCATATTTTCGTAACAAAATTAATCCAGTAAGACTAGAAATAGATGAGCACAGCGCCGTTTAAAATGTAAATCAACCTTCATGGTATTAAATGTTATCTCTGATTTAAACGTGGATCGCTTGAAATACAATTTTATAATGGCAGTGATGTCCAAACCGGTAAAAAAGACATGCCATGTCTAACCCGTTTCTTTATTACTTTTGAAACGGTCGATTGTTACGTTTTGATATTCTTGACGTTCCTGATGCATACGAGAAAAAAGTGACGTGTCTAAGCCCCTGCCTTTGTTGAATTTTTCAAACGAAAATCACATTTAAGCTTGACCATGTTCCCTTCCTCTCTTTCACGTGGAATTCATTTTTATATATTATCATCAGTAAGAGATGAACTCGACATAATTTCAATAATTTGGGCAAACAGGCAGACAGTTCCAGTAAATTAGATTAAGACCATTAGACCTTGCCTTGTGATAGAGGAAGGGGTTAGTCATATATCTGTGTAAACAAATTGGAAAATAATTCTAAGAAAAAATGTTTAATGATTGAAAAGGCGAATTCTATTACATACTCAATATGTTGCAGATGATGTTTGTAAGAATTGAGGAATATATAATATTTATTTGAATTTTAATTCGAAAATGTGACGGACAAGCAAAGAATAAATTCTTGGTAAAGTAAAATTAAAATAATGGGAAAGCCGTTCATCTGGAGACACCTTTACAGGGTAGCTAAAATAATACCCGACTAAATAAAACAAGTAAGATTACGGGAAAAATTTTAATTAATAAATGAGAATTAATTAAAAATGTATCCCAAAATCACTATTCCAGTCTTACTTCACTGATTATTCTAGTCTTATTTCACTGATTATTCCAATCTTACTTCGGTGTTTATTCCAGTCTTACTTCACTGATTATTCAGTCTTATTCCACCGACTGTACTATGGAGGTTGTACAAGGTGCCAGCTCGTGCAGGAAACGAATGTCTAAGGGATGTTCGGAAGGCTCTGTTCTGGGTCCACTTTTGTGGAACCTCGTTTTCGACGACATTGTGAGATCTGACCCAGAGGATACCGTAACGAAAGTTACCCACGGGGATGACATTGGTCGTGGAAGGAAATCAAAGCGAAGATAAATACGAACATACAGGCAATTACAACACTCATTGGTGTCCTTGTCCATGAATAAGACCCACGGAATCATACTAAAGGGCTAATTGGATCCCGCCATGCCGCCTGCAGTCTAACCACCCTGAAGTGAATATCAACAGTGAAATATCTGGGTATGATGCTTGACACTGGACTTACCTTCATCCCACCTTCCAAATACGTCTCTGAGAATATAAAACGTGCTGCTATGAAATTTAGAAGGATTACGGTTGGAGAATGGGGGTTGAAAGGTAACGTCATGCAACAAATCTATACCAGTAATGGCAAGGGCATATTGTGTTATGGGGCAACTGTCTGATACGATAAGGTGAACCACAGACACTGCCTGAAAAATATAAAGCGTCGGCGTCGTCTCGTAAATAACGCAGTAAAACTTATCCAACGCGCACAACTCTGATCCACTACCAGTTCTTATTAAGTGGGGGAGGTATCGGCTAGCCCGGAAGAATAGAATAGGTATTTTTTACGCAAATTAATATACAGGGTGATTTTCAAATAGTCCGACAAACTTTAATCACAGCGTCGATGTGAAGGGTAGAAACGAATGCTGTTACTTGCATGTCCATATTATGTAGGGGTTTTTACATGCCACCACCGACTCTAGTGTAGTGATATAAAAAATATTAACGGTTCCTCGCATCATAAATGCGTTTCATAATACGTATTGAGATCGTTTGCACACCGCCCTTAATTTTTATAACGGCGACAATGAAGGTGATATATTAACTCTTGAGGAATCATTTGGTGAACTTTACCTAAATTACTTTAAATTGTCAAATAGTTGTTGTCACACCGTGAAACTGTCATTTAAAAATACAAAAAGAGCACAGGTTTTACCTTCTACAGTTTAATGTTCGATGCACGAGTTCGTCTGGTCATTAAAATTTCCCGTAATCCCACAGATGTTGTACAACGGAAATAAACGTTGGAAAGTGTGAGACTTGTCGCAAGGGAAATTTTTCTATCCACAGTTCACGGGCATGGCGTACACCCGGATTTTTCTCATTCGAAAAATTCACCATTTTGCACTACTGAGGCATCTTGTCAAGGTGTTGACCACAACAACTGCACCTAAAATCATCTCGCCCCCTGCCTCTTACTGGCACAAATTCAGTTTAAAATTCATGCTTACGGGCTGTAAAGATAGTCATTGATTCATTGATATTCGGGCGATTCGATAAACAGCAATCGCATCGGGCGATCATATAGCTTCAATGTCCCTACAAAAAGGGTGATGAAAGTGCAAGGGGTATTTTGATCGCTCGTCAATTTTTGTTCATAAGCACTCGACGCGTCCTTAGGCCCCGTTTATTCTGGCGATTTTCATGCAATTTTTAGACGGTCGGATTTTAGCGACCAGACCGCATAATAATCGATGGGTCAGTGGTCACCTTAACAATCATATAAAAAAATTGAGTTGTATTTATTTCGCACGCCCGCTGCTCTTTTTAACCAATGGCGTTTTGTGATTTTCGAGACAATTTTTGACTAATTATTTCTTGAAAACTAAAAGAGAAAGATTTTCTTAACAGTTTTCCCACAATCTCGAATATCGATTTTTATAGGTTTCATTTTGTCGATCTATTTCATAGTCACGTTGTATTAACAAGAGGGTTGTTATCATAATTTACAATCGATAGATGTGCGTCACTATTTCTTAAACAATTTTTTACTCATACTAATTGCACCCGTAAAGTGAACATAATGGAAATGAGCAAGCGAATGTATGATTTGAATGATTTAGAAATAAGTATTAAGGATAAACTACTAGAGACCATGGCATTTAAATTGCTGAGGATTTTTGAAAATCGCCATAGGAAGAGACGATCACATTTTCAAGGAATCGCGTAAATATACTGGTTTCTTGGGAAAATGTAAAATTTTTCATTTTATCTGCAATCCATCGCTTTACTTTAATTAACCGGGCGAACCGATGTGAAGGTCGCATTCTGAGACATAAAACAATAAAACTTTATACAGCTGCGAAGTGCAACGTAACCCCCTCCCCCCGGTGTCGTTTTGGGTGCGATTTTTGACCAAATGAATCTCGAAAACTAAAAGACTTAGAATTACTTTTATATTTTGTCGGGCTTTATTACAATCACCCTATGAACATGAAGACGAACATGAATATTATTTTAATTAAACCGACCAAGAGCAGAAAATAATTCACCAGAAACAAATTCTAAAAAACCGAATTATGTTTTCATTTTCTTGAATAGGTATATTCTGCTTATATTTATAACTGGCAACACTGGCCTCTGCATAAAATTGTAAAAGATTTAATGGTTTTCGTTAAAAACATAAATAAAAGAAGATCGATTATTTAACCAAATGCAAGAAACAAAAAGCAATAGAATACAAAAAGAAATCTTTCGTATTGCGTTAAAAAATAAATGAAGAACGTTGACAAAAGACGATCAAATTTCGACTTTTCTCTTCGTAGGCATAAAATTGCTAAAAAAAACACGGCTTTTGTTAAACCAAAAACAAAAGACGATCGATTATTTAACCAAAAGCAAGAAATAAAAAAAATGGTTGACGTTTTCGTTACAAGAAAAAAAAAATTTCGTCTTGTGCCAGAAAATAAATGAAGAACATCGACAAAACGCAATCGAATTTCGACCTGTTTCTTCATAGACATAAAACTGTTACAGAAACACGGCTTTTGTTAAACCAAAAACAAAAGACGACCGATTATTTAACCAAATACAAGAAATAAAAAAAATGGTTGACGTTTTCGTTACAAGAAAAAATCTTTTGTCTTGTGCCAGAAAATAAATGAAGAACGTCGACAAAACACAATCGAATTTCGACCTGTTTTTCATAGACGTAAAACTGTTACAGAAACACCGTTTTTCTTAAACCATAAACTATAAACAAAAGACGATCGATTATTTAACCAAATGCAAGAAACAAAAAAAAATGGATACAAAAAGAAATCTCTCATTTTGCGTCGCAAAATAAAAAAAGAACTTTGACAAAAGACGCTCGAATTTTGACTTTTTTCTCACATAGGCATGAAACTGCTACAGAAAACATAGTTTTTGTTAAACAAAACATAAACAATAGACGATCGATTATTTAATCAAATGCAAGACACAAAAAATGATTGACGATTTGAATAAAAAAAAATCTTTCGTTTTGCGTCAAAAAATAAATTAAGAGCGATGACAAAAGACGATCGAATTACGACTTTTTCTTCATAGACACAAAACTGCTACAGAAAACACTGATTCTGTTACACCATAAAACATAAACAAAAGACGATCGTTTATTTCATAAATGCAAGGAAAATAAAAAATAGTCGACGATTTCGACAAAAAAAATTGCGTTAGAAAACAAATTAAGAGCAATGAAAACAAAAGGCGTTTGAATTTCGACTTTTTTTTTAAATGCTGAAAAATCGAATTATATTTTCACTTTTCTAAATAGGTATATTCTACTTAAACTCGTAATTGGCAATACTCGCTTCAGCATAAAACTGAAAAAGAAAATGCGAGTTGATGGTTTTCGTTAAAATCACAAACAAAAGAAGATCGATTAATTAAACAAATGCAAGAAACAAAAAACAATTGAGTACAAAAGGAGGTAAATAAAAAATAAATAAGAACGTTGACGAAAGACGATCAAATTTCGACTTTTTTCTTCATAGACATAAAACTGCTACAGAAACACCGTTTTAGTTACACTATAAAGCATGGAACAAAAGACGATCGTTTATTTATTAAATGCAGGAAACAAAAAAATGGTCAACTATTTCGTTACAAGAAAAAATTATTCGTTTTGCGTGAGAAAATAAATGAAGAACGTCGACGAAAACGATCGAATTTTGACCTGTTTATTCATAGACATAAAACTGCTACAGAAACATTGTTTTGTTAAACCATAAACAAAAGACGATCGATTATTTAATCAGATGCAAGAAACAAAAAATTAATTGACGTTTTCATTACAAGAAAAGAATCTTTCGTTTTTGGGTGAGAAAATAAATGAAGAACGTTGACAAAAGACGATCAATTTTCGACTCTTTTCTTCATAGGCATAAAATTGCTAAAAAAGCATGGGTTTTGTTAAACCATAAACCATAAACAAAAGACGATCGACTATTTACCAAATGCAAGAAATAACATGACAGTTTCGTTACAAGAAAAAAATCCTTTGTTTTGCGTCAGAAAGCAAATGAAAAACGTCTACAAAAGACGATAGAATTTCGATTTTTTTTTTTCATAAAACTGCTACAGAAACACTGTTTTTGTTATACCATAAAACATAAACAAAAGACGATCGCTTATTTAACCAAATGCAAGAAACAAAAAAATGGTCGACGATTTCGTTACAAGAAAAAAAAAACTTTCGTTTTGCGTCAGAGAATAAAGGAAGAACGTCGACAAAAAAACGACCGAATTTCGACCTTTTTGTTCATAAACAGGCATAAAACTGCTAAAAAAAAAGGCACGGTTTTTGTTAAACCACAAAACATAAACAAAAGACGATCGATTATTTAATCCAATGCAAGAAACATAAACAAATATTGACGATTTGAATGCACAAAGAAATCTTTAATTAATAAAACTGCTAAAAGATATGTAAACTACGCTTGCAGATATAAATATAATAAAAGTAATGTTACAGAATTCGAAATACTAAAACAAAAAATATTAAATATTTAAATATTTAAATGTGTATGTTATTTACAAACCAAAAAAAAAAATAGGCAAATTACTTTTACTTTGCAGTATTTTTAAAATTATACAAAATCTGTAATGACTACACTTGTCTAAACAGTTAACAATTGTTCAGATAAAAACTTTTATTACTTATTACAGTTGTATGTTTATTTAATTGATTTTTCTTATTTTAAACTGTTACCAATTGTCTCCAATTTATTAGATTAACTAATTACAGTCTCACAGACTAGCAGTTTTTATATTTTTTAGGAAGTTAAATTCAATATATCTTTCATGACATACACCAGATGATACCATCCACTACATTATAAACAACTGTTTACTGCTGTTTACATCATCTGCAATATTTAGTTAAGACGATTTTACTACTTCTCCGTTCACTTCAAAGCGAATTATAAATTTTGACTGATCATTAAACGATTAAAGCTTTGTTTGTACAAAATCGCAATTATTTTTATTTTCTTCCACTTGTCACACGTCACGCAGCTGTACAACAGAATACCACATTGTTTACCGAGGTAATAACGAACGTGTATACAAAAGGATGAACAACGTGTGGTGTCAATTACCGACTTCCTTCAAATTTTTTATGCAAACAACTTAAACAAGCACTCTCTTGTGTGAACAATTTCATTTACAAAACTGAGGATATTTGAACGAGAAATATTTTCTCGTTTAAGTGTTTTCAAAGGAATAATAATTGAGCAAATAAATGAGGACTGGGTATCTGTTTATAATGCCACCACCTGCAAGTTTGTAAGTCGCTCAGTTCCTTGGGATAATCTTAGGATGAAAATCCGCCTACGTTCCAATTTCGCCTACGATAATAACTCACTGTCAAAACGAATAAGAATAAGCCGGCAAAATGCAATTAGAATTCGACGATGGGCGCAAATTAAAACGAACAAATTAGTTGTCATTCCATGCATGAATTATAATTCGGAATGCCCGGCGTAACATAGTTACGTATTCGTCGTGCAAAATCACGTGCATCACGTTTTCGTAAGTACGGTATTAATTGTTTTATTGTTTGGTAATTACATGGACATGCAGGTACTAATAAATACAGAATGCACGGAAAACTCAAACAAAAAAAAAGCTATTGATAAAGCAATCGAACTAGCTCCGAAACGTCAAGTACGTTTTATTTGATTAAAACGCAGAAATTTACAAACATCACAAAGAAATAAAAAAATGCATAGAATTTTAAACGGTCTTGACATAAGCTGCCCCATAACTTCTGATTTTCTTGCGGTACTGATCACCTTATCTAAACCTGTAACAAACAACATGCACCGCTCTCGGTTATAATACGGCGGGCATCTGAAATCTTGTTGGACCCAACCTGTTTGAATTCTTATAGTAAGCGACATCTTATTAAGTCACATTTATAATTAATAGCCCACTCATCCTACAGATCTATTTAAGATTAATTTAGCAAACGTATTGCGTGTCACTTCCTGCTGAAAAGGAATTACAAATTAAAGCAAGATTGCGCAAACACCGAAAACGCACTCTCGCTGAACACACACATAAACATATTCTGGTTTGAAAGTATGTTATTATCCAATAGAAACCAATTAACATACAGACGACATTTTGACAACTTGATCATTAAATAATGGGTTCTAATTGGTTAGTATATAATATCTGTGCAGGAATTACCCACTATATAATTTAAGCTAACTATAAATACGCTATCTCATTTTAATATGAACGAAATCGTATGTTTATTATTAGCATAATTATATGGAAGTAACCAAAGGCGTAGAATTACATAATTTTCAGGGAGACACGAGACACGATTCATTTTAAGATGAACTTATTAGGTGCCTTGAAACTACAGTAATGGTTTGTTAAGAAATTACTAAAAATCAAATTATAAACATTGTGATCTTTTAACCAAAATGCCGGTTTTTTTTCAATTTGATGACGCAGCATGTCAACCTGAGAAAGCTGTCTATCTAATATGCACAGCGAAACGTCGATACGTGAATGATTTTAAAGTTATCCAGAAATTTGTTACAATATTAATCGAGTACTACATTTGTAATACAATAAAGCAATAGTAATCACAATACAGGATCTTGGAGTAAGTTTAAAAAAATGTTACCTTAACTATGGTACTAACTATAGATGTAGTTAAGGGTTCGAACGTGTGGTTAAGCGCCACGCAGGGAGTAAGGTGTTACATTAATTATATTTCTGACGCGTTACGGCTCCAGACACGATTTCGTGGTTATTTTTTTCCCCGAACTATAATACAACCGATGCAGTTGAATGATTGGAACTCGTTTTTTTTTTCCTCCGGAGCGTTCTCGCAAGGACTTTAATTCCTTTTTAAAATTATGTCTAGTCATAAGGTTTTCAGTCGTAAAGCCGTAGAAATAAATTAAAAAAAGGGAGGAATTATGTGCGTATTTATGTGTGCAGCAGACGATGTCCATTGTGCATGGAGGTTCTCTGGACAATATCTTCTCCGCTGTACAATATCTATAGAGAAACTGCGTCGGGCGTTTCGTGCATTCTGATGAGATCAGACAACTGTGTAATGACTTTAATAATTGGGTTTTAATTAAAAAAGTAATGAAATTATAATTTACGCACGTCTGGTTCGGAGCTTGATGAATTATGGTGTAATGTGATGTATTAACGACAAGAGAAGGCTGTTAGATGTTGTCAAAAATGAAAATAACATAATATTAATAAGAAATTACATATAATTATTTCTAAGGGACTATTACCTCTTTTATCGTTATATTCGCAAAAGTAAAACAAAAATCAAAGGCTGACAATGAAACTTCTAGGAGTAGCACGAAGTATCTAGAAATAACATTCATTTATTTTCTGAAGCACGAAGAACTTATTGAGGTTGCATTAGAAAAAAGAAAAAGGCACGACGTATTGATATCAACATTAACAAATAAATAATGTTAGCAATTACTTCTTCACTATCTCGTTTTAAACCTACCAAATTTCCCAAGCATTTCGGACAATATTAATAAGTGAAACTTAATCAATTACACCCTGTACATTTGAGAGAAACTTGGACATACAAGCATAAAATCCAACAAATAAATATACTCATGAATTATAAAGTAAATAAGAAAAATAAACAATGAGACTTTTACTCAATCGAAACGTGTCATTCCTTACTATGACATCATGTTCGTTGCACCATTACCAATTACACAACAGTAATGAAATGCATTCAACACGATAATAACTACAAATTATGACTGTTCCTACTAATAAAATTTTAGAATAAATAAAATCAAAGTTATTTGGGTCGAACTCACGTCTGTTTTGATCTTTTGGTTAAATTTAGATTTTGTAACAAAAAGGTCAACGAAGTGTACGTTACACTCATATTTAATTTTTATTAGCACTATTAGTCAAAAGAATCTAAACATCCTAGCCAATTAAAATTCAAAGCCAAAATCAATGTTTACACTTGAACGTAAAAGTATTTTTCATTTGGTGCCCCATGTTGACTATTTTGGCTGGTTTCGTTTTTTATGCTCCTATTTATGTGTTCGCACTTGCTGGTATGTTTTGTTACTTTAACCTTAAGAGTTTTAACATAAAAGAGCTGAAACGTTTAGTTGAAATCAAACAAACTGTTCTTACATTTTAATATTGTTACGGTAACTTCGGAATGTTCGTAAATCTATAATATTTTTGTAAATTTTAATTATTTCCTTTATTATAAGTTTGTGTAATTTGTTTGTATAAAGTAACTATAGAAAGTAATTGAATAAAATTAAAGTGTTATATTTTTATAGCGATTCTAATTTGACTCGTGTTCCTCCACAAGACGTTTTACAGAAATAAATACATAATTCGTAAGCAAGTAATAAAATATAACTACTTCGGTTGTTCTCTGCTTATGGGCTGTAAAACGCATACAGGTATACGAGCCAATAAATAACCTAAAATAGTACGAAATTTAAAGCTTGCGTAGGTATAAATTTTGCCTTTACTATACGCGTACCAGTTAGAAACAGTCACTCCCAATTCTCCAAGTTTCTAGTATAATGGACGCATGAAAAAAAATCGAAAAAGTAAGGTAATGTGTAAACATTAGAAGCAAACGACTTGTAATTTGTCATTACGTAAATAACTGATAATTTGAATTAATTGATTTAATTATACAGGGTGTTAAGAAAAAAAAAACATTGATTCTGTATGTAAACTTCCTTATTTCGAAAACCCTTGAATATTGGACATGGCTTTATAAGAATTTATAATCAAGTACAAAAAAGTCCTAAGGGTGAAATAAATATTGTCAAACAAATTCGAAATTGAAACAAAGAAAAACAAATCGGGATAGAAACCAAAAAAATCAGGATTTTCCATACGTTATTATTGAATTTTATCATTTTATTCTTATTTATTTCATTTTAACCTTATTTTTTGAAGTACTCAGATTAAATAAATTAGATAAGTCAGTAAATAAAATATTTATTTATTATTAACTCATCCGTACACCGTTTGCTCAAATACATATTTGATAAGAGTAAACCACAGAAAACAAAACATTCGAGATTGCAGCTATTTGTTTATTTAATTGACGACTTGTCAGTGAGACTTAACTTATTTGCTCGATTTTCGTAATATTTCAATGGTTTACACTCCAGAATAAAAAGCATTTGCCGTCGCATCTTACTCTTACAACATTAAAAAATATATATAATCGATAATGGCCATTCTCTTTCTATGCTCGAGCAGAAAGAATTTTGATACGTTAACATTCTCTTTATCAAAAATTCATTTGGACTGCTGCATCGATTTAATTTTCAATTGATCAATAACATGTCTAAAGGAAAATCGTTAGGAGAAATTAAGCATGACTCATGACCTAAAAATGCACTTAAATCCGTGCTTTACTTATAACTTAACTCGAATACCTTAAAAATCGTACAAACGTTGAGAGTTGCCCAATTTTAAGTTATCCCTGATAAGTTACAACAAAATTGTTATACAAATTTTCATTTGACAAGAATCCAATTTAATTCCTCTGCTGGTGTTTACAAACGTACTGCCATTTTGCTATAGTAATTTAAGATTTTATGTTGGTAGACCTGACTTAACACTAGCGATTGACATTGACGTGGACTTCAAATTTGATTTTTACAAATTTGCATTTTTAAGTGATTCACACACCTTTGAAGCGCAAGATTTATTTTTAGAACTAAAAAGAAGCGGATAGAAGAAACATTTTGAAAAAATAAAAGAAAATTTCGAGACTGCAGAACGAAATTGTCTTATCTATTGAAATGAGCCTTGATTAGAGAGCTATGTAATGAAAAAATGAATAACGCCGCCATTGTACTTTCTTATTAAATGAGAAAGAGCAAAATATTAAATTAGAAAGAGTAAAATAGAGTGCAGCTATTTCATAAGTGAACACGAAGATAAAAACTTGGAGAATTTGAAAAGTTGTTTCCAAACCTAGAGACTTTATTTTTTCTTTACTGGTAACACACCCAGTGTTACCAATTTATTGATTTTCTGTGGAAATTTCAGACATTTTTTTGAATGAGTTCATACATGGTCAAAATTTAATGATTTCGATTTAGTAACAAATCTAGTAATTTTATTTGGAAATAATTAACTCAGTTGTGGCGAGACAAGATAATTCACTGAGCATAAAAATCAAATTCTTCTTTACCAACAACACGTGCAGATTATATTGAGACATGTGTTGAAGTTTTTCCGTTAAATGTTCAAAATTTTAGTGAATGTGAAAGATTGGGCAGACATGAAATTGTCATAATTTATTTTAGACATCAAATTTTGAGGTATGTCAAATTTCATTCAGAGGTACGTTCAGAAATTAGACCTAGGAATACAAACTTTGGACATTTATTCGCATATCTCTCACTCAAATGAACGCAATTCACTAATCTCTTTCGAAAAACCATGTTTGTGTCTTGTTTCCATAATAACCGATTTATTTATTTTTTTACTTTGCTTTTACATCGCGGGTGCGTTCAGAAATTAAACCTAGAAATGCATACTTTGGACATGTATTTGCATCTCTCTCACTCATGGTGATTGAATTTCGCTAATCTCTTTCAAAAAGTCATATTTATATCTTGTTTCTGGAACAACCGATATATCTTTTTCTACCTTGCTTTTTTACATCCAGGGGTGCGTTCAGAAATTAGACCTACCTTACCTTGGAATGCACACTTTCGACATTTATTTGCATCTCTTTCACTCATGATGATTGTATTTCACCAATCTCTTTCGAGAAATCATGTTTGTATCTTGTTTCCATAACAACCGATTTATCTTTTTTTAACCTTGCTTTCAAGTGGTACGCAGAAAATTTACTTATTTGCTGGGGAAATCACGTCTGATTTATTTCTGCATAATTCTATGATGAAGAAGTAAATATAAAGTGCGTTCAATAAAAACCGTTATCAAGTAGGCTTATGTCAAATGCAAATTTTGCAAAGTCACGTCGCAACTATACGATTATTACAAACATAACCTAACCTTTTATATACACTTAATTACGATTTTCTACAAAATGGGTAATAAAACACAATTAATGAAATAATTATTTTATTACAAATACCTCGAAGTTGTAAACAAAATCTTTGATAGTTGAGGCTGTTGATAGCACGTAGTAATTCAAGGTTTCAACATACGTACTAAGCTACGACGTTCCGACATAAAATAAAAGCAAGTTCAGAGCGTTCTTGATAACGGATTTTTTTAAATGCACCTTATAAAATCCTGCATGCGAGAGAGCATCGAAAAGTGAACCTAAAACTTGATTACTGAACGCAGCCCAGGTAACCTAACAAAAAAGAAAGCGTGATCCACTTTAAGGAACTCATAATAACGGGTTCCCAATAAAAAAAACTTCTTACAGTGTGTCTTTAAATGACAGAGACAGAAAAAGGCTTGTCTTAGCTCATAATACGTTTGCGTTGTCAACTGACAGATGACATTTTGGCGTTGTTAAAATCTAATTTCTGTCGTACTGAACTGCGAAATGGTCTCCACAGAAGAGAGCAGAAATCGTCTATGATTGAATCCTATATTTGTAAAGAACATTTTCCCATAAATATAACTTTTGAAATATCTGAAAAATCTTCTTTCTTGAAAAGTAAGGTTACATTACCTTATTACTTCTGTTACAAGCGCAGATATCACATTTTTTCAAGGCGTGCCAGAGAGGTTTTTTATTTCAAAATCCTTTATCACCCAGTTTGCAAACGAATCTTAATATAGTCTGGTTTTTTTTAACAGATATTAGTTATTGTCAAAATTGTACGGTTTTCAATTGGAGACCTGCATTTCACCAATCTCTTTCAAGAAATCATGTTTGTATCTTGTTTCCATAACAACCTATTTATCTTTTCTTAACCTCGCTTTCAAGTGGTACGCAGAAAATGTATTTATTTGTTGCAGAAACCACGTCTGATTTATTTCTGCATAATTCTATGGTGAAGAAGTAAATATATAAAATCCTGCATGCGAGAAAACATCGAAAAGTGAACCCAAAACATGATTTCTGAACGTAGCTCAGGTAACCTAGCAAAAAAGAAAGCATGGTCCACTTTAAGGAATTCATAATAACGGGTTTCCAATTAAAAAAAAAAACTTCTTACAGTGTGTCTTTAAATAACAGAGAGAGAAAAAGGCTTGTCTCAGCTCATAACACCTTTGCGTTGTCAACTGACAGATGACATTTTGACGTTGTTAAAATCTAATTTCTGTCGTACTGTACTACGAAATGGTTTCCACGTTAGAGCAGAAATCGTTTATGATCGAATCCTATTTTGTTTTGACATAAGTACAATTTTTGAAATATTTGAAGAGTCTTCTTTCTTTAAAAGTAAGGTTACATTACCCTATTACTTGTGTTACAAGCGCAGACATAATAATTTCAAGGCTTGCTAGAGGTTTTTTTTTTTTTTTTGAAAATCTTTTATCACCCTGTTTGCAAAATGGTTTTAATATGGTTTGTTTTTTTTTAACAGGTGTTAGTCAGTGCCAAAATTGTAGGGTTTTCCATTGGAAGCCTGCATTTCACCAATCCCTTTCGAGAAATCATGTTTGTATATTGTTTCCATTTATCTTTTATTAACCTCGCTTTCAAGTGGTATGCAGAAAATGTATTTACTTGCTGCAAAAATCACGTCTGATTTATTTCTGCATAATTCTATGGTGAAGAGTAAATATATAAAATCCTGCATGGAAGAGGGCATCGAAAAGCGAAACCAAAACAAGATTTCTGAACGCAGCCCAGGTAACCTAGCAAAAAAGAAAGCGTGGTCCACTTTAAGGAATTCATAATAACGAGTTTCCAATAAAAAGAACTTCTTACGGTGTCTTTAAATGACAGAGACAGACAAAGGCTCATAACACGTTTGCGTTGTCAACTGACAGATGACATTTTGACATTGTTAAAGTCTAATTTCTGTCGTACTGTACTGCGAAATAGTTTCCATGTTAAAACAGAAATCGTTTATGATTGAATCCTATATTTGTAAAGAACATTTTCACATAAATACAACTTTTCAAATATCTGAAAAATCTTCTTTCATGAAAAGTAAAGTTACATTACCTTATTACTTCTCTTACAAGCGCTGACATCATATTTTCAAGGCCTGTTAGACAGGTTTTTTTATTTCAAAATCCTTTATCACCCTGTTCGTAAAAAGGCTTCAATATAGTGTTTTTTCTAACAGGTAATTAGTCAGTGTCAAAATTGTAGGGTTGCCATTGAAAGTCTACTTTTATCCTTAAATATAGAACAGAAATTTTTGCAATTTCCTAACAGGTACCAACACAGTAACACTTGACAGGTATTGTAAAAAAAAAGGGCAATATTTTACTTTTGAATATTGGCAGTACTGATTTGACTGTCAAATTGACAGGTATAGCGTTAATTCTATTTTACTAGTATTTTTTGTAAATTTACAAAAAGAAGGAAATTTATTATAAGTAAATTTAAAATCTGAAGTACCTAGTACCTACCGGTGTCTAGTATAATCGTAATTTATTTAATTTTTCTTAGTAATTATATGATTTTTAGAGAAAAAAATAATAACAAATATTAACAGACATAAATGTATTGATTAAAAAACAGATTTAATCATTTACTATAACAAGCTTAATTGTAGATTTAATTAAAAACATAAAAATCAATATTAATATAAACTGCACTGGCTTATAAACTCCAACTGACAAATATGTAATAAGCTAATAAGGTGCAGATGTCTCATTAAGTCAGGGTTGCGACCTTGCCATGAAATAAAAATGTGAACTGGTTCAGTTGCACACATTTTTCTCGGGTTGAATCTATTTATAAAGAGATTTAAGAGATTTTAATGGTTTAATTGCAATAAAAGCAAACGTATGAAACACAAGTGTGTAGGATGAAAGTACAGTGTACTGTAACGTGTTCTACATAAAATAACATGTCAACAAATGCAAATGCAAGAAATAAAAACCCGTGGCGCATAAAAAACGCGCCCGTTTTGGACGCGTGCACGCATAATTCACGCGAAAACTGACACGGTCGCGAAAACATCAACCCCCTTGAATTGATATTTTGACAGGAACAGCCGAACTAAGGAGCAGTCTTTAAAAAACATACCAAATACGTGACGCACTTGGAGAATTACAAGGACAGTGCACATAACCAAAAAGAAACATCATGACACTTACATGTTTGTATGTAGCTTGCCGCGGACGTCAAGTTGGACAAAACGACACTTTTCACCCCCGATTCCCGGGAATCGGCCATTTTACCGCACTTGTTTCATCCACCACTATATGAAATCTTTACAAAATGAACAACCAACCAGTTCTTGGAATACCTATGGCGCCACAAGGTCGCAATTTAAACGCTAGCGCCATCTACTTTCTCCAGGATGAATTATACTAATAAATTCCACTTTTAAATTTTTCATGTAATTTAAAGCACATTTTATTTATTTTATTTTATTTATGTGCAGCGCTGCTTTCTCTCCATCATTAAAAATTCCTCCGGGGCGCGGGGACTTAAAAATAACTCTACCGCCACCATCCCCACCAAAATATTAATATATTATTAATATATTATTATTTGGAAGTATTTGTACAGGATGTTCACGAGAAACTGTTCGATACCTTAACAAGAAAAGGAAAACTCCCCCATTTATTACAAAATCGCCTTTATCGCACCAGTTAGGTACTAAAAATCCCTCTAAAGAAGGCTTATCCCACTCAACTGACAACAGTGCATGCATACTCCGTTTCTTTTTCCTATAATACCTGTCAAATGTTTCAGAGGTTGGTACCTTTATCAAAATATTAAGAAATTTCAAAAAATTTTGTCGTACATTTAATGATAACACCAGGTTCCAACAGAAACCCTAGAATTTTGACACTGTCAGGTATTATAGAAAAAAAAAACAGAATATAGCAGTTCTTTTTATAAAATAAAGTGCGTTCAGTAAAAACCATAATCAAGTAGGCTTATGCCAAATGCAAATTTTGCAAAGTCACGTCGTAACTATAATCCATTCACGAAACTCCCGACATGTCAAAGTGACATTCAGTTGGTTAATATAAAAGTTCCTATCACGCTGTGAATAACTTTTACGTTTAATATTGGTAACCCTTGAAATTCAAATTTAAAGCTTTTGTTAATTTGTCATTTTGCCTTAATATCAAGTTGCAAATATTCATAAATTCCTTAATAATAGAAGCCATTTTTATTTGGTTCTGTTAAAATCGCGATTCATGTAAAAATTTTCAAAAATGTTTAAAATGTTTGACGCTAATGGCCGTTAAATACAGTCGGGTAAAATAGTGAGTAATTAGTGCACATCAACTACACTCAAAATTTTCAATCTGTCAGAGTAAACGTCACGGGAGTTTTGTGAACGGATCATATACGATTATTACAAACATAACCTAACTTCTTATGTCCATTTAATTACGACTTTCTACAAAATGGATAATAAAACTTAATTAATGAAATAAAACGTTTATTGTATTACAAATACTTCGAAGATATAAACCAAATATTTGACAGTTGATAGCACGCAGTAATTCAAGGTTTCAACGTGTACTAAGCTACGACGTGCCGTCATAGAATAAAAGCAAGTTCAGAGCCTTCTTGATAACGGATTTTTTGAACACGCGTTATATCCTTGAAAATTATGAAAATAGGTTTCACCATCTTTAATTGGAAATATGTATACAGGTGTTCACGCTTTTTTATTCGAATTTCCACTTTCATTAAATTTCATGATGATTAGATTAGATTAGATTAGAAAAATAATGTTTCTTAATTGTTTGAATTTTTTAAATAAAATAGTCTATGCTTTTAGGATGCCAAATTAATCACCTGTTCCTGTGTTAATTGAAAATTACGAAAATAAGTTTTGCCTTCTTTAGTTGGAAGTACACATATTGTACAGAGTGTTCACGAGAAACTGCTAGAAGTCTAATTTTTCTGTTGGAACTTCTACAAGATTGGTTAAATTAAATTGATTTTCTGCTTAATTTTATGAATAGTTTAGGTCGCGACATCCAACGACTGATTCTTGACCTAACAAACTCGACTTGCAAGAAAAAAATTTTTTTTTCAAAGCTTAATTTTATTTTTTACAACTGTATAAAATATAATGGTTTTTAATATAAAAACTGCAATTGCAGTTGATATTTTTGTCGCTAAGAAAAAAAGTGTGTGTTGCAAGGTAACAATTTTAATTCCTAGGGATAAAAGCACTTTTAATCCTAGGAATTTTTACTTTTAAAAACACGTAGTTTTTATATTTACTACGTTTTTATTACCTTGAATAAACGTTAAAAGTTACATCATTACGCGTTTTCGTTTCATAAGTGATTTGAACTCGAAGTGATGTGAACTAATCTGATCCCAATTGATAACCGGCGATCAATATAAAAATTAATTAGGGTAGGCGTCGGAATTTAAATGCATGCCTTGGATAACATCATATTAATACTAATTGTCAATCAATTGTGACATAAATAACATGCCGGAAATTCATATTCATATTCATAGAGCTAAAAAGTGTCTTGATGCAGCAGGCAGTGGTCTTTTTATGCATCTGATTTAATTGTTTAAAAATAAAACGGTTTTCTTGCTTTGCAGAAACGGCAAAGTGACTGAACGAGCATTCGATGAACTATACGCACACATGCGTGTTTAGTTGCATCGCCAACTCTAATTCATTTTTCATTTGATCACTTTTTACTACGCTGACACGAAAAGAACGGTTCGGTTTGATCCCTACATAGCAAATGACAAGATACAGCTGAAAAAAAAAAATTGAATATGAACATGATTATTAGAAATAGGTTAGAATTATTTGACAGTATGTCAGTTTAAAATAAGTAGGTTATATTTTTTTGTAAGGTAAATAGACAATTAATTGACAAATATAACTAAATTTACAATTGGAAAAATGTCCATAGACGGGTAATTTGAAGGTTATTAAACACCTAACCTCAAAAACGTAACTGATCATGAACTGTTTCTACAATTTCTTGGCGCTTGAGCGGCAAGGGGAAGATAGACTAGTGTAGTTGAGAACCAGTTCACTTGAAGCGAAAAGAACGCTTACTGGTCAAGTGGATCAAATCTGTTCTACTTGGTGCTACTCCGCTCGTTGAAACGAAAACGGCTCTATTCTACGTCATTTTTATTATTATTTTACGTTGGCAATATCTGGTTATATCACACACCTTTCGTCATTTTTCTTCTAATATAAGAGTAGTAAAAGGAAATAAAACAAAATTCTGAAAAATATTTAACACTGGATATTCATTGAAAATTAGAAAACGTATGGTGTAACCTCAAATCTTTAAATGTCAAATTCTGAGAAAAAAATAATAATAAGCGGTGCCAATGCTGCCAATATATTTTTAAGTTAGTTTCATAGCAAGCTAGATAATACTTTTCGATCATGCTGTATTTGTAGCTATCGAATAGCTTAGGGGTAGTCTAGCCGACTTTAAGAGCCGATGCTCTTCGCTGGTGTGGGTTGGAATCCTCCCTGTACCATGGATGTTAACGTTATCCAAATTTGTAATCCAGTTTTAAAATTGACTGCGATGGCTGAAATGGTTGTAGTCGAAACCAATCGAACTGAATTGAAGAAAAGTGTAGGTATCTGTATAGGGTCGTCAAGGGGAACTGTTAGTTAAGCAGCCTTTTAATTTTAATTTCTTTTACAATATCAGCTAAATTAGTGATCTTTCCTGTTCATTTCGAAAAACAAATAACTGTTTGCGAGGTTTTCAAATTGTTTTGAAAATTCTTGAATGGAGTATTATCTCGTTGCTTTGGAGACATCAAATTAAATTACGAGATTATAATGTCAGTAATGCTATTTAGCATACTACTTATTGAATTACAGGGAGATTGAAATTCATTGTCCTAATCCTACACTACCTTCCGTGAGCTTGATATCAATAATTATATCTATTACATGAAGGTTAGAATGTAAAGCAGTGCCGACTTGTGGCAAGCATAGAACAATCATGAAAGTTACATCCAAACCTAACCTAATTAATAAAGAATATAATTATTAATCAGATTGCTATGACAATGAAATAAACCATTTTTCGCGAATGGACGGCACTGAATTGTTAAAAATCTTAGGATATCTAGTAACTTCCCTAGATCTCGTAATGTTGCTAACTTCATTTTAATAATTGGACGTTAATATCGATATCAAGTTCATGGAAAGCAGTGTAGGATCGGGACAATCAATTTCGATCTCCCTGTATGATTAGTAAAACAGTGTTGCAAGAAAAAATGTATCAATTTCATCAAAAATGGTTTCTTACTTTTCTCATACACTGTGATCAACAATGAGTGAATGTGCCGTTCTCCAATAAAAAATTTCATTATCCACGGCGTAGAAACACTGGCAACAGTGCGTAAAGTTAAAAATTATCAAGTTCTTTACAAAAGTAACTGAAAAAATAAAAACGGAAGAGAATTTATATCTATTACAATAGTGATAGTGTTGACAAACTGTTTAGTTGATAATTCTTCATGTTGCTTAAATTGGAAAGCTCCAAGTTAGTTGTTTTGTAACATCAGAAAACAAACGACTACCTATTTTTTTTTTTTTTATTTTGTTGCAAGTGAGTTCTGATTGCAGTGAATTCTTCGCGCATCTTGTACAGCGTTTCGGCCCAATTTGGGGCCTCGTTAGCAGAAGCGTAGCTCGAGAATTCCACAGCAAACCAAACCGACCTATCCTAGTTATTCGCAAATGCTGAATAACTGAATTATTTACTGAACAAATACTACCAATAGAAAATCCTTTCATTTGAGCTTTTACAAAGAGATTTAAAGTAGAGAAGTGAAATGAAAAAATAAAGATTAATGAACAAACAATAATTCAAAAAGTAGATACTTTACACAAAGTTGGTATTTTTGAAGAAACAATTCATATAATTATAGGAAATATACAGGTCGAAATTTATTGTCCTGATCCTACACTATTTTCCGTGATCTTATTATCAATATTTACATCTAATATAGAGTTCTACCTTAATTAAATTACGAGATGACCCCACACGAAAATATCTTCAATGCGCTAACAAATCGATCACACGGAAGAAGAGGGTTATATCTAAAAAAAATTCCGTTTGCAAGATTTTCATAACAAATTGCTTAAAATTAACCTAAGTTTTATGGGATAGAAGGGAATAACTTACAATGTCAGCTCAGTTATTCCCTTCTATCCCATAAAACTTAGGTCAGTTTTAAGCAGTTTGTCATGAAAATCTTGCAAACGGAACTTTTTGAGATATAACCCTCTTCTTCCGTGTGATCGAAATATTTGTATATATTAATTATCGATTACATTAACATTTTATTTTCTACCAGAAAATTATGTTAAAGTTTGATAATTATGTCAACTACTTTTTTAATCAAGGCCATCCTCTTAAAAATTGAAAAGTGATGTTCACAATGCAATGCAAAGAGCAAGACTATAGGGGGGCGTTAAGGGAGGCTGAACCTGCCCTGATCTGAGATGAAATGATAAATATTTCTACTAAAATTGAGTATTTAGTCTGAGTGGCTTTTTTGAGATATTATTGAGGGAAGAATCAATATAATTTGTACAATATAAAACAGAAAAATTAAAATTTCATTGATTACATCCTTGTATATTTCTCTCACAACTACAGTTGTCCTGGTTCAAAGGTTGTGAGACACTTGCACTTTAAAATCATTTGTCAAATGTTTAGTAACTATTTGTTATCAATTGACATCCAAACAAAATTAGTTAATGTTATATGTCCAATAAAAGCACTCAACTACCTATAAATTGGTTTCTATGTCTTCATATCTTTTTAACTTTTTGAAAGAGAAAATGCTTTTTTTAATGACAAAAATTATAATAATTATAATTTTCAACAGACAAAAAAGTGATTCTAAATATTCTTTTTATTTAAATGAAGTCAATGCAAAAATAAGTTTAAATAACAAACTGATTTGCTAAAATATTTATAAATACCTACATACCCCTTTTCTGATTTGCTTACATGATTAAAAAGATTGTAAATAAACATATTTTTCATACTTTTTGATAATTTATCTTTTATATTAGTAAGGGAGTTGAATTTCAAAAGTTAAATAAATGAATAAAGCATTATATTAAATTATGCTTTTATTAACACATACATCTATTTTTTTGCTTTAGTTGTTGCCTGCTGAGCTTTGAGTACCTTGACAACAATCTTTTGCTCCTCGAGTAAGAAAGCGCGAACAATCTTCTCTTTAACGCACTTATGGCATAGTACGCCACCATATGCACGCTTTACCGTCTTCTTACGTCTGCACATACGTGAACGTTCCATCGGCCTGGCGGGCACAATACCTCTCAATTTGTCCTTGCACTGGCCACATCTCGGTACCTTCCTGGGTTTCTTAAGGTACTGGTACACTAATTTCCCACCAGGAGTTCGCACACTACAATCAATGAAATAAAATACAGGGGTTAGTACAATTCATCGACAATAAAAAAAAATAACTTCCTAGCTAAGACATGGAAGTTATCAGAAATTAAGAACGATGAAGTTTCATCACAAATTCATCTGGACTCTAGCCTGTGTGTCATCATGCGTTAGGAAGTAATAACATAACATAACCTCAACTTATATTTATAAAATACACAAACTTAAGGAATTGAAATACGTGTAATGAAAGGATTTATCAATACTCACACTCGTCTCCTGTTTGAGTTTGTGTTGTAGGACAAACGTCGTCTAAAAACTAATCGCTGCACCATTATGACCTGGAACAACAAAACGTCACGTAATTACTTTAATATCATTTCCAAATTAATGTATTTACAACTGGTTCGAACGATACTTGAACAAAATTGTTTTTAGAAACGTGAAAACGTGGATGATACAAAATTAAAATATTTTCTTTAGTTGTCACATTTACCTGCAGCAATAGTTAAAAGCGGAAAAGGAAAAGTTACCGACCGAGCTTATTATTATAAGCGAACGCCATCTGCCGGCACTATTTGTAAACTATCCGAGGGGTTGTGGTTGTTGCCAAAACAAAATGGGTTCTCTGTTTGAGAATTACGAACAGCAATATTCAGTATTAACGGCAGATATAACAGCTCAGATAGGGCAGCTCAGTTCATCAGTAACAAGTAAGGCACTTGGCTCTAATAATTTCACTTCAGTAATTTCATTTGTTTTTAGAGGACCGTCGCCAACTAATTTCAAATATTGAGAATCACATTGAGGAGGCTCAAGAACTGGTGAGTTGATCGTGATCATGTGAACGCGGAGCAAAAAAAAACTGCGTGTGTGCTTTTTTTTAGTTGGAACAAATGGATTTGGAGGTTAGGGAAGTGGAACATACGAAAAGACAAAGGTGTAAAACCAAGCTAGATTGTTATCGCGCGGAACTCAAGAGGTTGACGTTGGAGTACATTAAGGCTCGGTCGGTAAAACAGGGAAATTTCGGATACGAATCGGCAGATGATTTGAGCGACATTCGAATTTCTAACGATCAAAAGCAGCGTTTATTGGATAGTTCCGATCGTATAGAGAGAACGGGGAAGAAACTTGATGAAGGCTACAGAGTTGTTTTAGAAACCCAAGAAATCGGTACACAGGTGTTACAGAATTTAAGCGAACAGAGAGAAACCATTCAACGATCAAGAGGAAGGGTAAATTTTTTTCTTTATTATAGGCGTTTTTTTGTGACACAGCATTTTAAATACGGTTGGTTCATTGGTTTAAACCGTTATGAACTGTGATGGCATTATTCTAAATAGCACGAAAATGCAATTTTTTGAAATATTTTTTGGTTTGGCGGTAACTGGTTTCCATTTGAAAGTTTACTTATGTTTGCAAAGATCTTTTATTTCGCGGGTCTAACAAATGTTTTTAAAATTCAAGATATTCTTTCAAGTGTCTTTATTTTTTACAGAAAAATAAAAGAAGTCACTTTTTTAATAGTTCCACTCTGATGGCAAGGAATGAATTTGGTAACATTGTACCAAAGAATACATATCCCTGAATAATTCCTTCGTGTATTTATTTATTTATTAATAGATTTTACAATAGCCTGCCCGTTTACCCCTCCCTAAATTTATAAAGCCGCTTCAAACTGAGCTCTGATCACGGTTCAAACCAGCTTCAATAATTTTGAACCAGTTGCGTGTGTGACGTCACCGTTGCAACGCTAAAATATATTTGAAACGTTTTAAACCAAAGTGTCACAAAAGAAACGCCGATATTAGGCGTTTTTTTGTGACACAAGGTTTTAAACACGGTTGTTTCATTGGTTTGAACCGTTTTTCATTTCATATACAATTTTTTGAAACATAATCTTCGATATTTTTCGGTTTGGAGGTAACTGGGTCCATTTGAAAGTTTATTTACGTTTGTGAAGATCTTTTATATTATGGGTCTAACAAATGTATCTTTATTTTTTGAAGAAAAATAAAAGAAGTCACTTTTTTAATATCACGATGGCAAGCAAGAAATTCGGTTACGTTATACTCTGTGTCATTTTCAGAAAAATACATATCTCTGAATATTAATTTGTGAATATAATGTGCATTTATTTATTAATATCTAGATTTTACAATAGCCTGTCACCTAACCTACAAATAAACAAATAAACGAGCTTCAATTATTTTAAACCAGTTGCTTGTGTGACATGTGTGTTGTAACGCTAAAAAACGTTTCAATGTGTCACAAAGAACGCCTATTATCTCATGAAGTCAAAAACTAATGTCGTTTTCGTTTGACTGCGGTAGTGTACACTCAGAGTACCTATCTTCATCTCTTGCTATATATTATGTGAAGTTAAAAGATGCAGCTACTCTGAGCGAAGAGTGCAGATGAATCGAAAACGCTATAATAGGAAACCTTTTTAAATTCTCAAATGTGAAAGTGTTACTTTCAATTTTTTTTTTTATAAATACTTCTGATTGTTGGCAGACGATTAAAATTTAAGTCACCAGTTACCAGCCGAAAAGCAATTCTCAACATTATTACTAAAACTTTAAAAATTATGTTAAATATTTAGGTGCAAATTTAAATTTACAGTGCAATTCAGTAGATTAATCTTTAATAAAAAAAAAAAAATTTGAAAAGAATAGTGATTAAAGAACGAAAACAAAATAATAAAATTTGAAAAATTATTAAAATAAAAGATATCTATCTTACAATAAATAAAAAAAAATAATAAAAAGAAACATAAACAAAATGTCAAATTCTAAAATGATCAAATTAAAAACAAAAGACAATTGATTTTACAACACAATTTAATAGATTAATAAATTTAAAAGTACCAGAAAATTGCGATTTTTTTTAAATAATCACCAGGTAATAATTACACAACAATAATCACTAGACTTGGTGATAACTAGAGTCCGAGGGATTAATTGATTTCAGTTTCGGTTTCGGCTTCGGCTTCTGCTTAGGCCACCTTCGGCCAAAAATTGCTCCTTCGGCAAAATAATCGGCTTCGTCCAAATTGGGCCGAAGATTTTGCCGAAGCCGGGCGTCGTCGACAAGTTGCGAGTGGACCTTTATACTATGCGAATATAGTTTCAGTTTCACATAAATTCTTTTTTTAAAGAAGACTGATTATTTTTAGTACAAGACAACTGCGTTAAAAGATTAAATTAAAAAAAAAATGTTGATACATTAGAATTATTTTAACCTTCAACTCTCAAGCCTAACTTGAATGATGACATGACAAAGTTAATTGAAAAATTTAAAATATTAATTCCCGTTCAGTTTGATATGCCAATTTTCACTTTATAATGCAAACTAAATATAAAATAAGAAGGGAGAAAGCAAAGAATCGTCATTTTCTTAGCGTTGCGCAATTTCATTGGCTTCAGCCGAAGGTGACAAGAAAACCGGAGTTCGGCTTCGGCTTCAGCTGAAAAAACTACCTTTGGTCGGACTCTAGTGATGACTCACCATCTCTGGCAACGCTGATTCTGGAGGTCATGAGAAATTGAGACTAATTTTTATTGAGGTCCATGTTGCCAACTTAAGGGATAAATCCCTTTTTAAGGATTTTTTTCAAATCATTAGTGATCAAGGGAGTTTTTTTTTTCTAAAAAAAATTAATTTTCAAATTTTATTTCGTAAAACAAACCCCTAGGCAGCACAAAGTTGTTCTTCTCTGTAGAAGAAAATTCACTCATATTGAAAAACCACCACTTGTTGAGCAAAGTTTCAATTTACAGTCTTTCTGGACGATAATAAACAAATGACTCGCGTTGTTGTAAGATGAATATCTTACAATCGCGGTTTGTTAAAACATGCCGAAAGTTTGTTTCTTCTTCATTTGTTTTTACGGAGGTGGCTCAACAGCTATTTCCCGTGATGCGGAGGATCAATAAAAAATATCACTTGTCATCTGTAAAGGACGAAATGAATTGTATTTGTATGAGATGTGGAACAGCGTCATCTATTGATTTTTTTTAATCTGTGGAAGGGAAGTAATTCTTAAGTTTGTCACTGTTTGTTTAAAATTGTTTTTTTTTTTTCTTAATATATGTACCTACTGAACTGTCCTCTAAAATCAATTGCGTTTAATTTAAATTTTTTAAATATTGTTATTAAAATCGATTGTCTTTTGTTTTTATTATTATTGAAATTCTATAATTTCGTTTACGTTGTCGTGGTTCTTTTCATTTTGTTTTACTATTAATTTATTAAATTGTGCCGTAAAATCGTTTGTCTTTTGTTCTTATTATTTTTTAAAATTTTATTTATTTTCCTTGTTTTATCTTTTCTATCGAACTTTTTTTTAATTATTAATAATCCAACTAGTAACGAATTGAGGGATATTCTATGTTGAAACGGAATTTTTTGACAACTCTTCTGCTTTTCGCGAGTTGATAACACTGATTTAGGTGCACTGCATGCACCGAGTGTGTACTCAGAGTATTCTCACAAACATTTCAACGTCATGTAATAAAACGAGATGGAGACATTTTGGGTGTACATGGTACAAGCCAATCGAAATCACATTTATTGAAAATTCCAAAGGAAATAAAATTAATTCAATGTTGCCAACAGTGAAAAATAGTATCCCACTAGATTAGTGTTGCCAGTAGGCCT
Organism: Serrognathus titanus; assembly: GCA_039766575.1. Lineage (NCBI taxonomy): Eukaryota > Metazoa > Arthropoda > Insecta > Coleoptera > Lucanidae > Serrognathus > Serrognathus titanus. The sequence continues at coordinate 11,269,219 of CM077914.1, forward strand.
TCGCAAAAGCTCTGCTTATTTAGCTTAAAAAATCACTAAAATGTCACTAGGAGCAGAAAGTAATTCACTAAAAACAAATGCTGAATAATATTACGTTTTCACATAAAATTGCAAAAGAAAGCTTGAGCTGATGGTTTGTGTTAAAAACAAACAAAAGGTGATCGAATCATTTAACAAATGCAAGGAATGAAAAATGTTTTTTTTTTACTTTTGGCGTTGGACAAAAGTTGTTCGAATTCCAATCGAATAATCCCGACTTTTTTCTTCATAAAAAAATAACAAAACAGAAGACGATCGATATGACTAATTTAATATAGAAAATATACACTGTGGGAAAAAAATAAATTCGATAAAAAATTAACTATTGAGTTTCAACAAAAATCCAAAAACAAGTCACTTTTGTTATACACTTTTTGATATTGGATTTAAATATACTTGGTCTATGCATGTAAATATTATGATATCATAGATTTTTTTTTTAATTGAGAACCACAAATTTTTTATTGTTGTCTTGTTTTTGGTGTTTTGTAAAACTTTAGTTTATTCCATAATTGTAATTCATTCAATTCGATTTTAAAGAATTTTTGATTTGTCAAATTTAGTGCCAGGCACTCGCCATCAGATCAAAGCTGATTATAATTTGTTTTTTTTTTTTAATACCTGACAAAGTCAAAATTCTAAGGTTTCTTTTCAAAATTACCTACATTAAGGTAAAGGTACCAACTTTAGAAACATTTGACAGGTATAAAAGAAAAAAAACGGAGTATATATATTTATTCGGTTTATTTTATTTTATTTTATAATATTATTTTATAATACCCCGACAATGGATATTTGATGTTAAGTTTTTTTCTTCCACAGATAACGCCACAATGCCACTTGAAACAATTCCAATTTTTCAAAAAATAAACATTTTGCAAAATTAGCCGTGAAGAGTACTTCAAGTGGCGCCCCCAGAATGTCAAATTCTCACGCATTCAAATGCGGCAAATTCAATGCTGGTCTTTTGGGATTTTCATTATTTTTTAAGATAAGCAAAAGTGTTTTGTGTGTGGAAATGAAAACCTTTTCCTAAAATCCCAGTGATTTGCCAACAAGGCAAAAATGGTTACAATCACTTTGACACCTATGTTTGGAAACTTTTTTTTCAAAATTATAAATATTTTTTTGCACACCAACGGGAATCGATTGGAATCAAACTGACAAAGTGAGACACTTTTTAACTTGCAGCAAATGAGAAATTTTGACACAATTTGTTGTATGTAGTCATCAATAGATGGCGCCAAGTGATGAACAAGTTTCAAAATGTTCAAATTGAAAATCGTGGATGTAATAAAGATTTGAAAAGGTTTATTTTACTTTGAACACTACTTAGCTTATTTTGACTCAGAGTGGTGGTAATTGCGGTACTTTATAGGTCTGTTCGCTAGCCCTGCACTTTTCTACACTTCTTGCACCAATCACTCCTAAGAGAGTGAGAGATATATAATATAATGTAAGCAGGAGTGAGAAAAATAGAGTAAAGGTGTTAAGTGTAGAAAGTACAGAGCTAATGGACAAACCTTATGTATCTAGAGACTTTACACCTTCATGTTATTAAATAAACTGTGTTTCAGCTGAGAGACACAAATGAAGAACTTGGTCGTGCTTCAAGAATAATGAATTCCATGATTATGCGTGCCATCCAACAAAAAATCGTCCTTTTCACTGTAGGTGCCTGTTTCATAATTGCCATTTCGTTAGGTATATACCTTAGTTTTAGTCATCATTAGGTTCGCGTTATGTATGTATTTATAGGTACATGAAAAACTGTGACATTTGAAAATAGATTCAATGTCATAGATGCACAATGTTCTTTACGATGTGTTCGAATTATTATTAACTTTGCGAATAAGTACGCTTTCATATTGGGTATTTTAATTTTGGATTTGAAACACAATAATGTGCAAACATTTTCACAGGTAAAAAGAAATAGTACAAACTTGTAGAAGAAAGACCAAACGTTCATGTGTTCCATAATGTGTTTAAAAAGTTTTGCTTCACATTTGTAGTGCCTCATTTTCTAGTCATTGATTATATTGTCATCGTTGATTTTATATTTGACTGTTTAGATGAAGTTAATGTTGTGATAAGAAAAATATTTGGATTCCTGCAACTTTTTTTTTTACAAAACCGACTTGAAACAGATGTCAATTAATGCATTTGAATTATTAGTAGCTAGTCTTTTTAAAGTAGTGAAGCCGTTAATGCTGTTTGTCTGGCAGGAAAAATGTCGCAGTTTTTATTATTTATATATAATTTTTTTATATATATACAGACTTCTACTTAGGTTGTTGTGTATTGTATCTATGAGATTGAATTGTCACAGAGAAGTCGGCATAAATATTTCGATACTAAACGCAATATTGATATTTTTATGATCAAGTTTTTATTATGTAGAAATCAGTGTAGTATTATTGTGTTTGTATTATATAATAATTTTGTGTATATTTATTGTTGTTGACCAAATACATTCCTTTATTGTTGTTTTTCTTTTACTTTAAGTGGTAACTAAATTTTTCTTCCTTCTTCTTTTAGCTTCACTTCACCATTTTGGTTTGTTAGAGCTCCCCAAGATTTTTCTTTTATGTATATTCAACAGAGTAGTTATTTGAAAAGAAATAAAGCAAGCAAAGTAAAATACAACTTTTATTAAAGTAAAATTGAAACTAGCCAAATTTATAATAAATATTTTAAAATTAAGCATGTTACAGAGTGTTTCAAATTAAATACTAACGTGTACAAAATGCCTTCCTCTTCACCTTTACCATAAATATCTGTCTGTTCCTGAAAGGGTATATGCAGTTTACTTTGGCAAATTTAGAGCTTCAGTGAATGTACCCATTGAAAAATTTATTTATTTTTTTGTTACTGATAAGCTGGCACGTAAAAGACAAAGAACGAAAGTAATGAAAATACGACTGTGAATACAGGGGTAATTTGAAAAGTTGGAGTAATTAAATGAATATGTAACTCCTAATGGATATACTGATTCAGAAAACACACAGATACCTAGGTCATATAAAAACCAAGTGAAATTTTGTTTCATTGCATTTTCATTGAGGTTCTCTTAAGTACGTACATACAAGCTTACTTAAATCAATTCAAAGAATTTGTAAAGCATACGTTTTCCAAAAAGGAAAAGCAACTATTTAAATATATGTTTATTAAAAAAAGAAAACATAATTTTTAAACCGTGATATGATATAAAACGCAGTTTGCATAACTTTAACTGTCCATTAAGAAGTGAAGCCCTTCTTCAAGCCAACCGCCTAATTTCGATTATACCCACCTGTTTAGAAGTCCGATAAAACAACAAATCTTTTGTGTGCAAATCATTATTTTATAAAAACTCTTGTTTTCGTTCTACTTATTCGTCTAGTTATGCTTTTTTCTTACTAAGGTTTGTTTCCTACTAAAATACCCTAAAGTCTAACTTGAAATGTACACTGCAACGGATCGCGTGGATCGTCTAATTTGACAAGTGGAATTTATTTAATGCACTAATGTACTTGATTTAAGAGAGATTATGTCAGTTTTTTATACATGTCTTCAAGCTGTGGCGTGAAGTAGGATTTTATTTGCGGCCTTTTTGATTTCATCGTCGGCGTGAGGAGTCCGTTTTGGACGCTGAAGGGGTCCGGGTGTAAGTAAATATCTTTGACCTGCAAAATAATAGACATTTTCAATTATTTTTTGAAAAATTTTAGGTCACTTCATGTATAGTGTGAGTTTTTGATGTGCTTGGAGTAAATCGGCTCAGGAAACAAGAAGAAACTGGAACCATAGATGCTGTATGAAGGCAGTACAAGACGTAACCAGTCAAACTAATTGCCTTTCACAAGGCAACACCTCTAAAAACGGTGATAGACAATTGGCGGTCGAAACGTAGGAACGTAATAATCTAACAAATGGTGGTGTTAGCCAGGAAACACTTGAAAATGAGGAAATTTAATTATTAATAACTGATTGTGATTGATAGTCAAATAAAAGTTGGCGAAAAGCCAATCCGCATTACTAAAGGTTACAAATAAGAGGATTGGTCCGGAAACGAATTGACGGTAACGGAAAAAAATAATCGAGGCAGTTAAGAAATGAAGAAAAGTAGAAGAGTAATTCACATTAAAAGAAACAGCAAATTTTGGTGACAGGCAAAATGAAGAAAAGAAGAAGAGGTGAACTTATGATTTGGAAAAACATGGATGCAGCAAATAGTATTGGTGAAAAGAAGTAGAAGAAGAAGATATAGATTGGTTTGGTAACGAATTGACGGCATCAGATTGACAAAAAAATCGATTAACTTTTTCACTTCCTGGCAGATAACGATCTATATAGATAAACGACAATGCTTAGCAACACTGAAAAAGAAAAGGGAAGACGCCTGACGTCGGACAAGCAATGATAGACTAACAAATGGATAAATTAGAGCCAATATTGACAGAGGAAGATTAGAAGAAAATAATTAAGCTGGCTTAGACATGGAGAAATAAACCTGAAAAAAGCACGCATGCAGCAAAAAGTCGAAGCGAGAGGAAGAAGAAGCGCAACAGCAGGAGAAGTGAAGAAAATGCTAATTTGAACGTCTAATACGAATAGTTGAAAACAGAAAGACACAAATTCCTAGAGTAAGGCAAAATGAAGAAAAGAAAAAGAAGAGGTGAAGTCATAGATGCAGCAAATAGCAGAGGAGACAAGAAGAAGATTGATTTGGAAACGAATTGACGGGAACAAAATGACAAAATATAATCGAGGCAGTTAAGAAATGAAGCAAAGAAGAATAGTTCAAATCAAAAGACACAGTAAATCTTGGTGACAGGCAAAATGAAGAAAAGAAGAATGATTTGGAAAAACATGGATGCAGCAAATAACAGATGTGAGAAGAAGAAGAAGAAGACAATAGATTGGTTTGGTAACGAATTGACGGCATCAAATTGCCAAAAAATAATCGAGGCAGATAAGACTAAAGAAAGAAGAAGGAGATGTGGAGGTGTCGAATATTAGAAATGAGAAGAAAAATGAGACATAACAGAAGAATAAATGAAGATTGTAGTTTGGAATACGTCAGAACAGTACAGAAAATATTTGATTGAATTGGCTTCCGGTTGGAACCGTGTCTTCTACTGCCGACGTTTCGTTCTTCATTGCAGAAGAACTGCTGCTGGCGCTTCTCGTTAGTCGTAGGTATAAGGTGGTCGGTGGAGGTAGTGGGTCGGAATGGTGAGCAGGGATTGGCTTATTAGGGCGTGACGGATCACCACGACAATGGACATATCTACTCAGTCTCAACGACTAACGAGAAGCATCAGCAGCAGCAGTTCTTCTGCAATGGAGGACGAAACGTTGGTAGTAGAAGACATCAACCTGACTCGGTTCCAACAGGAACGACGACGGCCGCAGAAGCCTTAGCTAAATTAAAAAAATATTTGATTCAGATGAAGCTAAGGAAAGAAAACATCCAAGCTACAGAATCTGGACTGGGCACTTATGAAAGCACGAGTTACGATGATTTCGGACTGAAATTCAGCAAAATAGAATATAAACCAATAACTGAATAGGGGAATGAAACTGGATCGGACATTTTCTTAAAGTTCCAGATTAGAAACTTCAAAAGAGGAGATCTAGAAGCAGATTCAACAAAATAGTAAGAGGAATAACATGAATAGAGATGAAAAGAAAAGACGAAGCGACACAACTGGGAAAACAGTGTAGCAAGTAACAGACTTGGGAAGAAGAAGAAGAGACATAGCAACAAAAGGAAATGAAGGTTATGGTTTGGTTAGCGAATGGAAAATAATATTCAGACAGAGAAACCTAAGAAGGAGAAGAGAGATCATATGGATGCAGCAAGTAACAGAGATGGGAAGAAGAAATGTAACAAATGAAGAAGACTACAATATAATGAGTAACAGTTGAAGAAGACTACATTAGGACGAGTGCCAAGATGAAGAAGGCTACATTAGAACGAAACAGAAAATTATTCAAAGTAGCCGTAACAGGAAAGGAAATTAAGGATATGGTTTGGGCATGTGCTTCAAGTAGGCTATGATAGAACGACAGAATTTATTTAAGGCAGGTAGAGCTAACAAAAGAAGAACAGGAAAGAACATGTTTACAATAAAAAGTAAAGGCAAAAAAAATAAATGTACTAAAAGGAGAAGAACAGAATGAGGCAGAAAACAATTCGAAGCAGGTAGAACTAAGAAAGGCATAAATAAATCAAAAAAACATGGACGTATTAAACAATAGAGAAAGGAAGAAAGAACGTAGTAGAAGGTAAAGCAAAGGCAATCATGGAAACAATGGGGGCACAAGAGATTACAACGCCTTTACAATCGAGATCCAAGGGTAAGGGTATAAAAAGTAAAGAGGAAACGAAGGGAATAAGAAGATGACGTATCCTGGATGAGAAGCCATTCGACTCGCTATTTCCAATAGAATTAGGAGTGATGTGAAAGCAAAAAAGAAGTTAGAATAATAGATGATTAAAATGATACTTTTTGAGCTGAGGAATGTTCATTATCAACCTAGTTAGTTGTACACGCACTGAAAAAACATGCTGAGACAGCCTAGGTTGATAAAGTTCGTCATTTCAGAATGAAATGTTTCAAAAGTAATAAATAAATAAGAACGTGGAAGAAAACAGGTAAATCAAGTGACAAACAGAGCGCCTGATTTTCGTTTTTGTCTGGCATAAATCAAGGTCCGGAATGACGCGAATGTAGACAGTCACGCCCGCGCATCACATGCAGCCCGGATTAAAATAGCATAGTCCCCGGCACGTGTCACTTATTTGTCTGGGAAAATCGAAGTCCCTTATAATTACAGCAACGCTAAAGTCCTGGAGCACAATTAGCTCGACTTGATGATGTTTGCAACTCAAACGAAGTGCATGAAGAGGTGTAAACTTACCTGTTCAAACGACTTGAGTTCGCCTTCTTTACCCCATGCGATCATATCATCAAAAATTAACTGCTTTACTTCTGGGTGATTACATAGGACGCTGAAGGTACCTGGGATGCCATTTTCTTGCGCCCAGCATTTGATGACATCCACATCAGGAACGACAATCGCCACTATACACGACTAAAAAATGGAGAAAATATGGATAGAAAAAGAAAGGATCATTCCCATCGAATTTTTTACCTTAAGTGATTCGCCATGCACGAACACCTGATGAACGTACTGCGATCGTATGTAAATATTTTCGATTTTTTCAGGAACTATGTATTCACCTTGGGATAACTTGAAGATGTGTTTCCTTCTGTCTATAATTTTCAGCGTGCCATTCTGAGAAAAAATCATCACGTGTTTTTTTTTTCAAACCTGCTGGTATTGCACCCGAATACTTACAGGTAGCCACATACCGACGTCACCGGTGTGATGCCAGCCGGTTTCGTCGATGGTTTCGTCCGTTTTCTCCTGGTCTTTGTAGTACCCCTTAAAAACATTCGTGCCCTTCACGCAGACTTCCCCTTGATTATTGCGGGCCCAGTATTCCATTTCTGGGACATCGACTAGCTTAACGCAGCAACACGCGACTGGGGGTCCCACGTGTCCAGGAACGTGATCTCCTTGTACGGTCAACGAAATTGGAGAACCACATTCGGTTTGTCCATAACCCTCCACCACCTAAGCAAATTTTATTTCGAATAACTATAATTATAAAGGCTTAAGAAAGTGCTTAGAATTCCAGAATTTTTTTCTTATAAAATAAACTTGGAGACCACTGATCCATCTGAGAAATCCTAGTGTTTCGCCCAACCCCAGATAAGGTACTCAATGGAACAACTTTTTTGAAAATCATTTGGAGAACCTCTTACTTCTCTAATTGAAATAAATATGGGATTTCTATTTAAGGGAAGATTCAATTTTTGACTTACCAAGCAACCTAAAGCACAGCGAGAGAATGTAAGGACGTTTTCTGCTAATGGTGCAGATCCAACCAGCATCAATCTAAGTCTGCCGCCCATTCCTTCTTGGACCTTTCTGAAGACGAGTACATCCCAGAAACTGTTACTTCTAATGATACCCCTAAACATAAGAAACACAGAATCTTATTATTATGAGAACAACAACTATGGTGGATATAATTGTTTGGAAATAGGGATAAATGGGCATACTGATGGCCAAAAGAAGAATGTAGTTTAAACTATTTTCATGAATAAAATGAAGAAATTGAGGAAACTTTGACCATAAAAAGAATTTAATTCCTAAAAAAATAATAAATGATTTTCGTTTGGCTTCCGGTTGGATCGCATCACAATTCTTTTTTCTTGCCGTTATGTTTCGTCATTTCTTACGTTTCCCATGAAGACTGAATGACAAAGAAGTCGAACGATAGACTGAAGACCTTTTGTAAAAAAAAGATATGACGTCATAACGTTTAGGAGAAGAATTGTGACGCGGTCCAAGCGGAAGCCAGAAGAAGCCTTCAAGTTAATTAATAAATAATTTTGTATCGTAATATAACTAACTAAAGGACACTGATGGTATCATGTAAATTGGTGGAAGAAGATGTAGATACATTAGAAAAAAAGGTATAGAAGTCATCTTGATTTTATAAATAAATTGTGTTGTTCATGTTGTCTTCTTCTTTGTCTCAAAAGTTATTTAAAACTGTCATTTTGGGTTAGAGATTATGAATCTCAGTAAAGAGAAAAAAAAAACCTGCTTAGTTATCAGATATTTGATCGCTTTTTCAGAATTAATTGAAAATGCTGGTTTGATCTCTTTCAATCAAATATTGCTGCATCCTAGTGTCATCACCAAACCGCGGATTATTTGTAATTGTCTTGGCTTCGTAAGAATTTTTGAAGATTCGTCATGGTTGGTAAACACTTCGAAACAACGTGAACTATCTTCATAAATTTTTATTCCAGGAGGATGAACATGTCTTTGGAGAGGTGTCCGTCTATAAAACAGAACTGAGGGCGAAATCTAAAACAGTTATGTAAATGGCCGCAAAAAATCGCTTTTAACTTGAATTCCAAACTGTAATTCTTAACATTTCCCAGTCGATAACAAACGCGTGGAAATGGTCCAGGTTAAATACTGACTGTCCATCAGATAAGTGACCATTTAAGGTAGGGTCAAATAAATATTCATATGAATAAAGTACTGGGGCCCACACGCGACGAGGCGCGATTGGTCGAATTGACTGATTAGGCAACTTAAACTGCTCTCACAAGACCTATTAGGGCAAGCTCTAGGGGAAAACGCAAGACGCTGCGTCTTCCTCGAGACGTGGTATCTAGTTTTTTGAATATAAACAATAAGCCGTCGCGGTTCCAGAAGGGATTTAAAAAAAAAACCCTTTATTTCATTTTTGTTCAATTTTTAAAATTAATCGCTGATCCTTCTTCAAATTCTTGGTGTGGGCAAAATGACGGCGTAAGGAAGATGAGCCTTCACTTAGAGTTCTGGAGACGATAGATAGCCCAAAGGAAACGTTGGAAAAAGAGGTCCTCTGCTGCTAAGTCTCACTCTCCCAAAAGGTAGGAACCAAAGTATGGACTTTTTTTAATTAATATAGCTCTTCCATTTTTTTTTATTGTTAATTCATTGTCAACAGCTTTTGTGTCCAAGAACTACGTCCTCCGACAATGAAAAATAAAACCTAGAACTTAGATGATAAGTTGTTACGAAGAAGGAAAGACCTAAGGCTTTTTTTTTGGCAATATTGGATGAGAGTTCCGGCTCCACTTTTATCCATTCTTCTTATAAGTGAAGGAGAAATCAATGTAAATTTTATATTGCCAATCCGTGGGAAGGCATTTCAAAATAGGGACCTTGTTCCGTCAAAGGTGATTTGTCACGGGGTTAATTAAAATATTGCCGGAGATTTATTGACGATGATGACCTTTAGTGGCTATAGATCAAGCAAGCACGGCATAGCGACTTGTGAGCTTACATAAAAGTACAATGTGATCGAATAAAAATCAATCAAAGTTGGCTATGAACCAAATCTGCACGTCACATCTTAAATGTCAAAAATGAAATCTTTTAATTCTTACCGTTTAAGTTCGCTTTCTTTTGCGCTCATCGCCATATTATACAACATCTTCTTGATGCAGCTGCGATTGATCTCATTCTGTACTTTATCGTAGATCCTGTTAAGCAGACGAGGGACAGCGGGTGTAACCGTGGGACGGAGAGCTTTCATGTCGTCGGACAATCTTCGGATGTCTCCCAAATAAAATCCGACGGCGGCTCCAACTAAGTACATGGCGTTCTGAAATGAGGGGCATTTAGGTTGTCCTTTGGTGAATTCGTTGGTTTGATTACCTCGCAACACCTTTCCAGCATATGGGCCAGCGGCAGGAAAGAGATCATTACGTCCGAACTGATTGGTTTGTGGTCACCCAGCTGGAGAAGTACCGCACAAACGGATGCCATTACATTTTCGTGTGTAAGCATTACGCCCTTGGGGTTGCCCGTTGTCCCACTGGTGTAGCAGATAGTACATAAATCGTCGGGTTTTGGTGGCTAAAAATTTTATCAGGAATTTTTACGAGAATTATTTTTGAAAGTAAGCTTCCAAATTTTTTTTGCTCCCTAAGAACTAAGAGAAAATTTAAATATAACAGGCGACGTTGGTGAAACATTTCCATACCGAAGGAGTCACCTTGCGGTTGGGGTATATTATGTACATTCGTTTTTAAAATGAAAAACAAAATCGGCTTTGATCTACAAATAATCTTAAAACCTTTAGTTTTGATAAGAAATATCAGTCTTATTTATAGCTTTAGTGGGCTAGGCTGATGAAGTTCTGTTTTGAATTAGTAAAATAAAATATTTATTGATTGGAATGAATGTAATTTACCAGTTCTGGGTGGTTCTTTTTCGAACCCTGAAGTTCTACGTCTGAAAATTTGATGATCTCCACTCCTCGGTTCTTCGCCCTTTGCTTGGTCGCGGGTCTGGCGCTTTTCATTACGATTAGTCTCTGTAGACAACGCGGGGCGCGATCCAGAAGCAAGTTACATTTCTGATCATCTTCGCAAATCACTAGGCTTATACTGGCTGGAAGAATAAAACGTAAATGAAAATAAGAAACATAAATAATACACAAAACAAAATTAGAATAATTGGAGACGTCCGTGGAAAAAATAAAGAATTTCATAATTGCAAAGAGTGCGGGCTTCAGCTATTATTATTTTATTTTCCACAATAAATAGGAGTTGCTTTGCGTTTTATAATTAATTAATTAATGTGTTTTTATTAAATTGCTTAAGAATTGTGAAATGTTGAGGTGATGTTAAATATTTTTAATATACGAGGATCAATCAAAAAAAGTTTACACTTCTGCTTGACAGTATTGTATACAACCGCCAATCTTATGCAAACATACAAATTAAAATAAAATAAGGTTTATTAGAATTGCAAATTTTTTTTCGTAATTGACGTGCCCGGATTTTATTGTTCGCTGTATTATCGCAGTATAAGAATCCACTCAGTAGCGACACTTGAGTATAACTATACTATTATATGATCCTTACGTATACATTACATATGAGTGCAGTATCAAATAGTGGGGCGGTCGAATTTGATACTGACGTTTAAGTATCCCTACTTATACTGTGGTATTACAGGCAGTGTTGCCGTGTTGTCGAGAAAATCCTTAACCAAACCTCAATTTATCCTTAAAATGTCTTCAATTATATTTTTTTCAATAAGCGGAAACTTTAAAATTAGAAAAATTAACTAAAATTGTGTAACTGGCAATATATAAAGTGTTAGGAAAGAGTTTACATATGTATTTCGGGCTTATTGGGCCTCATCAGAACTCTGTACCATAAAAAATTTGGTTTACTGAAAAATTTAGAAAAACTTATCCCTTTTTTGAATTTCTAAAATCCCAAAAAACAAAAACAGGCAAGAAAACTTGATTTTTTAAAATTAGTGTCTTGAAATTTGTTTTTTTTTTTTTTTTAATACAGATTGGTTACAAAGTCTCACACCAAGCTCTAGTTTATTTATTTAATGTATTTTTTTTGTGCAAAATCTTGAAACAGGTAAATTTTTAAAATTAAAAATTCTACCAAATGGCAGGGACACATTTTAGTGCAAAACATCTTTTCTCGATCGGCTTTTGTTTTCATCTGTGACGTCATGTAGAATTTTTGAAATATTTAACTTTTTATTTTGGTCGTCCTTCTTGTCAATTAAATGGCGACATAGGAACAATTAGTCTTTTTGTGAAAAATTTGTTATGCTTCAATGAATATCCGAACAAATGTTGAGTTGACGTTTGACAGAAATTCAGTTCACTTTACAAGGGATACCAACATGTTTGGCTTCTATGTTGGTATAACTTAAATGACAGTTAGGCGCAAGGTCAAGATCAGGACGCAAATAAGCTAAATATTTTTAAAATTTGGTCGCAGTTTCAAGTACCTACCGCAAAAATCCTTAGATTCATGACTTTTGTAAAAATCTTCCTAAACTCCTAATTGCTTGTAAAAATCCTTAGATCTAAGGACTAAATCTTTAACTTGGCAACACTTATTACAGGTTAGGTTTTAGGAAAAGTAACCTTGAGGATTGACACATTTACAGCAACGCCACGTCATTTTGTCCACTCCATTCCCAAAAAAGTCAGAGAGTTTCTCATGTATCCGTCACTGTTGCCAATTTAGTGATTCTTTGACTAGATCTGGTGATTTTTCGCTGACAAATTTTAGTAATTTCAGACAAGTCTGAATCATAGTGATTTTGTGACACATCTAGTGATTTTTTTTATTTAATAATAATTAATTTCGTTTTTTTTAAAATTTTATGGCAACTTTTGTCTTAAAATAATTAGCGATGTACATAGCCGAGCGCAGCTTAAGTGCTAAAACTTCTTGGTCCTGCGAGCCTTATATACCACAAGATTTTAAGGGTGAAGTTATGTGCAAGAGGTACATTTTAGATGCGCATGACTGTACGTCAAGCATAAAAATCGAGTTCTTCTTTACCAACAAAACCCGTAAACTTATACTCAATGTTGCCAATCTAGTGATTGTGACACTTGATCTGTTTCTGACAATTGTTCAGTTCAGACGTCGAAAAGTTAGTGATTTCATGACGAGTGTAGTGGCAAATCTAATGATCTTAATTGAATATAATTTTAACCAATAAAATAAATTATTATTTCAGTTGATTCTCACGTTTTGTGGTGACATCTGTCATAAAACAATTAGTCAAGTTCACCAAGCATAAATATCGCGTTCTTCTTTATCAACAATATGTGCAAACAAGGGAATCTTTTTATATTTTTCCAAAAGCACCGTTTTAGCAGAAAGAAGGCAACGAAGGAAATGTGAAATCAAGTTTTCTTCCCAGTCAATAAGTAAATTTTTCTAAATTTTTCAATAAACCAAACTTTGTTTAAGATACAGAGTTCTGATGAGGCCCAATAAGGCCGAAATACATATATAAACTCTTTCCTAACACTTTCTGTATAGCCAGTTACACAATTTTAGTTAATTTTCAGAAGAAAATATGAATGACGATTAATTCCTGTCCCTTTTTTTTTTTTTTGAAGAAAAAAAAAACAATCGCAAGTTTTCTTTTCTATGGAAAAAAGTCGAGATTCGATTGGAATTCGTACGTCTTTTGTTATCGCTTTTAATTTGTTTCTAACCCAAAAGTGTTCTTCATACGTATTGAAATCGTTGACCATTTGTTTTGTTTTTGCATTTTTTTGTTAAACAATCGATCGTCTTTTGTTTATGATTTTGACAGTTTGATTTTTCGGCATTTGTTTCTAGTGCTTTCAGTGTCATTTTTGTGATTATTTGAACTTAATGTTGAGACTTTTTGCGAAATCCTATTGGCAATACCGATAGCCACACTAAAAGAGACGAATTAATAACCAGCGATCAATATAAAAATGAATTAGGGTAGTCGTTGGAATTTGATTGAATGTTTTAGATAGTTCATATTAATACTAATTGTCGACCATAAATAATACGCCGGACATTGTTTAACGTTACTTACGCAGTTATTAGTAGAGTTTAAAAGTATCTTGATGTACCAGACACTGATCATTGTACGCATCTGCTTTAGGCTCAAATTCAGAAACAACACTCACACTCCACTTCCACTCAGGTTGACAGTTCGATGTTAATTTGAAATTCAGAAAAGCTTTAATTTTAAAGATTTTTTATCTTTCTATCGTAAATCACTGATGATCAAAGTACCTATACTGATCATAAACTTGATAATGCAAGTAAATATAAAAGCAAATTTCAATTTCAAATAACAGTTCGAGTGTGAGTGGAGTGCTCTCTCCACTCAAGAAGTGTGGTTTCTGAATTTGGGCCTTAATTGTTTAAAAATAAAACGGTTTTCTTGCTTTGTGGAAACGGCAAAATGACTAAAGAAACGTTAGATGAACTAAATGCAAACATGCGTGTTTAGTTGCATCGCCAACTCTAATTCATTTTTCATTTGACCACTTTTTACTACGCTGACACGAAAAGAACTGTTTGGTTTGGTCCCTAAATAGCAAATGTCAAGATACAGCTGAATTCAATAAAAACGAGAAATATAAAAAAAATATTCGGATATGAAGATGATTTTATTAGAAATAGGTTAGAATTATTTGACGGTATGTCAGTTTATAAATAAATAAATAGGTTATATTTTTTTGTAAGGTATGTATTGTCAAATAGACAATTAATCGACAAATACAACTAAATTTACAATTGGAAAAATGTCCATATATGGGTAATTTGAATGTTATTAAACACCTAACTTCAAAAACGTAATTGATCATGAACTGTTCCTACAATTCCTTGGCGCTTGAGCGGTAAGGGAATGCAACATCGCAAACTCTAATTCATTTTTCATTTGATCGTTTCTTATGATGTTAATAAATATTTCTGGGTTCAGCTATCTATAATATTCAATTTTTGCTTTCATAACTAGTAGGTAATGCCTATTTGCTTTCAATTATCTCATCTGTCAAGTGGCATTTGCAAATGTCATTAATCTATCTTTTCCTGAAATTGTTTTCTTTTTGTATACTTTAATCATTTTTTTTTGCAAAGAGGGGCGAATTCAGTAACATCACAATTGACACACAAACTATATATGATAATGCGCGGAGCGTCAAGGTGATTTTGGCAAAAAGAAATTATGGCAGTGCCGCTTTAAGGGCATTGTGACTTTTTTTGGATAGACCCTCGTATTTTAATAGTTAGTTTACAATTAAGTCAATCGATAAATTATTAAAGTCTGTTTCCTGTTACTTTTTTCAGAACCAACATACAATAAACAACTTGATACTAATCAGCTATAATTTCTTAGACGTATTTGCAGATCTGATGTGGGTGTGTGTATCTTATTAATAGTTGCGATTTATTTCATTTCTTTCTCTCACCATTAATCCTGATATATAATATTAGGCACTCCAGTTTTAATTTTTGTGATTTATTGATAAATTACAAATTTCAAATATTTGAGGTTCCGAAACGTCCTGTGCTATCAATTTTTGCTCGAATGAGCAAAAAGAAAACGCAAATATGTACAGAATTTCACAATTGATGCCTCAACAAATGGTTTGTTTCACGTCACTTTCAATTTTTGCTCTGCCCGCCCTAAAACAACACATTGTTTTAGATTTCAGCGTAACACGAACAGCTTCACCGGCTATATTGTTTTTGGCAGGGCGACAATTTTCACATGACGTTATATTTTTAGAGCAGCACGTATTTGTATGTGAAGATTATTAATAAAATATACAAAGCCAAAGTCTCGATTAAGCAACCATAAATTTTCTGGTATTTTTATAAATCGCGATTTAAGGTTTTTCTCGCAATGAATGAAATAAAATTTCACATTATTTAAATTTAGTTCACTTAAAAATATATTCTTAATCTATGTTTTAGTTGCTTCATATTTTTTGACCAGTCCTATAAGCGATCAATAATGTACAATCCACGCAATTTCTCTCGTGGGAAATTATTTGATCGCATTTCGTAGGTAATTGTAGTAACTTGAATGTTCACAATTTTGGGGCAGAACTACTTTGATATTAATTAATAAAATATTTACCTTGTTTGATAATAAAAGCACACGCATCGGGTCCCAGCGTGTCATACAGTGGAACCAGTATCATACTGTAGCAGTAAGAGGCTTGCTCTGTGATGATCCATTCGGGACAATTTTGGGCATAGATTCCAATAAATGTATCGGCCCCTGGTTGGAGTCCTTGCTCTACCAAGCCGGAACCAAAATTCTTAGCCCGCAATAGTGTTTCGTTGTAGCTCAACCATTGATAAGGTTTGTTATAAGATTCCCTCCAACCCAGGCAAGGTCCATTATCTAAAAGAAAACGTACAGCAAAAGAAATAAAATTTAAATTTCGCGCTTAAAATACAATGGTTCAAGAAAGCAAATGTAGATGACGCTGACAAAAAAGACCATCGATTTTTTTGCTTCAATTCAGTTCAATAGTGGGAGAAACTTATGCCTTATAACGGTGAACATTATTTTTAATAAATTTTTGCGATTTCTATTACGATTATGTAGAGAGGCAAATTCAATAATTCTTGATCGCAAGGTATAATGAAGCCATATTAATTTTTGCCAAGAAAAATCACATTTCGATTTCCTTGCCTTCCAGAAAACCCTGTATAATGATTAAATTATTTTACTTAAGTGTAAATTTGAGTTAGATGATTAAAATCTTCGCATCCAGACTTTTGAACTTTTGTTTTAGACTCCCAAAATCTACTTATAAGAAATTGATGTGTGGGGCTAGACACGAAAAATTATAAGAAAAGCAATTGTGAAATCAACTAATTTCTGTAACTACAAAAGAGTTTTTTTCCTAGGAAAACACTTTTGTTATTCAACAATAATTTAGTTTGATTAACATGAATTATCACCGCTTACTTACTTGATTCCTTGGCTCCCCTTCTAAAGCCATCATACAGCGTCCTTGTATCATCAAAAAGGTAACTAATAAACTTTCCCTCTTTGGCTTCCTTATAGAATCTAGAGACGCGTATCAATTCAGGACCCTGTAACAATACAGCAAACATTTAGTTTCTTTTCCTCTGTTTTAAAATGAAAGGAACACAAGACGTACGTTTTTGTAATAATAAGCTGCATATTTGTAAAAAAAAAAAATTATCTTATGAAAGCTAAACGTTCCAGATATTTACAATTGGACGTGATCCAAAATCTGCGAATGCAGAGGAATGTTAATGCACAATTTTAATTTAATGCTTGCGATGAAATGCAAGCAGCTATGTACACACAAGTGGAAATTTAACTTCTAAAATTGGTTTATGGAAATTTTCTAGGAGGACAATGAATGTATGTTTAAATAAATAATGGAAGTTTGAAAATAATTGCCCAAAAAGGTGCCATAAAAGAATTCACTTTGAAAGCATTTTTATTTCTTTAACAAAAAAATTAATAAGACAATTTCTTTCTCTCTAATTAATTAATTAATTAATTAATTCAAGCGTTTTATTACTTTGTGTTCTATATAATCAGAGAGAGCGGATGACCTTAGGTAAAACCTTAACAAAATTATTTTTACAAAATCTTCTGCATTTACTTATTTATTTATTTATTCACACTCATTCAACATCTTGTAAATGACTTATACAAGGTAAACTGACTACTTCTGATATCAAAAACCTAAAACGGGCCGCTCTGTGCATATAACAAAGAACTTGGGAGATTTATTATTTAGAGTATTACAGGAATTTTGATGATGCTCTCCTGTTAAAATGTACGTACAATGTTTCTGTGATTTAATGAAGACTCTCTGTCATTCAAAAAACTTGAATAGTTACATAAATAACAAGCGGGGGCGTAAGAAGTCCTCAAATTATCGAAGCACCTGGCAGTAATAATTGCAGTAAACAGTGTCTGCCAAATGGTTTAGTATTACTTCCAATTAGTGGCCCTCTTCCAAATTGCATATATAGGGTATTCCAGCTTTCTATAGGTATATTAGTATTTTTTCGAAATAGTTTATAACAAAGAAGGTTTGCATAAAAATGTTGTGCTTCTGTGTTAGTTCGAAACGAACATGTTTCAGGAAACTAGACACTAGCCTACTTATTTTTTTAATGACTCCTACGTTTTTATTACATATACATATATATACAGCTTGAGTGAAGCAAGTAGGTTGGCAACGCGTGCCTCGGATGTATTCGAGGCGACCGGCCTTGTCTCGCATTGGGAAGCGAAACGATGAGCGCGTATTTAATAATTTTATTTTAACTAGGATTTCAATAATTCTTGTTACAATATTGTTATAATTGTCCCAATATATTTGCATAACGCAATTATTATTGTTTGTAATTAAACAATACTTCCATAAACATTACAGAAATTAATAAATGAAAAATCTTCTCTGATAATGGTTAAATTAAAAAGAATTCACAACGATAATATAAAATCATAATAAAAGATTCTCTTGTAACAGAAGAACGATTTCTCAAATTAAATGAAAGACTTTATAGAATGAAGATAAAACGAAATAAACTTAAAGTAATTCTGGTCAAGAAATAATAAATATATTAAATATCTTTCAAAATTTTTGTTAATTCTGCGGATGGTTGTAGCAGAAGGAATTGGACGATTTACGACTTTTTCTTTGAATAAATTAATTCGTTAATACCATTTTATAATTTGTAGTTTCTCAGGTGCACTATAATTCATACTGAATTTTTGTACTGAAGAAAAATAAAGAACAATTAAAATAAATATTATATTATAATAAAAAATATATATTTGTAGCTCAAAAGCAACTCTAAAACCTGCACGCTTCGAACTGGAGGCGTGAACTGATACACGCTAGCGCAAGAACCCCCTCTACTCCTACACGACTTCGTCTAAATTTACTTCTATCCACCTAGTTGTAAAATTTAACCTGTATATATTTTTCAATAATTAGAGTAATGGTTAGTGATCCAATTAGTGATTCTCTTTTTCAAAAATAGGGAACACACATATACATACACATGGTGTTCCAAGTCTGTTCACCAAAGCAACACTTTGGAAATGCTCCATGGTAAAGAAAGGTGTTTCATACAAAAATTGTATTTAAAAAAAGTATATCTAAACATGTTCTTTTGAAATATACAGTGTATTTTGAAACATACACTGTATTTTTTATACAGATTCTGTTTTTAATTCGAACATTCCGTATCAACTCGTGCATTTAAGATACAGTCGTCCAGTTAAATATGTCGCAGTGTATAATCGAGTTCCATACTGTACAGAGAGATCGAAATTTATTTTCCTGATCCTAGACTACTTTCCGTAAGGTTAATATCAATATTTACCTCTAACACATGAAGGTTAGGATATCTAGTAATGTTGACGTAAATATCGATATCAAGCTCGTGGAAAGCAGTGTAGGATCATGACAATCAATTCTGATCGGTCTGTATATACAGTGTGTTAGAAAAATGCAGTATTTTCGATAAATATGCACTTTTAATGAATATCCTTCGACAGGTTGATTTTATTTTTTCTTGGTCCACATTTTGATCCTGCACCACTTTCCGTAAGGATAATATTAATATTTATATCTATCACATGAAGGTTAGAACGAAAAGTAACGTACATCAACGAACTATCAACAAAGTCTTAGAATATCTAGTAACTTTCCCAGATCTCCCTATCTTGATGTAATTGATATCAGGCTCGTGGAAAGACAATCAATTCTGATCGGTCTGTATACTGGGTATTTCATTGAAGTTGCATCAAACTTGGTACGCGGGTAGACGTCGGGGAAAAGAAAGAAAAGTTTCTTTGTAAAATTTTCTCTGTAATGAATAAATTTAGAGAAAATCGAAGGGAAAGCAAAGTCGCATATTTTAGGATGGACTTAAAATGAGAATTCACATATATATTTATAAGATTCGACAAATTTTATTTTAGTAACAATTTGTAATGTGCGACAAAATACGTACTAAATGCATATTTTTGCATAGCCCCACGTTTGTAATTTATTATTAAATTAAATACGTTTAAATATCCACGCGATTTCACATCGCTACTACATTTAACGTGTGGCAGAGTTCAATACACAGAGCTTTCGGTCAAGGGTAAAATAAATTTGGTTATAAATTTCTTCGCTGTTTATGGATTTATTACCTCCCTGCAGCTGTGTGCCATTCATAAATGCAATTTAGATTGCCGGTTTTGTTTCACGATTCCACGCGCTACAGTAGAGAAAGGTGTCTCGTATAAAAATTGTGTTCAAAAAAATTATACCTAGACATGTTTTGAAATATACAATGTGTTTTGAAATATATTTTTTAATATACAGATTCTGTTTTTAATTCGAACATTCCACATTATTATTGCATCAACTCGTGCT
Source organism: Serrognathus titanus (assembly GCA_039766575.1). Lineage (NCBI taxonomy): Eukaryota > Metazoa > Arthropoda > Insecta > Coleoptera > Lucanidae > Serrognathus > Serrognathus titanus. Next base: position 11,289,602 of record CM077914.1, read on the forward strand.
TTTAAGATACAGTCGTCCAGTGAAATATGTCGCAGTGTATAATCGAGTTCCTGCCTTTACATACTGTACAAAGAGATCGAAACTTATTGTCCTGATCCTACACTACTTTCTGTACTTTCAATATTTACGTCTAACACATGAAGGTTAGAACGAAAAGCAACGCACAGCAATGAATATCAACAAAATCTTGGGATATCTAGTAACTTCCCCAGATCTCTCTATGTTGATGGAAATATCGATATCAGGCTCGTGGAAAGTAGTGTAGGATCAGGACAATCAATTCTGATCGGCCTGTATATACAATGTGTTAGAAAAATCAGTATTTTTGATAAATATGCACTTTTGATGATTTTATTTTTTCGTTGTCCATATCTTGATCCCACACTACTTTCCGTGAGGATAATATTGACATTTACATCTATCACATGAAGGTTAGAACGAAAAGCAACGCACATCAATGAAGTGTCAACAAAATCTTAGGATATCCCCAGATCTACCTATGTTGACGTAAATATCGATCAAGCTCGTGGAAAACGGTGTAGGATCAGAACAATCAATTCTGATCCATTTGTATCCTGGGTGTTTCATTGAAGATACATCAAACTTGGTATGCGGATAGATGTCGGGAAAAGAAAGAAAAGTTTCTTTGTAAAATTTTCTCTGTAATGAATAAATTTAGAGAAAATCGAAGGGAAAGCAAAGTCGCATATTTTTAGGATGGACTTTAAATGAGAATGAATGGATTGTTACTCATTCACATACGAAATCGGTTTATTGGTTAACTGTCTCTAGAATTTGTAATGTGCGACTTACTAAATGCATATTTTTGCATAGCCCCACATTTGTAATTTATTATGAAATTACATAAGTTTAAATATCCACGCGATTTCACATAGCTGCTGCATTCGACGTGTGGCAAAGTTGAATACACCGAGCTTTCGATCAAGGGCAAAATAAAATCTAGTCATAAATTTACAATTATGATAATGATAATGTATTTATTGTCATTAAATCTTAGAAAGACATAGACAGAAAAAAATTAAATAAACAATTGTAAGGAAACATTGTACCATATACAGTTATCACAAATAAATACATACATTAATTTACTAGAAGAAATCTTTCATTCCCGGATGTGCCAACATTTTAAATTATTCTTAAAGGAAACGAGAGAGGTTGCCTCTTTAATTCTACTGGGGAGTTTATTGCAAACTCTAATAGCTGAGCAAAGAGGACCCTTTTTGCGCATTTCTAATCTGCATCTTGGCAAAAGCAAAGTTGGTTGACGTATGCTATAGTTTTCGTTTGCAGTGCTGGATTCAAAACTATGTAAATTTTTATGAATATAGACAGCTGCGAAATAAATGTACATGCTTGATAGAGTTAAATAATTATTTTCTACGAAGCAAGTTCTACATGATCTAAAAGGTAACTTATGAATAATACGAATGCATGATTTCTGAAAAGTGTATTAGAATGCGAACTTCTCCCCCACAGTAGTAATCCATACTTTAACAGAGAATATATTTTGCTAAAATAAAAGGTCCTGCAAGTTTCTGTGTCACATAGATAAGAAAGTTTTCTTAAGGCAAATATATTTTTACTAACTTTTTTAGATAAATTGGTTATGTGTTAAGTCTAATCCAAGTTCTCGTGCAAATCGAACCCCAAATATCTAACTGTGGATACGCGTTGAAGAGAATCAACTTTTGCATTACTACATTCATTTGCAAAACTTTTAGCAATATTTGATTTTCTTGAAGCCACTTTTTTATATCCTCAATCGCGTTATTAGTTATAATTGAAAGTATCTCGACGTCTTTTCCGTAATTAACTAAGACAATGTCATCTGCATACATTACGCAGTTATTAACAGCATTTAGGTTCAAAGGTAGGTTTATATAAAGGTTAAATAATACTGGTCCCAGTATGGACCCCTGCGGGACACCTTTGTGAGTATCAAGTGATGAAGATCTACTACATAGGTGGCAGATGAAATAGACTCAGTCAATTTTTTTTTAATTTTACGTAATTTTTTTTTTTTTTAAGACAAATAATTAGAATAATTAACATATTTATATTTAAAAATCGTATATCACTCTATTATTAACAAAAAATTCCAAAAAGTTTATTAAACTAGTACTTGATCCATTGGCCTCTATTCTTTCTAAGCATTTCAATTCTTTTCTTCATGCTTTTAACTCCATTAATTGCCGTTTTGTTAACTATTTCGCTATTCTTCCATATATCTTTAATATTTTTGATTAAATATTCTTTATTTGTAATGTTTCTTTTGGATATTTCTTTCTTCAGAACAGCCCAGACATTTTCAATTGGGTTCATCTCCGGGGAGTTACCCGGCCAATCTAATAACTGCATTTTATTTGTTTTAAAGTACTCCATAATCATTTTAGACTTATGGCAAGGAGCACCATCTTGCGTAAATCTAATATTTTGTGTTCTCCTAAACCAATATCTGAGTTGGGGACGTAATATGCACTTTAGAACATGTAAATATTGAACTGAATTCATTGTTCCTTTGACGAAATATGTATCTCCTACGCCTTTTGAACTGATCACACCCCAAATCATTACTTGCATCGGATGTTTTACTCTTTGGGTAACGCATTCAGGTAGAAATTTTTCATTAGGGCGACGACGAACAAAAATATTTCGCTCATTATAAAGTTGAATAATTGATTCGTCAGAGAAGCAAACCTGGCAAAATCAACTACCTTTAAAAATATTACTAGACAAAAAATAAAATACATACAGTATCCCAAAAGGACTCAGGTAATTTTGCAAGTTGTTGTGCCATAATTTTCTTTTCTTAATCATGGTTTTGGTTAACTTTTGTTTTACGGTACAACGACGTCCAATTAAATTAGCTTCTTTTAGTCTATACCTCAAGGTCCTTTTTGATATATTTATATTTTCTGGTAACGCCATAAGTATTTCTTTAGCCGAACTTTTTCGCAATTTTTCTGCCGTATGAATTATTATTCGGTCTTGTCTTTCAGTAGTTTTTCTTCGTGATCCTTTGTATTTACCGTTTAATGATTCGCCACGATCAAGCTTCAACTTGACATTTTTTACTGCCGATTGCGATACATTATACTTTGAAGCGATTTCACGTTGGTTGTAGCTTGTATTTGTAGTAAAGCTTGAATTTGATTTTTAACATTGCAAGGAAGGGCTTTACTACAACCCATTTTCACCCCTACGTTCGCTAAGAAACTTTTACAATCTTCTTGCTAATTTATCAGTAAACCTCAATTTGAACAGCATATATACATTAAACAATAACAATATAAATCATGATATTAAAAAAAATTCCTTTAAAATCACAACACAGAGGAACTTGATAATACAACGAATGTAAATAAACAGCAAAATTGACAGACAAACCTGATGCAAGACTACTTGATCTAGAACACGGATTTTTTTAAAAACGTATCTACTATATCAAAATGAAATTAAATGCAAATTATTAAGTATTATCAACAAATTAACAAATTTTTTAAGCTCATGATTAAAATTTTCATTGAGTCTAATTCATTTGCCAGATACTAATTTCTAATTTCTAGTATCCATGATCTGCCTTGTAAATATGATGACAACCATTTATTACTAACTCCACGGATGCCACAATAATAGATTTTGTCTAATAATCGTTTGTGTTCGACGAGATCAAAAGCCTTACTTAGCTCACAGAAAGTAGCTATTGTCTTATTACAGGCACCTATGTTAGCTAGAATGCTTTCTATTAATTCTAGTGCTGCAGATTCAGTAGACTTTCCCTTACGGAAGCCATGCTGGTGTTTTGAGATTATCTGTTTGTCGTGTAAATATTTGACTAACCTTATTAAAAATGCTTTTTCAAATACTTTGGACAAGGATGGCAATATTGATACAGGACGATATCAAATTTATCGCCTTTTTTGAACAGAGGACAGATTTTTACTCTTTTAAAAGCTTTTAAAATATTTACTCTTTTAAAATATTTACTGGTACTTCGTCAAGTCCGCAAGAGTTACTACACTTAAGGCTGTTTGTTATTGAGAAAACCTTAAATTCAGTAACTGGAGAAAGAAACATCGTATTATCACATCCGTCTTTGAGATTAAAACGATTTACACTGATGTTAGGAAAATTGTGTAATTCGGAAAAGTGTTTGTTAAAACAGTTCGCTATATCTGTTGGTTGTTCTTGTATAAAATTTTCTTAAAATCAACATTTTTTGGCTTGGTGAACTGATTATTAATAATGCACCACACTGCAGCAGGTTTGTTAGATGAATGTTGCACATAGTTTTTAACCGATAATGCTTTTGTAGCTTTTATAACTTGCTTATATATTTTCTTGTAAGTTTTATAGTAATTTAGAAACTCTCTCGAAGGATTACGTTTTGTTATTTGATATAAGTTATCAATCATAAATTTCTTCGCTGTTTATGGATTTATTACCCCCTGCAGCTGTGTGCCATTCATAAATGCAATTTAGATCGCCGGTTTTGTTTCACGATTCCGCGGGCTACAGTATTTCAAAAAACATCGACTCCAAATTATGCAAATTTCAACTTGCTCGGATTAAAATTTTTTATTAACTTATTTTGTTTGAAATAATGTCAGAAACGTGTCCCTCAAGTTTGATGCATCTTCAATGAAACACCCAGTATATAGTGTGTTAGAAAAATTCAGTATTTTTGATAAATATGCACTTTTAACGAATATCCTCGGACAGGTCGATTTTATTTTTTTTGGTCCACAATTTGATATGAAAATTTCATAGACGCAGCAGATATAGCGTCATCGATGATTTTTTTAAAAAGCAACACATTTTTCTGATGAAAAATGACAAGATTACTTACTTATACTTTTACTTTGCAAACGTTAAAAGATAATAAACATTAATAAGATGGAAAATAAACAATAATATAGGCTCTTTGTAGTTCAACTAATTGCGAGTATGATACTGTCGATGTACTTGCACTAAAAGGGAACCTCAAAATACGTAAGTCATGTAGCGTCCTGTTTTTGGACACACATCGCACATTTTTAACTGAAGTTTTTATACTAATTTTCAGTTTGTAGATCGAACATACTGTATACTGATTTTCATTAAAGTAAATTAAAAAAACAAACTATTTGTATTTTGTGATAACAACAAGAGAAAGAGGAAAATTGTTCAAATTGTACACTCGGTATGGCGTGCATGATTGAATCTTCTCGAGGATGTTCTAGAAACAATCAAGAAGTTTCAAGAATATTTCGCGTACATCACGTCGCAACAAAAACAAAAAAGCCTTGCTTGCTTGTGGCAAAAGGATGTAATAATATACAGAAAACGTACAATAATGAACAAAATTCCGAAAAAAAAGTAATATTATAACGCATTTTTTGCATACAAAACCTTAGCAGCTTTCTAGCGTCTATATGTAGAGTTTCCTTCTCGCTTTCTTTCCACATCAAATCAATATAACAAAACACTAAAATAATAATTAACTACTTCATCTCGGTTTAAAGTCCTCTTTAAATGCTGTCCATAAATTACGTATTTCTTTCGTACATAAATAAGCCGCGAGTAATGACCAACTAATCTTTATAGCCCTTTTTAAAGAGAGTATTACGTCCTGAACACCTCCTTATGTTTTATTTATGTATATTCTAAATTGTGCTCCTGCAATACATACCTACAGAATTACGTAACGTTGAGAGTTTACGTTTTACGATAATAATGAAAGTTAATTCAGTGCGAATTCAATACGTAAATGTTTACAAAATAACTTCCTGTATATGTTAAGAGCCTTTGAAATGCCAGCGTCTAATTGCTACATATGACATTATAGACTTTCTGTGAACACTGCCGACTCACTTAAATAACGCTCGTACATTGTCATTGCTGTTTTACAACCTTTAAATATAGAAAGAAATTGCAGTTGAATAACACGATTGTCTTGGGAATTAGTTGATACTACACAAGCGATTTATATATTATCCTTATTAGTCAAATGCCTTGCATAGTTTAAACAATTGTTTTCCTTTTTTTACAACAAACGCATGGTAAGAAAATTTAGTGTTTATTTAATTTTGTTGTGTTTATTTGATTTGAATTTCCGTTCGTGTTGCTTTTTTTAGTCTACTTCAATATGGTGATGATGATACTGATGCCAAAACTGCATGAGGCAAACCGCCGCCAACCTTGAATTTAACTGTTTTAGTAATGTAATTTATTTACATATTTCGTAAATATAACAGATTTTTATTAAATTAAACATTGCACGTGTGGGTTGCGAAATCCTGTTTGTAATACACGACATGATTAAATTAATACGAATATACATATACAGAGTTGTAATAAAATAACGAATGAATTCTATATTTTCAAGACAACTGAGCAGTTATGTTCATATATGTATGTAAGTACGTCAAGACCTCAACTTGAACTTGGTTGTAATGTATCATTTGTCTGTTCTGTTAACCTAAAAAACTTGTTCTAATTCAAAAATGCTAAAGCTTCATTTGTCTTTATAATTAATTTCGTGTGAAAGTTATTTGAAAATGATGGTTTGCTAAATATTATTATATATTACTTAAGTTTAGTTTTCTTTACGCAAATTAAATACAAGAAAGCTAATCTAAATGTCAGTTATGGAACCGGAAATAAAATATCAGCAGTGTTGCCAAAAGGCTTTCGCCATATAACTTAAATAATTACTAAAATGTCACTAGAAGCAGACAATAATTCACTAAAAACAAATTCCGAAAATTTCAACCTTTAAAATTGCAACAAATAACTAGAATTGATAGTTTCCGTTAAAAATAAACAAAAGGCGATCGATTATAAAAAAACAACAAAAAATGGTCTCGACGCTTTGTATGTAAGAGAAACTTTCGTTTTAACTTTAAAAAAGAAATTAAAAGCGATAACAAAAGATGTTCAATGGAAAAAAAAACAAAATGCAGTCAACTTTACATTGTTTCTATCGCCTTTGCTTCCTTGGAAAACAAAAAAAATAAAAATAAAAAACAAAAACAATCGATGTACGTAACAAAATTACAATTAATGACGTTTCATTTATATCTTGACAAAGCACACGTGATTTTGTTTTGTTTTCACAGTTAGACAAATTTGGAAAATTATATAAATCATCAACATCTCGAAAACAATTGAATTTTGACATATGGTGGAATGTAAAAACGTAAACATTTTTTTTAATCACTCTATACATACGGGGTGTTTACTTAAGATTTACTTAACTTTTACTTTAAAAATAAATTAAAAGCGATAACAAAAGACGTTCAATGGAAAAAAAAACAAAAGGCGGTCAACTTTACAAGTGTTTCTATCGCCTTTGCTTCCTTGGAAGACAAAAAAAATAAAAATAAAAATAAAAAACAAAAACAATCGATGTACGTAACAAAATTACAATTAATGACGTTTCATTTATATCTTGACAAAGCACACGTGATTTTGTTTTGTTTTCACAGTTAGACAAATTTGGAAAATTATATAAATCATCAACATCTCTAAAACAATTGAATTTTGACATATGGTGGAATGTAAAAACGTAAACAATTTTTTTTTAATCACTTTACATAGGGGGTGTTTACTTAAGATGGTTTCTTCCATTTTAATAACTTTTACTTTAAAAATAAATTAAAAGCGATAAAAAAGACGTTCAATGGAAAAAAAACAAAATGCGGTCAACTTTTCAAATGTTTCTATCGCCTTTGCTTCCTTGGAAGACAAAAAAAAATAAAAATAAAAAACAAAAACAATCGATGTACGTAACAAAATTACATTTAATGACGTTTCATTTATATCTTGACAAAGTACACGGGATTTTGTTTTGTTTTCACAGTTAGACAAATTTGGAAAATTATATAAATCATCAACATCTCGAAAACAATTGAATTTTGACATATGGTGGAATGTAAAAACGTAAACAATTTTTTTTTAATCACTTTACATAGGGGGTGTTTACTTAAGATGGTTTCTTCCGTTTTAACTTTTACTTTAAAAATAAATTAAAAGCGATAACAAAAGACGTTCAATGGAAAAAAAAACAAAATGCGGTCAACTTTACAAGTGTTTCTATCGCCTTTTCTTCCTCGGAAGACAAAAAAAATAAATAAAAAAACAAAAACAATCGATGTACGTAACAAAATTATAATTAATGACATTTCATTTGACAAAGCACACGGGATTTTGTTTTATTTTCACAGTTAGACAAATTTGGTAAATTATATAAATCATCATCTCGAAAGCAATTGAATTTTGACATCTGGTGGAATGTAATAACGTAAACAATTTTTTTTAATCACTCTATACACACGGGGTGTTTACTTAAGATGTTTTTTTTTCGAACCTCTCTACTTACTCATTTTATAAAAATGTTTCAAATGAAGGTTTGACTGTAAAGTATATTTTAAAAATAGTTTGTTATATACAGAGTATTCCGTTCAGTCTGTGCATTATATTACTTCATATTACTACATATAGCGTGTTCCAAAAGTAATGGTCGAGGAAAATGTTTCAGAAAAATACTCGGATACGTGGATTTTTATTTTTAAATCATCATTTGAGGATGTAATTTTCAACCCCTCCCCTAGCGAAGTATTCCTTGTGACACCTCATTTAATAACATTTTTTATGCTGAATACAATAAACAAAACTTTTTCAAACTCGATTGATATCCAACAAAAATATATTCAAACGAAACAAAACATCAACCTTATATTTCTTTTTCAATAAAACAACATTAAAATTAAATTAGATGTTCAAATTGTTGTCTGTTAACGGCGAGGCAATGTCCTAATCTAGAGACAAACGCTTGTTGAATCTTGTCTACCATTTCAGGGGTGATTGAGCGAATTTCTTGTTGAATTCTCTATTTTAACTCCTCAGTGCTTGGAGGTCCATTAATAGTTATTTATGTATCAAGGGCATTAAGATGATGTTTATGCTCGATGGCGATGAGTTTAAAAGGTCGAGAGCTTTGAAGTCCCCAGAGGACAAAGACATCAATCAATGCCCGTAGTGCATACGTCTATTTATGTCTTACCAACAGTTCTATACCTTCGAGAAGAATGATTTAATAATGATATGATTGTTATCTGCTATATGAAGTTTATCTTTTGTTGAATTTGGTAGCTAGGGAAATTTTATAAATAAACAAAAATTTGTTTTGCACAAAACCCTGGCAAAACGAAATACAAAATGAGGAATGATGAGGAAATCTTTGAAATTCTGGAAAAAGTTGCGAAAGCAACGGAAAATATACTGCCCGAAAGTCAAAAGGATCCTACGAACTGGAATTTGAGAAATTTAGAAAATGGATAACAGGCAATGGTGTTGCACTCATTAATAAAACAGTTTTGTTAGGATATTTTGAAGAATTGGTATGTCGAACATTGTTGTTATTGTTATCATTATTGTAATTTGTTTACTTATTTACAGCCTGGAAAGTTTACTCCAAATTCGCTCTGGGCAAAGTTCTCTATGCTCAAGAAAACAGTACTACTGAACCAAGTTAGTAGCCTATTTAAAGCAAGGATCTAAAGGACACGAATCAAAAAAGTCGAAGGTTCTAACTCGAGAAGAAGTGGTAAAGTTTATTCAGGAAGCAACAAACGAAATGTTTTTTAAATTTGAAAGATGCCGATTAATACACAGGTCATTGCTTGCGAAGAACGTCAGCCACCTTACTAGCAGAAGCAGAGATTAGTATGATTACATTAAAAAGACATGGCGGCTGGAGGAGTAACAGTGTTGTGGAAGGATAATTAGAAGACAGTATCGCATCCAAAAATAAAGTCGCGAAACTTCTAGCTGGAGCGTCTTCAATATCAAATACCGCAACCTTACAATTAGATGGAAAGTGTTTCCATTAGTGGTACTTTTAATAATTGTTATTTCATTGTAAATGAAAATAAAAAACAACTTCATGTTTGTATTGTATTAACTTGTCTAAAACTATAGCAACCCTTAATGCCCTAGAGCAATAATCTTCCATTTTATGCCCGCGTATCGAAGTTGTTAATAGCTGATAATGGTACTGATAAGACATAAAAGAAATTTTAGCTTTTAAATAACCGCAGAGGAAATAATCCAAAGGGGTTAAATTCGGAGATGTTGGCGGCCATTCGTTAGGTCCCTGTCTACAAATCCATCGATTAGGAAATATTTGGTTGAGATATTCCCGTACTGGACGTACATAATGGGGAGGCGTGCTGTAACCAATTCTGGGATCGGGTGAATCAGGATCTTCTGCATTAGGAAACAATACCTCTAAAGCCGGAATTAATTCAAATTGGATACTGTTCACCACTCAGCCTACCAACAAAAAAGTGCCAACCAATAATTCGATTACATACTATCCTAGCCCACACGTTGTGTATTCGCCTCCATTATCCATGCGGATTTTCAACCACCCAATAACGGCAACTTTGCTTATTGACGGTACCATTTAAGCAAAATGTTGCTTCATCAGAGAAGAGAATATTTCTAATGAAATAAATTGCTTTATAGAGATGGTTTCATCGTTGTTTCGAAAAATTGCGCTTGTCGATCAAAATCATCATTAGACAGCTTTTGCATCAATCGCACTTTGTAGGGATGAAATTTTTCCTTATGAAAAAGTCTGCAAACTGGATTTTTGACGTATTAAAGATGTGAAGTCACTCCACGAGGGTTGAATGTGGATTTTTCTGCACCATTAACATGGCATCCAATTGTCTGTCTTCATCTAAAACCGATGATCATCTAATTTTAGGTGTATCTCGTAGATGTCCAATATCGCGAAATTTGTTCTCAATTCGACTTACCGTTGATTGCGATATTGGAGGTCGTTTTGGGTGAGTTTCGTTAAATAAAATACGAAGTTCTTCCTGCTCCAAATTCTACCTCCAAACCTAATAATCATTAAAATTTCGATTCTTTCGGCTTCAGTAAGTCTCATTTTTACTACCTAATCTACACTCCACTACTTAATGTCAATAAATTCTCGGCAACTTGCTCCATTTTGATATTAACAACCAAAATTAATAAACGAAAGAGTAGGACATGTCGTAGGTTGTTATAAGTTGAAAACATAAAGTTCGTAAACTATTTATTAACAGGCCAACATGTTTCAATCACCTCGGGACGACCACAATGGTGAGAGAAAAATAGTAAGGGTACAATAATAATCTAAACTAAACCTACCTTGAAAAGGTATTAGTCACATGGGGGCTCAAATAGACCAAAAAACGTGGTCGAAAAGTGTACCATTATACAAAATTAAAGTCAGTGTATACGGGGACGTAACAGACAGATTAAAAAATGGCTCACTGACGGTTAAACACAAGGATACATAAGTGAAATTCAAAAATTAATTAAAGGCCGCACAATAAGAACTGATAAGATAAACGGCGGTAAAATTGAAATTGTACAAGTACGCAAATTAAAGGAAATAAAAGTAAATAATTATATGTTATTCCAGTTTATAAACTTAATATATTCTTCCTGTTGTCCCATCAACTGATCATTCGAGATAATGAAATTGTTGTTATTTTTGTGTAAATAAATTTCTAAATTCTCAGCAATATTCAATAAATTACCCTTTTTAAATTATTGTAACAAATTAACGTTATTGGCAGGAACAAACTCATGTGAAGCAGAAATGAGATGGTTAGCAAAATTGGAGTCATCTTTAAGTTTCCTGAAGTATCTGATAGACGTGTTCTCAAGTTCCGACCTGTTTATCCAATGTAAATGGAATTGTAGGAGTTGCAAGAGAGAGATTAAACACCACTCTGATCCAGAGGGTTGATTTTATTTTTAGTATGTGAAATTAAAGTTTTGCAATTGTTGGAAAAAGAAATTTGAATGTTGTTATGCTTAGAAAAATATTCTTTGATTTTATGTAAAATTTGGCCTAAGTAAGGGATACTGAAAATTAAGAAGTTTGGGTGGATATTGGTGTTACAGATAGATTGGGGTTGTAGATGGTTTTATTGCTCAGCTTGTTTCTAATTTTAAAGAAAAGATTATGGATGGTATTTAAAGGAAAGTTATTGTTATAAGCTATTTGTAAAATGATATTTAATTCATTTCAGAAATCGGAGGGTACAGAGAATGCTCCGTGAAAAAATGCCTTGAAACAGGCAAGTTTGTGTTGTAAAGAATGGTTGGAAAGATCACTGCAAGTAGATTTCCTGAAGATTTTGTAAGTTGGTTGGTTATCCTTTTTGATAATGGTAAAGTTAAGAAAGTTGATAGAGTTGTTACTTTCTTTTTCACAGGTGAAATTGATGTTAGGATGGCAAAAGGGACCTTATCTTGCCAAAGTAAAATTATCAATACAGGCCAAAACACGAGTTTAGGTCAAAATCGTGTTTTGGGTTTGTGCACCAAACGCTAGTTAGACATCTTAAGAACAACTACAAATAATTATTATTATTTGATATTTTAAATTTAAGCTACATAGCATAAAATTCAATTTTTCTGAACCTCTACCCAATGAACAAAAGGGACCTTAATTTAACTTAACTACCTTTTTTCTACTTCAAATGCCATAACTTCGCCAATTTTTGACATTCTCGCGCCGTTCTATTCAGAATTTCATCCTCTATCCAGTGTTATCAAAAAACTTAATTTTTGACCTCTGGCAAGATATGGTCCTTTTCGTCAACCGCGTCACATTTATGTTTTTCTTTATAGTTTTTAAAAATACACGAGGTATTGTGATATCTGCTGGTTGCAGTGGTAACTGTTCTTATTTATTTTTACTCGAAGATTATTGAATATTATAAAAACTGTGTGTATTTTAAAATATACTCCACATGATGTAGTGAAACACTTTTTTGTAAAATGACGAACTGAAAAAGAACGAAAGAGCCATTTTAAGTGAAACACTTTGTATATAGAAGTTCCAATTACATCAAATCTAATTGCCTAATAATGTCATCAAAAATTTGATTTAAAATGTGTTCCCTAGAAAACACGTAATTCTCTACGAATTTCGATCTTAAAAATAATTTGTTTTTTTTTATCGACTATATTTTGATGACATACGAGATATACATATTTCAGTGATTATTACAATTCGTCTAATCCGTCTACAGAGTGTTGAAAAAACCTCGACATCGAGCTCGACATGGTACTACATGCTACTCTTGTAAAATGTTAAAACCTTCATAGTTTCAGTGATTTAGGTAATTTTAGAAAATAAATTTGGCAATAAATAAAAAAATAAAAGCTCTCTTTAAAATCTAGTGGGAATATAAAAATACGGATGTTAGTTTTTATTTGTGGAAAAGCTTTAAAAATTCAGAGCTGAAACGGAAAGAGACGGCATTCACATTTGTTAATTTTTTTAAAACACCTTGTAAACGGTTAGACCTTCACAGTGAGGACATAAAAAATCACGAACAATTGCAGTATAGAATAAATGAATTGATTTTAAAATCATTCGTATTTTTGCAGAAATAGAACAAAATGTTTAACTGAAAAACTTATGAATAAGGGAAATTCCACTTTAAAAACCAACATGCAACATTTAACAGCCAAAACTAATTAAAAATTAATATCCGCCCACAATAATTTTATGTATAATTATAATTTTATACGTATTTCGGCAGCTAAGTTGCCATCTTCAGCACACATACTACCCAAGTTAAAAGCACTAACAACCACCTAATCATACTCATAATTAAAAAAAAATATAATTAAATGGATAAAAATAATGACGAAAGAAAATAATTATCTAAAATTAGACTGTCAAATACGAATAAGAACAAATCTAGTAATGTGGAAATAATGTTTATTTTTTACAAAATTCACTTAATTTCTTTTTTGGTACAAAGTAATTACAGGGTGTTTTAATGGGTGCGACATAACTTTGGGATTAGAAGAATCACGCAGTTTGTTGTAAAAAAATAATAATGTCTTCAATTGTTAAGATTTACAGAGTTATGGAAAGCATTTTTTTTTCATTCGGCCTAAAGACATACGTATTATACAAGAGATTTCAATTTCATCAGATCTACGGATCTAACCCTAATTCTGAATTGATGTTTAATTTTGTCTTTTTTGAAGAAGTTGCCCCAGAATTTCTGTAACTACAAAATATAGATGTGCAACATGGAAGAATAATTTTCTTCATTCAAATTCCAACCTTAAAGTTAAACACATTTTTAACCTCTTCCTGTTTTTATAACTTGAAGCTCAGGCATTAGAAAATAAATCAATTAACTTACTTTGTATTTGTACACATCACTTTGATTGCTCAAATTAATAGGGATGCTAATGGGTCTCAGTGTGGCACAACAGCATTTACAACACATCGTTCCGTTTTTAAACAACAGCTCCTTGGAAAATCAAAATATTCCGATGGAAAACAACCTTCCGCGACCGTTTTGGCGCACCGCACCGGTCACACGCTCCTTCTAGGCCATCCTGTAAAGGCCCCCGAAGATTTTAACCAGGATGCGAAATAAGTTCACGAATTTGACGATTGTGATTTTTATATTCATGTAAGTTCGTGGTGCCTTTTTTTTTGAATTAATCGTGTAAGTTTAATGCGCGCACACACACCAGCTCGAGGTTGAATCACGAATTTCTGGCGGCAACTCAAGATCACAATTTTTATATAACGCCCGTGACAATATATTTTTGGAAGTGAAAATAGTTACTCGCGCACTCTTTTAAAAATAAATCATTTAAATAACTAAATAAAATCGCGAAATGTATTTAAGAAAAACAATTATTAGGAAAGTATGGTTTTCCTGAATTTAGAATAGCATCTTTTTTTAAATACTTTTTTAACATCAATGGGTTTAATTTTTTTTAATGTTATGTATATATGCAGAATCACTGGGATAAACTCTCAGGAAAATATTCACGGTGGCTTCCAGTTCTCTACTGAGCTCCTTAGGGATGAGAGCCTCCGGGAATAGCACTTCCCACTCTAATACTGATGAAAATACTGCAGAGGTATTTAAGTGGTGACATAGTAAAATAAAACGACGCGAGTGACATAATAATTGATGTTTAAAGGATGGTACGTTAATGGAACTCAATTTGAATAAAAAAATCGTTGCTTCCCACAAGTATTTTTTACAAAAAATATATAGAACAGATGAAAACACAAAAACAAAATTGGATTAGGCATGAAATCAAGTAATCGTTATCACAAATAATTTAAAAATGTTTTATTAAACTTGAGATTAATTTTATGAGGCGACCAACAATAAATAAAGCTGCCATTTAATTTAGTGCATTTTAATAGCCGTGTTTAATCTTTCACGTATACTAAATAAATTGCTAGTACATAAGCAACGTAAATGAGTACATCTAAATAACATTAAAAAATTAAGTGATTTAGAATCAAGTTATATGATTACATCACTTGATCGTCTTGAGTCGCCAGTTAAAAATAATTCTGTAAAATTTAGAAACCCGCTCAGTTTTGAAAAGAATTCAATAAACGTTTCAGGTTCATAAGCAGCAATGCAATCTGCAATACCCCGAAACCATTTACAATTATATATTAATAGTTCCAAATACGAGAGTGTTTCTTGCCAATCGAACATGAAGGTTGTTAGCACCGCGCTTCAGCAGATAATTTGACACAAGCTCATGACATTTCACGTGACGTATCTGGACTGTTGCCACGCCGTTATTTATGGTCATATGGGAAAGCTGAAAGTAAATAAGCAATCATGTTATTATAGAAAATATAGGTTGCGCGAGCATTGGCAATGATTGCTTTCTAAAATGATCCTCCTGGAATCAAAAAAGAAGGAGAGAAGAACTGCACTTCATTTCTAAAAGGTGTTTTTAATTTTTGAACAATTTTCAATACTAAGTTCATATACTCGATAACCCCCTATAATAGTTATTTTTTTTATATATAAAATATTGATTTGGTTCTGCATTTAAATCGTCTAGGGGGGGGGGGGTTGTGAAGGATTGCCATAAATCGTTGAAGGTTCACAATCTTGGTCTCCGGCCGCGGAAGCCTTCAAACCAAAATCGTTGAAAGTTTTTAAACAAAATGAAGGACTTTACTTAAATTGAATGAAACTATACTGCAACGCAGAGATGGAAAATTTTTATTAGACGTTCTTCCTTTTTAATAATTAAATGCCAACACATAACGTAACTCATCTCAGCATATCTTCTGGAATCTCTTCACTCTTCTTCATGCCTGGACGCTTTTTTAAACCATCTTGACCATCAAAAAATGTTTCTTTGATAAATACGACGATTTGTGGGGTAAAACAGTTTTAATACCTTAAGCAGACAATCCACACACCATTTGCTCTTTTAGGACATAAAGACGAATTAAACGAAAGTTATCGTTAGACCAATATATTGGACATTGTATGTGTTAATATTGCCCCAAAGAAGGAAATGAGATTCATCCATCATCTACAAAGTTGAGAATGAAATCTTCTATAATCATTTGTAAAAGTGCTTTAGAAAATTTAAGTAGCTTAGGTTTTTTTCAATTTGTAATGATGCGATGGCAAATTTTTTAACATCCAATGAAGACTTTAAACTAAACTCTCCTTAGCCACGTTTATCATTTTTTAACACTAGCCACCACCTCCTGGAAGTTTAGTGTTCTACAAAACGAACATTGCTAATTTTAAAAGCCAGTTAATTATGCCACATCCTGTATCTATCTCTACAGTTTTCACAATTCGATGAATCCTTAAAAATAGGACTATCACTGGAAATTACTTCTAAAATTAAATCCTTTGAATAAAAATCAAAATGCAATCTTTTGTAGTTTTGTCGTTCCATTCCTTTAGAACAGCGATGGTGATGGGTAGGAGAGACGGGGGAAACACCGGCCATTGGGGTAATGCCGGACAGTAATTTTTTTGGTTATGAATCAACAGTTAGCTGTTTGAACATCTTGAGCCCTCTGTGGGAGAGGGGCTAAATAAGTATTTGTAATACTAGCGTTGTATGGTTCTCGAGTGCTAAGCAGCGTTGAAAAACTTCAATGTGCAATAATTCTTATAACAAAGAATAAATTTTAAAGATACGTAGACAATATCGTTTTTATATATTTAAAACATTAACTGCGTTGGTATAATTATCATAATAACAAGGTTTTACTGGTTTGACTTTGGATTTCATAATCTAAAAAATAACCGTGTTGTAGACATAAACGTGAGCATTTCATTTTACGTGAAATGCCGCCGGCCACCTATTTGGTGGTAATGGTGGCCGGCCGGCATTACCCCTCGTATGTTATGTTTTTATAAAATTTCAGATGCCGCGGAAATATGTTAGAAGAACGAAATGGACTTCTGAACAAATGGCGGCTGCTTTGGATGCTATAGGGAATGGAAAGGGTATCCAAGAAGTTTCTAGGGCATCCTCGATTCCAAGAGGTACCTTTCAGGATAGGCCAAATACTGGTGAAACATCAGGTCCTTCCTTGGGACGTCGTCCTGTGTTCACTAATGAGGACGAACTACTTTTAGCCAGTCAGATTATTAAACTGTCGAAACTATTTTATGGCATCACAGATGAAGAAATAAAAAAGTCCACTTTTACATTTGCCTCAAAAATAATTTAAAGAACCCATTTTCTGCTGATAGGGATTGGCTAGCAGGATTTCTTACAAGACACCCCAACATTAGCTTGAGGAAGCCAGAAGCTACTAGTATAAATCGCGTCACTGCTTTTAACACGGATGAAGTGTCCCTCTTTTATTCTAATTTAATAATTAAGATACTAGAAAAGTACAAATTTTCACCAACAAGAATATACAATAGTGATGAATCCGGAATCACAAATGTTCAATCACCTGGTAAAATATATGCAGAAAGGGGCCAAAAAAGAGTGGGATCTGCAACAAGTGGTGAACGAGGAAAGACTACAGCAGTTATGTGTTGCTTCAGCGCCTCAGGTATTTACGTCCCTTCCATGTTTATATATGCCCAAAAAAGAATGAAACCAGAACTAAAGAAAAATGATCCGCCTGGTGCATTCTACTCTTGTTCCAATAATGGGTGGATCAATGAGAATCTGTTTGTGGAATGGCTTGGATACTTCAAAAATTTGTGAAGCCCTCCAAAGAGGACCTTGTGCTGCTGGTTATGGATAACCACAGTAGTCATTGCACTTTTATGGCATACAACTTTTGCAAAGCTAACCTTACCACCTCACACGTCACATCGGTTACAACCGTTAGGTGTTGCTTTTTACTTGTCCTTAAAGAAGGCTTATAACCTTGAGTGCGGAAATTATTTAAGAGCTCACGTGCATGAAAAAATTACTACAAGTGACTTGGCTAAAATTTTTAACAAAGTATATAGCCGAGTAGCGACGCCTGAAAAAGCCATGAATGACTTTAAAGCAACAGGAATATTCCCTTCAAATGCAGACATTTTACAGATGAAGATTCTGCTCCCGCTAAAGCTCCTGGAGCCTAACAATGTAACAGTAGAAAGACAAGTTGATGAGGTCGAAGAAGACGAAGAACAAGCCCAAATTTCTTTCTCTGAAATAATACCGCTACCTCAGTCTTCAAAATCCAACACTAGTGTAACTAAGAAACGTCAAAACTACAGGCAGGAAGAAAAAGATAAGAAGAAAGAAAAACCGAAAAAAGTTGCTCCTAAACTTGACCAACTAAGTTGACTAAAAAAGGAACTAAACGAAAAAAATTGATGAGGACGATTTATCTGAACGGAATTTAGTTGAAAAAAGGAACAAGAGAGAAAGACTTTGTAAAAAGGAAACAGTTAAACAGCTAGATGTAGATAAGGATACTTCGAAGGAAGTAGACGACAGCGATGGCGAAATATGTGTTATATGTGGAGAATTCGGAGAGATGTGGATATGATGTGGTCAATGGGCCCATAAAGCTTGCAGCAACAATGATTTTAGGGCCTATGTATGCGACTTCTGCATGTGAGCATCTTAGCAAGGGTAATGCCGGCCCCGGCCGCCATTACCCCAAAAGTGTGGGTAATGGCGGCCAGCTAGATATCTTTTTAAACCAACCACAAAATTTTTGTAGTTAGTTTTTATGTTTTTAGCAAATAACATTATGATTAGGAGACTCTGAAGTTTTATTTAGACCATGAGTTGTCAATAATGCTTCAATAATTTAGTTATAATTGGGGAAAAAGCTTAGGGGGGGCGCCATTCCCTCTCTACCCTATGTTCACCCATCGTGTAAAGCATTAGGCAAAAAGAGCGTGTTCCACTTACATTTTTTTTATTGCACTTTAAATTATACCACGTTTTTTTAAAACTCACCCTATGCTTCTTTAAAAAAATATTCTCTTTTCCATTTTATTTTGACTTGGTATTATTTTTTTAATGTCATTTGTATCGACGCCTGTGTGTCTAGACATACGAGCCACTATCCGGAACCTTCGAGAGTAAGAAGTGGCTCTTTTCAAACGCTTTGCACATTGCTAATTTAGAAGCTGGTGATGCTATGTATTTCTCGTCTTCCTGCTTTATTTATTTTGAATTTTTCTAATATTCCAGCGAACTTTTAAAAGCTTTTTTCACGATTTTTTCTTGATTTATGTGTATCGTTCTGCTCTTGTTTATCAATTGCTGTGCTTTTTTTCTTTTTAAGTGTATTATTCTTATTGTTCTTTTCCATTTCATTCGTAGTTCATCAAACTACTGTAGCTTTATTTTTTTGTAACTTTTTATTTGTTTTCTATCTTTATTTTGTCCATTCTGTTGCCATGTTCTTTTTCGTTTTATTACTTAGCTTATCTACTTGTATCTTTCTTATTCTTAACCATTATAGTTTCTTTCTTTGTCTTATTTTAGATCAGGAATGTGTTTTCTTTATCTATTCTGCTACTTTCCGTTTTATTTTTTGTATTTTTTTTGGATTTCAACATACTTTTTATTTTATTTTTTCATTACTAGCAATATTCTGATCTTCCGATTTACTCTTACTTCTCCTTTCGACTTTCGACGTTTCACTATTTTGTTTTCAATTTTTCTAGTACAAAAGTGTACTTCTTTGTCGTTCTCTTCTTGATCTTTTCTATGAATATCGTTCCTTTTTTGTTTATCAACGTTTATTGCTACGCCTTTTTCCTTCTTTTTCTTTTGGCGTTAGGGTTTTGTTTTCTCCCATGGAGCTACTGCTTCATTATCTCGTGAGTTTTTTTTTACTTGTATCTTTCTTGTTATTAACTTTTTTAATCTTAAATTTTCTCATTTGAGAACAACAGTAAATTGTTTTCTTTACCTATTCTTCCTTGGTCTTTCCATCTTATTTATTGTATTTGTATTCTCACATTCCTTTCTCTGTTTTTCTTTATTTTTCCTATTGCTAGCATTGTTCTGGCGTTCAAGCTCCTTTTGTTTTATTTGCCTTTTTGCCTTTTTCCTCTTTTATTCGAACTCATTTTTTATCGGTTGTTCGATTTCCCTGGTCTTCAATCGACTTTCTTAGATTTTCCATTTTTTTCCTCTCTTTCCGACTGTTTTACTTTTTACGTTTGTTTCCGGAAACTTCGATTTTTCTTGCATAATCTTCACTCTATTATTGGCTTTGCTTGGTTTAGTTTTTGTTTTAAATTATATATGTTCTTTTTCTCACTCTATTTACATTATCTTGCTTTGACTATTAATTTTTGGAAACCAATTTTTGTTGTTTTGCCTTTACCTTGCTCTTTTTTGTGGCTGATTCAGTTGCATGAAGCTAAGTTTCTCTTTTCCCAATTTTCTTCATTCCACTTTGTTTCCTTTTTCCTCTTTTTTGCACTCAATTTACTCTGTTTTCTCAAAAGTTAATAATTGGAACCAATTTTCACTTTCGCTTTTTTCTCCTTGTACTTTTTATTCGAATTTTCTTTTTTTTAATTTGCTTTCAGTGAACTTTTTCCTGATTTCTCACTTCTTTCGGCAGTTTTTTATTTCTCAGTCCATTCACAATATTTTCTTTATTTAGAATGAAACTCGTATTAAGAAGCATTAATTAATAAATAAAAATTGATTGAGTTATGCATTAAAAAAATTTAAACAACATAAGATATCTATTGTGGAACAAGAATTTACAACATAACTTATAATTTTCTTTACGGAAAGACAAAGAAAACAGAAAACAAAAGAAAGATCGCCTTTTGTATGTTTTCTTTCCTAGAAGACAAGATTGATGTAAAGGCAACAAAAGTCGTTTGTGTCCTGCATTTTTCTTTTTACGTTCTATGTCTTTATGTTTCAGAAAATATTGTTTTTTCTTGGAAGACAGAAAACAAAAGAGGTTGTTTTTTGCATTTTACTTTTTCTTCTTCTTTTTATTAAAACAAAAAGTGTGTTTATTGTATAAAGATATATAGAATTTTTTGTGATGGCAGAAAATAAAATAAGAAAATGTAAAAGCAAAAATCGTTAAATGTTAAGTTGGAAACTAATTTTCACTGTTTTCGCTCGCCCCCCTTCTCTCTTTGGTTTTTTTGTGTTAGTTTCCTTCTGTTTCTCTAGATTTATCCTCTTTTTTCTTAAAAGCCCTTTTTTTTGTTCCCTCTTACACTATCCTCACTCAAATGTTAATTTTTGGAAAGCAATTTTCACGGTTTTCCCTTGTCCTCCTGTCCTTATTATTTGTGTGTATTTTCTTACGAGATTTAGATTTCCAAACGTTCAATTCTTGTCTTAAAAGTTGATAGTTTCTTTCATCTTTTGATTGACTGATTTGTTAAGAATGGTAGCCGTATTCCAAGTGTGGTTTTTAAAATTTTTGTCCAATCTTGCTATTTGGACGGCATGCCTTAGCTTTACTGTATGTTCCATCGGAAGTTTGAAACTGTCAAAAGCATTAAAGTCGTACACTCGATGGCGCTGTTAAAATCAGTCATTACTTCAGTGGACTTTTAATTATTTTCTAGTCAAAAACAAACCTATAGGTACCAGGTAGTTGTGGTGGACTCCCCTTTGTCTCCTGGCAACCAATATTTTTAGACCTAGTCGGCCACTATTGATTACTTCTTGCGATATGATTACATTCTCTCTGACGTTATTATTAGTTTAACAGTAAGGAAAGTGAATATGAGTGACGAAAACGTCAATACGAAGCAAAAAACGAGAAAATTAATTATGAGGTCTGTAAACAACAAACAATTTTAGGAAAGCGCGACCGGAAAACTCACGTGATTTCCACGTAACCTAATAAACGCCTCAGCTCTTTTGCATCCGTTTGCAACGATTATCGTTAAATCTGTAACGATTATCGTTAAATCTGCAACTCACTTAATTAAAGTGAAACTACGCAAAATGGCCATCGCCGGAGAAAATCTTAAAAGGCCAATCAACTGCATTAAATAAAATCACGTAGACCTTTCATATAACTTCAATTGATCACATAAAATTACGTAAACAAAAATATTAAAAGCAGAAGCTGTATAAGATGGTTCTTGTACGTGAGTAATGTACAAACTTCGAAAGTTGCACCCCTTCTATATTACATATGATGTAAGATCTTTCAAGACGTTCGGTTTGGATCAACCGAAAGGTAAATAAAATAGATTATGGGTAATAAAATATGAAAGTTAAAACATACTAATCGTAAATATGTTTGATTGAATACAACGGTCGCTGTCAGTCAGCATGATGGTAGTAAAAAGAAGCCACGCATTCCTTTCTGCTAAATGAACAATAACTGGCATATACCGCTATACGCGGCATTAATCTAATACTGATATTGATCTACATTTTTCTTCGTAATATAACGGGGTATTTTAACTCGGGTTTTTCATGTGCATTAGATTCGTTAAAAATCAATTTGAAGTCACCCTGGAAGATGAATAGCTAAGAGTTGGGGGTTCTTCTAAAATGATGCGGTTGGACAGTGTTTTGACAATTAAACTAAGAACCCAACCCAAAAAAAATTATAAAAGTCTATAGGGTAAGTCGATTAAGGAATTATTAATGATTTGGGTTATTAAAGGGCAAACAAATTTAAAAATTCATTTCTTAACAAAATACTACTTTCTGAATTGACTTTGATTTTATTTTGACTTAGAGGCCCTTGTTAAGCCCATCAGTCTCGCTTTTTGCCCAGCTTCTGGCATGGAAGTGTGAAATGATATTGTCCAGATCGAGCATCTAGTCTTGACCCTCGGTGTGTTTTTACTTTTCAAGCAAAAGTGCTAATTCTTAAAAAGATTCCAAAGGCTCCATCTCGACTCAGACCACTTAAAAAAAAAATGAGTACTTACCGGTGATATGAAGCATTGCTCATCTAAGGGAAACAACGGTTTTTGAGCAGATGGTCGACTGACGAGGTAAAAGGCAGATGCGGCCGCCACTCCAGTAAGCGCAAGGGCACCTGCACCTCCGCCAATATAATGAAGGTATTGCTCCATGTCATCCACTGAAAATAATTGGATATTTTAGAATTGATCCTACTAAACGAATTTCTGTGAAAAATAACAAGCCGTTCAGAGTAATTTCTTTAGATTTCTTAATCAAAGGTGCTGTTAAACCAGAGAAATTAAAGGGATGTGAAAAAGTGTAGGTACACATTGTAAAGGGGATAATACTGATAAGTTTACATTTCTATTTACGGATAGTTTTTGTTTTTTGTAATTAAATATTTATATACCGGGTATCTCAACAAATCTGAGCTATAAGGAACCAACCTATGAGATTTCACATATTGTTGATGTTTGTCTTCCCAAGACAAAATACGGCCCCGTGCGGCACATCGCCTCTGATTTGTTATTAAAAAGAAACTAAAAATAAAATCAAATTGAAATCTATAAAGTAATGACAATCA
This sequence comes from Serrognathus titanus, assembly GCA_039766575.1. Lineage (NCBI taxonomy): Eukaryota > Metazoa > Arthropoda > Insecta > Coleoptera > Lucanidae > Serrognathus > Serrognathus titanus. The sequence goes on from CM077914.1 coordinate 11,313,372, forward strand.
ATTGTAAAAAGAAACACAAGATAGAAAGTTAATTCGTAACGAATACTCTACTGGATTAACAGCAAGTAATAAATAAAAATGAAAACAAAATTTATAAAACGAAAGAAGAAGAAAATACGACTTAGCTCAAGTATTTAACAATAATTAAAAATCACTTCTGCTAAACGCTTTCGTTGGAAAACAAAGAGCGATCGGCATTCCTCCTCGTTCCTGAAAGATAGTATGAAAGTTGTTCCTCTTTTCCTCAAATCCAAAAGAAAAAACAAAACCAAATACCTTCTTTTTTTCATTAAACGAAGGAAAAAGGAACAAATTATCATCGAAATTACGACCAGTTAGAATCGCATTGATTTGCTTTTTTTTAAAATTAAAACAAGCGCGAGTGAATCGTGCTTTGCATTCCTTCTTTCTTTATCAAAAACAAAAGAAAAACAAGAGGGTTTTTTAGGTAGCAAAGTGTTACAAATGTAAAAAAGTTTTTATTTTGAAAGACAGGAAACAGGACAGCAGAAAGCAAGGGACGATTGGCCATGTATGTATAGGCATATAAAAAACGATCGTCTTTTTTTATATGTATAAAATAAAAAGAAAACAAAAGACGATCGACTTTTATTTGCTGTTCATAATGTACAACAAAGACTTTCATCTTTTGTATTTTTCTTTTTAGGTTCTACTTGTCTCTACTTTTTAAAGAATTTTTCTTTGCTGAAAGACAAAAAACAAGAGAGGGTTGTTTCTTTTGCATTTAACTTTTTCCTGCTCAGAAACAAAATGAAAACAAAAGACTATCAGGGTATCACACTGTCACGACTAGTTTCTTATCTGAAATTGTGTGTGAATAGCAAAATCGCTGCCTTTTAAGGTAGCACACACCGGATGGTCAGTGCGAACAATATCCTGTCATCGCAAACTTGCAAAATTTGACTGCAAGTCTGCTGATGAGGCCCCAATTAGGGCCGAAATAGCTATGTAGAGGATGCTCGGGGGCTCCATTGCAATCCAGCCGATTTGTAGCCAAATTTTGCACTATCGAGGGATTTAGCCACTTAGAATCGAAGAAGAAGAAAATTGTTTGTGTTTTGCAGTTTTTCTTGGTTTATTACAACAAAAAGCGCGTTCAGCGTAGAGAAAGACAATCAGAAAAAGCAGAAAACAGAAGAAAAAATGCAAAAGACGATCGACGAACAAAAATCGTGCATTTTTCATTTGTTTGCTGTTCTTTTATCGAAAGTAAACGAGAACAAAAGGTGATCATTAGTTCAGAAAAGATTTATAAAGAGATCAGATTGATGTAGATGGAAACAAAAGTCGGTCGAGTTTTACATCTCCATTTTTAATCAGCAGAAAAGCAAAACGAAACCAAATGAGTATCGACCGTACATCACCGCGATTGTATCTTTTAAATTAAACAAATGACAGTCGACTGCATTTTGTCTTTTGGCCTTTATAAAAATCAAAAAAGTTTTCTTTTCGTTGAAAGTCATAAAAAGCGAAAAATAAAAGACGATCGACTGTTTATGTTTAAGCAAAAGTAAAACGAGTTTTGCATTTTTCTTTCTTTATCAAAAACTATGTAAGGATACAAGAGCTTTTTTTATTGAAGGCCAAAATATGCAGACAACAAAAGGCGATCGATCTGTAAGAAAACAAAAGTTGATCGACTCCTACATTTCTTCTTTCTTTAATGAAAGGGAACAAAAGGCGTCAATTGCATAGGTTTATGGGAAGCCATTTTTGATTTAAAGCCAGACAAAGCCCGATCATCTTTTGTTTTCTTCTTTTTATTCCTCAGAAGCTAAATACAAACAGTTGATTATCGAGCCGCGCTTAGGAAATATTCGATTTTAACATTTAAGTTAAACAAACGAAGGTCGATTGTATTTTGTATTTTCTTTTCAATATAAAAAACAAGCGGAAAACAAAAGACGACCGACTGTTTACGTCTAAGCATATAAAAACAGAACGACTTTTATATTTTTCTTTCTTTACCAAAAAAAAAAACTTCATCGTTACCAAAAACGATCATCGTTTAACAAAAATTTATAAGAGAACTGTTTTTTTTTCGTTGAAAGTCAAGATAAAGCAGAATATAAGGTGATTGATCAATGAGTCAAAAAAGGCAATCGTCTTTTACATTTCTTCTTTCTCTATCGAAAGGAAAAAAGAACAAAAGGCGATCATTGCATAATAGAGGCTGACAAGAAGACAAAATTGATATAAAAACAGACAAATCGATCATCTTTTGTTTTTTTCTTTCTGTTGTTCAGAAGCGAAATAAAAACAATTGACTAACTAATAAGCGCACATATATCGCCACGTTGAGGAAATATTCGATTTTTACTTTTAAATTAAACAAACGAGAGACGATTGTATTTTGTATTTTTTTTTGAATTATAAAAATCAAGTGAAAAACAAAAGACGATCGACAGTTTATGAGTAAGCATACATTTGTCTTTCTTGTCAAAAGCAATATATCGAACCGATATAAGAAAATAAAACAACCAAAAGAAAGCTTTCTTTCGTTTTGAAAGCCACGAAACAGAAAACAAAAGGCGATCGATGTATAAGACAACAAAAGACGATTGATGTATAACACAACAGAAGACGATCGATGTATAAGTCAACAAAAGACGATCGATGTATAACACAACAAAAGACGATTGATGTATAAGACAACAAAAGACGATCATCTCTTACATTTCTTCTTTATTTATCGAAAGGAAACAAAAGGTGATGATTGCCTAGGTTTATGGGAAGACATTTTTGATATAAGACCAGATAAAGATCGATCATCTTTTGTTTTTTTCTTTCTATTCCTCAGAAGCAAAAATTAAAACAATTGGCTGTCGAGCATATACCGCCTTGCTCAGGAAATATTCATCTTTAACTTTTAAATTAAACAAGCAAGCATCGATTGTATTTTGTATTTTATTTTCAATATTAAAAATCAAGCGGAAAATAAAAGACGATCGACTGTTTATATTTAGGCTTACATAAACAGAACGACTTTTGTATTTTTCTTTCTTTACTAAAGAACATCATCATTACCACCAAAAACGATCATCGCGTTACGAAAATTTTAAAGAGAGCTCGTGTCTTTGTCCCTCTTTATCAAAAACAAAAAAAAAACGATCGTAAACAAAGATTTATAAGAGAGGTTTCGTTTTGTTGAAAATCAAGATAAAGCAGAAAACAAGAGGTGATTGACCTATGCGTAAACAAAAGACGGTCGTCTTTTACATTTACGAAAGGAAAAAAGAACAAACGACGCATCGCATCATTGTAATGTCAGCTACGTGAATAAAGATGATTTGATTTGATCATTGTATAGAGAAGGCTTACAAGAAGACAAGATTGAAATAAAAACAGACAAATATCGATCATCTTTTGTTTTTTTCTTCTTTCTATTCGTCAAAAGCGAAATAAAAACAATTGACTATCGAGCGTAAGTACATCGCCGGTTCGGTAAGTCCAGGAAATATTCGATTTTATCTTTTAAATGAAACAAACGATCTTTTAAATGAAACAAACGAGAGACGATTGCATTTTGTAATTTTTTTTTAATTATGAAAATTAAGCGGAATATAAAAGACGATCGTCTGCTTTTTGTTTAAACATAGAAAAGTTGTGTAGATTGTCTTTCGCACTTTTCTTTCTTAATCATTTATCTTTATTACGTATTTTTTTTATATATAAAAAGCAAAACAGGTTTCAGAGATGTTTTCTTTTCATTGAGAGACGTAAAAGGCGGAAAACAAAAGACGATCGACTGTTTAAACATACAAAAGTAAATCGTACATACAAAAGTAAATTGTCCTTAGCATCTTTTTTCCTTCATCAAAAACAAAAAGAAAAACATAAAACGCGATCATCGTGTAACATTAAGATTTATAAAAGAGCTTTTCTTTGTTGAAAGCTAAAGTAAATTAGAAACAAAAGGCGATTGATCTGTAAGCAAACAGAAGACAAAAGACGATCGACTGTTTATGTTTAAACATACACATAAATCGTCTTTTGCAACTTTTTTCTTGCATCAAAAACAAAAAAAAAGATCATTGTGCAACATTAAGATTTATAAAACAGCTTTTCTTTGTTGAAAGTCAAGGTAAAGCAGGAAACAAAAGGCGATTGATCTATAAGTAAACAGAAGACGATCGTCTGTTACATTTTTTTTTTATGGAAAGGAAACAAAAACTCGGTGATTGTATAACAAAAAGACGCGATTGATATAAGAATAGACGAGGCTCGATCATCTTTTGTTTCGTTCTTTCTATTCCTCAGAAGCAAAAATAAAAACAATTGAATATCGCGAGCGTACATCGCCGCGTTTAGAAATATTCGATTTTAACTTTTAAATGAAACAAACGAGTTGTATCTTCTTTATTGTGAAAATCAAGCGTAAAGCAATAAAAAAAAATCCATATTAAAGATATCCACGGAATTTCGAATTTTTGTCTTAGATTAAATAGCAATGTAGGCAACATTACATTTTCATACAACCTTTTAATTTGCATTATACCTAACAGCTATTACTTTTTAATGTATAAAGCTAACAAAGAGCACAGATTTTCGTTTAACAAAGGTTTATAAGAGAGCTTTTATTTGTTGAAAGCTGAGATAAAGCAGAAAACAAAAGGCGATCCTTGTAACATGTGTACACAAAGCTTTTCCACCTAGTGTGTTGCTCTCATTTTTTCGCATGTTCACGTATGTTCCTTGCTTGATCAGTAAACGCCAAATTGACATTTAACCTTGACATAACGTCAACAGAAAATTATAACCAATAATTACGATTTATTATGTATTGAAACCAAACAAAATAAAACATTGAAAATAACTTGAACGTGAATTTACAGCAGATGTTGAAAATGGCCTCTGTCTTCTTCGAGGCATTTTCTAACTCTTCTGCGACATCCATTAATAACATCTTGCAAAATGCGGGGAGAAGTAAAGGAAATTTCAAGTATCTCCAGCAGCATGGGCCGTTGCACCATCCTGCTGGAAATATCCAAATTGCAACTCGTCATCGTGCAACTCGTCATCATGCAGTTGATTAATAAATGGATGCAAAATCTCTTCCCGATATCTAAGTGCTGTTAGTGTGCCATTAAAAATATTGGACCCATCAATCCTCTTCGACTTAAACCTATCCAAACTCCAATTTTTTGTGGATGGAGTGGAGCTTCAAAGAAAATATGAGAGTTTTCTGTACTCCAGATCCTCATATTTTGGAAATTAATGTATCCTGTTAAACGGAACCAGGCCTCATCGGAAAAGAAAGTTTTGTCCAACAAATCGTGATTGTCAATATTGTTTAAAAACCCAGTATCTTCGCCTTGGTTCAAAACCTACTGGAAGTAATTCATGCACGGCAGTCAAACGATAAGGGAATATTTGCAAGTCTTTTCTTAGAATAGTTTTGCAAGTCCCGACAGAAAGATCAACTTGTTGTGACAGGTGACGTATGGAAGTGCGAGGAGCATCAGTTATCATTTGTCTCACATTTTCAACTACGTCATCAGTTCTTACTTTAGGCCTACCTGATACCTATTTTCTAGCCACACTCCCAGTTTCTCTGTTTAGTCCTACAGAGTACAGAAGTTGATTAACAAATTTCTGGAAATTTTTCCTGAAATTCTGCAGTAGAATGAGGAATAGAATAGGTTCATTGCCATTGATTTTTGGGCGTTTCGAAAGTAGGATTGAACCATAAAAGATTTTTCTTCCAATGTGAAAACCATTGTAAAATCAAATCAAGCACACAACTTTTTTAAAAGTTATGTTTGTTTACTTGTCTGTTTAGGGTACGGATCAAGTAAGGAACATACTATAGTGTTGTAATTTGAAGATCCCACGTTGTGGTCCAATTTATTATGTAGTGAAGTTTTGTCCCGCGTTGAGATCCAATTATTTATGTAGTGATGTATTTGGATGTTCAAATTTCTTTTCAATTTATTTATATATATTTTTTGTATATTTGTGAGGCTTTTCATGGTTGTGGTTCGATTAGTTAAGAAAGTCTAATAGGTTTCATAAATTGTTTACGATCGTCGCGAACCGTCCACAATCTATCCTTAATTAGTAATTACAGTTTCTTGTTTTTCTAATTAAATTTATTCGGTTTGGGTGTTTCTATTACGATCGTCGCGAATCGTCCTTGAACAACATCTGTTGAATAAATTTAAATATTCACAATAAATTTTATTCAATAGTTTTAAACACTTTGTCCACGATCATCGCGAATAGTTTACAATAGTATTCGTTAATTGAATTAAATTTAAATGTATGTGTTTATAGATCGGATGTACGATTTATTTCAACCCTTACTGTGACATTCCTCGTTAGACGATCTCCAATTATAAATTCAAATGAAATAGATAATTCAACAGAGTTATTTTATTCAAAAAGATTTAAAAAAATGAATGGGTAAATGTCACAAATTTAATCAACGTCAAAAAAATTATGTAAACTGAGAAATTATGAACTACATCTAATACAGCAACTATTTAACAATAGCAATAACAACTTGATGGATTTTATAAGAATATGAAGGATTGAAATTAATTTTAAGAGTTTTTGCTGTTGATAGATCAAAGGTCAAGTTATGAATGAATTTTGCGGTTTCTAATGCTTTATTTACACCTCGGATAAATATTTTTGATCACGCTAACTATTTAAATGGCAACATCTTAACCTTTTATGAGTGAATTTTATTTCTATCTCATTTTCTCGTACTTCATTTATAATTTTGACGTTGATTAATGTCACCTCAAAGTTTGTATAAATTTCTTGAAATCTAAATATTTTGTATTTTACTTTACATTATACAGATAATTTCACAATGATAACATACTTTCGAACAATTTTTTATTGATACTTCTTTAGAAGTTCCCAATAGTCTACCCCGACGTTTTCCACTTTTCCACCTTTGTCATCCTGATCCAAACCCGCCGTCCGTTTTCCAGGTAGACCAGTCTTCTTTTTCTTTTATTCGCCACAGCTTGGACCGGCCAATTCCTTGCAGTAAGTGGATGATTTAATTTTCCTTTAAATTTTTCCAAATATCCACTAAACTCTCTCCAATTCATTTCCCTCTCAAGTTCTTTCACCCAATTCAGCTCCTCCTCTTCAGTATGTATAAAAATTTCCCCCTCTTGATTATTACATTAAAAGAATTTACTTTGATTTACCTTTAGTATCCTTTTTTACCCTCTTATCTTTATTAATAATGATTTTATTGCTTCAGAATGTTATTTTTGACGTGTAAAATGTTAATGTATATGAATTTGGATAACAAATGGATACATTTTATTTATTTATTCTTCCTTCTTCCTCTTCACACCATCGGGAACCTATGGTATTATAGATAATATCGCAGCAATAAGTGAACAAAAATGAGAGCAACACACTAGATGAGAAAACTTTTTGTGCACATGTTATAAATAAACAAAAGTACATCGTTCTGTGCTTTTCTCTTATTCTTTCTCTGATATAGTAAAATAAAAGCACATCGGGTTTTACTGTTTTTTTTTTAATTGGGCGCGCTATACATTTTTGAATTCTCGAATCGTTTCGTTCGTATAGTAGTTTCTAGATACGTTAGAGAATTTTCAAACGGTACCTTTCTCTTGTACCTATACTGGTTTCCGGTAGTTGTACTTGAAATATTTCCACGGAATAATAATAACGTAAAAGCATGCAGCTGTTTGATTAAAAATGCAATCGGTACGCGTGAATAAAATTACTAAAACTTTTTACGACATAAAGTAAAAGACCGTAAGTAAGTGCGCCCAGAGAGTTCGGCTCAGAATCCGCTCTAAATTACGTAAAAATCGTAACAATCTTTGCCTTGGAGTTCATCGAACTCAAAAGTAAATGCACTTCAAGTTCGAGGTAATAAATTAACTATATTTTTATTAACTAAATGGGAAACAAATAGAAAGTAGGCAACTCCTATATAGAAACGAAGTGAAAGATGGAATTATGTATATTGTGGTGTAGGTACTTACATACAACCACGATGTCCGTGTTACACGTATTAATTATAGAATATTAAGAAAAAAAATACATTTCGTGTTATGATTGGAATCGATACAAGTCTGTTGCTTAATTAAATTTACGATAATCGCTTAACTTAATTGGACGAGAAAATGAAACTGCAAATTTTGCGGATACCGTTAGACTAACACTCGCTCGCTCTTTCATGATGATCCGGGTTCAATTTTTGGGCATGCAAAAGATAATGGTACAGTTACTTTCAATTTGTATTTAACGTTTTTTTAAAACGAGCATCTTGTAAAACTATTAACAATGGAGGCACTTTACCAAAGTAGAACATTCGTTTCACAGTGATTCTAAAAGCCGTAAACTCTGCAGAAGAGATTGACTTATACAAAAATGAGCTAATAGCAGGAAAAATAACTTATAAAATAAACTATAGAGGGCCTTAGCCATAGGAATTCGTAAAATCAAGACAGACAACGAATATCTACTTTTCAGCTGAGAAAACAAAATATCGAAATGAAAAGGTCCTAAACTGAGCCCTTGAGGTACTCATACTTTTTTATGTGCAGATATCTAAAATACAAATAAAAATTTAGCCATAAACGCAGATAAACTTTGGGATTTTTTTTGTTAGCAAACAACAATGAATTATTCCAGTGTGATTATTTTACTTTTATCTTGATGGTTACATTTAACTTGATGGTCAATAGTTGACCGCCTCGTTCCCGTAAAATTATGTCAATTTCCTCCGTTTATTACGATTGATTATAAAAACAAAGTAAGTATTTGCTAACATATACTTATGTCAGGCACATTACGTCGACGGTATCACGTATCGACACGAACAACCGGCCAATTACTCGACAGTTAAGCCTCCGATTAATGATCCAATTAGGGGCCTTAACGTATAATGTGGCATTGTTTAGAAATATCTTTGCAGCAAAATTTTTTTGCATGCCGCCGATGTGATTCGCGCGCCAAAAGGAATATTAATCTCAAGTGCAAGCGTTTATGCGTGTATGTGTACGTACGACGATAAACGCGATGTTTTCATTAATAGCAAATTGAAAAAACAAATGCTCGTCGGCACATATGGTGAAAGTATGCACATTCGTATTAATTTTCAGAATAATTAATTTCTGCATACGTTTTTTAATACAGCTCGTATTATAAACTTGGCTGTTACTCAAAAAATTAATTTATTTATCTATGCCATGCAGAATACATTCTCTTTCTATTATCTGGTTTTTATAAATTTTAGATATAATTTTATTGATAATAGGTGTGACGCACACTTAGGTGAAGCGTAGCGCGACGATTTCCGGATGGTATAATTTCTTTAATATTTGAGTTTAATGTTGTGGTGAAAGAATTAAACTAAAAATTTATTAAAGAAACAACAAATTAAAACGTTTTGAATTCATATTTAATTACATCCAATTAAAAACTTTGTAAACTATGAGAAAACTGGTTCATTTTATAATCTGTAAAAAAAAATTTAGTTCATATTTTGTATTATACATGGTTACGACCAATTAAAGGAGGTCTTGTAAGCTACGGAAAAAGAATTAACAACTATTTTGTGAACTCCAACCAATTTCAGGAGATCTTGTAAATTATAATAAAGAATTAGCAACTATTTTATGATTTATAAAATATGAACGACAAATTAAACATTATTATATCATTTTTTTTAATTCATATTTTGTATTATACAGGGTTATAACCAATTAAAAGAGAACTTTTAAATTATGGGAAAAGAATTGGCAAATATTTTGTGATCTACGAAAATATGCAAAAAAATTAAGTAATTAAAATCTTTTACATAATTTTTGAATTCATATTGTATAGGGGTACAAAAATATGTAAAAAGTATGAAACAAATGGCAAATTAAAGCTTTTACAATTTTTTAATTCATTTTTAAATTTAATTTTTACACGTTCTGCATTATACAGGGTTTCAACCAATTAAAAGTGACATTGCAAACTACCCCATAAGCATTTTCAATTTGGAAGATAAAATGATATATTAAAAACATCAAAAAGTAAATGAAAATATTAATTTAAATTTAAAAACGAATTAATTGAATATCAAATATTGATTTGCTTATTATTCCTAAGATTAAAAAAAATTAATTAATTAAGTATAAATTTAAGAAAATCAATCAATTTAATTTTAATTATTTTTACATCTTAGGAATAACAGACCAATCAATACTTAAAATAAAATTCATTAAAATTTTTCTTTTAATGTTTTTAATATGATTTAATCAAACATGTTATTATCGACGGTAGTCATGCTAACTTCTTAACTCACTAACTATTTTATAATTTACAAAAGTATGCAAAAAATGTTAAAGAAATGATTAATTAAAATCTTTTTATATCATTTTTTTTAATTTCATATTTACAGGATTACAACCAATTAAAGGAGATCTTGTAAGTTATGAAAAAAGAATTGGTAGCCATCTCGTGATCTACAAGCATATGCAAACAATGTTAAATAAATGAGAAATTAATATTTTTTATACCATTTTTTTAAATTAATATTTCATATAATAATAATAGCTTTATTTCAAACGCTGTAACAAAACAGAGATGATCCCATATTGGTATAAAGAATAGAACTTAGCATAATAGACCGTTCGAAGGACTGATAATCCGGTATGCTGGTTTAGTGTCTTTAAGGCGAAACACATATATAGGTTACAACGAACAACCAACTAAAGGAGATCTTGTAAATTATAATGAAGGATTTTTAAAAGTTTTGTTGCAAATCGGTTTTAATTGCAGTGCATTTCCCGAGCATTCTCTGTATAGCTGTTTCGGTCCTATTTGGGGCCTCGTCAGCAGAAGAGTAGCTCGAGACTTCCACTGCAAATCAAACCGACCTGTCTAAGGTTATTCGTAAATGCAATTCGCGTTTCAAACTAATCAGCAACAATTTTATATGCAAAAAAAGTGTTAAATAAACGACAAATTAAAATTCCCTGCATCATTTTTTTTTAATTCATGTTTTATATTATACAGGGTTACAACCAAAAGAGAACTTGTGAATTATGGAAAAAGAATTTTATGATCTATAAAAATATGAAAGAAATGTTGAATTAACGACGAATTTAAAAAAATTATGGGAAATGAGTTGGTAACTATTTTGTGGTCTACGAAAATATGCAAACAATGTTAAATAAATGACAAATTAATTTTTTACGTCATTATAAAGGGTTACAACCAATTTAAGGAGATCTTGTAAACTAAAATGAAGGAATTAATATGCAAATATGCAAAAAATATTAAGTAAACAACAAATTAATTTTTTTTTCATAATTCTTTTTTAATTAATTTTTGTATTATACAGGGTTACAAGTGTTACAACCAATTAAAAGAGATCTTGTAAATTATGGGAAAAGAATTGGCAACTATTTTGTGATCTAGGAAAATATGCAAAAAACGTTAAATGAAGGAATTAGCAACTATTTTATGGTCAACAAAAATATGTTAAATAAACGACAAATTAAAAATTTTTACATCATTTTTTTTTAATTTATATTTTATATATTATGCAAGGTTACAACTAATTAAAGGAAATCTTCTAAATTATGGGAAATAAATTGGAAACTATTTTGTGGTCTATAAACATATGCAAAAAATGTGAAATAAACGACAAATTAAATTTTTTACATCATTATAAAGGATAACAACCAATTTGCAGAAGTAATTCCGATATACAAAAAAGGTGATCCCGAATCTTTTAGCAATTATAGGCCGATCAGTCTACTGACTACTTTTTCAAAAATTTTTGAGACTGTAATCTCGAAAAGAATAATTGAATTCTTTGAAACTCATAAGTTGATCAGCAACCACCAGCATGGTTTTCTAAAGTCTAAAAGCACTCAAACGGCTATTTATGACCTTATGCACAGCATTTTAGATAATTTAGATAAAGGTGCCTTAGCCAGTACCTTACTGATCGACTTATCCCATGCTTTCGATACGATAGATCACGAATGTTTGCTCCTAAAATTGGAAAGGTACGGTGTGAGAGGTTTACCTCTAAAATTAATTGCGTCCTTTTTGTTTGAGCGCTTGCAAAGGGTAATAATTAATGGCTCTAAATCTGATTTCCTCACTATAAAAAAGGGCGTTCCTCAAGGTAGCATACTTGGCCCAATGCTATTTCTCATCTACGTTAACGACCTGCCGAACTGTTTACTTAGCAATACTTCAAAACTTATAAACTATGCGGATGATACAAATGTTATAATCACTGCGGATAGCATAACTAAAATTATTGAATCTTGTAATTGTTGTTTTGACAATATAAATAATTGGATGCTAAGTAATAAACTTTTAATTAATCATGAAAAAACTAATTATATGTTCTTTAAAACTAAATGGTCTAAAATAGACTTTCCAAACAGCGTCACTCTTGGCAAAAATGTGATAGATTGTTGCACAAGTACTAAATTCTTAGGTTTAGTTACAGATGAGTGCCTATCCTTTGAAGAACATATAAACAATCTTTCAAAAAAATTGTCTAGAGCTATTTATTGTATCAGAATCTTGAAAAGATACTTACCTCCTAATTGTATTAAGATGATTTACTATGGTTATTTTTACTCTCATTTAAAATATAGTATTATGTTTTATGGAAGTAGCAGATATATGGAACATATCTTTCTTCAACAGAAGGATGTTTTACGTGTAATGAAAGGAATGGCTCCGAGAGATAGTTGTCGTGGTAAATTTAAGGAGGAAAACATGCTTACAGTTTATGCTCTTTATATTTTTGAGTGTCTAAAGTTTCTTAATGACACAGATCTGAAACATTTTCAAGATATGGGAACTCATTCTTATGATGCGCGTCGACATACTTTGAGGGTACCCCGCCATAGGCTAACTCTTTATGAAAGAGGTCCATACTATAGCAGTATTAAATTGTACAATATGCTACCTCTGAAAATGAGACAGAAATTAAAGGAACGCTCTTTCAAGTCTGAACTGTGGGACTTCTTGATGGGTGTCGAACCGTATTCTATTAATGAGTTTATTATCTATTGTAGAAATAGTCAGAAATAATATTACATTTAGTGACGTCTTGTGTATTACCTTGTGTTCATTTTAGGTGAGTGCTTTACCTTTGTACAATGTTTCTACACAATAAAATTATTATTATTATTATTATTATTATTTAAGGAGACTTTGTGAACCACGATGAAGGAATTAGCAACTATTTTATGATCTACAAAAATATTTAAAATTATGTTAAATAAACGACAAATGAAACATTTTTACATCATTTTTTTTTTAAAAAATATTAATTCCCTCATTATGGTTTATAAGATCTCCTCTAATTGGTTGTAACCCTGTATAATACAAAATATGAATAAAAAAAATTACGTAAAAAATTTTAATTTATTTATTTAACATTTTTGCTTTTTTTTTGGTAGGTCACAAAATAGTTGTCAATAGTTTAATTGGTTGTGACACTGCATAATATTAAAATATGTATAAAAGTTCTTATTTTATATTATGTAGGGTTACAACCAATTAAAGGAGAGCTTGTAAATTATGGGAAAAGGATTGGCAACTATTTTGTGAACTTGTAAACTATAATGAAGGAATTAGCAACTATTTTATAGTCAACAAAAACATGTTAAATAAACGACAAATTATTTTTTTTTACATCATTAGAAAGGGTTACAACCAATTTAAGGAGATCTGTTAAATAAACAACAAATTAAACAATTTTATATAATTATTTTTAATTGATATTTTGTATTATACATTAAAAGAGATTCCTTGTAAATTATGGGAAAATAATTGGCAGCTATTTTGTGATCTACGAAAATATGGAAAAAATATTAAATAAACGATAATTTAAAATTTTTTACATTTTTTTTTATTCATATTTTGTATTATACAGGGTTACAACCAATTAAAGGAGATCTTGTAAAACATAGTGAAGGAATTAGCAACTATTTTATTATCTACAAAAATATTTAAAAGTATGTTAAATAAACGACAAATTAAACATTTTTACATCATTTTTTTAATTTATATTTTACATATTATGCAAGGTTACAACTAATTAAAGGAAATCTTCTAAATTATGGTAAATGGATTAGTAACTATTTTGTGGTCTACAAAAATTTGCAAAAAATGTTAATAAACAACAAATTAAAATTTTTTACTTCATTATAAAGGGTTACAACCATTTAAGGAGATTTTGTAAACTGTAATGAAGGATTTAATAACTATTTTATGATTTATAAAAATATGCAAAAAATGTTAAATAAAGGACAAATTAAACATTTTATATCACTTTTTTAAAATTCATATTTTGTATTATACAAGGTTACAACCAATTAAAAGAGATCTTGTAAATGATGGGAAAAGAATTGGCATAAATTGTGTGACCTACGAAAATATGTAAAAGAAGTTAAATAAGCGACAAATTAAAATTTTTTACATGATTCTTTTTTAATTAATATTTTATATTATACAGGGTTACAACCAATTAAAGCAGATCTTGTAAACCATAATGAAGAAATTAGCAACTATTTTATAATCTACAAAAATATTTAAAATTATGTTAAATAAACGACAAATGAAACATTTAAAAAAAATGCAAAACCATAAGATTTACTTGGTTTTACTAAAATTATTCAATTGCTCTTGATGCTGAGTACTTAAAATAGTATATAATATAAAAGATTTAAGAACGTTTTTGCCTGAAATAAGCGACAAATTAAAATTTTTTATATAATTCTTTTTTAATTAATATTTTATATTATACAGGGTTACAACCAATTAAAGGAGATCTTGTAAAACATAGTGAAGGAATTAGCAACTATTTTATGATCTACAAAAATATTTAAAAGTGTGTTAAATAAACGACAAAGTAAACATTTTTATGTCATTTAAAAAAGAAATTACTAATTTCTTCATTATGGTTTATAAGATCTCCTTTAATTGGTTGTAACCCTGTATAATACGAAATATTAATTACAAAAATGATGCAAAAATTTTAATTTCTCGTTTATATAACATTTTTTGCATATTTTCGTAGATCACAAAATAGTTGCCCATTTTTTCCCACAATTTACAAACTCTCTTTTAATTGGTTGTAACCCTACATAATATTACAATATGTATAAAAAATCATAGTTTTTATATTACTTTTTAATTTATATTTTATATATTATGCAAAGTTACAACTAATTAAAGGAAATCTTCTAAATTATGGGAAATGAATTGGTAACTATTTTGTGGTCTACAAAAATATGCAAAAAATGTTAAATAAACGACAAATTAAATTTTTTTACTTCATTATAAACCAATTTAAGGAGATCTTGTAAAGTATAATGAAGAAATTAGCAACTATTTTATGATTTACAAAAATATGCAAAAAATGACAATAAATTGAACATTTTTATATCATTTTTTTTAAATTCATACTTTGTATCGTACAGGGTTACGCACAATTAAAATAGATCTTGTAAATTATGGAAAACGAATTGGCAAATATTTTGTGATTTACAAAAATATGCAAAATAATATTAAACAAACGGCAAACAAATGAATTTTTTTGCATCATTCTTAATTCATAATATCGTTAGAAATTACAATTAATTTAGAGAACTTGTAAACAATGATAAATGAATTGGCACAATTTTCGTGATTTATGAATATTGTGTGCAAAAAAATGTTTAACAAACGACAAATTAAAATCTTTTACATAATTTTTGATTTCATATTCTACAGGGGTACAAAACTACGTACAAAATTTTAAATAAATGGCAAATTAAAGCTTTCACATCATTTTTTAATTAATTTTTAATATTCCTGTAAACTATGAGCAAAAAAAAATGGCGATCAAAATTGTAATCAATGTGAAAAAATCGTCCATGTTTTTCTGAATTTTGAAAACTTGAAATATTTTTTTGTTATTCTGAATTCAATATATTTCAGACCTTTAAATGATTATAACTCTCTACACGCAATTTGAAAACATTTGTCGTCTTTAAATCAAATGTCTAAAAGCACAACGTAAATAATGTGATGGCATAAAGCAAAAATTAATAGTAATCGAATTTCACTCGTTTTAATTTAAGTTGAAACATTGAAAATCAGAAAATTGGATTTGAAACAGCAATGGAATAAGTAAAAAAAATTACGAAAGCTTTTGAGTTATTGAGGATCAAGTGGATCATTCTTGCATTTTACAAGTTAAAACTAAAACTTCCCAAAACGATTAAATTTAAAATTAGCACTTACAGTTTCTAAACCTTCTGTTCGTCTGCTTGTTTTTAACTTTGTCATCTCGAACCGTCTTTCTTTTTCCTTTAGTAAAGACGTTTCGCTTAATACGCTCTTTGCTGAGGTATTTTTTAACGCACGTCACAATTTCTTCTTGCATCATCACCGGAATAAGTTTATTTTATAAAATACTGGGATCAACCGCAAGCACAAACATCGTTTTTAACACATTAATACATCGATAATGCCGGGATTATTATTCATAAACCACACAAACATATCGTTAAGCGTGTGTACAAACACTCGTAAAATTCCTGCCTTTTTTTATAGTGACTTTACTGTGACACCAAACGTTAGAAATTTAATGAGCGGTAAACTGGCAAAGCACCGTCGAAAAAATAGGACACATTTACGGTAAATAATCGATTTGTAAGTCGATGGCTGGTTTTGGGGTACGGCGCCGTGATTTACTTTTTTTTTTTCGAATCGTATCGATGGCCCAAAATAGGGTTTCGGCCGAGACTGGACCAGTGCAAGGTCGAAGAACTCTTAGGATGGAGAACTAGAGAAGTATGAGTCGGAAGAATCTCTTGTGGACCATATCAGTCACTCCACCACGCTTTCAATGCAGATCAGCTTTCATATGGAGCGGCATTAATTTACAACTATTTCTTCCGCATTTTATTAATGCCCCCGAGATTACTAAATCAGATAGTTGTAATCGAACCTGCTTAATCACTTTGCAAGATGAACGTAATTGCACAAACACGTAGACTGAGAACATGCATGTTGCGACTTCATCCTCGATGTGTGGAAAACGAAATTTAATTTTCTTGTTGCGAGGCCTAAATTTAATTTTAATTAAAAATTGCTAAAGCAAATAAAATATTGAATATTTATAATTCATTTTACAAAATCGCTGTAAATACTTAAGTACGTTTAGTATTTTATATAGGGCGTCCGTAGAAGGTAGTACATTAAGTGTAGTTTAAGTATAAACACACTGACAAGTTCCCTTCGTCTTAAATTTGCTTTTTCTATATCTTTTTGCGCGATATTAACAATTAACTTCATTTTAATGCATGTACATTTATTTTGTATTCATTAAATTGAAAGTGTGACGTTGTAAGAGGCCAATGACACACGTCATCTGTCATTTGTTGGTTACCTGTCAAATAATCTTCTTCTTACTCTAAACGTCAAAAATAAAGTAATGTTTGCGTAATGCTGTTAACTATGAAGAAGCAGTAATGCTAATTTAGGGGTTTCCCTCTGAATCCAAGGGTACATTTTTATGAAAGGGGTTTTTAATAATTAATTAATTTAATCCTGAGTATGATACATGTTTTTGTAATAAAAATATTTATTTGTAACATTTAAATTCCTCTTTAATTATTTTGAAATCCGCAGCCTGTTTTACCGGCCTTATTTGATAGCTGACCAATTGAATATTGACTGTTGACAGAAGTATCGTGACACTTAACCGTTTTCAAAGGTTTTATTTCCATTTACAGCTTAACGTATTTAATAAACCGAAATTTCAGGCACTCTTTATTCGTGTCCAAACTTCGTCTGGCAAAATCAATAGCCTTACTTTTTTAATGGAATTTGATTAAGACATTTTATCAAAATACGAAATAAATAAATATATTTGATTGAAAGACATTATGATTTCTTTCCATTGCTGCCGAGTCATCCATTAAAATGTGGTTTGAGATCAAAAAATCAAATTTAAATTTAAAATAAACCTCTAAGCCACTTCAACTAGGAACGACCTTTTATGGAGACCTGTGGTTTTCTTGCAATAGAGGTGCTGAGTTATTTTTTTTTTATTAGAAATTTCTAACACAATTTTAATTTCTGTAATTAAAAATTGTGATTTGTTTTTGACCATTACGTCTTAATTAATTCAAAATTGTTTCACTTATTACAAAAATAAATTAAAACTTGATGCTTAAAATAAATAAAAATTTCTTCTAGATTTCTACCGAATGAATAGCTGTGCGCTTTTGCTACTTACTTTATTTAAAACGGTTTTTACAAACACTTCCAACCAACTAGATTCGAAACAGATGTATTTTCCGCGACTCTGGTGGAATTACGTATGTTTTCCATGATCATTAAATTTTGTTTTAAATTATACGTGTAATTTACTCTGTATCATAACGTATGTCAATGTAAATTACGGTGATTCAGATGATAGATAGCACAGCAAAAAATTACTTCATTTTGTAGAGATTTGAATAAATATTATATATAGGGTGTTCACGTGAAGAAAACACAAAGTTGGCTGCGATATTCTTTCTTTCAGAAAACGTGTTGGAGATATCAGCTAGACGTAACAGCAACACGAATTAAATTTAAGCTCTCATTAAACTGTTGCTAATACCGTCGTTTAAAAGTCATCTTACTTTTGATTTGGTTCCATATCCAATTAGAACGAATTCCATTCACTTCTAAAAATTATTTCAGCTTTCTCAAAAAATTATATAAGTACCTAGTGTTTTAATTTTAGAATACCTAGTTTAGTATTAACTGCATTAAAATTTGTTCCGCTCTCATTGAATAGCGTGCCCCGCTAACAATAATATAATACTATGGGGAAACGAAAAACAAAAGGAACAAAAAAAAATCAGTTCCACTACACAATTGATATTACGGTACCTACCCGTGTATAGTGATTCGACATACGTTGATCCAGTTTCGAAGATATATGAATACAATGCGAAGCAGGAAAGCTGTACAGAGCTTTGAATACCATCCAACAACAAGGTTGCCGATGCGGAAATAAAGAAAAATAATAAAACCGCGTCCCACTTATTTTTTGTTATATTCAGAATAATTCTATAAGGAGGGCATTGACCTTAAGGTGTACGTTATTTTTAGCACGGAGATTTTCTGTAGGGTTACTTACTACACTTACTACAAGTATTTTGACAATGCTGTCCGAATAATTAAGTCCTTTCTCGTCCGTCGTTATTTGGGTCTCTCCGTGGTCGTACGAGTTTGAAAAGTTTATTGTTACCACTTTTTTTATTTGCTTTCTAATTTGCTTCTGCATACCAATTAACTACTAGTTTTAATTTGAAGACATTTTGCATATTTCTTGACCCGAAATCGTTAACAGTATTTTTAATTTATCGTTACGGCTTGCCTGAACGAGCCTACCGGCTCGTTACATTAAATTACAAGTCGTTTTTTTGCAGTAAAACGTAATTTTATACGCGAATTAAACACTAAATTCTGATGGTATAGTAAATTTTATTAAACCGATTATTGATGTAAATAATTTTAAAGAAACTTTTTTGTATATGTACAGGTGTCCCAAACCTCTGAAACAGTTCAAAAATGTCCTTTTATCCAAAAAATTTCTTAATAGAAGTTGTCTAAAATTATTTCTAACTGTACAGGGTGGGCCAAATTCGACACTTTTAATAGGAAACTCCTATTTTTAGACGAGTTAGACAAAAACTGACCTCGGTCTCTGGAGCTCGATTTTTAAGACAAAATTAATGGTGAAGACCACATTTCGATATCTTGTACCGTTTAGGAGCTACAGGGCGTTTTTCAAAATTCTACGATTTTTAAAAACCTTCATAACTTTTTTGTTTATGAAAATTTTTGATTTCTGTAAAGACTTCTTTAAGGCACTTTTTCATGCAGAATTCATTGCTCCAAGCTATTTTTTTCCAAAATGCTCAATATTTGAGATATTAGCAAGAAATTGGATTTTTTATATGGAACAGCCTATATATTTTTAAGTTTTTGAGAGGAGTATAAATTTCATTCACATAAGCATAAAACACTTGATATTTTATTCAAACAGTTTGTGAAATATAGAGTTTCAAAGTTTTAATCAAAAATTTTATTGTTTTTTGTTTAACTAGTAGGAATTTCATTATCTTGATATTGGTAACATCACCAACTTAAATTTTTCTGAAGACAAATTGTTTTTAAAAAGAAAATTTTTTAAAGTTATTTTTACAGGGGGAAACGAAAATCGAAATTAAAAGTTAATATAAACCTGCGTATTTTTATTACAAAAAGAGTGTAACGCTTACATCTCTTTGAAATGCTTTGCTGATTGCCTGCCTTCGATTTTATTTGAATAACAATAAACAATAAACATTTTCGAATAAATCTTTTAGAAGATTTTTTAACGTCTAGGGAAAAATTCGTTAAAGAACTTGCAACATTGTTGATGAAAACGTTTCGCGCTTCAATTACGGCTTTAGCAGTGTTCAGTTTAGGTTATGACGTGTTTTAGTTTTAGGTTTCTTAAATTATTACTTATTAGCTTAAAATCGATTTTAGTTACGAAATATTCAAATTTATTACAATTTTAAAGCTAGTTCGCTTATAAGTAGAGGGAGATCGAAATTGAATGTCACTACTTTCCGTGAGTTTGATACCAACATTTACTTTTATCACATGAAAGTTAGAACGAAAAGCACTAGCATGCATAAAATATTCTTGAAACTTACATCCAAACCTAATCTAATTAATAAAAGACAATTATTGTTTGAAAAAAAACATTTTTCATGAATGAACAGCAATGAACTGTCAACAACAACTTCCCCAAATTTTACTATGTTGCTAACTTCATTTCAACAATTGGATGTAAATATCGATATTAAGCTCGTGGAAAGCAGTGTACAATCAGGACAATCAATTTCGATCTCCCTGTACTCTGCTGGCAACACTGTTGCTTTAGTTTGTTTAAAGATACTGATCTGTGCAGATGTAACTATTGCGTGCCCTTAATTCTCTATCTTCTTTAAAAACGCTTTCACTTATTTGAATGTGAAAACGTTGATTTTTTACGAATTGTCTAAAGCTTTTAAAAAATTGGGAAAAAATACAAAAGAAGCGTCATTGACAATAGACCTCAGCGCTCTCTTGATTGTCTACTATTTGTGCAAAGCCAAAGAGTCAATATTAATACTAATCACAAAAAAATAATTGACGTATTAATAATAATAGAACAATGGAGGTCAGTTTCTATGAAGAATATTCATAATTTCGGTCAAAAAAGAAATCTAATTACAATAGTATTAAAATAATTGACAGTCTCCATTCTTTTTTATTCGCAGTATCCTCTTCGACTTATCGTTTCGTCATTTTACAAAGTTTATTAAAACTACTGAATTACTTTTTTGAATTAATTTGAAAATTCCGTAATTTCTTACTTCCGTTTAAAATTACACATACATTTGCAAAATTCGCTTGTAAAAGAAAGACGTTTCAGATTAGATTATGGGCGCAGAAAGCGCATATTGGCATTCTTTTTTAAAATAAATATTTTCTTTTTTATATTTTCGCATGCGTATTGCGTTGTGCACGTTTCTTCAATACGATGTGCAAAAGAATAACATAAATGTTGTAATATGGAAGATGGATGTTACGTGAATGCATGAGATTTAATAAAGTTTGTTGAGGGACTGAATAATACAGGCAAACAAACGAAGGAAATACTTGAAAAAGAAATGTAAAAGAAGGAAAAATATTTGGAGAAAGTATTTAACTGGAGACGTGATAAAGCAAAGTCACTGACAATAATTTGCATTGTTAGAATCAATGCAAATAGAAAATTGGGAACTATTTGCATATCACTTAACAGGTCTGATTCTTAGTTATTCCAGAATTTGTAAATGATTAACGTAATTTAGTTGCAATGCATCATAAAAATGTTCCACGCTTCTACAATGTAGTATAAACTATAAATTCCCACGTTTGGAGTTAGCTATGATTCTCAAGTCATGGTCAACTCCAAAAGCGGAGGTTTTTGGTTTTGGGCAGCACAAACTTGTTGCTCTGTGCCTTTCGTTTGGGATTAACAATTTTTATTTCGCCGTTTTAATAACCTCTCGATTGTATTTGTTCACAATGTTATAAATTGTTTATGGTGATGGAATGGGTTGTTCACCAGTTAAATGTTACCAAAATATTTTTTTTAAATTTATTTGTTACGCTCACGAACGCCTATACCAAATAAATAATCATAAAACCTATACGTATTTCGCCATTAAATAATGCACTGACGTTTTCCATTGTTTTCCCCTTGTTTTTCCCTTATCACGACCCCTTCCCCCTCGTTTCTTATGTATATAACTTTTAAAAATAGCAGACAACGGAATATGCATCATCCATTGTTCATTGGCTACTTAATTCTGAATAAAGGTCGAATAAAAAAATAATTTTATTTATAAAGTATAATCTGATATATTCTAATTACGATGCATTGTAAACAAACAAACGCCATATCATTGTTGCTGTTTTATGGAAATATTATTCTAAGCTGAACTGTGAGAGAACGCCTATTAAATATTTTTAAATAGTGGAATATTTAGGAGCTTTAATTAAAATAAAATTTGTACTTCCTCAACGCCAATCATTTGGAAAGTAATTGCTTTCGCATTTGCAGTTTATATAATTAATAAATTTTACTACCTATAGTCTATTCCATATGCATCATAGCTGCGTCAAATGCTACACACTTATAAATACAACAAGTACAAGTACCTTTCATATAATTTAGATTGGGTGGATTGGATTGTACTTAATTAAAAGTACAAGCGGGTTATGCACTCAATTGTCATTAAGCACAAGTACTTTATAAGTATAAGCACTAGAACAATGATAATAGGAAAAGTTCAATTTGAACATTCTTGTATAGTACTGCAAAAATAGAAATTTCACTTACAGTCTGTTGTAGTTATTCACAATGACATATATTATGAAAAATCTCGAATGATATTTTAAACAAACACTGTAATTATACAAAGTTCAATTAAATCACCGAAAGAAAGTAAATAGAGTACTCACAACAAGAAATTAAGTGAAGTCAGAAGTACGGACGGTTTGTTGGAATCCTCTCAATTCGAGTTTTAGGATTTTTTAAAAATAGAAATGTCAGGAGTATGCGCAAAACAAAAAACTTGACGAACTACTTTGCGAATGTGTTGGTTCTAAAACTAATAGCAAATACCAAAACATAGAAAAATAACCTCATTTTCACTTACTTTTGCATTACTCCCTATCTTGTAAAGGTTAACAGTGAATAGTACTTAGGTATACATGGATTTTTTTTTACAATTAGGCCTTTGAATATTCAAATACAAGTACTATCGCCTGTTGCATGTACTTAAATGCAAGTATAAATCTGTTGTTTGTAAGTTGAACATTAAAGCATTAGGCCAATTTATATGCACAGACTATACGTAGTACATGCGAGATTTTTTTAAATACATTAAATATTGCTAATTAATTTTTTTTTTAAGTAAAACTTGCAATTTACTGTATACGTATATACATCATTGTTGAGGTCATAAAAGTGACGATTGACTCAAAATATGCTGCCCCAGAGCAAGTCTTCGACAAGTACAGTTCTTGGCGTCATAAAATCGAACATTGCAGATACGATAAGTACATATAAATTATGTACCGGAGACTGTGTTAGCTAGTTAGGTAGGTTAGGGTCCAGTTTCGTAACCAGTTTCCAAAGCAAATATTGTCTTAAAAAGTAAAAAAAAATATGCGCTTGCATTACAAATGCAAATTTATGGTTCTTGCTGCATCCTTCTTGCTTCTCAAACAAAGGCGTTCCACTCTGCGATTATTAACTTTACTCTTAACTACAAGTTTCATTGTTTTTTTTTTGTAAAATCTTACACGGTTAAGCTTTAAGCAAGTTAAAAATTTGATAGCATTTTTTGTTTAATCAGTTTTGGCCTGATATCTCAAATCTCAATTAGCTTCCACCGCAACGGATCGTCAAAAATGTAGCACAACTCATTTTAATTTAATTCATTTAAACATAATTGCATGCAAACATTTTAAGTGGATTTATTAATAAGCGTAAGAGGTTGTTGGCTTTAAATGCAGTCGTTTGTATGCATAAATTTGAAAATACGTAATGAAGAAATGATTTGATTGCGTTTAAGAAAACCTTTTTCATTCCTCATATGTAAATTAGTTCTAAGTATGAGGTTGACCTTGTTTCACGTATGATCTCGGATTGTACCAGGAAACCCGTTAGATTGAAGGAGGTCAGTTGCCTCAATACATAACCGACCTTATGCTAATTGGGCTTAAGGGCGGTTTGCATCAGACCGGATTAACGAGTGGTACAGTGACCAAGTGAGAAGGGCATTCACCTGGTCGTAGGTGTACATTATTATGTGATCGTTTCTCTGTCGTTATGAAAATCTTGCGATTGCATTGAAAAATTGATCGCCGCAATAGTGCAAAGGAATGCCGGTAAATGTCAGATGTATGACTATTAAATCTTTTGTAACGAGCTGTCTAGTTGTAGAATTGCAATTGTTACTCATATTCATCTGGTTGTATTGCTGCTCCCATATTTAGAACGTGGTTTCTATTATTAGTTTTCTTTTGCGACGATAAATTTCATTTACGGGTAGGTAGGTAGGTAGATAGGTAGAAAGTTAAAAGGAGAAAACTTCAGCAGATTTATTTGTGAAATTTCATTTCTCTTATTTTCCCTAAACTATAGTAAATAATTTAGGGAAAGAAATAGAATTCTCTTACGTATTAATCTGTTTGTTTTTAAAATATACAAAAATATATACATCCCCCTGCCCTCCTCCAAATCTAAGCAGTATATGTATATGTATAATTATGCTTGGATCATCAAGACATTCTAGAAGGATTCTAATGTTCGTATTCATAGTGCTTCCTTGAGGCGTCCTTCAATAAGGGAACCCTTAGAAAAGGTATTGTTTTGTGCAATTGCCTTACTACAATCCCATTCTAAGGGGTCCATCATTGAAGTAAGCCTCAAGGAAGTACTGTAAATACGGACATAAAAGAATGATTAATTCGTCAAATTAAAAACGAGATGACCTCATAAGGATAGCTTTGAGGTCATCTCATGGCCTTATAAGGATAGCTTTGATATCACTGCATGTCAATACACTGCGCGTCAATTAAAAAGCAACACTCAATATCATTTTAATGATGCCAAATATACCTCTTTACTTACTTTATTTTAATCTTCAAATTGTGCTTACAATATTTTTTTAATTTGACTTTAATTTCTCTTGTTGTATGGAATGAATGCATTCAAAACGTCCCATTTTGATCGATTTTTAAATGTACTTTTCTCTCCATGTATGTACACTGGTGGCCAAGTAAATCGTTACGACTCGAAGGTGAGTGGGGAATCTTAAGCTAATTGCAACGATAAATTTTAATGGCCACAACTGTACATATATTAGTTTTGTCTGAAGGCGATTTACTTAAGAGCGATTGCGCAAATTAATGGGTGTTTACATCCTTAAAATAGCATTTGTGATTTTCCACCAATCTATCAGAACTTCTGTAACATAAAGTCCAACTTTACAATAACAAAACTCGGTAACCACTTCATTATTTCTTGCCTCACAGCAAAACATAAATAAATATGAAACGTTACTTACTAGAAACTTGATGAATTGATTGGAATATATTGATCGGTCATTAATGTGCTCCCGCTTCCATTGGACGACTCACAGAAACTAAACGGGCAATCAAGTCCATTGTTTATAATATGATTTTGATAACGTTATGCCGCATTCTATGAGGCGCTTTAGAAGTGGTTTGTTTGTCTTTATTTTAATCTCCATTGCTAATTGTTACGTCGCCGTTAAGGAGCGAAGTTCACACGTTTAAGTTTACTATGTATTAATCGGCTTGTTCGTTGGTCAACAATGATTTATTTATGTCTGTGGTTTAGATAACGTTAACGTTCTTAAATACTTTACCATACCTATTCGTTTTAACTTCAAAACTGAAAACTCGACAGGTATCGCCGAAAAGATTCCAACGTGTCCAAATTGCTCTTAGAAAAGACACGTTCTTCAATTGCAAGAAATGTTTTATTTGTTATCACTTCTTTTCTTTATTGTCGTATTGATCTTCCCGGAGGAAACTTATCTAAATAAATATTTGATAATGATAAGAGTAGGCTGTGATATCACAGTTTGACTTGACCTGTAGTTCAATTTTCGCAATGGCTTTATTCATAAACGAAAAAAAATTCCATCCCATTGCAGAAAAGGTAAACGACAAAGTATGCGATACTTAAGTCGATTCCATTCTATTATAGTCTTGGCATTAACACTCTTCCTGTTCTGGCCATCATGCAATTTGCTATGTATGTATCACAAATGTGTTTCCAACTTGTATATTCAAACTTGTTTCTCTGACCTTGACTACAGGTGAATATATTTGTTTTTATAAGTTTCCAAAATTAAATAATAAAATGTAGTCATCGATTACGACAAGCGTGTTCATTGTCGTAAACAAAAAAAAAAAATTGGACCTTCAACTAACTCTAAACATTAGTACTTGGCACAGCTCTGCTCTGTGATGAAGTGCAACATCGCTATTGATAAAGTCAAGAATACTTCATGCAAAACCTTATTCAGTTGGATGGTCAAGTATGAAAGTATGAAAACTACCACTTTGTGGCCCGTTGGGTCCAATTACATATGTTTTTTATTCTACGTAACACCACCACCATACTTACTAAACGTTGACACGTCCATGTTCTGCGCCATTTTCACCGTCAGTCTGGTCACATTCACTAAAAACTGGAACCCGTACATCAGTCAAAAATTTTTTGCACTAGAAAACTTGCATTTATTTATTATTTTTTAATTTATTTATTTTATATCACAAGATACTGCGGTGGTGTTTCAGTTTACAGCTACGTTGAAAATAAACTCTCATTTAAATTTTGATATATTTATAGTTGGATACAAGGACGACGATAAATAAATAAATAAGTGGCGAAACACTTTTAAGAATTATTTTATTTAAACTAAATAAATTCGGGCACTAGTAATAGTGATTTAGGCCCGTTATTATAAATGCAAATTAATTAATAACCCCCAATTTATTGCCATAACAACGATTGTGTTTACAATTGCTACCATGACTTTAAACCGATAGTTAAAACTAATTTGATTGCAATGGAATCCTCGAGAATCGCCTGTATAGCTATTTCGGCCCTAATTGGGTCTCTTCAACACAAGAGAACTCTACTGCAATTTTACCAACCAGTTGTTATTACTAAGGTATAGGTCAAAATTCGGGCCACTGTACCTATTGGAAAAGTATTGTTTTGTATTTTTTTCACAAAGAGCTGTTCGCAGTAGACAAAGAAAGTGCTACTGAAATGTCGGTCATTCGTTATGATTCGAATAAGAATTGCGCCTCCTGAAGTATTTCTGAGTTTTGTAAAAAAAGACGTTGATAAAGTCGAAAGTATCTTTCTGATAACACGTTGGGTGGAAAAAATAACAACAGTGGTACCATTGGATATGCACCAATATGCAGCTTCAGATAGGTGTCGAAAATAAGAAAGAATGTAGAAGGGAAAACTAACTGAACTGAAAAATTACTTAAAAGAAAAAATATATACTAATTCTTTCAAATCTAGGAATAAGATGGGTGCTTACAACAAATATAGAAACTCGAATTCCGAATTACATTTAAAGAAAAACAGAGAGCAAGAGAGGAAAGGTAAAGAAATCGTACTTACTATACCATTTTAAATTTTTTTCTTGAGGAGAGAGATGATAACACCTCTAAAAGTAAGAAGGAGGGATAGGAGGAAAGCAAGAGAAACAGAAGAACCGAGAAAGAAATAAAGAAATCGATGACGGGGGCAATTATAAAACGGCTCGTACAATTGAAGATGATCGATAGAAAAAGAGATTAAGGACAATGATTCAATAAATGAAGTCATTTTTGCAACTCACTCGTTTGGTCTAAGTCTAATTAAATATTCTTGTTCGTGAACAATTCAATCTTCATTGCGAACTAAACTGCTTTTCATGAACATAAAGATCATAAATGAGAAAGAAGAAGACGGAGGAAACACGAATGGCAAAAATAAAGAAAATAGCGAATCAATGGGTACGAAGATAGTGAAAAAGAAGTCTTAAAATAGGAAGATATGGAATTTGGACATGGTAAAGCACAATCCAATCAAAATGAGAAAACAGAAAAATCGAGGAGGAAGTGGACGAAGAGAACCTGTTATGTCTAAAACAGCTCGGACAGAAGAAAGGGAAATAATTAGATGGAGTTGGCGACAACTCACGAAAAGATTTAAGGACATAAATAAATCCGTCTTCCTTGCGAACCAAACTGCTCTTTTTACGAAGAAAGAGATCAAACAGTTAAATAAGTTAAGTCCACTCTGGTTTAAATTGAAGAGAAAATGGGAAAGGAGAAACATGAATGGCCAAAACGAATAAAACAGTGGAGTGTAGATGGATGAGTACGAAGATAGTGGAAAAAAGAAGCCTAGGGAAGCATGAGTGGTCAAAATTCGGGCGACTATAGCTATTGGAAAAGCTTTGTTTTGTTTTTTTTTTTCATAGAGCTGTTCCCAGTAGACAAAGAAAGTGCTACGTCATTCGTTATGATCTGAATAGGAATTGCGCCATCTGAAGTATTTTTGAGTTTTATAAAAAAAGACGTTGATAAAGTTAAAGGTATCTTTCTGTGAACACATTGGGTAGAAGAAATAGCAACAGTGGTACGATTGGATCTGCACCAATATGCAGCTTCAGATAGGTGACGAAAATAAGAAAGAATGTAGAAGGGAAATCTAACTGAATTGAAAAATTACTTAAAACCAAAAATAAATTACGAAAGCCAAAATTATATATTATTCTTTGAAATCTAGGAAGAAGATGGCTACCTACAACAAATATCGAAACTCTAATTCCAAATTACATTTAAAGAAAAGCAGAGAGCGAGAGAACAAAGGTAAAGAAACCGTGCTTACTCTATTTTATTTAATTTTCTTTTGAGAGAGAGATGATAACATCTCTAAGAATAAGAAGGAGCGATAGGAGAAAAGCAAGAAAAACAGAAGAACCGAAAAAGAAATAAAAACCAAGAACTGAAAAAGAAAGAAAGAATTCTAAAACGGCTCGCATAAAAAAGAGGAAGATTGAAGATGATGGACAGAGAAAGAGATTAAGGGCAATAATTAAATAAATGCAACTCACTCGTTTTGTCTAAGCCTAATTAAATATTCTTGTTTATGAACAATTCAATCTTCATTGCGAACTAAGCTGTTGAAGAAAAAACATGAAGAAAAAGATCAGGCAATTAAAAAAGTTAAGTTGACTCTGGTTTCAACTGAAGAGGAAATGAGAAAGAAGAAGACAGAGGAAAAACGAATTGCCAAAATATAGAAAATAATGAACTGTAGATGAATGGGTACGAAAATAGTGAAAAATAACTCCTAAAGTAGGAAGATATGGAATTTGGATATGAGAAAACAGAAAAATCGAAGAAGAAGTGGACGAAGAGAACCTGTTATGTCTAAAACAGCTCGGACAGAAAAAAGGGAAATACCTAGATTGAATTGGCGACAAATGAAGAAAATATTTAAGGACAATGATTTAATGAATGAAGTTCCTTTTGCCACTTACTTGTTTGGTCTATGTGTACTTAAAATTGCTTGTTATAAATAAATCCGTCTTCCTTGCGAACCAAATTGTTATTTTTACGAAGAAAGAGATCAAACAGTTAAATAAGTTAAGTCCACTGTGGTCTAAATTGAAGAGAAAATGCGAAAGGAGAAGACCTAGGGAAGCATGAATGGCCAAAGCGAAGAAAACAGCGGAATGTAGATGGATGAGTACGAAGATAGTACAAAGAAGAAGACCTAGGAAAGCATTAATGGCAAAAACGAAGAAAACAGCGGAATATAGATGGATGAGTACGAAGCTAGTGGTAAGGAACCATGAATGGCCAAAACAAAGAAAACAGCGGAGTGTAGATGAATGAGTACAAAAACAAGTCCTATTTAATTTCATGTTGACCTAATTCAAGACCTAAAAATCAGAGGTTACATGATGAATTCGATTGAAGATTAGGCATGCCTAAATTATTTCATTTGCTAAACTAGTGAAATATTTGTCATCAACTACTTCTATATCAGCAACCAATGTCGACACATTAAAGACTATGATGATTAAATGAATGAAGTCACTTTTAGAACTTACTCGTTTGGTCTACGTGTACTTAAAATTGTTTGTTATAGATAAATCCGTCTTCCTTGCAAACCAAATCGTTCTTTTTAGAAGGAAGACATCATACAGTTAAATAAGTTAAGTCCACTCTGGTTTAAATTGAAGAGAAAATGGGAAAGAAGAAGACCTAGGGAAGCATGAATGGCCAAAATGAAAAAAACAGCGGAGTGTAGATGGATGAGTACGAAGATAGTGGAAAGAAGAAGACCTAGGGAAGCATGAATGGCCAAAACAAAGAAAACAGCGGAATGTAGATGAATGATACGAAGACAGTAGAAAAAAGAAGACCTAGGGAAGCATGAATAGCCAAAACAAAGAAAACAACGGAGTGTAGATGGATGGATGAGGACGAAGATAGTGAAAAAGAAGTCCTAAAGTAGGAAGATATGAAAAAAGTGGGTCCAAGGGAGAAAGAAATGTATGTTATGTCTACGTACCATACACCACTGACTGAGTTAGAAGCCTCAGAACATTCGCTCAAAGATAGAGGTTGCAAAAGGCTGAAAATGATTAAAAGAGTAATAAACGAAGAAAATGGAAAAATCTAGCTCGTTGGCTGTAAGGACTTGGTCTTGTACAAAACCACATCAAAGCGAAGTAGAGCCATTAAAAAGGTTACTACAAGCCTTGTAGCTAATCCTTGATAAATGAAAGGGCACTGTGACATTAAAATCTTTGATTTTGATTTGAATAATAATTTCCCAAAAATATTTCACTTATTTATTTATTGTCACTGTGTATTTTAACTCCAACTTGAACCAAAGATATGAAAACCAACAAAGAAGTACATGAGCTTACTCGTTGTCGTCTCACACAAACTGAATACTGTCACATATTGAAACCTTTAATCAATATTTTGTGGGAATAACAAGTTCTGACGTGACTTATATTCGAATAATTTATTGGTTCAGTTTTGAAATATTAATTACATCCATTAATTCCTTTTTTTTTGATTTGTGGTCGATAAAAGTAACATTAGCCTGTTATCTTCAACGTACATACGAAGCGTTCATAAATAACTGAAATATATATCAATCAATAGCTTATTTTTAAAAGTTGGTATAAGTATCTTGCCTTCAAATGAATTCCTGATAGAGATAACGTGTGACTATTTTTATAACGTTGGCGACACGCAATCCAACAGTTGTCAATAACTGTCAGTGTCAAATTATCTGATCATGACATCACATAAAAAATGTGTGAAATAAATGCAAAATTCAGAGGAACACTTTACCTCAAAACAACACTAAACCTTAAAGCAGATAGTGGAAATGCTATCCCTCTGCTTGAACGCACAAACGTACCTTGTGCTTCGTTCGGGGTTGGGGGATTATCAAGGCACAAGAAAAAAAACATTTAAAGTGTAGCCTACTTTGATTAAAAATTTAACTGAATACACGGTACTAGGGCGTCTTTCTCAGCTACGGTTTTTAACTTATTTTGCATTTCGTTTATTTTGTTTCAAGGGGATTTGTGTTGATATTATTACCGCGACAATGGACGCACTTTTCACATCCTACTTTTAAGTAGGGTGTGAAAAGTGTACTCTCCATCATTTATGAACGCTCTGTACAAAAACAATCCAAAGATTTTTCTTCAGTATACTGGCATTAATTTCATAAAATTGTTCGTAATAGTCACTTACTTAGTATGTAAATATATTAATTCAATTAAACTAGTTTCCTTTCTGTTGAATACGTACGCCAGGGTTACCAAATTCGACCACGAGCGCTTAACAAAATTCTACCTCTAGTCATCCATGGAAATAGAAAGTACACTACCGACCAAAAATTTGAAACCACGGATTTGATACAAAAAAATAAACAAATGCTTTAGTTTTGAATAATACATATAACGAGTGTTCAATTGAAAAATTCATCAAAAGAAAAAAGGGATGGCTTCATAATCCGATTGATTTTTGAAAAGACGATAGTTCTCAAACAATTGTTATGTTTGCTTACAACCTAACGTAACATAACCTAAAGTGACATTTGACGTTGATCTAATTCAAGACCTGCTTCATGATGCTATGAAAAAAATCAAAAGTTACATGAAGAACTTCTCGACTGAACGTTAGGCATGTCTAAATTACTTCATTTGCCATACCAGTGAAATATTTGTCATCCACTACTTCTATGCCAGCAGCCAATGTTGACATATTAAAGTCATCATGTAGATATATCAACTGACATGCTAAAATTATTATAGCTGACAACTATGGCATATTGAAGTTATTTCACTAAGAGCCCCCATATTCAAGATGCTGCGAAATAAATTTATTTTGACATATTAATATCTTGACACTTCAACTTTTGCATATTAAAGATAACTTTCGCATATGAAAAGCTTCCTTATCCACTTTGACATATTCAAGTTGCTGCAACATACTTTTATTTTGACATTAAAATATTGTCACTTAAATTTTTGTATACAAGATGTTGACAAATGTCATCTAGTAATTGTGACACATTATGTGGATAAGTGTCATAAAGTAATTTACGTATATATCGCCTCTTAATAGCTTTATCAAATTCTTATTATAGATATTAGCTGTCAACATTGACAGGTATCAAAGCCATTAAGTATTTTGGTAAATGTCATTTACCAGCATCAATTTTCGACGAACCAAAATAAACGTCGTAATTAAAATTGTCATTCTGATAGCCATTACCTGGCGGCTGGTACTGCTGAATGCCGAAAACCTTGAAATTAGCTTTACTTGGAATCAATAAAGTTAACCTGCAACGTTCTACGTAAATTTTTTTAAAAATGATCGATATTTTAGAATCGCCTCTGATAGCAATCTCATTGGATCTCATATTTTTGGCCTGCAGTGTACGTATCGTAAGCGCTATGTGCGCAGGAACTGTCAAAATTAAAAAATTAGGTTATGTCAAGGATGTCAAAATTCAAATTTTCATCTCTTCTTGATTTTTAGAACTTACGTTGATATTTCAATATCTTAGGAAAATAAACTTGGCATCTTTTGACGACATTATTTACGAAAGATCTGGCAACCCTGCAATGTACCTGTGCAGTAGGTTTGTTAAAAATTTATTCCTGATGGCTTATAATCAGACTTCGGATATTTCGGAGCGTTGCCAATACGAAGATAAATGAAAAGTGCCCAATCCATTCATTGCGTAACTATAACAACGTTCCGAAATGTCCGAAGTCTACTTATAATAACGATTAAATTTTAAGAAAGCCGTCAACGTCAGTAAAACGTTGATTATTTCGTGTTAAACTAAGAATTATTAGAAATTTGTTGTAACATATAAAGTTGTTTATACATTGATTCATGTGTTGCCTATCTTAAGGCGTTTTTCTAATGGGCACACAATATACATATACAGCATGCTCGTTTAAACCGTGACACTTTAAGACCAGCAACTTCCTAAATTTTTATTAAAGACAAATTAAGTTTGTTTCGTAAATGAATTTCCAGAGATGTGATCCTTTAGTTTTAATAAAAATTAGAAAGACCATCAAGGTCGTGGACTCCTCGTTTGAAAGTCATCAAACTAAAAGACACGTAGCAAACATGTCTTTAAAATTCGTAGTATATTGTCTCTACAGAGAATTTTTATTTGACACCGTGGGTTTAATTTTTTTTATTTCGACCAATATGTACACGATCTGCCCACCTGAATTTACAAAAACCTAATAACACGTAGGACTTTAATTTCCCTGTACCTACATCAAAACGGTTTTACGATCATAGTTTAAGTCAACACCAAAAATCCTGAATCTCACAATGTTTTAGTATTTATACGCGGCTGGAAATAACTCCGTTTCCTTGCCGTACGTGATTTTTAACATATACAATTTTCGGCAGTGGTTAAAACTAGATAATTTATTAACGGGCAACGTATATACTGCACAAAAATATGTGTGTGTTTCAAAGGAATATATCACAATTTTTATTGACGTCGATGTTAGTACACTGTGCACGGGTGATGTTGTTGGATTAAAAGCGACGAAAACTATTTTAATTTCCACTCGAAAACACGATGTTGGGTTAAAACCACGAGTTTGCAGGGCTCCCGGCATCGACTAAAGACGCCTGCGTCGCAGTTACATAGAATTCAGTGATATGTAGTATCAAACGCGAACATTGATTTTATTTACCCAAAATAGTTTCGCATATTCGAAAATTCACCGGCTAAATTAGTATCAACGACAGACTTCTAGCTTTTTTGTAAGCATGTTTCTTTTGAGTGGAAATTTCCGCTTTAGCTTCGAAGAGATTCACCTTTCTTGCTTGTTGCTTGAACTTGTTCGACGTCTCCCGGTCTACTTCCAACGTTGTCGATAGTACGCAGACGTCATTGCCGTCACCCTAGCCCTAGGTCAATACGTTCGAAAGGTGCACCTTTATATGGGCTGTAAATTTAAAAACAGCTGTTCTAATTTTATTAACGAATAAAACGTTATTTAGAAAGCAGTTACGAAACCCCAAATGTAATGAGACTGATGAGTTCAGAAGTTCCAAAAATTAGTAATCGTATTATATTGTTAATACGTTATCAGGGAACATCTTTTTGACCTCTTCTTATTCGTAGAACGAGACATGTATTAGAACATGTTCTATAAGTTGACATTTGCTCTTTCTTTTGCTACAAACTTTCAATTGATGAGTGTTAATATAATAGGTACAGTACGTTCAGAAATGATTGAGAGGCGTTTAAACTTCCCGCTTGCAAGATTATTTCGAAAAGTTGGTACTACATTCAGTGCTGTTTTACCATGGCGGCAGCACATGGAATAATTTAGTTATTATTTTTATAATGTTTACGTTTGCCTTTTTACGTTTTACCAACCAAAAATTTATGTTGCTAAAAGTGACAATACGAAAAATGTTTTTCGATAAGTACAACAGCAAAATGAAGAAACCAAAATGTAAACAACAACAGCACTCTGCTACTGATGAAGTTTAGGTCATCATCATACTCGGCAGGAAGACCAAAATTGTAGGATGAAAGTTACTAATACGACTGCGCGCTGAAACAAACGCCTTCGACCATTTCTGAATAAACTATAGATTAAATACAGGGTGATTTATTTTTTTTATCAACTCTTGCTGTTAAACTTAAGCTTAATTGAAAAACATCTAAGTCATAGCACTTTTCGAGGTTGTACAACATTGACATTGACAGTTGTTAAAAATTTAACTTACATTTGTCAGCAATTCACTAACACCATTACATTTTTTTTAATGTTTATCCAAGACCACAACCAACAATGTATTTTATTGCAACCGTCTCTCTTTAAAGCAGACGGTTACCTTCAAAAAAAGTTTTTTCTTTATAGTGGTATTCATTTTCTTTTCAGCAATGTTTGATCTTTTCCTCGATTATTTATTTATTTGTATTTTCAATTGTTTTCTTGTCAAATTTTAATTTATTTCACATTTCTTTCATTTGTACCTATTATTATGATGATTCTATAACATCTTTTATCAGTTTTTCATTTATCGATATTCAGTTGTTTTTTTTTTCTTCAAATTTTTGTTTTTAGCGATGTCAGATTTCTTTTTCAATTACATATTTAGTTTTGACGATTTTCGTTTGTTTTTCTCTTTTCATTTTCAATTTTTAATTTATTTCACATTTAATTATTAATCATTGTCACGTTATTCAATTATTTTTCTAGTGATAATTTCTTCTTTCAGTTTCTTATTTAGCGATATTCAATTGTTTTTTTTTCAAATTATTGTTTTTAACAATGTTTTCTATTTTTTTTTTTCATTTGCGTTAGTTTACTTTTGGCGATTTTTGTTAATTTATGTCACAGTTAATTATTGATTATTGACGTACGCGTTCCTCAATAATATTTCCAGGGATATTTTTTTTTCGGTTTTTTATTTAGTGGTATTCAATTGGTTTTTTTTTTTTTAATTTTTAGCGATGCCGATTTTTTTTCCAATTACATTTATTTTTGACGATCTTCATTTGTTTTTCTTTTTCACTTTCAATTTTTAATTTATTTCATGTTCAGTTATTTTTTTGGAACCGATATTTATTTTTTCCTCAATTTGTTATTTAGTGTCCTTTTCAACATTTTATTTTGTGTAATATTCAACAGTTTATTTAAAAAAAAATGTTTTTTTTTTTGCAATGATTTTCGATTGTTTTTTTTTCTTTGACAGTCAGCAACTGTTCGATTATTTATTTTTATGTAAGTCCACATTGTCAATTGTTTTGTTTTCATTTTCAAATTTTGTTTACGTATTTCAACATTTAATTAAATATTTGTTATTATGACGTCATTCAATTATTTTTTCTACCGATTACTTGTTTTCAGTTTTTTATTTAGCGATATTCAATTGTTTCTCCTTTTAATCTTCATTTTTAACATTTTTTTTTCAATTACATATTTATTTTTGACGATTTTCATTTGTTCTTTTTTTCATTTTGAATTTTAAATTTATTTCATATTTAATTATTTTTTCCAGCGATGTTTATTTTTTTTCCAAATTTTATTCTTTGAGATATTCGATTGTTTTTTCGGCCTTCTATTTTCAGCAATGTTTAATCATTTTTTTAAATTAATTATTTTTATGTATTTTCAATTTTTTTTATATTTTCGAAGTTAATTTATTTCATATTTAATTGCATATTTATTATTATGGCGTTATTCTATTATTTTTTATAGTGTTTTTTTTCAGTTTTTTGTTTAGCACAATATTGAATTGTTTTTAATTTTATTTTTCAATTTTTTTTTCAATTACATATTTACGCATATACATACATACATGCATATAATGTGTCCCCAGATGAACTGAAAATAAGGAAAAATTAATTATTTTCAACTTTAAAGAAAAATGTTATTCTTTATAAAAGTTTTTACTTGGTCGGAAACCATCAAAACAAATTATACATTTAAAATTTCTTTAAAAATAATTAATAATAAACACAATAAAAATTTGAAATTAAAAAAAAATAATAATAATAAAAAAGAAAGGAAAACAAACGACAATCATGAAATATTAATATTTACTAAAGGAAAAGAAACACAGAAATCTGTTAAAGATTTTCTTTAATTTTTGAAAAATGTCAGTCAGAAACAAGGAAAATAGAAAAATGTTTTAGACCACTCGAAAAAATTAAAACTCAAGACGAAGAAGTAATACTACAAGTCTCAAAGTTATTTGTTATGAATAAAGAAGTCGTCTCGACGTATACTTGTAATGGTAATGACCTGTGAATACAGTGTTTTATTTTATACATGTAGGTATATTTGTACCTCATTGCGATACCTATATTCGAATCTTTTAATCAATAACTCTATTATTATCGGTCGCCGTGTGACTCACTAGAAAGTTAATCCACCTACATGACAACGGCGGCGGCGATAAAATGCATGGGGTGACATGTTTGTCCTCATTCGTACACAAACAGGCTTATATAATTGCATTTGTAGTTACGCTTCGCAGGTTTTAATATGTGGGGTTTCATATCCGCATGATATGTTATTTCGGACACAATAATTACCTGGCTATTAGAAAGCTTCTAAGATTTTCAAGCCTGGCGGATAAATACTTTTCAAAATAAAATTATTAGTAGACGTGAACATTGTTCAGGAAATTAAATTAAGCGTTTCACAAATTGAAACGCTCTATATTAATTTCAATTTTTGTTCTTTAAGAATTGGAAAGGATTCTAAAATCAAAATGAAAGGGAATAAAGATATTTATATAATTTTGAAACCAATTTTTGATACATAGAAGTGCCATTAGGCACACATAAATCGGTTTCTGTAATTGTTGACTAGATTTTTTTTAATTTTAAAATAATATTGATAGTTAATATTTTCAGAGAATAGACCTACAATAAACATTCCTCTTTCCCTGCCTTCAAGAGAAAGATCTCTTTCTCGCTTTCCTGATCGCCGCATCAATGCCAAGGGTAAACATTTTGGCGATTTGAGCTAAATTGTACTTCGCATGTATCCAATAATGTAGAAAGTATTCCCAACGGGGTCTTTTTGTGACTCTTCCTTGCTCCAGCGATGAATCCAATGTGGCGATGGGGATGCAGGAGATACAAGTGTACAATACCATAAACCTGAAGGGCGCCAAAAGCCTACCTAGGCCCAGTATATGTTAAATTTAGCAGAAAAATTTGTTGCAAGTCGGTTTTGATTGAAGTGAATTCCTTGAGAATTCTTTGGATAGTTTCGTTGCCTTCTAGTTTCTGTTGCATAAAATTTTATGTACCGGACAAATTGGTGATCGACGACGGAACGAATCATTGCTACACCACTGGTCGTTCCTTGATAACTCACCCATGCCATAAAAACCATCCTCCAGGCATGGTAAACCTTGCTCTCTGGGTGTACGTTGTCAGAATCATTTGTGCAACCGCCACCTATCAGTATTAGTGACACTGAGATGGTTCTACTCCAACCCCGAAATCGACAAGTGTCCAGGTACACCTCGCCAAGTCAAAATCGATGTATTGCGAAACTTTCATGTCAAAATATTGCCACCTCAAGGCCGTCTCTATCAAAATTTCACCTTTTCAAGGCTGTTGTTTCACGCAAAACCCTTATCAAACATTTTAACCAAATTAAAGGCCCGATCCAAAGGTACTGTAAGAATGAGTGAAAATTCTAAGCTTGCAAATTACATAACGACATAGTTGAAATAGTAGTTTAGATCGCGACATCTAGCGGTCAAGTTTTGACCTAAAATTGTAAGAGGAATGGCAAATAGCTGCCTAATAACAATACTGTATAAGATTTAATTGTTTGACTTAAATAGAGAAATCAAATTTGAACAAGATTTCACACAGAATGATTTTAAAAGTGCGCACTTCACTTTAAGGGTAGATTTTTCATGCAATTTAAAATAATATCCAATTATCTGTGAAATGAATTGAAGAGTGTGAAACTCTTATTTCTGGAATTTATAACTTATTATTTTTGATATACATTTTTAAAGTGATGCCCACCATCTTCAAATCACCCTGTACATGAAACAATCTACAATTTTTAACAGGTGCAATAACTCTTGATAGGGTAGTCATGCTAATATTGATAAAGAGGCATATGGATCTCAAGTGTTTGACTAATGGTGGCATCTCGGCGCCCAGCGTCTTTAGTTTAAAAAGAAGCGTCTCTCGAAATACATCAATCGAGAAGGCGCCACGCATTATTATTTTTTTTTATTAACAACAAAGAATTTGCAATACTTTAAATTATAAACAAAAAATAAGATGTGGAAGTGCGTCGTGTTCTTGCTTTCTGTTACAATCGCG
Source organism: Serrognathus titanus (assembly GCA_039766575.1). Lineage (NCBI taxonomy): Eukaryota > Metazoa > Arthropoda > Insecta > Coleoptera > Lucanidae > Serrognathus > Serrognathus titanus. The sequence continues at coordinate 11,352,964 of CM077914.1, forward strand.
GTTTGGTTTTCCTTAATTTGTTTCACCAAAATCAGTTTGATGGGGAACGAATTATTGAGATTTTCCGATTTAGACAAAACCAATTTAAGTAATGGTTTTGCTATCGAGGGTGAAAGGGTGTTACACCAAAGGAAGGTTCGTCACCATGTTCCTAAATTTATGTTGGACTTGTACGAGAGAAGTATCACCAATGGGTTTAACAATAATATAAATCACCCAGATGTGGTAAGAAGTGTTATTCCCAAAAACGCAGGTATGATAATTATTATATTATTATGAAAACACGTGTTAATATGTTAGATTTCTTATTCCTATTAAGATTCTTCTCTCGGGATTTTCCCCCAGAACCCTTAGGCAAGTAAAATTTAAGCGTCCCTGTACAGGGCGTCAACTCAAAAAATCAATTCATTTAAAAAATCATACTTTCAAACCCAATAAAAGTTAACAAATTAAAAAAGTTGTTTCTACTTCAGGTTTCTTGAATTCAATGGAGATTATCAACGACTACCAAGACAATCACCTATTGATATTCGATGTACCTTCCACAGATGAAGACGAAGTGTTCATTAGCGCAGAGCTAAAAATTTTAACCCTGGTCGAATTTGATCCTCAATACCTCGACGGTAAACCTCTTCCAAGTCGCTTCCACCCTTTCTTCTCAAATATCAGTTTTAGGATTGGAACGAATCGTCAAAGTATCGATTTACGACGACTGTACCAAGCGCCTCTTTTACCTAGACGAAGCCCGTGTTTACCACACAAACAACACGTGGCTTTCCTTTAACATGACCAAACCAATCAACGTCTTGCTTAATCAGAACCTAAGCGAGAGTTTCCTAAAGGTCGTCGTTTCCGTAAAAGCATTCCTGCCGTATGTGAGCGAAAAGGGGAACAAATTTACGTTCTCCTTGTTACCAGTCGTCGAGGATTTTGAGCATGATTATCCCGTTCTTTTACTGACTTATTCTTCCAACAAGGAGAAGTATGTAAAGGAGGATCCTAAAGTTCGGTTCAAAAGGAATGTAGAGGATGATTACGAAGAGGAAACCAATAATGTCTGGGATGATGATCCAAATAAAAAGAGGAAAATGAAACGCATTAGGCACAGTTGCAAGAAAAAACATTTGTATGTTAATTTTGCGGAAATTCACTATGATTTGTGGATTGTTCAACCAAGTGGATATGAGGTGGGTAGATTTGATTAGCTACTAAATGGATCCATATACAAATTTCCTAGAGTGACCATAGAAGACAGAGATAAAAGATTTTATTTTTCTTACATTGTGACGCTTTTACAATAACCAAAGTTCATTCCAGAATGTCCCCTTTGCAATATGTACTTCTTATATGTATAATATTTTTTTTAATTTATAGGCTTATCAATGTCAAGGTAAATGTTACTACCCAGTAGCAGATCATCTTTCGCCGACCAAGCATGCGATCGTCCAGGCATTGCTTCACAGTGTTTCACCAGCAAGGGTCACGAGGTCTTGTTGTGTCCCTACCAAATTGGAGTCGATTTCTGTGCTTTACGTCGACAACAAGGGGGTATTGACCTATAGATATGCCTATAAAGACATGGTGGTGACGGAGTGTGGTTGTAGATAAATCAGTTCAGTTTCGGCAGAATCATTGAAAATAATTCAAAGTTCACAATAATTTTTTAACAATTTCTTTTGAAAACGAAAAAGTGGAAATAGAGATAACACAATCTTTACTGAAATAAACAATATTTATGTTAAATTAAATAAAATGTTCATAAAAATCTACTGCTACTTAGAATCATTTGTATAACCCCCAGCTATCAGTGTTTGTGACCCTGAGATGGTTCTGCACCAAATTATGAGTGTTCTGAAACTAAAATACAATCCACAAGTCAGGTATTCAATTAGCTGTTTTCTCAACAACGCAGTCTGCTACAAATGTTGCTGTTTTGAGACTGATCCCCGGATGATGTCGTTTGGTGGTGCGCTAGTACAGCCCCGAATTCGACGAGTACCCGGGTCACCACCAGCCAACGCAAGTCAAAATCGATGTACTGCGAAACCATCTGTGCCAAAATATTGTCACCTCAAGGCCTATATTCTCTATCAAAATATCACCTGTTCAGGGCTGATGTACCTTGCAAAACCTATTATATTTTACAACATGTTTAGCAAATCATGGAGATATATGTTTTTTAACCCAATTTGCAATAAATCGTGTGATCTGGCCACATTGTATACTTTTTAATATACATACTGTTTCATTGAAACTTGGGAAAAAACGGAGATAAGGTAGATTTGTTAACATTCTAAAAAATGGTTAGATTTCCTTGATGACTGTCATCAAGCAAAGGGTTTTTAAGAGACAACTGTCAATCCGTTATTATTCTTTTGCTGAACCATCCTGAATATTATTTTTTTGAATTTTCGGGTTATTATTATATTGTAGTCGTTTTTCAATAAAAGTAAATGCTGCTTACGTGGAAACAATTGACAATCTCATTAATTTTTTTATGAGAAACCTTATATGTATGTTATCGAAATTTTGAATTCCCCAGTAAATTCTCATGTGTTGCATGATGGATCTAATGTGATTGGTACTAGAATTAAAACCTTTGGAGAGTTTTGGACTTTGAATTTTACAGCCTATGTCACTTAGATTGTGATCTAATTTTCAGAATTAAGTAAGGTCACAGTCTGGAGCCCTCAGAGCTACAGATGTTAGAGGTTTTATCGCTTAGACTATGATTAAGACCTCGTCAGTGAACTTGTTGCTTTAAAAGTAAACATTTCTCAGGCGATAAGAAGCTCGAACTTTAGCCAAAACACTGACTCTCCTTCAGATAAGTGGCCATTAAGATATGTTGAAGTAAATAAGCCACGCGATAAAGGCCCTGAGCGTGAGAACCTCACCACGCAGCCGATCCAGAAACACTTCGCAATCCCTTAAGGGTAGGTGACTAATGTGGTTCTAAAATTAAAACCAAAAGACTAAAGTCCTCAGAGCTTTGTATATTACAGCCTTTGTCATTTAGATTGTAATCTAGTTTTCAGAATTAAGTAAGGTCACAGTCTGGAGCCCTCAAAGCTACAGATGTTAGAGGTTTTATCGCTTAGACTATGATTAAGACCTCGTCAGTGAACTTGTTGATTTAAAAGTAAACATTTCTCAGGCGATAAGAAGCTCGAACTTTAGCCAAAACACTGATTCTCCTTCAGATAAGTGGCCATTAAGATATGTTGAAGTAAATAAGCCACGCGATAAAGGCCTGAGCGTGAGAACCTCACCACGCAGCCGATCCAGAAACACCTCGCAATCCCTTAAGGGTAGGTGACTAATGTGATTCTAAAATTAAAACTAAAAAACTAAAGTCCTCAAGAGCTTTGGATATTACAGCCATTGTCATTTAGATTGTGATCTAGTTTTCAGAATTAAGTAAGGTCACAGTCTGGAGCCCTCAGAGCTACAGATGTTAGAGGTTTTATCGCTTAGACTATGATTAAGACCTTGTCAGTGAACTTGTTGATTTAAAAGTAAACATTTCTCCGGCGATAAGGAGCCCGAGCGACAAACTTTAGCACACTGGCTCTCCGTCAGATAAGTGGACAATAAGATACGTTAAAGTAAATAAGCCACGCGATTAAGGCTTTGAGCGTGAGAACCTCACCACGCAGCAGGTCCAAAAACACCTCGCAATCCCTTAAGGGTGGGTGACTAATGTGGTTCTAGAATTAAAATCAAAAGACCAAAATCCTCAGAGCTTTGGATATTACAGCCTTCCTCACTTAGATTGTGATTTAGTTTTCAGAATTAAGTAAGGTCCAGTCTGGGGCCCTCTGAGCTGCAGATGCTACAGGCTTTATCGCTTAGACTATGATTAAGACCTCGTCAGTGAACTTGTTGATTTAAACGTAAATATTTCTTAGGCGATAAGGAGCCCGAGCGACAAACTTTAGCCAAAACACTAGCTTATTAACTAGCCAATAAGATACGTTAAAGTAAATAACTCATGTGATAAAGGCTCTAAGCATGAGAACCTTACCACGCAGCCGGTCCAGAAACACCTCGCAATCCCTTACGGGTAGGCAACTTAAGTCACTCCAATGACCTAAACGTGCGGGACCAGAAGGGGTCTTGCACAGATACCGCCACTGAGTGTACTACTTACAGAATTAATTAGGGGTATTTACGTAATTACGTAGATGATAGAGCTATTCCGGAAATAGCAAGATTACAGTGACAAGTGGTTTGGAGGAATTATAATAAATAGGAAGCTAAGAAACATTGAGTTAATACTTGAATATATTTATGTAGCTCATTTTTTTCTCCAAAGGCGTCCCAAATCGCACAAGTATTTTTGACTTCAATACCTTTTGTACTTGGATGAGACATTTTAAAACTTTTGTTTATTCAAAAAGTATCGCGATAGCAACGCACTCATAAATATCAAAAATCAAAAATTGCATGCGCGTCAAAATTCGAGGTTCTCATTTCATCCACTTCTGTACCCCATAATTTTTGTAATCACGGCGACGTTTTGGAAATGGAATTGCGGCAATGCCCAACATTGCCACTATAAGAAGCTACTCCACCGACATCAGTACAAGGACGTTTACATAAAGAAAAGGAAGCTGCAACTAGGATCGAACAATAAGCGGAAGTCGGCATCTCGTATCAAAAAGAAACCAGCGAAAAGAAACGTGTTTTTTAATATGATCAAGGGATTCGGAGAGATTTCAACGTATTTGTTCAGGAAAAATAAATTTTACAAGGCGTTCAGAGACAGTCTATTGAAGCCGATTTATTTTTATGGATAAGTTATAGTACAGAGAACTGTAATTTAAGTTTTTCTTGGCGCATTAAATTCGTTATGCAAAGTTTATAGAATTTGGTGATTTTTTAACGCAAAAAATAAATTCCATTGAATGCACGCGTCATCTTTTAATCGTAATTAAGAAACTAGTTATTATGGCAACGTGTTTATAAATTGACGTACTTCAAAATTCGTCGTAGTAAATCGCAACTGATTTCTTTCTTCAAATTTCAACCACGGGGAAGTTTTGGAAGTGGGTTACTGGCAATAGAAAAAATTGCCAAGTCTATAAGAAAAGAATGGAATCACCTCCGGATAAAGATTTAAACATGAAGAAGGGTAAACGTTGTCCTTGTCCGGAAAAGAATGTCAACAAGAGAGAGAAGAAGTGTCGTGAAAAGGGGCGCATCACGGGGAACCCATTCTTCAATTTCCTCCGAATGTTTAGGGAGAAACAGTGTGGTCTGAATGTGTGTCAAATTGCGGTGCAGGGTGCCAAAATTTGGAATCAAATGACCGACAAAGAAAAGAAGCAGTTTAAGGAGGAAGCGTCTCGGGTTAAGAAGCAGCGCGGAAAATTGGATGTCACTAAACGAAGGAGGAGTGATCGGAAGAGACGTTAAATCGTGTCATTTTATGTTTGTAATTATTTTGCCATGTAACAAATTTAAATTATTCTAAATACCTATCTGTAAGATTGATGAGATAACATATGAGCATGACACAGCACTTTATTTGGTAAAGTTATTTAATTTATTTACATTATTTTTAATTCTTAAAAATTATATTGCACATTTCATTGTTCTTTCTATTGAGAGCGTAGGTTCTTCCTGGTACAACGTACTTCTTGTATTTCACTTTTCGCAGGTGATGCTTGCTACCTGATATCCTCTCTATTTTGAAAATGTTGTGCCTAAAATTATAAAATATTTTATACTTAAAACGTTTCGATGCTGAAAAACGCATTGTAATCTTAGAGTACCTAAGAAGATTGAAAGATTTGGCATAAAATTCAATTTTATTTATTCGCTATAGAGCAAGTATGTGTATTCTTTTTTGTTAATAAATAATAAATCGTAGATCTTAGACTGGCGACAATAAAAATCTTATTTACACTAATAAAAAGTGTAAGTTAAAAAATCTACACCAATTGGCCCCCACATTGGGCGCCATTTCAGGTAGTTTTTTTTCTAATTCAAACTTTCTATTGGAGTAAAAGGATTTGTATTGTCACCAAAAATATTATTTGCTATCTTTTTATTGATTTTTTTCAACAAAACCCCTACTCTACGGCGCACCCGTCAAAATCGCGGCGGACGTTCAAATCAACTTACTTGAGTAAAACATCAGGTTGAGAAAGTTTCATGCATATGCTAACGCCAGAGTAAAAGTCGATGTTCGTTTTCAAAAGGAGCTTCGGCTCTATCGAAACAGAGAACTCAACTTGCGACCTCACAAAACCAGCGTCCACTCTCGTCGAGCCTATTACAACAATGCCAGCCCTGCAAACAAAATAATTTACAACATAAATAAGCGCAAAAGCCACAAACTTACGATTGTTCCACCAAGGACTCGGCGTTTCTATTCCACAAGGAAAACTCAATTTTACCAGCCAGGTCAAACGAAGTTGCCCCCTTTAGGTCCAGCTCGGCGATAAAACCTGACCCCAGCCGAAGGAATTGGGAGTGGTCATGCAACATGATCAGAGCCTAAATTTTTATATGGGGTGCATCAAATAATACGGCAAAGCAATGAAATAGCACACCTGAAAAGCGGTCGTTCTTTCCGATGCCGTCCCCGACCAAACATGCCCCATTAGCTCCCCTTGGCCCTCGAAGAACGTGAAAGGTCTTATTTGCGTCCCTAAAATCGCCAGTTCCATTCCAGCCGTCGCCGATTCGTCGGTGTCCCCTTGGGAATCGCTCGAGATGAAACTGCCTAATCCCCCTGAAAAGACTCCCAACTACGACTCAAATAGTTTAGAGAAAATCTCAGTCAAGAACTCACGCTAAACATCTCCTGGGAAATCCCGTCCTTATCCATCATGACGTTTACGATTCCCCTTTTGACAATACCCCCGTGCATTTCTTGCACCGTAAGAAGACTTCCATTACTTGAAGATCCGCGCAAGAAACTCCTACGCAGTGCAGTTGATAGACCCTTCTGAGCCAGGACTGCGTAATTGTTGAGTTCCCCATCTTCCTTAAGAATGTGGGCAATTCGACTTTTGAAATTCAAGTCGTCTTCTGATATCAGCCTGATCTGCTGGAGAACGTATTGCCTTACTTCAAAAGCAGAATCGTTTACTTTCAGGTAATAGAGGAAATCCCTTAGGGTATCATCGTTGGGGCTGGAGTTCAGAATTATATCGGCGGCTAACGACCTTGAACTTGAATCTTCTTTGCGATTACGCTCGTAGAATGTGTGCTTTGCTTTGGTTAATACTTCCTTGCTCCAATCACCTTCGTCCAAGGCTCTAAGAGCTTTCCAAGCCAGCACACTCTCTTTCGGTTTATCAGATTTACTGGTGATTATCAAAAGGGCGGGAATTGTTTTATTTAACTTCAAATTCCTGAGGGCCCTTAAGTATACGTATCTGTCGCCGTCTTTTGCTGCATCCAAGCCGTTTAATAGTGCTTCGATGACTGTATTTATAACCTAGAAATTTATTGGGATCTCACATAAATTGGTTTCCAATCTGTATAATAATGTGAGGACTTATCAACTTACTTTCTCTTTGGTGTGCTGTGCTGAAAGTTTTGACAATCGATTGGTCATAGACGCTATGGTCAAGAGCAGCGTTTCCTTCACTTTGCCTTGAATATTGATAGACTTTTTGTGCCTATTCAAAAGATCCAATATAATTTCGGGATTCGGCTGAGACGAAACAGACAACGCCCACAAATATCTCTCGCTTAAGTCGACTTGATTCGCATCGTCGAAATGCAACTTTTTCATGACCGCGCTATGACTGTCTAAGGTTTGGACATATCCAAGTACGTCCAAGATCTGAGGCCTGCAACAACTTCAAAATTAGGCACTGTTCTTATTTTGACAAAACCAAACGACTTACAATATTTTTTTGTTTTCTTTGGAGCCTAAAACTTTCGCGATGTCTTTCTTGGGACTCCTCCGCCCAATAGAAACGAGGCTAATGAAGTTCTTGGTTGGCACCAGACTTCCAAGGTGTTTTGCTTTCAGGCTGTCCTTATAATCGCTCACTGTTTTAATGAAATTCTTGGTTGCGTCATCGTGCAAATTTCTTTCTGCACTCAGACTCTCCTGAGTGTACATTCCATTCGCGTCGCTAATCTTTTGAAGCACCTCATCGAAAGTTGAGCCTGACAAAAGGCTGGTTGTTTCCTGTTTCACGAATTTCAGGATTTGATGGGTTTCGACTTTACTTCCGAGTTCCTCTTTGGCGGTCACGTGCATCTCGTGGTTTTCTTCGGCTTGAACGCTCGATATGTATTTAATCGCTTCATCAAATTCGTATTCCGCTGATATGGTCGAGGTGACTTCCGCGCTTAGTATGGGTTCGGGGTTCTTGGTGATTGTGTATTCTGGTGACGCGCAGGAGTGTTTGGTTTTGGTAAATTTATTCGGTGCTAATGAGGTGTACCTTACGGTGCAATGACCGGACGTGTCGGTTTCGTTGATCTCTTGATCCAGGATTTGAAACTGAAAAATTATGATTTATGTTAATTTATGTCAGTGGATCACCATTAATTACGAAGTGCTATGTATGTCGAATGTCTTAGAAATTAATTGATCGTGATGTTACTGTGAAAGTGGAACGGTGGATGGTTTCTCTTGAATACATTTTCAATTTATCTTTTAATTACCATTATTATTATAGGGTGTTCCAGGAACAACTGTACAAAAAGAATTTGTAGTGCAAAGGCACTGTACACATACAATTGCAATGTTAAACAAGTTATATCACAATTATCACGAAATTATTGTATCCAAGCTTCGTACATTTTATTTTTTATTAATTTTGCTTTTGCTGACGATAGCCTTTCATTTCTATATTCAAAAATATGACATGATGATGATTGAATTTGATTTCTTAAAGAGTGCCATCTTTTTGCAAAAAAATTCATCGAAAAGCGACATTGACGCCATCTCTGTGACAGTAGCCGAAAATTATTTACTGGAAGATTTATTTAATTAGAGGGCGTCACCTTCTTAGGTTTCACTAGGTGACGCCCTCTTGTGGTAACTGAAAACCATTAAAGGATGTCACCTTCCAGCAAAAATGAATTTTTTTTTAGTCCGCTTTGTACATTTTGTTTTTTTTATTAATTTAACTTTTACTTACGATAGTTTTACATTTCTTTATTTAAAAAAAAAATTACTTGATGGTAAATGTTCGTCATTTTGTGGAGAAAAAAATCGAATTTGTCGCGAGTTGATGTTTTTTTTGTTTTGTTTTTGGTGTTATTGTATAAAAAGTCGTTTCTTGAAGTCGATCGTCTTTTGTTTGCATTTTTCGTCTTTTCTTGTTTTTCGTCATTTGATGAAGAAAAAAGTCAAAATTGTGAACTAATCGTTTAGTTCTGTTTTTCTTTCGTTTTATTGTGAAGAAAGTCTCTTTTGTTTTAGTTTTCCGCCATTTTGAGAGAAAAATTGTTTTATTTTTAATTTTTCGTGTTATTGTAAAGAGAAATTCGTTCCTTGAAGTCAATCGTCTTTTGTTTTTCATTTTGCGGAGAGAAAAAAATCGAATTTGTCGTGACTTTATGTTTTTTTTTTGTTTTGGTGTTATTGTTTTTTTTTTATCTTATTGTGAAGAAACTCTCGAAGAAAGTTTTTGTTGTGAAGAAAAAGTCGAATTTGTTTGTTGATGTTTTTTTTTTTTAATTTTTATGTTGTGGAGAGGAAGTCGTCTCTCGAAGTCCGTCGTCTTTTGTTTCTGGTTTTCGTCTTTCTACGAAGAAAAAAATTAAAATATATCCTGAAATCGTGTGCCTTTTGTTTTTGTTTTCCGTCATTTTTGAGTGTTTTTTGTTGTTTGTGTTATTATAGAGAAAATCGTTTCTTGAAGTCGATCGTCTTTTGTTTCCATTTTTCGTCTAGAAAAAAAAATCGGCAATCATCTGAAATCATCCGTCTTTTATTTTCGTTTTTCGTTATTTCATGGAGAAAAAAATCGAAATTGTAAACTGATCATTTCGTTTCTTTTTCGTCTTATTTGTGAAGAAAGTCTTTTAAAATCGATTGTCTTTTGTTTTTGTTCTTCGTCGTTTCGTGGAGAACAAAATCGAATTTGTCGCGAGTTGATGGTTTTTTGTTTTTTGATGTTATTTGCATAGAAAGTCGATCGTCTTTTGTTTGCATTTTTCGTCTTTTTTTTGTTTTTCGGCATTTGAAGAAGAAAAAAGTCAAAACTGGGAACTAATCGTTTCGTTCCGTTTTTTTTTCGTTTCATTGTGAAGAAGGTCTCTTTAGTTTTTGTTTTCCGTCATTTTGGAAGAAAAATCGTTTCATTTTTTATTTTTCGTGTTATTGTAAAGAGAAACTCGTCCCTTGAAGTCGATCGTCTTTTGTTTCTGTTTTTGGTCTTTCTACGGAAAGATGTCGAAGATTCGTCCTGAAATCAACCGTCTTTTGTTTTTGTTTTCGTCGTTTTATATATATATAAAAAAAAAAAAAACTGTGAACTGCCGTTTTTTTTTTCGTCTTATTGTGAAGGAAGAAAGTTGTTTTTTGAAGTCGGTCGTTTTTTTCTGCTTTTCGTTTTTCTAGAAAGAAATTGAATTTTGTCCTGAAATCGTGTGCCTTTTGTTTTTGTTTTTTGTTCTTTTGTGCAGAGAGAAAAAAAAACGAATTGTCGTGAACTGACGGCGTCATTGTAAAAAAAAGTCGTTCCTTGAAGTCGAAAGTCTTTTGTTTCTATTTTTCGTCTAGAAAAAGTCGACAATCGTCTGATATCGTTTGTCTTTTATTCTTGTTTTTCTCGTCATTTTAAAGGAGAAAAAAGTCAAAATTGTAAACTGCGTTTTTTCTTCGTCTTATTGTGAAGAAATTCTTTTGAAATCGAACGTCTTTTGTTTTTGTTTTTCGTCATTTTGCAGAAAAGAAAATCGAATTTGTCGCGAGCTGATTTTCTTTTTGTTTTTCATGTTCCAGAAAGAGTTTTTGCTTTTCGTCTTTCTAGGAAAATTGAAACTTGTCCGTCTTCTGCTTGTTTTATGAAGGAAAAATCGAATTTGTCGTGAAACAGGTAAAAGAAATTGGTAGCTATTGTGGCCTGTATATAACAAAATTTAATTAAACGTGACGAAGGCAAAAATTTTAAAAAGTATCAAAGTAATCAAGGAAAAACTAATTCTAATAGATTAAACCGAGACCGAGAAAAAAAGTAAATAAAAAAATGCATAAAAATGAATGGGTACAAGTTTTATTACAATTATCACGAAATTATGATATCCAAGCTTCCTATATTTTATTTTTTATTAATTTTGCTTTTGCTGACGATAGCCTTTCATTCCTTTATTCAAAAATATGACCTGATGATGATTGAATTTGATTTCTTCAAGAGCGCCATCTTTTAGCAAAAAAAAAAAAATCATCGAAAGTGACAATAGCAAAAACTTGTTTTTTCACATTACAAATTTCAATTTTCTTGAATCATCAACAAACGCATGAATTTGTAGTTACCATTAGAGGGCGTCACCTTCCGCCAAAAATTAATTCTTCTAGTTCGTGGCAAAACAAAAGAAAACACAAAGGGCGAGCAACAATGATTGAAGTTCTCTCATTGGTCCGATTTTACTCTCACGTAATTTCATACTGGCGAATGAGAGATCACATGACAATTGGTTTTAGTAAATAATTTATTGTTCGCCTTTTTTTTCTTTTTTACTTTTTAGTTGCCTTGTAGTTCCTTGATGAAAATAAAAGCTAAACTCCTCGTTCGACTTTTGTTTTGATTTTGACGAATAAATGTTTTTTTCTTTCTCGTGCAAATTGTTGATTGTTCTTTTGTTTTTCCGATTTTATTTGATTGCCGGAGTGCTTTTTCTTCTTTGATGAAGAAAGACTCGAAATTCGCCCCTCGGCTTTTTCTGGTTTTGACAAAGGAAGGAAAATCGATCTTTTGGCATGCATTGTTGATCGTCTTTTGTTTTTGTGTTATTTCATAATAAAGAATATAAGAAGAAAGTCGAAATTCGTTGTTCGTCTTTTGTCTAGACTTTGATAAGGAATGAAGATTTTTTTTATATAAATTATTATTCTTTTGTTTTGCTGTTTTGATTTGGTTACTTTAGCTTTTTTTCTGCGACGAATAGAAAAGAGGAATTTCGTTGCTCGTCTTTTGTTTTGGTTTTAACGAAGCAATAAAAATCACTTTTGCTTTCGTATCAATTGCTGATTATCTTTTGTTTTTCTTGTTTTAATTTGACTATATTTTGTTTTTTTTTCCAATTTATTTAAAAAAAAATATTTGTTTTTCTTTTGACAATTGAATAAAAATCGGGTTTCTTATATACGAACTATTGATCGTCTTTTATTTTCTGATTTTTCTTTCTTCTTTGAAAACGAAGAGAGTCAAAATTTGTTACGTGCCTTTTGTTTTGCTTTATGAAGGAATTAGAATTATTCATTAAAGAATGAAACTCAATCTCTTCTCATTTTTTTTATGAACATGTCTTTTTTATCTGCACAATTATTCATGAGACACCCTGTATTTCTTCGTCATGTTCCTGAGGTTTAGGTGAATTTATACTGTTACCTGAAATAGACTGGCAAGTCCTTTTTTTATGTTGGTCAGTGAAGATGGTTCATCCTTTTTGAAAAGGACTTTTTCCACTTTTCCTTTGTTCCATAGAATGTAGAAAGGGGCGTTAGGAACATTCTCTAATTCGGAGGAGTGAGTGGAAAAGCCATTCGATTCCGGCGCCTTTCTAGAACGTATGAAAAGTTTCGGCGATTTTATCTGCAGAAAAAAAAATCGTTGAGTTTCATAAATAAAAATTCATTTAAATAAATAAGTAAATAAAATAAAATCAGTCCATTTGAAAGTGTCCTGCAAATTTTTCTTATTTCATTGATCATCCACGACAAAAAAAAAATAATTATAACCTTTAATTAATTAAATTTTTTAAAGCGAGTGTCTCATTAAACTTTTAACTAGTTACAAATTATATTTAGGGTTGCAATAAATTTTGTTTTAATTATACAAATTTGAATATTTTTCCTAATCAAATAAACAAGTTCCACTTTTTCAATTTCAAATAAAATCAATAACTTACAAATGTTGCAGCAAGTTTTTAAACGCAAACAAATTCAAAAAATGATTAACATATTGATTAGCATAATTTTCTAATTTGTTCAAAAATAACTGCTGACTCATCTTTTGCCATAAAATATAAATAACGCAATTATTTTTGAAAATATGTTTAAATTAAGAAATTATTGTATCTTTAAACAGAAATTACCGCCTCTGAAGCTATTAACTTTCTACATAAATACATGTCATCCACGTCATGCTTGAATACATATTAATTAGTACCATTAGCAGAACAGGAACTTACGGTAACTTTGAGTAACCTGCTGTTCGAAGAACTCCAAAGAGATTCCACGAGGATTTCTGCGGCGACGAAAAATCCAACGTCCTTTTCAAGTGCCCCCTTTTCATTAAGGAGAACCGTCGTGTGGTAATTATAAATCCAAGCACCACCTGGTTGGAAAATTTGCTCCTCACTTGCACCCCCATCTCCCGCCGCAGCAGACATCAAAGCAAACCCATAGCACAACCCCACAAACCACATGAAAAGTATAGAAACAGTCGCACAATTTTGTTTAATTGGATACATTTTAAACGACACTACTTTCAAGAGCTTCACGCTTAGGTCCACCTCATTTTATTATTGGCGGAGAAATGCTTGCTTTTCATGTCTTCAGTTATCGCAGGAGTTCAAAGGTTGGCGATAGCGGTGAGATGGTTTCCAGGCAAATCTGCAATTGTTGCGTTGACAGTTTGTAAACTCTTTCACTCTCCACTTTCATTAATTATTTTATATTGTTATATTTAAAAAAAATTATATAAAAATTGCACGCTCTAATAAACAACAGTTTGGGAAATAACCAGAGCAATTAAGATTTATTTAATTAATTTTGTTAATTAAATATTTGTTAAGAAGTTAGCAGACATGAAACAATTTTAATTAATTTTTTATTGCAAAAAACGCAAAGGCAAACTATTTTCTTCTGATGCACGTGGTCGAATGCATTTTACCTTTACAAAATAATAAGCACAGGATAGTATAATTTGATCTAACAGTAATGAGCTCATTACACAGGGTACCCATTTTAAATCGCGACCCCTAAACTCTTTGAAATAGACAACCCATTACAAGGGGCACATGAAGGCAATAATTAGAAATAAAGCTTCATGTAGTTTAAACAATAATATTATAAAAATTAATTAAAATTGTGTAACTGGCAGTATAGAAAGTGTTAGGAAAGAGTTTATACATGTATTTCGGCCTTATTGGGCCTCATCAGAACTCTGTACCTTAAAAAATTTTGGTTTATTGAAAAATTTAGAAAAACTTACCCCTTTTTTGAATTTCTAAAATCCCAAAACACAAGACCAGGAATTAATAATAAAAATATGAAATTCTTTTGCAAATTATACAAGGAAGCGATTGCATTCTCTAGTAAAACCACAAAAGTGACATTTTTAAAATATTTGTTTGATGTTACTAAGACAACAAATTGACAATTATAAAATCAAGAAAACTTGATTTTTTAATAATATTATAAATTCTCTACTGATATTCAAATTCAATTGGTTCATTGGCAATGTTCTATTGCAAGAATTTCTAAAGGCAGAATGTAAATTAAAAACAATGTCGGCCCCAGCACAGATCCTTACGGAATCCATAAGAAACATTTTGTTAATTAAAAGTGCAATTGTTCACATGTTTTTAGTAGGATTTTTTTAAATTGATGCTATTCTCAAAGAGTCTACAATAACTCAAGCAAACTTTTTGGCGACAGAAAGGCAAAGGCCTGTCTGGTGTTCTCCTGTCCCAATGTAAGACCTCGGCATTGCTTTCTTCGTCAAAAGATCTGTTTATGAAAGACATTAATTCTTTCTCCAGGAAAAAATCAAGTAGCTAGCAACTAAGTAAATTGTTTTGCTCATTTATTGTTATTTAAAATTTAGCCAAAATGTATTTATAAAGCGTGACTTATTTGTTTTCCTGAAATCAACAAAAATCGACCTCAAAGATCCGCTACATCGTTTCGTGTAAGTTTGAAATCGCTTCGACTAAGAGATCCCACGCCAACGTTTACGAAATTCTTGAACTAAAGGACATCCAAAATGGATTAACCAGTTTTGTATTGAAAAGCTTTTAATTGATCGCGAAAGTACCTATAAACGAAAAGCTTTTTCCGAATTAAGTGACAGAAAAAACTAAAATCTGATAAGCCATTATGACAAAAGTACAATTAAGTTGATACCATGAAATTTGAATTATTTTTCCCAAAGTCCGGAAGAAGTAGGTACCCAAAATGTACTAAGACAGACAAAGCTTCAGCCCAAAACTCACAAAATAAGGCCCCACATTAAAAGTTCTGTTTATAAGTGAGGGTAAATGATTCAAAAAAAAACAAGAATAATATTGGCCCCAGTGTAGGACCTTGTGGAATTTTATAAGCAAAATATTGTAAATTAAAAATGCTTTGATTTATTAATTGTACTCTGGGTAGGACTTTATTAAATAGATGCCTACCCTCAGAGAGTCTGTAGAAATGAAGCTCTCAAGCGACAGGCTATCAAAGGATTCATAATGTCACCAACTAAGGCCCCTGCATTACTGTCGTATGAATTTTGGGACTTGAAATCAAGTTTAATGTTGGCCATGGCTCCCCAAAAAAAAAACTAGGCATGATTGCTACATCATGTTAACTAATAAAGACAACAATATAAACGAAACGAAAAAGAAGAAGGCGGTGACAAATATGCAGACGAAAATAAAGATTCGAATGAAGGAAATCGAAGTTGTAGAAAATTACAAAATTAAGGCGAAGGTCAATTTAAAAAGTATGATGTATCTTAGACATAATAAAATTATGCCATCGATGCAAGAATTTCTAAATGACGTCTGATTTACAAAAAAAAAAACAAATAGTATTGGCCCCAGTATGGAATCCTGTGGCTCTCTGTAAGGAACTTTCAACAACTCTCCTGGTTTTCTACGTACGGTTAATCAAAAAGAAGTTTCTTAAGCAAAATTTTCGGCAGTGTATCACTAAATAAGACCAAGACATTGCTCTTTATAAATGATAAGAGTTATAATTATGTAAAATTATATTGATAGACGATTTACGTAAATCAAAAATAATATCGGCCTCAGTACGAAACCCTAAGGTAACGTAAGGTAAGCAAGTTTGATAAACCGAAAGAGTTTCCATTTACAAGTTCTTCCCCATTGGAAATGAAGTCCCCAAAGGAAACTTTGCGCAAGTTCACGATGTCACAAAATATATTGCGATTTTCAATCAGTTGAGCAAATCAATATTGATGAAATTTTTAGGATAAAAGAAGTATAGCACTTAATGAGGTGCGTAGAGATACATTTGTATCGTGAGATTATTTAAACTCTAATCGTGACAGACGTGACTTACGTATATAAAAAATAACATCGGCCTCAATACGGCACCCTGAAGTATTCTGTAAGTAAATTTTATAAACCGAAATAATTTCCATTTGCAAGTAGTTCCCGATTTTCTAAGTAAAACTTCCCTCATTGAGAAACTTTGGAAATAAAGCTTATAAAGTAAAATTTGCGCAAGTCAAAGGCCTTCACTTCATCACATAATATATTGCGATTTTCATTAAGTTTTCGTTAATAAAACTTTTATTTTAAAGGAAGTAATATTTAATGAGGTTACAGAGTTATTACACAGTTTAAGGATAGACTCTGGTCTAAATTCTAAAGAAAGAACAAATAGGGAGTTGACCGACGTCACACCTACAATTGAATCAATCAAATCAAAAATAACAGCGTGTTTTCATAACGTCCTTAAAAGCATGGAAGTAGAATGGGTTGCCTATTTGCAATTTTTAAAGCGTCGTATTTTAAAGCAGGAACCCTATATAAAGAGAATTTATATTAAATATTTCGATTTTTAGATATAGCTTTTCTTGTATGTGTATAATAAATTATTTTTGCAGATTTTACGTGTGCCAGCATATGTGATAGATGTATAAATAAATAAATTTACATCTGTTGTAAAATAACAAGATTATACAAGGTGTCTCGATCTAATAGCTTAATTTTTGAGAGTGGTTCTGTAAGTAAAGATATCATGTGGATTTGGATACTGTAAATTAAATTGATGCTTGCTCACATATCAGCCAATAATTTTTTTACTGAATTTCACAGTTAAGAACATGAATAACATTTCCTTCCAGGAATTATGTTTAAACATTAAGTATTTTTATTAAAAATAGATATTGATTCCGATCTAACAAGCAAAGATGCATTGTGATATACAATTTAAAAAAAAATTATTCTACAGCAACAGTACAAAATTTAAGAAAAAAACTTATTTTTACAGGGTGTTGCCACACTTGAGATATTTATTAATATCATCGGTGTCCAACTATTCTAAGAAATTATTCATCAAATCTTAAAGTTTAGTTCAAACATAAAACCTAATTTATCGTAAGATAACAAAGCTCTTCAGTTTTAAAATCTCTGCACACTTGGCCTTGGTCACGTGTTTAGTTTGTTAAACATGACTCTAATAAAGAAATATTTTGTTCTTACAGAATAAAATGATTAGACATCCATTGTATCATCATGCATCCTATCACATACAAATATTAAAAAAAAATAATAAAAAAGAGCCTACGCCTTGTATAATTTAATACAAGGTATACAATTCCGAGTTAAGTCCCTATTGCTTAAAGAAAAATATTAAAATTAAAGCAAAGTAATTCAGTACTATTTGTCATATTAATGAATGACTCTTTTTCGGTTACACTCTGTGCATTTATTTTACAAAGTAATATATATCGCTCTATTACTCGTGCACATGACTTAACTTAGAAGTATCTATATACTGACGATGCACATATAAAACTTACGAGCCCAGCAGTACCAATTATATGCACGTTACTGTTCAACAGTCTAATGAACCCTAAACGACTTCCTGTTATATAACGTTATTGCCTGACTGCGATTTGTGTTTCCGTATGTGGTCAAGTTAAAATATTAATTTCCAAATAAATGTGGAGCCAGGGCCGACCACAAGGGGGGGAGGGGGAGTGCACCGGTTATAAAGTACCCAGGCCCCCCATCAGGTAGGTCCGCAACTAGACAACCGAATGCTAATGGCAAAAATACACCTAAACATATACAGATACTCAAAAAATACGTTCGAATATTTTACCCAGTTATAGCTCACGTCAATACAAACACAAAAGTCTTAATTAACAAAGGTCCGAAAATCAACCGTTTCCAAGATACAGTCGACTTCTTACAAAATAAATTTTGCTTTTAGTAATTTTAGTAAGTGTTCACTTGAAAAGTTCGTCAAGTAGCCTAAGAATTTTTCATAACATTGTGAAGCAGGTCTTGAATTAGACCGATGCGAAATGCCACTCACGTTAGATCGTATTGAACAGTCATTAGTAGTTTTAAAAAATCTTGATTCAAATCAATTACGGTGTTCTAATGTCTTTCCATTCTACGCATGCCCATCTCCATAAAAATTGTAGCTTACGTTATTACTACCAAAACACAGAGCGTAAACAAGTTTGATTTCAAAAACTCAAAAAACCTCGGAAAGGGTTGATTTTCGGACTTACATTCATTAAGACTTTTGTGTTTGCATTGATGTGATCTATAACTGGGAAGAATTTCCAATCATATTTTTAAACACCCTGTATAAATACAAAGCTTTACAATTTGTAAAGAAAAAGAGAATGTACAGGTGTCTAAAAAGTAACGTCACTTCTTGGTTAGGGTCTTGACTCCCGCACTTCATACCATAGCACTGTGCTTTAAAAAAGGGTCCCACAATTTTTACTACATCCGAGCCATTTAGAAGGCCGGCCCTGTATGTATCCATTAATATAATATGGTTATAGACAAATTGATAAGACAATATTCTTACTATTGCAAATGTCTACACTATAATGGTTGAAGGTTTGCGTCTGAAATATTTCCCAAATATTATCAATCTTTCATTTTGCAGCAACTGGTTACTATCTGTAAAGTTATCAATAATAATTTCTACAGAACGCCGTGAACATAATAAAAAAAAATTTTAGAGTGGCACATTCAAACATTGTTGATATGAACAGTGTTTTAATTTGTATTAACTTGGTGTACTGTACAGTCAAGTACATAATATTTCTTGAATAGTAGATACAGAAGGTACTGTGTGTCCTTAAATTTGCTCTAAGCTTAATTTGAATACGGTCATGTATTAACACTTTTATGATTTTTATAGAGTGTCCTTTAATTGGTTATAACTAAAGCAAGGATTTGGCCACATTTTTAATCGGGTGATGACTCATGACTTAAAAATATATCTAAATCCGTGCTTTAGTTATAACCCTGGACATTATTTTGTTAAATTTTTAGTCTTCTACCTACATACAAGATATAAATATTCTATTTCAAAAAAATGTAAAATAATTTTTATCTTGTTTTTCATTTTAAATATTAAATATTTTGTTTGAATACTACTACATTTATTACTATCCTATATTGTTATATTAAAATGTTTATTACAATTTTGTACAACTTTCGTTTACTAGTAATTACATATTTTGAAAAAAAAACATGTTACCTTATTTTCACATATTGTTGGTCCACCTGTATAGTATTCGATCCGTTCTATTTTAACTATAAACTTAGTGAAAACAAAAAAGCAAATAAAGGCGCATCATTTAAAATGCACATTAAACACAAAAAGATAACAGTAAAGTAAGCCTCGTAGCCATAAAAACTCGTTTCCTTTTAACAATGACGAACGTTTAATACATCGCACACAAAACGGACGCTGCTGCTAACACTGCAACATAATAAACAGAGCGGTTGGTTGATCAAGCCAAGTAAGTATGTTGTTGTAACTACTTATTAATTCAGAACCAAATAGAGTATCAAGTTTCGAGAAAGTTATTTTTTCTCTCCTCTCGCGTTTTGCTTCGTTTAGCACCGACACGACGATTCATACGGACTGAGGCAATTTTAATCAAAGACCGGAATTTTTACTCATTTAAATGCGAGACAGGCGAATCATGTACCTCCACGTTTGACCATTGCACTCTAAAGACGTTGATCCGTGTAATTGTTAAGTGGAGAATGAATAATTCAAGAACAATACAGTAACAATTCAGCTCAATTTGCTTTTTTTTAGTCATGTAAATTCAATATTTGTTTTGGGTTTAGAACTTTAGGATAATAAAATTAGAAATTTGTTTAACGTTTTACTTTTAGAAACCTAATCATATTGTTACGAGTTCCAAAGACTGCTTCTAAGCTCTAAATGGCTTGGGTGAAAGTGTAGTTAAAGCCTACTCCGTTTGGCGCTAGTTTCAAGGCATTTTTTTTAACCCAAAATTTTGACAGTTCTGTCCTTCCTGTCATATGATCGGTGAAAGAGTTCGTGCAAGAACAATTAACTTTATTGTTGCAGTAATTTGAACTTAATCACTAGCTGCATTCCTTTTGCCACGTACAAGTCATTTCAATTAGCACGAACAAGTAAGTTTGAACGGTTATTTCAAAGTAGGAGGTCGAAATCTCAATTCAAACTAACTTGTCCGTGCTGGCGGAAATGACGTTTATTTGATCTGAGGTAAGATTTCTGGTAAAAGGAAAGCAACTATCGCTTTGTATTAAACAATAGTAACAAAAAAAAATCGTTTTTATCAGGCGTATTAAAACTTGTTCCTTTTCTTCTTATATTTCGTAATGATTATAGTAGTAGTGTGTTCAGAAATTACTGAAGGGCGCGCGCTATCGCATTAGTAATTTTTAACCTACCTTTTTTGAATTTCTCTTCGTAGTTGGCTGTGAATTGTTAGTTGTGAACCAACCTTGTTTGAAACTGCACTAGTATGCAGTCAGAATATCTTCACCTCGCTTTATTACATGAGATTTAAAGGAGATGCAAATAATACAGCTGAATCGAAATCGCTATTAATAGATTAACGTAGAACATAACCTCACTCTTCTTATTGAAAGAAATGTCATAAAGTTGAAAAATATAGTTTTATTAACAAATTTTATTCAAAATTCAAAGTAAAGTCATAATAGGTGATCAGTGTCCACCATTTTCGTTAAGATGAGCTTGAATTCTGCGTGCAACTCATTTCATAATCATTTCAGGTCGACTGGAGCTGGTTCACGGTCAACTACGAAGAGAAATTTTAATATAGACTCCAGTTAAAAAGAGAATGATTTCTTTATGTTAGTTTTGGACTAGAAAATAGTGGTTTAAAAAATAATTAAAAATTAATCTCCACCCACAATAATTTTTGTATCCGTAGATACGTATTTCGGCAGCTAAGCTGTCATCTTCAGTACACATGCTATCAAGTTAAAAGCACTTCATAAAATCTAACAACCACCTAATCATATTCATAATTTATAAAAAAAAGTATAATAACAAATATATAAAAGATAATAACAAAAAGAAAATTACATGTAATTAATTAAAATTCGACCGTCAAAAAACAGCCTACAAATATAAAAAATAATTAATTAAAAATATATATATAAATCGTCAAAAAACAACCTACAGATTAGAGCAGATCACACCCAAACACTTCAGGAAATTTATCTCGGAGAATCCTCTCCGTAAATGCAGCTGGAGATGAAGATGACAGCTAAGCTGCCGAAATACGTATCTACGGTTATAAAAATTATTGTGGGCGGAGACTAATTTTTAATTATTTCTTAAACCACAGTCTCCTTTACTATTTTTAATTGATTTGATTGTTTTCAACTGCTGTTGCTTTTTGTTTCTTTTTCCACAGTTGATTTTTTCTTGTTTTCCATTAACTGGTTAGATTGTCTAAATGTTGCCACTTTAATTCTTGCCGATTGCTATTTGTTTTTTTTTAAATAAACTAAATACCTTGATTTAAAAACAAAAACAAAAATATTTCGTAAGTTTTATTGGTTTTCTTGCCTTTATTGACACCGGACTATTATCCAGAGGGCGCTTGGACTCTACTGTCCGCTTTAGACACCTTTATAGAAAGAATAAAGAAATGCAGTGACAGTTTGGAAAATTAATGATGGAATAAACAGCTGACCAATCAAAAGCGAATTGCTCTCTTTATAAATGGATTTAGTTTCTTTGATTGGTCACCATTTTACGAACTGCCACTTTGTGTCTTTACTCTCTTTATAAAGGACTCTAGCATAATTATCTAGCAGCGCCATCTACACAGTTTACCGAACTACTTTTATTTACTTTCATTCGCACTTATTTAATATTGTTGTTTTTTAACATTTAAGATCTGGTTTTCCAACACAATTAAAAATTCTACATTAGCAAGACTCATTTATTTAAAATCATTAATCATTTAATAATTTATTAATCATTCGATTTAACTTTAGGTTTGTTTTTATTTTATTTTTGTTACAATTTATGATTACCTATTTAATTTAGATTATTTTGTTACGTTCGATTAGCTATATTACTGTTAGGAATAAATTATTTGATTGACCATCATATATTTTTTTAGAAAGGCCATCTACACAGTTTACGGAAGTACTTTCATTTCCGTACAATCTCAATAGATGGCGGACAAATCAATTTACTTTATATTTAACCTGTGTTTTTTTTAGCACTTAAGATCAGATTTTCCAATTCAAACCCAATTCAAAATTATCCGTAGATACGTATTTCGGATGCTAAGTTGTCATCTTCAGTATACTCAATAAAGAACTTTCGTAAGCACTTAATTTCCTGTTATTTCATACCGCCTTAAATATTTTAAAAATATCCCTAAAAATAATGAAATATATATATGTACATATATAAATCGACAAAAAACAACCTACAGATTAGAGCAGATCACACCCGTACACTACAAGTTAAAGGCACTTTAGGAAATTTATTTCGGGAGAATCCTCTCCAGGGCAAAATGCGTTTAGCTGTCTCTAACACTCTTTATATATAATTTAGGTCGCGTCATCTTGCGGCTGATTTTTGACCTAACAAAAAAACGACATCTTTTGGACGAGAAACTACCTTAGTATCACTTTCTCTTGATATTCTTCATTCGCTAGTTACTCTGTATACCCGTTAATGGTTATAAACTAGTCACAGTTTGGATTAATTAATAAATTAGCGTTTTCGATTCACCTGCACCGGTTGCACGCAATGTATTTGCATCTTTTTTTAACCTCCTGTAATAACACTCGATGAAGATATTCTAAGTGCGCACTGGTACGTTCAATAGAAAACGAAATAAGCAAACTTGCTTTCTTGGAATTCAATTTAAAACACCGCTAATAAAACTTTCCTTCTCATTTTTTTCCAAATATATTCTCAACAACGTATTCACCTCAAAAAAAAAAAAAAAACAATGTGCAGTTTTCTGTTCCCAATAGGCGTCTATGAATTTCTTTATACATTATCTCGATCGTAAGATGTCGCCACAACGTCCTGTATAAAATTATTGTTTTCATACAATATGGCGTCTCTAGTCAACTTTTTACTTTAACATTAAATTTATTAGCACAATTCCTTCGTTATTTAAATCAGAGTTCCTAGACAATTTAATTCCGCATGAATTTCAAACTGCTTAGTTGCATACAGCATTGGGTAGATGGCAGGATCATTCACTTGTCATTTAAATGGCGGCAATCTTTTAATTTGTTATTAATTTAGGTTATATTGTCACTTAATTGTATTTCTGTGTTTATTTAAACGAACCACTTATTCAAAATAATGGGGGATTATCCAAATTCAGATGAAGAATTCGAATTAATGTATCAAGATGAACTGGAGTTACTAAGGGAACAAGAAAGAAGTACATAGTAGAACTGCTCCTCTTTCCTATATCCACATCTAATACAACGCAAATATTTTTTTTAGACTATGAAAAACCCGTCCCTAAATCTAGAAAGAGTCTGGAATTTAATACCCATCAACAAATAAATCCACCGCCAAGCACTAGTCGGATAGACACAGAACAAAGCATCGCTAACTTAAACAATTCATTCGAAAGTCAATTCACTCCGATTCAAGCTAGTCAAGATGAAATTACGCAGATTCAAGCAAGTAATACCGGTACTTCAAATAAGCGAACCATTGAAGAATTATTTGGTGATATTGATGATATCCTGAATGAAGGCGTGGGCATTCCCATGCCAAAGAGATCTAAAACTAACAAAACGGATAATGACTTGGCTGTGATAGAACAAATCTTGCAGCTACGCAAATTATCCAAGGAGTACAATGCCACTGCGGGGACTGTCATGAAAGATTACACGAGTAAAGTTAATCGTGATAAGTACAACTTGTCACTACGGGTGCCCAAATTTCCATTCGTTGTTGTTACACGACATGATGGGGAACGTGTTTACATTAGATGTCATTCGGAGGAATATGAAAGGGAAGAAATGAGGAAAATATCTGCTGAGAGCGGTTTCGCTGGAGTCATGGGAGAATTATTTAAAGATGTTTGGAAAGAAGCAAATGCACAGGTAGTATGCACCCTAGGGGTATTAGAAGCATCTAAGATGACTTATATACTTTCTCTACACAGATGTAATTTATCTGTCTACTGCTGAAGGAATGCTTTTAACTTTCTAAAGTCATTTCTTTAGTTTTCGTTACTCTAGTAAAGTGCCATGGCATTTTTTCTTTCTTTACTTTAGTATGACTCTCAGCTTTGAGCCAAAATTAATTCAGCACATACAGGTGTTCATAGAAAGTAGAACTCTGACAAGATGGGCTGCATTAATTAAGTCGTGTGATCTACTTAATGCTTGCCAGGCTTGGAGATATTCTATTGTTTTATACTTTTCCAAATCGTACTAATAAATAAAAATGTTACTGTAAAGTTAGTGTAAGTATCATAAACTGGGGTGAATAGGGACATAGAGTCAAATAGGGCCAAACACCTGAATAATGCTAAAATTATTATAATTTATTTAAAATCTGGTCAAAAGTTAACCTTTATTAACTTTTATTTACATAAATTATAATAACTATTCAGGTTTTTGGCCCTATTCACCTCTACATCCCTATTTATCCCAGTTTATAGCATATATTTCAGAGATTTGACTAAATTGACATTCTGAATATGATGCAGTGATAAAAAAGAATGTTTCATTAAAAAAATTAAACAATTTGAATACCTTCAAACTTCGCAGTATGTAATTTATTTTTTCAATATCACTAGAACCTTAGGACGATGTCCTGGAGATTCGCTTAATTAAAAAAGGTTAAAACAGTTGAATATCTTTAGCTCCTTTGTTTTCCTCATGACCTACTTCTAGATTTTACGAGAGCCTCTTATCCAGCCTGTGCAATTTACTAGTTTGTTTTTAGTTAAGTTGTCGCGATTTGCTAAAAACCTAGAAGGGTGAATATCAACGGATGACAAGTTCGACCATTTTTATCTTCTAATTAACAATTTTATATATAAAGGAAGTTCATTTTAAATCGTGAACCCTTGTAATTAGAAAATAGGCAACATGCTTTTAGTACACTATGAAAACGCAAAGTTATTTCTGATTTGTTTGATGGGTTGCCTATTCTAAAATCTTCAGGGGTCAAGATTTAAAATGGGCAACAATATAGCAGTAATTTCTTGCTCAACTGAGCCCGTTTCCTTTAAAATATTTTAAATATATTTAGTGAGTTTAATATGCATAAATTTTGCGAATTTTCATTATCTAATTTGAAGAAGAAATTATAGAACATCGGATAATGTAATCCATGTAACATCTCTACCTTCTAACTCTACTTGTTTCTTTCGACTTTTTTGTTTGCAGTGACCATAAACACAGTTTAAGTAATTACCCAGTACTGACACTTAAACGCCATACTTTTTGATACCTATATGCAAATGTCTGTTCATAGAACAATTCGAACTAGTTTGGAACCATTGGAAATATGCACTAATGAATGTTTTACATCTAACACTACTGTAGAAATTGATCATTACTTCGATGGGCGATTAGTTCTAACAATTCCAAACTAGTTACAAACTGCACTACGAACAAATCTAATGTAATTTGTAAATCAGTAGGTATCAATCAAAAAGACGAATGTGAAGTTATACCCAAAAGTCGCTAATGGGTGAGTTCTTACACTGTGACAAAGAGGAGGAACTCAATACATAATAAAATTTTCAAAAATTACTAAAACCTAGTTTGTCGAAGTCATAGAAACACATAATCAGATTCACGAAACGGCATATGCAGAGTGTCTCAAAACCTATGTCTTTAATTAAAACTGTAGGTATCTCATTATAAAAAAGATTGATTCTCCAAATCTGAAAAATTAAAAACTGGCCTAGTACAGGCGCGTGGAATTCCTTTGTTTTGAAATCTCTGCTTACTCTATGACCTGTTGGGGCAAGTCCGTTTTGAATAAAAAGCAAAAACTGCACCAATTTTTTATTTACGTTTGAAAGAATTAGGTCAACGTCTCAGATGCCGCGCGTGCGTCATCGGCAATTTTTTTTATATCCATCTGTGTTTCAACCACAATTATTGGCATAACGAAATGCGTTTTTCATTGCGTTACATGATATGTATTTCTCGCTTGTTCAGCAACTTTTTTTGCTTATTAAAGAGACGTCATAATCAACACACTTAGTCATAATTTGTATTTTAAACACAAATTTTTAACTTATTTAATTAAAAAGTTTGTAGTTTACTTTGTTCATATCACGGTGTTTATGTAGCTTATGAAAAAATAAGTTGCAGCTTTCTTAATAAAAGGTACAATGTGATAAATATTGTATTCAATTAAATTTAACAGATCGTAATTTAAAAATTGAAACTGTACGTCTACGGTTAGGAATATGCGAAATAAAAAAAATTTACAGTACAGCACAAAACGCATATCAAACGTGTTGTCATACCTACGCATTCATTATGACTAGGCTTAGGATAATTATGCATTTGCATATTTGGAACATTTTTATAAATAAATGCATATTTTAATTGTTTAGGGCATTAATGCATAATTTGTTTTGTTTTAATTGCAAATTTTTGATTATTTCTTGTTGCCAAGTGAAAACCGACACTTTATAGCAGACAATCTGGAAATTCCACAAATGGTGTTCAAAAATACTTGGAAATAATAAGAGGATTACCAGGGTATGGGGTAGCCCTCTTATTTTACAAGGAAATCCTACAGAAAATTTCATCAACCTTCCTTAGTTGTGTGCTGATTGCAATAGTATTAACATCCCTCAAGATGTCAAAAGAAAAAAAGTGTGTAAGTGCAATATTAAATCAGTAATAAAAGGGGAAATAACGAACGGCAAGTGTTAATTTCTAATTTACCAAGGCCTGGACCTAAACGCTCAGAATTCAATGAAGAACTTTGTGAGGCTTTTATATGCGCAGACATTCCCAGGCTAAATTAAAGAATGAAGTTCTTTGCCATTTTTTGGAAAAATATACAATGCAAAATATTCCAAATGAATCGACATTAAGAAAAAATTATGTTTCCGAGTTGTATACAACATTGGACAAATTAAGGGCAAAGCTAAAGGATTTGGGTGTCGTTGGATGAAACAACAGATGAAGAACAAAGATGCATAGCAAATTTTGTGTTTGGTATATTAGGGGTCAATGAAGAAAAAAATAAATCATATCTGCTGACTTTAAAAATATTGGACAAAGTAAATCATTCAACAGTCGCTGCTTTTTTCAACGGCTGTCTAAGTTTATTGTGGCCGTCTGGGATTTTATATGAAAAAGTTCTAGCGATTTGTAGTGATACTGCACCAAATATGTGCAAAGCAATGCAAGTTGTTGTATGACAAAATTTGCTTCTTTTTTGACTACTATCTGTGGTTTCAATTAAAGACATAGGTTTTGAGATACAAAGTATAATGAAAGAAAAAACCACAGGGAAGCTATGGAAACACAAAAAAAACAGAAATAACGCAAATAAATTAAAAATATAAAGGGAGCGTCGGAAAACTATCGAAAACTAATAAGCGCTTTCGATTAGGGTGCACTATATCTGTACTTTAGAGGTAAAGAACTGTATGTCCAGTTTTTGGTAAAATGGAGATAATACGTTTTCTTAAATAACAGAAGCTGAAATTTTTAAGTGGTAAAGTATCTAAGTCCACTGTTACTAGTTTCTGATAAACAACGTTTAGAAAAAATCGCATTGTGAATTTTGAAAGAGATAAAAAGTCGTATTTCCAAACACGATTATGTGCAGTTGACTTTTTGTATAAATATTGAAGTGGTAAACAACCATAACTCTATTGTTTATGTTACTGTGCTGAAATAAATTGTCAAACATGATATCAAGAGGTCAAAAATTAGTAAATCTTGCAAGAGATCTTACTAGTAGCCTCGCTGGTACCCTTGGAAGGTAAGTTCAAACTCCTTTTAATAATACATTTTTTGAAATAATCATACTACAGTTAGGTTACGTTAAAAATTATTTAAAAATTTTTGTTGCAAATCGGTTTTGATTGCAGTGAATCCCTCGAGCATTCTCTGTACAGCGGTTTTAGCCCTATTTGGGGCCTCGTCAGCAGAAGCTTAGCTCGAGACTTCCAGTACAAAGTTGTGTCAAAAAGTGATCGCAGGATGTCGCGATTCAAACTATTGGTTAAAAATTATGGTTTAAAGAATGAAACATTCCTAAAGTTGTTCATTTGATGCTGGAATCTAATATTTATGATCTGTGATGAATCTGTTCCCGGTAGAGGAGGCCAAGAAATTTCATTAGCCTTGCTAAAATGGACCAATGAAGTTTTGAAGGACTCTGGTACAGAGACATTAATAAGTTGGTCAACTGCCCAAGCCAAAATAGAAATATCATAATGGTAGTGAACTATATCTTTTAAATGTTTTTCCCCCACATAAGTTCCTTCTAAGAGGTCATTCGCATATGGAAGCAGACCATATCCATGCTCTTATTGAGAGGACTGTAAAGAAGCAACCTACAATGACAATGGCAACAATTAATTCAATCAACTGGAGCTACAGATTGGAACATGGAAGTAAAAGATTTTAAAAACTTTGAGATATTGTATGCAGCATCAAATGCCCCATTTGTAAATCGAAAAATCAACATGGAAAAAGAAAATTTTCTTATTTCATCAGCAGTTCGTCGTCAAAGCCCTGATGTACTGTATTATAAAACTGGATTTGCCAGTAAAGAAATTAAAAGTGTTGACTTGAACAGTATTTTATTTCACTACTGTAAAAAAAAATCACTGTATTTTAAAACTTTAAACCTCGTTTTCTCTAAATCTGTGATAATGGAGATACGATTCTTCTCTGAGGTATAGATATGTAGTCACTAATAGTGTTTTCGATTGACTGCTCCCGGAGTATCTCCAGCTTCCATTATTAGGTGTAAAACGCTTCATTTTATCTGCAATTCTTTTTGTTTTGTTTTTTTTTAATCCATGAAGGACGAACACATTTTAATTCAAATGAAACGTGAGTTTGTATGCTCGTATACGAAATTAATTTTGACTCAAAGATAAGGGGTCATACTAAAATAATATTTAAAATAAACATGAAATAAATGAGAATTAAAAAAAGACGTTTGTCGGACCAATAGTCTATAAGAGCTTATTTTTGTTTGATCAAACATAGATTACTGAAAAATAAAATAATAGTTCACATTAACAAATACTTTTTATCTTCGTCTCTGTACTAAATTGTACAGGGTTTTATGACAGTGTACCCTCAACTGAAGTAGTTGTAGAGGGATCTACTGTGTAGGCTTTGACCTTAGTGTTCATTCCATGAATTCTTTCAAAATTGATGTTACATAAAAAATTAACATACGTTTTAATTTTTAGATAAACAAGGAACTGGAGATAGCAAATGAAGTATCCTCCGGAGACGTGGAAGTTTCCGCTTTACAACCATCAGCCGACGAAAGTAAAAATTTATGGGTCGACTTATACAAACCCAAGAGATACCTAGAATTGTTAAGCGACGAGGGTACGAATCGTCTTCTTCTGAGGTGGATAAAATTGTGGGACAGAGTCGTTTTCAATCGCAGACAAAAAATTAAAGCCATTAAAGTCGACGAAAAACCGAACAGATTCAAATTTAAAAACCAAGAATCGTTATTAAAGTTAGACGAGAACGGTTGGCCAGAATGCAAGGTGGCTCTCTTATGTGGACCTCCGGGTCTGGGAAAAACAACTTTGGCGCACGTAGTCGCAAGACACGCAGGGTACAACGTAATCGAAATTAACGCATCGGATGATCGTAGCTTGGATAAATTCAAAGAGGCCGTACAAAATGCTACGTCTATGCGTTCAGTACTTGATAGGGAAGGACGTCCAAATTGTTTAATTTTTGATGAAATAGATGGGGCACCTGCACCGTCGATTGATTTCTTAGTCAAATTTATAACTGGAGTACGCACCACTAAGTTGAAGAATGCAAAGAAGCAACATGTTTTAAAGCGTCCGATTATATGTATATGTAACGATATTTATGTTGCCTCATTGAGGCCATTGCGCCAGATCGCTTTAATTGTTAATTTTCCACCGACATTGAGTATACGATTAGCGGAGAGATTAAATGAAATTTCGAGGCATCAACAAATCAAAACTGATATTAGTGCCTTATTGGCAATGGCTGAGAAGTCACACAATGATATTAGATCATGTCTTTCCGTGTTGCAGTTTTTCAAATCGCAAAATAAGCCTCGAGTCACTTTGTCGGACGTCTTAAGATCTAGCGTCGGGCAAAAGGATATGCAAGAAGGTTTGTTTTCTGTGTGGAACAGTGTATTTCGCATTGAAAGACCAAAACAAAAAATTGCTTGCGAAGATAAAGATGCTAATGCTGATTCTGTTGGTGACACTTTAAAAACGAGGATGAATAAGGTTTTGCACACGGTGAATTCGTTTGGTGATTATGAAAGGTTGATGCAAGGAGTTTTTGAGAATTATCCAACGATGAAAAGCAGGGACTCTTCGATGGTTGGTGTATGTGAAGCTATTGAGTGGTTTTGCTTTAGTGATGTACTCAGTAAGCAGATATACAGACAGCAAGATTATAGTTTGTCTACATATTTGCAGTATGGTTTTGTCGTGTGGCATTTTATGTTTGCAAGCTTGTCTTGGCAGAAACTCAATTATCCAAATACAGGATATGAGGTAAATATATAGTGGGCTCAAAAATGATTGAAAGGCGCAGGGTTGTTAGGTCCTTGTTAATCCTTGAAAATTCATCATTGATTTACGAATATTCCAGACGTAGAAATATAACTATAAAAGCAGATGCGAGCACGAAGTTTAAGCTGTTTATTCTAAGATGCAAGTGCACGAAATGACATAGCGAACGGTCTACCCCAATTCTTTCTTTAATTATCAAAGAACTAGATGCGAACTTAAGAAGTTCAGGCGTTGAATTCTTCCTGGCTTCTGTTCTTATAATATAAACATAAATAAATCAAAGTCTCAGCGGTTCGGCGGTTTATTTTCGCAGTAAGAACGAAGGAGTTAACTTTTTGACAGTTTGTGAATTTATTTCACCGCGCTGCAATTTCAAATTCCGTCCCGTCCGTTTGCGAAAGAAAGCGCGCGTGCAAACAGAAAGCCTAGGCAATAATTAATGACCGTTTATTGTGTGGCGTAATTACGGCGCAGGGAAACCTTTTAAAGAAATGAAAATGTACTAAAAAAAAAAGTAGTCACTTTCGATGAGATTTCACGTGATTGATGTAATAAAATAACTAATGCACTGCGCACCTAAACAAATTGATCGCAAATGTAACATTGTTAAGAATATTTAAGTTTTCGAACAGATTCCTCCACACTCTGAAACGGAATTTTCTATAAGGTCCTCCGACTTGATTCAAAAAAACAGAAAATCAAGGTTCTTCCTGCACAAACGTAAACAAAGAATAATTGACCTTTTGAAAATGTAACGTGAATAAAGGGACAAACTGCATACGACGAATAAACACTTCGAAAAAGGCATTATCCGAAGCTAAAGCGTGGCGACGTAAACTGAAAGAAGAGTCAACAGACGTGAGCGATTCAATGAACCGCATTTGCTCAGCTCCATTAGAAAAGGAAACAGAGCAATGCCAGGTGCGGACCGGAGACATTTTTTAATAACGACGGACTTTTGTGAGTACGTTAATTACGACCTCGGTATCGGATGATATCTTTTTAGGCGTAATGAGTTTGCTCTGCCGTCGAGCGCTGTTTGCATTATTCACGTTCTCATTAGGCGGACAAAAATGACGGGGGCTTTAAAAATGCACTGTTTTGAATTCGTGACGTGATTCATCATCGAATTGCCTCAGCGGTTGTGTAAAATTAACTACGGTTTAATAAGATACATATATGTAATTAATTAGTAGAAAAATCATTGATTATATTGTTGAAGACAAAAATTTATTGGGAAACTTTATTAAATTTTACTTTTATAATTATATGGGGTGTATTATAACTACCAAGTAAAAATTCACATCACATAAAATACATACAGTGACCGGCAGAAAGTTGGACACAGGGGATTTTTTTTTATTATTAATATCTCAGAAAATCTTATTCATTATGAAAGCCTCTGAATCTTCCCAAACTCAAACTGCTCACATCAAAATTTGGATATCTTTTGTTATATACAGGGGAAATCAAAATATTTGAAATCGACATAAGAGTCAAGTACCTTTATTTTTCAAAATACGCGAAAAGTTATTCAGAATTGTTATGAGATCTCAAATATGAAATCGTGGCTGTCTACGGTGAAAAAGGAAATATTCACATTTTTTCAATTTTTTTGGCATCAACGTATATAACGTGGAACTTTGAATATATAGAGCTTGATGCTTCTTCAGGCATGATATACTCTGGTATTTGCTTTTTGCTCGTCTTCCAACTAGAAATCATGATCAAAAACATTAATAGGTGCATGTTTGACATGTCAGAACAATAGAAAAGTTTCCTCATCTTCGAAATAGAATATTTTCTTATATAAAAGTAAAATATAGACCAAAAGTCCGATTGGTAAAACATTTTTTTATTTCATTGAAAAATAGTTGTAATATTTTAATAATAATAATAATGAAAATTAACTAAAATTGTGTAACTGGCAATATAGAAAGTGTTAGGAAAGAGTTTATGCATGTATTTCGGCCTTATTGGGCCTCATCAGAACTCTGTACCTTAAAAAAAATTAGATTTATTGAAAAATTTAGAAAAACCCCTTTTTTGAATTTCTAAAATCCCAAAAAACAAGAACAGGAATTAATGATAAAAATATGAAAATCTTTTGCAAAT
This sequence comes from Serrognathus titanus, assembly GCA_039766575.1. Taxonomy (NCBI): domain Eukaryota; kingdom Metazoa; phylum Arthropoda; class Insecta; order Coleoptera; family Lucanidae; genus Serrognathus; species Serrognathus titanus. The sequence goes on from CM077914.1 coordinate 11,386,242, forward strand.
TATACAAGGAAGCGATTGCATTCTCTAGTAAAATTACAAAAGTGACATTTTTTTAATATTTTCAAAATATTTATTTAAAGTGACATTTGTTTTAAGGTACAGAGTTCTGATGAGGCCCAATAAGGCCGAAATACATGTATAAACTCTTTCCTAACACTTTCTATATTGCCAGTTACACAATTTTAGTTAATGTTCATAATTTTCATCTGGCAAGAAAACTTGATTTTTTAATAATAATAATATTTATTAATTGCCCAACAGAAATAAATTCCAATTACAAGGCAAACATAAAAACAATGAAGTGTGATTAAAAAAAATCAAATTAAAAGTAAGCATCATATAACAAAAAAAAAATAAAATAAAAATAACTAACTGAATTCAAAACGCAGAAAACTTACAAATAATTAAGCACTAAAACTATGAAGTAAGAAATAAATAGAAGTTAATCATAACAATTAACATTAAATTAAGGCGAACAAAAATCAGGCGTGTATTAACTCTACAAACAGTTAAAAACGTTGTTAAGCACAATTAATTATAATCCCAGAAAGCAAAAAGAGTTGAGGGCAAAAGCTACACTAAAACTAAAACTAAACTACACCAAAGCAACCTAGCTAACATCAAGACTTAATTTCGATTTACTAAATCAAGTAACACAGATAGGATATCAAAAATTATGTCGCCTGTCGAACAAAAGTAGGAAAGACTCGTTTGTTACGTCACTTCTTCGCATAGTTAATCGCAGCTATGTAAAGTCAACATTCATTTAATTTGACACGTGTTTTATATTGTTTGTTGTTTATTACCTGTGTATTTGCATTAAAATGGAAGTAAGATTTGTAAAAGATCAATGTGATAATTTGCCGAATAGGACAAACGATGCGAACTCTTATAATTCGGTATCTTTTCAAGATATTTTAATAATTCTTTTACAGTCAACTTACATCAACATGCTTTAACTTTATTTTCTTACTTTAAAAAGAAAATAATAATTTTTTCCATTCTGAATAACTTTTTCAAATAATGCTTTACTATAACGTAGATTTCAAATATTTTGATCTCCTCAGTATATGACGAGATGTATTAAAAATTTTATACCGGGTGGAAAGTTTCAAACCCGAATATAGCAAACTTGCATTGAAAAGCACGTTTATGAGGAATATTGCTCGCCACTTCAATATACAAGAATGGTAATGATCTTAATCGAAATAGATAATAGAGTTTCCTCATCTTCGAAATAGAATGTTTTTTTTTAAATAATAGTAAAATATAGACCAAAAATATCTGACGTGTCATTAATAAATGGAAGGATGCATTAGTAATACCCTTAGAAAGAGTATCTTGTCCTAAAGATTTTGCTCACCTACGTCTAATTAGTATTTTCGATTCTATCCAAGATTTTAGAGATAATAATGTATCAGTAGCTTTTTGAATATTTAATGAAAGCTAATGTCTTACCGAGCATACAGGATTTCGTCTGGGCTACAGTACAGCATCGGTATTCGGGCGACGGATCAAGGGGACATCTCAGTTTTAACTCTTTTAGACTTTTCTAAGGCTTTCGACACCATCAAACATCAACTACTTTGTTATAAATTAAAATGTTACGGTCTGGATATTAATGCGTTAAATTTAATTAAGTCTTATTTGTCAGGAAGACCCTAAAGGGTCGTAGTTGATGGGTGTTCATCCGATGCCATGACAGTTGAATCTGGGGTGCTTCAGGGTTCTGTGCTTGGGCCACTACTGTATTTGATTTATACTACTGACTTTCAGGAAAAACTGCAAACATGTAAAGGTCACTTTTATGCTGACCACACGCAAGTGTATGTTAGCTTCAATGGTACAAATATGAAGTTGTATGAAAACCTCATTAATTAGAACTTGACGACTCTTATATTATTTTCAAAAATAGTTTTTGGTCCATTTAAAGACCGCCAGAGGGCCATAGATGACATGAACGTATTTGTGGAAAATTTTAAAATTGACTTTACATTAGAAATCGAAAGTTTGGGTATTATTCTTGATCAAGAATTGAAATTTGGGTCATTTGCTAATAAATCAAAATAGTGCAGAGTAGTGGGTTGTTTGAATACCTGTAAAGTATACTGAAATCTGACATAATTAAATTTTTCAAATGAAATTTAAAACTTCAATTTTCATAAAATTATTAACATTTAGCGATAATTTTAGCAAACTAATGTTGATCAAAATTTTCTCTTCCTTTTAGACTATTACCATTTTTGTATGTTTAAGTGCTTCTCAAGGATCAATAATAAAAAATCCCATATATGTGCAAGTTTCTGCTGGTCACTATATGGCCATTAAATTTGGCAACGTTGTTAAAAATATTATTTAATATTATTTAATTCAATTTTCAGTAACTTCATAACCAAAAGTTAAGAAGAAAATGGTATTACAATTTTGAGTGCAATTTTTAACGTAGAATCTTGACACCAGACCCTTATATGTTAAAAAAAAAAAAACGTTTTGTACCAAAGTTGATGCCAAAGTTTTAGGGCTTTATACGTGTTATTACTTAGACTTATTATAAAAAAAACAAAAGGGGATACGCAAAGTGTCTAAAAAGATGAAGTTTATGTTTTTTTAACTGGAACATCCTATATTTTGTTTGCTAAAAAGAAATATCATTTTCTCCCGATTTCAAAATATTCAAAATGGTTAACTTTGAGTTGGCAGTGCTAAATTTTATTTTTAAATGGTACCACTGCAGGAACTTCCGGTCGATTTACAAGCGTCACTTGACATTTCAAATTCAAATTAAAACGCTAATTTTATTCACAACCTGCAACTTTGTCGGCGTTTAGGTTACGTCAAATGAACCACATATATCTGGTTGCAGTGTTGCAAATACCCGAATAAAAAATGCTCTTAATAGTATTGCCAACTCAAACAGTTATTCTTGACCACTTTGTATAATTTCTTGATATTTAGATGAGCCGTTTGTGTCATATATGGGTTTAAGGTATCAATAAATTAAATTGAGACGGCCTGGAAACAAATCTTTATTGTTAATTCACTTTGTAACGTTTCAAATATTCGAATTTCTATTATAGGAAGTTTTTAATCATCTTTTCCAGGCCAAGGCCGCCTTGCTTTTTTTAAATATTAATTTATTGATATTATAAAGTAAAATATGTCAACCAATATCAGGAAAATCAGGAAACAATGATACTTCATTTTAATGAACGATATACAGGTGTTGTATTTTTTTCTCCATATTGCGATACGTTTTAGTTTTTTGTGATGACTCTAAAAGATAATTGTGAATTGTGTTGGAAGTGGAAAATCTGATCTCAAATGCAAAGAAAAAAACAGGTTAAATATAAAGTAAATTGATTTGACCACCATCTATTGATATTGTACGGAATTGAATGTACTTCCGAAAACTGTGTAGATGGCCCTTCTAAAAAATATGATAATTAATCAAATAATTTATTCCCAACAGTAATACATAAATCTATCTTGTGTGAGGTGGATGTTACATGCTGTGCGAGAGAAGACGTTCTTTCGTTCTTCTCGACGGCTTTCCGGTGTTCTTCTCTTCTCACACTTATTTTTCTGTTCGTCTGTCCTATGTAGACTCTGTCACAATCTTGGCCAGGGATTTTATATATTCCTTGGCTTTCCAGTTGAATTTTCGTTTTTGGATTAGGAAGAATGTTGGAGATCTTCTTAGTCGTACTGAATATTTTTCGATTTTGTGCTTCCTGAGGACTCTGTTTATTTTATCCGTTGTGCCTTTTATGTACGGTAAACACGTTCTTCCTAGTGATTTTTCTTCTTCCTCTTCTTGTTTTTCTCATCGTGGTTTTTGTGCTTTGTTGATCTGTTTCTCGGAGAATCCGTTCTGGAGTAGTGCTTTTTCTAATTTCTTTTCAACTTTCTTTACTTGCTTTTAAGATTCTATGCAGTGGACTTTTTTCTGTCTGTTTCGGATGGTTTTTATGGGATTCTATTGCCCACAAACTGATGAAGAAAGTATGTTTTGCATTAGCTTAGGGTGAAATTTTCTTTTTGGCTTTATTTAAAACATTTTATAATTTTCTCAAAAGAAAAAGCAAAGATTTTTTAAAGTCCATTTTAATTTACATACAATTCTTAAATGTGTGACTAGTTTCGGCGAAAAGCCATTATCAGGGAACAAAATTCTTCAAAATCTAAAGCAAATTGTGTAAATTTTACAACACAAAGATATTAAATTAATTTGAAAAAACAATTTCAACAATTTCATTGTAAACTGCCTGTACGAAAGTTTGAGGTGGACCGGTGGGTTTTCGCCGAAACTAGTCGGACATTTAAGAATTGTGTACAGATTAAATTGGACTTTAAAAAAGCTTTGTTTTTTCTTTTGGAAAAATATACATCTACACTTTATTGGATTTTCGACATGAAATTGTATTTTATAAAGTTGTATTTTATGATTAAATTATTACATTACATGACCTGCCGGCCTATTTTTATATTCGACAATGTTTCTGTATTTCTTTACTTTTCACATCTTCTGTACTAATTTTAATTAATTTTTAAGTTCTGTAAATGAAAAACGATTTGTGACAATTTGTCAACAATTTTTGATGTTTTCAAAATACTTCTATCGTTAATTAGATGGTTTATAGGGATTAATATTGGTTTCACTAAAAATTGAAAAATTGTGCTCAATTGCTACCTATCGTTAGTTAATTTTTTAAGGTAAGAGTAAAGACGACAAAACAAAAAGCTCTCTTAACGGAATTGATTCGTGGCATGCCACCGGTCATTCGAGTTTACACACAATCGACTTCTTTGAAACTAGAGATCCTGCCGTACTTAATTCAACTCATAGTGCCTTCATTTCGCCCTGTGAATCTACATCTGTACACACCAGATGAAAAGACTCAGTTAAATCAAGTCGTCTCAGCTATGATCGATTACAATCTCACGTACGTACAAGAAAGGACACTAGAAGGAAGCTTCGTTTACAATCTAGGTAAACTTCACTTTATTCCAGCTTTAGCAATATTTATTTGGCTTTTTTTTGTGTTAGATCCAAATGTAGAAGAGCTGGTATTGTTTCCCGAAGCCAAATCCAAACGCACACTATCGTATTCAAATAGGCAAGTCGTTGCTAGAGAAATTGAATTGGAGAAGATGAGGAGGATTGAAGCTCACAAAATTAAAAACCAGGAGCAGGAGCAAAGGATAACTGTGGGAACAAAAAACAAGAATCTGCCTAATCATTTGCAACAGTTGAAGGCCAAGAAACTCAAGCCGAAAGAAAACGTAAGTAATAATTGCATTCTTGTTTAATTTTAATATAAAGAAAATTAATTAATTAGTCCGAAATTTTAATTAGTCCGAAATTTTATCCCAAAATAAACTACAATGTGATTAGAGTATAATTTAGTCTCATTCTGTAGACACCCTATAAAGGGTGTAATCGATTTGTATATAATAGTAAACTTTTTTCTTGTGCAGTAAGTAAAACTTTTCGATTACGCACTGTATAATAAAATCGAGTGTCTAAAAAAAAAATTGTTTCTTCAGTTACAATAGGATGATGTATGCACAAACATACGTGGATGTTTAAAAGAAAAAAAAAGGAACTATGAATTAATTTTCTTATCTGGTTTGAAAGATTTGGGCGAAGTGATTTGGCAGAGAAAATCTTTATTCAGACATGAGCTCCATTAGGTCCATTAAGAAAGCAAGTTGCGGTCCATTATGGCCATAATTAAACCGATATTCGCTTCTTCTTTCATATTCTTTTCATATTGAAATATCTGGCCATTACTAAACACAAATGCTCGGCCTGGTCATGGCACACGCTTGACGGGCGGGATTCGGGATACATTAATATCGGGAATTTTCTTTTTAGAGTTTCCTGTACGCGATTTATCATTTATGTTGACACACTGATAGATTTATTTCTTGCGTTAGCCAGCGCATGTATTTTTTTTTATTTCGTTGAATTTAATAAAATATTAGGTGGACTTTGAAATTCTCATTTAAAATAGAGTGAAGATTGTGTTATAAGAGGTGATTTAATAATCCCTTTACATGAATCGGTTTTCATAATTCATGAGTAGGTATTCGCGCCACCGGCTAATGATGATATAACCGCGCAATTATATTCACACAATGATAAACTGTTTGAAAGTTGTTAGTTCGTTTAACATGAGTGTGCACGCGTGTGTTTGTGTTTGCGATATCTAGAGGGCGGGGTGCATTTTGTAGAGAGTGTAGGGTCTGTAATGACTCCACCAGGGTTGGGCTATTATACACCCTTTAAATATTGGAATCATTTTTCGTATATTTGACATTACTAATGAAAACACTGACCTAGGAGTACTTACAACAGATAGGAATTGTGCTGCGAAAGAGAACTTTTTACTTTATACACCCACTATGTCATAAAATATGGAATTACTAGTACAGTACTAGGAGTAGTAGCAGAATTATTTTAACAATTTCTATAAAAATGTGATCGTTTATTTTAGAAAATAGTTGACATTAAGCGATGTTTATTGAGGCAATTGTTTACATAAACTTTTCATGCGGATCATTTGTGCGAGTACAACAAAAAGACTCTTATATATTGAAGTGGTCGTCACGCACTTTGAAAACCATGCGAGTACCCCAATCCATATGTTGATCCAATGATCCCATTGTGTATAACAAGTAGTTGCAGCACAAAGACATTAATGGGTATGGTGAATGAGGGGTGCGCAAGACAAAATTAATTTCCACCTAGCATTAAGCAATCATTTTTAAAATAATGTTCACCCGAGCGTTAATAAATTTAGTGCATTTATAATTTCCTTTTTTTTTCAATTGATTTTAATGTCATGCGGGAACTTTTTAATTAAAAATAAAACAATGGTTTTAATCGAATCCATAGGCTAGGAATATTCATGAATTTGTTGCTGGAAAAAGAACACGAGTATAAAAAGACAGAAAAGTTTTAGAAATTGAAATAAGTGTAACTGATTTTCACTTACTCAGTTCTCCGAATGTGCAAGGAGTTAGAACGATCTGTATACAAACACCCCCACTCCATTGAAATTTTTCGAAAAATAACAAAAGACTGCGTTTGCAAATGCACATTCAATCTAGTTTTTGGCATTTAAATTTGACGTAATCAATACCTCCGTAATATTTCCAAGAAAAACCGAAAGAAAAGAAGAACATTTTCAATGTGCAGCATTTCGAATGGTAATTACAAACTTATTCAAAAAAAAAATGCGATCTGATATAACTAAGGAATGCAAGATAGGAGATACTGAGGGAGAGCAACCGCTGAATCAAAAAGCAATGATGGAAGAAAGTCCTCAGAGGAAATCATCAACTGTCCACAACACAATTGCAGCAGAGAAATGTAGAAGAAAAAGTCCTGTTAATAAACTAAGCAAATCTTCTACATTGAAGAAAAATCCAAATTCCGAAACAGAAAATTTGAATTTCGCTGCTCAAGAAAATTATGGTTTGACTTGCATTGGAGTATTTCCTAGTTTCGGATGTTACAATGACGACACCAGTTCCGATAGCAGTTCTGATTCGTACTACGGTAAAATTCTGAACGAAGAGACTGATTTGTTTGGTAGAAAAATTCTGAGGGATGAAAATCGACAAAATCTGAAACTAAAGACCTCGAAAATGGCGACAATACCATGGAAATTTAATTGAATCGAATTATTTACAATCCGCTATGTTTTAATTTCAGAAATATCATTCAAGATCAAAACCATTATACGTTGCCAATAAATAATTATTTTTTATGTTACGTTTTATCATCTACCTCTTGCTCCAACGTTGTCTTCGAACCTTTCTCCCCATAATACACTTCTGGACAAAATTAAGGGATCACCAGTAAAATTCAAAATAAATTTAAAACAAGATAACGAAATTTATGAAACGAATAAATATATAAATCTAAGTGTTTCCTTACAGTTTAGTTGATTTAAGGGCTATTAAATTTAACAAACTTTAAAATGCTTTAAATCTTTAAAATACCATTGGTCTTCTCATGAATTTATCCTAATTTGTAACATGTTAACAAAACTAAAATTATTGATAGCGTGTATGCCCTCCTCTTGCAGCAATACACGCTGCTAATCTTCTTGGCATGCTTGAGATTAAGTTTCGTATATTTTCTTGAGGTATCTGTTCCCATTCTTGAACAAGCATGTTAGAGAGTTCATCAAGTGTTACTGGTGGTCTCGGTGCGTTTTTAATTTTGTTGCCCAATTGATCCCAGAGATGCTCAATAGGATTGAGATCAGGGCTTTTGGCAGGCCACTCCAAACTAAATATTTGCATCTCTCAATGTAGCTGTGACAATGTTAGTTGTATGAGGTTTGGCATTGTCTTGCATAAAAATGAATCCATTGCCTAAATTTTCGGCAAATGGTTGAATATGGGATACAATAAACTCGTCTTTATATCTTCTTGCTGTTAGCGACTCATTTCGTATCAAAACCAATTCTGTATGACCATTAAATTGTATGCCATCCCAAACCATTACAGCCCCCCACCAAATTTGTCAAATTCTCTAATGGTACATGGTGCAAATCACTTGCCTGGTCTTCGTATGACAAGAGCACGGCGATCATTCCTGCTTAGAAGGATTCTGGACTCGTCTGAAACCAAAACGGATTCCACTGCCTCTCGTCCCAACCATGATGATTTTGACAAAAGTTTAAGCGATTTCTTTGGTGCGTAGCTGTGAGAGTTGGACCGGTTACTGGTTTTCTAGCAGACAAATTGACTTCTTTTAGTTTTCTTCTTACTGTTTTGGTAGAAATTTCTTTTCCAGATCATTATTTAATTCCCTAGATGTTACAAACCGCTTTCTTAAACTCTGAAGTTCGATAAAGCGATCTTCACTGCGTGTTGTTTTTCTTTTAGCACCTTATCCGCGTTTTCTTTTGAAACTACCAGTGTTTCTGAACCGTGCTGCGGCCTCTGTACCACAGATTTGTTGGTATTTAGAATTTCAACATCTTTTCTCTGTGAATATCCTTCACGAAGAAGAATAATCATTTGGGATACTTCTTCTGGTCTACAATGCCGTCTAGACATATTTAATTAACTTAATACAAACAAAGTCACTAATTTTCGAAACAAAAAGCACACTTTATTAATTAAATGACTTAAGAAGGTGTTAACAATTAGGCCTTTTTGTTGACTTTTCGTTTCCTAGCAGAGAATGCCTTGCTATTGTTAATTGTTTCATGACACACTATTTGAATTGTGTTTAATAAACGTCAATTTATGACTTGTGAAAAGTCTATTAAAAATAACTTGTAAAATGGAAAAGTTATTTCAAGTTTATTTGATGGTCCCTTAATTTTGTTCAGAAGTATATTTCAAACATATCCAATAAGTGCAAGGATCGTAAGTCTGACTTACTGGGGCTACTCTCTACGCAGTATAGGTGCAGGTCTAATGAGGTTAGATGATAGCTTGCCTAACGTCTTCTGACTCTTTACCAATCAACGTGAGTCTTCAATAAAAAATCATAATTCATCACAGAACTATTCACGAATCCAATCATTCGGCCATTGTACCATTGGAGCAGCTGATTTTCAAGTTAAAGTTAATTGGCACTAACGAGCCTAAATGATCTAATCATGAGGTATATGTGAAAACGACCTTCCTTTGACGTCGACTATCCTTCTTGTAGAAGTGAACAGCAAGACAAAGAAGTCTGTTTGCCACTGAGTGGTTTTAGTGCGACCTCGTTTGTGATAAAGTTCCTTTGTCCAAGCGCGTTAGTGACCATGTTTTTATCCACCCTTTTAACCAATTTCCGTTAACGAATTCCCAGCCTTCCGTAACCCTACGATCTTAACATGATCAAATTGAGTTAAGTGGTGGAGTTTTTACTTGTGGCATTCTTTACTTACTTTACAACAATCTGGCAATCTCTAACGTCGTGGAAAAAAAGCGACAAAGTAAAAACAAAATAACCTCAGACAACCTGATAAAGTTATCAACCAAATTTTTGGATTTTGTCCCAAGCTGTTAAAAGCTTGGCGTGCTTGACTGCTAATGAGCTAGTAAATGGTTTTTTCCTCTTTCAACATTTCCCTTGCAGATTGGGGAAAGGCAGAAAGTTCGAAGGAGTCGGTATGAATCCGAATTGATGAAAATTCTTTTTCTTACATAGAACCCATGCGCTGAGTAAGATACAGTTGCTAAACAAAGTGTCAAGTCCGCTGCCAGCGGACCAAATCGATCTACTACTGCAACTATCAATATTTATAATATTTCCCTTTTGTGCAGTTATTTTCGATGATGTCCCAAAAAACGGAATACCTACTGAGCAAAACATTAATAATCGATATAAATTTTAAATGAGACACTCCTTGGAAGATTAAATAAAATGCTCAAAACTACAGAACCACCAATTCTTAAATCAATAATTTTCTCTTTTTTTATTTCCTTGGTCAGGTTTGAATTTGGCAAATTTATCACATTTGCCATATTTAAGTTTCTGTACAGTTTCCCATAAAATTCTCCATTTGGGCACTCCGATATACCTAGATAACAAAAAAAATGGATAGGAAATATATCAAGGTTTTAGTAGTTATTTCAAAATTGTAATCTATTGATGTGGCATAGGTAGACAGATGTTTGCCGATTTATTTTAAATCTGAAAATATACACCCAGTATTGGAACACTGAGAAAATATGGGTTAAGCAATTTTTTATGTTTTCTAAGCGCTCAACTTTTAGGGTTTTGTTTCTTTAAATCTGTAGGGTGCTTCTAAACTTTAAATTAATAATGAATTATCTCAAACGGACACTGAAAAATGGCACAAATGCTCAACGTTTTACTATCGCTTGATACATTATCGGGTGTATCGCTACGACAGGTGCTTGAACGGTAGAGTAAAAAGTGAGGGTGGTCGTGTACTTATGCAATAAAAGCAGATTTTTCTTCGTCTGAAATTCCAAAGAAGTTTATTCATATTGAAGAATTATGGGTTTCTGTTCTAATTAATAATTGTGACTATATATTCAGCGCTATTTACATCCCCAGCTAGTAACGAAAATGTATATCTAGATCATCTACAATCTGTGGAGTAATTACCGAAAAATTTCCGGTGTTATTTCAAAATAATATTGCCTACCAAGAACTAAATTACACAGAAAAGTTAAATAAATTTAGCATTAAATCGCTTGAAAGAACAAACTAATTTTGTTCCGACCTATAATACCAGATCTCAAGTACTACTGCATGTTCCTATTCATAGAACGACATATGGCCAACAAAATACTTTCACTCGATTATGTAATAATTTTATGAAAATTAATTAAAATTGTGTAACTGGCAGTATACTGCCTACCTAAAAAAATTCAAAAATTTCTTAGCATTGCAAGATTAAGTCAAGATTAATTTCTTACTGTTTGTCGTGTACATTTGTTTGTAAATAAGTTTAAATGTTAATTTAATCTTATTATAAAATTTGCTAGTACCGTTTATTATATTGAATTTGTTAGTAACTTACCTTAGTTAATAGTTAATATTATCTTCTGTGTCCGTGTTATAAATTAATTAATCCGCTTACTTGTATGGTAACATTTGTGGTTTTCCTGTAGTGTACTCATTACCACATTAAAAAACAATAGCTTCGTCAGGAGTGAAAATATATATATTATTTTCATTACACAATTTCACCGGACAAGAATCTATCTTAATTTAAATAAATAATCACAAAATTTCTGATTTTCTTAGCTTTAAACAATGTCCTTCGGAACAAAGATTTTGAAACGCGTAAAGTGTGGCATCAAACGATTCTACGTTCTTTGTAGTCAAATGACATTACGTTCAAACTAATATTTTTATTTTAAAATCAAGAGATTGTAATATTTAATACGTACAAATAAAATTGAAATGCATAATGGCGCTATGAATTCAAACAGTTTGCTTACTTTGAATAAAATGAATATAAGCGCAAATTACGTTACTAAATAACACTAGAAATTATTATGTAATAAATAATTTGCAATTGTGGTAAGAACGTCTGCACCAAGTCGACCGAAAACGTAGTACCGAACTTGATTTAGCCCAACACACATCTCGGTGCACTCGTTTATGGCTGCACAATAAAAATCAATTCCACTGAGCTTGTGACTCAGCTAAGACATTTAAATTATTTAAATCGCAGACCAGTGTTACTTAAACAATTTTTGTAAAAATTAAAATTAATTTTTACCGAGGTTATTATTTACTTATTCCCTATTGTTTTATATAATAAAATGTGCTTTATTTCTTGAATACTCTTTGTGGTTTCAATTAAAGACGTAGGTTTACATACAGGCTGTACTTTGGTTTTTCTGAAAATGATGAATGACCATAGTAGTAACTTTTGCACGGTTTTATTTTCTAAGTAGATGATAATTTTTCCTGGCAAAGAAATAACCTTATACGAGGGTCAAGCTGAATTTATTGAGAATAAAAAACACGGTTAATATTTTTTAGGATTTTATTTTAAATATGCTCGAAGTAATTTCCTTCAGCAATGATACACTTGACCATTCTTTCTTTCCACAGTTCAGAAGCTCCCAATCATCTTTCAGTATACCTATCTTCAGAATAAGCGTGAACCGCGGCATCAATCTCTTCTTCTGACGAAAATCTTCTACCCTGCAAATTACTTTTAAGCCAAAAAAATAGCCAAAAGTGGTAAATTGCTAAATCAGGTTAATACGGTGGATGTTCTATTACTTTCATATTTTTTTCAGCCAAAATCTGGAGAGTTAAAGCTGCTGTGTAGGACGATGCATTATCATGGTGTGGCATGTCTGGAACTATACTGAACACTTCAGGCAAACATTCTTCAGTGTTCCATTTAGCTGTAATTGTCTTTGGTCGATCTAGCTTAATTGCTTTTACTAGCCCCGTACTTCTGAAGAATACCGCATACATAATTTTTTATAGCTCGCTGCTTCTTCGTAAATCCATACACGACTCTCTTGGCGGGTAGGTACGTCGAAAAAGGGAATGTAAGTTTCGTCACCTGTCACTATTTTGGAAAAATATTTGGTGTCCGCCATTATTTAAGAAATTTAAAGTTTCAAGGCAAATTCTTACACGCTCTGCTTTTTGGAAGTCAGGAAGGTGATGTGGCACAAAACGACTAACCATTTTTTTTAATGCAGGTGATCGTGTATGATTGTTCTAACAGCTGAGGATCCAATCTTGAGTTGATGCTCTATTACTGCATAAGTGGCTTTATTTGCCCTCTTCATTTAATTTTTTAACAGCAGCAATGTTTTTGTCGATAACACCCATAGGACGACGCCCTGTTTCTTTTTGATGCTGAACAGAATTCCTTTCGCGTTCAAATTCCTTATACCATCGTTGCCCAAAAGACTTTTACCTAATGAAGTGAGTAATTTTCATATAGTTTGAAGATTTAAAATACATACAAAAATTAATTAAAATAAAAATACTCTCAACAAAATGCACTTTAAAATCTAGACTTTCGGTGATTCTTGTGCATGAGTTTCTAAGTGCTCAATTTCTCTGGTCCAGAAGTAACATTATGATATCTACTTTTACCCAAAAAATCCATTAAGTGCGGAAGCAATTTAGTCGGAGTTAACACATCAACGCGGCGGGTAAAACGATCCGGACTAGTAGATTTCGCTGGATCCCGGATGAGATTCGGGCTCCTTTAACTCTCTTCTTCCGACTTCACTTAAACACTGCCAACTTTTTTCCCTAGTTTATAAATGTTCCCTGCCATCGCTTACTTTGTTATAAATTGCCTTGTTTAGTGTAGTATTCAATGATAATTTCATGTAATCAACGACCACATTGTAAATTCAACTTTGTAAGTTGGGTATGCACATGGAAATTTCGTTGCATAATTAGGATTGCTGGCTACAATTGTGTGTTTCTGTAAATTAGGCAAATATTATTCTATTTTTAATAGAAATAAGTATGTTATGTGCTTGTAATTCTCGTTGTGTGGTGTTTTTGTTTATTGTACTTAAGTTAATGTTTAAATGAATAAAAAGTAGCAAAATACGTTAGTAAAATATCTGAAGCGTATAAAATAATTCCGAAGGAAGTTAGTAAGCTGCAGTGTAGCAGTATTTTATGACGTTGCCCAACACGGCAGTTACCACACCATTTAACTAACTCGAGCACCGAAAAGAGGTCGCCGGCCGGCTTGACGCGGAGGTTAACTCCGGAATTGTGATTCACATGCCTTGGCCGGATTCACATTTTATGCGGCACATAAAACAAAACAAGTTTCGTAACGCGTTTTGACACTTTGTATCGCCTAAACGATATATTTCATCGTAATTTGGTATTCATAAAGGATACTGTTAGATCTCCCCTTTTCTGATATTTGCTGTGCAGCTTTTACATATTTTTCATCTCGTCAGCGTAATCGACTTGCAGATAGTGCAGGTTTTTTCCTCAAAAGAATGGCAATTTAGAAAATTGGTTTATAAAAAAAATTGGGATAAATAATAATTTTTCAATCGGAAAAGTTTCAGCGTTTCGATTAATACGAAAACAAAATGTAACGTAGGAGGAAACGAAATCCGAAGTAAAGATGCCATTAACGAGTAAATAATCCTAGATGATAAGCTGAGACGTTTATTTTCCAGAACATTTATTCTCCCACCCCCGGCAGCAGATTGCATTTGTTCATCGCTGAGTGGAGGCGAATGAAAGAAAACACTGCGACTGAATCAACTATCTGTTTAACGACCTAAATAAAAGAGTTTCGGACGGGTAAATGGAATCTGCTGTTTATCCTGCTGACTCCTCCTCTCCATTACAGAGTAGCTTCCGTTTCCCTAACCCATTTTAACATCTTTAAGACGTCATGGTATTCTTATTTATTTATTGTTTTTGTTTCTTCTGAGACATTTACTACTGTACAATATAAAAACAAAATACTTGAAAAAAAAAAGGAAATGTCTAAGCTGAAAAAGTTTTTAGTTTTTAATTTTCAAAATACGCATTTTAAATATCAAATGGAAAAAGTAGTTTTCAAAATAGACCATCAAAAGTGGGAACGCCATACGACTGAAATAAAATATTCACGAAACGCAGAAAAATATTTAGAATCAACGATGGAGAAAGGAAGAGAATGAATAAATAATGAGATGACCTGCAAGGAAAAATAATAAAGACTGTTCGCGATGGGCGTGATGAAAAGCGTCATAGCAGATGATGAACGTATGGGTTTGAGGAGAAAACTGGGCTTCGAAGAAGAAACACGGAGATAAATTTACTCGGGATTAACATTAAGTCAGAACGAAACCTAAAACCTGGCCTGGAGGTTTGACTTTAAATGAATTCATTTCACTTCAGACTTTAAATCGCATATGATCTCTGATATGATCGTATTAATCATCATTAATACTAAACGCCCCCAAACATCTTTCGACTTCCATCAAAGTAAATATGACTCACTGGTGGTAGTTTTGCTCACCTTGATTTTGAGTTCATCCTTAATTGGGGAACTTCGAAGCTATTTGGTACTTTCCTTAGAAACTTTGGCGTGTCTCCGGATCCACCTGTTTTTATTTCGCAGACCAAATAAATAAACATCGTGTAAAAAGTTGCAACTTTTTAAACCCTTACCATGAGAAGTTTTAAAATTTCAAGCACTTTACAAGTCGCAGGTATTGGAGACCACGTGTGTTGGCTGCCTCTGTAGAAAGTCTGAAAAAAGGACCATAATTGTATTTAATTGCTTTTGGTTTGCCGGTGTTATTCAAGTATAATGTCCTCAGGACTTCTCAGTGGACAAACAAAGTGTCATGATGACGTTTGGAAGGCTCTCTCAATACTCCTTCGCCAGATAGAATTAAATTCTATTGAACATCATATTCAGAATTTCTTCTTAGGGTAGATACAATGAAGATTGAGAAAATTAGAATCCGTACAAGAGACAAATAGCAACAAAATTGAAACTAAAAAATGAAGTAATTTGGTCATATTATTGGTGGTAGATGATGAAAGAAAGATCAGAGAGAAAACAAAAAGACATGGAGAGAGGCAGTTGCTGAATTTCACATCCGATGAATAAGGGCTAAAGTGTTGGAAGAAGAAACAAAGAGAATTCTGAAATCTGATTGAAAAGTACTATCGTGGTTTAGCTATGCTTCAAAATTGAAAGAAGATTGATGATGAATTATGATTGGACTGGAAAGAAATAGGTATAGGAAGTGAACATGAATTCTGAAGTCTAAAATCCAAGAAATCAAGGCAATGGACACATCCTGGAGGAGATTATTAAATAAAATTCATAAAAAAAAATAAAAAAGATAAAAAGTGTTACGTTCCAAAAATGAATGGGGTATGATGACGAAAAGGATTGGAAAGAGATAGGGATTTGAAGAGAAAATGTAGATCTGAAAACCCAGGAAAATGTGGAAATGAACCTATTAGAGAATAGTGCTATCAAAATTGAAAGAAAATAGCGAAGTGGTTTGGCCACGCTTCAGGAATGAATGAAAATTGATGATCAACGACGATACGACGGGAAAGAAATAGGAATAAGAAGTGAAAATGAATTCTGAAGTCTGTAGAAATTATGAAAATGAGCGCATCCTGGAGAAGAAAACTTATAAATTGAAGACAATGACAATGACAAAGACAAAATGAATGAAAAATGATGAATAGGATTTGAAAGAGATAGTGATAGGAAGTGAAAATTTAGATCTAAATTCTGAAAACCGAAGAAACCGTGAAAGTAAACCTACTAGAGAGCAGTACTATCGAAATTGAAATTAAAATAGCGAAGTGGTTTGGCCATGTTTTAAAAATGGATGAAAATTGGTGATGAATGATGATAGGACTGGAAAGAAATAGAAGTAGGAAGTGAAAATGAATTCTGATGTTTAAATATCAAAGAAAATGGAAATTAACCAATCCTAGAGAAGAATACTAACAAAATTGAAGATAAAACAGAAGTATCATGTTCCAAAAACGAATGAAGAATGATGACGAATAGGATTGGAAAGAGATAGGGATAGGGGGTGAAAATTTAGATCCAAAGTCGGACAACCGAAGAAGTCGCGGAAATGAACCTACTAGAGAAGAATACTATCAAAATTCAAAATAAAATAGCGAAATGGTTTAGCTAGGTTTTAGAAATGGATGATGACGAAGGTCAATAGGATTGTGAAGAGGACAAGGGTTAGGAAGTCTAATCCAGATGGATATGAAATAAGGTAAGAAGTATATCAGAAAGACATGGAAAAAAAGTGAATTTCACGGAAGAAGCTTAAGGTCAGATGTATTGGGAGAGGATTTTCTAAAGACTCGTGTTTTAGAAATGGATGAAAAATAAAGATGATAAATGATGGGGAAGTAGAAAGTCTCATCCAGTTGGATAAGAGAGGAGGTAAGAAGTAAATCTTTAAAGCAACGGAAATTGTGGTGACGGATAGAAAGAGATGGAACACAAAGGTGGATTTCATCGAAGAAGGCTAAGATCAGGTGCGTTAGAAGAAGAAAGGAAGATGATTTTTTTAAAAACCTTTATCGTCCTTCATGATTTGCTTGTAAATGTATAGAGTTGCTCGTGAATGTATAGAATCGAGCATTACTTATTGAACACTTCGCGATTCATTTATACGTAATTATTTTGCGTCAAATTTTTCAATTTTGACGTATATTTTTATTCAAAAAACAAAGAAATTAGTAAGTTAGTGCCATACGTCAACTGAGTGTCAGTGTCAACAAAGTTGCTTTCTTAATATTTTTAATTTCTTTCGCTTTTTTTATCCAATTCTATCAATGGTGATGGGTTTTTGAAGGGAGGAAATTATGGGGGTTGGAGTTAGGAAGGAAAATATGGCCAACTCCACTTAAGGTGTTGGATTTGGCTATAAATTTTTCTTCTCCATGGCCTTCATTTATTTGATTGTTTGCAACTGTTTTCTTTTGCTCTTCCCCTTCCTCCATTATTTTCTGTTCAACCACCTCATCTTCCTAGGTTTTTCTCATCCTTTATCATTTTTCTTTTCACAATTTAGCTTGTTCCGTTGTTAGAACTTCTCTGTACCACTGGAATTGAGTTTTTTTTCTCTCCCTTTCTTTTCTTGTGACTGTTTCTTTTATATTTTCGTTTCGATCTGCGCTATTTAATCTAATGTCGGTGAAATTGCTTTCCAAATTCTCCTTGTTTCTGATTACAAACTATTTATTCCATATTTTTGATGAAAAAATTAAAGTGTGTAATATATTGTGTTGGTTCCAAATTTTTTCCTCTATCCAATAAATTATCAAGTTCTAGCACGTCTGTGTTTATTCTTTATTCCGAATTGATACATAAAACAAATCCGATGCCACATAAATCCGCAGCTGGCATTTTTATAGCGTTGTATATGGTTGACCTCTGTAAATCTTTTAACTGGGTCCATCAGTGCTTTCGATTAGGTCGCTGTAACCTGAGTGCCAGCATTACTCAAGACGGGGCGGGTCAGCCAAAGTACTTGAATGGCTGGCGGAAGGAAACGGCCATCGCTCTCCGGACCGACATGACGGTTTCCGGACCTACGTTACCGAACTCTACTAAGTAATGTTATAACCTCGGTGCTAGATGCGTTTACGTCGACTTCTTTACCCCATTACAGGATGTTATGTTAGTCGGTGAGATACCTCAGATCTTCTTGAAATTTCTTTGTATGCGAAATCTGAGAGTATAAATTCTGTTCAAATATTAGTTTAACACAGTATATGTATATATTCCTTTTTCAAATATACAAAGTTAGGAACTACTTTAAAAAACGTTCCTTGAGGGATGTAGTGAATCATTTTTATTCGATCAGTATGTTAAGATTGGTTGACTGATGAATACACTTCTACTTCATCAGCTTTAATTTCCAAAAACTTGTAACTTGTGAAACCCTGTACTATCAAACTAAGGAAGAGTAAAACGTCTTTTATAACCGTAATCGTTGAATGGTATAATAATTACATATGTGTTTTGTTTCGTGTCGGCTTTTTTTTTGAATACCCTGTATGTTTATGTATAGTATGGATTGCCAGAAATGACACACGGCCAGAGCGAAAAGTTCAGTGCTTTACGAGATATCATTATAAACAAAAACCGGCGAAATCTCCGCTAACATTGACAAATGCAACGCGTGCAGGGCCGACTGCGCTCTGGGATCGCCATAATCCCACAAACAATGGAATCACCGCGCAAATGGACTATCAGCAGCCAGTTTTCCCATTTTCCGGTGTAACACTCTAAACCCGCAATCTAGTCCGGTCATCTTTCATTACCGCGGTGATATCGTTTGGAAATAGCATTATCCGGATTTTCGTTCCTGAATTTGCGGAAGACGCCTCGCCGCCGCGTATTATTTAACTTGGCGGAAGATAAATCGCGAGTGGATTGAAATCACTTGAGTATAAAGTTTGTTACCGATTTGATACGGTCCAGTAATAATCGTTACGAAATTATCATCTGCGCATCACGATTTTATTTTTTATGAATACAACACGATGATATAAAAATAAATAATAGATCTGTTACGTTTTGGAACACCCGGTGTAATAGGCTAATAATTTTCTGAATGGAATTCTAAATAATTAAACAAACAAATCTCAGATAAAAGAATTGCTTTTCTCAACACATTTCTGCTTTAGTTAAAGATCATACTGTGACGAACTAAGAGTGAGTCATGCACTCGCCGACGACCGACCTGACGAGCGCCTTGAAGTCTGGCCGACTCCGGAAGGTTCTGCAAACTACGGGAGAAGTCCGTCGCATTCGAGAATACGCTGGGGGTTGCTGGAGAAGCCGCCCCTCTAGTATAAATACACGAAGACGATGAGTCTTAGGCAGTTCAACGTAGAGTTACTTACTGTGTAATTGCTCGGCTTGTAAAAATAAATTAGTCTTAGTCCGTTATAAATAAATTAGTGTTAAGTCGTGTGTAAATAAATTAGTTATTAGTTTCATCAAGTGTTTCATTTAAAAACAAATCAAAATAAATCTAAAAACATTACAATACAATGTGTTTAGAAATCGAAAAATTTAATTCCACCGAATCCATCACTTGTATAGGGTGATGAATGAAACTATTAAAAGAAACGATTTAATTTTTTCGTGTGTTATTTGAATTATGTATACATGTAGAATCTAATTGTATCTATTAGACCAGAATTATCAGGGTTTAGAGAAATTTCCTATATCTAGGCAGTGGCGAAACTTCAAATTTTTTGCCTCTCCGCAAATTATTCGGATTTCTACCATGCGATGTTGAATTTTTATTGTTTTATGTTGATAATTAAAAAAAAGGGATAAAGAAAATCTAAACAAAGAAAATTTGGGCCCCCTATAACTCGTCGTGGGGTACCGCGTACTGAAGTTCCGCTACTGGATCTAGGGATACTTTCCTAGCCCTGGCGACCCTGTATTATACGGTTTTATAAATTTGGATATCAAATCTCAAGTTCAGCAGCAGCAGCCGTGGGCATATTTTTTGACAATGGTAGCGCTTTCGATACTGTCGATCACAAAAAGCTTTTACAAAAATTATGGCGTTCATGGCTTTGTGTTGCAATGGTTCCGATTTTACCTTTCGAATCGGACTGAAATAGTTTTTGCCAATAAGGCCTATTCAGTATCGCTTAATATTATGTCTGGAGTTCCACAAGGATCAATTGTCGGCCCTCTTTTGTATGTCGTTTCTGTCAATGATATAAGCGCTTCATTCTAAAATGCTTTTACATGTCAGTTTGTTGACGACTACTACTCGCAGTTCTATAAATAACCTTGTCAAATATGCTACTGATTCAGCTAACAATAGGTCTAAATGTTGTCACGAAACTCATTGATCTTAAATCCAAACAAAACACAACTGATCCATTTTAAAGTTAGTAAATCGACATCTATGAGTTTATTAGTACGCATGAACAAAGTGTCAGCAAAATAGGTTGAGGCTGTAAAATTCTTGAGCCTGCGTGTTAATGAATATCTTAAATGGAACTGTTATATAGACGATCTTTCTAAAAAAATTGTGCTTTCTAGATCATCTTATATTTAAAATAAGAAACTTTGTCGACTTAGATGTTAAATTATTTTATTTTGTAAATATTGAATCACGCTTCAGATTTGGGTTAATATGTTGGGAGATATCGGCATATGTAAATCGCATCTTTTCCATACAAAAGAGAATTGTACGCAATATTTGTAACTCAAGGAAAAACTCAACGCTATTTACTATGAATGAAGACATACATCAGCGATAACCTACCCGGTCAAGTAAAAACTTAACCTTTCCTCTTCGTAGACTGTTACTGTTTGAAAAAGGACGAGAGTATAGTTGCATAAGGGTTACAATCATCTTTTTTGAAGGAAATTTCTAAATTGTCAACGTTTAAAAATAAATTTAAATCGTGGTTTTTACTCATTGGAGTTCCAAAAGTAACTAGGTTTAGAGTACCTAGTCTTCTATGATATCTGGTGTTACATGTTCTTTGTGTTATGTGTTATTTCTTATTGTAATTAGACTTTTATACTTATTTAAATTGTTAAGTGATAATATGTGACGTGTTCTATATCGTTTGCGCGATCAATTGAACTTAAAAAAATAAATAAATAAATAAAAACATTTTCCACTTAAAAATAAAGCATACGTCAAGAGTACACGCAATTTATTAGTCAAAGGCACACGATTTTCATAAAGAAATGAAAAATTCCGCATGAGAAGTGTTCACCATTGATCCAGTTGCTCGAAGTCTGTGTTAAACAAATGTGGATATCAAATATTACGTCCTCACTCAGCACCAATAGTATTCGAAGCAAGCTGAGGTCAGCTGTCTGCACGCAGTTTAGCACAACTATTAAGCGGGGTCAAGTTTTACGAGCTTGCCTGAGTAAATATCATAAAACGTTTATGACAGACGTACGCTGTGAATTTGGCGTTTTAATCCCAAACATACTTACTTTTTTCGGAAACTTGTTGGGTCTGTTTCTACATATCACTTTTTGACCGTCTCAAAACCGTCAGAATCATTTGTCCACTGAAATAATGATCGGTTTTGACAACTTTATCAAGTAGAAAACTTTGATGAGTGCATGTTTTTGATGGTTTTAAAATCGTCAATCTATAATTACTTTCCTATTTGGTGATTTATCCCATAATTTTTTCTAAGTGCTATAAATTACCGAGTTTCTGAGCTCTCCGTTTTAGGACGAAGTATAATCTCCAATTTTTGCAATCAGGCGCGAAACCAACTACATACACACCTGGTGGCTGCTACGTATGTAAAAGTATGTGATTTAACATGTAATTGTGACGTCATAATTACGTTATAACGCTTCTCCTCACATCTCGCTAAAGCGCTATAATTTAAAAAAAATTCTTTCTCCTTTAGGTTTCGAGAAATAATTAATCAAAAATTAGACTCAAAACAATGCCGTGATTATAAAATAGAGCAGATGAATGAAATAAATACCATTATAAATTTTTTTTTATAGTTTTATGATGCGGCGGCATGGCATCGTGAAGTTGATCCTTAAGTGGAATTCTACGTCAACTTCGTTTTTAGGTCAACGACCGATGTGAAATATAAATATTATGAAAATTAACTAAAATTGTGTAACTGGCAATATAGAAAGTGTTAGGAAAGAGTTTATACATGTATTTCGGCCTTATTGGGCCTCATCAGAACTCTGTACCTTAAAAAAAATTTAATTTATTGAAAAATTTAGAAAAACTTACCGCTTGTTTGAATTTCTAAAATCCCAAAAAACAAGATTAGGAATTAATGATAAAAATATGAAAATCTTTTGCAAAATATATAAGGAAGCGATTGCATTCTCTAGTAAAATTACAAAAGTGACATTTTTAAAATAAAAATAATAATAATTTTATAAATTGCATGCAAATCACCTGAAGTAGAATTATTCCATACAAAGGATAACAGTGGCTCCACTTTGAATACCTGTTCTGACAGGCAAACAAATAAATCATTAAAACGAAAAACATTTGAAATTTCCGTGTTAAGAATTCGTTCGCACGCAACGTACACACTGGCGATTCTGCGGCGAACGTCGTCCATACTTGCGCGCAATAATTCTTTGTGTTCGTCGAGAAACCGATCCTCTTTGGTTCGCGGCGAATGACTCGTGCGCTGCTCTAGAAAGCCGTATACACTTGACGAATTGTTGCATTTCATGTTCAATTACAGGTAGGGAATAGACATATGTACGCAGCTTAGCACTGGCGACGTGTAAAACAGCTGTACACAATAACTTTTATTGTTTTGTTTTCTTGTGAAAGTTAGGCCAAAGACAAACTTGTCGACGTTGAATTTCGGGATCTAATAAATAGGAGAAAACCAATTGGTTTAACCGATTCCTTGGAAATGTAATCGTTGCCTTGTTGCGATAATTATTTATAAGTAGTTTTACCTACATCAAGTTCTAATAGTCCTGTTTGAGCTTATGAGATTTCCAAACAACCTGAGCAATTTACATTTTCTCGTAATCTGTGGCATTCACGCACATTTGATCAAAAATTGTGTGCATAATAAATTAATTCCTGTTATTTTAGAAATTACTAATAATTACGTCTTGTAAAAGAAACAACTCAAATTTCCGTTCCCAGCTGTTAATAAAGCATGTAATAAAATGAATTGAGATGTGTATCAAGAGGGTAGTCATTACAAATCTTTTAAAGTCCTATTATACTACCGTATTTACAAAACTTTGTATTTCGTACGCAGTGCCGGAGCTTAATTTTGGGGCAATTTTTAAAATTAATTATAAACTATTTACAACAGTTTATTTTAAACATTTTTCTCATATCTTCGGACATCGCTACTTTTAGTGGTTCCATTTTGTCAGATGGATTAACAGTCACTCTGTATTTGGATCAACAGATGACATTTTAACAATTATCAGTATATAACAAATGAAAGAATTGTTTTATATGTTTTAATCAGAAATCTTATAATTAAAAGAACTTTAAAGATCACTAACAGCATACATATTAAAGTTCTGTATTATGTTCTTGCAGGTTGTAAGGAAAGACTTTTTCGGAAGAATTATAACTTCACCACAATCTGGAAAAAGTAAGTACTTAAATCGCTATTTTCTGAAAATATAGGTTTCTATTTGTTAGAGACAGGTTATTATAATGAAGTAAATCCAGAAATAAAATAATGATATACAGGGTGCTTCAGAATAATTATTCCTAACTTTCAAAGATGGTAGAGGGCTTGAATTTTTTAAATAAAGTAATTTCCGTACTTTTTTTTATTTTCGAGATGATTCGATATGAGAAAAATGCAACTTTGAATCGTCAAACGCAAGAATAATTCGGGCAACCAATTCTGTGGTTCAACGTGATCCCTGATTCAAAAATCAATTGGTATTATATCTGACGAACGTGAGGCCATGGAATACTCCTCCTTTCGCGATCCAGCGATTTCGAAAGGGCCTCTTTAAATAATTGCGACAGTTTAATCCGATATGTGCTGGTTGGTGCACCATCAAATTCAAACATCGTATTTCCTCGAATGTTCAGTGGAGCATCTTCAAGCAACTCTGCAAACCTTCTGAAAATCTTCCAAAAAAATTCCAAAAATAACTTCATTTAATCGTGAAGACAGCATAATAATAATTCCAAGTCAAATATTAAAAGAAATTTCTATTGGTTACATGTATTTCAACAGCGTAAGGATTGTTGTTGCTTCAAGTATGACTTGTATGTATTAAAGTACTCATCTCTTGGGAAATATGCTTCATCTGTCCATAATACACGTTTAGCAAAAACAGGTTCATTATTAATTTTAAATTTGGGCAAATGGAATTTTGCAAATTATCATTGGTTTTCTCTTTCAATTTTTCCACCATGGAGTTGGACATAGAAGAAATTCTTGCAGGAAATTTTGAGTGTTTTGATTTCTGCAAGAAAAGGTCGCAGTCACGAGTCCATTTTACTTTCCCGAAAATCATTCCCTTTTAGAACGACTGACGATGATATCATGCGATGCCTAAACTTTAAACCAAAACAAGCTTCCATTGACTTCCTTGAAGCTTCTTCTAACAGATGACTTTTATTATAAAACGGTTTTGTTGGTCTCTTTCTTCTTCTCTATGGGATGGGCAAACAAAAACCTTTTGCCCCTTTTGGAAATTGCCCCCTTTCTCCCATCAACAGTCAATTTTGCTTTTCCCAAAAACTACCCTCTGTCCAAAATCTATGGCGACGTTGTAAGATTTTTAATGTTTTATTTATTGGATAATCAGCTGGTATTAATGCTTCCACTTTCTGCATATGAAACTTATGTATCTCTAAGGGCCGGTCTTTCCATGTTTCCGTTAAAGTTATCCGGCGAATAACTGGATTTTTTTTTTAATGGTTGATTGATTTTTATGAATTGTTTCCATGGTAGTTATCCGTCAGTTAATTTATCATGAAATGGAAAGAGCGGCCCATAGTCTTTTAAAACTCTCCTTACAGGTACATTGCTAGTATTCATTGCATTAACAATACTTCGAGTATTATTCGAGGATTCGAGGATTACTTTCAAATGTTGCTGAACTTTCTTTCATTAGTTCGAACTGACCACTTTCTCGAACTCGTAAATCCAGCCTTGAAAACATTGTATGACAAGGAATATGACACTAAAAATGTCGCTCCGCATAAATTTGACGTACTTCGTTAGAATTACCGTATGCCGCTCCATAAGCTATATCCACATCTACTAATTCAACGTCTGTAAAACGATGCTTTCTTCAAATATTTTGCAATTACGTAAATAACCTTGCGAAAATAATATTTTGACAGACGACAATAACAATAATTTTTTCTGTTTTTCTTATCATCTCTCAAAGTTAGGAATAGTTATTCTGAAACAACCTGTATAATAATAAATAAATATATAAGACAAAAGGAGTAAGATATGAATTTATAAACACAAAAGTCATGCTTTTGGGGAAACTAGGTATAATTGCCCCCTTTCCGCTCAGACAATTTCAACTTGGGCAAAGTACATGTAAAATTTGTAGTCTTCGGGCTTTCACAGCCGTCGTTGATGGTTATTCTTCGGTTCTCGGGTTCTCTGCCGTGTAGAAGGTTTGTAGAACTTGACGTTTCGATCATCTTGTTGTGATCATTCATTTCACTTCTGAAGATCGCGACAAGGTGATCGAAACGTCAAGTTCTACACGTCAGAGAACCTGAGAACCGAAGAGCTATAGGTAAAATTTGTTATTGTTATTATTATTGCTTTTTATTATTAAATTATAAAACCTTCGATCATTGGAGAAAACCATATCATACAAGACAATGCAAATCAAATCAAAATAATTTTATAACGAGAAGGAACAGCATTTTGTACATCAAACAATAGTTGTTAATTTCCAATAATGTAACTAATTGGCGAGTAATGTTCGCTCACCAAACCATGGTGGTGCATGCAGAGAGACAAACGGAACTTATGACTGTCACAATCACACTAAGGCATGGACATTTCTGCCGATGACTTTACGACCGAAAGTCTTCTCATTATGAACAAAACTCTGTGTGGTATCAAGGTGCACACTTACCCTATGAGTCATCGTGATTTTTTTAGATTCGTCCACTCTTAGTCATGTTTGTTTACGTTTACATAATGTTGGTTTCTTTGATGAGTTACTTCGGCGCGGCTGGAGCTGCTTTGAATGCAGTTTCATTACGAAGGTCAGTCTCATTGTCATAACTCACGACGGTCAAGCCTTTGAAAAAGCAAGTCGTTTGTTTAGAGTATTTTTAGCTTAGCGTTTTTCTCCGAGGGCGCTCTGGCATAGTTCTATTGAAAATTCGTTTAACTTACGAATGCTCTTAAGCTTTTGCAAAATGCCGATTTCTTAGAATTAAGTAAGCAATAATTAATTCTCTATTTGCATTAAATGAACCTTACCTTTATCTTTAAAAAAATTTTTGATCTTGCCTTCAGGGTAAGTATACCTACAGAGTGAGTAATGAGAAACATGGGACTGCTAGCTAAATCTAAGGGTTATCAGAATTGCAAATATACTTAAAGCTATCAACTCTTATCTGAGGTTATAGCGTCAACGTTTCTTGTTTTTAACTCATTTACAGGCATTTCAGTTTTTATTTTTAAACTACTTTTCATCACTTTCCTATATCGTGAGCCAAATTAATTCTCGCGTTTCTTAGCTATTGTGATTTTCTCAATTAATAACTAATACACTTAGAATTGTTTGCCGTAGTGAATTGGAGAATCCGACAATGAGATTGGCGGGTGATTCGCTTCGTAGATATGTAATTACGGCGGTTGTTGGAGCGGTAATTTATCGGTAACGATGCCGGTAATTGTCTGCGCTGGTATAATATTCCCTAGCCTGGGGCCTTCTCTATTAGCTTATTGTTTGCCTAAGAAAATTGCAATTGAGATTATTATCGTTCGTGTTTGGTTTGCGAGTATCGAGTTTGACTAATTTTCGGTTTGGAGGTACCATCCGAATTTAAAATTATGCAATAGGATATTACTGGCCAAGCAATAAACAGAGTAAATAATATTTATTTAATATATTAGCTTACATTAAGGCACTATTTCTTAATTTTTATTTATCTTAAGAAAGCTGTCGACATACAGTCAAATATTGTTAATATTTTCAAAAAAGGCAATCGACGTTTCGCTATATGAAAGCATCTTTCTCAAGATTGACGTACTGCGGAATTTTTTCAGATTTTTTTTTCTTTTGCAGGTAACACTGGGCCGAATTTTAAATATGACATTTGGTATAAGTTTAAGGAAGGTTATACGAATGCTGTGCGAAGAAAGATTAAAATTAAAAATTTAAAATAAATGGTTATTGTTAGAATTATTAAAAAAATAATTAAATAATTTAACAAAGTTATGATTTATAATGTTTCCTTCTTAAGCATATTTCTCTTAATACATGTTGTATGATGCGAAGGCCATAAATTACGAAAATGTTTTCAACTAAATACATACATTACATACTCGTGTATGTTTCAGTACGAACCCTTCTTCGTCGTCTTACCTTCCTCCGTAATAGTCATTTTCAGGAAGTATTTTACGTTATTCTTCCAAGTGCACATCTGCTACTACTTCGAGTTGTATAGCCGAGAACGAATTCTGCCTAATGTAAAATACATTCCTGTGTTATTGTTTGATTAAGGACATCTTAAATTATACATCAGGTGTTTCTAACACTTTTGGTAAAACGTGCAGTTACCGTTCCTGGTTAGGTGATTTATTAACTCGATACCGAATTTAGAATTTTCAAATGCGCAGAAAACTTGAGGAAACAACATTTGTACTATGCATTAATTTAATCAATAAATTAACTTATTTATAGTAAGCCATACTATTATTTTTGCGATCCAAAAAGTTTGACTTTGCAGAATTCTTTTATTACTGCAATGAAATTTTAATAAAAATAAGGGTTCTTGGAAAAAAGTGGTAAGAAATTGGATTTTAAATAGGAAATTGGCTAGGTGATGTCACTTTTCCCCCTCTTAGAGACGCCAGAAGGATTATTTAAAAAACCTCCACTTAAGCTGTGCAATGTTTAGGATAATTATCTAGGTAATAAATGAAGCCACGCGATTGAGGAGTATAAGTATAAGCATAAGTATGAGCAGAAGTAAATTGAATGAAGAGAAATTATTAGGTATTAAATCTTTAGGTGAACGATTCTTCTTGATTACTTCCCAAATTTATATTAATACATTTGCGGCGTTATTACGCGGCGCAAACAAATATTAATTAAAATTTAGTAATTTACTCATTCCATCACGGCATCCAGCGTAATTAATCTAAAGTACCATAGATATTAATAACCATATATTACTGAAACAAACATCATCAGGCAATTCCATTACGCTGCCTCCGCTGGAACAGGTACAGATATCTAATTTCACAATTGCGCTCATAACTCAGGCCGCATTAGTCCCAATGTCACACAGATGTATACGAACCCGCTAATTACTTTGTTACACTGGTGCTTGATATAATTTATAGGGGACATTATCTGACAACGGCTCTTGATTACTTATAAAATATTGCTTTGAATGAATTTCATCACGATTTGTTTTCGGTTTTATTTAAAATTCATGATAAGCGAATCTTGCTTTAACACAACACAACACTTATGTTACGTAGATCAAGTCCAAACGGTCACCTACTGCGCAATTATAACTTTCATGTTAAAATACGACATTCCCATTTTTATAATTTACAAATTACAGAATGGTAGCGTCAAAAATTTTCATGGAAAAGCCATGGTGGGAAAATATTTGAGCTCTGCTACCCATTTCTGCCCAAATCCGTCCATACGAACCATATGCCGTCACTTGGAGGCAATCTATGAAGAAAATAAAAAAAGTCTAAAGTACACTTAACCTGGTCATGTCAACAACTCTCTAAAGTTCTTTGGAAGACGAAAACAAGTTTATGTTTGGTGATGGCGAAGCAATATATACTTACCCCCCAGATACTCGTTTGACAGCATAGAATTTAGATTTTCGCAAACAATTGTGAGTGGTTTTCTCGAGGCCTGAAGCCCAATTCTGACTTAATGTATCCATACTAACCATACGTTGTCGTTTGGAGGCTAGATAATTAAATAGGCGTAATCTATGAAGAAAACAGAAGGAGTAGTCCAAAATACACTTACCTCGGGCATATCAACTGCGGCCTAAAAATCTTTGGCCCGAGGAAAGCAAGTTTGGTAATAATAGCGGTGTAATACGGATTTAACTCCCCCAGACATTCCAACTGTGCCGTTTGACGGTATAGAATTTAGAAATATTCGAATTTTCGTAAACAATTGTGAGTGGTGAATGGCCTTCTCGAGCTCCGCAATCCATTTCTGACCTAATCTCTTCATACAAATCATACGCCAACGCTTGGGAGTCAGAGAAATAAATAGGCGCAATCTATGAAGAAGAGGGATTAGTCCAAAGTACACATAATCTAGGCACATCAACAATGCTCTAAAGTTATTTGGGGCGACGAAAGCAAGTTTAGGTTTGAAAATGGCGGCGTAAAATGGATTTAACTCCCAGGCATTCCCACTATGGCGTTTGACTGTATAGAATTTAGAGTTATTTGAATTAATGCAAATAATTGTAAATGGTGAATGATCTTCTCAAGCTGTGTTGCCTAATTCTGGCCTAAATCATCCATACGAATCTTACGTCATTGTTTGAAGGAGTGAGAATTAATTAGGCATGATTTATGAAGACAGAGGGAGTCGACCAGAGTACACAATCTGGGCACGTCAAATTTCTTTAGGGCGACGAAAGCAAGTTTAGGTTTGGTGGAGACGGTGTAATACGGATTTAACTCTCCCAGTCACTCCTACTGTGGCGTTTGTCTCCTATGATTTATAATCATCCAGATTTTCGCAAATAATTGTGAGTGGTGAGCTTTCTAGCTCTGCTGCCCAATTTTGACTCAATCTATCCATACGAAGCATACGTTGTCGTTTAGAGGTCAGATAACTAAATAGGCGCGTCTATGAAGAAGACGATGAAGGAGTAGTCCGAGGTAGACTTACCTTGTCTAAAGATCTTTTGGGTGACGAAAGTGAGTTTAGGTTTGGTAATGGCGTCATAGAATTTAGAGTTATTTGAATTAGTGCAAATAATTGTAAATGGTGAATGATCTTCTCAAGCTTTGCTGCATAATTATGGCCTAAATCATCCATACAAACCTCACGTCATCTTTTAGAGGAGTGAGAATTAAATAGGCATGATCTATGAAGAAGATAGAGGAATTAGATCAAAGTACACATAATCTGGGCATGTCAACAATGCTCTAAAGTTCTTTGGGGTGACGAAAGCAACTTTAGGTTTGGTGGTGGCGGTGTAATACGGATTTAACTCCCCCAGGCACTTCCACTGTGGCGTTTGTCTGCCTAGAATTTATGATCATCCGGATTTTCGCAAACAATTGTGAATGGTGAGCTTTCTAACTCTGCTGCCCAATTTTGACTCAATCTATCCATACGAACCTTACGTTGTCGTTTAGAGGTTAGATTATTAAATAGGCGCGATCTATGAAGAAGACAATGAAGAAGTAGTCCGAAGTAGACTTACCTTGGGCATATCAATCTAAAGATCTTTTGGGCGACGAAAGCCAGTTTAGGTTTGGTAATGGCGTCATAATACGGATTTAAATCCCCCAGCTACTCCAAATGTGCCGTTCGATTACATAGAATTTAAAATTAATCGAATTTTCGAAAACAATTGTGAATGGTCTTCTCGAGCTCTGCTGTCCGCTTCTGACCTAATCTATCGAAACGAATCATACTCCGTCACTTGGAGGTCAGAGAAATAAATAGGCGCAATCTATGAAGAAGAAAGAAGGATTAGTCCAAAGTACGCATAATCTAGGCATGTTAACAATGCTCTAAAGTTTTTTGAGGCGACGAAAGCAAGTTTAGGTTTGGTGGTGGCGACGTAAAATGGATTTAACTCCACCAGGCACTCCCACTGTGGTGTTTGAGTGTATAGAATTTAGAGTTATTTGAATTTGTGCAAATAATTGTAAATGGTGAATGGTCTTCTCAAGCTTTGCTGCCTAATTATGGCCTAAACCATCCATACGAACCTCACGTCATCTTTTAGAGGAGTGAGAATTAAATAGGCACGATTTATGAAGAAGACAGAGGGAGTACTTCAAAGTACGCATATTCTGGGCACGTCAACAATACTCTAAAGTTGTTTGGGGCGACGAAAGCAAGTTTAGAAATACGGTTTTAACCCCCCAGGCATTCCCACTATGGCGTTTGTCTGCTTAGAATTTATAATAATTCGGATTTTCGCAAACAATTGTGAGCTCTCGAGCTCTGCTGCCCAATTTTAATTCAATTTATCCATACGAACCATACGTTGTCGTTTGGAGTTCAGATAATTAAACAAGTGTGATCTATGAAGAAGACAATGGGGGAGTAGTCCGAAGTAGACTTACTTTGGGCATGCTAAAGTTCTTTGGGGCAATGAAAGCAAGTTTTTTTTTGTGCTAGCGGCGTAAAATGGATTTAACTCCACCAGGCGTTCCCACTGTGGAAATTAGAATTACTTGAATTTTCGTAAACAATTGTAAGTGGTGAGTTGTCTTCTCGAGCTATGCTGCCCATTTCTGGTCTAATCTATCCATACGAACCATATGTTGACGTTTGGAGGGCAGATTATTAAAGAGAGGCGATCATTTGTGGTATGGGGCTCTTTTTCCGTTAAGAAAATAAACTCTATTCATAGAATCAACCCCGTCATATGAGAGAGATCCGAAGCTTTCATATACAAGGTATATCCTGAGTCGCTGCTTCGTTTACTAGCAAGGTATTGGGAGTAAATATTGTATGTGTCATTGAGTGATTTTTATGTAGCCAATCTCTCGACATAAACATTATAAAATTATTACAGGAGGTTCTATTCCTGTTCCATTGTACCACTTTCTTCTTAGTCTTCTTTTCCTACTGGCTTTGGCCAGCCATACTGGTTTTATTTCTTTCTTTCTAACTAAACGTCTCTGTTTTATTTAGAGAGGATTCTGCGTTTATTTCTTCTTCACTGTTTGCTTTCATGCTCCATACAGTATATCTCTACGTTAATAGTGGTTGTGGTTTATATTTTATCGGTCATAGGTTTTCCGTGTATTTTTCTTTCTCGTGCTTTTTCAATCTTTAATTTTTTGTAATTGGTGGTAGTTAGACTTGGGTCTAAAATGATTTTTCAGATTGGAATTTCTTGTTCTCCCAAATCCCTCTTTCTTGCCTAGGGTTGATATAGTTTAGATCTTTTCATTTCTCGTTGTTTCTTATCGTTCGCTCAGGTGTTGAAGTCTCCTGCTTTTGCGGCCTATCTTTAACTTTTCGTAAGAATTTTTCATTCTCACACATACCTCTTTCTTCCCATGGTTTATCTTTGTTTCTTCTCGTCCTTTCAGGAGTTGATGTCAAATTCCTGATAATTAAGTTTATATCCTCTTGCTGTGCTTATAATTGTACTTGTATTTATATGTAATACACTTGGCAGATCTCTGGTACGTAGTTTATTAAAGGAAATCCCATTGTTTTGAAAAGTAACGTCGATTATCAAGAATAACCTTTCGTATAACCACACTTATGCGCGAGATAATATTTTTTTATTTATGATTTTTTCCTTGCACATTACATTAACAAGCGCTGGAGATTAAATTTGAAATTGGGTGCGCGTATTAAAAGCCGCATTTAACTGCCATACGAATTTTAAAGCGAAAAGGTTAAATGCATGCCTTATTATTTATTATCCCATAAAAATAATTCTGTTTGATATAAATCAGCTTATACGTCTTGAATTCATGTTTAGAACATGAGCGGGGATGAAATCTCCGCCTTCGTCTGATCCTGCCAATAAGAGTCCCCAGTTTACAGTCATCGATCAGCGTCGCGACGCCTTCTTTATTTCATCCGTTTCACACAAATTTAACAGACGCTTATCTTATTAAATAATAGCCGTTTTTAATTGGTTGCCTTATTACGTTATTTGTTAAATTTTTTTTTTCACAATGGACGACTACTTCTACAAGTAGCTGACACAAATGTAAAATATGTTGAAATCCAAAATTAAAATTCTTTAAAAAATCAAATTAATTGTAATTGTTGTCACTTGTTATACAGAATGATTTTTAAAAGTGTGAACGTATTTTAAGGGTGCGTTTTGAGAAAAGAATTGATAATAGGATTACAGGGTATTCGAAACTTCTGATCATCACACAAGGGCAATAATTGATTCACTTACCTATTAATACTGCATGTTCTTCATCACATAAGAGAATTAATTATGCAAGTATCACAGGTCTAGCTAAAAAAAGAAACTGCACGATTGTGGTTTTCGTAAAACAATCAAACTCCAGCAAAATTCACGGCCGCTCATATACAATTCGATAACGGAAGAAAATTCTAAATATCCATTCGCCTTGATTACTAAATCAATTAATTATAAGTACATTTTTACGTATTGTTAATCATAAAAGTGTATCAATTTTCATCAACCAAACCAAGTATTGTATTCTTCGACCATCCATTTTATTCGATAATTAATCGACAATAATTACATAATGATATTTCATTCTTCGTAAAGAAGAAAACACTATGGGATTTTATTATAACTGAGAAAATAAATGAATGTTATTATTAGTTAGTTTGCATTACAACACTGAGTGAGGTACAATACATGATTACCGTTTTAATTTAATTGTTTAAGTTAATTAATTAAAATTATTATGTAAGAATTTATTGTGCCTTTCTGTTATTAAATACTCAGCGGAAAAATAAATCCCTATCAAGAAAATATTATTGCACTAAAACGTGTCTTTTAAAAAGCTATCTATTTCAAGATTTTGCAAAAAAAAACAGTAAATAAACAAATGATGAGATTGGTACAGGACTTTATCACCACTATGTTTCGGATTTGTCTTTGAAAGATAAAATTTTACTTTGTTTTTGCTTGTCGTGGTTTATGTAATTAATTTGTTTGCGTTTCTGTGCACTTTTAAGTGATAATCAATAGTTTAGGTCGCGACATCCTGCGTCCGAATTTTGACCTAACCTTTAAGTGATAGTGTAAATGCCTCATTTATTTAACAATCTAGATAGAACATGTCGCAATGACTTGCAAAACTCTTTCATATTTACTACGTTTACATCCCTTTGCCTTTAATCTTTCGAAATTCTAACGAGAATCGACCAGGAAGCGTGGGAAGTTTACTGGAATGTGTCGCTGTTATTAGCAGAACTTCCGACCTTGTTTTGCTGGTGGCCTATTCACAAGATGTAATAATATGATTATATTGAAGACTTGAAGAAAAGTAGTTAAAAGTTTCATTATATCATGACGTTAGGTTTGTTCGTAGAACAGTTTGGAACCGCCAGAACCAATCGACCATCGAAATAATGATCAATTTCGATCGACAATTGCGTTAAATGTAAAACGTTCGTTGGTGCATATTTCCAACGGTTCCAAACTTGTCAGAATTTCTCTCTATCTAAAAAAAAAAAATAATAATAGTGCACTGCTTTCCACGCTCGCCACTGTACTTGAAGTATTGTTTCTTTATTTTTTTCATCTCAAAAATTATTCTAAGTTAGAATCGAATTGTGTAACAAAGGCTAAGAGAATGCCTTTTTATTATATGGTGGTTTATTTGTTATTCTTAATAATATTTCGTTGGTAAAATTTACAACAAAATAACCAAACAAATAATATTCAAAGTTAAGGGAAGTTTATTTGGTAAAATAATGAAGGGAGGCTTCGACATCACCTTTTTATTTTTTTTTTAAAGTAGCTTGGTAGAATAATGCATTAAGACTCGAAAGGAAAGCAGTTACGAAGTTAATAAAATTCTTCACACAAATTTTATAGTATATTATGTACAGTCGCGTGCGAAAGAAACAGGTCGTCGATGTAATTCAAAAATTTGTTGGAATCGTGGCAAATTAAAAATATTTTCCTGTCTTCTTAATAAATTTGACAATTACAACATCAAGGACACAAAGAGCTTATGAAAATTACAACTATTTCACAATAGAACACTTGTCACTATGTCAGAGAATGACATTGACGACTAATTCTTTTGCTTGCGACTGTACCATGGTGACAAAAAAATAAAAGCGCTTGGTTAATGGTTTTTGTGTCATTTTTCGAGTCATAATAGCACGTGTAGTTTTTCATTTTATTGTCAACGTAACTGTCACTGTCAACTTGGTAAAAAAATTATTTTTAGTTTACAAAATCTCCTATATTTATTTTATATGAGTGCATGGTAGCCTCATTTATAAGAATTATACAAATAAGGATGAAAATCAAATTTAAGTATTAGGAAAAATGATTAATTAATTATTTAAAATTTAAAGCGAATTGAATTAATTTTTTTACTAAAATAAAACATTTCTGGGTAATTAAAACATTTAGCACTATTGTGCAAAAAAGAAAAAAAACTAGCAAAGGACACAAAGGATAACAAATGTATTTAAACGTTTAACCAGGCATGTAAACCGTAGGGCACAAATTTCAGTAACAGTAAATAAATTATGAAATTAAAGAATAAAGGAAGGAAAACAACGAAGAAAATGTCGCATAAGTAATATTTCATTTACAATTTATTTATTGAACACACTATTTTATACATTTTTACATATCGAACAATATTTTCGGCCAATATACAAGTTTTAAAAATTAATAATACTAAATCACATCACAATATGTTATTTAATCATTCCTCTATTCTAATTTTTATTACTTGGCTTACACTACTATGTATGTACATTCTTCTATTGCTTACAATACACTTTGAAGTAATTTTGTAATTATGGCAAACGTGTGTTTATTTCAACTGGAAACGTGATGTACTAGCTTTCCCTTCATATAGGGAAGTAAACAGCCCTCGCAGAAGTACACAGAAAGTCAAATCTACATAGTAACAAGAAAGAGCTTCAAATCCCATAAATGTTTTCCTTTCGTTTTTATTAATTTTATTATTGTCGTCTGCATAATTTGAATTTTAACTTTTTTAACGTGTTGTTTTATTACTTGTAAAAAATCGAATTTAAAGCTCCTTCTCAGCTTGCTCACACTTGTTTTTTGATGAATTGTAAATTATTTCGACTCGTTTGGAATTGATTACATATTATTGAATTATCCTAGTAATAAAAACGTTCGGAATACATTCTTGGAGTTTAAACCTTTGGGCTTTCAACAAAAACGGGCGTGCAATTAGTATTAAACCTGTTCCTTAGTGCTAGTAACTGTTTCGCTAATTTCTTGTTTCCTGTGCAACGCCTGGAGTGTCAAAGGTGGTAGCAAAGGAAAATTTAGTCCTCCTGCTAGGCCTGCAGCTTGCTGAAAGTTCGCCACGTGTTGTAAGCTTTGTAGAAGTGCGGCTGAATGTTCTTGAGCTTTCCGCCTAAGTTCGGCGACGCTGGAAGATCTATGGTCACCACCGTTCGGCGATGATGGCGCTTCCGGTGGTAACAAAGATGACCCCAAGCTTGAAATTGGTTTTATTGGACAGCACGAACATAATCCCGGAAATCCTACGAAAATAATTAACATGAAATTAGAATTAATTATTAAAATTTATATTTAATTGATTAAAAAGTTGTGACTAGACAGAAATTTTGTGCTGTGTTAGCAGGAGTTCGGTTTTCTCCTGTTTAACGGAAGTAGTTCGCTCCATCGGAACGAAGATTTATTATCAAATCCGCGTGATGAATTATATTATCCGTTTAAGTAATGTGGATCGCATACTTCAATCCACTTACACCAACAATATCGCCAATTTGCTTCTACATTGCACCTGAGTACACTAAATTTTCCAGCATTATGCGCACTTTAAAGTTTCAATCTAATATAAGGAGCAAGTTATCGGGAGTAATTCTGAAATTATCCAATTTTTATCGCAACTTTACTTGCTTATGCTTTTATGTTTTACATAATTTATCAAGTTGTATTATTTAGAACGCAGTCTGATTAAATAATTACTAAAAGAATTAGATAAAAAGGAATTCTTTTTGTACACAAATCATGCTTAACTTGTAGTTACAAGACCTCATTGTCAAAAAGTATATTAAAAAAAAACAGATATATTGCCAAGAGTTAAATAGGAAGGTTTTAAACATCAAGGTGAAATGAACGAAACCTTATTGAATATGAATTTTGTGATTCTTATTTAAAATATCAAAAAACGTTTTTTTTTTCAAAATCAAATCGGCAAGTTTCGTATCTACTCGTACTATAATATTTAATCTGTGGCGCGAGATTCGAACAAAACAGGCTTGTGCACTGCTTGTGATTATCTGTAATTTATTGGAAGTGTGTATTTTGTTTACCTTTTAATCCAGGAAATAGCGGAGGTGAGAACTGTGAAGATATATGTGATGCAAGATGTGGTGGAAAGAATAACGGCGGAGTATTTCTTGTAGAGCTTCCATCGAGAACTGGTCGAAATCCAGTACTGCAAGAAAATAAATAACATTCTTTAAAGCAACTTTAAACTGAGAGAGACACAATGCTCATATTTAAGAAGTATAATCGATATGAATAAATTATTAGAATTAGGTTTACAGTTGTTTCATAATCGAAGAGGAAGGTTGACATTTCATTTCTAAATAGAAAACCAAATCGGTTCAAGATCTATGGCACTCCAGAACTGTTTGTTTCTGCCATTGTATTTCGGGTTCCATTCGCATCAGAACGTATAATTTCTATATAAAACGAATGTAGATCTATTTACTGAAAGTCATGTTGACTATCATTCAACGCATCATATACCGGGCGATTCAGTTTGTCATTCGCACCTCTATAACTTTTTTATTTCTATTTTTAGGAAAATAACATTTGGTAGAAATAATATATGCCTACCAGTTTTATTCGAAATATTTTAATTTAAACCTCTTTTTAGTTATACACTCACCGGCACAAAAAACGACTCACTTTGAGGTTTATGTAATTCATGCGACAAAATTTTTTTTTATATAATTTTCGACTGATAATTGTTATTTATAGTTTTCTTGGTTGATGTACATTAAATAAGGCCAAAAATAAATAACACAAACAAGATTTTAATAAATGTAATAAAAACTGCAAAATTGATGAAATTGTAACTTAAAGAAAAATGCAAAATTTCAATCTTCCTAATTAATTAATATCGAGTATTGCTTCCGCGAGTCTGTATTACAGCCTACATACGTTGTGGCATCGACTCCAACAAGTGCCTAATCGCTAAATTATCAAGTTGATCTCATTCTGGCTGAAGCGCCATTGATAATTCTTCTAGGGTAGCTGGGGCGGGGACGCGAGCTCTAATATTCCTTCCTAACAGTCCCAGACATGTTCGATGGGATTCATGTCGGGACTTCGCGGGGGCCACTGCATTAGGTTAACACCAACAGTGTCAAGAAATTCATGAACAACTCTGGCGACATGTGGCCGTGCATTATCGCGCATCAACATAAAATTGTCGCCAATAAAAGTGGCAAAGGGTATCACATGATCTTGAAGAACATATTCAATGTACCTCTGAGCGTTAATAACTCCCCTATTTATTACAACAAGGTCTGTACGTGCGTTCGTAGAAATACCGCCCCACACCATAATCGAACCTTCGTTGAAAGATAGTCTGGAAACAATATTACATTGAGAATACCGTTCGCCGGCCCTTCTCTATACTCTTCCACGACCATCTGGCGCTCGTAGGCAGACGCGAGACTCATCAGTGAAGAGTACTTGACTCCACTGTCCCTATTCCAATGAACATGTTCACGAGCAAATGCAAGTCTCCTTACTCTATGCTGTGTGTTAAGCTCTGGGCCATGTGCAGGTCTTCTTGCCATTAAATTAGCTTCATTAAAGCATCTTGTGATCGTTCTGTCACTTACATGCACATCTCGAACCTCTGCAAGGCGATTTGTGACTTGAACAGCAATCAAATTCCTGTTGCGAAGAATCGTTAGGGTAAGAAAATGGTCATCTCTAGCGCTTGTACATTTTTGATGACCTGTTCCAGGGCGTCGATTGTAAGATTCAGTTTCCAAGAATCGCTTCCACGTTCTGGAGACACATGATTGAGAAGTTTCAAGAACTTGTGCAGTGTAACGTTGAGACCGACCATCCTGAGTCAAAGCAATTATTCTTGCTGCATCCACTGCATTAATAGCCATGAAAACAACTTATTAATGACAAAATGTAAACAAATTATTAAATTAAGTCTTTAGGAAACGTTTGGAAAACAAAAAATCAACTGCAACACAATATTGACAATGGCGTAGACACATTCAATAATTTAATTAAACAAGAGAATTTAGGTTCTCCCGATTATTGAAAATGTCCTATTCACCGATGAGCAGAAAGAAAAATGGACAAAAAGTCTCCTCAAATAATTTACTTTAAAAAATAATAGTGAGTCGCTTTTTGTGCCGGTGAGTGTATTTGAACGAGATTCGCATGCTGGACCTCGAATTTCATTCATCCTGTATACGGGATATTTTACATCATTTCTATCCAGAATTATCTCTAGAATCCAAAATTGCAAAAATATACAGGCTGTCCTATTTAATTTTTTTAACTTAAAACCACTTCCGCTTCTACCGAAAGTGGTACACATTGTTTCATGTTGTCAAATAAACTATTGGTCTAAACTAAATTCAATACCACAAGAACAAAAAAAGAAAATTAGTTTTTCATTACAAAAGTGAATGGAGTTTAGAAAGAAAGAGAACACAGTAATGCTTACAAACAAAATGCCAAAAATGTGCACGATTAAAGATAATTTCTGTTATAGGTTAATCACTTGTTCAAATAGGTCAAAATGTCAAACCTTGCGAAAAGTATATGTTTGTATATTTATTAAGTACTGCGTCTTTGGTCCTGCTTAGTTTCCTGGTATATTGAAAACATATCAATTGTATTTAATCGACCAACAATAAGTCAGCCTCAAGGAAGTGAAAATGTATTATTTCCTGGTAACCGTTCTACTGAAGTTAATTTTTCTTGGAGCAACGCTTCTAACTTGCCTACTTTTATACGTAAACTGGATTTTAAAATATTGGCAAAGAAAGAAAGTGCCTCATCTTCCGCCTGCCATACCGTTTGGAAATTTAGAAAACCCCTTCGCTTCAGGTAAATCCTTAGGAATACAATTCAAAGAGCTGTACGAAAAACTTAAATCGAAGGGATTAAAATACGCTGGGTTTTATTCGTTTGTGACGCCTACTTACTTCCCGATTCATCCGGAATATATCAAGTCCGTTTTGATTAGAGATTTCAGTCATTTTTCAGCGAGGGGTTTTTACTCGAATGAGAAGGATCAACCTTTGGGATCAAACCTGTTCAACATCGACGGGGTGAAGTGGAAAAATCTGCGTGCTACGTTAACCGCTACGTTTAGTTCTGGAAAATTGAAAAATATGTTCCAGATTTTTTCGGATTGCAGTAGTGCTATGCAGAAATGCGTTGCCTTGCATGCTTTAGAAGACAAACCGGTTAATATCAAGCGTATAACATCCTATTATGTCACGGATGTCATAGGAAATTCCGCATTTGGATTGGACTGCAATTCATTTGAAAATCCAAATCCCATACTGTTTGGTCATATAAAGAGTGTCTTAACAGACGGCGTTAATTTGCCAAGGGTAGCTTTCTGCAACGCTTTTCCCACGTTGGCCAGATTTTTGAAAATTGTTTTATTTCCCGAACATGCTCTGAATTATTTTAGTGGAATTATTAACGACTCAATTGCATATCGCGATGCGAACAAGGTGGTCAGAAATGACTTTTTACAACTGTTAATAAATATGAAGATTGGAGACAACTCAAACATTGATGAAATAACTGTGAATGATATAGCCGCGCAGGGTTTCATGTTTTTCCTTGCCGCATATGAAACCTCTTCTTCAACGATGACATTTTGTTTGTACGAACTTGCTCAAAATCAACTCGTACAACAAAAGGCCAGGAGTGAAATCCATTCTGTTTTAACAAAATATGATGGACGAATTACCTATGACGCCCTCATGGAAATGAAGTACCTACAACAGGTTCTTGATGGTAAGTACTTTTGGATTTCTGCCTTTCTTAATTTCAACAAGTTCGTTGCAGAGACATTGCGAAAGTATCCCATTGTGCCATTCTTAAATCGAAAGTGTACTTCAGACTACGTCATACCAAACACAAACATAATCATAGAAAAAAACACCCAAGTAGTGATTTCATTACTCGGGGTCCATCGCGACCCTGAGTTTTACCCCGATCCAGACACATTCGATCCACAGAGGTTTTCAGAAAACGCGAAAAACTCGGGACACCAGCAAGCGTACTTTCCATTCGGGGATGGCCCCCGAAACTGCATAGGTACTCACGCTTTATTTCTGCCAGAATCGATAATCCTTTTGCTTCAATTTCCAGGCTTGCGTTTCGGAATGTTGCAGACGAAATTAGGGGTGTGCGCGTTGGTGAAAGATTTCGTTTTCACTATAAATTCTAAAACAAAGGTCCCCGTGGTTTTCGATTCGTTTTTTGTACTTGCATCTAAAGAAGATATTTTATTGAACGTGAGTAAATGTAACACTAATGAGATTAATTAAAAAAGAATTCTTAATTTGAGTTTCAATTAAAAAAACAAGGTAAACACAACTGAAAACTATAAAATTACTCGTGGATGTATTAATGTAAAATTTTTTATTCTACTACATAAGGTGATTCCAAATGCATTTCTGGGAGTTTTGATTTAATAGGGGTTAGAGTAACTCAACATTTTCAATTTTCATATTTTGTTTTTTGATGTGGACTGTTTAAAATAGCCGTTTGAGAACGGCTGACGTATTACAAGATGATATTTCAAAGAAAGTTGTTAAAACTGTTGTCGACGTTGCTGACTAGAAAGATCTACACGTTGCTTCATATTGTCGAATACGTCTCGTAGAGTATTCATATCGATTGATTTGTTCACACACCTTTTGAATTTTTTGTAGCAATTGCTTTGAGGTATGAACTGGGTCTTTGAAAACTTCTTTTGTTTTAAGTGGGTACGAGAAAAAAAAGTAGCTCACAGGGAGAGAAGAAACCAACACTGATGAGTCTTATCATTGAAAAATTCCCTCTTGATATAAGCTTCGAAAACACTCAGGTACGGAATAACTCTATTTTCTGATTTTCTAATCTAAAGTAGTTTTCCAAGGAAGCTTTTTTACGCCAAGCCCTCACACAACCAAGACCTGCTGAGGTGGTGGGATTATGATTACGTATTGCAATTAGAAATAATCCCAGTAGTTTTATATTAGTGTGTCAGGAATCATTCTATACATCAATTGCTTGTTGTTGCTTTTCTCCGATTTGTATATTTTCTCCGTTTCTTTCAGCCCATAACTTTCTTCACTCAGTCTTTTTAAAAGTTCGGATTTTTTCTTCTTTATCGTTTTGGCGATGTCTCTTTATAAACAGTCAATCTAGACCGCTCTGTTTATACTTAGTTTATTTAGTTTTTTTTTTAACTATTGTTAATTCTTGAACGTATTCGAAGCCAATTTGAAGTAGAAACCCCTTCTTGTCGAGCTCAAAAACGATGTACAAGAGACAATCGTCATCTACTCCATCGAATATCTAAGAGAAGTCACAGATATTACCGTTCCAAATTTGGTAAAAAAAACAGCTGGTTTTAAGCAACAAGCTCTTGCGATTCGCTTTTTATGCTTTAACAGAATTTAAAATATAATCAGTAAATATATTCGTTATCTGTTTGGTTTGTTATTTATGATTATTATAGATTCGTTTTGTGCGCGATGTTCAATGAGAAACAAATTTTATTATTACAAAAAACGAATGATTAACACAAATGTGTACAAAGTCTAACAATATTCATTTATCGTTCGCTTCGATGTAAGTATTTTACTTTTGTACACCTTTGAAAACGTAATTGATTTTAATTGATTTCATAGCAGTTAATATACTTGTACGACGCGTTAATTATCAGCTATTATCATTATTACTTCATGGTCAAGTTTTACGATTGAACGACTTTGATTTTCTACGTGAAACCATAAATGTTTATTGCACATTTGCATCCTTATAAAGATGTAATCATTTGGTCTCGTCTTATGCATGTTCGTAACGTGCATTTTAGATAAATTTTTATATGATTATTTTATATCACAGTAATGCTTACAAACAAAATGCAAATTCGCTTATACAAATAGGTCAAAATGTTAAACTTTGTGACAAATATTTGTTGATATATTTATTATTGAATCTTTGGTTCGCTTAGTTTCCTAGTAAATCGAAAACACATCGATTGTATTTAATCGACTAACAATAAGTCAGGCTCAAGTAAGTGAAAATGTATTATTTCCTGGTAACCGTTCTGCTGAAGTTAATTTTTACTGGAGCAACGCTTCTAACTTGCCTACTTTTATACGTAAACTGGATTTTAAAATATTGGCAAAGAAAGAAAGTGCCTCATCTTCCGCCTGCCATACCGTTTGGAAATTTAGAAAACCCCTTCGCTTCAGGTAAATCCTTAGGAATACAATTCAAAGAGCTGTACGAAAAACTTAAATCGAAGGGATTAAAATACGCTGGGTTTTATTCGTTTGTGACGCCTACTTACTTCCCGATTCATCCGGAATATATCAAGTCCGTTTTGATTAGAGATTTCAGTCATTTTTCAGCGAGGGGTTTTTACTCGAATGAGAGGGATCAACCTTTGGGAGCAAACTTGTTCAACATCGACGGGGTGAAGTGGAAAAATCTGCGAGCGAAATTTACCCCTACATTTAGTTCTGGGAAATTGAAAAATATGTTCCAGATTTTTTCGGATTGCAGTAGTGATCTGCAGAAATGCGTTGCCTTGCATGCTTTAGAAGACAAGCCGGTTAATATTAAGTATATAACATCCTGTTATACCACGGATATCATAGGAAATTCCGCATTTGGATTGGAGTGCAATTCATTTAAAAATCCAAATTCGATACTTTTTGGTCATATAAAGAGTGTCTTAACAGACGGCATTAGTTTGCCAAGAGTAGCTTTCTGCAACGCTTTTCCCATGTTGGCCAGATTTTTGAAAATTGTTTTATTTCCCAAACATGCTGTGAATTATTTTAATGAAATTATTAACGACACAATTGCATATCGCGATGCGAACAAAGTCGTCAGAAATGACTTCTTACAACTGTTAATAAATATGAAGATTGGAGACAACAACTCAAACATTGATGGGGTAACTGTGGATGATATAGCCGCGCAGGGTATCATATTTTTCCTTG
Source organism: Serrognathus titanus (assembly GCA_039766575.1). Taxonomy (NCBI): domain Eukaryota; kingdom Metazoa; phylum Arthropoda; class Insecta; order Coleoptera; family Lucanidae; genus Serrognathus; species Serrognathus titanus. Next base: position 11,431,034 of record CM077914.1, read on the forward strand.
CCGGATATGAAACCTCTTCTTCAACGATGACATTTTGTTTGTACGAACTTGCTCAAAATCAACTCATACAACAAAAGGCTAGGAGTGAAATCCATTCTGTTTTAACAAAATATGATGGACGAATTACCTATGACGCCCTCATGGAAATGAAGTACCTACAACAGATTCTTGATGGTAAGTACTTTTGGGTTTCTGCGTTTGTTGACTTAAACAAGTTCGTTACAGAAACATTGCGAAAGTATCCCATTGTGCCATTCTTAAATCGAAAGTCTACTTCAGACTACGTCATACCAAACACAAACATAATCATAGAAAAGAACACCCAAGTAGTGATTTCAATACTCGGGGTTCATCGTGATGCTGAGTTTTACCCCGATCCAGACACATTCGATCCACAGAGGTTTTCAGAAAACGCGAAAAACCCGGGACACCAGCAAGCGTACTTTCCATTCGGGGATGGCCCCCGAAACTGCATAGGTACTCACGCTTTATTCCTGCCAGAATCAATAATCCTATTGCTTCAATTTCCAGGCTTGCGTTTCGGAATGCTGCAGATGAAATTAGGGGTGTGCGCGTTGGTGAAAGATTTCGTTTTCACTATCAATTCTAAAACGAAGGTTCCCGTGGTTTTCGATTCGAGTTTCGTACTTACATCTAAAGAAGATATTTTATTGAACGTGAGTAAATGTAACGCCAACAATCTCTAATGAGATTAATAAAAAGAAACAAAAATTCTTAACTTGTGTTTCACTTAAAAAAAGCAAGGTAAACACAACTGAAAAGTATAAAATTATTCGTGGGTGTATTAAAGTAGACATTTTTATTCTACTACACATATAATAATATATTCGTAATCTGTTTGGTTTGTTATTTTATGATTATTATAGATTCGTTTTGTGTGCGATGTTCAATGAGAAACAAATTTTATTATTACAAAAGTCGAATTATTAACACAAATTTGTACAAAGTCTAACAATATTCATTTATCGTTCGCTTCGATGTAAGTACTTTACTTTTATACACCTTTGAAAACATAATTGATTTTAATTGATCTCATGGCAGTTAATATACTCGTACGACGCGTTAATTATTAGCTATTATCATTATTACTTCATGGTCAAGTTTTACGATTGAACGACTTTGATTTTCTACATGAAACCATAAATGTTTATTGCACATTTGCATCCTTTTAAAGAAGCAATCGTCTTATGCATATTCGTAACGTGCATTTCAGGTAAACTTTTATATAATTATAAATTGTTGTATGGTATTTTATACTACAGTAATGCTTACAAACAAAATGCAAATAAGGCGCACGTTTTAAGATAATTTCTTTTATAGATCAATCGCTTATACAAATAGGTCAAAATGTTAAACTTTGTGAGAAATATATGTTGATATATTTATTATTGCATCTTTGGTTCGCTTAGTTTTCTAGTAAATCGAAAACACATCGATTGTATTTAATCGACTAACAATAAGTCAGCCTCAAGGAAGTGAAAATGTATTATTTCCTGGTAACCGTTCTGCTGAAGTTAATTTTTACTGGAGCAACGCTTCTAACTTGCCTACTTTTATACGTAAACTGGACTTTGAAATATTGGCAAAGAAAGAAAGTGCCTCATCTTCCGCCTGCCATACCGTTTGGAAATTTAGAAAACCCTTTCTCTTCAGGTAAATGCTTAGGAATACAGTTCAAAGAGCTGTACGAAAAACTTAAATCGAAGGGATTAAAATACGCTGGGTTTTATTCGTTTGTGACGCCCACTTACTTTCCGATTCATCCGGAATATATCAAGTCCGTTTTGATTAGAGATTTCAGTCATTTTTCAGCGAGGGGCTTTTACTCAAATGAAAGGGATCAACCTTTGGGAGCAAACTTGTTCAACATCGACGGGGTGAAGTGGAAAAATCTGCGAGCGAAATTTACCCCTACGTTTAGTTCTGGAAAATTGAAAAATATGTTCCAGATTTTTTCGGATTGCAGTAGTGGTCTGCAGAAATGCGTTGCCTTGCATGCATTAGAAGACAAGCCGGTTAATATTAAGTATATAACATCCTGTTATACCACGGATGTCATAGGAAATTCCGCGTTTGGATTGGACTGTAATTCTTTTGAAAATCCAAATTCGATACTTTTTGGTCATATAAAGAGTGTCTTAACAGACGGCATTAGTTTACCAAGAGTAGCTTTCTGCAACGCTTTCCCCATGTTGGCCAGATTTTTGAAAATTGTTTTATTTCCCGAACATGCTGTGAATTATTTTAATGAAATTATTAACGACACAATTGCATATCGCGATGCGAACAAAGTCGTCAGAAATGACTTCTTACAACTTTTAATAAATATGAAGATTGGAGACAACAATTCAAACTTTGATGGGGTAACTGTGGATGATATAGCCGCGCAGGGTTTCATGTTTTTCCTTGCCGGATATGAAACCTCTTCTTCAACGATGACATTTTGTTTGTACGAACTTGCTCAAAACCAACACATACAACAAAAGGCTAGGAGTGAAATCCATTCTGTTTTAACAAAATATGATGGCCGAATTACTTATGACGCCCTCATGGAAATGAATTACCTACAACAGATTCTTGATGGTGAGTAATTTTGAGTTTTTGCGTTTCTTGACTTAAACAAGTTCGTTACAGAAACATTGCGAATGTATCCGATTTTGCCATTTTTAAATCGAAAGTGTACTTCAGACTACGTCATACCAAACACAAACATAATCATAGAAAAGGACACCCAAGTAGTGATTTCAATACTCGGGGTTCATCGCGACCCTGAGTTTTACCCCGATCCAGACACATTCGATCCACTGAGGTTTTCAGAAAACGCGACAAACTCGGGACACCAGCAAGCATACTTTCCATTCGGGGATGGCCCCCGAAACTGCATAGGTACTCACGCTTTATTCTTGCCAGAATCAATAATCCTGTTGCTTCAATTTTCAGGCTTGCGTTTCGGAATGTTGCAGACAAAACTAGGGGTGTGCTCGTTGGTGAAAGATTTCGTTTTCACTATCAACTCTAAAACGAAGGTCCCCGTGGTTTTCGATTCGAGTTTCATACTTGCATCTAAAGAAGATATTTTACTGAACGTGAGCAAATGTAACACCAACCATCTCTAAAGCAACCAATAAAAAGAAACAATTCTTAACTTGTGTTTCAATTAAAGAAGCAAGGTCAACACAACTGAAAAGTATAAAATTCCTCGTAGTTGAATTAACTATTGTAGTATTTATTTTATTATACCAATTTCAAATGCATTTGTGGGGGTTTGATTTACTGGGGGGGGGGGGCTTAGAGTAACTGAACATTTTCCATTATATATTTTGTTTTTTGACGTGGACAGCTTAAACCAGCCGTTTAAGAATGGCTGATGTATTATAAGATGATATTTCAAAAAAGTTAGTGTCCACGTTGCTGACTGCAAAGATCCACACGTTGCTTTGCTTCATATTGTCAATTACGTCTTGTAAATTTTTCATATCGATCGCCGTATTCACACTTTCTTTGAATTTTTTGTCGCAATTTCTTTAACATATAAACTGGTGCTTAGGAAACTTCTTTTTTTTAAGTAGGCACGGAAGAAGGAAGTAGAAGAGAGGGAGGAAAGAGACCAAAACACTGATGTGTCTGTCATTGAAAGATTCGTTCTTGATATAAGCTTCGACGCACTCAGGAACGGAATAAATCTATTTCCGATTTTATAATCATTGACAGTTTCTAAAATAGTTCTTTCGCCCTAAAAGTATTTTACGCTTTAATTGTTAATGGATAGTTCTCAGGCTTGAACGATAAACGTTAGCCAAAACACTGACTCTCCTTAAGAGAGGTAAGAGTCCTTTAGATACGCTAGAATGTAAGTCATATTATAAAGAACCCTTCGCCCACGCAAAGTATCGTAGCCGATACAAGATACCTCACAATCCCTTGGCAGTAGGCAACTTAAGCTACGCAAGTGATTTTGGTGGTTTTTGAAAATGTGAACGATGCAGTTCCGTAGGGAGAGAAAATTCAAAATTAATTGATGTTCACAAGTCACTTTCGCGAATGCGTTCCCCTTTTTACATTCAAATTTTATTAAAATGTTCACCGAACCATCTTCGCGAACGATTGCGGACCTCCTTTTTTCTTTTATTTTTTTTTGTAATTAATATTCTTTATTGTTCCTCATCGAAAGGTTTTATTTAATTTAATTGGTGTGGGTGAAGTGACGGCGTAAGTAAAAAGACCCTTTGTCTAGAGCCCAAAGAGATCTTTAAAACCCCAAGGAAATATTGAGTAAAAGGTCCTCTGCGTGGCGTCTCAACCTTCTGAAAGGTAAGAATCATATATATCTCATTGTACATATTTTCTAATTACTATACTTACAATATTGTTCTTTTATTTTCGGTATATTTTTATTTTTTAATTTACTCTCAACAACTTCTGAATCCAAGGACACGCTCTCCGAAAATAAAAATTAAAAATAAATAATTGAAGTTAATCTTTAGCAAATGCATAAGGGTCCGGTGATCCTTACATCTCCGGTGGTGGCAGCTTAATTAATTTTATTTTAATAAATTCATTAATTTTACCGTTATATAAAAATCCACATTTATTTATTTAAACGAAAGCCTAGCCTACAGTAACTTAAGTACGTAAGACTCTACTTTGTTCAAGATGAAAATATAAAATAGCATATTTAAGAAAGTACATATAATCGATTTGAATAAATTTCGTCATAAGATATCGTTTGCGTTTACCGTTAATTCATAATCTAAGCGGAAGATTTTGACATATCATAGAACTATGTAAATCTAAGTTTTACACTCCATTCACATCAGAATATGTTATTTCTACAAACATACCTAGGTAAGAAGACAACCGATTGGATGAAAAATCTCTTCTACTTATGCTTTTTAATGTGCCAATATAAATATTATGACAGTCACCGATTAAAGGTCACAAGAGACCTCAATTTTGCGTCGTCTCCTATCCATATCACTGTGTTACAAAGCGAATATACATAGATTTTTTTTCCGAGAATTAGGTTGATTATTATTGATATCGTTTATATTTAAATGTAGGAAGAGACTGATTAAAATAAAAAAGTCAAGCACTGTCAGAAAGATAAAACACTAATGCTGACAAACAAAATGAGAATGCACGTTTAAGATAATTTCTTTCATGATTTGAATCGTGACTCTGCTTCTTTGAATAGGTTCAAATGTCAAAGCTTGTCGAAATGTATGTATGTATGTATGTACGATGTATATGTATATACTTTGCATTTTTCGTTCTGCTTAGTATATTGCTAAATGGAAAACACGACGATTGCATTTATTTAATCGATGTTTTGTGTAAGTGACTACTTCAACCCCAAGAAAGTGAAAATGTATTATTTTCTGGTAACCGTTCTCCTGAATTTTATTTTTACCGCAGCAGTGCTTCTAACTTGCCTACTTTTATACGTAAACTGGACTTGAAAATATTGGCAGAGAAAGAAAGTGCCTCATCTTCCGCCTGCCATACCGTTTGGAAATTTAGAAAACCCCTTCGCTTCAGGTAAATCCTTAGGAATACAGTTCAAAGAGCTGTACGAAAAACTTAAATCGAAGGGATTAAAATACGCTGGATTTTATTCGTTTGTGACGCCTACTTACTTTCCGATTCATCCGGAATATATCAAGTCCGTTTTGATTAGAGATTTCAGTCATTTTTCAGCGAGGGGTTTTTACTCGAATGAAAGGGATCAACCTTTGGGAGCAAACCTGTTCAACATCGAAAGTGAAGTGGAAAAATCTGCGTGCTATATTAACCCCTACGTTTAGTTCTGGAAAATTGAAAAATATGTTCCAGATTTTTTCGGATTGCAGTAGTAGTATGCAGAAATGCGTTGCCTTGCATGCTTTAGAAGACAAACCGGCTAATATCAAGCGTATAACATCCTATTATACCACGGATGTCATATGAAATTCGGTATTTGGATTGGAGTGCAATTCTTTTGAAAATCCAAATCCGCTACTTTTTGGTCATATAAAGAGTGTCTTAACAGACGGCATTAGTTTGCCAAGAGTAGCTTTCTGTAACGCTTTTCCCATGTTGGTCAGATTTTTGAAAATTGTTTTATTTCCCGAACATGCTGTGAATTATTTTAATGAAATTATTAACGACACAATTGCATATCGCGGTGCGAACAAAGTCGTCAGAAATGACTTCTTACATCTGTTAATAAATATGGATATTGGAGACAATAATTCAAACATTGATGGGGTAACTATGGATGATATAGTCGCTCAGGGTTTCATGTTTTTCGTTGCCGGATATGAAACCTCTTCTTCAACGATGACATTTTGTTTGTACGAACTTGCTCAAAATCAACTCATACAACAAAAGGCTAGGAGTGAAATCCATTCTGTTTTAACAAAATATGATGGACGAATTACCTATGACGCCCTCATGGAAATGAAGTACCTACAACAGATTCTTGATGGTAAGTACTTTTGGGTTTCTGCGTTTGTTGACTTAAACAAGTTCGTTACAGAAACATTGCGAAAGTATCGCATTGTGCCATTCTTAAATCGAAAGTGTACTTCAGACTACGTCATAGCTGACACAAATATAATCATAGAAAAGAACATCCAAGTAGTGATTTCAATACTCAGGGTTCATCGCGACCCTGAGTTTTACCCCCGATCCAGACCCATTCGATCCACAGAGGTTTTCAGAAAACGCGAAAAACTCGGGACACCAGCAAGCGTACTTTCCATTCGGGGATGGCCCCCGAAACTGCTTAGGTACTCACGCTTTATTCTTGCCAGAATCAATAATCCTGTTGCTTCAATTTCCAGGCTTGCGTTTCGGAATGTTGCAGACGAAATTAGGGGTGTGCGCGTTGGTGAAAGATTTCGTTTTCACTATCAATTCTAAAACAAACGTCCCCATGGTTTTCGATTCTTATTTCATAGTTCCATCTAAAGAAGATATTTTACTGAACTTAAGGCCAACAATCTCTGATGCGATCAATAAAAAAAAAACAAAAATTCTTGGCTTATTTAGCATTTTCCAGTTCTAAGCTTCCCAACAGGGAATACAGGTTTTATTCCAATTCAAAAAGAAGGCATGTTTTTGGCTTTTCATCCACAACTGAAAAATCAATCACAGCCTCGGATTAGAAACCATGGCACTCGGATCCAAAGGTGAACGTTCAAACTTGTGAACCACCGGCGGCTTTCTTTGGGTTTTATAAACGCTGAAGACCTGGTTAGGTTTGGCGAAATTTCAAAAATTTTTCTTTGTTGTTTTATAGTTGTTAAAGTCCAAATAAGAAGACAAAGAATGGCTTTGTTCAAGATCTATGTGTATTTGCTAATTTGATTTTAAATATTAGAGTTTCGTGTCTGCAATTCGAAAGTTCCAAAGTTGCAGAAAATTAGGTTTTTAATATATGATGTAGCTAATAATGCACACACACCATGACGATAGAATTCAAAGCATGAAAGTGCTGATTGGTAGTTCAACAACATATACAAAGTTTTACAAAAATGTTTATTCATACACACACATTAATTAGTTCATAAATACTATTTTTAATTCCGCAATTAAATTATAAGACATGATTAAGGATTTGCTTATAACGATGATCTGAGCAAGTTTAAAAAATGCCACGACATTATTACTTATCCGTGCGATATAATCTGTCAAGTAAGAAGTTCGTTTATTCTTTGTTGAGACTATGTATAGGTCAACTGTGATTAGTTATTTATAAAATAAGAGAGCCGTGTCTTGAAACTTCATATAAAATCAACATGTTCGAAGATAAATCAAAGTAAATATGTTTGCTAACTAAAACGGAACATTCATTTCGATAATTTATTTTTTATAATAGTATTCAACTTGTAAAACCTGCTTTGAGAATTTTATACCTTATATATTTAAACGACGTCGCTCAACAGTCCCTAGTATTAACAGTGCAGTACAATCAGGTGTAAACACTATAATAAGGTGAGTGAAAAAAGTATTTTTTAATAAACAAACAACGAATAAATTTGGTTGGTGGCATTGATTACAATATTAGAATTTATTTTTATTATTTTAATTTTTTAGAATCCACAATGGAGTTTCTTCTGAGTACGAGTCTTATGATCGTAATAACATTAATTTTAATAATCTTTCTGTCATTCCTGTACGTGAAATGGCGATTTACCTACTGGCAGAGGAAGAAAATAATCTCGTTGAAACCGAAACTCCCATTTGGAAACTTGGAAAACCCCTGGATGACACTTAACTCACAAGGAAGGCAATACGAAAACTTTTATAGAGAACTGAAGCAAAGTGGTGCGCCTTTCGGTGGTGTGTACGCGTTTATGACGCCCATTTTCATCCCCGTGGATCACGAGTACATTAAGTGCATTCTCACGAAGGACTTCCAAAACTTCCATGCCCGAGGATTCTACTGCAATGAAGAAGACCAACCCATCAGCGCCCACTTGTTTTCGGTGGATGGTACCAAATGGAAAAACCTGCGTACGAAATTTACGCCGACGTTCACGCCCGGTAAAACAAAGTCCATGTTTGAGAGCGTCCTGAATTGTACTGACCCACTCAAAACTAAATTGAGGGAATTCGCTTTGCACAAGAAACCAATCGTTGTAAAGAACATAACTTCGTATTACACGATTGACGTGATAGGAACCTGCGCTTTTGGTCTTGAATGTAACTCGTTCACGGATCCCGAAACCAAAATCCACAACTTGGTTAGGTATGCCATGGATGAAGGTACCAAGTTGTTAAAACTCGCTTTTTGTTTTTCCTTCCCTAATTTGGCGAAGAAACTGAGACTTGTCCAGTTTCCGCAAGACGCCGCCGCGTTTTTCACCAAGATCATAGTGGAGACCGTGGCTCATAGAGAAAAAAATAATATAAGCAGGCGTGATTTCCTTCAGTTATTAATCGACATGAAGAACAAGGAAGTTTTCGAAGCGAACGAGGAAATCGGCAAGCTCACTATGAACGAGATAGTGTCCCAAAGCTTCTTATTTTTCATGGCTGGCTTTGATACCTCGGCCATCACCATGCACTTCTGTCTTTTTGAGCTAGCGTGCCACAAAGATATTCAGGAGAAGTTACGAAAGGAAATAAATGTAGTTTTAGCCAAGTATAACAATGAGATAACGTACGAGTCTTTAGCAGACATGAAATACTTGCAACAAGTTTTAGATGGTAATTTCAAACAAAGTATTTGCTTTGTAAAATAATTATAAATGAATCCAATTTCAGAAACGCTAAGGAAATATCCACCGTTGCCTGTGATAAACAGGAAATGCACCCAAGACTACCCCCTTCCCTCTACTAATCACATCATCAAAGAAGGGACGGAAATAGTCGTGCCCATCTTAGGTCTTCATCATGATCCCGAATTCTATCCCGAACCGGACAAATTCGATCCGGAGCGATTTTCAGATGAAAACAAAAAGAACCGCCCCGGTTATGCTTACTTACCATTCGGAGAAGGCCCGAGGCATTGCATAGGTACGTCAGCAATCACAAAATAACATTCTGAACGAGTTTTAAAAAATTGAAATTACAGGTTTGCGGTTTGGAACCATGACGGCGAAAACTGGCCTGGCAACGATGATTAAGAACTTCCGATTCTCCTTAAACCCAAAAATTAAACTGCCTCTGGTGTTCAATTCGCAATTCTTGTTGACCCCCACCGAGAATATACTTTTAGATGTAGAAACTGTGATTGACTGATTATATTAATTTAATAGTTGTGATTTCAGGAAAATAAAATTTTATGTTGTACAGTAGAACCCCTTTAACACTTTTTAATACGTAGAATTCATACCTTATTAAGTTGAAACTTTAAAAACATTCTAATTTAAAATCTATGAGGGTCAAGAACAATCCTCAAGATACTCCTCTTGGGTTTTGGTCAGTCGCAGTTAGATTTGACATTTTCTAACGTAATCAAAGCTGAAAACCCTTTGAATTTCATACGTTTAAAACAGATTCGATTCTTAAAAAAGAAAACAATCACTAAGAAATCGGTTGCAATCAGAATCGGTTCAAAAATTCGATTTTTGAGAAAAAGATCGATTTTAAATCGAACAACCCTACTATTCAATTAAGATTTGCTCATTTTATTATGTTGACTGGTCAATATAAAAAATTGATACAGTTGAAGCTATCAAAGTCAAACCTTCTAAACCTATTGTAACAGAGGATATCCACTCATCATATTAAATTTGGAAAGTTCAAGTTAGGGATGTTAATTTCATCCCATCTTGAACATACTTTACAAAAGTTCGTTTTGGCTACTGTCCGATTAGGCGCAAAAGTAAACACTTCTTGATCTATTGTGGATTGATTTCATTTTGACCTCGGTCCGTGTATTGAGAAAAACTTGTTAATTACCTCTTAAAATTATGTAGCTTCAACTGGCCTATTTAGACCTCGCTTCGAGTAGTGATAAAACGATTTTATTGGATCATGATTGCACCAATCAGATTTTTTTATAAGCGAACCACCCATTACTGCTCCACATATAAAAAAGCAAAAGCAAAACAAAAAATTACAAACGCAAGTAGTTATGCAAGCGGATCGATGACGGTTCATAACATTTACATTTTCGCTTGGTATGGAAAATTAAAAATAGATGCGGTGCATGTGTTTTTATTTATTAATTATAAAGTCGTTCATTACAAGGAACTGCAACTATCGTCGTGCAATGAAATCATTTTTAGCACTACACGAACCGAGGTCTAAACAGATCTGCTCGAAGCCACACCGTTTCGAAAGCCAATGAACGAGTTTCTCTCCATACACGGACCGAAGTCGAAACGAAATCAACTAGAACTAGTCGGACCGTTGTCAAAACGAGTAACTTTAAATTATATTTGCGACGGATTAAGGAACAAAAAAAAGGTCAAGAGAAATTTAAAAAAATATTACACATTTACATTTGTCATCTTTCGAGTCTTTTGCAAATTCCGTCAAGAATAACCAATCAAACAACGGCATGGAAGTGGATAATTAAAAGCACAAACCAAAAAGAAAAAACGAAAAGAAACTACATTATGAATTGAGGAGGGGGCAACACAATAAATAAAAAGAGATTACGGTCCTGATTGGAAACGCTAACTTTAATTTCGTCTCTTTACTTACTTAAAGAAAAAAAGATGCGCTCGTTGAGAACCAAATGAAAGACAAGAAAAAAGAAAGAATAATAGTGTATATTATAATTAAGCGCCATCTATTCTAGAAGAAAAGAAAGTGCGCCAGTGCAAATGTGGATGTTAGGAAGCACCCACCTATCCCCATCCAAATCAATTAAAAATTTGAAAACAAATATAGAGGGTGATTCAGGTTTAATCTCGATAACTTCAGGAATCGAAATATTGCGATTCTCTTAAAACTCTAATGGCTGCTGCAATCGTGGTCCAATTAAATCGTTTTAGCACTACACGAACCGAGCTCTGAATAGATCTGTTTGAAGTCGCACAATTTTGAGAGCCAATGAACCAGTTTCTCTCAATACACGGACTGAGGTCGAAAAGAAAAAAAAGCAAGGAAAAACGATTGACCAGGAAAACGTAGAAACGTAGCAAAACAGATTATGTTACGATAATCGGTCGATGAAGAAGAACTTAGACAATGAGAGGGGACTTAAAATCAAAGTGAAACATTCGACGTTTGGAAAAAAATTAAAATAAAGCATGACCGATTATTGCAGAAATGTACAAATAGTCGGGATTCACAAAAGGCAAACAGAATTATTTTATTTTACTTTTCCGGTATTGTATGATAATTTTTTCTTCTTTTTTAACTAATATCAATGGTTTCAATTAAAGACATAGGTTTTGGGACACCAATATGTAATGGGTTTTGATTAATTGACTCCACTGAGAAGGAATGTCAAAGCTTTCAATGCACTTTTAAATATTGCTAGTGCTATGATAAAAATAGATTTGCATAACCCCACGAAGCCTTAGTGGAATCGCGTCTTATCTCCTTTTTTTTGTTTTTAATTGACAGTGAAGTTGTTTAAATAATTTTTCCAAGCAAATACCTTTTTTTTCTATTTTGGTTCTTTAATAATTACGAAACTTTTGTACCTCATTAAAATGCACAAAATTTTAAAGCAATGTATACTCCATTTATGAAAGTATTGACGAAGAATTGAAGGTATTATATTAAAACAATTAGTTCCTACTGAGCGTGGAGAACGTGATCGAAATTTAAAAAAAAACGCTTGCAGCAGTAGTATGATAGTAGTTGTAGTCGACAAAGTGTGAGTGATAGCTAATTCTGAATCTTTAAATGAAAATCTCCTGCATGGCAATGATGTAGAATTGCCTATAGTTTAGGCAACACAATAAGCAAACCACAATTCGAATAAAAACTATATATCTACATTGATTAGGTATCTCGGGTGACGAAACCACGAAGTAAAATTTTTAATTCGATAGCGAATTGTATGTAACCAAAAAAATTAATGGAGCGCTTAATATCTTATCGCCATTATCGAATTTACTAAGTATTTTCTGTGGAAAGTGAAAACCTTTTGGAAAACGATCGATACTTACAGTTAGTGGTTATGTGAACAAGTAAGGTTGTGTAGGTATGACAACTTTGTATACATAGTTTTAAGTGTTGTTAAAGTATTAAAGTAGCAGTTTATCTGAGTTAGATAATACAAGGTTATTCAATGCGCATGGTCGTTAGACCCTCACTAATTAATTTACGAATACATATATAAAAATTAACAAATACAATGAATTGCCTAAGCGTACCTAAGCGGAACAAAAGTATTTTATTTGTAAGAGATGTCTTTATTTAAATTAAATTAAAGCATAATAGACGTGACGATTTTAAGTACAGACCAATTTCGATAAATCGACCCTATAAAAAGTCCAGATATTGTTCGATTTCATTCAGAAAAATAAGTGGAAAATAAAAAAACGTAGCTACCAGAAATCCTAATCTACTTCCTATACAAAATTCTACCCACCCCTTAAGCGCAGATAGTCCAGATTTAACGAGATTGAACTGTACGAGCGACTAAAATTTATAATTATTTCTTTCAGGTTATTAACAATGATATTTCTTACGTTAATTATCTTCGCCCTCACTCTTCTCTACTTATATTTTAAAATCAGCTACGCCTATTGGAATAAAATTGGGCTAAAATCTTTGAAACCCAAATTTCCTTTTGGAAATCTAGACAGTCCCTTGAGTGGACTAGCCCCGGTAGTTCAATTTTCAAAGATGTACAACGCCCTGAAAAACCAAGGCCTCAAACACGGCGGCGTTTATTTATTTTGCGAGCCGGTGTACCTCCCTGTTGATCCCGAGTACGTCAAAAATATTTTGATCAAAGATTTCCACCACTTCGTCGATCGAGGGGTCTACTACAACGAGGAAGACCAACCCCTAATAGGAAACCTGTTCTTTATCGAGAGCACCAGATGGAAAAACCTGCGCGCAAAATTAACATCGACGTTCACCTCAGGTAAAATGAAGATGATGTTCAACACCATGTTGGATTGCGCCTCGCCTTTGAAAGAGAAGGTAGATGAGCTTTCGATTTCGGGGCAGGTCCTCGACGTCAAGGACATTCTGGCCCGTTTTACGACCGACGTGATTGGATCCTGTGCTTTCGGCTTAGACTGCAACTCGTTTAAGAACCCCAATTCCGAGTTCAGGAAATTTGGAAGTCGAATATTCGATGACACGACGATAAAAACGGTAGAGGGCGTTTTTAAATTTTGTTTCCCGAAGTTGTCGAAGAAGCTTGGCTTGGTCGTCGTCGATAAGGACGTCGAAAAGTTTTTCACAGATATCGTAACGGATACGTGCATTCGTCGAAAAACGGAAAATATTGAACGCAATGATTTTATGCAGTTGTTGATCGAACTCAAGGATAACGCCGGTAATTCCCACGAAGCTCTTACTATGAACGAGCTCATCGCCCAAGCGTTCCTTTTTTTCATAGCCGGTTTCGATACATCATCAACGGCCATCACGTTTTGCTTGTTCGAATTGGCGCAGAATTTGCGCGTGCAGCAAAAATTACGAGAAGAAATTCGTGCTGCTTTGCAAAAAAGTGACGGGCAGGTAACTTATGATTTGGTCATGGGGATGAAGTATATGCAACAAGTAATCGATGGTGAGTGTCCAAATGGAATGAAATCGTATTTTTATTTAGTTGTTATTTTTCAGAAACTTTAAGGAAATACCCCCCTGTGCCATTGCTAAATCGAATATGCACTGAAACTTATAAAGTACCAAACTCTGATATTATCCTGCAAAAAGGAGTCCAAGTTGGTATTTCAGTCATGGGGCTTCATAGAGATCCCGAGTTTTATCCAAATCCGGACGAGTTTGACCCAGAGAGATTTTCAGAAGAAAACAAAAGACAGATTGTACCTGGAACCTTCATACCTTTCGGAGATGGGCCGAGGGCTTGCATTGGTGAGTACTCAGGCAAGGAGATTGACTTGACCTCACCTCCGTGGACTTTCAGGTTTAAGATTTGGGATGATGCAAATGAAAATTGGGTTGATCACTTTGCTGAAAGACTTCGAATTCACTTTGAATCCGAAAACGCAGCTTCCTTTACGACATGGCTTAGGATTTATCTTAACAGCTAGAGGAGGCGTGTGGTTAAATTCGAAGAAAATATCTTAATAAGCTTTGATATAAATAATAAAGAGTTTTCACTAAAACTATTACAAGAAATACTGTGATAAGTGGCGTGTTATACCTTTTGAATTAATGAATTGGCATATATTTGACAACTAAATATATATTCCAAAAATGATTCAAAGCAAGCATTTTTTCAAGTCCTCAGCGAATCACGAAAAGATTTAGTTTTTGTTTGGAAAGCTATCTCCATCCTTCCCTGTTCAAAATATGTAATTCTTTTATTTGTCAAAGATCAAAACACAATGATGATTGAAATAAAAAAAAGAAGACATCAAGAAGGAAAACAAGATATCGTACATTGCCAAATGTCACCAGTACAACGTATTGGCTGTTTTCTTTCCATCATCCTAACAGATCATGAGTTAAGGACACTAAATAGAAAGCCGCAGGATTTGGGGATTATTTAGGCATGTAGCTTTTTACGCAAACGAAGTAAAAGATTTTATTTTCCCTAAACGAGCGAACACTGAGGACAAAAAAAAATAGAACGACTATTCGAAAAATTAATAAAACTCAAACGAACCTGAATCCTAAAGTATGTTCTCGTGGTCTGGAAGTTATCTGGACTCTCAAATTAGGGAAAGACCAGTACGACTCAGAATTGTATGGTCTTCCTTCCAAAAAGTTTTGAATTTTTTGCGAGTTGCCGCTGAAAAGTATGAAAATTGTAATTAAAGCTAAAACCAATCATCAATTTGGTTTTCCGACAGAAATATTCCACTTAGATCAAGTAGATACAGAATGAGCAATACAATAGGAATAGAATAAAAAGTGACATAAGATGCTACGAAAAGACTTTGGTAGAAATCGGTATCAAGATCTAATCTGGAAATTCCAGAAAGTCTCTCCCAAGCCAATACACAGAGTTGTTCGCATCTTGTCTAAGAAACTGAATTTTTAGAAGCAAATAGATGAAAAATAATCTAAAATAAGAGCAGGGGTGCCACAGGGTAGCGTGCTGGTACCACAATTTTATCTGCTATATACTACGCAGATAGAAGGTGATGAAAATGAAAGTCTTGTGGTGGAAATGAGTATTTTAAAAGCTTTAAACAATAACGAATACTATTTATAATTGAACTAGAGAATGGCTAATTAACTAAAAACTAATAATAATTAACATCTTTGAAAGGTTACTGTTATATTTGAATTTCTTAATCTTTTACATAAACTATATATAGAATAATATTTTTAGCAGAACATCGACTGTTGATAATACACACATTTAATACAAAAGCTTTTATCGTACACGTTATTTGCTGACCAAAGCTAAGCAAAACTGGGAGAGAGTTGTACGTACGTTGACGTGATTTGTAAGCATAAGCCAAAGTCCCTCCTTCGGGAGTCCAAAGCAAATTGAAGTCTAAACATTTTAACTGGGGGCGGATTTAGTGAATATACTAGAAGAAGCATGTCAGCAAACATTATTACGGACGTCAAACAGAGCTTCCATATCGGGAAATGTAATATAAGAAATGTGACATTTTGATTTGTTTATTTCTCTGAGCTCGCTTTTCGTAACAGCCCAGGCAAATGTATCTCAATATATTCACTTTGGAGGGGCTTTGCCATCACAAACGTCAGTATTCTTTTATTTGTTTTATGCTATTTGATGTTGATTTACAATTGCTGCGTCATATTTCACATGTGGAAAGCATTGTACGTGGGTACTTTATTTTCTGCCGCTTTGTTTAAAAGGGGGCGCGCGCGAATCACAGTACTCGATTGCGTTATTGGTTTTGCGAAATGACATGTACATTTGCAATTATGATACATGATGTACGTAATTAATGCAAACTATATCAAATTCAATTAAACCACTCTAGTGCGAGCCTTTGCTTTGACCAACCAATGCAATGCAAATCCCTTCATTACCTAACGAATCTCATTTGAATAGAGCGGGTAATAAATTTATGCTCAAATCTGAAAATGTGATAGGAGTATAGTTATGTTATTATGTGTAAGTTAAATTGCACGTTTATACAAGTCGTTTATTTATTGTACTAAAAAAATTAATTGACGAATGGCATCTGAAAGGTAGGATGAAAGAAGTAATTGGGGAAGGTCTGATTAATTCAAGTAGGAGAAGAAGACAAGAGAAACTCCTGACACTGATTATGATGTATAAATTGGCAAATCCGTAAGCCAACTAATCCTTGCCAAAATTTATTACTAATAAATCTAGGTGTAAGACGCCCTAATATCGAACATAATCTCGTCACAGTGTGCCTTGCAAAGCCTCTGGCAGCGGCGCACTTAGATATATCTCGTCGGTTGAAGCAGACACAGGTTGCTTTGATCCATGCTCGCCTGCTAATTATCTGATTAATTAATTGCACATTCACTCTAATTCGAATGCTATTTATTTATGAGCAGCAGCATTAATGTAATTACCGCAGGTGTTGTGAAGAGGATTTCATCTTAAACCCCTGATTTTCCAACTACGGTGTATTTCGATCACGTTGTGTCTCGTACTATCATGCTTTATGTATTCGCCTTAAATAATTTATATTATTTTTTTTATATAAAATACAAATTTGAATCCATTCATTAAAAGATACCAAAAGAATTAGAACACATTCGTGAAGCTACTAACCAAACCCCTTATTCTGTAACTCATAATCGTTAAGTAACGATCACGTCTTTTGACCAATCAGTAGATACAATCCAATTCTATGTACTGATTAGTCAAAATAGGTCACTTAATGATTGTCGTTATGAGTTATATAATAAGGGGATTAGTCTGTTGAAGATGGCAAGTAATAAATCTCAGAATGATCAAAACTACAAACTTCCAAAGTATTTGCTAGTATTACTGGAATACCCTGTAATAAAATTCGTTAATTTTATCAGGAGTAATAATTTAAAAATAATTTCCATTTCCTGTAATAACCACGTTTAATATTTTTTTCGTTGTTTTTTTCAATTCCCGTTAAAAAATTGCTTTAAAAAGGTAGCCGCGCAATACTACTTTACATATTTAAAAAGGCACTACGGCGCAGCTTTAATATCGTTAGGCGACCAGAAGAAAAAAAGAAGGCGCAACGAAAAGAGACGAAGAAAATTTACGAAAGCCATTAAATGCAAACTGAAATCATATTACAGAAATTCTAAATTATTACAGCTCTGCACAATAGCGTCTCCTTTGAGGAGCTGGTATCTTAGTAACTTCATTTTCCGCATAGCGACTAAATTACCTTAATTCCCTATTAGAGCGAGCTTATGCGACCTTAATAGAATCATAAACATTGTAAAATCATCTTCCTTCCGCGTGCTACAGACCAGACTGCTGCTGCTGCTGCTGCATTTCCGCTTTAAATTAATAAAATTCATTTCTGTGCAGATACGTACGAAGCCACCGGAAAGGCTTATTTCTAGTATTTGAATTTATGAACCGAATTAAAAAAGAATTCATACAGAATATTCTTACTAATTAAAATTGTCCAAATCACTTTATACTATTATAAGTTTCATAGACAATTGTTTCACCAGCACCGTGACATCTTCAGAACTAACAACAAGTTAGTCACGACGTGTTCTGAGGATGCCCACTGTGCTGCAGTGAAACAATAATTATAGAGAGTATATCGTAACACACCCTTGTTTGTACATAAAATCTTATAATAAAATATGAAGTAAGAAGCAACATAATGTAATGTCTTCTTTTTCATATTTACATAACATGTCTTGCGTGTAAAGCAACAGATACATGCGAAATTATATACAGCCGCCCAGTTCGAGTCCTCGAACATGTTAAATTGGAGAGGCGAGGAAAACGAACCGGGCTTATCTCAATCGTAAGACGAATATTACTGTATTATCATACGCCTTGTCCTGTTTACTTATTTAAGGAGCTCTCCACATCATAAATATGCCTATTATTTATTTAAATCGCAAGGGGGCGGCCGGGTAATGGGAAATTAAGGGGAGACTTTAAAATGTTAAAAAATCATCCCCTCGTAATATAGATTTTATATTCGGTCGCGTCTCGCCGCGTTTTTATTCCGAGGATGGATGCGGCGGTTGCAATCCGATTTTTTTTTTGAGGTTTTAAATTTATATTGTTCTTTCGATTTAAGGCTTAAATTATTAATGCGCGCTTTGAAAGGGTTGACTAAACGGCTTACGGTGTCAACGTCAGTTTTTTTTCGAGTACTTATAAACAACGCGATTCATTCCGCCGGCTGTTACAAAAGATTAAAAACCAAACAAAAATTGATTTCTGATTAATTGTCAACAATTTTAATAGTAATAGAATAAAAATCCGGTTGTTTTGAATAATCAGTCTCTCTCTTTCTTTCAAAAGTACAATGCAATTAGAAGTTGTGAAAAGGAAGTCATCAACAAAGGCAACCTGAAGAGTTCCATGGTGCTAGTCTCGATCTTCAAGGTCAACCCAAGCTTTGCTATTTTAACTTACGACAGAATTTGATCTGACTACTGAGTTCTAAACTGACATAAAGTTGAAGAAAAACTTACGGATATTCGTTTGCATCTACAGATATCTGTCAGTTCAGACAAATTTATAAGAAAAATAAAAGAAAATAAATAAAACTACACAAAAAGCTACCTCATTCTTAAATGAAGAAAAAAAAAATTCAAAGATTTATAAATTGCTTGCAATATGCCTCTGCATTTTGTTTTAAAATAATTCCCTCGCCCCTTAGGGTAGGACTACAATTTGGAAATGGCCCTGATCAAGTGATCCTTTTTTAACGACCAAGACAATAATCGCCTAATCAGATACCGAGGACATACTATTAAAGCACGGGGAAATTAATTTCTGGAAAACGAAATTGATTGGTCACCAGGTGGTGGTGCACTTTTTTGTAAGAAACCTGAATTCTGTATAATAAATTTAAATTTAGAAATTAAATTAAATGCCGACGTAAATGATTAAAATATAGTTTTAAACGGTTAAAAATTGAAAAGATGCGCCTCTTTGTGTAGGAAATCAATAAACATGGCATGAACGTCTTGGACATGTGAATTATCGTTCGATACGTGAATTGGCAAAAGGAGCAGCAGTTACTGGAATGTGAAGTAACTGAGCGGTGAAACTGATAATTGTTGGTATTCGAGCAAAAATGTCATCCAAATTTTAACAAAAATGAAAAACGTGCAACGAAACCTGGAGAATTGGTCCATTACGATATTTGCGGTCCAATGAAAGTGGAATCATTTGGAGGTGCGAGAGTAATGGCAGTCTTTGTTGATGATTACTCTGGAATGTTGCATGTTATACCACTGAAGCTAAAATCACAAATTCTGGACGCTGTTCATGATGTCATTACGGAGTATAAGTCAGCAGCTCACGAAATTCTTCATCATCGTTCAGATAATGCGGCAATGGTTGATCTTATGCGGAGAAATATGATCAAGCATGAGTTCAGTGCACCATACAATTATGGAAATGGCCACAGCGATGCTGGAAGGAGCTAATTTGCCTCGAGGTTTATGGGCAGAACAGCAGCACAGATTCGAAATGTAATTCCATTAAAAAGGTTCAATGATCGAACTCCATATGAGATGTTTTATGGAAATAAGCCGGATCTCAGACATTTAAGAATTTATGGGAGCAAAGCATTTGTTCTGATTGATGGTTCAAAACGCCATAAATTTGAACCGAAGTCTGAAAAATTTGTTGATGTTGACTACGACGGTGCTGGTTACAGATTATGGCAACCGCAAACAGGACGTTTTGTAATAAGTAGAAATGTTATAATTCAAGAATCAATACCATTGAAAATGATCAGAATTGTCACTTCTAGTAATGAAGCAAAGAAAGATTTGATGGATGATAAGGTATCTAAAGAAATTAGCAGTGATGACAAAAATGATACTTCTGATATCGTTGTGAATGAGTCCCAAGATGATTTGCGAAATAAAAATTCAGAAGAAGCTGAATCTACTGACTGTATTGCTCAACGAGATCAAAACAGCAAGCTGGATTAATTGTCAATGGTAGTGCATTTATTGCCAATGTTAATATTTTAAGGACAGTTCAAGAAGCAAGAGCTTCCGATGATGCTAATCAGTGAGAGTATGCCATGGAAGACGAGATGAAATCACTTGCTTATAATAACACCTGGACATTGGTGGATCGTCCGAAAAACCGGAATATTATGCGTAATAAAAGGGTGTTTCATCTTAAAATGAAACATGATGGTACGATTGACCGATTATTCTGAAACGTTTTCGCCTGTTGCAAGGTTTGATTCAGTTTGAACATTGTTACCAGTGGCAGTCGTAAAGAATTATGAAATTTTTCAATTAGATGTAAAAAGTGCCTTCCTTTACAGTAATCTTGATGAAATAATTTATATGGAACAGCCTGAAGGTTTTAGTGATGACACAGGTCGCTTGAATAAAAGTCTTTATGGTCTTAAGCAAGCTCCTCGACAGTGGAATTCAAAAATCGATGCATTTATGCAAAAACTTGGTTTAACACCGACGAAAGTTGATCCTTGTACTTATACATCGAAAGAAGGAAAGCTGCTGGTGGGATTCTATGTTGACGATGGATTAGTCATTGGTGAATTAAAAGAAGACATTCAACAATTGATTGACACTATGCGTAAGGAATTTGAAATCACAACTTGTTGCAACATGTTATCTTGGCATAGAAATCATTCGAAATCGCAAGAATAAAATAATTCGACAGAACGCATAGGTAAAAACTATTCTTGAGAAGCACATTCAGTTGCAACATCCTCAGTACCTGGAATAACGTTAGTTACAGAAGGAAAGAGAATTGATGTTCCTTACAGACAACTTGTTGGGTCTCTGATGTATTTGGCAGTAACTATATGACCTGACTTAGCATATTCAGTTGCACAGTTATATAAATACTTGGATACACCAACTCAACAGCATTGGGAATCTGGAAAGCGCGTTTTGCGTTACCTAGTGCGTGCGTACTGCAGACGTTAGAATTAGGTATGGTTGTGAAACTACAAATAAATTAATAGCATATTCCGATGATGATCATGCATCATGCCAGGATACTAGACGAAGTATCAGTGGTGCTGTGATCATCCTGAATGGAGGACCTGTATCCTGGTTGTCACGCAAACAAGGAGTAATTGCTGACTCTACCACATACGCAGAGTATGTTGCAATTCACGATGCAACTCAAGAAGTTGTTTGTTTACGTCGGTTACTGGAGGACATCAGTTGTAAGCAAAAAGAACCTTCAATAACATATTGTGATAATACGGCAGCAGTAAAATCCAGTGTTGCATCGTCGAACTAAACATGTAGAGACGACATATCACTGTGTAAGGGAACATGTAAAAAATAAAAAAATTATAACTTCTCATGTTTCAACTACTAAACACTTGGCTGATATTTTTACCAAAGCTCTTCCAAAAGGAAAATTTGAAGTTTTTCGAACAGCTATGGAACTCTCAGCAATCAAAGAGTCGAGTGGGAGTGTTGAAAATTGAAAAAAATGCGCTTTTTTGTGTAAGAAATCAAGTCCGTATAAGTAAAAAAAGTGATAGAGTGACAGTAAATAAGTTTCCGAAAAACTTTCAAGTTAATTTTCAATTTATTCAATACTAGCTTTTACTGAATTGTATTCTCCTGAAATAAACTGTCTGTACCTTAGCGTAATAATTTTTGCTTATTGAGTGAATGGAGGTGAATTTAGATTGGGCTTACGAGAGCATACTGAAAAAACAGTGAAAATTATAGTGAAAATGGCAACCATGTTGATAGTTATTTCCCATTTCGTGCGGGACACAAATATTCAAATTTAATTGGCTCCTGTGACGATAGCCATTCCCTTACAAGACATGATAACAATGTTTTAAATACAGCCGTTGAGTTTTTCCATCTTCTTTTTGCGTGATTTCGTCGCGAATCTTCTTCGTGAAGGAATCAATTAATTCTCTTCACAGTTTGCATTCGGTAGTAAACAAAAGAATTCTTTCCGTGAGTGGAAGTAAGTAAGTAACTCGTAAGTGAAACGTCTTCGAAATTAAAAATGAAATGTTCTAACATTTTGGATTACGGGAAGATTAAACAGAGACTTAAATTGGTGAGCTTAAAATCAGCTTGTTTGCTTTAAATTCAGAAATTAACAAAAGCGTTCTCTCTTCGAATTAATTTCTGATTATGTTGTTTGTATTTTTCGTATTGATTTTGTTATTTTATGTTTTGAGTTTCTTTGAATCTTTTTCCAATACAATTTTACTTCTAAAAGTTTAATTTAATACAAGATATTTCGATATTCTTGTATTGTCCCCAACGAGGCTAACATTAAAAGATGACATTCTAAAGCTTGATCAAATCAAATTTCTTTAAGAACAAGAAACAGCAACTAATCGCAAGCGATTAGTTGCCTACGACTGTTACAAACTTGGTTTTTTACAATTTTATTCAACGATTCTATTATTCAAATTGGACCGCAAAACATATTCAAAGGCAGACGAATGGTTAGGAGCACTTGTTGAATTGGTAAAATGAAAAAGTACACAAAGTTGCAGAAATTTATTGTAGGCAGAACCCTGAAAGGTCAATATTGAAATATAACATGTCTTTGAACCTTGGACGCTTATCCGTGATCGCTTTTGGCAGAATCGAAATCACTTGAGTAAAAGTTATGAAGGAAGAATCTTCTGCTGTTGGTTGAAAGCGGTTGGAAGGAAGCAGCTTTACTTCAAGAATTTCGTGAAACTTCTTTTCTACTCTACCCACGTAGTTCATTGCAAACTTGTCTTTTTTCGACGGTATTTAACAATTAGGAAGTCATCTTCTATAAATTTAAGCCACTCGTCATTTTCATTGTCTTCTTCCTATTCAGAAGAAGAATATGATGTGATGATTTCTACTACGTCTTTATCCGAGGAGTCTTCTTCTTTATCTACATTCTCCCGTTCTTCTAATATTTTCTTCCTCACGACCTTCACTTTTTTTGTCCTTTTTATTTACTCCCTTTCTTCCAATTCTTATTTCTCTGGAGTGTCTGTGGCTATCATGCTTTTTCCGCGATTAGATAACTTCCTTGGCCCAGTCTTAGGATAAGGGCTTATTTTTTCTGGAGGAACGAAAAAAAGCTGGTTGCGTCAATGTGGAAGGGGTTGATTGTTGCCCGAAAAATCATAGCAGCAGTCGTTCCGCACCAGCAGGAATTGGGCGGTCTGAGACCGAAAAACAGAGAAAGTCGTGGTCTTAGAAAATGTTCGGAACGAATAGTGCGATCCCACACTTCAGGAACCCCGATTTCACGTTCTGAGGTGTTGCAACGCGATCCTACGATTTGCAGCATAGGTCAGGAAGCGAGTAGATCTTTACTGTTTTATTTGGACGAGCTCACATCCATGAGTGAACTGTTTCACCGAAGTACTTTTTGAACGGCCCAAACACACACCGGTCTAGTGGTTGTAGGCGGTTTGAAGTGTGAGGAGGAAGCGTCAGAATTATGATTCAATTTTCTCGACAAAAATTGATCCCTTCCAGAGGTGAGAATCATGATTATCCATTAGCAGTAACACCGAATGGTTTTTGTCGCACCTCACTTTATTTTTGAAAAACTTCAGAGCCAAAACGAAATTTTCGGCGGCCATCCAACAGATTTGTGGGTCAGCCCTAATGCTCCCGGAGTTGCACCACTCATCATTCTATTCTGATCGAAATGGACTCGTGGGAGTACGACTACGGGAGGCAAAGCATTTCCATTCCCACTTGCATAACCAGTTCTCCGCGCCCAACCTGCTTTTCTCCTTTTTTTTCCAATAATCTTTTCAGCAGAAGGTACGGTGGTAACTCCGGTTTCTTCAATGTTGAAAATGTCGTTGGACTTAAATTTCTTTTTTTGCAAGACATTTCCCAATTTATCGAAAAATTCGCCAACGGTGGTTTTATTGAATGCTGTTATCCTGGCAAGAGATGTTGCCTCAGCTTTACTTATAGACAATGTAGGGTGCCTATTCATAAAACCAGAAAACCAGTCTTCTCTGCTTGCTTTGTGTCTGGAACTGGAACGCTAGTTGACGGCTTTTCTTCGGTGTCAGCCCATAGAACATTTTTTGGCAATTGATTAAATATTCCTTCAGTGCATTTTCCATATTATCAGAGAACACCTGTCTCGTATGCGAATTAGGTTTGAATGATAAACCCTTTTCTCTGGCTTTCTTCACGTAAAGGGCCAAGAGGGAACTTTGTCACGTTCCTAGAAACTGCTACTTCTCGCAGACTTCCACGGTTGTTCAATACATCTTCCACGGCCTTTCTTAGATCCCCTTCATTAAATTCTCGGTCAGTTTTTATACTAGAACACCCAAACATAAAAAAAGTCTTGGAAATAGATTGGGCAGGCCGGAGATGAAATAGATAGTTAGTCCAACGTATCCCCGAAGGCCGCCATGATACATTTCTTGTTATAACATCAAAACGAATTGCTTGATTTGTTTAAAATAGGCATCAACATACGTCTCTGTGTTGCTGATACGTGCCCAAAATACACCATTTTCTAAAGAAACCTTACGTTCTTAGCTTTAGAAGTTACGTCCGAAGGTTTGAAATATGAAATCTTTCACTACACTTCACCATTTTGGATTGCAGACTATAGGAATCTGTCTGCTTGTGAATTAAACTGCTGCCAACATAGAAACCGATTGTGGTAGCAAAATTCATCTTGCCGCCTGAAAT
Source organism: Serrognathus titanus (assembly GCA_039766575.1). Lineage (NCBI taxonomy): Eukaryota > Metazoa > Arthropoda > Insecta > Coleoptera > Lucanidae > Serrognathus > Serrognathus titanus. Next base: position 11,456,396 of record CM077914.1, read on the forward strand.
ATCAGCCTGTACATTCTATCCCCGTGTCCAAACCATCCCCTACAGAGTGAAACAAAATGGTTCTCATCTAGTTACCTTTGCGTTAAAAATACGAAGTGCCACTCGACGAAAATAAGGAAGGCAGTGCCCTAATAGCAAAATATACATCAAAATTCAAAATGTGATTATCGCGAACGAGTGATATGAATGCAAAGTTGAGTTGAGATTGAAATTGAAAAGAAAATCAACGAAAGTAAGTCCCAACAAGTTGTGCTGCAATATATTCGGTGTTATCTCGTTGCATTTTATTGTGATCCTTGCCATCAGTTCTTAATTCTTTTTTTGTAACCTCATTTTTAAGAAAACCAAATGTGGAGAAGTCTAACGGGGCGAGGTCTGGTGATCTTACTGGCCGAGTTCCCCTGCTTACAACCCGGTCCGGGAAAAACCAAATTTTCTCGAGTAGTATGAGCTGAAAATAAACATTTTCAAATTCATCGAGATGCACCTGTTCTAAAAATGGGGTCAACAATTGTTGTCTATAACGTTGACCATTGATTGTATCGTGGAAGAATATTGGCCCTATGATTCTATGGTGGGATGCAAGATGTAAATGGATTTAATTGAAAAACTTTCAAGAACCTCAAAAAAGTTGCAGCTGATAGTAATTTGCCTTATAATTCTCAATATTGCTTTGAATCCCTCTTAGTATTCAGTTTGGCCAGACCACTAGAAAGGTTCCCTTCCTAAAGCCCAACCCCCAACACCCAGCTCATTAAAACTTCCTAATTTATTTTGGATGTTCAATCCCAGTCCATGAGCACTAATCTCTAATCTATAAGCGTTCTTTCTTTTACTTAGCCTTCTTCATTATCATCAGTTTTCATATTGATAGACCCTTTAGGGAATTTGATGCGCTCCCTTAAGAGAATTAGATGCGCTTTTTTCAAGTTAATATAATTTTATCATCAATAATTGGTTTTATGTATTCCATTCCATTCTTGCGCTTGATCTTCTTACCCTTCTATTTCGCCTATTTTTTTATCCGTTGACATTCTTATTAATTATTCCAAGTTTCATATCGTCATTTACTTTGCATAACCTAGCCGCATATATTTCTTTACTTTCTCTTGCTATTCCTTATTTGATTCAGTTTTCTTTTCAACGCTAAGGATGATAGACATTGCCCTTTACCAAGTTATCAGCTTTGGTTTACTGCAGTTCTCCATTTGCTTTTTACGTCTTTTGATTGATGTATTCCATCTTAATATTTTAATATTTTTTCGATTATTGTTCCAAATATTTCGTAAGATAAGCCTTAGTGATTTCCATCCACTTAACCCCTCATATACGCTATTATGTTCTACCTACTTACTAGTGTGCGTTTATTTCTCTGTTTATAATGTTGTTTAATATTCTGTGATTTTTATTCTTCTTCTTTCAGCGAGATTTTACATTTTTCTTTCCTCATTGTTTCAGTGATTTCATTCATAATCCTTGACTATCTTTCCGTTTTCTTCTCCTTTTTCTACAATTTTCATTTCTTTCTGTTTTTGCTGTTTTCATTTCCAGTTTATTTTGTTTTAAAGTTTCTTTTCTTAACTTGAGAATTCCTTTTCATTAATACAAAATTATAATTTTTCAAGTATGAATGGAACTCAAGTGAACTCAAGGGTAACGAAGGAGTGGTTTTGGGACAGACTTTTGGGGGGTATTAACTTACTGTAAGTTACAATATAAAGTAGTTTGTAAATGTTTTCAGGTCAATGGCAATGTATAAAATTTGATATTTTAAATTCACCAGAAATAGTTAGGATTGATTCCATCGGTAATAACGAATTTTGCATTTGTAAGCTTCCTATAAATAATTAATTTGCTGTAACGCGTTTTTATTTTATTTGTTTTATCAATAAACTGTGAGATTAATGTTTCGTCAGTCAATTTTTGGAACATCGAGAATTGTTGTCTCATAAAAAAACGTCATGGAAACCCGAAAGGTCACTCTTTATTGTTTCTATTTTCGTTCGGGCAAATAGAATTTGCCTTCATTAAAGAATTCGTATTGTGTCGGAGCGCATCGCAAATACAATTTGCAAAGCAGCGCTTTTAACAGGTCAAGTGTTAATTCGCAATGTTTTAACATCGTTGTCCATATTACTTACATAATTTACTACACTATTGCAAGCGATTCGAACCGCTCCGGTTATTTACTGCGCAAAATAGAAACTTTCCCGTAACAGTCGCTTAATTTATTATTGCGCGCGATTTTAAATATGTATATGTAAGTAGACTTGAACAATTTTGTTAATGCGAAAATCTTATTGCTGCAATTTTTTTACAGTGTACTCAGAAATCAACGACGCAACTGGTTTGGGGAATTAATAATTTATTGATTGAATTAAAGCGTAAATGTATTCTATTTATAGTTTTATGGCTTATCATCGCGTTGGGATATTTAATTTTATTATTATTTTTTAATCGGGGATATGTAAATTGTAAAGTCATGTAAATGTTAGGTTTGGAAAATAATAATCGAGTTCGTCCCCTTTTGCGAATTACAATAGATTAAGAAACACTTTGGTCAATGATACCGAAATTAAACACCCCAAAACCACCATTAACAAAAAAATCACTTCACACTTAAAAAACACCCTCTCGTACTAAAGCGCTATCCCCGGGCGCAGTACGCGCAATTGTGGGGTGCGAATCATCGTAGCATATGCACCCTCCCACCGAATTGCAAACAAAGCACGGCCGATTACCGTCGAGTCAATGGCACCCGGAAGTTGGCACATGTGCACGCGGAAGTGTGACGTTGCGCAAATTTTAGCGGAAACGGAACTTCGAAACGTTTCTCGTTCGAGGGCGGACGGACGGGCGGGAAGGCGATATAGTTTCCCTTCCTCCTATGTTCCGAACGCATTTAGTGACCTTTAGCTGATTGTGAAGACCATGATTCTTTAAAGATTCCAAGCAATTCGTGACATCACCGTTAAGTATTGCTTAAATCCATTTAATTCTTACATAATCTTTTCTTATTTTCAACCATAATACTTTTACTCCGTATAGCGTAATTTTATATAGAATCAGAGATAAGGCAAGAAAAAAGAAGGGATGAAACACTGATTGTCCAAGTGATATATCTCTTCATAGTAAAACTATTGCTTAAAGAAATATACTCAAACTCATAGCAATGTACATATGTATAATTGAAGGTCAAATATCGAAATTGAAGTTCAAAGAGCTGAAACTATGGAGAACCTACAGGATGCGATGAATCGCAAGCAACTGGTCACTTGCGATTAGTTGCTCCTTTTCCTTTACAAAAAAAAAAACTTGCTTTTCGTCGATGGCAAGCAAATTGTCAAGTTAGCTAAATGTCAAGTAGTAAATCTATGAATAAAAATCGCAACTTTTCCCAGGAAAACGACTACGAAGCTTGGTTTCATTTAAGTGATTGTGTAAACAAACAAAATTACCAAACATGGTGCGTTGTTAATCCCCATAATTTCCTTGAGACTCCTACTATTCAGTAAAATTGTGTATAGATAATGATCAACATGGTTTTATGGAAAAGAGATCAACTATTACGAATCTCTGCTCATTTGATTTGTGGACGAAAAAAGCCAGGTGGATGTGATGTAACCCATACGAATTTAAAAAAATCCTTTGATAACCTAGAGCATTTCATTTAGTATTAAAAAAGTTACGTTTCTATGGTTTTCTAATCATTTAATTAATTTATTTTCGTCTTATCTGCTAGATAGAAGGAATACAGTAAAATATGAAAATTTTCTTTCTTATAAATAATCGCCATCCTCAGGGGTACCACAAAGGTCAAATTTAAGACCTCTTCTACTTTTATTTTTTGTCAATGACATAAACAATGTGATATCCTGATCCTGTTGTAAATCGTTGTTTGCTAATGAAATGAAAATCTCCTGGAGACTAGAATCTGTTTCTGATTGTCTTGTTTTTCAGAGTAATCTGGATGCCATTGCTCGCTGGTGCCAACATAATAGTCCTCCTTTTAATGTACTTAAATGCTCTGTTTTTACCTATTCCAAAAAAACGTGCTCTTATTTTGTTGAACTACAATTCAATATCAGGGGTACTCCTCTGACTTGGCTTCCTCTCTTTTAACTCCAGTTTTTAATGTTGGTAACAGATTAATAGCTTCCAATTGCAGACCAATATCGTCAGCTTTTGGTAAATGACTCGAAGCGCGCTAATTTGTAATAAGCTGTTGCTTTTTTTTGAATATAAAAGACGTATTGCCCAGTGTGATTTTCGTAAAGGCAGAAATGTAATTTTGTACAGGAGGTGCTGTCACTCATGAACGATATTTGTGCTTTCTGTGATTCTTCTAACGCTTTTGATAAAGTAAACACATCTCCCTACAATGGTCAGTAGACTGGAAGGTTTTGGCGTGCAATTTTTTTAGCTCTTATTTTTGGTTTACAAGAACAATATTTTATTTAAATTATTAAAACAAATGTCAATGTTGGTTTTGATATCTTTATTTGTATATTATTACTAAAACATAACTCAATGTCTTGCTTTAAACAATTGTAAGTCCATAGTTTTGGGCATTCCCACTGGAGTACCCCAGGTTCACATCTTGGACCCGCTCTATTTTCTACTTATATTATCGACATTCATCTTGCTTCTTTCACGATCAATCTTATCACGATCTGCTTAAATTGATTCATTTACATAAAATAACATCGTCCTACGAATTTAGGTCCTTTCATCAACCCAAGAATTAAAATGATTTAAAATAGTATCAATGCTGCTAAATAGTTTGATCTTTATTTTAATTTATTTTTTATAGACGTCTCATTTATACTTGTCAGTTTAGTTCTGTTATGATTTCCATTTTTAATGTTTTGAGTATTTCTCTTTTTTTCTAATGCTATGTTTAAGTTGTCGTTTCAAATAGCTTTCCTTTTCTTGAATTCTTTGGCTTATTTCGTTCTCTTTGTTAAAACTGAAGTCTAATTCTTATCGAATCGATAACTTTCACTTCCTTTTTTATTTTGGTTTATATTTTCAGGACTCTATTGTGAAGATTTTATTTAGTTAATCTTCCTTCACTAATTTACTCGGGTTTGGATTTTCCTAAACCCTAAATATATCTATATTTTACCCATCACTATACATAGTTAATGTTTTCACTATAAAGCCTTAATTTCTACTGTTCGCAAATACGCCTGTATTTCTTAATTGCCAGTCAGCAATATCAATCGAAATCAAAGTCTTGTTGCTGCCAGGATTGCAATACTACTTATACATACTCAAATTTGCTTTATTCCATTACACTACTTTTCCATTTAAATTCCAAATATAATACTATAATGAAATTGCATTCGTGAACTTGATGATGCAAGAAACAGAAAAAAAAATCGGACGTGGTAATCTATAAAAACGCCATATTTTGGAATGAATCAAAATGAATCTTTCAAAATTCGAAGATTTGAAGCGCCGTCTATGAAACAATAGTTATAATAACCATCACCAAAAGCTTCATCAAATGTTTAATTTTGAAATTATATTTTTATTAGTCATTAATATCGTAGATAATCCGTTATTTTTTTTCGTCAAGTGTTCTTCAATTCAAATTCAACAATTAAAAAAAAAAATTAACGAAACGAAATGATTTGAAATAGTTTGGAAAGAAGCAGAGACATCTTTTGAGCATCATGGAAAATTTGTTGAGCTACTTTAAGGGTGTTATTAATCAAAATGAGAAAGAAAATTGTAGCCAAATACAAAAATTCTTTTTTTTTTACTTTTACAACGGATCAAAGCGAATATTTCAAGAAAAAAAACTGTATAATTTTGAAAAAAGAAAGCTAAATAAATCCTACTTAGGCTTTAAAAACTCGAAAATTTGAAGCGCCATCTATGAATCACTAGTTATATTAACTATTAATCAATATAATTCTTTTTATGTCGAATTTAAAGACGTCCGCACAACGATATCAAACCAAAACCTTCACCAAATATAAGAAATGCAACAATTAAAGAAAATCCTTAAATCAAATAATCAAAAAATGGTTTGAACTAATTTCGGTAGTGTCATAGATATCTTTTAGGAAACATCGAAAATGGCTGATATTAATCAAAATGCGGAAAGGAATTTTAGTTTAATACTAAGGTTCTTTTGAACAAAGCGATTTACAAAAGTACGAAACGCCATCTTCTGTTCGTCGGAGAAATTTTTTATCAAATCTTTGGAATTTATCAAAACTACTATTAAAAAAATGTAGCATTTTTATGGAAGTAAAACAAATTAAATAAGTTAGTCTGCAATTTGCTTCGATATTATATTTATAATTGGAAAAATTTTCAACGAAAGTTTGCAGCGGCATCTATGGGCCAGTAATTGTAATTAATATTCGCGTAATATTTTGCATCAAATTGTAAAACCAAAACCAAATTTTTTAAGCAGTTTTAAGGATGATCTTAATCCGAAAATTCATTTGAATTAAATGCACAAGCTTTTGTGCACACCTTCTCTTGATCGTTACCACAAATTCTGAGTAAATGTAAAGGAAAAATGAAAGAAAACGAACACGTCCTTCGAAAGCAATAAATTAAATATCTAACACTTGCAACAATTATTGAAAGTATTGCTTTTGTTAATAAAAGCGTCATCTGTTGATTGGTAGTGATAGTTTCTTTCTTCATCCGTCTATATACTGAAGTATTTATTCTTATACCTTCTCATATTTCTTGATCCCTTTTTTTGTCTTATCTTTCAATATTTCTCCCAAATAATTAAAACTATTTTATAATCTCTTCGTTGACAATATGAGATATGTAAAAATTCAATTCTTGTGTTATGTAAGAATTCACATTATGATTCCTATATATGTTGTACAGATTGCGGAGTTCACATTAAATTTTCTGTCCTTGGTCAATTACGCTGACACAATTACTTGCATTCATTAACGTTACAAACTGTTGATATCATTGCTTCTTTAACAAACACACAAAGCTACAATTAACTTATTAACTTAATTCATGCACTTTATCATTACTCATTAAGCCTTAAATGCATTAATTACCGCAGTATAAACTCATAAATTTCAGCGCTCCAATTCTTCAAGCGATTCTTTAAGAAGTGATTAAATCGCAACTTCACGGTTTTCCGTCGTGGAAAGGAGGCTCCGTTTACAGGATGGTCTGCACGCTTCGCAATTAAGACTTCAACTTTAGAAAAGCTCAGCGTGTGCGCCTTTATACAGTGCCTTGTGTCATTTAAATGAGCCGTATGCAAATGTGACACGCTTTATCGCTTTCACTAACACATGGTGCTATTATTCGGTTGTTATGGGTTGCTTTGGCTATAGACGAATCCCGTTTATATGATTTATTGTTCTGTTATTTTCCTCTAATAATAATAATACCATACTACATATATTATTTTAATGTTTTTCTCTGAAACGAAACTTAAAAATGTCAGTAATCTAATAATATAAATTAAAAGAAAAATTAACCAGAAAGTAATTAATTGCAAATTGAGATAATTTGATAACATAAGAAGAAGAAGAGGATAAAAAGAAGTTTAAACATTTCGCGAATGAGAGAGCACTTGCGTAAAAGAGACGAATCCATGTCGTACACGAGTTCTATATTCTTTCTTTGTAGCCTGCATATTACATTTGGGAACGGTGAAAGAGAGCCGGGCAGGATCCGGCAAGACGAGAATTTAAATATTCATCAGGCAGACATAAAGATCTTAATATCATAAAACGAATTTTCCATTCGTTCAAACAAAAAGAAACCGGCTAACATCTCATTTCCATCTCAGAGAAAGCTGAAATGACAGTGATATTTTCATTACGCTAATTTCGTTGTAAGCAAATTATACTTCTTAAAAACCTCTCTCCAAGAGTTAAGTCTCTCCTTCCTTTTTCACTGCGGACGTTATGCTTTCGCTTATTTTGCATTTTAATTTCGAATCGGGCGACTTTCCTAGCACAGGTACTATTTACTTTTGTAAAAAAAATAATAAACTAGTAAATTCCTTAGATTATTATAGAGGATTAACTTACAAAAAGAAAATTATTAATGAAAACAGAACCCTGCTTATTTCATATTACGGTATCCAGGATAATCTTTGATCTAGAAAACTCCAAAACTAGGATAATTGGAAACAAAGTCAACCAAGGAATTATAGGATAAGTTTACTTATTGGAAGAAGCAAGGGCAATGGAAAGTATCAAAGAGTGCAATGACATAATTTTCACCTAAGCTAAGACATGCCGTTCAGATTTCATGTCAAGAGTTGATAAAAAAATCGCTGGATGTATCAATAAATCAAATTCAAGGACATGTTTCTCAAAAAGAAACATCAGAACTTCAAATAATTGAATCCAAATTTAGTGGGTTTATATTGCTAATTATTTCTTTCTCTATTCTTGCAATATTTAATTTAGCTAGCGCCATCTATTGAATTAAACTGTGAGCAGTGAATTCATATTTCTAATTAAGTTATTCCTTTCTCCTTTTTTTTAAATTTAATTTCAAACTTGCACATTCAATTGTAAAATGCATAAAAATTCACAATCACAAAGAGAGGCCATTTTTGACAGTAACTAGCGCCATCTACCGACTAAAACTACGATTAGTGAGTTCATGTTTCTAATTATTTCTTCCTCTATTCTGGCAATATTTAATTTATCTGTTCGGACCTGCCCGTTCAACTTAAAAAATTGACTAAATTTGACTTTTCGATTAATAATGAAAATTTGTTGTCGATGATAACTAACGCCATCTATTGAATTACACTATAAGCAGTGAATTCATATTTCTAATTCTTCCTCTTTTTTTCTAATTTAATTTCAAACTTGCACAATCAATTGTAAAAATGCATCAAAATTCACATTCACTATGAGAGGGACAGTAACTAGCGCCATCTATCGAATAAAACTACGATTCTAGGTTATATTCCTAATTATTTCTTTATTTTTAATTGCAATATTTAATTTATCTCTTCGAACCTGCCGGTTCAACTTAAAAGATTGACTAAATCTGACTTTTCGATTAATAATGAAAATTTGTTGTCGACGATAACTAGCGCCACCTATTGAATTAAACTATAAGCAGTGAATTCATATTTCTAATTAAGTTCATTCTTCCTCTTTTCTTGAACTTTTTAATTCATCTGTTCATACCTGCACGTTCAACTTTAATTTAAAATGCTTGAGAATTTATTTCTCGATTACAAACGAGAAACCATTTTCGACAGTAAACTAACGCCATCCATTGGACGAATTGGAAATCACCCTGGAACACAACTTGAATAATCAAATTTCTAGGTTACGAACCTTATTGTTGGTTATTGTAGTCAGTTTTAAATATCTTGACGTAATTCGTGCATTGAATTATTATTAAAATTAGTTTTCATATGAGTTGTCACACTTTGAATTATGTAACAATTTTTTTTCGAAAGAGGGCGCTAAACTCAAGTTTTTGGGTATTCATATTCACATTACTGAATTTTCTATAAAATTATCTTTTCAATGATATGCTACTCATAGTACGTTCCCTATTTGAATTCTATTAGTTAGAGAGCCGGAAGCGAGGGGGATAACGTATGACAGTTGGGCAGAGGATAGAAAAGTGTTCCCCTTGGATTATAAATCGACTTGTTTTTGCGTTTTTTCAAACAAAGATTAGGCTTCTTTGGAAGAGATTCTTATGGGATTTTCGTTCAAAATGTCAAAAGTGACTCTGTGGTAATTTGAGACTCCTATTCTATTTCTTATGGCACTTTGGAGAGGAATATCATCGACCACTGGTTAAGAATGTCAGTATTCAGAGGTGATTTGATACTCTTTTTCTATTATGTCTTACGTCATTTCGAGTTGGAACATCATCCTCGACTATATTGCTATGCATATGACAGATTACGCTTCTTTGATTCAAAATGTCAAAAGCAATTCTACTCTGTGGTAATTTGAGACTCTCATTGCATTTCTTATGGTAATTCGGAGAGGAACATCATCCACGACTATACTCTATGCTTACTAAGTTATTGCGCTTCTTTGGAAGAGCATTTCGTTTTAAAATGTCAAAAGCAAGGAATTTTGTCTGAGGATGTCTACAGTATTTAAGAAATGGGCTAGAAAATTAATGGAAACTTGGATGCAAGAGGGGTACCTACATGTAAGTAAGACGGAATCCATATAAAAAAATTAAATATTAAATTGTGGCCAAAAAAAAGGGGTACAACTGAAGGCAGCAACATGGATAGTTAAATCATTACATAAGCCGTTCTGTATAATGTGTTATTTGGTAACCAGATCGGCAGAGATTTTGGAAGTAATGTCATCAGCAAGACGAAGATGGATACATAATGGAAAGATCAGTAAGGAAAAGAGTGAACAACATAGAATCCTGAGGAACTTCGAGGTTCACATACAGCGTTGAAGATAACGCGAGTTAACATACAGCCAATTCATAGATCCTCTAATACCCAGCAATTTTAATTTCTAAAGTATTGAGCTGTTGTTGAGTGTGCGTTTTGCTTACATTTGAAGTTAGTCCATTACTTAAATTCCAAAAATCAACCATAAATCATATTAATTTGTTTTGGTAACTAATTCAATAAATTTTTACCAAAATGATATCATCACTATGATTAGTGAACAATAGAGGAGGAGATGGACTCTTGGGGAACTCCGGCGTAACTCTTACACAAAGATGATCCACCGGTACCTTTCCGATAGGATTGGCCAAATTAAGGTGGAACAAGAAATGAGTTGAAAAGAAGAATACAATAGGGGTAGTTAAGGAGAATGCAAATTGAAAAGACAAAAACGCATCCAAAGCAAATCAATAAAAAAAGGATATTATAAATTATGATAGTATAAATAGAGAAGGCAGTAGAAGACAGACGAATTCATTGAGAAGACAAACAAAAAACCTTGGAATAAGAACTTATTGATCATCCACATGACCTTACATGGAAAGGTAGCAGGATATAAATTCATTTTAATGAAACGAAATCGCTAAGAGAAGAGGTACCTTATACAAAGTATGAAGGGGAGAGGGACAACCGAAGGTAATATTAAAAGAAGATCCAGATAGCTCTCCTGCTAGAACGAACACAACTGGTTCCTTAAGAAGTACTTTTAATAGAAAATTATATACAACAAGGATAGTTGAAATAGGAAAGGAAAATGCTAGCAGAGGCTGTCCTCAAGGTGACGTTATGTCACACCTACTACTGGAACATAGTAGGATATGCAGATGACATAACTATTCTGCTTAATGGAAAATATGAACAAGTGCCGTGCAACCTAATGCAAACAGCACTCACATTGACCGAAAACTGGTGTGCAGAACACTTTTTGACAATCAATCCCTCAAAGACGGAAATGATTCTGTTCACAAAAAAGAGGAAAGTTGAGATCCCCAAACTTTTCCAAACGGAACTAACGTTTTCAAATGAAGTCAAATCTGGGAGTCATTTTTGACCGGAAACTGAATTGGGGCAAACATGTTAATGTAAAAGTAGCAAAGGCATGCGTCGCTTTTTGGCAGTGTCGCCGTACAATGGGCGGAATTTGGGGACCATCACCAAAAGCCGCTGTATGGCTGTACACTGTCATAATTAGGCGCATGCTTTGCTATGGAGCGTTAGTCTGGTCGCCTAGAGCCCGACTATCGACAACAGCATCGGAGCTTTCGCACGTACAGAGGCTGGCATGCATGAGTGCTACCGTTGCGCTGAAATCCACCCCTACCGCCGCCTTGGAAACCATTCTTAGCCTCCCTCCACTGAATATATATGTGGAGGAGATGGCATTGGGATCAGCCCTAAGGCAAAAAAGGTATGTAATAATAAAGGTCTCGGAGGTATACTGAAACAAAGATTCCAGGACCGTTATAGACAGATGGGTAAATCTAGATAAGTGTCACCAAGCGAAAAAGAGTATAACGGCCCCCTCGCTCAAACTGACACGATTCTGTATGGAACTACCTAAAAGAAGGCTACGTCTACTCGTAGGAATACTTTCAGGACATTGCAAACTAAACAAACATATGCACCACATTGGTTTAGCAGATAGCCCAATTTGTAGAGGTTGCAACTTAGAGAAAGAAACAGTATATCCTCTATGATTGCCCTGCGACTCGCCTTGATCAAAGGTCTCATGTTAGGGGAGTTCTGGCCTGATATGGCTGGAATTCGCAATGCCTCTCTGTCGGACGTTTTTGGTTTCATCGAAAAGGTGGGAAGGCTCGAAGAACGCTGACAGTAAAACACTGCTGAACATGGGGGTTGTACAATGGGCCCAATTGCGGCCTAAGTGCATGTGAATTCTTATTCATCCTCCTCACCAATCCAGAATCCAGAATGTTAGACTTAAGTAAATTAGGAAAGAGGATGTATGGAAATGCATGCAGTAAAAGACATAATTCTAAATCATCAATTGTCTTCTTAAACATCTTAACCAAAGAAGAAAAATAGCAAATGGGAGCATATCTGATGAGAATCCCAATCATAAAAGGAACATGTGTCGAAGATAAACTGTAAAAAGGAAAATGGGTGAACCTAAGAAAATTTGGAAAGAAGCAGAAAGAGTAATCTACTGAGACAAGGCGCAAAAAATAAAATAAAAAGAGGCCTGTCATAAACTCATCTCACACTCAAATATAGAAATGTTTACGACTAACAAGTAAGTAATTTCTGCCATGAAAATCCAAAGCTTATGTCAATTGAATGGAATAAAAACTAGTGACTTGTAAAATTTCCATTGAAAACACAAGAAAATCTGAATTTTTAATAGTTTATAAATTTCAAGAGAAATGCACTGTACTAAGCGTAAGAAGCACAATAAAAATTTTATAACCCATAACGTCCCGCTTATTTCAAAAAGTGCCGCAATATAAAACACTTCGTGTTCACATGCGAGATTCCGAACACGTAGAGAGCGGCAACATTCGGTCCTGTCTCTCTCGAAATTTTATTCCTCCAGGTACTTGATATACAGAAATTATATTGTAGCATCAAAAGAAATTACGGCACTCATTCCTCCTTGGCGCCGTTATAAAAATTAAATCAAATTTTCCCCAATAAAGTTTCCCGGATACAAGTTAGCAGCTCAACTCGAAAGTTGCACAGTGAAATATTGAACTTGAAGTAGATATATGTACGTCTTTCGATTGATTTTGAATCGTCTAGGCAAATCTTAATTTTAAAAAGGCATGTGGAAAGTATTACAGAGCATAATTAATATATGTACAATAACAATTGTGTAGAGGAGATGCGAAATCTCCCAACAAAGAAATTAGGAAAATAAGAACAAAAAACGAATGACACTTCTACAGAGTGCATGAGATCAAATCTATTTAATTATTATTTATCATCGATACGTGAGTGGTTGTTTTAAGATGTTTAAAATAAAATTGAAATCAATGAAAAACGACTGTGGCATAAGTGCAGACTTTTTGAGGAGGAAATATTTAGAGGCTGATCGGTATTCATATTTCAATATTTTTAGCCGCACATAAGGGAAACAAAAATTTCAGACGGATAACACTAACTGAGTTTTACTTCCAACTGGAATGTATATTCCACTTAAGATTTTCATGTTTATATTATAAGTCCGCTTCGCTATGCTTCATTTCGAAAAGGTGGAGGCGCGCTGTTGGTAAGACGTAAGGAAAATTTCCCGCCAGGCCTTAAGAGTTATTGCACACAGGACGGGCGCACGTAAATTTGCATTAGAACACTTTTTCCATGAAGTCTAAACTACTGTCCTAATGGACGGAAAGCAGCGCCGCCACCGCCGCCGCGGCGGCTGTGTTGCTGCATTTTTTAATATTTTAAGTTCATTTTTACGGCCACTGCAATTTTATATTAGATTTATTCCACGTAATGGAAAGAAATACACATGCATGAGACATTTTTCATGAATTTTTCATCCGTCCGCTGCCAACTTTGTTGCAAAACTACTTCGCGTAATATGGTGGAATATTGATTCGATAACGTTATTAAGTTTAAAAGGTAAACAAGTACGTATATTCCGGAGTACGCTATAGTCGGGGGTACTCAACGAACACGCGTCGATTTTTATTCATTACAAAACGTGCAAAATAAATTGTAAATTAAATGGGTAAATAAATATGCAGGGTGCGAGAAAAAATGGCGAATCAACACCGTACTTGGGTATGACAAAAAAATTCTTTGTCCTGGTTTCTTAAAGACGTGGAGTTTTTAAGATTGAATTTTAATACTTTTATAATTAGTTAATTTTGAATATTACGAGAATTTAATTTAGTTTAGCAGTTAGTTCGAGTATCTATTTCAAGCCAGATTTTTCTAAGGCATTCGACACCATCAACCATCAGCAGTTAAATTTTATTAAAAGTTATTTAATTAATAGTTTATAATTTGTCAAAGTACAGAATAGCAGGTCTCAATTGCGTCAAATACAGTTTGGCGTGCCGCAAGGCTCAATAGTCGGTCCGTTATTGTTTGCACTGTATATCACTAATCTGAATTCATCGTTAACACACTGTAAACTACATAGTTATGCCGACGACAAGCAGCTATATTATTCCTTTAATGTTGTTGGTATCAAGAATGCTTGTGATATACTGAACAACGATTTAAATGCTCTTATCAACGCTGCCGAAAAACTTTCACTTAAAATTAATCTTGAGAAGTCTGCAGTGATGTTATTTGACAGGTCTAAAACCAGAGTTATCACAATTCAAAGTTTAAAAATTCATATAAAAAATACCATCCTTCCTATGGTTGAAGTGAAATATAATTTAGGTTTATATTTGGACCACGGTCTTAGGTTCAAGGAACACATTAACTCTTGCATGCGCAAATCCTATGGCATATTAAAATTGATGTATGGCTGTAGGTCCTTCTTGAATAGAAAAGCCAAAATTTTACTAAATGATGCATTGGTTTTATCTCTCTTTAACTTCGCTGATGTAGTTTACCATCATTGTCTAGATTCTGTTACCGTCTGTAGAATTCAATTAATTCAAAATAGCTGTATTAGGTTAATTTATGGTATAAGGAAAAGGCAACACGTATCACACAAACTACAAGATATCAAGTGGTTAAACATGGCGAATCGGGGCACACTGCATTGTCTGACCTTGTATCACAAAATAATAACTACAAAACTCCTCAATATATATATAACAAAATTACATTTCGGACAGATGTACATAATGTGCATATCCGATTTAGAGATCTTCTTACTCCACCAGTTCATAAAACTTTTTGTAGAGTTTTTTGGAGATCGGATAATTAGCAGAAATATAGCAAACATATGGTCTCCGCGACCTTGCGATCTAACTCCTTTGGATTTCTTTGTTTGGCCCTACTTGAAAAATTCCCGTTAATGATTTACAGGAACTTACCACCCAAAGAATCATAGAAAAGTGTGATGAAATAAACAATTCTTCCCACATTTTGCAAAATGTTATTAATAGATGTCGCAGAAAAGTTAGAAAATGCCTCGAAGAAGACGGAGGCCATTTTCAACATCTGTTGTGAATTCACGTTCAACGTTATTTTCATGTTTTATTTTGTTTGGTTTTAAATACGTAATAAATCGTAATTATTGGTTATGATTTTCTGTTGACGTTATGTCAAGATTAAATGTCAATTTGGCGTTTACTGATCAGTGAGCAACATACGTGCACATGCGAAAAAATGAAAGGAACACACAAGACGGGAAAACTTTTTGTACACTTGTTATGTTTGAGAATGGACTAATTCGATGGAGATGAATACTGCAATGTGTAGATGTTTTTTTTCGACAACTTTGTTGCAAGGTTAATCTCAGCACCATGATGGCGAAGCCACTCCTGAGAGTGGAAACCACTTTACAACATTTCTTTATACTAACTCTATTTTTCTTGAGATTGTCAAGTACAGGCTGACTATTTGATCCAACGTTCTTCTAAGTATGCGTCAAAAATGCCACAGATAAATTATGTTTGGACATTTTTTTGAAAAATTTGGAATCCCATGTAGGGAAAGGGTAATTTTTTTGTCTAGGATCAGCTGGATCAGAACTCCTAGACCTCACCAAAATGTCACATACACCCAATCGTCATAAACCAAACAGGCAGCTTGGTGCTGACTTGCCATTTATCCCGCACCCTGTACACTGAGCGATATAATTGTAAATGTAAAAATAAGAATCATATTAAATTATCAGAGGTTACAGTTTTATAAAAGAACGTTTTTTCATATAATTTCAGAAATAAAACCAAGTCAATACAAAGAAGAAAACAAAAAAGATGTTCGTTCTGATCACTCTAGACATTATGAATACTTTCCATGCGGTAAATTGGAATATAAAGAAAGAAGAATTATGGAGGAGGGAAAGAGGAACATTTTTTTATTACCTGGGGAACATAATAGGAAACAGTCAAATTGAAGTAGAGGTAAGGAAAAGGATTCCAGCTTTGTTGAGGTAACTCAGTGATCAATCCTGGGCCCTATATTACAGAACTTAATTTACCACAGTTTCCAGACAACGAAGCATCGGCAAAAGAAGTGATAAATCTCGAATACAAAAGCAATGAAACACCAAGAAGGATCGAAGTCCTTTCCAGCTTGTTGCAGAAAATACTATTGGGAAAGATAAACTTTCGGGAGTTTGATTTTAAAACAGGCAGACAATGAATAAAGACAATGGGGTAATAACTGATAGAAATCAAGAAAAATCTAAAATTTGGTGCATGAGAACAACACGTCACCAAAGAGCACAGAGAGAAGCAGGGTTGATCAAAATTACGCCCAAACGCAAGGACTGAGTGGTCCAAGGTCCAAACTAAGTATTATAACAAAAGCTCTTGTCGTGCCCGAGAAGGAAAACAAACATGGGTAGTACGAGAAGATGGGAAAAGAAAAGCGAGTGAAGATATCATAAAAAAATGGCATGGCAAGTAAGGTGAGAATATGCTTAGGTGGCACGATGGACATAAGAAGAAGTGACATAATCATTTAGCGCAAGTATTATGACGAAGAAATAGACACGCGCGAGGATAGAATCTACAGCAGATAGACAATGGAAAGGAAAATGCACTCAGAAGCGTTAATACTTACCACGTTACAGAGTAAAGATAAATAGAATATAACCAGGACATGCACAGAAGCGGCCGAAAAAGACGAATTTATTCAGGCACGACCATCACTTCTGGAAAGTGATACCACAATGGAATGGAGTGATCATAGTAAGTAGGTTTAGTTCAAAAGTCATCGAAATCCTTTCTCCAGACGAATCCAATTTGAAGATTTCCCTACCTCAGTAAAAAAGGCCTCTCTATAAAATACAAGGTCTTCCACGACATAACGGCCACAGGCTCAAGGATGAGTTGCTTATGTCGAAAACCTCTAATGAACATATCGACGGTTGTATGACAAAAGGGCGTAAGCGCAAAAAATCAGAAAATGAGATTATGTTAAATGTTAAATGTTATGAATGAATGCACAATCAGGCCATTCCTACTGCAGTTATAACCGCCAGAAATTCTGGAAACGACAGTTTCGGCTTCCAACTAAAATGAAGTACTGAAAATAAAAGGCACATGTCTGGCCAAAGCGCCACTTCAGCGCTTACTTTGTGAAAGAGGAAAGAAAGGCTTAAGCGCCGGCAAATTGGGCAAAAGTATAAAATAAAAATTAAATTAGAGGATCATTGCTTGTTTTGTGGTTAGAAAATGCTGGACTTAATATCCTGGATTGTGAAAATGACGAAAAATTTTATCAAAATAAATAAGTTTCATAATTAACTTTAATTAGTTTTTGGTTTCTCTTATAAAATATGGTGAATGGTGCTTACGCCCTTTTGTCGCGCAACCGTCGACATGCCTTAGTGATAATGAAGCTACGGCAATTTTAAGTTAAGTGGACCTTATACAGGCTGTTTCAAAACATATGTCTTCAATTAAAACTTTAGGTATCTCATTATAAAAGAGATTGATACTCCAAATCTGAACGGCATTGCTCAAAAATGAAAAACTGACTTAGAACAAGCACGTGCATTTCCTTTATTTTGAAACCTCTGCTTACTTTATGACTTGTTGAGGCAAGTTCGTTTTCAATAAAAGCAAAAACTGCAATAAATTTTTTATTTACGTTTGAAAGAATTAGGTCAACGTCTCAGTTGCCGCGCGCGTCATCGGCAATTTTTTTTATATCCATTTGTGTTTTACCGACAATTACTGGCATAGCGAAATGCGTTTTTCGTTGCATTACATGTTTATTTCTTGCTTATTCAGCAGTTCTTTTAATAGCTTATTAAAAAGTCGACATAATCAACACACCTAGTCATAATTTGTATTTTAAACGCAAACTTAACTTATTTAATTTAAAAGTTTGTAGTTTGCTTTGTTCATGTCACGGTTTGTGCAGCTTATGAAAAAATAAATTGCAGCTTTCTTAAGGAAGTAGGTACAATGTGACAAGCATCGTTGTATTAAATAAAATTTAACAAATCGTAATTTAAGAATTGAAAGTGTACGTCTACGGCTAGCAAGATGCGAAATAAAAAAAACCTCCCTAATGTAAGTATCGGTGAATTTATGACAGCATGATAATAATAATAAAAGCAAACAATAAACTACGAGATACGAAACTGATAGCGTTTTCGACTCTGAGAGTATGTCTATCCTACGTTATTACATAAGGTTAAAACAAGGTGGAAATAATTTGAAATTGCTGTAGAGAATCAGTCAAAAACGCTATGAGCCAGATGAATTTTATTTTATGACAGTGCAATTGTTCTAGGGCTAATGTAGGTAAACGTTTCTGAAAATTCCGAATTATTTTAAATCAGAATTAAATTTTCATCACGAAAACTAATTGAGTTACTCGTTTTTTGGATTTAATTAATATTTATCAACATTTTTAGTAAATATTTGTTTTCGTCTTATTGATGAACATAAACGTTCGTTGGCCACAAACAAAAAGCCGAATGTTGTTTCTTAGTTTTTTAAATTTAATAACGGAAGAAATAGAAACTAAATGGCAGTGTTTTTATTTAAAAACGGTGTTGAAAATATTGACCCATTATTCCCCAAATGCAATTGTACAAGACGACGCTTTATATTTTGAGCAGCACGGGTAAGCATTTCAGTTTGACATTTCTTAAAAATAAATTTAAGTTGAGGTATATGCGGATTTAGGTTCGTGGTCAATTTTGACCATTTTTTTTTATTCTATCGCTTTATATTTCCTGCAGACTTTTACTAGACCATTCGACTTGAGAAACTCTGTATATGAACTATTACGGAGCGCGTTGTAATAATTTTTTTTTAAATGCAGCTGTACTTAAAATTTAATTTAATTTTATTAATTAAGCTTAGCCTTGAGATCTATTAAATAAATTATAAATCGAAGTGTTATAAGTGGTTATATTAAATAAATAAATAAATTATACGTGCTGAAAGATGTTTTATGTTTTACACATATTCGTTTGCATGGAATTAATTCGAATTCAGGTTTTTGATTATGCGAATGCCTTAATATATCCGGTATTTTATCAATCTTAAGGAAATAATTAACGTAATTTCTTGTTCATTAAAATTTTTTGAATTTTATCATCTCCACTTAAATATTAATGAAATGAAATATCTTACAAAGCAAGCCAAATGCAAATTCATTACATATATAGGGTGTTTTATTCCGATGTCGGGATTTTGATGATCATGTGCTTTGTTTGGCAATTATTGGTTTATAATTTATTATTGGTAAATGCAATTGGATCTTTTGACTTTTCTCGCTGTGGTTTAACGAAGCAGTATTTCCAAAGCATGTTGCTGGATGTTTTTATTTATTTTGACCCCTAGAATTAATCTTTGGAAGATTGTGTCGGTTTTGATACGCCTACCCTGTATATGTAAATTTTGCGAATTTGAATATTATATTCTGTACAATAGTTAATTGAGCGAAATTAAACAAAGTGAAATATGAAATGAATGAATTAAAATATTTGAAACGTATGCGCTCCAGCTGTACCTATCGAATTACCGCGGCAGTTATTTTAAAATTCGCATTATGAAAGCGAATTAGAACGTAAAAGCAAGTAGATAATTATTTTAAAGAATATTTGCATACCGAAAGAGCCGCCGGCGATTTTAAATCATTTTTATATCGAAACGCAAACACGGCTCGTATATTGGACAGTTCAATTTGAAATATAATTTCTGACTTCGCAAATATTAGCATTTCATATTTACTCCATTACTGCACATGTTAAAGGCAGCCGACCAAATGCTTTCAAAACATAAATATTCCATATTTTTGCGTGCGCTTTATTGGATGACTTTGGCTGCCGGCTATGTGACGAATTTAAATTACATAAGGACACCCATCGTTCTGAATAATTTTGAAATAAATTTACCGAATGTATGTTTTCGAGATTACATAGGATTTTATTTCGAATTTGAATATTATTTACCTCGTGTTTTCCTAAAGGGATTTCAAAAATATATGTTCTCTGAAATTTCGACCTCACTTCAAATATGAATTACATTTAATACAAATTTATACCTACTCGTCATCATCATGATACATATACTGTTTTAATAATTTTTATAAACGACTACATATTGGGGAAGGTTCGCTGGTAAAGCTGGAAATTACAAGAACATAAATTAGCTGTGGTCTTGTCAAGTACAAAGCAAGACAACTGACACATATCCAGTGGGATAATTAACACTTTATGACGTCATCAATTAATTAGTAGCGCAGCAGCTTTGCCTCGCAGCATCTGTAATTATATTAACATTGTAATTGATCCTAATTAGGCGATAAGCGCGCTCCGCTAGGGCAACATGTTAAGCAATTTACATATACACAGACAATACCAAATATCCCACATACGAGCATATAGTATTCTGTCTGATTAACACCATCAACATCCTCTCCTTTTTTTTGACAACAATTTGATAAATTAATTCCAAATATAAATAATAAAAAACTAATAAGCGATTTCCTATACAGATTATTTCGCGGAATCTTGCAAAAGGGCGGAGTCATAATAGAAATGAATATAATATAAAATAAAGATTCCCTTATGTAAGACTCAACTACGCACGTCAAGAGCTCCTTAATTTAATAATTACTTTAAACACTTATTAATTAACAGCATCACGCAGCAGAAATTAACGAATCCATCAGTGAGTGTTAGAGGGGAGCGTTAAAATCCTCAATCTAACAAGTCATGATGTCATATGTATGTTAGTTAATTACTCTGTCGGCGTTTTGGCCGCACGAAGCCGTTACATAATGCTGCTTAATTGTCGGTGATTATCCGAAAATCTATCGCCTCTGATAGACAGGGTGGCACGAATCATTTTTCTCCGACGCTTCATTATGTCAGGATGAGTGTTAATTTAATGAACGGTGACGAAATTGATTGTACTCACCTATCGCCGAAAGGAAATATGTGATGCGGAAATGGTGGAGGCACCGGCCTTTGCGGTTCTGAAGACGCCGATGGTGTTGGGCTGTGCGGGGATGAAGGGCTTGAGGGGGCCGCTTCCGTTACGCTTCTAACTTGCTCTGGCGATTCTCTGCCGCTGCTTCGGCTTGAGCATTCGCGTGCCATGTCGTCCTCTTGCCCACCATCCTCAAGGGAATTATCAGGATTTATTTCTTCCGACTAAAAATAACAATGTGACATTAAAAAAAATATCGAAAAAACGAAAGAAATTTGATTCTAGCAACGGTCTCCCAAATTAACTGTCTACAATTTCGTTATCAATACCTTTTCTTCTTTAGTTTCACCGTCCTTCTTGATAACGTCTTGGCCTTCTCTTTTACGTTGTTCTTCTTTAAGTCGCTCAGCTTTTCTCCACTTTGCCCTTCGATTTTGAAACCAAACCTGTAACAATATGTTACTTTCTGTAAACGGTATTATTTTAATTCCCGCTCCTCCTCTTGGAAGTTAGATGCACATGGAAAGTCCCAAAACGGAAACGCCAATCAGGAAGGAATTAGTTCCTCGAAGAACATAGAGAAAAAGATCACTAAAGACAGTTGGAATCCTATATTGCGTATAAGAAAAAAGGGAAGCCCCATTTTATATATACCCCATTTAACTGGGGCATACTTTTTTTTGTAAAACTTCTTCGTCTATCAAGTTTTATTTTAGTTTGCACGATCCTAATTTATTGCGACATTTGAATTTTATATTTTTTTTTATTCTAGTTAAGCATAAAAATATTATTTTGTAATTGCCCCTCATAAATTAAAATTTAAATGTATGGTCGGAGCGACCACAAAAAATACCCTTAATTGTGCTACATCAAAAGATTGTGGTAACAGGTTGGAATGGGGTTAAATTTGTTACACAGTAATACAAAGCGCATCTGTCCCTAAATACATATGGTCTTCTGTGTACTTTCATAACAACTATATCGCTAATAATCTCCGCCTCCGGGCACCCACCAATTTATTAAAATATGTAGAGTAAATTAAAACCGATATTTTAAATTAAAAGAAACACGTACAGTAGAAAAGTAGAAAAAAATATTGAGGGTTGTTTATCGTAAGGACGGAATTCCACTGAGTCACACCGAGGCATGCTACACGAAGTTATATCAGTAAATCGATTTTATTGGGAAATGTAATAATAATAATTCTGTGTATTGGCCAAATAAATTGAAAAACGAAGAGCACCTAGAATATAACAAATGAAAAATTGAGTCACGTTGTGGTCTGAAATCAATAGATATAAATACTCATTAAGGCAGAAAGACTTGTTAAAAAAAATTTATGTAAGGAACATTATGTCAACCATTTGCAGAAATAGATACGACTTCGTTGTCTTCTACGTGTAAATGCTGTTTTCCAAAGAACGAAATATTGGAAGAATATGACGAGTATAACAATACGCAAAGAATGGGACCTAAAGTGGAACTTGTGGTATACCTCTCGCCAATCAGTTAATATGATAATGATGATAATAATTTCAAAGTTTCTTGACCGATAGCTTGAAGGTTGCAATAAAAAACGTGAACTCGGTCAACAATTTATTGTTTCGTTTTACAAAACGTTTTCGAACCCGGTCGGGTTCGTCATAAGTGTATATTAACAAACGAGTCCCAGTCCTGCCAAGAAAGGGGAGAGACTAAGAATTTTGGCAATTGTGGTAATATGGGGGAAATAAATACTCCACCTGAAGACGATGTAGAAAGTCTGAATCAGTCAATGTCGACTTAGCAGTCTGATGAATCCAGGAGAAGTATCTCCATCAGCTACGGCAAAATTCAAAGGGAACGTAATCTCACGACATTAATAACCACCTAGGTGTAAATCAGCTACCCGACAGTGTATAAGGAGTGAACCTCCAAATGAACTTTGAATTTTGACTTAAATTTCACAATTGCTTTCTTACCACACCATCTTCCACCTTTGGAAATATCAGTTCCATTGTCTGTCAATCTTCGATTTAGGCTTTTGCTTTCATGTGAATCCGGTTTTTGATAAAAAAAATGAAATGAAGACATCCCATATCACTTTGTAATCGCTTTGAAAGCTAAACTTATTAGGTGGAATTTCAGGGAAATTCTATATTTCAATCCCCTTTTCCATAAGTTTTTAGCTAAATTTAACTCCAAATTAAAAAAAATTATTCAATACATCAAATATTTACTACGAAATCAAACCTTTAGTCATTTAAGAAATGTCAATCATAGATGTCAATATTGCCAACATTTGGTAAATTTTTTGGTGGCCTAGGCCTTCAATAGGGCTATTTCTAGACGATTTTGACGAATGCAATACCAACATTTCTGGTCGGAGGACCAGAAAAAATATTTACAAAACAATTACACAGAAAAATGTTAGCCTCGAACAATACAGTATAAAATTGACAAACCAATGTGGGGCCTCTCACAACAACACAGCATAAAATTGGCGCCCAACGTGGGGCCACACCATAGTTCACAAATAACACCGCATTCATTGGCGCCCAACGTGGGGTTTGATTAACATTACACAAAACCAAAAAAAAATTGACGAATTCAAAAATAAAATGGACAAGGAATAGAAAAGGCAATAAACAAATAGAAGAAAAATTAGAATACAAAATAGAACAAGGCAATAAACAAATAGAGGAAAAATTAGAATGCAAATTAGAAGAAATGCTAAATGATGAATGAATGCTAAAACAGAAAAGAAAATGGAAGAAACAAATAGCAAAATGGAAAGGATGAATACGAAAATAGATGAGAATTAAAAGGAAATTTTAAAATTAATTGAGAAAACAGGAAAGATACAAGAGATTATATTGAAGGAAAAATAAAGTGTGAAACACAAATCACGGAAGAAACATTACACGAAAAAACCATGAATTTACGAAAAATAATAAAAAACAGGCAATCGAACGATCAATTAGAGTAAAAGAAAAATTTTGGCCCCGAACAACACAATATAAAATTGATAAACCAACGAGGGGCCACATCATAGCTCACAGGTAACACCGCAATGTGTACAAAAAGTTTTCCCATCTTGTGTGCTGCTCTCATTTTTTCGCATGTTCACGTATGTTCCTTACTTGATCAGTAAATGCCAAATTGATATTTAACCTTGACATAACGTCAACAGAAAATCATAACCAATAATTACGATTTATTATGTATTTGAAAAAAAAAAACTTGAATTTACAACAGATGTTGAAAATGGCCTCCGTCTTCTTCGAGGCATTTTCTAACTCTTTTACAACATCCACTAATAATATTTTGCAAAATGTGGGGAGAATTGTTTATTTCATCACACTTAATTAATTATGACGAATGAGAAAATTAGAAGAAAATAAAAGTATCAGTGAAACACCAAAACAAAAACTACAATTTGGCAAATAGGGAGAATGAAAACAAAAGCAGATCAATGGTTTCCTGGCAGAACATGAAAAAATCGTAAGACCAACAAAAAGCAAGAGAAGAAAGCGTGTAAAAAAAGAAAACTAACTTAACTTGGAGGCTTCCGCGGCCGTTGTCCGTAATTTAGTTGGCTTACGGTTGAAATCGCGTCACGACTACTTCTATTGCCGACGTTTCGTTCTCCATTGCATAAGAACTTCCTCAGAGCTGCCGCTGCTGCTGACGGTGTTGCTACTGCTGGTGGTGTTGCTGCTACTTCTCGTTAGTCGATGAGACTGACACCACCAGCAGCAGCAACACCGTCAGCAGCAGCAGCCCTGAGGAAGTTCTTCTGCAATGGAGAACGAAACGTCGGCAGTAGAAGCAGTCGTGACGCGGTTCCAAACCAATTAAAAAGAAAACTACTTTTGTTTTTAGTTTTTCTAATTTTAATTCGAAATCATCCAGCTTCATTCATTTTTTTAATCATATTTTAGTTCTTTTTTGTTTATTTTTTTATATTTGCATTTTTTTTGTTTTCTGTTGATATAATTCTGTATTTCATTGCTGTTTGCTTCACATCTCATTCTTTCTTCTAACAAAATTTAATCATTTTCGTACCGTCTCGGTTATTATTGTTACTATTGCCTTGTTACTCTTTTGACCTTAGTGAATCGTCGATCTTCTTTTATTTTTATTTTTTGATTATGTTGTTTGTAACATGTGTCCAACAGTTATTGTAGTCCTAGGAGGCTGCGAAATCAAACATAAATGTCGGTTCTTACTTCGCATCGTTGAACTGATATCTCAAATAACAACCGTCAAACAAAAAATAAATAATTATTTACGTATTTAATGTTTTATTGCAATTTAAAATAGTAATTAGTTAAAAATATTTGACTCTATATGCATTCAAGGCTGCAATAATTGTTGGATATGTGTTATTTCATTGCCGGAGAAGAAACGTCGATTGTCTTTTGTTTTTCAATCATTTTATACTTGAAATATTAGTTTTTAAAAATTTCGTTGCTAGTCGGTTTTGATTGAAATGGATTACTAGAGCGTCCTCTGTACAGCTGATAAGTTCCCAAATAGGTCAGCAGAAACGTAGCTCGACAATTCCACTGCAAACCAAACCGACCAGTCCTAGTTATCCTGCTGACGAGGCCCCAAATAGGGTCGAAATAGCTGTATAGAGAATCCATTGCAATCAAAACCGACTAGCAACAAAATTTTTTAAAAACTTTCAACATGCTTTGACAGCACGCTTGGGTGCCTCGTATGGGATGACTTATTAAGTAGCAAACTGGCTGTAATTTATCAATCTTCATGCAATGTTAGGTCAAAAAGCGATAGCAAGATGTCTCAAGTTTAGTGTCGTTTATTACAATTCGTGTACATTCCTCTGAATTAACTTGCTTCTTCTGGTTTTCTTTTTCCTGAAAGCGTTTTCGTTTTGCAGTTAAATTAATTTTTCGTTCAGTTTTCTTTTGTTTTTCATTCGACCTTGTTCCATATTTCGACGTCACTTTTTTCTTCGTCGAATCAGTTCTTTCTATATTTATTTATTTTCTATTTTAAGTTATTTTTGAATATTTGTACGTCCCACTGCAGTCTCATCGGCTTCTCTTTGTTCAAATTAGAAAAAAAAATGGAAAAAAAGAAGCGTTAATTCCATCGCGGTCTGAAGTATTCAAGTTTAATTAAATAACTAGAGTTTCACAACTTTTTTCTTAGTTTCGTTAAATCAATCCCATTGGCCCCGTCCTAATAAAATTATTAAAAGATAAAAATCTAAACAAACGGCGTTCAGGAAAAAGCCATAAAGGATAATGGTTTCTTTCAAATCTGAAAATTTCTTGGCGCCCCCATAGGACCCTTCCTTGCACATTTTTTTCCTAATTAGAGGAAAGACGATTCTTTGGGTAAGTTCTTGTAAATCATTAACGGGCGTTTTAAAAATGGTATCTTTCAAGTAGGGCCAAACAAAAAAATCCAAAGAACTTAGATCGCAAGATCGCAGAGGCCATATGTTTGCCATATTTCTGCTAATTATCCAATCTATAAAAAACTTGAAGGAAATTTAAAGTATCTCCAGGAGCATGAGCCGTTGCACCATCCTGCTGAAAATATCCAGATAGCAACTCACCATCATGCAGTTGACTAATAAGTGGATGCAAAATCTCTTCCCGATATCTAAGTGCTGTTAGTGTGCTATTAAAAAATATTGTACCTATCAATCTTCTCCGACTTAAACCTATCCAAACACCAATTTTTTGTGGATGAAGTGGAGCTTCAATGAAAATATGAGGGTTTTCTGTACTCCAGATCCTCACATTTTGGGAATTAATGTATCCTGTTAAATGGAACCAGGGCCCATCGGAAAAGAAAGTTTTGTCCAACAAATCGTCATTGTCAATATTGCTTAAGAATCAATGGCAGTATCTTCGCGTTGGTTAACAAATTTGTGGCACAGTTTCTGGATTTTTTTCCCTGAAATTCTGCAATACAATCAGGAATAGAAAAGGTCCATTCGCCATTGATTTTTTGGGCGTTTCGAAAGTAGGATTCAACCATAAAAGACTTTTCTTCTAATGTGAAAACCATTGTAAAATCACATCAATAAAACATTTTTTTTAGAGTTACGTTTGTTTACTTGTCTGTTTAGAGTACGGATCAAAATGGGAACATACGTAAACATGCAAAAAAAATGAGAGCAACACATTAGATGGGAAAACTTTTTGTACACATGTTATTAGTAATTATAACTTAAGCTTTAAATCAACCACAATAACAGATCTAAATCATAGATCTCGTTGTTCAACAATGTTAAAGCTTAAAGTAAATATCAACCCTCGTGTATTGGCTCTTCCCGAACGCATACACGTCCTCCGACCTTTCCGCATTGAATCAGAAGTAACAAAGTAGGATAGAAATACTGAATTGGCGAGCGACTTCGGGGACGTAATGGAGTTACTGTTTTAACATGTGTTGTACCCGAAAGCTTTATGTAACCACACGATATAACATATTGCCATTATTCATATTGTTTGCTCGCAG
The DNA here is from genome assembly GCA_039766575.1 of Serrognathus titanus. Taxonomy (NCBI): domain Eukaryota; kingdom Metazoa; phylum Arthropoda; class Insecta; order Coleoptera; family Lucanidae; genus Serrognathus; species Serrognathus titanus. The sequence continues at coordinate 11,484,302 of CM077914.1, forward strand.
CGCGCGCGCTATAGGGTAGTCCTATTCACCCTCCCTTTTTGTACACTCCTAATTACCTCGAACTTATTATCAATCTCCAACGATGATACACTCGTGTTTGAATTAAGTTTAACAAAATTCTGCAAAGAGTAGACCTCTTTTATAATTCAAATTTTTTTTCGCTCTGAATTCATCTGCGCTGGGTGTTAGTTACACTTGTGTTTATTATGTGCGCGATTAAGTTGGTAGTTATGTCGCTCGGAGAGCGCGAGTGGTCGGTAACAGTGGCCCGGGGAGATTGCGTCATGTCAGTGAGGTGTGTATTAGATTGCGCCGGCAATTAGAGCCTGCTAATGAGCCTCTCTGGACACAATTACACTCGTCAGGACCCTCCACATTACAGACGAGCTTTCTGCCTCACCTGACGGAAGCCTCGGGGATCCACTTCACTGCCTACCTGTTTTTCTATGCAAATCACTTGTTTTGTAAAAAGAATAGTTGATAGGTGTATATTGTAAAAAGACAAAAAAAAATCTTCATTACTTGAACTGTGTCTTATCTGAAATTCGAATAAGAATTTCATCAGACGTGAATTGGCATACAAACGTGTGGAGGAAGGAGGGTGTTTAATAGATTCAAAATTGTATTGTCATTAATCGAAAAGAGCAGATTAAAAGAAATCATTAACATCGAAAGTAATTTGTTGTAGTGATGAAGTGCAGCAAAGATTTTATTTTAAAGAGAAAACAAAGCAGCAAACAAAAGACGATCGTTTAATGCAAAGGACGGCGAAAGAAAAAAAATCTATATCTTTGATATTAAAACAAAAAAGAAATCAAGGATGCTTCGGAACACCATCTTGTGGTCAACATCGAAAGCAATTTGTTGTAGTGAAAAAGCGCAGCAAAAAAAAAATTAAGAGGAAACAAAGCAGCCAAACAAAAGACGATCGTTTAACAAAAAGGACCATGAAAAAAAAATCGATATCATCGATATCAAAACAAAAAAGAAATCAGGGATGCTTCGGAACACCATCTTATGGTCAACATCGAAAGTAATTTGTTGCAGTGAAGAAGCGCAGCAAAAAAAAATTAAGAGGAAACAAAGCAGCCAAACAAAAGACAATCGTTTAACAAAAAGGACCGTGAAAAAAAATCGATATCATCGATATCAAAACAAAAAAGAAATCAGGAATGCTTCGGAACACCATCTTGTGGTCAACATCGAAAGCAATTTGTTGCAGTGAAGAAGCGCAGCAAAAAAAAATTAAGAGGAAACAAAGCAGCCAAGCAAAAGACGATCGTTTAACAAAAAGGACCATGAAAAAAAATCGATATCATCGATATCAAAACAAAAAAGAAATCAGGGATGCTTCGGAACACCATCTTGTGGTCAACATCGAAAGCAATTTGTTGCAGTGAAGAAGCGCAGCAAAAAAAAAATTAAGAGGAAACAAAGCAGCCAAGCAAAAGACGATCGTTGAACAAAAAGGACCATGAAAAAAAAATCGATATCATCGATATCAAAACAAAAAAGAAATCAGGGATGCTTCGGAACACCATCTTGTGGTCAACATCGAAAGCAATTTGTTGTAGTGAAAAAGCGCAGCAAAAAAGAATTAAGAGGAAACAAAGCAGCCAAACAAAAGACGATCGTTTAACAAAAAGGACCATGAAAAAAAAATCGATATCATCGATATCAAAACAAAAAAGAAATCGGGGATGGTTCGGAACACCATCTTGTGGTCAACATCGAAAGTAATTTGTTGTAGTGAAAAAGCGCAGCAAAAAAAAAAATTAAGAGGAAACAAAGCAGCTAAACAAAAGACGATCGTTGAACAAAAAGGACCATGAAAAAAAAATCGATATCATCGATATCAAAACAAAAAAGAAATCAGGGATGCTTCGGAACACCATCTTGTGGTCAACATCGAAAGCAATTTGTTGTAGTGAAAAAGCGCAGCAAAAAAAAATTAAGAGGAAACAAAGCAGCCAAACAAAAGACGATCGTTTAACAAAAAGGACCATGAAAAAAAAATCGATATCATCGATATCAAAACAAAAAAGAAATCGGGGATGGTTCGGAACACCATCTTGTGGTCAACATCGAAAGCAATTTGTTGTAGTGAAAAAGCGCAGCAAAAAAAAAAAAATTAAGAGGAAACAAAGCAGCTAAACTAAAGACGATCGTTTAACAAAAAGGACCAAGAAAAAAAAATCGATATCATCGATATCAAAACAAAAAAGAAATCAGGGATGCTTCGGAACACCATCTTGTGGTCAACATCGAAAGTAATTTGTTGTAGTGAAAAAGCGCAGCAAAAAAAAAATTAAGAGGAAACAAAGCAGCTAAACAAAAGACGATCGTTGAACAAAAAGGATCATGAAAAAAAAATCGATATCATCGTTATCAAAACAAAAAAGAAATCAGGGATGCTTCGGAACACCATCTTGTGGTCAACATCGAAAGTAATTTGTTGCAGTGAAGAAGCACAGCAAAAAAAAAAATTAAGAGGAAACAAAGCAGCCAAACAAAACACGATCGTTTAACAAAAAGGACCGCGAAAAAAAAATCGATATCATCGATATCAAAACAAAAAAGAAATCAGGGATGCTTCGGAACACCATCTTGTGGTCAACATCGAAAGCAATTTGTTGCAGTGAAGAAGCGCAGCAAAAAAAAATTAAGAGGAAACAAAGCAGCTAAACAAAAGACGATCGTTTAACGAAAAGGAGGTGAAAGAATCGATATCTTCGACATTATTACAATCAACTACCTTGATTAAAGATTGTCGGGTCATTCACGTCCTCATACTCTTATCCACAGTTAACGCAAGTTACTTTAAGTTATGGGTAATCATCTCTCATCATCATAATCGTTTTACTTTTGGAGGATTGAAAAGTTTTAGGTTGAAAACATGTTTGGGGTCTCATTGGAAGACATGAGCTTTGCAAAAATCCGCTACTTCTTATGATCTAGATTGTGTGGATGCATTATATTAATTATGAACAGTGTGATTCAAAGCATTTATTTAAAGGATTACTACAATGTTGCCATTTTATTTGAAGACCACTGGTAGCAAGTAAATGATGATCAATTGTTTCTTTCGTGGTTCAATTCTCTGGTTCATGTCAAAGATGCCGCTTCCATCAAGTGTTCAGAGCTTTTCATACCACATCCTCTTTATAGAAGTCAAAGCTTCCTCGTCATCAAAAATTGTAGAAACTACCAATTGAGTGTCTTTATACAAATGAACTTTAAAGTTAAAATCTTCAATTTTCAGACAAGTGAACAATGAAAACCAGTTCTGGTGATATCTTCTCTCCTTTTTAGGTGTTCTGATCCTCCAGTCCTCTTCCGTAAGGTTTCCCTCGTTCATAGATTTTTTTGTATACCTTCCGTCCTACTTAAGTTTCTCTCTGTCTTATGGTATCCAATTCTTTTGGATATTCTGTCCTCATTCTTTCTTTTGTTGTTCCCATAACAGAGTTACTTTGTTTCTATGTCTTCGATAATAGTTCTTTCTGTGCCAATTCTTCTCTTTACTTCCTCATTTCTTACTATGCCGATACGTGGTTTAGAATTATTGTTTATGGATTCAGTTGTTCTGAAAGTTTCTAAGGCATAGGCTCGTTTTTATGATGGCCCCATGGTTTTAACAGTTTCCAATTGCTTACCTAGCTTGTAAGTAGTCTACACCATGGGGCTTCAGGCTCATTTTCTTATGGAAAATTAACATTAAGTACCAAATATGTATGTGTGGTTGCCTACCGACGCTCTGATAGGGTTTCAGTGCGGGAGATGCGCTGAATGCATTCAGTGTTCAGTAGATGTCGTTAAGGCTAATCGGACCCTCACTTCAATTTTGATTAATTTATAATAATAAGTTATTTACTTATACTTTTCATTGCGGCCATGTATTTCTGGTTGTACATATTCCAGGAGTAGGTTCTAAAATGTAGAGAGAGTCCAGTTAGCCTCAACAGAATGATTTGAGGACTTGAGCGTAATCGCTAACTATGGCTGAATGCATGCAGTCGTTATTCGACATTAGAATAATCTCCGTCTATGGCTAAACGCAGTTAGTGTCAAAAAAATGTCGTTAGTATCTATCATTTAATATGAGAATAGTAATAGCTATCTGTGCTGGATGCAGCCAGTTGTTAGCAGCTATCATTTGACGTGAGAGTAATCTGTGGCTGAATGCACCTTGTGTCGAGTAGATGTCGTTTGAAGCGGTCATTTGAAACGAAAATAATCTGTCGTTGAACCCAACGAGTTTTAATTAAACAGGAACGTTCAATTAAACAAGGCCAGTTTTAGCTAAAATTTTAATAAAACTATTGTCGCCACCACTTGCCTCATCGAACGACGATAACATTTGGTACATAATGTTAATTCCCCATAAGAAAGTCAGCCCAAACCCCCATAGTATATTTCTGAACTTGATTTCTTCTTCATTCGTATCTTGTGTTGTGAATTCCACTTCTGAGCATTTATGCCTTTTACAAGTTTCTCTTTCTATTTCATTATTTATACTAAATTAAACCGTGGTTCATTTGGTAAAAATTAAAAAGCAAAATATTTAATTAATTAATGTTCCTCTTCTTATAATAAAGTACGTTGTATCACTGAGGACATGCTTGATATTAAGAGCAGCTGTGAGTACTCTTCAACCAACTGACAGTTCAACAATACTGCCGCACTCGTTCTGTATTGTTTTCGTAATTGGGACGTGCTTCCTTTGTTTTATTATTTTAGCTAAATTTGATCCTTTGTCCTCTAACGAAACAGTGCAGGCGCACGCTGGTTAATTGCACTTTACGTCGCTACAACACTCCTGATTATTGCCGCCACTCGAAACGCATTCACTTAGATCACTGTTTTTTTTTTCGTTCTTCAATGGCCACTGTTTCGTTCGCATCCAAGAAAATTTGTGCACTGGGATTAATTCCCTTAAGAGAAATTAATCTGTGTTTAGCCCTCGAGATAAATTATTCGGCTTTGTGTTTAAATTAGTTTCCGAGGCACTTACACTAATTACACGATCTAAAATTACATAGTTCGTTAGAGAAATAAAATCAAAATTACAAAATTATTATGTGTTTAATTAAATAAAATAAAATCGTTTGATTATAGAAAACTTTTGCAAGACAAATAAAAAATGTGGAACTGTAAATTGTGAAAATCATGGACGCTGCGTTCAGCACCACATAACGGAGCGCTTAATTGGAGCGAATCGCAGCGAATGAAATTTGACTGAAGAAGTTTAACAACACTTAATGGATTACGAGGGCACTTATTGTTAGTGACACGCTTATTTCCAAACATTTCTAGCGTTTTCGCCCAGTGAAATTATAATTTGTGACTTAAATGCGCATTTGGCTACTCTGGTTGAACGCAATCATAGAATAAGAAGTACTTAAATAAAAATATTTGAAGTTCATGTTATGAAAGATAAGAAAGGGTCGTATTTACTAAATGGAGAGCTTCCTGACAAATCGAATTGTAGAAGGTTGCAGTAAAACAAACGTCACTTGTCAAATATGCCAATTGAAATTTGAAACTTTGCGTTAAATAATGTAATGCCGGCGGAGAACTTCCGCAGCATCTTATAAATTTAATTTTTCGATGAAAAAAAAAAAAACGGAAAGCTCTAGAGACGGAAATAAAGACGAAAAGGACACGTGTGGGCATTGTAAAGCAGGACCTCGTGGCCGCTTCAAGAGATCCCTCGAGTGCCCGCTGCTACGGACATGTCTAGTGTCATATTACAGTCAGTTACAGTCCAATGTCGTGTATTGTTGACTATTTTATATTTTTATACTCAAGGGGGTCCGTTCTGTTAACGTTAATCCATAACTTCATACATAAAGTTTCGTTCTTCCAATGCAAGGACCTTCTTATTAAAAAGAGCGAACAGTATCTGTTTACAAATAACTTCATTAAACCCAACTTTCTCAATCAAATTAAAACGATACGGAATCTAATAAAACTGATCTGCAAGAGAAAGAGAAAAGTAACGAAGCGGGCCGACGGAAGAAAATTAAATTTCGTTACAACCCCCAATTACTATTAAAGTATCGGGTTACCAGAAATCGAATCAACTTTGCTGCAACTCGCCCGAAATATATTTCTCATGTCAATCGGACGTCATTTTATATCAGTTGCCAGTTGTAAATATGAGAGGGGGACCTGGAAATTTTTATAGATGGGGAATACGTTTGACTCAAATTTATTGCTTGGCTGGCCAAGGGTTAACACTTTCATAAATTTTAAAATAAACGTCACTGTTGATCGACGTTAAATCGAGGTCTTTGCGAAGTTATTTTATTTTTTTGACCTGCTCATGAAAAAAAGGTGGATGTCATTAACTAAACGCGAAGTCCCTCTTTATACACCCTCGCATTATCATAAACGAACTCAAAAATGCAAATCAAACTCGTCAAGCTTTTGATAAACACAATGATGAGTTGAAAGTACTATTAGAGTACGTCACTGTTCGTAAGTACCTACGTTGTTTTTTTTCTTTTATAACAATCTTTACAGAAATTTAATTTATTAACTAAAGCCATTTTACACTACTCTATTGTATGTACGTACAAGATATGGTTCAATCTCTTAAACAATTTAATTGTATGAATGAATCAAAAACTATCTTAAAAAATATAATGTATTCTATCTCTAAACCACATGTACACCCCTAAGATCTCTTATTCTAAATATTTACTGTAGAAATTGAATCAAGTCTTGCACAAGAATTAGGGTAGTCTTTAGATTAATTAATTTGTAGAAAAAATGTGTGATTTATTAAAGAAATCAAAACATTAAGTATTCAACGAAGCGACTCTGGGTGCAAACAAACAAACAAACAAATACGATTTGGCCAACACAAGCAGCAAGTAATAATTAACCCTCACACACTATTATTCTCTTTTGATATTGCTCGAAACGCGGCCCAGCACTGCAATATAATGGAATAAGCACCCTTGTTTCAAGCAATCAGCGGTGCGAATTGGCAAGTGTTGGTGCAGTAGCTACTTACATGCTTGTTAGTTTCGAATGAAACGAATGGAAGGATACAATTGCCACTTATAGCTCCATGCATTTAGGGTGTTACTTAATCAAACATTTTATTGTATATAAATTGGTGTGTGACGTCGATCGAAAATACGCGGTGATTTGGTTGTGGAAAACGCGCTCCTACAAACGGGGAAGTACATCTCTCCAATAAAGTACGGCCATCTACATTCCCTAGCACCCTCACGTTGCTTGGCAACTCGAAAGAGTTGCCATTGGTTTATTTACCCCCGGGAATAGGGATTTTAAGATTTAAAAGTTTTAAAATAAATTGTGTTTTAATATTACATTAGAATACTTGTTAATACTAACGACACTAGTAAGAAGCATACATGCACACAAGTAAAAGTAATGCAGTAGGGAGAAAATTTCGTTCATCCCTTAAATTCGAGTCTGTCACTCTCGTATTCAGAAAATAAAATTTCGTTGTAGAAAATTTGCTCTGCGTTAATAACTTAATAATGTTTACGGTGGCGTGTACTCTTCGCGTTACGTACGAACATTTTACTTTAATGTTTCCTAAGTTGAAAGTGGATATAAAAGGAAAAGAGATTATATATACACATCTTAATACGATAAAACATCGCGAGCAGAGCAGCAGCGCTTTCCTCGTTTTATGAAAAGTGTGTGATTAAAACGAATTTGATCTCGCGGAAAATCCTCCAAAGTGAATTTTCCCCTGAAAGTATATTACGACTACCAACATGCTTTTATAAGTTAAATGGACAGATTAGCGTACGTTCTGCGTGTAATGAAGTTTATGCCACTTTCATTATGTCAAGCTGCGAAGTAATTATTTCTAAACATGCTTTTTTCAAACAATTTCTCCGAATATGATGATTGATTAACTTCATTCATATTAACTCTGTCAGTATCACATGCATCTTGGTTTCTAAAATTTAGGAAAATGTTTAAAAAAGTAAATTAAATCATCAATAAAAGAAGCCAATCAACTCTGCAGACTGTTTTTTACAAAAAAATTCGATCCTTTTTTAATATTAAAATCAATGTTTCTTCATTTTTGGTCTTAATAGAACTATTACAATTTTTTGAGTACTGGTATGTACGTTATTACGAATTTATTACGTTTCAATTTTTCATTTCTTCAATTACGATTGTAAAGACCTTGATAATTTTTAACTTTATATCAACAATTTTAGTTACTTTAGCGTTTAGCGCCACCTATTATCCAAGATGACAAGCAAACTCTAAAATGGATACTGTTGGACTTAAATATTAAAATTGAGTTGATTTGTTTGATTCAAAATAATGTGTGCAATAAGGAAAAGTATACTACAAAGTGTAATATTAATCAACAGTGTGTAATACGATGCTACAATCATGATTGTGATGGTGACATCTATTATTGTAATGCCAAAGTAAAGAGTCACCTATTGCGAAGATTCTTTCAAACCGTGAGATAATCGATGATGTCTTTAATTCTTTCATTTAATTTCTTATTCTATGAAAATCTCATTTCGTTTAATAACTAAAGGTCCGTAATTTCTCGTTTTGGTTTTCATCAATAAATTTCAGTTTTCATATAAAAAATTAATCAAAATCTCTAAGTAGGGAAGAGAGATTTCAAACTTCCCGCCAAAATCAATGATAATCGTAATATATCTTTCTCTTTTAAGTGATGAGACTATCGATGTCATCAATTGTGATAAAATTTTTAAAAATTCTTTTATTCTATAATTAAAAATTAATCTTTTACTTTTCTATCGATTTAATTTCAATTTTCTTATAAAATTTTATCGAAATCTCTAAATAAAAAAACAAAGATTTTAAGGTTTGAAATTTCGCCCCCTCCCTCACCTCCGAAGTTAAACAATTTCAAACAAATTAGGTTCGCACTTTCGATACTTTTAACACCTTTACTCTATTTTTCTCACTCCTACTTACATTATATTGTATACGTCTCACTCTCTCAGGAGCGGTTGGTGCACAAAGTGTAGAAAAGTGCAAAGCTAAGGTTCAGACTTGGTGATGTTTTATATTTAAAAAGTAATCTTTTTTTTAATTTTTGTTCTAATTTTCCAAATACAAACTATAATCGAAGTTCCTAAACACAAAATAAAAAATATTAGAGGTTTCAAATTTCCCTCCAAAGTCGATGACAACTAAAGTTGCCAACTCGAGGGAATATTCCAGTTTTAATGTGGAAAAAGCAATCTTCATTTGAGATTTTTATTATGAAAATGACTACGTACAGTAGCGGACAATCAAATTCGGGCACTTCATTTCTAAAATGTAAACCGTACTTTAATATTTTCATGTTTAATATTTTGATGTTAATACAAATTTGACTGTTAATAGTTCGTGTTTATTTCGAACATAATTATGGTACGATGCCTCATTTAAGTTCGAGTCACAAAATAAGGGTATGATATGCATTTCAAATTTCGCGCCGAAAAAGTTGTAGTTTGACAAACCATACATAGATGACGCTATAAATTTGCGTCGAATTTAGTCACTTATAAGAGGTTAGTGACGATTGTATATTTTGTGCCATCTTGTAACTGAATTCATTTGAAATTCCGCGTCGAAAAAGGTGTACTTCAACAAACTATACACAGAAGGCACTAAACATTTATGTGAAATGGGGGATAGCGATACTTATAAGAGGTCAGTGACGATTTTACGTTTTATGCGTTTATCTTATAACCTATCGGAGAAAACAGAGAATAAATTCATTTGAAATTTCGAGCCATAAACTTGTAGTTCGACTAGCGATTCATAGATGGCGGTATAAATTTATGTCGAATACAGGAGAATGGTACTTATAAGAGGTCGATTTTAGATTTTATGCCATCTTATAGCCAGTGGGAGAATGAAAAGAAAAAATTAATTAGAACTTCCGCGCCGAAAAAGTGTTAGTTTGACAACGTATACATAGATGGAGCCATAAATTTACGTGGAATGTGGAAAAGAGTAATTATAAGAAGACAGGTGACGATTTTATATTTGATGCTCATCTTATAACCTGTCGGAAAATGAAGAAAAAAAATTCATTTGAAATTTCATATCGAAAAAGTAAACAATCTATATGTAGATGGCGCTATAAACTTGTGACGAATGTGAGTGAAAGTTCTTATAAGAGGTCACATTATATGCCGTTTTGTAACCTATCAGGGAATGTCGAAGAATGTCGGGGAACGAAGAGGAAAAATTAATTTCAAATTTCGCGCCGAAGAAGTTATAGTTAGACAAACTATAGATAGATGGCGCTATAAATTTGCGTCGAATTATGTTGAATATATAAAAGAGGTTAGTGACGATTGTAAATTTTGTGCCGTCGGAGAATGAATCCACTTGAAATTTCACGCCGAAAAAGGTGTACTTCGACAAGCTAAACATAGAAGGCGCTATAAATTTATGTCGAATGTGCATGGACGGTACTTATAAGAGGTCAGTGACGACTTTACATTTTGTGTCATCTTATTACCTGTCGGAGAATGCAGAGAAAAAATTCTTTTGAAATTTCGCGCCGTAAAACTTGTAGTTCGAAAAGCTATACATAGATGGCGCTATAAATTTATGGCGAATACGGGAGAATGGTACTTATAAGAGGTCAATTTTACATTTTATGCCATCTTATAACCAACTAGAGAATGAAAAGAAAAAATTAATTTGAAATTTGGCGCCTAAAATATTTTAGTTGGACAAAGTATGCATAGATGGCGCCATAAATTTACGTCAAACGTGGAAAAAGAGTACTATAAGAAGACAGGTGACGATTTTACATTTAATGCCCATCTTATAAACAATCGGAAAATGAAGAAAAAAAATTCGTTTAAAATTTCATGCCGAGAAAGTAAACAATCTATATGTAGATGGCGCTATAAACTTGTGACGAATGTGAGTGAAAGTTCTTATAAGAGGTCACATTGCATGCCGTTTTGTAACCTATCAGGGAATGTCGAAGAATGTCGGGGAAAAAGTTGTAGTTAGACAAACTATAGATAGATGGCGCAATAAATTAGCGTCGAATTATGCTGAATATTATAAAAGAGGATATAAGAAGACAGGTGACGATTTTACATTTAATGCCCATCTTATAAGCAATCGGAAAATGAAGAAAGAAAATTCGTTTAAAATTTCATGCCGAAAAAGTAGACAAACTATATGTAGATGGCGCTATAAACGTGTGACGAATATGAAATAAAATTCTTATATGAGGCAACATTTTAGGTCGTCTTGTAACTTATCGGAGAATGTCGAAGAATGTCGGTCATTGAAGAGAGAAAATTTATTTCAAATTTCGCGCCGAAAAAGTTCTAGTTTGACAAACTATACATAGATGGCGCTATAAATCTACGTCAAATTATGTCGAATATTAGAAAAAGTTACAAATAAGAGGCTAGTGACGCTTGTATATTTTGTGACATCTTGCTACTTGTCGGAAAATTAATTCATTTGAAATTCCGCACCGAAAAAGGTGTACTTCGACAAACTATACATAGAGGGCGCTATAAATTTATGTCAAATGTGGAATAATGGTACTTATTATAGCTCAGTGAAGACTTTACATTTTATGTCATCTTATAACCAACCGGAGAATGAAAAGACTAAATTAATTTGAAATTTTGCGCCAAAAGAGTTTTAGTTCGACCAAGTATACATAGATGGCGCCATAAATTTACATCGAATGTAGAAAAAAGTACTTGTAGGAAGTCGGTGACGATTTTACATATGTTGCCGATCTTTTGACCTGTTGCATATACCATACATAGGTGACGCTATAAAAAATACCTTTAGCAACTTCAATAATTTTTGATTATTGTTAATTTTAATAAAGGTGGATTTTTCTTATTTTCGGCTCTGTTTATCCTATTGAAATTATTTTCCATTTCACAAAAGGGAATTTTGATAATGAAAAGGAAATTTCGTACCAAAAAGATTGGCAACACTGACTACAATTATTGCATTGGCTTTCTTTTGGGCAATGAGGTAATTGATGTTAACAATTTTAATAAAATATTTAAAAATTATTAAATAACTAAATACCTACTAACTTATATCTAAAAATTAGTTTTATAAATTTTTATCAAAATTCCGTAAGTATGTTTGTCTTTGCTAACACTGGTCTGACGTTACTGAAGAAAAAAATGTTGAGCACCTTTAATAGCAAAGTCGCTCTCTTTACCTATCTTTATTGATTAGGGATGAAAAGCTCCGTTATGTGATACGTCCACAAAAATCACGTTTGATCCATTAGAATTACAAAACATCAGATTCAATAAACATAACATTTACGAAGCTACATAAGAAAATACTGAACTTAATTTCTTTTTTTTGAGTTAGATTATTTTTGCACGAAATAAAAGCATTATCGGTAAGTGGCGCCGACAGATGTCAATAATCGGTAAATGCGTTTTCAGATGAAGTATTACCGTTAAAGTAGTTTTGCAGAAGCTTAAAACTTATTTAAGACTTCTTTCATCCCCTTCCTTAGCTTCCGCAGACATTTCTCATCTGTCTCATCCAGTTACGATATTAAAGGCGTAACTGTTCCTAAATTTGGCAAGCTTCTTGATTTTATAAACTCGATATTGTCGAATTTATTATTATCTTTTTAATATTACTATAAACAGAATTGAAAAAAATTACCTGCACTCGAGCTTCAGTTAAGTTGATTTTCATTGCTAAATCTTCTCTCGTGAAGACGTCGGGATAATGAGTTTGTGCGAAGGCGCTTTCTAATTCCTCCAACTGAAATAAAATAAGAAATTCTCGCTAATGTGCGAATCGTTTTGATATCTACGGCTCAAACGAAATTGTTTTATTTGTCAAACATAGAATAAGAGACACTTTAGTGTAATACCTGTTGTAATGTGAATGTCGTTCTGTTCCTTCGCTGTTTTCTACGAACGAAGGTATCATCGTGGATTGCTGGGTGATAGGAATAACTGGTATCTGAAAATTAGAAACAAAAGTATATATTAAAAATATTTTTTTATTCGCGACGAATTGCAAATATTTTGGTCTTTCATCGAAACTCCCTAAAGAAGGAAAACAAGGCTGGAAATTATAGATTCAAGCCACCGACTGCAGTCTACAGATTATTTTAGAACCCCATTAGTTTCTAGATCTTAAACTACAATTTTCACCTTCTTAAGACCATGGAAAACGGTTTTTCTTAATCTATATTTTCTTAGAACATGCAGGCCACCAATTACTAATCAGACACTATTTTTTTCTAGATCTATAGACTACAGTCTGCACAGTTTGATGTATATGTGAGCTACAGTTTTCTTCTTAGGTCTACAGGCCGCAGTCTGCCGACCTTTCCAGACCCATAAACTACTACTACTATACTTTTCTTATGTCTGTGGATCCTGGTCTTCTTGGATCTATAGACTATAATCTTCTTGGGTCTATCACTATTTCTCTAAGAGCACGACTATACTATAATTTATAGTCTCGTGTAGATTTTAGAGTAAAGTTAAACTGGATAGACTACAGTATGTTCTGAAGTCTATCCAGTACAGCTTCGAAAAGAAGTTGCAAATAACCGTTTTCCTTAAACGTTTGGTCGAAAATTTTCAAAGAACTTCAATGATTGTGTAAGGGGAGAGGAGTAGGCTTATTAATTCTAGATTATCCCCAATACGATTAAATGATTGTTCAGAAAAGGAGAGTTGACTTTTTTGACGAAATAATTGTGTCCCATTTCATGCAAACAAATTTAAAAACACTGTTCATTTGTGTTCATGGCTCCTCCTCACTCCAACCAACTCATCTAGTGGATTTGTGAGGAGGAAATGTTGAAGGTGTGATTTCCTCCAAATTTTATCTGAAGTCTCCAAAAAAAAAAAACAGTTTCCAATGGCTTCTCGGTGGGGATCATCCAGATAACTTTAAAAACACTGTTCATGTGAGTTCATGTACCCTTCTCATTTCAACTCATCTATTTGATTTGTGAAGAAGAAATGGTGAAGATCACAATTTCTTAGGTTTCGGACTTTTTAGTTGTGATTTATAAAAGAGCTCTATTTGAGCGTGATGTAACTGTAGCTCTTCCGCATCTGTTGCTTCTAATTATTTCATCTTCATCCAGACAAATTTAAAAGCACCGTTCATTTGAGTTCATATACCCTTCTCATTCCAACTCATCTAGTCGATTTGTGAAGAAGAAATGGTGAAGATCACGAAACCTATTTCGTATCTTTTAGGTGTGATTTCGTTCAAAATATTTTCTAAAGTCTCCAACAAAAACTAGTTTCCAATGAGTTCTTGGTGGGAATCAAATTATTTCATCTTCACCCTGAGAAATTAAAAAAATGTCGTTCATTTGTGTTTACGGTCCCTTCTCATTCCAAATTATCTAGTCGATTTATGAGGAAGACTTACTGAATATCACAATTTCTTAGTTTTCGGGCCTTTTGGGTGTGATTTCGTCCAAATTTTATCTGAAACCTTCCAGAAAGTCAGGTTCCAATGACTTCTCAGTGGAGATTCCAAATATTCAAGGCTTACCAAAAATTGATCGGGGAGAGTCTTGGTTTGCTAGCTTCTGCTGGGTAGTAAAATTAGAAAGATGACAAAAGAGGCGGATAATATGCGTAGAGTAAAAGATAATTGATAAGTTTGATAGGATAGTTTCCAAGAGAAGATCTAAAAACCAGAAGCTCGAAGTTGAAGAAGAGAAAAAACACCACAAATGAAACGAAAAAAAAATATTTGGAAAATGGAAGTTGTTTATAAAGAAGATAAATCCAAGAGAATTTGGTTATTGTTGATACGAGAAAAGTCACTACCTTGGAAGTGGAAGGAAGAAAAGGAATGCCATTGATAAAAAAAAGAAATAGAATTAAATATGTACAGCAATTTTTACACGATTAATAAAAAGCTGTCTAGTCGTGTTTTTTCTAAGAGCAGTAAGATTAAATATTAGACTTGTTAATTGGATGATGCAAAATTGGGCGAAATTTTGGAGCAACTCCTCGAAGAAATAAACATCACGAGTGCACCTAAAACATAATCCGATTTAAAATATTTACGAATTAATATACAAGTTACTTTTAAAATTGAAATAAGGAAAATGTAATTATCCCGTTTCTCGTTTCATCAGCAAAAGCAGAGCAACAACTTTTTGCAGGATTCCGCAGCATCTCTAAACTTTAATTTCAGTTAGACGTAATTATATTAGCGCAATGGCGAGGATATATTAATTAAAATCTCATGTTTAATTCAGTGAAATTGTATATTTAATCTTATAATCTGCTCTGTTCCCCGCGAATTAAAACCGCGCAAACATCGCTTATTTCGAACTCATCAAATATTTACGCCCTTATTGATTTAATATTAAAATCGGTTTAGCTCGGCAAATTTTGCTTTTTATTTTAAAATTTTAATCCATATTAAAAACTTGTTCATATTTAATTTTCAATTAATTTAAAAAACATTGTTCTTTACTGGGGATGAATACTTTGAATTTAATTCGCTAGGGTCTTCCGAGTTTAACAAAATGCTACTATTACCACATATAATGTAATTCTTTTAAATAAATAATTAATTAAACAATTATTTATATAAAGTAAACATTGTTTTTTATTATACCGGATGATTCATTCATGAACTAAATTTTCTCTAGATATGCATTCCAATTTTCGAACGCCAAATTGATGAAACAGCAGTATTTCAATTCCAACCTGTAATTACATTACTCTTTGATACAGAGACGGATAACAATGAAATAAAAAAAAAAACAAGAAAAATCCCATACATTCCCGGTTATTAAAAGTTGCTAACACTGTAATACAACTCTGATATCATGCAATCAAAGGTAATTTGGTGCGGCTCTGATAATTTACCGTTGCGAATTTCACAGAGCATTGTTTGTACTTTGTTGACATTCGCGATGCGATTAGCCGTCGTATTATTCAAAGCCCATCCCTGTCAGTTCTAATTATTTTCTGATTTCACATTCCATTTGGACCCGAAATAAAGTTGAAATCCCGAAATCAAACATCATGCGATAATCCTCGCCGTACGATTTTGCAACTGCGTGCAAAAATCCGACCTTCTGTTGAGTTAGCTGCGGATGATGTCTGTCACTTCGGGTAAAGTAAATTACTGGGATTAGCTACCCTACGTGCATTATGGGGGCAGGGAAAGAACCGGCTAAAATATACACTGCACTAAAGTAAGCCGCTATTATGGTATTATGTTTATTAACATGTCATTACTTGCTGATATAAAAAGTATAACGATTAGAGAGCGTGTTCCATGAAAGGAATACTTTGCATTCGGTATGTGTCGATCATAAGAGGTAGGGACAAACAAGTCAAAAGGTCACAGATGCGCTTTGTGATGATGTGATTAGGTATTAATTTGTTCATTCCGCCGCTTCACCTAACATTAAACATTTCACATTATAAGACAATACCATTCTCATAGTTTTCTTTTCCAGTCCATACATAAACATGCACAGAGAGATTCTGCATGCTTTTCAAACTGATATTAAATGGTTATTGTTGGTCGATACGTCATTGTTCCTCCTTCATTATTTACGACTGTCGATGTTAAACATTGTGTACAACCACTCGAATGTAACGACAGTAGGGGCGCATATTGCGTGGTGTTGAAATCTAAATTACGATAATATCCCCTGAGATTAACATATTTTCTAAGTGCCATTATCTCATTGCAGATTAGATTTGTGTTACAAGAGCAAAACAAAAAATCCATTGATTTTTCAAAATTCACTTTCGTTCTTCAAATCCAAAAATATCAAATTACAAATTACACATCAAAAATGATGAGAGAAAAAAATGGTTTCCCTAAAAATCTCACTGCTGAGTAAATTTGCCTAGAAACAGAAGAGCGAACAAAGGAACTTGTAAAGATAAATTAATGGACAAGAAAAGGAAGAGATGATCGAACTACTGCTTCAACTTTTACTGTGTATTTCTTCATAAAATTTGCTTGAAATGAGGACAATTATTTTCGATACATAATTGACATAGTTTAAGTACCGAAACACAAATGGCAGAACATAACTGACTTTTATATTTAAGTTTAGGAATTCAATTTTTGGTAATGATCATCAATCTTTTGTAAGGAATGAGTGCGCTTATAACATCTTGCCAATTCCATCATTTACAAATAACGTCTGTATATGAAAACTAAAAAGAAGTTTTTGGGGGAAAGCCTCGCCCTGATTGAGTGCCTAATTGGATTTAGCCTCGCAATGGCCTATGAAATTGCGAACCGCTTTTCGACGAAACTTATACAATACGATCAATAAGGGCTTCAGTCCGTGCCGCTACTTTAACCCAAAGGTACCTACTAAAGCATGCCACCTTCTAATAATGGAGGACTCCGTTAGATCAGGTTTATTTTAAATTACGGAATATGTTTTTACTATAACCCTGATTGGTTTAAAACAACTTTACTTAATGAAGTAAGTAAATGAACATAAAAAATGTTACAAGCGAATGTCAGTGAGCAGAAAGTGATTATTGATATAACCCTTTACTACTCGCATTGTGTATTGCAATACATTTCTCCTTCCTTCTTTCAATCTACAAAAGACGAGTGAAATAGTTGTAATTTGAGTTTTGTACAATTCCATCCTTTATGTTAAAAAAAAAGTTAAACACTCGGTACTAACAATTTGACAAATCTTAGATACGGGAGGCGATCGGTAAATAACTTGGAAATCTGAACGGTGACCTACTTTTTTGAATGTGGTACCACTAGATGGCAGTATTAATTAAGCTATCATGTGACGTAAGACAATGGATATTCAAAAGCGAAGAGGAGACGTGGTTAGTGTACAAAAGCGTCGTCCTTAGGGAGTAGATTTACGTTGTATATGGTTTTTCTAGAAAATCTGGTTTCAAAGGATGCAATACAATTCTTGCTTGTAGAGTGAACGTTGTCTATCACATTACGGTCACACTTTACAATCACTAAATAGCCTTTTCGATACTAGTTCGTACTTAGTGTCTCTTTATCTCGTTTTATTACATGAGGTGTAAGTAATCTGAGTGCAAACAGTGCATATGAATCGAAAACGCTATTCTTGGAATAACGTGACGTAGATGTGGAGGAAGGTTAAAGGATTCCACGAAGACTTATTCCACGATTGAAGGAGTATTATTATTCATAAGAATAAGTGAAGGAGATAAGAAGGTAAGATTATAACGAAGAAAGACTTTCAAGCAAGATGAAAAGGAGAAGCTTACAATCAAATAAAAAGAACTAAAGAAGTAGGAATTAGATATTGAAAGGGATGCACATAAGTTTTCCAAAAACATAATTCTTTTTCTAATTGCATTTTCAAATTCAAGGTAGTTGGCAGCCAAGGTAACGCTTGGCAGGCAGTTATTTAGGCGTAGATTCGAATCGTCTCCTGGTGCGTGTGGGTTCTATGGGAGATAGAATTCCCATGGCTCGGGCCGTCTTCGGATTCATGCCGGCTCCTTAGAACTGGGTTTTCTGCGTTTCCCCAGTTTGTAAGGCGAATGCCGAAGGAGAAATTGAAGGGTTTGGTGCAAAAACCGGTCAAAAATTTTTCGGTAGCAACAAAAAACTGTTTTTCAAAGTAAGGAAACTCAATAAACTAGAAAATTTGGTTTCAAATATTTCGTATAAGAAACCATGGAGCTGTTCGCTTTCAATTCCAAACGATGCGACGCGAGAATGAAATCCAACTAAAAAGTGATTTTCAAAGAAAAATGGAGCTGGCCGGTTTTTGCACCAATTATAACATCAAAATCGACCGCAGCCGCCAATTCCCCCTCCCCGACAAGCTCTAGAAGCTTGGGGAATTTGTGGAAAAACAAGCTCAAAAAATCTTTATTGTTTAGGCAAGAGAAAGTGTACGAGGATTAGTCCAAAAGAAACAAGATGGAAAAAATTGGAATTCTTTTGCAATTCACTTAAAATTGAAGATGAGAAGAAAATATTAAAAAAAAAGAAATTGTCTTCGATCAGCGCATTGCAGTTATTTAAGTACTGGAAAGTGTTTGTTAACGGTTGCAGATTTTATGGGAAAGAGAAATAGAAACTAAAAAGAAAATATCTGTAGGAAAGCAATTTCCAATAAAAAGAAAAAAACCAAAGAATTTATGAAGTACTGTCTCCCTGCCTAATATCTACATATTTCTTAAGCAATAAGAACTAAGAAAATAAGTGCGAAAAAAAAGCAGGACACATTCTCTGATTGTGAGTAAAATTTCTAGTAAAAGAAAAACCCAAAGAATCTTTACTATTTAAGAAATGCTAAATACGAGGATTTGTTCAAACGATGAAGCAAAACAAAGATAAATTGAAAGATACTTTGTAAAACTGAGTCTTCCCCATTTGAAACAAGAAGAGGCTGAGGAAAAAGATGAAAAATTATCCTCAACTATTACATAACTATTAATTACTCTTAAATTTTTGGTGACAACATAAAGAAAACTAACGCCAAGACAGCTTGAAAATTCCAACCTATATTCAATTAATCACGAAATTCCCTACGGTCATGGAACTTGTCGGGAAAGGGTGTTTTTGGCGGCTGCGACCGTTTTGATGTTATTATTTCCTCTTCGGCATTCGCCTGGGGAAACGCAGAAAACCCAGTTCGAAGGAGCCGGTATTAATCCCAACACGGTCCGAGCCATAGGAATTCTATCTCTTACATAGAACTCACGTGCACTAGGAGGGGATTCCAACCTTCACCTAATAATTGCCCCGCCGAACGTCAAGCCAGCGGACTAAACTACCAACTACCTAGAGATTATTGGAAAAGCGAAGCATGACTCGGACTGAAATTAACATAGAAGCAAGAAATTGGAAGAAAAGAAATAAAAAATAATAGATGTGGTTTAATTAATAATAAATAAAGAGAACGAAGAGAAGATGCCCTAATTATAGGAATTATAGGTGCATAGGACCAGATCGTAAATGAGTTCTTAGCACCTCTTGCCTGGTTATTTTAAGTATAAAAAGTAGAATTTGCATTTGGCTTGTCAAGAAGGAAACGAACGAAGCAATGCCGAAGAAACAGGGAACGTAAGCAGTACATAAGTAGAGACTATTGATGGAGGCAATGTAAAAAAGGTGGAAAATAAAGAAGTTGAAAATAAGGAAGTACGTAAAGGAGAGGAAGTACGCAATACAGAAGTAGAGAGTGATTTAGAAAGCAATGTAGAAATGGTGAAGATTAAAGAAGATAAGGAAGTAAGTGGTATCAAAGAAAAAGTCAAAAATAAGGAAATAAATAATAAAAATAATGTGTAAAGCAGAGGAAGTAAGCAGCACAGAAAAAGAGACTAATGAAGTAAGGAATATAGAAAAGATGGGATAATAAGGAAGTAAGCAGTACAGAAGTAGAGGAAGTAAGCAGTACAGAAGTAGAGAGTAATTTAGAAAGCAATGTAGAAATGGTGAAGATTAAGGAAGATAAAGAAATAAGTGGTGTCAAAGAAAAAGTCAAAAATAAGGAAGTATGTAAAGCAGAGGAAGTCAGCAGCACAGAAAAAGAGACTAATGAAGTAAGGAATACAGAAAAGATGGAGGATAAAGAAGCAAAGTAGCAAGTAGAGAGAGGAGCTTTAAAGTACAATGCAGCTAAATATGATAAATGTAAAGCTAACATTACAAACATTACAAAGAAATGAAGGAGATTAAAAACACTGAAGTATTCTTTTTTTGGCAAAATAGATAAATAAGAACGAATTTAGCTACGGTATCCTTGTCGCCAGTTTTATTTAATAGAACGGTGAGAAAAGGGGCAAGAGGCCAGTGTCTACAGAAGCAATCGTTATCATCTCTATGCAGAAATTAGAAAGTGCAATTGATAGAGCGCTACTACTGTGAGCTGTGAGTTGATCTAACTCATTGAAGCAATGTTGCCATTTAACGCAAGGCTGAAAAATTTATGAAAATTAAAAATACGCAAAAGCAAAAAATTCAACTCGAACAGTAAATGGGAAACGGAGTTGGAGGAATTAATATAATACTGAAATCAGAAGAAATATACAAAACCATTTTGCGGTGTTGGTGAAGCTTAGGATATGAGCAAGAAAAAATTATAAACAAGGAAAAAATATTGAGCAAATAAAATTGGGGGCGATTGAGTAGTACACGTTCTTAAAGAAACAATTATAAGCGAAGTTGTTAAAGCGAGAAAATAGTATTGGCTCACTTATCTGGAAAGGATAGATAATATAGATATAATATTTAAAAGCATCACATGGGATCAAAGAGAAAAACAAGAAAAGCCAAGAAAGAAAGGGAAAGAGACCCTTGCAGAAGATTTTTACGGAAAGGGAATTAAGTAGTGGAATGTGATGGAAAAGTAGAAAAAGGAAAGACCAAGTTGGAGACAGAAAAAAACTCTGGAGACGAAGATTTGTAACAAAAAGGGTTTAAGAACTGAAAAGCTATCCAGAAAATAGAAAAAAAAATTGCAAAAGATCAGTAAGTTATGGGCTATAATTAAATGTCCATTTTAGATTAATCTATTTCTTGTACAAACAAAATTTGGTTCAATTTGTACAATAAATATTTAGAACAAGACATTTTTGGGCAACAGAGACAGAACACGTTCTATTTTTTCAGATATTTTTTGATACAAACTTAAATTGTTCGACAACCAAATCTTGTTCAAGAAATAGATTAGTGTAAAACGGCCTTAAGATAGTTTTAGTAAATTGTCTATTTTGTTAAAAAATGTTTTTAAAAATAGAGAATACTTACATGGGTGTGTTGGTGTAAAAGGATATTCCAATTGTGGCAAACGAGGTTGAGGGGCTCCAGGATGTAAAGCTGGAGGGCAGTGGTAACAGAACATACCTCGTCCGCCCCCACCCCCAATCTGAAAAATAAGACATTTTCTGATAACAGAATGCCAATGCTAACGTTAGATCAGTAAATACAATTCCGTTTAAATTTCCTTTAATTGTATTAGTCTCTGGTGGATTATTAAATAATTTCAATTTGCGATTGCCTTAGCGTAGTGCATCGGAACGACGACGAAGGCGCCACCGCACCGTCCAACAAGATTAACAAGCATGAGTGTATTAACTGATGTATAATTACAAGTATGACGACTGTCTCGCTTGTGATGTCACGTATCTACTTAATGTAGTTAACTTAATCAGAATTAATTTGCTGTTAATTTAACCGATGCGACCGACAGTGTAGGTTTTATTTAATTTAAAACTCGTTCATTCTACATGTTTCGCTTTGAATTACACAAACTGCTATTCCAGATTTAGCTAAACGCAATTTCATTAACTAATTAATTATTAGTTCTACGTAGGTATATCCATTGCACTTAACAAAAAAACGAATTTGTTCTTTTTTAATTCTAGAGTTTAGTTAAAATTAATTTAGACAATTTGCTCTGAAAAAAAAAAGGAAAACGTTTTTTTTGTTTTTTTAAAGACGAAATTTAAATTTGATTTACCAAGTTGGTACCTTATCAGACGTAGAGTATGCAAAGAACCTTAACAAATAAGCTCTATTATCAATTGTCTTTATTCGATTATCCGATTGAAGAAAACAACAGTTTAATTATCCTGTCAGATAGATGGATAACAGATAAAGACATATCACATCTTATAAATTTAATAAGGGAGATACCCGTATGGTGGGCAAAGATCACGCCTAAATAAATTATTGTGGGGTTATTATTAAAGTGACATAATTACGTATGTAAGCTGCTAATAACTCCATTGCACGAAACTAATTCCCGCAATTAAGTTGAAAAGTCGGATTCATCATTAAAAAATTATGCTCACGAAGAAATTTTATCATTTTTGGGAATTAACATATTTTGAAATTAATAACACCCGATTAGAAAATTTAAATGCAACATAGTAATAGTTAAACTCGTGCAGGAATTTACATAGTACTATAATTTATTAAATTATCACTAATGGAACCAGCATTAAATATACGTGTTTCCGATTATGTTGATTAATTAATTACAATTAAATATTATCGTTACATTCTGATTATGTTAATTAATTCTCAATGTATTTTGATTTCTCTCTGCATATTACGGTTTAACATTAAAATCAAACAAATTAAAACGATCGTAATTGACTTTCTGCAACATTTAAAATAATTGTCTCTTTGAACAACCATAACATTCCTTGCAATGATAGACAAAACCACGAAAGGATTTTTAATTTTTCTTTTTTTTGGGGAGGGCTTAGATTCCTGATAGTTAACGCCTTTTTCAACAACACATTCAACTTTTAGTTATTATTATTATTCTTATAATTAAGTAATAGACCAATTATCTTTTTCGTAATAAACAATTGAAATGTAAAGTAGAGGAAGACGATCCGTTTGTTAAACTCACGGCCTGAAGAGTACAAGTTTCTTGCTACTATGGAGATGCTATCATTTAAATAGAATGGCCGTTAAAGAAAGACGTGTTTTGATTCACAATAAATAATTGATATAGAGGAAGACAACTCACTTGCTAAGTTAGAACTAAGCTTCCTAGAACCAATCCTGTACATATCTTAATTGGACATACAAACTGTTCGATGATGATAATTACAGAAAAAATGATAAAATCATAAAATACCAAGGCTGTGAAAATCAATAACGATATGCAGATTCGAAGTCTACTATCATCAAACTTTACAGAGATAGGAGAAGTGTGTCAACTTTAGGGTAGAAAAGAATGACCTCGCTTAATACATGAAAGATATCGATAGGTACTCGTTAAGCAGTGTCTTGCGTGAGGTGATATGAAGCAATAGGAATGAAACTGTCAGTTTAGACCAGTTTGTACAAAATACGTTGTATACGTCTATAAAACCATTTGAAGAAAGTAGGAATGATAATTACCTAATTTGGAACCAAGGAAGAGGACACAGGAAGATTAGTCGAGAATAATTTTTGTGACTTCAGAAAGAGAATTATAAGATCTCGGAGTTAGAGCATCCATCCTAAAAGAGGTATTAAGTTTCCGAAAGGGTTGACGGAGGATTTTGTGCTGGATCTTAGGTAATGGTTTAAGAAACTTTGAGTATATGAGGAAAACCATTAACCCACATACTATCACGAATAATCGGATATTATCAAGGTGGGGATACATGCCACGCAGCAAAAACACCAACCATCATGGTATAGAATTTTCTAACTTGGTCCTCAAACAGTCCGATGTTTAGAATTTTATGGTATAAATAGAAAACTGTCTTAAGAAATCATTCATAAAGAACCTTTGCGCTAAGCTTGATATTAATTTACGCCAGAATGTTGTAAACCTCGTATAATAACCAAGCCTGCACGGATACGTACTGTAATTAAAACAAAATGGGATTAATCGATGCTTATTCGATTAGGTACTTTAGTTGCCAATAGTTTTTCTACAAAGTGGAACAAAATGATTCTCAACTTTGGATTATCCATGTAAAAATACGAAGTTTGTACCACTCTACGAAAATAAGGAAGGTACTACGTACGTACGTACAGTACCACGTAGATCTCATTTTTAAGAAAGCCAAATATGGAGAAGTCTAACGGCCGAGGTCTTATGATCTTGTTGGCCAAGTTCCCTTAACTTGTAACTCGGCCAGAGAAAAACTCTTCAAGAAATTTCAAATTTTCTCGAGTGGTATGAGCTATTGCTCCATCTTTCTGAAGGTAACCATTTTCAAATTCTGTTCTAAAAGTGGATTGTTCCCTATAACGTTGACCATTGATTGTATCGTGGAAGGATATTGGCCCTACGACTCTACGGTGAGATACAGCTAACCATATTCCTATCTTACCAGGATGTAAAGGAGCCTCAAGGAAATTGCGGGGATTAGCAACAGATCATGTTCGATAATTTTGTTTGCTTACATAACCACTTAAATGGAGCCAACTTTCAAACGTGAAAAAACTTAGATCGAGAACGTCGTCGTTGTTTTCTTGGAAAAATTGCAATACTGCATTCGACTGTTGTGATTTTTCGGCAAGATTTCTTGGACTACAGACACTTTGCATGGATGTATTTATAAACGACACTTTAGAATTCTTTTAAAGGTAGTGTGGGACACATTCGTTGACGTGATGCAACGAGCTCTTCCACTTGTTCGGCGATATTTTGGTCAGTTTACAGCCTTCCAGTGGATTTCCCTTTCATCACGCTTCTCGTTCTGTGGAATCTCTCTACAATTTGGTGAACGTGTTGGTGCAAGGCAGTTTCTTCTACAATTTTGTTCGGAAACCTAAGTCGAAACTGTATTTTGCATTCAAGAATAAAATATTGCAATTCCCCATTTACTACACGTCCAGTTCGGAAGCAACTTTCAATCATGAAAGTGTTTTCTTGCAAGGTAAACATTTTAATTACTTGTTGATTCCATTCAATAACTACCTTCTCCATTATTCCAGTGAGTTTCCAGTTAAACGCCAGAGGCTTCCGTGCGTTACTGGAACAATCGAGAAGGAAATGATCTCTACTATGCACTTAAGCCAGAATCGGCGCGCTATTTAAATCAGTTATTATTCCGAAAGTGTGATAAGTGTGAATCTAGCGATTATTAGAACGTTTAGGTATTTTTTTGGACAACTGTTGGGAAATTGTGGACATTAAAATTAAACGATTATTTTCTGCGAACCCGGAATTTGTAACATTATACAGAATTTTTAATAAATAGTATTTGCTTTACTTGCAGATGCGTTTTTTTCCAGAATTTCTTCGTTGTTAGAATACATAGTGCTCATATAGAACGTCCCTTCTCCATAGTATATCTGTAATAGAGATAAAAAAAAAATTTCTTCTAGCTGATACCATAACTTAAAATTACGGTGTTCTTCAAGAAAATGACAATGGAACATTAGTAGGTATATTTTATTATAAAGAAACCGAAAATTTGATAGTTTAAATGATAGAGCATGAAATGTTTGTGTACGTTTAGAAAATTGAATAAATTAATGAATTGTTGAAGACGTTCAGATTTTCTGTAGGATTTTAAATATTTAGTATTTATTTGCTTCCCAATAACAGAAATCTATGTCGTCATAAAACAGTCTAGGAAAAATAACTAAGACATTTAATTTTAGGAACTTTTCTAAATGGACAAACCTGTGCAATTATAACATCTCTAAAATATCGTATCTCAATTTTTTTTACGTTATGGTTAGTTCAATGTTCTTTTCAATATTACTAAGAGTTTTCTATGTTAATCCGTATGGATTTTTAGTTATCATTATAATGTTGCTTTATTGTTCTTAATTCAGTAGTTAGCAGTTATATTTAACTCGCTACGCCTAAATGTTCTTATGTTGTTGTTCTCTGTTTACAAAAATTTGTAATACTGTGTAAGCGTCACTTTGCCAATATTTTATGAAACACTCTGTAAATAACACCGTAATAATGTAGACTATATTTTAGTGAGTTTCTCGCTTTTTATAAAGAATAATCCAGTTCTCGAAACGTCAGGTGTAAATGCAGTGCTCATTGAAAACGTGTACAAAAAGTTTTCCCATCTAGTGTGTTGCTCTCATTTTTTCCCATGTTCACGTATGTTCTTTACTTCATCCGTACTCTAAACAGACAAGTAAACAAACATTAAAATCTTTAAAAAAATAATTTTATTGATTTGATTTTACAATGGTTTTCACATTAGAAGAATAATCTTTTATGGTTGAATCCTACTTTCGAAACCCCCAAAAAATCAATGGCGAATGGACCTTTTCTATTCCTGATTGTATTGTATTTCAGGAAAAATTTCCAGAAATTGTACTTCTTTCTGTACCACAAATTTGTTAATTGACTTTAGTACTCTGCAGGATTATTCAGAGAAACTGGCAGTGTGACTAGATAACAGGTATCAGGTGGGCCTAAAGTAAGAACTGATAAGGTAGTTGAAAATGTGAGACAAATTATGGCTGATGCTCCTCGTTCCTTTCCATCCGTCACCTGTTACAACAAGTTGATCTTTCTGTCGGAACCTGCAGAACTATTCTAAGAAAGGACTTGCAAATGTTCCCTTATCGTTTGACTGCCGTGCATGAATTGTTTCCAGTAGATTTTGTACCAAGGTGAAGAGACTGTCATTGGCTTTTAAACAGTATTGACAAAGACGATTTCTTGGACAAAACTTTCTTTTCCGATGAGGCCTGGTTCCATTTAACAGGATACATTAATTCCCAAAATATGAGGATCTGGAATACAGAATACCCTTATATTTTTTCTTTAAAGCCTCACTCCATCCACAAAAAATTGATATTTGGATGGGTTTAAGTCGGAGAAGATTGATAGGTCCAATAGTTTTTAATGGCACACTAACAGCACTTAGATATCAGGAAGAGATTTTGCATCCATTTATTAATCAACTGCATGATGAGGAGTTGCAATTTGGATTTTTCCAGCAGGATGGTGCAACTGCTCATGCTGCTGGAGATACTTGAAATTTCCTTCAAGAATTTTTTGGAGATCAGATAATTAGCAGAAATGTGGCAAATATATGGCCTCCGCGATCTTACGATCTAACTCCTTTGGATTTTTTTATTTGGCCCTACTTGAAAAATGTATAAAATGCCCGTTAATGATTTACAGGAACTTACCCAAAGAATCATTGAAAAGTGCGATGAAAGAAACAATTCTCCCTACATTCTACAAAGTGTTATTAATGAATGTCGCAGAAGAGTTAGAAAATGCCTCAAAGAAGACGGAGGCCATTTTCAACATCTATTGAGAATTACGTTCAACGTTATTTTCAATGTTTTATTTTGTTTGTATAAATAATCGTAAGTATTGGTTATGATTTTTTGTTGACGTTATGTCAAGGTTAAATGTCAATTTGGCGTTTACTGATCAAGTAAGGAACATACGTGAACATGTGAAAAAATAAGAGCAACACACTAGATGGGAAAACTTTTTGTACACATAATACTATGACATCCAAAAGTATTGTGGTCAAGGGTGGCCATGGATTTTAAAATTATTGTCGGAGCCAGGTTCGTGCATTGTATCAGTCATTTTTTGATTGTCAAAATTTGCCAAACAGTTCTGAAAGAGTGTACTTGCTGTTATGAGGCGTGGTTTCACCTTTCTGGGCACGTTATTCACAAAATACACGAATGTGGAGCACTGACAATCCGCATATTTTTGTTGAATCTCCACTTCATGCTCAGAAAATTGCTGTCTAGATGGCAGTCTCTCGCAGAAGAATAATTGGATCTATTTTTTTTCAATTTTACTGTCAATGCCGAGAGATACAGAAAATGTTTTAACGGAATTTGTTCAACAATTGCACTATGATGAAATTCAGCCTGGCTATTTTCAACAGGACGGTGCAATGGCACATACGACGGCACGGGACACTGTAGCTTTTCTCCGCGAGTTTTTTGATGACCGACTGATAAGTTACATACATAAGTTGAGTTCCCTTGTTTGACCGTTATGGACTATATATGTTTCCTTACTTAAAAAGTAGAATTTTCAAAACTGCTGTTAAGAATTTGCAAGAACTGGAACAAAGGATTGTTGAAGAGTGTGCAACCAAAGCGCCAGAAATGCTACAAAATGCTTTTGCTAGCACGAGAAGAGAAAAAAAAGGAAACTAAAAGAAACTCTGTTGTAGCTTTGGAAGAGAAAAAAAGGAAACGAAAAGAAACTCTGTTGTAGCTTTGGAAGAAAGGTAAAACGAGAAGACCAAGAAAGAAAACAGAGATAGAAGTTCTACCTGAAGAAAAACGAACGTACTGGAAGGTGGTTGCAAGAAGTAGAAAAGAATGGAAGAAGATCACCAAGCTATGGACTAAATGGTCAGTTTATCATCTGAATTCCTTTTCTCTCTGAAACAATTTGATGTTTTAGAATTGGTCGTGATGCATATAGCAACAGATCTTCCTAATGCATTCCATATATACTCGATAAAGTTTACCATCGAAGGAATTTGCAGGTCAGTTCGATTTATTTTGATCAAACTTTATTGACGATGTGGAAGTTGTTAAAGAATGTGCAACCATAACGCCAGAAACGCTGCAAAATGCTTTTGCTAGCATGAGAAGGCGCGTGAATTCATGCATTGGTCAAGGCGGAGGACAATTCCAACAGTTACTTTAATTTGTCTTTTGTTGTTGAAAAAATGTTAGAATTCTTTCTTTTTACTTTTCAAATTAGTCGAAGTACTTAGAAGTACAAGACATTCGATGACATTTAATGACATTTGCATGTTATTATTTAAAAACGATGATCTAAGCAAAAGCAGGCGCTCTCCATTGATGACCGTTCTCGATCAAAATAATTTTTGATTTCTCGGTATTTTGTAGATACATAGAGAAAAATACGGAGTCAAATCTTACTTCTTTTTAACTCATTTTGGTGGTTCCCCGAAGACCATCCGTGTAAGGTGTTAGATTTACATACTTACTTTTCTTAACTCAAAGAAGTAAATAAAGTAGGTAATTATAACTTTTAATAGTTGTGATATTTAATTTGAAAATACAGTATGTGTTCTATAATCAAATTCCAGTGGGTAGGAAAAAACCAGAACTCGGAGCTCCACTCGAAAGGCTATGGCTTACGCAAACGTAGCAAATTTGAAGATTATTTTAACTCTTTTCTAAAAGATGTCGCATAATAAAAATTGTAACAACTTCTACATATTTGGGTGTATACTTCCACTTTATGTATGAAAAAATCGAGTATGTGAAGGTTAACTTCTTACGGTGTTAGTGTGGTGGAATTTTTCATTTCGTCGGAGTCAAACAATTCCACTTTATTTTTAACTACTTCCAGTAGATAAACCTCTATGCCAAAAAGTGAAAAATATATTAATTTTTAGTTAAAACTAGCAAAGAAACAAATATTAATTGCAAATTATGGAGGAAATGAATGTAACTCTCAAATATTTTCCCTGCGTGGGAGTATTTTCATTAAGGTTTCAAATTCTTAAGTAAAACTTGGATTACTTGTTTAAAAAATACCCTTTCGCTTGAACAGAAATTAATTTACATTTAATCAAGTTAATATTTGAAAAAATCAGATACGTTAAGAATTTAAAAAAAAATTGCTCGATGCAAATTTGTTTTCTTTTTGATATATCTACACATTTACTCCCCTATTCTGTAACTCATAACGAAATCGTTAAATGTCGATAATACCCGTTAAGTGACATATTTTGACCAATCAGTGCTTAGGTACAACGCATTTCTATGTTGTACTGGCTGGTTAAAATATGACATTTAACGTTTATCGTTATTTAACGATGTCGTTATGAGTCACAGAATAGGGGGGAGAGTGTAGTGGTGTTATAGAATCTACTAGTTAGAAGTTTTCTCGGAAACAAAAAAAATATTGTATCATTCTATCAAAGATTCTCAAACAAGGGTCACCCTTTGACCAACCTTGTATAAGCATCAATTTTAATAAAGTTTACATGTGTGTTCGTAAATAAAGAAAATATTTAATTATTTCTTTAACGCTGTGGTCCCCGTAGTTTATGACCATGCGACATTAAATAACGTACCACTAAAAATAATAGTTTAAACGAATTGTTTTTTTTATCTCCTATTAATAGTTACAGTCGTAAGCCGTGCCAGTAATATTTTTTATTTGGATCTTATTAATATTTGATTTACTGATTTATTTATTGACTTCTGATTGTCTCGTTATTAATAAAGTCGCGCAATGTATTATTAAGGGCGCTCCCATCGCGCGGTCGTGTTCGTGGCCAAGCTTGATCGTTTTTCTATCAGTGGACATTCCTTCGCTACTTCCGAATTTCAAAAATGATGCCAACACCACTGTGTGTATTGTGTACTCATTAATAAACGTAAGGAATTAATTTTTGTGTGTTTTCCAAACGATGTAAGTGTGTATATATATCAAAATCAAAACGAAAAAATAAAAAATAATTTAAAGCTAAAAATCTTGGTAAATGTCGAAATGTAAAAAAGAAAATTTTGTTGAAGAATTGTTTTTTTGTGACTGACGATGAATTATCTAATGAATGTAATTGAATATAAGAAAATTATGCCCCCTTTTGGCAATGATACAGAATTATCATATAAATATAAAAGTAATGGAATAATTACTAGGACGGAGCGGTAGCTCCACCGTCCATACGGTATACCCGGGAGCAAAACGCAACTCTCATCAGTCGGTAGCAGTAAGTTGATCATAGGGGCTCGGTAATTTTATTAGACTGGATATCCCTTAGTGTGGGCCCCTCTCCAGTTAGCGAATTAGTCCCTAATCATACGTATGCAATGTAATTTGTGTGTACTCGACTCGCTTTGCTTATGGGGCGATATAATATGCTAATCATGTCTAATTCAGACAACGCGTATTACATTCTGCAATTGATATTAATGGCGTGCTCAGGCTTGCCGACTTAACGGTTCATCTGATATTCTCGTTGTCTTTGATCAGCTACACCTGATCCTTGTATTGCATTAGCGCACCCACCGCCCCTAATCAAAATATATCGCACCGGTATTCAAGTACACTTCATAATCACATTTATTAAAAACAAATCTTCTCAGAATGAGTTCGTTTAAATTTATTTGAATACTATTTTGTAAAAGACAAAATTAATAGTGCTCTTGAT
Source organism: Serrognathus titanus (assembly GCA_039766575.1). NCBI lineage: Eukaryota > Metazoa > Arthropoda > Insecta > Coleoptera > Lucanidae > Serrognathus > Serrognathus titanus. The sequence continues at coordinate 11,515,876 of CM077914.1, forward strand.
TTTTACAAGAAGACAGAAGACTTGGCTCAGATTATGCCATCCTGTTTCTCTCTGAAAGAAGTGAAACCTATTACAATCGCAATCGAGGTTATTACAGCGAGAAAATTGCATCATTTGGAATGCAGAAATAAGACAATTTAAAATAATCGCACAGAGGTAATTAGACGGAAAGGAAGAAAAAGGAAACGAAAAGAGGCTCTGTTCAAACTTTAGAAGAAAAATAAATTAGAAACTTAAACGCGTCGAAAAGATAAAAAGGAGAAGACCAAGAAAGAAAACAGAGAGAGAGAGAGAGGTTCTACCTGAAGAAAAACGAATTAAGTAGTGGAAGGTGGTTGCAAGAAAGAGAAAAGAATGGAAGAAGGTCATTAAGCTATGGGCTGAATGGTCAGTTTTAGCAAAGCAGGCAAATTAACTGCGAACCTTTTGAATTCCTTTTCTCTCTAAAACAATTTGATGTTTTTGAATTGATCTTGATGGTAACCACGGATCTTCCTAATGCATCCCATATATACTCAATGAAGTTTACCATCGAGGGAATTTGCAGGTCACTTCGATCTATTTTTATCAAACTTTATTCACGGTGTGGAAGTTGTTGATGTGTGTGAGGTATAAGGCAGGTTTCGTTCGAACGGAAGTGAAGTTTATACCATTCGAATGATTGGTATAATAAATAACGGAAATTTGCGAAGATCAATAGCAAAAATCATATTCCAAAGGCGACCGCAAGTTAGCTCAAGGAGCCTTACCAGATATAAATTACTAATGAGACCAAAGGGTCAGGCTAAGGTTGAAGTTTTGTGAGCATTGGTAAATGTTGTAGTTTTTCCTATAAGCAAGCGGTTTGCCTGAAATATGCAAGCTAATGGTACGCTCGCAGCATTGGCTGAGGTAGTCTTGTATATTTCTGGCACACCGCTTGCTTGTAGGCTCGCAGCATTGGCTGAGGTAGTCTTGCATATTTCTGGTATACCGCTTGCTTGTACGCTCGCAGTATTGGCTGAGGAGTCTTGCATATTTCTGGCACATCGCTTGCTTGTACGCTCGCAGCATTGGCTGAGGCAGTTTTGCATATTTCTGGCACACTGCTTGCTTCTACGCTCGCAGCATTAGCTGAGGCAGTTTTGGATATTTCTGTCATACCGCTTGCTTGTACGCTCCCAGCATTGGCTGAGGCGAGGCAGCCTTGCATATTTTTGGCACACCACTTGCTTGTAGGGAAAACTACAATATAACATTTACCAATCCTTACACAAGCCTAACCAAAGAGTAATTTGCTTTTGGCAAGTCTCCTTGTGCTATCTTGCAGTCCTCTTTTGATAATGATCTTTGCTATTTACCTTGGCAATTTCCGTAATTGTTTTGTATATAAATTAAAAATTTATTCGTAGGGGTACTAACGTCACTAAAGACAAACTCACAGATAGTGCTACATACGAAAGAACAAACAATCGAAGAATCTCTCTAGATACTTTCAAGTAAGAAGAGAGTCATTCTGAATGAAATGAAAATCCGTATACATTCCAATGCTTACCAGGGCCAACACCATCAAACCATCACCTTGGTATTGGGGTTCTGGATTAATACTAAATTTGGCTGCAAACTTGATACTTGACACGTCACTAGGCACTACTCTCTTCAAAAATCAAGGTCCTAATTCCAGTGCCAACTTTCTGTACACTCTTATGATAAATAGAATGCAAATCAGTGGCTTTCGAGCAAGTAAGTCCACGTCAAGAGGTCAATTTCTTATTGTTCTATTGCTAGTGGTACCTCTTCATATTGTTGATGCACATGAGGCCCTTGCCATGCTAAGATTAGCTTTCCAGCAACAGCAGCAGCAAAGTCACTTCAAAACCTGGATTGCATTAAGTGGGTTCTGTTTAGAAGCCTCCTTTCCTGTACTTAGGGGACATCTTCGTTCAGTTTCCAATTGACCCATAGTTTTCCAAATCTCCAATTCAGGCAGATATGGTGCTCTTTCATTTCAAATTAGATATAATCATGTCACGCTAAGAATAACTTTCCAGCAACATCAGCAGCAGCAAACTCACTTCGAAACCTCGATTGCATTAAATGGGTTCTGCTTAGAAGCCTCCTCCCCTGCACTTAGGGGACATCTTCGTTCAATTTCCAATTGACCCATAGTTTTCCAAATCTCCAATTCAGGAAGATATGGTGCTCTTTCATTTCAAATTAGATATAGTCAGAAGTAAATGCACATAGGCCCATGTCATGCTAAGATTAGCGTTCCAGCAACAGCAGCGGCAGCAGCAGCAAACTCATTTCGAAACCTCGATTGCATTAAATGGGTTCTGCTTAGAAGCCTCCTCTCCTGCACTTAAGGAACATCTTCGTTCAATTTCCAATAGCTTTCCAAATCTCCAATTCAGGCAGATATGGTGCTCTTTCATTTCAAATTAGATATAATCAGAAGTGAATGCACATAGGCCCATGTCATGCTAAGATTAGCTTTCTAGCAACAGCAGCAACAAACTCACTTCAAAACCTGGATTGCTTAGAAGCCTCATTTCCTGCACTTAGAGGACATCTTCGTTCAATTTCCAATTGACCCATAGCTTTCCAAATCTCCAATTCAGGCAGATATAGTGCGCTTTCATTTCAAATTAGTTATAATCAGAAGTGAATTATAATCTCTTGTTGTGATTGATATTGACTGACCTTGGCGTTGTCTTACCCGATTATTTACAATTTCTAAAACCGATTCCAAAGTTGAAAAATAAACATTTCCTCCTTTCCTATACTTGGTTAACGACTTCATCCAAAGGTTCTCCAAATTCTTCCTTATTTCAGATAGATAATGGTGGCCTTCCATTCAAGTGCAATTCAAATTAAATACCAACAGAAGTGATTGAAAAAAGAAAAAAATTGAAACGCGAATCTATCTGCAAACTCCTTAAATGAAGCAGACTATGAAAGGAAGTGGAGAATCCGCCCATTAAAAAAAAAATTAAAGCTGTCTAAATATTTTTACTAGTTGAATTTAGACGCCCCACGGCCGAATAGCGCTTAATCGCATTGCATTTTATAATTTACACTTCACAGGAAGTATCTTATTAATGCAAAGTGCTGCACATAGCCGTAAGTGGTCTAATGAGCATAACTGAATAATGCAAACAAAGTCGTTGACCATAATTAGATATTAAGCGTCGTGGCAATTCGCAAATTTGTTTATTTATTATTAAGTAATTTTCAGATTTATTAAGGCGCTGAAAATTGACTTGTTCCTTCCTTGTTTCGAGTCGAATATATTATTTAATTTAAATTCGTGCATAAATTTCGACTTGCGTGTTCTAAAATTACCAAAAAAACAATGCATATTTGAGATTTATTGTGGACACGAGATTATCTATGTGCCTGTAATTAGAACGACGGGGACATTATAAGGATACAGGATGTGCTTTTGTTGGTACAGGAGTTCGCACAGTCGGTGCGACATTATTCAGATTCGGCGATCGTTGAAGGGTACTTCAGTACTATTATTGGGTAAAGACCTGGCAGCTTCGATAAAGGAAGTAAAATCTTCTAATTATCGCTCAGATTAATCAAAAGCAAACAGATTTACAACGCCCTTAATAATTATAAACGTGTATATACTACCTGCTGAAAGAATTGACCACGGAGTCTCAATCTGCCTACACCTATTTGTTTTTGTACAAAGTATATATTGTACCCAATATAGGTAATCTAGATTCGTTCAGGTAAAAGCGAATAAAATTATTTTTAATTAGGCAATATTCTTGTAAGAGTAAAGGGATGAAGCAATTGCAACAAATACACATAATGTTAGCATTGTTATTGTTTAAACGTAATCACATGCAGAGTGTTAAAAGCAAAATTGCATCTGTAGGGTGCATCGTAATGATTAAATTGAGTTGAAAATTGATAGGTGAGGCTGTTAATTAAGTAATAAAAATTATCAAATGCGAAGCCGGTTATCATTCGCTCCCCTTCACAGACTACATCCTTGATTTAGATCCTGACGATTATTGAATTTGTTTCGAATGACAAATGATTTGTAAATTGGTTAGATGTGCTTAATTCGCTTTGGCTTCCTTACATCAAATTTAAATATTGATATAAGTATGAACTCAAAAAATTTTTTTTTGCTTTAATGTAGAATATATATGTGATAAATTTTATTATCTCGCTTAAAAATATAGTGATTGAGTTCATTTTTTGTTTTATTTTAAATCAGTACTTAAGGAACAGTCTGGGAATCTTCCAGAAACAATCGAGACAAATAGTAACCACCAACATATTCATGCTATATATATTTACAACTTCGTTGTTATTATCAAATCATCCACCATCCAAAAAGCATTTTATTTCAAGTACTTTATCCAACTGTTCTATTTGGAACGCCTCGTCACCAGAAGAAAGCCAACTAGTTGGTTACTACTTGTCATTTCTCATACAATTTTAAGTCAAAAATCAACTGCGAGATGTCGCGACCTAAAGTATTAAAACGTTTAATTTACATTGTTTTCATGATGTTATTAAAAACTATTTTTTATTATTATTGTATCATTTTAGGAAATATCGCAATTAAATCCATAAATACGTTTGCAGAAATAGTCAAAAAGATGTTTCCAGAATCGGCAACAATAATGCAAGACGAAAAGTTTGGCGCCCAACGTGGAGGTAAACAATTCGATAAATTAATTTTGGTATTCAAAAAAATAAATATATATTATTTAAAATAAATGCAGAATTTTTTGGATTATAAATCTATAACAAATTACCCCAAAATATACAAGTTCTATTTTCAAAAGATTTAAATTAGTTATGAAGGATTTTTTGAAGTATTACTGAATATGCCGAATATTAATCAATTTGATGATTTGTTCTTTGCCAACATTTTGCAAATTGTTGCGCTAATTGTGTCCAAAATGTTTCATTGTATGATTTGATTATACACCGTGATTCAAAAGGACCGCACCATCACTTAGGTGGTTTTTAGACCCACTTATTTGTTCTCAAAAGTGTAGATAAAAATTTTCTAGATGATTCTTTTATAAAATCAAGTTTTCTTGCCAGATGAAAATTATGAAAATTAATTAAAATTGTGTAACTGGCAATATAGAAAGTGTTAGGAATTTATACATGTATTTCGGCCTTATTGGGCCTCATCAGAACTCTGTACCTTAAAAAATTTTTGGTTTCTTAAAATCTTCAGAAAAACTTACCCCTTTTTTGAATTTCTAAAATCCCAAAACACTTTCTATATTGCCAGTTACACAATTTTAATTAATTTTCATTGATTTTATAGTAATTAGATAATGTAACTTTGTGTTTTTATGAATGGAAGGTGTAGATAAACGCCTGTAAAATTATTCTTGCTAATAAAACATAATATTTATTAAGTAATAAAGCAGGAAAAGTCTTTGGAAATGTTAACATTATTTTAGTAGTAAAGCCGGCAACGGTGCATGGAAAATTCGGTTTCATTATGGTTACCATAGTGTGACCTGACAAGTAAAATTTATCAATGATGTTCACATTTTGAAAGTCAAATTTTTTGATTGATTTGAAGAATTTATTCAAATTCAAAATGTTTACTTTAAATGAATACTGTGATGTTTATCTTCTTCTGGGAGAGAGTGGAGGAAACTTTCGACGCGCTGCAGCAGCTTATGCTGAACGATACGGTGAACGTAGACATCCAGACAAAAATGTTTTTCAACGGCTTGATCAACGTGTGAGGGAAACAAGTCGATTGGATGTAATCCATGAAATGATAGGTGAGCCACGTTCCTCCAGAACTCCCCAAGTCGAGGAAGCTGTTCTACAACTCGTTGAAGACAATCCTAACGTCAGCATTCGAAACATTGGACGAAATTTGAACGTAAATTACAATGTTGTTCAGCGTGTATTAAAAGCAGAAGGTTACTATTCTTTCCACTATACAAAAGTGCAGGGCTCTGTGTGAAGCTGATGTTCCTCTTCGTATTAACTTTTGCCATTGGATGCTGGATCAAATCAATTTGAATCCAAATTTTCAAAATCTGATTTTGTGGATGGATGAATGTACCTTCACTCGTGACCCCCAAGTAATACATCAACGAGCATGTCAACAACATTTCTCCATCAATGTGTGGGTTGGCATTATCAACGACACATCGACGGGCCCGTATTTTTAACAAATCGCCTCAATGGGCATAATTTTTTGAATTTCTTGAGAGGCGATTTTCAAGAACTGCTTGGAAATATTCCCTTGGCGGTTTTAATCAACCCAGTATGGTTGCAATTAGACGGCGCACCTGTGCATTTTGCTAGACCTGTAAGGCAGTGGTTAAATGCAAACTATCCAGGAAGGTGGATCGGACGCGGAGGTAATATCGCTTGGCCTCCACGGTCATGTGATATTACTCCGCTAGATTCTTCTTTATGGCGACGTATTAAACAAATTGTTTATCGCACTGTCCCCAACACTGAGCAAGAACTCCGTCAGAGAATTCTAGATGCTTCACATATGCCTCAAATGTTAAGAAATGTTCAAGAGAGGATCAGAAGAAGGTTCGAAAAATGTATTGAGGCAAACGGGCAAAATTTCGAACATTTATTGTAGCTATTTAATTTTTAGTTTAGAATTTAGATTGTTTTTGTTTGATCTTCAGTTTTACATAATATTTAGATGATTTATTAAAATATTTAAATTACATTTTGAAGTGAACCTTATTGTTCTTGCTCTTGCAGTCTGCATGTTTGGTTCTTTTAATTTCTGATTTTTCTAAATTCTAAGTTTACCGTGTCTTTTTTTCTTTTTGAAAGCACGCCTCAATCAACTCTTTCATTATTTTTTTTATTTGAGAACTTTAGAATAGCTGAAGAATGTAGGATATTAAGAACCACAGTTAAGAATTGACATTTATTATTATGTCAAATTTTATTTCCAAAGGTTTTGACAAACCAGCGCATATGCAGTTGTCAACAAAAAAGAGGGTACCTATGATCTATGATTTCAAATTTGTAGGTGCATCTACAAGGTGCAGCGTTGCCTATTTGCGTTATTTTTAAACATTCATATCTTAAAAACTATTTATGGAAAAAATTCTAAAAACATATTTGTGCTCCTGTTAATAGTCTGTAGTTACACCAAGCGATGGTTCAACCCTTTTGAATCACGTTGTATAACATGCTAACGTCAATAATAATTTAAAATTTATTTAATAAATTTTCCTCGAACAAGAAGCTACTTTTATTATTTTTTTACGTATTTATTTTTTTTTAATTCTTGTCCATAGAAAACCTTCATAACAAATTTTTAATATTACTTAGAATTACAATTGAAAACTCTTGAAAAAGCTCTTATGTAAACGGTAAAACGTTATTTATACTTGCAAAGCCTATTGAAAACTGACAGGTGAATGAAATTACAATTTTTTTATTTTATTCTGTTGATTTTCTCGTCTGTTGCACTCATTAAGGGTAAATATATATTTTGTAGCAAAGTAATTTTTACTGCTTATAGATTTAGGGCCAAATTCTACTCAACTTGACAGTTTGATGTTAAATAAAAATTCAGAAATGCTTTAAACGAGACACAAACTGAGGCGATTGCGCTAGCATTTGCAACGGCGTCGACGTAACACCTGTTATATAAGTTTTGGGAAAAATATAAAAGGGTATTATTTTAAATTTAAGAGAACTTAATTAAGTAAACGTAACATAACAATCACCAATAAATCTTAGACTTTAACACCTGGTTGCTATATTGCTGCTGGGGGCCTCTATCTTCGATAAGACGTAATTTTTGTCTTACATGTCACATCAGGGTTTGGAGGCTTTCTAAGTCTACTTCTCTAATTTTTTGAAGAAATCTTTGCCGCAATTGTTGTTCATATTCGGCTTCCCAACCATTATCATACACCTTTCTTGCCAATAGGGCCCAAAAATTTTCAATTGGCCTTGCCTGAGGGACATTTGGAAGGTTATCATTTCTGGGGACATATGGCACATGGTGGGCTTTTAACCAGTTTAGCGTATCTCTGGCATAATGCGATGTTGCAAGGTCAGGCCAAAACATGTAATCATCATTAGCATGATGCTGATTAATAAAATAATCAATTTTGATAGGCAATTTCGGACGTATACTTCAGCATTCACTGCCTGGCCTCTTACATGGCCTACATAGGGCCTAGATATGCCCGCCTCAGAAATGGCGCACCACACCAAAATTTTGTCAGAAAATTTTGCTTTCTTTTTGTATCTTATGTTAATGGGAGTCGTTCATTCATGATCCGGTTGTGGGCTAAATGACGACGTTTCAAAGCATGGTAACAACCAGGGATTCTGGCCAATTGTGCGGGAGTATACTTGGGGCATTTCTTGCGTTTTCTGTATTTTAGGCCTGTTCTTACAATGTAACGAGAAATTCTAGCATTTGAAACGCGGAAACAACGGGATAGCTTACGGGTAGACACTCCAATGGTGTTTCTGGAGCGGTTGACTAGTCTGTTGACTTGAACTTCAGTTAACGCAGATAGACGGCCTATTTTTGGTAGGTTTATACATGGAATTCCCTCTTCGCACTCCCATATTGTCCGATATATGGTAGTTTTTGAAATATTTTGTCCGCGAAACAAATTTACTATATCTCGTCTAGGCAGCTAGCTGTCCAACCAGGTTGCAGATGGACTTTCGCAAATCTAGCTTATACGCCATTTCGGGCGTGACAAATGAAAATGTGAAATGTTAACAAATTGACATAACCCCTAGCAACATGTTTCGCCATAGTTGGCTAGATGTATTGGTTTTACTATGTCACAGAGAACATTTTTCCAAAACTTATGTAACAAGTTTCAGGTGGGCGGCTACGTCATAGCTGTTTTCTTTAGTGTGGCATTACAACATTGCAATTACAAAATTCGGGTCTATATCAGAGTCAATGCCTTTGATTTCCTTTGAAATATTCCCATTCCACAGTAGAAGATTGATATATAGTATATGGTATATAGTATTTTCATCTCTGGTTTTCTCGTGGTTAAAACATTTCTGCCCCTTCTCTTTTCTTCTTACCTTATGTGTTGAATACATTCTTTCTTAAGCCATCGATTCTCCTTAATTTTCATTAATTTTTTTCACCATCACCGCTATCGCAATCGCTACCGTAACCGCCTCAGTGGGTGGAACGCTTTAAATTTCATTATAATGATTTTTTGACTTTCTCTCGTAAATCAAGTACACTGATCATAAAATTGATTATACGAGTAAATCAAAACACTTCTGATGTTTCAAGCTTTGGGCCTAAGTTTCCCTTTCATATATTCTAAATACTAGACAATAATTTCTGTTGGTAAAAATGGCTACTTTTAAGTTATTTCTAAATATGGAATATAGTTTTTCTTTTTTTTATTTGGCATCGAAGCTGGCCATGAAAATTTAATTGTAAACCATCATCATCACGACAATTGTCAATTTGACATTTGAACTTGTAATTCCTAACCTAGCTTTCGAGATTTGGAACTCAACAGTATGATAAAACGACACAGCAAGAATGAGATCTATTGTAACAAACAAAAAACGATGATAAGAAAATAAGATTTACAACAAATAATCAAAATTGTGGTCAGTTCACAGTAAGCACCTTGGCCCACGGCCAACTTCGACGCCAAATTTAAAAGAACACCCGATATTAATCTTTTAATGTTACCCAAAAAGTAGAAGTTGAAATATATACCGAGTGTAATCGAATAATTTTATTTTAATTTTGTGCTTTTACTGTGAATTTCTCTTAAGTGTATCGTATACATGTTGTATCTTTGTCCGACAAGAAAAACTAAAACAACAATTAAACTATGAATTTTTTTAATTTTTTTACAATTTCTCCCCAAATATATTATAATCTCGTATATTTTTCGGTTCTTTAAATTTAAATTTTATTTTTGAATTCACGATTGGTCGAAAATACATAATACACTCGGTTCTTGAGATGGACTTAAAAGAGAAGGCACATAATGGCCATTAATACCGATCATCTTCGGGACAAGAAACCGGACAGAGGATATTTTGTGTTCTTCGAGGACTTGGTTGTACCAATAAATCCCCGAAAGCAAGATCGGCGCAAAACTTTAATTTCATTAACTGCGCGAATGGGGTGCAATCGTAAATCGTAACAGCAAAATTCATACGTATTTTGAAAAATCTGAAAGTTTGGATAAACTTAAAGAACTCCGCGAGTGTTAACCATCTTCTCCTAGCTTCCGATTGCATCGCGTCATAATTCTTTATTTTGCCGACGTTTCGCTTTTCGTGTAAAAGGATTTCCTCAGAATTGCTGTTTCTGATATTCTTCGTGGCGCTGTTGCTATCCACGTTGGCAGAAAGAAAAATTATGAACCGAGAACCAGAAGAAGTTTGAAAAATTAAAAAAAAAAATAATTGCTTCCGAAAATGAACGCTTTTGATTTAGACGACCTGTATGTGTATATATAATACGAATTAACATTTATTGTGCCAGCGAAATTAATAAGAACTCTACTTCGAGCACGAATTTTATTTTCATTGATTTCCTAAATTAAAAATTTTAGAAAAGTAATTAAAATTGTGTAACTGGCAATATAGAAAGTGTTAGGAAAGATTTCGGCCTTATTGGGCCTCATCAGAACTCTGTACCTTAAAAAAATGTTTGGTTTATTGAAAAATTTAGAAAAACTTACCCCTTTTTTGAATTTCTAAAATCCCAAAACACAAGAACAGAAATTAATGATAAAATTATGAAAATCTTTTGCAAATTATACAAGGAAGCGATTGCATTCTCTAGTAAAACCACAAACGTGACATTTTTAAAATATTTGTTTGATGTTACTAAGACAACAAATTGACAATTATAAAATTTTAAAAATTTTAGGTCAAACTTGATCGAATGTGGTTTTTTTTTAATCTTGTTGCAATATCACACAATTTCTTTTTTATTACTCTAATGATTGTTGATAATGATCAACAATTCCATGAAAACCTTCAAAACGTCATTTAATTGACATCTCGCTGTAAGTTGATAGCTTTTACGACGTACAGCGAAACGTCGATTACAGAGCGATTCAAAAGGTTTTCGGAAAATTAGGTTCCGAATATATTGCACAAATTTTTGATTTAATTAAAACATGATAACCGAAATTGTTTTTCAATAAAAAAACTTTATTAATGAATTATCTCAATTGGACTCTGAAAATGGCACAAATGCTCAACGTTTCACTACCGCTTGATAGCTTCATCAGGAAAATAGTGAAACGTTGAGCATTTGTGCCATTTTCAGTGTCCGTTTGAGATAATTCATTACACAAATTGACCGGACAAGAATCTACCTTAAAAAACTGTAGGTTATTCTATTTAGAATTTCCCAAAGGACCTTAATTAATTCATAAAAATATTTTGGTATCAGATTCATTTTTTCTAAACACAAATAATATTTATTTTGGCCCCTTTTAAATTATTCTTTTCTTGTATCTATCTCTTACTGTACGTTTATTTAATAACACTTATTTGTATTAGAAAAATCATTTGTTAATACAATTCGGTAACCCAATCACAATTGTATTCATTTTGACTAAAATTTATGTTTATTTTTGTGGATTTGTACCGAATTTTAAGAAAATATATGATCTCATTTCCAAAGAGACTGTAGCAATTTGTCTGACAAGTTTAAAATTAATTTAAAAGTCAACGTTTTTCTGTCGTTTGACAGCTTCGTCGGGAGTAAAAAGAAATCACACCTGACGAAGCTGTCAAACGATAGCGAAACTTTGACTTTTAAATTAATTTTACAACCTGTCGAATTGATTATAATTACAAATTAGGCGGTGATCTTCAACGGACAAAAAATGCAAATGTCGCTTCTACATATTAAAAATTTAAAAAATACACACAAGTAATAACGATTAAAAACTAAAATATTTGGAAAAAATATTGTCATATTTAGCATTAAAATGTTTTATAAAATAACAAAAGTCATATGTTCCCAAATTATTCATGGCTAATAAAATTTAAATGTGTAAAGCAAACAAAAAATGTTTAAATATAAACATTCAGCCAATAGACTCAATATACGTGTATTTATTAAGTATTATAATGTTGAAGTAATTAAGCACACAGTGACGTTTTGTTTTGGCGGGGGGGGGGTCCTAAAGAGATTGTGTTACATCACAAAACAGTAAAAGAGATATTGGAACATTTCTAACTAAAAATGCCATATTATAATAAATTAGTATTATAACAGAAACCTTAAAAAAATTGACAAAACAAGTTGGGGGTTTGCAATTTGGGCGCCCACTTCTTAAATTAACAAAACCATTTCTATTCTATTTCCAAGATCAAAAACCCTTCTTGCCATTAATAATTCAAATACACATTCGAATCTTGCACAAAAATACTTTTATTATGAGGGCAAAAACGTATCAAATATGTTTTTAAACGAACATAAATATAATTGGCCCAACAAGACGAAAGTACATGAAAAAAAATATGATCCTTACCTTATGTGTTTCCCCGAAAATCGTGATGCTGGCTTTGGGGGAACGTCCCCCTAAAGTTCCCAATGCAAAAGCGTCTATGACGTTTAGACGCACAGGTGACTTTGAAAATTCTTTTTTACACACTCATGCCATTTTCATGCATTTTTAGAACTTCTGGTCTTGCGCAACACCTAGGAGTCTGTGTTTTTCAACTTATGAAATACTTCTTGATTGCATTTTTAGTTACTAAAGCTATATGTATATGAAGAAGAATCGTTAAGTAGGTAAAAGGGAATTGTTATGGTCAGTTTCGGTGGTGGAGCTTTTTCGAATAACGTGCCAGGATAAACCGCCGCACGCCGAAGTTTTATCACTGAACAATCGGCGTTGCCTAGCGAGATGACAGATGAACGCGAGATACTAAGGTTGCTAGGGGAGGTCCAGATGCTGATCGGAATCACGCATGCGTCCCTCAACCCGGAGTTTTGGAGGCGGGTTCTCGCGCTTATAATACATAACGTAGAGGATGGCACGATGCACGCACTCCACTGGAAGAAGGGGGATGAACTGTTGTCGAGATTCTCTTCCGGGACCCCGGAACTTTCTTAAGTGGGGATACCGATACAGTTTATGGCTAAACACTAAACACTTTTTTTACGGTCAGATTAAAGTGAGAGGGGTTTAATGGATTTGTTTTGTTATAAGGAAGATGGATGATACGGGCTTTATGCTTAGTTATTTATTTTCTACTCCTATTGGATGACGTGGGGGTGATTTTATCTCCACTCTTTAGTTATTGTTATTGTGTTCAACTTTTTTTTAATCGCTTCGCTTTATTTCCCTGTAATAAAATGGAGCTCTTTATTTTACAATTTCATACGATTACATCGATACTTAAAACAAAGCACAGATTATCTTCTTTAAAAAAGATTGATATAATGGCAGAATTAAGAAATAAGACAAATCATAATCGTTTTCCAATCAACTTTAAACAAATAAATATAAGTATAACATTAATTCTAATCTACAGCCATATGTTGGTGAAGTTTAAAAACTTTGTTCAAATACTATATAGGTGACTGTAGTAGTTCTGCGATCAGCTGTTACTATTGTAACTTAGCATGGATAAATTAGTTCAATTTTTAACATAGCGTTGATATTAAAAGTATGTGTTAATGTTGTACTTGTAGTGGGATAACGTTGACACCTGCCACTTAGAAGAAAAGTAATTGTCATTCTCATTAGCACACCAAATTTTTTCGTAACTATTTAATAATAATATTAAATGACTTCATTATTCATTGATTACAGAAAATAGAAACAGATGAAGAAAAAAAACAAGGCGCAAGCCGAAGTTCAATTAAGCGTTAAAGCTCTCTTGTTGTTACACTTAACTTTGAATAAATTGGAATAATTTTATTGAAGAATTTTACTATTTTTTTTTTAGAAAACAAAGCTTTACCTTGTAGAATGGAAAATAAAGAAAATTAATATAAGTAATGTTCGCTTATTACGAACTCGGTTAGAACGAACTTTCGGTCGTAACGATCCAATTTCAAAAGTACGAACTAAAGCATGGTAACCATAATGACCCATCACTTATAACGAACCTGTTTTGGCAGTCCCTTGAGGTTCGTTATAATCGGATATGACTGTGCCTTCAATTTTGGAAATTGAAATTAAACTAAGATGTGCCTCGATCAACTTAAAAAAAAGGAGTACCAAGATTATCTTTGGGGATTAAAAGCCTTTTCTGTTCATCTTTAGGCAACTTTTATTTTTTATTGGCTTCCTTTAAAGTCTTTTTATATTTATTCTTGCTGTTTAAGTTTGATTCTCTTTAAAGGTAATTTACGAACGAGTCCTCCATTCTGTTCGTTGATCTTTTCCTGGCATCTTCCTTCTGAATGTATCTTGTCCGCCTACTTGAAATGGCAGTCAGATCAGATCGCAATTTAACAGCTTATTGGGAAGACATTACTTTCGTATTTCACTGTACATCATACAGGGTAAGAGTTGAGCTAAAAAATGTCCGATTGATTACATCCACTGCACATACGTACTTTAGTAAAAAAATAAGAAATTTAAAATCGTTTTTTTCGATAGATGAAAGCAAAGTTGATTGACGTTTTGTTTTTAAATATGTAAACCTTACTTATATATACTGTTTCTTAACTCCATACAAAAAATGAAACCAGTTTTTGTATAACAATTGATTAATAAATATTAGAGATAATAAATGTTTTTGGCGAACGATGATACAGTTTGATAGTTTGATTGGTTTATTTTTATTACGCCTTCGGAGAAATTTGTTGGCTGTTAAGTGGGTCAGTTGTCAGCTGTACTTTCTCGCGTTGAAAACATGTGACGTCCAGCGGTTCTAAACATTTCACAGGGAATTGCCGGATGTCGGTATGAATTTTTTTCTTTTTTTTTTCTTTTAATTTTGATACATTCGTGAGAATATCTTGTACCACAATGCCATTAATTTTTTTGTATCAAGTTGAAGAACACCCTGTACATACCATATGATCGAATACGAACATTTTTAAATAAATAATTTCATAGCCTTCTAGAGGGTAAAAGTGTTCGATTATATGGTATGTACAAGAACTCTAGCGAAGCACAGGAAATGAAATAATTTCGTTGTCTTTATACCCTTTAAAAAAATTGGTCAAATTAATTCACTACCACCAGCATAGTAAGCCTTTTTTGAAAAGCTGTTGGATACCTTCTAACAAATTCTTTCACGAAAAGCAAAATAAACCTATTTTGATAAACCTGTAGGATTCTTCTCTAACCTTTCATTCCTATGCCAGCCTATATTGTCCGACTGTTTTGTTTTCTTTTATTTTCTTCTATATTGCCGTGAGAATATAACGAAAGATGAGATGACCATTTGGTTTGGGGCGTATTATTTCAACTAATTTAGGTAAACTGACCTCGTCGTTTGTTGTTTGGATTATAAAGATATTTGAAGAGCCTTTGAACTACTAATTTCATGGTTTTATTATCTAGATATACACGATCTATCAGTTTATAGAATTATTGAAGCTGCCCTCGTAGATAGAACTGAAAAGTAATGCGTGAGTTCTGCAAGGTATCCTAATTTAACTACTTCAATTAATAAAATGGTTTTGTTAAGCAAAATTCATATTATTTAGTTAAAAGTAAACTACCAAAAGTAATTATATTAATCCACTTAAGTACATTAAAGTTCCCTTGTAATCATGGAACACCTCTGGCTTTTTTTTATTGGAATCGATAATAATTTATAAAAGAAAATATAAATGTTTGCATCATGATAATGGTACCATAAGTATCCACAATTCTTATTGACTTGAAGAAAATTTATACTTGCTTAAGTTGAAGTCAACCCATTTGGTGCGAAATAATAAATAAGTTTCAAAATTTGTGAAGAAAATAATACTTGGCTGGAATGTCTAGCTTTGTGTTGAATTGTCTAGTCCAGCAATCCAATTTGTCCAAACAAACGCCTGAGTGATTCGATTTTTATGCCTTACATACAGTATGTTTCATGTCAACTTGAATCTTAAATGCTTTGATTTTTATATGAACCTTGTATCTAGATATACACTGAAGTGGACGTGCCACGGTGTTCAAGCGAATGGTTTCGTTTTATATTATAGCCTATTTATCTTTACTGCTTTTTAAGTTTCAATGAAACAGGCAGTATATTCAAAGGGGTCACTATAACCAAGGAGAAAACAGTTTCCATAACTCTATTTAAAGAAAATCCATTTGGTGACAGTTTCAAACAAATTAATGTTAAAATTCCTTTAACACGTTTTTATGACGCGTCTATAAACGTTTCAATTTGTCTATTTTGTCCAATTTCCCACTCCGAGATCCATTTGCCCAGTTTTTACTTACTGGATATGGTAGTATTCAAATTTAATAAGATAAAAAATATTATTTGACTCGAAGCATAATATGTTATAAATTAAATTTGTAGTGAAACAATACCGAGTGCTTTACTTAAGTTTGTTTTACAATAATGTTTCACCAAGTACCGATAGTTTCATTCGTAAAATCGTCAAAAAAGTAGTCGTTGTGCGAAAGACCTAATTGAAATAATCATGCAGATTTGTGATATATATAGATGTCTATACTGAAAGCCGAGATAAGACAAATATGGCTATATTAAAAAATAAGGGGTGCATATTGTTGTGTAAAACCTCACTTTGGTTTTATTTTGTTCACGTGTATATTTCTCCTTTAGAAATGGTTGTTTCTTTTTTTGTCTGTAATCAGGTAGTATGTGTACTTTGTGTGGAGAATGTCTATTCGTGAGGAGTGGATTGAGGAGAAGCTAAAGGAGCTGGAGGAAGAACCCAGAGTCTTTTCTGTCGGAAACAGCGAAAATGGCGGTCATGATGTGGCGTCATCTGACAATGCTTCTAACGCATCGGCTTTTTTGTTTCCAAAAGAGTATTTCTTTCGGGCAAACCGGAGCAGGAGAACGGTCCTTATTCGGCTTCCAGGGGGAAAACGGGCCCGAATCAGAAAAGAGGGTGCCATTCGCTTGGGCTATCTGAAAATAAAGAAATTTTAATTTCTATTATTTAGATAAATTACGCTAAAATTTGAAAATGGTCGGATGTGATGTCGAAAAGACCGGCCGAGAGAGGGGGGTCGATGATGGACGGTGAACACGGTGCACGTGGTGAAATGAAAAGGTGGAATAATTGTTGATTTTTCTGGAAAGATTTTTGGTTAAATTCGCGTATATTTGGTGCAGCATTAAGAAAGAAAAAAAAAGGTAATATATGTTTTTTATTTTAACTTGTTTAATTTAACAAGCCGCTTGCGGGGGTTTTTCTTTAGCTAAACTCTTCCGTTTAAAGTTTTATTTAAAAGCTGACTGAAAAAGGGGGGTTTTATTTAGCAACGGGTCATTTTAGAAGCTGTAGTAAATAAATAATAAAGAAAAGAAAAATATGTTGTTTTGGTATTGAGTTAAAAAAAAAATAAAACGTACCTTTGTTTAAAACTGTTGTTTTATATATCATCAGTCTACTTCCATATTTTTCTTTCTAAATTTTCAATAATATAGAAACACTGCGGTCATAATTAAAAACAATCACGTCATATGTAGAGTAGTAAATCCCATGCTACTTTATGTTTGATAAGAGATGGTAAGTTAACTGTTTTAAGAAGAAAAACTAACTGGGCAACAAACAACACGACAATATATTCGCTTGCTTGCAGTTCGCTGTTCTTTCTGGACTCTGGGGATTTAAGACAAATGTACATCAGAAATCCATGTACGTTTCCAATTCAAAATTAAATATATGGTATGTATAGTTCGCGTCCATCCTAATTCTTACCAACGTACAGTGTATACTTCGCTTGGTGATAGCAGCAAGAGGTTCGAGCCTCCTTGAGGTGAAATTATTGCTACTGCAGCTTAAATTAATGGTTACGATAACAGAATTTCAGTCACGTTGTAATTTTGTTGCAAGTCAGTTTTGATCGCAAAATATCATGTGTATGAAATCTGGAAACTGTCCAGCCATTTAATACTATAAAAAAAAGTAGTTGGCGCCTTAGTCTTCTCTTAAGACTCCATAAGACTTCACACACATACCTCTACCTAGGTGATATCTCTTCCATGAACTGAAATCTTCCTTTTCCTTTAATTTTACCTTCGGAGAAAGTCTGAAGTCGTAAAGAAACATATTGTAGAGGAGCTTTGAAGATGTGATGTTTTAACAAAAAAAATTCATGAAAATTAACTGAAATTGTGTAACTGGCAATATAGAAAGTGTTAGGAAAGAGTTTATACATGTATTTAAAAAAAAGAAATCAGTATAAGACGGAAAAAATGGCTGTCATTGTGATACCCATTCTCTTTTTTCTGTGATGAAATTACCAGTTATCAATTTTGCAGAGCTATATCCGATCTCTTCTTTTTGTGATGAAGTTGCCAGTCACCTGAGCTATATCCATTTCATTCTTTCGTGATAAAGTTGCCAGTTCCATTTTTCCAGAGCTATGTACGTTCGCTTCTTTTCTATAATGAAGTTGCCAGTCATTACTTTTCCAGAGCTATAACCGTTCTATTCTTTCTATAAAGAACTTGCCAGTCACTACTTTTCCAGAGCTATGTTCGGTATCTGCTTTCTGTGACTCTCAGCCTACATAAGTTTTGCTATCAGTGTGATGAGTTACCAAGTCATTATTTTTCCATAGCTATATCTATTCTTTCTTTCTGTGACGAAATTGCCAGCCACCACTTTTCAAGAGCTATGTCCGTTCTATTCTTTCTACAATGAACTTGCCAATCACCATTTTATAAGAGCTATGTCCGGTCTCTTCTTTCTACATCTCTCAGCCTACTCAAGTTTGAAATAAAATTTGACAAAGATTCTTTGATCTACTTGCTTTGTCATTATGCATACAATAGTCACCTAGTGACCTTCACAAAAAAATAAGTTAGTTTGATCTGTAGTCTCCATTTTCACAACTTGATAATTTTTTACCGTCATTTGAGCAAGGATTTAGTAATACACCGAAAAATAAGGCTTCCAACAAGCTAAAGTAGAAATAAGCCTATTTTCATTCAGCATTTCTATAAAACATGTTCAACGTGTTGGCCATTCCATCCTAGGCAACATTCAAAAAGTTCATGAAGCTTATTAAACATTGTTGTAAAAAGAGACTGTTGCATTCTTCAGACGCGCGTTACTATCGTTTTCCATAGTTCTTCAGATGGATTCTCTCGAAAAACAGCTTCTTTTTCTTTTAGCAAATAGCCCAAATATAAGCATCAGAAGGTGTGAAGCCACGAAAAAACTACGTCCATTTGACCGACTGATTGTGTACGAACGAAAATAATGCTACCAATAAAAAGTTTTCTTGGGTTGTTAGCACCATTTAGAACTCTTTTAATATTACATTCTAACTTGACAACCCTTAACATTGCATAGATATCTAAATTTCTTATCTTTTGTTTAGATATTATATTTAATGTTACTTTAAAATGAGTCATCGGATATTCTTGAAAATGTAGAAGCCGGTCTCTTCATCTCCACATTAAAGTTATTCGGCGAATAACTTGATATTTCTGAATTGTTTTCATCTTAGTTATTTGTCTAATAACTATTAGTCAGTTTATTAAGAGATAATAATTCAGTACAACAAAGATACTTTAAAAAAATAGTCGAAAAACAGAAAAAAATTTCTGCATCAACGATAGATAAAACGAAAATTAATTAAAATTGTGTAACTGGCAATATATAAAGTGTTAGGAAAGAGTTTATACATGTATTTCGGCCTTATTGGGCCTCATCAGAACTCTGTACCTTTAAAAAAATTTGGTTTATTGAAAAATTTAGAAAAACTTACCCCTTTTTTGAATTTCTAAAATCCCAAAACACAAGAACAAGAATTAATGATAAAAATAAGAAAATCTTTTGCAAATATACAAGGAAGCGATTGCATTCTCTAGTAAAATCACAAAAGTGACATTTTTAAAATATTTGTTTGATGTTACTAAGGCAACAAATTGACAATTATAAAATCAAGTTTTCTTGCCAGATGAAAATTATGAAAATTAATTAAAATTGTGTAACTGGCAATTTAGAAAGTGTTAGGAAAGAGTTTATACATGTATTTCGGCCTTATTGGGCCTCATCAGAACTCTGTACCTTTAAAAAATTTGGTTTATTGAAAAATTTAGAAATTTTCTTATTTTTATCATTAATTCTTGTTCTTGTGTTTTGGGATTTTAGAAATTCAAAAAAGGGGTAAATTTTTCTAAATTTTTCAATAAACCAAATTTTTTAAAGGTACAGAGTTCTGATGAGGCCCAATAAGGCCGAAATACATGTATAAACTCTTTCCTAACACTTTCTATATTGCCAGTTACACAATTTTAATTAATTTTCATAATTTTCATCTGGCAATAAAACTTGATTTGATAGATAAAACGATACAACACATAGAAGTTCATAATTATATGAAGTTATTGTCTTCAGTAGCTTAGTCTTAGTGGTTATGTAAAGATACTACTTTCAATTTCCATAAAAAAAAAACAAATAAAAAAGTAGGTTTTCGCAAAGTTAAAAAATAAAAGTGGCCTTTCTTAAGGTAACCCTACGAGACCCGGGATTGTGGGTAACAATTTCAATAATGATGGTAATCAATCAATTAACAATTCCAACATTTAGGATTGTTAGATTTCGTTGTCCGATATCTAATTTATGGCACTGTTTTTTTACAAAATATTACTTCCTTTTTGATACATGCATATAAATGCACTGAATATGTTTTGCACTCATTAAACATAGATTATTGAGCGATTTACAAAAATGTAGGTTCATGGAATCAGTTGAAATAAAGCTGAAACGCTCGAAAAGTAACACCCTGTATACCTATTTAAATTTTTTTTAATTAAAAAGAATATCTTGCGAATTGTTTTTTTATCATTAAATTGATATAAAGCAAGTATCAATTATGAAGTGTATTTGATATAAATATGTGTCTATATATGCGTAACGAAATGAGATGTTTTCTTTATTCTGAATCGTTCGGTTATGAAATCTGTTTACAAAACGCGAAATTCCAGCCGAGGCCTTAATTAAAAACGCAAACAGTAAACCAGAAATTTATAAAGCACGTTAAGATTTAAGCCAGAGATTAAATCCGAGCCGTTCAAAAATCCCTATCAAGCATAAATTAAAAATAACCTAATAACGGCTTCTTTTCGGGGGGGAATTAATGTTTCAATTCAAAAATGAATCCGGCTTAAAATTTCTCTGCCCACATCCGTTACGCCCCCGTACATTATTATTATTTTTAAAGCGAAAATTTTCCGTGCCGGGCGACGTCTTGATGTCCGAATTGTTAGTTACCGCCGAAACTCCGCAGAATGCCCGGACTAGCCGGAGTAATTGCGTTAACTCGTAATTCGGTGGTGTAACTATGTTAGCTAACTCGAACTGTCTACGGAACTAGATCTAGCCTTTATTACAGCTCGGCACGAATGGTTCGTAGAAATGTCCACGTCATCACCATCATCGTTTTTATTTAAATCATTCTTTTTACATGGTGTCTTAATCCAATCTCACCTAAGCTATAATATGAAAGGATGCCTATATTTGAGTAATATATATTTTACAGAGGCAATTTACTTTCTATATTACGCACAACGCTTGCCTTCCACAAAAATATCCAGGTCATCACTATTCTTTTTTATTTAAATATGTGGGTTTAAATTTTTTTCAAACTTTCAATCTTTGATTGATAAAATATTTTTGTCCTATCGTACGCCAGAAGTTACGTGTAACATACGTAAATAAATAATTTTATTTATTATGATTTCTGTACAGTTATTTTCTCTTACAAAATATAGTAGTAAGGTCTTCCCTCTTAGCAAATCTTTTTCTTATTGGCCGCCGCGTTCGTTAAATAAGTGAGAAATAGCCGGAGTTCTAAATTGTGTTAGCTACTTATTGAAGTTATTTTTATTTGTTATAGGGGCCGCTGCTAACTGCATTAAGTGCGGTTGATTCAGTTTAGCTTCTTTCGTTAGAGGCGAACGTTTATTTGGCTTGACTTTGAATTGTTGTATCGATTCCTATTCCTTTTAATTTCGTTTTGATGTCACGGAGGAGCGGGTTTTGCTGGAAAACTTCATTACTTCTCGTGACCTTCGTCGATCTTATGCAAAACAAAAATGTGTTAACAAAATTGGTGTCTCAATTAAAGTATTACAAAATTATTCTAAATTTTGTGAATTTTCACTGCTAAAAAAATTCTAAATTCTATGTTTGATGGAAAAACTTTTTGTGCACATGTTTTATGGTGTCATTAGTCATTACACTTTTCATATTATTTTTAATGATATATCTACCTATTGCTTGTTATTTCAGATTCTCAACTTTTTTATGTAAAAAAGTTATCTGGTGTGATGTGAAAGACATTGTAAGTAAATTCAAAACAAATACCCGCGCGAAAATAAATTTTCGTTTTCTGGAAACTTCAATATACCGAGATAAGGCGCCGGGGGCTCGAATCACGGATATTTTTCTTCATTTGAAATGCATTGACAAAATATAATAGTTCGGGAGACATAAGGAATCCCAAATTTATTTTTCGCGCATCGGCGCTGTATTGATACTCACGTATGCTATTCCGATTGATTGAAAATTTATCAGACGGGGGGCCCCTATTTCTTACTTTACACATCACGAGTTCGCTCCTCTTGTATAAAATAAGCGACCCGATATCCATGCGTAGATTTCGTGTAATGCGGGGGAAATCAAAACGTCGCTATCGAATTTCAAATCGATGTTTCAATTTTGGCAAAGGCGAGCGAAATGAGTACATACAAAAATTTTATTAAATTATATGCGTCTTCAAGTATTTCCGAGTTCCACGTGATCACCCAAATTAAGCAACCAGGCACACATAAAAATTACCGTCACGATTAAAAAAAAATTGGCTTTTTAGATTAAAAATTGCTTGTCGTTCTCTTTTAGCTGTCCACGATTATACATACACTACACTACATATACACTAAGAATCCTATAAAAACAAACAGCTAATTGTACCTATTCATAAAGGACTTGTACTGAACAAAATTTCTTTTTAGTTTAAATTGCTTGTAATCATTATCAAATTACATATTACGGATAGTATTTGTTGTTATTTTAAATTAACTGGAAAAATTGAATGATTCACATAAATTTCCTGCATCCAGTGTTTGTCCCATTACGAAGCGGGAATCATTTTTGCATACCGATAGGATGGATGTCTTCGTCTGAACGAACCAGACGAACCATATATCGTGTCGGTCCCCAAGAGATTCATACAGTAAGCTCTGGTTCCTCCTTCGTAACTGTTCGAAGGATGTTGCCCTTTTCGGCAGCAAAATTAGGAAACTTGAAACGTTGAACGTTGATATACGTCCTTTTTCCTAAGTTAACGTTTAAAGGAAATTTAGGCTTTTAGAAGAAAAATAAACTAATTTCATAGGGCCATCTATACATTTTTTACCAAATCATTTTCTTTTGAATTCATTTTCAATAGATGGCAGAGATATCATTTTTTTAACTGTATACTTAAAAATTATCTAATTGGGCTGTTATACCATGCCTTCAAATGAATTCCTCATTAAAGTAAACTGTGATTTTTTTATAAAGTTGGCGACGCTCAATACAAGAATGAGGGACAAATGTCAATAACTGTCAAGTGTCATATTATCTAATCATTACATCACATAGAAAATGTGTAAACTCAAAATTTAAAGAAATACTTAATTACTTCAATTCAAAACAACATTAACGGTTAAAACAGACGCTAAAAATGTTGTCCTCATCTTGAATGCACAAACGCGTTTGACAAGTGTTGGGAGGTTATGTTAGCACAAACAATTAATTGGACAGCTGTCAGTGCTACTAACCTTTAGGAGAAAAAACACTGAAGTCATGGCCTACTTTAATTAGGAATTTAATTGAATGCACGGTACTTGTTCCTAATTTAATTTGTTTTAAATGTACCTACCTCCTTTTACGCATTATTATAAAATTGATATTTAGTAAAGTATTCCGAAGGTTGTTTTTTTATTTTAATTAAAAAGAAAGAAGATTTTAGTAGCGTAATTTATTTAATTTTTCCTGAATTATTTTCTTTTGCATTGATTTTCAGTAGATGGCGCGCATATCAATTTTTTTAAATTTTATAATTAATGATCTAATGAGATAATTTTTTACTTTTATTTTAAATCTATTTCATTCTAAGTCTTTCTAATTTTATAACAATTTTAAATTTGGACAATCATCAAAATCTTATTATACAGAGTGACTGTTAATTAACCGCTAGAAGAAGCCATGTCCGATATTGTAGGAAAATATTAAAAACGACAATGCGCCCTTGGTTAAAAAATAGAGGAGCAGATGAACGGAATGAAAACCCTCATAAAGTTCTTTATAGTTTATATTATAGCGGCGTGGCATCATGAACTTGACTTTTAAGTGGAATTCATTACCTCCGTTTTTAGGTCAACGATCGATGCCGTGAAATACGAACGAAATACGAAATCACCTGAAGTAGATTATTCTACACAAATGGTAACAGTGGCCCCACTTTGAACACCTACTCTGATATTCCTTTAAGTTCGTCGAAAAATCGACTCCCTTTAGTTCGCGACGAATGGTTCGCGCGCTGCTCTAGATCAGTTCGTGAATAACGTACATTCTTGACGAATTGTTACATTTCATGTTCAATTACATGTTCGACGCGGACATGCGTATGCAACTTAGCACTTGCGACGTTTAAAGCAGCTTATTATTATTAGTGTGATTGCTTTGTTTCCGCGTAAAATGTAGGCGAAAGATTTTACAGCTGTAAGTTTGCATGAATCACGAACTATTGTCTCATCTAATAAACAAAAGAAACTTGTCGTCATTGAATTTCAAGTCTAATAAATTGTTCCACATTTTCTGAGAAATCCGATTTATTTAAGCGATTCTTTGGAAATGTAATCGATGTCTTTATTTATTAGTAATTTAACCTGCATCAATTTCTAGTAAACCTGTCTGAGCTTATGAGTTTTCCAAACAATTTACATTTTCTCGTTTTCTGTGGTATTCACGCACGCGATTTGATTCAAAATTGTATGCATAACAAATTAATTAACAAACAATTATTTACACAATTATTTGCGAATTTGTTACCCTTGTTTCATACGCAAGTCCAATTATTTTAGAAATTACGAATAATTACGCCTCGTAAAAGAAATAACTCAGATTTCCGTTCCCAGCTGTTAACCGTGTAATAAAACGAATTGAGATGTCTGTCAAGAGAGTAGTTAATAAAAAAAAAAACTTTTACAACCCTATTATACTGTAGCATTTCTAAAATGTGGCGTCGTATTTCGTACGCCGGAGTTTGACTTTTTTATTAAATGTAAACTTTTTAAGAAGATTTTTTTAACATTTTCTCCATACTCTCGGACATTGCTTCTTTTATCGGTTCCATTTTGTCAGGGTTAATTAACAGTCACCCTGTATTTTAACTCAGTTCGGCCTTTTAAAGAAACTCAATTTAGTAGCGCCATCTATACAATTCTTGCCGAATTATATTCTTTTGCATTCATTTCCAACAGACGGCAGGCATATCAATTGTTTTTAATTTTATATTTTAAAAATTTAAAAATCTGATTGGCCGATTTTAAGCATTATCATTTGTTATTATGGGATCGATGTTTAGTAAAGCAACTTCAATTTTATTTATTTTATATTTTAATTTATTTATAATTAAAACGAAAAGTTTTGAGTAGCGCCATCTATGCAGCTTTAACCGAACTAATTTCTTCTACATTGATTTTCAGTGGATGAGGGGCATACCATTTTAATTTCGATTGTATACTTAATTAGGCAATTTTTCAGTTTTGTCTTAACTGCAGTTCTTTCTAATTTTATTGTGTAAAGGTGTTTTCGTGGGCTAATCTTGACCGTGTATTAAAGAAAAGCATTTAGATTTAACGAACAAATTCACTAAACAACACAAAAAATACAATTCTCAAAAAACAAAACAAAAGAGTTAACTGACTTTTGTCCTGAATCGTCTGTCTACGACTAAACGAACAAAATGTACTGTAATTCCCCGAGTCGGAGATGAACTCGTCCAGATTGATCGACTGGCCTCCACTAGATGTCAGCTACGTGTTACAATTATAGTCTTAAATTTGGAAAATCAAAAATAAATATTTTATATTTTAACCGAGTCAAGCCTTTTAAAAAAATCAATTTAATAGCGCCACCTATATAATTTTTTGATGTATTATTTTCCTTTGCATTCATGTCCGATAGATGGCAGGCATAAATTTTTATTTTATTTTTATAATCAATATTATATCGCTTTGCGAGTAACCTTGGACAGGTCGGTTTGTTTTGCAGTGGAAGTCTCGAGATACGCTTTTGCTGACGAGGACCCAAATAGGGTCGAAACAGCTGTACAGAGGTGCTCGAGGGATTTACTGCAATCACCACCGATTAGCAACAAAAATTTTTAATTTTAGAGTTAAAAATTATCTTACTAGGCAATTTTTCAGTTTTGTTTCAATATATTTGTTTGCAATCCTATAATAACAATAAGTTTGGTAATGCAATCAAAAATATTTTCCGAACTCGAAAATGCCAAGAATAACATTCAAAAGGTCTAATCTTCAAGCGTTAGAAAAAGACAAAAGATTTCACAACGAATTTTGACGTTCCAGTCGGCTAAAGAGAAAAACAAAACAAAATACGATCGATCGTATAGTATAAGAGCCTTCCTTTTTCTTTTCTACATCTAAAAATATTTTCTCAACTCGAAAATGCCAAGAATAACGTTCTCCTAAAAACGTCCAAAAGGTCTAATTTTGAATCGTTAGAACAAGACAAAAGACGTTCAATTTCACAACGAATTTTGACGTTTCACTCGGCTAAAGAGAAAAACAAAACACAACGATCGATCGTATAGTATAAAAACCTTCGTTTTTTTTTTCTACATCAAAAAATATATTTCTAACTCGAAAAATGTCAAGAATAACGTTTTCCTAAAAACGTCCAAAAGGTCTAATCTTCAATTGTTAGAAAAAACAAAAGACGATCGATTTCACAACGAATTTTGACGTTTCAGTCTGCTAAAGAGAGGAAAAAAAAACAAAATACGATCGATTGTAAAGCAGTCCAAAAGGTCTAATCTTCAATTGTTAGAAAAAACAAAAGACGATCGATTTCACAACGAATTTTGACGTTTCAGTCTGCTAAAGAGAGAGGAAAAAAAAACAAAATACGATCGATCGTATTTTTTTTACATCTAAAAATATTGTTCTAACTCGAAAATACCAAGAATAATGTTTTCCTTAAGAAGATCCAAAAGGTTTAATCTTTAATAGTTAGAAAAAAATTAATGAAAGACAATCGATTTCACAACAAATTTAGACGTTTGATTCGGCTAAAGAGAAAAGCAAACAAAATACGATCGAACGTATAGTATAAGAGC
Organism: Serrognathus titanus; assembly: GCA_039766575.1. NCBI lineage: Eukaryota > Metazoa > Arthropoda > Insecta > Coleoptera > Lucanidae > Serrognathus > Serrognathus titanus. The sequence goes on from CM077914.1 coordinate 11,543,367, forward strand.
TTTCGATTCTTTTTCTACATCTAAAAATATTTTCTTAACTCGAAAAATCCCAAGAATAACGTTTTCCTAAAAACGTACAAAAGGTTCAATTTTCAATTGCTAAAAAAAAAAAAAAAACAAAAGACGATCGATTTCACAACGAATTTAGACGTTTGAATTGGCTAAAGAAAAAACGAAACAAAATACGATTGATCGTACAGTATAAGAGCCTTCGTTTTTCTTTTCTACATCTAAAAATATTTTCCCAAACTCGAAAAATGCTAAAAACAACGTTTTCCTAAAAAGGTTTCATCTTCAGTCGCTAGAAAAAACAAAAAAAGACTATCGATTTCATAACGAATTTTGACATTTGATTCAGCTAAGGAAAAAAAGAAAACAAAATAATAAAAGGTCTAATCTTCAATCATTAGAAAAGACAAAAGACGATCGATTTCACAACGAATTTTGACGTTTGATTCGACTAAAGAGAAAAAAAAAAAACGAAATACGATCGATCGTATGGTATAAGAGCCTTTGATTTTCTTTGCAACATCTAAAAATGTTTTTCTAACTCGAGAAATGCTAAGAAGTTTTCCTAAAAACGTCCAAAAGGACGCTAGAAAAAAAAAAACAAAATACAATCGATTTCACAACGAATTTTGACATTTGACTCAATAAAAGAAAAAAGAAAACAAAATAAGACCGAATGCACAGTATAAGTAGAGAACTTTCGATTTTTTTCCTACAGCGAGAAGAAAGCGAACCAAAGTCAAAAGAAAACGCACCGATTACACACACAAGAAGAAGAAAAACAAAATTGTAGAAAATACAAGATTTTTTCTCGATTAACGATAGGTTGTTGTGCAACAAACAGATTTGCAAAAACGATTATAAATTATTTTTTTTAAGTTTTTCTAACTCGAATACTGCAAAGAATAACGTTTTCCTAAATTTGTTTCTAATCCTATAATAACAATAAGTTTGGTAATGCAATCAAATTTAATTATTTTATATTTTAACTCAGACATTGAAAAAAATGAGTTTCGCCATCTATACATTATTTGCCGAATTATTTTGTTTTGCATTTGTTTCCAATAGATGGCAAGCAGATCACTTTATAAAATTTTATATTTAAAAACAACCTAAATATAAAGTTTTCCTGTTTCGTTTTTGCATTTTTTTCTTATATTACAATAATTTTAAATTTGAGAAAGCAATCGAAATTAATTATTTTATATTGTAACTTATTTAAAAGGACGTATTCTGCATCGAAGACATTACATAGTTACAACAAGAGTTGTTAAATTTTGTTACCGTAGCCTGTTAATAAGTTGGAGAATACACCTTTTATTAGTAGCGCCATCTATTCAATTTTTACCGAATTAATTTCTTTTACACCGACGTTCAGTAGATGACGTCAGTCAAGTAGTAGCTAATTTTTTACTTATGGTTAGATATGATATGATATATGTAAGCATTTTTATTACTTAGATGCTAATAAACAATTTGAATGTAAATGTTTCATCACTATTATTTTTTATTGCTTGCGTATCACTAGCTGTTAGTCTCCGTATTTTTTCGTCCGATGTCTTCAACGTTTATTGCCTGCCCGTTTACTGCTCCATGTTTTATTGCACATAATAGTAAACTTCGCTTAATTGGGGCATTTGATTCACAGTGCTTCTCAAACGTTTTTTGTTAAAAGTAAACGTTATTATTAACCTTACCCCTAAACGTAAGTCATTTCTTTTTTCGTGTATTAATAGTGGTTAAAGTAAGGGAAAGTTATTCGATTACACATTGTATACAATTAGGTCCAAGTGTCCAAACTCTAATGACCATTTCAGGAACGTCAAAAGTCAACATCCGATGAACAGGCAGGCGCGTATTATTCGATCTACCTGTTAGGATACACAGTGAGCGCGATGGTGCGCCTTGAAATATGAACACAATTTTTAAATTTGTACATTTAACCTGCGGCAAGCAGCGCTCGGTATAATCGGGTTCCGGGCGCAAATGAGTTATTCATTTTAGATTTATGGACATTTCACGTCGAATTTATCGAGCCCCACTTTACACGCGGGGAAATACGCGCCGCCAAAGTGGAGGAGACATTTTTGACTGCTTTATCGCGCATATAGGCCTGAATTTCGTTAGCGCGAAAGAGAGATAAAAAGGACAGGTAGCGTTTGATATTTGAGCGATGCTTTCGTATGTTGTTTGCAAAATTCTGTTTGCTCGTTTCATTACAACTTTACAGCTTTAAGTATACCAGATATAATTTGATTAAGTTTTTTTTTATTGTTCTAGCTCACATTAAAAGAAAACTTCTTAGTTCTTTAAAAGCTGCACGTTTTAACGATTATGGTGGTGTTTTGCAGAAAATCAGAATCGTTCAGTGAACTAACTGAACAGCTGATGATGGATGGGTCTTACAAGTGTATTAACTGCTATGAGATTTATTTAAATCAATTACGTTTCCAAAGGTGTCCAGTAAAATACTTGCATCGAAATGAACAATAATTTACGACACGTAATTCTGACGTTTTAAAAAAATAACACACCGAACGCATGTTTTGAATTTTATTAGACTTTGTATAAATTTGTGTTAATAATTCGTCATTTAATAATAGAATTTGTTTCTCATTGAACGGTGCACACAAAACATAAAGTATTTTTTGTTTGTTTTTAACTCCTAACTGTCAACAACAAACTAATTCGCTAATTTTCGTATTTATTAATAATTTTAATTTACAAAGGTCGAATGCAGGCAGCTTTACATAACTTCGTACGCGACAAATGCGCAGATTTCATAGCGAGCAGTTGTATTCTAGTTTGCTTGCAGGAAAGCTCTTGCCTTATCCACCAAAATGCAATTGGATGAAACGAGCTTTGAAGCATCAAGAGCTCCGGCCATAGAGCTTACTTCGGCTTGCGGAGCCCTAGACGGTCTACTTGATTCTCGCAATCAACCAACAATCTGATTTGTCGTCGTGAGCTGAATACTCGTGTGATCACATAAGTAAATGTAGAAAACGAAGTTGTTTGTGTCGCTACACTAGATTGAAGCGAATCGGTTTACACGAATTTTGGGTGGCTTTATTTAGCGCAAGTTGCACTCATCGTACTAAGTTGGTTTACATAGTAAATACAGGACCTTTACGTCTTAAATTATTTTCTAAAAATTTATTTTTTTTGCTCTATTACAAAGTGTTCTCAAAAATTAAAATTAAATAAATTATCTTGCTACTCAAACCATTATGTTTCGTGTTCTTCTTTTCTTTACTTTCTTTAATTTAATTTAATTAATGTCATTAATTTATTATAGATTGAAGTATCTGTGTGTGTGTGTGTGTGTATTGCCACCACAAATACGGTCGAAATAATATTTCCGAAAATAAAATATATGAACGCGTATGTCGTGGATTGAATCAGCACGCCAGCTCGAGGTATGAATAATGAATAAAGTTATCGTTTAGTTCATATTTTTGATGGGGTACGGCAGAGCCAAATGAAATTTGCATTTGTAAGAGATATGGCGAGATCAAAGCAGACTGGTCCACCCCGAACCCTCCTACTCTTCTTACACCCCGTGGACTTTTCAACCCTGCCACTTTTAGTATTTGGCCTTAGAAATGAGAGTACATTTATATTATTTTATTATACGTTCACGTATGTTGTTTTTTTGACAGATTTCATACTTTCTATACGTTTTCTCATTCCACGAAAATAAAGTACGAGGGTAATCAAAATAAAAACGCTCCTAATTATTTAATTCATCTAAATTCTTATTGCCAGATAAATTTCTTAAGTGTGCAAACATTGTTTGGTATGGAGAAGCAAGCTATGAGAGACAGAAAGAGACATGCGATGCAATCAAGTAGCTTTTAATATAAATTATGTACGAGCAGATATAAATATAAAGGGTGCTAAGTATCGAATTAACGAGCGCAGGCTGACGTAATTCCTGTAATTGACGAATCGTTTGTGGTGCATTTTTGCCAATTATCCGTTTGCTTTAGATCTTCTCAGAATTGCATTAGAGTTATAAATCGAGTATGTTATAAAATTTCGCCTGCTTTGATACTCCACATAATCTAATTAGATACTTAGCGTATGGTAGATTGCACTTTGGCCAATCCTCAACACTTCTTCCAAACAAATAAATTTAATTTACTCAATTATTGAAGATTAATAAAAATTATTAGAAGTTCTCTTGAAAATGAAGCTGAAGAATTTGAAACTAGTCGAAAATAAGGAAGCGTTAATTAAATAACTCGTTGATGGTCGTTTTCGTTATTATCTATTTATGTGTGAATAAGAAATGTTTAATCTACATTAAAAAAAAAAAATTTAAAGCAATCGATATCTCAAGCGTTAAACAATTGTAGGTACATATAGTTGAACCCCGTTATAACGTAACATACTTTTGACTATACGTTACGTTAAAAAAAAACAAAAATATATTAAAAAGAACATTAACTTATTTGTAAGTAAAGTAAAGTATTGTTTGAAAAGTTTTATTTTGTTTTTGTCGTGCACACATAGACGATACAAAAAATGTCAGAGAAGTTTCAAATTCGGAGTTTCAAGAAAATTGTGACGGTTTAGAGATAAAAAGATATTTGCAAAAGCTAAATATACATCATGAAGCAAAGTAAACATTAATTATACTTAGATTGTAGCGATGCATTAATGTTTTCCGTTATATCTCACTGTGGTTGGAAATGAAGGTAAAGCAAAGAACTTAGCTGGTATGAAACTTTAACGTTAAGAAGCAAAAGTGGAATGAATAACAAAGCTGATTTTATGGAAACAGCGAAAGAAATACGGAAATACATAATAAATAATTTTTTTTTAATAAAACTATTAAAGCAAATAGTTCAGAAAATAGAAAACGTGATTGCATACAGACATATGATTGGGAATTTAAATTCTATCAAAAAAAAAAAAAGTGAAAGCAAAACCATAAGACAAGAACGAAACAGTCAAATAAAAAAATATTTTGAAATTAATCTGTGGCAGACTGCATAGAGAACGACAATTAAACTAGTGGAACTACTAAAGTGATAGATGAAAACTGATTGGAAACCAAATATGGAAAGCAAAATACAACGAAAGGAAATAAAAGGACGACCGCAGGACTTCCTAGTCACGCACTAAAATATTTCTCTTTCAAAGATATTAAAAAATGAAAAGAAAACCATGGATTTAATCAAAGAGAATGCAAAAAGAAAATTGTGAACTTTTGTGTATAATAACTAACTTGTTATACTTACAGCTTGCGGGAAATGTTTTCAACTTCACAAAAAAAGAATTGTTTATGTTGAAATTAATTTTTAATTTCATTTAGTTCGTACGTTTATTAATCCCACATAAGTTTTACAAATTTGTGTAAATGCTTTCCATTTATGTTCACGTAAGCCAAATCGTCCTTTCGTTGCTGTGCTTGGGACACAATGCAATTTAGTCTTAACTTAGACTCACATAGGTTTTGTAGCAAGCAGCGACTATCCCGCAGCATACAACTATCTTAGTATCTTAGTAGGACAATAAACGTTCGATTTTATATATTCTTTTTTAATGTTCTTTGGATATAATGTGTGAAACTGAACGGGGTTCTACTGTATTTGGCCAATGAAAACAATAAAATGTGCAATATTTATTTCTTCGAATAAAGTTTTGACTTTTATTTGAATATACTTTTAAAAAATAAACTTTATAAAAAATTATATGTAAACTGTAATGTCAGAAACATTTAATCGAAAGTTTGAGGAAAGTATTATAAAAAAATTGCTATTATTCTTTGTGCAAGTTTTATAATATTTAAGAAAAATATACTACATACATTAATCATATGTATTATGTGACTATTATGGCTCGGATTGCTTTCTAATCGACGTTTCATTGCATCTTATACAATTTATTAAGCGGTAAAGTGAAACGTCGATTAGAAAGCATTCTAAAAGCAATCCGAACTACATTTTAATTTTTTAAATAAAAACGCTAATAAGAGTTGCATGTAACAAAAATAACTGAAAATTTACTTATTTATTACTAAATATCTTTCTTCGTTCGAGTTATAAATGTTGATAATTTTGTTCAGTAGCATTTGCATATTTTTTTATTTAAATGACAATATCCCACCTTTTTTCTTAGCAAATTGATTCTTTCGAAATCTTTGAATTAATCTCCAACTCCCTAGTCTCTACAAATTAATGTTTCAATGTTATTTTATCATCCTTGGATATTAATTAATTGTATCATATTCAATTTTTTCTTTGGCAAAATTTGTCTTTTAAAATAAAAATCATAACAAACATTTTATTTTACGTGAAAGAGAAGTAAATAAAATTGAATGGATACACACATTAATTCTTATAATTACTGTCATTTAAGGCTAGTCTGATCCACCTAAAAAAAATCCATTTTTTCGGTATTAATATGAACTGTTTGTTAATGTTTAATACATCAAAATACACGTCTTTAAATCTCTACGGCACTTAACTAATTTCATTAACAGAAATTAGACCCCCGCGTAATTTTAAAAAATACAGTCTTTTTTTCATTTCTTTATTCCTGCTTTCGATGTGTAAAAGAACAGCAAATGACAAGAAAAAAATCACAGTAATAAATAATGCGATCCTAGAGGGTGCGAAACTCATATTAAAATAAACAAAAAATAGATTATTTAAATATCGTTTTTAACAATCTAACAATTATTAGACTAAAAAAATACTCCTACTTAAATGGCACAATGCACTAATATGTAGTATTGAATGTAACATTAATTTTGTTTAATTTATAATAATAACTAATCTACTTATATTATTCATTGCTGCCTTGTATTTCTGGTTGTACATATTAGGCGCAGATTAAAAATACAAACGTGGTCAGATTTGCCTTAAGAGACGACAGTCTCTTTATATAAAATAAAATTGATTAGTTAAATTCAACAAAATTATTTATAGAGAGAACACGAACGATTGGTAGGAGTGAAGTTGCAGCTATTTTCTCGGTGGCTCATAACCTTTATTTAAACACATAGGAGTTCAACAGTTTTTGAAAAAATACAAGAATTGGTTTTGTACAATAAAAATCGCATGAAAAATTAGAAATATCATGAATAAAAATTATTTAATTGGAAACAAAAATAAATAAAATTGAATGATCCATGAGTTTGAGTTGAACATCTATTATTATTATTTTTAATAATTTTTTTCTATTTTGGTGTTCTAATAATTTGGGTTCCAAAAAGTAATTCATTAAAGCATCCGAAATTTTATTTTATAAGTTGCGGTGACAAGATTCTATGTCAACTCTTCCAATTATAAAAAAAGACGTCCAAAATTACATTTGTTTGACACTACCTCAATTTGTTGCCATCTCAAATTATAAATGTATCTTCAAAGTCTAAATTCACACTTGTTTAAAAGTATTTTAGACGCCAATCATTGCCACCATCTGGAACATGACAACATAGAATTGTCCCATAGTTAAATTATAAAACGACGCACATTTTTAAGCTTTTTTGCATCTAAAAACCAAAGTAGAAAAAAATAGTATAAAATACACGTTAAATTTGATAAATGAAATGTCTTTTATTAATATTTAATTTTGTCTTTCTAGACCGGTTTGACCTATTCTATTATTGTATATAATATATTTATAAAATAATTCAATTGGCTTCCGGTTGGAACCGCGTCACAACTGCTTCTACTGCTGACGTTTCGATCTTCATTGTAGAAGAACTTCAGTCTCATCGAATAACGAGAAGTAGCAGCAACACCAACAGCAGCAGCAGTCCTGAGGCAGTTCTCTGCAAAGGAGAAAGCAAAGTCGGCAGGAGAAGCAGTCGTGACACAGTTCCAACCGGAAGCCAATTCAATTATGGACAACGGTCGCAGAAGCCTCCAGGTTAAATATTTATAAAACTCTACACATCACTCTACAATAAGTTATAATATTATATAATGTTTATATAATCTTCTACTAACGATGCTGAATAGTTGAAACCGGTCTAAAAAGAAAAAAAACATTTTGTAGCAAAATTTATCAAATTACGAACTACAAAACAGTATGGAGTACATAAATAATAAAATACGCGTTTCATAGGATACTTCAGCGCACTTGCTCCATTACAAAATTCGCCGCAAAACAGCTCGTTCTCTAAACCTACAAATTAATTAAGTGCAGGCAAACTTTAATTAATTGTGTAACAACAAATTATTGAATAAAAAACATGCAATTCATAATAGTGCAAAAAATTTCAATTATTTCATAAAACTTCACTATTATAATTCCAATATTTCCACTGGAGGTCTTCTTGCTTAGCTGAAATCTCTAATCATTGATTGAAAATCGAGAAAAATAGAACAAGAAGGAATAAAATGATAAAAAATATTTTTTTTATATTATAGATAAGATATTTTTTCAATACTAAATTTACCTGTAAAAAAATATGTACTAATTCAAATTTATAAGAAAAAGAATTTGAAAATTTGAACGAAAATTATTGGCAATGGTAGGATGCAGGGGTAGTTTACCCATAAACCCAATCTCATCTATATCATAACATTGAAACACAATTTTTTTAATATTATTGTTTATATGTATTGTGCTTTCGTGTAACACTTCATGTAAAGGCAATATTATTATTACTAGTACCTATGTATTAAGTATGTACGAAATAAAAGGCTTCAAAATAAAAATAAAATACATGTATACATTGTTGACATAATTCATTATAAAGTTTAACAAAAATAAGTGCTTTTCTATAAAAATAATTATATAAGAATAACTCAACGTCATCTTTCAAGTACTAGTGTTACTTTACAGATGTAAAACAGATGACTATGCCTAAGTGCTTTACGTTATTGGTTACACACATATTACTGATACAAGTTATCCTAATGTGTATGAAATGTATTAAAATCTGCAAATTAAGAATTAATAAGTTATTTTATAATTCAGAAATATTTCAATTAATTTGCGTTTAATCCGAATTCAAGTAATGTAAATGCTTAACGTGGCGGCACCGAGCGATCAAAAGAGCAAACAGCTTCATACATGACGAAACATACTACAGTTTTGCTTATCATTCACTCGCGACATTGAAACAGCGTTCTTTAATGTTTCTAGCATATTAGAAAGACGAAGTTTATTTACATAATAATTGCTATTTAAAATTTACACAGTACATCATAAGCAATTCCAATGTAATTTAAATTTTGCTAAAATTAAATTAAAATTTGCTAAAAGTAATAAGGTTAATTTTATTTCAAAATAACTTCTGGACAAAATTAAAGGACCACCAATAAAATTCAAAATAAATTTAAAACAAGATAACGAAATTTATATATAAATCTAAGTGTTTCCTTACAGTTTAGTTGATTTATGGGCTACTAAATTTAACAAACTTTAAATACTTTAAATCTTTAAAATACCATTGGTCTTCTCGTGAATTTACATCCTAATTTGTAACAAGTTACAAAACTAAAATTATTAATCGCGTGTTTGCCCTTCTCTTGCAGCAATACACGCTGCTAATCTTCTTGGCATGCTTGAGATTAAGTTTCGTATACTTTCTTGAGGTATCTGTTCCCATTCTTGAACAAGCATATTAGAGAACTCATCAAGTGTTACTGGTGGTCTCGGTGCGTTTTTAATTTTGTTGCCCAATTGATCCCAGAGATGCTCAATGGGATTGAGATCAGGGCTTTTGGCAGGCTACTCCAAACTTTCGATATTTGCATCTCTCAACGTAGGTGTGACAATGTTAGCTGCGCGAGGTTTAGCATTGTCTTACATAAAAAAGAATCCATTGCCGAAATTTTCAGCAAATGGTTCCTCTATACCTTCTTGCTGTTAGCGACCCATTTTGTATCAAAACCAATTCTGTACGACCATTAAATAGTATGCCACCCCAAACCATTACAGATCTCCCACCAATTTGTCAAATTCTCGAATGGTACATGGTGCAAATCGCTCGCCTGGTCTTCGTATGACAAGAGCACGGCGATCATTCCCGCTTAGAACGAATCTGGACTCGTCCTCCGAAAACAAAACGGAGTTCCACTGTCCTTCGTCCCAACCTTGATGATTTTGACAGCGATTTCTTTTGTGCGTAGCTGTGAGAATTGAACCGGGTTGCCGGTTTTCTAGCAAACAAATTGACTTCTTTTAGTCTTCTTCTTACTGTTTTGGTAGAAATTTCTTTTCCAGTGGCTAATCTAAGATCATCTTTTAATTCACGAGATGTTACAAACCGCTTTCTTAAACTCTGAAGTTCAATAAAGTAATCTTCTCTGCGTGTTGTTTTTCCTTTAGCACCTTGTCCGCGTCTTCTCTTGAAACTACCAGTGTTTCTGAACCGTGGTGCAGTCCTCTGTACCACAAATTTGTTCGTATTTAGAATTCCAGCAACTTTTCTCTGTGAATATTCTTCACGAAGAAGAATAATCATTTGGAATACTTCTCCGGGTCTACAATGGCGTCTGGACATATTTAATTAACTTAATTCAAACAAATTCACTAATTTTCGAAACAAAAAGCACGCATTATTAATTAAATTACTTAAAAAGGTGTCAACAATTAGACCTTTTTGTTGACTTTTCGTTTCCTAGCAGAGAATGCCTTGCTATTGATAATTGTTTCGTGGCACGCTATTTTAATTGTGTTTAATAAACGTCAATTTATGACATGTGAAAAGTCTATTAAAAATAACTTGTCAATTGGAAAAGTTATTTCAATTTTATTTGGTGGTCCCTTAATTTTGTCCAGAAGTGTAGAACACATTATAGGCGTTTGGTAAATCAATTGTATTTATTGTTTTAATTGGCGAGAGAAACGTAGTCAAAAATATAATTCATAATTCATAAGCCAATAATAAATCTATTTTAAATGGTCGTCAAGAAGAATGCGACGCCTACTTTCTGGAATTATCCAATGAGGCATCTCGATCTGAAAACTTCTCGTCCACAGCTGAAAACATTATTACTTGGTTTTGAGAGCCGCCTCTTTATAATTCAAAAATTAATAGCAAAGTTGCGATTGAAGAGCAGATAAGACCTATTTTCTGTAATTATCCGCACAAGCATCTCCCTTGAAAATTTTCTAGAATAAACCACAACTAAAAAGTCGTAACTTTCGCTGTTTTCCTTTTGCCACAAATATTATCTCAATTCACATAAATGGCGTCCTTGTTTAGCAAGAAAAAGTGAGTTTGAACGATATTTGTTTTTGGAAACCGCCTCATTATAGTTCAAGAATTAATTAAAATCGAACTGATTGGTCGTCGCCCTTTTTCTAGGATTCTCAAATGAAACATTCCGGCTTTGAATAGAATAAAACATGGCCAATATTCAGAATGCCTTTACTTTATTTTGGGGAACTGTTCGTTTATAGTTCACGAACCAACCATTCATTTAGACGAATGAAGCACCAAGCTTTGAGAAATTCTTAAATAAATTACGCCCACGTCTGAAAAGTTGGTACTTTATTTCTGGGGTCCGACTACTTACAGTTCAAGAACTAAGATTGGCCGTTGAGAAGAATGCAGCAACGCCTATTTCCTGGGATTATCCAATCAAACACTCCAACTTGAAAACTCTTTGAATAAAACATGGCCACAATTCAGAACGTCTGTTCTTTATTTTAAACTTTACGAAGCAATAGTTTATTCTAATTGACTACTGAGATAAACGTAACGCCCATTTTCTGCGATTATCCAATGAAATATCTCAGCTTGAAATCGTCATGACTAAATTACGCCCACGGTTAGAAACGCCTTTCTCTCTGAAGCCATATGCGTAATGCACAGTTACAGTTGAACGAATTTTGAAATGTACTTACAGTATATGTAGGTATACTTATGGAATTTACACTTCGTTCCATTTTCGTTCCGTCTAAGTCATAAAATGTAAATTCCCAAATCCTACTGCGACGTGACCAGCCGGCATAGAATAGGCTGCCCGGCATAGAAAATGTGTGAATAGAAAGAGATCGGTAGTATGAATCGTGTGTCTTCTCAACACGAGGGTTTTATGACTGAGACGCGTATCCGAATGGAACGAACTATAGACTGAGTTTGTTGATGTAAAGAACACAGAAAATAAAAAATAAAATAAAGAGTCGAAATAATCTTTTATTTCATTTCCATATCCATTACATGCAATTTCTATCTGGCACAGGTTTTATCGAGGTGGTTTCGACTTTACACAAAAATTCTGCACTAAGAAGTTATTAGATCATTAATAAGCATGTTAAGTTAAAAATAAAAAATATTTTCCAATATCCTCGAAACGTTAAAGCTGTAAATAAGTACCTAATGATTAGTAATTGCCAGCTTATGAACTCAAATTATAGTTACTTGCGAAAGTAATTGGACAGGTTATAACCATAATTAAAATCATAACTACGGAAACGGTTGATAATTCAACGGCTTTAATAACTTAATTTATATTATAATTTACACAGATTAAATTAATGCGTACGTTTATGGTTTTTTTCCTAATTTAATGCTGTTCAACACAAAAAGTAGTTTCATTTTGTATTTGATGAAAGAAAGGAATTTAATATTATTTATAATATTTAAAATTAAAATAAGTTTTTAAAACCACATGGTAAGTAGTCAAAAGTCATATAATACCTAAATAAATAAAAAAAGAATAACGTAGTCAAAAGAAAGCGTAGCATATTACCGACAAAAGCTAAGGTACAAGAAGTAGGTACATATAAAGAGGTGGCTATCAAAATCGTTATTCATCTTGCCCTTATAGACAATGCAATGGAAACAATAGCTAACATCTACCTACTCATATTACTGTTAAGAGTAACATCTCCTTCGAGTCGATTTACTTGAGCACCAGACCAGTGTGCATTACATATGATAACAGCTTGATGTCGTTAAGGTCCATATTAAATATCAGCAGAGCGAAGCAGGCGTGGATTCTTGAACTAGAATATAACGCATCATCGAATATGACGACTATATAATAAGTAATAAGCAACATTACATTAGAGAGCTTTTAGGGAAACTCAGCAAAATATCTAACACAAACACTATGCATATGTATAATCCGGAAGAAATCATTGATCGAATTCAATCCTCTTCCATAACCACCCGATCGTGAAAACCTATTACTAATATTAATTGCTTTCTTTTGTTTAAAAAATTCATATAGACCTTATTTATTGAATGAGCATAACCGGCCCTGGGTACTGAAACTTGAAATAAAACTTGTAGAAGATGGATGGCCACGAGTCATCTACAGAGCAACCGGCTCTTATGACGTCGTAGAATTAGGTGGAGGGAAGAAAATATTTTAATTGTGAAATAATGTAAATGATAAGCAAGTCACGTAAGCGAAGACAGGCGCCAGCATCAACTTCGTCCGGTGGTAACACGATGCTCTCTGCATTGCGCTGTGATTGCACTTATGCTGGAATTGTTTTATACTAAGGCCCCATTCACATTGATGTAGCAAATACAATTTTCTACAAAACGTTTTTAACTAATTTCCTTAGAAAACTTTTGTTCGGTGCTTTAAATAGGACCAAGCACACACTAATACATCAAAACTAAAAGCAGTTTAAGGCTGCATTCGCACTGAAGAAGCAAAAGTAGTTTGTTTTAAGTTGATTTAAACAGGACCAGGCACCCACTGATACACAAAACAAGAAGCACTTTAAAGTAAGCTAAAAAACAAGTGCAGTCGTAAAGATTTTACTTATGAATATGTTTCGTTCTCCATTGGAGAAGAAGTTCCTGAGGGCTCCTGCTGCTATTGACGGTGTTGCTGTTATTGATGGTGTTGCTGCCACTTTTCGTTATTCGATGAGACTGTTAAGTTTGAAGAGAAGAGGGTTCTGATAGGGCAAAAGCCGCGGCTAACTAGTGACTCAATGACTCACTATTTTTGAGAAGGATGGTGGTGCAAGTGTGCATTAAGATACCGATCGGTATGGATCGGTTTGCGATACACAGATTGTCCTAATCTATCGTTCGGAAGGCAGCTTACCAAGATATCGAGGAAAGGTAAGTGACCGTCAGTGAATGGAATGTCAGGATGTTGGGAATTTAGGTGTTCAAAGAAGTTGGTCAAGGATTCCTTGTAGGCAAAGATTCCTGGGGCCAAATTGCAAAAATATCATCAACATATCTAAACCAAAGCTTTAGTTTAAGGGAGAAAGAAGTAAGAGTTCGATTGCCTCCATAAAAATGTTCGCTACTATTAGGGAGAGAGGAAAACAGATGGCTGTGCTTGATACCTGTTCGTAATATTCATGAAATAAGTTGAAGTTAAAGGGAATTAAGTCTTCGGGTTGGTTATGGGCTCTGAACAGTTGCTGGATGATTGTGATGTGTCAGGAATAGGGACTTTGGTGAAAAGAGATTCTACATCGAAGCTGACCAGAATGTTCTGGGAGTTTAAGAATATCTCGTGAATTTTTTGGAATCTTTGGGAATTGAGAATGAAAGTTCACTTTTTCCTGTAAAAGGTTTGAGGGTGTGTGCTAGATATTTGGAGTTTGTAGGTTGGTGAGTTGATTGCGCTGATTATGAGACGTAAAGGTGTATCAGATTAGTGGATTTTAGGGAGACCATAAAGTCTGGGTATTCTGGAGTCACGGGGATCAAAATTTTTTGTGTTTCTGGAAGGATAGAAGAAGATTTTATTAAAACCGTTACGGTATGTTCTATACGTGAGGTCGGATTGCGTCGCAAGGGTTGGTAGGCAAGATCCTCTAATAGGGTATTGACTTTCTGGTCGTATTGTACGCGGTGCAAAACTACAGTGACATTCCCTTTGTCTGAGGAAGTTCTTCTGCAATGGACAACGAAACGTCGGCAGTTGACGCGGTTCCTACCGGAAGCCTTTTAGAAATTAATTATAAGTGAATGAAATTTTATCATAATTTTTTTAATCATATAGTCTTGTTTTTCTAACTCTCTACACTACAATTTATCATGCAATCATAAATAAAGGAAGTCTATAAATCTAGCCTACGTATCTGTGACGCATCGGAAGAAGTGAACGTTTATTTCGTTACTAACAACAAAATTGGTTTTTCCTTGGTCGAAATACGAATTATTGTGTTTTATTTTATTTTATTTTTCATAAAGTAACCTCCTCTCAAAATATTAATCACAAACATAGCAGCTAGTCAATAATAATGTTGAAGTTACAAGCTCTAAGTGCACTCAAGAAATTGTTTTAATAAAGTAACGCAACAAATGCGAAGGTAACACTTTTTATTTGACAAGAGAAAGTGTGTTGTAAGCGCAATTTATTCTTATTTGTGTTTAAAATACGTAGGATTTTTTATTTAGGTGCAGAAAACGTTTATTTTCGAATCTTTGCGACTCAAGTCGTCGTTAATAATTACTTTCAAAAGTGAAGCACGAACTTCTCAAAATAAACAAAAAGAAATTGTTTGTATTTATTTGTATTTGTATTTAGAATAAATTAATCAAATTTTTAATTTGAATTTGCGATTATAACATAAGACAGTTGTATAGAGCGAGCTAGGTCGAGGTCACACGTGAGGCGAACCTTCGTACTTAGTGCTCTCCATACACGTGTGTGCATACTTATTATTTTTTGCATAGTTTGCTCAGGTCTTGTTAAGTCACCTTGCAGTTTTTATTGTCCTGCACTACCTTGCATCACCGTCAAGTTTGACAGACCTTTTGCAAATACCCATTGGCAAGTCTTCAACTGTGTTCATTTTCTTTTTGAGTCGGTTTGTTTTTTCAAGTTTCAAGTTTGTCCAGCCTTTTCATGTTCGTTTCTTAACTTGGCCTTAGCCATCAAGGTTTCTCCTGCATCATCTTCGGTAAGCGGTTCGCTCGCCTTTCTCCTTGGTGAGCGAGTCTTTTTTTTAGTTCTGCTTTTGAGTGAGTTGAAAGAAATTCCTTCTCTCAAGAAGGAGATCCAAAGACTCCCAATTGACTTACTTAGGAATGAAGTAGAGTATGTGACACTGAACAGCTAATCCAGGAGTTCTCAGTTCCAAAAATTTTCAAAACTTGAATAGCGAAGCTCTAATTAGGGAGTACAAGAAAGATTACAGATTAAGCTGGATGTTAACAGTGTCCAAAATGCATTCACATCACAGGTAGATCACTATCTCATAGTGAATGGGAAAAACTGCTTCTCCTAAGAGATGAGTTGAATGAAATTTCTTCTCTCAAGAAGAAGACCCAAAGACTCCCATTTGACTTACTTAGGAATGAAGTAGAGAATGTGATACTGAACAGCGAATCCAGGAGTTCTCAGTTCCAAAAATTTTTAAAATTTGCATAGCGAAGCTTTAATTAGGAAGTAGAGGAAGTTTACAGATTAAGCTGGTGTTAACAATGTTCAAAATGCATTCATATCAGAGCTAGATCACTGTCTCGTAGTGAATGGGAAAAATGGCTTCTCTTAAGAGAAGTAAACGAAAGAGAAAGAACTGAGCGTGGTGAAGCAAGGAAATGGTTCAATCGAAGCCTTTCTCCTTGGTGAGCGAGTCTTTTTTAGTTCTGTTTTTGAGTGAGTTGAATGAAATTCCTTCTCTCAAGAAGAAGACCCAAAGACTCCCCCAACTGACTTACTTAGGAATGAAGTAGAGAATGTGATACTGAACAGCGAATCCAGGAGTTCTCAGTTCCAAAAATGTTCAAAACTTGAATGGCGAAGTTCTAATTAGAAAATACGAGGAAGACTACAGGTTAAGCTGAATGTTAACAATGTCTAAAATGCATTCATATTACAGCTGGGAAAAATTGCTTCTATTAAGAGATGTAAACGGAAAGAGAAAGAACTGAGCGTGGTGAAGCAAGGCAATAGTTCAATCGAAGCCAAATTGACAAACTTCACTTTCCAACAAAATCCATCTTAACAATCTGGAACTATTCCCAGAAGAATTGCAGCAAAGAGAGACTCACTTATCAAGGAGAAGGACAAAGCGCACGATTACAAAATTTGTCTGAAACTGCAACAGTGAACATGAAGAGAAGAAGAAGAACTGAATGTTACTTACGTTTTTCGTCAAATGAGTTTCAAAAATAAGGGGAACCCTATTACTTAGATGAAAGTCTATTGATAACAGATACTTACAATATGAACTCTCAAAGAGGGCGATGTAAAATGAGTTAAAGTCGAGAGGGAAGAAGTTCATATGCTTGCAAATAATTAAAACAATGCGGTAATCTCGATATGTAGGGTTTTGGTCAAAATTGAAACCAAATTACTACGCTGTTGGTTCTATTATTTAAACAATACTTTGGAAATTGTTTGTTTGTCGTCTGGATCTATACAGAATTAATTAATAATTAAATCTATGGTATTAATTATAACTGGTGAGGTTATGTGGAAGAAATATCGTCGTGGTAACTGCAATTGTTCGGATGTCAAAAACGATAGGTTTTCAGGAGGGACAAAAAACTGTTCTTCCTTCAAGGAGCTATCAGCTCGTCTTATTGCAAGAGAGGGGATACTCAATTTCTCATAGGTATGACGCATTGCAAATTGTAGGACTCAATAGATTGGCCAGAATGATATAATAAAGAAAAAACATATTTTTCTACCACGACGATATCTTAGTATTGTACCATCCTTGTGTTCTTGTTTTCGTTCAAGCTTTTAAGAAGCCTCTTTTACTAATTTTTTACATCCTCATTTTCAGGAATATATCCCAATCATTGTTTCTACCTTTCCACGACTTAAAACAACATTCTCTTTTCTCTTTTTTCAGTTCCAATCTTTTATTTTACTGTTCTTTTTTACTGTATTGTCTTTTTCCTGTTTTAGGGATGAATCTGTAAGTCATTCTTTCTTTTCTTTTCCAGTTTCTACGCTTCCTATCTCTCATTCTGTCATAAAAAAGCCCCAGTTGCTAATTTCCTGGCCTTTCGTATTTTTTTCTTCTTTTCGATCTATTCTTTTCTCTATCGCTTCTTTTCGTTTGTGTCATGGTATTCACATTGTTTGTTTAGGTATGTCATTTCGCTCTTTCTTTTGGTTTTTACTTTTATGAAGTCTTTTTTCCTCGTTCATAGTTTTCTTTAGATTTCTTGTTTCCCCTTTTTTGATCAGGTTCTTAGGAAGCCTCGTTTATTAATTTTTAATTATTTTGCTTGTACCATTTTTCAAATTAAAACTACTATGTCTTGCCCTTCTCCTGTTTAGGGCTGAATTCGTAAGCTATTTTCTATTCTGCTTCTTGGTTGTACCTTTTTTTTCTAACGTTTCACTTTCGAACTCTTTGTTCTTTTCGGCTTTAATCACATCATTTTTAATAATCTATTGGTTTTTGTTCTAAAAGTATGGGAGAAGTTCAACACAATTTAGAGTATACATGCATGAGCAACTCAACCAACACCAAAACTGTTGATTTGACTGCGTTTTTCGGGAAAGATTTATTGACAACTCCTTGATTCAGTTCTCTTGAAATTCCAGAGATTGCTTTACGGCTAAGTTATTACACATCAGTATTTCAAGTCATTATTTACGACTGCCTTCTATTTTGTATGAAACAGGTATTTCTGCTGCCGCTGTGAAGGAATTAATTTATGCAAATCTATGAAATAAATATGAAATAAAAGAGATTCCTCGGAGCGAGCCTTGAAATGCGACATTCTGATATAAATATGTTCTCCTTAATTGGCTTGAATTAAACAACAATTAAAATAATTACAGCATTACTTCTTTCCTCTTCTTCGTACATGTGCGCGCGCGAACCTGTTTGCACACGAAACTAGAAATTTATATACATAATGCCATTGCGCGAACTTAATGAGAACAATGCACAAACAATAAAACTAAGAATTAAAATATTTGCACATCTCGAACAAGTTTCGATAAAATGCTTTGGCGCCAACAGGTTGATGATCGGCTAACTGGTATACGTTAACGCCGGACGCTTTGGATGATTGGAATCTGATGTACTTACAAGTTTTTATGACGTGCTGGTCTAAAATTAAAAAACAAAAACTAGATTCTTACATGACGAAAATTTATACAATAACTGGTGTAGTTCGAATTGGTCTACCACCATCTTGTCTTCTAAAAAACATTGGCCAACTTTGCACTTGTCTTTGCCGAATACTTCTAGTTTCCATAAAATGACTTCAAAATTGAGACATTACGTTCTTGGACTGCATCAATCCACATTCCAAATGACCTATGAATGGTCACTGAAAAAAATCAATGTGTTTTGCTTACAAGCCTGGTAAACAACAACGATATCCTATCAATGAGTTAAAAACAAAACAATGCCACAAGAATTAACCCCAAACTATCTCAATCTCGACAACTAGCACACAATGATGTAATTTCCAGTGGCGTTATGTTAAAGTTTGATAAAATGTAACCGCCGAGCGCAACAACATAACGGCGTGTCTTAAATTAGCGTGCTTCTATTTTTAGCTTCTGCACTTCATTGCTAACCACTGTCTAAGAATATTTAATACCTTCTTATCTTGCACACTTGGCTCTTTGTTTTTCCGAAAGAATATTTTGTAATCTTGCAATAGATTGTTTTAATAAAGTGAATGAAAAATATAATTTAATTGTCCATAGTCGCTTAAACACATTACAACATCTATCAAACGAGCTGGAATATTCTTTTACCAATGCTTCAATAATTTTAGTTTATTGTTTTACAATTCACAATTAGGCATACATTTTGCCATCCAACGGAAAACTGATTTAATTTCGCGACCGGCACTGCTTTTATAGGGGTTTCTCTTTCGAGAATGTTGTCGAAATAGTGAAGAACATGGTGCGCTAGCAATTCTTTGTGCTGCAATGCCATCAGTTCTTGCAAATTAATAATTCCTTCTCTGTAGATCTCATTTTTAAGAAAGCCAATGGAGAAGTCTAATGGTGTGAGACCTGGTGATCTTGCTGGCCAAGATCCCCTGCTTACAATTCGACCTAATTCAAAAAGATTAGGAAAATTCCAAATGTAACTAGATCAGAATCGTTTTGTTTCACTTTGTATTTATTTAATGTTGATGTGAAACACTGAAACGTAAATACGTGCTAATTTAATAACACGATTCAACTGATGGTAACAAGAAATGACAACTACCGTTTAACCATAAATACCTCAATCGTCAAAGTTTAAGGTAAACCGATATTTGAAAGTGAATGTAAGCACTGCCTCCTTACTACATTCACTTACTACGGTGCGGTGTCTCGCTTTAGATTTTACGAGTAGATTCATTCTCAAATCATAAAAGTAAATTAAATGTAAGTAGTCATTTCTTTCAGCAAAATTTAAAAATTTGATAGCTGGGCGTTTGTAAGTAATTTCTTCTCGTCTCGTCGGTCATTTTTATCAGAATTTATTTTTTGTTAATTTTTTATGGGGTTATTTTTGTTTATAAATAAATAAAAGAATAAAAGGAGCTTTTTTTTTTAATTAGGCAAGATAATTAGCTCTATTTTGGTTAGTCTCTAACTCTCAACGAAGTATGGGGTTTCAATGCTTTTAATTTATATACTCGATGGCTTTCTCATCCTATGAATTTAATAACGTGTTTGTTTCTCAAAGGCAACTCTCTTACGTATTAATTTGAGATAAACCTAAATCGTTATTTGTGTAATTTAACCACGACTTTAGTTAAGCAACACCTTAATCATAAGATGAGAATAAGGACCAGTAGGTATAAATTAAAGAGAGTGACCCATATTCTCAATTCTATGATTAATTTAATAAACCCATGACAACGCTCGTCTGTCACTCTCTTACATTGATCGTTAAAGAAAAAAAAATCTTCAAA
The DNA here is from genome assembly GCA_039766575.1 of Serrognathus titanus. NCBI lineage: Eukaryota > Metazoa > Arthropoda > Insecta > Coleoptera > Lucanidae > Serrognathus > Serrognathus titanus. The sequence goes on from CM077914.1 coordinate 11,564,122, forward strand.
TTATTATTATGAAAAATCTGAAGAAATTTGATCACAAAGATAAAAAAGTAATAATTCTATCTCCCTATGTTGTCTCTTGTGTTAATTAATTAATTCAAAAGGTCTTATAACAAGTCACTTACCACAGAAACACCCAATATATAAAATATTAATAGTAAAAGTGAAAACTCTTTATTATTTATATCAAATCTTGCAAAAAATTCAAAGTTTTTTGGTAGGAAGACCATACAATTCTGAGTCGTACTGGTCTTTCCCAAATTTGAGAGTCCAGATTACTTCCAGACCACGAGAACATACTTTAGGATTCAGGTTCGTTTGAGTTTTATTAATTTTTCGAATAAGTCGTCCAATTTTTTTTGTCCTCAGTGTTTGCTCCTTTAGGGAAAATAAAATCTTTTGCTTCGTTTGCATAAAAAGTTTGCTCTAAATGCCTAAATAATCCGCAAATCCTGCGGCTTTCTATTTAGTGTCCTTAACTCATGATCTGTTAGGATGATGGAAAGAAAACAGCCAATACGTTGTACTGGTGACATTTGGCAATGTACGATATCTTGTTTTCCTTCTTGATGTCTTCTTTTTTTTTATTTCAATCATCATTGTATTTTGATCTTTGACAAATAAAAGAATTGCATATTTTGAACAGGGAAGGATGTAGGTAGCTTTCCAAACAAAAACTAAATCTTTTCGTGATTCGCTAAAGACTTGAAAAAGTGCTTGCTTTGAATCATTTTTGGAATATATATTTAGTTGTCAAATATATGCCAATTCATTAATTCAAAAGGTATAATACTTATCACAGTATTTCTTGTAATAGTTTTAGTGAAAACTCTTTATTATTTATATCAAAGCTTATTGAAATATTTTCTTCGAATTTAACCACACGCCTCAATCTAGCTGTTAAGATAAATCCTAAGCCATGCTGTAAAGGAAGCTGCGTTTTCGGATTCAAAGTGAATTCGAAGTCTTTCAGCAAAGTGATCAACCCAATTTTCATTTGCATCATCCCAAATCCTAAACCTGAAAGTCCATGGAGGTGAGGTCAAGTCAATCTCCTTGCCTAAGACTCACCTATGCAAGCTCTCGCCCCATCTCCGAAAGGTATGAAGGTTCCAGGTACAATCTGTCTTTCGTTTCTTCTGAAAATCTCTCTGGGTCAAACTCGTCCGGATTTGGATAAAATTCGGGATCTCTATGAAGCCTCATGACTGAAATACCAACTTGGACTCCTTTTTGCAGGATAATATCAGAGTTTGGTACTTTATAAGTTTCAGTGCATATTCGATTTAGCAATGGTACAGGAGGGTATTTCCTTAAAGTTTCTGAAAAATAACAACTAAATAAAAATGCTATTTCATTCCATTTGGGCACTCACCATCGATTACTTATTGCATGTACTTCATCTCCATGACCAAGTCATAAGTTATCTGCCCGTCACTTTTTTGCAAAGCAGCACGAATTTCTTTTCGTAATTTTTGCTGCACGCGTAAATTCTGCGCCAGTTCGAACAAGTAGAACGTGATGGCCGTTGATGATGTGTCGAAACCGGCCATGAAAAAAATGGACGCCTGGGCAATGAGCTCGTTCATAGTAAGAGCTTCGTGGGAATTACCGGCGTTATCCTTGAGCTCGATCAGCAACTGCATAAAATCATTGCGTTTAATATTTTTCGCTTTTCGACGAATGCACGTATCCGTTACGACATCTGTGAAAAACCTTTCGACGCCCTTATCGATGACGACCAAGCCAAGCTTCTTTGACAACTTCGGGAAACAAAATTTAAAAACGTCCTCTACCGTTTTTATCGTCGTATCATCGAATATTTGACTTCCAAATTTCCTGATCTCGGAATTGGGGTGCTTAAATGAGTTGCAGTCTAAGCCGAAAGCACATAATCCGATCACGTTGATCGTAAAACGGGCCAAAATGTCTTTGACGTCGAGGACCTGCCCCGAAATCGAAAGCTCATCCACCTTCTCTTTTAAAGGCGAGGCACAATCCAACATGGTGTTGAACATCATCTTCATTTTACCTAACGTGAACGTCGATGTTAATTTTGCACGCAGGTTTTTCCATCTGGTGCCCTAGATAAAGAACAGGTTTCCTATTAGGGAAACTTCCTCGTTGTAGTAGACCCCTCGATCGACGAAGTGGTGAAAGTCTTTGATCAAAATATTTTTGACGTACTCGGGATCAACAGGGATGTACACCGGCTTGGAAAATACATAAACGCCGCCATACCTTGGTTTTCAGGGTTTTGTACTTCTTTGAAAATTGGACTACCGGGGCTAGCCCACTCAAGAGGCTGTCTATATTTAAAAAAGGAAATTTGGATTTCAAAGATTTTAGCCCAATTTTATTCCAGTAGGTGTAGCTGATTTTAAAGTATAAGTAGAGAAGCGCGAAGGCGAAGATAATGAACGTAAGTTGTTGTTAATTACCTAAAAGAAATAATTATAAATTTTAGTCGCTTGATTTTCCAATTTTTGGAGCGTCTGTCCTTTTTCTTTTCTTTGAACACATCTCATCTTTCTGTACGTTCATTACCATCCAACATTTGCTATTGTCCATAGAGCATTAACATGAAACTTCGAAAAGTTTCCCTTCTTTTTTCTCCATCCATTTTCTTCTGAATATATTAATTATGGTTGTTTCTTTCTTGTTATTTAGGTCTTTACCTTTTCCTTTTTCCCTAATTGCCGTCTTATATATTCTTCATCCCACTTCTTTCTAAAATGTTAATCCTTCTGTTCTCCTCCATTATTCTTCTTCCCCTTCCTCTTCGTAGATTGCGAGATATAATCACTTTCCTCTTTCCTCAGGTTTTCAATTATTTTACGCTGCCTCAAGGTTTAAAATCGATTTCGCTTTTGTACTGTACTACCTGACATAACCAATACGAAAGGAACAAAGAGAAACCGAAGAAATGAACCAGACCATGGATGCCATTTGCAATTTAACTGATCATATAAGGAAAGAAAATGTAGAGGGAAAACAAGAATTGAAGACATACCATTGAAGGTCTACTCTACGAAGGCCCCAAAATCCATTCAATCCTGTGAGATTAGAAATGAGAAAACACGCGGAAAAAAGACCGATGTATTCTGGAAATAAGACCGAAGATAAGAGACGTAAAGAAACAAACAATAGGTGCCAGTGAAATGGAGAAAAAAATTGAAAGGTATGCTTGTGCCAGTACACTGCTAATCCATCAATCAAACTAGAGAACCATTGACAGTTTCCAATTAAAAAGGGGGAAGATGACTTCAAGGTAATAGAATAAGCAGACTGGTTTCAAAAAAACAAGAGACGGAGAAGCTTGGAAAAGATGAGAGGAGACCCAAAAAATTAGGAATAGAATAAAAGAAATTTGATATAATGAAAGCATGGAAAAATTAGATCTCTTTGAAAAAGGATTTCAATGAAGTCAACAAACAGGGGAGTTGCTTATAAATCATCAGTACTTGAAGGGTTGAACTAGGACCACACGCATGTGGATAAAATAATACAATTTAAATAAGGAAAAGCAAATGAATGTTCAAAGGAGATGGGGAATCGAGCCAGAATATGCAAGAAAGGAGAAAATCTATTCGAAAAACATTCCTTCACAGCAAAGTAATCGTTTTTCCGACGACTTTGCCACTATTCCCCACTTTCCAAATTGGCCATCAAGTATTTCGGGGAAAATTAATCCCCCCCCCCCAAATTACTTTTATTCATATTTTAAGTGCTAACTCAAAACGCCATTTGTTTTCATGACCAAAAATGGAAGAAGACCGGAAAATCTACACGGAGAACGAAATTGATTGTCCTGATTCTACACTGGATCAGGGCAATCAATTTCCTGATTCTACACTGGATCAGGGCAATCAATTTCGATCTCCTTGTAGCATGCCAACAGAAACTTTGAAAAGTACTGCCAATCTAATGAAATAATCCTCAATAATTTTATAGTGACTGGATACAAAGAGTTTGACTTTGTAGGTATGTGTTTCTAGTGAAATTATTGTTTGTTTCTAGTGACTTTTTAGTAGTGATTATTTGAGTTACATTTTCGGACTTCTTGCGAAAGCCTATTGGCTATACTGCTTTTAATTTCCTTGCAATTAGCAAGAAAAACGTCTCCTTGATTTACGCCCACTATACTACTATTATGGGAATATTTCTCATTTGTGAGCGCTACTGTTTACTTTTACGTTTTTTTTCGATCTCTCTGTATACATACGTAAAATGTTGGATGTGTTAGATCTTAAACTTAAATTGCTAAAATAAATAGAGCCGAGCTCGCTATATTAAACGGTATAAATAAATAGTTTTGTTTTCAATATATTTTTAATCAAAACCAGGCTGGCGCTAATCAAACCCTGGCTGCGGAAGCTTGAAGAATGAAGGCACCATTAAACAAACGCTATAAATGTTTGCTTACGTAGCATAATCTAGGTATTTTCGAGCGCTAGTTTGAAATCTGCATATTCAATTTCACAGAGGTTCAAGGTTGAAAAATGGATCATATCATGGTGTGATTTTAGAAATTCGTCTCCCAAGTGTATCCTACAGGTCGCCCAGTTAATTTTTTCTTAAGTTTTCCATGCCTTTTAAAGCAAAAATATTTTTCCAATAAGAATAATGATGAAAAGGAGGAATCCATTGAGTCTCGACCACTTGTTGCTGTGAGTGTACATGTGCTTAGTAGATCCTCGTGGTGGGAGAACCGCATGTATAATCTAGGAACTCGCGGGTCATTAGACGGAAGCGGGGTAACTCGATGCTTGGTGCTCGGTTAGCCGGCGTAGTCGGTATTTTTGTTCGTCAAGATCGCCAGTAAATAAATAACCACCGACGAAGATGTGAAAATTCCACAAACATGTCCGCAAGACAACCGGCCAGCGCCTGTAATCGGTATCGAAAATCATTCTCCGGTCTCAGTGCGGTGCTTGAATCAAGCTTCAAGATTTCGCGTAATAAACTCGGCACGTGTGATCTGTGACGATGTACCCGAGTTCTTTTTCTTCAAGTCGCAAATATCTGTGTTAATGTTTTCGTGTTTTTCTTTTCTTGACTGGTTTTGTGTTTCCTATTTTTTAAGACAGGATTTTTTTTAATATAGGTAGGTGAGCATTTGTATTTTTGTTATAGAGAGAACTCTTGAACTTGGCGAGCGTAAAATCAAATGAATCACGAAAACAAAAGCTGTTTAATAGCTTGAGCGTCTGTGTTTTTTTTTTGTTGTAATTGCGCAGTCCAACGTGTTCACTATTCCGAGCTAGCGCAAACTAATTCTGACAATTATACGGTTTTAATGGAAAAAAGTCAATTGGAAAAGGTGATTGTAAATGATGTAAAAATAAACGCGTAGGTATACATACACGTAAATATTTTTGTAGCCCTTGAGTTTAATTTCAAACTCCATCGTCATGATGATGAGTAAAACTAAACATTCCTGCATTCAATTAAATATTTTTCCAAAAACTTGCAGTTTCAAAACAATATTTTTAGGTACATATTTTTTTTTAGTAACTGCTTTTTTTGGATGGAAGAATAAGTAAAGGTCAGTAAATTATGGTAGAAAATTAAATAATAACAATGTTGCTAACAAACTCATGAAAAAATTATTATTTTTTTTGTTTATATTTCCCTAGAATTTCTCTTAAAACAATTAAATTAATCAGAATTATGATTGTTACAAAAAAAGAAACTTATTATACACGTCATTTTTGTAATGTATACAGGGTTACAACTAATTAAAGGCTCACCATGGGGATCTCGTAAACTATATGAGATACAAAGACGGTTAAATTACAAGAAAGTTACGCTATTTTGGGGTCTATAAAAATGTGCAAAGAAATCTCTTCTATCTTTATTCATTACCGAAATATCTTCAAAAAACTGAGAACTCTCAATTTCGAAAATCTTGAATATCTTGTTCATTTATCAAGATAGAGTCACAAAATTCTGTAATTTTATATTAAATTCAATGGACAATCTAATACAGTCAGAATAAACAGATACGACTGTCAACTGTTTTTTTTTCTTACGGCCGCTATCTTAGATTTTCGTACCATGTGATGCAAAAATAAAATCTGTATACGACGATGTGACACACTTATGCTTTTGTTTTAAAAACAAAATATGAAATTACTAAGAAATATTTTAGAAAATTTTATCTGGTAGGTGGACGTTTACAAATATTAAGAACTAAAATTATTATTAAATCAACAAATCTTATTCAATTACAGTACGTATTACATATTTATACATACAAAATGTTAATACAAACAACAAGAAAAAAATGTAAAATTTTGTTTTTAAAACAAAAGCATAAGTGTGTCATATCGTCGTATACAGATTTTATTTTTGCATCACATGGTACGAAAATCTAAGATAGCGGCCGTAAGAAAAAAAACAGTTGACAGTCGTATCTGTGAAATTGTGAATCCTAACCTATTTATTCTGACTGTATTAGATTGTCCATTGAATTTAATATAAAATTACAGAATTTTGTGACTCTATCTTGATAAATGAACAAGATATTCAAGATTTTCGAAATTGAGAGTTCTCAGTTTTTTGAAGATATTTCGGTAATGAATAAAGATAGAAGAGATTTCTTTGCACATTTTTATAGACCCCAAAATAGCGTAACTTTCTTGTAATTTAACCGTCTTTGTATCTCATATAGTTTACGAGATCCCCATGGTGAGCCTTTAATTAGTTGTAACCCTGTATATCTAATAACATGTTTACAAAAATTTTTCCCATCTAGTGTATTGCTCTCATTTTCTCGCATGTTCACATATTTGATCCGTACGCTAAACAGACAAGTACACAAACATAATTATAAAAAAATTGTTTTATTGATTTGATTTTGCAATGGTTTTCATAGTGGAAGAAAAATCTTTTGTGGTTGAATCCTACTTTCGAAACGCCCAAAAAAATCAATGGCGAATGGACCTATTCTATTCCTGATTGTATTGCAGGATTTCAGGAAAAAATTTCAGAAACTGTATTTCTGTACCACAAGTATGTTATTCAACTACATTACTCTGTAGAACTATTCAGGGAAACTCGCAGTGTGGCTAGAAAACAGGTATCAGGTAGGCCTAAAGTAAGAACTGATGCGGTAGTTGAAAATGTGAGACAAATTATGACTGATGGTCCTCGCACCTCCATCTGTCACCTGTCACAGTTGATCTTTTTATCGGAACCTGCAGAACGATTCTAAGAAAGGACTTGCAAATATTCCATTGTCGTTTGACAGCCGTGCATGAATTGCTTCCCGTAGATTTTGAACCAAGGCGAAGATACTGTCATTGGTTTTTACAATATTGACAACGACGGTTTGTCGGATTAAACTCTCTTTTCCGATGAGGTCTGGTTCCATTTAAAGGATACATTAATTCCCAAAATATGAACATTTGGAGTACAGAAACCCCTCATATTTTCATTGAAGCCCCATTCCATCCACAAAAAATTTGTGTTTGGATAAGTTTATGTCGGAGAAGATTGATAGGTCCAATATTTTTTAATGGCACACTAATAGCCCTTAGACATCAGGAAGAGATTTTGCATCCATTTATTAATCAACTGCATGATGACGAGTTGCAATTTGGATATTTCCAGCAGGATGGTGTAACGGCCCATACTGCTCGAGATACTTTAAATTTCCTTCAAGAGTTTTTTGGCGATCGGATAATTAACAGAAATATGGCAAATACATAGCCTCCGCGATCTTGCGAACTAACTCCTTTGGATTTCTTTGATTGGCCCTGCTTGAAAAATTCCATTTTTAAAACGCCCGTTAAAGATTTACAAGAACTTACCCAAAGAATCATCGAAAAGTGTGATGAAATAAACAATTCTCCCCACAGTTTGTAAAATGTTATTAATGCATGTCGCAGAAGAGTTAGAAAATGCCTCGAAGAAGACGGAGGCCATTTTCAACATCTGTTGTGAATTTCAATGTTTTATTTTGTTTGGTTTCAAATTCGTAATAAATCGTAATTATTGGTTATGATTTTCTGTTGACGTTATGTAAATTTGGCGTTTTCTGATCAAGTAAGGAATAAACGTGAACATGCGAAAAAATGAAAGCAACACACTAGATGAGAAAACTTTTTGTACACGTTATATACATCTCCTTTCAGCTTCCGTAAAACAGATTTACCTCTCACAGTCGGAGGTCATCTGTATTCTTAACTCATTTTGATTAGACCGGCATATAATAAGAAAATGATGTTTAGGTGGTGATTTTTAATATTTTATAAAAAATATTTTATAAAATAATCAGAGAAATGGTTTAACAGAAGAACAAACAAGCATTTGAAATTAACAGTTTACTTTCCTTACTTGGATAATTTTTGTCTGATCTTTTTTCTTTTTGGGTGTCGGTGGTCTGGGCCCTGAACCTGTTATTTCTTTTTGCTGCTTAATTGCTGTAATAACGGTTAACTATTTCAAATAACGCTGGATTTTGTAATTAATAACACACATATAATCGAACGAAGGCCCAGTTTCTCCGTCTCAGTTTAAACCCAAACTCAAGTTTAAACTGCAGTTCATGCTTGCTTTGAGTTTTTCAATGTCTGGTTAACACATAAACTAAGGATTAAGTTTAAACGGTAGGACATCCACAGTTTAAGCGGTAGTTGCGGATTTTACGGATTTTATATATGTTCCTTCACGAAAATTTTATTTTATTAGAAGAATCCGACAACACTGGCAATCACATGATAAATCCCACAATTGTGATTCTATTGCTGCCAACCTAAAAAATGACTTTGTACGGTTTAATTAAACTGAACTAAAACTTCAATTGAAAAACACACACATTTAAACTGCAGATTAAACTTTAGTTTTTCGTTTAACTAAACTGTAGTTTAAACTAATATTGAAAAACTGGGCCTAACTTAGACACTTTAAGTATGTACACTTTAAGTATTGTACTCAGTGTTCTTTTAACCTGAAGCAATAAAAAGAGACGAATATACTCTGAATGCGCACTAGCGCGTTCAATCGAAAACACCATAAGGCAAGCCATCCAAGTTCCATGACAAGAGTTGATAAAAAATTTAAAAAAAAATCATCCGGTATCATGTTGCCAACCTGTGAAATTGAAAAATCCCTTTCATTGTGACATTCTCATTCCTTTTTACATCTTAAAAAAATGCAGTAGAAATAAATATTTATTAAAGCAAACCTTAAACAATAAAACAAAAAGCCCTTGAAAAAACTAAATAAAATTAATTTCTTTTATGATTTAGTGTACGTTAATTTTATTTGATATTTGAAAACAAGATTTTTCGCACAAAAGTATCAGTAATATAATAATATCTACTTACTATTTAATTATAGATTATTTCTAAAAACGAGCCTAATTGTAAAAGTTACTCCTTTTATAGAAGTCCATACTATTTGTCATAAAAAATCGAAAAATTGTAAAACCCTTCCGTATGGCAACACTGGTAATCTAAAGCAAACTGTCACAACCAGTGTTGCCAACCTGCAAAATTGAAAAATCCCTTTCGTTGTGACAAAATTTTTTTATAGCTAAGAATCTTTTCGATATTGAAAAAATCCAATAAAAATCACTTACTGAAGCAAATACTAAATTAGAAAAACTGTCTATCAAACAAAATTCATTTCTTCTTCAAAATATGACATCAGCCCGCTTGTAAAAATTGTTCCTCTTTAAGGAGATCTTTATCCTTGCCATTAAGAAACGAAAAAAAGTAAAACTGTCACATTTGGCAACGCTGGTAATGTGAAAAACAAACAATGTAGAAAAACGCATGAAAATGAATTTTTTTTTGTAAAGGCCGTTTTAGACTATTCTGTTTTTTGTACAAGTTTTGGTTCAACTTCTTGAACAATTTAAATATAATAGTAAGTTAGAGAAGACTAGGGAGGTTTGATTGTACTGGGAGCCTTGTATCTGTATGTGATCTAGATATTTATGTTAGTTTCTATTTATTCGAAGCGAGAATAAGACGTCGAAGTGTAAATTATCGTTTTTGGTGATTATTTTGTAAATTTTGGAACGCCAAATATAAGTATTTTATCGAGTAGATATCCAATTTATTACATTCATGTACAGTTTTAGATATAATTTTTTTATATATCAATACCACAGTACAAGACTTCTTAAAATATATTTCCTTTGTAAATATAGCAGATAATGGGACTTGATACATTTCTCTTAAGGAGGCCTGATACAAGTATCGAGCCTTCCGAAAATTGATCAAGTTTTCATCTTCTCTATTTTATGAGGATTAAGAATCCTGCATGCCATTTGGTTTATCCTGACGTTTCCGATCAATCTCTAGTGCTGCCTCCTTTACTCGAACGTGAAACCACCAGAGTGACTGCAACATTAGCGTTTCCCGTAAATTTTGAATAATATAACATTATTTAAGATTATTTGAATTTTTTTTAAGGAAATAAATGCTTTAAAGGCAGTTTTTTTTTACAAAGTATCAAAGCTCCCGTCTGTTGTATCAAATCCTCTTTAGTATGGGAGGCTTATTACAGTTTGCATTTTTTTTAATCAAATAAATATCTCCAACCATACCTAACTAGACTAATTTTAGCTATTTATCCGTTATTTCAATGTAAATGGTTGTGTAGACCACCAAAAATAATATCTAAAAAATGCATATTTCGTATGATTTTCTCGTTTCAAAGTTAAGTGTATCAAAACTTCCCTAGTTTCCCCCATATCAAAAATTAAATTAATAACTATCTGAGAAAATAGAATAAAGAATCTCCAAACCATGTTTACAGCCCAGAAATTTTTTATTCCAAATATTTATTACTGAGATTGAACCAAATCTTGCACAGGAAGTAGGCTTACACTAGCCTTAAACGCGTAGACCAGAGTACACCAAAGACATGACAGATAATCTGATTTCTGTTCTCTAAAGTAAAATAACAAAGACAAATCTGGTGATTGGTGACAAAAAAATAAAGGGCTCCAAAGCTTCTAAACACCCTTTAACATAATCGCTTTTAATAAAAAAATCCTTTTGGTTATAAAAAAATTTCCAAAAAAATCCCTGAAATTGGCAACTGTGGTCAGAATGTAGGAAAACGCTTGAAAATTGATATTCTTATAGAACCTGTGCGCTGAAGACATGACGGTCACTTTTTTTTTACCGATAATCCATATTTCTTCCTTCTAATTAAAACAAATTCAGGTTTTCATGATTGGCAACACAAAACAAAAATGCAAGGTTCTGATGCATCCAAATGTCCATCAAGGTAATCGTACTTAATAAAAAATGTTCCTTTTGGAATTAAGAAGTCTCCAAAAAGGGATAAGCACTTCAAGTTGGCAACGCTAGGTAATACCACAAAATAATGTACGACAAATACGCGATAAAAATCCATCATCCTGGCAATCAGTACTTTGTCGATTTTTGGCGGTTTGGTATAACATCATCGCCAACATAAAACCAAAAATATTTTTCTAAAATGAAATAAGTACTTTCTAATTGTGTTTAGTTTCAACCAGAGCTTAAATTTAACGGTTTTGATTTCCATTCCTTAGATTGGTATCGTCAAAATTAATAATAATTTTAATATGTACAGTTGCGGAATTAAAAAAAGCATACTCTCAAAATGCCTCGCTTTGAACTTGGCTTTGCTTGCAATTAATAATTGTCAGAGTGACAGATTGACATTAACATGCCGCATTTAAATGTCCAAAAAACGTTAATAAGATAACTGAAACAAGTTAAGATTTTTATTGTTTTCTTTTTGACTCCTAAAAATGATAGTAGAATTACCTGCAGTGTCATTTTGAATGATTTTATTGTCAGCGTTTATGACAATCAGAGATCGATTTACACTACTCTATATTGCAAAATGTAGCCTAAAGACTTGTATGCTTTTTTAAATTCCGCAACTTTTCATATTTATTTTAACAGCCTGATGAAGATTATGGAAATCGAAATCGGTCGCTAAATTACAACTAAATAAAGTGAAAACGTACATACTTTATTGCAATTTATAACTAAATATAGTGTGAAGTTTAATGATCGCGGATGCTTTGAATTTGGCATTATAGTTTTTAGTGCATTTCAAGTTTTAAATGTGGATACAATGAACAAATATTGATCATTCAGTGTTATTTTGTTTTGTTTTTTCCAAGCACATTTTTCATGTTTTTCTTCTTTTCATTTTGCTATTGCTATTCTTATACATGTATCATAACAAAAATGACAAAGGTGAGTGCCAGAACAGGGTTTAATAAAGAATTATCTCAAACGGATACTGAAAATCGCACTAACGCTCAACGTTTCACTATCGCTTGATAACTTCGTAAGGAGTGAAAACAAATAAACAAACGAAGCTATCAAGCGGTAGTGAAACGTTGAGCGTTAATGCCATTTTTAGTGTGTTTGAGATAATTCATCGGACAAGAATCTACCTTAATTACGTAATAATTTAATATGGCGGTAAATTCAAATCATCATAAATCATTAGAAATCACACTGTATATATCTAATTATGTAGAGTCAACGGTATCAAAAATATATTATTTTTCTAAAAACCAAATTAGTAACTAAGAGACTGTTATTAAAAAGAAATTTGCAATTTATTGAGTTTTCGCAGTTTATTTTTCTTTTGATTGAAATTTTCCCTAGATTTAATTAACGACTTTTCCCCCAAAGTTGGTGACATTGCTGAGCAAACCGTTGAGCCGTTTAGTGTAGTTTAAACGAGGGGCCCTCAAACATTTATCCTAATTTTTTTTCTCTGTAAAGGTTTCTAAAGACATTTTAGTGATAATTGGCAGATCAAAAGTACTGAAATTCCTGACAAATTTTTGTCGTTTAAATTCGCAAAGCCATTTAGTGTAGGCAGGCAGGGGTTCTCAAATTTCTTCTTCGAAAAGTTCACCAAAAACATTTTTGTAATAAATGGCGGACTGGAAAAATTGAATTTACGAACGAAATTCTCTCAGATTTGAGAGCAATAAAATGTCTTTTCATTTGAATTATTTGTTTGTTCTGTTGACCGGAGATTTAGACTTTCGCCCCGAATGGTTTCGCCGAATGCCGAAAGTGGTCGGGACGAGAGTCTAAATCTGTATAAATCTAAATAAACAAATAATAACACAAGTGAACAGTGAAACTTGAGGAGGCAAGGCAACAACACAACACAACCCCTAACTTATTTCAACACAAAAATTACTATTTACAGAATCAAGTTGAGAAAAATTCATTCTAATCTACTTGATTACTTCTACATTTTTCAGTTTAACAATCTCTTAGCTGACTTTAGTGCAAATGCGTGAAATGGTCCTTACTGAATCTTTTAGATTTCACCTAAATTCCATGTTTTTGTTTTAATTATTTTTAACGTTTCCTCACGTTTGTTCTTTCAATGTCTCTCTTTATTTATTTTTTTAATTTTTCCGAATTTACGTTAGTAGTGCAGTAGTCCCTATTTTTAACAACTTAAGTGCTTTGTGCATTAATATTTATTAATAGAAATAATCCTCTGTTATCGACTGCACCACGCATTTCGATCTTTGGTCGTAAATTTATCAACACCAAAACATTTTCGTGGAAGCAATTTCATATTTATCTTTTGCAAATACAATTGGAAAATAAATATTTAGATAACATATCCTTTTATATCTACAAATATTAGAAGAATAGTTTGAATAATGGACCATGTTTAAACTAGAGCTTTGAATTTGCGGTTTTCTCAATTCGTTCTAATGGCAAAAGTTTTGAATACTGAATCAATTATGTATACACTTTACATAGTAGCTAACAATGATGCAATATGAATGTTTAAATTTTTTCGAGGTGCATGTAAATGATGATAATGAGCCAAATAAAAAAACGTAATGATACTCAAAGAAGGACGACGGTTTAAGCACTTAATAAATAATTTCCCTGAGTCGTTCCCACACTGAAAGTTCACACTTACTGCTTGTAAAACCAGTAATCAGTAATGCGTAAAAATACGTCGTGAACGTGGATTGACTAGTTATTTAAATCAATGCATCAGTAGAGTACATAAGAGATTACTTGAAGCACTTTCTTGTCCCTTGAAAAATATCACAAAATATGTAATTACGGACACTTCGTTATAAATGTCAGCGTTTCGATTGTAATTACATATATGCATTGTAATAAATGATTACAAAATGATTTTGCACTAATTTAACTGTGACTTAATTAAATGAATTTTTTTCAAGGTGTTCGAAATATATTTATACAAAAATTAAGTTCATGCTTCAATCGACGTTTCGACCTAATCAAATTTACACCACCAGTACATAATTAGCATCGGATTAGGTGAAATCTGATAAACACATTTAATGTAGCAATCGTGTCGACCAAATACTCCTTCAGCATCAATTATCATCGTTCATCTAGCCCGCTCTATTTGTATAGTATTCATTATCTTCGTTTTCTGTGTAATAGTGCGATATTAAGTTTCGTGTAGAGTTGCGCGTTCAAGGCGAACTATTTATAAACATACTTCCTGATTATTAACAAAGAAATTATAGCACGTCTCGTTGACCTTTCGAAGTAACAGTAGTGCGATGATAATAATAAACCGAACTCGCTTCACTTATAGAGAGCAAATTTACAAAAAAAAAAAACAGAGAATAGTGACCGGCAAGGTCACGATACGCAACGCACTTGTAATGGGGATAATTTTAAACCGGTTGCTCTTCAGAAACAGGTATTATTAAAATACACAAACCAAGTGCCCTGGGGTTCTTTTTTTTTTGGTAAGGGGGTAGAGGAACAAAGCTGGATTTTATCACGTCTTCGTATTATGCATTGGCAATTTTCAGACTTTGTAAAACTTTTCAATTTGCGGATTAACTAATTACTGTAACAAGCAAGGAAATATCCAGACGCTTGTATACGTTCGCGAACATGTATGTGTAGCCAAAAAAAATACAGAGATGCGTTTCTGGTTATTCTGTGCTTAAGAGATTGCCATAGACTCAAAGATCACACACGCTTTTCTTATACTATTGAATATATTGACGTGATATAATTCAAGTTCTGATTTGTGCGTAGTTCTGTTTGATTTACGTTTAGTATAAAAAAAGTAAAACTTTCTGCGTCGTGACCAGTTTACTAACTTGCCATAATTTACTGCAAGGGTATTGAGAAACGTAATTTATCGATTCGTTTAATTTATTGGTCCTTTAAACGGGATCACATTAAGTAACCAGTTTGTTGTTGGTTGATCGCTTTTTGACGTAAGAAAAAAGAACGCCGAAACGTGCTACGGGGGAATCCGTTCTTGGTTTCGATTGAGCGTTGCGAAAGAGCGGGTTTCCTTTAACTGCATCGGTTATCATCATCAGTTTTTATAAATAGGTCACGGCTATACATATTTGTGATAAGGATAACGCTTGAAATGTTTGTTTTGCTTAGACTTGAAGTACCTAATTTTAACTTGCGTTCATAAATGAAGACGTAAATAAATGTGTAAGTACATATTTGTTGATTGATTGTGGGACTCATGATGACAATCAGTGTTGTTTTTAGTAGCTTCTTTGGATAGTTATTCAAATCTTAAATTGACGGTGAACCAGTGTATCATCTTAACCTTTCTTATTTATAAATATGAATATGTTTTTTGTGCTTTGAAAGGAGAAATCAAAATTATGACTAAAAGTAAAGTGTTTCGTGTTTAGAATAAACAAACCCATCCGTAATATAAAAATATGAGTATCAAATTTAAAATTGTTTAAAAAATTGAAAATATAATGATAACCAGGGCTAATAATAGATTGGTGACTATTGGACTGTATACCAATTATAGTGAAATTATAATTTAGTTTAGAAAAAGATGTACATACTAAATGATTAATTAAAACAAATATAATTAAGTTCTTAAATCCTTTACACTACATACCTATATTACAGCAAATAGTGACGTATTTTTTTTTAGTAACATTTGTTGAATATATTTATACCTTGTCACGAGTTTCAGTTTGTGTGTTTTAAACATTAAGAATGTTTAAACGGAACAATAAACACACACAAGACGATTCAGTTGCTTTCCTGGAGTTCTCACGGTTGTGTTATTTTAAGTTGCAAATCAACAGTAAGTATGACGTGATAACACTAGTGTAATCAAACTTGATCAATTTTATATTTGGAATTTGATCGGTTCCTTACTATAATAGTAACAACTCGATAGGTTCCAGTATATTACTTCCTGCTAATGGTTATGCTAACATCACAATAGCTAATTAAACTATCACATATAAAAAATTTATTATTCTTAAGCTGGGTACAGCATTAACTTTTTAAATCGAACTTTATTTCATTACAGGAACCATCATTTAATGTCGACACAACTCTAATACTTGCCTAGCCACCTTCATACTCTTTTTTTTTTTGCTTTGCCTGTTATCAAAACGTAATCGTATTTGATTTGTTCGTGTTCGTAGAATGGTAGTGAGTCTGTTGAGAAAATTACTGGACGTCATTATGTTATTTTTTTTGTGATTGGAACAGGTCTCTCGCGGATGTGTTCATTAGCTTATACTTCTTGATTAACACAAGACTTGAAGTAGCAATAAACGCAGATATTGCTTGCTGACCTTACATTTTTCTCATGTCTTTTGAGTTTTATTTTCTGTTCTGAACGAACACAATTTCTTTCGGGGTTTTATTAGGGTTCTTAAAGGAATTTATTTTTGAGTATTCAAGAATTATGTTAGAGAATCCATAGCAGTAATATTCCAAATGGTTTACTTTAAGGGAAAACGTAAAAAATGTTTGCATGGCATTTTTTTGCATTCCATAGAAATCTTTCCAATATCCTCTTCTAAAGTCCCCCTGCTCTGAGTCATTTTTCATCCAAATCTCAATTGTCCTTCGTTTTTCTTTTGGTCTTTCTTTTTGCCTTCATTGAATCCTTCGAAACATGATCTTAAGCTTCGAAATTTGACCATTCTCAACTTCTCCTTTCCATGTCATCGATTGGTGTGTCTTTCTCTGAAGTCAGTAAACCCAAAATCCTCGGTTCAATCTCCACCCTAAACCATCAGACGTAGGAAAAAGGCTTGCATGCACAAAAATAAGCAATCTACCTTTCTCTAGGCAGACTTATCCTGAATTGCGAACAAATAGTGGGCTATCTAACAGTTCAACGTTATGAGCACTTCTCAATAATGCAAAAACCAAAAATAATCAATTTAGAAATTGAAAATTGAAATCTTCCCACTTTTATTAATACTGATTTCTTTTTATTTTCCAGGTGTGAAGGTGAATTTCCTGTAAAAGAAAAATACCTGTGGAAAACTTCAGTATCTGAGTGCCTCTTTTGTGATAAATAACGATAACATTCATAATTGATTGTCTATTGTTTAGAATTAAGTAAATTCCAATTGAGAAAATTACGGAATTATTATTGATACCGCAGTCGAGATAACAGAACCGTGCAGATAGAGTCACACTACCGAACAACTAGTACGCCGTTCGACGTTAGAGTCCGTGTGTGAAAAAGTGATCAAAAATCGACGCACGTGTTTGGCAAAGAATCAAAACCGTGCAAGAATCATAGCATCAACATATTCACAGTTGGACGGGTCTAGCTCCTCCTTTTTCCCACCGTTCCGAAAGCCGCGTGAATGCGCGTGTGTTTCGATACACTCTGCTTCTCGTCCTGGCTCCACGCTGCCGACGAGGAAGCCACCCCCGGTCTGGGTACGTCGAGGCCCAGCCAGCTAATTAACCGCCAGGTCACCTCCGAAATGGGGAGCATGGAGGAGTTACAGAAGAAAATCCGCGAGTTGGAAGAGCTAGTGCGGTTACGCGACGAGGAAATCGTCGAGTTACGCTCTCACATCGATAAATTTCAAAGTGTTTTCCCGTTTCATTTTCACGTTAACCCCAGGCACTTCGCGATTAATAATAATGTGGGTCTTAGACCGAGGAAGCAACGCGCTGGTATTTCGGCGGAACCCCAGAACGAAATCTCCATTCAGGAACTCTCCGAACAGACATTCCCCACCTCCGATAAGGATGAGAGGTAAGTCCATTTTATTTCATCTAATTACAATAACCGTCTCTCTCTCTCTCTTCGTATATAAGCAACGAAGTGGTTACAATTCAAATTGAAGAGGTAGCTTAAATGACAAGGTCATGCAACAACAATTACTGCACATTGAGTCGCAGCTATTTTTAAATACGTTGATGAACTTAATCATTTCACACTTGTTACTACGGTAAAAATAGAATTCACGTTTATAAATGTTCTCCCGAGATAATAGGTTATGTTTCTAGTCATTGGAATTAATTTTAAATATTACATTCGTTTTTGAATTGCAGAAGGCTAATGCAAATTGCTTTATTAATTATTTTATTCTTGGCGTTTTTGAAACATTTTTTCATTCGTTATGAATTGTCTGCCATTGCTTGATTTACTTCTTGCCTTATGGAACGTAATCCTCAGCTTATCATTATTGAAGCATGTTCATTTGGTGTCCAAATTTTACAGTTACGTATTAATCATTTCAAAACAATAGAATCTTCACAAGACATCGATTTGGTATGATATTTTATCGTCAAGCCAAAGAAAATCGTCATCACTGCTAACGCGAGCCTATTACTTAACATAATGGTGAATTATTTCTTAAAGCAACGCGTCATTGATTCAATATTAAAATTATATATATATAAACCGAAGGAACATTCTCCTTAATCTCAAAAGCAAGGTCCAATTGTAGAGATATGTCAATGGGTATTAGTGATGCTTACTGGGTAAACTTATTGGTAGTGCTGAAGGACTTAAAGATATGAACATTGAAGAAAACTTTACTCTTTATTCATCCATGTTGGCCCTAAGAAAGTCACGAAGGTCCCGAAAGTCTTCAGGTTTGAGGGTGGTTCCTCCGCCAAATTGGTGAGTGAAAAACCCTGTCTTTTTGCAGTCA
Source organism: Serrognathus titanus (assembly GCA_039766575.1). Classification (NCBI taxonomy): domain Eukaryota; kingdom Metazoa; phylum Arthropoda; class Insecta; order Coleoptera; family Lucanidae; genus Serrognathus; species Serrognathus titanus. The sequence continues at coordinate 11,583,047 of CM077914.1, forward strand.
GATTTTCAAGTTTAAGACGTTGATGTTTTTAGCATTCTTTGGTATTATTAAAACCAAATGGCACAAAGCATAAATATGTACCTGAATATGAGATCTTTTTGTCTCAAAAAAAGATCAAATACTACAAATAATAATTTTTTGTTACAGGAAGACACCATGTTCAGGTACCTACTTAAGCTTTGTGCCATTTGGTGCTGCTAAACCCAAATGACACAAAGTTTAAATAGGTACTTAAACATGTTTCAAAAAGAGACCAAATACTTATTGTTTTTTTTTGAAACAGAAGACTAAACCCTTCTTTTGTTTTAAACAGGTAGATGTCATCATGTTCAGGTATCCACTTAAGCTTTGTGCCATTTTGGTTTAATAGCACCAAAAAGTGTTAAAAACGTCATTGTCCTAAATTTAGATGTAAAGTTGGCTGCAAAAAATGTAAGTGTTTTTCATTCACTAGTTCATTGGAGATTTCAGGACTTGTTTTGGAAACCGCAATTTTTAAATTAGCACATCGATAAGGAATCTAGATAATTCATTTCTAAGCTGCGATTCATCTTTCTAAATCTTTATTGATTCCGAATTCAGATTCGTATAATCTGATTCATTTAATCGTCTCCTTTTAAGTATCTTCTTCCCGTCGCAGAAAAATTTTTTAATGCGGCCAATAATGTTTGATTTCGAAATCATCTACTTCAGATTTACTTCTGACCACGTCATTTTGGGGTTATGAAATTCTTAGATTTCATTTTTTTTATGTGCCTGGTTTTTCGGAGCCTTCTCGACGATATCCAAATTAAAAATAACTTTCCCTTTCTAACATCTGGTACATAAGTTTTGGGAAAAATATAGGAGGGTATTATTTTAAATTTAAGAAAACTTTATTAAGTAAATACAACATAACAATCACCAACAAATCTTAGACTTCAACACCTTTTTTTTATACAGGGTGTTAGGTAATTGACTGGACACCTGCAAACCACGTATGGAGAACACTCTGTACAGTAAAAAAGCCTTTACATTCGAGGGTGTTCCGGCTTTCGTTTTCCCGGAAAAAATTCAAACAAAAATCGATAAAAATTGTTTCGAAACCACTGATTGTCTTATCTACTGTTACACCCATGTGCCGAACGCCATCCGGGCGGGCGATCCCCTTGCTATAAATTCCCAGATGGTTTATTATTTTACGACAAGCAAATAACGCACGTTCAGTGTCTTAACATATTTCGGAGTGTGCAGGTCGGGGACAAAATGAATGCATACACAAATTACGAACTTGTTGATATTATTCTGACGTATGGCGAATGTAGGTGCAATGCACATGCTGCACAGCGTAGATATCGCCGGCGCTCTTTTTCCGTGTGCGGGCAGTTTTACAGCGTCGTGTTGATGCATGCATTCGAGCTGACGGCATGAATTTCGAACATCTTCTTTAATCGGCGCTGGCTCCGTAAGTACTATCAGCGATCCGAAAATCCGGCATGTTTGAGTACTTTCTGATCCCATACGACACCCTTCATTTACAGTTTTAATTTGTCCAAGCAATAACCTAACACCCTGTATAGTGGTTTAGAGAATCTTCGAAAGACGCCTCCGGATACATCAATCCCGGAGGTGTGTTGGATTCACCCATGCATTTCTACAAGGGCGCCTACCAACTAAATTCCTTTCCTCTTTACAGCTCTGCGCAGGGGGAACCGCCTCTCAGTATTACATCCCCTGCGTATGGTGCCTATTCTAGGTCTTGTGTTCCACCTTCCTCTTCCATCTTCCTCTTTCCTTTTTCGTTCTCCTGCTCCGTCCCTCTCTTCCGTCCTCTCCTCTTCCTTCCTCTTCCTCGAGTCCCCTTGTTTCTCCTCTTCGCCCTCTTTCTCCTCTTCCTTCTTCTTCGGCTCTTTCACCGCTTTCGCCCTTTCTTCTTTACTGCTCGTTTGCTCTTGTCCCCTCGTCTGCACACTTCTGCCTCATGATGGTTCTCAGCATGCCTGCTATTGCGTTCCACTTTCGCTTGTCCTGTATCATTAGCTCGGAAACGTTCTCTTTACTTATCACACAACCAACTTCCATGTCTGCCTTTATCCGAAGCTCCTCCCATCTGGGGCAGGTAAAGATTGTGTGTTCCGGATCGTTTTCCTCTTCGCCACAATACCGACATTCCGCGGATGCTATTCGCCTTATTTCCCTCAGATATGTTTGGAAGCAACCGTGTCCAGTGAGTGCCTGCGTTATGTAGTAGTCTATGTCTATGTCCATGTCCCCCCGGGTCGATTGCACCAGTCCTTCACATTCCTGATGAAGACTTTGGCCCATCCTCCGTATATCTCCCATTGGGACTGCCAGTCTCGGTATAGCTGCTCTTTGGCCAAAGTCTTCGCTTGGTGATCTTCTCTGTAGATTTTAACTCGCTCTTGTATCTGAAGTTTGATGGGGGGGATTTCTGCGATCACTAGGACGGCAGCGGTCGACACCGTCCTATACGCAGACGCCACTCTAATTGCAGCCAGCCTGATTACCCTTTCCAATGCCTTCTCATGGTGCCTGTATCTCATTGCTCCCTCTCATATAGGGGCGGCGTAGAGGATAATTGAGGAAACTACCGCTGCCAGCAACTTCCTTTTCTTGGAGACAGGTCCTCCTACGTTCGGCATGATCCTTGCCAATGCCGTGTGCGCTTTTTGAGCTCTTATTGCAATTTCCCTGACATGAGCCGTCATCTTTAAATCTCTATCCAGGTATACTCCTAAATACCTTATCTCCCTCATGGCCGTTATTTCATTATTTCCCATGCTGATGACCACTCTCCAATTATTTTAAATTTAAGAGAACTTTATTAAGTAAACGTAACATAACAATCACCAATAAATCTTAGACTTCAACACCTGGTTGCTATAATGCTGCTAGGGGCTCTCTGTCTTCAGTAAGACGTAATTTTTGTCTTACATATCGCATCAGGGTTTGGACGCTTTCTAAGTCTACTCTAATTTTTTGAAGAATTCTTTGCCGCAATTGTTCATTTTGGGCTTCCCAACCGTTATCATACACCTTTCTTGCCAGTAGGACCCAAAAATTTTCAATTGGCCTTGCCTGAGGAATATTTTGAGAGTTATCAATTCTGGGGACATATGGCACATGGTGGGCTTCTAACCAGTTTAGCGTATCTCTGGCATAATGCGATGTTGCAAGGTCAGGCCAAAACATGTAATCATCATTAGCATGATGGTGATTAATAAAAATCATCAATTTTGATAGGCAATTTAGGATGTATATTTCAGCAATCACTGCCTTGCCTCTTACATGGCCCACATAGGGCCTAGATATGCCCGCCTCAAAAACGGAGCACCACACCAAAATTTTGTTCTCTCTTTGTATCTTACGTTAACGGGAGCGTCTTCAATATTATCCGTATAGAAGCCTGCATTTCCAGGAAGTTCTGCATGGTCAAAGGTAAAATATTTCTCGTCGTCAATGATTATGATCCGGTTGTGGGCGAAATGACGACGTCTCAAAACTCAGCAACAACCAGGGATTCTGGCCAATTGTGCGGAAGTATACTTGGGGTATTTCTTGGGTTTTCTGTATTTTAAGCCTGTTCTTGCAATGTGACGAGAAATTGTAGCATTTGAAACGCGGAAAGGACGGGAAAGCTTGCGGGTAGACACTCCAATGGTGTTTCTGGAACAGTTGACTAGTCTGTTGACTTGAACTTCAGTTAACGCACGTGGACGGCCAGTTTTTAGTAGGTTTGTACATGGAATTTCCTCTTCGCATTCCCGAATTGTCAGATATATAGTAGTTTTTGAAATATTTTGTCCGCGAAACAAGTTTACTATAACTCGTCTAGGCAGCTGTCCAACCAGGTTGCAGATGGACTTTCGCAAATCTAGCTTATACGCCATTTCGCAAATGACAAACGAAAATATGAAATGTTAAAGAAATTGACATAATCCCTAGCAACATGTTTCGCCATGGTTGACTAGATGTATTGGTTTTACTATGTCACAGAGAGCATTTAAAATTTTTTCCAAAACTTATGTAACAGGCGTTAGGTGGGCGGTTACGTCATTGCTGTTTTCTTTAGTGTGGCATTGCAACATTGCAATTACAAGATTCGGGTCTATAACAGAATCAATGCCTTTGATTTCCTTTGAAATATTCCCATTCCACAGTAGAAGATTGAATGCTCCTTGATATATACTCTTTGCATCTTTGGTTTTTAAATTCTTCTTCTAAATGTTTTCTCGTGGTTAAAACATTCTTGGCCTTTCTCTTTTCTTCTTACCTTATGTGATCCACAAATTTTTTCGTAAGCCATCGATTCTCATTAATTTTCATTAAGCAGGGAGTTTTCTTTCTTTGCAATCGATTACATTGTGTCAATTGCTGCCACTTTAGTGCGAATGCCTTCTTCTGGTGTTTATTAAAAAGATATTACTTGAAATATACATATTTTCACGTTCACAAGTCTTCTTTCTAATCTAGCACTCAGTCTACTTGCTTATTATTCCATCTTAATACATTAATTAACGATTAAATTTCCAAACTTTGATCTGTGGACTCAGCCCTTGTGGTTTACCCCAAACTTTTGCAACGTGCACGTTTTGAACTAATGAAGTATCTTGGTAGTTTTTTAACTTTAGAATAGTCTTTCAAGTTGATGGGTTTCAATAGATTGAAAACGATTTCATATTTTCCTCAAGATCAGAAACTGGAATCAACGAACCCTTTTTCGCCATTAGTTGAAAGGTAAAGATCTTCACTGATTTTGTTTCCTATCTCTGATCTCACTTTAGTTGCAACGACTTAACCAAATTTACTAGGTGTTAATGTATTATTTTGTTTGAGCGAACAGTTTTGCGTTATTCATAACTAAAGACTCCAAATAATAGGCCTGTTTATCCGCCTAGTTGTATATTACTCACTGCTTGGTTAACTGCTCAATTACCCAATGCCGTTGACGGCTATATGAAACATAGATACGAATAACTTATTTTATCTAAATAAATTATTAGTTTTTTTTCGAAATTACATCGTATTTTCAAAAATACAACGAACGTCAAAATCATATGTGACAAACTTGATCAAATTATTCTCATTAAATCGGAGAAATAATGCTTGTTGCTTCCTTAGCTCATCTCGCTTATAGTATGCACATCGAAGCGTCTACATATTGTAGTGTCATATTGTTTGTGGGTACGTGTCTACTCTTTTTCTGTCAGGGTTTCTCTTTGGGTCGCTCGGAATTACCCACTTCTCGTTCTATGGCCCCATGGTGGGCACATACAATGACAAACACAGAAATGTGAGGGAGAGGGGAAGGGAAGGGAGAAATAAAAGAAATTTATCGAAAAGGTTGTTGTCTGTCCCCAAAATGTACACCGGTTAGCACAAGTCGGTCATGTCACCTCGCCTTTCACAAGGGTCGGTGGGCCTCTTGCCCTATCAGATGTATATTTTGTTAAAAGTGGACGCTCTGTATTGCCGATCACGCATGTGCCTCAATTCTTTCACAAGAGAGAGGCGCCCTTCGACGATACACACAAAGCGAACACCAGGTATCACAAGTCGGTCATGTCACTTCGCCTTTCACAAGGGTCGGTGGACCTCTTGCCCTACCCGATGTATGCTTGTCAAAAGGGGGACGCTCTGTACTGCCGATCACGCATGTGTCTCAATTCTTTCACAAGAGAGAGAGGCGCTCTTCGTCTCCCGTTGCCCGGTGTTCAAATAAAAATTTTTGTTTGTGTTATCACGTATGCCCTACCTGGAAGCGTCGCCCATGTCGTTGGTTAAGGAAAAAGGATACAGGTATTCAGGATCCAATAAAATGTTCTGTTTCTTAATGAAAATACCTCGTGCTTTCTTCTCTGCTTGTTTTATAGAAGTTTTACACGCGGAGATCGAAGAAGGAATCCCCAAATCGTTGAGCGCTCGCTTTTTATTTTGCAAGTAGGCTATCGGGTTTACTCTGTCATCTCCATAAAATTGTGGCATGTTGTCCTTCGTCCATAACATGTTCGGATACTCCGTTATAACCACATTTCTTCCCTTCGCCTCACTTATCTTTTGCTCGCACTATAACCTTAAATTCTCGTACTCTTGTTCTCTCATCACCTTTCGGATTTCCTCTCTTTCTTTCTCCTGCTAATTCATGTATTCTGCTATTTTTGTTGCTAAATCGCCGTGACGTTCCCTGCAGTTCTGGTTTAGTTCTTGGTCTGCTTTTGTCAATTTTTCCTCTACCTGTAGTATGCATGTTTTGTTTTCTATTTTTATCATTTCACTTACGTTGATTAGATCTTCCTTTATTTCGTCTCTCAATCTCTTTATATCCAACGTGAATTTTTTATTTATTTCATTTCTGGTTTCCACTTTGAACTCTTCCAGAATGTTCCACATGTTTTCCATTATTTTCTTATTTACTTCTGCAAAATTCTGTTTTATTTCTACGCTTGTTTGCTCAAATTTTTCTTGACTCTCCTGGATTTTCTTGTCGTTTTCCTGTATTTCTTTCATTATTATTGCTAAAATACTCTTAACATCCTCTCCTGTTTCTTTTTCTTTTACGTCGGTTTCTCTTGCATTTTCCCTAATTTCCTCTCTTTCTTCTGCTACTCTCTCCATTTCTTGGACTTTTGTTTTGGAGTTCTTAATTTCCTTTCTGCCATTTTCTTTGCTTAAACTCAAACAATTTCCGTCGATAAATAATATAAATTGTAGTGTTATGTTGTTTGTGGGTACGTGTCTACTTTTTTTTGTCTTTCTCTCAGGGTTTCTCTTTGGGTCGCTCGGAATTACCCACTTCTCGTTTTATGGCCCCACGTTGGGCGCCAATTGTAGTGTTAAGTTGTTTGTGGGTACGTGTCTACTTTCTTTTTGTCTTTCTCTCAGGGTTTCTCTTTGGGTCGCTTGAAATCACCCACTTCTCATTGTATGTGCCCACCATGGAGCCATAAAACATAACACTACAATATGTATTCGGTACTATTTGTTGGAGTCATAACAACATTTTTTTCTAGGCAGGATTTCCTGTTATAATAATTTTAATATGCCTATATACATTATTCCCAACAAACCATATAAATTTAATTCGTTTTTAGATTTCTGTTACCTAAAGTTAATAAACGTTGATTATGTTTATTCGTTTCTCTCTTAGTTTCTCGGATAGATCATATACTTAGATGATTTGTTACACAGTATTTTCTTGCGAAAACGAATGTACTTGTTTCCGTTAATTTTGTGAAGTTCCCGGCCTTATGTCAAGTTGGCAGATCGACCGTTTCTCTCTTACAAAAAATAGAATCTCGAAACTTATTATTGTAATGTAATATTTTGGCACTCTCCTGGTCGTTTAAAAATAACGAAACTTAGCGCTAACTGAATCGTCAACAGTGTAATAAAACGTGAAAATTATTTCCTAATAAATTTCATAATACGTGTGACCTCATAAATGTTGATCATCGTTTCCCACAAACACTTATAGTGCGACTTTATAGACATACGGGAAACGAAGGCCAAATGGAGGATTTCATAAAAAAATAATAACACCAGAGGTTGTACTGTATTTTTTTTTTTATAAGAAGTGGATCTATATGAACCAGCCCAAGGTCAAAACACCAAACAGTTTTGTTCTTCTCTATTAGTTTCAGTTTGAGTTTCCTTGTTATGTAAATTTTCCTGGTATATCCATCTTCGTCATGATGAGAGCTAACAATGTTTGAAACAGCTCCCTGAAGCTATTTTGAGCTTTTAAAATTCTACCCATTCTGTTCCATTTCTCGGCAAAGAAGTACTTGTGAGCTTTTTTATTTATTGCGGCTTGAGTTTTCCTAATAATGCTCCTCGAAAAGCATTGAATTACACTGTAATTTAATAGCTGATGAGGAAAAGTGGATAGAAGACGTCCGTATCATGACGAAGAAAGTAATGCCAACATAAAGAAAAATATATCGAAGAAGACTGTATTCATTGGCGTCGTTGATTGATGGTCGGACACATTCAGCATCTCTTCCTCATTCCTCCCCAAAAGGAATTAATTTAAAGTTAGTAACATTTGAGAGATTGCGTTTAAAATTAAAAATCTCAGTTTCTTTTTACTATGCCTTTCCAAAAGAGTACCGCAACTGACGGTTGAAAAAAAGGAAAACTCAATTTACTAAAAGTTTTTGACGTGGCTCCGCCTTTAGCCAGAAAGCAATTAAAAGCGGTAAGTTATTCATAACTCTCTTATCAACAATGATTTAATTAACCGAAAGCCTGTTTTATTGAACATGTTGGACTCGACTTACCAGATAATCCACGCAAATCTGTTTTTAATCATCCAATCTGACGTGCGTATGTGTTAATATATCTCCAACTGGAAAACATTGCAGACCAGTTCACATCATTAAAAAAAAACACGTCTGGCTACGTGATTTTGTAAAGATTACATATTCTTAATATACCAGAGTAATGTAATCTATTTTATGAAACTTCTCGTGAAGATGTAAACGAAAGTGGGAACCAATTGCGGTCGTTGTTAAGCCGAGCGGCTGCTTTATTCCTCGTGCCTGTTTATTTTGTTAATGCCGTTATTTTTAACTTAATCGGCTTTTGTGTCCGATAACTACCAAATAAATTCGAGTTTGTTTATTAAGGTAGATAAGGTAATCTCCGTCGACAGATGTGTAATAATTTCCGAACTTACTTGTATGAGTGCTTTGTTTGGAGGCATCGTTAACTAGTCAATTCATTGCATGTTTACAATCACGTACTTACATACATTATTAAATTAAAATTACAGACGTTAATAAAAACTTTATAATATCATAAATTAACGTGTTTTTTATTGGTTATTTTTACTCTTTTATTATTGAATGTAGTCCCATTCAAATTAATGTAGTAAAATAAAAAGAAGAAAGAGTAAGTAATTTATTTTCACAATTTAGAATCTGGAATGACTACGTTCTCAGCTGTGTAATCATAATATTTTAAACTTAATTCTACTGTAAATAAAACTGGCGTAAAGTTGATTTAAGAAAAATCTTTAAAATCCACAGTCACCACAGTCGATTTAAATCGACGTAATGTTTTTTTATTTATAAAAATTTATATCCTGCAACATAAACAAGCCACCAGATTGTAACTCCCACATTTCCGCGTGCAATCAAAATAAAATTACTTTCATATGAAAGCACCCACGTAGACAAATATATCTTTACATCGACTGTCCCTGAAACACATAAATAGTTTCACATTTGAATACTAAGCGATATTTATTCTCTAACTATTTTCGAATGGTCTTGGAAACTTCGCCCGTCGACGTTTGGTTTCTTTTTAAAAGATGTTTTATTTGTCAGATCCTGTTTGAATCATTTCTCTTTTGCAAAAATTCCTTGGTTCAAGAAGTGCTATTTATGTCAGCGTTTACATTTGATAAACGATTCTCATAAATATTGTCCTTGAGGAATTGCTAAAACGTCGGATGTAAGTGTAAACGTTTACATGTACTCAACAATTGACGTGGAAAACTCGTGTTGGTTGAAAATTTGAATGTACGATGAGAAATAAAATAAAAAGGTGGTCGTTGGTGTAGATATTCTGACAAATCAAGGCCACCTCGTTCGTAACTTCTTCAAGATCTACGAGGGTGATTTCAAAAGTATTGAATATATCATGGATTGTGAAGAAGTAGGTGATGCAGCACTATCACCAGTCATTACAAAATTTGCTAAGAAAGAGAAGTATGGCAAACCATGGGAATATCTTTGCTTAATTAGAAAATACTAATCAATTTAGCAGTTGCCCATCTGAAATATTGTTATAAAGATGACTTTTATACAAAATATTTACCATTGACTTCCATTTTGGAATGGATCACCAACATTGAGTAGATAATAATTGCCAAACTCTCCAATTCATCAGGAGTATGGCTTATGAATTAGTCAAAGACAATCTTTGTATTTCATAACCACCCATTTATCCATGATTTGTAGGAAGTTGTAGTGTGGGATTTGATGAAGCAGCAAATGCCTTCATAATTCAAGTTGACTGACGATTGAAATAATCTAAACCAACTGCTTAGGTCTTAGGTAATAAGGCAAGTGGAGATCAAGTACGCTGAGGTTAAGGCTTTACTTTAGAAATGAAATGCCACAGTACGTCAGTTTAGTAGAAAAATGCACAGTAAATAAACTGACTTGTTTAGAAATGTGCCCTCTCATTTCATACAGCAATTAAAAGGCACACGTGCAATAGTTGGTAAAGAAGGAGAAAGTGTCATTTCATGCATGAAGAGACTAATCCTTTAAACTCAGATAACACACGTTTGGAGACCGTCGTTTTTATTTTAAAAAAAGCAAAATGGAGACGTAGTGGATTAGAGAGCTTCGGAAGCTTTAAGCCTTCAGTCAAAATCTTGAAGGTTACAGGTACGTGGAGAAGTGGTTCTTGTATATTTAAGCAACTTTTGACTCGCTACTCAAAGTAGAATCATAGAACCACGCCCAACTACATTGCCATCCCCCTACATGCTAATCCCACTCTTATTACTTAATTCTTGAATGGTATCGAGTTAGTTGAACGCAAATGTACATTTTCCAGTCATGGTCAAATATCTCCGGTATGCTCACAATAGAAGAATGTATATTCTTAGAAATTCCAGACAAGTTCAATCAACTATCGAAATGCCTGAATTTTTTAGAGTCCTCTAAAATTTCCTATGCCTTAGTCACATTTTAAGTATGTAGTACTTTTTAAACTTGAATCGGTCGTGTTTCATTCCGTAACAATAAAAAAACAACGATTGCGTTCTTGCGTCCCATGTGAAACCAGTCAATGTGGTTGGTTGACTGACTTTCCATCATTAATATCTGCTTCTGTGTACGAGTCACTTCAATAAATAGCATGAATTGGCTCAATAAAGTGTCTCGGTTACGAGCGGTTACTGTACCGACCGACCTCTTGTATAATCAATACATAGGCTGTTATTTATATTGCAGTGATATCATCACTTGCCGTCGTTAATAGCGTTTATAAATCATCAATTGCCATCGCTTACGGTCGTCGAAACACTCGGGAACTCATCACAGTAATCTCACTTGTTTACTTATCATTTAGTTTGGGAATTTGTAGATTCTATTATTTTTTTTTTCGCTAATTTTTCTGTGTCATTTTGCAACTATAGTTAGAAAGAAACCCGATTTTAAAGAGAGATGATAATGGTAGGTTGTTTGAAGTATCTCGAAACCTGACCAAGGAAGTAACATCAAGAACACTCAAAGTACTAATTTATAAATTAAGCATTTAGGCGAATTAGTGATGAATGAGAGTGAAATCTGGATGATACAGTTATATCAAGTGTGAAGGAGCGTAAAATCCTGAGAGCATACTATGAAAATAACCCCCAAAAGAGTGTCAGACAATCTACTAACCAAAAACACTGAGGTAGAAGAAAAGAGAAAAATTATGATCGACAGAGGTATACACAGAATAAAAAAGGTTAGACAAAAATAAACCGTGCTCCATAGAAAATAATGGAAGATCAAACGATGACCTGTGTGGGTATGTGAAAAGCCCTTTTTTTGGATTTTGGCGATATACCTATGTCCTGTAGATGTAAAGTTTTTTTTAAACAAATAATTACGATGTACGTCCTTCCTTTATCCACGAAATCAAAATCAGTTCATCTCAGTTCTTATCTCTTGAGTACTGTCGTCATACAATGACATCACAGTGATGTGAGATAACGGTATTCCTTACATTTTAATTTCGTCGACAATTGAGTACACTGCGTGCGAAAAAAGTGAAATACCTAAAAAGGGGTAGTTGTACAAATTAAAAATTTGGGTATTATATTTGCTTAAAAGTTTATTGAATTAATTGTAAAAAAATAAAGAGGGAACAGGTACCTTATTTTGTTCAGTTGATGATAAATGAGCTGATCGATTTCTTTTTGGGGGAATAACCTATTTGAATTTGCTTCTGCGATTGCTGCAAGTTGGCTGGAAAGTTATGGAGATATTGCAATCTTTATCAGTTCGTATGGCGAGAAATGAGGAGGTCTTGCAAGCTATAGCATGATTTTAGTTCTTGTAGGAGTCTTCAAGTAATTTCTGCAGTATGAAGTTGTTTTGTTAAAATACATCTTTACGTTTCCTATATATATTCATATGGTGAGAAGTCAGGAGACCTTGAGAATCATGTTCTACGTTCCTGCAAGGATATCACTTCCGCAGTATAAGGGGAGACTTTACTTTTTGAAAATACCGTTAGACTGTTGTTTTAACATCGTTTCCACATTCTGCACATTTTATATGGCGAAAAATCAGGAAAACTTGCGAGCATGATATGATGTCTAGGAACCTCTTGTTTTAATATCCTTTCCGAATCCGCATAGGAAATTACAAGATCCAGCGAGCATTTGAGACGTTGAGGTTTCGTTCTTGTATCTTCAAGTAATTTCCGCAACATAAGATGGAGCTTTATTTTGTTGGATAATACAGTTAAAGCGTTTCCATGTTGTACACATTTCATATGGGGAAGAATCAAGAGATCTCGTAGCTATACTATGACCTTGGCGGTAGTTCTTGTAGGAATCTTTCCTAGCGAGCCTTATTTTCTTGGAAAATATTAGGGCGTTGAAAATAGTTCAAGATCCAACTAGGCTAGATTTTAGCGAAAGGAGACATCAAATGGGACACCTTGCCTGGGTGGTATGGCGATGTAACCTTATTTTGACATCGTTTCCGGAATTAAAACTAGGGAAGCAACTCCCAAGAAACATCGCGATCTATATTAATCAGAATTAAGTGCTATGGTAGAGTCTCAAGTTAGACTCTGTCCTCTGTCTATCCTTTCCATATTCTGAAAAGGAAATCAGAAGAGCCAGTGAGCATTCTAAGATGCTGAGGTTTCGTTCTTGTACCTCCAAGTAATTTCCGCAACATAATGTGGAGCTTTATTTTGTTGGATAATACAGTTAGAGCGTTTCCATATTCTGCACATTTTATATGGGGAAAATTAAGAGATCTCGCAAGCCATGGTATGATGTTGGCGCTATTTCTTGTAGGAATGTCTCCTAGCGGTACAAGGGCGTTGAAAGTACCTCAAGATCCAACTAGGCTTGATTTTAGCGAAAGAAGACATCAAATGGGACACCTTGCCTGGGTGGTATGGCGATGTAACCTTATTTTGACATCGTTTCCGGAATTAAAACTAGGGAAGCAACTCCCAAGAAGCATCGCGATCTATATTAATCAGAATTAAGTGCTATGGTAGAAACTCAAGTTAGACTCTGTCCTCTGTCTATCCTTTCCATATTCTGAAAAGGAAATCAGAAGAGCCAGTGAGCATTCTAAGATGCTGAGGTTTCGTTCTTGTACCTCCAAGTAATTTCCGCAACATAAGGTGGATTATTTTGTTAGATAATACAGTCAGAGCGTTTCCATATTCTGCACGTTTCATATGGGGAGAAATCAAGAGATCTCTCGAGCCATGGTATGACGCTATTTCTTGTAGGAATGTCTCCTAGCGGTACAAGGGCGTTGAAAGTACCTCAAGATCCAACTAGGCTTGATTTTAGCGAAAGGAGACATCAAATGGGATACCTTGCCTGGGTGGTATGGCGATGTAACCTTATTTTGAAATCGTTTCCGGAATTAAAACTAGGGAAGCAACTCCCAAGAAGTATCGCGATCTATATTAATCAGAATTAAGTGCTATGGTAGAGTCTCAAGTTAGACTCTGTCCTCTGTCTATCCTTTCCATATTCTGAAAAGGAAATCAGAAGAGCTAGTGACCATTCTAAGATGCTGAGGTTTCGTTCTTGTACCTCCAAGTAATTTCCGCAACATAAGGTGGAGCTTTATTTTGTTGGATAATACAGTTAGAGCGTTTCCATATTCTGCACGTTTCATATAGAGAAAAATCAAGAGATCTCGCGAGCCATGCTATGATCTTGGCGGTAGTTCTTGTAGCAATCTTTATTAGGGGTATAAGGTGGAACTTTATTTTCTTGGAAAATGCTATTAGGGCATCGAAAATACCTCAAGACCCAACTAGGCTACATTTTAGCGAAAGAAGACATCAAATGGGATACCGTGCCTGGGTGGTATGGCGATGTAATCTTATTTTGACATCATTTCCGGAATTAAAACTAGGGAGACAACTCCTAAGAAGTGCTATGGTAGAGTCTCAAGTTAGACTTTGACTCTTAGGTTTTCTACCAAGTGATTATATTATCCATCACAGATTTATATATATATGAGTACTATCCTTGCCATTTTGTAAAAAAACAGTAGCTTCCTTAATTTGCTTAGTCCTGCACGAGAACTCAATTTCCTAAGCAATAATGGAAGCGAAAGACCAATGAATAACCGGCGTTTTATGGTCAACAGCTGGATTGTTTGCTTAACTAAGCGTTCCAAGCACATTTGAGGGGGTCCGGTGCCATAACCGGCGATTTTTGGTCACCAGCTGGTTTGTTTGTTTAACTAAGTTTTCCAAGCATAACTGAGGTGGCCAATGAATAACCGTTTTATGGTCAACAGCTGGTTTGTTTGCTTAACTAAGCGTTGTTCGAAGCACATTTGAGGAGTCCATTGCAATAATCGGCGTTTTCTTATTCAACAACTGGTTTGTTTGTTTAACTAAACTTCTCAAGGACGATTGGGAGGTGCAATGCAATTAGTCCTCAATTTATCCAATCGTCAGATTTATTTTTCTCGTGCCTTCGTGTACTTACAATTTTGTTCTTCGCTGATTATAGGTACCTTCTGTCCAATATGAGGTATTAAGATCCAGTTGCTTAAACGCAAGTTAAATTTAGCTCTCGGTTCATTCCCACAGTTTTCACAATTATGACCATAAACCAAATAACTTGCATTTGCGCCTAACCTGACCCCAACCAAATATCAAGCTTATATGACTACCCCTTATGTTCGTATTCATAGTGCTTGCTTGAGGTTCCCTTCAATGTAGGAATCTTTAGAATGGGATTGTAGTAAGGCAGGTGGATTAGGACAGTACCCATTCTAAGGGGTCCCTTATTGAAGGAAGCCTCAAGGAAGCGTTATGAATACGGACATTAGCGTGGTTTCGTTTTTGTTGGCAGTGAGTAGGCTGGTAGAGTTTACTAACGTTATAAATATCCTACCACCTCGAGCTTCAATCAAGCTTGATTCTGGCGAAAGGTTGGAACTACCTTTATCCTGGGTGATGTAATATTTTATACGAAAATTTTTGTTCGTGTAATTAAGTGAGTTTAACAATCAAGTTTCTGCAATTATCCGTTTTAGGTGCTTCGTTTTTGTTGTTGATCACTGATCAGTTACTTTAAAGTTATTAGTAGAGTATAATAACCTTCAGAATCCAGAATCCAACCTTCAGTACCCTAAGCTTCAACTAGGCTTGATTCTAACGAACGATGACATGGATGGTGCCACCATGTCTGGGGGTGGTATGGCGATGGGACTTTGAGGCGCTTTTAATTATTTAATTATTTAATTATTAATGGGGCGAGTTTAAAAGAAACTACTATTTCGGTATGGTAGAGCAATATACTACATAAAAAAGAGTCCCATATGTCATATGGTGAAGACGAAGGAGATGATGTGACGTCTTTTATCGAAGTCATCAATAAAAGTAGTGTCATCCCAATTTACAACACAAAAGTAGTTTTTAGCAATAGGATTTTTGCACACTGATATTGCTCCTAATGGGACCTATAAATAAAAACAGTGGTTTCCAGTTTCCCGGATGTTTGTGGAAATATCTGGGCAGCATGAGACTTAACTAACCGTCAATAACCAGAGAGCTTCTAAAACGTTGAAGTCAAATAGTTTCTAACGCCAGAGGTTTGGAAAAAGTGACTCTATGGGGGTAAGTGGGGTAAGCATAGACTGGGGGTAATTGGAGACTAAACAGGTTTTGGAAGAGAATAACGACATCCTCGATGAAGAAATTGAGCTTGAAAATACTAGTAAGTAATCGGCTGGAGGAGTCCATGATGAAGATTAAGAATGAGAATCATTTGCTCATTCTGTATAACACAATAAAATTAGCTTCCTTTTATGTAGTGTAATTTGTATACAAACAGCCATAACATTTTTCCACAAATAAATAAATAAAATCACACTTTTTTTTAAATCGGATATACATAGATACATTTGTTGCGCGTGCCCTTGATGTGATACTAATTTTAGCAAAGGAAGTGGTTTCGTTGAAACATTCATAAATGTTAATCAGCTCATTCATAATTCATATTTTTGCATTTAGAATAAATTCTACTTTCTCTATTGTAATCGAATAGCGCGATTCTATGAGCTGAAGGTATGTTGTTTGGACTTCGGAATCCGAAATCGCCGACTCCAGGCGTTGTTTTGCAGTTTCGGATTATTTGATATTGTGAAGAACGAACGGACACTCCTGCCATTTCTCAGAAGTCTATTATTATCCAAACCTGAATAATAATTGCAGCTGAGAACCTTGAAATCTAAATTGCTAATACACTACGAACAAAACCTGTCAGTTATCTCTTCGTATGTTGAAAAAGTGCCACCGTACATACGTTAAATATATCAAAGAATTTCGGTTTCAAAAGCAAACTGCATTGTCGATGTGATGTTGCATGTAACATAAATTTCATTCGTTTATAATTACAACTAATCGATACAGGTGTAGGAAAATACAATTACAACCCGTATATTGAATGAATTTCGACGAATATGTGGGTTTCATTACACAACTATTCGCTGGCGTGATAACATCATCACGTATCAACCTATTTCGCAGTACTACAATTAAATACCCTAGCAAAATGTGTGAGTATTCAAATGAGATTAAAAAAAAAACTTGGTTAAATGAAATAGCGCTGGTTTAAAATGAAATTATAATTAATCACTTTTCGCGATCAGATTTATGTAGAACAGGACTAAACATTTCTAAAGTGAAATTTGATATTCGGTTCGTAGTAGTTACACTACAATAAAATTCTTGTGAGATCTGATTTAATGCGTACTAAATTTTTGATTTATTGCTTCAGCTGAGATTGCATCTGATAATTTAGGAAAAGGTAGTTTTACAACAACAACACTCTCTTCTGATCTTATCGGAAACACGGGTTTCTGATCGTGATTGTTTTGAAATTTAACATTTAAAAAAAGTGTAGATAAATTAGTCGCGTGTAAACCGTCGCCGCTTGTAAGTTCTTCTATCGCTAGAACTTAATTTTCCATTTATTCTGCGCAGTACCATGATAAACATTTTATTTAATGGAGTAGAATGTACAACAATACTCAATTTGACAAAGGATAATAAAGTTAGAAGTTAATAGACTGGTATGCGTAGTCAGAACTCTAGCATAGTTAAGTGGTTAAGCTTGAGACATACAATCCTAAAATATCGAGAAATGTAGAAAGTATTAAAGTAGTCAGAAATATATAAAATGCAGAATGTCAAAGTACGACGCCCTCAAGTCATTTCCACTGATTAAGAATCAATAAACAATATAATTGACACTTCGTAGACGGCATTCGACAACTTGGAGACTATAATATACAGGATGAACTACAGCAAAGAATTTATTGATAGCATCACTCAACTTGACAAATGATAATAAAGCTAGAGTTATTGGAAATGCGATAAAGTTCGTGCTGCGGTACGCAAAGCCAGAACTCAAGCATAAGCACGTGCTTAAGCTTAAGTTGGCATGTCTAAAGCTTAAGTACCGAGAAGTGAAGAAAGTATTAAATTGACAAGAGAAAAATAGGCAGAAAACGTAAAATCAAGAATGTTAAAGTATCTCGCCCTGAAGTCATTTCTACTAATTATGAATCAATAAATAAATAAATTGACATTCAACAAATTGGAGACCGGGGTGGATTTACATAGAAATTAATCTGGAAGCCTAACTCGCCCACAGACCATAGTAAATGGGAGATTTTTCTTGCATTGTTTTATTTGAGTTTGATAAATACATATCGTACGTTTCGTGTTTTATATGCTTTATTTAATAACATAGTCAATTTTGTCCTGTGTTCGTCTTATTTCAAGCATTAACGAAACATTCGGTACATACAAAGGGTTGACATCTCCGGAGACTGTTGTCAATTGACGGAAAGAAATCGTTCAAAGTAGGACAAAAGGGGTTCTATTTTAAGCTACTACTTTTACAGCTTTTAAATATCTCTTAGATTTTCTTTTTCACTTTCTTCCGCTTTTGAACTTTTGTCCCCAACTTCATTTTTCTATGGAAGTCGAGCGAGTTTCGAAAAAAAAAACTTAATCTACTTTGATAAATAACAAAAAAACTTATTTTATAAAAGTTTTCGATGAAAAATAATTGAATTTTCTAATGACAAATTAATTGCTCATCAAAATTATTATGTTTTACGTTGTTGCGAGAAATTTATTGTAAAATAGGAAATTAAAGGAAAAATGACGTTCAGATTTTTGGCAACCTTGTCCAAGGAAGCTCTCTAATTTCATGTTTAATTTCTCATACCATTTGACATAGTTTTCCTCAATTTTCTAAGGTGTTTCTCTCTGCCACCTTCTAATACCTGTCATGTTCTATCTTCTTCAATTAGGTTTCTTAAAAATGGCTCCTTTTCGATCACTGGAAGGTAAAAAACCGTTCAAGTTGATTAGGTACAATACCCAAAAAGGTTACAGCTCTTCGTCGGAAGCTCTTTACGTCTCCATGTGACATATTTTTTCCCAATTTTCTAACGTAAGTCTCTTCGTCACCTTCTATGCACCATTTTTTGCACTGTTTCTCTCGATTGCGTCTGCCAGGCATTATTTTGCCTTCAGGTTTCCAAATCAGTAATGAATTTACTTTTACGATTCATCAATTCTTTAAAAAATAAAAGAATGTCTGCATTTGAAAAACAAAAGAAAGGAGACTTATATTTATCGAAAATAATTGCGACGAAATTTCGTTAAAATAACGTGCGTTCAAAAACTCCCGCGTTTATAGTTGCGTTGGTTCGATAAACGTACGTCGGTGCTCTGAACATAACCGTAACCAGTTTTAAGATTACAATTTTGTTGTGGAATTAATTCCCCCTTGCTTCTGCTACATTAATTAACTAAAGCAACGAATTTCCAGCTTTTGGAAAACGCAATAAATGGAGTCAGGAATCGAGTTTTAAAATGTATTGAATCCGGTGGTGGGTTCGTATGACACATGCAATAAATAAGTAAAGACATACTTTGTTCATTGCTATTTCAAGTCAAACGTGGGTGTTTTTGAACACACTTTACTTCCAAAAACAAACAAACAATCAGGTGATAAAACGCAAAATATCAAAAGAAATTTTTTTTTTTCTAAATTTTAAATCTGTCATTTTTTTTTGTTTTTAGAAACATGAAACTAATTCGATCATTCATTGAACGAAAAACGAAACTTTGTCAACTCTCGAAGGTAAAAGAATGCCTGCATTTAAAAAAACAAAAGACGACTTCTGTTTATCGAAAAATAATTGCGACGAACTTTCATTGTTAAAATACTTTCAAAAAACAAAATCAGTTGATAAAACAAAATATCAAAATATAATTGATTTTAATTTTAATGCTTTTTTAATTTTTTGTGTTATTTTTTTTCGTATTTAGAAATAAAAGATACTTAATTAAAACTAATTGGATCATTCATTGGACGAAAAATGAAACAAAAGAGTCAACTCTTGGGAAGCAAAGGATTTAAAAAACAAAAGACGGCATCTGTTTAGCCATAAATAATAACGACGAAATAAAAAAAAAACAAAAGACCATCGTCTCAAGCTAGTTGGATCGTTCATTAAACGAAAAACGAAACAGAAGAAGATCAACAATTGAAAAGCAAAAGAATGTCTACATTTAAAAAACAAAAAGCGATTCTGTATCTCGAAGAAAATTGCATAATTTAAAAAAATCATAGAAAATTCATTTTCATTTTTTTTTTTCATTTCACCTCTGTTATTTTTGCCTGTTTTCAGAAACAAAAGACAGTTATTTAAAATTAATCAGATCGTTCATTAAACGAAAAACGAAACAAAACTCGCTCAACTTTTGAAAGAAAAAGAATGTCTACGTTTAAAAAACAAAAGGCGACTCCTGTTTGTCAAAAATAATTGCGGTGAAATGTCAAACCAAAAGGGAATCGTCTAAAACTAGTTGGATTGTTCGTTAAATGGAAGACGAAACAGATGATCTCTTGAAAGCAAAAGATTGTATGCATTTGAAAAACAAAAGACGACGAAGTGACAAAACAGACAGTCGGATAAAACGAAAGACAGTCGAACAAAACAAATCAAAGCCGAAAATGATTTTCACTTGAACGTTAAATTCTTATTTGTACTTCTCATTTGTTTTTCACTCCGAGTTTCTAATTTTTTTTTAGGCAATCGTGCAAAACGAAAATCGAAAGCGAAGGTCATTGGTTTTTAAAAATTTTGAAATTGGATATAAATCTTTTATAAAAAACAAAAGAAAACAATAAAAGATGATTTTTGAAAATAAAGAAACAAAAAAAAAACATAATCAAGCAAAACGAGACAAAAATGGAAAGTTAATTTTCATTTTAACGTTATTATTTTTTATTTTGATTTAAAAATAAACGACAGTCGTGTGAAGAAATTATTTTCGAAAATTTTATGGAAAGATAAAACATAAATTTTCATCGTTAAGTCATTGCAAAAACAAAAGGCTATTATAACAAGTTGATTTTTATTTTTTGTTTTTTTTTTTTAATTTCAAAAACAAAAGACAATCGTCCAAATTTAAAGTTGAAAGTTAGAGTTACAGAAACAAAAAGCGCAAATATTTTAATTCGTAGATTGTATCAATCTCAATATTTCTCTTAAAGAATATAATGTTTTTTTTTTTGAAAATCGAAATGCAGAGAAAATTTCTTTGCCAAGTCATTGTAAGGAACAAAAGTCGGCCAAACTAAACAAAAGAGAATTTTAGAGGACACTTTGAAAAACAGAAGACGATCGGATAAAATAAAACAAACAAAGCGAAAATAAAGTTTATTTTCATTTCAACATTTGCTTTTGTTATTTTCAATTTTAAAACTTTTCGTTTTTTAAAACAAAAGGCAATTAGCAAATCAAAAATTCAAAGTTAGGTGAAAACAAAACAAAATAATGACATTTTTTGATGCTTGGTGTATAAGATAATTAAATATTAAAAAGCGAAAAACAAAAGATGAGTTTTGAAGAGTTGACTAAGTCTCGTATGCATAAAAAAATGGTGTTTTCTAATTTAATAAATGCTTTATTAACCCAATAAGATGTGTAAGTAATAAAAAGCAACGGCCCTAGAAGACTATCCTGCGGAATTACATGGTATGTTTGAACAACCTTAAAACTGCACCAAACCAAATAGCCGCTGGAAATAACATGTGTACAAAAAGTTTTCCTATCTAGTGTGTTGCTCTCCTTTTTTTTCATGTTCACGTATGTTCCTTACTTGATCCGTACCCTAAACAGACAAGTAAACAAACATAACTTAAAAAAATTGTTTTATTGATTTGATTTTACAATAGTTTTCACATTGGAAGGAAAATCTTTTATGGTTGAATCCTACTTTCAAACGCCCACAAAGTAAATGGCGAATGGACCTATTCTATTCCTGATTGTATTGCAGAATTTCAGGAAAAATTTCCGTACCACAAATTTGTTAATCAACTTCGGCACTCTGTAGGACTATTCAGAGAAACTGGCAGTATGGCTAGAAAACAAGTATCAGGTAGGCCTAAAGTAAGAACTGATGAGGTAGTTGAAAATTTGAGGCAAATTATGACTGATGCTCCTCGCACTTCCATCCGTCACCTGTCACAACAAGTTGATCTTTTTGTCGGGATCTCCAGGACTATTCTAAGAAAGACTTGCAAATGCTCCCTTATCATTTGACTGCCATGCATGAATTGCTTCCAATAGATTTTGAACTAAGGCAAAGATACTGTCATTGATTTTGAACAATATTGACAATGACGATTTATTGGACAAAACTTTATTTTCCGATGAGGCCTGGTTCCATTTTACAGGATATATTAATTCCCAAAATATGAGGATCTGGAGTACAAAAAACTCTCATATTTTCATTGAAGCCCCACTCCATCTACAAAAAATTGGTGCTTGGATAGGTTTAAGTAGGAGAAAATTGATAGGACCAATATTTTTTAATGGCACACTGACAGCACTTAGATATCGGGAAGAGATTTTGCATCCATTTATTAATCAACTGCATGAGTTGCATTGGCATTTCAGTCCACGATTTGGGGAGACTATTGAATAGGTAAATGAGCCTTTGCTGAGCATCTGTCATGTTGATCCTTCGGCGTGGGATATGGATTGAGTGAGGGTGGTAACCATGTCTCCTCTTTTCAGAAGGTAATCAGCTTCTGCTCGCGCTCTTGTAAGTTGACGATATAAATAAGTCGAAACCGTTGTTATTATGTTTAGTTGGTGGAATAGTGGCTTACAATGGGTTTGCCTAGGAACTCCTTCAATTACCCGGATCGCATTCTTCTGACTGAGTACACTTTTAGACTGTGACGATTCACCCCAAATTTGGATCCCAAAACTCATCCTGGAATGGAAAAGAACAAAGTAAGCAGTTATAGCTGCATCCTTTGCTTACTATTTGCTTGGTACGACGGATGACGTAAATTGCAGAAGCGAGTTTATTTAATGGGTCTTCCACGTCAAACGTGTGTCCAAAGTAATCCCTAATAGTTTGGCGGAATCAGCACGGATAGAGGTTGCATTTCTTTTGGAGGTAAAAGAAATTCGTATTACCTTGTCTTCATTTAGTTGCAGTTCGTTTGCTCAGAACCATTCGTCAGCCAATTTTTTTTGCTTCGTTCATACGCGTTAGCAATTGTTCATATCGTAGTATCATCTGCGTACATTACGGTATGCACTGCTAATTACTCCGAAAGATCAGATAGTAAACAGAAGTGGTCCAATCAGAGATTCTTGTGCTATTCCATTAGATACCTTCCGCAGTGTACTCAGTTGATCGTTGAAATAGACAGCCTGTTTCCTGTTTGTGAAATAGGACGCTATTAATTTAAGTGGGATGCCTCCGATTCCATAATGCTCTAACTTCATCAACAGTATCTTGTGATGCATGCAATCGAATGCTTTTATTAGATCGTATAAGGTAGCTTCATAGTCGCAGCGCTCTTCAAAAGCTTCACAGATGTAGTTGAGGAGAGAGAGAGTACCGCCATCTCAATGTTTTTCCCTTTCGTAAAACCAAATTGGTATTCATTGAATGTTTTATTCATACTAAGGAAAGCTCGAAGACGAATATGAAGTGCATCTTCAAATATTTTAGACATTACTGATAGTACGGATGTGGGTCGATAATTGTTCACAGAACCGCGGTCTCCTTTCTGAAATACTGGTACAACTTTGGCGACTTTCTTCTTATCAGGAACAGTACCTTCTTGAAAAATGGTATTAACTACATTGGCTTTCGAGATCTCTAACGAAAATATATCTAAATCGCATTTTATAGTTTTTTTTATTAACATAGCGAAGTTAACTTCATATATTGTCACGTAGTCACTGTTTTATATGCAGTGTCATAATTTACTCGTGGCTGATTGCTACTGCAGACAGGAGCAGTGGCCTTTTCGTACAGGACCGTGTAATACGTCAATATACGTTACGACTGTGAGAAGAATTTACCAAATAAATATTCAAAGTGTACTGCCTGTTGAATCGTAATTTCTTTGAAAAATGTAATTACATTTTTGCTGCTGCGTCTTATATACTTTTTTAATATATACATACGTTCGTACAGAGCAATTATAAATTTAAATTAACGTTGCAAGTCTTCACCTGCTTATCATGGCAGCACGTGTTTTCCTTGAAGACATTTAAACGTTCTCTTCATTCAGAACGATTAATCCTTTATGATTTTTCGTCATTGAATTAAAATAGAAACTTAATAATTTTAACGTTGCGTTTCAAGTTATTCTCATTAATTTTCAAACCGTAGTTTTGCTTAAACAATTTCAATAACTGCAGGCGAATAAAAATCAATCCACATTATCATATGACTGAGATTCTGCATGTTCATTAACAAGTCATACTGCGTCAGCATTTCGTATGCGCATAATGCCTTTGGTTACGATGCAGCACATAAGTAATTGAGCGGCGTTTAATTTTAAACGCAAATAAATTTTATTCGCAGTTCTGACGTGTCAAAGGAAAAGGAGGTATTTCTCTGATTAACATATTCGAAGTCAACGGCCTAAATGATTTATGGTTTCTTTTTGTTTGTGAAATTGCATTTTAATAATTCAATCAAAAAAAAAGGATATTGACGCTCGCGCGACTTGTTTTTTTTTATTAAGATCTTGAAATTGCCAACCAGTTATGACTTGTGAAGGTCTCGATATTATTTGGTATGGAAAGAATTAGAATTCCAGAAGAGATTCTGGGGGAGTAAATTAGTTTGAAAGGTGAAGAAAAAGAGAAATCAGTTTTCCGTACTGACTGAAAAATCAGTTCGTTTTGCTTTCGAATTTTTCTCCCGGATTAATTAGAGAGACAATCAACGTTTATACGCGTCTAATTAAAGGTTTCTGCGATGTAGGTTATGCAATTATTTTATAAGCTGTGCAAATACTTGGCCTAGTTGCCTCACGATTCATTTTTTCGCGTAAAGGCCAGATTTTTCAGGCAATAAAATCACTTTAGGTAATCCAAGGTGTGTGGCTGAAAAGGTTATGACTAACATAAGTTTTGAAAATGAATCGACTGCCTTTTTCCCCAAAAATTACGAGTGAATCAAAGCAATTAGAAAAAGAAATACGAGATTTCTGGAAAACATGAACTATTTTTTAACGATAATTGAGTGCTCTGAATTTTATAAGGTTGCTGTTTGAAATTTATTTGCCGTTGAAGTAGGTTATGGCAATGTTATTATTTCCATTTTAAACTTTATCGTCAACTGAAATAATATATTTTTATGGTCTTTTTTATACTTTCGGGTTTTCAAACGAATTGCACTTTCCTTTCTAAAAAAAAACTCAATTTATCTTTGTACTTTTTTTTTACTAAAAATACGACTTTGTTAGGTGAAGAAAAATGCACTTTCTCCAGATGCTGAATTCTATTAAAATTAAATCGTATTATGATTCTGTTCTGACTCTTATTATTCTCGTTGCTTGGGGCAGTTTCGGAAAGTTACAATAAAAGTTTCATGTTTATTTTCTCAGTAGCTTAAAGATGGTTCCGCAACCCCTATGTTGTGAAAGGGATTCAGCAGAAGCCATCAGTTTTATTAATCAGTTAAATTAAATTTCTATTTCTTTCCTATGCTTCTCTAAGATCTTTACAAGTGCAGCGGTTATTGAAAAAGTTTATGAGATGACGCTCGTTGATACCGTACTTGGACAAGCAAAAATAGTATATACCTAATAACGTATAATTTGCAAAAGATTTTCATAATTTATCATTAATTCCTGTTCTTGTGTTTTGGGATTTTAGAAATTCAAAAAAAGGGGTAAGTTTTTCTAAATTTTTCAATAAACCAAAAAATTTTTTAAGGTACAGAGTTCTGATGAGGCCCAATAAGGCCGAAATACATGTATAAATTCTTTCCTAACACTTTCTATATTGCCAGTTACACAATTTTAATTAATTTTCAAAAATAGAACGTTTATACAAAAAAAAACTTTCCCATTTCCAAGTACATGGAAGTTTCATAATAATTAATCTGTGGCAAAGCCAAACGTTAAGTTTTGGAATAAAATAGACAGAGTCCGTAATTGTTTAAGTTAATAAATTCGTCTGGGTGCATTTACATTACAGGCGTAATATGGCCAAGGAAACAATAAAATGATGACATATATATAAGTGGGTTTTCCTGTTGTGTAAGCGATGACTTTACTTAGAGTGATATACGCAATTATTATTCCTTTGAGCGTTTCGATACGTAACAATCTGAGGAGATTTCTAATTTCTCCCCAATTTTTCATTTTCTCACATCAGTGAACCCAAATAAATGTATACCATTTGTTTCCTTAAAACTTGAAGAAAGCGGAATCGGGGCAAATTAATTCCTTCTTCTTTCCAATGATGGTTGGTTTCAATTCTAACAATTGTTTGACGATGATGAAGATCGAAACTGGTAGCTAGAATAAAATTTAAAACAAATTAGGATGTACTTTTATTGCCACCATACAAAGCAAGCGCACAAGCATTTGTTTACTTATTAAGTCATACAGTTATACAATAAAATGGTAAGTAATCGGGAGATTTGCTAACCATACAGTATGTGTAGTTTTGGCACTTAGGGTCCAAATTCACTCATACTTACTTGAAATTCAGAAATGCTTTTATCTTTACTCGTTTAATCAAGTTTATGGTTAGTGTAGGTCTTTGGCCAAAAAATCATTAAAATGAAAATTAAAGCGTTTCTGAATTTAAAATTGACATCAAACTGTTAATTTGAGTGTAAGTTGAGTATGTGTGATGAGAATTTGTCCCTTATTTATAAATTGAAATCCAAAGTAAGTCGAATGCGGGATAAATGAAGGGATGTAAACGTAATATAAAGCAGATAATTAATGACTGCTTGATAGAAGATCGCCAAAAAGAAATTAAATACAGAAATAATTAACGAAACCATGTTTGAGTATAACTTCTAACCATGCGACGATCGGAAGGATAGATGATGATAAACTTTAAATAAAGAATAAATAAAAAAAAAGTAAATTACATAGAACAAGAAATGGAATAAAAAGTAGAAGACTGGTATCGGTATGATGAGCTATCATAAGGATGAGATCACTTAGACTACTTATGAAATATTTCTGGCCAGAAAAGGAGTGAAGAAAGGTAAATCGAGAACAGTATGGTTGAATGGGCTTGAATTCAGGAAGAAAACAAATGATCACAGAACAGGATAGAATTAAATTAAATTAGAAAAGTTCGAAGGAAAGATGGTTGGAAACAGAAAAAGTGGATCCGACCTTGAAAAGGCAGAAGAATTACGGAAGCAGAACTTTTTACAATTTAATCTAAATCAACTAAAGTCCTTTCGAACATCCATTTACACATATGCCTTGTACATGTTAAGAGTTAACGCATTTGGAGCCAAATATTAAAGGAAACTGGATTTTATTCTAAAGCAATGTGATGAACAACTACACTGCTCAACATTTGAACTGGTAAACTTACAAGAACATATATAAACAACAATTTACTACTTTTTGAGAAACACATTCTTGCTTAATTGGGAGTATACGGTTCTGGGAAACACTTTTAGGGCGAAGAATTAAAAGAATAAAACTTACATAACGAATTTCAAATGTTTTAATAGAAAAATAACAAAATCTTCATTTTAGTATTACAAGAAAGTTTGCTCTGGAAAGAAATTATAACCAAACACTTAAAGATTAATAATGCATGGGACCTCTTCTAGCTCTTATGACCTCTTGGCAACGTCTTGGCATGCTGGAAATCAAATCCCGAATGTAATGCTGAGGAATATTTGGGCATTCTTCCAAAACAGAGCTGATGGTGATTGTTTGGATCCAGTCCTCGTGACCTTATCAACCTTTCCAGGTAATCTCAAACGTTTTCTATGGGATTAAGATCCGGAGAGTTCGCTAGCCAATCCATATTGTTCTCTTAAAAAAATGCATTGATTTGCCTTGTTCTATGAGGACGCGCGTTTTCATCAACAAACACGAAACCATTGCCTATTTCATTGGCAAATGGGAACACTACAGGTTGTAATACCTCATTAAGATACCTGACACCATTCATTGTAGCATTTCCAAGCAGAACCAATTCAGTACGACGCGTCGCAGAAATACCTCCCCAAACGGTAATTGAACCATCTCCATAAGCTTAATGGTAAGTCACATGGTTCTCAATATAGCGTTTTCCTCTTTTTCTCCAAACTCTCACTGTTCCATCTGAGCTATGGAGACGCACCCTGGTCTCTTACTGAATAAGCAACGACCCCAATCTTCAACATTCCAATTTGCATGTTGGTGTGCCCACTCTAGCCTTCTTCTTTTGTGGGCTCTGGTCAACAATGGACATTTTTTAGAAGGTCTGGACTTTAAATTTACCGCATGGAGCCTTCTTCTTACTGTTTGAGTGGATACTTGAGTACCTGTTGCATTCAATAACTGAATTTGGAGTGTTCTTGCAGTAGAACACTGAATCGAATAAAACGGTCCTTCCTGACTGTTGTATTGCGATTTCGCCCTCCGCCGTGCCTATGTTGGACAGATCCAGAATCATCAAATTGTGGCTCACATAGAAATGGGTAGCAACAGTTCTTAGTGATGCACCAGTTATAAGCATTCTCATAGCTTGGCTCACCTCTTCAATACTTAAACGCCTTAATAGCATCACTAAAATGCAGTCAACCACTCTGAACTAAAACTTACTCGAGAAATTCGCAAAAATTCTCTTAAAACTTGATAAAAGTATAAGCGTCCGCGAGCTCAGTAACTGCACTTATGACAGATAATAACAACAAACAACGATTGAATCGCAAATATCATTCGATAGGCATTTGTTTGCATTCCGAAACAGCCCTGATCATGTAGGAAGATGGATTGTTTACTTTTACCGCATGTTATACAGGGTGTTAGGTTATTGCTTGGACAAATTAAAACTGTAAATGAAGGGTGTCGTATGGGATCAGAAAGTACTCAAACATGCCGGATTTTCGGTACATTTTGAAAAAATGCAAAAAGAGCGAACTATTGAGAACCGCTGATAGTACTTACGGAGCCAGCGCCGATTAAAGAAGATGTTCGAAATTCATGCCGTCAGCTCGAATGCATGCATCAACACGACGCTGTAAAACTGCCCGCACACGGAAAACGCTCTGCAGCACGTGCATTGCACCTACATTCGCCATACGTCAAAATAATATCAACAAGTTCGTAATTTGTGTATGCATTCCCCGACCTGCACACTCCGAAATATGTTAAGACACTGAACGTGCGTTATTTGCTTGTCATAAAATAATAAACCATCTGGGAATTTATAGCAAGGGGATCGCCCGCCCGGATGGCGTTCGGCACATGGATGTAACAGTAGATAAGACTATCAGTGGTTTCGAAACAATTTTTATCGATTTTTGTTTGAATTTTTTCCGGGAAAACGAAAGCCGGAACACCCTCGAATGTAAAGGCTTTTTTACTGTACAGAGTGTTCTCCATACGTGGTTTGCAGGTGTTCAGTCAATTACCTAACACCCTGTATAAGTGTACCAATTCAAATGTTGAGCAGTGTATATGTATGAAAGCTAAAAATAATACTTAACTACTTTAGGTAACTTTTTGTCGAACATCCATTTTTCTCTGGAAATACACGTAGCTTTCATTTTCAGATACTTCCATGCCTTACCTTCCAATACCCTAAACTTACACCTATTTTGTGAACGTACCTCATTGGTAAGCAGGTTGTTTTGAATTACCTACTTACCTCAGTTTATAATTAGTCCAAATAGATTTTTTTAGGCACTAGCACTTACCCTTAGGGGTCTAATCTGGTACCTTGACGGTTCTAAAATCGAGGCAAGTGTTGGAAGCAGGACTATATGGAGATGAAACAAGGATTGAAGTTCACTTCTCCTTGAGTCAGCATAAAGTCTTGTTATTTAAAACGGGAGGATTATACAAAATACGCGAAATTTTCGTTTTTCTCGCAAAATCTTTATTTGTTCCCAATATAAATTTTGTTTTCTTCAATGTAACCCCTATTAGATATTTTCCAATCTGGAACGCAAGTTTAAGTATGGCGCTTAGCTACTTCAGCGATTCGCTTTATTTCCTCAATAATGGCAAAACGTCGTCCTTTCATGGGTTTTTCATCAATAGATCGCAGGGGGGCATGTCCGGCGAATACGGAGGCTGAGGCATCCTAATGGTATAGTTTATGGCTAAAAATTCACGAACGAGCAGTGAAGTGTCGGCAGGGGGATTATCATGGTGCAATTGCCATGAATTCTAATCCTTATTGACTGTACCACCTGGTGGTAAGAACCATCGCCGACTACCTACTCCAAAACGCGTAACCTTTTCGTCAGGCAATTTTGTTTTCCGTTTCTTCTTCTTTCTTTTAATGAAGAAAGCAGGCGGAATCCTCCAATTTGAAAAGTCATTTGTTCTTGCTTTCGTTCGTTTCTCGACACGGGAAAGGAAAGTTGTCTCGTGAACGATCGACCACTTTTTGTCTCATGTTTTTTCTTGTCTTCTTCAGGCCTTCTTTCCCTTTCCCCCTTTTTTTGACAAAGGAAAATTTATTTTGCATTTCTTTCAACGCGGGCGCGGAAAATTTTAAGCCGATCGTATTTTGTTTCCTGCGTTTTTCTCCTATTACAGACCTTTTCGTTTGTTTCAATGAAAAAGGTGGACGGAATCCAATCCGAAAACGATCTTCATTTGTTTTTACTTTCGTTTGTCTCTCGACGCGAAAAATCTAAATGGTAAGTTGTCTAATGGATGGTCGATCGTCTTTTGTTTCGTGTTCTTCTCTCGTCTCCAGGCGCTTTTTTTCTTTCCTTTCTTTCGGTGAAGACAAAAAGACAATTTATCTCGTATTTGTTTCGACGTAGGTGCACACGGGAAATTCTAAGATGATCGTCTTTTGTTTTCTGTTCTTCTCTTATTTTAGACGTTCTTTTTTTGGGAAGAAAGCAGACTGAATTCAATTTGAAAACGAGCGTCATTTGTTCTTGTTTTTGCCTGTTTTTTGTTTGTTGTCTCGAGAATGATCGACCACTTTTTGTTTCATGTTTTTCTCTTATCTTCTTCAGGCCTTCTTTCCCTTTCCCCTTTTTTTTGACAAAGAAAAATCTATTTTGCATTTCTTTCAACGCTGGCGCGGAAAATTGTAAACCGATCGTATTTTGTTTCCTGCGTTTTTCTCCTATTACAGACGTACTTTTCCTTTTCGTTTGTTTCAATGAAAAAGGTGGACGGAATCCAATCCGAAAATCTAAATGGCAAGTTGTCTAATGGATGGTCGATCGTCTTTTGTTTCGTGTTCTTCTCTCGTCTCCAGGCGCTTTCTTTCTCTCCTTCCTTTCCTTTCTTTCGGTGAAGACAAAAAGACAATTCATCTCGTATTTGTTAGACGTTCTTTTTTTTTTTGGAAGAAAGCTGACTGAATTCAATTTGAAAACGAGCGTCATTTGTTCTTGTTTTTACCTGTTTTTTGAAAAAGAGAAAACTGCCGCTTAAATCGTCGATCGTCTTTCGTTTCGCGTTCTTCTGTCATCTTAGGCGCCCTTTTTTCTTTTGTTTTTCTTTTTTGATGAAGCAAAAATTGAAACGATCGTCTTTTGTTCTAGTGTTTGTTTGTTTTTTAACGGGAAAAAGACATGGCTAATGAATAATCGATCAACTTTTGTATTATGTTCTTCTCTGATCTTTAGATACATGCTCTTTCTTCTTTTTTTTTGAGGAGGAAAAAAAACAAAATTTGTTTTTTATAATTAGTCGTCAATCATCTTTTGTTTTACGTTCTTCTCTCAACTTTAGGCGCTCTTTTCTTTCCTTTTTTTTTAGCGAAGAAAAAAAATAGAATTCGTTTTGTATTTCTTTCGCGGAACATTGTAAGACGATCGTCTTTTGTCTTCTGTTCTTCTCGTATTGCAGATTTTTTTTCTTTTTCTCTTGTTTTAAGTTCTTTTTTCGTCTTTAGGTGCCCTTTTTACCTTTTCTTTTGTCGAAGAAAAAAGAAACGGAATCCGTTTTCTTTTGTCACGGACACGGAAAATTGTGAGACGGCCGATCGTCTTTTGTTTTCTGTTCTTCTTGCATTGCAGATGTTCTCTTTCTTTTCTTTTTCCTTTAACAAAGGAAGCGGACGAAATTCAATTTGAAAGCGATCTTCATTTGTCCTCGTTTTTCATTGTTTTTCGATAGGGAAAAGAACGTCGACGAGTCGCGTCATGAATGGTCGATCCCCTTTTGGTTCTTTTCTTTTCTTATTTTAGACGTTTTTTTCCTTTTCTTTCCTTTAATGAAGAAAGTGGACGGACGGAATTCATTTTGAAAACGGTCGTGGTTGTGTTTGCTTTTTGACGCGGAAAAGAAAAAAGGCAACTTGTTTCATGAATGGTCAGTCGATCATCTTTTGTTTCATATCCTTCTCTCATCTTCAGGTGCTTTTTTTCTTTCCTTTCTTTCGGTGAAGACAAAAAGACAATTCATCTCGTATTTGTTTGCTTTTATTCTTTCTTTCTCGATAAAAAAAAATTCAATTTGTAAGTTCTTGGACGCACGCATGGATAATTGTAAGACAATCGTCTTTTATTTTCCGTTCTTCCCTTAATTCAGACGTTCTTTTTATTTTCTTTCTTATAACGAACACGATCGTCATTTGTTCTTGCTTTTCACGTAAGTAAATGGATTCGTGTCCAGATCACCGGATGACCAATCCAAAACATTAACTAACTAACCACTTCGTTTGAATTTGACGCAACTCAGAACCATCACAGGCGAAGCTTGCGTCCATTAAGCCTATGAAAAATTGGTGAATAGAGGCAGGGCAGAACGTACCTTGGATTTGAGAACTTTGTGGAAAGGAGAATAATGGAACTATAGATGAATTAACAAATAGTGTTGAAGTGAATTCTTTTTGGTCCAGAATATGACATCATGCAGGTGGATAGAGCTTGCATCCATTGAATCTGTAACGAAGTGATAAGTAGTTTGGACATCTTAATGGTAATTTGTGCAGTAACCAATGGGATACAGTTTATACAGGAAAAGACAGCGCATTGTAGGAAAACGTATGAATTATGGAGACTTGTTAACGACACCAGAATTATGAATTGTTTTAAATTAATAGAAACCAAGTTTAAGAATCTATCTGGAATAGATCTGAAGCATCAGACCTGCAATAGTAATAGTGATTGCAACATAAAGCGTCAAAAGCAATTTAATATAACGTCAACTGCAATTTAACATCGACTCTTCGAGATTAATGGTAACAGTAATTTGCATATTTCCTAAACACCTATGCGTGTCACTTGTGAACGTGTGTGTTCAAACATTACGTTCACGCAGGTGATCTGCATGTTAATATGGCCCGATGACTCGTTTCATGCGAAGGTTCGTTCCTTTGGTGAACACCGCCGTCGTTGATCAGCGGAAAGGTTTACGTCAGTTACCAACAGCTTCCAGCGTTTCGTCGCAAGACCTGTTGGTTATTTTTAATCGAGTAGAGGATTCGGTTTTTTCAGTCGCCGCCGACACGGTGAGTAATATTAAATGTGTCAGCTTCAAATTCTGTCTGGTCGTATGTATGAAGACCGGCTAATTGTGTCGAATGATGACTTCATTTAGTCCGTGATTACTAATAAAGTTATTTTAAACTTGTTTGTTGGAATCAAATACGATTATTAATAGCAGGGGGCTGAATAGAGATCATTAGACTGAAAATATTAACACAGTGGGTACCTATGTAATTGTTTGTTTTCCTGAAACTTTGGAAGCAGGAAAGAAATGCAAACTGAAAAAGAGATTCCAACGCTGTATATCTTTATATCCAATCTGTGTGTCTTATCTAAACGAATCGAATTTCTTTTATTGTGACGATAAAATTTTTGTTTATATAATGTATTCAACGGAATACTAATGTACCATTGTATGGGTATTAATTGCAAATATGTGGTCGTCCTAATTGCAGAATATAAAAGATCACTATTTCTTTTGTTCTGTAACAACATATCATTTATGACATACTACACCCGTTCATGAATATTTCATGTTTCATTCTCACCTGAGCGCGAATATTACTTTTGTAGGTGTCGTTGAAGTATCAACACGTGTTCGCAACTGAAACATTGCATAACAAGTACGGTTACACCGATAGGAAGTTAATAATTTGCTTACACTATAATATTTTCGTTTACCGATGACATGATAAAACTCGCAATGCACACACATGGGTATGATGATTATGGACTTGATTATACCTGAAGTGGCTGAACATGTTTCCAAGTTATTACATACTTTGCTTTTCCAGCCTCGGTCGTTCGGTTTAATATCACTGCGAATGTTTGCATACAACAACAAAAAAGAAACAGCGTGTAATTCATATAATTACAAGCAAATAAAAGAGATAGAAGTAGAAAGTACGCGGTAGTAAATAACTGGCGTGGTTTTTATTCAGGAATTTAGATCTTGGAGAAACCGCCGTTAATAACAACCTGCCGACCTAACAAATCGCTTACACATTACACGAAGTAATTATCGTACAAAAAAAATTCATACTAATTTTATGTTCACCCGAATCTTAATCTTCTAAAACGCGAAATAGTTTCCTGACATATACGATTAATTACCTATGTTACGTACGACTAAAGTTAATATGTGTATAAATTGACGTATAAAAATAATATATTTACACACCTTATAATTAATAGCGCTAATTAATCTTGTTACAATGTTACAATGTTAATGATAAGTGACCTTAACATTAAACGGTTTATTGAATTGATCGTAAAGGTAATAATATAATAGAATTAAAAGGAATGTACACCAACACGTTTAGCACAAAAACCTTTGGTTATACAGGCAGTAATAGCGTGATATTTTGAAGAACGCCTTCGTTACATACCGTTTCCCGTTTATGAGGTACTATAATTTTTATTTTGATAGGACAGTTAGTTTTACTTACTTACGTATACAAGAACGCAATCCTATTTTCATATGACGAATATACTAAACCATTAAATGAGACGTGTATTACATTTTGATGAAGTTATAAGTAAGACTTTCATTCGTGTATACCTCGGAGTTTCTTCCTTTTCGTAATTATTATGGCCTTCAATATCTGCATACATACAATCGGTCAACCGATTTCTCTGTTAGCACCTGATCAGTATGGGAGAAAGGGGTGGTTTACATTTTGTCAGAACTGTTCTTAACCAGAACACGAGATTTCTAAAAATAGAAGTCTTTTACAGAGAAAATTAAAAGAGATCGGAAGTTTCAAATTCTGACTTCTCTGAACTCCCTTTGTAAACTTTACCACCCTTTTAACCAAAACCTTTCCAAACCAAATCGAGACGCAAGAAGCGACTGCTTTGTTAGTAGCGTTTCCAGTTTTAGCCAAAAATTAGCCAGCAATCGTTCTTCCCGCTCTCTTCGGACTTGATTTGAATTTTGGCCCTTTTTACCCTCAGACTTACTTATTTTGGGTTTGTTGGATCTTTCTCCTCCAACTTCTTATTCGAATTATTATTAAGGATTCTCTAAAAACTATTTTGAGATTTTATATAAAATACGAAAGTTTTAACAAATAAAATATATATTAAAATAAAATTTTGTGAGAACAAAGAATTTACAACAAATTTTAACATTAACAAATCGTAACGAAATTTTCCGTTAAAACACATGAAACTACAACAAGAACAAATTATCAACAAAATTACAGAATCAAGGTAATACAAAATATCTGAAAAACTTTATGACAAAAACGAAATATATAATTCGACAAGAAGGAAATAGGTATAATTCACACAGAAAAATGATTTTAGTTAATTAACTTTTCTGACAACAATTACATTGAGCTGACGGTCCCCACAATAGCTTCCAAGCGAAACTTTTCTTGTTACGAGAGGGCGTAAACGTCTTGTCTGTACTGAGTTTTACCCACTTCGTTCATTCAAGGGCAGAGACGCTCTGTGGCGTGATTTCCTTTTTGCAGAATCAATTAGAAAATCTTTATCTCGTCACCTGTATGTATTCATTTGAAAACGCATCTAAAGCTCAAAAGCGATACGAACATCCGTCTTATTTCTAAGAACAAGTAGAGCCGATAATCAAATATAAATTTAATTCAATAAATTCTCTAAAGCATTTTTCCGGGTCCTTATATCTGTAACATAGCAGTTTGATAGTGAACAAGACAAAGAAGGAAATCAACGCGTACATCGCGTATTACCATAGTCTTCGTCATCACCACGTTTAACTTGATATATACAGGGTGAATTTTTTATCTTTAGACAATGCAATATTTCGACAACTACGGATCGGATCAAAAAACGTTGTGAATACAATTTGTTCGACTCGAAGGGGCTTGTCTAATGATACCAATCGCGATCGCCCACCTCCAGTGGGTGGGGCGGGGGGCAATTTTCAAATCGCAAATAGGAACCACAATTTTTTATTGGAGATTCGGATTCCACGCCTCAAACTACGTAGGGTTTGTCCGAATCTTTGTTTTGGATTCTTGACAGGTGACGTTGAATTTTTGCAAGACTTACTTTTAGTGTTACCCAGGAACAACCACGTGGACGTAGTAGGTTTTTGTTCCCATCGGGGTGCTTCTTTTAGGTGAGTCCTCTCGCCTCTCACCATTGAGGTGTTTATAATATTATTTCAGTAAGCGCTCAAAAATGTGTCCATTCACTTCGATGCACTTATTTATCCGCAGTTGGAATGGTTGGCCACAACTGAGAAGTATGTTTGGTGTAATCGTCCGGCAGGCATTAGTGATTCGTTCAATCATGTTCTCACGCATTGTTGGCAGTGCATTATATACTCCACCCTTCAAGTAACCCCACAAGCAAAACGCAGGCGAAGTAAGATCTGGCGATCTTGTAGGCCAAGATACTGGACCATCTATTCCGATCCAGCCTTCCCGTGTCGCTGCAGAATAATGTGCTGGACAACCATCATGTGGAAACCCCATTGTTTGTCACACATCCAAACGAAGGTCTTCAAGCAATACTGGAAGTTCGTTTTCCAAGAAGTTGCTATATCTTTCACCATTTAAGTTGCCATCGATAAAGAATGGACCAATGAGGTTCTTGCCAATTATTCCCAGCAAACATTCACATTCCAAGTGCGCTGTTGTTCATCTTGGCGTAACAAGCGTGGGCTTTCGATACTCCAAAAATGCATGTTGTGTCGATTAATCGCACCGTGGTTTGTAAAAGTCGCCTCGTAGAGAACAACACATACATACATCTTAGCACTTCGAGCCTAGCAGGCCCATGGCTTGGTTTGCTATTTTTTTCCATTCTTTCTTCTTCTTCGCCTTTTCTTTCCAGTTGACAATCTTTAATTGCTTTAAATCCTTTTCTACTTCCTTCTTCCATCTTAATTTCGGTCTTCCACTTCTTTTACCTCCTATGTCACTTCTTAATAGTTTTCTAGGAATCCTACCATATGTCCGAGCCACCTAAGTCTTTGTGCTTTAATTCTCGCCACTATACTCGGTTCTTTGTATAGATCTTCTATCTCTTGGTTTGTTCTTCTCATCCATATATTCCCTATTTTTTTTCCGCCTAGAATCTTCCTCAGTATTTTCCTTTTCCATACCATAAGCATTTCCTCTTCCGCCTTACTTAGCACCCACGTCTCACCTCCATATTCGACTATTGGCCGTACTACCGTTTTATATACCCTTATCCTAGCCCCTCTAGATATACTTTTATTTTTCAACAGCCTGTTCAATGTATAGATACTTCGATTCCCATTCATTATTCTTGCCCGTATCTCCTCTTTAATTTCCGGCTTCCTTGTGAACATTCTTCCTAGGTAAGTAAATCTGTCCACCTCTTCAAATTTATATTCCTTTTCTTCCGTTGTTATTATCTTTAGATGCTGGCCTTTTCTATACTCCCTATTCGACCAAGTCATGTATTTCGTTTTTGATTCATTTATAAATAATCCCATTTTTCTTGCTTGCTCTTCCAATTTCCTTACCATTTCCTGTAGCTCTTGTTTACTTCTTGCTAGAATTGCAATGTCGTCCGCAAATGCCAAGCACTGATGTCTTCTATTGTAAAGTAGTCCATTTCTATTAATATTTGCCCTCCTCATAACTACCTCTAAAACCAAATTAAACAATACCGGCGACAACGGGTCTCCTTCTCTTATCCCCTCCCTTACTTCAAACTTCTCCGATGTTTTATTTTTAAATTTAACTCTATTTTCCGTTTGTGTTAACGTTATTTTTATCATATTAATTAATTTTTTACTAATTTCCAAGTCTTCTAGGGCTGTATACATCTCCTTTCTCTTTATCCTGTCGTAGGCCTGTTTAAAGTCTATATCTTCCAATCGTTGGTCTAAATACTTCCTCCTTTCCTATTTTCGCGTTGGCGTCTCCTAGTACAATTTTTAAGTCATATTTCGGTATTTCTTCATATGTTCTATCTAGTTTTCCGTATAATTCTTCCTTTATTTCCAAGTCTTTTCCTTCGCTCGGTGCATGTATATTAATGATCGTAATTTTTTGATATATTCCTCTTATCCTTAACACACACATTCTTTCCGAAATTGGTTTAAATTCTATTATTGCCCTCTTAAGCTCTTCTCTTACTATGAATCCTGTTCCTGGAATCCTCTTTTCTCCCCCACTGTAAAAGAATATACATCCCTCAATTTCCATCATTTCCTGGCCCAGTAGTTTAGTTTCTTGTATGGCGACTATATCATAGTTATTTTGTTTTATTTAGAAAACAATACGCGAGCAAAGAAATGGGACTCTCGTTGTATTTGTTGGAGCGCCCAGTGACAGAATGTCACTCGGTTCTGGAAATCATCGCCAGGGAAACATAAAAGGGATGATATTTTCTATGCTTCAATATTTGGCAAACAGTAGTCTGACTCAGTCCCGATTCACGACTTATGCGTCGAGTACTAATGTGTGGGTTATGAGGCACTGTAGCTAATACCGCAATTTCATTCTTTTCTCCAGCAATTGTTCTTCGGCGGGTCCTTTTTTTGGGTTGTACGCTTCCTTCGGTGGAGAACTGTTAAACAACCCGGTAAAACGAAGCGCCTGACCGTACCTTGTCTAAAAAAACGTTGAGCATACAGCGTAACAGCATTGTTGATATCGCTACCACTTTCTCCATAAATGTAAACCATTTCAATTTCCTCTTGTACTGTTATACCTGCATTATAATTGATAATGCAGTTACGTAATGACGGAACATATTGAAACAATGCGACACGCAAGGAAAGCAAGGCTGAGGTAACGCACAGCCGGTACGATATTTGTAGAGGCACATTTCCTAGAAGACCGCTACATCACTTTCTTGGAATCAACCACCGCATTTGAGACGAGTCCTAAAGGTATTGGCAGCGCGGCGTTCAAAAAGCGACAACTTTAATTTAATTTTAATAACGTATGCTATTATTATTTTGATAAAATGTTTGACTTACAAGTTACGTCTTTTTCTCCGTAGATTCCGAATCTGCAATAAAAAATGATGGTTCCTATTTGCGATTTGAAAGTTGCCCCTGCCCCACCCACTGGGAGTGGGGGTGGGGGAGTCATGATTGGTGTCATTAGATAGGTCCTTTCGGGTCGAACGAATTGTATTCATAATGTTTTTTGATCCGATGCATAGTTTTCGAGATATGGCGTTGCCTCAAGATAAAAAACTCACCCGGTATAATGTGTTATGGCTTACGTCACATTAAACTCGATTTTAATAATTTAGCGAATTTTATGCTTGGAGCGCTGTATTCAGCTACACTCCGAACTATGGTACATCTCTCTCCCTCCGCATAAAGGAACATTAATGATGTGGCTGTAGGCGCGCGACACTTATTGTATATTCCTCCTTTTTCTTAATCTAAGGGACGTGCTAGTAGGTGTGTTTACACACGGTATAATTTTGAATATATTTTTTCATTTTTTAAGGTTTTTGAGGGAAAACCAAAATATCGAAGTGCAACCACTGAAACTCGTTTCCTCTATCTTCTTCTGCATTGAAAACTTCTTCAAGAAGAGGTCTCATGGTTTTTGATGAAAAATGTGGTTGTCTAATTTGATAACTCTGGATATATTTCCAGCACCCTCCACCTATTCTAGAAGTTTTGAGCTTGATCTTCATTTGGTTCGTTCGTTCGAGTTCTTTTCAAACCTTGCATATTTGACCATCGCTGTCTTAACTACACCTTCTTATCTTCTTATTTCAATATCTGCTGAGGTAGGAAGCAGAAACGATTTTGCCAGGATATTCTGATTGTTGACCATTTGTATAATTTCGATTTGTTATCATGTACAAACATGAATGATTCAATTTTACTCCAGAATTTATACTTACGACTTCCATTCCACGTGTTTCTTCTGCTTTGCATTTGAAGCTTGATTTCGGTAAACGTGTAAAGAAAATTGTTTCTGTTTTATTTCGGCAAGACCATTTCGTCAGTTCTTCACACTTTCAAGTGGCCAAAGAAGTGTTGAGATAGTCAAGCTTTGCACTATCACTAGTGAAAGACTTATTTTGGCATGTCGTACCAAAATAAAAGAGTAACAACTGTAGCTAGAATTTTCTTCACGAATTAAGCAAGCTACAAATCTCCTCGAGATGTTTTCATCTACCATCTCATCGATGTTATTTTTTTTTCATTTAGGTTCTTACCTTCGTTATGCTTGTTCCCAACTCCTTTGGCTCGAGATTGGCTGTTTCTGTTCTTTTGTACTTTCACGAGCATTCTGTTCAAGCTCTCCTTATGAAACGTCGTTTTTTGTCTCATTCCTATTAGATAACCCTTACCTTTAGGCTTTCCATCTTTAAATACTAATAAAGCAATTGGTCGTTGCAGTAGAAGTCACTTACCTGGATGTCGGATGGAATTCCACGATTACTTCCGGCAACGGGGTTATCTCATTCATCTTGTTCTCGTCAGTTTTACTTTTTATAACTCTAATGTCGACTTTAGATTGGTATTTTAGTTTCTTCTCCTCGTAGTGTCGTCATTATTTTCTTTGTCTGATGGTTCTGTTTCCAAAGACTTTGTATTATTGTTTGCAACCCGAAGAAATCGTCATAACACCTTGGATGATACTGTCTATTGTTTTTACCTTCATCTGACCAAATCATCTTCGTTTTGTTGCTTGAATTGTTGCCAAATTTGGTCCATATCTAGGTTATAGTCGACTCGAGCTTCTTCCTTTTCTCTTAAGCTCATTTTTGATTACGTCATTTTTTTCTTGAATGATGCACTCTATTGTTTTCTACCT
Source organism: Serrognathus titanus (assembly GCA_039766575.1). NCBI lineage: Eukaryota > Metazoa > Arthropoda > Insecta > Coleoptera > Lucanidae > Serrognathus > Serrognathus titanus. The sequence goes on from CM077914.1 coordinate 11,624,002, forward strand.
TAATCAGAATTAGTGTGGGTTCTTCATAATCATCGACGTTAATTTACTTCTATTATTTGTGCAATTACTTTTTCCTTCGAGATTCAAGAAGCTTTCTACTTCGTTAAGCTTAAAGAAGGCTGCTTCTCCTAAATCCCATCGTCTTCTTCTCCCTCCTGGATTTATTCTTTTTATTTCTTCCTCAATCTCCTTGAAGAGAAGTCGATCGTGGTCGATCGCTGTCATCTGACCAAATTGTCTTTGTTTTGTAACTCGAGTAAATTTGCTCCGTATGGAGGACATAGTCGACTCAAGCTTCTTCTTTTTCTCTTAAGCTTTCGTTTTATTTTAGTACACGTCTTGGATTATGCAGTTTATTCATAAGAATTAGTGCGGGTTCATCTGTCCACTCAATTGTTGATTTACGTCGATTATTTGTGCCATTACTTTTTTCCTTCTGCATTCAAGAAGCTTACAACTTCATTGAGCATAAAGGAGGCTACTTTTCTTAAATTCCATCGTCTTCCTCTCCCTCTTGCATTATTCTTTTTATTTTTTTCTCAATCTCTGTGAAGAAAAACCGGTCATCTGACCACATCATCTTCGTTTACAGCTCAAATTGTTGCCAAATTTGATCCACATTGAGGCCATGGTCGACTTGAACTTCTTCCTTTTCTCTTACACTTTCTTTTCATTGTAAGGTGCAAGTTCATTTGAGAGTAAAGATTGGCGAGTAGCTCTCGAGATACTGTTGATAGTACTCTCAGACATGTACTATCGAGAGCTACTCGCCAATATTTACTCTCAAATGGACTTGCGCCTTTAAAACACGTCATTTTTCAGGTCCCTCTTGTGTTGACTTTATTTGAGATGGAGACTTGGTTATCTGGGCTTCATTAACAATACTTTTTCAGATTTCTATTACATCTTTTGTTTTAACAACAATTCTGCCACCACTGTATCCAAATTCCCATTAATTTCTGTTTCGTTACATATATATATTTTTTAAATGGAGCTTTCATGTAACCATTTTTGTACAAGAAAACTACGATTTTTGAATAAACGAAAAACATCGACGATGAGAAGATATCGTTTAAAGAGAAAAGATATTTTGCTGCTGTAAAATATATATCACCAACCAGTACATGTGTGGAGTCGTTAAAAAATTAAATTGATAGAAGTATGAATAGTGTGGCTTCTCCTAGGTTGTTTATTTTGGCTTTAGTATAATAGCCGATGCCATATTTTGGTTCTGTATAAATAAACAAATGGTTATGACGCATTAGATTAAGTCTTGACGTGCGTCTAGTCAGGACAGAAATAATTTTGCGGGACGCCAAAGTTTTTAAAAATGTCATTCAATGTAATTAAGAGTTTCAATGAGGGCCTTTGAAGTTAACTTGGCAAAAATACATTCAGAAATAATAAGATTGACTCAGAATATCATTTTTTATTTCACTTAATTTATCAGTTCCGATATTTTTATCACAGTCTATATTTAATTGGTCGGGAGTATTGTTCATTAAATTAACTTTAATTTTAGAACAAGAATTAGTGGCAATCTTAAACGAAGGTTACCGGGGACGTTCGCATATCAGTGGGTACTAATATAACTGTACCTTTTATATACGATTGCCGCAATTTAAATCGCGTTACTGCAAAGAGATCAAGGCAACATCGATTTTCAGTGATTTATTACATAAAACTGTCATGTACTATCATATGTGTATATTACTTTCAAATCAACTTAATTAATAGTGTTATAATTAGAGGCCGGCTTTTTCTTTAGATTTTATTCAAGCTTACATGATCAATGAACACATTGTCATTAATTACGTGCTGTTTCGACCTGATAATTTATTTGTGCCTATACATATATTTCACGCGCTCAAATATTTATTTTTCTTTCTTAAGCGTTTATTTCTCATTTATTATTGTAATGAGTGAGGTATTCATGTTATTTATTTTTGTTTGATTCCTGAAAGTAGAGCTTTTCGTTGTAATTCTAAAACAATTCCAAATTTCGTAAGAAAAATAGAATTCGTCGTAAATATTTTTTTAAATAGCTGGATTTAGCGAACACCTGTTACATCAGCAGTTGGTTGCCAACATAATTGCGGATGAGTGCATACTAACAATATTTACATCGAATAAATAAAACAATACCTCACGTCACTTGCATGGTTGCGCATAGAGAGTGCCAAATTTTATTTTATTTAAAGGAATAACTAAATTAGCTGTATTTCCTGTAACTAACAAAGTAGCGCTTGGATAATATTTTGTAAATAATTACAAAACGTAAAGCAAAAATTAAAATATTGTTATTTCATTACAATTGACAGAGGGTTAGAATATGTCCCTGATTTAATACATCTTTCTCTTTGATATGAAACTGGTTTCATGATTTGCTTTCATGCCCGACGATAAATTTAATTAAAAGTACAACCCACATAATTTGACAAGTTCCTTGTTAGGTAAGAAATCTAACGTACGCACAGGAAGTGTTCAATTACGCAGGCAATAGAACAAATGCTTCTGTAATTGTGTGTGTAATTAAATAAGGAACAGCATATCAACAACAGAACAGATTAAGGACGATTAAACATCGTCGGATTTAAAATGTTTATTATAAAAAGATATTCAATGTATTATATTTTATATTATGATTTCAACGTCAGATTAGAAAATAAAATTAGTGGAAATCCCAAAATTTAATCAAAGACGGGATTTGAAGCAACAAAATGGACTGTGTTCTTTTGATTAGCGTTAAACCAGTTAAAGTCGATCCTATAAGCGTTCGTTTTGAGAGTTCAGCGTTTGTCCGTCAGGTGGGACGAGTAGTATTTACAAATCTAATGTGCAGATGCATCGTTTGAATTTATTTTTAAAATTCCATTCTGAAATTTAACGAGGCGTAATATAGAAAGTAAAATTAAATTATCAACGAAATTGCAGTCTTTTTTTTTATTTTAAAAATTTCCTGTAAAATATTTGACCTTAACCTTTCCAATGGATCCCATAGATACGATTGATAATTTCTTAAAGCTTTTTTTTAAATGCGAGTATACCGATTATTAAAAGCATTAGAATTATGAATCGCAATCTGTTTTATGACCGTCATAGGTGCCGGGTCTTCATAATTGATTCCTTGTATCCCACGTGAACAAGAAATCTCTGATAGTTAGGCAACGACATGCCAACGGTTGGCAGCACTAAATTTTGTTATTAATTTTTTTTGACAGTAACGTCAGAAGAGGATTTTACGATTGTACATTGGTTCTTGCATGTATTTGACTATGTATGTTGATTACGTACGTCATAGGTCACGTGGGATCCAAGCTTAAATGAAGACCGGATATTAACTTTCAAATGATTTTTAAACCGTATAAAAATAAATAAATAATTATTAAATCAAATGTTGCATAAAAATTTAACATAAATTGCAGTGACGTTAAAAACTTTTTTCTTGCTTTCAACTCTAATTTTCAATACATGAGAGTGCTTATCCACTGAACATTTTGTGATTAGCATTTCTTCTCAGATAATTTTTCATTAATTTTAATTTTAAACAGGATCTTTAAGCAGCAGCAAATAGCAGATAAGTTGTAATTACATACCAATGGTTTCATTGAAGCTTGAAAAAAAGTGGGTCGAGACAGACACTTGTAATAAAATGCAAACGTTGATTTACTTATTCGCGAGCCACGTTTGTTTCGCTATGCATATTTTCTGGTCAGGCACTTAAAGAATTTAAGAATTTCGGCGCCTTTTTTTTCATTACGATTTACTGAGACGACTTTGGCGTTTACATACCTAAGCTCGCCGGACCCTGGTACAAATATACTCCCTGTTCCCCTGATCGTTACACCACTTGCTTTTTTCCTTTATGAAGAAAAAGGTTTATTGCACTATTGGTCGTTTATTATTCACGTTTCCTTATCTTGTGGAAGATTTCTTTAAATTAAAAAAAGAAACGATCGAAACTTGTCTTTATTTCCACTTTTTGTTCTTTTGGTGAATTATAATGTCGCTTGCTTTTCTTTCCTTTTCTTAGAGCGGTTTACGCAAAGAAATTATCTCTTCGAATTCTTCGAGCTATAACTCAACAAATAATACTTTTTTTGTTTTTCCACGAAACTGGCAAAATCGTTCTTTTTTCTTTTACTGTTCTTATACTGTTGCCTTGGGCATAAAAAAATCAAGAAATTATCATTTTACGTAAATTTTATCAACTGAAAGCTTTCATAATTTCAATTATTTTCTTTTCTTCATTTGGTGACGAGTTACTTCTACGTGAAATCAAATTTCTCTTACTTTTCCTTTTGAATCTTTCAGTTCCTCTTTTTGTTATGACTTGTGAGTAGAGAACGGATGTTATGCAAATTGCATATTCTATATTTTACGCATATGATTAAAAATATGTACGTATTGAAACTTTTTCAGTTAATTGGCATTATTTAATTAATGCATATATTGCACATTTAAGCACTTTCTGCATATTGTGACAATTATCTGCATGTCGTAGCATAATTTCATATTTTTCGACCAATATTATATGGCGTTCCTTAATGCAAAAAATAATAATTCTTCGAATCTTCGGCAATATGCAAGCATCGGCAATCGCAGGTTTCACTTTCTCCAGTTCTACCCTTAGTGAGCTAAGCTGCAATTTCAGGCATTCCCAGATCTTGGGTTTTACCAAGGCGTGCGGTTATTCACCCTGCTACACATGTCACTTGATTTATCCGTCAGCCAATTAGCATCTTGTTTCATCTGATCAAAATTATTGTAAATAATTTTAATTTTAAACAGAATCTTTAAGCAGCAGCAAATAGCAGATAAATTGTAATTACATACCAATGGTTTCATTGAAGCTTGAAAAAAAGTGGGGTCGACACAGACGACTGTAGTAAAATGCTTTACTTCCTTACTTCCCTGTGCAGGTACTGTTATTGGAGATGTGTTCACGTTTATTGATTCATTTTTAAGTTTATCTATGGCGTCAGTCTTTACATTATGGCAAAGGACCCCTGATAATTAAAAAAAATTCCCCATAACGTTGGTTTTGTGATTCTGAACAGTTTTTCACGATAAATGCTGGAATGAATTTAAACGTTTGGGGCAGGTCATTACAGCGGTGTTCCCTCTATTAAATAAGTTTCACGGTTAATTTTTATAGTTTTATTGTTCTGGGTAATACACACAATAAAACGTACGAACTCCATGCATATAGGTGTAACGTGCTTTTTGGGGTCATTTTTGTCATAACCTATGACTTAATTTTTTTCACAGGTTTCACAGGTTTTTTGGTGGTTTATTCAAGAATCAGCCTGTATATGCGGCTATAGGCATGTCGCGTGCACTATTCTTCAAGTGATTCCAAGTATTTGGAATACTGTTACCAATGGTATGTAACACACCCGTACGTGTCACCTTGTTGTTGACTTTACGGACAACTAAATAATCTAATAAACACGGTCCAAACAAAAACAAACTAAAATTTATTGACAAATTAATTTATTAAATGGACCGAAGAATTTGACTCAATTCAATGAAGTAATAAACGCCTCTTTACTGAGGGTTTGGCCTCCGCAAAGTGTCGAAAATGCTATTAAAGCATGCGCTTCCTGACCGTCTAGACCTTGTCTATGCTACCTCCTACAGTTATGGCTGGCGCCAAGTAATATACGGTTACTGACTTACTTGTACGGTTCAACTCTTTTCGGAGTCTCCTTTAATAAAAAAGACTTTAATTGCCGATTATTCTGGATTGTCTAATTAAATAAAAACGGCCCTACGTGGTCGTACCTGGATTCTAATTCTGGTGAGACGGTGTATGAGTATTTTGAGAGGTGCAAGGTATTAAATACGTATCAATAAAATGCCAGGTGTGAGATTTAATTAATTGTTTATTGTAAAAAAAGAAAAAAAAGGTAAAAAACTCCTGTTGATCGCCGCGAAAGACTGATCAACTTGAGCGTAAAAACCTGGATTGAAACTGTGGTATCTTTCACAATAAATATACGATTCCAAAGAAGTACAATAAACTTTGCTTAACGTATTTAACGCCGAATATCGTAGCGATCTAATTTATTTCGATTCTCACAGTTGGTGGTTTGTTGCACCCGCAATTAGGTTGTGTCAACTTTGTAACTTAAATTAGATCAACAATTAATTTATTTCTTTATTCAAAATAGCTGTGTCTTGGTACTCGTGTTTGCCACTTTAGCTAGTACTCGAAGACGGTATGAATAATCAACCAGCGCACTGTGTGACAGTGTATATACAGTGTACTTTGTTACTGGAACTTATTAATTGATCAATCCGCTGTTCGGAGATGTATGTGGTACAAAGGGCCGCTCCGGCGATCAATTTTCAAGATATTCAACAGCAACAGCCGTTAGTTTTTCACGGGCGATGGGGAGCTAACCTAGCGGGTCACGGACAAGGATCTTTCGTCAACTACGTTCTCGTGCCCTATGAGGTCCTGTACGCAGATCCCTCGTTTCTTTGTTTACGCCGACTGACCTAGTTTGTTTGTGCAAGGACCCAACTGACTGTTTTCGACACTCCACTATGTGTGGTTTTGGCTCGTTCAGTTGCTCGATCAATTGCCTTCAATTAACCTGCAAATCTTACACCAAAGCCAGCACACACACGCAGGGTGTGAGAAAGTTCTGGGAAGAAGATGTCTATTGATAGGTAGTTCAAATTGTTGGCCTCGTAATTCTACGGAATTCGTAACGAGTATTAAATTTGCCTTGATTTCTGAGCTAGACTGTGCTGGTCGCACTGTGCGTTGTGGCGGATATAACTCGCCTGACCAGAGGTCTTTGTTGCAGATAAGCCTGTACAATTCGGAATGACCCGGATAGCGTGTCTCCGAATTGCCGAGGATATCGCAAAAAGGTAGAACTAAATTGCAAAAAAAATACACTGTATTTGAAACCGAACAAAAGATTTTAGGTGTAGTTAATTTACTCTGGTTGATTAAATCACAGATCGCGCAACTACGGAATTTATTGAGTTTTAACTTGATTCAAAAGCAACCGCAAGTACCAAAAATAAACCAAAAGATTGCCTAAGCAAGGCAAAGATGGAACTTTACAGAAATTCCACGCCACTGATTGATAAGCCAATTAAAATAATTCTTACACAAATTTATGCCACCAAGTATGTGAAAAGAAATAGAAAAATTCATGCGCTTATACCTATTCCGTTCCGCGACCCACACTTCACTAATTCACACGCGCACGAGCTTTTTATTCGCGTCGCGATCACGCCTCGCGGTTATTTATTTGATTGTCCTTTTGAATTCACTATAATTTTAACGCCCCGAAATAATGTGATTTAATTCTAATTGTGCAAGCTAGATGAAATCAATTGCAAAGCACTCAAAAATAAACTTCTCGAGTTCAATTAAAATGCAGCTTTCCGTTTGGACGGCAGAAGCTTTCTGTCCCAAGTTTTTGATTTTGACTTTCCACGAGCGACAATTTTCGACTCCTCCCCCGTGGCCAATAAACGCTTTTATTTCGGAAAGAAACACACGCTTCTCCCCCGTTCATTTTACATAACGTTCGGACCGTCTGCCTGCCTTTGGTTCCTGGTAAATTACGACCCCCCAATTCGCCTGACAGATTGTCGGACGCTGCACATGTTCCTAGCTTTCTAAATTCCTCAAACCAGCGACGCTCTATAAGTGTCCATTGACATATTTATTACTTCCCGAATTCGTTGTACGCTTTTGAAAACAAAGGCCAGTTCTTTTCAGTCCCTGGTTTCAGAAATAAAAGCCAACCTCTTTCGAACTAGGATGAAACATAATATTTTCTAAAAATTTTTAATAACTTAAATGTTTGCGTGAAATTCCTTTCCAAGACTCTAACGCGCACAAAGACAACAAAGCGGCCCTGATTTATAATATGACAGTAACTATGCTTCAAGTGCCATTTACGAACTAGATGTTAAAAAAAAAAGGCCATAAATTTGACCCGAGTCGTCTTCCTGTGACAAGCTGCGACTCGTAAATTTCTCTTTGTTAACAAGCAATCAAATAAACGAACGCAATTTGTTTTCAATAAAATTCGCGACCGTTTCAGGTATTACAAGTATAAACATTATTTTAGATTTTAAGATACTCGTTTCGTCACACTCCTCTGAATTGATAGCTCGAAGAAGAAAAAAAAATGAACCGATTTGTAAAAAGAAGCTAATACACTTGAATTCATTATTTTTCTTTATTGTAGCTGTCAATCGTATGCTTTTTAATTTATTATTAATCTTCGAGAGTGCTAAAAAACCTGTTCAATTTATACATCCAATTCAGAGCGATCGCGCACCTTAAAACCCGTGCACTTGCAATAATAATTGTTTAGCCCCACCTTAATCCGTGCCTCTTTGTTGCCCCCAAAATTCACCCGTCTTATTATGTCACGACATGAGGCCCTCTCAGTATTGACATTTCGAGTAAATGGAACTTGGCGGTGCTAATAATTAAATATCCGGCTGCGAGCAAATTATAGGTTTCTTCTGCGTGTCCGAAACAAGACGGACTCGCGTTTTTGTTGTCCATTTAATTTTAATTGCGGTTATTTTGTCCGCCGAGGCGCGAAATTACGCTCTGTTACAAACAATTTATTAAGTGAACGATCAAGTTTTATTTGTTGGTATATTCCATTTGTTTCATTCGATCCGATTCGGAACATTTATTGATTGGTTCAGGACAAGATAGTAAACAAGAAAAAAGATACAAAACCAAATTATTGCCGGTTTACTTTACGAAAATAATTACTTAGGAAATTGATTTCTTTCTTTTCATATTTACTTTTATATACTGTAATATGTTGGCGTCATTGTATACCATCAAATACGCGTAGTTTGTTTTTAGTGACCAGAGAGCGCCCTCTACAATAGAATAAGATGTTGAATGAGTATGTAAAAATAATTTTAATTCAAAAATTATGGTTTGGATGGCCTTAGGTAAAACCGCTCTCTGTAATGACTCATAAGACTTGACTTACTAAACACTTACTAAAACAAGGAAAAATAAGAAAAACAAATTAATTTCTAAAGTAAAAAGGTGTGCTGGACAACTCGTAAATTACATGTTTTGTAATGGCTGACATATTTTTTTTACTTGAAGGTAATACATGCATACTTCATTGTAAAGCAGCCGAGAATAACGTTGCATCGCTATTTGTATGCAAGCTAGAAGTGCTTATTTTATGAATTATTAAATACTAAATCTATGTATGTTCACTTGTATTACAGACGTGTTGTAAGGATTTATATTTGATAACATCGTCATGACAGCAGGATTAGATTTATACTTCTGTTAATTATTAAAAAAATTAGTACTGTACGTGGAGCGCATGAAAACTAGCGAACCTTGCTTACAAGTGGTGATATTCTCTGTTTTTTATTCATTTTAATTGAGTCTATAACAACCCAAATGAAAGTAACTCACATAAAGGCCATACACGACCTAAATGAAAGTAACTCACACGGAGGCTAATTTGTGAATGATTAAGACCGTTAATCGGTCGCAAACGAGCATTATTTTTTGTGCGATCCTCGTATAATAATTATTTTCAATAATACTGCATCAAGCATAAATCTCTGCGACCTTATATTAATAAAATTAACTGCGAGAAACTATGGTCGCGTCACAAATAAATCAACGCGTATCTAACATGCCATGTACTCCATGTTGCACGTCCATTAATTAAACTTTTTAAGTATTTCTATGTGTTCTTGGATTTTTTCCGCCGGTTCGCATTGACCAGAAAGGAGATAAATTTATTATGGGACAAATTAAACATTGATTTTCTATACGGTCGATTGTAGCATGAATGCGAAGCGAACGCAAATATTTCTGATTGAAACGTGCGCCTTTCGAAGACTACGCAAGACTGAATTAATTAGTCCATTTACTATCAGTGATTTATTTTCGTTTAGTGCGAACGATCACTATGTGAGACATTGCACAAGAAGTGCAATATTTCTTATGCTTAGTTTATTTTTGTTTCCTGAACTGGCGGCCCATAGATTCCTCTCGAACTTCTTTAACATGATATAATAACTTATTTTAGTGGACACTTAAAATTGACACCATCGCTCTACGCTTTACTATTTTTTATTTATATATTTTTTTTTATTTTCATTTCTGACAAAGCTATCAATCGATAGTGAAACGTAGAATCTACTTTCATTCTTTAACGTTAATTACATAATACGAGGGCTATTATTAATATACGTTTTCAATCTTAACACAACAATGCTGTGGCAATTGCGAAATAAATACAGTGGCGTAGCGTTTTTTCCGACCATGTGGCACAGTGGCGTAGCGCTCGGAGGAGCAGGTGGTGAAATTGTACTAACACTGCTTTCACACCAAGAGAATCCAAACCAATCAGAATCAAGACAAATCAACTAGAATCTGTTTAGAACGAGGTAAATAGAAAAAGTAAGAAATGATTCACACCTTTTCACATCGATCAGTCCGACTCAATCCAGTGATTTGACTGTAGGTACATAATTTTATTCACTGAAATTATTGCCTCCACTCTCCCACTGTCATTCAAGAAGAATGTGGAGCCACTTATTTTAAAAATGAAAGAGGACAGTGTGATATTTGATACAGTTGACAAAAATCGTCGAAACTTTCACAAAATCGAACAATTTCTTCGAAGGTGCCCAATCTTAAAAAAAAATTCGTTTAATTACGTATTTATTTATTTTAAATGTTCTGTGAAAGAGGATATCAGCAGATTTAGGTTTTCCAGATATATTAAACTCAAATACCTTCTTTTTTTAACTTATCTGTTGTGATGTGAATACTATCATCACAATAAAGCAATGGACGTGTTACCAGATCTCTATTGGTCAAACTCGCCAACATTTTTATTAAATATAGCTTTGTGTGGAAGATAATCTTTCTACAAAATTTCTTTGGAACCCCGTAATAATGTTACGAACAGTTTGCCTGATTAAAGACTACTTCAGAATAACAAGAATGTAAATATTTTTTTCTTAAAGTACTCTTATCGAAAATATTGAATTTACAATAATTTTGATCAGATGAAAGAAGATGCTGATTGGCTGACGGATAAATCAAGTGACATAAATAACCATAAATGTTTTTTGTTCTATTGTGAACACCATCTTGCCAAACTAAAACAGAACATTTATATACTGATGTTAATTAATTACGCAAATAACTGATAACTGAAGAAAAACTCCACTGCAATCACCAAACACCACTAATAACACAAGTCTAGACCAAGGTTATGAACGATTGCAAGTTGCAAGATCACGGGTATTCTATGGTCAAGGACGGAGTAATTCGGGTATCGGCGATTTTGCCCTAAAAATTTTCTGATAAAACGGCTGTACTTCTATAAATGTTCTCTTTTCTTCAAATTAAAAGCTTTTTGCTAGACAAGATCTTTGTTGACAGTTGTGGAACGTCAAAAGAGATGTCAGGCGCAAGCGTAAGTTACGACATACGTTTTTTATAGCTAAGCCTACTGGGACCGGATTCTTTTATGAATACATGTTAGCTTACGGAATAGAAACACAGTGCACATATGCAAGATATTATATTGCAACAAAAGAAAGCCGTAAGAGGTATCTGTGGAGCACAAAGCAGAGCACCCTGAAACCCTTATTCCAAAAAATGAACATTTTAACAGCCCCATTTCTATACCTCTACCACACATTATCCAAAATCCATTAAAACAGAAAATCTCTCCTTAGACAAGGAGACATCCACACATACAATACCCGAAATAAAGATGTGAAAATTCCACATGTACGATTAACAACAAGCAAATACCTGCGGAGGGACATCACACAATATAACAAATGCAAAGCCTGGTGGAATTTAAACCAACAAAAATTTGAGAAAAAGTTAAAAGAAAATCTACTCCTTGGAGCCTATTATGATGTTGTTGAGTTCCCAAATGGCTAAAGCGCAATTACGTATGAATGCAGTCCCTGTTGATGGAGAATTCTCCAAGCCATTGATTGGGAACCTCCAGCCCTGTAATGCCAATCTTCTAGTACTGAAGCTGGGTCCTTCGTCGACAATATTTAAAATATTTATCTCAGCATTCAACACTCGTGACTTATCTTTGGGCCACGATCATTTGCTGGACGAAAATATCCGTGATCACGCAAATGCTGCACCACCGAAACAAAAGTGCTCCTATGCGGCACTTGTGTAAAGAAATTTTTCGATCCACAAACAACGAGCTCGACGTGCATTTCCTAATGCTTCCCCGGTATAACAAAACCATGTCGGTTTTTTCCTGATATCGAAAAGCGTTCACAAGAACAAGGCCACAAAACGATGCTTAGAGGTGGAGTTTTTATTGGGTACTATAAAATCACAAATAATAAACATCTGCGGCCATAAATGTAAAGCCATTCGTTCCTTGTTGCACATTTATTCATCTTACTTAAAAGCGAGTGAAATTTATTTATTTTTGCAAAAGCTAACATCCTATTTGAGACAAACAAATATTTTTTTCGGACGCAAACGGGCAAACTTAACGAGAAACAAAGTTTGTAGTGCTAGTGGGAATAAACTTGGTGATTAAATTGCAAACCTCTGTTATCCTCATTTTATAAAATTTGTACTAAATAATTTACAACAGGTGATTTGCAAGCCTTTATCAATATTGTCGTAAATATTTTAAAGCTTATCTTTCAGCTGGTTACATTGAATTCCGTTGAAGGTCAAGTTCGCCCGATTTCTCACCGCAACAGCCATTAAATGATAAAACATTTATGATTGTATTTATTTTCATTCCTTTACCTGCTGGTTCTTAACTAGTAAAGTATCGTGTATTTGGGTAAAATTTTTGATTAATTATTTTTCGAGAACTAAAGAACGCAGTATTTTTTTACCAGTTTAACTATAATCTGTGATTTCTATTCTTGTGCGGATTATTATTTGGCGGTCTATTGAAGAATCACCCTGTATAATAGTTATTTCCGCTTGTCAATTAAAAAAATTGTGATTGACAGTTACTGTTTATTTGCAAGCGATGTAATTAAGAAATATAATGAATCTGTGAAAAACAGTTTTAAATTATTTGAAGAAATTATCAGAACGATTTTTTTTATTGTTAAGTCTTCGAAATTTCTGTTGTCAACTAAAAATATATTAAAGAATGTTTTGTTTAGATTTTACACAGTCACCTGGCTAATAATAGTTGAGAAAACAGGCGGAAACTGAAATGTCGGATGGACATTAGCAGACACATAAATTTGGCAAGTGTTTAAAACCGAGGTATTTTAAGGATTGAAAAGTCGTCTTCTTTCATTTTACTTCAGCGAAGTACTTTCTTAAAAAGTCGTTTCTTCGGGCATCAACCCTTAAAACGTTTTTAAAATTTTAAATTAAACTTCACTTAGGATCAAGGTACCCATCTCCTATTAAATTATTGGATAAATAATTTAATTTTTCTGAATTGTTCATTGATTTTTTATTAATTGTTTCCAAGGTAATTATTTGTCTAATAACTATTAGCCATTTTATTAAGAGATGGATATCTCCACCCTTAATTTAATATATTTTGATGAACAATGAACGTAGCGAAGAAATGGGAAATAAATACCAAGTGATTTTTTTAAAATTTTTATCAACACTTACAATGAAATTTGGATGGGGCACACGTTTTTGAGGTCATGGGCACCGATTTTACCCAATTAAAATAGATTTTGTTAGAAATCTATAACCACATGAAAAAGACATCGTCAAATGATTGCGTTGGCATTTTTTGCTCCAATGTTCATTTATCCTGTACATTATCTTAGATGTTCAAATAGCTTTTTGTCTTATGAAAAATTTATAGAATAATAGTACAGATAAATGGTGTTCAGTTAAAAAGTTCATCAAGTTAGTTTTATTTCTGATCAAACAAGAAGAAGAAGAAAAAATTATTTCCTAAAGCAATCGATGTTTGACAGATGTTGTCAAACAGTTACAGTGTTTTGCTCTAACTTAACGTAATCTAAATTGACATTTCGCTTTGATGTAATTTAAGACAATATCATGAAAGCTCTAGGAGCTACTTTACGAGCTTTTCAACCTGATAGTACGCATTCCGCATTGTATCCAATTTCCACTTTACAGACATGGTGGATAATGCACATTTGATTGGAAGAAATAATCTACCTTTTCTTTTTGTTTTTATGATATAATTGCGGCTGTCTTTTTGTTTTTATGATATAATTGCGGCTGTCTTTTTGTTTTTATGATATAATTGCGGCTGTAGTTTCTGATTAATGCACGTGCAAAAGGAGAGCACAAAAAGCAACCATATTGCCAGAGGTACGATCGTGGTAATAGAGAGGAAAGAAAACAAGACAAAAAAAAAGTACAAAGGGGATCTTTGCTCTGTCGGTGTTGTGTTATTCTGGAAAATTTTGAAATTATTCGCAATCGTCTTAATTTAAATACAGAAATATTTCCAGTTCCACACAAAAATTCTTAAGGAACTGAAAAAAGTATTCAAGACAAATTAATCCTATTGTCAGAAGTTAATAAGTCACGGTGCAAGAAAAACAAGATCATCATGCATTTTCCACCAGATATCACCTTGTGCATGATTGACGTTGAAAAACAACACAAGTTTGCCAAAAACTCGTTTCTGAAAGTCGAGACAGGTCAAGACCATTAGCCAAAAATAATTCCTGATGAAAAAATTGGTAAGAAGGGGAGTACTGATGGGCGCTTTGTACAGAGCAAAGGCAAGTTGGCAGCAGTTAGCAAGTTTTGCAAACCGTTAAGGAGACATAAATCTAGGCGCCTCTATTTGTTGCCTGACAATGAGTATACTTTTGCCGTCCGTTATACTTGGGAAAATCATAAAAATTAATAGGTTGTTTAGTTTATCAAGGTGTTGAATAACCGCTTTATCATTTATTGGATTTCGTAATCCTGCAGATGTTTGTATTGAGGAAGGACTCGGTCTTTTAAATCAAGGTCAACCAAAACAGAACTACAAGTTCATTAAGGTAGAAAAACACAATTCGATAAGCTGATGAAAGTTGATGGTTATCAACAAGTTGAAATGAAACTCGGATAGAAAGAGTTGAAGACATTGTTTCTAGACTTTTAATTTTTTTGAGAAAGTTTCAGTTATCTCCAGAGACAAGCAACCTTCGCCTATTTGCAGACAGTTTTGGTAGTAACATTTATGTCCTAGTTAAAGAATTACGGGGGTCGTGAAACGATTTCCGAGATAAAACAAAAACGCCTTATTTTATTTTTTTTTCCCAACTAAATTCCCCAAGCTCGCAGAGGTCGGGGAGGAGTGTTTCCAACTAAATTCCCCAAGCTCACAGAGGTCGGGAAGGGGTGCTTTTTGGTGGCTGCGATTGATCTTGATGTTTTATTTCTCCTTCTGCATTCGCCTCACAAACTGGAAAAATGCAGAAAATCCAGTTCGAAGGAGCCGATTCAGGTCATAGGAATTCCATCTCTCACATAGAACCCACACGCACTTGGAGGGGATTCAACCCAAACTTAATAGTTGACCCACCAAGCCCCAAGCCCGTTGCCAACAGACTCAACGAGTATGTAACGACTAAAACATTTATTACTGTTTTCCCATATAAATAAAAATATATAAAACAAAAGTAGTGCCCCAATCCTTAATTTATATTAAACTTACTACAAATCAAATAATTCAAAAAAGAAATCTTTACTAAACAATATAAAAAAATATTTACATATACATTTAAAAAGAAAGTTGCCATCGTTTGAGTTAACAGTTGGCACTAAAACAAAGTGAAACTCTTATCAATTGGTTGTTTTTATTGAGCCTTTTTATCTGGCTTTTCTCGTATTAAAATTGTAATATAAATAACAGAGTTATATTTTGGGGAATTTGTTATCTCACATCTGGTATAAAGCTAAATTAAAATTTGTAAAAGGCTCCAATCTTCTCTCAAATAGTTTCGGAAACCAAAGAACAAGAAAAGAAATTGTGTTACTTGGTGAGAGATGACGCAAATGACGTATCATTACTCGGTGAGTTACTTGGTGGTGATAGATGGCGCCAGCAACAAATAAACAAGTAAAGCTATCTGAATAGATGTTCCCAGTCATTTAGTCATGCTGTTTTATTATGAATGAAGTTAATTACGGTAAGAACGAGGAGGTCACCAAGATCGCCAACGATCTTACCAAAAGGCGGTCCCGCTTTAAAAAAGATTAGAACCATTGGTCGACTGCTGCTGGTCTGCTAGGTCGCAAAATATGAACATGCGACAAATGCAGAATTTTTTGGTTTCCCGTTGTACCTGAAGTAATGTATCTTCTTCTCTTGCAAAAAAAAACTTCTTCGGGACTGTTACTGCTAATATCCTTCTTTGTCGCTGCTACTGATGCGTAATTATTGTTATATTCTATTTCTACAATAAACGCAAACTTGCCTAAAAAGAAAACTTGCCAACTTAACAAGGTCGAAAAGCTAAAATTAAGGCAGATGGAGATTCGTACCGCTAAAGATGATGTATATAGGAGAGCCATTTACAAATGGTGTGAAGAAGACGACCCTCGCAGTAGACGCCCAAACTCTGTCACAACAGAAAATATTAAAAACATCGTGAAATTAATTCTGGAAGATCGACGAATTAGGATTCATAAGATCGCAAAAATTTTAAACATTAGCGGGAAAGGACATCTAGGGTTGTCAAAGATGGATTATGCGAATGCTCACGTCCTTTGATACGCAATGAAGAGTTGAAATTAGCTTCCGGTTGGAAACGCGTCACGTTGAAGTCTTTTATTGCCGACGTTTTGTGGACCATAACAGAAGAACTTCCTCAATGCTGCTGCTTTTCGTTAGTTGTTGAGACTGAGAACGAGAAGCAGCAACAGCGCTGAAGAAGAGAATGAAACGTCAGCAGTAGAAGACGTGAACGTGACGCGGTTAAATGGAGAGTTGAAGTGTGCAGCAATTCTTAGCTACCTGTGAAAGACAAGAAGACAACTTTATTGAGAAAATTGTGGCATTATTTTGACCCTGAGAGTAAACGGAATCAACGAATTGAAGCACAGTCTTTCTCTAAAATCAAAGAAATTTAAAGTTCAACCATCGGCTAGCAGAGTGATGGCTACGAATTTTTCGTATTCCAAAGAAATTTCGCAGAAACATTATCTTCCACACAAAGCTACGGTGACTATAATAACTTTTTCAGATGCTTGCAGGAGTCTATCAAACCAAAATTGGCCTGAAAAAGCAAGACAAAAACTTTACATTTTGCATGACAAGGCTCCTGTGCACAAAGCCTCCATTGTTCGTGATTACCTGAAAGACTTCCAAAAATTATATCACCCTCCCTACAGCCTAAATTTGGCACTCTATTTCGCCATTTGAAAAAAAGAACTTCATGGACAAAGATTTTCTGACTATCCCCTTCATAGTTATATATCGTAGATATCATATGGCCTTCGCACAAGTCCATCGTCAGTGAAGTCGAATGAATTTCTAATTTATACATAAAAGGATTACAGAAATTTGCGAAGGTCAAGAGCAAAGATCACAATCAGAAGACAACCGCAAAATAGTTCAAGGAAACTTGCCAGAAGCAGATTACTCTTTAGTCAGGCCCAAGTTGAAGGAGTGTTTGTCTAACCAAGCAAGTGGTATCCAATTTGGTCGGTACGCTTAGCGCACCTCGGTACCCAGGCTTTCGTCCATAACCTGAGAGGTTCTAGCGAGGGACCACCACCCCTAAGAGGCCAACACCAGTTGAGGGGTCCCAACTCACCCCTCCCCTTAGTACTCACGTTAGAAAGGCTTCCCTTGCAACGTTAGATGAGACACCGTTTGAGACCACTTGCGCGAGTCTCTCCCATACATGTTATTCTAATCCCAGCTACCCACATACGTGGGATAGGGTAGCTAAACAGGTTAGTTTTAAGGGTAAGCGGCGTGTAGTCTGCATCGGTTCTCGTCTCGGATCCTAGGCTTCGGTACATGGGGTCCCGATTTCTCAAACGATGGCACCCGATACCTCAATCGACTGCTCCGCATCGACTCTAAATACGAGGCGATATCCGTTTATCCGGCAGGATAACGGTGGGTAGGGTCGCTTTACTAATTACCCGGCCTCCGGGCATCTGTCCACCTTCCTGCACATACGCCCAGCATGAGGAGAGTCCGGTCCCCAACCCCTACGCTAGCACTCATGTTAGCAAGGTTTCCCTAGCAACGTTTGATGAGTCATCGTCGAGATCGCTTACGCAGACCTCTACCACACATCTATTAGTAGCCCCAGTGTCCGTTCCCCACGAACGTAGTTTTAAGGGTGGTCAGCGTGTGGTCTGCACATATAATGTTTACCAACACTTCGCCAACCTGAACCTAACCAAAGAGTAATCTGCTTCTTGCAAGTCTCCTTGAGTTATCTTGCGCTCGTCTTCTGATTATGATCTTCGTCATTGAGCTTCGCAAATTTCCATAATTGTTTTATATATAAATTGAAAATTTATTCAAAAGGGTATGAACTTCACTGACGACGGATTCGTACAAATAGGACATGGGACAACAAGGTTGACAGCATTATTTGACGTCACCATAGGTTTAGCAATAGTAGAAACAAATTCTCAAATTCGGTTCTTTGTAAAAATTTTTTAAAGTTGTGTTCCCTTACTTCCAATCCATGCCATTTTTTGCAGTAAGTTCCCCAAACCAGTTTTTTTTTGCGTGTCCTGAAAATGTAGCAAATTTGGGCAAACTTCATTTTGTTGTTTTGAATCATTTGAAAAAGAATGTTTTAAGTATCATAGTATTTGCTAAAAAAAAGTAAGTAAGCATACCTTCTCTTGTGTACAAATATGCTCGTGTGAATGATAGTTTACCGGTTGCACGAGCAGTGTGCTTTTAGCCGTCGAACTAACAACACGAACTCCGGTCACATTCATCGCTGACGTTCCCAAGATTCGCGGAAAATTCTATCCTCGGTTGTTAACATTCGGTGCATGTGCATCTGGTGCTTGACAGTGTTTACGAGATTCATCGACCGTCAGTGCAACGGGTTAAGTAAATTGTTTACTTGCGTTGATTATTAATTCCGATCGCGTAATGCCATTCAGATTTCAGTTTCTAAGTTCTCTGAAAGGTAAGATGAAAGGAACGCGCGCGCGAAGTGATTTATTTGATACATAGCAGCTAATATAAGGAATTAAGAAAAAAACTGCAAGCTGATGAAACAGCCGGAAAATTATAATTATACTTTTTATAGCAGTACGCAATAACAAATCAAAAGTCATGTTTGTTTGCTTATATCTTATCGGTTGCAGTATATACATACATAAAATTGTAAAGGAATAGGAAGTAGGTAAAAGCCTAGCGATAATATTGCAGCGATAAAAAAAAATCATAGAACACACACGTGTTGCGTTACACAATTCTAATAATACATATATTCATCCGCATATTTGGAATTATAATTATGCTTTTGTGTTACCTATCTATATTCGAGTTCTATTTAAAACGGCGGTTATTTTCAACGCGTCGCTCGTAAATATGAAGACGGACACATTCCCATTTTTACTTAACAGAATTTTGCCGTCAGTTTCATATTTGAATGACTCACGAGTACTTTTAGCAAAATACAAAGTTTAATTACTACTCTTACTTGCTGCTAATTTAATTAAAAGTTGCAATTATCGTATACAAGGATTCCCAAGTATGTAACATGCACCGTATTGTGAGGTTTCTTTTTTTAAAAATTTGAAAAGTGGCACATTTTTTTCAGTTATTGGACGGTTCAGGTATTTCCCAAGGCCAGAGGTTGTATGTTATATATCATTAAATCTTGTTAATGATTTTGTTGTTGGCCTGCTGTGGTTATGGTCAATTTCATCCTTTGAAATCTAGGCTGAATTGAAGGTGTCTTGCAGAATTACTGGAATTGATTTAAGTATAATGTTAATAACAAATGAGTAATTTCTTTGTTTAAAATAAGGAATAAATTACAATGGTGCATACATTATTAAGTTACTTTTACATCAATGTTAGGCAAAGGAAAAGGTATTTTGAAGATATTAGCCTTTTACTTTCTGCTTTACTTTACCTAGATCTTACAAAATTACTTTTAGCCGCTTATTTGAACATTACACAAAAATATAAATTCAGTTTTTCATTAATTTCATGCAAATTTTGTTTGTAGAGAAGTTAGAGTCGGCTTTTCCTGTGCTTAGTATTTTCGTCCGTGTTTCTCTATCGAACTACCATCATTCTTGTATATCCCTTTCAATTTTAATCTTTCCTACTCCCCCTTCGTCTTCTCTTTGGTAGAATCCTCTCCTTCTTTCTTTTAGAACTATCTATTCTGGCAGCTTCCATTTTTCTTCCTTCGTTAGACACGTTTAAAGCACAACTCTATAAAAAAATGGTATACTTCTTTCCACATTGATCTTTCTTACTGTCTCTTCGTCCTTTTTTCGTGGTTTCTTTTTTTTTTTTCGTTAGAGCTTATCTAGCTTTCTGCAGAATCACTTGGATCTTGGACACGTCCATAGCATGACTCTACCAAAAAGACTAAACTTGTATACCTCTTTCTATTTCGATCTTTCCTAATGATGAATCATCATTTTTAATTCCTTAGATAAGTCCATAGCATGATTTTAATAAAAAAACTAAACTGGTATACTTCTTTCTATTTTGATCTTTCTTAATGCCTCTTTGTCCTTTCTTTGGTCGTTTGCTTTCCTTCTTTTCTTCCTTCTTTTCTTTAGAACTACCAATTTCGGTAGTTTTCTGCGGAATCATTTTTTTTTTGATTCCTTGGATACGTCCATAGCATGATTCTACCAAGAAAAAAAACTAAACTTTCTACGGTATCATTCTTCTCGTGCACATGAAAAGTGAAGAAAATTTAGTATTTGTTATATTTATATGAAATGCTTAGCCCCAGAGTGAGTAATGCTCCTCTGTCTTCTGTTTGGTGGTTTCTTCGTTTTCTTTTCTGTGGAATCACCCATTCTATCATCCTTCTGTGCAGTTAATTCTTTTCATTCTTTGGACGTGTCCATTGCACGACTTTGTCTACAAAGCAAAAGGAAACGTGATATTTTTTTAAATATTTATGTCAACCACAACCATAAGTTTGACGAGCTATTTGCTTCGTATTAAATAGAGTAGAACCCATAAGGGGGTTTAAATTTAAATAAAAGAGTAAGGGCAGGAGAATTGACAGTAAGAGAAATTCCGATTATTGCTATTAAAAGTGGTAGAAAAAATGTTGTAACAATTGTAACACCATCAGTATTTTTGCAGTTTTTTCGGTGCCATGTTACTTTTTAACGATCAGGGGATTCCCAGCTTATGTAATGTTTAACTCGGATTACTGTTTCATTAGTTTGCCCGGATTAAGGGATTGCCTAATATTAAAACGTGTTATTTCAATGTTGTCCGAATTATTGGGATGTTTACGTAACTGTTGTAACATCGGTTCATGACAGAAGCGAAATAAAAATTATTAATCCCCCCGAAAGAGAGACATAAAAAGTAACTATACATAATGACATTTAATTGTAAATATAAAAACGTAGGGCTAATAAAGATAACAGTTTTGTTGGAAATCGGTTTTGATTGCAGTGGATTCCTCAAGCATCTTCTGTACAGCTGTTTCAGCCCTATTTGGGGCCTTGTCAGCAGAAGCCTAGCTCGAGACTTCCTCTGCAAACCAAACCGACCTGTCCTAGGTTATTCGCAATTGCAATTATTAAATAGCAAACTGGTTGCAATTTGTGATTTCTAATGCAAAGTGATTACAGGATTTTCATTAATGAACATAACGTCTTAATAATTAGGAACACAATTTTGTTGATAAAGTACATGCGATTTACGTATTACAATTAAAAAACAATAATATCTGCTATCCCCTTTAACATCATTAACTTTATGAAAAAAATTATTGAGCGTGATGATTAGAGAGCCATAACCATAGTATCAAAATTATTTTTATAGAATCTTGTACATTTATTTTACATTTACTTATTCACGCTCAGTCAGCATCTTGTAAAAATATTATTCAAGGCCCACTGCCTACTTCTGGCCACTGGCCGCTCTCTGGTGATGGTGACATATATATCCTTCATGCTTTCCTATATTTCTCTCGCTTGTACTTTCAAATACGGGTATCCACAAGAAATTTTTGAGCATACACGAATTTATATTAATTCCATATGCTTATTTTCAGTAAAACAAGCTCAATTTGGTGTGGTCCCAAAAATGTTTGCATTGTACCTCTCTTTGTATTTCTTGAATTAGATTATAACTTATAACTTTTTTTTATGTTATATAATCAATTGAACTTAATGATGTTAATCGAGAAAAATATTAACGTTTGTGGATTGTCAAAACAGGCAATACTTTTTCCATATACATACCCTATGCTTTTATTAAGCAACTCCGAGATGCGTATCACTAAGAACTATTGGCTTTCTTTAATGATATCTGGCTGACTGGTGTCTATCCTGACACATGGCGTGAAGCCGTAATTTGCCTTAAACTTAAGAATGAGAAAGACCCTTTGATCCCCTCTAAATTTCGGTCAATTTCTCTGACCTGTGGGATGAGTAAAATATTAGAAAGGATGGTAAATTACCGATTGCTGTGGTTTCTTGAGTCCAACAATTTGATTGCCGAACATCAGATGGGTTTCAGAAGGTTTCGCTCAACAACAGACCATCTGGTCTACTTGGAGAGCGCGATTCAAGACACTCTCTTTTCCAACCAGCATCTTACTGCTGTTTTTTCGACTTAGAAAAAGCTTTTGACATAATCTGACGTTACCCAATTTTAAACCAAATGTACAACTGGGGTTTGAGAGGCAACCTACCTATTTTTATTCAATAATTTCTAAGTGACCGCTCGTTTAGAGTTCGAGTTGGTGCAACTCTCTCCTCTAACAGACCAATGGAAAACGGCGTGCCACAAGGCTCAGTCCTCAGTGTTTTTCTGTTTATGATTGCCGTCAGTCAATAGCTTAACAGACGATCTCTCTCCGGCTGTAAATAAATATTTATATGTCGATGATTTAGTCATTTTCGTAACGGCTAACCCTAAGCAGCCGTATAATCGGTCAATACATCTTTTGTACACTTCTATAGACTACGAAGACCACATCATCTGCCTCGTCTGACGCTGTATGGGACCCCTATAATATGTGTACCTGAAATTAAATTTCTTGGCGTTAAATTCGACCATAAACTAACTTGGAAGCCTCATATTAATGACTTATTTATCCAAATACGGAAAGTCCTTAATCTCATGCGACCATTGGCTAATATAAATTGGGGTGCAGATCATGAAACTCTCCTCTATCTATATAAAACCCTAAAACTGCCTAGGTTAGACTATGGATCCATTGTTTATACATCAGCAGCGAAATCTACACTGCGCCCCCTTCAAGTTCTCCAAAACGTTGCGATCCGCCTGGCAACTGGGGCCTTCCCCACGAGCCCGGTCCTTAGCCTCTGTAATGAGGCTGGTATCCCGCCGCTTTCTTACCGAACGGATAGATCCCTCCTATTATACGCCACCAATATACGAACCTAGCCCTCGCATAGAAGTTATAAAATTATCTTTAGCCCTCCTCGCCTCGACGTATATCGGCACAGACGTCCCATTAAGAAACCCATTGGAATACGGTTGGATGAACTACTGCAGATAATAAACTATCGCTTTCCTGAAGTATTACATTTTCATTTCAATAACCTACCGCCCTGGAAGCTACCACAAATCCAATTCAGACTAGACCTCTTAAAAATTCCCGAGGGACTAAGGAATTCAAACATCCTTCGTAAGGACCTCGCCTCTATACTTGCCCCCTTCTCGAATGCCGACGTTATCTACACAGATGGGTCCAAGACAAATATAGGTGTGGGTGCGGCGTTTGTTACAGCGAAGGAACAATATGATATCGCAATCCCAAAAATTGCATCGATATACACTGCAGAGATGTATGCTATCCTCCATGCGCTTAAAAACAATACTCTTGATTCTCGACGGGAGATCATTATCTGCACAGATTCTTTAAGCTCAATTCAAAGGATTTCCAATCCTTTCTCGCTTGAAAGATATTACTTACCTTACACCCGGAAATGTCTATTCATTTGGGTTCCGGGCCATCTGGGCATTCCGCGAAATGAGCTGGCTGATGTAATTGCCCATCAAGCTACTACCCAACCTCCGGCAAACCTCCCAGTCAAGCGAGAAAACATAAGAGCATATCTAAAAACCCAGATTGTACAATTCTGGCAGAGACAGTGGGACAATGTTGTGAACACCTTCCGACTAATTAAACCATCTACGAGATCCTGGTACTTTCTCTTAACACTAACTAGAAGAGAGTAAGTCACAATCACACGTCTTAGAATTTTCATCTACTCACTTGCTGACCGGTGAACCCCAAACACTCGGTACCACATGTGGACTTCCCTATACTGTTGAGCACATCTTCTTACAATGCCCTTCCCTCGACCGACTCCGTAGAGTGCACCACATTAGGGGAACACTCTCGGAGATCTTTGAAAATTCGGCTGAACGAATAAGATCAATTCTCCTTCATCAAGGCGGCCCTCATCCCCACCTGAATGACGGATCCATCTAGTCATCATACACCCCTACTGATTATATAACCCGCATCAGCGGTGATGCTTACACTATCTGTGATAAATTGCTCTGTGATATTTTACTTGATGTGCCATCTAACCATATTATGTGGAACATATTGAATCCATTATACCATTATGACCATTGCAGTCGATGCCCATTAATATATCCAGAACCCATTTACATATTTGAAATAATAAGGTTTTCCTCTAAACTCCATTATAATAATTTTTCTCTTTAATGGTAAACAAATTCACTTGTGGAGAACTGCTGACATAGTATTTTTTTTCTGTATAAAATACAAAAGTAAGAGGCAGAAAAATAAATGAAAAAGAGGACGCAATATTTCTTTCAGCAGCTTCATGAACAGTAACTATGAAATAATAACACTTAATATTGCTTTACTAATTGTTCAATACAAGTCTAGGTGAATTTCGGCTGTTATGCCATCTTCAGGAGTCTTAAGACACACGAGTGTTTTTATCTACATTTTCTTACATTTAACGCTTGCGGTAATTAAATAATTTAATAACTAGATTTGAAACTGTCAAAATTGACTTACTTCAAATAATAAGAAAGACTAATCATTAAAACCGTTAACTTTAATCAGGAGTCCTCAATAAGTGGATTTATTAATTATTGGATTATTGAACCTTGACGAAAATTTTATTATGAAATGCCATTAATGTCGAATTATTGGATGAAAAACCAAATTGCTTTGTAGTTAATAATGTGGCAACTGTCACCTTTTTTTTTTTTTAAGACTTTAGCAGACTTAAGGGTTGAAGGAAGGCTTCTCTGTAAAGGGTTGGTACTTTGTAGCCCATTTCAAACGAGACTTTTTATTTTTTTATTTTTTTCTGAAAGCCAAGGCTTCTTTCTTGCTTTACAACTTTTCAAGCCAGCTTCATTAAATCTTCTCCTGGTCGTTCTGGCACTGATCGGTCTCCCGATTTCCTCGGATAAACTGGCAGCGAGCTCGGAGGAAGTTTTCTTTCGATTTTTAAGTGACTCTCGAATTAAAATTCGATCCTCACGGTCCGAATTTATCCGTTTTCTACCTGTTCTTGTTTGGTTCGCATGTGATCTAGTATTCGGATAACGTTTCAAGGCAGATTGCACCGCACAACGCGAACGTTTAATACTTTTGACTATTTCTGTCTGTGAGTTGCCATGTTCGTGCAAGAATTGAATTTGTAAACGTAAATGTTCACTAAGTTCGTTCTTTTTAGGCATTTTTTACAGCAAAAATTAAGATATTCAAAATTATAATGCAATAAACACTATACTAGAAAGATCGTTCCTACTACAAGGGCTTATACAAGAATCACAATTGCGAACTATCATCTGCCACATGTTTTACAACCGCTGTAAAGTACTGTGCATTATTTAAATTATCGCTTATTGTTGCCGACTATATGATAATGAAATCAAAGATTTCTGAGTAATATTTTCGGAAATAAATTAGAAACTTAAGGGTGCGTAATACTTTTGGCCAAAAGGCTGTACTTCGGGAATTTTCATTATTACTCCGAGGTATGGCTTTCACCATCCATCGACGCAGGCCTGCACACCGTAGGTCTATGAAAATATCTATGCATAGAACCAGTGCTACCAAATAAAAATTATAAAAAACTTATATATTTTTCTTCATTAACACGTTTTGCAATGGAGGATGGCTGGGTTTATTTTCTGTGCAACCTTTCAATAAATAAAATAGAATGAAGTTAATATAAAATTGCAGCTTTCTTTTGCGTTTTAACGCCAATAAATTATTGAATTTAATTATTCATAAAGGAGCTGTCAACACGTTTGCAAATACACGTCAGTAATTTTGTTACACAGCAGAAAATGCAAATCAGGTAGAAACGAGACGCGCACGATAAATTTCAACCTTCCGCCAATTAGCGTAAATCGCACACTGCGTTTGGTATGATAAATGAGCACGCGGGAAATAAATAAATAATTAATTTATCGCGGCTGTTATGCGTAATTGGCGTACTTAACATTCGGGTTTATGCATGCGCGATATGTTGTTACCATGTCGATTACAAAAAAGTGCATCGGTTATCAAATCATACAGAGGTTGCTTGCTTGTATGTACGCTTATGAACTTCTGATGCATAATCGAGACGACAGTTTTGGAATTCGTTAAAATTAAGCGTGCTCATTGAGTTTCTCAAGAAAAAAAAAAGAGCGCTTCAGATTCGTTACACCATACATTCGTGACTGTATTAAACTGTAGCTACCAATTTGTTTAAAAACTACATAAATAACGACATTGATTGTGTAACCTTGAATTACATCTCGGTTCTTGGAATTTATTCCCATAACGGACGTTACGTAACAACCGCCAACGTTGTACTATTGAAAATATACATTAATGTTTCTAACTTGGCATTAAATTTTTTTCAAATCTAAAATCCTACATTTAAATAAGTTTTTAGTTCTAGCCAAATTGAATTGGTGTTTATCTCACAAATTATTGTTTTATATAAATATCAACATCACTATCAATATAGTGATTATTTTCTGACAAAATCTCTGACCTCTTCACATCTGGTTTTTTGGAAATTTCCGTGCGCATAGCTACTGTGCTATTCTAATCATTATGTCGTTTATTAACACGTCATTGTCTGATTAAATCTACATGCAGAGTTATGCCGAGCTTGGCCATTGATCAACTTGAGTTTCTATCAGGTTGTGAATAGGCTGCCCTAATTGATATTTTGTGTTTCATTTGACCGGGCATGACTTCAACTCAAATAAACCGTGACAACTTCCCGTTAATAAATAACATTTCGGGTTTGTTGTAAATAATTCTCACTGACAACTTATCTCTCAGCAGCGCGCTT
Source organism: Serrognathus titanus (assembly GCA_039766575.1). NCBI lineage: Eukaryota > Metazoa > Arthropoda > Insecta > Coleoptera > Lucanidae > Serrognathus > Serrognathus titanus. Next base: position 11,651,486 of record CM077914.1, read on the forward strand.
TGAAAAGTTGCTGTGATTAAGTGGAGTAGGCACGACATTTTGTATACGCCGAGAAAGGTGATAAATGTATTTCTATTAGCAAGTGTTGGCGGTGAAAATACCGTGTAAATAGAAATTCCTCTTGAAGGGCAATTAATTTTTGAGCAACCCCTATATATAAACATCGAACTATTAAAAAAATATTTTCATTCATAAACATATATATACTCTGATTAAAGAGTTATTTACAAAAAAATGTGAAGATGAGTTACATATGAAACACGCAGAAAATCTTTAGTTTTAATTACTTTGTAGAATAGCAGAGTGAGTGGTTGGTTGGTCGGTCGAACCATTTATTCCTAATTGTAAATTGCGCAAACGTTATTATGTAAAGAAAAATTCGCTTGTGTATAGACATAATTATATACATAGAAAAGAAACTAAAAAATGTTGTACATAGATAAAATCGACTTTTATTGAACCGGGTATAATTATATCCATTTTGCATGTATCAGCCTAGTTATTCAATCATAATTTATTGAAAGCTTACACGATTTAGATGAATAGATAAATTGCTAATAGCTCGTGGGCTTAAATGACAATTTCATTCATGTTTAGCTATCATCTATTAAAATCTATAATGAAATTATAACCCACATAATAGCTGACCGTTTTAATTCAGACTCCAGACGTTCGTAGAAAAATCATAAAATCCATTCAACAAACAATCCTTGTTTACAATTAAAAAAAAAAAGAAAAGATAGACGATCAGGTTTTGACGTGCCCACGCGTGTGGAACCGGCCTTACAGGCAGCCGTTGTACGCAAAATTTAATAACAGGCTCGACGCTAGGCGTTTCGGATGCCATTTTTCATGCGAAAAATGCGGTCATTGCAAATGTCCGTCCTCTTCCAAGTTTACTAAGGTTTGTGTTATTTCATAACGCGCGTGCTCACTTTATTAACATGTTAATTAAGTTGTAACAATAGCGTTGTTGCATAATTCATGCGTTACAAAAGTACGCTGCAAGGATGGTTAAGCGTGTTTTGTTGAAACTTGAATAACAAATAATAATTTCAATCTTGTTAATTATAAAAAAATAAGTGTTTTACGGATTTCCATTCCAATTTCGATTAATAATACTTTAGTGGTTCAAGACGAAAACAAAATAGAATCGATTAAATAACGCCGCGATCAATAAATGAATAAATCAGTAATTTCACTTCAAATTCAACAGATGGCGCTGTATACAAACCCTTTCATAGGACAAAAAAATGTCAGAAACTGCCTTAGCATATGCGGTTTAAGACGAAAACAGAATAAGAGGATTAAGTACCGTCGCGATCAATAAACGACGAGCCCATAATCTCGTATTTCATTTGAAACACAACAGATGGTACTATGCTCAAATCGTTTCATTGGGCTAAAGTATTCCTTATTTTATTTACTTATTTTAAGTGATACAAGGCGAAGGCAAATATTAAATAACACCACAGTCGATAAGTGAATAAATCTCGTATTTCATTTTAAATACAACAGATGGCGCTGTGCGCAAACCCTTTCATTGGACAAAAATTCTTTCAGGAACTTACCTTATCTTAAGTGGTTTACGGTGAAGACAAAATAAAATCCGATTAAATAAATCCGCGATTCATACACGATGAATCTAAAATTCATATTTCGTTTGTAACATAACAGATGGCGCTGAGCGCAAACCGTTTCTTCGACTAAAATATTTTCAGAAATTCCCCTACCTTAAAGTTGTTCAAAACAAAGACAAAATAGAATCGATTGACAGTCGGTAAGCGAATAAATCAGCAATCTCGTCTTTCATTTGAAGCACAACAGATGACGCTGTGCGCAAACCCTTTCATTCGACTGAAATACTTTCAGAAGCTATTTTATCTTAAGCGGTTCAACACGAAAACAAAATGGAATCGCTTAAATACCAATGAATCCACAAGCTCATATTTCCTTTGAAACATTAAAAAGATGTCAAAACTGCCTTATAAACGATTTAAGGCAAAAACAGAATAGAATCGATCAAATAACGCAGTGATCAGTAAGTCAGTAACTTACGTTTCACTTAAAACTCAACAGATGGCGCCTGCGCATTTCCTCTCCTATTTCCTCTTTTCATGAATCAAGAAAGAAAATGGCGAGTATGTCTAGAATTGATGTATTAGAATATATTTTTACTTATTTTTTATTTCATGAAGTGAAAACAAATGTTAAAACAAAAGCAAAAGTTAAAAAGAAATTATATTTGTCTTGAGAAACGAGAGATGTCAGCGTGATCCGTTTCTTGTTCCGGAAAAAATCTCTTTACATATTTTTTCTTTTATTTCGCATAAGCATTTTCCGAGTAAATTTCATGAAGAGTTAGTTAACAAATGCCAATATAAGAACAAAAGTTAGTTTGAAGAGTTAGGAAGAGCTTTACAAAGAGCCGTACCTATCATTATTATTATTATCAAATTATCAAAGCAAGAGAGTATGATGGCTGGTGCATCTAATAAGAACGAAGAAAGGATGCTAAGTATAACATGGAAGATAGAATTGGAAATAGGAGGAGAGAAAGCTAGGGGAATGGAGACATGAGGAAGCTGCCAAAAACCGAAAGAATTGGGCTAATTTAAAGCAAAAAGCTAAAGGTCTCCAATACTTGAAACTGTTTTTGGAATGTGAAACCAATTTTGAGCCTACGCACGTGGAACCGCCAAAGACATGAGGAAGATGCCAAAAACCGAAAGAATAAAATGCAAAAAGCTAAAGGTATCCAAGACTTGTAACTGTTTTGATGATTGGAAGCCAATTTTGAGATTTCCAGACTGCCGCGAAAGCTTGAGTTTTTCAGCAAGTTCCAAAAAAAGTTGGGAATTTCCAAGAGAATTCCTGTACGTCTGCAATTCAGAAAAGGAACTGTATTATTTTTCCTTTCGTTTTCTCTTGCCCAGAGAAGGGATCTTCAATTTTTTCCTCTTTTGTGTATTTATAGAAGATAGTCGTAAGAAAGGGTCGAAGGATCTCATTTTTTACAACTTGCTTAAATTACAAGATGTCTTATCATCTCTTCCTCGTAGGAAATCGTGATCTCATGAATTAAAATTGGTAGACGGAGGAATTTTCTACCCTAATCTAAACAACAGATCAACTTTTGCCCTTCTGAACTTTCTAGTGGTGCAATGTCATCAAGGAAGAAAGGTAGATAAAATGTAGTCGCGTGTGATGTTGTTTTGATATACTCCACAAAGTGGAAAGTTTCTCAAATGGTGCTTCTGAGTTTAGGACTGTAACCGTCTTGATCTTATTCAGAAGATAGTGACATGAACATGAGGTCTTTCGCCTATGAACGAAAGACCTCATGGCCATGAAAAGAATATCATTCTTAATTACTTGTCCAGTTTGCAAGATGCAATAAGTCTTGATTGGATGAACTGGGTTATGAAGAAATATCTCAACCCATTGTAAATAATAACAGATCAACCTGTGCCCTTTTGAACTTTTTACTTGCGCAAAGTCAAGGATAAAGGAAGAAATAGATTGCGAAGTCTTGAAGTGAGCGTAAGATGTTATTTTGATGTACTTCTGATGTACAAATGTTAGTTTTGACTGAGTTTAGGGTTGTATTGGTCTGTTTTAGAAAATAGTGACTTGGGAAAGCTGAAAGAACTCAATCATAGTCTGGATTATAAGATGTAGTAGATGTGTACTTGCCTCCTTCTTTCGTAAACAATCTTGAGTGGTTGAATTATTGGTAGACGATGGAGAGGAATTAGATTGAGTTGGATTGGATGAAGAGAGCGAAGAGAAACTGGATGAGAGAGTTAGTGAAGACTAACGAGCAATAATCTAACTCAAAGTAAATCACAGGCTAACTCTAGCCTTTTGCAACTTTCCAGTTGTGCACAGTCAACAATAAAGGAAGAAAAGCTGTGCCTTGTAGAAAGGAAGAAGTAGGTTGTTGCTGTGTCTTCGCGTTGCATGCAAGTTGATAGGAGTGGCCCAATTGATCTTTGTTTAGATGAAAGAAGATCAACGCAGAGCAATCGACAAACCAAGAAGTACCAATGGGCGATTTCCCATTAGGTCTTTGAATAAACCTAAGTCTGACCTGTGATTTTAATCTACTTTACGATATCCTGGAGTTGTTCGAGTCAAGTTAAGTCTGGCTCTAGTTTCTAAATTACTTTACGAGGGTGCTTGAAGACTGTTAAGAAATTGATATTTTAATATTTAATTTTTTTATTAGTTTCTGGGCAATATCATGTCATCATCGTTAAGTAGCTCTAAAGTTTATATCTCTTCTTTTTGCGACCGACATCTAAGTCTCATTTGTTTCATTCTCTTTTCATTACTTTAGAAAACCAAAAACAGTAACGGATTCAACACGTACCCACACGTCGTACACCTTTAGACCAAGTTTGGTATCTGAAAGTAAATGAGGATGATATCCACAAAAAAATATTTGTATTTTTTTCATATTCAATCTGCAAAATGAAATTTGATTTATATGCGATGTATGGAGGATAAATCTAGAGGACGAAATATAAAAAGAGAAGACTAGAATATAACACCTTGATCCCATTTTCTTTGGCAATTTTTAATTTGGCCTATGATAATTGATGACAGTCGAAATAGTTATGTAAATTTGAAACCGCCTCTTTTGATCTTTGATTGATGGACGCTCACGTTTAAACTATACCGCAATTATCGATTATATAAGCCGCCCAACTTAATTGGGTTTCTATCGAGTTGAAAATTAATTATCTATCTTAAAGGTGTGCTAAAACTGCACGCGAAAATTAACTCTGATAATGGCATTAAGAGCGCGCGCGCGCGTTTCGCAATGCGTAAAAATGTTATGTTATGAAATTTTTGGCGAGCTGCTGGTACGCGGAAAAAATGAGGTTAATTGTTCCAATAGTTAGCTACTTGTGTTTGCATTGAATATCGAGCGCGAGAGGTTAAATAAATGGGCGGCGATTTAAATCACGAGATATTAATTTTAAATTGGCATTTAAATATTCACGTGCTTTGTATTATCTCAGCTGTGTCCAAATTACCCATAAAGCATTCCGGAACAGAACAATTTTCCGCAATACAACTTTTATTTACTTTTGCTCATCATGTATCTAAGAATGGAACAAATAACATTGTGCTCTGCTGATTGTTTTATATTTTGATCTGATTCTAATTCATCTTTACATGATGACAATGGCAATGGAAAAGTAATTAGTACCGGCTCACGAATAAATACCCGTAGATTTAATATATAGTTTATAAAGTAAATATCATATTCACTTCCTAATTGATGATAACGCGAAAAGCGTTGTGTACGTTAGCACATATTCACACCATGAAACAAAAACAAGCACGTGGCCTCGTATTTTTTTACGCTTGTATATGAAACCGAAAGCAACAGTTTCTATTCGAATTCCATTCCAAAACAACGGAATTTACGACGTATCCCTACCAGTCGGAAAACTGTGGAAAATATTCACTTATCGATAAACTTTGCCCAGCTTTTGAAATGCAAAGAGGCGTCAAGGTCATCTATTTCTGGCCGGGAGAGGAGTATTCGAATCCATATGAAATGTTTATTTTGGTGGGTGCACGGGAAACGTTAACAATGTTTAAGTCTTCACTTAATAATGTTATTTCGAGAACTCGACGAAGCATTAATTGCCGTCCGCTTTGCGTAATTTCCCTGATCAAATAATGTAGTGCAGGAATTTCGTCCACTCAAAATAAATTTGCTATTTCATGTTAACTGTGAGAAAACACATCTAAAGCTTTTCGATTTTAATATGCACTGAGGGGATCTTCAAAACTCTGGATTTAAACGTATCCAACAATAAAGTTGATGTGGCATTTTCACTACTTCAAAAGTTAGTAATGCTTTCTTCCAAGAGAAACTTGTATATCTTTTATTTTTTCTTGATATTATTGAGGACCAAAATGATCCTAAGAAGTACCTTTTAAAATTTACTTGTTTTTTGGTGCCACATCTTGTTTCCAAGCCAACGTCTCTTCGTCCTTTTTTTAGGGTACCGTCGGTTTGAGAGCAAAAACGTTTAAAAGGCTCATCAGGTCCCAATTTTAGATTCTTGTAGAAGAAGCTAATTAATTTACTACAAATACAGTCAAATAAAAAAAGAATCCAAATCATCCTATTTGATCTGAGGCTTGCAAGTGGAAAGATCGTCTCCACTTTCTGTTTCAACTTATTTTGTGTCTGTCACCGGTTACACGAAGAGTCTGCTTAGGACTAATAAGCCCTAGTTAATCCCTTCTGATTGCAGCGATGGTCTTCTTTGGGTTTCTTGTGGTCTCAGGAACCCAACTGCGATATCTTAGCTTTGTGGCTTTCCCAAACGTGCTTTGTAATGTACGTCTACAACTGAAGAACTTTTGTGAAAGTTTGATCATGGATGTTGCTCAAAATTTTATAATTGTGCGTTCCCAAAAGCGTTTAAGGTCTCTTTTTGAGAGCCCATGTATCTTGGGTCATAGATTTTAACTCATCTAGCCGTGAAAGATGTCCCTACAAACCTACAAGGTTTGTAAAGCACTTCATTATCCACTGAACTCAAAGACACTCAAAATGTAGACTCAAATTACCCAGCCAGACAAAAATTTGAATGGCCATGCGGGATAACCTTACTACGTTTTGATTGGAGGCTATCTTGCAAATTTGCCCCATAGCTTCTAGTGTGGGCCTTCCTTCTCCGAAGCCGTATTGTTTGGGAGACAGTTCTTTTTTCCCGCGCAGCTCATTCTTGAGTCTCGAGAGGATAAGCGTTTCGTAAATTTTTCCTGCTTCGTTAAGCAAGCAAATTGGCCAATATCTAGCTTAGTCCGCGACTGTTTTCAGGGTTATTAGATGAGGGTAAGTTTCGCCTCCTTCCATATATCCGGGAATATTCCTTCTTTCTAGGCTCTGCTCGTCATTTGGCTAATATATTTTGGAGCGCTTTCCGCCGCCAGCTTCATCGCTTCAGCCGGTATGCCATCTGGGCCCGGTGCCTTTTTTGTTTTGGTCCCTAAGGCTGCTTCTAGGACTTCCTCTTTGATAAAGGTCACAACTTCCTCCTCGCACCTATTGACTATGTGTTTCGGGCGTTGCTCACATTGCGGGAAAAGCTCTTCCACTATTTTCAGTTTTCGCTCCAGGTCCATGAACTTTCGTTGGATTCTTATTTTGTTCATCACGATCTTGTAACCGTCTCCCCAAACATCTTGCTCGACCTATTCACAAATCCTTTGCCAGTGTTTGTTTTTGGAGCGCCATATTTCTTTTTTCAGTTTACACCTGGCTGTTTTATACTCTTCTTTCCTTCTTAGGTACTCTTCTGTAGGCACGCACCATCTCACTACGTAGTTTCACGCTTGCTTTCCTTGCCTCGGCTATTTCGGAATTCCACCAATAAATTTCCTTCCTGCTCTTTCTGCCCCCACTGGTCGGCATAGCCTTGTCACAAGTCGTTGTCAGATTTCTGGTAAGTTGTTCAGGAGTATACGTGTTTTCTTCCTTAACCCTCTTTATAAACGTGTCTTTGAAAGCCTTGCTGTTCAGTTTCTTGACTATCCATCTCCTCCCAGGTTTTTCCTTTCAACGCCGGCGTTGCGTTCATAATTTCAAAGGTGATATACCTATGGTCGCTAAGACTCTCCTGAGGTAGTACTCGCCAATTTTTTACCCTATGGCTTGATGTTTGATTGGACATCGTAAGGTCGATGATTGACCCATACGCTCCCTTCGTGTATGTCGGTTTTTTTGCCAACGTTTTCTATCTCTAGCTCGTGCTGAGCCATCCATTCAACGACAACTCGGCCTCTCAAGGGGAGCTTTCGCATTAAAGTCTCCAGTGACCACTATCTTTTTACTATGTCGCCTGAAGTTGCTTCCCATGCAGGTAAGTATTTCTTCTGCCCGATCTTCCTTTGCATTTGGCGATATATAGCACGTGTAGATGACTGTCTGTCCGACATCAATCCAGGCCCAGCTTTGTCCTATGGCTTGGCCCCTAATCCTGGCTCTTGCGGTCATACAAGCGATCGCCACGTCTTTGTTATGGTCGATGATCCAGTTCCTTCTTTCGGCAGTCTTGATATTGGGCTCTGTGAAGACTATTACATCGATATCTTCTTCATTAGCACATTGATATAGTGCATTTGTGGCATCTCGGCTTCTATTCAGGTTGACCTGAAGCACTCTTAGAAGTCCTTCTCGAGGCATCGTTTTTTTGTCATCGAGTGTTCTACTTATACCTACATTCCTAGCACTATTATCACAGTTAATTTGGTATGTGCTATATCTATTATTTACTATGTTCGCCATTTTTGTTTGCTTTGTTATCTATGTCCATATGTACAATTTCCTCCTCCGTATTTTTATTTTCTCTTCGAGCTCTATTTTGCTTTCTTTTAGCCCAGCCCAGGGCTTCTTTGATTTAATACCCGATTAAACAATCTAGGCTGCTACAGTTACGCTTTCCGTTTTTTTTTTGCTTCTTCCCTAATCATAACCACTAGCCAATTCGGGCCTAGTTCAATGAACCCTTTTTTGACCTTTCATTACTCTTGCTTCCACAATAACCATAGTTCTGTAAGAAAAACTTGTGACATTCCCTGAATGTGTCTCCACAACTGGAGACCATATGAATACCTTATTGAGCTGATGCTCTTTTGTTTTGTCGTGGACCAATTCGTCGTCAAATGAAACACGTGAGTTGTCTCCATGTACTCGTCCTTGTCAATTTTGCCTGTTGAATGTTTGGTCAAAATTCTTGTTTGTCCTATGCAGCTCTAAGGCGTCGTTATTTTTTGGGGCACTTCTACCAATTTCGAAAGAGCTTTTATATTTCAAAAAAGAATAATTAGATGCAACTTTTCCCTTGTGGGCCAGTCTGTAATGTCTCTTCCTTCACTATTTGCTTATAAATGCGTTGTTTATTGCAAGAAACAATTGTCAAGTGAATACCAGTTATCAATCTAGAAGTGTAGAGCGTAACGGTGCATAGAACTGCGTTCTTTGAGAGTAGTACCTTTTATATATGGAAGGCTTGTAACTACTTGCCTGCTGAGATAATTGGGAATATCTTCGCTTTCAGAATTTAAAAAAAAATAGTTTTAACTTCTGACGATGTTAGTGTCTTATCTGACAAGCTATGACTAGTAAAGAAGTATCAAAACGGCTCCTATGAAGTCCTGAAGGGAGAATTGCCTTGAACTACCGCAGGAGCACGTTACAACATTGGCATTTAAATTATATCTCGAGGAATTATTCTGACCCAAATTATCTAGGACTTCACTGTTGATGGTGTTCGTGATGGTGTTTCTGAATTTCTAAATAATTTGAAGCTCTTTCACAGACCTTTTGGCCGCCACATTTGGGGCTTTATCCTCGGATTGGCTGTCTTCAGAATTCAACTTGGAATCACTGACAGGATTCGTTCTTCCTTACACGCTAGTCTGTCGATAATATCTCCTCCAAAGCCTCAGACGCCGTCTTTTCGTTTTCTAAGGTGTCAGCTCAGGTAGTACCAAAATTCATGGTCTTATTCATCTTTTACTATTTAAGGCATTAAGTTTGAAGGTAATACTTCTTCTAAAAGCTCCGACTCTAAGGTGTCCAAAATTCCGAGAATATTTGAATATTTTTGCCGTTTTTCTTTAATAGAACTTGGCACTTGTGATTAGATCACCTGAATCAAATTTCGATTTGGTTTTAGTTGTTGTACTTTTCTCATTTCTATTCAGTCAGAAAAGTATCGAATTTGTTGGTTTTGGTTTGGTGATTTTAAACTTAAGGAATTCGTGTCCAATTATCTTCGGATTGCCCCCAATTCTTGATCATCTTCTCAGGTATTGTCACAAAATATCAGAACATAAACCTTTTCCTGGAGATGCCTGGCATGTGTCCTCAATGGTATTGAAAGTCCACACGTGGCCTGATCCTGTGAAGAAAGACCAGATGAAAATCCATTACTAAAACAGATGAGCCAGGTCGATGACGATCATGTTACGTAGAATAATTGCAAAGTGGACTTTCCAAAAATTGTTGCCTTGAGATATTTTAACCAAGGTGTTCCACGTCTTCCTTGATCCTTTCTGCCACTTATTATCCCCTGTATTATAAGCTACAGCAGCTCTTTTTTATTTGGTGATGCAGGTTTGCTCAAAATACTCATAACTTCAGTCTTGTGATGGTTGTTGTCAGTGTTGCGTCTTTATTTATTCCGTCCTATAAACATCCTGGTTTGTCACTCTTCCAGTACAGTTTGTAAGGTGATTGCTGAATGGGAAAAATATTTAGTAAGTCTGTCGCAGCCGCAGCCGGTGATAAATAATACCTAATCAGCTAGATCTGAAACGGTGTAAAAGACTTACGTAAGTCTCAAGAAAAATAAAATAATTAAAGTAATTTGAATTCATTTGAATACATTGAAAATAAATTATGCTGTAACATCTGAATTTGGATGATGTTATTGGCTTTCATTTGTTTAAAAAAACGTACATTATAAAATTACACGTTTATATTTTACGAGCCTAAAAAAACAGTAAAAATATTTGCCGGAGTAACAAGTAAATATTACTGTTTACACGTTTTGACATAAAAACGTTGTATTTTCGGAACCGTTAAATAAATATTTCTTTTGTTTTGCACAAATTTTCTGCAATAACAATAAAATGAATGCGAACTTGTGAACTCTCATCTTTCCGAATGAGTCGCAAATACATACACATTCTTGTCAATCATCTTACTTAATTGTACCCAGCTTTAATAAATCTGACGATGTTGATTTTAGCCAAGTTAATTAGAATTAATGCCGTTTATATGTTTGTATTGCGTAATCTGAATAAAATAAACAATCTGAAACGTTTGAAAAATATGGGAGTTTTTTTGAAATTAATTGATTTTAATGAAAAAAATTCCTGACTATAAAACACAGCAGCATTCATGATTTTGTCATAATATACATACGTGTGTCTATTTATAAACATAAATTAATGCTGACCTCATAGTTAGTTGAAAAAATATACCCAGTCTTTACGAGCTATGTGTCAAATAACTTACTCGTTATTCCGTAGTGCCCGTGTAAAATACGAATTTAACGATTCCCTGAATGCAGCAGCAGCAACTCGCTTGCATTTCGTGTCGTGAACAAACGGAAGTTCGCTTGAGGAGATGCTTGACCGAATATTAAGCAACAATTAAACAAATAACTTACCTTAATGAGTTGTTATAATTTCGTGACGCGAATCTTACCACGGAAGAAACACAGCGCCGCAAAGACCGACGAGATGCCGGCGGAGTCGGAAACCATCCTCACCCTGAAACGCCTGCTTCATGACAGGATCGAGGAGTTGAAGAGCAAAGATGAGCTCATCATCCTCTTAGAGAGGGAGCTCAACGAGAAAGATAACGAAATCAAGTACTTGAAGAATGAAATTGATAAATTTCGACAGGTGGTTAGTCCACTGACTCAGAAGATTATAACGACCCAGTTTTCTTTGGGTGATGATGAAGAAAATAATAAAGTGCTGCTGCTAACGGAACCTAGAACGAAGAGGCAGGCCATTAGTGCCGAACCTATCACGCTTCTACACACTGGAGATTTGAAAATTGAAAAAATTGCGAAGAGTTTAAGGTAAGATAATCAAAAATATCTTCGTAACTCGTGACTGCACCGTAAAAAAAAGGTTTCTTTTTATCTCTTTCGCTTTGTGTATCCACTGAGGCAATCTTCTAAACTATGGAAGAAAATTAAACCATTTAAACGTATCCAATGACAAAGTCGATGTAGCATTTTCACTACTTCAAAATTAATTCCGCTTTCTCCTAAGAGAGAGTTACATGTCTTTTGTTTTTTCTTGATATTTGTTGAGGACCAAAAGCAAACTCAAAATGATACTAATAAGTACTTTTTGAAATTTACTGGGTGTCAGGTGTTAGGTCTTGTTTCCAAGACAATTAAAAAGAAGGTGGAATCTCCTCGCCCTTTCTGTACGTACCATTGGTCTAAGACCAGAAACATAATATCAGGTCCTTTATGATTTGGGATTCTTGTAGACGAGGCTGATTAATTATTTACTAGCAATCCAGTCAAATCAATAAAGAATCTAAGACATCGTATTTGATCTGAGTTTTGCAAGTAGAAAGATCGTCTGCACTTTCTATTTTGCATTATTTTGTGTCTGCCACTAATTACAGATAGAGTTTTCTTGGGTCTAAGATGGCCTAGTTAATCGCTTCTGGTGCAGCGTAGGTCTTCTTGTTATATCAGGATCCCACCCAACTTTCGAATTGCGACAGCTAAGCTCGCGCTTTGTAATGTACCTCTATAACTTAAGAGCTTATGTGAATGTTGATAATGTATGCTGCTCAAAATTTCATAGGTGTGCGTTCCCAAAAGCATTTAAGGTCTCTTTTTGAGCTCACGTATCTTAGGTCATGGGTTTTAGTTGTGCGTGATCATCATTAGCAAAATTGGTCACAGATAGAGGGAAAAAGTGTAGAAAACAGAAAGATATCCCAAAACTCACAAGGCTTGTAAAGCACTTCATCATTCATTGAATTCAAAACCTAATGGGCAGAGTCTCATCTCCCAGCCACAATAATTTAAATGGCCTTGCCGGAGAACCTTACCACGTTTGATTTAATACCTGAATAAACAGTCTAGGCTGGCTTTCCATTTTTTTAGATGCTGTTTTGTGTCTTCCTAGATCGTCACCAATACCCAACTCGGAGGCCAAATTCAATGAACCTCTTTTTTGATCTTTCAATAAACAGAATTCTATAAAAAAGACTGGTGACATCCCCTCCACGTATCTCCACAACTGAGGATTACATGGACGCCTTATTGTTACTCTCTTGTTCTGCCGTCGTCAAATGAAACATGTGAGCTGTCTCTATGTGCAAGGCCTTGTTAATTTTGTCTGGGGAGTATTTGGTCAAAATGTCCATCACAGCTCGACGACACGTACTTATTTCTCTTTTTTGCATAAATTCGTTCCGAAATAAAGGCTGCACAATCAAATTCAGACGTAGTTTCTTGTCCTGTGCAACTCTACGACGTTTACTGTCAAAACCCCTCCTATTAAGTCCTGATGGTTATCTACGGGGAGAATTGTATTAAACTACCGCAGCAATTATTCTGTCCCTAACTATCTGTGACTTCATAATGTTGATGTTGTTCGTGTTGATAGTTTAATGCTCTTCGGAAGATGCTTGTCAGACCTTTTGGTTACCACATTTGGGGCACTATTTTTTGGATTAGCCAACTTTAGTCTCCACCATGGAATCACTGACGGGGGTTGCAGATCGGTCTTCGTTCTTTTTTTCACATTCGTCTTTTACTGTTTAAGCCGTTAGCTATTAAGTCTGCCAGTAATATCTCTTCCAAAACCTTTTCATCTTCTTAGGTGTCAGTTCCGGTAGTACCAAAATTGCCGCGTTTTTTGGCGTTTTTCTTGAAAGCTTGGCACGTTTGGTTGGATTTGAATCAGTCTTGGGTTTGGTTTTGGTTTTGGTTTTTGCACTTTTGTTATTCCCAGTTTCGATCCTTTTACAAAAATTTGCTCGTTCCTTACCAGAGGAGCTTCGAGTTTGCATTTGGTGATTTTAAGCTTAAGGAATTTCTGACTTTCATCTTCTAATTGTCACCAAGTTTGGATAATCCTCTGTAGGCATAAAATATCAAAACAAATATTTTCCTGGAAAGACCTAGTATGCGTTCGCAATGGTATCGAAAGTCCCCATATGGCCTGATCCTTTGAAGGAGGCCAAACCATTTGTATAAGAGATGAACTTGCATCTGGGGTATGCATTTCTCAGCCGCTCATAATGGTATACAAACTGCTGAATGGTTATGGTATACTTAAAGGTATTGAAAGTGTACTATTGAGACTATAAATCCGAACACCAGGCGAAAATCCATTAGCAAAACAGTTGAGCTTGATGGCGATCATGTTACGTAGGAGAACTGCAGAGTGAACATTCCAAATCATTGTCTTAGATTTTTTGACCAAAGTGTTCTACATCTTCCTTGATCCTTTCTGCTACTGATCATTCCCTGCTTCATAAAGTAGAACAGTTTATTTTATTTGATGATGTAAGTTTGCTCAAAATACTTTAACTATAGAGTGGTCTTCCAAAAGCCATTGTCTATAATTTTTTGGAAATATTTTACGAATTTCTCTTTTTAAATAAGAGGTTCTTTGGCTCGTCCTTTGCCCTAGGGACATGAATGAGTCATCAACCCTATTACCAGATCCAATAGATCTATTTTGTTTTTGTTTGAATCGAAGGCGTTTGTAGTTGTTTCTTTGTTGTAGTGGAGGTGTTCAACTAGGAGTACTATTTCTTGACGAGAGTATATGAGGATGCCTTGAAGTTGTTGGTGTTTGTATTCTTTGATAATATTGATTTCTTCATTTGTAGGTCCCGTTTCAATAAGTCTGGCGCCTTTTTTTCATTTGGTTTTAAATTAGCTCCACTTGAGGAAACAACACAAGCACCTGCTATTGTTGCTCCAATGAAATCTGATCTTTTTTTTGCATGGCCAAGCTATATATAATATTTTTTGAATAAAAACGGTGCATCTGAACCTTGGTTATCTTCAAAACATTATTAATTAAGAATTCCCCTTAAATCAGCTTTTGCTTTTCATGCTTTATTTACCAATTGAAAAGAACTAAGATATACTTGACGTGAACACAATTTGCGTTTGGAATTTGTTTTTTGAGGGAGAATTACAGGAGCGTTTTTCCTACGTTATGTTTTTTCTGTCGCGTCTTGTTCCATTTAAAGGCAAATAGGCTTGCATTGCCATTAAAATACTTTTGGAACTTCCTCAGTGTTTTCTCCGCTACGTTTTTTTTTTCTGTTGCGTTTTGTTTGATCAAAGCAAGAGAGGCGCCTTCTCTTTCTGTATGTGTGTCGATCGCAATCGATTCCATTTCGAGTTCAGTTATGATTTTAATGGAACAATGCTTTTTATAGAAAAAGCAACGAAGGTATATTATTGGCAGAGGAGAGAACGCCCATCTGCTTTCAGTGAAACAAAACGCAAAAGGAAAACCGCTCCCTTAATCATTTATTGTGAATAAAATAGTATATGTTGTTTGTGCGTTTTGACGCACTGTGCAAAATACATTCATTTCATTAGGAGGACCACATTACCATCAATAACCATTGTGGAAGCTTTTTATAAAAATCATTCAAAATATGTCACAGACAAACAAATGCGTCATAAATTGCAAAGGTGTTGTACTCATGAAATAGTCTTATTAATATAATAAATGGTAACTGACCTTATCGCGTTAGTAAGTGTCCAGCGATATAATATTGAAGTAGCCGAAGTGGGCGTTGGTAATTGACAGTAAAGACTGACCGTGATACTTGGACTCGTGTTCTTGCCGTCTTATCTCGCCGGCAATCTTATATTTAGGCTCAGAATAATTGTCCATCTCGACTTAATTGGCTGCACTTGCTCGAAACCTGAAAGCTTATTAACGCATTGCCTTACGTATGCATGTATGTGTATTTTTTTTCAGCGCAGAAGTCGTTTACCCCGCGGATTTACACATGTGCATTCGTTAAACAACTTGGAAAAAAAAACTTGTTTTACGTTCGTTTTCCTGTGTGTTTACTAATAAATAGCATGCGAGCATTACTTAACTTTTATTATAGATTTTTATTGAACAGAATTTTAATTTGAAATAATATAACGAAATATATAACAAGTATAATTTTTTTTTAAATATACATACGAGGAGCATCCAGAAGGTAAATGTCTAAGTTCAACCTTTTAAGCACTTCGTCTCCTGGTTTGTTCTTGTTGTTTAATTCCAGACAAGTAATTTACTTTTGTATTTCGTAAGTGTAAGTGTATGAAATTACTGCAATCCTTCAAAAACTTTCTCGTTATCTAATTAAAAAAGAAAAAGAAACAAAGATAAATTAAAAATGTCTTCAATAATTCTGCCACTCCGGTTCATTACGTCGCAGGGTCACTTTATCAGATTAATTAGCCATGAGCTGAGTGAGCCAGGTGGGCGGCGCACCCATTCGAAAGGTCCTGTGGAATCACCTTTATAAATTTTTATAATAAGATCGTAAGCTTGATGTCGGTGACTGATATCATCTTGGGAAAATTTCAGGTTCTTAAATAATTTGTATTTATGTAAGTAAATAAATTCGTGTACATGAACATAATTTTTATTTATTTAAATTTATATACAGGGCGACACTGAATTATTTCAACAAACTTCGTCGGGGGAAGAGGTTCACCTGTTTGTGTGTGTGTGAGGTGGAACTCCTATTGGAATTATTTTTATGTTGTGCAAAAAGGTACAAAAAATTTAAAAAAATTGATATACATACAATGGTTCGATAATAAAAACAGTATTATCCAGATTTAGAAATTAATTAACAATCATTATATGGTTTTATATAACTATATATATTCAATTAATTATCATCTGTATATAGCTTGCGCGATTACATAATGAGATTGTAGATTGTTGTGGAGGTAATTTTCTTCTTAAATTTTTAAATAAGTCATTTATACCAAACAAGGAAACTAATCGTAATTACCAGCATTGATCAGGTCAGAATTGTAAATTATGCAAGGTGTACAAGTTAATTGCAATAATCACCTTGTGTCTTATGTCAGCATTTGTTATTTATCGCAGTTCAGTATTTTGAATGTTATTCTCTTCTAAACAACTTATTTTGTAGTTCACTGGTTTATATTGTTTTCCAAGTTTCTAAATATAGACAATTAACCTCGCAAAAATAAATCATCATTGACAATAATGCAAAAACAATTACAAAGGAGAAACTAATTGATTGGACGATTACGCTTCTAACTAATTATGCATTACAAATAGAACACAACTTTCGCAGAATAAAGAACGCCTGCATTTGTAATAAAGTCATTACAACACCCAGTAACGTGAAAAGTATCAAAATAATTCAAGTTATACAATCGAGCCAATTGCAATTTATTCACTAAGCTACGAAGGAACTTGCATACAATCATATTTGAAAGAGTAATTATATTGTTACGAATACGGATTCAAAATAATAACTTTTAATTAAATTAGAGTAATTTTATTATTTACATTCGCAATAAACAAAGGGGTTTGACGCTCTCTTGTTTTCATAATCGGATTAATTCGCTATCAAAAGTTCGAGAATCCATCGAGAAACGAGGACAACACGCAAGAAATTTGCTGGATTGCAGCAGTAATTATAAACAAAATGTACTGAGTGGCTGTTAATGTCCGAACGCGGTTTATGTTGGCAGCCTGTAGTTTTATCAACTTGTAGTGGCAACTATGTCGATTGTGTCAATTTTGACAGTGCACATTGGCGTATCGTTATTTGGGTGTCTCGTTGCGTGGAGGGAATCCACGTCTCGTTGGTGTTATAAAGGTTCTTTGGTGTGGTTTTTTGATATTTATTGCTTTATTTTCAGTCAGTTCTTATTAGACCTCATTAATTAACGTTGTGAGTTGCATGTAAGTAATAATTTAATGTGAATTTCAAATTACATTCCAATATATTCTTATTCTTTTCAATATTCACAGTGTTTATCAAAAATGTTTACACCTGAACAGGATGCGTACATTCTTATGGCACACTTTCGAAGTGCAACTCGAAATCTCGATGGAACATGGGCATATAATTTGCGCTCTTGCTTTGAACAGTTCGTGGAAGCATTTCCTGATGAAAATGTAAACTACGAAGTTTTTAGTTATCACAAACGTGAAGTTGTGAAGAGATTTGAGAGAAAAAATTGTATTTGCAAAGGTAAATCAACTGGGCGACCTACAGTTTTAACTGAACCTGTTGTCAACGACCTTCAAGGTCGAATGGATCAAAGCCCGAATAAATCACTAAGAAAGTTATCAGCACAGTCAGGTATGTGAACCGCAGCAATGAAAATAATGCAAGTCCTTAATTACGTACTTTTTGCAGGCATTAGTAGGGCTAGTTGTTCAAAAGCTCTGCATAAGAATCTGCATATGCATCCGTACCGTGTCTCTGTTGTTCAGCAGCTGTACCCACATGATTTTCAAAATAGAGTGATGTACTGTCAATGGTTTAATGAGCAATTAAACAACGATGATTTGCTTGATTTAACTTTTTTTACTGACGAAGCATGGTTTCATTTATCTGGTTACGTAAATAGCCAGAATTACAGGACATGGGCAACAGAAAACCCTCATGATTTTGTTGAAACAAATTTACATCCAATAAAAGTTGGAATTTGGGTAGCAATATCAAGACGAAGAATAATAGGACCAATATTCTTTAACGAAACAATCAATGCAGAAAGATACCAAACTATCATTTTGACAGAATTTATTAATCAGCTGCATGATGATGAATTAACAAGGGGCTATTTCCAGCAAGACGGAGCTACTGCTCATACTGCACGTGCCACCATAAATTATTTACAACAGTTTTATGGAAATCGAATTATAAGCCAAGAAGTCCAGATTTGACACCACCAGATTATTTCCTCTTTGGACGCATGAAGAATAATGTGTACAAAAACCGCTTGCATGACTTAGATGAACTTCAACAAGCAATTACGCATGAAATTCAAAATATAACACAGGAAGAACTCTGCCGTGTATTCGAAAATATGAAACGACGAGTGAACTTGTGCTTACAGAATAATGGGGAACATTTTCAACAATTATTATAAAAATAAAAGTTATTTTTTAGTCATCAATGTTTCATTATGCCAAGTAGCAAACATTTGTTACATGTTCAATGGACATGTAACAAATGCCTTGCTACCTGGCATGTAGCCTTGCTAATTTGACAATGTTCAATACACATAACCTTGCTGTTTGTCATTTTTCATATTTTCACATCAAAACTTCATACCACGCCACTGTACCACACCAACAGTAGAAAAATAAATTCAATAGTGCCAACATAAATGTCGTTCGGACATTAACAGACACTCTGTACAAAAGGTTTTCCCATCTAGTATGTAGCTCTCATTATTTCGCATGTTCGCGTATGTTCCTTACTTGATCAGTAAACGCCAAATTGACATTTAACCTTGACATAACGCCAACAGAAAATCATAACCAATAATTACGATTTATTACATATTGAAACCAAACAAAATAAAACATTGAAAATAATGTTGAACGGGAATTCACAACAGATGTTGAAAATGGCCTCCGTCTTCTACGAGCCATTTCCTAACTCTTCTGCGACATCCATTAATAACATTTTGCAAAATGTGGAGAGAATTGTTTATTTCATCATTTTTGTTGATTCTTTGGGTAAGTTCCTATAAATCATTAACGGACGTTTTAAAAATGGAATTTTTCACGTAGGGCTAATCAAAGAAATCCAGAGGAGTTAGATCGCAAGATCGTGGAGGCCATGTGTTTGCCATAATTCTGCTAATTATCCGATCTCCAAAAATCTCTTGAAGGAAATTTAAAGTATCTCCAGCAGCATGGGCCGTTGCATCATCTTGCTGGAAATGTGTAAATTGCAACTCGTCATCATGCAGTTGATTAATAAATGGATGCAAAATCTCTTTCGAAATCTAAGTGCTGTTAGTGTGCCATTAAAAAATATTGAACGTATCAATCTTCTCCGACTTAAACCTATCCAAACACCAATTTTTTGTGGATGGAGTGGGGCTTCAACGAAAATATGAGGGTTTTCTGCACTCCAGATCTTCATATTTTGGAAATTAATGTATCCTATTAAATGGAACCAGGCTTCATCGGAAAAGAAAGTTTTGTCCAACAAATCAATATTGTTTAAAATCACATAAGCGGCTTCTTGATCTTGTTCTTTGAATGTGTAGTTATTAGAGATGACTTACCATTATTCAAGGAAGACACTTATCACCCTGCTCTAAATATCTGTTTTCGTTTCGATTGTACTCATTACGAAAGTTTTTCCACTAATAGAAACAATTTGTCGTACAACTTCAAGAAAGCAAACTATCATGGTTTATATAACGAATTAGTCATCTCTGATTGGTCTGCACTTGATTCAATAAACGATATTGATGAAGCTTGCGGTTTCTTATACAGTGTTCTTTATAATGCGATGGATAAACATGTTCCCCTTTATAACAATAACAAGCGCACTTATCCTCCATGGTTCACTTCGGAAATTATTTCAAATATTAAAGCCAAATATAAAGCACATAAACGTTTTAAAGAAAGGAATCTGACTACCTATCTACACTCATTTAAAAGAATGCGCGCTCTTGTAAAATCTCAAACTAAGCAAGCTTACTTAGCGTACCTGGAAAATCTTGAAGCAACACTCACGGAAGCTCCTCGTAACTTTTGGTCATTCATCAGTTCAAAAAATAATAAATCTAGAATACCGGGTAAAATGTATTTCGAACAGACACTCTTTGACAGCCCCCAATCCATTGTTAATGCTTTTGCGAACTATTTTAGTTCGCAAAAGCATGCTCTTCACAAGATAGTATCTTTAATAATCATCAACTCGTATATCTTAATTATACATCCGAAGCAGATGTAAAAAAAGCCATTAATAGACTGTAGAATAAGATGACTTCCGGTTCTGATTTAATACCCAGTTTTCTTATCAAAGACTACGCTACTGCCCTGATTACACATTTAACAGTTATCTTCAATCCCTGTTTAAAAAAATGTTCCTTCCCATCTATCTGGAAAGTTTCGAAGGTATGTGCCATCTTAAAATCTCTATCTCTCTACTTCTTCCAATTTCGCTAAGATTTTTGAGATGGTTTTGTAAATCTATCCGCAAGTTCACCATCTTATTTCCACTGAACAGCATGGATTTATGCGAAAACGTTCCATTGTTTCGAATCTTTGGGTTTTTACGCAGTTTATTGCAGACGCCTTGGATGTACAAGAACAGGTCGATGTTATATACACTGATATAGCTAAAGCTTTCGATCGCATTGATCATTCTTTTCTTTTGCAAAAATTAAACATAATAGAATTCAGCTCTAATCTCCTTTCTTTGTTTCGATCCTTTATGAGTGAAAGATTACAATGTGTGGTCTATAACGGCTTCACATCACATCATTTGCCGGCCCATTCAGGAGTCCCATAAGGATCCAACTTAGGACCTCTTCTCTTCATCTTCTTCATCATCATCTTCATCGACGATCTAGTAACATCTGTTAACTGCAAGTGTCTTCTTTTTGCTGATGATGCCAAATTTTCTTCTAACTTTTCAACTATCGCAGATTGCGTTCTTTTGCAGGATAACATCGATAGAATCATTAATTGGTGTAATACTAATAGACTTTCGCTGAATACCAACAAATGCAAAGTGATGAGTTACTCCCGTAGTAAGTCCCCTATTGTTTTCAATTATAACATTTGTAATATCTCCTTACAACGCTGTAATAGTGTTACTGATTTAGATGTTACCTTCGATCCTAAACTCAATTTTAGGCAACATATATTTAATATATCAAGTGCAGCAGGAAAGATGTTGGGTTTTATTATAAGAAATAGTGCTGGTTTTAGTAGAACTGCTTCATTAAAGATATTTTACTTCGCCTTCGTTCGGTCCAAATTAGAGTATTGCTCTTTAGTGTGGCATCCTTATTATGAGTGTTACATTTCTTTGCTTGAACACACTCAAAGAAAATTTATAAGTTTCTCTGGTTTAAAGAAAGAGGATTTTATCCTGAGAGAGGTTTCGATCACAGTCTTCTTCTAAAATTCTCTAATTTAACATCGCTAGAAAACAGACAGTATCTGCTTTAGTGTTTTTGCATAAATTCTTACACAACACTGTTGATTGTCCCGCTCTATTGGAGAAACTTAACATACACTGACCGGCAAAATTATCGCATCACTTAAAATGAGAGGACTTGGGATTATGCGATCGTTAGAAAAATTCAAAGGCTGATTGCATATTGTAGTAGGCTTATTAAACAAGTTCAGATACTAAAAATCAATCGAGATACACTTTCTTTAAAGTTAATTGTCAAACAATCAAAACTGCGAGTGTTGTTTTAATTGTTTCTACAACTATTGAATTGAATTTTTGTTAGAAATTAATGTCAGTTAACGTTTCATTTTATGCTGTTTTATTTAAATAATCATTTTTAACAGATACAGACAAAAATGAATACAAACAGTTATCATTTAACAGTTGAACAAGCTGCAATGGCAATTGCACTCTTAAATGACGGCAGGAGTCAACGCTATGTTAGTAGAACTCTAAGAATGAATCAGTCGACGGTTTCCAGAATTGCTAGAAAGTACCAGGACACTGGTGAGCTCAAATGGAGGTCAGGTCAAGGTCGCAAAAGGGTTACATCTGAAGTTGATGACCGATTTGTTCTCTTATCATCTTTGCGAAATAGGCATTTAACGGCACCACAGCTCCAAAGTGAGCTTCATAATGCTAGAAATGTCGAAGTGAGTGAAAGAACGATACGAAGACGACTGATAGAAAATAATTTAATCAGCAGAAGATCAGCGAATGGACCTTTACTGCTCCCACATCACAAAAGAGCAAGGTTACAATTTGCGCGCGATCACATTCATTGGAATGTCGATGATTGGGGAAGGGTACTCTTCACGGATGAGTCCAGATTTGCCCTAAATTCACCTGATGGTCGTCTTAGAGTATGGAGAAGAGCCGGAGAATGTTATGCGGAGTGTACTATGGTTAGCAAGGAAAGTTTCGGTGGCGGATCTGTTATGGTTTGGGGAGGAATCAATCTCCTGGCTAAAACAGATCTCGTTCTTGTCGCTCGTGGTGCTCTAAATGTACATCGGTATATAACCGAAATATTGGATCCACAAGTGATACCATTTGCACCATTTGTGGGAGACAATTTCCTCTTTATGCACGTCCATACGTTGCAAGAGTAGTGACCAGATACTTAGAAGAAGTCGGAATTCAAAAATTAGACTGGCCAGCGAGAAGTCCAGACTTGAACCCCATTGAGCATGTTTGGGATGCACTTGACCGAAAAATAAAAGCGCGTAGAAATCGTCCACAAACGCTTAATCAACTCGTTCAAGCCCTTAATGAAGAGTGGGAGCAAATGGATCACGTATTCATCCAAGAGCTGATCCAAAACATGCCCCGTAGAATGGATGCAGTTATCCGAGCCGGAGGAGGTAATACTGGGTACTAGAAACTGACCTAGAATGTGCAGATACTAAAATAAAGTTGTCTGCGTTGAAGCGAATTAAACGACACATAAGTGTAATATTCATTTTATCAGCAGAACCGATCTGTTTTATGTAATATTTGTTAGTGTATTTATTAAAATTGAAAGCTATACAGGTCCTGACAGAGAGATCAACTTGTTGTGACAGGTGACGGATGGAAGTGCGAGGAGCATCAGTCATAACTTGTCTCACATTTTCAACTACCTCATCAGTTTTTACTTTAGGCCTACTTGATACCTGTTTTCTAACCACACTGCCAGTTTCTCTGAATAGTTCTACTGAAGTTGATTAATAAATTTGTGGTACAGAAATACAGTTTCTGGAAATTTTTCCTGAAATTCTGCAATACAATCAGGAATAAAATAGGTCCATTCGCCTTTGATTTTTCGGGCGTTTCGAAAGTAGGATTCAACCACAAAAGATTTTTCTTCTCATGTGAAAACCATTGCAAAATCAAATCAATAAAACAATTTTTTAAAGTCATGTTTGTTTACTTGTCTGTTTAGGGTACGGATCAAGTAAGGAACATACGTGAACATGCGAAGAAATGAGAGCAAATCAGTAGATGGGAAAGCTTTTTGTACACGTGTTATAAGTTTCGTGGATTAGGTAACACTTTTCAAATTTTCGATTTAGTACGACCATTTTCTTTTCCAGAACGAGAGAACTGATTAAAGCTGCAATCCTAGAAAATGACTTCATGAAGAATCTGGAAATGACGCATATCCGCGAAATCGTGGACTGCATGCATCCAGAGCACCATAAAGCAGGAAGTCTAATCATCAAAGAAGGCGACGTGGGAAGCATAGTATACGTTTTAGAAGGTAAGTTCCTTAATTAAACTAGAAATTGATTTATTAACTACAACAGATGAGTTATCGTATCGTAAGGTGCTCCGACACCTTTATTATATTTATTTTTTGGTGAGAATTACATACATTCTACTTCATAATAACGCTTTGGTTAAAATTATGTATTGTATCCTTTATTAGCAGCGATTAATTAGATGTTGGTTGTGCCTAGACACGTCTCAATTTGTATAACTCGTTAGTAGAAGAAGAGAACAGGAGCGAGAAAGTCACAACAGCGCGCGATAATTAATTGCAACAACAGATCCCCACACGTGGCGCTTGTGACAGCGGCGATGAGATTGCTCGATAAATTACTAGGTGTATGAGGACCTTTAATTGATGTTGTAAATTTTTGTATTGGTTCCTACAGTCTGTAGTTTTAAATTTGCCTTATGATTCTAGTTAATAGGTTCTCAAACTCCATTGCATTTTACTATCATAGGCTCCCAAATTTTCCAATTTTGTAAGTTTTTTAATTTTTCAAACGGAAATTCATTTGAGACTACAGTTGTTTATAAAACCTAACCTCCTTGCGCTTCATTTCAGAAACTCTGAGTTTCCTAGGATAATTTCAATTAATTTTATTTTAATCTATGATGTTGAAATGTAGTACGACTTCCTAAATGTACACTTAACTAAACATTAAACAAATTAAATTGTCTGTACACAGTCAATCTTCAGTGACAGTTGATTATGACAAGTGACAAGTATGTCCACAATCTTCTTCTATACCGGAGCATACTATTTTAGTCAAATAAATTATTTTTATTTCCAAATACTCAAATCTACATTTGATTTGCGGATGAATAAATAAAAAAAAATACAATAACAAAAGCATGTGTTAAGTAATCTAAATAAAAAACTGTCGACGATCAGTTGAGTTCAACCTTTCAAGAGAACAAAAGAATTTCGATCTTTTGCTTTTCGTCTTGTTTCGTAACTTTTCGAATAAATTATTTAATTTAAATACATTTTATTATTAAAAAAAAGCGATACAGGAAAGAAAATTTGGGGTGCAAATAAAAAATTACGTGACTTAAAACCGAAACAAAAGACGATCGACGTTCATCTGAAAGCAAAGAAAGAATTTCTTTTTATTTTTTATTTAATTACGACGTAGCCTATAAGTACGCGAAACAAAAGACGAACGACGTTCAGTTCAGTTTAAAAGAATTAACAGAATTTTGATCTTTAATTTTTTTATCATTCGCTTAACATTTCGAATAAAATATTTTATTATTAAAAAAAAACACGAAAAAGAAAATAAAACAGAGTCGCGAAGTGTCGTGACTTAGACGTAAGCGAGACAAAGACAATCGACGTTCTTTCAAAAGAACAACAGAAATTCGATCTTTCATTTTTTATCTTTCAATTATTGAAAAAAAAACGCGCAAAAAACAAAAGAAACTGGAGTCGCAAAAAAGTTTAGAGGCGAGCGAAACAAAAGACAATCGACGTTCGTTCAAAAATAGGGTCGCAAAGTGAAAATTGCGACGTGGCTTAGAAGTAAGTGAAACAAAAAACAATCGATGTTCATTCAAATGAGCAAAAGAATTTTGATCTTTATATTTTCCTATTCACTTTTCCGTATAAATTTAAAAAAAAGAAACACCAGAAATATAAGAAAATGGGGTCGCAAAGTAGTAAAAATTACGTCGTAAAAGACGAACGACGTTCAGTTCAGTTTAAAAGTACGACAGAATTTTGATCTTTAATTTTTTTATCATTCGCGTAACATTTCGAATAAAATATTTAATTATTAAAAAAAAACAACACGAAAAACAAAATAAAACGGAGTCGCAAAATGAAAATTGCGACGTGGCTTAGAAGTAAGCGAAATGAAAGACAATCGACGATTGTTTAAAAGAACGAAAGAATTTCTATCTTTTATTTTTTATCCTTCCGCGTAACATTTCGAATACATTTTTGAAAAGAAAATGCCAAAAACAAAAGAAAATTGGGTCGCAAAGCGAAAATTGCGACGTGGCTTAGAAGTAAGCGAAACAAAAGACGATCATGTTCATTCTAATGAACAAAAGAATTTCGATCTTTATATTGTCTTATTCTTCAGTACACCTTTCCGAATAAATAAAAAAAAAACAAACGCCAGAAATATAAGAAAATGGGGTCGCAAAGTAGTAAAAATTACGACGTAGCCTATGAGTACGTGAAACAAAAGACGAAGGGCGCTTAAAAGAACGACAGACTTTTGATCTTTTATTTTTTTATCTTTCCGGCAAATTAGACGGAATCTTCACTTTTAAATTGCTGTAAACATCAAAATCAAACTGAACTGTCAAACGTCAGTATGTCGGCAATGTTCTACACTGGGGCACACTAATCCAGTCAAATTAATAACTTTTATATTTTAATTTTCAATACAACTGGTTTAGGATGAGTAAATAAATACAAAATAGATAAAAAAAACAGAGAACTGACATCCAGAAACAAATGCATACTTAATCTGTAAATTAGGCGGCACGGCATCTTTACTTTGAAATTGCAATAAATGTCAAAATCAAATTCAAAATGTCAAACGTCAAAATGTGTTTTAAATTAATTTAAATTTTATTTCAGTTTCATTTTTGATCTTAGCTTCAGAAACTGTTGCTTTTTTGAGTTTCTATGCAAAAATTCGTAATTTTCAATTTTGAGTACAGTTAAGTATTTAAAACTACGCATTCAGTGCCATCTTAACTCTAAATCAATTTCCATCGGAGAAATCGGATCCAATAAATAATGTGATCCTTTAGAGGTAGTAGTACATATAGTTGCCACGAGATGTCGACTATTGCAATGAGTCGATTTTCAAGTTTGATTGGTGAAACTGACTAACATCGAATTTGAATAACTGTCAAGTAATTAATTTTACTTGGAGCTTAAAGTTAACTACCTCCCTACCTATAGCTGTCAACCAAATTGATTTTGCTGCACAGATTACCCAAGAGTTGTTTTTATATGATTTGATATGAAATAAAAGTCGTTGTTCATAGTAAGCATATAACAGAAGAGAAAATTAACTTTTTAAGAAGATTGACAAGTGAAAGAGACCCTCGTTTCAATTTCGATATAATCTCCTGATATTATTGGTCTCACAAATGCTTCCAGCTTTTGAATTGCGACAACACAATTGATCGTTAAAATTATACATAAGACCGACCTTGTTCCACATAGCCTAACGTGCAGATTTAATAAAGTACATAAATTCGCTCACGCGCTTTAATCGCGTTGCAAAAAGTGCGAACGAAGTGCTTGGGGAAAATAAAAGTCTTTTCTAAACTGTGCTCGCTGATTCATCATCATCAGCTGCACCGTTCCACGTGTTGTTAAAATTTTTATGAAACAATAAAGCGAAGTGCAGACAAACAGATTATTCATATCGCAGCTGAAGTCAGTTACACCCACGTCTGCTGGGAAACTGCTTCAAGACTGGAAATGTTTAATTTATGTGCGTTCCTGCCTCGTATTAGGTGCCAAGATAATTTCACCTGCTGTAAAATTTAATCGTCTGCGAAAGTATTTTCAAGCTTCGTGCATTGTTATTGCCGAATTTAATTTTGTACCTGTTTGAATTTTAGAATTAAACCTCTCTGATTTATTTGTTGATATTAAATGTACACTTGCGTTAAGTATATTGCTTGATAACATAAGTGTTTGTAGATTAACAGAAAGCTCCTGATACTACAGGATTGTGTAAAGGTGAGTCAAAAAAGTACTGCAGACTACATGTGAATTTCGAAAGTATTTGTAATGAGAACTGAAGTTAAATTAAAGCAAAATAGTGGGACAGAAGATACAAAGATGGCTTGTGTTGTTGTTAGAAAATTTAAAAAATAAATACAGGACAAGAAAAAATAGATAAAAAATAATGACTAATCAAAAAAGAGAGAAGAACTGTGAAGTTGATAACGATAACAAAGCACAGACTGCAGAGAAAAGGACAGAAGTTAGATATGAAGTTGACAGTTCATATAAAAAAGAAACAAGATTTATGCTATACATCATAAAACACTGATCATTCAAGAACAAGAGAAGGATTAAAAGCAAATGCTTACGTGAAGTTGGCCACCAAATAAAATAATGACCAACAGAAAAGAAGACGCGGATATAAATTTGATAATAAGAAAAGAAAGGAATGTTAAAAGTTGCCAGCTTATATGAGAACCAAAAAGAAGACAGTAGAAAAAGAATGAAATCATCACCACGAAATAAAATATTGAACAACAAAAAGAAGACGTGGATATGAATTTGATTGATGAAAAGAAGATGATGATGAATAGAAGGCAATATTAAAAGTTGGCAACTTGTATGAGAACCCCAAGAGAAGACATTGTTAACCTAATGGAAGAATATAGGTATAAACACAGAGGTAACAAAAAAAAGAACATAAAGGTGGAAGTTGTAATCACAAGAAGGCGTTAGAAAGTGAAAAATAATGACCAATCAACAGGGATAAAAAATTTATAATAAAAACACAGAGCTTTGGAAAGGTAAGCTATAGATATTAAAAGTTGGCAGATCGTATCAGAAAAAAAAAAAAACCAAAATGGAGACCAATTAAAAAGAAGAAAACATGAATATTTTATTGATAAAAGAAAAAGAAAGATGAATATCCAAAGTCGGAAGCTCATTTCAGAAGAGAAGACATTAATAAAAAGGGATGGAGTAGATAGACAGGAGGTGATTCAAATTAATTTACAAAGTATTCATTTTTCGAACCTAACTATAGAGAACTGGATAAGTAAAAATCATGATTCTCATTTTTATTCTAATTTTTTTATAAATGCCATCGGAACTAGACATTTTTAAGTCGGACATCGTTAAGGCATATTCTTATGAAGGATTTAAAAATGCTATCAGCTTTGAAATGTCGTCAAGAAGTGCCAACAAACAATATTCAACTTTTTTGCTTCCTTTTGAACGCCACCTTGGATTGGATATTAAAAGAAACGTTTTTTCTGTTTACAAAAATGTATCGCACTTGACGGTTTCAGACAAAATTTCGAAATCATCTATTCTGCAAAGAGTGCTGTGGAAACAAAACTTTGCTTTTTGATAATAACGAATTTTCTTTGAAAACAAAAGTGTTGCTTTTTGTTTCCAAAGCACACTTTGCACAACAGATGATTTCGTAACTTTGCCCAAAATTTAGCGTAAACCTGCAAGTGTGGTACATCATTGTAATCGAAAAAGGAAGCTTCATAGTGTCGTCCTTAAGAAAATAAACTTTTGAATGCCGTTTTTTCACATGTTTTTACGATATCATGATAAAGACGAGGCATATTTAAATTCCTCCTAAGATTCTGGCTTAGGAAATTAATTAACTAAGTACGATTAATAACTAATAGCGTGAGAACGAAAAGTAATCAGATAAGGACTAACCATAGAGAACATAAGTTATAAAACTAACTATCACAATATTTATTATTTGTGTTTTTCAAGGCCAATGGTCGTGTAATTACTTTTTAAACCAACAAGGAACTTGTAACTGCATTGTTCGAACATTGCAGTTGGGCGAAAATTGGGCGACTCGTACCAAAAAAAAGGGAGATTAGAAAAAGACAGCAAAACAAAAACGTTGACCTTGACCAATCATGAAATAAGAAAGCAGGAATAATTAATTGATAACCAAACACATATAGCATTGGAAAATTATTTAAACGTTGAAAGGCGGTAGAGAAGATATTAAAAAAAATAATTAAGTTACTGGAGAATTGATCACGTAATGAGACAGGTGGATAGGACGTGAATCGAAGAAATTATTTGAATTAGCACGGACGCGACGAACAACAGACGAGGACAAAGAAAAACGACCAGCGGACACTGATAATTAATTTAGGAATTTGTACATCTCATGACTTGCACTTTTCCGTATAACGTTTGCCAATTATTTACTTGGCGAATTAAAATCCTTGGCCTTTTCTACATTAATTGTATTTTACGTTAAATCTTTGATCCTTAGAATTTCCCTTCCTACATTTCCACTTTCCACTATTCCGAAATGTAATTAAACTCACGTATATGGAGAATTTTTTTTTCAACTTCATTAATAAAGATGTCAGTATTTAAATATAAAATTTCATTTTTGTTTGAAATTTTTAATTGCAAAGATTGTGGCGGATGGGAAATGCAAGAAATAAAATTTCAAAGCGTCTGTAATAAATATAGCCTTGCCATCTCGTGGAAGAAAGCTTTAATACTAAGCAGTTTCATCAAGAACGTTGGTTGGGTAGGTCGGTTTCGTTTGTACCAGACTTTTTAAATTGTGAGATAGGCAACTTCATTTGCAGTTGCAAACTAATTGCATATTCTACAGAGTGGTAAAAATACAATCACCGTAAAAATATTTTCACATAGTACTGATTTATTTAATAGAATATTAGAATACCTATATTTTTATTTATTTAATATTCGATGTTCCTGATGAATTTTACAAAAAAAAAAATTCCCAATGTAAATAGTTTAACGGGGATAATGCTAATCGAAACAAAACAATTGTCAATCTCTTGTTTTTCAACGTTCCCCCACGTTGGCTTCGTTAATTTATTTTTCTTTCATTCTCTTCTTCTTTGATTTGTTTTTTAATCAAATTATTGTTTCTGATAATTTAGTCTTTTTATTTTTATTCATTCTCTATCGTCTTTTTTTATTTCTATTCAAGTAATTTTGCGTTTCTTGTTTTTCAGTTCGCTTGTCTTTTTTTTTTTAAATTTAATTTTTCATGTCTATTGCGTTATATCAAAAAACAATTTAACAAACAAAAGAAAATTCAAAAAAATGAACAGCGCAAGAAGGAATGATGAATGGCAATAAAAAGAAAACCTGAAGGCCAATAATTAAAATTAAAATAAATTGAAACGAAACAATTACAAGTCTTTTGTTTTTTTTTTTCAACATTTCCCCCGGAGAACAGTCGTCGTTCATTTGTTTTCCCTTTCTTTTATTCTTAGTACATCGATGTCTTTCGTTTCAATTTTTTTGTCTGTTATTTTCAATAGAAACAAAATACTGTTAGTGTTTTGTTTTTCAATATGTCGATGTTCACCCATTTGTTATTCGTTCTTTCTTTAGTATTTCGTTATCGTTTGTTTCAATTTTCTTTTGTATTTTTTTTTCTCTCGAATTATTCCGTCCGATAGCTCTTATTTTATATCTTTATAATCGTAATCTGCATTTCGTTGTTGTTTTCTCAGTTCGCTTTTGTTTTCCTTATTCGTGTTTGCTACATGCATAATTCCAAAAAATAATTCGATGAACTAAAAATAAAAGAAATTTACCAAAAAAAAAAAAACAATAAAATGCAAAAAAGTAGTCCTTTTCACCGAAAAGTGATGTTCATTTGTTTTTCGTTCGCTCCATTGTTAGTATTTCGTATAAAAGCCTGGAAAAGAAAACAACAAAGAAATGCAGAATTACAAACAAAACAAAATAATTCATTAGAAAAATAAAAACAAATTTTAATTTTCTCTTGTTTTTGAAAAAACAAAAGACTATCAACTGTTTTGTTTTGATCGCTTATTTTTATTATTATTTTGTCGAATTGTTTTCTAATAACAAATATGAAAAATAAAAAAAAAAGCACAGAAAAAACAACAAACAAATGCAGAATTACATGAACAGAAAAACAAAAGAATAATTCATTAGAAAAATAAAAACAAATTTTAATTTTCTTTTGCTTTTCTGTTCATGTAATTCTGCATTTCGTTGTTGTTTTTTCTGTTCTTTTATTTTTATTTTTCATATTTGTTATTAGAAAGCAATTCAACAAAATAATAATAAAAATAAGCGATCGAAACAAAACAGTAGACAGTCTTTTGTTTTTTCAACATTCCTCTCGGATTCTCGAAAAATAACCGACGTTAATTTGTTTTCTGTTCACTCTACATACATATATGTATTACCAATATTTCGAGTTGTTTATTTCAATTTTCCATTGTTTTGTTTTTTTTTTAATCGAAATAAAATAGTTGTTCGTCAACAGTCCCCTCGGAGAATAGTCGACGTTCATTTGATATTTGTTCTTGTCTTAGTTTTTCGATATCGTTTGTTTCAAATTTCTCTTTTGTTTTTGTTTCTATCAAATTATTTCTTCGGTTAATTTTTTTTTAATTTTTATTCATGCTTTGTCCGATGACATCGTCTATCTTTTTTCTTCTGTTAACGTATTTGTGCATTTCATTGTCGCTTCTTCAGTTGGCTATAAACAAAAGAGAATTAAAAAGATGGCATTCTGACGCGGCGTAAAGATTTTGAAGATGAAAAAAATTTGAAGAAGCGACCTTCATTTGCTTTTCGTTCATCCTGTTCTCAATACAATTCATTGTCATTTATTATAATTTTCTTTTGTTCTTTTGTTCTTTTTTTATTGAAACAAAATAGTTGTTAGGATTATTTTCTCAATATTTCTTTCTCCCCGGAGAATAAGCGACACTCAATTGTGATATTTACTCTTTTCTTAGTATTCCGATATTCCGATTTTTTTTCTTTTCTATTCGATTATTCCTTCGGTTAGTTTTTTTTTAATTTTTATCCATCCTTTGTCCGATGAAATCGTCTGTCTTTTTTCTTCTGTTAACGTAATTGTGCATTTCATTGTTGTTTTTTTAGTTCACTAAAAACAAAAGAAAATAAAAAAAAATAACAGTGAAAGGTCAGGAATCAAGACGGCATTCTGACTCGACGTACAGATTTTGAAAATAAAACGAAAACTTGAAGAAGAGACATTCATTTGTTTTTCGTTCTTTCTATTCCCAATACAATTCGTTGTCGTTTGCTTCAATTTTCTTTTGTTTTTTTTTAATTGAAACAAAATAGTTGTTAGGATTGTTTTTTCATTATTCTTGTCTCCCCGGAAAATAGGCGACACATATTTGTTATTCACACTTTTTTAGTATTCCGATATTACGATTTGTTTTTTTTTGTATCCAATTATTCCTTCCAATTTTTTTTTTTAATTTTATTCGTTCTCTGCGACATAATTCCAAAAAAAACCAAAATAAAATCAAAAGAAAATTTAAAAAAAATACCAGCGAAAGATCAGAAACAAGGCGGAATTCTGGCGAAAACTTTTGAAAATAAAAAGAAAACTTGAAGAATCGACCTTCGTTTGTTTTTTTATTCATTCTATTCCCAGTATAATTCGATGTCGTTTATTTTGATTTTCTTTTGTTTTTTTTTTTTTATTGAAACAAAATGGTCGTTAAGATTGTTTTTTCAATATCCTTTTCTTCCCGGAGAATAGGCGACACTCATTTGCTATTCACCCTTTTCTTTAGTATTTCGATGTCGTGTTTCAATTTTCCTTTGTTTTTTTTTTCTTTCCAATTATTCCTTCCGCTAGCTTTTTTATTAATTTATATTCCTTCTTTTCCGGATCGTCGATCATTCATCTCCATTTCATTATTATTTTTTCAATTGCCTTTTGTTTTTGTTTTATTTTTCATATCTGTCACATAATTGCAAAAAAAATTCCAAAATAAAATCAAAAGGAAATTAAAAAATACCAGCGAAAGATCATAAATGAGACGGCATTCTGGCGTACAGCTTTTGAAAATGAAAAGAAAACTTGAAGAACCTACCTTTATTTGTTCTTTTGTTTGTTCTAGTCCCAGTATAATTCGATGTCGTTTATTTTGATTTTCTTTTGTTTTTTTTTTTTTTTAATTGAAAAAAAAACGGTCGTTAAGTTTGTTTTTTCAATATCCCATTCTCATCGGAGAATAGGCGACACTCGTTTGTTATTCACTCTTTTCTTAGTGTTTCGATATCTTTTGTATGTTTCAATTTTCCTTTGTTTTTTTTTGTTCTATACAATTATTCCTTCCGATAGTTTTGTGTTTGTTAATTTCTATTCCTCCTTATCCGCATAAAATCGTCGATCATTCATCTTCTACATTTCATCATTATTTTTTCCGTTTCCTTTTGTTTTTGTTTTTTTTTTTATTTTTCATATCTGGTATGTAATTCAAAAAAAAAATCGATAAAATAAAAACAAAAGAAAAAAAATAACAGTGAAAGATGAGGCGGTATTCCGGCGTAAAGTTTCTGGAAATGAAACGAAAACTTGAAGAATCGACCTTCACTTGTCTTTCGTTCATTCTATTCCCAGTATAATTCGATGTCGTTTATTTTAATTTTTTTTGCTTGTTTCTTATCGAAACAAAATAGTTGTTAGGATAGTTCTTTCAATATCCCTTTTCCCCCTAACACTCATTTGTTATTCATTCTTTCCTTAGTGTTCCTATATCGTTTTTTTCAATTTTCCTTTGTTTTTTTTTAATGCAATTATTCCTTCCGATATCTATTCGTTCTTTTCCAGGATAAAATTCTTCTTCTCCATTTCATTGTTATTTTTGTTTTTGTTTTATGTTTTTATTTTTCATATGGAAATTCACTGGGTGCAATTACAAACGGTGTAACTATGTACGCTCAACATTATTACTATGTCATTGTTATCAAAATTCTAATCTAGAAATTTGATAACAACATTCTATCATCGTCACTCGTTGGTGCTTACAATTGCCGAATACGCACTTAACTGTGTAGATAAAAGTAATGAATCATTTTTTTTTTGCTGACGTTACTTTGCAATGTAAATTCTTTTTGCACTAAACCTTGAACTCGGCATTTCATGAAACCAGAAATAGCATGTTCATAAATGCTTACAAAATGAATTTACACGTACCTATCAATAACCTGGTAATCTTATGTTGTTCGTTTATAATCAAAACTTGTTTATAACTAAGAAAACTATAGTCTAGATATTATAAATTATGAATGTTTTATTAAGCATATCAGAAATGTGTATTCTCGAGTACTTTTCGAATTTCTGAGAATAGATAAATTGCGTATATGGAAGTAATCTGAACGAGATTCTGGGATTAAGCAAATCATGTTCGTATGACCTTTCCGATAATCTTGCAAAGCGTGTTTATTTTAAGTAGATTAGGGAAAGTACCGAAATAGATAAATAATTTACTTTTTGTTACTTAAGCTTGAACTTTGCACTTTAGTTAGTTTTTCTGTTTTTTAAAGTAATATTCTCACTGCTAAAAGTGGTCCGTAAGTTTAGATCCTAGGCCTGTAAAACTACATGCACGCTATTCTTAAAATAACATACAACATTGTATCAAATTGCTGCTCATTAATTTAAATTAAAACCTGGCTATATGATACACATAATTGAGCATTAAGGTGTACTTACGCATTTTATCCCTTTCAAACCTTTAATATTAATGGTCCATAAACCGGAATATTTTGATTAAAAGTATGCCGTACATCTGATATGTTTACACAACTTACAATTACCGAGTAATCTAAGTTGTAATGTCGAGGAACACATCATTACGCGCTTAATTAATTGCAGATGGAAGCGGTTACTTAATGTGGTGCTACGTATTTTAAATGGAGCAATTACGTTGCCTATTCCACAAACCCAGTTTACGGAACATCTCGTAACGACAAATAAAATCAAATAGAAAGAAAAGGCAACTAACTTAATGGGTAGAACTATCACGTCTGCCAACTAACGCACCAAAGTGATTTTGATACTTTTTGCTTTCACGTCATAATTAAAAGAAGGAAGTCTTCTCACATGATTCTTAAAATGTCGTTCACTTTTTCGAAATTGAGTTATTTGTTGTGATGATTAACGACATGTTTGTTCGAATGATGAATGAGATAATTTATAAAAATTGGAGAATGAAATTTAAATTTTTTAATCGTTAACAAATGGAATAAATTGCTTGAAGGATAATCAAATTAATACACCAGAAGAATGGAAAGGGTACACCAGGGGTATTTCAGACGCTGATTAATTGATTGCATATACGAGTGATTGTTTTGACGAGGGAGCATAAGTGTGTCATGAAATAAAAAGAAAGCAATACAGAAATAGATGATCGCGTCATCTTATTACCTCTACTATATTGGGTTTCTCTTTCAAATTTCGTAAATTTCAATCCATATCTGAATATTATATAGTTTTAACTTGTACGACCTTAAATGTCCAATCCTGTTTGCTTTCTTCTTTCCATTATCAGTGTAGGGTAGTTAGTTTGCATTCCTCTTGGAAACACTTCTTGGTTGTAATTTTAATTCAAAATTCCATATCTCTTCATGAGTACATTTTCTGAGGTAACGCAATAGAAAATTAAAAGGTTTGGACATAAATAAACCAATTATAATGCTTCCCTATTGACGGAATACTTTTCTCCATCGATTCCTTTTAGATATCGCCAATTCTGCCAAATAAACGTTTTTTTAATTAAATATGTTTACCTATGTTCTGTGAATTGATTTCAAGGACAAGGATAAACCTGAAGTGCAAGGACGATATTCACAACATCCTAGACATTTTATCTATCTGCAATCAAGCTCCCTTCAGATGCTCCAATTCCCATCCTGCAATTATGAACAAAAAAGGTTCGATAGACTTTACTTGAGCCATTGAAATACCATGCCCCGGGATAAGGTAGGTACAAACAACATCCAAGTTGTTTCTGGGAAGAACTATTACGGGCGAATAGAGCTGCGATGAGGTATAACTCCTTTTTTAATCAAAATCCTTCCAAATGTTCCAAATTCTATTCTGAAGAGTCGTGCAAGTTGAAGGTTTGTTGCCTTAGTCCCTGTTAGACATGAAACCCCATAGTCAAGAGTAAGAAATATACGAACAACATTTTTTAATTAAATAAATCTGAAGTGCAAGGAAGATATGGAGAACATCTTAGATATTTCTATCTGCAATCAAGCTCCCTTCAGATGCTCCAATTCCCATCTTAGAATTGTGAACAAAAAAGGTTCGATAGACTTGGCTTGAGTCATTGAAATACGTTGCCCCAGGATAAGGTGGGTACAAACAACATCCAAGTTGTTTCTGGGAAGAACTATTACAGGCGAATAGAGCTGCGATGAGGTATAACTCCTTTTTTAATCAAAATCCTTCCAAATGTTCCAATTCCTATTCTGAAGAGTCGTGCAAGTTGAAGGTTTGTTGCCTTAGTTCCTGTTAGACATGAAACCCCATAAGCCCAGAGTAAGAAATATACGAACAACATTCATGTTGTTTCTGGGAAAAGTGCTGACAGTTTTATTTACGTGTGATCTACTTCTTCAATCGAAATCCTTTTGCATGTCTTAGTTACCATCCTTGCCCCAAAATAAGGAAAATATGGACAATATCTATGTTATTGAATCTCTTCAAATTTCTCGCAATAAAGTGGCTTCGAAAGAGTTCTTCTTCTAACTCTTCCCCTTTCTGTTTAGACATCGGAAACAACTTTTTTGATCTGCCTTTAGAAACCCAAATCAAGTAACAGTTACTTCTAATAAAAGTGCGTCTGAGAAAGTATCAAGGAATTAGATGATGTTAAGTGATGAATAAAAGGAAATCTTTCATTAAGATCGAATCTTTGATCTTTCAAAATTTGGGTGCAAGTGCAAAAAGCATTTTTTGCAAAATCCGTCTCTTTTTTTCGTCTCTTCATAAAGTGTACCTCCAACACCTCCAGTTTTTTTTTTTTGGCGAGTCGCAAAGTCTTCGCCTCATTTATCTCTAAGCAAAAATAGTACAAGGTGTTTAAATTATCGTTGATTGATCTTTCTTTGAATTAGGCTGTTTTCCAGTTACTAAAAAGCCTCTCATTACTAAATGCAATCATACCTATTAGTTGATAATTAAGGAAACAAGTAACTTTGTGATGTGGTATAAGCTTTCTGATTTATTCCTATGTGAGGGACCGAACATTATTTACTGTCGCGAGCAAGGTTGTCACTCGTCGCCTAGTTGTCATAAAACTGATGAAGCTGAACAGAAACCAGTTTTTTTTTTAAGTGCACACACATAATGTAAATTACTTTCATCAAAGAGCATGCATGAATTAATTGAATCATTTAAATCACTATCGCGATCCAAGGCTATTTTACCACCATTCATTTCGCCTTTGTACTTTTCCTGCTGCTGCCTGTTATTGCTGGTCTTTCTGGTGACTGGTTCTCCGGGTTAGTCATACGCAAGCTCCGGTAGTTGGCGGTCGCGCTGTGCTTGCACTCTCTTTAGATCTAGACACTCGTGCTCGTGAAATGTAGTTCCCTTGCGACATGTAGTAGACATTTCTTGTGTTCGAGACGGTGTTTTGTTATTATTATCATTGTGATGTACCCTAGTTCTTTTATTATCAGTTGCACCCCGTAAGTAAATTTTTCTTACCATTTTTTTTGAAAACACTATGATGAGGTATATGTAGGTATATATTATTTTTCAATTAACGCAGTTTTTCTCAATTACTTCTCCAACAAGAATCGCAGCATAAATTAAAAACAAATTTATGTCTGTCGCACTGCATCTGCTCCGCGCATGATATGTCATGCCTATATCTCGCCGCTCTCAGTATTTACATTCACAACTGGTTTATAAAAGAACTTCGTGCTATAGCTGAGTGTAGCTTCATTGTTTGACAACTTTATCTTTTAATTGATCTGTTAATGTTTTCTTATTTGTTCTTGAGAGTTATCCTCAATCGCACCACCGAACTGTTATGGTCGTGTAACACTTTAATATTATAAGATCCGAGGTGAATTCGATGTGGGTGTCTCTGTTAGTGTGGTCGACAACTACTTTCGCAAAGAACTTATTTAGGTTGAGACTAGCTAGAAATAAGGAGGCGGAAAATATTCGGGCGAGAAATTGTTTACGTCACACTGTACCTATTTTTGAAAATTTGCAAATAATAATCGTATAAGTATTCCTTTCGGAATTAATATTTTATTAATTCCAACATACCTATATATAAAATCTTTCGAAATATAAAAATCTCACCTATAGGAAAATATTTTATAAACATTATACAGACTATATGCTACAATAAAATAGAGTCTACTTTTATGTTCTAACTAGAAATGCGCTTCCACCTCGACACTTTTTATAAAACATGATAAGAAGGAAAAAATTCTTTGCACATTACAATAAATAATGAAAACATTTTTCTCCTGGGACACCTGTATATCGTACAGCAGCGCAAGGCAACAATTTGCAAAAATAAAGTAAGAAAAGGTAAAGCAATCCTTTTAGTAATTTATTTGAAATACCACAGGTGTGCCGCAGGGTTCGATATTGAGTGCTTTCTTTCTTATTGTATTTGCAAGCGACTTTTCCTTTAAGGCGGGAGTAAGAACAACATTGTATGCAGATGATAGATATGTAGATAATTACTTCTGATGATGAAGATAAACGAATGTCAAACAATTATGACTCAATTAATTATTACATTTTTAAACATCACCATCATAAAAATATCAATAATTAATAATTAAAAGGAGTTACTAGCTATAGGATCGAATTTTGTAACTTAGAATTGAAAATCATAAATACAGTGCTTTTCGTCTCGTTAAAAATTATGTGCCTACACTATAGGCCAAAATTTTAAGACCACCTTAGTTTCACCAACTGCAACAGGTATTTGTATATGAAAATTGAATGACGTCTACATTTTAATGTTTCATTCATTTGAGACTCATTCGTTCTCGATAAAGTGAAGGAATTTGAGATCTTTTCCCAATTTGTGAAACATCAGAAATACACTTCTGGACACAATTAAGGGACCACCAAATAAACTTGAAATAACTTTTCTAATTTACAAGTTATTTTTAATAGACTTTTCACATGTCACAAATTGACGTTTGTTAAACACAATTCAAATAGTGTGCCATGAAACAATTAACAATAGCAAGGCATTCTCTGTTAGGAAACGAAAAATCAACAAAAAGGCCTAATTGTTGACACCTTTCTAAGTCATTTAATTAATAAAGCGTGTTTTTTGTTTCGAAAATTAGCGAATTTGTTTGCATTAAGTTAATTAAATATGTCTAGACGCCATTGTAGACCAGAAGAAGTATCCCAAATGATTATTTTTCTTCGTGAAGGATATCCACAGAGAAAAGTTGTTGGAATTCTAAATATCAACAAATCTGTGGTACGGAGGACCGCACCACGGTTCAGAAACTCTGGTAGTTTCAAAAGGAGACGCGGACAAGGTGCTAAAAAAAACAACACGCAGAGAAGATCGCTTTATCGAACTTCAGAGTTTAAGAAAGCGGTTTGTAACATCTCGTGAATTAAAAAATGATCTTCGATTAGCCACTGGAAAAGAAATTTCTACCAAAACAGCAAGAAGAAGACTAAAATAAGTCAATTTGTCTGCTAGAAAACCAGCAATCGGTCCAATTCTCACAGCTACGTACAAAAAACGCTTAAACTTTTGTCAAAATCATCAAGGTTGGGACGAGGGGAAGTGGAACTCCGTTTTGTTTTCGGACGAGTCCAGATTCCTTCTAAGCAGAAATAATCGCCGTGCTCTTGTCATACGAAGACCAGGCGAGCGATTTGCACCATGGTACCATTCGAGAAATTGACAAATTTGGAGGAGGTATTAATGGTTTGGGGTGGCATACAATTTAATGGTCGTACAGAATTGGTTTTGATACGAAATGGGTCGCTAATAGCAAGAAGATATAGAGACGAGATTATTGTACCCCATGTTCAACCATTTGCGGAAAATTTCGGCATTGGATTCAGTTTTATGCAAGACAATGCTAAACCTCGTACAGCTACGTTGAGAGATGCAAATATCCAAAGTTTGGAGCGGCCTGCCAAAAGCCCTGATCTCAATCCTATTAAGCATCTCTGGGATCAATTGGGCAATAAAATTAAAAACGCACCAAGACCACCAGTAACACTTGATGAGCTCTCTAACATGCTTGTTCAAGAATGGGAACAGATACCTCAAGAAAGTATACGAAACTTAATCTCAAGCATGCCAAGAAGATTAACGGCGTGTATTGCTGCAAGAGGAGGGCATACACGTTATTAATAATTTTAGTTTTGTTAACTTGTTAAAAAATAGGATATAAGTTCATGAGAAGACCAGTGGTATTTTAAAGATTTAAAGCATTTTAAAGTTTGTTAAATTTAATAGCCCTTAAATCAACTAAACTCTAAATAAACAACTTAGATTTATATATTTATTCGTTTCATTAAATTTGTTTTGTTTTAAATTTATTTTGAATTTTACTGGTGGTCCCTTAATTTTTCCAGAAGTGTAATTTATTACCAGTTCTTTAACAGTTGTTCTTTATGTCTATTCGAACTACGAGTTTTGACAGTCCCAAACCGTTCAAAACATGCACTCATCAGAGTTGTATTTCTCTGGTCAGAACCAGCGGTTTCGAACAAACATTTTGTGATTCACTGTGGTTAAGTATAATGTAATTAATTAATAATTAATAAATAATAATTGCTAAAGAACTTGAGGTAGCTATCTGCTATCATCAGATTGCGAAATACTGAGCGAAACAGAAGCAGACCACATTCTGGAACACTACGATCTTTAAAAAAATAATTTGTATAGGCAAAGAACGGTCAAAATTCATTACCGAGGTTGTT
Organism: Serrognathus titanus; assembly: GCA_039766575.1. Classification (NCBI taxonomy): domain Eukaryota; kingdom Metazoa; phylum Arthropoda; class Insecta; order Coleoptera; family Lucanidae; genus Serrognathus; species Serrognathus titanus. Next base: position 11,692,967 of record CM077914.1, read on the forward strand.
AATAAAGTAAGAAGATTTCAGGGCTTATAAACTTGCAAACTGGGCAATTCGAGATTGGAAGAAAGTATTGTGGACAATACAATTATTATGATCTGAGGATGTTTAGCGTCACTGTCCATCATCACAGCAGCAGCTTTGAGAAATTCTGTATGGGACAATTTACGTCCCGAAATTCTGCAGAAATAGGTACTGAGGATGACATGTATCATTAATATAAATGAAAATTTGGGAGAGAACTGTCATTGACCTTGGTTGCTATAGCATAGCCTCGTAATATCAAAAATATACAAATATCTTATTAAAGGGATTGACTTGTATCAAGCCTTTCCTTGTAGCATAGCAAATTGTCAGTATTTACATCGAAGTATTCAACATTTCCCACAAATATTCTGGGCTCTCCGTCAATTTGTTCTGGATTATTGCATTCACTTTAACTTACTCTTCCGATTTATCTCATCGCAAGTTGTAATGTATGGTATGATATGAATAAAAAATGGGATTCGTTTTCAGCACAAGAATATTGTTATTACTATGTAACGATCTTAGTTATTATAATATATGAAATATGCAAATATGTAACTGCACTTTTAGTCCAGAAAAGGAAAAAATTAAAGGTAAACATAACATAAAACAATCACCAATAAATCTTAGACATTAACACCTGGTTGCTATATTGCTACTAGGGGGCCGCTATCTTCAGTAAGACGTAATTTTTGTCGCATCAGGGTTTGGACGCTTTCTAAGTCTACTTCTCTAATTTTTTGAAGAATTCTTTGCCGCAATTGTTGTTCATTTTGGGCTTCTCAACCATTATCATACACCTTTCTTGCCAATAGGGTCCAAAAATTTTCAATTGGCTTTGCCTGAGGGACATTTGGAGGGTTATCATTTCTGGCGACATATGGGCACATGGTGGGCTTCCAACCACTTTAGCATAATGCGATGTTGTAACATGATATTGATTTATAAAAATAATCAATTTTGATAGACAATTTCGGATGTATACTTCAGCATTCACTGCCTGGCCTCTTACATGGCATACATAGGGTCTAGGTATGCCCGCCTCAGAAATGGCGCACCACACCAAAATTTTGTCAGAAAATTTTGCTTTCTTTTTGTATCTTACGTCAATGGGACTGTCTTCAATATTATCCGTATAGAAGCCTGCATTTCCAGGAAGTTCTGCATGGTCAAAGGTAAAATATTTCTCGTCGTCCATGATTATGATCCGGTTGTGGACGAAATGACGACATCTCAAAGCTCGGCAACAACCAGGGATTCTGGCTAATTGTGCGGAGTATACCTGGAGCATTTCTTGCGTTTCCTGTATTTTAGACCTGTTCTTGCAATGTAACGAGAAATTGTAGCATTTGAAACGCGGTAACGACTAGTTGACTAGTCTGTTGACTTAAACTTCAGTTAACGCATGTGGACGGCCTGTTTTCGCTAGGTTTATACATGGAATTCCCTCTACGCATTCCCAAATTGTCCGATATTTGGTACTTTTTGAAATATGAAGTCCATCTGCAAGCAGGTTGCAGATTGACTTTCGCATATGTAGCTTATAACGCTATTTCGCAAATGATAAACGAAAATGTGAAATGTCAAACAAATTCACATAACCCCTAGCAACATGTTTCGCCATAGTTGACCAGATGTATTGGTTTTACTATGTCACAGAGAGCATTTAAAAATTTTCCCAAAACTTATGTAACAGGTGTTAGAAGAAATTTCTGAGTTGCATCAATGTCTTCCGAGTTCTGCCGTGTGTTGAACTAGTTGAAGTTCGACATTTCGCTGTTCGTACTGACAGCTTCTTCAGAAAATTCAGTATGACCAGCGAAACAGCGAACACACGACAGAAATCGGAAGATATTCATCCATTGGATACCGGCCGTGAAAGCCTACGACTTTTTAATTTCTGAGTTGTGCAGTTTTCTTTCCTTCTTTATTTTTATTAATGGTCTTAAATTTTTGAACTGCAGTGTATGTTGGCTTCTTTTAATTCAACCTTAACATGTTTAGGTACCTACCATTTCGAATTTATTTATTCAAATTCAATTCCGGAACCAAATTCAATTAGAGCTGTCCAAATTAGCTATTTTTCTTTTAGCTCGTGTTCAATTTTATCCTATGAAATACGTCGGTTAAGTAGACTATTAGCATTTTGTAGATTAAGCGTTTCGTGTACTATTCCGTAAATAAAAATTTGAAGATTTCAAATTGTTGATTGAGCGCGTCAGGTAGACTCCTGACAGGAACAAATGTGACTTCTTTACTTTAATTTTTTCGTCTTTTCAATACAACTGAGAGGAAACAGTTCCGACCAAGAGGTTACTACCAAAAAAGACACATGAGATGACTTTCTTTGTACTTCCTACAAGCCTGTGGGCATATATCTTAATATTAGTATGCTTCCTGTTGGTTATCCTTAAATATAATAAATAAATATCTAATTCTACTTACTTTTTTTTCGTTTTAAGTTTTTTTTTCTTTCTTTTTGCTTAAGAAGCAAATCCAGCTATGTTCAGTAGGGAATATGCGTATATCTCCTGCAACATAATTGAGAAGATTATTTTTAAGGACGAGGGGCACTTTGCGTTGTAAGAAAGTAGCAATATTTGTTTGATTTCCTTAAATTAAAGAAACGTCTCAATGATACTAATAAAACACCATTCAGTGAAGACCTAATGCTAAATTATAAGAGACAACATAAAATTGATTAGGAAACAAAACTGTTATGTTGTTCGTTTGAATAGTAAATCACTTGCCCTAAAATGTTTTGATCTGACAATTCCATTAAAGCAGAATATATTTTAATTGCACGCTTGCCGTGGCAATTTTGCTCCGCCATATTTTAGTTGGAGTAATTGGTTTAATTTTTCGTCTGTACTTGACATACCTTCTTAATTAGTTTGTTTACATCGCACCTGTTGAATACAATAGGAACTAAATCTCCGGGTACACTCTGGTTGAGAATAAAGATTAACCGCTAGACACTTCATGCCTAATTTATTTTAATTTTAATCGGTTTTCGTATTGAAATTAGATGCAGTATATGTGTAGCTTTAAACTTTCAGTGTGTGTGAGATGTTAACTTGCGACCGATAACAAAAGAGAAAGGTTAACTAATAAATAATCACAGAAACGTTGTGAATATCGTTGGAATAAAATTAATTTATTTTATATCAACATAAATTAGTTACTTTCGAAATTATTACACAATATTATTTCATAAATATACAAACGTAGTTACAATATAAACGCATTAAAAATGCTCAGTGCACTTAATAGTATATTAATATGCATTAAGATGTTGTGTGTCCCACATTTACCAAATGTCATGCTAAAGTATTCTCGTAATTTTTTGTAGCTACGTACTTTATTTGTTTGCTGTAGCAAATCTCTTATTACATACTTACTTACTTACACTTACCATGTGTACATACATAAGTATATTAACAAAGACGAAACGACCTAGTTTCTTGTCATATAAGATTAAAAAGAGTGTCAACTCACTTTTTGCGTGACATTGCGTCTGATTTGGACCGTCTGTAACATGGATCAATCAGATTATTTATAATATTTGTATACGAACAGCAATCTATAATATAAGAAAATGAACGGATGTACGGACTTAAGGGGCATACGAAATTTCAAAAGGTCATAAAGCATGCCTGAGGATGTCATATCACTTTATTCATCAGGGGCCACTAGGCTTGTTTTTTTTATTGACGTTCCCTCTTAGTGATTTTTAAAAAAGACCGCATTATATTCGAATTTTCACACAATACCTAATAGTATATCCTGGTTCTTGGAAAACAAAAACTAAATTCTTTTCTTGCTCGAAATAAATTGAAAGACATTAGTCTCTCTGACTTGCAGATTTTATTTATTTTAGAATGGATTTGGTATTTCCTTGCGATTTCGTGATTTCACTCCCTTTTGTATTACGTAATTGGGAGCGGGCTGTCAGTTTTTACTTAGCCATATTTACACTGCTGAGGTTATAGTTCAGTCACCGCACTATTTATAGCCGCATTCTTCGAAGTGTTCGTTTATATAAAACGTTTGTTATTGTGTAACTATTTCGAGGATAATTATTTATTTATTGTGTATTGCCCCCACAAGGGAATGTGTTTTTGTTTGAATTGTTGTAGTGCCTTAATATAATAAACTCTTCTCAGTTATATTAAAACAACGCGAACGTTAATATCAGGATATTTAAATCAGAAATAAATTATCTTATGATGTAATACAACTCAGTTAACAGCTGTTGATTGTTGTCTCTTTCTGCCTTGCCCAACATCGTTATTTTTCTTCGTCTATGAAGACACTTTTCTGCTATTTCTGTGTTTCAATACTTCTTTGGTTGTTTGCTCATGTGTTGGGTTATCTTCTTTCATCATTTTTCTGTGTTCCAATACATTTTTTGGTTTCTCCACATTACAATGGTTTCATGTATTATCTTTACTTTAACTATTTCTTCGCGTTCGTCTGTGGAGACATCCTGTTACTTCCTTTATCTTCTCATCTTACCCAGTAATCTTTCTTCAACCTATTCCTAACAATTTATTTTACGCTAGTCAAGCTATAATTTTTTATTTATTTAATTGCACATAGAAAATTAAACATCTGCATCTGGTATGCCTACACTTAAAAGCCTTAACGAATGCAGGCAGCATGTTTAACTGCATTTTCGCAAATCAGACGTGAATTCATAAACGTCCAGTGTCATTAAACCGTTGAACTTAAGTATAGATTGAGTTACGTACGTACGTACATACGTGAGTGTGACACACATATGAGAATCAAGATACTGAATATTAATTATAAAGTATATTGAACGCCACACTGTGTGAGAACATCATATAACGCGCGCGCATTAATTAACGAGGCAGTCAAGTTTTTGCTTTCGTAAATAAACAATAAATTTCCGGCCGTTTATTTCACTTCCTTAAAATGTAGGTTAAGACGGAGATGATATATGAAGACACTTTCACACGGCGTGAGCGCATGAAATCAGATCTGATGTTATTTATATTCTATCTGTACGTTGCAGGTGAGTCTTTCTTTTGTAGGCTCTCCTCTGAGATTATGATTTACGAGAAAAGGAAACTGGCGACGTTAATCAAGCAAATTTAATGTTATTTATGTGGTGGTTTTTCCTCCTCAAATAAAGGATGGTGTTCTCTTAAAAGTAGGAAACGGCGCCTGTTTATTTTCCTTGTCGGTTTTCCGGACAAATATGTGATTAACATTATGCACGTATGGATTTTCTACTTTACTGATACGTATAAATTAGATCATGGAAAAGTTTTAAACTGAGAAAGGGGGGGGGGATCAAGTTTGAATTTTCAATATTACTTGGCAGTTTTGGACAATTCACCTCTTACCCAAGATGGTTCTCTATTATTCTGCAAAAAGGAAAAGAAAAATAAGAAGGTTTTGTGACTCTGTGAGAAGGGAATAACAAGAAAAAATAATATCATAAGAAGAAGCAAAAGGGTTTGTTCAGAATTGGGAAAGTACGTAAAGACCAAGTATGTAAGATAAACTCCTCCAATGAAAAGATTTAAAAAAAATCGACAAATCGTAAGAATTTGAATTCAGTACCATGTAGATCCTCCTCTAGCTCTTATTACTCCTTCCATTCGTCTGGGCATGCTATTAATTAAGTTGTGAATGGTTACCTTGAGGAATATTCTCCCTCTCGACAAGAACGACCTGTTCGAGTTCCCTAAGATTCATCAGAGCAGGTATGTGGCGCCTAACTGTTCGTTTTAGTGCATCCCATAGATGCTCTATGGGGTTCATATCTAGGCTTCTCGGTGCTCAGTCTATAGTGGGAATATTCACGAATCGAAGGTAGTCCAGTACCTCTCTACCAACTGGGGCCGAGCGTTATTTTGCATAAAAATGAAATTGTCTCCGATTGATTGGGGAAAATGACATCACATGTTCTTCTACGATATTTTCTACGTAGAAATGTGCATTCTTGGACCTCCCCCGTATAGGAACCAAATCCGTGCGACCATCGAAACAAATTCTTCCCCAGAACATTATTGATCCACCAAAAAATGGGATCCTCAGAGAAATATTGCAGACAGCAAACCTCTCCTGGCCTCCGCCAGACTCGTCACGTCCATCTGGTGAATTAAGACTTGCTCTTGTTTCGTCTGAAAACAAAACTCGCCTCCAATTTACGTGTTCCCTTGCAAAACGCAGTCTAGTAAATCCCTATGTGCCCTAGTGAGCAGTGGTGCAAAAGCTGGTCTTCTGTTGTTCAATCCTTCTTCACTAAGCCTTCTCCTGACCATTCGTTCAGAAATTGTTACATTTCGAGTTACTGCTAGCTCTGCTTAGCTCTAAACTGGTAGAAGCCTGTTTCTGTATAAGATGTCGCTCATCTCTTGCATCTGTAGACTTCTTACGACCTTGCCCTGGGGTTCTATAATAACTTCCAAGTTCATTGAAACGTTTAACTGTTCGACTAATTGTTGATTGTCTATCTCCTAACAAATTAGCCACATATCGTTGACTACGTCCCTCGTTAACTGGAGTTACCGCTTTGATTGTTTCGTCTTCTCTTTTAAGTTGCGTGGACGCTTCATTTGTTCTGCTCTAAGTGCACTGGACGAAGTGTTTTAGTCACTTAATGATATTAAATTTGGAAAAAAATCACTAGCAAAACTGAATTTATTGCCTTTTACAAATCACTTTAAACAGCGATAAATTTCTTATCAACAGGCAATCGTAAAATGTTACTTTCCTTCTGTCAAACAATTCCAATTGTTTATCAGTTGTGACAGAGGATATCCTAGGCCAACCAAATAAAAAGTTTAATGACTTAAAACTTCGAAAAAATAAAAGTAATAATGAGAAGTTTTGCTGATGCGTTAACTTTGTCCAGGAGTTTAGTTAAAATGGTTTCAATTGAAGATGTACTACTTTTGAAATAAACACCCAAGCGAAGATATCTCTTCTTCTTCGAAGAGCTATAGGCCCAAAGGGAATCTACTACATACGTTTTTTAATGTTTTTTCCGTGGAAAAGAATCCTGCATGTGTGACGCCTTATACATACTCATTCCAGGAGCATTTGTCGTAGCTTCTTTTTCTCTCAAGGTGTTCCTTGCCTGTTCATGAAGCTATGGGCCAAAGGTACATGTTTTTGTCTATGAAAATATAGCTGGTCTTAATTCTTTCGAGCGGGCAAAAGGACGACCAAAAACGAAATGATAGGACCAATGATAACGACTTGGATGTTAGAAGAGAAAGAAAGATCGGGAACAAGAAAGTAAAATCACATTCAGCCGCATGGAGATGATACCTAGAATCGAAATAAGCACCTTCGTTCATTGGGCCTTAACCCTTAAGTAGTATGGCTTGGATCCCAAACACTTAAGATATGGCAGGGTCAAAAGTGACCCCCAATGTTTTTGCACAGTAAAGATTTTGTTACACGTTATTCAACTTACGGCAATGTAGATATACACTTTTTTAACATTTTTGAGAGCACAGAAAAAAAATATAAGTTTATTGAAAAAAGTAGAACAAAGAAAAAATCTGCAAAATAAACATTAAATCAACAATAACTTATCAAAAATAATTTTTTTCGTAACAGAATATGTGAAGCTTGGCTTGAGAGTAACTCAGCTTGAACATTCTATAAAAAAAAGGATTGTAATCGCTACATCTGCAGAAATCACAGCATATATATATATATACAAAGGGAAAAAAATGTCACTAACGTTTGTTACCTTATGCTACTTCACAATTTTGACATGTAGTGATTGTCCTGCTGTGATTTTTGCAGATGTAGCGATTACAATTACTACACAAAAGACTTTCGTTTTTCTGGGAATATGAACAAATGAAACATCTTACCCTTTTGACACCACGTGCTGTCCTAGTTTCATGAGGTTGGCGTTCTATGACAGGTTCCGTCAGATTGGCGATTTTGCAAATAACAAGGTGTAGTTCTCTAGGTATAGATTTCTCAAGAACTCGGCGCATCAACTGCTTCTGAATAAGATTGCGCCCTAGAGTGGTTAGAAATTGTCTTCTCTCCATAGTTTTGTTTTGGGCAATACTATTGAAAATTATATTGGAATTTACTCCTGCGATATCCATAATTCGAAATCATATAACTAAGGGCCAACGTCTTGTTCGTCTTCCAACCTTATAGTTTGAACACTTTTGGTCAAGTGAATCTATGCCGCCTTTTGTTGAGTTATAGAAATGTATAATTTCCGACTTGTCATTATCACAAACGGTGTCAGTGTGCTGCATGGAAGATAAAAGTATGGCGGCACGATTTTTTTCTGGGACATATGACACAAGAGTTAAATCTTTAGTGAACCCAAACAAATACGATTTCTAAGGTCGTTGTTTCTGTGGCAAAAACGAGAATGGAAGTTCACGTTTGTTTTTCCTCATAGTGCCAACAAACGTGAGTTTGTGTTTCTGTAGTTCGGTGACTAGTTCCAACGACGTGTGCCAATTATCCGCTGTGACATTCCTGTTGGAATTTGCTACTGGCGGAGTAAGAGCAAGCACATCCAATGTGAGAACAGCCAGTTTTTTAGGATTTCCTGTATGTGTATTTTTACCAGTGAAGATAAAACCATTGAACAGATAATGCGTCCTAGCATCACACAGGCATTGCATTTTTACGCCATATTTATCTGGCTTATCTCTTAGATACATTTTGAAGCTGCATGTTCCTCGAAATGCTATGAGCATTTCGTCTATAGTTAGATACTCACCACAACTATAATTAGACTGACAATTGATTATAAAAAAATTGTAAATCTCAGTTATGGCTGCAAGTTTGTACCCATTACTGATTCTTTCTAGTCTAGTTCTCCGTAGGGCACAAAGTAAAAAATTGAAACGTTGCATAGACGTAATTGACCGAAAAATATCTCGTCCCGTTCCGTCTCTAGCAAATAAGGATTTTAGGTCTTTATGTTTGGACTTGAAAACTCCCGCCAAATATAAAAGCCCCAGAAATGCTTTCATTTCAATCACGTCAATATGTTTAGTACACTGACAAGAAAGGTTATGAAAATTATATTTCTCAGACATTTCCGTAATTTGTGCATTAGTATGTTCTAAGAGAATATTTATAATGTCTGTATCAATAAAACATTCCCATGATTGCACTGGTGAAGACGGTTTTGTGAGACGGGCTTTGCCTCTAATGCCTGGCAATTGAGTCACAATGTTACTAGCACGTGTTTTACGTGTTGTTGCCCATTTGTATTTATTTTTCCCGTAATAATATTTTTTGTTCTTTTCATTGTCGCCACCTTGGTTCACTTCCACATCATCACTCTCATCCCTAGATATATCATCGAGCTCAACCTCTGAATCAGTATCATGGTCGCTATGTTGGCTAGGACAGTCGGAGACCTCACTGCCACTACTTAATCCATTATCTATTATATCTTGAGCAATCGCTTCCAATTCAGTCTGTTCCTGCTTCCTCTGGCACCAACCATTTTAAAACTTTCGCAATACACTGTTTGCTACACTCGGACTAAGGTTACTAAGCTACTGTTTACACAACATAAACACAATAGAATTTGATAAAATTTTGTACATTAATAGATGCCTATTCAACTAGAGAATACAAGGAAACGCAGCTGGTGCCATCTATATTTAGGTAGCGTAATCAAAAATTCAAACTCTGTAGGATCAAAATTGACCCCACCATACTACTTAAGGGTTAACCAACCAACCAACAAGATACTTTGTGGTATGTGCAAATGATCTGTGGTGATTAAAACTAATACAAGACCCATCAACTCCTAGATACGATGGGGACAATGTATTAGCTCAGTCAAATTGAGTTGTTGGTTACACATAATAATAACGTATGTTTACTTTCTTGAGTAGTTTTATTCTCGATGTAGGTGCCTACATATTTAAATCTTCTTTAAAAATTCGTAACGAGTATTATTATAGAGTCTGATTTCTCTAATACATACATACATTTGTGTAAGCCATTATCACTTTCGCTTTGGCAAACACTTCAAAGCACCTCTTATATCTCAACTAATCAAAAAGCAACCAAACCGTAACCGAACGACTCTCGTTCAATTCTTAAACTCTCTCATCTTACAACGTCCAACTTTCTTTATTAAGTAGCAAGTCGGTTGATTAAACAAATTGATATTTTTCGTATTCGTAAACTAGCAGTCATTGTATGCATAGAAAGTTGCAAGCAGATAATCTACGTTCTCGATATGGCACACGGCTTTCACTCGATTTTAATGCCGAATTAAAAAAAAAAAAAAACGCTTGTTATTATAATCTCTAAATAACTCAAATCTCTCCTTAATAATTGAACTGAAGAGCGGCGTTGCGCTTAAAATATGGCCGAGGAATTTTGCATACGGCTCACAAAAGAGGGTTGTTGAACCTGTCACGTTGCATCTCGACTGCATGCATACAGTCGCTAACATGTCCAAGTAAAGTCTATACATATACCGTTGTGAATATTCAACCTGCATAAGAAATAACGCGATCGAGATTATATTGCGCAAGAGAAAATATAATAGAATAACGCCGGAGTAGGTGAAAGGTATGTTTATTTCATGCAGTTAGCAACTGCAATCAAGGCAAACAATTCAAATAAGTTTTTTTTTTGAAGTATTCAGAGGTAACTGAGCAGAAACCAAATGGGGCAAGGCAGTTGTTAAAAATTTAAAAGAGTCGTTTGATGTGTAACAACGTAACATAAAACGTTTGTTGAACTTTATTTTGTCACATCGCGTTCAACAACCGTTTTTTTTACGTGAACACAAAGCACAATTTAGAAACCGTTGTAGATATTCAAGTCGTGTGTTAAGAACATGTTTTTTATAGTAACAATGACTTACCAATATTGTTAGAGTGCTGCGAATATGGGTTTTTAGTTACGATCTTAGGGATTGATATTTTGAATTGTACATCAAAGCGATGCTTAAAACAAGACACAAATGCTCGTCTTGTCTTTAGAATTCGCATGACGCTTTTAGGATATACAATATAATTTACTTATACAATTGTTTTGTCGTTTCTCAGTTGAAAGACACTCATTGTTCTGAAAATTGAGCAAACGTCCGTGTTAATTTCGTTAACACCATGACACAATCAATTTCTTTATTCGGTTATTACACGACCGTTCTAAGAAATGATGTGAGACATGTATTCCAGATTTGTTTCCTGCGCTGCGTAAAGTTGGTTAACACATCCTATCGCTTCATTGCTATTTTATTAATAATATGTATATGATTTAAAGATAGTGTTGGTAATAAAACAAACAATGTGACGTTCGAGTATGCGTCGCATATCCGTGGGAACGCTTTTCTCGATAAAAGAGCCAACGTTTTACTTAAGCCGCGTATACACTATGCGAATGGAAAAGAACCCCCCTCCCGCGCCCCAGTAGTCCACATTCACATTACATCATTCACGATTTGGAATTTCGTTTAAATTAAGTAAATAAACAGTGAAGCCTTCTCTCCAATGATACGTTTAATCGTACATCATTCGGCTTTCATTTATTCAAGGTGTATGCGGCTTTATTTTCTTCCAGTTTTTGATATGGTTCTATTTTTATAATCTTAATCGTCTTAAATTATCTATGGTTGCATTTGCTTGGCTCGCCTGTTATTAGCTTTTCGCTGCTCTGTCCTCCGGTAACTTCAGAAGACCCAGTCATCCGATTCCTTTCCAATCCTTCTTGGTTCTCCTCTTTTTATTTGCCCATTATCCATAGTTTGGAACCGTAGATTATTACCGGCCTCTTGATTGTTGATGCATTTTTGAATTAATAATTTCTTTGTTATAAATTTACTTTAAGATTATGATATAAATCATTTTGACTAAGTTCGGGGGAAAAAAGGGAAAAACAACCAGTCGGTTTACGTCGTGCTTTTGTAACAATCATCACAATTTATGGTGCACATCCGTTCGAAATTCTACGTACAGGTAGTTATTGGCGGTTTCACGTATGTGCACCAGTTAGCAAAGAATCTTTAACTTGAAACCGCAGAGGTATTAAATTTCTGTACAGTTAAACTCGTTATCTCGGAAAGATGAAGGCACACGTGCGTCGCCGGACAAAGAGTGTCTTCGCCACAAATAATGTGGGAATTGGTCTGTGGGACCACTGATTATTATATGCTTGGCAGTCGCATAACTAGTCGGAGGCTGCGATTCGTAACTATTGCCAACCTCTTTCGCAATTAGAATTCACGTTTCGTAAGTTATTAATTAAAAGAGGCCAATGTGATATTTCCACGTGTTACGCATGGAAAAAATAAAGTTAAACTTAGATACTTGCTATTCCATCATTGATAAATTTATTAATAAGTTATTGATTAGTGATCAAGGGATGCAGAAAAATAAAGGAGTTATTGAAAACTGATGTCAATGATGCATTGAGGAAAAGAAGAAGAGACAGAGAAATCAAATTGTTCGTCAAAAATAAATACCCTATTTGTCTAAGGTAAGAGGATAGCAAAAATGATGTGAGGAAATACAAATGGAACGATGAAAACTGATTCTGTTGGAAGCAAATGACTATGAAATGAATATGAAAATGGCAAAATGAGAAATAAGAAGAGGAAGACTGCTTTCCTAGATGTCAATCAAGATTTTGCTAAAGACTGATATGAAGGCTAATTGTACAAAATCAAAGAAAAACTTCTACGTCTTACTTATCAGATAGCTAAAGTAGTAGCAAGATAGCTACCTATCTTATATCCCATGAAATCTTGAGTGCTTCTGGAAAGTGCCTTGAGGTCCGTATTATAACTTTTGCTTAGTGCAGCCCGAAGAGTAACCTTCGCAGTTGGAAGTCAGTCCATCAAGAAAGCTACAAAGCAGTTTGATTAAAATGGAGAAATGGACGAGAAAATGGACAGAAGCCTCACGCCATAAAATAACTTGGAATCAAGTAAGAACGTATTAGCTTGTTGGTAGGCACTCACAATTATCCATCGAAAATACCCGTTTGAACTCATGTGATTCAGCAGTGAGCCACGCAGGTCATTCGAATTTGGAAATTTTCAACAGTTCCAAAATAAACTTCTGAGAGCCCCATGGTTTATTCCGAATGCCACTTTTGAACGAGAACTTCAAGTTCTCTCAATGAAAGAAGAAGAAAGTGTGTAAAATTATGTCATTTACTTATTGCCCAGATAACAAACAGTAATAATTATAAAAGAATACGAAGGTCGAAAAAATTGAAGAGGAGTTACTGACTAAAAATATTTTTCCATGTAATAAGGAGAATTCCAAAGAACTAATAAAAGCAATGGAAAAGATAGATAAAGAGATCAGATACTTTGGAACTTCATAAACGAAGAAAAAACTAAAACATGTGAAAATGGGGAGAGAAAATAAGGAAAATGAAGAGATGTAATCAATTAATAATAATGGCATAAGTTTGAAATAGTTTGCTTCTTCAATTATCTAGGGACAACGGCATAAAAAAAAACAGAGAGTAATAGAAGGATTTCAAAAAGGAATCAAGTATACGGCATAAGCAAGACATTACTTATGAGTAAAAATATTAGTAAAAAAAAAATTAACCGTTTATGAGTCACTTACGTAATGGTGGCGACAATAAACAATAGAAAAAAGGAAGAAGACCTAAAGGTAAACGGAGAGGAAAATGATGAGACCAAAGTAGGGCAAAATTGAACAAACGATAGAGGAAGAAAAGCGAAAATAGAGAATGGGAGGGAGGAGAAACCTTAAGATATATAAAAGCATAACGTTTGAATTGGGTAGGACATGTATTGAGAAAACAACCGATAGAAATGGTTAGAAACACTGGCCAAGAAATAAAGGAAGACCACGAAAGAGATGGCGAGACGGAAAAAAGAGGACATGGACTTAACTATCCTGAAAATAAATTTAGCTGAGACCCACAACAATCTGGAACACCAACTAAAAGTAAACGAAGAGTAATCCGCATCAACAAACGAATTTAAACGCCTAATGAGTGAATGGGTTGATAATGATGAGATATTGAGATTGGTCGTCTTGGTTCAAAGACGGTCAATCGGCAAATGTCATGTTTTGGATCAACGAAGGCAATAGATCGTTGTAATCTTTCCTTCCAGTCGATACAACCATTTAGACCTGGAGCTTTTCACCAAAAGTCAAATGCGTAGAGTCGTTGATTGCGAAGGTAATTCAAGTTACTAAAAGGACCTGTGGAAGGTGGTCCAAATAAAAGTAATTGAATGCTTTGAACCTTGAAATAATGTACACTAGGTATGCTTCTAGATATAGTCCTATTTTGTTCTTGTGGCTATTTAATAAAAATTTTGCTCTCTTCCTGCTATATCGTTTAAAAAAAGCTCAAACCCAATGAGAAGTGATGGAAATAGGAAACGATGATCAACGAATGCCATTTACGGATAAGATAGGCATTGGTATTAACGAAGGTAAACAAGATGTGACATACATCGTAATAAAATTGAGTAATGAATATGGAAAGAATAAAATATAAGGCAATATGATTTGCATATCGAACGAGGAATAGTTCAGTATGCAAGGTAATACAAACTCTCCAAGGACGTTTGAAGATACGATCCCGTAGGGGAAAGGTGTTCCTAGTTAATCGATCAATTCTCATCGAGAAACCCTTAATTTATAATTTCGAGTTGTAAAAGGACACTAGAATCCTTAACGCCATTGTAATCTACTGAAATCCTTTTTTACAGAAGCACACCAAGAACATGAGGACAGAAATACCTTTTCAGCTTTCATTCAGTAGTGATCCAATTCCAATTTTACGCTGCGTTATTTATGTGCTCTTCGGAAATGCTGGGAAAGATTTTTTATTGACGTTACACAACTATCTAAAGTATTCTTGATTACTTATTCCAAAATGCTTATAATTGGTTAGTTTGAATTCCTCTAAACAGTTCTGTTGGTTTATACATATATTTGGGATGCATTCTTCATAACAAAAATTGATGAGGTATTATTTCTTGATATTCTGTATGTACTTAAAGCGAAGCTTCACACATTAAAAAATTTGAACCCGTAAAAGCAGGATGCAGGATTTAACTAATGTCAAGTCAAACAGTAATTTTATTGTATCGTAAAAATCCGTGATAGAGATTTCCAATTAGCACCGCCAGGAAATGGAAGCAGTTTCTCACGACTTCGACTTCATAAGATGGCTTCTCTGAACTAATCCTGTTCTTTGTCTATTAGCTGTGAATCGAAGATAAATTACGCAAGCCAAAACCTGTAAGGAACTGCACATTATAAAAGTGGGGCCTCTTTAAGTAAAGGTTAACGTGTAAATAGCGAAATGCACTTAACGTTTGTGTACTTTGCATGTAATTCTTTTGGGTGTGGTTTAACTTTAATAGAATGGAAGTCCATTACTGTTAATTACACTGTGTTGCTATGCAAGAAGTTATTAAATTATTTAGGCTGGATTTATTGCAGATACAAGAAGCTACTGCTTACTGTTTACAAACGGCCTTATATGAATGTCGTATTACGTTTAATTTTTCTATAAATGTTTCAATCTATGTACAAATACAGCCTTACGTTCGTGCAGTCGACTCGCTCGATTACACGGCTTACATAAACTTTCTTTTCGTAACCGAAGTCCGTATTGGAGTTGTTCTATTTCGCAGCCGGAAGTCGTATCACACATAACGAGGTTCGCTACATCGAGACGTACTGTCACTAGAAAATAACAGCTTTCAATTGCAGGAAGCCGACTTTTTATTACGCACCGTTATTTCACGCATTTACGAATCTCCAGTGTTACGACGACAAAAAAAAGGCCCTGAAAATTGTACAAAATTCTCCTGCGAGAGTAACGTGAAAAAAAGAAACAAATGGACTGATGATGGTGATGAAATAGAAAGGAATACATTTGTCGGTTAGTTAATTTTCAAGCAGTTCGGGGACTGACGTTAACGACTATTTTAAAACGAAAGGTGTTGACATTTATTTGCACAAAAAGTACTAATGTTGAGAATAAAACAATTTTGAGTCACAAGCAGCGCTTGTGTTTAAATATAAAAGTAAAATAAATAATGTATTATATAAATATGTGACGTGACTTAACTTTGGTCTAATAATAAAAGGCTATTTAGTGACATTGTCTTACTATTCGCAGTAGGGATGTTTGAGCTACCTGGGTACCCGTATAGTGCTCGGATAATCATATTAGCTCGTATAGGTTTGGATATTTTAACTTAAAGGATACACAAATCTTACACGAGATGATGTCCAAGAAAAAAATGATACCGCGATAATAATTATACGGGTAGCACTCGGGTACTCGGATACCCGCTGTCTTTCTTAGTTTCCCTACTTCTACTCGGGTAATAACGGGTACCCGGGTAAAAAAATGAGACCCGAGTAATATTTATATGAGTAGTACTCGGATACCCGAAGTCTTTCCTAATTCGCAGCTCTGAAACCTTCTGTACCCTTTAAAATGTGCACTAAGTTGAGTTTTATTGCATTATTGTCAGAAACTTTAGGAGTGTAATTTGGACACAAGCATGTTTCAACAACCCATATGCTATTAGCAAAACGCGGACTAAAAAGTACTGTCCGTCACTGTGCTAAGGGAAGGTCAATTTCAATCAATTGCATTGAAAATATGTCCTTGATTGGTCGATACGCTTAAACTTGCGTGGGGGTAATTATATAAAAATTGAACCAATATCTATTGTTTTATCGTAAAAGTTGTGAGCTGGCTTTGTGACGTGTCACAGTGGCAGGTACTTTTTAATCCGCCTTTGGTTATTAGTGCAAAACCGTAACTGACAATTAACTACTAAATTTGAGCTGCCGTCTCCATTTTGTACCCTTTGCTTCTTTACTAATCCATGATTAATAATGGACTAGTTTCTTTATTTCTTCAAAGTTGGGTCTGGTTTCTTATAGCCTTGTCATCAACTTAAAAATCCCACAATGTGAGAAGAACCTGTGGGTGGAGCTTTAATGTTGCTTATGCAACGCAGGTTCCTTACAAACATGTTTCAACAATCCATATGTTATTAGCAAAGCGCAGACTAAAAAAAAGTACTGTCCGTCGCTGCCCTAAGGGAAGGTCAATTTCAATCGGTACGAATTGCATTGAGAATACGTCCTTGATTGGTCGATACGCTTAAACTGAGCTTGCGTTGGGATAATTATAAAAACATGAAACAATATTTATTGTTTTATCGTAAAAATCGTGAGCTGGCTTTGTGACGTATCACAATAGCAGGTACTTTTTAGTCCGCGCTTTGGTTGTTAGTTCAAAACCATAACTGACAGTTAACTACTAAATTTGAGCTGCGGTTTCCATTTTGTACCCTTTGCCTCTTTATTAATCCATGATTAATAATGGACTACTTTCTTTATTTCTTCAAAATTGGGTCTGGTTTCTTATAGCCTTGTCATCAACTTAAAAATCCCACAATGTGAGAAGAAACTGTGGGTGGAGCTTTAATGTTGCTTATGCAACGCAGGTTCCTTTCAAATTGCGAGATCTCTACTATTCTATACTTAGGCTTGACTTCCCAACATGGGAATTCCAGAATCGTACCAACAAATAAATTTGTGGTATTACCTCTCATTATTAGATAATACACAAGCGCTTTTCTGTGACTGCTTAACCTTTGGTGCTTTTTTGGCGAGTTTAGAATGAAACTGTAAAAGAAATTTTGATGTACGCCCTTCTAAGAGGTCCTGTAACATGTCATCTGTCAGCCAACCCTTTACTCTTTAATGTTCTTCTAAAACTTCGTGGTGATTCTGCCACATTCTGTGCCCTTTACGGCTCAATCCTAAGCTGATTATTGGTTTAAGGCGTAGCCAGATGAATAAAAGGGTCACTTACTTTTGGATTAGACTTGGATGTATTTGCCGTCCTTCCTCTTTTGTCATTTTATAAAATCAATTTAAGAAAAATGTTTACCCTTTTTTGACTTAACCATGAGAAGTTTAGTTGAATCTAAGAATAAATTGAAAGTATATACGAGGTCTGACCAATAAGTAATGAGACTGATTTTTTAGCCACGCTTGTGGTAACACTGCGAACCTGAAACTTCGGTCGTTTAATCTCCCATCCCTCCTCTATCGATATCGCGACTTTCGTACGTTCGTTAGTTCTCCAGCTGTGTTGTGTTTTCGACAACGTGTTTGTAAGGCGTAACAACAACGTAATGTTGAACAGCGGTACGCGATTAAATTTTGCGTTAAACTCGGCGATTCTGTTACGGAAACGAGTCATTAGAGTCCGTCCAGAGATTGCCAAAACGTGGATCCTTCATCATGACAATGCTCCATGCCATCGTGCCTTCAGTGTGTCTCAGTTTTTGGCCTCTAAAAACATCGCAGTGTTGCCGCAAGCGCCCTATTCGCCGGAAATGTCACCCTGTAACTTCTTCTTGTTCCCCCAAACAAAATTGGCCGTGAAAGGAACGTATTTTGAGTCCATAACTGACATCCAGATCGCCATGACGAGGGTATTCCAGGACATTCCAGTCGAAGCCTTCCAGAAATGTTACGAAAGCTGGAAGAAACGTTGGAACCAGTGTGTAGTTGTGGGAGGGAAGTAGTTTGAAGGGGATCACATCAATATACCTTAATTTTTAAATATACGTATTTTATGGACTTAGTCTCATTACATATTGGTCAGACCTCGTATCTCTATCTTTTAAAGGGGCGAAAAGGGCGCCCTTCTCGCTTCAAATATATTTTTAGAAAGGAATGGTATATTTTCAAATCTATTTATTAACTACAATTGCAATTTGGATACATACATTAATAGAATTGCCTCTTGACGCCATTTCCTCAAAATTAGTCTAGCCTTGAATTGCAGTAATGATCAGTAGTACCCACACTTGCACTCCACAAAACCAACATGAAGATGTGACACATACTTCTTATTAGATATTCATAAATCTGTTATCTGCATGCTCTTTGGCGACTGTCTGGCGAAGAGTAAAGTGAAGACAGACTCACCTGCAAAAAGAAAATTGATTCTTTCACTGTCCGGTGGTAAAGACCCCATTAAGAAGAGATCTTGTCCCAAATCATCTAAGAGTCATATTGACTTTCTTTTGACAATTCGTGGCGTTATTGCTACGTTCTCTGGCCTTTGACCTCAACCCTAAATTGTTGTTTTTGGAAATGATGTTTTTCGTTGCTTCCAGTCTCCTTGAGTCATTTCGATACTCAAAAATTGATATGCAATATTTAGCCCTAATTGTCCCAGTAGCTTCCTAAACATAACCTTGATTATTGATTACCTACAGCTCCGAAAACTTTCGCCAACAATATTCCCGTTTCCTTCTGTTTCTTCTTCAAATTTTTCCTTTCTCTACTACTGGTCTACTTCGTCTTAAATTTCCTCTCTCTTTCTGAGATGACATTGGTGTTATCCATTTGGGATTGCATTCTTAAATATTCCAGCCAGAATTAAGGCATAGAAAACGATATTTTTATATGGAAAATTTAATACCTGACTACGCCACATTAAGATCAACGCTAATAATACTTTGTAGACTTTTTAATCACTCAGTATTTTTTAGAAAAATAAAATTGCCTGGCCTTACAAATTGCTACACCATAGATAACGGTGCTGATGTTAGTGAAAGATTTATTATGTTTTCACATTAAACGTGTTTGTTTAACTTCAAGCCAAGCACTGTATATATACAACTCCAAATATTTAATGTTACTTGCAATAGTTTGAAGTAAATGTAAAAGTTTGCTAAATGACCTTGGACTAAACAATCGAAAATTTTTCACGTCGAGGTTCTTCTTTGACCCAATTTACACTTACAAAGCTTAAAATCGTGATGTAATTCCCACGTTATTTATGTAAGCTGGCCGCTAAACTTGTTACGCGTTGAGAGTGAAATTTTTCACACATAATATTAATATGTTCATTCCACTCTGGTGTATCGTTATACATAGTTTACGACGTAACAGTCTGTACGTGTACTCTTGCTTCCGTTTTTTATACTCGTTTCCGTGAATAGATGTTAGATTGTCGTTATTGATTTATCCGAGGAGCAACATAAACGATAACAAATCAAAACTAAATTATTTTTATTTTTTTAATAGTTCCGTTATAGTTCAGTGCACTTTTCTTGCAGCCTGTTTGACAAAATGCTTTTGGTTGGTCTGTAAGTCACCATCGTGGGACCTCCTCAAAGCATTCATTGTGGTAATTACTCTCCTGTTATGATTATCTTATGTGGTGTTGATACCAAAATTGTTAGACCCTCTTTTATGGAGTTTTCGGGCAAGTCTCATGCTTCAATTACGTAGGTTTGCTTTTGCTTCAGAGTCTTTTCACCGAACAAAGGAGAAATTGACTAGCTAGGTCTTACCATCAACACAAATTCTTCTGGTGCTTGAAATGATATCTGCAATTAACAGATCCACTATGCACTAACCTCTATCACGTAGACTAATTATTTTCTAAACCGATTCGGAAAACCTTCAATTGGTTGTCTATCAAAAGTTTCAGACACATTTTTTTAGGGAGTTACCCATTTCAATAGAGTTATCATCTTACTAAAGTATGCGCTCCAAGTACGACACAGTATTTTGATGAAGGATAGCCTCACCATAAATTGGTTCCTCTTTGTGTGTGACTTCTTCAGCTTCTTTCTTTCCTTTACGTACTGAACAAAAACGAGTTACTATCACCTCAAGATGAGTCCCAACAGTTACAATGCGCTTATGAATTTCTTTCATGCTGAGGCAGATATACAAAATTGAAGGCCCCCCATAGAACGAACCTTCAGTTTGATAGTAAACTAATTATCTTTATTTTTAAGACTTCAAAATTATTTGAATCTTACAAATGCGCGATGGAAATAAATAAGTGTTCGAAGGGCAATTCTCTGCGTTTTACATCTCACCATCTTTGCAGTCCGTTCATTGGAGGTTAATGGCTGTGTAAATTATAACACTTGCATTGAACAAGCCTCGCCTGTGACCTATGAATGAAATATTAACCGCCGCGTCTTAAACTCACGTTTATGAAGTTCGATCGCGTTTTCTTAATAGGGCGCTCTTCTCTCGTTTGCTGGCACAAGAGAAAAAAGAAACCACGCGAGTGTACATACGGTTCTTGGAACAGTTCTATTAATAATAATTGCATGCTGCATGCCACCTAGAGAATTATTGCAGCCGTCACAGCAAGTCTTCACGAAGCTCTTGTTTATGAGATTGTACTGCTTTGATTTCGTTATTTTGTTCTTTCACAATTTCAATACGTAAAGAAGTAAGGAATTCTTATTGGAAGGCACTCAACAGGTGAAAATAAATTGCAGTTTGTAATTTGGTTGTTTGTTCTATTTTTAGGGGATGATTAAGGAGATTTTTCCAAAAAAAAAGGGACGTGTACTCCCTATTTTTGATTATTACGTTTAATATAATCATCGACCATGTTGTCAAACTTTCATCAAATGTATGGGAGCTGTAAAGACCGTCGATGGAGTAGTTTGTCTTAAGAACAATGGAAAGCAATTTCCGTACAGTTGCCCCCTCTGATTTAGATGGGGACGTCTCTCTTTCTTACCTTCCTCCTTCAGTTTTTTTACTTCCTTTTTTTTTAATGGCATCCTTCCATCTCTTCTTTTTACTCTTTTCTCTGGTGCTGTTTCCCTTTTTTTGTTTCCAACAATTTCACGTGTTCTGATCACTTTAACCTTGCTGTCATTCTGCACCTTGTTGTACAGCGTACAACAGTATTATTTATAACTCACGTACACATTTACCTTCTTTTAATTTTTTTTATAAATTGTCAGAGGATAATTGCTGACTTTTTTTATTACCAACACAATTTGGAGTGTGTATTTTTAAATCGCAGTTATTTATGTAGGTATGAAACAATAACCTGTATTATTTATAGCGCGTATAAAAACGAATTAAGGATAGACGAAAGCATAATTAAAATATTTGCATTTGCAATTGAAATTGCCGCGTGACATTTACGGCGAACGACATGTTTCTATGAGCACTTCTATTTCCAAGCAGGTCACCTTTGAACGTTCAATAACAACTTTCATTTCGTCCACTTAAACAACCGATTCTAAATTTGATTCTGCGTTAATTTTTGATGGCCTACAATTACCTCATCATAGCCTATTTTGGTGCTTAATTTTAATAAATTCGTTGAAACACTTGCAGTGATGGATGAGGCGACGCTCTAAACAAATAAACTGACATCACCATGCGAATCAAACATTATCCAGGCAAGGCAGTTGTGGATGATCCAGCATGGCTGGAGATGGATATACCCAACAGTGCGCGTGGAAGAATGTACGAGGCAAACTGGATTGACGCACAAAGAAATCTATCGAATTCATCCGCCACGAGCTCGTACCAAAGCGATGGCAATCAAACGCCCAAATTGGGGCAGTACCATCAAAATAACTTCCACGATACTGATGATTCAAGCAGTAGTAAAAGCAAAACGGGAAGCATGCGTTTGAAGTACCACAGTGACAAGTGCTTGTCGAGGATCAATTCAAAGACCAAAAAGGATTTAGCCGATTACTACGCAGATAACTATTACTTGCCTTCGCAAAATCGCTTGAAACGCCATCAGAGTTTCAAGGAGGAGGAACACCTGTACGCCCAGGTGAAACCCAAAGTCTGTGATAATAACAACTTAGATGAAACGAATAATGTAAAGCCGCCCGAACCAAAACCACGAACGAAAATTCCGCCCAGTAATACTACGGAGAAATATAAAAACGTTATTAGTGATTTGGAGAAGCAAATTAAAAAATCCGTGCGCTTCAATGATAAGAGCACCGAAATTAGTTTCGAAAGTGACGAGGATGAAAATAAAGACGAAAATGTTTATGTCTCTTTTGATAATAATAATGAGTTGGAGGACAGCGAAGAGGCGAGCAAAGAACAGATATGTATCCCAATTGTAAGTGGTGACTCAGCAACGAATTTAACCATTGTGTTAAATCCTGTGGATGATACAATAGCGGACAAATCGCAGAATATACCTAACAACGCATCTGCTAATAATGAATTAAATGTAATGAGCGGAGATGAAAATGACCATGCAGTAAATAACATAAAAGAACCGCCGATAGGGAGAAATCGATCTGACTCCGAAGAAGTCGTACAAGAGCGTATAAACGAGTGGATCGACGATCAAAGCAAGTACATAGCAACGTTTAACTCGGAGAACCTGTCCAATAATGCACTAATTGCTAATTCCACGGACGTAGATAACACTACTCCTAACAGTAATAAGAACGTTGAAAAATGTGAAATTGTACTAGGAAATAATTCAAGGACTCAACAACCCACGAGCCAGACAAGTGCCATTTCAGAGTCACACCCACTAAATAATTACAATATACCTCGTGATTTATCAATGCATGTCGACAATAAAAATTTAAACAGAACCGACAGCGGTTATTACGAGTCGCCGAAGAAAATCAGGCAGAGAATTCCACCCCAAAAAATTTACCCCAGCTCCTCGGAGTTATCAGACAGCGATTCATCAAGTGTTGACCAAAAAAGTGATTCGGGCTCTTGTATTTCAAACAATGAGCATCAGGACGACTGTGCTTACGACTTGTATAAAAATGGTAGAACCAGTCCCATGCGTATCATAAAATACTCCCAATCTTTTTCGGCAAGCAAAAGCACAGTCCAAAATTATAAAATACATCGAAACAAAAGCAGTGATTGTGGCAGCGACTTTTTAATACCCAGGCCGAAATTAATCGTACCCGTACATTCTTATGCTGTTAGGAAACGTCGGACAGGCAACTTGCAAAGGCAAAGTTTAGATTACAGTGGTTATGGTAAAATAAGACCCATCGCTAAGGACACGAACAGCGTTGACAAGCAAGGTATGTCATTATGTAGCATTTTGTTTACGTAATATGTAATTAACAGAGAAAGTTTCACGGCTTTTTGATTGCTTGAACAGTAAATCGTTTAAAGATAATTATTTTTTGTTACCGTTTCCATTCAACTTCCCTAGTAATTTTTCGCACAAATTTACTACTAATTTATACAGAGTAAACGAAATTTGATTGTAAATAAAGTGTGAGTGCGAGATGACGATAAAATACCACGTCGTGTATATGGTCATACCTGCACCGTACTATTAAAAAAAAATTAATCAATTCTACTTCGTTCATTCCGTCTCTCTTCTAAAGTAGTATTTTTCTGGCTGCTCTGAATTCGGATCTTGAGTTTATAAAAGTTAATTTTGATGGGTCTCGAAGGACCACGTTCAGTTACTTGTTGATCACGCGTATCTGTCACTCTGGGTCGAAAAACTGGCCAGTCTTTGGTTTTGACGAGTGTCTTTAATGACCTTGAATTGCTTAAGCTATTGTTTTGATCCTTAACCACGGAAGAAACCATTGTTATCTGAGTTATGTTAATTTTATCAACCTCTGTGGCTTTCCTATTTTTTGACATTTTTATTGATAATCTAATTCTTGTAATCTTTGGTTATATGGTACACAGTATGGTTGTTTATATTATCAAATGTTGCTAATAAGTTCAATGTAAATATCTCCAATTCAAACCGAAATAATGAAGCTTCAAAGTTGTAACCATTCCTCGCTTATCAACGCCTTCTTATACCTCATCAGTGTAGAATTGAGTCGTAGAGCCTGTTCACTAAAGTTCTTTTGTTTTCCTACCCTTAGTTGAGACGAGTTTTCCTTTTCCCTATCCTTTTTTGTCATTCGTTTTCTATATTGCCTGGCGTTATTATATTAGGTATTGTCCTCGTGTGTCTAAAGCAATTGGGTTGTCACTTTCCTATTATTATTTTCAATAATTCTGCTTTTTTTGTAGCTGAAAGTAGATTGGAAAGTTTCCGGAATGATAATGAAAACAAAAGAAATCTATTTCAAGCTTTCTTTTAATACAATCCTCCCCGGGAAAGTGAGATTCTTCGAGGTCCTGAAAATAACCGTTTACAATCTCGATCATTTCATTCAAATCTCTTTCCAACCAGGAACGTTTTGCGTTTTAGGAAGAGATGGATTTCCAAGTGATCCTAATTCTGCCAGTTCTTACCTGAACGATACAACTTGAACATCCCTGGGCGCTGCTTTCATCTTGTCTTATGTAATAATATTGGCCAATAACAGTTCTTCCTTTTTCAAGATAATAACTTAGGGAAATTACTTTTACGTTCTGGAAAACCGATGTCACTACTACACCGTGTTTTGATTGCATTTTTATTTGAGGTTTCTTATCGATGGCCTCGAATCATCTCTTGAAATCTG
This sequence comes from Serrognathus titanus, assembly GCA_039766575.1. Classification (NCBI taxonomy): domain Eukaryota; kingdom Metazoa; phylum Arthropoda; class Insecta; order Coleoptera; family Lucanidae; genus Serrognathus; species Serrognathus titanus. Next base: position 11,718,255 of record CM077914.1, read on the forward strand.
TTGGATTCCTCTAAAACACTTCCAGTTGAGGCTCGGGCTTGAATGGGTTTCTGCTTTGGATGCCGTTACTTTACCAGCCAATTAGGTATTCTTGAAATCGAGTCACCGTGTTTTGATTGCATTTTCGTTTCTGGTTTCTCATCGATGGCCTGGAATCGACTCTTAAAATCGGTTGGATTTTTTTGAAACACTTCCAGTTGAGGTTCGGGCTTGAATGGGTTTCTGCTTCGGATGCCATTACTTTACCAGCCAATTAGGTGTTCTTGGAATCGATTCACCGTGTTTTGATTGCATTTTTGTTTCTGGTTTCTCATCGATGGCCTGGAACCGTCTTGAAATCGGTTGGATTCCAGTTGAGGTTCGAACTTGAGTGGGTTTCTGCTACTTTACCAGCCAATTAGGTGTTCTTGAAATCGATTCGCTCATTTTCGCTCCTTGTTTCTCATCGATGGCCTGGAATCGTCTCTTGAAATCAGTTGGATTCTTCTGAAACACTTCCAGTTGAGGTTCGGGCTTGAATGGGTTCCTGCTTCAGATAGTAAAAAGTTTTTTTAAACCTAATTCTTCAATTATCAGCGATCTGTTGAAACCATATCAGACGATTAATCTCCAAGAACAGCATCTAAACCTTGATTTTAGTTTCACTACAAATGAAAAAAGTTTAATGGCCCCGCTCTCTATCTCTAACTTAAAACATAAAAGATGTTTAATGGTTGTGAATTTTTCGGACTTTGAGAAAGTCTATTGCATAGATTTGCTTTTGTTTCAGTTTTTTATGATGGCCTTGCGTTACAAAGCGATGGAAAAATTGAATACCTAGGTCCTTGCCACCAGCACAAAGTTCTCCTGGTGCTTCAAATGATATCAGCAATTAAAAGATCCACAATGCATTGATCTCTACCACATACACAAATTACTTTCTGAACCGTATCTATCAAGATGGCAATTGAGGAAACCTGTCTGTCAAAATGAAACCTCCAGGTTTTCTTTAGATATGGTTGCGGGGGTTACCCAGTTGTGAGGTTCACCTTCGACAGAGTTACCATTCTATTAAAATATGCGCTCCAAATAATACTAAGTAGTTGAAAGGAGGATAGCCTCACCATAAACTATTACCTTTTGACGTGGATTTTCCTCAGATTATTTCTTTGCTTCGCGTAGAGTATTTGAGCACTTCTTATTTGATCTACATGAAGACCCACTTCGTACTAAACCAATTTAAAACCTAAAAGGGTGCCAAGTATTCAAGATTTTCGGCTAATTTATATGAAAGAGTTGACAGAACAATGACGTTTGAGATATTTGGGAAAAAGCAACCTCCTAGTAACGATTCCGGAAACTTTTTTTTGATGTGTTCGGGCATCCTTCTGAAAAATTTTGTTTCACTAGGCCATTCATTTTCCATAGCTTAACACCATATATTGGAGCAAGTTGTGAACATAAATAACTAGTAATCAATAATAGAATCTGTCAAATTAATTAGGCGGAGAGGAGATTTCTTAGTAGGTCAGATTTTATAGTCTGAAAGAAAAGCAGGAGACCTAATTTTTTTTTTAATTGAATGAAGGTTATGCAATTTAGTAAAATCGGGATATACACGGAAAATACATCCTCGATTTTCTGATCAAAGAAAAGGCGAAGCATTACGTTCAAAGAAAAAACAAAAAAGTTGGAGAGGCCAATTCGAATGTAGGCGGAACGAACTCACGTGGGTTTATACTTCGAATAATAATGATGATGATGATGATGGTATATTTATTCGTAAACAAAAATTTTAATCTTGCTTTCACATACTGATACAAATTTCTGTAGAAATTAAATTTCTTCGGATAATTTAACTTGAGAACCTCAGCACTGACGTGTATGTAGTAAAATGCTGAATTACTTTCACTAAGATTTAAACCTACTTGGAATATACTAACTATTTACCTACTATTTACTATTTATTTAAAAAAAGTAGTGGACTTGAGCAAAATATCTTCAGTACTAAAAATAATGCCAGTTTTTTTTATTTGATTACCAAATCAAAGAAATGATTTTAAAACCAATTTTCACTTTCTAATCCTGATTTTTTATATACGTAGAGAAGAAGAAAGCGTTGAAACAAGAAAAGAACAGGGTCATATTTTTCCGTAACTCCAATTTCTGTTATGTTTTTATAGTTATTTTTAATTGAACCGAAAGTGGCGAGTTGTAATAGAATTATTTCATCAAAATAAAATTATTTTATAAACTCTATTAATTACAAAATATTTTTATTGCTACGTACTTTCACTATAGGAGGTATGTATAGCCGCGTCCAACTGAATCGATACCATCCTCCACGCCCTTAAAATTTTTTCTTTGTAGTTTTACAAAAGCGTTTATTTTAAATATGTATATTATATACATATGTGTGCTATTACACACAATGCTTATACTTTAAAGTGACATTATCAAAGTTATAATCTGAATAATTAGGAATTTTATTTTTTTTAGTAACGCTAGACTGTTGAATAAAACGTTACACAATATCACTGCTATATTTAGATCACAGCTAATAACCAATTCTTATTCCGCAACGTACGTTTCTTTCTTGGTCAGTAACCGTGAAGAATTTTATTGTTACAGTCTTTAGTCTATTTATAAACCACCTACTATAATTCGCCAATTTACATGCGTCCATTTCGTGACAGTACTTTTACCGACAGAGCGCCTTCGAAATTGTGGCTTTTTTTCTTTGTATTCCGTCTTCGCACTGACCTCGCTTAACCAACCGGATGTAAGCGCAGTTTCGTACTTTCGTTCTAATTCAGTTCTGTTAGCGTCAGCCCACTATAATTATTATGTCTCCGTCTACAGAGTCGTGTTAAGAAAAACCGCGCGGCTTTGCTCTTTTTGCTTCGCCAAAAAATTAGGCACCTTATAATTTTACGCCAACAAATTAAAAGCGTAAATAACTGTGGAAATAGAAAGTTGAAATTGTTAGCGATTATCCTTGCCTTCGGATTTGCTTTTGGGAGGAACGTTTGACCGGAAATTAACACCCAACCTCTTGACCAAGCCCTTCTATTTATAATTACTATTATTATCTATGTATAACGAGAAAGTTGGCCTTCCACTTTTTTCATTGTAAGAGATGAAGAGGTTGGTTGACATATTAGAATTTTCTCTCCTCTATTAACACATTCTCGAAATTTTTTGATCGTTGCTTTTGTTAATTCATTTGTATTTCGACAAAGTCACATAGTCTGATGTAAACATGACGAAATTGGAACATCACCTTCCCAGTTAGCGGTTCCTTCTGAATTAAACAGCCTTAATCCACATAAAATATGCTTTGCAGTTTCTCACAGACTTGGCCAGAATATTAATAATGCGTTTCACTTCAAAATGTCGTGCCGTGTGTTGTCTGATAATAATGAACAATGCTTGCGCATTGTATCATGGCAGATCATAATTCTTGGGCGTAAGAAAACTTGTTGTTGCTTAAGGGCAGAGTATTCGAAGGATACACCTGAGTGGTTCTCGTGGCATGTAATACATCTATGCATAATTGTTTAAACTACGTATTTATTGTTTAGTGTAATGAATGTTGCGATTAATTGTCCTGCTTGGGGCATTAGTTCTTTTTTAACTCAGAGATATGAGGGTCGTAAATAAAGTAACGGTATATGAACAACTGAAAATAATCGTTACATACCTTCATTATTATGACTGGCCATATCGTATGGATATTTCTGAGCTGAAAAAAACGACAGAGCTACTTATGGCCAGTTTATCATAAATCCATACTAATTTTTTAATTTTTGACACTGAAATTCCCTTTCTGTCCATCTACCTGGATGGTATAGGCTTCCTAAAAGCCAAGATAATATTTTCTTGTCGTCCTCCTGCAAGCAATGTCGTCTTCTTCTTATAAATATACTTTAGAGCAGTAACAATTTAACCACGTTTCACATACGAACACTTGGCCTGCTAAACTTAGTCGATACCCCACGTATCTACAATAAGTACAACCATCGCCTTTATCTGACTATACTGTCGTCGATTCTGTTGTATGGACAGAATTGCCAGTAATTTATTTACAATCCTTGTTGTTGTGTGATCTTATACCATTTTTAAAGGGATGCTTTGACTCTCGGATAGAAGGTTCTCTTGTGTAAATAAATTTATTTCTCGTCGCTTTATTAGCAAACAAACACACCCTGTGTAAATACAAACACACTCTTGTGTAAATCAATTTATTTATCGTCGCTTTATTAGCAAACAAACACACTCTGAGTGAAAGGTAACAAACATGATTGTTTTGAAGAAATTAGCGAACGCAAAATATGTCAAGAACCATCTGCGTACCACCTGAAAGATGTGGCAACACATCCAGATACAATTTCTGAACGCAACCCTCGTTCATTTAAGTGAGCCATATACGTCACCTGTCACATCAAAACATGCAAGATTTAATAGTAGACCCCCAAATAAGATTATGGGTGTTCCTACCAATAGTGGTAATCACATTTTTCGTCGGCCTTTTGAAGCATTACATCACGTACCTGATCACTCCCTTGAAAGAAATTGACCTGGACCAAATTCGTGACAGCCAAATACTCCAAAGGGGCAAACTGCTGCGCGAAAATGGAAATTACATACCAAAATCGTCCTTCCTGATGCGCAAGCACTTCTTCGTCAACGAGAAAAACGGCTGGCTCACCAAACCACGTCAGAGCGTGTCCCGTAGCGTGCTGCAAGATCACGGGAAGTTGGTCGACATGATGAAGAATAACGTGGTCAACGTCCTGCCAATGATCGTGATCGGTGGCTGGATGATCTGGATGTTTTCCGGGTTCCTGATCGCGAAGGTTCCTTTTCCGCTGACCTTTCGCTTCAAAGCCATGCTGCAGAGTGACATTGAATTGAAGAGCTTGGATGCGTCTTGGGTTTCGTCTGTTTCTTGGTACTTCCTGAACGTGTGCGGATTGCGCAGTATTTACGAGCTGCTTTTTGGGGAAAACAGCTTCGGAAATAGCGTGAACCCACAGCAACAGGTCCTTGAGAATTTACCGCCGGATTTGCAGACGCTTTGCAAGGATGAGTTAGAAGCGTTTGAAATGACCGAACATAATTGGATTTTGCAAGATAATTATTGCTAAATATGTTTCTTTATGTTCAAAGTTCTTGAAATTTACTATTTTTTAAATAAACAAAAACCGTAAAGATACTTAGTAATTGTACGATAGTGTTGATGAGCTAATCTCCTTTATTATTGAAGGAATACTTAAACCTGTATAACAGTAGCTTAGGAAAAATGAGTTATAAAGATCCAGGCAAAAGCACAAGTGTGGAAGATTAGATGATGAAATGAAAGAGAGAATAGGAATTGCTTTTGACAAATAAAATGATTTTAATTCTATTCTTCGATTCGTTAACACGACCAAGTCGAAATGAAGAAAAAAAATTCAAAATGCAGAAATGAGATTATTCAGGGAAGTCGAAGGAGAAACTAAAAACTTAACCACAAATTGCACAAAAAAAGAGGCACATTTAGGAAGGCTGGGACATGTGTTCTTGGTTTGGCTAGGGAAGGGTTTTTGGAAGCTAAGGGGAGAATAAAGGAACATTAATAAGGGCAGCGTTAGCATTCAAATCAAGGAAATTAGCAAAAACTGAAAGAGCTCAATTAATTGCGCGAAGAGCATTGAGCCTTTGGCTGCTTTAGCAACAAAACTTTAGATAGAAAAGCATAATTTTACTGATGGACAGGGCAAGAAACCAACCAAAGGAAGTATTCTGGCTTAACCAGAAAATAATGCTACAGTTAACTGAAGAAAAACTGAATTAAAGCTAAGATTCACAAAAGACAAAGACGTGACTATTCAAATTGCAAAAGAAGCGGATGAGATGATAGATAGAGAACGTGAGAAATTTACATCGACATGAAGCGCATCCTCAGTGATCGGGAAAGAAAATTATAGGCAAAGGAAAAGTCTTGGAATTCAAAGAGGAAAACCCAATAGGACTCTAGAGAACGTGAGAACTTGCATCGCTCATTGATAGGGAAAGGAAACTGTAGACAAAGGAAAAAGACTTGGAACTCGGAGATGAAAACTATCTAAGGAGAAAAGACATTGACATAGGCCAATAGGCGATCGGGAAAGAAAACTATAGGCAAAGGAAAAGTCTTAGAATTCAAAGAGGAATAGAACGTAAGAACTTGCGTCGCCAGCAACACGAAGTTGAGTTCATGAAGCATATTCTCATTGATAGGGAAACTGTAGACAAAGGAAAGAGGCTTGGAACTTGGAGAAGACAACTATCTAAGGGGAAAAGACATTGACATAAGGCAATAGGCGATCGGGAAAGAAAACTGTAGGCAAAGGAAAAGTCTTGGAATTCAAAGAGTAAACTCCAATAGGACTCTAGAGAACGTGAGAACTTGCATTGTCAGCAACACGAAGTTGAATTCATGATGCGGATCCTCATTGATAGGGAAAGGAAACTCTACATAAAGGAAAGAGTCTTGGAACTCGGAGAAGAAAACTATCTAAGGAGAAAAGGCAGTGACATAGGCCAATAAGACTCTTCTTGAGGCGACTTGCACGGAACGTTTGAATGTGATTCTGGTGTCTCTGACAAGTCAAGGGCGGAGAGTGGACAAGTCGATGGAAGAGAGTGTCCGAGGAAAAGATTTCGTTATCGAAAAACGTTTCATTGTCTATAATTAAATAAGACGATCCATAAAGGTGCAGGCATGAAGATCTTTTTATGTCAAATCCACACTCAAGTGAGAATTTTTTTCTTGTACAATTGATGCAGGACCAAAAATTACTAAGAAACTGGATTTCATTCTTGTGGTAATCGATACTTCAATTGGGCGAAGGATAACTAAACAACAAATTTGATGCTCATTTCCTAATTACAAGTGCGTTTAGTGCGTTTACATAATTAAAATAAAACAAAATGTAAAAATTCCAAGAAGAACGTGCGAAGCAGGAAATTGATTGGTAAATGGATTGAAAGGAAGGTTCAGAAAAATGTGAGTAGATGATGGTAGGTATTCAATCGAAAACAGAGGCGTAATAAATGAAATAAATTGCATAAGATGGGAAAGGAAGGAGGTCATCCTTGTAAAAAGCAGAACGTAACTCAACTGGCCCAAGCCTTACAATATCAGTTAGGGTTGAAAGACAACAGGATTCAGTAAGGTAAAGAAATCTTCATTCTACCCTGATGACTATTATTGGACGATGTTCTTATTCATCAGACTTTACAGCCCCTTCACCACTTAGTTTTTTTCTCTTTCTGGTTGAGAAAGCGCCATTTTGATTCCTGCGAAGGGATCCAAGCGAAACCACGTCGATAACTTCAAGGGGTGTTTCTTATAATCGGAAAATCGCAGAAATTTTTGTACCCAAGCGCAATGCGATTACTTTGAAGATGGCGCTGGAAATTAAAATCTTTCGATTGGGGTGCACAGTATGCAAGAATTCTCATCTTGTTCTAACCTCATGTAATTCGAGAAGTGCACCTCAATCGAAAATGCTTCATGAAGAATAGTTATTTTGATTTGGATGGCATGTCGTTACCTCTATATTCTATGTTGCGTTTTCCTCGAGGGACCGCAACTTTCGTTGTGGTTTCGATCTAACAAGTTTCTTTTTATTATTTATTACTAGAAACTCTTCGCTACATCCTACAGTGTTTAGTTGCAGCGATTATTTTACAAAGTTATTCTAACCTCGTTCTTGTTCTTATCTCAATTTCAGGATACACATACACGAGGTCACATGTGATCGGAGCGATACTTGGGCTTGGGGGCTAGACGACTTTCATTTTGTGTGGTTTTGCATTTCATTTACTAGCATTTTTTTTCCATTATATCACCTAGTGTTTCATACTTGATTTAGAGTAGTATGGAATGTTTCAAATTATTTGAAACTCATAAAACCACGTTTTATTAAGCATTACGAATCGCAATCACACGTTAGGTATTTTATGAGTTATTTTGAAGTATTCTAAGTGTTGAACAAAATATTTTCTTTTCCTTGGAAACCTGACTAAATTAACTGTTCACTTTCTTCTTTACATTTGGTTGTAGAAAGAACTTCCGACACCCACTTTAAAATTCCTGAATTACCGTAACTTTCTGTTCTAATGCGTTCCTACGTAAGTAACATGAATTGAACTCTGACATATGCACTTGCACAGCATGTATTATTATCGCATTTAATTACACAAAACGAAAGGAATACATGACGCAAGTAAAAAAGCCCGATTTTTCGGTTTGCCGAAGTCAGCGACCTCTAGACCGGATAAGCAAGCTCAAAACGAAACGGGCCTGCAAATTCTCTTTCGTTCAGGGGCGTGCTTGCACATAAACCAAAATCTTCATAGCAGAAGTTCAGCTCAGTTAATGATAAGTTTCTTTATTATAAAATTATTACAAAATCATAAAAAATTGATTGTAATCTCCTCTTATTTAGACGCAATTTTTAAAACTCATTAGATTTGTGTTCTTTGTTCTACGTACTTCTATTTTATGAAAGAGTGCAAGAAGAATTTTCCCACGAACTAATTTTATGGTAGTGATGTTTTCATCGGATTTTAATGCGGAAAAAATTGAGGCTTCCGTTAATAGGTCTCTACTTTCTAAATAATCATACCTTTTGAGTTCGTTTTAATTTAATAAATTAGCTGTTTATTTTAATTGCGAAAGGAAATCAATGTGAGTCGAGTATGAAGATGCAGTCCAAGTATTTCCTTCTTCCTCCTCCTCCTCCTCCTCCTCCTCACATTTAAACATATTGATAATTAGAGTTGCATGCTAAGTTTTAAAATATTAAGAATTTTGTAATCGACATTATTGGAGATATCATTGTGACGCAATGCAAGTTAAAGGACTAAAAGTCCTCTAACGAAATTGTTTGGAAATGCAAACCCATGACTCATTCGGTATATGATCACTAAGGCACGGATTTAGGTAAATTTTTAGGGCATTAGTTATCGTTTTAGTAAGGGTCTTAAAAATGCACCTAAATCCGTGCTTTAATGATCACACATTTAGAAAGTCTTTTGAATTTGAATACCAATCCTGATGTACATTAAAAACATCCAACAGCGAGCAGCGCTACTTTTCTATCAATTAAAAATTATATTGTTTGGCGTCTTATTATTAGGATGAAACACACACTTCGCTTTCTAAATAGAAATTAATTTAAACCTCGCGCCTAGTCTGTTTTTACATAGGTTTCATCTTTTGCGAACCTTTTGGTAGAGTTCAAGCAATGTCTAGAGCGATCCTCGAAACCTCTGGAATGATGGAGAAGGTAAAAAATAGACTTGTCGGTGGCCGAGGATGTAGCAATGATGTTTCCTTTTCGAGAAAAAGGAAATATCGAACCACTGGCTGGGAAAATAACTTCAAGTGTGACCTTTTTGTTCCATCACTCTAAACTTAAGAATAGAATTGAAAACTGTAAGTTAAGATTCTAAAAATATTCAAGTCTGAGGCGTTTAGATCGCCAAAAGAAAAAAAAAAGTATTGTATGTACAATAAAACCTCAATTATCTAAGTTACTTTAGGACATTATCGGAACTGCAGCAGCGAATTGTTATCCCCAAACTAATCCAGAAAAAAATTACAGATTTTTTCGTGTATTATGGAAAAGGAATTTAGAAATGAAGTGCCCGGACTTGAACCTTAGTAATCGTAAGAAATTTGAAGAGTTTATGAATGACAGAAAGGATATTTATTATCTTCATTGTTACTACAGTGGAATCTCAGTCTTTTCAAATAATTGATTGTCAATTTCCTCGGTATTTCTTCGCCCACTTATGACATTATTAGCCAAAGTGTTTCGTCTGCGATCGGCTCAAATAATCGGGTTTCTACTGTATAAGAAATTTGCAAGGAATTTGATGAAACATCCGAAACTACTTTTCATTCTGGAAAAGATTGTTACTACAGTGGAATCTTGATCTTTTCAAATAACTGAGTGCCGATGTCCTGAAGACCTTTTCATCCAAGTGCTACAGATTGGATATCTAAACTAATTCAGAAGGACATGAAGTTTTCTATTTACACAAAATGAACGTATTTACATGTTTGATGGAATTTTGAACCGAATCATTTCCTGGGCGATCAATTCAAGTAATCGGGATTCTACTCTATAAAGAATTTAAAAATGCAGTTACTTTGAAAATACGCAAGGAACTTAGAAATTAGGGATGAGGCATCTTTATTGATTTTTCGAGGGATACATATAGCTTTTCTTATTTTTTACAGTAAGTCAACTAGTTTGATTTCTAATACAATTTTTAAATATAAGATAATTTGTAAACATTGCTTTGCATTATGACATATCAGATGAAAAAGACAAATTATTTTCGTGAACTGTACGAGCCATAAAATTTGGAGAAATCGTTGTGTCACATAGTAATCCGCGTAATTGTCAAGATAAAAGTAAGAAATACAGTATAGTGAAGCAAACGTGATAAAGACAAATATGATAACAACATAGTGAGGGAGGATTTTATTTTCGAAACGATTCTACTCTCTTGACGTCTTTGTTATTAATATACCTTTTCTTTGTCCTAACCATCATGTAAAATGGTGTTGTATCACAAATTTGTTTCCAAATTGTATACTTCATCATACCAAAAATTAATTTATTTTTCGTTTTTACCTTCGCAGCGTTACACCAAGGCAAGGTTAAGTTTGACAAGGTAATATTTAATAAGCAGATTAAACACAGCGAGGATATTATTGTGGAAAATAGGGAAAAACGTTGTGGACACTTAAAACTCCAAATTAAGACCGCTTAAATTAATACAGTATACATAAATATTAATCAAGAATTGTTTTAAAATTACATGATTTTATAATTATTGCTCCTTAGTAATTTATTTTTAATGACAGAGTACCACACACAAGCACCACAAACAAAGAAGTGCGGATTTACGCGAATCCAAGGCCGACGGTAAATATATTTGCCTACTTTATTCCTTTAATGTGACGCAGCAAAAGTAAAAACGAGAGTGAATACAGAAACTTGTTTGTAATAGCCTCACTTCGGACGTTTTAAATTATTCGCAGACAGTTTCGTGTTCGGATAAATAAATTAATAATTTTATTTTTAACCTGTCAGATCGCGCACACTGGATAAGCTGAATCTTTATATATCGCGTTTATTATGAGAGATGTAACAAGGATGAACATAAAGTGTAAGTTTCATTAATACCTTAGTTTATAAGTATAAAAGGAAGTTGAAAATTATAGATTATAAGAAAAGAAAACTTTCAGCCTTTTGCGGTTGACCTCGACTGATAAAAGTGGTTCGTACATTTCGACCCTTAATTCATTTCATTAGGTATTTCCAATTTAAAATTGAAGTTGAAATTTAAGTTCAGTTTCTTGTTTTTAAATCTGAAATTTGGTGAAATGAAAATGTAATTATTACAGTAAGATAATGGGAAAATTCTCGTTCGCTGAACCACTTGCTTACAAATTATACCATTCTGTGAAATTAAATAACGAACGCTTTCGTTCACGACTGCAGTAAATTACTAATTGCAAAGCTAAACAAAACGACCTTCTTTTTAGTCTTTCACTTTCGAATGCACATACTTAATAACTATCTTTAACATGTAAATACCATAATAAATGTTTATTTTTTTAGACCTTTTAATGGCATAGTCCTTGAACAAATTGTCATAATGCCACACCAAAAATGCTGGTGCCTGTATAGTCGGAACTAAAAGCAATGTCTCCCCAATAAAATGTAAATGCATGATCTTATTCATCCTGATCACTATAACAAGCAGGTGGACAATTTAACTTTTGATTGGGGTAGACATTACATTTAATTCTGTTTGTATATTGCAACCATTTTACCTGCTGCAGTTAGCATAGATAGGAGGAAACGTTCACTTCGTTTTTGCGAAATTATTTAGCGCTGGTCGAGTGAATGTTAAAGTGCAGACTAGCCAGCCAAGGTTGTATACACTAGAAATAAGAAAAAGTAAATGTGTTAATAAGAAAATTTACACCTAAATATGAAGACGCCCCTAAATACATCATATTAAATTCCATATGATAAATTATACCGCTTAAAAAGTTTTTTGTGTATCAATAATGTCGATGGTAATTTGTTTTAACCACATGAATTATTTAGTTGAGAGTAAAAGGATAACTCACAAAGTTAATATCCTTGAGTGGATGGATAATGTCAGGTACTCCGTATTTGCTCATAATGTACGCCCGTAGAAAGTGAAGAACCACACAGGTCACACCGTGATTATCCAACGTATGTAGGATTCTAAAGTTTTCAGTTTCTCCGATCTCCGTTGACTGCTAATGAAGAGAAAACAATTTTTTTCCGGAATTTACATAATTAACCACACAAGCAACCTACTTGAATGTCCTGATTCTTCAACGTGCATTTACGTGGTTGATACTTCCACAATATATTGCACTTTGGTGGGTAGATGGTACGTAGGTATTCAAAGAAATTTCTTGCAGCTTTCCCTGGATATATGAACGGCGTAAATAATTTAAAAAAAATGGCTGCGTCTTCACTGAAACATTAATTTTTAAAGTAAAATTTACTCATCAAACATAAACGATTATGTATGAAATAAATTGCTAACGTGCTCGTTTTTTTTTTTGTATTTAGTAGTTCAAGGACGAAACTATTTTCTGTCAAACAGTTATTTTGTGGAATGATGTGCCTCTGACCTTTCCACCAGTATTGTTCCAAGAGGAAGCACTAAACCTACATATCCGGTGCGTTATGCACAAACCGTGTAAGACAGGCAATGAAACATTAAACAATACCACGTTATTCAAATTAGATCAAATTTTATTAAAGTTATTGACCTTAAAGCAGTTGATATAGATGTGTGTGTGGGCGTACACATATGGGTCAGAGTATACATACCTATTCATATCCAACTCGGATCTATACACATAAAACTAATTAAGAATAAATTAATAAAATACATTCGTTATTATCAGATCTCGGACATTTCGGAGAGTTGCCATAGCTACGCAATGAGTGGGCATATTGCATTAGCCCTCGTATTGAGTAACAACGGGAATGCTTCGAAATGCCAAAAGTCTGATTGCCAATTGACTTCTGAGTTGATTGATGGGTTGCCTATTCCAAAATCTTAGGGGGTCACTATTTAAAATGGATAGACATTAAAGAAATGTTGTGTAAAGTTTCTGTTAGTAACACTTTCTTTTTTCTTTTGCAGAAGGGAGAGTTGAAGTATCTAGAGAGAACAAGTACCTGAGCACTTTACAGCCCGTCAAGGTTCTAGGAGAACTTGCCATCCTTTATAATTGCAAACGCACTGCCACTATTAAAGCCGCCACCGACTGTAAACTATGGGCAATAGAACGCCAGTGTTTCCAGACCATTATGATGAGGACTGGCCTCATTCGCCAGGCGGAATATACAGATTTCCTCAAAAGGTTGGTTCAAAAAAACAAAAAATATAATGTACTAAATGTAAAAATCCTTTGTTTACATCAAAAGAAAAAGAAGGAAAATCAATCTTTCGTTTTCTTCATCACAAAAAAAGTATGACAAAAGGTGATCGTTTTGAACTTGAACAAAAGCAAGACCATTAGGCCATTTGGCATTTATTTTTTTTATCGATTATCGATCGTCTTTTTCTTCAGTAAAACTAAATAAGAACAAAATCGAGCCATTGCGTGGCAAAAGGAAATGATCACATATTTCTGTTTATTTTTAAATTTCAGAGTCAAAAAAAATCATAAACTTAAAATCAGAAGAAGGATACACAGAAAAACAAAAAACAATAAACGTTCGAATCTTCTAAAAGCTTTTGTTTTCGTATTGGAAACACAAAACTAGAAACAGAAGACGATCGACTTCACAATCACAACAGATTTCGAACACATCTTTCTGATATTTTAAATTGTTTCCATTCAAAGTAAAAAAAAAGAAATGGTTATAACGCGCCTTTTTTTTAATTTCTCCCTCTAGTTGGTCATGAAATGTTAGTTGTGAACCAGCCTCAATCGACCTGACGTATGAAATAAGAAAAGTGAGGTTATGATATATGTCAATTTATGAAGTTTCAAGCAAGGCTGTTTCACAATTAACAATTCACGGCCAACCACGACGAAAAATTAAAAAAAAACACTTTACATACAAAAAACAAAAGACGATTGGTTGTTAAGAGAGAGAACTTTTGATTTTCGTTAAAAAAAACGAAACTGTTCTTCATTTTCATCAAAAACAAAAAAATAAAATAAAATAGAAACAGAAGATGATCGATTTTGCAACAGATTTCGATATTTGCTTCATGAAAAGAAGAAACAAAAGCAGAGAAATTTTTGGCAAACTCAACAAATTCATACTGTCATGCCATCTATAGATGTCGAAGTAAAATATTTTGTAAATAAAAAAAATTGAAAAACTAAAATGAAATCGAACCTGTGCGCAGTAAACCTTTATAAAAACAATCGCACCATTTTTCTTGTTTTTTTTTTTTGTTGAATATGAAACAAAGAAAATAGAAAACAAAAATAAGAGAAAAAAAAATGTGTGGTAACAAAAGAGAACTGACCGTTATAAGAGGACATTTGCTTTTTGTTTCTTTCTTTGTTCGTGAAGGAGAAAAGCGTTCTGATTTTAGTTCTTTTAACGAATTTTTCAAATTTCTGCTGTTGCGCCATCTGTTGGAGATATCGGAGTAACATAGATTAATATAAAAATTTAAAAAAAAATCTATTGCGCTGTAAACGTTTATAAGAACAATCACAACAAGAAAAAAGAAATAGTTTGTACAAATAACAAAAGACGATCGACAGTTATAAGAGGACATTTGATTTGCTTTGATTTTTTCATTAAATTGATTGTTTTTTTTAGGACCAAAAAAGGTAGAAACAAAAGACGATCGGTGTCACAACCGATTTCCACTTTTTTAATTAAAATAAAAGTAAAAACAATTGAAAATACAGCAGTCCTCTCTTTTTTTTTAGATACCGTAATTACGCCCTCTGTTGGTGACATCGAATTAAAAAAATGAATTAAAATGAATGCAGAAATTCGAAAAACGAAATATTCCGTAAAATATAACATCCTGTATCTCACAAATTGTGCATTTCGGAACGCAGACTTAATTTTTTTTTTTTGTGAAAAGAATCGACTCAGATATTGCAGACAAACGTTCTGCATAAAATTACTTATTACTTTACAGTTTGTTTTAACAAAAAACCACAGAATTATACAGGCTGTTACAAATAAACTTTGATGAGGGGTAGGCTACCATCCTACCCCTCATCAAAGTTTGCAGAAAAGCCTTAATGAACATGGGTCTACAAATGTGTAATAATAATCCTAGCCAACATAGGGATTTTTGAAAGAGATCGAAGCTCCTTGGGGCAGAGATGTAGTGGCTGTTGTAAAATGGACATCTCATTTGACTTTATACAATTGTTTGCTCATAAATATTGTTAGTTTGTTTGAGTGTACATAAATTAAAAAAAAAAAAAACTCCATTTGCGCACCCTTGTTCATTAAGACTTTTCTGCATATTTTGGGTCGCTACTCCCCCTCCTCCCTCCCCTCAAGGTTTGTGACATTGTTTTTGAAAACCCTGTAATAAGAAGTGATCAAATGAAAAATGAATTAGAGTTGGTGATGCAAATGTGTGCATTTAGTTCATCGAACGTTGTTTCAGTCACTTCGACGTTTCTACAAAGCAAAATAATCTTTTTATTTAAAAAATGATCGCTGCCTGCTGCATCACGATACTTTTAAAATTATGAATAACTGTGTGAGTAACGAATAATTTGAATTGCGACATCCTGCGATCACTTTTTGACACAACACAACAACTGACACAAGATGCATAAGGTATCCATTGCAATCAAAACGAATTGATTGACTATTAGTATTAATAAGACGTTATTTAAGACGTTTGATTGATTTGATCGTTGGTTATAATTCAACGCAATTCAAGAGCCCCTCTTTAAAGTTTCCATAATGCTAGCAGATGTCGATTTGAATTATTAATTGCAATTAAATATTCAAACATTTAAAGCTATTTTGAAAGAGAAATTTCACGTTTATATAAGAGATTTAGAAACTTGAAAGGTATACTCAAAAGTCCATAGAATTAAACAAAATCATGTGTATGCCTATAAATTCAGAACAGATAAGATTCCAGAATTTTACTTTGAAATTAAGACAAGATGGCCTTCTAAAGATGGCTTTAAATTATATAATGTTGGATAATTAATGTTCTTACTTCAATTTATGAAGTGAATTTTGTATAGAGAGATATGGAAACAATAAATAAAGTAAGATTTTTATTGCAGTGTGCCTATCTTCAAAGATTTACCAGAAGACACCCTCATCAAGATCTCAGATGTACTGGAAGAGACTTATTACGCAGACGGAGATTATATCATCCGGCAAGGCGCAAGAGGTGACACCTTCTTCATTATCAGCAAAGGACGAGTCAAAGTTACCATCAAGAATCCAAACACAAATGAAGAACAGTACATTCGTACTCTTGGTAAGGGCGACTTCTTTGGAGAGAAAGCACTTCAAGGGTAAACAAAATCAACATTTTTCTTTAAAGAAACTAATGAATTTTATGTCCAGGGATGACCTCAGAACGGCAAACATCATCTGCGATGACCCAGAGGGAGTTTCGTGCCTTGTGATCGATAGAGAAACCTTCAACCAACTTATATCGAATTTAGATGAAATCAAATCGAGATACAAAGACGAGAGTATAGAAAGAAGAAGGTTTGTAACATTTTTAATTTTTGAAAACCAATTAGTAGTAACTCACTCATTTATTTTGCTGGACGATGGGATGAATCACACTGTAAGTTCCTTTAGAATCAAATTTATTTCGACTGCGTAACAAGAAGGCGGCTTAATATTCGATTGTCTTTCTAGGCTCAACCAAGAGTTTGACGGAGTGAAACTAACAGACTTGCGACTCCTGGCGACGTTAGGCGTTGGAGGTTTCGGGAGAGTCGAGTTGGTCCAAATTCATGGCGATCCAAACAGATCGTTCGCTCTGAAGCAAATGAAAAAAGCCCAGATAGTAGAAACAAGGCAACAACAGCATATAATGTCAGAGAAAGAAATAATGGGCGAAGCAAACTGTGATTTCATAGTTAAATTATATAAGACTTTCAAGGATCGTAAGTATCTATACATGCTGATGGAAAGCTGTCTAGGAGGTGAGCTTTGGACGGTCTTAAGAGACAAGGGTCACTTCGATGATTCCACTACCAGGTTTTATACTGCTTGCGTTGTTGAAGCATTCGATTACCTGCACTCTAGGAATATTATTTATCGTGATTTGAAACCGGAGAATTTACTGCTCGATAATCAAGGCTACGTGAAATTAGTTGATTTTGGTTTCGCGAAGAAACTGCAAACTGGTAGGAAGACTTGGACGTTTTGTGGCACACCTGAGTACGTCGCTCCTGAGGTTATTTTGAACAAGGGGCATGACATCAGTGCAGATTATTGGTCGCTCGGCGTTCTTATGTTTGAGTTGCTTACTGGAACTCCTCCGTTTACTGGAGCGGATCCTATGAAGACCTACAATATCATTCTGAAGGGAATTGATGCGATTGAGTTTCCTAGAAGTATTACTAGAAATGCTATGGCTCTCATCAAGAAGCTTTGTAGAGATAATCCAGCTGAAAGGTTGGGGTATCAAAAAGGCGGAATTAGTGACATCCAGAAACACAAGTATGTACATGATTTTATATTTATTGTTTAAGTATTCAAAAATGTCTTGCAGGTGGTTTGATGGTTTTAATTGGGAGGGACTGATGAATAGAACACTGATACCTCCAATAACGCCGCATGTTAAACACGTAACCGATACATCAAACTTCGATGACTATCCATCAGATAATGACGGTCCACCACCTGATGATGTCACTGGTTGGGATGCAGATTTTTAGTTTATTTCTAGACTCATATATAAGAAAGTCTGAGTGTCTGTGCTGTGTGAGTTATTGTGAAAGTGTTGAATTTTTGTATATAAGGTAGTTTACAACAGAGGTTGTAAAAAGAAAATATGTACCGAACCGCGCTGCAATTTTAAATGTTTTTAGTAAAATTCTCGTTTTAATTCGTGCAAATTGTTATAGTTGCTCAGAAATTTGTTGGTCAAGTAAAAAGTACTTAGAGATTTTTTATTTTGGAGAAAAATGTTGTGCAATAATTTAGTGAAATGAAATTTAATTCAGTGGGGCCAGACTAACTTGCAAGCTCTGTAATTTAATTGAGAATAGAATTTTGTAAAAAAGATAAAAATATAGCGAATATGATCATGACACCCATTAATGTAAGTCCCATCACTGATTAATTAATTAATTAATTAAGAAAACTATGTGAACACGTATTTATTTCTAGCGATTTAGCTATTAAGGATACAACATGATTTCTATTGAAAACATTCGACTGATGATAATGTATGATGTATAATGGAGTAACTTTCTATGAAGTACAAGAAACAACTTTCAATATTAGATATTATCTAAAAAAAAAATAACAATTGCGGTACGTGCCATTTGTATACTGTGTCCTTTTTATATAAACGTTTGCCTTTATTTGTATGTTTGTGTTTGTTTACACGAAAGACACTATTTAAAATGTACATTTGTAATTTTTATTAACCGTTTTGCCTTTTGCATACTTTGTGCGTTACATTGTAAATATGACAAAGTTACCTAATAATGTTTAGTACGATTTTTTGATATGTCTAGAATAAGAAAATCTTAAGGGCAATATTATTTCTTTTTTTTTATTATACTATAAATTGTTAATAGTGAATGTCAATGTATCATACATACATAATAAAGTGTACATAGTTTGCAGCAAATAAAACGTATTCTTCATTTTTCCTTTCAAGATATTTCACTACGTAAAATTATTAAAACTTGTGACTCCATGTCATATGAGCATTTAAATTCTTGGTAATGGGCAGCTCTATAGAACAAATCTTGAAAGAACAAAGATTTAACAATAAGTATATTTTTATTCTTTGGTATCTTTTTAAATTTAGCTTTATCCTAAATTTCAATTGGGATGAATTGAAGACATGACATAATTTCATGGTTTTCTAAGAATTACTTCAAAATGGCTCATTTGATAGCTGATTGATCAATAGAAATGAAATGAATTGACACATTTGGGTAAAACTTTAATATTTGAATATAAAATGCACTCTATTACAAAATGTATGAAAGTATTAACATAAACTCTAACACTAATGACACTATTAATCATTAAATTAGGAAATGTGTAATGTTGCTTCGTTCATGTCAATTTAATGGATTGGCCAACTCATGTTATTTGAATTTAACCAAAAGGATGATCAGGTGAAATATGAAACACAAAAGACCAGGTGGGGTCACTCAGTGACCCCACACAAGATTTAATAAATCAATCAACATATCGATCACACGGAAGAAGAGAGTTATATCTCAAAAAGTCCGTTTGCAAGATTTTCATAAGAAACTGCTTAAAACTAACCTAAGTTTTATGGGATAGACATTGTCAGCTCAGTTATTCCCTTCATAAAACTTAGGTCAGTTTTAAGCTCAGTTATTTCCTTCATAAGTTTTAAGCAGTTTGTTATGAAAATTTTGCAAACGGACACTTTTGAGTGTGATCGATATTATGAGATATTTAAAAAAATTATTATAATAAAGTGTTACTACATCACAAGAGACCTATCTATTACCATGTAAATTCTATAATAAATTGCAAATAGAAATTAAATGTTCACTTAGATAAAATTAGTTATTTCTTTCATTGCATGAAGTACATATCTTTGATTTCACTAATGATGACCACATGGGGTAACAAAGTGACCCTAATCCAAAAAAATCCAAATCGGTACATTGATTAAAAACAAAAAAATATTCGATCAGCCGCCAAATTGTCATTTTTAATGATGTGACCCTCAATTTTGGACCAAACTAATTAATAAAATGTGGTTCAATGGCTCGGAGAAAAGGCTATCCATATGTTATAATATACAGGTGTTCATTATGAAAAATTTGTAGTAAGGAAAATGACACAAAATACAAAATTGTATCCATTATATTCTACAGCCAAACAATCAATAATTAAGTATGAAATTAACTTACATTACAATAAAGATAATTCATTCTTGCGAAATAAATGGATTTTGAATTGATTCCATGCCATCAACGGGGCATATTAAAACGACGCTCGTTCCTCGACACACAACTAATCCTAAAGCTCTAGTTTCATCGGTAAGTTTGTACGGGTCATCGAGATCTCTCAGATATTCTGTCGTGTTGTCCAAGACGAGGTTAAGAAGGGGATCATAACCTTTTAGAATTCCCGCAGCTTCTCTTCCTCCGGCAAATTTTACTCTTATGCTCTTTTCTAGGTATTTCGACAGGTCCAGAATCGATTCTTTACGTTTCTTTTCCTTCTGGTCGCCCGCTCCTTGGTTACTCTTCAAATATATATTAAGAAAAAATTGAGGTTATGTCTATAATTTAAGCGTCTTTCTTTCAGAAAAATGTTTACCTTAGATTTATCACCTCCTGTAGCCATTTCTATATTTTTATAAAATTAACTTAGAAAAGAATAAGTATATTAACGCATTTACTAACAAAAACGTTAATATTTCAATAACACAAAAACATGAAATTACGAACGTAAGAAAAGTAAACTATAAAATCTTATTAATTGCCACTATCATAGATGTCGCCACCTTTCTCACGTAATTTATGGTACGTACAGGTGCGTTCATAAAGTCGATGGTGTTAACTCGAAGTTAACTCTAAATAGTTCATAAATTACCAGAGTTATGTAGCGTTCATATTGCAAAGATAAAATCACTCAAAATTAAATAATTAAAATAATTAATCTCCGCCCACAATAATTTTTATATCCGTAGATAGGCTAAGCTGCCATCATCAGTACACACACTACCAATTTAAAAGCACTGCTTCGTTATATTTATTAAAAATAAGGTAATATTTTTTCATGGCTCATTGGATTTTTAAATAATCAAATTTTAATTGAAACATGAGAGCTCTATATCTCAAAAACAATTTGAATAAAACATCAAGTGTTTTATATTTATATAAATGGAATTTTATACTCTTTTTAAAACTTAGGGCGTTCCATATAAATTCTTATATTTCAAATATTGAGCATTTTAGAAAAAAAATTGAAATAATGAATTTTGCATAAAAAAGTTTTTTTTTACAAAAGTCAGAAATGTTCATAAACAAAAAAGTTATGAAGACTTTTAGAAATCGTAGAATTTTGAAAAACTCCCTGTAGCTCCTAAGCGCTACAAGATATCGAAATGCGGTCTTCACCATTAATTTTGTCTTAAAAATTGAGCTCCAGGGACCGAGGTTAGTTTTTGTCTAAGTCTTCTAAAAATAGGAGTTTTCTATTAAAAGTGTCGAATTTGGCCCATTCTGTATATTTAGGCCCAAATTCAGAAATTTCACTTAAGTGGAAAGGACTCCAGTCACACTCAAACTGTTATTTGAAACTGAAATTTTCTTTTATACTGACTCGTATAATCAAGTTTATGATCAGTTCAGGTATTTTTATCATGAGTGATTTACGAGAGAAAGATAAAAAAATCATTAAAATGATAATTAAAGCTTTTCTGAATTTCAAATTAATATCGAGTGTGTGAGTGATTTTTCTGAATTTGGGCCTTGGCGTTGAGTGAAGGAATTGAAAAAGAGGCGAAGACGTATGTAATTGTTCCTAGCCAACCCATGATCCGTCATGGGATCCCAGATTAGTTTGGTCGTAAACCTCTCTGTTTATATGCTATAAAAAATAGGATCCGATAATTCTTAGTCGAGAACCTATTGTATTCTCTATTTAAGGTATAAAATTCCTGTAATCGACCGATTTGCAATAAAATTTTTGATATTTCTATTGTTATGTATTGCAAAAACAGTTACAGAATAGAATAACTCTAGTTATCTATCTAATTTAGTTTAACGCGAAATCTATTACAGAGATCTGTAATCCGTACAGATAACATAGTTTCTCGCTGTTCTATGAAGATGGAGAACATATTCTCAAAAGATTGCAATGTTTTCGTTAATCAATCATTATATTTTAAAATACTTACGCCTCATAATAATTATTTATTTTTATATCGCTGGTTAATTTCAGATGTTTTACATTTATTTCTCTAAGTAATTAATTAAGTAATGTACAATTGATAAAAAAAAACAGTAATTCTTTTTAGTTTCATTTGTTCGTGTCAGTGTCATTTTTGATGTGAACGTTTTTAAACATTACATTGTCAAATATTATAAAATTGATTTTTTTAGCAAATTTTAACGTCTCTTTTCCATAAAAAGTTATATATAAATCACTTTAAATTTTGAAGTAGAACATAACTATTAGTTTTCAATAATTATCATAATTAAAACTAAAATTTTAATGTTAAATAAAATTCGTTTGAGCTTTAGTATTTAAATGAAATATATGCGACTAGTAGCAAGTGGGGGTGTAACTCAGTGGTAGAGTGTCTGCTTCGCATGCTGAAAGTCCTGGGTTCAAATCCCAGCTCCTCCAAATTCATTTTTACTTTCTTTTTAAAAATCTCAATACAATTAGGTGTGTTAAGTATTCAAGCGTTGTGATCCAGTTTCCAATAATTGAAATAAATATTTAATCATAAGGCAGAAATAAAATACAAAACCAACCGGCAATAAATAATAATTGAAAGAAAACACGCTGCGACTTATTTAAACATCATTTTCGTTGCTAAATTGGCGAAACTATTTTTGTTAAAGAAAATAAAAAACAATAAACTGGATGCTTAAGAAGTAGAATATTTCTTGTTTGAAATCATTTTACTTCAAGAGACATTTATTTAAAATGATATTCATACGCGTACTTCAATGAAAGAAGATGAGGCGACTCTCCTCGTTTTTATTTCCTTTCCTGCTTTTTGGAGCTGTCATTAATCATAAAGAAATCTTAATTTTTATACAATTTTCACCTGATTTCGGCTTAATAAGTCATCTTCAGGTAAAGGCTAAATTTGAGTACCGTTTAATTTAAAAATTAACTTCGAGAAACAAATTGAAAATTGAAAATATACAGGAGTGTCTAATGTGTATGTATTATAGATTCCTGAGCTTAAAGTAAAAAATAAAATAAAAGAAAGCTTAGATTTATATTTTATCTAGTAATAAGACGGAGTGTTTTTAAACATTTGTTAAAAAAGATTAAGGAAAGCATTTATTTTATAAATGTAAGTAAGTGCCATTAGTGCAAAGCATTTAGAAGAGTCGAACTTGTAAAAATAAAATTACAACCAAATTATAAAATCGTTCTAAAAAAATATTATTAAATACCAGTCTAATTTTAGGAAATTTTTGGAAAACATCAAAATGAAAAACTTATCCTTATAAAAGAGAATACGAAGAAGTGAAGAGAAAAAAGGGGGAAAAGAAGAAATAGGCGATGAAGACGTAGTGAAAAAAGAAAGATCGTATTTTTGAAAACTTGCAATTTCGTGAGATAACAAAAATTAAAAAAAATGAAAATGAACCAGGAAGGAAAATGATTTTATTGAAAACTAAAATGCAAAGAAAACAACCTCTGTTAAAAATGAAAAAGACGAATGTTGAAAAAGGGTAGTTTCTTGTCAAATAATTCAGAAAGATAAAAAAAATAATATGGCAGTTACACCTTTTAGCCGGCACATTAAAAGGGGTGAATGCATAGAGTAAAAATACTTTCTCATGATTCAGTGAGCTGCAAACGGTATTTGAACATAACGGTGATTCCCAGATATCTGAATCTCAAAATTTCGATTTCATACATTAAAAATAACGAAAATTAATTAAAATTGTGTAACTGGCAATATAGAAAATGTTAGGAAAGAGTTTATACATGTATTTCGGCCTTATTGGGCTTCATCAGAACCCTGTACCTTAAAAAAATTTGGTTTATTGAAAAATTTAGAAAAACTTACCCCTTTTTTGAATTTCTAAAATCCCAAAAAACAAGAATAGTAATTAATGATAAAAATATGAAAATCTTTTGTAAATTATACAAGGAAGCGATTGCTGATAAGTGACATCTTTAAAAATATTTGTTTGATGTTACTAAAGCAACAAATTGACAATTATTATTTATAATTTTTTAAATTATCTCAAACGGACACTGGAAAATGGCACAAATGCTCAATGTTTCACTATCGCTTGGTAGCTTCTTCAGGAGTGAAATGAAAAATGTCAAAATAAAGTTGTTAAGGGAAACTAAAATTGAAAAAAACTTTTTTTTTTATAATATAATATTATAAATTGACAGATCTATATCTTACTTAACGAATTTAAAAAACTACAAAATATGGCATTTAAGTTAACAAAAAGAACAGAGTTCGATGACATTTTAATTTTACACATTTCTATAAAAATATTAGACTCAAAATATAAAATATTAGCATTTTCAAAATCAAAATTATGGCTATTTTCTAATGATTGTTCTACAAGCATTGAATGATTTTGATTATTTTTTTGTATATGATATTTATGTTGGTCTAATCGTTTTTTTAAATTTTGACTTGTTTCTCCTATATAACAGGAACTACAATGAAAACATTTAATTTCATAAACCACGTTAGGTTGTTTTAATTTTGGTGTTTTGGTTTTTAAATTTGAAAATATATTACTTAAATTATTTACAGATTTGCTAGCTAAAATTAAGTTATGTTTTTTGAAAATGTGTTTGAATGTGTTATACAGCGGCTCAATATAAGGTAATGATATGTATTTTTTGGGGTCCGTTTGTTTTACATTATTGTAGATATTTGAATTTTGAAGATATTTAACACGATTTTTAATTACTGATTCAATGAGATTAATTGGGTAAGAATTTTGAACAAGAGTTTTCTTAATTAAATTTAAATTGTCGTAAATGAAAAGTTTATCTGAAAGTAAAATAGTTCGATCTGTTAAGGAAATAATTGTTGCAATTTTATAATTTTTGGATGTGTACGAGTGAAAATTAATGCACCTACCTGACCACGTAGGATTATGAAACCAATTAGTAATTAATTTGTAGTAAGATATAGATCTGTTAATTTTTAATATTACCTATATTATATAAAAAAAAAGTTTTTTCAATTAACAACTTTATTTTAACATTTTTAATTTTACTCCTGAAGAAGCTATCAAGCGATAGTGAAACGTTGAGCATTTGTGCCATTTTCCAGTGAGATAATTTATCAAACAATTTCACTGGGCAAGAAGCACCTTAATTATGATTTTTTTATTAAAAAAACATTTCACATGTATTCAAAGATAAAGACTTCTTGCTATGCTACTATTATGGTTGTTAGCATATTAGGTTTTCTGGTATTTTTTTTATATATTCCTTTACTATCTTTATTTATACACTCAAGAACGTAACTATAGCATCATATCGCAATTTTAAGGTATTTAATTCAAAATGAAACGCTTCAATCCCGAATTAAATGGCAAAATTAATCTTGTCATAGGCCCGAATAACGTCTAGTTTATTGAAAATGTGAATAGGTGGTTATAAAAATTTGATTTTTGCCAGGAGCATAACTGTAGTACCATTTTTTAAGATGAGAAGAAGTCTAAGTATTGGAAGGATTTTTCGTAAAAGAAACTTTGGAGGTGGTAACGTAATGGTCTGGGGAGCATTCTCGAAGCAGCGTAGTTTGAGATTGGCATTTCCGTCAAACAGAATGAACAGTGGTGAATACACCACCTTGCTAGAAAATTTGCTGTCATTGTTTGAAGAAAATGAACGAGAAGAATGGTTGTTCCAATAGGAAAACGCAAAAGTCCATATTAGTCGACACACAAAATGGTAGTTTTCAGGTAATGCAATAAGTTTATTGGAATGGTCGATGTTAAGTTCTGGTGTTACCTCCTGGTTAATACTTTTTGCGGTTAAAACAATACCATTATGTTTAACAATTTGAACGTGATCCCTGTGCTTGCCTCCTATTAATTTGTAAGTAAAAGGTGCTTCATTTGGTGGTAAATCAGAGTCTCTTGCTAATAAGGTCATAATTTTAGTGTTGGGAAGTTCATTTTCGGACACACGTCCGACTGGTTGGGGATCGAAAATCGAGCCGTTGTCGTTAATATCCGTGACGTGGATTTTGACGATTGTGGTGCCAGTTTCCGGTGAATTTCCCATATCGATGCCCCCAATTATGAGCCATCACCATCAACACCACTCTACTTTGAATTTTTCCATCCAAAGTTTCCGAATTAATTATGAAACCACGATCGATGCTTGAACCAACAAAGAGGTAATAGACTTTTGAATCTTTCCCGGAATGCTGGTCTGTTGATTGTATCATCCCAATGCTAGTCCCAACTTCAGTTTATTCAGAAACATCGAAATGAAGCGCAGGTTGAATAAACCTGGGGAAGTATTCGTTTACACCTGTTATATGCACGATGAGTTCTGTGGTTCCATACATAACAGAATCAGGATTCGTTGCCACTATGTCCAAGTTACACAAGTTGTTTTCTTCATAGTCAAATTAACTGGTTTTGGCGGTGGCGATTCCGATTTTTTGGTCAATTACAAATACGTTCTTGCCCGAACCATCCACAATCGAATATTGCATTATAGCGTTTTTCGGGGAATCGATGTCCTATCACTTGATACACGTAGCTGTACGGCGGTAGATTTTCTGCGATATAACACTCGTAGGTGCTTTGGTTGAACATGGGCGAATTGTCGTTGATATCAGTTATGTAATGGTCAACATCGCGGTGGTCCTCCGAGGTTTGAAAAAATCATGTGCTGCGATGTTCAGTCTGTATTCCTGCACGGTATCATAGTCCATCATACAGCCCTCGTATCTGTTCTTTGTTTACTATAGTTACAAAGAAAATAAAACTTCTCTGTGTTCAAGTCCCACAAACGCCTAGCTTTTATCGCGAAATCGATTGGAACTGTTCCACTCGCATAACAACGAGAAGCAGAACGAAGAAAGCAGCCGAGAAGACCTGAAGATGGCAGATGTGATTCTGCCAAAACGTCGTCAAGACAACAACGGTTCTTTTGAGAACCCTACGCGGAGGAAAACCCGGAAGAACAATATATATATATATATATACATAAGTACATGTACTTATTTACAAGTACTTTACTTCATTGAGTATTCAAATAAAAGTACGAGTACTGTCGCTTGTTGCATATGCTTAAGTACAAGTCAAAATTCTAAAAATACTTGGTAATTGTAGGTATTTGAAACCATAAGAACATACATGCATGGTTCTGTTAGTGAGCAAGTTTCTTAAACCTACAAATTTATTAAGAAATTCATGACAATATTTCTTAGCTTCTTACTTAATCTAATTGTTCTAACTTTTACATAAACAGCTATAAAAAAGTACCATTTTCTTGTCGAGATTTATTTGTATTCAAACCAGTTTACATTGTGTTAATTTCTTATGTGAATTCTTGCCTGCAAACAGTCAAAAATTCTGTGGTGAGTAGTGACATCGCATTTAAACAAAGCGAAGTAAATTCAAGTGGAATCGTCTAACAGTGAAAATAAAATGAAATCTAAATAGTTCAGCGTGACGAAGCAGGAATTGGTCGGTTCTACACTTCACACCCTGTCCGTAAAAACTGTTTTAACACCATCCATAACATTATGAACGGTGATTTTTTCGGGTAACTGGTTAAATTACACAGGTGAGTCGACATCGCTGCTCACACACCGTGTAATAACTATTCTCATACTTACACCTTGCGTTACATACTCTGATCATTGCGAAATGAACCCAATACAGATATATATTGCAGAGTTCACGACTAACAGCATAAATTAATGTGTCAATGTCGATTTATACAATTTTGAAATTCAAGTCAGAATGCAATCTTGATGTAAACTATTACGATTACTTTATGAGCCGTTATGGGAAATTGTAAACTGAACGGTTTCAAACTGCAACATTACAATTTAATATTTAAAATGTATGTATATGCAGGGTGTAATCGATTAGGTTTCACTTATTAATATTGTAAGTTTCTGCAAATTTCTGGCTTAAAAATTAAAACAAAAAGAAACTGAACTACCACAAGAGTGCCATCGTCTTTTGTTTGAAAACCTCTGCTCGTTGGTGAGATACATGTGCGTCTGCAGTTTTTATAAACACATCGTAAAACAATAAAGTTCAGCAATGTTCATGGTCACTCGGTCAATGTCATCCATAGGGAAGAAATTATAAATATCCACCACCTTTGATTACTGAATTAATTAATTATAATTTTTACGTATTGTTAATGCAGTTTGCTCATATAAGTGTAACAACTTACATCGATAAAACAAAATGTTGTAATCTTCGACCATCTGCTTCATTAGATAATCGAAAACAAACATATCATAACATTCCATACTTTGTGAACAAATAACACGATATGTAATTTAATTTGTTAAATTATTAAAAAAATTAATGAATGTTACTATTAGTTGCTTGCATTATAACACTGAGTGACCTGCATACTCATAAACGAAAATGCATTAAATACAATCAATGTACTTATTTATTTCTTTGAATGAATGCACAATTTTTCGGAATTTTATTTGTGTATTCTGAACGTAATAAAGTAATAAAATCATAAATTAAGGCATCATGAGTATCACTCACGATTATTTAATGTAATTCCCTAAGTTAATTAATTAAAGGTAATAAATTAATTTTATTATGTAAGAATTACATATCTGCGTTTCTCTTTTCTATTTCATAAATGACCTGCCTTAACGTTATGAATAATGCACACAGTAGAGTACATTGTTTAATAAAAAAATTCAAAATTCAGTTATTTTTTTAGTTCAATTTTTCTTGCTATGGTTGAACGATATAAATCATGAAATCTTGTTTTTAAAACCAAGAACTTCGTCATAATTTTTTTTTAATGTATTACGAAAATGCCAAAATGGAAGTTTTTCTCCTGAAACTGCACGATCACGAAAAGTAATTAGTGTGAATAAGAATGCTGAGCAATATAAGAAAACTTTACTGCTTTCAAAGCAAATAACTGCTAATTAATATAAGATCTAATAATTTCCAATTATATAGATACGATTCAATACGCTCACAGACACTTGAATTTACGAGATCGCAGAAATATTTTATTTACTTAGGCGTACTTCTCTCCGTTCGCTTCTAATTGATAAACAAGATTTTAATATACAGGCTGGTATGTATTTTCAAACATACAAGCAATATTTTATAATACTTTTTTGTCACATTTAGTTACAAGTACCTTTCACTTAAGTCAAATAGAAGTACAAGTACGTGGATAATAACTCTGGTAAAAATTAGTTTTCGTTTTTACAAAAAAATATTTAAACAACACTGGTCGGCGATTTAAATGGGTTTAATTGTCTCAGTTGAGTTACAGGTTGAGTGGAATTGATTTTTGTTATGTAGCCATAAACGAGTGTGCCAAGTTCATCGTTCGTAAGAAAAAATGCGACGTTTTCTGTCGACTAGGTGCAGACGTTCTTACAACAATTGCAATTACTTATTACTAATACTATTTAGTGGCGCAATTTACGTTAACGTTTATTTTATTCAAAGTAATATTTGAAAGCAAACTTTGAATTCATAGCGCCATTATGCATTTCAGTTTTTATTTATACGCTTTAATGTTACAATTTCTTGATTTTATAATAAAAATATTAGCTTGCACGTATTGTCGTTTAATTACAAAGTCGTTTTTGGTGCCGAACCTTATGCGTTTCAAAATCTTTGTTCCCAAGGGAGGACGTCGTTTACAAATAAGAAAATCATACTTAAACCATCAACTCTCAATTCACGTATTTTTTTGCAATTTTATGGTTAAGCTAGTGTTGCCAAATCTTCTTTATAAAAAAAAATAAAACATAAATTTAAAATAACAAAAATAGAATAAAAACCAATAGTTTAACAATTATCGATCGCCTACTGTTCGAATTCCAATCTCTTATTCAAACAAAACACAATCTTTTATTTATTATTTTAAATTTATTTCACACTTAATTGTATTTTCATTATTTTTTTATGACTTGAGAGAGTCAAAATCGATTGGAATTCGGAGGGTTTTTTTACGTCCAAAGCGTCGACCATTTTTTTGTTATTTGTTAAACGATCGATTGTCTTTTGTTCATGTCTTTAGCAAAAACCATCAACTCTCAATTCATGTATTATTTTTGCAATTTTATGTTTAAGCCAGTGTTGCCAAATCTGATAAACACCAGTGGATATTTAATAAAAAATAAATGGAAACGTAATTAGATTTTCTCGGCATTTGTTTCTAGTGAATTATTTTCTGCTTGTAGTGACTTTTTAGTGATTATTTAACCTAAATGTTCAGACTTTTTTAATTCCAATTTTTTAAATTTTTTCTTTATAAAAAAAAACAAAACAATGAATTTCAAATAACAAAAATAGAACAAAAAAACAAAAGACGATCGATAGTTTAACAATTATCGATGGCCTTTTGTTCGAATTCGAAACTCTTATTCAAACAAGACAAAATCGTTTATTTTGTTATTCTAATTTTATTTCATACTTAATTGTGTTTTGTTATTTTTTTTGTGAATTGAGAGAGTCAAAATCAATTAGAATTCGAAGGAAGTTCTTTTTACGTTCAAATTGTCGGCCATTTTTTCTTGTTGCTTGCGTTTGTTAAACGATCAATCGTCTTTTGTTTATGTTTTTAACAGAAATCATCAACTCACGATTTCTTTTGCAATTTTATACTTAATTTTATACTTTTTCAATTCTAATACGCGAAAGTATAATATTTAAAGTGTTTGAAAAAAATAAAAACTATTTGATTTTCTCGGCATTTGTTCTTAATGATTTTTTACTTCTAGTGATTATTTAAGTTTCTTTTTTAATTCCTATCGAATTTCGACATTTTTCATTATAAAAACCAAGACAATCAATTTCGAATAACAAGAAAGAATAGCAAAACAAATAACCATCGATAGCTTAACACGTAGCGATCGTCTTTTGTTTTGTTATTCTAAATTTATTTCACAGTTGATTTTATTTATTTTTTTTATTAAGAATAAGAGGGTGAAATTCGATTGGAATCCGAACGTCTTTTGTCATCGCGCAAAATTTATTATTATTATTATGAACGAAGGTTTTTTTATATAGAAATCTTCGACCTCTTTTTTTGACGCCTATCTTGTGTTTGTTATTAACAAAAAGAAGTCAAAACAATTTGATTTTTTTGGCATTTGTCTTCAGTGATTTTTTTGAATTTCAATCGAATTTCTACATTTTTCTTTATAAAAGAAAACACCAAAAACAAAAGACGATCGATAATTGTTAAACTATCAATCGTCTTTTGTTCGAATTCCAATCGATTTTAACTCTCGCATTCATAACAAAAAAACACAATCGTCTTTTGTTTTGTTGTTCTAAATTTATTTCACAGTTGATTTTATTATTATTTTTATGAATAAGAGAGTCAAAATCGATTGGAATTTACATCCAAGTCGTCGACCATTTTTTTGTTGCTTGCATTTGTTAAACGATCGATCGTCTTTTGTTTATGTTTTTAACAAAAACCAACTCACGTTTTTCTTTTGCAATTTTATACTTAGGCCAGTGTTGCCAATTCTGATACGCGCAAGTAAAATATTTAATGTATTTATTTAAAAAAATAATGAAAACAATTTGATTTTCTCCACATTTGTTTTCACTGAATATATTTTTGAATTCCAATCGAATTTCTACTTTTTTCTTTATAAAAAAAGCAACAAAACAAAAGACGACTGATATTTGTTAAACTATCGATCGTCTTTTGTTCGAATTCCAATCAATTTTGATTCATAAAAAAATAATAAAACGCAATCGTCTTTTGTTTTGTTATTCTAAATTTATTTCACAGTTGATTTTGTTGTTTTTCTTTTATGAATTGAATGGAATTTACATCCAAATTGTCGACCATTTTTTTTGTTGCTTGCATTTGTCAAAGTACCGATCGTCTTTTGTCCATGTTTTTAACAAAATCCAACTCTCGTTTTTTTTGCAATTTTATGCTTAAGCCAGTGTTGTCTTTTTGTGGGTACGCACAATTAGAGAATTTAATGTGTTTATTTAAAAAATACATAGTTTGATTTCCTCGACATTTGTTTTTAGTGAATTTTTTTGAATGCCAATCGAAATTCTACTTTTTTCTTTATAAAAAGTAAAAAAAAAAAAAAATACGAAATTTCGAATAACAAAAATGAAACAAAACAAAATGTTAATTGTTGATGTAACATAGACGGATATTTTGCCCGTGACGTCTATAAGATTCATATTCCTTGAGACCTTGACCCAGTTCTTCTGCACGTAAATAAAAAGTTTTATAGCAGTTTATTGCATTTTATTGGAAACGATTGTTAAAGGAACTCATAAACTGAGCAGAGGTTTCAAAGTTACTTCGTCGGACACCGCTGTCTTGTCAGTTTTTGATTTTTCAATAAGACCGTTGAGATTTGGAAAATCAATTTTTAATATAATGAGGAACTTATAGTTTTAATTAAAAACATGTACTTCAATGAGTGATTTTTAAAACATTTTATCAACTCTTGCTATGAAATCTGGACGGCATGTCTTAGCTTAAGTGAAAAGTACCTTGAAGGTGTTTTACAGTAAAACTAAGACCAAATTCCATGGCAAGAGTTGATAAAAATTTAAAAAATCACTCAGTATATGTCCTGTAATAAGTACATAGTACCTGTACACGTGCATCTCTGATACGTATGTATCTATGTAGGCATGTCTTGCTTCGGAGAATAAATTGCATCCAACCCACACTTTTAACTAGCAAGAAAATTTGCTCGAAATTTAGTTTTCTCAGAAATATGTTGTTTACTCTCGTCCTGGTAATTAGTAAGTTACCCTGAGGCGCGATGCGAGTCCTGCTGCTACCATTGGAAATTAAAGTTAAGCGAGATCGTCTAGATAAATATTATGTGTAAGAAGCTATCCTCTTAATTACCGTGATTGGTTTAAACGAAATTTCCCCCCTGCAAAACACACATTAAATGAATATCTGCCGCAAATATACACAGAGGATCTGTGTTGCGTCATAGTATTTATTTCGACATAAACATAAATCTAATTTTTAATAGAAGGACTTAGATTCAGTTAATGTTACATATAAGGGGCAATCCAAAAAGAAAGCCACACAGTTTAGCAATTTTACGTACACCCGTCTCACACCACATTGGATGTAAAGTCTCTAGCTTGGAATGTGCTTCTTTTTCTTTAACTGTGCTGTCAAAAAATATTGTATATACTTATGCTTTTTTGAGGGAACTAAAGGTTTGTTGGTTTGACGCCATAATTTAAAGTTAAATATAAGTTATTCTTTTGGATGATCCACTGTTGTTAGTAGAAGTAATTTTTTTATTGGTGGATTAAAGCTTTCGGATTTATGAGAAATTCCTGTCATAACGGAATGTATCCCGTTCTACTTTGTTTTGTTTCTTGGTCGGGCAAAGCACTTCTAATAAATTAAGGGACATAGCGACGACTTCTAAACTAATCAACTGGGATTTGGGTATCAAGTAGTCGGTGGACAGCACTAATAACAGTCGATAGCGTGCCCAGGCAACTTTCAGGAATTCGGTGATCGTTTAAGTTCGCAACTAGAGGAATTAACCTGGACGCGAATACCATTTGTCTTGGTTTGACTTGACCTCCCTTGCCCTGTCCGCCGCTAACACTCAGCGCCATTATTCTTGGAGCTGCGGTCGCATCGCTAAACAATGCAGCCAACTTTAAACACGTATCAAGCACTATTAGTTACCTGTAATTGTTACCGGACTCGATGTATTGGCTGGGTATTTCATTACATTATGTTTCATTAAAGTTTCGAGTTGGATTGGTTTGTGGTCTTGGAGTAATACTAAAGTAAGTATGTACAGCATGTGCCTCCGGTGCTATTTACATTATCTTAACTCTTGCTATTCGATATGCTCTGCTGGATAAATTTACGAGTTTGTGCTACAGATTTTATTTTATTCTTGCCTTTCATTTAAATATCTGCAATCAAGGTGCATATATCCTAAGAAGAAAAACAAGTATTCTTCCTCTTCACATACGAGTAATTACTACAGTATATAATCGAATAAGTTTCATTTACTGCAACTACTATTAATACACAAGATGTAGAGCAATGGTCAATAAATTACTCCGGAAAAATCCAAGTTTATTTTTTACAAAAAATCTTTAAGAAGCACTGGATTCGATTTAAATGCCCCAGCTAAGCGAAGTTTACTATTATGTGCAATAAACGATAAAGCAGTAAGCACATAGTGTAATACAATAAACGTTGAGGCAGGTCCTTTATGAATACAGAGATTTGAAGTTAGTGATACGCAAGCAATAAAAAATGAAACATTTATTCTAATTTTTGATTAGTATTAACTAATAATAACATTAAAAGTAAATTTATTTACAACCGAATCCTTTAACTGGAACATCTCTAACTGCACAACGATTAAATTATGAACCTGTAACAATTTATTATTGCCTTACATTTGGAAATTACTTTTTAAATCGAATCTCAAGAAAATTGATAAAAGCATTAATTTATTTTAAAGAAAAAAAAAGCCATTATGTGGATAATTTAAAAATAGGCAATTACATCATAATCTGCCTTAGAATCTCATTATGAATTCATAACTAAGTAAAGACAAAGAGAGGTAAAAGAGTTACTAGAGAAGTACATTAAAAATTAATTAATACTCGGGGACTAAGATTTTTATTTCTGCTTACGGAGAAACGCTAAGTCGACCAAATACGACACGAAATAATTTAATCTGCGCCCTAATTATTTACCTTTCGCAAATTTATTATTAAAAAAGTCAAGCGGCGAGACCGAACGCCGAAAATAAGCGATCAGATAAAACAATAAGCCACAATAAATAAACAACCCGCAATCATCAAAACAAATAAAAAAAGAAAACGGGCGATGACAGTGAAACAAACGCTTGGATAACACGAAGATACATTCAATCAGAGGAAGGTAGGGCGGAAGACGGCGCTACCGGAAACGGTCCGGAACCGGAACAATGCACCTTCCCCCACCGCTGGGCACGGCACTCTGGATATGTAAAACTGCAGTCCGCAACACCGATTATCACGTATTTAAGCAACTTACTACAACAGATGTAGTAAACTTTACATGCAATGAACGTAAGTAACTTTAAGTTGAGATCAACGATTACCTAAATCTTTGCGCGCTATACTGTGGATGGCAAGGTGTATTGCTTAATTAATTCAATTTTACGTATACTCGCATAATTGCTTTAATACCTTGTCTAATAGATTAAAGCTTTACAGCTTGTTCAGTACTTTCACAACTATGTTCGTACTTAAACAACGTAATTGAAACATTGTTGAATCTGTTAATTGTTACTGATACACAACGTTTTACAAAACTAATCTATATTACCACCTAACTGATTGCTTTACAAAATAATACTTGATGCTATACAATAAACAAAAAAAATATTTAATTATAAAACGAACTATTTTAAATAAATGCAAACATACGAGGATTGGATAAAAAGTAACGCGAACTCGTCTTCAAAAAAAAAAGTGTAGGAAAAGAAAGGCTACTCAGTTCTATATACACTGAGTATTAAAGGCATTGTCTCCCCAATAAAATATTAAGTCGCGTTGTAAAAACTACGTAGGTGTTGAAATTTGAAAGTACTTTATAACAGTACAAGTACAAGTACTTTATAAATACTAAAATAATGGTGACGAAAAAAGTTCAGTCTGAACATTTCTACCCATATATGAAGAATATGCGTAAAATAAAGAACTTGACGATCTATTATGTGAATGTATTGGTTCCAAAACTAATTGCAAGTATCCACTCGTAGTAAAATTATCTCATTTTTACTTAGTTGCATTATTTTGTAAAGGTTAACACTATAAATACTTATTTTACAAGTATCTTAGGCCTTTAGGTGTTTAAATACAAGTACAAGTACTGACGCCTGTTGCATTTGCTTAAATACAACTGTACGACTTAAAAAAAAGTTCTTAATACTTATACTTGAACTTATAATCGTAAGTATACGCACAGCTCTAATACTCAAGATAATCGCGAGGTGTTTGTTGTCTGAGGAGAGTACATAGAGAATTCGATGTCAAGTTTCTCAAATTATACTTTATCTTCTTTAAGAATGCAGTAATGGGTAGCGTCGACATTGAATTTGCAAGAACGTTAAGTTTATGTGCTGAATTGGAAATACGTTAAGAATTGAATACTAACTTATACTATCTAGAACACTTGGAAAAGTGTAGACCGAACCGGAAGCAGCCCCAGATAAGGAGATAATGAGACATACAGGATAAAACTAAAGAGTGATATGCAACCATCAAAATCCTCCTGTCAACTAATCTCTTTAAAATTATTAAAACAAATATATTTTTGGACATATTGTTAGCTACGTGTTCAACGTGATTATTCCAGTTCAATTGAGGGTCCATATACAGTCCTAAGAATTTCGCTACCTCTGGGTTTGCCAGGCTGGTTTTATGTGCAAAGATAATTTTAACTGTTTTGGATTGATTTAAAGATAAATTATTTGAAATGAACCAGTTATTAGCTTCGTCTAAGGCGTTCTTTATTAAGTTCATTGTATCACTAGGATCGTCACCATGCAAAACCAGAGTAGTGTCATCGGCAAACAAAATTGGTTTAGATAAGGTGATCACCTGTTTAATGTCATTTACATAAATCAGAAATAAAATAGGACCCAAAATTGAGCCTTGTGGAACCCCGTGTTTTAATTCGGTCATCGAGGATGTCTGACTATCGTAACGAGTATATTGTTTCCTGTTTTCAAAATATGATCTGATGAACTGGCAGCTAAGGTCGCTGAAATTTAAAGTTTTCAATTTATTTAATAACAAGGTATGATTCATACAGTCAAAGGCTTTTTGTAAATCGCAGAAAGCCATACCGAAACGTCGTTTTTTTTCTTCACCTTCTACAATTTTCCCAATTAGATTTAAAGCAGCGTCCCTAGTGGATTTGTTGCTTTGGAAACCATACTGATGTTCAAATAAGAACTGTTGAAATAAGATTTGATTTTTCATAATAGATTCAAAAATTTTGGATATAGCTAAGAGTGGCGATATAGGTCTGTAATTATTTAAATCGTTGGGTGAACCACCTTTATGAATCGGTATAATTTTGGCAATTTTTAGGACATTCGGGAAAATTCCTGCAGTAATACTCTAGTTTATTAATTTTGTAAGTGGAATTAAAATTGCATTCTTTAAATGTTCAAATTAACAGAAATGTCCAAATAATCAGTGCTAGTTTTATTTTTTAGTTGATTTATTACGTCTCTAACATAATTAAAACTAACAGTTTCGAAATCAAATATAGAGTAACTTACCATCGGGCTATGTTTAAAAGTTGAAGTTTGACTTGATAGGGTTTGCGCTTTCAAAAATTTTTCGTAAATTTCTATGAAGAATTCATTGAAGTATTCGGCTGTTAAATCACATTGATTAGATTGTTTATTTTTATTCGGCCTATTCTCATTAATAATATTCCAATAGTCTCCTGCCTGTGAAAAAGAGGTGAGGTGAGCGCCATGTCTGCAATTTGTAGAAAAAACACACCTTTGATGTTAAGTTTAACAAAAAAACATGGATGAAACATGAACACAATGGTGCAGGTCCGGAGTAACTCCAAGTATCTGATATGTGCAATTTGGAAAGCGTTGGGAACACGTGACTATGAATATGAGATGTACTCAGTAGATTCGAAAGAAGTACTGCTTAATTACAGAAAGTGAAAACTATAACTAGAAATAATCTTCTGGACTGTACAATTGTTGTTAATTGTGAAAAACGACGTGTCTTATTAAAAAAGAATATTATTATTATAATGACAAGGTAGATAAAGAAATACTATCATGACTATTGACTTGGACCTCATCTAATTGCCACTTCTTCCTTAATTCGTAAAATTCTACTGGAAAAAAATGTGTTAACGTTATTCGTTTATAAAGATGTTGAAGGTATTTTACACTACACTATATTCTACTACAAAAAGAGGATATTGAGAAGCCTCAGAATCGTTGAATCAAGTGCACAAAATAATAAAGAGTAGTATTCCCGTTGTAAATCGCACGAATTTCTTTATCTCAGCCTTGTATGCTACAGCAACATTTCTGAATAATTTGCGAAACAAGTATTGCCTAGATGCATTTTTGAAAAATTTGCAAAATACATAGGACCCATTGTTCTTCGTTTAGAAAATGCCAGCAGTTAATTGCTAAAACGTTGGTTGCAGATATGTCAGCTTTTCGATTAGGTCTCCCACATAGCGAGAGCTTATGAACAAATTGTAAGTAAAACATTAAATTATTGTTTTAGATATATAATTGGTTGGTTAATTGGCAATCAATTTCCGTTGAGAGCGTGGGTTCAAATTTTATTTCTGTGATGCTATGTTTATCGATTAATAAAGTTATGGATTCCTCGAGCATTATC
Source organism: Serrognathus titanus (assembly GCA_039766575.1). Classification (NCBI taxonomy): domain Eukaryota; kingdom Metazoa; phylum Arthropoda; class Insecta; order Coleoptera; family Lucanidae; genus Serrognathus; species Serrognathus titanus. Next base: position 11,756,818 of record CM077914.1, read on the forward strand.
TAGACGCTGTTTCGGCTCTATTCGGGGCCTCTTCACCAGGTTGCTCACACAATACTATTTCAAAAATCTACCGCAAGATATTGTGATATAAACTATTAATAAAATTATAGTTCGTACAGATGAGTGTTGGAAAAAACATCGCCAAAAGCACTTTCTCACTATTCAGTATATAAAAAAGGAGAGAACCGAGAAGTCTTGCTACAATATTTATTATTGTTGCTACTTTATTACGTTCTAATTATACAGAGTGGAACAAAATGATTCTCATCTAGTTACCTTTGCATTACCCATCTAAAAATATGAAGCTCCACTCTACGAAAATAAGGAAGGTACTAAAAAGTTCGAAGGTTGAAATTGAAATGAAAGCTAACGAAAGTTGATCACAGCAAGTGTTGAAAGGGGCCACCATTTTGCTGGATGTATATAAATGCATGGCGTTTCATGTTATTAAAAATGTACTTCAATATATTCGGTGTTATCTCGTTGGATTTTAATGTGATCCTTGCCATCAGTTCTTACAAATTATTTTTCTTTGTAGACCTTATTTTTAAGAAAAACATTTATTGAGAGGTCTAACGGGGTAAGGTCTGTGATCTTGCTGGCCAAGTTCCCCTGCTTATAACTCGGCTAGGGAAAAACTTTGAAAAATTCCAAATTTTCTCGACTAGTATGAGCTGTTGCTCCATCTTGCTGAAAGTAACCATTTTCAAATGTTCTAAAAATGGGGTCTACAGTTGTTTCCTATAATGTTAACCATTGATTGTACCTTTGAAGAATATTGGCGGATAATTCCTTTCTTAACAGGCTGTAAAGGAGCCTCAAGGAAACTGTAGGGATTAAGAACAGACCATATTTGGTAATTATATTTTTTTACATAACAACTTAAATGGAACCAAGCTTTACCCAGAAAAAACTTAATTCGAGAAAGTCGTCATTGTTTAAATTTTCTTGGGAAAAATGCAATATGGCTTCGATTGTTGTGATCTCTTAGCTAGATTTCTTGGACTACAGACACTTAGTATGGATGCATGTGTAAACGACGTTTCGAAAGTCTTCTAACGGTGACGTAGAGCACATTCGTTTGGCTAGGAATACGACGTGTTGAGAAATGCTGATTTTCTGCAACGAGCTCTTCCAGTTGTTCGAAGGCATTTTCGTCAGTTTGTGGTCTTCCATAGATTTCCCCTTCATCACGCTTCCAGTTCTGTGGAATCTCTCGTCAATTTGGAGAACGTGTTAGTGCAAGGCAGTTTCTTCATCCAGGGTTCAATTAGTTGAGGACGTGCATATATTTTGCTGGTGTAACTTTCTCGGTTCAGAAAATTTATGACCATTTTATCCGGCGAAGAGAACCATAAGAACAGATACTATTACAATACTACATATTTTATCTTTTTTAGCTTTTTACCATAGTCATTCATGAATTGTATTTCAGGTTCTTTTTTTTTTATGGGTTGATTTATAATTAAACCTTTTTGCTTTTTTTTTATAGAGGTTTGGAGAATCTTCAGAAGACTTGATCAACGGTAATCCAAGTATCAGATGTGTTGGATTTGCCCTGTCTTTATCGCCTATTTCTTAGGTCCTCAACAAGGGCGCCCACCAACTAAACTCCTGATCCTCTCTCGCAGTTGCTAGTTTCTGGAATCCGCGCTTAGGGATTACGTCAGAAACTTCGCACTGTCAGGTGTTAATTTTTCAGTCTTGATCTTGTTTGTATTTTTTTTTTTAGTGTTATGGTGATCTTGCTTAGCATCTGCTAATTTCTGGGAAACGTCAGAAGTCTCGCAGCTTCTGGCATCGGAAATCTCGCCGGTGCCTGTTTGAGCATCTACACTGTCCTTTGTATCATTGTGTCTTGTCGTTAATGTGGTGGTACTTGTGCAGCGTCTCCTTCCTTCTCATTTTTCGTCTTTTGCATCATTATATTTCTCAGCATTTCTGTGACGCTTTGTCCTTCAACAGGATATCTGCTACGTCTTTTTCGTGATGTCTACTCCACATTTGGTGTTGGTTGCGGTCCTATATTGGGCATATCTTGGGCAGACGAAGACTATGCTCTGCGGTGTCCGCAGTACACCAGCAGTAGTCGGCTTGTGCCTTACCGATTTTATGTAAGTAGTTGACCGTGTCCGGTCATTGTCTGGGTGATGTAATAGTCTACCTTTCCGTGCTTCCTGTTGCACCACCCGTTTATGTCCTTGATGAAGGTCTTGGCCCGCTCGTGGTAAGAGTCCCACACGTGTCTTGCCATTTCGCCGTTAGTGTCGCTGTTTGCGGGGCGATCCCTGTCCCCTTCTTCGCTGCGAACTGTTATCTCCGCTCCTTCACCTTCAATTTTATGGGTGGAATAGCTGTGATTGTTAGGATAGTCAATGTGGATACCGTTTTGTACGTGGAACTGATGCGGATGGATGTCTTCCTATTAATGAATTCCAATAACCCTTCGTAATATTTGTATTGCATAGCCAGAGCCCAAATAGGTGCTGTGTACATGATGTCGATGTGATGACTCTAGCCAGGACCTTCCTTTTCTTAGGTCACGGCCCACCGATGTTAGGCATGAGTCTCGCTAGGGTTATTTGGGTTTTCCTGGTTTTCTTGACGTGGGTTGTCATTCTTAGTCCTCTGAATCCTTTTTGCTGGTCGTAAGAAATTCAACGGGATTAACATCGAGGCTCGAATCACCCCTCTTACATGTTCCATTTACAGATCTTTGCTGAAATGTAATAGTAATTATTATTATTGATGTGCAATAATTACTGAGTTTTACGCCCCAAAATACGTGCTTGATATGTAAAAAATACTTAAAAATTACGAACAATATAATCGCCAATGTCTTCATCTAGGAGTTAGAGATTTTCGGTTATGGAAAAGTTAGGTATTTATCAGTTAACAGAAAAACTGTGTAATACAAAATGAACCACGATTATTAAAAGAAGAAAAGTTGAATATTTAGTGAAAATCACTCCCAGTGGAAGGATAAATATAGATTTAGCGAATGAAAAATACTTTGGCATCATAACATACATTAAGCAGTTGACAAGTTGACATACCTACTTATACGTTTTAACCATTCTTATCACAGAGGAGATCAGAGAAAGCACCACAGGAAGACGAAGACGTAATTTTTGGAATACTCTTTGTATAGAAATTTAATTTATTTATTATTTAATATATTGATTGTGAGGCGTATTTGTAAGCTGAAGAAAAAATAAGATCTGCCTTTCGAAGGCTATTAATAATGGTAATAACAGAAAATACATTGTTCTGAATTTACCATCTTTAGCAGTATGTGATAATCTAGTGAGTGTATCTATTATTAAGTCCCTAACATCTATGCCGTTATGACTTTCGCAGAGTCTGGATTTGATTTTACCTATCCAGTGCAATCCTTGAGGACATTAACTGATTTCTCGGGTCTTGCTCGTGATCGCTGCATATGTATAATTTTATACGAAGAGTTTTAAATTCGTATTCAAGATATCGCATCTACAGACGAATTGTCTTGTAGCATATTGAATCCATTTTGTGGAATGCTGATGAAATTAAAAAGCAGCAATGAGATATCCTCTGTAATTCTGCTGTGTCGATGCAGTCTTGAAATTAAGTTACTAAATTACCCCATAATTAGACACTACTGGCAACACACAATGCGATTGCGTGGGCTTCTGTAATTGCACGGGAGGTTTTATTATTTTTCATGTGCGCCTGGTATGTGTGTACGTGTGTGAATGTGATTTCAAAAATTCATTCGAAACGTTTCCATTGTTCGTTGCCTTTTGTTTTACTTGCAAAAAAAGTTTTATTTTAAAAGGTTCAGGGTTGAGACAATTAGAAAATCATAAATATCAGCACATTTTATTACATGCATTTTCTGAGAGAATTTTATTTAATATTAGTAGCAAAAGATGAGGTAATATATTTAAAAAGCAACGTCAAATTATGTACCTTGTAAAGCTTTTTAAAAATATATTTTCTCTCCCCCCTGGCCGTGAAATATTTGCGCGAAGTCGCGATTATCAAAACATAGGCCATAAAAATACAAATCTTCCAAATCGTGCCTGCAATATTAAACAATCTACAAAATTAAAGCTTCAACCCTCATTAAAAAGAGAAAGAAAGGGGCGTCGGTCGTTGATTAGTTACTGTAATATAAGAATGTACGCAAGACTTACTCATCAAGTACAGGAATGTATAAGAGGGATGGAAATAGCTCATTAATGAATGATAAAGCGAGAGGTCTAACGAAATGAAGAAATTCTATCTACATTTGCGAGAGAAGTTTTCTTTGGGCTGTCATGCAAAAACCTCCCTCTTTCTGAAGGCCAGGCGGGGTTTAGGGGTAACTAACCCCTTTACAATGCTGCAAGTGGAGACAATAAAAGTAATTCTTTTCTTTCCTACATCTTACTTCATAGATTGTGCACTCCTACTTGCCTTTAATTGTAATTTCGAAAGGCTTCCTTATCGCTTTAAAAATTTTAACAATTTGCTTTGATGTTCGATTTCAATTAAAAAAAAAAATCAGATTGCAGTTTTCTTAAATCAAAAGTATTGGTTATTCAAAATAAATTACACAGTTTAATTATATTTATATATACGAGGAATACACAAGAAATTTTCGACCTAATTTATTTACACGTGTGTAATTAGATTGAACTTGTTATGACAGCTTGATGTATCGTTATATGTACGAGGGCAGCATCAAAAACTTTCAGATAATGTATTTATGAAACTGTAAATAGATTGAACATGTTTTGACAGCTTAATTTAGGGCATACATCATCTGCATCACTACATTATTTGAGAGTTGAAATGACAAGCATATATTTCATCTGGAACAATCAATTAATTTGTATAAAGTTATATGTATTCACGAATTTATATTTAACCTGATATGGATATGTGGTATTTGGAAAAAAAGAAGCCTTCTGTCATAAATCAAGGGATTCACATGCAATCAAAAACAAATATGAAATCATCACATAATTTACGTACACATTTCAACAACATACCCTCATAAATAACGAGTTATAAAAACCGAACGTACGTCCTGCATAGCTCCGCGCATTCTTTGATTAAGGGGTGAGTATGTACGCTGCTATTCTTAAAACATTACAGTTTACCCCTACCCACCTTCTTTTTCTTGCTAACGTCTTGCCTGTCTCGCTTCGCAGTGCGAGCGACTGTCGGCAGAAGGAGATAAAGGAGAGCGCCCGAGGCATTCCTCAAGACTGTTTCAACAATCGTTAAAATACCGGACTGCAAGGGTTATGTTTTATATTTTGTTCGCTGGCGGTAAATCAACGGTACCTATTTCCAAACGCTTCGCTGATGTAAATAGGTCAATCGTCTTTATTTTGATACTGCGCCTGTTTTATCGCACAAATATATATATACATAGTTTTATGTTATTTAGAACACAATTAAATACACTGTAGGTAACTCTCATATGTATTAATTTGATCGTAAACCATCATAAATTGTGAAGGTCCAACATCATATAATCAATATTAAAAGAAGCGTTCAAAGACACTGAAACCATCATACAAGAATATGTTATACAATTATGTTCTGGGATAAAAAAATAGGAACATGTTAAGAAAATGTTAGTGGTTAAGGACGTCAAGGAAGCAGTCTTAAATTGGTGACCACAAACGTCTAGTACTTCGAAATTTCTGCTCGAAATTGTGGAAAAGTAGATGATCCTTGTTGACTTGTTTGTAACTTAAAATTCGTCCCAGTATTTGTGACCTTTGAACGTATAGTCTTTACTTCACTTCTATTGCTAACTTGACTTTCCTACCTTCGACTTTAGTTATTACCTTCACATTACCTACGTCATTAGTATTAACATTGATATGGCACATGGTTGGAACGCTTTGTGAAGACTTACTGCCGCATTGTTGACAGAGCTTCAAACTATTCAACAGCTCAAAATTACTTTCCGAGAAGACAATCTGATATAATCACCTGCTGCATGCCACTAAGGAGTAACTGAATTAAAAAGGAAAGTCCTCACCAATGTCTGAAATAAATGTAAATACCATAACGTAACAAACAGTATCTAAGGGACACCGAACTCCATTATTTAAATACGATTTCATTTTCGGAAGACTAAGTCCTTGGACTCAAAAGCTGCAGAAGAAATTGAAGTAAAAATGCAGAAATATACCCAAAAAGAACAATGGCAATGATAATAATAGTCGAGTAGGTATATTAATTAGTAATGGTTGATACAACTTGTTCCTACACTTTAAGGAGGACGAAGAACAGTGGCAGAGGACGAACCTCGTGGCAGAGGTCCTCCAGGGTGTTTTCACCTAAGTAAACAGCATTCCACTGCAGGATTCTGAATTAAAAAGGAAAGTCTTGAGTAATATCTGAAATAAATGTAAATATAAGAACGTAGCAAACAGTATAAAAGGGACTCCGATTTCATTTTCGAAAGACTAAGTCCTTGGACTCAAAAGCTGTAGAAGAAAGTGAAGTAAAAATGCAGATATACACCCAAGAAGAACAACAGCAAAGACAATAAATAATAGTCAAGTAGGTATATTAATTAGTAATGGTTGACAACAAGTTGTTTCTACCTTTAAGAAGGACGAAACACAGTAGCAGAGGACGAACCTCTTGGCAGAGGTCCTCCATGAGTTTCCGGGGAGTTTATGGGAGGAATGTAAACAGCATTTCTCTGCAGGATCTCAAAAAGGAGTAAGCTGTTCTCGGGAAAATTGGAGTAAACATTTCGGAATCGCTTTCAAAAAGACAACATTCCCTAGACCAGCGATTTCCAAACTGGAAGGCGCGCCTCCTTGGGGAGGCGCGGACTGGTACAAAGGGAGGCGCGAATTTTCATAATATTATAAATAAAAAAAGTGAAAATGTAAATAAACTCTTATAACAGGAAGTTTACAATCCATTTATCATTTTAAAAATGTGTGAATTATTTTGCAAAATAAAGAGGGGAGGCGCCAAGATAAGATTTTTTTAAAGGGGGTCGTAGAAATATAAAGTTTGGAAACCACTGCCCTAGACAATTGTTTCTTAATCTTTTCGCCACCACCTCAATAAACCGAATAATAAAGTAAATAACCTCACGACCTTCTAATTATATGTTTTATTGTTCATCGAAGATGTGAAAACCGTTGCCCTAAACGAAAATCTCTTCGCTGAAAGGATCTGTTGAACATTTTAATGAAGAGGGAAAAGGTAATTGGTCACGAAAATGGTTCAACGAACATTTATTAATTTTGAATTTTCTTTTGCCATGGAATCCCATTGTTTATATTAAAAATTTCTCCCTCTTAAACAATTATTTCCGAGAGGTGCTGTCCTCTAGTCGGGTCCCGTTCAATTAGATCACTGGGATGATATAAGTTGCCCACCCTATAGGGTAGTAACCAGGCAGTTTGTTCAGTTGTCTTAAAAACGTGGATGTATTTCTCACGCGCCAAGAGTTTTTTTTTTATTATTTTAAAGTATTTCAATGATCATTTACCCGAAAGAGAGTCAATATTTTGATTCGAATCCAAGGGATGCTGTACTCTAGTCGGGTCCAGTTCAATTAGGTCACTGGGCTGAGCCCTGAGGAAGCACGGAAACAGGCAATAAAGCTTTTTCCGGCGATGAAAGAGAAGAAATGGCAGACAAATAAGAGGCTTACCCCACAACGCATGTCCCCTTTTTCGGAAGAGGAATTAAACAGAGCTGCGGCAAGGATCAGACCTGCTAAAAGTCCGGGCTCCGACCACCTTCCACCAGAGGTCGTGAAGGCTGCAATAAGTGCCAACCCAGCGGTGTTTTTAAAAGTCTACAATAAGTGCTGGCAAGAAGGGTACTTCCCAGAAGTGTGGAAAAAGGCCAGTCTTGTTTTGATAGAAAAGCCAAAGAAGCAGCCAGCAGAGGAGGCTACCTATAGGCTGATATGCCTACTGGACGTTCTAGGCAAGGTCCTGGAAACGCTCGTCAGAAATCGGATCAACGAAGAGCTGGAAACGAAACAGATCCTGAGAGGAAATCAGCACGGATTCCGAACGGGGAAGTCAACGCTGAGTGTTTTGAAACAAGTACAGAACATCGTGTATAACATAGGAAGCATGGCAGACAAAAATAGGCACTATTGTATACTCGTCGCGCTGGACGTGCGGAACGGTTTCAACACAGCGTCATGGAGGCAGATAATGATAGCGCTGCAAAGGTATAAAATCAGTGAGTGGTCGAAGAGAATTATAGCCTCTTACCTCACGAACAGAACCATCGTTATGGAGGATGGAGACGATATAAGTCTGTCATGCGGCGTCCGTTAGGGATCCGTGCTTGGGCCTACGCTCTGGAACGTCCTAGACAATACGATCCTGAAATTGGAACTGGAGCAGGGCGTGACGGTAATCGCATATGCCGACGATTTGGCTGTGGCCGTGTCTTCCAGGACAGTTGGCCTGCTGGAAGAGAGCGCGGCATATGCCGTGGAAAGAATCCAGCAGGAGCTGGAAAGGATTGGACTGGCGCTGGCGCTGATCGGACATGGGGCGTACGGGAAGTACTTGAGGGAGTACAAAAGACAGAGTCAGCAGGGTTCTGGTATTGCGAAGAGGAGAACGACACAGCAGAACACACACTATTCGAGTGCGCAAGATGGGAAGGGACATGCATGAGACTCCAGCTGAAGTTGGACGTGAGGATTAGAAAGACGAACGTGGCAGACGAAATAGAGAGAGAGTAAGGGCGAGCGGAAGCGATTTTCGGGATGCTGAGGGAGATAATGAAAAACAAATGTGAGGACGAATACAGGCGAGGGCGATGAAATGTATAAAAGCAAAAGGCTGTAAAGAGGGTGAAGAGGAGTGAGGAGAGAAGAGGGGGTGAAGAAGATGGTATAAAGGAAGACGGAACGAAGAGGATGGGAGAGAAGAGGAAGGAAGGAGTTTAGTTGGTAGGCGCTCCTGTAGAAATGCAGGGGTGAATCCAACACGCCTCCGGGATTGATGTATCCGGAGGTGTTCTTTGAAGATTCTCTAAACCTCTATAAAAAAAGGTCACTGGGATGACATACGTTGCCTATCCTAAAGGGTAGTAACCAGGCAGTTTGTTCAGTCGTCTTACAAAACGTGGATGTATTTTTCACGCGCCACGAGTTTTTTAAAATTATTTTAACGTACCTCAATGATCACTTATCTGAAGAAGAGTCAATATTTTGATTGGGAACTTTCCGTTCGAGTCCATTATATCATATAAGAATGTTTACATTGCAATCAAAGCCTAAAATACCTTTGTAGATCTGTCTAGGGAGATTTTCATTATAATTTAATAATTTAGAGTTTATATTTTGGCTGTCTATCGCCAACGTCAAGACTTGACAGGCGCTGTCCACAGGTTTTGAAGTTGCAGTATCAGTTTCGGTTGAATGGCTGGATAGATGCTATAGCCCCAGTTTATTTTACGAACAAACTTGGTACACATTTATCGATTTGAAAGAGATGATGAGGCCATCAACCAGCTGCTAGTCAACATCAAGAAGGTAAGGATCCTTTTACTCAACGAGAAGAGGAATCCTTCTGTGCATCAAGAAGAAAAAAGTTTTATTTTAAAATAATCTTTGGGTTGTAGTGAAGGAGGCTTTATTTCTTTTCAAAATATCAGTAATATCATGAACTGTCACATCCCGGTTAATAGGCCACCAGCAAAACAGAAGGGAATGTCCCGTTGAAAGATGTCAGATTTTAATAAACCTCCACCATGATCTGGTCGTTTTTGATTCTTCCATCGCAAATTCAAATTTGGACTGAAAAAATTAAATTTATTAAAAGAACAGACGTCAAGTAAATAAAATTGAAAATCTTTTCTAAACAAAGTGCGGTTTAAATTTCATCAGATTTATTTAACATAAAACAAAGAGAATTCGTTGCAACTGATCAGGACATTACCATTATCATAACAGAATCGCAGGTGTTTACTTGAAATGAGTTTTTTTTAAATTTTTATTTTGTTAAATTAAATTATGTTAGCGAATAGGAAGAGTAGGCCTTTTCTTATGGTTAATTCTGCCGAAAATATCTCTTGCAACTTACCACCTTGCCACCAAATTAGCGTCCATTAGATATGTATGCATTTTACGGGGGTTATGCCGCTTTGAGTTTGAACCAAGGCGAGATAACGTAACGGGTACATGTTAACTATTTGCAACGGGTTTATTTTGAGTAATTCGGCAAGGGGAGATGCGAATGTAATTATTTTATTGTTGAATCTGGAAAGCCAAGGCAATTACGCATGTTCGTGGAAGGTATAAAAATAATTAGGCGTGCTCGGCATTGCATCTTATCCATGGATAGTAACCCGGGTTTTTATTTTTATTTCACTTGAAAACCGTAATTAAATATTTCTGTGTTACATTAGTAAGTAAATAACAGTGTCGTTGCTTAAGTTTCTTTTTTTAGTTCTATTCTGTGAAGTGATTAGAGTACAGTGTATTAATTAATTAATGTTTTCCTCGGATGCTGAAAAAGAATTGCGTGGATGTATTATAATATTCTGACGCTGAAAAAAAAAAGCGTCATTTGGAAAAAGTTAATTAAGATTATAAAGAAAAGAAAAATAACGAATAATACATTACAACGTCTCTTAATAAACAGTCCATAAAAATCCGGTAGCATAATAAACTAGAACTAAACATAAATACAAAGATAAGACAACCAGGCTAATTCCATCTTATCTTTCTTTCCACCACGAAAAGCGGCCCAGCGTAATTAAAATTCAAATGAGGGAAAAAAGCTCTACATACTCGGGCCGCTGTACACGTACGAGCGCAGTCAACTTTCTTACATCCCTCTCCCGATCCCTCACACCCTCGCAACCCCTTAAATCTCCCCCACCCATTGCCATTAATACTTCTTCTTCAAAGCACAAACTCGCATTTTAATCGATTTCATTTGCGCATGTGAGGCTGTGGCAAAAACTGTACCCTTAGTTGGTGACGTGAGGGGTGAAAACTTAGCATCATGAGGGTAGCAGGGGGAGAAAGAAACGGAAGAGTGCGCGTGAATTAAGCAAAGACTCACTCTTTACCTTATTTGCATTCTTTCTTGTTTTACTCGCATGCTTTACGTCTCTCTTCGATTCGTTAAGGCTTCCCTTCAGGTTTCGCTTCCTTACGTGGGATAAATCACAAGTGATACGCTCGCGTATGTGTCGCTGCTATGGGGGTGAAGTGAATTTATAATTATTCTTTCTGATGAGGTGCAGTTTTGATTTCTTAGCTCTCTCTGAAAATTATTTTCCTTGCAGTGTCTATTTACATTCATTAATCGTTCTATGTATATTTTAAAATTAATTAAAGTTTATTTTACAATTAATCCTGGAGGGGATGAAACAATGTGACTTTTCAAAGGTTTTATATCGAACAACCATATTACTTCTTTGCAATATCCATCCTCTCCAGGTTAAAATTATTTTTTTAATGAAAAAAATCAATTTTTGTTTCTTAAAGTAAGTAAACTTAATCGAAAAATTATATGCTCATTTATTTATTTTTGTTATATCTTTACTCGTTTAATCTCTTTATCTGTATGGTTGTTATTTATTCTGTTTAATGTGGCTAATGACTATATAATTAGGGCCAGATTAATTAAAATCATCTATATTTCTTTAATAATAAAAATATCAGTAGTGTTTCGCAAGGTATATCAATTACACATACGTGGGCCTTTACGTTTCAAAGTTTAAATAATATTTTGTGTTGCAGTTACAATCTTTGAAGACTTTGGGCAGCTAATGCCCGTAAAAAAGTCAAACGGAAGCTGATAAGTTTAAGTAAGTCTCGCGAGCGAGATACGTCCGAAGTTTCCTTCAAATCAGCTTAATGCAAAGATGCCCCGTTTTTCTGTACCTGTGAACCTGCCTGTATATATATATATATTCCTAGCATAGTATGACGGCGTTTTTCGTGTGTACACGACAAGACAACTTTTTACTAACTCTTCTGTATTAAACCATACATATAATTATACAATATTAAATTAAATTAATTTAAGTTTAAAATTGTAAGCAACTTTTTATTTATTATGATTATTATGAAACTATGAAACAAATAAGTTGGAAAATGATTAGGCATTGCCTGCTTTATTATTAAAATTATTTTTGCTAGTCATTATACAATGTGGAAACCGGTTTGTGACACAGCTTTTAGCAGGATAGTCAGAATAAAGGAGGAAATGTACTAAACGCCTTAATGTCGAGGACTGTAATAGCATAGTGTAATTTTCTATGGTTGTGGAAATTTATAGGTGTGGCTAACAATACTGGACACATGCAGGTGGCACACTTATAGCGGTGAGTGACCTTGAAACTCCTGAAAACAGACCAAATAGATCGATTCGATGTTGTTAGAGGAAAGGAGGTGAAGAAGAAGAGGTCCTAGTTGCGAAGGAGCAACGCATAGATTGCTTTTCTTGTCAGTACTATAGCTTACTTTGTTCTATTTATAAAATACTTATTAAGAAGATTCCATTTCTGGACCTCCCTTCTTTACTCATCGAGTACAGCTTTTTTATCTTTCCTAAAATATAATCCGTATTGAAGGCACCTCATTTTCAGACTGTTGAGACACCAACTGGTTCTCTATTCTGAAAACATTCGAAATAAGGTCCCGTCGGACCCGGTTTCACATGAATTTACCTCTTTCTTAGAATAACATTCGCATTAAGGGAACTTATTTTCAGATTATTCGGTAATCTGGTAAAAAACACCAATAATTGGATTTCGCATTGTACATACAGTACTAAAACGTACACAATTGAACAACAAATAAAAAGATTTACGTCGGTGATAGAATTTCGATTAGAGTTAAGAGGTTCGTTGGGTTGTTTTTCTTTAAATTCTTTAATTACTGATGGAACAGAGTAGGCATCTCCATTCTGCGTTTTCCAATTTCTCGCCAAATTTGTTTCGACTAAAGAAAAAATATTTTCTAATGAGAAGTTTCTATTTCATCGACATGACTCTTCCCTGCGCAGGTTGATTTTGTTTTTGATGGCTCCTTATTTACCCCAATTAATAAAATGTCTGTGACACACAGCAGTTTGCATGATAGTCAAAACAGAGGAGTGAATATCGAAGACAACATTGTATCAGAATCAGGGCTTCGATTGCTGGTACAATTATACTAGATTCAGTACATTGGAAGATGTTACATTAATGCCTCTTTATCAGTTTTAGTAAATTTTTTTGTTTGACATTATTTGACATAATTTTATAAGTAAAGCATATTTACTACCTAAATTGAATCCCTCTTAAGTGTGATCAAAAGTGAAGTCCATAATTCTTTAAAAATACAAATATTTGATGCCAATCTATATATATACATGTTAATCAGAGTGTTCAGAAGACTCAGAAATGGAGACCAAGTCGAAATGTGCTTTAATTACGATATTTCATAATAGCTAAGTTGTGTAGGCATTTATTTTCGTTTATTTTGTTATTTGTTTATATTTCTTAATAAAAGACCATATAAATAACATTTTGTAAGCTTCTTTTACCCTCCCCCTAGCATTATATGGCCTAAAAAAATATTAAAATCTTTATTTATTTTTAAATTTTGCGAGCAGTACAATTACCTTTGAATTTAGTACAACTCATTACCAAAAATGTGCATCGAATCGAAGCCCTGTTCACAATTCTGATTGGGCATGGTTCGTGAATCACATACTATCACACTTTCTTGTTTTGTCTTCAATTTTTATCTTTATTATGTACCTTCTAATACAATTTACTCCTTTGTATGACCATTAGTTACGAGCTGCTGTGCTTTTTCAAATTGTATAAGTACAGAGTGCACCAAATTAATCCCTGGTTAAATGATTCTCTGGTTACCTTTGGATTATCTATGTAAAAATACAAAGTGTCATTCTACGAAATTAAGGAAGGCAGCACCCTTTCATATTACCGAAAATATGCTGTAATATATCCGGTGTTCTCTCTTTGCATTTTAATGTGATCCTTGCTATCTGTTCTTGCAAATCATTAATTCTTTCTTTGTATAAGTCTGACGGGGTAAGGTCTGATGATCTTGCTGACCAAGTTCTCCTACTTATGACTCGGCCAGTGTAAAACTTTAAGAATTTCAAATTTTCTCGAGTAGTATGAGCTCTACTTGTTGAAAGTAACCATTTTCAAATTCATCAGAATGCACCCGCTCTAAAATCAACAATTGTCCCCTATAACGTTGACCAAGAATATTGACCCTATGATTCTACAGCTAACGATATTCCTATCTTAACTGGATGAAGAGGAGCCTCAAGGAAATTGTGGGGACTAACAACAGATTACGTTTAGTAATTTTGTTGCTTACATAACCACTTAAATGGAACTAAGAGAAAATCGTCGTTAAGTTTTTTCTTGGAAAAAGTTGCAACACTGCATTCGACTGTCGTGATCTCTCGATGATCTTTCTTGGATTACAGACTCTTGGTATGGATGCATGTGTTAACGGCGCTTCAGAATTCTTCTAACCATGGCGTGGAATACATTCGTTTGAGCAGAAATACGACGTATTGAGGAATGAGGATTTTCTGTAACGAGCTCTTCCTCTTGTTCAACGACATTTTGGTCTGTTTTCAGCCTTCCAGAGGATTTCCTCTTCATAACACTTCTCGTCCGGTGGAATTTCTCGACAATTTGGCGAACGTGTTGGTGCAAGGCAGTTTCTTCAACAATTATGTTCACAAACCGAAATTGAAACTGTGCTTTGCATTCAAGAATGGAATTTTGCTACGTCCCTACACGTCCAGATTGGAAATAAGCTTCAATAATGAAAATATCTTCTCGCAAGGTATACATTTTCATCGCTTTTTAATTGAATTTAATAGATTATAATAATTTCACTCATTTATAATATTTATTCATTTTGTTCCACTTTGTATATTAAATAAAAGGGGATGTAAAACATATCCCTGATGTACACCTCGGTTGATTGCAGTTTATTTGTTGACTCTCTTCCAATTTTTATTTAGGCTATTTAATTTGGCTGTGTAAGTGTTAGTAGCAGGGAAATATACAGAATAGGTAAAGGCAGGACTAGTCTGTGGGTCTCCCTTAACGAATGCGAGTAAAATGCACTGCGGTTTCTAGATGTAGGATATAACAGCGATGTTGTCACAATTCTTGCGATGCTCTTCTCTCCCTCTAAGGCGATGAATCGAGTTTTAGCAACGCTGGTTTATATCTATCTCTACTCTACACCTAGAAAATCAGAGTGTATTTTACTCGCACTCGTTAAGACCCGCACGCCAGTTCTGCTTTTACCTTTTTTGTATAATATTTAGCTGTAATAAAATTAAGAATACAAATGTCAATAATTTTTAGTAAAAAAAATTAAGTTAATCTTGATAAGCATTTTAATTATTAATTAGAGAAAAAAAAGTCGCAAGTTAATATATCAGTTAAAATGAACGCCAAATTGTTAATTAGATTCGCGCAAATTGTAAATTAAAACCAACATCGTCGCGGTGAGTGTGCGGCGGAGTGGTGCAGTATTTTATATTTGCTGCAGACAGCGGAGCGAAGCATTTTCCAATAAAATTACTGGCGACCCAAGATGGAAATTAATTTTTATCTGCATATATCTGAGAGCAATGCAAGAGTTCTTCACTCCACGTCTAGTCCGTCTTATCAGTTATGAAAAGCGGCAAATTAATTGCAGCCGGAAAATATTACCGCGGCGGTTCGTAATAAAAATGCGAATGCAGGTAAAGAAAAACTACATCTGAAATGTTATTTATTTATTCTTTTAAAGTATGAATCGGCCCCATAATTACTGTTTGAAATAAGCACCAATAAATTGAAGGCATAATCGATGCTTAAAAGAAAGAAAAACGTTGGCACAGATATGCGGGGGTGGTTTACTTGCGAAAAAAAAGCAGCGACGCTTCAAGACGCACCCTCCACTTTGGGGTGTCCAATGATATTTTAAAATAAAATAAAATTCGCTGGGGTGAATAAACACTAAAGGGTTAAAGTGCAGTAAAGGAATTTGCCGAAAGAGAGAAGCTTTTACGGTTTTAACCCTTTTTATGTGTTCATTGAATTTTCGGGATTTTTCACTGAGGGAAGCAATTAGGATTTTATGTTAATTGTTTGTAACTGGCTTCAATAAATTTTATGACCTCTACGCGGCGCAAAATAAGCAAAAATACAACTAAGTTAATGGGAGCTTATCGCTGCGGATGGAGGCGAGCTTTTCGGCTATCTCCACTTGTTCATATGAATTCTAAAATAAAATATGAATTTCAAACAAATACTTACTCTCTTTTTTTTTACTCATCTAATCGACTTTTTTTATTTGTTACTTGTTGTCCTACATGATATTTACTCGTTCTTTTTTTCATAATTTAGTTTTTGAATATTAATGAGGTGAAAATGAGACGCAAA
The DNA here is from genome assembly GCA_039766575.1 of Serrognathus titanus. Taxonomy (NCBI): domain Eukaryota; kingdom Metazoa; phylum Arthropoda; class Insecta; order Coleoptera; family Lucanidae; genus Serrognathus; species Serrognathus titanus. Next base: position 11,773,243 of record CM077914.1, read on the forward strand.
ACCATAATAGGGTTTACTACACACGTGCCTCTATTTTGTCGGAAAGTTTACTTGAGCTTTAAATGCTGCGCTCTATTATGTGAGTTTTTAAGTTTCCAACTTATGGAAGGTTTATAAAGAACTTCTCGGCGTGTACCTGATGTGGAATTTTTAACGTTTTTAAATGTACGTGCGCGGTGACTTTATGTCCTCGAAGGGATGATTTCGGTGTGTTTTGCTGTTCGCCGGCGGAATTTCTCTGCTAAATTCTGATAAATGCCAGAATCTTTAAGAAAACGTTACGTGATTACACTTTCTTTTTTTTTTGATAAAACTTAACAATCGATATTAATTTATGTTACTACAAGAAAAAAAAATAGAATCGATACATAATAAGAAAGTTACTAATAAAAACATTTCTTCTTTTTATCTTGAATTATTTAAATCCCACAAGAATTTTATATCTTGTTTTTGTGTGAAAGTTGGTTATTTCATTTGATCTGACAAATTGTGCGGTTAAAGGCGGGGTTCCACTGAGGCAATATCTAACATGAGACTGTTCATGGTTTGGGGTTGGGTTGAGTATAAGAACTTTCTACCAGTCTGTTATACTTCGACTTCTACTAATGGGACTGAAACAGCCACTATTCAGACCCATTCAGAATAATTATGAAAAAGAAATAGAATAGTTATGCTAAAGAGACCTACTATAGCAAAAAGTTCTTTTGCACAAGACTACAAGATATTAAAACAAACGGTAAAGTTAATAATAAATCAGATTTTTTTTTTACTTTTCTGTAAACACCCTTTTATGCAAGAAGACATTTGTGGTTGGGTTCATGAAAGTAACCAAATTGTAACATTTGCGTTGAAGATATAAACAAATAAATTTACAAGTTAAAACAGCGACATAAAATCGAGGCACCCTTAAAAAGAAAGAGGGACGACTCCTCCGAATACTCGGGCAACCTCAAGACGGCCTATTACATTCCAACAATCTTGCATTAATGAGTAGCGCGTACACAGCGCCGCATATTAAAATTCTCACACGCTATAAGAAGTGTGGAAGAAGACCCGGACGATCGATACAAGACTTAATGAGCCCCGCAAAAGAAGGCGGCTGAAGGGAAATGAGCGGGGCCCGGCAACTCGGGAGTAAGGGGTAGGTATTTAAAAGAAGGGTGAGGACACACATGCACAGCGAATCTTTTCACTTTAATTAGCTTTCAGAAATTTTCCTCTAAGAAAATATTTTCGCGCTGCTAAACCAAATATAAATTATGCCTCCCTTAATCTAAATTACATTTTGCATAGACATCTAATTTCGCGAGATTGATTAACATTTTCATACATAAGCGCGTTGTGTTATATAATCTGACGTAATTCTTTCTTCTTCTTCTCTCTTCTTAAAATTCAGCCTATACTTTTACCTCAGCAAAAAACCACTACAGGGTGAATTCACCACAAAGCAACCAAAGTCCTCGGGCTAATTATATAAAGAGGTGTGAACCAAAGGCTAATTAATTCTTATATAAGTATTAAATGATCGTTAGAGATATTAAAAGGGGAAACACAAAGAAATAGCTAATACCTTCATCAATGCAGGGCGTGAGTCTAAGTAAATAAACTGAAACTCTCTCAGGTTTTCCAAAATAAATTGACAAAATCAGCCATTTAGGGCGGTATTCATAGTCGTGACTTAAGTAAGTGCTTAAGACCGTCTTTCGTAAGTTCGTCTTATTCGTTTAAGATTGTCTTAAGTTGTTATGTATTCATAGACGTGAACTTTGATCAAGTCAATGCCAATACTTTCAATATCAATATTGTCAATATATCGTATGTTCTGTAGTAAAAATTAAAATTCTTCTTCGTTGCAAAAAATTCTTCGTTATTCCACTCCTTCACGAACAGTGTGCAGCTATTCGCAACAATTGTGAATCGTTTTTAAATAAAATCGTTTCACGTAAGTTAAGACTTCAAGCACATGCTTAAAATTTTCTTAAAACTTGACATTGCTTAGGATTTTCTTAAGTATAAGAACTGACTATGAATATGGGGATTAAAGCTTTAGTAATGTCATTCGTGAACGTAATGACAACTTGGTTGTTAGGGAAAAAAGTAACCTTGACCTAATTGACCACACACTAGAAACGAGATGGAGGTAAGCCGTTCTGTGAAACTATAGATTCCGAATCAATTTTGAATTAATCGTAGATGGACCTGAAATTTTTAAATGGGTTACGAAGAATTTGGAATAGATTTTGTATAATTTCCATCCATTATAGAGAAAAAAAAGGACTAATCCATGTGGTATCTGTCTGTCTTGGCACGTTGACTGTACAAGCCGACCTCAGAAGTTTCCTTTGAAAACCTTAATGATTCAAGTTTGAGTATCAGTCTTTTCCGGAAGCTTCTGCAGAAACCAAACAGGTTATAAATCAAGTAATATCATCCACAGATCAAGCGAACTAGTTAAGTTCAATCGTAATCGTAAATTTTCTAGAGATGAATTTTTGCATAGAAATGACGTGGATTTGTCTAAGATCCAGAGATTTTTTAACCACTTCCGGATTGGTCGTCAGTTGATGCCAGAAATACCATTAAATCTATATGAGGAACTTAGCCTAGAGTTTTTGACGCCAATAGAATTCCGTAGATCACGGTTTTAGTTACATGGTGATCGTAAAGGCATCAGAAAGCTTTGTTAATGAGCATCTGGAAGCAGCGGGAGTTCCTGTTGAACATATGTACACTGTGCCTGAGGACATCCAGAAATTTTGTTGTAGTGATTCTGTCAATCAATTACAGGCTTCAAAAGAAATTTCCACGATATGAGGTGAATGTGCTAAGAAATGGAACCTATAAGGTTTGAACACTTTAAAAATTCCTGTAACGTTGTTGAAACCTTGCAAAAATTCATTATTTTTCAGCCATCTCAAAATGGCGTTTCATTTCTGGATAACAGGCAGTAGCTTGGCTTCTTTTTCGTTGTAAAACACTTACGTTACACAGAAGAAAATAAACTCGCCAGGAAATTAACTTATATACTGAGTGTTTCATTGAAGATGCATCAAACTTGGTATGCGGGTAGATGTCGGGAAAAGAAAGAAAAGTTTCTGTGTAAAATTTTCTCTGTAATGAATAAATTTAGAGAAAAGCAAAGTCGCATATTTTTAGGATGGATTTTAAATGAGAGTGAATGGTATTACAGGGCCGAATATTCGAAGCTACTGCGTACATCAGAGAACGCAATCTGTGGGATAATGTATGGCGTGCACTAGAGCGACGAATAATTGTGTGCGTACTGCAAGAAGGAGGCATTTTTAAACATTTCTTGTAATAATAATAATAATATATATATATATAATACAATATAAATTTATTATTAAATTAAATAAGTTTAAATATCCACGTGATTTCACATCGCTGCTGCATTCGACGTGTGGCAAAGTTCAATACACCGAGCTTTCGGTCAAGGGCAAAATAAAATCTAGTCTGTTTATGGATTTATTACCCCCCCGTAGCTGTGTGCCAATCATAAATGGCCGGTTTTGTTTCACGATTCCGCGCGTTACAGAATTTGAAAAAACATCGACTCCAAATTATGCAAATTTCAACTTACTCAGATTAAAATTTTTTATTAAGATATTTTGTTTGAAATTATGTCAGAAACGTGTCCCTCAAGTTTGATGCATCTTCAATGAAACAGCCTGTATATATTTTACGGCACTGTTTACTTCTTTTTTCTTTCATCATTATTTTGTGTTTTGCATCTTTTCTGTTTTTCTCGTTATTTTGTCGTTGTTTTTATTCTTTTGTTACCTTTCGCTGTTTTTTTTTCTCTGTTATCTTCATTCTTGTTGCAAAAGTCTTACGTTCCCCTGAGAAAATAAATCTGCAAGAAAATTAACTTCGAACTTTTCTCTTCTATTTTCTTATTTATTTATTTCGTCGTGGACGATCGTCGAATGATTTTCCTTTTTTTAATATAAATTTGTTGATTTAAGATCGTATTTTTAAACGACGTTTTTCAATTTGTGATTTTTTGTTTTTTTTTGGCTCCATAACCGATTAGTCGTTTTTATATTGATTGTTCTTCTGTGCTTCTTAATAATGAAAGATCGAAAGTTGTCATGAATTAAAGAAATTGTCAACTTTCTTCTGTTTTGCTTGATTTTTTTGTGTAATTTCATAAACGGTTTGGTTTTGTTTTTTTTTTTCTTAAATTTCTTTTATTTTCCTTTTCGATAAATCATACTAAATCATACTTCTTGAATGAACTGTTTTTCTTCAATGTTAACTTCCGACGTTTCACCTTGCATTCAACATGGACGATCGTCGGTTGTTTTTTCTTCATTGAAAATTTTCTTTCGTTTTCCTTAAGAACAAACAATCGAGGGTTTTCTTTCGTCTTTTTTTTTCTACGGAACGATTTTCTGATTTTTCTGTTTTACATTGTTTTCTTCGTAGACGATCATCGGTTGTTTTTTGCTTTCTTTGCACTTTCTTTTTCAAAAGCTTTGTTGAAACTACAGTAACAAAGAAGATCTTTATTCGATTTGCTATTTTCTTTTATTCTTTTGCTTTTGCGTCTTGTAGGTATTTTTTTCTTCGTAGGTGGTCGTCATTTGTTTGCTTTCCTTATTTTTTTACTTCTTTTTTAATAATGTAGGACGAAAAGCTTTCATGAAATCTCTGCAACGAATAAAGCTGTGACTTGTCGCTTAACTTCAGTTTCTTTGATATTTCGTTATGCACATTTTTATCTTTGTAGTGATTGAGAATTTTTTTCTTGTTAAATCTTTTTTGTCTATCTTCATACAAATTAAAAAAATATATACTCGTCAATTTTCTTCTTTTTTGAGTTTCAATTTTTGTCAATTTTTTCTTAATTCGTTGCTTTCACGTTCACCTTTTTTTCTTTCGGGCATAAGTGGGTGATCATCAATTGTTTTTCGGAGCTTATCTGCGCAGCGCCAACGACAACGACAGATGTACAACTGTAATGGTGAAATAAAGTCACCATCGAAACTGTCGACTGAACGGATGAGTTTAGATTGAACACCTATGATCCCCTTTTGAGGAAATAAACAAATTTCGTATGTTGCGTAGGTCTTTCTCCTTTTGCGAAATCTCTACGACGTATAAAATCGTTTACAATCCAAAAAAGTTAGAATTTATTTTAAAAATCTATAGTCAAAAATGCCCAAAAGATTTCAAACTCATTTGAAACTCTTGAACGTGCTTGAAATTACAATAGCTCCAAAAACGACATTTCTACTTGCTACTTGCACATTAGAAATTCCTAATTTATTTCTATCATAAAATATTCTGGGCCAACTGAAACTGGACAAAATGATTCATTTCTGAACTACTATTGATAAAAAAATTAACAAACTATTGATAAATACAATAGCTTTCAATAGACAAATCGTGCTGAACACCAATACAAATTCGTTCATGACTTTCAATTCTGCACAAAGATGATTAGAAGCACAAAGAAAACCACCGTTGCCTTTATAAGATCAGGCAGTCAATGATGAAGAATGCCTTCTCCTACCAAATTATATTTATACCTTTGGATTGAAATTTATCCTTGTCAGAAGGCCGAGTCAAAGATCAATAACCATAAGTCCCAAAGCCAATGCACTTTTGTTCTTCCCAAACAACAAAAGCTTTGATTAGTGAAAACTTTTCGTTCGAGCTTCAGCGATGGAGGTTTTTGGGCAAAATTTGGACGTTGTCTGTTCTTTCATTTTGAACTACCTACTATTCCCTCTTGGTTGTGGACTTAAGGCAGTAATAACGTGCATTTTCTCCTATTTGTTTTGTACCTTGTTTTTTAACTGGATACGACACTTAAAATATTTCGATTTCCTGTAGGGAATAAAGTCTCTCTTCATTTCTTCACCTTCATTTACGAAACTAAGTCTCCCTTTGTCCAAACCTTGTTGATCCAGAAATGAAATGCCTTATTGGTGTTGGATCCTTATGTACTCCTTGCCTGTTACTCTGAAAAGATACGCCATTTTGTGGTATCTGAGAAATCGTGAATTTTTAATTTTTGAAGGGTTTCAGGAATCCTTAAAGTGTCCAAGCCATTCGATCCAAAAATAAAGTGACTTTCTGTATCTTGTAATTCCAAACTTTTTTAGAGGCTTTTTAAAGTGGTACAGAAATATAATGATTCTTTGGTGTATTAAAAAATATGAATAACAACAAAAAAGCCATTTTTTCCTATTGTTTTGTTTTAAGCCTTTTTTATATACTTTAGAAAGTGCTCATTGGTTCAGAAATGAAAAACTCCTTTTAGGGTGTCAACAAATATTTGAAAGGATTTTTCCGTGATTGTTCAACTTCAAACTCTCTCTAACAAAATAACAAATTACGAATACTTCATTTGTATCCTAAAAAAATATAATAATAATAAGGTGGATATAATTTTGGCGGAAAATACTGCACTGCTTTGAGCGACGCGCGTATTTGCCACGTGTTAGAGTAAGATTATCCGGATTAAAACCGTGGACGTATAATTAACAGTATCATGAGTAAACGTGTATAGTGTCTAATTTAGGTGATTTTAAACTAATAAATTAAATAAACGTTTTGTTATGCAATAATCTGCAGATGTGGAGAGTGCTTATCTAAAAATACACTATACAGCGAGCATCACCTCTAATTAATTTAATTTAAACTTGAAAATCACGTTGAATTCGAGCGTTATTTATTGTTGTACGTTCCGGTGTACGCGGAATTCACAAAGATCGCGTAGTTTTCTCTCTCCGGATCATTTTTATGCGATAACAAATACTTATAGTGACTCCCGGTACTCGACGAGAAAAGGAAACGCGGTTGACCGGATGAGGAAACCAACCCTCGAGTGTCCTCAGATATTTTAAAGTAGAGTAAAATATTAGCATATTAATTCTTGTATACAATGCAGAAAATATACTGAAGTATCTCTTTGTTTATTTGGTGGTTCGGTTAGGGAAATCAGTTTTTATGTCGCTGAAAAGAATGGAAATGTATTCCGGGTAACGTTTTAAGCATCATCAAGTTCTATAACATATATCACAACCTTATACTTTTCTATTTTGTCTAATTTCAGTCATCTAAGTGAAATAATGCTAAATGAATGACTTCTGGTGAAGATAACAGTGGGCTTCTTTAGGTATGTAACAACCACTTTGGCTCATTCGTTACTTATTCTTTTATTTCAGTTTTTATATATACTCGACATTCTTAAAATCATTTAATTCTAATTTGGTACAGTTTTTTTTGTGTTGCCAAATTGAGCACATGATTACCTTTTGTTAAACTTGAAGGATGACATTCTTTTATTTCTTGCAACATATTTTTTAGGCTTGGAGATTTTCGGAAAAAATGATTCTTATGCTTCAAATGGTGTTATATACTTGAGACAAAGTCGTCAACTGTTTATATTAAAAACAAAAATTAATCAACCAAATGATACACAGAGAAATTGAACATGCATTATTCCTTTTATTTCTTTTAATTTTGTTGCCATCGAACCTTCCTTCCTAATCACTTTTCATATTTGCTTTCGTTTTGGTAAACGTCTATATTTTTTCTCTTGTCTTTTCTTTTGTTGATTCCACTCCATACTTTATGCCTTTCTAAATTTCCTAATAATTTCTTACTTAATTACTTAAACTCCTTGTCTTTCTCTTCTCTTGTTTTGCCGTTCTTGCTTTTTCTCATCCTTTTTTTGCGCATTTCTTTTACTTTACCTAAAAGTGACTTTCCAAACTCTTCCATGTCCTCGTTCTTCCATGCTCTCGCTCTTTTCATTTCGTTCGGAGTCCATTTCCTCGGACTCTTGTACGTACATCCATTTTATTCCTGCTGCTCTCTCCTTTCCTCAAATTTCTTTCACCGTATCCAACATGTTGCCAGGTGTGCCACATTCTTGCTCTTTTTACCCTGGTTATTCTTTTCACATCATTCTACTTACATCTAACTCCTAACATATTTTTAAGTTTCTCCTTTTTGTTTAGTATTTCTTCGTTAACTCTCGCCGTCGTCTTTTACTCTTCCTTTTCCCTTCTTGAATCCTTTTTAAGTTATTCGTCGCTTCTTCCTAGATTTTCCACGTCCTCTTCTTACTAAGATCCTTCCTCTCATCGTTGTTTGGTTTCTTTCTTAAATATGTGCTCATCTTTGCAGGAGGTCTTTTCTCCAAACATTTTGCAATGTCTTGTTCTTATTTTTGTTACATTTTCGTTTATCGTTGTTTTTCTTGTTCCCCCTTCATATCACCATATTTTCTTCTATTTTTCAGGTGTTCGTTTTATTTTTTTTATTTAATTTCTCATCTTATCCTTAACATTGCAGTTGTCTCTTTTTCTTATTTATGTGGCACTTCATCTTTAGGTCCCAGAGTTGTCTTTCGTTACGTCCTGAATCTTTTTTATTTGTTGTTACCATTCCTTATCACTTCTTACTTTGGACAGTCCTTTGTTCGCTTTTTTGGTTTCATTCTTAATTATGTGCTCACCTTTGCGGTGATCGCTTTTTTTATTTGTTTTGTTTGTTTGCCTATGTCCTTCATGCTTTCGTTCCTTTTTTCACATTCATTTCTCATTTGTCTTTTGTCATTTTATTTAATTTGTTTGTTTTTAATTTTAATTATGCTTTTAGTTTAGTATGGTGTACACATATAGCATTTTTTTTTGGTGAAAGTAAAAAAAAAATGTGTGTATAAAGTATAATTGAAAATACTTTATTTATTACGTAACGAGAAAAATGAATCGTGATAAATTTGTCGGTGAATGATCAAAAACACATAAATATTTGATAAAATATAAAATTAGTGAATCAATTACCTTTGAGAGGCAAAATTTTCATCGTCGGAGAGAGGAGCCGTTCGTTTTTTATTAAAGAAATAATTAGTGACGAAAATGTTTTAAGTTGAAAACGAAATCTTTACATTAGTACTCAAAGGTTTTAACCCCTTAAAGAAATTAGTGCGTGCACGAGTTTTACGTCACGGCCTGAAACAAAACGAAAGAGATGTGGGGAGGAAATTATAAAAGGGTGAGAACTCTCCCTTTTTGTTCTTATCGGCGTTCGTTCGTTCGTTCTTATTCCAGCAAGAAGTAAGAAGAGACGCTCTACATACATTATTGTCATTTCTCATTTGAAGCGATTATCATTAAAAATATTAATGGTCCAACATTCTTCATGCAAGTCTTAATTTATATAGCGTAAATTTTGTGTGCGTACTTTTCTTAGATGAATAATGACTTTGAGATTATTTTCTTTGCTGTTATATGTGATTTAAAATTGCAAGTGACAGGCACTTAGACTGAGCAATTAAGAATTTTTTCGATATTAATTTTTAGCCTCGTTTTTCTTTTTTTAAGAGTGATTGATTAAATAAATTACTAGAAACCAAAATCCATCAACTTTTACCAATTATTTACAGAATTCTATTCGCATATATCACCGAGGAAAAATGTAAAGAGGTAATAAAAGAAGAATTGATCTCCAACCGACCACACATTAAGACATTGGATATTGATGAGCTATGACATGGAGCGCACGGCATGGTCATTGTTTTAACGGGCGGTGATGCAAGATATGCTCATGAGATTGTTTATTAAGATGACATACCACAATGAATCCGACATGATAATTTAATATAATGCATGCATTATTCTTATATATTACATAATGATCGTATCTGTTTAAACGAAGAAAATTAATTCCCTTTCATCCTCGTCATGATAAACACATTTTCAGCAGTTCAATCCGCGTATGAATATTGGTATTTTATTTTTCGTTTCGGCTTGCTTAATGAAGTCTCTACGAACTTGAAGGTCTATCAGAAAAATCGACGGCTACAATTAATTTTTTTATACTTCATTAAATTTAAAGAAAAAAATTTCGTTGGTTTAAGATATTTCTACCGTTTTATGTTCTAACAAAACTTATCATAACTTTTCAAAGAAATATATTTATTTTACCATTACTAGTAATTTAAACAATTAAAAAAAAAGTGATTCGAGAACATTAAAGAAAAAATAAGGAATAGATTCTAGTTGAAGTCAAGAAAGAATTCGTACCACGTATGATTGATTTCATGCAAGTGGAATATTTTAAAAAGCTTGCCAAACACTGTTCAGGTCGATCATAGGTTAATGGTGACATCTTCATTCCTATTGTTATTCCATGGAAACCTTGGCTTTCTACATCTTTTTTATTTCCAAGCTTCTCCAAGCCTCTCTTATTTTCCCTCCCATTCCTTCGTTTCTTCTTCCCGACCTCCAGCTTATAATTCCAACCCTCCTCAATTGTTTCATCCCCATTCTTTTCTTTTTGACTTGATCGTCAGCTTATAGCCCTCGTGGCACCCTAGCCGATCTGACTTACGCAAAACGACTTTAGTCTTTCAACATCTCTTTTATTTACAAGGTCCTCCTTTTAAAAATCTTGGAAGAAGTTATGGCGGAACAAATTCTAAACTTTATAGAAAAGAACAATTATCTACGCAACAGTCAATTTGGATTTCGATCAAACAGAAATACGAGCAAAGCTATAACAGACCTAGTAAAATACGTAGTGATATCGATGGAAAGTCAGAACATAACCGCCATCCAATTCTGCGGCCTCTCAGAGGCATTCGATTGCCTTTCCCATAAGATATTCCTGTCTAAAATGCATCACTATGGTTTTCGAGGTATCCCACTGAAGCTTTCCTACTTTACCAATCGGTTGCAGTCAGTGGACAGGAGTGAATCTTCAATTGTCTCACATGGAATCGCCCAAGGATCCATTTTAGGACCGTTACGTTTCGTATTTTACGTTAATGACTTACCAGCTAATACAGAAGCCCACACAGTGCTCTACGCGGATGATACTACTTTTGCGATTAGCGATAAGGATTCCGAAAACCTCAAAGGGAAATTAGATTTAACCTTCCAGATCTCAGCCATGTGATTTTCCGCCAACAAATTTAGTTCCAACGCAAAGAAGACAAAGAGTGCTCTTTTTACAGCATCACGAAAAAGCACTGTCAATGTTAACGAAGTGGAATTTCTAGGAATTTATCTGGTTACTAGTTTAACTTGGCACAGACCTCTCCAGCAAACTTTCCAGATCAATTTATGCCGCCTAAGGAATGTCGTAGACAGAGAAGCTGCTTTTACAACCTTTTTTTTTATAGAGGTTTAGAGAATCTTCATAGACATCCTGGACGGAATTCCGAGTCCGGGACGTGTTGGATTCACCCTCGTCGTCTCCTTCTTGGTTCATGAATGGGGGTGCCTACCAACTAAATTCCTTATCCTCTTTCGCAGCTGCTAATTTCTGGAAACCGCCGTTAAGCATTACATTACATAAATTTCGCACTGTCAGGTGTTAAGTCTTGTCTTCTCGGTTTTGGTTTTTCGGTAGATTTCAATCTTCTCCGGTTGTGCCTAATAATATTAAAAATGTAATAAAATAAATAAATATGAAATATAAGTAGGTGTAAATCAATCTTTTCTGTTCAGTCTTTTATGAAGGTCTTTCTCTTCCTTTGTTTTGGTCTTCATGATTTCTCTTGCAGGTCCGTTACGATCTTCCACTGGTCCTCGCTCTCTAATAAGAGATTTGCCACGTTTGCCATGGACAGGGTTCTGCCGCATCTTCTATTTGCATCTTCTCTCTGTTCTCCCCATCTCGAGCAGTCAAAGATTGTGTGTTCCGGCGTGTCTCTATCTCTGCAATACCAGCAGGCTTCGCTAGTTTTTTTTTATCTTATACGAAGGCTCGGTGTTCTGTCATCGCTTGAGTTATAAAATGGTCGAGTTCTTTGTCCATCCTTGATATTTTCCCCAGGCTGACTGCCATTTTTCTAGCAGATCTTCTCCGTTAGCCGGGTTGCTTGCATTCTTGTCCGCCCATGCTCTTCGTCTCTCTTGCGCTACCAGCTTAATCGGTGGCATGGCTGCAGGTGCTAGAATGGCTTCCGCGCTCACCGTTCGGTACGCGGATGTGATCCGAATGGCCATCCTCCTGTTGATTGACTCCAGGAGTTTCTCGTAATGTTCGGATTGGAAGGCTTTCACCCATTATTGGGGCCGCGTGTAAGATGGTCGAAAGGACGATTCCCGCTATGATTTTTCTCTTCTTTGGCCTTGGTCCACCTACATTTGGTATTAGCCTGACCGTCGTTTTATTTGCCTTCTCGCATGTTTTCTTACATGGGCCATCAAGGTATCCTCCTAGGTATTTTAGATCTTCCTTGGTGGTAATTTGGTTTTCCTCTACGTTTATGGTGATGCTAATATAATCACTTCCGTTTTTGCCGAGGCAAGTTTTAATTCATGCGTATTAAACCAGTTTTTATCTTCTCTATGGAGTACGTGAGTCTTTCTTCCAGGGCTGTTGTCGTTCTGGCCGTCACGATGAAGGCCAGATCGTCCGCGTAGCTCTTCGTTTAACAACCGTTATACAGGACGTTCCACAGAGTCGGTCCCAGGACTGAACATTGGGGGACGCCACAAGTGATTTGTTTTTCTTCGCCATTCTGTGTTATTATATACCTTTCCTTTAGGTATGATTGAATTACCTTAATCACATATTTACTAATACCCATATGATTCAACTCCTGTATGATAAGCTTCCATGAAGCTGAATTAGAAGCGTTTTCTATGTCCAGAGTAACCATTAGACAGAAATGCCTGTTTTTGTAGGCCGCTTTTCGAGTACCTTCCACGATCTTGCTCGCCACATTCAAGGCGTCCACGGTGGACCTGCCTTTCCTAAAGCCATACTGATTTTCGTGTATTAGATCTTTCTCAATCAGTTCCTCTGTTAGGCGCTCGTTAATCAGTTTCGAGTATTTTAGCTGTTAGGTTTTTATATACAACCTACTTCGCTTTATTTGACTCATTAATGACATATGCCATAGATGTATGGGGGGACTCATCACATGCGAAGAAAATATAAATAAAACATCAGACTATATTATCCTTCCGTTTTCCTCCACGATCTCCAACTTATAGTTCCAACCCTCATTGTATTCATTCTAAACGATTTAATTTACTTAAAGCGATTTGGTTTTTCCAAATCTCTTTTGTTTACGTGCTTTTCAATTTCCTTATGCCTATTCCTTCATTTTTTCCTCGATCATAAGCTTACAATTCTGATCCGTTGTTATACCCTTATTTACGTAATTTATTGCTTCCTAATTGATCCGATTTGTGTAAAGCAACTTGTTTTTCTGCCTTTTACAAGCTTCTCAACCGTTTCCCTACCGTTCCTTCCCTTTTTCTCTTCTATCCCCGGATTTTAGTTGTTTTGAACCAACCTTCGGAAGCAACCTCGGTCTTTTCACACCAATTCTGTCTACAGAATGTTGGCATATTCTCTGCTGAATTCATTTCAATTTGGTTTGCGCTAATTTCTTGTCCTCCTTATTTTTGTGTTCTAAACCTGTTTATGGTCTCAGAATCTTATTGAAGAGACTTTGAATTTCTCAAATCTCTTCTCCTATAGGCTTTTGATTTTCTATTACCGTTGGCATTTCTTTAGTCGGCGTACTCTCCACAAGCTCTAATGGCTGCAGTCATCTCATTTTAATTGTGGCTGCATTGTAAGTACAGTATGGTTCCTACCATATTTGCAACATCTGCGCCACCTTTATTTTTATTAACCAATCATCATGTTCTGGTTTTGATTTCTCAGGGCAATAATTTCTCTCTTTATCTCTCTTCTAGTTTAGTTTTTGGGGATATTCCGCACAGGAAGCTGGTGGATTCAGGAATCAGTAACTCGTTCAGCTCTGAATGTAGGATATTGATGTACCCGGGAAGCAGGAAATTTTTTATCCTAGGGATTAGGAGCTTGTTATGGACACAATAGGAAAATTTCGCTAAAGGAATACAACACTTTCACACTCAATTTAACGTATAATAAAAATTAGACTTTGCACAAATAGAAAAAACTTTTAAATTGTCGCCGTTAAGTTTAAATTTCGAAATTCTTTTCTAATTCCTTCCTCCTGGTTCTTGTTGATCGTATCTCTCTTTCTGCCACCTTTTTGTTTGAGTAATTCTTTGATATTGCCTCGTGTTGGGCGCCAATTATGTTGTGTTCTTGTTGGTTTCCGTGATTTTTGTTTTGTTTTTTAAATTTGTGTTGTGTGTAGTTTTAAATAGTTCGTATCAACATTTATGATGATTCTTGCGAATCCTACAGGAACTCAGTCCTGTCATTGATAAGAATATTGTACGTCCTCGTGAGTTATTAAACACAATTTAAAAAACTATCGAAAGAGCAAAGAACTCACATAATACACAAAATATTCTTATCAGTGACAAGACTAAGTTTCTGCAGGATTCGCAAGAGTCGTCATTAACAAGATTGACTGAGTACCTAGTCTTGTTGCAGTAATTTGACGTGAATGTAATCATAAATTTGGAAGGACCCATCAAGTAGAAGAAGTGACGAATATTTTATCATCACTTGGATAAAAATTTGGAAATGTCATTTGCATCGTCAATAATAACATTTGAAATAATAGAACCTGTGTATATTTCGATTAAAGAAAGTAATTGATCAAAGTATCAGGTGGTCAGGAGTAAACGTGGCGGTGAAGCAGAGTAATCTTGCATCTGAACGTATGTAATAACACCGACAATGGAGCATTAACAGCGCGGCAAGCGGTCCGATGGACAACTCGCGATAAAACAATGCATCGGTGCAGCCAGCCACTTGAATATGTATCAATAAATAGAACGGCTTTGTGTTACGACGGTGACGGTTTAATAAGCTCACTGTTATTTCGTAAAAACATGCTCGTGAAAAGCAATAACTAAACCATGAAGTTAATTAATTAATCTGGGCTTTGTCAACTGATTTTTCAAAAAGGAAATTACTCTGGGTGTTTTATTGAAACAAGAAAGTTGATTTGAGTTTGTTTTTTTCCGGAGCGTATTAAAATGTTCGTATTACGTTATCGGTGCAGCTACGTAGAACGAAACTATTAACGTAATCTAAAATAATATTTATTATTTACAGAGCTATACCAAGTACTACTTATAAATGCAAGTACAAGACGATGGATGGTACTTAATTATAAGTACAAGTACATTTCCCACTCAATTGTCCTTAACTACAGTAAGTACTTATACATTAAAGTACTTATACTTTAATATAAAAAAAAAAAAATTGAATAAAGTATTAAACAAAACACTGTCATTGTAATTATGCATATTTCAATTAAATCCCTACGAGAAAGTAAATAAAGCACTGCCTTTAACTCACAACAAGAAAGTAAATGAAATCAGAAGTAAGCAGTAAAGATTCGACAGACGGTTTGTTCGGATTCTCTCAATTGAAGTTCTAGGATATTCTAGAAATAGAAATATCAGAAATATGAGCAAGACAAGAACCTCGACCATCTATTGGCTGCTAATTCTTCAGGTTAGGAACTAAATCATACGTCTATTGAAAGTGTACTCATTTTATTAGAGTAGAGAAAAAGTACTTTTAAATTCGACTAAATGTGGGTTCTTTTGGTACACATTTATCCACAACCGTTAAAGAATTCTCTGCAACCAGTATTCGAACAAAAAGAAGACGTACGAAGAGTTTGGTAGCAACTCACAGTCTCGAGGAACTTGCTTCTGCGATCCAAAGAAGTTTCACAAAAAGCGGAAAGAGAAATGTTGCTCATTTTATTAAAAAAGTAACAGAGGTAAGTTCCCAGTCTTTAACAGCACTAAAGTAAATTACAGATGCAAAGGAGAATTTTCGAACATATACTCCCGAAGAGGCCTTGGCATTGATAATTGATTCAAAACTGACAAAATTTCAATACTTGGAATTGAGAAGAGCAGCAAAAACTATGATATATGATAAAATATTGACAGCAAAAAATGCATGCTATCCTAAGAATGTCACTAACACGACAGGCGAAGTAAAATTACAAGATCTCGACCACATTGTTCGTCGTTTGATAGTATTTCAAAAAGAGAAACATCACGCGCATAGTAAACGATTGTAATGTAACTGCATTACAAATTATTTATAAATGGGGTTTTGATGGGAGTTCTGGGCATTCAACGTACGAACAAGTTTTGGAGAGTTCAGATATGGCAGATTCTAATTTGTTGCTGACGTCAATAGCTCTATTAAAAATGATTGCAAAAACTGACTTGTCTGAAGAAATTGTCTGGCTGAATCCTCCTTCATCATCCACGCGATTTTGGAGTCCCATCCGAATTCAGTTCATCAAAGAGAGAGTAGACATCATACGCTTTGATGGTAAAATAGTGAACACGATTAGCTTCATGCTACCGTAGAATCGTAGAGTCAATATTCTTCCACGATACAATCAATAATTAACGTTACAGGGAACAATTGTTGACCCAATTTTTAGAGCAAGTGCATCCCGATGAATTTGAAAATGGTTACTTTCAGCGAGATGGGGCAACAGCCCAAACTACTCGAGAAAATTTGGAAATTCATGAAGAGTTTTTCCCTGGTCGAGTTGTAAGCAGGAGAACATGGCCAGCAAGATCACCAGACCTCTCCTCCGTTAGACTTCTCCATATTTTGCTTTCTTAAAAATTAGGCCTAGAAAGAAAGAATTAATAATTTCAAGAACTGACGTCAAGAATCACATTAAGATACAACGAGATAACACAGGATACATTGCAGCACATTTTTAATAATATGAAACGCCGTGTAGTTATGTGCATGCAGCAAAATGGTAGCCACTTTCAAACTTGCAATGACTTATTTTCGTTGGCTTTCTTTTCAATTTAGATTTCAGTATTGCATTCATATCATCCCTTCGCAATAAATCACATTTAAATTCGCAATAAATCTTTTTATTAGTTTGGGTTTTTCTTTATAGGTTTCTCCATTTTTTAATCTTCTGTTAGGCGTTTGGTTCCAATTTAGTTTTCCATCCATCTTTACCTAAATTTTCCTCCTGCGTTTTGGCCTTAGGAATTCCACGTACAAATGTCAAATTTCAGAATGCTTTTCCTCTTTCCTCCACAAACTTCATCCACTCGTCTTTCACTGGGTTTTTCTCTGGTCGATTGCCTTCAAGGTTTCCTTCTCTTCTCATTCTAGATCTTTCTGGCTCTCATTGACTTTCAGTTTTTCTTTATGTTGTCAGTTTTCATCCATTTTTCTAAATGATCAAGATTGGAATACCAAAACCCCATGGAAAGAAAAGATGATAAAAAGAGTAGAAATAAAAACCTCTTTCGGGAGCTATTGAGAATTGTGCTAAGCAAGAGAGACAAATCTACAAGTTCCGATATTAGGTTTTGATCAGGCTATTATCGGGGGTGATAAAATTCGTTGGTCAATCGACAACAATTATAAATCTCCTGCGAAATAGGATACAGATCCAGTAGGCTCGGGAGCTTGCCTTTTGGTTTAGTCCATTGCGATTTTGTCTGGAAAAAAATGTCGTTGGTGTTGGTGCTTTTGGTGATTGTGTTTGCATTGTGATTGTGAAGTTTCCTTCACCTCCTGGTGCCCTCTTGCTTGGACACGTCATTATTTTTAGGAATAAGGCTGGTAAGGACGTTTTTATTTGCGCTGTTTGATGCATATTTTGTTGAGCAGCTGTGACGCTGAGCTGGACTTCACCTTACCAGGGTTGTATTTACGTATTACAAACGTGTTGGTAATAAAGTCTAATTATTATTAAGGTAGTGCCTTCACGTTTTTACATGGATAATGCAAAGGCAGTGAGAATTATTTTGTTCCACTCTGTACTTATAAATGTACAGTTGCGGAATTTAGAAAAATTTAGTCCATTGCGATTTTGTCTGGAAAAAAATGTCGTTGGTGTTGGTGTTTTTGGTGATTGTGTTTGCATTGTGATTGTTACGTTTCCTTCACCTCCTGGTGCCCTCTTGCTTACACACTGGCTGGTAAGAATCTGAGATTCAAGAGGTTAATGACGCCACAATCTCTCTGAAATTGTCAAGCGATCCTATCGACATAACATTTATTATCTTTATAATCGATATCATTCTCTATTTAATTTTACCACAATTAACATTTTCAAGAAGAGGTTGTAGGCACTAGTCCATTTATTTCTGTTATTATTTCTTCCGCATTTTCTTCTTTATGCCTATATTCTTACGAATATTCTCATTCTGTGTAATTATTCTTTTCTTCTCTATGACTTTTCACTTAGTTTCATATTTGCTACTCTTCATTTTTCCTGTATTGTTTGTTTGTTTTCTTTTTTTATTTTTATTCTTTCTTTGTTTCATTTCTTAGTTAGGAACTTAAGGTTAAGTTTAGCAGCCAGCGTCTGTGACGTTGAGCTGGACTTCGCCTTATCAAGGTGTTGGTAATAAAGTCTAATTATTATTAAGGTAGTGCTTTCACATTTTTACATGGATAATGCAAAGGTAATGAGAATTATTTTGTTCCACTCTTTACTTATAAATGTACAGTTGCGGAATTTAGAAAAGCATACACTCAAAATGTTTTGCTCTGAACTTGGCTTTGTTTGAAATTATAAGTCAAAATAATTGTAATAACTTTAGATGTTGCCGAAAAACGCAAGTACAGTAGAGTCTCGATGCAGTGAACATACCATATAGTGAACTATCCACTACAGTGAACACAAAAATATTTATATGAACATCTGAATAGTGAACAAATTATGCCTCGCTAGAGTGAACTGCTCAAACCGTACATACATAGGGACTTCCCCGAAAGCGTGATGACGCTGTTCGCCGCAAACAAACGATTTTGATGAGGAAGAAGAAGAAAACATTCCTTTAAGTGTTTTAAAGTTACGATTAAATGATGAAAGTCCAGAATATGTACAATCTGAAGTTATGAATAACTTAAACCTCATGAACCCTAATGTAAGTAAAAAAATAAAAAATCTACATTCATAGGTATGTAATGTACATAGGTATGTTCTTAGAACGACAATTTGCAGGTATGTGATCGGAATGATATTGAGCTTTGGAATGAGGACCACCAAGCAGTAAATAAGCAAGATGAAGGCCTAATTGAAAGTGGAAATGAAGACAATGATGTTGCTGAAGATCCAATTCTGACAGACAAATTAACTTCCAATGGAGAAGCATTTAAATCTTCAAATAATATTATTCAGTGGGCTGAAGAAAACTCGAATGCAGTAGAATATTCTAGTATAGTTGTTCTTCAAGACTTAGGAGCTAAGTTCTTTCAAAAAATGTACAATAAGCCAACAAAGGAAACAAAATTAACAGATTTTTTTAGAGCCTAATGACTGAATTTATTTTACATCTCATTTTCCATTACATATTACATACATACATATACATATGTATTTGTTTAAATTTATTTTTTATTCATGTTATTTTATTATGTATGCAGATACTTTAAAACTTTAGATGTTAAGTTGTTAATGTAATAATCACACTATAAGTATCAGTGTTGTGTATTTTACCTGCACTCTAAATAGTGAACAACCTCAGTGGAGTGACAAAGCCGTTCCTCAATTAGTTCACTGTATCGAGACTCTACTGTAATTACAAGAGTGGTCTTCTTGAATCCTAAAAAGGAAAGTAAAATTATGCTATGTGTTATTTTCAGGGTGCGGAATTTTTACGGGATGACGTAGCACGTATAGTCGGCCAGCTCATTCGACGAAGCGTTATCGCTAGGTTCATTATGTGTCTCTAACATGGCCATCTTTACAGCGGACCAGATACGAACATATAATGTGTTACGTCGAGTCAGGGGCCAACCTAACGTGCTGCGTCATTCTGTAAAAATTCCGGTGTTTAGTCATTTCATATGATTTAATTGTCAGTGTTTATGTCAGTCAGACAGAGAGCGATTTACACTGTTACAATATATATAAATACTCTCTGTGATTAGTAATACTAACAGCTAATTCTGTTGCAATGCTCGAATGCTGATTCTATCTTGCAGTCGCGTTTGATTATTGCCTTCTGACTTGTATTTAATTGAAGTATTTGTATTTGTTTTGTCAAAATAACGTTAGTGTCAAAACGACAAAAGTTCACTTAGAAGCACGCTTCAATTAAGTAAAATTTGGAGTGTAGCCGGTTTTTCTGATTACGACAGTACAGTCACAAGCAATAAATTTTGGTCGCCATTGCTGTTAAAGGTCCTGTACATGATATGTATTTCATTAAAAGTGAAGAGGTTGATGTCTTAATTTTGACTACTGCGAATACTTCTTAAAAACTTAATTTACTTTCGAGACCATTTTGGTAAAAAATAGGATATTTATCTGAAATATTTTAATTTCTGAAATTAAAACTGACGTTTTGATTGACAATGACGATCAAAATGCTCGTGACTGTACTTATTTTACAAGTACAAGTACCTTAGACCCTTGGGTACTTAAATACAAGTACAAGTACTCTTGCCTGTTGAATGTGCTTAAATACAAGAAAAAAAAATCGTAAACAAGTACTTAATACTTGTATTTGCACTTATAACTGTATTTGTATATGAAACAAAATTATATTTGCCAGGTATGAACAAACAATTGCTGTTTTGTATAGGAATCTCATAGTAGTGTGTAGAATTAAATAATCACAAAGAGTTAGTTGTGTTTCGTAACTACAAAGGTTATTTGAATTATGAGCTTAAGGTGGACGTTTGTCCGATTGCATCTCCATCGTCACACATCGGTAATTATTTAAACCATGTGTATGTATGTGTGTGTGTGAGCCCGGTGGAGCGGCTTTGTTTACCACCATCACGTTCTTCCTTGTTCCAATCTTCTCGATCGTAAAGGTAATTCGTTGTGTCATTGTCGATGGCGTACCTATTCTTCGTAGATTAAGAAGAGCCTAGAGTGGTGTTCATAAATAGAAAACGATAAGTAATTGCTGTTATAAATAATTAAAATTTATTAATCAATGTGAGATATGAGAAAATTAATGAAGAATAATTGTAATGCAATTAAATATGAGGATTTTACACCCAGTATTAATAACGATTTTTCATATTCTATCCAGGGTAAATAAGAGGATTTTCAAAAAATTACAGACATAATAATTCAAACGAGTAGTAGACCACAATGACACAAGTTTCAATCTCATAGTGGAGTAAAGTCATGATGAGCGGTCGAGTGGGTCCGTTTAACATAATCTTTACAACCATCTCCAACTCGTTAATTACTAATGATAGATTATTACCACTATGGTACTACGCCGGAGCAGATAAACACTCGATTTTGTTGGTACTAATTTGTATTGAGAACGATATGATTCTTTGTCTCGTTTTCATTGATGCGATGTTCCCATCATTTCGCCACGAACGTTTCCATCCATTAGCGATCTTGATCCTTTTAATTACACGGCGGTTTCAAAACGTATCGCGTTAATGATACAATTTTTTTGAATCAAAACGAAATATGTGTTCCAGATGAAATTCTCGGTAGGTACTAAACTGTACCTTTTATAAAATAGATGCTGCTGCAATAAACGAGATTGCGTTGTAGCAATAATCTACCTGAACGATGTTTATGGCTCGACGTTGCACTCCATTATTTCCCCACTAAATGCAAATATGACCACTTCTCTCCATCCGACTCGGCAAATCTCTGCAAAAATAATTACCTCGTCGTAATGTGGTGTTACACACCAAAGGTTTTAATTCGATTTTATATTTTTGTACACAATTTGAGTTGCATCTATTACATACGAATTACGTAAGAATTAATTTCGAACTTTGTGTGTTGGTTTCAAGTAGCATTTTATTTAAATTCGACGATTTATTAAGATAGACACATGCGTTCGCGGGATACGTGAAAGAAATTTCGAAGCTTCCCTTTTAATATTTCAACGCGCCGCTTGTTTTTCTTATTAAATAAAACATTTTTAAAGTGTTTTTGTGTCGCTCTCGCGAAAGTTACCTACAATTAGATTAAAACATTATTTGCCAAAGTTGAAGAATTATGAATTGACGGTTCATGAACTGGGGCCCGTGCTGCTGCTGCTGCTTGCTTGCTCGGGGAACTAAAGAAATTATTGAAGGAAAGAGTGAAAAGGGTTGAAGTCTCATAAGGGTGGATTTTAAGCTCTTTCTTAAATGGAAAAGATTATCCAAAGTTGCGCACGATGTAGATTCTTATTTTGAAAGAAGGGTAAAGCTTCCAGATCAATACAGTTTCAACGGGGAATAATGCAATTAGGTGCCAGTGCGTAATTAGAAATGCCACTGGTGTGCTTTTACTTTCGGATATGTTATTACAAGGGCTAATTCAATTCAAGGGGTTGAAATGTTTTTCATTTTTATAGGGCGCGAATGGTGATAATTAAATTTTTTCTTAATAATTTAAAAACAGAATCCAAATTAAATTCAGTAAATATTTTTGAAATGCGTTTATTAATACTTCAATCCGTTAAGAGTACTTTATGGTAATAAATTAAAGAAATGTGTGAAATAGCCTTAACGAGTTTGAAAACAATTCACTTGGAAAGTTGTAGAATATTAATTGAATCCTTTACTATGTTCCGTTGACAGTAACAACATAGTAAAATATAATGTATAATTATTATTGCGCAGCCTGACATTTACACGTAATATATTAGTTAGTTCATTTTTGAAATGATCGAAATCATCCCACAATATCGCAACATCTACCACCTACGAAGCGCGCGTCATCTCTAAGCCAAGGAAGGGTGCGGCCAGCAAGGAGGGGCCATGAAGCAGCAGCTGGCTAATTAACACGTTATACAGGTGTCAACCTGATGGACATTGTACTAATTATTAATAAGTAATTTACCCCTAACAGCGCAACTCGATGAGCATGCATGCAAAAAGCAGTGCACCCAACTTCTTAGAAAGAATTTCCAAGACTTTGACGAGCTGTTCACATCCTGAAGACTTTGTCGATCAAATTCACTACTTTCGTTTTATTATTACGGATAAGGAATTATGATGAAAGTTCTCCTTTTGAAATGGGCTTTTCCACAATGTATCCTTTTATTATTACTGTAAGTGAAAATTACTTACTTTATGTCAGACTGTTTTCCCTCCTCTCATTATCATCACCTTTTGTTTTTGTTTGACGTGGGTCCAAACAAACTGAAAATAAATTATTGTTGATTTAGAAACTTTAACAGTATGCCAAGTGTTTACGCATTACATTAATTAAAAAGGAGAGAGATCAAAGGTGTTTCTGGACGAGTTAGCTAATAATGGATACCACTTTTCAAAGGTCAACACTAATATTCTGTTTACATTTTTACCTACTTCCTTAAATAGGTCATGATCCTTCACTAGATTGTAATGTACCATTTTCTGGATCTTGTTGATACAGAAGTCATCAAGAGGACGAGATAATTATTTTCAGTAAGAGGAAGACTTACGATCTTAATGGAAGAGATCTGACTACTCTCTCTTTTTTAAGTTGACGAACAAACATTACCGGTTGAAGTACTTACTTCTCTCCTATTTTGAAATAATTATGTAATTCAAAGCACTTTTTCAGAAGATTAGAAATTGTATTTGTCGTAGGAAATGTATACTGGATGAAACGGTTACACAATCAACCCTCTCAACAAATGTTCCTTAGAATGAAAGATTTTCTATTTTTGTACTCCTTTGGGGTCACATTGATCATTATCTCAATCCATTAGAATCGAGAGGTTCCAGTCTTAAGAACATTCTCAAAATTGTATTGGTAATGAAGGTTGACACGTGTAGCTTGCAAGTTTCAAATGTGCAGCCTTTTCTGTTTAGTGGAAGTGAAATACTTACAATGAAAATAGTAAGAGAAGGTCATCTTCCTGCATCTGTTGTTGTCGGTGGTATGTCACGTCCTTAACATCATTTCTCATGGAGATTGCCTGACCTTGAACAATAATAAAAGCTCAATCTTCAGGGACTAAATGCCCACGTGCCCGATTATTTTTATCATTAAACTAATTTGATTTTACGCATTGGTTTGAGAAGTCTTCGTAAAATTGCTTTTTGAGGAGAGGGTGTCACCAACCTAAATAATTATCCTATAAAAGATGGAAGTATTTTATAATTGGGGAAGTAATTGAATTGGCTTCCGGTTGGAACCGCGTCACGATTGCTTCTACTGCCAATGAGACTAATAAGAAGCAGCAGCAAACCAGCAGCAGCAACACCCCCAGCACCAGTAGCAGCCCTGAAGAAGTTCTTCTGCAATGGAGAACGAAACATCGGCAAGCCAATTCAATTATGGACAGCGGTCGCGGAAACCTTCAAATGAAATTTTGGGAAGTGCTTTGGAAAAGTTACAATTTCTTTGTCAGATAAAAAAAAAAAGGAATTGGGATGTTGAAGTCTCTCCCTGGAGGTGGTGGAATTGAGACTTAGGTGAAATAGTTTTCTCTTCCTCTCGATGGCTTCTAAATTATTTTTCATCTAACAAATGGCGTCAGATAAGGTTGGGATCGTTGACGAAGCGGACACTTCTTGAATAATATTTTCAACATCACGTTCGTGAGGATGTTTTCCTCAAAGAGCTCTGTTTCTATGAAGTGATCTAGAAGCAGTTCGCTTCTTGTTGTATTCTGTCTTGTAGAGGTTTTCTTCTATGAATATTTTTTAAAAAATATTTAGTTTGTCAAAAGGGTGGTCAGTCAAGTCTGTTCCATCTTCTGCTCGCTCCTAGGGACATCAATCTTTCGATGGCTGATTTGAATTGGAAATATTATCCATGCAGGATTTTCTTCTTGTATACATTGACCATGAAGTAGCTGATTCTGGTTTTGAACTATTGAATGCGCAAACACTGGTATGCGCAACCGTCCTCATAATTGGGATAATGGCCATCTTGTGTCCGAATTTGTTTGTGCAGTTAAAGAGAGAAGCCACCATGACCTTTGGAATCAAAAATCTTTCGATTTAAGATGTTGATCTAGAAGCAGTTCGTTTCTCCTTGTTTGGTGTCTTGTAGAGGTTGCAAAGAAGATCGTCGTTAAGGAAGATAATTGTCTCTATGTAGATTTCTTTCAAAATACTAAGTTTGCCAAAAGAGTGGTCAGTCAAGTCTGTTCCACGTTTGAGTTCGCTCCTGGGAACAAAAGTCTTTCGATGGCTGATTTGAATTGGAGATATCTTCCATGCGGGATCTTCTGCTTGTATACATTGACTATGAAGTGGCTGATTCTGGTTTTGAACTGTTGCATGTACAAACACGCCTCTGTGCAACCGTCCTCATAATTTGAATAATTGCTCTTTTGTGTTCGAATTCGTTTGTGAAGTTAAAGAGAGAGATCACCATGACGATGGCGATTTAGAAGTAGTTCGTTTCTTCTTGGATTGCTGTCTTGTAGAAGTTGCACAGAGGATCGTTTTAAGGAAGATAATAGTCTTTATGAAGATTTTTTTAAAAATACTTAGTGTGCCAAAAGAGTGATCAGTCAAGTATGTTCAATCTTGTATTCGTTTCTAGGGACATAAATCCTTCGATGGGTGATTTGAATTGGAGGTATCTTCCATGCAGGATCTTCTGGTTGTATACATTGACTATGAATTGGGTGATTCTAGTTTTCAACTATTGAATGCGCAAACACGGCTCTGTGCAACCATCCTCATAATTGGGATAATTGCCCTCTTGTGCCCGAATTTGTCTGTGAAGGAAAAAGACAAGCCACCATGACCTCTTGGAATAAAAGTCTTTCGATTTGAGATGGTGATTAAACTTTACTCAAAGTATATTTTCTTGATGGTTTCAATATTATATGTGTTTCAAGCCTTTTCCTTATAAGGAAGATTTTCATCGCTAAGCCTCTGGTGACACTTTCTATTGCTTCTACTTCTATGTATTGACCTTCAAAGTAACTAGTTCCGTTTCTTGTATTCTTAGATATGGCTTCGCGTACCATGAGTTAGTGAGATTGTAAGCTTTTGAAGGGATGATATGGAATGGTGAATTCAAATTAGTTAATATCTTCCAATTGTGATAAGATTTGTTATTTTAATAGAAAGTAAAATAGTATTTATTGAATTATCATAAATACATGACAAAGCCATATACATGTTGTACATTCGGGTGCGTACCTTTTCTATGTTTGAGTTTTGAGTTTTTTTATGCATACGAGTATATTAAGTTAAAAGCTATTAGGAAAATTGGTAAATTGAGATACTGAGTGGTTTAAATATTCTGGAAAATTATTAATTGTAAGTAAACACGTTTGCGTTTGTCATTAAACCTAAACGCAAAAATGTTTTACATATTTCAAATTGTGCAAGCAAAAAAAAATTCTGTTTACTTTGTTCACTCATCTTAATTAATTACAGTTTCTACTTGTGTTTTTGCCTGGAAATGTGAATGATATCTGCAATTATTTAACGCGGCAGATAAATTGCCTAAATTAATTATGATTACAGGCCAAAGAAATCAATTAGAGAAAGCAGCGACGTTAAAATATTGGTAAGGAATCTACTTTTATTCCAAACTTTGTATCTGTTTTAATCAATCATTTTAATACAAGCTAAATTTTCGTCTTTCACATTTTTATCAAAATAATATAACAATAAAATGTTAGGTTTGTTAATTTCGTGTTTCTTTTTGTCTGTTTTTTCTAAAGAAAACTTAAATCTAATCTAATTTAAGTTGGACCTATTGAGATCCATTTAGATCTGCGTCAATATAAAATAAATCAATATAGCAATATACTGTGTCGTCCAAAATATCTATAATTGTGTTTTTTATTTTCTTAAACAGGAAGTAAACTTAGTCACAGTTAATTTTGAAGATCGGAAGGACTGTTGCATTCTTACGAGCAATGAAAATTATTTGTTTATACTCCTCCGAGGGAGTTGAGGTAATGGAGGAGGATTTCAAGTATACGGTCGGACCTCCTTAATTGAGTTGGCAGAAACAATTGCACTTTGACGCTGCAACTTCGTTGGACCACCACGTGAGTTACACGTCCTTTTCTATGGTACAGAACATCTACACGCATTCTAAATGAAAATGGTTTTTTTTACCTTTCCCAAGAAAGCTGCTTAAAAATATGAGGATCAAGGTAATAGAAGAGGATATATAAAAAAAGGGATGAAAAGTAAATTACTGATTACTTTATGGGACATTACTTCCAATTTCATTCCTCAAAATTGTCAGTTTAGAAACAAGTTTAGTGCACGTAGCAGTAAATAATTAGATAATTAAGGGACATTTTCACGTTCGATGCTTATGATTAGATCAAACGTAAGCGCAGAATAATTCCTCTAATTAATCATAATTAGCACACACGCCCATCATCACATATCCATCCTGGAGAAGTCGCGACTTGACGTTCCTCATCTACGCGTTTACATTCACATCCCGTGACATTTCTTACTACACGCAGCGGCCCGTTTCTTTATCCTCTATTGTTGCCGAGTATCTTTCCAATGCAGGGCTGACAAGAACAGTTCTTACGGCGTCACTAACAATGCCTTCTTAATCAAATGCGCGCGGTAGATATGTTTATTTGTGTTATATTTGTGACGTAGTATTTCATGGAAAAGTGACAGGAAACGAAAGAGGGAACGAAGTTTTGCGTTTATATTTAGAGAGAAGGAGCAAGGAGACGATGTGTTAATTACCGCTTCAGGAACATGATTGAAACGGAGTGAATGTGAACTGCTTGGGCTCTCTCTGAGCGGAACATGCCGGGAAATAGCTGCGTTTTATTTTTTAAAACGATAAATGCATGTTTCAAATTATTATTAATTCATTTTGATTTAAAGTCTAAACCTCTTTTTTATATATACATTGATTTATGAAGTTAATTATTTAAATGTTTTATTGAAGGTAGATCAAAATATTGCATCAATCGAATCAAAAGTCTTATACAGGTGGTGGTCAAAATATTTCAGGAATTGTGTGACTCTTTCCTAATCAACTTCAAAGTAGAACTATTGTATACGCAAACACTTGTTCAATAATTTTTACATAGCATATAAATACAAGTACACGTCTATGAATAGTACTTTTTGCACTCAATTGTCTTTAAATACAGTAAGCAGTACAGTAAGCACAAGTACTTTATAAGTGTACTAAAGTTATAGTTATAAGTACTAAATATAGTTATAAGTACTAAAATAAGGGTGACTGGAAAAGGTTTATCTGAATATTTTTATATAGTACTATAAAATAAAAATTTATTTTTGAGAATTTTTATTATATTTTTCACTTAGAATCTGTCGTTGTTGTTCAAAACGACACATACAATAAAGAATCTCGAATAATATATTAAACAAATAATGCATTGCAATTATACAAATTTTAATTAAAACGCTACAAGAAAGTAATTAAAGCACTGACTAACAACAAGAAAGTATATGAAGTCAAAAGTAAGTAGTAAAGCTTCGACAGACGGTTTGTTTCAATTCAATTTTGAAATAGAAATATCAGGAATACGCGCAAAACAAAAACCTCTACGATCTATTATGTGAACGTGTCGGTTCTAACTAACTAATTGGAAGTACCCAAACATTATTTTCACTTACTACTGCATTATCTTGTAAAGGTTAATAGTAAATAGTACTTATACATGTACTTATTTTACAAGTACAAATACCTTAGGCCTTTGAGTATGCCAGTGTACAAAGAAGGGGATAAGTCATATTGTGAAAACTGCAGAGACATCTCGTTTTTGAGTGTAGTATACAAAGTGTACGAAAGAATCCTGGAAAGGAGGTTAAAAGAAGTGCTAGAACCATAACCAGAAGAACCGCAATCTGGATTCAGTAAAGGAAGAGGTGACCATGACCACATATTTACAATAAAGCAATTAATTGAAAGAACAGGAAGAATAAGGCAAAAATTGTTCGTCTTTACAGACCTGGAAAAAGCTTTTGACAGAATACAGAGAGAAGCAGTTAACAAGAGTCTAGCTAAAAGAAAAATAAATATCAGACTAAGAAAGGGAATAATGAGCTTGAGTACAAACATCAGGAACTATGTACGCTCAAATAATTTACAATTAGAAGAATTTGTAGTAGAGGAAGGCCAAAAGCAAGGAGGAGTTTTAAGTCTAGTTTTATTTAATATGGTCATGGACGATATAAAAGAAACTAAGATGAGGATTAGCAAGGTTTATATAGGACATAGAAACTTAAAACCGGAATGGATAGAAGTGTGCGCATTTGCTGATGATTTAGTGATATTCGCAAAAAGTTTCAACGACCTAAAGAGTAATTTCCACATATGGAATGAAGCATTTAAAAAGAGAAATCTAAAAATAAATGAACGTAAAACAAACATAATGGCAGGAGGATATGAACACATTAATATCCATATAGAAATAAATGGTAATACAGTAAAGAGAAATTGCCGGAATTCAGATGTACATGTTACATAATAAGCACGTACCCTGATCTATTCAACCGTGAATTAAGAAGAGAGGTAAAAGACAAGAAGAACAACAAATTAATAATAAGCAAGTAAACAGCGAAATCAAAACAACACCAAAAATAGAAAAATGTATACGATATAAAATTTATATCTTGCGAGTGAAATTAAATAATTGGGAATAACTAGTGATAATTACCCAAGAGACTCATATTGCGTCGCAAACAGTTGAGATTTAAGTTTTTTCTTGAGTGTATTAATACTCAGATTATTAGTCCAGAGATGGGTAGAGTTTAGAACGTGAGCAGTTTGGTAAGAAAACGAGCTTTTGTATTGTTTCATTTTATGTCATGGAGGAGTTAGTCTGCCCTTGAACCGAATATTAATATTATAGACATCTGTTCGAAATGTTATTTTATTGTAGAGGTAAGTTGGTGCTTTACATTTAATAATTTTGTAGTAAAGACAAGCAGCACGTAGTAAACGTCTATTCTCCATATTCACCCAATTAAATTCCTCAAGTTTGTGGAAAATTCTCTGTCTACCACGCACGCCACAAATTAAACGAATTTTGTGGTACTTGAATTTTTCGACAGGTTTCTTGATCAATACATGAACCATAAACTACGCAGCAATGATTAAGACGGGAAAGAACTAAGGATTCGCATAATAGAATTTTATTTTCTTATTAAGGAAAAATCTATTATTGTAAATACTTTCCAAGCTAGAATAAGCGAAATGGAAGCAGTTTGCAATGTGAAACCTGAAACGAAGCTCAGTGTCTAGATATAATCCTAAGTTCTTAGCACAATTGGTACAGCCGACTTGTACTCCATTTACTAATATTTTAATTTTTGGAAGGATTGCAATTCAAGCTTCAAATACCAACACTGTCGTTTTGGCTTCGTTTACATGCAAATAATGACTAATTGCGAATCGTACCAGAGCCTCAACATCATCATTGATTCTAATTACTTCCTGTTCTACATCTTCGGCATGGAAAGTGGGATAAAGCTGCATATCATCCACATAGAAGTGGGAGGTACACGTCTTGACAACAGAAGGAAATTTTGCAGTGTAGGTAGTATCTAGCAGGGGACCGAGAATGGAGCCCTGGGGTACCCCAGATGACACTCTGAGAGGAGCAGACTCATTGTTTGCCAACTTTACTTGCTGGAATCATAATGTTTAAAAAATTCAAGTGCGTTTTCAGCAAGGCCAATATGCATGAGTATAGCTATCAAAATATCATGATTTATTGTATCAAAGATCTTACTGAAATCCAACAGAACCAATACTTATTTTTTTATTATCCACTCTTCTCAAAATGTCATCTACAATACTTAACAAGGCTGTAATTTGCACGAAAACCGGACTGTGTAAAGGGTAGAATATTATTATGTTCCGTATAGCCGCAAAGTTGCTTTTCTATCACTCTTTCCAATATCTTGGACAGGGCAGGCAGGATACTAATTGGTCTTAAATCCTTAAACTCTTTAGGATTAGTAACTTTGGGAATTGGTTGAATAAGGGCAAACTTCCATGTTCCTGGAAATCTTCCAAAATCAATGCAAAAATTGATTATATGAAGAAGGTATTCAAGAATTTGAGGACAACAAAGTTTAATTAAATCAATGCTCAGACCATCAGTCCCCACCACTGTACTTAGGTGTTTAGATAAATAATAGAGGGAACGAAGAAGCTAAAATTGTTGCTCGATTAGAACGTGCTTCGAAATTTATCACTCCATAAAGACTATGTTTGTCACGAAGAAAGAAATAACAAGGAAAACAAAAATGAGCATATACAAGTCAGTAGTGATTCCAATCTTAACATTTGAAAATGAAAGCTCTAACTAAGAAGTGTATAAGCAAAATGCAGAGCTTATAAATGAAGTTTTTAAGAGCAATTCTAGGAATAACGGGCTGGACAGGATTGGGAACAATGTGGTGAGACAGGAGTTAAGAGCAGAACCAGTACTAGAAAGAATCGGAAAAAGCCTGTTGAGATGTTCGGTCACATAGTACAAACGGACACTAACAGAGCAGTAAAGAAAATATGGGAGACAAGAATACAAGAGCAGAAGAAAAGAGGTAGACCGCTGAAAACATGGGATGACAACATTGGAAAAATCCTACAAAAAAAAGGAATAACGAGAGAGGAGGCTAAGATACTCGCACGTGACAAGGAAAAGTGGAGAAAACTTGTTTATGGATACTAGTGTTAAGAAGCAACACAAAAGACAGGTAGTGATTAATAGTTTTGATTGCTTTACACCTACGGGTACTATAAGGTTTTGGTTATATATATATATAAATATATATCTCGTTTACTAAGAAACTTAGTGTGTTAGAGTTACATTGTTCATTGGTGCTGGTAATTCTTTTAACGGTGGTGTGGAATATATTCATTTGAGCAGAAATACGATGTGTTGAGGAATGCGGATTTTCTGCAACGAACTCTTCGACGATATTTTCATCAGTTTGCGGCCATCTAGTGGATTTCCTCTTCATTACGCTTCCCATTTTGTGGAATCTCTCAACAATTTTGTTCGGAAACCTAAGTCGAAACTGTGCTTTTCATTCAAGAATGGAAGAATATTGTCATTCCCCATTTACTACACGTCTTGATCGGAAATAAGTTCCAACAATGAAAGTGATTTCTTGCAAGACATATATTTTAATCGCTTGTTAATTCAATTCAATAAATTGAAACAATAATCAATTTGATTGATTTAAGACATTTAGTGACAGAACTAGCTAATTCCAAAAGATTAGAGAGGCACAGGAAAATATACTTGCGAAATTGCTAGTTGTAGGTAGCTATTTTGTTCCATTCTGTACTTATAACCGTAAGCTCTCTTACATAGTTGTTGTTAGCTAGATTGTAATACTCTAAAATGCTTTGATTGATCATCTGGTGGTTCTGGATTCTGGATTTGGTGAGGGGGTGAATAAGAATTCACGTGCACTTAAGCCACAATTGGGCCCATTGTACTACCCCCGGGTTCAGCAGTGTTTGACTGTCAGCGTTCTTCGAGCGATCCCACCCTTTACATGAAGGCACGATCGTTCGACAGAGGGGCACTCCAAATTCCAGTCATGTCCGGCCAGAACTCCCCTAACGTGGGACCTCTGATCGAGGCGAATGGGGAGCAATCACAGAAGATATGCTCAGCTGTTTCTTCTTCTAAGTTACAGCCTCTACAGGTTGGGGTGTCTGCTAAATCAATGGGATGCATATGTTTGTTTAGTTTACAATGTCCTGAAAGTATTCCTACGAGTAGACGTAGTGTTCTTCTAGGTAGTTGCATTCAGAATCGTGTCAGGTTGAGCGAGGGGGGTGTTATAGCCTTTTTTGCTTGGTGACACTTGTCTAGATTTACCCGTCTGTCGATATGTCGGTCCTAGGATCTTTGTATCACTAAGGCATTAAATAGACTTGATGGCCGATTCGGGGACCCAAAAGGGCTGCTCCGAGCCCTGTCTAGCCAGTTCGTTGCCAAATGTTCCAGCGTGTCCTTTAACCCAAATGAGTTGCAGGGTGTTGTATTTGGCCATTTGCTCTAGTATGCCGTGACATTGGAGTGTTAATTCTGAGGAAATTTTGTTGCTATTTAGAGCCAAGAATTCCGCCCTCCTATCGCTAGCTATCCTAACGATTTTATTCTGGAAATCCCTATCCAGAATGTCTCTTGTATCTTCTATAATGGCAACTAGCTCTGCTTGGAAAACAGTTGCCAGTTGGCCAAGTGCTATGCTCATGTGAAGGTCCAGGTCGTCGGAGAAAATTCCTGCGATATATCGAGTTTGGGTGCTTCGTCAGCGTTCAAGAGAACGTTGAAGTTTTTCTTGAATATATATGTAGGTGCGAGGGAGTCGACCACCGCCCCAAAAAGAGGAGTTTCTTATAGACCCTACTCCAGGATAAGGTGGTGCCTACTTCCGAGACCTTTATTATTCCACACCTCTTTTGCCCATAGTCTAAGGGCCATCTTTTCCACATATATGTTCAGTGGAGGGATGCCAAGGATGGCCTCTGAGGCGGCGGTAGGAGTGGATTTCAGCGCACCGGTAGCACTCATGCATGTCAGTCTCTGTACGTGCGATAGCTCCGATGCTGTTGTCGATAGTCGGGCTCTGGACCACCAGACCAACGCTCCATAGCAAGGCATGGGCCTAATTATGGCAGTGTACAGCTATAGGGCGGCTTTTGGCGACGGTCCCCAAATTCCGCCCATTGCACGGCGACACTGCCAAAAATCGACGTATGCCTCTGGTACTTTTACATTAACATATTTACTTCAACTCAGTTTTCGGTCAAAAATGACTCCCAGGTGTTTGACTTTGAAAAGATTAGTTCGTTTGGAAAAGTTTGGAGACTCTACGGATCTCAATTTTCCTCTTTTTTGCGACCAGAATCATTTCCGCCTTTGAGGGGTTGATTATGGTGGCTCATAGTCATAGTAGTTTCTTTGAGGCTTTCATTTGGTGATTCTTTAAAGTGCAAATGTCGGTGTATTTTCTTTTTTTTAAGCTTCAATAAAAACAGTCTCTATTATATTTATATTCCACGGTTGATAAGACTAATGAGGCACACGATTTACAAAAGGGCAACATCGGGCATCGTAACCTTTTAAATTACCCTCGTATATGATAAAAAGGTATAAAATCTCGACCGTAGATTGATTCTAACTCAAAACGATTTTAAGACGTAGTATTTATAACTAATCTATTTATTATTCTTTTAGGTTTACTATAGTTTAAAACTTTTTTAACATATCTCAGCAAGTTGAATCAATAACTACATAATGAAATAAGTTTTGAGAAAGGGTTTAGATTGTTTTGTTGCGTTATGTAATAACACGTAAGATTGTTCAAAACAAAGATTGAAAAATGCTCGTTAAATACACAGTGCCATTAAATGAGATTTTAAGAGAATTGTAAGGGGGGTAGAATACACATAGAACGCATACTTTATCTCAGAAGGATTCGTGATCAAAACTTCTGAATATTTTAAAGCTGGAAATCGTACTCGAGCTTAAAACACAATTAAAATTTCCCCAAGACATCAAAAATAAATTCTACTCATTCCTTCACATTATAAATCCTTCTTCTATACAATATATCTACGTCTTATTTCCAGCATTCAGCCTGTGTTTTAGCATCCCCTTTCTTTAATTAATCTCCCACCCCTAGCAACGCGTAGCAACGAATGTAGGTACAGTAACACAATACAGTTTTTACAGTTTTGCGCGGAGGAAAATCTCTAATGTCTCCGAAGGCTGACATTAATTAAAAAATCTTGTTACGCATGCAGGGGCAAGTCTTGGGAGAGGCAATTTTAAGGCCAGCGCTCGAGGCATATGCAAAATAGTGTCTAATTTATGCGCGTTTTTAAGGAATTCTAACTTTGGCTTACGTGGTTTGCACAAATTAACTGAATTTTCGATTTTAAATATTTGTCTTATTTTTGGCGACGGTTTCAAGTTACCCCATCACGAAATCCACGTGAAGAATTTCACCCTTAACGGATCTCATACCTCAATGTCCACTTTAATTAAACGCGCACTCAACCAAATACTTAGTTTCCGTTATTATTTCAAATTTAATGCAAAATTTGTTTCCGACGAAGTCCTGCAACAACAGTTACTTTTTAAATTAGCTCGAAGCTTGTGTGCGATTGCTCAAACTTTAAAGAAAACGTAGAAAAAGCGATTCCAATCTAAACGGACAATGCACGCCTGCAACTGAAGAAGTGTGAACACCATAAATAAACTAACATCATAAGAACTTACGCGTTTTTTTTAAACGTCGTTTCATGAATCAATGAGAACGAAATATTTGGTTTGTGCTTTCAAGACTTTATACCATAATAACTCAGCATGTTTCCTAACCTACATGTGGTCAATATGCCGTTCTTTCTAATCTATAACGCCTTACTATAATGCCTAGGAAATTATTAGAGCAATGTCGGTGTGATCTTTTCATTCATAAAGAAATTTATTAAGTGGGACTTAAGCATTTGAAGAAACTTCCAAGTTCCTGGGTTATCGTTTACAATGTTGATGTAACTTCAAAGGAAAAGAATCAAGTACATGTACTTTTACTTCCACACAAGATATCATAGAATATTAACTTTAAAAAAAAATCTGTGAGGCATAACATCTACTGAAATAAACATACCAGTATAATTGAAAGGTCCATTGATTTGCGGAATGCTTATATACTTACATATAACTAATATTGAGGAGTGAATAATGTGCATTGTGGGTTTCAAAGCCCTGAGGTGATGATACTTAAAATAAACGTTCCGTAAAATTAAAGATTCTGATTTTTTAATATGTCCAGTTCACCCACAAGTAGTAACATAATGCATTGTTGTTCTTCCCTCTCATTTTAAATTAACATTCTATATATATTCTATATATTCTCATTCGTTTAATTTCGCAAATATACACATTATTAAATAAGTTAGGAAAATTATTAAATTTGAATAATCTTTTGAATAATCTTTACTGGGTGTTTCATTTTTTACGCCACATGAAAATACCAATAGTTATTTCTACAATAGAAACGGTTCGAACTGAATTCCCTGATTTGGAAACTAAGTATTGGGCTTCTGTTTAAGTACATACAAGTATATTTGATGTGATTCTCGCGATGGTCACATAAGTGTACGAGATACTTCTTGACAATTACAGTAATAAAACGGAAACACTTTAAAAACAATTAACTAACTCACGCTCATTCACATTCTCTTTCTTCCTTTAACTGTAATCGTTGAAATAAAAACGTATTAATAAAAAAAATGTTGACAAATAATTTCGTCATGAGAAATAAACATTTTGTGTTTTCTTCTTAGATTTATCAATTTGTTCTGCCAGTTTTTCTGACTGACATTTGAACAGAGGTGTTAGTTACATCCGGCTTCTCGCCGATGATTTTATTCGGTTTTTTAATTTTTATTTGCAAGCAGAATTACGTAAGTGTAAAATCGCTATAATTAAAGGCTGATGGTAACTAACTGTAAGAGGTAGGAGGCCACTAATTTCAACAATTTTATGAATGAACCTGCTTGATGATGCGTAAAGAACATTTTGAGAATTACGTTGACATAATTGTAGAATGTCAGTCATCTTTCTCTTTCATAATGGTATCTGCGGTAATGAGCAACGGTGATACTAAAAGTAAGCAAACGCATGAATGGAGGAGGTAGATATCGTCCGATGGATGATGCAGTTGCGTTGTCCATCTGCCTGTGCGCTCTGATTCCTCGACGGTCCTCGACCTCCACTTCTTCATATCGACAAGAGAGCAGGATATCATGTGAAGATGTAAATTGAGCGACCAGTGTTGCTGACCACCGAGCATGACACTCTTTGTCAGCGTACACCTGTCACTGCCGTTTGCGGTGATTTTACATTAGTTACACGTACCATGCGTGGGAATATAGATCGAGATTTATTGTCGATGAACGTTCTAATACTTAAAGTGAGGCGTCCCTGTAATATATCAAGACTCGACTCACTGGACACAAACACAAAACATACTCGACAGTGACATGCAATTTCACGTCACGGCACCTGAGATTTTCTTTCGATTTTACCGTAACCTCCTCACTGCTCACTGCCGCATTGCACGAAAACGATTTCTTTGAAGAAATGAACACGAGAAACTAAACTAAAAAAGTAACAGTCTTGGGAAACACGAACTTACAGGAAAAATCACAGAACACACATGTTATTGGGTGTTGCCCGTTTTCTTTACTCCTGTTTTGCCAGTTTGAAGGCCGTTTCCTTTCTTTTATCATCAGGGTATATGGTGTTTGGTACAATTCAAAAAATAACATGAAAGAGTGTTATTTAATTTCAAACGAAATCGTAGTCTCTGGAATACCGCAGCAACTTGAGCGAAGCAGCTTGTTTGCATCAGCAAATATTTTCATAATTTTTAGAAAATTCGTCTGCCAGAATTGATTCTAAATAATTTGGAAATACTTGTTTTACAATATCTCTGCTCCATAAACTATTCAAAATTGAATAGGGATATTGCTTGTACATAAGTTTAACTTCAGGAAAAGAATATTGTTACACATAGCATTATTAAAACACAAATGAACAAATTAAAAAAATCGGAACGCTTTAATTATTGAATAATTTAACGTTTTTTAATAATCCAAATAGGATTTTTTTTTTCTTTTATACATTTAAACAGATTGAATAGGGAGTTGAGCCCCCTCGTGCATCAGTAACAGCTTGGCATCTGTTAGACATACTCTCAATACAAACATCAATATGCTCTTGTGGAATTTCGTGCCAGGAAGAATATGTCTTAATTCCCTAAGAGTCGTAGGTTGAGGATTATGATTATCCATCCTCTTTTGCAACATGTTTCAAACATGTTCTATCTGGTTGAGGTATGGTGAACATGGAGTTAGCGGTAAGCGATTCATTTCATTGTCATTAAGGGCCCTGATCGATGTGGTCTTGCCTTGTCATCCAAAAATTCAATTTTAACGTCCAATTTCATTTCCTCTGGGTAAGACGTGACCCATGATAATCTCCTCTTCGTACCGTCTTGCATTTACATGCCCATCAAAGATATGAAGGTTAGTGAGATGTGCCAAGCTGATTCCTGCCCATACCATAACACCACTCTCCGCCAAAAGCCACGACTGGTTGGATGTATCGGGACAAATAACGATGTCCCTTTTCTCGATAGACCCGTTTACGAGGACTATCGTTCTGAATGCAAAAACGTGACACATCAGTGAACAAAAAGTCATCTATAAAAATTAAATTTTCACGTTCAATTTCATTTCCTGTGGGTAGGACGTGACCCATGATAATTTCTTCTTCGTATCGCTTTGGCTTTACATGCCCATCAAAGATATGAAGGTTAATGGAATATCCCAAGCTGTTTCCTGCCCATACCATAACACCATCTCCACCAAAGGCCACCACTGGATGGATGTACCGAGGCAAATAACGATGTCCCTCTTCTCGATAGACCCGTTTACGACGACTATCATTGTGAATGCAAAAATGTGAACAAAATGTCCTCCCAAGGAGTAGCTTCTTCAAGTCTTTGTTCAGCTCATATTCTTCTCTGACGTTTGTGATTCCTTGTTAAAGGAGGCCGTCTTTGAGGCCTGTATGAGGTCAATCGAGCCTCCCACAGTCTGTTTCTTACTGTTTGGTCTGATACTCTAGTACCAGTGGCATTGACAAGGCTCTGCATATGCTGACGAGCAGTTGCGAAAGGTTGTCTCCTGGCCTGAATGATCAAAAATCGATCTTCCCTTGGAGTAGTTACACATTCTGATCCACTACCAGGTCTTCTTGCAGGTGTTCCTGTTTGCCTAAAACGAGTAACTGTTCTTCAGATCTCACTTTGAGAAGTGTTGAAAAGCGATTTCACCTTGCCGGACGTCTCTTTGGTGCATTCTTACCACCAAATTAGCTTCCTCGTGACTTAAATGAACTCTTTGCATTTTGTGATAATTTTTTTTGGTTAAAATTGTTTTAATACTAATTCACAAATTGCCTTTAATATAAAAAATGCAAGAAAACTTTTTTTTTAAATGGAGATACATGTTAGGTCAATATCCTTATTCAATTTTGAGTAGTTTATATCTGATCGGTAAGTGAATTCATTTGTTGCATAAAATCAAATCATTCTTCGCATAAACTACCTTCGTATCGTCAAATTAATTTAAATTCTCCTGTTTTTCTAAAGAAAGAAATTAAATTTTGTTCTACCTAAAAATCTCTTCAGCGTTTTTTGTTAACTTTTAATGCTATTTCATTCTGAACATCCCTAAAATGATACTGTTTAACGAAACCAACTCCCTTCGTTTTTTAACTAAAAAATACTGTAAATTAACTTGATCGATGATGACAGCACTCGTGTCACTTCCTTCGAACGTTGTTCTGGCTCCTCCGGTTGATACCTCGTTGTTTCTGCTACCTCTATACCTTTTCAACTTCAATTTCGGAAAAAGTAACATTCATTTCAGAAAATGTAATTTGAACTTCAGAGAAAGTAAATTTAATTTCGGAAGTAGTAAGTTGAATTTCGGAAAAAGTAAATTCAATTTCGGAAACAACAAATTCTCCATTTTATAGGATTCTGTATAGGTATTGCCATCCCAGTGTTAACATTTGAATGTTATTTAAACACAGTGGCCCACTGAAAATTTCCAAAGCAGTTTTTGGCTAAAGAGCCAAAAACCTTTTTCACTTTCCTAACAATCCTCGAACAGGTCAATTTTGGATTTCAAGGTGATATCTTTATTAATTTCAAAAAAGGTGCTTTTATATATACATGATTACTTATAGAATGAATAATTTGGATGAATAATAACCATATAAATGATCCAAAGTTATTTGTCAAA
The DNA here is from genome assembly GCA_039766575.1 of Serrognathus titanus. Taxonomy (NCBI): domain Eukaryota; kingdom Metazoa; phylum Arthropoda; class Insecta; order Coleoptera; family Lucanidae; genus Serrognathus; species Serrognathus titanus. Next base: position 11,812,916 of record CM077914.1, read on the forward strand.
TAAAGTTAATGAGAACTTTATTAGCAAGTGGAAAAATCTACCCCAAAATCAAGTGACTTGATGTCAAAACCGAAAACAGAAATTGTTTTGTGCATTTCTACGTGCGTCTTGATGCTTATTAGGTGCTTATTAGTTTAAAGAAATATTGATTGTAGTATTATTATATTATTATAGTATTGAGGGAAGTTCAAAAAGGCGGCGATTGGAAAGTTATTGCAGAAGCAAATGGAGGTGGTCGACGAAAAGGCATAATGGCTGCAGACCTTATTGAATTAATTTCTGAATGATTAGAAGACATTTGTCAGATTAGTTTAGTTGTCATCTTTTCACTGTGAAGAAAGTTCACAATATAGCAGAAGGCGTTAATAATGAAGAAAACACGAATTTACGAAGATTGTATGTAGAATCAGTAGCTTTGCAAAAGTTTATTCTTTTCATTGACGAAACCAATTTCAATTTATTTTGTCGAAGAAGTACAGGAAGAACAAAAGAAGGGCAAAGGGCTGTTGTTAAACTGCCAAATTGTAAAAGTCCAAATTTACATATTAGAGGATGTATATCTGCCATGGGTATTGAATACTGGGAACGAAAACGAGGAGCTTTTAAAAGAGAACATTTTTTAGAATGGTTGAGAACGTGTCTGCGAGCATGCATTCAAAATGGTTACGATGCTAATTCCATAGTGATAGTTTTAGACAACACACCGGCTCATTCCCGGGTAGAAGAAATAATGTTGGAAAAAGAATTTCAAGAAATTGAAGTGTGCAGATTGGCTCCTTACAGTCCAATGTTAAATCCCATTGAGAATATATGGAGCTCTTTTAAAAGCCATATAAAAAATTCTTTACAAGAACACCGCCAAAGAATAGTGGCTGGTGATCCTAATGAAATCCTTACTCAAACAGAGTTTCGACTCCGGATTCTTGAAACTTGTGCTGACCATGCGATGGCATCTATAACAGCTCAAATGTGTCTTCATGCCTACAATTACGTCCAGCGATATTATCCAATCACAATAAGAATGGATGATATCAATTTAAATTTAAATTAAGATGGCTTAATTATTAATTAACAAATTCTAATCGATACATAAATGTTATCTCATTATAAATCGTTTTAAAAATCAGACCTTTTAGATACATATGTATGTTTTCCGAAATTAAATTTACTTTTTCTGAAATTAAAATTACATTTTCTGAAATTAATGTTACTTTTGCCGAAATTGAAGTTGAAAATGTCAATGGTCAATCAAAGTTGCACAGCATCAGTCGTTGTATGGGTTTTAAATCAGCTTTACTGGTCTCGGTACAGGTAAGTATTCGTTCATAGACTCTTTGCTAATATGCTTCCTCTTAAATCTTTCCTTCTTCTTTTCAGGTGGAAATCCATTAATTTATTGAAAATAAAACAAAGCGGTAGAATCGTAGGTATCAAATACCAGGCAGTAGTAGTTAAATAAGTATATATAGGAATAAGAAATAAGGAAAAGGCAATAAGGCAACAGATGAAATATTGACGTGGAAAAGCGAAAATCTTATCTAGAGGCAAATACCAACGTAGAATACATTAAGCGCGATAGAGAGAATGCTTATATTTGCGTATGCTTTCAGTTCAGAACAAAGATAAGGTACACCATTGGGACCCAATGTCAATAAGTAATATGATATATACGACTCTAAACCAATTGAAGGAAAGTAGATTTCTTATTCCGGAGTCATCCAGGTCATTTCAGGCCCTTTTTTCCATGTTTTCCTCTTCTCAATCCTTCTCTCTTCTAAGTTTTCCTCTACAATATCGATTTATATTTATCTAACTGCTCTCTCAAATGGTAGTTTTATTACATACCTTGGCCCTTCTGTCCATTGTAATGTAATTTAAGTTGCAATTATTTGTAGTTCTTTTTTAAGCTACATTAATTCTTTATTGGTTTTTGGTATCTAAAATTCCTCATCTTCTTTCCACTATTTAATCGACCAAAACCCTAAATGATCAAATTAAAATCGGAATCGCCTTTGTATACACAAACTAATAATAATTGTACTTTTCAAGTAAACACTCCCAGACGATAATTGGCGTTAGGAAGTAGTCGAGATTTGAACAGGTCCACCAGGGATATATCGGGGGGCGTAGCATCCCACTTTCAATTTGTAAACAATAAGCAGTCGGAAATTCAAAAAATTAATTAATGTTTGCCAAACTCTTTCTTCTAGTTTCGCTAAATTTTTAAAATTTTATTTAAATTTTAAAATTAATCGCCGATTCTTTTTTATGAACTGAAAGTCAAATTCATTCTTAAATTCTTGATATTGAAGTGGTGTAAGAAAGAAGACCCTTCGCCTAGAGCCTTGGGAACGATCGACAAGCTGTAGGGAAACGCGGAACAAAGAGGTCCTCTGATGTAAAGTCTTGTCCTCCTAAATTGAAGGAACAATTTATATTCCTATTGTATGGAGTTTTCTAAGAATATACTCGGTTATTGTCGTTCTCCTATTTTTGAGTATATTTTTGCATTTTTATTTCACTTTCTACAGCTTTTGAGTCCAAGAACAACGTCCTCCGACAAGGAGGAATAGTAATTCAATGAATGAGGGTAATTCGCTTTAGCAAACGTACGAAAGTCCGGTATTCCTTAAAGCTTCGGTGGTAATTAATTTAAATTTAAGAAATTTTTAATTTCTACTTCTACTAATCAATAAAGTTTATCGTTTTAGAAATGGACCACTACATTAAGTTGTGTAAGTGTAAATATTTTATTTACTCCATATAAATCTCGCGGCTACAGTAAAAGGGTTAATTATGAGCAGACCACCATCCACTTCCTAGTACTATATATTTTCCAGAACATCTTTTCCTTTTTTCAAAGTGTCTTCCTTTCAGGTTCACTGTCTTTGCTATGCGCCTGGTTTCTGTGCATTTTTTTGTATCTTTTTCTGTTCTTGGTTATTTGCCTTTCGTCTCTGATTCCCAATTCAATTAAATTTTTTCTCCTAGCTTTAATTCATTCAATCCTCTTCAACTTTATCTATTTTCTGCAACACGTTCCTTTTCTATTTTCCAAAGTGACTTTTTTTTCCTGATACAATTTTCAAAGTTGATTTCCATATTGAAAAATTACAAAGTTAAATGATTTTCTTTTACAATCAATATCATTTTTGGGTTGTTCTATTATTTTTTACGACCATTCAATATGCTTTTAGAGAAAATAAAATATTCTATTAGTAAAAATATTTTCATTACTGTTGCTGCTGCTGCCCGGTCTTTGTTAGACATGTTCGTATTTGTTTGTTACCGCCTAAAAACTAATTGAGCAAAACTGCGAGTAAAGTTTTAATGAGGCTCCAATTATTTTATCTGTAGAATAAACACTTTGTCGAGACGTTTCACTGTGACTGTTTTGTTTTGGCAGTAAAATAATTACTGTAAGTCCTGACTTTTTCTTCTGTCATCAGCGCGTTACCTACTACTCCTTAGTATAATATCTTTACACGAGATTTATAGCATTAGGTAAGCATACAAATCAATTACGCGATAGGGATTTTCAATTTCTCTAAATTACAGAGGCTTAATCTTCTGCGTGCAATAAAGAAAATAAAATGTACTAAAATGATGCGCGTAGCATAAAAGCAGCGGGAAACATTAATTAATATGACAATAGATATAAATGCGAGATTACGCAAGCAATTATTAACACTGATTAAACCATTGCGAGAAACTAAAAGATAGGTAGATTAGGAAGATATTTTAATGACTTCCTAAATTCTTCGGGAAATTAATTACGAAATATCTTTCTAATGGGATGCGGCCACATTCGACTCGGGCTACGCCGCCGCGTCGTCGTGGCAAAAGTAATCTCGCCGTAATAGAATTTTTGCTGTAAATTCTTAAATCGATAAATTTGCATATATAATTCATTTGTGGGATAAGAAAGGAGAAACAATGCAATTACCAACATTAATTTCCGAAAATTCGCCGCCAACTCTTCTCTATCTTATAACAGGTAACGTTCCCTCCTCTCGACCAGGGAGTCATTTGTCGGAGTTGCTCTGATAAAACGCACGCAGAATTGTGATAGATTTAGAAATAAGGGACAGAGACAGATTATAAAATAAGAGATAGATTTAAATAAAAGAAGGACGACGGCGAAAGCAAGAAATAAATTCGTATTTTCCACCAACGTTTCTTAACACGAAGTAAAAAGTACGTATATTTTATTAAATGTCGGAAATCATTTTTTTTATTATCTTGAATATCGCCTTTCTATTTATCGTCGTTCAGAGTTCAAAAGAAAAAGTGAAGAAAAGAGAAAATCATAAAAAATATAATTTTTTGACACCCAGAAATTTACATTCTAATTCTTTCAGAATTTGGCATAATTGCCTTAATTCGAAAGGAGTAATTTTTTTTAGCAAAGAAATCAAATTTTTCATTTTCTGCACTGAAGTCTTCCATCACATTCGAATATTTTTTTACTTTTCCTAACTTTTCCTCTTCCTACGTCTTTCTAGGCCATTTGAAATCCTCTCACTTTCTGAGTGCGATGCTTAAGGGTCTTCCTAGGTCATTTTCTTCCTCCTCCCCACTCCCAATGTACTTTATCATTAAGGACCATCCTATATATGCCCATACAAGTCAGTTATTTTTTAACTTTTCTACTCCCCAAGTCTTTCCAGACTATTGGAACTTGGCTGCAGATATCCGTATCTTCTGGTTAGCGCGTTCTTCAATTAAATACCTTTTTTGATCTCTCCAGGCCTTAGTTTTCCTTGCCCTCTAAAATCCACTGCTTCTGCTTTTTCCTCTTATTAGACATAATTTTCATTTAGTAATCTTTATCATCTTCTTAACTTGATTGTTAGATGCTTCTTCTTCTCTCGTGTACTTTATTATTAAGGCCCATTCAATATGAGCCCATATCAATTCAGCTATTTCTTGGATTAACTTGAAGGTTTCCGCTTCCGTTTCTTCCTTTCTTTCAAAGGAAGCCCTTTTGTAAGAAATTATAGAAAAGAACTCTTTTCTATTTCTCCCACAGTTTCCAAAAAGTAATAATTTTTTTTTATGTTTCAATTTGTTTGCCCATCTCGTTTGTCCTTATTAGCTGTATTCCTTAAGTGTCTTTTCTCCGTGAATCTGTTGTCTTCCTCACAGGCTCTTATATTTTTTAATTGGTATTCAAATTAGCGTCTTTATCCTTTGTTTTGGAGTTTCTTCTATTCGTTGCTTCCGTTCTTTCCTGCTCCCAGATAGTTTCATTTCCATGCCCTTATCTTCTTTGTAATCTCCTCAGCTTGCCTTCAAGTCTTCCCAGTCTTCCCCCATCGTTAAAGGCCATTCTATATGTGTTTCGTCTTTTCTTACGAAGGAAGCCTTTTTGTAAGAATCGTTGGCGGAAGCATGATTTGTGACGGAACGCAACAGTTAGCTATTTTCTTCAAGTGCCCTATTTCTGTGGACCTCTGGTCTTCGCTACACATTCTTATATCTTATATGATTATATATTGGCATGGTTTTAAATTTGTTTCTTTAGTTCTTGGAGCTTTGGAGCTTCTTCTATTCGCTGCTTCCGTTCTTTTCTGCTTCCAGATAATATTCTCTTTTCGCCCACATCTACTTTGTATCTATTCAGCTCACTTTTTAGATGCCTTCAAGTCTTCCTAAGTCATTTCTTTCTTCAACAATTTTGTTGCATGGGTTCGTCCTAAACATGTGTCCCCCCTCTCTCCAATTTAAATTCCAGATTCTATATATTCTCTATGGTTTGTTTCTTCTATCAGTATTATAATTATCAGCTCAAGTTCCTTTAAACAATAACAATAATGACTGTCACTTTTAAAACTTTTTTGTTATGACCAAAAATAGTTTTGTCCCTCTCGTTGGTTTACCTAATAGATTTAATTAGTCCTTGTTCATCTATTCATCTACTTCTTCTTCTCCTTCTACTTTTAGGCCTTCAAATTTGAAGAGAGGCACACTACTGTACTGTTCAGGTCGCCCCAGTTTCGAAACACCATGAGACTATGTACATTTTCCAAACAACTAAACATAAATCTTTGGATCGTATAGTGTACATGATACCAAGACACTTCCATGATGGATGCAATCTAAAGAAATAGTTGAAGGGAATTCTTTGACAGGAAGTAACTTTAGCTCTATGCCGTTTAGCTCTATGCCAACTAAGGCCAGGGGACTTTAAGGTAAGCAATGACCAGAAGGTTTCAAACGAAGAAGGTTAAATTTTTTTATTACATTCTTCCACGTCTTTTTACGTCACGTGGTCTACAAATACCTGTTCATATTATCTTTATATTTATATTGGTGGTACATCTGATTGGAAAAGATCAAGCAAAGAAAGAGTCTTGAGTTCTTAGGGGTTGAGAAGCCAGAAGGTTTAAAAATTGGACAATTTTCTTTATATTATTCAAATTCGATTAAAAAATTTGTATGAAATAAGTTTTTATTTTTGAAATGTACTTCATAGAGTTTGATTTGTTAAAAAGAAAGTAAAAAATATGTTTTTAATCTTCGTAATATTCGGATTCTGAAAATTCCGAACAAACTGTGGTGGAAAGCGGCGCTCATTTGGGCCTGTAAGAAAACTGCGTTTTAATTCTGATTTCCATTGGGGTTTACTTGAATTAAATACGGAATGAGAAAGGATTTCAGATTTTCAAATCCTTAATACTCCGCGTTAGACTATCATTTCTAAGAACGATGTAAAATATTACATGTAATTATTTCCACTCACAAATGGCTTTCGGAATATTCCTCGCCGTCTTGTGTTACGGCGTGCATTTTGTATTCTATTATTTCAAGTGAAATCTTAAGGTGAGGATATTAAAATCAATTTTTCATTTCACAATAAAAACCAAAACGTATTTAAAGAAAATTTGTTGAGCGTTTAAGCAATATGTACTCGCAAATTTATTTTTATATCATTTGTAATTTATATTTTTTTCCTTAAAAGCTATCGTAAAAACCACCTTCATAGAATAAGGCCTAAGGTATATTATTGTTGAAAGAGTTCACCTCGTTTATAGTATCTTCTGGTTTCCGTCAACTTCTTTATATTTGAGGCGAGGCTGGCTAAGAATTAAACTAATTAATCCTCGGCAAAAGCAAGGCATGGAGCCTGCAATCTATTTTATTTTAGCATTTTGCAATGCCGAGTGGTCCAGATTAAAGTATGCGCCCGTATTTATTATACTTTTTGTTCATCCCGCTTGAATATTCTTTATGAAGGATATAGGGTTTCTTTCTGTGTAACTTCCACAAAGGATATCCACAGACACACTTAACGAAAAGTGATTAAAATTTTTTTTTGCGTTTCAAGATACCTCTCGATTCTCTCTTTCTCTTCGTCATTCATACGCCGTGGCTCTGCCGATGATGTGCGGTTCCTTTTTTAACTAAATAAAATATAACGCACACGTCTCCTTAATAAAGATTTAATTTTTGCAACTCGCTTTTCTAAAATAAATACCTTCGGAGTTATCCTTATTTAAAAGTGAGAACGTCTTTTGAAAGGTATAGGGAAGGTATTTTCTTACGGCTTACCTAATCTTGACTTCCCCGTTTTCCTCTTCTTGACGCGGCGACTCTTTCTCTTCGGGCGGGAGCGTTTTCAATGTTATCTTTAAAAATTAACCACACTCATAACGGCGGACGCGCGTTGGTTTTTGTGATTATAGATTAAAGTGAAAAAGGAGTTTTAATTAATATCTTATATATTTTAGAAATTGATGAGCTTCGTTTAATAAAATAATGGGGATTTTTAACGCTTAATTAAGTGCAGTGGCGGCCTCTGGGGGAAAAAAAGCGATCTCCTCAATTTAATTATAATCGCTCTTCGGTCGTTTATTGAACTTTAATTTCTATGACTTAAATGAATGGGGTAAGGCATTTCAAATTCACATTTCACCTCCTAATTAGTTATTTTCCGGAAATATAATCCATTTGCTTGTATGGAAATTATAGATCAATCAAATTAATTATTCTGGAAACAATTTATGAAGCAGACATTGAAAAGTAAAAGAATAATTTCGAAAATATAAACAACTTGAACTTATACTCATTTCTACAATCAAAAAAATGAATGTCCTTTGAACTAATTGCTCTAGGTATTTATTGCAACACATGTATCTCCATTGTTGTTAAATAGAATTACTTAAGAATAAATAAACAATGGCGGAATAAATAAACAGCTAATTAATCAAAAACGAATTGCTTTCTTTATAAATGGAGTTAGCTCATTTGATTTGGCCAATATTTATCATTTCACCATTAATCTTCCAAATTGACACTTCATGCCTTTACTCTCTCTATAAAGAACTCTAATTATGTATGATTTGACAGTTTTGACATAATTTTTCCTGTTTGTGGAAAACTGCCGTCGAGATTTGTTTGTGAAGAGCACTGAAGATAAAAGAAGAGAATCGTTCTAGTAACCAAAGATGTTTCTGTTGAAAGATATTTGATTCTTACTCGGTGCATGGCTCGCGCGTGTTCGGATTCATACCGGTTCATCGAGTTGGGTTTTCGGCGTTTCTCCAGTTTGTAAGGCGAATGGCGAAGGAGAAAATAACAAGAGTAAGACGGTCACAGCCACCACCGGTATTACGAATAACCAGTTTAGAACACGCTGTAATGAGGGAAAAACTAAAAATTGTTGTTTAACAAATAAGAAAGATCACTTGATTATAAATTCAAATATCAGAGGCTTTTCTTAAGATATAAAACGCGCAGGAAAAATAATAAAAAACCTGAACGATAATTGTATAAAATGACCAAAAAAACTTCTTCCTATTAAACGGAAAATGACGGGAATGATAGTCAGGTGATTGTTCTAACAAAATTTAGTAAATGCTCAGAAGAAATTATTGAAAATCTCTGAAATTACGTCTTTTACAAAGATCTTAGGAGTATTTGAATAAAGAAAAAACAATCAGGAGACTTTAGTGAAAGGCATAAAAAGGGCAAACAATGTTAAGCCAATAGTTTGAACCCCAACATCTTGCGGTCGGTTTTTGACAGGTTGTTGATATTGCAGTGAAGATCTCGAGCTACTCTTCACCTGAAGAGATCCCTAATAGTACCGAAACAGCTGTCTAGAGAATGCTCGAGGAATCCATTGCAATCAAAATCGACTTGCAACTAATTGTTAAATGTAATGTAATGGAGAAGATTAGTTTTGAATAAAAAATATTAATAAATGAAAGAAATTACATCAATGCAATAAAAAGTTAGACAATATTTACAAAAGGGGAACAAAGTGCAAAAGTTATTTACAAAAAAAAAAATTGAAAAAATAGTAATGTATCGCTTACAATAAAATTAAGTAAAAAAAAACTAATATTTTAAGAATAATATGAATTACTGAAAAATCAAAATGCTAAAAGAAACAAGAAAAAACACCAAATATTATGATAATTAATTCGACGTGAAGAAACAAAAGAAAATTAAAATAACCAACAATTACACGCTGAATTAGTTGAATAGAAAATGAGAAAGAAATAAAGAGCTATTAAAAATATAATCAGAAAATACTATGAGCAAACAAAAGTATAAAAAACACTAGAGTTGTAAAATGTCCTAACTTTTATTTTTTTGGAAATTTAAAATTTCATAATGAAAAACGACTCATTGCAGCTGTGCAGTTCATTTGTCATCAAAAACTTCGATATTTTTTTATTGCAAAGAAAAACTTTTCAAAAATATGCCGCCTCCTTTATTTAACTTTTAACAAGCAGAATTAACATTTCAAAAAGAAAAGCAGAATTCCTTTTAGGAAAATGTGGATGCATGACAATTTTACTTTTTAATACAAAATTGGTGAGAAATGGTAAATAAATGTGCAGCACTTGTAAAATGTATGCGGATTCACATTTAAAATTAAAGTGTCAGAATAGTGTTTGACATTTAAATAAATGTCCGGATATTCTACAACCCTCGCTGGAAAAAACAAAAGAGAATTGAAACAAATAACAACAAGAACAGAACAGAAAACAAAATATCGACGATTTCATTGAGCGGAGAACGACAAAAGAATAATTCGATTAAAAAGAAAGAAAACAAAACCGAAGCAAATAATAATAAACAAATAGAACGAACAAATAAAAATCAAATATAAAATCAAAATCAATGAATAAGATAATCAATTTGTTAAATTGTTCAAAAATCAAAGGACTAATAGAAACAAAAAATGACTCTAAAAATCACCAAGTAACATGAGAGTTAATTCAATATGAAGAAAAATAATTTAATTCCTTAGAAAAAGACAAAAGAGAAATGAAACAAGCAACAACAAGGTATAGCATTATTTGATAATAAGAAACAAAAGAAAAAAATGAAACAAATAATAATGTAGGTAAGCAGAGAATGAACGGAAAACAAATACATATCAAATATGAAAAGCAAAAGGCAAAGAATAAGATAAAGAGAAATAAACGGGGAATTGTTCAAAAATCAAAGCAATAGAAACAATAAAAGAACTTTTATAAACACTGAGTACTACGAGAGTTAATTCAGTATGAAGAAACAAAAGAAAATTGAAGTAACCAACAGATAATGATTAAAAATAAAATCAAAATACTATAAGCGAACAAAAACATGACTACATACGAATCATATGAAAATTTATTTCCATAGATAAAGAAAAAATGAGAAATGAAACAACCAAAAATAAGTTACAGAATTATATGAACAGAAAATAAAAGATCGATGATTTTAACCGGCAGAAAACGATAAAATTAAAAATGAATAGTTTGAATCGCGATATCCTGCGGTTACTTTTTGACACAACTTTGTATAGGAAAAAGTGATCGCAGGATGTCTCGATTCAAACTATTGATTATTACATCGCATTTGCGAATAAACTTGGACAGGTCGATTTGGTTTGCAGTGGAAGTCTCGAGCTACGCTTCTGCTGACGAGGCCCCAAATAGGACCGAATCAACTGTACAGAGGATGCTCGAGGGATTCACTACAATCAAAACCGATTTGCAACAAAATTTTTTGATAAAATTAAAAAAAAAACAAAGAATAATTCGATTAAAAAATAAATAAAAAAAAATGAAACAAATAATAATCTAGGAATAGAATGAACGTATAACAAATAAATATCAAATAATATGGAAAACAAAAGATAAAGAAGAAGATAAACAAAAATAAACGCGAAATTGTTAAAAAATCAAAAGACTAAGTAATAGAAACAAAAAGAAAACTCTAAAAGAACACAAAGTAATGCAAGAGTTAATTCAAATTGCATGAATAGAAAGTGATAATAATAAAAATAATCAAAATTCTATGAACGAACAAAAATATAATATGCACGCAACATATTAAAAACTTTAATATTAATTAATTCCGAAGAAAAACAAAAGACTACTGAAACAAGTGATAACAAGGTTTTATTAACAGGAAACAAAAGAGCGACGAATTCATCCGACGACCAAAAATTTTAAAAATGAACATAAGGAAGAGTAATTCGATAAAAAAGACAAAAGAAAACTAAAACAAATAATAATATAAGAACAAACCGAATGAAAAACAAATAAATATCAAATATAATTAAACAAAAGTCACTAAACAAGACAAATAAAAATTAATGGGACTTTGTTGAAAAGTCAATGCATCTATAACAAACAAAACAACAAACAAACAAAGAACTCTAAAAACTATCAAGTTAGAAGAGAGTTAAAACGGTATGAAACAACAAAAAAAAATAAAATACCTAACAACAACAAGGAATAAAATTACAGGAACAGAAAACAAAATAATTCGATTTCTTCCAACAGAAAACGACATCAAATTAAAAAAAAAAAAACTATTACAAAGATTAATTCGATTAGAATAAACAAAAGAAAAATGTGCTCTCTGTAATAAATTTAATTATGAGAGATTTAACTTAACAAACAACTTCAAAACCTTCCATGGATTTTTTCTAAAATGTAGCTTAATTTTTTATGTTATTTTGGTAAGTCATTTAAAAAAGTTTTTCAATAATTTTGTGTCATTAACCTCTTGAAAATCTTTCCGCCTGAAGATGGGTTTTTAATTTGTTTAATTGTTAAGATTAGATCGAAACATATATATGTAGCGTTTTACACTCTTCAATTATATTTACCATTTAAAATGGAGAAGATTTGAGTTTATTTTCCACATCATTTCAATTAAAATTTACTCCATTATGAGCCTAACGAGGTTTACTTCGATATAAAACAAAAGAAAACTGAAACAAATACTGATATAAAAATACATTGAATGAAAAACATATAAATATCAAATATAAGAAACAAAAGAACAAAAATAAAGGGGAATTTATTCAAAAATCAAGGACTATTATTAGGTGGTTCAATAAATTTCCATTCTAGTTTGGTTGTGAAAAAAAGTCACGTCTATAATTACACCTAAATTATATGTAGATGTAAAATGACATCCAGCGAATTAATCAATTCGCGACGTACGTTCAAATTACATGGCTGGTCTAGAAAGAATGATGATAATGAATCGCTCTGAAAATTACCAAGTAATTACGAGAGTTAATTCGAAATGTAGAAACGAAGGAATATTGAATAACTAATGACGACATACTGAGTTAGACGCTGTCAGTAGCGCGCCAGTTGGATCCCTAAATGTCATCATTTGTTTTTTATATACAGGGTACTCTAGATTTATGTTTTGCTTTTCGTTTTACGATTGCACACAACAATTGACCAATTTTTGATAATTTTCTTAAGCTTTTGCCAACCAAAATCTTCACATTTAATCGCAACAGTGTGAATTTAATTTTGAATAACAGAGGGCACTGAATTAATTCAAATTGTTAGTATATTAAAGTTAAAAGTTTTCAAGTTTTTTACGCGATGAAAAAATGAGAAATTGATGACCTAATAGCTTTACACAGTTTTGGAAGTTTTTATTGCCGAGTTAGACGCTGTCAGTAGCGTGCCAATTGAATCCCTAAATGCCATCATTTGTTTTTGTATATACAGGGTCCGCTAGATTTGTGTTTTGCTTTTCGTGTTACGATTGCACACAACAATTGACCTATTTTTGATAATTTTCTTAAGCTTCTGCCAACCAAAATCTTCGCATTTAATCGCAACAGTGTGAGTTTAATTTTGAATAACAGAGGGCGCTGAATTAATTCAAATTGTTAGTTTATTAAAGTTAAAAGTTTTCAAGTTCTTTACTCGATGAAAAAATGAGAAATTGATGACCTAACAGCTTTACACAGTTTTGGAAGTTTTTATTGCCGAGTTAGACGCTGTCAGTAGCGTGCCAATTGATTCCCTAAATGTCATCATTTGTTTTTGTATATACAGGCTCCGCTAGATTTGTGTTTTGTTTTTCGTTTTACGATTGCACACAACAATTGACCAATGTTTGATAATTTTCTTAAGCTTTTACCAACCAAAATCTTCACATTTAATCGCAACAGTGTGAATTTAATTTTAAATAACAGAGGGCGCTGAATTAATTCAAATTGTTAGTTTATTAAAGTTAAAAGTTTTCAAGTTCTTTACGCGATGAAAAAATGAGAAATTGATGACCTAATAGCTTTACACAGTTTTGAAAGTTTTTATTGCCGAGTTAGACGCTGTCAGTAGCGTGCCAATTGACTCCTTAAATGTCACCATTTGTTTTTGTATATACAGGGTCCTCTAGATTTGTGTTTTGCTTTTCGTTTTACGATTGCACACAACAATTGACCTATTTTTGATAATTTTCTTAAGCTTCTGCGAACCAAAATCTTCACATTTAATCGCAATAATGTGAATTTAATTTTGAATAACAGAGGGCGCCGAATTAGTTCAAATTATTAGTATATAAAAGTTAAAAGTTTTCAAGTTCTTTAGACGATGAAAAAATGAGAAATTGATGACCTAATAGCTTTACACAGTTTTGGAAGTTTTTATTGCCGAGTTAGACGCTGTCAGTAGCGTGCCGATTGAATCCCTAAATGTCATCATTTGTTTTTGTATATACAGGGTCCTCTAGATTTATGTTTTGCTTTTCGTTTTACGATTGCACACAACATTTGACCTATGTTTGATAATTTTCTTAAGCTTTTGCCAACCAAAATCTTCACATTTAATCGCAACAGTGTGAATTTAATTTTGAATAACAGAGGGCGCCGAATTAGTTCAAATTATTAGTATATAAAAGTTAAAAGTTTTCAAGTTCTTTACGCGATGAAAAAATGAGAAATTGATGACCTAATAGCTTTACACAGTTTTGGAAGTTTTTATTGCCGAGTTAGACGCTGTCAGTAGCGTGCCGATTAAATCCCAAAATGTCATCATTTGTTTTCGTATATACAGGGTCCTCTAGATTTGTGTTTTGCTTTTCGTGTTACGATTGCACACAACAATTAACCTATTTTTTATAATTTTCGTAAGCTTTTGCCTACCAAAATCTTCACATTTAATCGCAATAGTGTGAATTTAATTTTGAATAACAGAGGCGCCGAATTAGTTCAAATTATTAGTATGTAAAAGTTAAAAGTTTTCAAGTTCTTTACGCGATGAAAAAATGAGAAATTGATGACCTAATAGCTCTACACAGTTTTGGAAGTTTTTATTGCCGAGTTAGACGCTGTCAGTAGCGTGCCGATTGAATCCCTAAATGTCATCATTTGTTTTTGTATATACAGGGTCCGCTAGATTTATGTTTTGCTTTTCGTTTTACGATTGCACATAACAATTGACTTATTTTTGATAATAATAATCTTAAGCTTCTGCCAACCAAAATCTTCACATTTAATTGTAACAGTGTGAATTACATTTTGAATAAAAAAGGACGCCGAATTAATCAAAATTATTGATATATTAAAGTCAGAAGTTGTCAAGTTCTTTACATAATGACTTGAAAAACTGAGAAACTGAGAAATATAATAGTTTTAACAATTTTGTAATAGTGTACGAGAAAGTGTTATGAGGTTCTGTTTTGGATTTTTTTTTTTACAAAATTCAGCTTGAATAATCCAAAATTACCACCACAATAATGATGCGCTTAGAGAATTTTTGGAATTATTTTAGAAAGCGTTTGTAACCCCCCTATTTTGTAACTCAAAGCGACATGTTGTTAATTACTGATTATCGTTAAGTGACATATTTTGAACAATCAGTACATAGACGTGCGTTATATCTAAGCAGTGATTGGTCAGAGTATCTTACTTAACGATTATCAGTATTTAAGAATGTCGTTATGAGTTACAGAATAGATGGTCAGAAGTACTATTCAAATTCACAACAAAATCACACACTTATTTCTTGTTAATAATAAAATGTAACTAGCGTAAATTTATCAAAAATTTGGCCACAACATAAAAGTTTAACAAAATTGGGAAATAATAAAACAAACAAAACAAATTATATTCTTTTTCGAATGAGATACAAAAAATGGCGAATGTTTGTAATTACTTTTTATGATATAGAAAATAAGTTAAGTGACGAAATGTTAATTCTTATGTCAGAAAAGAATTTTCCCGTTTTTATATAAGCTCCGGTCTCGAATTATTTTGTTTGTCGTCAAAAGTAGGTGGGAAATGGGCGGAGATAGGTAGTACAGAGGCCGTCCTATGTTACAAACGATACACAGCACAGCGGCTATATTACATAAAGTTTAATTGTGCAGTGAATTGTTGATTTTCTCGAAATACACAACTCAGGGCAACGCCGGCAAAAACCCCGTCGAAGTCGAATAAACAAAATGCATGCGTATTGTTCGTTGCTTTCAGAGCGTAAAACAATTTATCGAAGACTTTCGTAATTCACCATGCATTTTCTTAGAAGTTTCACATAACAGTTTACTTAAAAAATTTCATGCATGAATCCCAGCTTCGAATGTTAATAATTCTTTTTATCATCTACACGTACACCTTCAACAGCCAACAAAAAAATCATCGGCGCAACCATGACTAAATGTCTACATCCTTTAAGTACGTTGATCTGTCTTTTCTTATATCAACTTTGAACATTCCAAGGTATGAAATTTTTAATACTCGTGAATAAAATCCTTGATTGGGACGCATTTTACTATTTGTAACACTTATTTATCCGATAATAAGAAGCAATACATCTTGACGTAATACACGATCATTCAATGATATATTACGTCTACCCACATTTAAGAAATCTAATTTACATGCTTTTTCATGTGGGTGCTTATAATTTTTTGTAACAATCTCATTAAGTGCATATAACGGGTATTCAATTGAAAAAGTTAGATTTTAGATTTCAATTTCAGTTAACAAACAATATAAGGATGACCTAACATTTGAAATGATTTGACACAAACGTTTGCTCACTCAGTAGATTCTACGGTAAATTTTCTTTTCCATTCACGATTATTAATTACTTTCATTAAATTATTAGATCATCTGCATTGATGCACTTTATCTAATCGCATTTCACATGTCTAAACAAAATAGCGTGAGCGTGGAAGTAATACGATTGAACAATGAAAGTAATTACCGTTAATTTAATACCTAACAGTAACAGACATGCTGGATGAACCCCATTGTTAAGCATGAACTTACTTGCCCTTCTTGGTAGTGTTTAGGGTACGATCATCTCACACATTACGCGATTGCTATCGTAAATGAAATCTTTGTTCGTGCTTTTTGTGTTTCCAGTGAAAATTGACTTACACTTGGATTTTTCTTTTCTGAATTGTGCGAATATAATAGAATGAGAACGTGTGGGAAACTTACGCAGGTTTTCTCTTTATAAATTCAAATCAGATTTCTGTATGTCAATTTGTCATAGCGATTTTTCTCGGTCCAGTTGTTTTATCAATGAAGAGTCTAGTGAATGAATGAATGAACAGTCACTTTTATTTATTTATGAATTCATTATTGCATTTGACGACGACAGACGACAACGAAAACGCACCGCGTCGTTGCGGTACTTTTTTTTCTTTTACTGCGTATTTATGCACGCTCTGGACAAATTGACATAATTTTTAGTTAGCCAAAGTAAAAAAGCCTTTTTTTTTCCTTGATAGAGTTGCTGTTTTATACTTCCAATTAGTTATGGGAAGCGAGTTAAATCTAC
Organism: Serrognathus titanus; assembly: GCA_039766575.1. NCBI lineage: Eukaryota > Metazoa > Arthropoda > Insecta > Coleoptera > Lucanidae > Serrognathus > Serrognathus titanus. The sequence goes on from CM077914.1 coordinate 11,829,973, forward strand.
TAAGTAATAAAATGTTTCATTCACTTTACACACGTATTTGTGGTTGTGAAAGTCTGATTACAGTGACTTGCCATAAACCAAAAAATAAAAACTACGGTAAAAGGAAAAAGTTCTTTCATTCACATTTGTCAACTCGAAAAAAAAGAAAAAAAGAACTGATGTAGCGTTTAGATTGTTTAGAACTATAACATTTCTAATTCTGAGAAATTTATTATTCAAATGTTGGTGGATCCATAAAACTAAAACAAAAAAAAATGAAATCGGAAAATGATTCTCATTCCACCTTCCCTCCTTATAGACTCGCGGTAAACAAAACAACTAAAAATGTTTCATCATTTGACTCAATTAGTATTTAATCAGATTTAAATGCTATGAGAAACTTTAAATTGAAATTAATACGGGCACAAAGGAACTTGCTTCTGAAGTTGGTAGTTTATCAAACAGAATTTTAAACAAAGTATTTGAATTCGTAATTGAACTAGTGCGTTCGGTAAGGTAGGAAACTATAAGTGAAAAGAGCAATTCATGCCGTTTATTAAATTATTAATCGCCGCGTTTCAATGTCTTTATTATCAACGGTTATCATCTATTGTTAGAGGAACCGCTAACCGGGTTTAAAATTACGCTCTCACAAAAAAAGAGTTTCTTAACTATCATTTGTTGATATGTATTATTGATACGATGGAGTTATTGCCACGCTCTACATTGCATAAATTTAACGAATCAGTATCTCTAAGCAGCATAGGAACATTTAATTAAAACCTAATTAACGCCTCAATTAAATTAATAAGATATTCGTTAGGTAATAATTTTGGTAATACTTGTAAATAAAAAATTCTGTCCATTTTTCTAAAATACAATGTGTGAATATTGTTAGTTTATTCGATTAGAATATTATTATTATTATTCGATTATAAAAGTCTAGAGAGGCGAGAGAATATCCAACTTTGAAAGGGGATAAGGGATGTCGATTTATAGAAAACAGGAATGGCATTTTGTCAAATTACCAAGAGCCAAAACACTATTGTGAATTGTTAGTGGCTATGATTTAAGAGGTCCAATGGACATAAAACACACGAACTCGGAGTTTGAGATACAAGAAGAACAAATTCGTCGTCTACTTAGCTCTAAAATATGGTTCTGAAAGAAAACGCTAAGACGAAAACCGGGGATTTGCAGCAAAAGGAAGGCGCCAATCACGCTCGGATAAATTTTTTTTTAGATTTCTTGTCCATTCGTTTCATGTTTCCTCGGGTAGCTTAACACTGTAAATGGAAATCTCGCGTGAAAATTTTCGTGCCATGATTTTTTACGATTTCAAATGTGGTCTAACGCCGAAAGAATACATCCATCGGCTTCATATAGCTTTTGGAGATGAAGCACCATCAAAGAGCAATGCTTACAATTGATTTGCCGAATTCCAGCATGGACGTACCACTCTCAGTGACGAATTTCGTGAAGGTCGTCCATCAAAATCTGTTGTTGCCACTATGTTGATGCTGTGTGTGAAATGATAGAGCGAGATCGGCATGTGACATACCGTGAGATTCAAGCATCCTTGGGCATTGACATGAAAGCAATTAACGTGATTTTGCACAATCATTTGAACGTACGAAAGCTTTGCAGTCGTTGGATTCCACACAATTTGACACAAGCGCAGAAACAGGGTCGTGTCAAATGGTGCGAAGAAATGCTCAAAAAATTTAACCGAGGTCGTTCAAATTTGGTTTATATTTAACATCGTTACTGGTGACGAAACATGGATCTATTCGTACGAGCCCGAAAGTAAACAACAATCTACCGTTTGGGTATTTCAACGTGAGCCAAAACCAACAAAAGTTGTTCGTTCACGCAGTGCTGCGAAGCAAATGGTCGCTTGTTTCTTCGGTTTAACTGGACAAGTAGCAACTGTGGCTTTAGAGGATCGAAGAACCGTAAACGCTAATTGGTATACTACAATTTGTTTGCCGGAAGTCATCGATCAAATAAGAAGAAATAATCGAAATCGACGAATTATTCTTCATGACAACTCCAGCTCTCACTCAGCATGTCAAACCGTTGATTTTTTATCCTGTAAAAATGTTGAATTAATGACTCATCCCCGTATTCATCTGATTTATCACCTAATGACTCTTTTTTGTTCCCAAGTATCAAAAATAAAATGTGCGGTGAGCGATTTTCGTCGGCTGAAGCAGCGGTTGAAACATTCCGGACACTGGTTTCTGAGGTATCAGCTTCAGAGTGGAAAACGTGTTTTACTAATTGGTTCGAGCGTATGCAAAAGTGATTACTTCGAAAAACAATAGAACCATTTACCAAATATCATTTGGTTTTTTTCATAGCAAAAGTAGCAAACGGCGCCAGTCACACTGACAATGAGATGAGATATTTTAGATTTCTTTTCCATTCATTTCATGTTTCCTCTGATAGCTCAACACTGTATGGTCTAAAGAGATGTGCAATTGAACGAAGGATGAGAAGAGTGGAAAGCCATTTTTTTTTCGATTTTATTGGAAAAACACCGCACACTATCGCTGAAAAATTTAAGGCCACCACAACGTTTATGTAAATTAATTCACAGAAAATTGAGAATGAATCGTATTTCAAGGACATCCTACCTTAAACGCTCTTCTACGTGAATTGTTATTGAATATGATTTAACAAGTCCAATGGGAACCGAAAGACAAGGACATAGAGCTTGAGATACAAGAAGAGCATCAAGTTCGTCGTCTGCTTATCTCTAAGAGATGGTTCTGAAAGAAAACGCTAAAGGAAGATTTCTTTTCCACCCATTTCATGTTTTCTCTGGTAACTCAACACCGAAGGTATGGCCTATAGAGATGTGAAGAGCGTATGGCACTTAGAATGTGAAGAGTGGAAAGTCGCTATTTTTCGATTTTATTAAGAAGCTCAAAAGTTTAAGACCATGACGACTATAAAAATTAATTCACGGAAAACTGAGAAGGAATCGTGTTTCAAGAAGGAAGACAGTCTTTAATGCCTTCTACGATGTGCAAAGCCAAATGAAACATAAATTAATCTCAATACAGAATACAGATGGAAAACAGGGTTCTACAAATCCGAATTTTGAAACATTGGATTTAATGAATGATAAAGGCCAAGATGTGGAAATGGAAGAATACTGAATCAAATAATGAGTGCGAATGCGAATGGAAAAAGATATGTATGCAAATTATAACAAGAAGAGGTAAGCTGATTGGACATCTTCTCTGCTATGAGGGAATATTTGAGCGAGGGAGAACTGAAAGAGGAAGACACAGAATGGAATGGACTATTACAGAACGGAGGTAAGCTGATTGGACATCTTCTCTGCTATGAGGGAATATTTGGGCGAGGGAAAACTGAAAGAGGAAGACACAGAATGGAATGGACTACAACAGAACGGAATGACGAAAGGAAGATACAAGTATATTATCCAATAATGCATTTGTCCATAGAGTAATGAATAGATATACCTAGTAAACAATAGATATCTATAATCCCATTTTGTGAATAATGAACTTGCATCACGTAACGTAAACTAATACATTACCTAATGGATAGATTGTGCACATAGTCAGATTATGCATACAAATTAAAAATGAAATTAAATTATAATTCCAAAAATATATTCTCAATCATATAAATTTTAACTACTACTATCGGATCCTAGGGACCCAGCAACATTTTAATTCTTAAAACTTTGACATATATAAAGAAGTGGGGGAGTTCCGCCTTTTAGTATTCTCTAGTTAGTATGTCCCGTGTCGTGTGCCGTGTTAGTTGATAACATACATTTTTCCCATCTAGAGCTTTCGTATACTTTGGGTCCGTAGGACCCGATAATAGGTTGAATGTTATTTTTGAGAAAGAGTGCAATTTAGGTAAGTACTCAAATAATAACTTATAAATGACTAACCATACATTTAAATTAAAATAAGAGATAATACTTATTTCAGTCATAAATTTTTTATATATGTATTTCAGTCATGAATGCCTCTCTGAGGAACAAACCTTTTTCTGATCAAGAGTTGTAAGATTTGATAGAAGATGACGGTTTTTGGGCGGAAATTGAAGACGTACAGAACGATGAAATATTGCCTAAATGTGAAAAGAAAATTGCTTTCGGTCAAATATTAGATGGCGCTGATCAAAGTGTTGAGGATGAAAAGGATAATAAATATTTAGTGATCATAATTCAGAAAGCGAAATTGAGCCCGATTTAGATGAGAACAGAGAAGATGGTAAACGACTGGAAGATATAATGAATTCTTCATCTGGTAGTGACAACCCCAGCTTGTTCCAATGTTTGGACAGCCAAAAGAGCCTTTTATGGAAAAGATAAAACCAAATTGGTCCAAGGAGGTTCCTTGTAGAACAAAAACTTTATCACACAATATCATATGCGTATCATCAGGTCTAAAAGGGCCAGCTCGTCAAAATCCTCCGGCTACTTACCTTAAAGCTTGGAACTTGCTCATCACTGATGATATAATAAAAGAAATTGTGGAGTCCACCAATATAAAAATCGTCGAAATGAAAGCTAAATATACTTCATTCAAGACAAGAAAAAACGGCAAAACAAAATATTTTCCCACATTTGTAAATGATACTGACGAATCGGAAGTAAAGGCCTTTATTGGACTTCTATATTTGCAAGAGTTATTCAAATCAGGACATGAAGATCTAAGATCCCTATTGGGCTACTGACGGTATAGGTTGGCCTCTATTCCGGTGCACCATGTCTTTGGCACGTTTTTCATTTTTATTGACTTGTTTTCGATTTGATGATGGTCAAACAAGACCATTTCTGACCTGTTCGAACAGTTTGTAAAAAATTGTAAAGAAAATTATTCTCCTAGAGCCAATGTTACTGTCGATGAGATGCTTGTACCTTTTCGGGGAAGGTGTTCATTTCGTATATATATCCCAAATAAACCCGCAAAATATGCATTAAAAGCTGACTAGCTGACAGTAAAATTCATTATATGCTAAACACCGAGGTCTACACGGGCAAAAATATAAAACTTGAGAACAGCAAGTTTTCACATCCAACAGAGGTGCTTGATTGAACCAATTTCAAACAGTAATCGTAACATTACAGCAGACAATTGATACTTCTCCATAGAGTTAATTGATAAATTAAAAAAATGTAAACTTACCTACGTCGCCACTATGAAAAAAGAAAATAAGACAAATTCCTCCAGAATTTTTACCCAATCGAACTCGCTCTGTTGATTCCTCATTACTTGGATTTTCATCGAAAAAATACAATTGTTTCTCATGTTCCGAAACGAGGAAAAGCTTAATTTCTAGTATGCATCATGATGTTTCTGTAGCAAGAAACCTGAAAAAATTTTAGACTATAACTCAACCCAGGCAGGAGTTGATGTACTGGATGAGAAATGTGCAAATTATTCGACATCACGACGAACTCGCAGATGACCAATGACACTATTTCATGCCTTATTAAATGTTGCTGGAGTAAATAGCAGAGTTGTTTACCAGTTCACTCACCAAGGGGAGGAAATTTCCAGGTATAATTTTCTGAAAGGGCTAGGACGTGAATTATGTACTCCATATATGACATCTCGAGTGTACAATTCAAACGTACCGCGCAAACTCCGTTCAGCGACAGCGGAAGTATTGGGAATTGTCATGGAAGAGTCTCCTATATCTCAAGAGAAACCTGGAAGATCAAAAAGACCCAGATGTCGTTTGTGTCCGCCAGGAAAAGACCGCAAAATTACGAACTACTGTAAGAGATGCAAAAGTATTTATTGCAAAATTTTGGAAAGGGTCCCAGAGACCCGATAGTAATAGTTAAGTAACGAATTTTGGATAGTAGTAGTTTAGAGTTAACCGACAAAGAAAGAAAAAATTGACGTCTTAGTTGACATTTAAACATCGCGTCACTCGCTCGTAATCTTTGCAACTTACCCCTCTACATGCATTTTGTTGGGCATATACAGGGAGATCTAAATTAATAGTCTCGATTCTACACTACTTTCCACAAGCTTGAGATCGATATTTACATCCAATTATTAAAATGAAGTTAGCAGTATTGGGAGATCGGGGAAGTTACTGGATATCTCAAAATTTTGTTGACAGTTCATTGCTGTGAGTTGCTTTTCGTTTATGTGATAGATGTAAATATTGTTATCAAGCTCACACAAAGTAGTGCATGATCAGGACAATCAATTTCGATCTACCTGTACATTCCACAGGATGAGCCGGAAGTGCTACCGCCTTTTAAATTAGGCGCGCCCTCAATTTGATGGTTTTTATGAAAGAGAGTTGGTATTCATGTTAACTTTTGTCAATGTTGACAGCGCCACACGTCGTTCTCTCGCTTTGAAAAGTTTCTATTTAGTATTTTCGCTATAGCAAGCAATTAAAGAACAAATGTCCAATTTTGCCCGCCACTGAATATACGAAATATTAGCTTTGTTCCAACGCAGTTCCAGACTAGTTTGAAACTGTCAAATATTTTCGCCCGTCGAATTAATCACCGCTTTCAAAAGCTGCGTTAAATGCGAAACGTTCATTGGCGTATGGTTCTGATAGTTTCGCACTAGCCAGGGGCTGTTGTAGGAACAGGCCTATCGTCTGTAGATCAACACGAATTTGCGGGAAATTCAAACAGGCGACAGCATTTCTGGCTCACCCGGTACGTTTTATTATGACGTCTAAGCCATTCCATAGTATGATTAAAAAATATATTATTATTGTGCTCTCCCTCTCTGTCTCTTTCCTTACTTCTTGGTAAATATTATTTATGCTTCCACTTTGTGTTGAGAAATAGCAATGAATGATGGCGAAATTATTTTTCGCGCTTTTCTTTCTATGGTCCTAAACTTTAGAACGTTTATAACTCAATGTCTATGTTGAGGCACTCGCCTGAAATTATGGGTGTTCAGGATGTTACAGCAATTAGATCATCTCTGATATTGGTTGGGGATAACTTGAGTGTCACCTCAGTCTTATTTTCTGCCTTCATCCCCATTTTTCACCTTTCATCAAGTTTCTTGCATGACGTCTCTAGAGAACATTTGGAGTGTTATGGGCAGAAGGTTCATCCTCTATAAATTTCGGCAGTTATTCACCATGAATTTGGACATAAATTATTTCGTTCGGTCCATGTCCAGACGACTCGTTAAGCGTGTAAGAGATCGTGAGAGAAAGACGTGAATCTCATTTTCTGTGAAGAGGCGGTATTTGCATAAAGTTATGTTTGGGATGCCATAATATATGGTAATGAGACATCTTTAGTATTCGTTAGGAATGGCTCACCCTATCTTCTGTTCATTTTTCAACAAGATAATCCCTGTACGCCAAATCTTCTTCTAAACCATTTCAATACATCCATATCCAGACGACTTGATCAATGTATAGTGATTTTGGTGGAGTTACGCATATGGCTGTTGTCTCAACTTTACCTTCTGCTCATATTTTCTGGAGTTTCTTCCTCATGTTCCTGTTTTCTTTTCTAGGCCCACCCTTGGGAAAAGGTCTTACAGTTTCAGGAGAGAGCATAATGCTCTGCTGAGAGGCTCAAATTGTGGTTCTTATTTAATGACAATTGAATGTAAAATGTACTTTTACTTATAAATAAGTACTCCCCATGGACTTGTACTTGTACTTATTTCACTTATACTCGTATTTTGTTTTTATTGTATTGTATTTTATTGTATTTGTACTTATTGTATTTGTAAGTAGTATCCGGCATAGTCTGGTATGTACCTCTGAGTAGATACACCAAGTCTGAAATTCTCTAGAATTCTCACTTATTGAAGTTGTGTAGGACATCATGGGTAAAAGGTTGATTAATTTTTGAAACTCGAAAATATAGAAATACGAAGAAAAATAATTTATTTTTAAATATACATACAGGGTGAGTAAACAAAAAAAAAAGGGAAAGTTGCACGCAAAAAGGAGTATGCTTGTTAAACCTCAGATTCCTGATTAGAGTTATTATAGTAAATGCTCAAATCATCCACGTGACAATGTGCAATTCGGTGATAAAATTCCTGGCACTGTCAAGAATCTACGTATATGTTGAGTAATAAATATGAGACAAACGCAGTATCGGGGATTAATTAAAATTTATTTTGATGTGCAAGTAAATCCGGTGCATACCTGGAAATATGAGTAGTACTGGTAGTAAATCACGCGGATACATAAGTATTGGCGCGGTACCGTCGAAGAAAGCGGTGGTGATGTACGTGCTCACGCGTGGAGTCCTTTTGATCACAGAGCGGCCGATCTCAGACGGCCTAGGCTGAGTAATTGCTCCCATCACTCAGATATATTAATCAAATCCTGATGGTCTGATATACCGATCGGCTATAAAGCAGGAAGACCGAGAGAAAACTGGATTGCGACGGTTTGGAAAAAATCATCGTAATTGGAAATGTTCTTAGAACGGTTAATCTGCGTGCCTAATATCGTTTTAACAATTATACGCAATTTTTTGCGTTGCGTTACTTAATTACCGTTCTTTTCAAAATCAAAAGCGTGGTATTTTTAAACGCCACTTTGCACAATTTTTTTCCCACTTTTAGTCACCAAAACTGCTGAGTAGACTATACGTGTACATTGAACTGATTAATAACTTTTACTTTGGAATAAAAACTTTCGACAATAGTATAAATTTATCAATCTTACTTAAATTTAGCTTCATTTACAGTCCACTGAATTAAAAGACATCTGTACAGGGTTTAGTTTCCACAAAAGCTCATCGTTTTTTGTTTGAAAACCTCTGCTCATTCGTGGGATATACGTGCGTCTACGATTATTATAATACATCGTAAAACAATAAAGCTCAGCAAAATTCAAGATCACTCAATCAATGTCGTCCATATGCATTCGATAACGGAAGAAAATTCTAAATATCCAGAAGCTTTGATTACTGAATTAATTAATTATAAGCCACTTTTTACGTATTGTTAATACAGTTTGTAGCTGCTGCTCATAATAGTGTCACAATTTACACCAATAATGCAAAGTATTATAATCTTCGACTATTTAAATAATCTGCCTCAACGTTTATTGTATTACATCTGCGTACATCTACATATTGCATATAATATAAACTTCACTCAGTTGTGGTCTTTAAATCACATCCAGTGATTCTCAAACGTTGTTTGTAGAAAGTGAACACGGATTTTCCGAAGTTGCTATTGACCTTTATATCCTACGTATATCGTAACTTCGCCTTTTTTCTTGTATACATATATTAATAGTGATTACAGTAAGTGAAACTTTTTCGATTACATACTGTATATGTCAGATGTCCTTTGCTACATACACATTCATTTTTAATTTACCGAAGACAAATCAACTACTCTAGTTAAGAATTCACTAATGATATCCTATCATTTGAGACTTATTCTTCATGTATAATTTTCAGATCGTTAATAACTCGTTTAATTAAGTATCTAGAGAGGATATTAAATAAAATCTAATTAAGTGGTGGACATCACGTTGTTTTATGTTTAAAGTGTGCAATAATAACGAAACGAAGTCATCTCTGTGTTCGCCGCGCTCCTCTCATCACAAAGAGCCGTGTGCTCGATTTTTGCAACAGTAAAACGCTAATTAATATATTACAGCCTCAAAATTGTTTCGCCCGCGGTAACCAATATTTTAAAAAATTTTATTACGGGTAATGTATATTAATTTATTAACGAAAAGAAATGCGTTTACGGCGAGCGTAACGAAACATAACCACCCACAGTGTGTGTCGTGAGGTGCACGTTCGCAACTCGCGGCTCTATTTAGTCTTGTTTTAAGACTGCCCTATTATAGAGCATGCCTAACTACGGTTCTAATTATGCGGTATTAATAGCTTTTAAAGTGCAATCAGAGATATATGATATTTATGGACGCTCACTACCATAAATAGTAAACAATTACTAATATTGAGATGTTTTAAAAGGCCCTTGTTTATGCTAACGTTTAGGGTATATCGTAATCAGCGTAATGATATTTAACATTAGTTATATGAGTAAACAAAGTTGTAACTTTATATAGTTATTGCTAACCAATGCAAGGCAATATACGATCGCAAAGTTCGATTAACTTTGTTTCGTTTGCTTTATGTAAATTTCCATTACCATGGAAACAAAACCGAAATTTCCATTACTATGTTCTTTTTTACAACTTACATGAACAACTTACTTAAACGTAACGACCTTCTTCTATCGCAGTACTTGTTTATAAATTTTTTTTTCTTCTTATTTCGATGTTTGTTTTAGTTATTTTTTTATTACTTTTTCTTTTAAATTAATTTTCTGTATACATGCTATTTGTTTTTAATTCTTTTATTATGTTTTCCTTTAATTATTCTTATAAAAATTAAAATGAAAATTAAATTAAATTGCTTTAGGTTTTGTAATTTCTGAATTTTGAAAAAGAGTATTGAAGGTGCATGTGGCGCCATCTATGTAAATCTTATTGGAATATCTGGTTTTTTTTAGGGCGAAACTTTAAATCCCTGAAAAGTTTCCGTCATTAAAAGAAATTATTTATTACAACTTAGAAGCTCTTTTTTATAATTATGTTTGTGTACTGAAAAACGAACCAAAATTGCGCCATCTATATAAATTTTGTTGAACTCCAAGCTTTTCTAGACGCAAAATTTAAAATATATAACAATTATTGAAGAACTTCGTCATTAAGAGAAATTATTTATTAGATTTTTGAAGTTCCTTTTCAATAAATGTACTTGTGTATTAAAATATGAACCGAAATTATGTATATTGCGCGGCGCCATTTCTGTGCTTTTTCTCAGATTGCAATTTCATTGGAGAAACTGTAAATTAATTTACTTCGCTTAGTACATTAATTTATATTTGATTCCATTAATGGACGAAAGTCTCGAACCTTATTTGTTTTCTGTTCGTTTATTTCTGTATTTCGTTACGTTCGTTTCAGTTCTCTTTGCCTCTTCTTATCCAATTATTGTTTTCATTAAGCTGCCGCTTTTTACAATTTTTAAATAATTTTAATTAAAAACCGAATCGAGATTGTGTTGCGCTACGCCCCTATACGAATTTTGTCGAATTATAATCGTTTCGGCGCGAAATTTGAAAATAATTTTTCGATTTCACGTCATTTATATTGGAATCGTTCGCCCTGGACGATAATCATCAATCTTTTTTTGTTTACTTAAATTTAATTCTGTTTATCGATGTTGTTTGTTTCGGTTCTCTGTTGTTTCTTTCTATCGAATTCATTTTCTCATTATACTATTGCTTTTTACAGTTTTCTATAATTTTAATTAAAAAGCGAACGGAAATAGTGTTGCGCGACGCCATCTAACGAACTTTGTCGGATTATAATAGTTTCTGCGCGAAATTTGAAAATACTTTTCGCCTTCACTTCATTCATACTGCAATCGTTCTCCCTGGACGATAATCGCCAATCCTTTTTTGTTTTGTTTTCTGTTTATTTAATTCTGTATTTCGACATTTTTTGTTTCGGTTCTGTGTTGTTTCTTCTCATAGAATTCATTTTCTCATTATATTGTCGCTTTTTACAGTTTTCTATAATTTGAATTAAAAAGCGAAGCGAAATAGTGTTGCACGATGCCATCTAACGAATTTTGTCGGATTATAATAGTTTCTGCGCGAAATTTGAAAATATTTTTCGCCTTCACTTCATTTAAACTGCAATCGTTTTCCCTCGACGATAATCGTCAATCTTCTTTTGTCTTTTGTTTATTTAATTCTGCATTTCGATGTTGTATCTTTCGGTTCTCTGTTGATTCTTCCCCATCGAATTCATTTTCTCCTGTTGCTTTTTACAGTTTTCTATAATTTGAAATAAAAAAAGCAACCGAAATTGTATTGCACTACGCCATCTATACGAATTTTATCGGATTATAATAGTTTCGGCGCGAAATTTGAAAATAATTTCCCGCATTTATTTAACAGTGACTAGAAATAATTCATAAAAGCTTTAAAGGTATATATAAAGACTTGATGACCTTGACATATCTTTAAACCCTTTATAAATTCTCGTATTTACTTCATTTATGTTGCAATCGTTCTCCCCGGACGAGAATCATCGATCTTCCTTTGTTTTCTGCTTATTTACTTCGTTATTGTTTGCTTCGGTTCTTTTTTGTTTATTCTCACCGAATTTTTAATTTGAAAATAATTTTATGAATGTCGATCTTCTTTCGTTTTTTATCAATTTAATTCTGTACCTGTTGTTTGTTTCAGTTCCGCGTTGTTTCTTCTCGTTGAAGATATTTTCTCATTACACTGTTGCTTCTTTTTTTTGTTTCTGTTCATTCTTCAATTCTTTTCAAAACTCGCTGTTGGATATTCATTTGTTATTTCTTTGGCAATTTCGCCATTTTTATTGTGTTAAACCTTTTGTAGCTCTTTTTTTTTTCTTAGTCTTTAGATTTTCAAACTGTAGGAAAGAAAGCCGTCGATCTTCTTTTATTTACTGTTCATTTAATTCTATATTCCGTTGTTGCTTGTTTCTTCTCATTGAATCATTCTCTCATTACATTGTTGCCACTTACAGTTTTCTTTTTGTTTTTTTTTCGATTTTCCAAAACTGGCTGCTGCATTTTTATTTATTTTTTGTTTTTCTTATTCTTGGAATTTTATTATTTGGTAATTTGGCAATTTGGGTACTTTTGTCCTGTGAGTTTTTATATTTTTGTTAGTTTGTCCTCTATTACTCTTTTCAAATATCCTCCATCTTAGGAAAGTCGTCGATCTTGTTTTATTTTCTGCGCCTTTAATTCAGCATTTCGTTGTTGTTTGTTTCGGTTCATTATCTCTTTACACTGTTTCTTTTTGCAATTTTCTTTTGTTTTCTGTTGATCCTTCGATTTTCCAAATCTCGCTGTTAGAGACTCATCGAGCCTCTCTTATTTCTTGTTCACTTTATTCTTAGAACTTCATCGTGTGGAAATTTGTGTATTTTTGTTGTTTTTGTTAGTTTGCTTTCTGTTGAGCTTTAGATTTCCAAACATCCTCGCCGTAAGAAAATCGTCGACCTTCTTTTATTTTCTGCTCATTTAATTTTGTATTTCGTTGTTGCTTGTTTAAATTAGCTTTTGTTTCTTTTCGCTTTCAATTCAATGTTTCATTATCCTGCTATTTTCTTTGTTTTTTACTGATCCTTCGATATTCAAACAATTTCTACAGTGGAATATTTATTCTTCATCATATTCCTAGAATTTCATTTTTTAGAAAATTGTTGTGATATTTTCTTGTTTCTTGTTTTCTGTTGGCCTTTACAATTTCAAACGTCCTTCACCGTAGGAAAATCGTTGACCTTTTATTTTTTATTGAACTTATTTTTAGCTAGTTATTAATCGACAGGACAATTAAGGTGTCCTAGACGTTCAAAAGAAGGTCTGTCAAATAAACAAGCACTATTTTAAAATCTATTTACTTTTGTTGCAATTTATTTGATCATTTGAGAACACATAGGCATTTTCACTTGTCCTATGAAGATTTAATTTTTTTATATATCCTGTACAATAATCGAAATAGTAGACATTTTTAAAATAAAATTAATGAATCTAGTGATTGTGATTCTTCAATTATCTTAATAACCGACATTTCTGTCTTTTTTTAAAAGCACTAAACCGGATAGTAAAGTATAAATTACGCAAAAATAAAGTTACTGCAAAATAGATTTTATTTACCTACTATAATTCTATAATACTGAATGTAGGTGCCATGGCATCTATGGAAATCTTCTATAGTTTCTATTTCACTTCTCTCATCATTAAAATTTAATATATTCCATGTCGACAAAATGTTAGTAATCGAGAGTCACGTTCTTTGATTATTAATTACATAACACATATTCTTCTGCAAACAAACCTATCTCTCCATCTTATTTTCGTCATGCCTTTGTAAATGCTATAAAAATTAAACGCGACGAATGAACGATTACAACTAAGAATGCACTAAAATGCACTTGGTTTATTACAAGCGCGTACATTACGTTCGGGTTCGTCTTCTTATCGGCTATTCAGATCTCCGAGCAACTGCACTCATACATCTACGGTTATTCCTCTGTTTGATTTAATTAATATATTATGGGAACATAATTAAAACAATAGGGATGAGACAAGTCTATTAAACGTTCTCAGAGTGCAGGCTACAACTCCGAACATCGAGAAGGCAAAAGAACAAAACGAGAAGTGAGTGAAAAAAGCCAAGGCGTGTCTGTGTTAACAACATTAACTGTCAGACAAGACCACCTCGTGTTTCTAGCACATATATAAATTTAATTAGCTCTAAATGACTTGCTATCTGAAATCAGACAAATCATTTACCTATTCCGAATTCAATTATAAAATACAATGCACATATATGTGCCGTAATTGTGTTAGTAATGTACGTCAGCGTAGCAGCGTCCTTGTTTCCTTTCGCTGCCGGCCATATGTGAGCTTGATGGATGCATTCGGTGAAATATTAGTCCGGGAAGATTTAATGACTAATTTCGGATCGATCTGAAATGTTGCTTGTGAAATTACTTACGTAATTATTGTTCGGGGTCATCAATAGAGCCTAGTGAAATCAGCTCTGTTGCATAACGGAGACAACTGTAGTGTAATAAAAATGAACACATAAATCACAAGATGCAACATTTATGTATAAATAAACTGAACAACTCTGATTTATTGTGAAATTATTTTTAAACTGTTCATCGCCAAGAGGTACGTGACAATAAGGTTCAAAAAAATTGACTTTTAATGTCATACATTTTTCATGAAACTGTAAGCTATTTTAGTATTTTTTTCTGGTAAAAAAATAAGTTATTTAGTTAAGGCGAAGAGCAACCAATGAGCGAATTAGTAATAAAAGAATCTATGCAAATTATTTAAAAATAATTCATGTTAATCGAAGTCAAGAGCATTCTGTTACTTGGCAGTTTATTATTAATGCAAAATTCAAAAAAAACAATTTGCAACGAAGAGATATTTTCATTCCCTTATCCTTAAATTGTTGGACATTTATTTTTCCGTATTTTATGTGTGGTGTCTGGTACCGTGTTAAGAGTGTCATCAATAAAAAATGTGGCCTTTTTCATACAACCTAACAGCTCAGTGATATACGATATACAAAATAAAAAGGATTGGCCTCAATATGATCCTTGAGGTATTCCGAAAGTTTCAACTTTTTTAAATATTTGGAAATTAGAAATCTTCTTTTACTTAGAAATTCATTGATTAATGAAGAATAGACAAGGTTAACTTGAACTGGAAAAATATTTTCATTTCCTTAGCCTTAATTTATTAATAATTTAAACAGAAAAACGCTTTTCATTTAAAGATGTGTGTAGTATGCTTCTCAAATTTGGATTCCGCCAATATATACCAAGCAAACCAAATAAATACGGCATCAAGATTTTCGCTCAAGCCTATTATTTATATAATCTGGAGATATACGCTGGCCTGCAACCCGAAGGTCCATATCGAATCAGCAACAGATGTGGTTTTACGACTTTGTGAACCTGTATATAATTTTGGACGAAATATCACTGCCGATAATTGGTTTGGTAGTTTTGAACTAATAGAGACACTAAGAAATAAAAGGCTTTCGTATGTTGGCACTATCAAGAAAAACAAACGTGCGATTCCACTAGAATTTACCGTGACAAAACGCAGAGACGTGTACACTAGCCTTTTCGGATTCCAAAAAGAATGCACATTAGTGTCATATGTGCCAAAGAAAGGGAAGTTCGTAATATTGGCATCCAGTTTGCATAACGATAATTCAATAGATCCAGAAAGTGGTGAAAAACATAAGCCTTCCATAATAACATTTTATAACAGCACAAAAGTGGGTGTTGATACTACCGACAAGTTATGTGCTTCATATAATGTAGCGAGGAATATTCGCCGTTGGCCGATGGTGATATTTTTCGCTATGTTGAACATGAGCGGAATAAATGCTCCAGTTATTTATTGTGGAAATGATCTGGGCAATATTAGAATTTTTGAAACAATTATCACACGAGCTAGTCAGAAGGAGCTCAAATACTTCAGGAATGCACAAGGATCTGAAATTGAGACTTAATCGATATAGACCAACAGAAGAAAATGAAAATAGAGATGTAAATGAAGAAGGTGGACGTAAAAGGAAGAGATGTGAAACATGTACCGATAAGAGACGATTAACAAAATACAATTGTGTCAAATGCAAGAAATCAATATGCCTGATGCATATTCAGAGCTTTTGTTCAGATTGCAGTAAAATAGTTTTGGATTGGCAAAAGAGCGATAGTGAAAGTGAGAACTAAAAAAATAGATATTAATCAAATCTGGTTTTTCTCTTTTCAAATCGTTGAGTTTTTTTTTCTTGCACATTATGTTATGTTCATGAGTGTGCACTTTTATTTCCATTCATTCAGCTCAAAATTAAATATTAAACAGTCTTTAGATACAACATTTTTCAATTGTAGTATCGAATAGAAGTTTCTATTTAGTTTCTTTGATACATAATTCAGATAGAATTCCCAGTTAAGAGATTCATCCAGCCCGATGCCCAGAAATTTAGTGGTAGTGGTTGAACGTATTATGGAATTATCAATAGAAAACGTTACACTACTGTAATTTTGTTTACAATGAAAAAGAATGCATACACTTTTATCTGGATTAAATATAGGTTACAGTACTTGAAAAACTTCCTTCCAGTCTCGCACTGGTCTCGTCTACTGGTTAAGTAGGATTTGATTAATTCAGAAGCGGAACCTCTTATACCGTGGGTTTCCAATTTTTTGACTATAAATAATATTTAGGGAGTCGAATGCACGTGACAGATTTAAGAAGAGACCGGCTACAAAACAACCCTGATCAAGATTCGCGTAGATAGTTTGAGAATTAGACCTTCAACTGCACTCTCCATCGATCTGCCGGTGCAAAAACCATGTTGATATTTAAAATTTTTTTAAGTATTGATGCAGCTTGTCGTATAATAACCGCTCCAAAATTTTTGATAGCGCGTTAAGGATCATCGCTTTCTTAAGGCCCCTGCAGAATTCGTTTTTTTCTATTCGTTCGAATCGCCGCGATTCGAAACGACTTGTCGAAAACTGCAAGAATCGAAGTGTGTGGTGGAAAACCGTCGTGTCGAACTGTCAGTTAAAATATCTGCATGGCACTTGATTTTTAGAACGACGTTCATCGGTTGCTGTTCTAAACTGGCCGTTTGTGGGGTTTTCGTTTAAAATCGTCGATTTTTTACATTAGCGGAGGACGTAGCGAATGTATCAATAAACAACATAACCAAGTTGATCTCATTAGTTTTTATTGAAAATGGATCAAGAAGTTCACTATTGAATTTATTGAAATATATAGACAATTTCCTTGTCTATGGCGCATAAAATCTACAGAATATAGAGATAAAAACAAAAAAATCAAGCGTATGAAATCCTGTTAAAAAATTTAAGGAAATAGATCGCAACGCATCAATAAAAACAGTACAAAATAAGATAGATTCCTTACGTTTTACGTTTTAATAGTCAATCTTTTGCCCATATTAAGTGTTTCTTTTTTTTATTTCTTTTATTTAAAACGGTAATCGCCGCCGCCACTACTAACAACTGTTTTCTATTCATGGTAACTGCTAAATCGCCAGTGGTCTGTGGTTCGATGATTCGAACGATTGAAAAGGAACGATGTCTGTGGACAAAACAGTTCGACGATTCGTTTTTAATCGCGGCGATTCGAACGGAGAGAAAAGAACGAAGTCTGTGGGGCCCTTTAGTTATAAGTATCACCAGTCAATAATTTCTTTGATCTTTCTTTTTACTTTGTACAAATTAGAAGGAAAGAATTGACCTCGATATTTATTTCGTTAAAATAATGAAAAGAATTGGCCTCAATATTGACCTTTGAGGTACTCCAAAAGTCTCGTTTTTTTTTAGATATATAGAAAATGGCACATCAATGATCAAAATATTTCATTTGTCTGGTTTTAGTTATTAAAAATATAATAAAAATAATTGGTCGCATTTCATTGACGAAGGTCTGGTACAGTGTTTTCAACACCATCACAGAATTGTAAGCATCAACAATATATCTTAGAGTTTCTTTCTGTGTATAGTATCATGGATATATAAAATAAAAGGAATGGCCACAACATCCAGCCTTGGGGTATCTTAAGAATTTCATTTTTTTTAGATTTATGGGATATGGCGATATTATTAAAACCAAACTGCTTGTACAGAGTGGAACAAGATGATCTACCATTGCATTACACACAAAATAGGAAGTGTCATGACACTATACAATAATAATAAAGGCAGAATCTTAATATCAAAAATACATCAAAATTCAAAATGTGATTTATTGTAAAGGGATGATATGAATGCAAAGTTCAGATTGAAATTGAAAAGAAAGCCAACAAAAGTAAGTTACAACAAGTATTGAAAGTGACCCACCATTTTGCTGTATTCATACAGTGCGTCTGCAAATGTCCGTACGCCAATTTTGTTGGTGACATTAATTTTATATTTCTACAGTTGATGGCATCTAGTGGCGTGGTATAAAATCTTTGCTGGACAATAGGTTTTTGGAAACTGATTCAATTACTGAACTCGGTGATCTTGACGCTTAAAATTCTACTTACATTAATCGTGAGTAATCTGGGGTGGTTAATTCGATTGATCAAAATGATCCGGGGCCATAATCGGAAGCACCTAATTGAATGAAGACAAGGTTATTTTTCTCTAGCCTTGCTAAATGGGCATTTAAAAAATGTTTTATTAAATGAAAACAACACTGATGAGTCGGAAATAGCTTTATTTTTATAATAAATGTTGACAATGTTCTCCATTATTTTGTAAACACAAGTTCACACGTCGTTTCATGTTTTCAAATACACGGTAAAGTTCTTCCTGCGTTATGTTTTCAATTTCATGCCTAATTGCTTGTTGAAGTTCATCTAAGTCATGTAGGCGATTTTTGTAAACGTTATTCTTCACATGTCCAAAAGGATAATAATCCGGTGGTGTCAAATCTGGACTTCTCGGTGGCCACAGACCTTCGCTTATACGGTTTCCATAAAACTCTTGCAAATAACTTATCCTGGCACATGTAGTATGAGCAATGGCTCCGTTTTGTTGAAAATAACCCATTGTTAATTCATCATCATGCAAATGATTAATAAATTCTGTCAAAGTGACGGTATGATACCTTTCTGCATTCATTGTTTCTTAAAAGAATATTGGCCCTATAATTTTCCGTCTTGATATTGCAACCCAAATTCCAACTTTTATTAGATGTAGATCTATTTCTACAAAAGTATGACGGTTCTCTGTCGCCCACGTGCGGTAATTCTTGCTGTTTACGTAACCAGATAAATGGAGCCACGCTTCATAAGTGAAGAAAGTCAAATCAAGTAAATCGTCATTATTTAGTTGCTCGTTAAACCACTGGCAGTATATTACTCGTTGTTGATGGTCATGAGGGTACAACTCCTGCACAATGGAAACTCGGTAGGGATGCATATGTAGATTTTTATGTAGAGCCTTTGCGCAACTAGTCCTACTAATGCCTGCAAAAAGCAAAAATTAAGTGCTGCTTCCATTACTTTCACTATTAAGGCTTACATACCTGGCTGTGCACACAATTTTCGTAATGATTTGTTTGGGCTTTGGTACATTCGCTCTTGAAGGTCATTGACAACGGATTCGGTTAACATTGTAGGACGGCCAGTTGATTTACCCTTGCAAATACAATTTTTCCTCTCAAATCGTTTTATAATCTCACGCTTGTGATGACCAAAAATTCTATAATTTACATTTTCATCAGGAAATGTTTCCACAAATTGTCCAAAGTAAGACTGCAAATTGTATGACCAGGTTCCATCAAGGTTTCGAGTTGCACTCCAAAGTGTGCCATAGGAATGTAGGCGTCTTGTTCAGCCGTAAACATTTTTACTTGACAAAATTGTCTAAAACAATTAGTATTTATTTAAAAAAATATGCAATTCATATTAAATTATTACTTACAAGCAAACGTTAATTATCAAGCTCTGAAAAGAACTGTTCGAAATTAAAGAAATAAATAGTTATCAAAAATCACCTCAAAGAACCTGCACAAAACCAACGAAACGATACAATTACGATACGCCAATGTGGTATGTCAAAATTAACGCAAATACCACGACTACCACTACTAGTTCATAAAACTGCTGGCATACCAACTTAATTGGCGAATGATCAATTACAGACACACTGTATAACTATACGTTTCTTATTATTAAAAATGTGTTGTAATATATTTGGAGTTATCTCATTGCATTTTAATGTGATTCTTGCTACCTGTTCTTGCAAATTATTAATTCTTTCTTTGTAGACCTCATTTGTAAGAAGTCAACTGTAGAAAGTCTAACGGGGCAAGGTCTGGCCAAGTTTCTCTGCTTACAACTAGGCCAGGAAAAGATTCCTAAAGAAACTCCAAATTTTCTCGAGTAGTATGAGTTGTTGCTACATCTTGCCAAAAGTAACCATTTTCAAATTCATTGCTATGCACCTGCTCTAAAAATGGAGTCAACAATTGTTGACCATTGATTGTATCATGGAATAATATCGGTCCTATGTTTTTACCATATTCCTATCTTAATAAAATGTAAAGGAGCCTTAAGGAAACTGTAGGGATTAACAACAGATCATATTCGGTAATTTGGTGTGTTTATATATTCACCATTTGAGCAGAAATACGATATGTTGAGGAATGCGGATTTTCTACAATGAGCTCTTCCACTTGTTCGACGACATTTTGGTTAGTTGGCTGCCTTTCAGTGTTACTTCCCCTTCATCACGCTTCCCATTCTATGGAATCTCTGGAAAATTTGGCGAACGTGTTAGTGCAAGGCAGTTCTTTAACATCTTTCTTCGAAAACCTAAATCGAAACTGCTTTGCATAGGTACAAGGATAAAGTATTCCCATTCCCCATTTACTTTACATCCAGATCGGAAATAAGCTTCAATAATACAGGGTTTTCTTGCAAAGTATATATTTTAATCGCTTCTTAATTGAATTCCATAAATTGTAATAATTATCAATTTGACTGATTTGTGATGTTTATTGACGGAGTAGTTAATTCAAAAGAAAATTTATAAAATTCCAAACTAGGTGACAATCATTTCGTTCTACTTTGTATATATTTTATTTACGAGAGTCATATTGTTCGTTGGTGTTGGTAAAAGATGGAACAAGCGATCGTAAAAATCGCACTCGTCAGTTAAGCATCGGAGTAGAATTTAAAAACAAAACAAGCAATGAATTGTTCCACCACGAGGTTGTTTCTCATGGCTGGCCGAGATCAAATCGAAACTATATTAATGAGTAATGATGCACGACCGATTCCAACATACACAATCATTAGTAACAAATAGCAATAATAATAGCCACAATGATATATGTCGGGCCGCTGATCATAATCATATCGGTTCGTGCGGCGGCCCGGTCTGCTTTACCTGCTTATCTCGTCACAACCGCGGAAACTGCATGCTCTCATTTTTTATGGGAAAATCAAATTTAAACTGTGAGGCGTTCGATAGATGATGGCGATTAACTCGTGTTACTAATAACCATTAAACGGCGTCGTTTCTAAAAGCCTGCAGATTCAATTTAAACGCATTTCAGATGAATTCTAACTTTTTTCTCTCTTGCTTAAGATTAATACGTTATGTTCCTTCTTCTGTAAATAGACTTAATTAACACTTGTAAGTATGAATTAACAACACTGTCGGGAAGAAGGAAAAGGTTTTGGGCCCGCCGAACGATGTTTGAGTGATGGACCCCCAGCGCAGCCGCCATGGGGCAACGAGTGCCCGACACGTCCGGCACCGCTACATGCTCATTAGACCGGATATTACAGATATTACACATGCCCATTATCTGACATTGTTGGTTTACTTTAATGAGTGGGCGGGCACGAAATTCCCTCACTTGTCACTTTTTATTACGCCGCTGCAAGAGATTGCTAGGAGAGATTTAATGCTTGCTGCCAATAATATCTTCATATCGCAAGTCCGTTTAGCAAAACGGCGAGGGCATGCGGAGTCGTTAATTTTAAAATTATAAAGATCATGTCACGTTAGTGGTAATAGCTTACAGGTAAAGAAAAATATTTGGTATTCTTACAGGGAATGGTTCGTGAACGAAGCTTAGGAAGATTCCATTTTGTTTAAAATTTGACAAAGATTTTATAAATTTGTTACGGGAGTATGGGAGTTCGGAGACACTATCTTATGGAAAATTTACATTGATGTAACAAACTCGCATGTATGGTTGCTCATCGTCATGTTTTCAAACAACAGGTGTTGCTGATTGTAATATCTGACTAGTTTCCATTGAAGTTATTTAATTTAAAACTGTACCTACTTGTATTTTAATAATTAGGTTTTGAATGGAATGCATTCTTAGTGTTGTCTTCTCAAATGCATGGCGCACGTGAAATATGAAACGTAGAGAGAAGACAAATTACGTATAGCGCAACAGTATTTCTTGTACTATTGTTTAGAGTAGATTCATTTGTCACTAATAATGTGTGTGTGTTCCTTTCGCGTTATGATGTCGCAGGAATGCGGTGACATGATCGAACTGCGATGGGAATGGACCGCGTAGGAACATCCTCGCAGGAGGCGGTCGAACACATAACATACGACACCGTTCGCGAACTAATGAGCCCAATTTAAGTCGTCACAAAGCACTGCAAATTTATTCAGATTTTATTACACTGAATTAATAGTAAGCAATTTCGTTTTGAAAAGAACAAGACTCTAATCTTCAAGGAACAAATGGATTTACAAATTGCTACAAATATAATAATAATCGAAGTTGACCATCGCTTACCAATATGCATTATTCATCGTAAAATAAGGCTATTTTCCAGTGAATTAGTAAAGCACACGTTTTTTCCGCAATTCCGGCCTCATATCTGGAATTATCTGTTCTAATAATATATCTAAGTCCAGGCGCTGTAATTACGTGGTAAAAACTCCAATATCATGCCAAGACGTACCGTAATGCTGGAACAATAATTACATGAGTTCGTATGTAATTTAATTAAGATTTCTGCAAAAAGTAAAAGAGCAAGAGCATGCATCTTATGCATACGATAGCTGAAAGATAACTTCATAGCCTCATTGACTGTATAATTTAGTGCGTGCACATTCCGCTGCATCTCCTTCGATGCACAATAACATTCTGTATCTCATACGTGATCTAAGCTCTCGTCATTACTAACAACCACGTGTGTTACTACCAACGACGTAGAAAACAATAGAGATTCAATGTAGGCTCTCCTTTTCAAACCATCACAAATAAATCGTGTCTTAATTATACTTCTTCTTTATCGAATTTTTCTTTTTTTGGTCAATGCTTTGCTTCTAATACACCCAAAGATTTATATTATATTGATGGTATATTTGATTTGATGATCAGATTGAATTTATAAGAAAAGATTTCACTCAGGAAATGTGGTTTTCAGAAGTTACTGCGATAATCACAGAGAAGTAACATATAACATGTAATCTACCGAAGTTTATACAATTCCTTCGAAATGGGTTCCAGTAGTTTCGTGGGGTAAAAAAGTAGGGAAATGCCAAGCAGGATTTAGAGAGGAGGAGAGGAATATTAAACCTGGCTTTTACCCTAACTGTAATTGACATCAAAATCTAAGACTTCATATATTGGTTATAGATTTGTGGCAAGCATGAATTTATCTCAAGAAGTAAACTTAATGAAGTCAAAACCAAATTGGGGATACCTAAGAAATTAATTTAGTAGAGACTGACATTTAAGAAATCCAGAGCAAAATAAATAAAAACAAAGAACTTTAGAGTGCTATTGACTCTACGAATCTACTATGTAACCAACGCAACGCCACAGAAAGTTTATTTATTTATTTATTCCCTAAACGCATTTGACATCGAATTGAGATGTATCCATTTTATAAAAAGCTCGTTTTCAGAATGGTTTGGTTAATTTTCAAGCTAATTACAGTGGCTCACTTTTGGGGTGGAACTAATTCGTAGCCAAGTTTGCTAGCTTTCAATCACAGTAGCAGAGAGTCCAGGCCAATTGACCAGGAGAGATATTTCCAATTGAAAGCAGAGACATCCTCAAGTCCTTTGTATCGGTAGGATGTATCATTGGTGTCACTCTGTGGGGTGGAATCAATTCCTAATGAAATATGGTGGCTTTCGATCACTGGGCTAAAGAGTCCACCCCAATCGATCGGATACGGTCCACTAAACTTAGTTTTGGTGGAACAACTCTAGCATGATGGTATTGTCAATTCAGAGGGGCCATATCAGAAGCTCAGCAAGGTCTCGAGGCAGTGATGCCTATGGGATAGCTTAACGCCTGTTCGACTGAAATTGGAATAGCGTCAATTAATGTCGACGAGCACGCTAACGTTGATTGGAGAGAGATCTAGCCGAATTTCTCACAACTCCGTTGGGATCGTTGAAACATCTACTATCCCAATACTCGACTAACTTTAAAATCCACAGAATTGGCAAACAAATGTCCGAGCTAATTACAGTGGGTCACTCTTTGGGGTTGAAGCTATTCATAGCCAAGTTTGCTAGCTTTCAATCACAGTTGCAAAGAGTCCAGGCCAATTGACCAAGAGAGATATTCCCAATTGAAACCAGATACATCCTCACGTCCTTTGTATCGGTAGGATGTATCACCGGTGTCATTTTTTGGGGTGGAATCAATTCCTAGTCAAGTATGGTAGCTATCGACCACCGTACTAAAGAACCCATAGATCGACCGGAAGTCTTTCTAAATACGGTCCACGAAACTAGGTTTTGGTAGAATAATTCTGGTTTGGTGGTATTGTCAATTCAGAGGGGCCATATCAGAAGCTCTGCGAGGTCTTGAGGCACTAATGCCAATGAGATAGCTTAAGGTTTGCTCGGCTGAAATTAGAATAGTGTCGATTAACGTTGACGAGTGCGCTAACGTGGAGTGAAAAGAGATCAAGCCGAATTTCTCACAACTCCGTTGGCATCGTTGAAACATCTACTGTCCCGATACTCGACTAACTTTAAAATCCACAAAATTATAAGTAAATGTTCGAGCTAATTACAGTGACTCACTCTGGTGTGGAACCTATACGTAATCAAGTTTGCTCGCTTTCAATCACAGTGGCAAAGAGCCTAGCCCAATTGACCATAAGAGGTATTCCCAATTGAAATCAGAGACATCCTCACGTTCTTTGTGTCGGTAGGAGGTATCACTGGTGTCATTCTTTGAGGTGGAACCAATTTCTAGCCAAGTGTGGTAGCTATCGATAACTGTGCCAAAGAGCCCAGAGCCCAATCGACCGGAAGCCTTTCTAAATATGGTCCGCAAAACTAGGTTTTGGTAGAAAACTCTGGTTTGGTGGTATTGTCAATTGAGAGGGGCCATACCAGAAGATCAGCGAGGTCTCGAGACACTGATGCCAATGAGATAGCTAAACGTCTCTTCGACTGAAATTGGAATAGCGTCAATTAATGTCGACAAACGCGTTAGCGTTGATTGGAGAGAGATCTAGCCGAATTTCTTACAACTTCGTTGACATCGTTGAAACTCCTACTATCCCCATATTCGACTAACTTTAAAACCCACAGAATTTGCAAGCAAATCTCCGAGCTAATTACAATGGCTCACTCTTCGGGGTGGAACCTATTCGTAGTCAAGTTTGCTAGCTTTCAAACACAGTGGCAAAGAGTGTAGGCCAATTGACCAGGAGAGGCAATCCCAGAGACATCCTCACGTCCTTTGTGTCGGCAGGATGTATCACTGGTGTCACTTTTTGGAGTGGAATCAATTCCTAGTCAAGTATGGTGGCTTTCGATCACTCTGCTAAAGAGCTCAGAGCCCAATCGACCGGAAGCCTTTCTAAATACGGTCCACGAAACTAGGTTTTGGTAGAACAACTCTGGTTTGGTGGTATTGTCAATTGCCATATCAGAAGCTCAGCGAGTTTTTGAGGCACTGATGCCAATCAGATAGCTTAACGTCTAATCGACTGAAATTGGAATAGCGTCCATTAATTTCGACAAGCGTGTTAGCGTCGATTGGAGAGAGAGCTAGTTGAATTTCTTACAACTCTGTTGGCATTGTTGCAACATCTACGACCCCGATACTCGATTCACTTTAAAACCCACAGACTATATTGAAGAAGTCCGAATTAAAAAAGCACGACGTATACGAAAACGTTTTGATTAGAGTAAAGAAAAGTTAGGAAAAGTCACGGAAGCAACGAGAACGAAACAAAATCCTAGGAGGTGAGACAAGATGCAACAATGAGGAAGTAAAATGCATCATCAAGTTCAAAACATACAACGGGAATTAGAACTTGGAAACGTTAATCATAGTTGGATTAATCCCTTTCCGTTTCCAGTTGAAGTTCATTGTCAAACAAACTAGAACAAAACTCACTTCACACCGTAGCCACTTCTTGAATTGTGATTTATTGTTGTGTAAGTCCGAGTCACAGGAGTTACAGGAAATTTTGCATGATTTTTATTGTAAGTGGTCACGTAATCTTTAAAATGTTAACTGCGTTTGTTACCCTGTATTGGTGTAAGGGATGCGAACATCGATAGAACAGGACTCATCTTCCTCACGTTTGGCATTTGTGGATGATCTTGTGGTTATAATGAGAAGTGAAGAATACAATGAAGAGGTGAAATAAAATATAGAAACTCAACATATAAGGAATGATTCTTAAATTTGGATGAGGATAATGGCAGAAAACTAATATATAGGATGTATGTTGAAGGAGCTCTAGGAAAGCAAAGATAAAAATGTACAAATAAGTGTGAAACATGGATATTAAATAAAGCAGAACAAGCCATGTTTGCATTTACGTGCTATCTTTGTGTAAGTCTTGTTGGTGATGAAGTTCTCGAACTACTGTTCCTCTGATAAGGCCCCAATTAGGGCCGAAATAGCTACACAGATGATGCTCGGGAGCCCCATTGCAATCCACCGATTTACAGCCAAATTTTGCATAATAGAACAAATAAGATTGGAGGAAGTGCTTAGAAAAATATTGGAAGGAAAGAAAATTGAGGATGGGTGGCAAAGAGGAACTAATGGAATGTTAAGAGAACTTATAAGGAAGCAAAAATTGTATAGTAAGAGTTCAAAGATTACAATAACTACGGCATAGAGGGAGGATGACTAGAGGAGGGGGTACTTAGACTATGAATGACAATTATAATGGATAGGAAAAGGAGGAAAGGTTGACCGAAAGCAAATTAACACATGAAAAGATAAAGGGAGAGATACAGCAGAGCTAAACGGTATCAAATAAAACATCCCTTTTCTTTCTTCTTTGAAAGTAGGTACAAAGGATTTTTAAATCATCAAATTTTATTTTCTTATAATTTGGCTATTAAGAAAATAGAAAATGATTTCAGGTTACTACTTATGTAAATTCTCGACGGTTAAAGTTCAAATTAGGATAATAATTGGTGGTGATGACCGATGATGATAAGACACGAATAAATTTGCTTTCATATTGATTACAGCGTAAAGTTTATTTGCTGAAATTGATTTCCTAGGTGAGATTTTTACGAATCTATGTTATTGTAATTCTGTGATGCACCCACTCTACGGCATTGTGCTCTGTATTGTCCATTGACTTACTCATATACTGCACCCACAGAGCCGCAGGCTACCAGAACATCTTTCGCCTATTCTTTGTCTTGCGATAACATTTTGAAAGCATGTGGCTCCACCTTTCTTTCCAGGGAGTACTTTTTTTATTCTAAATGTCTTAATTGCATAAACACATCGATTAACATTAAGCGTCATTGTTGCAGGGGAATTTTTCAAGCGTGCTAAGCGACTTACGAGAACCACACATTTCGGAATAAGAAATTGACTTCTCAAAAGAAGAACTTGCCACAGGTGTTGGACATAAATCTTCTGGTAATCTGCGCATTCAGTAATGTTATTGGTATGCGTAAATCATCGTTTCACCTTAAGGTATTTTGTTTATATTTATATTAACATATTTTCAATATATATGTATGTATGTGAGTTTGTTGGGTTAAAGGGTGGGCAGAAATAACTTTCAGCGTATTGTACATTTACGATCTTGCCGACAATATAACAAAAAGGTAACAATTTTTGAATTCTCATTTAATTTATTATTTTGTAAGAGTTGTTTTTATCAGGTAGCTAAAAACAGGCAGGCCTTCTCATTTGTATCCTCTCCTCTCACTCAAATAACTTAATTGTGTTTGTATGTTTTGATAAGACATAAATTTACTCAGGTAGCTACAAGGCAAGGATTTTTCCACGTGTTTTGCCTCCTACGCCGAGATTACATCTTTTTGTTCGTAGAATAAAGTTTTTCACATCTCAGTAAGTAATATTAGACGGAGTAGTATACTAGCTCGGGGCGATTCATTACACAGTAAATACGATACTACTAAAGAAACACATTTTCAATCAAATCGGATATTGATTTGATGCCTGGGCATGTGTTTTAATGTTTCGCGCTTATTTATCTGATATTATCGAAGGTGAGTTAAAAGGAATGCGCTAATTAAATGCTGATAAACAAAATAAATCTTTTAGATACGCACGACGGCATGTGTATCATTTGTAAGAAGAAACTCGTGTCGTTCGTATCTCGAGCTACGATCTCTCTGTATAAAATGCTTTTAGTAATAAAGTACTGGTCTTGTATCAACAATATGTTCGTATAAATCATTATTTCCTAATGAGAATGTTGCTGTATATACGAGAGCATTTGATAGTAAAAAAAAAAAACTCTGGTGAAGGCGTTGCTTCGTCTTTTATTAAATGCGGTTTTATGAAACTCGAAAAAAGTTCATATTTGTCAATTCAATGATTCAGTAATAACATAAAAGAAATTTAAAATAATTAATTCTTAGAAAGCCAGATTTCTTTTTAACGGTCGGCCATGTTTTGCGCGCCACCCTGTAACTACCTGATTGATTTGTGCAATTCAAAGAAAATAAAAAAAAGTATACCTTAGATGTACTTAGTTTGGTAAATTAATTACTTTTATAAAATCAGTCTGTGCAAAAACAAAATGTTGTTAGATAGGTAGTTATTAGCATTTAAAGAAATAAAAACTTAGAAAGATAAACGCTCACTACATGAAATGTGAACGGGTCAATTATATTATTACGTGCTCACATTATATTAAGTAGCAAAAATTTCTGATTTACACACAAAAATTTTCGCCCACGGTGGATTTGCATACATTAAGGGGCGGACGAAAGGTTAACGTTCCAGACGTTTAAGTTCCAGAAGGGTACGTACAACATGTGAGTGAGTAAGTGCATATCTCCGGGAACCCCGGACGGGAAAAAATAGGGAGCGACGCGAATCAAGAGACAATCCTCGAAAGAAATGCTAATCACGGCGCAGTTGTCGCGCACTTCGCTCATTTATCGATTGCGACGTGACAACTCATTGCAGCTTTTTAGTTTTATGCCGGGAATTGCTCGCGATTACTTTCTTCCATTTGATGAGCTTTTTTATAGGGACGGAGCTGAAAGAAAACGCTAAAATAATGGACTTTTGCGAAGATTTAATGTTAATCTACTGTAGCACTATACCAGGCTTTATTTTTGTTTTTATTCTTCAAATAGATTTAAATCACATACATCAAAGTAATTACTTATTCGTTGCTTTTATAAATACAATATGCAAATGTGTGCGCTTCGTGAATTGTAAGCATTTCAAGTATTTCAAGATTTTGAAAGGCAATTTGTGGTTAAATACAGGATACGCTATAAGTCAAGGAGAAAGAAACACCTACAAACAAGAAGTTGTTTTATGTTATACGAAAAATGTTTAGAAATTGTTCAACAAAAACTGTGCAATACTATGTACACGATGTGTCCCAAATGTATAAGAATAAAAAGAAAATATTTGACAGAATCTCACGCACTTTTCTCATTAATTATTAATTCTTGTCGTGTTTTTAGTGTATATGCTATGAGGGTTTCAGTTCGCTTTCTTATGGAATTCTTAGGTAGATATATCAAACTGGCATATGTGGTTGTCTATCGCGATTTTTGCTAGGCGTTGGCAGTGGCGTATCGTGGAGGGGGACAATTTTCTTTTTTATATCAAAAGTGACAAGTAAAAAGAGCTAACAGTTTTTTATCTGTTATTTATACTTGGTATTTATTATTGAAAACTGCTACCTGTTACCCTCCGTTTATAAACCGTCACCTGTTTTGAATTTCTAAATGCTAAAACAAATAACCATATTTCTACAAAAACATAATTATTCGAATGAACAACAGTACAGTTTTCAGAAAGACAAAAATAGTACTGAAGTAGTCTTATCGATGGTTACATACATTTACGAGGCTTTTGAAAATCATATGTAGTGTTCAGCCCAATTCTGCGATTTGAGCAAAGCAATCGATTGCATGAACCATAAAATTTTCCTACAAAAGATGGAGTATTATGGCTTTAGGGATACTTCTCTTCTTCTCCTCGAGTCATACTTAAGTGATAGGAAGCAAATTATACATCATGGCGACTGCTACAGTGAACCTATGAATGTCAACTGCGGAATTGCGCAAGGATCCTTACTTGGACCGCTATTTTTTATTATGTACATAAATGATTTAGACAGCAACCTACGGTGTATGTCTGTGTTATATACAGATGACACTACTTTCATTACATCTAACAATAATGAAATACTACTAGACAATAATTTCAAGAACGAACAAAATAACGTCGAAACATGGTTTGCCGCCAATAAATTGCATCTGAATAAGACAAAAAGCGCAATTGTACATTTCTCGGTAAACAGAAAAAAGAATCTAAGTGATACTGTGAAATTTCTAGGTCTAAACTTAGACTCAAAACTTACATGGAATAATCACATAATTAATCTGCTCAGAGAATTACCTAGAACTATATACGCTTTATTCCATTCCAGAATGGTGTATGATATCCTAGTTTGGGGAAATACTCCAAATGCAAAAGATGTGCTTAAAATTCAAAAAGGGCTGTACGTGCCATTGAAGGTCAATCAAATTTTAATAGCTGCAAAAGCTCTTTTAAAAAATTAAAAATTCTAACGTTACCATGTTACATACATGTTGCAACAAATTTTGTATACAAAAAAACACAGACATGAATACAACACTAGGTCAGCAGCGCATAAAACTACTCCATCAGAACCGGCTCTGGATGGATCTGAAAGTCCCATTCCACATCTGATTCTACTTCCATTGGCGCGACCCTGTACAACAAGCTTCCCAAATGTTGGAGAGATATGAATATTAAAACTCTGCAGTTGAAAATAAAGCTACACTTGATGGAAAACGCATTTTATACCATCGAAGAGTTCCTTCAAACATTTAAATTTATTCTAATTGCAATTTTACAGATATATTTTTGGACGTGACTATTGTATAGTTTAATAAAGAATTTGATTTGATTTGAATTTCGCACGAGGCTTTCATTTTAAATAAATACCTAATAATGAAAAAATAAAGTTATCCGACTATTTTGAGAGAGAAGTTTGAGAAGAAAAACAAAAAACGGAAGTCATACTTCAAATTGAAGAAAATTTTTGGAAACATAGTAAACGAAAAGAAACAAAAGGTGAATGAAAATTGTTTCTTTATCGTTCTTTTAGGGCACGGATTGGAAATGTTTGAGAAAAGATCGGCAGTAAATTAAAAATAATTTAGAAAGTGGTATAAAATTTAAAAAGTCCAAGAGCGAATTAGAATTTTTGAGAAAAAACAAATTAAAATTTGGCAAATAAAACAAAAAATAATAATAATAGAGAAAGGGAAGCTGTGAATTAAAAAACAAATTAAGCACGGATAAGCCGATTATTTTTCGAATAAGTTTCTAAAAAAGTAACGAACCTCTAACTAAAAAAAAAAAACAAAAGACGGACGAAGATTATCTAGCTTTTTTAATCGGTCAACATACTATAAAAAATACACACACACACACACACAAAATCGAAATTGGCAATTCTAAAACACATTTTTTTTTGTTTTTAAAATGTCAAAATTGTCAAAAACAAAAAATGTGACAATGAAACACGAAATAAGCCAATTGTTTTTCAAATATCTTTCAAAAAAGGAAAAAATAAACAAACCGCCAACTTCTTCAGAAAAAAAAGAAACAAAAAGCGAAAGCCAAATATTTATTAATTGAAAACGAAAATGCACAGCAATTTTCAAGCTCGAAGAAGAAAATAAAAGATGGACGAAAATTGTCTTGCTTTTTTTCAATCCGCCAACGCACTATTAAGAAAAAGCATACACAAAATCAATAACACTGGAAATTCTTTGTTTTTAATGTGAATCAAGTGATTCTCAAAAACAAGAAATGTGACAGTGGGAGATTTGGAAAGAAAGGGAGGTTCATAATCGCCCTTCTCGTTCATAATTAGAAAAACGTATGAAAACAAAATAAGCCGATTGTTTTTCGAAAATTAAAAAAAAAACAACCGGCAACTTTTCTAGAAAATAAAGAGAAACAAAAAGCGAAAACAAAATATATTTAAATGAAATCGAAAACGAGCCATTTTCAGACTAACTTAAAAAAAAGGAAAAAAAAAGACGAAGATGTGATGATGGGAGATTTGGAAAGAAAGGGGTGCTTTGAATTAAGAAAACAAATGAAAAACGATAAATTAAAAAGGAAAATAATCGGCAACTTATAAAAAAAAAGAAATCTAAACAGAAAGCCAAATATTTTTAATTGAAATCGACAAAGCAAGGCCATTTTCAGAATCGTCGGCAAACTAAAAAAAAATTGTCTTGCTTTTTTTTTAATAGACTAATGTGCTATTAAAAAAAACACAATATCTATATCATTGGAAATTCTAAAAAGCAATTGTTTGTTTTAAATGTGAATCAAGTGATTGTCAAAAACAAGAAGATTTGTTGAAATCTTGGCTTCCGGTTGGAACCGCGAGACACGCGGTTCCAACCGGAAGCCAAGAATTCAACAATGGACGACGGCCGCGGAAGCCTCCAAGTTAAATTAATGGAAGATTTGTGAGAAAAATGGAGGCTGTGAATTAACAAAATAAAACAAACGCGAAATGTTTGTTTTTCGAATAGATTTCAAAAAAGAAAAATAGAAATAAACCGACAACTTTTTCTAATAAAAGAAAAGAGATAAACATACATGCAGAACAAAAGAAAGCAAATGAGGAATAACGATGGTCTTCTTTTTCAATCAGCCAACTATTATAAAAAAAAAATGCAAATTCAATATCATTAAGAAAATTAATTAATTGACAGGTGATTCTCAAAATAAACAAATTTTAAAAATAAATGGAAAAAGTGGTGAAGACTAAAGGAATTTTTCAAGAAACATTTGAACGGTGAGTGTTTTCATACCTTTTTTTTAAACAGACAGAAAAATATCACAATAAATTAAAAAAAAATCTTTCCAATCAATCCCAATCAAGATAGGAGGCAAATTGAAAACGCTTTTATTTTACAAAACCAAGACAAATTTCTAGCGATTGACACAGTTCTCAAAAACCAAATTTGTGACAAAAATTATTTTAAAATAAAGAGAAACGAAAGGTGAAAATCATGCAGAGAAACAAAAGACGAACAGCAGAGGTGTTGACCATTCTTTCTTTTCACTGTGCAAAAGCTCCCAACCAATCATCTTTCAGAATACTTTTAAAATAAACGTGAACTGCGGCATTAATCTCTTCTTCTGACGAAAAGATTCTACCCCACAAATTCCTTTTAAGCTCAAAAATTAGTCGAAAGTCGCACATTGCTAAATCAGGTGAATACGGCAGATATTCTTTTACTTTTATATTTTTTTTAGCCAAAAACTGTAGAGTTAAAGCTGCCGTTTGGTATGATGCATTATCATGGTGCAGCATAATTCCCTTGTCTGGAACTCTACTGAACACTTCAGGCAAATATTTTTCAGTATACCATTTAGTTGTAACTGTCTCTTGTCCATCTAGCTTAATTACCTTTACTAGGCCCGTACTTCTGAAGAATACCGCATATAACTTTTCTCACAGCTCGCTGCTTGGTCATTGTTGGAGTTTCCTCATCTTCGTGAATCCATACACGATTCTCTTGGCGGGTACGTACGTCGAAAAAGGGAATGTCTCGTCACCTGCCACTATTTTGGAAAAAATTTGGTATCCGCCATTATTTAAGAAATTTAAAGTTTCATGGCAAATTCTTACACGCTCTGCTTTTTGGAAGTCAGGAAGGTGATGCGGCACAAAACGACTAACAACTTTTTTTTAAATGCAGGTGATTGTGTATGATTGTTCTAACAGCTGAGGATCCAATCTTGATTTGATTCAATTAATTTTTTAACAGCAGCAATGTTTTGTTACCAGCCATAGGAGGACGCCCTGCTGCTTTTTGAAGCTGAACAGAATTCCTCTCGCGTTCAAATTCCTTATACCATCGGTAAATTGTAGCCAAGGAAAGTGCTTGTTCCCTAAAAGCCGAATCTTAGCTCTTTTTGCACCCATAAGCGCTTAAACTTTTTTCAGAATCATAATAAATCAGGATTCTAAAATGCTCTGTTTAATTTCATTTTTTACTTGTAATATCACTTTAAAAAATTAGTAACTTGGGTTCTAACGAACGTAACTTCAACAACTAAACTTCAAATGACAGATAAAGAAGTTGTTCTAAATAACACTGTATGTTTCGGTTTTCACGACCTACTAGATTTTCTTATTTTCAATAAATTCATCGTGACCCTCGTACACCGGGTTATTATATTTTTATTTTTGTTTACGGATTAAATTAGACAAGATAGAATCAAAAGTAATTCAAGAATTTAATTGTTCTTACAACAAATGGTCCCAAAGTTTTGGAAAATGTTTTGATGGTTTTGCATTCGTACCAAGTGGCATTTAATCAAGTTTACAAACCATTTGGGCGAATGCCCAAACGTGATATTGTTGCAATTCATCGAGAACAAAATATTTCTCTATCAACAATTTATCAAACCATAAAAGAATATGAAGAAGGTAGGTATGCCTTGCGTTAACTTGCCTAAAAGTGATCGACCAAAAATGTTGAACCACGTGAGGAAACAAAGACTGATTGAAGCCGTTAAAAAAAGTTGGAATTTCGCAGCGAAAATAGCTCGCAGATTCGGGAAAATACCAAAGAAACGTTATGGAATTTCAAAACAACGGGGTGGTCATTTTGACGGCGATTAAGGGTTATCCCGCGTGTATGCAGATTGACAATTACCAGTCGTTGCATTGTCTGATAATCACCGTAATACAAAGATTTATGAATGATAGGATAAGTTTCGATTTTGATTCTATTTCAATTCGATGTTTTATTTCGATTAAAGCTATGACAAGTTTCCTTGGTTACGACGATGAAGATGAAGAGTAGTTTTGGTATTATTTAACAGTTTACAGAACGAGTTGATGATAGGTGTGTAGATTCGATCGAGATCTTCTTTTTCGTGTTTTACATGAAATTATTCAAGCTCTTATCTGATGAGAATCTCAAAACGCTCTGTTACAAAACAGTATCGATAATGATCGGCTTAGATAGAGATGAAAGGTCAGGTCAGATTCCCTGTCATATGTAGCACCGATGCGCGCCGATAGCGTCGTACGTGCATTATAACGTTTCCACACATTCGCCACAGCAGTCGTGAGCTACGCCTCGCATTGTCCACCCGCACCCACTTTTACTAGAAATAGAATAAACCGTGGCGGCGTTCATTTCACGCACACGAAGACCGAGAAACCTTGCATCCTAATGCCGCAGCAATATTTCAACGCGTTTGACCTGATATTTTACGCCTTTTATTCGGGAACTTCCTCTCCAGTGGGTACGTCCGAAAGGCCGAGGTCTTCATTAATACGTTTCGAATGTGGAAGAATGGTACGATGTTTGGCGTCCGGGTTTCAAAAAATCATGACTCCAATTTACATGTTGTTTATTTTTTGCCAACTGATGCAACCATGGATAGTTTATTGTTTAAATCAATTTGAGTAGTGGGTGATAACAGATAACAGAAACTCCTTTCATTACCTTTATTGTTTATAGTAAATTGCTGTGTTCGTACAATTTTCTATGTCAATAGAGATCCTCTTTTTTTAATTAAGACCGGATCTCTAAGATGTGACAATATTTGTGGATAGAGTTGTTTATTAAAACATCCAAATTGAAGGTACAAGTAAGATTGGCAATCTTGGGTGCATTCTTTCCCACCTTTGAGTTGTTGCTTCCTATTTCTAATTTCCCTCACTGATTTTTTTACACTTGGGGAACATATTGTAAAAAGACAGTAGAATACAAATTGTAGCTTGTATGGGTTGGCAGCAGTGTAACATTTGCATCGACAGCTTCTTTTCCGTTTAGGAACATTTTTGAGATATCCTGGTATGTTACTAAAGAAACGAACTGAAAGGAAAAGAAAAAAGACTTCGGAATTATTGAAGTGGAACACTTGGACTTGAGGAAGTCACTTGTAGCGCGTGTAAATTCATTCAGTGAAACGAGATTGCATTCAAAAAAAAACAGGCACTAAAGAAAAATATTTCTCCTTTTATAAAAAGTAAAGACAACACGTAGTTTTAGAATAAATTAAATTATTTTTAAATTATGCAATCCTAATTATATTAATAAAAAAAGGATTACTTTGCTTATCATGTTAATATTTCAGTGTTTTTGGTACGTATTGAGAGTGAGAGGGAATTGAGAAGTGTACGCACAAAAATTTTCCCGCTTGTACATAAAGCTTCTCGATTCAACGCACAATTTTATTATTCGCCCCGATTTTATCACATAGACTTCATAAAACTTTGGGCTCAAGATTAATGCATATTTTACGATTTTAATATCAAGCCGGCTTCGGTTTGGTAATTAACAATTCCGAGATATCAGCTATTATGAATACTCTGGAGAAATGTTACTTGTTAGTTTGTGTGAATAGGAATTAAGATTTGTTAAGATACGTACCTATGGAATACTTTCCCAACAAAGTTACGTGTAAGGGTTGGCGCTGTTCGAAACTTTTCATTATGAGATTTATTTAACTTGCGGATGTCGAAAATCTTTCGTTCCCGGGCGCAAAAATAAGAACGCCATAATTAGGGGGTGCCGAATAAAGAAATTACAGCTCACACTTAATTATGATTTATATTGAATTTTATCTTCGCAACCGGAGAACAATGTGCGTTCATAGTGGAAAATAAATTTCTCCTTCTGGCGAAACAATTATTCGCGCTCAAGGTGGAGAGTAATTATTAATTTAGGTAAGTTTTTCAGAAAAATGAGTTAGTCTTTGGCAGTCTCCAGCGAATAACTTTTGTTTAATTAATATTTCAATTCCAAGAAACTTGATTTTACTTTCTGAAGTTGTCGATTATACAGCGTGATTCTTGAATAGACCGACAAAAAAAATACGAAGAAGATACACACAAAACGAAATTATAATAATTAACAAACCAAAAATATTACGAATGTGTTTACTGATTATAAAACTTTAAATTCTGGTTGTCATCACCGTTTCTTTGTTATTAGCAAAGTCTATTATTATTCAAACATCGACGATAAACCGAATAAACGACAGAAAGACTGATTAGAATACATGGGGAAGGGTAACACGTAATATTGGACCATATTCAATTCCCCTAACACGGGGAATTGAATTGTTCTCGTGTTGTAGTGATTTATTTGTTTACCTGTCAAGGTGTTGTTATCCTTATTTTATACAAATTGTACGGAATAATTTACTTTAGGTGATTTGCGTACACTTGTCAAAGAAATATTTTGAAGCTTTGAAGACTTCGCTGGCTTTATACCTATATTGAATCTAACGCTAACATCTCAAATGAAAAAGGGGCAATCTGATGACGATGCTAAGTAAGATGATGCGCTCATTTTTGTCCACTGTATATACGCAGCATTAAAAGACAAATACAAACCATGTTCACATGCTCTTGCTCGTGAAGTCACGTACAGGACGGGAACGTGACAGATCCGACTCTATATTAGATTACTGCCTTGTACTCTACGTTGGACTACGTGAAGTAACTCCTTACATGTATGCATATAGGCAATAAAAACGTTTACCCAAATACTACAGAACACAAAAGTTTTAATGAAATTGAAACAAAAAGCGGAAACAAAATAAATTTGTCAACTCTTACAACTGGTCTGATCGAAAGTTAAATTTCAACAATTGAAATATCGCTTTGTCAATTTGTCTGTTTTGTCAATAATATAGGGTGTTTCTAAATTAATTCTTTTAGACTTTTATCATGATTCTTGTAAATTTTATAAAGCACTATACTTAACAGCAGAGCTGTGCGTATACTTAAGAATATAAGTACAAGTATAAGTTCTAAGAACTTCTTAGGACTTGTATTTTAAGTACATGCAACAGGCGATTGTACTTGTACTTGCTTTTAAATATTAAGGGCCGGTTTATTCACTTTCAATTAACTTTATCTTCTGATTTATTGTCATAGTAGCAATTGTACAAATAATTGTTACTATGGGAATAAACTGAAGGTTAAAGTACTTGAAAGTGAATAAACAAGGGCTGAAAGGCCTGAGATACTTGTACTAGTAAAATAAGTACTACTTACAGTTAACCTTTACAAAATAATACAAAAGTAAGTGAAAAGGAGATTGCCTTTCTATGTTTGGGTACTTGCAACTAGTTTTAGAACCAACACGTTCAAGTAATAGATCGTCGAACTTTTGTTTTACGCATATTCTCATTTCTGGAATATCCTAGAACTCCAATTGAGAACAAACCGTCTGTCGAAGCTTTACTACTCACTTCTGACTTACTTCATTTAAAGTCAGTGCTTTATTTACTTTCTTGTAGTGACTTAATTGAAATATGCTTAATTACAATGACCGTGTTTGTTTAGTATATTATTTAAGATTTTTTAAAATGTATATATGGGTTTGAATAACTTCAACAAACTGTATGTGAAATTTATAATAAAAATTCTCAAAAATATGTTTTTCTTTATGTAGTACTATACAGGGTGACTGGTCAGTCGACGTATTCCTTTGAGGGCATGTTAGGGCAGCTCATTTGCAATTGATTTGACCATAATATGCATTATACAAAATGTAATAGTTTCTAAGATATTTTAATTTTTGTGTTTTTCTTAGAATTACGCTCCCTACTACCATTTATCTAGAATTACTCTGAGAGTATACAAGTTTTTCTTAATATTTATGTTTTCCTGGTTAGACTGAATAATAGTGCATACTACGCAACAAACATTAAGCTAAAAATTTTACTAAGTTTGAAATACAATGGCCGAAAAGACACTTCTCTAAGAAAAATCCAACCTACTTGAACATTCACTCTGATTTATTTCCAAAATTTGATAATACAATCAGCTTGCAAATTATTCTAAAAACCTCTTTGATTGCCTTTCGAGTGAGGCATAAAGTTTTAGTAAAAATCTTTTACTTCCATTAATAGTATAACTTATACTAGACGTAAGTATGGATTTCAATCTCGTCTTTACTAGAGAGGCAATAGACTAGTAAATAAAATTCAATAAATTTATTGTCCAATTTTTTAATTGTGTTTGATTTTCGAAATGGTTCCCTCTGGCTCGTATGCAAAAACGTGCTCTTTTTCGTACTTCCGTTTCACTAACTCTGTTAGAAAAGTTATTCCGTAAAATTGTTGCTGCTTCTTGTATTCTATGAACTAATTCCTCTCGTGTATTTATTTTTTTCGTGTATACAATTTCTTTAATATGTCCCCACACATAAAAGTCCAACGGCGTTAAGTTAGGGCTCCTGGCCGCCTCTTCCAATCCACCGATTTGGAAACCATTGGTCCAATAAATTTCGAATTGTGTGCCGATAATGTGCAAGACATCCGTCGTGCTGAAATATCATCCTGCGTCTGTTTGCTAAAGGAACATCGTCCAGTAACTCGAACAAGTTGTTTCTCAAAAAGTCTTCATAAGAAGAGCCGTTAAGGTTATCAGGTAAAAAGTGTGGGCCTATTAAATTATTTCCTATAACTCCAAACCACGCATTCACACTAAATTTTGTTTGAAAACTAGTCTCTCTTATTAATTTTGGATTCTCTTCCGCCCAATAATGTAAATGATGGAGATTAGTGATGCCTTCTCTACTAAATTTGGATTCGTCTGTCCATAAAATTCTGGATAAAAACGTTGCATCATTCATAGCCACAAAATGAATCTGCAAAATTCAAGTCTTCGTGCAGGATTGCCCTCCTGTAGCCTTTAAACTTTTGTATAGTGGCAAGGATGTAGATCTAGTGGCCAGGATGTAGACCTGTTTGGTATAGAACTGACCAAACTTTCCACTGAGATACAACTAGATCAGCAGCTACTTTCCCGGTACTGGTTGTTGGATCTTCATCGAATCTTTCCAGGATTTCCTCTTCAATATCAGGATTCTGGTGTAGGACTCCAATTTCCGTTTGAATTTTTTTAACGCTCCCAGTTTCAGTTATGCGTCGGTAGGTTGTACCAAATGCAGATACGCAGCTGCGTTTCCATCACGAAAACTATATATGAACAAAATATCAGCATACTCAGCGTTTGTGAAAGTTGCCATATTAAGAAGATATTTCACATGACAACAATGACATCAATAATACCAAAAACTCAACAACTAGCGATAGCTCGAAAACTATATCAAAATCTCAAAAATAATAGCAAAAAATCAACAACAATAGAAAACACTGAATAACAAGAACAAAAACTTAACAATATTAACAAAAATTAACAACAAGAAAGGGACCAGACTAGTGATGTAAAATGACGGTCATTTAAAATCGTGACGTCATTTTGGTCATTTAAGCATAAATGACGGTCATTTTCGGGTCATCATGAACCGTTTAATTCTAGACTGGAACACAATTTGTGTATACGCATATTAAATGAAATAAATACACATTTTTACAAAACATATATATGTATTTAAATCAAAACAACAAAGATAATACTCTCAAACAGTTTTATAAATTTTACATTTCAGAGATAAGGCATACAACATACTGAAATTAAAACTCTGATAGCTAAATAAACTTATTAAAATTCTATAAAAATTACTATAAACATGAGCAATATTCAAGACTAAACAAATATTTATTTAAAAAAAGGAAACTGCAGAAATTTTAAAATAAAAATAGCTAGGAGTACTTAGTAAATCGTATTATTTAAATTTTATAATTTTATTTCTCTTCGGCATCAGTATCTGTATTTGTATCTACACCTTCTTCACTTATTTCAATTTCGTTCTCCATTTGCTGGTACATTTCTTCATCACCGTCTGTATCTGAATTTGTTGACTCGACCTCTTTTCTCTCGTCTGTAAAAACTCTCGTATTTGTTCAGCTTGTACTTGCAACTTCTTCTAAAAAGGGTTGAGTTGGCAACTGTGACGAAAAATTGGTGTTTTTTGAGATTCTCTCTTTTAGCTTTAAATTTTGGTAAACATATGTTAACATGCTTGCACGTTTCGCAGTTAATTTGTTTCTTTTTTTTGGGAGTATATTACTATAAGCACTGAAGGACCTTTCGGTGGC
Source organism: Serrognathus titanus (assembly GCA_039766575.1). NCBI lineage: Eukaryota > Metazoa > Arthropoda > Insecta > Coleoptera > Lucanidae > Serrognathus > Serrognathus titanus. The sequence goes on from CM077914.1 coordinate 11,871,542, forward strand.
AGCTGATGTTGCTGGCATACTTAAAACGGCCTCTGCAATATGCCTTAAAGGGACATCCGTGCAATTCCCCTCCAAAAGGTTATAGGTTTTATATTTTTATTTTTGGCAGACCCTTGAACGAAGCCTATAGACCAAAATCCAGTACCAGCTCTGTAATCGGCAATATTTTCCCATAATAGCTTTCTGATCTACATTTGGTAGATGCAGTGCTAATTTGTGAATATATTGTAGCCCTTCTAATGTTTCACTTTCATTTAGAAATTTTCCTTTCTACTTGAGGTCCAGTATATGTGCTGCACAATGGATTGTCTTCATACACATTCTTTTCCGTTCAGATACAAATGATGCAGCAGTCTTTTCCTCTGATTTTAAAAGTGGTGAAAATTGCAATTCCTCTTGAAAAATATTATTAATTTCGTGAAATGCTGCAACTACTTCACTTACTTTCGGACTGTCGCCTTCCAAATCAGTTATCCATTTCTTTATCGGTTTCAGCAGCCTAAGAAGCTGTCCAAAATACATCATCACTTAAAATATTATTGACATTTTCTTTCTCTAACAATTCCCTGTAGGTTTCAGATATTGCAAAAGGTTTCAAAACACTTTTATTTGTTTGGAGACTCTCAAAAATTAATACGAAGGAAGCCCATTTTGTGACTATCGGCAATTTCAGCGATGATTTGGAGGAAGTTTCTGATATCTTTTCAACCTATAGCCTACGGAATGCAACCAAAAGAACAGATTTTCGTTTTATGACTTTTATAATTGCCGTAGCTCGTTTTAATAATGTATCTATTGACTTAAGTTTTACAATATTCGTTATTATTAAATTGAGTGTATGCGCTGCACAAATCGGTTGCTCTTTGTATTTTATTTAAAATTTCCAAGTTTTAGTCATTTTTTTTGCGTTATCAGAGCAAAAGCCCAGTATTTTGTCTACTCCTAATTCATTGAAAACTAAATCTACCTGTTCTGCAATGTATTCGGCGGTACCTATGTCTATTTTCGCCTCTTGCTACGGTCTTATAAAACACTGGTTCCGGCGTAGTGACAATAACGTTTATTATGTTTTGGTGTTTTATATCAGTCCAGGAATCACACTGAACTCAATCCACAGATGTCGAATTTAGTCCAAGAAACTTTATTTAATTTGTTCCGATGTAATAGTATCAATATATTGGCCAATAAATGAGTTTTTTTCTTGTTTTTGTGTGTCATCAATGGTAGTTAAAAGGGTAGAAGACTCACTTGCAGTGTCAGTTGAAATTACACCAATCTCAGTTTCGTCGTTGAGAGTTGAAGGTGGCTTGTTTTATAATAATTTTTGTTTTTCCTTTCCGGTGTTTTTCATAAGTTTAGATTTCATTTTTACTACTTTTCTTATAATTTCAAGGGATTTTTTGCAATTATTAAGTAAATGATTTGTCATTCTCTTGTACGTAATGCGTACCTTTTTTTTTACAAAATTTACATATATGTTTTTATTTTACGTGGTGTATCATTTCTTTTAATGAAATATTCAAATATTGTAATCGCATCTTGCACCTTACAACTTCAGACTGCAACTAACAATAAGTAACACCCCTCCTTTATGTGTTTATGTTCCAACAATAGCATGTGCGCACACGCTTGTTTGCACATGTCTGTGACGGTCATTTATTTAAATGACAGTCAACTATTAAAATGACAGTCATTTATTAAAATAACAGTCAGGTATAATCCACAGCGTCATTATTAAAATGACCAATCATTGTGACGTGACTATCATTTTTATTGTGACCACTGTCATGACCGGCGTCATTTAACGAACTTACATCACTAGACCAGACAAATTAATTAAAGAGAATTCAGAAATTTACAGTCAACAACTGCAGTGTGTGACATCGATAGTTAAGCCTTTGTTTATGCTGCGAATGGTATCTTGAAACTAGATTTTTAAATGTATCTTAGCGTTAATACATATCTGACCAAGTCCTATATGATAATTGAATCGGTCATTTGAGAAACCGCATGTCAGTTTTTTGTTGGAATTAAGTTTAATACAAATATCATTTAATATGGCCATCACCTTCCAATTAATTCTCTTTGGCCCTGAAGAATCGGCTTCCGTTGAAAAACGAAAAATTCAAACTTTGAATCAATCTTCTTTAATTTCCAATTTTGTGAAGTCACGGGACTTTTTATGGGATTTCTCAACTGAAGCTTATGGAAAACTAATACTTAACACAAGCTATTATGCTTTTAAATTGAAAACAATGAATATTCTACCCTGCACTTAATAATAATTATTGTATGTTGTGTATAAATTTTTATTAAAACCTTATACCTCACTTGAAAATCAATAAATCAAAGAGGCTTTTAGAATAATTTGCAAGCTGATTGTATTATCAAATTTTAGAGATAAATCAGAATGAATGTTCAAGTAGGTTGGATTTTTTTAGAGAAGTGTTTTTTCAGCCATTGTATTTCAAACTTATTAAAGTTTGTAACTTAACGTTCGTTGCGTAGTATGTACTATTATTTAGTCTAACCAGGAAAACATAAATATTAAGAAAACTTGTATTCTCTCTGAGTAATTGTAGATAAATGGTAGTAGGGAGCGTAATTCTAAGAAAAACACTAATAATTCAGAAGCTAATTAAGGATACAGTGAACTAACAAGCGAAGTATCATCAAGGGATTTGTGCTAAAATTTCTAAATGATTCCAGTTCGATAATACCCTGTATATATTTTTAACTAAGCAGTGTAGTACTTCACTAATATATTTTAATTGTAGTAATTTGGTACTATTTTATTTGCTTTTTGATATTCTATTGGTACATTTTATATTTTTAAATGGTGATAGATCTTCGCCTTGCTATACAACATGACACGATTTTCATGTTTGTATTCGTTTTTCAACTAACTGTTTAGGCTTTCGCAAGGCAAACCAGATAAACATATCTGCAGAATCTAAATGGCTGTATCTCTCAGAATAATTAGATTGTACAGTCATTTAACACCTGTTACCAGACCACCTGTTAACAATATTGCTTAAAAAAATTAATTGATTGTCATTTGCCCACACATGCTTCGTTAATAATATTCTGTTTTTAACTGAAACGAATATTGACAATAAAAATAAGCTTAAACAAAGGTTGAAACAATTACTTTTCTTTCTGTATAAAAACTCAATTAATTAAAGTAATTTAAAGTTTATTAGACACAAAAATGGGAATGACACGAAAACATTTATTCTCAAGCCGCGCGTTAATAAATTTCAATTAAATTATAATGAACACAATGCGGAAGGACTAATCTAATCAGGTATGCATGAGTGTGTGTGTGTGTGTGTGCAGTACATTTTTACGCGGAACATCATCAATCACCGTTAAAAACTAAAATAAATAAATTGCTCGAATCTTGTTGCTTCTTATGTGTTCGGATTATTCACGCATGAACAGGAAATTATATTCGTTAAGTGTTCCACCGCTGTTACTGCAAACTGCGTACCATTACTACTGGTACTAGTAAATTACTGAAGCCGGTGATTAGCACTTGTGAACGTTGTAATCTATTTGCATACATCGAAGCGGTTATTTTATTTTATCTTTGAAAAAAGCAGAAGAAGTTAACTGTAAGTTCTCTTGCCTTGACATCGTGGGTGACCATTTTCTTTGGTTGATTGGTGGTCATATAACGGGTCATGTTTGGTATTCTTTTTTTTTTTTTATTAGAGCTCACTGGTCTGTTTTATTTAACACCGAGACTTTGGGATGTGGATTGCCAAAATCACACTTTTAGCTTTGATTTCTTAAGTTTCAGCATCAAACGCATACAATCCTTTCTCCCCTTTTTTGCTCGTGTGTACATATTTGTTATTCCCTATGGGCTGCCTTGGTCATCCTGCTTGTTTATTAATTCGTGATTGTCTGCGATCCTCTCATTATTGATTTCCAACTTGTACCCTTGTGGATATTTCTGTGATGGGGAAAAACAGCAAAGACCCACGTCATTAATAATATCCTCCATTGTCGAATCTATAATGCTGCTTTTGTTAATGGTAATACAATTAGCTTACTTTTGAACAGTGCAGATTGATTTTTTCTTATAAAAAGGGTTTTCCAGAAACAACGTGTTATTTAGCTATTACTTTCGTTAACTGTATAATGGTAATTTCCTAACAATCAATGGAACACCTTCATGAGCATCATGAACACAATAATGAGCGAGTCGGGCCGCTCGTTCTAATTCCATCTGTCCCGTCACAAGATATCAAGTCCCATGATGGAAGTAACAATTGCGTTGTCGTGCAGTATTTCAGCGTGGCGTGCTAAGTATTGTGCAGAGTGCAGAGGTGACAATCAGTCGCCATTGACGTGTGATTTCACCGCACACGTGCGATCTCTTCACATCCAGCCATTGTTTACCCATCCGTGATTTATTAATAGTCGCACCTTCTAGATCGAGATTGCCTCTAATCTATTTTTACACGATCGAAAAAGTAGATCGTGGCATTCGCTGCCAATCCGTACTAAACTCCATGAGAACGGCTTGTCATTTAATAATGGAAGCAATGTTCCATAGAAATCGCACGTACGTTCGTTTCAATATATTGGCTGCGTTCTCTCTTTAGATAGCTTTTGCACGAAAGAATTTCACTTATATTATTTTGTAAATGTTTTCTTACTAACTAAAATTTTAATTGGGAATACCTATAAAGCTCAGGCTGAGACCTCCCCCATTTTTTTTTTAATCCGCGCTCATTAATTTGTTGTAAGCTGCGAAGTTAAAAAGTACGAACGTTGCACATCATGTGAGATTTCACGCTTCGCGAAGAAACCTAAGTGGATGCAAATTTTAAGTAAACAAGAAATTCTGAAGGCACGTTAATTATAAAACAAACGAATATCCAGTTCGCGTAAACGTGTAAAGCTTATTTTACTGACCTAATCAGAAAAAGCAGCGTGCCCATGCCACGTCGATTCCTAACGAGCTGGCTAAGCGTTCTTACCCGAACAAAGATGATAGTGTGCGGCGGATTTAGTGTAAATATACGAATTTAATGTAAATATGTATTTCACGTTAGTAGTTAGATAATTATGTAGGAATTAACTTCGACTAATTGTGATGATTCTGATTTATGATGCCTAAGGAAAACGCTTTTAATTTTAGAACAATCACGTCAGTGATGAGAGACATAAAATATTATTAATCAATAACATTACTGAACGGAAAAATATTTCAGTAATAGAATGGGCTTGTTTGGCTTGAATTATGTTATGGGTTGTTATCGCTGCTCAGGAGGATTCTATAATCGGTGGTTATATCTAGAGTGAGGGGTGGCACTCCCTCGTATGGTCACTCAACAAATAAGTGTGAATAAATTGATTTATAGAAATAAATCGTTTTGGATGACATTACAGAATCATTTTTCATAAGTGAATCTATTTCAGGTGATTTAAACGTACCCCAAATTGCTATTACTATTTTGAAGGAACTTAAAAACGTAATAGAAATAGAACAATCTCTGTTTTTTTTTTTGCAAAAATGGCCGAATTAGTGCCACCGTGCCGGCACTTGAAACCATTAATCCGAAATTAGTGCTGCTACATTACGATATTTGCAGAGAGTATTGGAGAGTTAATGTAACGTGTTCGTCTCTCCACCAAATAAGTACATGCGGGGTTAATTTCCTCCTCTCACATTTAACTTCCCCAACTTTGCGTTCTTTACTTCCGCTTCATTCACTTATAATAGCCTTGGAGATTTCGTTAATAATCGGGTAATCCTTCATCAGATTTCTATCAGTGTTTTTAACCAACCGAAAAAAATTATTCACAAAAAGGACACATTTGAACGAATCAAAATATGGTGCAGTCTTTTGTAAAATTGTTGTAATTTACTAGATTTTAAAAATTATGATAGAGTAACTTTTCAATTAAGTTTCGGGAATTCAAATATAATAAACTTTTTTGTAGGTATCGTAAACTAAGCTGTGTTAATATTTTTTCGATGCTCAAGTTGTCACAATGAGTTAAAAAATTATTTCCTACACTTGACTGCTTTTGCCATTCTTACTGTTAGTCAATGTTAAAAGAGACTAAATTATTCTAGTGGAAACGTCCATAAATTTTTACGCTTTCCTTCATATTTACATGTTGTATTTTTTTGTAGTTTCTTGATGGACACAAACTTTATACTTGGCTGCATTAATTAACCGAGCAAGACCCGAAGATATCCTTCGTGAGTGAGAAGTGTATACAGTTAATTTGAAATTCCGCGTTATATAAGCGTTGCAGGTTTCCTCATCGCAGCAAATCTTGCGACGTTCGTCGTTTGTGACGATATGACAAATATGTTAGTTAAAACAGTAAAACATGTATTCTTTATGGACGTACGTGAACATACTATACTTACAATTATGAGGGCTATACATCATCCAGATGGAAGTACAACATTGGATGGACACGGTGGGACCTTACAATAAGCGTGCACTCGAACAAATTACCGAGGCACGATCGCAATATGAAACTACGCTATAAGTAATTATATGATCTTGTTTCATCCATTGTCATTAAAACAAAAAAATTAAACTGCTTCATGTGGTCTGACTTAAAATATAGCGCCGCGCAAATCGTATTTGCATAGCAATCAAAAATTCCTGCTTCGAACCTTGAAATTAACAACACTCTGGGAATATTTTCATAATACTACACTCCATTATAGTTAAAATAAACTTTTTATTAATTATTATCAATATGATAAACAAATTTATTCGTTAATAACTTTTACGTCGAGTAAAATGTCCTTCGAAAATTGCAACAACAAACTATCGTTGAATTCCATTGGAACGACAGTCTTTTCGTTCAAGGTGAAACTGAAGCTTTTCAATAAAGCAGACAATCCCGCCATGGTCGTCATTACACCAAAGCGTAAACCTAAAATATCATCATTAAAAAAATCGTTGCTCTTTAGAAAAAAAGAAAACAGACCTATGCAGTGTCTAGGCCCTTCACCAAAAGGAAGGTACGTGTATGGGTCCATCATCTTCTTCTTCTCTTCAGTGAACCTATCAGGATCAAATGTGTCGGGTTCTGGGTAGAATTCAGGGTCGTAGTGGATGCCCATGGTTGGTATGATGATTTGGGTTCCCACTTCTAAGATATCATCAGTTCCAGGTATTTTGTATTCTTCGTTACATTTTCTGTGTAATATTGGCAATGCCGGATATTTTCGCAAAGTTTCTGAAAATATAGTTCATACATTCAGTCCATATAATCCTCAAACAATCTAAGCTTGCATGGATTTGAACATAACACAAAATTTTCCAAAACTGAACCCACACCTAACATTATTCAAATGATACTCAGATGCGTTTTCATAAACCCAACAATTTCGGTTACGTTGTTATAAAGGCTATAGGGATCAAGTGGTGAGGGGTTCAGGGAAGAGCTATCAAAAAAATGCCAAGGAAGAGGTGATATAAGGTTCTGGGTTTGCAATTGGAACCATGGCGAAATTTGTAAATTTGAAAATGTACTTACCATCTACAATTTGTCGAAGGTATTTCATTTCGCTAATTGAATCGTAAGTTAGTTGTCCCTTATGCCTCGCTAGAATCTCCTTGATTTCTTCCCTTGCTTTTTGTTGAATATGTGTATTCTGTCCCAGTTCGAAAAGACAGAAAGACATCGTAATAGAAGACGTATCAAATCCCGCCAGGAAAAACAGGAAGCTCTGCGAAACTATTTCGTCTAGACTCAATGTATCGGTTTCGCTCTTGGTTCCCAACTCGTGATTCTTCAGGTTGATCAAAAGTTGCAGGAAATCTCCTCGGGTGACTTTATTTTTCTCTCGATACGAGACTGTATCTAACATAAAGTTGGTGAAGTAATCAACGGAATTTTTTGGGAAAGGCAGCAGCTTGAGTTGCCTAGATAAAGTCTGGAAGGAAAAGAGGAATGTGCTCTTGATAAGTCGGTTGGTTTCAGTCATTGCGTGCCTCAGCGTTTTAAAAATGACGGCTTCTGGATCTTTAAAGGAGTTGCAGTCTATGCCAAACGCGCACGAACCAATGACATCAGTCGTGTAAAACGATGTGAATTCTTTGGCATTTAATGGTTTTGCCTCCAGGGCGTAATTGTAGACTTCTTTTTCCATCTGGCGGCCGCAGCTTAGGACGATCTCAAACATGGACTTCATTTTTCCGGTCGTGAACGTGGGTGTCAACCTGGCCCTTAAATTTTTCCACCTGTCGCCTTCGATGGTGAATAGATGAGCACTTATTGGTTGGTCCTTTTCGTTGTAGTAGAAACCTCTCGAGTGGAAATGGCGGAAATCCTTTGCCAAAATGAGCTTGGTGATTTCTGGGTCTATCGGGACGAATACGGGTGAAAGCAAAGAGTACACTCCACCGTAACGTATGCCCTTTTGTTTAAGTTGTTGGTATAAAGTCCTGTATTGAATTCCCAAGGATTTATTGTAGGTAATCGGATTTTTCAAGGATCCGAACGGGATGCTGCCTTCCAATGAGGGCATTTTTCTTTTCTCCCAATACATGAGGCATTTCTTCATGTACGTTATAAGAAACGAAGCGAATATTAACAATAACGTTACTACTAGTATGATATCCATAGTTAACTGAAACAAAAATGTCATTGTTAAGAATGTTGTGAATCATGGTTAGGTATTTTAATTTGAAGAGCATGCATTTCTTTTTATCAAAATTTTAAGATATTAACAAGCATGTACTTGAAATGCCTAAGGATATTAAAGAAAGAGAAAAAGAGCTTAGATATTTATGTATGAAGCACTCTCTTGATCACTAATTTCTTTTCTTGAAACGCACATTTTTTTTTCTTGATATGTATTACCTATTTATTTGTCAAGTAAATTCAGTCCAGTCTTGTACGTCGATGAAAACTACAAACAGTTGTAACCATACAGTTTTCGACACTTTACTTTTCACCGAACGTCTGCAAATACTGAAGTGATAACAATTATAGTTACTTATATTGGGGAAGTAGCAATGACTAGCGACAAACATTGTTGATATGAAAGCGAGTAGAAAAGCAATTATCATAAAAATTAAGATGTCATTCGGCTTGAGTGAGTAAGCATTAATTTTAAAAGTCAAGTGATAATTTTATCGCATATAAAAATAATAGTAATGTTATGTTAAAAATATATCACAATACAACTCAAGTACATACACAACGATGACTTCGCCAAAGTGAGATTGAAATGTTTATTTAATTTTTTTAAGATAAGTGTTTGTTTTGAAAGTGAGAGTCCTAAGTGGAAGAAATCTGATGCAATTTTATTACAAGCAGTTACTTTGTTAGACATAAGAATGACACTAGGTATATTTCCTTTATGTTCTCATATATGTGGAACTTTTTTTTTTGTTGGAAAAAAATTGAAAAAGTTTTAGACTTACCGTAGTGCTTGATAGCCCAGTGTCAAACGTCCAGTGTCTATCGACACTACTGAGAAATGAAGAGCTTGACAGGTGTACGTCTAGTATTTATCATATGTACATATGAAAAAGCAATAAATAAGGTTTAAGAAATGCAAGAAAAAGTGACAAAGCAGTTTTCTTAAACACACATGTAAACATAAAATTACATGACGAATCATTTCCGGATATTATACGTTTATTTTAAACTTATTTAAAAGGTCAAACATTAAAAAAATTAGCTGACATGTCAACAAAGTTGAATAATAAGCAATTCCTATAAGCATCAAGTCAAAAGTTAAAAGAAAACATTGATTACATACGACGTCCCCTATGAAGTTTCGTGCCCCAATTACATGAACATCCTTTACAAAAAAAATTATACAGGGACTTCCAAGTTCGTGTAATTCATATGCATTATTTCAACAATAACAAAAAACAAAAGGAAAATAATTAGATCGGTTGAAATAATTGAATAGCTCGTGCAAATGCAATACTAAATATCTAGTTGGATTTTAGTTTAGCTAGAGGCAACGCCACCTACGACAAAATATCGCTGATGTGTTCAAGCAAAGCACAAAAGACAGGCGAGGCAAAACAAAAAGCAATCGTGATCTATTCACGCGTGCATGTACGTAATGCGATGCTCTTTGAATTAGTTTCGAATAGATTCGATAATCGATGTGAAAGTCCGATTCACACTGCACACGTTGTTTACCGTGATTAGGAAACTAATTAAAATACGGCGCGCGATTAAGAACGGCTTTTCGGTTCTGATGTCAACCAAAGTGAAAGAGATAGGCGAAAATTGTACATCCGCGACTTAAATGCACCGGCCCGCTCTCTAGGTTCATGCTTCGTTCTATTCTGTAAACGCAGTTTTTTATTACCGTGCACGCAAGTTAATCGCATTATCACGAAAGCTTTTTAGAGGAACGTGAAATCTGTTCCGTGCTTTAAAGTGTAAGTTTTAAATTTGTTTAAGACGAATTGCACAAGTTTCTCATTGTTCGTACAAATAAGTTTGAATTTTTATGCTTTTCCAAAAGACACAACACAACAACAAGATTAAGGAGAATACTTACATCTATAATCTATTTATTTACACATAATTAAAAAAAATGTATTAAAGTGATTATACACTTAAGTACCTACATGTCATGGGCTTAGTGTCAAATGGGGACGAGTGTCCTCCCCTGCCTCACTCTTTGTATGTCTTGTTTTTACATGCTAAATATGTATATATAAAAAACTTTCTTGTAGTTATTTTTTAAGGGGTTGCTGTAAGACAACTGTATAATTGCAATTGTATAATTGCATTTAAAAATCTCAGGAAATATCTTTTAACATGAGACTCAATGACTTGTAATTTTGTTCCAAATTTCGTTAAAAAAAACTGAGGCAATTATGACAACGTATTTATTTAATAAGTACATTATAGAAATATCAAAACAAGATTTGCTCAATAACGTTTTTAAATATCACGCAATTAAATACAAATCACTGCTTATCTAACTTTATTTTCGCAGACACCGAATGAAAGTCATATTGCCTCTCATTATCATGTTAACAAAGTTTACTTGTTTTGTAATAAACGCATTTGTCATGTTATTGTATCAAATAATAATAGGTCAGTCCGAACAAAAGGTTTTAATTCTGGGGTGCATGATTTCCTTAAATCATAATTGGTCGCCTAAAAAATAAGTCTTTCAAAAAAGGTGTGTAAGCTCAAGGTTTGTTTATTTTAAAACTAGAAATTTTAAACGATTGAATGAGGTTATAAAAATATGCATTAACTGGTTTTAAATCCAACGAGGCAGAGCGGAAGACAACATGTTTAAATTAAAGGAATGGTGATCTAAGCAGATACACAATGTTAGAGAGAATAGAGAGATGAAGGCAGGGGCCTATTACACAGGAGGAAAAGACATAGAGGAAGGTGCAATATGGCCATCCAAGTAAGGATAATCCACTGCTGAAAAGCTGTTCCGAAAGGGAGAAGTGGTAGTACGGTTTGCGGTAGCATCCACAAACTCGCATACCTCTAAAACCTGTGCGGGTTGCACACCCCTCGTTCCTTCTGGTCAAGCTAGCTATCCAGAGTAGTACCGGAACTGCGCAGCTTAGTTCCGGTGCTAGCCTAGATAGCTAGGAACGGAGCTCCACAGTTCCGGTACGGGTCTGTATAGCTGAATAGCTAATCACTGTCCTCGTGAATCCAACCCAATCGACAGGAAGACATCTTCCTTCAGCTCCCAATCCAGCTGGAACCAGAGTGACCCACGGGCATCACCGGTGGGATGGTCGGACTTTCGTCCTCCAGATAGGGTGTCGTGCAAGCCAAAGCAGTGGTCGACCAACTAAGAAGGAGATCTGAGACGCAATGTCCCAGGATCCTCCCTCCAGTTAGCAGGTCTCCCCCTTGCTGGACTACTAGCTGCACAAGAGGATGAGAAGACATAGGAGATGAGTGTGAAAAAAAGGCATATAACTGGAATTTCTGATATGGCCCGCCGTGGAAGACTTATGGCCAAGAAGAACCAATGGATAAAACTCTAATAATACACTGTTCATAAGCTGCAAGGTAGCATTCGTTGCAGAAATGAAAGAATCGTCAGGAAAATTAAGAGGGAAGATATACTTGTAATAGGAGTTAGAGAGGAGAAACTGGATGCATGGGTGAGAAGAGCAGATATAGATATGGAGGAAATGAACGAAAGAAAATGGAACTGGAAGATGAGAAAGAAGTAGAAGGAGAAGAGAGAGAAAGAATAGAAAATCATACACAAATAACAGAAGATGAGGATGCAATAAGGTAAGTGACAGTTATTCTTTCCTGATACTATCCAGAAGTAGATACATATTTTAATTCTTGCTGATTTCGGAATAATTTCTTATATTACGAAAGGAGGGAGTATTTTATTTTTTGTGTGCATTTTGTATAATTGGAATTATAATTGTCTGCATTTCTCAAAATAGCGTTAAAATCATAATAATTTTAATTTTGTTCGTTATAGTAATTAGAGTACACTAACACAAACTGATTAGGATGCAAAGATGAAAAGAGCTGAGATGTTGATAGGGAAGAAGAGCGTGAGGGAATGGAGGTAGAAGAAAGAAGCAGATAGAGAAGAGAGAGAAGAAAGACAATCATGCAAAAGTAACAAGATGATTGAATGAGGTCATAAAACAGGCATTAACTGGTCTTAAATCCAACGAGGCAGAGCGGAAGACAACACGTTTAAATTAAAGGAATGGTGATATAAGCAGATACACAATGATGGAAAGAAAAGAGAGATGAAGACCGGGGCCTAGAGCACAGGAGGAAAAGACATAGAGGAAGGTATAATATGGCCAACCAAGGAAGGATAATCCACTGCTGAAAAGCTGTTCCGAAAAGGAGAACCTGGTAGTATGAGCTCTACATAGTCGTACCATATTAACAAGCGGTACTTAGGTTGCTTCGCCTTTCACTGCTTGGGCACCGGTCAGAGCCATCGGTTTGCGGTAGCATCCACAAATTCGTCTACTTCTAAGGCCCGTCCGGGTTATACGCCCCTCGCTTCTTCTGGTCAAGCTAACTATCCAGACTAGTATCGGAACTGCGGAGCTCAGTTCCGGTACTAGCCTGGATAGCTGGAAAGCTAATCACTATCCTAGTGAATCCAGCCCAATCGCCAGGAAGAGACCTTCCTCCAGTTCCCAATCCAGCAGGAACCAGAGTGACCCACGAGTATCATTGGTGGGATGGTCGGACTTTCGCCCTTCAAATAAGATATTGTGCAAGCCAAAGCAGTGGTCGGTCAACTAAGAAGGATATCTGAGACGCAATATCCCAGGATCCTCCCTTTAGTTAGTAAGAGATCCCTCTTGCTGGACTACGAACTGTACTAGAGGATGAGAAGAGCAGAGAAATTAAGACACAGAAAATGAGTATGAAAAAAGGCATATAATTGGAATTTGTGATGTGGGCCGCCGTGGAAGGCTTATGACCAAGAAAACCCTATGGATAAAACTCGGATAATACACTGTTTGTAAGCTGCTTTGATAGAGCAAGGAAACATTCGTTGCAGAAATTAAAGAATTGTCAGGAAAATTAAGAAGGAAGATATACTTGTAATAGGAGTTAGAGAGGATAGTCAGTACAAGTTGTATGCATGGATGAGAAGAGCAGATATAGAGATGGAGGAAATGAACGAAAGAAAACGAAACTGGAAGATGAGAAAGAAGCAGAAGGAGAAGAGAGAGAAAGAATAGAAAGTCATACACAAGTAACAGAAGATGAGGATGCAATGAGGTAAGTGACAATTATCCTTTCCTGATACTATCTAGAAGTAGATACATATTTTAATTCTTCCTGAATTCTGAATAATTTCTCATAATTTTTCAATCATAATAATTCTTATTTTGTTCGTTATAGGAATTAGAGGACAGCCAACTAGAGCTGATTAGGATGCAAAGAAGAAAAGAGCTGAGATGAAGATAGGGGAGACGAGCGTGAGGGAATGGAGGTTGAAGAAAGGAGCAGAAAGAGAAGAGAGAGAAGAAAGACAATCATGCAAAAGTAACAATTTGAAGATAACAATTCATCTCATTTGATCTTATCCTTTTCTAATTCTTCGGGCACGGAGAAAGAAGTAGGTACGTATTTTAATTTTTCCAGACTTCCAAGTAGTTTGTCATATTACGTATTGAGGATATTTAAATTTTTTTATGTGTTAGTGATTCAGTATGAGTGAGATTGAAGAGTATAATTGCAGTTACATTTCTGCCATCAACTTTACACTCAAGGCCACTTTATGGAAGGAAATTAAAATTTCCCAAATTTTATGGCTTACAAATATATATCATCAGAGCCTGACAGAAAAATGATAATTTTGTTGAAATATGAAAGGTCTTTCAAATAATAATTTTCTTGTATTACGTGTTATTAGGCCAAACTTATTAGTTTGACGGAAAATAAGAATTGCTTCCAATCCCTACGTTTGTGAGTTTTGCCCTCGTCACTTCAAGGTCTTCTCACATATACAGTAGAGGGCGCTCCTTTTCATAAAATATAATATTCCAATAAGGACGAAACTCTAGACAAGTCACACAAAATAAATTCGTCTGGGCAACTCAAATTTAAGAGAGTTTTGCGCCATTTTATAAAAATTCATCATTTGATGTCTTTGAAAAAAAATCTTTCAAATTTTATTAGCTGGTAAAGTGCATTAAAAACCAAATGAATTTTAAGACAGAAAAGATGGTGTTGAGCAACTACGATAAAATTTGACGTGCAATTATCACCTATGATTCATGAAACCCTTTGTAAAAGTGTATTAAGTATAAAACAGTGGCGTATTAGCAATTTTAGTTCCAAGTTCGCAAAATCGACGAATCTGTCAAAGATTCGTGATGAACCTACCATAGTAATCAAGACAAGAATCCAATTGGTAGATAGAAAGAAGTAGACGTTGTTCCTTCTACATACCCCATATATCATAACATTATTTTTATGGGTACTTAAAATGAGAAACTGAAGGGCAATTTAGGCCCTTTTTTGAACCATTTGCTACCAACACAAAGTTTATTAAGTAATTTTTAAATCCCTCGAATATGCCCAAAAGGTTAAGAAATGATGCATGACATAGTGTATCAGCAAATGCTTACCATTTGTCTTTAAATATCTGTCGTATCTATTTATTTTTTCAAGTTTAAATGGAACAATTGGTATATATTTGCTTGCCCAGTATATTAATGAATGCATTGTTACTGAGATTGTTTGATAATAGGCAAATAATATAATTAATAGATGACCAATCCTCATTTCAATTTCAATGACCCAAATCGAATTCAATTGAAGCATCCTCCCATTTTCGAAACGTAATAAATTAAGCATTTTTATTGCGGAACAATAAAACATTGAGTCAGTTTCCAGGGCCCCGGGGGTTAAAATAAAATCAATTACACACGTATTGCTCAATCGAAAAGCTGCTGCACACGTTAGATACATGGAGGAGGAGGAGGCATTTGAGCGCCAGAATGAAAACAAGAGAAACTATTTAATATTCGAGAGGTGCGCTCACTTAAATATTACGTCAGAGAAAGAATATGAAATGATTTCGACTTTCCTTGCTAATAAAATGTTTCTTACAAAATGGAAATCTTATTATCTTATCTACGTTCAAGCAGAGAGCCAAGCTTCTATGTTTTGGTGTACTTACCTGCATTTATAAAGCATACTAATTTTTTTTGAAATTTTGCCCTATTGGAAAATATTGCTATTAAACAAACAATTAATAAATTTGCTGAAACGTAATTTCTGCTCTACATAGTTCGCGAATATAGAAAGCGAAAAATCAATCAAGTGAATAAGTGGTGGGAACTTAACTAAATTACTGTTATTTATTTTATCACGCTGCCACAGTAAAAAAAATCTTGGTTTTTTAAGCTGGATCTATACCATTGTCGTTGGATAACTACCTTTTTTTTATGTTACGAACTTGTCTATTTATGGCTTAATTACTTTCTCTGTTGTTGTCACATAATTACATGTACGCATTATAGAATAATTCGTCATGCCCAATTGGCCGAACTAAGATCTAACAACGTGTCTCTTTGAAAAATGTTTAGCAAAGTAAGCGTGTGCATAACAAACCGCATTCTGCTTTTTATGCATTTAAAGACAATTATCCAGAAAATGTAACATACCTGCAACGTATCGATACGATTCTGAAATTACGTACTGTTGCAAAAAATGTAAATTCTTAGCACTTATTATATAACATTACATAAAATTGTCTTGAGACAAAAAGAAGTTGAAGCGAATGCAAATAATTCTAAAATAAAAAAAAGATATGATGCTAAAATTGAAATTGTACAACCATAACTAAAGAATATATTGTAAGGGTATACCGTCCGGGTATCTCTAAAGCTACTTAGGGTACAGAGCTGTGTTAAGTATCACTTATAAATAGAACCAGTAAGAAATATATTCTCTGTTCGACCCAAACTGGTGTTTCTTCAGGTTAATTAAAAGTTGCAATAAATTCCCTCCGATGATACTATTCTTCTTACGATGCGAGACTGTATCTAACATAAACTTGGTGAAATACTCCACGAAATTTGTTGGAAAAAGCCAAGGACTGTGGATCTAATGACTTACGTTAGCAAATTTATGAATTTCTTACCATCTACAATCGGTTGAAAGTACACAATCATTTCGCTGATGCAATCATAAATGTATTGTTTATTATACTTCGCCAAAATCTCATTGATTTCTTTCCTTCTTTCTTCTGTTGAATATGTGGATGCAGTGAAGTTGTTATAAAAGCTATAGGGATCAAGTGGTGAGGGGTTCAGGGCAGAGCTATCAAAAAAATGCCAAGGAAGAGGTGGAATAAGATTCTGAAAGAAAACTGGGTTTGCAATTGGAACCATGGCGTAATTTGTAAATTTGAAAATGTATTTACCATCTACAATTTGTCGAAGGTATTTTATCTCGGTAATTGAATCGTAAGTTAGTTGTCAGTTATGCTTCGCCAGAATCTCCTTGATTTCTTCCCACGCTTTCTGTTGAATATGTGGATGCTATCCCAATTCGGAAAGGCAGAAAGACATCGTAATAGAAGACGTATCAAATTCCGCCAGGAGAAACAGGAAGCTCTCTGAAACTATTTCGTCTAGACTCAATGTATCAGTTTCGCTGTTGGTTCCCAACTCGTGATTCTTCAGGTTGATCAAAAGTTGCAGGAAATCTCCTCAGGTGACTCTATTTTCCTCAAGATACGAAACTGTATCTAACATAAACTTGGAGAAGTAATCAACGGAATTTTTTGGGAAAGGCAGCAGCTTGAGTTGCCTGGATAAACTTTGGAAGGAGAAGAGGAATGTGATCTTGATAAGTCGGTTGGTTTCAGTCATTGCGTGCCTCAGCGTTTTAAAAATGACGGCTTCCGGATCTTTAAAGGAGTTGCAGTCTATGCCGAACGCGCACGAACCAATGACATCCGTCGTGTAAAACGATGTAAATTCTTTGACATTTAATGGTTTTGTTTCCAGGGCGTAACTGTAGACTTCTTTTTCCATTTGGGGGCCGCAGCTTAGGACTATCTCAAACATGGACTTTATTTTTCCGGTCGTGAACGTGGGTGTCAACCTGGCCCTTAAATTTTTCCACCTGTCGCCTTCGATGGTGAATAGATAAGCACTTATTGGTTGGTCCTTTTCGTTGTAGTAGAAACCTCTCGAGTGGAAATGACGGAAGTCCTTTGCCCAAATAAGCTTGGTGATTTCTGGGTCTATCGGGATGAATATGGGTGAAAGCAAAGAGTACGCTCCACCGTAACGTAGGCCCTTTTGTTTAAGTTGTTGGTATAAAGTCCTGTATTGAATTCTCAGGGATTTATTGTAGGTAATCGGATTTTTTAAGGATCCGAACGGGATGCTGCCTTCCAATGAGGGTATTTTTCTTTTCTCCCAATACATGAGGCATTTTTTCATGTACATTATAAGAAATGAAGCGAATATTAACAATACCGATACTACTAGTTTGATATACATAGTTAACTGAAACAAAAATGTTATTGTTAAGAATGTTGTAAATCATGGTGTTTACTCTCGTCGTAACTTGTAGTGATTTCGTATTTTAATGCTAAAAGGACGCGTTTCTTTTTATCAAAATTTTAAGATATTAACTGCAGGTACTTGAAATGTCTTAGAATAATAAAGAAACAGAAAAAAACTTAAATATTTATAAATGAAACTCTTTCTTGAAACTGGTTGTAACTTGCTGTGGTCATTAAAGGCGAGCAAATTACTTATAAATGAAACAAGTACAAGTCCAAGTAGCTTTCATATAATTCAGATAAATACAAGTCCATGGATAGTACAAGTATTTTATAATCGATTGTTATTAAGTACAGTAATTACAAGTACTTTATAACTACCTTTATTCTGTACTATATAATATTGATGGCAAAAGCTCTGAAATCTGAACTTTCTTGTATATTACGACAAAAACATATTTTTGAGTGTGTGTGTGTTGCAGTTATTCAAGACGACATATACATAAAAAAATCAGGATTAATGTATTAAACAAATACAAGTTTCAATTAAATCACTACCAGAAAGTAAATAAAGCACTAACTTTAACTCACTACAAAGAAGTAAATGAAGTCAGAAGTAAGTAGTAAAGGTTCGATAGATGGTTGCTTGAATTCTCTCATTTGGAATTCCTGGATATTGTAGAAACAGAAATATCAGGAACATACGCAAAATTAAAAAAAAAACTCGACGTTCTACATTGACCGACAGACACCTACAAACTTCAGGATAAAGTAGTTATACTCATCAGGTTTTATTTCTAATGTAAAAAACAACAACATGAAAATATGAAAACTGTAAGATAACAGCAAAACATTCTAGTCAAGAATTAACTTGGAGAAAAGACATCAATAAACTCTGGCATGTGCCTTGGCAAGGAGCGGAACAAATTTTGAATTAGTTCTTGAGGAATATTTTAATATTCGTCTTGGAGCACGTTTCTAAGATTAGCCAGAGTTTCTGATTGGTTTGGTCGATTTCTCACTCTGTGTTGAAGATCATCCCAGAGGTGTTCGGTGATATTCACATGTTAGCCTTTCTAACGTATCGATTCCTACATCCTCCAAGTAATTACTCACAATTTTTGCAGTATCTGCCCTTGCATTATCATACGTAAGCAAGAATTCATTTCCTATGAGTGGAACAAATGGAACAACAGCTTCTGCCAACATATTCCCTATATACCTACTAGCAGTCAGGCAACCATTGATGATAATAAGATCAATTCACGCTTCAAATGGAACTCCAGCTCAAACCGTAACTCCGCCACCTCCAAAGCTTTTTCTTTGGAACGGGCAAGCTCGAACAAATCTTTTATTGCTTGTCTCCGGACTCTTCAACCACGACTGAAGAGAATTCGGTTTCAGACTTATATGGTCCAATGTCGTTGGAACGAGCAAAATGTAATTGGTTCCTAGTGTGTCTAGGATACAACTCAGGTCTTTTTGCTAGAATTCTTGCAGTATGTGACCTTGCATCATACATAAGCAAGAATTCATTTCCTATGAGTGGAGCAAATGGAACAGCAGCTTCTACCAATATATCCTGCATATACGTACTAGCAGTCAGGGAACCATTGATGATAATAAGATCAACTCACGCTTCAAATGGAACTCAAGCTCAAACCATAACTCCGCCACCTCCAAAGCTTTCTCTTTGGAACGGGCAAGCTCGAACAAATCTTTTATTTCTTGTCTCCGGACTCTTCGACCATGAGTGAAGAGAATTCGGTTTCAGACTTATATGGCCCAATGTCGTTTGAACGAGCGAAATGTAATAGGTTCCTACTGTGTCTAGGATACAACTCAGGTCTTCTTGCTAGAATTCCATCTTCATTGAGGCGCCTTCTAACTGTTTGTTCGCTAAAATCCACATTGCGCACCTCTTCCAAGCGATATCTAGCAGCGATGGCAGTTGCATGGCGATTTCTCAATAGTTCCTTGACATTTTTTGCGTAGTGGACCTTTTGCGACCGGAGCCAGCACGATGTGAATAACTACTAGTCTCTAAAAAATAATGAAAAGTTTTCCGTACCACCATGATTCACAACATGCTTAACAATAACATTTTTGTTTCAGTTAACTATGGATATCATATTAGTAGTACCGTTATTGCTAATATTCGCTTCGTTTCTTATAATGTACGTGAAAAAATGCGTCATGTATTGAGAGAAAAGAAAAATGCCCTCACTGGAAGGCAGCATCCCGTTCGGATCCGATTACCTACAATAAATCCCTGGAAATTCAATACAGGACTTTATACCAACAACTTAAACAAAAGGGCATACGTTACGGTGGAGTATACTCTTTGCTTTCACCCGTATTCGTCCCGATAGACCCAGAAATCACCAAGCTCATTTTGGCAAAGGACTTTCGTCACTTCCACTCGAGAGATTTCTACTACAATGAAAGGGACCAACCAATAGGTGCTCATCTATTCGCCATTGAAGGTGACAGGTGGAAAAATTTAAGGGCCAGGTTGACGCCCAAGTTTACAACCGGAAAAATGAAGTCCATGTTTGAGATAGTCCTAATCTGCGGCCGCCAAATGGAAAAAGAAGTCTACAATTATCCCTTGGAGGCAAAACCATTAAATATCAAAGAATTCACGTCGTTTTACACGGGGGATGTTATTGGTTCGTGCGCGTTCGGCATAGACTGCAACTCCTTTAAAGATCCGGAAGCCGTCATTTTTAAAACGCTGAAGCACGCAATGACCAAAACCAACCGACTTATCAAGAGCACATTCCTCTTCTCCTTCCCGAATTTATCCGGGCAACTCAAACTGCTGCCTTTCACAAAAAATTACGTTGATTACTTCACCAAGTTTATGTTAGATACAGTCTCGTATCGTGAGAAAAATAAAGTCACCCGAGAAGACTTCCTGTAACTTTTGATCAACCTGAAGAATCACGAGTTGTGAACCATTAGCGAAACTGATGCATTGAGTCTAGATGAAATAGTGATTTCTAGCAGAAATAGCAGTTGCATGTCGATTTCTCAATTGTTCCTTTACATTCATTGCGTGGTGGACCTTTTGCGACCGGAGCCAGGACGATGTGAATAACTACTAGTCTCCAAAAAATGATGAAAAGTTTTCCGAACTCTTGGCATGCCCAATATACCAAGAGTTTCCGAAACGTAAACATCTTCTTACTCCTTGCGGTAAATAACATTAAGTCAAAAAGTAATAGCCAAACTTACAAGTATTCCAATGCACATATAATGACAAACATTCATAAATATAAAAATTGGAATCAATTTGTAAAAAACATATATTGTCGATATTTATAGGGTGGCCACTTTTTATGCAGATCAGTGTATTAAGTGAATTTGTTGGTTCTAAAAGTAATTGCAAGTAGGGACCCAAACATAGAAGAACAATCTCGTTTTCACGTACTTACTATACACGTATTCCTTTTACAAGTACAAGTATCCTAGGTCGAGTTTTTAAATACAAGTCCAAGTACTATCGCCAGTTGCATAAATTAAATAATAAGTATAAGTCCTAAAAAAGTACTTAATGCTTGTACTTAAAACAGGAAGTATATGCACAGGAAGGCGATGAAATCTAAGTTTTAACCTAAATCATTTTTAATTCAAAAAATTGTCTAAAGTTTGCAGTATGTCTTTGAATCTTTCTAAGCAGTTAGTATCATGAAATGAAAAGATAATTTCTAATTCGATTTCATTACTTGTTGCAAATGTAACTAACCAGGAAAGAAAATTAATTAAACTGTGAACATAACAACTGCCGTAGATAAAAACAGTTAATTGAAAACGAAAAAGGTCTATCATTTAAAATAAATATATAGGAAACATTGAGTTTCACAGGACAGTTTTTCTATCGACTCTAGAAACGGCTCGACTTTCGATAAAATTATCGCAGATTATTTGCGCTGCGCTTTTTCAAATCGAAAGCCGCATTTGCCTATCTGCTGCCTCCGACGTATTACTAGTGGCGCGAATCAACCGCAACCACGTGGGCATGCAGTGTGCAGGAAGGCAGTAAAAACAAGAACCAGCCTGTTCAATTGCTGTGAAATGACATTGGACTTTTATGTGCGAGGAGTAGGCCATGCGACACGGCAAACTTTGAATCAGATCGGTTCGTTTAGAGGGAAAACTATAATGACTAGGTAATCGAAAACCATTGGTGCAGGGATGTTAAAATTACCATTTGGACGTGACCTCCTTCATTTTCTGTTAGAGTAGGCACACGAAATGAAAATTGATTGTTAATGAAAAGAAGTTTGTGCCTTTGCTTGTCTTTTCAGTTTGATTTCTTTTTTTACAATAACCAGTACGAGAACTTAGTAAACAACAATTAAAGTCATGTATTATTAATAACATACGCGTGTGGAACTGAAAATACAAAACATTTATATAGGGGGGTAGCTGGTTTGCTTACTTGTATTTTTAGTGGCGAATCCTTACTATACAGGATATTGCAAGAAAACCTATATCAAATTTCGTCTAAAAATCACCATAAACGAGTAGTCCATAAAGTTGTGACCAGGAAAAGTAAAGAAGTCAATAAGATATTCTTTTATATAAATAATTAAATAATAATTTATTAAAAAGTGAGTGACATCCCAGTTATTATTTTCATGGTTTAATACTCTTGTTTACTTGATTTGATTCATGTGGTAGAATAGAATAATGACCTCCCAGTTGTATTTTTAACGTAATTTCCGCGTTAATGCGTTCCGAATACATCGTACATCTGGCCGGTAAAAAGCTCGCATTCGCAAAAACCGCACGACAATCAAAAAATTGCCCAAAAATAAAAACAAATCGCCACTAATAACGTTCAGAAATTACACTGAAATCATGGACACTGATTATCTCACACCCCGGCTACAAATCAGTGCCGCAAAAAAAAAAGGATGACCACTCGTGTAATTTGTCCCACACATAAGTAGCCACTTACAATCCCTTGTGTGTCATTTTATCGTCCCGTTCTCTGACCGCCCCGTCCTTGTCGGGCACACGGAGGTATTCAGGCCGTTTCTATTTGTCAACCATCCGACACATAACATCACGTTGCGAAGGTCTGTAATTTTATAAACGCGCATACTATATGAAACCGAACACATGTTCATGTCATACGTTTGTTTGATCGGAATGTTTATTGATGGATGTGTGTGGCTAATATTTTCATTTCGAATTCTTTTCCGATTCTAAAACATTTTCCTAAAACTGTATTAAGTGAACCAAAACAAATAAAGTGCATTTACCTTTGCAAATCACGCTGATAATATAATCGGGATGAATCTACGTATTTGTTTAACTATCTCGGATCTTATTAATTAACGCAGCCGTAAGAGCGGCACGATGAGTTTCTCGCAAAATCATCAATAATCTGCACATCTTCCATCTGATAGCATATACGTCGTCGTGGTCAAGATCATGGATCACTGGATGGTATTATTCCAGAACACATATTTGACGTTGCTAATGAGTGCGTGCGGAGCCCCGCTGCGCCGATCGGCCAAGACGCTGCGACTGGGAACTTCACCTATTGTTACCGCTAAAGACAATGTGTGGTCCACTTAATACTTCGATCCGTACAAGTTGTAAAAATATATTATCCTGGCTGTACTGGGTCAGAGAAAACGCTGTACTCATTTGTTTAAAAGGAAGTAACGTATCTTATTAGCGAAGCACGCGCAAAGCCGCAAAATCGATTTGAGTTATGCACCAGGAAAAGAACATTCTTTATTTATGTAGACTGCAAAGTTATATCTTTAATTACTATATCTAAGTTTAATTCAATCAAATGTGTACCATTTAGAGGCCTTAAATTTATTCCAAATTCATAAAACACTGTGTTTGACAATTTATTCATTTATATCATCACTATATATACTTCTGAAGTATGTTAGTTGAGAGAGATAGTGACGATGCTTGGTTATCTGACACAACTTAAATGTGAGTAGGTATCATTATTACATTCCACCAAAAGCTCTTAATATGCCAATCTGATATCCAAAGATGATAATAATTCGAAATGTTTATGGAATGTAGTTAATACTCTCCTTAATAAAAAAAAATAAATAAAATATTTATTCTGCCCGAATTTTCAGATTAGCCAATGACTTCAACTTGTTCTTCTCCACGGACATTTTGAAAAAACTATCTAACCTAATTCAGAACGGCTGAACTATGAAGGCTGTACAGTTGTTAGTAATTCTATCTTTCTATATCCAGTTTCTCCGTACGATATAGTCAATAAAAAAAAAAATAAAAATAAAAAGTCTTCTGGTTTTGATGGAATTTCAGTTTGTGATCTCAAAAAGTGCATTCTTGCTCTGTGCAAGCCATTATGTGATCTATATAATGCTGCCATTGAAACAGGAAATTTCCTAACATCCCAAAGCTTGCAGAGATCAAACCATTTTATAAAAGTGGAGATAAAAATCATTTCAACAATTTCAGTCCCATAAGCCTCCTTTCAGTTTTCTCTAAGCTTTTTGAAAGCATTTTGGCCAATAGATTTTATAAGTTTCTATCAAATAATAATTTCTTTAGTGACTTCCAACATGGCTTTTTATCAAGAAGCTCTACAGAATCAGCAGTTTTGGCTTTTGTTAGTCACATCTTCTTGGCGATAGAGAGGCAAGAGATAGCCTGCGACTTATTTCTCGACCTCTCCAAAGCCTTTGATTGACATTGTTCTGCGGAAGCTAGACCTTGCAGGTACTAGAGGAACTGCAAATAGACTTATGAAGTCCTTTCTTTCTAATCGCGGACAAAGGATAGTCTTGTATCACCATAATCAAGAAAACAAATCGGACATTCTGAACTGTTCCAGTATAGGTATGCAGGGTGTGGCAGAACTGACTGAACAGTTTGGAGCGGTTAATGTTCAGACTGTGGTGGGGAGAGACTGATTCACCTGGTCTCATTTTGTTCCGCCAGTCACCCCATTTTAGTAGTTAATATGGTTTAGTCCGGAGAATATCGAAGCTTTGCCGTACAGACGTATTTCGAAAACAACCAGTCTGTGATTGCGACGCAAAGAGCTTTTCGGCGACGATTCAACATTCCGCGAAACAACGCCGTTCCTAATGCAAACACAATTCGGTCATGGGTTAGGCGGTTGAAAGAAACTGGTAGCACGGTTAGAAGAGGTACACATGGCCGACACAGGTCCATAAGAACACCGGAAAATGTGCAGCTGGTGAGAGCAGCAATTTGAGCAGTCGCCAAAACTTCTGCTCGAAAGCATGCTGTTGCTTTAGGAATGTCAGACCGCAGTCTGAAGAGGATTCTTCATTTAGATTTGCAGTTTCATCCTTTCAAAATGATGGTGACACAGGAATTAAGTGTAGCAGATTACGCCAACCGCAGAAATCTGTGTGAGCAAATTCTTGCACAGATCCCTCCCAGAGCAGCTTTCTTCAGTAGCGACGAGGCACATTTCCATCTCACTGGAGCTATGAATAAGCAAAATTTCTGTTATTGGGCTGAAAAGAACCCCCGAATGATTCATGAAACACCGCTACATTCCCCTAAACTAACGGTGTGGTGTGCCATATCACAATTCGGTGTGATAGACCTGTACTTTTTTGAGGAAGAAGGCGAGACAGTGACCGTGAATACCGAACGTTATGTTTCAATGCTAAAAAAACTTTCTGCAGCCAAGAATGGTAGAGATTGTTGAAGAAGAGGAATTGGGGGAGGTGTGGTTCCAACAGGATAGGGCTACAGCTCACACAGTCCGAAATTCACTGAATGTTTCGAGGGAAATGTTTCCCGGACGTCTGATCTCTCTGAAAGGTGATGTGAGGTGGCCGACGCGGTCACCAGATTTAAGCATTTTGCGATTTCTTTCTTTAGGGATACCTGAAGGAAAAAGTGTTCAAAAATCACCCTTGCACCCTACCAGAACTGAGGGACCGGATTATTGAAGAAATTAATGCCATACCGCGCGATATGTGTAAACGATCTGTACAAAACTTCAGACAACGTCTCCAACAGTGTATTGCTGCTAAAGGCCGCCACCTCGAGGAGATTATTTTCAAAACTTGAATATAATATGGTATAATAATATGGTTTTTACTGTTGAAATTGAAAATAAAAACAGTTTTTCTCGATATATATCCGTTAATTTTCTATAACCCCTCAAAACTGCTTAATCGGTTCTGCCGCACCCTGTATATATCAATGATATAAGTAAGGTATTTAACTCATCCGACAGAGTAAACATATTCAACTATGCCGATGATTCCAACCTCAAATATAGATCAGATGGTCTCCAAAGGTAGTGCTTCTGTTGAAAATATCACGAAATGGTGTTCAAGAAACGGTCTTCTTACAAACAACGATAAATCTAAATGTATCGTATTTGGTACTGGTAGACCTAAGATATCCTGTCCAACTGATATTTGTTTAGAAAACAAAACTTTTAATGTAGCGGATGGCAATAAACTTTTAGGTATTCATTTTGATCCACACTTGAAACGGAAGCTCTGTCAGTGAAATCTATAAGATCAGCAAAGAATGTTTTGTTCTTAGAATTTTATCTAAAACTTTTAAAAAAGAAGGAGTTGCCGCTACGTACTATCCTCAGGTATACTCTCGTTTGCAATGTGGGGTGATCCCTCTAATATAGATGAAATTTTTATCATTCAAAAAAGGGTAATAAGAATAATGTTTAAAATGAAAATGCGTGATTCTTGTCGTAATGTATTCAAATGAAATAAAATATTAACAATTTATGGTCTGTATATATATAAATGTCTTGTTTATTTATCAAACAATTTAAATCTCTTCGATAAATATCTTATTAAAACACTTACAGCAACAGAAAACAAGGATATTTCGAATATCCGAAACATAGGCTCACATTAACGAAGCATACTTATGAATAGGTATAGCTGTTTAAAGTTTTTTGAAAAACTCAAGTCATGAAGGACCTTATACTTTGAGTATGTGTACGAGTATGCGAGTGTGAGATCTATTAATATCATGAATATTTCGAATATAGTAGCTTTATTACTGACTATACTTAATATATTTTTTTTAAATATATTCTATTACGTTTTCAACATTTTGTATTTGTGCATTCATGTATCTATACATATGTATTTTGAAAGAAATAAATTACTTACTTACTTATACTAATCAATTCGATATCAGTCAAACCATTCATATTATATATAATAGATTCATCGAAGCTCAATATCCCGTAGAGCAAAAAATAACATCGAATGTGATTCTGTAGAATAGAAAATCCAGGGACACCTGCACATATTTTTTTAGCTCTATGATAGAACTATTTAATTAATTTTTTAAGCAACCTCTTGAATTTCGCCAATGAATTAAAATATATATATTTTTTATAAGTTCTTAGAACGAAATATAAAAATCAATTGTGCGTTATGTTTATTTAAAAATTAGAGGAAACCCTATATCTTTATATATTAATGATCAATATTTTTTCTAATGTTACCCAGGGTCCTTTCGTAAATCTATGAAATGAATTTTGACCAACTTCTTGGAACTGGTAATTGAATTAAAATTTAAGTATTGTACCTCCTTGTATAGAAAAAAATAAATTCATGCAAGAAAAAAGGAGGAACGAAACACAAAAGCGTTGCGGGAACTGGTAATTATGATGTCTGCGTTCAACGTTACAACTACGGAATAATCCATGTAAGTGGCCAAGGTCCCAATCGTATTATCACATCTGTATGCATACACGCAGAAGACATTAGTAGTTATGAAAATCAATACGTACAACACGTTATTAATGTGAAATTATACAATTTTGATGTGTACACTATTGGAGACAAGTGTTACTTCTGTTGATTTAAATGAGGCAATTATACTAAGTATAGAGCAGAACGTCTAAAACTATAGGTATACAATTTAATGTATTCATTTATTATTACTAGACAAAGTAAAGTATGTAGGATACGTTATAAGAAACTCGTAATTAAAGATGATTAATTATTCACTCAACTCAGCCACGCCATACCGGACTACTTTGTGACCGTTTTATTTTTTAACAGTTTAATTAGGTGTATTTCACCTGAAGTGGACAACGACTAAATTGTCGAAAATGAGACGAACGCACGGGTTTAGAACCGTTACCCCTTTGAAGAAGGAAAAAATTACAGAAAACATTTGTCGTATTTCCCTCTTCTCTTAGATAATTGATGGGTAATTTGTACGATACTGAAATAGACTTTACTTTTCCCAGAAATTACTGTAAAATTAAATGAATATGTAATAATTTCATTCGTTCCTATATTTTTCGATTACAGATTCAATTCAACCCGCACCCGTTACTTTCCGTTTAAATATCGAATTAAATTTGTACGCAACCCTGTTCCGGAAAACTATTTTTCCATGAAACATAATGACTTAATAAGTACCTACATACAATGCTCTAATTAACAACGGAATACATGGAATACATCACAAACCGAAACACATTCTACAGTTTCATTTAAAATGTACCTCTAATCCCTGGATTTGTTTTTTTTTTTAATATAAGTGTTCTCAAAATTTTTACTCAATTCAATGGAGAAGTTCTCCATTTTGTTTAAAAAAAAAATAAAGTTAAAATAAGCTGATGTAAGACTGTGAAAGAATTATTAAAATACCTTAAAAAATAACCCAAGAGTGCAAAGATGCGTTTCCGAGCGGAGTGACGTCATTTCTCCTATTTCAGCAAATTATCTCTTTGGCTCTTTACAAATTCTACTTCCATTTTAATGCAAATACACAGAAACTAAATACCAAACAATGTACACCATACGTCAAATTAAACGAATCAGCTATACGAAAAAGTGAAGTCATAAGCGAATCGTTCCTGCTTAAAACACGACAACTTTAAAAACTTATTTCTCCATTATTTACACGTGAATTTAAAACAAAATCACAGGGCAGATACTTTTGGTGTATATTTTACTATTATTTAAGAAAATGTTCTATTTCGAAGATGAGGAAACTTCTGCATTCAATTCATTTAGGATTTAGAAATATGTGCATACGTTAAAGTTTTCGATAAAGATTTTTGATGATGTGACGACTCATATAATTGAATGACCATAAAACTAAATGCTGGCAGAATAATATCGTAAAATGGCCATGTAAGGCAAACACGTTTCATTCGAAAATCGGAAGTCAGAAAAAGTAGCACCCTAATATGTACCTAAAAATGGTTTTGAAATAAAATCAAAAGGCGATAATTCCAAAAATTGTATCAAATAAACCAATCCATTAAAAATTCCCACTTAAGCTGATGTTTGACATTTTACTTTCTTAAATGAAAATACAAAAAAAAGTGAATGAAATACACTGGATTATTGAAAAACTCCTTTTCATTTCTTCTTTCGGTCCCTCCGGAGAAAAAAAAAATGTAAAAAACAAAAGACAACCGAGAAGTTTTTAATTTTCTTCTTCGAAAACAAAAAAAAAGTCAAACCCAAAAAGATGATCGGTTTCACAGCTCATAAAATGAAAAACAAAAGACCCTTGATTGGAATAATTATTATTTTACGGGTATACTAACGAAAGTTGATCCGAAACAAAAGACGATCGATTTTGTTATGACAAATATTCCATTTATGCATTTGTTTACCCAAAGTCAACAAAACTAAAAGACGATCGTTCATAAGAAAACTGTTGACTTGCATTTCTTCATCGAAGGGAAAAATAATGACGACCGGTTTTACGAAAATTTCCTCATTCTTTTTTTTCACAAGAAAAACACGTAAACAAAAGGCAATCGTTTCAAGTTGAATTTCAACTAACGAATGTCCAACAGTTATTGTAGTCCTGGGTGGCTGTGGAATCAAACATTTTTAATTAATTTTTGTTTCAAATTGCAATAAGACGTTAAATACGTAAACAAGAATTTATATGTTGTTTGACAATCAACTTAAAGTCAACCTAAATTCCTGACGAATTTTATCCTACTATCATAACAAAACGAAAAACAAAAGCAAGACGATTTTCTTTATAAGAAGACGAAAAACAAAATAAAAGACGATCGCACGCTCTCACAACTCAATTCTCTATATTTTTGTTCATAAAAAGAAAAACAAAGAAATTCTATGAATTTCGTACATGCACGACTATTATTCTTTTCTTTTTGCAGAAAAACTGGTGAAAGTCGATCAGAAAGGAAAAAAGAAATGAAAACAAAAGACGATCGAGTGTTCAACTGACAAACATTTCATCAATTCATCCGAAAGGACAAGAAAACAAAAAGACGATCAACTGTTTTTTCATAAAAAATGCCAAAAAAAAAACAAAAGACGATCGTTTCGTGACGAATTTAAGCTACTTAGTTCATAACAAGACGAAAAACAAAACAAAAGGCGATCGATCGGTTTCCCAGCTCATTTCTATCTTTCTGTTCATAAAAGGAAAACCAAAGAAATTTCAAAGAATTTCGTTCATGCATAATTGTTATTCTTTTTTTTGCAGAAAAACTAGCGAAAGTCGATCAAAAAGGAAAAAATAAGTGAAAACAAAAGACGGTCGAGTGTGCAACTGGCAAACATTTCATCAATTCATCCGAAAGGACAAGAAAACAAAAAGACGATCAACTGTTTCTTCGTAAAAAATGCCAAAAAATAAACAAAAAACGAAAGACGATCGTTCCAAGGCGAAAAACAAAAACAAGACGGTTTCTTTATAACAAGACGAAAAACAAAAGACGCAATTTCAACGTCCTGCCTCATAATAAGACAGAAAAACAAGAACAAGACAACTTTCTACATAAGAAAATGATAAACAGAAACAAAAGACAATCGGTCTCACAGCTAGATTCTACATTTTTTTTCATAAAAAGAAAAACAAAGAAATTACGACGAATTGGGTTCGAATAATTGTTATTCCTTTTTTTTTTGTAGAAAAACTAGCGAAAGTCGATCAAAAAGGTAAAAAACTGAAAACAAGAGATGATCGAGTGTGTAACTGGCAAATGTTTCATCAATTTATCCGAAAGGACAAGAAAGCAAAAAGACGATCAACTGTTTTGTAAAGAAACTTTTGACTTTCATTTCGTCATCGAAACCAAGAAAACAAAAACAAAACAAAAAAACAAAAGACGAATGACGAATTTCATCTACTTATTTCATAACAAGACGAAAAACAAAAACAACACGATTTTCTTTATAAGAAGACGAAAAACAATAGACGACAAATGCAACTTCCTACCTCATAGTAAGACAGAAAAAACAAAAACAAGACGACTTTGTACATAAGAAGACCATAAGCAGAAACAAAAGACGATCGGTCTCAGCTCGATTCCATATTTTTTTTTTCATAAAAAAATAAAGAAATTACGACGAATTGGGTTCGAATAATTGTTATTTTTTTTTGCAGAAAAACTAGCGAAGTCGATCAAAAAGGAAAAAATTGAGAACAAGAGATGATCGAGTGTGTAACTGGCAAATGTTTCATCAATTCATCCGAAAGGACAAGAAAACAAAAAGGCGAGCAACTGTTTTGTAAAGAAACTTTTGACTGTCATTTCGTCATCGAAAGCAAGAAAGAAAAAACAAAACAAAAAACAAAAGACTACCGTTTCATGACAAATTTCATCTACTTATTTCATAACAAGGCAAAAAACAAAAACACCATGGTTTTCTTTATAAGAAAACGAGAAACAAAAGATGCAATTTCAACTTCCTGCCTCATAGTAAGGCAGAAAAACAAAAACAAGACGATTTTCTACATAAGAAGACGATTAACAAAAATAAAAGATGAACGGTCTCACAGCTCGATTCTATATTTTTTTTCATAAAAAAACAAAGAAATTACGACGAATTTGGTTCGAATAATTGTTATTCTTTTTTTGCAGAAAAACTAGAGGAAGGAAAAAACTGAAAACAAGAGATGATCAAGTATGTAAACTTTTGACTTTCATGTCGTCATCGAAAGCAAGAAAAAAACAAGAAAAAAACAAAAGACGATCGTTTCATGACGAATTTCAGCTACTTAAACAAAACGACTTTCTACATAAGAAGACCATAACCAGAAACAAAGGACGATCGGTTTCACAACTCGATTCTATTTTTTTTTTTTTTCATAAAAAGAAAAACAAAGAAATTGCGACGAATTTGGTTCGAATAATTGTTATTCTTTTCTTTTGCAGAAAAACTAGCTAAAGTCGATCAAAAAGGAAAAAGCTGAAAACAAGGGATGATTGAGTGTGTAACTGACAAAAATTTAATCGGTTCTTCCGATAGGACAAGACGACAAAAGAAAAGTTTAACGACAATTTCGATTGGTTGCTTCGTAAAAATAGCCAAGAAGAAAAACAAAAAACAATCGAATTTAAATTTATAATTAGAGTAGGCTATGAATTTTTAATTAGATCGGCAATACCAACTGTTGACAGCTTAATTTGAATTTGAATTGTCAACGTGAGGCTTTTGAAAATATGAAACGGCGAGTTTAACAGTTGCTCCGAAGCCGGGGGCGAACATTTGCAATGAATGTCAATAAACTGTCTTATTTCTTAGTGCTTCATTTCCTTTAAATAAAAGCAATGGAACATGAGAATCCTAAACGTCAAAATATTTACATAACCTCTAATTTACACAGCGAGTTGATTGGCAAGGTAAGCAATCGTACAAAAAAAATGTCGCCTACTTTAATTATAAATTTAAATGATCGCGTGGTACCTGTTTCATACCAAGACAGAAAGCCAAAGCAAAAGATTTTCTTCGACTTTTTTTGCACAAAAAAGACGAAAAAACAAAAGATGGCGATTTCAAGTTCTTAACTCATAACAAGACAGAAAAACAAAAACAAAATAACTTTTTTCATAAGGCGGAGAAAAACAAAAACGAAATTTAATCTTCACGTGGCCTTTAACAAAATTTGTTTAGAATTTTTTTAGATGCGATAATAATCCTTTTTCTGCGTAAAAATACTTCGTTCTAAGTTTACTTTATTTCGTTCTCTTCGTCACATTAGAATTCATTTATAATTCTTTCAACTTCTTTAACTCATCATTATTTTTGAACGATTAACGAAAGAGACCAAAAGCACACCTTGTGGTGATTAATACCGGGTAGTTTTTTAAATTTTTTATCATGAAATTTGAAAGGCATGTCTTCGTTTAACTGAAGGAATGTCACTGCACTTCTTGAGGTTATTTTAGAGTAAAATTAAGACTCAATGCCGTCCAAATAAGGTAAGAGTTGATAAAAAATTTAAAAAATCATCTGGTATAATTATGTGGCACCTAAATCTTTATTTAACGTTTCCTAAGAGAGCGTGTGGATATAACCAAATATGTGTTATTCACTGCGCAGAATCACTCACCATTTCTTGGGCAAGAATATCAAACAACAGACAAAAAACCTTGGGACTACTAAAGATGCTGTACAATTTAGAGTGTACAAAAAATTGTACAATTCCTTCTATAATAAATTGTATAATATAAATTAACTACTGCGCCTTTATAACTCTTTCTTATAAAAATCTTATCTCTTCCTTTATCAGACAAACTCCATCATAAATTTGTATTGAGAGAAAGCTGTCCCATTCAAGACTGTACCGACCTAGTTTGACGATAGACCATGATTCAGTTCTCAGTCTACTAACCACTGCGCCTTTATAACTCTTTCTTATGAAAATATTATCTGTTCCTCTATCAGACAAACTCTACCTAGATTTGTACTCAGAGAAAGATCTCCCATTCGAGACTTTACCGACATAGTTTAACGGTAGATCATGATTGAGTTCTCAGTCTAACATTTTACTTTTACCTGTATATTGAAATGCCTTTATCCAATGAAAATGAATATCTCTTCTAATTTATCCACTTTTTTCTCCTAAAACCGATTTCCATTTGAAATCAGCATTCACTTGCTTCCTCATATCTTTGTAAGAATTCTTTTATTTATCGTATAATTCCCGAGAAGCCTTTAACTTTTTAATTCTATAGATCCTGATGATGCTTATTTATTATGTCGCGTTCGGATGACTTCTTTTTTTATATTTAACTTTCCCTGCACGATCTTTTCTATGAGTTAATTTCACTTAAACAAATGTTTGTCGATGCAAATGAATTAAAAGACTAAAAAAAACTCTTTGCTTTGTCTACTGTATATAAAAATTTAAAATTACGTAACTTACAAGTTGTAAACACACTGGCTTTAATTAGTATTAAAAAAAATGAAAGTATTTTGTAAATAATATGAAACTTTTCGGTAAATTCATATTTTCTCGAACTTTGATGCGTCGGAGCTGTTTACAGTTTAATACTTTTTAGGAATCGGTGGCATCACGTTTATGCACGCGCTTCATAATCTAATAAACCGCAATTCCAGAATCTAAATAAAAGAAAGAGGAGAGAGAGGAACGGAGACGGGAATATATGATTCAATTAGCATCACATTAAATTGGCGGAGGATCGTGTCAGATTAGTGGACTGTTTAAATTAGGTCTGATTAGTGCTGCCCCTCACGGTCGCCTAATCCGCCGCGAGCCTTTGGACTTCCCCTATTCTTCGTTCTGTGCTCCTCACTGCTTCACCACCTATACGTAGTAGTTAGTTGAATTCAACATCGGTTTCATTATCACCATGTATATGCAAACTAAACAAAGTTATGGAGGTCGAAATGAAAACGAAATCCCGCACACAAAAAGAAATTCCATATTATCTGCCGCATGCTTGGATTTACGGTAACAAAATAATTTTTTTTTTGGGTTAATTTTATTCTAGATAAATTAAAACGGCCCCCGTTGAATACACAGGAAACGCAAACTGCGGTTGAGTATTTTTGGCGAAGCTAAGATGAAAGTATACTTGCTTAAGCGTTGAATATATTCATGAATCGCATTACGGTTCTAATTCCGTCAGGTTTACCGATATTAATCTGATATGAATACAGTTAAGATTTCGGGGTGAATGTACATATGAATGTATAATGCGTGTGCAGATGTAGCATTGTTCGACTGTAATGTGGATTATTGATTCCATTCCAGATCTCGGTCTGTGCGTGTGTGCTATGCTATTAGTGTGGGCCACCCCCATCCCAGCTTCCCCATGGACACAACTATGTGGTTATTCCTCCACGGTTCAACTATGTTTTAAGATATTCCTTGAGAATATATTCTTCCAGGCATCTTCAAAAAATACCCATAATCCATATTGTCAAATGGTATCTATGGTCTCTGATTCTTAACAAAATATTTCTATGAAATGCTGTGTGTAGATACTTCGCCTCTACACTTCACGTTTGCTTTAAGTACATTAGTTTAAATGATCTTCAAAATAATTTACTCTTTTACTCATTGATATCATGTAATTTCCAATTCTCATCAGCCATCAGAATATTTATGTGAAATAGTTCAGAACTAACTAATTCAAAAGCGTCGAACATGTTATAAACAATAAGTAGCCAAATAGAACCTTTTTAAGTAATATATCCAACTAGCGTAAGTAATTAGAAAATTGTGTGAAACCTTGGTGGAAAACGATTTAGCAAAAGGACAAGCTAGATATAGTAGTTGTGTTGTTTCCTTACGTTACAAGGGTTGCGTGGGAGGATGTTAGATTGTGGTTAACACGCACGTGCTGCTGGACCTGCCTCATACCCCTTTCCAACCCTTAACCGCCACCGTTCGATAATATGCGATATGTATGCTTCGGCTATATGTGACTCAACGCACCCTGAATATTCATATTTAAACGTATGTATAAGCGGGAATTAGAGCCCTCCCCCCGAATTGCTTCACTTAAAATCGGCGAACTTTCTCCAAACTTTTCGTTGTATCAAAAAACAAACTCGTTTACATACATTTGGGATCGCTTATAGCACCACGGTCATGTAACATAAATGATTCGGTTTTTCTCGCCGTGTCCCCTATTCAAAATTAATTTTTGTTTTGTTAAGGAATAATTTTTTGATGATTTCCTTATATGTAAGTTCTCGAATAGATCAAAGCTGATACGCTGCGCAAAGCGAAATAACAAACATCTGATGTGTAAGAGCACGACGAAACAGTTATAAAAATCGCAGGTGGGGTGCGATCACCATTATTGACTGCTCGCGAAAACATTACAACATTATTACAAAGTAAGTAATAGTTATTGGCGTATGAACCTCAACAACTACTTATTACAGTTAACTTAAGCAGGAATCTTGCAAAGCTCTACAGCAACTCGCTGCAAACATATAGTGGAAGAGATTATCGTGCCTTGAATTTATTTTCTTAAGACATGACGTCGACTTTTATATGAAAATTGGAGCACATGCGAGCGAATCACATACCCCTACTTAATTAGGTAGATAATTACCATCTTGCTTGTGATATCACTTGATCAAAACAATAAACTATAAATAACACACGGGCACAAGTATGTTTATTAAGAATACAAGTGTTAGAGACAAAATAATCCAAATGGTGCAAAAAAAAACAGTGATACTCTCAAAAAACTGATTTAGATCTGTTAGAACCAACGTATAATCTTCAAAATAATTATTTAAGTTGAAAATAATTAAATCATTCGTATACAATCGAGAAAATATTGATCTGGTGTCGTTAATTAATAGTAAAAAGAATTGGGCCCAAATGGGATTCCTGCGGCACCTTTAAGTTATAGTAACCTTTCTTGAAGAAGCGTTACGAAAACAGGAATATATCCAATCTGGGACAGAGGTCTTTCTACTATGAAATTATAATCCTGTGGTAACTCTTTTTTTTTAAACTTTCTTGCTAATTTCTGCCCAGATTCTATGTTGAATGAAAAGTAATTTTCAGCCATACATGTATCTATTAGGAAGGAGTGTTCAACATCAAGCATATCCTTGAGCAAATTGGAATAAAAATTCCCCAATGATTGTATCTTATAATGGCAGTAAAAATGATTATTTCGAATTATAATCAATTTACGTATAACGTTAGTACGCAGACAGACAGCTGTGCGTCACGTCCCGAGCAACTGATAAACGCAAATACAAACGCGTATTAATTTATAATTATATATTCTCGTGTATCCGGCTTGAAGATTATGTGTGAGTTTTTTTTTTTCTTCACCGGGCATGTTGCGATCTTTAATTTGAAGGCAAAGAAAAACCAAGAAAACCAATAACACCGGCCACGGAGCACACCCGACTATCTAAACACTGGATCGGCAAATAGTGCTCATAAACCAACACAAAAATTGATTTATCTAAATGAAATAAAATACCAGAGCGGTTTTCTTCGTTATTTTCTAGCATTAATAATAATGTAGACGCCTGACCTGTGAGCGATAGGTGCGATGTCAGAGCCATCTGATAAGCGGCGGCGAACGCTCGGACTAATAAGCTGCAACATGCCCATTTGCATTCTTTTAAACTGTTCTCTTATCAACAGCACAACACTTTAAGGTTCTCAATTTAAACAAATACAAAGCATTTATTTATATTAGATAACTTCCTGATTGTTTATTTTACTTTGAAATTATATCACAATTCTTTTCGAATTTCCTGTATACATAGGTTTTATAATTTGTTAATTTGTATTTGATGATGTGTGGGCATTCTTCGAAGAGAATGCCTTTATGAAACACATTGTAATTTCCGTTGAAAATCGTACCGGGAACTATTTAAAATTTTTCCCCGTATGTTCTAAATTGTAGTGTTTGCTCACGACCGTTTGCATCGCCTGCTATTATCAAACAATTACTTTTATCAACATTCGAGCTTCATTTGTTTCATGACTAGTTACGGGCTTAGAAATCAGGCAGTTTTCACTGCACGTAAGTCGATTTTATCTCGTTCGCCTTCAACACCATCGCTGCAGGAATATCAGCGCAGTTGGAGCATGCATAAAATTCCTGCGGGATTCTGAGCCGCTAAACTGTAGGTGAGATATTCGTATAGACCGCATTTATGTTAGTGAGTTTCCGAGCTTTATCTTTTTTTAAGTAAAATGCTTTATTCTATGTTGGTTTTGTGGCCACAAAGAATTTCAAACATTTCACTATTTATCAAACACATAAAAAATCTCTCGAGCTTCGTACATACAACTCTCTATTTCATTCAATAAACGTACCTAAAACGCAAGAACATCAAAACTAATTCTTATCTAAAAGTATTTGTGTCATCACCTGATTATCCAAAGTTATCATATCCAAAAGTTTGATGACATATTATGTTCTGAATATATCGAGCGATTAAAAATATTTCTGCTGACCACTGGAAAAGATTTTTTTTAACAAAGTAATCGAAGTAACTTGCTCTACCTCTCAGGAACAATAACCCATAAGAGATCGTAATAAATTATTCATTTCGAAGTAACTCTGGTAATATCAATTTTACCGACAGCGTCTGGTGAAAAAGAACAAAGTTACTGCCAGCAATAATGTTTACTATAAACATCCAAACTTCCTCGTCTTCACATTCACTTTAAACTTCGGTCAAAACCAACGTCACTTCTAACGAGTGTATTTTTAAATCTGACGTCAAAGTTGGCTGTGAAACATTCAGTGTGAACATACCACTATAACCCCAATTTTTATCTAAATGTCAAACACAAACGTCAAATAATTATTATAGTGGGTTTATAGATTTTGAATTTTCTTATAATTATAATTTACAATAAATAATCAAAGTGCCCTCCACCTTCGTCGAGACATCTTTGGACTCTTTGCACAATTGCTCTGCTTACATTTTTTAACATATCAGGGTGGTTATTGATATATTGAATTTTTTCAGAGATTCTGAGCCGTAATTCTTCTAGTCCATGTATTGGTTGATGAAAAATTGAATTTTTTATGTAAGGCCATAGGAAAAAATCACATGTAGTAAGATCACAGGATCTTGAAGGGAAGGGAATAGTCGTGTTTCGACTAATAATCCGCTGATCAAAAAATTCTCTTATCAAATTTAAAGTATCATGAGTAGAGTGGGCAGTAGCTCCGTCTTGTTGAAAGAAACCAAGTGTCAATTCATCATCATGAAGTTCATTAAAAAAGGGCAATAAAATCTCCTGTCGGTACCTTTCTGCATTTAATGTGCCTAAAAACTTCATTAATTAATTTGTGAAAAGTAAATCTGGATTAATTTTACCTTGAAAAAAGTGTGGTCCAACTATTCTATGCCTTGAAATAGCCGCCCATACTACAACTTTCTGAGGATGTAGTGGTACCTCTTCGAAAAAATTTGGCTTCTCCGAACTCCATAACCTCATATTTTGCGAGTTAACATATCCATTTAAATAAAACCAGGCTTCATCGGTAAAAAAAGTTTTGTCTAACAAGTCGTCATTAAGAGTATTTGTAAACCACTGGCAATATTCTATTCTCAGCGGATAATCCATTTCGTGCAATTGTTGTACAGAAGTCAACCGATAAGGATATAAATGTATGTCCTTTCTTAACACCTTCTGGCAAGTGCTGATTGATAGTTCAACTTGTTGTGATAGACGGCGAATAGAGGTTCGGGGGGCATTCTCCATAATTTCTCTAACATTTTCAATTATTTCTTCAGTTCTCTTAGTAGGACGACCGCTGCCTTTTTTACGTAATATAGAGCTACTTTCCCGAAATCGTTCAACACATTGGCGCAGTGAACAGTGAAATTCATTGTAAGTGACGATGATATTTGGAAACTGTTGTCGAAATTCTTGGTAACACTCTTGAGTCGAATATTTCCATTCACCATCAACTCGATACCCGTTACGAAAATACGCTTCAACCATAAAAACCTTATGTTCTTGCAGCAAAACCATTTTATGAAATTAAATTACACTATGGAAATCAAAACACTTAGAATACAAAATTTCTAGTCAAATGACGGACAATGCACGATTTGACAGAAGAATGACAGACGCGGGTATGGCACGTTCACAAATGACTGTTCAAAGCCAACTTTGATGTCGGATTTAAAAATACACTCGTTATAATTCAGCAGCTTTCAGCAATATTTTTTTTAGGCCTGATTAATTCATTTTCAAGTAACTTTAACCTTCAGTTTATTCCCATAGTAACAATCATTTGTACAATTGTTACTATGGCAATAAATCGGAAGATAAAGTTAATTGAAGGTGAATAAACCGGGCCTTAATAATAAATTTATTATCATAATCAGAGAAATCGACTACACTCTAAATTTTATTTAATTGAAACTTGTTTCAAAATGAACTTCTGTCATTTTGAACATTAATAACACTTTGATAAAACAAATAAAAATATCTCAAGCAAATGCAATTTAGAAGGCAATAATTCAAACGCAATTGCAAGACAGAATTAACAGTTAATATTACTAATTACAATTCTTTGGAATCGAATGAGA
This sequence comes from Serrognathus titanus, assembly GCA_039766575.1. Classification (NCBI taxonomy): domain Eukaryota; kingdom Metazoa; phylum Arthropoda; class Insecta; order Coleoptera; family Lucanidae; genus Serrognathus; species Serrognathus titanus. The sequence continues at coordinate 11,911,835 of CM077914.1, forward strand.
AGGATGAAATTTTACAGGTTGACAAATATATGACAAACACTGTCAAAATTAATGACGCATAATTAAAATTTTTAAAAATGAAAGTATTTGTTTTACTTCGCTGTAGTCGTTTTTTTATCATTACGATGGTATGTACTATCATGTACTTGATCCATACCCTAAACAGACAAGTAAACGAACGTAACTTTAAAAAAATTGTTTTATTGATTTGATTTTACAATGGTTTTCATATTAGAAGAAAAATCTTTTATTGTTGAATTTCGAAACGCCCAAAAAATCAATGGCCAATGGACCTATTCTATTCCTGATTGTATTGCAGAATTTCTGGAAAAGTTTCCAAAAACAAATTTGTTAATCAACTTCAGCACTTTGTCGGACTATTCAGAGAAACTGGCAGTGTGGGTAGAAAACAGGTGTCAGCTAGGCCTAAAGTAAGAACTGATAAGGTAGTTGAAAATGTGACACGTATGAGACAATGATGAAAATAAAATTAAATAAAATTTGAAAACAATTGAAGATCTAAAGATTTATTAGGCACGGGAAATGTGCAATGGAGAAACAAATGAAATTTGAGAAATGAGCGAAAAAGACCCGCATTCAAATCAAATAAACTAATTCCAAACAATTGGCAACGAGAAACAAATGAAAACGAAATGGAAAATAAATGAAACCCCATGACTGAAACAATGAGGAAAGAAAGATTGAAAATCTGAAGAAATACTATTTACATACTGGAAAATGTATCATGAAAAAACAAATGAAATTTGAAAACAAGCTAAAAAGGCATTAACATCAAACGACCCTACTTAAAACAATTGGCAATGAGAAACAAATGAAAGCGAATAGGAAAACAAATGAAACTACACGAATAAGAAGACGATGAAAAGAAAATTAAATACAATTTGAAAACAATCGATAATCTAAAGAAATACTATTACACCCGGGAAAATGTGCGATGGAGAAACAAATGAAATTTGAAAAACAAGCGAAAAAGACCCGCATTCAAATCAAATAAACTAATTTGAAACAAATGGCAACGAGAAACGAATGAAAACGAAATGATGAAAGAAGCAATTGAAAATCTGAAGAAATACTACTTACATATTGGAAAATATATGATGAAAAAACAGATGAAATTTGAAAAACAAGCGATATTAACAAACAAACAAACAAACTTAAAAGAGCACCAATAAAAAACAAACGAAAGCGAAAAATAAAACAAATGATACGACGTTCATATAACAATAACAAAAAGAAACAATGGAAAAGCTAAAGAAATACTACATAATACAAGAAAACGCAATAATGATAAAAAGCAAATAAAGAATGTGAATAAGAAGTGAAAAGACTCACATTAAACTCAAACATCGAACAGAAAACAATAAGCAATAAGAAAAATCGAAAATAAAAGAATGCAGCGCATAAAGCCGAAAAGGAAAACAAATGAAAACTTAAAGAACATTAATGACAACGATTTGTTTGAATCGCGACATCCTGCGATCACTTTATGACACGCACTCCTGCTAACGAGGCCCCAGATTTGCAACAAAATTATTAATGAAAAATTAAAACGAGAAAAAAAAACAAATAAAAATTATATTTACTTGCGAGAAGTGATAATTGCTTAAAAATTAAAAGGAAAAATAAAATTATAATTGACAGAGATAAATGAAACTAAAGAAAAACTGAAAAAAATTAAAAATGAAAAAATATTGGTAAGAAGGCGCAATTAATAATACCCAAGTTCCGATAGCATTGAAATAATTTGAAAATTATTTAAAAAAAAATTAATAACATGAGTGACAATGAAAGAATAAAACAAAAAAAAAATTAAAAACGAAAAAAGGATGAAAGAATAAAACAAAAAAAAATTAAAAACAAAAAAGGATAATAAACAATTGGAGGTCGAAAAAAACACTGTTTCAACAAAATGAAGAATTAACTAAAATCCACTCATAATAGTATGTTTAAAAGAAACAAATGAAATTAAATGAAAGCGCCATTATAAGATAACGTGATCACGTTGCTTCTAAGTTAAACCCCCAAGCTGTGAAATCTGGCGTTTGTTATTGATTTCTCATTTCATTATTAGGTGATTTGCGTTAACAACAGTTTTTTTCGAGACTATTTTTTTACAAAATACTGAAAAACGCCTTTTTCAAAAGTCCTTTATTCATTTACTACATCGAGGCAGTTTGTTTCTTTGCTAAAGGTACGAAACTATCCAAGACATATATACATATAGACTTTGTTTAGAAGTTTTCCAATAGCCTACTTAACCAGTTTTTCATTTAGACACTCGTTACTTCGCCTTGGTTCAAAATCTACCGGAAGCAATTAATTGCACGGCAATCAAACGATAAGAGAACATTTGCAAATCCTTTCTTAGAATAGTTCTGCAGGTCCCGACAGAAAGATCAACTTATTGTGACAGGTGATGGATGGAAGTACGAGGAGCATCAGTCACAATTTGTGTCGTGTCATTTGTTTCCCTATTCGCTTTCATTTGTTTCTTGTTGCCAATTGTTTTAAGTTGGGTTGTTTGATATCAATGCGAGTCCTTTTCAGTTTATTTTTCAAATTTTTCAAGAGCCCAGAGAAAATGGTAGATGTGATTCCTGAGTACCATCACACTCTTTCATTATTTCGACTTGATTTTTCTTCGACTTCTCTTGGAATTATTTATTGCGGGAAATTTTCAAAAATTATTTAAATCGTTCAGGAAATTTATGTGTGTAGCTTTTTTAAAAAATACATAGCAGAAATTGTATTTTGCATTGTTTGTTTTTCCATGCTGGTTAACCCAAAACCTAATTATAAGAATATTCCGCCATCTGCACCTCAACAATTATTTTTTAAATACTATGTGATCCAAAATTATTTAGATAAAGGGAGACTTTGAAAAATCAAATCAGAAGTGATGTCACCGTCAAAACGACGCTAGTCTATGTCATGGGATCTTCGAAAACATCCGAGCACTTTCCAGATGCGTTTCCAGAAGAACTGAACGAGGTATAAATGCTCGGCTCGCTGAACAACTGTAAAGTATGATTATGTTCCTGAAGTCGCGTTAGTACTGCTTACAATGTAGTGCAGATTAGGGATGCCCAAACTAGATAGATGAATTGATTCAGTTGAATCAATTGTATGAAATCGATTCAATTTAAACATGTGGAATCAATTCGATTCAAAAATCGATTAATTTCTTTTAAATAAGTGCTCGTATTATTTTCATTTTCGTTTTATCTGCTACCTGTGAAATTTTCATATCAAAAAGTGACCAAAAAGATAATAAGCAAACAAAATCGTCATATATTCGTCGAAAATATACATTTTAGAAAATACTGATTTTTTTCTAGACTCTCCTAACACGTCGTATAATTACAAATCCTTCCGCTCTAATGAAAAGAGAAACATATTTTGTATTCAAAAGTATTTCGAAGAAAAATTGGTTTGTATAGCGAGAGCTTTCCGATTCGTGTCGTGAATCAGTTCACACTGAATCGAATCGATTCGATACCTTCGATACATCACTTACGAAGTATCGATTCAACTGTAAATCGAATTGATTTTGAACATCCCTAGTGCAAATATGCTCGATTGCTTTCAGTTTTTCGTTTTATTTACAAATGCGTGTAAATTATACTATGCGATTCAGAATTATTTACATAAGGGAGGGGGGGAGCTATAGAAAATTTCATCAGAGTCTCAGCTTAACTGTTACAATTAACTTATTAACCATCTGTCAAAACTGAAATGTCAAGGTACATTTGATGATATTAAAAAAATATCCTAAACCTTCCAATTGAGTACATAAGGGTTTGTTAAAATCACGCACTACTAGATTTCACAAGACAAAGCTCTTAACCGGCCTGGGCAATATTTCATTTAACGCAAATTTTCGTCGCTTTGGCGCTAGTTACCTAAATAAGAAAAACCATAAGTGACGAAAGAAAAATCACAAGGAAACTAACTATATTTGAGCAAAAAAATACAACTATGCTTGCCATTAATTCCAGAAACAAGCAGGCAGCCCGATAGTAGATTGATGACCTAATTGCTACCGAATGGTAGGAGAGGTGGGAGCAGTTTACGAAGGGCCGAACAACGTATCAATGGATACCCGTATGAAGGACTGGCTAACACTAAACTTCAGATATTTCAATTACGAACTAACCTCGTTTCTGACAGGCCACGGATCCTTCGCCGGTACACTTGCCACGTTCGGAATTCGGGAGCTTCCTGCTTGTGCCTGCGATGAACCTGAGGAATGGGATCATGTTCTCCTCAGGTGCCCGGTGTATGGGGACGCGAGAAGAAGTCTGTTTCCCATTGAACCGGAAGTTTCAAGCCGTACACTTGGTGAAGAGGGAGACGCCATTTGCAAACTAAAAGAAGAGTGAACTAGGAACTGCAAGGCGACAGCAGGTGAAGGAAGAAGAAAGACAGCACCAGATGCAGTGAAACTTAGATCAGGAACCAAGGTAGAACGAAGAAAGAAGGAAGAAGAAGAAGTAGAGAAGAAGAAGAAGACCAGAGATCAGGGTAGAATGAGGAATGAGGAATGAAGGAAGAAGAGGATATAGGAAAGAAGAACACATGACCAATAGCAGACCATAAGCTAGAAAAATAAATTAGAAAAGAAATGAAAAAAAAAATGCAGGGAGGGAGGATTGGGGAAAGATACTTCGACGCTGTGTACAACGGTAATGCCAGCTATAAGAATAGAACTGGACACAGCGGGATATGGGCTGATGCCTGGGTGCCTGGTGATGCTTTAGGCTTCAGGAATGTTGTTATACTTGCGTAAGCTTGACATTAATTGAAAATGACGCTGTGAAATGACGTTCCGAATATAATTCGTTTCCGATTTTATAGGTAAGCGGCGCCAGCAGAGAAACAGTTGAACTAATGTATTACGCAGGTCGATGTGTTGTGAAATCTGGTAGGTCATGGTTAAAACTGTTTAATATGATAACGACCAATTTGAAATGCATCGGGAATGCTTGTTGATCAATGGTTACAGTATGCGAGAGCGTTTAAACTACTAACAGATTTAACAGGAGTCGGAAAGCAAATGTCAAACTAAAAGTGTTGAATCAAACTAAGCCTTTCGCCTCGCTCCGTCACATTTTCCTCTATTCTTCTCGATGTATTTTTTCAAAGCAAAACGCAAATTTGTAATAAAAATATACAAAATTGTTTAACAGAAGTCGGAAAGCAAATGTCAAACTAAAAGTGTTGAATTAAACTAAGACTTTGCCTCGCTATCCCGTCACAACATATTCCTCTTTTCTTCTTGATGTATTTTTTCAAAGCAAAACGCAAATTTGTAATAAAATTATACAAAATTGTAATGATTTGCTTCTTAAGAATATTCCAAATTAAGTACAAAACCAAAGAGAAAAAGAAGTTAGTTCTCCTCCTATAAGATCGAGCTCGCGAGTCTGGTAAAAAAGAACAAGAGAAGTTCATTTGTAGAACTGTTTTAAACTTTGGATTTGCGATTCTGTTAAGAAGCAGATTTTGAATCAGTGGATTAGCAAGAACAGGTCCACGGAGCGAAATCAAAATAATTGGCTACTACAAAAAATAATCAAATTATCACTCGATGTCATCAAAGAATGTCATCGACCTATGTGAAAGTCAGTAGCGAAGGTAAATGTTCTAACATGAGTAGTACTAATTCGAACTGCTTGTTTCTTAAGTAACTTCGAAAGTCGCTTAGAAAAGAACGATTGAAAAACTAAATACATAAATACCACAGAGAATCTAAACGGAAATGGGGAAAGAAATGAGAAAAACAACGAAGTCAACAGCTTTTCAACTCAATGCCAAATCAATTAGCTTACAAGCTGAAAGGTTAATAGATCTACAGAACCAGAATTCCAGATTCCATCTATAGAAGTAGTAGAAAAAATTAGGGAAAATGATCTACAAATAAAAAGCTTGCCAACGACAGCAGAGAAATACCTGGAAATGGGAAAAATGAGTTGTAAATTAAAAGCTTGGCGTTGATTACAGTAGGCGAAACGTTGGTTAACGATTGGATAAAAGACCGTCATTTTCTCTTACCACATATATGAAGTTACCAAGTTTCAAAGCAAAGAAGCAAATAATCTTTTACAAAACGAATTCCAAATTAAACCAAAGTCAAAAATGAAAAATGCAAAAGAAGAGGGTGCGTGAAACAATAATACAATGAAACAAAATCAATACTTTGGCCAGGTCAGCGCTGTATATAAAAGAAATGAAGCGTCTCTTTTGTGTTTCAGTTTTTGATTAAATTTATATTTCTGTTTGTAGATAATTTTGTAAATCACTTGTAACGGCTAATAAATCTTTGATTAATTACAAGTGGTGAAAAGCAAGTTTTATGGTCGAAACCCATGTCAGATTAGTTTTGTATGTGGGAGTGTGTGCGTGCTTTCTTGGTCATAATGTAACGTATTTAGAATAGCCCTACTTCGGGGATATCTATTATTCAGCAGGAGTAAGCAAGAAGCTTCCGAAGAACAGCAAGAACAAAGACAGCGGCAGTCCTAACTTAACATACACAAAGACATCTGAACACATCCAACGCACTGTAGATATCTGGAGGTCACGAAGCCGAGCCTAAGCCCTCATAGGAACTAATTACAATGTATGATTAATTATCGGGGGACTGCAAAGTAGGGATGGACCGTAGCGTGTCCGCCCGGTCGCGATGTCTTACTGCAGGCCTGCCAACCACTGTCTTAGCTTGCTAATGTCACCAGGCGACGTTATATATCGCTCGACCTCAACCCGTTCAGGCAGTATTACAATGTCTGCATCATTTTATTAATTACATTCATTAATGTTTTTAGGTCCTCCTCCCATCACAGATATTTTAATTAAATTCAACATAAGGTTTCGAATTAACTTATAAATATTTATTAAAGTTAATTTGTTTGCAGTTGGGTCACCATTGATCACCGCCTTCATCAATAGAAGGCAAGGTATCGACTACGTCCTTAAAGGATATTCGAAATATATTCCATTTTTCTTCAATTTACGTAAAGAGTGGAAACAATTCAGAAGATATTACAAGAAATAGGGATAAGGAAGATAAAGCAACAGAGGGTAAAATGGCTTGGGCATGTACTGAGAGTAGACCAGTCACTTTAAAACGAATTGGATCAGCAAGAAACAGAAGAAGGGGTAGGTCAAAGTGAATATGAAGTAGAGAAGATTAAAGAGTCATAGGAATTAAGAACGTGGAAAAAAAAGGAGAAGAACAAGAAATTATTGAACAAGATGAGCAGAGAGGTTGGATGAACCATGATTGAGGACCCACTACCACCATAAAAACAGATTTAGAAAGTCACCCTAATGGGTGTTAGACCATACATAGACAAGTACAATACATTATTTTATGTAAACTATTAGGTCAATTGAAAATATCATTCTTGATTAACCCCATAGACTCCCATGCCTTAATTGAATGCGACATGAAAAAGGGCTTACTCTTTTCTGCTTAGGTCTTTGTCAAAAGAAGGCAAAGAGGACTTCTAATATAAAAGACGTGACAAAAAGAAACTAATCGATAAGGTCAAGGATGAAAACGAAAAGGCGTCGCACGAACATCGAAAAGATGAATAGCAATTAATTATTTTAGAGCCCGAAATCGTAACAATATTTCCAATAAATCAACACGCGACAAATAAATTAACTACAACACTTTTATTCTCAAAAAACTTATAGATTTAATAACGTCAATAAATTTACGTGGACGCGGACGTGATATTGAGTTCTGCAGACAATTGGACAATAGAGTGTACCTGTCGTCTTTGCACGAACTTGAGAGATGTCCGAGTCGAGAATGTACCAAGAATAGAGTATGGAAGGGCCCTAGCCAGCTAACATCGGTCAGTATGGAAATCAGTGTGTGCTGGACGATAGGATGTGTTATGTAAAGCGAATATTACAATTCACAAATAGATATAGAATATCAGTACACAAGACCAGCAAACAAACCGATAAGATACTCTATATTCGCTTATTTGCTTTTCACTTCTTGACGGACATAACAGACTAAGAAATTTTAAGTTTAAACACAGTAGGCGGCAATGGAAAACAACGACGGTTTTGTTCGTAAACAATATCGCATTATTCAAATAATTTCTATAATAGTCGTAATATTGTTAATTCAATAAACATTGATCTAACATCTAGACAAGAAGGCAGAGGTTTAGAAATAATAAAACAAAAAATCTCTTACCAGTCTTACCATATTAGTTTATATACGTGGATATGTATTTCGACAGCTGCGCTGTCATCTTCAGGACAGATACGCTCAGAAGTTAAAAGCATTTCATGACATCTTCGGTTGCAGTTTCACTGAATATTTGGTGTTTCATATTAACCAAACAAACTGCTTTTAACTTTTAAGTATAATGAAGATGGCAGTATAGCTGTCGAAATGCGTATTTAGATATAAACTAATTGTGGGAAGAGTTTTATTAAAATTCATAATGAGGCTGGGGCTGAAGAAAATGAGAACAGTAAGTAAAGTACTTGGCATACTTCTGAACAGGATATGATACAACAGATGGGAAACAGAATAGAAGCGAAAAGAAGAAAGGAAAAGAACACGAACGTCAAACAAAAAGAAATATTAGACGAGAAAGGGCTGGGCGTGAACTAACCACAACTAGCGCAAAACAAGCAAATTTGTAAACGGTAGAAGACAAGAGAAAACTATTGAAGTATAGAAGATGAAAATCTTGAGGAATTTACAAGGAACAATGAAAACAGACAATACAAAATTGCTAGGAAATTAAGAGCATGTTAAGAGGATATCAGAGGATGTATAAGATTTGAGACATTTGGGAACTTATAACAGTCAAGAAAAGAAGAGGAAGACGGACGGTTAATAGACGTTAGATGAACTGAAAACAGTAGTCCAAGTAAAGCAGCAAATTTTAAAAACCAGCTCAATAGGAAAAGAGAAGGGAACAAAGGTAGATTACAGCCAGGAAGATGGCAATCTTAGGGAGTACACAAGGAGCAACGAAATCCCACAAATTAAGAAGTGTGGATAAGGTTTTGGGTGACAAACTATCAGAGAAAATAAAAACCCAGTAATTGAAATGTCTTGAGTATATGAACAGGATATGAGATAAGTGAAAGATATTTGAGAAATAAAAGGAGGCAAGAAAAGAAGAGGATGAGGAACGTAAGGGTCCAATTGGATTCGGGTAAAAGCAATAATGTAGAAAGTAAGGTTGGAAAAAATTATCATTTTTAGCATTCTTAATAGAAAAGGAAAAGATAGAAGAGAATATAAGAAGGCTCCAGCGTGCAAAAGGAAAACGATAAAAGAGAATATAAGGAATCTGCAGCGAGTAAAACAAAAATCTTTGAAAATATAAAAAGAGCAACGAGAAAGGACAAAATAAGAAATGTAAAAGATGAGGAGAAAGTGAAGAGTGATAATGAAAGTAACGGAGAAAATAAAGATCCCTGACCTAAAATGCTAAATGAAAGTTATTAGGGAAAGAAAATTGAAAGCGAAGCAGTGTTTAGTTGGATTTATTTAAAAGCAGTAATGTAAAAAGCGCGGTTGACTTAAAAAAGGGAAACGATAGGAAGACAATATAAGAACATTGAAGCTAGGAACACGAGAATTCTGAAAAATTTTCAAAGACAAAATAAGAAGTGAAAATAAATAAGGGGCAATGACGTTATCCGAGGTCTTGGAACTAGAATACTTTGAAAATGAAAAGTGAAAGCCATTTGACAAATTTAATTTAAGGCAATTTGGATTTGGGTAAAAATCGTGATACCAAAAAAACTTGCCAAAAATATTATTTCTTTTAGAAATGCTTAATAGAAACGGTAGAAGAGAAAAGGGAAACACTAAATTATGGAAAGTAAAAATCCTTTGGGAATTTACAAGGAGAAATGAAATCAGACAAAATAAGAAGTGTAGTAGAGAAGTAGGTTAAAGACAAAGAAAATATGTGTTCCACGAATGAGTTTGAAATATGAGAGAAAATAAAAATCCCGCATGTGAAATGTTTCGGATATGTGAGCAAGATGTGAAATAAGTAAAGGTTATATGGGAAAAGCATATTACAAGCAAGAAAGAAGAGCAGGAGAAACTTTTAACGAATCCTAAGGCTAAAAAGGATTCAGCTGGATAAAATAATAATTAAAATTCAAATGAAATTATCACTTTTCACTCACGCCTATCAGAAATGGGAAGCAATAGAAGAGAAAAAAGGAAACGGGAAGTTGAAATCATAAGAAATATATAAGGAGCAACGATGACAGAAAAAATAAGAAACAAAAAGTTATGGGCAAAGCAAATATTCAAGAAAAATAAAAACCCAGCAATTGAAATGCAACGAGTTTATGAAAAGGGTATAATACAATGAAAGCTATTTGAAAAATGAAAATTAGAGAAAGAAAAGAAGAGAAAGAGAAATATTTTATGGCAGACGAGTAAGAACAATGGCATAAAAGAATCAGATCATTTTGGATATGATTATTAGGAAGGGAAAAGAAGGGAACAATTAGAAGTAAGGAGAAGACTGAAAGAAAATATGATAGAAATGAGAGGCCCATCAAACCAAATGCTTCGAGTTTATGAACAGAATATAACACAATGGAAATTGTTTGGAAAATTAGAGGACAGAAGAGGAAGAGAAACGAAAAACTCGGGTTAGATCGTTACTTTTTAGACATGCTCATTAGGAAAGGAAAAGAAAGGAAAATAAAAACCGAATCCTGCAGAATTTATAAAAAAGTGTAGAGAAATAAGGAGAAGATTGAGGATAAATAAAACGTGGGGTGTGGCAATAGGCAAGAATGAAGAGGAAGAGAAAAGGATCAGCAGGACTCGAAGCCAATTAAAAAATCATTGCTTTTGGACAAGCTTGATGAAAACATGTAAATGTAAGTACCTTAAAATAGTACGTAAACTGACCTATTTACAAGTAGGTGAAGATTATTAAAGTACTCCTGTAATAGTAAGAGTTCAAGGATTCTAAAAATATCGTGAATAAAATTCTGTTCTGTTATGTTCTTTCAAGAAGTGTAGAGGGTATAATGTTAACAAGCAACAGGTTGTTGCCTAGATAAGTTGAATTCGTTTACGATGCCGCAGAAAATGAAGCTTTGCATTAATAAATTCATCTTATGCCAGCAGTATTAGATCCGTCCTTCAAAATTTTACTTCAGAGCTGAGTTTTATTGTAGTTAACAGGTTTTCAATTTTGAAGGCCACCTCTTCTTTAAATATTAACAATCCACATCGTCAATTGATCGATCAATTTCATGTTAGAGCTGTTTAATGTATGGTTTTAATTTGTGATTTTATTTTCGATTACCTCACTGTTATTAGCATGTAAATTTAGGAGCGTTAATAATAATTAGTAAATTGGGGAAGCTCTCCACATCGAGATTTATAGTGGTTGGTGCCTACCCCCCGAGTATGCGTGCATGTGAAACGATTAATCATTTAATAATTAGTTATTTAAATGATAACACTAATAAAACACGCGGAAACAAATAAATTTACAGTAGCGCCCTAAATCGCCGTAAAATCTCCAGAACACACATTTTAACACTATTCAGTTGACCCAGGCGGCTGTGCAAATAGAAGCGAGGAGCCGCTCATCTGCATACCGGGTAAAAACACACGCGCGGCCGCCGTTGCAAACTGTGCATGGCCCGCAGCATAACTAAGGGTTGTTTTAGGCTAAGCAATCCGAGGGTGGCTCCATTAATCTTGCCTCATCTCAGACCCCCATTGCATATTCACGTCCACACATCACGGATTGCTGGACGGACTTTGTACTGGTCCATGCATGCGAAGATTGAGTTAAGACGGTGGTATACCGCATTTCAGACACGGAGGCCACGTTCTCAACCAAAAGCAATTCGCTCTCCCCGGGTACTACATATTACAAGAACATACTCTTGTCAATAATATAACTGACAAAATATTTTATTAAGATTGGTTGAATTGAGCAGGCGTTAAATTATGAATACAAGATTGTTTTCTTTACTTTTGCTTACTTTTATCCTAGGAATAAATGTTTCATAAACTTCCTGTTCACTGATTATATTAAAATGATTTAAAATATTTTCATTTTGTATTATATGCATGTTTATAAACGGAGATTACATATTACTTTGGTCAATAACAAAATGTATGTGTCTTAGTGGATAGATTTATGTTACCATCCGCTATAGTGAAATAAATTTTCTAGATACGGATTCAACCGTTAAAACAACTAAAAATACCTTCTTTTTGTGTTACGAATGTACTTCTTCAATCAAATTGTATTCTACTTTGACTGTTAAGAAAAAATATCTTTATACTTAGGTTTATATTACCTCTCATAGTCCGATTAGGTTTTCTAAATTTGCAAATTTTCCATTCATTGATTTATCATTAAAACAACATAATTGTGTATTATGTATATATTTATTATCAAAAAATATAATATACTTCGCCTGTTATCAAAGTATATCTTATTGTTTCGATTTACCTTCCCTTCCATTATATGATTAGGTTTTCTGAAAGTAAATTAAATCTTAAAATATTCCACTCATTGATTTATTATTAAAACAACATAATAATGGCAATATACGTGGGCTGTTAACAAAGTATATATCAGTGGTTCATCAAGGTATATCAGTTGTTCAATTTATTTTACCTTTCACAGTCTTATTTGCTTTGCTGTAACTAAAATATATGTAACAGATTATAGTTCAGTAGAAGTGTATAAATGACTGTTAATTTTAGGTTATTTAATTGTTTATACAATTGTTTTTAGATAACACACTCGTCACATGTAACGGTATTCTATTACATAGCCTCAATAAAGGGCGATTTAATTAATTTTTAATTTCACCTAAAATTGCGTTTCATTTTAAGCGAAACTTTAAAAAAAAGAGTGTCTTACTTTGCATTGTTTGGATAAATGCGAACGTGATCTTTATTATTTTAATCCTACCATTCGGAAACGGGGTATACGCAGATGTCCGGAGAAGGGTCCTGACAAGGCCTCTCGTCCTTGTGTGTGACTCCGGCAGGACTTGATAAGACTGGGATAGGTTGGTTTGCAAGGCGAGGATCTTAGTCTCATTTACATACAGACTTGTACTCGCTGACAGCCTTAGCACGGACGAGTTAGCTTTAACTCAAACTAAACATATCGATTATTACTTTTGGAATCTATAATCGACGGCGGAATCTATGTATATTCGATTTCCCTGTTCCCCCAATAACATGAATTCCACAAGAAAATTCTCCTACTTCTTTTTTATAGTAAATCCTACAGAAATCTCTCCAGTAGAAAGGAATCGAAGTTCCATGTTCTTTTCAAAACATCTCCAAACTAACTAAAGTGAATAATCAAAGCGTGTGTAATACTGAAAGTTTCTGGCGCCTATAAAAAAAAATAAACGGACCCTAATCAAATGCTGTCATTAGTGATCCTTACCTCGAATTAGCATTTCTCATGGAATCCTACATAATCTATCCAGTCATTTAACATATTCTAAGATATGTCCGAGGGTGAGATAGAGAGAGAACACGAGAGTGCTATCGAATGCTGAGTAACCCCCCGAGCAGTTGTACATATTCAGCATGTTGAGAGCTGTGCTGTGCAATCAATTCCTTATTCCACCTCCAGCCCTGGTCCTTCCGTTTCCTGGGTCCAACTCGTGTGTGTGCATGCAGATACGGTCGTGTATGAATCTATTGATTAGAGCAGTAAGCAACCACCCTTAGCATGTGGCCACCTCGTCGGCCCCTTCCCTCTAGTATCCTTAGTCCTTGTTCGGTAACATATACCTACCCTCTAACCCTTGCAGGGGTCGTATTACAACTTGGCTTCATCCTTGCGGCTTTAAATAACTGTGTGAATTATGATTCCGATATATAACGTTGTTTTGTGACGTATAGATTGAGGAAGACTAAAAGCAAAACACAATTTTTACTGGTTCGCTAAGATTCCGCCTTGATCTACTATATACTAAAGCCTAACGAAGTTCGATATTTTCAGTAAATATACTTCAGTTTTCAATAAAACTCCTTTTAACCTTCTTTTTTTTAAATGCTAGGTTTTAATTTTATTAAAGTTCAACGAAGCTATCTCTATGCGATTGATAGTTTTCTTAAAATTCGAAGAGGAAAGTGCTCTTTCCAAATTTATTTCAATTAAGTTGGTTTACAGTAAAGCAGCTCTACAATTGATGCCATATTCGTCATATGGTCGGTCGACAGAATTTAAAAAGTCGATTCTCATTGATAGGACATTTTGACACGGGTAGTAAAAATTTTGAACGAATCAAATCTATCCACTAATAATAGATCAGCATCATCTTTACGAAGGCGAATTCTAGTGGGAAACGCATTGACGGCTAAAGCAGTAAAGACAATTGGCAACAGCAACATGTCAGATCAAACCACAGAATAAAAATTCAAGATGACTGCTACTTAAGAGTTTCAAAAACCAAGGTAAGTACTTCCAGTGTGTTAAAAGAAGTGAAGAAACGAGGAATGAAGGCAGCGATAGCATCTGGTGTTCTACGAAATGAAATTTGAACAAAGAAGCAAATATTGACGTTTTCTTACAAACGCGCCAGTTATGGCCAGTTCTTAACAAACGGAAGAAATAAAATAAAAAGAGGAATGAAGCATGTGATGAGAGGCACAAAGACTAAATTTCTAAAAACAATAACTGAGCTGATCTTAAGCAATAAAGTAAAAAGCGAGGAAGTAGAATGAAGAAGAGAGGTACAAATTGGTTGTCGGATGGGTGTACAATAGTAGGAGAAAAAGGAAAGCTCACGAATGCAGAAAGACGAAGGCAGCACAAAACGGTACGATGAATAAAATCCTAGAAGAGCCGCCGTCATTGCTTTCCCTATCCTCTAAGTAAAATCCTTTCTGTAATTTACATTACCTGAATTGGCGTAGCCCAGTTCTGAAGACTCTAATTGTGGTGGACATTAATTTTCCAAGAGGAGCAGAATTGAAAGGCAAAGTTAGAGTAACCTGTAAATATCTTTTTTTGATGAGAAAGTGACAAAGTGAAATGAGAGAAGCTACAGAGCGAACATAAAGCACTTTAAATGCAAAAGGACAAAAAAGATGACAAATTCAGAAGGCAGATGTTAGAGTGGCAAAGAAATTTCATCACTGAAAGGTCACAAAAAGCAAGACGTCAAAAAATCAAGACCTAAAGGAAAAGTCCTTCAAAAAGAAGAACCATCCTACAAAAAGACCAAACCTTTTTTTAATGAGGGCGTGAGAAGCGAATAGACTTGAATCAAAAATGATACATGAAATGATTAGTATGAAAGATAATAATGGAAACAACAGATTTCCAAGTAGAGGAACAACAAAAGAATGACAATGGGAAGAGCTAGGATGGAGTTGGTACTTTGTTACTTATCGAAGATTTGGATAATAAACGCAGGATTCGATGAAAATAAAAACAGCGAAAGTCAAGTCTTTAAAAGGTTTTCAGAGGAGACCACATTGCAAAAGAGGAAATAAGAAGAAAGATGAATACACAAGAGACAGTAGTGGATAGAATTGAGGATATCCTCATTTATAACGATTTTTACGTATGTTCAGATGGATACCATTTGAAAAAAGAAAGAAGCAAAGGCCATGAAGATCGTGGCATGAAGGAGTAAGAGCAGCAAAAGCGCAAAAAGTAAGGCGATAGGATTGAAGGTTACACGAAGTTTGGCAAAAAAATAAAAGACTGGTCTCCTTTTAATCATGAATTTTATTTTTTTTATAAATCAAGGTTCTCCTTTGGGCAGCTACATACACTTCGATGGAGGCGTTATTTTTCCATTGTTCCTAGCAGTCCCGAAAGGTTGAAGATTTCGGCTGAAATGCATTTCAACTCGCCTGTTACGCTCTTCTGGATATTATCCAAAGTAAATTGGCGACCTCTCAAATGGTTATTCGGCCGAGGAAATGAAAAGAAGCAACAAAAACTGAGATCTAGCAAATAAGGAGGAATGTGGAATGTTTTCTTTGCCAAAAAATTTTCAATGGAGATTGCTGTGTGCAGTGGTCCACCATCCAAGTGCGTCGCGCACATGCCACCCTCTTCCTTAGCCTCTCAAGAAATTTACGATAAAACGTTTGATTAGTGATAGTTTGTCCTGACGACACAAATTCTTGTGGACGATTATCTGATTGTCAAAAACAAATGAGCATCGATCTTATTTTAAACTTACTCATGCTCACTTTGTTTGGACGGAGAGAGTTCGCAGTGCGCAATCCTTGACTTTGTCGTCCTCAAAAATCCATGTTAAATCACACGTGACTAAAGAATTTGGACTCCCTCTCAAAGCGGTACAAAAGATTAAATCACACATCCCCTCGAACCATCTTGGCCCCCACTTTTTTCGTGTCCAAATCGTGTTAAAATCTAATGGACGGAAAACCGGTTCAAATTTAATTCTCTACCGATTATTCTCAGTGTCAATTGATGGGCTGACATCACGAGTCCTCACTTTTTTATTTCGTCGTCCGTTTTTGAGGTTGAAGGTCTTTCCGCACGAAGTTCATTTTCCAGTTCTACTCGGCCCTCTAAAAAGGTCTCGTGCCAACTGAACACTTGTGCCCTGGATAGGAAGGAAATGCTTTCCCTAAGCCTCTTGTAACTTTTCAGGAAACACAGTAGCGGATTCAGCAAACTTTACACAAAATTTGATAGCACAATTGGCCCATTTTTGTAACACACCTCACAAATCCTCACAGTAATTGCATAGTAATTGGAACAAGCTCAACGAGTCCTCACTCTTTCATTTCGTCGTCCGTTGTTGTGGTTGAAGATCTTTCCGCACAAAGTTCATCTTCAAGTTCTTCTCGGCTCTTTAAAAAGGCCTCGTGCCAACTGAACACTTGTGCTTTGGATAGGAAGAGAATGTTTTCCATAAGCCCCTTGTAACTTTTCAGGAATCACAGTAGCGGATTCGGTAAGCTTTACACGAAATTTGATAGCACAACTGGTCTATTTTTGTAACACACCTTACAAACGCTCTCAGTAATTACATAGCGATTGCAACAAGTTCAAACTTGCACTGAGTCTATGGCGGGGGTTATTTTAATTGCTGTGTGAAGAGGAGGCATCAGCGCTATCGGTTCGCGCAGTGTCATTTTTTTGCCAAACCCTCCCGCATATTTTCCATGAGGTAAAGAATTACGAGACAAAATTATGAAATTCCTGCAAAAAGAAGAAGCAATTTTTTTTAAGGAGAAGTAAAAAATATAAGATCGTCCAAAATGATAAATACTTGCGAAAAAAATAAGGCCTTATAAGATATTATATCCAGGATAGCTATTAATTTCGTAAGCGTGGGTCTTATTTACAAAACGTGAAACATTTTGGCTAAACTGTGTACACTAAGTATAATCAAAGAGAATTATAATTACACACATCACTTTCCACATACACATAATTTATATTCCGAATTAATTGGATCTTATTTGTTTATCCACGCTGAAATTTTAACCCGTGAATTCTAGGCGTTTAGCGCCGGCCAGTACATTAATTGCCGTAAATTTCATCTTGGCCGCTAATTGAAATGAGTTGTAATACGAGCCTTACGTCTGAACGAAACGAGATAGAAGATGCTGACATGGCCATTGTAAATACCTGACCGGAATGTGTATAAAGTGTGCGGTAGAATTATTTAATTTGCGGGCCAATTTGTATCAGGTGTTGGGGGCCGCGCATTTATCCTGTTTGTCTTGCGGGCCAATTACGAGTCTGCGTCGATATGTGTTTTTAATTAAAAGGGCGGAATAATTTAATTGAGATTTAAAAAAGGGAATTTGCCAGACTCAAAAGGCCAATTATTTAAAAATTTACTCGTGCATCTGAGAATCACACGAATGCTCGCGCTCCGCCAAGTATTAAATTAGTGAGAGAGAGGATTGTTAAAACATTTCACATACGCGCTCCGGCTCTGAGCGGGCCGGGGCTTAAAAAACTGCTTTAAATTTTTGATTGATTCAAACTGTTTTGTACTTTTGTTTCGCTGGGATTACATTTAAATTTATACGTGTGCGTAAGTTGGGGGTTCAACTTCAACATAATGCTCGTGATTTAAATTCAGTTATGTAACATATGTTTTACGTATTTAACGGACAACAGCTAAAGAGATAATTTATTGCCCCTTACGTGTTCAAACTGAAAACTCACTTTAATCTACTTTTAATTTTTTAGCTTTGACAATTCTAAATCAAAGCATACGATCTACAGCGTTGGCCAAAAGTATTAGGCTTAATGTTCTTATTTATCTCCGAAAATATTACTCAGAAATCTTTAGAATTTTATTATCATATAGTCGGCAACAATAAACGATAATTTAAATAATGCACAGTACTTTACAGCGGTTGTAAAACATGTGGCAAAAACATGATAGTTCGCAATTGTAGTTCCGTGAAGAGGTAGTCAATCTTGTATGAGCGCTTGTAGTAAGAGCAATCTTTAATTTTCAATATTATCATTTTTGCTGTAAAAAATGCCTAAAAAGGACGAACTTAGTGAGCATTTACGTTTACGAATTCATTTCTTGCACGAACAAGGCAATACACAGACAGAAATAGCCAAAAGTATTAAACTTTCGCGTTGTGCGGTGCAATCTGCCTTGAAACGTTACGTGGATACTGGATCACATGCGAACCGAACAAGAACAGGTAGCAAACGAATAACTTCGGACCTTGAGGATGGAAATTTAATTCGAGAGTCACTTAAAAATCGAAAGAAAACTTCCTCTGAACTCGCTACCAGTTTATACGAGGAAATTGGGAGACCGATCAGTGCCAGAACGACCAGAAGAAGACTTGATGAAGCTGGCTTGAAAGGCTGTAAAGCAAGTAAGAAGCCTTGGCTTTCAGAAAAAATAAAAAGTCTCGTTTGGAATGGGCTGTAAAGTACAAACACTTTACAGTGAAGGATTGGACAAATGTTGTGTGGTCCGACGAATCAAATTTTGAGGTAATATTTGCTTTATATCACTTGTAATTTTGAATTCGTTTGCATCTTCTACACTTCGCCAGTAAAAAGTTATACGGTGTGTTTAAAATCTACGTTTTTTAATTTTTAATTGTAAGGTATTTGGAACTCCTGGTGTAGCTTACGTGAGGCGGAGAATCGGTGAAAAATACCTCCAGGAATACGGTACTAACAGTGAAACGCGGGGGAGGCAGTGTAATGATCTGGCGTTGTATGACAGCCGACATGTTTGTTTGTGAAGGTCGAATGAACTCCCGCATTTACATAACCGTATTGGAAACGACATTGTAGCAATCGTTTTCCAAGATGTTTGGTGATACAAATATGGAAGAAATGCTCTATCAACAAGATAATGCACCCTGTCACAAATCTGCAGTTACCACGAAGTGGTTTCAAGAAAACAATATTAACCTCCTGGATGGGCCTGCACAATCCCCAGACCTAAATCCCATAGAACATTTGTGGGGGTTTCTAAAGCGTAACATTAGAAAGCATCCAATTACATCTAAAGCAATTTAAAAAAACGTGTTATTGAAAGAATGGAATAATATTATCGCAGAGAAATGTCATAAACTTATAAGTACTCTGCCGAAAAGAATAGCTGCAGTGATTAACGCTAGAGGTGGCCCAACAAAATACTAATTACTTTAATGAATTGTTATTATTTTATATCTAGGAAATTTTATTTTTCCCCACTCCAATAGATTTTCATGTTACAGGAGTTAATGTAAGGTCCCTAACACTTTTTGCCAAGGCTGTATGTGCTGGCCAAATATGCGAAAATCAATTCAATGAATCCATTAAGTACAGTTTTATTTTTTTTTAATACCTACTTATATTATAATGTAAGTATTAATTTATTAATCAATAAAGCTATCGATTTAAAATGCGTCGCCTTTTTCTTGTTGACGTTTTGGTACGGGAAGGGTCGTCGGAGTCATTGCAGCTACCAACAAGGTTGTATCGAAACTGATGTGCTTCGTTTCATATTGCTCTTTTTATAGGTACAAGCGGGGGTCGAATCGAGCAGCGATAGGATCGGTGGAGCGCAGGCGTAACGAGTAACCAATGAAATGTTTCCAAATTTGTGAAGATGACAACGAAACGAAATAAGCTTCAAGGTTAGTTGCATCGACAAGTAAGAATGTGGAAAATAAAAAAAGAAAACTATTACAAATTATGAAAACTAAAAGAAAAAGAAAAACAATTTGATTTAAAGTAAATACAATCGGTAGCATTTAAATAATAAATCTTATTGCAACTTGAACGTTCTTTACTTATTGCATTATTCAATGAACGAAAGAATTTTTTAAATTTCATGTTCTGAAGTCGATTGTAGTTTTGCTTGTGTCTTCCTTGCTTTAATTGTGCTATGAAACTGCTCGCTTTCTTCCTTCTCGTTTTATTCTAAACAAATTTTCAAGTAAGAATAATAAACCTCGCTTTTTTAAATAAAGAGTTTTCGAAATAACTTAATCCCACTGAAACTCACTGGTTTATTGTATGATCGAAAAAAGCAGAACAAAATTACCTTTCATTTTTTTAATTTTAAACTTGATTCTGTCTTGAAACTGTTTTTGCCTATTTTATTTTATTTTTGTTGTGAAATTATTCGTTTTAGTTTATCATTTTCATTTTCGTTTCAGTTACTCATTCATTCACTTCTTTTTTTATTTCTAAACAAACTTTAGGTTGGATTTCGTTTTGAAGTCAATCGACTTTTGATTTCGTTCGATTTTAGTGGAAATGTGCGTCTCTTTTATTTCATTTTAGATGTTTAGCCTTTCCTTTTTCTTCTAACTTTAATTTGGTTGTAATGTTGATCGTCTTTTATTTCACCTTTCCTTTAGCTTCCTCGTTTCTTAGTTGATTTTTGTTGTAAAATAGTTCGTTTTTTGTTTCAGCTTTTCATTTTCGTTTCAGTTTTTCAAACATCGTTTCAATGTTTCATTGGTTTTTTTATACCGAACAAAGCCTGAATTAGTTTTGAAATCGATCTTCTTTTGTTTTTGTATTGGTTTAGTATCTTTTTTTATTTAACTTCGTTTTCATTTCATTCACTTCGTTGCATTACTTCCTTTCATTTTTAAACAAATTCTCTGTGATTTTGTTATGAAGTTGACCACCATTTGATTTTACCTGATACTTTCTTTTTAGTTTCGTCTTTTGTTTTTACTTTTCGTTTTCATTTCACTTATTTCGATGTGGTTCAGTTGTTTCCGTTATCTTTTACTTTACAAAAAATTGAATTAGGTTTTATTTTGAAATCAATTCTTTTGTTTTTATTATTGCTTTTGTTCCAATTTTGCTTGAAACCGTTTTTAATTATTTTTTTATTTCATTTTCGTTACAGTTATATTTAGACTAAGTTGCATAGTTTCCTTTAATTTTTAAGCAAATTCTGTATTTGTAAAGAAATGATCGTGACTTTTTTTTTATTTATTTATTTTTTGTTCTTGTTTTAATTTTATTGTGAAACCTTTTTTTGTTATTCTCTTTCCGTATAACTTTGTAATGGAGTTGATCGTCTTTCGTTTAGCTTGACGCTTTCCTTTTTTAGTTCCATTGTTCATTTTTTTGCTTTTCCTTTTTTCCATTTTCGTTTCAATTATTTATTTACCTACATTTCTTTGTTTCCATTTCTTTTTTATTTATAAACAAATTTTAAATCAGATTTTGTTATTTGTTTGTCAATTAATTGTTTGTTTTCGTGCTTGCTTTTGTTTCAATGCTGTTGTAGAACTGTTGCACTTGTTTTTTACTTCGTTTGCATTGCAGTTATTTATACATTATTTCAAACTGCATGTTGCGTAGAAATTAAAGGAATACAGAACAAAAAAACAATGTTTAAATATCGAACAAAATATCAACGAAGACGAAAAACAAAGACGAATGGTTTCACTACATAACTTAAACAAAAGCCATAAGCGAACATAAAGAACGACCGACTAGCAATAAAAAGAAAACGTTAAAGTTTTTTAGAAAAAAGAGAAACGAAATGGTCGTGACTTTTTATTTATTTATTTTATTTTATCGTGAAACCTTGTTTCGTTATTTCCCTTGCATATGACTTTGTAATGAAGTTGATCGTCTTTTGTTTTGCTTGATGCTTTATTTTTAGTTCCGTTGTTCGTTATCTTATGTTTCCTTTTCATTTTCGTGTCAATTACTTACATGTATTTTATTGTTTCTGCTTTTATTTCTAAATAAACGTTAAGTTTTATTTTGTTTGTCGGTTTTGTTTAAATTTTGCTTTTTTTACTTTTGTTTACATTTGCCTAAAAATAAGTTAAAAATGCTAGAACAAAACGACGTCTAAATATCAGACAAAATATTAACGAAAACGAAAAACAACACATGACAAAATTGAAACAAAAGCGTTAAAAAAAAAGAAAAAACGACTAACTAACAATAAAACAAAAGGGTAAAAGTTTTTAGAACAAAAAAAAGGAAATGGTTATTACCTTTTTATTTTTCTTGTTTTTGTGTCACTTGTCAATTTAGTTGCGAACTCTTATCTTCCTTTTTCGTTTTCGTTGACATTTAAATACATCAAACGCCTTTTATTTTTACATTTCAGTTCTTTATTGATGATGTTTCGCTTTTCTTTTCCATTTATTTCTATAGAACTTTTTTCAAATTTGATTTTACTGGTGTTAGTCGATCGTCTCTTGTTTCTTCTTATCTTTTTCATTTCAGTTTTTCGTAAAAGTTATTTTTCTTTCAGCTTTCCTTGTTCTTGATGTACGTAACTGTTCAACGTTTCGCGATTCAAGCTGTCTCAGTCTTCAGGATTGTTTCCATACAACTTTTTAAATTTTATTTTGTTGTTGTTAATCGATCGTCTTTTGTTTTTGCTTATTATCCTCGCGTCAGTTTTACTATCCACGCTACGTCTTTTTTCAGAATTATTTCTGTACAACTTTTGTTTCCCTTGTCCTACTATACATGTTTGTAATTATAAATGACGTTTTGCTTCTTCAAGATTTGTGAACAGACTATGTACTTTATGTGTTTACTTTCTTTAGGATGCAGAGAAGCCTTTGTGTCAACATTGCCGAAAATTAGAGCTAACGGAGTCTCATACAGTTGAAGACCGTTATAAGACCGTTATAACTTTTTTTTTAATCAGTTTTGATTCTGATGACGACATGAAAGAGGCTATTGTAGACCATTTAAAGACAAAAACTTCTTTAAAGTCTTTTTTAAAAAAATATACCTACTACCCATTTTATTACACACACAATGGAAAATACTCGAGATTCTAAGTTATTAAAAAAATATTGCAAACAGATTGTTTTCTTTAATTGCATTAATTATAAACAAGCCGCTTCACAAATAATACTTCTAATTAGCAGCTGCAAATTACAAAATAATTTTGAGATTCTTACATAACAAACGAACAATGCAAGGTAGCTGAAAAATTAATTTCTATTTTAGTCATTAGAGTAGCACACAAAAATATATGCGCATTTGTATCTGCATATTCATCAAGAATTTTAGTCAACATTATAATTAAAGTACGGATTTGGATGCATTTTTTATGGAGTGATGACCTAAATCCTTGCTTTAATCGTAATGAAGACATGAAATCTGTCAAATATTGTAGGTGTAATATTGAGCGGTGAAAATCGCTGCTAACTGAACGTAGCTAACAAAAAGTAATTTTCTCTATCTGCATTACTAAACGCAAGTAGCAGAAAGTGTAACCGAGAAATTAGAAACCAATTTCCGACTTATGGTACACATTAGAACAAGTACGAAACGAGCCAGCGATGCATTGTATACCACACTTGATTGACTGTCTTATTCGAGTCGAGCGTACAATCCGTTCAGGTATTAGCGATTTACTTGATTACTGGATCGAATCCAGGCACAGTATTGTTTAGTAAACGCTACTTCCCACGGTCATTTGTTTTGCATGTCGTGCTAATATGTTCGAGCGGGCCTCTCGACTTCGACTGCAACGTTTACGTATCCTGGCTGAACGCCCAGTAGGGGAGGGTGGGGACATTTTGGACAAGGGGAGAGTCTGGACACGTTCATATTTCCCGGGTGTTTAACGTACCCATCTTCTCTCCCCGTTAGTGCGTCTACATATACCGGTCAGTGTGCACCTGATCACTTTTGGCGCGAACCATTTAATAAATTGGAGTGATTTAACGGTTTTATCATATTGTGCGATATTTATGTAATATCTGGAAACACTTTGGTAAGTGATAATAAATTCATTTCTTGTTCAATAGTTTTGTTTCATATATTGCGGTGCAACAAGTAATTAAGAATTTAGGTTATGGTATTTTCGTTTGCGTACATCATCGGTTCTTGTTAATAACATTTCGAATGTGCCGTTCCTTCCGAAGGGGAGACTCTGGACATTGTCCAAACTCTCCCGCACTGTCCATAGTCTCCCCTATTTACTATTAAATTTATTATTGTTAAAATTAATTTGTACTTCTGGCGTATAATTACTAAATGTAATTAAGTATATTCCAGGAAAGCAATGCCCCGAATGTACAAGAAAATTACTGAACGGGATTTCAATCCTCAATTAATGAAACAAGCAGTAGTTGATGTTATAACAAACAACATATCATTGAGGAAAAGTGCAATCAAGAATGGTGTTAAAAAATCGAGCCTTGCTAATTACGTAAAAGCAGCACGGGAAAATGGAATAGAAAATATACGTTTTTCACCAAATTACAAGAAATCTCAAGTAATTTCTGCAGAATTGGAAAATCTACTAACCAATTATTTACTTAAATGTTCCGAGATGTTTTACGGATTAACTCCACATGAAGTAAGACGACTTGCTGTAGAATATGCATCCAGAAATTCTTTACACATGCCAAATACCTGGAAAAAAACTAAATTAGCTGGAAAAGATTGGCTTTGGGGCTTTTTGAAACGCCACCCAAGGCTATCTATTCGAAAACCAGAAGCCACTAGTCTGGCTAGGATGACTAGCTTTAATGCTGTAAATGTAAAAACTTTCCAGGATAAGTTAGCTGAAGTTATTGGGCGATATTCATTTGAAGCTATGCAAATTTATAACTTGGATGAGGTACAAAATTAACATTTTCTCAAAATCTGTATGTTTAAGTACACATAACTTGTTTCAGACGGGAGTAACGACCGTGCAAAGGGTTCCTAAAATCATTGGAAAGAAAGGTGAACACCAAATCGGTCAAGTCACTTCGCGAGAAAGAGGTGAACTGCTAACACATGTAGGAGTAATTTCAGCAATTGGAACAGCTTTACCTCCTGTTTGGGTTTTCCCAAGACATCGCTTTGACGCAAAACGTATGATGCAGGAAGTTTCCGAAAGTGGAGCCTTGGGACTAGTTCATCCAAGTGGTTGGATGACTGCTGACAATTTTTTAGAAGTTTTAAAACATGTCGCCAAATATACCAAATGTTCCCGTGATAAAAAAATTTTACTGATAATGGACAATCACGACTCTCACTTGTCCGTTAATGGGATCGAATACTGTCGAAGTAATGGGATTGTAATATTAACATTACCTCCTCATACTTCTAATAAATTACAACCTCTAGATAGGACTGTTTATGGGCCATTTAAAGCATTTTGTAACCAAGGAATGAATTCGTGGCATTTAATGCACCCTGGTCAGACCATATCAATTTATGATCTACCCAAACTCTGTCTTCAGGCTTGGGATAAAGCTGCAACCCCCGCTAATATAAAAGCAGGTTTTAAATGTACAGGTATTATGCCATTTGATAGAAATATTTTCGGTGAAGAAGACTTTTTATCCTCCTACGTAAGTGATAAACCATTTCCTTCATCTGATGCTGCTCAAACCAATATGGTGCAAGATGAACCTCAGCCATCTACTTCAGAAGTACCTGATGATATGTTACTGAAATCACCAACTAATAATCCAACTAAACCATTTGTAAGCCCAGAAGCCATAAAACCATTTCCAAAAGCCCCTGAAAGAAAAACCACTAGAAAAGCTAGAAATCGAGGCAAATGTATGATTGCTACTGATACCCCCGAGAAGGAAGAAATTGAAAATCGAAAATTAAAGAAAAACCCCAAATTGGAAAAAGTTCAAGCTGTGAAACGTAAAGTATTTGAAAATGAAGATAAAAGCGATGAGGACGATGAAGATATGGAAATTACTTATGATAACAATTCTTCAGATGATATAGGTGAATTAGATGAAGATATGGAAAATATTGTCGAAGACAATTATGTTATTGTAAAAGTTCATGGAAAATCTAGCACCAGGAATTTTGCCGGAAAAGTGACAAAAAAATTTAATGATGGCTTTGAAGTACATTTCCTAAAACGTCACATAGCCTCAAATAGATTTTCAACCACTGACGATGATAAAGCTTTCGTTCCATATTGCGATGTAATTTGTAAACTTCCCACACCAATTACCGAAACTAGGGAACGATACAAAAAAATGCTGTATTTCAACGTCGATTTGGTAGAGTTTAGTCTGCAGTAGGAATTGATATTGGTTCGTTATTGCTGAAGTCGTCAATTTCTTTCACCGTTTTATGAATACCTATTCAAATATTATAATTTGTTTATATTATATCTTCAAATTATCAATGAATCCGTACCCTAAATTAATATGGTAAATACCCAACCCTTTCTCAATTCCATTTTATTTACTGCTTATTATTGTGAATTATAAAATAAAATTATATAATTATAAAATAAAATAATCTGAATTGCCAAATTTTGACAAATCTTAAAACTAGTTAATTTTAAGTTATTAAAGCAAGCACTGAAACAGTGTTTCTAACATTAAAAGCAAGATTTGCCTGTTAGTAAATAGAAAAAAATCAACTTTATGTATAATTGTGTCTTTCAACAGGTGTCCAACATCTCCCCGTCACTTGTCCAATGTCACCCTCGCAGTGGGGAGAATTTGGACATGGCTCTCGACCTTAATTATTTTATTTTTTATGGAAATGTCCTTAACAATTGTTCTTTTAAGCTTCGGGTTCCATGGACAACATGTTCAAGAATGTTGCAGTAGGAATAACATCCGATAAAAGTGCATTGTTCATGAAATATAAAAATAAATGTGATATTTGTCCAAAGTCTCCCCACCCTCCCCTAAGGACTGTAGTATGTGTGCAGGATGATCTTCCGGGTTTATTCGAACGAACTGGAATGAGACGGACACATCCGGTTGTTGTACGGGCAGAAAGCGTTGAATAGAGAACGTGTGGTTAGTTGTGTCTTTTGGAACGTTTTCAGTGAAGAGGGTTGACTAATATTTAGGGTGGATATACATTACCTGCTTTTCCTACTTGTTTTTACTTATATTTCATTACGAAGTGGCGAGTCAACATTCCTCTGTAATTGATCGTTGAAGATTTACTACATACTTTCCTTTTAAATAAATATATATTCATGCGAAAACAAAACTAACAACATTTCAACGAATGATGAATCTAAGAATATGTTTCTAACTTAATCATTTTTTCCCCACCTTAGAGCTAAAAAAGTCAAAGTTTCGTCTTCTAGATGTCGACAACTAATTAAAACTCATAATTAGGGATCGGAATAATATATTTTTTAGTCATCGTATCAATGATATTCGTATAAATACAATAAAAATATTAAATTTGGAAAGAATGGAGCACAAAATATAAAAATCCGTACAACCTAGCACTTAAAACTGAACGTTATTTTTAATTCGTGACCTTAATGTACCTTAACAACTTCATGAAGATATTACAGGAGGTAATAGTTCAGTTTGGCAATCGAGTGCCTGTGAGGTCTGACGAAAACGTACTTTCATTCTGTGTGCTACTACTAATTTCAATTCTTAACACATTTCTATTTCCAGCTTTAGCTAATTGTAAATTCATCTGTTCGTGCAAAAATTAAACCTCGATACTGTAGTGAACGTCGTAACAGTGTACGCACCCATCACAATAGAGCTACACCCCGTAGTTGCATGCACGACTAGTGACGTGCATGATCCGGAGCAGTAATTGCAACGCCATTCCCTTGCCTCCCGAATGCCCCATAGCCCGCGATAGGGAAGTGCATGTCCGACAAGCCGAACCATGTATCTGTATGTTGTAGCTCCCATTCCCGAAACTTGAAAAGGTTAGATTGAAGATAGCGATTCTTTTTCGGCTTGTAATTAAAGTGTTAGCATAACCATTTTTATTGTTCGCCTAGTCTAGGAGTTATCAGATCGTGTTTTGAACTGAATACAAATCTAAATTAGCACGTGAAATTAATTTAATATTATTTGAATTGTGTTAAGTTTTGACAAAAATATAAGAAATAATTTGGAAAGACTTGTATTGGCTCGTGATTGGTGGTATAATTTTTTCTCACTTACCTTGTACTCTGGGATCAATTAAACTCAATTTTACAAGTAGATGTCGTGGGTAAAATAACAAATACTTTCATTAGTTTTATATGTAAAACTAAAGCAAGAATATCGAAAAACAATGAAAACTCTATCATGTCCCATGGACCCACATGCTTTCGATCGGAGGCAGTAATCAATCCGAGTTTTCCCAAATGCTAACATTTCTTTCGCTCTTGGGTTGAACACCCTTTAATATATATTGCGAGGGGATTCATTTGAGATTTCATGCGACAATCAGGGATCGATTTGGCAAGCCATTCGACAGAAGTTCTCATTCCTGTTTCTCTCCGTTGGTATCCCTCCAAAGGTAAAAGAGTCATCCAAATGGACAAGTGAGGCTTCATTCTTTTAATATGATTATGCCAAAATTGCCTAGACATAAAGAAGAAGAAAGAACTGAGGGGATGAAACATCTTAGTTACAAAGCAAGAACTTGGAACTCGATTCGGCAGACCTTCAACAGAAATTTTGATTCCTGTTTCTTTTCGAAGTTCAACCTTCATTCTTTTGGCATGATTATGCCAGAATTGCCTATACGTACGGGAGGGGCAAGAACCTGATCTGAACTCACAATAATTAATCCTTAAATCTCTGTAGAGGGAACTAGCGCCTGGATCCACTATTAGAAAGGAACTTTAGGCAAGCCTAAGACTCGATCAAGAGCAAAGAATTATAGAAAGCAATAATATAAGGAATAGAATGAAGATAAACGGGATTAAGACAGGGGGATTTCCTGGCTATTAAACTTCACAGTGGAGAGGAAGAGAGGAAAGGGAGATGAAGAAGTGCAAGGCTACATTGCAAAGCTTAATCTATGATAGACGACCTTAAAGCCTCGCAAATGCCCATGACTCATGATTATCATAAAGACGAAGAACAATTTGGAGCCACAACGAAGGTACTAGTAGTGGAAGCAGAAAGGTTGGGGCTGAAAACAAATGGTAAGAAGATAAAATACACTAAATCAAAAGGAGAATTAAAGATAACTACAGAGCAAAGATGATACTACAAATTTGAAAGGGTAGACAGTTACATCTACATAAGTGCTAAAATTACAGCAAAGAATGATATGGATGAAGAATTTAACGAATAGTAGAAGCGCTAAAAAAATTGCATTGTTAATGAGAAAGGAAATACGGTTATACAAAACAGTTCTGTATGGCCCAGAAACTTAGATGCTGACGAAACAAGTCGCGCAAACTTGCAAATCAGTGGACGTAAACTATTAAGAAGAATTTACGGAGGAACAAAAGAGGAGAAGCACCGGAGGAGACCAGAACGGAATAAGATGAATAGGATCATAGGTAGATTAGGAGAGGAAAGACTGCTGAAAAGAATCACCAATAGGAAATATGAAGGAAGAAAAAAAAATGTGTTTTCCGCGTGTTTTCATTCAAAATAGTTTCTTGTCATTATCTTCAAGAACCTCGATTACTTTGCAACGAGGAACGTTCTAAAAGGCGTCAAACCACACGAAAATCTAAAGATACAATAAGATGCTCGTTATCCTTGTAGGTCGCTGATGTTGTTGCCTCAATCTTATCCAATATAAAGTGCCTTATCATAAAGACCGGGAAAAAATATGAGCACATGGGAATCCTGTTTGGTTAGTGTCATTTGTCAATGCTTAGGCAATTAGTGTGCCCAATTGAAAGGATGCCAAATTTATGCCAAGAAAACATGACGCGTATACTTAACAAGGTCTTGATTTTAACTTCAAAAACTTTGCGTACATAACAATGAGAATTAAATCCAAGGACGTCACAGTAAACGAAAAACTGAAGATACTCGTTCATTAAAAACATCTAAACGATATGGAAAATTCTTGAACTGATCCATAAAGACCTCAATAAAAACTTTGACTGTTCTGTTACACGGCGTACATTGAACTATTATAAATTTCAAGGAATTCTCCTATTTGAGTTTAGGGTGGAGTGAAGAATTGAGTGAAGAAGGTATGAGAGACTTACTTGACTTAGAGGGTTTCATAATGAAATGGAAAGTGAAAGATCTCGACTCTATTAAATGTATGAGAAAATTCTGAAACTATGAAGAAATGAACACACCGGAAGATGTCAAAATAAACAAAAATAAAGATACAGAACAAATTATATTTTGAACTTCACAGAAGCTCTAACCTGATACCCTTACTGGAACCCCTACGAATTTAGAAGTTTTCGATATATTAGTCTATGATGAGTGGTAGATCTATGGTGTAGGTACAAAGGGTGCTTTATATACGATATTGAGGACTGCAAATTGAAAGAACTCGAAGTAAACAAAGAAGAGATAATTGGAATCCTCAAACTGTACTATTGTCCTTGTATACATTATATCTGTGTATGAAATTAACTGTTACGAATTTCAAGGTGATTTCTTAGCCATAAACCGACCATATTGCTTAATCCTTATAGACTTCAGAAAAGCCCTAAACTGACACTCTTACACAATACGTAACTGAACAATTTGACTTGTGAGAGGTCAATGAAGTAGGTGTGAGAGTTGTCATTTTTGATTTTGTAGATTTTGAGGATTTAGCAAACTGAAAGAAAGAGAACGTAGAAGAGATAATAGGCAAATCTTCAAACTGTACTCTTGTCCTTGTCGAGCCTAGAAAAGCCTCCCCCTGTCTCCTACATATTGCACAAGTACATAAAATGAAACCTCCAACTCCCTTATCGACGTGCCTAAAAGCGTCGAGGTCCAAAAACTGTAAATCCATATGTAACAAGAATAAAATTGAAAGTACACCTCACATTCCTTGACCCAATTCCTTCTTTTTGCCCTTTGTCCTGGGGTGGATTTCCTGATGCACTAGGTAATTATTTGCTTTTTTTAACGAACCTCGTCCAGAATTGAGGTTGCGATGGAATAAGAGTTCAGTGAGGGAGGTGTTACAGGGCTTGATTTTGAGACCTCTGCTCTTGCTTCTATCGGTGATTTTTGCCAAGGAATGTCATTGATTTATTCACACAGCGTTGTATGCCGATGATGATAACGCTGCTTCTTTTGATCTTCCATTGATCTTGAATGGTAGCCACTGGCACAACTAGAAAATCAACATAAGAATTTTTTAAGGCTTGCTCCAGGTTAATGAAACCATCCTAATCGACTTCGACAGTTGACAGCTTTATTGGCCATACAACGTTTTTGAAGATTTATATAAAGAAAGATATTTTATTTTGCCGTGTGAAAATAGTGACTCCCAAATGGCTTACTGTAACTTTATTTTAAATTTCCTTCATGAAAGCGTTTAAATAGTGCATTTATCTTTAATTATATATGTCTTCCGACTTTCAAAATATAATTTAACACTATACTAATACTAGTAATGATGACCATTACCGTTATGAATAAATAGTTCAAAGCACAAAATGAATACGCGTAAATCGGCCATTGTGATCGGCTAACTATTAATTAGCTCTAATACATGTAATTAAAAGTAATCTAAAGAGACTGTTTATAAGCAGATTAAGCATTGAATGACCGATAGGCAATAAACCGTATTTAGTTAACTCGTTCTGTTTCGGTTCAGTAAACATGGTAATTTTGAGCCGGCCACCACACTTCGTAGAGAGAAGAACATTTCGTTCGGAATAATATTAGCGAGGCGGTGAACGTTGAATGTGGAGGTGTAAAATAGGGTGCGAACACCTCGTGTGATCACATGACGAGGAACTTCGTCACATAGTTTGATTTCAAGAGCGTCCATGTCATAAAAAATTAAAGTAAAATAAAAAAGAACAAGAAATAATAATAAGCTGTGTATTGAAGATGTACCCAGTGTTACAAATTATTTTCTTATTATTTCTTTTTTTCTGATATTGTCAAATTTCAGCTAAAATGAATAGTTTATCTTTGATACACTTTACTGTACTATCTCTGTCGTTTTTTATGTTTCAGTGAAACAATTGGTATGCATACTGCTTCAGTGATAGGAAAAGAAAATTTAAGTATTTCATGAAAAGTTCTGAAAGTTGTGAAACAAAATATTTTCGATCTCTGGAGAAAGCTGAGAGTTCTTTAGTCTTTAAAAAGCAAACCTTAAACGATGGTTTGAAGGAATAAATGAAGATATAATTACATGCAAACAAAAACAAAAACAAGAAAAGGAAATATATTCCTGAGGAATAAATAGCCGTGCGGTGAAAATTTATTTACTTGGCATAAAATATTGAATATATTACATGAGTTGTAATTACGGTTCAATCTCACGCATTATTTCTCTACCTATGTATATGACTAGAAATTACAGCAGATGTATTACGTAACCGCAAGATTGTATCTCGTTATATGTACACACTGGAATCATTGAATTACTTTTAGTTCATAATTTTTTTTGTTACCTAATTACTTTATGTATTGCGATGTTCAAATTGAATCAGAAGAAGAAATAATCATTTTAGGAGACGGCTATCATCTTACATTTAAGTTGACGAGAATTTCAGTTTTCATTTCTTTCTTTTTTATCCACGTTCATCTTGGCCTTCCCTTTCTATCCTTTCTTATCGATTTTGTTTTCCATATTTAATTTGCATCTTTTCTTTCGTTCTAACTAACCAGGCTTTTTTTGTATATCGATATTCAGAAGAAATAAATATTGTAGGAGACGGTGGTCCTCTTATATCTGAAACTGTCGAGAATTCTTCTTTGGCTCTTCCTTAACGGAGTTTCAGTTTGGATTTCTTCCTTTTAAAATGATTTCTGTCGAACTAATCCACGTTTTCCTTCTTCTTCCTCTTGTGTTCTTTCGTATCGACTTGGTTTCCCATACATGCTTCACTTGCCTCTCCTCTCCATCTCTAACTAAATGACCAAACCGCATTTGTTGCCGAACTTGTAATTCCCCTCTTACATTTTAGTTCTTTTTTCTTCTATTCTTCTTGTTCCGTGAACTCTTCTAAGAAACTTCATCTCCACAGTTTGTAATCTATTGTATTGACCATCCGATAAAATTCGACGCCATACTGTAACACTGGTGAGTTTGCATATTGCTTTTTGCTTTTCCCTATTATCTCTACGTGCAGAATTTTTTGTTAATTATGTCTGATTGGTCTATTATTATGGGAAGAATCCAAGAGAATTGAGGAAGTACTCCAAGAAGACAAACAAATGTCATAATAATCACAGATCATAATTTCGTCATAAAATATGAACCCCACGGGTCTGTCAAACAAAACGTAATCGCGTAGGTCTACTTATGTATCTATCATTCTTCTGTATACTTTTTTCACTTGTACTTGCATCAAAAAAATGTTTTCAAAAACTGAAACGTAATTTTTAACGCACTAACTCGTATCCCAAAACGGGTACCATTCTTTTCATAGGTTCAGCAGCATCATTTAAAATGCCTGCAATCTTTCACATGTAGTCAGTTTTGTTTGGTGAATCTCATAAACTACAGTAGTCAGGAAAGACCCAATGGTAACTCTATGTACGAATTTTTATGATTTTGAGTAGTTGAACCCAAGACGTTCACGATACTTGGTGGTTTGGTCTCTGACTTTTGAAAATGATTTTAGTCTCTTCACATGACAGAGTCTGCTCAAATAGTAGACACAGCAAAAGTGCCGATAGACGAAAATTGTACCATTCATTCAAGGTCACTAAATAGCTTTTAGTGACCTTGCATCAGTGATGCCACAATTTTCGTTCAGCAGCATCATCTAAAATGCCTGCAATCTTTCGCGTATATTCCGTTATGTTTGGTGAATGTCATAAACTACAGTAGTCAGGAAAGACCCAATGATAAAGTCTATGTACAGATTTTTATGACATTGAGTGGTAAAACCCTAGACGTTC
The DNA here is from genome assembly GCA_039766575.1 of Serrognathus titanus. NCBI lineage: Eukaryota > Metazoa > Arthropoda > Insecta > Coleoptera > Lucanidae > Serrognathus > Serrognathus titanus. Next base: position 11,946,054 of record CM077914.1, read on the forward strand.
TCATACTTGGTAGTATAGTCTATGACTTGAAAATGATTTTATTTTCACATGCCAGAATCTGCTCAAATGGTAGACATAGAAAGAGTGCCCTTACACGAAAATTGTGGTACCATTGATTCAAGGTCACTAAATAGCTTTTAGTGACCTTGAATCAATGGTGCCACAGCATCATCTAAAATACCTGCAATATATAAATTGCAGTAGTCAGGAAAGACCCAATGGTAAGTCTATGTACTGATTTTTATGACATTGAGTTGTTGAATCCAATACGTTCTCGATACTTGGTGATGTAGTCTCTGACTTTTGAAAATGATTTTATTTTCACACGTCAGCGTCTGCTCAAATGGTAGACATAGGAAGAGTGCAGTGTCGATACACGAAATTGTGGCACCATTGATTCAAGGTCACCAAAAGCTACCTGTCGATGATCACAGAGATCCAGAGTGAGTTTCGCATCTTCTTCCTTTTCCTGGGTTTTATCCCATCATGAGTTGGCGTTTTCTTTCTCTCTCTCTCTCTCTCCACAGCTCTCCATTATTTTATACTTCTTCTCGCTAATTGCCAATCGATTATTAATACTGATAGTTATAAGAATACTTATACGGGATGAGGCAAAAAGATGTTAACATTAAATGGATGTTTAATCACCTTAAATTACAAGGCAGAGATTTGGTTACATTACATGTTAACATTAAATGGATGTTTAATCACCTTAAATTACAAGGCAGAGATTTGGTTACAGAGTTTCTATTTGGCACCCATCCTTCTCAATACACGAACAAAATATATCTAATGCTGTTTGTAAGGTCCTTTGGGCCATTTGGGCTGGCTATTATCGCTCCCTAGACGAGGATGATATTCTCTTCAATTCGGACAGATCTCTTTCTACCGCTGTCCCCCTTGCAATCGTTTTGAACGAACCTCGTCCGGCAGGGATCTGGTTACAGAGTTTCAATTTAGCACCCATCCCTCTCAATGCACTTATGTAGTATGTCCATTTTTGTTTGTAAGGTCCTCTGGGTCATTTGGGCTGGCTATCGTCGCTCTCTAGGCGAGGGTGATACTCTCTTCAATTCGGACAGATCTCTTTCTACCGCTGTTCCCCTTGACCGAACCTCGTCCATACGAACTTCTCACCAATTATCAGGCATGATGGTGCATCCTGTCCGGTCCAGGCCTTGAATCTTTCTTGTACGATGCTTGGGGACTGAAAGACCTCCATCCAGGCAGCTATCTTCCATCGTTCCTCAATGGAATATCGAAACGCCATGTTTTAATCAGCGAAAAAAATATTTAGTCTTCTATACAATGTTAACATCTTCTTGCCCCACCCTCAATGTTGATTCAAAACATCAATGAAAAGTTTCTAGATTTGTCGCTATATTTCCATATTTTGGATTTTATTTTGGCTTGTAAATTATAGGCACCTATCTATTCCATTCTGTGGTTTTATTTTAACTCTTACTCTCATCCTCGTAGACCATACTTTGATTCCATGTAACAGTGAGTTTCCTTTTTGTTTTATTTTGTGGGTTAAGTATTGAGTTATTAAATTACACTACAAGGTATGTGCCATGTCATCAAATATATTTTCTTCCGAGGTCTTGATTTTATAAAAATAAGGCAAATGAGCAGTATTTCTTCGAAACTAATAGAAATGATAGCCTCTTGTATATGGGTTATTTCTTTTTAATGATCCATATCATTTTTTTTCTTCTCCTAATTCACCTGTAAGTTATTTATGTGTCAATAATTTCGAAGTGTATGTATGGGCCTTTTTCGACCAAACTGACGATCAATCTTTTTCTTATTTATAGTATCCTGATGAACTGAACAAAAAATAAGTGTTTCTGTTATTATCTTTTGACAATTTTATTTTACTATCATTTTTATTATTATATAATAACTGGTTTATGAAACGCGAGTAAATAATCAAAGCGCAACTTCTTCGAACGCAAAGTTGCACGCGGATTTGCATAATACGCAGAAACTGTTCAATAAATTACAGCAGTGATTCATTTAATTCAAATCGTTAAATAAACACAAGGTTTTTATTTTTACCGTGTTCATGAACCAATTCTAAACGGTACTGTTCTGTGGTTTTTATTCTCTAAAAACAAAAATACATTTGCACAAGGAAAAATAAGCGACACTCAAGTTACACACTTTGAATGTAATTGAGGTAATTACGTTTTTTTTTTTCGTTTCATATCTAAACAAGTTAATTAGAATTTCAGATACAGGATTAAACGTATAACATTTTCGTAAATTTGTTGTATTCATTATATACGAGGATTACAAACAATGTACTGGTAACACCATTGTGAAAAAAAAAATACTTCAACACTAATGACAAAGGTAGATAGAAATGGAAGATGGTAAAGTAAACCAAGTTTGCAGGAAAAAGAATGAGTATCTTTCAAATGTTACAAAAAATAGCATTTTGAAGCAATGCAGCTAAGAAAGGATTGGAAACAAATCAATTAATTTGGCGCCCTCTATCTATCTGTGTGTTCAGTGTGTTAACAAACTTGACATCTATTGGGCCCAGGCACCACTTTAACTTCTTTGCATCTTTTAGAAACGACATTAGTAATTGTGTCAGTTGTACGAACCAAATTACAAATCGATTTGATTTATGCATATATGAGATAACCAATTTTTTTACCAACGTGAGTCACATACCATATACACGAGTAAAGAAAATTTTTAATTGAATAACCGAATGTTATATCGTATTGAAAAAAAAGAAAAAGATGCCGCGTGTTACAACAAATAATATAGGCAAAGTAATTTATCAAGCTTGCAGTTAATAAGGTTCGGATGGTACTTCCGAGAAGTCCGTGCACCAAATAAAAATCCTCCATCTGTTGCTCGTAACAAATGGTGCGCCGCCGACAATTATGTTTTATTAAAGAAATATTAGCATACAGGTATGTCGTAATTTCCGATTCAGCTTTAGTAATGGGAGCACACGCTTTAATCTCGAAATATTCTAATACGTTTCAAATTATTTCGTGGAAATTTCTGCTTTTGTTAAGTTTTAAAAATCTCGCGCGCTGCCTTTGTGGCAGCTCTGGTCCTCTTATTATTATGCACGTCTGTGTAACATCAAACCGACCAATACGTCCATGACGAATTCGTTCCGAAAGCTTTCGAGCTTATTTTTCCTGGCCACGTGAACAGCGGACGTCCAAAGTTCACTTGACGCGACGAGAAGTAAATGACTAGGTACTAATTTCGAAAGCCAAATTTTACGCCACATTAATTGAACTACTCGCCAATTGATTCCAAATAATTTCTTTTGCGGTTCTGTTCTCCCGCATTGTCCGTGTTTCAAGTTTCAAACAACCATGACAACAGCAGCAATTGGATAAGAATTTTTTCCTCGATTGGCATACCTGTGGGAGAAACAAGCACTTGCTTTTTTTTTGTTAATTTCTTTTTCTCAAAAGGAAAGAAAAAAAGTGGGTGTACGTGAACTCTCTTTACGTAATAACAATTAATAAACTAATTGGTGCCGCAGTGGAAGGCGATGGGAAAATTACTGCGAATGCTGCAATAAAATTCTTCTTAGCAGAAATTACTTTTTCAGCGCGTATTGATTGAAAGAAGCGTCCGCTTTTAATTTTATTTTTGTATTCGAGCGGAATCGGTGCAGTCTAATAAATCAGAACAAGGAAGGCCCGTATCGAACCGTGAATACGGCTGCATGTTTATTAATTGTATTCACGCAAGCAGCTCTAACAAACCGAAATAGCCAAATTTAATGCTATTGCACCGTTATGTCTTTATTTGTTATGCATTTAAGCCGCGCACGTTAACTTATCGCTTTGATGTCTATTATACAGTGGCTACTAGTTAAACAGTTTTATTTTTTTTATCATAATAATGATAAATACATAATTTACTCCTTGAAGTAAGAAACTATAATAAAATTTATATTATTTTTAGATAGAACTCAAAAATTGGGCAAAACAAGATTTGATTTATAAAGTGTGAATTATAAAATTGAATTACATTATTGTTACATTGTCTTTTAACTGTACATAATTTTTGCAATTATATTTTGTTTAAATTCGTTTCACATTCTATAAGAAGTAACCCAACTCAAGAAAAAAAAAAAAGAATAATACCTTATAAAAATAAATGTTTTGTTTGGCCGAAAACCCTGTTATAAAATATTTATGAATCCAAAACTTTCGTTTTTAACGGTTCTTCCCGTCCCATTTTTTACTGACCACTTTTAAGTCATCAACCCTTGTGGTAGGACAGGTATATACAAGCGGGTCGATGAACTGGACGCAGATTAAAAAGGTAAAAACATTCGTCGGAACAGGTAGAAGGTGGTGTTTAATATTACGAGGGAGATGTGTGGTGGTGCCAGGCAATCGCTTTCCTGGAAATGCGAGAGGATGTGTCGTCGTTAATGTATGAAGGCTCTCCTACCTGTAAAACTGTAAAAAAAAAGTTGCAGGCCGTATGTTGTTTTTCTTGTTCTTGGTCGCATCGAAAACTATACTATGAAATAATGTCCTTCGAGCACATCCCCGTGTTTTATAATAATATCAAAATAATTTGATTTCTCGACGTAAGACAGAAAAACGTAATAATAGTCGTTCGGTCTTAAAATGTGGCGTTTGTGGTCAGTCACATTTCAGAGAAATAATTAAATCGAATAACATGACGTAAAAAAAGCTTTATTTAAATTATGTAAACACAAATTAATTGGCAAATAGCGTAAAGTTTGTATTGGAGCGCAATTATTTGTTCTCATGGAAAAAGTAAGCGGTTTTAATTCGGTGTTAAGACAATGACAGAAACGTTTCCTTGTCATTTCATGTTGCCAAATTTATAAATAACACGAGTAAGTAATAATTTATAAAATAGAAGTGAATAAAGAAAATACTTCATATAATTATTAGAATCAATAAATAAATGAGGATAGCTTCAGAACGAAGGAGAATAAATACTAGGATCTTCATATACTTGCATAAAACAACAAAATTGACGTAACTGGCAAATTATACAAAAGTATAAATAAAAAATATCCAAAGCACAAGCCAAATTAAACAAAAGAAATCAATGCTAATAGTAGTGAAGTTTGTGAAACGTTGAGAAAGATAACGAATACGTTAGGGAAGAGAAAAGGATGTTGAGGCTAAAAAGAAGAAACAAAGATAAAAAGAAAATTGTGTTGTACAAAATCATGTCGTATAAAATTATGTCGCACAAAACTAATAAAGATAATTAGATTGGAAATTAGCAAAAAAGATGGAAGAAGTGATGGAAAGCTAAGCTTGCAACAACATATAGCCAATACATTAAAGAAGAAATTACTAAATTGAACTCAAGGGCCTACACTTGACTTAAAATAAAAAGGGGATTCGATTTGACTTTAGCAATCACAATACAATACTTAACAAACAGCCGTGTCTAAACATCTTTTAACAGCCGTGTCTAAAGTAGATACTTTTAAGGTTAACTTTAGAGTGTAAAATATCACTTTTAAAAACTAGTGCATAAAAAGTCAATTACCAACCCTAGCACATAAAACCAGACAGGCTTTCTTTTTTTAAACAATATGACATCTCATTTACATACAAAATAAAAAGAACTGGCTATGATCCTTGAGATATTTCGAAATTTCATTTGTTTTTAATTTTTGGGAAACTGTAAACCAAGAGTTTTCTGTTACCTGGCATTTTATTGTTAATGGAATCCACAAAATAAATTTGAATTGTAAAAATTTCCTCATTTCCTTATTCTTAAGTTATTAATGATCGAAAAAAAATATATTTACGCATTTTATTTACATAAAACATCTAGTGTAGTGTTTCTTAAACATCGTCCCCTGAATTTTAAGCGTTATCGGTAAGTAATCTCTTTATTCTTCTTTACGACGTCTCAATGAAGATACAATGAATAGAGTTGGCCTAAATATTGACCCTTAAGGTATCCCAGAAACTTTTTTAATTAATAAAATTGTTGTTGGGTTTATGGAAGCAGTAAATCAAGAATTGATTATTATCAAGCATTTTATTATATTACATAAGTTACTGAAAACTGAAACGTCATTTTCATCATTCCTCAAATTATTAAAAATATATATATTTTGATGAAAAAGTTTCTAGTAGGTACAGAGTTTCTGACACTTTTGGAAACACCGCTTTCTTAGTTATAAGTATCACCAGTAAATAATTTCTTTGATCTTTCTTTTTACTTTGTACAAATTGGAAGGAAAGAATAGACCTCGACATTTATTTCATTTAAAAAAAAATTGTCCACAATATTGACCTTTGAGGTACGCTAAAAGTCACGTTTTTTTAGATATATCGAAAATGGCACAACAATGAACAAAATATTTCATTTGTCTGGTTTTAGTTATTAAAAATATAATAAAAATAATTAGTTGCATTTCATTGACGAAATGTCTGGTACAGTGTTTTCAAGCTTTCTGAAAACACCACCACTGAATTGTAAGCATCAATAATACATCTTAGATTTTCTTTCTATGTATACTATCTTGGATGCATAACATAAAAGGAATTGTCCACAATATCCGCCCTTGAGGTATCTTAAGAATTTCATTTCTTTTTTAGATTTATGGGATATGGCGATATTATTAAAACCAAACTACTTGTACAGAGTGGAACAAAATGATCTACCATTGCATTACACATATAAAAATAGGAAGTGCCACTCTACGACAATAAGAAAAAAAAATACATCAAAATTCAAAATGTGATTTATTGCGAAGGAATGACATGAATGCAAAGTTGAGATTGAAATTGAAAAGAAACCCAACAAAAGTAAGTTACAATAAGTACACCATTTTGCTGTATTCATACAGTGTGTCCGTAAATGTCCGTGCGCCAATTTTGTTGGTGACTTTGATTTTATTTTCCTACAGTTGATGACACCCAGTGGCGTGGTATAAAATCTTGGCTGGACAGTAGGTTTTTGGAAACTGATTCAATTAGTAAACTCGGTGATCTTGACGCTTAAAATTCAACTTACATTACTCGTGAGTAATCTGGGGTGGTCAACTCGATTGATCAAACTGATCGGGGGCCATAATCGAAAGCACCAAATGAATAAAAACATGGTTATATTTATGTAGCCTCGCTAAATGGGCATATAAAAATGCTTTATTAAATAAAAACAACACTGATGAGTTTATTATTTTTATAATAAATGTTGACAATGTTCTCCATTATTTTGTAAACACAAGTTCACACGTCGTTTTATGTTTTCAAATACACGGCAAAGTTCTCCCTGCGTTATGTTTTCAATTTCATGCCTAATTGCTTGTTGAAGTTCATCTAAGTTATGTAGGCGATAATTGTAAACATTATTCTTCACATGTCCGAAAAAATAATCCGGTGGTGTCAAATCTTGACTTCTCGGTGGCCACAGACCTTCGCTTATAGTACGGTTTACATAAAACTTTTGCAAATAATTTATGCTGGCACATGTAGTATGAGCAGTGGCTCCGTCTTGCTGAAAATAACCCATTGTTAATTCATCATCATGCAGCTGATTAATAAATTCTGTCAAAGTGACAGTCTGATACCTTTCTACAATTGTTTCGTAAAAGAATATTGGTCGTATAATTCTCCGCCTTGATATTGCACTCCAAATTCCAACTTTTATTGGATGTAGATCTGTTTCTACAAAAGTATGAGGGTTCTCTGTCGCCCACGTACGGTAATTCTGACTGTTTACGTAACCAGATAAATGGAATCATGCTTCATTAGTGAAGAAAGTCAAATCAAGTAAATCGTCTTTATTTAGTTGCTCGTTAAACCACTGACAGTATATTACTCGTTGTTGATGGTCATGAGAGTAAAGCTACTGCACAATGGAAACTCGATAGGGATGCATAGGCAGATTTTTAATGCAGAGTCTTTGCGCAACTAGGCCTACTAATGCCTGCAAAAAGCACAAAATTAAGCACTTCCATTACTTTCACTATTAAGGCTTACATAACTGTACAGGCAATTTTCGTAATGATTTGTTTGGGCTTTGGCCCATTCGTTCTTGAAGATCATTGACAACAGTTTCGGTTAACATTGTAGGACGGCCAGTTGATTTACCTTTTTCCTCTCAAATCGTTTTATAATCTTACGTTTGTGATGACCAAAAACTTCATAATTTACATTTTCATCAGGAAATGCTTCCACAAATTGTATGACCAGGTTCCAACAAGGTTTCCATTCCGAAAGTGTGCCTTAAGAATGTAGGCGTCTTGTTCAGCCGTAAACATTTTTACATGACACAGTTGTCTAAAACAATTAGTATTTATTTAAAAAAATATGCAATTCATATTAAATTATTACTTACAAGCATCTCGCAAATGTTAATTGTCGAGCTCCGAAAAGAACTGTTCGAAATTAAAGAAAGAAATATCAAAAATCACCAACTATACAATTTTCTGCACGACCCGACTATTTTATTTGAAAAAGCTGAAAGTTTTTAAATAATTTTTAACTGTCAATATGACATTTTTACTTTATGAACACAAAAATCGTATCGATTCTGATGGATGGCAGGCAAGTAGTGCTTCTTTTACTAAGGGAATAAAGGAGCCACTTTACTACCTCCAATTAGAAAGCAAACTTGCTCATTATATAGAGGTCGTACAAAAAATATTGTATACAATACGTGTACTCGGTTAACGCCTCTTGCGAAAATTTTCTCACTCGATTAAATGATTTGATAAATCGTCCTACTTTGCACACTAGTTGCATAAATTACTATTACTTGCGACAAATAACACAACTTCTACATTGATTCTATTTTATTTGGATCAAATATAATTTTGTACGCTCTATGAATTATAGAGTTGTCACCTCTAATGCGAAATCTTCGCATATACAAGAAACAGTAGAGGTCCCAATACGCTATCTTGCGGAACTTTGAATTTTTTTCAAAATAAAACAAGTACTTTTTGGTGTCTACATTTTAAATGCGAATGTGAAAAAGATCACGTGCGATTCTTCGAGTTCCGCAAATCCTAATGTTTCACAAAGTATTGAATAATGAATTAAATCGAATGCTTCTTTGTGAGACTGAATATTAGAACATTAAGTTTTGGTCCCTCTTGAGTTTTATACGTTAAAGAGTACAAAGGGTATACAAATTCATTCTGCATCAGTTCGTACTGAACGTTTATTTATAGATAGAATCTTTTATGACAGAAAAGTTTATGATTTTTTCATATACTCTGCAAATAGGACCGTTTTTAATTAATAATTATTTAGTTTGAACATAAAACTAACTCGTTTTATATTACTTCTTCATGATTATGTGGCAACATTAAAAAGATGATGACAAAAACTAATTATTAATAATAGTTATCCTAAGTTAAGTCTTAAATCGACCGAAAATTAGAAATTTGTAGAGTAAACTTTAAATTCACTAGAGCAGCCTGAGAGTATTTCCATCTTCTAATTACATGAAGTCAAAATGCCATGAGAATACCGCAATGAATCGAAAACGTCACTAGTAAAGGACACGTGCAAACAAATCACGTGCATACATTAATGGACAAGCTCTTCGAAAATTAGATTTCTCTACACCGTTAAGAAATGTAACCTTTTCCATCCTCGTTTTAATTTCGAGATAAATTTCTCGTTTCCACGTTAAAATGATAAGTGCGATTAAGTGACTTTACTTATAAAAATAATAATAATGATGGGAGTGGTCCCGGTGATATTCTTCTTACCCTTCTTGAAAGTTTTGACTTTTCAATGTTATTTTGGCAGTCTATTTTATTGCACAGTTTCACAAGACTCCGTCGGTCAACAGATCTCTTCAATTCTTGTCATACAAGAAATCTTGGGGATTCTCTCAGTGCATCAGTTTTTTTTAATACTCTACCACTTGTAGTCTTTTCTTCGAATTTTACCCATATTTTCGATTCGGTTATTTTCGGTTATTCAAAAAAACTTTCAAAGAGAAAACACTAATGGGTAGAAAAAGATTCGAAATATATAACGGGAAGAAGAAGATACAAAACAGAAGGAAATGGATAGAAAAGTTGCAGAGCCAAATACATTACAGAGGAGGAATTATTTTGCAATTACAATTCCATTAAGATTGGAGAGTGAACAGCTATCATCTAGACTTGGAACATAAACTCAGATTTGTCATAAACAGTAGGTAACAAGTTTGTTATAATTAGAATATCTTCTTGTCCGTTGGAATTTTATTAAATAAATTTGTTGTAATTATTTTTGGGTCAATTTTTGAAACCCTGGAGGCTGTCAAAATACAGCGAAACGTCGATTTTCTTCCTTTCTTCCCTAAGTATTCATGGTTAACTCTCCACTTTTTTCTTTTTCATACTATTGCTCGATCTTAATTTTTCTGGATGGCTTGGTTTGATATTATGAATTGTTTCCATAGTAATTATTCGCCGAATAACTATAAGTCAGTTTATTAAGGGATGGAGACACCCGAGGCATTGTGTTATCCATTTCCCCTTCTATAAACATTTTTGCCGTACATTCAAAATAATTATCTCTACTCTTCATAAATTTCTCTAAGTTTCCATGTTATCTGCTGCCAAATTGTAAAGTATAACTCTGGTTTCTGGCATCCAAAAGTTTTTTTAACGTAGATCTTAACAGAAATACAAAAACAAATTCTGCTTCTCTTCTCTTTTCCAAACATTGTCTGCTAGCTAAAAGAGTTAATTTTTGTAATCCCTGTTTTACGTGCTTCAATTTTTTTCCCTCCCAGGCAAAGGCCTTACACTAAAAAGTCTAACCAATCATAAGTGTTTAGTAAGGACAAGAAGTGTGTCAAAAAGTGTAGCTTCGTGCAAAAGAGTAACTGGCTGAAATGGTTTGAGCCAAAGGCTATAATCTACTAAGAACAGTTTATTGGTTTTGATTTCAAGTATTATCTAGAAGTTTGTTGCAATGGATTCCTCGAATAGGCTCTGGACAGCTGTCTAGATTCTATTTGGGGCCTCGTCAGTAGAAGAATAGGTCGATCGTAAGATGTTCAACCTAAAGTATCAAGTATTATCATTATCAATGCCTCAAAGTATGACAACTGAGTATATTTCCTCGAAATTGATGCTTCTGAGCTTTTCATTCTCGAAAAGATATGCAGCTTCCTCAAGATGTATTATTTCTTTCCTTTCTTAATCACCACTTACGGAACAGACCTTATCGTTGTCATTTCAACTGTCTTGTACACAGGTTATATCTCGAATAATCTCGTCTTCCAAGTTGGGATTGGTAATAACTTTTGGATTTAGAATTCAGCCAATTTCTTGAAGTTTTGAAATTCTATACTCTTTAATTAATTTAAATATAAAACGAAATGCATTTGTTTAGATATTTCATCAGAATATAAGTTTGGCTTGCCCCTAAATAAATAATAATAATAATAATAAATAGTTATTTTAATCACTTTCCCATGAAAGAATCTAATTTTGTAAATGAAGTACCATATTTTTTTTATAATTAATAGTTTCTGTAGTGCATAATAATCACGATGAATACCTAACAAGATAATTGTTATTATCAAGAGCCCGAAAAAGAGTAATGACTTGATTTCATCTTTTATTTACAGTGGGTTTTACGTAACATCCCATAATCAGCTTAAAAAGTCGACGACATTTTCTGCTAGATAGAAGAAAGCTCAAAGCCAAAAGCTCAACGCCTGTCATCGGGTAACAAAGTTAAAACTCGCAGAGCCCGAGCGTAATCCTATGAGCATAACAATCACAACAATCATACTCAAGTATGAATCCTAGTGGTCGAGCTGGCGGGCAAACCCAGCGAGGGCGGTCTTTCTTACCTGCCCAAGTCTTGCACAGGTACACTACTTACCGTAGATCACTCGCGCCGTGGTTTCTACACTTTGCGCATCTTCGAGACTCAACACCGTTACTTAACGTTGAGACGCTTGCGTACGGCGTCGTCGCAGGCGCAAAACCGACCAATAAAAAACTTAAACGAGAGTGAACTTAAAAAAATAAATAAAACTCATCGAATCGTATGTTTAAAAAATCTGTGCGTTGCATTACTTATTTTAAGTTAACTGTGTACAAGATTGTTTCATGTGACATTTGTTTTGTGAATGGTTTTACTAACTGTAAAGTGTATTTAGGGAGGAAACTGTTTTTTTTTTTCCTAAAGTAAGTTTTTCCATTTTTATTACATTTTTGTTATCCGTCGCAAGCGTTAGATGTAATGGGGGCCAAGCTTACATATAGGCAAATATTTTTAAACAAGACTGTACACTTCATTTGTAATAAAACAAAAATAATTGCTTGGGGATTGTAATTAACGTCAATACCTTCTTGAATGTGTTTGGTTTGGGAAGAAACGGTCATCTATAGCTACTTTCTGAATAAATTGATAGAGGGGTTGATAAAGCAATAGTTTTCTGTATAATAAGTCGCTTTTAGAACTATAAAATGATTATATAATTGACTACATTATTTTAGTAACACTTTAAGAAACTTACATTTCCTGAAACGCGTTCAAATTTCAAAATATTTTCTTTCAATATAAATATTATGTTTATTTCAAGAAATATTTGTAACTGTAATTGAAAAAATAGCAGCATTAAAGCTATATGCAACAAAGAAGTAAATATTTTGCTTCGGACAGCTTTTAGAACATATTCTAATCGACGTTTCGCTGTATAGTAGAGAGCAAAGCTGACCAGCGTACAGCGAAACACAGAGAAAATGATTCCAACTCTACATGTAATAACAAATGAGAGGTAACATAAACACTATGATTTTTGGTGACGTAGCTAAGGCCTTTAAAGTGAGTCATCATTTCCATTTTCAATCGCTAGGAGGATATTGACATAAAAGGTGTACCACTAGGATTATTTAAAAGTTAAATAAGTAATCACAAACGACGATCGTTTTAAGTTTTAAGTTCCTCAAGGCACTGTATTAGGGCCGCTGTCTTTTATGATATATATAAATAATTTATTTTTAAATAATAGCAACTTGAGTTCCAAAGTAACTCAACAAAAATCGTTATACATATTTTTTCAAACATAAAACTACACGTTTATCCTTTCTTCTTGTGAATCTTACGCATAGTTGGTTTCAAACTAATACAAAATATTTATATTCACTGCAATTACAACATTTTTAATAACGTTTTGCTATTTGTCAACATTTCTATGTATTTACTGCTTAATATGAATGTTATTTCCAATACATTCAAGTCAATAAATTACCAATAGTTTTAAAGTAAAGCCAAAAACACAAAAATATACAAAAGAATAAGGTACTCACATATAATTACTCTAACCTGCCCTCTGGTAGCCCAGTTTATTTTAATTTTGACTGCACTAAGCCTTCTACAGAGGAATGTAATACTTGTTAAGGGCAATGACTAGTAAATGGTGACTTGTTAGTCAAATTTTGGAAACATACAATTTAAAAAAATCCATGAATGAGGAATACATCGGGAAACGATAACCCAGAGTATTTTACAGTCAGAATTAAAAGGAATGTCTCTCCATTAAAAAGTTAATGGAGCGGCTTAATCACTTTGGACTGTAACAACGAGGATAGGTACGCATCAAATTCGTGTCTGCTTGTTCCAGTGATCAGAATAGATAAGGCTATGCATTTACGTTTTACTGGAAACACATTATTTTTAATTCTGGCTGTACATTCAGGTTTTTTATAGATGTCTAAGTATATACCACCGTACCATGTTTACGTGTATACCACCTCCGCTAAGCTGAAGCAAGACTCCTTGTTCCTTTACTTTAATTATCAGCTGATGCTTCGCGATAATTAAAATGAGGATGCTTTTTGCACAGACTGGTTCACAGAGGACAAAGTTTCTTTTTTACTTTGAGTTCTCTTGCATGTATTGTTTTGTTCTTCCAAGACATAAGTATAGGGACTAGAATCATCAATTCGATAAAGTTCTTCTTTTTGGGTACAAAAGGACTTCAGATGCTAATTAGAATGAGCTTTTTGGTTTCGTTGAAGTGAAGATCAAGTTGACTTGAAACCACCAGATGTTTATTTAACTTTGGTTCATGAGATTTTAACGTCACAATTCTAGAAATCCACATATTTTGACCTGGCAAGAAATCTCTTGGCTGACTTTTTGAGGTTCCAAACCCGTCATTAGGTTACGCACAAAGTTTGCTGTGAAATCTATACACGCACAACGTAAATACCAAAAAGTGTAAATCTATTTGTTTTAACAAATATTACGTGTTTAGGATCAGTTTTGTTTATAATCTATCGGTGAACACGATCGATCATTGGCATTTATTCCTTGATTTAAATAAAATTGTCGATCAAAGAATGCCTGCTAACCTAAAGAGAACATGGAATGGTTAATTATGCAAATATCTTCAGCTTTCAGATTCACAGGAAGACCATTTATCATACTTACCATAATTTTTCCAGTAAAGGGCGTATGCTGGTATTCATAGTCAGTTTTTATATTTAAGAAAACCCTAAGCAATGTCTTGTGTATTCGTAGACTTTTGACTTTTGGCAAATTTTCTAATTATGTAGCTTTAGTTTTTTAACGTTTTATTAAATCGTGGTTGGACTATTCTCAAGAGATCCATACAGTTGGTTAATTATTTGGGTTTTCCGAACATGCGAGATTTTGCCAACATTGAAGATGTAGAATTTGACTATATTCAGGATCCGTTTGATGTTAATTCCGATATAAGTATAATTCAAAAACCATATCGATTCAAGAGAAAAAAGGTCAAACATAGGATACCAGCAGAATTTGAAGAAAATCCTGCAAAAATAATTAAGCGTGGGCTAACCATTGCATCAATCATTAACATGTTTGAGATTTTGTGTAATTGGAAGATTTCAGTTAATCTCGATAAATTTATATGTAACAAGTGATTCGTAAATAATTTTAAACCATGCTTATTATTTGCAAATTATTTGTACCTTCTTGACGGGTATGCTTAAGGTTTGCCCATATGTTTTTCAATTGGGGAACAGTTCCTTATAAGAAAATAAAATCAAATACCACAATAAATTACATCAAGTGTAATACTATTTTTTTCTGCATTAAGGGATACACAAGTTCTTTATACAATATGTCCCAGATAACTTTTCCTGCATGGGAATCTCGCTTATTATAAAATATATGAATTCTGTTAAATGGGTTGAATTGTTAAAAATTATTTTGAAATAAAAAAATTTCCATGTACTGTCGCAGCCTTAAAATTACGCACGATTTTCTTATCATTTAATTAAATTTTTAATTTATTGACCATTAGTACAGATACAAAACTTATTGAGGAGCACTCCTTCCTCTTTCAAAACCTCCACAATTTCTCTAAATTATAGTTTTTCCTCGATTTTGACACTAAAGACAATTAACCAAAAGTCGTCATTTGGTTTTCAGATAGTTTGGTTATTTTTGAAGAACGGGATTGTAAAGCATTAGAACTTAAAGAACATAATAAAAGTAACGATGAACGATCTTCTAATTTGGCGATTGCAAAATCCTTCTCTCCTTCAGAAACCACGTGATTTGGCCCTGTCCCGCCACAACTTTAACATTACATTTGAAGTATGACATTTGAAATGACTATTTTTGACAAGCCGTTAAAGAAAGCAGTGGAAAATTGAATCGTGCGAAATTCTAAGACCGCGTAAGTATGTAGTTCAGGAGCTGTAGCAAGAAAACAATTTTTTAAAATTTTCTCCGTTATCTGTCAAACTAAATATTTCGTGTGTTATATCATTTTAAAGAGAAAAAGAGAGCGCATTCACTTATTCCAAAACCTATTCGTCGGTCTATAAGAAAAGCTTAAGTTGGGGGCGAAAGCTAAAAGCATATTTAAATTCTGCAAAAAAAGTGTCTTAAGGAAGTACAATAATAAAAACGTATTGGTTATAACAACGAAGTTATTACAAATTTTGGTATAACTCTTGAGCTACGTGGGTTTTTAATTTAAAAATAATTTACAACTGCACTAATACTTCATTCTTAAATTCATTCCATTTAGCCGGATTAGTAAATTTTATAATAAGCGAAAACCCCATACTGGAAAAGTTATCTGCGACGTATTATACAATAAAACTACTAAAATACTTGTCTTCAATAAAGACAATGCTAAAATGTTAAGTTACGAGAGCTTGCTCGATTTCTAGATGACTAGGACAAATCAGCGAGTTTGCAGTGGAGTTCTCGAGCTACTCTTCTGCGGGCGAGACCCTAAATAGGTCCGAAACAGCTGTCCAGAAGATGCTCGAGGAATCCACTGCAATCAAAACCGAACTGCAACAAAAATTGTTCTCAAATTTAAGTTCTAATTTTTTTAAAGAATAGCTAAAAAATATCGGACAAGAATAACATATTTTGAAAGTAGGGTCACAAACTAACTAAGAAGATACTTAGGACCAACTTTTTACTAAAGTTCCTTCTATGAATACGTAGCAATTTAATGCGGTCTCAAACGTACAAGACGAGCTTACGAAAGTTAGTTTCAAGCACTTACTTAAGTCATGACTTACGGCCCTTTGTTACAAATTCTTCTTTGTAATAAGTTCCAAACACGTTCTATGCGATTTGCAGTGTGGCTGATAGGATTAATCGCACCTCTTCTTGGTTGTTTTCAAAACGTTCACGATTATTTGCCAACCCACGCCTTTCAAAACATATCTCACACTTTCATTCTTTAAAAGGGCACTTATAAACCGATTGTACCAAATAAAATAGAACTCGAAGAAAATCAAAATGTGCTACGTTTTGAGTTTTCGTTGCTATTGGTATCATGTATAAAGCTCCAAATTTAAATTATAAATACTTTTTAGAACACTTCCTTGTCAGATTTCATTTCAGTCTGTAATAATTTGTTTTGGGTTGGAGATTTTAATATAGATTTTTTAAAATTAGACGACCCGGCTACATTGGCATTGCAAACAACTTTAGAAAATTTTGAACTAACTCAAGTTATTAATAGCCCTACTCGTAGTACTGGCACAAGCCTCACCCTTATAGATTTGTTAATTACTTCCGACATAAACATTGTTTCTGATGCACGAGTTATTGATGCCCACATTTCTGACCACGATTTAATTTGTTGTAATGTTTTGATTGAACGTGAAGAAAAAAAGGTATATATATAGAGCATACCGTGATTTTAATTTTATTGATGTAGGTAAATTTTGTGATGATTTACGCTCCCTCCCATTACATTACGTGTTTTATTTTAACGATATTAATCAAAAAGTTGACTTTTTAAATCAGTGCCTTATTAGTCTGTTTGATTTACATGCACCTTACAAAACCTCTTGTTTTTCTAAACCTGGTGCTCCCTCGTGAACGCCAAATTTGAAGCTCATGATGAGGCTAAGAGATAATGCCTTATCAAGATTCAAACGTTCTAAAATCCCAGAACACTGGAATTATTATAAATACATGCGTAATTTTACAACAAACTCAATACGAAATGAAAAAAAAATATTATAAAAACGATTTATCTACTTCAAATACCGCAGCCCTCTGAAAAAATTTCCAGCAGTTAAATATATGGTATCTAACAAAAAAAAGTAAGATACCTGAGACTTTAAGCGATCCTGAAGTTATTAGCGATTATTTTATTCATAGTATACCTACTTTAAATGTTGATAATGATGAAATGATCAATTTTTAATACAATAATAAAAAAAACAATGACGTCCCATTCTAATTCCAAAGCGTTGATACTGAAACCGTGCGCAAGATTGTCTGTAGTATTAAAACGAAAGTTGTTGGTTCAGACGAAATTAATATTATAATGCTAAAAATCCGTTGCCATTATATTATTACATTTATCACGCATATAATTAATTGTTGTTTGTAGCATAACACTCTTCTTTCTGCATGGAAACAAGCAATTATCACACATTTGCCAAAAGTCAAAAATCCCACAGAGTTACTACATTTACATCCAATTAGTATTTTGCCAGCAATATCAAAAATATTTGAAAAGGTTCTTGAAATGCAACTTCATGAATATATTAACTTAAATAATGTTTTGCCCCCCATACAGTCAAGTTTTAGACCGTTACACAGTTGAACGACAGCTTTGCTTAACTTACGGATGATATTTTAAGAGCGGCTGACGCAGGCTTAGATACGATTTTAGTTTTATTGGACTACAGTAAGGCCTTTGATTGTATTAACCATGAAGTACTATTGACAGTTTTACATTTTATAGGTTTATCTGATAATATTTGTCTCTTGCTTAAGAATTATCTTACTGATCGTACGTAGAAAGTAATGATTGATGGTCGAGAATCTCAAGAAATTGTAATTTTTAGCGGTGTGCCACAAGGATCAATACTGGGACCGCTTCTGTTTACACAGCCAATTTTGCGTCACGGTTAAGGTATTGTTCTTTACACATGTATGCTGTTGTCACACAATTATATTTTTCTTTTAAAAACACAGAATGGGAAATAGCTTGTAAATTAATAAATGAAGATTTAAACTCTCTAGCACTCACTAATCATAAACCCCTTTAAATCTGCTTGCATGTTGTTCAGTCGGAAAGGTACCTCAGCTGTGACCTCACTATAAAAATCAACAATTCTCCTCTTTCATTTGTGAAAGTAGTAAAAAACTTGGGGCTGTTGATTGATACTAATTTACGATTCAAAGAACATATATCAAGTTGCTTAAGAAAATCGTATGCGGCGCTTAAATTAATATATGCAAATAGAAATGTGTTACCCAGTAAAGTTAAGAAGCTACTTTGTGACTCCTTGGTTCTATCTAATTTTAATTTTGCTGATGTCGTTTACGGCCTCTGCATTGACAGTGATACAAGCAGAAGAATACAAGTAGTATAAAATTCATGCTTAAGGCTTATTTTTGGTGTTCGTAGAAGGCAAAGAATAACACGTAAATTGTTAGACACGAACTGGTTAAATATGAAGGATAGGAGAACTCTGTATCCTGGTTGTCTGTTTCACAAAATTATACAGAGTGGATATCCAAAATACCTGTACAACAAAATATCATTTAGGACTCACGTGCATCATGTAAATATTAGGAATAAAGGGCTATTGACACCTCCGCTGCATAGGACGACCATGTTCGAAAGATCAAAGGGCTATTGACGCCTCCGCTGCATAGGACGACCATGTTCGAAAGATCCTACAGTTACAACGTCGTGCATGTTTATAACGTTATACCCCAAAGTATAAAAAATCTGTCAGTTAAAAAATTTCGCTCGCAATTTTGCAAAATACATATCAATAAATAGACCTGTCAAACTTTAAAATCAAATTAGATTGATATTTATTACTTATTTATAACTCTATACCCCAAAGTATAAAAATTCTTGTCAGTTAAAAATTTCTTTCGCAATTCTTCAAAATACTTTTTATTAAATCAGTCAAAGTTTTAAAAAACAAACTAGGTTAATTATTAGTGTCCTCTCAGAAGAATGAAGCATATTTCGAGGATGTTTTATTCTAAAATACAAAATATTGACAAGTTTGTAGCGACTAGTAATTTAATAATTTAGTTTAGTTATTTATGAATGTGCCATGTATTACAAATTTACATTTTAATTCTAAATTTCTAGGTTGAGTGTAAGAGCAGAGAATTATTACGTCGTAATTCATCTGAACTCCGCCTATTTTTCAAAGTTACTGTTTACTTTAAACTTAAAACTGTTCAAAATTTGGAAAAATAAATTCACTATTATTATTATTATTATTATTTAGTAAATTTAATTATACATCAAGTAATGTACAACTTGTTCCATAAATTTGTTTGACTGTAGCAATTATGTTTATTATTATTATCTAACCACACTATTTTCTAAAATTGATTGATAACAAATTTCCTTGGGAAATCCACCCAAAATGTACGCAGATTTTCAAAATTTTTTGACATTGAAATCTTGCGAACACAATTTATTTATATCTGTTTGCTTTTAAATGAGTAAAAAGGTTCCGCAATTATCATGTTTTTTCTTCTGCAATCATCTTTCCTTAATTTTACTGTACCATTATTTCTTTTTGTATTCATTTTTTTTTTGGCATTACAAAATGGTCACTACATGTTTCAGAATACCTTGAGAATCTTGTATCCAAACGACTTTTCTATTGGTCTTATCACAAATCTGTTACTCATTCCTTACTTTTGACTTTTTCTCTCTCGTTCATCTACTTCTTTCTTTGTATTAAAAATTTAATTATGATTATTTTGTTGCGCCTCTTGTAGAGATTGAGTGTTGTTTTCTTCATTATTTTCTTCTTAAAACTCTATACTTTGCACCATTGGAATCTGCTCTGTTTGATTCTTGTTACGTAAAACTTGTTACTTTTCATTTGGTCCGTTCATATTTTTTTCTTTTTTTTATTTTTGTTCTTATTTCTTATATCTTTTGTTGATATTTTCTCTGATCAAATTTACCAATTGTATATGAGCTTGTTCTTCCAACCTTTTTAAGTACTAGAGATACGTCCAACTCAAGAAGCAAACTTTTAAATTTTTTTAGTTCATTCTATGTAAGTAAGAAGTTTTTCTTTCAGCTATTGCCAAAAGAATATTGTTGTGAAATCAGAACGCTGAGACTAATCTAATTATTTTATTTAATAACAGTCGATATGTCTACAAACGTAAATGTATCGATCTAACCTGAACTAGATCTACATGAATCTGACTTAAAGTTAATCTGTGTATCGTACCTTTAAACTAAAAATCTAAAAGAGAGGGATTGGTAAATAACATCAGCTTATATTCATTTTTCCGCGAAGCGGCAAAACAGCGGAGTGACATCATTCTGCATTTATTTTTCCGCGAAGCGATGAAACAGCGAAGGGATGTCACCCTGGATTCATTCTTCAGCGAACTAACAAAACAGCGGAACAAAGAGTGCGTTTCCCAAAATTATGAGATGTTATAAAAGGCAAGAAAACCAGACTATGTTTATTTCCAATAAACGAATGAAATAATGTAACTGAAATTTTACTTGATCTTTGAAAAAGGAGCGAATTTTAAGAAAGCAAATTGTATGAGTAACAAATAGTTGTGAACTGTAAGAATTCGAATAATCCTATCTTAACATTACACAAAGGCATGCAATAATAACTATAATAAACGCTAAAACTAACACTAGTACTGACACTTTGCGTGAACCTGAGTTTTTATGCTTAATTGCATTTAATTAGGGCAGTTCTATAACAATATCTAATAAGCAGAAAATGGCCAGTTTAGGTTTTTGATATCAGAAGATATTTAATGATTGGGTCCTTAGGTTTTACCATCCGTTCTCTGCTAATAAGTCATTATTTTGAGTGTGTTTATGAACCAACGGCAATAATGAATACGTTTGTCATAAGAGGTGGTAAATTCTTGATAAATGTCTGTAAATAATTTAAGGTGAAAAGTTGTAAAAAACAATTTCAGATGGCGGAATGTTCTGTAAGATTTCCTTCGACGCAGTTTTTCAAATTGATTATTATTTATGACCACAAAACCAAATCTTTCTCGGAATTCTTCAAAGCGCGCAGGAACAGATTATCTCCTTCTTCATTTTCGTTATTCTTTTATAAAATAACTTTCCAGAAGCACGTTCTTTATGTAACATAATTCATGTGCTCTAATGCATATCCAAGACCTGCTGAAGTGACGGAACTTATTTATTATTGTCGTTCAGTGCCCTATGTACCCCGTCACATTCTTCCTTTTACCCTGCATTGTTTTTTGTTCTTCTTTTTTGTTATCTTATCTATATTTCATTTAATTTTTATTCCACTGTTACGTCTAATCTTGATTGTTTTATTTTCTTTTTCTCTTCCTTCGCTCTTTTCCTTATGTTCCCCAGCAGTAATTGTTAAAATAATATTTGAATCAGTTTCTTCAGATTTTGTTTTAATGTTCTACTTTTCATTTCCAAACTTTATTCTTCCTTTTATCGCCTATCTTGTTTCTTGCTCATTTCCTACTTCCCTCCAATCTTTAATAAATTCTATTTTTATTCCTTGACTGTTTTGTTCTTTTTTTTTCCTTCACTTTTTTGCCTCATTTCTCTCTGCATTCCTAATTCTTTTTTATTAAATCGTCATTGATTTGATTTTTCTTTTTCGTACAGACGATAAAATCAATAAAACGTTGTTCATAAAATATCGTAATTAATTTTGAATTGAAACGCTGCAATTATTGGAAAATTACGTAAAGAAATATTACCTCCACAGATATAAATACCCATACTACGTATGCTCATTAGGAAATGAAAATGATCGAGATCTGTGCAGCTGAGAGTTCTACCTGCCCACCAATAATACAATGTGTAATATATAATAAATCCCATGTTACTGTGAGTTTAAATAAAAGATCGGTATCTATAATTGAAACGGAGATTAATTTAATGCAGATTCATTAGCACTTATAAAACAAAACACACTGAGCTCATAACGCATGCGCGCTTCGCATGCACTAAATCATCTCCGTAATTAAGGGTGTTTTCAAGCGGATGGTAATTACAACATTAGCAATCAATTATATTAACATGCTGTTATTATCTTTACAGGTGAGCCGATACTTGTTAAGGTTATTATTAATTCTTTTCACTAATTATCCTACGCGTATGTAAGCCAATTTAATTCTTTTTTTCTCTCCTGCATCTGATTAAATAAATATTACTTTTTTTTGCCTTGCTTTGTGTGATTTATTAACATATTAATAATGTATGTCAGTGCCTCAAGTAAATATGTAATTGAGGTAATGGGATTTTAATTATTCTTAATTGTATACAATTTACCTATGTTTCCATAAAGTTACCATATTCTTTTTTTAAAGAATTTAATACAATATTTCAAAAAAAATCAATTATTTTCATACTTGACTTTTTTTTACAATATACAAGGGATACTTCATATCCACACTCTTTTATTATATTTCCAAAGAAAGAATAGACTGCAGCGATCGTATAGATATAGGGTGGGGCGACAGTAACTGGATGATTCAAATTTGGTACTTCTCGCAGTAACTTTTCATTAGGTGGCGCACCAAACCATATCAAGCAATCAATCAATCATCTTTTTGACAACTTTAGGGTAACAGAATTTGAAACGTAAAATATCTGACATTAAATTATCTTACTAAATAAGATAAAGATTGATGTTTTAATAAGAAGCAAATCTTCGTAGTATTTAAGATTTAATTAAAATAGTAATATTTCGCCTTATTCTTGAACATCCCTGGTAGAAAATAATTTTTTAAGTGCGGGGTTTAAAATCAAATGAAAATATTTTTGCGTAGTTTTAGAAGACGCAGAGAGAGCGTTAACTGGTATCCCATTAGAGTTTGAGATCCCGGTCCGGCATTAAACTGTCTAATCCCTGCCCTCTAAACACACACAATGACACTGACATGTGGCTAAATTGGAGAATTAAGCTGCTTTAACCGGCCGAGTTTTGATTAATCCGAGCGTGATTGGAGCACGCTACTAATTGTTGTTATTTGTTATCCTTTTGTCAACAGATTCTCGAGTGTATGTCCGCTTTTGTGCCAGCGTCAACCGTCAGTCATTTTTACTCGCAGCCTACCATCAAGATACACGTGTTATTAAACTTAAATCATAGTTATAATTTGACATATCTGATTTTGATCGAGGCACACGGTTTGTAATGATTATACGCTTTATTAGTTTCACAGAAATTACTTTCGATTCTCTATGTTTATTCCGAACCTTAATTATATTCACAGTCACACTGATATACAACATGAAACAATTTTTTTCCAGATTCCTTTTATAGATATTTTATTTAATATTATGAGTTTACTTCTGAGTAAATGAGTTTTTTTCTCTCCTCTCATTTCTCTGTTTTGCATTGATTTATTTTGACCTTCACATGCAAGTTTTATTTTGACGAAGGCTGTAACACTTACACCTTGCATTAGAGTTTTGCTTTTTTTGCAGCGTTATTGTAATATTAAGTAAATACCTGCAATGACCCTAGCGAATCAAATCATTCTAATTTACCTACTTTTTTAATGTTTCATAAGTAACGCTTGTTTAAAATAAAGTTGTCTTAAATGAGGAGAAAGAAACCTTTTCTTCGACCATCAAACAAACAATAGATAAACGGAAGATATTTTTAGAAGCAAATTACTTTTTAGTTCTAATTAAAAAAAAATGCTAATAGGAAAAGTTCTGTATTAAGTAACAGTTATTTTTAATTTTGGTGCTTACTGAATCTAATTTTGCTTCATTCAATCACTTGTCACCGGTCATAACATTTTTTATTAATAATTGTCAAGGAAGGATCAAGTAAGAAGCATAAATGGTGCCAAGGAAAATATGAATGGAAAACACCAGAGCCAGAGAGGAAATGAAGGAGAGATGACTTTATCTACGTTTTTTAGAAATTAAGACGTCCTAAAAATTCATTTCCTGTTTAGTTGCTTTATTTTACAGCGATTTTTCTGCTTCAGAACCCTATAAATTAGATCAGGTTACGATAAAGCCAATTCAAGTATAGCAGAATCAGTGAAAAACTTCACAATAAGCCAAGGCGACCTTCAACGAGAAAGGACCTTACAGATGAGGAAAGATGCAAGTAGGAAGGACCTTGCAGACGATCATCTCCTCAAGGATCTTTGAATAAACTTATATTTCACAATAAAATAAGCAAGCACAACAATTTGTTGGTATGCTGATTGAGACGAGTACTCCTCAAAGGAAGAAGAAATAATGAACATTCTTTAACACAGTCTCCTCGGAACCTAAACTTAAAATAAATTTGGGAGTAGACCATTTTGTGAAATGGCAATTTAACGTTAAAGATCGAAGACGATCCTTTTCTTCGCAATATATGTATGAAAAACGCACAATTCAACAAAAAAGAAACAAAAAACAAGGGAAAATGAAAACAGGGGAACGTAAAATAAAAGATCAGCGGACACTCCGGCGGAATGTTATGAAAAAATCAAAACACCAATAGAAAGCAATACAAAAAAAATGTGGACAGAAAAAAAACAAAAACTTAAATTAAAAAAAAATAATATGATGCAAGAAATAAAAGTGACAAAAGTAATGAAAATGGACGACTTTTTGACGGAAAAGTTTTGCAAATCGAAAATTAATTTAAAAAGAGGAACAAAAGATAAGAGAAATACACATAAGACAAACGAAAAAAACAATAGGAAAATGGACAGTTCTATTCCTAAAAACACGAGACTAACAAAAAGAAATTCTAAAAATTTTATCGCATATCGGTTTTGATTGGAGTGGATACCTCAAGCATCTTCATTGCAGCTGTTTCGGCCCTGTTCGGGGCCTCATCAGCAGAAACATAGCTCGAGACGTCCCCTGCAAAACAAACCGACCTGTCTTAGTTATTCGCATTTGCGATATAATAGTAATAAATAGCTTCATTCGCGACATTTTGCTATTTATTACTATTACATCGCAAATGCGAATAACCTGAGGCAGGTCGGTTTGGTTTGCAATGGAAGTCTCGAGCTACGCTTCTGCTAACGAGGCCCCAAATGTCGCGATTCAAGCTGTTTAAAAATAATTCCTAGTTGAGTATGTAATTAAATGAATTCGATAAAGAATAAAGGAAATAAATGATAAGAGAATATAATGAACTAAAATGAACGAAAAACGAAAAGAAAAGGTTCGATGATTCTTTGCGAAGTATTTGACAATCATAAGACATTACAAAACAAGAAATAATTTGAAGAAATAAAGAGAAAGAAAACTGAAGCAAACTAAACAAAATTATAACAGTTGTTAGACTTTACATTAGTTTAAAGAACCATCAATATTCTTTTGTTCTTTATTCATTTTGTTCTTCATATTTTAACGGTGCTTGAGTTCTCTTTTGTTTTTTCGTTCAAGTAAATTATTTTTTTCACCTTTTTCATTCTTTTGTTTAGTTTTATTTTTCATTTTTGTATTCCGTTATTTACGTGTAACAATTCTATTTTGTGTATTTTTGTGCAATTTATTTTATTTTATTTATTTTTTATTATTTTGTGCTTATAATTTTCTATCAGTCTAATATGTGCTTTCCACTTAAAATGAAACGTCAATTTTGCAACAAAACAATAATTTTTTAAAAATCTAAGGTCAAATATAGGTCGCAAAATGTCGCGACCTAAACAAAACAATAAATAGTTGATAAGTTTTCGATTTTTTGAAACTTTTCTGTTTTTTTTTTCCTATTAAATTAATCTTTTGTGTCAATTTCATTTATAATTTATTCTTTGTATATACTTCACTATTTGCATTTGTGTATTTATTTTCTTTTTATTTCTTTACTTTTTTTCATTACCATTACTCTTTTAATCAACTACTTTCCACTGAATGAATAATTTTCCAATAAAATAACAAATTAATTATTATGTTTTTTTTTAATATCTTGACATTTTTTTTTGTTATTTATTCATTTTATTCTTTATATTTCGAAGGTGTTTGTTTCGGCTCTCTTTTTTGTTTCTCTTTCTATTAAATTAATTTTTTGTACTTGTTCCTTTTATAGTAGATACCTTTATTGAAGCCGGAAAAGAATTGTTCTCCTTTAATTTTTTACTTCTTTTCTTTTATTCTTTGTATTTCATTTGCGTATAGCAATTCTCTTGTGTATTTTTCTGGAATTATTCCCTTTTTTTGTATTAGTCTTTTGATTTTCAAATACCTTTCACTGAAGAAGAAACGTCGATTTTGTTTTTCAAATAATATTATTATTAAGATGTAATAAAGGAACTTCCTAATTTGTTTAAATACAAATTTACCTAATCAACAATATTTTTATTATTTATTCCATTCCTCTTGTACTCTATTTTTGCCTAATTAATGTGTCGTATAACACCTTCTGGTTTTTTAATTAAATAAATTTTTACGTCCATTTTCCTTTTGCTTTCAGTTAGTCTTTTGTTTCTTTTTTCAATTTCTCATACATACTTTAATATTACTTCTTCTGTTCTTTTCCAATCAAATTAGTTCTAACATTTATTTTACAGTTTCAAATTATTATGCATTTTATATTTTAATTTATTTTGCTTTTCGTTACGTTATTTACATTTCATTTTCGACATTAGACAGTTTTTAAATATTGATACATTTGAATATATTTCAGTATTAAGTATGTACACTTTTTATTTTCAAATCAGTATTCAGGGTGGTTCTTGAATAGATCTACAAAAAATACTGCCGAAAGGCGAGACTTTCCAAAACATGTACGGAATTTACATGATCCATTAAAAACATTCGTTGAAATTTTCCAATGTCTTTAATAAGAATTTTTGTGTGTCAACCATTGAATATTTTACTGGCTGAGATATCATCACATAAAAAGTAAGCTCGCTAGTCTTCTTAATCACGTGATTATAAAGTCTTTTACAGTACTAGACTATCTATCAGTATCTTTGGAGTGACTTTTATCATCCTGTAATACTGTGGCAACCGCCCTTCCTGTCATTTTGTCATTGAGTAATTTCAAATTTCTGAAAAACTATGACGTACACCTGATTCAAAAACTACCTCCAACCAATGCTGAAGCTAATTTTTTAAGGCTATTGTTGTATAAATTTGATGTAACCAAACCTAGTACGGTTTGGAGGACACTATTTGCATGGTGGTTGCAATTACCAAATTCTTTTAAAACCAAAACGTTGTTTGTTTTCTGAAAAGCCCTTTTTTGCGATTACTTTTAAGTTGCATGATTCATTATAATTGATGTCGGTGGGTTCTGAAAGGTGGACTTACTTCAGAGAAAGAAATTTGAGTTTATATCTGTTCGCATATCAGCTGATTTGAAGACTTCTTGCACTTAGCTGACTCCATTTTCAAGTATGTCAAGTTCATAATTAAAAATTAACCTCCGCCCACAATAGTTTTATATCGTGGATACGTATTTCGGCAGCTAAGCTGCCAACTTCAATACACACACTACCATGTAGGCAGCTTAGCTTTCTTAAACCACAGTATCCTTTACTATTTTTTTATGTAAAGTTCATGTCCTTCTTGTATCAAGTCTTTCACCAACTGGTAGCTGAGTTGCAACTTACTTCAACTTACCCGTTGAGTTACATGATCATAAAATTGACGTTTCCAGCAATTAATGCCAAATAGTAATAGAGTGCGGTGTAATTTTTTTAATCAAAATGCCCAAAAGACTAGTTTTCTCGTACCGTTTCAGTACT
This sequence comes from Serrognathus titanus, assembly GCA_039766575.1. Taxonomy (NCBI): domain Eukaryota; kingdom Metazoa; phylum Arthropoda; class Insecta; order Coleoptera; family Lucanidae; genus Serrognathus; species Serrognathus titanus. The sequence goes on from CM077914.1 coordinate 11,974,208, forward strand.
CATTGAAAGCCACTTAGATTCATTTTCAGGTTTAGGTACTCAGAGGTAAATCCAATTTTTGAGTGGCTTCTGGATGACCAACATTACGTTTAAGGAACGCATTTGAATTGTCAGTCGCCAATTACGGTTCGGAAATATGTATTAAAAATGGAATAGTTGAATAATTTTTTCAAAAGGACATGTTTTTTTTTCAAAAAAGAATGTCTATATACAGAGTGACTGGTCAGATATGTATAAACGCTAAGGTACATTTAAAAATCTAGTTTCAAGATACCATTCACAACATAAACAAAAGCTTAATTGTCGATGTTGTTGAGTTTTTGCTATTATTGTTGTCATTATTATTTCACGTGGAATATCTTCTTAATATGGCAACTTTCACAAACGCTGAGTATGCTGATATGGTTTTTGTGATGGAAACGCAGCTGCGGCCCAGCGGGACTATGTACGACGGTTTCCAGACAGGCGCGTATCTCACATATTAGGTACACCCTACCGACACATATCTGAAACTGGGAGGGTTAAAAAAATTCAAACGGAAATTGGAGCCCGTCACCAGAATCCTGATATCGAAGAGGAAATCCTGGTAAGATTCAATGAAGATCCAACAACCAGTACCAGGAAAGTATCTGCTGATCTAGTTGTATCTCAGTGGAAAATTTGATTAGTTCTACACCAAACAGGTCTACATCCTTACCACTATACTAAACTCAAGTGCTACAAGAGGGCAATCCTGCACGAAGACTTGAATTTTGCAGATTCATTTTAAATGCGGTTATGAATGATGCAGCGTTTTTATCCAGAATTTTATGGACAGACGAATCCAAATTGAGTAGAGAAGGCATCACTAATTTCCATAATTTACATTATTGGGCAGAAAAAAATCCAAAATTAATAAGAGAGACTACTTTTCAAACAAAATTTAGTGTGAATGCGTGGTTTGGAAATAATTTAATAGGCCGATACTTTTTACCTGATTACCTTAACGGCGTTTCTTATGAAGACTTTTTGAGAAACAACTTGTTCGAGTTACTGGACGATGCTCCTTTAGAAAATAGACACAGGATGATATTTCAGCTCGATGGATGTCCTGCACATTATCGACACACAATTCGAAATTGATTGGACCAGTGGTTTCCAAGTCGGTGAATTGGAAGACGCGGACCAATACAATTGCCTGATTTAACGCCATTAGATTTTTATGTGTGGGACATATTAAAGAAATTGTGTAGACGACAAAAATAAATACACGAGAGGAATTAGTTCATAGAATACAAGAAGCAGTAACAATTTTACGGAATAACTTTTCTAACAGAGTTAGTGAAACGGAAGTACGAAAAAGAGCACGTTTTTGCATACGAGCCAGAGGTAACCATTTCGAAAATCAAACATCTTTAAAAATGTATTGCCTGTCTAGTAAAGATGAGATTGAAATCCATACCTACGTCTAGTATAAATCATACTTTTAATGGAAGTAAAAGATTTTTACTAAAACTATTACTGGAAAGGCAATAAATAAATCAAAGAGGTTTTTGGAATAATTTGCAAGCTGATGGTATTATCAAATTTTGAAAATAAATCAGAATGAATGTTCGAGTAGGTTGGATTTTTTAGACAAGTGTTTTTTCAGCCATTGTATTTCAAACTTATTAAAGTTTTTAACTTAATATTTGTTGCGTAGTATGTACTACTATTTAGTCCAGCCAGGAAAACATAAATATTAAGAAAAACTTGTATACTCTCTGAGTAATTCTAGATAGCAAGCGTAATTCTAAGAAAAACACAAAAATTAAAATATCTTAGCAACTATTATATTTTGTATAATGCATATTATGGTCAAATGAATTGCAAATGAGCTCCCCTAACACGCCCTCAAAGGAATGCGTCGGCTTAGCAGTCACCCTGTATATTTGAGAGTAGCAAATAAATAATATTTATTTGTATGGGTGTTAAAGTTATTGTAATGTGAACAAAGAATGTCAAAATATTGTTATGAAGAAATGTTAGAGAGTAATAAATATCACACAGGTAACACATGCACAAGTTTTTATTGGCCGTTGAATGCAACGTTGTACGTCAAGGATATCCATTCTCATTATAACCTTTTCTCTGAAGCGTTTCAGAAAAATAATCATATGAACATGAACATCGCATTCACAGTCGATTTTCGGAATAACCATCACAATGAACTTAATGCGCATTTAATTCAATACTTTAAACTACATAATACCGCTCGTCAAATAAAACTGTACAAAACATTTTTTCCTAGGTTCCTATCACCCGATGAATAAACTCTTTTGTGACACGTCTAACTGTTAATACCTTAATGATCTCCACATTACTCTTTCGTCCATTGTCGGGCAAAATATGAAGTCGTGTGAGATTACGATTGTGTTAAATTCAGTTTTGTTACACTTCCCGGTAATACTTATCCCGATTTGTTGTCACTTCTTGATTTTACCAGAAACACCGGCCGCATTTCAAACGAATTCGGAGACGCATGCATGGCCACGCACTTAATTCCAGTGAATAGCTAAAAGAAATGTGGTTCATCATTAGTAACAGAAAATCATTAGGCGAAAATCTTAATTTGCTCTCGGTACAAACGCTTTTTTTTTCTTCTTAGTCGACAGAGGAGGAGGTCATCCAAATGTAACGACGAATTTCGTAAACAGGAATAACAAAAAAATTATTGTCGTTATTTATTTGGGCAGATACTTCTGGGAAACCTGAAGAAATCGTCATTTGTATACACATATTTTTTAACTAGTGGCAGTGGCAACATTAAAAATCGTTTACGACAATTATTAACAACAATTATTCTAGACACAGTTCTTTGTGCCAATAGGCTGCGGTTTGTGTTAAGGTAAATCAACAGCAAACCACAACAACAGTCCAAAGACAGCTTTTCACTACTAACTGTTTTTACGGTTTTTTTTTTTTTAATGAATAAGAGCGTTTTATTTATTCAATTTTTACCATATTTTGCAAAATTGAAAGTATGATGTTTAAAGTAATTTCCAACTTATAAATAAAGTATTATCTTAAAACTGAATGATGTGTCACCACATTTTTTATTACTTTCCATTATCATTTTGTTTAAGTCTCACTATTCGACAATCACTATCATTATCAGTTTCGTTTTATTATACTCATAGTATGAAAGTCCCCCCCCCCTCAGTTAAATTACTTGACCAAACACGATGTGTTTATGGGTTTATAAATTTAAACTAATGAGTTTTGGAACTCTTTTTTAACCAACTAAAAATATATCAAATGTAATGAAATGCCAACACTATGAAATGAACTAATTGCACGTGTTTCTTTATTCCTTCATTATTTTCAACTTTCAAATTGATTTCTATTTGAACGCTGACAGCAAAAAGAAATAAAGCCAGTAATTTGTTGCAACTTTGTAACACGCACGGCAATAATTAGTAAGTAGCCTATACCCAAATAAGTCCAACAATGCACACACCTGTTCGCGGTCTAATATCTCGTTATTAAATACTTATTTATATTAGAGTAGCATTTGAGCGAGCAAATTAAGACGTTCCTTGATTCCTCAGAGTAACTGACAGTAATAGCGTGCAACATATAGGCGAGATATGCAGGTACACCTATAGCTGCTGAGTTACGCTCTCAATGGATTAATTTGATGATTGAATGACACAAAGCAGCATTTTGTGATCCGGCCCCACCCACCCAGCATCCCTAACAACCTGTTGATGATTTACGCTTATCTCCGAAACCTTTCATAAGCACAAGTACACGACAGGTAAGACGATGTTTCGGTCAAATTTGGGCCTACCTAATTGACTTTAATGTTGCGTATATGAGAGGGCGGGTTTCATTATGTGCGAACTTCAACTACACTCGCTTATTAGAATGACTTTGATTGATCAAGAACCCACTACGTAGACATCATTTATATTTCACGTATTGTAATTATCATATACTGTAATTAATCTGCAACTCTTAAGCATTTGGCTTTTATGAAGCTAAGTTCAAATTTTGTTACTTACAAGTGAAAGGAATTAATCTGTAGTTAATAAATAAAATTAGAATTGTGGGTGCGATTCAACCATGTAATAATTTCATGAAAAGCCTTGTTACCTACCACACATGTGTTCGATTCTCATAATCTATTATGAGGCACAATACGTCGTTTTTAATTTATACAACGTCATGCAAACAGTTTGATTTACATAGGTGTACGTCTTAATCAGGAAACATATTCATCACCGAAGCGGTCTTCGCTTTAAACATGAACCTAGTAGAATTATAAATTAGCGGTTAATAATAAAAGGCACATTGTACTGTGCTCGAGGTTCTGCGAATGTTTGATTAGTTGATTTAAATAAAAAATAATTTTGGAACTACATGAAATATTTAGGACCTCTCTAGTTCAACCAAATTTGTAAATGTTTTTGTGTGATGATCACTTCTTTATCTTCCAATGACTAGGACTGTGTCCTTTTTGTTCGGTGTCTTTATTCAGTTGATGATAAGGACCAATGTCTCTTTTTGTCAACATTGTCTTGTTGTTTTTTCAAACTATTTTGATTGTGTTCTTTGTCCATTTTAGTCTTGAGCGTTACACGGTTGCCTTATTGTTTTGCTTGCCTTCTTTTTTTCTACCACTCATTGCCATCGCTATTTACCATAGATTCGATTCGACTTAGATTATGTAATGAGGAAAAATGGATAGAGATCTCGCAAATTGAGAAGAACCTGTCACGTGACCTGTGACACGTAGGTAAGCTCCGCCCACAGGTTCTCTTTGCGTTACAAGATCTCTACTTAGCGTAATCTCTATGGAATATCAATGAAAAATTCTTTCTCGTTTATGCATTTTTCTTTAAGCTAGTTGTATAAAATTTAGAGAGTTTTATTTGTTTTGGAAAATAGGTTTCCAATCACCCAAAACAAGAGTGCTCGTTTTTGCATTATTTCTATCCTTAGAAATAAGTATTACAAAGTAACATGCTTAAATGCTAAATGAAAAAAGATTGCTAATTTTCTAGTAAAGTGTCAAGATCACAAATGACTAAAGAAAACGAAAGAGACCTCAAATAACTAGTAACCTAAGATGACTGTCAAGAAAACAAGATAAACTATAGAAACGTCAATGAAGTATGACAAGAACAAACAAAAGAGAACATGAATAACAACGACTATCAACAAACAACTAAAGAAGAATTCCTCGGTGAATTGTTAAAATGTCGAAATGCCAATGGAAAACAAAAGGAAACTGCAAGAGAGAACGTGAAATGCGAAATATTAAAGGGAACTCATTTTAAATTACAACAAGAGATTGATAAGGTAACAAAAGAAATTAGAAAAATCGTCAATGAACGCCAACGAATGTCATCGAAATCTGTCGCTTCTTCTTGTCACAAACAAAAAACAACTGAAACGTGAACGGACAACAAAAGAAAACTGCAAACGAATCAAGAAAAATAATTCAAGTAAATTCAGCAAAACAGGATCAAAGGAAATTCAAATAAATAACAACACGAGACATACAAGAAAACAAAAAAAAACATAAAAACGTCAATGGAAAAAACAAAAGTCAACTGAAATTTTGAACTAAACCAAGGTCGACGATACACCGAGTGGGGTCTCAGAAAATTAAAAAGTCAACGGACTTGAAGGATAAAATTATCTTGAGGAAAACAGAAGATGTGGACCTTCTGTTCTTCTGTCAACGTTTCGTTCTTCGTTACAGAAGAACTTCAGAGCTCCTGATCTTTTTTCTGTTGTCGTTACTATTCTTCAGCAGGTCTGAAGAAATTTCGCTGAAACGAAGAACGAAATGCAGCAGAAGAAGACGCGATTTCGCCACGGAGAAGTCAAACAACAGCCTATAAGTCCAGAGAAGTGAAGAAATTTGGGAAGAAAATAAAATTATAAAAAGCGATAAAAGATAATGAAAATAGAAAGGCGAAAGAGAAGTCTGAGAGAATCAACCTTTCAATAAATTTTAATTAACTAAAGAATTGGGAGTTGAAAATAATACCATACTTTATTTAAAAAAGGCACAACGATGATACGTAAATTAAAAAAGAAATTACAAAGAAGATTAGAAATGCTGACGAGTTTTTAAGTACAATCTAAAGGAGCAAGGAATGCTAAACACAACTAGAGAATAAGAAAAACCAAGACTAAAATTGCAGAAATGTCAAATCGATTCTATTATCCTAGTTTTCCCTTGATGATACTTGGCTCTCACCAGCTTAGTATCATCAAGGGAAAATCTTTTTTCCTCTCATTTTCACGTTTCATTTAAATTGACCATTTGTAGACTATAATAGATGTCTACTAAGACCATTATTTATAACGAAGACAACTACAAAGAAATTTGAATGTATGGCCACTGAGACTTTTTGTAAAATCCAAAATATAACATGAGTATCTCTGCCCTTTTGTTAAATTTTATTTTGTTTTGTTTTGGGTTTCCAGAAAATGCCCACGACGTTTTCCCGCTAATTCCTTTTTTCTTTTTTCTTGAAGGCAGTTTCCAGTTCTTCCAATATCAATATAACATTATCAGAAGTTTTATTTATTTCAATATTCTCTACCGAGTCAAGAATCTTCTGTTCCAATATTTCTTCCTTATTTTTCATTTTATGAATGACTTTTGGAGTTCATCGCGTAAATCACATCATAAACTTTCTGCTGTTTTAAAGACAAATAATTTTTCTCATTTTCTGACGAATCTAAGCTAAGTTTCGATATGGTCCGTACGTTTGCTCTTTTTTCCACAAATCGATCTTTATACGCTCTTGGAATTCAGTTCAAGGCCACACTTATGGCGAACTGTTGGGTTTTTCTTTATTAATACTGAACTTTCCAATTCTGAAAATGTATTTAAATATTTTAGCAAACAGACTAAAGAAAAAACTGCCAATTAAGTTCAGAGAAGGGAGGAATATGCAAGACCCCATAGAGATTCAGAAATTCCCAAAGGCTTTCAAGATTGTATCGTTAGAAGGAACCCTCACCCAAAACCTCGTAGTCATCAAATTATGTCCTTGGCTTTTTCGGCGGTTGGAGAACCTTTACGCATCCATTGCATAGATTCTTGTTTTGTCCCAAAAATGTACCCAAGCCTCATCGCCAGTGATAACTTGTCAAAATAGGTTTGGATTCGTGCAAAATTTCTTGCGGCGCAATTTTTGTTCTTACGCCAATGGCTTAGAAACCCACCGTGCAGACACATTGCTAAGGCCTAAAGCTAAGTGCAGTATTCATAGAACCCAAGCTTCAGATAATTCAATTTCTGTAGGAATTGATTGACTTTTTTTTTCATGACCAGAACCCATCTGCAAAGGATACAGCGCAAGCCAATTAGGCTTAGTGTGCTTGCCCTGGTTTTCTTAACGCGACCATTCAGTGAAGCATGTCCTCTGCACCAGCTGGTACAGGTTTTTCACTAATTGCGCGATGAAATCTTCGGGAACTATCATGAGATGTCCGAATATACGCTGCCTGCGATTTGCCAGCGCATCACATCTACACAAAATGTGCATTGCTGTCTCTGGTTCTCCATTGCAGAGTCTGCAGTTTAGATCCCCATTGATTTTACCGATCCTCCACAGATGCTCCTTAACAGTCAGGTGTCCTGTTAGTAACCCCGTGGTGACCTTGAGTTGCGCCCTGCTCAAAAGCAAAAGTTCTGCAGCTTTCTCTTTGCAAGGACCTCTAAGGAAGGTCTTGCTGTGGCGATGTCTTGGTCTGCTTAGCCAGTATCTGTTATATTACTCGCTTATCTAATCACTAAGAAACCCCCTAGGACAGGTTAAGGGCCAAGGTATGCCATACTCGCACCCTACCTGGCTAGTTCATCGGCCCGTTCGTTGCCGATAATACCCCGATGACCTGGCACCCACACCAGTTGTATTCCGCCAGGTCATTGAGCTCACTTAAGCATTCCCACATCAGTTTGGAAGAGATCTTTGAGCTTACAAAGCCTTCAAAGCCGCCTGGCTATCGGTTAGGATAAAGATCCGCTTATTTGTGTAAGCTCTCCTTTTGTTTTCCCGTGCACATTGTAATATGGCGTATATTTTTATTTGGAATACAAAGGCAAATTGGGTCAACGGGAAGCATAATTTCTCCTTTGGTCTACGCCCATATATTCCAGAACCGGCATCAGTTTCAGTTCTGGAGCCGTCTGTATACCAGATTAAACTTCCAGGAGGAAAGTTCTGGTCCCGATGCTCTATCTTAATCAGCAGGTTTATGTTGCCTTTGAGAGCCACATAGTTCGTCCTCATTTCGAGTAAAGGACCCCTTATGCTGCCAACGATACTTTTATGACTCGTACTTGTATTAAGTGAGTGACATGAATGCTGCAATCTTTGGAGTCCTCGCCTTGCCTCTCCCATTATCACAATGTGTAAGGGAGGAAGATCTAGAAGGGTGGGCGTTGTGCTTATCGCCCCCATTATTGCTAGACAAGCAAGTCTTTGGACCCTGTTCAGGTTTCCCGCTTGACCTTGGGCCACCACACCGAAGCCGCATTGGTTATTGTGAGTTTGACCATTCTGACTTTGATTCTTCATCATTAAATCCTCAACTTTTTTTACCACTTCTGTATTTCGAACATCTAAGGGCTTTCCACCTTTTAGATCGTCCTGAATGAATTCTTTAAATCACTCATTTTTCACTTTTAAAAGTTTGATGGCTCCTATTTCTTTGATCAAATTAATTGAAATTTTACACAGATGAGTCAAGAACTTGTCAATTCATGACTGATAAAAATCAACAACGTAGCTCTTTTGTTTCATGGCTAAGTAGATAATTAGTGAATTTCCCTTGTAATTATATATAGTGAAGCAGAGTACAGGTTAGAGTACCTTTGCAACGGGTTATTTCGATTGAGTTTCCAAATATTATGACCAGTTAATTTAATTGAATAAAGCTCCTATGTTAACTTGAGCAGCTGTAGATGTAAACAATTTATGCTTGCATTTCTCGGAATTTATTTATCAGATACATACAAAAATTGAATTAAAATTCCCCCTTCAGAATAAAACTTACAAATTAAAACACAATAATTACAAGTGCGTTAACGCTGCACACGTATTAAATATGACTTGTAAATTATTCAGTGTTATTTTATGCAAATATGCCGGGTTCACACGTTGCACATCAAGATTATAGAGATATTAACGCTGCTGCTAATTATATTAAAGAGCACCGCTGGAATTAACAATCATTTTGAATTCTCTACGCTTGCATCGGTAACACATGAAAACGTACTCGACTCTCATTCTAATTAATTAAGTCTGATAAAACTGTATTTACGTAGTAATCTCCGCTGGCTTCTGCATGTTTTAACTAGGAACAAACACTTCAGAACCCGGGCGCAACAAGGGCCGAATCTTTAGGCGACTGTTAGTTAATAAAATACCTAGCTGAAGTAATTATTTTAATTATATAGTTGCAGAACTCTTTTTATTTGAGTTAAAATAATTTATTTTGACATCCATAGAATCATTATTACCTTGCAAGAAATACTATAAAGCGTTCGCGTTACATAACTTATAAATACATGTATAATCTATACATGTAAATTACACCCACATAGTGAAATCTAAAGTATCGGCGCATTATTATTATGTACCTTTATCTATATTATTATTGAAACAAGTACATATGTTAAGGGACCACTCCTTGCCTTGTAGAGACGATATTATTTCTGCCTACAATAGGAAAGATTTCTATTGTTTGTGATCGTTTGCGTGTAGAAATACTTTTAATTTTCACTTCTTTTCTTATATTTTTCAAACTAAAAAAAAAATTCTTCTTATATCTAACAAAACTCTCCGCGGTCATAAGGCTACACGCTTCTTGCAAACAATTACACTCACGACCAGATTTTCTCGTATACCAACGAACGAAACAATGCATTCATCTTTTGTATGTCTTTGATGTTGTTGTTGTTATTTATTTCCGCTTTATCAATCTAAAAGCTCTCTTATCTTCATATAATTTTGGCATGCGTGAGAAATTTTCGACACACATTCAGGCCGATCTCATCTCACCTTAAGTAGTTTTACATACGAAACACTCTGTGTGCCACTTGAAATGACATATCGCGGAACAATTAAGACAGATTTTTCCCATAGGAGAGAAATCCGGCGTGTATCTTCATTGTATCCGTTCTACAGGGTGTTAATTTGTGAATCTAAACAAATTCCCTCCTTCCATTTTCATTAATTAAACTGAAATTTACGTTTCAAAATGAAATATATGCGCAGACACACACAAAAAAAGTAATTATGAGAAAATGTAATGTATTATACGAGGTATTTATAGTCGCAATTTTGCTGTACGCGACCACAGGTGTAAGTAATTATTAGGTCTTTATAAAAGTTATCAAATTGATTAATGTAAATTGTACACGATTAATATAATAATGAATAGATTCTATCTAAACAGCAGCGAGTTACTGCGTTTACTATTTCGTAACGAGTTAATGGAACCAACTCCTGCTTTTATTTCTTTAATTTTCGACGAGAAATAACTTCTCATTTTTTTTTCAAATAAAAGTGGAATACATATTTTATGTACGTCATAGATACGAAGGAAGATCAAGAATTAAAGAAACATCATTTCTGTATACGCACTTCGACAAAGTGTGGTGATAAAATCACGCTCAAAATTCATAAATTTGTAATTTCTGACCATACTGTGCAGTATTCTAATTTATCAAGAGCCTCACGGCCCGTCGGACATAGTGAGGAACATCCTATCCCAAATCCACCAGAATTTGCACGAAGAAGAGCCTGAATGTGTCGGTGTTCCAACTGATGATATGCAAATCAACAATGATCCAGTATTTCAAGCACCAGAATGTTCAACAGAACCGCATCTGATCTCACAGGCTGAACTGAATGATTTAGTTCGAGATTGAAAACTAGCGAAATCTCAGTCAGAATTTCTAACATCCAGATTAAAAAGCTGGCATCTCCGCCAGCGCCAGTCCAATCTTTTCCAGCTCCTGCTGGATTCTTTCCACGTGCTCTCTTCCAGCAGGCCAACTGTCCTGACAAACACGGCCACAGCCAAATCGTCGGCATATGCGATTACCGTCACGCCCTGCACCAGTTCCAATTCCAGGATCCTATTCTACAGGCGTTCCAGAGCGTAGACCCGAACACCCCACTCTTAGTCATGCTTGTTTATGCTTACATAATACCGGCTTCTTTGATGAGTCACTTCGGCGATTGTTTGATGATGTAATATACAGTTTTATTGCAAAAGCCAGTCTCGTTATCATTACTCCCGATGGCCAAGCCTTTGAGAAACCAAGTTATTTTTAGATTGACGTTGTTATTCGAGGTTGACGTTCTATCGAATGTCGGTTTCTTACGCTCATGTAGAGAACATCTTCTTTTTTCTCTCTCAACGCGAGTGTCAAAAGTAATAGAAGCAAAAAAAAATTTCCTTGAACGGTTTTCTGAGGAAAGTCTAAGAAACTCTTCGACATAAAAGATCAACGAAAACTAAAGAATAAGACACTTTCGAAAACGCGAAAAAGAACTTTCACATTATTTCGTTCAAGGAGGGACTTTGATATATTGCACGGATGTTGGCAACTTATTTGACGAATTAGGACAGAAACATGAACCAAGCAATTGGCGCCTATTCTTTGATTCATCTGAACTTAGTTTAAAAGCAGTTTTACTTCACAACGGCAATAAATACCAATCTGTACCGATAGCTCATGCCGTTCGTATGAAGGAATCACACGAGAATATTCGATGTCTCCTAGAACACATCCGGTATAATGACTATGAGTGGTCAATCTGTGGAGACCTAAAAGGGATAGCGCTTCTTTTTGGACTGCAGTTGGGGTATACAAAATATTGTTGTTTCCTGTGTGAATGGGACAGCCGTCACTATATTTCATCAATAGAATTTATAAAGTAGTGGCAGAAACCATTGGGCCTACAGAGAAATGGGATGTAACATGTCTTTAAAAGTTCACGGAAAATTTGGGTGCCATAAGCGACGAACATGGAGAACAGTTCCGCTAAGACGTTGCATCCATGGAAAAGCGATACCAAAGCCAATGGGGTCCTAGTTTCCTTGCTGATTACTGCTGAACATTAATTCGGGATGCCCCAGAGACAAAACATCCGCAACAACATTTTCAAATAAATGTAACATTAAGAACATTCTGGTATTGATATATTTCAGTATAACGCACAACACTTCATAGTTGGTGATAGAGAATATCCATGGTCATTTTCTGCTTTCTGGTGAAATTTTGCATTGCATACACCCTGTTTTATCCATGTGCCAAAAAAGTTGATTTTTGTTTATCAGGTTATTGTTAGCTTCGATGTAAATATTTAATTGAGGAGCTTTCTACCAAAACTGAACATGTCCACTTTTGACGAAAACACTTTCTTTTGTAGATTCTAGTTTATTAATCATAACTACGTTTCATAGTATCATCACTTTTTATCAGAAGTGATTACCTCCCCTTTGAATGTGCTGTCAAAATATAAATTTCTTGACAAAACTTAACATGTCCATAGACTTTAAATCTCACCTTTGTTTAATTACATTTTTACCAAAAGTCAACATGTCCTATGTGTTAGGTACAATCCTGTTACTTGATTTTCCCAAAAGTCTCTTCTCTGTGATTGTTTTCAGGGGTGACTTCTCCCGTTTCTCAATAGATAACACCGTGATCTCTGTCCAGACGTTCCCTTATGTCTCCCTAGTGCCACAGATCCCGCTACCATCACTTATTGTCACCTGATCGGTACAGCGTTCGACTTATCCTAACGTGCGTTGTTATTGCATCATCTTGTTAACGTTCGCGTTTTTTGCCGTGATTTTGTTTGTGTTTTGCGTATGTGTATCATGGAAAGCACTGTTCATGAACTAAACACAGGATCGAGGAAACGAGAGAGTACTCGTCAATTGCAGAAAAGGAGAGAAAAAATATTGAACTATGCTGAGTCAGATCCCAACCTTATTTTTTGAAACAGAAGTCTCGCCCTTGCAAACACAAATCATCCAAGAACCTGTGCTGTTCTTCCATTACTGTTGATCATTTCGTGATAATAGAATGATGTTCTACAGTGCAGATGATAAAGAAAAACAAGACACTATTTTAGCCAATTTCATATCTGCATATACTCCTAAAAGACGTAGGGGCCGTGAAAATGGCTAACGAGAGAAACCTAAAAATGTAACCCTAAAATTTTTTATGAGGGTCAAGGAACGAAAAATACGAATGATACCAGTTTGTAAGGAATTTTTTGCATTTGCCATGGGGATTTCTAAAGCTAGGCTTCTGCGTGTGGGAAAAGTGTTGCTCAGTGGCTCAACCCCAAAGGAAAATCGAGGAGGTGATCGGGTTTCTTCAAAATTTGCGGAGAAGAAACAAGGCGTGAGGGACTTTCTAAACAATTTACATTGTGTGGAGTCTCACTATGGGCGTGGAAAGAGCAGACGCGTTTACCTACCTGCACATATGAACATAAAAAGGTTGTACAACGTTTACAAAGATGTCGCACCTTCAGATAAACATCTAAGCTTCAGTCCTTTTTACAAGATTTTCGTCCACGAATTTAATATTGGTTTTTCTTCCCCAGCTTCTGATGTCTGCTCTACCTGTACACGTTTAAAAATTGAAATGAAAAGCAAGACCGAAGTAGAAAAATCGGCAGTTATCACGGAGCTTAGGATCCATAAACTTCGAGCTAAGACTTTTTATGAGCAAGCACTGTTCCAGACACAGTTTCGTTCGTCTTTGATCTCCAACAGGTCCATCCTTTGCCCAAAATACCCATTGGGGAAGCATTTTACCGACGACAGGTCTCATACTATGCATTTTGTTGTGTGTCACATTCTTCCAAGGACCCAACTTTCTACACCTGGACAGAGGTACAGGCTAAAAGAAGTTCCAATGAAATTGGATCGGCCCTTCTACACTATCTCCAAAATTTGGATTTGTCCTCTGCTAAAGCGATATCACTTTTTTGTGATGGCTGTGCTGGACAAAATCGTAATGCCCATATCGTACATCTTGTTTGTTACTGGCTAAAGAATGAAGCCCCCCCTCTGTTAAGAAGGTACAGCTTACTTTCCCTGTCCGAGGCCACAGCTTTTGACCCGCTGACCGTGCCTTTGGCCGTGTGGAAAAAAGACTCAAACAAATAGCTGTTATTGCTGGTGCAGATGAGTATGACGCTATTTACCAAGAATTTGGGCAAGTAAAAAAACTGGGAGAGGATTGGAAAGTGTAAGATCTCAAAGATCTTTCTAATACTTACCAAAAAATGAAGGGCATAAGTCACTCGAAGAGGATCATCATTGAAAAAAGTACCACAACAAGGAACACCGTCATAACCAAAGTTAGATGTCTGGCCCACTTCAGATTCGACTCTTTGTCGGAATCATATCGTCGCATTGTTAAACGTGGCCGAAATGAAGAGGACGTATCGATTCTTAAAGAGGTCCCTCTCACAAATTCATTGTCGAATGAGAAGAAAGCAGACGTGATTCTTATTATTATTATTATTATTAACTTCTTCAATCACACTATGGACAGGATTGAAGATTATTACCCGAACTACATTGGTATAAACGAGTGTGTGAGGATACTACTGCTGCTAATGAAGAGGTAATGAACGAGGAAGAAGAGGAGTGTGATTGCCAGAACGAAGACGATACTCATATGCACATATGACTCTCCTTACCTACTTGATATTTTTTTTGAATAATGTCATTAAATACAAATTTTATACTTTCATTACTAAACAACATTTCATATTTTCATTAAGTAAAGTTTTGTTTATGAACATTCGTTTGAATTTGATTCAAACAGTAAGAAATTGCCCTGTTTTAATTTAAAAAAGTTCTAGAAAATTCGTTGATCAAAATGGTTGATATATCAAATTATATTCTACTAGTCCTTGGCAAAAAGTTTTTAGCAAAATTAAACATATCCATTGTTTTCCAGCAAAACTGAACATGTCCAAAAAACAAATGCTAATTACAGGCAAACCGTTATCTATTGAATGATAATTGAAAAATATATTACCATTGGATGTTCAACTAGTAAAACAATAATGTCTTACCGAAACCAAAACCAATCTGGGACTCTGCAGCTGTTTTTTGCGTTTTCTGAAAATTTTTTGAAAGTGGACACGTTCAGATTTGGTAGAAAGCTCCTCAATTCTTGTGCACCTTAGAAAACATAATAAATTTTAATCAACCTCTATCAATTAATACTTTGTACGACGCATTCATCATCAGCTGTGCATCTATGTGTTATTAATTCATAGTTAAATTTACAACTGAACGACTCTGATACATACATACGAGTATAAGTTAATAAAAGAGTCGATGTACTATTTCATATACGTTCATGTTAAATAGTTGCTTTTAACTTGATTTCTGAATATTTACGCAAATTAAATATGACATTAAAGTGAAGGTAATTGCGTCTATGTTTTATAGCTTAAAACACACCGTACAAGATTTAATATTTCCTGCGTCGTGTACCTTAATTCATATGGAGGTGCTTTGAGAAAAATATCTTGCATAACACATCCTAAGCCTGTATTAATTTGCCAGGAGGCGCAAGTGTAAATCAGTATTAAAATTATACGATTGTGCATCAGAAAAACTCGTGTAGCGTATAGCCGGCAAATTTCATTTCAACGGGAAATTAACCACGTGTAGTTGTAGCTGCATAATAAAAGTTATTAACAGTAAGTTATTAAGTTTGCAAAAATATGCGTAACCGTAGCTTTTGCTTTGATAATAAACATCTAGTAAGTATAATACATACGTCAACAGTGGCTTTGGTCATTAATCGTATCCGCCGCCTATCTCCGTTCTCCATATACTTGGAAGAAATTGTGCAGACATGGAAGCGAATGAAATACACGTAGAGTTGTTAAAGTCAAACGCATTCGATTCTTTTGTTAAGTAATAAATTGCTAAATTAACGCCTCACAAATGAATATGTGCAATTAAGAACAAGTTCTCGGAAAATTTTGTGAATAAGTCGGCATCTCCCGTCGTCGTCCGGCGCAATTTCATTTGCATAAAGTTCAAGGGAGAAAGAGTGAGAGGCCGCCGCAACTTCGATTATTATCTCCGGTGCTATTGGTTGTAAACGCTTTTATATATGTGCTTTCCGGCATTTGGATTTGACATTTTGTTATTAGATGCCCACATGTGGTCAGATGAACGTTCAAGATACAGACTACAATATAAATTTGATTTGCATCAGTATCCAGTCCGAAGCCATGATAAATAGACAAACAGGATATGTTCTATACAAGCAGAGAGTGCACTTTGAAAAGGTGTTAACGTTCAATGGAAAATGAAATTGCAGTTATAATCGCACGAATATATACGGGCGTTCGTCAAAACATGACACGTAACAATCACGAGGAATTTATGCGTATTGTTTAAAAAAAATCTGTCGAATGTCGATGATAAAATTGTATTCTTATTATTTCTCGTGCATAACTAAATGGGCAATACATAAAAAGGAGATCCAATCTTGTTCAAACGATCGCATTTCGTTAAAACCTTGTGCTTGTGTTTATAAGTTATAAGGTTTTAAGTACAAGTACCATGCCTTTAATTAAATTCCTCATTAAGTAGGGCTATGATTTCTTTGTCTTTTTCTCCTAAGATTTGTAGCACTGATAGCTGTTCAATTATTTAATTACACAAATGTCAAATTGACACTTTCTATTTTCATTTACAAAATGTTAGAATTACAGCACAAAATATTTATTGTTGGAAGTTATTTTCAAACCGTTAGATTAGAAAATGGACAGTTAGTTTATTCAATTAATCAGAATTTTCGACAACAGTTTCCTAATCTTGCAATTACTTATGAACATATCCGGGCTTGTGTTCATAAATTTCGTGAAGCGGGATCACTTGGTCGCGAAACAGGGAGTGGAGCACCTAAGAAAAGGACCGCAGGCTGCATTGAAGATTAGGATGGAGCAAATATAATGACAAGAAATTTCACAATCTTGGTTTCCGGGTTGGGAACCGCGTCAATTCTTCGTCTTGCCGACGTTTCGTCCATCTCGCCGTGGACTTCTTCAGCGACTGCATCAGCAGCTACAGCCTCCAACGAAGCCCCGAAGAAGTCCACGGCGAGATGGACGAAACGTCGGCAAGACGAAGAATTGACGCGGTTCCCAACCCGGAAACCAATCTTGGCCGCGGAACCTTCAAACTTACTTAAAAGTTGTGTGGTGCTTAGGATAAACTGCGTGCAAAATATTTTTTAATTCTAAAGATACCTTCTGCTCTCTACCGTGCCTTGAAATATACTGTTTACTACCGAATGATTTTTTAATTTTTTCATCAACTCTTGCAATGGAATTTGGACAACATGTCTTAGCTTTACTGTCATACAGCATCGAGGAGTGCAATGACACTTTACTGTTTTCAAAGAAGAATTCAGTCAGTCGTTTGAGAATACTTCCAGCCGAACTCGAAGTAGGTGTAGCGTGTCCCAAATACGGAGAACCAGTCTCCTGAACAAGAGATATATGTTCTTCAGAAATAGTCCTGCGATGAAACTTTTCACCTAGTTTCTCCTGGTAAATTGTTTTGTCTTTTCTTCCGTCCAGATATAGTCCAGTTACATAATTGGTTTCAACTTGAGCTTCCATTTGTAAATATTTGCGAGTGGAACACCTTGCTCTTCGCACCTTGCTCCTGTCAATTACAGTGGATGAATCGTCTGCGGTTACAATTCCCAAATCTAACAGAGTGGCAATGGAGACACCAAATTGGTCATAGACTCTTGCAACGTTGTGCAGTTTAATTCTGTTTTGGTTAGCAGCTTTCTTAAAATGAGCATAGAAAATTGAAAGTGAAGGCTCATGCACTTTGGTTACATAATCTTTATCCTGATCTTCAATTTCTGTTGAGGAGCAATCACTATCTTTCTCTCTCGTGACCAATTGGGTGAAAGTTATTTCCTTGGAAATGATATTTTTTAACGACGCTTCCTCTTTCCGTATTCTTTCCATTCTCTTACGAATATTGCTTGTTTCTTTGGCATCAATACCCCCTATCATCATTCTCCTTTCTGTCCTTTGGTCAAGGAGAAACTTCTCTTCTTTCAAATGAAATTTATTATACTTGCTACAGGAACGCATCGAAAATTTTTGCATTTGCATGCCGAA
This sequence comes from Serrognathus titanus, assembly GCA_039766575.1. Taxonomy (NCBI): domain Eukaryota; kingdom Metazoa; phylum Arthropoda; class Insecta; order Coleoptera; family Lucanidae; genus Serrognathus; species Serrognathus titanus. The sequence goes on from CM077914.1 coordinate 11,992,420, forward strand.
ATGTCAAACAGTAGCTTCGAATCATTTCTAAACAAATCAACTCTATCTTATATTGTTTGTTTCTCTTCGATTGAGGATACCTTAGCAAAGTGAGATACTTATCATGATAAGCTCTTTCACAAGAAGTTCGACTGTCACTGGGAACATGTCACACTATTCTTAAAAAGGACTTAAAGCTGTATCTATATAAGATTCAAGCAGATTCAAACGAACTCAAGCCAGTAGATTTTCGCAGAAGAACAGAATATTGTCAGTGGTTTCTCGATTACTTAAACAACGACGACATTTTTCACAAGTGTTTCTTTTCCAAAATGAGGGTATTTAAATAAGCAGTAACTGCTGAACTCAGTAACTGCTGAAAAATTCCGAAATGAGTTATTAGAACCTTTCATTAATCATCTACATGATAATGAACTTACAGAAAGATTTTTTCAGCAAGACAATGCTACGGCCCATACAGATCATCAAACAATGGCTTTCTTACAGCAGTTTTTCGATAACCGGATTGTGAATTTTCCTGCAACGTCTCCAGATCTTGTGTTATAAATACAACAAGTACAAGAATAGAATAATTATAAATACAAGTACATTGCATACAATTGTCATTAAGTATTTTTTAAGTATAAGCACTAAAGCAGTAACATAATGGTTGCAGGAAAAGTTCAATCTGGAACATACTTTTAAGAAATTTGATTTCAATTTTACTTACAGTCTATTGTAGTTATTCAAAATGACATATAGATTTAAAAATATGTAGAATAATATATTAAACAAGCATTGTCACTTGCTCAGTTGCACATATAAAGGGTATTTATGGCATGCTAAGTAAAGTGTAAATACAACAAGTACGAATACAACAAATATACTAGAGTACAAGTACCCTTCATATAATTCAGAAAAATGGCAAGTCCAGAAATGGTGCTTAATTGTAAGTATAAGTACGTCTTGCACACTCAATTGTCTTTAAGTACAGTAAGTATAAGTACTTTGTAAATATAAGTACTGAAATAATGATGACTGGAAAATTTCAATCAATATTTTTGAGAATTTTTATTTTAAATTTCACTTACAGTTTGTTGTAGTTATTCAAAACGACATATATATTTTAAAAATGATTGTAATTATGCAAAACAAAAACTCAACGATCTATTATGGAATGCGTTGGTTCCAAAACGAATTGCAAATATCCAAACAGAGAAAAACAATCTCATTTTCACTTAATTTTGTACTATTTTGTAAATATTAACATCAAATAGTACTTATACATGTACTTATTTTACAAGTACAAGTACAAATACCTTAGGCCTTTGAGTGTTTAAATACACATACAAATAATATAAATAATCGCCTGATGCTTGTATATACTTTAATAAAAGTAGAGAGAAATGACAAAGTGAGATTTTAGACAATAATGTGTAAAATGGAGGTGGAGCACTATTGTTGAAAATTTAAAAAAATCAAATATTTGTTTGTAGCAAAATTATTGCACCATTCTGGAGTAAAAAAATCCATACTAATTTGACTTTTGTACTACAATAAATTCTCGTAAGTGTGAAGATAAGGTTTCAACACTTTTTTGTATAAAATTTTACATCTTATGTAAAAATTTACTACAACAGAGAGTAAAGATTTTATTTTCATATTTTGTTGCATAAAGTTCTACAGAATGTGTAAAACTACAATAGAATCGCAATGAAATGTTTTCTACAATTCGAAAATGATTAAATTATTAACTCGTTTGAAAAAAATTACCGTTGGATATGTTAACATCTTACACAATTTGTTGAATAGTATTAAAGGGGGGTGAAATCACAGGATTAGGTGGCGTACGTGATTCTGCGAATAGAACAGACTTTTTCTATTTATAATGAATGAATTTGTGAAAAATAAACCGTCTGAACGTGAATTGAGCTGGAGAAATTGTTTAAAGGTAAATAAAGGTAACGTGTATAGACGACCCAAGCCTGAACTTGTCGAGCAATTGACAGAATGAATCCTGTCGTATTCCAGCATGTGATTTTTTCACAAAATCTGCATGACATGTCGAACCTACATCTTTAGTTGCCCGATTAAGAATCAAAAATCGTTATCACCGGCTCCGAGCACTCTGCGTTTCATGTTTCCAAACTCCTTTGCTGAGTGTTAGAGGATTGTACATCTGTAATGCCCGCACGAAGTTCTTCGATTGTGTGACGCGTAGTTCTAAAAACTATGTTCTTCATGTGCGAAAAAATTAAGTAAGTTGGACTTCGGTCCGATGCCCAATATGTTAATGAGGGAAAAGTAACAATCTGTGCAAATATATTAGCAACAACGTTTCGCGGGATGACATAGGAATTGCACTAACTTCGTATGCCTATAAATGCCTGCAAATGTGCAATATCTGATTCGGGTGCATATTTCTTGCATGTAATAAACAGGAATGAACTTGTCTTAACACGGTGCATTCGTCAGTGCTGATACATTACACAAAATGGTGTAACATGCATATGTTGCATACTTGCAAAATATAAATGCTTGTTACTAAAAATTCGTGAGTGATAGATAATTTCTGTTTTCAAATTCGTTTTTAGGGTGCCGAAATACATCATAAACACCTAAAAATTTCCATGTCACACAATGTGTTTAATTACGACAGGTAATTCCGTCGCTTTCAAAAATAACACATCGAATGCACGTCTTGGATTTTGTTAAACTTTGCAGAAATTTATATTAATGATTCGTGTTTTATAATTATAGAACTTGTTTCTCATTGAACGGCGCACACAAAACGAAATTGTAATAATTAACAAACAAAATAGATTGCGAATGTGTTTATTGTTTATAACGTTTTAAATTCTTGTCGTCCCCACCATTTCCTTGTTATTAGCAAAGTTTATTATTATTCAAACAGCGATAAACGACAGAAAGAAAACCGATTAATCAAAATACAAGGGAAGAACACGTAAAATGGGGTCATAAAGAGATGCTGAAATGTTTATGACAGACACATTGCTTATTTACAATACAATTTAAATTAGAATTACAGGAAAATAATATAAATTCTTAACACAGAGATTTGAATTGTTTTCGTGTTGTAGTGATTTATTTCTTTGTCCGACAAAGCAGGTCTTCAAAGTGAGGCTCCTTATTTTATACGGGATAATTTACTTCAGGTGGTTAGCCTGCACTTATCAAGTAAATATTTTAGAATTCGTATTTCAGCTAAACACGTCAATTCCGTTGACAAGTCAAGTTCAAACCCGACGCCGCGCTGTAACAATCAGAAAACTATAAAACACTTTTATGTGTGCATTTATTTCATTCACCTGCTATGCTTTCTTAACAATCAGAGACGTATCGTAATTTTGGGGACAATTTTTCATTATTTCTGGAAAACTAAAATAAATAAATGCCAATTCTCTATTAATCTTAGACGAATCAAAGTAATCCGAACAATTATTGTACATGTTTCTCTTGTACAAATTTACAAAAAAATATATAGATAATAAGTTAGTAGTTTACTGTACGTATAAATTAATATATCTGAAAGCACTAAACCAATATGCTGACCGAAAATATTAATAAACCCATCATCCTTTGTCAGTAATCTCGAAAATTATTACCACCTTATTCAAATCTCACACAATATAGAGTCAGGTGCCCCTTACATGTGTCCTGACAGCGATAGAATAGTCCTGATGAATTTTACGCGGCATCGACGAGCGTTAACATTTCGACCGAGTCTTGTTATTCCTTTGGCTGAATGTTAACCATGCTCCGCCCACTATTGTATGAAATGCCATTAAAAATTTCACATCGCACTTGCTCTTTGTTAGTAGATGGCATTTTAAAGTGGGGGCGCCCCACTTGGGACCCGGAGCCGCTGTCCACGGCAATCTACGATGTGTACTTCTTTTCATTCAGTATCCGGGCTAGGACATTTATTAATAACGCTGTCCTCGCTCATTTTACTACGAATTTTCTACTGCATTACGCTACGAAATTAAGTACCCAACTCACAATACTACAATATAAATAAAAAACTCATTTATTACTACTTTTTTTGTGTATTTAAAATAGTTTCTAAATTTGTTCACAAAATAAACAAATCAGAAATCGAATGCATTCTGTTCGAATACAAAAATATATATGAACGTTATTTTAATGTTGGTACTTAGTTAAAATAAAATAAATATGAATAAAATACAGGGTGCAATCGATAAAGTTTTAATTAATTTTGATAAAGTTTCACTTATAAATATTGCAGGTTTTTCATCATATAAGAGAATTAGTTCAGCAAAAGTTGAAAAATAAAGAAAAGTGACCTACCACCAAGCACATCATCTTTTATTTGAAAACCTTTGCTTCTTTGTGAGGTTTACTGATATTTTTATAAACGCATCCTTTAACAATAAAGCTCCAGCGAAACTCACGATCACTCGGTCAATGTCACCTATTTGCAATTCGTAGCAGAAGAAAATTCTAAATATCTACTCCGTTGATTATTAAATAAATTTGATAAATTTTTTTTGATTTATTCACTGATTTGTGTTTAAATGATCCTTAATTAATTATGAGCCAGTTTATACATATTGTTAATACAATTTATAACCATAGCACAAAAAACTATAGTATTGTAATCTTCGACCGTCTGATTCATTAGATGATTAGATAATCGAAAATAACACATTATAGCTTTATCATTACTTCGGTGGGCAACTGTTTTTAACGATTCCAAACTAGTCAAAAACTGCTGCTGGCATAAACTTTATGTGACTAAATTTGTTAAATGATTAAAAAACTAAATGAATGTTATTATTAGTTATTTTCATTACAACACTCAGGGCCCGGTACTTTCATTACTTTAACTTTACAATTGTAGGCATGGAAATAAACCAAAAGTTAAAGTTAATTAATGTGGAAAGTATTGGCTGAGTGACATGCGTACTCAGAAAATAAAATGCAATAAGTACAGCCCATGTATTTATTTATTTTTTTGAATGAATACATGTGCAATCTGCACGATTTTTCGTAATTTTATTTGTGTAGTCTGAACGTAATAAAGTAATAAAATCATAAATTAAGGGATGATGAGTTTCGGCGTCCTTTTTTCCAATAATATTTTTATGGCAGGGATAGGTACGCGCTGGAACATAAACTGCTTCCCTGATTATGTCCCTATTCGCGGACATGATTAAAAGAAATTTCTAAATAAAACAAAAATATTTCTTGTAGCATTTTAGTCAGTTTAACTCCCGGTACTTTGATAACCGATTAACTTTAACCTTTGGTTTATTCCCATTGTTTCTATGGGTGTAAATCAAAGAGTAAAGTTAATCGGTGATGAAAGTACCGTCCCTTAAATTGACCGAAATGCCCAGTGACCCTTAAACTGTAAAAAGTCTGAACATTCTGAGCTAAATAATCACTAAAGAGCCACACCAGATGGAGAGATTAATTCACTGGAATCATACTGAAATCATATCGAACTGGGTTGCCTGAGTTCCGCAAATTGTAAGGTGAATGCCGAAGAAGTAAACATCCAGTAAGTCGGTCGCAGCCGCAGTATACAATTACAAGCCATTACGCCTCCACGACAAGCTTCAGGAAGCCTGAGGCTATAATGGCGCTAGAAAAAAATTACTAAAAACAAATTCATTTTATTGATATTTTCACGAATTTATATCAGACCATTAAAATTACTAAATGAAAACGAGAATTGAATTTCTTTTGTTTTTCGTTCGTTTTTTTCTTCGTATTCGTCGCTCTATATTCGACTTTTGTTCGATTTCTTGTAATCGAATCAATTTTTCTTAAAACAATTGACGCTTCAAACATTTTTCTTTTGTTTTTCTTTTGTGTCAGCGTTTGATTTTCTTACATTCCGCCGTTGTCGTAGAAACGTCGATCTTTTTTTGTTTTTCGTCCATCTTTTTTTGTCGTATTCTCCGTTCTTTAGTTGATTCTTGTTCGATTTCTTATAACCGAATCAATTTTTCTTAAAACAATTGACGCTTTAAACTGTATTTTTCTTTTTTTTTTCTGTCAGCGTTTGATTTTCTTGTACTACGCCGTTGTCATAGAAACGTCGATCTTCTTTTGTTTTTCGTTCATCTTTTTCTTCGTACTCGTCGCTCTTTAGTCGACTTGTGAACTCTTCAAACAACATTTTTCTTTTGTTTTTTTTTCTGTCAGCGTTTGATTATCTTACATAGAAACGTCGATCTTCTTTTGCTTTTCGTTCATCTTTTGTTGACGTATTCGCCGTTCTTTACTCGACTCGTGTGGATTTCTTCGAACCGAACGCTTCAAACGACGTTTTTCTTTTGTTTTCTTTTTGTCAGCGTTTGATTTTCTTACATTCCGCCGTTGTCATAGAAACGTCGATCTTTTTTTGTTTTTCGTCCATCTTTTTTTGTCGTATTCTCCGTTCTTTAGTTGATTCTTGTTCGATTTCTTATAACCGAATCAATTTTTCTTAAAACAATTGACAATTCTTTTGTTTTTCGTTCATCTTTTTCTTCGTATTCGTCGCTCTTTAGTCAACTCGTGTTCGATTTCATAGAACCGCACGCTTCAAACAACATTTTTCTTTTGTTTTTTTTTCTGTCGACGTTTGATTTTCTTACATTCTGCCATTGTCGTAGAAACGTCGATCTTCTTTTGTTTTTCGTACTTCTTTTTTTGGCGTATTCACCGTTCTTTGTCGACTCTTGTTCGATTTCTTATAACCGAATCAATTTTTCTTAAAACAATTGACGCTTTAAACTACATTTTTCTTTTTTTTCTGTCGGCGTTTGATTTTCTTGTATTCTGCCGATGCCGCAAAACCGTCGATCTTCCTTTGTTTCTTTTTATTATTTTTTCTCGAGTTGCTTTTTTTCTCAAATGATCCTGATTTTCTCGTTTTGCGTCTTTTTTTTTTGTTATCAAAAATATGACGAATAAAAGATCACCGATTACGTAACTAATGCAAGAAACAAGAAACAATCGACGATTTCGTTCTCTTTTATGAGTCAAAAATAAATAAAAGCCAAAATGTCTCCAATTAGTATTGAATTTGGCTTCTCTCTTCAAATAAATAAATAAATAAAATAACAAAACACGCTCAACTACGAAACAAATTTGCACGTATTCATAAATGTAACTTAAAAGGTAAAGAACAAAAGACGATCAAGTGTGTCCAACAAATACAAAAAAAAATTGTTGCATCGAATTTGTTTTATTCTTTCTTCAATAAATAAATAGTTAAAAGAAACACTATCAACAGTGAAACAAATTTCGAAATATTTACAAAAAATAATTGCGTTTTCTTCCCAGAGAAACTGCAAAAAAAAAGTAGAAACAAAAGAGGCTCAATCGTAGAAATTTTGAAACAAACAAGAATAGATCGAGAATGCCAAAAACGGTGTTTTTGTAAAAGTGTTAAAGAGCTTGCACGTATTGTTGGCAAAACAAAAGAAAATTGAGACAACCGACATCGCAATACTAATAACGGCATGAATGAAAAACAAATGAACATCGAATATTCTCCGGAGGAGTTCCGAAAAAACAAAAAACCAACAACTATTCCGTTTCGTTCAGTCTTTTCTGGTTATTTTTATTTATGACGTTTCTTCAAGTTTTCTTTTCAATGTTCGAAAGCTTTCCGCCGCCCATTCTTTGCCTTTCGACAAAAAAAGTTAAAATTTTGAAAATAATTCGACAAAAAAACAAAAGAAAAGCGAAACAAAAGATGAAAAGTTCGAATTTGTTTAGAATGTGATTTCTACTGAATTAATTTATTATCTAATTTTGTTGTTAAATACGTTTTAATTTAATTTCTTAAGTTAAATTCAGGAAATAAATTAATATTATTATGTAAGAATTATTGGTGCATTTCAATCACTTGAGTAATAAAATCATAATAATAAAAAATTGCAATGTAAATGTTTCATCATTATTTTTTTATTGCTTACGTATCGCTAACTGGGTACTAACAGTACTCCGTATTTTTTCGTACGAAAGTCGTAAATGACCTGCCTCAACGTTTATTGTATTAAACGTGCGGGTTTACTGCTACATCATTTATTGCACATAATAGATGCTCAGTTGTGGCATTGAAGTGACATCCACCAGTGCTTCTCAAACGCTTCTTGTAAACAGTAAACGTAGGTTTTTCCGGAGTTATTATTAACCTCTGCCCCACACGTATCTCAAAACTTCGCTTTTTCTCTCATAGTTTCAGTAAGTGAAACTTATTCGATTACACACTGTATTGTTCCCTGCATCTTATTTTAAACACTTGCATTCTCTATGCAACAATTATTCGTGAAAAAAAAGTTTCATCCGCGCGTAATTTATGCAAGCGCAACACAAAAGATGTGTAGTTTCATTAAGTAATTATTAAAACATTAAATTAATATTACAACAATTTGCAATAGTTTGACTCATTTCCTGCAGTTATTACAAATGAGCGTTCACATTATTGTGTAAATTAAACAGTGAGAGAGATCTTGATTCCCCTTACACATGTGTGAGTGTGGCCTTCGAGCTTATTGGATTTTAATTGTTAACAACAACCAGGCGACTTCCTTAATAATGTGAGAAAAAAGGGTACGTTTTTGAAGAAATTGTTGCTTAGTGTTTCCGTAAAGTGAAATGTGTGGAGAATAGAGAAATGATTAGGTAAAAAACGTGGTCAACCTCAACTATTTAGTTCTTAGATAATCATCAAAGAAGATAAGTCTAGATTTCTGGGATAATTTTTGATTGCGATAGTGTATTGTCTTAGGTAACATGTGACTCTTGTAAACTTTGCCATAATCCAAGATAATTACAGAAAATTACTAGACAAGGCCTCTTCCAACGTACAAACCATAAAAGTTTAAGGCAATTTAGGCCTCGTATCAGAATGTGAGATCAGCTCCCACACACATCATATGTGAGCGTGTGACTTGACGGTGAGATTGGGCAGGTAAGAATAAGAAGACAATGGGGGTCCTCTATTAACCTAATGACGCGCTACCGCAGGCATTGTCTCTTACTGCCTGCATCGTTCCGACTATTTACCACTTGGTAGACTTCGCCTTCTTCAAGGCGCTCGAATCACGTGCATTATAAATTAAGCCAGTTAAGATAATTACCAACGTTTTGTTATAAATGATACGCTTCTAGGAATAAAAATGAATTATTGCCGTAACTTTAGATTCTAGGAAGAACATTGCTTATCATATCATATGTATTGTACGTCTCATTTCATCTTGCTTTATTCAAGTACTCTGTTCCATTTAACAATCTAGAGAAATCTACATAATTTCACATTTTGTTCTTTATTCATAGAGGTTTTAGATACATGAAGGGCTTAAAGTATATCCGCAGGGGAATATTAAAATTGCGCGCGTTTTAGATCAACGTCAATCAATACACAAAAAATAACGTACGTCATTCTCTTTCATGTACTACTGCCAAATTTGAGTTTCACAAATAAAATTGGCTTCTACTCCTTGTAATATATTAATAAGGTACGCTTTGAGTAACTTATTATGTCTCCAGCACTACATGAAAACAATTCGCCGAAAGGTGCCATATTATGTAAGTAAAAATTCGTTCACTTTAATTAAAAACTGTATGCGCAATTAATTAAACTGATAACAACACACGAGCACCTGTTTTAAGCAGCAGTTTAACAACCTTGACTTTATATCCCGCTCGCTAACGGCCTGGATTCCGTATGTAGGTATACTACGGAAATCCATTACAGTTTAAAATTATAACACAATTACGAAAGTACAATAAATAAATCATTCATTCTCGTAACGAACGTAAAGTAAAAGTGTACGTCGAATGTTAGTATTTATCGTTTCACTAATTATTGAGAACGTATGTTAAAATTTTAAATGAATGTATCCCAAAACCTTACGTTCCAGTAAACATAAAAAAGGAACCCTTGGGCAAGGAGAGATGGGATAGAATAAAGGTATTTAGATCTTTGGAAATATAGAACACGTTCTGCTGTTTAAGACAACGTTTGATTCAATCTAATTTTTAATATAATTTACTGTGCAACGCAGCACTATCTAAATGGTTTAAGAAATCCTGTACAAAAATAGGGTAGTGTTAAACGGGCTATAGGTTATATACCTTAGGTCAAAAATCGGCAGTGTGATGTCGTAACTAAATAAGTAGTTTGCAAGTTATGCGCTGCTAAGCTTAAGAATTATCGAGCTACTCTTCTGCTGACGAGGATCACCTAAGGCCGAAATAAATATCCAGAAGATGCATTCCAATCAAAGCCGATTTGCAATAAATGTAAGTACGAGATATGCAGAGAATGGAATGGAGAATATAAGTAACAGTGACAAATATAAAACATAAAGGATAAACAAAAAAATCAGAGCAGGGAATTTTATTCCCATGTCATTTCGTGATGTTCTTATACCGGGTTAAAACTTAAAAGTTTTCTGGGGAAGGAATTTGGGATGAATTGCGATGCACTTATACATGATGTAAAGACGAAAATATTTTGCTCAAAAAGATCTCTTCCCTTTGATTTCAGAATCATCGTACATCTCCATCCTCAAAAAATTTTAATAAGCCAATCAACTTGGGAGAGCCAGTAGGTATAACCACCGGAGGGTGAAAAGGCCCACGTAAAATTTAGAGTGATTTACTCCAAAACTATCTAAGAAGGTAATCAACTAAAGCTTCAACATCGTTCATGGGGCAAAAGCTTCATCAGGAAATAGCATTAGGCTTATACGGATATGCCAGTACTTCTAAAGCCACTTGTTATATTCCCAAATGGGTATAAAAAAGATGAATTATTCAAATGATCTGAATACGGCTTTCTCTAACGGTTCATTGTTGCTCAGAAGACAAAGCAATTCAATATCACTCCTTTCTGCCTTGTCTGTAATTGCAGAAAGTAGCTAGATGGTACGCAACATTATCGAATAGGAGTTGCACCTTTCCTGTAGATTGATATTGTCACAACCCTTAAAAATTAGAAGATCGCTCAGAAGGAGTACTCGCTAATTAATAGCGGAGGTAGTAAAGTACAAAAGCGACAAAGTTAATAAGAAGCATGAATAGAGTAACTGCGCCTCTGGTAGTGGTCGGTTAACAGGCGCAGTTACTCTTTTAAAATAGTTAAGCAATAAATTTTGGATTACATCAGTGGTTCAAATAGGAGCAGATTTAAATAAAATCTAAAGTTTATTAATTAGCTATTTTAAAATTTTGTTCACAGATATTGACGACCAACTGGTATTAGTTGATTGGTGGTCGAAAACAGGCGAAATGATCCCTATTGTACCCTTTGTATACACTGCTCAACATTTGAACTGGTACACTTACAAGAACATATGTAAATAACAATTTACTACTTTTTGAGCAACTCCTTCTTGCTTAATTGATAGTATATGGTTCTGGGAAACACTTTTAGGGCGAAGACTTAAAAGAATAAAACTTACGTAACGAATTTCAAATGTTTTAATAGAAAAATAACAAAATCTTCATTTTAGTAATACAGAAAAGTTTGCTCTGGAAAAAAAGAAACCAAACACATAAAGATTAATAATGCGTGGAACCTCCTCTAGCACTTATGACCTCTTGGCAACATATAAGTATGCTGGAAATCAAATCTCGAATGTAATGCTGAGAAATATTTGGTCATTCTTCCAAAACGGCAGTTCGGAATTGTTTGGCTCCACTCCTCGTGACCTTATCAACCTTTTCAGGTAATCCCATACGTTCTCTATGAGATTAAGGTTTGGAGAGTTCGCTGGCCAATCCATGTGCGTAATGTTGTTCTCTTCAAAAAAATGCATTGATTTGCCTTGTTCTATGAGGACGCGCGTTATCATCAACAAACACGAAACCATCGCCTATTTCATTGGCACATGGCCAACACTTAAGATACCTGACACTATTCATTGTAGCATCTCCAAGCATAACCAATTCAGTGCGACGAGTCGCAGAAATACCTCCCCAAACGGTAATTTAACCACCTCCATAAACTTGATGGTAAGTCACGTGGTTCTGAATATAGCGTTCTTCTCTGTTTCTCCAAACTCTCACTCTTCCATCTGAGCTATGGAGGCGCACTCTGGTCTCGTTACTGAATAAACAACGATCCCAATCTTCAACATTCCAATTTGCATGTTGGTGTGCCCACTCTAGCCTTCTTCTTTTGTGGGCTCTGGTCAACAATGGACATTTTTTAGAAGATCTGGAGCTTAAATTTACCGCATAGAGCCTTCTTCTTACTGTTTGAGTGGATACTTGAGTACCTGTTGCATTCAATAACTGAATTTGGAGTAGAAAATCTATTCCTTCGACACTGAACCGTAATAAAACGGTCCTCCCTGACTGTTGTACTGCGATTTCGCCCTCCGCCGTGCCTATGTTGGACAGATCCAGTATCATTAAAACGCATTCGAACTCTTCTGATCACATTGTGGCTCACATTAAAATGGGCAGCAACAATTCTTAGTGATGCACCAATCATAAGTATTCCCATAGCTTGGCTCATCTCTTCAATACTTAAACGCCTTAATGGCATCTCTAAAATGCAGTCAACCACTCTGAATTAAAACTTACTCGAGAAATTCGCAAAAATTCTCTTAAAACTTGATAAAAGTATAAGCGTCCGCGAGTTCAGTAACTGCACTTATGATAGATAATAACAACAAACAACAATTGAATCGTAAATATCATTTGTTTGTATTCCGATACACACCCTGATCATGCCAAACGCCTAAGATGGATTGTTTACTTTTACCGCATGTTATATAAGTGTACCAGTTCAAATATTGAGCAGTGTATATAAAGCATTCACACTTTTCATCTTTTTTTGTTCTTCGTTGTTTCTTTCCAATTAGTAATTTCTTTTCCTTTTAAATCTTCTTTCACTACCTCCCACCATTTTCTTCTCGGTGTACCCATTTTTCTTCTTCCCTCTGGTGTTAATCATACACATTTCTTGACTTCCCTTTCATCTTCCATTCTCTCCAAGTGTCCTAACCATTGCAACCGCCGAGCCTTTATCACCTGAGATTTTGCACCTCTGCATTTGTACCCTTTCTCAGAGCTCCCCCACTTTCTTGCCTCCAAAAACTATTCTTAATATTTTTCTCTCCCATTTTTCTGACAATTTCTTATTCATTGGCCTTGAACTTCCTGCACATTTATTCGCCTTTGCTAGTCTTAGATTTATTGTACCCTTTATTGCCCCAAAACTATCTTCAGCCTCTTCAGCAGACAAGATATGATTCACCCTGACTCCCGGAATCGAATGATCGCTGGACGCCCCGTCGTTGTCACTTCAACAATCTTGCACAATCTCTTGCTGTCTGCTACTATCTACCACGATCTGCTACTATCTCTACATACTGTTTATCACGATTCCTTCGCCACACCCAGGTTTCATTAATCCTGCGTGCTGAAGTCAGCGAATCCTTCTCCTATCACTTACATTTTGATTATAATGATTTAGGAAACGCATATCCTTAGCATCATTTGTGGGAATATTTTGCAAAATGATTCAGCCTTTTGCAGAATAGCTCAGCAATCAAACTACTTTTAGGCTTCTTGCGATTGGCAAGTTGTCAGAAAATGAAGATTTTTGACGAACACCTTTGAAGAGGATTATGGGAGGTATTGCGTTCCCTAAGGCATTAATGCAGGAGAACTCTTTTGATTCCTTTAAGGCTAACGCAGACTGTTCATGGTGCAACATTAAACGGCAACCTTTTTCGTCCACGTTGAAAATCTTATCGGGTGTATATTTCAAAGTAAACTTTGTAAAGTTTTTTTAACAACGGTTTCTGGGATCTTGGAGTATTCAGTACCTGTGCCCTTCGTTTACGGGTGGTGCCGTTTCATAATCCAATCCTTACCAATATTATTATTCATTTTCATTTAACATAAGTCCATTCGATTAGATTCTATTAAAACATAAACGTTTCTTCTTAATGCTTTTGGTATACTCGCTAATCGAGTTATTTTATTCTCTAAATCAGCTTATTCTTCAGTTAAAACCAGTCTCTCCAATTTATCTATGTACGCCGTGGAATTCCTGTTTGTTGTTCCACGAATCTCTACAATTTTCCTCGTCCTCAAAGTCTTAAGGCCAGTTTGCACGCTTTCTTCCTCATTTGTACCTAGCCATCCAAAAAACGAAACATCCTCTAAAAATAAGTTCTTTTACTGAAAGAGAACTTTCGATTCCTCAATGAGGTATAGAAAAATACTAGAATTTCTCTTGTCAGAGCAAAAAATTAGATTTACCCTTAAAAGGTATTATAGAACGAACAAATTACATATTACTCAATGAGAATTAGGTTAACTGACTTGGACTTGCGTGTGTGTCAGTATGAAATATACAAATGAAATCACCTAACATAAGACATTTTCGTTTCATACGTGATCTGCAATTGATCTGAAGTTGAAATGACCCGGAATTGATCTAATCCCTTTTGATTTAATGGTGGTATGAAGAGAACGCGTTTTATACGGATCAGATTTGTTCAACTCAGTACTGCTCAGAGCTATTCCACTCGTTGAAACGAAAAGGCATATATAGCTGAATACGAGCGGATAATTTGATTTTTTTTATTATATTGTTTTCAACAATAGTTTTCTTGTAGTCATTATGTTTTTTGTTCCATTTTGATTCCTCAGTACTTATAAAGGTAATGAATGAAGTTAAAAAATAAAATAAAAGTGATGATTTTCTCGTTGTTTGCTTTCTCTTCACATACCTGAGTGCAATCAAGATTTCCTAATGCTTGTGTTTGTTTTAGAACGTTTCATGAGAAGGCGATTATGGAAATGCAACAGGTGAGTTATCACATGCTACTCTCTTAGTATATTATCTTCAAACATTAGCGTTATTAATAACATATTTTGCACGCCCACATACTTATAATAAATAACGTTCGGAAATTATTTTAATAAAATCGTATTAATTTGGAATCTGTTTTAATCTTAACGAAATAAAATTTAAAAAAAAATACTATATTTTAATTGAAGCGAAAATAAAACAAATTTAAATAAAGAACTCTGAGAAGCACTGTTATTTTTTGAATAAAAATATTATCTTTATTTAATATTTCGTAAATACAATTACATACTAATTAGGTCTGCGTATTATGAAAAAACTGATTCGAATAAAATGACCAGCTAAGAAGATTATTAAATATGTATGTAACGAATTATATTATATATAAGAAAACAAATTTCTGTAGGTGACCGAACGGTTCTTGTACTTAAAAATGTTAAAGAGAGCGACAATTGAATGGATTTTGTCTTAAAGCCGGCTCGTAACACTTAATATAATCATAAAATAATAAGAAAAAGCAACGAAAGTAGTACACGCGGAATACATAATTAAGCTTTTGATTTTCTTAAATAGACTGGATGTATAATTCAGAATAGTGATTGCAACGAAACAGAATGCATTAAATATTAAGACGCGACCAAAGGAATTCGTGCAACAATCGAAGAGGATTTAGAAATATTAAATTAAATATGAACACCTGTCGTCCTACAAAAACATATTTTATTAAAAACTTTTACCAAAAAAAAAGTTGTCATCTGAATATTTTTAATTAATTACTTGTAACAACTAATGAATAAAATTGCGCGCCCACTGTAAAATAATAGCAATTTATTTGAAGATTAACATTAGCAAATAGTCTAATAATGACTTTCGCAGCCGTGCACACACACACACGAACACCCACATAAAGAAAATACCACACAAGTCAGTGCTTGCTTGGAACAATTCATACCTGACACCATAAAGTTCACATTCGAGTCGTATTTAAGTAGGTTTCTGTAATTAATTATACACATTGCGCATATATGCATTCGCGCGCACCTATGATAAATGTGCGATATTGTGTAATAATTTTACTGAAAGAGCAATCTCTTATTGTTGGAGGAATAACCATAAATGATTGTGGTGCATCGTGTTCTACAATCATGAGCACTTATGTCGAAAATAAAGCCATATGTATGTTCACTCCACCGCGGTCGCTTTTCACGTCCAAATCTAAACATTAACCACCTGTTGTTATTCCAACATATGGTGTTTACGATTTAATTTATCAAATTTTCCTTTCAATTACATACAATACTTGTACTTAATTAAATTATTATTTGTGTTTAAAAATATTTATTTTAAAATATTTTTTGAAGGCCACATAAATTATGATATGCACACAAGATTTAACAACAAAATTGTCAACTAATAAATTCTTTTAATGGAAACTTAAAATTTGAACCATCGCTCAACGTTTCACTATAGCTTGAATGTGTGAACTTTCAAAAAAGGGATGGCAGAGAGTAAGCTAGACTTTGGTCAGTTACTAAATGGGGTTATCGGGCAAAGAATTTTTTGCTGATATGGTAGAACCCTTAGGTCATCAAAATCCTTCATACGCTACTATTAAAAATTGCGTTTCGGAGTTTAAAAGAGGAAGATCAGATGTCAAAGATGAGCAAGTTCTATGACCACTTCGGAAAACATTGATTCTCTTCACGATATGATTTTAGAAGATCGACGAATTTGGTCTCAAACGTGTGTTTCACATCGTTCATCACGACTTGAGTATGAGAAAGCTTTCAACCGAATAGGTTCCGAGATACTTGAATGCTAATCAGAAGGAAATCTGCTGCCGTTTGGAAGAAGATTCCTCCTACTTTTTGTTACTATGGACGAAACGTAGGTCATCACTTTTACCCAGAGACAAAAGATTGATTCTCTTCACGATATGATTTTAGAAGATCGACGAACTTGGTCTCAAACGTGTATTGCACATTGTTCATCACGACTTGGGTATGAGAAAGCTTTCGACCAAATAGATTCCGAGATACTTGAATGCTGATCAGAAGGAAATCTGCTGCCGTTTGGAAGAAGATTCCTCCTACTTTTTGGATCGGCTTGTTACTATGGACGAAACGTAGGTCCATCACTTTGACCCAGAGACTAAAGAGCAATCCAAAGCGTGGAAGCATTTTGGTTTTCCACGATCCAAAAAAATTTCGTGCTCAAAAATTGTCTGGCAAGATTCTTGCTTCAGTTTTCTGGAACAAAGATGGGATAATTCTGAATGATTACTTGTCAAATGTCTTAAAATAATTTATTCAATCGATCGTCTTTTGTTTTTATGTTGAATAAATAAAATTTTGTTTTGAAGTCATGTGACGTTATATATGGTAGGCTAAGTACTTATGAATGCTCCCTCGTAACTAAACTAAGCAGAACTTATGTATGTGTATATGACAATTTAAGTTAGGCCAATTTAGGCTGGGTTGCATAAAAGTTTTAAGCAAGGATTAAATTTAAGTCTAACTTAGAATCTGACGGACATATGACGTACAGTGTGTACGTGTGTGTGTGTGTGTCACATTCTAACTTAGGCTCCAATTTAATCCTCGCTTAAAACTTTTATGCAATCCAGTCTTAAAGGACTAGTCAAGAAAGCCATTAGTTTCATGTCTCCTATTTGAAGTAGACCTAATATTTAAAAAAAATTATAAAATCTCTTCTCAGAACTTTTAAGCAATATACAATGCCTATTTATTCGAATGACTGCAAATAGGTTTGAAAAAAAAAATACGAGCAAAGATGGTCCATAGAATTTTGATTGATGAACGAAGCAATTTAAAAATGCCAAAATCAGCTTTGGTAAAGTTGCTAGAAAGAGAAAAAACAATCTGTGAAGATGATTTAGAGAATTTAGAGAATAGGATGCTTCAACAAAACAATTAAAAATGAATTCCAGTGTGAGTCAGTGGAAAATAAAAGATGCTTCGAAACCAATAGAGTTGTTTTTAGATCATAAAGGCATTGGTAGTTTTGAATTGATTAAACTAAGGGCCGATACAATCATCACTGATTAATTTTTTTAACGTTTGGTTTATTTCCATGCCTACAATTGTTTCTATGGGAATAAACCAAAGATTAAAGTTAATCAGTGATGAAAGTACCGGCCCTAAGGCAAACAGTGAACTAAATTTGTTACCTTAACAAAATTTCAGTGCATGATGTAATAACCATTCACGACTTTTTAGCTAAAAAGACCAATCAAAAGTTGAACTGTTTTGCACCATTGCATTGTCGCTTCCCAAAAAATTTAAATACCTTAAAGGGCCATCAGTTTACTAATGTCTCTGATTTTTAGAAGCATGTGGGCCAAATACTGGAAGAATATTCCAGAAGACGAATTCAAGAAATATTTTGAACAGTAGGTAATACCTTCGTCTAAACAAGTCCATCGTAGTCCAAGGGATGGATGCTTCAACGCCTTATGTACCATTCGCTAAATCAAGCCCCCTTAATAGCATCTTTTGATTATTCCCAGAAATGAAGATAACCGTTGAAGAACAGAAATTGAAATGTATGACGTGTGTGATGTACTAACCACTCGCGATTTTTTAGTTAAGCAAAGACAACAGTTCTAATACTTTTGACTTTCGAAAGCTTTTGGCCAAAAAGGAGAAAGAGAAGGCGACGGTTTCAGAAATATTTTGAACACCATCGTCTAGATAAATGCTGAGTGATTTCTTAAAATTTTTATCTACCTACTCTTGCCATGGAATTTAGAGGCATGTCTTAGCTTCAGCATCAAGGAGTATGGATCGGTATATCGCAGTCCAAAGAATGCTTTGATGTGTGATATACTGACCACTTGCAATTTTTTGACTAAACAAAGAAATCGTTTTTCTAATCCTTCTAACTTTCAAAAACATGTGGCCAGAAGAGTGTGAAGAGTATTCTAGAATTTTTTAAACAGTATCATCAACGTCTCAATAAATAGATCGCGATCTAAGGGATAAGTATCCCTTAGGTCGCGATGTGCTTACTTATGTCAAAAAGTGTAGTCATTGCTACATTTTTTTTTACTAACAGTATCATTTGAATAAGTATATCGCAGTCCAAGGGATGCTTAAGAGCTTGATGTACCAACCTTTCACAATTTTGTGACTAAAAACTAAATCAAAATTCACGTGTATCGACTATTCCCAGAAACGAAAATAACCATAGAAAAGTAGAATTTGAAAGGACATCGATTTTTTAAGATTTCCAGAAGTTTAAGCGTAATAATTGATGAACATTTCAAAGGTTGATTTCAGGAAATGTTTTGAGCAGTGTTGGTCTCGTCCAAATAAGTGTGGCCATCCAAGGCGAATACTTTGAAAATCATAACAGAGATTAGTTCGTAAATGTAAAGTTATTATGGGAACATTAATCTTAGGTCTAGCGACACTTAATGATTAAGATGAATTATGCCAGCAAGGAAATCGCAGTCCAAGGGATGCCTAAGGGCTTGATGTACTAGCCCTTCACAATTTTTTGACTAAAAAGTAATTTAGACCCCCTCATTCGCATCTTTTGAGTATTCCCAGAAACTAAAATAACCGTAGAAAACCAGAAATTGAAAGGACGTCGATTTTTTAAGATTTCCAGAAGTTTAAACCTAAGTATTGATGAACATTTTAAAGGTTAATTTCAGGAAATGTTTTGAGCAGTGTTGGTCTCGTCCAATAAGTGTGGCCATCCAAAACGAATACTTTGAAAATCATAACAAAGATCAGTCGTAAATGTAAAGTTTTTATGGGAACATTAATCTTAGGTTTAGCGACACTTATTAAGGATTAAGATGAATTATGCCAGCAAGGAAATCGCAGTCCAAGGGATGCTTAAGGGCTTGATGTACTAGCCCTTCACAATTTTATGACTAGAAACTAAATCAATCCCCCTCATTCGCGTCTTTTGACTATTTCCAGAAACGAAAATAACCACAGAAAAATAGAAATTGAAAGGACATCGATTTTTTAAGATTTCCAGAAGTTTAAGCCTAAATATTGATGAACATTCAAGAGATTGATTTCAAGAAATGTTTTGAACAGTGTTGGTCTCGTCCAAATAAGTGTGGCCATCCAAGGGGAATACTTTGAAAATCATAACAAAGATCAGTTCGTAAAGGTAAAGTTTTTATGGGAACATTAATCTTAGGTCTTGCGACACTTATTAAGGATTAAGATGAATTATACCAGCAAGGAAGTTCCAGGTTTTTCGAAGTACCTACGCAGGTCAGAAATCGATTAGTTATAAAAGAAAAAATGTTGGTTGACAAAGTATTAGTAAAGGAATTATGTAATTTCCATCGAATGCCAAAAATGTTATCAACATAACAATGCTTTTCATTTTAGTTTCAAACTAAACTTGAGGAAACATTTTGGGGATAATGAATAGGAAGGTATTCTAAAACCACTTGGCCACCTAAATCTTAACACTCTCCACTGGAGACTTTTCAAATTATAGACCACCTAAAAGTTAGCCATTAAGGAAAAACTAAATAACATAACGATTTAAAAATGAAAAGCAAATGAGAACTAGGTGATTACACGGAAAGAGCAAGGACATTAAAGAAATTATTTAAAATTGAACAATTTGGTGGGTCACATTTTGAAAAACGTATGGTGGAATAGTATAGCGTCTGGGTGTTAGCGCAAACGTTTAGATCTATTTTCGCGTTTGATCGTTCGAGTAACGTTACCAGTTCTCCGTCTCTTGTTCGCTGTTTAGTGCGGAAAAGCGACGAGGGATAGCGCTACCCCAATCCGAAAGCCGGCGCGACGGAGAGATCGAGCCGGGCGATAGAATGAAATGTTAACTCGTACATTTCACATGTCATTGAGTTATCACATGTGTAAATACCGTCAGTATAATAAAGTGCCCGCTTCTTAATTAATGAGAGCGTAAATTTGTCGACCTTTTAATGACTTCTACCTGCGGCGAATTAATAATTTAATGGCTTCCATAAATTTTCTCGATTTTGATTTTTTTTTTGCTATTATGTTTATTACGCATTAATCGTGCCGGTCGGGCTTCATGTCTGAATTTATTTCCTTTAATCGAGAGGAGGGAACGAGGACGTATTAGTTCATTATGGGTACGTTGCACGTTGGTAGTAAATAAATGGAAGACTCAGAGAATACACGAAGGTTAAATAAATAACTGAGCAATGAAACAATTTGAAACACCATTAGGAAAGTATAAATATGAAAAAGCATGTAACATACAAAGGAAAGAGCCAGAAGTTAAAGAGAAAATCGACAATTATAACAAAAATAACATTTTAAAAATCGCAAATGAAGAAGAAGGAGTAGTACCGAGAAGATCATTGAAGAATAATAGTAATAGTAAGCATTCTTGGCGCATGGCCATGCTTCTGACAAAGACACAAGACCTCTCTAAAGCACTTTCGCAATCCAGGAAAGAATTGTGCAATGATGCTTCCCACTAAATCGATTAAACTATTGCATTCCTAAGGCGACTTCTGAAGCTTGCCTTTTGTTGATTGCATGCTTTATTTTATTCAATGGTAAACAATATTTTGCCAACCACGCATAATTCTTTTACATTTTTGACTGAGCTTTGGACCTCCTTTCTCATTCTAATAACTTCAAGCTCTCATATGATCAATACCTAATAAATCTAATTCTAATTGAGTTCTACTACGTATTTTCAATAGTTTCAGTAACGTCTAATTAATTATTTAGTTAAAAAGAAAAACAGTGATAAACTATGTATATCAAAATTCGATGTGGCACATAAAAGTATTTTACAAGCGAACTTTTCATTCCGCCGCCAACTTCCTCCAAACAGCACGAAATTTTAATTCTTTATTGTAACACTAACTAATATTTTAGGCAAATTTTTGGATAAAGTTTCCCTGGCTTTCGTCCAAGCCCCGCAAAACAAAGCAGTACTTTTGGGGATTTACCCCGCAACCCCACATGCTCCCTCGCAATGCATGTTTTCGCTTCGCGCGCTCACATTTCAAGACGTGGTTCTCCTCTAATTATCAAAAAATTAATTTTCGGAATTCGACAATTTAAAATTCATCTACGAAATTATTCCCCCCGACCGAAGGAAGTTCGGTGCCGCTGCTGAAGTTTCGTTTTGGTCGCGCTCCGGGGCTCCGAATATTTCACAGGTCGACTTTTCTCGGAGACACACATGGCCCGTGGGGTGGCGTACGCATGCAAAATGTACGCAGATATATTATTTTTGATGCTCACCAGATACGCTTTAATTTAATTCTCTATAGGAGGCACGCGATACTAAATATGCATAATTTGTGGGCCCTTCTCGAATTTTATTACTATAATGTGCTGTATTTTAGTTCCTCGTACCGTCTAACTAATTTTATTCCATGTTTGTGACATTAAACAGGAATCAATAATTAAATTTGAATGTATATTCCTATATTTTAGAATGGTTTCGTCTCTAATATATTATCTGCCACATGATATGGTAATATATTGCCTTGTTTGTGTTTATATCGATAAGTATACCTATATAATACAATCTATATTTGGATAGCTTTTAATGATTCAAATAACATTGGAAATTAAGGTTATTTAATATATTATATCCGAAATAGACAAACTATTCGAAACTTATCAGAATCAAATCTCAATTCTTTTGCTTTTGTTATTACAATATTAATAGAGAAAGATTCGAATTTCGGAAATCCATGATATGTTGAAAATATGTGCTTACCAAAGTGAAATTAGATTTGGAAGGACGATGCTAGGAACTAGACCAGACGCAATTAGAACCAAGATTTACCAGCAAAATCGAGGCAGACATCAAAGGGGGAGACATAAGATATGATAAAATGTGACACACGTGTGGTGACAAGTCAAATGAAAGAAAAAAATAATTAAATGGGGAGGCTTCAATTAATTCAAAAGGTGACGATGTTTTACTTTTAACAACCTGTTACGAATATAAGATGTCAAAAGTAGTGCTATTTATTGACTTCAAAAAGACATGAGTCAATAAGAAGAGACAAATTGAAAGAATTTAATTTACCTTCGGGTCATTTGTTAGAGCAAGACTGAGTCAAGGGAACCCCCTTCCAATACTAGTATTAAATAATACTGAAAAAGTAATAAGAATTGAAGTTATTTGACTATCCTCCCCGCAGTAACTCTCATTTTCATTGCCCTTCCCTCAGAGTCAGATACTACTTAAGTTGAGGCGAAAATACAACATCTAACAGCTACCAATTAGTACGATATGCGAACGAAATAGCTAGCAAAGCTAGAAACGAAATAGAGGCAACAAGAAGAAAGGCATGAGTGTTATTAAAGATGAGAGTTTAACTAAACTAAAAGAAACGCAAAGTTTTCAGAATAAAAGGACCTCGACACAACATGAAAAGAAGAGAAAATGAAATTTGAAGATACAAAGGAGTCTAGGATGCTAGAATAACAAGCGAATGTGAAGAACAGAGGGAAATAGCTTCGAGGCTAATAAAAACGAAAAAGCATAAGAGCTCTCCTAAACAAACAGATCAAAAAAGGCGCATTACCGACTTTATAAATAGTACTGAGCTAACAACAAGTTGCGGAGCTATGGATTTTGGGTTCTAAATAACGAAACACAAGAAAGACTGCTAAGATGCGAATGACAAATAAGGAGAGAATATTAAGAAGAAGAAAAAAAAAACAGAATTAAAGAAAGTGGTTTATGAGATCTGTAACGAACCAGTATTAACCATTACAATAAAAGAGAGAAAACCGGAATGGCTAAGACGAGAGTGAAAAATAAAGAGAGAATATTAAGAAGAAGAAAAAACAAGACGGATACGAAAGAATTGAAGTAGTTTATGAGATCTGTAACGAGCCAGTATTAACCATTATAATAAAAGAGAGAAAACTGGAATGCCGGGTCACATTGAAGGAAATGAAACCCAATGCCTTACTAACGCCACATTAGGAGAAAAGAAAGGGATCAGAGATCCAGAAAATGAAGACGAGGAGTTGTTACGTCAGATTTGGAGGGAAAGGATGTAACCAACAGAAGAAAAATGGAAAGGAATATTTGAACTGTAAGCCTCCATGGCCTGTACGAAAGGTGCATATACATATCTCAAAACCATTTCAGTTATTTGATTTCCAATAATTTATTTCTTGAAAGTACTTTTCTGCATCCTTTGTTTCCACACTGGTATTTCCTTGTTGCGTTTCTTTAAAGATGACCAAATTATTTATTAACTATCAATTTGAGTGTGAGTTGAGTATGAGTGATATTTCAGACTGTAACTTTGCTTCTTTTCATTTTTTAATTACTTCAGTTCTTCAAGTTTACTTTGGAACCAATTCAAGACCAAAAGGCAGCATAATTATTAAAAGTTTTCAGTGAACTTCTTGAAGTCAATGTCAACTAGTGAAGATAGTGTAAAAATAAATTTAATTTTTCTGTATTTTCTTTTTCTTTGTTATTTTGATCTTTAAAATTACTTATGAACAAATTCAAAGTTACTTAACTTAAAAAAATTTTAGTGAAGAACGAAACTTGACCAAAAAATTAATCTTAATAAGTCAAAGTCAAACAGTGAAAATAGTGTAAAACTTAGTCTATAATTTTGCCTTCTTTTAATTTGTTGAGTTACTTTTTATCTTTAAGTTTACTTTGGTAACAATTCAAGATCACAAGGCAGTGTTATTAAAGAAGTGATCAGCGAAATTAATCTTGAAATCATGATCATACAGTGAAGCTAGAATATTTATATTTTTCCTTACTTTTTATCTTTGAGGCATTTCTGGTCTTGAAATTTGCTTTTAAACCAGTTCAAGGTCATTTATCAGCATTATTAAAAAATAATTTGAATGAATAGCAAATTAGTCTTGTAGTCAAAGTCAAATAGTGAACAAAAAATCGAATTTTTCATTCTGTTCTTTACTTATAACTTATTTTTCATCTTTGCATTTACTTTTACAAGTTTAAAGTCACGTGGCAGCATCATTATAAAAAGTTTTTTAATAAATAACGAAATTAATCTTGAAGTCAAGGTCAAATGGGGAAGATGTGTTTTAAAAATATCTAATTATTTCTTTTTTCTTTATTTTTGAGTTATTTTTTATCTTTAAATTTATTTTTAAGCCAAGGTTACATGGTAACATCATAATAGAATATTTTTAGTGAATAGTACAGTCAAGGTCAATTAATGAATGAAGATATAAAAATAAATTCAAGTTTTTGTTCTTTTCTTTTTTGTGTTGCTTTTTTTTTCTTCAAATTGACTTTTAAACCAATTCAAAGTCATTTAGTAGCATTCTTATGGATAATTTTTAATTAACAGCTAAAAGGAGATCAGTGATAAATAGTGAATATTGCTTAGAGATAATTCTAATTTTTCATTCTCTCATTGTTTTTAGTTATGTGTGACCTTTGAAGCTAATTCTGGGTTACTTGGCAGTATTTTTATAAATAGTAATTGTTTAAAGAGCAACAAAGTTAATCTTCATCTCTGTTCGCAATATTTTTTTATTGCCAAAATTATGTAGCCCTTATGTGTAGCTTTTGCAAATATTTTGTATCTTTGTCATCCTCTTTCTATGAAATAAGTCATCTTTCTGTTTTTCAAATGTTTTCCTTCAAACCTTCTGCTTCCTTCCTATTTTACTCTCTGTACCAATCGATTATTTATTGTTTAATCTTTTAACTTAGATTAATACTTTCTATTTCATTCATTAGTTAAGTCTGGAATACCTTCATCCTGATATTGTTCATAAGCTTTTCTAATTTTAAGAATCGTTATGGTTCCTCTTGTATCGGTTCTAACTTTGGCAACATTTTAAGTTATTATAACCTTCCACTTTACGAATTCTTTTTTTTTCTGTTGTTGTGAACTTGTGCCTTTTTTTATTTTAAGACTAGGGCTGCTTTTATTGCTTGATTGAAGCATTTTTATTTAACTTAACACAGAAAATATACTGTGCTTTAAAATAACATTCTATTTTCTATTTCATTTCTCCTTCTTCTTTAATACGTTTCTGATACGTGTATTTTAGAAGCCTCACAAGAAAATTTAAGTATTTTAACAACAAATAGTTAGAGAAATAGGTTGTGGTCTTCACCGTTAGGTTCGTTTTTCAAATTTATTTTGCTTCGAATGGCACACCTAAGTAGGATAGTGTGGCAAATAAAAGTAAATATAAGAGAGAAATTAGGTTAGGATTCGATAATAAGGAATGTGAAAGAGAGGCAAACTGATTTGGGCATATACAGAAGATGGACCAGGAAACAACTTGCGAGAATGTATTTAAAATAAAGAGAATTAAGAGAGAAAAAACGATGATGTCATAGAGAATTATTGATGGAACAATTAATAGAGTCAGTCAAGAAAGACGGAAAGCAACATATGAAATGAGAAACTAGTTCAATAGGAAAAGACAGAAGCTCTGAATAGGAAGAGGAAGTTTTCTTCATCGAAAAATTGAAGAGAGTAAAATGTGGTCAACAAGAGTACATCTAAGTGGGGATAGTGTAACAAATAAAAGTAACTATAAGAGAGAAATTAGATCAGGCATCGATAAAAAGGAATATGAAAGAGAGACAAACTGATTTGGGCATGTACAGAAGATGGACCAGGAAGCAGCTTGCGAGAATGTACTTAAAATAAAGAAAATTAATAGAGAGAAAACAATGATGTCATAAAGAATTATGGATGGAACAAACAATAGAAACAGTCAAGAAAGGCGGAAGACACCAGATGAAATAAGAAATTAGTTTAATAGGAAAAGATAATTGAAGACGCCAAAAGACAAAAGCGTATAAGAGGGAGAAGTTTTCTTCAACGAAAAATAGAAGAGAGTAAAATGTAGCCAACTGGAGAACATCTAAGCGGAGATTAGTGTACCAAATAAAAGTAAATATAAGAGAGAAATTAGGTGTGGCATCGACAATAAGGAATATGAAACTGGTTTGGGCATATACAGATTATGGACCAGGAAACAACTTGCGAGAATGTACTGAAATAAAGAAAATTAAGAGAGAGAAAACAATGATGTCATAAAGAATTATGGATGGAACAAACAATAGAGTCAATCAAGAATGGCGGAAGACACTATATGAATTGAGAAATTAGTTCAATAGGAAACGATGGAAGCATTGGATATTGAAGACAAAGATTCTAGAGTCGACCTCAAAAGAGAAAAGGGTATAAGAAGAAGAAGTTTTCTTCAACGAAAAATTGGCCAACAGGAGAAGATGGAAGCAGTGGATAATTGAAGCCAGAGATTCGAGAATTAGTCGCCAAAAGACCAAAGGATATAAGTAAGTAAGTTGCCCAACTTATGAGTAAAGCTATATCCTGAGTATTTCAAACTTTTTTCCCGTGACTTCAGTAAAAAAGATTCAAGTTTGTACGTACTTCTCTGAAAATCTAGAGAGAAGGAGAATTAATAAAATCAATTTTACACGTCAATTTATATTTGACTTATAGAATTATTTTTTCTATTCTATTTATTTTGCATTTTAGTTTTTCCTTTTAATTTTTATTTTACGTCTTCGTTTTCAATTATCTTGAAACTTGAAACAAAAGATGATTTTCGTGCAGAGTTATAGTAGCGTGGTACGTTAATCCCAGAATAAAGTTTCCGTGTTGCACTATACTTTTGAAACATACAGAACGAACGTTATCCATTTCGTATTATTAAAAATAATTTCATATGACATACGGAAAACACGGATCCTATCAAGTAAACTTGCATAATTTGACTTAAACTTCGCTTCTCCGCTTGTATTTATTCGCCTTTAATAAGTTCTTGCTTTGATTGAATTACGTCCGGCCTTTTATCTAAATAAGTTTGTTATCGAGAAATAAGAAATATAATTTCGTTACGCCGTTAACTGATCGTAAGTACCGGGGACTTCACGGCTTAATGAAATCATGTTAAATTCCTCTTTAAAATTCCGATTTTGCTATGTTGCATCCATCCATCGTTAAGTACATAATTGTCCAGATTCCGCATAATCGGCGAAAACATGAACTAACTCAATTTCAAATAAAGTCATATTCTCCTCAGTTCAAAGTTCAACGAGTTCTTCAAACCTCGCTAACATTTTAAAATAACCGGCAGAACAATATTGCGAACCGCTACATCCATTCGTGAATAAATCTCGGTTCAGGTGCACTTAATAAAACGATATGAAAACCTATTTCATACTTTACATACGTCGGTGAAATTAATGTAAAGTTTTTTTTTTTACGTATCCATATTTCGAAACTTTGTTAAACACAGTAATTCTTGTTGCTTGGAAGGAAGGCGTGTAATGAAGCGAGTATGATTTCAGAACTTTGCAAATTTGTCTTTGGAACTAACGCTATCTAAAACGAATTTCGTGAAACTTTAAAGAAATCACCAGCCCATAACTTCAGTTATAAATACATTTTTTTTGTTCAATAATATCATCGGCGAAGATAGACCCCGGTTATAAGAACGCCAGCAACTTCTTAATGACTTAATGGTTCTTAGCGAGAGCAAACTTGTACACTTGTTTTATAACCCGGCAAGGAAAAAAATTAGCGCTGTTGAATATGCGCGTCCTTGATGGCCGTCGAAAAAATATGAAATTTATCCCGACTGCGGGTTTGTGGTCGGGGCAATTAAAGTGTTGCGCTACAGCCATGATTATCTTGCAGAAAATTATTTTATAGAATTCTTGTTTACTTTAATTAACTTCGTAGGAATACAAAAAAAGCCTGTAGAGAGAGTTTCAGTTTCGTAATATTTTGAATACTTTGGGAATTGTATTAACAAAAATTCTGATTATCTTTAAACTGCAGACAAAATTAGTTAGTTGCTAAGATTATTACTTTTTTTCTATTACTGCTTTTTATTCAATTTTTCAATAAGGAATAACTGAGAAACAAAGAAACAGAAACACTAAAGAAATATGGAATATTCAGTGGCGAGTTGTTTCCATTACAGGTCAATAAGAATGACATTAGCATGCAAGGGTTACGATTTTAATGCCCACCACTGTACATAACACACGTCTCGTGATTTCTGACTTGTCTCCCTTTTTTCAAAATTCAATTAAACAATCCACACATTAATGAAAAGGTTATATTATGATTTTGAAAAATGTTAAGCATTCAATCAAGTCCCCAAGTAATAATTTTAACTTAACAAAACGTATAATACTATCAATGCTATTAATTTATTTATAATATGCGTATGAGCAATTTATTAGACTTTGATCTGTGTCAGCAAGCATACTTTTTTATACAATACAATGTAGATTAATCAATACAGTAGATTGTAATACAGATTATCACATTTGCAAACGTGTAATTACTACCATATTTATGTTGCATAATTAAATGATTCGATTCATAAATCGGGTTAATTATTGTTACGCAGTTTAATAAGCGTAATTCAACAGATAAGAGATTTATCAAATAAAAGCTCCGAGAACAATCGCTAATTGTTTTTTTTTACGTGTGCATGCACATTAAGACCTAAAAATAACGAGTCCTTCAGGTGGCGCAATAAATACTTCTAAGAACAAGTAGGATTTTCGTGTTTAGGACGTAATACCTAGAAAGGTTGGGTTTCACAAAAGACACCCTAAACATACACGTATATACTTACTTGTTTGTGCTAGTCGGCGGCAGTAGTTCTAAGAACGAATTATTTTGCGAATTGGTGAATTTTACAATGTGAAATTTTTCGGCAACGTGTTGTAAATTTTCTTTGGAAATGCATGGATGTTTATGATGGCTCGTTTCAAATGAAAATATACCATTGTACGTTTCCGGTAAGTCACTGGCTTTAAGAACTAGGTAAATCATAAAAGTATACGTAGGAATAAGTTTCTCTCACACGTTTGAAGAACCATAAATCCTAGCCATAGTAAAATATGCATTCATACAACAATATTATAAAATGCATTCGAATAACAAATGTAACTGTTTATGACTACAGATACATTTTATTTACATTCATTCAAGAGCAAAATGCATTAGAACATTTAATGCGACAGTTTTTCAAAAACCGAAACCGCTCCTTATTTGAAATTTTATTAATTTTTGTCTCCTCCGAACTTTTCTATGATTTTTGAATTGAGTTATGGAAACGTTTTAGTTTGAAGTAATTGTTTTACTTTCTTTTATATAATTGTACTCTTAATCTGAAAACTTTTAGAAAGGAAAGGTCCTAGCTCATTAGGGTTCTCCTGTTTTATTTGTTGCCTACCTGTAGGCGTATATTATATGTTAAGAGAGCATTGTTTGATCACTTGATATGTAATTCTATTTTAATTCTGTATTATTTTAAGTACGTTTTTATTACTTTATTTTATCGTCAAACAATTTATAATAATAATAATAATGTCATTATTGAATAATCATAAGAGAGAGAGTATTAATGACACATGTACAAGTTTGAGGCGAAGTTCGCCTAGGCGCCCTTCCATCTAACCTCATATAATAATATTTTTTATTAAACCAGATTAAACCAGGCCATCATTTCGGCTGCTACTGGCTCCGTCCTCCGCTCTAGTGGTGTACTACCACGCCCCAGGGTGCCTTGGTGGAGCGATGCGGTCAGGGAGGCGATCTCTGCAAAAAAGCGCGCATTAAAGATCTTCCATAGAAACGACTCCGTGCCCGTGCCCGACTTACCATTCTAACGGTTAAAAGATCCTCCTGGAGGGCCTATGTGTCTTCCTTATGTCCTACCTCACCCTTGTCAGAGATATGGAGAGAGATTAGAGTCATCACTGGGAAAGCGACCCTCTCTAAGGAAATCCACCATTACCATTACCGACCCTGCTCAGGTTTCCGAGCTATTTGCCTCTCACTTTCAAAACCATCACCAGCTGGATTTCACCGGCGACATGGCCCCGGAGTATAACGAGGCCTTCTCCATGTCTGAATATAACTAGGCCTTAAGCTGTTGTGTCGACACTTCCCCGGGAATCGACGATATACCCTATGCTTTAGGCTGAGTAGCGTCTATCCCGACGCATAGCGTGAAGCCATAACCTGCCCTGTCCTTAAGGATGGAAAAGACCCCCAGAACTCCACGAGATATGATCACGCCTTCGCAGACTTAAAACACAACGATTTTGGGCTTTTTGTATCCGATTATTATGATCTAAGCACGAGCCATAGACTGGCAAAATTAAGGTATCGCACAAAGTAATTTTCATTATCAAATGTAAAAAGCTTTTGTTAATATTAATTTTGAAAATTCTTAAGCCATGACTTTTCAAAGATTGTTGGCAGACATCAGACAACTTAAATTTTGAATTAAGTCATCAAATTGTCAAATAATTCGAATTTTCTCAATTTTATTTTTTTAAATGTTCTTTTTGGAGCAAAAAGTTTTTCTTGTCGAAAGCTATTTTTAAAATGCCAAAAAAGATGAAAATGGTGAATGGAAATATTCTATTGCGGCTTGCATCGAAGATTTTAGAGCAAAATTTCCAGAATTCCATGCAAATTACAATGATCCTGCTGCACAAATATATCATACAGTTTCTGCATCCCGAACCAGAGGTAAAGTTACTCGTTAACTAGGAAGTGGTCCTCCTTTGAAGAGAACATGTGATCTAAATCTCAGTTCTTCGCCCAATATAACACTCAAACTCTTCTCCATCAAACCTAATTATTTATGTATACAACGTGTCCCAAAAAGAAGTGCTCAAACGAAAAAGATAGAAAGTAGTTGAGATTTCATCCATAAAAGACCTGTATTGTCAAGGTCAGAAAGATTTAGATTTTTTGATGGGCGTTTGAATTTTATTCCAAAAGAAAATGTAGTTCATTCAAAAC
This sequence comes from Serrognathus titanus, assembly GCA_039766575.1. Taxonomy (NCBI): domain Eukaryota; kingdom Metazoa; phylum Arthropoda; class Insecta; order Coleoptera; family Lucanidae; genus Serrognathus; species Serrognathus titanus. Next base: position 12,024,042 of record CM077914.1, read on the forward strand.
TGACACACAGTTCATAAACAATTCGGTTAATTTAAATCAACAAAACAGTTTTGGAAAGCTAATTAATTCCTTTTTGATTTAAAGATCACAGATCTTCGCAGGCCAATTATTTTGATTAAAAAAAAATTAATGAAAATGCAACTTTTTTTCCTTAGTTTTCGATCATATCTCAGGAAAAAAACTACAAGGGATTCAATATTCTATTTATGTTACTTTATGAACAGTGACTTTTATAGGTTTTTTTTCCGAGATATGAGCGAAAACTAACGAAAAAAGTTGCATTTTCATTTTTTTTTAACAAATTAATTTGTTCACGAAGATGTATTATCCTTAAATTAGAAGGGTATTATTTATCTTTGCAAAACTGTTTCTTTGACATAATTGACCAAATAGTCAATGAACTATGTACCTATGTTGAATGAACAACATACTCTTTGGGAATAAAATTCAAACTAAGCCTTTCCGACACTGAAAACATAGGTTTTTTTATCTCTCTACTATCTGTCAGTCTTGTTTGAGGACTTCTATTTGGGACGCGTTGTATATTAATGTCGTCTATGGCCCTCTGATGATCTTTAGATAGGTCAAAAATAACACTGGGGAACAGTAAATTTGTTGCCAGGAATTTAGAGAAGGATTTTGAGTAATTTGATGCTCCTAATTATGAATACGCTACCACTTTTTCTAGTTTCGTAAAATAACTGGGAAAAAATGATCAAAATTAAACATAGTAATTTATAGGATTAACTACAATTAATTTTACTTATGAAATGCTGTAAATAGAGACAGCAGGATATATTACATTAAAAGTATTAAAAATTATGAAAATCGTTTTTTATAGGATTTTCTGCTAAATTCTTCTTGTGGACAATCCCTCTGTAAACTCCAAGAGTAGTCGGCCATCATGTGATGATCCCACCTTCCTTGATATCTTATATATCCAAATATCCTAGTGAAACCGTTCACCCTATCTGTAATCTCCTAGATTGGATGGGAATTTATCCAAATGCATCTTAATACTCATAATAGCCCCTAATTTTTCAAAACTTTTTAACATATTTTGGACTAATTCCTGATAGGTGTCAGCCTTGTGTTTACCTAAAAAGTTTTGTGTGGCAGATGTATAACTGAGCCATGCATTAGGTTCGACTTCAGTCATACGTGAGATAAATCATTGATCCCTCGCCAGTTTACGAATTTGCGGGCCGTCAAATATTCCGGCTTTTAACTTTTCCATACTAAGCGCCGGGAATGTTTGGCAAATGTACCTGAAACCTGACTTGTCCAAGGTCTTAACAAACTGTTTTATTAAACCAAGTTTGATATGGATAGGCGGTAGTATGATTTTTTTCCTGTCCACTAATGGTTCATAAATGACGTTGGATTTTTCTGCAGTTATATTTTCTCTCAGAAGCCATACAGTTTATTGCCAGTGCTTCTCCTTTGCACAGCTATCCTATAAGTAGATGTGGCAAGGATGTTAGGATATCCATTTTGCAGACCAAGAAAATTGTTCATCATTTTCAAATCGACACAAACAGACTATCGATGCTGAGAATAAGCAGTTTTTTTCATACTAACTTAATATTGCCGTACTCTTCTTTAAGTATTGTTGAATGGCTGATTGGAATTGACGCAAAATTGCAGCAATACACATTTCAAACTTCTTTCAGAATTATCCAGGAAGAGCCCCCACTCTTCTGGTCTGTATTCTGGTGTGCCCATCATCAGGAGAAGTGCAGAAATATTGTTACAATATACAAGCTAAAGAAGGGCACTATTACGTGCTCTCTATTTCGATACGATATTATATTAACATCCGGTTGAAGATAGTGTTTTTCCTGAAGTCTGGATGCTAAAAGCGCAGCACCTTTCTTCGATAAATGCAAATCACGAATTAAATCGTTTAGTTCACCTTGAGAAGTGTGGCAACTATCTTCAAACTCACTTTCATCTGTGATGTTACTTGCACTGGACAGATTTAACTTTACCCATCATTGCATTCAAGTTCACCTCTACATACGAATATAGGTAAAGGTAAATCTTCGTTGTGTAGGATCGTTTGCTTTGTGGATTCTATACTTGGGTAGTCCCATCTTCGTTTCTTAAAGCGATTTTAAGCAAAATAAAACTACCCTTAAATCTTTGGCAACACTTTTGTTCCCCAGTGTAATCATTGAATATTTGCGTGGAATATTTGCGTGGACAGTGTGGTTTTGAAAGGAAAACCAACGCAAGTAGATCCTCGTTAATAAGAATTTTATACATTTTGCTATTATTACCAACAAAACTAATATGTATATAATTGTGTCGTCTGCATAGAAATGACTTTTACATGCATATATTTAACTTGTTCTAAAAATCGGCTGTGTAAGTTAAGTAGAAGAGGATCAAGTACAGATCCCTAAAGAACACCTTTGCGATACATTATATAGAAATGATTTTATTAACTTTAATGAATCGCTTTCGAGACCGTAATACTTCAATTTGCAACAAGGAAGTTCATGGTTCATGAAGAACTAAAATAAGTACACTGTATTCAACTTTATATTTAAATACTTAAAAGCCTAAGGTATTTGCACTTGTATTTGTAAAATAAGTACATGTATTAACTAACTGTTATTAATTGAACACATAATATTCATCATTCCTTGGATGATAAAAAAAAGGCATCGGTACTTTTCTTGATCTAAAAAAAAAAGTTCGACACAGTTCCCCATGATCTTCTTTTAAATAAACTACAACATTACGGCTTTAGGGGCAGAACTATTGAAGTATTATCTTGACAATAGGACTCAGTGTATAAAAATAGGTACTACAATGAATAATGAAAAAACTGTAAAAACGGGTGTTCCACAAGGCACAGTATTGGCACCACTTCTTTTCGTATTATACATTAATGACTTGTTCTCTTTGAAGATTCCAGATTGTTTCACAGCATTTGCCAATGATAACTCCATAGTTTTTACATCTGATATATGGGAAGCGGTGGCCAAATTAACAAACGAGGGTTTAGTAAAAATTAAGAAGTGGTTAGATTTTAATTTATTATCCTTAAATTTAGACAAAACTATAGCTATTCCATTTTCTACCCATTATTGTGATTTTGACTGTATTCCTAAAGTTAAGGTTGGTAATACACCCTTGAAATATTCTGATAATACAAACTATTTAGGTAATTGATTCTAATTTGAGTGCAAAAACTGGTAAACAAAATCCGAAAAACCTTATATTTCTTTAGGCAAATTAGAAATTTCTGTAAAATTAATTTACTTAGAACGGTATATTTCGCATTGGTACAAGGCTGTATATACTACGGAATTTCAGTATGGGGATCAGCAAATAAATCAGTTGTTAATCATGTAGAGGTAACTCAGAAACTAATCCTAAAAGTTTGCCTAAAGAAACCTAAAACTTTTTCTTCCCACATTTTATTCACAGCATTTAATGTGCTTACCATTAATCAATTACATAAAAAGGCTATGATCATTTATACAAACTTGAATAAATTTAAAATTCCCTTAGTACATTATAATAATTTCACAACTAGAGCTTGTAGACAGAGAATCTTAGAAATTCTATTTTGTAACATATCAAAAGGGCAAAGGCATATTTTGTATCAAGGTCCTCAATATTACAATATGCTCCCGATTGATATTAGATCAACCTTCTATTTGCCTCATTTCAATAAAAAATTAGAATATTGAATAAAAGCTAACAACACAATCATTAACTGATTTAAAATTATATTATAATTTACCAATTATAGATCATGAATTTTCCTTACAGGTATTGTTTACTGTATCGCTACTCAATGGTTCATATACATTTGGTTAATTTATACTCGCAGTCACTCACGAGCTCAGCTCATGTGGCTTACATAGTTACGTGTTGATGTTAAAGTATAAAAAAATAACGTTGTTCTTCGCAACAGTTATATATTTTGATCTTATGATTACTATTATTTATTATTATTAGTGTAAGAATGAGAAAGTTAATTGTGTGTAATTTATGTATGATATTAATAATAATAAATCTTGAAATCTTGAAATTACTGTTGACCTTCATAAAATAAAGCAAACGTATGTGAAAATGAGATTATTTTTCTTTCTTTGTGCACTTGCAATTAGTTTTAGAACCAACACGTTCACATAGTAGGTCCTCGAGTTTTTCGTTTTACGCATATGCCAGATATTTTTATTTCTAGAATATTCTAGAACTCTAATTGAGAGAATTCAAACCGTCAGTCGAAGCTTTACTACTTCCTTTTAACTCCATTTACTTTTTTGTTCTGAATTAAACTCAGTGCTTTATTATTACTTGCTTTATTTACTTTCTTGAAGGTGATTTAATTGAAATTTGCATAATTACAATGACAATATTTAGTTAATACATTATTCACGACATTTAGATATGTACGTCATCATTATTTAAGTACTTATACTTATAAAGTACTTATAGTTAGTGCACTTAATAACAATTGAGAGCAAAATGTTCTTGTACATATAATTAAGTACTATCCAAGGAATTGTACTTGTATTTATCTGTATATTTAAGTATATTATGTTTTGTTGTATTCGTACTTGTACTTGTTATTTCAAATTGTTCGTCCGATGAGTAAATGCTTAATTATATGGTCTTCTGGGTTAACGGGTTGCGTTGATTTCGAGATTTTTAACTTCGCACAGGGAATAATTTATTCACGAGAGAGTGAACCATAAACATCGAATTTAAAACAATTTCTGTTTACCCGTCTGTGTATATTTTTTATACGAGCGAAAAACAGCCCTTAACATTTAATTAATTAAGAGACGCAAAAAACGCATTGCTCGGCAATGGAGAGTATATTTGTTTTCGATATCTTAATTAGAAATTGTGTACCTTGGAAGAATACAAGAGGAAAACGAAAATTAAACTATAAATTTGCAGCTGTTATTACAGTTTCGATAATTAAAGACGCGGCTAATTAAATTATGAGTTATATTTACGGGGCCGTTCGCGTCCTTTTTCGGCAGCGGAAAAAGTAAACATGTTACCGGAGGCGCTCGCGAAGCATGTATTTAATATATGAAAGTAATCCGTAAACTTGAGCGAATTGCCCTGTTTTGCATTTCGTCGGAGTTCGCTTTGGAAGAAACAAACAAAACTAATAAATTACAGCAAACAATTAAACAGTAAATGGAACACTTAACGTGAAGCGGGAATGAAGTAGCAGGAAAGCTGTAGCAGCAGAACTCACATACGCACAGCAGGAGTAGGGAGTGCGTGTAGGTAAACGCGTATAATTTATATCTCCACGCTCCGACACTTGCTGGTAGTTACTTGCCACAGTCGCTCAGACGAATAGAGAGGTAGAACTTTGCATGTGGTCTTTTGAACACGTTCCTATTCTCCAAAGCATTAACAAAAATTATTTTTATATATTTTTTTAATTTAACCAGCATACATACATTCAAAGTGATTTTTGGAGAGACCGACAAAGAAAAAGTGCTGAAATCACAGAATATGGGAAACGTGAACTTGATTTTGATCAACGTGAATTGACGTGATCAGCTGAAAGAAGAACTTCAAAATATTCACTTGACAGATAACTGCAAATCACCTGAAGTAAATTATTCTGTACAGATTCAATTCAAATCTCCGTGTTAAGAATTCCTAATATTTTTGTTTAATTTCAATTTAAATTGTATTATAAATAAAGTTTATTCCCACAAGCAACGTGTCCGTCATAAACATTTTGGCATCTAATTATGGCTCGATATTATGCGTTATCCTTCTCTTGCTTGCATCAGTCGTTTATTCAGTTTATCTGAGATTTTTGAATGATAATAGAGTTTGCTAACAACGAAGAAATGGTGGTGACAACCAAAATTTAAAACAACATAATCAGTAAGCACATTCGTTCGTAATCTGTATCATGGCATGGAAACAATTTAAAATGAAAATGTATAACTTTCTTACATTTGCTACGTTTTCAGCATTTTTAATCGAAGAAGGATCCAATCAATTAAAAGCCGGGACTGATATTTAAGCCTTTTATTTGCAAACCATTAACTTTCACTTCTCAGCGAAAAAGGGTTAAAATAATATGTACATTGCTCACCCTTTTAGTAACCTTTTTTGTTATGCATCGTACGGATATAACCCCGCGATTAAATCGTCGCGAATATGCACTCGAATTGTTAATTGCAATTTGAAAAAATACAAAACGATTCCAGCGCCAAGATTTTGGCGCGACATATTTACTCCAAATTAATTGCTGTATAATTTACAGGGCGCGCGAAGTGTTCATACATGTAGCCCAGAGAGCAATTAACGCGCGAGCCCGACGAAATTTCGGTGTTATGAATATGCAGAGTTAAAAATAACGAAGTGCAAATAGAAACAAATTTCGGTTTTAATTCAATATTGGAATTGCGAATGCGATTTTATTTCACCGTGTAGTAATAGACGGCGTGCTACGAACTCAAATTATCATTAAAGTTTCCACCAAATGTTAATGCGACAATTATTTAATTCAGTTGTTTACATTAATATCTACGTACGGTTAAAACAATTTGTATAGCAATTAGTACCGCTTTTTATTAAAAAAAAAATTCTCAATAGATTAAAAAATGTACGTATACCTAATCAGATTTTTTTCATTATATAACACATACTAAAAATAATAAACAGAAAAACTGTATATTTGTAGAAGCTTTATATAAAGGTAAATACCTTTCCCCAAGTTAGCATAATTGAAATTTACAGTCATCAAAAAGTAAGAGAGATAATGCAGCGAAGTGAATGTGTTCTCAAATAAACTCGTGCATATATCATCGACCTTAAAAAGGGTCAATGTGTGTGTATAATGGGCAATTACTATAAATTGGAAAACAAATTTTAATTAACTGAAAATAAGAACGAAACCCAGCAAAAACGGCCAATGACATTCAAACAAAAAAGAAATGATTTCCTTTTGTTACGAGGCAAGTTTGATTTATGGTATATGTGATACATTCACCTAAGAAGCAGAGTATTTTTTTAAATTAAATTAAAATAGATCATAAAAATGTTCCATAATCAAAATAGTCGCTTATATGACTAAAAAAATTTACCTCATAGCGTATTCTAATCTCTGCACTAGTGCTTGGCTCAGTGTACCTTCATCTCTTATTGTTATTTGAGCTTAAAATTAAATGAGAATACATAGTGTGTGCACTAGTGTGGCGATTGGAATACGTTATTAGATTAAATTTAAAAGGTGTAATTAGCTACACCATTTCACATACTATGATAAAAATGAAGGATCTGTATCCTTATTTGTGGTTAGATTGATAGATGCTACCAAATTTGATACGTTTAAGATAATTGGGGGAAAAATGCTAAATTTGGGGAAAACGCCAAAGCACCCTAATTCAGAGTTTGTTAAGTAGATGTCCCTAAAATGCAGTTTACAGATTTCTTTACGAACATGTCGATAAAGTCAGTCGCTTAAAATACGTTTCGGGAATTAACTGACAAATTTTAACACGGTGAAGTTTTGACTTTGTATGAAAGTCTTCAATTGTGGCGTATTGTTAGCTGGGATAAAGGTTTTCTTGTTATTCCTATTTTTGCAGTTTTGCAGTTTGATTTACTTAACGAGCTTGGCATCTTCCCCAACACATTGGGGTTAGTTGCATAAATTGTGTTGGGTAAGATGCCAACCTACAAATTACTTACTTTGCGTGTAGGTACGTACTTGTTTATTACAGTGAACTGTGCAGACGTATGTAAGAAATTCGCCCAGAGGCCAATGGACAGAGGAGAATCTTCGGCCTGCTGCACTGGCGTTGCAGGATCAAACTAGAAGTGCCAATTCCATTGCAAAAGAATTTGGAATTCCTTTGCGAACCCTTCTTAGGAGAGTGCGCAAGAATCACTTAAATAAAGGAAGTTTAGGTCCCTATGGTTGCCTTGGAAAAGTAAACGAAGAAAAACTAGTAACGTACAATCAGAAATTGGAAAAACTTGGATATTCTCCAACCTGTAACGATATAAGGCATTATTTGCTGAAAAAAATCAGATAAAACACAGGTTCAATAAGGAAATCGAACTAGCAGGATATGACTGATTTCGTCTTTTCATCCCAATTTGCGAATACTCGCTGCTCAAGGTCGATCTATAGCTCGTTCATTGGAAATGTATCATGATGAGATGGATCCATATTTTAAAACTCTTATAAACACCCTAGAAACATGATTTAATAGACAATCCCAGGAAGATTTTCAATATGGATGAAAGTAAATTGTCGATTATTATTATTCAACTTGCTTTGTCAAATCCGTAAGAAACAAAAAAACATCGATTGTATAACAAACACATCGACACGGCGATTTACTTGTCAAAAACATATACCTATAATGAAAGACGATCGATTGTGGAACAAAACAAATGAAGGAAACAAGAAACCGTTGACGATTTTTATATTCCGTTTGACGAACAAACGACGATCGATTGTGCAACAGAACAAATGCAAGAAACAACAAATAGTGGACGATTTGGACGCAACAAAAGACGATCGATTACGTAACTTACTTAACTAATTACGTAACTTACTTATCAAAAACGTAACTAATAAAAGACGATCGATTATGTAACAAAACAAATGCAAGAAAAAAAAAATGGTCGTCGATTTGGATATTGCTTTTTGTCTCAAACCATAACAAACAAAAGGTGATCGATTGTATGGATCAACGATTTGGTCACGGCGTTTTACTCATATCTAACAAAAGACAATCGATTGTGGAACAAACAAAAAATATCAACGATTTGAACAGGGCGTTTTTCTTATCAACAACATAACTAACAAAACGCAATCGATTGCGTAACAAAACAAATAAAAAAAAAACAAAAATTGTCGACGATTTGGATACAACTTATTTTATTAAATCCGTAACAACACAAAAGACGATTGATTGTATAACAAACACAAGAAACAAAAAAAAAGATCGACGATTTGTATACGGCGTTTCTCTTGTTAAAAACGTATCTAACAAAAGGCGATCGATTGTGAAGCAAAACAAATAAAGAAAACAAAAAAAACAGCTGACGATTTTTATACTCCGTTTAACAAACAAAAGATGATCGATTGTGTAACAAAACAAATGCAGGAAACTACAAATAGTCGACGATTTGGACGCAATTTATTTCGCCAAAATCATAACAAACAAAAGACGATCGATTGTATAACAAACACAGGAAACAAAAAAAAATGATCAACGATTTGTACACGGCGTTTTTCTTATGAAAATCATAATAACAAAAGACAATCGTTTGTGGAACAAAACAAATGAAGTAAACAATAAACAGTCGACGATTTGGACACAACTTATTTCGTCAAAACCGTAACAAACAAAAGACGATCAAGTGCATAACAAACAAAAAAGAAGAACAACGATTTGAACGGGGCGATTGTGTTATAAAACAAATAAAAAGGAAAGTGTGTAATAAACCTGGGAAAGTAATCGCATCGAAAGATGTTCGAAGTCTTACCAGTGCAGAAAAAGGCGAAACTATTAGTATTATCGTTTGCTGCAACGCAGAAGGCAATTTTCTTCCACCGTACTTGATCTTCCTTGATTCTAGATTTCTTAGCGGAAAACGACATTCACGTTATCTGTTTACCCAGCCATACTACGCATTGGTTGCAACCCCTCGACAGGTCTTCCTTTAAACCCCTCAAAACTTATTGGAATGAAGTTTATAGGCATTGAATTAGATCTCATCCTGGACGCAGAATTACCAGATTCCAATTTGGAGGAATCTTAAACCAAGCCTGGAAACAAACTGCAACCAACCAGAATGGAGTGCCAAGCTTTGAAGCCTGTGGGATATTTCCCTACAATCTGACGAAGATTCCAGACTATGCCTAGTCTGTAGCTGAACACATTGTAGGAGCTAATGATAACGACGTCAATACCGCTGGTGAAAATGATCCCAGTACTACTGCTGAAAATGAACATTCTGATGTTGAACAAGCTTCAGTATCGTTCAAAGAACTTTCACCTGCCTCTGTCGTACCCGCTTTCGGGCGTGGAGAGTGTAACAGAGGAGGAACTAGAGGAAGCAACCTCGATAGTCCTTATACGAAAGCGAATCAACGAAAATATTCAGCGGGAGTGGCAAACCCGCTGGGATATGTCTGATAAAGGGAGAACAACCTATGCTTTCATGCCGAGAGTAAACCCGGAACTCCATCGAACGAGCCGAACTTAGAATTGACATATCTCTTGACAGAGATAAACTCCAAGCTATACCAGCTGGGGCTGTCGGACACGAACAGATGCGAATGTGGTGAAGCGGAGGACGTTCGCTACATCATTGAACGATGTCCGAATTACGATGATCTGCGGATAACCTGGAATCTTGGCCAGAAGAGCGCTGCGGACTGGCACAGTTCGTAGCTACCGAAGGCGACCTATAAGGACTTTGGGAAGTTCGCGGATCGAGTGTTTTCTCGGAGACGCCTCTTGAACTAGACAACTGCAGTCGATGAATTAAAAGTTGCCCGTGTCACACGCTGCACGGCCTTACATGGGGCCAAAAGTAGCAAATGACCGCTCAGTTAAGAGCGGTCAGCAAACTGTGCTAGCTACTTGTGTATTAATTCTACAGCCTAACCAATAGGCCATATTGACCATTGGGTGAATGACGCTGTAGTGCGGGGTGGTACAGTGAATGAAAAGCAAGCCATTCAGCTTGCATAAGTATGAGTGAGCAGATGACTTCGTTTTTGGAATCATCTGGAAATATACCAAAAACGATAGTAGGTCCCCTGCCTCCACGCGGCTAGGGACGGTAACTCGGCGCTTTGGTGTCGGGGCCAAAGGGGGAAGGTGTATGATGGATATGCGCCAACAGCCTAGGAACCATCGAAGCAAGGGACGAATGAGGGGACATTTTACAGCCCCGAATATATAAGAAACTGCAGGGTACGGACTGGGAACCAGTCCAGGAAAGAAGCCAACTACAAAGTTGCAAGTTGCAAATGTCCGCTCCACTAAGATGTCCTATTGCACAAGCAAAAGCCCAACAAAACTGTAGGATACCAAGATAGATGAAACTTGTTCATCAGTCTTTGGAGAAGGAGTTAATTGACAAAAGTGCTTATGTACTTGTGTATTAAGAGCCATTTTACAGCCTAACCAGTAGGCCATATTGACCATCGAGTGAATGACGTTGTAGTGTTGGGTGAATGAAAAGCAAGCCATTCAGTTTGAATGTATAAGTATAAGTAAGCAGATGACTTCGTTTTCGGAATCATCTGGAAATGTACCAAAAACGATAGTAAGTCCCTTGTCTCCACGCGGCTAGGGACGGTAACCCGGAGCTTTGGTGTCGGGGCTAAACGGGAAGGAATATGACGGATATGGGCCAACAGCCTAGGAATCGTCAAAGCAAGGGACGAATGAATGAATGAATGCCCCTGTCGTACCAGCATCAAAAGTTACAAGAAAAACATAAGAAACAGGAAGAAAAGGAAGTAAGAAAAAACAAGAAGAATAATAGCGCTAAGAAAGGTAAAAGCAAGCTGAAGCACCAAAGATGATTAATGAAGAATGCAGTGGTGATGAACACGATTCCACCGAGTTAATTTTGGATCACGCCTCAGATGGTATCAACAGTGATAATGAAGATTATTGCATTGTTTACAAAGGTTACTATTGCGACAAAAATGGACCCAAAAGTGGATTGGATCTACAGCACCTCTCTTGAGAACACCTGTGATAGTTGTAGCAAAAAATAATAGTGTAAAATATTTACTTGTATGGGCATCCTTCCCACCATCCATTCAGGGTGAAATGGCATTAAAACTGTTACTTTACATTCATTTCATTGTTTTCTAACACTGTGTCCTTTAAAAAACAAATACATGTTGTTGAATTAATTCAAAAATTTAATTTATTAATTGTTTTATAAATTAAATACAAAATGTTTCGCGTCATCCCCCCAATTACCATATATGTATTCCCAACATTCAGACAATCTTAACAAAAAGCGACATACCGATAGTTTGGTTGAAAATTGAAAAAAGGCGGAGACACCGTAAAAGAGAAGTAAATATGACATTCTAAAATAATTCTCTTTTTTGTTTGTGAAGGATTGCTTGGGCAGTAATTAAAGAAAATACTTTTGCAATTATGTACGTTTTCGTTATGGCTTGTTCTGTATTTAGATGAAAAGGTAATAAAAATTCTATTCGCTAAACAATTTCCGTCGCCATGTATTACCGTGCTGTCAGAAAATGGATATTAAAGAGAATTTAGGAAGAAGTAAGGACATGTAAAGAAATAAATGCACGTACGTGTATCTGGATGATGTATTCCAAGGAAAGGGAAGGAAAACAATCGAGTGTGCGCGCAGAAGTAATATATATGTAAGAATTGAGACGCAGAAGAATACATGCATAAATTAAAATTCTAAAAAATCAATACTTTCTTATTAAAACACCCTTGTAACGTTAATCAACCCCGCGTATGTGTCGGCGGGGAAAGGAAAGCTCTGGAGACGGGGAGCGACACTGCGTTAAGAATAAGAATACGTGCATTAAAAAGCGAACATCAATACTTTTCTTATTAAAACTCCCTCATAATGACAATCAAGCTTGCCCTGGAAGCGAGCGTGTGTGACGAGGGGTGGGGGGCGCAGCTAAGGAGAGAGAGTAGGACGTAAGGAGAGATCCTCCGTTTATGCATCACGGCACGGCCGCCCGCGATAACGATTTTTTTGTTAATTATCAAGTCGCGTATGAGGCTGTACAAGGGTGGGGGTCGCTAAGACCCTCGCGAAACTTTGTCTTACACGTTCGCCTGTCAAAATTTTTTTAACGTTAGTGTACCAAAATTATATCCTTTTATCATTTAACTACTGACGGTTTCATTTTAAAAATATAACAATTTTAATTCGGAAATCTTCAAGGTAATTTTTGTTATTGACCAAAAAATAAATAGTTTTTTTTTTTAATTTTTACAATGCAATTAAAGTTATAACTTATTTTAATGTTGCACAAAAATATGTAAGTCTAGTTAACGATAAATAGAAAAGTCGCGTTTACTTACATACTTAAAAGTTACTTGATAATATTCACTAATTATGTTTAATTAAAGATAATTTATGGAATTAATTAAAAGTAAATCAGAAAGTGTTTTGAATTTTATTAGTAAGCGAAAAAAAAAATAATAAAATAAAACATAAACACGCACAATTTATTAGAGGAGAATTTTATGACAAATAAATGCAGGGTCCGTACGCAAACTCTCATAGGGATTGCAGGGCATTGCGAGAGGGTGGTGGTGTACAAGGGGCATCATCTCATTTCGCCCGCACTCTCTTACTGTTTTTACTCTGACACACACTGACTACAATCAGTCTTCTTCAACCCCCTCCGAAGCTCCCACCCCCTCGACCCTCATCAGCATCAACCCCTTCGGTACACTCCAGAAAGAAGATTCTCAATTATTAATCGAGAGGAATTTTTAATCGATCCGCGTATTTTAAGCAGCCGCGTTTTTCTTTGCGAGGAGGTGCTCTCCCGCCAGCATTTCTGCATTAAAGGGTTATTGTTGCGCGATTTTATTGGATTCGTACGCGCTATGAAAACAAAGTTGAAATTCTTTGAATTTCAGTTGCAAAATACGTTAAGGCAGTTACAAAAATTTTCTCAATTCGTCGAATAAAAACATTCCCCACCGTCACCCTTTTTCTCAACGGATGAAATTCCATAGAATTTTCTATTTATTTATCATTTTTCAAACTTAATAATTAATATTTTCATTGTAGGGTTAGTATTTTAGGAAATTAAAATTGAAAATAGCACTTACACAAGAAAATTGTATTTTTGTACAATCGTGGGCAGTTCAATCCGAACGATTGAAAGTTTCTTTGGGCACTAATGTAAACTGCGGACTAGCGAAAATCAACTTTACGTAATTTTACAATCTGCTTGGGATAATTACCGCAAGTGCTTTTGGTAATAAAATTTCAAATAACAGAATGAATTTTCAATAAATACTTCATGCCTTAGTTAGTCTAAAGCCGTGCCCACATTGAGGCAATAACTTTCCGTTGCTTCTCGTTTTCACTTTGGAAAAAAAATCTACTTTCGAAACGTCCATGGACCTATTCTATTCCTGATTGTATTGCAAAATTTCAGGAAAAATTTCCAGAAACTGTATTTCTATACCATAAATTTGTTAATCAACTTCAGTACTCTGTAGGACTATTCAGAGAAACTGGCAGTGTGGCTAGAAAACAGGTATCAGGTAGGCCTAAAGTAAGAACTGATGAAGTAGTTGAAATGTGAAACAAATTATGACTGATGCTCCTCGCACTTCCATCCGTCACCTGTCACAAGTTTATCTTTCTGTCAGGACCTGCAGAACTATTCTAAGAAAGGACTTGCAAATGTTTCCTTATCGTTTGACTGCCATGTTTCAATTGCTTCCAGTAGATTTTGAACCAAGGCAAAGATACTGTCATTGGTCTTTAAACAATATTGACAATGACGATTTGTTCGACAAAACTTTCCTTTCCGATGAGGCCTGGTTCCATTTAACAGGATGCATTAATTCCCAAAATATGAATATCTGGAATAGAAAAAACCCTCACATTTTCATTGAAACCCCTCTCCATCCACAAAAAATTGGTGTTTGGATAGGTTTAAGTCGGAGAAGATTGATATGTCCAATATTTTTTAATGGCAAACTAACAGCACTTAGATATCAGGAAGAGATTTTTGCATCAATTTATTAATCAACTGCATGATGACGAATTGCAATTTGGATATTTCCAGCAGGATGGTGCAACGGCCCAGGCTGCTGGAGATACTTTAAATTTCCTTTAAGAGAATTTTTTGGAGATCGGACAATTAACGGAAATATGGGAAACATATGGCCTCCGCGATCTTGCGATCTAACTCTTCTGGATTTCTTTTTTTGGCCCTACTTGAAAAATTCCATTTTTAAAACACCCGTTAATGATTTACAGGAACTTACCCAAAGAATCATCGAAAAGTGAAACAAAGTGAAAAAATGAAACAAACAATTCTCCCCGCATTTTGCAAAATGTTATTAATGGATGTCGCAGAAGAGTTAGAAAATGCCTCGAAGAAGACGGAGACCATTTTCAACATCCCTTGTGAATTCACGTTCAACGTTTTTTCTATGTTTTATTTTGTTTGGTTTCAAATACGTAATCAATCGTAATTTTTGGTTATGATTTTCTGTTGACGTTATGTCAAGGCTAAATGTCAGTTATGTGAAAAGGTGACCTTACTTTTGTAGTATTCACCCTATAGACATCGGGAGACAATTCTGAAGCACTGTATATACAGCCTGTTCAAAGTTAAGTCGGCACTATTGTTATTATAAAAGCTACAAACTCGGTTAAATTAGCAAACTATTATTTTTCAGGCTGATTGCAATGATGCAGTCAAGAAAACAATTAAACGTCGTGTTCAATTGTTTGTAGATTGAAATGTCCTTTAACTTACTAACAATAAGTCATTTATTAAAGAAAATAGGTATTTCCACAAATTTATAAATAATACACAAGAATATCTTACAAATCTTATTGTTGTAAAACACATTAATATAATGCAAAAAAAATCTACATGTATGACAACCAACAACGTTATAGATTAATATGAAAATAAGTTTTATTTAAAAAAAATTGACGTAATAACTTTACAGTAGAAGGCATCAGTGCTTGGCATTTGCGGACGACATTGCAATTCTATCAAGAAGTAAACAAGACCTACAGGAAATGGTAAGGAAATTGAAAGAGCAAGCAAGAAAAATGGGATTATATATAAATGAATCCAAAACGAAATACATGACTTGATCGGATAGGGAGTATAGAAAAGGCCAGCATCTAAAGATCATAACAACGGAGGAAAAGGAATATAAATTTGAAGAGGTGGACAGATTTACTTACCTAGGAAGCATGTTCACAAGGATGCCGGAAATTAAAGAGGAGATACGGGCAAGAATAATGAATGGGAATCTAGTGTCTATACATTGAACAGGCTGTTGAAAAATAAAAGTATATCTAGAGGGGCTAGGATAAGGGTATATAAAACGGTAGTACGGCCAATAGTCGAATATGGAGGTGAGACGTGGGTGCTAAGTAAGGCGGAAGAGGAAATGCTTATGGTATGGAAAAGGAAAATACTGAGGAAGATTCTAGGCGGAAAAAAATTAGGGAATATATGGATGAGAAGAACAAACCAAGAGATAGAAGATATATACAAAGAACCGAGTATAGTGGCGAGAATTAAAGCACAAACACTTAGGTGGCTCGGACATATGGAAAGGATGTGGGAAGGTAGGATTCCTAGAAAACTATTAAGAAGTGACATAGGAGGTAAAAGAAGAAGTGGAAGACCGAAATTAAGATGGAAGAAGGAAGTAGAAAGGGATTTAAAGCAATTAAAGATTGTCAAGTGGAAAGAAAAGGCGAAGAACAAGAAAGAATGGAGAAAAATAGCAAACCAAGCCGTGGACCTCCTAGGCTAGAAGTGCTAAGATGTATAATATGATTTCTAAGATCTTTGGGTGTATCAAATCCTAAGGAACAAATAGAGGAGACTTTTTGTAACGTAATGAACATTTATGAAAATTTAAATCGGTTTCATTTTCAAAAGTGCGATGACACATTTCACATGTTAATCGTATCAATTGTGATGATCTTCGATACAAATCAGTCTTTGAATCTGGACAAAGTTTTTTTTGTTCAAGTGAACACTTCTACATTGATCTAGTTCTTCCATAAATTCAAACTGTTTTCCACTTCCTTGACAAACATTTGCTTGCCCGTGTAAAGTCTTTTCAGACTCATGTTGTAACATGTTATGGAAAGTCGAAAACACTTTACTACGTTTACCATAACTCGGTTTATTTTTCTGACAATTCTTACAGCAATCTTTCTTATATGGGGGAGTAATTTCCTCAAATACACGTTTTTTTTTTATTTGCAGTAACTGTATCTTCGTGACTTACTAATTTCAATGCTGCATCAATGTATTCGTTCGATACAGGCGCAGACTTTTGATTTAGGCGCAAACCTGATGCGAATTGTACTGTTTGACTCTTTGCCATGCTCTGTAGAGGAATGTTCATCTTTCGAATTAGGGGATACAACTGGACTATTAGTCAGAGATTCCATTGGAATGAGCCATTTTGATTGGAAGTATCTGAAAATATAAGTCAGCGTATAAAATAAAAAACATGATTTTCAGCTTCAAAAATGGATGCTTGTGGCGTAGGACGGCAACTTTGAAAAGACTCAGTTTTTGAAGAGATAAATGAAATTCCTAGGATATAATATTCAACTTGAGCAAATTCAACCTTCAGATGCAAAGCCGGTTGCTAAATTTTAAATAAATTCTATTTTGATAGCATCTTAATATTCAATATAAAAGCAATACATTAAAAGGGAAAACTTTTTGTACACATGTTATATCCATTTTGTAAATAAGAATTTGTATTCTTCGTTTGTATAATGTACAGGCTGGGGCAAAAAGATGTTAACATTTTATGGGAAACTAAATTTCTTTTTTCGCAAATTAGAACATGGCGTTCCGATATTCCATTGAGGAACGACGGAAGATAGCTGCCTGGATGGAGGTCTTTCAGTCCCCAAGCATCGTACAAAAAAGAATTCAAGGCCTAGACCGTACGGGATGCACCATCGCGCCTGACAATTGGTAGGATCTACGAGAAGTTTGTCCGGACGGGGTCCGTTCAAGACGATTGCAACGGGAACAGCGGTAGAAAGAGATCTGTCCAAACTGAAGAGAATATCATCCTCGTCAGAAAGGCGATGATAACCAGCCCAACCATGTCCACGCGCAGACTTTCTCTAGAAACTAACATTTCGAAAGGTCACTGGTTAGAATTTTGCATCGTGATTTAGGAATGAAGCCATACTATTTTCAGATTGTGCAGCAGCTCACAAACGCGCACAAGCAAGCAGTGAGAGTGCTGCACAAATTATCTTGGAAATGATGCACATGGAGCCTGACATTCTGACGAAGCAACATTCCACATCAGCGGTCCTGTGAACAAGCACAACTGTGTCATCTGGGCGACCTAGCACCCGAAGGAATTCGAGAGCATGTGCGGGATTCCCCCAAGGTGAACGTTTGGTGTGCCGTGAGCAAATTTGAAGTGATTGGATCTTTCTTTTTTGAAGAACAGACCGTCAGGGGAGAGAATTACCTTGCCATGCTCAGCATATTCATGGAGGAGAACGTACCACTTGCTATTTTCCAGCGAGGGGACTTTCAGCAAGGCGGCGCCCCAGCCCATTACAGTCTGATGGTTCAGGATTACCTGAACAACACGTTCAGTAAACGTTGGATTGATAGAGGTGGTCCTCTCCCATGGTCAGAATGTTCACCCGACCTAACGCCATGGCTGTGGGGCATGGTCAAGAATCGGGCTACGCCAGCAAATCTTGCAACTTAGATGACTTGAAAAACCGCATCACTCACATCATCGCGACTTCTTGCCCAAATGGCCGAGAGGGATTTACAAATAACTAAGTCATAGACTCCATAAGTGCATTGAGAGGGATGGGTGCCAAATTGAAACCCTGTGACCAAATCCCTGTCTTGTAATTTAAAGCAATTTATTGTAAACATCTTTTTGCCTCATCCTGCATTTAAGATTGCTTGGCAATTTATATCTGAATCCAGTGATATTTTCAGAAATCTTAGTGACTGCATTTTATGGTTCCCACATAAAGGGCCAAATTTTGAAACAACATGCAACTTCCACTCACACTTGACTTGATTTGAAAATCAGAAATGATTTTATATTTATGGTAGAGGGTGGTATATTTGAATGTGGGATAAATTTGAAAAATTTTAATTTCTCTGTAATATCGTAATATCTATAAGCCTATATGCCACAATCTAGATCTTGCGGCTTAAATCCTGTAGTAGTTGTTCAAATGTAGCCCCTTTCTCCTACTCCTATAATCAAATCTAAGGACAGTTCAGGTATTTTGATTATCAATGATTTACGATAGAAAGTCAAAAAATCAAGAGCGTTTCTGGACAAACTTCGAACTGTCAATTTGAGTGTGAGTTGAGTATGAGTTATGTTTCAGAATTTGGCACTACGTAAGGTCGAATTCTGTAGTAGTTTTATTGCTTTTCCTGCGGAATTAGGAGTCCACAAGCGTATTTAAGAATACTTCAGAAAAAAAGTGTTTAATTAGATGTTTTTTAAAAGTTGATGCGTTAGTGACAAATTACTCTCGGATAAAAACTATTTTTTTTGTTAAAACCTCAAATGTAGGCTTCATATTTTAAAACGATATTTTTTTAGGTTTTGGGTTTCAATTACCAGCTCAGAAAAAAAATCGAATTTTTTATTAGGTTTTATACAAAAAAAAAACAGAAAATGGAAACCGAGGGTTAACCTTAATAATTAATCAAGACGTAATAAAAACATGCACAATCAAAGATGTGCTATTAAAAATAAGAAAGTAACCCAAATAGCAAATGTGTTGTATCGCAAGAGTTACAACAGACAAAAGGTTCTGAGAAGAATACTTAAGTGACAAACACAAGCAGGAATATCTAAACAAGACAAATACAAACAAGAAAGTCAAACAAAATTAATGAAATTTAATGAACAGAATGGCTGGATAATAAAATATCCAATTTGAATTTCCCGCCGTTTTATTATCGAGTATACCGATAAGAGACGTGAAGCAAAGACAAACTAAATTAATGAAATTGGTCAACAATGAAATACAAAATTAAAATACATATTAAACTACAACATAATAAATTATTTGATTGTGCTAGCTGCCGTTTTATAATTGTGCCAATTTTATTTTGTCAAAAGATAATGACAATATTCATTAATAATGAATTGGTAGACAAGTTCAATGAAGGCGACAAGTAAAACTAATGAAATTGAATGTACAGCGTGAGTCAAAATAAATTATTCGGTTTATATTGATTACCAAAGCGGCAAAAGAAGCAGAAAATAGATTTTTTTGTGATAAGAAGTCCATGGACATAAAAAAACCTTAGAAACGACTTTTTTTAACTAAAGGGATGTGCAAGCCAATGAAATCTTGTCATTAACATTTTTCCTCATAATTAAGATGGTTTCATAAAATCTATATGGAGAAGCGTGACTTGATTTGCACCACTGGACTGGAGGAAAGTCAAGATGTCCTTAGTCGAATATACATACATTGACATAATTTTTGCAATTAATTGTTGGAGCTTGATTTGACATATACTGAGCCCAGAATTCTGCTAAAACTAATTCCATTGCTTTCCTTAGTTACGTTGTTTATAGTTGACCAAACAACTCGAAGATCTTATTCTTTCTCCACCCAGCACGATATTTAATTCTCATAAAATATAAATAAACAATTACTATCAGTGACTGATAAAGTGTGAACAAACAGTATCAATTTTTGATGAAAATCACCGTGCGCTTGGCGTCGGCGTCGGGTGATTTGTTTAGGTGCAGTTATCCGGCGTGCCAACTGTTTTTTCTCAGGACGGAGCAGTTTAAAGTTGTAAACGGTTTAATCATAGACAATTAACTTGAATGCATTTTAAAGTTGCAAACGTCAATCAATAACGAAAAGCTGTAAAATAAAACTGCAACAACAACGGCGGCACAGATTTCGTCAAGCAGCACCTGGCATTGCCTCAAATTAAACGTGAAGCGGTTTTTTTTTCTTTAATTCCTACAGATAAAAAATTGCCTACGGGATTATCTTTATTGGATTGGAGTCGTCTAAAGTTAAAGAAAATAAAACTTTAATATCGCATGCAAATAACAATTGTAGTAGCTTACTTCGGACAATTAAGTCTTTTTAAATGTATTTTTGACTTTGTGAAGTGAATTAAGACTTCTTGTTTTTTAATTCGTTTTATATTTACAATTGAAATATTTCTAGATTTTGCGTTATTAAATATTTTTATAATTTTTTTAGTTATGTTTGCTGTAACAAACTGCATTTATTTATGAAGTGCTACTTTCAAAATGGAAAGCGTTTAGTAAATAGCGAGTTACTTATAATAACTATATTTTTTAGAGAAAATGTTGTAGCCCTTCTTCTTTCTGAATAAGTCAGTGAATGTTCAGAGTTTCGTCATTGTTTTATCTCCTCTTCATATTTTTTGTAGATGTTATCGATCTACTCTAATCTCCACTTTGCCCTCAATTACTTCCTCTGTCCTCGCACTTTACATTTTCTGGTAATTATCGTGGTCTATGGATTGATACTTGCTCCAGCTTTGTTCTTATTTTTTTATTTCTTTGCCTTTCCCTTCTTGTTATACTAGTCATCGATCTCAACTACATTTTATTTCTTGCACTTTTTTTCAATTCATGCAACTTTTTGCTCGAGGTGCCCCACTAGTCATTCCTAGTCATTATAATAGTTTTACTTCACAAAATTATTGATACTTGGTGCTATGAATCGTCATATGTCCTTCCTTTTTTACTTTGAAAGTCCTTCATGTGATACTTGCTTCCTTTGCAATATTTCCCGTAATCGTATTGACTCTCCAAATTTCTTGGTCACTTGATACCTCTACTTTTCACCTACACCAGAACGTATTCTAAATACGAATTTATGAGGAGCATAGTCCTTTTCAGACATGCGTTGGGAATCATTCAATTATCATTTTGAAGCCACCTTGCTTAAAAAAGTAAGATGGGAAATAGAAAGGATTTCGAAAAGGTGAAACGCATTAAACATGCAATGGGTTCATAAAGGCTCTCCAACACCAAAGAAAGTCAAGACACAATTCTCCTGAAAAAATAACAGTTTTCTGGGATGCTGAACCTTGCTTATTGTGTATATGCCGAGGGGGGTCTAACATAAATGAAGAGACCTATGGAAACACAATTTCGCGGTAAGCATCTGCAAAAAATACTTATTCCTGCAGAGTAATTGTCTGGTTCATAAGACAAACAAAGTTCAGTAGGTAATCAATGGCTTGGATCATCAACCTTTTGGTCCTGACTTGACTAGTTCCGTCAGACTTCTTTTTATTTCAAAACTTAAAAAAGTATCTTGGGGGAAAGTGTTTTGCATCTGATGAAGCACTTAAAGAAACTATTGAACAACATTTTGCACAGTTCCGGTAGTACAAGCCAATTGGAAAACAGTTGGAATTTATGAGGAGCATATTCCTTTTCAGACATGCATTGGGAATCATTCTATTATCATTTTGAAGCCCTCTTGCTTAAAAAAGTAAGATAGGAAATAGAAAGGACTTCGAAAAGACGAAAGACATTAAACAGATAGGTGAACGAACCTTGCTTTTGCATAACATTGAGGCAGTAAGTCTGCATACTACATATTGCTGTGTTATTTACCTGAGCTGGGGTTGAAAGCAAAAGGATACGCATCTTACAAATTATGTTTATTTTCTTACTTTTAAATAAGGAAATTTTTCAACTTCTGAATTTGATTTTCAAAATGTATACATCTCGTTCTAGAACGCCGGAACCTAAAAAGGAAATTAATTTATTTGTTTGACTAAAATTTTATTTATTTATTAGAATTGCCCTAACCTTATTTCCGAGGAGTTCCTAAGAATTCATCTCCAGCACTGCCCAGTGACTATGCCGAGTTGGAGGAGGCCATAAAAAAGTTGCCTCGGGACTTCCTGAGAAACAAGAGGGGAAACATGCGGCGATTCGAATTGAAGCTGCCGGATGGGGGCAAGATCAAAATGCCTAAGATTGATGCGCTCCGGTTAGGCTTAATTCCATTTCCTAGGCAAAAATAAAAATTCAGTTTTATTTTTCTTTAGTTAGAATTAGGTTTTCTTATTTAATTTCGAGAAATTTTAAATTTTAGTTATAATTTTGAGGTTATGTTTTAATTTCGAACAAGTTTTTGTAAAGATTTTCCCCTATAAAAATGCGACGCAAACACGATCAATTGAGTCTTCCTTGGTCCATTAGATAGTAATCATCAGCTCTAAGTATGGTCATTAAAAATGTTGCATTTATTAATATTTGAAATTTTGTTATACTTTGTAAAATTTTTGATGTTCAATAATCACACATTTAATCTGTTGGAGGACATTAGTAACGAGAATAATTATCGTGCCTTTTGTCTTAAAACAAATTGAAAATTATTAAAAGGGCAGTTAAGAACGAGTTGTATCGTTTTTCTGTGTTTTTAAAACTTTACTAAACAATTACACATTTAATCTGTTGGAGGGCATTAGAAACGAGAATAATTATCGTGCCTTTTCACTTAAAACAGATTGAAATTTATTAGAAGGGCAGCGAAGAACAAGTTTCATTGTTTTCCTGCGTTTTTAATAATTTTACATTTAAAACACATTTATCCAAACACTGTAAAAACGAGCATAACTTACGTAATTGTTGATTTCAATTTGTATATATTAAATTTTTCACAAAATCTTTAGAATCTGTTGATGCGTTGAATTGAGGTTAATTTTTTGACATTTCATGTACTGTGTGAAGTTTGCTGCGTTCAGAAATAAACAATTTAACATTGTCTGAGTTTTACTTACCTGTTCACGAGTTAGAAAGGCATTGTTTGAAATACATTTTCACATTCACAAGAATTTTCATTTATCTACATAAATCTAATAATTAAATTTAAGCCGGTGCCAATTATCATTCTGGAACGCGGTATAGGAACCCCTTATCGTGTTGCCAACCCTACAAAAATTAGAGTTTTCAGACCCTGAGAAAATTCTTCCTAAACGAAGAAATAAATTTTATTTGCATTTAAGCCCGTTACACAGTAATATGTATAAGGTTCTGCTTCCCTTCAGTTCCATGCCAAATTAATTATTTTAAATAAAACTTTAGGCCGGGATGTAGAAAAGATGTGAGCTAGAATTAAATTTAAACCTAGGTTAGAACGTGACACACAGTAATGTAGTCACATTAACTGAATTTGGAAGAATAAATGTATACAAAATAAGAGTAAATGTTCATAATAAGCGAAATTTGTAAAAAAAGAGATTGATGTCATAGAAGAAAAACAGAGTCTTCCTATTAAAACGTCTTGAGGCGGAACTATTACGCAAGAAACATTTTTACGTTCTACAAAAGTGTTTTAAATAGTTCATAGTTCATATTTCGTTTTATTATTTGCAATTAAGATTACAAATTCGTCAGATTACTCAGATTATATTAAATCTATAACATTTAAATAACCATAACATTTAAATAAATATATTACATTAAATACATATTTGGTAAATAACCAAATGTCAATTTGAACATTGGACTTGTATAGCGAGGCACAAAATCTATTAATTTCTCTGTCTTCAAACAAGAGGATGAAGTTCTCTTAAAAAAAAGAACTTCTTTCTAGAAATGAGGATAAAGTTCAAGGAGATATAACCGTGATAATAAAAAAGTTATGTGTTTGAATCAATGAATTGATTTTGCCTTAACTTCTTCATTAGATGTCGTCTTCGTTCCATAGGTCCGATCATTTATTGAAACTGTTTTTAGAAGATGGTTATTGTTACAGGTTTCTTGACGATGAGTTTCGTCTCCTTTCTATAGATCCTTTTTCCTATAATCTTTCCTTGAATGATGACTTGAGGCAAATGATATTCCTCTCTTCTCATTATGTACCTTGAATATTGGAATTTTGGTTTTTCTTTTGATTGTCAACATCACTTCTTTTTCACCATTTATAACTTTTTCAGTCCATGATATGCTTAACAACCTACGGTACATCTGCAACTCAAATTTTATGTTCTTAATAACCTCTTTTCCATCGTCCATGCCTCCATTCCATAATTCAATGCAGATAATATAGTCCTACTTTTTATTGTAGACATATCTCTGCCACGGAATACTTTCTTCATCTTTTCATCAACGTACTTCTTGCTTTTTCGATTCGGATTCTTATCTCTTCAGAACCATCGTTACTTTCGTTGACAATTGTGTCTAAGTAAGTGCATTTTCATAATCTTTCAATTGGTGGGTTATGTTTGGTTGATTTTTTTGATGTTTTATTTACGATTGCGTGTTTTATTTGTTATATCTTCCGAACAATGATTGAAAAGAATTTGCCAATAGAACACAACCCTGTAGTATACCATGTTTTATTTCAATTTGCATCGACTTTTTTTAATTTTACTTATTCTATCACTTTTTTATTATAAAGTAAACATTTGAGGTAATTTTAATACATATCTCCATAAGTCCAAATTATTTTCGTTAAGCAGCTTCATGAGATGGTCTTGTTTTGCGTACTTTGTCACAGATTTTGTTGTAATCGCTTGGTTCATAAGGATAAAAAATAATATCAAAACCGTTCCAAAATCTGATTGATGGAGTACTCTATATATTCTCTATTGTATAAGACCTTTAAAAATAAATTCAGTGTATGATTCATGAGACTTATTGTGCGGTACTCGATACTTGGTTTAGCATTAGCCCTTTTTTTTTTTAGAAGACGTTAACCATTCATCTGGTACCTATAAATTAATAGCAGCACTCTCAGAGTATCCCCATCTTGTTTTAACCTCATGTAATAACAGGTGATGGAAGTACTCTCAAAGTGCTCTAGAGCAGTCAGCTATAAAATCCCTTGCCTCTGTTATTTTGTAATCGACAATTTTTAACCTTTAAGTAATACTATGTTAACAATTTATTTAAAGATGATGACAATCAGAATTTGTATCCACTTCCTTTTCTATGAGGTACTTGATTATTTTCTTACATGTATTAAAAGAACACAAACAACTAGAGAGAATAGCGGTTAATGCAGTCATTAGATTAGGTTCTTGCGTTCATTTAGTGCAACTAGGAATCAATTGAGGTAAAAGAAGCCTTATGACAATGCAGGATGTATGAAATACGCGTTCTCACTTTTTTCTTGATGGCAGCATCTAGGTTGTTGATGAATGGAATAAAATGTAAGCATATGAAAGTAATAAAAACCAAACACAAAAGTGGGATTAGAATTTTGAAAACCATCAAAGAATTAATTTAATTTGAACGTAACAGTAATTAAGTACAATGCGGATGGAAGTTTT
The DNA here is from genome assembly GCA_039766575.1 of Serrognathus titanus. Taxonomy (NCBI): domain Eukaryota; kingdom Metazoa; phylum Arthropoda; class Insecta; order Coleoptera; family Lucanidae; genus Serrognathus; species Serrognathus titanus. The sequence goes on from CM077914.1 coordinate 12,050,104, forward strand.
TATTTTGTTGTTGCTATGAAATTCATTAAGGAATTAAAAGATGTAAAGTAATTTTTAATCTGTTCCGAAGAAATGTAAGCGGGACAGTTTTTTTTCTTGTATTTTTATTGATAATTTGTTGGTAATATAACCCATAGAAATACTGATCTTATTACAAAAACGTTAATAAGTTAAAAAGAGTTGCGCGACTAGAAGATTTAAATTAACAAAATCACTGAACCCTAACGCAATATTGTACATCTGCGCGCTCTGATTTTTCCTTATACATTAATTACATGCAAATTCTTGCGAAGAATGTACAATCCGCCATTTTCTAACTCAATTCTCGTCTTGAAGGAGTCTTATTCCTTTGTCTCATATATACGTATATACTTTCTCGGCTCACGCATTTTAAACATCGGCCCCTTTCTTTCGGATTCTTAATTAGTAATGCGGCGTCGCTCTCTCGCTCGTTACGCGCTCGCTCCGACCTCTCTCTCGCTCCCGTATGGAAATGTGACGTCAGGCTGAGACGAAATTAAAGTTCCCCTTGCGAAAACGAAATTTTCTACACCCGTGCAGTCTTTCATTACACATATATAGGAGGCAGTTTCTCTGCAATGTCTTTCGTTAAATATGCTACGTGTATCGGTGTACTCATTACGGCTTCTGGAATTCGCAGGTGATGAGGGAAAATTCCCCGCATCACCCCCGATTTACGGCGGTTTCTCAGCCGCATTTCTATTTTGTTAAATCTTCACGAAATATAACGTTCAAACTACCGCCTCCAAATAATATTTGAACGTACACTTTTTGTATCCAATTTAATGCGTATTTAATTGTAACACAGGGTGTTATTAATAGTTTTTAAATCAGCGAGAATCGTGTAAAATTATTGCCGAGGGTCAATTAAGGAGCCGGACGATCCGTGGACGCTCGAATTGAAGAGATTGTGCGAAAAGTAAAAAATTTGGTACTTTACAAAAGTTTCTGTTATTGCTAATCAAGTCTTATATCCGAAACAAATGTCTTGATAACTTTTCTTGACGATTTGGGTATGAGGAAAGTATCTGCCCAATGAATTCCCAGATTTCTTAGATCTGACCAAAAACTGGTCAGAAAAGAAATTTCTCAAGAAAGTTTGGGCGCATTGGAAAGGGCAGAAATTTTCTTTTTCTAATTATCATCGGGGATGAGATTTGGTTATATCACTTGGACTCTCCCACTAGCCAGCAATCCATGCAGTGGGTTCATAAAGCCTCTCCAACATCAAAGAAAGTCAAGACACAATTCTCCAGAAAAAAAAACTAATAGCAACAGTTTTCTGGGATGCTGAGTCTTGCTTATAATGTATTTGCCGAGAGCGTCTAACATAAATGAAGAGGCCTATGAAAACACAATTTAAAATTTAAAAACTGCTCTGGAGGAAAACGCTTGCAAAACATTGTCAAACAATTGTCTGGCTCATAAGACAAACAAAATTTATCAGATAATATAATCAATGGCTTGGTTTCATAAACTTCTTGGTCCTGAACTAGCTCCGTTAGACTTCTTTTTATTCAAAAATTTAAAAAAGTATCTCAGGGGAAAGTGTTTTGCATTTGATGAAGCAATTAAAGAAACTATTGAACAACATTTTGCCTAGTTGCCGAAGGATTTTTTCCGGGAGTATAAGACAATTGGAAAACAGTTGAAATAAGCCTTGAATTCAGTTACATAGAAAAATGAAGGGTAGTTATTGTGATACATGTTTTTTCATGGCTACATAACATAAAACATGTCCTCATGTTATTGGAAGAAATTTCAAATATCCACGAAAACATTTTTGAATTGGGACCCGGGACAGAGATGTCAATCCAATAAGAGCGTTGCGCAATTTGTCTTCTATTTAACACAATCCCAGAAGAAGAGCTAAAACTGGGTTGTATCTTTAATAAATTGGAAACATTTTTAAATCAAAATAGAGATCCGGGTGGCATAAGATTAAAGATTAATGAAGCGAAAGTCTCTTCTATATTAGCATTTGGAGCAGAGGAACTAACTAAATTGGAACCTGTATGCAAGTTCTAATCCAGAATAAATTTAAGAAAGCAGCAATAAAGCAAAATATTTAACTTGGAAATAAAAAAATTAATAAATAAGACTTTATTAGGATTCATTTTTGTCTTCGAAATAGGAGCAATCAGTAAGATGGTTGCTGAGAAAATTGGAACAGTAGAGAAATCTATAAAATTTACAAAAAAAAAGATGAACTAAAACGACCATGATGGGCAGACCAAATCGTCAAGCTGGACAAAATCAAAGCCAAGAAAACTTTACTCAAAACTGACGCCAGAAAATCCTGCGTATTACCATGGACCATCCGGGATTCATCCTACGACTAGGGAAACACAAAAAGAGTTTAAAGTTATTAAAACAAAAATTCATAAAGGTGCTGGTGATGACCTTGTGTGTTCCTTTTTTTTTTTAACAAAGTCAATGAAGGAAGAAATCTTAGCAAGTTATTACCCCTTATAGGACCTCCAATATTATTTTGGGTATGCTCGGCAACTTGCTATTGATTGGTGCTAAAGAAATCATACGAAATCTTTTGAAAAAAGGCGAGAGCTCTCCCAACTATCCTGAATTTCGTCCCATTGAAAAGAGCCACCGGTAAAACAAACGTAATCAAAATATCAAAAGACCAGGCAAAAAAATTGTTCGAAGTAAACCCAACAAAATATCGAAATCCGTTCACTAGTGATATCCTTCGATAGGTAGTGTCAACTATGACTAAAAGTCAAAAGGTCTTAAGAAATACGAGTGTGGCAATAATCGATCAACAGAAGTAGTGAAAAAAATGTACAGGGTTCTCCAAAATAGACTACCCATTTTAATATTTAAATAAACATTTTACAACTTAACAAAATAAACATTTTATTGTACTAAACAACCACTAACTCTCTAGAATTTGTTATAATTTATAAATATTTAGTTATTAGAAATCTAACTTTTAAAAATCACATTTTTTAAATGACCGCCACCAACTTCAACACACTTCTCAACATCGGACAAAGAATGATATATCACAATACGAAGCAAAACTTGCTCGATTTCTTCGCCAATCCGAATTTTGAGCTCCTCGAGTGTTTCTGGACGACTTTGCAAAAACTTTGGCTTTTAAATATTGGGTCCCATTAGGTCGGGGACCTTAAGAGCCCTTAATGCAATTTCTACACAAAAAACACATTGCTGAACTGAATAATCCAGGAAAGTACAAGTGGACGTTAGAATATTGTAAGAAAGATTGATGATAATCAAATTTTCATAGAAAAATGACTATTTTCACTATTTAATTATTGATTAATAAAATTATTCAATTACTCAAAATTGTTTACCTACATTAATTGGATAATGTGGCTTTCTTTGCACTTACACTTTTCCTACGCTTATAAACGTCTTTCTTTTCAAGTTTGATTTGCATTTTGCCCTACACCCAATTTTCTTTTGCATATCTGCTTTCCAAATTGAGTAAAACATAACTTCCGTCCTCTTCCAAAAGTTGACGCTCCGACACTGCCACTATGATTTCAAACCTAATTAGTCGTGGAAAGAGAGGTTGAAATTGAATCGTTTCGAGAAGTCTTATGCTGTGAAAAGAGTTGCGAGGCCAACTGGTACACATTTTTCAGCGAAACCTAACTTTCTGGACACAGGTTTTAAATTATATTTATTTTGGCTTTACAAAATTTAACTAACTTTCAATCGTTGATTGCTAAGCGTACGTTTAAAATTCAGTAAAAAAAGGAAAAAATGACTTTCGACTTTTCCAAAAGATGGCGTTCTAAATCTGTCACTACGAGAATTTCATTTGAAACTTCGTTAATAGTGCAAAGACAGGCTTAAGTGTAAGTACAATCAATGAACTCAACAAACTCAACGGGGACCATTAAAGTTGGAAGCCAAAATAATAAAAATGCCTATATACAGGGTGTAATCTATTGCCCAAACATATTCTACTTTACGTATAATCAACTTCCTGTAAACATCTCACGATGTGAGGACAATTTTATATTTCTGTTTGTCTGCACTATAACTTTTATTACTGATACTTTGTCTTCCGACGTTTTGTCTTTCGTTACAGAGGAATCGTGGCCACTGTACTTTTTATTGTTATTACTACTGCTATTCTCACTATTGCCATATCATAGAGACTATAATCTGATTCATTTGCCTTTGTTTTAAGTCTATTCTAATCGATTGATATGTAACTAGCATGACCTTTGATGATGATTCTGTAGGCACTCGTCTCGTCAATTGATTATTACGACATGTTGAACAATATTTAAAGATTTCCAATTATACAAATTTTTTGACTGAAGATATCGCATTGTCTTTTTTTGTCCTACGCAGAGTTGTCCTTGTTTTTTTCTTTTATAATTTGTCCTCTTTTTCACTCATGTGTGGTGTGTTGTGTTGTTTCATACACTCACCGGCACAAAAAGCGACTCAATATTATTTTTTTAAATAAATTATCTGAGCACATTTTTTGTCCATTTTTTTTTTCTGTTCATCGGTGAATAGGACATTTTCAATAATCAGGAGAGCCATGATCATCATGGTAACTAAATTCTCTTGTTTAAATAAATTATTGAAAGTATCTACGCCATTGTCAATATTGTGTTGCAGTTGATTTTTTGTTTTCCAAACGTTTCCTAAAGGCTTAATTTAATAATTTGTTTACATTTTGTCATTAATAAGTTGTTTTCATGGCTATTAATGCAGTGGATGCAGCAGGAGTAATTGCTTTGATTCAGGATGGGCGGTCTCAACGTTACGTTGCACAAGTTCTTGGAACTTCTCAATCATGTGTCTCCAAAACGTGGAGGCGATTCTTGGAAACTGAATCTTAAGTTCGATCCCCTGGAACAGGTCGTCAAAGATCTACAAGCGCTAGAGATGACCATCTTTTTATCCTAACAGGAATTTGACTGCTGTTCAAGTCAGAAATCGCCTTGCAGAGGTTCGGATGTGCATGTAAGTGACTGAACGATCAGAAGACGCTTTAATGAAGCTAATTTAATGGCAAGAAGACCTGCACATGGCCCAGAGCTTAACATACAGCATAGAGTAAGCAGACTTACGTTTGCTCGTGAACATGTTCATTGGAATATGGGGCAGTGGAGTCAAGTACTCTTCACTGATGAGTCCTGCTTCTGTCTACGAGCGCCAGATGGTCGTGGAAGAGTGTGGAGAAGGACCGGCGAATGGTATTCTCAATGTCATATTGTTTCCGCAGACTATCTTTCCACGGAGGTTCGATTATGGTGAGGGGCAGTATTTCTGCAAACGCACGTACAGACCTTGTTGTAATAAATAGGGGAGTTATTAACGCCCAGAGGTACATTGAAAATGTTCGTCAAGATCACGTGATAACCTTTGCCCTTTTATTGGCGACAATTTTATGTTGATGCACGATAATGCACGGCCACATGTCGCAGAGTTGTTAATGAATTTCTTGACACTGTTGGTGTTAACTGAATGCAGTGGCCCCCGAGAAGTCTTGCGCTTCAGCAAGAATGGGATCAACTTGATAATTTAGCGATTAGGCACTTGGTGGAGTCGATGCCACAACGTATGCAGGCTGCAATACAGGCACGCGGAGGCAATACTCGATATTAATTAATTAGGAAGATTGAAATTTCGCATTTTTCTTTAAGTTATAATTTCATCAATTTTGCAGTTTTTATTACTTTTATTAAAATCTTGTTTGTTTTATTTATTTTTGGCCTTATTTGATGTACTACATCAACCAAGAAAACTATCAGTAACAATTATCAGTCGAAAATTATATAAAAATTTATTGTCGCAAACCTCAAAGTGGGTCGTCTTTTTGTGCCGGTGAGTGTATTTGCTTTGGCTTTCCTCAACCAACATATTTTGGTGTTATCTTAAACTTTTATTTCTTTTCACTAAACACGAATCTTTCAAGTCAATGTAATACAAGTTCTCTTCTTACGTATTCTTTACTGCATTTTTCAGATACTTCATCTGTACCATTTCTCTCTGCCTCCAAATTACTGCGGATATAGTTTTCAATATTTTCTTTGATTTTCTTTTCTTTTACATCTTTCGTTCTGATAAAGTTTTGCCTTAGCCATTGTTTCAGTGATGTCGATGTCTTTGTTGCCATTACTTTTAATTGCTTCGGTTGATTTTTCACCGCTTTTTGTCCGAGCTTGTTTATTTCTTTAGTTATTATTTAAAAGATTTTGAATTAATTGTGTATGTATAGTGATGTGGTGTTCTTGTCCCTTATGTTGCGCGCAAATTATATAATAATTGTTGAGTTTTACTTTTGGCCTCGCATTGGTAAGCCAATTATAAAGTATTGTTGCCATATTGCTTTTAATTGCCCCTCACGTTGGGCGACTTTTATTTGTTTTGTTGTTCAATTCGATATTTTCAGGGCGAAGAATTCGTCAGTGAAGTCAGTATATTAATTTGTGGTTTTGTTTATTTTTTTTTGTGTGATAGTGTTGTATTATATTTTTTATTAATGTCATTTGATTCTTACTCGTACACATATGTGCCCAAGAACGTAATGGTTTTAATTAATAAGAGATATTTTTTATTTGTAGTTGTCCAATATTTCTTCTTTATTTGATCTTGTTCCCGTTCGTACTCACATGCGTTCGAGAACTCGATCTATTTTATTGTGCTTTCATGTGACTTTGTTCATTAAATTTTTATTAATGTGGTCTTGTACCTATTCGTACACATGTGCCCCGAAGAACTCGATCTTTTATTTATTTATTTATTCATTTGTTTGTGTGATCTTGTTCCTGCATGTACGCACGTGCGCCCAAAAACTCGATCGTATATGTTTGAAAATACTTGTTTTCGTGTGTATACGTTCAATATTTCTTTCTTTTCTTAATGTAATCTTGTTCCTGCTCGTACTCACATGCGCCCAACGTAAGGGCAAGCACACCTCACCCTATATAATTGACTTACGAGAATATTAAATTTTAATTTGAATTTTTTTTTAACTACTAATTTATCGGTAGGCATGAGGTTTACCTAATGCATAAATCAGATATTTAAAAGAAAACTTTGTAGAAGAAGTTTTAATAACAGCACGCTTTTCCACACACATTTATAATTTAAGCTCGTCAGATATCACGCATGATTAAAGGAAAATTAATAATTGAAAACGAAGACATTTAAAATAAGTAGGGAAACTTGTAAGAATTCACATAATGCATATTAATAGACACAAAGCCAAGATCAATAATGAAGGAAGGCCTCCTCCGCCACGAATATTAGAAATTTTATACTCTCAATACCATTCCGCCGATTTTAAGTAATTCATAAAACACAAGAGCACTTATACAAAGAATCCGGCAAGCCATCGCTCATGTACGCACACTCAATAATTCACGAGCCGAGCACAAAGAACTACTAATTATTTATTTTCGGAGCTAAAAAGGCTGCATGCAGCCTCTTTTCCGTGCTGCGCCCTTCCTTTTCATCCTACAATATTTACGCCCGTTGCGAAAGCGTCTTCCGACTGATTCTTAACAATCGGCCAAATTAAAAACTGTTTTTAATTAAAACACAATTAATGCTCTCCTGCGTCTTGTTTGAAGGCTATTGTTAACATTATACAAATTATAGACGTTTTAATCCGGACTAAATTCACATCGTAAGTATCTTTTAAACGATTTCTTTTCATCTTCTATATATACACTATACGAACTTGAATTAAATGAAATTCATTGACTTACTAAAATAAGAATCGTTTTGGAAATTTAAAAGCTATGTGCAGAAGACCTAAATGATGTAAATCGTCGAAAAAATAACTCTAAATAAATTAATAAATAAACCAGAAGTACATATTCCTAGGACTAATTTGGACAGAAATCTATCTCCAAACCAAGCAGATAGAGATACTAAAAAGGAACATGCCAAAGACTAGGAAACAAAGGAAAGATGGAATTGATGAGAATAATTAACACGAGACTGGATAAACAAGGAAGTGAAATAAATTTTGTCACTGAGGACATATGAACAAGAAACTAGATGATTATAAAATGTGTCTCTAGAAGACTGTAACATTATAGATGGATGGAATAGATACTGTTCATTATGTGTTGTGAAAAGTTCTTCCAAATTTGTACTACAACTATGTTTTAAACTTCGATCTGCTTACGTAAGTGAAGATGAATTTAGTAAATTTAATCAAAACAGATTCCTCAATGCAAGTAATGCAAATTAATCTGCGCCGTTGTTTACGCGTAACTACCAACAATGAAACATAAATTATTTAAAACATTTCTTAATATCCCCATATTTTAACTCGAAAGTATTCCCCGCCGTACTTTTATTTGTGCAGTAAACGAGCAAGAGGAATTTTAATAATTATGTTGTTCACGTTTGAAACTAAATGCATCACGACTTCTTTTGGTGCGCGCTGAAAATAAAGAAATTTTCTGAAAGACCTTTCATGATATTTGCGGTGGTTCGGCGTAATTTAATGGTTGACGGGCCGAAGAGAGAGATATTTTCGTTTGCAGAGCAATGCATATATACATACGTGCACACGTATATTTATGTATAGCAGGTAAACCGTTGTTCTTTTCACGCAAGAACGCTTATAACCTTGCTACATAAGTATACGATTTAACACTTTAAAATTTTATGTGAAAATTTAAAAATGTAGCTGGAATCAATACAATATTAAATTCGATATGACCTCATCCAATTCTACTGATTTTCTGAAGATTTGCGAACTTATGTATATGACATGTCCATTAGAAGCTTTTAACTTATTAAATAAAAATCTGTCAACACTTTTAAGTGTATAAAATATTTCAGTGTCCTTTTTGTTTGTGATTCTAGAGTTTGACCACAACCATTCTGTATTTTTTTAAATAACAAAAGCAACAGACCACAATACGAGTTTCTTAAAATATCCCGACGGTAAGACGTAAGTAACTAAGCACACAAAATTTATAGAAGGAACCTAAAAGCAATTATAACGATTAGGGGAAGGAAAATAATACAAAATCGATAACTTAATAATTAAAAATACATAAAATCAGAGAAATGGGGAAGACGACCCTTCTATGCGCGCACGGACGTCGACCTATTTTAAATTATCAATGATTGCGTTTATAAGGCGCAGAAGCTCGTTTAGATCGACCCTATTTTTAAGTGAATTTAAATAATTACGGAACCTTATAATTTCGCAGTATCCGTTTCCCATACGAACCAGTTAAAACGGGCAGCTTCTTTACCTTGAGATACCATTTTAACCGAGTCGACTATAAATTACCACGATACAATTCAATTAAACCACTAGCATAATAAACGATCCTGCCTTTTACATACATATATTTACAAATACACGCAACGCTCGATACGTGTAATAAAGTTACCTGCTCGTTTTATGTACCCAACCATGGCAATAATAATTTTCAACCGTTTTCAAGAATAAACATTTTTATTTGTTGGTCCAGGAATTCCCCTTTTTTCATTTTCAAGCTAACCAAGTTCTTCTTAATAGAAAAAGCTTCCAGAGAACCTAGGAAATCAACCAAATTTTCCATTCTTTCTTGTTCTCGAACTTTCAATATTCATCTCGTCAAGACTTTCTGCCTGGAGGACTTGCTTACAGGCCAAACCCATTGAAGTCGTGTTTCTTCTACTTATCCTAGTGTTTTTATTTATTTTTTTCTCTTCTAATTTTCAATTTATCTGTTCGTCTGTAGTCCATTTTTAATTGTTCTAATATTTCTTTTTAACATACTGTATATTATCTCATCCTCATATAACACCGCACACGCATTAGCAGATTACTTACACTTTTTTTTAATGTAGGAAGGAAGAACACTCTGTGAAATTTGCTGCACGTTATTGAATTATTATTAAGGAGTGTCCCAGGAGAAATCCGATCATTAAAAAAGTTTTCAAAAAAGGTCAATCATTTTCACTTTAAATGAATTATTAATTTTAGTAAAGAATTAACATTTTTCTATAAACTAAACAACGAATGGACACGGAAAAATTATTTTTTATAAAAATAACTTTAGATTTTATATTTAACATTAATGCTTTTACTTCACTTTGTCCTATAGCACTAGAAATTGTTTTGTATTTTTTTTCGACATTTTTTATGTGAGTGTGAGTTTTCTTCTTTTTCTTTACTTTTCTTTTCACTTGAGCCCAGCAGCGTTCAATTGGCCTTAATTCCGGGCAATTCGGTGGATTTGCATTTTTCGGCACAATATTGACACTGTTCCATTTATAGAAATCTAAAACCATTTTGGTGTAGGCCAAAACAATACTGGCATATCATGCTTTTCAATTAATGGAAGTAATCTTTTTCGATGTAAGTATTGCTATTTATGTTGCCACTAGTCACAAAATATTCTTTAATCCGCATGAGCAATATAGCTTGCCAAATTAAGCACTTGGTTGGAATTTTTGGTCATACAACGGGTCTAAAATTATGCAGAAATCTCTCCTCGATGCTCGGCAACGTAAAATTCTTTACCAGGTAATTGCCTAAAATCTCCCTTACAATAAGTTTCGTCATACATGACACAACACCCAAATTTTGATAAATGTTGTTCGTAAAGTTTTCGAACTCGCGATTTACAGATAATTTCCTTTTCTTCAGATCGATCTGGTACATTTTGAACTTTAAAGCTGTTTAAATTTCACCTTTTTTTCATTCTTTGTACCGTAGATTTCGAAACATTTGTTTTATCAGCCTCATCCCTCATTGATATGTTGGGATTCCTTTCAAAAATGCTTTTAACTTTCCTTTCTTCTTTTTTATCATTTGATCCTTTTTTTCTTCCCGATCCAACTTTTCTCTGTGCAGTAGACCTCTTCCTAAATTCACTGATAACATTTTGAATCGTGGTTTTCGGAATATTGAGAACTTTTGACAACCGATTTTCAGTGAATATGGAAATAATTAATTTTCGCCTCTCTTCTTGTTTTGATTGCATTTAGTATTATCGCAAATGATAAACACAAAATATATTTTGTAATAAATAATCTCTCACTACCGCTTGATAGCTTCGTCAGGAGTGAAACGTTGAGCATTAGTGCCATTTTCAGTGTTCGTTTGAGATAATTCATTACACAATTTCACCGGACAAGACTCTACCTTAATTACAAAATATATTGACACAACTTCATCTATCTCACAGCAGCATGCGTATTCATAAATAAATAAAATTTGACATTTGTATTTTGTTTCATAGTCGTTTATTAATGGTCGGATTTTTCCTGGGACGCTCCTTATTAGTTATCGATGGTAGAACCTGTTTAATAGTGGTTTCCTCACTTGTCCTATTGTACCCCAAGCTTTTTCTATTCTTTAGGAAGTTTTATCCTTTCGAAATTATCCAAATCTACGCAGGGAATCATTTGTTAAATCATTTTATCTGAAGATATCATTTGGCCAGGAAAAGTGCTATACCATGACTTATCAGATGTAGAGAACTTTCCTCTTTTTTTCACTATCTCTACACGTTGATTAGATGCAGATGCAGATTGTTGGTATTTATTAAAAACGCGGTATCCAGTAAAAATTACCCCATTCTGTTTAATTTGGGTAAATTTTTTTGTCCCGCTAATGGAGGGAATTGGATTATAAATGCCAAATTATTTTTTCCAATGATACCACTCTTGGTCAGCCAAAATGCTTCGCAATGAAATACAGATAACTTTCCTCCTCGTATCCTCTATGTTCGATCGATTTTTGTTAAGAGTAAAACTCAAACATCAGTCATGACTTTTTCTCATGCAAAATTCGTTTTTGTTTTGCTTTAATTGAATAAAGAAAAGATTTCAGAGAACTTCTCTTTCGAAATTTGAGAGTCTTTGGGTTTTAGTTTTTCTTTTTTTAATGAAGAAACAAAAATTGGAAGTTTTTCAGGCCGATCGTCTTAGTTTTCTGCGAATTTGTCTTTCAAGAAGAAAAAAGAATGTGCCATTGGCCTCCTTTGTTATAAGTCTCTGTCACACGATGATCGCATTTTGTAAATTCATTGTAAAATTGGTCGTGTCTTTTGGTTTGGCTTTTTTCTTAATTTTTATAAGAAAGATTTAAAAGACCTTTATTTGTTTTTATTAAAAAAAAATAATAAATGCTATCAAAATTGAGGGATCTTTCGTCTTGACATTCATCGTCAAATTGATCGTCTCTTGTTTTCTCATGATTTTTTTGGTGTTACGTTTTTGTTCTGCTTTTATCGCTATTGTAAAAGAAAAATAAATTAAAAATATTTTTACAAAATAAATAAATAAATGAAAGAACACAATTTGTTATAATTTCGATGGATTTTTGTTTCGTTCTTCTTTTGATGAAAGAATTAAGTTTTGTGTTTCGTTGTAAAAGAAGAATGTGTCGAATGTGTTGATCTTCGTTTGTTACTATTAAAAAGATACAACAGAATTAGGTGCAAGTTTCAGTAGACTTTTGTTTCAAAATTCTTTATAAAATTAATTGTTTTTCTATTTTTGATTGTTTTTTTCTGTTATTGTAAAAATCTAAAAGGCAATCGACTTTCATTTGTTTTAATTAAAAAATTAGTGAACGAAACGTTTCTTCTTCCTTCTTTTGATAAGAAAAGAATCGAGCTTCGTTGTTCATCTTTAAATGTGTTATTATTTTTTTTTAATGAAATTGTTTCCATTAAATTAGTTTCAAAGTGCTTCACAAAATTAATTATCTTTTGATTTTCTTGTCTTGTTTCTTCTTTTTTCTGTTATTGTAAAAATGTAAAAAGCGATCGACTTTCGTTTGTTTTTATTAAAAAATAAATGAACGAACGGACAAAGTTTGTCGTAATTTCGTTTCTTCCTTCTTTTAATAACAAAAGAGTGGAGTTTCATTGTTCAACTTTAATTTAAATTGTCTTCCTTCTTTCGATGGAAGAATAAGTTTTGTGGTTCGTTATAAAAAAATGGTGTAAAAAGATCGATCTTCATTTGTTTTAATTAAAAAGATAAATATGCGCACAAATCTGGATACAAGTTTCAATCGACTTTTGTCACGAAATTCTTTATAAAATCAATTATCTTTTGATTTTCTTGTCTTATTTTTTCTTTTTTCTATTTCTTCATTTGTTTTTATTAAAAAATAAACGAATGAATGCAAGTATGAATAGACTTTTGTTTCAAAATTCTTTATAATTAATTATCTTTTTATTTTTGTCTTGTTTTTTCTGTTATATTATGAAAATCTTCGATTTTCGTTTGTTTTTATTAAAAAACAAATGAACGAAAAGACAAAATTTGTCGAAATTTCGTTTCTTCTTTCTTCTTTTGGTAACAAAAAAATCGAGCTCCGTTGTCCATCTTTAAATGTTTGTTGTTTTTTTTTCTTGAAAATTAAATTATTTTCATTAAAAGAATAAATTGGTTCCGAAGTTCTTCGCAAAATTAATTATCTTTTGATTGTCTTGTCTTGTTTCTTCTTTTTTCTGTTATTGTAAAAATGTAAAAAGCGATCGACTTTCGTTTGTTTTTATTAAAAAATATATGAACGAACGGACAAAATTTAACGTAATTTCGCTTCTTCTTCCTTCTTTTGATAACAAAAGAGTGGAGCTTCATTGTTCAACTTTATTTTAAATTGTCCTCCTTCTTTTGATGAAAGAATTAAGTTTTGTGTTTCGTTGTAAAAGAAAGATTTAAAAAATCGATCTTCATTTGTTTCAATTGAAAAGATAAATATGTGAAAAAATTTGGATACAAGTTTCGATCAACTTTTGTTACGAAATTCTTTATAAAATCAATTATCTTTTGACTTTTTTGTCTTATTTTTTCTTTTTTCTACTTCTTCATTTGTTTTTATTAAAAATAAATGAATGAATGCAAAACTTTCTTTATAATTAATTATCTTTTCATTTTTGTCTTGTTTTTTCTGTTATATTATGACAATTATGTTTTTATTTAAAAAGAAACGAATGAAAGGACAAAACTTGTCGTAATTTCTTCTTCCTTCTTTTGATAACAAAACAATCGAGCTTCGCTGTTCATCTTGGAGTTTTTGTTGTTTTTTTTTCTTTTGAAGAAATTAGTGGAAATCGAATAAAAGAGAAATAAACATAATGAAATGGAAAGAATTCTTAATTGTCAGATACTCCTCCTCTCTCGTACAATTTTATTTTTTTGTTCGAGTCTAATTAGTTTCTTTTCTTTTTCTTATTGGAATTGTAAGTTAACCAGTATCGAATCGTCCAAGAGCAATCTCAACTCGTGATGATAGATTTTGGATAAGATAATAAGCTCTTGATATTAACAAGTACATACTCATACCTATATGTAAAGGAAGAAAGACACAAGAAGATGTTTCAATTCAAGTGGATATGACTCAATTGTATCCTGGTTTTGGACACGACATTCAGCTACTCAATTTGATACACATCACCAAAACTATACTAAATAATTGCCAAACACTTTTTCGTGAATCCAGTCGTCTTCGAATGATCAGGAAAAATATTTTTAAAGACCAATGACATAAAAAAACATGGTGGAGCATTACAATAGAAGTCAATCAAGAACAACCACAGTTTGCCATGGCTGACTTTGGAAAAGAAAAATGGTTTACCTATAGGTGGTGGAGGTTTCATTAAAAGAGGGTTCAGCTCAATTTTCGGTATCTATAATGATCTCCACTTATTTAGATCTAATAAAAACGCGATTGAAAGATACGACATTCAGCCTGATGAAGAGGTGACCACGCATATGAATAAAAGATCTTCTTCTAGAGGAATTCACACTTTTAGGGTTTGTCTTTAAGACAGTGAAGACTATATGACAAATGATGCACCTGCATACCGCTAATTTTTAAAAGGAAAGTATAAGGTTTTCGTTTTTGTTTATTTCTCCTTCGTACGGTACCACAATTGTCTTTGCTGATTGATAATCACCAAGAAGCATATTGCCTTATCTTTTTACACAATTTTCCTTGAGCGTTATATTTCCTGTTGCGCCATTCATTGGCAAATTCTTTCACAAAGAAAATAGTGTTTATGATTTGAAAAGTTAAACTTAAAAGTGATATCAATATTCCATGATCGTATATACACCTGTAAAACTACTGAACCAAAACATGACTTTAAACCGATAAATTATGTCTATTTAATAATATTAATCACCTGTGGTGGTATCTGAATGCAAAAAAGAAAATGTAATGAAGACGCCGAGCGTAAGCGCAATTATTAAATAAAATGATCGCGGCGATAAAAGTTAAATACAACAAACCCGACAATTACATCGATAATCTTAAAACTAAGACTAAATCCCACAATTAGT
The DNA here is from genome assembly GCA_039766575.1 of Serrognathus titanus. NCBI lineage: Eukaryota > Metazoa > Arthropoda > Insecta > Coleoptera > Lucanidae > Serrognathus > Serrognathus titanus. Next base: position 12,065,407 of record CM077914.1, read on the forward strand.
ATTCAACAAATACGCCATTAAGTGTAGCAGATTCATAAATCAGGAGAGCGATCGACTGGCAGAGCACGGTGTAATACCAACCTTACATGGTGCAAGTATCTCAGGTCTCCACGGTTGGCTGCCTGCTCCGTGCTTACAAATTGTGTCCGCTTGCTTTATGCATACATGAACTATTGTTTATTATTTTTAAGTTTTTAGCCCGAGCTCAAATATGAATTATCGCTGTATACTTAACTCATATCCCGTGGAAACCGACATGTATTGGATGTTGCTGGGCATAATTTTTATTTTGTTGCTTTTTCTTTTTTTTTACTTACTGCATTAATGCTGCATGTATCTACTTTCACATGCACAATCATTTTAATATTTTACTTTTGCATTGATGTTGTTTTTACCATCCGCGCAAAAAAAAAACTTTGTGTAGCTAATTTTTAAACTAGCGTTTCATTGAATACAGAGTCTTCAGAAAATCAAGAAAAAAATGTATAAAAGTGCGTAGGAACATTAAACGAGTGTTACCTCGCAGGTTTGCTATAGATTATCAGTAATAAGAAGCACGAAAGTTGTGCTTTTAGGAAATTTTGAAGTAACTAACGTCCTACTTCTTACCTAATTAGTAGGTAATAATAATAAAATCTCATTACTTCAATGATAAACAAATAGAAACTCGTGTGCATATTAAATTTAAAAAAATATTAAGTATTTGAGTATACTGTCAGATGTTCCATTCCATGCAATACCTAAACAAGTATTATTTATGCATGTAGCTGTGCTTGACATATTTACGAAACAAATCATAATGCGATTATATCCCTATCACATGTAATCAAAAGCATGAAATAATAATTTAGAATGGAAGTAAGAAAACGTGATATAACATACGTACGGTACACACGTTCATTTCGTAAATGGAAAAATTAACGTCCGCATTATCATAAATTTTCCTTAGCATTTTGTCGTTGAAAAGCATGCATATATCATGATAATGAGCAGCGTATACGTTAACCTATTATTATGACATTTATATTTAACGTGTAACATATTTAATAAAGTTCCTAACAATAAATCTCACTGTGCTATTCCGCTTGCTCTTTGTAATCCTAAATGCCATCTCGATTACACGAAGAGGTGTTTATGCATGTCCTTACGCATTTCCAATTTTAGATTAATAATTGAATTCACGCTATAAGTAATTATGGAATTCGCAGCGAGAATTAAAAAAAAATAAAATAAACAATAAATTATTTTAATTAACGAAGTTAAATATTATGCACTGCGCCCGACACATATTTTTTGTATGACAGCTACGTATAATTGGATGAAAATGGAACAAATCCTGTATGTGGATAAGAACGACCATAAATTATACTACATTACTCTTTATTGGTTTTATTTACTTACACGAACACCTGCTGTGATTTTAAACCTTCTATTATGTCAGATGCCATTACCGTCAGTTATGGTTAACTACCTAATTAAAACCAGTTAATTTGTTAGAGTTCATTTTAAATATAATATTAGAAGCCCTCCGAAGTAATTCAAAAATATAAGCGGTAAATTAAAATTAATAATGCCATCTCATTACTTCTATTACAAAAGTTTTGCACCTACTTGTAATCAGGTGATGCGATCAAACATAAACTATTTGTAGATTTTATAAGTCATACAATCATTGTTTTAAAAATTATCATTCAAGTTAACTCAACATCAAAATGTTTGCTCAAATAATTTCGTTTCATCATTTAAGCCCCAAGCTCTCTGCACTTGCCGGGTGACGTTAAACCTGGCTTCTTATATTGCTTGCTGAGGTCATGACCAAATTACTACATCTTTTCTCCTTCGTCATTTGTCCTACGATCCCAATTCATAACATTTAGCAAAGACGGATGTTAGAAAAGTTAGAAATAAGCAGTGGTGAGATGATATGATGACAACCCAGCAACAAAAGTAAAGAAAAACTGAAGAGGGCGTGAAGGTGGATCCAAAAAGATAACTGCAATCGGACAAAGATAAAAACGAAGGTATCATAAGTCGAAGGGGCCAATAGGTATGATGACAACAATCCAAAAAGAAGGCTCTTACAAAGGAAGTAAAAAAGAATCGAAATACCTAAACTACGTCGGGAGGAGGGCGTGAAGGAAGATCCAAAAAGGATAAATGCAATCGTTCAAAAATAGAAACAAAGATATCATTAACTCCAAAAAATCGGGAAGTCCAGTAGGTATGATGACAACAACTCAGAAAAAAGGCTCTTACAAAGAAAGTAAAAAAGGATCAGGAGACCCAAATTCCGTTGAATGAAAGGCGTAGAGGTTAGATTACGATCATGAAGGAATTATGTAGGTAAATGCTGTACACGAGATCTACCTGTTGGAGGGTCCCAGCCAATGAGGTATCAGCCAAAAAGCGCGAGATCCACATGCTGGCTCAAACTGGTTAATTTCTCATTAAATCCGACTGACAATTAAAATTATTGTTTTACTATTACATTTTTTTTATTTAACCACCTACAGTGTTGTTATTATTAGAGAAATTAAGAGCTATGTAAAAATGTAATTGAATTTTTTTCCGAACTAAATTCACTTGCAGATTGTAGATTTTGTTAATAATCAAAATGTTTGCTCAAATAATTTCTTTTCACCATTCAAGCCTCAAGCACTCTGCATTTGCCGGATGGCGTTAAAGCTGGGCTCTTATATTGCTTGCTAAGGTCATGACCGATCCCAGTTCGTAACATTTAACAAAGGCGGAAGTTAGAAAAGTTAGAAATAAGCAGAGGTGAGATGATATGACGACAACCCAACAACGAAAGTAAAAAAGAAATCTAGAGGGGGCGTGAAGGAGCATCCAAAAAAGATAAATGCAATCGATTAAAAATAAAAACGAAGGCATCATAAGCTCGAGAAAGTCGAAGGGATCAATAGGTATGATGACAACAATTCACAAAGAAGACTCTTACAAAGGAAGTAAAGAAAAATCGAAATACCCAAACTACGTTGAGAGGAGGGCGTGCAAGAAGAGCCAAAAAGGATAAGTGCAACCGGTCAAAAATGAAAGCGAAGGCATCATAAGTTCCAAAAAGTCTGGAAATCCATAGGTATGATGACAACAGCTCAGAAAGAAGGCTCTTACAAAGGAAGTGAAGAAGACTCGAAATAAAAGCGAAAGGGTCATAAGCTCCAAAAAGTCAGGGAGTCCAGTAGGTATGATGACAACAACTCAGAAAGAAGGGTCTTACAAGGGAAGTAAAGAAGGATCAGGAGACCCAAACACAGTTGAATGGAAGGCGTAAAGATTAGATTACGATCATAGAGGAATTGTGTAGGAAAATGTTGTACACGAGATCTACCTGGTGGAGGGTACCAGCCAATGAAGTATCAGTCAAAAAGCACGAGATCCACGTACTGGCTCAAACTGGTTAATTCTTCATTAAATCTGACTGACTTACAAACTGGGGACACGCAGAAAAAGCCAATTCGGATGAGCCAGACTGAATCCGAGCTAAGAGAATTATATTTCTCACATAGAACTCACACGTACTAGAAAGGGATTTGAACCTACACCTAATAGTTTCCCCATCAAACGTCAAGACCGTTGACAGCGGGTTCAACCAACTTGGCTATGCAACTACTAAATAAATAAACATTGAAATATAAAAAAAAAAGCGCGTTAGGGGTTCGAATCCGATGAATCCAAACTGAAGCCAGGAGTCTATGTAAGCCGACTTAGTTGTTTCAACCAAGTTTTAACAAGATAGTATGAAAGTGGAATTGAAATTTAAACATTATTTTATGCCAGGCAGGTATAAGAGGACGCCCATAGTTTTCCAGTTGTCCATATAAATAAATAGCAGCTACAAAGCTTCCAAATTCTCGAGTTGTAGCACACTATACTACTACTACATATTTTACGTTGGTTTGTTTTATTCTTGCAAAATTTTGATTAGGCTTATAATCCCTGAAAGATTTTGATTGGACAATCAGTTATGAGCCGATAAACAATTGACATAATGGCGGATAGGTGTAATGGAACGAATTTTAATTTTTAATTAAGTCTTGCTTTTTTTTGTGCAAAAGAGAATTTATTAAAATTATAGTAATTGTTTTAATTCTCGTTTCATTTTATGAGAAAATTTTAGGAATTCTACGGTTCTTAGAACTATTGACTAAAGAAATGTAGATTCCAGTTTACATCTGTTTTGTGAAAATGAAAATTCCCGAAAAAGTTTTATTGGGCCGATTGTCCCTGAGAGATTTTGATTGGACCAATAGGGTACGAGTCGATAAACAACTGACGTAACGGTTGACAAGTACAATGGAATTAAATTTAGTTTTTAAGTAATTTTTGCTTTTTTATGCAAAAACGAATTAATAAATTGTAGTATTCGTTTTACTTTATGAAAAAATTGAAGAAATTCTTAAAACTATTGATTGGGACGCATATGCCTGAGAGATTTTGATTGGTCCAATCGGTAATGAGCAGATATACAATTGACATAACGGTTGACAGGTGTAATGGTATGAAATTGAATTTTTTATTAATTACTGCTTCTCTTTTATACAAAAACGAATATGCATCAACAAATTATAATATTGTTTTAATTTTAGTTTTAATTTATGAGAAAATTGAGGGAATTCATCAATTTTTAAAACTATTGACTTAAAAAAATATAGATTGCAATTTATATTTTCCATCCAAAAAGGAAATTCCTGAAAAATGTTTGTTTGGGACGATTGTCCCTGAAAGATTTTGATTGAACCAATCGGTTATGACCGGATAAACAATTGACATAACTGGTTACAGGTGTAATGCAACGAAATTTAATTATTAATTAATTATTTTTTTTAAAGCGTATATTGTGAAAGTTCTCATGAACGGACACCGACGGTTCCAACTTTCTTGTCCGCTTATAAGAAAGCGAAGTAATACCCAAAATGTTGGTCCAGAAAAATTGTCCGTTCATGATAGACGTCCGCTTATGGGAGCTGTATAATATTTATTTTCAATTTCGTTTCAATTTATGAAAAAAATTGGGAATTCATGATTCTTAAAACTCTTAACTTAAAAAAAATGTGTATCGCAGTTTATATTTTACGTCCTTTTAAAAAAAACGGAAATTTCTGGAAAATTTTGATTGAATGATTTGAAATTTTAATTTTAATTAATTCTACCTTCTTTTTTATACAATATGTATTAATCAATTATAATACTCCTATTTGTTTTAATTTTCGTTTTAATTTATGAAAAAATATTGGGAATTCCATAAACTATTGACTTAAAAAAATATAGATTACATCCGTTTTGAAAAAAAGGAGCTTTTGATTGTGTCGATCATCCCCGAGAGATTTTGATTGAACCAATGGGTTACGAGCAGTTATCAATCGTTATGCCAATTGTTGTTGGCATAACGATTGATAGGAATGAAATTTTTCATTAATTCTTGTTTTTTCTTGTTTATGGCAAAGTGAATATGAATAAATTAGCAATCATTTTTTATTTCCGTTTTAACTAAAAAAAATTGGATATTATTCAATTCTTCAAACTATCGATTTATAAAAAATATAGATCGCGTTTTATATTTTACATTCGCTTTTAAACAAAAGAAATTTCTGGATAATTTTAATTGGGCCGATCATTCCCAAGAGACTTTGACTGTTTCAAATGGTTACGAACAGAATGAATAATTGTTGACATAACAGTTGGCAGAAACAATATTAGTTTTTAATTAATTTTTGTTCTAATTTATATCAAAGAGAATAAGAATATACTAGCAAATATTTTTAATTTTCCTTTTCATTTAAGAAAACATTTTAGAAATTGCGCTATTCTTAAAACTATTGAATTAGCAAAAGCGTAGATCGCGTTTTAAATTTTACATTTGTTTTGAAACAAACGGAATTCCTGGATAATTTTGATTAGCTCAATTGTTTTCAGTAGTTTTCATTACTTTATTCGACATAGTCCAGAAGATATTAACAAGAACAATCGATTTTGAGCAACTTTACAGATAACTATCATGTTATTTTAGATTTAAATATTTTGTTATAATAATTAACCTACATACTTTTTGAAAAAAAATTATTTAAATAGCAAATTATGTCCAAATAAGTGATTTGATAAAGGGAGGCCTTGAAAATAAGACGTAAGCCCTAATTTGTAGAAAACTGTGCGAGAAAGTTGGGGGAATTCATTCAAGATTCCTCGCAGAATTAATAATTTATTTTTTTCTGGATTGCATTGCAATGACCTTTCCCATAAAAATATTGCAAAAATTGCACAAAAATATTGATTATTCACTAATGTAGGTTAAGTCAAACTGTCAAGTTGACATCTAAATAAGTAAGATGGTAGGAACCGCAGACAACCGTTTTCTTCTCCATTGCCTACTCTTATCAAAAAGTTATTTGAACATATTCAATTTACAAGTTTATAATTTTTTATTTCTTTTAAATTTATAATTTTATAAAACAGATAATATTAGCGTCTCTGTTCTGCTTTAGAACTTAGTTTTTCAAGCATCACCACGAGCACGTCTGTATGTATGGAAATAGTTTAAGAAGTGAGTAGGATAGGAATTAATCTATCAATGTTTATTTTAAGATTACTATGCTAATATTGTTGTTAATGTAATAATTAATTACGTAATTAGTTTAATAATTTAAGTGATTCACGTGTATAACAAAAAAAAAGTTTATTTCTTTGAGGATTCATTCATTCAGTGGTTTCGACAGTATACAATTGTTACGGTTGAAAATTGCTAAACCTTAGAAACTGTTAGATTAAATCCGTCCACAGACTTTTGTAAGAAATTCCCGTTCTACGTTACATTCATTACATCTGTAGTACCTGTCTAAACTGCAAAGTCATACTTTTAAATAGTTAATTTACTAGTCAATTAATGCGAAAAAGTTTATTTTCTATAGTGACCCACAATTCTCATCCTCGTCAACAATCATGTGTACGTATGTGAAACTAAAAATATCACTTATTACTTTTTTACTAAATTCTTTTCCTCACTTCTACAAGGAAGTCTAAAAACTCTAATGATGATACCACCAAGCGGCCTAGAAAAAGTTTATTTTATAAAATATCCTATTAATTTAATTTTACGTTGAATCTCGTAACAAAAACATAATTACAGATGTGGAATAATCGACGATAAAACTTTTCAATTTTCAGCTTGCAATCATATGAGGAGAAGGAAGAGGAGGGCAGTGGAAAAGCAAGCAGAAATGATCTCTTCTTGCTGATTACGGAGCATGTAAGTACAAAAACACTTCAGAATTACTGCGCAACTAATATTTCTTAAGAAAGTTCCACTCGACAATAAAACAACAATTCATGGCGGTAACATATTCATCATTTACATAATGTAAGCGGAGCGTTCCGTTCTAGAATAAAGACACATAAGTATAAGGGCCGTTGAAATACTCAGCGTGTATTGTGCTATCTGGATGATATTGTCATTCGCGGTTCTGAAACGCCGAGTTATAACACACTTCAAACTACTCTAATGTGGGTATGAACGACGGTGTGCTTTAATCAATTATCTGTCTGAATCCATTCGGAATTTAAAGCGTGAAACATACATATATGCATTATTCTAAACAGACATGTGTCTTCGGAAAGTTGCCATGTTCAGGAATATATCAAGGTGACTGACGTTACACGGGCTTTATTTTTCGTCTTCAAGCGAATGACAGCTCTGATCTATTAAAACGTATCAGCTATTCACGAGGATAATTAATTTCAGAAATTACATTCTCATCGTGTAACGATACACATCCACCTACCAATCAAGGATACTTATAAAATATATCGAAGTGACATTGTCAAATTAGAACAAATTTGCATGAGAATCTCATGAGACAACAAAATCATCTGGACACTGACTACCGAAAAATTTGATGAAGCTTACTGACGTCATTAATCAATCGCAAAATGTAAATGACGAATTACGTGCAACTCACACAAATCGCACAAGCGAGGACATTTGCACGTAACTTTACGCTTGCTTGTAATAAGATCTACGTAGCCGCATTACATTAAATTGACGGTAGTCGAAATTGCTACTGTCATCGCTGATTATTTTGAACTTGAATAATAAGGTAATTTTGAGCTCTTTAATAATAATTAAATGTGGTCGTGGATAAAGTATAGTACAAAACTCGAGCTGTAAAACAATTAGCACTTGTGCATATTATGGCATTTGCAGCTCTCGTTATATAATATACTACATATTTAGGATCACTAATCATTACAGACATAATAGTTATGTTTCATTTACAAATTTAAAAGCGCAAAAAAGCATCCAGTAAGACGGTCACAAACGCAACAGCATGCAAACAAAATTAAGATGGTAAATGCTTCGCCTCTGAATAAATGAGAATTTCTTTTTGAAATTTTGAAACTAGAATTAAGAAAAACGAAGAACAAGCGAAAAGCAACAAATTGATAAAACAAACAATTTATTCTACGTTAATTAACCAAAGAAAAAACAACGGAATACGGTTAAAAATAGCGACATAATCGTCAATTGAAACAAAGATAATGAAAGCAAAAGAAAAAACTACAGAGAAAATCGATGAGACACGAAAAACAGTCAACAAAAGAAAAGTGGAAAAGGTAGAGAGAATACAACCTCAAAATATGAAGTGTGATCTAAGAAGAAAAGAAAATCTACGATTCTCCAATAGAGTGTAAGGTAAGAAAACCAACGGAAAGTAAAGGAAGATTCTTATGTTATTCAGAAACGTAATTCGACAAAACAAAAGCCAAACAAACAACACGAAAATACTAAGACTGCATTGTACAAAAGCTTTAAGCCAGGATTAAATTTAATCCTAAATTAGAATATAACAAACGTTATGATGGGCAGCATTCTGAGTGTCACATTCTAACTTAGGCTTAAATTTAATCCTGGTTTAAACCTTTTATACAAGGCAGCCTAAGAATGTAATCCAAAAACAAAAGAAGATCCATCATTTCCAAAATGAAAAACCAACAGAAAGTAAAAGAAGAGACTTTGCCCAACGCCTATATTATTTCCCAAAAAGTAATTCGACAAAACAAAATGAAATCCGATAATATGATAAAAGAAAGTCAACGATTCTCCAAGAAGAGCAATGAATGTAAGAGAATATTAAAAAAGGAAAAGTAGCAACTGCCTCAATCGATTATCTTGTTCCAAAAAGTAATTCGAACAAAACTAAAACAAAAAAATAAAAGAAGGTCGACGATTCTCCAAGAAAGTGTAAGAAAATATTTAAGGACACAATAGAAAGTAAAAGTAGAAACTTTGCCCAACACCTATGTTATTCCAAAAAGTAATTCGACAAAAGAAAGGCCAATAATGTGATCCAAAAATAAACGAATATCAATGACTCCCCAAGAAGAATAATGAAATCTGCGAAGTGTAAGAAAATTTTTAAAAAAACAGAACGTAAAAGAAGAAACTGCGCCAAGCGTCCATGTTAATCTGAAAATAATTTGACAAAAGAAAAGAGCAACAAAACAAACAACACGAAAATATTGAGAATTTAATCCAAAAACAAAAGAAGACCTTCGTTTCTCCAGCTCCAGAATAAAACTCGTCAAATGATACAAGGATGATAAGGAAGCCAAAAAAGAAACCTTCAAAAATCAATAAGACACGAGAAAATAAACAAATGGAAACCGGAACAATCAGTATGCAAATATAAACAAGAAATATAAAATATAAAAAGCAGCAGAAGAAGTAGAAGTAGAAACTGCACCCATCGTCTGCGTTACTTCAAAAGTAATTCGACAAAACAAAAGTCAAACAAACAACACGAAAATATTATCTAAATCTAAAATCTAATCTAAAGGTAAAAGAAGATCGATGATTCTCCAACGGACCATAAAAAAAAATAAAAGCCAACAGAAAATAAAGGAAGAAACTGTGCGTAACGCCTGTGCTATTCCAAAAAATACACGACAAAACAAAGCAAAAAAAAAAACTAAACAAATCACATGAAAATATGTAGAATGTAAACCGAAAACAAAAGATTCTCCAACGAAGTGTAAGAAATCAAAAGAGAAACCAAACAGACCACACGAAAATATGTAAATTACAAACCAAAAACAAAAGAAGATCGACGATTCACCAACGAAATGTAAGAAACTTAAGAGAAAACTGTAAATAAAATAAGAAACTGCAGGAAACACCTATGATATTCTAAAAAGATAATTGGAAAAAAAACGAAACAAACAACATGAAAACATGAAGAACTGGTCTGAAAAGAAAAGAAGATCAAAAATTCTCCAACGGAGCAAATAAAAGAATAAACTACGTCCAACGCCTCTATTATTCCAAAAATAATTTGATAAGAAAAACGAAAGAAATTTCAAACAAAAAGCAATAAAAGGGAAAGAAAGAGAGGAGATTTTTTAACAGTCTTTTGGAAAACAGTTGACGTTCGTTTGTTTTTCTTTCATTATATCCAAAGTATTGCGAGGTTGTTTGCTTTAATTCGTTTCTTCTAGAATTATTATTTGTGGTAGATTCTTTTATTCTTCCTCTACCGTATGAAATTCCCTCTTTTGTTTCGCGTGCATGTATAGTTCTGTATTTCGTTCTATGTTTCAGTTGATTTTAGAATCGTCCTCCTATTGATCGTCGATCTCCTTTTGATCTCTGTGCTTTGGTTCTTGATTGCTAAATTCTTTTCTCAAATATTTTTTTCCATTTTTGCGCCACTTGTAAGTAACAATAATTAAAATAAAGGCAAATTGTTGTTTGTATGTAAGGGGGATCCTACTCTGTCGCACCCACTGCACTGATTGTTATGCCACAGAATAAAGCGATAATCTTAGTAAAATTTGTTTCTCCTCCCTAACAGTTTTTTTTTAATTTATGAATTTACTGAATTATTCTGTGAAATATCGATTGCCTGGTGTTTTTATTTATTTTTTAAAATGTGTATTAGTCTTTTATTTATTTTTTAATATGTGTTAGATATTTATTAGTTATCTTGTAATTTTGTTATTTTGTTCTTTTATTTTCCTTGTTTTGTTATTTTTTGCCGGTGTCTTTTCTATTTTATTTATGAATGTACTGATTTTTGGTGCAAAATTGATCGTCTTTTGTTTTTATTATTTAGTATTTTTTTAAAAACTCTATTATGTATTTCGTTTTTGCTTTGGCATCTTCTTTCCATTTATTTTTAATTGTCAATCTATTAAATTGTATTGTAAAATCGATAGTCTTTTGTTTGTGTTATTTTTCAAACATCACTCTTATTTATTTTCAAAATTTTGTTCATTTGTTTTTTTGTTTTTTTTTGCTAAATTATCCTGTGAAATCTTTTGTTTTTATATATTTTTTTTTAAATATGTGTGTATTAATTATTTTTTTAATTTGTTCATTTGTTTTCCTTGTTCAAAGGAAAGAAAGATGACAAAACAGAAAATAAGTGAACAAAAAAAAAATAAATAACATTGAAAAAATAAAATAAAACAAAAGACAATCAATTTCATGGCAATAGATTCATAAATTAAGAAAAAAAAAACTGCTAGGGCGAAGAAGTGACGTTTCCTCCCTTCCTTTTTTTAATTAATTTATTTATTTAAAAAAAAACTGGGGGGAAAGGTGGCATGACTACTGGGAAATCGATTGTCTTCTGTTTCTGTTTTATTTTTTCGATATTGTTAATTATTTATTTTCTTAATTTCGCTTATTTATTCTCTTGTTTTGTCGTCAGTTTTCCTCCCAAACGTTTTGCTTCTGAATTTACGAATCTACTGAATTGTACTGCAAAATCGATTGTCTTTTGTTTTTATTATTATTATTTCGTTTTGCTTGCTTTCTCGGCGTTCGTTTTATTAAAAAAATAATAATAATCTATTAAATAGCGTTGTAAAAATTGATTGTCTTTTGTTTTCATTATTACTCGTATTTATTTATTTTTTATTTTGTTCATTTGTTTTCTTTGTTTCACCTTTCCTGCCCAATAGTTTCTATATTTTTTTTAATTTAATGAATCTACTGAAATGTGCTGTGAAATTGGTTGTCTTTGGTTTTTATTTATTTTTTTCAAATTATTATTTATTTTTTAAATTTTCTTCATTTGTTTTCTTTGTTTTGTCACCTTGTCTTTTTTTTTAATTTATCAATCTACTGAACTGTACTGCAAAATCGTTTGTCTTTTGTTTTTAATATTTACTTTATTATTATTTTTTTTTATTTGCTTTATTATTATTATTATTATTATTAAATTGCGTTGTCAATTCGATTGTCTTTTGTTTATATTATTTTACAAATATTATTGTTATTTTTTTTTGTTTTGTCACTTTTCCTCCTCAACATTGTTTTTTAAATTTATGAATCTGCTGAATTATTCTGTGAAATCGATCGTCTTTTGTTTTTATTTTTTTAATACATATTATTGATATCTATTTTTTTTTAGTTTATTCATTTGTTTTCTTTGTTTTATCACTTTTCCTCCCTAACAGTGTTCTTTTAATGTATATATCTACTGGATAGATCTACTGGATTGGGAATACAAAATCGATTGTTTTTTTGTTTTTATTACATAATTCCTTTAAATTTTGTGTTTAGTATTTTTTTAAAAAACGAAATTGTGTCGTAAATGCGATCGTCTTTTGTTTTTATTATGTTCCGAATATTTATTTTTCTTTCATTTGTTTTTTTTTTGTTTTGCCACCTTTCCTCCCAAACAGTTTTTTTTTAATTTATTGAATTGTGCCGTAAAGTCGATTGTTTTTTTGTTTTTATTACTTTCTAAATATTACTGTTGTTTGTTATTTATTCATTTGTTTCTTTTTTGTTTTGTTACCTTTTTTCCCCACACAGTTTTTCTTTATTTATTAATTTATTGAATTGTGCTGTAAAACCGATTTCATTGAAAAACAAAATGTGTAGTAAAAACAATCGTCTTTTGTTTTTATTATATTGTATTTTTTTGTCATTTGTCTTTTTTTAGTTTTGTCAGCTTTCCTCCCAAACAGTTTTTTTTTTAAATTTATTGAATTGTGCTGTAAAATCGATTGTTCTTTGTTTTTATTACTTTCTAAATATTAGTGTTATTTGTTATTTATTCATTTGTTTCTTTTTTGTTTTGTTACCTTTTTTCCCCATACAGTTTTTTTTTATTTATTAATTTATTGAATTGTGCTGTAAAACAGAATTCATTAAAAAAACAAAATGTGTAGTAAAAACAATCGTCTTTTGTTTTTATTATATTCTAATTTCTTTTCATTTGTTTTTTCTTGTCAGCTTTTCTCCCAAATAGTTTTTTTTTTTAATTTATTGATTTGTGCTGCAAAATCGATTGTCTTTTGTTTTGATTACTTTCAAAATATTACTGTTATTCGTTTCTTAATTTTTTTTTTTTATTTATTTTTTCATTTTTTTTTGTTTTGTCACCTTTTATCCCAAACAATTCTTTTGTTTTTATTATATTCTAAATATTTTCTTTTTCATGTAGCTACTTAGCGAGTTCAGTAATGACAATAGCCACTTTAAATATGGAAGAGCAGCATCACACAACCATAACATCGTGTATTCAAATAAACATGTGGTCAAGTCATTTTTATGACTTTAAGTCATGAATTATAAATATGTTATGGTAAATATCTTATATTTCTGTTAGTTGTTGATGATGGACAAAAAACCATTGCTTTTTCAATTCATTGATTAATTTGTATCTACTCATTCTTCCCATATTGTCATATCTATCCTATTTTCAGTTTTTTCTTTTTGCTTTTGCTTTGCTGACTTCTTTCCTAGATCAGATTAATTTTTTCTTCGATTTTTTCTTGCGAGGTTCTCAAACAAATAATTACATTGAGTGAAAGATGCAGTAAGATGGAGCAAAACTAGAAAGAAAGTGTGAGAGCATGTGAGCAGATTCGGAAAAGAACATACACTAGTCGAAATAGAAGGCATCCTAAAGTTGTGGCACATTTATAAAACGTATTTCAAGAAATCATTTCAAGATAAATAATTAGGTTGCTTTAAAAAGTGTAAAAATTTTTCGACATCCTTCCTCGGTGCGATCTTGTTATATGTGACTCTCGATTCGTGATTTAAGTTGCAATTGGACTAAATTCTTATGATCAGGCAACAAAAGTTTGGATTCAATTTGCTATATTGTAATTGAACCGTAAATAAATTTTCCCCGCCAAGAAATCCAACGACGAAACGAAATAACTAGTTCACAAGTTGAAATCACGAAACCTGCAAGCGGCGCGGACTCGGAAGAAAAAGCAATAAAAATTAACATGTAACGAAATCAATAAATTGTAGTTACATAAGTCACATATAACTTTTTAAATATATCTCGGCTAGAATAATTTAAGCATGCAGAGAAGTGCCAGTCCCGAGCCAGCACGGCCCATGATAATTGCATGTTTTAAACAAATTTAGTCGGCAGGTTAATTTGTATGAAACGTAAACGGATCCACTCATCTGACTATTGTTAATCCACATCTCTCTTTCCTTGTCTGGATTGTTTGGTGGTGATTTGGGGAGCGAGAGAGACGCAAACTGCTACGCCAGACTTCTTGATGGTGTTCTGAGTAATTTAGTGCAGTGATCGGGAACATTCACTAAACGTTTTAACTGCTAATAACATTAGTTCGATAACGGTGCATAGGAACAAACATAGTAGTTGATATTATTTTTATTATTGCACGTAATTTCGCAATTATTTCGAATTCTTCAAACTGGTTCACATACCGTCTCTCTATACACAGGGTATAATCGACTAAGTTTCACGTAAGCTCTTCATCACCTAAGAGAATGAATTCTCCAATTATCAACTTAAATTCGCATCCAGTGCTTCTCAACCGTCTTTTGTAAAAAAATAAACGTAGATTTTTTCCATAGTTATTATTGACCGTAACTTTTCTTTTCTTGTGTATTAATAATACTTATAATAAGTGAAACTTATATCATTACGCACTGGATAGGAATAACAATATACAGGATGGACTGAATCCTTGGCGTTTTTTTTTTAGGGGTTGGGTTGGGCAATTTACTAAGCTACTTTCCTCCTTTGAAGGATCCTTTATTTATGGCAAGATGGACATTTTCATATACTTGTAGTATTTTTTGTAAATCTCTGTATGTACAACAATAATAACTGCAGGAATGATTTCTATGAAAAACAGAAACTTCTGTGCCAAATTGGGGTGGTAGCGTATATAAACGGAAATGCAGCAAACGTTCCAAAACAATGGAGCGCATAAATTTAAAAAATTGATTGAACATAGATGCCTCTAAATATAGCCCATTTGTTCGAGTGTAAATCACAGGCAGATTGTCATTTAACAAATACTGTGCCCGTCATAATGAATACCCAGGTAAAACACGCATACCTGCCAGTATCTTTCTCTCGCATAGTTGAGCGCATCACATGTTCACCTGTCGGGGTGATGTATGGACGCAACATTGGCGCCACGCCACCCCGTGACGTCACCCCTGCATTAGCACCCTCACGCTGCCCGACAAATACCTGCAAAAAGGAACAATGCACTTTACAACCAGCACTTAAACCTATAAAATATAACTTAGCATTATCAGAATTCTGCCACACATAAATGTCCGGACTTGTTCACTATTTTCGACATTCCCAAAACTTTCTAGTGAATAATAAATAAAAACTGTATGCAACGAGGACGTAACATGCAGTAAATGTGGCAAACAGGACAAGGCTAATTGAGGTAGAATCAATTACTTTGTTCAAAACATTGGCCGCGTTATACATGTCTTAAATGCACTGTGATAATTAAACTTTCCCATTACGTGAAAATTAAGTTACTAACAGGCGGGTCAATAATGCAATAACCAAAATTTAATTGTAGGTAATTGAAACTCAAATAGGTACTTACCTGCTCGATACAAGTTCGTTTCGTCATTCTTTACGCGTTTAGAACAAGTGTGAAGGTCATTTGATTTCTCCTGTTTTTTTCTCATCTCTACCTTTTTCTCGCTCTCTTTGTATTTTTCTAATTTTTTATTGTATTTCTGATTTCCACTCTCTTCAATAAATTGACCTTTTCTTATTCTGTTACTGCCTCCTTTAGTTACTATTAAGTTTATGATTTCTTTTTTTTTATTACGTTATTACTAGAAATCCTTCCATTTTGATTTTCCTTGCCTTTTTTCAACTGCAATCCTTTTGTCTTTCTTTTGACTCCTGCCCAATACTTTGGTAATTTGGGTAATATTGCTGCTGTAAGTAGAAATGTGAGTGAAGGGAGTAAAAGCCAAAACCTCATGTTGTTTATGCGTGGAAATGCTATGTCAGGGGTAAAGTGAAAGAGATGATCCGAACCTCTCTATTCCACGTCGTTCTCAAGAACTTGGCCTTTCTCAGACGAGTATGTGGAGAATTTTGCATGCAGATCTCCATTTGAAGGTTTATAAAGTTCAAATCATTCAAAACCTGAAGCCAAATGATCATCGTTTACGTCGAAATTTCGCGAACTGGGCTCTTGAGCAGTTGGAACCCGATCCACATTTTGCAAAAAAGATATTGTTTTCCGATGAAGCCCATTGTTGGGTCAATGGGTTTGTAAACGAGCACAACTGCAGAATTTGGGCTGATGACAATCCTCGAGTGATTCACGATTCACCTTTTTATCCTGACAAGGTCACCGTTTGGTGCGATTTTTAGGCTCACGGCGTGATCGGATCTTATTTCTTTGAAGACAATAAGGGAAATCGTGTTACTGTTAATGGTGAGTGGCACAGCAATATGTTAACTGGATCTTTGGCCTGAACTGAGAAATGTCGACATAAACAATTTTTTTTTCAGCAAGACGGAGCGACGTGTCACACATCTCGTCATTGCTTTATTGCAACATTTCGTAAAATGCTAATGTCAACTGACCACCAAGATCATGTGATCTCACGCCCTTAGATTTTTTTCTTATGGAGTCATGTGAAATCTCTGGTTTACAAAAGTAAACCACAAACTATTCCCGACCTTAAACGGAACATTCAACGCACTATTACAAACATACCACGCGATATGCGTGAAAGAACAGTCGCAAATTGGGCCTCCAGAACGCATTCAGTTAGACAAAGTCGAGAAGGACTTTTTAAAACATGACATTGATTGTTCTTCAAAATAAAATAAAGATTAACTTGTAATGTCTCATTTTAAAGTTCTGGCGCACTAATTGGAAAAATTGGATTGCACGCGAAAATGGTCACACCTACAATAACTTATGTGGTTTTGGTTTGGTGACCAGCAGAAAATCACCAAACTTAGACTGGGCAAGGCATAACGGGGATGATGTGTACAACGACCACCTATCCAATGAAGATACTTTTAGACTCTCCTCCCTGATAATGGGAGAGGCAAGACAAGGAATTCACAGGCTGCAGAATTTACGTCACCCATTTAACAAGGGCACGGGTCGCGCAAGTATCATCACCAACATAATGAGGCTTTCACTCGATAAGATGTCAGACCATATGGCTCCCAAATTCAACTTAAACTTGCTGTTCAAGGTTAATATTAATGAATCTGTTTAACATCATGAACCTAGACTGGACATTCCTCCTGGGTGCAGAATAGAGTCTAAAGTATAGGGCATAGACCAAAGGAGAAGTTTGCTTCCCGTTGGGCCAATTTGTCTCTGTTTTTTAAACAAAATTAGGAGGGCTTACTCTAATAAGCAGATCTTCATTTTAGTCGATGTCAGGCTTTGAAGGCTTTATTAATCTCAAAGATTCCATCCAAATTACTGCCCACAGCAGCAGAGTTCCCAAGGTTAAGATCTAGCGGAGCACAACTGCGTAGATTCCACGCCATTGGAGCATTAGCAGTACGGAATGGGGCGATGAATTAGCCAAGTAGGGTATGGCATAGCTTGGTGTTGAACATGCCCTAGGTGTAACTGGGGTCGCTTTTTCAAAGTCTGGATAAGCGAGGATCATGTCGTAGCAAAAGCTTCCTTAGAGGTTGTCGCAAAAAGAGGGCTGCTTCTGGACAGGGTGTAACTCAAGGTCACCACATGATTACTAACAGGATACTTGACTATTAAGGAAGATAATAATATTTTCTTATTCTGTTACTGCCTCCTTTAGTTACTATTAAGTTTATGATTTCTTTTTTTTTAGTATTACTAGAGATCCTTCCATTTTGATTTTCCTTGCCTTCTTTCAACTGCAATCCTTTTGTCTTTCTTATTGACTCCTGCCCAATACATCCAGTCATTTCCCTTAAAGTTTATCTTTTTTTTTTCTTTTATTCCCCCTATTGCCACATAACAATTAGTAAGAGAAGCTAGTGGTTTGTACTGAATCCAGAATTTTGAGCCTAAATCAAGGCTTCCAATGAATACTTGTCAATTCAAGGGGTGAGTAGCATTTTAATACGCTTGAGGTATTTGTTGTTGAAATTAAAAGTATTTAAGTGATTACGTTGTTCACCTTTTGTGGTGCAGCCACAAAATACCAGCTTCAGAATAATTTAACATTTCCAATTAAATCTAAAGCTAATAACATGTTTCCGCGGCGTGTGATCGTTTCCGCGATTGCACTTTTCACCGCTGGGTGTTTCTTTTTTTTTGCAAAACCCAATCGTCGATAAAATTCCCTACATGTAGTCAAACATCGTCGAAACCTCGTTCCGACCGATTTCAGGTATGCGAATGCGTGTGGAATATGCGAATTCCTGGGAAGGCGCCTGCAAGTTCCTCGCTTCCCCGGTCTTTTCCTATGCGGACTCCTAATATGGGTCTATTCACTATTTCCACGGTCCAATGAGCTATTACCGCTGTCTTGCTGAATAATGGATTGCATTTCGCTAAGCGTTCTTGTTGTTTTAGTGTTTCGGGCATTATTTGTTCTACGATGTGTGCCAAATACTTATGTATGTACATCTACGTACTGTTAAGTTAGAAAAAAATCAATCACCAATGTCTGTACATTCACATAAAAGCTCCTCCACCAAAACAATTTCATAAAAAAATTGGCAATTACTTCAAGTGTATTAAAAAGTTTAAATTACGCTATCGAAACTGCTGCTTATACAGTGTGTAATCGAATAAGTTTCACCATTGCTAATGCACAAGAAAAGAAGAGAAGCTATGACATATAGGGTGAAGGTTGTTAATAATTCGGGAAAAATCTATGTTTACTTTTACAAAACACGTTCGAGAAGCACTAGATGTGATTTAAATGCCCCTCGCTTGTCAATTATGATTGATGTTTTGTTTGATCCAAAAAATGTAACGTAAATTCGTTTTAAAATGTTTGAAAATGAAACCACATAGACCACTCGATTGATTTAATTGTTTGTGTTAAATATTATTGTATATCCTCATTTTAAAATATGGTACCTTTAGTAAGGTACGCCCATGCATGCAACAAACAATAATCTCCGGCATCGTTTGTAAGATAATTACAATTAGGATGAAACCGCACAAAGAAAACACAATTGTACCGGCACTTAAATCATTAAGTACAAACATGAGCGGTTACAGTTACAGAGTTACAAATAGGTCTCATATAAGCATAATTAACACTTTATTTAACACGTTTTCACAA
Organism: Serrognathus titanus; assembly: GCA_039766575.1. Lineage (NCBI taxonomy): Eukaryota > Metazoa > Arthropoda > Insecta > Coleoptera > Lucanidae > Serrognathus > Serrognathus titanus. Next base: position 12,084,956 of record CM077914.1, read on the forward strand.
TGAACGCCTCGAGTGGAGCGAGCCCGGCATGAAACGAGCCGGTGCAAATGCATGTGGCTGTACGACGTACACACAAAGCTTATAACGTCGAGAAGTGAGTATTTGTTGTACTTTTAATGGATAATTACAGGTAGCATAACGCAGTTTTACAAAGGTCTTGCACGTCGTTTCTGCGCCGTGTAATTACCAAGATGTGCATGTGAATCAGGAATGTTCCACAAGGAGATCTGCCTTGCAGTTTTCGATTTGTTGTTTGTGTATTCAAAAGAAAAAGTCTCAACAAACTTACCTATGTTATTTTGGATACATCAAAATAAATAATACATTATATTACAAGGAATAGAATGTAGACTTTTTTGATTAGGATAGACAAAACAAAGAAAAAAGATCATTCTACTACTCCGCTGAGTAGTAGTAGTAATGGCGTCATACTAATAGTTTTATTATTAGAAAGAGGGTTCGGGAAGGTAGTATACTGAGTCCACCTCTGTTTATTAAAGCATGTGCAAAATTGTAAAAGCAGTAAAACTATGAATTAAATTGAATATAGAAAGCATCACAATCAATTGGAATTAAAGATTGACACCAAAGCTTGCTAAGGGCGTGTAGAAAAGAAATATAGGAAAATGAAGGATAAAAGTAAATTAAAAATATATTTTCGTTAGATGTCATGTTTAGTTCAATACATTAATCATATCCAATATACATAATGAATACAATTAAACACGTGTACCCTATATGCATGTTAGAAACGAATAAAGAAATTCAATTATCGAAGCCTTGCTTTCAGCGAAGTGAACTGACGTGTTCGCCTTGTACAGTAAAATATTAATGACGTCATGAAGATCAGTGCACGTGACAGGTAGTCTTGATAAGACATATACACCGAAGTCCAGTCGACTAAGTTATAGCACAAGCCCACAAGTTTGCGAATGCAGGCGATTCGAACCGAACTTCCCATTTTTACGACAAACAATAATAATTAATAATGACACATTCCGAGGAATTTAAACCGAACGGGCATACCTTCCACGCATAATTAGCTGCAATTAGTCGCGGCTCGCGCTTTTTATCGCTTCCGCAGAAAAACTTCACGTGCTCGAATATCAGCGTCAACGAATGTGTGGGTTTTGACATGAACGAACGCAAAACGTGAGCCGAGATATCCATCACCATCATCATCCACTTTGCAGCGATCACGTTTAATCACAACTTAATTAATTATGGTGAATTATTTCTATTCTTGCAATTCTTTTGATGCTCAATAATTTTTTTATATTGATTTGGGTTCGGTGAAGTAGGCCTATCCAAATCATTTCAAAAAAGAAAACTTATGCGTCAGACATGAAGGACATTAGTAATTCGACTAGCAACAATTTGATGAACATTTACTTACAATCCTCCTTGTAAATATTGGCCCTACAATCCCCAGGTCTTTAACAGTCTTTCTTCTTCTCACTCAAATCCTTCTCATGATCTTAGAATCCGTTGTTGCGCACTTGCTATTTGTTCTTAGTATCGCTCAGTAAAGTATTTTTACAAGTCTCAAATTGACCAATTCAAAGAACTTGTAAATTCGAGGAAAAAGCCTTTTTCCATAATTTGCCATCATGAGCTATTCTTCTTTCATCTTTATCCCTTTTTCCATATGTAATTTTCTATAGGTCGTCCTCTGTCACGTTTTGGTACTGTATTACCTTTCCTATCGTTTAACTTAGCATGAATCTTTCATTCTTTGTTAAGCACTGTGTTCTAGCCTTACCATAATAATTCGTACAATGGTTAATTTTAAATTTTAATGAAGTCAAGGCAAATCGATATTGACACATTAGTAAAGGAAGCCTTTGTCGGTCGAAGTAAGGTACCTTGGAGTAATTTTTGACTCCAAACTCCAACCAGCACTTGGACAAAATCGTTAGGCGATAGGTAACCTACGACAGAACATGGAGCCTAAAATCAAGTAAAGGGTTTTCCAATTAGTGCGTCAGAACTTTAATGCCAAAAACAAGATTGCTTTGGAATGTAAATGGCAAATCTTGATAACAAATGAGTTCAGTACATTGCGTCAAATTAATGTGGACAGATTAACGATTCAACAGCGCTTAGAAATTATTCGTATTTACCATCAAAATGCATGTTCTGTTGTGAGAAGTTTAGGATCAACATAATCGACCAACCGAACGATCTCTTTATCGTTTAATTCAAAAGTTTGAACAAACTGGCTCAGTTCCAGATACGTCAACATCAGTACGTCCTTGGAGTGCCCGATCGGAGATCAATATTGCTGCTGTAAGTCAAAGTGTAAGAGATGATCCGAACCTCTCTATTCCACGTCGTTCTCAAAAACTCGGCCTTTCTCAGTCGAGTCTCTATTCCACGTCGTTCTCAAGAATTCGGCCTTTCTCAGACGAGTACGTGGAGAATTTTACATGCAGATCTCCATATGAAGGTTTATAAAGTTCAAATCACTCAAGACCTGAAGCCAAATGATCATCGTTTACGTCAAAATTTCGCGAACTGGGCTCTTGAGCAGTTGGAAGCCGATCCACATGTTGCAGAAAAGATATTGTTTTCCGACGAAGCCCATTTCTGGCTCAATGGGTTTGTAAACAAGCATAACTGCAGAATTTGGGCTGATGACAATCCTCGAGTGATTCGCGAATCAGCTCTTTATCCTGAGAAGGTCACCGTTTGGTGCGGTTTTTGGGCTCACGGCGTGATCGGACCTTATTTCTTTGAAGGCGGTGGTGGAAATCGTGTTACTCTTAATGGTGAACGGTACAGGAATATGCTAACTGGTATCTTTGGCCTGAACTGAGAAATGTCGACATAAACATTTTTTTTCAACAAGACGGAGCGACATGTCACACATCTCGTCAAACAATTGTTTTATTGCAACATTTCGAAAAATGCTAATGTCAACTGGCCACCAAGATTGTATGATTTCACGCCCTTGGATTTTTTCTTATGGGGTCGTATGAAATCTCTGGCTTACAAAAATAAACCACAAACAAATCCAGACCTTAAACGGAACATTCAACGCACTATTACAAACATACCACGCGATATGTGTGAAAGAGCAGTCGCAAATTGGGCCTCCAGAATGCATTCAGTTAGACGAAGTCTAGAAGGACTTTTTAAAATATAATGACATCGATTGTTCTTCATTTTAAAGTTCTGACGCACTAATTGGAAAACCCTTTAGTTGCACGCCAAAATGGTCAAACCTACAATAACTTATGTGGTTTTGGTTTGGTGACCCAAGATCAAGCAGAAAATTACCAAACTTAGACTGGGCAAGGCATAACGGGGATGATGTGTACAACAACCACCTCTCCAATGAATATACTTTTAGACCTTCCTCCCCGATAATGGGAGAGGCAAGACGAGGAATTCACAGGCTGCAGAATTTACGTCACCCATTTAACAAGGGCACGGGTCGCGCAAGTATCATCGCCAACATAATGAGGCTTTCACTCGATAAGACGTCGGACCATATGGCTCCCAAATTCAACTTAAACTTGCTCTTCAAGGTTAATCTTAATGAATCTATTTAACATCATGAACCTGGCGATTCCTCCTGGCTGCAGAATAGAGTCTAAAATATATGGACACAGACCAAAGGAGAAGCTGTGCTTCCCGTTGGGCCAATTTGTCTCTGTTTTTTAAACAAAATTAGGAGGGCTTACTCTAATAAGCAGATCTTCATTTTAGTCGATAGTCAGGCTTTACAGGCTTTATTAAGCTCAAAGATTTCATCCAAACTCGTGTAGGAACTTAATTATCTAGCGGAGCACAATTGCGTAGATTCCACAGTAGCAGCAACGAATGGGGCGATGATCTAGCCAAGTAGGGGTAGCTTGGCCTTGAACATACCCTAGGTGTAACTGGGGTCGCTTTTTCAGAGACTGGATAAGCGAGGATCATCGTAGCAAAAGCTTCCTTAGAGGTTGTCGCAAAAGTGTCACAAGGTCACTACATGATTACTAACAGGATACTTGACTGTTAAAGAAGATCTGTGGAGACTATAACTCAATTTGCTCACGTTCAAATTGTCAGACTAAATGCTTAGCGTACTAAATTCGAGTATTTCCAGAGTTTCATCATTTTTGGTCTCTTCCTTTTAGGACTGTTGATGAATGCAGTCATTTTAACATTTGATCTTTCACTTCGTGTCTGATTTGGACGTTTCCAATGTAGCACTAATGAAGAAAACGTCCATATGACATCCTCGATGGCTTCTGCAACCAATTGGTTACTTATTATATTTTTGGACATTCTCTTTTAAGATTGTCGATGGATGCAGTCGTTTCAACATTTGATCTTCTGCTTCATGTTGAGTTCGGAAACCCTTAAACGACACCCTCGATGATCACGGCTTCAACTTTTGCAGTCATTTGTTTGCCATTTTTGGGCCTTCCCTTTTACTATCGTTGATGAGTGCAGCGATTTCAAAAATTGTCGGGTTCGGAAATTTCCAATGTCACACTAATGCCGAAAACTTCATATGACATCCTTGAAGACCACGAATTCAACTTTTGCAGTCATTTCATCATTTGTTTGCCATTTTTGGACCTTCTCTTTTAGATTATTTCAATATTTCATTTACTGCTTCATCGGGGATTTGGATATTGGTAGTGTCACATTAACGGCGGAAACCTTCATCATTTGTTTGTCATTTTTGGGACTTCCCTTCTACTTCACGTTGGGTTCGGATATTTCTAATGTCACACTAATGGTGACATCCTCGAGGATGATGGCTTCAACTTTTGCAACCAATTCATTATTTATTGTCATTTTTGGTCTCTTTGTTTTAGGATTGTGTATGGTTGTAGTCATTTCAACGTTTGGATTCATGTCTCCACCGAAACTGAATATTATGAGGTATTGATTTTGATCGATTGTCCTCTATTTTGACATTAGTGACCTTGTAAAGATCTCATTTTTGTAATAAGTCGCCGAGAAAAATTCTTCAAATGCTCTAATTTTTTAAGTTAATCTATTGAAGCACGTGATTTCGTAAAAACACACAAATATTTTGCATTCATGTTTCTTAATAATCCTTCGCACTTCAGCAGTCATCTTGCTTCCGTTCAGTTTCTTGATAATATTTATAAAATAAATAAATCTGAGAACAGCAGAAGAAGACTTATGCAGAAAAAAAAACCTTGGTCGTACATGAACCAATTCGAGTTTCTGCAGGTGGGATCGAGCAAGTCGAGCGTGTGGCATGGAGCACTCGCTCATTTCCCATCAACAAAACACATCCTCATCTGACAGCAGCGACCACGACCGACTCGATGTCACGGATGGACGAACGGACGCGTACACTGGACATACGTGAAGCCCTGATGTGTGACGATCATTTACCGCATCATGTCTTTCCCCTGATGGAGTGAGACAGAGCGCGAGATTTCGGGAGGGACTTTTTGTCTCGTTTAATTGGAATCGGAAGGTATCAGCTTTCTTTGTTTTGCCGGGGGGCTTATGAGCTGACGCAGGTTTTGGCTTTTACATCTAATGTGATTCGTTTCGGTTTTGTCAAGGTTAATACACGTACGATCATTGAATTGTGTTAACATGACTTGAAAGTATCTCTCTGCTACTGCTTCCACACCATACCTAATTAACGTATCACTCGGATTACAAAAGCGTTGTTACTTGTGACGTGTTTACGGTCACACGAAGATTTATGCGTCGTTAAAAGGTGTTAATGAGACAACTTATTTAAATAAATTGTTACACATGCATAAGTTCAAGATGGTTAAGTAAGACATTTTTCATTTACATAGATTCACATCTTTTAGTCATAACTACTACACGCGTTCCCGAATCTAGCAGAAGGATTATATAATTCTTTTCTTTGAACACATAGCAATCAGACTAATGCATAATATAAGCGAGTCGAAGAACATGTAGGTTCATATCAAGAGTGACCGTTAAGATATCGGTGACGTAAAATATGTGACTTTAATTTCTCTATTATTGACTATACATATAATTTCAGTGAGGCCTGTTATTATAAATCAATAGATAAGTAAGTATATTAAAGTAGTACACACTAGGCACTTAACACTAACAATACCCATTAGCACACCCTAAAATAACACAATGGAAGGTAACTAAACGCATGAGAAGGCAAGTTTCAGAATAAAAACCAAAGACATGGAATGACACGCCGCGTGGTTCACGCTCCGCGATTTCCATTATAATACATAACAAATCTTATCCTAACTTAGATATAAATTGAATCAAAATAAAGTCAGTCACGTCACATCGACACACAGGATCTTCTTCTGCTCTCCGATGTGTTGTACGCGAAAGAAGTGAAATTATCGCATCGTTAAAATCACCTGCGACGCAAGGAATAGTTTTGTTAATTATACGGCGGAGGGAACGGTGCGGAACGATTATTATTTATTATACAAATAGTTTTTGTTGCTCGAATTGCTGTGAATAATACACTGAAATTGCTTTACGGTAAAGCTGGAAAAGTAAACGACTTCTCGCTTTGGTTAATCGCTGAAAAATACGTAAAAACTTACACGTTCTATACAAAACTATTGCAAAACATGAAAGGGCTTCCTATTAAATTTATAGCTTCTTTTTAGATCCTTAACTATTTTTGAAATGCAATCGACGAACCTACGTGTACAAATATCAAGTAAATCAATACCTTTTGGGTCAATCAGTGTAATTAGTTCCTTTTATTAAATTCATTTTTTATACACAATTAATACCGTGCCGTCAAATAAAATATAATTTACGAATTATAGTCTCAATGTTGATTTCTGCATGACATTAAGAACAACTCACTAGAATCTATGTTATAGTTAAGTGGAACCTGATAGTAACTTTAATTGTTATTTTTAGAGTTCCTTAGTGAATTGTCAAACGTGACATTACCAAAAGGAAATGATGAAGCACTTCTTTTCTAGGACATAAGACCGGGATTACCAACATTTAAGCCGAGTTTAGAATGTGACATTTAACGCATTGTCAGCAAGTTCTAACTGATACTTAAATTTAAATTTAAATGCCAGTTAGAGTGTAACTGAGATGGTGTTGATCCTATATAACATATTGTCATATTTTAAACAGGACTTGTATTTAAACTTTTTTTAAAATGTTGGTAACACCGGCCATCAGAGTGAGAAAGTCGTCGAAAGATTATCTAGAATGAAAAAAGTAAAAAGAAGAAATCGAGATAATCGAATTGAATAAAACGTTCAAAATTGAAAAAGAAAGTTGATTGAAGACGAAGACAATTTATAGTTAAGTAAAAAAGAGTACATCGAAATTTGCAAGAAAAATAAATGAGAAAAGATCGAACGGTTGTGAAACAAAGGACAACTGAATAAAGAAATTAAATGCTAACCCTTATACAAGGATGTCAAAAACACTATGCACAGTGAAAAAAATATAAAATTAAAGAAAATATGAGAAAAAGATCAAACGGTTGAAAAATAAAAGACCTGATATCGTAATTTTGAAGATAAAATGAGAAAAGATCGAGTAATTGTGAAACAGGAAGCAATCGAATAAAATAATGAAAAAAGAAGATGTCAATCTACAACGAAAAAAAAAATTGAAAGAGAAAAAAGTGAAACAAAAGACGACCGACTTTGAACATAAAGTTCAAATTTTTTAAAAACAGAGCCGACTCTAAAACGAAAGACAATCTAGAAATTCTAGAATTTAAAATCGAAATTTGAAAAAAAGAAATTCGAAAAAATCCAACCAGTCATGAAACAAAGACGGTTGAATAAAATCTTGGCAAGAGAAAAGTACCTAGAATAAAAGTCATGTAAAAATTTGAAAGAAAAAAAATCTAGAAAAAGGATAAACAGTTGTAGAACAAAAAACGGTCAACATCAAGAAAGATGTTCAAAATCGAAAATTGAAAAACGAAGGTAAGCTAGAATGAAAAAAAGGTTGCAATCAAAGTTTGCAAGAAAAGCGAATGATAATTGATTTAATGTTTATAAAATAAAATATGTCAAATATCAAAGAAACTATCTACAGCGAAAAATTATTTTAAAAAATTGAAGAAAAGGCGAGAAGAAGACCAAGCGGTTGTAAAACGTAAGAAAATCTAGAATTTCTGTGACTGAAAAAACATATTATCAAAATTTGAAAGAAGAAAATGATGAAAGATCGAGAAGCTGTACAACAAAAGATAATCGAATAAAAAAATGAAATGTCCAATCTTGAGAAATTCAAACTCAAATTTAAAGAAAAATAATGAGAAGAGACGATCTGACACAGTGTTGAAAATTTTCAAAACAAAATTGATTATAAAACAAAAGACGATTTAGAAAGCCTAGAATTTAAAAAGAATTATAATCGAAATTTGAAAGAAAAAATTAGAAATGGTCGATCAATCTTGAAGCAAAAGACAAAAGTAAACAAAAAAAACTAAAATTCGTTTTTAGTTTTTCAAATTAAAGGACATAAAGCCAAATATGTCATCACCTGTCATCATCTTCTTTCGCTTCATCCCATTGTGAATTTGCTGTTCTCTCTCTCTCTCTCTCTACAGCTTTCTAAAATTCCAGTCGTCGTCTTTTAAACCTTTATCTTCCATCTTCCATAGTCTCTTGAATGTATTTCTGGCACGTCGATCCTCATGCTCCTCTTTTCCATTCGAGTATTTGTTTTGGAGCCATCTAGTTTCATCCATTCTGTTTACATGGCCATACCATTGCAACCCTTTATTTTCCAAGCCTGTTATGGAACACTTATTTCCTAATTTCGGATTTTTATTCTCTCATGTAGGGAAGTTGTTAGCACCTTAACATTTGGTCCATTTTTATTCGTAAAGACGTCAAAATTTATATTCATGTACTTAAAATAATAGAAACAAATATTTCAAGCTAATATGAGTGAGAAATACTTAAGTAATACTTGTAATTTAAGAAGATTGTACGTGACGTACCTAAAAATACGAATATGGCCTCAATTGAGCAGAACTAAATACATGATTACTTAGGGGAAAGGGGGAAACAAATCCACTCAGTATAATCTCACTTCCAACTGATAAAAGGAACACACCAAAAAGTGTCTAACTAAATTTGGCTTGAATCAAACTTAGTGTAAAACAAATGCACGCAAACCAAAGTCGTCGGAAGTCATCATTAAAATATACTTTTTTACTAAGCTTACCTTAAGATTGGTCATTTTTAAATAAATTTATTGAAGAAAGAGCGAGTAAAACAATTTTTTTTAAACTAGTAATTACGAGAAGCAGCATTTTGGATCGTTGATCGTTTATGAACATTTTTTTTTCAATAGGAGGGCAATTTGAAAAGTTTTCTGCCTAACTGTAATAGAACATAACTTTGAAATTACTTTTATTTCTCAATATAGTTCTCCCCCTTCACCCAGTGATGTTTCAATGTTTGTATGCCATCCTAGAAATCTACTTGCATAGAGCTCTTCAAAATAATAATTCACAGTCACTATCCCTTGCCACCAAGTACTTTTTTTTTGTTTTGGAAACAGAAGGAAAGCCGAAGCAGCCAAATTTGAAGAATTAGCCGCATGCGATAGTAAGTCGAACTCAATTCTGCGATCTTCACCATGCAATAGGACGGACGTTTTCCTAATGGAGTGTCTTCTTTGATAAAATTGATCTTTTCTCACGTATTGATTGGTCAAATTATCCAAAAATTTGGCATAATCTCTCCCGTTATGGTTTGACACTGTGGAAGATAGTCAATGAGCAATATCCTTTTAGCTTCCCATAACTTTTCCAGCGAATAAATAGTATATTGATTTATAAATTTAGAAAAGTGATAGTTTTCCAGTGTGTGTAAATTTTTGAATTCACGATTGCGTGTAGCTCACAAGTGGATCAATCACAGTGAGTCAATAAAACGAGAATAATGAAGAAATTTTACAATTAGTATCAGAAGCAGAGTCAAGTTTATTACTTAAAATGTCCAAAGCAAATTACGAGAAAATTTACCAAAAGTTCTGTGGCTGGAGAAATGAAAAAAATGTGCAAGGGGCAAGATATTCTAATTGCGTACTTTTTTGAAAAGGTTTGTTTGTTTTATTCATAAGATTTATTAGCACTGATTTTTAAATATTCTTAGGTGAAAACTCTTAAAGCTTCAACACTATGGTCAGTGTACTCGATGCTGAGAAGTGCTTTACAAATAAATGAAAATGTGGATATTTCTGCATATAAAAAATTGCTGGCTTACCTGAAACGTCAAAATGGCGGTTATGTGGCAAAAAAATCGATGGATAATGTGAAGGAGTTTTTAGAAAAAGCTCCTGATGACAGTTTTCTGCTTATGAAGGTAGTGTTGGTAATTGCTTTGCATGGAGCATGTCGGGTGGAAGAATTACGTGTACTAAAAGTGGATGTTGTAGGAGATTGCGGCCATATTTTGGTCACAACATTACATGACACGAAAACAAAGAAAAAACGAGTCTTTACAATTACATTGGAAGATGGAGTAAACGGAATTGAGCTTTACAAAAAATATTTGAATTTGAGACCCAAAAATGTGGACTATCTTTTCTGTCAACTACATGAAAAACTATTTTACTTTTTTGGTTGGCGGAGATCACTATGCTTTCATTGCTGTGATTGTGATTGTTCTAACTGGAGTATAGTGATGTCTGTAGTCAGAAATCACACTTTATCGATGATTCTTATGTTATTGCAATTTTCGGATGTTCGTCTTCTAAGCTTCCACGATCATATTCAAATTCAGCTGTCCACATTTTGACGGTTATATAAGAAGGTACATCATCACCCAGCACATTTTTCATCCCGTTGAAGATTTCCACTGAATTTAAGCCTTTTTTAACAAAAAAACTTCGCAAGGTGCAAAAAGCTCTAAGCAAAAACATTTACTTGCGATTTCCGACGGCAATCTTTTGATAATCAAACAAATCAAATTATCATTTGAATCTTTGAATTTTATTATTTTTTTTGTTTCTTTCTGTAAACAAAATAAATAGCCAATTTTGGACGGGAAGCTTTTGACAGTCAAACAAATCAAGCTCTCATTTGTTTCTGTGAATTATTTTTTTTTGAAAGCCTTTAAAAATCAAATAAATCAAGCTTTCATTTGCTTCTTTGTATTTCTTTACCTTTTTTGTTTTGTTTTATAAGCAAAAAAATTCGCCAATTTCCGACGGGAAGTTTTTGACAGTCAAACAAATCAGGCTCTCATTTGTTTCTTTCAATTACTTTTTTTTTAATTTCTTTTTGCAAGCCTTTGAAAATCAAATAAATCAAGCTTTCATTGTATTTCATTATTTTTTGTTACTTTATTTAAGCAAAAGAAATTGCCGTTATTCGACAGGAAGCCTTTAAAAATCAAACAAATGAAGCTTTCATTTTGTTTCTTTTGAAAACCTTTGAAAATCAAACAAATCAAGCTTTCATTAGTATCTTTATATTTCACGTTTTTGTTTCTTTGTATTTCATTATTTTCTTGGTTTCTTTTTGTAAACAGAAAAAAAAATCGCCGCTTTTCAACGGAAAACTTTTGAAAATCAAATAAATCAAGCTTTCATTTGTTTCTTTGTTTATTTTTTTTTTGTTTCTTTTTATAAGCAAAAAATATCGCTTTCATTTGTTTCTTTTCTTTACTTACGATTTCCGACGGCGAGCTTTTGAAAACCAAACAAATCAAATTGTCATTTGAATCTTTGTATTTCACTTTTTTGTTTCTTTTTGAAAGCCTTTGAAAATCAAATATCATTTGTTTCTTTGTTTTTCATTATTATTTCTTTTGTTACTCTTTTTAAGCAAAAGAAATCGCCGTTATTCGAGAGAAAGTCTTTAAAAATCAAACAAATCAAGCTTTTTCATTATTTTTTGGTTTCTTTTTGTAATTTCCAAGTCATGTTATATTGGCAATTGACAAATATTACCGTCACTGGTCTATTAGGTTGCGAACTTTTCAAATTGCCCATGAATGCCCTCATCTTCCCATCCTGGGATCACAAATTTTAAAAATACTGGAATCTATCAATACTAAATCGTTTTATTACGTAGTCGCGGTACGTACAGTTTAGATGTAGATTTAGTGTGCCAAAACAATGCTCACCTACAATCAGATCTACGTGATTAACTAATTTCATCACGTTTTTTTTTCACGACGTACCACTCGAATGCCCCTATTTGTAGTGCACATAATAATAATAATCCTGAAATCGTGCGTGTTCGAAAAAAGGCACGTCATGTTAACAATAAAGATCAGAAACCTCATTATTCGTTTATTTTATTATTGGGGTTTCTTGTGCACTGTGATACAAGGTAGGTGATAATATTCAAGTCAATAATTCCTCACACACACACACTCACATATTTTATCCAGTCATCAATTTACTTTCATTGCTCTGAATGAACAGCGTAGATAAGAATAAAGCAAACGCACAATGGGGTTAGCGACATAATAGGTGCATTCTTAGCAGACGTTTGTGTTAGAATTTTAGGAATACTTTTAATAAGATATATGTTCCTATTACTCTGTCTGCATTGATGATATGTCGTTTAAGTGGAATAAGCAGTTATCATGCGACTATTAATTCGACGAATAATTTCTGATTAATTTATGAGACATTCTTGTATCAGAAATTTGTTGAAATTCATTTTAATTTAGAAGGAAATATAAGATTGTTAATCCTTCTATTTTACTAATCTGAATGCGTTTCAATTTATTGTTCAGGCAGCAAAGAGAACAACAAATTTTCTGGAATTATCGCATTAGAAAGTGAACAGATTCTTGCACACTTAATTTTCGTTTTGCGCTTTTTGTCGAATCATAAGGTGTTCATTTAAATAAATTCGACAAAAACAATGTATTCTAATGCGACATTCCCTCTTACGTTCCACATTCCTGGAATCATTTAGCCTGCGAGGAGAAACTTTTACCGGTTTCGTAATGCAAGAAATCGATCATTTTATTGAAAAGAAATTCACGACGAACGCACTAATTCAATTCTTTTGAAAAACGAATGCACGCTAAGGAAGGAATTCTTCGTTTGCAGAAAAATCGAAACTGTGCAAGTCAATCAGGATTACGACGTAACGTAACAAAAAAAAAGGTACGTGTGTGATTACTTCATGTTAATAAAAATTTATCGAGTGCAAAAGAAAAAGGTAATTTAAATTTTCGAGTAAACTGAACTGAAAGTGTGTTCTGGTCTTTAGTAATCCTGAAACAAAAGACTGCATGAAAGGTTATAGTACTTAATATATTCTAACTTGTAGGGAAAAAATGTGTAGTTTTTGTTGTACGTGAATGATTAACTTTCTTACAACACTCTGTCAATTTCTTACAGGATTATTATAATTGAATAAGAGCAGCACGGACTCGGAGGGGAAAAAAAGGCTGCAATCGCGTATACTTCTTCAAGCGCAATTAATCGCATACGATTTGCTACATAGAAATTGAGTTGAAAGTAACGTTCTCCTCGTTCCAGTTAATCGTACATGAAAATGTACAAATTAAAAGTGCAAAAAAATGCCACGTCATTATAAGTATGTGAACAAAATAAAATCAGTTCCAACCAAATCGAGCGACACACCGGTCTGTAACGCATGACCAGTAGCGAACTGCTTTGCGAGCCAGGTCAGGAAATTTGCGGTTTAAATATTATAGCTTTCTTGCGGATATTAAAAAAATCCTTTGTTCGTTTACATACACATGGATCCATATATCAGCGGTTCAATTATCTTAAAAAAAAAACTAATACAAGTGCTCATCGTTTTGGCCTTGCGAGCGCAAGAACTACCGTGCTGTCATTAAACGTTGTTTTCTTCACTAGTGCTTGTTAGAACGGGAATTTATTATTATTTAATACTTTCTTATTGACAAATACTTTACAGACTTTTTGTTCTTATTTATAAATTATAAAGTAGAAACTGTGAGAACCGTTTCATTCTGCGTGGAACTTTGCTGAAAATTTGGAGAGCGTAAAATCGAAACTATGTGAGGTTTTTTCTTTCATGCACAAACAAGAATACTATTCCATTAATTGGTCTTAATCTAAAACGCTTACATCGATGGGAACGTAAAAAGAAAACGACGTGGTCGTGTTCTTTCTTTACGTGAAGTTATGGACATCCCAATAGAAGTCAACTATTTCAGGTAAATATTGGCCATTATAGAACGAATTCTTTTCTTTTCGTGCAGTAACAATGAATAAATGTATAAATTACGACAAGTCAAGGTCACAATTTACTTAAACAATTGATTATTTGCTTTCATAGTGTCGTATTTTTATCCTGAATCATGAGTTTTGATTATGGTTTACATGTATACCCACTACCGAGGATGACTTTCTTTGGATCACTCGTTAGATATGACTCGAAGTTAAGAAACCATAAGTAATTTGATTAGTAATGGTAATCACATTATTGGCACAATAAATCCTTTGTTCCCATAGAAAAATAAGTGCAAATACTTTTCGACATTCTCGCAGTATTCGGAGCGCAGCAAAATTACGTATCGAGAAAAAAAAGAGGCGATACGTCTTTAAAATACCAATCTGCGGTTCATCTCCTCTAATTTTATTTGTACTCTCGTGTGATTCGGAGGTCTTTTGCAACAATGAATTGCAAATTGCAGTTAGACAGCGATGAGGAACGGGCAGGTACACGGCAGTTCCGCTCGATGACTCATGTCCGATTGGCCGTGCAGCCGATTTCACCTGCGGCAAGCAAAAACAGAAATCGCACACAACTGGTGCAACCAGAACCGTACTTCTATGTCACACTTCACAAGTTAGAAGGTGTACGGAGAGAACCTTTTGTTTGCATCTTTTTATTGCATTTTATTGCCGCTACTTCGACTTAAATCAGAGCTCCGCAGTACAAAAGGAATTTCTGCAATCGCATTTTTCTTTCCACCTAAATCCTACACGTAAAGTTGTGAAGCGCGTAGAATTATTATGTAAGCATTGTGTAAGAGATTAAATCAAGCAAAAAAAGCTATTATTAAAAACAAAATCTTATGCAATTAATTGTGTTACGTCTTGAAGTTGGTTTTATTTTAACGGTCCATTCACACTCTCCTTGTGGTCCGAACAAATGTTTACACCCAATATACTCATACTATGAACAAACCTCACAACGTAAATACATCCACACTAGATCGGACACTATGGAGCGAGACCAAACTGATAACGTAGATCAGGACTATTCTTTGAATATTTGGGAAAAAAATTAAGGAAAGGGCGAGGGGGGTACCTTTTAACACGGGGTACTATTGAACGTGGCTCATATTTTTCGCGTAAAAAGAATTAATTAGGTGCAATTGCTTGGAACATAGAAGGCACATCTATCTTTACCTGTAACGGAAAAATGACAGTCGTCTTGTGGTTTTCGTTGTGTAAGGAGGTAAGTGTTTGTTTTTTGAAGTAATTTTCACTTGTAAATTCTGTAAGTGGATAAGTTTTTTAAAGCTTCTCTCCCTAAACTCTTTTATACATTGCCTTTTTCTCTAACTTTCGTAGGTACTCTCGCATAGTGAAATTTTTGTGTGAATTTATTATTACCCAAATAAACTGATTCATATAATGACTGACGTCCAGTGGGGTAATTTTGAATACTGTCAATGGGGCACCTTTGAACTGTTCAAATGTGCCCCACCCAGAGTAGTCAAATAAACCTTTTTGCAATTGATATGATTTCTTGCAGAGAATCAAGGTGCGTATTCACAAAAAGAAGCGCTCAAAGCAGCGACTTCAATTTTGCTGGTAGATCAGTAGAACTAATCTATGCTGAGATCGCATTCCCTATTATATACACTATTTCCTCGCTTTTACGTTGACAGTTCTATTTTTATCAAAATCGTCCTCTTTTCTTCCTGCTGAAGAAATTGTCCACCTTTACTTTTTTGCTGCGTTTTCTTCTTCTTCGATCGATCAATGTTGGAAATGATTTGGACGAGTTTAGTTTCTTCCTCCATCCAGATCTGTGCTAGAATTTCAAGCTTGTGTTCCCTACGTCTTCTTCGCCTGGTTCTAACATCCCACGTCGATTTTGTTAATTAATTTTGATCCCTTTAACTGTCAATGATGGAAAGTGGAAACAGTGAAATACTCTTTCGTAAAAGTACATTTCCTTTGTCCTTTCTTCTTCTATATTGATGATGAAAATCATTTGGGAAAATCATCGCTTCTCCTCTTTCCATCTTCATCCTCACAACTCTAAGTTGATAGTTCTTAAAGGGCCTTCTATTATAACCATTAGATTGATTCTGATCTTCAAGTTTCATTTCGATTTCTTCTTCTTCGTCTTATTTTTGATCGTAAATCATTTGAACGGGTGTTTTTTCTTTCTTCTGATGTTAGATTCGCTTAGCTTCTCCCTCTATTCATATTAATCACATCATCATTGTTTGTCTATAGATCTTTTTTCTTCTTCTTTTTATCCAACATCTGTAACTTATTGAACCACTGTTGCCAAGCTAGAATTTTTTTTCTTTTAGATTTATTGTGCCAGTCAGTTAGGCAATCATACATACGCATTTGGAACGTCCATATAAAATAGTATGGGGAAGAAACGAGTATTTTTATATTTCTGGCATTCAAGAGAACGTGACTCCAATATTAAAGAGCATTCCAGAAAATAAACGTGTTGATTCGTCTAAATAAATGCATGACATCACACAGGAGATGTAAATAAAATGCGATTCATTAAGTTTCCAGGCAGGCTATGGGAATTCATTAATCCGCTGACATTACATATTGTAAGAAAACGGCATTTTTCAAAGCAACAAGAGCATTACGTAAGTTAAACAAACATTCTATAAAACGAAGCCTGCGCGATCTCGGATAGAAGCATCGACCTAAAAACAATGTAAAACACGTCAGCTGTATATTGTATCATCAAACAGTCGCCGAGATAACTCATCAAAGAAGTCGGCATTATGCAAGCATAAACAAAAAAGACTAAGAACGGAGGAATCTAGCAAAACCGCGATGACTCATAGGGAAAGTGTGTACCACACGCAGCGTCTTGTTCGTAATTGGAATTTCCAGTAAGAACCATATAATAGACTGCTGTTTTCATGGAAAGATCATCTGACAGTCAGAAGACGTTTGCTCGTAAAACCATCGGCAGAAGTGACAAGTTCTTAGTGTGATGGAAGTTCCGTCTGTTTCTCTGCATCCAATACGATATCATTCTGAAGAAGCTCAAACCAAAAACGTACAAACAAAGAAATTTCTGCTTGGGTCTTTTGTGGTTTTGATTAAAATAGTATGTAGAAGAGGATAGAGAAGCGACGAGGCCTCGTAAATCGGTAAATTCAAAAGTAAAGGACAATTCATCTCCTTTCTTTTTTATTATTTTTAACCACCCATCCCTCACAGTATAATTAAGATATAATCAAAGACATGACTTTTTTTACATAGAAATTTATTTCAATATAAAACGAAGCAATTTTTTTAATTGTCTTTGAATTCCCCGCCAAGTGAACGGAGATATCAAAAGTTTTTCCATTTTTTTGAGGAAAATGCAACCAATTTCAAAAAAAAATATGTATATATTGCTATAACCTACAGGACTTAAAAAAAACTGTAAGTATCGGATAGATTAGGTCTTGGAACACCATCCTGTAGCACGCCGAAATTGTTGAGGCAGACATGGAAGCTGCAGTATGGATTAACTCATACAGCACTCTTTTACAGATTGAAGAAAGCAGACAATTAACCCTTACAAAAACAATTTCTGTCCAAGTACACTACTAGGTAAGTATTTACTGTGCATCAAGAGGAAGAGTATGTGCTTAAGTGCTCAAAAATAAATTATGGCTTAACTTTCATTCCAATCAGAAAACTAGCGTATGATTATGCCAAACGAGTAGAATGTCCATATTCACAAAATTGGGAATGTCTACAATGGCTGGGATAGACTGGTTGAAGGGTTTTATGAATCGCCATACTCAGCTTTCCCTCCGAAAACCCGAAAATACTAGCCTTCATCGAGCTACCAGTTTCAATAAAAATAACGTGGTAGAATTTTTAAATAATTATGAACGAGCATTACAAAAATACCCTTTTACTGCTGAGAAAATAAATAATTTAGATGAAACTGGAGTAACCACCGTGGTTCAAGCTCCACATGTAGTAGCCAAAAGGGGAACTAAACAGGTTGGCCAAGCAGTGTCGGCCCAGAGAGGCCAATTAGTCACAGCCTAACAAGTGGATGGATGACTACTTATTTGTTTGTAAAGTTTTTACAACACATTCAATTTCATACCAAGTGTTCTAAAGAAGACTCCATCATAATACTAATGGACAATCATGAGAGCCATTGTTCCTTAGAAGCAGAAACATTTCCACCACATTGTACGCATCGCTTACAACCACTAGATATAGCGGTATTGGGACCATTCAAATCAAAATTGGCTGTAGCCCAAAATGACTGGTTAACTAGTAATCCCGGTAAAACCCTGACTATCCATGATTTGGCTGGAGCAGCAAATGTGGCTTATTCGAACTCGTTTACTATGAAAAATATTATATCAGGTTTTTCAAAACCTGGTATTTGGCCATTTTCTAGAAATGCTTTTACTGATGCAGATTTCGAAGCTGCTTTTGTCTCAGATAGGCCTTCAGAACAGTCGAACAATGGAAGTGGTAAGTGCTTTATCTTCAAACTTTCTAATGAACCTTGAAAGCTAAACTAATCAAACAAATATTGTTTTAGGAAACCTCTTTGATCGGCCAGAAAGTGACCAAGCAAATGAAAATATCTCAAAACAATCGAATCAATACATTAAGAAGAAACCACGATTTGAGCCTCCACAGCAGAGCATTTTGCTTTCTCCTGAAACTGTAAGACCTTTTCCCAAGGCTGGGCCTAGAAAAGAAAACAGGAATATAAGGAAGAAAAAGTCAAGGATCCTAACAGAAACTCCAGAAAAAATGAACATCGAAAGTGAAACAATAACCCGTTTAGCCAAGAGAAAAAAAACAGTTCTTAACTGGAAAGGCAATAAAATATCTAATTTTGAAACGAATTTAAGAGAAAAAAAAATTGAAGAAACAGATGATGATGAAGCATACTCACTGCATGATGATTCTGACACTTTGGAATTTGATGATGAAGCTGAACATGGAGAATGTGAAAAACCCCCAAGTAACTTAATGAAAGGTGATTTTGTTGTTGTAGAATTTGTTCGGAAAACTGTCAAACATTTCGTTGGCCAAGTAGCAAAAAGGCTGGAAAATAACGAATACAAAATTATATATTTAAAACGAAAAGTAATTAAAAGTGAAGAGAGTTTCAAGTTTGTCCTGGAAGATAATCCTGAACCGAGTGACGTAAACATTAAGGATATTGTTCTCAAATTACCTACTCCTAGAAAACATGGAGTTAACCTGAGTTACTACAACATATCGAGATAATGTAGTTCAAACGTGCCCCAAGGCTTGTTCAAAACTACCCCTATAAGGGGAATATTTGAACAAATTTCTTGACATTACAAAAGCTAATGTACTTTTTTTTGTTTTTGGAATATCGTTTGTTTTTATTCTGTTATTGCTTCTCAAAAAATAAAGACTAACTTTCTGTTCGGGTTTTGAAAATAAAACAATTTTCAAAAAGCGTTCAAAGGTACCACCCTCTCCCCTTCCTCTATTTTCAGTGTCAGTGCCGGATTAATTCAGTTTACACGACACAGTAAGTGTTGAATGTGGCCACCATTTTACTATATCCGATGTTATCTCGTAGCATTTTAATGTGATCGTTGCCATAAGTTCTTGCAAATTATTAATACTTTCTTTGTAGGCCTCATTTTTAAAAAAGCCAAACATAGAGAAATCTTAACAGTGAGGTCTGTTGATCTTGCTGGCCAAGTTCTCCTGCTTACAACTCAACCAGGGAAAAACTCTTCAAAAAATTCCAAATTTTCTCGAGTCGCTCGAGTTGCTCCATCGATCTGAAAGTAACTATCTTGAGCAATTCCTGCAACGAGCTCTTCCACTTATTCAACGACATTTTGGTCGTCAGTTTGAGGCCTTCCACTGCATTTGCCCTTCATCACGCTTCGCGTACTGTGAAATATCTCGACAATTTGGCGAAGGTATTAGTGCAAGGCAGTTTCTTCAACAATTCTTTTCAGAAACCTAAGTCTTAACAAGTGAGGTCTGTTGATCTTGCTGGCCAAGTTTCCCTGCTTACAACTCAGCCAGGGAAAAACTCTTCAAGAAGTTCCAAATTTTTTCGAGTCATATGAGCTGTTGTTCCATCTATCTGAAAGTAACCATCTTGAGTAATTCCTGCAACGAGCTCTTCCACTTATTCAACGACATTTTGATCGTCAGTTTGCCTTCCAGTGGATTTCCCCTTCATCACGCTTCGCGTACTGGGGAATATCTCGATAATTTGGCGAACGTATTTGTGCAAGGCAGTTTCTTCAAGAATTTTGTCCAAAAACCTAAGTCACAACCGTACTTTGCATTCAGGAATGGAAAACCACTATTCCCCATTTACTTCACGTCCAGATTGGCAATAAGCTTCCATAAAATGAAAGTTATTTCAATTCAATAACTCCTAATAATTATTAATTTGACCGATTTATGATATTTATTGACAGAACTAGCTAATTCAAACAGATTAGATCGCCACAGGAAAATTTACATGTGCAAAAAGGCGAGAATCATTTTATTCCACTCTGTATACTGTACAAGTAATTTTTTTTGTTTTAAAATTAGTTTAACTGGGTAACGTATATGCAGGCACCAGGCAATGTTGAATTTATACACCCTGTTTGACCGCAAGGGTTTCTTTGTGGTTTCTGCAGGGTAAATGGACAGTGTTTCTAATGTAAGGTTTGTAAATCTTGGACCCGGCCATACCACGCTAATCTATAATCTATTCTAAACTGACATGTGAAGACAAATTTGTTTCGTTCTGTAACTGCAAGTTTGAACTTGAACAAAACACATTGAATTCAAAGATTAGTATGGGCATTAGAAGTTATATTTCGGAAGTAACACAAACGCATCGCCTATATGTAGATAATTGAATTCGTGTTATTGCCGTATTATTGCCTTCCAGAAAATTATATTTGGACTACATGCAAAGCTCTAGCTGTATACGAATACGTAATCCCGGGCGAACCTACAATTTTCCGTTGTATTATAGGGCATGTGTCGTTTAGCCTAATTCGTTTGCGCTGCGATACAACTTTCGGTCATATTACATGGAGACTTCGTTCCTAGATTGTATATCATTTTAGTTTTTAAAGTAATTTCGACATAATTTTGTCCGTTAATAGATGGGAATTGATGTATTTTTACTTTCGCCCTGGTATTTTCTTAGTTTGGGACACCTATTACCTTAAATTAGCATACATGATAGATGGTGTAATTAAAGATTAATTATTAAGTTGGTTTCTTATTCATCTAAAGCAGAAACTTTTTTCATCTTCTTGACGAAAATCCAGTTTTTTTTTTTTGTATACTTGAAAAGTACCTTGAAAACTATAAAGTCTTTTTTATTCTGGACACCATCTATCACAAACTCAATCACCATCATCAAGAAAATCTTCGAAAATTTAGGAAATAGGTGTTACTTATTTTAGTACATCATCTTTCTTCTATTTACTTTATCTTCAGTTTCCCTCGCCTTTTATGTCCTCTTAGTTTTCTTCACCTTTTATTTTTCTTATTCTACTTTCCGTTTGCAATCACATAAAACGTCATAACCATCTTAATCTTCACCTTTCCGATTATCCTAATATATTTGTTTCTTTTTATAATTCACTTAGATGTGCTTCCTCCTCTTTCTTCTACCGAGTGATATCAACTCTTGGCATGAAATGTTGTTTTACAGTAAAGCTGTCATTTCGTCCAAATTCCATGGTTAGAGTTGATAAAAAATTTCAAAATCACTCGGTACTTATTTACCATAAATTAGAAATCAGAGGAGTGTGGTTGATGAAATATCTTCATCAAGGCTACTGTGAATTCAAGAGTTAATCTTGGGTCCTCTTTTATTTAGTTTAAAAATATTTAAAACGGATTTTTATGCAGACGATATTTAGGTTTATGCCAGTGCTCTGACGGTTTATAATTTAAAAATTAGGGCGATTTATAAGGTGGAAATTCATCAAGCCGATGTTGAAGGGTATGTTGTAATTGAAGGGCTTTCGACGTAGATTATTGAAGAGAGTGCGGAAATCCAATCAAGCAAGTCCAAAGACAAGAGCCCGTGAATGATCAGTGAGCATGCAATGCCTTCACAGCACTTCTTCTTTCACTTACATCCTTGTGCCCTTCAAGAGTGTAATTTAGTTTCAGTTATATTATGCATTTCTTATTTACGACCGTTTCTTCTGTATTTTTGGATGTCTTTTTGAATTTTCCTCGATTTTTTCTTTGCCACACGATTGTTTATGTCTTCTTGTTTTCCTTTCCCTCTTCATTCCTTCATTCTCCGCACAGAGAAAAACATTAGTCAATATCAATAGGAATTTAAAAAAGGAAAGTTGACGCTGGGTACGATTCGCGTGGTAACGCAAACAATAGAAAAATATTACGAACTTGGAATTGTCCTCTTCATTGACTTCCAAAGAGACTTTGATAGCGTGAAGAAACACCAATTAGTAAGAGAAATGAGAAACAGGGAAATACCAGCAAAACTGATTACATCATCAAGAATGACAATGGAGGAATTAACAGCAATAGTTACAACAAATGAAAACACAAAAAAAAATGAAAATAGAAATAAGGGTAAGGCAAGAGGATGAGTTATCGAGCGAAGATGATTGCACAAAGCTTCACACAAATTATAGGATACGCTGACGATAGCATTAGTAACAGAAGACCAAAACAGCATAAGGAGAACTATAAGGAAGATAGCAAGAGAAATTTTAAATACCTTGGAGTTACCGTGGCAGTAAAAACGAAAAACTAATATAGAGATAACAGAAAGCAGGAATATAGTCTATTGGAGATACCCAGGAAGTACTAAATGACAGAAATCTAAATAAAGTAACGAAATTAAGAATAACCAAGGTAGCAAACAAACCAGTAGTAACTTACGAAACAGACACAATGTGTGAATCAAATGAAGACAAAGATAAACTAAGAATCCTACCGAGAAAAATTGTGGGGTTAGAGAAAGCAGACGAAGGAGAACACAGACCCCTAATGAACTACTAAATAAAAATCATAATGGCTAGTGAGGGTATAGTCAAGTATATTAAAGCCTAAAGATTGAGGTGGTTCGGACATATCCAAAAGAGAGAAGACAGTGAAATAATAAAGAAATTGGAGATCTGTGGAAGAAGAGTCAAGAACAAATGGGAGGTCCAAATACACGAAGATCTAAAGAAAAGGGAATAAAGAGTTGTAGAAAAGAACGTGCAAGGTAGGAATGAATGGAGCAAGATATAACAAATGGAAAGGACATTAAGGAAATGTGATTCACCGCGAAAGTTGGATCAGGAAACCTCATACCTGAACGGCCTTTACTCTGGAGGAGTGTTGGGCTTATAACTCCTTCTTCCTTTATAATGTCACCAAAACCAATTTAATTAGACTTAAGTTTTCAACTTCGCAGCAGACAAAGAAATTAATTTAAGTTAGCATAAATGATAAAGTTGGGTAATAAAAAAAACAAATATGATTTGTCTGGTAATGTGGAATACATTATGTATATCTTTAGGAATAAATAAGTAAATATTGGAATTAATTCGGTTGAGTTCGTAAGAAAATTATTCGTATGATTGTAATAGAGCAGCCAGCCAGCTAGCAGTCAGTAGCTTGCGACTTGGTGGAAAAACAATTATCGAAGTAAGTTGTTTCCCTCTCATGATACGTAACCAGAAATGAAATGAAATTGTAATAAATTAATAATTCAAACAAACTCATTAGTGAAGCATATGCAGAGCGGAATATATCCAGGCTGACTCATTAATAATTCGGAACTTTAAATGAATCCAAAGTTAGATATAAGTTCTACATGTGAACGTAATAATACAAACGCATATATCATAGGAACGCGTCAGGCGCTAATACCTAACATCTTGTTCTTATGCGTCTTCTACCACCTTCCCGTTTCTTATGTAAAGGGGTTGCAGGTGGAAGAGTTCCGCTTTCCGTTCGCGACGACCCTAGGTGAGAGGAACGATGGAAGAAGACGGAGAAGAGGAGAAAAGGCGCGAATCTTTTCTACTAGTTATGCATGCATTAGAGTCCACGCAAGTGTATGTATATGCCCAGGCCCCAGCCCGTGACAATTATTGATTGAGAATTCTTCCGTCTTCCACTTACATGCAATGAGTAAAGACAAGAAACTCGGCAGCCTGGTCATTAAAACTTTTGCCTCTTGAAAAGAAACGGACTTATTTCCGACGCTCGACAAACAGAGAGAGAAGTATGGATTAAAAGCAGAATATGTTATAACTTGAATAATTGTGCTGCGGATGAGTTTAAAATCCTACAGTCGTATTTATTGGTTGGGAATAAAGCTCTTGATTATTATTCTAGAAGACTTTCGCTTTTGAGGGTTCGATCCGCGGACACGCTTACGTCCCGCAGTCAAATCGCAGTGTACACGACAAGGAGAGACAAATTAACGCTGGTTGGAATTAAGAACGCGGTTTAATTTAAAAGCTGCGCGCGCATCACACATCTTTCCCCACCCTTTTCCAATAACGGTACAGTCCACGCTGTTTTTAATTTAAGATGTACGTGCGAGCTGCAATTCTAATATGAACGGAATGAAATATCGACTCCAATTTTCGATGTAAACTTTCGCAATTTAAGAAACGTGTGTTGTTTATGTACTTTTCGCACCGAAACCGCACCATACATTAGCGATACTGTCGATACTCAATTTAACGTTGATCACGAATTATATATAGCGCGAATTCATATGCATAACTTCGCCTAATGTACAGGCTGTAAATTACCCATTCTAATATCGCGAGAAGGATACGCACACGTTTGAAGGTTCATTTATCCTCTTTGCCGCCTGTTCGCATCATTCGCCACGAAAAGTTTCTTTTCGGAATTCAATTATACAGAACTCAACAAATCAGACATTCAAAACCCAAGTCACTTCCATCATAACTGTCTTGAAGATCTCCCATTTTTACATTTACCATTACATCATATGAATAACGAAATATTTTTATTGTTTTCTTATCTGCTTATAAATTAGAAATTACTTTCAACATGATAAAGGCCAAAAAATACCGATAGATACTAGACAATATACACAAATTCGAAATATGAACCTGTTGCAACGCATTACAAGTGATGATCGACCACTCCAGTGTGGACACCTAATACGATTCCGGTTTTCTGAATTCATTTCTGATTGGGGAACTGAATACATATGGGGTATATCGTATTAAAGGAGCCATAGTGATAGGCGTAATTAAGGATTGCATGTACAATCCGAAAAAAGTGTTGCAAAACGATTTCTACCGATAAGGTCATCTCGTGCAACTGGGATGTCATAAAAAAGCGAACGAATTGTGTAAACAAGGCTGTTACACTATCAAATATATTTTAATACTTCCGCGGCCTACTATAACCATAAAAGTTGCTGGAAAAGCATTTACGATGTGTACCATAAACGATGTCGTATTTGTGCGAACCAATTAGCATTTTTTTGGATGAATAAAGGTATAAATAATATGAACGCTTCCTCATCAAGACATTTATTTATAACAGATGTTCGAAATGTCTTCCATCGGCACGTAAGCAGGCATCCACACGACGACGAAAGTTCTCCTGGACTCGCTCCAGACATTCTAGATCCTCCGATACTCGGCGAGCTGCAGCATGAATCCGCTGTAATAATTATTCTTCTGTGTTGATTTGCACCGAATAGTCTTCCTGTTTTAAAGCCCCCCACAGAGAGATATCCAGCGGATTCATATCAGGGGTACGAGCAGGCCACGACACTGGTCCGTACCTACCTACCCATCGGCGTTGAAATTGGTTATTGAGATAGGTTCGGACCGGGAGAGTAACGTGCGATGGTGGACCGTCATGCATGAACCACATGCTTCGCCGTAGCTCTAAGGGCCTTTCGTCCAAAACATCGGGCAATATTCTTTGTAAAAATTCTAAATAATTTCGGCCAGTAGCGTTGATTTACCCCCACGGTAATTGCATCCTACCCATTCGAAGCGTTCTCATCGTAAAATTACTTTTATTGATATGCGTGTAAAGCAACATTTTCGCCCATTCTTAACCGCGCACAACTGCAAGGTCAGGGTTAAGTATTTTACTGTGCTCTGGCGCTAAGCGTAGTTTCGTACATGCGGAGACGCGCCAGGGCCGTACTCACTGCTTCATAATTCGATATCTCGAAAACTGTGGCACTTTTTCTATTTTGTCAGAGATAAAATATTGTTTATAGAGCGTCGTCGACCCATTGATGACGTATGACCCCTTATATCTGTATAGTAGACTCAATCCTACAAGTAGGATCCATTAGCTACACTACCCTTGACCACATGAAATTTCGATTTTTCCAAAGAAAAAAGACACCTTCATATTTTCACCAAAATTCTTCTTGATTTTGGTCACACCGACGCTTACAGTAAAAGCTGCCAAGTTCTGCGATTATCAGCGATGTTGTGTACACCTCCCTAAACTTCGTTTGAAAAGAGAAAATCAAACGCCTTCAGGTTATGACCGTAATCCTGCTCGACTTCGACCATAATGGCCACATCAAATTGTTTCATACGTAAGTGGAGACTGCCCATTAGGGCACAGATACAAAATTATCTCATAAGCTCACGAAATTCCGAAATAAAAGTCCCAAGTAAAGGCGGTCATTCTTTCCATTGACTTCAAAATTCACGGTAGATGATGTTGGATACTGAACGGCCGCTTCGAGAAAAACTTGAACATTTTGAATGTTTAGCCAGATTTGACGCCCAACACCGGCTGGGATTTCCACCCACATTTGCATTCTCGGCAAAAGCGGGTCACTATCTATGTAGATGGTGCTGGATACTGAATGATCGCTTTGATATGATAAGATAAGAAGCGGCTCCACTAGGTCCTTCGAGTGTTCAGTCAAATTTGGCGCCTAACTCCAATAGTTTTATTACATGGGATTACATTTCTAGCCACATTTGCATCCTCAGCAAAAGCTAGATGGTATTAGATACTAAATGGAACAGGATTTTTAGTCAGATTTGGCACCCAACATCGGTTGATGTGTTCCATGGGATAAGTTTCCAACCCACATTTGCTTCCTCAGCAAATGTAATGAACCCTCTTCTATAACATTTGAATTTTTTTCCTCGCGACCTCATCTCATGCTCATAGGCTAGGTTGCACGAAAGATTTAAGTCAATATTAAATTAATCCTAAGTTGGAATATAATGTAGATTACTTTCTAACTTAGGCTTAAATTTAATCCTGACTTAAATCCTTCGTGCAACCCACCCGTACTGTTTCAACGACGTGCAGGGTTTATATTGTTTTTTTCTTCGGTTTGTATTCGTTATTGAATCAAGTTCGGAATTTGCCTTTATCTTCACCTCAACGCAATGGTAAAACGTTCAATACAGAATGCCTAATTTAGACTGTATCTTCAAAGAACTGACAGTAAAATCACCATTATATTGTTTTCTCTTTAGTTCGTATTCGTTATTGAATCAAGTTCGGAATTTGCCTTTACCTTCACCTCAACCCAGTGGTAAAATGTTCAATACAGAATGCCTAATTTGGTCTGCATCTTCAAAGAACTGACAATAAAATCATCACCAATGACGTCAAACTAAAAAAAAATATTACCGAAAGTATAGTATCAATTACATGGTATAACTTACCACATACTCAAGAATACAATACGCTACACACCATGGATGAAAAGCAGAGTACCAAGTTAGCTGGCGGATAAGATTCACAACAGACCTAAAGACTACCAACTGAGACTGATTTATTTATTGAAGAGCGTTTAATGTACTCAGAAGTTAAGATAGGAGTATTCAAAAATATTTATGATATTCAGATGTACACGTTACGCCAACAGGTTTCTAAATATATAAAAATTGAAAGTTCTGTGGAAGACTCGGCTCTGAAGCTTAAAATTTGAAACTGAATATTTAGGAGAGTCATTATCTTCTATTCGAAAGTATTTGAAAGTTTTGACTTAACAAAGAGGGTGCATGGAGTCAAGGTGGAGTTACAAATAAGAATAGTCTAGGAAGTCTAAGACACTAGATCCGAACCTGAAGCTCTACTTGAACATTTTGAATGTTTAGCCAGATTTGGCGCCCAACACCTGCTGCTTTCTGACGTGGGATTTCTACTTACATTTGCATCTTTAGCAAAAGCGGGTCACTATCTATGTAGATGGTGTTAGATACTGAATGACCGCTTTGATAAGATATGATAAGAAGCGGCTCCACTGGGTACTCCGGGAGTTAGCATTAGCATCCTCAGCTAAAGGTAGATGATATTATATACTAAATGGAACACGAATTATTAGCCAAATTTGGCACCCAATATAGGTTGATGTGTTACGTGGATAAATTTCCAACTTACAGCTACGTCTTCAACAAACGGGATCCGTGTAAGGAATCAACCCCCTTAGCATCTAATCTTTTTCACATGCGACCTCACCTCATCCTCCTGGGCTTGGTTGCACGAAAGATTTGAGTCAACATTAAATTGAATTCTAAGTTGGAATATAACGTAGATTACATTTTAACTTAGGCTTAAATTTAATCCTGACTTAAATCCTTCATGCAACCCAGCCATACTCTTTCAACGACGTGGAGGGATTATATATTTTTTCTTTCGTTTATATTCGTTAGTGAATCAAGTTTGGAATTTGCCTTTATCTTCACCTCAACGCAAAGGTAAAACGTTCAATAATGCCTAATTTGGACTGTATCTTCAAAGAACTGACAATAAAATCATCACCAATGAGGTGAAACTAAAAAAAAATTATTCCCGAAAGTATGGCATCAATTACAGATATAACTTACCACATACTCAAGAATACAATATGCTACACACCATGGATGGAAAACAGAGTATCAAATTAGCTGGCGGATAAGATTCACAACAAACATAAAGACTACCAACTGAGACTGATTTAATTTATTGAAGAGCGTTTAATGTACTCAGAAGTTAAGATAATGAACTGCAAGTAGTATTTAAAAATATTTATGATATTCAGTTGTACACATTACACCAACAAGTTTTTAAACTTATAAAAATTGAAAGTTCTGTAGGAGACTGGGTTCTTAAGTTTAAAATTTGAAAAAAAAATTGTTGCAAATCGGTTTTGATTGCAGTAAATCCCTCGAGCATCCTTTGTACAGCTATTTCGGCCCTATTTGGGGCCTTGTCAGCAGAAGTGTAGCTCTATATTTCCACTGCAAACCAAACCGACCTGTCCAAGGTTATTCGCCAATGCGATGTAATAATAATCAATAGTGGCGAATAGAGTGCAGGGTACGATGCTATGGTCTGAACAATGGTCGGCGAAAAACGTTTTTTGTTGATAGGATGAACAGTTCATTTTCATAATTGTTTGGCATTTGAATGCAATAGAATATCTTCATCTGATGAAGAAGACTGCGAAAGGTCCACGTTAAACCCGATGCTTGTTCACGTTTAACTGGCGCTATAATGCGAATATCGAAGCGTCAATATGACCAACTCTGTACGAGGGTGAGAACGAGGATCCAGGAACCAGACTTTAATCAGAGTTAAGGTCCTAAGGCGATGGTCGCCGTTATGTCCATCCCCTAAGACACTGAGTCCGAAACTGATGTCCTTTTCTGAATAATGATCTTCCTTTAGACGAAGGGCGCTTTTGTGGAGTATGTTTTTTTTTCACAGTCAAATTATAACCATTTTAGGCTTAGGGAGCCACGAGCTCCATGGCGTAGCTGATAGTGCTAATGCCTATTAGAAAGAGTATCTGAAGTTCGAAACCTTGCCCTCCCAGTTTCTTTTTGCTATTTTGCTTTTAAATGACGACTTAACAAATAACAAACTCTATTTTACATATTAGATTTTTTTTGTCTTTGTAGGGTGCACTGTGTTGTTTCATTTTATTTAATTTTTCTTTCTGTCCACAAAAATACAATTATTTTTTTTATACTAAACAATATTTGTAATTTGCTAAAATTAAAAATAGCATTTTGTTATCGAAAAATGGAAATTAATTATTAAATAGTAAGCAAAACAACTTCGTATCTTATTAATCATTATGCCACGCCTGATTATACAAATGCATTTCATTATATCATAAGTAGTGTATGATGAAGAGATTAGTACAATAAATCGAATTAGTAATGTATGTTCTATATGCGCCGCAAACACCGTCAATATTAATAAAGCCTTGTATTTATGATTTTCTAAATACATCAGATAATGTGAAATGCAGCAGTGTAAATACACTTTAATTGATTTAGCATGTAAATATCGATGATATGATTAGCAAACAGACCCGAGTGTGCCAGACAGTTATTCGAATATACGTTAAATGAAATTGAAAAATGAATAGTTTTTAAAAAAAATTTCACTTTCATATTTAATGTATATTAACGTCCAACTAAATCGATACCCTTGATGCTGAGCAGAACTGCAAACTTTTCGGACGATATAAAACGGATTGAACTAAGTTATAGTTATAGACCTTAAGTAACAAATGCTCCAGAACTTAAAATATTTTATTTGTAGGCTAAATCAGAGTCATACTTTATTATGTATTGATTTTCACAAAATAGAAATTCTATTTATAGTCGTAGGTAATAAGTAACACACACACACATATGCATTCATATAACACACGCAAATATAATTAAGTTCTTGGTAAATTTATATACACATAATTGTTAGTTTATGACTCCGAGGGTTGCGCCTGCTGACGTTTCATAAGATTTTTACATAACACATCTTTATAAGTAGTACCTTTCACTGTTGACCGTAAAGGTCAACAACGATCCATAAACACGATTCAAGAATCCTACATATCAATAGGTTATCTCTCACATACGTGTATGTGGTCGTCTTCGTGCTTTTCTCGTCACAGATCTGACGAGTGGGCTTTATCTTTCTTTAAAGCACAGAATTGTTCCCTGAAAGAAAAAAAAAACTCGCTTCGGTGAGAATATACAAGTTTCTACCAAATTTAGCAACAATACAGTAACGCCGATTTGTTCTTAATTGCGCCGTTAGATTTGGTAAAAATTTATTTTTAATTCCGCGGAACGAAACTGGATGTTACTAGCAGATATAAATTACGTTATAAATTGCATTTGGTGTTACGGCTTTTAAGCATTTAAATTGTCATGTCACGATAATTAATTTTTTTCCCAAACTATTATATTCCCGAATTTATTAGCTACTTAATCTCACTTCACAGCTCGGATAATTAATTAAAAATAGTCAAAGGAAAGTGTAATTTAGTTTAAATAACTAGAAAAATTACCAATTTAATGTAATCATTCACGAATTCATCAAAAATAAAAATAGGAAACAAGAAAAATGTTTTTTTTTAATTTTCTTGTATAGCTCAAATAGTGTGTTGCCTGTTGCTGTTGTAAAATCTCTTAGAGATAAGCAAGGCAAAGGCGACAAATATGTAAGTAAATTCTAACGGTAGAAATTCAGAGAAGTTGTTATCTCTTTTTCAGCCTTCTACCCCAATAATATTTACATAAACTTTACACGTGCATATTCAAACCCGCAACACATTTATGTGCCGAACGGGCTCGGAATTTTGTATTATCCTCCTTCTTAGAAAGTGAAGATAATACAAAGCAATTTGCTTGGAGTTTTCGTTTTAAGTCCGAGAACACATGTTGAGACGCACCTTCTCAGAAATGATAATTTACACACTCATGATTGCACGCCGCAATTCCTCTTGCTCAATCGAATTACTACTTACAATGATATTATAATTCCAGAAGTAGATACAATTGTAAGAATAGTATCGTACGCCAAATTAAAAAAAAATTGTTTTAAAATAAATTTATTTATCAAAATGTGATGCTAAACCATTAGGATTGTGCAATTAATGTTGACCTATTTCATTCCAATTTCTATCTAAGCTTCTTCCTTGAAGATTTTTATCGAACGATTTATGTGAATAACCCTGTATATTCTTTTTACACCTCCATTTATTTCCTGCCAATCAAATTCCATTTGCCATTTGACCTTCTTCTTCTCGCGTGCACTTTAACTTGCTAATAAGAAATATCATTAAACACATTCGGATTTAAGGATTTTTGTTTCCGTAACTGCATCGGGAAATCATTATTAAGCATTCCAAAACATCTTCGACTTAAATACTTCCTTCTTGCCTTCGCCGTTTAACTTTTAATAGCACCGGCAAAATTGATGCAAGACCGCGAATGCTAACATCCGAAACAATCTGCAAGTAGTGGATGCAGCTGCCAGTTTGGGAATGTTTTATTTGTATTCTTAACTTGCGAACTCGTAAAGTTGGGCGGCAACATAAATTTAATAAAATTAGTGTTTTGTTTCATATTTATAGTTGGCAAGTTGAAGACGCAGGAAGGAGAACTTGCACGGCCGCGGTCCTTCGATCTTATTGAACTGCAACTTGCTTGAATCGATTCGGAATTCTTTACCCCAAAAAGAAAAGAAAAATTTGGTTGCACATAGCGCCCATTGAAAAGAAAGCAAGAAGCAAAATTAAAAGAAAAATATTTATAGAATGGCAGGAAGGAAAAGATTTGGTAAAGCGATGAAAATTAAATTTTTTTCAATGTCCCCCACAAATATACGACATAAAATCACCATTTCTAAGAAGGAACTTGAAAAAAAGAAAATTATTGGAACATATTCAACTTAATAAAGGGCCAAGTAAAGGATAGGGACTAAATAAATCATCTGAAGTGTGGGAAAAATCAAAAAACACATACATCAAACTAATTTATAAAGGAAACCTAATTATTTTCCTAAAAAAAATTAAGAACTAAAAGAATTTCATTAGAATTTAAGAGATTATCCATGACTAAGAAAATAAATGTCACTATAAGAACGAATCGATTTGGAAACCTAACTTCGATTCGTTCTTATAGCGACTTAAGGCTTATCTACCAACATTTATTTCATTAAGGGTGGGTTTATCAATCCAGTTAACTTTAAATTAATTCTAACCTTCAGTTAATTGCCATGGCAACAATTGTCTTCGTGGTAGTTACTAATGGGAACAAACTTAAAGTTAGAGTTAATCAGTGATTGAGAAATCCACCCTAAGAAGTAAAAGAATATCAGAGAATACCAAAGTTAAAATGTGTTCGGAGTAAACTAAATACATTCACGAGCGAAAATATTAAGAGTATTAAATATAAATGCTGAGCAAGAAGATAGGTCAACTAATAAAGAAATTGAAACTTCCAGAGGACTCCTCAGAAAAGAAAGTGAAAAGAATAATTAAAAAGGAAGCAATAACAGCCCAAAGGAAAGCGAGATGTTAAAGGAAGTAACCAGAAACTAATAAAAAAAAGTAAGAGAAAAGTAAGAGATGGCCTGAAACTTTATATGTTCATTATTAAGAGAGAGAAGGCAAAGCACGAAAACTACGGGAAATATGTAACTCTACTGAACACAGAATGTACAGGGGAAGAGAGGCAGAGAGAATACCAGGAGATTTTCATGCAAATTTCATGCGAATAGTCATGCGAAGATAAAGCCAAAAAAACTTCAAAATTCTTCTAACGGTGGTGTTTGAGCAGAGAAACGACGATGTAGATTTTCTTCAAGCTCTTCCAGTTGTTCGATGACATTTTGATCAGTTTGCGGCCTGCGGAAGTAGTGGATTTCCTCTTCGTCGAGTTTCCCATTTTGATGAATCTCTCGACAATTTGGTGAACGCGTTGGTGCAAGCCAACTTCTTCAACGATTTTTTTCAAAAACTGATAAAAAAATAAGAAAAAATTAAGAGATGGCCTGAAACTTTGTACGCTCATTATTAAGAGAGATAGGACAAAGTACGAAAACTACGGGAACACTGAACTCTGAATGTACAGAGAGATTAAGTAATAGGCAGAGGGACTAGCAGGTGATTTTCAAGCAAATTTCAAATAGGCATGAGAAGATAAAGACAAAAAAAGATGAAAACTAAAAAATTCTGAAAATTAGTCGCCATCCTAGGGCTTCCGGACCTACAGAGCATATTTCTTATAATTGAAACATTTGATAAAGTTCCGTGAACTTACTTCAACATTCTTCTTTCCCAATCTTAATGCTTAGTTTTCTTCTCAGTATTCTACTTTCACAATTATTTTAAAATTACTTACCTTATTACTTCCATCCCACGCCGTTCTCGTTTTCCTTCTTCTTATCTTTCTTTCATTACTTCTTTGTTTACGTTTTATTTCCAATGATGTGCTATATTAAAAGAAAAATATATCAATCTTGATTTAACTGTACAATTACCATTTGCCATTAATGCCCTTTTGCCATCTTTCTACTGGCAGTTGTATTACTCGATTATACCAACCAACTAACGAAGGAATCAAAAACTTTTTGACGTACTATATCGACTTCGTGAAGTTCATTAAAAAATGTATTTCATCGAACGAAACATATGGTAATATGAAGGAGCAATACTTGGCCTATACGCAGGACGAAGAAGGTCAGTCCATCCAGGCTTCATCCCTTTTTTTTTTGGTGACCTAATTACAGTATGTATGTACCTTGAGGTAGATTACTTGATTTTTATTTACTAATGCAGGTACTATGAATGATAACATCGGGCACTCTGTCAAGTTGAGCACGACCATTTGGAACAAGTTTAAAATGGATCAAACCAACTTATATTGGACCAAACGCTGAGCATTACTTTTTTTCTGCTTGTCGAGGATTACATACATTTTTATCACAAGTAATAATTCGTCGCAGGAAACGAGTATCGTAGCGATTTTGGAGTAATTTTTATAAAATGTTTAATAATATTTCCGCACCTTTTAAATTGGCACCAAATGGTTGAATTAGATACTCCCAATTGCACTGGCAATCGACATGTTGTAGATTTTCATTCATAAATTGCAAAAGAAGGTCTTGGTTAATCTTTAAAGGACGATCCGAACCACGTATCCTTCGAAGGGTACCATTGGCGTTTCTAAATGTTGTAAATTCACGTTGGACTTTTCTTATACTGACAAGACCCTTCATCTTCTTGTTTTTTTTGGTTCTTCTTACTGAAACATTAAATAAAAATTTATTTACTTTGTAACATTTCCATCAAACTTTCTAACACCATGCAAATGTAATCACAAATTCTGTTTGCTTCTTTCAGAAAAGCTAAACGTCGCTTAGCCACTTTAAAAAGCAAGGAACAATTTGCTTTTCTTAAGATAAGGGTAATTTATCCTGAATTGGATTACGAAAATCCAAATCTGACGATTTCTCAACTCTAATTACTAATGGTGGATTATTTAATTAAGAGTTACAGGTGTGGGACCTAGTTTTATTCATTGTAGCATTTAGTTTTATGAAATGCATGAAGATTTAATTATTGTCTAATTAATTTAATCGCTTATTAGCAAAGTATATCGTCACTAGGTCATTATGTTTTTCCTCGTTTATACTTGTAATGTTTATTTTTTTAAATTTTTGTTACAGTTCATATTTCGTTCTTGTTTCTTGTTGACTTGACATCTCCTTAATCCTCTTGTTTTTTATTTTATGGAACAAATTAATTTTTACTAATTGATAATCAACTTGGAAATTTGGATGACATTGCAGTGTCAATGTTATATAACCTTAAGAAATGCAACGACTAATTTTCAGTTAAGCTAAGACGTCGTTTTTGAATTTTATTGTGGTTTGGACGGCAAGAGAGCGGATAACCTCATGTAAAGCCTGAGGCTCTCTGACAATAGCAAATTAGAAATTTCTTGCCATCCAAACTATAACCAGAATCTTGTACTTTTATTTTATATTTATTTATTCGCCTTCATTCAACATCTTGTAAATGACCTAAACTGCCTGCTTCTGTTATCCTAAAACTAGCCGCTCTCTGATTATGGAGCACTTAACTGTGCTGCCGAAGCAAATCAGTCATAAGTTATTTTAAATGTCGGGCAAAAACCTACCTGCACGTCGTTGTTCGTTGAATGAGTAGTATGTGATGTAATAAAAGTCGCAAACCGTTTAATAACACTGAATCTGTTCCAGTGGACACCAAAATTTTCGATGCTTACATTCATTCATTACAAATAAAATACGAAATGCCACTCTGCGTAAACAAAAAACGCAGTATCGTAATATTAAAATATTCATCATAAAAATATACATGTGATTTATTGCAAAGGGATGATGTAAATGTGAAGTTGAGATTGAAATTGAAAAGAAAGCCAACAAAAGCAAGTCACAACAAGTGTTGCTGCATACATGAAAACACACGACGTTTCATATTATTAAAAAAGGGCTGAAATATATTCGGAGTTATCTCGTTTCATTTTAATGTGGTCAGCTCTTACAAATAATTCATTCTTTCTTTGTAGACCTCATTTTTAAGAAAGCCAAATATGAGAAGAAATTCCAAAGTTTCTCGAGTAGTATGAGCTGTTGCTCCATCTATCAGACAGTAACCATTTTGCGGATTTTCTCCAAGGAGCTCTTCCACTTATTCAACGACATTTTGGTCAGTTTGAGGCCTTCCAGTGGATTTCCCCTTCATCACGCTTCCCGTATACTGTGGAATCTCTCGACAATTTGGCGAACGTATTGATGCAAGGCAGTTTCGTCAACAATTTTGTTCAGAAACCTAAGTCGCAACCGTGCTTTGCATTCAAGAATGGAAAACTACCATTTCCCATTTACTTCACGGAGAAGTCTAATGGGGTGAGGTCTGGTAATCTTGTTGGCCAAGTTCTCCTGCTTACAACTTTTCAAGAAATTTCAAATTTTCTCGAGTAGTATGAGCTGTTACTCCATCTTGCTGAAAGTAACCATTTTCAAATTCATCGGCATGGACCTGCTACTGGGTCATTTTTAAAATTCTTAATTGGGGTAAGCCATAACTTTTCAGCTATAACATTAGACAACTTAAATTTTGAATTAAGTCATCAAATTGTCGGATAATTCGAATTTTCTCAATTTTATTTTTAAAAATGTTCTCTTTGGAGCAAAAAGTTTTTCTTGTCCAAAGCTATTTTAAAAATGCCAAAAAAAGGTGAAAATGATGAATAGAAATATTCTATTGCGGTTTGCATCGAAGATTTTAGAGCAAAATTTCCAGAATTCCATGTAAATTACAATGATCTTGCTGCTAAAATATGCCATACAGTTTCTGCATTCCGAACCAGAGGAAGTGATCCTCCTTTGAAGAGAACTCCCGAAGTAGTAGAAGACGTTCGGGTTCGAATGCAGCAAGATCCTAAAAAGTCTATTGCAAGATTGGCCCAAGAAACAAATTTATCTTGCCACAAAGTTTTAAAGAAAGATTTAAATTTATTTCCCTATAAAATAACTGTTGTTCAAGAACATTTACCAGTAGGCGACTGAACTATTACCACTGGTTTCAAGACAACTTGAACAACGAAGCATTGAACCTGACATTTTTTTCTGATGAAGCATGGTTTCATTTGTTAGGATACGTTAACAAGCAAAACATAAGAATTTGGTGAAGAGAAAAGCCTGAAGAATTCATTCAGCATCCGCTTCATCCAGAAAAAAATGGAGTTTGGATGGCTGTATCTCGGAGACGCATATTTGGTCCAATATTTTTTGATGGAATAATAAATGCTCTAAGATATCGTGAGGAATTGCCTTTTGTCAATAATCTGCATGATGATGAGATCCAGTATGATTTTTTGCAACAGGATAATGCAACACTTCATAAAGCACGTGAAAGCATGCAATATCTGCGAGAATTTTATGAAGACCGCTTAGTTGATTTTCCAGCGAGATCTCCAGGTTTAACAATCAAGGATTACTTTATTTTCCCTTATCTGAAAAACACGATTTTTAAAAATAATCCACAAAATCTCCATGAACTCACACAAGCAATAGTGAATACTTGCAATTTAATTGCGCCACAATGTTTGGAAAATGCTCTCGAAAGCATGAAAAGGCGGGTAGCTGCGTGTATCGATGCAGGTGATAGTCAGTTTGAATACAGACTCTGAGCTAGTCCAGTAGTATTTAATTTTTTCAATTCTAAAATTCTTTCTCTTTTTCAAATAAAATTTATTAACTTCAAAATTTATTTTTGACGTTTTGATCTTGTAATTAAATGTCACTCATTCAATATTGCCAACTGAATTAAAAAGTCATGGCTTACTCCAATTAAGAATATTAAAAATGACCCGTTATAAAAATGGGGTCAACAATTGTTCCCTATAATGTTTACTATTGATTATTGATTGTGTCGTAGAAGGCCATAGAATTCTATGGCGGGATACCGCCAACCATATTTCTATCTCAACAGGATGTAATGGAGTCTCATAGAAATTGTGGGGATTAACAACATACCATGTTCGGTAATTTTGTTTGTATGCAAAATCACTTCAATGGAACCAAGCTTCCATCCGTTAAAAAAAACTTAGATCGAGAACATCGTCGTTATTCAAATTTTCTTGGAAAAAATTGCAATACCTTTTGGTTTCCACGGACATTCAAAATGCGTTTAACACAATAAATTGGAACATTACCAGAAAGTGTTAAAAGAGAGGGAAATAACTGATATCTCAGGAAGATGGTAGAAAGCTAAAGGTGTACTGAACAGGACAATAGTACTACCGAGTCACCTGGGGGGCCTACAGGACTCAGTATTGATTTTTGACATACGAGTATGACGACCTACCAGCAACGAGTATACTCGAGGGAGCAGAGATAGTCGACAACTTGGCATCGAAAGTTAAAGCGAAGGTACCAGAAGGTTTAGAAAGTAGAGCAAGTAATTTTATGGAACTTGAAATACGACGACCTATAAAAATTAAAATTCCCAAGCGAGTAGAGATGGTCGCCATCACCCACAACCTGATACTTGTAGATAGTGTGAGAGAATCAGAAGATCTGGACCATAAGACCATCAAGTGAATCGAAAAATGGCTGGAGAAGAATAGGTTTCGACTAGCTGCCGATAAAACCGATGTATTAATGTTATCAGACAAAAAGAAATACCCTAAGTTACATCTTAAAATTAAAGATCAAGAAATAAGCCTAAACTTGGTAGTCGTGTATGTCACTTTAAAGTAACACTAATTTGTCAAAGGAAAACAGAGATAAGGTTGGCCAAAGCTCACAGGACGGTATCAACGGAGGGGATATTTTCCGTTGCTAGAATGATATCGATCAACTGTTGTGATCTCTTGGCAAGATTTCTTGGATTACACACACTTTGTATGGATGCATGTGTAAACGACGCTTCAAAATCTTTCTAACGGTGTGGTGGAACATATTCGTTTGAGCAGAAAAACGACGTGTTGAGGAATGTAAGTTTTCTGCAAGGAGCTCTTCCACTTGTCCGACCACAGTTGGTCAGTTTGCGGCCTCCTAGCGGATTTCCCCTTCGTCACGTTTCCCATTCTGAGGAATCCCTTGACAATTTGGCGAACGTGTTGGTGCAAGGCAGTTTCTTCAACAATTTTCTTCAGAAACCTAAGTCGTAACTTAACCATACATATTCAGGAATGGAAGATTGCCATTCCCCATTTACTACACGTCCAGATTGGAAATACTCCAATGATGAAAATACACATTTTAAATCGTCTATCAATTCAATTCAATTTGTAATAATTGTTAATTTAACTGATTCAGAAAGATTAGAGCTTCATAGGAAAGTTACATGTGAAAAAATTCCAAATTTGTAACTAAATGAGAATCATTTTCTTCCACTTTGTATAATCACAAGCATAGGAATATATAAAATTTTCGTTGCGATTATTATTCAAATCTGCGTTTCTAGTATTGTTTTCCGTTTAAACTCCTTGTCTTTTTTTGTTTTGTCGTCTTTATTCATTATCCTGCGTGAGCCCTTGATTAATTTGTGGCAAGCGCGCAACTTTTGGAAAGTGTTTTGGCATTGTTTCCCAAGAAAATATGACAGGTAGGTGGGTAGTTTGTGACAAGTCGGTGGTGCATTGTGCACATGAAGGTGTTCGGTGGTGAAAAAGACCCGATGAACGTAGTCGGATCGCGTTGGCGCGTAGAACACTATAACAGGACACAGTCCGTACGCTCTCAGTCCTGTCGAGGAGTTCCGGGCAAAACCCGCAAATATATTCCGCACGCTCTGGAATAATTCCGAGCCGCGCATACATTCGTTTCCACGGGAGAAAAAAAAGTAAAGAAACGACGGTTTTGTTCTGAAAATGCAAAGTAAAAAGTAAAAAAATCGAATGTAAAAACATGTCTGTGTGTGCACGATAATGAAGGAGTAAGAACTGAGCCGCGTGTCTCCGTAAGAAACATTAGTTAAAAAGAAAACGTGCGGGGAGCGTACATCATTTCTTGGTGCATTTATGCAAAGTAGAGAGAGGCTAAGGTTTGTCCCTCTCTGTCGACAGTAATTAGTGGTCGACGAAGAGAAAGAGAGGGGGCTATGTACGTGTGTGATTCTAACGACGGCCAAGTATACGCCGCCCCTTAATTTATATCTAAGGGTAAAACAGTAAGAGTAAAGGAGACGGAGAGGGGAGTCTTGTTCGAGGGGTGGTAAGGCGCAAGCGTTCTTGGCTCTTGCAAGCTTTGTCTAATCGGATTCATTAACGGGGATCCGGGAATTATGCGTCCATTGCGAGCCGGCATATTTTTGAAAGCAGTCGGACCCGCACCCCTTCGAAGACGAGATCCGGCGGGACCTGGTGTAAGGTTCGTGCGCGCTCTATGTGTCATGTGTGCCTGTGTGTGTGCTCTTGCGCGCTCTCTTCAGTGCCGCTTCATTTGTTTTTGGTGTTCAGTGTTGTGATCTTTTCCTTTTTTTTTTCACTTTTCGTTACTTGTCACACTTCTTTTCAACCCCTTCACGCACCACGCTGCTTCAGTATTAGTCGCCGGAGTTTCCCCGATCCGAAGAAGTTTTTAAACAAAAATCAGCTGATTCCGGAAACACTATCGCACAGGCAACTTCCGGAACTTTACTCTTGCGCTCCAAAATTTCACGGATAATAACGAAACTATGCTAAACTTTTTCATGATAGTTCTGAATTAGAATAACAGTTGAAACTTTATGCATTAAACTTTCATCGCTACATTATAAACTACATAATACTCTCAGTACTTGCGACGTTTTAACTAAACTCGAGCGTACGAGCAGTGTCCGCAAGACCTTTTGAGAGAGAGATACACACATACACATAAATTTCTCAAAACGAAAATCTTTGGTTGTTATTTTCACTTGGAGGGAGAGAGAGAGACCCGGACTCTTCTATTTACTGAAGCACGTGCTTTCCTTATTTACTATTATTCATCGAGTTTCTCTTCTCATCTTATCATTTCTTTATCTCCAGAGAGGTTTGGTAAGTCAATTTTTTTATTGAATTAAATAACTAATTATACACGTCCTTCCAAGGATAACGAAATTCATCAAATACAAACGAACATCTACGATATATTTACGTTCCCCAAATTCCGATGACTTACTTAAGTACTTAAGAATGAAATTAGAAACCCTTTTTACAACACTTCATATTTTAAACCGGAAGAGATGATCACTATTCTGATCTGACGTACTGTCACATTCTAAGCTTAAGTCAACCGAACTTTCTCCACAACAAAGTTTCTGTTATCTACTTATGTCGATTTGTTGACATGTTTTGATATTTACTGAAGCTAAATAATTGGAGTTAGAACTGAATATATTCTCCTGAATGACACACTGAAGATGCTTGACCAAAGACTAGGGAAACTTCAGGAAAAAATAAAACAAATCGAATAATTAGCGCTTAAAAAATAATCCAAATGTGGACATCAAACTGGCCATAATAGTTATAATTTCCCATAAAAAAACCGGAATGGAAAATTTTGCGCATAGAAATTTCACATAGCAAAAATAAGAAAACATGAAATAAATTTAAGGGGTGATCTCTTGATTCAAATTGTTTTTAACTTTAAACTGGATCAAAAATGTTTAAAAAAATTAATTCATTTACAATTATAAAATGTAAAAACCTGTCACTATTTATACTATTATTTATTTTAAAGTGGCGACAAACTTTTTGTTTATTAAGTTGTAATAAAAAAATCTAAATCTTGCAAAATAAAGAAATAAAATGAGAAAAATAAAAAACCAATTACTGCACAGCACAATATTTATAAACACACTCACATAACTATAATGTATAAAAATAGGTTGAAATTGAATAGAAATTGATGAGAACAAAGGTGAATAAAATGTGATTATTAAAAAAATATAATTAATTAATTACTTTGATCACTACATATAAATTAAAATTTAAAAAAAAGTATTTATTTATTAAATTGCATTGAAATCCCTACTGGCGCATAAGCTTTAATTCGCAACATATTTTTGTTTACTCACAGTAAGTAAACCCCCGAAATCACCAAATTTACATAAGTGTGTGATTTAAGCTGACGTCTGTGAAGTTAGCCATTCACGTCAGCACTACCAACTGCTACAAGGAGGCAATGTTCATTCAAATTTCTTTTGTTTTAATTACCAGAATGTGAGCAAAAATTACTGAAATATGTGAAATTGCGGGTCAGTTATCTTATATCCAATAATATAATCCGCTTGTCAATATTTACTTCGAAGAATTGTCAAAGTCAATGCTATCAAGTTGCGTGCGTCG
Source organism: Serrognathus titanus (assembly GCA_039766575.1). Classification (NCBI taxonomy): domain Eukaryota; kingdom Metazoa; phylum Arthropoda; class Insecta; order Coleoptera; family Lucanidae; genus Serrognathus; species Serrognathus titanus. The sequence goes on from CM077914.1 coordinate 12,127,678, forward strand.
TATGTACAGCAGCGGACAATAAAATTCGGACAAGAATTTGACATATCACGCGTATTTACACAAATTTGGTAAAACAGGCTTTCATTGAGGTTATGTTTCTGTCAAAAGTAAAAAAAATGTAATGTCAAACTAAAATTTCGCAATTTCTATCTAAGCTCCGCCTGGCAAAATCAACTGTTCCTTAATGGGCCTCATTTAAGAGGCATTTTGTAAAACAGTAAAATTTGTATTAAACGTCAGTATTACTAGTGACATTTTGACAAAAATACTAAAGTAAGATTTACAATGTAGAAAGGGCATGCCCGGATTTTATTGTCCGCTATTGTACATATTTTTGTTTTATTAATTGTTAGAATTTCGTATTTGTAACTGCTTAAAAATTAATGATTGCAATCAACATGAACGTCTATCCTAAAAAAATGGGAGGATGCCAACGAAGTCAGCAATATTTAGTTTAAATACCATGCGGTAGAGGCTCAATTTCTATGAAGCGGCACGAAACAATCATAGTTGTTATTTTAATGACCGTTTCTCAATTTATACGTTTTATGAACGTATCTACAGAATTTGTAGGCAAAATATATTTATATACAGCGTTCGAGTATGTTTTAAACAAAATCAAAAATTAAGGACGCGAAATTTTGCTTGGAAGACAGCTTGTCAATCTCCGCTTTTTTTCTTCTCTGACCTGGAGTTCTTCATTTTATTTTATTTCATCAAAAACTTCTGTACACTTCATCAAATCAATTAGAGAAAGTTTCCCAAAAATTAAATATCCTTTAGTCTGTTTTCGATCATATTTGATCACTCCGTATGTTATCCCTGCGTAATTAATTTAAATAAATATTCATTCAAAAACGAATATGACTCCTTTTCTGTATTTACCCAACCCAACCCAATCAATATGATTCCTTTTCTGTATTGTTTTTCCATTATGTTATTTTAAATATTGAATATTCTTCATTAAGATCGGGGATTCCCAAGGGAGTCGATAAATAAAGTCAGGGTAGGCACTGTCTTGTTTTGTTGAACCTGATCCTTTAGTATTCGTCTTATTAATGGTCTTAAGTTAAATCCTATAATTTTAATTTCTGCTGAAGGCAATTAATATAAGGATATTCATTAAATAAATACATTTTATTCATAAACTCCAATATCTTAAATGTTATGACTGAAGCACGGATTTAGGTGCCACGCGTACACCCGCCTAAAAAGTTAACTCGTCAACTAAAAACGCACCTAAATCTGTGCTTTAGTTATTACTCTCAACAAAAAAAAAAACGATAAAATTTAAAGCTTGTCACGACAGTTTAGAAATTAATAATTTTTTCCAATTAATAAATTTAAGCAGTAAGTTGGCAAGTAATTATTAAAGCATGGATTTAGATGCACTTTTAGGTAATGAGTTACCTTTTTTAGTCGGGCATCGCAAAGTGATGACTCATGACCTGAAAATGTATTTAGATCCGTGCTATAGTAATTATTAATCAAATTGTTGTTCCTTTGTGACGCCATCATTAATTTTTTTAAATGGCAACCCTAACATTTTCATGCAGATTTTGATCGTCCTTTTTGTTTATAAATAAAAATTTCCCTGTTTCATGATTTTGCAAAAAAAACATTAAACATTAGATGCATTTTTAGGTAATGAGTTACTTTTCTTAGTCGGGCGTCGCAGAGTGATGACTCATGACCTGAAAATGCGCCTAGATCCGTGCCATAGTAATTATAAATGAAATTGTTGTTCCGCTGTAACGCCATCATTAATTTTTTTAAATGACAACCCTAACATTTTCATACAGGTTTTGATCGTCCTTTTTGTTTACAATTAAAAATTTCCCTACTTTATGATTTTCACAAAAAAAAACATTAGATAAACAAATTATGCGCTTGGTGGGAGACTTTGTCGCCACTCTTTATAATTCTATGCGTTCCTGACCAAAAATCCAATAGAAGTAGAGATTTGGCGAGGAGAGTAACCTCTGGTAAAGGTCGAAGCTCAAGAAGGCTGAGAATCCCTGGCTTAGATCGACTTAGATCAGAAGTAAAAATAAATCTTTAAAAAATAAAGCACTTAAAAAAACCACAAACATTCACATAATTATTTAATACATAAGATCCATCCCTTGGCTTGTAAGCTAGCTTATAAAATCAAGAAAGTGAAAACACTGATATTGTTTGAAGTTTTAGTTCGATGCGTATTTCAGTAATTAAACAGTCATCTTCAGTGCACACATACACGAGAACTTCAAGAAATATGAGACGAAGGGCATTTGAAGAAGCATAAATTTGCCATGAACTTTTTTAAGCTCTATGACAATATGAATTGACGCGGCGCGGCGTTCAAATGTGGGTCAGTGTGAGGGGTTTTCATGTTTAAATCGCCATCAGAATGGGGTTTTACTAAGACGTCAAAAAAACGTCACCAATCTAGGGTGAATTTGCTTGTTGGCAAACAAAGCAAAGTTCCTTTTGCGATTCTCAAAGATGTCACCAATTAACTTCTTAAATCACAGGAAGTCGTAACCTATTATACGAATGAAAATATTTGGGAAGAAGTGAGTGATGGTTATACCTGAATTGTTCTCGGAATAGGAAATACTCGAAAGACAAACGACATTCTGCTAAAGAGGCTAAAGTGAGGTGGTGTTAACATTTGTAACCTTTTTGTAAGATTGTGGACATTCCATTCCTGTGGAGGTTAAAAATAATCACAGGCCATCATCATAACCTTCCATAGACACCAAAAAGAATTTGTTTAATTACCATAGGAGTAAACAGAAGGCTAACCAATAATACCGGGCGATTTTTTTAATTTTTTTATCAACTCTTGTCACGTCATGTCATGGTTAACTGAAAAATAAGTCATTGCACTCCTGGATGGTATTTTAGAGTCAAGCTAAGGCATGCCGTCCAAATTTCATAGCAAGAGTTGATAAAAAAGTTAAAAGAACAGTCGTTATAACTCACATAAGAATAAATTAAATTGTGTTAAGATAAGCAAAGAGAAATTAGGACAAGAAAAAAGATTAAGTCCAGTTTTTTTCTTAATGTATCAGATGACTTAAAGGAAACCTTAAAAAATAGAGAAATATGAATTGGAAATGGTATTATGTGGAACACAAGAGAAGACTGCAAAAGAACAAAGCTTGGAAGTCAAGAATCGAAAAACGAAAATAATTTTGTTAAAAAGGTATTGATAAGAAAGAGAACCAATTCTGACGAACGAAATAATTTTTTCTTTGTCCAACTAAAATCTTTGATGCACCCTGCCTGCACCATACCCATAAATGTCATCACTTTTTGATATAAATAAATATTTACAATAAAAGTTAATTTTGGCTTTTAATTTGCATAGTAGTAGTAAAACGATGAGAAACTTTTACGACTGGAAAAATTAGCATTTTCCCGGATTATTATAATTTTAGAAACTATTTCCACGTCAGGTATAAAAACCCTTCCAGCCGTCCGCATTAAAACTAGTCACTTAAATTTTGCATGAAATAAAAATCTACCTGCAGCGTCTTAAACTCCAAGGTGACGTTCACTTCAGTTCTTCGATACCTACCTGAAGCATTAGGACAACCCCCCCGCATTACTCCTCGCCGGCTTTCTTAATCCTGGCGTTTCAGTCGTGCTATCCTTTCTGAATCGGCTCTAAGCGATTATGTACGTGAGTGGATATGTCACATACGCACGCGACGAAACCATTGCATGTCGGTTTTTAGCGTTCGTGACCACCTTGCTACATATGAATCTTGTATTCTAAGAATTTAATATGAATTTTGATCGGTTAATTGTTTACATGATTTGTGTTATGCGTTCGTCAAAAAATCGATCAGCCTTTGTGTTTGTGTTGTGTTAATAACATACTCCTTGTTGTTCATTTGGTCCTTTCTATTCGCAAAATAATCATAATTTTACTTTGCTTAACAAAACGAAAATTCGAATAAAAAGTTAAACAAAATCGAATTTCTACAATGATTTCGTCGTGAAAACTGTATCACACCAGTTGCCAAACCCTTATATTTAACTTGCATCATAAATTTGATCACCCCCTCCTTTGATCTCCACTGTTTCATAGATCTTCTCTTTCTGTTTTAATTGTCACACTTAACTGTCACTGATTCCAAAAGCTTCAGCTTACCGAAAGTCTATTACAGTTTTTTCTCACCTTCAACTAGTATTTCTTCTTTGTACAAAAGTCCGACGTTCTCTATTTTGTGTCCAGCAAAAATAATTCTTTTCTCCATCTTTCTTAATTAGGTCACCCTAGGATTGATTTAAGTATAATCTGCTTAAAATCTCACTGCATAGTGAATATCATGACTTATTTAAAAAGGAGAAGGTTTCTAAATAAAAATAATTTTAATGAAGTCTACAAATCATATCAATTTTAGTGTAATAAGAGTCTACAGTTGATTTTTTTTATTATATGCCAATCGCATCGATCTGAGTTAAGAGTACAACGTGACCTCCGTCTGTCTATTTCACAAAAGCTAAAAGCAGATATAATGGTTCTTAAACGTAACAATCGAGCGATCGGTATATAGCTAATAAAGAAAGGGGAGTTTCACGACGAAATGGCATATTTTCTAAAAATTACTTTGAAACGAATGTGCAAAAAAAGTTCCTCAAAAGAAAAACAAAAACAAAAAAGTACCAATCCAATAGAACCCAAGGAATGTATTAAAAGTACCAAAAAATTAATTGGTAACGTAGAGTGACATTTATAGTGACATTCCAAATAAGTTTGAAATATTTAATTCCAATTTAGGCAAATGCTACGTAAAGTATGTAGTTATAAAAATACAATACAATAAAAATAGTTAACAATAAATTAAAATCTCTTAAACAAAACTGTGTTGAATTTCTTGAAATCACCACCCTCTTTAAAAAAATGCAGGTCTTGAAGCTAAAATATAAAAATGGTTTATTGCACCCTCTTCCGCTCCTTTAACGGTTGCCGCACGTAGCATGATTTCACATTTAAAGTACGGTTAAGAAACGGGCAAAAACAGAAACCAAATCAAAGCGTGAAGTGATGTGATTGAATTAAAAATAAAAACGAGGAGAGTCTGTACGTGTGTTTTCGTAGAAATTTAAAATTGGTTCAAGAACATGGATTTTTTAAATCAGTTATTAGAATTTGTCTCGTTCTTAAAGTTTCATAAGAATTTTAAAATTAAGAGGAAAATAAAAATAAACACGTTCAAGAGGGCACCACACAGAAGCCATACCTTTTATCCCTGACAAGTTTCCAGGAAGTTTATAATGTAACTATCACCAAAATGCTTTGGAATAAATATTATTATTACTATTATGAAGCAAGATAAATGTAATTTCTAATACCTAAGTATACAAATTATCAAATTATTTCAGAAACACTCGGTACATTAGAGAATTAAAAATTCCAAATTGGTCACTAGGGGGAGCGTTAGCTGATTCAAAGGCAATTGGGGGGCGTTAAGGCGGTCTAAGGGCAGTGATAAAATTAATAATAAATAATAATTTTTGTGATTTTTGTCTTACTAATTAGGCGGTGGTTCCAAAAATTTGGGAACTTATGAATTTGATGATAACTGTTTAGATACGCATTCTTTTATCGTATTTTATTTATTTGCTTTCACTTATTAACACATAGTTTTTTCCAGAAATTCAAAATTCAGAAGAAAACGATGATTAAAGCCTAACAAGAGAGCGGAATAATCACCAATCAAAATGAGCCAATCGCACTACTCGCTGAGATGGAACAACCATCAAAATCACATCCTGTCCGCATTCGACGCCCTTCTACAGGCGGAAACGTTGGTTGACGTGACGCTGGTGTGTGCCGAAACGTCGGTTAGGGCCCACAAGGTGGTGTTAAGCGCTTGTTCGCCGTTCTTCCAAAGAATATTCTCGGAGAATCCCTGCAAGCACCCCGTCATAGTGTTGAAGGATTTCAACGGCTGGGAAGTGCAGGCTATAGTGGATTTTATGTATAAAGGGGAGATTAGCGTCGGACAAGAGCAGCTACAAAGTTTGATAAAAGCTGCCGAAAGTTTACAAGTTAGAGGCCTGGTGCACCAGGACACCTTCGGCGTAGACAAGGAATCACATTTGATAACAAACCAGACGCCAACTCCGTCTACTTCCCCCAATGACTACGATCGTAGTTTTTACAGCAGCGGACGCTTCCCGACGCCCGGCGTTACCGTGAGGACTCCCGGTGAGAGATCTTCGCCGTTTTCACCTCTACCCGGACCAAATTACGAACCTCCACTGAAGCTGCCACACATGTCGCAATTGTCGTTTCCCGACGCTCTCTTGCCGAGGCAGGATTGCCAATCACCTATTCCGCGAAGAAAACAGGCGAGGCCCAGGAGAAGATCCGGCGAAATGTGCGGGCCTCAGGATCTCACTACGAATATGGCCAACAAACCTTCCTCTCCCGTAGAGGAAACGGCGGAAAATTTATGTATGAAGAAACACCACAAAGAAATTGAGAAGTCGAGGGAAATGGATAGGCTTAAATCTCCGGATCTTTCTGGAAGCCCCGAGCTGGACCTGAGTGTACAGAACAAAGATTTTACTTCGTCTCCGCCTCTTAGTTTACCGCCGATCTTAAACATGAAGCACGATATTGACAGTCATTCACCGTTACCATTCCCTCCAATGCCATCAGTATCTGCTCTTGCAATGACACCACCGCATAGTAAATGTAAGTAATTGCTATTTTTTTTTGACTTTGTATTACATTTACATTACACGAATGAATCATATGAGGGAAATGAAGGGTTTAAATAATTTCAATTTGTTCAAAAATATGCCAAACTATAGCGAAGCTTCAAGTTTTTTAAACTATCTGTGAGAAGATGTTATGAAATTGTTTATTTTAATTGTTAAAAGTAACAAACATTCTTGTTTATTAACGACTAAGCTATGTAATGACGTGTGATTGGCCGACGATCTCTTTTTGAAATATCTACAGACAATCAATCATAAGTGTCATAAAAAACCAAAGCGTCTCAAGCCACTGACACCCTTTCTATATTGACGGATTAACAAAATGACCCAGATTGACATATTTAATATGACGCAAAATATAAAAATCAATTGGAATCGTATTTGGCGGACGTGCAGGTTAAAGAGCAGGTCCGGCTCAACTAATCCACGAAGTTCGAAAGGTGCCTTGCAGTATTTACATTATTGAGGAGTTACTCCATAATTAAGATGCATGTCTACCAATTTAATGTTTGTAAATCGATGCCATTTTACGTAACGTGTAGTTTAAGTCTGACAGACGACGAGCTACTTTGTCGGTCGACCACCATACTAACGAAAATCATTAACAAAAGAAACAAATAAGAAAGAAAACTGCATACTCTTGTAATTTTTTCAATAACATACTATTATAAAATTATGATTATGAAAATAACGCTTTTTTTGTTGCCTGCTTATTTTGAATTATGGCAATAACTTATGATATTTATTGTTGCATCTCAACATCTTTCCTAAAATTAGAAACAATAATTCTGGGACGATCTATAGATGCACATACAGTCTTACCAAAAATCGCTCTTAATCCATTAATATTAACCACCTACGGTTTATTTCGATAATTTAAATTTGTTGCAAATGCTAAGAAGAGGATCTGCCACCGGAAATTATGGCAAAAACGGATCGCGATTATTAAATAATTTACTTCACTAGAAGTACAAGATAATTTAGGAAAAATTTTGAATAATATCTGCAGTAGTTGCACAGCAGTTATTAAACAACAGGAATCGTGCTGAATCGATTAATCGCCAATCGTGACTTACTGATTAATATCAATTACCGTCTGTATGAAGTTAGAACAATTATTCCAAATTATATTATAGTAACAATAAATTATTCTTAAATTGTTGTGTGTTCCTAATCTTTGCTTCTCCGACTTTTTCGGGTACTTTCTTTGCTTCTTCCAACTGGAACGTGGATTTCTTTCAAGTCATCTTGGATTTCTTTGACTTTTAGTCTTATTTGCTTCTACTTTATTCCATACGACCTCCTCATGGTCATAGGCAGACAGAAGATTTGGTTATAAAGGGAGAACATCTGCAAAATCCTTGTGACTCCTGTCCTCCATCAATTCTATTATAGTCACAAATATCTAGATAAATTTATTGAATGTTCTTTTATGAGAATCGCAATATGGTACCGTCTCTTCCACCATTGCTGTCGGCTGTACTACTCTGGATATAAATATTCGATTACTCTGTTTATTAAATAATCTGTGGGGGAAGGTTTCTTTGATTTTTATTCATTTCAAGGCTTTTTTATTATTATTATTATGGGGTACCCGCCAGAGGTAGGCCTTTTGACTAATTGTATCTCTAAGCCTGTCTTCTTTGCAGAATGTGGGAGCATGAATTTAAATTAATTGAATGAAAAGTTCTCCTATCCAAAGGGGTCTGTTCTAATAAATGTAATTACATCGATATCAGTTTGAAAAGCCAGTTAGAACTTTGAACATCAGTTCTATTTATAGGTAAAGGCGAATTTCTTTAAAAAACAGCATCCAATGGAAGAACAATACGTCCGACGTTTTGACTGCACTGAATGGTCCATGTAAATCTGCCTTAATGATTAATAACTTCCAGATAACAGCTGTTTTTTTTTTTCACTGAAAAGTTTAAATCGTTGCTTTCTCTGAATCTGGACTATTAGAACAGATCACCCAAAATTTGAAAGCATCTGAATCCAAACGAGTCGTAAAAGTGGGAGGATTCAAAAGAGAAATAGGATTACTAATCAGGATTGAAATTTCATGAAAAGTGGGGATTAATGGCGTAATATTGCATTTAGGTCACGACTTTATTAAACTATCACAAAAATCTTTAATAAAATAACAATTCTATGAACAAATCTTTATTTTTTCTGTGTTTTCTGTCACTAAAAATTCTCCTAGTTAGATTTCCCATGCTGTCGATAGTATAGCATCTCGAGAGCTACTCGCTAATATTTACTCTTAAAATGAACTTGCAACTTTAGGTCTAAGATTAATGTTGAGAAAATATGGGAAAAGGAGAATTTGTAGTGACCGTAGCATTTCGTGAGCTACTCTCCAGTATTGACTATCAAATGGACTTGCACTTTAACGCAGACAACATTTAGGGATTTAAACCCCAAACCCCACCACAACAAATATATTGCAAAATTATCATCACAAGCCTACTCCCATTAGTTGGTGTTCGTTAAAGAACAGCAGCCAATGGAAGCACAGTACTCCTGACGTTTTGACTACACTCAATGGTCCATGTAAACCTGCCTTAAAGGTTAATAGCTTACAGATAACAGTTGCTTTCTTGCACTGAAAAGTTTAAATCGTGATTCAAATAGTTGCTTTCTCTGAGTCTGGACTATTGGAACAGATCACCCAAAATTTGAAAACATCTGAATCCAAACGAATCGTAAAAGTAGGAAGATTCAAAGGAAAAAGGGGATTGTCGATCAGGATTGAAATTTCACGAAGGTGGGGATTAATGGCATAAATTGCGTTTAGATCACGACTTTATTGACGAAAGGAATCAGCTAATATGTTACATAATTTGAATTTGATAAACTATTACGAAAACCTTTACTCAAATAACAAATTCTATGAACAAGTCTTTATTTTTTTTCTGCTTTTTCTAAAAGTTCTCCTAGTTAGATTTCCTATACTATCGATAGTATATCATCTCGAGGGCTACTCGCTAATATTTACTCTCAAAATGAACTTGCACATTTAAGTCTAATATGGGAAAAGGAGAATTTTTAGTGACGATAGCATTTCGTGAGCTCCTCTCCAGTATTTACTATCACATGGACTTGCACTTTAACACAAACATTTGCGGATTCAAACCCCAAACTCCGCCACAACAAATATGTTTCAAATCTATCATCATAGGATGCTTTAAACTAGAATAAAAACTGTTCAGAAAAACCTGTTACCTGACTTCAGGGTTTCAAACTAACTGTCAAAGTCGCTTCACAAAGCTGCATCACGAAAAAATTGCTTAAACTACGATATCAATTGGCTAAGTGGAAAAATCGTTAAACGTTTACTTAACACAACCCAAATAGTAAATAAAATTGTTTAGTTTATTCACAACCGGGAGTAAACAACAGTTTCTATGAAACGAAAATCGTGACAGAAATAATATATTTACTCCCTAAGGAGTAAAAGTTTTCAAAATACTGACACTTACGTTTAGCGTAGGCATTTCTTGATTTTGAATTCAGTAAACTTAACACCGCTTCACTTGCTACGTTCACCATTCTTTGCCGTAGTTGTTCTTCCATTTTCACTAATTTTTCTTTCAATTAACAAAAGAAATTCTTGTAATTCTTCTATTACCGATCATGAATAAAACTGTTTCGCACCTCAGGAGAGGGGCTATTTTTCCCTCGGTGTTTTTATACAATTATCCCTCAGGAAAAATGACGCATTTCTCTCCTGAAATATATATAATATACTATTTCCCCCTTGATTTTGTTTTCTAATAATATTACGTCTGACAAGTGAGTGAATCCTAACTACGATTCGTTAAGAAACTTTATAACACTAAATTGTCAAAGGGAGAGAAGTGAGATGTGGAGAGATTGGTAGATTATCAACGATCAACGAAATTAAGAGATTAGTGCTTCTCAATAAAAGAGAATAAAGATTAAATAAATAAAAGTTAATGAAAAAATGCTTCATTTTGTAGCCAATTCCCTCTTGAAGATCGTATTGAAGAACGCTCACTGGAAGTCGATAGTTGAATTGTTATTTTGAGCAAGAATCACATCCAAAAAATTTTTTTTAATAATTGCATGTTCTGATGATCTCAATAGATCAATGAATTGAAAAAAAAATGTTCAGGCTTATTTGTATGCTGATTTCATTGCATTCAAGTAAATAACTGCACCTAGAATATCTACCAAAAATGTATTATATTCATATATACATTATTTTAACCTAATTTGAATTAATTAAAAAGTTGTCTTTGATTTGAAATAATTTTTTTGATAATTTAATTGGCTTTTTTTTGAAATTGATTTAGTGCTTTTTATATTTTCTTTTCTTTTGTTTGTTTTTGTGATTTTGAAATATATACTTCTACGGAAGTGTATTTAATCTTGTTTTGTTATTTATTGTCTTTTTTTTTAGTAATTAATTATTTTAAAACGGACACTAAAATTGGCACTAACGCTGTACGTTTCGCTATCGATTTATAGCTTCATCAGGAATTAAAGTAAATTTAATTTATTTAATTTTATCTTTTCTTTGGTTTATCTTTGTCATTTGCAAATATTTCGACGTAAGAGTGTTTAATCTTCTTTTGTTTTCGATTCACTTTTTTGGTTTCCTTTCGACCAAAGAAGACAAACAGAGACATTAAAATATGAAGAAATGCAAAGTAAAACAAAAGACGAACGAGACGTAAGAAAAAAAGGAGACAAAAAATGAAGTCAAAAGAAAGGCAAAGAAAACGATTTTCAATCTTCTTATGTTTGTAATTCTTTTTATAGTTTCGTTTTGTTTTTACGGTTTTTTGCCCTTTACCGTTGATTTATCACTTATTTTTTTATCCAAGTTTTTTTTTTGGTGGAGAGAGGTGTTTTTTTTTCATTTATTTATTTTTTTGAAATTAATTTAGGAGTTTTTACAGTTTCCTTTTGTTTGTCTTTGTGATTTTCAAATATGTACTCCTACAGAAAAGAAAAGAAAACGAAAAAGGACACTAACATATGAAGACGCACAAAATAAAACAAAAGGCGAAAATAAAAGACGACGAAAATTAATTCATAAAACAAAAAAAGGCGAAGAAAATGTTATTCAATTTTCTTTTGTTTTTACGTTTTTTAAAGTTTTTTTTTTGTTTTTACGGTCTTTTGTCTTTTATCGTTTTTATTTGTTCTTTTTTTAGTTTTCTTTCGACAAAGAAGAAATACAAAAACAGAACAAAACAGGATATTAAAATGTGAAGAAGCACGAAGTAAAACAAAAGGCGAACGGAACGTAAAAATAAAAGAAGACGAAAATTAATTCAGAAAACAAAAGAAAGTCAACGAAAACATTATTAAATTTTCTTTCGTTTTTATTTTTTTGTAGTTGCCTTTTGTCTTTACGGTTTTTTGTCTTTCGTCGTTGATTTTTTATTTGTTTCTTGTTTCCTTTCGAAAGAAAAAAAATTAAAAAACAACAAAACAGGACATTAAAACATGAAAAAGTAGAAATAAAACAAAAGACGAGCGGGAGATAAAAATAAAAGCGGACGAAAATTAATTCGTAAAACAAAAGAATGTTTCTAATTCTTTTTATAATTTCCTTTTGTTTTTACGTTTTTTTTTTGTCTTTCATCGTTGATTTTTCATTTATTTCTTGTTTCCTGTCGACAGAGAAAAAATGAAAAAATAAAACAAAACAGGACATTACAATATGAAGAAGTAGAAATAAAGCAAAAGACGAGCGGGAGATAAAAATAAAAGCGGACGAAAATTAATTCATAAAACAAAAGAAATCCAAATTTCTTTTGTTTCTAATTCTTTTTATACTTTCCTTTTGTTTTTACAGCTGTTGTCTTTCATCGTTAATTTTTCATTTATTTCTTGTTTCCTTTCGATCGAGAAAAAAGCGAAAAAAAACAAAACAGAACATTAAAGCATGAAGAAGTAGAATAAAACAAAAGACGAGCGGGACCTAAAAACAAAAGCGGACGAAAATTAAATCATAAAACAAAAGAAATCCAAAGAAAACGTTATTCAATTTTCTTTTGTTTCTAATTCTTTTTATAGTTTCCTTTTGTTTTTACAGTTTTTTTTTGTCTTTCATCGTTGATTTTTCATTTGTCTCTTGTTTCCTTTCGACAGAGAAAAAATTAAAAAAAAAAACAAAAACGAAATATGAAGAAGTAGAAATAAAACTAAAGACCAGCGGGAGATAAAAACAAAAGCGGACGAAAATTAAATCATAAAACGAAATAAATCCAAAGAAAACGTTATTAAATTTTCTTTTGTTTCTAATTCTTTTTATAGTTTCCTTTTGTTTTTACAGTTTTTGCCTTTCATCGCTGATTTTTCATTTGTTTCTTGTTGAAGATATACAATTTAAATCAAAAGGCGAAAATAAAAGACGACGAAAATTAATTCACAAAACAAAATAGAGTCAAAGAAAATGTTATTCAATTGTCTTTTGTTTTTATTTTTTGTTGTTGGCTTTTGTCTTTACGGTTTTTTGTCTTTCGTCGTTGACTTTTCATTTGTTTCTTGTTTCCTTTCGACAGAGAAAAAAATAAAAAAAAACGAAACAAGCAGCACCTTAAATATGAAGAAGTAGAAATAAAACAGAAGACGAGCGGGACATAAAAATAAAAGCAGATGAAAATTAAAACTTTATTCAATTTTCTTTTGTTTCTAATTATTTTTACAGTTTTCTTTTGTTTTTACAGTTTCTTGTCTTTCATTGTTGATTTTTCATTTGTTTCTTGTTTCTTTTCGGCAGAGAGAGACACTGGGAGGTGTTCCTGGAGTTTCTAAAACCTACAATTTACATTAAACGTCTGAACATCGACAATGTTTTCTCATCATTTTTTTTAATTTTTGGAACTCATAAAATTAGCTTATTTTGGGCAAAACTATTCACAGTATCCCGCATCATATCATCACTAAAGACGAGATTTTTAGGTGAAAACATTTTATTATTACTATTATTATTAACTTTTCCTAGGTTTTTGAAATTATCGTGCAAATCATACAAATTATACAAAATAAAGAAAGATATGTTTCTGTATAATTAGAATTAATATCAAAAACCTAGAGAAAGATTTATAATGAAAAGTTATTTTCACCTAAAATTCTTATCACATTTTAAGGAATCAAATAGACGAGTGTTTTTTCTTTGCACAAACTATCCTGCTTTTTTCCATTGCGTTATCTACGTTTGCGCTTCCTCTAAAGCGTTTCTTTTTTTGTCAATGCATTTTAATATAACGAAATAATCGACTTATGGAATTTGCGCGACGGTTTCTCCGTTGCGTTTTGCTTCATCGATATATGATAAACGTTATCTCTCGCTCCCAAAAACGCCTGCGTAGCTTACGCAGCGGAAAAAACGGTCTCAGTATTTTGATGTTAATTTTTAACTTCAGCAATACTACCTATAATAGCAACTACGAATAATGCAATAAATCAATAAAATTCTACTTATTATAAATTTTTAATTCGACGACATGTGAACTCATTTTCATATACGTGTACATAATAAATAATAATAACTCATGGAAAATTGAATCGAATACATTCTCAATGAACAACCGAAGCAGGAATTAACAAAATCAATTGATCAACTTGAAGTAGAAAACAAATAAATACAATTTCCGTTTATTAATAATATATAGAATAGTTTTAATAACTTTCGTTTTCCATTAAAAACTGCTGCATTAAATCATTCAAGCAAATCCTTAAACACACCCTTTCATTTTGCGAATTCGATTTTTTTCCCTAATTTTTACGCCGATCCGTACAATTGTACCCCGTCAATATTTAAATTTGGCCCGGGCAAGCTAAAGATAAAAAAAAAAGGTTAAGCGACATTTTTAAATATTCAATCCGTTGCATGACATCATAGACCCCAAATTCATTAAAATTACACAAACAAAACCACCCATTTTCGAAAGGCGATTTAAAAATGTGTGTTCACCTGGTTATTAGGTACCCACCCAATAATTACGGACTTCTCCTTCTTGGGTTTAATCGATTAAAAAGAGGACACGGGCATTCCGTATGCTTTTGCCCGAAAATGATGAGAAAAGAAGCGGATTTGATTCGTCAGTAAGTTCTCGTTCGGGATTAAACAAAGTCAGCATGTTACATAAAACGTAAAAGACGATGATCATGTGGATCGACTGTCTACTAAAGCAAGCAATATCGTGACTATTGTCTGTATATTTAGACCGCTGCCACTATCAATTATGATCAGTTATAAAAATATACTACGACACGAATGTTTCTACCTATTAACTACTAATAAGAAAGAATTTACGTCTTCCACGAATAATATACTTTTATTTATTTTAGTTTTCGGGTTGGATTCACCCCTCGGACTATTTCCGCCTGGTTTGGATGGTTGCAGGAATCCATTGCTTGACATGGCCGATCCTAGGACTACACCCGATTCACATTTATTTGCCAAGAAAAAAAGTAAATATTTTTAATTTTGTATTGAAACAAATTTATATAAAACACTGCATTTTTTATGATTCAATTTACTTTTTCAGTGGGAAGACCAAAAGGACAACACTCGGCTCCAAGGGGAGGTCCACCAAGGTCCTGGACAAACGCCGAGTTAACAGAAGCGCTGCAACACGTTTGGAATAAAAAGATGACGACGAGTCAAGCGTCTCGAATATTCGGTATTCCATACAACTCGCTGCTTATGTACGTCAGAGGTAAATATGGGAAGAGTTTGAAACTGGAGCAACTCAGGAAAGACTGCATAGGAGCACCCGGAGCACCGATGGATCTAATGAACATCGGAGGCAACAACAATAACAACTCGTGCAAGAACGAGCGCGATTCGGATTCGATACAATCGAACACGAGGCCCTCGAGCACGGAAGACAATCCTCAACCCCCCGTGTTCAATCCGTTCGCGCAGAATTTCTACCCGGATTTTGGTACGGGTTTCCCGATACCTGTAAGCATGATCCATCTGCTTCCTCAAAGTGAGAAGAACCGCGAACATTATAGGCAACACCCCTCGATAGAGGACGACTGTAAAAACAGCGAGCGCGTCAAGGAAGAACCGCAGGATATGTTCATGTCGACGGCGCTTTCCTGCGAGGATAGGCGCGAGTTAGTGCAACAGAATGGACAAGACTAGGTGGCGCTGGTGATATAGAACCCGTTCGTCCAATTAAAATAAATAAATACTAGGGGCAATATTAGTGCTAGATGTAAGAAAGAGGCTATTTGGTCGTGGGACCGTCGTTCTTTATTATGTTAATAATCGCTAGTGATTTTTTAACTGGTGATTCAGTTGTTGTTTAACGTTTTACGATAGACTAAGAGCCTGTATGTGCTTCCTTTTTTATTTCCGGTATTTAAACGCAGCCGGACGAAGTTCTGGCTGAAGGTAAATTTGCACACACACGTTTGTATATAGCGACACGTGTAAATTTACTTAAGAAAAAGATTTTGATAATAATAAGACTGATATATCATATTGCCAACGTTCCAACACAATTCAAACTGCTACTAATAACTATTTATTATTTATAACTACCGTTACAGTTCCTGAAACATATTTTAGTGACAGATTTACAGATTTCTACCAAATATTTAAATAAATATACTATGTACACGGTTTTTTGTTCGACACACAGCCTAAAGTTTGGCGGGCGGGTTTAACGGGGGCGCCCCGACATTGTCCATTTTGCTCGCTCGCGGTGAACTCGTTAGCTTCGCCCCCCAAACATCCAATTGACTCATCAATATAATCAAATCTGCGATATTAGTGACAGTAATTTTTTACAGTTTGTACAGTTTCAGATTATATATAGCAACATATTTTGTTCTACAGAAAGATAGTTTTTACACAATACAAATATTTTCTCTATGGGTTTTAGCCGATCTCAGCATCTTATAATAGGCCATGAATAATTCACTTTTATGAACCAATTGTTTCGATTAGTATTAACAAGTATTTTATTTTATTTTTTTATAATTACTATTCTGCACGTTTCTTGTATTATAATAATTAATAATTCATTTGACAGTCAAAAGAAAAACTTTGTTTTGATTCTAACGCATGGCTGGTAATTTAATTGACATAGAAACACCCTAATTAAAACTCCCTTGCTCCCCTTTACTTCATAAGAAGCATAACGTTTGATATTATTAATTTATTTTTTTGTTAATTAATTTTAATTTAAGCTAAAAGAAATAATTGGTTCAGACATATTTTTGTCCATTACTCTTTTTAAAATAAACTCAAGTTTCAGTATTTTTATAATCCCTCAATGTAACTACAATAACTATAGGATTTTTATAATTGGATATACACAGGTTTACTTACAAGATTTTATACAAATACAAGCATGTAGTTGGAACTGACTGAATTATAATTTGTTGCGTGATATATAGGTGATTCTCTCACACTCTCTCTCTCCTTCTGTGAACGAATATATTTAAAAAAAAAAAGATATTTCTTTGGGTTATTCAAAAAAAACTATTACGTTAATGCATTTGGCAAGATGATTTTTTGCAAGCGGTCTTGTGAAGTTGAAAAAAATTTAAAAATGTACCGGATAAAGCCTTTAGGTAAAAAAGTAAAATTTGTACAAATTACGTGTTGACTTAGTGTTTGTATACATTTAAGTAATTTAAAAAAATATACAGGTTTAGGAAGAGAATAGTATCCAGTTAAAGAATGCGCGCTCGCTGGATGTCTATATTAACAAAAAAAAATTGTAAAAAGTAATTTTAGGTCAATAGGTATACGGTCAACAATATGTACAAATTGTCATCTCTTCTTCGTTTCTTCGGCTGCAAATTCAGACTTAACGCCGCTTTTATATTTTTGGCAACATTCTTTTTACGTTCGGTTTGTTATATATTAAAAAGAACGCGGAATTCCTAAGATTATCTTTTAAATGTCTTATGAATTCCGTTTACGTTACGTTAGTTGTTCGATATAGTTTCTTTTATAATAAAAAAAATAATATTAAAATAGTAACGAGAAATAGAATCTTGCGCGCTTATGACTTAGGTAAACGACGACATATTTTGTATCCATCACATTGCACATAGTTTATATAAACGGAGGTATATAAGTATGTATTATTAGCACAAATTTTACAATATTTTTGCATACTTCACTTCTATAAGTAATAGGACGGAAACATTCTCTTCGCACACCATTTTTGCAGGGTAAATGTGAGTTCAAACTTGCAGTTTAAATTTTAATCAATGAAATACAAAATTAACAGACACATCATTAGTGTAATTAATTCTTTTGTAGTTATCAAAATTTCCAATTGATATTTTCCTTTTACTAGGAAAAAAAATCATAAGCTTAATAATTCTTTTTTAATATACAGGGGCGAATCAATAATTAATTACAATAACATTTTATTTAAAAAGTAATTCGTTTGGATTTCACGAAAGCGTTGACAATCACAGAAGTCTGCTTCTTGCTTCACCTTCACGAAATAACCGCGAACTAAATTGAATGAAACGAAAGTATCAAATGGAAATAAACTAAAACGAGGCTTCCACAAGTATTTAATCATATATCCGAAATTAAAGTGTTGGAGATTTTGTGTAAATGTATTTAAAGAAAAATACCGTTTCGATGTGCAACGTCATTACAATTTACGCAGTCTCTTTTTTAATCGGGACTGAGTAAATGAATTAGAGAAAAAAAAATACTCTTAATCGGCCCGTATACGTTAAGACTTGTAGGGCGACGACACGCAGACAAATCTTTACGTGTACGAGACGCCTATACACATGTGATAAAGTAGTTGCGCGGTGTATTATTGAGCGACTGTGACATTTGTTAGATATTAGATAGTATGTAGTAAGTGAGATTACATGTTACCAATTTGGATTTCTTTCTTTATATTTATTGTAGCGTCTAGAAGTTACTGATCTTTTCACGGACGTTGTATTTCTCTCTCAGTCCTACCTTGTTTATTTACTGTCGTTTTCGTCGAAGTAAAGAACACTGAAAAATCGCCCAATTGATACGAATCTACAAAAATTGTCGATGGTTGTGCATACATAGTATTATTTCGTGTATATTCTATATTACGGTTAAGTTTTGCTTTTATTTAAACGCTGCGCTTACGAGTTCCTTTGACTGTATTTTTAATTTAGTTTAATTTGGCTCTGAATGTTCAAATTTATAGTGTATACGATTTTTTTCTATAACTTTCCACACACACAAAAATCTACTTACCCCCCCAAAAGTTATTTTTATTTAATGATAAATCCAAAGTGTATTTGACAATAAATCTATGATTATCATTGTTTTCTTTTTTTGATCTGTGCTATATAAAGAAAAAAGTTGTATACATTACCTCACTAGGGTGAGGGTACTTTTAGCAAAAAAAAAAAAAAATAGTTGATACAGTAAGTGGTAATGGTGCTGGCTAAGTTAAGTTGTACATAAATAAACAGACATTCCTATAAAGTATTATTAGTTTATAATTTGCATATTTTTATTTAAAAACAAAAAAGCAAATGATTTTTTTAAAGTTCCTCTTTTACAAGTATGTTAAATGTACAGTAATAAGTTTTATTTTTAAGAATTGTTTTTTTTTTAAGCGAGTACCTAGCATACATAAATTTTGTTGTTATTTTCTTAACATACACACACACACACACACAAGACAATATGTATAAAAAAAACGACGTTATTTTTTGAAACGCAATTCTAATTCTACATGGATGCAGGGTATACTTAATATGAAAACAAAAACAAATGTACCAAACAATACTCATAGGTATCATCGTTGTTTTGTTTGTTTTTATAAGTTGTTTTCTTTTCGAGTTTGATACTGCAGGTTAGTGCAATATGTTTGCTCTCTGTAACAAAATCTCAAATTGGGCATTAAAAACAAATTGTTGTATATGTAAAAGGAGAATTTTCAAAATTCTTACTGAGGAACATACCCCTGGCATAATTGTGTATAAATTAAAAAAAATTAAATGTTTCAATTGCAATCTTGTACATGGTGCAATCTGTAAAAAGATCGATAGAATTAAGAGAGTAAGATATAACTGACGGCACCTCGTACTTTCGTTTCGTTTAATTTTTTGTTTTCTTTTAAATAAAAAAAAAACGTTTAGTTTTCTGAACAACAGGGTAAAAATAACAATATCCGTAAATAGGTTTATTTAAATATTAAAAAAAAAGAAGAAAACAAAATAAGGTATACCATACAAAATAGTATATGAAATGTAAAACTATTTTATGGACTTATGTCAAATAAAATCAAACCATCTGATTAACCAGTGAAATAAATCCATAAAATTTCGTATATACTTTAGCAAATAAATGTAATGCAAGACAAATGAAATCGCAGTACATTTCTTTGTTGGTGTACGAGGTGTTTCTTATATTTAAAAAAAAATGTGCGATTTATAGGCACTCATGAAATAATAAAACAATGTATTATAAATATGTAGTTACATATTATTATATGAAATAGATATTTGATATTTAGGTAGGCATAGTTTTTGATGATGTTAAAAATAAAACTGAATAAAGCTTCGTGAAAACGCCCGGCTTCTTAATTTATCGCCCCACGCCTGTTTTTCCGCGCTTTAGATGCGTAATTAATAACAACATGCCTCAAAAACAAAAGAATGTTTTCTTAAGGAGGCGCGCGATTAATCACTACGTAAACATCCAGGAGTAAATAATGACGTTTAAAATTTCTTGGGACGCTTTGCGTTCCAAATATTAAAGAGAACATAGCACCCCTCCTTCTCTGCTTCATGAGATATTTCAATTATTATTTGATACATGAATTGTCATTGCTTAGCACTATGGCTTTCATAATTTATTTAAGCAACAAATTCAAGAAACGAGATGTTTTGATTTATTATTATTTTAAGTTGTAAAAAAAAGTTTCTGCTCTGTTAAGAATTTCTTTTGAAGTTAAGTTGTAATTAATTACACAATGTCAACTGTAGAAACAATTTAATCTCGAATAAGCTTATAACATATGCAGATTGTATTAGTTCCCCTTCGTTATAGAATATAATGAGTAATCAAAAATTATAGAAAGCAAGGACAATTAAGAAAGATGACGTTGTCATCTCATGAATTGTGAGTTATAATCAGACTTCGGACATTTTGCAGCGTTGCCATCGCTAGGCAATTCACCCTAGTATTGCGTAACCACGGCAACGCTCCGAAAGGTCCAAAGTATGGTTATAATATCGTTCCAGTAAATCCTATGCGTGTATGACAAGAAGAGAGAGTGTGCGTTCTCTCCCACGTTTATTGCCATAATCAAAACTGCCTAATTACAACTGTAGATGAAACATTTACTAAAAAGAATACCAAATTTATTATTTACGTTTCGTGAGTCCTTGACTTCTTGTTTTCACTTTGTTTTTTGCGTACCCTCAAGTATTACAAAATTTGTTCGAAATGTTGCCCACCGTTTATGAAACATAATTCTGCTCGATGTAGCCAGTTTTCAGTTATTCGGTGGGGGCGAGGCGGTGCACGTGGTCGTGGCAGCAGCCGTGGTAGAGGACGCGGCCGTGGAAAGGAAAACCAGAAGAAATGGATGCCCGTTACTAAACTGGGCCGTCTGGTTCGTGATGGAAAATCCGTTCTCTCCGTTCATTTGTTTTCGCTGCCCATCAAGGAATATGAGATCATTGACTTTTTCATCGGCGCTGATTTAAAAGATGAGGTTTTAAAAATTATGCCAGTTCAGAAACAAATTCGCGCTGGCTAACGTACTCATTTCAAAGCTTTTGATGCAACTGGCAAGGGTCACATCGGCCTGGGTGTTAAATGCAGCAGGGAAGTTGCCCCTGCCATCCGTATGCTATCATTTTGGCCAAGCTTTCCGTTGTTCCTGTACGACGCGATTACTGGGGCAACAAAATTGATAAGCCACACACTGTACCTTGCAAGGTAACTGGTAAATGTGGTTCTGTCACTGTGCGTTTAATTCCTGCGCTTCGTGGTACTTACATCGTACCTGCTCCAGTTCCTTAGAAACTGCTTCATATGGCGGGTATTGAAGATTGTTATACACCAACTAGGGGTTGGTACTTTGGGCAATTTTGCCAAGGCGACTTACGCAGCCACAGCTAAAACGTATGCGTATTTGACTCCTGACTTGTGGAAGGAATATGCTGACTACTTGTTCAAAAATCATCGTCCTGTTGTGGCTGGCCAACGTCCTACTGAATCCACCTAATTTTTTAATGTGCATTTACAACTTTAAATAAAGTTCTTAAACGTTAAAAAAAATTATTCCGTAATTCCGTAGCACAGTCATGAATTCGCTGACGTAAATCCTCAATAGTATTTAAAGTTTTTACACAAATTTATTTATATAAATGACGAAAAAATAAAAATTTATTTCGCAATAACAAATTAAAAATTCTTAAGGTAAAGCTTACACACTGCACGGTACCGAAAATGCGAAACAATGCGCCCGATATATACCCAAATTGCGAACTGAAGGCTGTGTTTAAGTGCTCCAATCAGACCTACCCTAACATCGTATCAAAATTTATGAGTTTATGACGGGAGCGATTGGCACAACTGTGGATTCCATTCGATACCAGTGACGCTCGAACAATTTTTGTATGAACAAATATTCATCATTTACGCCGTTATTGTTAATAACGCACCCTTGATTTTATATAACTTTTTTTTGTTTTCATGAGTACTATTTGTGGTTTCAATAAATGACAGTAGTCCTGTAACACACTGTATTCAGAAAAAATATAAAGATTTCTTAAATATACGTTGTTGCATAGCCGAGTTGGTTGGGCCTCTGGCAAGACGCTTGACACTGAGCAACCATAGGTGTAGGTTGGAATCCTCTCCTGGTGCATATTGGTTCTACGTGAATGATAGAACAGTTATGTATCGAATTCAAACTAGCTCCTTCGATTTGGGTTTTCTGCGTGTCCCCAGTTTGTAAAGCGAATGTCGAAGGAAAAAAACAATTTGTGAATCGATCACAGCCGCAGTAGACAACCTAACGCGCCTCGTCAACAAGCTAATAGAGCTTGGGGCTTGCGAAATTGAAAAAAAAAATAGAAGCCACTATCAAGTTTTTTTCTAGTTATTTAAATCTACCGAAGAAGAAAAACAATTGGTAAGTCGGTCGCAACCTCATCAGACAACCTAACGCGCATTGCCAACAACCTAAAAGAGGTTGAGGTTTACAAAGTTCAAGAAAAAAATAGAAATCATTATTATTTTTTTTTTATAATTATTGAAATCTGATTCAAGAAACGGCACTTTTTATTGACCTTTGTATTACGTAACCATGGCAACGCTCCGAAATGTCCGAAGTCTGATTATAATATCGTTCTAGTAAATCACGTGCGTTTATGACAAGAAGAGAGAGCGTGCATTCTCTCCCACGTTTATTGCCATAATCAATGTTGCCTAATTACAACTGTAGATGAAATATTTAATTTTCAGGATTGCAAGAGAAAGACAAATAAAATTAAATAGGAGATCGTTTCGTTTTTTATCTCGGTCGATTGTCTTTCGTTTTTGATTTCTTTTTTCTCCCTACTTTATTTTTTAAAAAGTAATTGTAAGGGAAAATTGATTTTCATTTATTTTTATTCAAAAAGCAACAGTATGGTCGAACGTAATTCCTTTTGCTTTTCTTTTTTGTTTTTTTTTGATGAAGAAAAAAATTGAAAAAGCTGCTAAATTTTGTTCGTTGTTTTTTCAATGAAGAAAAGAAAATTGAAAATTGTTTTACACACTATGGATCGCCTTCATTTTTTTTTATTTTTTGTTTTTGTTTATCGCTTTTATAAAAATGCATCACAGAACTTTCGTTTTTCAATTTTTCATAGAAATGAAAAGCACACGAAAGACGGTGCACTTTACTTTTTCGATGAAGAAAGGAAATATAGAAAAATATCTTACAGACCATTGATCGTCTTTTCTTTTCGTTTTGTTTTTCGTCAACCGTTTTCACAAAAATCTACAACGCATCTTTCGTTTCCTTTCTTTAATTGTTATGAAAATAATAAACTCAATAAAAGACAGTCCAGTCCATTTTGATTAAATCTTCTTTAAAACAATTAAATAAAAATTGTTTGGCTAATTACAAAAGAAAATTAATTTTCGTTCGTTTTTTCCATCGACGTCATTTTATTTTATTTCTTAATGAAGGAAAAGTTGAAAAATCTTTCTGCTAATGACGATAGAAAAACTTCGTTTGTTTCGAAGTAAAAAAGAAAATTGAAAATTCTCTGCATGTAATCCAACGACCGCCTTTTGTTCTTCTTCTTCAACTAAAACAAGACGATGTTATTGAATTTTTTTTAATAGATAAAAACAAGAAAACTTCTCGCTTTCTAGTTTCCTTTTCTTATGATGAAGAAACCCATTTCGTACATACGATTGTAAGTGTGTTTTATCTTCAATTAAAAGGCCTCTATAAAATACCAACTGGTCAGAGAATTAAATAGAAGACATGTTAAAGATTCTGTTCTTTATAAAATATAAAAAAGAGTTGTTCGATTCATCTTAAAATTCAAAATGTTGAGTGTTAAGCACACAGGAAAATATTGTGCAGATTTCTAGTTTATAGCGCGCGCCATCTTCATATGATTTCCTTAATATTCAGGTTCCCTAATTTAATGCTAGATGAGAGGGCCGTTCATTCAATTACTTTGTTACTTAAGGAAAATTAACACTTTTAGGATTGCACTCAAAAAATATTACAATGACTATAGGCATTGTGTCCATTTCAATAAATTAATTTCCTGTTGTTATGCTAATACTTTAATAAAAGAACTTAATTTTCGGTTAACTAACTTACCAGTAATTTAGTGCAGTAGATATGGTTACATAAACTTTCAGAATATCATGGGAAAGAAAAACTTATTTATTTTTATATAGAGTTACCATCCGTATTCTTTAAAGAGTACCAAAAGTTGTGTACTCTTATTTTCTTTGTACTCTTTCACTAAATATTCAAAATTCAAATGCCAATGTTTATAGAGCAGCAATGTTGCCAATTTTTCAAATCTCTAGGGAAGAAGGGATTTTTTTATGAAAATTTAAAATTTTATTGCATAAAAGAGGAAACTGGAAGCTGTCAAGGTCCTAGGCAGCTCAAAGTTGTGCTTTCAAATAAAGGAAACTCACTTATAGTGAACAACTACCAACTAATATCTATACACAATTGAACTCGCCATAGCCATGAGTTCTTTCATGCGCGACCTAATCCAGGCTGTTGAGCTCAATTGTTTATTGAAAATAGGAGAAATAACATCGAACAGTTGCTGTGATAATAGTTTACAATGTATTATCAATAATATCTTTTAAATTTTCGTTTCAAATTCATTAAATTATTTCGGCAACTAAAAAATGTTTACTAGAATTGCTTTACATCACTAGTCATTATCTTTTATAAGCTATCATTTCCCAAGTTTGTCAATCAATCAATCAATCATTTATTTATTGCATAATAAACAATAAGTATATCGACAACACGTCAAGTATAATACAAATACAATACAAACAATACATAAAATACAAATTACAGATAAAAATATTATCCCAGCACGTTACCAAAATGTTGCTTCAAAATCTGTAATTCAGGTATTCTTCCATACTATAAAAACTTTCTTTGATCAAAAATTTTTTCAAATGCTTTTTAAATTTATTTAAGCTTAATTCTGTAAAATTTATAGGTAGTTTATTGTATAATTTGATGTGAATGTAATTCATTTTAGTTTTTGATAATTTATGCAAAGGTTCCACAAGTTTATATTTCGTACGAGTATCATGAGAATGCAAATCGGTGTGTTTTTGCATACCAATTTTATGTTTATGTACATTAATCAGACTAAAAAATATGAAGGCAGAGGGAAAAGTCAGTAATCTATATAATTTAAAAATTTCTTTGTAGGAATCTCTCGATTTTAAATAAAATATTGAACTAATAGCTCTTTTTTGTAGTTTAAAGGCTCTATTGGAGGGTTTTACGTTACCCCAAATTAATATCGCATACCTCATAATTGAAAAAAATAGCGAATAATATGCTACAAATGCTGCATCTTGGCCAGCTGTCAATAATCATTTCTTTATAGCATATATACTGCTTCCAAGTCTAGGGCACAAATTGTTGATATGAGATTCCCAAGAGAGGGCAGTGTCAATGTGAATACCCAGAAACTTTGTACTTTCAATATTATTAGATCTCTTGTTCTTCAAATTTAGTTTTACAGTTTTATTAGCATTGTCTTAATTTGTTTGCTGAAAACCAGGTTAACACTTCTTGTTCCGTATTTACCGTTTTTGTTTTTAATTGTTCTTCGTCTTTGTCCCATACGAGAAAACTAGTATCGTCAGCGAATAATACTGTAAATGAATTTATAGTATAAGGCATATCATTAATATATGTAATAAATAGTAAAGGTTCCAAGATGGATCCCTGTGGAACTCCTACATTTACAGTGATTTGTTCACTTAAATTATTGCTATGAGATATACTATCAATAAGTAATAATACTATCAATAAGATATGATTTTATTAAGTCATGTACACAACCCCTAACACCATAAATCTGCAATTTTTCCAAACGAATATCGTGATATACGCAATCAAGATCACAGAACAAACCGGTAATCTTCTGCGATCCCTCGAAGGCACCGATTATCCTTTCGACAAAGCTCAGTACCGCTTCTGTTGTAGATTTATTTTTAATAATGCCGAACTGACAATCATTAAAGTATTGATTTTTAATGAAATATTGTGCGTATAGGTTGGGAATCAGCTTGTATTGAGCAAAGTTTCAACTGACAGTCATTTTTGGATGGTAATAAAAAAGTGAGTTTTGTTATTTTGTTCACTACCTGTTTTCCGCAATGCGGAAGATCAACAAGAAAATGTCACTTGCCGTCAGTAAAAGACGAAATGAATTATATCTGTGTAAAATATTGAACAGCGCCATCTATTGCAGTTTTTTATTTATAGTCTGTTGACCATGTAGAAGCAAAATTGGGCGCAACTCCGCCATTTGGGCTAAATTTTAGGCACACTTGGTGCTTAAAAATCTTTTTTGGCGACTGACGCCTAATTTGGGCTACTCCATTCTCATAATGAACAATCAACAAAATTCTGTCTCTAGTCATCCGTGCTTTACTGTCAGTTTTTGCCAAGATTTACGAAAAAGCATTTTATCTCAGATTAATGAACTATCTGTCTATTAAAGCGATTTTAAAAGAGCAACAATTTGGTTTTAGGAAAAAAAGTAATACCTTAGATACTATTCTTTCGCTGCACAACTTCATCATCGAAAATCTTGAAGAGAAAAATCTAGTCGCTTGTATTTTCTTTGACCTCCTCACTCGTGTTTTCGATGTCGTTGATCATAATTTATTATTGCACAAACTTCAAATGTATGGTGTGAGAGGCCATGCTCTTGACTGACTAAGAACTTATCTTCTAAACAGACACCAACGCGTCTTGGTTAAGGATAATAATAAAGCCTACTTTTCTGGTTTCAATTTAGGAGACCCTCAAGATAGCATATTAGGTCCTTTGTTATTTCTTGTTTTTATCAATGACTTAAGCTTAGATAATTCTCATTTAACGCTATTTGCAGATGACACATCTGCTGCTGTGAGATCTGTTTCTTTTGAAAATCTAGCAGTAAAAGTTTTCTGACTCAGTGAGAAATATGGAGAGCTGTTGTGCAAAAAATGGTCTATTCTTAAATACTACGAAAACGAAAATCATGACTTATTCATCTAAATCACGTCAATCAAGTCTTTTAATCAAATCAAATTCGACAAATATTCCTAATTTAGATACTACTAAGTTTTTGGTGTCCATCTTGACTCGCATTTAAATTGGGGCGACCATGTTGATAAATTATTAAATAAAATTGCCAACTGCCTGTTTTGTAATTCGTCAACTGCGACTTCTCAGAATGTATTATTTTTCACATGTTCATTCTTTACTGAGTTAAGGCATTATTTGTTAGGGGAACTGCAGCAGCATCAATGACGTATTATTAGCTTAAAAGAGAATTATTCGAACAATGACTTTCAATTTCCTTGTAGAAGTTTATTTTTTGAGCTAAGTATTTTAACTGTCATATCACTTTACATATTATTTTTTGCTACTTATGTTTCAGAGAGAAAAATTTCAATTGTTAGATAACAGTAGTTTAGGTTATAATCTAAGTCATAAATTTAAAGCAGAGGTTCCTCAACATAGCAACTAAAAGTGCTTACATTATGCCTATAAAACTTTTTACAGTTTGCCAGAAGACATTAGAGGTATTAACTCTCATATTATATTTGATAACAAAGTTAAAAAACCTTCTTCTCCTAAAGAGTATTTACTCAATTAGCGAATTTTTTACAATCTGCTCTACTTTATAATTATTTTTGCCTTTTGGCTCACGTTTCAACTTTTGGATTTCAATAGATTTCTGACATTGACTAAATTTCTTAATCATCGTACTATTATATTTTTAATCCGTTTTATATTAGTTCCTTGTTGTTTATTAGCATTGTTTCCATTTTACAAAGTTGTAATTTGAGGAAATAAATAAATTGATTGTTTGATTGATTGATCTTTCATTTGTTTTATTTTTGTTTCTATGGAAAAAAATAAAATTCCTAAAGAAAGTAAGAAAAACAAATGACGATCACAACAAAAAATTAAAGCTTAAAAAAATAATTAATAATCGTAAGGTAATTCAAATTCGTATAGAAAAAAAAATGAGAATAGAAAACAAAGCACAATCGCAATGTTTACGAAAGAATTAAAAACACAAAAAATTAAGAATTTTTTTGATGTTTGAGAAATCCAATCGAAATGGAAAAAATTCTGAGGAAAGTAAAAGAAACCGATGACGATCGTAACGTTTATATCAACAACTTTCATTTTTCATGTTTTATTTTCTATTTTAAATTTTCTTTGACTTTTCTTTTCCATTTTTTCACGTCACTATCGGTTTTTTCTTTTGTTTTATTTTGTTTTTTAATTTTTTCTTTTCCATTCAGTTTTCCATTTGGTATTTCATTTTCATTTTTCTTTGTTTATCACTTGTGCCTCTTTTCATTTAACATTTGCTTTTGATTTTCGCTTTATTTTTTGTGTTCATTTTTTCCTTTTAAGTTTCCCTTTACTTTTAGTTTTTCATTTCCCTTTGGCCTTTCATTTAATTTTCTTTTTTCATTTTAATTTTTTCTGTGTTTTTCACTTGTCTCTTTTGTTCATTCTTTATTTGCCTTCTTTTTTGGTTTTTGATTTCTTTTCTTCAATTTTGTTTTTCCTTTCGATTTGCTTTCATTTTTAATTACTTCATTTTCACTTTTTATATGCCATTTTTCGTTTTTGTTTTTCATTTGTATTTTTCTTCTAACTTTTGTCTGCCTTAAAATACGTAGAAAATTAACTTTTTTTTAGACAAGAGTATACCTACTATTTCACATTTATCGTTAGAAAAAAGTTTAATAAACAAGTTGGCGATATTGCCTATAAAAAATTTGGCAACCCTATGTGGAAGGCAAATATACTGAGTGCACAAACAGATGTGGTGAAGGGAACTTATTTGTGCAATGTAAATATTTAGGAGTTCATATTTCAGTTGATCACGTCAATTCCGTTTAAAGGTCAAGTTCACGCCTGACGTCGCGCCTTAATGTTCATAAAACTATAAAATACTTTTATCACTGTATTTATTTCGTTCATCTGCTGTTCTCTTTCTTAACCAGGAACGTCTCGTCGTAATATTGGGTGTTCCAATCACGTCGCAATTTCCTGTAATACCATCCTGTATTGTATTAAGGTTACTGATCTTGCATAGAAAATAAAGGCAGGAAAGTGAAAGAAATTTAATTTAAATTTGTTACTGTTTTTATTAAGCTCTTTCATATAGTATAATTTTATTACTTATTTTATATGGTTAAATTATCTCACTGAAAACCATCCAAGAATTTACAGCAGATTAATCAAAGCATGATACAATGTTAGGTTTTCAGCGAATATACAGCTTATATCTGTACGAATCTGACCTTAGCATAATTTTTCTGCAAGCCACCCTCCATGGAACTCAAATTAATTATTCACCATCAATACTTTGAGCTCTTGGATTTGTCTTTCTTTTCACAACATACTTTATATCGATCCCCTATCAAAAGAAAAAAAGAGAGGAATGTCAAGGTTTGCCTGAGAAAATATACCAGGGGAGCTGTTTAAATGAAAAAGTATGTCATAACTAAAGCACGGATTTAGATACATTTTTAGGTCATGAGGCATATTTTTTAGTAGTGCGTACGCGTTGTGGAGTGATGACTCATGATCTAAAACATACCTAAATCCGTGCTTTAATTATAATAAAAGATCACGAACAATGACAAAGTATGCAATATTTTTTACACGGCTTGCGTGTCGCGTATGTCACTCTTTACCGTGGCTTTGTGTCTTTAGATATCACACAAATCTGTTTATTGTATGAAAAATCAAATCTAAAAAGTTAATGCGGTAAAAAGCAGATAAATATAATATTTCGACACAAACTTTTTACAAAAAGTTCAAGGACAAATAACATGAGAGCGAATATTATATTCTAAAGGGATTATAAAAATGAAAAATAAATGTATATTTCTAATGACTATGTTCGAAGCAACCTGTATAAATATAAAATGAAAAGCGTATAGATAATTTGGGGATTTGCTTCTTTAATTGAACACGATGTTTATTTTTTCAATAATTAATTCCAAGGAACTATGAAGAAATTAATAGACTGAACTTTATGGTGTTAAAGACTTTTTATGCTTCCGGATTATAAACTGAATTTTAATTAAGTTTGAAACCTCTACTCGTTAAGTATTTTAAAAGTTTTGACTATATAAGGCAACAGAGAAAAAAAATAATGCGGTGCACTTAAAGTAAATGTAAGTCATGAATATGAGACTTATGGCGTTAAAAACTATAAATGCGCACAAAGTTTATGGTTCGGTTGTGCATGTGTTCCAAACAAATAACGCATTCTGAGTTTTAACTGTGACGACTTTGGGTGGGCTGTGCTTTCACGTTCCGTATTCATTATTGCGCGCTTTTATTTCAGCCGGACGAGGAATTTATGTGTAAAAATGTCCCAATCGACTAAACAAAAGAAACATATTTAATTTTTATTATTTTGCGGTTGCGTAAGGCTTTGTTTTCACAGGCTTACCTACACCTTGTCATTCAACTTTTTAGTTATGGCATCGTATACCACCACGTCGCATCACACATGCATAACTAAATCACCATAATAACGGTGACCCTTTCGAATACTTACAAATTAATACCTACACGGCAAATCCGACAAATAATTAATTTCACTCACTCGTATTTATTTCGCTCATGAATTTACTCGAAGCTCGGATCTAATTCGTATGCCGTACCAACTTTTACTTTTAAATGGGAAATTAAAATCAGTTTTGTTATGCGGCGAGCAAAAACTTCTGTTACAACAATGTAACCGGTCATTTCCTGAGATTCGGCTGACATGAATTGACGGTGAAAAAAATCAAGATCGATGCGTCTGGGTCAACGAAATGAAGTTTTACAGCCTTATTAGAATGTACAATTCTATTTTCTTCTGATCGAATAAGCGCAATGCGATCACAATGGAGACGTATACAATTTTTTGATGTCCACTTCTTAAAATGCTAACGAGATTTAAGCAAAAACACACCGTGTAGAGATGGCCAAATCTCTGTACTGTGTTAAAACTGAAACGCTGGACAACGTGCCTTTAAAGCATTACAAAATCCCATGATGTTTTTTATTCATCACATTTTCCTAATCTTTTACTTTTAAATAATGATAATAGCAGTTATACTTATTAATCAAAAAATACATTAAAAAAAAGCAAAATTCTATATGCAGAAATAAAAATTGTGAAATTTGACAATTAAAAACTAAATCAATACAAACAACATATTGAAGGAAAACAGTAAACAAAACAATAGCTCGAAATTTTCAAAACCTACCGGCAATTTTTTTGACTTCCACTGTAGCTTATTTTCTCCAACAATCTTGACCTTGCTGTTTAAGTATTACATGTCTAAATAAGTTTTTGGCCCTGGAAGTGTAAACGTATGTCGTAACCTTGCAGTTTTTGACGTTAGTGATACGTCAAGGTGTAAAATGTGGCAAATTAAACTTCGATTTTGCTTAACTACTTAAGAACTACATAATATTTGAATGTTAATAATCAATTATAATAAAGTAATTGTAATTGGACAGCAAGTCTTCAATTCATAAATTGTCAAGTAATAAATAAATTGCTGTGGTAATTTGAGACTAACGTTTTATCCTACCTTTCTACCTTCATCAAACATTTATTTGGACATGTGGTACATTTCAGACAACGAGAATTTGCATTTAAAATATGTACTGTATTTCCTAGAAAACCATACTGACTATTACGAATGTAATTATTACTACCCAATAACTTGTAGATAGTACAGTGAATTTCTTTGCATTTCGGAAAACTATACAAGTATCCATGGCCGAAAATCATAACAATCTTGAGCGTTTTTTCTAAAATTGTTGAAAAGTTAGTACAAAAGCAAGCTATGTCTTTTCTCCTGAAAATCTGGTAAATCCACTGAAACTGCTATTGTCTCGACAATGGATTTTATTAGTAGTGAACTTGAACTTTCGAAGGCCTTTGACACTGTGGATATTGGGCTTCTCTTATTGAAGCTTGATAGGTATGGTATCTGGGACTGGTTCAAATCTTTCCTAATTAATAGAAAATATGTTGTTAAAATTAATGATAAAACCTCAAAGAGTTACGATTTGCGTATGGGTGTCCCCCAGGGCTCTGTGCTGGGACCGCTACTGTTTTTGTTATTTGTTAATGATCTTCCCTTCAATCTTTCTATTGATCATCTTTGTATGTTTGCTAATGACATGACAGTGGTGGTCTCTGCTCGGACTGAGGAGCTCTTACTCCAAAGTATAAATACTATAATTTCCAGTTAAAGTTCAAGGCTGGTGTGACAAAAATCGCTTATTGCTAAATTTAAATAAAACTGTAGTAATGCCTTTTTATAATAGAGCTTTGATATTCCGTCGTCAAAACTTTAATTTTAAAATGTCCACTACATTCCTTGACTCTGTAATAGATTGTCCATTGAAGTGGGATGAGAAGGTGGCTCCAATCTACTCTAGGGTTAATAAATCATATTATGCAATTCTCAGAATGAAATCTTATCTAAATATCGATGCATTGTTAAACATATATTACAGTCTTGTTTATTGCCATTTACAGTTCAATATTGCTGTCTGGGGTTCCTCACATCTTACGACTTTTTATAGTTAAAAAGGATTATTAGACTGATTTTGAACTTGTCCCCTAGAGAATCTTGTAGGCAGGTTAACTTATCTTCTATCTAAATTTATAAGTCTGCGATCTTTGTTAGGAAAAATATATTAAAATTTGATACTGTAGGTAGTAACCATGATCATAAGCATGGTTCATCCCTTCGCCTTGGGAGGCACCGCACGTCTTTGTATGAACGCAGTCCCCATAATAATAATAATAATAATAAAGTTTATTGACTGAATATTTTACAAATAATAAAAATAAAGAATAAAAAAAAAACTCAGCCAAAAGGGCTAATTCAAGAATCCTTGAGAGTAAGGATTCCTGTTCTTCCCTTAGCCCTTGACAATTATATAGTTTTAAATATATATATAAGCACACTAATCATTACATTGGTGCATCAATTACGTTGAAAGTTCTGCTCTCTGACCAGATAGTTTTTAAATTTACGTTTAAAAACAGCTACACTACCAAGTTTAAGATAAGACGGAGTACTATTTAATAAACTAGCAATATTGTATGAAAAACCGCGCGTAAAAAATTCATATTTGTGGGATGGTATTGTAATAACATTCTTAAATCTAATATTTATATTGTGTATGTCCGTCCGGTAGCTAATTTTGTTATATAAGTAGGGAGTTGATTTATTGACACTTATAGAGTAAAATAAGGTTGCAGCGTGTAGTTTACGCCGATTGTACATATTTAACCACGAGGCACTTTTAAGAGTATGGGAAATGTGATCATATTTTCTGATTCCGTATATAAATCGTAGACAACAATTTTGCAATCTCTGTATTCTACCCACGTCCTCATTATCTAAGCAGAAGTGATATAGCGTATCACAATAGTTAAACTTGGATAGCACCAGAGAGTCACAAAGCTGCAATTTTAAACGTTGATTTAAGCTTTTCCTATTGTCATATAAGACCTTTAAGGCCGAATATGCTTGCTGTAGAATTTTAGTAACATGACCTTTGAAACGTAAATTATTATCAATTACTACTCCCAAATTCTTAGCTTGGTCAACAATAGGAATGCTTACCCCATTAATTTCCAGGTGGGTACGTTCTTTATAAAGCATACGCTTGTTTTTGTTCCCGAATACTATTGCCATTGATTTAGTAGGATTCAGTTTAAGGCAGTGTTTCTTAGAAAAATCTGACAAGGACTTATAACAGCTTAAAAATTTTCAATCAATTACCTTGCAAGCTACGAAATTACAAAACCATCACTAGTTTTAAAAACCAGCTACAATGTTTTTTACTCGAAAATTGTTTTTATTCCACAACTGAATTTTATGAAACCCTAGGGAGCGCCTAGTTCGACTGTTATATATGTAAGTGTTTATTTACATTGTATGTTATCAATGTTTATTGTAACCATCTGTGTAACCATTCACATTGCATGTTATTAATTGTATGTTATTAATGTTTATTGCATCTCTGACATGTCCTATCCACCACCATGGCCTAAACGATGAATAAAGTTACTATTACTATTACTGCTATTACATAGATCGTGGATGATCCCCATAGCTTTTCTTTTGTTAAGAGGGAATTATTACATTTTTATTGACTACATTTCAATTTTGTTAATGTGCAATAGTTATAGTTTTGCAATCTTGATTTCATTAACAGGCGGTTGTTACTGTTTTCTTGACTCTATTTTGTTAACAAACAGTTGCAATTTTTTATTAACCGTGACGTTATTTTCACTTTTTATTGGCTCTGATGTGATTTTCCTTTCCACTGGCTCTACTGGAATTTGTACTTTTTGGTAAACAATTATTTTTCCGTTGGTTCTGCTGCAATTATAATTTTGTTAACAGTTAATAATCAGTTATTTTTTTTATTAACTTTTTACACATTTTATTTTTTATTTATTATTTCATTTATTTCTTTTTCGACAGCTGCAGTTTTTTTTATTGCTTTTGAAAAGCAACTGTTGTTTTTCTATGCAATTGTTATTTTGTTAATGGACTTAATGGACAAGTGACTTCGCTTAACATATCTTTCGGTAACAAACAATTTTTGTTTAGTTTATAAGTAACTATTTTTTATTAACTTGGCTGCAGTACTTTTTTGTTGGCAGGGTTTCCATGGATTCTGTTGCAACTGTTATTTTGTTAACAAACAATTACTATTTTTATTAGTTGCGACGTAATTTTCATTTTTAATATCTGCTACAGCTTTCATTTTATCGATAGGTAATTGTTATTTTTTGCTCTATAGCAATAGACATGTAACTTCGCTTAATATATTTTTCAGTAACAAACAACTTTTGTTTTATTAATAAGAAATGATTTTTTATTAACTTACCTATATTTCTTATTTTGTAGCCAGGCAACTGTTATTTTTCTATTACTTTTATGATTTCATTAAGGAACTTTTTTATTAGCTGGAATTCAATTTTGTTGGTAAGCTCTGTCAACAGGCACTTAGTTTTATTATCTTAGCTGCAGTTTTTTTTTTTGTTGTTAACAACTGTTATTTTTAAATGGGCTTTGCTGCAACCATTATTTTGTTAACATACGAGTACTGTTGTTATTTACTGTTTGTTTGTTATTTCTAGCTCTATTACAATTGTTATTTTGTTAGTAGACAAGTGACATCGGTCAACATTTCTTTTGGTAACAAACAATTTTTAATTTGTTAATAAACTGTTGTTATTTTTTTTAATTAATTAATTGAGTACACTTTTTCTTATGCATAGGCAATTGTTATAGTTCTATTTGGTTGTGACAGTAATTGTTATTTCGTTAAGAGAAAGTTATTATAACTTTTTACCTTGATAGGTAATTGTTATTTCTATGAGCTCTACTTCAATTGTTATTTCGGAATTTGTTACATTTTGATTCGGAATTTGTTACATTTTGATTGGCTCAAAATCAGTTCCGTTAGTAGGAATTTGTGATTTTATTGGTTTTACTACGATTATTATTCTTTCAACGGGCATTTGGTTTTTACTTTGTTATTTTTCTATTGACTCTATTGCAATTGTTATTTTGTTATAAATTCTGATGTGATTTAAAATTTTTGTTTGATCCTGGTACAATTTTTAATTTTTATTGGTTGTGCTGCGATGTTTAATTTGGCGACAGGCAATTGCTATTTTTTGGCTATATTGTAATCGTCTTTTGTTAACAGACAAGCATCGCCGCTTAATAGTTATAACTTATCTTTCCAGCAACAAACAATTTTTTTTAATAAGCAGTTATCTTTTATTAACTTGGCTACACTTTCTATTTTGAGGATAGACAATTGTTATTTTTCTATTGCTTAATTAATAGTAATTATCTCGTCTTTTATATTTTTTATTAGTTGTAGTTCAATTCTGCTGTCATTTCTTTTTTTATTTAACTGCAGTTTTCTTTGCTCAAAGGCAACTATTATTTTTTTATGAGCTCCATTGCGACCATTATTTTATTAACATACAAGTAGAGTTGTTATTAATTATTAGCTCTGATGTAATCTTAACTTTCCAGGAACAAACAGTTTTTGTTAATAAGCAGTTATCTTTTATTAACTTGGCTATAGCTTCTATTTTGTAGATAGGCAATTGTTGTTTTTCTATTGTTTGTAATTATCTCATCTTTTATATTTTTATTAGTTGTAATTTAATTTTGTTGAAAGGCAATTGTTATTTTATTGATTTTGCTGTCAGTATTATTTTATCACAGGCATTTCTTTTTTTATTGTCTTAACTGCAGTTTTTTTGTTCACAAGCAACTGTTATTTTTTATGAGCTCCGTTGCGACCATTATTTTGTTAACATACAAATGCAGTTGTTGTTAGTTATTAGCTCTGATATAATATTAACTTTTTCTTTGTTATTTTCATTTTTACTGCAATTGCTACTTTGTTAAGAGACAAGTGACACCACATAATATTTCTTTTGGTAACAAACAATTTTTATTTTGTTAATAAACTGTTTTTTTATGAATTAGCTGCACTTTTTGGTATTCATAGGTAATCGTTTTTTTTTTTCTATTGCGTTATGACAGTAATTAGTATTTCGTGAAGAGAAAGTTATTATAATTTTTGGCTTTAATTCAATTTTTTCGGTATGCAATTCTTATTTTAATGGTTCTGCAGCGACTGTTATTTTTATTTTGATTGATTATACTTTTTATTTCGTTGATGGGCAATGGTTATCTTTCTGCAATTGTTATTTTGGAATTTGTTACATTTTTATTGGCTCAAAATCGGTTTTGTTGGTAGAGATTTGTTATTTTATTGATTCTGCTACGATAATAATTAATTTTTCAACGGGAACTTGTTTTTATTGGCTTAGTGTAATTTTTATTTAGTTGACAGCGCTTGTTATTTTTCTGTTAGCTCTATTGCAATTGTTACTTTGTTATAAATTCTGATGTAATTTGCATTTTTTATTTGCTCTGGGGCAATTTATAATTTTTATTACTAAATTTTTATCGATAGGCAATTGTTATTTTTTATAGGCTCTATTGCCTCTACTATATTATTATTTTATCAACTGCCTTTTGTTATTCTTCATTAACTTGGCTACACTTTTTGTTTCGTTGATAGACAATTGTTATTTTTAATTGTTACTTTATTAAGAAATAATTGTTATGTTCTTTTGTCTCTTCTGCTTTTTTAATTTTATTATGTTTTATCATTTTTTTAATGGGCAGTTGTTATTTTTATTGACTTATTCAATTGACAGGCGTTTGTTATTTATATTACCTTGTTAAATTTTATTTGGCTTTTGTTTTCATATTGACTTATTATTATTAGAAAGTGTGATTTTGTTAACACACAATTGTTAAGTTTTATGTCGGCGTTATGGGTCACCCAATACAGCTTTAAGTCAATAACACTCTTAAAAATTTTTTCGAATCATTTTCAATACTCTCAACAAAAATTAAATGTATTTTATATTTTATATTATTAAAATTTTTCATATTACTATATATTCGTTTGTTTGATTTGTTGTTTTTTCTTTAATTTATTTACTACAAGAGACTATGAGAAATTTGTAATTATTAATATATTGCGATGTATTGTCGTTGATAGTGGGTTTTGTTTTAAATTATTTTTAAATGTAAAATTTATCAAAATTAAGTTTTCTTGCCAGATGAAAATTATGAAAATTAATTAAAATTGTGTAATTGTTTAATTTGCAAAAGATTTTCATATTTTTATCATTAATTCCTCTTCTCGTTTTTTGGGATTTTAGAAATTCAAAAAAATGGGGTAAGTTTTTTCTAAATTTTTCATTAAACCAAATTTTTTTAAGGTACAGAGTTCTGATGAGGCCCAATAAGGCCGAAATACATGTATAAACTCTTTCCTAATAGTTTCTATATTGCCAGTTACACAATTTTAATTAATTTTCGTAAAATGTATCAACAAATAACAAGTTCACGCATAAATATTTAGCATTATGACTCTTTCTTCTTTTTAATTTGTTTAAATAAACTTGTATCTCAGGGTTGCCAATTGTCTAGCTAACAAATTAGGATTATGTGGTTCTGTTTTGTCTTTAATTTGTTTATAATAATTGTCTGTCTTTAGTTGATATTTTCGTGTCGTTACGTGAATTGCAATAGGTAAGTAAAAGACAATTTTTAATCAAATAAACGTGTATTAATTGAATATTTCACTTACAATCAAATTGTCATTGCACATTATTTTATTTTTGTTGGCAAAATAAGTTGCCAAATGACAATGTGTCAGACACACAAATATTCAAGAAAAGTTTATTTTGTTTTTAAATAATTATCATTAACTATGAATTTGGTAACACGTTAATAGTAATTGTTTAAGTCAAATCATACATGGACTTATAAGCAAAATTGCAATAATAGCCCTTCTTACGAACAGAAGTAACTATGGTTATGAAAATTGTTACAATGGGTAAGTGTTTGATTTTATTATTAATTAACAAACATTCATTAAATTTATTTATCAGAATTGCATCATTAACATTTATTTAAATGAATAATACAATATGGAATGTTGCTTAAAGGAGTTGATTAATTCAAGCTTTAAACTAAACAAATAAACACGATACAGATAAGATTAAATAATCCTCCGGTCTACTCACTCGGTATTTGTTTAGAAATCCATTGACAGTAACGCTCTTAAATAACTTAGACAAAAATTTGTATGCGGCCAAAATAAAAATAATTCCTATTAGTTTTCACACAATACAAAATTTTGCCAAGCTGTTAACAATGAAATAAATTTAATCAAAAATTTTAAAGTAAATTTACTTTAAAATTCGAATTAAATTACATAGACAATTAAATTCAAGTCAATATGCATTTTTAATCAAAGTTATTAAACAATAAGTCTTACTTCTTTCACAATTCACTGCTTATTAAAAACTGATCTGCTCAGCTTGAAGAGTTGAGCATGACTTCCTAAATCACACAGGATTTCTCCCTTTTATAGCAAAATAAATAGGCAAAAACTGTGTAGCCTTAAATTAAAAAAAAATGAAAAACCTTCAAATTAATGAATTTCAAAATTTAAAGCTTCAAATAAATTAGAGATTCTCTATCTGATTCTAATTATTTGATTACATTTTGAATAAACCTAGCCGTACAGTTTCTATTTTGAAAAGTTTTATTTTTGTTTGATTTTTTAGTTTTACACGGCCCCTTCCATCGTTCTTTTTGAAGTACTCTTGAGGCTTGGACCCGGTGGCATCTTCTAGTGACGTTGAAGAATGTGAACAGCTTCCCTGTGTTGCGCCATCAATCCGGAACGGTTCTTTGAAGTGTTGGGACTGTTTCTCAAAACAAAGGGGCTCAGAAGTAAGGCTTGAGATTGCAGCCCCAGAAGTTCTCCACATCATTGAAGACTTCGTTGAACTTCTCATGTGAAACCAAGTCTCTGTCATTGGTGATAGCGAGACTTCTAGTATTTCATTCGTCATTTTCTAAGTACAACAGAAATTTGAATTAAATATTTGCAAGTAATTAATTTCCATTTGAGTTCTGGAAGTTTATAAGGCAATGTACATTGTTTTTAACAAATAATAATAATAAAATAAATACAAAATATTTCTAACTTAACAAATAGATATACAGGGTTCTCTTATTTTACTAAAATAGCACAGCAATATGTACATGCCAAAAAGGTAGATCTGGCAACACTACTTCACGGGTTTCCTTTCAAAAACCGAACATGGCAATAATGTAAATTCGCCAGACGCAAAATAGTGAGTTTTTATTACTGGTTGACATTTCCTGACTTTTTTATGAAAAACCATGTTTTTTGAGCTAATAATTTCCTTCCTTGTCCTTGACTGAAACAAGTGTGCACTTCACCTCCATACGCTGTTACGCAAGTTTTTTTTTGTATCACAACTATTTTTATTTTCTCTTCCAAAAATAAGAATACCTAATAAAATATTTATTCATATTTTATTCAATTTGAATCGTTCACCATTACTAACTTTATTTTTAGAGAGATTTTTTGCTCATTTTCATATGTATAAAATCAAGTTATCAAATGATATCCATCTAATGTGCATGTACACAACAAATGAATGAAAG
This sequence comes from Serrognathus titanus, assembly GCA_039766575.1. NCBI lineage: Eukaryota > Metazoa > Arthropoda > Insecta > Coleoptera > Lucanidae > Serrognathus > Serrognathus titanus. The sequence continues at coordinate 12,168,287 of CM077914.1, forward strand.
AAAACATTGTTGAATGTTTTCGAAAAAAAATTACTGTAATTAAATGACCAGGTAATTATGTATGTGCAAATGTCATTAATACATAGTGAGTTAAAATTTTAGGCAGCTAATGTACGTAAGTAGTTATTGATAAAACAGCGATATTTAAATCCAGATCTCTGAATAATTTATGAGAAGCAATTTAACATGCTTTCGAAATCGAAATACATTGTTTCAGGTCGTTTTTTGCAGAGACAGTATAAAGTACTTATAATACATCTATAAAGCTGACATATCAATCAATGAACTTTCCAATAAATAAAACATGGCCCGGGCCATGGGAAAGCAAGAATTAAAATGGTGTTCGCTGATTGAACAGACCACACAAGAACGTCAGTATCGGAGTGCGCACCAGAAAGAAATTTCTCTGTCTTCGTTTTAGATGTAATTAGAAGCTTTATTTAAGTGAAAGTATATTGTGAAATTGCTGATGATCAATCACGTTTAATTTGATTTATCTTATGATTTCATATAATCCATTCATATATGCTAATATTTAGGTCAAATCCTTAATGAGATTGCGTCTATAATACTAAAGTGTTCACCTGGATTGAGATTTTATTTAAAAAAAATGTTCTTACAAAACTGAATTTAAACGGCCTGACTCGGATTTATTTCATTAATTATCCTAGGAGGTATATTTATTTTTTTTATTAAATGTAAATTACGCAACAAATTTCTTTAAAAGATGGAAGTATCGTAGAGTATTTTATTCTTAAATCAAAGGATTAACTTTCACATGCGCTGAGTTAGCAAATATCTGCATATATTACGGAATATAATGCGTTTGTAAAAATGTATTTCTTTCAATAACGGATTCAAATTTGGTAATAATCATTTACCACTGACACTATAGTGAAGGTGTGTACGTAAGTATAATTTATTCCCGTCTAATAATTTTTGCAATGTGAGGTGAAAAAAAAAAAAAGAAAATGAAAATTCACTGTTATGTAAGCACACGGTTATTAATGCACATTTTAATAAAGCATCGCATTTTAACAAATTGGAAGGCGTAACCTATAACATTATTTAATTTCATAATTAGTATATTGGCGGATTTTTCTCCATTCGGGCATTATTCACTCAGTCCTGATTAATACGAGAAAACCACGGGCGTTATTAAATTAATTGTTTCGGGTGAAACTTGAAACGAAACTGCAACAAATTGATGAATTAATAATAAATGCTAAATACCCGGCCGCGGTGAATTTCTGCCGTAAATGTGTAATGTGATGCAATTTATTAAACGACTCGGAGCCACTTTTGCCGTCGTAGGAGCCCCCATTCTTGATGAATGGACAACCGATATTAACTAAATTACCTATTATTATCATTATTTAAAATATTACGCATATAATCGACCTTAAAAATGTATTTGCGGTTTATGCAAATTTACGACCAGATTGATGTGCACGAACGTGTGCAATTATCGTGTAATAGTTCATTATATTTTGGATACAAATTCCATCACATTTCTCTCAATTGTTATATTTTTCTTTTTTTTTTAACATTATTTCGCATTTAATAAATGACTTACTCACAAAGTATTGTCTCCATTGGAAGTAAAAGGGTGGAAAAGAAAACCTAATGTATTAGTCAACGATAGTAAAGGAAAGAATGTAAAGCCAAAATAAATTCTGTATGTACTACAGTTGCGAACTATTATGAAGCTCACTATAATTCTAGTAGCTCTCCTTTTCAGTTTTATTTTGGTGACAGATCTTTCAAATAAAAAGCATAAATACAGCAGTCCCCCCCTTACTTAAAGTTAATCAAACCTATATTTCAGTTTTTTTTTCTCCAACACCTCCTTTAGATATTTCGCATTGTCAAGTTAGACAAAGTGGCTGTTGTAGCATAAGCTCAGATATACTTTTTTTAATTAAGACCTTTATATAGTATTCCACTTAAGTAGTTCCATAAAAATCAAATTTTAATAGCAAAGTGTCTGTTGTAACGTAAGCTAAAATATGCTTTTTTAATATATATAGCATTATATATAGCATTCTACTTGAAAAATCATAATTAGGTCTGTAACTTTTTAAATGAATAACCGTGTATAGTTGAAAATAATTTTGAAAGAAGAATCACATCAAATCCGAGGCTGTAGATGTCAGCAGGACAAGAAATGATAAGAAAGAGGAATGGAACCAAGCAGAACAGTGAAAAAAACATCCAATGCAAGAAAAGACTTGAAAAGAGCAAGAGGGACTCTTGAAATGAAGGCACTAGCAAGAAACGGAAACTAATAAATAGAGGAAGAGATAAGGAAAAAAGGATGAAACCCTGTATAGTTGAAAATAATTTTGAAAGAAGAATCACATCAAATCCAAGGCTGTAGACGTCAGCAGGATATGAAATGGTAAGAAAAAGGAATGGAACCAAGCAGAATAGTGAATAAAATATCCAATGCGAGAAAAGGCTTGAAAAGAGCAAGAGAGACTGGTGAAATGAAGACACTAGCAAGAAACGGAAACTAATAAATAGAGGAAGAGATAAGAAAAGAAGAATGAACCAAGAAAAAAAGAGAAGTAAAATCAAACGGCAGAGAAAAAGAAACATCCAATGTGAGAAAATTACTCAAAAGAAGAAAATGGATTGATGAAATGGAGACATTAACAAAAAACCGAAATAAGTAGATGTAGAGGAAAGAAAAGAAGATTGAAAACAGGACAATAAAAGAAAAAACCTCTAACGAAAGAAAAGGTTTGAAAAGAGAGAAAGAAATTGAGAGATAAAGAAAGAAGAATCAAATCAAAACCGAGGCCGTAGATTATCTCACGATAAGAAATGATAAGAAAGAGAAATGGAACCAAGCAACCAAGTGAAAAAAACATCCAATGCAAGAAAAGACTTGAAAAGAGCAAGAGGGACTCTTGAAATGAAGACACTAGCAAGAAACGGAAACTAATAAATAGAGGAAGAGATAAGGAAAAAAGGATGAAACCCAGTATAGTTGAAAATAATTTTGAAAGAAGAATCACATCAAATCCAAGGCTGTAGACGACAGCAGGATACGAAATGGTAAGAATAAGGAATGGAACCAAGCAGAATAGTGAATAAAATATCCAATGCGAGAAAAGGCTTGAAAAAAGAAAAGTGGATTGGTGAAATGGAAACAGTAACAAGAAACCAAGATAAATAGAGGAAGAACGACAAAGAAAAAAGAATCAAATCAAAATCGGAGCCGTAGATGTCACAATAATATGAAAGAGGAATGGAATCAAGCTGAACAGTAAAAAAATCCAAGACGAGAGTATGTTTCGAATTCTTCGAAAAATCTAATAGAACAAAGAGGGTTTAAAAAAGGTTGGTCGTTATGTTAGGAAATATTCGACTCGTTGAATTAAACAAGAAAAAAGCTTCTTGTGTTCAAAACTGCAGCCAAAATTTAAACAAAATTAATCTTGCCAAAATATTTAGCTCTGCACGTGTTCTTATCAGGAGAAATTTAAACACCAGGAATATTATAATCGTCTATTGAAACTATTAAATTAAATTTAATACCTAATAGGTTGTACAGGCTGCCCATTTTATCCAAAAAAAATCCTTAAAATGATATAGGTTTCCGTTCCACCTAACTTATTTAAAGAAACTTCTAGACAGATTTGAGAGCTTCTGTTGATAGCAAGCAGATTTTAAAAAATCCTTCTACATACACCAATTAATATATACACATAGGTGCAATGTATGTCTGGCTTAAACAGGTGTTGTAGTGGATTTGATAAGACAGTAAGAGATATATAAAGAATTAAAAATTAATTTCCATCCGTAGAAACGTATTTCGGCAGCTAAGCTGCCATCTTCAGTACACTCATGTGTGTGCAACTGGACACACACAAAAATCTTCTGCTCTTTTCAAGCTTTTTCTCGCATTGGATATTTTTGATATTTTCTATTGTGCTTGGTCTCTCTTTTTTTGCTCTCGTCCATCTCTGGGATCGATTCTTCTTTCTTTATCTTTTTTTTCTCTACCTCGGTTTCTTACTAATATTTCCATTTCACCAACTTCTTTTTCTCTTTTCAAGCCTTTTCTCGCATTGGATGTTTTTTTCTCTGCTCTCTTTGGTTTAACTTCTCTTTTTTTTTTGTTTCATTCTTCTCTTTCTCAGTTTATGTGTTTCCGTTCCTTGTTACTGCCTTCATTTGACTAGCGTTTTTTGTTTTTTGTAACAATGTCTCGTCTTAGATATGTTTTACTCTTCAGCTTAGTTTCACTCCTCTTCTATATTATTTCTTATCCTTCTATCTACGGCCTCGGTTTTAATTTGATTCTTCTTTCTTTGTCTTTCTTCCTCTATTTATATTGGTTTCTTGTAATGTTTCCATTTCACCAACTCCTTTTTCCTTTTTCAAGCCTTTTCTCCCATTGGATGTCATTTTCTCTGCCCTGTTTGGTTTTCTTCTCTTCTTTCTTTTTTTCTGGTTTCATTCTTTTTTCCTCATCTCTTCCTCTATTTATTCTTCATTTCACCAGCCCCTTTTGCTCTTTTCAAGTCTTTTCTTGCATTGGATGTTTTTTTCACTATCCTGCTTGGTTCAATTTCTCTTTCTTATCATTTCTTATCGTGCTGAGGTAAACATCTACGGCCTCGGTTTTGATTTGATTCTTTTTTCTTTATCTCTCTTCATCTCTCTATTTCTTTTTCTCTTTTCAAGCCTTTTCTTCCGTTGGATGTTTTTTCTTTTATTGTCCCTTTTGATTTAATTTTTCTTGGTTTCAATCTTCTTTTCTTTCCTCTACATCTACTTATTTCGGTTTCCTGTTAATGTATCCATTTCACCAATCCATGTTTCTCTTATTAATCATTTTCTCGCATAGGATGTTTTTTTCTCTGCCCTGTTTGATTTTACTTCTCTTTTTTCTTGGTTTCATTCTTCTTTTCTTATCTCTTCCTCTATTTATTAGTTTCCGTTTCTTGCTAGTGTTTTCATTTCACCAGTCTCTCTTGTTCTTTTCAAGCCTTTTCTCGCATTGTTATTTTTCTATAAGCTCTATTGCAATTGTTTTTTGTTAACAAATAATTGTTATTTTATTAACTGTGATATAATTTTCATTTTAATGTCTGCAGATTTTTCTCTTGACACACAACTGTTATTTTTCTATATACTCTACTGCAAATATCAAATATTGCTGTTTTTATTAGCTGTGATGTAATTTTCATTTTTAATGTCTGCTGCAGTTTTTGTTGTTGTCATTTTTTTTTAATTAGCTGCACTTTTTCTTCCTGATAGCTAATTGCTATTTTTCTATTGGCCGTGACAGTAATTATTATTTCGTTAAGAGAAAGTTATTATAATTTTAGACTTTAATTCAATTTTGTCAGTAGATAATTGTTATTTTATTGAACTTAATGTAGCTTTATTTTATTGGTTCCACAGCGATCGTTATTTTATCAAGAGATACTTTTTATTTTAAATAATGTTGGTTACCTAATAGGTTGTACAGGATGTCCCCTATACAACTGCAAAAGTACAAAAATGCCCTTTTATATATTTTTTATCAACAAAAAGCGTCTTATAGTACTTACAAAAAAACTTTAACGTATGGTATTATTAACAGACATTTTTAATTTTATAAAGATTGTGTTTGTAATGGCGTCGGTTTTTTTGTTTGTTCGATTTTTTTTTTCTGAATCGGCCGTTACAAACTCGTATAAAAAAATATTTAAAAGACATTTTCCCTGGATAATTATTTCGATAATTACAGGCGTTTCGGATGTCAGTGATCCATAATGTTAGACCCAAAATGGGTTAACTATTGTAGAAAACGTTCATGTCACGTTGGACCGCTTTCAAAGTCGACAGTGATTGTAGGTGCACTCGAACGAAATTATTACGTTGGCCTTTTCGAAAAGACCAACGGAAAGTGTAAACTTCCTATAATTTTAAATGCGGGCGAAATTAAATGTAATTATTACATTCATGCGAGAGATAAGGTTAAAAAAATACCTGAAGTGGTTGTAAATGAAGCAACTTCACTTTTAGAATACGTTTATATTTTTTTAAATATATGTACATACACAGCTGATATAAATAGAATATTTTTTTACTAACAAATAAGAAAAAATTAATCTTTCAATTACAAAGAAAATTTAGATGAATAGGTAGGATACAGTTAAATAATTTTGGTTTGTGGGGCTCATTTTTGGTTAGATCGATACCGAGCACAAAGGCGATTTGATTGACGTGACCTGTTTAAGTTCATCAATTTTAAATTGATACGATCAAGTCTGTTCGCGATAGATGAAACACAATGGCGCTGAAAATTATTACGTCATTTTTTTCGCCGAGATGATGGACCAGAAAGTCCGTTATCTCTACGTACAAAGGCAAGCAAGCTCTATAAAAAAATTCAATGAATAAGAATAGCAGAGCGGGTATAATTATTGCAATTTATTCGGTGGACTTTGTTTATAATTATCAGGAAATAAAATAGTCAGATGCTGACGAAGTGCGCAATAATTCAATATTTTCAAGCAGCCAGCGTACAAAGAAGTCCATAAGTAACGGTGTTGCTTAAGGCAGTACAAGATGGTTATTGCCTGATTTTTATAAATAATATTATAAATGTATAGCTATTGGAGATGTTGAAAATATATTTGCCTTAACATTTTATTAAAGATTTATTCCTATTATCCAAAATGTATCAATCATAAACTAGAAGAAATGAAAGTTGTAAATTTTTAGTTGGCACATCCTGTATACACACACACAGGTAAAAATGTTTTTTCCAAAGAAATATCACGAATTCCTGCCTTTTTCTTTGCCTTAAATTTCTGTCATATAGAATTTCACGATCGTGTTATTCAAAAAGCTGAAACCAAACGGTACCGAGAAAAAGTAAAAACGTTATTAAAGATGGATAATTTCGTCTGCATTTTTCAACATAAAATGTCACTGTATTAGCTTACAAAACAAATGTTGAGGTCCCCCCGGCTTCACGAAGCGATTCATTATTTCATGTAATGTGAAACTTAAAACGGATCAGCAAAGGTCAGAAGTGAACCGTCTTAACGTTACATAATTTATTTCGTGGGTTTGGATACGGCCCAGGTGTTAAAATTATGCTCAATTTATCATATTTACGGGATTGATTTTTTTTTCAATTTTTCCCATATTAATTTCAAGCAAATTTATTTTGGCCATTGTTTTCTGATGGGTGCAGGTTCCTCCGAACGAAATTCAGGAGGGTCTAAAGGCGATGTTCCACTAAGGCAACACTTTATGTTAATAATAGCAACAAATTAAGAGGATGTATGCTTCCCGTCGATATACTTTGAAAGCCATTTCTATCAATAAAGGAGCAACATTAAAATAAAAGAAAAACAAACAGATATTAAATAAAATTCAATTGATAAAAGTGTAACAACGATAAACAGAAATTAAATCAAGACATCAGCCACCTAGGCACATAACTGCAGAAAAAAAATATTAGAAATTAGAAAGGATTCCTTATTATTTCCTTGTGTTTTTAGATCAGAGAACTCTAAAACTAAATCAAATTATAAGAGTAAATAGGAAAGTACATAAAACTAAAAATATACAAAAGACTATTTTTGAGATGCTTACAGATCAAAATAAAAGGAAAATTTCTAAGAAACACGAGAAGAGATAAAAAATATTATAAACAGAACAATTAGACACGAAATATGGAGAAGATTAGATCGAATAACGAAAAAAATTATGAGTTTAGAAGACAAGGTAAAAATAAAAGACAAAGAGAAAGAAAGTAAAAGAAGAAAGAAAAGTAGAAAATATACAATTATCATGAAACAGTTCAACACTTAACATAAAAGGGTAAAACGAATTTTAGAAAAGAACTGTTAATAGATGGATTTATGAGTTTAGACAAAAGGGTAAAAATAAAAAGGAAGAAGAAAACTGAAACCAAGAAGATATGAAAAGAAAAGTCAAATTAACATGAGATGACTAAATTTAACAGTTCAATATAAAAAGGTTTTAGATTAAACAAATGGGTATTCTCATCGGGCGCGTCCCCAGGTAGCGGATCGGGGGTTCCTGGGGTATCCACTTGTCGGATTACCTCTGCTCGTTGGACGCCGCGGGATGGGTGGCCATCTTTCGTCCATCACGTGCAATGACCCTGTAACTTGAACGGTATAAAACCCGCAAAATGAAGGAGAGCATGTGACTGCACCTGAGCGACCTAAAAATCGCAACATGGGCAAGTGAAATCCACCCCGCGGGCCAACCCTCCCAGCCCAGCTGTAATATCGTGGGGTAGGGCCTGCACTGGGATTTACGATGCCAACGGTAGTTCCCGTGTAAACTCCGCTGTTAAACGTTTACGAGAAGGCAGGAGGTTTGGGCTCAACCACCTTTTTTTTTTATTGAGGCTTCCCGGGACACCCCGGAGCCCGTGCTGGATTCACTAGGGAAGGTGACCCTAGCGCCTACCAGCTAAACCCCTTTCCTCTCACGCTCTACGCGGGGGAGGGACCGCCTCTCGGCATTACTTCCTCCTGCGTGCGTTGACTTTCATTTCTGGGTCTTGACTCGTCTATCCTCTCTTAGTGGCCGCTCTGCCTCTTCGTTTCCTTCTTGCACTTCCCTCTCATGATGGTCTTAAGCATCCCCGACACACTGTTCCAAATCTGTTAACAGCGAGCCATTATGTCGGCTACGCTTTCTACTGCGATCGCCTTCCCACATTCTTCGCCTGTTTTCTTTCGCAAGTCTTCCCATTTCCTGCAGACGAACAGCATGTGCTTCGACGTATCTTCCTCGGAGCAGAACCAGCACTAGGCGGAGTCGAGTTTTTTGATTCCCGATAAGTATGTGCCGAAGACCCCGTATCCGGTGAGGGCTTGAGTCAGATAGTAATCGGTCTCACCTCTTTTCATGGTACACCATGCTTCGACGTCTTTAACGAAGACTTTGGCCCACTCTAGATAGGAGTTCCATCTGAGCTGCCATTTTTTTATACAGCTCCTTGCGAGCCTCGTTCTTGATCTGGTACCCCTGTTCGTAGACTCTGATTCTCTCTTCCACCCTTAATGCGATGGGGGGGGACGGCCGCGATAACCAGAATTGTCTCTGTTGGCACCGTTTTGTACGCCGAACTTACTCTTATGGTGACTTTTCTGTGTGTTTGCGTAATGATAACCCTGTCCGAGAGGTACAACTGGATGATTCGGATGATGTACGGTTGGATCTCGTACCTCTCCAGCGACCTCAGGATTTCCCCCCACGGCGCGGTGTTGAAGGCATTCTGTACGTCCAACGGTGGTGTCGATTTTTCGCCGCGAGTTTGTTTATCTCGTCGGTGATTTTGACAACCTTGTCTAAGGCGTTTAGCGTTGACCTACCTGATTTGAATCCGTACTGGTCCGTGTGCAGTATTTCCTCTGTTAGTCTTCCTTTGATGAGAGTTTCCAGGACTTTGCCGACGACATCGAACAGGCATATCGGGCAGTACGCGGTCTCCGGGTTTACTCGGCTTTTCAATTAGGATGAGCCTCGCTGCCCTCCAGGGTTTTGGAAAAAGTCCCCTGTCCAAACACTCGTTCATGACTCCAAAGTAGACCTCAGTGTTTGCGGTGGCCGTCGCTTTCACGACCTCCGGTGGGCTTAACCACCTGAACCAAGAAGAGGAAACCTTACACAAAAATCCTGAATTCTAAGGTTGATCGGGCCGAAGGGATGCGTGGCTGGACAGAAGATCAGTCGATACCGATCAAACCTCGGGCGCACCCCGTTGTATAAATGCCTTTTTCGCCAGCGGGGAAGGCTCCTACATTTCCCCCTACTCGTGGGAAAAACAAAATGGAAACGGAGAATACGAGAATAAATTTGGAAGTGGATCCCCTAGAGGAAGGCACTAATACTCCTGACGAGGCAATTCGGAGTCAGGGTGTGGGCTTGTCTCTAAGGAACCTCAGTCAGAAGAGTTGATTGTAGCGGCAATAAAACTCGGACTGCAATCCAAAAAACTTTCAGGGGCTCAGCGAAGGAAGGCTCCGGAAGGAAGGAAAAGTCAAGGCTGGGTTCTGGACGAAGCAGAAGCCTGTTACAAAGAAAGTGAAGGGCAAGGAGAAAGAAAGTGGAGGCATCAAAAGACCCCACTCAGACTCCTCAACCCCTTCACCACAGAAGCAACTTCACAAAAAAACCAGCTAGGTCTTACAGTGGAGCTGCTAAAAATTTGCGGGTGGCAGTGATAGCCAAACGCCACCCTGACAGCACATTGGATCAAGGGAGAGCGGACCTGATCCAAACCAAACTCCTTGCATTTTGGACCAGACTCTCTCTGGAAGTGCAAATCCACCGCAATTCGAAGGTATCAAGTACACGGGAGGTGTTTTCTGGATCTCGTGTGCAAATGATACCCCAAAAGCATAGCTTCAGGCGGCGGTTACGGGCCTGGGCTAACATTGGGAGGGTGCGGACTTAGCAGTTGTTGAGTCCAAAGACCTCCCAAGAGACCCAAGGCTATGGTTTGGTTGTCGGGCCAGGTGGAAGCTGAAGCCGCCAGGAATCGTCTCGTTAGCCTTCTAAAATTAATTTCAAAATTTCACATTTCACAAGTTGACAGAGAAATTTGTCCCTATCTCTCTGTCAACTTGTGAAATGTTCCGTATAAATTACAAATGAGAGGAGATGTACAGTACGTCCAAAAAGAGACCCAAGGCTATCGTTCGGTTGCCGGGCCAGGTGGAAGCTGAAGCCGCCAGGAACCGTCTCGTTAGCCTTCTAAAATTAATTTCAAGAGATTAGATTTCTCATTTCGATGACGGAATCAAGATAGGCAATGTGCTTCTGGGGATCGTAAGAAAATTTCTGAAAAAAGTTTTTATGTAAGTACAAAGTATTTATATATTCATTGCTTTTTTGACAAAAATTTCAATCCCTTCGAATTTTCATTAGGGCTAAGCAAATGGAAGACATATTGTGGCATTAACAGGGACTTTAAGCTGAATGATAAATTTATATCAGAAGAACCTCCTCCACCTATGCACATAATCGTCAAATAAACAAATATCTTGCTCAGGCAGTTGGATGCTTGTCTAAAGGCAGTTTTAGACTAACTTATTTCTTGTACAAGATTTGGTTCATGTTCTTCAACAATTTAAATTGTATCAAAATATTTAAAAAAACAGAAAGAATAGAACGTAAACTATCTCCTAACTATCTCTGTAACCCAAAAAGAAATTAGCTCTAAATATTTACTGTAGAAATTGCACCAAACCCTGTACATTGTTTCTAATAAAACTATGCTTCATTTGATTAGTTTCCGCATTTATTGTTAAAGGCGTTGGAAAAAAAAACATTTCTAATAAATAAATTAAATAGATATAACAGTAATGTGTTATAAACGACTAAGAAAATATTTGCAATAAATGCAATCACGCGTGTAAAGTACACTGTACTCGAAGTGAAATCAATTACCAAAATAATCACGGTGTGACTAAAATTCGAGGAACTACTATAACTTGTAAAGAAATAGCACAAATAAAGGAGAAGGAAAAAAAAAGACTGGTTATGTAAGAAGTTAAAAAATAAATCCGTAAATCTAATAGCAAAAATAAACAAACCTAACAAACTAACAGGTTTATTTGTAATGAAAGGTAAACACTTCGTAGCAAATACTAGTATTCTAATTTGAATGAAGATGTCAAATGGTGGGGAGAGGAGCGCGCCTACAGTGGGGGGTTCCACAAGGACCTCAGTGTGTAACAGGCACATTTCAATGTGTGCACCTGAAACCGAGCTTTAGGATTCTGAAGTGTCCTCCGCACTTCCACCGTCGTGGAAAAAAATTACGATAAACATTAGTGCAACAACCTACTTTTAATAAAACAGTAAACACAGTTAATTATGCTTGCCTTTTGCATTAACTTCATTATTTTTTTAAATTACGAGCACTAACACGATTATTTAAATAAATATTAAACAAGCGTAAATGGTTTTTTGTGTTACACTTGTTTGTAACGAAATAAAATAAAGTGAATTAATTCTTTCAGTTTTAATAAAATACTGAAGTGAGACGTAAATGAAATGGTATTTTTTATAGAAATGTGCAAACTTTAAGACCCACTTTTAATATAATCCTTTAGTGACAAGCTCAGAAAGCTGAATTTAAACAAGGTAGGTACATTTAATTGAATTATTAGATTAGACTAGAGAATTAACTCTATTTATTTTAACTGTTCAAATTTTAAATTTTCCATTTAAATTTGGTTATTTCAGGAGTGCGGGGAATCTTGAATTTTATTTGCATTGAGTGGTAGGCGCTCGCAAAATTCACGTTGCATGTTCACGCGTGTACAAACACAGAAATTTGTCCCTATTTCTCTGTCAACTTGTGAAATGTTCCGTATGAATTACAAATGAGAGGAGATTTACAGTACGTCCAAAAAGTAGCGGAGATATGCAAAATGAAAGAAAACGGAGCTCAGATTACCCGAGCGCATTGCCAAGTATGTTACACATGATTAGTGTGTGACACGTCTGCGTTAAAAAAAAATTGGATTAATTTTATCAAAATAAATTCGAAATTTCAATTTTTTTTTCTAATTAATAAAACGGATTTGCTCGGGAAACACATCTTGAATTTACCACAGAAAAATTAATTATTTTCTTTAATTATACCAAACGTATTAAAAATGCGTTTCCAACTTTACGCGTTTGCACCTTTTACAATTTATAATAAATTTTAAATATTTTCCACAAATTTACAGCAAAGACAATTATACAGTTTCTGTAATTCTGCTCAAAATTGGCATAAACTTGAAACCTAAGAAAACGAAAAGTTTTTAATCACATAATATACAGGGTGTAACTGAATTGCTTGGCCAAACTTCACGAACGTGTTTTACTAATTCTAAAATTGGAAATTTGATTTATTTCATGAACTCTTTCTCATTTAAATTAAAAAAAAAATTGCTTACGTTTCAACATTTCGTTATTATTCTTCTGAACAAACTTTCCTAATATTTTCTAACAGGCAACTTGAAAATCGCACAAATCTCGTCTCGTCATCTTTTCAGAGCTTCTTCTGAAGAGATTGTAGCCCGCTCCCCCCTTAATTCAATCAACTTGCATTTCAGTTCCTTTTCTTTTTCTTTATATATTTCACATTGTCAAGTTACATGATCCAACCGATATAGAATGTATAAATATAAGATGTACGCGAATGTTTGACTTTTGCTTTCTGTATTGTTATATTAAACATTTAACAACATTTAGCAAGCAGTTATTTTGGCTAGGGGAAGTCACAACATTTGTTTCGCTTAAATTTTGGCTGCTCCTTATTTTGTAGTTTCGAGCACAATAACCTTTTTTTTTTTTGTTTATTTCAATGAGTCGAATATTTCTTAACATAAAGACTAACTTTTTCTTAGATTTCTCGAAGTGTCAACCTTTTTATTAGTATTACTTGAGATGCCACTTTGATTCCCCTTCTTTTTCGGATCAGTCTTTGACTTTTGCTTTCTGTATTATTATATTACAGTCTGATCCGAAAAAGAAGGGGAATCAAAGTGGCGTCTCAAGTAATACTAATAAAAAGGTTGACACTTCGAGAAATCTAAGAAAAAGTTAGTCTTTATGTTAAGAAAAATTCGACTCATTGAAATAAACAAGAAAAAGGTTATTGTGCTCGAAACTACAAAATAAGGAGCAGCCAAAATTTAAGCAAAACAAATGTTGTGACTTCCCCTAGCCAAAATAACTGCTCTGCGTGGTTTTTATCAAGAGAAATTCAAACACCAGGAATATTATATTCAACAAACACTTATTGAAACTATTAAATTAAATACCTAATAGGTTGTACAGGGTGTCCCAAACCTACGACAAAATACAAAAATGCCCTTTTATATACAGTTTCAAAAAATCATTAATATAAGTTATCTAGGTTTCCATTTCGCAAATTTATTTGCTACTACACAGGGTTATCCAATTAAAAATTACAAACCTAACTTATGAAACGACATTTGTACAATTTTTAAACTGTCTGTCTATTACGAAATTGTTACACGTTTGCTATTATAATTAATTATGATTTATTGAAACACATGTACTTCAAATACAAGTGATAAAAATATTAGTAATTGTGGGAATTATTCAAAATGTTAATCAATGCACGTCACAGCATCGAGGAACATTAAGTACGATATCAGCAGAAAGCGTCTTGCCTACATCCATTACTGTGAATTTCCATCCAATCCTTGTTTACTAATAGTCATTTGAATTTTAAGAACCCTATATAATAAATGCCAGTAATTTCAGTTAATCCTTTTAATGAACTTTAAACTACCATTTTTCTGTGCCTTTTTGACTAGTATTTTAGTTAGCCCCCTTTGAAGTACTTTTCTTCTGCAACTTTGCACTTAAGCCAATAGAGCTGCCACGTTCATAAGTTTATTGATTGTAAATTACAAAATGGAAACAAAATATGATACTATTACGTTTTATAAATTGTTTAAAATGTCCCCTTTCTTATATGATACACATTTCACCACATCGGCGAACATCAAAGACGATATTAAAATGCACTTCCTTGTATATGTCGATTTACTTTCGATCATTACTTTCCAGTCATGCATGTCATGAGTTTAAAGCACTGAAAGTTAATAGTCTTCGTGATTGTGCTTAAGAAAAACAATAATTGTATTAAAAGTAGTTTCACGTGTTGTTATTTTGAGGGACCCTGTATAGTAGATACTAACGAATTTATATCATCTTCAAGTGTCAAATTCTTCTAAGTGTTCATCTAGGAGATTACAGAAAATGAATCTACAAGAAATCTTTTCACAAACGCTTGATTACTTGCCCCTCTTTAAAATACACGTAATTGCATATTCTGAAAATATTACGAAATTGTTACACAAAAGTTTTCTTTGGACATTTCAAATTAAATACGTTAATATTTCTACACATTTAATATCTTAGCGCCATCCCTTTGCATACTTCATCCAAATTAATTAATTAAGGGAAAAAAGTATAAATTGCGTTGAATTTCTTTTCTAACAAAAAATTTTAAGTTGTTTTATTTCCTTATTTTTTGATCAACGGAAAAATGAGGTGCCTCATCAAAAAGGGTTCCTTTGATAGAGCAAACCACGTGTGCCCTAATTTTGTTCATTTCTTGCTTCAATAAATTTATTTATGTTATATTTCGAATCATGTAAGACAAGGTTAACGTTTATACATATAACGTGCTCTGAGATTATACAAAATTCCGGGAAGTCCTCACAATAGCTTTATTTCGCACAGTATTATTTAGGGCGCACAGTTCGTTTTCCAACGAAAATTTGAAAAAAAATAATTTCATAGAAAATATATTGAGAGTGCGTTATAGCTTACAATAATGTTCTACTGTACTTCTAAATTTTAGATCGTGAAACACAAGCTTCCTTTTATTAATGACTTAACTTAAGTCTGCGTGTTTGTACCTGCTTAAAGTATGACTTTGATGTGAATCTGTTGTAAGTATTATAAAAAAAAAAACCTCTTACGATCCATTATTCCAGTACGAGTACTTTTTTTAAAAGAAAACCATTTTTATCATTATTAAGACTAAATTTTAATTGTTTGTCGATGTAAAAGTGACTTAACAGAAAACGAATAATGATCCTATTTTGTGAAAGAAAAAACGTAAATGGTGTTTGATTAGAACAAATGTGATTTAGAGTTACAGTTTTCATTGTAACTCATCGTTCATTCCTAATTCAAAACGCAATTTGATCATTCTCCAAATAAATCAATTTTGTTATATACAGTGCGTAATCGAATAAGTTTCGCTTACTGCAACCACTATTGACAACAAGAAAAGAAGCGAAGTTGTGATGTACGTATGGGGCAAAGGTCAACAATAACTCTGGGAAAATACTTCTAAATTTTAAATCGTGAAACAAAAGCTTCCTTTTATTAATGACCTAACTTAAGTCTGGTGTTTGTACCTGCTTAGAGTATGACTTTAATGTGAATCTGTTGTAAGTATTATAAAGAAAAAAACCTCTTACGATCCATTATTCCAGTACGAGTACTTTTTTTAAAAGAAAATCATTTTTATCATTATTAAGACTAAATTGAATTGTTTGTCGATGTAGAAGTGACTTAACTGAAAACGAATAATAATCCTATTTTGTGAAAGAAAAAACGTAAATGCTGTTTGATTAAAACAAATATAATTTAGGGTTACAGTTTTTATTGTAACTCATCGTCCAACCCTATTCGAAACGCAATTTGATTATTTCTCCAAATACATCAATTTTATTATATACAGTGCGTAATCGAATAACTTTCGCTTACTGTAACCACTATTAATAACAAAAAAAGAAGCGAAGTTGTGATGTACGTATGAGGCAAAGGTTAACAATAACTCTGGGAAAATACTGGAAGTACTGGATGTGATTTAAATGCCCCAGCTGTACTATTATGTGCAATAAATGAGAGGGCAATAAACTCTCAAATGTAACAATAAACGTTGAGGCAGGTTCATTTATGACTTTCATACGAAATAATACAAAGATTAGTAGTTAGTGATACGTAAGTAATAAAGAAGCAATGATAGAACGTTTACATTCTCATTTTTATTAGTGTGTAAGTAATAGAAATACAGAGTTTTCACAAAATAATTCTTACATAATAATATTAATTTATTTCCTTAATTAATTAACTTGAGGAATTAAATTGAAAAAGCACGCCCTTACTCATCATTCCTTAATCTATGATTTCATTACTTTATTGCGTTCAGACTATACAAAGAAAATTCCGAAAAATCGTGCAAATTAATATGTGTTCATTCGAAGAAATAAATAAATGCATTGATTGTATTTAATGCATTTTCTTTTGAGTATATGTGTCTCTCAGTATTGTAATACAAACTAACTAAAAATAACTTTCCTATATTTTTTCAATGGCTTATAATTAATTCAGTAATCAACGCGAGTGTTTATTTAGAATCTTCTTCCGTAATCTAATTGAATATGGACGGCGACATTGACCGAGTGACCGTGAATTTTGCTGGAAATTTATTGTTATACGATTTGTTTATAAAAACCATAGATGCAAGTACATCTCAAGAATGAGCTCTTGTGGTAGATCAGTTTTTTTTTTTTTTAGCAAGACCATTGATATTTGTCGAATTAATTCTCTTATGGGATGAAGAGCTTACAATATTAATAAGAGAAACTTAATCGATTACACCCTGTATTGTTTCTTTTTAATTTGTTGAATGAAATTAAAAAATAATTCTTAAATTTATTTTTTCCTTTTTTAATAAGAAAAAACAAGCAACTAAAGAACATCGATCGTTGCACTTGTAATCCGGGAAGCCCTACTTTTCCCTGTTAACCCCCGTAGTGTCTACTTTACATCAATGATTAACACCTCGACTTTAATACCATTTTCAAGATTATTTTCGCATCTAATTCTCGGTATAAGCCGTAGACAAATCGACTTGAATTTCGTGCCTCTATGCAAACCAGCGAAATCTAACAATCACGCGCGTGAGATTAATTTTAGAAACAACTACCACACATCGCCGAGCTACATGAAAATGTAATTAGCTGAAAAAAGATTTTATTGTGCTTTTCTAATCTGTGACAGGTTCTGATTGCTTAGGTTTTTATAACGCCTTTTTTTCGTGTAGCTTAGAAAAGTTTTGCTAAATAAATTATCTTATAGAATACCATTTGATGAGTTGTTATTTATTTCACGTCTTAGTTGATCTTTGGGTTTCCGCCTCTCTTATCTATCTATTATCGTATAATAAATCGTGGTAGATGAAATAGATAACTTATACTCTCTTTAAACTGACAAGATTAAATATTTCGCATTAACTTCCTTACGTATTTACCGCCGCAATATGCTGATCATACAGTTTTAATATCCGGCATATTCAATCTGATGATGCTATTTATTTGCTTACATAATTGTGTCATTGGTCTAAAAAAAAAAAAATTGGACTGCATAAACTTATATCACTAGTCACGATGGAGAGATCTTTTTGGCTCGAGAAAAACTCACCTCTTTAATGATTTTATAAATTGTTGACGCAGTAAGTTTATGGATACACAGCCATTTAATTTCTTAATTTAATCTGTTGATATAAATACCGCAAATACACTCTTTTTTGTTAGTACTAGACGATGATGTGAAAACCGTGTTTAATCAATTTGGCTAATATATGGGCTGCTATTCTCATACAATACACATTCACAGGATATGTATTGTGTAGGTAATGAAATTAGTTTAAAATATATTATGCATTTGCTTGCGTGAAATAAACTTTTTAGTAAACATTTACTTAAGAAAATTTCGTTCGACAAACCCACACATAGTAAGTTCCGTGTAAATTATTACGTTTTTTACAATTATTTATAAAAAAAAAAATTACCCTATAAATGAAATCATGGCAGATACTTAAAAAAAATCACATCCTTTTTGAAGCTGCATAGATTGAATGAAAGTAGCATCTACTCTTATTGAATATACGTACACATTTGAATCCTTCGAGAAAGTTGTTAATACCAAACTCATTTTCAGATGCTGTACCTAAAGAAAAGCCATCTCTATCTCTTAATAGTGTTCGCCTTTTTAAGAAGAACCGAAGAACGTAAAACTAGGAAAGCGAAAGTGCATCAGCCTCCCGTCCTCGTCGAATATCCTGCGACCAACTACCTACCGAGCGACTCGCAAGTGACCACGTTCCTGCGGCAAGGCGAGAACAAAACGTACGTGTAAATATTTAATTCGGCACACGTAATACTCGGAAATCACTTTTCGGAATGGGCGATAATTTGTTTTAATTGGGTAATCATGCACTGTCGAGGTTTATTTATTCTATGCCATTTGAGTCACGAAAAGTAATATTTACAATCTCTTTATGCAGTGTCAAAATAGTAGGCATTCGAAAGGACTTATTTCAGTAATGTACTTACTTGTAAAAGCTGATTTCGTCTTGTTTTTTAAATGTATATATTTTTAACAAACTTTTGTGGTATAAGGTCACTTTTTGTAATACTACACATTTGAATTACGCAAGTTTTCAGTGTCTGACTAAAGTCAAATTGAAAATTTTGAATAAACAACACTTACTCGTTGAGTAAACAACTCAAATACAAACAATACACATGTCATAACATCAAATACGGAGGAATATTAAACACGATTTCAGCAGAGAACTTCTTGTCTACATTCATTACTGTGAATTTCCATCCATTCCTCATTTACTAATAGTCATTTGAATTTTGAAGCACCCTATATAATAAATGCATGTAATTTTATTCTATTGAACTTTAAAGTACTATTTTCCTGTGCCTTTTTGACTAGTACTTCAGTTAGCCCCCTTTGAAGTACTTTTCTTCTGCAACTTTGCACTTAAGCCAATAGAGCTGCCATTTTCATAAGTTTCTTGATTGTAAATTACAAAAAAGAAACAAAACTGATACTATTACGTTTTATAAATTGTTTAAAATGTCCCCATTCTTAGATGATACACATTTCACAACGTCGGCGAACATTAAAGACGATATTAAAAAAGTAAACGTCAAAATGACAAGCAACTTGCAGATCAATTAAGATTAAGGTTATGTACGCAAGTACGTTCCACAAGCTCTAGCATGGCTGGCTACCGTGTTGTACGTCAACACTTTTCTGGGGGTTACTGAGTTTTATTAAACGTCCTAATTGTCTTAAAAAGACGGTTAGAGTTTAATAAACATACGAAATAAAAAATAAAAACTCCAAACACAACTAGAAATTAGCACAGTGACACTTAAAACTTACGACAGAAAACTAATGTAAACAAAGTGCATCGTGAGTCAAATCAACAACATCGTAATGGAACAAAACTGTCTAAGAAAGATGTACATATGACTAGCTCTCTCTATGATATAAGTTCTGCTCTTTTTATTTTCTAGTGGATAGGTCTTGAACTTAGAAGACGTATAATGTGTATTTCTATCTTTATTTTACATGTGTGACATAGAATACGGTGAATATCATATATTTGTCTGTGATAATGTCGGTAACCAATGACGCAGGGCTCATCTTTCCTGGCGACGATAATATCAAATTCTTCTAAGTGTTCATCTAAGAGCTTACAGAAATGAATCAATAAGGTCTATTCAAGGAATCTTTTCACGAACACTTGATTACTTGCCTCCCTTTAAAATACACCCTTTTTGCAATTGCAAGTTTAGAAAACATTACGTAATTGTTATACAAAAGTTTTCTTTGGACAAGAAACTATTTGAATTTGAAATTTTGGCTTTCGTTTTAATATTTCTATACATATAATATCCTAGCGCCATCCCTTTGCCTACTTCATCCAAATTCATTAATTAAGGGAAAAAAAGAATAAATTGCATTGAATTTCTGTTTGTATGTAATAGAAAATTTTAAGGTCGGATTTGTTTATTTCCTTATTTTTTGATCAACGGAAAAATGAACTGCCTCATCAAAAGGGTTCCTTAGATAGAGCAAACCATGTGTGCCCTAATTTTGTTCATTTTTTGCTTCAATAAATTCATTTGTGTTGTTATATTTCGAATCATGTAAGACAAATTAACGTTGATACATATAACGTGCTCTGAGATTATACAAAATTCCGGGAAGTCCTCACAATAGCTTTATTTCGCACAGTATTATTTAGGGCGCACAGTTCGTTTTCCAACGAAAAGTAAAATGCCTTTGCGGAAAAAATAATTCTATAGAAATTATATTGAGAGTGCGTTATAGCTTACAACAATGTTCTACTGTACTTCTAATTTTTAGATCATGAAACAAAAGCTTCCTTTAATTAATGACTTAAGTCTTACTTACTTTCCAGTCATGCATGTCATGAGTTTAACGCACTGAAAGGTTAGTAGTCTCTGATTGTGCTTAAGAGAAATAGTAATTGAGTTAAAAGTAGTTTCACGTATTTTATTTTGAGGGACCCTGTATAATAAATGCTAAAGAATTTATATCATCTTCAACTATCAAAATCTTCTGAGGTTCATCAAGGAAGTTACAGAAAATAAATCTAGAAGGTCTATTCAAGAAATATTTGCACAGACATTTGATTTCTTACCTTCCTTTAAAATACACCCCTTTTGCAAATGTTTATTTAATTTAAGCATACTGAAAATATTCTTAAAAGAGGGCCATTTAGTGTATTTATTGCATTTTGAAGTGTAGTTACGTCCAAAATCTATAAAAAAAAGAGTAAAACAAAGTTTTAAAACAAAATTTGTAAGGCATCCCTTAATAATATAATTTCCGCGGCCGTTGTCCATAATTGAATTGGTTGGAACCGCGTCACAACTGCTTCTACTGCCGACGTTTCATTCTCCATTGCAGAAGAACTTCCTCAAGATTGCTGCTGGTGGTGTCGCTGCTACTTCTCGTTAGTCGATGAGACTGAGTACAGGGAGATCGAAATTGATTGTCCTGATCCTGCACTGCTTTCCATGAGTTTCATTTCGATATTTACATTCAACTATTAAAATAAAGTGAACAACATAAGGAGGAGACATGGGGAAGTTACTAAATATCCCAAGGTTTTGTCGACAGTTCATTACCGTTCATTCATGAAAAATGGTTTATTTGATTGTAATAGCAATTTGATTAAACAATAATTACGTTCTTTATTAATTAGGTAAGGTTTGGATATAAGTTTCATGAAAGTTCTACGCACGCCATTACTTTTCGTTCTATCCTTCATGTGATAGATATTAATATTGATATCAAGCTCACGGAAAGTAGTGTAGGATCACTACAACACCACCAACAGCAGCAGCAGCCCTGAGGAAGTTCTTCTGTAATGGAGAACGATACGTCGGCAGTTGAAGCAGTCGTGACACGGTTCCAACCGGAAGTCAATTTAATCATCCCTCAATATTATATTCAACCTAAATCAAGATTAAATTTTCGTCAGCATCGAACTTTTCAATCAATAGGGACATTGTAATTTACAGGACCTCACAAACGCCTTTACAAAATGCCCCCAAAATTGACTAACAAATGACAAAGGGAGAATCAAGGAAGATAGTCACAAGGACAACCTTTTTCCATTACATGCAGAGAACTTCAGATCTTTCGAACAAGACTAGAACCTTATTACATCGACAAATTAAATTTAGCAACGGATATATAGTCAAATTAAAAGTAACGTCTTCAAAATAAAAAGTTAAATTGTGCTAAAGAACTTCTAACTGCTGTAGCTATATATATCCTTGTCGATGTTTGCTTGGCCGCCTGCTTGTGATCATGGTGATCAGAATGTATAAGACCGCGTCTTTACGTTTTATTGGAGTGACATTACTTTTAATTCTGACTGTACAGAATAGTGTGTCATTGAAGAAAACATGAACAAAGTCACTCTAATTTGTTCGAAATGAGTCACAATTGGAAATAGTAACAAATTATCTTCACTTGTTACGAACTTCACGCCTATTTGACAAAGCTAGTACGTCAATACAGTAAATTTCGTCAAATTTTTGTATTTATCACAAAACGCAACAAGTACTTGACGGAACCTACTTATACAATGTATTACTCGTCTACATAGATAGAGATGTATAGAGCCAACTAATCAAATAGCGCCCTCAAGTCAACCCTGTATATGTTATTGGTGGTGATAGGAGTGCCAGGGCAAAACACCTTCAAAAGTAAGACATGAACTTTCGGTCTTCTGGGCACATACTAATTTTTCAAAACCGACTTGCAACAAAATTTTTTAAATTATTATTATGTTTTGACAGCAATGCTTTGGCCGTCTTGTATAGGATGTCTTATTAAGTATCTGCAATTTGTCAATACTAACGCAATGTTAGATCAAAAAGCGATCGCACTATGTCGTCGCGATCTAAACTTTTAACTAATTTTTGGTTTATTCAACGTTATACTGAGTTATATGAGTGCCCATATACAGGCTTTGACATGAAGAACCTTTGGTGCTATAACTTCCCCACTTTTTATCCAATTTTAACAAATGATACGTCGAACTATATGGTTTAAAAAACGTCACCATTTGAACCGATTTAATATTTTTCTTTGAGTTCCTTGAGTTTCATTTTTGACAGATGATAGTCAAGTTTCGTTTTCAAATAGCACTATTATGAAATGAGAATTTAAGGAATTAATGCAAAAATAATCAAATAACCTACAATTTCGAAACGACTAAGTGAGCTGCGGACGTCAGTTTGTCGCGAATTTTATTTAAAAAAATTAAGTTAATGGCCCGTGTTCTCATTCTATGATTAATTTAATGACGTCTTTAATTCCCATGGCAACGCTGGTTCGTCACTTTCTTACACATTATTAAGTCGTCATAAAGCCACATCGTTTCTTGTTTATTTGAATCACGACTTTAGTAATCGTAAGATCAAAATGCGGGACAATAAATTCTCACATTTTATGATTAAAATGGACTGTGTAGATGTGATTCAAACATATTTTGAATGCGGAAAGAATACTGCGGCTTTATAGAAATCGTTCTCCGGAAAGATTGCTTCCCAAGTGCAAAGTAGATTTGGAGGACCGGTTCGAAATCTATCAAAAAACCCGAAAAAATAAAACATAAAATTCAAAATCATGATTTAGAACCAAATGTTTTGCTCTATATTGAAGAAAAGCCTGACAGAAGAAGAAATCTGCTTCCCATATGCAAGCATCATATTCAATAGTTTGGTACATTCTGAAGAAGCACAAGTTCTTCTTTCCTTCCCCGTGTGATCTTGAGTTGCGCTCTGTTCAACTCAGCAAGTGGCAATTCAACTGAATTATACTTTTTTCGTTTAGATTACCCTTAGTAACAAAATGACTCACTAGTCTCCTCAACGAGAGCATGTATCTCGGTGAAAACAACCCTCAACGTGGGGTACATTTTTCATGAATAGAAATACTAATCAACAGTGGAGTTGTGGTCGAAAATAATTTTCGGAATTGATTTTAATGTATGGTGGTAATAGACTAGTGGGTCCTTTTGTTACTGAGGGTAACCTATACCAAAGAAAGTGTAATAATAGTTGAATTTCCACTTGCTGAGTTGAACAGGGTAATGTTCCATCAGACGGTGCTCAACCTCATAATGTACGAATGATTACTGATTTTCTAAATAATTATTTTGGCGATAGATGGTTAGGCACTTACAGGCCTTTCTGTGGTCTTTTCTTTTCATGACCAGAATCCGTCTGCAAAGGCTGCACTTGAGGCACCGCAGCCATTTAGGTTTATTGTGCTCGCCCTGGTTCTCTTAGTGCAACCATTCAGTGAGGCTTATCCCCTACAACAGTTGATACAGGTTTTTCACTGATTGCGTGTTGAAATTTTCGGGAATTATCATGAGATGTCCGAATATACGCTGTCTGCGATTTGCCAGCTCAAAACATCTACACAAAATGTGCATTGCTGCCTCTGATTCTCCATTGCAGAGTCTGCAGTTTAGATCCCCATTGAATTTACTGATCCTCCACAGATGCTCCTTAACAGTCAGGTGACCTCTTAGTAACTCCGTGGGGATCTTGAGTTGCGCCCTGGTCAAAAGCAAGAGTTCCGCAGCTCTCTTTTTGCAAGGACCTCTAAGGAAGGTCTTGCTGTGGCGATGTCCTGGTCTGCTTAGTCATTATCTGTTATGTTCCTCGCTTATTCAGTCACTAAAAAAGCTTCGAATAGCGTTCTTGGTTATACCTAGGACAGGTTTAAGGCCAAGATATGCCATACCCGCACCCTGCCTGGCTAGTTCACCTGCCCGTTCGTTGCCGATAATACCCCAATGACCTGGCACCCACACCAGCGTAACGTATTCCGCCAGATCATTGAGTTCACTTAAGCATTCCCACACCAATATGGAAGAGATCTTTGAGCTTACCAGAGCCTTCAAAGCCGCCTGGCTAGTGGTTAGGATAAAGATCCGCTTATTTGTGTAAGCCCTCCTTTTGTTTTCCCGCGCATATTATAATATGGAGGCAAATTGGCCCAACGGGAAGCATAACTTCTCCTTTGGTCGATGCCCGTATATTCCAGATTCATTAATTTCTATCTTAATGAGCAGGTTTATGTTGCCTTTGGGAGCCATATAGTCCATCCTCATATCAAATAGAGGACCCCTTATGCTGCCAACGATACTTGTATGACCCGTACTTGTATTAAGTGAGTGACATGAATGCTGCAATCTGTGGAGTCCTCGTCTTGCCTCTCCCATACAATGTGTAAGGAAGGGAGGTCTAGAAGGGTTTCCATTGCAGCGGTAGGCGTTGTGCTCATCGCCCCTGTTATGCCTAGACAAGTGCCTAGATGGTTAGGCACTTGCAGGCCTATTCAATTGTCTTCGAAACCGCCAAATCTGAATCCACTTTCTGTTGTCTTACATTTAAGATAATGTCTATTTGACTCCGCCCACTGCTAGAGATGATACCACCATTTATGTTTATTAAAAGAATCACTTTGGACTAATGATTTTTTCAATAAACAACTGGCGCCTTAAGATGCCCGTATTTCTGGAGTTTACAATTAGGTCTCCAATTTTAATGATGCATTGGATGAAGTAAAACATATCGCTAGAAACTGCTGCTTGAAATGCGGAACTTGGAGTACAATTTTATCCTGTGACGCTCCTTGCTCGTCTTATGCTCACTGCATCCTAGTAATGATTGATAGCACGACGCGACTTTGCCTGAAATAAGCTCTGCGCTCGATGTGTAATGACCCTACATTTTTTGAGCATACCTCGTAACAACATACGGCTTTATATTCGACCGTAAAAAAAAGTTTGCCAACGTTGACAAATTTTCATACTTCCCCCGTCGAGCGACGAAAAGGAATTTCGCGCAAGGCGAAAAAAAAATGATGGTGATTCCGCTATTTATTAAACAATTTTAGATCCACGGAGGTGTTAAATATAAATGGCACTCGATTTTGAGCGACAAATAACAAATGAGTCGTGACTGAAACGCAGTCACCGCCTTGCGCGCTTAAAATCGGCACGCTGTCACCTCGTTCTAGACCAATATATCAATCACAGGTTATTATACATGTAGGTTACAGCCGACGTATATGTGTCTACGAGGAATTGGTTTATTAGGTTCGTTCTGGAAATAGACAACGTGGACTTTTTCGTTTCGAAACCTGACCAACACACAATAGTTGAAACGAAACTGTGGTTCGCTTTATGGTCTTCCAATTTCATAAAAAAAAGAAACGACTTTTTTTCAGCTTTATTAAAATGCTTATATTAGGTCTAGAACACTTGAGGGGAAAAGGTATATTATGTTACTCGGAGTAGAACGTGCTTTTTGTGTTTCTGGGGGCGCAACACAAAAAATACGGCGTTCAACTCCTTGTAACATAATAGACTATTATATTCATTTTACATTAAATTATCTATCAAGTATAATGAAGTGAAATATTCGTATAATAACATTTATTGACTAGGAGCTTTTAATATGTTTCAAAAGCAAATGCCTGCCGGTCTGAAATAAATTACTATTATTTTTAGCAATTACAAACTCGTATTAAATTATTTAAATCGAACAGTTTCTTATTCGTTTGTCGCATTTGCCCTTTAAACAATACATAAACAAAATGTATCGCCTTTTATTAGATGTATGTATATTAGCAAGAGCAAAATAAGAGAAACTAACTTTCTTTGCTATAAAATATTTATGATGGCAATAATGTCAGAGATAGTAATTAAAGCGCGAACTTTAACGGCCACGTCTTATTCTTAGTTGTAGGCGCATTCATATGTATATTGCCTAAAAATATTTACGCGTAAAATGCCCGCCTGTGCGAATAAATTAACAGAGACATAATTATATGAATAAGCACATGTGCCGAAGCGATATAACCTAGACCTAACCCACTCTAACCATTCTTAACAGTTACTTTATGATCGTGCCAAATCTCGAATCCGTTCTGGTGTTGGACAAGGCAAACAAGATGAGCATTCTCACATACGCGCTCAATTTACATTCATAAATAAATTAGACGGACTCTCACCGGCGTGGACAAAGAAATTTTACTTCTGGTCTGGCATGCCGTGCCCGTCTTCTCCATCGGAAATTTATGAGTCTATAAATCGCGGCTTCCACGGAATTAACGATTTATCTAGTCTTATTTTAAACACCAATCGTATGTATTCAACATGAAACTTACAAAACAGAAACAAACGTACCCTCACTATAAAACAAATATACCATGAGATCAAATAAATTTATAATTGGAAAAGGTCATGATTATTGGTAACAATGACTGACATCAAATGTGATTGACTATCAAACTTATACAACGCTAGAATGTTTCATTTGAGACATAAAATCTCTTTTCACTGAAAATTTTTGGAGGTGTTTCCAAATTTATGATCTTTGATCTTTCAGTGTTTCTAAACTAGGGCAAAAATTGGAAATTTAGGTGGTTTCATGGTCCTAATCGCATAACATACTCGATACCAAAATATTTAAATGAAAATCAATTTCTTATTCAACCTTCTTAAAATTTATGGAAAAATCCAACATATCTTATAAGAAAATGTGAATAGAATAAGATAAAGACAATCATATAAATAGAAAGCATCAATAACGAAAGAAAGTCGGTGAAAATCCTTGAAAAAGGAAATGTAAAGACAAAACCATACGAAAAATGGAAGAGGAACACAAAGAACAAGAAATCAGAGATCATAAATACGTAAGCAAAAAAAAAACAAGGAGAAGCGAATATGGAAAAAGCCCACACGAAAATAGTGTACAAAAAAAATCCACTGACATACTTAAAGCCCGCTTTACACGATGCAATTTGTATTGCAGCAAGACGCAATTACACAATGAAAGTTTAAAGCGGGATTTACACGGATGCAATGCAATGCAATGAACATTGCAAACAAAAATTGCATTTGGCTTTATATTTAAGCTTTTTCTGAGTAATTGCTATGAAAGATATCAATTTTTAAAGTAAATATTTATAGTGCTTTGCATCTGAGTGGTCTTATTGATGTCAATTAACAATTATAGTTCACATACATTTGTAGATGCGCATGCGTACGATAGAAATTACGTCTTGCTGCAATACAAATTGCATCCTGTAAAACCTTGTCCTTAAGATCAGCTGGTGCAAGATTTTTTACATTCTTACATCATTGATATCGCCAACATGAATTTCAATGAAAAAGACGATTTTGTCTTGCAGGTTACGTCTTAAGTGGACAGGATCAGACTGAAATATCTAATTTTTGTTATGTTGACAACACACGCGCAATGCAACATAACTTGCTATCACGTAAAGTGACGGCAACACGCACTTATTACAGCAATGCCTCCTTGTGAAGCCTGCTTTAAAAAGTATTCCCATGTTCAGTTCTGAAAAAAGTATGTTAATGCATTGCAGGGTATGTAAGAAAGCTTCAACGAAACAAATCTGCTGTCACTGTCAATTGTGAAATGTCATGAGCTCATGAGTTAAATGTCGAAGAAATACTTTGTATTTCATAATCGCTTATTACATTGTTTAAAACGTGAAGGAGGACAATTCGATCATTTATTATAACGTTTTTATTTATTAAAAAATAAATCGTAAATATTACTTAATATTGATCGAAACTTGATTCGTTTCGTCATAGGTAGCTGATATATCTTGCAAAGCATTCATTCCTTCTTGTATTGAATGTTCAGAAAAAAATCAAATGTAAAATGGATAATTGGCCACGGCGAAAAACGATCACGTGGAAAAATGCTCGCACCATAAATTGCTGACACAGAAAAGTACCCACGATGAAAAATGTCCACATGGAAAATTCGCACTTGTAGTAATTTTCCCCGTAATTATGAGAAAGTATGCGCTATTTCGAATGCTATAAATAAATTTAATGTCCCGTTTATGAGATTGTTACTGATAGAAATGAATACTGGCGGCCATTACTTTGTGGAACTGTAATTTGGTGGAGATTCTTTGATTCTTTATAACAAAGTATAAGTGTTTATCAAAGAATCTCCATAATGTCATTAATATCTTAAATTTTTTCTGTATTATCTTTATATGTATTTATTATTATTATTAATAGTAACATTTTGATTTCATTGATTTTTTTTTAAATACAACGTGATCGTAAATAAAATTGTTCAGAGTAGGCCATAGAATTTGAAAAAGATTTGAAATTTAACCGCTGTACTTAACAATGACATCTTAACTGTTTCAAAGTATTCGAGTTGGAACATAAAGGACGTTCATTGTTGGAAGTTATTACAGATATTATGAAGAACTAGATAATGCCCTACTTTGAATCATTTTATTTTCGATCACATGGTATTATAAACTGTACCTATTATAATCCAAGATACGTGTATGTTTTATATACGAGGTTCGTTCAACAAAAAAGGTGACTTTTTATTCCTATCGAAAAATATTTATTTATCATGAATATCTATTTTGTCCCCTTCAAAGTAATCTCCCTCAAATATAATACACTTATGCCAGCACTGTTTCCAATCCTCAAAGCACTTCTGATATGCGCTTTTTGGTATGACCTTCAGCTCTTCCAGCGATGCGGTCTTTATTTTCTCAATCGTGGCAAACCTCCGTCCTTTCATGGGTCTTTTCAGTTTTGGGAGTATGAAAAAGTCGCAGGGGGGCAAGTCCGGTGAATACGGTGGCTGAGGCATGATTACGGTGTTGTTTTTGGCCAAAAAATCATGAACAAACAACAATGTGTGAGCAGGTGCATTATCGTGATACAAAAGCCATAAATTGTTTTGCCACAAATCCGGACGTTTTCTTCATATTGCTTCACGCAAATGGCGCATAACTTCAAGGTAATATTCCTTGTTGCCGTACGACCTTCTGGATGCACCACGCCATTGCAATCGAAGAAAACAGTGAGCAAAACCTTCGCATTTGATCGAACTTGGCGTGCTTTTTTCGGTCTTGGCTCTTCTGGCCGCTTCCATTGAGATAATTGGACTTTGGTTTCGACGTCATAACCATATACCCATGTTTCGTCACCAGTTATGACCCTTTTGAGCAAATCTGGATCGTCGTTGACGTCATTCAACAGCTCCTGAGCGATGCTCATGCGACGGTTCTTTTGGTCACAATTTAGCAATTTCGGAACAAACTTCGCTGCCATACGTTTTATGCCCAAAACATCCGAAAGAATTGCATGACATGAGCCAACCGATATGCCGACATCCTCAGCAACTTCTCTAATAGTGATTCGACGATTCTCCATAACTGTTTCAACGTTTTCATCGGTTGTTGACGTGCTGGGGTGTCCAGG
This sequence comes from Serrognathus titanus, assembly GCA_039766575.1. Taxonomy (NCBI): domain Eukaryota; kingdom Metazoa; phylum Arthropoda; class Insecta; order Coleoptera; family Lucanidae; genus Serrognathus; species Serrognathus titanus. The sequence continues at coordinate 12,198,546 of CM077914.1, forward strand.
GCGGGCTCGTCATTAACATCTTCTCGGCCTTCTGAGAAGAGCTTGTACCACTTACAAATATTTTTTTGCTCAAAGTAGACTCATCAAATGCCACAGTCAACATTTTAAGTGCGTTGGAGCAGTTAATATTATTTTTCACACAAAATTTAATGCAGATTCTTTGATTAATTTTTTTCGATGGCAAAAATCGCCAAGCACACATATCCGTCAGAAAAAAACTACAAATGCTAAATGGCTGCTAATGTCAACATATGTTGGGGACATGTGTACTAACGTAACAAAACAAAAAAATCGAAAATCGAATATACGTAGCCTGTGAAATTTAAAAGTCACCTTTTTTGTTGAACAGACCTCGTATACCTATTGTTTCAAAAAATTTTCTAAAAAGATGCCGGTTTCAAAACAATAATTTTATAAAATAAAGTATGTACGGATCATTTTTTTCCTATATGCCGACCGTTAGGAAAATATACGACGAAATGACATGACATGACAAGAGCTGCAAGGGTGTTTCACAAAAATTAGAACAAGGTAGCTATATAAAAAAATTTTAAGTTATCGATCGATCGGCATATATTGGAAAAATGAACCGTAAGACAAAAGATTAGAGTAATTTACAATATTTTTGCTATTATTTGCTTAAAAATTAAGAAAGAACTTATTAATTTAATTTTTCTAGACTTAATAGTTTGTCAGATTTGTTAGTGACTTTTATCACATCGCTAACAGTTCTCATCTACAGCAGGACACGCTTTTTTCATTATTGCAAAGTGGCCACATAGTCACGCCATCGCACAGCTGAGTTTTGACCTTGCACAGTTCGAGGTCAAAATCCAACCGTGCAATAGCGTGACTATGTGGTATGTTTGCAATTACGCACTACCTTTGCGAAAGTCATGTTGGTCATCGGGATTACGATGGAGCTCTCGAGCTACTCTTCTGCTAATATGGTCCCAATTAAGCCCGAAATAGCTATACAGGGCTCGAGGGCCCCATTGCAATCCAGCCGATTTACAGTCAAAATTTTTGTTTGGTGTGACATTTTTCTAATTAAAAAAGGCAAACGAAATGAAAAAAAATACTTGTTCTGATTCCTTTTTAAAAATTCACTAAAAAGATTAAAACAAATTATCTTGACCTTGACCTTGATCTCGAACCTAATAGGTACGTTTTTTCTGTGTGGGCTTTTCTCGTCAGAGGGATTTTTCTTTATGGGCAATTTTCCACGTGGACAGTTTTTGCTGTGGGCAAATTTTCACGTGCGTATTTGTCTTGTGCCAGTGGTGTCTTTTCCGCGAGCAGTTTTCATGTGGCCTTTTTTCATAAAACGTTAAAAATAATACAGACAACAATTCTCTTTAAGTACGAAAATATAATTTAATACAGAGTATGACAAAGGAAAAGGCATTATAAGTAGCAAAAAAAGAAAGAAATTTAGCAGAAAGAGAAAAAACGGTAAGTTGCTATAAAAATGGAAAAAAAAACTTTCAGAGATGAAAGAGAAGAATTTGTAAGCACAATCCTCTACCTATAAGAACCAAGAAGATGAGTAATACACACAGAATATACTTCGGTTATCCGAATTCGCAACAATTTGGTAGAATTTCAAGACCACACATTCACAAAAGAGTCTCAATTTGCAGACAGCTCAGGAGAGAACCCGTTAAGTAATTAAAATGTTCAATAATATGACATACCGTATGTTTCATCTCAACTTGAAAACACAGCCGCATATTTTACTCGCTCTTGTCTTAAATTCTTTGCTTTCTATATAAACCTTGTAATTAGAATATACAGCCAAGCAAATGTGACATTGTGATCAAGCAAATGGTTTCATTTTGTATATGTTATTTTATAATTTCAAGTTTCAGTGAAACAGGCAGTACATATCTGTAGGTCTGAAAAATGATTTCACAACTTTTGATTGAAAAAAAAATCATCTGGATGAATGGAATTAAGGAGGGGGCAATAATTTATCCTAGAAGACAGATTAGAGATAAATCTCCAGACTTTGTAATCAGTATGGTGTATTTGTGGTAAATTTACTACAGTTAGAGAACAAATATTTAAATAGCGATTAGTGAGGCTATGATTGAAGAGACTTCCGGTTGGAACCGTGTCACAACTGCTTCTACTGCCGACGTTTCGTTCTTCATTGCAGAAGAACTTCCTCAGGGCTGCTGCTTCTCATTAGTCGTTAGTTACTATGCGCCATGTTCGAGAAGAATAATTAAATTAACTAAGTTTAATTGAAATCATTTATTATGGGAATTTGAAATTACAATAACTTTGCGTCAGGAGTGGGATTTCAACATGACTTGAAGCTGTAGCTACACAACTCCAGAAAGAGTCACGCCTGAATCCTAAACCACGAAAGAATTTATATGAAATAATCAAAAAGCTCAATGATGTGATCTGTACTACCATAAAATACAAACATTCCCTTCAAGAGAATAAAGATGATTTCAATATACAGACTGGAAACAGATTTGTGTGACGTAAAAATTCATGAAGGGAAAGGCAGACAAGGAAGTATACTATATTAAACTTGTAAATGAGTAGAATTGTTATTATCGTGTGTTTCCTTCACCAAGTATAAAATATTTAAATTCAATTTACTTAAATCCTAACCTGAAATCTACTAATATTCCATGTCGACAACATTTTAACTTTAGTGCACTTTTTTGCGACCCTTTTACATTCTATTTGTATTTAGATCTCTTGATTTATCAATTTTTCTTCAACTTTCTGTTTCGAAGCTTTCGTTATTTTAAGTGTATGTTCCGATCTCATCTTCAACTATTTTTTTTCCAAGTTCTTTCTAAAAGCAAGGCTCAGAGACTTCTCTTTCCTTTTGTATCATTGCTCATTTATTTTTATTTTTTTGTTTGTAATGCATTAAATCATTCTTTTCTTTACTTGCTATTTCCTTTACTTTATCCCTTCCTTTTGTTCTTAAAACGATTACACTATTCTCTTACGCTTCAAAGATTCTAACTTGCGTTGTACCTCATTTTAAATTTTATTACTTTTTCCGTGTTGAATTTCTTCCTTTATTTTATTCTAGTGTTTCGTAATTTACATTTTATTTGATTTCCTTCTGAAACTAACTTCCCTTCTCCATGAACACTGTTGTCCACCGCTTAGGAATTGTCCTGTTTCCTCTATATTTTACTTTTCTCTTTATTAGTATAATAATAAAAATAATTAAAGTAGATTCTTGTCCGGTAAAAATTTTATAATAAATTACTTAAACGCCACTTAAAATTGGCACTATCGCTCTTCGTTTCACTATCGTTTCACAGCTTCGTCAAGAGTGAAAATAAATAAAATAAATTCTGGTTTAAATAATTTATTATAATAAAAATATTGGCTAAACCTACATTTAATTACTAAATGCCTATTTAGTTAGTCATGTGATTCCTAGTTTCATGTGAAGGCTGTGTATAATAATACAAAGAAATTATTCCAGATTTTATTCCAAATAAACTAATTACTTTAATTATGAATGTAATATTTAAAAAAATGAATGATTTGTGCGTAAAGCCCATTTTACATTGAAAATTTATTCGTGAATTAATTCATGAAGTTCTTCATAACTTCTTCGTGCATTTATTCACGAACACATTTCGTAATACATTAGTGAAGAATTTTTTGAATGTAATGGTCGTTTATAGGTATTACCAACATAGCGAAAGAATTTGCAGATGATTTATGCTCCTACACACAAACATAATCATAACCACAGTTTTCCACCGTTGACACGCCTGAAATTCACGCAAAAATTGACGAAAAATAGAACTTGCTATAATTCGTGAATAAGTTAACGAAGAAATTCGTGAATTTATTTCAGGTCAAAGTCGGTCCAACTTCTTCATGAAGCGACTTCACGAATTAATTCATGAAGAAATTGTCAATGTAAAACGCCCTTAAATAGCAATTCTAAAACAGATTAGAGAACTAAGTTTATTAAAATTTTATGTCTACTGTTAAAATCGTTTGCACGCACACAAAAAAAAAGTGTTCCAAATCATTTGCGGTCAAAATTATCATAAATTAACGTGCGCATAACATTTCCAGACTATATACATATAGCTAAACATCAATATTTGACTTTGGTTGTTTCCTTTACGGATGCAATAACACGTCGCGTTCTAAATTATTTCCAAAATATTCGGAGTTGTTATTTCGCAAAACACGTGTGTCTCGCGTCGTCGTTCATCATTCTTTCCAATCGTAAGCAATTAAATATATCAATATGTCATTCGAACCAACCGAATAATGAATTATGGATAATGTAAATACATGTGTCATTTCGTCTTCCGTTAATATTCCGAAATGAGACCTTAATCGCGTCTGTGCAGCATGAATTTTTAATCTAAATTCTTTTGCGTTTTAAAATGTTGATTCGACCTCCTTGCTTTTGCTTCTTATAATGTTCGTCGCATTTTCAATTAAGATAAAATTATCTAAGAATGTATAATAAATTAAAGAAATCTGGCTGCGTCTTGTTGGGTGATTTAAAATCTAAAAAACAAATTGGAATTATGAATGTATGCATGTAGAAATGAGAGCGTCGTAACTTTTGATGTTCGAGTATCACTTGCCGGCATCTGTGGTTCAACGTACATTAATAAGTATCTAGGTATTAGAAAAACGTTTCCAGACAGAGCTTTTATTTACGATTATCAACATAAAAAAAAAAAAGAAGTTTAAAATCATTTTGATCATTAGAAACGTCGCTCGGCTAAATTATTACCCTCATTCTAGCTGTCTTGTAGGCCATTAAAACAATATATTGACATTGGCTGCCAAAATGTCACTATAAAACTATTTAAATGTACCAGAAAAACCTTTATACACTCCACGTGAAAGAACTCAATTACGAGATTGTGTGTTTTTAATTATTTCAAAGTCACCGGAGCCCCTAAATCATTTACACTGTCAGAACCGTAAAGCAGAAAACTTTTACGCGATTCTGTTCGTATTTTTCTTTAGTTTCACGCCATCATTAAAGCATATCCTTTCGACATGTCTTAGATGATTTTAATGGGTTTCAGTTAGCATAAAAAAAATATTACTTGAAAAAAAGCTTCAAACGATAAATCCGGAAATCCCAGATTTTTGCTATCCTAATTTATTTGCTTTCGTCGTTTCTTCTCGGCGTTATTTTCTTCAGCACGTCATTATTACTTGCCGCCTTATTCAGTTTCATGCTTCTAGGCTCTTTAGGGATTCGACTGACTTGTTCTCTTCTATTATTTCTTCTACTCCATCTAACTCACATTCGCTGTCTTTCTTCTGTGCCAATTTGCCCCTTTTGTCATCCACTAAAGTATCTTCCTTAGCCTTCAACTAATGAATGTCCTTTCGTTTTCTTTTTTTTTTCTGTAGGACTCTTCTGTTTCAAGTAGTTTCTCCTTCATTCCATTTTCTCACGTGATAGTTCTTCTTTTCCCTTGTTTTCTTCAATCGTTCTTAACTTTGCCTTATTTTTTCAGTGCAAACATTATATAAGGGCCAATTTTCTTATCACTTCATCTTCCTTTGGCTTCGCATCACAGTACTTCTTCCTTTTAAGCTTGAAGGCTTCCGCGACCGTTCCATCTTCTTTCTACCAACATTTTGTTCTTTCTGAAGCAAGAAAGGGCTGATGTTGTTCCTGTCGTTACTGCGACTTCGTGGGAGCCAGTTCTCAGCAGTGGCAGAAAGAACATCAGCAATAGCAGCCCTGAAAAAATAATTTTGTAAGAAAGGAGGTAACATCAACAGAAAGAAGATAGGGACGCGGAACAACCGGAAGCTAAAAGAAGATGGACGAAAGCCTGATCATCAAATTTATGAAATCTTCTTCTTCTCCTCCAACTTATCAAAACTTGATTTACCTAAAACAAAGTTCTCAGCAGTGGTAGGAAGAACACCAACAATAGCAACCCCGAGAAAATCATTTTGTAAGAAAGGAGGTAACGTCAACAGAAACAACAAACTGGTCCTTCTTTAAGTGTGTGAAGAGCTGCATTAACTTGATTTGCCTAAATCAAAGGTCAACCATATTAAAGCAAATTGGGCAAGAATTAAATTAAATGCTTCAAAATGTAAAGGTGGTCATCAGGAAGAAAGAACGAAGAAGGACTTACGGAAAATGTGTACCTTTTGATCCAAGGCATACCTCGAGCAAAGAATATTATCATTGCCATGATCTAAATGAAATAAAACATGAAGATAAAAACACATAAGTTAAAAAACAAATTTTCCAAAGGCAAGCAATAGATGCAAATGGCAATGTTTAATAGGGGTTCCATTAATCCATAAAGGCTTGTTTAATGCCATTGATTAAGAAATATCGTACTCCAGAAGAAATTTTAATTTGGCCTGATATGACAAGCTGTCATTAAGTTGCCCAAGTAACAGATTACCTAAAACCTCAGAGTATTGAATTTGTTGGCTCCCTACGCACCTCGAGGGAGGGATTTTGAGAAGTTTTGGTTTTTGCGTAAGGCACAATATAGGTCTCGAAAGTTTCCACCCAAATATGTTGATACAGGATTCAAAAGGATATGCACCAAAAGAAGCAAAAATGTAGCCGAAAAAGAGGCCAAAATTAAATACAGATCACGCTTGGAAGATTCTGATGGCCTTAAGTCATAAAGGCTTTCAGAAGGCAATGGAAACTTGCTTTTAAATATTTTTGTTCTCTTGCATTTGCAAATGATCTTATCCTCATTGGGGATTTTCAGCAAAAACTCCAAAAGAACATTGAATGCTGTTATACCAGCTTAAATAGAATAGGGATGGAAATAAATGAAACTAAAACCAAAGTTATGGTGGTGTCAAGTCACACTTATAAGAAGGATGTTGAGCTTGATGGAGAAAGACTTGAACGGATAAATTCCTACAAATACCTTGGTGCTACAATAAGCTTAAATGGGGACATCGAAGAACTACCGTCTGGGCACTGCTGATCGATCGCTTCTTTCAAGCAATTTCCAAGAGCGTTATGTGATAGTATCAGTGACTGGAAACTCTAAAAATGTTATTTGCTCAGCATACATTAACTGACTTCAATAACCCAGTTTCTGTGACGTTTTTATCGATCCTCAACTAAACTGATCAATCCACATAGATAACCTAGTTTCAAAAATTTAGAGAAATATTTTTCTTCTAAGGATATTAAAAGCCTTAGTAAACCAAAAGCGCTTACTAACTATTTATCATTCACTTCTAGTTTCATATAAGTCTTATGGACTTGAGAACATGGGGAGATGCCTCATGGGGACATGAGGATGAAGTCAAATCATTAAACTACGTTTATTAGCATTGCCTTCCCTGAATATTTATTATTGTCTGATGAGTAAATCTTCCATAACTCTTGTCAGTAGTCTTTCAAAAATGGTTTACCAATTTAGTTTTCATAACTGTATAATAATTTACCTACTTTACTTCGCTTTTCATATTTTAAATATTCTTTTTTGTGTCTACTCACTTAACTAGTACTATTTTTTCTCTGACAATCATATTTTCTATGTTTAGTGGAAATACCTATTAGGAAAATGCATTTTCTGGAGGTCTTTGATACATTAAAAATGGAAAATGTCTACATTTCTTGAGTGACTGTGCCGTCTATCTTAAGTTACGTTTGAAATACGTACACAGCAGTCCTTGTTATATATTTCAGCAGTAAGCACGTGACTAACGTCTATATTTGAATTGAACCACGTAGGTCAAGCTTTGTCACTTCTAACTTATTGTATGTACTACATCCAGTTAATACATAATCTAATTCCAATATACCCATGGAAAGTATATAATATTAATTATTATTTTTCTTCTTTTTTTTTAGAAAAGAACTATGATGCAATAACAGAATTATCTAAATTTATCGTTCGACGTTTCAAAATAAAAAGGCAAATTTCGTTTGGATTCGTGTAGAATTGACTTCTGAAAAAAGGATGTTTCCTTTGTTTTGTTAAATTCACAATAGTCTGCACGTCAGGTAAAATTATTTCCTTTGTTTAAACGACAAATATAGAATATATGAGAGTCGAGGAAGACTCAAAGGCATTTTTGGCACAATCTGATAGATTTATCTGAGACCTACTCTCTCTCCTAATGCAAATCAGTTTACTTGCCGTTTGCGTTCGCTGTCCTGAGTTGACCTGAATATTTTATTTCTAGTTTTTGGTTTTTGTCAAATGTGTATTTTGTTCTTATACCGCTCGCTCTCTATTTCGGTACAACACACTCTTTGTTGGCCTGTTCACCGCCCCATTATTTATTCATGCACACCTTCCTAGACCGCCCGCCGCGAACAAAATTCCTCGAGCACTCCAAATTACAAAGTATTTAATAAAAATTTTAGATGCGCAACACTTTTAGAAACCGATAAATATTTTGAGAGCTAAATATCGGCCTTAATTTCCGAACGTAAACGGTCCGTCAGTGGCGGCCTCAAATATTTGTTTTAATTCGCGGAGCCGAGGGCCGAAAATTTTTCAGCCCGTATCATTCGCATTTAATTCGTTTCTTGGCGCTATTTAAAATAATCAGTCAATGAGATAGTTATTTATTTAAGGCTAAAATAACGGCTTATCCCTGTCAAACAAGTCTAAATGACCGGGCTACACATTTAAATAAATAATTTAAAAATAACGCCGGTTTTATTATATTATTGATTGAAGTGAATGTTGGATAGCATTACCCTGGGGTTTTATAATTATACCTTAGGCAAAGCTACCTCTTAAGTTTTTAAATTATAATTAAAAAAAATTAAAGCAAGATATAACTCCTGCTCGCAGGAGTTGACGGAGAGAAGAGCACACATACAGTATGTTTCATTTTGAGATGAAAACGATTACGCAATTTACATGCGCACTTAAATCCCGTGACTGTCTCCGCCCTCTTTTTCCAAGTTTCGATGAAACAATTGGTACAAAGTTAATTTAAAAAATGTAATTTCAGGTACTTTTACTGGTCGTCAATAAATAACTCCCAGTTATCAATAACATTAATTACCTGCAGCTCGCCTGTTAATTGGTCAATCGCCTACAGGAACAATAACTTCACGGAAAAAGGTGAGTTTTTCCCCGTTTTATGATTTTTTATCAAGCACGATACCTTTTAGATAATACAAACGATTATTCAAAGCACAACAGGCAAGCCACAGACATCGATACGTACACATTCTGGTCATCCAAAGGATTGTACATCATAACATTGTTTGCGGAACAAAACTCATTTGCACATTTGTACATAAGCACGGCGATTGAGTTTCCGCAAGAAGCTTTGCAAGAACCGAAGTACCACGACGTTAAACTCCTTAAGCGCAGGCGGAGGAAAAGATTAACCATAAGATGGGATCCAAGGTATTTAAAGCTTTAAGGCAAAAAAAAATATATTTCCGTATTAAATTTAATTTTGTCTGACACGTGTTGATGGTTATATAAAAAAAAAATTAAAAATTGGCTCCAGTCCTGCCGCAGCAGCAGCAGCAGGACAAGGAAGCGGCAGAAGCAAATATTTTCTTTAGCGGTGCGGTTCGTGCATATTAAATTACAAAGGAACTACATTAAACTATTTTCAAAAGAAATTGTTTCTCACCCAGACTAAACAAACGACAAAATTTATGGGCGCACAGTTCATTAATAATAAGCAAGAATACACCTGTCATGAACGATTCAATTCCCGTACGCGAAGGTAACTAACGTTTTTCCATAAATTTCTTTAAGCGCGATGAAGCGACCGTTATGATCCATTTAATGAAAATTTATTGCGCACATAAAATATTTTACAAGAAAACTTGTGTTTGAATTTTATACTTCTCGGTACAAACGTAACATTACGAAACCTGTCGTCGTCGTCGCGTCGTCCTGAAAAGGTTTAAGATTCTCCTCGCAACTGCGTTTTATGTACGTTTTCGTTTTCAAATAAAAACTTACTGAAAGCTCCTGAAAGACTACACAAACAAACAAACAAATACATTTTTTTCTTCTTAATTTTTGCCAAACTTTCCACCCCATTGCAAGTTTTTACTTTTTAATCCTTCAAAAATTTTCGGGATACTTTTTTTCTTTGGCAAATTGCATTTTTTTGATGAAATCAAAATTAGATTGCTACTAATATCCATTCACGATCTTTTTGCATTCTACTAAGCCATGCTTTTTTCGTTATGTTACGTGCATGTATTTTGAAGGTAGTCAAAATCTGGAGTGAAAACAATTATGACATTGTCACGTCAGCTGTATTGACTATGTTGCCAATACTTAAATAAACTTGAACTACAATGTCATGATCAAAGTAAATTAAAACAAATAACTAATTATTAATTACATTTTTTAATCCTGTCAAAATGCCGAAAATTATAAGCGGGTAAACCAAACAAGCCATAAAAGAACACGTCATTACATCCAAAAATTTTTTTTCGAGCAAATTCTTACAGTTTCAAAATTCTAGTGAAAATATAATATTCGTGTACCTCGATGAAACGTGGATCTACCAAAATGGGTCTGCGGTTCGTCGATGGATATGCGAAACAGATTTGAAAAGTAACACAGCCAAAATTAAAAGTGAAGGGAAACGTTTTACAATTTCGCATGCGGGAACAAAACTTGGCTTTTTGGAAGGGTGTGACTTGTTGCTTGACTCGACGAACAATGACAGAGACTACCATAAAAACATGAATGCAGAAATTTTTCAAAATTGGGTGGTTAATCAGCTTATTCCTACACTAGGCAAGTTGCAATGCAACGAAAATGTATGGTGGTGATGGACAATGCACAGTATCACTCGGTGCAGTTGGACAAACCACCCACATTTTCCTGTAAAAAAAGTCAAATGCAGGAGTGGTTGGTTAAACACAATGTCGAAATTCAGGGCAAATTACAAAAAGACAATTATGGGAATTAATTATTAATTAAGCCTTTTAGAATAGACGGAACAACAAAACGATACGCGACTCACGTAATTTTGAAGGAGCACGGTTATGAAGTTCTTAGATTGCCTCCATACATACCATTATCAATACAATTCTATTGAGATTGCATGGGGGCAGTGCAAAGGCTTATACAATAAGCACATAACTTCGCAACCAGTATCGAAAGATAGGGTTGCAAATTTATGGCGCGAGGCTCTTTCAAAATGTACCCCCGACATGTGGCAAAATTTTTGTAATCATTGTGAAAAATTAATTTCGGAAGACTGGACGAAACACATGGGAAATTTTTCGTTTGAAAATATTCCTCCTTTCAATATTGCATTAGGAGAATCTGATTCAGAATTAGAAATTGATGATAAATCAGATTCTTCTATGGAATCAATGGAAAGGGAATAGGGAACATTTAATTTGGCATCAAAATTTTATAATGTAGAAAACGCATGTATGTCTGTAAAACTTATAAATAGACTGCGACGATCCTTTTAGCAGTCAAAACTAATAGCCACGAATATGCACAAATATCAGCTTTCGGTATTTCTTTCTTTCAAAATTTACTTGTGGTCAAAATTGCAATGGTTTATCAAATTAACAACGGTTTTAAAGAAAACGAAATTGAAGATTCCTACTCTACAAGTTGGCAGCGAGGTTGTTTGAAGAACGAGCGCAGAAAAAATATACAACAGACCAGTCTAGATACTAAATCCCCAACCCCTTTTTGCGACGTGAGTTCAAGTTCTAATGTTGGTGGGTGAAGTGACGGCGTGATATAAGGAAGAAGACCTTTTGCCTTCTGAACCCAAGGGACGATTACTAAGCCCCAAGGAAACACTGAGAAAAGACTTATCCTCCTTAAAGATAGTAACCAATTATACTCCCATTTTATTGAGTCTCCTCCTCCTCAATCTTGTAATAAGGAAATTAGAAGCACTTCGCCTGTACTTGGCAAAAACGCAGGAAAAATAGACTTAAGCCAGTTTACCCCTCAAAGACGACCTCGGCCTCATGATACTGAGTCACCGAAAATCCCATCTACATGATGAATCATTCATAGATTGCATAACCCCTCACATTCGAGCTTTCTAAACTCAAACCTATAAACCACGCGTTCATTTAAATTTATAATCAGAGTAGGCTATGAATTTTAAATTAAATTGACAATATTAACTATTGACAGGTTAATTTGAGTTTGAATTGTCAAAGTGACGCTTTTGAAAATATCCCCAATGACCCTACCTACACAAGTATGACAATGAAATAGTTTTGGGCGACCTTTCAGACGAAGTCTTCAATGAAGTTTTCAGCTTTTCCTTCAAGATTTACTCCGAGGTCAAAACTACAATGGATTAGCAAATTGGCAAAAGGAGCTTGAAAAAGCAAAACCAAAAAGAATTCTTTTGGTTTCCTAATTGTTTCCGAAAGATATTCAAAATGTATGCAGAGGAAAATATTTAAAAATTCCATTGAAACAAATTATAAACCTAAAGGTTATTTTGGGCAACTTCATGGGTGAAGGTCTTCATCATTACTTTTTGGCTAAAAATCTTCATTTTTGGACGAATCTCTTCACATTATCTTTTGCCTTAAAAAATACCTGAGGCCAAAATGCAAAGTTTAGCAAATTAATTAGGAGGGAGAGAATTAAATTAATTGTCAAGCTGTGAATGAATTAGAACAACCACAGTAAACAAACTGGGGTGATGATGGCATCTACTTCAATCATTGGATCATAAGAGGCAGAGAGAAAAACAAAGCCAAAGCCTAAGCAAGTTGATGAAGTAATCTGTAGAAGCAGGCAAATAACGAAATTGGAGTAAACAAAAATAAGTTATTCACAACATGAGCTTAGGAATCGATTTGGACGAGCTTTTGGGCAACTATTTGTTACCTAGAAAACAAAAGCAACTTTAAGGACAGAATTGCGAGGAAGTTTACAAAACAACAAAGAAGACAAAAAATACTTTAGGGGAATCAAAACTGAAACAATTATTTTGATCGTCCAGCTGTCAACGAATTGCAGCAGCAATTCAATTGACTTATTCGTTATAGTTTTGTTTCTTGGCAAAGGAATCAATAAACATTATTAATTACATTAGAAGAAAATGAAGAATGAAGAAATGTATCCAATGCAGAAGGATGCCAAAAATTTGATCACGAAGGCTACAAATACCAAAAGCAGCTATCTTCTTTAAATCAACAGGATAAATCGAAGTAAAGTGAGTAAATCAAAAACTCATAGTTAAAGACACTTAAAAAATCACAACTACAAGCAAAAACGAAATATAATACGCATTCACTGCCACTTTGATGATAAAATCATCGTAATTTAAAGGTTAAGACTAAGAAGGATTTTGGGAAAATCCAAACCTATTTGTCTTTGATAAGGAAGGAAAACCAATTTAAATAATCCTCTTGTTTCTTTAGGTTTGGTTTTATTAAGGACAGAATAGTTTTTAGGAAAACCAATTTAAAGAATCCTCTTGTGAAGGACGACATGATTTTTAGGGCAAAGAAATATGTGGAAAAACATAAATGTTCGTGGAAAAAGATAACACTGTGAAAATTAGCATTTGAAGCAATAAAAGCGTAGGTAAAGTGCTTTTACTTTTAAGATCTAGCAGGAAGTTTCTTTTTAAACACTTGGCGTACTAAAGACACATGTCGGCATGCTTGCTCCAGCGATCGTTCTCAGTCCAGGCGGAAGGATCGAGGAAGTGCTCCTTTCCGGTTAAATCATCCACGACGCGCACGACAATTAGATTGGTGTCCCAGGAGTGGATCATCATGTTCCACGAATACCCGTATAATCCGTTTGTCCAGTTGTTGTAGACCTGAAATTACAACGTTATCGTAATCACTACAAAATTGTAGGTACATTACGCCCCCCACTCAAGAGTGTTTGTATTATCCTTTCATTCATTGTAAATTTCCTCATGCAATTTTATTACCTTTTATTACCTTAGTGTAAAAGTAATCTGTTCAATACCTTACCGCAAAAATAAATCAACTGTAACTGCAATGACTGAAATAATAGAAGAAATCGCTACAGCGTTCGACAATGGAAATGCTTTTCAAATCGCCCGCTATGACCTCAGTAAAGTATTCGACAGCGTAGACCATCAAATACTGCTAGACAAACTTCACTTCTATGGTATACGGGGCTCAGCAAACAAAGTAATAGAAAACTATCTACAGCGTAGCCTTCAAACTGTTTTCTGGAACGAAAAATTCTCGGATTTGTTACCAAATACCAAAGGAGTACCACAGGGCTCTACATTAGGTCCGTTATTATTCCTAATATATATAAACGACGTATCAGAAAATGTAAGAGCGGATAAAATGATGACACGACCATGAGCCATCCGTCTCAAATAGTAAAATTGAGGTGTCGGATAAATCAAACGAAGCTGTTACAGAGGCCAAAGAATGGTTCAACGCCAATTCACTAAAACTAAAAGAAAAAAAAAACACAAACACTTCTATTAACTACCCAAAATCAAGAGGAGCAAGATCATATAAAATTTCTCGGGATAAACTTCGATAACCTAACTAAGTGAGAATTCCACATCACGCAATTGCAGAAACAACTGGCAACTGCCATTTTTACTATAAGAAGAGTGAAATACTGCTCTACTTATGAAGCCGCCAGAGCTGCGTATTACTCAAATTTCCACGCCAGAGCAAGTTATGGGATTCTTTTATGGGGAAATGCAGCTGGAGCACAAACATTTTTCCTGCAGCAAGCAAAAGCAAGCTTTAAGAGTCTTGTGTGGAGTTTCCAATCAGACCAGTTGCAGGGAACTATTCAAACAACATCGCATCCTAACCATTCCTTGCATATTCATGCTTACCTGTTTAGTGCACTACATTTCATCCCAAAGCCAGTTCTTGCGAAATAGAGACTTTCACTTATACAATACTCGAAACCAAAATCAATTTACTATACAATATCACCGTGTAAAAAAGCTCAAATAAATACAAACCATCAGTATGTATGTATAAAATTATTTAACAAACTGCCATCAACAGTGAGGAATATGTGTAGACAAAACTTCAAAAAAAAAAATGAAAACTTCTTTAAGAGAACGCTTCCGATACGGTGGAAGTTTTCTTAGATCTCCTTCAACATCTTTTAACATGTTTGTGAAGTTTAAATATTTTTAGAAATTATTATTATTATTATTATTGCTTAACATTTAAATTAGTTTTAAATGAAATAAAATTGACATGTACGATTATTTTAAGTAAAAAAAGAATAAATTGCTACACTATATTTGCTAAAGATAAACCTTATTTATTTATTTGTGATTTCATTATCGGAGGACGTAGTTCTTGGACTCAAAAGCTGTAGAAAGTGAATTGAAAACGCAAAAATATACCCAAAATTAAAAGACAATAATCGAGTATATTAATTAGAAAATCCCTACAATGGTACAATGGTGGTACAAATTGTTTTGGGAGGACGAGATTTAGCAGAAAAGGACCTTTTTTTTCAGTATTTCCTTAGGGTTTATCGATCGTACCCTGGACTCTAGGCTAAGGGTCTTCTTCCTTTCACTGTCACTTCACCCACACCAAAAACTTTATATTTTGAACAAAAAGGGTCGGCGATTAATTTTAAGTTAAAAGAAAATGTTGAACATAATAAAAATAAAAGAAAGGGGTTTGACAAACATAGGCTTATTGTTTACATTTCAAAAGTAATACGCCACGCCCCCCTCGAGACGTCCTGTAATCTTTAGTGTCTTCCTCGGGGAGGAAGGGGGGGGGGCTATGCAAATAGTTCGTGGAAGTGATTTAAGTTGCCTAATCCACAAGTGATTGCGAGGTGTTTTGGACCGGCTACGCTGCCTTGCGCGCTCAGGGTTTTTATAGTGATTTTTTTTTTATGTTAGCATATCTTGATGGTCACTTATGCATGTAGAGGAGAGTCAGTATATAATGTAGACCATTTTCTCATGCCTTTTATCGTTTACGTTACCAATACTTAAAAATAAAAGATTCAAAATACTTTGTGATGCTTTGACATCACACTTGGCCGCCTTGTATAGGATGACTTATTAAGTAGAAAACAATTTATCAATTCTAATGCAATGTTAAGTCAAAAAGCGATCGCAGAATGTCGCGACAAACTGTTCTCTTAAAAATAAGGGTCATTTAAAAAAAAGCAAGGAACTAGTAACTCTGAAAAAATTAACTATTTACTGTGTAATCATCTTCTAGACTTAAGTACCTATACACCCCCATCTTCCGTCATTAATTCGAAATAAATAACAAAGCACTCAAGAAATTTGAGATTTCTGCGAGGTATTACACAAGTAAAAATATTATTATTGATTTTAATCACCTCTTGTAGTGCAGATGTTACACATTATTTATATTGTGAACGATAATTGCTTTGACAGCCGACTATGCAAAAAGAAGCGAAAGCGCGTCGCGGTTATAGAATGCTATGTAGTTTCGCGTAATAAATTACATAAATATATATTTAATTCAGAGAAGAAAACCTATCCATTAATGAATGCATTCCGATTCAACTAACAGCAGCAATTAGAATCAATAACTCGCTTTATTGAATACATCCAAGCTCTCCTATCTTATACGCAGCATAAATCAAGTCTCTACAATGTCATGCAACTATTTCCGTGTCAGAAATGCATGTTTGTAAATTGCTTTGATCGTCACTTCCAGCTCATCTCATCCGATTTTTTTTATTAGCTTAATTGATCCTCACGTAACGGACTACTGTTTGGTGGTAAATACTAAAAGGCACTACAGAACTTTATGTTCCGCTCAAGTCGAATTGTCCAACGCATCGGATTTCCAGTCGCCCTTCACGGATTCTCAAGTCGTACAATATTTTGAGCAAAAAGAGCCCAGCAAGCGTAAGACCAACACATTAGGGCTCGACCTCCTCAATGAATTGGTTTTGTTTTAGTTGAAAAAATGCCTCCTAGAATAGTTTGCGTGGGGGAGAAAACTCATTACACACTCTCGAACTTGCAGCAGGGACAGAACTACTACTTCAATATATTCGCCACGAACAGGCAAACCAATTTGACTTATCCCCATGGCTCGGCGTTCATGAAATTTGATCGACACGTCAAACCCACCGTGCTCAAGGATGGAAAACTCACGTTTGTTAATATGAAGAAACTAGATGGGAAAGCTGTTTTGACTTATAAGGCAAGTAGCTCTTCTTTTCTCTTCTACCCCAATGCTTGAAAATCCATTCCGAATGTGGTTTAAGCTATAAAACCCACTTGTCTTTGCAAATACTAATTCATTGTATGGTGTTTCAGGTTAGCAAAAAGGCCAATACCTCACTAGAGTTTTATGTAGTACCCTGTGGTGGGGCAGTCGACGTAGAAGTTATTTCAAAATACGAAGTCTTCAAGACGAAAAAGCGTATTAAGGGATTCGGAAAAGTTGTTGTTAAGGAACCCCAAGCAGGAATGCGTTACCAATTAAGAGTTACATCCATGAATCCATACGAACTAGCGCAGACGTCAGGAATTAAAGTAAGTTAATTTGTAATTAAATCGATGCCTAAATCAAAAAAATTTCTTACCATTAGGTTCTGGCAACAACAAAACCTTCCAAAGTGCCTTTTCCCACGCTGCCTTCTGAAACGTTAGTGCATGAATATACTTCGCTAAGGAAATGTAATAGCATCACTATTGGATGGCATTCATCACCAGATAAGAACGAAGCTCGGTATTGTGTGGCGGTGAAAAAGGGTAGGGTTCCGGATATGAGCGAATACAAAGTGACAGACCACTGCGGAAGTGACCAAAGTCTAAAGTCGATGGCTGATATTTCGTACTGTAAAGACATCAAGCACAAGAACGGGTAAGAAACATAAAGTATTTGAAAGGACAGATGGTGATTTGTTGGTTGAAGGGGTGTGATCACAGAAGTAATCAGCAATCTAAAACCTGGTGAACACTACATTGTGTACATCACCGTTAAGAAGAGGAAAGGAAGGTCGTTGTCTTACGATATTTTGCAAGCCCATACGAAATTAGAGTGTGACTGATGCAGGCACCTTTTGTTAAGTGCAGACAATTTTTTTTTAGTTTTACTTACGGATGTTTGGCAGTCGGTTTCATTCAACATTTTACTTGTAATTTATAGTTGTGATTGTGATTTATTTATTGTACTTTATATTATTATTATTATTATTAAAAAATCTCCGCTTGTTACATATTTTTACGTCACTTTAAACCTCATTTGTGATGTTCTCTTTTTTATATGTAAGTTTTGTATATACACACTTTTTAATACAATTTTGTAATTACCTACTAATGATTAGGTTTTAATAAAAATCGTTGAGAGTAGTTGTTTTATAAATAATGTATAAAATAAATTACATTTGGTATTTTAAAACTGGACGACTGGCAATAAAAGGATGTAAAAATAATAATAAAGGTACTCGTAATTTGTTTCAAATTTTAATGTAGTCTAAGGCTACTATCGACAAAAAAATGATAGAATTGAAAACAATCATGATTGGAAAGTTATGTCTGATGTTTCTTATGTAATTTTTTTCCATCAATAATAGGAGCCTTCATTATAATAATTGAGTTTAGATTTTTTCAAGTAAAAATAAAAAATATTTTTAATAATTTTATAATATTTAAATCTCAATTATTTTTTGTGTTTTCGAATTGGGCTCTATTAATTAAGACGATCTATTTTACTTTAAACTTTTATTTCAATTTAGGAAGATTAGATATTAGATATTTTCATAAGTTTAATTACAATTTGAAATTTTGTTCTATTTTACTTTAGTGCAGCAGCAGTAACTATTGGCAACACATTTTCCATCTCCAGGTGTACAAAATACAGCACATACTATGTCAGCTAAACTTCCAAATGCGCAAAGTGGGCCCGGAAGTGGTACTAGCAGAAACTGACCATTACATTGAGCTAAAACAATCATATCAAAAATCAGTTTACAAAAATGTGGTAATTATAAAGGTGATAATTTTATGTAAAATATATTTTTCATGAAAAGTTGCATCAAATAACCACAATAAAGAATTAAGCACCCACCAAGCTGTAATGTGCAATTCGACAAAATGTAAAATAATACTCGAATATTAATTGTAGAATTATTTATATTTACGATTAAATGTAATTAATTAACATGATTAATTATTAATTTTCATTGCAATTGACTCATAACTTCATCAGTAACTAATGAGAATTTTATAAGTGGCACACTAGCGCATTTTAAATTTTACCGCCAGAAATTGGAGCCACAATGGCGGAAGTTCGCAGTACTTAGCTCATTTAGGGTCTTTAGGAAAGTTTAGAGTTTTTTATAAAGACAATATAGATATGAAATGGCAGTTTGGAAAATTAATAATCTTCAGATGTCTTCAGATTTTTTCTTTCTCCTCGAGTGACTAACAAATGAGTGAATGACCTCGACAAATATTTCGTTCAGGAAAAGTCACCCTGCTTGAACAAAACCACTCAGGGGATGTTAGGATGAAGAAGCATGATAGGATATAAACGAAATTGATAACTTCTTCAAATGAACGAGCTCATCGACTTCAAATATTTTTCAAGCTTAACAGGCATTCATCCCAACCACATTTAGCAGATTTCCCGCGCAGTTTGACGTTGACTGACTTAATCAATTCGCTTTGAACTTTGCTTTAATCTATTTGTAATTAAGTACCTAATCGCCATCATCAATCAAAGGAATTTTCATTGGATATTAATAACGCATTATCTGATGTCAACGTTGTTGCACTTTGAGGAAGTTCTATTTGTATGTGGGATAAGAATGACGTAACGCACCGTATACGGTAAATCACACTAAAATTATAGAGAAATAATATGCAACCTGTAATTATTACTAACAAATTACGAAAGAACGAGGACCTAAAGCATGGAAGGAATAAATTTCTTATAAAGTTGTCACGAGCAAAAAGGGTGTCTTCTTAATTTCTTGTCTTTCCAAAGACGCAAATATTTAGGGTACGGAAAAACTAGATTTCTGACAAATTTAGCTTGAGCAAGGAAGATGGTCACTTAATTTATACCTCGCGTCCCCAAAGGGAATTTCTGAGACAACAAGGAAAGTTCTAAGTTCTTTTCTCAATCTGTCAATCACACACCACACATTTTCCTTCTTCCATAAATGATAACCAACAATGGGATGAATGACCTTGGTGAAAAAATATATTTGAAATAGTTTTCTTAAAGCTTTCTCAATTTCTTTATGGCCTCATCAAAAGAGTTTGTAACATGGAACTGAAGATTTCTAATGATACGTCCTCCTTGTAGCGATTCTTTTTTTTTAACAATTGGAAAAGATTCGTGTGAAGATCAAGTTTTGAACAAGGTAAGTAAGAGAGTGAACATGAACCTTGAAAAACTTTTCTGCTCCAATTTCTTTAACTGTAGCCCATGAAGAGACTTCCTGAGGCAATTGAGAATAATCGGAAAGGGTATTTCTTCTCCAACTACCTTCGTCTGTATGAAAGTTTATTTGAAATCACTGGAAAGGTTTGCGGTAAATTCAAGCGTAATAAATATTTGAATGGACTTAGTTTCTTTCATCGGTCAGCTGTTTATTCCGCCAACTATCTTTAATAGCGTTTTCGATTGACTACTCTAAACTAGAGTACTGTCAGAGTGTTCTCGTCTTATTTTACCCTCATACAATAATAAGGGACGTAGATATTCTGAGAGTGCTCTAGAGCAATTAATTTTTTTATTTGATACTGATTTAAAAAAAAAAGATCTGGGCTGTTGACTACAGCACAACATGTGCTCCAATAAGAATTTTTTTTTCTGTGTTGAATAACTTACGCGGTAGATATGCGTATGTGTAAGACATATTTTTTGTAAACAATTTACCTACCTATTGGGGGAAGCAGTGGACCAAGTTGACTATAGACACCTGAAAGAATAACATATAAGTTGGTTCACATTGGCATTTGTTAAAATAGTTGAAAAGTATTACTGACAGAGGAGGAGATAAGGAATAATGTTTGGATTGGTTCTATATGCAATAAATTGTCAACGTTCATTAAATTTTGAAGATCTTCGAAGCAGAATATAGGCTTGACGAGCACATTTGATAATTTGGACTCAAGAATATGTGGCCAAGGAATATTTGTCTTTTTTCATTTAATGAAACAAAGAAACTGCAAAGTATTACTTCCCATAAATTAAACTGTCATGGAAAATATAGTAAAGCTTTATTTTTAGAAATTGTCACTGATTTAAACATATGAGCAAGAAACTACTTTTATTATTGTTTTTACTGTGAATACTTTGTTCGCGCATTTCTTAATAGAAAACTTATTTAAATAATTACTTCGAAAGAAAAAAATTGGCACATATGTGATTATTTTTCTAATAAAACCAAATCGTTAAACTTTGCTCTGCGTTGTTTGCTCTATCTGAAGAAATTAATTTATTTAATTATTTAAATGTTGGCTTAAGTGCTAGTATTTGTCAACTTTTTAAAGAATACTTACCAATAAAGTGAAATCCAAGCAACAAAGTCAGGAGCGGTAAAACCATAACGTGCTTCATGGTCGTGCATTATGAAACGTAAATTTTTTTCTTTGTTTATATACAGTATAATATTCAGATAAGTGAACGATGTAAAATAATTTTTCGTGCTTATTACAAAAACAAAATTAATCAAGGTTTTGTAGATATACTCTTCGATTGAACTAGTATTATATTTATTTTCTACCTTTTTGTGTATTTATTTCGTTAGAGGATTATAGACAAAGCTTAATAATGAATACTTATTCCATGCAACAGCACATTAAAATGGTCGAATTTGAAGACTTGAAACGACATATAGCTGATTTTGATAATCATGATTACGTTCTGCTGAAACTCCCAATAATATCAAGAAACTAAGAAATAATATAACAAAGGAACCATTAGCTTCTTACAGAAGGTAATGTTTTTGCTAGATTTTCTTTTCTATTGGATTACTAGAAAAAAGAAGAAAACATCTGAGATGAAATCAATTTGGAAAATGTGATCTGAATAAAACCCTATGAAAAGGAAAACGAAAATCATTTATTTAAAATAGACTCCTACTTTTATTTGTTACTTCTCAAATTCTCATATTTTTATTAAAAAAAAAGTATTTCTGTTATAAATTAATAAATATTTTTGGTCCACCTGTATTCATTATCTTATATTCTTGATATTAAATTGTTTTCGAATTTGCTAATATGTCATATGCCATTAAAATAAAGTACAAAGTAATTTTATTATTTTAAGAAGGCATAAAATTATGTAACTCAAAAATAAACTGGAAGATGAAAGATTGTCTAGAAATGAAAAAAAAGGAATTAATTAGAATTGTTTTACATATAACAACTCATTGTTGATTTATTTTCCATACAATTACTCATACGTTTGTTTTACCTAAAGATCGTGAACTAAGAATTAAATAAACACTAAAATAGTAGTAATTTATTATGTCAATTTACGATGAAACATACACCGCTCAAATTTTTGTTAGAACAGTTAGTCATGTCTGACCAATTTCAAACCTAATGTTAGTCACGTCTCGCAATACCAAATCAAATAAATTATCGCCTTAAGAAAAACTGCACTTTAAAAATTTCATAAATAAAGCAAATGTGTCACCATCTTGTACGTATAAATAGTTGCATTTCATGGAAATGTACTTACTAGTTACATTATTAAAACGTAATCATGTTAACATATTTCATTATCGGTCTAATGATCTTGGGTACCACACGATCAAATACCTTTCATCTAGAAGGTACGCAAAAAATCGTCTTACACTACCATAGTTCTTGTAGTACAAAATTTGGTTCAGTTTCAATTTTATAGTAAATTGTATTTAAACTAACTATCTGGAAAAATAGAACCTGTTCTACATCCAAACCTCACCTGCAGTCCAAAAATTTCTAAAATAAATTCTAAATATTTATTGTTGAAATAGGACCAAATCTTATTTTCATTTTGATAACTCCAAACTTTTTTTTTTAGAGTGTGAATCCATAAAGAGTGAACTTTACGTACCACCAGAAGGTTGCGCCTCCGAATACCATCGTGCCATGTGCGCTGTACATTGTTCTTTGTTGGCGAACTTGCCTGGAGAATGCTTGCCTGTAATCAACAAATGTTGTTGCCTTCGAAAGACACCTGTATAATCAAAGAAAAATAACACCTATGTTTTAATTAAGAAGTTTATAATCTGTATACGTGCAAATATATAATAAAGAAAGCGAACATTTAACAAGGCGTGTAAAGAAAAGGACGAATATGTAAAGTATTTAATAAAGTTTTATCGATTTAGGATGCGCTATAGTTTTTGTTACAAGAGTAAAAATCTAAACATTGGAAATACAACTGAAAATATATCTAACGATTAGACAATAGTAATCAATGACGAAAGATCGAAATTAACAACCATTTCAATAATTTTTAACTTAGTTGTCTCCTATTTTTAAACAACTAAGGCTTCTCATTTTTATTTGGTGGCCGATTTAAATAACACTCTCCATGCATTAATAGCTACAACATATCAGCGTTTATTTCTTCGGATACAAAAAAATCATTTGGACGACTAAGCTTACTTGGAAAATAAACTGGAGGGTCTAGATCAAGCTAGCTACTAAGTTTAACAATGTTACTTGACACTTTCAGTCGCAAAGGTAACGAAAACATTATTGCGTGATTTTTATTCGTTATTATTTGTGTCTTTGTAAATCGGTAATGAACTCAATGTATACAGGAAAAACATAGTCATTAAAACTTTTAATCTAAAAACATGCAAAACATTTAAAACTAGCTCGAACAAATTAAAAAAATTTTTAACAAGTCTCATCCCGACCAATTACGTTAACATCCAGTAACGCATATGACTTCACTCAGCGCCATCTCATCACCGTTTTAACTAACAATTGAAAACATTATTAGTTCTTGAGGATTTCAAGATGGTCTGATGAAACATAAAATTACGTTTAGGTATGTCTTCATGAGCAACAGCATGCAATTTAGCTGCAAGTACATTAGGGTGTCAACCAACTCTAGTAATCTTTCTAAAATTCATCATAAAAAACTATCATTATTAGAATAACGAATGCCTTCTTGATGAGAAGCTGCGGAATGGAGGACCTTATTGGATTGTTACACTTATGCCTAATGAAGTTGAGGATAATGAAGTCTCTCACCTTCAATTTGGGTAATCGTTGGTTTTCAAACAATCTGGTCACCCTAGCTATGGGATAAGTTTCTTCCAACAACAAGAACTGAGCTTGTTGTATTACACTCGCTTAAAAAAATATTTGCAAGAGTCAACTACTACGTCTCATATTTTAATTAAATAACTCTTCTGAATTAATTTCATAGTAGAACCACCATTAGACGAACAAAACAAATAAATTCTGAGAAATACACAATTAAGCGAAACTGAAATACCAAAAGAATCTCTAGGGCCTTAGAACAAAAAAAAAGGGATGGAATAAAATTTGTTAGTTTTTAATGTAATAATTAACACTAAACGCATACAACAAATAACGAAAAAGTTCTTGAAGAGGTGAAGGCGGAGATAGAATTCTTCTTTCGGAAAACAGGATCATGGTGGTAATCATCTTTCTACAACTTGGTATAACTAACAACCACTGTTATTTTCTTCCAAAAAGGGCCGTCTTGTAGTGACCCTTGCCATTTTTTGTTTTGTAGGCCCCATAACTCATCACATCAACAGAAAGGGTCTTATAGGTATGTATGGAAGACACTTCAGTATTCGAATATTTATCGTACCTAAACAGAAAAAATCAATATTATTGGTTGCAGTGTAAGAAAGAAAAAATATTGGAAATAAGTGAAAAAACATATCTGTAAGAACTGTAGGAAGGAAAGACAGTGAAAACCGGACACGTTATTAGGACATTTATTAGTATTGGAAAGTATAGTCTAAACAAACTGAACAAAATCTACATTGATACAGTTACAAACTTCTGCAAAATTAAATTAATTTTCTCAATTTCTGGTGAATGGGCTGCAGCTTGATACTGACATTTTATAGACGTTGTCTAGCGGAGATTTTTGAGAAAAAAATTTGGAAAGATTCAGGAAACCGGGCACTTTCTGTTTTTTATTTGGTATGTAGGTATAAATAGTTAATAACTAAACAACTATCGCCCGGTATCGATCCTTAGTAGTATTTCCAAAGTTTTTGAAAAAGTTGATAAAATTTGTCGACGCTTACGACCTACTAGACGAAGTACAATTTGATTTTCGTGAGGGGAGAACGACTGAGGGGGCAACGGCCGATTTTCTGCACACCATTTATGAAAATATCGATATCGGACGTCACGTGGTTAGCATCTTTTTTGATCTCTCCAGGGCCGCAAGCCGCAAGCTTTACGTCCTTGGTTTTAGGGGCACAATTTTGTGGATGAAATATTATTTATCCACACGACGACTGTGCGTAAACATTAACAAGACTCTTTCTACCGAACATAACCTGAATCGTAGAGTCCCACAAGGGTCTATACTGGGACCTCTAATATTTTTGTGTTACATCAACGATGTCGCAAAACATGTTTCAACAGACAAGATTAAATTATTTGCGGATGATACCTCTATGGTGATCTCAACCGAAACGCAAGTGGAGCTTCGGCGAAAGGTGACGGATGTGAGTGCTCAATGGTGCTACAAAAATAAACTTATTTTAAACACCGAATAAGCCGTCGTCATAATTTTTTTTAATAAAGAAGACGTAGGCCGAGAAGCTTATATTATCAACGGAACTTCAGTACAAGCCCTGCAATCCACAAAAGTCTTAGGTTTATACTTGGATGAAAAGTTATCGTGGGACAAACACATAAACTACGTATGCGCGCGGATAAACAGATCGTATTTCGCCCTAGGCCAACTGAAAACCTCATTACCTAAAGATAGATTACTCTCGGTTTATTATGCAATGATGTATAACATCTTAGCATATAATATAATGATGCGGGGTTATGCTTGTGATAGCTAGAGAGTATTTATCGCGCAAAAACTGATAATTCGCCTACTTTTTAACTTAGGGTTTAGAGAATCCTACAAATCAACATTCATTAAAGAGGGCTACCATCACTATATATACTTAAGTGTCTCCTTTTCATTAAACAAAAAAAGAAAACTTGATTAAACACTCCGACTACCATGAGCATGACACCCGAGACAAGATTTCCCTATGCATGACAAAACACAAAACAAGTAAATTTGCCAACACTTTTTCAATTTTAGGCATTAAGTTTTTTAATAAATTATCAAAATTCATTACTTCTATGAGACCCGAACTATTAGAAAAAAAGTTAAACTTTTACTACATAAGTAATGTTACTATACTTTGAAAGAATTCTTAGACGATAAGACAATAGTGTATTTGATGTGCCCACAGCCTGCACTTAGAATAAGTAATCTACCTGTATACTACCTTTAATTAACCATTGTATATCAAGCATA
This sequence comes from Serrognathus titanus, assembly GCA_039766575.1. Lineage (NCBI taxonomy): Eukaryota > Metazoa > Arthropoda > Insecta > Coleoptera > Lucanidae > Serrognathus > Serrognathus titanus. The sequence goes on from CM077914.1 coordinate 12,224,962, forward strand.
GATTAAAGTTTCTGTACCGGATTTTGAGAGTGATTTAATTTTTTGGTAGATTTATCATTGGATAAATAAATAAAACCTGAACGATAGAATTGAAGAAATCAATACAATTTCTGACATGGTTTTCATTTTTTGGAGCGATTGCTATAAAAATTTTAATAAACTTTAACAAATACTCTTCGTACTCTTAGGATGTCTTTCATACGTGCCTTACACTAAACGTCGTACTAACATTTTTGATTATTTAAAGTAATACGCTTAACATCATATCATTTATAAATTTTTTGCTAATTTAGCGAAGCAACGGTCCCGTCACGTTCAGCAATTTAATCCTAACGACTGTTATCGTTTTTGGAAATGGCACGTTCCTACATCGTCAGGGAAAAAAGCATAATTAACTGAGCATTTCGGAACCATATAAATACGTCCGGCGAATTTCGTTAAGTCAGTTCATAACACACAGACAAAATGGTTAAGTTAGTTTTGGTTTGTGTATTAGCTGCCATTGCATTCACTGCAGTCAAGACGCAGTATGCTCCAGCTCCAGCTCCTCTACCACCACCGCCACCCCCACCACCCTCTCGCACATCAGGTAAAAATTTACGTAATTATTGCTATAAGCTTATACTATACTGACGCCACCAGATTGAAATTCGATCTACCGTCAAACTAGCCACTCGATTTATACTAAATCATTTAAGTCCTCCTCCTCCTATGTATGCGCCTTCCAGGCTTGCACACTTTCAGTACTAATAACAACAGAAATTAGTAAAAATTTTAATTCGTTTTTTTTTTCAGAATGCATAAGACTTGGTTATGACGCTGCCGTGATTACTCCGGAATGTCGTGACTCCGACGGAACAGAATGCGCCCTATTTTGTGTCCGCTCTGGTTATGGCAGTGATTGCGTGCCAGAAAGTCAGTTTTGCTGTTGCAGACGACGAAGAAGAGTATATGGAGCTTACTAACTCAATCAACGGCGAATCTTATAATTTTTGACTATGACCTGTAATGTTTAAATTTGATTTTAAGGAAATAAACAAATATGGCAAGCATAATTTTTTTTTTATTTCAAAAATTCGAGTGCGTTCCTTTGGATCGGAGTTCTCAAGAACCTCCAAGAGAATCTTAAAATTAAAACTAATGTTATTTTGCTTTTCGTTTACTTTAAAAATGTAATGAATAGTTTGAATCGCGACATCCTGCGATCACTTTTTGACACAACTTTGTATGGGAAATAACAAATTGCAGCTAGTTTTCTACTTAATAAGTCACCCCATACAAGGTGGCTAAGCGTGCTGTCAAAACATATTGAAAGTTTTTAAAAGAGAATTGTTGCAAATCGGTTTTGATTGCAGTGGATCCCTCGAGCACCCCAAATAGGGCCGAAACAGCTGTATGCTCGAGGGATCTCCTGCAATCAAAACCGATTTGCAACATTTTTTTTTAACTTTCAATATGCTTTGTCAGCACGCTTGGCCGCCTTGTATGAGGTGACTTATTAAATAGCAAACTAGCTGAAATTTGTCATATCCTGTATATTGTGCCAAGAAGTGATCGCAGGATGTTGCGATTCAAACTATTTATAAATAATTAATAAATGATTGAGATAAATTTACCCGAAAGAAATTTTAGCCAGAAAAAAGAAGAAGAAAAATATAAGTTTTCGGCATGTCAGCTGCTTTCAGATTATGCATCCGACCCGCAGGCAATTTGAGTTGGGTCCACTGCGTTAGGGTAGCAACCGCCTTTAATATTTATTCTAAAATCTGCTAAAAGTGCTGATTGGACAACTATTCGGATGCTTAACAAAGTTGACAATGGTGAAAATTCTCTCACCCTCAATTTGTATAACCAGCATCCTGTATTAGCTCCCGAAAAATCTGGTCACCCTAGTTATAGGACAAGTTCCTTCCAACAACGACGTCTAAGCTTATCTGATAACAAACCCTTAAATACTAGTTGAAATAATTAGGCACTACGTCTCAAAATTTGTTTAAAATAAATCTACTAAATTAATGAATTAATTTCATGGGATGAACAGAACAAATAACTTCTGAAAAATAAGCAATTCAGTTAAATGAAGTATCCAAAGACTCTTTAGAAAAACTTCCTGATGGTCTTTGTTAATTGCTAAATTAAAAAAAAACAAAATTAAGCGCACACATGGAATCGCGAAAAGTTCTTGAAGAAGTGAGTTCTTCTTCTGGAAAACGGAAGCCATGGCGATAAACTTCTTTCTACAACAAGGGCCATGTAAGCACCGTTATTTTCTTCCATAGAAGCTTTTCGTGATAAACTACTTTTTTAATAAATCATCGTATTCCAGGCATCAATTAAAATTTCTGTAGCGGATTTTGAGAGGACTGTATGCCGACATAGTTTGCTAACTTTTACTGACAACTAAATAACCAATAAAAACGTCCAAACAAAAAACAATTTAAACTCTTGACAAATTAATTAATTGGACAGAAAATTTGCATGAACAAAAAGAAATAAGCGCGCAATTACCGGAAGGTTTACTTCTGAGAACCCCCAAAAGGTCAAAAAATTATATTGCTTCAATAAGACATGCACTAAACCGATCGTCTAGGAATTCGTCTAGAACCCCGGCTAAAGTACTACCTGAAGGAAATACTCTACTACCCTACAAATACTATCTGCATTACGCTCTGCGGCGACCTTACGAAAGTCCCGTAATAGACCTTCAATACTTGTGATCGTTAGCGTACCTCTGGCCTACCTTGTTGTAACTGGATTCTGATTTGGTGCGACGGTGAATAAATTTGAGAGAATGAAGGAACTAAATACATATAAATAAAAATGCAGGAAGTTAAATTTAATTATTTATTGCAAAAAAAAAGATAAAAACTCCTTTTACCAGCTCCTGAAGGATCTCCTCATCGGTCCCAGACCGAAAAGGCGAAGGGTTCTGGCGGGAGTGATCGTGTTATACGCCGCGCCCATTTGGGCGCCTGCCATGAAATTTAAACACTACGAGGGGATGCTGAAAGCCATAAACAGAAGGATGGCAATTCGCATCACATCAGCCTACAAAATGGTTCCTACCACGGCTGTACCAGCGATAGCAGCCGTCCCACCTATAAAGCTGAAGGTGGAGGAAAGAGAGCAGGAATACACGGCCAAGAGAACGGGCACTCGACCGAGCACCGTTCCCCTCATAGAGAAGTGGCAGACCGCATGAAATGCTTACGATGGATGGGCGAAGACCTTCATAAGAGACATCGGGAGATGGTGTAATAGGAAGCACGGTAAACTGGACTATTACATGACCCAGAACAGGACACGGAGTGTTCGTAAAGTATCTACACAAGATCGGGAAGGCACCGAACAACCAGTGCTGGTACTACAGTGAAGAAGACACAGCAGAACACACGATCTTCCTTTGCCCGAACTGGCGGGACGTGAGGGCGGAGGCGGCTCTTCGGTACGGGACAGATCTCACGAGGGAGAACATCTCGGAGGTCCTGCTCAGCGGTTCGGAGGGCTGGGACGCCGCCGCTTACATGATGGAAAGTAAGGCAAAGTTCGAGAAGAGTAAATAAAAAGCAGAACACATGGGAAATGACCTATATGCTCGGCTCTTGACGTATACACGAGGAGCCGTGACAAAAATAAATACCGAACAGCCGCGAAGGTTTTTGTGATTTCCATAAACCAGCGGCTGGGGAAAGACTTAAGACAGTGCGAAGCATCTGACGCCATGCCGAAAGGCGGATTTCTAGAAGCTAGCAGCTAACATGAGGATAAGGAGTTTTAGTTGGTAGGCGCTCGGTAGTGCACCTCCAGAGAGGCATCAATCCAACGAATCCAACACTTCCCGAGCATGGATACCCGGCACAGGAATGTCTTTTGAAGATTTCTCCAAACCTCAATAAAAAAGAAAGCCCCTGAAGGATCTGATAAATTGACCGTAAAAACCAATACAAAGCCAAACAAAAAAAATACGGTTATCATGAAGTACTGTAAAATTCGCTTATCGGATTTCAAGTCGAATATCGTAGTGACCTAACTGACTTCAATCACAAAGCTGGTGGCTTGTTGCACACACCAATAGTGAATGTGGCAATCTTGTGACTCAATTAGATTAACAAGTAATTTGTATTCAAGGTAGATTGGTCTTGGTACTAGTGTTTGCCATCTCAGATCGTACTCTAAGACACCCTATGTATAATCAACCAACACACATTGTGACACAGTGTGTTTATATACAATGTACTTAATTAATAGAAATAATTAATTGATTACTCAGATGTTCAGGAGAAGTATGTGATATAAAATGCCGCCCTTGGCGATCAATCTGCAAGATAATTAACAGCAAGTGCCGCTAGTTTTTCAGGGACTCCTGTCGGAGGTGATGGGCAACCCTATCGCTAGCTAACCTGATTAATTGAGGTCAAATGGGTAGGATCTTTCGTCAACTACGTCCAAATGCCTTAGAGGGTGGTACAGTGTACGCCTTTTTTCAAATCCCTCTACATCTTTTTTTCGTCGGCTAAACCTACTATCTAACTAATTTGTTGGTTAACAAAACTAAAAGACAATCGACCGTTCATAAGAAAATTGTTGACTTGCATTTCTTCGTCGAAGGCAAAAATAATTAAGAAAATGACGACCGGTTTTACGAAAATGTTCTCTTTTTTTTCACAAGAAAACACGAAAACAAAAGGCAATCGTTTTAAGATAAATTTCAACTAACAAGTGTAGTCCTGAGTGGCTGTGGAATCAAACATTTTAAATTAATTTATTATTTCAAATTGCAATAAAACTTTAAATAAATACGTAAACAAGAATTTATATGTCATTTGACAATCGATACTTGAGACTTAAAGTCCAAGCTAAATTCCTAACGAATTTCTCTACTTATTTCATAACAAGAAGAAAAACAAAAGCAAGACGATTTTCTTTGTAAGAAGACGAAAGACAAAAGACATTCGATCGATCTCACAGCTCAGTTCTCTACATTTTTGTTCATAAAAGGAAAAACAAAGAAATTACGATGAATTTCGTTCATGCATAACTATTATTCTTTTCTAGTGAAAGTCGATCAGAAAACAAAAGACGATCGATCAAACTTATTTCATAACAAGACGAAAAACAAAAACAATGATTTTCTTTATAAGAAGACGAAAAACAAAAGACAACAAATGCAACTTCCTACCTCATTGTAAAACAGAAAAACAAAAACAAGACGATTTTCTACATAAGAAGACGATTAACAGAAACAAAAGACAATCAGTCGCACAGCTTGATTCTATATTTTTTCTTCATAAAAAGAAAAACAAAGAAATTACGACGAATTTAGTTCGAATAATTGTTATTCTTTTCTTTTTGCACAGAATGTAGCTAAAGTCATCAAAAAGGAAAAAGCTGAAAACAAGAGATGATCGGGTGTCTAACTGACAAAAATTTAATCGGTTCTTCCGAAAGGACAAAACGACAAAAGAAAACATAAGAAAATTTCCGATTTCCATTTCTTCATTGAAAGTCAAAAGGTAAAATAAAAAAAGACGATCAGTTTAACGACAATTTCGATTGGTTGCTTCGTAACAATAGCCAAGAAGAAAAACAAAAAATACAATTTAAATTTATAATTAGAGTAGGCTATGAATTTTTATTTAGATTGGCAACCCTAACTGTTGATAGCTTAATTTGAATTTGAATTGTCAACGTGAGGCTTTTGAAAATATGAAACAGCGAGTTTAACAGTTAATGAATGTCAATAAACTGTCTTATTTCCTAGTGTTTCATTTGGATTCAAATGACTGTTTTATAGGCACTCCGCTTTTGCGGTTATGGCACTTTCAGTTTCTCAACAAATTGCTTCCAATTAACCTGCAAATCTCTCGGCAAAGACCACATTTTGGTCCACACACAGGATGTGAGAGAAACTCTGTTAAGAAGATGGCTATGTATAGGTGGTTCAAATTGTTGGGCTTCGTAATTTTACGAAATTCTTAACGTGCAGTAAATTGGCCATGATTTATGGGTTTAGATTATGCTGGCCGCACTTGGTTTTGTCGGCAGATATAACTTTGCCTTAGACGAGTGGTTTGAGCTGCAGACTTCCCTGAACACCGATAGCGTGTTTCGGACTTGCCAGAGAAATCGCCAAAAGGTAGAACTATTTTCCAAGAATACGCTGTATTTGAATTGCCCGATAGATATGAGGGGCAGTTAATTGACTCTGGTTGATTAAATCACAGTACGTGCAACCTACCCAACTTATTGAGATTCAAATGCAAATGCAAGTACTTTAACTAAAAAATTGGCCAAGCAATGCAAATACTGAACTTTACAAATTTTCTAGCCACGGATTGATAGCCAATTAAATTAATTCATACCACCAAGTATGTGAAGAAGAAATGCAAACTAATGCAAATTACCTATCCGCGTCCCGAGATTAGCGCAACACACTCACACACTTGTTAGAAAATACACTCGCGGCATACCCTCGCGTCACGAATGCTAAAGTATTCGAATTTTGTTTGTTTCATTGCCTTTTTTCTTAAGTCACTGGATTTTTGACCGTGCCGAAATAAAATGATTTAACTACAATTATTTAAAAAAAAGCGTGAACAACGGCAAAGCATTCAAAGGAAACTTGCCAAGTTAAAAATTCAAATGTTCGCTCGAAAGATTTCGATCTTTCTCTCCTCCGTTTTTGCTTTTCCCTTCGCACGTATTAATTAATTAAATCTCCTCCCTAGGCCTCCGAAACAAATTTTAAAAACCCCCCTGATCAATAACCGCTACTATAGCCCCGAAATGACATCTTCCCATCATTTCCTATACTTGTAAATTACGGAACCCCAATTAGCTTGTCAGATTTATGTACGGTCCTTACGTTTGTACATTTACCAAACAAAACAAATTCCTTTCCGACTTTCTAAAACTGACACGTCTCTAATACTTGAGCGTGACCAATTCATGCAAATATTTAAAACAGCGCAAACTAAAATTCCAAACTGACTGGTTTATTTTTAAGAATGCAATTTGGGCAGGGCACAAATGTTATAAATTTTTTTTAAGACTGTCGCGCTGTGGGTTCCTGCGTCTCCTAAAAGACCATCGTTGCCTGAACAAGGTCCCTTCCGGTGGCAATTCTACTCCTCGTAAAATTCCCCGTATCTGAACCTTGGTTTGCTATTTGCAATTAAACAAGCAACAACCCGATTTATTTTTAAAAGCAAATCTACGGCCGTTTCAAGACCATCCAAGAAACGTCAAGAAATTGAACTTGTCACAAAAATCTTGCAGCAAAATAGGCTTCAATCGAATTATTGCTGGCATGGTTTTTATTGAAATCGAATTTATTTGATCCCTAGATCGTCAGCATGAACGACTAGTACGAATATTTGAATAAAATTTAACAAATACTCTTAATACAATTCCTTTAATGCATGTATTAGATTAAAGATTGCACTAATATTTTGTGTTATTTAAACTAACCCATTAACTTCATATCTTCTTATTTTTTTGGCAATTTAACAAAGTAATGGTTCTGTCACGTTCGCTCGGAAATTTAATCGTAACGATTGAACTTATCGTTTTTGGAAATGGCACGTTCCTATATCGTCAGGGAAAAAAGCATAATTAACTGAGCATTTCGGAACCATATAAATACATCCGGCGAATTTCGTTAAGTCAGTTCACAAGTGATTCACAGGCAAAATGGTTAAGTTAGTTTTGGTTTGTGTATTAGCTGCCATTGCATTCACTGCAGTCAAGACGCAGTATGCTCCAGCTCCTCTCCCACCGCCACCACCACCACCACCCTCTCGTACATCAGGTAAAAATTTACGTAATTATTACTACAAGCTTATGCGATACTGACGCCACCAGATTGAAATTTGATCTAGCGTCAAACTAGCCACTCAATTTAGACTAAACCATTTAATTCCTCCTTCTCTTATGTATGAGCCTTCCAGGCTTGCACACTTTCAGTACTCATAACAACAGAAATTAGTAAAAATTGTAATTCGTTTTTTTTTCAGAATGTATAAGACTTGGTTATGACGCTGCCGTGATTACTGCGGAATGTCGCGACTTCGACGGAACAGAATGCGCCTTATTTTGCGTCCGCTCTGGTTATGGCACTGATTGCGTGCCGGAAAGTCAGTTTTGCTGTTGCAGACGACGAAGAAGTGTATATGGAGCTTACTAACTGTAGTAATTTAATCAATCAACGGCGAATCTTGTAATTTTTGACTACGACCTGTAAACAATGTTTAAATTTGATTCGAGGAAATAAACAATATAGCAAGCATATTTTTTTATTTCAAAAATTCGAGTGTGTTCCTTTGAATGGGGGTTATCAAAAACCTCCAGGAGAATCTTAAGATTAAAGCTAATATTATTTTGCTTTTCATTTACTTTAAAAATATAGTACATCTGTTTCTTACTAACTTTATTTTTGAACCTTATGAGTGAAAATTAAATCAAGGAAAGAAGTTTAAGAGCTGTAGATCATTACTTTTTGAGTTCTTTGTAGTTGACTATGGACATAAAAATTACTGTGCTTTAATTATGAAATAACCCTTGTATATTAAGTATTTTAAAAATTCTTTTCTGACTCTGCCTATTAGCTTTTTCGATTAAGTTTTTTTTTCCTAGTCATTGTTATTATTCTTTTGATCACAGTTCAGGTTGTCGAAGCGTATACAATCGATAAATTATTGGTGCATCATGAACCCATATGTACATGTTTGTTACACAGGATTTCTGTCGTATCAGTACTTGACTAGGATGATCTAAACAAACAGCAGCTTATACCGAAAATAATTTGCGGTTTGATCTCAATTTATGGTACACGAGTTGAACGCAAAAATTGAAATTTATTCGTTTATATTTACATGTATGTATGTATACAGGATGATCATCTGAATTCGACACTCTATCTCGACAACGAGAAACCACAAATAAATGGAATTTTGGAACTAGTAATCGGAAGTAATATTTGATAAGACAGCGACAGAGAATTTGACGTCTATTTGATTTCTTTTAAATAAAAACTTAATTTTGCACAAATTAAACGCAAAAATTGAAATCTATTCAAGACGGTTTTACATGTGTACTTACATATACAGAGCGAATACTTGAAGGAATAACTTTTTTTTTAATTAATACACTAATAAACTTTTTTCTTTTTAAGTACATAATATAATAATCTTGGCCTATGAGCTGAGCTTTAACAAAGTTTGATGGTTCCTTAGATATTTATGAATTAATTATTAAATTAATCTTGTGATTTACAATTTCATTGTAGAAAAAGCTAATCTTTCTTTAACGCTTCTTTGATAAAAACATTGAATAAAAATATCATAATTTATTTTCCTTCTTTTGTTTAATATGAAATAATATCCAATATCAGAGAGGCCACAAGCTCTGGACTTATTATATTTATTTTACAAATTTTTAAACTATACTGCGTGTTCCAGTAACTCTAATCACGTCTGTCAACTCATTTTTGAGAAATTTTTAATTATTTGAATTTTTACGAAGAGATAAATAATCAAATGGAAAAAAATACTTTTTTAAATTGATTTGACATCTTCCTCGTGAAGTTTATTAACTAATTCAATAAAACTACCTGATCAGGACCGTAGCCAGACTCAGGGGAGACTTATTGTAATGTAGGAGAGGCTCTATATACTTTTATTTATAAACAGTAATCCAACCCATTTCTCGTAAATTGGAGAAACACAATTTTAATACAAACATTTAATCTTGATGAAACAATTCGGTATAAGAATGGCCCGAAAAAATTTTTTTTTCTGTTATAATGGAATAATTTAGAGAAAATTACCTATATAGAACAATTCAGCATAAAAATAACCTAATTCGAACGATTTAGCATAAGAATGACGCTTCATAGAATTATTCAGCATAGAAATGATCTTCATGGAACGATTCAGTATAAAGTGACGTTCATGAAACGATTTTGTATAAAGAGGACCTTGGTAGAACGATCCAGCATAAGAAATACCTAAAAATATCTTTCCTCTGTTGTACTAGGAACGATTCAGCATAAGAATGACCTTGTCGAAACGATTCAGCATAGGAGTGACCTGAAATATTTCCCTATGCTTTAAAGGGCGATTCGTGTATTGATTCAGCATAAAACAATGACCTTGATGGAACGATTCAGCATAAAAAACTACCATGATGGAACGATTCAGCATAAAAGTGATCTTGATAGAATGATTCAGTATAAGAATGACTTGAAAATAATACTACTTTTTTATAGAAAGGAGGATCCAAGGAGTGACTCAACATAAGAACGGCCTGAAAATATTTTTCATCTGTTACATCTGGTATGATTTAGCGTAAGAATGTCCTTGATTCTGCATAAAAATGACCTTAATGGAACGATTCAGCATAAAAGTGATCTTGATAGAACGATTCAGTATAAGAATGACTTGAAAATAATTCTACTTTGTTATAGAGAGGATGATCCATGGAATGACTCAACATAAGAACGATCTGAAAATATTTTTCATCGTTACATCTGGTATGATTCAGCGTAAGAATGTCCTTGATAGAACGATTCAGCATAAAAAATAACCTCGATGGAACGATTCAGCATAAAAGTATTCTTCATAGAAAGATTCAGTATAAGAATGACTTGAAAATAATTCTACTTTGTTATAGAGAGGATGATCTATGGAATGATTCAACATAAGAACGACTTGAAAATAATTTCATCTGTTACATTCAGCATAAGGATGTCCTTGATGGAACGATTCAGCATAGGAGTGACCTGAAAATATTTTTGCAATGTTATTCACGGAATGATCCAATATCAAAATGAACTTGAACGATTTTGCATAAAAATAACCTGAAAATATTATTTTTGCAGTGATGATTCATGGAATGATCAGCATAAGAATGACGTCGGATTGAACAATCGAAAATCAATCGCGAAAAGAAGCACTTGAAAGCCGATCACAAAAGTAGAAAATAGAGAACAAAAGAGAATTGTGAAATAATACTAATGTGAAACAATAAAAAATTGATGAAAAACAACTCACAATGAAGAGAAACAATCGACAATCACTCATGAAGAAAATTAATTGATGAAGCAAAACAATTGACAATCATTCGCCGAAAGAAAAAAAATGAAAATCGTTCATAAAAATAGAACAAAAGAAAGTTGTGAAATAAACTGAAGTAAAAATTGACGAAAGAACAACTCACAAGGAAGAGAAACAATTGACAAGCACTCACGAAAAAAATTAATTGAAAATCATTCACTTATTAAAAAAAAATAATAATCGCTCATTAAATAACTAACAATAAGTAAAATGAAATAAAGGCAATAACGAAAAAACAACTTATAATAAAGAAAAACAATTGGAAATTGTTTATGAAAAAATACAACTGAGAATCGTCTGTAAAAAGAGTCTGCAGAAGAGGATCGTGAAATAAAGCTAAAGGAAAATGGTAATAAATTGATAGAAGAAAGTTTGACAATCGTTCATGAAGAAAAACAATTCGTAAAGGAAAACAATTAATAATTCACAAAGAAAAAGAAGTGACAGTCGTTAGAGAAGAAAATCAATTGACAATCGTTCGCGAAGAAAAATAATTGATAAAGCAAAACAATTAATAATCGAAGAAAAATAATTGACGGTTGTTAGTGAAAAAAAAAACAATTGACAATTGTCGGTGAAGAAAAACAATTGAAAAAGTTAAATTATGGGCGAATAAAACAGCAAAAAATAACGACCACAATAAAGAAAAATAATATTTTCATCTCTGGTCAGGGCAGCTTAGCCTCTCTTGGCGCTCCTCTAGCTACGGCCCTGGGCCTGATGTACCAATAATTTTGATATCTAACAATCATATTACTTTTTTAAATAAGAAAAAATCAACTGCTATTATACAGGCTGTCACTAAATACTTGGCCAAACTTTACCATTGTATTCTACTCTTCAAATTAGCAATAAAAATTCTTATAAACATTGCCCCGAAGTGATTCTTTAAAAAATTATAGTCACTTGAAATTTAAAAAATGGTAAAATGTGAAAATATTTTTTAATAGCAGTATACCTTGAATTTTTGATAGAATAACAAAGTCTAAACATTTAGCTTAAATAGTCACTGGAAGTAGAAAATAATTCACTAAGAGTTTCACTAGAAATAAGTGCCGAGAGAACCAAATTATATTTACACTTTTTTGAATAACAATAATTAAATAATTAAAGTAGATTCTGGTCCGGTGAAAATTGTATAATAAATTATTTTATCGGACACTTAAAATTGGGACTATCTCTCTACGTTTCACTCTCAATTGATAGCTTCGTCAGGAGTGATCAATCGATAGTGAAACGACAGTGCCAATTTGAAGTGTACGTTAAAATAATTTATTATAAAATAATTAAAAAGTGTGCTTAAGCGTACTACAATTGACAACACTGACCTAAGAATAAAATTTCAAAAGAAAACCTTAAAGTTAATGGTTTTTGCATAAAAATAAAACGATCGACCCTTTAACAATCGCAAGAATCAAAAAATAGTCGACGATTTGGACATTAAAAAAAATTAATTTTACGTCAGAAAACAAATTTAGAGCGATGACAAAAGAACGCCCGAATTCCAATCGAATTTCGACTTTCTTCTTTATGAAAAAATAACAGAACAAAAAACAATAAATAGTAAACAAATGTGAGAAACAAACGTTTTGGTCACGATTCAATTGTAAATAGAGAACCATTCGTTTTCACTTTTGAGTAAAAAAATAAATTAAGAGCTGATGGTTTTTGCATAAACAAAAGACGATCGATCCTTTAACAAACGCAAGGGTCAAAAAATAGTCGACGATTTGGACATTAAAAAAAATTAGTTTTACGTCAGAAAACTAATTTAGAACGATGACAAAAGAAGCTCGAATTCCAATCGAATTTCGACTTTCTTCTTTATGAAAAAAAATAACAGAACAAAAAAACAATCGATAGCAAACAAACATAAGAAACAAAAGTTTTGGTCACGATTCGGTTGTAAATAGAAAACCATTCTTTTTCACGTTTGAGTAAAAAAATAAATTAAGAGCTGATGGTTTTGCATAAACAAAAGACGATCGACCCTTTAACAAACGCAAGGATCAAAAAATAGTCGACGATTTGGACATTAAAAAACAATTAGTTTTACGTCAGAAAACAAATTTAGAACGATGACAAAAGAACGCCCGAATTCCAATCGAATTTCGACTTTCTTCTTTATGAAAAAATAACAGAACAAAAAACAATAAATAGTAAACAAATGTGAGAAACAAACGTTTTGGTCACGATTCGGTTGTAAAAAGAAAACCATTCGTTTTCACTTTTAAGTAAAAAAATAAATTAAGAAGATGTTCGAATTTCAATCGAATTTCGACTTTCTTCTTTATAAAAAAAAATAACAAAACAAAAGACGATTGATTGTTTAACAAATGCAAGAAGCAAAAGTTTTGTTCGACGATTTGGATGTAAAAAAAAACTTTTCGTTTTTACTTTTGACTCAAGAAAAATATTAAGAGCAATGAGAGAAGGCATTTGACATTTCAATCGAAATTCGATTTTTTTTTTTTTCATAAAAAAATAATTTAGAATAATTGCGTTATCTTTCTAAGAAAGACACAAAAAGTAAATAAATAAAGAAACAAAAGGAATCGAATAGCTTCGATTATTGTATCTTTTATTGTTCAAAAAAGTGCATCCGATCGTCATTCATTTGTTCTTCGTTTTCCACAAACTGCCAAAACCAATGTTTTTTTCATTCAGATATCACTACAAAATGACAAAATCAACTGTAATAATTATTTATTATAATGATTGTAATGGTTTAGTTAAAATTAATTTCAAATGAAATCAATTAGATTTGTTATTAAGCCGATCATGAAATCACTAGATTTTCGACAAGCCTGAACTCACTAAAAATTGTCCGAAATCAACATAAAATCATCAAAATCAATGACAAAATCACCAAATTGACAAAATTGATCGTTAATGCGTACAAATTTATTAAATCTCTTCTATTTGTTCATAAAACAGTAAAAGTCACTAAAAAAATTTGAAATATATTTTACCTGAATGTGTACTAGAATCTTTTGGGGGTACTAGGTATGGTACTGCAAGTAGTACCAAATGTACCATTATAACAAATCTGTTTAAGACTAATAGATTTAATTAAATTAGCGCAATTTTATTTTTAACAATATTTATATAATTATAAATTATCATAAATCATAATTATAATATATTAACAGACAAATTAAAAATTCCACAAATCTCAACGCTTCGTCTCCCGATACCGAAACGTTGATAATTGTATACTTTTTAAACTGTCAAGTTATAACGAAATTGTTATACAAATATTTACATGATTTGTCTGTTCTATTTTTTATTGAAACCAAAATTATCTTCTACATTTTAATAAACTAGTAACTAGTCATCTCCATACAAAATTTATGGATTCTTTAATTACTTGCCAAATTATATCACGTGCTCCTCGTGTGTAATTACGATAGGTCGATAAGTGATAATGTTATCTACCAATTATCCCTTCCGCCTTTGCCCACCAATTAAACATCCATATGTACATATTTTACTAGGGATACACAGATTAATTTTGATTGCACGCGACTTTATCGCTAAGATCAGACGCACATTAATTTCGGCAACGTGAAAAAATGAGCGTCGACTTCATCCGCCGGTATGTCCTGCCTCTCTCTGCCGATATTGAAATTATCCTCATTAACTCGTCCACAATAGTAAGTTAAGAACGTTTTCGACTGACTGCTCCAGAGCTTTCAGAGAGTATCTCCATCGCGATGGAGATATCGCCTATTATTAAAACATCTTGGGGATGCTTTGAAAGTACTCTGGAGCAGTCAGTCGAAATTTGACATAGTTTTTAAACTTGGTTTTAGTATCAACGTTATCCTAAAGGGATCCCAGAAGCTTCTTTAAAGTATTTGACGACACGGGAACGTTCAATATTTTTTTCTATTTATCTGGTGTTGTATATAATCGTGCTTTGCGGAAATGTGGCTGCCATTTATGTTACTTCTAAAAGGTACAATAATTTAATTTTTTTATTCTATTCATCTGTTTTTTTTTTATTGATAGGAAACATCGATACATCCAAAAGACTTTCATAATATCACTGGCATCAAGTGATCTTATATTGGCCACCGCATACACTATCAATTGTTTGGAAACGTTTTCACATCCCCTTGTGAATTGGGTTAGTATAATCTCAAGTTTTTTTTTTAAGGAATTATGTCAGTGTGTTGCTTACAGACGATGGGTTCTTTTATGTGCTCGTTTATACCGTTTTTGCAAATTTTTGGCGTAATTGCGAGTTCTGCTGCGTTAGTAGCCATCGCACTGGATCGCTACCGTAACGTTGTTCATGCTACGAAACAGAGATGGAATCCAAATATTTGGTATTGTCTTGGAGGTGTGGCCGTTCTTTGGGGAATATGTGGAGGTAACAATATATATTTTCTTGTTGCGTAACAAACATTTTATGTTAAATCACTAAATGACTCAAGTTCGGTAATACCCTATACATGCGATATCGCGTTACCGCACCTATAGGGTAATACCATACTCGAGTCGTTTATTAAAAATCCACGTAAGTACTTTTATGAGTAAGGTAAACTTGATTGATTTGATCTTTCTAGGTCTTTCTTATCCCATATCGACCTTCTTCGTTTTGAAATCGCTGCAAGTGATTTTCTTCGACGAAACAGGCATTTACTTATACGCGGAAACTATGTACCTCTGCATTTCAGATCGAAAAGACGATTTAATGATCTACTACATCTGCGTGGCGATCACAATATTTCTACCACTCCTGCTAATATTTTTGTGGCTCTACTACAACATCGCCAAATTAATTTGGGTGAATCGGAAGCCCCTGTCCTTGAAGTTCCAGAAAAAGAACGAGAGTTCCACGACGATGGAAACATCCTCGTCGCAACTAAAAACAGACGTCAGCAACAACAAAAACAAGGTAATGACCAAACAGCAAATGCTAATGAAGGCAGCTTGCGCGAGGAATAAAAACATACACGTGGAACGTAAGATCCGCACCTTCAAAATCATAATCTTCTTAATGCTGGCTTTCCTGTTGTGCCGTTTGCCTTACTGGATCTTCAACATCATGAAGCTAACGAACACGTATAATGAACATAGGCATTGGATATTGACTTACGCTTTTAATAGCCTCGCGATCGTCAGTTGCGCCTTAGATCCGTTCCTCTACACTTTCCTGAATCAGACCGTAGAGAAACTTACAAAAATTCGGAACGTCCTCAACGATTTTATGTGCAAGGTCTGCTGCTGTTGCTTTTCCAACACGGAATTTGAGGAATTTGAAAAAGAGAACCCCTTCGTCGTCGAAAACTGCGAGAAAAAACCATCGAGAACTGGAAGTCCAAGCTCAAGCAGAAATTCCAGAGTCAAATTTGAAGACCACGCTGTAGTACCAAATTACTCCCACCACGAGGTCAAGAAAACTCAAGAATGTTACAAAGACGTTAAAAAATATTAAGCCAGAAAAGTATTCGTTGTGTATACCTGCTTTATTGTGATATTTATCTTATGTACTATACAATAAAATGCTTTATTCTACCTCTTTATTCAAGTCGATTTTGTTTCTGTGGATCCACTTGTCGAAATCTTGCTTGGAACTGTCGATTAGGCTGTGTAACTTTTCACCGGATTGGGTGGTTGCTTCGTACTTCAAGACGTCTTTAGCTTCGATTATACTCTGGTTGGCTTCTTTCAGTAGTTTGAATAAATCTCGCTTAATACCGATGTCCCATTTTCTTTTTACGTAGATTATATTTGCTAGGTGTAATTCATGTAATAAAACACCTGTGTATAAGCACAATCTGAAAGAAATTACAAAAAACAAAATTAGTACTATTTAGAACAAATAACATACCAAAAATTAATAATTTGCAGGAGAAAAATGCGAAAGTAGGTACATACAGGGTCTTACAGGGTGTACACGTGACCATGCTGTGATTTCAGAATAGTTGCAAATAGGTGAAGACACATTGTAACATAGACTTTCCATTAGTGTTTGGTAATGCTAACATCAGAGTTCTGATATTTTGGTCATTGCCATGGCTACATAATGAATGCACAATATTCATTGGTCCTCATATATCGTGAGCATGGCAATGCCCGAAAACTCTGGCTATCAATAAAACGCTTACTCGTGATTGCATGGCGTAGGGAACTCTCAAAAATCAGTAAAGGGGAGAAATATAGAACATAAGTACAATATATAATTAATTGATAGACGGCTAAGGATTCATATAATCCTTGACGTTTGGGAATCGACCAATAGAATTGCATTAAGATTGGCCCTAGGCACCAAACCACCATGTATCAACACGATACTCGTAAAATGCACGAAACCGATACCCTATTGCTAAATTTCGTTTTGGAGCTAACCAATTAGAAAGCACTTTGATTTCATTCCAAAATGATGTACTTCTAGAAAAGTCTGCTTATAGAGTAGACCAGGCAATAGAATTTGTGACAAGAACAAATAGCCTTTAAGTTAAATTAAGAACAAATAGTTCTATCCATCTCACTTTTCTTTTTTTTTTGTAGAAGAGTGGCAAAGCAATATGTTGAGACGAGGCATTAGACGTGAAAATTATTAATAAAATCTTACCTTGCATTTCCAGGATCAATTTTTTTCGTAATATCCACCATTTCCCTGCACATTTTCGTTTTCCGAATCAACTGGTCGTCACTAATTTGATTTGGCAAGTAACCCTGTTGGTACCCATACAATTGCACGAGGGAGTGTTTGATGGAGAAGCAATGGTAATGGTTTGGATGTAGAAAAGTCAACAGTTTGCTCAGTAAGTTCTCCAGGTCTCTGATGGTTGGATTTGATAGCTGCACGTGATCAACATCGTCCCCTATTTGATTGATCAAATAAGATGCTTCGGCGTTGGATATTTGAACTTCACATTTATCACAGGCCCAATCGGTAGTATCATTCAAAGGATTGATGGGCAATTGGGTGCCTCCACATTGTGTCAATTCAGTTCCTATACACCGGAGGGCGCTTAAATAAGTGCCCAGTTCCGTTTTGTCGGAGCAACGCTGGCACGTGCAAGAGAAGTATTTGGTTTCTTTCAAGTGCTCTCTTCTAGCTTGGGTGCCCCAAAGGGCGTGTGTATACATGGTGCTGAAGTGCTCGCCCTTTTTGATAGGCAAAGCTGCTCGCACGGTAATTTTGTAATTCGTGCTTTCATCCCCAAAGTTGTAGGTGGTGTTCGGGATGCAATTGTGCTCCAATAAGCACGCCGTTGGATACAAAGCGGAAACCTCTGCATCTTGGTTTATTTCCAAACTATTCACGTCGATGATACCACAGATTTGATGTAGGGTTTCTCTTGATACGTCGGGTAAAATCGGGGTGTCCTTTTCTGCTTCTAGTAATTTCAAAGGTCTGAGGAAATTTTCTTCGAGGTAATCAACTAGCTTTTCATCTATTTCCCTGAAAATTATTGACTTTATAAAATAGTGATTTTTGTTCACTGGTATTTCTTAGCTTCTGAATTAGAATCGCGTTGATCTTCAGAAGTACCATGACTGTTGCAACGCAGGAAGCCAAGAAATACCATAAATATATAAAACAAAATCGTACTTGTAAATCTCAGTTTCTTTCCCACGTTTTTCCATGTGAGCTTCCATTTGAAGAAACTGCATCCATTTTTTAATTCCTCTCCTCTGGATCAAGAGGCAACGTATCGCAAGAAGGGTATCTTGCCTGAAATCTCATGGTATTACTTTACCACATTTTTATAGACCTCGTATACTACCTATAGTATTCGTGAAGACCATCCAAAGCTCTGTGTCGACGCAACTGGAGTATGTAACATTCCCAGCCATGTCTTGCCGGATCTTTCAAACCACTGCACTCTGTGTGGCAGATTGGCCAATCGCAACCCTCGCATCGAGGTGCTTCGTCAGCCAGGATTAATCTAAAATAATTTGCATTATAAGTCAAGGAAGAGGTTGATTGATTACAAAAAAGAGCCTGACCTGCAACAACCCGGACACGGAACGGGTCCCTCTTCGACCATGTGTGGACGAGGACCTGTGACAATGGGTAGTTCTGAAATTATTATATCTCCCACTTGTAGATCCCGTTTTGCAATCAGGCATTTTCCCATTCCTTGAACTGTTTCAATCTGAAGCAAAATTGATTTTTACATTTTTACATTTCCGAAATCGTATAATGTAGCTAAAAATAATCAGAAACTCTAGATAATCAGAAAGCTTATTCAACTTTTAGCTTTTCTAGAAATTTTTCAAATTTAAAACGATTTTTCTTAAAAGAGTGTTGTAAGAAACCGAAATTCTAAACAAGAATATATTATTTATAAGAAGAAACCTACGTTATGGACAATTGCACATATATCGGTGAAAATATTTCGCTTGGAAGCTATGCGCAGGCTAGAAACTTTTTTAATATGAATGTTACGGGTGATGTCATTTTACCCCCCTCGGGAGATGCCGGAGAGTTTATTTAAACACTGTGATCTCAAAGAAGAGTCAGTACCTGTCTTAATTCGTATCAGAAGGGCGGCCACCAAAAATCAATTTATCTGCTTAGAATTTCGATATGAACAAGAGTTTCAAGTTTTAAATGTGATACAGAATACCGCTTCTTCTCTCTTCGAATTAGTTTTGATTGTATTGTTAATATTTTCATTTTGAATTTTGAATATTTGGACTTTCTTTTTGATATTGTTTTACCTTTATGAATTTATTTAATTTTACATTGATTTAATTTAAAGAATTCAGTATTTTCTTGAATACAAAAATTCGTAGCGTAGTAAGTGGCCAAAATTTCATTCCATATAAAAATAGGCTGAGAGCGATTCCTGGCTACCTAAACCTCAATTCAGAAACTCATAAATATAGGAATTTCGATTTAGATATTTTAAGGTTTGAAAAAAATTTGATAAAAAGAGGAAAGAAATTAATTTCTTCTTTTTTGTGTAATGTTTTGCATGAAGTCAGAGATTTTGGACACTCCTCCTCACCTAAAGAAAAGTAAGCCGAGTCCTGATGAAATCAACAATCTGGAAAGTATAGGTTTCTTTGATCATTTCCATTCAACATCGTCCTACCGTTACCCCAGTATTTTTAAAAGATATGGATAATATTAATTACATTCTGAATTTAGGTGGTTCACAGGTTTGGACATTTGCTTTCGTACCCAAAGGCATTGTTTCAAATTCCAAGCGGGTGGTCGGCTTTTCAGTTGTAGATGAAAACCCAAAAACATGCCTTCTTCTCAGATAAGAAGTAAAACCATAGGTCCCAATATGTTGTTTGGCATATCAAAATCTCTACCGGAGTGGAATTCCTTCGAGTTCAGCTAAATTCTAGTTGGTAGACATAACTTTAGCAGTTTATGCCTAGAGTTACAGGACAACAAAAAACATTTTTGGGAAATTATGTACCATTTGAAGAGGATCGTTTTGGTCTAGGTATTGACGTTCTAACAAAATCATTTTAGTTCACATGTTCGTATTTTCAAAATGATAAGTTAATAAAGTCATTGTCGTAGTACCATTGGCTTTTAATGTCTCGGATGGGGTAACAAGGTCATCTTAGTGACATCAAATCAGGTATTCGCATAAATCTTTTCTCGAGGATCTCAAAATTCGTGGACGATCTAAAGTCGCCAGCATTCTGCTTCCTCTCTGCTATTCTAGTCACGATGTAAAGGCACGAGTCCATTCATTCTAGCTTCTATAAGTAGGGTCTCTTAGCTTGATCCTTCAAAATTCATTTCTCAAGCTGGTCCGTATGAATGCCAGACTAACTATTCTATAAATGCACGTATTTGTGCAATGACGTGTGAAATGATTTCAACCCAAATGACCAATTTTGCTTTCCTAGAAATGACAACATTGAGAAAAGCCAGGTCGCTGTTTCAAATTGACGTGTATTTGTCAGCGAGGGCATTACATTAGGTTTGTTCATAGTGCAGTTTGCAACTAGTTTGGAACCGTCGGAACCAGTCGCCTATTGAAGTAATGATCAATTTCGACAGTTGCATTAGATGCAAAACGTTCATTGGTGCATATTTCTAAACAAGTTAGAATTGTTCTATGAACAGACGTATTGTATTGTTACCAACAGAGTACAATACGTTGCCTATACAACGGGGTCACGTGGATTGAAATCATTTCTGATGTCCCTGTATATGCAACGTGTTTCATTTCTTTAGAGTACACTGTATAACTATGATACGGATTATTTGGTTTGAATAATAATTATCTAATTGTATAAATGAACGTCATCAAGTGACTTTGTATAAATTTTTAGAGTAGCTTTCCAATTATCGAATAGTGTGCACACACACAAGTCTGAAGTCCGTCAGTCTGTATGTTTTCTATCCTAAAAATACATGTGCTAAATAATTTACGATCTTACTTGAAATTTGGCACACATACATTCCATTGTTAGCGGATTCTTTTCTAGAAAATTACTAAGTTTAAATTTTAATAAAATATTTTATTACTTCCAGTTATCTAACAAATTAAAACATATTCTATGTAAAATATAAATAACGTTGTTAAATAAATTGTAGATTAAAAATAAATGTTAAATTATGTAGCAAGTGAATATATATTAAACATATTTTCATATATTCATTGGAAAGGAGTTATTGAAGAAACACTAGTGGGTACTACACCCTGTAAGTAGATATGTATAATACTTAATAAGCACTTCTGTTTATAACTATAGCGAAGTGGCGAATTTTAGTCACATATGAATAGCAGTTTTTAACTGTACGTTTTTATGTTATATTTTTCAAAAGAGTTTTTGAATTATCTAAACAGATTTTCGAAAAAAAAAATTCTTCTTTTTTAATAGAACAAAAATAGAGTATTATTTTTACCTCGTAAGCTCTGCAATCATTCTTGTGGGTGGTTTTCCAGTGTTGCACTTGGTGCTCCTTTGAACAGTACGCGACAGCCTTACAAGCAGAGCACTTAAGCTCCGCCGGTTTTTCGCACTGGGCACACACGTTTTCCGACATATTTTTTTTCGACGAAGAAAAGCAAAAAAATTCACGATCGGACACCCAACATTCGCCTACTAAGTATATGTAAAAGCGCGGAAGAGCAGATGAGCCGAGTTTCAATTAACTTCGTTTTATAAATAACCACGGAATGCTAGTGCTACTTGGCACTGTACCAGGCTTTGCTCACGCTGGAACTGAAATATAAAAGACAGTCATCGGTGTTGCTTACGCTCTTTGCTGTTGACGACGAATGGGAAAAAATTTTGCTGACGTGGATCATTTGAGCTGAGAGCTTAGCGAAGCTCTCCCGCGTTTTTAGTTTCGTTCCTCCAATTTTGTTCTTCTTTTCTCTTCTAATCAAGGTCATCAGATGTCAGCCTACGCAGCTGATATAAACAAACCATTAAAGGCAAACAAGCAAGAAGTTTGTAATAGGAGCCAAAAAAATAAGTGAAGCGAAATTAAAGCAAAAGTCAAAGAAGAGATGAAAGCAAAAAATTTTTCAAATCTCACTTTGCTTTCTTTCTATATTTGAATAAGTTTTTGCTTTCATCTCTTCTTTGACTTTTGCTTTAATTTCGCTTCACTTAATTTTTTGGCTCCTATTACTAACTTCTTGCTTATTTGCCTTTAATGGTATGTTTATATCAGCTGCGTAGGCTAACACCTGATGACCTTGATTAGAAGAGAAAAGAAGAACAAAATTGGAGGAACGAAACAAAAAACGCGGGAGAGCTTCGCTAAGCTCTCAGCTTAAATGATCCACGACAGCAAAATTTTTTCCCATTCGTCGTCAACAGCAAAGAGCGTAAGTTTCGTTAGTTAGTTTCGTTCCCCCAATTTTGTTCTTCTTTCTCTTCTAATCAAGATCATCAGATGTCAGCCTACGCATACCATTAAAGGCAAAACAAGCAAGAAGTTTGTAATAGGAGCCAAAAAAATAAGTGAAGCGAAATTAAAGCAAAAGTCAAAGAAGGGATGAAAGCAAAAACTTATTCAAATGCAGAAAGAAAGCAACGTGAGATTTGAAAAAGTTGAAGATTTAAAAGCATATCATCACGATTAAAAGAATTAAAAACAATACTAGACAAGAATAAATAAAGATGAAGTACGATATGCTGAGATTTTGACCTCAAAATTTCAAATATCTCAAAGTGATGGCTCTTTTGCCAAAAGAATCAGTTTATTTTCCTCTACGGCAGAGTGGCTTAACCTATTCGAAACCCATATTAATTCTCAAAACTGATAGCTTTTGACCATGGTACTTTGTGTTCCTGCATTATTTCTGACAAAGGGGCGCACAAGTTTTTTTCCCTTTATGTTAGAACAGCTTAGCCTGTTAGAAATTTATTACAAATCGCCAAGATTGATAACTTTTGAAAAAGAACATTTTGGTCAAATCTAATCTACCGAGTTCTTTTCAAGGTGGTGCTTTTCCACTTCACTTTTCAATAGCCAAATTAATCTTCGAAATGAATAACGTTTAAAAAAGAAATTCTTCCACGAAGTCATTCTATTTCTATGGAAAATCTAGCTTTCTCCAAATAATGAAAGAGCTGGAATATAACCTTGGTAGTCATCTCAGTTATCTACCAGTTTATGGTACGTCCAATTTCAAAGCGAGCTTTTGGTCAGGGATTCTTGCATTCTTAGAAAAATTAAGTTTGTGCCCTTTTGTAGCAATTGGAATTCACGAATTTGAATGTTTCTCTTCAAGCCAGAATAGGTCTGTTAGAAATGTGCCAAACGAAACCCCGTTACTCGTGTATTACGTATATGGTGGATGTCTGCGAACTTTTTTTATGTGCTTCTGTAACAGAAAAATTCCAATTAGTTACAAATAGGGTGTGCGAGTTTTGAACAATTTTTTTTTAAGATGTAACTATCCGCATGAAACGGTTCCAGGTGTCTTCAGTTCGCTTGAAGGTCAGGTAAGTCCCTCCACGTCGATCACTTTGTAATAATGTTTTCTTTACCAAATTTGAAATTAACTCTTCTGTGCGTTATCAAACAAAATTTGTCAAAATTCTTACAGCGTTTATTATTCTATTTTTCTGTAAGGAATCTGCTGTATAATTTATAGCCCTAATACTAAGGGCATACGGTGTAACATAAACATTGTTCATGTTCCGAAATTAATAGACTTTTATGAATATTTAATTTATTCAGATGTTTACCAGCAGAATTTATTTATATACAATTGAAACCAGAATACATTTTTTACCAGCAGAATTTATTTATATACAATTGAAACCAGAATACATTTTTTTGGTAAACAATGTGTAAAAATAGATTAAATCTGCGCGCGACTGCAAGCCTCAAACGAAAACAACTTCATCAAAATATTTTTATCTGAATTTACTGAAGCTTCCACTTACTGTACTGAAGACACTGTGCTGTCGGTAAGTTCATTTTCGGTCAATTTAATTTTTATTCTTTTGCTGTTTTCATGCTTACTTGTCCTATTTACTTCTTACGTATTATACTTTTCTAATGCAATAAATCATTTTATTTTTGTTAATTAAAATAAATACTAGATGCTTCCCCACTTCTACCTATTCTCTTCATTATTTTACTGTTTCATTATTCATAAGAAGAGCTTGAAAGATAAATCACGTTTTGCATGCGCATTCTAATAAATAAAATAAATTTATGTTAGTTTATGTAATTTCCTAGTTTAGAAATGATTTATATAAACCAATATTAATTAATTAAAAAATTACTAAACAACCTACATTAATCATTTTTCCTGAAACTGAGAGCTTTCAAAGTAAGTTTATGATTTTCTTGATTTTATCAACGTTTTACGATGCGTTCAGTAGACTAATAATATAATCGTCTTGTTCAGTAATGCATTACTTAACATTCAACACCAAAGGAATTTAATGCATCACCAAGTCGTTCTACTATACAGGGTGTTAGGTTATTGCTTGGACAAATTAAAACTGTAAATAAAGGGTGTCATATGGGATCAGAAAGTACTCAAACATGCCGGATTTTCGGTACATTTTGAAAAAATGCAAAAAAAGCGAACTATTGAGAACCGCTGATAGTATTTACGGAGCCAGCGCCGATTGAAGAAGATGTTCGAAATTCATGCTGTCAGCTCGAATGCATGCATCAACACGACTGTAAAACTGCCCGCACAGGGAAAAAGAGCGCCGGCGATATCTACGCTCTGCAGCACGTGCATTGCACCTACATTCGCCATACGTCAGAATAATATCAACAAGTTCGTAATTTGTGTATGCATTCATTTTGTCCCCGACCTGCACACTCCGAAATATGTTAAGACACTGAACGTGCGTTATTTGCTTGTCACAAAATAATAAACCATCTGGGAATTTATAGCAAGGGGATCGCCCGCCCGGATGGCGTTCGGCACATGGGTGTAACAGTAGATAAGACAATCAGTGGTTTCGAAACAATTTTTATCGATTTTTGTTTGAATTTTTTCCGGGAAAACGAAAGCCGGAACACCCTCGAATGTAAAGGCTTTTTTACTGTACAGAGTGTTCTCCATAGGTGGTTTGCAGGTGTCCAGTCAATTACCTAACACCCTGTATAAAGACCAACATTATATCTAAAGAGTTATTTAGTTTCTGGAGAAGCTAGCAGTATACGCAACGAAATGTTGAACACACCAACTTCTCAACAATGAAAACAAATTTATACAATTTTGGCCCAAATTAAGCAATTTATATTTCTTATAATAAGCGGCATCTTCGTGTCATTAATAATATTAAATCATGATCCTCGAAGCTTCTAGAATAGGCAACCCATTAATCAAATCTCTTATTGTACTAAAAGGATAAAAGTAGAATGTGTTGCCTATTCTCTAATTTAATGGGGTCGCGATTTACAATGGGCACCCTGTATATTTCTAAAATATTGTTAAATCAAATTAATTTTCACAGAAATAATGTTTGAAGATGATACTTCAACTTGCCTTGCCTGGAAAGAAGGGCAAAGCACCGTATATGCCCCAATCAAAATTGAAGAGAACGACGATCTTGGCCGGTATTTAATTGCAACCAGAGACATCAAAGAAGGGGAAAAGATCATGCAAGTGAGCCCCTTGATTTTGGCCCCGAAAGCCGTGAGTTTCCCACTCTGCTTGGCCTGTCATAAAAAATTGAACGCGGAAAACAACTTCTACAAATGCAGCAAATGCGAATGGCCTTTGTGCAATGCGGAATGTGAGAAGAATTTGAACTTCCATTTCGACGAATGCAAAGTCCTTGCGCCAAGTCCCTTCAGACCTAAAGTCAGTAACGACTTTATAAAGCAGAGCTGCTATTCGATTATTGCCCCATTACGTGCGCTGCTCCTAAAACGAAAATTTCCAGACAAATTTGCTGCGTTAATAGACATGCAGAGCCACTTAAATTTTAACTCCTCAAATATCACTTCGTACCAAATGTTAAAAAGAAGTCTGGTGCCTTTTATGAAGACAACATTAAAAATGGATACAACAGAAAGTGAACTGTTGAAGATTGTTTCCATTTTCGATGTTAATTCTTTTGATGTTAGAGATGCTCAGAGGTCAATTGAATTAAGAGGTCTTTACCCAACCGTGTCCTTAATGGCGCACGATTGCAAACAAAACACGAAACATGTATTCAACGATGAAGACTTTGGTTTAACCGTTTATGCTATAGTGCCTATAGCCCAGGGTGAAATTATAACAACGACATACACGCAATCGCTTTGGGGAACTGTGGCTCGTTTGACTCATTTAAGACAATCCAAAAATTTCGATTGTACTTGCAAAAGATGCGCAGATCCAACTGAGTTCGGCACTTACATCGGCTCCATGTACTGCTCGGAGTGTAAGGCAACCAATGATTCAGAAAATTGCCCCAAAATAATCAGCACAGATCCATTGGATGCAACGGCCGAATGGAAATGTGAAACTTGCGACTATGTCACCGAGGCTGAGGAACTAACGTGGATGGATGATGCCATAAAATTTGAGTTGAAGCAACTGGATAAAAAAGGTCCTGGCGATTTGGAGAAGTTTCTGGTGAAATATGAGAAGGTTCTGCACCCTAGTAATAGTCACGTTCTAGAAGCGAAATACGCATTGAGTCAAATGTATGGCAAGGTGGAAGGTTTTCTTTTGAAAGGTAATATAATTTTTTATACCTTACTGCTTTCCATTAGTTTAAAGAGATTAGTGATTTCACCTTGTTTATTGGCTAATATTATTTCTCTTACTTGTTAATGGTTAATCACGATCAGAGTATTTACATTTACATTATTAAATATTATCAACAAATTGGTCATTTCTTGCCTTTTCGCAGCCTCAGGAGTAAAAAGAAATTATAAAGGAAGATGGGTAAGTCCAAATTAATAACTCAGAAACATTTTTGTTTTTCGACACTAAAATAAAATTGTGTTTTTGTACTGTAAGTATACAATGTCTGGCATATTCAGTGTCAGTGGTTCTCAATCGCTTGCTATTGATAAATAACTATTCGATTGAAGAGGAGTTCTTCAAGTAACCTTTGAATTTTTTCGTACCATTGTGAATCAGGTTTTGAATTAGAAAACTTTCATGGCGTGAGCCATCGTTAAACAAAAATGGTGTTCATGTTTAGTCCAAACAGCAGCTAATTCGTAATAACTTCACTGAGAGGGGAACTTAATTAAAAGAATTAAGTCACACAATAAACCAAAAAAGTTAAGCTACTGTTTGACAACTGTCATGTATCAAACGACAGTCGGTTCAGGAAGCTCTGACTTCTCTTATCAACAAATAAAAATCCAACTTGATGAAATTTTCAATTGAACATGCGTTGAAGCATTGCCAGGACTACGCAATGAGTGGGCACTTTTCATTGGTCCTCGAATTGCGTAACCAAGGCAACGCTCCAAAATATTTTAAGTCTTGTAAAAATTATCTCACATTGAATAACAGTTTGAGAACCCCTGAATTTGTCTTGATTTTGATTATCTTTTTATGTAAGTAATAATGATTCTAATTAGGTGTTTAATCGGTAAATGACTGAGATGATTACTAGACATTATGTCTTTACTGAGATTGTGTACAGTTTTGTTTCTATTTTTAGACTTTAGGTGATTTTTGATTTTGTATTTTGAACTAACACTGACGGAGAGAAAAACTGTGACCATTTCTCAAAACTATCAATACATATTTCAAAAGTATTGCTAAGAAAATTCTGTCGTTAATTTTATTTATAAATTTTCGATAACTAATATCATAACAAGACTGGCTCTCTCCATGTCATTCTTTACTCTGCGGAGTTTTCATAAAAGTTTACATTTTCTAATATTAAAAAAAGAACAAGCACAAGATGTAAGGAAAGTAAGAAATTGTCAACTAACTTCCTCCCTCAGTATACACGAATGCTAGAGGAAGGTTTTTTTTTCAACTCAATGACGCAAAAGTGAAACTTTCAAGAGTTGTTATTCTTGCTCACAATTTTTTGTTTCAGTAAAAGTTTCGTTTTAGAATTATCAGACGAACTGCTATCCAGAAAAATAGATCTGTGTCGTGAATTACTGAAAATCGCCGACGTCATAGAACCTGGCCTGACGAAATTTCGCGGCTGCTTACTGTACGATCTTCAAGCCGCCTTGGTAATTCAAACCGAGAGGCAGTGCCAGAGTGGACTAATTACTAAGGAAACTGCTGATGTAAGTCACATAAAAGCATTGAAGCAAAAATTCAATCGTTAAATAACAACTGCAGAGCAATTATTTTTATGCAAATTTGAAATTTATTTAATCTTATGGTATTTAGAATTGAATACTATTTCTGAACGTTTCTACATGCACACACAACCTCGATACATTATTTCTGAACGCATCCATGATTAATTTGTGCTCAATTAAAATATCCATTTTTAATAAACGTAATCAGCATTGAATTTAGGTTGCTTTTGACAAATAAAATGAAATACGCAGTGCTTTTATGAAGTATACTTTCAGAAAACTTTACTGGAAGCAAGTAATATACTACAGGAATCTGCAAGAATTTTAGAGTCGGAACCAAGCATGAAAGATCTGATCCAGTTGTCGGAGAATTAAATCTAAAAAGCAAATACTAATATTGAAGAGATTTTTGTTTCAGGATTGTAATTTTGAAAATAAAATAAATCGAGTATGAAAAAGTTGTTTGTTATTTCAACTATTGCTACTATAAAAAAAAGTAATTTATTGAAGCGTAATGATTATTTTAATGATTTCACATACTAAAGGGCAATAATATTTATTTAAATTTGAGCGATCGGTACGCAATCTGTATTTTCTCAAGAAATCGACAGGGCGACATCTATGATCTTATTCCCTAAACATGTTTTCATCGACACTCAGTTGATAAGACCGTTTCTTTATGTGTAGTGTGATGTGATTGACACTGTTAGAATTTTCTTAGTATAATTGCAACTGATTATTTACAATTATCATACAAGGTATGTAGATAAATAATACTATATTAAGTAGTGTTTACCTGAGAAACTTTGTACACGCATACCCCCTGTTATAAGCTTGAGATGGAGCTCCTTTAACCATAAGGTTTCAGGTCAACAATTAACACGGTTGTACTTAGAAAATAAATTGTTTTTATAAATAAATATCGGATGCTTCACGTTTCTTATCGATCCCCTTGCGTGATACTATGGATCTCATTAATGTGCAAGCAATTTTAAGTTATATTTACATTGATATCCGATAATTATTTCCCTCGTGCCTGACGTACAGTCCGAGTCAAAAACATGTCATAATACAAATTTTCTTCGGCGGGGCAGTGCTATTTTCATGATCTTCTGACCCTTTTAAACGAAAACATTATGCCTTTGTTAATATCTGAGTGAGGAATCTAGCATCGCAATAGCTACACTTGCTGCAATGAGCACTTGTAACCTTTACAGACTCTTATCAGAATGAAATAATCATAACCTCAAAATCTAATGCAGACATTTTAACGGTATTTTATAACTGTTTCGACAGTGGCTCTGTAATTTTTTTGTGCTAGACGACTTCGTGTTTCACGGTTTAATTTTCGGGTTAATTTGCGTTTCAAATCGTATTGATTTTCAGTTTGCAAATAATGCGTTATTTATTGAAATAACAGAATAAGTTCTGTTGTTACTAACTGCATAATTCAAAATAAACGCTTATAAATTAAAACTTGTTACCAACATTAAAACAAAAGAATTACTTTTATTTATGGAAAGCCCATGTACAATTTTATTTGTACTTCAGTTCTGCAAAGATGACTTTATTTTTAAATTAAAAAGAAATTAGTAATGGACTTTTTTTGTGGCTATTGGAGCCTTAGATAGTGGGTTGCCAGATTGGGGGATTTTCTCTTCTTTGTAGAAGAAGTAATTTTTCTGGGGGAATTTTTTAGGGGAGATCGTTTTCATGGACACCACAGTTGAGCTGGCAACAGTGGCAGTGGTAGTTTTAAAAAATATAACCATAAAATTAAAAATTAACGTCAATCAAATATCTGACAAGTATATTTTGTAGTGATACCAACAAAAATGTCACCCTAACATGGACCTAGTAGTCTGCAATTTTTTTTTTCTATAATACCTGTCAAATGTTTCTGAAGTTGGTATCTTTACCACAATGTTAGGAAATTTTGAAAATTTCTATCCTGTATTTAGTGACAAATGCAGAGTTCCTACAGAAACCCTAGAATTTTGACACTGACAGGTATTATAGAAAAAAAAACAGAATATGTCAATGTAAACTGTTTGTACCCCTCTACAATGTGCTTTTTCTATGAAATAAATAAACCGCGGATTTTTTAATAGCGGTCATCATCGATATCTCCTCATTCTAAAGAATTAAATTAAACAAGTAGCACATTAAACTGTCATTGTTGTCGACACGATTTTTTGTCTTAAATACGCTAATTTACGTTCAAAAAGTTTGCAAGCCTGTCAGTGGTTAATCGGTTTAGGAAATCACCCCTTTTTTGCTATATCTTCATCAAAAATCACAACCAAATTAATAAAATTTTCATTTGAACATTAACCACAAATCGCATAACCTTATAAACCATAACCTTTGACTTTTAAATAATTTTACGGAATCTTCCTTATCCATATTGATTCAATATTTTATAAAGTAGTTATTCAAGGCAAATGGCCTACTTCTGATATCAAACACCTACAATTGGCCGCTCTCTGGTTATAACCATGGACATTTAATTATAGATTTCCATTGAATTTGATTGACGTTCTACAGAATATACAGATAAACGCAATTAAAGATAAAACACCTTTTAGTTATACAGCTGAATTTTAAAAAAAAAAAACCAAAATGGGAAATTAAATGTTCCCAATTGTAAATTTCGTTCTATAACTCAATTAATTGTCTACTTTACAATACCTTTCAAAAAAATTCTATTAATGCTATTAAATTTAGACCAATTTTTGCAATGCCCCATTTAAGCCAAATAAGAATTCTTGTTACGTAGTTCTTATATCGGGTAAGTCATTGTTTCTGCGACGTTATTGTTACTGAGTACAAAAAAAATAGAATTTATTCAAATCCTACTTACTTATTTATAAACTGACATACCGTAAAATAGTTCTAACCTATTTCTAATAAGCCATTTTCACATTATGAAAAAGTAGAAAGAAAGACGTGTCCATCTTTTTGGATATTTCCCGATTTTTTTGATTTCAACTGTACATTAATTTATACAAAAATTAACTAAAATTGTGTAACTGGCAATATAGAAAATGTTAGGAAAGATTTTATACATGTATTTCAGCCTTATTGGGCCTCATCAGAACTCTGTACCTTAAAAGAAATGTTGGTACAGAGTTCTGATGAGGCCCAATAAGGCTGAAATACATGTATACACTCTTTCCTAACACTTTCTATATTGCCAGTTACACAATTTTAGTTAATTTTCATAATTTTCATCTGGCAAGAAAACTGATTTGTATTTATATATTGTTTAATGTAAAATTAAAACTAAAATAATTCTTTATCTTCTCTCTTAAACGGCTATTATGAAATTATCAAGGACCCCCTATCACAGATAAATAGTTAATTGATATTTTATATGTCTGATTAATAAAAATGTGATCTCTAGCTTTGATTGATTGAAAATAACTTTACATTTTATGTCATGGCGTTTTCAATTCATTTGCGTTGGAATATTTTCTTCATATTTTAAACTTCATGTAATGAGATGAAGATGCTCTAAATGCACACTGGTGCAGTCAGTTGAAAACATTTTGAGTTATTCTGAATTGCATTAGCGTTTGATTGTATATACCTAGTTTCTGAATTAGAAAGAATAAAATAAATGTTCGCAACGACATGTTTAGTGACAGTTTGCTTCCAAATTTTCCAGTTAAATGTCAATCAAATCTATCTAGGCAGGGTTGCCAGATGTCTTGTACCATTTTACCCAAATAAAATATTTAAAAAAACCTGAAATGCAGATTAAAAAAAAATAAAATAATTACGAACATACACATATGAAATGGGTGGTATGGGGAACATTCCTAGAAAAAAAAACTTTATTGCTGTGTGGACGTTCTTTTATTGTATTTAGATTATAATTATACGTACAAATTATAAAAATTTGCATTTAAATAATGGTTAAGTTTAAATTTCTTTTACTTTAATCATGATATCGCGATCCACGTTAGGTACACAGCTGAAATCAATAAAAACGAGAAATGTCAAAAAAATTTGGATATTTTTTCAGTTTTTTCGTAGTGTGAACATGACTATATTAGAAATAGGTTAGAATTATTTGACGGTATGTCAATTTATAAATAAATAAGTTATATTTTTTTGTAAAGTATGTATTATCAAGTAATTCATTGACAAATACAACCAAATTTACACAATTGAAGAGTGGAAATTTCAAAGGTGCTAAGTGCCAAAAACACGAAACAAAGATATTTAGAAAAAACTTT
The DNA here is from genome assembly GCA_039766575.1 of Serrognathus titanus. Lineage (NCBI taxonomy): Eukaryota > Metazoa > Arthropoda > Insecta > Coleoptera > Lucanidae > Serrognathus > Serrognathus titanus. The sequence goes on from CM077914.1 coordinate 12,257,976, forward strand.
ATTGAACAAAAATTATCAAACATACACCAGAGTTTTAACTCTTGGAGATTACTTATATTACTTTGAATAAAATTCTCAAAAATTACGAGGAAATACTAAAAAATGTATGATATAACAATTATTTAAAAAAAAAAATGGAAACGTGATAAGTGCCAACAGGGAACCCTAGTCCTAAGTGCCTATTGACAATTTGGCAATAACTCTCTGTAGAAGTTCTTGTGCTGCTCCTGTTGTAAGAAGTTTATCATTGACTCAGTGTTTTTTTTCTTATTTGCACCGATGTGGTTTACAAATGGTAGTTCTTCAAGTCTTATGTTTTTCACATCCTGCAGGATTTTACCTTTTTTTAAAATGGGGATTCTAAGAAACTGTGCTGATTCAGTAAGACTGTCTTTGCACAAAAGCACTCCAGGGTATCTTATCTGGAGTCAACTTTGGTATCGACAGTTTTACTTATTTGTACTTCCTTCGTGTTCAGACCTGAATCGGTAGCAGCAAGAATGTTCAAAAATTTATTCAAATTTACATGCAAATTAACATGTAAGCTAAAAATACACTCTACTTATTACAAGCAAGACATTATACAGGTGATTCCTAAGATGAGTAAAAATTTTAATAGCGTGTAGAACTCTTTAAAGGAAACATTAAAAAAAATTAAATAGAAAGTTTATTATATTATTTTTGTAAATAAAATCATTCAGGTAATTTTGATTTTATTTATTTACTCTTGGGTAAGTCATGTCCAACTTTGTATGAATCAGAATTTTTTAGTGTACTAAATGGTTAAATGGCACTTAGCACGCGGGAAATGAAACATGGACATAACTCCAATGCCATTTTTGCATCTGGTTATAAACTATTATTTCTAAGTCTGGCCCTTAGACTGTTTCATGAGACATTGACGATGGCACATAGATCGCATTAAAGAGAAAAAGTCAAAACAAAAAAAAATGGCACTTAGCACCTTTGAAACTTCCACTCTTCAACTGGAAAAATTTCATTTCCCATTTTTTTGACTTCAGCTGTATATTGACAACACAGTCAGTACAGTTGAAGTGACATTGTCATAATTTTTTCACGTCTGATTTTGACAAAATACATAACGTAGCCTAACGAAAAAAAAACATGGCCTAGAAGAGTGCAAGGTGATCATGAACTATGCACGAACGTGTCATGCATTCAAAGACTCTCACGTTTGGAGTTGGCGCAGGTTCAGCAAACATTTGTCTGCGCTGTAGTCATAACCAGCTGATCTCACTTAGGCCGGTATTACACTATAAAAGATCTTTGATAAAAAAAACTTTCATAAAAAATATTTTATTTATTATCTACTATCTATATGACTGTAATACGCCATCTTTTATCAGTCTGACACTTCTAAAATAATAAGGCGGAGGGCAAGTTTCTGTGGTGCGTGTCTGCAACGAAGTTCTTAATTTTATCCTTTAAAAATATATAAATGTTAAATTAAATTAAATACATTCTATAATACGTTTTATAAAAGATATTTGTCAAAGATCTTTTATAGGCTTTTACTTAATTTGACGTTTTAATATAAGTGAAGACGCACTGGGTTTCTGCAACCTCAAGAATTCACGCCCAACTCCAATCGATGGATTTTTTGAACACATGGTAATTGCTATTTAGTTATTCAATTGTTATGGATGAAATAGTGTAGTACCGAGTGATTTTTTCAATTTTTTGTCAACTCTTGCCTGGAAATCTAGACGGCATGTCTGAGTTTAGGTAAAAAGTAAATAATTGCATTCCTTGATGCTGTTTTACAGTAAAGCTAAGACATACCATCCAAATTCCATGGCAAGAGTTAATAAAAAATTTTTAAAATCACTTGGTATCTGTACGCCACCTTAAGTCACGGCCAACTCCAAAGTGGAAGTTTTTGAGCGCATGGCAATTGCTATGTACGGACATGGATGAAATGGTATGGTATGAAATCCGCGCTTTGTTAAACATTTTCTGACCTGTTTTCAAGCAATTTAGTAATATCTGTAAAATTTAATATTGCATGAGGAGGAATTAACTAACGACATCAATATACAGTACTGCTCAAAAGTATGGAAACTTTAATAAAATGTTTATTAAATCTATTCAACTATGAACATTTACAAAAAAAAAATATTATAATTAATTAAATCGTATTAACAATATTTATCATAAACAAAAATACATTAAGAAAATCAACACTTGAAATAACTATAAGAATAATATTATTTGCGGACAAAAGTATGGAAACCATGGAAACTTAATTTGTATGATTGAGAAACATCAGCTAGTTAATATTTTGTTGGAAATCCTTTTGACTGTAATACAGTTCTGCATCGGTTTGTCATGGAATCGACTAACTTAGAACAAAAATCCACCGGAATTCTTTGCCATTCACGCTCAAGAGCTTGCCATAGATCCTTCCTATTTGAAAAATTGATTGTTTTAATTTTCAATCCAATCAATTGGATTGAGGTCTGGTGACTGAGACGGCCATTCTAGCAATTCGATATGATTCTCCATAAACCAATCCTTTACCAACCTTGAAGAATGTTTGGGATCGTTGTCTTGTTGAAATATCCATCGCAATGGCATTTCTTCTTCCGCATATGGCAGCATATAATTTGTTAATATGTCTCTATATATGTAACGATCCATAATACCCTCTATTCTTACTATTGGACCAGGACCAGAACGCGAGAAACATCCCCACACCATTACATTGCCTCCACCAAATTTTACAGTAGGAACTTGATATTTGGGATTGAATCTTTCGCACTTTGGTCGCCTTACATAACGTTTGCCGTCAGAGTTAAATAGACAAAATTTGCTTTCATCGCTCCATAAAACTGTATTCCACTTTTCTGGTGACCAGTTAATATGATTACGTGCAAACTGGATTCTGACTCTTTTGTTACGTTTTGATATTAGCGGTTTTTTAGCAGGAGATCTACCAAATAAATTTAATTGATTCAGACGACGCATGACACATCAGCCAAATCTGTTATTTCGTTTTTGATTTCTCTCGCTGTTTTTTGAGGATCTTGTACAGACAAATTCTTGATTTTTCTATCGATTCTAAGTGTTGTCTTACGTGGTCTTCCAGTTTTAACTCCGCATTCCACACTATTTCTCTCCTTAAAATTTCTAATAATCTTCGAAACTTAATACTTAACTTTAGGCATTTTAAACACAAAATTTGAAAAGATTACAATGAAGCTTCCACTGACAGCGACATTCAATAAATTAAATGACACTTGCAAGTCTTACATTGTTTTCCATACTTTTGTCCACCGGATAATCATTATATTTCATATAACTATAGCAAGTAAAGTTTTTTTTAATTAATTTTTGCTGAGAATAAATATTGCAACTAAGATTAATTTAATTTCATTAAACTTATTATATTGTTTATTATTAAACAATTCTTAACTTGTGTCCTATGAAAGTTTCAATACTTTTGGCAATCACTGTATGTATCTCCTACTCTGCAATAATGTGTCAAAGAAAAGAAATCAGTTAGAAGCGTTTGTTTCTCGATCACGACATAGTATTTCATTTAACTAGCACTGTATTTATCTTAATTCTTGCACTATGTTTCCCCCCCCTCCCCCCGCATGCAATTTTACGAACTATAATTATAGAATATCCAGAGAATGTAAAAGTTTAAATATTAAAAGACCACGGCCCGTATTCTCATCTTACGATTAATCGTGTTTAACTAAATTCGTGTTTAAAATAAACAAGAAACGATATAGCTTTATGTCAATTTAATGTGTAAGAGAGTGACGGATGAGTGTTTCCAAGCGAATTAAACGCGTTATTAAATTAATCACAGCATGAGAATACGGCCCAAAAATTTTAGACTACTTTCAAGATTACTTTGTTAATAATAATGCTGCGTGAACACCAGCACACATTCTTCTCCAATGAAGACTTCACAGAAATTATTATGCATGTGACTTTTCCAAGGCTAACTCGAGTTGTTTTTTTGATACATCATGGTACCGACTCTTTTTTATTTTTTTTTACCAATTTTTGCCATGAAATTTGGACGGCATGTCTTAGCTTTACTGTAAAGCAATTTCAAGGAGTGCCAGCGACTTATTTTTCAGTTAAGCTAAGACATTCCGTCCGAATTTCATGGCAAGAGTTGATAAAAAATGTAAAAGAAAACACCCGGTACTATGCATAAATACGTATGTTATCGGTTACTATCAGAATCCCTTAATCTCTCGTTCAGATTAGCCTGCTGGGTTTAAATAAATAATTTTAATTAAATTTTCAGTTTTTGTGCGACTTTAATTAAATACCTACATGCAAATTAATTAAAAAGAAAGGTATCTTTATTGGACATAAAATTTTTACTTAATACAGAGATTCACACGTAAATTTTATAAATAGTAAATTACTTTTCTACCAACAGGTTGCTGTTTAGACAACTTTCTGGATGTTGTCGATAAATAATATATTGTTTGTTCACTGGTTGTTTTCGCTTGCGTCATAAATTTTTGGCATTATTAAGCACATACGTCACATCCGTTTCAGGTTTTCTTGGTGAGTGGCGCCAACGGAGAAATACTTGTAGTAGTAAATTTACCGCAGGCCTGATAAGAGACTTGATCTCTTAAAATCTAGTAGGTCGCGGCCCGTATTCTAATCTTATAATTAAAGTCGTGTTTAACTAAAGTCGTGATTAAAATATACAAGAAACGATGTAGCTTTATGTAGCTTTAATGTGTGAGAGAGTGATGGACGGGCGTTGCCAAGGGAATTAAACGCGTTATTAAATTAATCATAGGATAAGAATACGGCCCAAAAAGTTTAGACTACTTTCAAGATGACTTTGTTAATAATAATGATGCGTAAACACCAGCACACATTCTTCTCTAATGAAGACTTATGTTTATGCAGGAGAATTTAAACAATTCTTTTTTATTTTTGTTTGGTTTGTTTTGTTGCTTTCTGATACAACTTTTTTTGACAAGGATCTAATTTTGAAGACCTGAATTTCTTTTGAAGCCCGTTGAAATTATATGAAAAATAATTGTCAATTATTTATTGGGTTATTGAAACAAGTTTTAAATGAATCAAGACCAACATGTTCTATTAAAAGAATAAAGAAAAAACATTGGACACACGCCTTGTGTGTGTATAGTTAAAGTTATTGCAATTTTACTTACGACATTCTCAGTAATGTAAGACCGAATGAATATAGGACAAAAAAATTAATTAATTCCCTCGTTTGAATGAGACAGTGCGCGACTTTGTTCTCAAAGATTTTCTAATGCGATCACCACGCATTTTGCGCACTCACCTTCGAATGTTTAATTTTAGCCCAGCTCCCAACAACTCATAGACACACATACTTTTCTCATATGTGCATTTTCCCGATGTAATATAGAAACTTTCTTGACATCCAAACTGCTGTCTTACTTTACAGAGGTACAATGATACCAGCATGAGTTTATATTCTTTGGTAACTTGTCTGTTTTCGTTTGCTAGTGCTGCTGCTGCTGCTATTGTATTTTTATATTTCTATTCTAACCTACGTTCTCAGTTGCTTAATACAAGTTAAAACTGTATGTAATATTATAAATCATGTGAGTTTGTTTCATTTAATTCTGGATGTTTTTGGTACACAAGCACGACCAACATTTCTGTTTTTGTTAGCTGTTTATTAATTAATTATAACTTATCACATAACATATAAATAATGTGGGCATGAACTTTATGAATAAGGAGACTGCGTACGTGCATATTTGTTTTTTTTTTAATCAGGAGAAAGTATGCGATTTTTTTTGGAAGACCTTTTTGTTACTGATGCAATATTGAAGGTATATACTTCAAAAATAAAGTCATCGTCTGTGGAGAAATTTTATTTTTTATTATTAAGAGCAAGTTAAATATGGCCCTTATTTTATTGCTTAAAATGTTTTATCCAAATCAATATTGGTGTAAAATTTTCTTGAAATGTCATAAACACTCTTATCATTTAATAATAATAATTTTAGTCAATAGCAAAATTCAAAATAACGTTTATCTTTGTTCTTTTAAGATACAATTTTGAAAGTCAAGCAATTTTGCCTTAGCAACTTTTAATCTAGGTAATAACAGAGTAACGTGGCTATTTATAAAGAGATGCACCAACTTTTATGAGAGCAGACAAATTTCTTTGTTAGAATTAAGCGTAAGTACAATTTCATATCAAATTCAAATCAATTCTTTTTCCCAATTTACTCAAATGCCACTTAATTTCGAAAAAATTTTTTGTAGTGTTTTACAGTTCGATTTAAGGCAATATTTTATTCATCGTTGCAATTTCTTTTGCAGTGTTGCTGTAGCAGCGCTATGCACAATTTGAGTGCTGAAGGACAGTATATGAATGCTAATGGAGCAACAAATCCCGAAAGGGTGGCCATCCTGGATGCAGGTGCACAATACGGGAAGGTGATCGACAGGAAAGTGAGAGAATTGTGTGTGGAGTCCGACATTTTACCGCTGGACACTCCGGCTTTTAACATAAAAGAGAGCGGCTACCGAGCTATCATTATTTCCGGTGGGCCCAGTTCTGTATATGCAGAAGATGCCCCTCGATACGACGCTGACATTTTTCGAATAGGTATACCAGTTTTAGGTAAGCAAGAGCGAGTCTCTTTAATTGAAATTTATTAATTTACATCCTTTCAGGTATTTGCTATGGTATGCAGATGATGAATAAGGAATTCGGAGGAACTGTAATCAGAAAGGACAGCAGAGAAGACGGTCAATTTACAATAGAAGTTAACACTAAGTGTTTACTATTTAAGTACGTTCCTGTAATTTGAAGTGAAATTCAATTTTGCTTTATTTATTTATTGTTTTCAGAGGTCTTGATAAATTTCAACAGGTACTATTAACACATGGTGATTCAATAGATAAGGTAGCAGATAATTTTAGACCAATCGCACAAAGCAGTTCTTTTTGTGCAGGTATATACAATGAGAAACTAAGTTTATACGGAGTGCAGTTTCATCCGGAAGTAGATTTAACAATTAATGGCAAGGATATGCTTAAGAATTTTCTGTTTGACATAGTCGGCTTAACGGGTAACTACACGATGCAGGGTCGAGAAGCAGAATGCATAAAATACATAAAGGATTGCGTAGGAACAAATAAAGTGTTGGTTTTAGTTAGTGGTGGAGTAGACAGTACTGTATGTGCAGCACTTCTACACAAAGCCCTTAAACCAGAACAGATAATCGCTGTGCACATAGATAATGGATTTATGCGTAGAAATGAAAGTGCTAAAGTAGAATTGTCGCTAAGAAAACTAGGACTTAATTTAAGAGTCATCAATGCTGCGTGTGCTTTTAGTGGTGGAACGACAATTGTACCAATCGACAAAAATGAACCTAATTCTAGAACTAGGATCACGAAAATGCTTTCGCAGACATCTGACCCGGAAGAAAAGAGAAAAATTATAGGCGACGTTTTCGTTAAAATAGCCGATGAGTATCTATCCGAGCTCAACATAAAAGCGGAGGAAGTTTTATTAGCCCAGGGAACGTTGAGACCTGATTTAATCGAATCGGCTTCAAACTTAGCATCGAGCAAAGCGGATGTCATTAAAACTCATCACAATGATTCAGAGCTTATGCGTAAGCTCCGCGAAGAAGGAAGGGTTGTCGAACCCCTCAAGGACTTTCATAAAGACGAAGTTAGAATCCTCGGAAAAGATTTAGGACTACCAAGAGATATTTTGCAGAGACATCCGTTTCCTGGACCTGGCTTGGCCATTCGTATTTTATGCGCTGAAGAGCCGTTCATGGAAAGAGATTTTTCTGAAACGCAAGTTTTAGTCAAGATTATTGTTGAGTTCGATCAGATGTTGCAGAAGAAGCATGCTCTCCTAAATAGGGTGGAAAGTGTTACTGCCGATGATGAAAGGTACAATCAAATAACGAATTCAAAATACTCTCCCAACTGTTATGTTTCTATTACAGGACATCTTTGAGACGAATTTCGAGTAAGCAGAAATTATCAGCGACTTTGCTTCCAATACGAAGTGTAGGAGTACAAGGCGATTGTAGATCGTACAGTTATGTCGTAGGCATTTCTAGTGAACGAGATCCTGATTGGGATGACATGCTTTTCCTGGCAGGACTTATTCCAAGAATCTGTCGTAACATTAATAGAGTTTGTTACATATTTGGTGGTCTTGTCAAGGAAATTATTCCTGACCTCACACCCACATATTTAACCAATAATGTTATTTCAACATTAAGACAATGTGATGACGTAGCTACTTCAGTAAGTAATTGTTATTTCGCAATCTAATTTAAGGAGGGTTAAGAAAGTGATCGTTTTTGCAGTTTAAAACTTTACTGATACCACCCTCCAAAATTGAAATTAGTTTTGAATCAAGAGAACATCTGCAAACGGTACAATCTGACATTTGCAGCTACATCTTGATTTACATTTGCATTTATTAGTCTACATATTGATTTTGAATATATTATTATTTGTAGGTTTTACAAAATTCGGGATATATAGAATCAATAAGTCAAATGCCTGTAGTATTACTGCCAATTCACTTTGACAGGGATCAAGCACTTAGAATACCTTCCTGTCAAAGATCTGTAGTGTTAAGGCCATTTTGCACGCACGATTTTATGACAGGTGTAGCAGCCGTCCCTGGCAAGCAAATACCAATTGACGTAAGTAAAATTTGAATGTGTGATAAAATATTGTACGTAACGAATCTTATAATTTCAGGTTGTACAAAGAATGGTCACAGAAGTTCTACAAATTCCAGGCATTTCACGAGTTTTATACGACCTCACGTCCAAACCACCAGGCACCACAGAATGGGAATGATAATAATCACGTCTGCTGTTGTGTATTATAATAATAATAATGATAATGATAATTTGTCACACTTGTTAGAATTCATTTTAATAATTTTTTTCTTTGTTTTTACTTGTATCAGGATTTGTTAATATATGATTGTTAAAAAAAGCTGTACCAAAATTTCATTGATGTTAATTTAATTTATTATAAGGAATTGCACCACACGGCTCAAATATTTGTATATCTTGTTGATGCAGATATTTGTATGATTATTATTTTATTATACCTATTTGATCTTTACGTCTGTAATTTTTTTTTAAGTAAATCGTATTTAAATTTCTGTTTCTCTTTACTTTGTTTTTTAATTAAAATCATGAATTAATTATTCAAAATAAAAATTCAAATTATAGATACCAAGTGGCTATAAAAAAAGACTATACGACCAAAAGAAAAAGACTTAAATTACGTATGTAATAGGGATAATAATATTAAATTTAAAAAATGAAAATGAATTGGTGAACATTAACTAATTTTTTTAATTATCTCTACCTGCTGTATCGTATTATTTAATTTTTCAAAACTCGAGTCCCTTTTGTAATTTGTGACTGCCAAGTGTTGGCCCTGCTCATTTAAGTCACAGGAGTGACTTAAGTTGCCTACCCGCAAGGGATTGCGAGATGTTTTTGAACCAGCTCCGACTTACCTCTGGGTGAGGTTCTCACACTTATTTGTCCTATCTTAAAGGCCACTTATAAGGAGAGTCAGTATTTTGGCTGAAGTTTGTCACTTGGGGCCCTTATCGACTAAGATTGTTTATTTTAACAGTTAAACCTTGAAATTCTTTTATGAATAACCCTGAAGTAATTATATTTAAATTTACACATTTTGAATTTCGATTTTCAGCTGATTACAAAAAGGGTTGGCGCGTTGAGTTTAGCTGAACACGTCTAGTCTCTTTAAAATGTTTCGACAAGCAAATACGTATTTCCACAAACAGAGAAAACAATTAATTACTCATTTTAGGCATAAAATGGGCAACAAAAAATTATGCAGGCGCTTAAGCTATAAAACTAAGCAAATATTTGAAACAATGTAAAGGTAGACACGAAAAAATATACATCTCAGTCTAATTAAAATTATAATCTAAATGTTTTTTTAAATAAAATTTTAGGCAATTTTTTCCTTTCTACATTCTATTATATATGTTGTGATGAATGTGTGCAGAAAGTTATAAATAATACGATAGTCTGGCATCTTGCGTTCTGAACGTCTGTTTGGTTTATACTTTATATAAATTTGTAATTTTTTTACTTTCAAATGTTTTTTTTTTCGCTAAAGTTTGTTAAATCTTATTTTCGTTTTCTTTAAAATGTTACGCTTGCATTTACGTGATTAATCTTCCGACGTGACTAAACTGATAACTCATCATTCTATGTGTAACAGAAACCGCAAGAGATAAGAACACTTTTTTAAACCTGCTGCACAGGATGTTTATTTTAGTGCATATACTTTTTTAATTAGTATGAATTTTACAGGTTAAAAGGAACAAACGACAATATAGAATTGTCACTCAAATTTGACGTTAAATGATGCTATCGTTTCATTCTGCATCACTTTCCATATGGAGTTTATTTATTAAATTCTAAGCAAATGTCGCACAGGCATACCGATTGTTTCATTATAACTTGGAAAAAGGCGGAGACAGGACAAAAATTGCTGCATTGCAAAGTAAAATGCAAGAATCCATCAAATTTCAGACAACTTTAATTGAAATATTAAAATCTATACACTATTTTATATCTGATAATAAGCGAGAGTAACAATTTTTTTTAATATTCAACAAGTAAATATGTTGCATAGAATTGCAACCAACACAAAAACAGTCAGTTCTATTTATAGGAATAGAGTACCAGTATACACGGACTTATGTATACAGACACTTTATTCAGTGACATCTAGCGTTTGGGTTAACCAACGTTTACTGATGTATGTCACTGTCGCCATCTCTTCGGCGTTTTAAATAATATCACCATCATTATTAGTTTTGAGGGATTTTTCAACGATCAAACGAATGATGTCATCCTCTTGTTAATAGGTGCTTTTGCTACAAATCTCACCTCACATCAGATAAAATTAACAGGAACAAGTGAGTTTGACTTCATATTTCAACCTTCTATCTTGCAACTCGAGCGCTGCCATTAGTTGGTAGCTCGAAACCGTTCAAACTTATTGTTCATGCTAATCTCATCTGATGTGAAGTGAGATTTGTGGTAAAAGGAAAGCAGCTAATATAAAATCCATCGGAACCTCATCATTTAAATATATGTAATAACTAGCGATCGGAATCGCATATTTCGACGTCATTATGTAAGCGGCGCGATTTATCTATGTTGTCAGATGAATTGTAAAAAAACATAAGTTGGAATTGAGGGCGCTCCTTAGATTATTCTGGAAGGATTGCCCAAAGGAGCAGTCGTTTTTTTAATTTTCAAAAGATTTCCCTCTTGATTGTCATACGAGATATGTGAAATCTTCGGCCTAATCTTCTTGTTGAAACTCTTCTTCTATTTTTTGGAGATTCAATCAAGTTTTGAAGTCTAGGATGATTCAATACTCGAGGGCGGCTCGCCTTGGGAAGATTCATGCACGGCATTTCCTAATGACTCGATAAATTGTCTTAGAAATATTTTGGTTTCTATAAATGCGACGTCACGTTTGGGTATTTGGCCAGCCAAGTTGTAAATACCTTTCCGCAATTCTAGCTCGTAAGACATTTAGTACAAACAAATATATTGTCAAACTGTAGAGGAAACTTGACAGATTTTCCATATCCAATGGTAAGTTGATTGCTTTACTTTATAATAGGAAAAAATAATACGAAAAATTTTCCCAAAACTTTTGTTACATATGTTACCCCAAAATTATACAATGACCACCAAAAAGTTCGCACCGTATGGAAAAATTTTTTATTTTTGATTTTTTTAAAAAACTATTTACGCCAAAAATTTGTGCACGTTCGACAACCTAAAATAAGCAAAACAGATTTGGTAAGCAGTTTTTATTGTGGCCAAAAATGGCGCCCATTGAAAACACGAAAACTGAAAAATTGTTATAATTTTGAATTACTGCATATGTGTGAGAAATTTTTACTAGGGCCTGACGGGCTTTTTCAAAATGTATCGATCAGTATTCAAACAACATTTCCAACACCATAATATTTTGAAAAATTGAAGATATTTTTTTAAGTTTTCTTCGAAATTTGAAACTGTGAATGAGTATTCGGATATTCGTGAAAAACCGCCTCATATTTTCTTATTCGTGCTACACTTTAGAATCCTACAACAAATTAGATTCTTTTAAATAATTTTTATGATAAAAAATGAATAAGCTGACTATACGTAGGGGTTAAATATCCGAATACTCATTCACAGTTTCAAATTTCGAAGAAAACTTAAAAAATGGAAAATCTTCAATTTTTCAAAATATTATGGTGTTGGAAATGTTATTTGAATACTGATCGATACATTTTGAAAAAGCCCATCAGGTACTAGTAAAAACTCCTCTCACATATGCAGTAATTCAAAATTATAACAATTTTTCAGTTTTCGTGTTTTCAATGGGCGCCATTTTTGGCCACAATAAAAACTGCTTACCAGATCTGTTTTGCTTATTTTAGGTTGTCGAACGTGCACAAATTTTTGGCGTAAATAGTTTTTTAAAAAAATCAAAAATAAAAATTTTTCCCATATGGTGCGAACTTTTTGGTGGTCACTGTATATTACATATACACTCACCGGCACAAAAAGCGACTCACAATTATTTTTTGAAATAAATTTTCTGAGGACACTTTTTGTTCATTTTTTTTCTGCTCATCGGTGAATAGGACATTTTCGAAATCGGTGATGATGATGATCATCAGGTAACTAAATTCTCTTGTTTAAATGAATTATTGAAAGTATCTACGCCATTGTTAATATTGTGTTGGAGTTGATTTTTTGTTTTCCAAACGTTTCCTAAAGACTTAATTTAATAATTTGTTTAGATTTTGTCATTAATAAGTTGTTTTCATGGCTATTAATGCAGTGAATGCAGCAAGAGTAATTGCTTTGATTCAGGATGGACGGTCTCAACGTTACGTTGCACAAGTTCTTGGAACTTCTCAATCAAGTGTCTCCAGAACATGGAGGCGATTCTTGGAAACTGAATCTTACAATCGACGCCCTGGAACAGGTCGTCAAAGATGTACAAGCGCTAGAGATGACCATTTTCTTACCCTTACGATTCTTCGCAACAGGAATTTGACTGCTGTTCAAGTCAGAAATTGCCTTGCAGAGGTTCGAGATGTGCATGTAAGTGACAGAACGATCAGGAGACGATTTAATGAAGCTAATTTAATGGCAAGAAGACCTGCGCATGGCCCAGAGGTTAACAATGTACTATTGTTTCCAGGCTATCTTTCAACGGAGGTTCAATTATGGTGTGGGGCGGTATTTCTGCGAACACACGTACAGATCTTATTGTAATAAATAGGGGAATTATTAACGCTCAGAGGTACATCGAAATGATTTTCAAGATCATGTGATACCCTTTGCCCCTTTTATTGGCGATAATTTTATGTTGATGCACGGCCACATGTCGCCAGAGTTGTTAATGAATTTCTTGACACTGTTGGTATTAACCGAATCCAGTGGCCCCCGGGAAGTCCCGACATGAAGCCCATCGAACATGTCTGGGACATGTTAGAAAGGAATATTAGAGCTCGCATCCCCGCCCCAGCTACCCTAGAAGAATTATCAATGGCGCTTCAGAAAGAATGGGATCCACTTGACAATTTAGCGATTAGGCACTTGGTGGAGTCGATGCCACAACGTATGCAGGCTGTAATACGGGCTCGCGGAGGCAATACTCGATATTAATCAATTAGGAAGATTGAAATTTTGCATTTTTCTTTAAGTTACAATTTCATCAATTTTGCAATTTTTATTACTTTTATTAAAATCTTGTTTGTTTTATTTATTTTTGGCCTTATTTGATATAGTACATGAATCAAGAAAACTATAAATAACAATTATCAGTCAAAATTATATAAAAAATTTATTATCGCAATTAATTACACAAATCTCAAAGTGAGTCGCTTTTTGTGCCGGTGAGTGTATCTTTCAATTTTTTTTTTGTGATGAACTCATTTGCCAAACACCTGAGTTTAGTGCCATAAATAGCTCAGGTGTTAGCCTGAAAAAGACCATTCAATGTATTGGCGACGATGACATCACGCAGGAATACATACCGAATGCACGGTATAAGAACAAAGCAATAAATTCACTCCTTTACGTTTGTGTATTAAATTCCGTGACCTCCGACATGTGCGCTATGGATCAGGCACTGAATATACGAGGAGGAATAAAAAAATATCGATGTAGACTACAAGAATAATAAATGCAAAATACTTATAATTTCTTATACCGCTTGATAGTAGAACAAACTTATAAGCAACATTTCTTGGAAATACCATATTCCAAACATTCGTAAGGCTTGATGAGTTCGTGGTACGCATCATCTTGGTTACACCAGGTACATTCTTCGACCGTTGCGCTGTGGATCAGGCGCTGTAATTTATTGGTGCAGAGTAGAATGAGAAAATATCGTATTCGTATTCCTTATGCTGTAGTCTGTAGTTTGTCGTAGAAAGTGTTGTCGGCGCGATAACTTAAAGCTGGTCAGACCAAAAACGAAATCGATAATCGTTTGTTAGCGACTCCTTTGAGGATAGTGTGGGTTCAAAAACCAGGAAAATGGCAGTGAGCAGATTAGGACTCGTTAAATTTTTAGAATTGGTAAGTATTTAACATAGCTTGGACGTCTACTTAAGTCAGTGTAAATAAATAATACTTATTTAAGTATGACTTTATGAAATAATAAACTTAATATCTAATTCATTTTGTTAGAATTGCCTGAATCCAATTAAGGAAAGATAAATATAATTGCAAGTTAGAAAAATAAAAAATGTTAATCTCCGGGTCATGATACTAAAACAGTACTTAAAGTGATTCACTCAATTTATTTATATGTATTGTTTAATCTGCTGTTAATAAATTAGGCGGTCTCGATTTTAAATTACAGAAGAATTTTTTGGGGGGAACCATATAAAATTTTTGAATTAAAACTATGGAAACAAAGGACTGTTTGTTATATGTACAATTTACACAAAATTTCTAGCACGACAATCCTGATATAACTTAATTAATTAATATTATACTTATTTAAATACACACTCGCGTATTCATCAAGAAATATTTATTCTCTGTCCATGCGGTAATAAATAGTGTAGCTTTTAGCGTACAGGAATATCATTTTAATTGGGCGTGACTGTACATATTATTATTTAAGGAAACTTGCACAAGGGAGCCTTATCAGACGGGCGTCAAATTGTCAGTAATTATTTAAATAGACGTAACTAAAAATGGATTGCTTCGCGATTAAAAGTTACCTGCAGCTATGGCTGCACCTACACCTGTTTCTTCTTAGTTTGTTCTTCGACTCTTGTAACAGTTGAGGTTTATTTATTGATTCGTTTTAATTTAGCAAAAATAATTGTTCAAAAGCACCTTACTTATAAACTTCATTTCAGCAGAATTCATTTTTATCAAAGTGTTATAGATAAATCAGTATGTACAGGGTGACTGACAATTGTTTTGCCAATAAAAAACCTCAAAGAGAAGCTATGTTCCAGAGTGTGGAAAAAACATTTAGAAAGTCTAGGTACTAGTTTTTGAAAAATAAAATTAATTCAAAATTATACCCAAAACGACTATGTATTCCTGATTAAGTAAGATAAGTAGATAAATAAAATAATACAGCCATGAAAGTGTTTTATAATTTTATTATTGTTATGGCGCTGGATGTTATCATGACTTTTATGCAGAATTGATGTGGTCAGCTGAAATACGAGCTCTAAAATATTGACAAAATTATTTACAAATGCGAATCTTCTGTGGTAAAGTGGTATAAAGTAAGGATAACAACAATCTCACTTTGAAATCCAGCAAATAAACAAATAAAGCACAAATAAATCTCTGTTAATAATAAATTGTATTGCAAATATTCTTCTATTGTACACCAAATACTCTACTATTGTATAGCAAATACTCTACTGTTGTATGACAAATACTCTGCTGTTGTATAGCAAATACTCTACTGTTGTATGACAAATACTCTGCTATTGTATTGCAAATACTCTGCAATTGTATTGCAAATACTCTGCAATTGTATTGCAAATACTCTACTATTGTATTGCAAATACTCTACTATTGTATTGCAAATACTCTACTATTGTATTGCAAATACTCTACTATTGTATTGCAAATACCCTACACATACTGGCGTAACATACTTTTTGGGTAAATTTTTAATTAATTATAAACTATTCCATAGAATTTTTAAATTATTTTTACCGAAATATGTGACTTTCATTCTGTTATGTGTTTTTCTTTTCTTGCGGAATAATTGTCAGTCACCCTGTATGTTTACTGCATTGATTCGTTTTTTACACAGGGCGATAGCATGTACAATTAAATGTTTGCAAATATTAGCTTCCCTGTACATTTTAAATAAAACGATGAAATGGTAAAAAAATAATTTGTTTAGAATTTTAAAAGGGCACAAAAATATGTTTTGGACTAGAGCACCCTAGCAGCGGATCTAGTACATACGAGAAACGAAATACGAAATAACTCGAAAATTACTGAATATATGTTGTTACATCATTTTCATTAATTCTTATATGCTATCCAAATGTAATAATACATGGCTCGTATGAATTTAATTAGAAAAATCATTACCTGAATACCAAAATATAAATTTCTCAAAAGAGAGACGATTATCATGCATGGCCCTAACTCGATCCAACCCGGACAAAAAGTTAAGATTGAAAAAGTAAATAAAAGACAATTAAGAAAATTAAATAAAAAAATTGTTTGGTCTTAACAATTTCAAATAAATACGGATCATACAACTAAAAAAGAATTCGAATTTCAGGAACGAACTATGTACATATTTTAAGAAGTGTTCAAATATACCACCTTCCTCACGTGAACCTAAACGAAATAGAAAAATATTCTACACTACACACCGAAGCTATTGCTATAGTCTCGATACTGCGATACATCTCTGTGCTCCAGCGTAAACTAACATTACCGATGTGACAATAGGCACCTGTCACTTACTGTATATCGAATATCAATAATATCATTGATTATAATCTTGCTTTGTTACTAGAATAGAACATAAAATACGTAAAGAAATAGAGATTATTAACATGTTTTAGGCTGGATTGCAGAAACGATTTAATTTAAGCCTAAATTACGTGTCATATTCTAACTTAGGCTTAAATTAATTCCTCGCTTATACCGTTTAGGCAACCCAGCCTTAGGATACTAAATTTATAAATCAAAAAATCTAAAATCAAGTTTCTTTTTATACGTAAATATAGATTATTTTCTTTTTATGGTGGATTTCACAAGCGTTACTTAAATTTAATCATCCGTTAAGAGTAGACGTTGCTATGGTTAGATGTGTTGAAGGTAGAGGAGAGGAGGGTATTATGGAATATTCGGGAAATATGGAATACCGAGGTTTAGGCCTTCTTGGTGTTCTTGGCGTCCAAGGAATTCAAGGTTCCCAGATCGTCTCTCTTCCGCCTTGTCAACAGTAAGGAAAAAAATACAAAGGTAGCAGCCTCAACTACTCTTGGCCGTAAGCCAGTTTTTCCTAAAGAACTAGAAGACAAGTTACAAAAATATTTAGTTGAGATGGAGGCCATTTCTATGGGCTCACAAAAAGGATGTCTGCAGTCTTGCCTATCAACTTGCGGTTCGCAATAACATGCCCCCTCCATTTAAGGACGAAACTACTGGCAAAGACTGGTTCTACGCTTTTATGAAGAGGAACCCGAAACTTTCAGTCCGTAAACCCATGGGTACATCTTTTGCCAGAACCAGAGCATTTAATAAAGAAGTAGACAAATTTTTTGACCTGATCGATGTTCTTTTCAAAAAATCCTCCTAACAGGATATTTAATGTAGATGAAACTGGTTTGTCTGTGGTTCAAAATAAAGTTGCTCATGTAATAGGTCTAAAAGGAAAGAGACAGATTGGGTCGCTTACTTCAGCTGAAAGAGGTCCTCTCGTTACCATTATTCCCTGTATGAGTGCAGGAGGTGACTTTGTCCCGCCTCTTGTGATATTCCCGAGGAAGAACATGAATGATTAACTTCTTAGAGGTGCTCCACAGGGACCATCGCATCGTGCCACCCGACTGGTTGGATACTAAATGGTTTAAACATTTCATTGCTATAACAAAACCATCAGCTGAGTCACCTGTTCTCTTTCTCCTTGACGGGCACACAACCCACAAGCGTAACATTAACGTAATTAATTTAGCAAAGGAAAGTCATGTTACGATTTTATGTCTACCTCCCCACTGTTCGCATAAAATCCAACCCTTGGATAAAACCTTTATGGGTCCATTAAAGTCTCACTATAGTGAGGAAGTAAGATCTTTTTTAAGGCATAGCTCAAGGCCCTTGAGTATTTTTGATATGATGGAACTGTTTGGCAGGGCTTACCTTAAAGTACAATGTGGGGACATAGCAGTAAACGGCTTTAAAGTGACTGGTATTTATTCTGTCAATATAAATGTTTTTAACAGTGAAGATTTTATTGCTTCTAAACTCACTGTTCCTAGGCCTCAGACTATGAGACCAACAATTTGTACAAGCTCTGATTCACCTCAACCCTGTTCTTCCAAGAGTCCTGATGTGGCTGTCCCTGATACGTCTAAGTCAACAAATTTCTTCCTAGCCATAGAGATATCACCACCATCTCCAAAAAAGCAGAAGTCAGGAAAGCTGGATCTTCTTCTATAATAACCTACTCCCCATATAAAAAAGTGTTAGAGGATGAACTGAAATAAAAGGACAAAAAGAAGAAACCAGCAGCTTCAAAACAACAAAAGAAACCGAACAATCAAAGACCCCCTGTTAAGAAATTAAATTTAGACCGACCTTTTAGACCTAAACCTCCTAGAGATGACTTCAGTGTTAGCAGCGATGAATCGTTCCATTCTGATGAATCATCTGTAATGGACTTCATCCCATCAACTAAAGAACCGGAAAACAAAGAGGCTGAATGTATCTTCTGTAACGGAAAATTCTCCGAAGATCAACGAGAGGATATTTGGATTCAATGCTCAGCTGTTCTCTGTGGGCTCACCTTCACTGTACCAGAACAGAGAAAGAAGATTATATCTGAGACTTTTGTAAATAGACTCGAGGCTGAAATGAGTTGGACATAATCTTAAAAATATGAAATCAAGTTTTCTTGCCAGATGAAAATTATGAAAATTAATTAAAATTGTGTAACTGGCAGTATAGAAAGTGTTAGGAAAGAGTTTATACATGTATTTCGGCCTTATTGGGCTTCATCAGAACTCTGTACCTTAAAAAAATTTGGTTTATTGAAAAATTTAGAAAAACTTACCCCTTTTTTTTAAATTTCTAAAATCCCAAAACACAAGAACAGGAATTAATGATAAAATTATGAAAATCTTTTTCAAATTATACAAGGAAGCGATTGCATTCTCTAGTAAAACCACAAAAGTGACATTTTTAAAATATTTTTAAGGTACAGAGTTCTGATGAAGCCCAATAAGGCCGAAATACATGTATAAACTCTTTCCTAACACTTTCTATACTGCGTTACACAATTTTAATTAATTTTCTTAAAAATATGGTTTTTATAGTTAAAAATAACTATGTTTTATGAAGTCTAATTAGTTTTTCAATGGTTTTAACCACCTATTCCATATCAACCGACTATCTCATATTAACCTCCATTTGTAATTTTTTTAAATAAATTTTTCTTTTATAGAAACAAAACAAATAGTATTTTTTTACAAGTGACAGTTCATTACAATTAGTTATAGTATGTACTCATGATATTTTGGGGATTTTTATTCAAAAATCAGTAAAGTTATTTTTACAAATGTAAATGGTATTCCATAATATCCTCCTCTCCTCTATTTGCCGGTACTTTGATCACCGATTAACTTTAATATCATTGGTTTATTCCCATAGAAACAATTGTCTTTACAATTGTAGGCATGGGAATAAGCCAAAGGTTAAAGTTAATCGATGATCATAGTACCGGCCCTAAAAATGTTTATTCTTAACCAATAGTTAAATTTAAGTGATTTTCGTGAAACCCAGAGTAAGTCTAATTAAACAAAATTAATGCTGCAAATACTAGTTTTTGAATTTATAGAATAGTATGTTTTATTAGGATTTTTTATTAGCGACTAAAACATCAACTTAAATCCCACCTTTTAGTATTAAAAGTCTGCTTGCCAAAACCAAATAACAAATATTTTCTGTAAATTCTGTAGAATATGATGTTTATTTCTGAGCAGCAAAGTAAAACTAATAATGTGAACATCCGGCAGAAGGCATTGATTTGTCCCTAACATAAATGTTTCGAGTATTTTGCTTCCACCCTCAGATTGTTTATTAATTCTCAGCTTAAAATTAGAAGATATTTATTTTTTAATTATTTTTACAAGTGTTTATAATAAAAACAGATTTTTCTGGTCAGAAACACTATAGATACATAAATCAACCCATACGCCATAGGTACGTTTATAAATATAGTGCACCTTAAACACCCACTAAAATTTCTTAGTAACATTTAAATTGACGCAGAGGCGCATTGCTTAATACAACAAGGTCAATTTGATTATGAATATTTCCGCAATAATAACAGTAAGTACTTCTGCGGATTATGTAAGAAGGAAATGGACGAATTTATTTGATTTTAATAGTTTCCAAAAAGTAGTTGTAAATGGCCCGAAACTTTCGCAAAATGATACCTATAATTAAAATACCCCAGTTTTTACTATAACAGCTGTTAAGCCCCTGTTTGGTCTAACTCACATAAGGCCCTCAATCTTGATAATGGTTTGCTGGACAGACGGGAAACATGAGTTGTGCCAGGATGGATTAAAGCAAAAATAACCGTTACGTAATGCACGTTTAATTAATACACAAATTCAAGGTTGTCTAGACCCGAATACTTTTCAGAGATATTACCAAACCTGGGTAATTTACTAAAACCGCAAAAATTTTTCGTTTTTTTTTTTCACTGGAGCATCAAAGAAGAAATAATACAAAACGAAACTTAAATGGTCCGGCTAAAACAGTTTGCAAATTGAAGATTCTTTTAATATATTACAATTTTTTAAAATTTTATTATAACATGATTAAATTTGCTGGGAAATTATTAAATACCAATGCAATTCAAAGGTTAGTCTCGTTTTTTTATGTGGTTTTTCTACATTTTAATTAGTTACAATTAAAAAACTTAGCTAATTAAAAAATATATTTAGCATGAATTGGTTATAGTCCACTGTTTAATAACAGAAACAATTTTGATTGGTCTATAAACATAATTACTTAGATATCTTTGATCCATTTTTCTAATGTTTAATGAATTTTTATTTGTTCCTGTTGTATTCATTTAGCTTTAAATTTTTTACAGGCACTCACAATTACCTGCATAGGCCTTCATTACCAAAGTAAAAATACCAATGATTTCAACACAGACTTCATCACAGCATCAGCTTTTGGTGGTTATTTCATAATTCTTATCGGAGGTTTCGCAGGTAGGCTTTAATATCCATTATTTATTAACTTAAATGAATTGGAAGCAAAAACCAACTAATAATAGTAAACAAATCTTATGTATACATAAATAATGTTGATGTAATTTATTATTGTTACAAGTTCCTGCTGTTCATTCGTACTACGTATCAATTCACACGTTCTCGTAGTTGTACAATAATAGTGTAGTATCACAGTATAAACCTTTGGAACAATGACTTCATAGCTTTAAGTATTGCAGTGATTCACAATGAGTTCATAAGTAATTCTGTGATTCTTGATGACCTGGAAATTGTTACGTCAAGACGCGCATAGCTTGCTTCACCGATAACCTTTGCTGAGAAAAAAAAAAGGTAAAGGTTAATGATGTTTTTAACTCCAAAATTCCTCTGATTTTTAAAATAAATTTTTCTTATCAATCTGAAATTCTCGCAAGCCTGTATCGTTTTTATTGACAAACTTATTGGATAGATAATTGTGAGAATGTAATTTTTTAATTGAATAAAATTAATTTCTTTGCTAATTTTAAATGCATTTCTAAAAATCTAAATACAATAAAATATCTAAGATAACTTAATGTACGAGGGGTCGTTCTTATATTCCCGGACTAGGCATGAAAAGAAGAGATTAGAACAGCAACAGAAATTTTATTTTCAATATAGGCCCCTTGTTTTTGAATACAAATAAGTACTACATCGTTTCAATAACATCTTTAATCCATTATAAAAATATTCATTTAGTTTGTCCGCAAAATGTCTTTCAACAGCCGCTATGAGTTCGTCATTGTCCCTAAATTTTGTTCTGATTAGTGTTTTTGTTGAGATTTGGAAACAAAAAAGAGGCTAGATCCGGACTAAAAGGCGGATGGTTAATTTCTACAAATCAACATTCAGCAACCGCAGTTTTTGAAAGTCTTGACTTGTGGGTTGGAGCATTGTCGTGGAGCAACAGGACATCTTGCGCCAGTTTTCCACGCCTTTTCACTTTAATAGAATCTCTAAGCTGATGCATTAAGCTTGAATAATACTCTCCTGTTATCGTACTACCTTTATTCAGGGAATCAATCATTAAAATTCCTTGGCAATCCCAAAAAGCAGTTGCCATTATTTTTCCTGTAGAAGGGGTGACTTTAAACTTCTTGGGAGGGGGGGGGGGCTGGAGCCCTTAATATGCCACTGCATCGTTTCTTGTTTCGACTCAGGATCAAAATGATGAACCCAGGTTAGATCTGCAGTGACAAGTCGATTGATAATTAAATCTGGTTCATCTTCACAAAACTGCCAAAAATTGTTCACACATCTCCATTCTGATACTCACCTTTGTCATTTCAAGGTATTCGTGTAGAATTCTGAAAACCATGGTTTCCGAAACTCCTAATACTGCTGCTAATTGTCGCTTCTTTAATCTTGCATCTTCCAGTACCAAACACTTTGTTCTTTCAATAACATCGGAAGTGATCGACCTGGACGGGAATAATCATCCAGTAATTCTCGATCATGTTTAAACTATTTTAACCATTCACAAATAGTCAACTTGGAAGGACAATCACCTCCATATACAGCCAACATTTCTTCACGAATAATTTTTGGAGCTTTTCCTTGTTTTGTTAGGAATTTTATAACCGTTCGATATTCGAGTTTCATTTTGATACGTGACAACACGAACTGACATATATTAGAACTAATACTACTACAATTGTTTTGTAAATTTGTCAAACATTGTAAATTCAAATTAGAGACGATTCTTTTTGTTTCCAATTTACTAAACACATAATTAAAATAAAAGCGCTTCCATACGTTTTAAAATCAAAATTGAGAGAACAAGATCCAAGGGTCCAAGTACACGGGCTGCTCTTAACAATATTAAAGTTTCTTCTAGAAATAGATTCTACTATGGTCAATATTGATTTATTTTCAACTGAAAAATAACTATTAATGTTAGCGGACCACAAATGGTTCTTATGTCATTAAAGAACACTTGAGTTGCTTTGTCCTTTTATTAAGGCTAATCGGACCCTCTCTCCGTTTTATAATTTGCGTCTAGAATGTGTACAACCAGAAATATATGGTAGCAATACTATAACTAAATAAATTATAAATTAACCAAAATTAAAGTGATTTTTAATTTTTCTTTGCATTGCATTGTTTTTAGCGCATTATGCCATTTAAGTGGATGGATTATCTTGATCTAATAATTGTTAGATTGTTAGAAACTATGTTTAAATAGTCATTTTTGGTACATTAATATGAGTTTAACCTCCTCTAGAATCGCTTTATTACTTTTTACTTTATTACTGTAAAAAATTTCATTTCATTGACTGTTCATTTAAACATCGAAAATAGGAATAAAGAAATTAAAAATGATATTTTTCAAAATTGTATGAGGTACGATTTTTTTTTCTCTAATGAAATTAGTTAAGCAGCCTGGAAATTTAAAAGACGCGTGCTTTGATGTATTAAACATTAACAAAAAACATATTAATACAAATAAATGGAAAAAAAGACATTAAGGAGGGTCAAACTAACCCAGTCAGTTCGACTAATATGATTTAAGTTTAATAATAATGATAATAATATTATTTTATTCGAGTCAATACAATAATATTGTTTACACACGTCAGTATTAAGAAGACATATAAATATATATATAACAAAATTCACGTTCAACAAATGTACAGACATCTAATTATAAGAGAAATCTATAGTCATACTGGTCATCGCATCGACAGCACTGTAAAAACATTTTTCCACTAGATATTTTTTCATTGTGGACTTAAAATTATTAAACGACAGCTGTTTTTTTTATTGAGGTAGTAGATTAAAGATTTTTGGCCCATAACAGTTTATTCCTGTGCGCGTCTTTTGGATTCGATGAAAGTCCACATCAATGTTGGTCTTGTTTCGTGTGTCATATTTGTGATTAAGTTCATGGGTCGGGTAAACAGTATGGTGTTGTTTAACATGTAGCAAGCATTGCAACAAGCATTGCAACATGGCAAAGTTAATACATCGAGCCGAATAAATGAATATTTGCAGTCATCTCTATATCGTAGACTAGCAATTATTCTAACTGCCTTCCTTTGCAGTCCGAAAATACATCGAGCAGAACTCACATAGCCCCAAGTTATTAATGCATAAGTAAATCTTCAGATTTATCAAAAGTTCTTGCAAATCATAAATCGCACTTATAGCTGTTGTGTCGTCTGCATAGAGAATCAGATCTGTACCAGGAACTCCATTCGGTAGATCATTTACTTAGAGTAAAAACAACACTGGACTCAGTATGGATCTTTGTGGTACTCCATACCGCATATCCATCAAGCAAGACTGCACACCATTCAGCGTCGCCACCTGTTTCCGGTTGTACAAGTAGGAACATTCGTACTCTGGGCTCAGAAGAATTAAACCTAATGTTAAAATCTCCAACTATTACTACAGTTCTTCTTTCTTATCTAGTAATCTAGTCATTATATCAATAAAAACATCAAAATTTCCAGATGGAGAACGATAAACAGTTACTATAACCAGATTCGCATGTATAGCGTTCACTGCACAAAGTTCACAGTCAATTTCATTTGATAATAGCCGAATATCTTTGCGATATATATATTTATTTCTTGTTTCCATTTTAGCGAAAATAGCAACCCTGCCATGTAATCGATCCACTCTTGCAAAGCTATCAGTGACAACCTCAACTGTTAAAAATAATCCGTGCATTGGAATCCTGAGAGTCAAAATACACGAACCACTTTTAATATTAGAGTTTGCAATAATTAAAAAAAGCCTTTATCTGAAAACTAGCTTGATTCAAAAATAAGATCTGGAGCGTGATTATTGAACAGACAGACAAAAAAAATGGTGAATACGCTAAAAAAATTGTAGGTATTAATAGTTTTCCAGAAATAATTAATAAAAAATTATCCCTAAGATGTCGTCGTGCGGCTCTAGTTAAAAGGAGCAAGAGATGCCTAAAATAATTGCAGGCATAAAAGTGTTTTATAGTTTCACGATTGTTAAAGCGCGGCGTAGGGTATGAACTTGACCTTTAAACGGATTTGACGTGATCAACCGAAATACGAACTCCAAAATATTTACTTGACATGTACACGTAAATCACCTGAACTAATTATTCCGTACAAATTGTTTAAAAGTAGGATAACAACGGTCCCAATTTGAACACCTGCTTTGACAGGTCAACAAATAAATCATTACAACACGAAAACAATTCAAATCCCCATACTAAGAACTCATAGTATTTTTCTTTTAATTGTATTATAAATAAAGCATATTCTCACAAGCAACGTGTCCGTCATAAACATTTCAGCAATCTATCAATTGGTTCTCTTTATGTCGTTCATTCTGTTTATCGCTGATGTTTGAATAATAATAATAGAATTTGCTAATAAAGAAATAATGAGTAAACATATTCGTAATCTGGTTGGTTTATTAAGGCCTTGTTTATTCACTTTCAAGTAACTTTCACCGTCAATTTATTCCCATAGTAACAATTATTTGTACAATTGTTACTATGACAATAAATCAGAAGATAAATGTAAATGAAAGTGAATAAACCAGCCCTAATTATTATAATTTCGTTTTGTGTACACCGTTCAATGAGAAAGAGATTCTACTATTATAAAATTATTAATACAAATTTGTCTAACAAAATTCAATATGTGCGTTCGATGTGTAATTTTTTAAAGCGATATTGCCTGTGGTAAATTAGTGTTCTCTATGTAACACCATAAACGTTTTCTGCACGCTTTTAAAGCTGTGAACTTTAGTTCTCGCCTTATGCATGGGCGTAACGTGCATTTCAGATAAATTTTTAATTAATTATAAATTGTTGTATATACACTTCTGGACAAAATTAAGGGACCACCAAATAAACTTGAAATAACTTTTCCAATTTACAAGTTATTTTTAATAGACTTTTCACATATCATAAATTGACGTTTATTAAACACAATTCAAATAGTATGCATGAAACAATTGATAATAGCAAGACATTATCTGCTAGGAAACGAAAAGTCAACAAAAAGACCTAATTGTTGACTCCTTTTTAAGTATTTAATTAATAAAGCGTGCGTTTTGTTTCGAAAATTAGTGAATTTGTTTGCATTAAGTTAATTAAATATGTCTAGACGCCATTGTAGACCAGAAGAAGTATCCCAAATGATTATTCTTCTTCGTGAAGAATATTCACAGAGAAAAGTTGGTGGAATTCTAAATACAGAAACACTGGTAGTTTCAAAAGAAAACGCGGACAAGGTACTAAAAGAAAAAGAACACGCAGAGAAGATCGCTTTATCGATCAGAGTTTAAGAAAGTGGTTTGTAACATCTCGGGAATTAAAAAATGATCTTCGATTAGCCACTGGAAAAGAAATGTCTACCAAAACAGTAAGAAAAAGACTAAAAGAAGTCTATTAGTTTGCTAGAAAACCAGCAACCGGTCCAAGTCTCACAGCTACGCACAAAAGAAATCGCTTGAACTTTTGTCAAAATCATCAAGGTTGGGACGAGGGCCAGTGGAATCCGTTTTGTTTTCGGACGAGTCCAGATTCCTTCTAAGCAGAAATGATCGCCGTGCTCTTGTCAATCGAAGACCAGGCGAGCGATTTGCACCATGTACCACTCGAGAATTTGACAAATTTGGTGGGGGTCAGTAATGGTTTGGGCTGGCATACAATTTAATGGTCGTACAGAATTGGTTTTGATACGAAATGGGTCGCTAACGGCAAGAAGTTATAGAGATGATATTATTGTACTCCCATGTTCAACCATTCATTTTATGGAAGACAATGCCAAACCTCATACAGCTAACATTGTCACAGCTACGTTGAGAGATGCAATTATCTAGTTTGGAGTGGCCTGCCAAAAGCCCTGATCTCAATCCTATTGAGCATCTCTGGGATCAATTGGGCAACAAAATTAAAAACGCACCGAGACCAGCAGTAACTCTTTATGAGCTCTCTAACATGCTTGTTCAAGAATGGGAACAGATACCTCAAGAAAGTATACGAAACTTAATCTCAAGTATGCCAAGAAGATTAGCAGCGTGTATTGCTGCAAGAGGAAGGCATACACGCTATTAATAATTTTAATTTTGTTAACTTGTTATAAATTAGGATAATAAGTTCATGAAAAGACCAATGGTATTTATAAGATTTAAAGTATTTTAAAGTTTGTTAAATTTAATAGCCCTTAAATCAATTAAACTGTAAGGAAACACTTAGATTTATATATTTATTCGTTTCATAAAATTTCGTTATCTTGTTTTAAATTTATTTTGAATTTTACTTGTAGTCCCTTAATTTTATCTAGAAGTATATTATATTTTCAGTTTTTGAAATTTATGAAAAAGGCAGTGCAAATTAACAAAAATAAATCGAATGTTTCATTTTCTAAAAAAAAACACAGATAAGCTGTGTGTGCATACATACACAAGGAGCGTTAATAAAACACGGTTATCGTTATTTACAATGAACTTTTAAGAATATATGACGTGATAAGAAATTTTAAAAAAAGAGTATGATCTGACGAGGTGAACTTTCCATTTTATCGATACACGTAAAATTTCGGTGTTGATGTTTACTTGTGAGGAATTTTTAACGAAAAATATTTTTCTGCTTGCTTTTAGGTCACATGATTGGAAGTCCGATAAGTAAGAAAATAGACATTTTCTTCTGTTTGGCCGGATGTGCAGTTTTCGTAGCTGCAGGTGCCCTTAACATCAAAATCTACGATGATATGTGGAAGAGCGAAACCAGAGACTACGGTCTTGCCAAAGCTTCCATGGCCATAATCAACGGTGTAATATTTCTCCTCGATTCTCTCCTTACGTGGAGAGGAGATTATTGAAAATCAGAAAATTAGATTTTCGATTGTCTAATCCTCACACTGACTAACACTCTCCCGTCATTGCCAAAAAGTTTTGTTGAAGTTCTTGTTAATTTTGCATTAGATGCAAGTAAATAAAAGCCTTAAAATAATTATATGCCTCATAAAAATCCTATTTACATTACAAATGCCTTCTCATCGTAAATGTATTTCGTTGAATCGTATTTCTGTTAATAATTACCTCAGTTACATTAAAGAGTACAAATATATAAATACCACGCCCAAAATATACATAATATATTCAGGAACGCATTTCTTACGATGATATACATCTTTTTCTATCTACTTCTGATCTAATACATGTAGAATGTCATAAATCTAAACTACTGCAGAGTTTATATAATTTTCTAATATTTATAATAATATAAATATTTTTTATATTTTTTCTATGCTTTACATGTCTATGTACCATGTTTTTATAAATAAATTATTTACGAATCCTAACTGTTATTTTATTTTTGTTTTAGAATGACGTACGAAAGTGATAAACTCAGAAACAAAAGAATCACGATGAAATTACGATAAAAAATATGACTACTGTTCAAAAAAAAAAGTTAATAAACATACAGGCAACAAAACAAAAGATTATCGATAATCATAATAACCAATAATACAAAATTGACAATGTCAATAAAAAGATGAATTTAAAACATTTTTGTCGGTAATTTGAAAAGAAATGGGAATTATGATATAATAAATTAAAAAAGATATATAATACCTACAATATTACAATAATTGAGTGTGTCAATAAATCATTTTTTTTATAATGAAAATACAATCGATTTTTATAACTGTTTTTTTTTGTAATTTTTAGAATTTTCGGTGGCAATTTGAAAAGAATCGGGATCAGAACTAAAATACAAAAGAGAACAAATGACTATCTACAATGCAAAAATTGATAACAATAAAAAAAAAAGAAAATTACAATAGGGACAAACAATTTAGTATTGTTTTTTTTAAGTTTGATACAATTTTTTGGATTTTCGGCGCCAATTTGCTATCAAAACTAACAAAACTTAGAAATAAAACAAAAACAAATGACTATCTACAATACAAACAAATGACTATCTACAATATAAACATTGATGTCAGTAATAAAAAAAGAAAATTACAATATAAACAAACAATTTACAATTTTTTTTAAGTTTGACACAATTTTTGAATTTTGGTATCAAAACTAACAATACTTAGAAATAAAACAAAAACAAAAGACTATCTACAATACAAAAATTGATGACAATAAAAAAAAAGAGAAAGTTATAATTTACAAATGAATGTTTTTTTAAGTTTGACACAATTTTTTGAATTTTCGGCATTCAAACTAACAATACTTGGAAATAAAAGAAAAACAAACGACTATCTACAGTACAAACAAATGACTATCTGCAATACAAACAAATAACTACCTACAATACAAACAAACGATTTACAATAATTAGTCTTTTTAGAATTCTCGGCGCCAATTTGAAAAGAACTAATAAAATGTAATAAGTGTTTTGAAGTGATAGAATAATATCTACGTGGATAGAAGATCATCTAAAATGGGAAGGACCCAATGACTTATTTCCAACAAGTTCAGTAGAATTATCCAAAAATTTGAACCAACGCAGTTTTGTTTTTGCACAGACTTTATTTTGCTTTTTCTCTGTAAGTGAATTTTGAAATTGTAACATTTATTGCTCCTATGTGATATGGTGATACGACTGATACATGCCCTTATTGACACTGGCAGCAAGGATCACGAAATTCTCAATCAGTCTCGATTTACAAGATCGCGGCTATAGAGCGTGGACCAAATTTGACACTTGTAATAGGAAATACCAGTTTTTAGAAGATTTAGACAAAAGCTGACCTCGGTTTACTTTTTACTTTACTTTTTTCTAGAGTGCTCAATATTTAATAGAATAAGAAACACGGTTAATATTTTCTAGGATTTTATTCTAAAATGCTCGAAATAATTCCCTTCAGCAATGATACACTTGACTATTCTTTCTTTCCACCGTTCAAAAGCTCCCAACCAATCATCTTCAGAATATCTTCAAAATAAGCGTGAACTGCGATATCAATCTCTTCTTCTAACGAAATCTTTCTATCTCGCAAATACCTTTTAAGCCCAGAAAATAGCCAAAAGTCGCACATTACTAAATCAGGCGAATACGGCAAATATTCTATTACTTTTACCACACCTCTTGTAACACCAATCCTGGGACACATTGTATGTACAACACAATATACTGTAATTATTTTCTGTCATTGAGAAAAACGAATATCACCATAAGTTCTAAACAAAAATCGGACCCGCAATATTGATAGGAAGTTTTTTTTTCGAAAAAATTCTTTCGTTTGCCAACAAAGTTTGTAATGAGACTAACGAAGCACCTATATTGTGGCAACTCCGTTTGAAATTTGAATTCAACGTTTTCGCGGGCAAAACAGCGCCACCATTCCCGGGAACGATCAAATGTTAAACGAGTTTCCGGGCGTCAATCCGGATAACGACACATTAAACACACATATAATTTTCACACGGAATAAAACAAAACAATCAATTATATAATCCACTTGCATTGACTGAATTTTATTTAATCATAATTCTGGACCGAAATTACCATGTCCAAATTATTTGTAAGTTGCTGCCATCTGTGGATAGTGTATTGAATTACTACCTCGACAGTTCTCTGTCGCTTAGCAACGGAGTTCGCACAACAATCAACAATTTTTAATCGCCCCAAAATGACTCTGTATTTTGAAAATCCCGTACATTTTACGGAGAACGGCACGATTTCAATAAACGGAATATGGCACGCAAACGCTCCGCTTCTCGCCGTAGCAAGTTATTCGCAGGAAAAAGGAGGATTTATCACGATTTTCGACGAACTGGTAAGGTCGTTAAACTATGTTATAACTTGAGAAAAGCCTCAATTTTTTTTTTAGGGCGAACCTCTCCCAGATATTGCATATCCATTTCACCCCGTATCCCAAGTGACCGCCTTGGCCTGGCACCCTGAACGTCACATTCTTGCTTCCGGTTGGGAGAATGGTGATATAAAAATTTGGAACAGCTCGGATAAAGAGTTTTTGCTGGTAAATGGCCCTCACAAAGCACCAGTGACATTGTTAAAATTCAGTGAAAAAGGAGGAAGATTAGTTACTTGTGATTCAGTAAGTTGTTATTATTATATTAATCCAATAATTTAAGGATCTTGTGGCTGCTGCTTTATATTAATAAATGTGCTATTATTTATGAGTATTTACAGTTCCATTTGAGAGTAATTATTGGCGAATACTCTTGAGATGATATTAATAGTGCTTTCAGAAAGTTTTCTTCATCAATGGATACATTTCTGAAAGTACTACCAATAGCACCTTGAGAAGTACTTGACAATAATTACTCTCAAATAAAGTGACACCTTAAAGCAACAAAAAAGTAGTCTGATGGTATTGTGAAATATCTGTTGCAATTTTTTTAATAGTATTTCAAGATGTGCACTCATAGGTCCTTAAAATGCAGGATTGCCAATATTGCTAGGAAAACATTTTTTTTGTAGACAGGATCTCTAGTAGGATGGAAGGTAGACAGTAAAGGAGTAGTCGTAACTGCTTTCCATCATGATTTACGTGAATCAATAACCCACCTTACGTTTCGTTTGACTGTAAGAAACATAGATTTTGATATTGAAGGCCTAGCTAAAGCCGCTGTTAACGGCGATGAACAAGCGCTCGATATGTTCAGCAATTGGAGGCCGAAGACCACAGCTAGAAAATTTCGAGTACAAGAAGGCACTGACAATCAATGCTTCTTCGTCGGCACACAAGAAGGTTTTCACTTACTTAATCCTATTTTACTGCTGTATACTTTTGTTTCCATTCCACTTCGTTCCGCTTTAGTTGCTTAATTCCTTCCTTGCTTTCTGCTTCTACCCTAATCCTTTCATTCTATGTCTTTCTTGGCCTTCCCCTTTAGATTCTCTCAAGCATTTCTAGTCTATTTTAACTGCCCCTCTATTATCTTCTCATTTTTGGGCTCTATCTGTAGATTTAATTTCTTATTCATTCCTTTTTTTGTTTTGATCTCAACTTTCCTTATTATTTCATTTCCACATTTCCAACACATTTATTCATATTGTATGTTTTTATGAATGGTTTCATGTTTCACTGTTGTACATTAATGATTAAAGTTCATCAAACTACACTTAAGTGCAAAGGAATTGACCCACTTCACACTTTTGATTTGATTGTTTTCTATCTTCTTCAGAAGTCAAAAGTAGGTGATTTCTTTGCATGCATTTCTTTATTGTACTTTTATAAAAATTTTACTTTGAAAATTAACTAAATTCTAGGCACAGTTTACTACATAAATCAAACTGGAGCGTGCACTGAAGTTTTAAATACGGAAGGAACTCCGTTAAGCTACATTATTTATCACACATCGAGAGATATTCTCGTCGTTATGATGGAAGGTCTTACCGTTGGGCAGTTTGCAGTGGATTCACAAGGCCATTTAAACGAAATTGCAAAAGTTAAACTAAGTGGACGATCACAGGTGACTAGAGGATCAAGCAGTCAAGGGCTTATTTGGGCAGGAACTAGTTGTCTTGCTATTCTTACAGGTACGTGACTCTAGTACTTCAAAAATCCTTCTGTTTATTGAAAACTATGAATAATATTGTTGAAAGTACATAACAAAACCAATCAACTTACATATTTTGTTTAAACTTGAGATACCATCATAAATTGGTGGTACTTTATTGTTACCTGCAAGTGAGAATTTTGCTGAAATTAGCTGTTCAACTTCAATAGACTTTTTGTATATATAATTTTCATTTTTTTAAAGCAAGTAGGTACGGTCTTTTATTATTTAAGGAGATTTGACGGTTCGCATCTGGGATATTGACACCAACGACAATTACGTCTTACCCACAGTAATGAAAACATACATCAGTGATACCAGAGAAAAAGGGCGACAAATAAACGAAATGTTCACCTGCTTATCCTACTGCCAAACAAGTCAAACCCTAAGTGGTGGAACTAACATAGGCAGGCTCTATTTTTGGGTGAAAAAACAAAACAAGAACAATTACATTGAAAACCCAGAAGATCAGTGGGAGCTGAGCAACGTAAATGCCGTAAGTGGAACCGTTAAGCAAATCATGTGGGGATCGGCGGCTTTGCGTTTGCCTTTGCTTAGTGTAAATTGTGTTACAAAAGTCTACATCATGAAGGAGCAAAGCCTGTGCACTTGCTTCAGTGAGAAAATCTGGGCGACTCAGAAAAATGCGAACCAAATACTGATTGAAACTGCAGACACCGACTTTCTCCTCTCGTTAGAAATGCAAGTGTCCGATATGTCTATCAACGAAAATTACATTGCATTCACAAATGGTAGACTGATTTCTGTTTATGACATCATCTGGAAAGTCGGTGATGATGAAAAATTTGAGTTGAACAGTAGCATAAGCAAGCAACATGAAAAATCATCCAAGATTTCGTTGAATTTCATCAACTCATTTACACGTGATAACGAAAGTATAATTTTACATGAAAAACATATCATCACGCTTTATTTAAATGGCGTGTGCATACATTCATTGAGCGGTATGACTATTACATCTATACCGGTTGTGCAAAGTGAAGGAGAGCCCATCGGAGTGGACGTGTGTGGAAATTATCTTACGGTATTTACAATCGATGGTTTTCTAAAAATATACGACCTTTCTGAGCGTGAACTGAAACTAGCAACGAGTGTTTGTAATCTTTACGACATGTGCAGTGATTTCGGGGAAATAATTCAGGCAAAATGTAACAGCAACGGAACAAAAGTAGCACTGACTTTAGCAGCCGCAAATTTGATACCGGACGGTAAATTATACGTTTGGGATATTGAAAGGGATAATCTATTATCTTACGACTTTCGCAAATACTCAAGCTCATTTGATTATGATGATGAGTATTTACTTGGAGAGGAAAAAGAAAAAAGCCTGACCGAACAAAACAATGTGGATGAAAATAGACTTGCTTATGACAGAATTTGTAAAAGTCGAATTCCATTATCACTGCATTGGGATGTTTCTGATTCCAGGTTGTTGGTTTGCAATGCAAAGAAGTTAAAAATCTCCAGCAATAAAAAAGTAATACTTTCTAAGGCACTCAGTAGTGTCTCAAGTACAGGTATGTATTTCGTTGTTTCTTAGATAGATAATTAAGTAAAAAAGTTTGTTATATAAAAAGCAGAAACGAAGAGTGATTTGGAAAATGAAGATCACATTATCGTATCTATGTTCGTTTCAACAGAATTTGGGATACGGATACAAGACATTAGACCGACTTTGCAAGATGCTCGTCTTCTGGCTGTTGCAACGCCTTACATCATCGTATTAAAAAAATTAAGCATAATTAGAGAACTCATGACTGATTTTACAGGATTGGAAAACTGTAATAAAACAACCAGGGATGCGGTCCTTGACTTCAGCTATAATCTGAG
Organism: Serrognathus titanus; assembly: GCA_039766575.1. Classification (NCBI taxonomy): domain Eukaryota; kingdom Metazoa; phylum Arthropoda; class Insecta; order Coleoptera; family Lucanidae; genus Serrognathus; species Serrognathus titanus. Next base: position 12,292,903 of record CM077914.1, read on the forward strand.
CTTAGGTAGGTTTATTTAATTACAGACACTTTTTTTGATATTTTAAATATTCTCAACAAATACTTTCATAAATCGTTTCTAAAAGAAACACTGCTTTAAATAAAATATTACAGAAAGTGCATAAAATTTAAAAAGTTATTTATTATTTCTAGGAAATATGGATGCTGCATTTAAAGCTATCAAACTAGTACACAGTGCAGGCGTATGGAATAGCCTTGCAAGGATGTGCGTTAAAACAAGAAGACTCGACGTAGCTGGGGTTTGTTTAGGTCACATGGGCAATGCCAGAGCTGCTAGAGCTCTTCGTGAGGCCATGGCCGATACATCATTACCCTACGAAGCCAAACTAGCAGTTTTAGCAATACAGCTAGGAATGCTTGTAAGAAAACACAATTATTTAAGCTTCTAATTTCATACCATCAACTACACACACAGGATGAAGCTGAACAATTGTATATTCAATGCGAACGATACGATCTCCTCAATAAATTGTATCAAAACCGCAATAAAATGGATGAGGCACTTAAGATAGCTGAAACAAAAGATCGAATTCACTTACGTAATACAGAATATGCATATGCAAGGAACTTGGAGGAAGAAGGAAATTTTAAAGAAGCAATCGAGCATTACGAGAAGGCAAATACACATCGGCATGATGTCCCGAGAATGCTTCTGGAACATCCCGAACAGTTACAGTCTTACATGCTTAAAACCAATGATCCGTAAGAGTCACACCTTTAGCTATGAATTGTCTTTAATTTTGTTTTTTTAATTATAAGTGAATTATTAAAATGGTGGGGCCAAAATATAGAATCGCAAGGAGACTTAAACACTGCTTTGCGTATATATGCTAATGCTGGGGATGTGTATTCTCAAGTCAGGGTACTCTGCTTTTTAAACGAGGAAACGAGAGCGGCTGAGTTAGCTCGTACAGGAAATGATAAAGCTGCTTATTATCATATGGCAAGACACTATGAAACGATTGGAAACTTGGAAGATGCTGTTGCATTTTTCTCAAAAGCCAACGCTTACAGTTACGTTAATTAATTAAATCAGATTATTCTGGTTTATACGATTTCAATGTAATTTCAGGTAATGCTGTTCGATTGTGCAAAGAAAACAATATGGTGGAGGAACTTTGGAATATTGGGACGGTTGCTGGTAACAGGGAGAAATTAGAATGCGCCAGATATTTTGAGGAACACGGTTTACTGGAGAAAGCTGTAATATTATATCACAGAGCAGGTTTTAATCTTTCATTCATTATTGTAATCGAGGCACATAATTTGATAGTATTAATTTCAAAACATTTCATAACAACTTTGTTCTTCAGGAATGTTACATAAAGCATTAGACCTGGCTTTCAAAGCACAACAATTTGATGTACTCCAACAAATTGCAACCGACTTAGATGCGGATTCAGATCCGGCATTACTTACAAAATGCGCCGACTATTTCATAAGTAACCAACAGTTCGATAAGGCAGTTGATTTATTAGCAATAGGAAAAAAGGTTCAAACAAATAATAACAACTTGCACAAGTCTTCGATAATATTTCGCTTTTAGTACAAAGAAGCAATCGATGTTTGTCTGACCTACAACGTGCAACTTACCGAAGAACTCACCGAGAAATTAACTCCAGAAAAAGATCAAGTGGATGAAGAAACGAGGATTAACATCCTGGAGAGTTTGGGCGAGAGTTTGTTAATACAAGGGAACTACCATCTCGCCACCAAAAAATTCACACAAACAGGAAACAAAGTAATTTCTGAATAAAACACACCCACAAGCAACTTTTTAATATCTATTTAAGGTTCGTGCAATGAAAGCTTTACTAAAGTCAGGTGATACAGATAAAATAATTTTCTTTACTGGAGTTTCACGTCAAAAGGAAGTGTACATCATGGCTGCCAATTACTTACAATCATTAGACTGGCAGAATCAACCTGAAATACTACGTAATATAATTACATTTTACTCGAAAGGAAAAGCTCTTGACTTATTGGCCAACTTCTACGTAGCCTGTGCCCAAGTAAGTACTTCTTTTCAATGTATTTAATCTACTTACACACGTGATTTCAGGTTGAAATTGACGAATTTCAAAATTACGATAAAGCCCTTGGAGCTTTAACCGAAGCATCCAGGTGTTTAGCTAAAATCGCGGCCCCCAGAGATCAAATGCAACATCGTAAGGCAACCGAAATAGTTCAGCAAAGATTGGTGGCCGTTAAGAAATTCGTAGACATTAAACGTGTGTTTGATAGAGGTGATTATGAGGGTGGCATGCTTCAATGCCAACAGTTACTTATTTCTGGGGGACAGGAACTTGAAGCTGCCATACGTCGGGGTGATATTTACGCTTTAATGATACAAATGTGTATAAAAAATAATAAATACGGTGACGCTAAACAATTACTGGGGCAGCTACAACAAGTTTTAGCTGCAACAGGAAACACACCTATTACTTATTATCTCAGCAAGCAAGTGCTTGAAGATTTGGCACAAGGTTTAGGTATTCCTTTGAATGTGTTAGCACCAACAAAAACGGTAATCAACGAAGACAATAACGATGAAGTAGAAGAAGAGGTTGTCGAAGAATAGACTTAGATATTCGTGCACAATAACTTAGGGCCATAGTTATAGTCAATACTCGGCCTCGTGCTTGAGATCTACTTAGCAGAAAACGACTCCATCCAAGAATAATTGAGTCAATCTATAGTACAGCCTCGTACTTGAGATCTTTTGATCTTCTCTGTATAATAGAAACCCACAACAACAAAATAATAGCAATAGTAATATTACAAATAACAGCAATTAACAATATAACAATAATTTAGGCAAAAAATAACTCCACAAAACCCAAACGAAATGTCAAAATTCACAACACAACAAACTGAGACACCCCAAAATGGACCGAAGTATTGCTCAAGCTTGGAAATTACCACACTCGAGCAAAGAAGGCATTGAAGCATGGGCGAAGCATTGCTTCATTGCAAAGTAAGTAATAAGTAACCTAAGGTAACCATGAGTATTTGAGACCAAGATTGAGCGAAGTAATGACTATAGGTTTGGCCCTTAGTTATTGCTACTATTTAAACTATTGAATTCCGTCACTGTCAGGTTTTGTTTCTGTTTAATTATCAAGCAACAAGCTGTCATTTTATTTAATAAATTTGACTTTTGACTGAAATATTTAGGCGCAAAATTGTTAGTTCATGTAAGCTTAATGTTTTGAAAACCCAAATATAAGTATCAAAAGAGCTAAAATGCCGAAGAGAAGACATGACGACGACTATGAAGACAATGGTAAAAATGAAGCAGGTCGTAACTGCTACGTAAAGAAGGTCTCGACGGAAAGATTGGAGAAGGCTCAAGAAAGACTGCAATGTCTAATTGATTTGAAAGCTTCACTGGAGGATACCCTGGAGAAGAGCTTGGTCCAGATTGAGGTCGTCAGCGCAAAAATAGCAGAGCTGGAGTGCAAAGTGGAGAAGATGGTGGCAGAGTTCGGAGCAAAGGAGTGTGTGGATCGTATGAAGGCTGAAATCATGGCAATTAAGGAAGATCGTACTAAAGCCGAGCAAGAAGTCAACAGATATAGGGCGAAAATTGGAAATAAACTCAAAAAGTTGGAACAATGCAAAAAGATGTACGGAGGTAATGGAGGAGGAGGAGGAGGAGGAGGAGGTGGCGGTGGTAATGGAGGCAACGGAAGCCACATGGATGACGAATGTTAACAATTTATTGGCATCAACTTTTGATACAAAAAGTCTTTATTCGTAAAGTAGAGTGAAATGTAAAACAAAATTTATTTTAGATAAGTATTTTATTCACTAAATACATTACTGTTTGATTCACAATGAAAATTATAAAACGTACGAAATTAAGTTTAAATTTGTACTCATTTATAAAGAAGGAAAAGGCATCGCGAGATATTAAAGCTCATTTCTATAGCATTCTTAATATCTTGTTATCTATCACACAGACATTAACTTTGAATTTGGTGCGCAATGGATCTGATGTTTTTATTGATGATAGTTGGGATCGGCGTCATTGTTGCCAATTTAGTGGTTAAGTTCATAAAAATAGCTAAGATTTAGTAACTTCGTACCAGTTTAGTGATATATCTGGCGATTTTCTCATTTAATAATAATTAATTTAGTGATTACTTTTGTAATAAAATAATTAGGAATGTTTACCAAGCATACTAAACGAGTTCTTTACCAATTAATGCCCAATGCGCCAATATAGTGAATTTAACACTAGATCTGGTGACTTTCTATTGAAATTTCAAACGATTTCTAACTTCTAAGCTCAGACATATCATGACCGGATTAGTGACAATTTTGAAAATAATTTTAACCAAACCACTCAAGGTTCAATAGTCAATAGTAATAAATAATTATCTCTGTTGATTTTGTCATTTCGTGGTGACATCTGTCAAGAAATAATTAGCGTCATAATGAAATGTCATGAAACAATTACTCAAGTAACAAATAAGTGTAAAGGAATCCTTGCAAACGCTGCTGTCGCAATTTGTAGAAACAGAAAAAAGACAAAAAATTAATGACGATCGATTCCTTCTTGAACAAATGAAAACAATAATCGAAATTTTCCCTTTCTACCATCGATCGCATTTAGTTTCTTTATTTAATATTATTTTTTTGTCTTTCCAGGAAAGAAACGCGAATAAACAAATACAATTAACCTATTGACCATCTGTCAAAACTGAAACGCCAGGATACATTTGACAACAATAGAAAAATCTCCTAAAGTTTTTAATTGCAAACATAAGAGTGTTTGTTGAAATTCTCTAATATGATAACGATCACTTGAGAAATGCTGCGGGATTACTTGGTGACCATTCTGCAACTTTTAAAACATTTAAACAAGTAACAGATTTGACAGGAGTCAGAAAGCAAATGTCAAACAAAAGGGTTTGAATCAAGCTAATCCCATATTATGTAACTCATAACGACATCGTTAAATGACGAAAATCGTTAGGTGACATATTTTGACCAATCAGTGTTTAGATGCAACGCATTTCTTTGTACTGATTGGCTAAAATATGTCACATAATGATATTCGTTATGAGTTACAGAATAGGGAGTTTACACTGATTTTATTTTTCACACCCCCTCGCCCTTATATCTATGTAATTTTGGATCACCCAGTAGTTCTTGTTTATTTTGTATTTTGACTAAATGTCTCATTCGAGTTCCGCTCAAACATTAAGAGGAAATAAATACTTTGAAAATCTCCAAACTAAAAATTAATTTAAAATTAAACAAGTTTCCTGTAAATAATTAAGTAAGAATTAAATTTTAAATAAATATACACAAAGGGAAAAAAGAAACTCGCTGCACATTTATAATAAGCATATAATATGCTAACTATTTATTTATTTCATAATTTATAAATAATAAAATAAAAATAAATAATTTACAGTTTCCTACTTTATCACATTAACGTAATGTTAGCATTATCTTAATAGATGGCAGCACAAACAAGGGGAGATTTATTTTAATTTGTAATTGTTTATTTAAATCATAAATATATAAAAACACGTTAATAATTAAAGTTACGTAACGTTAAATTAGACGGTCGTCAATTATTATACTTACCTCTTCTTTGTTGGACTTTTGATTTTGGCGCGTCAATTTTTAACGATAATTTCGCATACAAAATGGTGGGAGGAGATTTATTCAAATTTTAATCGCGCACACGGACGCAACGAGGCGTAAACAAAGCAATATTTAATTTAATAATGATTGCTTAAGTATAAATTTATTTAAATCGAACGTTTAAGCTGCGAAATATGCACTGCTACCAAACTTATAATAAAATATTTTCGGAGGCATTTGTTTCGTAGTCACAGTCTGCCATCTTGGTTTATCTGTTTATTGTTTGGAGCGCCCCGCGTCCGTACCTTTCTTTATCGATGATTATTAAAATAAAAGGAATTACCGCCGACGACCGATAATATTTTATCGTTATGTGTGACGTTTTCTGTGTTTTGTGCTAACGCTCTGCGGATTTAGTGCGTCGTCGGCCGTTTTCTCCGTGATATTCGTCTGTGAATTTTGTAATGGCTACCCTTCGCGTCCCCCTCAGCTTATAGACAATGACAGTGAAAATTTTCACGTGATATTTTCAAAACTAATGTGGGAAATCACTTGAACGCACCGGTTTTCTGAATGGAATGTGACTTGCTTGAGTTTTATTTTAAGTTCCAGCATGAATTCTGATGAACAAGATCCCCTTGCTGGGGCTGATCACCCAGAAGTAAGTAGATTGTATTCGATCAAAACTCTCAGTATCTCTCAATTCTAATTACACCTGTGACTACATAATTAAGCAGATTTATTTTAAATCAGCTTTTGTTTTAGAGTTCCACGCAGAGACCACCGCCAACAACTTCAGTTCCTACAGATTTGAGAGTAAACACAACAGCTTTGAACGCAGTGGCTTTAAGTAGTGTTGCCAAATATTGGGTTTTAACTAATTTACTGCCCGGACCGATACCTCAAGTTTATAGCCTTCCAGGGACAACAAGAAGTGACGGTCAGGGCAAATTACCACAGGTTAGTTTTGCTTATTGTTGCAAAATAAAGGGTCATTTACTTGGTTACAGTTACTGTAACCCTAAAATTGCGTTCTATCATTTTTATGATGCAATTGCTTTGTCACCGTGTTTAAAATCCTAAGTAAACTCATTATTCTCAACAAGAAAAAATTAAGCCTCAACTTCCTTGAAGTAGATTTTTATTAATATCTGTCAAAGACTTGTTAATTGCTTCTTTATTAATTAATAAGTGATGTGGGTTTTTTGTAATGGTTAACTTTTCCAAGTAATAATTAACCTTGGTTGCAATTAGATCTAGGTTTGATGTTTTTCAGCAAAACTCAGTTTGTTATTACATGATCTTACTAACGCTGATTTTTCAGTTTTATTAAAGTTACTAAAATATTTTATTATTATTGAAGGGATTCAAAATATGGTGCCATTCATGTTGGTATCACTAATTACTGATGTCAACTTAAAAATGTCATTTACATCTGTCATTTATTAAAATGAGCTAGACCTCATTAACTACTTATTTTTTAATTAGTAAGTGCCGAGATTTTTCAGTAATTGTTCACCTTTTTTTATTATAATTAACCTTGGATACAGTTAAACACATACAATGTATTATATTTATTGCAGTAAAACTGTAATTTGTTGTTAAGATAATGGTTTATTATTTTTTTGTAAATATTTGGTGATTGAAAACACAACTTTTTGCTGGAATCACTAACTGCTGGAAGTGTTAAATTAAAAATGTTGTCTATGGTTAACATTTTTTTATTTTGTTTTGTTGGTATCCTTTAATTAATTATTTAGTTTATGCATAATGAAGTTAACGTAATTTTTTTGAGCTGACCTTCACTAACTTCTTACAATCTCAAGTTTATAGCATTGGTTTTTGTTTTAGGAAACAATGTTGGGACAACATGCAAATCTCATCAATGCAGATTCCCTTCTCTTGCAACAACATGGTCAACAAATCCCCGTTAGCATAGCAACCTCACAGTCTCTCACGAATTTGGCCATCCCTGCAAGTGCAATGCATTTAGAAAATACATCACAAAACCACAATCACATGACTAATCACCAGCAGTCGGAGTCGCAGACTATGGTGACCCAATCACAGTCACAACTTGCCCATGCTCACATGAACAATCAACAAAATCAAGGCGGTCAAAACATGGTGCAGGTTCAAGTGCAAGACAATTTAGTGTCCGTCATCGAGGATAGCAAAGATCATAAAGACTTGATTTCATCTCAGATTGCGCAAGCGCAGATGCAGCTGAATGATAGCCAGCAATTGAATCACCAAAATTTAACGGTACAGCATTTACACCAGTTGCAAGTCCAGCAAGTTTTAGATAATGTCGTGCGGATGGAAAGCGGTGTCGATGGGAATCAAAACCAAAACAATAACGAACAAGATCCCCTCAGCGATAACATGATTATAAAAGACGAAAAGAATCTCCAGAATTGCACTAAATTGCTTAGTACGCAGTTCGGTCTGCAAGATCTGAAAGGCAACTTGATGGATGTGAGAACGGCAGATGGCAGCATTGTAAAAATTTCAGCTGGCATACAAGAACAAGATCTGGCAAAAACACTGGGTGTAGAGGTCGTCCAAAACATGTATAAAGTAAATGTAGATGATATCAATCAGTTGTTGGCATACCACGAAGTTTTCGGAAAGTTGCAGAATGAAATTAATGTCACTCCTACTAGCATCGTTCAAAATTCTGGTGGTAGTGTGAATTTGCAGCAAGGTAACAATATTGCGATTGTCACGCCGAAAAGTGTAGGTGAAAACGAACAGGAACCTTCAACTAGTACCTTGAATACGGACAGTCCACCTACAATTTTGACTGCTAATCATATTTGTGATTTATGTGGGAAGATGTTCCAGTTTCGATATCAGTTGATTGTACACAGAAGGTGATTGTTTTTGTCTTTAAATTAAATTTTGAAATTTTTTAATTTCTTTTTCTTTGACAAATAATATAAATTATCACTAATGGGCGGAATTTTATTATATTTTTTAAGGTTATTTTTACAATGCCTTTGACCGACTCGATACATTGCAATTTGCTAGCATTTTGGTAATCGATAACCTTGAAAAATATAATTCCACCGCCCTCTAATTATCATAGACTCTTTATACAATTTATTGAAAAAGACTCTTCGCCAAAAATGTAGGTTTGAAATTCTCTTTTTTCCTGTTTCAGGTATCACATTGAAAGGAAGCCATTTACATGTCAAGTTTGTGGCAAAGCATTTGTTAATGCGGCAGAGTTAACTCGCCACGGAAAATGCCACTTAGGTGGTAGCATGTTCACATGTTCCGTGTGTTTTCATGTGTTTGCAAATGCAGCATCCTTAGAGAGACATATGAAAAGACACTCAACGGAAAAACCATATAACTGTACAACATGTGGTAAAGCATTTGCAAGAAAGGAGCATTTAGATAATCACACGCGGTGCCATACAGGGGAAACACCATACCGTTGCCAGTATTGTGCCAAGACTTTTACCAGAAAGGAACACATGGTGAACCACGTGAGGAAGCACACGGGTGAAACTCCTCATCGCTGTGAGATTTGTAAGAAGTCTTTTACCAGGAAAGAACATTTTATGAATCACGTCATGTGGCATACTGGTGAGACGCCGCATCATTGTACGATTTGTGGTAAAAAATACACTCGTAAAGAGCATCTGGCGAACCACATGCGTTCACACACTAACGACACTCCTTTTAGATGTGAAATATGTGGTAAGTCTTTTACGAGGAAAGAACACTTTACGAATCACATTATGTGGCATACCGGCGAAACACCACATAGGTGTGATTTTTGCTCAAAGACTTTTACACGCAAGGAACACCTACTAAATCACGTCCGACAACACACTGGGGAATCCCCGCATCGTTGTGCTTATTGTTCCAAATCGTTCACTCGTAAAGAACACCTTATCAATCACGTAAGGCAACACACTGGTGAGACACCATTTCGTTGCACCTATTGCCCAAAGGCGTTCACGAGAAAAGACCATTTGGTTAATCACGTAAGACAACATACTGGTGAATCCCCCCATAAGTGTCCTATGTGTACGAAGTCTTTCACTCGAAAGGAACATCTTACTAATCACGTTCGACAACACACGGGAGAGTCACCGCATCGTTGCCATTTTTGTTCCAAGTCTTTCACTAGAAAAGAACATCTAACTAACCACGTGCGAATACACACGGGAGAATCTCCACACAGATGCGAATTCTGTCAGAAAACGTTTACCCGTAAAGAGCACTTGACAAACCACCTTCGACAGCATACTGGTGAAACACCGCATTGTTGCAACGTGTGTTCGAAGCCTTTCACTAGAAAGGAGCACTTAATAAATCACATGCGTTCCCATACTGGAGAGAGGCCTTTCTCATGTTCAGAGTGTGGCAAGTCTTTCCCGTTGAAAGGTAACTTACTCTTTCATCAGAGGTCTCACAATAAAGGTGCAGGTGCAGACCGTCCCTTCCGTTGTGATCTCTGCGATAAAGATTTTATGTGCAAAGGACACTTGGTATCGCATAGACGGTCACACAGTGGAGAACGTCCTTTCGCTTGTCCGGACTGTGGAAGGACATTCGTCGAGAAAGGCAATATGCTTCGACATCTGAGGAAACACACGTCGGAGAACGGGCAGAATCAAATAAACGCCGTGCTGAAAATGAACCAGGTGAATGCAACGACCCAAAACATCAATAACCAGGTGGTGAATAACCAGGTGACGCAGTCCCAAACTGTTACTAGCACAGTACAAACAACTGCTGCCAATTTACAAATACCACAGGTCAGTCAAGCACAGTCTTTGGCCAGTCCTGTCTCCACTGGGAACATCGTGCAACAATCTCAGCATATGTCGTTGCATCAACCTACGAATCATCCTGTAGTCGTGCCTACTGCTAACGGTAATGTCCTTGCTACTTATTGACAGTATGTATAGAGTGAAATGCAAATTGTGTGATAAATGATTTTATTTTATTATTCTCTCTTTTGATTTTTTTTTGTAAGTTTAATTTAGTGAAAGAAAGCCTAGTTGAGTAAGAGATGGTAAATGTGATCGTTTAAAATAAATTATTTTGTAGTTATGAGTTTGATCCTGCAAGTTTGCTTAAAGCTATGAACAAGTTGTTTTCATTTCTGAAAATATATTTGCTCATTAGCGTTAGTAATAGACTAATAGTGATTATTACTTTCATTTTTTTATTCAAGTTCTGTCCTTTAAGTTTAGTTCAGAATATTATTTTTCATTTCTTGTTGATGATCTGAGGAATATTGAAATACAAAAGAAATAAGGCTTATTAATTAGATAATTTTTCTAATCATAAATTTTTGTTAACAGAAATTTTGAATTCTAAAAGCTTCTATGACAGTGATTTTTATTTGTGCTTTAATTTTAATATATCTCATTTTCACAAATGGAAAATTTCGTTGCCAAACATTTATCAAAGCTGCTAACTAAACTAGGTTTTTTTTAAATATTAGATTCTTTCATATAATTGGAAATTATATGTAGTTACACTTTAGTACACTGTTTATGGAGGTCTTGCTTGTTTGAAGACGCTTGGTATTAGCTAAATTAGTTAACAAAGTAGGTGACATCTAAATCAAGCAAAAAATCTGAACTTTTGCAATAGCTGGAGCTAGTGACAAAGAAAATCTTATTCTAAATCCTAGAAATGGTCTAATTAACTGATGATTAAATGATTTAATTAACCAATAATTTTTGCAACTCTGTTTTAATTTAACCATCTTCAAATAAGCAAGTTCCTTTCGTACAGATTTCTAAAGGCTGTTTTTTGCGTATAATTTTTTTGAAAATAATTTATGCTTTTTACAATTATTTCACATTTCAAATGAATTAATTTGTTCTACAATAATTTGTCGTTAAGTACAAATAATTAATTGTTTATTTTCCATTGGAAATTATATTTAATTTCAAGCATGAAGAAATTTTGTGAACTGAGTTTTTCATTTATTTAAATAATAGGGTTTTTTGAATTCTTTATACACTTCATTTTTTTTTAATTTTTTGTTTTTTTTTAATAGCATAGGGAACAATATTTCACAGTAAATAATTTATATGCAGGTTGGTATTATTTTTATTAGCGTGCAATTTTAGTTCGATTTTAGATTTCTCTAGTCACTTAAAGCTACTAGTATCAGAATATTTTGTTTATGTAATTAAACGGCGATTTCTTTTTTATGCATTTAATTTCCCTTACAAATTTTCTTCCGAAATTGAAACAACCTGTATACAAATTTTATTATAGACGATACATAATAAATATAAATATGTAAATTATATGTAGACGGCATTGAATGTTTTTTAAGTGTACATATAATTAATTAAAATTTCTATATTTATATTTACTGTATGTTTACCATAAAATGCGTGGCCATTTGTAATTACGAAATTTGTACGTAGATTGATTTGCGGCCAGTTGTAGATACGTCAGTGTACAGAGTATTACATCACAAAAGAAGTGAGTGAGTATTTTTACGAATTAACCGAAAAAATAAAATGCGAAGCTTGCACGAAATTCACACCAAAAAATTCAGTATCAAAGGCGAAAATAAAGTATTATGACTTGATTTGAAGTAGTAACTTAGTGAACGATTCCGTTTCTCTAGATGTAATACAGGGTTTTCTGTATTGAAAAATGTGATAAATTTTTAACAAAACGAAAGAATTTTTTTTTTAATTTTTTAAGTTGAAGCGACCACTCGAATATTTTTCTTTTTGTGCAATTCGTACCAGTGTTGAAATAAATAATTTTGTATGTACTATCACTTAAGCTTTAACTTGGCATCTGTAATATGTATTTATGTATTTTGTAGAGATCTGATTGTAAGTATTATTTTATTGACTACTTAAATTAATCTCATTTACAAATTTCTTTTTTTTTTTTTAGAATAGATGGGTTTACTACTTGGAACAAATTTCGTTGTGATAATTTACGTTTAATTTCACTCATAATTCAAGTGGTCCCTTCCCTAATAAACATATAAATATCATTTTAACGTATATCTTTTTGTATGTACCATAGTAGGGCCTAAAGTTATTAATTTTACAAAAAAATAAAACGGCCTGATGCTGTGACCAATTTTTTTAGTGAAATGCGGTTAAATATGAATAAATAAATAGATTAGTTATTGTACATACAGCTAGATAAATTGTATCTATATTACTTTATTATAATATGTAAAAAATGTTAGATATTGTAACAATTATTATATAAATACTAAGACATTGTAGTTATGTTCTTTTTCTTTTCTTTTTTTTTATTGATTATATATCCGAGTTAATTTAATACTTTTCTTTGTATTTTGCAGTATTTTATTATGATACGTTTTGTGGCGAATGTAAACTAATAAAATTTATAGAATTTATAAGAATATGGTTAATTTTTAGTTATTTTGTAATAAAAACCAAAATGTATGTTTTTTAATAAAAACAGTTGTATTTGAAGTTTGTTTGTTTTTTCCCCAAAATGTGTTGCATGTAAATTTAATGATATTAATATTTTTAATTGAATTTTTAAGGATGATGAAGAAAGTAAGTGCAGACAAAGATAAAATATGCAAGGAACTTAATAAATAATTAGGTGAGTTAATATTTTTTTTATGTACATATTTATTGATTTAGTATTATTTGTTAATACATATTACTTATTTCAGTCAGAAATATTAATTATTTTTGCATTAAATAAAAAAGTTCTAAATCTCTTCTTCCTAATTACGTTTTAAACAGAGACTTTCGATCATTAAATATGTTTTAATATTTTTATTTTATACATACTTTTAATTCTTTTTTCTTAAAAAAAGTACAAACTGTCGTCAATCATTTACGAAATAAGAATTTAGACATCAAAAAAGCATTTCGCTTTAGCAACGCAATCTAAATTTAAAAAAAGCGTTTCGCCTTTTTATCGAACACACGGAAAAGATACAATCGCGCCGTTAAAAAAAGGAGCCTAATTGTTTCCCGTAAAACTTTTATATCCCGCATGTTCGCCATAATCTGGAAAGTTTCTTAATCTTTTCGAAACGATTACGAAAATAGAAACGATCAAAATCCGTTACGCGTATAGAGCGCCGAACTTTAACAATAAAGTTGATACTAATGTCTACAAGATCTTAACTTGTCAGGTTCGTTATTGAAAACTTTGCGACATGAATCTGCTTATTCGCCGGTTTTATCGCGTTTCAGGCGATTTTGAGGCTTTCGAGACCGGTCAATGTGCACGACGGCACTTTGGCGGAGATCGACTTTAAAGTCGCTTCCGTTTACGATGGCTTTTGAAAACTGAACGTTAAAAGTTTGTGTGTTAATTAAATTTTAAGCAAGAATGTAAAAATTAATAGTAAACGTGATCTGCATTTGGATAATAACTGGAAAGAGAAATAGAGACGTCTACGATAGTTGGAGTTTGAAAGACTAAACTTTTGCAAACATTTTAATAATATAGTTAATGCAGTTTTATGTTGTTTAATATTTAGCTCCAACATTTTGTCCTATTCTGCATTGAATTCGTCAGTACTTTTTTAAATTATTGGTTTTATACTTTGTTTAATTTCTTTCGGTTTCGAATTTAAACGTGTTTGTTTTGTATTGAATATTTAAAGGAATTGTTTTCAATTTTTTCTGCTATTTGTTAAAATTGTCACTTTATAATTATCGTAAATATAAATTAAACAATTTTAAATCTTAAAGAAAAATTCGCTTGATTTTGTTGTGTTACAGAAAAGAAATTACATACAGTAGAACTCGGTTATAACGAACTACACTTGAAGTCCCGCCATTTTTCTCTATTTAACAATGTAAAAATTCACCGGTTATTACTGAACTCATATATAACGAACCATCGGAAAAGCCAAAGTTGTTGAAATTTCTGTCGGTTATAACTAGCGTGAGGCAGATCAGATTCCAATCTCAGCAACGTCACATACGTGTCGGTTACCTCCACTATAAATTCTTTATTTTATTTTGGAACCATAATCTTGTTTGACGTTTACAGACCGAGGACTTTAAAGTTGTTAAGCAACAATAACTCCACGAATTCAAACAATAATCAAAATACAACCAATTCAAACAATCTAAGCTTTATTATTAACGATTATTACATTTATAAGAACAACATTTATAGAAATTAAACTGCAATTATGGATTTGTAATCGTAACGTCGAAATGTCAAAGTTAATCATATTCTTCAGCTTAGAATACCTACACCAAAGGGATGACGGCTTGTAAACTTTAGACTACAAATCAGAAATTAATTAATTAATTAGTATCACTGTAAATTTACCTACCACTTGAGATAAATACGCCATAATCAATTTTCATCGCAACGTCACATTTTTGGCACATCGCCACTCGCAAAATTTCTGGTACTCTTTCTCGTACAAATCCTTTGACTTTTTAGGAATCAATTTCAGTTGGGCTGCCTCAAATTCTTTCCTCAAATTTCCGAATAATAAACGTTTTTTTTTTTATAGCGAACATTAAAGTGTGTCTTGTCCAACTCGAAATAGTCGATAAAACGGAATTTTAACAGCAAGGTTAGGTAAAGTAACACTTTAACAGCAAGGGTAGATAAAGTACTTTAATTTTATTATTTGAATTAATAAATATTACAATTTAACCATAGCAACAACCACATTAGTTACTGGGATCATGATCATACAACGCAATTTTGACACATGATTGCTCTTTTTATTTTTCTGCGAAATTCTTGTCTTTAACGTTCGCTATAAAAAAAATAGAATGTTACACACGACGGTAAAATTTAATTATCGACTCGTGAAAATTAAAAACGTTTTCACTCATCGATAACAAATAACTATTTCATCTTTCATTTTAACATTTTTAATCGTTTGTAAACAAAGTAGTAAACAAATCCATAGTATCATAAACAAACCCAGAGTAACACAATCTGCACCATTATGATCTGCATCTGCACATCACTCGTCTACGAAATAAAAATATCGAATTCATAAATTTTGGCCATTTCAATGCTAAAATAAAATAAAACGTTGTATCCATTTAAAAGCCATCCGTTTTGCATCGGGCTTTAAATTTACTCTCGGGCCATAGTCTCCTAATTATGCCCTTAATACATAAATAACTGTTATTTGTGAATTTATACCGGGTGATTCTTGAATAAACCGCCAAAAAATAAAAACCTGTGAGAGGAATTAAATCATAGGTATGAGAAAAATGTTAAAAAAATTCTTTGAAAAAAATTATATTTAATTAAAAAAGATCCCAAAAAGCACGTTACGCCATTGTGTATGGGGTTCGTCGCAATCGTAAGTTTTATAATATCGTGTATTCGTACGTTTTATTGTGTTTATTACCCAGAGCAATAAAAATATAAAAGTCAACCGTGAAACTTATTTAATAGAGGGAACGCCGCTGTAATGATCTGCCTCAAACGTTTAAATTCATCCGAGCGTTTATTAATTTATTGACATGAAGACGATGACCTGCGAACGTCACTCCGCTGGGACATTTAAATCAGATCCGACTAAAATCAGTTTCAACAAAAGACAGTACCGCGTAACAATTTAAAGCATTAAATACCCTGCATTATGCTCGTAATGCTGGGTGTTTTATGTTTTAAATTGTGGTTGTTGTACTATGAAATAAATAAAAAAATAATTGTGATAAATAAGGTAAAAATTCCGGTTTTACCTGTCAAAGCAGATACTCAAACTGAAGACTTGTTATCAAAGCAAGCTATAGCCTGTTTTCTCAGGTTTTCCCTTACATGTTCGAAAACATCAGGCGTATTTCGAATCACTTCAGTAGCATGTTCGATGCGTTCATGTAACTCCTGTATAGTATGCACTGGGGTAGAATAGACAAGCTGTTTCATACACCCCCACGAAAAAGATTACAGGTATTTAAGTCTGGAGACCGCGGGAGCCAAAGTACTGGACCATAGCGTCCAATCCACCTATTATTGTAATTAGTGTTTAACCACTCTCTTACAACACGAGCTGCATGAGGGGGTGCTCCATCGTGTAAATACCACATATCGCGTCATACAGCTAAGACGTATCATCTAATAGTAGTTCAAGATCACTATTTAAAAATTCTAAATAATTGATTGCATTCAAATGCTGCGGTAAAATGTAAGGACCGATCAAACAATTAGCAACAATACCAGCCCAAACATTTGCCAAAAATTGCTGCTGATGATGGAATTCCGCTATAAAGTGTGGATTTTTGTCATTCTATAATACGTGTGTGTTATGAGAGTTTCGAACACCGTTCCGAGAAAAATGAGCTTCATCGATGAATAATACCATATTTAAAAATTTGTTGTTTTGGACAACTTTATTTCATATCCACTGACAAAACCTAACACGATGATTTGCATCTTCCAGCTGTAATGTTTGTACTTTTTGTACACAGCATGGATCCAGTCTATGTTGACGGAGAATTCTCCAAGCCGTCGATTGGCGCAAACGGGCAAACTTAACGAGGAACAAAGTTTGTAGTGCAAGTGGGAATAAACTTGGCGTTCAAACCTTTGTTATCCTCATTTCAAAAAATTTGTACTAAGTAATTTACTACAGGTGATTTGTATTTGTATGCCTTTATCAATATTGTTGTAAATATTTTAAAGCTCTTCTTTCAACTGGTTACGTTTATTCCCGTTGAAGGTCAAGTTCGTCTGATTTTTCGCTGCAACAGCCATAAAACGATAAAACATTTATGACTGTATTTATTTTCATTCCTTTAGAAACTGGTTCTTAACCAGTGATGTATCATGTATTTTTTTACTAGTTTAACTATAATGTGTGATTTCTATTCTTGTACGGATTATTATATGGCGGTCTATTGAAGAATCACCTGTGTATACGTTTAAAGTAAAATTTTTATTCGACATCTACGGAAATACAAACCTGCGCAGTAATCGAGTGCGAACATGCAGCGAGTTACAACTAGTGATGTTAAATTACGTGTAATTTATAAAAACGTAAATTACGTCGTAAAATTTCCTGAAAGTTACAAGATTATATGTAATTTATGAAATTTGTAAATTTTTTGCATTAAAAACCTATTTTAAGTATGCTTTTTTATAAAAATATAAAATGAAGTAAATAATGCAAACTTTGTATTCTATCTTTTATTAACATTATCCTTCCAGGACTCCTCATAATAATTCCATATATTAGTTTTAACATTGCTGTTAAATTTACATAATTCCTATATTTAATGCTATTTCTTGTCCGTTAAAAATTATCACAAAATGTGAGCCGAGCGATTAAACAGTAACTAAACTCTACGTCGAACTAAAGAAGTCTGTCCGTGTTCCCAGAGCGCGTGTATTTATACCGCAGCGGCTTTTTCAGCAGCTTTGCCTCTAGAGTATTTCGACGGCGGAATAGTCTCGAACGGGTCCAGTCACCACAGGCGAGTCGCCGCCGGCTAGGCGAGTGTATGACTAATTTGTCTCCTTAGTTCGTCACACTGTCCCCTTCTTAAAAACGTTTTGTCTCGCAATGTTCCTCATGATAGCCTTGAAAGAGGATGTCGAAAATGACATGCTGGCCCCTTTCTGCAACTTCCGGTTTGGAAGAAGTAGCAGTCCACAGTTTTCTTGTTTCCAACAGCTGCCTGTGGGTGGTGACTGCAGACTCCGTTCCGTTGAAGATAATTTATATCATGCTTCGGATTAACCTCCAGTCCAGCCCGTCAAGTCCGCAGCCCAACTTAGGGATGGCTAATTTAGTCTCTTTGCCTTCTATCAGCTGCCTCTTCAGGCTACAAACAGCTCTCCACATATTATGATAGTCAGGTTTACCGCTTGATGTCTTCTTAGTGACTAAGTATTACACGCGTAGTCTCTGATCTGCTCTCGTGTCGATGATCTGCAGGTTCTTGACCACCATGGGATGCTGTCTTCGGAGATCCTCGACTTGACCAAATTTCTTCCTGAAGACCTGGGCTATCCCTTTGGACATTCTTAGGTCTTCTGCCACACAGTGGGCCAGACTGTACTCTGGTGGCACTTGAAAAAGATCTTGCTGCCTCTCTGTGGTTACTCCCAATCGTGCCTTACTTCCTGTGGCGTGATGAGATATAAAGGTTTCAAAGTTTACTTCGGAACATTGCGTCCTTTGTACTGTCCCTTCATTTTCTTCTCCTTTGTAAGGAGCCATCCGGTTGAAATGGATTACTTTGGGCTTGCCATTCGGAATCTTTTTGATGCGGTATATGACATCGTTGATCCGTTTTATCGCTTTGTAAGGACCTTCCCAAGATGTCTGCAATTTTGGGGACAGACCTCGCCGTCTTTGAGGATTATAAAGCCAGACCAGTGCTCCGGTTTGGTATCCCCCATTCTGAGCGTTGATGTCATAATGCTCGCGGCCTGTATATTGTGACGCACTTGTTTGGAAATGTTGTCCATTTTCCTGCGCAGACCGCTCACGTAGTCTTCGTCGGCGGGGACTTCACCCAGTAGAATCGCTTGCGCACCTTCTCTATAGTCTTTTTGATTCCCAAATGCCCTCCCGAATAAAATTAATTGTAAATGAGCTATATTGACATTTCCTCAAAGGTTGACAACTTCTTCAAATAAACAATAAATTGTCAAGGGAAATTTTTGTTTTTTAATTAAAAACAGAACTGAAGAGAGATAATTTTAATCTCAAATTGATAAATAATAAATTAATAGTAAATAAATTTATATTCTGTTTAAAAAATTCAATATACTACGAAATATATCAATCGAATTGACAAAATTTTGCAGTTTTCGTAAATTTCCGATAAATAGTTTTTGACAACCTGTTTAACAAATAATTATAATTTCAAATTTTGTTATAATTCATATAGAAAATTCACTTGTATACTTACCTGAATTGAATTATTTTATGATACAGGGACTACAGAGCACAGGTACAATAATAAAAGGTAAGCAAGAATAAGATTGGGACGTCTAATCTCAAATTGTTGTTGGAAACTTGGCGCAAAATTAAAAATTTGACGTAAGATAACAAAAATTACAGTAACTTATGTAATTTTACATAAATTACATAAATTTCATAAATTATATAAATTTCGCTAAATTTCATAAGCAATGTAATATTACAGTAATTTCTGGGTAATTAATGTAAGTCACAAATTGTAATTTTACAATTTACGTAACTAGTTACAACGGCATGGCAGGTCCATTGCAAAAGGAATCTGGTCCGCCTCACGCTGGTTATAACGAACTTGCATTACAAAGTAATAAATTGAGCCATAAAGTAACAGGGATAACATTGAATCTTTTTTTATTCAATGGGTTTTCAATGCAGTTTTACAGTAAAACTAAAAAAGTGGACCGTTATGGTTTTTTCCCAAAATATGAGTGAGAACTGATTAACTGAGAATTAATTTTCATTAATTTTTTGATAAAGTTTTTTTTTAATCAAAATAATTTGTTCGCGAAAGTGTATTATCCTTAAATCAAAAAGGTATTAATGAGCTTTGCAAAACTGTTTTCTTGATTTAAATTGACCGAATAATTTATAAACTATGTGCCAATTTTAAATGAACAACATTTTCTTTGGGAATATAATTTAAATGCCCATAAAAAGTAAGCCTTTCGGACCCTGATAATATAGATTTTTTATCGATGAAATCTCGTCTACTTTCTACCATTGTCGTTTAAGCATTTCTTTTTGGGACACGTTGTATAATGCAGCATTCTTGTGTCATTGTCGCTTATTATTGACTTCGGATATAACTAACCGATTCTGATGATCCCTTGAGGTTCGCTATAGGCGAGGTCTTTTGTATATCGATGGTTGCATGACAAAAGGACTTAAGCGCCATTCACCATATTTTACAGGAGAAACTAATTATATTTATTTTGACAAAAATGTTTGTCATTTTCACCTTTAATTTCACTTTTACTTTATATTTTTGCCCCATTTGCCGGCATTTAAGCCTGAAGAAAGTGAACGCTGAATTTTTGGCGCTTACGCCATTTTGTCGTGGAACCGCCGATATGTAGAAAAAAAGAAATCAACTATCAAGATTTCTTGTTTCTTTTTCACTGTCAAAACACTTCTAGTTAATACGTTTGTATCTTATTTGTTTTAATATAAGTAAAGAAATTTTAATTTTATGGTTATTTCAAAAATGTTCAATTAATATTTTGATTTGAGAGCAAAACATCGAAAAGGATATTAATTGATCGTAGCAGGCTGGGCAGGACCTACTAGATTTCACGAGACAGAGCTCTTATTCGGCCTGGGCAATTTTTTTAGTTAATAAATAATAATAAATAGGCAGGACGGATAAAGACAAGCTGCCTCTGAAGGTCGTGAAACAATTAATAAATATTTATCTGGGTTCGTAAATTCTTGTGTGCAAAAAATATTTATTTATAACTTAACATATTACGACTTCGGGGTTCATTTTAAAACATTTTAATGTTTACGATCGCTTAGCACAATTAAAGCACGAGCTGCAACATTTGTCTATCAAGCAACACTTCTCTAACTTAAACGCGCGACGCTGCTGGCTTACATACTAATTTCACTCTTTCGAGACTAGCGTGAAGAAGTGGTGATCGAAGAAGTGGTGAACGTTCCAGCAAATTCTACCGCCTTCTGGAGTGAGTCTGAAAAGTAGTAGAATCTCTAGCTAGCCCGTAGGAAGTTTAAAAATAGAGTTTGCATCACGGAATGTAACAACATCAAATACATAACTGTATTAATTTCTTTTTTATTGAAGATTTAATAAATTGGTACATGGTCAGTAAGGATAAGTTATTTGTTGAGGAGATATTTGCATTTGTTTGAAATTGCAGTACTTCTAAGTATTATTTTTTCTAGTATATAAAAAGAAATGCGCAAATACATTATTGTATCGTTAAGTAATACCAACACGTGTTCGATTAAAAAGTTCATCAAGTTAGTTTTCATTTTTTGTTTGAAGAAGAAGCAGAAGCGAAAATGGAATGACTTCCTAAACCAAATGACGTTCAACGTGTTTGGTTTGTTGTGTGATTTTATGTCTTGAATAAGTTTTACTTTCAGTGAGATGGTTTTTATAAATCAGCTGTTTGAGGGCGTTTTCGTTTAACGATGGTTTTTGCTGTGGAACAAAAAGTTTTTTGAATCCAAATTTGTCGAATTTAAGACAATGTAACGAAAAATACAAAGGCTGTTTGATAAACTTCTCAGTTGAACACCCGATACTTGCTTAAATAAATAGACAACAAACATGAAAACAAAAGATTAAAACATGACATGTTCTTGGAAGGGAGAGAAGGAGCGTACAAGACCATATTTTTACTATAAAGCAGATGTTGGAAAAAATAGATTAGGAGGCTTGGAGTTATATATGGCATTCTTAAATTTGGAGAAGGTCTTTGATACAGTGCCGCAAAAAGAAGTTTGGGAAAGCCTAAACTACAGAAACGTTAACCAGAAACTGATAAAAGGGATTAAAAGTCTCTACGACAACAATAAAAGTTACATCTGGAAAGACAATGCAGAATCACAAACATTTACTATAAAGGAGGAGTAATGAGCCCAACTCTACGCTCGTAATGGACGATATTATGTAAGGGGCAAGGAATTAAACCAAAAAGCTAGATGTAGGTTACAACAGATTAGCAGCAGTGAGTGTGTCAGAATGCGCTTTCGCGGTTGAGATAATGGTATATACCGCTAAAAAGAACATTTACAAGAAAGCCTCCAAATATGGGAAGAAGAACTATCAAAAAGAAAAATGAAAATAAACACGAGCAAAACTGAAGTAATGGTGATTAGTAAAGAAAACAAGAATATAAATATAGAAATAAACGGAGAATTGTTAGAACAGGTTCATGTATTCAAATAACTAGGACTTCTGATAAGAATGGAAATATGACAGAAGAAGTGAATGAGAGAATCACGAACAGCGTGCGAAAGTTCCATAGTCTTAGCAAGTATTTCTTAAGCAAACAAGAAATCAGCAGAAAAACAAAGATGACAGTATATAAAACAATATTTAGACCGATTTTAATATACGGAAATGAAAGCTGGGTTCTATGAAATGCAATGAAGAGTAAGATCCAAGCCTTGGACATGATGTACCTAAGAAAAGTTAAGGAAATAACTAGAAGAAATAAGATAAGAAACGACGTAGTAAGGAAAGAACTAGGAGTAGAGACAATTAACAACATAATAGAAAAGCAGCAATTGAGATGGTTTGGGCGTATGTGTAGAATGTAAAGTAATACGAGACGGGTTAAAAATGTATGGGAATCAGTATTACAAGAAACAGAACAAAAGGAAGACCCAGGAAGTTCTGGAATGACGAAATAATAGCGATACTAAGGAAAAAAGGCAAAACGTGGATCGAAGCAGAGAAGTTGGCAAAAAATAAGCAGGAGTGGAGAAAATTTATAAATACAATAGAACAATAATTAAGACTAATGAATGTATTTCCTTACACCTTAGGGTAAAATGTTTTCTTGATTATATATATTTATATTCTTGGAAACAAAGCGATTTTGGACATTGCTGTTTAATGAAAATCCCATTATTTTCTGAACTCCTATCGATTTCTAAAGAGGATCACCCTGTACAAATACGTCAGGGAAACTTTTCTTTTTGTAAAATAATCTTATCCCTTCTCACCTGAAAAATTCTATCAAAAAAAAAAACGGTATTACATTCTCACAAAAAAATGAAAAAGTTATCTAAGCAATGATAGCCCAAAGAGGCGAAGGAAGGGAGCTTGATGGAAATAACTATCTTGTATGTCGTTAGGCCAAAAAAAAGTCGCCGTTTTTTCTTCGCCCGGCGATGGTTTTGACCGTCCCAGACCCTATCGTTTAGCTATAATACACCTGTCAGTATTTTATCAGTTTTCGACGGAATAGTGGGCTCTGACTGAGTGGGAGGAGTCTAGTAGCGAGCAAACGCATCATAGACCGACGCACAACGCCACAACGCCGAGAAGTAGATGTAAATAATAAACTCGACTCAGTCATGTGCCAACATCAGCGTCGGGTTGTTATTTAACGTCCTAACAATATACGCACGCGTGTCCCACGAACTTTTTCCTGCTCGTTTTTCCGGGCACCTGTGAGATTTCCTGCCTGGAACCTTCGATTTTCAAAGGACCCGGGCAGTGGAACTGAAGTGATTTAAATTGCAGTTTCGCGTCGTAATTGCCCGGCGTAAACAATATTTTGTTATCGCCGAACTAAATTTGAAACGATCGCTGTTTACTTGCGGTTACGTTATCATCGTTGTTTTTTTTTATTCTGTTTGTGATAACGACGAGGATTTAAAATTTCATGAAAATGCTTGAGTAAGGTAAGTCATAAATCACCAGATTATTTCTTCGTTGAAAATCTACCCAAACAAAACATTATACATTCAAATTTATTATAAATAACATATTTTATTATTACTGGTTGTTGACTTTGTAACGTGAACGGTAACGTATATCATTTGTTTGTTTGTAATGATGAGAGTTTCAGGTTTCATTTCAGGAAATAACAAAATTCTTTTATTGTTTATCATGTTGATTAAAAAAAACAAGTTTATTTATTGATATTTTTTTAATAAGAACGGTGTTGTTAGCTTGCGGCTACACGTCGTTTTTTTTTTCTTGTTTGAACTGACGAGGAATTTAGAATATTTCATTAAAATATTTAAAAGTGTAAAGTAGCTGTTAATTATTTTTATTTTGCCAATTTTTCGACGTACATTTTTTTATAATTAGCAGTATTATTTAATATTAGTAATAAAAAAAAAATTAAAAATTACTGTCGCTTTTACCTTAAAATGCGACAGTGTGGTTGAATTAAAAAAATATGTAAAAGCATTTGATAGTTTTTACTAAAACGTTTGTGTATTGTTGTCAGAAAAATGTTAACAAATTACAATCCATGTAATAATATGTATATTGTTCCCTCCTCCATAAAATTCGATGAAACTATTGCCTGGAATGAAAAAAAAAACAAATCGTTTATTACAATATAAATAACAGAAAAAAAACAAAAGATTGTCGCATAATATTTGAAATAAATGAATCGTGCGTGATTTTTTAAACAAATGACTATCGTATGATTTTTTAAACAGATAACCGTTGTAGATGTTTTAGAACAAATGACTGTCATGTGTTTTTCAGTTATTTTTATGTAGATAAAAAATTTTCTATGTAGAAAAAAAAAGTCGTCGACGGCGGCGGTGTTTAAAAAACGACAACAAAAAAAAAAGATTTTCGCATAATATTTGAAATAAATGAATCGTGCGTGATTTTTGAAACAAAAGACTGTCGTATGTGTTTTGAAACAGATAACCGTCGTAGGTGGTTTGAAACAAATGATTGTCGTGTAAATTTTTCAATTATTTTTATGTAGATTAAGAAAATTTCTATGTAGAAAAAAAAGTGGTCGACGGCAACGATGCTTAAAAAATGACAATAAAAGAAAACAAAAGATTGTTGCTTAATGTTTGAGATAAATGAAGCGTGCGTGATTTTTGAAACAAATGACTGTCGTATGAGTTTTGAAACAGATAACTGTCGTAGATGTTTTGAAACAAATGATTGTCGTATGTTTTTCAATTATTTTTATGTAGATAAAAAAAAATTTCTATGTACAAAAAAAAATGGTCGACGGCGCTTAAAAAATGACAACAAAAAAAAACAAAAGATTTTAGCATAATATTTGAAGTAAATGAATCGTGCGGGATTTTTGAAACAAATGACTGCCCTATGATTTTTGAAACAGATAACCGTCGTAGGTCTTTTGAAACAAATGACTGTCGTGTAAGTTTCTCAATTATTTTTATGTAGATAAAAAAATGTCTATGTAGAAAAAAAAGTGGTCGACGACGGCGGTGCTAAAAATGTCAGCGAAAAATAAGATTCAATTTATGTTTAAATTAAAAAAAAATATAAGAAATTACTTGAAATTCCATTGGAATTTGCCTCAGTATGTTACAGTTAGTTATTTAGTTTCAGAATTCATCTTACTTATTGAATATTGACGAAATAAGTTACTAATAAAGAAAAGAATGAAGTGTTTTTTCAATAGGTACTTATTTTCTTATAAGTAGCAGTTTATTTCTGTTACCCAAAAAAGTAAGAAAAGAATTTTGTTTTATTTATTTTTGCTATTATTTTGGATAATCAGATCATTGTTATTCTTTTTTCTAATATATTATTTACTGAATGAAATTTAATAATATTGTTCATTCATATGCTTCAATCTTTTTTACATTTTCTGATACTTTTAAAACAACAAGGTGTTTATGAAACGCAACACATAAAGATAAGTGCTCTATTTTTTTTTTCTGTTAGGTAGACCTAATGACCCCTTTTTGAATGCTAGACGTATGCAGGCCTATAGACCCAGGTATATGGACTTCAGAAGGTTCTTTATAATTCTTCTCTACTCCTGTGTATTAAAAATGAAATAAAAACAAAAGACGATCGAAGCGAACCAAGAAGATGTGTAAAATAATCGAAATGCATCGAGATTTAAAGCAGGAATGAAAAGTTATTCCGAAAATGATTAAATTAAAAACAGCTTCTTTTTAATTTTATTCGCTTTTTGTTTTATTTGTTTTTACTATTTTTTTTGTTTTGTTTTATGGCTGCAACAAATCGAAAGCTTCTTGTTTTCATTATTGTTATTATTCTTTGGCAGTAATTCGAAAATTTCTTTTAAACTGTATGTAGAACTTTTATTTTAAAAAATACTTCGGTTTTTTTATTTTACAACTTTATCTTTTCTTATTCACAAATCTACATTAAAAAAGTCGTATAGAAACGTATTAAGTTTCCCCCTATGAGAAGTTCATGTTTTTTTTTTGTAACTTTAATAAATACTTAAAAATTTAACGTTATTTTATTTATTTAAATGGATTTTCACCAAGTAACAGCCAACTCAATTAATTATTAAAAAGAAAACATTTTAGAATGGTGATAAAAGTGAGGAAAACAAAAGACGATCGGCCATCTGGCAAATATAAACAGTGCAAATAATAAACAAATGACAATCCATTAAAAACAAAATAATCGAAAGAAAATCGTATTTGGTTTAATTGGTTTCTTTTCATAATTGAATTGGCTTTCGGTTGGAATCGCCTCACGACTGCTTTTACTGCCGACGTTTCGTTCTCCATTGCAGAAGAACTTCCTCAGGGCTGTTTCTGCTGCTGATTCTTCGTCTCATCGATTAACGAGAATTAGCAGCAACACCACCACCAACAGCAACACCGCCAGCAGTAGCAGCAGCCCTGAAGAAGTTCTTCTGCAATGGACAACGAAACATCGGCAGTAGAAGTAGTCGTGACGCGTTCCAACCGGAAGCCAATTCAATTATGGACAACGGCCACGGAAGACTCCAAGTTAAATGGTTTCTTTACATTAAGTAAAATAAAAAAAAAAAATAACGAAATAAAAACAGAACACGAAACACAAACAAAAAAAAATGAAATTAAAACAAAAGACGATCGCTGTAAATAAGACCCTCAGATTGTTTTCTTTTATTTAAATAAAATAAAAATTAATGAATGAAAAAACCAGTACATACACGAAATAAAAACGAAAAACCAAATAAAAACAAAAGACAATGGCAGGAAATAAATTATGACTTGATGAGAGGCATGAAAATTGTCTCTGTTAAATTGGTCTTTAATAAAAACAGAACGACAAATCAACAAATGAAAGAAAATCGTCCTCGCTTTAATTCGCTTCTTTTTTTTTAATAATGAAACAAAAGCAGAACATGAAACAGAAACGAAAAATCGAATAAAAACAAAAGGCGATCGCAGTAAATGAATGACATTTACTTAAAAAAGAAACTGATTTTACGTATCGCCTTTGCTTAAATGTTGTTGTCTTTCCAACAATGCAACCTTCTTTCAGTATATGACTAAGCCATCGTATGTTTTGCACTTTGGTAATTCTGGTTATTACTGACTCTTTATTTTCTGTTAGGTTGACCCAATGACCCTTTTTTGTGAGCTGGATGTGTGGAGACCTATAGGCCCATCTATGGACTTTATAATTTTTCTCTACTTCTTCGTATTTTTGAAAGTCTTTTCTCATCTTCTGTATCCATTATTCTTTAAGTCTTCTCTTGCCTGTCATTTCCGTCTTCCTCTTCTTCTTTCTAAACGGTCTCCTATGTCGTTAATTTTCTAATAATGCGTTCTGCTTTCATCCTCAGTATATGACCAAGTATCGTATCTTTTGCGCTTTGGCAATTCTGGTTATTACTGACTCTTTTCTCATCTTCTTTATCCATTATCCTTTAAGTCTTCTCCTGCCTGTCTTTTCCATCGTCCTCTTTTTCTCTCTAACGGTCTCCTATGTTGTTAACTTCCTTTCATGCTCAGTATATGAATAAGCCAACGTATATTTTGCGCTTTGACAATTCTGGTTATTATTATTATTAGCTCTTTGGCTCTTTATAATGGCCCTAGAGCTCTTTATTATATTTTCTTCCCCCTCTAAAAATCTTTCTTAACATTTTTCTCTCCCACACCTCCAATTTGTTTTCGCTTTCATTAGTTAGGGGCTCATGTGTGCTGTATAAAAAGGTGTCAAAATGACAGACGTCGAGAAACGTCAAAATGACAGCCGGAAGAAACGTCAGAATGACAGACGTAAGAAATGTCAGAATGAGAAACGTCAAAATGACAGACATCAATATAATGGATGCTACTAATCTATGACATCAGATATATTCATCATATTTAACTTTTTAAAACTTTAATGGAATAAGATCGTGCATTGGGAAATAAGTATACGGGGTGTTGATGCATACGTGGATCACGGATCATATGACTAGTAACTTACTTTCTTCTATCACTTGCTGATTAAACAATTATAAATTATTAGTTTTTAGAACGGAGGATCGTAAAGTAAATGTAAAGTATGTATCATTTACTGTCTATTAAACAAAATAACATTATTTGTGTCACTCTTTCCTGAGACAACCTGTATGATTACGTTTCTACAACGTAGACTTTTCTATACTTTACAAGTTTTGTATCGTAACTTTTGGAGTAATTCATATCATATTAATGCAACCACCTGTATATTTTTAGTAAAAAAAAACTGTTAGAAATTTTTCTTTTTTAAGTAATGCTTGAAAATATCCAAAATTATGTTATTTTACTTTCACATTTTTATTTGTACGTTAAACAGAATAAAGCATCGGTACAGACTAGTACTTGCTTTTTATTAAAAGAAAATGATTTCGACGATTTATTTTTTTTCATTGGATTTATTTTTGACAGCAATTTTTTAAATTTACTTGTTACGTTGTGGAATTAATTATTTCTAATAATCTCTGGTAGAGTCAATTTTATAATTCAGTATTGTCCAATTTTAAATGTAAACGAATTTAGTTCTCTGATATATAAGAGAGAAAAAAGTCCTTTCCTTAAAACAAGACCTGCAGATTTGAGAAAACAAAACTAAATCGAATGCCTTAAATTCTTGTTTACTTAAAAGAAAAAAACAACCGTTGGACCGGTTCGTAAAAATGCGGGTTATTCGGCTCAGTACTCTGATAAACGTAAACTTAAGGACTTCTTTGCTTATCGAAGTTTTGTGTGTGGGTCTTTGTCACTGCAAATTACCTGAACTTGCAGCAAACTTAAATAATAATTACGCTTTAAAACTAATTGCCTGTAAGGAATTTACTTTTTTCTAACTAAAAAGATAATCGAAAACTAAAAATAAATTCCTTTAACTTTTGTTTTCTTGTTTTATTTTTTTTGTTATCTACGATCGAATTAGATCATACCTTAACAAACTAATTTCAGTTACTTGTTAGATTTTGCTAAAAAGAAAAATATAATATTTTGAGTGTTGGTTTGAATTAAAGATCTACTTGTACAGTAGAATTTCATTTTTTTAAACGATACACGACAAACCTTTTAATTACACGAAAACTAATTTCAGAATGTTATAAAAATGCATTCTAAACTAATTTTCAGTTTTATGTTTGATGGCCTCACTTAATTGAGATTTTTGTAATGTAAAGAGTGGCAAGACTTAATGGATTTAGTTTCTGTAAATAATGAACGAGCGCTTTCGAAGTAGGTATACGAATTGATTTTCCTTTGAGGTATTTAATTAGAGTTTTTGTGTTATAAAACTTTCCTCCAGGCTTAGTTAGTTATTCTTTTGACGCTGATATGTTTAAAATTGATTGGAAAGTAATTAAAAAGAAATTCAAATTCAATTAATCCGAATGCCTTACTTTAAAGCGATTAATTTTTATTAAAAAAAAAATTAGTCAAAGGCAAAGGTCAATAGTAATTCCGGAAAGAATTAAGTTTACTTTTTACAAGAAACGTTTGAGAAGCACAGGATGTGATTTAAATGCCCGAGCTGAGCACAATTTACTATTTGCAATAAATGATAGAGCAGTAAACTCGCAGATGTAATACAATAAACGTTGAGGCAGGTCATTTATGACTTTCATAAGAAAGAATACTGAGATTAGCAGTCATCATATGTAAGCAATCAGAAAATGAAATATTTACATTCTATTAGTATTTAAGTAAGAGAAATGCAGATCTTTCACATAATAATTCTTACATTCTTTATTTCCTTAATTAATTAACTTAACGAATGAAATTTAAACAGTAATCATGAGTTATACTTAACAATAAGTAACAAATTAGATAATAATTTGAACTAGAGGTCACAGTCTAAAAGTATTATTGGAATAAAGCACGCCGATATTCATCGTCTGTTGATTTATGATTTTATTATGTTCAGACTACACAAACGAAATTCCGAAAGATCGTGCAAATTAACATGTATTAATCCAAAGAAAGAAATAAATGCGTTGATTGTATTTAATGCATTTTCTTTTCTGAGTATGCAGAGTCATATCATGATGTAAATATTGTCAATTATCTAATGAAACAGATGGTCGAAGATTACAATACTTTGTTTTATTGATGTAAATTGTAACGCTTTTATAAGCAGCAGTTATAAATCCTATTAA
Source organism: Serrognathus titanus (assembly GCA_039766575.1). Lineage (NCBI taxonomy): Eukaryota > Metazoa > Arthropoda > Insecta > Coleoptera > Lucanidae > Serrognathus > Serrognathus titanus. The sequence continues at coordinate 12,323,511 of CM077914.1, forward strand.
CAATGCGTAAAAATTGACTCTTAATTAATTAATTCAGTAATCAACGCGGGAGCTTTATTGCTTTACGATGCGTTTATAAAAACCGCATATCTCACGAACAAACAAAAGACGAAAAACAAATGAAAGCCCGATTTCAACATTTTCAGGAGCTCTGTGATGGAAATCGTTAATTTTTCATTTATTGTCACTTTCGTTTGCTTTTGTTTGTTTGTTCCTGCCCGAATGAAAATCGACGATCTTCTTTTGTTTTCTGTTTATCCATCTGAATAGTTTGAAAATTAAAACTGATAAGAAAACAAAAGAAAAAACAATTCATAATTCGATAAAGAAGAACTAGAAAAAAGAAATTACTTAACCTATGAAGAATAAGGTCAACAAAAAAAAACAAAAGGTCAACGTTTCTACAAAGTGTAAGACAATCATATCGCCAACAAAAAGAAAAAACTGTACAAAGTACCTACAGATTGTAACACGAAAAATTAATACGACAAAACCAAACAATAAAAGCTACAAATAAATGTAAAGAAACAATTGAAAGCTCGATTTTGTTTGCCGAATGAAAATCGCTTCCAATCCAATGAAAATCGGCGATCCTCTTTTGTTTTCTATTTATCCATGCTTGCATTTCGTAGTTTTGTGGATGTCCGTTCTCTTTTGTTTCTTCTTGTCGAATTAACTCTCGTATTACATTTTCTGTATTTGTGCGATAAGTCAAATCGCCAACAAAAAGAAAACAGAAACAAAAGAATAAACTGTATAAAGTACCAATTGTAGCATGAAAAATTAATGCGACAAAAAGAAACAAAAAAAAATCAATAAAATGTAAAGAAACAAATGAAAGGCTCAACTTCAGCATTTTTACTAGCTTTGCGCTGGAAATCATTTGTTCTTAGTTTCATTTGTTTTTTTTTGTTTTTTGTGGGTCTCAGTTTTTTTTTGTTTCTTCTTGTCGCATTAATTGTTGTATTATATTTTCTGTATTTCTGCGATAAATCAAATCGCCAACAAAAAAACAAAAGAAAAAACAATATAAAATAAAATAATATGAAAAATTAATGCGACAAAAAGAAAAAAAAAAACAGTGAAATGTAAAGAAACAAATGAAGCTAAGGTTTTTTTTTGACATTTTCGGTAACTTTGCGCTGGAAATCCTTAATTCTCCACTTGCTCTCAGATTTATTTGTATTTTTTTTTGTGCATCTTAGCTCTCTTTTGTTTCTTCTTGTCGCATTAATTGTTGTATTATATTTTCTGTATTTCTGCGATAAATCAAATCGCCAACAAAAAAACAAAAGAAAAAACTATGTAAAATACAATAATATGAAAAATTAATGCGACAAAAAAAAAACATTGAAATGTAAAGAAACAAATGAAACCTTAGCTTCATTTGTTTTTTTTTGACATTTTCGGTAGCTTTGCGCCGGAAATCCTTAATTCTCCACTTGCTCTTAGTTTCATTTGTATTTTTTTTTGTTCGTCTCAGCTCTCTTTTGTTTCTTCTTATCGTATTAATTGACGTATTATATTTTCTATATTTCTACGATAAATCAAATTGTAACAAAAAAGAAAACAAAAGAAAAAACTGTATAAAGTACCAACACGAAAAGTTAATGGGACAAAAAGAAACAAAAAAAAAACAGTAAAATGTAAAGAAACAAATGAAAACCAAAACAAAAGAAAAAATTGTAAAAAGTACCAAATGTAACACGAAACATGAATGCGATAAAAAGAAGCAAAAAACGAACAATGAAATGTAAAGAAAGAAATGTAAGCTCGACTTCAACATTTTTAGTAGCTTGCGTCGGAAATCGTTGATTTCTCATTTGTTCTTAGTTTCTTTTGTTTTTTGTGAATCTCAGTTCACTTTTATATCTTCTTGTCTGATTAATTGTCGTATTATAACGTGCGTTCAAAAAAAATCCGTTATCAAGAAGGCTCTGAACTTGCTTTTATTTTAAGACGGCACGTCGTAGCTTAGTACGTATATTGAAACCTTGAATTACTGCGTGCTCTCAACAACGGCAACTGTCAAATATTTTGTTTCGAGGTATTTGTAATAAAATAAATGTTTTACTTCATTAATTGTGTTTTGAAGAAAATCGTAATTAAATGAATATAAAAAGTTAGGGTTATGTTTATAATAATCGTACAGTTACGACGTGACTTTACAAGATTTGCATTTGACATAAGCCAACTTGATAACGGTTTTTATTGAATGCATTTTCTGTATTTCTGCGATAAATTAAATCGCCAACAAAAAAAAAGACAAAAAAAAATTAATGGGACAAAAGTAAACAAAAAAGAAACAATGAAATATAAAGAAACAAATGAAAGCCCTACTTCAACATTTTCGGCAACATTTGTTCTCAGTTTCATTTGTTTTTTTTGTGGAATCTCAATTCACTTTTGTTTCATCTTGTCGGACTGATTTTCGTATATTTTTTTTTTGTATTTTTGCGATAAATCAAATCGCCAACAAAAAAAAAACAAACAAAAGAAAATACTTTATAAAGTACAAATTGTAATACGAAAAATTAATGCGACAAAAAAAAACAATGAAATATAATGAAACAAATGAAACCTCAACTTCAAAATTTAATTTTTGAGCTAGACCATTGATATTTGCAGAATTGAATCGCTTACTTGATGAAGAACTTACAACATTAATCGATTCACCCTGTATATTTCTGCATATTTCAGTTATTTTCTTTTAGAGATACGTTATCTTTGGACTTACGCTTGGTTGAAATCGTTTCATATATTGCCTTGTAACTTATCGAAATGCGCACTTTAATATGCTGATTGCACACTACGGAAATTCACATGCTCTCAGAACTCGATCAATATCGACTTCTAATGACGTACAGGTACACGAAACATGACTTTTCTAAATTTACAACTGCAGACCTGCATCGCTTTATACATAGTTACATATTACTAGTATAAAACTCACGCGAGAAAAAAAATATTTAAACACTCGTGTCCCATGTGCGTTTTCTATCACTGTACAATATCATAATTTTTTAAATCTCGCGACGATTATCTGTACTTATCGATTTCGAGTTTACGATCGGCGTTTTTTTTTCTTTTTTGCTTTCGATGACAAACGCAATCATCTTTAAGTGCGAGTCTTACGATTTAATATCGTTAAGTAAGGCGCTATTCGTCTGTCTAAGGAAGTTCAACTTGATTGGAAACTCAACAGTATAATTTTATTATTGAACTTTACGGCGAAGATTTACGGAAATACGTGTAAAAAGCCCGCGTTTATGGAATTCATTAAGATGGATTCGCAAACGTCTTTATGTTGTGAATTGGCGTTTAGGTTCAATATTAAAAAAAATATATATATATACCGAATAAATCACATAAAGAAGATCGACTCATTAAAATGCAAGGGTAAAAAGATGCCGACATGTTTATGGCGGACATGTCAGGCGATCGATGATCACTTTTGCGGTGGCCAGACGAGCCTATGATAATACGTGGGGATTAAAACCAAGTATGGTGTATTGGTTGTACACCAGAATGGTCAGATCACAATAACATGCGGTTTCGATATGGTGGCTCAAAGTCAAGCAGGATTAGATTGAGCAGGATACAAAGACTTGCCTGCCTAGGCATAACGGGGGCGATGAGCACAACGCCCACCGCTACAATAGAAACCCTTCTGGACCTCCCTCCCTTACACATTGTGATAATGGGAGAGGCAAGACGAGATCTCCACAGATTGCAGCATTCATGTCACCCACTTAATACAAGTACGGGTCATACAAGTATTGTTGGCAGCAGAAGGGATCCTTTACTCGATATGAGGACGGACTTTATGGCTTCCAAAGTCAACATAAACCTGCTCATTAAGATAGAAATTAATGAATTTGCTGAGCATCGGGAACCTGAACAGAACTTCCCTCCTGGAAATCTGATCTGGTATATGGACGGATCCAGAACTGAGAGTGGTGCCGGGTCTGGAATATACGGGCGTAGACCAAAGGAGAAGTTATGCTTCCCGTTGGGCCAATTTGCCTCTGTATTCAAAACAGAAATATACGCCATATTACAATGTTCGCGGGAAAACAAAAGGGGGGCTTACACAAATAAGCGGATCTTTATTCTAACCGATAGCCAGGCGGCTTTAAAGGCTTTGGTAAGTCCAAAGATCTCTTCCAAATTGGTGTGGGAATGCTTAAGTGAGCTCAATGATCTGGTGGAATATAACTGTGTCAGGCTGGTGTGGGTGCCAGGCCATCGGCATTATCGGCAACGAATGGACCGATGAACTAGCCAGGCAGGGTGCGGGTATGGCATACCTTGGCCCTGAACCTGTCCTAGGTATAACCAAGAACGTTCTTCGGGGCTTTTTTAGTGACTGGATAAGCGAGAAACATAACAGATACTGGCTAAGCAGACCAGGACATCGCCACAGCAAGACCTTCCTTAGAGGTCCTTGCAAGAAGAGAGCTGCGAAACTTTTGCTTTTGAGCAGGGCGCAACTCAAGATCACCACGAGGTTACCAACAGGGCATCTGACTGTTAAGGAGCATCTGTGGAGGATCGGTAAATTCAATGGGGATCTAAACTGCAGACTCTGCAATGGAGAATCAGAGACAGGAATGCACATTTTGTGTAGATGTGATGCGCTGGCAAATCGTAGACAGCGTATATTCGGACATCTCATGATAGTTCCCGAAAATTTCAACACACGATCAGTGAAAATCCTGTACCAGTTGGTGCGGGGACATGTCTCACTGAATGGTTGCGATAAAAGAACCAGGGCGAGCACTATAGGCCTAAATGGTTGCGGTACCCTCGGTGCATTCTTTGCAGACGGGTTCTGGTCACGAAGGAAAAAATATGGCGGACACGTTGCTTGCTTTATTTAGAATACAATTTAAATTTAAATTAAAGCAAATTAGTAGGAAATCTTAACACGGATATTTGAATTGGCTTTGTGTTGTAGTGATTTATTTGTTTATCTGTCAAAGTGGAGCTTATTGTATACAATTTTTACGGAATAATTTACTTTAGCTGATTCGATGCATTTGTCTAGTAAACATTTTCTAGTTCGGATTCACGCCAATTCCGTTTAAGATCAACAATCATTTTATGTTGTGAAAAGTACTAGCAGGACCTAATAAAATCTAGTCCACTTACTCAGTTAAAAAATTATAATTGAGAAGAGATAAAGTGGATGAAAACATGAAATTGTTTGTAGGAATACAAATACAAATTTTGAATGATTACCACCGACCTTCATTTATAATGAAAGATGAAATTGTGATCCGTGAACGGGGGGGATTGTTTTTAGCGCGGTCGTAAAGCTAATTCCTCGGGGCATTAAAATTCGCGAATTATTTACATTAGGCAGTTTGTCAGTATAAACTGTATCGATTTGGCCGTCGGCGCCGTACGCGGCGCAGCGAATAAATTTAAGTGAAGGGGACCGGACGTAAACACAAAAAGAAAATAATGTTGATGCTTGCGATACGCCGCTGTGAGCCATATTTAAAATTCTAATGCTTGTCGGAGGACATACGCAAAATTTCCAAAGAGCGAGCGAATAGTCAGAAGAATAATTTTTGGCGCTGCGAGGCGTCACTTAATTCAATTTTATGTATACGTGCCGCTTTGAATAAAAAAAATTGAAGAGCTAAGGTAAAGTTTGGCTATTAGTTTATTTAGTAGATTAGTTCAAAACCAATTACAATTTATGGAAGTGTAAAAATCTGTTTAATGGCATTTTCTAACTTGCTCTTATCTGCTTTATATTCTGTTGTTATTGTTGTTGCTTGCTTTTAATTTACCCTGCTAATGCGAACACAAGAATCACTTCTTCGCCGTGCTCACTTGTGTCTTGCTAATGCTGGACGGCACTTGTTATAACATTTTTAAATCACTGTGGTGAACGTTAGTTTGAGCGTATGGTATAGTGATCATCCCCGCAGATAATATTCGGTGTATCCTATTCGTGGGTGCCCACCGATTGCGATGTTTTTTAATATGATCCAAGAAGTGGGGTTTATTTATTGCAGTTAAATTTGGTAACATTGCGCGCGACTCGTCAACATTTTTTTCATTTTTGAAAAGCAAAAAAAAGTGACAATAACGATTTTATGATATTTACAGATTTCTTTTTTTGTTAGTATAATGCCGAACTGACAATCATAACAATGCACGCGACTTGTCAACATTCTTCACAATTTTGGAATAGAAAAACAGTTGATATTGACATTACAATGACATCTTTTGTTTCTTCTCTAATCTCAGCGAAAAAAAAAATCGAAAGTCGCTTTAAATTTGATGTTTTTTTTTTTCTGTTTGTTTGCAATTTAATGATTGATATTTTTCTGTTATTTTTAAGAACGTCATCCTTCGAGTTCAAATTAAAAAGAAACAGTTGCTAGTATGACATTTATGATCATGTTTTGTTTTGCTTATTTCTACAGTAATTAATGATTAATAATAATAATAATAATTTTCTTTGTCATTTTGAAGAAGAACGACATTGAATTCGAATTAAAAAAAAAAAACAGGTGATAATGACAGTTAAGTTTGATGATATTTTCAGTTTTCTTTTGTTTTTTCTTGCGAAGGAAACCTGTGATAATTGTCGTGTTTTGTTTTTGCTTTTTGATTTTTCGAGTTGAAATAAAAAAAATAAAAACAGTTTATAATGTCGGTTAATTTTCGTGACAGTTCTTTTTTGCTTTTTGCGAACGAAACCTGTGGTAATTTCGATGTTGTTCTTCACTTCTTTTATTTTAGCCAAGAAAAAATCGAGAGCCGTTTCGAATAAGATGTTGTTTTGTTTTTTTTTCTGTTTGTTTGCAATTTAATGATTGATATTTTTCTGACATTTTTAAGAACGTTATTCTTCGAGTTCAAATTAAAAAGAAACAGTTGCTAGTATGACATTTACAGTTGTCTTTTGTTTTTTTTTTGCGACCGAAACCTGTGGTAAAAAAATCTAAAGCCGTTTTGAATTCGATTGTGTTTTGTTTTGCTTTTTTCTACAGTAATCAATGATTAATAATAATAATAATAATTTTCTTTGACATTTTGAAAAAGAACGCCATTGAATTAGAATTTAAAAAAAAGAACACAGGTGATAATGACAGTTAAGTTTGATGATATTTTCAGTTTTCTTTTGTTTTTTCTTGCGAAGGAAACCTGTGATAATTGTCGTGTTTTGTTTTTGTTTTTTTTTTTTTACTTTTTTGATTACAATTTAATTTTTTGACAATTTTAAGAACATGATTTTTCGAGTTGAAATTAACGAAATAAAAACAGTTTATAATGTCGGTTAAATTTCGTTGCTTTTTGCGAACGAAACCTCTGGTAATAACGATGTTGTTTTTCTTTTCCTTTATTTTGGCGAAGAAAAAAAATCGAGAACCGAATTTGATTGTGTTTTGTTTTGCTTTTGCGTTTTTCTGCAATTAATTTAATATTTTTTTGACATTTTGAATGCCATATTCTTTGAGTTAAAATTAAAAAGAAAACAGTTACCTTTTGTGACATTTACAGTTCTCTTTTGCTTTTTTTTCTTGCGAACGAAACCTGTGATGATATCGATGTTTTTTCTTTTTTTTTCCCTTTTCTTAGTGAAGAAAAAACGAAAGCTGTTTTAAATTTGGTCGCGTTTTTGTTTTTTTTTTTTGCGCAATTGACGAGTAATAATTTTTGTCGACATTTTGACTGAAAAGAAAAGACAGAATTTCGACGTTCTATCTTTCTTCCCTTAGCATGATAAGAAGAAAAATAAAAATAAAAAGCCATTTTGAATTTGATCGCGTTTTGTTTTGTTTTGTTTTTTTGTATTTTTCATCTTTGCCTTATCTACGATCTTAATTTTTCAAGCTTGCTTCAAAACTTTATCGGTTCTTACATTCTTGCAGTTTGTCATCCTTTTTTTTTATTTATTCTTTTCTATTCGCTTTTTGACTTTTATTTTGGATCGTCTTTTTTTTAATTCTTGCTCCTACAAAAACAGCGAGTCATCCTTTTTACTGTTGCGATCATTATTTTTTAAATTGCTTCTATATTTTCTTTCTTCTTCTTCTTCTTCGATTATCCATCTTCACTATCAATTTTCTGCTTCTTTCTTGCTTGTCCTCTGATGCGATTTTCAATCAATGTACACATTTTTCTTCCCATTTTTATGCGATCTATGATCTTTGTCTTTGATATTCTTTTTGAAAATTTTCCTCTTAGTTGGAACCAATCCTCTATTCTTGCAATGTGGCGCAATGCGCGATTTTTTTTCTTTTGCTTGCTTCTTTAGCTCGTCTCAGGAACGTTCTTTCCCAGAACTCTTCCATCCTAATCTCCATTTTACTGACACGATTTTCAATTATTTTCTAAGAAGTTAGTTTCTTCCTTTTTCATTCGTTTTTGGCCCTTCTTTTCCAACTTGCCCCAAAACTCTCTTGACCAGAGTTGTCTTCCATCAAATATCTTTTACTGATGAGATCTTCAATTTTATTTTTTAATACAAAGATGTTTTCTTTTTTTCATTCGATTTTTGATCCCTCTCCTTGATTTTACTTTTTATTTATGTTGCTTCGAAAACTTTCTAGGCCAGGACCTTTCTTTCTAACGAGCTTGTTTGCTTCCTCGGAATTTTTTCCCAAATGCATTTCTTCTTTTACCGAACAATCTTTAATTATTTTCTAAATTTCCTCCAGGTTTCTTTTCGCTTTTCCAGAAGATTTTCACTTTTTGTTCCTCTTTCTCAACTTTCTTCGCAACTCCCCTCGGCTAGACTGGTTTTACATCAAATATTTTTTGCCGATGTGATCTTTAGTGACACCGCATTTCAATTTTTTTCTTTCGCCTCCTTTGATCTTCGTTTCTTTATTTAGCTTTATTTAGCTGAGTTAGGTTGGATCTTCAATGATGTTGTCCTTTCTTTCTTTTCTTCATTTGAATTTTTGATCTTCCTTTCTTTATCTTCTTGGGTGAGTTGGAATGGATCTTCAATGCCCTTGTAATTCTTTTACGTTTTCTTTCTTTTTCATTTTCTCTTAGTTTTGATGTTATCTATCTAATTAGGTATTTTCCTTAAAGCGTATGAAATGTCTTTTATCCAAAAATTAACTAAAAATGATCTTTTTTTTCCTAAAAAATACCTTTCCCATTTTTATTAGAGTAACATACAGACAGCTAAATGTGAAATAAATTGTTTACATATGTAACCCGGAGACAAAGTCAATTTCAGTGATACGAATGGTATAGTCTACGCGCACATATCTTGAACTTTGCACTTTTCACAAGCTGATATTTATGCGACACTGCTATTTAATACATTTATTTATTTATATAAGTTGTAAACATACATGTGATTGCATAAGTACTTTTAATAGCAACGTTGAGGATAAAGTACTTCGTTATATTTCCGTAAGTGAAGATGAAGTATTTGCTGTTTATAAAAAAAAATTCATTCATAAAATAGCTGTTAGCAAAACGTTGAAGGAATGTGTGTGTTACAATAAAGAAAGATCAATCACAATTGAACGGAGCATTTAACTAAAACATTACCTAACAGTACAATATGTACAGTCGTGTATACCTTAAAAAGAACGCTAGAAGACTTACTTGGTAAGAGTCTATTCATTTTGCTTGCCACTCGTTTACTTCTTGTTACGCCATTTAATTCCAAAGTGCTTAAAAATTCTGTTCCTTAAGTTCATCTTTTAATTTCATTTTATGTGAATTTTTTTTCATTTTATTATTAGATATGATACATCCATATCACGGTTAGTCTTCTTATTAAAAGTAGTCATTAAGTATCTCTTGAGGTTTCGAGCCAGACGGCTTTATAAACTTACTGGCGGAGACAGATTATCCATGATATCGTAATAGTGCAAAAAAGCTCGTAATTATTGACTTGGGAACGTTTGAGAGATCTAGATTAAGCGCTTTGGAAACAGGAGAAAATGAAAAGTTCACTACATTTTATATTAATCCAAATTAAAGCTGTAAGTTGTAATCTAAAGTATTTTCTAAACGAGGAACTTTAGTGATTCAACTAGATTCTTTGACCAATGAAAATTTTAGATGTTAAAGAAAAATATAATTTCTTTGCATTTTAACTTATTTTTAATTTTTTTGATTATTTCTCTTCATGTATAATTATGTTTTTTTGCCAATATGATTTAATATGGTTTAATTTATTACTTCGTACTAATAATAGCAGTTTTTACGTTCGCCTTGAAATATTTATAAACTTAGGAAGAAGTTATTTAATAGATTCTAAATGTTTATAATAAAACTTAAAGCCATAAAAACGTAACGTCTTACAACTGTAAAAACGTAACATTTTACAGCTTCTGACCACATCAAATAACGTGCCTTTTAATTGCCAAATAAATTATTGTATTTATTATGGGTTCCCATAATGACTTTGAGAGAGAATTTTCGAATCACAACGTTTTGGACTCATTCGCTAGAAGCTTTCAACCAATTTTCAAAATTATGTCCAGGAGTCGGAACATAGCTAAACTGCACAAACCGGGTGATATAATTTTTTTTTATGCGAGCTGTTGAGTGACTTTTTATGTCAATTCAAGCGGTATGTGCTTGTATTCATTGATGACTGTCGATCATAATCTATCTGTCAAGATGATAACTCAACAAATGAAATAGGGCCAAAAAAATTCGGATAAATTAGTTTTGATGTGACCCGCAACACATACAACATGCATAAGGTTAACTAAAGGTGCTTATACTATTAATTTGATATTTAGATTGCTGTTAACATTGTTAGTAACGTTGCTACTAACAAAATGTAATGAACTACAAGGATCTTTAACAATGTTATTAACATAATACTAATATTGCTTTGAACAATATACTGATTTTGCTATCAACAATGTTACTGAAAGTTATTAACATGTTAAATTTGTTTGTCCTTGACAACTGAACTCAGACAAACAAAGGACTAGTAGAAGTTACGTTAAACCATAAATTACAACAAAGTCGACACCGTATTTTGACCAATCAGTACATAGAAGAACGTTATATCTCAGCACTGATTGGTCAAAGTATGTCATTATCGATTATCGTTGTTTAACGATGATGATGAAATACAGAATAAGGGGGGGTTATTCTCTCGGAATGTAACGAAATGCTATCCACACGTTACTAATATTTTGTTTTCAAATGTAACGTGTCAGTAACAGTTTGCTAGCAACACTCTTTGATCTAGACCGCCTCCAGTTCGATCACAAAATATTTCCTACTAATAAAGTTATGAAAAATGTTACTAACATGGTAATGAAAAAAATAACAAATGTAAAAAAGGTGCATATACACCGAAATAATGACAAAAACATGTTTAAAGCAAAAATGCTAGTAAGAAATATGTAAATAACATTCATTTGATTGGCACTAAGAAAAAGCTGCAATGAATTTTCAAAATGTGTAACATTGTTATTAAACATTGTAGATAGCAATGTTATTGACACTGTCATCAACAATGTGGCTGATATTGCTATCAACAATGTAACTGAAACTTAAATATATATTGGTGAGTTTGCTTGTCTTTGTAAATTGAAACTTTGCAGTTCCACAAACATTCATGCTTGCGGTATAGTTGCGATTAAAATCCATGACGTTTCAAAACTATGAATGACCATTCTATCTTGGAGCTTTGAAAAGTGCGAATACTGAACAGTATTGAAGACAAACAAACGATTAACAAACTGTGCAATGAACAATCACGCTGAACAATTATAATTTAAAGCGGATGTAAAGGACAAAAATAAATTAATCAGAATAAACTATGAGGCAGAGTCAAATCAAAACTTTAAAAGTATCCTGCAAACTGTACCAAACAAAACCTTGTCTTACAAGTTGACAGAAATATTATTTCTGAGGTGCAGGAACAATAAATTAATTACTGTGCTTAATTTTAATGTAGAGAACGGTACGTCGACAGCGACAGTCTCTCGGAAAGTCATATGTTATTCACATGTTACTGACACCTTGTTTCCAAATAAAACACGTAATACTTTGCTGGGCAACATTCTTTGATTTAGACCGCCTCCAGATCGATCGCAAAATATCTGCTATTAACAAAGTTAACAAAGTTAATGAAAATCGTAATAAATGTTAACAGCAAATGTTCTTAACAAAAATTATTTTCAACATGTCAGTAATATTTCTTTCTTAAAGACAAATGTTGTCCATGTTGATGAGAGAAGTATTTTAACATATTTTGGCCCAGTGTTTGTTAACGCATTGCTATTAACACTGTTACTAATAATGTCACCTCCGATGTATAGCCAGATTTAACATAAATGTTATTAACAGAAGTAATTATCAACTTGTTAGTAACATTTCTTTGTTCACATGTTAATCACAAACGAAGTATTCTAACATATAGTTGTCCCAATTTTTAAGATTTGTTAACAACATTATTACTTTCGGTGTTTACCCATCTTAAGTATTGCAACATATTTTGGTCCAGTTTTTAAGGTTTGTTAACAGCATTTCTATTGTAAACAATGTCACCTTCGATGTATAGCCAAATTGAACAGTAAGTGTTATTAACAGAATTAATTACCTTTTTTATACATTCACATATTCATTGCAAACGATATTGTTGTTCCAACTTCTAAGATTTGTTAACAACATTGTTATTAACAATGTTACCTTCGGTGTTAACCCACCTTGAGAATTCTAACATATTTTGGCTTTTTTAGGTTTTTAAGGTTTGTTAACAGCATTGCTATTAACACTGTTATTAACATTGACACCTCCGGTGTATAGCTAGATTTAAAGTAAATGTTGTTAACAGAAATAATTATCAACTCGTTCGTCCTTTGCTTCCTTTTTCGTTGTGGACTAGTCATCCAACCAACATTTGTTTTTGTTCAGATTGATTTTAAAAGAGAATTTTCGATATCTTTTGACGGAGAGAAGAAAATTGAGCGATCGTCTTTTGTTTTCTTTTTCGTTGTCCACTTCGATCACCTTCGATCATCATTCATTTTTTTACTTTCGATGAAGGAACATACAAAAGCCAACCGATTTTACAAGAGAACTTTCGATTTGCTTCCGATAAGAAACACTGTTATTAACAATGACACCTCCGGTATATAGCTAGATTTAAAGTAAATATTATTAATAGAAATAATTAACAACTTGTTAGTAAGATTTCTTTGTTATACGTTCAGATAGTAATCGCGAACGAAGTATTCTAACATATTGTAGACAATTTTAAGATTTGTTAACTACATTGTTATTAACTGGTGTTAACCCATCTTGAGAATTCTAACATATTTGGCTCAGTTTTTAAGGTTTGTTAACAGCATTGCTATTAACATTGTTATAAACAATATCACCTTCGATGTATAGCCAGATTTAACAGTAAATGTTGTTAACAGAAATAATTCCTATCAACTTGTTAGTAACATTCCTTTGTTATAGGTTCACATGTTAATCGCAAAGTATTCTAACATATTGTTGTCCAAATTTTTAAAATTTGTTAATAACTTCGTTATTAACGAATATAGAAATATAGAAAGTGTTAGAAAGTGCAATATAGAAAGTGTTTCCTAACATTTTCTATATTGCCAGTTACACAATTTTAGTTAATTTTCATAATTTTCATCTGGCAAGAAAACTTGATTTTATATTTGTTAGTAACAATGTTATCTCCGGTATTAACCCATCTTAAGTATTATAATATATTTTGAACCAGTTTTAAATGTTTGTTAATAGCATTGCAGTGGTCCAAATTTTTAACATTTGTTAACAACATTGTTATTAACAATATTACCTTCGGTGTTAACCCATCTTAAGTATTCCAACATATTTTGGCCCAGTTTTTAAGGTTTGTTAACAGCATTGCTATTAACACTGTTATTAACAATGTCACTTCCGGTGTACAACCAGATTTAACAGTAAAAGTTATTAACAGAATTAATTATTTCTGTTTCTGTTGTCAGTAACATTCCTTTGTTATACGTTCACATGTTAATCACAAACGAAGTATTCTAACATATTGTTGTGCCAATTTTTAAGATTTGTTAACGACATTGTTATTAACAATGATACCTCGGGTGTTAACCCATTTTAAGTATTCTAACATATTTTGGCTCAATTTTTAAGGTTTTTTAACAGCATTGCTATTAACACTGTTGTTAATAATGTTACCTCCGGTGTATAGCCAAATTTAACGTAAATGATATTAACAGAAGTAATTAGAACCATTCCTTTGTTATACGTTCACATGTTAATCCCAAACCAAATATTCTAACATATTGTAAACAATTTTAAGATTTGTTAATAACACTGTTAATCTCAAACGAAATATTCTAACATATTTTAAACACTTTTAAGATTTGTTAATAACACTGTTATCAACAATGTTACCTCCGGTGTTAAGTCATCTTAGGAAAGTGTTGAGACAATCACTCCCTTACATATTTGCGCTCTCCATATCCTCATTTAAATGTAACCACAATTTATTTGGTAAAGTAATTTGAATTTTAACAAATGATTCTGTCAAAGATAAGAGTTAATTATAAATAGAAGTGCGTAAGGTTTGTGTTGAACAAGAGTTATAATTTAATAATTTCTTTATTTTAGCAGGAGTCGGCCACATTTACGTATGGACCATCCATTAATGAGCAGGAACTTTCATTTTCACTCCTAGATTTTTTTGAATCATTTTAATCAACTTAGTTACTAATTTTATTATTTTTAGACGTCATTTTTCTCGAAAACAAAACGGTTTTGAACGTAATCTATTAAAGAAAGTCCCATTATTTTCTGAAGGACCATCGATTACTGACGTCATCAAGATTAAATCTGAATCACCCTATGCATTCATAACTGTGAAAAATCATCATTGACTTTTTCCGCGTAACACTTCGTTTAATTTTAATGCGAAACTCTCAGGCACTGATTTCCCAACAAAATCTATTCAATTTCATCATAAAATAAGTCCTCATCGACGACGACGAAAATTTTGCGTAACGTCGTAATCAAACACCCAGCCACCGTACGCTGTTCGTTTGCAGGGGACTACAATTTCCAAATACGTAATAAGACAGATAGTATTTCCAATTATGTAACGTTACAGTGTTTGAAACAGTACACACAGTGCGAAGCGTTTAATGGCGACATCAATTATACATGACAAATATACTACAACAATCTCCAGAACAGCAGCGCTTCAAATGGAACACGTAAACATTGACAACACAATGTTCAGAATTTTAAGGTCCAATAATTGTCCTTCTTTAGTAATCATGTTCATGCACTTGTGAAAATTTATTGGATTAAATAAAATGACAAAAAAACACTGGGCGTTTGATATTCACACACGATAAAACTGGTTAATTCGTCGGACAAAAAGAGCATGCATGCATAAATGAATAATTTGAATGCATTTAAATAGTAACGGAGGCGTGCTAAATTTGAATATTGATGCACGTCTAGTTCTATTATGCCTCGCATACACATACACATACGTGCAGCAACCGTCTATTCACTGTTTTATATTCTTGCATTAAATTTTGCATATAAAGTAAATAGAATAAATAATGAGAGCCGCTTTACATACTCGGTAACAAGGCACTTCCTTCCTAAAGACGTGTACGCTTTTTGCATTCACGTGTTGTGACATAGTTTCATATTTACTCTTCCTCTTATTGCCTCGTTAAGGTACACGTAATCTACAGATTTTCATCAAAAAACAAACGACAAATATTTAAAAATCGTACACATTTTTAATTTGAAAAGCAAATAACAATAAAACTAACTATGAAACACGATGATATTTGAAGATGTCCACAGGCAATCAAAGTAACAAAATTTTCTAACGCGTGCATATTTCTTTATTTTTATTTTTTTAGTCTTTTTTGATTAGACCCTATACTCATTCTGTTTATGAAGTAGACCCCTTACTCATTAAATACTTATTAAATCAACCGCCTTTTATTTTTTTCTTCGCTGTGTATTAGAAATCCGACTGTCACTTTTTTTTTTTACTTTAGACCAAAGAAAAAGCAAAAGCTGATTGATTTTAGAAACATTCTTTTGTATTAAGGAAAAAACAAAAGCCAGTCAGTTTTACAAGAAACACCTTGTTTTTGTGAAAAAAAAATCGAAAATCAATGGTCTTTTCTTTTCTTCTTCACCATCATTTGTTTTTTTTTTTTTTGCTTTAGACGAACAAAAGTTTGCAAACTGACTTTCGATTTTTTTTTTGGCAGAGGATTGAAAACTGAAGATATCCTTCTGGAAACGATCGTTATTTACTTTAGACCAAAGAAAAAACAAAAGTTGATTGATTTTAGAAACATTTTGTTTTTGTGAACAAAAAAATCGAAAGTTCCATCATTTGTTTCTTTTTTACTTTAGACAAATAAAAATTGATGGATTTTACAAACTAATTTTCGATTTCTTTTTGCAGAGGATAGAAAATTTAACACATCCTTCTGGAAACGATCGTCATTTATTTTCTTCCTCTACTAGTTTACTGGACGTCCGATCGCCATTCTTTTTTTTTTAACTTTTAACGAAGGCTAAAACAATAGCCAGTGGTTTTACAAGAAACACCTTCGATATTGTTTTTGTGAAAAAGAATCGAAAGTTCTGAAGTTGATAGTTTTTTCTTTTCTTCTTCGCTGTGTACTTAACATTCGACCATCATTTTTTTTTTACTTTAGACAAACAAAATTTTATCGATTTTAGAAACTAATTCTCGATTTTTTTTTTTTTTTTGGTAGAGGATAGAAAATTAATTTCTTCTTCGGGTTTACTAGACATCCGATCGTCATTTTTTTTTACTTTTGGCGAAGGATTAAACAAAAGTCAGTCGGTTTTACAAGAAACATCATTGATACTGTTTTTGTGAAAAAAAATCGAAAGCTCTGAAATCGATAGTCTTCTTTTCTTCTTCACTGTGTACCAGACATCCGACCATCATTTGTTTTTTTTTTTTTTTTAGTTTAGGCAAACAAAAGTTGATCGATTTTATAAACTAACTTTCGATTTTTTTGGCAGAGGATAGAAAATTGAAGATTCTTCTGAAAACGATCGTCATTTATTTTCTTTTTCGTGTTTACTAGACGTCCAATCGCCATTCTTTTTTTACTTTTGAGGAAGGAAAAAATCCGATCTGTTTTACAAGAAAACCTTCAAAATTTCAAACAAAATCGAAGGCTGCTTTCTGAAATCGTTCGTCCTTTGTTTTCTTTTTCGTTGTGGACTAGACATCCAACCATCATTTTTCTTAGTTCTGATTGATTTTAAAAGAGAATTTTCGACATCTTTTGATGGAGAGAAGAAAATTGAACGATCGCCTTTTGTTTTCTTCTTGTTGTTTACCACATCCGATCGTCATTCTTCTTTCTTTACTTTTGACGAAGGATGAACCAAAGACCCAATCGGATTTACAAGAACACCTTCGATATTCTTTTTGCGAAGAAAAAAATCTAAGGTTCAGAAATCGATCGTCTTTTGTTTTCTTCTTCATTTTTTGCTAATGACATCCGATAATCATTCTTCTGTCTTTATTCTTGATGAAAAAAAAACACCCGACTTGTTTTATAAGATGATGGAATAAATACGATCTTCTTTTGGTGAAGAGAAAGTAATCGAAGGTTCGCTTCTCCAATCGATCGTATTTTGTTTTCTTCTTCGCTGTCCATTAGACATCCAAATGACATTCGTTTTCTTTTTTATTTTTGACGAAGGATAAAACAAGAGCCAATCGGTATTCAATATTCTTTTTGTGAAAAAAAATCCTCGTTTTTTTACTACATCCGATAATCATTCTTCTGTCTTTATTTTTGACCCAAAAAAAAAACAGTCGATTGGTTTTATAAGGCGACTCGAAGAAATACGATGCTCTTTTGTCGAAAAAAAAATCGAAGGTTCGTTTCTCAAATCGATCGTATTTTGTTTTTTTTTCTTCTTCGATGTCCATTAGACATACAAACGTCAAATTGAAGATCCTTCGTAAATTGATCTTTTTCGTTGTCTATTACAAATTCGATTGTCCTCCTTTTTTTTTAATTTTGACGAAGAAAGAAACAAAAGACAATCGATTTTACGAGAAAACCTTCGATTGCCTTCTGGATAAAGTAAAAAAATCGAAGGTTCCCTTCTGGAATCGACCCACTTTTGTGTTCTTTTTCATTGTATAATCGATGCGTCCGATCGTCACTTTTTTTTACTTTTCAAATTGCGATTTTTTTTTTGACGAAAAAAGTAGAAGAAATCTGAAAATTCGCTTTTGAAATCGATCGTCTTTTGTTTTCTTCTTTGTTGTCTATGTTAAACATCCGATCGCTGTTCCATTTTTTTATACTTTTTTTTTACTTTCGATGAATGAAAAAACAAAGCCAGTCTCTTTAACGAGAAAATTTTTGAAGTTCTGGTCAGAAAAGAAAATCGATCGTCCTTTGTTTTCTTTTTCGTTATCCACTTCGATCATCATTCATTTTTTACTTTCGATGAAGGAAAATACAAAAGCCGACCGATTTTACAAGAGAACTTTCGATTTGCTTTCGATAAAAAAAAAGAAAATAAAAAAATTGAAATACGAAATTGATCGTCTTTTGTTTTCTTTTTCACTGTGTACTACAGCAGACATCCGAATCATTGCTTTTTGTTTATTTTTCTTTACTTTTTAAATTCTATTTCTTTTTTTTTTGGCAAAGAAAAAGGTAAATTGAAAATTTCTTCTTTATTATCTGTTGAATGTATAATACATTGAATCGTTATTCGATTTTTTTTTACCATTGATTAAGGAAAAATCAAAAGCATAATCGATTTTAAAAGAAAACCTTCATTTGCTTTTGGCAAAGGAAAAAAATTGAGGATATTCTTTCTTCTGGAAACGATCGCCTTTGTTTTCTTCTTTGTCCTATGTGTACTAGACATCCGACCGTCATTTGTTTTTTTTTCTTACTTTTGGCGAAGGAAAAAACAAAAGCCGGTCGATTTTGCAAGCAAACTTTGGCTTTTTTTTCGACAGAGAAGAGAAAATTGAAGATCCTTCGTAAATTGATCTTTTTGGTTGTCTATTACAAATTCGATTGTCCTCCTTTTTTTTTTTAATTTTGACGAAGAAAGAAACAGAAGACAATCGATTTTACAAGAAAATCTTCGATCTCCTTCTGGGTAAAGTAAAAAAAATCGAAGGTTCCCTTCTGGAATCGACCCACTTTTGTGTTCTTTTTTACTTTTTAAATTTCGATTTTTTTTTTTTGGCAAAGAAAATAGAAGAAATCTGAAAATTCGCTTCTGAAATCGATCGTCTTTTGTTTTCTTTTTTGTTATCTACGTTAAACATCCGATCGCTATTCGTTTTTTTTTTCAACTTTTGTGGAAAAATCAGTCGACCGATTTTATAGGAGAAGGTTTCCTTTGAGCGAACAAAAGAAATTCAAGTGTTTCCATCCCTTGTGTGTTTTCTTCTTGTTTCCTTCTTTTTTTTTCGATAAAAACTATAAAAAGAAAATAAGGGAAGGAGATTAATTTTCAAAATTTTATGTGAATTCGATCGTCTCTTGTTTTTGTTTTTATTTTGTCTCTTTCTGTTCTACCCCAGAACGAGAGATGATCGATTTTTTATCGTTTATCATCATATTGTCTTCCGATGGAAAGCAGAATAAAAGTTGATCATTGATTTAGTTTTCGTCCAGGCTCCACGTCAATTAATTTTCACATTTTACGACTGACCACTTTAAACTCTATGGTGTCTAGAGCACTCTCAGAGTTATCTTCATCAAGTTTTAACTTCATGTAATAATAGGAAATGGAGATACTCTCAGAATGCTCTGGAGTTACAACTGAGACATGTTATTTCATCCTTCCCATAAAGTTGTCTCTTCTATAGTTTGGCCGCCGAACAGACGAAGTGATCAAGCGTTACCCTCGTAGCAAGAACATGAAAAGACGAGTTTACACCAAACAGAAACAAAGCGGTGTACGCATTAATGGTGTTAGCTTTTATAATATGGAAAAATGTTAAAAGGTAATAGGATTACTAACGGTTATCTTTCTCGTGAAGATAATAAATAAATTGTTCGTAACTCAATTGTATTTTCAATTGTTTTTAAAAATAATAATAGAAATTTAGGAACGACAACCGCGGGTAGATCACGCAGCTCTTTTGCTCCGTGCGTTCGGCGGCCAGACTATAAAGATAGACTTTTTGCATAGGACCTTACATTCTCTTATTAAACTATGACGACTATCACTGGAATGACCTACAGTTTCTAGAAATTTCTCGACGTTTCTGATCGAAAGCGCAATAATATAAATAGCGCGAGATTAAAAAAATTTTACATAACGCAAATAGAATCGTGCAATAAAAAGTTTCAATATTTATCACTTATAGGTAAATTGCATGATGTTTTGCTTGAATTGTTTGTAATCGATTGTTTCAGAATCCGAAATAATAAATTATTAGGAAATAATGCATCCGTTGTGTATAATACTTTAAACAATGAACAATAAAATTTGTATGCAGTTACAGTAATTTCTTACAGAAGCTTACGCATTATTAAGTAATAAAATCATGAGTTACGACAATAATTCTGTGCATGCGCGTGACACTTACATATTTCATTGTGTAAATCCAGACGATGAATTTCAGTAAGAATAGGGTAGGCACATACGTATTATTTTCACAACCATAGTAATTTTGCTACGCACTCATAGAATTGAAACTAATTTACTGGCTGTTTCTAAATCACTTCGTTGGCTCTTGCGTTTTAATAAATCAAACAAAAATCTGGCCCCATCATTTCCCTCCGAAAAGAATTATTTGTTGTCGCAAACGAAGTCAGATTACCATCGATTCAAATTACGCAGTAGGTGCGTTAATTAATTGGCGAAATATTTCTAATTGATTTGTTTTGCGGCTTTACATTACCAGAGGGGGCGATCTAATGCGGTCCAATTAACACGCACCACATACTGTACGGGTTAAATTAACGTCGTGTCGGCTTTAATGGCAATATTTATCTACGGCTTCCGTTCGTTCTAAAACCCGAAACGTTTTTTAATTATCCTGGAAACATGTAACTTATTTCTGCGTTTGTTTCGGAAAACGAAGGGAAACGCTTTCGTCGAGGCATTTATTGACAATGGCGTTTGCACTTAAAAATAGATTCCAGTTAGTTAAATTGAATTTGATGATGGAAATGGAATTCACTAAACAATTTGTATACGGGGTGTTACTAAAGATATATTTACATTTTATAATGAATTATCTCAAACGGACACCGAAAAATGGCACAAATGCTCAACGTTTCACTATCGCTTGATGGCTTCGTCGTGACGATAGTGAAACGTTGAGCATTTGTGCCATTTTTCAGTGTCCGTTTGAGATAATTCATTACACAATTTCACCGGGCAAGAAGCTACCTTAATTATTTACATTTTACATTAAATTGAATGTAAAGTCAAAGTTAATAGTAATGTCTTCCCAGTAAATCGTGTGTGGTCTTAATCATTCTGATCACCATAAGAAGAGGGCGGCAAATTAAACATTGTCAAGAATTCGCCTACTCATTACAGCGGTCAGAAGTGATTAGGAAGCAGTTTAACTTTTTATTGTGGAGACATTACTTTTAATTCTAACTGTGCATGTGTTATAACTATAATAAGAGGTCATTACTTTGTTGTTTATCAAAATTATTAAAAGCATTGACATTGTTATTATTTATTTACATTTGTTTAAATTCAACCTTTATGTGATTGTTAAAATAGTAGACGTTTCACATCCTAGTCCTCTGCATTATCAGTACATCGTCTAAAATAATTATATAACCTCTACAGATTAAAAAAATTAAAGTGGTCAGTAACTCGACGTGTATACAAAACTTTGGCGAGAAATTTTAGTTTGATATTCGATTAATTGTAGCGATTAAAATAAAAACGTATTATTTACACAGTTTGTAAATGACTAATGACAAAGACTTAATGGCGTAGCCAGGCGGGGGGGGGGGAGTGGCTTAGCGGTTAGTATAGCCAGCTTTATAAGTCGTGTCGCTCGGCGGTACGGGTTCGAATCCCATTTCAGCCATGGGTGTTTGAGATTTAGACCCAACTATGTATGTTTAGTAAATACCCGGAATGGCTAAGTCCGAAAGGCAAAAGTGCTGCGCAAAGCAAAGAAAGCAAGCAAGCAAGAGGGGGGGCGCAGGCGATGGAACTGTATCAGGGCGCACCAATCTAGATGGTACTTATTAAGTTTAGGATCTTATTCGGCATCCACAGATTATAGAGTAAAATAAAGGAGGCGCCACACCTGGGCGTACCAGTCTAGATGGCACCAAAGGCCCACCTTGAGCATCTTATCTGAACATCAGCGGCCTATATAATAAAGTAAATTGACGTCATACAACAAAAAAGATCCAGCTATACCACTGTTCCAAAGTAGAAAGCCAGTAGAATAAAAACGAATCAATTTCGTTCAAAACTTTTTTAAAATTTTACTCTGGAACTTCTCTTAATCATGTTTGTGAATAGGTGTTCGTGTTTGATTCGTGTCTGGGCCCAGTACTCGTTAAAATTAACGTCATATTTAGGATCCACTGACTGTAGGACAAAGCGGAAAGTTCGCCACGTTCCAGCAATAAAAATAAAGTAACTTTGAAACTATGCTGTAGACAATGCCATGACTATGAGAAGCAGTTTTCGTCTAAACGTTCTGGCCTAGTGTTGCCAATCGACTAAGGTTTCTTTAAACCATGCTGTAGGTGTAGACAATGCCGTGACTATGAGAAGCAGTTTGTGTCTAAATGCTCGGGCCCACTGTAGCCAAGTTTGGAGATTATGTCAATTTTTGCGTTCAAATGCTGCAACTGACGATTTTAGCGATATCTTTTATTAGTTGATTTTTTAAATTAAGTATTACGAATATTCATACGTGAAGAACGGAGTACAAACATTGTTAAGAGCGACGTAAACTTTGAGTCATCGCTGAGATAATTCATGTAATAATAGGAGTGATAGGAATGTAATTATCAGTAAAATGCAGCGTTGAATTTATATAAAGCGAAATATTTATATCACGTACAGGTCGGTTCAAATTTTTCATCACCTTCTATTTAATAACATTTAACAATAAAGTGCATTCATAAAATAAGTCACGTAAATCTATAAGAATTTCTGTGCCTTTTTAAAAACGATTTTTCATAAAAAAAATAAAAGACACCATATACAGGTGGTTCTAAATTTAGGTCTATTCTTTTGAACTTTGTCTCTAATAGTAACAACTTCCAATGTAGATTTTTTTTAATTAAAATTATTAAAAAATATCTGAGAAGCACAGAACAGGCTTAGTGGACTGTCGAGTGCAATGTTGCCAATTTAGTAGGATTTCTACCGATCTGATACATCCATTATCTCGACTAGTAGACAAATTTTAAGGTAGAATTTAAAATAAATGACAGCTTATATATGTCACTTAAAACAGAAGTCACAGAACTGTCAAAATTTTAGGTTAAAAAATCGTCCTGTAACCAGAGCTTAGCGGAGCATGCTTGAATTGGCCATTTAGAACTCGTTATTCGTTTAAGCCATGGTAAAAATCTACGAAATTTCAAATCATTAGAGATTCAGGGATTTTTTTAAAAAAAAAAAGGGATTTTCAAATTTTATTTCGTAAAAAGAAACTGAAAGCCCCTAGACAACCCAACGTTGTTATTTAATTCTTTATTTGCTGCGTTATTATAAGATGTTCCACAACGCCATCTGTTGAAACTTGCCGATAGTCTTCTTTCATGTATTTCTGTGAAGGTGATTCATTGGTTATTGAAGCGTTATTTTGAAAAACCACCATTGAGTTTCAACTAACAGCCACTTCTGGACGGTCACAAAAAATGACTTGCATTGTTATAAGCAGACATACACACAATATGTTCCAAACTCACTTAGCAAAATGACAAACATTCAACGGCGCCATCTGTTGACACATCTCGAAAGTTCTTTTTGTTTGCCTGAATTTATGAATCTACTGAATTCTGCTTTTCATGCCTTTTGTTTTTATTTCACTTTTTTAATAACATTGTTATATTAATTTTGTTCATTTTTTTTGTCACCTTTCCTTTCAGCTTTTAAAAATTTCTTAATCTACTTAATCGTGTTGTAAAATCGATTGTCTTTTCTTTTTAAAATTTTATTATTTCGTACTCTTTAAAAATTCTACTATTTCATTATCTTTGTTTGTTCATAATTTTTATTTTTTGAATACAATTATTAATCCATTAAATTTTGTTGTAAAAATAGATTACATTTTGTTCTAATTATTGTTTAAATTCGATTATTTTTTAATTTTTACTGTTTTGTATTTGTTTTGTTACAATTCCTATCAAATTGTTTTTTTTATCATTTAGTGATTTGCGCAGTAAAGTCGACTGTCTTTTGTTTTTGTTTTTAATGGTATTCTAATGTTTTTTTTTAAATTTATTCTTGAATCTAGTAACAAGCTTTAGGGATTTTCTATGTTGAAAAACGATCTTTTGTTAACTGCTTTTTACACGTTGGTAACACTGCGCTCTAGAATGATTTTTTATTGTCCCACGGCGTTATTATCAATATCATTGTTAGTAAATAACTATTGGGGAATGAAAAATTGATAATATTTCAGAAATATTTTAGATGTAAACTTTCAATCATTGTTGATCACAGTGTATATAAAAGTATAGTCTTGTATAAATTGAATAAAATCGTTATTTTCAATCTGAATTTTGAATGACAGTGAAATTTGAATAAAAATTGTTTCCAGTTGTTGTCAACACTACTTAAGCGTTGAATATAAGAGAGTGAAGAGTTATGAGGGCTGTCGTGTTGTTTAGCGATTAGCTTTAGAAGACGTGTCACTCGGCGGTGTGGGTTAGAAACCGAGCAGGGCCATGGATATTCGTGCTATCAACTTACCGTCTATTGCATCCAATATTATTCATGATTTTCAATAAAGTATTGGCTCTTATTGAAGAACTACAATCAGTTTTGTTGCAACAGCTGGAAAAGCTAAAGAATTATGAAATTCGTGTGATATCCATTCTTATAATACCCGAAATTGTGAAAACTTATGTTTTCCAAAAATAATTTATCGATGTGTGTCAAAGGATCGGCTGGGATAGAAATTTTTAACAAACTACCAGCTGCAATAAGTAATATTAAGACCAGCAGTAGATTTAGAAGTGCACTCAAATCATTACTGATTGAAAAATGTGTTTACTCACAATCAGTCGATGAGTTTTTGCAAAGTAAATTTTGATTGGAGCAGGTCAGACTTTTTTTAAGATGTGTTACCTTGCAAATGTACGGCATTCTATTCAATATGTGACTTATCCATAAACTTTGTATGCTTTTGGATCAATAAAAATTTATTATTATTATAGCTCTAGTTTTTGAAATATCGAGCAAAGATAGTTTTGTATTTTACTAAGTAAATTTAAAGAGATAAAAACTTTCTTTTATAAGATTGGCGAGCATAAACAGTTTTTTGAGAACTTCTTTGAAGATTCCAACAATAGTCAGTCATCATATGAGCATCCCGACGCCCTTGATGACGTTCTTCCATACTCCGAATGTCCTGATGGAACATTTCTCCCTGTTCTTCGCTTAAATCACCTAATTTTTCAGAAAAACGGGCTAGATGACTATGGAGGAAGTGAACCTTCATGTTCATATTGCAACCAAGCTGTTGGTAGTTAGTTACCATGTCTTCAACCAGCTGGGAATAGTTTTCTGCCTTATTATTTCTGAGAAAGTTATTGATCACTGAAGCAAAGGGTTTTTCTCAACATTGTTCATAGAAATTGTAAAATTCGAATCTTTCAAAAGCTTCCTAATCTGTGGATCATCAAAGATTACCAGCTTTCAGCTTCTCTGAACTTAAACAAGGAAATTTCCTTGAAATATATTTGAAAAATTCCTCATTTTTATTCAAAGCCTTGACATATTGTTTCATTAATCCCAGTTTGATATGGAGGGGAGGCAATATAATGCGACCTCTTGCTACTAACGGAACGTTAACAACATTGTTGTTGTTGTCCTAGTCCAATGTTCATTCCTAGCCCTACTATCCCATAAGCAGATAAAACAGGGATATTTTGTGTATCCACTCAAAAGTAAGTTGACCATTTTCAAATCAACACATATCAACCATTTATGTTCTTCGTACTTAATTTTGTTCAGAGCCAAGGAAATAGTAGGATATTGTTCCTTCACTTTGGTGGAATACGCAATGGGCAAAGAAGCAAGCTTATTATCCTCATTTAGAAGAACACATTTAAAACTGCGCTCGGAAGAATCTATAAAAAGGCCTCAGTCGTTAGGATCGTACTCTTCTAAACCCATTGCAGTCATCAGACCTCGAATATCACTGTAAAATACGAAATCATTCTCTTCAGAAAAAGAAAAAGGAAGTAAATCTTTTCCTCTAGTGCAGTAATATGAAACTTTTGTGTCACTTTTCAGCAGATTTCTGTGTTTCAATCGTGAAGCTAGTAATTCAGACGTACTTTTTGACAGGTTAACGTCTTTTACTAAGTCACCAAGCTCGTTTTGGTTGAGGTGGAATTTAGGGAATCTTCGGGATCGAAGTCACTGTCTTCATTTTCAAATGACTTGATGTTCTGACTATAATCTTCGTCTTTAATGTCCTTATTCATAATGCTGTCTTGAGGTTTTCTTCAATGAGGGACCCCTTAGAATAGGATTGTAAAAATGCAGTTGCATTAGAACAATACCCATTCTAAGGGGTTCCTTATTGAACGAAACCTCAAGGAAGCACTATGAATACGGACACTAATCTCTTGGGAATCTTTATTTATATTTAGAGCTGATCTTGATACTGGTGGTGCATTAGGATAGGTCCACTGTGAACGGTTTTTCCGATTAAGACCACTAAGATTCGCAACACAAAAACAGCAATCGTCATGGTGGTTAGACGGTTCATGCCATATCATTGGCGTAAAGAATTTATTTTTTTTAGTTGCTCATAAGCGCAAAGATTCAATATAAATTTTACATACTAAATTAGGACACCAGGTCGTGCTTTGTATCTCTAGGGTAAATCCAAGGTACTGAAAATAAGTTCCTTTTACGAACTGCGATATCTTGAGACGATTTTCTTTAAAGATGTATTCAGCACAAATGGAACAAAAATATTTCGTATTATTCACACACCTTCTCCGAGTCGAGGCCATATCGCTAGACTGACAAGAATTCACTTATTGAAATATAGTTGATAGAAATATTGAAATAGCTTCCAAAAAAATTTTATTTCGATGTCTCATTAATTCTAAAGTCCTTAGATTACCAAAGTAACGCGAACTTCCAGCATTGTGGCTCCAAAAAATTTGGCGCCAAATTTTAAAATAAGTAAAAAAAAATTGATTCATACATATATGCACCCTGGTGAATGCACCCTCATACATAGGTGCTTTCACATGCATCGGGTTCATTGCTTGGCCCATTTCCAGCATAAACTAATAGTCACCTCACAAATAACTGATCGAGGGGATATAAATCCTTTCTATTTACAAACTCACACCAAATTTCCCTTCGCTTCTCTTCTTTTGGAATTCAGTATAATTAAAATCCCTTTTCAGATCTATTTTTACATAAGACCACACAACAGCCCGGCATATTTCGAAATAGAGCTGTGAAAATACGATTGTCACTTTGAAATAGTGACAGCTATCCGAACAACGTTGCCATTGTTATCGCGTTACTTTGGTAATCTAGGGACTTTAATTAATTTGAGCTGACAGCGACAAACTGAGGATATTTTTCGATTCAGCGCCTTCTGTTTATTCAAAATCAACATAAGCAGCTCACAACAGATGAAACGATCAATTTTGTTGTGCGGTGTAATCGTTAAGTGAGATATTTTGACCAATCAAAACTTACGAAGCATTTCTATGTACTAATTGGTCAAAAAATGTCACTTAACGATTATATTGGTATTTAAAGATGTCGTTGTGAGTTACAGAATAGGGGGGCTAGACCCAGCTATAAGATATGATGTAATTGTCTGAAATGGTTTATAGAGAAAGACAAAAGCAACATTGCTACGCAAAGCAAATAGGAAGAAGAAGAAAGAAGAGCTTTGAATGTTCCTAAAATGAAAGTTAATGTTGTTGCCTTCTATTTTTTGGTAAATAAAATGTTAACTTTTTATGTGCTGGGGATACTGATAGCTGGGTGACGAGTGCATTAAGTCCTAGCGGAACGAACCATCACTGCACAAATTGCAATAGAATGGAGTCGGTTTGCGCGTCGCATGTTCCCACAGTTCCAGCCTTTGTTTTTACCATGTTTACTTCAATGTATCTCCTTCTGTGTTTTGACAGTTATGTACATACATCGTTATGACAAATCTATTTCCATAAAAAAGTAAATTTTCTTGCCTGTCATAGCACCGTACATACAAACAAAAATCTTGCCCCAAAACACTGAAAAGTGTAACTTACTTTCATTGCTGATAAAATTTTACAAAAAAATTTTTTTTTGCTACAGCAATGGAAACAACTATCTGCAATTATTGTTAGTAATAAACTAATAACTGCCTGGTGCGATGCAGTTTTTGCAGAGGACGGACATAAAATTTTACACGTCGAGCCAGATAATTCTGCAACATGTGTAATCCACGACTAATAAAGATAATTCCGCAAACGCGAACAATCGTGCTGTAACTCATCGCGTGTTACGTTACATTTTTACGTGTTTTTTCGACACGAAATTTATGTACACGTGTTCTTTCAATAAACAATGAACGAGCGGAGGCGAACGTGAAAGCAACATTGACATTGGAACGAACTCTCGTTTGCGTAATGAAACCGGCGAACTGCATCGGACGAGGAGATAGATACCTTTTCATCAACATTGAAGTGGGCAGGCAGGGTCGGATTTAAGTTCGATGAACTGCAACTTAATGTTTATGTTACTATAGACATTAAAATTTACCATAAAAAACGAAAATACTTCAGTGAAAAATTTGCTGTTACACTTTGGTGGAATTGATGTTTCCCGTCTGAATTTTTTTTATTTTCCACCACTGTATTAACAACAAAAAGAGGCTTATAGTTTATGGGCTATGGATATGTATAATAAATCCGTCTCTGTATAGAATGATGACCCTGTTTTCGTGTTGGAGCGTAAACACAAATGCGAGTTCAATTGAACGAACTTCCGGAAACGAATCAGCCGATGTAATGTGGAACGTATTATATTATGCGCGTTAGTCGACGTTTCTATCAAGGTTGCATTCGTGCAGGTAACAGAATGGAAAAAAATATGGCAAATGTACCGTTCTTGACTCGGTAAGTCGCTCTCGCTGCGTTTCAATATTATTATGAACAATTAAAGAGTTTGTAGGTGCTCAAGGTTATCGGGATATATCTTTACAAGTGAGCAAACAATGAGCATGGTTTTCCTGGAAATTGCGAACAATGGCGTCTGTGTGGTTCAAATCTGAAATTATGACTTATTCTAATATACCTTGTCTTTTAAAAAGCATGCCAATAGCAAACGAAGAGTAAATCAATAATTTTTTGCATTTCCATTGATGAAGAAAAAATTAATTAATCAAAAATAAATTTAGAAAGAAATGGATGGAGAACCAAAGATCTTAAAATCTTTGTAATAAGAGAATTTGGGAGAGAAGAAAACAAAGAGTACTTGCGAAACGAGGAAAAAACAAGCGAACGGAAAACAAAAGACGATCGACATAAGCGAACTGCAAAGCAAAAGAAACAATAAATGAATGGAAAACAAAATACGATCAACACTTCGCAATAAGAGAACTTGCGAAGGAAGAAAAAAAACAAATGAATGGAAAACAAGAGATTATAGTATGGATAGATCTTGCGATTTCGATTTTCATGAGAAAGAATGATCATCTTCTCCTTCTCTTTATTAGAAATAAAAAGAAGATGATATGAAAATCATAAAATTCCAAAAAAAAATGTGTTCTTCGTTTGCTTAGAAAAGAAAACAGAAGCGCGGTTGACTTTTTCTTTATGACGAAGAAGAAATAAACATAATGTATTAAAAATAAATTAAAAAAAAATAAAAGATGACTCTTTGTAACAGGAGAACTTGCGAAAGAAAAAGACAAGCGAATAGAAAATAAAAGAAAAAAAAAACAAACAAATAATAAACTATTAACTATTAGCAATAAACGAAAAAAAAAACAAAAGACGATCGATTTAAGAGAACTACAAACAAACAAAATAAAAGAATGGAAAACAAAAGATGATCACCTCATTGTAATATGGAAACGAGTATGGAAAAGAAAAGATGATCAACTCTTTGTTATAAGTGAACTTGCGATTTCAGTTTTCATGAGAAAATGAAAGAAAGATAATTTTCTGTTCTCTTCATTAGAAATAAAGAAAAGATTTAAAGATTTCTTTCTTGCGATGAAGAACAAATTAAAAGCGAATTAAAAAAAAACAAAATCTGATTTATAAGAGTGACTGGTCTTTTCTTCTTGAAAACTAAACAATGATAACCAAATAAATGGAAAATAAAAGACGATCGACTCTTTTTAATAAGAAAACTTGTGAAAAAAAGAACAAATGAATGGAAAACAAAGGAAATCGACTCTCTTGGAATTAAAGGAATTTGCGGTTTCGATTTTTATAAGAAAGATGAAAGAATGTATGTATTTTTCTCTTCTTCACATCGACTGGCAGAAGAAAAAAACAAATGAAACGCAAACAAAGGACGATCAATTCTTGTATTGAGAGAATTTGCGATTTCGTCTTCTCTTCATTTGTTTAAAAAGAAAACAAATAACGATATTCAGCGAAAATAAACGATGACTGAAAAACAGGCGGAAGAACGGTTGATCCATTTATAAAAAAGTATTTTGTTTTCGAAAAAAAAAAAAAACAAAAGTCAATCGACTTTCGCATTTACCTGTTCTTCCTCAAAAATTTTTAAAAAAGAAGAAATCAACCGCTTTCTGATCGAAGAGAAAAATGAAAAAGTTTTGATGACGTAAATTTTTTTGAGAACAAAAATTGCTTCCTTTTTTGGGTTTTAACGTTTGTGGAAAAAAAAACAAAAACAGGAGGTAGAAAACAAAGGACGATTTCTCGTTTGTAAGACAAAGATTTCAATTTTCGTTTGTTTATTTGTTCACTCGACAAAAAAGTCGACTATCTTGCGTCATTTGTTTTTCTTCTTTACTTTTACCGAAGATAGAAATAATTTAGATGTTTGATTGAACCTGGCATTTGCATTTTTGGACAAAAGTCGATCGTTTTCCGTTTTACTCTAATCTTTATATCCTTTATCAAAAGTACAAAAAAAAATAAAGATAACACCGCACAACAGCATTTCTGTTGCATCCAATTTTATTCATGATTTTGAATAAAGTATTGACTCTCATTGAAGAACTAAAATCGGTTTTATTGCAACAGTTCTAGTTTCTGAAATATCGAGCAAAGATAGGTTTGTCAAAAAGTGAAAAATTTTGAAATTTAACATTTTATTAAATAAATTTAAAGAGATAAAAACTTTATTTTATAAGATTGGCGAGTATAAACAGTCTTTTGAGAACTCCTTTGAAGATTCCAACAATAGTCAGCCATCATATGAGCACCCCAACGGCCTTGATAGCGTTCTTCCATAGTCCGAATGTCCTGATGGAGCCTTTCTCCATGTTCCTCGCTTAAATCACCTAAATTTTCAGGAAAACGGCCCAGATGACTATGGAGGAAGTGAACCTTGATGCTCACATTGCAACCAAGCTACTGGTAGATCGTTAACATGTCTTCAACCAGCTGAGAATAGTTTTCTGCCTTATTATTTCCGAGAAAGTTATTGATCACTGAAGTAAAGGAATTCCAAGCGTTTTTCTCAACATTGTTCCTAGAAATTGTAAAATTCGAATCTTTTAAAAGCTTCCTGATCTGTGGACCATCAAAGATACCAGCTTTCGGCTTCTCAGAACTTAAACTTGAAAATTTCCTTGAAATATGTTTGAAACATTCCCCATTTTGATTCAAAGCATTTTCATTAATCCTAGCTTGATATGGAGGGGTGGCAATATAATGCGATCTCTTGATACTAATGGAACGTTAACAACATTATGCTTAAGAGGAATCAAAGCTTCTCTTACAGGACAGTCTTTCCCAGTCCAATGTTCATTCTTAGCCCTACTATCCCATAAGCAGATAAAACAGGGATATTTTGTGTATCCACTCAAAAGTAAGTTGACCATTTTCAAATCAACACATTTCAACCATTTATGTTCTTCGTACTTAATTTTGTTCAGGACCAAGGAAATAGTAGGATATTGTTCCTTCTCTTTGGTGGAATACGCAATGGGAAAAGAACCAAGCTTATTATCCTCATTTAGAAGAACACATTTAAAACTGCGCTCGGAAGAATCTATAAAAAGGCGTCAGTCGTTAGGATCGTACTCTTCTAAATCCATTGTAGTCATCAGACCTCGAATATCACTGCAAAATACGAAATCATTCTCTTCAGAAAAAAAAGGAAGTAAATCTTTTCCTCTAGTGCAGTAATATGAAACTTTTGTGTCACTTGTCAGCATATTTCTCTGTTTCAATCGTGAAGCTAGTAATTCAGACACACTTTTTGACAGATTAAGGTCTCTTACTAAGTCATTAAGCTCGTTTTGGTTGAATGATTTTGGGTGAATTTAGGGAATCTTCCGAATCGAAGTCACTGTCTTCATTTTCAAGTAATGTCCTGACTGTCAATCTTCGTCTTCCAATCTCTTGGGAGTTGATGGTAGAGGTACAAACTGAGGATGTTTTTGGATTCAGCGCTTTCTGTTTATTCAAAGTCAACATAAGCAGCTCGTACAACAGATAAAACGATCAATTTTGTTGGACGACGTACTCAATCATTTCTTGCCAAAGACAAAAAAACAAACAGAATATGGAAAGTGGGATTGCTTTGCTCACATGATTTTCTTTAAAGAAAATGAAAATCGCCTATTTTTTTGTTTTTCTTTCTTATGTTTGTAAAAAAACGGAAATGGAGACCAAGGGACGATTGATCGTATCGTTTGCATTTTCATTTGTTGACAAAAAAGAAAGGGACGATAGTCGATCATTTTTGTCGATTTTTAGATAACTTTATCAGTGCGTTCGTTTTTCTTTGTCTTTTAGAGTTGATTTTTTGTTAATTTGATTATTCGTGATAAGCAGAATGTTAAAAACAAAGCGTCAGATGTTTGTAAATAATAGTAAAGTTGTTTTGTTTTGACATGAACCGTCATTTTAATATTGAATTATCGACGACAATCTATCGCTGACAATGTTTTTATATTGCGAAATATTTGAGAATCACCATGTAGGAATAAAATAATGATTATAAAAAAATTACACTTTATTATCTATATTACTTAATTAAATTTAACTTATCGGCCATTCAAGAATGATACTGGTTTGATAACGAACTATAATTATTTTCGAAAATATGTCGATTTGATACCAAATCTGTCAATATAACTTTTTGATTAGATAAGAAATTAATTGTGAATGAAATTCACAACAGACCTAATAATAAAATCTGGAGAGTATTAGCCTCGCAGATTTAAAGGTTTGTTATCGTTTTATTGCCAGCATTTATTTGTTTTCGTGGTAACATTAGCATATGTTATTGCTTTCACGAAACGGTAAGCTTCGAGATAATGAAATGCATTGTTATAAGTGTGTGTCGTGTGAGCATGATAAAAATTATACGCTTGGTAACGCGTCCTGTCAACACCGTATGTTTAATTATTACATTCCCAACTTGTGTTCGCAGTGTTTTCAAAATACAGGCATTTAATCAGAATTTCTTAGTTTTATTTTATTTGTGGTTTTATTCTAGTCATCATAGCGATTGAAAATGAAAACATGTCCGGATCATACTTCTGTTAATCTAAACTTTTTAATTAAATGGCTGAACGCAATGGAAATTTAATAGTTGAAAATAGGTTTAATTCTTTTTGTATCTATGCTAGTCAATAGTAAAAGTATAACTATCTCTCCGGCCATCATATTATATTCATTGGAAAAACACAGCCGAGATCTCTCACAATCACTTATACTTGTGATAATTAACTTCAGCCTTGGTTAGTAATTCAATTAACGACTAAACTCATTTAAGTTTTGGCTAAAAGTACACGCATCGCCAGCGAAAAATTAGCGTTGATTTGGCTCGGTCGGTTGAATTGTTTGGCTTTTTAATTACAACATAATTACCAGCGTTTGCGCTAGCGATCAGCGGTTAGAAAACAAATGCACAATACAATCGACCTTGAGTGCCATCAGCTGGTGGTTTGATCGATATGAAAACGCATCAATTTTCCTGCCACGACGCCGCTGTTGCAATTACTCTTGAAATTGGTATCACGTTGCGGCATTAATGCGGGCAAGTGGATCGTCATTGAAACGCGTTGATCGAGAAAAAATACTCTTTTGACAAAATTGTAACAATAAAACAGTTAATACTAGAAACTAATTGGCTAAAAATTGATGCGATATACAGGGTGATTCTTGAATAGACCGACAATAAATACAAACGAAAGAAAAGGCTTCCCGGAGCATCGAAAAAATGTTATAATTAAGTAAACATTTCCCCATAGTGCCCGGGATCAAAGATTTACATTTTTAAAATCGTGCAATAAACGTTTAATTTATTTCACAGAGAATTAGAGTGGCTCAATTGTAAAACCAGACCGTGAATTAATAACACATAGTTGCTTAGCTATTGATGAATGCGTTGTACAAGTGCTTTAACTGCAATCAGATTAATTAAAATCAATCACGTTTTCAAAGATGCATAAGTTCGCCGCAATACTTCTCACTCTAGAGCATATCCACCTATTTATAAAACCTTTGGTGACAACACAAGCTGACAGATATTAGAACTAATACCGTTGCAATTGTTTTGTAAATTATCAAATTATCTAGGCATATGTGATTAGAAAACAATATAAAGAAAAATTAGTTTTAGATTGAAAACTGCCTAGCCCAGGAACATAAAAACGGACCCCTCGTCCTGTTACCTCTTAACTTTTTACCCGAAATTTTGTCAAATCAAAAGAGACGCAAGTCGCAGTTCTTTTGTTTGAGTGTGTCTGGAATTAGTCTGGAGATAGCTAGGAACAATAGCTTCATGTCCTAAAGCCTCTGCAAATTCTTTAGCTTTCTCTCTAATTATTGTTCCCGAAAGGGGTATGTTTTTATTACGTGCCGTGATTATCCATTGGATCATAGCTTCGTCAATATCATCATATCCACAGGCTGTGAGTCTTTTGCATTGACTACTGTAGTCCTTTATTTTTTCTAAAAGTGTGTCCTTGTTTTTTTAAAATGGTTGACAAGGTGTTAGGGGGAATGCCAAATTGCGCAGCAATATCCTTTTTCTTTTTTTCACCCTTTCCTACCTCGACGATTAACGAACATTTTTCTTCAAGTGATAACCACTTTAATTTTCGCTTGGTCATTTTAGAGACGTATACGTATAAATTCAATTTCACAAAAAACAATAATTTTAACACTAATAAAAACCATGCACGTCTATCTCGCAATCGAACTTTGGTTGCACTGAACTTGCCGTCTTTGCTCCAGATCATAACAAACACTTACCCTGTTCGTAGCAAGGGATTTCCCCGGAAAATTCGACTTATAAGTGAAATATTGAAATATCAGTTCGAGTTACGGAAATTCGACTCAGAGAGATTAAAATGCATTCAAAATACGTTCAAACACGAAAGTTTGAGATAAAAATTCTACTTAAAGAATAATCGAGTTATAGAAGTTCGAGTTACTGTTTCACTGTATATTATAATTATGATTAGATTTCATTAAGTGCTTTTAACTACTCATGCGTTTCAATTTTTTACGGGGAACTCAATATTATAGGTTTTAATAATTAAAAAAAAAAAAACTAAATTTCTCTACAATATTTTTGGGTCTTTATAATTATTTCTTTGTGTCACCTGTACGAGGGTCAAGCTGAATTTATTGAGAACAAAAAACACGGTTAATATTTTCTAGGATTTTATTTTAAATATGTTCGATGTAATTCCCTTCATCAGTGATACACTTGATCATTCTTTCTTTCCATTGTTCAAAAGCTCCCAACCAATCATCTTTCAGAATACCTACAAAATAAGCGTGAACTGCAGCATCAATCTCTTCTTCTGACGAAAATCTTCTACCTCGCAAATTCCTTTTAAGCCCAAAAAATAGCCAAAAGTCGCACATTGCTAAATCAATTGAATATGGCAGATGTTCTATTACTTATTTTTTTTTCAGCCAAAAACTGGAGAGTTAAAGCTGCAGTATGAGACGATGCATTATCATGGTGCAGCATAATTCCCTTGTCTGGAACTGTACTGAACACTTCAGGCAAACATTTTTCAGTGTACTATTTAGCTGTAACTATCTCTTGTCCATCGAGCCTAATTGCCTTTACTAGGCCCGTACTTCTGAAGAATACTGCATACATAACTTTTTTCATAGTTCGCTGCCTCTTGGTCATTGTTGGAGTAAAAATAGGAAGACAGACGATCACATACTCAGAAAGAAGGTGTAAGGGAAATAGTAAATTTCTAGAGGGATTGTTTGCCGAGTAAAAGGACAACACTATTCAAATTAGTTAATGGAAAGACCTAATGTAAGATAGTCAAAGAAGAATATCATTCGTTGCTTTAGGAACCAGAATCTATTTACATTGGCCATCTGTCTTTTTCATCAGGAGTTATATTTTCCAATGTGGACAGCGCTTGTGAGTTGCACATAGAGTAATTACAAAATTGAAGGTCTTTCTTTGTTACTTGGTGAAATGTTTGTAGTCAACTTTGTGCTAGTGAATTTTTGCTATGCAATGACCTATCCATTGAGGTCCTAGGGAATTTTCGGACACAATCGGCAATAACCACAAGAATATCAATAATTGACAAATAAAAATCAGAACAAATCAAGCTGGGTGATGAGGTAGTTATTACTAACACTTGCAGTTTTTATTATGTATATAGTTAACGTAATCTTGCCGGCATTAACATTTAAACTTTAGCATGCGATAACCGATGATAGACAAGTTATTGAAAGTAAAATCTGTTGATTGCTGCTGCATGAAACAATATCCCAACGATCGCCTAAAATTTGATGAAGCATGATTCCTTTCATTTTTAAGAAACTGTCAATATTTTACCTTCTTAAAATAAAGATCAAAGACTAAGGAAGAATGTGGAACAATAGTCATTATTAGTAGCAGAAGACAGTCGAAGTGGAGGAGTTAGGAAGAGGTAAAGTTAAAGAAAAAAATGGAAGAAATATCTCAGAATAATGTTATCTACAATACAGAACACAAAGAAATTGTTGAACAAGTAAAAAATAATATTTGTGAACGTAAAATGGAAGAAGATAGACAATGCAAATCAAAAATTATTCCACAAAGAATTAAAAAACTTGGTAAGATAAAACAAATGAAAGAAAAATGTGCCAAAATAATAACAAATGATGAAGGAATAACGAACGGATGGTCTGAACATTTAAAAGAGCTGTTATTATATAATGAGGATCTGGAAATAAATGTTAGAGAATAAAATATGAAGATTTTATGAAGAGCAGGAGGAAAAGGACATAATTATAGAAGTACTTGTAGATATACTTAAGACAATTGAAAAGGAAAATTAGTCTGGACATGATAGAGTTACAACGGAAATGTTAAAAAATCTCTGGAAATGTTAACTGTTAACTAAATTTTTAAGAAAGCAGAACTGAATGACTGCAGGACAGGATTCATAATCCTACTGTAGAAGAACAAAGGAGATAGTAATTAAAGTATGTGCAAATTATCGAGCTATCACACTTATGATATGTATAAACTGCTTAAGATAGAGAACTAACTAACTCAGAGTGGTTTTAGGAAGACACATAGTGCACAACACCATGTTTGCACCAGCAAACAGCAAATTGGAAAGGGTAAAACGACTGTCTGCTTATCATTTGTAGACCTGAAAAGGCAAATTCTTACACGCTGTGCTTTTTGGAAGTCAGAAAGGTGATGAGGCACAAAACGACTAACCACTTTTTTAAATGCAGGTGATCATATACGATTGTTCTAACAGCTGAGGATCCAATCTTGAATTGATACTCTATTACTCCATAAGTGGCTTTATTGTCCTCTCCAATTAATTTTTGAACAACAGCAATGTTTTTGTCGGTGAGGAAAGCCCTGCTCCTTTTCAATGTTGAACAGAATTCCTTTCACGTTATAATTCCTTATACCATAGGAAAATTGTAGCCAAGGAAGGTGCTTGTTCACTAAAAGCCGAATTTAGATTATTTTTGTATTCATAAGCGCTTAAACCTTTTTTAAAACCATAATAAATCATAATTTGAAAATGCTCTCTGATTAATTCCATTTTTTTTTACTTGTAATATCACCTTAAAAAATTAGTAACTTGGGTTCTAATAAAAGTAACTTCAACAAGTATTCTTCAAATGACAGATAAAGATTTGCTCTAAATAACACTGTATGTTTTGTTTTTCATGGCCTACTAGATTTTTTTATTCTCAATAAATTCAGCTTTACCCTCGTATATATGCAGCGCCTTCCCAATGTATTAAAGCAACGAAATAGGGGTTTTAATTACGAAAGGGTTTATTTTTGCAGTGTTTTATTGCGAAATGGATGAATTCGTTTGGAAAGCAGTGTACATATAAAATACTTTTTTCATAATTGTCATTTTTATACCAAGATAGCAATGTGGCACTTTATCGAACGAGTTTGCAAATTGCGAGCCAAGCCTCGGTGAGCCAGCAAACGAGTTCGATGTAGACACTTTGCTGTCGTGGTTCGTCCAAAATTTTTTCGACTACCACTTACCAAAGTCAGAGTTTTTTGAAATGTTCAAAACATGCAAATTTATATCTCTATTTATAACTTTTTGAGTTTGCCAAAATCTCGTTCGGTAATAAAGAAAAACAGGTAATAAAACTAAAAATTGTGTGCGTTTTCGAATGCCGCCCGAATTTTATCGGAGCATTCCACTTCGGCGCTTGCAAAAATTTGAAACTACGACGTCGCTTAAATTCCCGAGCTATTTACACCCTGCAGACACAATTTTTTCACATGCACCCCCCACACCCTATCACTTCAATATCGTTTGGTTGAGAGGAAAATATACGAAGTTACTAAATGTGTACAATCTAAATAAATTTTATAATTACATTCGAACAATAACATTTTCAGTGTTTGTTGTAAACTAAATTTCTTTTTAATTTATAAAAAACAAGCAGAAATTTCTTTTGTCAAGCAAATATTCGATGCTGATATTGATGAATGATAAAAACTGCACATATGAGAAGCTATGCAAAACACGAATAACTAACTTGTGTTAGTTCTCTTTCGAAGTTTGACTGCATCTACTCGCCAATACAACTTCAGGCCAACGTTAACAGCAGCATATATAGGTTTTAAAACAAGTAAACTTGCAGCACTTTTGCAAGAAGTTAACCGTTCTTAACTATCGAGGGAGATGTTGTGAAGCTGCATTTATCGACTATTGCAACGCTTACAATAGTTTGGTACTTTTTCAAATGCAAGAAACTTTGAAGAACAGCACTAATTTGAAAGTACTTTTGTTGCTCATCATAAATAATGCAACGTCGAGAATATTTTGCCATAAAACAAGATCATTACGAAAATAATCAGTGTAAAATGTTGAGTAAAAACTTTTTACACTATGTATTTTCATCAGTCTCCGACAGCTTCTGTTTTGTTAAAACGTGTTTCCTAAATCTCCTGGAACTTTGTCGTTTATACCATTCACAGAGTTAAATGATTTCATTCCAAATTTATTAATTACATTTAAATTTATCTTTTCTCTTGTAGAAAATTCCATTTTCATTACGAGATGAAACAGTTACTGGTTAGGAACTGAAATGTTCATAACACAAAACTGCCTGAAACGTGCACAAATTGCAATTAATATTAATTAAAATTAGTTTCGCCAGGTATAGTAGAATTTCTGCCATGTTAGGAATGTGCTAAGAAAACATGAGTAAATAAGCACGTAAGTTAACGTTAGTTCGCTTTCAAACTTTAGTTGCATTTACATCGCCAATCGAACTTCAAAGTAACCCGCCTGCAACACACGTTTAAAAACAAGCAAACTTCTCTTCTATACAAGGAGTTCACCACACCCAAACTCTCAAGGGAGGCGTTATAAATACGCTTACGTAAGATACTTCTTTGAATGTATTATGTACAGTGTAATTAATTTTTTTTAAGTACATAATATAAAGGTATTATAAACGCCACAGGGAATGTCAAATTCCACGATCATTTCTTGAAACCCATTTACTATAAAAGCTATTTTGGTTTCTCGAAGACCAAATTTGTTCATCGTAAAGTGACTTGTGTATAAAGTAATGCCATTATTATCTTTCGTTCAAATGCACGACATTTCCTGTTTGGTTATTTATAACTATAAGTAAATATTTTATCACATTTCGTTTATCATTTAACACAGATCTCCGACTGCATGATGATGATAGCTTAAATAAAAACGGAAAACAAAGAATGCAATTCCATCCGCAGCCGTGGCCAACATAAAAACTCGTACATTTGGAAATATGCAGTGACTGAACAAATGCATATCTCTTGAATTTCCGAACTCTAAACAAGAAATAACCGTAACTCACGAAGCTTATTGAATTATGACGGCGGCGGGTGAATATCGGTTTTGAAAATGCCACGCCGAGAAAGTATATCGGGCCTATCACGATCGACCGAATGTACACCGACTCTGATATTTCCGACGTGGCCATTTGCAATATTTTTAATGAAAACTCTTTCACTGAAAGATCAGGCTTTCGAGCTAACATTTTCAACAATCGAGTGATGTATTATTCACGAGTAGGTTTGAACTCGATGCAGATGTCGTGCAAAGCAAAAGGATTTAACACAAACACAATTCATTTTTTGAAAATTTTATCGCAGGTAATTATACAGGATGTCCCATGACATAACAGCTATAGCTTAAGAGCGTGTTGCTGACGTTATTTTAAGTCAAAAATGTCTTACGAACGTTATATTCAAAACACACTCGTAACTGACATACAAGCATTTTTAATTTTAAAAGTTTGTAAGCGGATATACACTAAGAATAGCATTTTTTGGATTGGAAGAGCGTGGGAAGAAATTACCTAACCTAAATCCTCTTGACTGTTTCCTTTGGGGACATCTAAAAGGCCTCGTTTAAACCAAAAATTATGACATCAGAGAAGAGCTAATTGTTAGAGTTATGAACGCTGCAGGCACTATTCGTGTTGATCACAATACTCTTGGAAGAGTTACTTCTTCAATTATCAGGAGAGCTAAAACGTGTACCGTTTGAGCAACGTCTGTCCTAATAGGCTCAAATTTAATACCAAATTAACTCTTTCCTTAGTACGTTTATTATCAAGTCATTTTAATTAAATTTAAAAAAAAAATCTTTCTATCCGACTTATTATTTAAAATTGTCGTAACTTCATTACGAGTAAGTTTGCAGTATAGATGTTTTTGACTTAAAATGACCTGAGCAACATATCCTTTAAGTTATGGTCGTTATGTCATGGGATATCCTGATATCTATCGATTAAAATACTTCGTACCTTTTTTTTAATATTCATCTGCAATAATGGAAAATAGGAAATTCCATTTGGGTCATGTGCTTTATGTAAATACAAATAAACCTAGTCGTAATTTACCACAAAAAATTTCGCACTATTTCGTCCTTGGCAAAATACCTACCTATGTTGCGTTAAAAATTAATTTTATCTGCAATTATATCTTCTTTTTGCTACATTACTTTTCTAATTGCACTATTTACCAGAGCTGGGCAAATTACTTAAAAAAAGTAATTCCAATAACAAGCTTCAATTACTTTGAAAAGTATTGGCAATTATCAATTATTTTTTCCTGTTTATGTATAAAGTATTGGCAATTACCAATTAAAACGAAAAGAATGTGAAGTTGCAGAGCAATTACTAATTGAATTATTTTAGACTAATTCAATTATTTTAGAGTATTTCAATTACTTTGACTAATTAAATTAATTAATTAAATTACTCTAAAGTAATTGAACTACTTTAGAGTATTTCAATTATTTAAAGGATTTCAATAGGTCTGTTCGTCAGCATTTTTGTCAAAAATTGATGCTGTAGTAGAAAGTTTTACAATACCTAATTTTAAACTGCGATGGGCTAGTTCTTAAAAGAAACTTCGTTAATAGATATAAACACTATTCCTAAATTAATTGCAAATATCTCCGAAAAAATTACAGATAAAGATCAAATTAGTGAACCAAAAGTAACACCTACAGAAAAAGATGACTTTTTCGAATTTGACGATGCCGAAGTTGTTTTCCATTCACATTGCCTCGTTTTCATCCGTAATAAATTAGAATTAGAAATTCTTCAATATTTATAAGACAGTAGAACAGACTTGTTGGCCTTAAATGAATTTCCAACTGTTAAAAAACTCTTTAAGAAGTATAACACCCCAATTCCATCATCTGCTCCCGTGGAAAGGATGTTTTCATTTGGAGCTACTATTAATTTTCCTCGGCGACATGCCTTGAGTGACATAAATTTTGAAAATTTAGTTTTATCTAAGGTGAACGCATTTTTTTTTTGTTAAAAATTAATAATGAGAAGTTTATAATAGAGTTATTTTGATAACGTGTTTTTAAAAAGAATTATTTATTTTTATATTTAAAAATTATTTAGTTTTTATATTTAAAAATTATTTATTTTCATATTTATTTATAAATTATTTATTTTTAATTTTTATACTTAAAAATTATTTATCAATAAATATGTACACATACGGAAAATGTTTCATTCAATAAAATAACATTTAAAAATACTTATTAGCATCATTTTGTCCGAAGAAAGACAAAAATTTCAATAAATATAATTTACCTCAAATAATAAAAAGATAATTGAAACGCTAAAAATAATGCAAATATACAAAAACATTTCAAACATTTAAATCTAACTCAATTACTAAAATTTAATTGTAAAAGT
The DNA here is from genome assembly GCA_039766575.1 of Serrognathus titanus. Taxonomy (NCBI): domain Eukaryota; kingdom Metazoa; phylum Arthropoda; class Insecta; order Coleoptera; family Lucanidae; genus Serrognathus; species Serrognathus titanus. The sequence continues at coordinate 12,366,566 of CM077914.1, forward strand.
AATTGAATTACTTAAAAGTATTTCAATTGCATAAAAGTATTTCAATGGCATAAAAGTATTTCAATTGCTTAAAAGTAATTCAATTATTCAAAAGTATTTCAAATAGTGAAAATTAATTGAAATAACATAAAATTATTTCAATTACCAAGCATTTCAATAAAGTAATTGAAATAACAATTATCAGGACCAGATATCAAATGTATTTGAAATATTTTAATTCAATTAATGAAAACGCTTCAATTACTTTTTCAAGCATTTTAATTCACTTAATGCCCAGCTCTGCTATTTACTAAAGATATTAGCTTTAATATTTTTAGGAGCTAACCCCTGCAAATAGCTACATGATTAATCAAAATTTTGTCTAAAAAATATTTAACACTGCGTACAATTGTGTACATGACATAAACTTTCAAATGTAACTCCTCTTACGATTGCTTAGTTTATTAGCTTCAATGCAACGTCCATTTCACAGTATGTATTTCATGAAAGTAGGACAACTAAGATAAAGTTTTTTGATAGCGTTGAAGTTAAATCCGTACAATTTAAACAGTGAACTATCTTTTGGACTTTACCCAGACTTAATTTCGGCAATACTGGAACTGTTCCTATTAAAAATAAAAAAAAAAAAAACTGATTATAAGTTTGGTATGACAAGTTTTTCTTTAAATTATTTCAACCATTATGGCCGTTATTCGAGGGGTCGTTTTTATATTCCCGGACTAGGCATGAAAAGAAGAGATTAGAACACCAACAGAAATTTTATTTTTCAATGTAGGCCTCTTGTTTTTGAATACAAGTATTACATCGTTTCAATAACACCTTTACTCCATTATAAAAATATTCATTTGGTTTGTTTGCAAAATGTCTTTCAACAGCCGCCATCGTCCCTAAATTTGTTCCCCTCAGTGTGTTTTTGAGATTTTGAAACAAGAAATACTCGCAAGGGGCTAAATCCGAACTATAAGGCGGATGGTCAATTTCTACGAATCCACATTCAGCAACCGCAGCTTTTGAAAGTCTTGACTTGTGGGGTGGTGCATTGTCGTGGAACAACAGGACACCTTGCGCACCTTTTTACTTTAATAGAATCTCTGAGCCGATGCATTAAGCTTGCATAATACTTTGCTGTTACCGCACTACCTTTATTCAGGTAATCAATCATTAAAATTCCTTGGGAATCCCAAAAAACAGAGGTGCTATTATTTTTCTTGCAGAAGGGGTGACTTTAAATCTCTTGCGAGGGCTGGAGCCCTTAACATGCCACTGTATCGATTCTTGTTTCGATTCAGGATCAAAATGATGAACCAGGTTTTATCTCCGGTGAGAAGTCGATTGATAATTAAATCTGGTTCATCTCCACAAAGCGCCAAAAGTCGTGTCCATCCTGATATGCAGTTGGAATAGCGAAAGCATTCGTGGAACCCACCTTTGTCATTCCAAGATATTCGTGTAGAATTCTGAAAACCGTGGTTTCCGAAACTCCTAATAAAGCTGCTAATTGTCGCTTCTTTAATCTTGCATCTTCCAGTTCCAAACACTTGGTTTTTTCAATAACATCGGAAGTGATCACATCAACAGGCCGACCTGGACGGGAATCATCATCCAGTGATTCTCGACCATGTTTAAACAATTTTGACCATTCACAAATAGTCGACTTGGACTGTACACAGCCAACATTTCTTCACGAATAATTTTTGTAGCTTTTCCTTGTTTTGTTAGGAATTTTATAACTGCTCGATATTCGAGTTTGTTCATTTTGATACGTGACAACACAAACTGACATGTATTAGAATTAATACTACTGCAATCGTTTTGTAAATTGTCAAACATGTTACCAAAGCATATGTGATTAAAAAACAATATAATGAAAAATTACTTTAAAATTGAAAACTGCCTAGTTCGGAAATATAAAAACGACCCCTCGTACATATACCGTTTCTGCGCTCACACTGATGAAACAAATACGTTTTCAGACAAAACATTCTAATTTCGTTCGAGAGCATTTTTTCAATACTTTAAATAGGACCAGGCACACACTGATACATCAAAACAAAAAGGACGGTGAAGCAGTTGCAGTCAAAACGTTTTTTACTCAAAATCTTTCACAATACAACGTTTTATCATAAAACGCGTGAGCGCGGGCTTATGAAAAACGCATCACGCTATAAATCTGTTATTAAAAATTCAATTTCAGTAATAAGAAGATGAATAACAAATAAATTTTTGCTGCTATTTGAAAAAAAATTGACTATCGCTTGATAAGAATGTTACACTAAAAAAGAATCAAAGATGATATTTTTTTGCAGTATTTAGAAGTCAGTCTTATGTCATTTTTGAATTCCTAAAATCAAATTGTTATACAGTGTTTCCCAAAAGTGGCAGATAAATTCTAGAAAATGGTCGAGAAAAATGTTTTAGAAAAATGCTCTGACCCGTCAATTTTTATTTTTAAAGCCTGGTATTATAAAGGCAAGTTAGCCTTAACTAATGGTTTATTGTTATGGGAACAATTGTGAATACAATTGCTGTTATGGTAATAAACTGGAGATTAAAGTTAACTTACATTAATAATTCCGGGATAAGATAAATAAGAAACAAATGTTTGTGTTTAGTTTCGACCTAAAACCTTGATGGAAGCATCCTTACTTTTAATTGAAACCTAAATAGAGGTATATCATATATATTTAAAAGTGTAATTTTGAACCCCTAACCGCTAGCAACTCAAATTTAAAAGTGCTCCTTGTAATACCTCATTTAATAGCACAATCAATAAAACTTCTTCATATTCAGTTGATAAATAATTGAGATATTCATCAAAAATATATTCAAACGAAGCAAAACATCAAACTTCCATTTTCTTTTTTGAAAAAACTATTAAAATTAATTTTAATGTTTAAATTGCGTCCGTTAACGGCGAGGCAATGTCCTAGTCTAGAGACAGACGCTTGTTGAATATTGTTTACCATTTCATGGGTGATTGAGCGAATTAGTTTTCGAATTCTCTGCTTTAACTTCTCATTTTTTGGAGGTCTATTAAAATTAATTTTATCTTTTAAATAATCCCAGAGGAAACAATCCAAAGGGGTTAAATCCGAAGATCTTCAATAGGTCCCCGTCTACCAGTCCATCGATTAGGAAAAATTTGCTCGAGGTATTTCTCTTTTGAACTGTATAATGCGGAGGCATACCATCTGGGATCGGGTGAATCAGGATCTTTTACCGTTAAAGCCGGAAGTTCAGATTCTGTTCACCACCCAGCGTTCAAACAAAAAAGTACGCTCCCATAATTCGATTACTCACTATCCCAGTCCACACGTTGACTTTTTGGGGATATTTTGTATTCGCCTCTATCTATCACTTAAGCAAAATGTTGCTTCATCAGAGAAGAGACTATTTCTAATGAATGCAGGATTTGCATTAGAGAGTACATCATTGTCTCGCAAAATTACGCTCGTTGATAAGTCGTCATCAAAGAGCTCATGCATCAAGTGCACTTTGTAAGGATGGACTTTTTCCTTATGAAGAAGTATGTAAACTGTATTTTTTAACGTATTAAGATATGAAGCGACTCACACAAGGGTTGAATGTGGATTTTCCTGCATCTTTAACATGGCATCTAATTATCTGTCTTCATCTAAAGCCAATGAACATCACGTCCACCTCTAGATTTATCTCGTACATGTCTTTCATTGAACAAAATACGAACTTCTTCGTGCATCCGAACTCTATCTCAAAGCCCAATCATCATTAAACTTTAAAATTTCGATTCTTTTGGCTTCACATTTAAGTCCAAACAACTGGCACTTATTGCTAGAGCCGTATCAACGTATCGAATATTGACACTTTCATTTCAATACATTTTTATTGATTTATTGTATTCAGCATAAAAAATGCTATTAAATGAGGTATCACAAGGAGTACTTTGCTATTTGAATTTTTAAAGTTGGGGTTGCTAGCGCTTGGGGGCTTGAAAATTACGTCTTTAAATGGTGATTTTTCTGAACCATTTTTCTCAACCATTTTTCTCAACCATTTTTCTCAACTATTTTATAGAATTTATCAGTAATTTTTGGGAAACACTGTATAATATAACAGCGCTACAGCGTGGTGCGTTTTCCGTTGAGACAGACGGTAACCTGATTAGTGAACTGAGATTCTTATTTCAGCTGAGTTTCTAGGCACTTTCTTCTTAATTTGATTTCAAAGAAAGTCAATAGTGGAGATTATACTAATTGCATTGCAATAATAGCAATGATTTTGTTGTTTTGTTTCTTTACTTTATATTTAATTCATAGGCAATTTTCTAGTCGAAATTGTGTTTGAAGTAGTTTTCGTCCAATGTTTGTACAACATTGCCAACAATAAACGATCAACGGCAGTAAAGGATAAAGCGTTGCAAAGATTGTTTAGGACTTTATTTTTGTTTTGTTTGTAGCTCAGTTTTATTATCAAGTTGGCATTTAAAAGATGAAAAAATCCAAATATTAAAATGTGTTTTTAATAAGAATTGCTTTAACCTATTTGCAAATGCGTTTGGAAACCGGTCCTATTGTGTTTATTACGGTCGACTATAACCCGAATCTTAAAATATTGAGAAACAGCATGGTTGTAGTGTTGAGTAAGTTTCGTAAACGAAAATAAACGAAACTAAAAACGGGACAGACGTGATTTTATAATTTGTGCTAATGAAAAATAAGTACCATCGAGTACATAGAAAAGTGAACACCTCCGAGGTATGAATAGACGTCAAAGAATGTTAAAAAAATTTCTGTACTTTAGTTCTTCAGAATTAATTAATTAATTAAATTAGACGCAAAATGACAATATGTCCCTGGTTAAGAAAGAGCAGCAGATCAACAAAATAAATACAGTCATAAAAGTGTTTTCTAGTTTAATAATCATTACGGCGCGACGTCGGGCGCCGGAATTGGTGGCATCATCAGCTGAAATATGAATTCCAAAATGTTTACCTCCTTGACAAATGCAAGCAAATTACCTCGTAAATTATTCTTCACAAATTTTATAAAATAAGGGTAACAACGCCTCCACTTTGCACGCCTACTTTGACAGGTAAACAAATAAATCACTACAACACGAAAACAATTCAAATCTCCGTGTTAAGAATTCCTAGATTTTTCTTTAATTTTAATTTAACTTGTATTGTATGTAAGGTTTATTCGCATAAACAATACTCGTTGTCCTTCCTTTGCATTTTAATCAGACGGTTTTCTTTATGTTGTTTCAATCAATTAATCAATCGTTTATTTGTTGCATAATGAACAATAAGTATGTTGGCAACACGTCAAGTATAATACAAATACAATACAAACAATACATAAAATACAAATTACAGATAAAAATATTATCCCAGCACGTTACCAAAATGTTGCTTCAAAATCTGTAATTCAGGTATTCTTCGATACTATAAAAACTTTCTTTGATCAAAAATCTTTTCAAATGCTTTTTAAATTTATTTGAGCTTAATTCTGTAAAATTTATAGGTAGTTTATTTTATAATTTGATGTGAATGTAATTCATTTTAGTTTTTGATAATTCATGCAAAGGTTCCACAAGTTTATATTTCATACGAGTATCATGAGAATGTAAATCGCTGTGTTTTTGCATATCAATTTTATGTTTATGTACATTAATCAGACTAAAAAATATGAAAGCAGAGGGAAAAGTCAGTAATCTGTATAATTTAAAAATTTCTTTGCAGGAATCTCTCGATTTTAAATAAAATATAGATCTAGTAGCTATTTTTTTTTGTAGTTTAAAGACTATTGGAGGATTTTGCGCTGCCCCAAATTAATATCGCATACGTTATAATTGAAAATAATAGCGAAAAATATGCTACAAATGCTTCATCTTGGCCAGCTATCAATAAATATTTCTTTATAGCATATATACTGCTTCCCAGTCTAGGGCACAAATTGTTGATATGAGATTCCCAAGAAAGGGCGGTGTCAATGTGAATACCCAAAAACTTTGTACTTTCAATATTATTAGATCTCTTGTTCTCAAAATTTAGTTTTACAGTTTTATTAGCATTGAGTCTTAATTTGTTCGCTGAAAACCAGGTTAACGCTTCTTGTTCAGTATTTACCGTTTTTGTTTTTAATTGTTCTTCGTCTTTGTCTCATACGAGAAAACTAGTATCGTCAGCAAATAATACTGTAAATGAATTTATATTATAAGGCATATCATTAATATATTTAATAAATAGTAAAGGTCCCAAGATGGATCCCTGTGGAACTCCTACATTTACAGTGATTTGTTCACTTAAATTGTTGCTATGAGATACTATTGTAATTCTATCACTAAGATATGATTTTATTAAGTCATGTACATAACCCCTAACACCATACATCTGCAATTTTTCCAAAAGAATATCGTGATCTACGCAATCAAACGCTTTGGAAAGATAACAGAACAAACCGGTAATCTTCTGCGATCCTTCGAAGGCACCGATTATCCTTTCGACGGAAAGACACCCTCTGCGATGCAACCGTTAAATATGTTATATAGGGGTTTAGATATTCCTACTATGATTTCCTTTAGAATACAGGTATCCATATCAAAAACATCTTTTGATTTTTTTGATTTTAGGCTACAAACGCAGCTGATTATTTCCTTTTCCGTAATGTATTCGATTACCATTGAAGTGCCACTAAACGCAATATCTGAGTGCTTTAACAAGTCGATAGGATTTTTATTACTAATAGGTGTACCACTAGTGATCTCCGAGGTTATATTTGCAAAATATTTATTAATTTCAGAAGCTGATATTTTGGATATGTTTATTTGGTTTATCGCTGATGTTTGAATAATAAATAAATGGTGATGACAATCAGAATTATAACATTATAACCAGTAAGCAATCTATTTGGTTTGTTAATTATTATAATTTCGTTTTGTGTGTGCCGTTCAATGAGAAACAAATTCTATTATTACAAAAGACGAATTAATAACATAAAGTATTTCACTTTTGTACATTTTTAAAATGATTTTAATTAAACTCCTAGCAGTTACACTTGTACGAAGCATTCATCATCAGCTGTGTAATTGTGTGTTATTAGTTCCCGATCAGGTTTCTGCTTTCCATCTTAAAAACCATTACACTGAATGAAGCTTTTTATTGTAGCGATGATGATTTATTATTTTTAATTAAACTTTTTCTTAAGATTACGTGTATAATATGAGATTTAAGAAAGTTTCTTATTGCGGGATTTTACTTAACACTGCAAAGTATATTTTTACCGCACTTAATACAACATATAAATGTCTTATTTTGTTTTTGGCTGCCAAAAATAAGGACATTACGTCAAAGTCGGATATTTTTACTACGAGCGCAGGCAATTTCCTCTCAACAACAAACTGATGTCACAAGAGAATTCTGCAACTTTAACGAGCTCCTAGTCTTAAGTAAGCTTCTATACTTAGAGAGCCAAGATAACGCGGAGAGCGGCGGCATCATCCGATAAATAAATTTATTATTACGTAGAACTGTTTTAAACGCGTTTCGGTGTTAGTACGTGCTCTATTAATTCGAATTTAGTGTAATTTAAAACTCATTTTATTGTCGGCACGAGTGAATGAGATCGCTCGCAAAATGCATGCACGCCGCGGTAACGTTATATGTTTTCGGAAAATGTTTATCGACGTAATCCGATGCCGTTGTGTTCGTTATCGGAAAACTAAAATTGCCGCTATTGAAATTGAGGCAATTTTTAATTTACGCTTTGTGATAGTTTAGTATTAATGTTCTCGTTAAATTTTATGGCTTCTAAATAAGGGCCGGCTTAAAAATGAAATTGTTTTCAATCCTAATTGTCGTAAATAACACTCACTTTGATTGTAATATAAATTGTTTTGTATTTTATTTTTCTGTGTGCAAAAAATATGAAATTGTAAATAACATGTTATGATATACAGTGTGACTGTTAATTAATCCGATAAAAGGACTTCACTAAAGAAAATTATAAATTATTTTAAACATTTTCCCACAATCTGTGATTTTTTCAGTCACCCTATACATATATAATATGAATATACAAGACACAGAAATTTCTTTTGGGTCAATTATATACGATAATTGTCAAGATGAAATTGAGTTTATAAAATATAGAAACTCGTATTTTAATTACGAGGAAAATCAAATTAATATTTCAACGTTAGCGTTCGTTTTTCGACCATTTTTGTGCCGGTCTATAAAACATTGGCGCACGATTGGCATGTCCCTTGGAATTTTTAATTAATCTGCAAATATTTGATGAACTTAATTGACAAAACGAAGAGCATTAAAATATTAATTATCACTCTGACTTAAATTATTTAAAAAAAACTGGTCCATCCACCCCGCTATTGATTTTATACATACACATGTAACAACGGTAGTTTTTTCCTGAACTTTCTAATTTAAATAAACGCAAAGAATTTTATTAATACTTTCACTGATTTTAAGATCGGCGTTGATTGTATTTGGCACACTCATTTAAGTAGCACGTGCTCGAGGGTTTTTTTTTTCTTTTTTAGAAAAACGGAACATTAATAATTACTTGCAAAACTGCTCCGGTATTTTTGCCGCGCAAAACACCGATTAGATCGCTACAAAACGACAACAATTTAAGCCGCAATCTACACAAAATTTCCGTTCCACGCAAAACGCATGAATATGTATCAGAGAAGTGATAAATTATGCAATCGTATATTGCCGGAGTTGCAAGGAAAATTACGAACGATTTTTCTGTTGTACCGTCGACGTTGAAAAATCCACATGTGGTAGGCACTTTTAATTAAATGAACTGTGTCGTTCGCGTGTTACATAATCCATTCTAACATTGTAATAAAATCATACTCCTGTGTGGGTATACGTATGTGCATTTAATAATTTATTTATAGAATTTTCGCACTGTGTAAAACAGAATCAAGTACGTAAATATTATGGGGTGGTTCTTGATATAAACGTTTATTGGGCGCTCTTAATAAATATGTAAACTTTTGGTTCTCGTCTTATGCATGGGCGTAGGTGCGTTTAAAAAAACTAGTCTGTAGTCTATAAGATACTAATTCTGATCTACATATGAAGCCTAAAGGAAAGAAAGATAGATTGAGAAATTTCCTAGTTGTTCAATTGTTGTCGTGGAAACACATTTATCGAATTAGAAAAACAATGAACTTAACGAAGGACTAGTTGTACAATTCCAGCTTAACTTTAAGCCAAAGGTTAAACCCTTAATAACAATTGTTGAAATAATCGTCGATAAGTGTTTAAGCTTCAGCTTAAATTTAAACGTACATGTACAACTGGGCCTAAAAGAAAGGAAACGGAAAGGACCATTTTAAAGTTGAACTCATTGTCATAGAAATGTCAATTTTTCTCGTAAACGCTAATTTAAGATGTTTTTGTTCAATTTAGTGATATTCCCTAAGCTTGATGGTTCGTAATCTATAGATTGGAGAATAAGGGAAAGCAGAGGGAGGAAGCGAAATTCTGGTTTGGTTATTTCACAATATCAATTCCTCATAGAAACATAGATATAAAGTAAATAGCTACTGTCGCTGCCAATCTGTAGACACTCAAGAAGAAGAAGAAGGAGAGAGTCTTAATATTAAGGAAAATTAGAGAATCTATGGATATTAAAAAGAAAAACGAATACAGTACTGATTTACAGATACGTACTAAATAAAAGTTACAGGCACAGATTTGTAGATACTAAATAACACGGACGTGATCTACAGATACTAAAAAAAGGTGGGCACTAAAAAAAAAGGTCAGTATGAATCCATCAGAATTAAAGAACATCTTTAATCTATAGATACTGAAGAAACAGAAAATAATACTGCTTTATAGATACAAAAGAAAAGGAATGGAACATAAGTGTGACCTAGCATAGATATCGAAAAAATATAGAGGAAGACGTTCATAGTCAAATCTGCCACTTTGTAATTGGTAACGCGTTGCCATGGAAACGTAAACATTTCTTGCTAGATGCCGAGTTCAAATGTTTTCTTTTTAATTTTTTCGAGCAGAATCTGTAGATTATGGAATGAGGGAAGAGGGAGGACGCGAAATTGTGGTCATTTTGTAATTGGTCAATACACTGTCATAGAAACACAGCATATGTTCTACAGGGAGATCGAAATTGATTGTCCTGATCCTACACTGCTTTCTACGAACTTGATATCGATATTTACATCCAATTATTAAAATGAAGTTAGCAACGTAACGAGACCTAGGGAAGTTACTAGGTATCCTAAGATTTTGTTGACAGTTGATTGTCGTTCATTCATTAAAATGGTTTATTTTATTGCAATAGCAATCTGATTAAATAATAATTATGTTCTTTATTAATTAGATTAGGTTTAGATGTAAGTATCGGCACTAGCCAAAGTCGGCACTGCTTTTCTTCTAACCTTCATGTCATAGACATTATTGATTTCAAGCTCAGGGAAAGTAGTGTAGGACCAAGACAATCAATTTCGATCTCCCTGTAGATATAAAGATAACAGATACAGGGATTTTTATTCACATTCTCAGTCTACCTTTACTAAAGAGGAAAAAGCAAGTCTTATGATTAAATAATTAGATAATCCTGTCCTGTGGATACTAAGAAAACAAGGGAAAACTGTACCGATCTATAGACACTAAAGAAAAGTTACAGATGTAGATTTATAGATACAAAAGAAGTCAATCGTGATCCGCAGATACTAAAAGACGGGTTGATAATTCTAATCTATAGACTCTAAGGAGTAGGAACTCAGTATGAATCTACAAGGACAATAAAAAAGGAAGATAGTCTTAATCTATAGATAACAAAGAAAAAGGAGATAATACTGCATTTTCTAATTGGTATATACTTGTCGAAAATGTCCTAAATGTCCTAGATATAAACAAAACGGATATAGGGATTTTTATTAACACTCCCAATACTAAAGAGAAAGAAGCGTATCTTAATATTAAAGAATTAGATAATCTCGTTCTATGGTTACTAAAAAGAAATAAGTACCCATCTATGGATACTAAAGAAAAGCTACAGAGATAGATTTATAGGTATAAATGAATACAATCGTGATCTGTAGGTAGTAAAGAAAGGTAGATAATTCTGATCTATAGACAATAAGTAAAATTAAATCGTGTGGATCTATAAGAACTAAAGAAAAGAGAGGTAATCTATAGATACTGAAGAAAAAGAAGCTAATGCTGATCTACAGATACAAAAGAAAAAGAGGAGGGCGTAAGTCTAACCTAACTTAGGTATTAAAAAAATATAGAGGAAGATATTAATGATTAAATTTTGCCATTTTCTAATTGGTAATACGTTGCCATGGAAACGCAAATATTTCTTGTAGATGCTAAGTTCAATTTAGTGATGTTCCCTAAACTTAATGGCACATGTTCTGTAGATTGTAGAATGAGAGAGAGAAGAGGGAAGAATTGGTGTTACAGAAACCCAACCTACGTCCTAGATATTAAGCAAATAGATACAAATAATTTTTTGATTGACACACCTACTCTGTTGACACTAAAGAAGAAGGGGAAGAAGAAGCGAGTCTTATAATTAAAGATGGATATTAAAAAAAGGAAAAAAGTACTGACCTGTATAGATACCAAAGAAAAGTTAGACAGATAGATTTATAGATACTAAGGAAGACAGTCGTGATCTACAGATAAAGAAAAGGTAGATAATTCTGATCTATAGACACTAAAGAAGAAAGATAAGCTTAATCGATAGATACGAGAGAAAAGGAAGATAGCCTTAACCTATAGATACTATAAGATAATGAAGGCAGTCTCAATCTATAAAAAGAAAAAGAAGATAATGCTGATTTATAGATACAAAAAAAATGAAGAGAGCGTACGTCGAGAAGTTTTTAATTAATTATAAGTTGTACACAATTTTTTAAACATTTTTCCTATGTTCTATACTGGGTGTTTCATTGAAGATGCATCAAACTTGGTATGCGGGTAGATGTCAGGAAAAGAAAGAAAACTTTTCTATACTTTTTTTTTAATCGAATAAGTTTTGAGAAAAACGAAGGGAAAGGAGAATCCTATATTTTTAAAACGTACGATAGATGAGGACGAACGGAATTCTTAACCCGCCTTAACCCTCGCTCAAAGACTCGGTTTATTGCTTCATTGCCCCATAAAATGTTGCGTCTGAGATAATATGATGAAATACATTTAGTCCGTTCTTATTAACGTTGTAGTAAGGAGCGAAGCCGTTTTCGTAATTCGCCCGCCTCCGAATTTGTTTCTACCTCATGTGACCAAGTTCAGTCTGATAGGCAAATAATTTGACAGACAGGCGGAAGCACTAATTCCAGTTACTAATTGTCCCAATTTATTAATTGTATCGATTTTAGTCAACTGTTCAATTACTTAGTTGTGTACATCATATATGTATACGTAGGGTACCCGTTACAAGCGTTAATTATCGTACATTATTAAGATTCGGCAAATTTGATGTAATTACGGTAATTATGTCAGTGCGACGAAAACGCACGCTAATAAACGCACATTCTTTCAAAGTTTTCATCTTTAACACGTCTTGCGGTCAAGGGCAGAATTAAAAGCCTCTCATAAATTCTTTCGTTTACGACAGATTTATTGCCTTCTTGCAGTCGTGTGCCATTCATAAATAAATTTAAATCGCTCGGACACAGAGATTTAAATCGCTACAGTATTTCTAAAAATATCGACTCCAATTAACGCAAATTACAAGTTGCTTCGATTGCAAAATTGTATTAAAATATTTTGTTCCAAATAATGTCAGTTTGGTGCATCATCACTGTATATACAAATTTTAATCCGTATAGGTACCAACCTCTGACATTGAGAAACACTATAGGTAAACTTCTTACAAAATGACCCTCGTATATACCATATCAGTAAATAAAATCCATATTATATGTGACACCGCTAGAATTAACGCGAAGCAGTAAACAAACCCGTTCTCGTGTATTTGAAAGTCTCGCCATGATTAATGGCTTTCGTATTCCAATGCTGGGCTGCGCTGCGTTCTGAAAAAAAAATCGGCGTCGAAAGTGGTCCGATATTCTAATTAGTGGCGTGAATGGCCCGAGTTTGTATCGAATTTAAGTAAAAGGTGGCTTGCGTTTTGTGGTACGAAAGTGTGGGCCGTTTTGCCCTAATAGCTGCTGGCGCAAGTTCGCAAACTGCAGAGTCAGAAACGTGACACTCGCTCATCGACGTTTATATTGAAGTTTTGATTGCGAACATGCAAAGTTTGAATTTAGTTGGGGGGAGGAGGGTGCCATGAATACAATAAAATAATTAAAATTTTTAAATTAATTAATTTTTTTTTCTGAACCCCAAGAATATAAATGACAAAAAAGAAAGAATAATTTCTATACCTGGAACTAAATAATGCTCAGAGTCAAAATATAAACGGAAATGTATATTTTTAAAATAAGAATTTGTTTAAGATAGCATCCTACTTGGTTTACGTTATTATTGTAAATTTATATTTAACTTTATCGGATACTTTCGAACTCGGTTACTTGAAATTCCAGCGAAAACAGTAAAACAGAGCCCCAGATACTCCCTGGTCTAATATCCCGAGCAAAGCGATAAACAAGGTCGATATTAAATTTGAGTTCTTGCAGCCCGTTTGCAGAGAAATTGCAACAACGAGCGTAAGAATTTTGTAATCCACACAAAGCGGCGTTATTTCCGTTGAATAAACGTCGACAATTTTGGCAGGCGAAACGTACAAACATACAAAGTTTTAAAAATAAGCTCGAACAACATATCAAATTCACATCATTCGCCTTTCTTTATACTACGTCTTAAAAGTTCAGAAAATAGTTTTTCTTAAATAAGGAATTAAGGTGGATTCCACTGAGGCAGTATGTGACATGTAGCTTTAACGTAAAGACTAAAATGGTGCTCTTAGAAAAATAATTTGTGAAATACAAGCAAATCAATATTTTTAAATGGAATTTTGTAAAAGCTTTCCAGTGTTTTATTATTAATAGACTCGGGTAAGTATTAAACGGATCGTTAGTTTGACGAACAGCCAAGGGATTTTATTAGGTCAGATTTTCCACGTACGGTGGATGCATGAACTTAATAAATTAAAGCCTCTCGCATGTATGTACGTAAGTGCAAGAACGGCAGAACGTGTAATATTTAAGTTCATAAAAGCGATATAATTTGCTCTATTTAGGGGTTTAACTGCGCAGTTCGTGCGGTGGCGAAGAGAGAGAGCATTGTAATGTTCGAAATTTGCCCCCAGGACCAACAAACACAACACAAGTAAAGCATTATAATGGCCCCATTATATCATACGTATGTAGTTCGTACTCCATGAATCAATCAGGTACACATGCTGCAATCTCAGGAAGATGTACCAAATCGCTGTCGTGCTTTTGTATTAGGTTAGGCGACGCGACGATCTGAAGAGGAAGAATTGGGGCGTATTATGTATTACTCTGGAGGCGAGGACTTTGAATTGGATTATTTGAAGTCTAATTCTGGGAAGCGAGAATGGTAGAGATTATTTAACGACAGTCTCAAATTTCACGCTACAAGTATATCGTTTGATCTGAATTGTTATAATAATTTGATAACACACATCACTTCCCCATGTATCATAATTGGGCACAGTGATTATTTGTTTATCTGTGACCCAGTTAAGTTTAAAAAACGATTGCCTCATGTACATACATTGTGACACACTTAGCCACGGCTTTTTTAATAACTTCAAAACAACCAAAACTTTTCGAGTTGGGTGATTAATACCATTCCTGGCTAATTAGCGAACGCGATTGCACAAATAATAATACCCAATGCACGCTAAATAAAAGCCGGAGAACGTCTTTGAGGGATTCCCGGTGGTGCATTTTGGACGGCGGCCAATTTATTTGTTTCCTTGATCCGGCGGAAGGGCGCTAATTAATTGCCGTGGAATTTCCCGGGAATTAATCGGGACGATAGCAACAGTAAGCGCGTTGTTATTTTCTAGGATTAACTAGTCCAGACGCTTTTTAACGTGATTGATGGACTTCTTTCGCTCACTTAACGTTACGGCTTGTATTTCGAAGGTTTCTACGAAAAACGAATTTTAAAATCTAAATAGACATAGTTCGTATCTATTTGATTCCTAGTTGATTACTTTCCTCTATAGCTTCGCGTCTTTTCCAGGAAAGTTTCTGACTTTCTAGTTTCATTGAATCCTTTAGCTTTATATCATAATACATACATAATCCACTTGCTTTATGGCCCAACGTAAAATTAAATCAAATTCCAGGTATTATTACAAATTTATCAAAAAGCAAAATGAAATTTTCCTGAATACATTCAAATGATCATGATCGTTTAAAATTATTGTACACGTTTCAAAAAATTTAAAAAGATGATCGAATAAATATTTGCAATTAAATAAAATAAGCTTTTAGCGTTCCCTCGATTCGAAACGGATTAGCAAACGCCTAATCTGTGGGAATAATGCTCCATCCAAACCGAAATGCGCAGTGCAATAACGTCCATCTACGTAATTCGAAATTTATTAAATTTATGCAAACACAAGTGCGCAGATTTACATACTTCGGCGCCATCATAACGTTGTTTGCGGACGCAATCATGCACAATTAAACATCAACAGTTGTCGAGATCAAGAGATAAGCTTATCAACACTCCTAACTGCAGATTATGCTAAAATATGATTTGCGTAAAATATCCCCCGATTATAATAAAAAAAAGTAATTTCGCAGTAATGGATGAACGATAAATAAATCTGTTTTATTTAGGAAGATTAGTGAAAATTGCGTTTTTATCTGAAATTTGCAGTTATTAGTTCATGATATTATACTATATTTATATTGTTGTTAAACGCAAGCAATTATATTATTCTGATTATTAAACTTTTATTTGATAATCAAGCTTTTAATCACACCCACCACAGGCCTTTAATGGAAATATATTTTTATATACAGATAGAAGACTTTCACTTTAGCCAATAGTGGTTTCGTGAAGACCAACAACGAGGATATGGCTCGCATTAGTTGAATTGTTTATTATCAAATGCATCAGTTGTTATCAGATAAAACAAAAAGTTATTTACGAATTGATTATCATTATCAATAACTGACAGTTTATATTTTAATTTAAATTCACATTTTGAATTGCACTTGACAGAATTAAACTCGAACGTCATAGCAGAAAGCGGCTCACCTTGGTACATAAAACATTCATTTTTATTTTTGGCAGCCGCACAGGTTACTATTTTTAAAACAGATTAAAAGCGAGATAGTTAAATCAATCGCAGACCACGACCTAGCATCTAATTTGAGTTTGATTAAAATTAAATTAAAAGCGTGAATTTTTGGCAGAAAATCTATCTAATCGACCACCTGATAAAACAAACAGGACCCGTCCAAAATAATCTAAATCTAAATCAATCAACGTGAAACGCAAACGTTTTTTCTTGACCCGTGTAATAGTTTTGTTTATTACATGCTTTGGTAGATTTTAAATATTATATAATTTGAACATACACAGCGTCGAAAATGTACTTACGCTTGTAATAGCGAAGTTGATTTCTTTTCAGGTATTGAAAAATACAAGTCTAAACAAACTCTCATTTTAGAAAATATAAAAAAATTAAACTTTCAAAGCATCCTTGTAGCTCTGTATATGTATTATTTAAAAGCAAATGTCTTCAGATATTAGAAACTTAACCGTGAACTAATAACACACACTGTTACACAGCGGATGATGAATGCGTCGTAAAAGTGTATTAATTGGTGTAGGATTAATTAAAATTAATTGTGTTTACATACAGCTTGAGTGGAGCAAGTAGGTTGGCGACGCGTGCCTCGGATGTATTCGAGGCGACCGGCCTTGTTTCGCATTGGGAAGCGAAACGATGAGCGCGTATTTAATAATTTTATTTTAACTAGGATTTCAATAATTCTTGTTATAATTGCCGCAATACATTTGCATAACGCAATTATTATTGTTTGTAATTAAGCAATACTTACATAAACGTTACAGAAATTAATAAATGAAAAATCTTCTCTGATAATGGTTAAAATAAAAAGATAATATAAAAATATAATAAAAGATTCTCTTGTAACAAAAAAAATGATTTCTCAAATTGAATGAAAGATTTTATAGAATGAAGATAAAAATAAAAAAAACTTAAAGTAATTCTGGTCAAGAAATAATAAATATATTAAATATCTTTCAAAATTTTTATTAATTCTGCGGATGGTTGTAGCAGAAAAAATTGGACGATTTACAAATTTTTCTGTGAATAAATTAATTCGTTAATACTACTTTATAATTTGTACTTTCTCAAGTACACTATAATTCATACTGAATTTTTGTACTGAAGAAAAATGAAGAACAATTAAAATAAATTATAATAAAAAATATATATTTGTAGCTCAAAAACAATTCTAAAATCTGCACACTTCGAACTGGAGGGGTGAAGTGATACATGCTAGCGCAAGAACCCCTTCTACTCCTACACGACTTCGTCCGAATTTAGTTCTATCCACCTAGTTGTAAAATTCAACCTGTATGTGTAGGATTGTCTACATCGGAGGTAACAATAATTTACTTCATGTAACTCTGTCGCTTTTAAAAATATGTATTAAATTTTGTACCAATTAATGTTAATAATTCGCTTTTTATAATAACATAATTTGTTTCTCATTGAACGGCGCATACAAAACAAAATTATAATAATTAACAAACCAAACAGATACGAATGTGTTTACTTATTGGAATGTTTTTAAATTCTGATTGTCATCACATTAGCAAAGTCTACTATTATTCAAACATCAGCTAAAAACCGATTATACGACCCAAAGAAAACCCATTGATTAATAAAATACATGGGAAAGGTAACGTGTTATATTTGGTCACCATTTTATAGTCTCAATTGCTTTTAAAAGTCTAGTTCACGCCCGATTCCGCGCTGTAACAATCATAAAACTATAAAACACTTATGACTGTACTTATTTCGTTCACCTGCTGTTCTTTCTTAGTCAGGGACGTATCGACATTTTGGAAATATTTTTTCATAATTTTATCTGGAAAACATTTTTTCCATGTTCTATAATGTCCATTATTTCACCACTTTTTCTTTATCAGATTATTCAAGAATCACTCGACTTTTAGGTTTGCTGATGTGATCACTGTAAAATATTTTAATTCTGTTGTAAACATTTTTTTATGTAGATTTATTGTTACTTTTCCTTGTATTTCATAAAACCAACCGCAAACAAATGAAGCCTTTCACTTAAACCAAATTTTAATTAACTTTCAATATATCTAAATCATAAAAGTAATGAAAGCCCTTCTAATTTAATCAACAAGAACTCTATTTTGCTTTCGTATACATACATTCACAAAAAAAGGAAATTCAAATGTATATGGTAATTTCCAACTCTTATCTGATAAACATGTAGCCTGAAAAGTAACTTTAAATAATTTAGATGGTTCAGATTAGGAAATGATTTCATAACGTGTCTGTGATTCAGTAAGGTAAAGTGCAAGATCGGGCTAACTGCAATTATGCAATATACTTGGAAATGCATGCGGATATTTTAACATTTTCTGGCATTAAATATTTGTTTAAATGCCACTGGTCATTTGCTTGCAAACTTTGAATTATTCTAAGTGATTTCCTGTCGAAAGAACAGTGAGGCCGTGGTTTTCAGTAATTTATAAAATTCAAGTGAAAAGTACTATAAACATGATTGTAATAATTATGTAGTTTAATTAGCAAAAACACGAAGTTTACTATTATTAATTCAGTTTTTCTGTACAGTTTCACTCCCAGATTTTACTTATCCCATAAAACTACCAAAATGGGAAGATGCAATCAGGAATTTCATATTCGTGGTTACCCTTTCCTTTGTTACCTTGAAATATTTCTTATCCAGAATGATTGAATAATGGTCACACATTACGCGAAAAAATTCAACCCACGACCTTTTGGAAAAAAGGGCAAGATTTTATTTTACTATAACACTGGGGAACAGTGAATAGTTGCCAGGAATTTAGAAATCGATTTTGAGTAATTTGCTGCTTGTAACTATGATTGTGCTACTACTTTTTCTAGTTTGGTTCTAGTTTTTTTTTTAATATATGCATATGCCTTAAGTATTTCTATAAAATAACTGGGAAAAAGTGATCAAAATTAAACATAGTAATTTATAGGATTAACTACAATTAATTTTACTTATGAAATGCTCTAAATAGACATAGTAGAATATATTACATCATTATTAAAAGTATTAAAAATTATGAAAACCGTTTTTTGTAGGATTGTCTTCTAAATTCTTGTTGTGAACAATCCCTCTGTAAACTCCAAGAGCAGTCGGCCATCATGTGACGATCCCACCTTCCTTGATATCTTTCTTCCATTATCGGGATATCCTGGTGAAACCGTTCACCCCGTTCCTCTCTCTCTCTGTAATGTCCTAGATTGGATGGGAATTTATATTCATATTAGCCCCTAATTTTTCAAAACTTTTTAACATATTTTAGACTAGTTCCAGATAGTTGTCAGCCTTGTGATTACCTAAAAAGTGTTGTGTAACAGATATATCACTGAGCCATGCATTAGATTCGACTTCAGTCATACGTGACGTGAATCTTTGATCCCTCGCCAGTTTACGAATTTGCGGGCCGTCAAATATTCCTGCTTTTAACTTTTCCATACTAAGCGCTGGAAATGTTTGGCAAATATACATGAAACAATCACCTGACTTGTCCAAGGCCTGTTTTATTAAACCAAGTTTGATATGGAAAGGCGGAAGTATGATTTTTTTTCTTTGTCTACCAATGGTTCATAAATGACGTTGGATTTTCCTACAGTTATATTTTCTCTTAGAGACCATAGAGTTTATTGGCAGTGCTTTTCCCTTGCACGGCTATCCCACAAGCAGAAGTGGCAAGGATAGTTAGTATATCCACTTTGCAGACCAAGAAGAATGTTCACCACTTTCAAATCGACGCAAACAGACCATTGATGTTGAGAAAAAGCATTTTTTTAATACTAACTTAATGTAGCCATACTCTTCTTTAAGTGTTGAATGGCCGATGGGAATTGTCGCAAACTTATTTCCATTGTGCAGCAATACACATTTCAAACTTCTTTTAGAACTATCCTGAAAGAGCCTCCACTCTTCTGGTCTGTATTCTGGTGTGTCCATCATCAGGAGAAGTGCATAAATATTGTTACAATATATAAGATCATTATCTTGGCTAAAGAAGGGCACTATCGCGTGCTCTCTATTTAGATACGATGTTGTATTAACATCCGATTCAAGACGGTGTTTTTCCTGAAGTCTAGATGTTAAAAGCTCAGCACCTTTCTTAGATAAATTCAAATCACGAATTAAATCGTTTAGTTCACCTTGAGAAGTGAAGCAACTATCTTCAAACTCACTTTCATCTGTGTTGTTACTTGCACTGGGCAGATTTAACTTTACCCATCATTGCATTCAAGTTCACCCCTACATACGAATATAGGTAAACGAAAATCTTCATAGTGTGGTTTCGGTTGCTTTGCGGATTCCATACTTGGGTAGTCCCATTTTCGTTTCTTAAAGCAATTCATACTCTTTATATTTACAGCGCAAAAATAACAATCACGATAGTGGCTCACTCCACACCACACACACACACCAAAATTACGATAACCTTTCGTCCAATTGCGAAGTGATTCTACACAGGTTTTGCAAACTTTATGAGATACTCATACCTTGTCCTGTTGGCATAGTTGGTGTCCAAAATATGCCTGATACGCCTGTTTCACGAAGTCAGTTATGTTTTTGCATTCTGTTGCAACAATGTATTTACCACAAATGTAACAAAACACATCAGGAGTATTAACACACTGTCTCCGCGAAGAATTCGTTTGTATGGTGACAGGTTTATTTAAATCACTCAAACGAAACCACTAGTAAGATCTGTCGTAAATGAAACAAAAGCTGGATGGCATTGATTTGAACAGGGCACTTCAAGAAAAAGCAAAAGTAGATCATTATAGAAATAAAATGGTTTAAATTACTAATGATATGAATTAAATCAAGAAAATTATAAAATTTTATGAATTTCGATTATTTTGCAAATTGGAGCCAATTCAGCTAAAACAAAAATTTAGTATAAAATCAGAAGCGTCAAGTAACATAAAACTACCCATAAATCCTTGGCAACACGAAAATAATTTTTTTTGTTTCCAAGTGTAATCATTGAAGGTATTTTTTAAATAATTTCGTTGTTAGTGTTGTTATGTTAATTGTAATTATATTATGTCTTGGAAAGTATGTATGCTTTCAATTTGGTATTTTGGTATTTGGTATTGTCTTAAATGACTTCAAGACATTACTTTTATTTCTAAAATAAATTTTGGAAAGATTTTTAACTGAATTTTGTAAAAATTAAAACCATTGGAACCTTCTAGGGGTTTTGTTAATGCACTCACTTTGAGGTTTGTGTAATTCATTGCGACAATAAATTTTTTTATATAATTTACGACTGATAATTTTCTTGGTTGCCAAAAATAAATAAAACAAACAAGATTTTAATAAAAGTAATAAAAATTGCAAAATTGATGAAGTTGTAACTTAACGAATAATGCAAAATTTCAATCTTCTTAATTAATCAATATCGAGTATTGCCTCTGCGAGCCTGTATTACAGCCTGCATACGTTGTGGCATCGACTCCACCAAGTGCCTAATCGCTAAATTGTCAAATTGATCCCATTCGTGCTGAAGCCGCTATTGATAATTCTTCTAGGGGAGTTGGGGCGGGAACGCGAGCTCTGATATTCCTTCCTAACATGTTCCAGACATGTTCGATGGGTTTCATGTCGGGACTTCTAGGGGGCCACTGCATTCGGTTAACACCAACAACGTCAAGAAATTCATTAACAACTCTGGCGACATGTGGCCGTGCATTATCGTGCATCAATATAAAATTGTCGCCATTAAAAGGGGCAAAGGGTATCACATGATCTTGAAGAACATTTTCAATGTACCTCTGAGTGTTAATAACTCCCCTATTTATTACAACAAGGTCTGTACGTGCGTTGCGCAGAAATACCGCCCCACACCATAATCGAACTTCCGTTGAAAGATAGTCTGGAAACAATATTACATTGAGAATACCGTTCGCCGGTCCTTCTTCACACTCTTCCACGACCATCTGGTGCTCGTAGGCAGAAGCGGGACTTATCATTGAAGAGTACATGACTCCACTGCCCCATATTCCAATGAACATGTTCACGAGCAAATGCAAGTCTGCTTACTCTATGCTGTGTGTTAAGCTTTGGGCCATGTGCAGGTCTTCTCGCCATTAAATTAGCTTCATTAAATCGTCTTCTAATCGTTCTGTCACTTACATGCACATCTTGAATCTCTGCAAGGTGATTTCTGACTCCAACGGCTGCCAAATTCCTGTTGCGAAGAATCGTTAGGGTAAGAAAATGGTCGTCTCTAGCGCTTGTATATCTTTGACGACCTATTCCAGGGCGTCGATTGTAAGATTCAGTTTCCAAGAATCACCTCCACGTTCTGGAGACACATGATTGACAAGTTCCAAGAACTTGCGCAACGTAACGTTGAGACCGACCATCCCGAATCAAAGCAATTACTCTTGCTGCATCCATTGCATTAATAGCCATGAAAACAACTTATTAATGGCAAAATGTAAACAAATTATTAAATTACGTCTTTAGGAAACGTTTGGAAAACAAAAAATCAACTGCAACACAATATTGACAATGGCGTAGATACTTTCAATAAATTATTTAAACAAGACAATTTAGTTACCATAATGATCATGGCTCTCCCGATTATTGAAAATGTCCTATTCACCTATGAGCAGAAAAAAATGGAAAAAAAGTATCCTCAGATAATTTATTTTAAAAAATAATAGTGAGTCGCTTTTTGTGTCGGTCAGTTAAAAAGTCTTACACTTTTCCGATCGATTTCATTAAAGATAGTATAGGCTAGGTGATCACTTTTCCCAAAATAACACTATTCAAAATTCAGGTCGCACTTGCTCCACTTTACCTTATCTTATTTTCAGTGGCTTTTTTGTTGGGTTAGAACAAAGTGATTTCTAAATTTCTAAAATCACCTAGTTTTTACGTAAAGATTCTTTCTTTTATTTTTCATCAATATGTGCTTATCAAAACCTGAACTAAAGAAGAAGAATAAATTTTACAGCATCATTTAATTTAACGACTAAAATAAAGTTGACCACTTTCGTTAAGGTATGTCTACAAAAGCTAAGCTCAAACAATGGTAGAAAAGTGCATGAACCTCTTTGAAACAGTTGCTTGCCGCACTAACAACATACTTCGTTTCTAACAATTGAATAATTAACGTGCTTTCATACTTCCCGTCATTGTCGCGGACAACACGACAATTACGTCTAGTTATTGCATGCAGTGGGCATAATCTAAGTAAATATCTTCTTCGTGCCGTTAAAATCTAATGGCCAAGTTTAAAAATACTGTTACAATCGATTTGTATTTATTACCTTGTTACAAGGTGCTAATCCACTGAGGCAATTTTTGTAGCATACGACTGATAAGTTTTCTGTAAGCACGTCTAATTTAATTCAGTAATTTTTACAACGTTTTAACATTTTTTTGCTATTCATTGCGTGTCTCAATGTACAGCCTTGGCCAAAAGTATTAGGCACCCTTAATTTTCTAATTTATCTCCGAAAACATTACTCAGAAGTCTTTAGAATTTTATTATCATATAGTCGGCAACAATAAACGATCATTTAAATAATGTACAGTACTTCACAGCGGTTGTAAAACATATGGCAGGTGATAGTTCGCAATTGTGGTTCCGTAAATAGGTAGTCAGTCTTGTATAAGCGTTTGTAGTAAGAACGATCTTTCCAGTATAATGTTTATTTCATTATAATTTTGAATATCGTCATTTTTGCTGTAAAAAATGCCTAAAAAGATTGAACTTGGTGAGCATTTACGTTTACGAATTCAGTTGTTGCACGAACAAGGCAACACACAGACAGAAATAGCCAAAAGTATTAAACGTCCGCGTTGTGCGGTGCAATCTGTCTTGAAACGTTACGCGGATACTGGATCACATGCGAACCGAACAAGAACAGGTAGAAAACGGATAACTTCGGACCGTGAGGATCGAAATTTAATTCGAGAGTCACTTAAAAATCGAAAGAAAACTTCCTCCGAGCTCGCTGCCAGTTTATCCGAGGAAATCGGGAGACCGATTAGTGCTAGAACGACCTGAAGAAGACTTAGTGAAGCTGGCTTGAAAGGCTGTAAAGCAAAAAAGAAGCCTTGGCTTTCAGAAAAAAATAAAAAGTCTCGTTTGGAATGGGCTATAAAGTACCAACACTTTACAGAGAAGGATTGGGCAAATGTTGTGTGGTCCGACGAATCAAATTTTGAGGTAATATTTGCTTTATATCACTTGTAATTTTGAATTCGTTAGAATCTTCTACACTTTGTCAGTAAAAAGTTATACGATGTGTTTAAAATCTACATTTTTTTAATTAATTGTAAGGTATTTGGGACTCTTGGTGTAGCTTGTGGGAGGCGGAGAATCGGTGAAGAATACCTTCCGGAATGCGGGTACCAACAGTGAAACACGGGGGAGGCAGTGTAATGATCTGGGGTTGTATGACAGCCGATAGTGTAGGCGAAATGTTTGTTTGTGAAGGTCGAATGAACTCCCACACTTACACAAACGTATTGGAAACGACATTGCGGCAATTATTTTCCAAGATGTTTGGTGATACAAATATGGAAGAAATGCTGTATCAACAAGATAATGCACCCTGCCACAAATCTGCAGTTACCATGAAGTGGTTCCAAGAAAACAACATTAACCTCCTGGATTGGCCTGCACAATCCCTAGACCTAAATCCCATAGAACATTTGTGGGGGATTCTAAAGCGTATCATTAGAAAGCATCCAATTACATCTAAAGCAATTTAAAAAAACGTGTTATTGAAAGAATGGAATAGTATTATCGTAGAGGAATGTCTTAAACTTATAAGTTCTCTGCCGAAAAGAATAGCTGCTGCGATTAAGGCTAGAGGTCGCCCAACAAAATACTAATTATCTTAATAAATTGTTATTATTTTGTACCTAGGAAATTTTATTTTACCCCACTCCAACATATTTTCATGATATAGGAGTAAACGTAAGGTCCCTAATACTTTTGGCCAAGGCTCTAATTCGCCTTTAAAAAGTGTATGATGGCTTATAACTAAAACCGAAAATTGATAAAGTTTACGGCACGATCGTAATATAGCAATTATTGAAGGGACAGTTTTTCGTTTATCTGTTTATCTGCGCGAAACGAACACGCCCGATCGTAAATTAACGTCGGCCTCCTCACGGTTCGTAAATCTCGGAAAATGGTTCGAAAATCGGCGGCGATAGATGTTGGCACTCCTTCGAATTCGATTGAGTTTAAATTTCCATTCCATTAGGCGAACAGAAGGAAGGAATTGACGGAGACGTTTCTAGTGGGACCCGATGAGTTTATATTTCAATTGTTTCGAAATTTGGTTAAGGCCTCGGAATTTTAGAATTATTTTAGAATGTTCTAACGTTTATGTTGGAAATTGTGTATAATGTAGATTGTGATTTTGTTAAAAAGGAAAAGAAATGTACGTTACACAGATTTCATTGGAGTACTTAGAACTATTTAATTTATTCGAACAAGTGAGTAATCTTTAATATTAATTTCAAGTGAAATTAATCTTAATTAACTTTTATATCTTAATAGAACTTGAAGATTTTTTATGGCTTATAATTATTATGTCCTCCGTACGAATAGTGATTACTGTTTCTGTGAAACTCTTAAAAATGACGATTGATCGACAGAAATAAGCTAGTCATTAGAGTGGAAGATTTTTTTAATTTTTCCCACAACCAAGTTAGCTAGAGTAACAAATAAATAATAAACTTGTTCAAATAATATTTTAAAGTCGGAAGGAAATTGTTTGATAAATCGCGAAAAGAAAATCACATGAAGAACAAAACCCTTGTCGAAAATGTATCGGTTTTAAAAAGTCAAGTGGGGTGGTTGGGTGGGTTAAGAAAGAGCGCACAAAACACAGAAAATAAAAGCAACACGACCTTTAACTGTATTAAGAATTTACTTCTGCGCCACATAGAAATTGAAACCCTTATAAACCGGTTATCCGGCCCTTCAATTTTTGTGTGCATTGTGAAGGGTCATTGAATCGGGTAGAGAGGTAGCAAAAGAAATATCCCAGGCTCTCGAAACTTAAACCAGAAACCCTCTTCGGCGGCGATGACGGCGGCGTGGCTTACAAATACTTTTTGCGGAAATATTTAAAATCGCCTTCCGAGATTTGAGCCGAAATGTAAACGCAGATTTTCGGGCGTTCGGAAAGACGTCGCGGATTTTCACGTTATTATTAGAAAACGACAATAACCCGCAGCGGTGTTATTATAACTTTCCTCGAGGTCGCTTTGTTCTTTCAGTTATTATCTCGGTAAATGCCGGGGCTTTTTGTGATCACCTTGCTTGCCTACACTAATTGGTGCAATAAAACGAATTACACTGCTTTACTAGTTCGCACGCTATTGTTGTTAAAGACTTTGTAAATTGAATTTTTAATCATTCTCTTTATTCAAAAAATTTCATGCAGTTAATGTTTTCCATTCAGGTAACATTAATAATAATAAATACATTACACTCGTGAAATCAGATCTAAAGTGCAATGTGCAATAAAAAAGAGGAGCTCTACAGACAGTCTGTAATCAATTAAGTTTCACTTACTGTATCTACTATTAATACACAAGAAAAGAAGCGAAGTTTACTTCTTATAAAAAAAACGTTTGAGAAGCACTGGATGTGGTTTAAAAGGGGTAGGTGAGTCAAATTTACTACGTATGAAACCAAGGTCAATAATAACTCCGGAAGAAACTACGTTTCCTTTTTAGAAAAAAAAAACGTTTGAGAAGCATTGATTTAAATGCCCCAGCTGAACGAAGTTTACTATTATGTGCAAGAAATGATAGACCAGTAAACCAGCAGATATAATATAATAAACATTGAGAAAGATCATTTTTTAAGACTTTTATACGAAAGCATACGAAAATTAGGAGTTAGTAAGCAATAAAAATATAATCTGTTATAGTTCTTTGACAAAGACATCCAATGATTAATTTGACAAGAAGAATCAAAAGGAACTGAAATAAATAATAACGAAATGCAGAATTGGATACACAGAAAACAAAAGGACATCGATTATGATTCAGTTGAGAATGACTGAAAATCAAAAGAACCTGAAAACAAATGAAAAATCGACAGTTTCCAACGTGAAAATTAAATCACGCTCTCATTTGTTACACTTCATTCTTTTACTTCTTTCAGTCGTGTTATAATTTACATTTCAGACAATTTTGTTTTCTGTTGATGATCTGATTTTCTTACACTCCACTGTAAAATTGCCGATCTTCTGTTTTTTTTGTTCACTTTATTTTTCAGCTTTCTCATCTGTCAGCTATTGAGGTTTCTTTTGATTTCATGTCAATCTTTTGATTTTGGAAGTTCTTTGTATTTCGTCGATTTTCGTTCGAAATATCTTTGGTTTCTTGTAGTCAAATTAATTTTTATGTTACGCTTTCCACAGATTATTCTTTTGTTTTTTTTTTTTCGTGTAGGTGATTTGATTGTCTTATCTTGCAACCCGTCAGAGAATTGTCGATCTTCTTTCGTTTCTTCAATTCACTTTATTTTTCGCATTTCCACGTTGTTTGTTTCTGTTCTGTTTCGACAAACATCGTATTATTGAAATTTATTCGTCAACTGTGAAAATGGCCTACGCGCAAATCGAAGAACTAAAAGAAAAAGAAAATACTGCTAATATTCTAAACAGTCACAGCCTTTTACTGATCCTGACAAGTAAGATGAAAAACGATAACAAAGTGTAGACTTCTTCAAGAAAAAAATTTAACGCGCAAATTGAATAATCAAGTGTAGACTTCTTCAAGAAAAAAAATTTAACGCGCAAATTGAATAATCAAGTGTAGACTTCTTCAAGAAAAAAAATTTAACGCGCAAATTGAATAATCAAGAAAGCGACCATAGGGGTAGCCCCCCCTCTCTTGATGTACAATTAGCCTTCTCTAAAAATGTTCAAAATCCTGTTAAAAACGGTATTATCTATTTTGTTTCTACTGAAAACAACCAAAATTTTAAAATTAAAAGCGTCCTTTATTTGTGACATTTAACGTCTATGCAATGTCCGCACTAGAACAGGATCGGAGTTGCCTACTTGGAGGATATATCCTTGTGACGCCATGCGACGAGCGCGCGAAAACACGTGCGCGTCATTAAACACGTGCGCAACATTAAACCCGTGACGTCAGAGCGGAGCCCGGCCGTGCATTCCAGGAACGCCGGGTAATTAAGGACTTACATAAAGCGTACCAGGACGGTACTGAACCAGAGCTCGTCCAACGCTGTTGCCGAAAGGTCAGACTGGACGAAAGCTGAGCTAGCACTGCTGTCGAAAGATCAGGGTAGTTCAAGTCGCCTAACATCGTCATCAAGTGACCAACTAAGGAAGAGAACGGGCACCGCACGCCGTAGGCCCGGATACCACCACGGAATCAACACGACGTAAATCAAGCCGCCGCCGCCAGGTATTATACCGGGAGGCATTCAACGAGATCAGGACGACGTACAATATTCCAAGAACTTTGTCACCATTGCCCCCCTGGCATCTATACCTGTACTCTCGCCTAGGCGAGGAGATCGCACTTCGTCGAGTTATGATTATTCTCCCAACCTGTATATATATATTGCAAATAAAGCTTTTGTTGGTAGACACAAAGTGGAGTTGCGCTGACGTTTATTAAAAACGATTATTTTGAGGGACTTTTGGAGGCTTTGAAATCTCCTATTTCTTCTTTGCACTGCGATATCATATCTGCCCTTGTTATTTTATTTTAGAGGATTATCGGTAAAACAGTTTCCATCATGTTTTTAAAGTGCTATTTAAAAAAAAATAGATTTTCACGCATTTTTTTCTCCATTGTGTTGACAGATGGGACGATATTACACTTTTCGTTTATCTTTTTAACTTCAAAAAGCGTAGTTTCAGGCGATGAAATCTCTCATTTTGCCAGTTGCAAGAGGTGTTCCTCAGGGTTCCATCCTTGGTCCTCTGCTATTTTCCCTATACAACAGCGATGTAAACATATTAAGTTTTGTAATGTGCATTTATTTGCTGATGACACACAACTTTACAAGTCCTTCAGACCTTCTGAATGGGTTACGGCAGCGGATCAGATAAATTTAGATTTGGCATACCTCTCTGAAGCTTCTGACTACTATTTCCTTAAGTTAAATCCTGAAAAATCCGCCTTCTTATTTTTTGGGAATAAATCTGCTTGCCATATAATAAGCATCACTATTAAAAATGCTCAGGTTCCCTTAGTGTAGTCTGCAAAAAGTCTTGGCTTAGTTTTAAACAACACATTGCGCTTTAGAGATCAAATTTCTAATTATATCAAAATTGCTTCTATTATTTCTTTTTCTTTTTAATATATATATTGATTTACTTCTTTTGGATCTAGATATTCTTTACTTTTCTACCCATGTGTATATATATTTTTTTAATTAACTTAGGCATATGTGCAACATTAATCGATTTTTAGTTATAACAATATTTTTTATTGAATTTGCTTTCTAATTAAAAAACATTTTTTTTGCCTATCACAGAATTGTAATTTAGGCATTTCTTTCTAATTTTAATTTATTCTGTTATTATGGTTCGCTTGTAAAACAGATAGGATTTCCTTAGCCTGAAGCTCGCCCTGGGGTTCGGTCATTCTTATCTATTAGTCATAATTAGTTCTCATTCTTTTGTTTTTTTTTTTTTTATAATTGTAATGGTAAGTTTAATCGAACAAAGACTATTATTATTATTATTATTAAATACTATTGATATTAACGAATGTATAACGAAAATTAATTTTATTTTCTTAGACATACAGTTTTTTTCTTGTTTTATTTTATAGTTTAGTGTGGGTTTATTAGTCAAAAGTTAACTCTAACTTTTAGTTACTTGCTGTGGCAACAATCGTCTACATAGTCGTTACTAACAGTTAGAGTTAACTTGTGATTGACAAACCCACCCTTGATGTTTCAATAATTTATTATTTTTCACTGCATTTTTCAATATATTTTCATCTATGAAAAGGAATTTTTGCCACAACAAAAGGGTTTTCTTTGTTTTGGCAACACTGCCGGAGATATAATACACTAATCCTTGAGGCAGGTCATTTATGACTTTTGAGATTATCAGTTTTCTTAATAAAAATTTGAGCAACCTTTGTATTGAAATACCTTGGGATCATAATATGTGTGTATATTCGAATAAGTTTCACTTAATTCTTGTGCCATTAATACGCAAGAAAATAAGCGAAGTTATGACATGCGTATGAAATCAAAGTCAATAATAACTCCGGAAGAATCTACATTTCCTTTTTAGAAAAAACGTTTGAGAAGCACTGGATGTGATTTAAATGCCCCAGCTGAACCAAGTTTACTATAATGTGCAAGAAATGATAGACCAGATCCGCAGATGAAATACATGCAGTAAACGTTGAGGCAAGTCATTTATGACTGTCGTACGAAAAAATACATTTAGTGATACGTAAGCAATCAAAAATAATGATGAAGCATTTTATTTAATTTTTATTAGTATTATAAGAGAAATGCAGATTTTTTCATAAAATAATTCTTCCTAATAGTATTAATTTATTTCCTTAATTCATTAACTTAAGGAATAAAATTAAAATAATAATCATGAATCATACCTAACAATAAGTAAGAGATTAGATAATAATTGATTCAATAGAGGTCACATTCGAAAAGTATTTTATTGGAAAGAAAGCACGCTGATATTCATCATACCCTAATTTATGATTTTATTACTTTATTACGTCCAGACTACACAAAGAAAATTCCAAAAGATTAACATGTCTTCCTTCATTCAAAGAAGTAAATAAATGCAATGATTGTATTTTCTTTTCTGTGTGCGTAGGTCACTCAGTGTTGTAACGTAAATTAACTAATAATAACATTATTTATTTTTTGAATCAATAAATTAAATCACATAATGTGTTTGTTTACAAAGTATCATAGCGATTATCGAACGAAACAGATTATCGAAGTCTACAATACTTTATTTTATTGCTGTAAACTGCTACACTTTTTATGAGCAGCAATAATAAACTGTATTAACATTACGTAAAGATACGCTTATAATTAATTAATTCAGTAATCAACACCAGTGGGTATTTAGAATTGTCCTCCAACATCGAATTGCTTATGGGTGGCATTGACCGTGTGCTGGAAGTTTATTGTTTTACAACGCGTTTATATCTCGCGAAAGAGCAGAGGTTTTCGGACAAAAGACGACGCGCTCTTGTAGTAGATCAGTTTTTTTTTATTTTTGAACTGGACCTTCGATATTGGAAGAATTAATTCTCTTATGCCTTGAAGAACTTACAATATTAATAAGTGAAACTTAATCAATTACACCCTGTATAAAAATATAAATCATACAATATCCAAACGTACAAAATTAAATTTGAACTTTGAAAGAGACCAGCGTTATTATTACTCTACATTCCGAAAGAAATTATTTTTAGAACGTGAAAATAAGTGTCAACTCAAGTATGCAAGCAGCATATCAATTTATGACTCAGAGTCTGGAAAAGAAGCGTCCAGAGAATTTTTTTGTTAAATTTCCTTTTAATGTGCCCGTAAATTTGAACAGACGAAATGCTAACATGTTTGTAGGTTGTGCACAGTACACAACAAAACATCAAACGTGAATAGAACGCATTCGATTCCATGCACAGGCGAAGCGCGCTCGTAACTGCAGCAAACTTTAGGATCGTGTTTCTGTTTGAATTTATGTAAAACAATCCGTATCATTTGTCACTTTGCAAAGACTCTGTAACAAGCTCCAGTTCGTTGTTTCCGTTGTAACGAAAGCGCACTTACATTTTACACGGTTTGTCGATGGGGGATGCGACTGTAAAACGAATCAACTTAATGGGACAAGAATGATATTGCACGATTATTTAATTAAGTTGTAAGAAGTCTCTTGCTGGGTATTTGTTACTAAAAAGAAATATTGATTGATGTTTAAAATCGTAACAAAAAACTCTTCTTTGTAAACACAATGCGCTTGGAAAAGGTCGACACAGAACACGAGCAAAAATGCAATTTTAAATAACACATCAAGATTGCGGATTATTAATGGTTTCTGCTCGGCTTGCCGCGCGGCCTCGCCGTGTTGCATTCCCCTTATAAATATGTCAACGACCAGCTCTGGTTTGGTGGCGGCGGGTAAGTAGCACCGAACTCCGTCGAGAATCTGGTCTTGAACTCTCTTCACTTAACACAATGAAAGCAAATCGATGGCTCTCGAGCTTTAGCTACAGCTAGGCCGCAATGTACTCGTACTTTATTTATTCGTCGCATTTCGCCGCGTAACACGCGCGAAACTTCGCTGACTTGCACATTCTTCTTTTCCGGCGAATACGCGAACAATGCGACACGTAGTAAGTACACGCTGGAGGTTTACAGAAGCATGAAATCACGTTCTCAAGATTGATGTCGGAAAGTCATGTATTTATCGTTTTCAGAAGGAGTGTGCTCCTGAAACGGATTTTTTTTTTGCGAAACTGAACCCAGCTCGTTCCAATTTTCTCAACTGTTAAAAGACGCTCCGATTTTTCGAAATTAATTTTCACGGAACAAATCGAAAGCGACGAACACGCCATCCAATTCCCGGGGATTTCTGCGGTGATTTTCAAATAAAATTACGTTGCACTCTGCGTCGACAAACAATAAAGTAATTTAATCGGCCACTAGGAAGTACTAGTGGGGGCATTAATGAAAGCTCGCCGCTGACACTGCGCTCAGGAAGCACTAAATTAAAACAAATTACCCCGGATCAGTTTTATACATATATATTTAATAAAACAAAACGAACGACGGCATTTAATTAACTAAAGCGCGGCGGGATGCGGAAAAATATTACATCGGTTGCTGGCGCTGATGGGACACCTCTATTTGGCATTATCGTAACCGCTGCAATTACGGTATTGCATTTCTGCTGTGCAATTTGTGTTGTTTGTGCACACGTAAACATTCGTCTGTGTTTATGCATTACGCCGCATTATTATGTAACGCCTTCAATGGAATCTGATGCAACAGATGCAATTCAAGATTGCGGAGCCGCGCGGCGTGATGATATTTGCTTTTATTTTAAAATGAAAATCACGACTGCAATTGCTCTCAAGAGTAAAGTTACTCGAAAACAGACAAAATAGAGACGTTTTTAAAAAGAAAATAATTGTAAAAGAACATTTCAAAGATCCAATTACAGTAGAACCATTTAATACCAAAAATAAAACATAATGTACAGGGTGAATAGGCTAATAAAGGAAAAGTGGCGAAAGAAACATCACAGAGCATGGAAACAATTTATGGATTTTAGTTTTCCAGAAGTAATTAATGAAAATAATCCACAGAGCGACGATTGATAAAGAAAGTGCAGTAAATGAACGAACTAAATAGTCATAAAAGTGTTTTATAGTTTTATGGTTGTTACGGCGCGGTACGGGACGTGAATTTGACCTTTAAAATGGAGTTGACATGATCAGTTGTAATACGAACTTCAAAATATTTACTTGACAAATGCATGGCAATCACTGAAGTAAATTATTCCGTACAAATTGTATAAACTAACAACGGTCCCACTTTGAACACTTGCTTTGACAGGAAAACAAATAAATCACTACAACACGAAAACAAATCAAATCTCCGTGTTAAGAAATCCTAATAATAATAATAATAGTAACGCGTTTATTTTTCTTTGATTTTAACTTAAAAGTGTATTGTAAATAAAGTTTATTCCCACAAGCATAATGTCCATCTTAAAAATTTCGGCATCCTTTTATGACCCAGTATTACGCTTTAACCTTCCCTTGTATTTTAATCAGTCGCCTTTATTTATGTTGCTTATTCGGTTTGAATAATAATAGACTTTGCTAGTAACAAAGAAATGGTGATAACAACCAGAATTTAAAATATTATAATCACTAAACACATTCCTAGTCTGTTTAGTTTGTTAATTATTATAATTTCGTTTTGTGTGCGCCATTCAATGAGAAACAAAAGACGAATTATTTACACAAATGCGGACAAAATCTAACAAAATTCGATACGTGCGTTTGTGCGACGGAATTACCTGTCGTAAGTTATTATTCGCTTCGATGTATTTCACATTTGTGCAGCTTTGAGGACGTAATTGATTTTAATTAATATCATAATTGTTAAATACACTTGTACGACGCATTCATCATTCGCTGTACAACTGTGTGTTATTAGCTCAAGGTCAAGTTTTACGACTGAAAGACTCTGATTCTCTGCGTAACACCATAAACGTTTATTGCATGCTCCTGAAGATATAACCTTTTGGTTCTCGTTTTATGCATGGACGTAACGTGCGCTATTCTTACGCCTTCATAGGTCTATACTTATATCATTTAAATAAAAAAAAAAATTAGGGTATTTTGCAATCTTTTTTCGCACGTTGCCTAACGACCAACAAAACACGTAGTAATGACAGGTGACCCCATAACGTCAAAATGACAGTTATCAGAAATGTCAAATAGACAGACATCGAGAAACGTCATATTGACAATCTGAGAGAGACAAATACACGCGAAGCGTCACGTGACATTTGTGTAACAAAGCAAATAAACAAAATTTAGGCCGCCCCTTGACGAATTAACGTGAGACTACACTCAAATTTGGTCGCTAAGGTAACCCCCGGAGCAAGCACAAAAAGACCGCTCCCTGACGAATGAGATACGATTCTGATTATCGGTTATTCGATTACGCATTTTAACCAAGGGACATTTCTGATAATAGGCTGCACAGGAGTGTTGTGTGTGCTTCCGAGAATAACCTGCATGGAAAGGTTTTGTGTGTGTGCTTCCGATAATAAGCCGCACAGAAGGGTTTGGCGTGTTTCCGAATATAAGCTGCACAGAAAGGTTTTGTGTGTGTGCTTCCGGCAATAATCTGCACGGAAAGCTTTAGATGTGCTTCCGACAATAAGCAGCATGGAAGGGTTGTTTAATATGCTCCTGGCAATTGGCTGCACTGGAGGTTTTGGTAAGTGTTTCTCACAATAGAACGGATTGTAACTAAAGCAGTGAGCATTCTCGCTATTATAGGGTTTTTTCGTAACGAATTAACTCTGCTTATTGTCGGAAGCACACACGCGACCCTTCCGTGCGGCTTATTCTCGGAAGCACACACAACACTTCCGTGCACCCTATTGTCGGAAACTCCTTTCGCACACATCGTTTATCGAGAACAACATTTCTACTCCACATATCCAACGGCGTCATCAAAGCTAGCCGTTGTATAAGAGAAGAAGTGGAACTCAAGCAGAAACAAGATACCCTGAGATGGTACCTACGTCAATCTCGTGTTCAGTAACTCTTAATATGCTACCAGAGACTTCGCTCTCCAGTAGCCCAGACGATTACCGGCTTATTGTCGGAAGCACACACAACGCTTCCATGCAGCCTATTGTCGGAAACATCTATCGCACACATCTCTTATCGAGAGCAACATTCTACTCCACATATCCATCGGCGACATCAAAGCCAGCTGTTGAACCCTGAGATGGTATCTACGTCAATCTCGTGTTCAGCAACTCTTAATATGCTATCAGAGACTTCGTTCTCCAGTAGCCCAGACGATTACCGGCTTATTGTCGGAAGCACACACAACACTTCCATGCAGCCTATTGTCGGAAACATCTATCGCACACATCTCTTATCGAGAGCAGCATTTCTACTCCACATATTCATCGGCGTCATCAAAGCCAGCCGTGGAACAAGAGAAGAAATGGAACTCAAGCAGAAGCAAGATACCCTGAGATGGTTTCTACGTCAATCTCGTGTTCAGTAACTCTTAATATGTTACCAGAGACGTCTTTCTCCAATAGCCCAAACGATAACCGGCCAGGAGAGCTGAACGTTACATATATTGTCATTTATTGATTTTAAATTGTTCATTCGTTTATATCTACTTGTTATTGTACTTTCAAATTATGTTGAATAAAAATATATACCAGAACACTCCCACAGTTTTATGATTGTTATGGCGCGGCATCGGGCGTGGACTTGATCTTTCATCGCAATTGACGTAATTAGCTAAAATACGAACTCCAAAATATTTACTTGAGAAATGCATGCAAATCACCTGAAGTAAATTATTCACTGCAAATTATATAAAATAAGGATAACAACTGCCCCATTTTGAACACCTGCTTTGACAGGTAAACAAATAAATCACCACAACACGAAAACTATCTAAGTCTCCGCGTTAAAAATTCCTTCTAGTATTCTTCTTTAATTTCAATTTAAATTTTATTCTAAATAAACTTTATCTCCGCGAACAACGTGTCTGTCATAAACATTTCGGCATCTTTTTATTGTCCAATATGACTTCCCCTTGTATTTTAATCAGTCAGTTTTTTTTATGTCGTTTATTCGGTTTATCGCTGACATTTAAATGATAATAAACTCTGCTAATACAAAAGTAGTGATGACAACCAGAATTTCAAACTTTATAATCAATAAACACATTCGTAATCTGCTTGTTTTGTTAATTATTTTATAATTTCGTTTTGTGTGCGCCGTATAATGAGAATCTAATTCTGTTATTATAAAAGACACCAATGTGTACACAAACTGTAACAAAATTCAATATGTGTTATTTTTAAAGCGACGGCGTTACTTGTTGTAAATAATTGTTGGCTTCGATGTAAGTATTTCACTTTTGTATACCTTTGAAAACCTAATTGATTTTAATTAATATCATATCAGTTAACATATTGTACGACGCATTCATCAGTAGCTGTGCTACTGTGTGTTATTAGTTCACGGTCAAGTTTTACGACTGAACAATTCTAATTCTCTGCGCAATACCACAGACGTTAATTGCAAGTTGTAAACATTTGGTTCTCGTGTTATGCATGTGCGTAACGTGCATTTCGGGTAAATTTTTAATTAATTATAAAAAATAATCAGATGTTTTTGCAATCTTTTTTAACTAAGAATTATAAACCGTTCTAATTGAATACTACTCTGGCATAATGCGGATATTATTACTTTATTCTTGGCAATTAGCCTGAACCTTGTTAAAGTAGTCTGCATTTCAATAAGCCATTCCTAATGATGATGCTTATACTCAAGAAACAATAAATAATTTAGAATCATTCTCGTTGAGAATACGTTTACTTTAAGAGAGCAATTTCACTTCATTTGAATTAAATGAAATTCAGAATTTTTAAGTCCTGAACTTTCTTCCGAATTCGACACGGAACGCACTAATTATTATAATTTTCTTCTCACGTGATTCAAATTTAGCTTCACACCTATGCATTGTTTACGGTTATTAGCATGCGTTTCAACTGCCCCTTTTTTGTCATAAGCATTACATTACACATTAAACTGAGTTTCTATTTTAATAAGCATAACACAAAAGAAAAAGGAAATCGCGTTTATTCACACGCTGATTTTTTCCTCCTTGCCTTTGCGTTACACTTATCGTGTCACTTCGTTCTTTCCAAGCGAGTGAAAGTAGTGTGCAGAATTTTTATTTCTGTCTGTTTCATTTCATTTCCCTTATGAGAGAATTTACGCAAGCGAGTAATACTCTTTTTTCAATGTGATTTTTTTTTTAATAATCCTGCGTGTATGTAGATTTCTTCCTGGACAGAAGCACTAGCGGAAATTGAATTTAAAAGCAGCAAGTACAAACTCATTTTAACGTCGACGCTAGATCGTAACTAAACTAGTTTGCGAGACGCGTTTTCGTCTTTCAAAGCTGTTGTGCGAACCGCGTTTTTAATTAATTTCGTTAATTAAGCCGAACAAAAGTATTATTTATACGTAATTGAAAAACACTGGGGAAGTTTTAATCAGGTACGTCCAATGATCCGTAGGTATTGTTTTGTAGTTTGAAGAAAATGTGTTGGTTTAGATCTAATTATATTCTTCGCTTCATTTGATAATTTCACTGTTTGAAATTAATATAATTATTTATTCTTTTATAAAAAAAAAAATTATTTGAAATGATTCTTGCTGTCCTGAATTTTTTATTTAAAAAAAATCTCCTCCTATTATATCGGGTCTTCATTTAATCTTACATCCCACGTGACCTATGACGTACGAAATCATTCTAATATTTGTCTTAAATGGCAAAGTGACATCTTCATTCTGGAAGTTATATTTTCGAAGTGCATTGTTTTAAATGTGAATAAACTTGTTATTGTATCTTTTTAGAGATTTAATTAATAAAACGTTTATTAGAATGGTTAAAATTGGACAGTTCTGCCAACCGTTCGTAATGCCTAACTATCAGGCACAATTTGATCACGTGAGGTACAATCAAGTTTACAATGCGGTGAAATCGAGGTGATCCAAATATTCCGCAGCAAAATTTGGCCACTGGGAAGCAGTCCATAAAAATATTATTTTATGTTTTCCGATTTTTTTTAATACGTGTTACACATAAAACATGAAAGGATGATGGTCATAAATTTCCCCATTTAATCGACCTTTTATGTTTATGCCCTTTCATACGCAGTACAGTGTTATACATACATTTAAGCTTAAGGACATAAAATATTGAATAGTTGAGCAATTATGATTATTATAATTTTTTTTTAATTTGCAGTGATAACGAAGGTGGAGGAACTTCCCGAGGGCTAATCTGGAGCCTAGATTAAGAGGCGGGCTGCAATGTGCAGACAGCGCTGCGGCCCAATCGAAAACATTCCATCAACCTCAACAATCGTTACAACAAAGTCCGTCGAGTCAATTTCTATTTCCGCCGGTACCACCCAGAAGAAGTTCTGCGTCCACCTTCAAACACACCCCAACGCATCAGCCTACCATCGTCTGGAACCGCACGTCGAATTTTCCCGCGTCACGTCCGCAAGATGTCGCGCAGGTTCCACTAACCACCAAAAAGTACACCGTCGCAAACTCGTCGCTTCTCGCCAAGAAATATTCCCACCATCCACCACAGCAGAGACACGAAAATTACTTAGAACCGCACACGCAACAAAGGCGAAGCTCAAGGCCCCCACAAGCCTACATTCAAGATCAATACAGTCCGACTTTTGCAAGGAGATTCTGGAGAAAGTCAGAGTCGATCGATCTTCCCCCGAAAAACGAAAAAGCCCAGTCGAAAATCTTAACCAAAGAAAACCACTCGTACCTAGTTAACAAACTATCGAATTTGAGATCCCTCAGTCCCGTAAGCAGATTTGCCCACTTGAAACCGAAAAACCCCTTATCCAGTACCGCCCCCAAGAAAGTCCAGTTTCTAGAACAACCCCCGCAAGATTTAGACTCGAAAAAAAGAAAGTCGAGTTCACCAAGACAAAAGGTATCGAAATTTTTCCGGTTTAAACGCGTTCACAGCGAAGACTTGAACAGAAACGAAAAACACCCATCATCGCAAACCGTCAATCAGAACCGCGCGAAACAAATCAACACATTGCAGGTACTCCCGCCTAAACCTGCCCTTAAACCATCTCCATCGAGGAGTTCCGACGACAGCTTCGACCAAAATATAATCTTCAGCACGGATCGCCCTCGTGATTATCTGGAGAAATCCACCGCCTTGGGTGATATCAAACGGAACATCAGGAAGTTGTCGCAGGGTGCTTTAAATTTTGGTAAAAACCTCAAGCCGCCGCAGGAAACCCCATCGGAATACACAGAATATTTGGTGAGGAACAACGAAAGATTCGATAAGCCATCTGTGAAGAAGGACTTCCGAAAGTTTTCGCTGGGGACTTTAAATATTGGAAGGTCTTCGCGATCTCCCGGTAGATATTCATCTGACACGAACGATCTTGATATTGACAAGCTTCAGAGTAGACGCAGATCGTCTGGTTACTTCATCAATAAATCTACAGAAAGACTGAACAGTTCCTACTCTCTTTTACCTTCTACCAAAGACATCAATACCTCGAGGCGCGAATCAGCCAAAGATATACAATTCGAACCGTCGAATTTAATAACGCGCAACATAAGAGAGTACTTTAGAGATAACAAAAAGTCGAAGTTTTCGCCTCCGCCTGAGTTTACGTCAGGCAAGCGTAATTCTGCTGAGTCTGAAAAATCTACCATTTACGCAGGCGATAAGTTCCAACCAGTTACCAATATGAGCGTCGGTCGTGGTCGTTGTGTTCGCTTGTTCAACACCGTGTCCGGGGGTGGTTTAAAACTAAAAGAGCGCTTGCTTTTGGGTGCCTGTATAACGGTGGTGCTTTTTACTCTGCTGCTAGTGATCGATCTGCAGATGGACTTGGGGATCGCCGGTAAACGGCTGGTTCCTTCGCACGGTAGGGTTCGTTATGCAACAGGTGAAGATGGACCCGGATCAGCATACAACAGCTTCAGGAAGAGGTTCCTACAAAAAACGCATAGGTAATTTGGTCGCATTTGTTTACGTTTTAAGTGCGCAAAAAGCGAAATAATCGTTCATTAATTATGGCATTTAGTTAACGCCGCATGTTTGGTTTGCATGCACCGATTACAGTAAATATTTTAATGAAGATAAATTATTCTTGAGACATGTTGATTATGCGCAGCCGGAATTTTCCCAAGTTAAATATACTTCTGTAGCAAGAAAAATATTGCATTTTTGGTTTTAGGTAGTTTATTCCAACTCACGTATTTAAGTATTTTTTTAATTAATTAACTTAAGGAATTAAATAAAATAGTAATCATAAATCATAACTAAGAGTAAGTAGAAAACTATAGTCTATTTCAAGAATGCAGTAATGACTGGCGCCGAGATTGAATTTGCACGTATTTCATTGGCTGAAGAAAAATCAGATGCACACGGTGTAGCAGCAGCTTGCGCTTAAAAATGTTGACGGTTACGATAATGTTTATGTGCTGAAATGAAAAAATGTTACTGATTTGTACTATCTAGAAAAGTGTCGTCGGTTCTGGAACTAAAAGTGATTCTGGTTCCCTATGTAAATGGTCTCACCATGTTCCGTTTCCGTAAACCGCACTGGGAACCCCTTTTCAAAATCCAAGCCTTTCCTATTGAATGTGTTTCTTCTGTCACTTTTCTCGAGTTGAAATTTGACTCTATTCTATCCTGGAGAAGCCACGTCGATAGTTTAGCCACATCCTGCCGGAAAACTCTTAGTACATTATTAAAGTTCTAGTCAATGCCAAATGGGGATCGGATAGGGAAATCCTATTACGTCTTTATAATTTCCTGGTGTTGTCCAGCATTCACTATGGGTGTATTGCCTTTTCACCGTCCTCCCGTTCACGTTTGAAACCTCTCGATACTATTCAAAACGCGGCAGTCCTTTGGGCAACAGGAGTCTTCTACACCAGCCCGATTTGAGTTTTTCTTGCGAATGAGGCATACCTACCTTTTTTCCGTAGACATCGGTTCTTAGCTTCCTATGCTATAGGAATTTATGTCAATCAATACTCACCTGAACCACCTTTTATTCATGCTTCCTCCGATACCGGATGTCTACAGACGTAGAAACATATCCTAGTATCATCTATCATGGTCAACTTACCCACGGTCAATCCTTTTTTTTTATGGAGGTCAGAGAATCTTCCAAAGAGGGCTTCCCGGCTTCAACGCCGGGGCCACTGCTGTATTCACTAGGGAATGGTACCCTACCGTCTACCAACTAAACCCCTATCCTCATTTCGTCTTCTGCGCAGGGGGGACCGTCTCTCGACATTTCTTCCCCTGCGCATGGTTGCCCATTCTGGGTCTTAGTTTCGTTCTATTCCTTCCTCTTCTTTCCTATCCTCCTCCTTCCGCTTCTTCCAAATCCTCTTCTTCCCACTTCTTATCCATCCTTTTCTTTCCGCTTCTTTCTCATCCTCCTCTGTCCCTTCTCTTCCCTCTCCTCTTCTTCCATCCTTCCTCACTCTCCTCTCTCTCCAGACTCTCTCTGCACCTCTACCTATCCCATTATCATCTTCTGTTTCCATATTTCTTCTCGTTTCCTACCTCTTCTATGTTCCGATTCGCATTTCCCTTTCATTATACCTCCTAGCATGCCCGTAATGACAGTCCAATGTCGTTCTCCTTCGCGACATTTTCTTTAATGATCCCAACACCTAGGTTCGACTGCACCATTACGCGTTGGCTTTCCCATCCTGGGCAAAGAAAGAGGATGTGTTCCGGCGAGTCCACATCTTCCTCGCAGAACCAGCAATTTGAGGATTCTATTTTCTTTTAGGTATTTCCCATATGTCCCGTGTCCCGTCAGCGCTTGTGTGATATAATAATCTATCTCCCCACTATGCACACACCACTTTTCCAGGTCTTTAATAAAGACCTTGGCCCAGCCATCGTATCTGTTCCATCTGTCTTGTCAATCCGATACAGCCACTTCTTACTCCACCTTGCCAAATTCCCCCTGCGGAATACCGTTTTGATCTCTTTAAACTGGGTCCTCTCTTGAACAACTAGGACATTGTTCGCTCCCACGTCCTTGATCTTCATGACCAATACCTCAACTCTGTGGTGATATATATATAGATGGCTCCAAAACCACCGAACGAGGTAGAATGTTCTTTTGTAATTGGGAAATAATCCCTTTTATTTTCCCTCCCTTTTCCTGCGACGATTTTCACTACTGAGTTATACGCTATCCCCAAAGCGCTCAACCATTGCGATCCTCATATTGACCTGGGTCAGCTTATCTGCTCGGAAGTGCTCTTTGACCCGTTTTCTGACGACCCACTACTACATCTCATTTTACTCAGGCCAAGGCTTTTTACACGGGCCTGCTGTTTGTTTGTGCACGGGGGAAGGAGATAGCGGATGCTGCTGCGCGTTTGGCGTCTTCATCAGCTGCAGATAAAGTTTAGATCCGTCACTTTGACCTCAAAGTGGATCTGAGGACAAAATTTTTACATTTTACCCTGATTTCTTAAAT
Organism: Serrognathus titanus; assembly: GCA_039766575.1. NCBI lineage: Eukaryota > Metazoa > Arthropoda > Insecta > Coleoptera > Lucanidae > Serrognathus > Serrognathus titanus. The sequence continues at coordinate 12,409,669 of CM077914.1, forward strand.
CCCACTTTGTATTGTATTTTTAAGCCAAACAATTGATTGTCACAAACACAACGAGAATGTCTTTATTATTAATAACAATAATACGAAGATGTTAAGGTGTCGGAACGTCTGGTGATTATGTAGACGGTGAGCTTGTCTCGTTCGGTGGGTGCTTATTCTTCTCTGAAGAGGTTGTCTAACCCCTCTGGTTCAGAGAATTTGTGTTCCCTCAAAGTATCGTAGGCGCGTCGCACAAACTACAATCCGGCGTCTGCTGGGTGGATTGAGCGGTTTGACTTTGGTTAGGAGTCTTCGACCTTTCGGCTGGCGAGGAGAGTCCGACTTTTCGGCTGTTGAGGAATGTCCGACCTTTCGGCTGGCAAGGAGTTTCAACTTTGCAGCTGGCTGGGGCAGAGTGAATTTCTTGTTGTTTCGCTCGAATTTATATAGCCCCCGCAGCCATCTTGTAGAGGGGCTGAGTGTGGTGTAGAATGGTATTAGAGTTTGATGCGTGACAGTGGTATAGAGATGGGTCGCAGGTGGCGCTGTGGTCGCTACACCACTAAGCCATATGTTAGACTCCGAAATCTTCAAATCTACCTGCGTCGTTGACAACAGGAGACTCTGTTGAAAATTGGCCACACCTTGTTTTCCTCCTCTCATTAGTTGTCTGGAAAAGCTCAAGCGCTATGTCCCGAATATGGTATTCCGTATACAAAACTACATCTGCTTTTGCATTGTCGTTATCTTGTCCCTCTTCGTCAGTTACATGGCATCAGTGGCAATGTCTGGTATATCCTCTCTAATAGTAACCTCCGAGTGAATTCGGTCTTGAATTTTGACCGTGTGAAATAGTTTTACCTTTTACCATATTTGTTGTTCAGTCCTCTCTCTACATTTTACTCTAATTATTATTTACTTATTAAAAATATTTGGAAAAAAAGCATGTCGATACTCATCGTCCCTTAATTTATGTTTTTATTGCTTTATTACGCTCTGACTGTGCAAACAAAATCCGGGAAGATCGTGTAGATTAACACTTATCTATTCCGAGAAATAAATAAATGCATTGGTTTTATTTAATGCATTTTCTTTTCTGGTGTATCACTCACAGTAATAAGAATACGTAAAAATTGGCTTGTAATTAATTAATTCGGCAATCAACGCGAGTGGATATTTAGAATTTTTTTCTTATCGAATTACGTATAGGCGACATTGACCGAATGAACATGAATCTTACTGGATTCGATTACACCCTGTACATAATGAATTAAACTACGACTTTTATAGTTTGTTCTGGTCAGATTTTTAAGTATTTAAGTATTAATTGGTGACAAATAATAAAACCTAATTTTTACAAAGAGAAAAATTTAAAACAGCTGAATTTATTATCGTAAATGATACAATTTACATTCAACGAAACACAATAACGGTAACGCGTAAAAACAAACGGCAGTTAATTTCAGACCTATTTCCTACTAGTTGAGACTAGTACAGAAGTGGAACATCGCATGGCATAAAAGTTGGCATTATTAAAGTACCCAAGTCGAACCCCACGACGTTAACCGGTGGCAACAACAACTTTAATGAAAATTGCGTGGAAGCAATTTAAGAATATCGTCTGGAAAAATCCTATTCAATCATACAATAAATAACAAACAACAAATATAAAATGCTAAATAATAGTCGTACGTAATAAAATAATTAATACAATGCCTATCATGTTTAATATTAATTAAGCTTGCAACGCAGACAAAAAGAAATGGGACTGAAGATTACGAAAGGAGGAAAACTGAGAAAGTGTCAAATATTAAAAGCAACTTATTTCGAAATATAAAAATGTATGAATGTGCACAATACGTTAATTGCATTACGACATAATTTTTCTTCATCTTTCTTCATCTGCTACGTAACAGGACAACTTTAGTATTGTTGAATTAGCGAATGTAAAATTGTTCTCAAGAATTTATGTAACTAAAAGAAAAAAAGGTACATACATATCATAAAACTTGTAAATAAATAATAGTAGTAAGATTTGGAAAAATGTTTGCGATAGAAATAAATACATTTTAAGATTTATTTATCTTGATAAGTCGTTTGTAATGAACAAACTAAAATATTGACATTAATTTATGTGCTTGTGTTAAATTGTTTGCTTTTCTCAATACGTTTTCTATATGTTTTGAGACTTTAAACTGCAAGAGCAGAGGATTTTCAACCTTTTTTAAGTATCAAGCCATTACAAGAAATAAAATCCATCAACTCTCACCTTTAAATTAATTATTATTGAAAACCTAAAATGATATGTGTGTACCTTTTATACAGTGTGTAATTGAATAAGTTTCACTTACTGTAATCACAAATGATATGCAAATAAAGAAGCGAAGTTATGGAGTAAAGGTCAATAATACGTTTACTTTTTACAAAGAAAACATTTACATTATAATTTTTTAATTGTATTTAAGTAATAGAAATGCAGACTTTTCTCAAAATAATTCCTTCTTAATAATATAAATATATTTCCTTGAATTAAGAGAGTAATCATGATTCACGCCTAACAAGAAGCAAGAAAAATAGAGAATAATTAATTCAATAGAGGTCACATTCTAAAAGTATTAAAACCTATTTTTCCATTTGAAAAACAAAAAGTTATCTATACTTCCTGTTAAACCGGAAGTGAAAAAACATATTTGATACCCCGACATAATAGAGCCTTTGATTTCAAATAAAAAAATATATAACAACCAATCGGATCACACTTATACTTACTTATTACATATTACATATACGCTGTGTAATCGAATAAGTTTCACTTACCATGACCAAACACTTGATCAAGGACACCGAATAAGGTTCATTTACTGTAACCACTGTTAATATACAAGAAAAGAAGCGAAGTTATGACATACGTACGGGCAAAGGTTAATAATAACTCCGAAAAAATCAACGTTTACTTTTTAGAAAACACGTTTGAGAAGCACTGAATGAGATTGAACTGCTTCAGCTTAAGCGAAGTTTTCTATTATAGGCAATACATGAACAGTAAATCCGCAGTTGTAATACAGTAAATATACCGTGTACTAGAACTCGCGCTCCAGAGAGCAATGGCAAATGTCAGTGGCAATATTCAAAAACTAAAATTGTTTAACGTAAAGGATAACTAAGTTAAGAATAAAAAACAATAGCCAATCCCAAAAGCAGAACAGCAGATGTTCGACCATTTCCTAGCAATATTTAAAGGTCGTATGTTTTACCTACGTGAGAGCTATCGGTATTGGCTACCGTTTAACATAGACAATTTTAGTTTTCGAATTTACTATCTCCATTGCTGTATGCACAAGCCCTTGCTCTCTGGGGCGCGAGTTCTGGTACACGGTGTATTGGAGCAGGTCACTTATGACTTTCGTATGATAGAATAAGGAGATTAGCAATTAGTGTGACCCCTTTTGATCCCTTCTTCATCTTAAACCATAGGAATTCGGAGAAAGAACACGATAATGTTCCAAGAAGCGACATATGGTAGGCTTATTAAACATTGAAAGTGAAGCGTGGTCATTAACAGAAAATTGTAGAAATAAAATCAGCGCGAAGAAGTCTACAGATAACAAGAAGGGAGAATAAACATGGAAGCAGGTGAATATAGAGAAACCAATAATAAAAAAGTAGTAAATAGAGCGTCACGAAGATGTGGACATGTGGAAAGGATAGATGCCAAAAAAAAAAGAAAAATTAGGTGATCCCCAGAAGAATAGAAGACGAGAAATGCCAATGAAAAACGTACGTAACCAAACTAATTGATGAGAAAGAATCAAAGACAGAAGATTGGGAGACTGGAAGCTGGAGACGACGAACTCATAAAGGGACAAGATCCATCTCCAAGATTCAACCTCTTCTATTGCAATCCTTTTGGTAAAATACATGGGAATTCTGTAGTTTAGGATGAGGTAAAGCTCCTTCAATTTCTACTTAGCCACAGGGTGCGTTTGAGGTATTTTCTTCTGCGCACTTAATTGGACGAGAGCAATCACCTGGGAATTCTGCAGTTTAGGTTGAGATAAAGTTCCTTCAAAGTCTCGTAGGTATTTCCACAGGATGCATTTGAGGTACTTATTTCTACGCTCTGAATTGGAAATCACCTTCAAAGCCTGGGAATTCTGCAATTTAGGATGAAATATAGTTCGTTCAGTCTACTTAGCCACGTAAGGTATTCCACAGGATTGCGTTTAAGGTATTTTCTTCTACGCACTTAATTGGACGAGAGGAATCACCTGGGAACTCTGCAGTTTAGATTGAGATAAAGTTCCTTCAAACTCTACTTAGTCTCGTAGGTATTTCCACAGGGTGCATTTGAGGTGTTTATTTCTATGCTCTGAATTGAAAATCACCTTCAAAGCCTGGGAATTCTGCAATTTAGAATGAGATAAAGTTCGTTCAATCTACTTAGCCACGTAAGGTATTCCCCAGGTATAGACTACTTCACACTTAATTGGACAAGAGGAATCACCTTCAAAATCTGGGAATTCTGCAGTTTAAGTTGAGATAAAGTTGCTTCAAAGTCTACCTAACCTCGTAAAGTATTCCACAGTCCCGCGTTTGAGGTATTTACTTCTATGCTATGAACTGGAAATCACCCGAGAATCTTGCAGTTTAGAATGAGTTCTGCAGTTTAGAATGAGATAAAGTTCCTTCAAAGTCTACTTAGTGTAGTAGGGCCACGTTCGAGGTGTTTTCTTCTATGCTCTGAATTGGAAATCACCTTCAAAGCCTGGGACTTCTGCAATTTAGGATGAGATACAACTTAGTCACGTAAGGTATTCCATAGGGCTGCGTTTGAGGTATTTTCTACTACGCACTTAATTGGGCGAGAGGAATCACCTTCGAAACCTGGGAATTCTACCTAGTCTACCTAGCCTTGTAAGGTATTCCACGGGGCCGCGTTTGAGGTGTTTTCTTTTACGCGCATATTAGGCGAGAAGAATAGGTATTCCATAGATTCGAGTTTGAGGCCTTTTCTTCTGCGCATTTAATTGGGCGAGAGGAATCATCTTCGCAACCAACTTGGACGACATCTTTCTTTTAGTCTTGCAATTTTATTGAAATCTCTAAAGTGAAGATAATTCAGGGCACCCTGTTGCCCAGGTATTATAAATTCAAAACACAGTCAATTCAGAAGACACCTTTCTACATCATTTGGGCGTTTGAGGTCAATCTGGTCTGAGCTGACAAATCGTTTGGTCTCTTCAAGATCAACTTGTCTCATTTGTCGTGTAATTTTGCTAAATCTACTTGTAAGAAATCATTTGAATAAGACAGAGGAAGCCCTTGGCCTCAAAAGGGACACGTTTGGGGTCCTCTTTTGCACGTTCAATTTATACTTGTATTTAAAACCTTGAAAGCCAACTTGGTTAACCTCGTCCTTTCAGTCATATCACAAATTTAAAACGGAGTCAAAAGACACTTTTCTACAGATCATTTGGGCCTTTGAGGCTAATTTGGTCCGAGCTGACAAATCGTTTGGTCTTTTCAAGGTCAACCTGTCCTATTTGTCGTGTAATTTTGCCGAAATCTCTAAATCATGAATGATAATAAGGAATCATTTGGATAAGACAGAGGAAGCCTTCGCCTTAAAAAGGATACGTTTGGGGTCCTCTCTTGCACGTTCAGTTTATGCTTGCATTTAAGACCTTCAGAGCCAACTTGGTTAACCTCGTCCTTTCAGTCGTATCATAAATTCAATTCAAAAGTAATTTTGTTGAAACCTTTAAATCTACTATTAAGGAATCATTTGGATAAGACAGAGGAAGTCCTTGGCCTCAAAAGGGACACGTTTGGGGTCCTCTCTTACACGCTTGCTTTTAGGACCTTCAAAGCCAACTTAGTTAACCTCGTCCTCTCAGTCGTATTATAAATTTAAAACGCAGTCAATTCTAAAAGCATCTTTCTACAGATCATTTGGACCTTTGAGGTCATTTTTTTTAAACTATGTAAGCAATAAAAATTAATTGGATTCATTCACATTCTAATTTCTAATTTAATTACTTAATTAATTAACTTAGGGAATTAAATTGAAGTACTAATCGTGAATTATGTCTAACAATAAATAAAAATTAGATCGAATTCTAAAAGTATTACTAAAAAAAAGGCATGCGTTACTCATAATCCCTTAATTTATGATTTTATTACTTTATTACGTTCAGACTAGACGAAAGTTCGTTGCAGATTAATTTGTATTCATTCCAAGAAATAAATAATTGCATTGATTGTATTTAATGCATTTTCTTTTCTGAGTATGCAGGTAACTTAGTGTTGTAATGCAAACCAACTATGTAATAGTAACATTCATTTATAATTAAATTAAATTACAGCATAATTGTTTACAAAATATGGAATGTCTTTATGTAATTAGTGTCGATTATCTAATGAAACAGATGGTCGAAGACTACAGTACTTTGTTTTATTGGTGTAAATTGCAGCACTTTTATGAGCAGCAGTTATGAACTGTATTAATAACACGTAAAAATTGGCTTATATTTAGAGACGAAATTTTTAGGTGAAAACAGCTTTTTATTATAAATTATCGCTTTCTAGATTTTTGATATAGAAACAAATTTTTCTTTGTTTTGTCTAATTTGTACAATTTGCACAATAATATCAAAAACCTACAAAGCTATACTTTATAATGTTGTTTTTACTTAAAAATCTCCTCGCTAATTATAATGAATTAATTTAGTAATCAACGCGAGTGGATATTTAGAATTTTCTTCCCTTATCGAATTGCGCATGGACGACATTGACCGACCGAGTGACCGTGAACTTTGCTAAAACTCTATTGTTTTACAATGTGTTTATTAAAACCGTACGTATATCTCACGAAAAAGCAGAGGTTTCCAAACAAAAGATGATTCGTTGTTGTGGTAGGTCAGCTTTATATTTTACACCCTGTATATTATATTTACATATTATAAGTATAAATAAATTATAGCTTAAAAACTTTTGGTGTTAATTATGGTTTCCTCAATTAAACCTGACCAGAATAGAACTCTATTTAATTCGTTAAAGCTTTTCAACGCACTGCGACTGGCAGGAGAGATACTTGATTACAGAAACTTTGAAAGCGAACTCATGTTTACAAAACATTGGTTCATTTGACATGGACTACTTTAATAATAAAAAGCCAACTTGAATCACTTTTGAAGCGACATCAGTTGAACACGAGAGATGATGAAAGGGAGCGATTTTCTTTATTTGCTTGCAAATGATGATGTCCATTAAATTATGTTGCACGTGAATTCACGTTCACTAGTGCATAATTTTCGTTGGTCCTAAAACATAAAAGAGTTGTTTGACCCAACACATAATGCAGCGAGATTGCTTATCTGAAAAAAATACGTTACACATTTGAATATTGCACAAGGGTTCCGGCTAAATGAATTATGGCCAAAAACATGTTTTCTTTTTTACGTCCGCTATGCATCTGTGTTAGGTAAAGGTACGGTGAAAAAAAAACATTTAAATAAAAAATGAGCTCGAACGTAGCCTGACGAACATAATTTTATTACGCGTGCCCCTTATTTTATGACATGTGTAGAATTAATATTCGTGGTCCAGGTAAAAACTATTAAATTTGGTCTTCTCTAAGCCTTGGAGTTTCCTTATATTTTAGAACATTTTGTTTAATATGTGTTTGTATAAAAAATTAAAACAAAAAACTAAAAGTAAAATTATATCAAAACAATGTAAATATCAACTTTAGAAAGAAAAATTTTCACCTCGTGAAAGAAAATTTGGATTAAATTTCCGCTTTTAACACGATTGTTTGTTTATTTTACTTTCTCTTTGCCTGAAATGATAACCATTCCCTCCTACGTTATTATTGTATAAATTATGCGAAACGCTTAGAAACTTTCCAACGCACAAACGTGGAAACCTGCTAGAGAGACGTTTACACATAGCTCACGATAACTAATTACCTTAGGGTCGGTGTACATAAGCCTAGGCAAACTCATGTCTTTCGCAAACAAGTCTGTCTTGTTATTCGGGGGCCTTGTCTGCTTAGCACAAAGCTTCCTGCCATTTCCACCTAATTGTTAATGATCTTATTATTATTGTTAATTATCAGTTTTATGGACATCAAATAATTACATGGCTTTGCCTGGTTGTTGTAGTTCTTCTAAGATAACAAATAGAAAATATTTTGATTGGTTGCGTTCAAAATAAGGAATTTCAATAGAAAATCTTCTCTTGCTTGCCAATTTCGAATGAAACCATAGAAACACTACGCCGCCGTTCGTTAATTAGTAATTGCTAGAAATCGGAAACTCCAACTTTATAATTTGTATGACGTCGTAGTGCAATTTGTTGCACGGATTTGCTTTTGAATTTACATTGCAAATGCCCGAAAATACAGTGCAATCTAATATTGCCGGTTCTGATAGTGTTTCACGAGAGGTTGGGGCGAAGGGGGGGTGGGGTTGTGTGTTCTGTAAGTTCGTTGTGACAGTCACGGCACGTCGTCTGTAAAAACTTCAGTTTCGCAAGTAGTAAAATGAATGAGGCGAAGACGTTTGAGGAAAAAGTTTTATTAAGCGATGTAACAAAAATGATTCGATTGAATTAATTACCTGTCGGTGCATAAATTTGCATAAATCTTTAAGTCGGTGCAGTTGCGGTTTTATTGCGTGCCGAATTGATAATTATAAGTCGACTTTGTCGTAGAATTTATTATTAGTTTAAAGGTTTTACAAATTTTAAGGTCAGTATTCAGTTCTACTTAAATTCGTATATTGGTTTTATAGTAGGAAATATATACAGGGTGATTCTTGAATAGACCGACAAAGAAATAATGTTGAAAGAATAGGTAACACTGAACATGGGGCAAAATTAGCCCCAAAACGACGATATATGACCCTGGTTAAGGAAGAGATGGAGTTAAATGAAATAAATACTGTCATAAAAGTGTTTTATGATTGTTACGGTGCGGCAACGGGCGTGAACTTGACCTTTAAACGGAATTGTCATGATCAGTTGAATACGAACTCCAAGATATTTACTTGACAAATGCATGCAAATCACCTGAAGGAAATAATTCCGCATAAATTGTATAGAATAATGACAACAATGGCCCCATTTTGAACACCTGCTTTGATAGATAAATAAATGAATCACTACAACACGAAAACAATTCAAATCTTTATCTTATTTATTCCCACAAGCAACGTATCTGTCATAAACATTCCGGGATCTTTTGGTGGCCCAGTATTACGTGTAATCCTTCCCTTGATTTTTTTTATGGGATACATCATAACTGGAAGCACCCTGTACAGATTCAATTTATCTTAATTCAACTTCCCAAGTGTAATTCCACCAAAGCTCGAATTTAATAACTTAAATGCAATGACAGATATTCCGCGCGTTGAAATGATTGTTTACAAGCGGGCCTCGTCGCCACAAAACACAAATTAAGCGAAATGGAACTCAATTTTAAAGTAATTATTCATTTCGTGACGGCGCGGTGGAAATCGCCCGGGCGAGCTGCACAATGGTCGAAACGAATTTAATCTGCGCGCGAGCAAACTAATGAAAGAAGTTTTACTATTCAGTCGCAAACAGAAACGGCATTCCTGCCATTTTCGGCGGTTTAGGTGTGAAAGGCTCTGGGCAACGAAGTTGATGTAAGATTCGGATTGCCGGTGCGCTCCTCCAAGTTGCACAAAGTTTTCCTTAGACAGTTTCATTAGCAGATGTTGATGGGAACTCGTTAATAATTAATGTCTTCATTTAATTGTTAATTTTGGAAGCAACAACGAACATTACATAAATAATAGCAAAACATTTTAAGAAATCGTAGTAAAAATTTGAAAACATACAGCTTGAGTGAAGCAAGTAGGTTGGCGACGCGTGCCTTGGATATATTCGAGGCGACCGGCCTCGTCTCTCATTGGGAAGCGAAACGATGAGCGCGTATTTAATAATTTTATTTTAACTAGGATTTCAATAATTCTTGTTACAATAATGTTATAATTGCCGCAATTCATTTGCATAACGCAATTATTATTGTTTGTAATTAAACAATACTTCCATAAACATTACAGAAATTAATAAATGACAAATCTTTTCTGATAATGGTTAAATTAAAAAGAATTCACAACGATAATATAAAAACATAATAAAAGATTCTCTTGTAACAAAAAAACGATTTCTCAAATTGAATGAGATTTTATAGAATGAAGTTTAAAAATAAAATAAACTTAAAGTAATTCTGGTCAAGAAATAATAAATATATTAAATATCTTTCAAAATTTTTATTAATTCTGCGGATGGTTGTAGCAGAAGGATTTGGACGATTTACAAATTTTTCTCTGAATAAATTAATTCGTTAATACCACTTTATAATTTATACTTTCTCAGGTACGCTATAATTCATACTAAATTTTTGTACTGAAGAAAAATAAAGAACAATTAAAATAAATATTACATTATAATGAAAAATAAATATTTGTAGCTCAAAAACAATTCTAAAACCTGCACGCTTCGAATTGGAGGCGTAACTGATACACGCTAGCGCAAGAACCTCCCCTACTGCTACACGACTTCGTCCGAATTTACTTCTATCTACCTAGTTGTAAAATTCAACCTGTATGCAACCTTGGCCAAAAGTATCATGAAAATCCCGTATGAATGTTCTATGGGATTTAGGTCTGGGGTTTGTGCAAGCCAATCCAGGAGGTTAATATTGTTTTCTTGAAATCACTTCATGGTAACTGCAGATTTGTGGCAGGGTGCATATCTTGTTGATACAGCATTTCTTCCATATTTGTATCATCAAACATCTTGAAAAATGATTGCCGTAATGCCGTTTCCAATACGTTTATGTAAATGTGGGAGTTCAGTCGACCTTCATAAACAAACATACAACCCCAGATCATTACACTGCCTCCCTCGTGCTTCATTGTTGGTACCCGCATTCCGGAAGGTATTCTTTACCGATTCTCTGTCCCCAAAATTGCAGACATCTTGGGAAGGTCCTTACAAAGTGATAAAACGGATCAACGATGTCATATACCGCATCAAAAAGATTCCGAATGGCAAGTCCAAGGTAATCCACTTCAACCGGATATCTCCTTACAACGGAGAAGAAAATGAAGGGACAGTACAAAGGACGCAATGTTCCAAAGTAAACTTCGAAACCTTTATGTCTCATCACGCCACTGGAAGTAAGGCACGATTGGGAGTAATCACAGAGAGGCAGCAAGATCTTTTTCAAGTGCCACCAGAGTACAGTCTGGCCCACTGTGTGGCAGAATACCTAAGAATGTCCAAGGGGATAGGCTAGGTCTTTAGGAAGAAATTTGGTCAAGTCGAGGTACTCCGAAGACAGCATCCCATCGTGGGCAAGAACCTGCAGATCATCGACACGAGAGCAGATCAGAGACGACGCGTGTAATACTTAGTCACTAAGAAGACATCAAGCGGTAAACCTGACTATCACAGTATGTGGAGAACTGTTTGTAGCCTGAAGAGGCAGCTGATAGAAGGCAAAGAGACTAAATTAGCCATCCCCAAGTTGGGCTGCGGACGTGACGGGCTGGAGTGGAGTGTAATCCGAAGCATGATAGAGGTTATCTTCAACGGAACGGGAATTGAAGTCCTGGTCTGCAGTCACCACCCACAGGCAGCTGTTGGAAACGAGAAAACTGTGGACTGCTACTTCTTCCAAATTGGAAGTTGCAGAAAGGGGCCAGCATGTCATTTTCGACATCCTCTTTCAAGGCTATCATGAGGAACGTTCCGAGACGAAACGTTTTTAAGAAGGAGGCAGTGTGACGAACTAAGGAGACAAATTAGTCATACACTCTCCTAGCCGGCGGCGACTCGCCTGTGGTGACTGGACCCGTTCGAGACTATTCCGCCGTCGAAATACTCTAAAGGAAAAGCTGCTGAAAAAGCCGCTCAGGTATAAATACACGCGCACTGGGAACACGGACAGACTTCTTTAGTTCGACGTAGAGTTTAGTTACTGTTTAATCGCTCGGCTTGTGAAAATAAATTATTAATAGTCTGTTTTAAATAAAATCAGTGTTAAGTTTTGTTAATAAATTAGTTATTATTCTCATCGAGTATTTTATTTAAAAATAAATCAAAACGAACCCTAAATTCACTACAATTTTAAAAAAATCATCGGGTATAAAGCTCAACAGTTTCTGAAATATTTTAACTTTTGTATTTCTCTTAGAAATGTACTCCCTACTACTATTTATTTTTAAACCTGTCTGAGAAATTACAATTACACATTTTGTGATAATTTTTAACGGACAAAAATAGCATTAAATATAGGAATTATGTAAATTTAACAGCAATGTTGAAAAGTAAAACTAATATATGGAATTATTATGAGGAGTCCTCCAAGGATAATGTTAAATAAAAGAAACAAAGTTTGCATTATTTACTTCATTTCATATTTTTATAAAAAAAATAATAGGTTTTTAATGCAAAAAATTTACAAATTTCATAAATTACATAAATTAAAAATTAAAATTCTAAAGATTTCTGAGTAATATTTTCGGAAATAAATTAGAAAATTAAGGGTACCTAATACTTGTGACCAAGGCTGTAGTATGTTTCATTTTAAGTAGAAAACGTGCGAGTTGTTTCAGCACAATAAAATATTTATTTGAGTTTTGATATAGTTCTATTCTAGAACAAACTATATTTGCATTAAAAAAATCAAAGATCATATCGTACGATTTAATCAATATAATGATGATGATGTTATGTAGATAGGTAATGTACTCGTAGTTGTTCTAGAAAAGCTAACAGGATATAGAAATTTATAATTATGAAAACCAAATGTATCCATTTATAAATAATTTATTAATGTCAAATAAGCAAAAAGCATTTCCGATACGATTTTGTATTCCTATCGAAAGCTGATAGATATATGTAAATTGGCTGCCATCATCGACTTATTCGAGATTAGACATGTTGCAATGTGGGTACACGTATTTATGATATTATGAATATGCATAAGGAGAAAATTTGTAAGGAGATATCCAATTGAAACGATATGAAAACATGACATGTATATATTGCGCGCAATCGACGAGACCGTTCGTTTTGTAATTCCCACGGTAAGCAACAGCATCAATTGTCTGTGACTTCTCCCATGTCCTTGTTCCGGATTTAAATCTATCTCATGAATGCATAGTTACAAGCGAAAGTTATTTATAGCCCCCATAAAATATGTTCCTATCCATTGATAGACTTTCTTTTTTTTTCTTTTTTGGACAGTGCGAGCAGCAATAATGCGTCGAAGGAAAGTCTTCCAAGTGAGGCGGGCGATCCAAATTTTGAGAAATTTAAGACGAAGTACGCGAGGACGACGAAGAAGGCGAAAGTGCACGATGATTTCAGCGATTTACTAGACTACACCATACTGGATAGCATGGAAAGAGAGAAGCACCGGATAGAAATCGACCGAATCCATCCCGTCGTGCAGAAAAGCATGGAGATGGATTTAATACGCGTGGGCAATCCAACGCTCGGCGAACTTAAGAAGGTGTCTTTAAGGTAAGCGAAAACCAAATTAATCCCAGTCGTTTGTTGATTAAGTGAAATTTGAAACGCCAAGAAAAATTCTTTTTGCTGATTATTTTCGTCTGTATAGGTAGTGTGGGATGGCACGTTTCCAAACGACTTAGGAATTATACAGTTGCTTGTTTAAAGCGTGGGATCATATCTCGGTTACAAGATCGTTAAGCGTACGTACGAGTGTGATTGAGACCTGAAATTTATTTTTGGAAATAAAAGTCGTTGTTTTTTTATGGCCGTGGATAAAATTGGAATCTTGTATTAAATATTTTATGTAATTTTTACTGCTGAAATGAGGAAATGATAAAAATATATCAACGCGCATCCATAAAACGAACAGAACTATTTGAATACTAATTCCTGTATAACTTTTATGTGTTCTTGGAACGCAAATAATAAAACAAATATTCTGCTCGACTAAACTGACCTCATTGTGACGTGTTCTCAAAAAAACTGATTATGCAAAGTATTCAAAGTTCAAAGACTTTATTATATGTTTATACTGAGTATTGATTAGACAAGAACAACTTTAATCAAATTAGTAGTCTGCAATTAGTTTTGTTAAAATTAAATTGCCTCTTCATATTTTTTAAAGTAAAACTTTAGTACAGATATGTTTTTGGAAGCGTCCATCAAATACAGTGAAACTCGCCCATCATAGACTAAATGTCTACCATTTCAGGGGTGATTGAGCGAATTTCTTGTTGAATTCTCTGCTTTAACTCCTCATTGTTTTGAACTCTATTAAAATAAATATTGGCTTTTAAATAATCCCAGAGGAAATTATCCAAAGGGGTTAAATCCGGAGATCTTACCGGCCATTCAATAGTCCCCTCGTCTACCAATAGATTAGGAAATATTTGGTCGAGATATTCTCGTACTGGGTGTGAATAATGAAGAGGCGCACAATCCTGCTGTAACCATTTCATTTCAAGAGTGATTGAGCGAATTGGTTGTCGAATTATTTGCTTTAACTCCTCACTGTTTGGAGGTCTATTAAAATAAATTTTAACTTTTAAATAACCCTAGAGTAAATAATCCAAAGGGGTTAGATCATAAGGTTTACCAATCCATCGATTAGGAAAAATTTGCTCAAGATATTTCTCTATTGGACGTGTATAATGAGAAGGCACACTATCTTACTGTAACCAAATTCTGGGATCGGCTGAATCAGGATCTTCTGTATTAGGAAACGGTACCGTTAAATCCGGAATTAATTCAAATTGGAGGAAGTCCAGATGCACCCAGCGTTCCAACAAAGTACGGTTCAATAATTGGATTACCCACTACCCCAGCCCACACGTGAACCTTTTGGGGATATTATGTATTCGCCTCCATCAAACAACCGCCCAATAACGACAATTTTACTTATTGACGGTACAATTAAGCAAAATGTTGCCTCATCAGGAAAGAGAATATTTTTAATGAATACAGGATTTGCATTAAAGCGTTCCATCATTGTCTCAAAATAGCGTTTGTCGATCAAAATTATCATTGGACAACTCTTGCGCCAAGTGCACTGTATAGGAAAGAATTTTTTCCTTATGAAGAAGTCTGTAAACTGTATTTTTGACGTTTTAAGATGTGAAGCGACTCCCACGAGAGTTGAATGTGGATTTTCTTGCATCATTAACAACGCAACCAATTGTCTGTCCTAATCTAAAGCTGATGGACGTCTGACTTTAGTTTATCTCGTACATGTCCAAGATCAAGAAGTTTGTTCTCAATTTGACTCATCGTTGGTTGCGATATCGGAGGATGGTTTGGGTGAGTTTCATTGAACAAACTTCTTCATGCGTCCGAATTCTACCTCCAAATCCAATCATCATAAAAATTTCGATTTTTTCGGCTTCAGTAAGTCTCATTTTTACTATTTAATCGTTGAACAAGTAACACTATGTAAAGTCAATAAATTCTATTTCACATTAAACTACAAACAACCTACCACTGTGTCTACCACTTATTACTAGAATCGTATGAACGCCTGCTCTAATTTTGGCACTTTCATTTCACTATGTTTTTGTTGAATATCTCAGGTATTTATTTGAAAAAGTTTTATTTATTGTAATTTGATATTTGAATTTTGAAAGTTGGGGTTTGTTAGCGCTTATAGGGTGAAAGGTAGGAAATTGAAAATTACGTCTTTAAATAACGATTTAAAAATAAAAATTTATGTGTCCGAGCATTTTTGTAAAGCCTTCTTCTCAACCATTTTATACAATTTATCAGTTACTTTCTGGAAACCTGTATGTATACACTGTGTAATCGAATAAGTTTCACTTACCGTAACAAAATCATTTGTTCAAGAACAAGTGTGTTTTTCGAATGAACTATACAGTGTGTAATCGAATAAGTTTCACTTACTGTAACCGCTAGTAATACACTAGAAAAGAAGCGTAGTTATGACATACGTCTGGGACAAAGGTCAATAATAACTCCAGAGAAATATACGTTTCTTTTTACTAAAAAAAAAACATTTGAGAAGAACTGGATGTGATTTAAATGCCCCGGCTGAGCGAACTTTACTATTATGTGCAATAAATGATTTTACTGCTCTATCATTTATTGCACATAATAGTAAAGTTCGCTCGCAAATGTAATATAATAAACATTTATGACTTTCACATGAAAGAATACAGAGATTAGCAGTTAGTGATACGTAAGCAATAAAAAATAATGATGGAACATTTACAATCTAATTTTATGTTAGTATTTAAGTAATAGAAATGCAGATTTTCCAATTCTTACATAAAAATTGAGGAATTAAATTAACACAGTAATCATGAATGATACCTAACAATAAGTAAAAAAATAGAATAGAAGCCACATTATAGAAGTATTATCGGAAAGATAGCAAACCGACACTCATTATCCATTAATTTGTAATAATAAATGTATGGATTGTATTTAATGAATTTTCTTTTCACTGAGTATGCAGGTCACTCAATGTTTGAATTCAAACTAACTAATAATAACATTCATTTATTTTTTTCAATCATTTAACAAATTAAATCACATGGAGTTTATTTGTTTATAAAGTATGGAATACCATGCCAGGTGTTGATTATCGAAATTTGTTTAATTAAAGTAAATTGCTACACTTTCATTAACAGCAGTTATGAACTACATTAACAACACGTAAAAGTTGACATATAATTAATCAGCGCATTTTGTTATTTAGAAGCTTTTTCCATTATGGAATTGCTTAAGGGCGACTTTGACCGAGTTTTACGATATATTTATAAAAACCGCAAACGTACGCATATGTCACGAGCAGAGAGGTTTTCAAACAAAAGACGATGCACTCGTGATGTAGGTCAGTTTTTTTAATATTTATAAGTGAAATTTAATCGATTACATGTTTTAATCTAATCTTGTCTACAATTGACGAATACTCTCTAATTCACAGCTTCAAGTGGATGTTTTCTATATTTATAAGTGAAATTTAATCGAATACACCCTGTATATACAAGTTTTAATCGAACCTCGTCTTCAATTGACGAATTCTCTCTAATTCGTAGATTAAAGTGGACGTTATTTTAAGCTTTTTTACAAACATAAATTACACTTTCTAAATTCATTTTTTATATTGCTTGTTTAAATTTACCATTAATTTTTTATCGTTAACGTCTGTAATTAATTCAGATTCTTATAAGAGTGTAATAAAATATCATTTAGTAAGATACGTAAGATTGAAAATGCGCGAGTCTATCAAAATCAAAATCCAAAACCACTAGAGTGACAGGACAAGGAGAAAGCTACCATCAAATTGAAAGTAACTTAAAATATAATTTATTAATTTTAATCGAAAGTAGAACTAAGGTTCAAAATAACATTCGAAGAAAAAACTGTTGCCAATAACCAAATAGAATCCGGGGAACTTCATTTACCTGCACACAACTGAATAAAATGTGAAAGCTATTTGTTGACCATGATACATGAATATTATTGAACGAAATTGGCCACTAATTATAATGGGAAATTAATATTTTCAGTTTGGATTCCTGTGAACAGTGCATAAATATGGAAACAAACAAAACATTGAAAACACTGTGCGGGAAATAGATTTTATTTGTTTTATAAACGCAATTTCATTTGGGATAACCGATAGCAATTATTTTATAGTTTCGAATAAAATAAATTCAATTTTTCTGTGTTCGTACGTAAACATTTCGGAACAAACAGTTTGATCGAGAGATATTCGAAACAGTTAGTCACGTCTGATGATTATTGTTTGTGTACCTACAGATAATTTAATTTGTTTAATGTTTAGTTATGCGTGTTACTAAGAGATTTCTACCCCATGTCCCATAAGTTTAGAATGTCTTTGGAAATCGAAATTGTGACAGTCCTACATTCTTCAAAGAGTATTTGACATCGTAAACATTGACACCATTTAAAATTGACATAGAAATTACTTAGAAGACGCGCAGGCAAACTTGATTGGCTTGCAATTCAGTGAATAAGTACCGCTTTATGTATGCTACACGCGTAGATTTATGGCAATCGCCTAGCCAACGTTTGATAATCTTCGTTAGGTCAAACGCGTTAATTTGCTATATTTACATTCATTAACTCGTAAAAGTCTCCTTACAGATAGATATTAACGGCGGACAAGGCAGTATTTCGCCCGAGCAAGCGATATTTATTGAGACATAAAAATGCGGAGGTCAATTCAACATCGTTGTTGCCTAGTAGTTACGGACTGTCGTCAGCAATAAACGACCGTCGTTTAAAAATGATCGTTATCAAATAATTTGTTGCAGTTCTAAAAGATATATTAATCGTCGTGGAGGTCTATGAATGTTGACATCCATTTTCTATTGTGTGTCTTCGTATGATATTGGGTAATTTATGAATGTATGCTTTTGTCATAGAATGTTATTAACGTTCGGAATTCTATAATTTATTTTCAAAGATTAATATCACTGTAGTCAAATGTTAATCAGTCCAGACCTAAACACAATCTGGTTTTGGAGTAGCTTAAAAAAAATTGGGGTTTCTTTTAGAAATAAAAAAGCAACCTATACGTTTTGAGTCAATTAACTTTCAACTCCATTTTTAATCAATCAAGTCAAGTGGCCAAAGTTCATGTGCCCAAGACAGTTCATGTCTTATAGTTATTTTGTATGTTTAATGTTTAGTTATGAGCGTTTTTAGGAAACTTATACATGCACAGCCTTGGCCAAAAGTATTAGGCACCCTTAATTTTCTAATTTTTATCTCCGAAAATATTACTTAAAAATCTTTAGAATTTTATTATCATATAGTCAGCAACAATAAACGATAATTTAAATAACGCACAGTACTTTACAGCGGTTGTAAAACATGTGGTAGATGATAGTTCGCAATTGTGGTTCCATGAATAGGTAGTCAGTCTTGTATAAGCGCTTCTAGTAAGAACGATCTTTCCAGTATAATGTTTATTTCATTATAATTTTGAATATCGTCATTTTTGCTGTAAAAAATGCCTAAAAAGAACGAACTTAGTGAGCATTTACGTTTACGAATTCAGTTCTAGCACGAGCAAACCAACACAGACAGAAATACCCAAAAGTATTAAACGTTCGCGTTGTGCGGTGCAATCTGCCTTGAAACGTTACGCGGATACTGGATCACATGCGAACCGAACAAGAACAGGTAGAAAACGGGTAGCTTCGGACCGTGAGGATCGAAATTTAATTCAAGAGTCACTTAAAAATCGAAAGAAAACTTCCTCCGAGCTCGCTGCCAGTTTATCCGAGGAAATCGGGAGACCGATCGGTGCCAGAACGACCAGAAGAAGACTTAATGATCTGGCTTGAAAGGCTGTAAAGCAAGAAACAAGCCTTGGCTTTCAGAAAAAATAAAAGTCTCGTTTGGAATGGGCTATAAAGTACCAACACTTTACAGTGAAGGATTGGGCAAATGTTGTGTGGTCCGACGAATCAAGTTTTGAGGTAATATTTGCTTTATATCACTTGTAATTTTGAATTCGTTTGCATCTTCTACACTTCGCCAGTAAAAAGTTATACGATGTGTTTAAAATTTACGTTTTTTAAATTATTTGTAAGGTATTTGGAACTCCTGGTGTAGTTTACGTGAAGAATCAGTGGAGAATACCTTCCGGAATGCGGGTACCCACAATGAAACACGGGGGAGGCAGTGTAATGATCTGGAGTTGTATGACAGCTGACAGTGTAGGCGAAATGTTTATTTGTGAAGGTCGAATGAACTCCCACACTTACATAAACGTATTGGAAACGACATAGCGGCAATCATTTTCCGAGATGTTTAGTGATACAAATATGGAAGAAATGCTGTATCAACAAGATAATGCACCCTGCCACAAATCTGCAGTTACCATGAAGTGGTTTGAAGATAACAACATTAACCTCCTCGATTGACCTGCACAATCCCCAGACCTAAATCCCATAGAACATTTGTAGGGGGTTCCAGATTTTCATGATATAGGAGTTAATGTAAGGTGTCTAATACTTTTGGCCAAGGCTGTACTTTTATGACTGCATTTGGTCAAAAAGTCTGCATTCCACAATTGTTTTTTAATTAAATCAGTGGTTTCCAAAGTGTGAGTCGCAACACCTGGGGGACGCGAGAGGATTTCCGAAAGACAAAAGGCCTTATTACCTTTTTTCCCCGAATATGGTGGAAAGTTTTTGTCCCGCCTTATCAAAATTTAAATCCGTCCACTTTAGGGTAAAGGCGCTGAATCACTAGTTTCCAGAGGATTCTGCACTTTACCCACGAAGAGTGTCTTTCCTTGAGTTTTTTTGTTCTATGAACAAGAAAGGATGAGATGCATTGAAGACGACGTCCGGTTTTTCGAATTGGTTATGATGCTGGACGTCTAAACAAACTATTTGTTTCCTTTAAAATTTCTTGCACAATTTTAAGGTAAGCTAATTTCATTCTTAAACTTTTCTTTTGGCACTTTTCAAAGCAGATGGAAAAGCACCAGAATGAAAGGAGTTGATTATATTTGCAAGGACATCTGCCAAATGTTCAAAACCATGCTGGAGAACCTTAATTGGTATATCATCCGTTCCAAAGGCAGCAGTATTATCAGTGACATAACAGTTCTCCTTATTACATTTCGATCAACAGGCATCAAAAACAACGTACTTTGACAGTTGACTTTACAGTTGTTTAATAAGGTCATAAAATTACTTATTGATATTATGGAAGACCATGATATACATGTTGCAATAGAAGCAAAGTTATGTTTATCGACATATTCTAAAATAAAATAGAAACTGGTCAGCTGAATGATATTTTAATTTTCTAATGTCCTACAACCCGATAATCTATGTTTACTTTATACTGACGTCAATTTTTTTTACAAATTTTCATCTTCAAGCGTTTAACATACCGTGATCGAATCACAATCTGAAGTGAAATTCTGTTAGGCTTATTATATCCAATTATTTAAAGCTACATAGACAAAGAGAAACACAATTTGGCGGATCCGCCAGTTATATATTTCAAAAAAAAATAGCTACTTTAATATTTTGTCAAAATTATTTAAAGGACTTTACAACAGCAGTACTGAAATGATTCTCGTCCGCCTTAACGTATAAAGTATAAATTTCGGAAACATTTTCCACGTTCCGTTTTAATTTCAACTTGCAGTCGTTATCTTTAATTAAAGCGCCTTCAGAATATCGTAATTTCGGACGATAATTTCACACATGAAAAGCTTATTTTGTCAATTTATGCGAATATGAAACCAGGCGGTAAAATTTTATCGCGGCGGCGTGAAAAGACTTAATGCTTTGTTATCGCGACGAAGGACGTTTCGTGCTCTTATTCAGCATTACTTTAAAATATTTAAGCACGCCCCGTAAAAATGTGCCCGCACTTATTTCACTTCCTCAAAAAAAAAAAAAATGGCAAAAAATTCTATTAAACGAATGAAGCTGGACGAATGCGTTTATCACACGTTAAATGAGTTTGTACGGCGGGGCATAAATGGCTCTTGGAGACCGGAAGGGACGGAAACTAACCGGAATACCCGGAATATGCCGCTACATATGCATAAAACGCTATTTCAATAAAGATAACTTGAGAAATTTATGGCTAATTTCATTGCTGTTGACGGGTTGAATTTAGTTATGGTCATTCGTAACACTGGTAAGGAAATGTTGCATCGTTCACCTTACAAGGGACGCAAAGCAATTTACTAGATATAAAAAATCACAAGACTTTTAGCTGGGCTAAATCATCCAATTATACGATACTTTAACTATATTTTTAAGAGCTATGAGAATTTGATACCTGCCCAATTCCTCTTGTTAGTTTAAAGTTCTGCAACTCGAACATGTTAAAGATTTTCTTGCAAAAGTTTTTAAGTGCTCAAATAACTTTAACTCGAATCTCGTTTCGCCTTACCTGACAGGTAGATAGGTGCTGAATAATAAAAGAATATTGTTTACAATTTTGTTGTAGGAGTCAGTCCGGAAATGCAGAACACAGGGCACGTAATTGAAATATCATGTAAGAGATTAACATGTCGAAATGGAACGTCAAAACATGAATTCCTTATGAAACTGATGCGCTTTGCACTTGGTATTGATTTGCTTGTTGTGAACTGCTACAGCACCTCTGTTATTCCCGTGTTGATGTTTACAATGCCTCTACTTTTACGTACAACTTTAAATGTGGAGTATAATATGATATTTTTTTAATAAGGGAGATGGATTTATTACAAGTTTTACGATTGACGCTGAGAATATACAGTGTGTAATCACTTACTATCAGCTCTACCAATACACAAGAAAAGAAACGTTATGACATACGCATGGGCAAAGGTCAGTAATAATTCCGGAAAAATCAACGTTTACTTTTCACAAAACACATTTGAGGAGCACTGGATGAGATTGAAATGCTTCAGCTGAGCAATGTTTACTATTATGTGCAATAATTTTCCTTCAGTATGTAAAATTTACTTGATGTATGACAGATCATTAAATTACTATTAATATTAAATAAAAAAATATTTTTGCAACAAATTTCAATATTCAAAACTAAAACAACATAGTAATATGTGTGTATAGTTGAATAAGTTTCACTTAACGTAACTGCTATTAATACGCAAGAAAAGAAGCGAAGTTATGACATACGTATAAGATAAAGGTATAATAACTCCGGAAGAATCTACGTTTACGTTTTAGAAAAAATGTTTGAGAAGCACTGGAATGATTTAAATGCCCCAGCTGAACGAAGTTTACTATTATGTGCAAGAAATGATAGAGCAGTAAACCCGCAGATGAAATACATACAGTAAACGTTGAGGCAAGTCATTTATGACTGTCGTACGAAAAAATACATTTAGTGATACGTAAGCAATCAAAAATAATGATGAAACATTTACAGTCTAATTTTTATTAGTATTATAAGAGAAATGCATAAAATAATTCTTCCTAATAGTATTAATTTACTTCCTTAATTCATTAACTTAAGGAATAAAATTAAAATAATAATCATGAATCATACCTAACAATAAGTAAGAGATTAGATAATAATTGATTCAATAGAGGTCACCTTTCCAAAGTATTTTATTGGAAAGAAAGCACGTCAATAATCATCATACCTTAATTTATGATTTTATTACTTTATTACGTCCAGACTACACAAAAAAAATTCCAAGAGATCGTGCGGATTAACATGTCTTCCTTCATTCAAAGAAGTAAATAAATGCAATGATTGTATTTTCTTTTCTGTGTGCGGAGGTCACTCGCTGTTGTAACGCAAACTAACTAATAATAACATTATTTATTTTCGGAATCAATAAATTAAATTACATAATGTGTTATTTATGTACAAAGTATGGAATATCATAGCGATTATCGAACGAAATAGATTGTCGAAGTCCACAATACTTTATTTTATTGATGTAAATTGCTACACTTTTTATGAGCTGCAGTAATAAACTGTATTAACAATACGTAAAAATCAGCTTATAATTAATTAATTCAGTAATTAACGCGAGTGGATATTTAGAAATGTCTTCCAATCTCGACGCGCTCTTGTGGTAGATCAGTTTTTTTATTTTTGAGTTAAACCATCGATATTAGCAGAGCCAATTCTCTTATACCATGAAGAACTTACAGTATTAATAAGTGAAGCTTAATCAATTACACCCTGTATAAGAAAATAAATCATACAAAACCCAAACGTACAAAATTAAATTTGTACTTTGAAAGAGACCAGCGTTATTATTACTCTACATTCCGAAAGAAATTATTTTTAGAACGTTAAAATAAGTGTCAACTCAAGTATGCAGGCAGCATATCAATTTATAACTCAAGTAGAGTCTGGAAAAGAAGCGCCCAGAGAATTTTTTTGTTAAATTTCCTTTTAATGTGCCCGTAAATTTGAACAGACGAAATGCTAACATGTTTGTAGGTTGTGCACAGCACACAACAAAACATCAAACGTGAATAGAACGCATTCGATTCCATGCACGGGCGAAGCGCGTTCATAACTGCAGTAACTTTAGGATCTTGTTTCCGAAAGAAATTATTCTTAGAACGTGAAAATAAATGTTTACAAAGTATGGAATATCATAATGTAATAGGTCGAAGATTAGAGTACTTTGTTTTATTGATGTAGATTGCTACACTTTCAAAAGCAGCAGATATAAACTGTATTAACAATACGTAAAAATTGGCTTTTAGAAATTGTGAATTGCGTTATGAGGAACATTGATTGAGTAGCCACGAATTTTGCTGAAATTATATGCGTAATCATCCCTTTTCTAATAGGTTCAGGTACAAACATGGTCACAAGTACATTATCATTAGGAGGCGTATTAAAATATATTTTCGGATATATTTTTTCTTTGCTGCTTTATTTATTTAAAAAAATTCCCTACCAAGTTTGTGCTTGATTTACGGAATTAGAATATTTGTCTAATTTTTTTTTGTGGGGGTTTTCCAGCGTAAGGTAATGACATGGAAGGCAGGCAAACGCATAAACGTATTTTTCTAGTTAATATTTTAGTTTTACGAGCAAGAGTTTCTCGACCGAGCGGACGGCCCATTAGTAAAGTTGCATTTGTAGGATGCTTCAAGTCGTATATTTTAATATATTGCTGCTCACTGCTTTATATCGGCTTCCCAAAAATCCCCAGTCATAAAAATAAAGGTTATTTACAGATTTGGCCGTTTTTGTGATCGTAAAATGAGAATGGAGAAAGTAAACGGAAACAACAAACAAGAACTGTTCACCAGATAAGTGACCAATAGAAAATGTAATAAAAAACGAAAAAAGACAGAAAAACGAAAAATCCAAAATGGAAGTGGCCTTACCTTTTATAGATCGCATATTCTAGACACAAATATAAAAAAAAAACAAAAGATTTAAGGCAAAAGCGAGCAAAATATAGATATGAGTTCGTGGACTTTCAATCCGCTTTTTACTTGTTGTTACATTATGTAATGTAACCTCATGGTTTTAAATTTGAATTTGATTTTCGGTTTATTAGAAAACAAAGGGTATCGCAATCGTGATGGTGATTTCGTAAAGGAAATTAGCGAGTTTACAAGTCTAAACCGTCCTTACCAAACAAAGGCAAAAGGAAGTCGAGTGCTAATGTACTAACTAACTGATTTGTACGTAGATAAAGACAGAAACGAGGAAACCGCGCCGACAAGTGCGCTCTGTGTTTTGTAACGAACTGCAACTGATTATTCTCTTCATTCTATTCCATGCTTACTTATTACAAAGTAATTATACATTTGGATTTTAAACCAAATAGAATAGTATTTCAATTTAATTCTTATTTAATTTTTCAGGTCGAATACGTTACTTAGTATTTTATACCATATATTCAGTTATTTTTGACTTTGTATGCCATAAACGTTTATGGTGGTGTTAGGCAGAGAATCAGAGATGATATTTTAAATATTTACGTTGTTGTTAAACGCAAGCAAATTTTATTGGGACCATTAAATTTTTATATTAGCGTTCAAATTTTTAATCACACCAAACAACACGCTTTTAATGGAAATACATTTTTATATACAGCTTGAAGACTTTCATTTTAGCCAATAGTGAGGTTTCATGAAGAGCAATAAAGAAACGCACTATTTGTATTATTTATTATCAAATGCCTCATTGGTTATCAGACTAAGCAATAAGTTATTTACGAATTGATTATCTTTATCAATAGCTGACAGTTCACAT
This sequence comes from Serrognathus titanus, assembly GCA_039766575.1. Taxonomy (NCBI): domain Eukaryota; kingdom Metazoa; phylum Arthropoda; class Insecta; order Coleoptera; family Lucanidae; genus Serrognathus; species Serrognathus titanus. The sequence goes on from CM077914.1 coordinate 12,435,421, forward strand.
TTTATTTAAATTGACATTTTGAATTGCACTTGACAAAATTAAATTAAAACGCAGTATTTGTATTATTTATTATCAAATGCCTCACTGGTTATCAGACCAAGCAATAAGTTATTTACGAATTGATTATCTTTATCAATAGCTGACATTTTATTTAAATTGACATTTTGAATTGCACTTGACAGAATTAAATTAGAACGTCTTAGATGAAAGCAGCCAACCTTGGTACATAAAACATTAATTTTTACTTCTGGCAGCCCCATGACCAACTATATTTAAAACAGATTAAAAACGAGATAGTAAAATCAATTGCAGACCACGACTTAGCATCTAATTTGAGTTTGATGAAAATTAAATAAAAAGCGTGAATTTTTGGCAGAAGATCTATCTAATCGACCATCTGATAAAACAAACATGACTTGTCCAAGATAATCTAAATCTAAATCAATCAACGTGAAACGCAAACATTGTTTTCTTGACCCGTATAATACTTTTGTTTATTACGTGCTTTGGTAGATTTATAAATTTGTGCATCGAGAATGTACTTACGCCCGGAACAGCGAAATTAATTTTTTTACAGGTATTGAGAAGTGTACGTGTAAACCATCATTCTGCAACATAGATTTTGTTTTCCTTTGAACGTCACATAGAAAACGAAATTATAATAACGAACAAACCAAGAAGATTACGAGCGTGTTTCTTGATTATAATGTTTTAAATTCTGGTTGTCATCGTCATTTCTTTGTTATTAGTGAAGTCTATTATTATTAAAAAATCAGCGATAAACCGAATAAATAACATAAACAAAAGCGACTGATTAAAATGTATGAGAAGGGAAACGTGTATTATTGGCTGAAATGTTTATGACGGACACTTTACTTGTGCCAACCAATTTTATTTAGAATACAATTTAACCCTGATATGCCCAAAGTTCTTTTTAACTAATATTTTTAACTGTTTTTAGCAAGTATCTAGTCTAGAAACACATATAAGACACATTGAAAACTGCCACGCCTAGTTTACTTCTCTCGTGGCATCACCCAATGGTCAAGTCTGTCATAACGTACTTCTAGTTCTTTCTTCTGCGATGGATGTCCTTTTTGATATGTAAAATCTTTCTTGTTTTGAACTTAATAGACATTTGCAATACTCCTTCTGAAGGAAATTTAGTCCATTGCTCCTAATTTTTCGTGGATTTGCCAAGCATTGTGTACTGCCATATCCACACAATCACTGATGAGTGAAAGTACCATTCTTTCCTCATACAGCTGTTCGATACAAACTTATGTTTTGGTCTGAACTAACACTATTACTACATGTGGTTGTTCAACTTGGATAAACTTTCCTTTCTTTTTGAGAATATCCTTCACAGAATGTAAGGCATACACGTGTCATTATTTCCTGTAGGTTTTCATCAAAAAACAAACTGAAAAGTGACGCAGACGTTGATTCTACTCGATGATCAAAAACATCGTTGTTTTGTTCTAAGGCTTCTCGAACGTAATCAAGGAATTTTTGGTTTTGTTGGGCCGGTTTTTAATTTAAGCGTTTTTTTCACTTGAACTAGAGGAAGTTCATCTTCTGAATCCCAGTCGCTGCCTAAATTATATTTTGAGGACAGTTCAATCTCCCTTTGCATTTGTAATGCTGGCAGATTGTTTATGTCAAGATTATCTTCATCGTCGTCAGAATCCTCGTCAGCTAAGTTGCCATATGCATTGGCTGTTAGTAACAATATAATGTCATCGACTCACCCACTTACAAGCTCGCTCAAAACTCTCAAACCACTCTCCGGCAATAGTGATTCCTTCATAACTAACTCAGCCCACTTCGTTAGCAAACTCAAAAGTTTATCGATAACCTCTCAGGACATTCTCGTTAGTTTCGATGTCGAATGCCTATTTGCAAAAGTACCCATTCCGGACACAATCTCAATTATCCGTCAGTTACTCACTCAACACAACCTTACAGAAGATCTAGCCCAACTTACCGAATGCTGCCTCACATCCACTTACTTCCTCTTTCAAAATCAATTTTATAAACAAGTGTCGGGAGCAGCCATGGGTTCCTCCTTTCGCCCGTAGTAGCCAACATCTTCATGGAGGCCTTTGAGCAACAGGTTTTGAACTCCTTCAGCCTTAAGCCAAAATGTTGGTTCCGTTATGTTGACGACATCTTTGTAATTTGGCCACATGGTAGTGAATCGATGAAGACGTTCTTCGAATTTCTCAATTCCCAACATCGTAACATCAAATTCACTTTAGAACTTGAAACCAACGGACAACTGCCCTTCTTAGACGTGCTAGTAACACGCTTCTCTGACGGCAAAATTGGACATTCCGTATATCGCAAACCAACTCACACGGACCGCTATCTGAACGCCAACTCACATCACCATCCAGCCCAAAAACTCTCTGTCATAAATTCTCTAACTCACAGAGCCTTTTCACTTTCGGACTCTCCTTCCCTACAGTCCGAATTAGATCATCTAATCAAAGTACTTGTCAACAACAATTACAATCGCAAAGACATCCATAGATCTATATCCAAAAATTTTAATAATCCCCCAAAAATCCGAGAGCAGGACGATACGATCACACACGCTTTTCTGCCATACATCCACAGTGTCACAGATCGTATCGGCAAAATCCTTAGGCGGCATAAGATCAAACCTATCTTCACATCCACAAAGAAAATCTCGGACTGCCTGCCTTCTGCCAAAGACCGTATTCCGTTAGAAGCCCAAGGAGTCTACCGCATTCCCTGTGCTTGTGGACACGTGTATATCGGTGAAACTAAGCGATCAGTAAAAACTCGTGTCAAGGAGCACGAGCGTTGCACTAGATTGCGACAGATAACCGACTCCGCGTTAGCTGAACACAACTTAGAAACCGGACGTCAAATACTTTTCTTCACAGCAGCAGCAGCCACTACATCAGAAGCTACAGCCTCCAACGAAGCCCTGAAGAAATCCACGGCGAGATGGACGAAACGTTGGGAAGACGAAGAATTGACGCGGTTCCCAACCCGGAAACCAAGATTGTGAAAGTTAACAGCCACTAATGTTCGCAATGTCCTACATACAGCGTGTTTCCAAAATTCGTGCAGAGATTTAAACCTGTAATACATCATAAATGGAAACGATTGAACTTACATGTCCTTAACAAAATTTTTACACATTTCGAGAAAATCGCAGTTGAAAATGGGGCAAGAATTAATCGTACGTCTATGTCTTTGAGGTAGGTCAAGAAAAGGAATTTTTATTGCGACAAAAATACAAGTGCAATCGAGCAGTGACCTTTGCTGAAGCCGGAAGGCCGATTAAAGCATTTTTTCCTTCACGTCGCAATAGGTCGTCTCACAGCTGAGCGAAAAAATTTGCTTCATTTTTATGATTATTACACACAATCTATTGCTCCGCATCCTTTGGGATCAACAGTTTTGTGAAAAGTGGTCGAACGAGTTAAAGCTAAAATACCGCAATTTATGAACGGCGAGAGAACAGATATGCTACTCATGTACGGCGAAACTCGAGGAAATGCTGAAGAAGCACGGTGGTTTTATACAAACAAATTTCCGAATCGAGAACTTCCCAGTGCAAGAACACTTACAGCTAATGTGCAGCATTTACACCATTACGCAACGTTTCGACCGCAAGGTGTAAACCGAGGACGTAACCATAATGGAGTTATTCTGGAACTAGAACCAGAAATTTTGGACGTTGTTGCGGAAAATCCGGGAATAAGTGTACGTTGTTTGGCAGCCAGAATGGTTGTTTTAGCCATTGATGAGGCCATTTTTACTCGTGACGGCATTTTTAATACGCACAATACACATGTATGGTCAGATGAAAATCCTCACGCTGTACGTGAAGCTCATTCACAGCAGCGTTTCAGCGTCAATGTATGGACAGAAATTTTGGGTGATCAACTTGTAGGGCTTTTTATATTACCACCTCATTTAACAGGTGCTGCCTATTTACATTTTTTCGGATCACCGTTGACGATTTTTTGGTTGCATTACCGTTGAATGTGTTACGAAACACCAGGTTTATGCACGATGGCGCTCCGCCACACAATATTGTTCCAGTTAGAACCTGGCTTGATGCACATTTTCCAGGAAAATGAATTGGTCGAAACGGACCCATATAGTGGCCTGCCCGATCTCTTGATCTAAATCCGTGTGATTTTTTTTTTGTGGGGTCACCTGAAGCAAATAGTGTTTGTCGCCCCTATAAACGTATTAAATGAGTTGACAGTGAGTATTCTGACAGTGAGTATTCATAACGCCGCCGACAGTATTCGCGCTAATCCTGACATACTAATACGAATATAAGAATCGTTTCTTCGCCAAGCTCGCTGGTGTGTCGCTAATGATGGACGCCACTTCGAACAATTGTTACAAATATTTCTAAATGCAGATAGGGAACGTTTGTTTGAATGTGATTCTCCACACAGATGATATTTGGTGAGTGTGCTTTGTGTATTAGTCATTCCCTCGATGTTTACTGCCTACGATCAGCGAAGCAGGTTGCAGGGACGGATACAGGAATATTCTTTTTGTTATACGAATTTTTGTTTGTATTTTCCGTGCTTTGTGCTGTCAGGGTACTGCGGTTAAAATGTCTACACTTATTTTGGAAACACCCTGCATAGGCCGGTAACTTAGAACTTCAAAAACAAAAAAAAAAAACTAAATATAATTAACAGCTACAATGAACGTAAGGTACACTTTACATCCATTATATAAACAAAGATGCAACCAATAAAAATTTTCAGGCAGATACTGTAGAAAAAATAACTTGTATTGTAAATCGAACGCCATATTTCGCCATCTTCAAAAAAGTTGAAGCAAACAAAACACCCACTCTAAATATTTGAACTTGTAATTGCACTAACGTCCGTCAGTAGTGAGATACACTTGATGATGAACGAGTACATATATCACCTCTGTCTAGTTCAGACAGGCAAGTTCAGGCTTGTTCGTGGTGCACTACGTACCATATAGGTCATTGGGAATATCTGGGTTAATTTAAAATTAAAGGAATTTTTAACATGGAGCTTCGAATTGTTTACGTGTTATAGTGATTTATTTGTTTACTGTCAAACCAGGTGTTCAATGTGGGCCGGGCCGTTGTTCTTCTTATTTTAAGCAATTTGTGCTTAAATAATAATTTAACTTCAGGTGATTTGTATATATATTTTGAAGTATTTCAACTGATCACGTCAATTTCGTTTAAAAGTCAAGTTCACGCCCGATGCCGCGCCATAACAATCATAAAATTATAAAGCTCTATTAAGACTACTATTTTCTCTTTCTTATCCAGTCACGTATTGTCATTTTGGGGATAGTTTTTCATTCTTTTTTTTTTCTAAAATACTATAAAATACATAAAATTCTTCTAACAAATTCTGTGATATCTATTCTTCACTATTTTTCTGGGTATGTATAAGTTTTTTCTTATCTTCTTATCCCTCGTATTATCCTTGCTTTGCAAAAAATGATGTGCTCGATTCAAATTGATGGTAATTTCACTGTTTTCAATGTTGCATTTCTTGTTTATGTTATTCAGTTTTGTGAATAAATAAACCGACCAAAATAGCCAGCCGTGCCCCTGCTTAACTGCGAGAAAAAAACAAGTGGTTTGAAAATAAATCGGCGTGTGGGATGTGTTACGAAACGAGCAAAAATTAGATGAATTCGCAAGGCCACACATTTGCTGCAATATCGCATTTTGTTGCAAAATATTTAATTAAAAAAAATGTAACATAATGTTAGTGTAATGCGCAGGTAAATTACCTCAAAATAAATTGAATTCTTAATACTCAAATTTGGGGATTTGAGGTTTTTTGAAGCCTTGGAAGCCTTTCCCATGGTTCGATGAGATTTCATTGTAATCAGGACTTTGCGGAAGAACATGAAATTTTTCTGCTATCACAATATTTTGAGTTCGACTAAATTTCGTAAGCCTACTAATTGTTCACGCGTTTAAATACCAATTGTAATCAAATATGCTCGTTCTGGAGCACCACGTGCATGTGATTGAGTAATTTATCTTAACTACGTATGGCGTGCGTCAGGCTAAATTGTTCAATGACACGTTTGACGCCAAATTTACTTATACCATCGGGTCTGCATCGCAGACAATAACTAATGACTGTAATTAAATTGTCGGTTTGTGTTTCGCAATTACTTATTCAATAATAATTTATAATCGTAACACGAAAAAAGTGACCTACATGTTGTAAATATGTTATTCACTGATTAGTTGAATATTTACTGTAAAATTGATATTGAAAGAATCTCTTATACAAAAACAAGAATAAATTTGGAAACCTTACGACCGACCAGGCAGTTTCAGTGGCATAAAGTGGCAAGTACAGTCAAAAATTTGATGGAATCAAAAATATTTTCTTGGGTGTGTTGGTTGAACTGTTCAAGATTACATTTTTTCTTTGCTAGGGATCATGATGTATGAAGAAGTTTCGTAGCGTCATATTTAAGAAATGTGATTTGGGGTTGTATGCTGAAAGCCCATCCTAGGCCAGGAGAGCGACAAGTTGGGGGGAGGGCTGTTTGAAATTAGCTTCGAGGGTGCGTGCTCTTGACTCTAATTCTCCTCCCCCTTTTTGAATTGGGTAAACCACTTCTCTATTATTCGAACACCATCAGACCCCCCCAAACCTTTTGGTTCTTTGATGGTTTGCCGGGCTATCTTCAGTTTATGGCCGCGAACGGATTCTGTCTTTATTGTGGCATCGTTCATATATGTACTTCTCAAACCACTTGCCTGTACCATCATGCCATTTCCGCAAAGCCAGGTTTATGGATTCTTCTTCTTTTCACAGTTCTCACCTAATTTTAGTTCATACACAACCTCCATCGACTCTTGTCTTCAGACGAAAGGGAGCATTTAAATGCGCCCCAGGGAAAACTGACAACTCCAAATTTATCACATCCAATTGAAGCCTCCGACGTTCGAACATTCGATTGGTTCCTGTTGTTGACCAAAAAGTAATCCAGCTTGCAATGATACTACAAATAAAATTGAGTATAATGTGGGTTCATTTAATGGCTCGACTAGTTTTGCAGTTTGAAGCGATATATCCAAATGATTTTGAAATGTCAGTAATTCCTTTTTGAAATCGTCAAGGTTGGCATCTTTACAGAGGAGTTTGAGAAGTGACTTAGCACATGCCTGACGATATTTTCTCTTCAGTTGACAATTGTCATTGTTGTGGAAGTAATCTATCAACTTCATTTACGTTTACTGTCAACGTCAGTTATGCAGACAGGTTTTTCGTCGGTTGTAGGAATTCCTTTACCATCAGGAGACGATGTGCCTGACACAACAAAAAATTGACGGCAGTTGTTCCATTATCTTCAACAGCAGATCCTTCGGCCAACTGCATAAAGGGTTCCAATTCCAAGTCGGTTGTTACTATACACTGTATATGCTCTACGATGTAGGATCCTGAAACATTATTTTCATGCCAACGTTATCCTGACTTCTTCCAATAGTTCTCCAGGACATTTGAATGAAGTTCACTTTGCTGTGTTGCTTCCAAAAATCTGACAAACGCATAGGGATTATAGATTTCTTGTCCATTCAAATCATAGTGTTTATTATACTTAAGAAACGCTGCAACTCGAGATCCTTCACTCACATTTCATCTCTCAAACAGGACAGCGACCTTGTCCTTAAAGAAGCCGTTAAAATTTGCAGATAAATGATTGGTTCCCAACCGGTATCTTTTCAGATTACCAATTGTGCTGGAAATGATTCATAAATTTATCTCACAAAAATATAAATGAATATGGATACGAAAGAAGATATTATTTTCTCTTGAAGTCTCATCTTTTTATTAAAATGTTACTAATTTGATCTCCGCAAGGATATCTACGTGTATCCGTCCAGCTTAAAACTGTTGATGTCGTAACGATGCCAAAGGCTTATTTACTTTTTTAAGGCTTCTCGGACACGATAATACCTTTTTAATTAACACTGCGCGCTTTAATTGGATTCGCATGTCTTCTGGGGTTCGAGGTAACAAGTAGCTTCGGTCGGAATGAAAGCGAATGCTTCCAGCCTTTCGGATATATAATTAAGGCGACTGTCACACTGTAAATCAATAATCTGGAAACGGAACGAAGGCCCCGGCATTAGACTTCACAAATTACACTCCTCGCCAACATATCTCATTACCGACGACGAATTTTCAAAGTTCAAGGAAAACACATTTTACGTCCAATTAATTTGAAAATTTCATGTCACGGCGGAAAAACTTCTTTTTAAATTGATTTTCCGAATTAATTAGGGTGCAGGGGGAAAAAAGTGAATATGGGCGGCATCTATTCAGTTGGCGTCTTTCAAAAGATACCGAAGTGAACAAAAAAACAAGTTTTCTTTGTGCCTTTTAATACTGTTGAAGACCTAAATTGTTGATGGCCTTATGAATTTTTTGAACATTCCCAAACTACAAAATTAGTGTTTGTCAAGGAACATCACCAGCACCCTCATAGAATCACGCACACTCTGCTCATCTATGATTTAAGATAGGCGATTAATTTTTATGGATTTTCCAGCATCCCTACGCGTGTATAACCAACAATTTCGATGTATCATGATAAATGTCCATTTCGCTTTCCGAAGTCGTCGGATATTCTCGCGAAACTTTTGATGGTGATAGTTGTGTTACTGTTATGGTCTTGTAAAGTGGTTCGGTTATAAGCATCGCCTGGGGAGACGGAAGCATCCCGACGCGCAGATTTCGGTATCAAAATACACTTGCACGAAATTTAGTCCGCTCATAAAGGGACATGCATCCAGACCGCCTACTGAATTAAATGGATATCTTCTGGATGGCGCACGGCATTTCGAGGCTTTCATAGTGATATTTCACGGATTTTATTGGATTTAGACGGCGCATAGAAATCAGGAAGGAGGATGTCGTCGGAAAGTTGACGGAAATTCCTTATAGCCAAGCGGAATATAAATGCCAGGCTACATTCTTCGATGTTCCTATTGAAACTTACATAATAATAAAATCCATATCGGCGGTGGTGATCGACGTCGTCTTCCGTTAAATTTTAAAATTGGACCGGGGCTTATTTACAGGAAATATTTCAGCGGGCTCTTGCGTTTTTCGTCGTGGGAGTGTTAATAAAACGGTCTGGCAGAAAGCCATGCGAAGTCAGAACTGCGAGCTCGTACTAAAATTACGCACTTGAGGTATATTTTTAGTCGCTGTTGTAATTTTGGATTCCTCTTGCACATTAATTAATAACAGTTTACGTAAAACGGTTTAATTTTAATAAAACAGAATCATTTGATATTTTCCTGTGTAACTGTGGTTTGATTACCCAAAACGAATATTATGTATTTGTTAGTTACTTATTTTTTTGCTTTTTATATGCGTTGATAACAAATTTTGGATTTCAGAAATGTTTCCGTATTTCTAGACCAAAATATATTTAAAATTACTTAATCGCAGTCTAAATTTCAAAAATTGCGTAAATTTTATATTATGCCAAGAAGATTATTGAATTCTAGCCAATTATATGTAGGTTTCACATTACTGACTGTACAAATATTTATATTTTCGTTATTTTTCGCTGTTTGATTGAACAAAAGGAGCGGATTTCTAAAAAAAAATTGTGTTGACAGAGATTTGAAAAAAAATAAGTTATTTATGTCCAGGGCAGCAAAATGACACTTTGTGAAACGAGTTCGATAAAGACACTTTACTGCCGTGGTGCATTCAACGCTTTTTCGGCTACCCCTTACCAGAGTCAATCATTTGAAGTGTTCAAAACCTGCAGATTTGCATCTCTATTTACAACTTCGTAAATTTTTGTATGATGTATTTATTTCATTTACCTTATAATACGTTTTAAACGACACTGGTGTGTCGATGAAACCAAGAAGTGCAATGCGAACGCAAAAATATTGTTATTTTTTTTAATTAATTGGAATGACAAATTATTTGACATTTAAATGGATTCGGCGACGCTTTTTACAAATTAAATGAAAGTAATTAAAAATAATTCCTAATTGATCAAAAATAGTATTACTGAAAAATAATCAAATATAAAATAATGTACAGATAAATATTAATATTTATGAGAATTGATTAATGAGGCTGAGCTTGGTCATAGCCTGCCTAGGCAGGTAAAGTACCGCTTTCTCTCCATGAATGCTATGAATGTGTATGACGAAATTGTGTAGGGTGTTTCATTATCGATGGTATTCTACAAGTACCCCCATTAATAATAGAAATAGAAAAAAACCGACCACGCAATACTGGGTCAATTTTTTATGCTAATTTGAATGGTTATTTAAAAATTTGCTATTTCTTAACGTTTTCGGGGTACAGTTGAAAAAGGAAAAATTCATCAAAACTTCAAGTGCAAATAACTTTTTTTATTTTTGAAGATATCATAAAATGATAAGCACACTTTTATTCGACTTCTAACGCAGATCATGATTATTCAATTAAATAACTTAAAAATTTCATAATAGCTGAGGTTCTAACCCAACTCTGGAAGTCATAGTTGGCTTTGACATCATTCAAAAAAGTATTTTCGCACTTTTCAAATATATGTAGTTTATTGGTATTAGTTTTTAAAATAAGGACAATACATTTATTTACGTTAAATTTAGTAAAATTTGAATGCTGAATTTTCTTGTCTGTAACACTGTAGATTTTAAATAATTTTTTATAACTTTAAGTTTAGAAAATGAACGTTCACCTGATGCCATTGACACAGGAAGAGTAAGAAGAATTCTTAAAGAAATCTTTAAATTGGGAAAGGTTAAATTATTTTCAAAGATGTATGATAATAAGTTGTAAGGATTTTTAAATTCATTTGACAGCGAAAACATTTTAAGCGCTTTTATTTCATTAAAAAAATCATTGCCGTCAATGTTAGATTCATTTTTGGCTTCGTCGGTTAAAGTTTTGCAATGATTTAAAAGCTCATGCCCAGACAAATCGAGAATATTACGAAAGAATCCAAAAACATCATTGAAACTCGACATTAACTCAAATCTGTCTTGCAAGGAGATTTGGTCAATGATTCTGTTAAAAAAATTATTTTAAAGTTTCGTTTTGGATCCACAATTGGTTCATCGGGATGTTCATAAGTTCAAAAGTTTTGGTCGCATTTTTCTACGAATATTTTGAAGGATGGAAAAGTAGTTTCTACATCTACATTTAAAGCTACTTCTGCCGTTTTAGTTAGAATTTCCTTAAAATTATTATCATTACGATAATTTTTAAATTACTCAGTTACCCAAATAATCTAACGAAGTAGTTAGTAGCTGGATTTTGTAACATTTTGCTTAAAACGTTAATTTTCAACGAAACGTCGCCGTCGTACCAAGAAATGACAGAAGTTATAAATTTAAGATTTTGAATGTCGCAATTTAAAGAAGAATCTACCGAAATTTATAAAAGGACGTTACTTATCAATTCCAAATGAAGCCTTAAAGGTTTTATCGCGTCAATTCTACTTGACCATCTAGTTTCGCTTAAAGACTTTAGGTTTAAGTCGGGTAAATGTTTTTTTTTTATAACTTCCCATCTTTTTGTAGAAGCCGAAAAGACGACATATTAAAAAAAGTAACTGTTTCATGCGAAATTCTTGCTGCGTCATTTATGACTAAATTCAGGCTCTGTGCAAAACATGGTACAAATAATGCTCTAGGATTAATATCACGACTAGCAAACCATTGTGTTTTCCGCGCATATTCGCTCCGTTATCGTATCCCTGACCACGCATGTCATGAAAGTTTATGTTTAAATTTTGAAACAAACCAAACACAAATTTGCACAAATCCTCCCTAGTCGAATTTGTTATTGGATAAAAGGCAATAAAACTTTCTTTTAAATTAGTGTTATTATTTAATGTAATATATCTGAAAACAACACTTATTTGTTCAGTATGACTTGCACCTGGCGTAGAATCCAAAATTACTGAAAAATATTTTGAACTGCGCATCATCTCTAAAATTGAGTGTTTACTTTAGAAGAAAGATAGTGAATCTATGAGCTCATTTTGAATTTGGCTTCCTAAATAATGTGGTATCCTTTCTAAGTGTGTTTGAGACTTTTCAATACGATTAACATGCTCTCGCATAACTAGATCAAATGTGGAAATCACCTCAATTGCTTTTAGGAAATTGCCATTGTCGTGAGTATAAAGTGTTAGAAGAATCTTGAAACCCAAGGCATTGTCTAGATAAATATTTAATTACTGCAACAATTCTTCCTAAAACATCATACCAATATTTTTTTCTATTTTTAAAAGTCGTAAATCATTAACGGTTGTGTTTGATTTTTACATTTTATTTAAGTAGACCCAAGTGTTGATACAAGTATTATGTGAGATACTAGTTACATGACGTTTTAAAGCCAAAGATAGATGTTGTCAGTCGGAGAATCCTTTTGAATTAGAAAAATTATTTGAAGTTACCCAAAAATTTTGCAACAGAAACAAAATATTGAGTTTTTAATTTCGAATAAATAAGCCATTCTCTTACTGTTTGTTCCCCATTGGAAAGTTGCCGGACAAAATATTTATTGAAAAATTTTCTTCCATTTTCGTTAACAGGAAAATTATGTTCATTTAACTGTACAGGTCCATGTTCCATCAGAATTCTTGAAATTTCATTCATTATTAAGTAAGGCCATAAGCCCGGATCATCAGAAATCACCATATTCTGCCCTTACCATTCATTTATTTCAGTTTTAGTTTGAGCCACAATCAGAATCGGAATTTTTAAAGATGGGTGAATTGTTTGATATTGCTGATCCTTTCTCCTTTTCAAAATATCCTTTGGATTGTAATGACGACTGCGACGTTGACACGGATCGTGATATCGCATCGGCATCGACGACAAAATTTTGTGTACTATTATTAATTGTTGCATTTATGGTATTTTCAAATGTTTCGTCCTGATTTTCCAAAACTCCGTTCAAACTATTAGCTATTTTTTTCTCTTTCTTGTTGCTTAATTTTTTTGTTGTCGAAATTTTACACTAGAAAGGTTTTTTTCTTTTTCGAGAATCCTGAAATGAAACTCAAACCAAAAATTAATTGACTGTGACATAAGTGTTCAGTTTTTTTTTTTAATTATTCCAATTAATTTAATATTTTAAATTTTCTATATAAGAAATTATAACAAGTGCAAAAAAATAAAAATCGAAATTGCTCAACAAAAAAAAAAAACGCCAAGTTGGTTGAATTTACTTTCTATGTTGTTTTAATTCAAACTATTCCAAAGTTAAAAAAAATAATAATGAATCTAAGAATACTTAATAGTTTATTTAAATTAAAATTATCGGTAATTCACATAAAAGCAACTTCACTAGCACAAGTTAAAAAAGAATTTGTTGCATCAAACTTAGCGTTGAATTTCAGTACACAACGGTATGTAGGTACTAACGAAATATCAATTTCAATTTAATGCAATGGCTTTTATAGTCTTGCATTTTTACAAGAATCATAGGAAAATTCAACATAAAAGTGACCGACGCGTTGCGACACAAGTTGACAAGTTTCTTGCTTTGAATCAAAAAGAAATAAAATTGTTTCGAAAGTTTAATATAATTTTTTTATGCATATAAAAGTAATAAATTATTACAATTTTCGTTGAATACAGTTAATTTTTTTGTCGGAAAAAAATACAATGGCTAAGAGGGTATTTGGATATGCCGCTTTGCACACATGCTTGTGGGAGCCCCGCTATTACGTCGCAATTGCGAATAACCTAGGAGAGGACGGTTGGTTTGCGCAGTGTAAGTCTCAAGCTGACATTAACGACATTATCCTAATCAACGAGCAGCATTGGGAAGACACCATCAAAATGCTCCGAATGATCGTGATAACCAAAATGAAGGATGAGAAACAAAAGAGAGGCTCAGAGGCAGCTAATGATCTCAACCAACCTGGAAAAGACAACCCCGCTTAAAACTAACATAGATAATTACCACCTTGACAGTGCGCAATAACGGTAGATTTCAGAAATTAGCAGCTAAAACAAAGGATAAGGAGTTTAGTTGGTAGGCGCTTGTGTCAAGGACTTAAGAGGTGGACGATAATTATACTTGGAAGTCTCGAGCTACGCTTCTGCTGGCGAGGCCCCAAATAGGACCGAAATAGCTGTACAGAAGATGCTCGAGGAATCCACTGCGATCAAAACCGATTTGCAACAAAATTTTAAAAACTTTCAATCTACTTTGATAGCACGCTTGACCACCTTATTTACAAACTTAACCTTACAATATGACACTTATCGCGTCACTCGATTTATCAACCTAAAACCTAAAAAAACAGCAAACCTAGAGGGAGCCTGAAAGCTAAAATCGCGTTTTTTTCGCAACCTAGAACTAAATTCTCTTTTTTTTTTCTGCTAGAACGGGAGTTTCTCGCATGTCTAGCAACAGTGCTTCGGATGTATTACCACATCTTTGTCACTCATTTTGTTTTACTTATTTCGCATTTCTATTATATCTTTTAAGAAGACTTGTTTTTTATCTTATTTCCACAACGAGCGTACCATTTACAACTCCTGTATGTATTTATTTGTTATGTAAACCATACTTGATTCACTTCTTTATAATTGTGAAAGCAAAGGCTCATTTATAGGGATGAGACTGCAACCTATTCCAAAGTGAAACCGAAGTGTAGTTTTTGAACGCAACCCGGACATTGTTGAATTTTGAATGGCGGTAAATTCAAACTTTCTTCAATCATTAAAAATAAATTTTTATTTGAATTGTTTTATTTAAATTTGACAAAACATTTATTTGTTTGTTTGACGCTGCTTTTGACGATTCTGGTCCACAAAGTAAATTTTGTTTAAATTTTTTAATTGATTTTTTTAGTAATAATATAATAGTTAAAAAAAATATGATTGTTTGAAGTGCTAATAGCTTTCTGATTTTAAATTCAAATTAAAAATTGATATTATTGTAGTAATGGCATTGTAAGAAATATAATTCCTTTAAACGTAGTTTAACTAATGTTCTAACTAACTTTAATTAAAATTGCCATTAAAGCGTTTTAAATTTCGCACAGAAAATTTTTTTTAACGCTTATTTAATATAAGAAGTAAATATTAAATTAATTATTCACATTATAAATGTGTTTCTTTCAGTTTATGCTTAAAGGCTTTTAGTTTTACATTGGCGTACCTTTTAGTTATCAATTAATTTTAAATTTTGCTAATTTCTACTGAAAGCATCTCATACTTGCTAATTAATAACTTAGCTGAAATAAATCGATTTAGCTTTTGCATTTTCATATTAACCCAACTAAAAAGGTCCATTATCCCAAATAAACTCTTCAATTTTCGTTTCTACTTCAAACAGGAACTATTTTTTTCTTTGTTCATGGTGGCTTAACAAATAATTTGAAATTAATTGTCGATTGACGACACCATTGACGTATTCACTTATTTTGTTTAATTAAAAGTAATTAATTTATCTTCCTAATGTAATTAGCGCAATTTGTTTCAAACCTCGTTCTTACGTAAGCACTGAATCATTCTCGAAATTTTCGATGCACGAGTTTACTCACCGGAAGTTATGTATGTATCAAAAAAATTGCAAATTATATATAAACGCAAACCCAATAACCGTAATTCACATCGCCTTCTCCCAGCATAACCCCAAATTTATTACAAAATGCAAGAGCAAACGGTCAACGTAAACCTCTCTCCAGGAATATTTGCCCCACGTAATCCGTTCTGAGGATGGAAATGCAGCATTGCGAAACGAACGGGGATGTTCGCGTGTGCGAAATCGTGTTGCAAACTAACGAGTTTAGAGGGTTGTAACTAAAACGAGAGGGTCGCAGAAGTCGAGAGAGAGACGCTTATATGGGGTCCATGCATACGAATTGGTCGTAATATGGGAATATATTTCCAATATTACCGCACTGTCTTACCTTCCGATAACACGCGGCCTGCAAGGGTATATTTCATGTAGGTAAAAACGGATGTGATTTCCCATTGTCTATTCTGAAACCGCAGCTTTTGTGCTATGTTTTGAGCTTTAATACCGTAATCTTGCTGTGGATTTTAACTTTTTCGTTTATTTTTGGTTTTGGGGCTACGTCGTTTTACTGTCGGTCGAAATTTCGGTCGGTTTATTCGTTGTTCGAGTTTACTATCTTGTGGGGTGGGTTTTGCTTGCTTTAAATTGAATGCTGAGTGCGATTAGCATAACGCTGCTAATGTATTTCATAAATGAATATGTATTATTAACTGAAACACAGAGTAAAACCTGTTGTTATAGAAATAACAACCAGGAAATAAGGAGCAGTATGAGATGAAATGTGAAAGCAAATCTCGAAAAAAATAACACATATCAAGTACCACTTCTTATTATCCCTTCAAGGACTAAAATATTAAGTCACTTCCTCCGCATCACATTTTCCTATACTTTGTTAATATTTTCTTTTATATGATTATTTCGCTGTGCCTTTCTTGATCTACTTTTTTACGTTTTCTGTTTCATCCTGCATTTAATATCCGTTTGGGGAGTTCTAGTTTATCCTTAAGACATGACTATGCTGTTCAATAAGTAGGTACTTTATTTTTGCTGCATTCTTTTGGTATGTTATAATCCATCCAGAGGACGAGATTCATTTGCTATGAAGTTAGGTTATCATTGTCGTATTCTATAGAAATCATAATTGCGTCTCTTCTTCGATTTTTCTTTTTTCCTCCAGAAACAGTGCTATATCGGATGGTTTTAATAAGAAGCTATAACAAGCTGTGAAGTATACCACCATAAATAGCATCCTAATATGTTCTTCACTAAAAGTGACTAGTTTTCGAAAAAAATGCGGTTGAAACGTCACTGAATGAAAACTCATGCTTTCCACACATGTTTCTAATTGTATGTCTCAGAATACGACCTGTACATGAGTTCGTCCGATCGTCTAGCGTATTAATTAAAATAAAAAATTTCTCAGCGATGAATTGCATGTAAAATGAAGCGTTTAACATTTTCGGAAGAAACCGATATGTTTCAGCGAATCACATTTACATGAAATGTTGATCGTCGCATCCTGGGGCAATTTCCAAATATTTCGAGCGTAAACCACGCAACGCTTTTTGCCAGAGACAGAACGTATTTCTACTTTCGATGAATCAAATACACAACAGAAAAATTGGATTCCATGATTTCGCATACCCAGAACATTCATAAAATTTAAGTTAACAAATAAAGTAACAATTATGCCTACCTCCTATGTCTGTCGTTTTTCAAGTTTCAGTGAAACAGTCGGTATACGAAACTGCTATCGCGATTTCGTAATTGTGGCGAACTTGAGCAATGCACTGGAATGAGAACCGCAAACGTCTTCGGATTTCCTGTGTGATAAAGACGTGCTCAGCAAGAGGAAACCTGACGCAATCTACGCATACCGATTTGCTGTGAATTTAAGGAAACGGCGTCAATGAACGAGGGTCACGCACACAGCATTATTATTACTACTTTTAGGGTCACGGTTCCTTGTATTGCGACATCAAATATATAAACGGCGCGGTCAAAATATGTTCAAATATATTTCTGATAAGAGCACATTGTATCAAATGCTGTAGGTAGCTTACTTTGATAATAGAATGTAGTTAATATGTATTGATCTGCACTAAGAGAATCAATCATGCCATTTCACAAAATTACAGGACTGGAATCTCCTTAAGTGCGATTAATTATTTAGTGTGTTCTGCAGTAAGCTCGCGATTTTTTTGTTAATACACGGCTTGCAGAATCTGCTCGACCTTCGAGATTCGCGCATATTACAAAACAGCTGATTGTAAAAACTACTGCACCGATGTGACGATAAACGATAAAAGATAAAATTGCCGTTTCGTTATTTAGGGTATAATTTTCAACTGCAATTTTTTTCGAAAACTACAGAGCCGAACAAAATGATTTTCATCCATGTAAAATACGAAGTACCACTCTTTTCTTTTTTTGTTTCACTTTGTATTAACTTTTAGTTAATGACGTATTAGCTCAAACGTTATCATATTTAGTGATATTAAAGGTTTCAAGTTTGTCACAACTTTTAAAGCCACCGGATGTAACGAAAAGAAAATTGTCTTTTTACAAATATAATGTTGACACCGTTGTCAAGATGCATACACAAAATCCTAATAAAAAAATGTATACACATCCAACTGAATAGGTGCTGAACACTGAAAGTTGTGAACATTACTTACGTGAACTTCTGATGCTCTTTGGAGGAGATAGATTTATCCATTTATATTCTGTTGTTTGTTCTAAACTGTTTTTGTTTTTTCATAAGAATTTTACATCGTTTCTATATTCATTTATTCAATTTCAGATGATGTACTTCTATTGTATTGATGCAGCTGAGCGACTAGGAAATTGTCCCCTGAACGAGTCAGAAAATTTAGCTTTTCATTGAACATTGAACGGAAGTAGATATGAGACAAAATTCAAAATTAAATACGTGCTACTGCTTTTTGTCGTCAAGACAAAGAAATAAATACATTGGAGTTAACGTGGTAAAGACAAAGATCAATTCACATAAAAAAATGTGGGGATAGGCGACGCGCGAGTCGACTGCACTCTGATGCAGTTATTAACACGCTTAATACAATACTTTTCTCTTTTCTCCTGACCATCATGTAAACTCCTGTACATCACAAATCGCTTTCCAGATTGCAAGCTTTAAGTTTTTATGTCGTATATACTACTTATATGTGGCTCTTGAAATTAAAATCAATTTCAAAATTGGCTTGAATGTTGTAGACAAATACATGATTATAATTGAAACTGTCGTCGTGTTATTCTTTTTCCAAAATTTTTATAAAAGAATATAATTATTCTAAAACATTTATATCCTTTCATTTGCATTGCCGTAATTCAAAACCTTCAAAGATAGCATTATCAAAAAAAATCACCAATCTTACTACGAGCAAAAGTTAGTCCAAAGGACGCAGCGGGTGGGTGAGGTCAGGGAGGTTTGGAAAGAAATTCCTTTGACAAAATAATTCCTCGACATGCTTAAATGTGGATGAAAAACACCTAATTCTCGGGCAAAAGTTAATTCAATGAAGGTATATAAAAGATGCAACCATAAGGTGGTGGTCAGGGTGGTTTGGATGGGGTTCACATGCGACGACGAGCGAAATTTCACATTGAAAATTGACAATGGCATGTTTTAGGTTCAGATTCTTTAAAAGAGAGTTAGTTCCCATGGGAAAAGAATGTCTTTTTCCTTTGGGAAAATAAAACTCCTTGATTTTAATCAGATTCAATTCAGTATTACAAAATGATAAGCTATAAGCATAAAATACACGCAGCTCTAAAAAAAGAAATCAAAGACTAACGCTAGCTGATTTACAGGAAACTGTAAAATTGCTAAAACTTTTGCAATTAGTTACTAGATGGCGCTGTGCACGTGCAAGCAAAAATTTAATCCCGACGCATTCACCAATTTAGAGTTTTGCATCAAATTTCTAATCTTGGTGGTAGGTTTAAGAATCTCTTTTGATAAAATAATAATAAATTCCTCGACATTGCTGAAGTATTAAAGAAAAATTACCTGTCAACAGATGGCGTACCTAAGGCTCTCGGGCGAAAGTTAATCCATTGAAGATATATAAAGGATGCAGGCGTAGGGTGGTCGTCGGGGTGGTTTGGATAAGGTTCACAGGCGAAGGTAAACGAAATTCCACATTCAGAATTGACAATGGCATTAGATTTTAAGTTGAGATTCTTTAATAAAGAGAGTTAGGGGGAAGAAAGTGCCCTTGGGAAAAGACATTCCTTTGGGAAAACAAAATTGTTTGATTTTAATGAGATTTCATACAGTATTAAAAAAATTCTCACCGACACTTAGCTACTTGCTAAGACTTTTGCAATTAGTTACTAGATGGCGCTGAGCACGTGCAAGCAAAAAATTAATCCCGGTACAGCAACCAATTTACAAATTTGCATAATTTTGAAATAAAATTGTAATCTTGGCCCTTTTTTCAAATTAATTATAAATTCCTCGACATTTCTGAAGTATGAATAAAAACTTTATCAACCTAAACCTCTCGGGCGAAAGTTAATCCAATGAAGGTATATAAAGTATCCAGTCGTAGGGTGGTGGTCGGGGTGGTTTGGATGAGGTGGACAAACGAGGGCGACAAAATTTCACAATCAAAATCGACAATGGCGTAAAGTTTTAGGTTCAGATTCTTTAATAAAGAGAGTTAGGGGAAGGAAGTTCCTCTAGGGAAAGAAATCCATTTGGGAAAATAAAAATCTTTGATTTTAATGAGATGCAGGTTCACTCAATATTACGAAGTTCTCACTTACACTTAGCTACTTTACAGGAAACTGTAAAATTGCTAAGACTTTTGCTGTTAGTTACTAGATGGTGCTGTGTACGTGCAAGCAAAAGTTAATCTCGGCGCATCCACCGATTTAGAAATTCGCATAGTTTTGGAATCAAATTTGTAATCTTGGCCGTTGGTTTCTCTTTTCTTAAATTAATTATAAATTCCTTGACTTTGCTTAAGTACGAATAAAAAATTTCATATCAAAGATTTATCAACACTAGATGGCGCACCTAAACCTCTCGGACGAAAGTTAATCCATTGAAGGTATATAAAGGATCCAGCCGTAGCCGTGATCGGGGTGGGTTGGATGGGGTGGACATGCGAGGGCGACAAAATTTCACAATCAAAATCCGACAATGGCATAAAGTTTTAGGTTCAAATTCTTCAATAAAGAGATGAAGGAAGTGCCCCTGGGGAAAAATATTCCTTTGGGAATCTAAAAATCTTTGGTTTTAATGAGATTCCATACAGTATTAAAAAATCCTCACCGACACTTAGCTACTTTACAGGAAACTGTAAAATTGCTAAGACTTTTGCAATCAGTTACTAGATGGCGCTGTGCACGTGCAAGCAAAAATTAATCCCGGCGCATCCACCAATTTAGAAATTCGCATAGTTTTGGAATAAAATCTGTAATATTGGCTGTAGGTTTCTCTTTTCTCAAATTAATTGTAAATTCCTCGGCATTGCTGAAGTATGCATAAAAAATGTATCAAAACACTAGATGGCGCACCTATACCTCTCGGGCGAAAGTTATTCCAATGAAGGTACATAAAGGATCCAACCAAAGGGTGGCGGTTGAGGTGGTTTGGATGGGGTGGACAAGCGAGGGCGACAAAATTTCAGTCTAAATCGACAATGGCGTAGTAAAGTTTTAGGTTCAGATTCTTTAATAAAGAGAGTTAGGGGAAAGAGATCCCTTTGTGAAAATAAAAATCTTTGATTTTAATGAGATGCAAGTTCATCCAATATTACGAAATTCTCACTTACACTTAGCTAATTTACAGGAAACTGTAAAATTGCTAACACTTTTGCAATTAGTGTACATGGCGCGTGTACATGCAAGCAAAAATTAATCTCGGCGCATCCACCAATTTAGAAATTCGCATAGTTTTGGAATAAAATTTGTAATCTTGGCCGTAGGTTTCTCTTTTCTCAAATTAATTATAAATTACT
The DNA here is from genome assembly GCA_039766575.1 of Serrognathus titanus. NCBI lineage: Eukaryota > Metazoa > Arthropoda > Insecta > Coleoptera > Lucanidae > Serrognathus > Serrognathus titanus. Next base: position 12,456,971 of record CM077914.1, read on the forward strand.
CGACATTGCTTAAGTATGAATAAAAAATTTCATATCAAAAATTTATCAACATTAGATGGCGCACCTAAACCTCTCGGGCTATATAAAGGATCCAGTCGTAGGGTGGTGGGACATGCGAGAGCGAGAAAATTTTACAATCAAAATCGACAATGGCGTAAAGTTTTAGGTTCAGATTCTTTAACAGAGAAAGTTAGTGGAAGGAAGTTTCCCTGGGGAAGGAAATCCCTTTGGGAAAACAAAAATCTTCGATCTTACAAAATTCTTACTAACACAATTAGCTACTTTACAGGAAACTGTAAAATTGCTAAGACTTTTGCTATTAACTACTGGATGGCGCTGTGTACATGCAAGCAAAAATTTTATCCTGGCGCATCCACCAATTATGAATTGATAAGCAATTCTTTCCGAGTTTTGTGCAGTTTTTTTTTTTATTGTTTTGGTTGTGTCAAAAGAGTTACAAATTCCTGGACGAGTAATTTCTAAAGAAAGTTCTAAAAAGAACCATTCACACTTGGAGTTTGCACATCCGTAGTATGGCGTTTCTTCAGAGGATGATGTAGTAGACCGCATTTGCTTGAAAACTGAAAAAGAACAAGTTTGTTAAATATTAATTTGAGAATGCTTCCTTCTTACTGCTCATACCTAATAATTAAAATAGTATACTACAAACGAGTGCTGTAAATAGTATACCTTAGCACGAGCTGCGCAGCAGCGAGTGCAAGTAATTCCACAAGTGTGTAATTGCTTTATGGCTCAAGTTTTGTACTATACTTTATCTACAACCACATTTAATTACTATTAAGGAGATCAAAGTTACCTTATTAATCAAATTCAAAATAATCAAATAATAATTTCAAACATATAATAAGGGAGGAGTATTCCTTAACATTCTTCCATATCTACGATACATTATTTTAAGATTAGTGTTTATACTCAGATTATCTGGACTAAGTGACAGAATAAACTCATCAATTCCAAATCAAACTGCATGACATTACAACTCGTGAAATGTTAACGTAGTCGTAATGTATTTAATAATGGACGAAGTGTAAATATAAACGTTTGAACAATTTCCTCGATTTATTATTTTCTTTAACAGATTGAACCTCTGTAAATTTAAACATCACTTTTTGCCCGCTTTAACGGAGCCCTATTTTCCTTCATCCCGTAGAAGGAATAACAAAATCTCGTCGCAATCGAATCCAATCCTGGCACTTTGCGGTCCTGCCAGAAGAAACAAACACTTGTTGCTCGTTTCGTGGGGAAGTCCGCAAAGCCTGTACACATCAAAAGGGGATTTCACAATGATCGTTTGCGGTGGTGCAGCTGGATTTCTACCGTCAGCAAATCGAAATCGTCCGTCGAATAGTTTCGGAACGATTTCCTCCCTTTATCACGTCCGCGTTCATTAATTTATTAACTTCGTTATCTGCTGCGATTTATTGAATTCGACGGTGAAATTGGCGCCCGCCGTCGACGTTGTTTTCGACGAAACAGCTTCATTTTGACTTGTGATTAATTAATTTGTAACGTGAGTCGGCTACTCGTATCCCAAACTCGTCGAAGAGGAAAATTAATTGTAGTTTGTGGTTGCTGGTGTTAAACCAATGCGATGAAGTTCTATGTGCATTTTGTATTAACTTGTAAATAAAAATAAATTAACGCGTGAACTATTAAGACTAATTAAATTAAATTCAAAGGTGTACAAAGGTATATTAATGCGAACAATATTTTACGACAGGTAATTGCGTCGCTTTAGAAAAATAATACAGCGAACGCACAATTTTGGTAGACTTTGTACAAATTTGTATTAATAATTCGTCTCTTGTAATAATAGAATTTGTTTCTCATTCAACGGCGCACACAAAACGAAAATTAACAAAAGATTACGAAAGTGTTTACTGATACAAAGTTTTAAATTGTGATTGTCATCACCATTTCTTTGTTATTAACAAACATCAGTGATAAACCTAATAAACGGCATAAAGAAAACCGACAGATTAAATTGCAAGTTAACGCATAATATCGGGCCATAAAAAGATGCCGAAATGTTTCTGACGGACACGTTGCTTGATGGAATAAACTTTATTTACAACACAATAAAATTGACTTTAAGGAAATATTCTAGGAATTCTCAACACAGAGATTTGAATTGATTTTGTGTTGTAGTGATTTATTTGTTTATTTATCAAAGCAAGTGTTCAAAGTGGGAGGGGGGGTTGTTATTCTTATTTTATACAATTTGTATGAAATAATTTACTTCAGGTGATTACGTACGTATTTCAACTGATCATGTCAATTCCGTTGAAAGCTCAAGTTCACGCCCGACGCTCCGCCGTAACAATCATAAAACTATAAAGCACTTTTATGACTGTATTTATTTCGTTTATCTGCAGCTCTTGCTTAACCAGGGACGTATCGTCGCTTTGAGGTCATTATTTGTGGAAAAAAATAAACATTTAATGGTAATACTTATCACCTACGAACAAACGGGTATTACGAGTACAATTTACTTTGCAATGAAGTTAAAACAAGAACGGTTAGTTTAAAATACCCCTTCGCTTTGAACATTAACGTTGTACATGATTACTTACGACATAGTAATAATTAATTTCATGAAGCGATACGCGTGCACAAGGATTCAAAGCGCAAACAATAATTACCGGGATTTACGGTCCGTACTCGTTTCATTCTCAAACAGCACGTGTTTGCTTTCATCTGCGTTAAAATTGTTTAATCTTTTATGTACACAATTATTGTTATGACTTGTTGCCTTTGATAATAAAACACCCCGGAACATGAACGTAAACATTTCCGGATTACTTATCATTTCAAATGGCTATATTGTTGTTGTAAAGCCCTAAAGTATCTTATTGTGTGCGCATAATGAAGCAAGGCAATGCGTGGGGCCCGCGAAGGATGATGGAAGGGTATTTTCATATTCAAATTCAGTTACTTACTAATACGATCCTGCCCTTCAATAATTAAGTACGCGGCACTAATTTGAAAGTGTACATTAATGTTTAAAATATTATTAAAAATTAAAACGGGCTAAATTCTCGCATCAAATATTAAAGATAGCGCTGCAATATGAATAATAAATAATAAGAAAATTAATAAATAACTTACTTTTAGTCAAAATTAATGTAAATGGGAAGTGACTTTCCACAACGAAACTACAAGTAAGAAACCTTTTCCTTAAAGCCGTTATGCTAACAGAATGTGTATTATTCAGTCATAAAAATCAAGCCTCCGGATATGCAACGACGTGACTGCTTTGAATACACACCCAGGAAAGGATGTATAAAATAGACATACAGCGCATACATGTATTTAAAGCGACGCTTCTCTGCTTGGTCTCGGGACATTTATTTGGGAGTCCTCGTTGAAATCCCTGCTCGTGACGTGCGTTTCCCTAAAAGTAAATCTAAGATATTGAATATTTCGCGTCGGGTTCTGGCAGGAGAGAAACGAAGGCCAAAAGCTCGCCTGTCCGGAACTCAAAAAAACAATGTATTCGTTTTTCACTTCCGATAATCATTTCCTCTTCGATCTGCTGACTCGACTCTGTGGAGGTAGACTATCCTTTTACTTAGGTGTCACCTTGGTAATATATAGGAACCTGGCGCGACGTTCATTCAATGTTCCTCCTGCTGTGTCTGGCTGGTATTACATTCGCTCCCGACGGTTACTTAAGATACTTTTTCGCGTCTGGTATCATCGTATATTTTCACGTCTGTAAGAGGATGATTCTTGATTAAACTGACAAAAAGAAGAGACTTCTAAACAGCAATTTATAATTAATTAATACTTGACCGTCAACTAATAACAAATAGATGCATGATGAATGCGTCATACAAGAGATTAATTAAAATCAATTACGTTTTTCAAAGTGAAATACATCGAAGCGAACAATAATTCCGTCGCTTTAAAAAATAACACGTTGAAGGTATCTTAGACTTTGAGTGTTAATAATTCGCCTTTTATCATAAAAGAATTTGTTTCTCATTGAACGGCGCACACAAAACGAAATTATAATAATTAACTAACTAAAAGGATGACGAATGTGTTTACTGATTACAATGTTTTAAATTCTAGTTATTATCACCATTTCTTTATTATTATCAAAATCTACTATTTTTCAAACATCAGCGATAAAACGAATAGACGACATAAAAAGAATGACTGATTAAAACATAAGGGTAACGTGTAATATTGAGCCATAAAAAGATGCCGAGATGTTTATGACGGATACGTTGCCTGTGCGAATAAACTTTATTTACAATACAATTTATATTAAATTAAAAAAAAATACATACATATATTATACACTAACCGGCAAAATTATCGCATCACATAGAAAAAACTATTTTTTGTTATGAAAACTTTACTTTATCAAAAAAATAACTTTCAATTTTAATAAATACACTAACAAATATTACATAAAACAGATCAGTTCTGCTGATAAAATTAATATTACACTTACGTGTCGTTTAATTCGCTTGAACGCAGACAACTTTATTTTAGTATCTGCACATTCAGTTTCTAGTACCTAGTATTACCTCCTCCGGCTCGGATAACTGCATCCATTCTACGGGGCATGTTTTGGATCAGCTCTTGGATGAATACGTGATCCATTTGCTCCCACTCTTCATTAAGGGTTTGAACGAGTTGATTAAGCGTTTGTGGACGATTTCTACGCGCTTTGATTTTTCGCCCAAGTGCATCCCAAACATGCTCAATGGGGTTCAAGTCTGGACTTCTCGCTGGCCAGTCTAATTTTTGAATTCTGACTTCTTCTAAGTATCTGGTCACTACTCTTGCAACGTATGGACGTGTGTTGTCCTGCATAAAGAGGAAATTGTCTCCCACAAATAGTGCAAGTGGTACCACTTGTGGATTCAATATTTCGGTTATATACCGATGTGCATTTAGAGCACCACGAGCGACAAGAACGAGATCTGTTTTAGCCAGGAGATTGATTCCTCCCCAAACCATAACAGATCCGCCACCGTAACTTTCCTTGCTAACCATAGTACACTCCGCATAACGTTCTCCGGCTCTTCTCCATACTCTAAGATGACCATCAGGTGAATTTAGGGCAAATCTGGACTCATACGTGAAGAGTACCTTTCCCCAATCATCGGCATTCCAATGAATGTGATCGCGCGAAATTGTAACCTTGCTCTTTTGTGATGTGGGAGCAGTAAAGGTCCATTCGCTGGTCTTCTGCTGGTTAAATTATTTTCTATTAGTCGTCTTCGTATCGTTCTTTTACTCACTTCGACATTTCTAGCATTATGAAGCTCACTTTGGAGCTGTGGTGCCATTAAATGCCTATTTCGCAAAGATGATAAGAGAACAAATCGATCATCAACTTCAGATGTAACCCTTTTGCGACCTTGACCTGACCTCCGTTTGAGCTCACCAGTGTCCTGGTACTTTCTAGCAATTCTAGAAACCGTCGACTGATTCATTCCTAAAGTTCTACCAACATAGCGTTAACTCCTGCCGTCATTTAAGAGTGCAATTGCCATTGCAGCTTGTTAAGCTGTTAAATGATTACTGTTTCTATTCATTTTTGTCTGTATCTGTTCAAAATGATTAATTAAACAAAACAGCATAAAATGAAACGTTAACTGACATTAATTTCTAACAAAAATTCAATTCAATAATTGTAGAAGCAATTAAAACAACACTCGCAGTTTTGATTGTTTGACAATTAACTTTAAAGAAAGTGTATCTCTATTGGTTTTTAGAATCCATAGCCAACTACTGAGCTTGTTTAATAAGCCTACTACAATATGCAATCAGCCTTTGAATTAACGATCGCATAACCCCAAGTCCTCGCATTTTAAGTGAAGCGATAATTTTGCCAGTCAGTGTATTAACAAAATGTTAGTAGTTTTCGAGAAAATTGCAGTTGGAAAATTTTCCGAAACTGCTTGGGAACCACTGACCTTGCTATCATTAAACGTTAAAAAATATTTTATAATTATTTTTAACGTTGTATGATAGCAAGACCAGTAGTTCTTAAACAGTTTCGGAAAATTTTTTAACTGGGATTTTTCTCGAAAACTATTAACTTTTTGTTGAGGATATTTCAGTTCAATCGTTACCATTTATAGCGATATATTACAGACTTCAAGCTATCGTAGGGAGGGAGGCGAGGCGATTTGCTTTCGTTAGGGTTCATTGTAGAAAAATACAATCGTAAAAATACACTTGTTTTTAAACTGATGTGCATTTATAACGAAAATTTTCATGTAGGTTACATAGCATAGTTTGGAAAAAATGACTTGTTAGAGAGAGGAGGCGATCGCTGTCACCCTGTATAGGTTTGCTCATTTGAAATTCGGAATGGATTAATTTAGAAAGAAAAGCGGATTTAAAAAATAATTAGGATTGATTGATTAAAAAATGAAACAATCTAGATTGACTTGGAGTGGAAGATATTGTAATTCGGGAAACAAAACAGGATCATCGAATTGAATTGAAAATTCGAAGAGAAAAACGAAAAAATAATTTCGTGAAAAAACAACGCAAGAAACCTACAAAATTTTCTTGAAGAGAAACAATTGAAGGCGAAAAGATCCATTTGACGTTAACCCTGTATGTAGCAGGAGACAAAAACCTGAAAATAAAATTCTAAATTTTGCCATACGATTTGTAAACGTTATAAATACAACATTTACAGTCATAAAACCAACGACGATTTTGAATATTGTGACTTTTGAATTAGTAGCCAAATGGCAACTCTGTAAAAAATGAGACACGTTTTATTGATAAAAATCAGAACAATACTCGAGTGAGTTAGATTACTCATTATGGTAAAAGTAAAAGCAATTCTTTTCGAGTGTAAAACATACACGTAAGTTACATTTCTGGCAACTTATTCTGGTAAATCCCGAAGTGCAATATCTACATCTACTTTTAGATGTGTGAGTAGGCCAATGTGCTATGCAGTCCTTTCTGGTCGCTTCATCTGCTCTAACAGCAATTGGTGTATGAATTCTCTCTTATTTTTTTCTGTAATAATGAAGGTCTTCCTCTTTTATTTTCTTTACCAGTTTGAGCGAGGGATGCAGCTAGTAGTAGTCTAAAGTCTTTCAAAGGATAAACTTTTTCTTTCATCGTTTGAGCATCTCGTTTGTACAGTATCCAGGCGTTGATAACGTAAACATCTAAGATCCAAGTAAATATGGGAAAATACCATCTTTTTGATCTACTTGGACTTCTGTAGAATCCTAATAAAAAATTAGATTTGTCTACTCCACCCATGTGCTTATTATACTGTGTCACAAGAGCTGCGCAGGGTACATTGATTTTTCTCTTCCACTTTTGAATACCTTTCACATAATTTATTGGATGAACTCCACAAAAAGTACTAGCAAGTAGGACACATTTATTACCGGCCCATTTTACTAATATTACACCTCTATTTTTGTCAGTTTTATAAGAAAATGATCCTCTACCACGCTTCAGTAAAACTCTGTCCTGTTCTAATTTACATCCAGCTACCCTATTGCTTCTTATAGTTCCCAAAGGTAGAATTCCGACCTTTTCTTTCAAGTACGTAAAGTTTCATTCGTTTGCAAACTTGTACCTGTATAAATTAGTTTGGTCAATAACGTTTTGCATTATTTGAAAAAAAAAATTGTAAAATAATCTAGCGGAACTGAAACTTCTTTGGTGGTACTAACATCATCACCAGTCAAAATACTTGACGTAATATCTTCTTCATCCCATATAAAAGGCGCATCTGTTCTTCTTACCTTCCTTGCTTGCTCTAATTCATCTTCCGATTCTGTTTCAATCTGGTCATCATATATTATCTCATGATTCTTATTTGGCTTATCTAAATCTACATTTGGTATTTGTGTGTATTCTTCGTCAGACTCGGTATCAGAAACATCAGAAACGTTAGGATTTGCTGGAATAACAGCCACGATTTTATTTTTGCCGTAAAAATTTGTGACACCAATCGGTTTATCCATTACAATGCAATCAAGAAATCGTTACAAATCTGAAAGAATAATATTTTTTGAGCAATGTTACCGTTTACTTGTTATGTAAATATCTGAAAGCACATTCAATTATTCTAGGACAGTAAAATAAATAATGTGAAATATCACATTTTTACCCGAAATTTCTATTTTCATAGCAAGTGAAAGAAATATTTCACTTACATTTTCGAGAGATATTGCTCAGCTTGCATCCAAGTGATATAAAATGCCATTCACCACTAAACACTAGCTATTGCACCAACAGATGTCGCTGATATTATATAGTAAAAATTCTGTATTTCCTTAGTAACAGTGCCAGATAGATAATCACATTCACATAAAACAAATTTTACCCACCAAGGTCGGATGTAGCCGAATGACTACATTTCTACATACAGGGTTAAAATGGACGAATTCATTAATTTAGAAAACAAAAAACTAAACTCAAGAAAAGAAGATCATTATTTTAGAAAACAAAATCAAAAGAGAAAAGAAAATTTGATCGATCGATTACCCAATTCTTTGGGTTAGCTTGGAATGAAAAATTTAAAGCAAATACCTACATAACAAAAAACAAAAAAAATAGAGCAAAACGAAAACAAAAGACGGTCAAATTGAAAAGTGAATTTCATTGGAAAATAAAACAAATGAACAAAAAAGTCTTTTGGATAATAAAAAAATCCAATCAAAAGAAACAAAGATGTTCATCATTAAAATAGTAAAAGGGAAAGGAAAATGAACTAAAATGATCTTCTTTATAATAAAAAAAATCATTCGTAAAACAAAATATCATCATATTTAAAGCTGTAAAAAGGAAGGAAGATAGAGAAACAACAAACAAAAGATTTTCTTTCAAAAAACCAAAAAAAAAGAACATCAAATTTAAAGCGGTAAAACGGAAAAAAATAAACAAAAGGCAACAACATGAACTGGGAGGATCTTAAAGATAAAAAAAAATTATTCAATAAACAAAAGAAGATCATCAAGTTTAAAGCTGAAAAGAGAAAGGAAAATCCCCTGTAGGCAAACATAGGCAAACAAAGAATAAACAAATACAAAACGTTATCCGTAATTTATAATTAAACTAAAAAACGCGTGAATCTAGTGTTAAAAAAATTGATTAAGAAACAAACAATTAGGTCAACTTGGAAGGAAAGATTTAAAACAAACATTAAAAGCAAATAAAATTTTTAAGACAGGAAAACAGGAGACGATTAAATTGAAACCATTAAAGATATTGAAAAATAAGCAAATGAGTCGAAAAGAAACAAAAGAAAATAAAAGCTCGAGTTATATAAACCGCAAAAAAATTGGCACTGCGTTTAAATGTGAACGTAAAAAAATTCTTTTCATGTTCCATCTTCAATAAAAAAAGTTTGAATATCAGTTTTTTTTTACATTTCAAACGTTCCTATAAATATTTTGTACACATATACATATAGTACAGTTTATTTTATCGAATGACCGCAAACATATGAAGCATGAGATCAAAGGCCAGCAAAATATAACGGTTAATTAAAAACCTGTCATAACATTCTTTGTGAGTTTCAAGTGTAGGTAGTTTCCAAAAGTAGGAGAGCTCAATATTTTTTGTTATATTCTCGAATGTGTTAATTAACGAGTAACATTATTTTAAGTTTGTTTATACAGGGCGTGCGATTCGGAACAACTGCAATACATTTATTTAATTGGGACATGAGTCCCAGAGTATATCACAAACAAAAGTTAGGTGTAATGAAATATTTTATTTCGAAAATAATGGACATCATCTTGTTTGTCCCCTTCGAAACTATGTACATATGAAACTTTTGCACAAAACATTGTTCAATTAACATCCTGGCACACCAGGTATACACTGCTAATTAAACTGATATTACCAAAATCATTAATTTTCAAGTTGAAGTTTTCACTTCTGAATTTAATTTATTTATTCTGCTTATAAAATTTGAGTACAAGTAGATTTTGATATTATCCAATACATGTAAATCTTTAATTTTGATCACATATATAATGCCAATGGAAAACGTATATAAATAACAAATCCGTAAAACACAATTTGTTTGGGTTATGTAATATCATTACGTGTTTCATTAAATATTTATTAAATATCTCCATTTGTTGTTTACAAAAGCAGATTTTGCGCATTATTGAAACGGACGAAGCAGACAATAACGGACGCCGCTCTATTTTTTTGTTATCCGCGGCTTACGCATTATTACTCTTTTTATAAAAGAAATATTTGCCTTCAAGAATTTATCATCAATCCAAGCGGCCTTTGTTTCGATAGGTATTTTCGGCATTTAAAAAAAAACAACGATTTTTTCTTGGGTCTTCAAGTTCGCCACAACAAATATATTACGTTGGGGCGTTTGTTTCAAAAATAGCAGCTGACATGAATTACGATTACACATTCTATCCGAATCGCTTGTCTGCGGTGTAAATTTAGCTCGCAAAGTGACCCACATAGAAAAAGAATTGCTTTAATAATGGAAACGTGATGGTCTCACGAGAGTGTTAATATCGAAACCATCGACGTCCACTCGTATTCTAATAATAGTATCGACTTCATGAAAGCCAATAACGCCAACGTAAAAAGAATAATATGTGCATGGTGATTCTTGAATACACGTTTACACCCATGGCTTAGGACGTGAATCAGAAGTCTTTAAAAGCGTGAAGTAAACGTTTATGGTGTTACGCAGAGAAACAGAGTCGTTCAGTCGTAAAACTTGACCATGAACTAATAACACACAGTTACACAGCTGATGATGGATGAATGTGTCGTACAATCCGTTCTGGAGTAGTGCTGCTTCTAATATCTTCATTTCTTGTTGTTGGTTTTAAGCATCCGTCAGTCTTTGTGATCTCGTCGTCAGGCTTTGTAATCTCGTCACAAGTATAGATTGAATAGGTTGGCTATTATCGGCGATAATAGTGAACAAGTATCAAGTCACAGAAGATACAATAAATCTAACAAAGCATTGTCTGAAGAATACATACTTCATCTTCAAAAAACAACGTTACAAACAAGTGGAAGGAGCACCTGTGGGTTCACCATTATCGCCGATGTTAGCCAACCTTTTCACGGAAGACTTGGAAGTAAGAGCTATAGAAACAGCAACCCATAAAACACACTTATGGCTCAGATATGTCGACAATACGTTCGTGATATGGACACATGAAGAAGGAAAACTACGAAAATTCCGCGAACATCTGGGCAGAATACACCCTAAGATCAAATTCACGATGGAAATCGAAAAAGACAAGAGTATTCCATTCCTGGATGTCCTGATAACGAAGGAACAAGACGGAAGCTTTGGATATTCAGTGCATCGCAAGTCTACACATACAGATCGGTACTTAAACGCCCAGTCGCACAACCATCCAGCACAATTACAATCAGTCATGAAAACACTCGTGACGAGATCACAAAGACTGACGGATGCTAAAAACAAACAGCAAGAAATGAAGAAATTAGAAACAACACTACTCCAGAATGGATTCTCCGAAAAACAGATCAACAAAGCACAAAGATCACGACGAGAAAAACAAGAAGAGGAAAAAGAAAAGCCACTAGGAAGAACGTGCTTACCGTACATAAAAGGCACAACGGATAAAATAAGCAGAGCCCTCAAAATCGAAACAATATTCAACAAGGATAAGAAGATCTCCAACGTTCTTCCTGATCCAAAAGCGAAAATCCAACTGGAAAGTCGAGGAGTATATAAAATTCCTTGCCAATATTGTGACAGAGTCTACATAGAACAGACGAACAGAAAAATAAGTGTGAGAAGAGAAGAACACCGGAATGCCGTCGAGAAGAACGAAAGAACGTCTTCACTCGCACAGCACGTAACATCCAACTTACACAAGATAGATTTCGACAGTACAAAAATTATAGCCAACGTACAGCACTTGTCGAAAAGAATCATACGAGAAGACATAGAAATAGAGAAACCTCAAAAAAATCTAAATACTAGAGACGATACCCAACGTTTACCAACAACATGGAAACCAGTGCTACAAACAAGAGGAGGAGCGAGTCCATCGGCACGACCAATAACGAGAAGCCAGGCCAGAAAACCATCGAGCGTAAAGAAACGTGATCGCAACTCGGTATATAAACTATCACCGGCACCGACAGAAGTCAGTTCGACTCGCATAACAACGAGAAGCAGAACCAAGCAGCAGCAGAGAAGACCTGAAGATGGCAGTTGTGATTCGGTTGAAACGTCGTCAATAAAAAAACTGTTCTCTTGAGGAGGAGGAAGACACGGAAGAACATTACAACATAGAATACCCGTGGAAACTATTTAAAAAATAATTGCAAATGTACTGAATGCTACTTAGTAATGTCACTTATTATTCTATCAAATATTCAAGGTATCTGCTATTAAAAAGATATTTAAGAAACATTTCCATAATTTTGTAAAGAATCATTTCCGAACAAACTTTGTAAGGATTTTTATCATTAATTTTTGAAGAGTAGAATACAACGCTAAGGTTTGGCCAAGTCATTCAGTGACATCCTTTATATATATAAGCGTTAAGAGGCCGTTTAGGCCTATAGCTTTGTAATTTTCTTCCATTCATTTCTGTTTTCTGCAATTTTTGATTCTTTTTCCTTTTAAATTTTCTGCCATTGCTTCACTTCATCTTCTTCTTGGCCTTCTTTCTTTTTCTGTGCCCATCGAGGTGATTCCATGCTATACTCTTAACCATCCTAATTCTTCTCCATTCTTCGCAAATATCCCAGCCATTGTATTCTTCTCAAGCTAATGACCCTGCTGATTGCTGGTTCATTGCGTAGAATATAAAGTTCCGAGTTATATATATATTCTCGTTTTATGCGAAATTTCTTTTGACGTGATTCCTGCGGCACGTCTATTTCTCTTTGCTAGTCTTAGATTTATTTCAAAATCTTCGTCACACTTGTTATCAGCTAGCACTCCCAGATACATACAATATTCCACTTCTTCGAACTGTTTTATTGTCAGCTGTCTTAATACTGAAATAATTATTTTCTCTCGGGTTCTTTTTAACATAAATTTGCTTTTTTCCCTTTTAACCTAGAGCCCGAATACACTCACCGTTTATATCTGACTTATAGTTAACTTTTCTAAATCCTTTCTTTTCCTGGCCAGTGAACAGGACGTCATCCACGTACGCTAGTCATTGATGGTTTATTTTTGAAGAGCGTCCTTTTAGTATTTATCCCAGTTTATCTTATGATGTTTTCCATTATTATATTAAATAGCATGTCGAACAGTGGGTCCCCTTGGCATAACCCTCGCTTTACTCTAAACTCTTCCAATAGATTTCCATTCATTTTAACGGGAGAGGTGACGTTACGCAGTAATTTCTACCAAGTTCACTAGTTTCTCGGGAATTTCGATTTTTGCAGTACCTGTATCAGCTTGGCCCGATCTATAATGTCATAGGCCGCTTTAAAGTCCACAAATAACACACACGGATGGTATTTCATCGTTCATCTCCCTTTCCGGAATCTGCACTGGTAGATTCTTTCCTAAATCATTAACTATTTAAATTATAGTTAACGAAAACTTCATCTCTAGCAACTCTTCATTACTGCATTTATCGAATTTCTTGTTAATTATTGTAGCGAGAACTTTATATGTCACATCTAACGAATCTATTCCTCTTTAATTACGACAATCAGCTAGGTCTTTTGTGTAATGTTTGCTTTGTTCCAGGTGTTTGGTATTATTTCTGCTTTCTAGATATCGCTTAGTTCAAATATTTTGGGTTTTAAAAATTTTTCGTCCAAATTTTAGGATTTCTACAGTAGTTCCATTTTCACCAGGGCTTTTATTATTTTTTAAAGCGAATATAATTTCTTCTACTTCTTGCTTGTTTGGGCTTGCGACCCTTTCCTTATTTAGTAATGTCTTCCAAATGAGTTGCAGGGTGTTGTATTTGGTCACTTGTTCTAGTGTGCCGTGACATTGGAGTGTTATTCTTGAGGATATTTTGTTGCTGTTTAGAGCCAAGAGTGCCGCCCTGCTGTCGCTAGCTATCCTAACGATTTTATTCTGAACACCACGATCCAGAATTGCTCTTGCACCTTCTATAATGGCAATTAGCTCTGCTTGAAAAACAGTTGTCAGTTGGCCAAGTGCTATGCTCAGGTCGTCAGAGAAAATTCCTGCACCTGTTCCTTCCAAAGTTTTAGAAGATGGATACATCGGGTTTAGGTGCATCTTCAGCGTTGAAATGCTTCTTGAATATATATGTAGGTGCGAGGGAGTCAACCATCGCCCCAAAAAGAGGAGTTTCTTGTAGAGTCTCATCCAGCATGAGATGGTGTCTACCTCTGAGACTTTTATTATTCCACACCTTTTTTGCCCATAACTCCCTAAATCAGTAAATTTTATTCAAACACATCATGTTCATGATAATACTATGTTCTGGCCGGATCAGGCATCGTGCCATTATGCAAGAATAACCGAAGATTGGTTACGACAACAAAATATGCCATGTGTACCTAGAAAGGATAACCCTCCGATTGTTCCCCAGGCCCGTCCAACAGAAGAGTAAAATAGTAAATAGGAATAGTAAAAAGATTCTATCCAAGATTTCATCCACTGTGCGTTAAAAGAATTAAGGACTATCACAAAACAGCGTCAATAGTATATATCCACGCACCAACAGAAGATAAAGACGACGAAACTAAGGATGGTTATTATGAGGAGCTAGATGAAGTAAATGAAGGTGTTCCTGTTGAAGGTATAACAATAATAATAGGTGATACAATCGCTAAAGTGGGCAGAGAAGACGTTTCCAAAACGATAACTGGGGGGCGAGAGTAAGCATGATAATGGGCTGCGACTAATAATAATAAGATATGCGATAGGCTTTACTGGATAGAAAAGTTTACGACAGTGGATGGGAAGCCCAAAATGAAGAAGAGCTACAACGAAAAATCTACCACTAATATCCACTTAATTGCATGCATTTGTCATGTAAATATTTTGGAGTTCGTCATGTCAATTCCGTTTATAAAGGCCAAGTTCTCGTCTGACGACGCACCGCAACAATCATCTGCTGCTGTTTCTTAACCAGGAAGGTATCGTCGTTTTGGGGATGATTTCTCATTGACTATTCGTGTAAAACTAAACCATATAAACTTTTTTCTCCCATGTTCTGATTAAATTAAAGGTTTTTACGTTTTTCTCCTTCGCGCGCGGGTATGTAAATCAATAAGGTCCTTTCGTACCCCATCATTTTCGACCCCTCTTTCCCGTTAGAGTCGTATAAATTATGCACCGAGAAAGTTATTACACTTAATTTACATGAAGCCGATAAAGCCGAAAGCGACTAACCGGTTTTGCGCCGGCATAGGCTATTTACGAATAAAAGCGTAAACACGACAAGTAAACGAAGTTTTAATAGCATCTCAAAAAGTTTAAATTCCCCGCTGACATGGCGGAAAGTAAACACCGATTAGAATTGCTTACATAAATCTTCGGGGGCCGGGCGAGTGCCAGCAGCTTTCGGTCGTCGTTATTATTATTATTATAACTTCGCAAGAATGGAATACTTCCTATTGTACGCGCAAACTGTAAATATGTACCGAAGATGAAGCAATCGATCGACGACAATGCACAATAAACGTTATTAATTAAAAACGATAATAGTGTGCCGGGGGAACTATTGTGGTATATTCAATGAACAGCTTAAACTTTTTGATTAATTACTTCGACAACAATCAATCACGCAAAAGTCCATAATTAAGCTCCATTGTAAACATTGATTTTTGTGTAAATGTGCGCGTACTCCCGGGATGGATTCAATAATTTCAGAATGCGTTTCCCCGTGAATTAGACTTCAAAGACTTTTGTGCACGGCGGATTCTTTCTTTTCATTATTATTATTTTTTAATTAAAAGAGAGCTTAAAATGGAGCAGTTTCATTTAAAAACATGACTCGTAGTATGCGCAGCAGACTGCATTTATCTAGTTTTTATGGGATGTAGCACAAAAGAAATTAATTGTTGTTTTTTTTTGTTCCTTTAACTAAGCTTTTTTACTTTAACATAATTTATTTACTTTTTATTATTAATAAAAAAAATATATGTTAACGATATCATCCAACTTGTCCGATTTTTTTACGAAAGAAGTAAATTTGAAGAAGTTTATTCAAAGAGTATTTATTTCGACATCACTCTTAACTTTGGTCATCTGGGATAAAGTCATTTAAGACGACCGTGCGTTTGTCCGTATTATTTTAGGAATACAAAATTCTTTAATTAAAATTAATAATCGAGAAATCAATGAAATTGATGTGCTGGAGTTTAAAAGATTAAAAAGGAAAATACGTCCTTAATAATTGGGAACTTTCTTTAATTATTCGTCTGTTAAAGCAGCGTACAATATCTGACACCGACAGACGGGTGGAAATTATTTTAATGTTATTGTCGAAGAAATTGGAAGCCTCGCGCGGTTAATCGGCCGAAACTCGAGACGACGGATTACGGCGCTTATAATCAAATATCAATTAACAGAGCCCGGGCGTCGAGTCGCAAACTCATTACGTCCAGTCAAGGTAGCAGCGCGTCGGCGTCGGTCTTGACGTCTCTCATTGTTTAGGCCGCCACTTTCAACTTTAATTTATTATTCCATTATTTTTAGCCGCGCGTTCTTAATTTATTTAATAGAATAATGGACGCGGTTTGCGAAACTTTCTGATTCGCCCTCAATTATTTATTTTCTATTTATTTCTTTAATTTGATACGACAGTTGATTATGAGCTTCATCCTAGAAAGAAGATTACATCCACCATCATCTATCCTAATTATAACGCCATACCATAATTTAATTTACAATTTGGAAATACCATGTTAATTAAATTTTAAAAATACTAAGTTTTGCTGATAAAAAAATTCTATGTACCGTCGAATGGGGTTACTTTGATATTTGGGGGGAGGGGGTTACTTTGATCACAGATTTCACATTTAAAAACTTCTCGCGATAATTTTTACACATGACGTCATACGTAAACATTAAAACGAAACATTCGACAAATTTAAAATTTTTAATGTGCGAAAAGCTACAATCAAAGTAACCCCTGACTTTCAAAATAACCCCATTCCAAGGTACTGTAGTTTTCGAGAAATAATTAATTAAAAATTAAACCCAAAACCACGATACATCCCTGGTTAAGGAAGAGCAGCAGATAAACGAAATAAATAAATAAATTTAAAGTTACGGCATGGCGTCGCATGTGAACCTTATAACCACTAAACACATTGATTTGCTACGTCCTTAATCAACTCACCTTCTTACAATGAAATATATAGAAGAAAGAAGAATGATTTGTTTGTTATCATCAACAGTTAAGTTAATCGTAAAAAAGTTCACTCAAATAAGTTAGCTTAATAGTAGTGCTAATAACACGAAAATTCGTGTATATACCGGCGAGGATGTCTTTTCAAGTTTACAATGTATGTACAAAACTTTGTTCTTTTGACAGTAACTTTAACTCTTTAATTCGCAATCAAAAAATGCACTAATCGAACGCTTCAAAAGGAGTTACATGCCTTCTTCAATGAATTTATGTACAGGTAGTATCAAAAGACTTGAAGTATATATCAATTCAACAGAAAATGTAAGCTAAATCTATTCTAAAACGATATCAGCTGGTTCCCACCTGCCTGCCGATGTGATTGTCCGCTTAGGGGAGTGTTTCCACTAGCAACAACGAAGACTTCAGCCCCAATCACGATTACACGGTAGACGGAATCTCAAAACTCGGTAGTTTCTCGATAAAAAAAATGCCAGGGCGGTAGGACTCGATTACAGAATTACGCCAGGCACGTGAAACTCGATCAAGAAATTGCACCAGGTCCGCAGGACTCGATCAAGGAATTACGTCAGCCCAGTAGGATTAACTGGGCGGACAAAAACCACATCACCTCCAAAGTTCCCAACAAAGTTCCCAGCTTTTTGACAGCGAACAACCTAACAAAACCACACCATCTAGTGTGTTGCTCTCATTTTCTCGCATGTTCACGCATGTTCCTTACTTGATCCGCACCCTAAACAGACAAGCACACAAACATAACTTTAAAAAAATTGTTTTTCGTGTAGTTGACAGAAAAGTGACATATTGTTTAATCAAAAATCGTGAAGAAAACTGAAACTTTTCTCGTTAGCAACACTTTTCTTCACGATTTCAGTTAGCAACACTTTTTTTCATTCATTTTATTTATTAGCGTAGATTGTAAATGAACAATTTGTTAAATTATTAAATATTACACCAGAAGATGAGAAAACTGACCGCAACGCAGACACTGACAATTTAGAATTTATTACTTCCTTGCTGCTACTGTTGATGTTGACGTTTCAGGGGTCGAAGATTGCTTTTCAGTCGAATTACAAAAAATTTTCTTTGAAATTTTTACTTTATTTTCGATATTATCTTCGATGTAGCTTCTGCAACAGCACTCTACGCCAGCCGCAGCAACTTTCTTTGGTAAATTGTAGACGGTGTTTATACCAATTGGTTGTTTTGTGCACTTGCCCTGTCTATAAAATATAAATAGTCTGCGATGGTCCACATTTTTGGGTCTCAAATTTAAATACTTTTTGTAAAACTCAATTCCGTTTACTCCATCTTCTGATGTAACTGTAAAGACTCGTTTTTTCTTTGTTTTCGTGTCATGTAATGTTATGACCAAAATATGGCTGCAATCTTCTACATCATCCACTTTTAGTAAACGTAATTCTTCTGCCCGACATGCTCCATGCAAAGTAATTACCAACACTACTTTCATAAGCAGAAAACTGTCATATGGAACTTTTTCTAAAAACTCCTTCACATTATCCATCGATAGAATTCTCGATTTTTTTGCCACTAACCGTCATTTTGACGTTTCAGGTAAGCCAGCAATTTTTTATATGCAAAAATTTCCACATTTTCATTTATTTGTAAAGTACTTCTTAGCATCGAGTATTTACACTGACAAGAGTGTTGAAGCTTTAAGAGTTTTCACCTAAGAATATTTAAAAATCAGTGCTAATAAATCTTATAAATAAAACAAACCTTTTCAAAAAAGTACGCAAATAGAATATCTTCATTTGCCCCTTGCACATGTTTTTCATTTCTCCAGCCACAGAACTGTTGATAAGTTTTCTCGTACTTTGCTTTGGACTTTTTAGGTAATAATCTTGACTCTGCTTCTGATACAAATTGTAAAATTTCTTCATTATTCTTGTTTGATTGGACTCATTTTAGATGAACGTTTTTTCACAAATTATTTACTTGCTCATTTGTTTGTTACTATGTCAACAAATGCTTGACATACTTTGATAACATATTATTATTCTTCGACATTCTCATAATGTTAGCGTTATTTTCTTCAACTACACGAAAAAATAGCATGATCTACACGTTAGAAAAGTAAATTTGATTGTGAATTCAAACATTTATACTCACTGGAAAACTATCACTTTTCTAAACTTATAAATCAATATACTATTTATTGATTTGATTTTACAATGGTTTTCACATTGGAAGAAAAATCTTTTATGGTTGAATCCTACTTTCGAAAGCCCAAAAAATCAATAGCGAATGGACCTAGTCTATTCGTGAATGTACTGCAGAATTTCAGAAAAAACTTCCAGAAACTATTTCTGTACCATAAATTTGTTAATCAACTTCAATACTTTGTCGGACTATTCAGGTATCAGGTAGGCCTAAAATGAGAACTGATGAGGTAGTTGAAAATGTGAGACAAATTATGACTGATGCTCCTCACGATTCCATCCGTCACCTATGACAACAAGTTGATCTTTCTGTCGGGACCTGCAGAACTATTCTAAGAAAGAACTTGCAGAATTATTCTAAGAAAAATCTTGCAGATGTTCCCTTATCATTTGGCTGCCGTGCATGAATTGCTTCCAGTAGATTTTTAACCAAGGCGAAGATACTGTCATTGGTTTTTGAACAATATTGTCAATGACGATTTGTTGGACAAAAATTTCTTTTCCGATGAGGCTTGGTTCCATTTAACAAGATACATTAATTCCCAAAATATGAGGATCTGGAGTACAGAAAACCCTCATATTTTCTTTGAAACCCCACTCCATCCAGAAATATTGGTGTATGGATAGGTTTAATTCGGAGAAGACTGATAGATTCAATATTTTTTAATGGTACACTAATAGCACTTAGATATCGGGAAGAGATTTTGCATCCATTTATTAATCAACTACATGATGACGAGTTGCAATTTGGATAATTCCAGCAGGATGGTGCAACGGCCCATGCTGCTGAGATTTCCTTCAAAAGATTTTTGGAGATCGGATAGTTAGCAGAAGTATGGCAAGCATATGGCCTCCGCGATCTTACGATCTAACTCCTTTGGATTTCTTTGTTTGGCCCTACTTGAAAAATTTCATGTTTAAAATGCCCGTTAAAGATTTACAGGAACTTATCCAAAGAATCATCGAAAAGTGTGATGAAATAAATAATTCTCCCCACATTTTGCAAAATATTATTAATGGATGTCGGAGAAGAGTTAGAAAATTCCTCGAAGAAGACGGAGACCATTTTCAATATCTGTGAATTCATGTTCAACGTTATTTTCAATATTTTGTTTTGTTTGGTTTCAAATACGTAATAAATTATTAGTTATGATTTTCTGTTGACGTTATGTCAAGGTTAAAAGTCAATTTAACGTTTACTGATTAAGTAATTAAGTAACGTACGTGAACGTGCAATACACTAGATGGGAGAACTTTTTGTAAACATGTTGCAAAACAAAAGGATTTCCCTAACTCATAACGACATCGTTAAATAACGACAATCGTCAAGTGAGATATTTTGACCAATCATTGTTTAGATGCAACGCATTTCTAGGTAATGATTGGTCAAAATATATCACTTAACGACAATCGGTATTTAACGATGTTGTTATGAGTTACGGAATAGGGGATAAGTAGGAAAAGGCGTTCAAACATAAACGAAAATAGCCGCATATGTTAATTTGAAAATGAACCGTAAAAACATTCGCATCTGATTTTTATTCAGCTCTCATCGCTAACTTGTTAACTAATTTAATTTTTTTATTGACAAATAATTGAAATTTTATTGAAGAAAATAAATAATCAGTAATACTATTTAATTCCCCTGTTGCTACTACGTCATAATTTAGTTTTGTGCACGGCATTCAATGAGAAAAAAATTCGTTATTATCAACGACAAATTTTTGTTCACACAAATCTAATAAAAAAGTTTAACAAAATTCAAGACCCGTTTGCGACTGTGGAGATTATTATCAAGTATGTATCCCAGACTGCATCTTAAATATTGCCCATTGTTGCCAAGGACATAATTTGTTTAATGTGGCCTTGGAAAAGGAAAACTGTGAGTTTCATATTCGTCGATTTTAATTATACCTGTCTGTTTTCTGTTATACCTTGACGTTCAGTTAAAGCATAGGTATGCCTAGTTAAGTGCAACTACATAATTGTATGTTGTGTCAGACATAGATACCTTTCTAGTATATACCTGTGATTTAGCTGAATGTCCTTAACGCAACAGACAAGACCCATGAGTTCAATCTGATATTAAATTTTAATAATCATTTCAGCAACAGTTGAATTGCCAAAAGAGGTATTTGATTCGACTAAATTGAAACATCCTAAAACAGCAACTTTAATTGCTCTAAAAACTACCAGGAAAGGAATCAAGTTGACTGAAATGTTATCTACTTGGGCTGTTAAGCAAAGTGAACTTGCAGAATTACAAAAGAAAACTTTTCGGGACGAGCATGAAATGAAAATGAGACATATGGAAGCAATTCATCAATTAGATTACAATAATAAAAAAGAAAACGAAATTCGAAAGAATTGATTTATTACGAGAAAACAAATTGAAATTGTTATATTTACAAAAGCAGGCATGACTTCGTAAAAATAGTTTTAAATAAATAAATGCAAAATAAATTTATAATCTTCAAAAATGTTGATTTATAACAGTCTCTCTTCTGATGTTATTTATTCCACCTAGGTCCCTAATAGCTTCGACATCAACAATGCCATTTTGTAGTGCTTGAAGTAATTCATTATTTACTGGAGGTTCTGGTAGCTTCATTTATCTAGCAATGTTTTGTAAAATTTCACAAGAATAAACTACTGCAGGTACGTTCTGTGTTTTTATTTTTAATCCTAAAGCTAAAGCTGAAAAGACTTAAACATCTTTCTATGGTATTTCTAGTTCTTATCTCTTAGTCACTGAACAAAAAGAAAATTTAAATGCTGATTAATTTTAAACATAGTTTAAACCTTCACTGAGCAACTTGGAGATTTTACCTTGTCGAGTATTGAATTTGGTCTAGGTCTATGCTCATTCCGTTTCCTATTAGGTCTTCGCCGAAAACCAACAATTTTTCCTGTAACGTATTTCCAATTTTAGCCCCGAACGAACGCTTCAGTATGCAATACAGATAATCATACGCCAACGAAAAAATATTTACCAAATTTTCGTTCGCCCCAAAAAATATTTTATGTTAAACTAAATAACCCAAGTATCCTACTTGAGAAACACTGGAGAATTCTTCTGGGTCTTCTCATCGTACGAACACTTTTAAGCTTTCTGACGATTCTTTTTATCGTTGTTATTGCCCCTCCTCTTGTTCTTCATGTTCTTTCTTGTAACTTTTCACATTCTGCTCTACTTCTTTTTAATTTTTATCAGCGGCTTCTGTTTGTGTACTTAAGTTGTTATTACTTCACCCCTCTAATGTCTATCTTCATTATTTCATATTGCAGTGCTACCTATAGACATCATAGACAGAGATTAGCAGATGAGTTAATCGCAGATATTTGTGTGAGCCAGTTGACGTGATGACGTCAAAATATGTTTCCGATCCCTAATCATAAATCTCTTTCAATTATTGCAGATATTTTTTTAGAAGGGCTGCGAGTTTTCGCATTAAAACTGAATTATTATTATTAAATGCGACATGTTCACTCGAATACAATGCGTCTAATAAATAACTTACGGACAATAAACTCCAATGTATTGAAAAATGAGCAATTGTAGAAATAAAACGCCGACGGCCTTCATGAACAATAACGCAATTTGGGTGTAAATTTTTAAAACTTGCGCTCGCCAGACAATGCCCACTATCAGCAAACTGTCGCCGCTGTTTTATAACAGCTGGTGTTCCTGCGTGCAAAGCATTGAAATCCTGTGGGAAGCAGGCGGCCGAATCTTGTATTCGTAATTCAGGCTGAATATGTCCCGATAAATCTTTTCGATAACGAAGTTCTGCCCGTGCAGTTTGTTGTGTACTTTAGTTAGTTGAAACTTTGAATCCCCTGTTTACTAAACTAACTATAATTTCTTATGTAAACTAACCAGATAATGTAATTGACACCTCACTTTGCTCTTTATTCGGTTAATTAGTGAAAAAGTTTGCCTCATTTTATAAACCGTAGCAATTCATGCAAAAAAAGTTGGACGTGACCTCAATCAATCTAGCAGACGAATAATTTCACAACTAGACCCAAAACCAAAACAGCAAACGTCCATCCAAAACTTCAATTTATCTCCGTTTCATTTGCAAATTCTCATCAATGGATATTCACGAACTTAAATTCGACGTGACTTTGCTTTCACATCTGCCCATCAAACATTTCAACCATGACCATAAAGTGGCGATGGTTACTTACACAGATGAAGCATTCGAGCTTTTGCAATTAAGTTCTAATTTGCATGATCTCCGTTGGTTCGTAATAATAATAGTAGGGACGCTGTGCGGTAAGAAAATATTATCACGTAAAATACATACACGCCTGTATCATACACATAACAGGTTATTACGGCAACATATTAGGGATTCCATTTCAAACTTCCAAAGTGCATAAATTAGAGAAAATGCGCGCGTCACAGTATCATAAACATTTTAGGCGAGAGCGCCGAGAAAATGCTGCTGCTCACCCGACTTCGAAAATAGTTCTTGCAGTTTCTGCGTGCGTTGTTGGTTTATGTGCATTATTAATTCGAAGTTGCAGGCACACAATATTACGCTAATGTTGTAATTGCACGCGAAATTTATGGACAACGCTTGCTTACTTCATTGACCCAAATGAACTTTCTTAGAACGGAAAACTTCTGGAATGCAGAAGTAATTATTAGTGCGCAGTAAAATAACATGAGACTAGAAATGCAAACTCATTGGCTTCAAACAATAAAAGTGTTAGTATCGACCCTCTCTCTCTTGTACAAGATTTGGATTAATTTCTGCAATAAAAATTTAGAACAAAACATTCTTGGGCTGCTGATATGGTTTGGAGATAGAACATGTTCTATTTTTTCAGATAGTTTTTAATTAAATTAAAATATTGATGAGGTAGTGTAGAATGGCCTTTAAATAGTATTTAAAGAGCTTGCCACAAATAAGCAGCGAAAGCTCTATATCTTTGCCTTATATTTTCTTGGAAAAGGATGTTATCCCGAATGGTATAAAGGATGGTTTTAATTAAACGTCGAAAATGATGCGACAAATTGGATATACCCGGTCGGGCGTCGGCGCTGCCATAAACTCCACACAAAATTTAAATAAACGCTCGGCATCACGGCCCGGCAGGATCAATCACGAAGGATCAAGACGGGCTGATATCTTTATGTCACCGTCGGGATGGCGGCAGTTTCTATGCTAATCACGGTCATAGAACCGTGATACAGGAACGTCGTTATTACGTGTAGCACGGCATCAGACACTTTATTGTTCGCTCGACATGAATCAAATTTGATGGCTCAAATAATACATCGCCGGATATAAGTAAATTATCGTTCCGTCTTACCGCGCAAATTCAGCGCAGATCTTATCGTTCCTCGATGAATCGATGCGGTGGAAATAATTTTCTTCCTCTTCTTCTTCTTGCAGGAAGAACGCGACGGTCCTGGAGCAGTTCCACATGCGAATATCCCAACACGAGCTGTACGCCAAAGACGACGAGATGGTTGATAAGCTTCTACAATTAATGGCGTCGGAACCCGTTCAGCATGTGTGTAAGTACCAACTAGCATTTGAGATTTTGACTTGAGTGGCAATGCAAAAGAAAGGCACTGCAACAACTAATACAAGAGCCCCAGAAAACTAAGTCGAAGCTACAGAGAGGTCCCTACAATACTGGACGCCAGCGATTACAATGCAGAGAGAATCCAGGCGTCTATATGTAGGGTCCTCTTAAGAGCTACGCGGAAACCATTTTATGGTAATAAAATGGATATTAACGTTTTTTTTTTGCTACTGAAGGTAGCAGGTATCTTAATGGATTTTAAACACATTTATAATTTAATTAATTTTACTAATGGCCATAGTCGTAATTAACTAGAAAAGTTGGAAATCGTCGGCGTTAGTTGGAAGACGAGTTCGATGAATATTTCATTAATTTCGGGAAATTCCAAGCAACGTGCAATGAATATTACTTTTAATGTGAAATTAAAATGAAACAAAGCCTCAATAAAATAAGAATCGTTTTATAATGACACAAATGGAGTTTTTTTTATATCAGAGCTTTCGTGTACTTTGTAATAGATTTAAAAAAAATAATTAATTTACGATTTATCTTCGACGACTTTTACTACAAGCTGCTAATAAAACAACACGAAATAACTGCTTACCTTCCACCTAAAATACATACAATTTGTGCTAAAACTGGAACTTTTAATAGTCTGAAGTGATCAAATTTATGGCAACCGTCATTAAAAAAAAACTTTAAATTTATTTACGTAAATTTAGGTGCATCCAAGCTAAGCACTTAATGTGATTTTGCAGTAAACTTAATGCAAGCATAATTGCGCACGCTTTCAGTAATCATAACGTGGAACCTAATTGATTAAATATGAACACGGAGTGGTGGGTGCTCTGACGATATTAAGCTGTTTTCTTTTTGCAGATGGTGAGCATTATGTCTACTCTTAAGCTTGTTTGTTGTGGAAGAGAGTCTTTCAACTGTAAGCCTAAATCGGAGTTGCTAAAGCTGTGTGCTTGTGTTAACTTTACGCTTACTGGCTGCTCAAGTGTGAATTTCTACTAATTGTAACGTTACGTACCGCACAAATACAGGATGGAAAAATAGCTCAAATTTCATTTCCTATTTCAGGACGTTTCATTTGATGCTTTCATTGTCGTAAGAGTGAGAAACTGATTTATGTTTAAATTAAAATCGTATTATTATTGCATACAAGAGCTTTACTGTACTGTATAATCGAGAACATTTCAATTAGGATGGGTCGTTCCAAAAAAATGAGGTTGGCATTACAGTAGAATCTAAACTTAATTAACTCCCTGCAATGTGCAGATGTTCTTTTCGGCTTTATTTGATGAAACTTTATTGCAGGGTTAATTGTAGCACCATGATGCAAACCGCTGTATAAATAACATTTGTTTATATTAACTCTACATAGGTGTAATATCCGAAGTATGCGAAAGGAACATAATGATTTACTAAAGTACAAAATGCCGGTTTCTTACATCATGAATGTTGGCAATCAATAAATTCACTCTACTGTACTCATATAATTATTGTACGATTTAAGGGAGTTTAACATTATTATAAAGTAAGGAAACGATTTTTTTTCGATAGCTTGGCGTACTTCTCGTTCACTTTCTGAAGAACGAAAAATTGTTACTCGCACGTGGTGAAAAGCTCTGATTCAATTATAACTTTATAGGTGTTGGAAAACTTTTAACTGTAGATTACGAGCGTTATAAATACAAATGCCCGCCGCAGTAAAGCACACGGTTATGGGCCAGCATAAAGCTTTACTGTTATATCTGATGGTGTCGGGTGCATTCACGACGCTCCACTCTTCAAAAAATATGATTATTAATAATTAGGTTTAAAGTACGGGTTTCGCATTAGCAAGAAGCGCAAGACATTTGCCTGAATGCAAAGTAAAATTAAATTAAAAAGAAAAAGAATTGGACATGAATGACCCATATATTTCGGTCGCATGGAACTGCTAAAACTGAAGAGTTTTAATTCATTAATATTTTACATTGACATTTTTTCCGTTTTTTGTTGAGATAGAATTATTCGTTGAACATTTATTCAAAATGTTGACTAATGATGAATTTGACGAGCAAATTTCTTAAAAATGGAAAATGGGACAAGTCTGGTGTAGTAATTGTTTGAAATAATTGAGGTGGAGTTGTGAACACATAATGAAAGTTAGAAACAGGGAAAGACCTACATAAAATGTGTCCATAAAATTAGGAAAATATTGTCACGAACCTTGCACTCTTGCGTGAGTAATTACCAGTCTTACCAGCGTCTTTAACGCCATCTATGCAGATTTTCACGAATTAAAATCAGCGAATTATAAATATGCAAATTGTAAATTCAGTGCCCCCACGAATACTGAAAATAAAAGTAATCAGGTTGTTCGAAGGCGAAACAAAAAAGAGCAGAAGTAAAGTATGTACGGAAATGTGATACTTGAAGTTGGCTCCATCTGTACACATTTTGAAGAACTAAATTCGGCGAATTTTAAACAGCACTTACGACGTTTGAAGCTGCAACAAAAAAAGAATAAAGGACGAAAAGCTGACAATTGAATAACGCCACCTCTACACATTTTCAGAATTTCAAATATTTGAAGGTCGAACAAAAAAAAAGAGGGAAGAACGAAACAATGTCGTTTTCAGTCGTGTCGCGTATGCAAATTTTTATAAATTAAATCCATAAATTAAAGTTTAAATTATATAAAATTAACATATAATAATTGCGACAATTGCAAAACAAAAGGTGATTATTCTATTTGAAAGCAAAACAGGCAAGAAAAACAAAAAAAAAATCGGAAAGGTGACATTTTCATTGGCTCCATCTACCCAGATTTTCATGAATTAAAATCGACAATTTCTAAATTAAATGCCTTACGAAAATTTAAAACAAAAATAATCAGGATGGATGAAGGCAGAGCAAAAAAAAACAGATATAATTAAATAAAACAAATATATTATTTTTATTATATTTTTGATTTGTACATGTTGGTTTAAGACATTTGTCAATAGTTTGTTTTACCTGAAAAATTATGCGATTAAATTCTTTTATTAGTTTAAGAAAATTCGTGCTCAGTTTTTAATCATAGTCATAATTAAAAAAAAAATGGTCTAAGCATCTGTTGAATTCTTGGCTTCCGGTTGGAACCGCGTGTCTCGGATTTCTTCACTGCCGACGTTTCGTTCTTCGTTGCAGAAGAACTTCCTCAGGGCTGCTGCTGGTGGTGATGCTGCTGCTTAATCTCAACGACTAACGCAAAGCAGCAGCAAGACCAACAGCAGTAGCAGTAACAGCATCACCACCAGCAACAGCCCTGAGGAAGTTCTTCTACAACGAAGAACGAAACGTCGGCAGTGAAGAAATCCGAGACACGCGGTTCAAACCGGAAGCCAAGAATTCAACAATGGACGACGGCCGCGAAAGCCTTCAAGGTCTAAGCATCTAGTGAATTCTAGTCTATAGTCTAAGCATCTAGTATACTCATCGGCCGCGAGGTGTCGCAACTTTAACTATTGGTTATTAATAAATTTTACAATTTTTAAAAATAAAAGAATCATCCTTTATTTTGGACGTGCATTTCAAATTCAGTTAAATTATTAATTAATTTTGGTTTTGTGGAAGTCGACATATTTCTTGTAGCTTATGCTTATTTTTATACATTTATTTATTAATAATAAATAAACAAAATATGAATCGCTTTACATGTTTCTTCCAACTTCACGAGATTTTATTTTGCTTATTTCTAAATAGTCACTTGTTATTTAAAAAAAAAAAAACACAAATTACAAATCACTTTTAAGTTTGACACTTTTCAATTGTTCCTTGCAGTTTCACAAGATTCTTTTGTCACTTATTAATAAAATTAAAAACAAAATGCAACTTACTATTGAATTTGATAGTTTTGAATTGTTTATTGTAGCTTTTTGCTTACTTATAAATAGTCCTTTGTTAATAATTTAATTTGTTGATAATTAAAAACAAAATACAAATCACTTTTGCATTAGAGAGTTTTCACTTGTTTCTTATAGTTTCATAAGGTTTCTTTACTTATTTCGAAATAAGTAGCCAAGCCATTTATCAATAAAATTAAAAACAAAGTGCAAATCACTTTTTAATTTGACAATTTTCGAAATTTTTTTTTCTTCTAAATAATCTTTTGTAAAAAGAGTCACTTTTGAAATCGACAGTTGTCAATTGTTTCTTGTAGTTTATAGCTTATTTTTAAACAGAATACAAATCACTTTTCGCATTTCTTATAACTTCGGAAGACTCTTTTTTGCTTATTACTAAATAGCATTTCTTAAAAAAAATGAATTTCAAATCACTTTTGATTTTGACAGTTTTTTAATTACTTCTTGTATATTCACAAGATTCTATTGCTTATTTCTAAATAGTCATTTGTTTGTAATTAGAAAACAAAATACAAATCACTTTTTTGAATTTGACTGTTTTCATTTGTTTCCTGTAACTTCACGAGATATTTTTGCTTATTTTTAAATAATCACTTACTAATAAAATTAAAAACAAAATCCAATTTACTTTAGAATTTTTTTCCAATTGTTTATTCTAACTTTTTGTTTATTTATAAATAGTTATTTGTTAAGAATTTAATAAGTTGATAATTAAAAGCAAAATACAAATCACTTTTGCATTAGATATTTATTTTCACAATTGTTTCTTGTAGATTCATAAGGTTTTCTTATTTATTTCTAAATACTTGGTCAATTGTCAATAAAATTATAATCATAACGAAAATCACTTTTAAATTTAACTGTTTCTAAATAAAATATGGAAATGTGATACTTTAAATTAGCGCCACCTACACGCTTTTGAAGAACTAAATTAAATTAATTTTAAACAAGGATACGAGGGTAACGACGAATTTACTGTAAGGGAAAGACCTTGGGTAGCTTGGTTGAAATTATTTTCAATGAGAATAAGAAAATCTGGTAGGTCGTGAAAAACAAAACATACAGTGTTATTTAGAGGAACTCTTTATCTGTCAGTTGAAAATTATTTAATGAAGAATGTTAACTTGAATGAGCAAAGCCAATAAGATGACTAAGGTGGGCGTAAGAAACAAAAGAAAGGCAAGGACACCAAATTGCCCGATTAACTACGTGTTGTATTGAACCATTCCATCTAGGATCTCATCTTCCTTTCGGTTTATAACTTTAATGTTGCTAGTACCGCTAGTAAGTTGCTCGCTAAGTTTTCATCTCAATTAGGACCTCCCTTTAGCTTCCGTTTTTGTTCTAGTGTTTCAAGTATCATCAATGTCGTTCTTCTTTTGTTTCCTATACTTACTTCAGTCGACTTTTCAGCTATCTCTGTCTGTTTCTTTTCTTTGCATCCTTCTCTTTGGGAGTAGTTCCATTTAGGGGTCTCACTCCTTCTCTATTTATGATTATTATATTCTAAGTGGTATCAAAATCGTTCTTTTGATTCCTACCCTTATAAATTGATCGGATTTTTGACTTTGTATTCGTGGGGTTACATCCTTATTTGTTTTCTTTCTTTTTCATTTGCTTGGTTTCCACTTAATTTCGTTTCTTTTTTATGTTCTTTTATTTCTGTACGTTAATCCACTTTCCTGCAGACTCTATTCTCTATCCCTTCACGTCTATTAGCTCTTTTTCTTTCTTTGTTCTCTCTCCTCTCTGGCTCTTAATTTCATTTGGCATTATTGAAGCTACGTTCGTTAGAACCAAGTTACTAGTTTTCTAAAGTAAAGTAAAAGTAAATTTAAAAAATGTAATTATTCAGAGAGCGTTTTCGAATCATGATTTGTTGTGATTTTAAAAAAGGTTTAAGCGCTTAGGAGTGCAAAAAGAGTTTAGATTCGAGTTTTAGTGAACAAGCACCTTCCTTGGCTACAATTTATCGATGGTATAAGGAATTTGAACGCGAAATTATTTTCATTTTCAATTAATTTTTTAACAGCAGCAATATTTTTGTCGGTAATAGCCGTAGGAGGACACCCTACGCCTCTTTCATGCTGAACAGAATTCCTTTAGCGTTCAAATTCCTTATACCATCGGTAAATTGTAGCTAAGGAAGGTGCTTGTTCACTAAAAGCCGAATTTAAATTCTTTTTGCACTCATAAGCATTCAAACCTTTTTTAAAATCATAATAAATCATGATTCGAAAATGCTCTCTGGTTATTTCCATTTTTTTAATTTAATATCACTTTAAAAAATTAGTAACTTGGGTTCTAACGAACGTAACTTCAAAAACTAAACTTCAAATGAGAGATATAGAGTTGTTCTAAACAACACTGTATGTTTCGATTTTCAGGGCCTATTAGATTTTCTTATTCTCAATAAATTCAGCTTTACCCTCGTATTTACGTTGTAGCTGTCAATACTTCATAAGGTGGAAGTCACGTTTTAAGTACAAGTTTCGATTTTAAATTTTATCAAATTTATCATTATCAGTTCTAAAAAAATGTTATGATAATCTTGTTTATTTTAAATTTTACTTTTGCTATTGTTACGTCTTTATTTTAACCAAATAAGTATTTTCTTCGTACCATTTTTATTACATACTTTCTAACGTAATCTGCAAGGCAAAAATGGGGTTTTCGTTGTTGAAATTCATGTTAGCAATATCAAAAATAACATTAAAACCCCTAAAATCATTTAGAAAGGGATGCAATGCAAGAAATCTTGCACCAGCTGATCTTAAAGTTTCATTGTGCGCATTCGCACAATAGAAATTGAATCGTGTAAGCAGCGGCCTTTACACTTTCTTTATTTAAGACAAAAAAAAACGACTTTTCAAATTTAGTATTTTTATATTGTATAACGGTCACAGAAACGGTTAGCATAATTTTGTCTATGCGCTTCCTAAATTTTTTTTCGAGTACAGTTTGGTTCAGAAAATTTTGGATGTCACTGTCATTCCACTGACGTAAAAGTTAAAAAATTTCCATAATAGTGCCATCCGAAATTTTCTCTAAAGTTATATTTCTGTAAAAGTGTCGTTTGTATAATAAAACAAAATTTTGCGAACTACTGGAATACCTCCAATAGAAAACGAGTTGTTGATTGTTTGTTTTCCATACACTCAATCATTCAAATTTTAGAAACAAAATATTTTTAAAACATTTTTTTATTCTTTAAAGTCAAAGCGCAGATAGTTTTTTGTTTATTCAACTGTTACGCGTTATTGGAAATTTTGATTAGAAAATATTTGAAATCGTACATTACAGGATTCCATTTTCACATACATTCCTGCAAAACATTTTAAAATGTTATTGATAACAAAAAGAATCTAAAATTATTTTAATTAATTAAAAAGTCGCAATTTATATTTGATAAATACTAAGTAGTAGTAGTTAGTTGCATGATAATTTTCCTAGGTCAGGAGGTCTACTCTTTGTGTAACAATTTCCTTCACAAAGGAAAGTGTGCAAGAAATTATAATTAACAGCAGCCTTAAGTAACAAGCCTCACGTTCGCCCGCCTCTGTGTATTTTACTTGCGAATATCGTTTGTTTTTCGTCAAACCGTGCATACACTGTAAGCCGTTGAAAAGCCGATGTAAAAACGATTTTCCGTATGACGTAATAGCACACAGCTCTCTGAATTATTAAAACCATTTTGAAAATTCTTCGCGCACACCTTTGCCACTTATTATAGTGATTCGGCGTGACACGTAATTTTCCCGTTTGAACCGTCGCTCGCGCGATAACAATCTGTCATTTAAATATTTATTAAAAACAACTCTTACACACTCAATTTGTATTCACGGCACCATAAATAATGCTGAAAATCCGCCACGCCGTGGAAAACATAATAAGTTCGGTTTGCTTTAATTAACTGATTAAAAGTTTCGCGCTGTTACAGCGTCAGTCTAGAGAGAGAAAAAAACATGCGAAGCGTTAATGTCGCTTATTTTATTTACGTCTTTTCCGTTCGATATCTTGCGCGAAGTGTTTTTAATTATACTCGTTAACATGTCGTGCCTTGCGGTAGTAAATCAGATTCATTATGTCGAAAACAATACATTTAAATGAAGAAAATGTTATTAATTAGAAATGGCGCTTTTTCTGAGTGTCTCTAACAGATTCGTCTTTCATGCTTTCATATTAAAAATATATTAATTACTTTTACTGAAGAGCGATATCATGCAAAACAAATTCAAAATAATTTTGTAAAGAGAGGAAACGGCATTCTGTATATCATACATTACTTTCTAATAACGTAACTGGTTGACAAATAAATTAATTTCTGCTCACCGAATCATGCTACTGGATATAGAGGATTTTCGGAACTTGATCACACATTATTCGAATGCCAATTCAAGTTCGGACTCTTGGTAATGGATGTCATACCCCGGCAACAGCCGTGTTTGTTTGCATTCTATTTGAAATAAACAAACTTCTTTACAGAATACCGGCTGCTTAGGCCGAATGCATGTGTTTTCTGTACAAAATGTCGGTTTCTTACATCATGAATAGTTCCAATAAATTAAAAACGAAAGTGTGTTTGTTGGATTATAAAAATTTGCTCTGTATAGTTCCAAATTAATTAAAAAACTTTTCAAGTAAATAAACAATCGTGTTTAAGATAAATTATCACGGTTATACCTCACTGTGCGAAAATTGTTGAGTTTGCGTTTCAGAACTAACCCTTTCTGCTAAGTAATTTATGTTTAACCTAATCACGTTGATATGTTTAAAGCGACGCGTTCAATTAACTATTCATTGCCGCACACGAAGACACTAAGTGCTTAAAGTTATGTTGCAATGTTAACAACTTACGAATACATTCAAACTGGACAGGTTTGAATTTTTAGAATAATATTATGTTATACAAAAGTTATGTATTATTATACAGAGTGATTCTTCAACAAACCGCAAAAAGAAACTGTGAAAGGAATTAAATCATAGGTTATGTAACGCGCCCGAACGTGGCACCTAGTTTATTGCCTTTACGGACAACTAAATAACTAATAAATACGATCCAAATAAAAACAAATTAAACTTATTGACAAAATGATTAAATGGACCGAAAATTTTTATTAACTGAACTCAACGAAAAAATAAACGCACAATTACCGAGGTTTACTTCGGAGAAGTTTCAAAAAAAGTCGACAATGTTTATGACCTCAAATAACATGCACTAGCAGACTAGTCTAGACTCTAGGTAAAAAGACCCCCTACGGTTATGTTTTACAGCTGGCGCTAAGCAATATACCTTACTGACCTACAAGCTACCGTTCGACCCTTTTCGGAAATTCTCGTACTTTAACCTTTTAATGCCTAGTGTTCGTGATCGTCTAATTAAACTTGACCCTGCATTGTCGTAACTGGATTCTAATTCTGGTGAGACGGTGAATCAAATTGAGAGATTAAAGGAACTAAATAGGTAGCGATAAAAAATACGGGACGTTAGATTTAATTAATTATTTATTGCAAAAAAAAGGTAAAAACTCCTTCTACCAGCCACTGAGGGACCTGAGCGTAAAAACCTCGTTTGAAAACAATATAAAAATCACAATTAAAGATACGCTTATCAAGAAGTATAATAAAATTCGCTTAACGTATTTCACGTTGAATATCGTAGCGATGTAATTTATTTCAATTCGCTATATTAATTGATTAATCGGATGTTCGAAGAAGTATGTGATACAAAGGCCGCCCTGGCGATCAATTTGCAAGATAATTATCACCAATTGCCGCTAGTTTTTCAAGGACTCTTTTCAGAGGTGATGGAATAACCCTATCTCTAGCTCATCAACCTAATTAATCAGGCTCCGTGGGTAGGATCTTTGTCTACTACTTCCTCCGGACCGTTAGAAGGTGGTACAGTGTAAGCCTTTTTTCAGAGCCCTCTACATCGTTTTTCATCGGCTAAACCTATTATCGAACTAGTTTGTTTACGCAAAGGACCCAGTTGACTGTTTTTCGGCACTCCGCTTTTGCGGTTATGGCACTTAGAATCTCTCAACAAATTGGTTTCAATTAACCTGCAACCAGATGAGCCAATTAAAATAATTCTTAAACAAATTTATTCCACTAAGTATGCGAAAAGAAATATAAATTCATGCAATTTTACCTATCCGGGTTCCACGATGCGCACCTCACTCGCTCACGCACTTGTTTTTATATAATCCTTTCGCGGCGTTGAATTCGCGGCGCGGTTCGAGTTTTTCGTTTGTTTGTTTCAATTGCCCTTTTCTTAACACTGTATTTTGACCGTCCCGAAATAATATGATTTAATTCTAATTATGAAAAATAGATGAAAACAACTGCAAAGCACTCAGAAAAAAACTTCTCGAGTTAAATTAAAATTCAACTGCTCGTTCGAACGATTAGAATCTTTCTTTCTTCCGTTTTTTATTTTCTCTTCGTGAGTAACAAATTAGACTCCTCCTTATGCCTCCAAAGCAAAATTTTAGAACCCCCTTGACCAATAACCTCTATTTTAGTTCAGAAAAAAAAATCACGCCTCTCTTTCGTTTACGGTACATAACTAATAAATTAACGCCGTACTTAGCCTGACAGATACTTGACTCCTCCCCGGTGGTCTGGTACATGGTTGAAACTTTCTCAATTCTCCAAAATAATTCGACGTTATACAAGTGTCGATTGACGTATTTAGAATTTCCCGTCCTTTCGTTCAACAATTTCAAAACAAAAGCCAAATTCCTTTCTACTGCGACGTAAAGTGATCCCCTTTCTAAAACTTACAAAATATCTCGAATACTTGGTGACAACTTCTTTCAAAGATTCTAAAGCATATGGACAAAATTTGAAAGCGTCTGACTTATGGTCGACAGCAACAAGTACATTCTTCGAACTGTGTGTTCGAAAAGACTTTGGGAACCGTCTCTTTACGGTGGCATTCTCCGCCTCGGTAAAATTTCTCTTCTTTGGTATTTACAATTTAAACAAACAAAAAGCCCGATTTGTTTTTAAATATCAAAACCGCGACCGTTTCAGTTATGGGAAAATTTATAATTAATTAAAAATTACCCCAGAAAGCACGTTATGCCAATGTGTATGGAGTTCGTCGCAATCGTACATTTTATTATGTTTATTACCCAGAGGAATAAAACTATAAAAGTTAAGCGTGAAATTTATTTATTAGAGGGAACGCCGCTGTAATGACCTGCCTCAAACGTTTATATTCATCCGAGCATTTATTAATTTATTAGCACGAAGACGATGACCTGCGAACGTCACTCCACTGGGACATTTAAATCAGATCCGACTAAAATCAGTTTCAACAAAAGACAGTACCCCCCTAACAATTTAAAGTGTGAAACACCCTGCATTACGGTCGTAATGCTGGGTGTATTATGCTTTAAATTGTGGTTGTCGTACTAAATATAAATGAAATAAATAAAAAATAATTGTGATAAATAATTTAAAAATTCCGGTTTTACCTGTCAAAGCAGATGCTAAAACTGAAGACCTTTGTTATCAATGCAAGCTATAGCCCGTTTTCTCAAGTTTTCTCTTACGCGTTCGAAAACATCAGGCGTATTTCGAATCACTTCAGCAGCATGTTCGATGCGTTCATGCAACTCCTGACAGCCTTGCACAGGGGTAGAATAGATAAGCTGTTTCATCCACCCCCACAAGAAAATCACAGGGATTTAAGTCTGGGGCCAAAGTACTGGACCATAGCGTCCAATCCACCTATTATAGTAATTAGTGTTTAACCACTCTCTCACAACACGAGCTGCATGAGGGGGTGCTCCATCATGTAAATACCAGATATCGCGTCGTACAGCTAAGGACACATCATCTAATAATAGCTCAAGATCATTATTTAAAAATTCTGAATAATTTATGGCATTCAAATGCTGCGATCAAGGACCGATCAAACAATTAACAACACCAACCCGAACACTTGGCGAAAATTGCTGCTTTTATTGTTACTTTTTGAAAATTTTCAAGGAGAATATAGAAAAATGCACTTACATAGAGACTATAAAAAATAGAGAGGTAAGGACAAACCCCTGGATTACAGCCGGACTGGTGAAATCAGTTAACATTAAAAATTCACTCTATAAAAAGAATGCAAATAACCCTAACGATACCGAAATAGCTAATGAGTTTAGTTTAGATTAACTGAACTTCTAAAATAAGTAAAATTATTACATATTACAAATCACTAATAGAGGAAAAACAAAATAATACAAAAAAACTCTGGGAAACAATAAATGGCGAAACCAAATTAGAAAACAGAATTAAACAAATAAACAACAAAAAATACATTATTACTAATCCACTTCAAATAGCTGAATATTTTAATATCTACTTCAATGAGTTGGGAAGTAACCTCGCAAATCAAATTGTGCCAGACCCAAATTTTAAATAACCCCAGAAACAATTAAGGAATTCAATTTATCTGGATAAAACAACAGAAGAAGAGGTAAAAAAAAAATAATAAAACAACTTAAATGTGGGAAAAGTCCAGGGCTTGGTGGCATAAAAGCAGAAACTTTGCGTGATGTACCGGACGAGATTGCTTCCCCCTTAGTGTTCTTAATAAATAAAGTTTTTGAAACGGGAATTTTTCCGAAGTCGCTAAAGCAAGCCTTAATAGGAACAGGAACTAAAACAGATATGGCTAATTATAGACCCAATCGCTTCTTATTAATGTATCAAAAATTTTTGAAAAAATATTAAAGCTGCGGATTGTTGACTTTTTTAAATAAATATAAAATTTTATCTGAATTACGGTATGGCTTTAAAGAAGGTATTTCAACAACTGACGCTTCGGCGGACCTTAGCAGAAATTTATAGATCTATGGACGAGGGTACCAAATCACTCTGCATTTTTATCGATCTGGCAAAAGCTTTTGGCTGGCAAATTAATGGATTCACTAGAAAAGATTGGTTTTCGTGGTATTATATTAAAACTGATGGAAAGTTATTTAAGTAGTAGGACGCAGCGGGTTCTTATCAATAATCATATTAGTACCGAAAGAACAGTCCATTTTGGGGTCCCACAAGGAACTATATTATGCCCCATATTACTTAATATTTATAGTAAGGATCTCTTTAATTTAAAATCATCCGGCAGAATTATTGGATACGCTGATGACACAGTAATAGTCTACGAAAGCAAGAATTGGGCTGATCTG
Source organism: Serrognathus titanus (assembly GCA_039766575.1). NCBI lineage: Eukaryota > Metazoa > Arthropoda > Insecta > Coleoptera > Lucanidae > Serrognathus > Serrognathus titanus. The sequence goes on from CM077914.1 coordinate 12,495,127, forward strand.
AAGCTAAAAACTGAACCAGATCTTATTAATATATTTAATTTTTTCAAGAGCAAATTACTTACAATAAATTACAAGAAAACCATTTTTCTACCTTTTTGTTGTTATAGTTATACCTTGCCTACTTTTAATTATTTGAATATTCAATTGTCAGATCAAACATCAATACAGATAATGTAGTCTGATAGGTTGAAATATTTGGGGATCTTTATGGACAGTCATTTAAGATGGAACATCCACATTGATTTTGTTGTTAAAAAGCTAAGAAGTCTCCTACCTCGTGTTAAATTATACAGTAAAATTCTTGACTTAAAACAAATGAGAATACTTTATTTTTCATTGATTCAATCTCATCTTAGCTATAGTATTCAAGTCTGAGGAGGGGTGGCAAAAACATACTTAAGAAGAATTGAAGTTATCCAAAAATTGTTACTAAAAATTATATATAAAACAGATCTGCGAACATTTATTGTGAGTGAAGGTCACCGTCTAGCGGTTCTAAACATTTCCGGATGTCGGTATGGATTTTTTATTTTATTTTTTTAAATTTTGATGTATTCGTGATAATATCTCTAACCACATACGCCATTAATTTTTTTGTATGAACTTGAAGAACAGCCTGTATAATAAGCGATAAATTTATAGAAATTTCAAATTCCGGATATTTTCTAGACGGTCTATAATTTAGTCGTTGAAAAGATAGATAGAAATGATTTAGAATATGAATTAAGAGGCAAAAGCAACGTAACTAACTGATAAAGGACACAAAGGATCACAAATGTAAATAAAGTTTAACTATGCATGCAAACTGCAAACCCGCTCAGTTGAATCTGCTCACTCTGTATTATTAACTGTCTAACAAACAAAAATGCATTGAAAAAAGGTTGAGGACCACTGATTTACAGTATTTCTTCTCCTTAGTTAGCATCGCTTCAGTTACTGCGAAACAGGTTCAAATTTCTCGATTTCTTAACGAGTCCAAAAAATTGCTTGTAAAAACTTATGTCAATTGGAAGCTTTCTTGAACAACGTAAGTGAAGAAGCGTTTCAAGACGAAATCCTTGCAAAAAACAACGAGTCTCTAACATTATTTGTTCGGAAGATATATGCATTTGTTTGAAATACTGCAACAAGCATAAAAATATGTATGTAGAAAACGAAACACATATGACAAACTATGCTTAACATGTAATAAAATTTTCATTTGATATAAAATGAGTAACTAGAAAAATATGAAGGAAATCGTCCTAAGTAAAACACTCTGTAGATAAATAAGTATATACAGGGTGACTGACATTTGTTTCGCCAAAAAAGAAACCACGAATAGAAACGATATCCCAGAGTATGGAAAAAATATTCAAAAGTCTATGTAACGTGCCTTTTTTTAAATTTCTGCTCATAGTTGGCCGTGAAGTGTTAGTTGTAAACCATCCTTACCTGAAACTCGTAGCTTTTTCGACTGACTGCTCCAGAGCACTCTGAGAGTATCTCTATCCCATGTTATTAAATGAGGTTAAAACAAGATGGAAATAATTTGAGATTGCCTTAAAGCAATCAGTCGAAAACGCTATTAATAAATTGACGTATTTCATAGCCTCATTTCTCTTATTGAAGAAAATGTTATAAACTTTAAAAAACAATTTTATTAACAAATTTTACTCAAAATTTAAAGTAAAATCATGATAAGTGATCAATATGTCCATCTGTCATCGTGAAACGCTTGAATTATCAAATCTCATACGTCAGATCGAATGAGGCTCGTTGAGTACTAACAATTTACGGCCAATTGCAAGGAGAAATTTTTTAAAGTTTTCAGAAAATAATTAATCAATTATTATACCCAAAACTACGGTACGTAAGTGGTTAAGAAAGAGCAGCAGATAACCGAAATAAGTACAGTCATAAAAGTGTTTTATAGTTTTATTATTGCTGCGGCGTTGGACGTTTACTTGACCTTTAAACGGAATTCATGTGATCAGCTGAAATATGAGTTCCAAAATATTTATGAAATTATTAACAAATTCATGCAAATCACCTGAAGTAAATTATTCCGAACGAATTGTACTTTGAACACCTGCTTTGATAGGTAAACAAATAGAACAAACAATTCAAATCTCTTTAATCTCTCTCATTTTAATTTACGTTGTGTAGCTACACACACATTGGCGTAACATACTTTTTTGAGTACATTTTTAATTAATTATAAAATATTGTATAGAATTTTTAAAATACTTTTCGCATAATCTGTGACATTCGTTCTGTCATGCATTTTTTTTGTGATACAATTGTCAATCACCCTATATATACATTGTGTTGATTCGTTTTTCGACAGAGAAATACCATGTACAATTAAATGTTTGCAAATAGTGGCTCGCCTGTGCATTTTGAATAAAATGGTAAAGGAATAATTTGTTCAGAATTTTAAAAGGCCTTATACAAGGGCGTCAAAATATGTTTTGCGCAAAGGCGCTGGACACCCTAGCAATTGACCTTGTTGCAATTTTAAACATAGTTTATGGATGGCCACGAATATATGTTCTGTGGTGATAAAAAATCACGGTTGTTTTTCTCAGAGGGGCCGAACTGATTGATAAGAAAAGCTATTAATTTCAATGTATACGTTGTAATTACATAGCTATATGTTTTAGTTTTATAGCTTTGTACTGATTTTAACTGACAATTTCTAGTTTGTGATTTAAATGTAAATATTTTTGAACGGATTGCCGCTGTAACATGTGGATTTTCTGTTAAAAATCCACATGCTACATACACACTCCGTACGTGTATTATGAGAGTTTCGAACACCGTCCCGAGTAAAATGAGCTTCATCGGTGAACAATACCACGTTTAAAAATTCGTTGTTTTGGTCAACTTTATTTAATATCCACTGATAAAACCTAACACGATGATTTGCATCTCCCAGCTGTAATGTTTGTACTTTTTGTATACGGTATGGATGCAGTCCCTGTTGACGGAGAATTCTCCAAGCCGTCGATTAGGAAACTTTAGCCTTGTATGCCAATCTTCTAGTACTGATGCTGGGTTCTTCGTCGACAATATTTAAAATATTTATCTCAGCATCCAAACTTGTGTAGTTGTCTTTGGGTCACGACTATTTGCAGGACGAAAATGTCCGTGATCACGCAAACGCTGCACCACCGAAACAAAAGTGCTCCTATGCGGCACGTGTCGTAAAATAAATTTTTCGATCCACAAATGTCAAATTGGCCCGACTTCTCGCCACAACAGCCATAAAACGATAAAGCATTTATGACTATATTTATTTTCATTCCTTTAGCTGTTGGTTCTTAACCAGTGAAATATCGTGTATTTGGGTAAAATTTTTAATTAATTATTTTTCGAGAACTAAGGAACGCAATATTTTTTTTACCAGCTAACCATAATCTGTGGTTTCTATTCTTGTACGGATTATTATTTGGCGGTCTATTGAAGAATCACCCTGTATAATCTTATGCCTTGCATATCAGTAGACATGAAAACTTTGAGGTCCTTGCTATTTTCAAGTCTTCAATGGTGAAAATTCAAGTTGTTCTAGTTTAAATCACAACTTTGGTGGTTTGAATGTAAATTCGCCAGCAAAACAATAACAACTACATTATTAAAATAGTTGGGAGAACTAATTAGATCAAAAATACCATTCCTCGTTCGTCATCAGCATTAATTAACGTTGAACTAATTCTCACGAAACTCTTGTAATTATTACGCGATTAATTTCACTATCATACGATTCTGTTAGCGAAATTCCAGTGCGGAGGGAAACAGCCGGGGCCCTTTCGTAACGAGTTTACACCGGATTTTACCGTGCGCGCGTGTACGCATAGGTTTTCCAACGGATGTATTAATTTATAATAAGGCCCCAAATTGGCTGAATGCTTTGAAGTAGCTGAAGATGAATCCAGCAAAAGACAGTGTACCGTACGCGCACTGCCTTATACTTAATTGAATTAAGCGTGTACTGCGAGCGGCCTGTAATAATTTCGCTAATCGTGAAGTTTCACAAAACTCCTTTTAATGGGCGCCCACTTAAAATTAGTTCGTCGGGGCGAAACGTAAAGTGCCGAAAAAATGCTTTGAAGTTTCACTGAAAGAAAAATTGTTTATCAGAATAAGTTATCATGTATACAGGTAATTGTTTTAAAGTGAGAATCAAACAGTCATGTAAAAGAGATGGAGGAGACGTGGCCTTTTTCTCTACATGTTCTCATTGAATTTCTATGACCTCAGGTTCAGTCAATTACCGGTATGTGATTTAAAAAAAAATTAATTTCCATCATATATCATTAATGTGTAGACCTGTTGTATCCATCACGAATAAACTTGAAGATTTTTTTTTGCTATTACTTATTAATTCCATGTAAATGGTAACGTCAATGTGCTTCATTTATTTAAGAGATTTGATGACCTTAATGACGGCTGGTAATCACAAATCAATATGGTGCCCTCAAAAAAAGACGATGAATTTGTAACTGCCAATTAAAGTTTTGTAGCGTCGCACATAAAAGCGTGATGAGATTTCCGAGATGGAAAAGGTATAATTAGCACTGGAATGACATAAACCACAAGTAAATTTAGCGATAAAAAAAGAATAAATGTACCTACATGGTGTCGCTTACTTATTCAACAAAATTATGTATTGTAACGTTTTAAATAAAATAATATTTATTAACGTTTATTATGTCGCACGCAATTTATTTACACGACACACCGTTAGTATTTATTTGTCACTATCCTTGCATCCAACGGGGTGATCTCTAACATCTCGTTCAGTTCTCCTCGAACCCTCGGGCAAGTGACCAAAGATGTCCATGACGTGGACTGGCGTCGTCTAAGCGGTGACGTCACTTCGCCTCGCTATTCCTCACAGTATACACAAATTGAAGACTTTAACTTTAGCCATTTTTTCAAGCTATTACATTTACAGATAATTTTTTTCTCTGTTTGCAATAATATTTCAAATAAAACGAATTTTATTTTTGCTACTCGAGTTTCTTTTCCACCTGTTACGAACAGTAAGTAAAATCACGTCGCGTGAAACTAGATTTCAGAGTAATCAGTCAAAAGACAAGGGCGACGTTGCATAAAATTACAATAACAAGAACAAATGTCGGTAACGAGAACGGGTAATGGAAGCTTTTAAATAACCTCGGCGCGCCGCAGCACAGCCAAACGAATCCTCGAGAAATTCGATCTTTTTCCTTCGAGCCGACCTCCGTCGTCGTCGTCGTCATCCCTTAATAATGAACACGTTTTCACGAAGTCGGCGAATAACGAGGAAATTATTTCCAAAGGAAAGCGAACACACACGGAACGGACGTCATTAACACCCAATAAATAAATTCGCGCGCTCGCCCCCTTCCCCCCCCCTAACACCGACTAATATTTAATATGGAAATCGAGTCACATCAATCAAGCGCGAACACGTGAAATCACGTCAAGTGCTGTGAAAAATGAGCTTAACGACCGCACGATTATTTGTACAGCGAGATCGATAATTGTCAAATCAGACCGACGTTTCGCTCACAATGAACTACCCCTCCGGTAAGCCGACACGAACGGAACGAAACGCAATAAATAATTTTTCGCGCGGATAACGCTCACAAACATTCGTTATTTGGTTAATCCGCGTAATTGAATTATTCACGTATTAGCAGTCAGTGATTGCAATTTGAACAATTAACGCGATGACAATGTCGACGCCATTAATAATGTTTATCGGCCTACGAGGATTCTCATTGGCCTTCCACATAGATTTGATTGCTACGGGAGACAAACAAAACAAAGATATTTGCCACGTCAATGGCGTATGATTGAAAAATTTAATCGCCCTGTCTTTTTTTTGGTAGAAAGAATTATAATTAAAACTAGTCTTGCATAAAAAATAAATTAAAGTTATATTTTTGGTAAAATGTAAATACCAGTACGTAAGGATTAATTAACAATAATTACTGTACATATACATCAGTTCTTGTACTGAACCTGTATGTTGCAGCATCAACTGACGTCACATTGATTATTACTCTAGTATCAGAGCACTAATGGTGTAATGTATTACTAACTAATACATTAGACGACAGTAATTTGACATATACAGATTACGTCAAGAGGCACAATGGTGTTAATTAGAAAATGTCATAGAAAGTATAGTTTCGACTCGAAGTCGTTGCGTTATTCATATCTGCAAATAAATAAAAATCGATAACTTCTTGTTTTTTATTATTATGATTAAATATTATTTTTGCAGTACATTCGAAAATTTCTTTTAAACTATACGTTGATTTAAATAAAATTCTATTTTACTATTTTACCTTTTCATATTCACAACAAATCTATAATTTTTTTTAAAATTTTTCATAAGCATACATATTACGTTTCATTCTTTTTTTTTGTAACTTTAATAAATAGTTAAAAAAATATTTTAGAACGTCGCGGAGATAGAACTGAAGAAAACAAAAGACTAAAACAAAAGGCTAAGGAAAACGCAAATAAACAATTGTTGATTCATTAAAACTAAAAGAATCAAATTGAAAAATTATCTTTGCTTAAATTCGTTTCTTTTCTTTAAATAAAAAAAAAATAATGAAATACTAAAAGCAGAACAGGAACTGGGAAATAGATAATGAAATAGAAACAGAACGCAAAATAAAAACAAAAGAAAATTAAATAAAAACAAAAGACGATCGCAGCAACTAAATGACGAAGAAGCATGAAAATCGTTTTTGCTTAATTTGGTTAATTTTCTTTAAGTAAAGTAAAAAATAACTAAACAAAAACAAAAAATGAAACAAAAACGAAATTGGAAATAAAAACGGAACATGAAATAAATACTTAAAAAGAAACATTCCAGAACAGCGCGGCGATAGACTGAGGAAAACAAAAGACGAACGGCTAAGGAAAACGCAAATAAACCAATGACGATTCATTAAAAACAAAAGAATCGAAAGATAATCTTTCCTTCGATTGGTTTATTTTCATTAAATAAAAAAATAATAATGCGATACTAAAAACAGAACAGGAAAGGAAAACAGAAAATGAAATAAAAACAGAACGCGAAATAAAAGCAAAAGAAAATTAAATAAAAACAAAAGACGATCGCAGCAAATAAATGACGAAAAAGCATGAAAATCGTTTTTGCTTAATTCGGTTAATTTTCTTTAAGTAAAATATAATTAAACAAAAACAAAAAAATCAAACAAAAATGAAATTTGAAATAAAAACAGAACATGAAATAAATACTTAAAAGAAAACATTTTAGAACGTCGCGGCGATAGAAATGAGGAAAACAAAAAACGATCGGCTTATAAAAACGCAAATAAACAATTGACGATTCATTAAAAACAAAAGAATCAAATGAGAAATAATCTTTGCTTAAATTCGTTTCTTTGCTTTAAATAAGAAAATAATAATGAGATACTAAAAACAGAACAGGAAACGAAAATAGAAAATAAAATAAAAACGGAACATGAAATAAAAACAGAACACGAAATAAAAACAGAACACGAAATAAAAACAAAAAAATAAATAAATGAAAACAGAAGACGATCGCAGCAAATAAATGACGAAGAAGCATGAAAATCGGCAAATCGGTTTTTGCTTAATTTGGTTAATTTTTTTTAAATAACGTAAAAAATAATTAAACAAAAATGAAACAAAAACGAAATTTGAAATAAAAACAGAACATGAAATAAATATTTAAAAGAACACAACAAAAGACGATCGGCTAATGAAAAAGCAAGTAAACAATTAACGATTCATTAAAAACAAAAGAATCAAAAAAAAACCTTTACTTAAATTCGTTTCTTTTCTTTAAATAAAAAAATAATAATGAGATACTAAAAACAGAACAGGAAACGAAAATAGACAATAAAATAAACACAGAACATGAAATCAAAACAGAACACGAAATAAAAGCAAAAAAAATTAAATAAAAACAAAAGACGATCGCAGCAAATAAATGACGAAGAGGCATGAACATCGTTTTTTGCTCAATTTGGTTAATTTTCTTTAAGTAAAGTAAAAAAATAATTACACACAAAGAAAAAAATTAAATTTAAAATAAAAACAGAACATGAAATAAATACTTAAAAGAAAACAACAAAAGACGATTGGCTAATGGAAACGCAAATAACGAATAACGATTCATTAAAAACAAAAGAATCAAAATAAAAATAATCTTTGCTTAAATTCGTTTCTTTTCTTTAAATAAAAAATATAATGAGATATTAAAAACAGAACGGGAAACGAAAATAGAAAATAAAATAAAAACAGAACACGAAATAAAAACAGAACACGAAATAAAAACAAAAAACAAAAAATAAAAACAAAAGACGATCGCAACAAATAAATGACGAAGAAGCAAGAAAATCGGCAAATCGTTTTTTGCTTAATTTGGTTAATTTTTTTTAAATAACGTAAAAAATAATTAAACAAAAATGAAACAAAAACGAAATTTGAAATAAAAACAGAACATGAAATAAATATTTAAAAGAACACAACAAAAGACGATAATGAAAACGCAAATAAACGATTAACGATTCATTAAAAACAAAATAATCTAAAGAAAATCAAATAAATTGGTTCTTTTCTTTAAACAAAAATTGAAATTAAAACAAATGACGATCGCAGCAAATAAATGACGAAGAATAATGAAAATCGTTTTTGCTTAATTTGGTTTATTTTCTTTAAGTAAAAAATAATTAAACAAAAACAAAAAATGAAACAAAAACTAAAAATGAAATAAAAACAGAACATGAAATAAAAACAAAAAAAAATAAATACAAATAAAAGACGATCACGGTAAGTAAATGATTATTTTTAAAAAATGTGATTTAACCAGAAGCATGAAAATAAATAATGAAAATAAATAAAAACAAAAAAATGAAATACAAACAAAATACGATTGATTTAACAAGAGGCATGAAAATCGTCTTTGTTTAAATTGGTTTATTTTTTTTAAGCAGAATAAAAACAATTAAACAAAAGCAGAGCATGAAACAAAAACGAATAAGTATAAGAAAAATGAAATAAAAACAAAAGACTAAAAGAAATAAAAACAAAAGACTATCGCGGTAAATAAATTAGAAAGAGAAAAATTAAGATTTAACGAGAGGCATGAAAATCGTCTTTGCTTAATATGGTTTGTTTCCTATAAGTACAATAAAAATAATTGAACAAAAGAAGAACAAACAAAACAAAAACGAAAACCGAAATAAAAACAGAACATGAAACAACAAACAAGAAAAACGAAATAAAAACAAAAAAATGAAATAAAAACAAAAGGCGATAGAAGTAAATAAATGACAGTTAATTGCAGAAAAAAAGTTATGATTTAATGAGAAGCATCAAAATCGTCTTCGCTTAAGTTAACTTATTTTCTTTAAGTAAAATTAAAAATAATGAAACCAAAAGCAGAACACGGCACAAAAACGAAAAATGAAATAAAAACAAAAAATATGAAATACAAACAGACGATGATCACAGTAAATAAATGACGGTTAATAAAAAAAAATTATTTAATGAGAAGCATGAAACGATTTTCATGCTTTCATTTGTTTAAAATGGTTTATTTGCTCTAAGTAAAATAAAAAATAATGAAACAAAAACGAAAAATAAAATAAAAACAGAACGTTAAATAAAAACAAGAAAAATTAAATACAAACAAAAGACGATCGCAGTAAATAAATGAGTTTATTAAAAAATCATGATCTAACCAGAAGCATGAAAATCGTCTTTGGACACTTAATAAAACATTGTATTATTATTTTCCCAAATTTTGAATTTTACAAATATGGAATACATTTTCAAATATAGTTCGATGAATTGAAAAAAAGGATAATGCGAATAAAGCCTTCGTCAGCGCGGTCAAAAATATTTATGACTTTTGCTTATCCTAAAAGCCGAACCGGAGGCCTTCCGGTTTATTTAATTTTTCATCGACGTACTCGATGGCAGACAGAGGAGCAGGGGAACGAAATATGTAATAAATTTAATAACACCCCGGCTCGCTGGACGTAGTTTCATATATGCACGACATAAATTCGATGCATCTGAATTATTTTCCGTCGTCCTAAACCGCGCACGTGAAATTTATTTATTCTTCTTCTGAAACCTTTATTGAAAATGTTATTTTTCTAATATATTTTCGAATTTATACTATCTTTCTGTCAGCTCCTGACTTTCAATTTCAAATATTTAAAACAAAAATTAAAAAAAGCATCAATTTTACGTGCATGAAACACCAAGTCTACTAAGGATGCAGTTTATTTGATTTAAGGATCCCTGAACGTTAAAATATATATAAATATAATTGTCAGGATTAAACAGAAATTACATAAATAAATACCCAGAATTGTTTTTCTCCACTGTACTTATTTCGTTCATAATTTCAAAAACTGAGTCTTTTTTGGACACTTTCTAGACGGACTGTAGTTTTGAAGAAACACAGGATATGAAGTAGGAGAACTAGGACTAAATCCAGAGCATAAGGAAATCCTGTACTACTTCTGTGTTGTGATCTGTTTTTTCCCATAATTTGCGGAGATATTTTATTTTCTATCAAACCCAGTCGTTGAATCAGAGAAGATAACAATAAAATCGTCCAAATAAGAGAGAAAGCAAAAGATTTTCTTTGCCACCGTAAGATTATGGAAATAGAAGAAAAAGGAAAATGAAAATAAGACTAAAAGGAAGAAGAAAAACTTGACCATAGATGCATTGAGAAAGAATCGGTTCTGGTTCTTCGTGGTTTGTTTTTCCCTACCAAACCCATTTTCTCTTACTTTCATTATGAACAAGAATCGCAAAAGATTAAAGCAGAAGAGCAGAAGGAAGATAGAAAGATTGACCGCGAACACAATGAGAAAGAATTGATTTTAGTTCTTCTCTTGCTCTTCCGTAAGAAACCGGAATTCTGTACAAAAATTTATTATTTCAAAATTAGAAAATAAATTGCAAATGTTGCTGAGATTGCAACTGAACACAAGTGCGATAAACACCTTATGTTATATCATATATATAACATTTTGTTTAAATACACAGTAAGCAGAGAAAAATCAGTATTTTAATAGTCGTCAGAGTTTTCCATCTTCTCCCTGTACGTTTAAATAATCGTTGCTATTGGCGATGCCAAATAACTGAAGCATCCCTTCCGGATATTTTATGAACTAGTGAAACCCGGATTTCGGAAAACTTGAAAGCTATCTTCAAGCTTATGTTTTCATTATTAATAATGTTTTATTTAGGTTTACTTCTTTTCATTCTATAGAAAACAAGCAATTGTTTTTTAGTTTAATTTTAATTAGTTTAAGGTTTAAGTAAATCGTAAGCGAAATCGTTATCAAATTGAAACTGCAGTGTCCTAAAGTTTGCATTATGAGAAGATAATGAGACTATATGTTTGTTTGGCGAATCAAAAAATCAATGTATTTGCTTTAATACCAGAAATTAACAAAAGTATTAGATGCGGTACAGAATACCGTTTATTCTCCCTTAGAATTAATTTGGATTGTACTTTTTTTTTGTTTGTATATTGAATTATTTATTATGTCCAATTTTTCGTATTTTTCTTATATTCTTTCATTTCGTTCTATGATTTGCTGACCTGTCAACTTGTCTAAGTCCGAGGCTGGAAGGTGGGTTTCTCACTCGTCCCTGCTCCCTGCAGTCTTTCCTCTCTTATAGATTTTGAATCACGTCGCCTTTTATCCTTGTCTTCTACCCTCTAGCACTTCTCATCCTGGTCAATGTTTTTGATGTCTTCGATCACTTTCCAACCTGTGCAGTTGTCAAAGTTGTAGAATCAAACAGTGGATTTCTCGCTCGTTACTATTTACTACAGTCTCTCTCTTTTGTAGATTTTTAATGACAACATTTTAGCTTATTCTTCCATGGTCTACTTCTCCTCATTTCACACCAACGGTTTTATATAATTCTGTCACTTTCCAACCTGTACAGATGCCTAAATCATTGAAGGCTCTCTCTTGTTGATTTTTAATGAGAGCATGTTTTCGTAACCTCTTCTGTGATCTACCTATTTTCCTCATCCCCGACCAATATCTCAAAGTTGTCCAAGTCGATGAAGTCTAGAGTTAAGCGGTCGGTTTGTCACTCCTCCCTATATTCCTACAATTTCTCCCTTGTACATTTTATTGACAGCTTCTTTCACATCTCTTCTACGGTCTACCGTTTCTCTTCATCTTCGGACAATTTTTTTATGTATTTTACACTTGCCAACCTCTAAAATTTAGAGATAGGCTTTAGGTTTTCCATTCCTTCCCATTCCCAATATTTCCCTTATAGGTTAAACCACCACCTAATCCGTAATCTACCCCTAATTTGAATACAGTTTTACTTGAATGTAATTGTTTTAAGAAATTCTATTCTACATTATTAGTGATTACAGTAAGTCAAACTTATTCGATTACACGCTGTATATATATATATATATATATATTTATAATTGTAAAGAATTCTTAGCAAATAATTTAATTTCATAAATATATTTGTAATAAATAAATAGATTATATTTTATATAACATTTTTATGTATCATTATCACTAGTTCGCTGCAGTTTATAGTTAATGAGATTATCGACGACGACTGCTATCCAGAAACGAGTATATCCTATCACATTATCCTAATGAAGATTGACTGTAATCCAATGCAGCCAGGTTATACCGAGGGTGATATTTAATAAGTCCGAAATTGCACAAGTTCATCGACTGCTTCAATGAACCTGCGATGTGATGAATGGTGCGAAAGCTCTGCGATTCTAGACTCTACGACGCTTTCGCGCAACGTCGCCCCGGCGTCGTCTCGTGCGTACGCATTGTGTCACGTTAACAAACGACGTCGGAGACAAATTCGTATTTTTGCCGCTTTGACTTCTTGATTAACGCCAAAGGTTAGCACGATTTATCGATTTGATTTTGTGTTACACGCAAACGCATAATCCGTGTTAATGGATTTAATCGAATCCATTTATATTCAAATATTTGGGCATCAAATTTTATTTTGTTTTTCGAATCTTAATATCGAAAACACCGTGGCCGGAACGTTTGGGCAATTGTCCGAACATAAATTAAACATTATCCCGACCTCAAACCGCAGTCGTTGTAAACGGCAGATGGAGTTTCGCTGATTTGCGGGATAACCAAGAGCGACTATAAATTGCTATAATTTTGGGGTTTCGGCCGCACACACTGGGAGATAATTATCACGTCAGCGCAGCGGATAATTGACTCCATCGATTTGACCAGATGATGTATACAGACAACGACGACGCCCTGTAAAAGCGACGTTACTCTAAACGGCGGCACGGCGGTTAAACGTTCGACGGATCCCGACGCTCTTTCCCGCTAATTAGGCGCCGATGTAGCGCAAAGTAATGGAAGGGGTGCGTTAATGTGATACTGAAAATTAATGGCCGGATTGAATTAATCATAAAATTTAATGTAAATGCGTGATTAAAATTTCTGTATGCAACGCCAGCCGGAATTATATTATATAAACCTTCCAAAGTAGCCAATTTATTATAACAAAGGGATTGTGTCGGGTATTAATGGCCGTGGTATATGCGAATATTAAACCTGTTTATAAAGGCTGTTTAATGCATGCTTGCAACAACACATTCAAATTTGAGCAAACAAGAACTACGAACCACATCATTTTCCTATTCCAAGTTAAGTTTATTATACGCTATGATCAACAATGATTGAAGGTTTACATTTCAAATATTTCAGTTCCCAACAAGTAAATAAAAAATTATTGTGGTGCAGCACATTCAATCATTATTGATACAGAGTATCTGAAACCATTAAAACTTTCCAAAAAAAAAATAAGATAATAAAAACTTTATTTATTTCGAGTTTGAAAAAACATACGCATTATTTCTTTTTGTTTATTTAATTTTAGTTTATGGCATCTATTTTCAGGCGAACAAATAATCTCAGTTACAGAAGTAATTTATGTCACGTTGAGATCTACGATATAATTCGGTTCGGTTTATTTCATTATCTTTTATCCGTGAACGCGGGCAAATTTTATTACAGAAGGGCTCTAATTTGCGAAGGTGCAGTAGTGTAACATAGTCGCTCTGTTTCTCGAATATGGAACGGCCCTTGGGGATATACTCAATTTTAATATTCAATTGTGGTTATTTCTTGTTTATTTTTCTCTTGCTAAGAAAAAAATCTATTTCAATAACAGAAGAAATAAATAAAATAAAAAACATACAGAGGGGTGATTGACATTTGAGGTCAATATTAAAATCTCTTCGTTTTGATAAAAAATGAGGCAAACATTTACTGAAACAATTTTTTTGATCAAGATTTGATCTACCTTAATTTAGCAATAAATCAAATAATAAAGAAAGAACTTTGCTGACTTTTTTTTCTTTCCTTTGCGCCTTTGAGATATTTCGTCTTAACATAAGTTCATATTTAACGATGATGATGCCGTAAACTTTCTGCTTAAAAGGATTTCTTAAAGTCTGCGTCCCGTGTAATAAAGTACGCTCTTCGCCAGAGTCGTAATTTGTAATTAACGCAGACTAACTGTAATGCTTTATTGCTTTTGAACTTGCGTAAACACAAGCATTTAAAGGCGCAAGGAAAGGGAATGAGCTCTGTCGGTAGTCATTAGCTTGTACACGTCGGGTGGAAAATGTTTGCCGATGTTATTACATTTTACTTTGACTTATTGGTGTAATTTTTTAAGTATTTACATAATTTACCAAGTAATTACTTTTAAAATGTATACTTTACTCTAGCCACTAAGGATTTTTAACACTTAAAGAGAATCGCAGAATTTATTCAGTTGACTTCCTTTGTATTCAATAGACTCTTAGAATCAACCTCAATTGTTAGGAATGGTTCGTGTATTTTCACTTTCATTTCATTTATTTTATATTTATATGCAGTGTGTAATCGAATAAGTTGTGTCTACTCTTAATACGCAAGAAAAGAAGCGAAAGTTATGGCACACATCTGGGGTAAAGGTTTACCTTTGAAAAAAAAACGTTTGAGAAGCACTGGATGTGTTTTAAATGCGCTAGCTGAACGAAGTTTACTACTTATATGCTATGATAGAGTAGTAAACCCACAGATGTAATGCAATGAATGTTGAGACAGGTCATTTATGACTTTCGTATGAAGGAATACGGAGATTAGCCGTGTAAAGACCCGGAAAAGCTATAATGAAAATTCTATTTTTTGTTATTAAAAGCTATAACAATTAACTTCCCACGCAACTTTAAACTGAAACGAAAATCTTATACAGCGTGTTACAGGACTACTCTCATTTATTGAAACCATAAATAGTACTCATGAAATCAAGAAAGTTATATAATCAAGGATGCACCATTTAACAATAACGGCGTAAATAATGAATATTTGTTCATACAAAAATTGTTCGGGTATCACTGGTATCGAATGGAATGCACAGCTGTGCAAATCGTTTATTACAAATCCCGTAATAATCTCATAAATTTTGATCCGATGCTAGGGTAGGTCTGATTGGAGCACTTGAACACGCAGCCTTCAGTTCGCAATTTGGGTATGTAAGTGTCGGGCGCATTGTTTCGCATTCTCAGTACCGTGCAGTGTGTAAGTTTACGGGAAGAATTTTTAGATTTTTGTTTATGGAGGTGCCTAAAGCAACGTGTTTATGCAACAGAAATAAATACTGTTGCGGACTTACGTCAGCGAATTCATGACTGTGCTAAGGAATTACGGAATAATTTTCCCCGGATAACTGAAAACTGGCTACATCGAGCAGAATTATGTTTCATAAACGGTGAGCAACATTTCGAACATCTTTTGAAATACTCGAAGGTTTGTAAAACAGCGGATACCTAACTGCGTTTTTATTATTTAAGAAATAATAACAATAAAATCCATTCATTTCGTATTTTTTCACGGTTTCACATTGTCGGCCTTTATTACATCTATCCAGCCGATTACTTGGGTCAATGCGCTCGAATTTTAAAGTTTTATGAACGGTCCGAGGACAAACTGAATTGCATGAACACCGTATAATGAATTAGAGGTTTTAAAACAGTGGAACTTTTTGATCTTACGCAGATCAGTATTTCAATTTTTAGCTAGATTTGCAAAACGAATCCATTTTATGCTAAGGAATGTACAGTATTAATAAATGACAGTAGTGTTATAACACCCTGTATTGCAGAGATAAATTTCAAAACGCGACTTAAAATATGGGATCTCTTTTCCAGGCACACAATTACGCGGGTAAAAATTTTGTTCTTATGACAGGTCGTCTCCAAAGGAAACGCTGATTCAACCAATTCGTCCTTGTCTGCTGAGTCGACAAGTGGAGCCAAAGATAGAGTATTTCGCATACGTTGAACATCAGAATTGGTAAAAAACGATACTTGTCCTGCATCTAGTGGTGACTACTTTCTGTTTAGAACCTCCCCGCGGGGGGAGAAATTCGAATTTGGTTGATTCAAGCGACGTCGTTTCGTCTTAGTAGTCTTTTGATAAAGAAGTTTTAAAAGGCCACGTAGTTCCTTCTGTCTTTTCCATTCTCGATAAAATCCTACGCGTTGTTCTCATTGTTGATTTTTGTTTGTTTTTCGTGAAATATTAAATTAATTCATTCCCTAAAAGTTTCTTGTCGGTTTTCGGTAAAGAAAGGATACAATTTATTTCCGTGAGTTCTTTTTCAGTTGTTTTAATAAAATTTATAAGTCGATCGAAATCGTTATCGCAATTTTAAATCCTAATGTTCTTTGATATTTGGATTACGCGAAGAATATTTAGACTCAAAATTGGTAAGTCCAAAATCAATTTATTGGCTTCATTTCTTTAATTAACAAAATCATTTCCGTTCTTCTGGAATTATTATTTGTTTATAGTAACAATATTTATCATTATTGAATTTGCCGTTTTACGTAATACTTTGTTTTGTCTATGATTTCACTTTATTTGATATCATTTTTGTGAATCGTTCAAAATAAATTAAAAAGTTAATTCAGTCGCATTTTAAAAGTATTATTGGAAAAAAACACACCGATACTCATCATCCCCTAATTTATCATTTTATTACCTTATTACGTTCAGAGTTCACAAACAAAATTCCGAAATATCACGTAGACAAACACTTTTATTGTATTTAATGCATTTTCTTTCTTGAGAGCGCAGGTCACCCTGTACTGTAATCCACATTATTATTATTATCAGTTAAAATAATAACATTCATTTATTTTTTTCGGGCTGGTTTGCAGAAAAGATTAAAATAATAATAATAAAAGTTTGAATGTGACATACATTATGCTGTACGTCATAATGTATGTTACATTCTAACTTAGGCTAACTAATCAACCCATTAAATTATTTTACAGAAACTGGCAGTAAATCATTTAACAGATTAAATCATATGTTTACAAAGTATGGAATATCACGATGTAACTAATGTCGATTATCTAAAAAAACAAGTGTTGAAGATTTCAATACTTCGTTTTATAGATGTAAATTGCTGCACTTTTATGAGCAGGAGTTCTAAACTGCCTTAACAATACGTACAAATTGGCTTAGAACTAATTAATTCAATAATCAACGTTAGTGTATATTTCTAATTTTCTTTCGTTATCGATGGCACATGCGACCGACACTGACCAAGTGACCATGAATTTTACTGTAACTTTGCTTTACGATGTGTTTATAAAAACCACGGAGACACGTACATCTCACGAACGAGCAGAGGTTTTCAAACAAAAGACGAAGTGCTCTTATGGTAGGTCACTTTTTTTGCATTTTTGAACTAGACCATCAGGCTGTGCTCATAAAAGACATTCTAGAGTTACTCTCGACTAGCATTGCAGCCTCTTTCGCATAAATGGATTTATGTATTTTTATGACACATCTAAGAATCATAAAAAAAACTAAGTCAAGCGTGGTTTCCATAGCAACAAGCAAATTTTTTACACCCTACTTAAAAGTGAGTTGTGAAAAGTTCGTCCCTTGTCATGGAAATACTGTAAATACAAGGCTTCTTGAAGCAGATGTCCCAGATGCAAAATAAGTGAAAAATCGTGAGTGAGAAAGATACGATTACACGGCTAAGGTTCACTCGAAGGTATATTTTATGAACGCAACCTATAATAAACGCAAATTAAAATAAAAATCGGCAAAACATCGCCAGCAAGGTACATCGGCTATTATATCTGTTTCCAAAAACAAATGTTATAATGCGGTGCAGTTTCAAAGACAGCATCGCCATCATGATGCTGAGACACCGAAACGAACATCTGCAGGTTGCATCGTTACCCATCCTGCTCGGACTTATTGTCTGAACTCGAACCTATAAATACTTGTTAAATTCATTTGTATTCTTTTTGCCAGAGGAAAGTTTCCTCCTTTTGTACCTAGTACAGTGTGAAGTTCTTAATAAATAACAACTTAATCCAAAGGTCTTTTTATACCGTGAGGTGTAAGACCAATGAGTTGAGTTAACTAGGCTGTTTCCACTCTTTTTCATTTTGCGATAACTTTTTTTGTCTCTGTCCATTTCATGCTTCTTTTTTCTACCGCTTCCTTGATCTCATTTGCCCCTTCTATTCTTTTCTATTGTTCTCGCCTCATACATTACAGGTCAATTTATCTTCTGGCACAGCTTGTTCGGGTGTTCCAATCATCCAGTTGCCTTTCCCGGATTTTCCGTATTATCTGTTTTATTCCTGGTTGTTCTCTGAACACTTCATTTCTTGTTTTATCTCTTTTTATTTTTCTCAAAAACCTTATTAATCTCATCTGCGCTTATACTGCTTCTACCTCAGTCTGTGAGTCCATGTTTCACTTCCGTGTTTTAAAGTTGGTGTCACTCCCTGTACCGTAATTTCTTTTGTTACCTCTCTCCTCCTAAAGAATGTTGTCTTTAAGGCATAAAGATTTTTCCAGCTTAGCACATTTTATCATTTATTTCCCGTTTTTCTTTATCATTGACTTCTATTGCCGATACCAGGTATTTAAAATATTCACTTCTTCTGTGGTCTATCCTTCTAGTGTGATCGCTATTTTCATTATGAATTTTTATAACATTTATATTTTCTGACTTGAATAAACTTTTTTACAATTGTGATGTACCACACTTAGTATTACTAAGTTGCTAATAACGAAATGCAAGTATCTCCAAAAGAGACCGAAAGTGACACTCCTTGTTTCTTCCTCATGCCCTTCATTTTCAGAATGAATTCCCTTATGTGACGAAGAATAATATTAATAAGTGAAACTTAATCGATTACGCCCTGTATATTATATTTTTATAACATTTTTATTTTGTGTCTATATGTTAAAAATATTTGATGTACAAACACTTTCTTGACACACTGTATATGCCTCACCATATTTTCCAGCACCAAGCAATATACAGAAAAAAAATTTTTTAATTCCGCATAAAAATCCACTCATTAATTTCGGTTTTTTTTTAATTGTTATTAAATTTACTTCTAATTTTATTACAATTCCTCTTCATACTATAAATATATTCATAAATTTTATTAATAATACACGACTTTTTTTTTGATAAGTCATCATAGGGTTTTTGTTACGAAAAAAGGTAGTTATTCCAAAGAACAAATCTAAACCTTAACAGAGAACGTTTTGTTTATTAATAATTTATTTTATTTTTTCTCAAGCAAAGAGCTTCCTTCAAAAAAAAACTGAAAAACAATCTAAATTTGTAATTATAATTGATCGAGGTTTAAAACATACGTCGACTGCTTTGCTTCATCAGGATAAATAATAAATCAGCATAGAACGAAACGTCGACTTTTATGTTGATTTTACGAACTGTCCGATCAATTTAAATTACAAAATTTGTCCTAATTAACTGCAACAGTTTACAAAAATTCTGAAAAAAATAGAATATTAATATTTTCTGTTCAGAAATATCTCCGAATGTTTCAGTCAACATCGTATAAATTTGCATGCATCTGAATACGTACTAAGTAATGCTTAATTAATGTTAATATTCAAATGCGAGTTATTTCACGAAACAAGTAAAACATCGTACTTTAGAAAATTTATTTATCCCTATCACGAAGTTATTTGTAAACAAAGCTACTACTAACATTCCCCATTGTAGTGCAGCCAATCTCAATCTTCGTAAAGTAGATGTCACTTGAACTAATAACTTCGAGTAAATATTATTTTATTATTTTTGTTTCAGCTCAAAAAACTGGAGGAACCCAACTGAAACTAATAATAGACTATCCAAACAATCTGCAAGCACTCTTCAAACCGATGAGGTACGTCATTAATTGAATTAAAATTGATCCATTATTAAAATACGCCAACCATTTATTCTAAAAATGCATCGGCGCATGTTTATTACTTCACATTGTCTTAAGCGAGGTGGTTGTTCGCTCTTATTGTATGTAACTACAACACGGGTTGCATGTTCTCATTTTTATAATGAAGAAATTAAATTAACTCCAGTCGCACACGCTGTTACATAAATTTCAATTACATCAAACAATAGTGTAGGGTAGTAGCATTCTTTATTAAAAATTACTATTGCTTTGTTTGCTTAATCCACCCAGAGACGGCATCGAATTTTTCGCATGGAAGATTTCTTTAAATTTTTTTGTTGTCTCACAGAAATTCAAACTTTGAATCTTAATCACAATCAGATATATATCAAAGCAGTTTTAACGTTTTCCTGTAAACTATAAATTAAATTTACATGGCAACAGACTCGAAACTGGAGGGTGGCAAGGTGAACCTTCAATTAGCTTGATTAATAAATCAAAGTAAAATAAGCTCCCAAATAAAATCAAACACACTATCATTTCTGATTTCTGATCAAACAATATTGTATTGTCCAATAATCATTAGTTGATTAACAAATGTAGCAAACCAAAAAAGCGCGTAATTATTTTGGAGGAGATTGATCCCAAGAGCATTGGAAAATTAGCGTAGAAAAACAAAAATAAGCCAGTCGGAAACTCAATTACACATTTAACGATAGAATTTAAAAACTCGAAAAAGAAAACAAGCCGTAAACAAGTTGCTTGCTCCTTCTCCTTGAATTATGAAACGTAAATGAAATCATGCTATGTGAACCAATTTAAATGATACATACCAAGAAGAACTAAAAAATAATAACGCTTACTATTTTTCGGGACGAGAAAGAATATAAAGGCTCACTATAAAATTTCAGCTTCCATAATAATGAGGTGGTGGATCCCCCCCCCGTCTCAGATTTAGTACGTGCGCTCGCAGGCAGCACGCAGAAAGAAAACAATAAGAACAAGTGGAGAAAGATGAGCCCGGCACAGTCGCAAATGAAAATCTATACAATAGCATCTGTGATTTATTGTTGCGCTTCTTTGTCTAAGTAGATGTTATTTTAAATAAAAGCGAGCGCCGAGGAAAAATTAATCCTTGCGTTCTAGGACTTACCCCGTTGCGTGCACCACCACCGAATAGTTTGAATTACAACGTGGGACATGTTCCATTTCTTTAGGCGATTAGAGTGAGAATGGAAAAGATAATGGTAGAAGTTTTGATAATTTCATTTTTGTGATTACAAAACGTATTCTATATTTCAAATATTATTGTAGAAATTGGACCCAAATCTTGTACAAAAAGGGTGGCCTAAAACGGTCTTATTAATTAACAAAACAAAAACTGATTTCACTCGATTATAAATTACAGAAAATGAACCCTGAATATTAAATCAGTCATTCCGTCAAAGCAGGAGCTTCATCCTCAAGTTATTTAATCTGAAGCACAGAGGCACACGTGTTTAATCTAATTGTAAGATCACATGACAACAAGCCTGACGTTACACACTAACATTTGCATACATAGTAACATAAGAGGTTATTTAGTATTCAATTACAATATAGCTTAGCAGATCATTGTTGATTGAGATGACACTTGAAACGTCGAGCACGTACTATCCCAGCGGAAAGTAATGAAAGTCTGGAAAGGATAAGCGGCCACCCGACTTCGCCCGACCGAGAGATAAACGCCGTAGCTCCGCCCGTTGAAATTTCTTGGAAATGTCTACCTACCCTCAACTGCAGGCATTGTTAATATTACGATACGTAATTATTAAATGTAATTGGCCGACATCAATGAACTTCTTATTAGCAAGAAGTATTATGCATTCTAAATATTATTAATGAAAATATTTATCTTATTCATAATTAATCTTTAGGAAATTATTTGATGCTCTTTCAAAAAACGAAATAAAGGTATAATAAAATAGTTCCAAGAAATTTCAACGGGCGGAGCTACGGCGTTTATCTCTCGGTCGGGCGAAGTCGGGTGGCCGCTTACCCTTTCCAGACTGTCATTACTTTGCGCTGGGATAGTACATGTCACTTGAAATATAAAACACAATTTTAAAGCTTTAAATTTATTGAGAATAAAAGATCTAGTAGGCTTTGAAAAACAAAACATACAGTGTTATCTGTCATTTGAAGTTTAGTTGTTGAAGTTACGCTCGTTAGAACCCAAGTTATGAATTTTTTAAAGTGATATTACAAGTAAAAAATGGAATTAATTTTCGAATCATGATTTATTATGATTTTAAAAAAGGTTTAAGCGCTTATGAGTGCAAAAAAAGTTTAGATTCGGCTTTTAGTGAAAAAGCACCTTCCTTGGTATAAGAAATTTGAACGCGAAAGGAATTCTGTTCAGCATGAAAAAGTAATAGGGCGTCCTCCTACGGCTGTTACCGACAAAAACATTGCTGCTGTTAAAAAATTACTTGAAGAAGACAATAAAGCCACTTATGCAGTAATAGAGCATCAACTCAAGATTGGATCCGTTAGAACAATCATACACGATCACTTGCATTTAAAAAAAGTTGTTAGTCGTTTCGTGCCGCATCACGACTTCCAAAAAGCAGGGCGTGTAAGAATTTGCCATGAAATTTTAAATTTCTTAAATAATGGCACCAATTTTTTCCGAAATAGTGACAAGTGACGAAACTTACATTACCTTTTTCTTGATTTGTGAATTTGATTTTGCTTGTTTATTATGTATATTAATTATTTTGTGTCTTCCTTTCTGTTTTTATGTTTCTTTATGTATTATTGTTTTTCTTGTTTTTGATTATTTTTGATTATTTTCATATTTCTTGTTTGTTTGTTTTTTTTCGGTAAATGTTGCAATTGTCATTTGTTTTCCTTTTTTTTCTCTTTATTGTGAATTTGATTTTGAGTGCTTGTTATGTATTAATTATTTTGTGGTTCGTCTTCCTTTCTCTTTTTCTGTTTTTTTTTGTATATTTCGAATGTTTATTATTATTTAATTTTTTTTTGTTTTAATTTTTTATTACGATCATCATTTGTTTTTTTTTACTTTCCTTAGGGACTCTATTTTTTCTACTTCAATTGTTTCTCGACGTCAAAACTGTTTTTCATATCATTTTTCTTGTTTTTGGTTATTTTTTCTTTGTTTGTTTTCTTTTTTCTTTCTCTTTTTTTGTAAATTTGAATTTGAGTGTTTATTATGTACTAATTATTTTTGTAGTTCGTCATCCTTTCTCTTTTTTGATTTTGATTTGATTTTGCTTGGTTATTATGTATTGATTATTTTGTGGTTTGTCTTCCTTTCTCTTTTTGTTTCTTTGTGTATTTCAAACTACCTTTATCTTTTGAATGTTTATTATTATTTAATTTTTTTAGTTTTAATTTTTTCTTACGATCGTCATTCGTCTTTACTTTCTTTAGGAACTCTACTTTTTCCATTTCTTTTTGTTTCTATTTTTCTTTGTTTGTTTCTTTTTTTCCGTAAATGTTACGGTTGTCGTTTGTTTTTCTTCTGCCTTTTCTTTATTTGTGAATTTAAGCATTTTGTGATTTGCCCCATTTTTCTTTATTTTGTTTCGAACTTTGAATTTTTTGAATTTCGAATTAAGATTACGTTTTGAACGTTTATTGTTAATAATTTTTTATTACGATCGTCATTTGTTTCTCTTACTTTCTTTGGGCATTTTTCTTTTTCCATTTCGATTGTTTCACTGTTTTTTAAAAAATTTTATTACGATTGCCATTTGTTTGTCTTACTTGCTTCAAGAATTCTATTTTTTTCCACTTCAATTATTTCTTAACGTCAAAAAGTTTTTCGTTTTTTGATTGTTTCCATTTTTTTTTCTCCGTTTCTCTTTTTCGATAAACGTTGCGATTGTCATTTGTTTCCCCTTCTTCTTTTCTTTATTTGTGAAATTTTTTTTGAATGTTTAATTTCAATTTCAATTCAATCAACATCAAAGTATTCATAATTTTTTTTTTTGAATTTCTAATTATGATTACGTTTTCAACGTTTATTATTACTAATTTCTTATTGCAATCGTCATTTGTTTCTATACATTAGTTTCTTTAGGAACCTATATTTTTTCGATTTCGATTGTTTCTCGATCGACATAGCTCTTGCTTATTAGCAATTAACCTTCTCGTTTTAATTTTCGAAACCTTCGACGTTTAGCGTTTTAATATTTTTGTTCTTGCATAATAACTTCCCTCGCAATCTCGAGAAATGCAATCACAAATGTAATCAAAGTACAATAAAATTTATTACTCCAATTTAAAGATAGATTTTCAATAAGCCGAAGTAATTTTCGGTACATTCCGCTTTAATAGCTTCATGACAAAACGCAATAGAAAATTTATTAGCTCGTAACGCCGCCGTGCAGATCGTACGATAGGCAAAACAAATTCTGATTTGGGAAATTAGCCCAGCCCGACCTAATTATCTTCTGGACGGAAATATCGAATCGGTTACGTATTGCCCATCATCGAGTCGAACGAGACCTGATCTCCCGGAGCCTTCAATAATTCTCGATAGAATTACTAAGTGGAGAATTAGACGTGGGATAATGGACGGAGGTGATAGACGAGCCCTTGCTGTGTCTCCGGTGACAAATCCGTAAGCCCCACCGCAATGGGGAATAAACCGTGTTTACCCCCGGTTTAATACAAAGTCTTTACCAACGGGAGGATCAATTAGATGCTCCGTGGGTGGCCGATGGGCAGAAGACTTCGCGGCTACACGCTAATTAAATTTAACGTGTTTGAGTCACGGTTTAATTTGGAAAAAGTTAGGTGAATAACCGGACAAGTTAAGTAAAGATCATGCAAGAGCTCGCTTCCATTAATTGTATGTACATACGAGAGTCAAACTGAATTTATTGAGAATAAAAAAACACGGTTAATATTTTCTGGTATTTTATTTTCAATATGCTCGAAGTAATTTCCTTCAGCAATGATACACTTGACCATTGTTTGTTTCCACCTTCAAACTTCCCAGCCAATCAAAATAAGCTTGAACTGCGGCATCAATCTCTTCTTCCGACGAAAGCCTTCTACCAAGCAAATTCCTTTTAAGTCCAAGAAATAACCAAAAGTCGCACATTGCTAAATCAGGTGAATACGGCGGATGTTCTTTACTTTAATATTTTTTTCAGCCAAAAACTGGAGAGTTAAAGCCGCCATATGGGACGATGAATTATCATGGCGCAGCATAATTCCCCTGTCTGGGACTCTACTAAAAACTTAAGGCAAATATTTTTCAGTTTAGCTGTAACTATCTTTTGTCCATCTAGCTTAATTGCCTTTACTAGACCCGTACTTCTGAAAAATACCGCATACATAGCTTTTTTTTAGCTCGCTGCTACTTGGTCATTGTTGTCGTTTCCTCGTCTTCGTGAATCCATACACGAGTCTCTTGGTGGGTAGGTACGTCGAACCACAAAATAATACATAACAAGCACTCAAAATCAAATTCACAAAGAAAAATAGAAACAATAAAAAGCAAGAAAAAAATTAAACACATGTTTACGTCGAGAAACAACTGAAATGGAAAAAATAGAATTTCTAAAGAAAAAAAGGAAAATAAATGATGATCGTAATAAAAAATGAAAACTAAAAAAAATAAAAAATAATAAACATTCAAAAGGTAATGGTAGTTAGAAATAACAAAGAAACATAAAAAGAGAAAGGAAGACAAGCCACAAAATAATCAATACATAATAAACAATCAAAATCAAATTCACTAATAAAGTAAAAGGAAAACAAACGATAGTTGCATTTATCGGAAATGGAATATTTATGAACTACAAAATAATTAATCTACAATAAACACTCAAAATCAAATTCATAAATAAAGAGAAAGAAAGAAGGAAAACAAATGACAATCGCAATATTTACCGAAAAAAAAACAAACAAAAATGAAAATAATCAAAAACAAGAAAAATAATATGAAAGACAGTTTTGACGTCGAGAAACAATCCAAGTGGAAAAAAAATAGAATTTATAAGGAAAGTAAGAAAAACAAATGACGATCGCAATAAAAAATTAAAACTCAAAAAAATAATTAAACAATAGGAGTGGAGTAACAAACATTCAAAAAGTGATGGCAATTGGAAATACACAAAGAAGCATGAAAAGAGAAAAGAAGACACAAAATAATTAATATACATAACAAACAAGCAAAATTAAATTCACATATCAAGAAAAAGGGAAACAAATGACAATCGCAGCATTTATCGGAAAAAAGAAACAAAGAAAAAATTTTTGATGATAAGAAATAATCGAAAAAAATAATGCCTAAAAAAGTAAGAAAAACAAACGATAATCGTAATAACATTAAACATTAAAACTCAAAAAATATAATCAATGGGTAGTCGATGGGTATAGTTGGTAACCGAGTGGTTCAGTCTGCTGGCAACGGGCTTGACGCTTGACGGGGCAATTATTAGGCGTAGGTTCGAATCCTAACCTAGTGCATGTAGGAAATAGAATTCGCATGGCTCGGACCGTGTTAGGATTCATGCCGGCTCCTTTGAACCGGGATTTTTGCGTTTCCCCAGTTTGTAAGGCGAATGCCGAAAGAGATATTATAACATCAAGTCGGTCGCAGCCGCCAAGCACTCCCCCCCTGGCAAGCTCTAGGAGCTTGGAGAATTTATAGGAAAAGAAATGATAAACATTCAAAACGTAATATTATTCCACACTTATAAAGAAAAATCAAGGGAAAGAAGACAAAATCTTGATAGTAAACATGTAAAATGAAAATCACAAATAAAGAAAAAGAAATGACAATTGCAAAAAAGAAATACCCCAAAAAAATGAAAACAGTCGAGAAAGAAAAACGAAAACATTCTTAACGACTGAGAAACTATCGAAATGGAAAAGAATATGGATTCCTAAACAAAGGAAAACAAACGATAATCGCAACATCTATTGAAAAAATATTTTTGATGACGAGAAATCATAATTCGAAATTCAAAAAATTCGAAGTTCGAAAGAAAATAAAGAGAAATGGGGCAAATCACAAAGTACTTAAATTCACAAATAAAGAAAAGGCGGGAGAGAAACAGATGACAAGCGTAACATTTACCGAAAAAAAGAAACAAATAAAGAAAAATAGAAACAACAAAAAGCAAGAAAAAATGAAACACATTTTTACGTCGAGAAACAACTGAAATGAAAAAAAAATAGAATTTCTAGAAAGGAAATACCGAAAGAAAAATGAAAACAATCAAGAAAAAAAACGAAAACATTCTTAACGACCGAGAAACTATCGAAATGGAAAAGAATATGGATTCCCAGAGAAAGTGCGAGAAATAAATGACGATCGTAATAAAAGAAATAAAGAAAAGGAAAACGCAAACAAATGACAATCATCAATGGCAAACATTCACCGAAAAAAAAAAAACAGGAAGAAAAATGAAAAGAATAAAAAAAAGAAAAAAAAAGACATTTTTGACGACGAGAAATAATCGAAACTAAATTAAAAGCTACCTGTACTGTTTACAAAAGACATTTCAAAAGCACTGGATGTGATTTAGAAGCCCCAGCTGAGCAAAATTTACTATTATTTACAATAAACTCGCGGATGTAATACAATAAAAGTTGAGGTAGGTCATTTATGACGAAAGAAAGAAAGAATACGTGGTGAGACCTAAACAGTAAAAAATAATGATGAAACATTTACATTCTCATTTTTTAATATTAATTTATTTCCTTACTTAATTAACTTAAGGAATTAAATTAAAACAGTAATCATTAATCACACCTAACAATAAGCAATAAACTAGATAATAATTAATTCAATAGAGGCCAATTCTAAAAATATTATTGAAAAAACGCACGCCGATACTCATCAACCCTAAATTTATGATTTTATTACGTTCAGATTACGCAAACAAAATTCCGAAATTCCGTGCAGATTAACATGTATCCACTCCAAGAAATAAATGGTTTGATTGCATTTAATGCTATTTCTTTTCTGAGTACGCAGGTCACTAACTAATTTATTTATTTTTCCAACAATTTAACAAATTAAATCACATGGTGTGTGATTTGTTGACAAAGTATGGAATATCATATTTAATTATGGTCGATGATTACAATACTTTGCTTTATTGATATAAATTGTTACGCTTTATGAGCAGTGGTTATAAACTGTATTAGCAATACGTAAAAGTTGGCTTATAATTAATTAATTGAGCAATCAACGCGAGTGGGTATTTAGAAGCCCCTTAAGTTATCGAATTGCTTATGGGTAACATTGACCGAGTGTGTATGAATTTTGCTGGAGCTTTATTGTTTTACGACGTGTTTATAAAAGCCACAGACGCACGTATATCTCACTAACCAGCAGAGGTCGGTTTATTATCAGTCAAATCGATCATAACAGAATAAATAAACAGTAACTTTTAGCTGTCGATTTGCTAAGATTACTGCCTTATGAAATTTATGCGGTAAACACACCTGTAAGCAATATCTAATGACTTGTCGTGTGTAAATGTTTGAACAGACTGTACGTCATTTGTGTGTATGTACACTGAATCGCTTTCCTCAGTTGACAGCTCATCGACCTGTCTCCATAGAATCTAATTAAGTTATTTTCAAGTATGTAGTTAAATTTTAACTGATTTATGAGAATGTCATTTTAAACAATTTTAAAACTGCATCATCTCCTGAAGGGGTTTTAAGGAAACTGAATTTCGCCTGCAGTAATTCACACGTTCTTGATATCTCTTTTTACAGCGCCCCAGTAAATCATTCGGAGTACCCGCGACGAAAGTAATTTTAAAAAGATTTAAACAATGGCGGGCCGCAGGCCACCCCACACATTACATCGCACAATAAAGTTGGAGGGCCGAGACGTGGTTAATCTAACTGCTATCATCATAATGCGGCGTCATCTAAACGACGAAAGAATCGTAATGCCACTTTAATGGCCCAATTTTTCAGAATATCACGAAGCATTTTTTTTTTCTCCAAGAGTTGCGAGGCAGAGAGCGCGCCGCTCGTCATTATAAGTTTAGCATCGACGTTTCGATTTAAAATTTTAATTTTTTAAGTAAACAAAAGACGGAAGTTTCCTGAAACGTTCTGAAAATAAATGTTCGCGCGCCCGGAAAAATCCAATTTCAAGTGAAGGTATTAAAAGAACTAAACGTTTTATCATATTTGGAAAATGAATTAGAGAATTGTAAAAGTATTTCCGAACAAATAAATAAGCGACAATGGGACAAATGTGACGAAGAAAAACATTTTTGATCATGTTGAGACTTAATTTCCCAGGGCGCTCAATTTGTATACCGAGACGTACGTACGTATATTAATTTTCGAGCCTGAGAATTGTCTCAATTCGTTACGTTACGCGTGCATACAAATTGGTTATTTATTTAAATTAATTTGCGAACGGGGAAAACGTGTGAAAATTATAACTTATTACTTTGTGGTTGTAACATTCTAATTAGTGTGACGTAACGCAATTGCGTAACAAAATTAATATCGGGTGCCCTGCCCCCTCTCATTGACTATATAAAAAAATAAAATATATTTTATATACTTTCTCTGCGTAAAAGACATCAAAACTAAATTTATGAAAAATTATCAACCTTATTATAGATATCAATTTTGTTGGTGACATTGATTCTATTTTTCTACAGTTCATGGCATCCAGTGGCGTGGTATAAAATCTTGGCTGCACAATAGGTTTTTGGAAACTGATTCAATTAGTAAAATCGACGCTTAAAATTCTACTTACACTAATCGTGAGTAATCTGGGGTGGTCAATTCGATTGATCAAACTGATCCGGGGCCACCTAAATGAATGAAGACTGAATGAATGTTTATGTAGCCTTGCTAAATGGGCATGTAACAAATGTTTTATTAAATGAAAACAACACTGATGAGTAGGAAATAGCTTTATTTTTATAATAAATATTGAAAATGTTCTCCATTATTTTGTAAACACAAGTTCACACGTCGTTTCATGTTTTCAAATACACGGCAAAGTTCTCCCTGCGTTATGTTTTCAATTTCATGCCTAATTGCTTGTTGAAGTTCATCTAAGTTATGTAGGCGATTTTTTTAATTATTCTTCACATGTCCAAAAAGATAATAATCCGGTGGTGTCAAATCTGAACTTCTCGGTGGCCACAGTCCTTCGCTTATAGTACGGTTTCAATAAAACTCTGGCAAATAATTTATGCTGGCACGTGCAGTATGAGCAGTGACTCCGTCTTGTTGAAAATA
The DNA here is from genome assembly GCA_039766575.1 of Serrognathus titanus. Taxonomy (NCBI): domain Eukaryota; kingdom Metazoa; phylum Arthropoda; class Insecta; order Coleoptera; family Lucanidae; genus Serrognathus; species Serrognathus titanus. Next base: position 12,525,671 of record CM077914.1, read on the forward strand.
AATCATTGTTATTTCATCATCATGCAGCTGATTAATAAATTCTGTCAAAATGACAGTCTGAGACCGTTCTGCATTAATTGTTTCGTAAAAGAATACTGGCCCTATAATTCTCCGTCTTGATATTGCAACCCAAATTCCAACTTTTATTGGATGTTGATTTGTTTCTATAAAAGTATGAGGGGTCTCTGTCGCCCATGTACGGTAAATCTGGTTGTTTACGTTACCAGATAAATGGAACCACGCTTCGTCAGTGAAGAAAGTCAAATCAAGTAAATCGTCATTATTTAGTTGCTCGTTAAACCACTGACAGTATATTACTCGTTGTTGATGGTCATGAGGGTACAACTGCTGCACAATGGAAACTCGGTAGGGATGCATATGCCCCACTAATGCCTCCAAAAAGCACAAAATTAAATACTTCCATTATTTTCACTATTAAAGCTTACATACCTGACTGTGCAGACAATTTTCGTAATGATATGTTTGGGCTTTGGTCCATTCGTTCTTGAAGGTCATTAACAACAGGTTCAGTTAATATTGTAGGACGGCCATTTGATTTACCTTTGCAAATACAATTTTTCCTTCAAATCATTTTATAATCTCACGCTCGTGATGACCAAAAAATTCATAATTTCCAGTTTCATCGGGAAATGCTTCCACAAATTGTCCAAAACAAGACTGCACATTGTATGATCAGGTTCCATCAAGGTTTCGAGTGGCACTCCGAAAGTGTGCCATAAGAATGTAGCCGTACACATTTTTACTTGACAAAATTAACTAATAGCATGAATCACCAAGTCTACTCAGGATGCAGTTGATTTCATTTAAGGATCTCAGGATTACATAGAAATTACATAAACAAATAACCAGAATTGTTTTCCTCTACGGTACTTGTTGTTTCGTTCATAAATACAAAAACGGAAAGTCACAGTATTATTTTCTTTTTTCTGGATACTTTCTAAACGGACTGTAGTTTTGAAGAAACACAGGATACGACGTAGAAGAACTAAGACTAAATTCAGACCATAAGAAAATCTTGTACTATTTCTGTGTTGTAATCTATTTTTCCCATAATTTTCGGAGATATCAAACCTAGTCGTTGTGGGTATGAATCAGAGAAGATAACAATAAAATCGTCCAAATAAGAAGGGAAGCAAAAGAAAGAAGAAAAAGTCGACCATAACCACAATAAAAAAAATCGGTTGTAATTTTCTTCGTAACCTGTTTTCCACGAGACTTTTCTAACAAACCTATTTTCTCGCAAATTCAGCCGTTGTGGAGATGAATCAGAAAAGATTTTCTTTACCACCATAAGATCATTGAAATAGAACAAAAAGGAAGATGAAAATAAGAGCAAAAGGAAGAAGAAAAAATTGCTCATAGATGATTAAAAAAGAATCGGTTCTAGTTCTTCTTCGTGGTTTGTTTTTCACTACGAAATCCATTTTCTCCTACTTTCAAAAACTGAAAGTCGCAATGTTATTTTCTATTTTCCGGATACTTTCTAGAAGGACTATAGTTTCTGTTAGTTTGCAGAAAATTACGGCTAAGGGTACTTTTTTTAATTTAAATTATATAGAAAAAATTAATTTTCTAAAGGGAAGGGAATATCATTTTTTTTAGTGAAAGTTTTACCAAACTTTTCACAGATTTTCTCTGTATTAATTACTGGATCGCCATCTACTGGACGTCAGAGTAATTTTACGTATCTATTTCAGATAAAAATTGACATTTGCTTTATCATTTTCTTTTATTTTATTGTTTTGAGAGTGAAAATGTGCACAAAAACATCCTTTCTGAAGACAAAGGTAGCGTTCTGAATAGCTAATTTTTTTTTAATAACTGTATTCAATACAGGGTGTTACTGAACTTGTTTCATTTATTGAAAAGTTTTTTTCAAAACAGAGTACAAATAAAAGATGACGTTCTGAGAGGCCAGAACCTTCACTATCTGAATATCTATTTTTTTATTTTTTGGAAACACTTGTGCTCAGTACAGGATGTTAACGAATTTATGTTACATTCAGTTTTTGTTTTCCAAATAAGCTATTTAACGTATCTTCCAGTATTTTAGTAATTAGTTAAGTAATACCCTGCATACTACGTACAAACTACTCGCCATTTTACGATCCATTTTTCTATTTTTTTTTTTTTTTAATTAGGAGTAAAAAAATTTGATTTTTTCTTATTATTTATTTTATGAGATTTCCTAAACCTCGAATTCGGAATAATATAAAATTATATAAAAATTATCTATGGTACCTATTATACAGATTGTTTCCTCCATACGTTCCAAAATTTGAGGATGTGATACCCATTAATATATTTAAAATATTGTTCCTATGAATATAAGGCCGCAAGTACATATTAAGGATGCTATGACCAAAAACAAAACCTAATACAAATTATTACACTTTGACATTTATTTCTTTTACAGTGATAACTGCTTGAAGTTGAGTGCTATTTCTGTTTTTAATCGTGCTTACTGTTATTATCATAATTATTACTGCTGGTAAATCAAAATAAATGTCAAAAGTGTGAGAATTTATATCAGGTTTTGTTTTTGGCCATACCTCCTTAATATGTATTTGCGGCTAAATGGTCGTAGGAATATTATAATATTAATGAAAATTACATCTTCAAGTTTTGGAATGTATCTTTGAAACACCCTGTATATGATTTAATTTTTTGTATTAATTTTTATCTTAATTTGAAATATTTTGACATCTAAAAGTCAGCTAAATGAAAACGATACTAAACCCTGTTTCGTTCAGTATGAAAGTGTAGATAAATAAGTATTAGAAACATCTAAATATTTAATTTCAATAAAACCATTCTATTATAGTTTCTTTGTAAATAATTAGGTTTACTTTCGTACTTTCAGGAATGAGGGATCATCATTAAATTATCCAAGAGCTATTTACCAGATCATCTATAAATAAAACAAAATAAATCGGTCCTGGTGCTAAGACCTGTGGCACTCCAAAACTATTCGTTGCTGCTATTTATTTTCTTTCGCATTAGGCTTTACCACTTCAACAAAACCGTTTCCAATTAAGTATGCAAAAAGGAAATCAATTGGATGCTAATGGTCTTGTTACGAATAAATCACTGTTAATTAATTAAAATAATTCGCAGTTTGCCAAGGATATTAAAAAAAAACTTTGAGGACGTTCATAAGGGATACTGAAATCAAAAGACCACATAATGATCATTAATAATCCTTTTTAATATTAGTTCATACATAGTGCGTTTCATCTTGAGCTGGAAACAATCGCCTACTTTTTGAAACCCTCCAATTGCAAGCCATCTTTTGGCGAGTTAGGCATGGCTTGACGTTTTACGTCGTTTATTCTATGACGCAGCTTGTGAAAACTCTACCTGAATCGTAACAATTTGAAAAAAAATATTTTGTCTTCTTGTCGGTATGTTAGATTTTAATGAATTTGACAAATAGAACAGATATAACACATAACTATTTTTTATTGTGCTAAATAAGTGAAAAAAATTCGACGGGGCTGAATCGAGATTAAAAGTTGAAAAGGGCATAACTAACCATACGAGTTTCTGAATTGTCTCAACTGTGGCAAACGAAGTATAAGGTTTTGCGTTGTCATAGTGTAAGACAAAGTTATCCAAATTTTAGTTTCGTCTTTTCTTTCCTGACTTCCTTAAGTTTTTTTTAACTTCAGTATGTCTCGCTCATTGTTTAAAATGATGCCCAGTTCAAGAGAATAACACCTTAACAATCCCAGAACACAGTTGCCATAATTTTTTCCAGATGTTTGCGCTTTAAGTTTTTTTGGACAGGGTGACGATGTGTGTCGCCTCTCATTGATATCTGGCTCATACGTATGCGTCTATGATTCATCTCTCCAATAACTACAATGTCGAAAAAGGATGATCTAAGTTTCTCGAAAGAATTTATAGAATCAGCGCTTTCGTTTTTCCTTGAATGATTTCGTTATCTGACATGGAACCCATCTGGCACAAATCTTAGAATATCCAAGATCATATATAATCTTCTCCTAATCATTGTGTCCACATCCCAAACCATTAGCAGCATTCCGAACCGCTACACATCGATCTTCACGAATCATTTCATCGATGCGCAAGTTTGCTTCATCTGTTCCAATAGTAATATGTCTTCCTGATCGTGGTTTATCAAAAGTATCGGTTCCACTTGCTCTAAATTTGTATATCCGCACATTGCTAATACCAATTGTCGAATCACCATACACTTTTAAAAGGTTTTCATGAATTTCCGAAGCTGAACAATCTTCCTTTTCCAGAAACTCTATCACAGCTCCTTGTTTTATTTGCTCTCCATATTAAAATTGGTCTTAAAGATCTAACAACGTGACAGCTTAATTCATGACACAAAAAAGCTTCATGAAAAATAGAGAAACATGTTACTCCTCTTTACTCCTCTTAGTTTTATCCATCAAGATGTAATAGTATTTTTAGAAAAAAGTTTATTGTTTGTAGGTCCTTAATTGGAGTAGCTATGAATAACATTTTATGTAGCATTTTTAAAAGGAGCAGGCGATTATGATTTATAGTTGCTTTGTCACTTTATCAGAATGCATTCGTATATTCGTTAGCATTTTGATTGACAAACAATTTGTGAGAAAAATGAGAAATTTCCTAATAACAGAGTTCATAAATATTTATAAAATTTCACGTGCTTATTAGAGAAGGAAAACGATGAGTGCGAAAATAAGTAATCTGGAAACGATGTAAATTTATGTAAATAGCAAAAAAGCATTGTGAACGATAAACAAAAGAAAAACTCGATTACGATTTCCATCGCAGAACTACCCCCACCCCCCAATCCCATTTCGTCGAAAAATATATTGTTATACATTATTGAATGCGTGACCCCCGGCCCGAAGTCTCTTTTATAAAAGTTTGATCCGCGCCAGTTTAATATTCCTTCCCATCAAAGGAATACGAATTTTAGGGGGCACCTCGTTTCAAAAATCGCTGCCAATTTGCCCAGGTAACAATGCAGACACGCCAGCCGCACGATCCGTCGTAAAATGTTTGCCGCACTCGCCGAAAAATAAATGCGATGGCGATCGTAAAACAGAGAATAAAATATTCCGAACGGACCCGTTTTCCGATTGCTTGTTTTGCTTGACCAGGACGAACGAACTCGCCATGTCCTGCAACAAAATTGCAAATGTTTTCGTACGTCCTCCGGTGTATTTCTCCGATTCGAACCAATGAAAATATTGTTGTTCTCTTGTCTGCGTTTTACATTTGATTGTTTAACAAAAAACACGACCCGTCACCGCATATGTTTACACATAAATTAATATGGACGGTTATTTTAACATTCTATTTAGTTTTGAAATATTAGTGTTGCTCTTTATTATTGGATATTATTTGTGAAATTTAAAATGCATTGGCAATTTTGATTGCAAAAAAAACTGTAATTAGAGGCATGAGGTTGAGTTGAAACGATATTGTTACGCGAACGTTTTTTCTGTTGCGTGTTGTTTCATGGAAAGCAGACCGGCGTTCTCTCTCTGCTAATGAAACAAAATCCAATGTAGAGCTTATATAACTAGTGTAATAAAAACAGTGATAAGTAATCATGACTGTTTACAGAAAAAGCGTCGGAGTTCTTCATAAACATAATAAATCTGCGAGATTAGAGCTAATACTTCCACTACATCCTGATTTTCCGCCTCTTCTTTCGACTGCATCATAAAACGAATGAATTTTTCCTCGGAAGGGGCACATAAATCTCTAGGAAATTTCCTTATAAATGAAAAAAATTAATTTATGGAAAGAAACCGAGCGAAGTTGGCCGGCAACTTCGCAACTTCAGCGGGGACAGACAAATTCAAAACTACTGCGCTTAGTTCGATATTTTCCGAACCGTAATTATAACTTCGCCGGTATCAGGAATATTAAATTTTCACTCGAATTGCACAAAAGGAGCGAGGAAGGAAAAAGGGTGTGTTTTAAAAGGAGGCGCAAAGTGAATCGGAATTAACATACGCATATGTAGAGCACGTAGAGCATCCCCGCTAGGCAGCAAATAACAAAAAAGCTGCTCCGAAGTGTTTCACATCTGGATACAAATAATCTGCCACTTGATTTAACCGCACAGACTGTATTTTCCGACTACATTAGGGGGTAGGTGCGATATGTAAATGAAGATTGTCTGCAAGCGGATCACGTCCACCACAGCTCAATTCGTTATCTTGGTTCATCCAGTGGCCTACGTCACCCGAGGGTCGCGGGAACATAATGTAATATTTTATTTTACATAAAAATGACATTTAAATTGCTTTAGAGAGTTATATTCGGTTTTAATCATACAGTCGGAAGGAAAAACTTATCGCCGATGAGATGAATGCCTCCTCCCTCATCTTATTTTTAACACGGAATTCAAATCGTTCTTATATCTACATACATATATTTTTGTACTTCGTGCCATCAACAATTTTTCTTTTAAAATCAGATTAAATATCGACGTTTCGCTGTACATCGACAGGTTCCTCAGAATTTAACTTGGAGAGTCTTCCGTGGCCATTATCCACAATTCAATTGGCTTCTGGTTGGAATGATGAGTCGACTAACAAGAAGTAGCAACAACACCACCAACAGCAGCAACACCGCCAGCAGCTCTGAGGAAGTTCTTCTGCGATGGAGAACGAAACGTCTGCACTAGAAGCAATCGTGACGCGGTTTCCACTGGAAGCCAATTCAATTATAGGTTCCTCAGAATAAATAATAATTTTTATGTTTAAATTTTTTAAGCTTATATAACTTCATCTAGATTTTGAGTCTAATTGAATTACAGTCTGCATATTTCTGAGGTAATCAAATTTTTAACAATTTTGTAAATTCGGCACGTAACAATAACTTTCCCATAACTGAATTATCAAACGTATGCAGAACTTCAGACAGTCTTAACAGGTTAATCTAATTCCGCTAATAATCCAATGAATTGGTAGTGGAAGTGCTAACCCAACGTAGACCGGATGTCCGACAGGGAAAGGGGCGGTTAAGATAGTCGCCCCGCGGGAGATGCAAATCAACCCCAGCTAGACACGTTATCTGTGCGGCATGGCACCGACACTAGTCAGTTTGATAGGGCCAAGTCTGAGGGGTTACTTAGTTGCCAGCCACCCCTGTAAGTTACTTCGTACGTAAATTGCACCTCACCTGGAAATTGATACAACGCCCCCGCACGACGGATTAATGCGCTGAGGGTATTGTTCTACTAATTTGTTCATCTCTGCGTTTCGAGGGTTTAATTAATTTTTTAGCATACAGTAGCACAAAGATATATTAGTCGCAATTTATTCTCTGATATAGCACTAAAGGGAGATCACGGAACTCAAAACTAATTTTCTGCATCAATAATAAATAGACGCGTGGAAATAATTGCGAATGTTAAAAAATTCAATTCAATCCATCAGAAAGTGTGACAAATATTGGCGGGCCATCAATAACCGAGCTCAAACATTTCAGTAATTTAAAGCGAATCGATTTTTATGATAACAATTTCAACGTTGAAATCTATTTAATAATTAATGTAATCGCGAACCGATTATCACCAAATTTAGTTAATTAAAATGTTATGTACCTTTTACACTCTGCTGATAATTTAGTAGTCGAATAAATACTTCAAAGAACAGAAATGAATCGATTTCTTTCTTGCAGTAGATATTTTCAATATACGAGGGAATATTGATAAGTACTTAGCCTGCAGTATAATGCGTCACATTATTTCAAAACAAAATTTATTTATTTAATCTTAACGGAACGTTCTTAAAGTAATTCGAAGCCTTTGCCTTGGTTTGTTAATCATTCCTAAATGGCACATTGAGTTCATCATTTGTCGAAAATCTTTTCCCTTTCAAATGTTTCAGATATAGAGAATAGTGGTCCACCAATTTAAAACCAATTTCGTCAATTTTTTGCATGACTTGTGAGCAGATGCCGCCTTTAACGAATTTTCCATGGCGTTTTTCCACAATTTTCTTACGTAATGTACTCCCGTGATACTTCTACCCTGTTCCGAATAATAAATCGGGGTTATCCTATCTTTATTCCAACTGAAGCAAGAAACTTGGCAGTCAATTTTTGAACGCGAAATATTTTAGGTCTTGGAGAACCAGAATGCTTCCTCACTTTGAAGTGCTCTTTAGTCTCTGCGTCATAGTGACGGACCCACGTATCGTCCATAGTAACAAGCCGTTCCAAAAAGTTTGAGGAATGCTCTTCAAAATGGTGGCAGATATTTTTCGACGTTGTCAATCGAACGCGCTTTTGATCAGCATTCAAGCATCTCGGAATCTATTTGGTCTAAAGCTTTGGTATAAAAATGGTTCCTGGAATCACGCGCAGAGTCAAAACACGTTCACCGGGGATTCCTATCAGCAAAACGCGTATCCGATTGTGCTTCGAAAAATTATTGGTCTTGAGAGTCCTGTCCTTACAAATTTCCGTGTATCTTTTCTTTTCTTTCAGGTAATATGAAATGAATGCGCAAGCGTTGTAAATATTTGTGATGTAAGAACTTTTAAATATATTATTTATGAATAAACCATTTCGTTCAATTTAATGTATGCAAATGAACCTGTTGTTGTAATTTAGCCACTCAGATCAACATTTCATTCATGATCCTTGTCGATTTACTATTAGTAGGTTTGAATCTCCACTCATCATCTATTTGCACTAATTCCACTTGGTTTGTTTGAACTCGTTGTTGGTTAATCACTAAATAGTTACTGGAAGCAGAAGATAATTCACTAGAAATTTCACTAGAAACAAATTAAATTACATTTTCACTCTTTTGAATACATTCAACTTAAGTGTATTAGAATTGGCAACACTGGCCTAAGAATAAAATTGCAAAAGAAAACATGAATTGATTGGTTTTGTCAAGCACTTAAACAAAAGACGATCGATCGTCTAACAAATGCAAGAAACACAAATTTTGGTCGACGATCTGGATGTGACGTTTTTACTTTTGCGTCCGAATTCCAATCGAATTTTGACGTTCTCTTCATAAAAAAATAACAAAACAAGAGACGATCGATAGTTTAACAAATGCAAAAAACAAAAGTTTCGGTCGACGAAGTCAGAAAATAAATTTAGCGTGATGACAAAAGACGTTCGAATTTCAATCGAATTTCGACTTTCTTCTTTATAAAAAAAAATAACCAAACAAAAAGAAAATAGAAAATAAAAACCAAAATAAATAGAAAATAAAAAACAACGTTTGAATTTCGACTTTTCCAATCAAATTTCGACTTTTTCTTTGCAAACAAGTAACAAAATAAAAGACGATCTATAGTTTAACAAAAACAAGAAACAAAAGTTTTGGTCGACGAAGTCAGAAATGACAAAAGACGTTCGAATTTCAATCGAATTTCGACTTTCTTCTTCATAAAAAAAATAACCAAACAAAAGAAAGTAGAAAAACCAAAAATAAATAGAAAGTAAAAAACAAATGACGTTCGAATTTCAATCGAACTATGACTTTTATTCATAAAATAACAAAAACAAAATACGATCGAGAGCTTAACAATTGCAAGAAACAAAAGCCTTGGTCAACGATTTGGATGCGAAAAAAAACCTTTCGCGTCAGAATATAAAAAACAAAAGACATCCGAATTTCAATCGAATTTTGACGTTTTCTTCATAAAAAGATAACAAAACAAGAGACGATCGATAGTTTAACAAATGCAAAAAAACAAAAGTCAGAAAATAAATTTAGCGCGATGACAAAAGATGTTCGAATTTCGACTTTCTTCTTCATAAAAAAAAAATAATCAAAACAATCAAAAGAAAATAGAAAAACCAAAAATAAATAGAAAATAAAAAACAAATGACGTTCGAATTACAATCGAACTTTGACTTTTTATTCATAAAATAAAAACAAAATACGATCGATAGTTTAACAATTGCAAGAAACAAAAGCTTTGGTCAACGATTTGGATGCGAAAAAAGACCTTTCGCCTTTACTTTTGCGTCAGAATATAAAAAACAAAAGACGTCCGAATTCCAATCGAATTTTGACGTTTCTCATACCGAAATCGTAAACAACAATGTGAGACACACATTCTTAGGAAGTGAGCAATGCTTCTGCTATACATTCGTCGATTTTCTAAAATCATATTGCGGACAGAATCACTTTTTCCCAGAGTGGTCACAGAAATTGGTCTTCCAGTGCTCATCAGTGACATCTAATCTTCCTCTTTTAAATTCCGAACTCCAGTTTCTAATAGTAGTGTAAGAAGGGCCTATCACTTAAGGTTTCTAACATATCAACAAAAAAATTTCGGCCAATAACCCTTTCAAAAATAAATATTTAATAACTGACCGAAACTCGATCTTTTCAAAATCTAGCTTTCTATCAGACATGCCTTTTTTTCAAAAATTCAGTTTTATCACTGCTCAGCTTATGGATGTCAAACTTTGACAAATTATTAATAAAACAACATAGTTGTAAGCATATCAACCGTATTCAATTTTATCGACTAGAAACTTTCCAAGCTAACTACATATCAATACTCCCTCGTATCAACCAACTTCATGGTTCACTATTAATTACAAACTAATCTTCTGTACATTTGCAATATTACGTAAGTACCTACTTCGACTTGATGCTAGATAACTTATATGAAACACATTTTGTAGATATGTATCACGACAGAAAGATGTGAAAGTAAAAAAAAAGATAAAAGAAAACAAAAAGTGTAACGCTCTCGTTATTTACCGCCTTAGAATTTAGTTCACTCGTCTATCGTCTTATTAGTTTAACACGATGCAGACAAGTGTATTTAAGTTCGGCTCCTTTATAATGCTCTTGTTTGTTGCAGGTTCCCCAGGGAACAACAAACTCTCCCCAATCACTTCTACTTCACGGACTTCGAACGCCACAATGCTGAGATTGCCGCCTTCCACTTAGACAGGTACATTACCGAATTTCACTCTTTCAATTTCGACGATTTAACACCAGGGCCCGCCTTACTCCGGAACCATTAGCTGATTAAACGCAGCTGAGCTCCGGTTTGATAAACTATCTAGTTCAAGAGCTTTTGATGTAGGCGTATGCAGTTGTAATTATTTTCATATACGGTATCGCTTTACATATTTGTTAAATTCAGTTAGGCGAGACTTCTAATGTGTAGGTACAAGTAAGAATATTGAATTAAATTAAAAATAAAATGTAAGGTAAATCGTTAAAGTAGAGACTATCTTACTGAAAGTTAAAAAAAAGGAGGAAATAAATTTTTCTCTTTTGCAGGAGTCGGTGAACTTTTATAATGAAGGTGTTTTTTTTTTCTTCAACAGAGGAATCGGTTACTTTGAACCACATTCGACCTCCGAACTTGTTGAAAGTTTCAATTTTAGTTCCTTGTTAAAATTGTAGTGTAAAGTTAGCCAGTCAGACATTCGAAACGTGTAACCTTACCCGCATCCGAAGTTATTTTTCAGAGCTCCACTTCGCGCAACTTTTCAGCTCTTTCAAATAAATTCTTACTTTGAAATTTATCGCTGTTTCATTTGAAATGCCGCTGCTGCGGCCGCGTCTCGAGCCCCAACATCCAAGATCGGGCCCGGGCTAATTCATCCAGATAAAAAATAAGCGGGCGCACGTGCTTATTTCGCTTCTGAAAATTTGATGCTTCGAACTCTCTTGAAAAATCATCCGACCTTTACTTCGAATCATTCACGCTAGATTTAATATATTTTATCAATTTTCATGTCCGTAAAATATCCGCTTTCTTTCCTTACTAAAATTAGGACGACTTCATGACAACGAATATAAGAAATCGAACATCTTTTGTTACAAATATATTTGAAACCTGACGGCAGTTTCTTGCTGAACTAATAACACACAGTTGCACAGCTGATGATGAATGTGTCCGTACAAGTGTATTAACTGCTATGAGATTAATTAAAATCAATTACGTTTTCAAACGTATACAAAAGTGAAATATTTACATCGAAGCAAACAATAATTTACGACAGGTAATTCCGTCGCTTTAAAAAATATCATAACGAACGCATGTATAGAATTCTGTTGGACAAATTTGTATTAATAATTCATATTTTATAATTGTAGAATTTGTACGGTGCACACCAAACGCAATTATAATATAATTTAAAAAAACATATTACGGATTGTAATGTTTTAAATTCTAGTTGTCACCACCATTTCTGTTATTAGCAAAGTCTACTACTATTCAAACAAACCAAATAAGCGAAAGGAAGTAAACCGACCGACTAAAATGCAAGGGAAAAGTAAAAAAAAGATAAAAAGATATTTATAACGGACACGTTGCTTGTGGGAATAAACTTTATTTACAATACAATTTAAATTAAAATTTAAAAAAAATACTAGAAATTCATAACACTTAATTTTGAATTGTTTTCTGTTGTTGTTGTAACCTGTCAAAGTAGGAGTTCAAAGTCTGTTGATCACGTCAATTCTGTTTAAAGGTCAAATTCACGCCTGTTGCCGCGCCGTGACAATCATACAACTATGAAACACTTTTATGACTGCTTTTATTTCGTTCATCTGGTGCTCTTTCTTAACCAGGGACATATCGCTGTTTTAAGGATTATTATTTATTATTAGTTTGAGTTTAAGCGTGAACGTGAACACACGTGTTATTTGTGCTCCGTGTTTAAACGGTTTAAAAAGTGTTTGAAAGTTGACTATTACTGTTATTATCTGTGAATGTCATTCATCAAGTGTCTCTTGTTGTTGTCTGCCTACAGTAAAATTTTCGCGTCTTGGACCTAGATTTTGCAATTTGAACTGTATTAGACCTTTCCTGCGATCGAACATTAATTCGTAATTCAGCGTATTCCGTCGAGCGTGAATATTCTATTGTGGTCAACAACTTTTTTACACTCTTCTAATTTTTAATGTGTTTTTAACGTGTTGTTTGTCTTCACTGTACCGAACATGGATCTATTAAAGAAACTTGACATTTGCGCAATATGCAATAAATCAATTACCGATAATAAAATGCTACTGCAATGCAATATGTGCAAACGCAACTTTCATAATTCTTGCGCAGGAATTTTTGAACTTCGTGGATTTCACATGAAGAAGTGCTCCCGGAAATGCGGAAAATGTGAACAGCCTGTTGCACAAACAGCTGATGGTAGTGTTGTAGTATCTTCTAAAGAAAATTTACCAAGCGACTCAGAAAATCAAATTGACGTAAAATATATGCTTCAATTAATGAGAACGCAATACGAGGAGCTGAGGTATAAACTTGACCGCATATTAAATGAAAACAGAGATTTGCGTCATGAAATTTAACTTTTAAAAGAAAATATTTCCCCAAAAACTCTGACAACAGATAAAAATAAAAACGCGGGCATCACTGTTGCTCAACTAAATGAAGCACTCAGATCTGCTGTCACCAACTCAAACCAGCAGCTGAACCAACATTATGATCCTGCCCCTCCACAGAAGAAGGAAAGTGGAAACAAAGGTAAAGCTAAATCAAAGTTACTGCCTGCATTCCCCAATCAACAAGTACAACCTAACATGAACCATGAAAATGCAACCCAAAATTTTATAAAAAATTCAGATGAGAAAAACAAGCAAATAGATTCTTAAGTGGCCTTGTTCTCGTGAAGTTTAGTACTTACAATCAGACGAAAGTGTACATTGGCAGAACGCAAAATGAATCGCTTTTCAATATCAGAAAAAACCGATATGGTTTTGTTATACGGCGAAGCATTAGGAAATACACGTCGCGCTCGTCGTTTGTGGATCGAAAAATTTCCTTTACGACAAGTGCCGCTTAGGAGCACTTTTGTTTCGACATTTGCGTGATCACTGACATTTTCGTCTTGCAAATGGTCGTGGCCCAAAGACAATTCCACGAATGTTGGATGCTGAGATAAATATTTGAAATATTGTCGACGAAGAACCCAACATCAGTACTAGAAGACTGGCATACAGGACTGGAGTTTCCCAAACGACGGCTTGGAGAATTCTCCGTCAACAGGGACAGCATCTATACCGTGTACAAGAAGTACAAACATTACAGCTGGTAGATGCATGTCATCGTGTTAGGAATTGTCAGTGGATTTTAAATAAACGAGTTTTTATTGTTCACCGACGAAGCTAATTTTACTAAGGACGAAAATCCACATCCTACAGCGGAATTTCATCATCAGCAGCAGATGTTTGGGCTGTTATTTTTCCTAATTGTTTGATCGGTCCTTACATTTATCGCAGCTTTTGAATGCCATAAATTATTTAGAATTTTTAAATAATGATCTTAAGCTACTATTAGATGATATGTCCTTAGCTGTACGACTACGCATATGTAGTATTTACACAATGGAGCACCTCATGCAGCTCGTGTTGTGAGAGAGTGGTTAAACACTAATTACTATAGTAGTCGGATCTGATTTAAATGTCCCAGCGGAGTGACGTTCGTCTTCGTGCAAATAAATTAATTAATTCTCGAATGAATTTAAACGTTTGAGGCAGGTCATTACAGCGGCGTTCCCTCTATTAAATAAGTTTCACGGTTACCTTTCATAGTTTTATCGCTCTAGGTAATAAATATAATAAAACGTACGAAAACACGTTATCATAAAACTTACGATTGCGACGAACTCCATACACATTGGCGTAACGTGCTTTTTGGGGTCATTTTTAATTAATTATAAATTTTTCCAAAGAATTTTTTAAACGTTTTTCCCATAACCTATGATTTAATTCCTTTCACAGGTTTTTTTTGGCGGTTTATTCAAGAATCACTCTGTATGTATATTTTAATTAATTTATTTTTTATAATACATTAATTTGTCTTAGATGCTTATTGTCTTACAAAATATCACAGGTGAGCTGTCTTTTAATTATAATTAACACTTATCACACAATAAAATTTTTATTAATCAAAGCAAATGCATTTTTTTATTTCAAACTTTACTGCCGCAGAAAGTCTGAAACCAAATATAGACAAACTAAATTTACTGAGTGTTTCATTTAAATAACAAAGCTGATACTCATTTGTTAGGTTTCTGAACGTCACTTGTTTTCGTTTTAAATAAATTCTGGCGGTTCAGGTAAATCCCCAAAACTTTTGTAATTTAACATTTTTGGATACGTCTAATAATAAAATGCGTTGGTACCGTTCAAAATATAAATAAAAACCCTGTACATATGGTTGCATATAGTGACTTTTATTAGGCGCTGGTAACAGTTTATGAACAACAAGTAAAACCTGCCACTTGTTTTTGCTAAAGTGCCACCTTACTAGGGTTAAGATGATTTAAATCGCTGACTTAAATCAAGCGATTTTCATTTTTAAAATTTGCACAAAATTTAAATTATTTTTTTATTTTTATTTGACGGCGCTCATATTTTTTCGACTCGCAGAAGCAAGTCGCATGAGTTTTTAAATTAAATTTGAGTTCTACTACAAACTTTCTTTTTGTTTTCTTTATTGTTCA
The DNA here is from genome assembly GCA_039766575.1 of Serrognathus titanus. NCBI lineage: Eukaryota > Metazoa > Arthropoda > Insecta > Coleoptera > Lucanidae > Serrognathus > Serrognathus titanus. The sequence continues at coordinate 12,541,142 of CM077914.1, forward strand.
CTTCAGAATATACATATGAAAAGTCAAGAAATATTTAGAGTGAGCTTTTTATTTAAGAATATCAAAAAAAAAATCAAAATCCTTTAATTTAAATCAGTGATTTTTGATTTTTACAAAATTCGTTATTTTTTATCAATACTGATTTAAGACATTTGACAATTGCGCAATTTTTGACGTAAAATGAAAACAAAAGGTGATCGACAAATAAATAAAGAAAATGTATAACGTAAAACGAAATAAGATAAAAATTAAAAAATTCTCATTAAATAAACAAAACTCAGTAGACTTTCTAAAATTAAGATATAATTTAAGACATTTGACAATTGTGCAATTTTTAACGTAAATTAAGACAAAATACGATCGACAAATAAATCAATAAAATTTATAAAATTAAAAAAATATATATGAAATTTAAAAAATTCTCTTCAAATGTACAAAACTGGGTCGACTTACGAAAATTAAGATACATTTTAAGATATTTAACAATTGTGCAATTTTGGACATAAAATAAAACAAAAGAGAGTCGGACAAATAAACAAATAATAAAAATTTTCTTTGTTTATGTATAAATAAAAAAAATAACATGAAAATTTTAAAAAATCTCATTATATAAACAAATTAAGATATATTTTAAACAGGGCTGAACTCATTAAATCATTTGATTAAGGTCATCTTTAAAATTTTGTCAAGCGATTTTTATTTTAGTTTAAAAACCATTTGTTCAAAAGTATTAACAGATAGCGGAAATTTTATGGGATGGCGAAAGTCCGCGTAGTCGGTCAGCTAACTCGACGAAGCGCTCTCGTGAGATTCATTATGTGTCCGTACACGATCAGCTGTAGCGAGTGCTTGGCTTACGGACTCATAATGTACCTCGGAATAGCGACTTCTTTGATTTAGCTGGCCAACTATGTGTGCGCTTCATAATCCTATAAAATATCCGCTACCTGGTTATTAATAAAATACAAAATTTTGTTTTTATTTACAAATGTTAAGTCGGTGATTTTTAATTTCTTTTTTTAATCGTGATTTTTATCAACATTGCATACCCTCTCTGATTTTTCCAGAAATTGGAAAGCTTTATTCTAAGACATTTGAATACGTGGGGAAAAACGCCCCCACGTATTCAAATGTTTTAAACTTGATTGTATTAGTTTCGCAATTTTTGTTTGCAAATTGAAGGGAATTTAACAACTTCGCCTCAAACCAATTTATGGTCTGTTTAATTCAGTTTTATATTTAGGGAGAAAATTTATTCGCTTTGCTCTACACGAAACAAATACTTTTTAGTTGCGTTTCGTTACACAATTTCCGACTTACAGCTCGATTATACTTTACAATAAGCTCCGCAGACGTATGTACAAAAATTATACGTTGTGTTTCTAAGCGTATTAATTTAATTTGGGGTTATTGCCTGTAAAGTGCGAACCAACATTTTTATGAAGTAAATGCAACTGCACTAGAAATAAATTCTTGCTTAACTTCAGAAAAGAAAATCTATTAGTCGATTGAGGTACAACGACCTTTCTGTTTTTCGTTTTGGTTTTCTCTGAGTCTGCACCTCTTACTACAACATTGTTCCTTGCCATAACAGGGCTTTTAAAAGCACTTGCAAATAAGTTAATTTTTTTTTCGTCTTATAGAATGTACTTAGTATACTTCTTAGTTCTTAACCATATTATCCTTGCAAAAAAACAAAACAATTTAACAAGAAACATTCTCGAATTTCGTAAGAAATGTCGTATCATCTTATTAAACGAGGCATAGGCCCCATAAAGCAGCGCTAAACTTAAAACGGGAAGATCCGGCCGTTCACTAAACGCGATCGCAACATTGTTTCAGGATATTAGGTTTTAGAAGGGCCATGCCAGTAACAGGGAGGCTGTTGAACATGACAACCGATCTGTACCAGAAAGCCGACGGGGAGCTCCTCAAGACGTTCTTCGTATCCCCGTCAGACAACTTGTGCTTCCATGGCAAGTGCACGTATTACTGCGATACTTCGCATGCCATTTGCGGAAATCCTGATAGCCTGGAAGGAAGCTTCGCCGCTTTCCTACCCCCCAAGGAAGTCGCCGTTAGAAAGGTAAGTTTGAAATATTGCCACCGCGATTTTCTATCTTGCGTTGCATCGCAACTGTACGATACTAAAGTGGTCGGTCACGTTACGTTAAACTACTTTATGGAAACTAAAGCTGCGTATACACTTGTACATTGCAGTTACTCCAAGTACATACATCGCAGCTAAAATTGTTATTATTGTTATAACCTTTACAGGTGTGGAGACATCCATGGAGACGCTCCTATCACAAAAGAAGGAAAGCACAGTGGGAAACTGAATCAAATTACTGCGCCCTAGTACGTGAAATACCCCCCTACGACCAAGGTAGACGCCTTTACGATTTAATGGACATGTCCGTCTTCGATTTCCTCATCGGAAATATGGATAGACACCACTACGAAACCTTCAGGTAATCACGTAAGCCCATGCTGGAGCACGTTCATAAGAAATTCAAAATTACTTCCACAGGATATTCGGGAATGATACTTTCCCCCTTCATCTCGACCACGGACGAGGTTTCGGCAAACCCTTCCAGGACGAACTATCCATTCTAGCTCCAGTTCTACAGTGCTGTATGCTGAGACAATCCACCCTTGAAACATTGCTCAAGTAAGTTAGCTTTAATGAGTTTTCGAGAAAAAACTTTCTAATTAGTTGCCCGTTCCTCAGTTTCGTGACACGTACGCCACTGCTCGCGCCTAAATTATGTATGTTTTCCACGGACGCGTCGAAACAATTCCATTCTTTTAAATTACCAACCTGAAGATCGATAGATGTATAAATAACGAATTTCCTCTGACCTTAGTCACGCTGTCACGGAGATGGCAGCTAATTTAAATCATTCTGGGGGTTGACAGGGTCTGCGCCGCCTTTAAACAGCCAATGCCGGGGTGTATCGCCGAAGTATCGTATCGGAATTTTTATGCTACGCCGGAATATATTGTTACGGTTATCGGCAAGATTTAGAGACGCTCGCTCTATCGTTGTGGCTGTTTGTTTAGGACTATAATGAAACTGCGTTAATCGACGATTACCAGCGGAAAATCAATTCATTATATGTTGTACATATTTTGTCATTATGTGACAGGTCATATAAAAGTTCCACAGGTATATAAAAGCTCCATAGTTGTTGCAATTTTTCTTCTGTTATGATGAGGACTACTACTATGTGACCCAAAATGATTTTCATGTTATAGTTATACGTAAGTTAATGCCATCCAAAAAAAAATTCTGTTTCTAAAATAGATTAGCGAAAGACAATCTCGGGTAGTTACTAAAATTAAATAATTCGTAACTTTCGTGACGTTTCTCGTAGTTTTATAGAAGACGAATCTAATTTGCAAATATCTGCTAATTCAGTTCCTTGATTTGAATTAGCCATACTCTCATTATAAAAAATTAATGAGTAAAATCGATATTTAAACGTTTTACAAACGAGAGTTCCAAATGAAACATTAGCGGCGAAATACGGTGGAACTTTCCGCACAGCAAAAAGTAAAACGGCGTGATGCAGCTTTCATTGAAAATCCTGATTGGCCGCAGTTAAAACAATCGCTTTCGGTGTGGCGCCCCCTACGCCTAATTGCGGCCATAACTCAGCATAAGCATAATCGAGAGCGCGCCCCAGCAGCAGTCGGCGAAACTTTTCCGGGCCCGAAATTAATTATGAAATCGCGTTAATAAAGCGTCTTTTTTATCCGTCTCCGGGAGGAACTTCTTTCTTCCGAACACAATTAGCGTAAATGGCTATCGTTACACGCGATTCGCAAACTACAGTTTTCTATTAAGGGTGGTTTGCGCCGTTCCCAAGAGAGCGCCTCGGGCTATGCACACTTTGAAGACCAAGATCTATAACGATATTACTTTTTCGCAACTCCACTTCTTATAATTAATAAAGTTTAGGAGGTCCGTTAAAATTTTCCGCTGCGGAATTCACATCCGCAGAACGATCGTACCATTTTATCGTTTCAATTCTTCGACGAACTCGAATCCCAGATGCTCCTTATATTAGATAGATTCAGAGTAAACAGGGTTGGATTTACTGCCCCGGCTTCATTATATTTGTTCGACATTTACCTAGTTATTATTTATAGTGCTTCTTTAAACTCAATTTTTTGAAATAATTCGAATTTGTTTGAAGACTTTGTCGATTTTTTTTTTTATTTTTTTAAGCAGAGCTTAACGATTCTTAAAGCCAGTAGATACCGACAAGAAAGCGACGAAAGACCACGAACGAATTTTTATCCAGTGGAGCAAGGACACGCATATTTTTTTTTGTGAATGACAGTGAAGATAAGATGGGGATAAAGGTGTTGTGTATTTTTTATATTATAAAATCTTTGGAATCCCAATTGATAATTATATAAAAAAGAAACGGATTATTATCGAGTAATAATAATAATAATAACTTTTATTATACCATACAAAGAAAGAAAATAGCAATTCCAGTACAGTAACGTCACGTTCATTATATTAAGACAAAATCTTTGCCGTTCATGAATTCCTATAAACTGGAGAAACATCGTTTTTCTAGCCAGTTCTTCAACTGTTTCTTGAAGGAGGGTAGGGGTTGTTCTCTCCTGGTAATTGGAATTTTATTGTAAAATTTCAAATTAAAATGCTGTGCCTCTGTGTTACAATTCTGTGGTATGGGACCTTGATATTGTGGTTTCCTCTCAGGTTGTAGTTGACTTCCTCTCCTCTAAGTTTCAAGGTGGAATTTTGCTTTTTTGCTGCTTTTGATTGGGCTAGAATGTACGCACTTGGGAGAGTCAGGGTGTGGAACTTTTTAAAATAAAGTTTGCAGTGAGTGTCCCAACTAACGCCTGCTATCGCTTTCTTTTGTAAAATGAAAATGAATTTCGCATGTGTGGATCTTCCCCATACCTGAAGCCCATAAGTCATTCTTGAGTGGAAGGTCGCATAGTAGGTTGTGATTGCGCCGTCGATATTTATAAAAGTTGTTTTATTCTTTTGATTGCGAATATAGCTTGCGCTAATTTAGATGATAACATGTTTGTGTGCGCTTTCCATGTCATTCTGCTCTAAAATCAAACCGATGAAAGGAACGCTTCCTAAATTTTCAGTTTCACACCAACGGTCGCTCGTGAAATTTATTTTTACGCTTTTGGTTTGATTTAAAACTAACTGATTTTCTGAGAACCATTCACTGCTTCTCTGAAAACAAGATTGGCTTTTTGTTTCAGGGCTTCTTTATTTTTATCTCTAACTAACAACGTCGTGTCATCGGCGTACAATATAGTGTATCCTGATAACTTCTCGAGATCATTTATAAAAACTGCAAAAAACAGAGGACCCAGAAGTGATCCTTGGGGTACTCCGCTCGTGTTTTTATGCAATTATGATTGTTCACCTCTGAAGTCCACCAGTTGTTCTCTGTTATTGAGATATGATTCCATTAGTGTCAGAGCAGTTCCTCTAATACCATAACGGAGAATCTTGTTTAGAAAATCATACAATCGAAGGCCTTAGTTAGATCATATAAAATAGCTTCACATATTTCATGGTTTTCCAGTGTTTCACATACAAAATTTACTATGGAAACGGCAGCGTTTTTCCTATACGGAAGCCGAATTGGTTTTCGCAGATACAATCGTATTTGTCTAAAAATTGTAATATTCGCTTTGCGAGAACAGCATCGAATACTTTAGAGAAAACAGGCAATATTGATATTGGTCTATAATTATCACAAGATAACGGTTCCCTTTTTTTTTAAATCGGTGCCACTCTAGCTATTTTCATTTTCTGCGGAAATGTACCTTTGATTATGCAAGTGTTTATAATATCCATAAGTGGTAGCGAGATATGTTCAGTTACTGTTTTGATTAATCTGACGTTGAAGCCATCTACATCCGGTGTAACTGATGGGTTAAGTCCATAGATAAGTTTTTCTATTTCATCTCTAGTAAGTGGGGTCAGGAAGAGTGATGTACTGAGCGATTTATGACTCCAAATGTTTTTCGGGGAAGTTAAATTGATTTTTGGCAAGGTCTTGATTATGTTTGGGCCAACATTACAGAAAAAATTATTTAACTGTTTACTTGAAGGTCCTGTTGCTGTGGAATTCACTTTATTTTGGTTCGATTCTCTCTTGATAACTTTCCAGACACTTTTCTGTTTGTTATTTGCCTCTTGAATTTCTTTTAAATTATTTCTTTTCTTTTTTTTTTTAAATCGATTATGCTTTTGATTTTTCCTTAGTCAATGGTAAAAAAAAATTGAATAACGATCGAATGTATAATACAGACAATAAAGAAGAAATTTTCAATTTACTTTGTCAAAAAAAGAGACGGAAGCAAAGAAAACTAATCAAAGAAGAATGACGTTCGGATGTCTGCTGTAATACACAATAAAAAGAAAACAAAAGACGATCAATTTCGTAAGGAATTTTTTTACTGAGAGCAAATCGAAAGTTCTCTTGTAAAATCGATCGAATTTTGTATTTTCCTTCATCGAAAGTAAAAAATGAATAATGATCGAAGGTGATCGATCTGGATAACGGCATCGATTTTCTTTTCCGACCAGAACTTCAAAAGTTTTCTCGTAAGAGAGACTGGGTTTTGTTTTTTAATTCGTCGAAATTAAAAAAGAAAACGAATGACGTTTGTATGTCTAGTGGACATTTGAGAAACGAAGCTTAGATTTCTTTTCTTCGACAAAAGAACATCGTATTTCTTCGACTCCTCTTATAAAACCAATCGATTGTTTTTTTCTTTCAAAAACAAAAACAGAAGAATGATTGTCGGATGTAGTAATAAACGAAGAAGAAAACAAAAGACTATAGTTTCAGAATTTTTCTTCACAAAAAGAATATCGACGGTGTTCTTGTAAAACCGATTGGCTCTTGTTTTATCCTTCGTCAAAAGTAACGAATGTCATTTGGATGTCTAATGGACAGCGAAGAATAATACAAAATACGATATATTTGAGAAATTAACCTTCGATTACTTTTTCTTCACCAAAAGAAGATTATAAAACAAATCTAGTGTTTTTTTTTTCGTCAAGAATAAAGACAGAAAAATAATTATCGGATGTCGTTAGTAAAAAATGAAGAAGAAAACAAAAAACTATCGATTTCTGAACCTTCGATCTTTTTCTTTCGCAAAAATAAATAAAAATATCGAAGGTGTTCTTGTAAAACCGATTGGCTTTTTGTTTTATCCTTCGTCAAAAGTAAAAAATAGAAGAATGACGATCGGATGTAGTAAACAGCGAGAAGAAAACAAAAGACGAGCATTCCATTTTTTTCTCTCCGTCAAAAGATAACGAAAATTCTCTTTTAAAATCAATCAGAACAGAAAAAAATGTTGGTTGGATGTCTAGTTCGCTACGAAAAAGAAAACAAAGGACGAACGATTTCAGAAAGGAACCTTCGATTTTCTTCTCTTTGCCAAAAGAATTTTGAAGGTTTTCTTGTAAAACACATCGCCTTTTTTTCCTTCCTCAAATGTAAAAAAAAGAATGGCGATCGTAGACGCGAAGAAAAAAATAAAAGACGATCGTTTCAGGAAGGATATCTTTAATTTTCTATTCTTTGCCAAAAAAAAAAAAAACTAGGTTTTAAAATCGATGAACTTTCGTTTGTCTAAAGTAAAAAAAAAACAAATGATGGTCGGATGACTAGCACACAACGAAGAAGAAAAGAAAAGACTATCGATTTCAGAACTTTCGATTTTGTTTCACACAAACAACACCAACTGGCTTTTGTTTTATCCTTCAACAAAAGTAAAAAAAAAAAAAATGGCGATCGGATGTTTAGTAGACCCCAAGAAGAAAATAAAGGCGATCGTTTCCGAAACGATATCTTTAATTTTCTATCCTCTGCAAAAAAAAATAGAAAGTTTAGTTTTTGGTTTCTAATAAAATAACGCTGACATTAAGACATTTTTCTATCTCAATTCTGCCGATGAGTTTACGGCTATATGTCTGCAGTTATAATCTTCGTTTCTTTAATTATCTATCTTCTTATTACACTTATTGTAGTAATGAAAATTTCTAGATTCAAACGAGGAGGATCCTTACGAAATTCTGACTGTGAGAAGATTTTTCACGACTTATTTAATTATTAAATTTAAAAACTCGTGTTTACAACTCCGTTTTCCAAAAAGGGACGCAGGTGTTCCAGGGCTCATCGCGGCGCGCTTCAGATTCGAACCCTATTCGTTATGTTTCGTTTATAATTGCATTATATTTAAAATAAACAAATTTGTTTTCAATATAAGAAATACAATACTAAATAAATAAAATATATTTATAACTGAGTAAGGTAGCGAAGCCATTCGAATACATGCTGAAGTAAATTCAAGCTTTATGAAATCTGTGCCGCTCTATGCAAAATAAGGTAATAAATCCTCAGATTACATTAAATTAACCAACACCGTCTTTACCGTGTAAATATTTGTACGTACATTCTGTTAGATTAAGTTTATCTTAACAGGCGTTCACGTGACACGTTAGTATTTCAACGCGAAGTTCCCCGGTCTGTTTCCCTTCGGAACGAAACGGGAACGGGAAAATATAAACGGCCGTAATTAACTTAATTAATAATTCGCGTGTGCGTTTCCGAAGAAACTAAAAAGGATCAACACGTTATTGTTAACGTATGTAGGTCGTGGTGGTCTTACCTGGGATAAAGTATTAATATTGATGGACCGTAAATATTCCAGTAGCCAATCTGAGCTGTTGAGTAATGCATGGAGTGTCGAGACAGTTACCCGGGCCGAAGCGAACGATTACCACCCTCCAACCCCTTTTTATGGCGTCACTTTGTAAGCACGAAGGGGAAGTGAGTGATTAGCGATGAAAAGATCGCCAGATTATCCCGTCATCGGAAAAGTAGGCTTGATCGAAAGCGGCTATTAAGTTAATTTATCTAATTTAGATAACAACGTGAGATAATAAATACTAATGATCTGACTCTTGTCACTGGGGGGAGAACGTCACCCGGGCGAGATTATTGTTTAAGGAAATGACTTTATTAAGGAGAGATCTTTTAAAAGCAGAAAATGCGTTTACAGCGTTTTCCTTCCATTAAGGAATCTTTAATTAAAACAACAAAAAGCCCCCCTCCTTATCCCCATTTCTTTACGTTTCATGTGAAAGATGAAATGTAAAAACATAAACTTAAAAAGAAAAGATAAAAGTGAATAGGTTTCAGAGTAACTAAAGAAATCAAGTATTCGTTACCTTGTTCACATGAAATGGAATTAAAAGGAGAAGCTTCCAGCGTTTTACGTTTCGCTTTGACAGCTTCTTCGGGATAAATAATAATAATAATTAAAGTATTACAGAAAAATGCTCCCAATTCAAGAGTCTGAATTTTCAAGGGTTAGTTTCAAAATAGTTTTCAGTTTCCACTGCGATTTAACACTGAATAAATAAAAAGCTCTCGCGCGGTGTATCTTTTATATAATTTATTTCGTTTAGCTTTAATGCGATGGCGCTTTTGTCTGGGTTCTGTTTTTTAGGTGCGTCTTCCGCTCTTTTAAAATATTTGTCGCAGCCATGCACTTTCGGCGTTCGTTTTGTTTCCGCTTTGAACTGTCGTTAAAGAAGTTAAACTTTATTTAACAAGAACTACAGTTTTATAATGGAATTAGTGAATCAAAGAAAAACAACTTTTTAAGTTTGCAAATGGGCAGAAAGCACCGCATAACTTACTTAACAATAAGAGATATTACATTTACTTTTATTATCAGATTCCTCAAGTGCTTTATTTATTCGAGCTTGCTTTAAATAGCTGATTATATTTGTTTCTGAAATTAGAATAGTAGTTCTTAATACATTAAATACATTTAATTCATTTTTATGTTAGACAACTTCAGTAGTTATTTTGCAAGATTACAAACACATTAAAAAATAATTAAGCCTTTAATCAGAAATAAATAACACGAAAGCAAAACGTATTTACATTCTTTGCTTAAATTTCACGTTCAGGTCTGCTTTTATAGATGGACCTCTGTCGCAAAAAGTTCCAGAGCGTATGGAACGTGTGCACAGTCTTTTCCTCTTTGCTTTAATGATGGTTTAATCACCAGGGCGTAACTTATTATTCCAAAAACTAAACTCAAATAGAAACTTTGTTAAGCATCTCAGAAATTAAATTCCGGTTTGATTCCAAACTTACTTCAATAAATAACCTATATAAAATAACATATATAAATTTTCATTTTAACATAATTTTTTGGCGAAAAAAATCAGGTTACCTATAAATTCCATTTTCCACAGAAAAAAGTTTCAAATTTACGACTCTGACGTATGAATCTTATTTTTATGTGTAGTCCCGAAACGTTCGCTTTAACTTCCTCGGTAAATTTTTTTTTCTTGTTTAGAATTGAATATAGAAGTTCATAAAGACGAAGAAGCGGATTTCGTGCAACACGCGATTATAATCTCTTTCCTTCGGTCGTCTGCATCGTGTAACCGCATCCAGAATGAGCAGTTTCGAGATTACTTTTTACTGGCCGGGTTAATCTGCCGCCAAACGGTCGCGAGTCACGATACTAGGGGGCGGAATTGGAGGAAGAGCGCGCGGTTCTTGCAACCACCTGTGCGGGCGGAACTGTTTGGCGTTTAAAATTTCGAGTTAATAACTCGTTTTGTCAGTTTTTAAGTACCTAATTTATATGACGATGGCCCAGAATGAGTTTAGGGGAGGCAGGGGTTTCAGGAAAAAACGGGACGCCTCTAAGTCTAACGCTTTAAATATTAAATGTAATGATTATATACAGTGTGTAATCGAATAAGTTTCACTTACTATAACCAGTCTTAATAAACAAGAAAAGAAGTGAAGTTATGATAAATATATGAGGCAAAGGTCAATAATAACTCCGGAAAAGTCTAAGTTTACTAAAAAAAAAACATTTAAGAAGCACTGGATGTGATTGAAATGCCCGCAAACTTATTAGTGAATAATCGTAATAATACAGGGTGATTGCATCTCAATTCGTTTTATTACACGTTTAACAGCTGAGAACGGAAGTTGTTACTGTTACAAGTTCGTCAAGTGTGTTCGGTATCTAGAACTGTTCCCGCGAGCCATTCGCGCGAACCAAAGAAAGTCGATTTTTCAACGAACACAGAGGAATATTGCACGCAAGCATGGATGGCGTTCGCAGCAGGAGCACAAGTATATACTGTGGGTGAATGAATTCTTACCACAGCAATTTGAATTTGAACACAGCGACAAGTGAATTTGTCGCTTTAGTGATTTATTTGTTTACCTGTCAGAGCAGGTGTTCAAAGTGATGTTCTTTGTATGAAAGAATCTAATCAGAGACGCATTGTCGTTTTGGGGTTAATTTTTGATTAATTATTCCTCGAAAACTGAAGTAGAACTATCTTTTCCATACTCTCGGACATCGCTCCTTTTAGTGATTTCATTTTGTCGGGTTAATTAACAGTCACTCTGTATAACGAAAGTCTAAATAACAAACTAGTCAAGTAGAAAAAATTTCCAAACAAAGTCTGTATGTCTTCGATAACTTCGTACTTTTAAGCAATGTTGTCAATTTAGTGAGTTTGTCACTAAATTTGGCAACTTCCCGTTAAAATTTCAAACAACGTCTAGTGAATTCAGGCATGTCGAAAACTTTGTGTTTTCATAACCGGTTTAGTGACAAATGATTTCCATTCCATTCAAGGTTTAATAGTCCATTTTGTGGTGACATCTGTCATAAAATACTTAGAGACGAAAAACATTATTTTTGACACTTTACAGAAAAAGAAAAATTATAAACAATTACTTACCCAGTGCCCTTTTTTAGATTAAAAAAAAAACTATAATCGTAGGTTTTCTTTTCTACCATCATTCGTATTTTGTTACTTTATTTTTTTCATGTTTGTTTTGAAGAAGAAAACGTTATTATTCTGTGTTTTATTATTTTCCTTTGACGAAGAAAGTCGGAATTCGATCGTCTTTTGTCATCGCTCGTAATTTATTTTCTGAGACCAAACAAAAGACTTTTTTCTTGTAACAAAATCGTCGACCTTTTTTTGTTTCTTGCATTTTTGAAATAATCGTTCGCCTTTTGTTTACGTATTTCAACAAAAACCACGTTTCCTTTGAAGTTACGAAGCCTGTGAAAAAAAAAGTCAAAATTCAAACGTCTTTTGTCATCGCTCTGAATTTATTTTCTGACGCAAATCGGAATCGGAATCGGTGACTTTTTTTTTGTTTCTTGCATTTATTATAATCGATCGTCGTTTGTATGTTTTATGGTTTACAAAAAAACGTGGTTTCTTTAGCAATTTTATGTCTATGAAGAAAAAAGTCGAAATTCGATCGTCTTTTGTCGACGTTCTTCGTTTGTTTTCAGACGCAAAATGAAAAAATTTTTTTGTCTCCGAATCGTTGACTATTTCCTTTTGTTTCTTGCGTTTATTAAATAATTGATCGTCGTTTCTATGTTTTATGGTTTAACAAAAAACGTGTTTTTTTGGCAGTTTTATATCTTTGAAGAAAAAAGTCGAAATTCAATCGTCTTTTGTCAATATTCTTAACGTATTTTCTGACTCAAAACAAAAGATTTTTTTGTATCCAAATCGTCGACCATTTCTGTTTGTTTCTTGCATTTATTAAATAATTAAATTAAATAATGGTTTAACAAAAAAACATCTTTTCTTTAGCGGTTTTATATCAATGAAGAAAAAATCGAAATTCTTTTCTCAACGCTCTTAATTTATTTTGTGACGTAAAATGAAAGATTTCTTTTTGTATCCAAATCGTCAACCATTTTTTATTTCTTGCCTTTGGTTAAATAATCGATCGTCTTTTGTTTATGTTTTTAACAAAAAAACGTGTTTTCTTTTGCAGTTTTATGCCTATAAGGAAAAGAGTCGAAATTCGATCGTCTTTTGTCACCGTTCTTCATTTATTTTCTAACCTAAAACGAAATATTTTTTTATCGGAAATTCGATCGTCTTTTGTAGAAGTTCTTCATTTATTTTCTATCGCAAAATGAAAGATTTTTTTTATCCAAATCGTCAATTTCTTGCATTTATTAAATAATCGATCGACTTTTGTGTATGTTTTTAACAAAGAAACGTGTTTTCTTTTGCAGTTTTATGCCTATAAGGAAAAGAGTCGAAACTCGATCGTCTTTTGTCGACGTTCTTCATTTATTTTCTAACGCAAAAAGAAAATTTTTCGTATCCAAATCGTAGATGTTTTTTGTATTCATGAAATAATCGATCGTCTTTTGTTTATGTTTTATGGTTTAACAAAAACAGTGTTTTCTTAGCAGTTTTATATCTATGAAGAAAAAAAGGCGAAATTCGATAGTCTTTTGTCACCGTTCTTCATTTATTTTCTGACGCAAAACGAAATATTTTTTTTACCAGAAATTCAATCGTCTTTTGTCGACGTTCTTCATTTATTTTCTACGCAAAACGAAAAATTTTTCGTATCCAAATCGTCGACCATTTCTTTTTGTTTTTTGCATTTATTAAATAATTGATCGTCTTTTGTGTATGTTTTATGGTTTAACAAAAACCATCTCTTCTTTAGCAGTTTTATGTCTATGAAGAAAAAAATAGAAATTCGATCGTCTTTTGTCACCGTCCTGAATTTATTTTCTGACGCAAACTAAAGATTTTTTTTATCCAAATCGTCAATTTTTTATTTCTTTTATTTATGTTTTATGGTTTAACAAAAACAGTATTTTATTTAGCATTTTGATGTCATTGGAGAAAAAAGGAGAAATTCGATCGTCTTTTGTCGACGTTCTTCATTTATTTTCTGTCGCAAAACGAAAGATTTTTTTTGTATCCAAATCGTCGGCCATTTTATTTGGTTCTTGCATTTGATAAAATAATCGATCATCCTTTGTTTATGTTTTATGGTTTAACAAAAACCGTCTTTTCTTTAGCAGTTTTGTCTATGACGAAAAAAGTCGAAATTCGATTTTGTATTTTGTCGACGTTCTTCATTTATTTTCTAACGCAAAACGAAAGATTTTTTTTGTAATGAAATCGTCAACCATTTTATTTGGTTCTTGCATTTGATTAAATAATCGCTTGTCTTTTGTTTACGTTTTTAGCAAAAAACGTGTTTTCTTTTGCAGTTTTATGCCTATAAGCAATAAAATCGAAATTCGATCGTGTTTTGTCACCGTTCTTCATTTATTTTGTATCCAATTTTTTTTGTTTCTTATATTTGGTTAAATAATCGATCTTCTTTTGTTTCTGTTTTAACGAGAACCATCAACTCGCGCATTCTCTTTTGCAGTTTTATGCTGAGGCCAGTGTTGCCATTTCTAAGTTTAAGTAGAATACATTTAAAAGAATGACAACATAATTCGATTTTACAGCATTTGTTTCTAGTGAATTTTTTGTTGCTTTTAGTGATTTTTTTCGTGACTATTGAAGCGAACGCCAATAGGCAACACTGCTTTTAGCAAAGAAATAAACCGCCATAGGATAATCTGTTAAACAGGGTTATGTTAGTGCCAAGGTAATTGTAAACATAGCCTTTAAATAAGTTCTGAAAAATTAAAATGTTCTCATTTATAAAAAAAAAATAACAAAGAAAAAACAATAAAAAAAACGATAGGTACTGAACGTGCCCAGCACTTTCTTGATAATATGTACATATTTAATAATTTTATTTTCGATGTAGGATTTGACAGTTTGACGGTTGAACTTAGAAGCGACGTGCACTCAGTGAACAAATGCTCGTTCGCGACCCGCTTGACCAGACTTTTATTTAGAACGCTCATTAGTATTAAAGGAAATATTTTTCTGTAATTCAATTGATAGAAACAAACGAATATATACTGAATAATTTATAAGCAATTGCTAAAGAGATTGGCTTTCAAAAAAAAGCAATGACGAAATATCAACAGTTTCTCGTTTTTATTCATTTTTAATTTCACTTTCCCAAAATACCTATACCTTTTGTTCCTTTGTTTGTTTTAAATTTCAATTCACTATTCCGCTTAGGAATTGAATATTTTTTTTGAGAAAAGTGAGACACTGAATGAGAAAATAAATAAAAAGCAGAAAGCATCGACATCCATAAAGCATAAATTTCTCTCAGCTTCTGGGAAAAGCAGCAGGAAATTTACTGTTTATCCGTACTTCATTTTCTTATTCCATTGGAAACCGATTATAAACTACCCCCGCTTTTTGCATATTGGCATTTCAGTGAATGTATATTACGAGCGTTATCTAAAAGCCTCGCCGTCGCACAGAAAAGCGTATGGATGTTAAAGCCGAGCAGGAAATTGACTTTTATGAAATGTGTACAGTGTTTATTCAACCCAGGGGCGGCTTAAGCGCTCATGCATGATACATGCCCGTGCAGCTTCTTCCTCGGCGTGCACAAGAAGATTAAATACTAAAAATGAAAATTTCACCGCACTGCATTATTTAAGGGGTGGCGCTCTATGTCTTAGATTTTTCGGGCGTTACTTGGGATTTAAAAATAAAAGGGAAACATCATTTGAATTATTTACGCACGCGAAACGTTCTACAGTCGCTCGCTCTATAGCTTAGGTAAGCGGAAGTTAAACAACGGACTGTCGAGTAGAGGCTCGCGTTCAAAGGACCTCGGGCCATCCTGAATTATAGATATCTGGGGCAATAGCGCTAATAACTACGTCTCTGTCTATCATGCCCAGTGGTATTAAGTGTTCCAAAGTTTCACTAAGATCCTTAAAGAGGATTAGCTTAGCGTTAATATTTAATCGCTTACCGAAGTTAATTTTACAATGTTTAGTTTGATGTTTTTAGGGATGAACGTTAAGATTACTTAGGTACGGATTTACATTTTACAGGAACATCCACACTCCGCCTCCTCATTAAACTTATCTAATTATCAATTTAAATACAACTTACTAATAATAAAATGAAAGTACATACAACGTAACGTCAACAAAAAAAAATAGCCTTCAAGTTATTACCAATTAAAAAAAGGGATAGAACTTTTTGTTTTTAATTGAATTTCTTTATAATTGCCCACATCGAAAAGTAGTAATGATAAAAAGAGAGACTGTCAAAAGAGAAAATATTCATAAATCTGAAATTTTTCGCACGTTATCCATCCATCGATCTCGAAACGTATTGTATTGCCGGGGCTCTGTCTGAAATTAATGTAAACGATATATCTTTCAGAGTCCTTTCAGGTTATAAGAATTTTAAACGCTCCCCTTCATCCGGGCGCGACGTCGATTGTGAATCGAGCTCTAATGGAAAAGAAATGTGAATTGCTCAAGTGTCTGAGTGTCCTCTCGGATTTGATACTTCTTAATGATTACTTGAACTTCGCCGGGCCAATAAAACCGAAGGAAAATAAACCGTGAATTCATTCTTTTTATTCGATTTCGGAGCGATTCTAAATAGTTATTTGCTTCAGACGGATTTCCGCTCGCTTACATGTCAGAGAGTTTAAAACCTAAAGGCAACACGTCTATTTGGATGTTTTATGGCATGGCAAAATACGTATTTTTCTATAGAAAATTTGTTCTCATGTTGGTACATCACTTTACTTCTCAATTTTTTTTAATACAATCATTTTGACAAGATTAAGTTGAACAATAGAAATAAAAAAGCATAAATGATTGGTGTTAACTGTAGAGGTGAAAAGGGTAAAGATAAACTGATAGAAGTAATAAAAAAATGTAGAATCTCTGAAAACTTCCATGACATTACAAAACATCACAACCACCGGCTAATAAACAGGATCTTCTCAGATATTGCCGTACCAGATGTTAGTTCTGGAAATAAAACTTTGTTTTCGAGATGGTACCTGTCAAAAGACAAAATGAACTCTTTGTGAAAGGAGAGAATTAAAGGGGTAGAAGATTAGAAGTCAAAGCCTGAAGGTGTTATCACCAATGGAACTTCAAATATTTACTCTATGATTCATCCTGCTACAAACAACGAAGAAACTCAACCGAGCGAGCTCATACAGCAAGAGGCAAAAAGATTAAAAGTGATCTTATTTGCCCCCACAGTCAATGGAAGAAGTTCTGAACTGGTGAATCACCTGAGATGAAAATCATCAAAGTCTCCCAAAAGTCATCTGGTGATCCCTTCTGCGGGAATGCCCATACCTGCCCCCCTTCCTGGGTAATCTGTACACCATATCATTGCATCTCTAGATCCACCCACATACATGTAAGTCGTCCTCATCAACATGCTCACGGACTATTCAAAGAGATAACTCGTTAAGGAAAAATGTCCGCTTAATTCTGACGACAAATGAGAAGATAGTAAACATCCAAGACAGATCATTTATAAAAGAGATAAAAGAGAGAGAACCTTCTCTGGAAATGTCCTTGCCTCTCCCTCTTCCTGGATAGTCTATACACCATTCCACATCATCTTAAGATCCTCATTCACGTGCTCATGGCAGACCACCTGTCCACCTGGGCTACTCGCATATCAAAAGCATTTCAAATTCAAAGAGACAACTCGTTAAGGAAGATGGTCCACTTAATTCTAACAACAAATGAGAAGATAGTGAAGATCCAAGATCAGTTCATTTATAAGATGGTAACAGGAACAAAGGAGACCATGTACCTTCTCTGGAAAAGTCCATGCTTCCTCCTCTTCCTGGATAGTCTATACACCATTCCACATCATCTTAAGATCCTCATCCACATCCACATGCTCATAGCAGACCACCTGCCCGCCTGGGCTACTTACATAAACATACAAAGGGACAACTCGTTAAGGAAAATGATTCACTTAATTCTGACAACAAAAGAAAAGGGTCCACTTAATTCTGACGACAAATAAGAAGATAGTAAAGATCCAAGATTAGATCATTTATAAGATGGTAGCAGGAACAAAAAAGACCTTCTCTGGAAATGTCCATGCCTCCTCCTCTTCCTGGATAGCCTATACATCATTCCACATCATCTTAAGATCCTCATCCACATCTACACAGTCATGGCAGATCACCTGTCAATCAGGATGTTATGAGCAAGAAAAACTGGCTGAAATTAAAGTCTTGGGGAAGGAAAATACCGAGGAGAATATTTGGAGGAAGCAAAATTGAAGAAGGTTCGGAAAAACTTACTTGGTCACTTGGAAAGGTGGAGTAACTGTAGGCCAGTTAAAAATATCGCTTGGGGGCAACCATGGAAAGGAAAAGAGGAAGACCTAAATGGAGCGAGATTGCAGCCGAGGATTTGGGAGAAAAAAGAACAGAGAACTAGAAGGCAATTATAGGAAACGAAGACAAATAGAGGAAGATCACTAAGCTATGGGCCTGTTAAGGCTTCTTTTGTAACTTTGTAAAATAGAACAAAGTCGAATATTTCAAGCCTATGCTAAGTAAAATGCTAAGACATCACCTCGAAAACTTTGAAAAAACATTTCTCACCATAATGACGTAAGAACAAATAAAAGAAGACAATAGTCGAGTTGAACTGTGCTTTTAAAGACTAATTCGTATAAAATTTGAAAGGATTAAATGGACAGCCTAGTCTGCTATTCATGAAATGAATTTAAGGAAATTTATGAAATACTTTTTTGTCACATTTCTTTAAGGCAAAATTATGAATTGGACGAAGCGTGCAAATTTAGAAAAAGTTGGAACAGTTTGAAGTCTATCCCCCTCTTTGATCTAGTATAAGGATGGATGGATGGATGGAAGTTTTAAAAACGCGTGGATAAATAAATACCAGTTAATGTTATGAAATATTCAACACAAAAGGTTAAAATATTGAAGTATCCGGTAAAGCATCATTCCCATTCCCATCCGCTTCGGATATATATTTTTTTTTATTATTATTAAAACCGGCGACTTCGTAAAAGCCAAGTCCCCCGCCATGTTTTCCTTTTTTGGCGTGTTTAAATACCCGCCGCAACAATCTTCTTCTTTGTGCTGCAACATAAATCACATTACGCCCTTTGATTTTGCACAGAAGTCCCGGCGTATTATTCGGCCGTTCATGTTTTTCTGCCCACCCGAATAAAAACTGTTTCTGTGTATTTTGCGGGGCCGCTATTAAATTTATTACTTTCATAAAAACCACATTATGTAATTAGTTTGAAAGGAGCCCTCGTCCTCCTCCTCCCTTCTCTTGCGCCGCCACGGTTTTTATTATCCCGCTCGCAAATGGCTCTACCTTTTGAAAAAGTTTCTGGCCACGTTTATGCGGATTAATGACGTGGAAAAAAATCTGCTACAACGTACCTATTAAAAAAAAAGCCTGATTCGGTCGGTGTTCGGTTTGTAATCTCGGGCATTAAGTACAAAAAAGGGCGCGATTAATTACATTATGTTTTTTTGCTGGAAGTAAATGTAAGCTGATCCCTTTGCTTGTTTATTATTGGGACAGCTTCCGATGTTCTCATTTCCTTTCCGTTTAAAATTTAATGTGATTTATTTTAGGGGTGAGTTGATAAAACTGAGGAATAATTATTGCAAATTGCATCCAATAAAATAAACATTCGTGTAATTTTCATTATTCTGATTTACATTTACTAATAGGTATATTCATTTAAATTTAGTACATTTTTTTCTTGTCCCGTTCGTTAAAAAGCTTTTAGTATGTACAGGTGTCTCATTTTGGTTGCTACTATAGGCTATTTCGGAAAATATGATAGGTATCGAAAATCTGACCTAGCACTCATGAGCTCTTTTTTGGAGAAAATATTAATAGGGAAAACAAATCATGGGCTATCTAGATTAGTTTCGGAGTTACAGAGTGATTTTCAAATTTCGACCTTTTTAAAAATTGCCTGTTTGTTTAATATAAAAGTTACAAAAAAGCGAAATGACATTCTTCAGGCACTTTTTTCCGCAGAATCCATTGGCGTAGTCAGATTTTTATTATGTATTCTTGTTATTAAGATATAGTATAAAGTTGTATTTTCTTAAATGGGACATCCTGTATTTCTTTGCACTATTTTGTTGCTCTTTTAATTTAGAAACTGCATTTATAAAAATTAAAATCATGGAAAAAACATGCGAAAATTTTCCTACCTTGCGTGCATGCTTGGTGTTTCTGCCTCAGTGTGATCCTTTGTTAAAATCTTCACCTCCTGCGAATTTTAAGCTTAATTATAAAAAAAGTCGTCACTTCACTTTAAATCTGCCTAGTGTTGAGTGTGCTTGTGTTATTTATGAGTTTTGCACTCGCGTTAGATCACGCACTGAATGAATTTGCTATTATTTCTTTAATTAACCAAGTAATTAACGCCAGCATCTAAATCGATGTGTCCTTACACACAGTTCAATGCACCACTGAAGTTGCTGATTCAAACGTTTTTCTCAGGTCACAGGTGATATGATCTTTGGTGTAATTACTAATTAGGGCGGGGCGGGGAGGCAGACGAAAATATTTTGACTGAGGGCCAATATTCCGGTGCTCATTTAGTCAAGGAAAAAGGAAAAGATCACGGGTTATTATTTATTTATTTAAATTTAAAACTAGCAAAATCTCAGTCAGAGCTTCTAGCATCCAGATTAAAAGGCTGGAATCAACCTTGAAGGTGACGTACATATAACTCACTTCCGAAAACACGAAAAACAACTTTCACATTGTTTCGCTCAAGAAGGGACTTTGGTATACAGCACGCTTGTTGGCAATTTTTTTGATACATTTGGACAGAAACATGAACCAAGCAATTGGCGCCTATTCATTGATTCATCTAAACTTAGCTTAAAAGCAGTTTTACTTCACAATGGCAATAAATACCCATCTGTACCAATAGCTCATGCCGTTCGTATGAATCATAGGAGAAAATGCGATGTCTTCTAGAACACATCCGGTATAATGACTATGAGTGATCAATCTGTTGAGACCTAAAATTGATTGCGCTTCTTCTTGGACTGCAGCTGGGGTATACAAAATACTGTTGTTTCCTGTGTGAATGGAACAGCCGTGCACGAGGTCGTCACTATATACAGAAAAAATGGCCACTACGTCAAGCACTAACTCCAGGTCTAAAAAATATTACCAACAAACCACTGGCTGATCGTAAAATCGTATTTCTACCACCACTGCATATTAAATTAGGCTTAACAAAAAATTTCGTTAAAGCACTAGATCGGAATGGAAAAGGGTTCTTGTATCTGAAGCAGAAATTTCCGAGAGTTAGTGAGGCAAAACTTAAAGAGGGCATATTTGTGGGACCACAAATATGAGAATTTGACAACATGCTGAATGAAGTTGAACTAAGAGCATGGAGAGCTTTTAAAGTGGTTGTGACTAATTTCCTTGGAAATGTCAAAGCTGAAAATTACAAAGATATTGTGACTGAATTACTTACTTCCTACCGAGAAATGGGATGTAACCTGTCTTTAAAAGTTCACTTTCTGGATGCTCATTTCGATTTCTTTTCGGAAAATTTGGATGCCGTAAGCGACGAACATGAAGAACGGTTCCACCAAGACGTTGCAACCATGGAAAAGCGATAACAAGGCAAATGGAGTCCTAGTTTCCTTGCTGATTACTGCTGGACATTAATCCGAGATGCCCCAGAGACAAAATATCGCCGTAAAACATCCGCAACAACATTTTGAAATAAATGTAACATTAATAACATAGCAATATTGATATATATATGCATAACGCACAACACTTCGTAACAAACAAAGTGTGGGTGATAGAGAAAATCCATGGTTATTTTCTGCTTTCTGGTGAAATTTTACCTAGCATATACTCTGTTTTATCCATGTCCCAAACATAAGTTGATTTTTGTTGACCAATGTAATCAATTCAAACTAAAAAAAAAAAAAAATAACAATGACATGTTGCAAAAAGCAACTAGATCTGTTTTGAAGCGCGCTAGAATGTGTTTAGCAAACAACGGGGGTCATTTTGAACATCTTTAGAGATAAAGTTTTCTTTTTCTTATTAGTGAACGGATAAATGATTAGATGAACTTTAAAATTTTAAAAAATAAAAAATGAAACATTAAACACCCAGTATTTTTGAAACGTTTACTTTAGAACAAAAATTTATTAAAATTTTTACTTAGTTTGAATTGATTATCACGTAGGAGAAATGGTGACATTACGTCACGAGACAGCCTGTATACAGTATACAGTGTGTAATCGTGTGAAATCTAAATTTTGGATAGCAAAGGGAATCAAAATATCATGTCGTGCTAAACGGCAACTCTATTTGACTCTGAAACTAATTCCACAAACTTCACTCACAAATTATTATTATTATTAACAGATGTCGTCAAACTAACAGCGAGGTCTCATACTAATTCAATTATTGTACAATCTAAAAATGTCAGCTAATAAAAAATGGAACCTGTAGCGCTTCACCTAAAGTCACTAATATTAAATTGATTAATAATAATAAAACAATAAAAACTCCTAATGATGTAAGCAACATGTTCAATAATTATTTCACTAATTTACAAACCATATTACGAAAAAATATTAATCAATGTTCTAAAAGTGCAATGGATAAGATGAACAATTTGAACTTAATTAATAATGATTCACTTTTCTTTGAACCTGAAATTATACAGAGTTTACTTGATAATTCACAGTCCACTGGAACTAATGGTATCACAACCAACACATCCTATATTAAAACTGAGCCTATTTCTGTTTTCTAACTAGTTACTTTCCATTTCAACTAAAAATTGCAAAAGTAATACCCGTCCATAAACACCAATAAACAGATAATTTTGCTAATTATAGACCAATCTCTATATTAAATGCTATTTCTAAAAATTTTGAAAAAGCAAATCATTTTTTCGAAAGTCGTAATTATCTATCTGAATTTCAACACGGTTTCGGGTCAAATCATTCAAACACTACAGCACTTCATGCTACGTTTAAGAATATAACACGTGATCAATACCTTTTCTAATCAAGTGACTTATGGAAAGAAATTTGTATGTCTTTGATTAATTCATTTTTTCAAACATCATTTTTGGTCAAGTGTATCATTGCTGAAAGGAATTACTTCGAGCATATTTAAAATAAAATCCCAGAAAATATTAACCAACCGTGTGTTTTATTCTCAATAAATTCAGTTTGACCCTCGTATACATTCTTGGCGCTTGCTTCCTTTCTAACTAGAAAATGTGAACTTGGAATTTGATACCCATATTCACAAAAAGAAAAACATGTAATACATAAAAACTGCAGTTAGATTTTGTATAGGAATGCAATAAAAAAAATAATTCAAACGGCATTTGAAATAATCAACTAATCAAAGACACACGATTTTATTTCAACCGGTTACTTAATTAGAAAAGATGTTGTTATGATAGAACAAGAATCTTATAACCGCGGTAATATGCTGTGATCTAGCAAAAGCTTTTGATCTGGTATACCACAGCTTATTGCTTAGCAAATTAAAATTTTATGGTGTTCGTGAATTGTCGTAAAATTTACTACGTTCATATCTAACTAATCGAAAATAGCTTATTGAAGTTAAATACTTTGATGGATTTAGAATAACCCAGAGATGTCAATGATGTTTTTCAGTTGTTAAGCATGGTGTTCCTCGGGGGTTCATTTTAGGGCCATTACTTTTCAACATTTTTATTTATGGTTTTCCTTGTGATATTCGAGGACAAATAATGATGTATGCTGATGATACCTGCATTGGTTTGCACTCGAAAGATATAGTGAATATAAATAACCTAATAATTCAAACACCACAATTAAGTAACACTACAATTAAGTAAGGGATGGTTTCTAGCTAATGGTTACTGAAGAAACAAATGTAATAATATTTTCAAATCAATGCTGTGTTTTCATGTAAGTCAACCAACTTAATTCCCACTAATGAATGCAAGATCCTGGGAGTTGCAATTTATTCTCAGCTGTCGTGGAACAGTCGCGTAGAGTCCCTTCTACCTAAACTCTCCAAGTCAACTTAAACTATCAGAAAAAGTCATGCAAGTGTCAGATACCAGATATGTTAAAATCATCTGCAACTGTTACTTTAAATCCAAAAAAAGTTGTGGCATAATTTTCTATCTAATAAAAAAAAAACTGTAAGCAACGGAAACGAGTTATTCGGATTACTGCTAATTTACAATTTAGAGATAGTTGCAGGGAAGCTTTTAAAGACTTATTATGTACGAAATTATTTTGCATATTTTTAATACAAAAACAATGTTTTAAATTTAATAACGAAGCTCATGACTTCAATACAATACCCGAATAACTTGCGTGCTGGTCAACCACATAATTGTCTTTATTATAAATAATTTCTTTTTAATGGAATTACCTCAGGAATTAAAGTAAATTGAATCTACAAAAAATTCAAGATTCAACTAAAAAAAAATGTTTACAAATAAGGTTTATTATACCATAGATGGATTTCTTCTTGGATACAGAGTTTGTATAGAGTTTGATACCTACTTAACAAATTAGATAATCAACAACTATGATACCTTATCTTAACTGATTTTTAAAATTTGTTTAACTAACGTTGTTATATTATACTATTTAATTATGTTATGTGTATGTATTACGTGATTGTGACACCTTATCGTACCTTATGTAATTGTTATTTGTAATAATTATAATTATACGATAACATAATTTAACTCGAGGTACAATTTCCCTATGGACACACTTAAACAAATTCACTGTATAATGTGTTCTACGTCCAGGCACCGATCAATAAACTACCTATGTTTCAAAAAATACTATTGGAAAGAAAGCACGCCGATACTCATCATCTCTTCTTTTATGATTTTCTTACTTTATTACGTCCAGCTACACAAACAAAATTCCGGAAGATCGTGCACATTAACATGTATTCATTCAAAGAAATAAATAAACGCATTGATTGTATTTCATTAATTTTCTTTTCACTCATCGTTGTAATGCAAACTAACTAATAATAACATTAATTTATATTTTCAATTATTTAACAAATTAAATCACATAGCGTGTTTATAAAATATGGAATACCATGATGTAATTATTTTCAATTAACTAATGAAACAGATGGTCGAAGATTACTAATTGTTTTATCGATTTTATGAGCAACAGTTATAAACTGTATTATCAATACGTAAAAATTGGCTTATATTTAATTAATTCAGTAATCAACGCGAGGGAATATCAAGAATTTTCTTCCGTTATCCGTTATCGACATTGACCGAGTGGCCATGAATTTTGCTGGAGCTTTATTGTTTTACAAAACACATATCACACAAACGAGCAGAGGTTTTGAAACAAAAGACAATTTGCTCTTGTGATAGATCAGCTTTTTGTTTCTAAGCTAGACCATTGATATTTGATATTAATTATTTTATGTGAAGAAAAAGAATATTAATTAATTAAACTTAATCGATGACGCCCTGTATATAGTAATCATTACTTGTATTATGGGCAATCAAATTTCAAGCTCTTTGCATAACAACAATTATCAAAATATAAATCAGCATCGTAATTTCCATAATAAACAAATTTGGTTAGGGCAAAATCGATTTTCATTAATAATGTCCATTAACTCGCGCCAGGGCGTTCTGCATCAGATCCGTTATCACATCAGTCGGAAAACGAACATAAAAAATAAATCTGCTAATCATTAATGTAAAGGCTGATAATCAAAGCGCTGACAACCGTCGGCAGGCTGGTACTGAAGGGCATCAAACATTTAAAACACCTTCCCCGTTTCGTCGCAGTTTTCCATCTCCCGCCTCTTCGGCGTTCGCACGTTAGTTGTGCACTCCCCCTCGAGGACCAACTTCCCCCCGAACAATAAATTGTTTCGTATCTCTTTTGTCTCGAGCGTTCATTGTTTCGGATTCTTTTGTTTCCGCCCCATTAATATTATTGTGTACTAATTAAACGCCCGGCAATATTTTCGGAAAATTTCAGGCACGGCTTTAATTAACACGGATTATTTTATTTTGCCCACGTTAGATTTAATGTACTGCAAATTTTTGGGGGAGGACGAACGGCTGGCGCGCGATGTTCACGCCGGGGGCAATTAGCGATCTACGAAACGCGAGACAACTCGATTATTCAATTTTCAAATTGGAAATTCTTTCATCTGAAATTAATTGACTTGCTTTCGGTTGTGCAAGTTCACAGGACATGAACGTCCTTGTGCTTTTATTATTATTTACTAAACATTTCTTTACTGAAAAAATACGTCTGGAGTTTAAAAAAATGCGATGTGTATACAGAGCAATCCAATTTATGTATTACAAGAAGTATTACGCTTTTTAAACTTCATTCACATAAACAACACAAAGAATTCATGAAACGTATTTGTCACAGGTTCGTTAGAAACCTCTCTTGAAACTTCTTTCAAATGTTGAAAATACTAAAGGATGTCAGATGGAGAAATAACTACCACCAATCGAAACATAATGGGGAACTAATATCTAATAACGACTCAATAATTAGATTGTTCTTTTTTTATTTAAAAAAGTGTATGTGTGCAATTTATAAAGAAACGATTTCCACAACACGTTACAGAAGCGAAATTTCAGCAAAGTGATACACTAAAATGTGTATACAAAGTGAGCTTTAAGAAGACGCGATATATAATTTTACGGCCACGTATTTTATTACACCCCTGCATCCGCGTCATAATCAAGTTTTTTTTTTTTAGTACGATACGTGTCGTCACCTAACGCATGTTTTTCACGCCGGGTGGTAAATTATTGATGCGAAATTTTATCACCGCGTGCCATGGCGAAAATAATCCTAAAAAGAAATTTCTAAAACAAATTCCTTATAAAATCCTTTCGTGTTGAGCTTCCGAACTAGAAAATAAATTTCGAATGCAATAAAAATAGTTGAGATGCATTTTACATTATACAATTGCGAGCCTTAACAACTTAATGTTTGGATGACCAGAACGGTTTCGTTACGTAATTATCAAAATATTCATGAATTTGTTACATTTCTTTTTGTAATAAATTAAAAAACTATATATATTTTTGCACATTTATTACATATTTTGAACAATTTTTCGCCTCAACTTCCACTAGAACAAGACTTAAATATCATATTTATCAGAAACTATTGACAACTAAATGTTTGGACTATTACTATCTAATAACATGACACATCTCCTTTTGCTTTTATCACGGCCTTAATTTTATCTGGCATTGAAGCCACCAATTTTTGGAAATATTCTACTGGAATATTCGCCCAGATTTGCAAGATTTTCTCCTTCAGAGCAGGGAAAGTTCTTTGAGGATTATTCCTCAATTGTTTTTTTTTCATTTCATGCCACACACGTTTTCGATTATATTTAAATTTGGACTATTGGAGGGCCACGAAAGCACGAAGATGTCATGTTCCCCAAACCAATTATTAGTCGTTTTCGACGTGTGACAAGATGCCCCGTCCTGCTGCTGCTACAAATCATTGTAGTCATTATCGGTTTTCAATCGTCTCCTTATGTACCATCTTCGGGTGTACCACAAGATTCGAATCTCGGCCCCTTGTTGTTTTTGATTTTCGTTAACGATTTACCTGATGTAATCAATAGCCTATTCCTCAAATAGCACTCCATTAATGCGACTAACTTTTGAGAAAAGCCCAATGTTAACAATTTCCGAAGGAGAATTTCGTGATCCACGCAGTCAAATACTTTTTCAAAGCCTATATATATGATATCAACTTGCCCTGCTTTGTCCAAATGTTAGGCTACAAATTGGGAGAAATTACATAAGTTAGTAGATCTGTTGACCATGCTGACAGGGACTAATAAGATTCTTAACAGCCGAATACATATTCGAATAAATAACCATTTCAAATACTTTTGAAAATTGTTAGGAATTGCTATTGAACGATAATTACTAATATTAAACACGTTGCCCTTTTTATGAATAGGAATGATTTTCGACTGTTTCCAGAAGTCCGGAAAGGTTGCAGTTTTGAGGCACAAATTAAAAATTAGGCGTAATGGATTTGCCAATACTGCAGCACAATCACTTACAAAAAAAAGATCGGCAGTAAAAGTGTTTTTTTTTTTAATTTTTTACATGCCGTGGAAGCTTCTTTTTTAGTAACAATATCCAGATTACAGTTGTTAAGCATATGATAATCATATGAATTTGTTGACTCGTTATGTTCATGCAGGCTTTCCGAGATATTAAAGGCACTGTTAAAATAAATAGCAAAACCCTCAATTATTTCTGCCTTTCCCCTAAAACTTTGAGAACCGGCAAACATTTCGGATGGCAAAGTGCCTCTATTTGTTTTCACATTAATAAATGATCATAAATGTTTACTATCCTTGGCAACATCATTTTGGAATTTATGTATAAAGTCTTTATAATCACTACATACTTTTGCTTTAGTTAAAGTGCTAAGTTCTCTAAATTTGGTCCAATAAATTTCTTACGTATATTATCTTCTTTCTTAATTAGTTTAATAACTTCTCTAGAGTACCAATTCGGATATTTCATTCTCCTTCGCATAGTGAAAGGAACAAATCGATTAATTAATTCGAATAATTTGGCATAAAATGCCGAGCCAGCCGAGAAATCGCCGTTTAGTATAATGAAGTTCAAGTTAAAATGGAAACATTCGAAGACATTGGCATCACATTACGTGAACTGAAACCAAAATGTTGGTATCGATACATCAACGACATTCTTGTCATATGGCCACATGGAGCTAATACTAGCCGACATTTCTGAAACACCTCAACAAAGGAGGAATTCTAAACACTCTGGTATACAGAGCTAAGATGTTTGATCTCGGATGCAGAACACGTGGAAGCTAAACTCCAACATCTCAAGAACCATTAACAAACCTAAGCAACGAGAAGAACCAAACAACACCACTGGACCGACCTGCTTGCCTGCAGAACACCTGGAAGTTGAACTCTAACATCTCAAGAACACATTACAACAAAGGTGGAGAAATGTTTAAGATGGCCTGTACTTTTTCAGGATCTACTTGGAGTCCTAAAAGATTAATGACATATCCCAAATATTTCAGTTCCTCTGACATTTGTCCTTACTCAAGGTCAAACCCGCCATATGTTTTTCCATATGTTTCTTAAACGTAGGAGTAACAATGATGATGTCCTCTAAGTACACGAAGACATACGGTTCTAAATCCATACCTATCACCCGATCAACGAAGCGTTGCCAAGTAGCCGGAGCATTGTGTAGTCCGAAGGGCATCCGACGAAACTGGAATAGACCGCGATTAGGTATTGCAAAGGCCGTGAAAGGTCGAGAATTTTCAGCAACCGGAATTTGCCAGTAAGCGGATTTAATGTCGAGAGTCGTGAGGAATTTGGCGTCACACAACTTATCTAAGGTGTCAGAGACATACGGAAGAGGATGAGCATCTTTTTGCGTAACACAATTTAGTTTACGAAAATCCACGCAAAATCTATACGTCCCATCTTTTTTGGAACCAACAGAATCGGAGAAGACCACGGACTCTTCGATTCCTCTAAGACATAACGGAAACCATTAACGAACAACCTAAGCAACGAAAAGAACCAAACAACACCACTGGAACAACCTGCTTACTATACATCAAAGATTGTAGAGATAAAATCGGAAGAAAACTACGCAACCACAATATCAAGGTAATTTTCAACGCTCTAGAAAATATATCCACGAAGTTACCTTCAACGATAGCACGTCACTGCTTCAAAATACAGAAATATACGAGATACCTTGTTCCTGCGGAAAGGTGTACATCAGACAAACACGTAGAAATATAAACACCAGGTGAAAAAACATATACGAGATATAAAATACGAATACTCAGACAAATCAGCAGCAGCAGAACATTCAATCAACACGAAACATGGAATCAACTATAACAATGTAAAAAACTACCAACTGAAGCACATTACTGGAGAAGACTGTACAGGGAAGCTATAGCAATATAGGAGAATCCGAACAATATCAACAGAGAAGACTGATTACAGTAACCAAGTATCTGCAAAGCATTAATTGAATTGGCTTCCGATTGGAACCGCGTCACTACTGCTTTTGCTGCCGACTTTTCGTTCTCAATTTCGTTCGAAACGTCGGCAATAGAAGCAGTCGTGACGTGATTCCAACCGGAAGCCAACTAAATTATGGACAATGACCGCGGAAGCCTTCAAGTTAAACTGCAAAGCATTCTTTAAACCTCAACGAAGATTAACGGTTACGCTCCAAAGCGCACAATACCATTTACTTCACTTCTGAAGGACAAGATGATCGAAACGTCAAGTTCTACAAAGTTTCAACACGGCAGAAAACCCAAGAACTGAAGAGTAGCAGAGATAAGATTCAAAACCTTACTTAAGATATGTGAACTCTGTTTCTGGTAATTTGTTCTTATCGTGTCCTTAGGAAACGCCGATTCACTTAATTCGTACCTTCTCTGCTAAGTCGACAAATGGAGCCAAAGGCAGAGATTTTTGCTATTTGAATTTTTAAAGTTGGGGCTGCTAGTGCTTAGGGTTTGAGGGGTGGGGGGGTTTGAAAACAAAATGCGTAAAAAACGAAACTTGTCCGCCATCTAGTGGTGAATATTTTTTGTTTAGAAGCTCCGCGCGGACAGAGAAATTCCAATTTGAAAGTTGAAAGCGGCAGTTCGTTTAGTGTTCTCATTTCGGTAAAGTTTCCTATTCCCGATAGAGTTCTGAGTTTGACTCTATGCATTGGTCTCGTTGTTGTCCGGTTTGTTTTTCATGAAGTAATAAATTCATTCGTTTCCTAAAAGTTTGTTATCAGTTTTTCGATAAAGAAAGAAAACGACACCTTTCCGCGAGTCCTTTTTGACTTGTCGTTAATAAAATTTATAAGTCGATCGCAAGCAAAGTTGTTATCGCAATTTTAAATTCAAATGTCCCTTAATTTTTGGATTACGGGAAGAACATTTGAATTCAACGTTGGTAAGCCTAAAATCACTTGTTGGCTTCAGTCCTTTAATTAACGAGCATTTCCGCGTAATTACGTCCTTCATTCTCTCGTCGAATTATTTCTCGTTGGTATTAATAATATTTATCATTATAGAATTTGTCATTTTAGGATTTCATTTGATTTGATATCATTTTTGTAGTGTGTTCTTGCAGAGTTTATCAAATTTTTCTGTTGTTCTTTAATTTGATTTTATATATAAATATTATTAAGAGTACAGGGTGGGCCAAATTCGACACTTTTAATAGGAAACTCCTATTTTTAGACGAGTTAGACAAAAACTGACCTCGGTCCCTGGAGCTCGATTTTTAAGACAAAATTAATGGTGAAGACCGCGTTTCGATATCTTGTACCGTTTTTCAGAATTCTACGATTTTTAAAAACCTTCATAACTTTTTTGTTTATGAAAATTTTTCATTTCTGTAAAAACTTCTTTAAGGCACTTTTCCATGCAGAATTCATTGCTCCAAATTATTTTTTTCCAAAGTGTTCAATATTTGAGATATTAGCAAGAACTTTGATTTTTTATATGGAACACCCTATATATTTTTACATTTCTGAAAAGAGCATAATATTCTATTTACAAAAATATAAAACACTTGATATTTTATTCAAAAGATTTTTGAGTTGTAGAGCTTTCATATTTTAATTAAAATTTTGATGGTCATTGCAGCATTCAAGTAGGCTGTGGATGATGATAGCTAAATATTCTTTGAAGATTCAATGAGCCCTAAAAATATTACTTTACGAAGTTATAACGAATAAATACTAATGTAATCGAAATTGCACAAAAAATACATAAAGTATCAAATTGTCGGCCATTTTGTACTAAACATAAACGATTCCGTTTTGTTATGGTTCCTGCTGACATCACCAATTCAAGGACTGGTAGTGATGCATTTTTTTTATTCAATAAGGTCAGAATCTTTGTTTCTTTAAAATTCGTATTATAGAAGTTCTTGCGAAGATGTTTGCTCCAACTGGCGTCGACCATTTTCAATTTCTCCCAAAATTATGATCTTCTCTAATTCTTTAGTTCCATTTTGAGATTCATAATTTTTAGTATTTATCAGTTTAAATGACTAAAAATTTATTAAATTGTTTTTAAATCTCAAGAATATATCTCTGAAGGATTGTCATCTTTCAGGATACCACTCATGGTAAAGATTAATCGCTGCTTCTGAATTTTCGCCAATTTCTACAAAACACTTTAACATTTAATATTAGTAAAGAAGACAGTGGTTTAGAAATAACAAATCAAAAAAGTAAATATAAATCAAAAAATTTTATATCCTTAAATATAAATTAAAATAGATTGTATCCGTATATACGTATTTCGGCAGTTACGCTGTCATCTTCAGTATACACATACACTTACAAGTTAAAGGCACTTCGTGAAGAGTTGGTATAAATATTATAACATGTCGTATTTCTCGTAGTTTTCGTACAAGTTTCATTATCTCCCTAAGTCTATTTTATAGAGATAGTAAAATTCAAGAGAAATGCAAGTACTGTAAGAGATTGCGTCAAATTTTGATGGCGGCCTACCAGGAAGTTACAAAAAGTTAAGTCGCTTAGTTATCATCATCCATAGCCTACTTCAATGCTGTAAAAACAATTAAATTTTTGATTAAAACTTTGAAGTTCTATATTTCACAAACTATTTGAATAAAATATCAAGTGTTTTATATTTATATGAATGAAATTTTATACTCTTTTCAAAAACTTAAAAATATATAGGGTGTTCCATATAAAAAATCAAAGTTCTTACTAATATCTCAATTATTGAGCAGTTTAGAAAAAAATAATTTAGAGCAATGAATTCTGCATGAAAAAGTGCCTTAAAAAAGTTTTTACAGAACTCAAAAATTTTCATAAACAAAAAAGTTATGAAGGTTTTTAGAAATCGTACAATTTTGAGAAACGCCCTGTAGCTCCTAAGCGGTACAAGATATCGAAATGCGGTTTTCACCATTAACTTTGTCTTAAAAATCGAGCTCCAGGGTCCGAGGTCAGTTTTTGTCTAACTCTTCTAAAAATAGGTGTTTCCTATTAAAAGTGTCGAATTTGGCCCACCCTGTACAGTATTGTATTGAAATTCAAAGTAAATTTAGAAACCCTTTTATTAAAAAAAACTAGGAAAGAGAAAGAGAGAAGTATAGGAAGAAAAAGAACTCAATAATCCCAAAGTTTTAAAATAAGGGTGCAGTAAGAAAAAGGACCAAAATTCATGCCATCTAGAAAGTGCGCCAAGAGCTATTCCTAGCTAACTGCAGACCAATTCCAGACAGGCTCAACAAGGGAACTACGACTTACGTCTCTTTCGATTTGTCAAAATTTTGGGTAAAAAGGAATGGGGAACAAAAGAGTTTTTGCTGAAGTCAGAGATTTACAGTTTCTATCTCTTGAACTTCCCCTTTCTTTTTACGGACCCTTCTAGTAAAAGACCTCTTAACTAACTTAACTAAGAAAATTTCAAATAAACTACGCAAAGATTACATTTATAATAATATCACCTTGTAAAACAAATATCCCTAATGTATTTTTAATGAACCTGTCACAATAAATTAAACGCCAGAACTTTCCACTCGGTACGTGACACCCCCGTGAGTTATGCCCCGTCTTATCAAGATTTTTTCTTCGCCCCGCGAAATGAAACCCTTTCATAAAGTCGCCGTTCTGTCTGTCCCGGAATTTACGGCCTGCGATGCAGAAAACGAATCGTACTCGAACGCACCACCACCGATTTTTCAGATCGACAAGGACTAGCTCAAGCTCCAACTTTTAATTAAGATTTGTGTTGTAATTACAAATTTGCTTTGTGATACCAAACTAATTTGTAACGTGAAATTGTTAAATAAATGAGAAATCATTGGAAAAGAGTCGGATTTTGAAATACCTTGTAAAAGCTCCGAGTAATTTTCATGCCTTATGCTTCTTCAAGGCGAAATTTGTGTTTGTTTGGATTCTGTGGTGGTATTAATACCGCAGCATACATAAAGTTGATCTTAATTAGTTCGGTAATTAAATAGTTTATATAATCCAATACTTACGAGGGCTTGTTTGTTTTAGATTCCACAACGGTCCGGTGAAATTGAGCGCAGCGTTGCGACGAAGCATGGCCAAGGATCCTATAGCTCCAATTTTATGGGAACCGCATCTAGAAGCTTTAGACCGCAGGGTGGAAATCATCCTCAGGGGTATACGCGACTGTTTAGCCAAGGGGGAGGAGGTGGCCGCCTCCGAGAACGACGCAGACGAAGACGAAGAGACGTAGTATTCGTTTTAATTTCAGACATCGCCTTTGGTATACTTTTATTATCCGCTCGGAAGCTCATCGTTATTGAATATGATTTGAATTAAACAAATTCTGTATTTTTGTATATAAACGTGTATAGTGTACTAATTGCATACAACATGTACGGTATAAATGTAAATATGGACGGCAAATATTAATTATTCAATTTATGAAATGTTGCTTTGAATCGCGAGAAGAGAGAATTAATAATTACTTGTGATGTAATTCCGGGGAAAATCTCGCCTTTGATAACGCTTCAAAGGGTACAAAAAACACGCATCTGTAATGTGTTTCTTTTTAATTAAAAGCGTACTAACAGCAGAACTAGGTTTACTACTCATTTTATTAGTACATCGTATCCCTATGTTGTGATTAATTACAATCTGCAATTTACGCTAATTTTATTACTTATTATATGGCAACGCAGTTGAATTTAGTTATTCAAGGATTGTCGCGATGTTTTTGTGCCCTTCTGAAATTATTGTAAATAATAATATGTGTATATGTAAAATACATTATTTTTATTATTATTAAACATGACTAGAATTAAGGGACAGTGATTTTATGCCAAAAAACGAACATATTACACCATTACTAAATAGAACGTTTTCATCTTTAACTGATTCATATTTCTTGAACCAAAAACTCTTCTTTATAATTTTTTCACGGGCAGTTTTTACCAAATTTCCATCGGACAAGAATCTATTTGAATTATAGAAGCTTTTCGTTTTACGTACTTATCATCTCCTCCAAGAATTCGAGTCTTTTATCGCGGCGCGCGTTACAAAAACGATTTATATTTTTAATATGGACATTGTTGTCGATAACTGTAAATAATTGTTGTAACATATTGTAAAATTTCGTAGCGCAAGAACGTAAACGCCGCCGCGCCATCTGAACGTGTTATGGTGCGGTTGGCGTTTACGATTTTGGGGGTCCTAAGTTTTTAAACATGTCATGAATTAAATATACCAAAGCAGACTGTCTTTGCATTGTGATGAATAAATAAATAACTGAAAACTTTGAAGCGTTTTATTATCAAAACTTTAGTTTAAACTGTCGTTTAAAAGGGGTAAGAAGTCCCAGACATTTTTATGGTAGGTAGATCGTGTGATGGAAGGGGCGAGAAGCGATGTCGTTCATTTAAGAGTTTAAAAATTCTAAAATGCTGAAAATTAAAAATAGACTTTTTAAAATAGAAGATTTACGTTTGTTCATAAACAGATCATCAAAAGGAACAACGCAAAAATTAAAAAAAAAAAAACTAAGAAAAGAGATACGCGAAACATTAAAAAAAATAAGAGCTATGAATCTAAGAGAATACAAAAAGATACTTAATAAAATTCTCAGCATAAATATTTCGAGCAAGATACCTTTTTTCGCCCAATTTAATATTCAATGAAAAACTTCCAAACAGGTCCTAACACATAACATTAAAACCCATGGAGGTATTAATTAATGAGATGTAAGCCCCCGTGTAAACAATCACGAGCATTTATTTAACATTAAATGCAGTTGATACGAATTGTTTGCTTCAGCAATACACATCGTGCCATCACCCAATAATTAATTAACTTGCTTTGTAATTTAAATGAAATCCCCAATCGCCACCGGTTGATCGATAAAGATAATTAATTAATTATGGTTGTCCCACACTGATTAATACAAACCCCAAACGTCCTCGTTGTTTTTAGTTTAATTTAAATCCTATAAATTTCATGATCTGTGTCCTATTACCTAACATTTTAAATCAATTTCTTATGTACACTCACATCTTAAAAATATCTTCTTGTTATTACTTGGGTTATTACAATTACTTAATTTGACAAATTATGGCCCTTTATAATAATTTCGCAATAGAATACACCAAGAAATGATACCGACGACCAATTTTTTTGCACATACTTTATTGATCGTAATCACTAACTAAATTAAGAATTTTTTCTCATATATCCTAATTGAAATAGAACATAGTTGTTAATTAATTCGTAGTGGTCGTCGTTGGTTAATAAATTCCAGACGTCCACGTTGTTTCCAACTAGTTCGCCAGTTATCGAACAGTTTCTAACGTATACGTCAACCAAGTTAATAGTTTAATTAGATTTTGATTTCGTTGAATCATAACAATTTGACTGGGATCGGTCCCGTCATATGCAGCCGCTTCCCGAATTGTTCCCGAACAATTATAACGCGTGAGTATGAAATATAGTATGGGGATGAGGCGGACCGCAGGAATGTTTCGGGCTGAATAACTTTATAGTTTCGAATTTACAAAATTCATTCTGTATTGTTTAGTTATTTGCGCAAAACTTTACCCCTGTTCGTCCGCAATGTTTCATACTAACTATAAGTTTGAATTCGAAGCTACAACCAAAAACATCAGGAAATTTAAAACTTAATTAAAATGTCTATCGAGAAAAAATTATAACATCCAGCGTAGCAAAATAATTAAAGAAATAAGTAATCTTTGGTCTCTGCGATTTATATGGAATGGAATCAGCTCGCTCAGAACGTACGATCAGCATCGAAAGTTTTAATTAAGTTATCCTCCCTATGAACTTGAGATGAAACTGCAAATGACATAGATCTCCCAATAAATAAATAAGTACTTCGTGTTTTTTTATATACTTACACATTGATGTATCTGTTTACTAAAAAAGAAAACGGACCGATGATAACCACCTTACATATTAAATTTCTTCTCTAAATTTATCTGCTCACAAAGAAGCGAAACTTTTAATCCGGATTATTTCTGTCTCTTCTTAAATTGGCTCAGTTTGCTTGAACACCGACGTACATTCGCGATCAAAAATTAATGTGACACACTTTCGTGTGCTCGACAAACTAGGATTAAAGTGTCATGTGCAGCAGTACCACTGGAGGATCTTTATTTTAGATAGAAATGAAGACGACTGCGGAACAAAGGTAAATTAAAAAGGAAATGCACGATTCATTTAAAATTAAATTAAATTAAACGAAATATAAAATTACGTTACCAAAGAAAAAAGACAACGAATGTATTTATTCCAATATAATCTACATTTATTGGATGATATTATTAATTAAGATTATTTTCCAAAAATAAAAATAAACGATTTCATTTCTATTTTTGAGCACCTAAAGCGAATATTTGGAAAAGAAATTTCCAATCTTGATAACAAAAAGTTTAATGAAGAGTCATCATAAAGTCACAGAAATCAATCACACAGAGATATTGAAAGTAGTAATAAAAGTAAAAAAATGTGGAAATCACAAGAAAAATGACATCTACTTTGAAAACAATAGAAGAAATTACAAAAGAACGAAACGAAGAGACAACAATCCAGAAATACTACAAGATTATGAAGACATACGAGCCAGTATTGATATCTAGTTAGCCTGCAAAGTTGCTAACAGGGAAGCGAAAAGGCACATAAATAGCACAACTGGAATACGCGCAAATGTATTTGAATTAGTTCTCCCCGAAAAAAAGGAAGATAGGGCACCGTTATCGGTAAAAATCTTGAAATTTGTCGTGGATCTTGAAAGGAGAAATTTGTAGAAACATTTTTTAACATCAAAAGGAATTACTGCCGTATCTGTAAGGCTTATTTTGAAGTTAGTCTATAGTTATACATTAGCAGCCTGATAATGTGGTTAATTGTTCTAGTCAGTGCAATGAACATTGTTAACCTATTTTGACAATGTTGTATATCATATTGTATTCTAGAAATTATGAAATTTAAAATTGAATAGTGATAAAACCATAAATTTAGAATAACTACCATGAACAGAATTTATAAAAAAAATCAATCAAAAATTCAAGAAAATCAAATTATTGGTCAAATAACTTTAATACTAGATGGATATCTCAACCCTTAATAGAATGGATACGTGTGGCAATAGAAAACAAATGATTCCAACTTTAAAAAAAGATAACTTAATAACGAATGTCACATAAGTTTTGGGAAAAAATAATAAAATTTTTTAAAATAAGTATAATGTAATTTATTTAAATGACCACTTTACCAACATTTTATCTTATATCTAACAATAAGTTAATTAAATCTACTTTTAAAATAATCACAAAGGAGCATGGTCTTCAATGGTACGCAGTTTTTGTCTAACTTGCCCCATCATGTTTTGGACGATGTTTATATCAATTTCTCTTAACTTTTGATATATTCTTTGACTTAGTTGAATTTCATTTTGAGCTTCCCATCTATTATCATATACTTTTCTGGTCAATAATCCCCAAAAATCGAGCTTGTGGTACATTTGGCGGATTATCAGCTTTTGACACAAAAGGTATGTTTTGAGCTTCTAACCATGTTCTAGTCATTCTTGCATAATGGCAAGTTGCTAAATCTGGCCAAAACATTATTTTATCACGTGGATGAGTCATAGTAATAAATTGGAGCAACTTCGGTAGACATATAAACGTCGGCATTAACAGCTTCACCCCTCACATGTCCAACATAAGGTCGTGAAACTCTTCTCTTCGATATAGCACACCAAACTAAAATTTTGTCTTCAAATTTTTGTTTTGTTTTGTATTTAACATTATCTGGACAATTTTCTATATTATTGGTATAAAAACCATCATTTCCTTTCATTTCTGAGTGAGAGAATGAGAAATATTTTTCATTGTCCAATATGATCATTTTATTATTTGCAAAATGAATTCGACGTAATCTACGATAACAAATTGGAATTCGTCGTAACTGATCCTCAGTACAATGTGGATATTTACATCTAATGTGGAGGTATAATGTGGACATTTACGTCTACTTTAAGCCTTGTTTCTGCAATACTCTTCTTACAGTTTCATGAGAAACATTAAATCTTCTGGATAACTTTCGATATGATATTCCAACTCGGTCTTTTGCACTGTCACAGATTCGGTTGGCACGATTTTCGGTCAGCAACTTCGGATGTTCACTTTTTGATAAATTGAGGCAAGGTACACCTTGTTCACATTCTTTAGTTGTTCTATAAATCGTTGTCTTAGAAATATTTTGAATGCGAAAAATGTTTACAATTCCTCATTTGGGCACAGGTCCAACCAGGTTGTAAATGCTTTTTCGAATTTCAAGTTTGTATGATATAACGGTACAAATTATTTGACATCTACGAAATGTCATAACAAGTTTGAGTATTAATGAATATTTGTTTATTACGGTTACTAGATTGCAAATCATTTACATTTATTTTTTTGCGAACAAAAATTTTCCCAAAACTTATGTGACATGCGTTGCAACCACCCTGAGAGAGTAAAGAAAGGGAAATATAGCCACGTGACTTCTGGCGAAGTTTCCATGGCTTCCGTCAGTAAGCCAAGTAAACGCTTACAGTTTTGTCTTAAGTCGATTAATCAGCTGATTTCGGGCAAGCATCCTTTTCTAATATTGGAGTCATTACGACCAGTGTATCCATTCTATTACATCCATGGATAAAATTAGGTTTCGGTCAGTTATTACATTTTTTTTAAAAGGGTTATGGGGCAAAAACATTTTTGCTGATATGATAGAGACCTTAGGTGATCAGTATCCTTCATATGCCACTATTAAAACTGTGTTTCGGAATTTAAAACAGCAAAATCAGATGTTAAAGATGAGCACCGCTCTGGAAGACTAATTTCTGTGACCACCCCGGAAAATATTGATTCTGCCCATGATATGATTTTAGTAAATCGACGATTTGGGCTCAAACGTATAGCAAAAGCATTGCACATGTCGTCGTTCACCACGACTTGGATATGAGAAAGCTTTCAGCCGAATGGATTTCGAGATGCTTGAATGCTGATCAGAAGACAACCGTTTTGAAGAAGATTCCATAAACTTTTTGGATTGATTTGTTACTATGGATCCATCAGAGACTAAAGAGCAATCCAAAGAGTGGAAGCATTCTGGTTCTCCACGTTCCAAAAAATTTCGTGTTCAAAATTTGACTGGCAAGATCCTTGCTTTAGTTTTCTAATAGATTATTTGGAACAAAGTAGAAGTATCACGGGAGCTTATTATACTGAGTTATTAAATAAATTACGTAAGAAAATTGTGGAGAACCGCCACGGCAAGCTTGCTAAAGGTGTGCTTTCTTTGCAAGATAACGCTCCTGCTCACAAATCATTGATTGCACTGCAGAAAATTGACGAAATTGGTTTTCAATTGGTTGACCAACCGCCCTATTCCCTGGATCAGACTATAATTTGCTCCCAAAACTAAAAAAAAAAAAAACGTTTAAAGGGGAAAAGATTTTCGACAAATGACGAAATCATATGTGCCGTTGAGGAGTGGTTTGCAAACCAAGACAAATCATTTTTTTTAAAGAACCTTAAATTACTTTATGAACGTTCTACTAAATGTGTAAGTCTTAATGATGAGTATGTTGAATAAATAAAATTTAGTTTTGAAAAATGTGACGTTTTATATGGTTATATTAAGTAAAAAACAATAATTAGATGCGGAAAAAGATAAATCAAAATGAGCAGTGATATGATTAAGGAG
The DNA here is from genome assembly GCA_039766575.1 of Serrognathus titanus. Classification (NCBI taxonomy): domain Eukaryota; kingdom Metazoa; phylum Arthropoda; class Insecta; order Coleoptera; family Lucanidae; genus Serrognathus; species Serrognathus titanus. The sequence continues at coordinate 12,581,805 of CM077914.1, forward strand.
AACAAAGTAGGGTAGTGAAAAATAGAAAAAAAAAGAAATGCTTGACATATAAAACAAATACCAAAATGCAAGCATCTGCAAATTACAACAAAAATAACGATCTATATAGGAGTCTACTCTGCTTCATAATTACTTGGAAGAATGGGCGCAAATGAAACTGAAGAAAGAAGAACACAGATTTGTATCATTCATACTCAACTCACACTCAAACTGTCAATTTGATGCTAATTTGAAGTTCAGAAATGTTTTAATTTTCATTTTAGTGATTTTTTGAGTTATAAATCACCGATATTAAATATTAAACATTTGTTTAGAATTTGGCTCTAAAAGCAATTCTTGAACCAGCAAATAGTATGTAATGGTGTTAGGCCGATATGCATATCTGTCGTATCTTGTTTTCTAGTTTTCGTAATACTAAACGATGATATAAATAGTGCAGATATGAAATATCATTCAAGGATTAACAAGGATTACGAAAATTACATACTAGTTTTGTTAAAAGAAAATGAAATTTGACTTGTTAAAGAGAACAAAAGAAACGACAATCGACTAAGTGATTAGGAGACACAATAAGGATAAAGACAATAAAAACGTTACAGAAAAAGAACGGGAAATATCTAATGGAATGACGTAGTTCAAGACTTAGAGAACATGGAAATGAGAAATGCTTTGCTAAAGAGAATAAAGAGAAAATGCAAGCAAAAAGCGACTAATTGATTGAGACCATATAGTAAGAACTCCTTAAAGGCAATAAAAAGCATGACAGAAATCAAAACAAAATGTTACAGAAAGAGAATCGGTAACATCTAATGGAATCGCGTACTTTAAGACCTAAGGAACATGAAGAAAAAAAATGACTTGCCGAAGAAACTAAAAGGAAAAGGCAATCGAAACAACGACACACTATAAGAACTGATCAATTAAGATAATAAAAAGCATTACAGAAACCAAAACGTTACAGAAAATAAAACCTGATGGAATGAAAACTTAAGGAACAAGAAAATAAATTAGCTTATAGGAACTTTTGTAATTGAACGATTTTTCTTATAGAATATACAAAGAATTTAAGAAAAGAAACACCCATCCCTCAAAGACATCCATAAACCTGCGCGATTAAGATCCAAAAAGATATAAATAAGGCAAGATAATATAAAACTAAAATTTGAAGAAAGCTGGAACTCTCGTATGGCAATCCCAAACAATAAAGTCTGCAAGTGTGGGTGTGATTGAAGTAAAAGCTAAAACAGAAAAGTGTTACTGAATTTTTGGCTAATAAAGGAAAAAAACAAAAAGAATTCGAAAAGATGATGTCGAAAAAGAACTTTTTCATCATATTCAAATTTTCAAGTAAAATAGAAAGACAAAATACGGAAAAGTTATGGAATCAAAATTGAAAAACATTAACAGTAAGAAATTTCAGATTTCAAAGAGTATCCAAAATAATTCTTTCAAGATTAAACACAAGAACCTTGACTTATTCTATTTCGAGCAAATCGTGAAGGAGTTCTCGATCTGTCAATTTTTCTGGTGTCCGTGCCCAATGAGGTTTCCCTTTTTGAGACAAACTGATACTGAAGTCTCGTGATGTAATAATTGCTGAAAAATAGTACCAACAAACTATTTTTATTCATGTCGTTTCTTGGTCTGTTACCATCATTTTTGGATTGTTACAATCTGATGTTTCGCCAGTCAATTGTCTGAGGAATTGCCTTCAGAAAGGTCGTTAATTCATCCAATACGTAAATAGTACCTGTGGTCCCAATTTTGGAAAAACACAACTTCTAATTTTGGTCTTGTGAATACATACATGAAATGGTTAATGGTTAATGGGATAACATTAAAATTGAAACAATTGCTGTAATAGTGCTGTTCTTGTTAGTTGGCTGAATGTGATAGAATGGCACTTGGAATCAGCTTGATTTTGGAAGCTACTAACGTAAACAACTTAATTGAATTGCAATTACAGCTACGAATCCAATGATCCAGACAATATCTAAAGCAATAAGCACGTTTCGTGGCGTTAACATAACAATCACACACGAATTATCTCGTAAAGCACGCCACATCTGCGCCGCATTAAAACATCCCCGGTAGTTAATTTAACGCGCTAAATAATCGCAACAGAAAGCAACTTAAATTGCCCCGCTAATTTATGTTATTAAGTTACAAAAAGCTCGCCGTTTCCGGGATACCGCTGATAAAGAAATTTAATGCCGCGCGGTTCGGAGGGCAGCCGTATAACTCGCAGATAGCGGAACGAGTCATACGCAGACGTCCCTTCATCAGCACTAAAAGCCCGCCGGAGAACTTTTTGGGGAATAAAATGTTGGGTAGTTTTTTGTCGCTCCGGGCCCGGCGACGAAGAAAATCAATTAGGTGTTATAATCGCCGGCAAGAAAAATATATAGGACTTTGTTTTAATTAATTTTTTCTGTTCGAATTTTAATGGAAGTAAATTTCGCAATGAAAGAATTCAGTATAAAACACTGACCACTTCTGAACTCGATTCAGCTAAGCAAAAACTTCCAGTGCGTTTAAAACTTGTCAAGACTGGATTGGGACATCGGTTTGGTCCATGGTTTGAAAGTTAAAGTTTTTTTCACTTTTTTTTTGGTAAACTTGATTGAGGGCAAGGCGTCTTTTTTGTACCTTACACCATTATCAAAGTCTTTCAAAATGCATGGTTTACAAAAAAATTAGTGAGGAATCGAGAAGTTTTTAGAAATGCATAACATTTCTTCTTTTCATTTGCAAAATGTTCAGTGGCAGCGACTCTCTCTCATTTACTTACGTCTCACTCCATCTCTTATCTTCAATCTCATTTGTAACATCTTTTTCGCATTGGTCTTCAAGTTATCATCAGCCTTTCTCCGGGTGTGTGTTGCCAAGTCAGAATTTACCTTCTACGTCATCCCATTTCTAATCTCACAATTGCTAGAGGATGTTCTCCTGAACTTTCAGGTTGAAGCTCTCCAAAGATAGTAGATCGATTTTGGGGCCTTCATAGATTAGAAATGAAGCGAAAAAAAAATTCCGAAGAAAGAATAAATTAAAGACCAGAAAGGGCCCACCACAAAAAAACTTCTCACTATATCTCTTACCTTCAGTATCGTTTCTAGCATTGATCTTTGAGTTATCTTCAGTTTTATTTCTGCGTGCGTCTTTCCAAGAAAACGTCATCCCGTTTCCAGTCTCACTCTTGCTTGAGGATGAACTTTTAAAGTGGAGCTCTCCAAATAGATTAGTTGATTTTGGGGCTTTCATAGAGTAGCTTTGAAATGGAAGAATTTTTTTCTAAAAAAAAGAAGAAATTAAAGATCAGCACAAAAAGGAAAGAGACTAGAGAAGGCGCTCTTGAAGAAATCGTCACGAGTATTAATTCGATGGGCTAGGGATAAGATGGATATGAAGAGGAGAAAGAGGAAAAGACATAAGAAAGCAAATATTATGAACGAAATGAGCACATAAAAAAAATTAGGCAAGTCAAAGAGAGGTAGAAAGAAATTTAAGGAAGATTCATCGATGATCATAGAAAAAAAAAGAGACAGACAAAGCAAGTACTGACATGTCAAGTCAAAAGGGGGCAGGAAGTTGCTAAAAACAACCAAGAATAAACTTTAAGGAAGATTCTTCAAGATGTAGACAAAGAGAGGTCAAAGAGTTAATATACTTTGGGGATGGAAAAAAGATAAGTTAAAGATGTTCAACAAATAGAATTTTGGAATATATTTTTACCATCTAATGTTCATTCTGGAGCAAATAGAAACTTCACACTTTACTTAATAAATCAATGCCTATGATACATAAAAGTCTCATCTATTTCCGTTAGTGAAGTGAAAAGCATTGAATTGGCAAATAATTTTGTTAGTTTGCTAGCCGTCAGGTAAGGTAACCTTTGAATTTCTCATAATTTTGTGAAGCATGTCTTGAACAGATCAACGCGATTAGAAAGTAAGTTCCGATCTGAAGAGTTGAAACGCAATTTTAAACAAAGGAGACCGTTTCTTAGCGAAAAAAAGACGCATTTGTTTCCTTCTCTCTTCGAATTAATCTTATTAATGAGGTTCTCTTTCTGTTTGTATAATAAGAGATATTCTACCTTGTTTTCGGTTTAACTTCCGTAAAACAGCATTGCCGCTTTTTACTCCTACTCGGACCGAGGTTTGAACAGATTAGTTTCAAGCCAAGCACTTCTCTAAGAACCAATGAACGAGTTTTTCTTAACACACGCACCGAGGTCGAAAAGTAATCAATTCATAACCAGGCCAATGAGGATACAGTTTTGTAACTAGTTGAGCTGTAGCCGAAAATCGATAAGAAACTAAAAGAAGAAGACATAATAGCTCGACGAAAAAAGAACAAGGCAGAAATACGAAGAACACTGTGAACACAAACAAAAGAAGATCGACGTTTCTATTGTTCATTTTTTTATTATATGCCAAATGGTAGATTGATATGTTTAAAAAGTTTTATAGGTATGACCATTTCCTTTTAATTTTCAAGAAAGAGCTTTGCCGCTTTTTGATCCAACTCGGACCGAAGTCTGAACAGATTAGTTTGAAGCCAAGCAGTTTTAACGGCCAATTAATGAGTTTCTCTCACTACACGGATCGAGGTCGAAAAGAAATTACTTAATAACTAGACCTATGTAACTAGTCGAGCCGCAGTCGAAGATTTTAACGACCAATTAATGATTTTCTTTCAGTACACGGATCGAGGTCGAAAAGAAATCAATTCATAACCAAGCCAATCAGGGTACCACATTCGAACGCCATAGACAAAACGAACCACGTTCAAGTAAAACAAGAAAAAAAATTAGAAAATTTCAAGTTCATTCAACTGATTTAAAAAAAATTAATTTTCACATATTCTGTAAGTGCCAACTCATTTAGATTAATATTTAACATTAATTGAAAAAATATGAATAACTCTGTAACCATAGCAACCACAGTTATTCACCAATGACTCTTCAACATGCCGTAACAATCAATTGAAGAGGATGCAACTTGTTAGAGATCAATGATAGCAATTGATGTGAAATGCTTACAGAATAGACCTCATTATTCTGATACAACTTTTAATAATTTCTTCTTTTGTATATAAGAAATGCTTGCTCGCCCTTTAACTATCCAATGATCCAATGAAATCATTTAATTCCTACTCAGACCGAAGTCTGGACGAGTTAGTTTGAAGACGAGCCAATTAATAATTTTTTCTCGCTACACGGACCGAGATCGAAAGGCTTCAATTCATAACTAGACCAATAAGGGTCGAGTCATAGTCAATACGAACTACGTTAATGTTACAAAGCAAATCAGGTTTCAATATTTATTCAATTGATTAAAAAAATTATATTGTCGTGCTATTAAGCGACTAATTTAAGAAAGTTGTTCAATCACATCACTCCTAAAATAATTCGGATTAAATCAGAATCACCCAGTGCACAAATTATGGAGTGTTCGCCCGATTAATTGTAATTTTCTTTATTGAATTTGTGTTATTTTATATTTTAACTTTCTTTGAATCTTGTTTATCATACCGTTTGACATGTTTAAGACGCTTGCCACACCTGCGACTTGGGCAGGCGGCATTGCCGTTAGTTTAAAGCATTCTCAATATCTTCTTGTTCATACCAATCGCTGGGAGTAATTCTTCCCACTGACACTAACCATACAATAATAAGTCGTCACCAGGGTACCTTTGTCGCCACTGGTATCTTTCGCTACATTTCTGTGCCCTTGTGTGGTCTTTGAACGGTAGTGGTAGCTGTTTCGTCTAAGTTGTATATTCTGGTTCCATCAGCAAAAGCTGCGGAATTTATTTTAATAGCGTTTTCTAGATTGCCAAAAAAAACTGAACGTCAGCTTTTTTAGAGGCAGTCGCCCTGCATGGTTCTGGTTTCCGGAGAGTACACCTTTTCTTTTTATAGAGGTTTAGAGAATCTTCGAAAGACACTTCCGGATACATGAATTCCGGAGGCGTGTTGGATTCACCCCTGCATTTCTACAAGTGGCGCCTACCAATTAAACTCCTTTCCTCTCTCAACATTCTGCGCAGGGGGTACATTTCTTCCCCTGCGCATGTTATCTCTAGTTCATTATCATCCTCTTCCTTCTCTTCATCCTCATCTTTCTATCCTCTTCGTTCTCTTCATCCTCCTCCTCTTCTTCCTCTTCCTCCTCCTCTGCTTCCTCTCTTCTTCCTCTTCATCTTATCTTCCTCCTCATCGTTCTCCACAACCTCTTCGACTCCTTTCTCCTCTACTACCCAGCTCTTTCCTCTTTGCACTTCTGGGCCATTATCGACCTTAGCATGCCAATAATGGTCTTCCAAGTTCCTCCGTCTCTCGTCAGTAGCTCTAACACATTCTCTTTCGTTATTTGGGCAGCCTGCGTCGAATTCCGCCGCGCATCGGACCGCCTCCCATCTGGGGCACTCGAAAATCGTGTGTCCAGGAGTGTCCTCGACGCCTTCACCACAGTATTGGCAGTCCGCTGTCTCCCTTTTCCTTATCTCTTTCAGGTACCTTCCGAAAGACCTATGTCCGGTGAGCGCTTGCGTAACGAAATAGTCCATGTCTCCCTCGGGCCGATTGCACCAGGCCTCGACGTCTTTGATGAAGACGTTGGCCCAGCCTCGTAGTTCTCCCAACAGGCCTGCCACGCCGCGTACAGTTCTTCTCTGGCCAAAGCCTTCGCCTGGTGTCCCTCTCTATAGATCTTCGTCCTCTTGGCAATCTGTAAGTTGATGGGGGGGATCTCTGCTATGACTAGGTGCCTCTGTTGCCACCGTCCTGTACGCAGACGCTACTCTCACTGCTGCCAGCCTGTTAACCCTCTCGAGCATTTTCGCGTGATGTGCGTACTTTGTCGCATTTTGCCAGATTGGGGCTGCGTACAACATCACCGAGGAGACCACTGCTGCCAGCAGTTTCCTCTTCTTGGCCTTCGGGCCTCCCACGTTGGGCATTAGCCTGGCCAAGGCCATATAGGACTTGTGGACCCTCGTGGGACTGTGTACACCTGAGCCATACTTACCCTACCTTAACTTATGCAATTTTAATTAAAAATTAGTATACAATGACATATATTTTATTGAAATAAAAATATTCGTAAACCTTTTTACGTAAGAGAGAAGAATTGGTGGAGAATTCATTCCATGTAAAATGGGCGCTGAAAGTAATTCCTGGCTATGAAGAAATAATTCCAGAAACGTTATGCGATTTTGGGGTCTTTATAGTTTGCCAAAATTTTCGTATAAACAAGTGAGAAGAGGAAAAGGAGAATTAGTTGTTGTTTAATGTGTGAACAAAACAGTCATGTGAATAAATGTATAACATAGAAAAGTAAGTAGGCAACAATGTAAAAAATAAGAATAATAATGGTGGTTTCCACATGTAGGTACTACATGTTGTACTTGTGCTTCTCTTTGGTTTAATTATTAAAGTGTATACGCAATTGTGCATCATATTATTGAACAAGCTGGCCTCTGTTAACACCTCACAACAAGTCATCCGTCATACGTCAATCGTTTAGGAAGTCATCTTCTTTTAGCCAACGTGAATAACTTGTCATAACTTTGTCAATTGGTCATCATCAGACTTCGGACATTTTAGCTGAATATACATTTTTCATTGGCCCTCGTATTGCGTAACCATGGCAATGCTCCGAAATGTACGAAGTCTGGCCATCACTCTATATAAAGATAAGTTGTCTGCATACGACTACAAAGTCAAGTTTTAAACTGCAATTATTTCACCGTTTCACCTCGTACCATTCCAAATAAACAACTTGAGCTTAAAATGATAGATAAAATGAATCTGAGGCCGGAATAAAACTCGAGTATGTGCGCACCGAGGAGTTTTTCTTCGCCTTTACGAGGTGCTTGTTAACGCGCGCGAAAGTGGCCATATTCCAGCAGTTTAACCGTTTCAGGGATGTTTTATTTCTGTGCTTTCTCGAGGATTTTATTAGCGGACTGGATAAAGCAAATTACGAGCAATGAAATGCACCACGAGATTTTCTAATGCACTGAATTTCCAGGTTTAACAAAATCATACACATATTTTATGGAACGATTGAAAGTGTGCTTCGTTCATTGAAAGGTCAGTCGTGCTGCCAGTGTGTTGACCACTTTGCGACAACGATTTTTATTAAATTTATTTTCTATTTAAAATAAACAAACTCAAATTTTAACTTTTTAATTACAGTTATTCCAAATGTTAATAAATTAAATATTCCTTGTATTTGTTGGAAAAGTTAAACGAATTTGATTTATTTAAATTACTGATTACATAAATTTGTATAATTCGAAGCATCTTCTGCGACAGTTATAAAAAGTGTCGTTTTTTTTAATAGTTTTTTCTAACCGTACCAATGCACTAGTGAAAAGTGTAAATAATTTATTTGACTAATATGCTTCCCCTTTTCCGTTGACGTTAAAATACAAGTTCAATTGCGTGAGCTTTCTTAGAGTGCTTCGAGGATTTCCTTTGCATTTTCCTCGAAAAACACGTTCCCGATTTGCGTGGTTTTGAATGTCAATAAGTTCACCGAGTGTTCGCAGGTGCTTGGGCTACAGTTTTTGAGTGTTGTTAAAATTTACTCTCGAATGTTGATTTTAGAAATTTTCGCGTGTATTTATTTTAGTATTTTAGTAGTCCCTCGTCGCGACGCGCGTCGCCGTGCTCCACTTCACAACTTTGAATCTAATTTCCAGCAAAAATTTACACTCGCCGGGGAACTACAGCGTTTCGGTATTTGCGCCACGTAAAATAGTATTTAACAAAATGAAAATAAGTTGTGAGAAGGTTGGAAGGAATGGAAAGTCTTCCGGGATGCGATGGGAAGAGAAGAGAGTATACTTATCTCATAGAAAAAGGAACAGTAGTTTATAAAAGTGGTAATAATCCTACAGTTCCCGGGAGGAAACATGTCATTTAAGGAATTGCCAGTCAGATTGTCTTGCCATTCTGTGTTGAGTATTTCCGCAGAGGTATCTTTCGCTTTCCTAGGGCGCAATCATCACTCTTGAGGTCTCTTATGTCGGGGTTTTTCCTTGCCCAAGGCCAATAAGATTTATTTAAAGATAATCTAAACAAGAACAATTTTATTTTCACCGAATTGCCTTCCTCGACTCACATCCATATACTTACAAAATAAAATACACTATACATATACTTCCAAAATAAAATAAGACAAAATAAAATATATTCTTGTAAACACTAACATTAACAACAAGTTTTTGTCTTACACATTGTACTATACATATACAGAAAATGAAAACATTTCACTGCTCGATTATTCGTTACAAAAATATGAAAGGGACACAAGAGAAACAAAAACGCACGTTAATCCCATTATTTAATCTGTTACACATTATTACCGGCGACTAAATAAAAAATTAATTCGATTATCCTGGGCTTCGGTGTTTCTGGAAAAATGTTCAGCTTGACACGCAGCTCTGTCTCGCGTCAAGCGGATGTGGGGTCATTCGAGAAAAAGGAAAACAGGTTGACGGCTCTGGGTGTGTGCATTTCAGAAGAAAATAGGGGCTGAACATTGCCACATGGTGCCGACGTAATTTCATCAAGGCTAACCACGTATGTTTACCGTGTCGGTTAGTTCCGGTAATGAATTGAGACTGTTAAAGGGTTTGTTTAAATTGCTGTCATAATTTAGAAATAGTTGTTTTTTACAAAAATTTTGCAGGATAGTTTCTTTCATTATTCACTGCACGAATAACTATAGAAACTTAAGTACTTACTAAATCCGTTTCAAATTGAAATAGTTTTTGGACTAATGGTTGGAGCAAAATGGGGAGAATTTTAATTTTTTTATAGATTTTTGTAAGATTTTTAAAATTGTATTGAAAAACTTTGTAATGAGACCGAGAAGAATGCCAAAAACACAACATCTGCACATTACTTAAAAGCAGTTTGTTTATTTTTAATCGAACGCAATTATAAACAAACACGACTAAGAACGGTCGATCTAAGGAGTCCCCTCGATGATTCATCGAAAGACGTGCATCGAATTACAACTTGATTTCACTTTCAACGTTTTGTGCGTAATCGGAGTTTCTGATGAAGATGGCTATTATCATGAAACAGTAAACTCACTCGCAGAAGTGACGTTAAAAAGAGAAAATGACTTAGAGTGACCCAGATTGTGAGTTTCCTCTGTCCCTCTGGTACCATGGTTTGGTGAGTAAAAATTAGTTTGTTTGCCAATTAGTTGTCAGTAACTAGCACTTGCTTTAATTGATGTACAGAATACCGTTTCCTCTCTTTATAAAATTATTTAGAATTCGTTTGATATCGTTTTGAATTTGTTTTGTATGATTTTGAATTTTATATTTGTTTAAATTTATTTTCATAATTGTCTAAATCGTTAATATTTTCAACAAAAATTCAACAAGGGTTCAAATCGCAGTCCATATAAAAGAGGCATCGAAAGCAATTTCTGGCTACTTAAAGCTCAAACCAGAAACTACAAACAAACAAATTGCAACATGGGTTCTTTGTGGTTTGTTTAAAATTTTGATGAAAGAAAGGAGTTAGATAGAGAGTTAGTTTATCTCTGTGTAAACATTTTTGTAAAGTAAACTAGAAGAGAAAGGTAAATTCGAAAGTAAAGGATAATTAATCCTCTTTCTTTTATCATTTTATTCATCCGTCCCTCACATTGTAAATAATACAAAATTTCGAATTTAAATCACCCACGTTCCTAATTAACAATAAATTAAATGTCTGATAAATTTTAAATAAATTTTAAGTAATTCTATACAGGATGACTGACAATTGTTCCACCAAAGAAAACCCGCGATAAGAAACAGTGTCCGAGATGTGGGAAAAGATCTTTTTACTTCAGTTTTCGGGAAATAATTAATCAAAAATCAGCCCCAAAATGGCGATGCACCTCTAGTTAAAATATAGAGAAGGAAATAAACAAAATAAATGCCCTCGTAGAAGTATTTTATTGTTTTACGATACGGCGGCATGACAACGTGACCTTTCAGTGGAGTTTCACGTCATTCCGTTTTTAGATCAACGAAATACATTATTCCATACAAAGGATAACAACGGCCCCACGTTGAGCACCTGCATTGAGAGATAAACAAATAAATCAATAAAACGAAAAACAATTCAAATTTCCTTGTTAAAAATTCCCAGTAGTTTTCTTTAATTTTAATTTAAATTGTATTGTAAATAAAGTTTATGTCGACAAGAAGTGTGTCCTTCGACCAGAATCTAAAACATAATTAGTAAACACATTCAAAATGTGCTTCGATTGCTAATTATTATAATTTCGTTTTGTGTGTGACAAATTATTATTAGCACAAACGTATTAAAAGTTTAACAAATTAAAAACACGTTTGGAATTCTCTCTTGTCTTTTTGTCTCACTAATTGTAAATCTTTCCTCGTTTTTTTAAATTTATTCGACTTTGAATTAAATTTTTAATTAATTATAAACTGTTACGTACGTGATTTAATAAAAAATTGTACGCATAACACTAGGACCGAACGTATAAAACAATTCTATGTTGTCTCGGACGGTCACGGCTGATACAAGTGAAATTTGGAGGAGTTGGATATACTCGATGAACGTTAGCTTTGTCTAACACATATAAACAGAAAACAAGTAATTAATAACACACGAAGTGCGCCCTCCTCTGACGTTACGGGCCGTGCATTGACTCCGCGATCATCAATTTAAATCCTTGCGATTTCTTTTTATGAAGGAAGCAGCTGGTATATTCCGCTCTAGTAAATAATCCACAAGAATTAACAAACAATTATTTGCGAATTTGTTAACCTTATTTCAAACGCAATTCCAATTATTTTAAAAATGACTAACAATTATGTTGCGTAAAAGACACAACTCAGACCTTCTTTTCCAGCTGTGAAATGAGATGTTTCGCATTGTGTATAAGCGAGTATTCAATAACAACTTTATTGTTCATTTATAAAACGTGGCGTCGTATTTCGTATGCAGTGCCGCAACTTGATTTTGAGATATTTTTTTTAATAAATGATAAACTATGACTCCCGCGATCACCAAATTTAAACCCTTTTTGTGAAGGAAGCAGTTGGTATATTCCACTCTAGTAAATAATCCACAAGAATTAACAAACAATTATTTGCGAATTTGTTGCCCTTATTTTATACGCAATTCCAATTACTTTAAAAATGACTAATAATTACGTTGCGTAAAAGACAGAACTCAGACCTTCTTTCTCAGCTGTGAAACGTGTTTGCATTGACTCCCGCGATCACCAGATTTAAATCCTTGAGATTTATTTTTGTGAAGGAAGCAGCTGGTATATTCCGCTTCAGTAAATAATCCACAAAAATTAGCAAATAATTTGTTAACCTTATTTCTTTCGCAATCCAATTATTTTAAAAATGACTAATAATAACGTTGCGTAAATGACACAACTCAGACCTCCTTTCTCAGCTGTGAAACGTGTAATAAAACGAATTGAGATATGTCGCATCGTGGTAGAAGCGAGTATTCAATAAAAAAGTTTATAATTCATTCATAAAACGTGGCGTCGTATTTCGTACGCAGTGCCGCAGCTTGATTTTGGGATAATTTTTTAATAAATAATAAACTGTTTAGAAGAATTTTTTAACTTTTTTTTCTATGACATCCATTCTCTTACACGTTTTCTTTTGCGGAACAATGGTCAGTCACCCTGTATGTACAAAAAATCAAACATGTAAATGTAATAAGAATTTCTAATTAATTTCTGAAAATGTTTTAAATTTCGATTTCTCCAAACTAAAATCGTGATAAAATTGACAAATTTTAATACCATTGAAAAGCACAGATCTAAAAAATATGAAATATCAAACTTCAAAGAAAAAACATCCACCTCCACTTTCACCATTGCCAAGGCCTCTATGGGAAAGAGGGGTAACTCCAATAGAGCGACCGTTCATGGCATCGTCGAGGATGGTTTAGATCCTGTTTAAGTCAAGTTACAAATTCTTTAATAGTAGATGGAAAGTCAAGCTTCTTATCAAGCATTTTTGTTCTAACAATTGTAAGGGGCCAAGTACTATCTCAATCACCTCCTAATGATGATCATTTCCACAGTAACGTCGCCCTTTGTATTAAATACTCTCTGTTACTTATCCATAAAAATATTTATTCCAAGTAATAAAGAGGAGAATAATCCGATTAATTTATTTTCCCAACTACAAATTATAAATTAAAAAAATTTAATGAAGTTACCCCATTTGTTAGAAATTTCAAATTGGTTTAAAATTTTCAACTGAGCCAATCGCTGAAATCGATCACAGTAAATTTATTCTGAACTATTCCGATCGCTAATTTAGCCAATTGGCAGATAAAATCTAAATTTGTTACTGATTGTTACAGATCTCATAGATTCAAATCTTTTTTATCGGCCATTTAATTATTTTCAAAAAAAAACAAACACGTCAGCGAAGTTATTAATACGGTCATAAAATTAATAGCGTAGTAACAATTACATTTTATCTAGCAATGAAATTATTGTCATTAAAGGGAGAGAGATATTATTCATATCAGTAGAGAAAGTGAATATAGCGCGCCTTTCTTGGTAATCAAGAAAATTCTATTCTTTAAGTATAAAAAGAAGAAACTAAAATTAATTTCAGATTTTCTTTAATTATTGATTATGAAAATTAAACAGATTCTTCCAGTTCGTTTACGACCCTTAAAATAGCCTCCAGACATATTTAAAAACTTAACAAAAACAATCATTTTTGGATAGTTATTATAGGGCTTTCCAGATCCTTAGAGTAATCATTAATGAGCTCCAGAGCAACGCCGTTTGTCCAACCAAAACCAAACTGCGGTTCGTATTCACCCCCTATTCCGTACGCCCCCTTCCGTACGGCGTCGTATTTCTCAAATAAACTTCCATAATTCTTGTAACCTATTAAGTTAGCTTCGATCCAGTTCTTAGCTAATTTCCTTGCCATCGCTAACGCCTCGGGATGACCGGATTTTTCCAGTCCTTGAATAACAATGGCTTGTAATGGAGGCCAAGCGTTTGGGTAATCCCATTGTTCACCTGATTTATCAAAGGACGTTGGAATACCTCCTTCATACTCCGTGATGTTGTACTTATTTAAATAATCGACGACGTATTTTCCGTAAATGTGTCGCTCGGAAAAATCGAAGGCCAGAGCCCATAAGGGAGTCACGTTACTGGGGTAAAAGTTCTTCCTGTGCATGCGTGAAACGAAATCATAGTCATACCACATTTTTTCTTTGTAGTGCCATAAAACGGCCCTAATGCCCGCTTTCCATTCTTCGGCTTTATTGTGCCAGTAATTTTGGCGCTCTGTATTCTCAAGACACTGGTAAAGAAAAGCCAAATCAGTGAATGCTCTGTAGAGAATTGCGTTCAAATCGACTGGTATAATTCGACTAGTCTTACTCATAGCCAGGCTGTAGTCCCGCTGTCCTTTATCTTTTATGAACCAGCGCGAAGAGAAATCCCAACCACTTTCCGCCGCACTTTGAATATCACAATAGAACTCATTCTTCTCCTCATCCGAGCTAAAAACTCGCGCCGTGTTTAAATCTTCCACATACGACTCAGCTCTGGGATCACTACTTTGCACGTAGTAACGAGCAAGCGTGTAGGTTTTGCAAAATTTTTGAATTTCCACCGTCCTGTTTTTCAACCAAAATTGAAGTTCTTTTTCCAAATAAGCTATAATCTCATGCAACCATACAGTATCACCGGTATGCCTAAAATACAACGCCGCCATAGGCGTTAACATTGGCGGTTGCGTTCTTCTGCAGTAATAAGTTCGACCGCCGTTGGGCACAAACCCGTATACTTTGACCATAAACACGAAATTATCTATAATCCCCCTGACTGTATCAAACATTTCGCTTAAAAGCAAGCCCTTAATAATCCAGTAGGAATCCCAATAATAAAATTCCTTAAATCTACCCCCGGGAATGATGTAGCCATGCGGGACCGCCACCACTGAATAATACCGCTGCTTAGTGAGGACCATCGAATGAATTTTCCTTCCCAACTTCGGCCAAATCGAAACGATATCTTTTGCGAACATTCGCAGCTCGTCGTTCTTGATCTGCTTCAAGAACTTGGGATTTGGTTTGTAATCAGGAGGCACCCATGTCTCCAAGATGAACCGCGATTCGAAATGCTGGCGGATGAATTCCATCAGCGTTTCTTTGGACGGCTTGCCTCCGCTCTGTTGCATTATCTCGTCGAAAGAATCCAGGACTTCGTGACTGGAAGTCTTGATGTTCATATCCACGAAAGTCTTCGAATCGGGGAACAACCTGGACGTTTGTATCACGTGCAGCAGCCGACCCTTACAATGAACAGGTACTAATACTTGGTATTTCCTTTCATCGGATAAACGTCTTGATTGAATGTACTTGTAAATCATATAAAACAAATACAATACCATGCTCGCCAGATACCTTAACAATTCATCCGTTAAGATACAAATAGATTTTGATATGCATAATGAGACTGAGAATTTTGGAAATGTCAGTGAGGATAAGACAAGCGTCAAAAAGTAAGGATGCTGCATCCATGGCTACAATAAAAAGGATTGTTACCTGTTGGCCACTATTTTTTTGTTATATAGAAGTCGACCTCATTTCAAAACATTTATTTAAACTAATACATCAAAATTATGGTTTACAATAATACTGTAAAATAAATTCTAAAATAACACTATTCGTCCAGCCAAATCCACTTTGCGTGTTGTATTCACCGCCTCCGCCATATTTCCCAATTTCTACGCAATTGTACTTCTCAAACATGTTACCGGTTTCTGAAAATCCGACGTAATTTGCGGTCACCCAACGAATAGCCAGTTCTTTAGCCAAGGCCATAGCTTCTGGGTGTCTAGATTTGTGCAAACCTTGGATAGCTATGGCCTGAAGAGGAGGCCAGGCGTTCGGGAAATCCCACTGTTGACTACTGTACTCCAAAGACGTCGGGATTCCACCTTTATAATCCATGATTCCATGTCTTTTCAAATAGTCGGCGCAGAGCTTACCCAGATCTTTAGCCTCAGCCTCCTCGTAAGCTCCGACCCATAAAGGAGTTATATTGCTGGCGTAGTATTTTTTCCTATGCTCGCGCATTTTCATGTTATAGTCATACCACATGTTATCCTCTTCATCCCACAAGATTTCTTTTATGTTCTTCTGTAGGCGATTAGCCAGTTCTAGCCAGTATATTTTCCGTTCGTTATTCCCCAATTTATCGTAGAGGTAAGACATACAGATATAAGCCAAATAGAGGAACGAGTTTAGATCGACGGGCAAAATATGTTTCGCTTGCGTAAACGCCAAGCCAGCTCTAGAATCGCCTTTCTCATCATAAATCCAACGCGACGAAAAATCCCATCCACTTTGCACAGCACTTTTTATGTTGCTGTAACATTCTTCTTTCTCCTTTTCGGAATCGAATTGCTCCGCAACTTCCACATCCTCGTGGTAAGACTCGGGGCGTGGACCATAACCATCAATAGCATAATACGCTAAGTTATACTCCTGCTCAAATTTTTCCACCGGCACAAATCTCTGCCTTCGCCAGTACTTTAGCTCCCTCTTCAAGAAGATGATGTTTTTCTTCAACCACTTTATATCGTTCGTGTATGTTATATAATTGGCTGCCATTGGGATTAATAAGGGTGGTTGGGATCTCTGCGCATAATAAATGCGCCCTCCATTCGGCACGAAGCCATACACTTTCACCATCGATATAAAATTGTCGATCAAACCCCTGGCCGTCTGGTACATCTCACTTATCAGCAATCCGTTAACAATCCAGTAAGTGTCCCAGTAATACGTTTCCCGAAACCTTCCCCCGGGAATTATGATGCCGTGGTTCAATGGAATCAGCGAGTAACGATCGGGGTTTCTATAAACGTCATATTTCAATTTCCTACCCAGTTTGGGCCACAACCAAACCAGTTGCTTCGCGAATTGTTTAATCGTCGGATCTATTATCTTGTCTAAAAACTTAGGTTCTGGCTTGAAATCAGGAGGAAACCAGTCCTCCAATTCGTTTTCGGTTTCGAAGTGGTCCCTCACGAAACTCAGGAGCACTTCCGTGGAGGGTTCGTCCTCGTAATGGACCATCAACTCGTTGAAGTTGGAGACGGTGTCGAAGACGCTCTTTTTCATTTTGAGGTCGACAAAAGTCTTTGAATCCGGAAACAGACCAGATTTTTGAATGGTGCGCAAAAGGCGGCCATTGCAGTATATTGGACTTTCACAACTGGCTGCAATTCCTTTATGGGAGCTCTGTCGCTTAATGTAACACATTACAGTTTGCGGTGTTGTATATCTATATGCAAAAGCACTCCTGAAATAGAATGACTTGTGAAGTTGTAAGCCTAGTGAGTTATTAAGATTCGATTACCTAAATAAATTCAAGACCATTTGCCATTATATTATGGCGAGCCCGAAATACAAAAAGAAATTTATTTACAATCGATTTCACTTGACAGCAGACATGACAATTACATGAATAATAAAATTAATCTTCAAGTGCCTTGGATATAGCAAAGTTTTATAAATTCGTAATGTATTGGATGTTGAAAGAGAAATAATTACTAAGCCATTGGAATTTGTTTGTGGAATTTAGGTTTATTACAGAAATTCTCATATCTTTTGTATACTTTCATACTTCTTGGTTTCGACAATTAAAAAAAAAAAAAAAACTAGAACAAAATTATGCACATTTTCTCTTTCATTCCCACATTATCCATCTGGGTCAACCTTGGACCCTTATGTTCGCAAATTCTGCTCGTAATTAGGTTTAAAAACAGAAAAACCAAAATATTAATTACCCTCAGATGATTGAAATCACGAAGAAAACATTTCGCTGTTTAGTGGCATTTATTTTTAATTGCGACTTTCGTTCTGATGAAATAAACAAAGCAGCAGCTACGGAAATGCGATCTCACTTTAATAAATCACACTTGATTAACTTAATGATCGTTGGTCGCTGAACTTCAAGGATTTCATAATGCAATGGCAATAAACGTAAAGAAAGTACACATGTGTGTGTATTTTAAGCCTTGAAAAGAGACAGAATTGCCATTTTTTAAGTCACGACGGTTTTCTTTAAATCGTAAATTTATTTCCAATACTTATTTTGATTTTTATTTATTTTATATATCTATAGTCTATTCCACATAAATTTTCTCGCACCTAAACAACTGAGTCTCGACTTTGTAAGCATTGAACAGAATATACATAAGTGTATGCACACCACACAAGTTTCGTGCCTGGTATGCTCGTGAATTAATTGTTAATAATAAATCTCAAGATCAAGAAGGTTATCTAATAGTGCACTTATTGCAACTTTAAAATAAACCCCTTTATCAAATATGAGGAATTAAAAATAGACATCTTAATAATAATCTTAAAATTGTTCGCTATGTGGAAACCTTAGGTGACCTTAAGTGCATTAAAAAGTGATTCACATGTCTGAGTTATGTATTTATAAATTCCCAAATTCTAAATGCACATTAAGTAAACATTTAATCACAATGTTTTTCTTGCAAGTGTTGTATCAAATTAGAGCTTGATTTATATTTCCTAACAAATTAGAAGCTACAACGAAACAGATTTTAAAAAAATAGAAGTAATATTTATAAAGAAATTAAACCTTTCACTATATCTATCAAATTTTCATTTACTTTAATGTGGCATCTCCTGCAAGATCTCGATAGACAAATGAAGATGCGGAAACTTTCAACGACATTTCCAAAAATTGGAAGAAATTGCAACTTAATTTGAAGAAAACAAACTTTAAGTTTATAAGAATTATTCATCTCCATTACTTTATGAACAAACCTTGTATATGCACTTTCCTCCAAACCATTTTAATATTCAAAATGAAAGTTGCGTTTTGCGCCAAAAAAAAAACCATAATCAAATAAACACAACCTAAATTCTAAACGCGAAATTTAAACAATTTGCATGCATAATATGGCCCGTACTTAGGGCCCATTACAATTGCAAATGGCAGCTATATCATAAACATGTATCTCGTTAATATTCCGTGACGCGTTTTTTTGGGCCGCGATTTGAAGTACCCACCCCTCGCCAACGCATATTTTAGGCAGCCCACGCAGGCACGAAAGGCAGGGGACTAATTAAAACTACTTCATGAAACAAATTCAATTTTAACTGTAAACTGTGGCAGACCTTGTGTTCTCGCGCATAATTAATTTCGCATTATCTGTTTTTGTCGGCGGCGAATTTATTTGTTTTTTTTGCGCTTTTTGTTCAGAAAAAGCAAATTATTTCAATTAGATAGAAACAACAATTGGGGGGAACAACACATGAATACATATTATGTTGATCTTTACATTGTAGTTGCGAAATTAAACGCGCATGGAACATAATTACGATTTAATGGATAGAAAAATACGTTCATTTCCGGCTCACATTTGTTTTTTGAACAATAACATAAACAATACACATCAGGTTTTTATCACCTTGAAGTTATTAACGTTATTTTTTGCAAATCGGCTGTAGTTAAGTTTTATTTTAATTTTGAAAACATTGCATTAAAAAATTGAATATTTATTTATTATTTATTTCTCATGCAGTTATATACTTGAAGAACAAGTAAACTTTCTAAAATAGATGAATTAATACAGATTAAAAAAGTAGACTAACAAAAAGAGATTACCAGTGATCAATATAAAAATGAATTAGGATAGCCTCAAGAATTTAATTGCACGTCTTAGATAACGTCATATTAATACTAATTGTGTCATAAATAAATAAATCTTTGGAATAAAATCCAGCTAAATAAATTTATAGAAGCAAACATTAACCTAGAATCATCAAAACAGAAAAAAAGTTGCATTAAAATTTTTTTTTTTAGAATTAAAACATCTTTAATATTCTGGATTCATTGGGGTTTCCCTCACTAAACAAATCAAAAAGCAAATTGAATGCTCTATAAAAAACAAATAAGAATTTAATCGTAGCACCATTAAATAAAAAAATCAGAAAGAAACTGTTAATTTAAAAAGAGTAAAATCAAGTTTTTTTTTTAGTTTTGCCTTTAACAAACTGTTTTTATTTTTTTTACTTTTCTTTTACGTTTTTATTTATATTTTTATTTCTTTTAATTGTCCCATTTTTTTTTCGTTTTATTATTTGATTCATAGATTTCTTTACATTACCAAATATTAATTATGGGGTTTCTTAATAATGCTTTGTTGTGCTCATTTTTCCTTTTTATTAAAAATTACTTTTTTTAAACTACCTATGGTGTTTCATTGTCCCCCATTTTCTCTTTTTTCCTTTGTTGTTTAATTATTTTTTTTACTTGTAGTCCTATTGATATATCTTTTTTTTTTCGTTTTCTTAACCAAATTTTTATTCATTTTCTCTTAACTAATCTTTTTATGCATATTTTTCGCTCTCTTTGATCTCTGCCTTTTCATCTTTTCTGCATCGTTTACATTCTGTATTTTTTAACAATTATTTTTGTTTACTAAACTGTAAATAAAAATAAATTGTTAAAAATGTTAAACGCAATTCGAAAATCATCGCTTTCTATCTATCGACTGTCTTTTGTTTTTTTTATCTCAAATCATTTGCGTTTTTAAATACATTCTTTAGTACGTTTGCTTTCTTTTTTTCTTTTGAAAGCCAGTTAAAATTATAAATATTTTTTTTTGTTTACGTTTCAATTCGAATGCTTTAAACTTTCTTTTTATTTGTTTTTTTATTACTTATTTGAAAATAATTTATGTTATTAGTTACCTTCTTCGCTAGCAGGATTAAATATTCTTTAATTAAAAAGTTTATCAAAATTAAAAAAGGAAATTTTTCCGCGTTTTGTTTTTTGGACATTTTTTAAAATTTTGTTGGCAGTTGGTTTTGATTGTAGTGGATTCCTCGAGCATCCTCTGTGCAGCTGTTTCAGCCCTGCTTGGGACCTCGTCAGCAGAAGCGTAGCTCGAGAATTCCACCACAAACCAAACCGACCTGTCCTAGTTATTCACAAAGTCTAAGGTGCGACGTCTTGCAATTATAAGTCATCCCATACAAGGTGGCCAAACGTGTTGTCAAAGCAATTTGTCAATTCTCGTACAATGTTAGGTCAAAAAGCGTTAGTATTACGTCGCAATTGCGAATAACTAGGACAGATCGGATTGGTTTGTGGTGGAATTCTCGATCGAGTCGTTATTTTTCTTAATCTCAGGTATTTTATTTTGTGCATCTGAACTTGTTTGAGGCAAATTTTGAACGATCTTTTCCGCCACAGTCGAGAAGAATATATTAAAATCATTACTAGATAGGCTGGTATTAGGTCTTGATTTTTTTTCACGGCCGGTTTGATTGTTAATGAGCTGCCACATTACTTTTTGTTTATTGTTTGCATTTTTTATAGAAAGCCAGTTGGCATATTTCTTTTCGTACTCGGTCATATAGTTGTAGAATTTTTTTTAGTTGTTATAAATGCGGTAGTATTCTTCGTCACCAGTTAATTTGAAGGTAATTTGAAAGTAAAATTAAAAAAAGTTAAAATATAGAAGATGAAAAAAAAAACTAATTACTTTCTATTTTAATTAACTTTCAGATAAAAATTCGAGCAAAAATAAAAAAAATAATAGGGCCAGTTAAAAAGAGAGGTATGATTTACAAAAAAAAAAAACAAAGGACAATAAACAAAAACTTGTTGCTACGTAGTAAAAGAAAGCACTAAATGTGAAAACAAAATAAAAAAGTAGTTTAAAAAACAGAACACAAAAAATAGTTTTGATTAACATTTAAATAAAAACAATACAATAGAATTAGTGATTAAAACAAACAACTTTTAAATTAAAAAAATAATAAAAAAATAAACAAAAAGATGATTGAAGACATTCGACATAAAACCAAAGCAAAAGAAACAGAAAACAGAATATTAATAATTTTTTGTTTTAATTAATTTTCGAAATAAAAATCAATGAAAATTAATGCAAAATGTACTAAAGAAGATAATTAAAAGCACAAATGATTTAAGATAAAATAAAAATACAAAAGACGGTGGACAGATAGAAAACGAAGATTTTCGAAATGTGAAGAAAACAAAAGTAAATAATTTTCTATCAGATGAAAAATCAACCAAAAATAAAAAATAGCAAAAAATTATAGAACCAATTAAAAAGTATGTATGATTTAAAAAACAAAAGACGATTGCTACATAACAAATGAAAGCACGAACGTGAAAGGAAAACAAAAAAAAAGTTCTGAAAAGTCTAAGGTGCGACATCTTGCAAACACTTTTTGATCTAACATTGCATGAGGATTGACAAATTGCAACCAGTTTGCTACTTAATAAGTCATTTCATACAAGGCGGCCAAGCGTGCTGTCAAAGTATATTGAAAGTTTTTACATATTTAGTTACTAGTCGGTTTTGATTGTAATGGATTCCTCGAGCATCCTCCGCACAAATGTTTCGATCTTATTTGAGGGCTCGTCAACAAAGGCGTGTATCTGAAGAACTCCGCTACAATCAGATGTTAGGTCGAAAATCGATAGCTGGATGTCACGACTTAAACTATTCACTATAATTTTTGTTTTGTTTGGAAATCGTTTGTTTTTAGTTAATTTCTTAACCAGTTCCGTTATAGTCTTTTCCATTCAAAATTTAATTAAAAATTAAAAATGGAACTTTTTTATTTTACCCTCGCAGTTCGTGCCTTCATTTGTTGTGACTTTGGTTCTTTTTTTTTTGTTGGCAAATCATTTATGTTTTACTTATCTTTTTAACTGGTCCTATTATTTACTTTGTGTTTTAGTTATTACATAAAATGAATGATGTTTCTACCATACGTATTCAGAAGGAATTAGGCCCCAATTTAACATTCATTAAGGAGACATTACTTTTCTTACTCGATGTACATACATCTTGATTTAACTATTCAAAATAATTGTTTGTTTTTCTATTTATGAAGAAATTGACAAATATTGCGAAAGTGGCATTACTGTTATCCCTTGCTATACATTGCACAGGAATTAAAAGGAAAACAGAATAATAAAAAATTGTTAAAAATCATTTCATCGTTGCATAATCAAAAAAAAAGTTGTGGTAATGGTTATTACTGAACTATAAATAACAAAACCTCCAATTAAAGTAATTAATATTAACATTTATGTATTTGTCATTGTGGTCACAATAAATGGAATAGATACCTATTTATTATTACAATTTACGACATTGTTGTACTGTGCCCGACAAAAAAATCTGGGACAACTCTCCACATGCATTTTAGAGTTATTTTATTAGTTTGAATGCAGCTTTAAACAACTCAATTTGCTTGTTCTATAGTAATGTAAAAAATACACAGAAATAAACAAACGGGCAATTTTTTTTGACAATACTTAATTCGTCGTATTTACAAAGAACATATTACATGTCCAGATTTTTTCGACGGGCATAGTACTACATACTAAATGAACTATTGTGTCGCATTTATTTTTCTCTGTTACTGTACATTACGGACTGCTTCTACGAAAAAGGAAAATAATGAAAAATAAATATGATGAATACATAATCACCAATAAGCACCTTGCGGTAATACTGCTTATTAACAATCCGCAAATAACGAGCCTCCAATTGAGATCGTATATATTAAAAATTTAATTGAGTCCTTGTGGTCGGCGTAAAAAATATTTTGCTGTCAATAAATAAACCAGCTTATTAGAAGAAATTCATACATATTTTAAAATGTTGCGCAACAACTCGCGCTTAAAAAGGAAATACGATGACTACATAAACACCTTGCCGTAATAGTGGGATAATAATGAACATAATAAGTATGCACTTAATGTTAAATTTCCTGTAGTCGCTATACATATAATTTTTTTTAAACAAACTAGATAATTAGAAGCAATCGATGTTTTACGACATTGTTGCACAATAGGCCTACGGAATCTGGAAAATCCATGTTTAACCGCCTTTTGAAAGCAGGTCTATTCAATTCCCAGATAATAGTGTTGGTTATCGAAACGACCTTGTCTGTGCTTGGCACAAGCCTTCCCTCCTCGAAACATCAAGATTTTTCTAAGGTTCTCAGAATGTAACAAGGTATTTCAGAAACCACGCGAAAAAAATATAACCTGTTGACCTGCGGGCTTCCCCAATTTTGAGTAATTTCCGCGATAGTTTTGCAACATTCTAAATTTTTGATTGCTTTTGAAACCGGACAAATTTTTTGGGTCATTTCAAGAAATCAGAAATTGAGTTATCGATTAAGTATTTTTTGTCACGACCTCTGAACTACAAAATACACTGTGTTTTTGAAAAAGTCTAAATTTGATTTCCCCGAGAGGTTATTAAATAAATTAATACGTTTGTAAATAAATTAGCACTAAGTTGATAATTAAAAAAAAAAGTTGACCTGGAGTAACTTGAATTCCTAGTTTCTAACGTTTGCTTTAATTAAAAGTTTGTATTTAAATTAATTATTTTTAAATTAGGAAACGTTTAACGTGCAAATTTTTTGAGTCGTTGAGTTTTAATTAGTCCGGTTTACTGAAGCTTTAGTGTATTCAGATGTATTTTGACATAAGAAATAACAAAACACATTAAACAAGAAACAAGTACATTAACGTGGATAGTAAAGGAAAATAAAAATATATAGGAAAAGACAAACAAAAAAATTAAAAAATGAAATAAAATCGTAAAAAACCATTTTAAATCGAAGTCTATTTTATAAATATCGAATAACAGTTCATTTCCACACACGAAAAAAAAATCGAAACTATTAGGGGAAATAAATAACTGAATTTTTTATTTGAATTTTTACAAAGTAGATAAAAATTTAATTTAATTTAATATCGAAAAAACAAATGCCTTTCGAAGTCTCAACTTCATTTTTTTTGTCAACAATTAAGGGCTAACAAAAAGCAACCAAAAATTGTAACAAGTATCAATACCGGGTGATGGGAAAATGTTATGTTGAATTTTAAAAAATCCCTAAAAAATCAATTTGGCAACGTTATACAGTGTGTCCCGGATTGAGTAGGCTACCATGGGTAACTATCTTATTGGTGAATTTGGTTAAATGGACAATATTTTGCAGTTTTATGTGCTGATTCAGATTCAGATTCCAAAATCCAATATGGCGTCCATTTAAAATAAGAAAGTTGCTATCTTGACAGCCGCCATCTTGAATTTTATTCTGACTTAATTTTCAACTGTATTTTATCAAACATAGTAACTTTTACATGAAACATTTTTTCATATTTTTTATATTGTCGAAGATATTGGATATTAAAGAAAATAGCGATTTTCAGTTTTCTGCGATAATATCTGAACTATTCGGAATTTTCAAATTTTCTCAACGGAATCTGAATCAGCACATAAAACTGCAAAATATTGCCCATTTAACCAAATCTCTATCTTCACTATTAAGAAAGTTACTCTACTAAATCTGGAACATACTGTATATTTTTATTTAAAAAAGATACACTACGCCATAATATTATTCATCACGAATCTAAGTAACAAAGAAAAAAACGTTGCTAAATTAATTTTTTTAAGCATAAAATAGGAAGATTTTGGAAACGGTTTTATGATTCATTTTAAGTACCAAATATCGTAGTGTGGTGCAGGTATGGCATTTTTCCATCACCCGGTATAATTCGATACCTAAGAAGTAACAAAAAAGAAATTAAACAAACGTAAAATTAAGTGACAAAAGAAAAAATAAAAGATCAACGCTGCTCATCCAAGGAGGGTGACTAAAAATCCAAAGACAATTTTCGTTTGCTTCTGTGTTTTTAATTTTTTTTTTTTTAATTTTCTTATTTTGTACCAATTTTATGATTTGTTTTTTTTTTCTCCTAATAATATATTTAGTCAATCAATGGCAAAATATATTTTAAAACTGTAAAAAGCATTATTGTTTCAATTTTCTTTCGTCGTTCTTTTATCAAATCGTATTTTGTGTCGCTTTAGCACGTTTGTAGTTTTCTTATGTTTTTTGTTAATCTCGTAAGTAACAGTGTCTCTCAATGAATCGAATCTAAAATGAGTTTTTCGTTTTTTACAGTTATCTTTTGTTTTCTGTCGGCCTTCGATTTACAAAAACTCCTGGCCGAAAAATCACCTGAAATTTTTTTTTATTTCTCTTATTATTATTATTCACTATTTTTTACTTGAATTTTTTATGCTTTTTTTGTTTCTTTTTGATGCAGTTTTATTTTGTTTTTTTGTTAATCTCGTAATTAGTTATTTTTTTTTATTGAATAAATTTTACGATTTTGTTTTCTGTCGGCCTTCGATTTTCAAAAGCTCCTCGCAAGATTAATTTATTTTTCTTGCTCCTATTATTCTTTACATTTCACATTTTTTTTTGTGTGAATGTTTTTTTTATTTCTACTATTTATTTCTTTTTGTGAAATTGATCTTTCATGTTATTAATTCATTTGATTTATTAATCTCGAATCATTTGTTTCTTTTATTGAATAAATTTTTGGATTTTATAGTTGTCTTTTGTTTTCTGTCGACCTTCGATTTCCGAAAACTCCTCACAGGAAAATCACTAGGAATTCTTTTGTTTTTGTCTCTCTTGTTCTTTGTGTGATTTTGCTTTTTGTTTCTTTTTATGGAATTAATTTTTATTTTACACGGATCTATTAACTCATCTGATGTAATTTTCTTTTGTTTTTGTTCGTCTCAAAGAATCAAATGTTTCTTTTATTGAATGCACTTTACGATTCTTACAGTTGTCTTTTGTTTCTGTCAGCCTTCGATTTTCGAAAGATCCTCGTAGGAAAATCACTGGGAAGGAATTTTTTGTTTTTTTGTCACTATTATTCTTTGCATTTCATATTATTCTTTGTTTGAATTTTCTTTTTGTTGAATTAATTTTTCGTTTTTCATATTCACCGGAAAATCACCGAAAAATCACCGGAAATTCTTTTGTTTTTCTCGTTCCCATCTTTCTTGAATTTTCTTTCATTTCTTGTTTTTTGTTTCTTTTTATTGAATTAATTTTTCGTATTACACTGATTTATTAATTCATTTGACGCAGTTTTTTTGTTTTTTTTTATTAATATGTATTTCAGATAACACTCGGACGACTGTAAATCTTTATTTTACAATGTATTTAAGATGTTTTTTTGTGTGTGTATGTGTATGTTTATATAGGCTAGTTAATAGCATTTCTTGACGAGTGTAAGAACCATGTGATACTTAACGGAATAAATTTATTATTTATTATTTATTATTTATTTATTTATTAGTCGTCTTGCTCTCAGAAAATCACCCGAAATTTTCTTGTTTCTCTTTAGTCACCTTGAATTTTTATTATTATTTATTTATTTTATTATTCTTCGCCTTGAATTTTTTTGTCTCATTTTGTTAAATTAATTTTCCATATTTTGTTAATTTGTCAAAATTAACGGGTGTAGGTTAATTTTACGTACGCAGTAAAATGGTGGCACGTGCACGTATACTATTCCGGACCATTTTAAGATATCTCAGTTGCCTGCAACAACTGACAGTGCCAACAAGTACACATTAATTAATTTAACAAAAATTGACAAGCAGAGGTAACTATTTTATCCGCGGATACGCATACAGACTCTATTTATCCTTCAAAGTAACTGTTTGGGTTACTTATTAAATTAAGAAAATGGCTTCGTTTTACAAAGCTGGATCCGACAGTTTATTACAGTAGTGGTAATAAACATGTAATAACAATAGGTGTCTATTTTAAGCGCCACCGTAATAAGGAAAGGCAAGTAATCGATACTGTTTTAACATTTGCAGCAGTTTTTTGTGCATTCTTAAATCTCTATAAAGGAACACACAAACATAGCGATATTCGGGCAGTCTGATTGTCACAATCTGATCGGTAGTACTTTGATAGCTAGGCAATTTTTTTCGAAAGGACTTGATGAAGCCCCATTCATTCTGGCGATTTGCGGGCAATCAGATTGCTACAACCCGAATATCGCTACGTCTGTGTACTCCTTAAGTCACTTGATACGAGGGTAAAACTGAATATATTGATAATAAGAAAATCTAGTAGGTCGTGAAAAACAAAACATACACTATTATTTAGGACAACTCTTTATCTGCCATTTGAAGTTTAGTTGTTGAAGTTACGTTCGTTAGAACTCAAGTTACTAATTTTTTAAAGTGACATTACAAGTAGAAAAATGGAATTAACCAGACAGCATTTTCGAATCATGATGTATTATGATTTTAAAAAAGGTTTAAGCGCTTGTGAGTACAGAAAAACTTTAGATTCGGATTTTAGTGAACAAGCACCTTCCTTGGCTACAATTTACCGATGTATAAGTAATTTGAACGCAAAAGGAATTTTGTTCAGCATCAAAAAGGAACAGGGCGTCTACTGCTGTTAAAAAAATAATTGAAGAGGATAATAAAGCCACCTATGCAGTAATAGAGCATCAACTCAAGATTGGATCCTCAGCTGTTAGAACAATCATCTACCCTTAAAAAAAGTGGTTAGTCGTTTTGTGCCGCATCACGTTTCCGACTTCCAAAAAGCAGAGCATGTAAGAATTGGCCATGAAACTTTAAATTTCTTAAATAATGGCGGACACCAAATTTTTTCCAAAATAGTGACAGGTGACGAAACTTACATTTCTTTTTTCGACATACCTACCCGCCAAGAGAGTCGTGTATGGATTCACGAAGATAAGGAAACTCCATCAATGACCAAGAAAGAGCGAGCTATGAAAAATATTATAAATGCGGTATTCTTCAGAAGTACGGGCCTAGTAAAGGCAATTAAGCTAGATCAGTATCTGTACTGTGCCGCGAGAAATTATGATGAAGCCGTCAAACAAATTAAAACCATTTTTGTCAGCCCAGACGATTTCTCGTAAAATTTAAAACACTTCTCGAGACATTGATGATCAGCTCCGCGAACATTTCACTGAAGCAAGAAATGAACTCGAAAACTTGTGGGCCTTACAAATCGATGAAAACACAGACATCAACAACAAAGCTCAATTAATTTCATTTCTGCGAATCATCAGAGATGGTAAAATCATAAGTCAGTTTTTTTTTTGCTGCGAATTGAAAGAAAGAACGACAGGAGAAGATGCCTTTAACCTGGTAAACCAAAATGTCATATTGAGAGGGATGCAGTGGCAAACTTGTATTAGTGTTTGCACTGATGGCGCTCCATCCATGCAGGGTCGAAAAAAAAGGCTTCGTGTCTCATGTATTACAAAAAAATTCACAAGTTTTAACTTGTGAATTTTTGTACATTGCATGATTCACCACGAAGTTTTGGTATCAAAATCTTTACCTGATAGTCGTTGAAGTGATGAATTACATAAAATCACATTCTCTGCGTTGCAGACTTTTTGCATCCCTATGTGAAACTATGGATTCTGATTTTAAGTGTTTACTACTCCATACAGAAGTGCGAAGGCGCTCCAAAGGAAAAGTGCTCGCACGATTTAACCCTTTGCGAACTGAAATAATGTTTCTTCGATGCTGAAAATTCTGGATTTGAATTTCTTAACAATGATAACTGGTGACTGGAAGTAGCATTTCTCAACGATCTTTTTAAGAAATTGAGCGTTTTAAATTTGAGTCTGCAAGGAGCGAATGAAAATATCATTACAATTACAGGCAAATTAAAAGCTTTCAGCGACAAGTTAGAACTGTGAACCAGAGAAGTTAAAAACTCGCAGCTCGATTGCTTTCCAAGCGTAGAGGCCTTTCCAAACAAATTTAGAATTTTGTTAGAAGTGCAGAAGACAGTAGAAAACCTCTCTGTATCATTTTCTAAGTATTTTCCATCACTTGACTATCAACTGTATGAGTGGGTCATCAATCCTTTCGCAAGTTGTGATAGTACACATTTAACATTAACAAAAGAAGAAAAGTTAATTGATTTGAAAAACGATCCTATGCACAAAGCCTCATTTTCTGTGCTAGAATTGTCAGAATTTTGGATTTCGCTTTGGAGCCAATATCTTCAATTGGCTACTACAGCCGTTAAATCTCTGCTGCCCTTCGGATCATCATATCTTTGTGAATTCAGTTTCTCGGCGCTTACGGAAATAAAATCCAAAAAACGAGAACGATTACAGGCGGTAGATGAGGAGTTACGTGTTTGTTTATCTAATTTAGAGCCGCATTTTGACAAAATTCTTTCACAAAGTCAATTGCTTTCTTCTCACTAGTAATAATATTATTATTGTGTTATATTTATTACTGTATAATAAGAATTTATTTATTTTTATTTACACTAATAATAAAATATATTTAATATTATTGTAATTTTTTTTGGTGTGCCGCAAAATAAATTCTCCTCACCCTGTGTGCCGTAAGGTAAAAAAGTTTGGCAGACACTGAGCTAGATGGACAAAAGACAGTACAGCTAAATGGAACACTGAAAAATGTTTGCCTGAAGTGTTCACTAGAGTTCCAGATAAGGGAATTATGCTGCACCATATTAATGCATCGTCCCATACGACAACTTTAACTCTCCAGTTTTTGGCCGAAAAAATATAAAAGTGATAGAACATCCGCCGTATTCACCTGGTTTAGCAATGTGCGACGTTTGGTTATTTTTTGGGCTTAAAAGGAATTTGCGGCGTAGAAGGTTTTCGTCAGATGACGCAGTTCACGCTTATTTTGAAGGTATTCTGAAAGATGATTAGTTGGGAGCTTTTGAACAGTAGAAAGAAAGAATGATCAAGTGTATCACTGCTGAAGGGAATCATTTCGAACATATTTAAAATAAAATCCTAAAATATATTAACCATGTTTTTTATTCACAATAAATTCAGCTTGATCCTCGTGTACAGCCCGTTTCAAATTGTTTTGGAAATGTGCGTACTGACCTGGTGCGTTAAGTCCCTCGCTTTTCCCTCCAGTAAAACGTACCCCGTCTCCTCTACATAGAAAATATTTTGACACCCAACATGGACCCCCCGTTCTCAACACAGTAATATGTAGAGTTCATTGTCGAAATTTAGATGCCGTCCTCAATTATGTGGTCTTTGCATAACCACCTAAGATTATAATATTTTTGCTCCTTTGAAAATTCAATAAAATCAAAATCGAAATGGAAATATCATGCAATTTTTCCATTTTAATCAACCACGTGAAAGTTCAAACTCAAACTTTGTTGTTGTGGCCCCTTCAACTGAAAGCGAATAGAATTTGTGTACATATTATACTTTTTTCGTCATTCAAATTACCAATTGTTATGTATTTCGTGGGAGCAAAAAATTAAATGCGTGACGAGCAAAAATTACACAACTATTTCTCACAATGAAAAAATTACCAGGCCAAAGTTCAAACACACTTTCAATCGTTACTAATGAAACTTAACTTTAAACAATTTAAGGTTCACCGAGCGTCAAAATTATCATCGTTATTCGCGAGAAAAAAGTAACGCCCCCGGTTGATTGCAATTAATAAAACGACTAACTTCGTTAGAGCTTGAATTCCAACGTTTTGCAAGCGCTGTGAGTCGTCGGACGATGAATCTCTCGCATTTTTCAGACTCCTGATGGTTCTCATAATACACTGTTTAATTAATGGTCATTGTGTAAGTGCACAGTTGCATGCGTGCCTTTATAATCAGGTGATGTGTCACGTATGCACGCATGCATCACATTCGTGTGTTGTTTGCATAAAAAAAGGAACATGAAATGTAACGTAGAACTTGTGATAGATCTGAAGTCCGGTAAGCTGACCGTTGATAACAGTTTCCAATTTAATAATAATAATTTTGGACCAGTGAACAAAGTAGCAATTCTCAAAGGAATTTTAGAAGAAAATGAATATTATTGTAGCATTGGAGAAACAAAACAATTAATTTTAAATTAAAGAAAAATAGAACCAATGGAAATATTTCTTTATTTGTGTAGAAATAACTAAAGCAACATCAATCTAAATCAGAGATTCCCAACGAGGTTATTGAAATCTTAAAAACAATCTGGACATGAAAGTAAAATAAACGCGATGGAGCACCTCAGGAAGATCAAAGCAATAACAAAATAGGACATAATTAGAAATGAAATCATTAGAGAAGATATAAAACAAAGCCCAATCCTAAAAAAATAATGAAAAAAAATTAAACGTGTACCGACATATCACAAGAATGAACGACTAACAAAAACAATAATGGAAATGGATAAACTGGGTAAACCGGGCAAAAAGAAAGAGGCAGTCCAAGAAAGAAATGCTTAGACCAAATAGAGGATCTTGGAAGAATAAAGGGTAAAACAAAAGAAGAGATGAGAATCCCAGCAAGACCGGGACGCACAATCCGACGCCTGAAGGGGCAGAAGGAGTTGAGAAAGAAGAAGAAAAATGAACCAGTAGGGATCAAAGAAAGTTTAGGTTTTTTTGGAGGGTCGATGAATTATATTAATAATCCACTGAGGGCGGGCGAAATTAAATCTTATACTTAGTACATATTCTTATTATTCTTTTTATTTTATTCCTTATTATTATCATATTTTTAAAACATACATTTATTATTAGGCATTACGTATTAATTGAAAATCCACCAAATAATTTGTAAACCATTTGATTAACGAATACGAGATTGAATAATTATTAATTTGATGTGAGAACAGGCTTTAAAAATGTAAAAGGATCCTAAACGCCATCATTTTACAGAGTGTACATATAAAGTGTATGCAAGTCATTTTGATTGCAGCGTAATCCTCGAGCATCCCCTGAATAGCTATTTCGGCACTATTTTGGGACCTCATCAGCAGAAGAATGGCTCCACCGCAATCTCAGTGACCTGTCTTATTTACACCCAGTATTGAGTACTGTTTATTAAATTTAGCCTTATGATAGAATAGTTATACTTTAATTTCTGTGGCAATAGCAAAACAATAACAAAAATTGCAAGGCAAGAACAAATATTTTAAAACACATTTAAATCCATAACATTGAAGTAAGAGGAAGGGTCAAAAAACAATTAAAATTTTATTTTAAAATTAAAAACAGAAACTATGAAGATACTTTTGAAACACGTAATGATTTTTATTGATTTGTGAAATTTGGACTTGACTTATACATACATTTGATACTTGATACTATTCATTTAAGCTATAATTAAATAATAATAATTACAACTAAAATGAATATGAAAAAAACTGAAGATGAGCAAAAAGAAAGTAAACTTGTATTACAAATAAAAAGTGTTTACGGGAGAAACTTGTACTTAACTTTTTTTATTTGAGTCTTCAAAATGTAAATTGAATATAAAAAAAATTCATGACTTTCCCGGATAGATTTTACCGCAATAACAAAGAAATAAATACTATTAGGTTTCTAAAATTCTAATCGTTTTTAAATATTTTTAATCAAATCTTGAGACAGTCATTTGTTTTTCAATTAACATTTTGACCTTAATTGAGAAGGTAGAGTCACGGAACTTTTTTTTTTATTTAAGCAAGTAACAAGAAAAAGGAAATCTATTTTAACTGTTTCTTTAAATATCAAGCTGGCGATTTAATTTATTTTTTGTTTTGTTTTGTCTTTATTTAGACTTAGCCGGGGGGGGGGGGGCGGAAAGTCATTCATACGCCTCATTAAAAACTGGTTATTGTTTTATAATTTATTTATTTCGATCTTTCACTAATAGCTCGTGTCGCCTGCATATACTCGTAGTATTCTGTATTCCGAGATGTTCTCTGGAATATCATTCATAAGAATTGTGAAGGATAGAGGACCCAAAACTGAACCTTGAGTCACTCTATATGTGTTCTTAGATAATTGTGCCCATGAAGTGATCTAGTCGTTCTCTGTTCCTCTAATAACATATATACAGTTGAAAAAAAACTCCAGCATGCTTTGAAATGACAATGAAGGTATGTCTTAGTACTCTTATTTTATTTACAACTGTCAGAAAATAACCTCAATTTTATATCAGTGAAAAAATGCAATGTTGCTAATTAAAATTTACGTTTACTCTACGTTTTAAACCATTCATGACGTTCTGTAACATGACTGGGTTTGCATTTATTTAACAATCAAGTTAAGACACACGTTAATTTTCCATGGATTGCTGCGAGTTTTTTTTTCAACTGATGAATGAAAAACGTTTTTGACGATCGAGAAACACAATCGAAATGAAAAATAAAATTTCTAAAAAAAGTAAGAAAAGCATTCGAAACGTAATGGATAACTCGAAATTCGTAAAAAAACAAAAAAAAATTAGAAAGGAAAACAAATATCACGATCGCAACATTTAGGGGAAAAAACAACAAAAAAAAAATTGAAAATAAATTTCTGATTATTTAATTAAAAACAAAAAAAATTAAAAACATTTTTGACAATCAAGAAACGTAATCGAATTGGAAAAAAAAAATAAAATTCCTGAAGTAAATAAGAGAAGTAAATAAAAAAAAACAAATGACGAGCATATTAAAAATATTAAAAGTCAAGACGAATTATAAATTTAAAATTTAACGAATCAAAAAAAAGAGGACAAATGTGAATCATAATATTTATGAAATCTGAAAAGAAATTTCTTAATTTCTAAAAAGCAGCGAGCAACTAAAAACAAAAAAAAAATGATGAACATTTTCGACGACTCGAAAAACCCCATAGAAATAAGAAAAACGAAGAACAAAGTAAGAAAAACAAATGACGATCGTAATATTCGCGATAGAATGAGGAACGTAGACAATTTTTGATCAATTTAATTCATTTCAGATAACATAGATGAGAAAAACAAAAAATAAAATCAGTTTTGACTCTTCGATAGATTC
The DNA here is from genome assembly GCA_039766575.1 of Serrognathus titanus. Classification (NCBI taxonomy): domain Eukaryota; kingdom Metazoa; phylum Arthropoda; class Insecta; order Coleoptera; family Lucanidae; genus Serrognathus; species Serrognathus titanus. The sequence continues at coordinate 12,616,577 of CM077914.1, forward strand.
AATCGGAATAGAAAGGTAAGAGGAAAAGAAGAAAAATAAAAACAAATGGCGATCGTATATTTTACGAAAGAAAAAAGACTATATAAAACAACTGACGATCGTAAGGTTTGCGAAAAACAAAATTAAATAATTTAAGAAAGTATAAAGAAAAAAGGAAAATCCTTTGATATTTGAATATTTAAAGACGAATTTCAAACTCAGAAACAGTCGATAAACAAATAATGGTGCCAAAAGAAATCTAAAAGAGACGGAAATATTTAAGCGCGAATTTCAAACTTAAAATAAAAGCCATAAACAAATTCATTTCAATTCATTGTTATTAAACGACAAGTCGGAATGATGGCAAATACGAGTTTGAAATTTGATAACTTTGCAACACTGTCTAAAATGGCTTCGAATATTTAGAATACAGTATTATTATTATTATTTAGAATAAATAGAAGTAAATTAAAGCTGTTATCTAAAGGAGCACAGAGATGGGCGATCTTCGGGCAATCCAATTGCCGCAATTTGATTGCCTGGCGACCGGATTGCTTCAATATCGTTACATAATAGGCAGTGGCCATGAGATTGCAGGCGACGCTTTGATCGCCCAGCAATTTTTGCTCGTAAAGGCCAATCTATGTGGCGATTTTTAATCTGCAATTTAATTTTCCGGATCTCATAAGAAATCTGAAATCTCCATTGATTCGATGCGAATTGTTCGCGCATGCACATTTTTTATTTCTTAAAGTCCAAAACAGCATACCGAATGCCTAGCTAAAGGAACATTTAGATTATCTTTTTTTTGACATTTTAAAATTATGAATAATAACGAAGCCAGTTTCTGCAACAGGGACACCTTTTCATGACGTCTTCGTATCCGCAAATGTTGTGGCGATTAGGTTTCTTGAAAACTTTTTATATGAGTGGATTGTTCAATTCTGGCAATCAGTTCGCTTGAAAATCGACGCATCAGTAAACCCCTTTTATTCTGGCGATTTGCGGGGAATTTCTAGGCGATTTTATTGCAGCAACCGGATTACCCAAAGACCGCCACGTCTGTGTGCTCCCTAAAGATGTTTATTTTTTTTATTAATGTTAATCATATTTAAAATTCCAAATCACATCAAAGAAAAAGTTATAGCAGATTGTAAATAAAAATAACATTTCAAAAATTATTTCCCCATACGTCACTGACTTCCGTAAACTTGTTTGTTTATTATTGTTCCAAAACAGTGTCAAACAAAAAACGTCAAATAAACAACAATCACAATATACCTCATCGTCACCTGACGTAACTAAAAAACCCAAAGATAGTGAAATTTACGTAAGGTGTACGTAAAAGTCATTAATCAATTAGTGCACGCGAATTTGTTTAAATTAGTTTTTCCTCCGTGTCTCGTCTATTACACGACCGCATATTAATTAGTTTCATTGACGTGTTCGAAAATTCTTTCGCTCAGTCTGAAATCGCGCGCAGTTAGAAACAGAACCGTCGCAGATAGTATTGAAATCAACAGTAAATGTGTAGTGAATGTAACAGTCGAGGTAATTACGAGCACTCAAGTACGAACGCGCTGTTTTTATTTTTATTTTTTGTAAGTCGTGTTCGATCGACGATGTGCAAAAATCCAGCGTAAATGTTTTGAACTAAACCGTCGTATCCTGTGACAGTGAATGGGAAAAGAATCGAAAACGAATTACCACCACCACCACCAACCACCATCTAGACGAGTACGAGTTCGGGTCTCCAACTGCGAATGATAATAACGAGCGGCTAACTATAAACAATTGATAAGAATTTCACACTGATAAGTTACGATGCGCCAATAAATACAGTGAGACAGTGGAATTTCGTACAGTTCAGAAATGAAGTGCGCTCGTGAAATTTTGCTCCTCACAGCGCTCTGCGCTTTCGTGACCGCGAAAAGTATAATAACCGCGAAAGGAAAGCGCGTGTTACCACCGACATGTCCGAGCAAAATCTACTGTCAGGGGGAACTACTACGTACAGTTCAAACGGCGCAAATTTTCCCCGACTCCAAGACTTTCGTTGACTTGAGCATCAAAGGCACCGTGGACGAGACCTTGGAGAATTTCGAAAAGTTAATGGAAGAAACGAACGACAACCCAACGAAGCAGCAAATCGAAGATTTCGTCTTCGAAAATTTCAACAACGAAACTGGAAGCGAACTGGAGGAATGGACTCCACCAGATTTCAACGAAAACCCGGCTTTTTTGAAGTACATTTCCGACCCTGATGTTCGGGAATTCGCCACAGAATTAGTCGCCTTATGGCCGCATTTAGGGCGAAAAGTCCGAGAGGAAGTCGTCGATCACCCTGAGCATTACTCAATAATACCCGTCCCTAATGGTGTTATAGTACCAGGAGGTAGGTTCATAGAATTTTACTATTGGGATAGCTACTGGGTGATCGAGGGTTTACTGATAAGCGAGATGGCCACGACGGTACGAGGAATGATAGACAACTTCATTTACATGGTCAAAACATACGGGTTCGTACCCAATGGTGGCAGGGTTTATTACACCGAGCGTTCTCAACCGCCTCTATTGACGAAAATGGCCACGGCTTACATCAATTACACTCAAGATTTAACGTGGTTAAGTCAGAACATACAGTATTTAGCCGACGAGCTTAACTTTTGGCTAAATCGCAGAACGACTACTTTCGAGAAAGACGGGGAATATTATACTTTAGCAACGTACGTTGCGGAAAGTCTAGGGCCTAGGCCAGAGTCATACCTTGAAGACATACGCACGGCGGCTTTTGATGAAGACCCCGATAAACAGCAAGAGATTTACAACGACTTAAAAAGCGCGGCCCAAAGCGGATGGGATTTCTCACGCAGGTGGATCTTCGATGATGATGGAGGTATAAACGCGAATCTGTCTTATATAAATACAAGGCGAGTGGTACCCGTAGATTTGAACGCTTTGTTATACGGTGCGTTCAAAGATATCTCCCAGTTGTACCTCCTACTAGAAGACCAAGATGCTGCTGATGTTTGGTCGGCAAAAGCCATCGCCTGGCGAAGAGCAATCCAGAACGTGTTTTGGAACGAGCAAGATGGTGTTTGGTACGACTTCGATCTTCAACTCTCCAAGCAGAGGCAATACTATTTCGCCAGCAACATCGCACCCTTATGGACGGGAGCTTACGACGAAAGTCAAGGCCAAACCATCGGCCGTGCGGTGGCCAATTATTTAATCGGCTTGGGCATTCCGGATCATCGAGGGGGTATCCCGACGTCTTTGATCCACTCCGGTGAACAATGGGATTTACCGAACGCTTGGCCGCCTCTGCAAGCCATCGTCATCCAAGGCCTCGAAAGGACCGGAGATGTCGAGGCCAAGCGCCTGGCGAGGGAATTAGCCGAAAATTGGATAAACGCGAACATGATCGGGTTCAGGGAGACGGGGGCTATGTTTGAAAAGTACGACACCGAAACGCCAGGAAAATATGGCGGGGGTGGTGAATACAACGTTCAGTTCGGATTTGGCTGGACGAATGGTGTGGCACTAGAATTCATTGTTCAGTATTTTAGTTAATTTTGAAGCAGTATTATGTATGATAAATAAATAATTTATTGTTTTAAGTGAGAGAATCTTTTTAGTTTCCAGTTTAGAAGTTCAGGGAATAATTCTAAAGTGTTTCTAAGTTCTTAGGTAATTTACTTTTATTACACAAAAATCATTGCCTAAAGACGCAGTCGTATTAAAGTATAATAAAAATTATTATTATTATTGTTATTATTATTATATTAGGGTTGGGTTGGGTCGATTGATATTAGGACAAATTTAGTTCGTTTGCTTAAGGAAATTTTCAATGTCATTGTAAAGTGTACTGTAAAAATTATTGAATTGTTAAATCTCATTCGTTCAAATCCAATTATTGTTGTTACAGCAATTTAAAATATTTAACATCAATTTTTTTCGTATTGCTTAATTTGCATTACTTAAAAATTCATTGATTTAGAACGAATGTGAAGTATTTCTCGTTTGAATGCAAATGAATGGAATTCATTAGTTACAACGTATTTTCAGAATTTGATAAATAAATATAAACAAATTTTAAATATAGAAGATCTTTTTAAAATAAAAGAGCGCGTACTCGTTTCAACGAAGTTTCTATTTCTGTTCGATATCGAACATGTTTATTTCTGTTCTAACTTTTGTACTCGTTTTCGATAAAAAAAGGCGACAAACTTCCCCGTTTCTTACGACCTTAAACATGCCATTGCATTTCAAGTTTGAATCGAAAAACAATTTTTATTTATTTGTGTTTTTTATCCTCCTCAGTTCATTCACGTCGAGAAATCATTGGCAAAAATTTTTCTGAGGCTGTTTGCGAAATCGATAAATAGAAAAGAATTTTTATGAAAATATCGAGTGGAAAATACTTCGTTTAAGGTCAAGGATGACGTGATAAATGACCTCAAATTTGTGGCTGGCAGTTTTAGTGATTATTGTAATAATGTCCTATGAAATAAATAATCATTGTGTGTAGGGTCTATATTACGGAAACAATTTCCGTAATGATCGAATACCTCAAAAAAAAATTGAGCCCGTAGGAGTCTTTAGATTTTAATCTTACACAAAATCGAGTATCATTTGAAAATAGAATTATTTTTGAATGCTGTGGAATGACGTAAATTGTAAATCTCAGAAACGTGATAGTGTCGAATGTTAATGCACCTGTAGATATACAACAAAATCTATACCGGATGTTTGCAGATTATTTCATAAACTTGTCTTTATAACTGCAAATTATTTCTAGCAGTTAATAATAATTAATGTACCTATACAACAATCTAAATATTTTCTAACCCTTGTTTGGCCCGAATGAAAAATAAAGTACAGTGTAGTCTCTATAACGCGGCCATATCGTCCCTAAATGTGAACACTCTGTATGCATATTCGAAATTTTTTCAATACAAACTCTAAATATGTGTAATAAAAATATGTATTGGCGTCCCAAAAGTTGAACTTTTCAAAAACGTGAACATCACTGTTCTTAATTAGTTCACCTTTCTCGACTACACTGTGTTGTAAACGAAACACTCGAAATATTATCAAGTTTTAAAGTAAAATTGAACAACAGGTAGAGTGCAAATTCCATTAAACTGATAACGTTGAACCTCCAGCGATAAAAACAGCCTTATTGCAAATATTTAATTAACAATTAAGTTTTATTCTCCTTGTGGTCGTCTCCTTGTGTAGCGCAATTATTAATAATAAAAAAGGACCCTGCAGTCCAAAAGCAAAAAAGGCGTATTTTAAATATGAAGTCTTGCTATGGTATTTGCTTGACGAACACTTTTCTTTTATTTTTATATTTAATTTTTTTAACCATGGAAATTAACAAAGCTGTCAGCTGTTTTATTGTACTTAACAAATTGTTGAAGTAACTTTCTACTTGATTGAAACCATTAAGGCGATATAAATCAACGTTAATTAAATTCACTACAGTCGATACCGCCGAGTGTTTGTGTATAATAATAATTAGCTTGTTGAATCTGATAAAAAATAACATTGTCGTACCATAAAATGTTTCAATAACAAACAATGTCGTGCTAAATAGTGTTTATAGGGTCGACGAAAGAAGTTGTTTGAATTGTTATTTTATTTAATAAATTGTAATTTTTTTTTAATGAGATGGTTTTTTGGATGACTTTTTTTATAAATTTTTAATCAGTTTTAATTGTTTAAATAATTATGTCAATTTTTCTATTAACCTTGCACGAAACACATATTAAGGAATGCCACAAGGTACAATCTTAGGACCGTTATGTGTTGGTAAAAGATTTGTAAGCACGTAAGCTGAAATCGTTTCCTCATGTCATAGATCACGGAAATAATTACTATTAAAAATAAGATAAATGAATTACCTACAGTAATTAAAAATGCTTCCACTAGTGAAGCGGAAAAGGTTAGAAAAACATCAGCAACTGTAAATCTTACAGCCAAGTTCTGTCTGCTCAAGGCAGTGAGGAAATTGAATCGATGGAACGCAAAAAATTATGAATAACGTAATACAGTTAGGTGACTCTACTACAAACCATGGAAAGCAGTATGAAGATGACGATAATGACAATTTTACTCAGGTCGTAAGGAGAAGAAACAGAGTTGCGAATAATAGGAACACCAATATAGTTGTTGCAGGTACGGCGGAAAATATTCCTATTCGTGGTTCCCTTAGATTGAGCATTATCATTTCATTGGTTTTGATGGTTCCACGACGGTCGAAGAGTTAGAATCTTATCTTCAAAGTGTAAGCACCTGATCAGTACGGGAAAAGGGTGGTTTATATTTTGTCAGAACGGTTCTTAACCAGAACAAGAGATTTCTAAAAATAGAAATCTTTTACAGAGAAAATTAAAAGAGATTGGAAGTCTCAAATTCTGACTTCTCTGAACTCCCTTTCAAAACTTTACCATCCTTTTAACCAAAACTTTTCCAAACCAAATCGAGACGCAAGAAGCGACTCCTTTGTTAGTAGCGTTTCTAACTTTGGCCAAGTTACAGAATCAATAATGAGCTAATTTTAGGTAGAATAAAATATCTTAAAAGATTTATGACAACAAAAAAATATATATTTCGAAAAGAAGGAGAGAGGTATAATTCACATAGAAAAATGCTTTTAGTTAATTAACTTTTCTGACAACAATTACATTGAGCTTACCAGCGACGAATCAGAAAGAATTTTTTACGCATCCGAAATTTTTGGGAATCACTTTTAAAGTTAGATTTGCGAGATTTGTTTCGATTACGACGAATTTAATTTAGGTAAAAAACTAAAACTGCAGAAACTTTTCCTGACCGAAACCGTAACAAACTTTTGAAAAATTTATAACAAAAAAATCAAAACCCGAACTTAGAAAGAAAGAATTTAAATTAAAATTTCGACGAGAGATTTAACGCGAGCCAAACATAAGGAAACCGGGAACTGCAATTTCGACGAGAGATTTAACGCGAACCAAACATAAGGAAAAAGGAAACCGGGAACTCCCTTATCTCCCTCGCTTAAGCTACTTAAAGGCTCGTCACCTCCTGGAAAAAGTGAGGAGGGAAATGCTGCGAGATCAGCAAGAATTTGAATTCAGACGGCCCAAACAATAGCTTTCAGGCAAAACTTTTCTCGTTACGAGAGGGCGTAAACGTCTCGCTTTTACCGAGTTTTACCAACGTCGGTCGTTCAAGGGCAGAGACGCACAGTGGCGTGATTTACTTTTGCTGAGTCAATGAGAAAGGAAAAAATTTTTTATCTCGTAACCTGATATTAGTATTGATTTGAAAGCACATCCGAAGCTCATAAAAGCGATACGAACGTCCAGCTTCTTTCTAAGAACAAGCAGTTCAATAAATTCCTTAAAGCATTTTTCCGGGTCCTTACAAAAGTGTCAAACTTACTTCAACTATTATTAATATAAAATCTGATAAAGTGTTAATGACCCTTGAGATTTTAAATTGTAAAACAGAATTAGACATTTTATATGTTCTTAAAAATTTTGATTCGGCAGCTCTGCTTGCATATAACTATAGCAAAAGCGTCACAATGAGCTTCTGAAACTTGAACGCACTAAACAATATGATTGCTTAATTGCACAGTCTAATAATAAATCGAGAACTATGTGAAGCATAATTTCCAGATGCTTGGGAAGAAATTCAACCTGTAACGATACTTCCTCTAATATCTCTGGAGATGATTTCAATGAGTACTTCTCTTCGTGTGTTCAAAACTTAATACATAATAACAAATTTAATAAGAATATGTATGAGTGCCTAATACCTTGCAATGATAGAACAATGTTTCTCTACCCTGTCACGGAAGAAGAAATTCTGAAAATTGTTTCTAATAAAATTAAAAAAGGCGCGGTTTTTGATAACATTCCAGCGTTTTTACTTAAAAAATGCATTCAGAGTTTAATTACACCATTAACAACCATCATTAACTGGAGTCTTTCCCGAAAGCCTCAAAATTGCCCTTATAAAACTCATACTCATCTGCAGCCAATTACAGACCAATTAATGTTTTGTCGAATTTTGCCAAAATTTTTGAATATGTAATTCAAGCTAGACTGTATGATTTTATGTCATCGTGTAATTTGTGGAACTCGAATCAACATGATTTTCTCAAAGGCAAAAGTGTCGAAACTGCTTTATTCGACTTTACTACTAACATCTTGAATAACTGGGAAGATAGAGATTGACCTGTGGATTATTCTTACATTTAACTAAAGCGTTCGATACATTGGACCACCATATTTTATATTCTAAATTAGAACACTATGGTATTCATGGTCTTGGGCTGGATTGGATTAAGTCTTACCTATCTAGGAGATACCAAAAGGTTGTTCTTAATCAGGCTACGAAATCAAATGAATCTGCTTCGATGGAGATTGCCTGTGGAGTGCCTCAAGGGAGTGTTTTAGGACCACTACTTTTCGCTCTTTTTATGAATGATCTTTCCTCATCAATTAAAAATCTATTCTGTAAGACATTGAATTATGCCGAGGACACTTGTATATTGGTCAAAGGTGATAATTTTTTAAATCTTAATGATTATGGACATTGTTGCTTAAAAGATGCTGTTTATTTAATAATAATTTTGTTTTAAATTAAAATAAAGCAAATGTATTCTATGTCAAAGCATGGTTCGCTGTAAAGCACCAACGTCTATATTCCTCAACGATAAAAAGTACTCCTTCGATACTAATAATGTCCGATACCTAGGTTTATGGTTTGAAGCATTATTAACATGGAAAGTTCACTTGGATAAATTATGCAAAAGGTTAAGCTCAGTGTGTTTTGGCCTTCGAACGCTTAGTCAATGTAGTAGTACGGAAATTCTAAAAACTGTATATTACGCAAATTTCTATTTCCGACTACAGTATGGGATCATACTTTGGGGAGGCAGTTCTAATGTAAAGGATGTATTTATTATACAAAAGAGAGCTGTGCGAATTATTTTGAAAATGTCTAGCCGTGAATCATGTAAGGATGTTTTCAAAGCTCACGGTGTTTTAACTGTCTATGCTATTTATATATACAAATGTTTATTATTTGTTATTTTTTTCATGTCATATTTTGACTTCATCAAAATACATGCACGTAATTTAACGAAGAAAAAACACAGTCCTCTAGAATCTAAAAAATCATGAAAGGAAAATATGTTATATACTTTGTTTTGCGCACTTCATGTGCTTACGTGTTATTGATTCATTTTATTGTTTTAACAGACCAGCAGCTAAATAAATAATTTTATCTTTGAAAAATCGTGGAAGTTACATAAACGTGAACTGCAAAAATCCCGCATGTTTTTATGTAGGCAATTTACACGGTGAAGTACCGCACGCCTAGAAATGTTAGGTACGTACGTGTCTACTTGCACATGCACATGCAAAAAAAAAACTAACGATCTCCTGAAGCAAACACCTTGAATTCTGAAACAGGCGCATTTTTCCAATAGTAAATTTCAAGTAGGTACTTTAAATTTTGCTGCAATAAATGTATGGGCTCTTGTGTAGAGTGAGGACCAGGCTTTTTTGGAATCAAAGATATGATTTTGTCAGAAAATTTTCCAAAAAAGAATTTTTCGAAAGAAAAAAGAAGATATACGTATTAGTTGTTCCCATTAATTTGGTCAGTACAGTAAAAATTGCTTCGGTGCTTCCCCTGCCTTAATTAGTATGAAGTCCTTCACCTTGATTTGATTCTGAATGATCTATTTTTAACTTTACCAAGGCATTGTCATTAAGTGATTCAAAGTGCAGTCGGTAATTATTTACGAGTTGTCTAGAATATTAATTAGACGTTAGTTACATCTGCGGTCAACAATCGTTATTGCAATGTTGTGTAACGTGATCACAAATTAAAGCATCTGAACAGCCGTGAAAAAGTACTTTTGTACAATAATCGTCCTTAATTTCAAGAACATTGATAAAACCGATAAAAATTTACGAGATACATAATAAGTAATAACAATAATAAGTGAAATTGTACAAATGAATCACAGAAAAAAAAATGGAGTTTATATCAACAATTCTTTTACATAAAATCTGATGCACGCTACAAACCTGAAAAAATTGCAAAAGCAAATGATAATATGCGTTTAAATATACTTAGTAGAACTATTATTATCTTATTAATTGTAATCAATTCTCTGCAACTTATCTGTGATAACCTGATTATCAGTTGATATCGCATGTCTATGAACAAACAATCAAGTTTGAATGATGTCTGCAAACAAAATTTTATCTTTTCTTTGTTTTTATTTTAATTGTACTTGGCCCTAATTACATGCCATTTTAAAAATATTATTCATAGTCCTTTTGTTCACTAAAATCAGTTTCATGTTTTTTTTTAAGTAATTATTAAATGTATTTAGTAGTTGCTCGAATTAGTTGAGTTTCGAGGCTTTGATTGGATGTTATTATTCATTAGGTAAGTAACAAATTACTTTTTTCACGCGATAAAAAGAGTGTGCACTTGCACAACATGATATACTGTGCAAATATTAATTGCACATTTTTATTAGTTCTAAAAGTACGAGACATAAATATAAAAAAAATTGTTTCACATATCCTTTTGTAGTTGTTGTTGTATTCATTTTAGGCATCACAATTCCAGATAGTATTTTATGGCCACTGTAATACATTCATGTGACAGGAATAATCAATTTTTATGTTAAAAAGATATTTAAAATTTTTATTATTTTCAACGAAGTATGAGCAGTTTATTACAGTTTTATGATTAGTAATAGTTTTTTCAAAACCACAATTTCTTTTTATTTCAAAAAAAAAATTTACAAAATATTCCAATATATTGAAAACGGCATGTCTGAGGGAAAGCTAGATTTTGAAAAAGTCGAGTTTCAGTCAGTTATTAAATATTTATTTTTGAAAGGCTTATAAGGCAAAGAAATTTTTACTGATATCACTGATCAGTGTCCTTCATGAGTTTGACAAGTTAAAAGAACACCGGTCTGGAAGACCAGTTTCTGTGGCCACTCCGGAAAACATTGATTCTATCGATAACATGATTTTAGAAGATCGTCGAATTGGGCTTAAACGTGTAGCAGAAGCATTGCACATCTCCTACGAACTTGTGCTGCACATTGTTCATGACGACTCGGCTTAATAGATTCCGAGATACTTGAATACTGATCAAAATCGCGTTCGGTTGCCAACGCCGAAAGAAATCTGCCGCCATTTTGAAGAAGATTCCTTAAACTTTTTGACTCGGCTTGTAACTATGAACGAAACACGGATCCATCACTAGGACCCAGAGACTAAATAGCAATCCAAAGAATGTAAGCACTCTGGTTCTCCACTACCCAAAAAATTTCGTATCCAAAAACCGACTGGCAAGATTCTAGCATCAGTTTTCTGGAAGAAAGATGGGGTAATTTTGATAGATTATTTGGAACAGGGTAGAAGTATCACGGGAGCATATTATACTGAGTGGTTAACTAAATAATTTGTGTGCTTTTTTCGCAAGACAACACTCCTGCCCGCGAGTCATTGATTGTACTGCAAAAATTGACGAAATTGATTTTGAATTGGTTGACCATCCGCCCTAATTTTCGGATTTAGTACCGTCAGACTATTATTTGTTTCCAAAGCTCAAAAAAACTTTGAAGGGTAAAAACTTTCGGCAAATACGAAGTCATAGGTATCATTGAGAATGTAAGCAGGCGAAAATTTTCGCCCTAAATCCAATCAAAATTAAATTACTTATTGCTCGAATTGAACAGAGGAATTTCCAACTTAATCTTAACGTAAACAAGTTCCCAGGCGAGTTAGTCCAAACATCCTCTTAAGAGCCATTTAGATATCGCTAAAATAAATAAATCTTTGGTCAGCAAATCTCACGCTTGAAAACGGAGTTGACGCCCAGGCAGAAAAAAATAAGAACGGTCGAAATTGGACCAATTTGTACCTTGATGTAGGCAACTCAAGACACCTCTCAGGAGGGATTTGTTTACATCAACGATCCCGCGTAAGAGAGGCATTTCGAAAATTAATTAATGTTCACCGGGTCGATACCGAGTAAAGTTCGAGGTTCCTCTTAAAGAATCAAAATCCGTAAGTGTAGTTTTGTAAAGATACCTGGTGAAAGTTGTAATGAAGACTCCCAGGAAAGCTGAGGAAACCTTAAAAAGGTTTTAGCGAGGTTATCTGCTGCTGAATTCTCCCCTTCGAGTACCTTACTTAAAAAAGTGAATTTTTCGCTTATCAATCATTTTTTTTATTATTATTGCCCGTATATCCTATTTTAATAAGAGCCAACTTCACTGTCTCTTTCAAAATTATTTCAATGTACTATTTTTTGAGCCCTAGGGTGACTTTAATTTAGTAGAGAGAGTAAATTGTTCAACAAAAATACGCTTAAACAGTTCCAGCCCGAAAAAAACCCTCCTCCGAAACTCAAAGTCAATGCGAAATGTAGTTCTCTATATTTATCGAGGGACCGGAACCCTCTACCCTAATTCCGGTGGTGGCAGCGTTAACAAAAGAAAAAAAAATTAAATTATCCTATATTTCACAAACTTTTGCTACCAAAGTAAGAAGGGCCAATCACAGGAAGACGTCATTCTTTCACCCCCAAAGATCCCCGCCTTACAAGGAGTGGTTTGCAAACCAAAACAAAGCACTTTTTTAAAAGGCTTTGAATTAAGCACTTTAAGATCGTTCTACTAAATGTATAAGTCTTAGAGGAGATTATGTTGAATAAATAAAATTTTGTTTTGAAATAATGTGACGTTTCATATGTTAGACTAAGGCCCGGTATTTCAGTCACATATTAACTTTAAGCTTCAGTTTATTCCCATAATAACAATTATATAAACAATTGTTTCTGTGGCAATAAACTGAAGATTAAAGTTAATCTGTGACTGAAATGCTTTAAAATCAAGTTTTCTTGCCAGAATCAATCGCTTCCTTGTATAATTTGCAAAAGATTTTCATATTTTTATCATTAATTCCTCTTTTTGTTTTTTGGGATTTTAGAAATTTAAAAAAGGGGTAAGTTTTTTCTAAATTTTTCAATAAACCAAATTCATACAGAGTTCTGATGAGGCCCAATAAGGCCGAAATACATGTATAAACTCTTTCCTAACACTTTCTATATTGAAATGCTTTAGTTCTTATCAATAGTCCCTCGTATAATAATAACTACTTCGCTAATGAACGAACGTTTAAATTACTTGAAAAATGTTTTATTTAAAGAATTTATTACTACTATCACTACTTCTTTAAACAAAACGTGGTTTGTTTGTTATTACCATATTACTATGTAATAACATTTTAATTTCGCATAAATAAATAAATTCTTTAAGAAATGAGAGCAATTGCAATTTTTTAAAATCAAATAAATAACACTATTAATGAGAACTGCGACGTATTTGTAAATATGAAATGTTTATGCATATGCATTGTGTAAACCAAACAGAGAAAATACCTGACATCATTAAAAACAAATTGCAATGTTTTCGACGAATGCACTTGCTGAATATTCCGTGTCGTCTGAGTCACATAAAACGTAAGAAAAACCGAAAAATATTATTTATACAGGATGTCCGTTTTTTCATAGCGACTTCGTTATCTTAAGAGATACGAAGTCGGCTAAATTGGAGCCAGGTTGCGTATTTTTGTCTCAATCAATAATCTGCCAATAAATTTCACCAATTTTTTTATTTTCAAGATATTCGAAAAAAGAACTAATGATGCTGGGGGCATTTTTAAGTTGGATATTGTTAAGGCATTCTTTTATGATAAATTTAAATATTGTCTTTATCATGTCGTTAAAAATTGCAAAGAAACAACATTCAACTTTTTATTTTCTTACGACGCCGTATTTAATTTTTTCTGAATACAATGATGTAGGTATCGCACTTGATGGTTTGATTTAGATTCTTATTTTGCTGAGACTTTCTTATTCTTATAAGTTAGTCCAAAAAGTAAATTATTATTATTATTATTTTTTAAGTCATTATGACACACGTTTTTTACCTACTGTAAATTAAGTATTACATAATAAAACCGCTTATTTACTGGCTATTTCCGAATTAGTATAATCATTAAAACAAGCGTGCTGGCCGAGGGCGACATTTACATAACTCAAATTACTGAGGCATTACGAAAGTCTCGGCTGGAGTTTTTCGAGATTTTTTGCGCTTTTCAAGTTTGTTCGTTTCAATTCTTACCGGTTGAAGACCTTGAATATATATACAGTTGGAAGACGAAGTGAATTTCGTGAGAAAATTTTGCGGTTTGCAAGTATGTAACAAACACAAAATAATGTCATTAAAAGGAAATCTCTTCGATATTAATTACTTTTGAAAAAAACCGATTCTATTTTTACAGAAATGCCTTACGTTACAGAAATACCCACGATAGCAAATAAGAAAATACGAAATGGATTTAATTATTTCGTTATTAAATTCTTATTAGTAAGACGATTCATAACTGATAAAATTACTATAATCGAATGATGTTGATGTTTTTAATTCAAGTTATCTTTTATTTTTCAATTCATCGGCGATGCTTTCAATAACATTAGATTTACGACTAATTATTATTATGCAAACATCAAATAAAAAAAATAAGATTTACGACTAATTTAATTTGTTCGTATGAATACAAACATCGAATTAAAAAAAAAATAATACACCCCAGATAAAATAGAATTGATGGTATGAAAGTTTCGTAAATAACGCGATATATTTGTAATTTTTAATTTAATTTTTAATATACCAGGTGAGTCAGAAAATCTGTCGCCTGGTTGATTTTGGCGGGCTGAATTTCAACTGTTTTGTGATTGGTTGAAATTCACCGCCATACGTCATATGTAACATCACTACATTTCGAAATTAATTTCGACGCCTTCAAAATGATCGAAATTATAATTTCCAGTCGAAATTGTGACATTTGAGTTATTGAGTGTTAATGTAAACTGTAATTAATAACAAACGGTGCGTATCAATCCAAAGTGTTTTTTATTTAAAGCTCGTAAATGTCATTTCCAACCCTCAAAATTTTTCAAGAACACACTTTTCACCTTTAAATTGTAACCTTTAGCAAACCGACAGATGTCAATGCGATTGAAATGCATTAGAATCGCCAATACTTTCTCTGCCGTCGTGACATTTTTTCTACCTCACCCGGTACATTTGAAATTAGATCAATTAATTTATTATTTCTGTTTTCATTTTAATTAATTGTCACTCGTGAATTTTAACGTTTTTGGTGAATCAAATTTAATACATTTTTCGATTTAATTTTAATACTTTCAGTGTTAGTTAACTTTTCATTTATTCATAAAAGTGGTTTAAATTTTGCTTTTTGAACAGTTTAGGTTGGGGCGATTTTTGACCTAAAATTATGTGAGAAATGAAAAATAGGCTACAAGTTTGATTTTAGTGATCAAAACGGACAAATTTTTTAATTTTGAAAATGAAAATAGTTTAGAAATTAATTGCATTGAAAAATCTAATATTAAATGACACCTTTCACAAAATGACGACTTGCTTGAAATTTGGATAGATGATTTCATATCTTTAGAATGTGATTATTAACAATAATGTGCTTTGCATTTTTTAAATACATCTTTGACATTAGATACTCCTCGAACGTTACGTTGTAATATGAAGAATGAACATTCAGTATACTGGGTGTTTTTTAGCTTCATACAAAAAATGAAACCAATGAAAGTTTACATTAGAAGTGATAGAATGAAGCAGTTTTTGTATTAGAGATAATAAATGTTTTTGGCGAACGATGAAACAGTTTGATAGTCCTTAGTTTATTTTTATGACGTAATTACGCCCTCGGAAAAATTTGTTGATGTCAGCATCGGCTGTTAAGTGGGTCAGTTGTTAGCTGTACTTTGTCGCGTTGAAAACATGGTCGAATTTTCCAATATTGTTCTTGTGGACATGATTTTAATTTACGGCGAATGTGGTCAAAATGCGTTGGCTGCAAGACGTTTGTATGCGCTGCATTACGACGAATCAGTGTTTACAAGGGATGTAGTGTGGGGAGAAAAAAATCCTCATGCAATGCGGCGCCGTAGTTTTCAACAACGCTTTTCGGTCAATCTGTGTCCAGAATACTAATTGTGAGTGAAGGTCACCGTCCGTTGCGTCCAGCGATTCTAAACATTTCACAGGGAATTTGTATGTTAAACGGCACTTTAATCGGTCTATTTGGTTTACCTAATCGTTTGGACGAAATGGTGTATTTACGTTTCTTGCAAACTAATTTGCCGAAACTCCTAGAGGATGTAAATTGAAATATTAGAAAATATTAGACCTTAATCCATTAGATTTTTATCTATGGGAACATTTAAAAAATCTAATGTACGCCGAAGAAGTAAATACAATAGATGAACTCAGTGGAAAATATCCGAGAACAGAATTAATTCCGTAAGGCATGTGAATCCCCGCTTCGACGAGCCGACGTATGTTTACATCTCGCGCAGGGCGGGGGGGACTTCGAACACTTATTGTAAGTGAAGGTAAGCGTCCGTTGCGTCCAGCAGTTCTAAACATTTCACAGGAAATTGCAGGATGTCGGTATGATTTTTTTTTGCTTTTAATTTTGATGCATTCGTGAGAATATCTCGTACCACATACGCCATTAATTTTTTTGTATCAAGTTGAAGAACGCCCTTTATACAGGCTCTCCCAACCGTGTGCTATCAAATGTGTTTTTCTTAAAAAAATACCAAAAACCAAATAGTTCTGCATAAACCCTTGCTGCGCTGCACTGCTTCCTCTACTTTCACCAAAAATGAATGCCATATCCTTTATTTCATTGTTAGTGTACATTTTTCATTTATAATTTGAGAAGAAAACTCCGCGACAGTTAGAATTGATACGTAAAATAACAACTAATGTTTTCAAGGCATGTTTCATTTTCTTACCAAATTTTGAATTTCTGAAGCAACGTAATCTTTCGACCTAAATATCTCTAAAACGGTTAATTTAGCGAAGATGGAACGTATACAATTTTATTCGATCTTTTCAATTCCTGCATCAGATTTTAAAAAAGAATGGCAATAAAAGTCATCTTTTAGATATGGCCTACAACCCTGAAGATACGCCACTGGTGAAAAATGTACGTATCCACGTCTGTATTTTCATCTTGTCTTGCATATTAAATTTCAACCCTATATCTTATACCATTTTGGAGATATTTAAGTAAATATTCTTTCTAAGTTGCCTAAGTACAAATGTTTAATTATTTACACAGCCAAATATGACTAGGCATAAGACTACAAAAGACTGAACTAAAAATCGCACTATAAACAGGATCCTTAAAAATACCTATACAGTAAGTGCATATAGCCAATTATTCGTATCTACTGGGTGTTTCGTTGAAGATGCATCAAATTTGGTATGCGGGAAGATGTCGGGAAAAGAAAGAAAAGTTTCTTTATAAAATTTTCTCTGTAATGAATAAATTTAGAGAAAATCGAAGGGAAAGCAAAGTCGCATATTTTTAGGATGAACTTTAAATGAGAATGAACGGATTGTTACTCATTCACATACGAAATCGGTTTATTGGTTAATTGCCTCTAGAATGTGCGACAACATACACACTAAATGCATATTTTTGCATAGCCCCACATATGTAATTTATTATTAAATTAAATAAGTTTAAATATCCACGTGATTTCACATCGCTGCTACATTCGACGTGTGGCAAAGTTGAATACACCGAGCTTTCGGTCAATGGCAAAATAAAATCTAGTCATAAATTTCTTCGCTGTTTATGGATTTATTACCGCCCTGCAGCTGTGTGCCATTCATAAATGCAATTTAGATCGCCGGTTTTGTTTCACGATTCCGCGCGCTACAGTATTTCAAAAAACATCGACTCAAAATTATGCAAATTTCAACTTGCTCCGATTAAAATTTTTTATTTAGATATTTTGTTTGAAATAATGTCAGAAACGTGTCCCTCAAGTTTGATGAATCTTTAATGAAACAGACTGTATAGTAGGTGCAAACAACCCATCCTTTTTTTAGTGGTGTTTGTATCAGTTGAGAGATTTTTCAAGAATCAGGAAACATTGGTTATAAAACGGCGTAAAAATTGTTGGAACCATAAACCATGATGTCTTATTCACTGAAAATTATGAAATGAATTTATAATTATTGTTGTTGAAACCGTCATGTACTTTAGAAGTTTTTCGGAGAAAAGACTCCTCAATAATCTGTCAAATATTATCGTTTTCATAAGAGATGAGCTCTGCGTCATCAATCGCCGAAGTAAAAACCGACAAATATTTCAGTATTATTTCCTTTTCAATGGCGAGTAAGAAAAGGATAGAGTTATGAGAGACTTATGCTTTATATGTCTTTTACTTCAACGCAAATTTATGACGCAGAGTTCATCTCTTCTGAAAACAATAATAGTCTTATTTGGTCAAGGATAATACTATCCATAGTTCACTTCCAGCAGTGCATAATCATTATTTACGCTTTCATGGTGACCATCATTGTTTATGATTTTAGTAAAATTCTAGCAGAACTTAACTTAACCCTTATCCGGGCAAGGCGGTCCTAACAGGCTCGAGTGATGATAGAAATTTAAATATCTTAAAGAGAAAATTTTGTAATGCTTCCTAGAATTCCTCGAAAATGTTAATTATTATTTTCTCATTCAGTAATATAAGAAATATTATCTTTGGTTTGAAATTTATGAACTGATTATATCAGTA
The DNA here is from genome assembly GCA_039766575.1 of Serrognathus titanus. Taxonomy (NCBI): domain Eukaryota; kingdom Metazoa; phylum Arthropoda; class Insecta; order Coleoptera; family Lucanidae; genus Serrognathus; species Serrognathus titanus. The sequence goes on from CM077914.1 coordinate 12,635,309, forward strand.
ACTCTCATTAACGGACAACCGGGGCTTCCCAGGCTCTCACCTTGATCATGCGCTTCTGTGTTATTTTAATAAATTGTTTTACGAAATTAGGCTTGCACAGCGTTTGCAAATGATTTTTACGACACATACATTTACTGATACCTGGATAAACAGTAATTATTCTAACTATCTGTTAATGTACTGATATTTATATATACACAAATAGGAACATTTTACATATCGCTCTGAATTTGGCATTACTGTAAAAATATTATTACTTGCCAATTTTGTTGTTGTTGTTTTTCAAGACTGCCTAATCAGAAAAAACTCTTAAAAATGAGTCATTAACGCAACGGGCCTACCAGGCCCGGACTGCCCGGTAACGTTTGTAAAATATCTTGCCCGGACAAAGGTTAAAATAATTTAGGCTAACGTTTTCGAATTTGTTTTGCCGCCTAGCAAATGTTTATAGTCTTTATTTAAATTGTAACTAAAAATTCTTAGTATTTATTGTCGAGGACAAAGTATAATATACGACTCGATATAATTCTATAATGGCTTAAATAATTACATTCATTATACCATCAAGTTTTCTTGCCAGATGAAAATTATGAAAATTAATTAAAATTAGGAAAGAGTTTATACATGTATTTCATTCATTATACCGTTGTGTATAATTTACTATTATGGCATATTTCAGTAATAAGGGAAAAAATACTTAATGATAATTTTTTAAATGGACTAAATGCATTGCTAGCAAATTCTAAAAGCATTAAAACTGAAAAATTTGGTTCTTTTTTTAATATCTTGCTCAATTTCAATTTAGTTACTTATTTATGAGACACGCTATGTCATATATATCTGAATTTTACAAGTAAATGCCTTTTGAAAATTCTCTTCAATGTTGTCAATCTAATGATTTTTTGTCACTAGATCTGGTGACTTTTTGTTAAAATTTAATAATTACTAATTTAGTTATTTTTTTTAATTTGCTGCAGTAGTTTTTGTCTTAAAATAATTAGCGAAGTCTACAAGCATAAAAATCGAGTTCTTATTTATCAACTTAAGCCCAATATTGCCAATGTAGTGTCTTTAACACTAGATCTGGTGACTTTCTGTTAGTTACTTATTTATGAGGCACGCTATGTCATAAAGATCTGAATTTTACAAGAAAGTAAATGCCTGTGGTAATACGTGTAAAAAATGTAGTCATGCTTACACCTTTGAAAATTTTCTTCTATGTTATCAATCTAATGATTTTTTTGTCACTAGATCTGGTGATTTATGTTGAAATGTCAGCCTTGTCTGAAATTTAATGATTTTCTTGACCAGTAATAGTGAGAGCTCTGATTATTTTTTAATAATTGTCATTTTAGTTGTTTTTTTTTTTTAGTAACTTTTGTCTTAAAATAATTAGCGATGTCCGCCAAACATAAGAATCAAGTTCTTCTTCACCAACTTATGCCAATGTTGGCAATAGTCAATTACTTAAAAGTCATTTCCGTTAGCACGAGCAAGTAAGTTTAAACGGTAGTGTTATAAATTAACCGGATAATTAATTGATAAGTTATCCGGTTAATTAATTAAATAATTAAATTATTTACCTGTGTGGTTATTTATTTTGAATTTGCCGCCAATAGTTTGAAGATATTTGCTAATAAAGATAAAGATAAGATTTGTGGTAAAAGAAAAGTACTTAAAATAGTGATTGTGACACTAAATCTGGTGATTCGTTGAAATTTCAGGCACATTTTAGTAAATTCAGACACGCCTAAAATTTAATGATTGTGTGTCCGGTTTAGTGGCAGTTATAGTGACTTTTTCTTTTAATAATTACTAATTTAGTTATTTTATTTTAATTTGCTGCAGTAATTTTTGTCTTAAAATAATTAGCGAAGTCTACAAGCATAAAAAACGTGTTCCTCTTTACCAACTTATGCCCAATGTTGCCAATGTAGTGACTTTTACACAAGATCTAGTGACTTTCTGTTGAAATTTCAAAGAACTTCTAATGAATTCAGACACATCAGCATATTCGTTGCAAATATAGTGATTTCGTATAAAAATGATTTTAGCCAAACCACTTAAGATTTAATTGTCCGCTTGAAATAAATATTTGAGTTGATTTGTCATTTCATGCTGACACTTGTCATAAAATAATTAGCCACGTTCACCAAGCATAGAAATCGTGTTTCTCCTCATCGACAAAATGCGCAAGGAAATTTCTTACATTTTTTTTAATCTGGCGTCAAAGTTGGCCATGAAAATTTAATTGTGAACCATCATCATTATGACAGTTGTCAACTTGACATTTGAACTTACTATTCCTAACCTTGTTTTCGAGGTTTCGAATCAACAGTACGATAAGACGGCATAAGAATGTGATCTATTGTAATAAACGAAAAAAAGGCGCAAGAATAAGATCTATTGTATTTTTTTTTATAACAGATAATAAGAAAATAAAATTTGCAACAAATACTCAAAATTGTGGTATGTTCACAGTAAGCATCTTGTCACGGCTAACTTCGACGCCAAATTTAAAAGAACATTTGATACAAAACGTAGTTTTGACAACTTGCAGAAGCAAAAGAAGAAAAAAATAAATGATGATCCATTCCTGTCTCTTTTCTTGAACAAAAAAAAACGTTAATCGAAAGTTTTCTACCATCAATTGTATTTATTAATTTTATTTAATCTTTCAAAGAAAACGCGAATAAAAGCTTGTAAATTTGTTATTTTTTATAAGGAAAAAATTCGATTGAATTTCGAACATCTTCTGTTATCGTTTTTCATTTATTTTTAACGCAAAAGTGAAAACGAAAGGTCTTCTTATATGTATTCAAATCGTCTACCTTTTTTTGTTTCTTGCATTTCTTCTAAAACAAACGAACGTCTTTTTTTATGTTTTTGACAAAAACCATCAACTCCAGTTTTCTTTTATTAAGTTTAATGCTGAAATCAGTGTTGCCAATCCTACATTTTCATTTTTTACACAAAAATTAAGAATCACTAAAGACGCGGGAAATTCAAACTGTCTTCAACCATTTTCGTTCACAATGTATTTTTAGTGAGTTATAACTGCAAAATATTAATTAAATCAAAGATTTTTTTTTGTAATTCTACTTCATTAAAAAAATTAGGGAAACGATTAATCTTGTTTGCAATACATATTTAGTAAAAATCTTATTTAGTTATGATAAACTGTTGTATATTTTTAATTAAACTTTACTGGCAACAATTCATTCTGTCTCTAACTCAAAAAGACAATTAAAGAAGTTACAGTCCAAATTCTTTCTGCTAATTAAACAACTACTGTCCTTCAACTACTGAAAGTGCAGGTACAATAGAAACTAACAGAAGTAAAAAATACGAATTAATAAATTTATATTTATTAAAAATGCAAGCTTTCTAAATATATTTCTTTGGTACAATGTAACAACAAACATATACAAATGTGCAAGTTTAGGTAAATACTTATAAACAATAAGCTAACGAAGTAACGCGTCCTGGCGTCAGTGAACGATTCGTTTTTCAGTAAATTCTTTATTAAAAATAATAATTATAAATATAAAAATAATTTTTATTATAGATTTAAAGATATTCAACGACTTCTTCAAAAATAAAAATAAAAATAATGGAAGTCTCATAACAGGTTTAAGATTACATACATTATATTTAAAACAGGCTCAAAACTTGTAATAGTGATTATTGCTATTGCTTTCATTCGCAATATTTCAATTTCGACTAGCACGTCAAACTACGAAAAGATATTTATAAACAAATGTAACAATGTATCACAATAAATAAATATAAACTTTCATTTTTCTGCAAAGAAGTTTTATGTAGTCTTAAATAACATTTAATACTTTTAAATTATGCACTTAAGAAGCTGAATTAAAAAGGAACTACAACTTAAAGAGGCAAAACTGTGCCGTCAGTCTGTAATTTCGTAACGCTGGTGCTACTAATTTGTCGCTGTAAGCTCATATTCTGTGCATTATTGTCTGTGACTACTACTACAGTCTGAGGGTTGCTGCTTATATTATTAGATTCCAATTTGGAATCCAACTTGGTATTTGACAGTGTCGTTAAACTTGGCGTGCCTTGACTCGAGGCGTGACTGCTAGACCTGGAATGACTTAAACCAACTGGTTTTTGCACTAGTGGTGTCGGTGGAATCTTTGTACCCGTCGGTATTGCACCAGACTGCATCTGCATATGATACTTGTAAATATTTTCAGTCGATTCAACAACACCCTGAGTCAAATTGAGACTCCTTCCTCGAATTCCACCTTCCCTTGATTTAGGTGACCACCAATTAACGAACGTACCAACAACCGGTACGTGTCTTAAAATACCTTCTTGCCATAATCTTTCTTCGTTTTCTTTTTGTAAATCAATGGTTGCTGTTTCGATTCCTTGAAAAAAAACAATTATGCTTTTGATAAAGCTGATGCAAAAAGTTTACCCTTTCGAACGATTTCACCCATTGTATCTAAGACCCGTGAGTTTTCTTCTACTGATTGTCCAGCACGAACGACAAGATTGAGAAGTTCCTCAACATCAGATTGTGGTGTGAGCATACCGAAACGCACACACATCAAACCATCTGTGCCTTCTCCGAGTGAAAACGCAGAATCTGTTGACCTCAAAGTATCCACGAGTGCCATATTCAAAGTATTTAGTTCTTCCTTTGCCTGATCCGTCAGCAATTGTTCCCATCCCTCCGGCGCATATCGAACTCCACCAAGACCTAAAAAATATTACACCTGCATCTCCCATTCTTCTGGAATAAGAGAAAGTATTTACCTGCCCACTCTGGTAAGTCTACTAATTTTAAAACTGGCGAAGCATCAACTAATTTAACAAAAGTCTCTTTGTGCTGAACGGTGGCCCTAAGGATAACTAATTGCTGCTCTAAACATTGCACAAACGATTGGATTTCTTCTACGGTCGGTTGCTGGCTGCTAGATAACTCAAACGAACAATATCTTAACACTATACCTATGTTTTCTAATTCGCATATATCTAAGGGAACCTACAGTGAGAGATGCGAGTTAACAAATTAGTTTTTGTGTTCGTTGTTTTGGACAAACCTGAGGTGCATCAAGTTGCAAAATTTGTCCCAGCCAAGAGTTTAATTTGTCGTAATATGGAGGCACACGAGTTAATATTTCTCCTTCGTTTACGTCTGGGGTAAACTGGAAGACTACGCTACTTGCAGTTGTTTCAAATAACAACTAAAAATGTTTAACAAAATAGTTTTGTATTAGAATTCGCTTTGTTTATCGAAAATTTATTGAAATTCACAACTCTTAAAAGTTCAACATAAGTAACAATAAAATGTTATTTAACAATTAAAAATCACCAAAGTCAAAATTAACGTTTTCTAATTAGTTCACTAATTTTGTTCTTACTATTTAATTTTATGCAATGCATTTTCATATTTCTTGCTATAAAAGTTGTTTCACTTCATAGAATATATGTATATAAATAAAAATTAAAACTTACAGGAATATTGGCGGGTTTAGATATCAGTTCAGAGACAGTACAGGTTCCATCTTCTCCTCCTGGTTTCTGACTCTGTCAAATTATTATGCTCATTAAAATGTAATCAATTTGATGACATACTAATTACCAATTCCCAAATTCTTTTTTAATTTTAAAAGAGAATATTATGTGCGTATAAAATAAAATACAATAAATGAAATTGTTCACTTACTAACACCCTAACATGTCTGTACACATCAACAGCAGCCCACAGTCGTTCGCTTGCCAAGAAATTATCTCTGATTCGTGAGTGAACACCTTCTTTGCCTAAAGCTTGCAGCGCAGCCCACAAAGGCAAAGAAAGAATCCTTCGCCCTTGATGATCATGTTTCAATCCAGCTATTAAAGGCAGTGTGCTCTCTCGTGTCGAACCAACTTGCCTGTTTTTCATTTGCGAAGGGCTTAAATTTGCAAGGTCCCACAACCTATATAAAGTCTACGTAAAAATTAAGAAAAATCTCCCAACATAAACGGAACAGACACAGTTATTTTCGCAAAGGATACGATCATGGGAAGTCCGGGTATGCCCAGCCAACTACCTAGCGAAAGCGTGAAACTGTCTGCTATGGGGGGACCCTGAAATGTATGCAAGAGTAACGAAGAAATCTAGTTTATTTCTGAAAAGTAACTTACATGTCCGTTGTGTTGGTGTAAAGGCAGTGCTAAAGCAGCTAAGCTATGTCCTCGTAAATGCAGCCAAATGTCATGGGTTTTACATAACTCCTGCAATCGAGTGATGTTATCCACGTGACCTGTAATTGGCGTCCCTGCATCGCCAATAACAATTAAGGGCGATCGACCTGCGTTAATATCTTCAAGTATCATTCTATGAAGTGCAGCTATGTCCATGGTGTATTGAGAACCTAATAATGAACCGTATGAATTTCTCAGTTTGTTAATTGCAAAACAATACTCACCGAAATGTGTATTGACAGGTACCGGCCTGACACATACGAGAGGTAAGCCTAATTGTCGACATAAATGCTGCACCACCCCTAAAGGACTTGCAACGCTGCTATATATTGTAGGTAATGATGTCGTGTATGCTAGTGCACCATCCTCTAAATAGCGTGGATATTTGTAATGAAGCATCATCCTTGTAACTCGTACCAGGCCCTCAAGTTGGTCATCGTGATAAAATGCAGCAGCATCTATAAAGCTTCAACAATCACACGTCAGAAATATAAATAATTCATACTTATTTATGAAAACAATAACGCTTTTCACAATAATTTTCATAGTGCATTTATCTATCATTTATCTAACAGTTATTAAATCTGTGTGATTGTAAAACTAGCCCTAAGTCAACTTGATAAATTTTTGAATAAATAAATAGGCATTAAAAAGTTTTGCTTTTCTCTTAACAAAAATTAGTATTTACATAACATTAAATCTAGAAGGACACATTTCTAACTTCTCTAATCAGTTTTTTTAAAACAAGTTTTACATAGTTGGTGCGACTAATCAGATGAAGCTATTAACATTTGGAATGCAATGCATACATTAACATACCTACATGGAATACTTTTAAAATGAGTAAGACAAACACCTAAAACGCAGTTAATTTTAACATCAGTTTATTGCCAAAATAACAATTGTTAAAATGACCAAATAGAATTAAAAAAAAAAACTGAGCCTTAATGGTTAATTCTTAAACAATAAATTGAAAACAAACTGGATTTAACTTTACTTAAGATCACCAAACATCCTCTATTAGGGGGAATTGTCCAGCATTAGAATTAAAATTTAAAAAAACTGGACCTTAATGATTCTTTCTCAAAGATTAAATTGAAAACAAAACTGGATTTATCTTTATTTTAAGTGATCAAACGTCCCCCATTAGGAGGGATTGTTCTGCATTAGAGTTTATGATTCCCTATTCTCAATGTCCCTCAAAATGTCCCACACTCAGGATTAAAATTACGTAAAATAAACATAAAAACTACAACTAAAACACACATACCACATTTATGTTGTGTTGTGTTAATTTATACAGGCTGTCGCTAAATTACATAGACATAGCTTAACCACAGATTCCTGGCCTCAAAATAAGACGATTAAACCCAACATATCTATATCCAAAAGTGCTTCCTTAAGCCAGTATTCTGCTTCAAAATTATTTTAAAAAAATATTTTTTTCTAATAAAAAAAAGGACTCTTGAACCAATTTGGATAATATTTGGTATGAGGACTCACAAGCAGGCAAGTCACCTTTCCAGATGGTTTTAGTAATTTGAAGTGAACAGCTAGTTTGAAAAACAGGGTTACCACAACACAGATTTTCCAATAACTTTTTATAAAAATTACTATAATTAATAAATTTTTAGAAAGGACGATTCAATAGAAAACTTTTTCGTGCCTTTGTAACTGTTGATAATTCTTACAGTTTAGTCACAAAATAGGAAAATCAAAATTTGCAGAGACACAAAAAAGTTTACCAAGGAGTGACTCTTTCTAAAAATAAATTAGTTAGGTATGTAAAGGCATTTGTTCTTCATGCACTTCCTACTTTTTCCAATAGGCACTTAAATTTTCCTATTTTGTGACTAAACTGTAAGAACTGTCAACAATTAGAAAGACATGAAAAAATTTTCTAATGAATGCTCCTTTCTAAAAACTTCAATGTCAATGTCAGTAGAAAATTTCTTATTGTTTGACTTCTAATAAAACAGAATTTTTTGCATTAAGCAAATCAGATGCTCTCACAAAATCTCCTCTGGAATTGCTGCATCAAAAATGGTAATCACTTAATACGAAAATGCGTCGTCTTACTAAGAAACCCAGCTTACCCAATGGCCACTTACTTCAGCTACCTGAAAGATACGTTGCAAAAAGAATTGGCCAGAATTGCCAACGACATCGTCAAACCAGGTAAAGGGATTTTGGCAGCCGATGAATCTGTTGGGACTATGGGCAAGCGATTAAAAGACATCGGACTCGAGAATACCGAAGACAACCGTCGCAAATACCGCCAACTTTTGTTTACAGCAGACAAAAAAATAGGAGAAAACATATCTGGGGTCATTTTATTCCATGAGACGCTTTACCAGAAAGCTGATAGCGGTACACCTTTTGTGAAACTAATTGAAGAGCGAGGCATCATTCCTGGAATTAAAGTTGACATGGGGGTGGTTCCCCTGATGGGAACAGAGGGTGAGACTACAACGCAAGGTTTAGATGATTTAGGAAAACGGTGTGCCCAATACAAGAAAGACGGTTGTCACTTTGCAAAATGGCGTTGTGTCCTGAAGATTGATAAAAACACTCCGTCATATCAAGCATTAGTGGAAAATGCTAATGTCCTAGCCCGTTACGCTTCTATTTGTCAAATGAATGCCATCGTTCCAATTGTTGAACCGGAAGTCCTTCCTGATGGTAATCATGATTTAGTGCGTGCACAGAAAGTCACGGAAACGGTCTTGGCTTGTGTTTACAAGGCACTTTCTGATCATCACGTCTTTCTCGAAGGCACGCTACTTAAACCCAACATGGTAATTGGTGGTATGCAATACAAATGCAAGTTTAATCCTGAAGACATCGGAAATGCAACAGTCATAGCACTTCAACGCACTGTTCCTGCTGCTGTTCCCGGCATCGTCTTTCTCTCTGGAGGACAATCAGAAGAAGAAGCGACGGTAAATTTGAATGCCATCAATAGAAATAGTTGCAAGAAACCTTGGGCGCTTACGTTTAGCTACGGGCGTGCTCTTCAGGCTTCTGTTCTGAAGAGATGGGGTGGAAAAGACCAAAATATTAAAGCAGCTCAAGAAGAGTTAATCAAGCGTGCTAAGGCAAATGGTGATGCATCTTTAGGCAAATATGTACCTGGCAGCACTAAAGGCGCAGCTGGTCAAGAAGGCCTCTTCATCAAAGATCACAAGTATTAAAATAAAAATGTTTCAAGTTTCAAATTAAAAATAAAACAATCTGTTATTAATTATAGTTACTTTCTTAACTCCAAAAAAGTTATTGCAAAACCTGTGTTGTGGTAACCCTGTTTTCACATTAGCTGTTCATTTCAAATTACTAAAACCATTTGGAAAGGTGACTTGCCTGCCTGTGGGTCCTCATACCAAATACCATCCAAATTGGTTCGTGTTCTTTTGTCATTAGAAAAAAAAATTTTTTGAAGCAGAATACTGGCTTAACGAAGCACTTTTGGATATAGATTTATTAGATTCAATCGTATTAGTTTGAGCCCAGGAATCTATGTTAAGCGATGTCCACGTAATTTAGCGACATCTGTACATATTTCAGAATTATGTGGTACAAAACATTTAGCGCTGCTAGTTACAAAATTAAATCTGCATTGACAATACCAATCAATCAGTGTTTCTTCGTGTATTCAACAATTGTTTTGAGTTGAATCAAAAGAGATGTCAAAACATTAAATACTCTTGTTAGCAATAGATTATCAGATATACAGGCCAAATCAAACATTCTTGTACATTGCTTCAGCTGAAAACCCTGCCAACAACAATCACGGGGACTTAGTCCAAAAATTAATTACATCAACCAGTTTATGGTGGGATGGGCCTTCATAGTTATCTACTAAGCAACATTGCTGGGCTAATAGTGAAGACTATCCTCCAAATTTACCTAATGTCAAAGTAACTGTCATGGTTACAAACAAGTTCGTCAAAATGATCGAATTTAATAAATATTCAGATTTTTAGTATTATAAATTGGAGAAAATTTTTGCTTAGTGTCTCCATTTTCTGTAACTGTAAGCAACAGGACAAAAGGCCTCAAACGTTTGTTTAGTTCGATTTGCACAGCAAGAATCATTTCCGGAAAAAATGCAAGTTTTGTCAAACGGAAAATCGCTTAACACCAAAAGTAGAATTTTGAAATTATCCCCCTTTATGATGACACCATTAGAGTTTCTCGTAATTTTTCACACAAAATTCAAATGCAATTTTCTATTATTGAAATGAAATTTCCATTAAAATCAAACATTGAAATAACCTTTTTAAAACCGACTCTTCTGTCAATCATTCAAATCTTAAAAGAAAAGTATTTTTCAAACAGCTTTTTCATTTTTTCAAAGTTAAAATACGATTGTTTTTAGACGTTATTGGAAATTTTTATTGGAAAATTTTCTTAAAACATTTTTATATACAAAACTAAATTTCGATTGCCTTTTGTTTTTTTTAATTGTCAGCTTAATTGACCGATTAAAAATTAATTAACTGATTTCGTTTTTTATAAAAAAAAAGTAAAACTTGATTGACTTTTAAAATTAAAATGCGATCGTCTTTTCTTTTTTTTTATTGAAATATTAATTTAAGAAAATTTTTAAAACCGTTTGTTGTATTTTGAAGGAGTCCAAAATTAAAATGCGATCGTCTTTTTTTTTAATTGTTAGTCGCTGTTGAAAACTTGATTGTTTTTTGTTTTCTTAACAGTTGTTGTTCTTTAATTTTTGCCTAAAGCAGATTTTCATTTTTTTACACAAAATTAAAACGCGATTGTTTTGTTTTTTGCTTTTTTTTAACCGTCAGTTGTTGAAGGTTTTATTAAAAGAATGTTTTTAAAACCATCCTTCATTTTTTGCAAAATAATCTTTTATTTTGTTTTTTATTCTGTATTCAGTATTTTTACACAATATTGAAGTGCTAATGTCTTTTGTTTCTTATACAAAATTAAATTTCGATTGTCTTTTGTTTTTTTTTTTACTGTTAGCTGTTTTGATTAAAAACCGCCGTTCGTTTTTTATAAAAGAAAAGTAAAATTTGATTGTCTTTTAAAATTAAAATGCGATCGTCTTTTCTTTTTTTTTATTGAAATATTAATTTAAGAAAATTTTTAAAACCGTTTGTTGTATTTTGAAGGAGTCCAAAATTAAAATGCGATCGTCTTTTTTTTAATTGTTAGTCGCTGTTGAAATCTTGATTGTTTTTTGTTTTCTTAACAGTTGTTGTTCTTTAATTTTTGTCTAAAGCAGATTTTCATTTTTTTTACACAAAATTAAAACGCAATTGTTTTGTTTTTTACTTTTTTTAACCGTCAGTTATTGAAAGTTTTATTAAAAGAATGTTTTTAAAACCATCCTTCATTTTCTTGCAAAATAATCTTTTACTTTGTTTTTTATTCTGTATTCAGTATTTTTACACAAAATTAAAGTGCTAACGTCTTTTGTTTCTTCTTTAACTGTCAGTTGTTGAAGTCTTCATTAAAAAATTACAGCAGAATAATGCAAGAATTCTTGCACCAACTGATCTCAAGCGCATAATAGAAATTACATCTTGCTGCAATACAAATTGCATTTTGTAAAGCAGCCTTTAGCAAACATGTTACCTAGTTTTTAAAAGCAATTATTATGCATGATGTAAAGCAGCCTTTAGCAAACATGTTGCCAAGTTTTTAAATACAATTATTATGTATTTCATAACATTTTTCAATCTTACTCAAACCAAGTAATTAAAATACAGAAAAAGAATTTTTTCATTTGCTGCTTCTAATTATTTTGATTAAAAGTTGCCAAAGTAACTTAAAAATAAATGTAGAAAACATATTTAATTGATTATTAAAAATGTAGATACATTTTTTGAAAGGGGAGAGAGTCTTCTATGATGTCATTATTTTGTTTACTGCATAAGAACTTAGCAACTTTTATTTTTACTATTAAATGTTACACCATTTTTGTAAGTGAATTCATTAAATTTTAAGTAAATAAATAATAAAAATACCAAATCATCTTAAACCTAAAACAGCATTTCATTTTTTTTGTTGTACAAAAAAAACAAAAATTTCCAAAACACAGTTGCAACTTATTTCAAAATATGTCTCATTATCAGTTAAAAACAAAAATAAAATAAATGAAATAAATGCATAAAATTTCTTATCTCTAGATTTGATGGAGGCCTAATTTTAAGCAATTTTGACTTACCCAAACATAGCACTAATCCATCTCGTCGTGTCTGTTGTAAACCTCGTACTCAATTTCTGTAAAATGTGCTTGTCTAAGCTGCCACAATAGGCAGTCAAGCTATGAGCAGTTATAACCAACTTAGAGACGCTGTCCAAGGGAGAAAACACTGTGGGTTCACCGTCTTCATCTGTGGCTATCAACGTCTGAATCGTCTGTATAATATCATCGCTCCTCTTCTGATCCAAGCCGAGAAAGACAGTAGGTTGAGTGAAAGCAGAGTCAGATAGATTAACCCCTTCGGCCACCTGTTCTAAACGACTGACGATCTGTGAGGCCTCTATTGCTATTTCCCCCAATTGGGGCTGCGAAAATAAACTCTACTAAATGCATTTAACAAAAAAAGGCCGACTTACGTTCTTGGGGGCGTTAGAAGTCACGTTATTTCTCGTGAGCTCCATACTGACACTTTTCTCCAATTTTCCGGCGTTTTTATCAGTTTTATCTTTCACTGGAGTCGCCATCGTGGCACACGATTTTCTGTTTCAATGCACGACTTGCGTTTGCTGTCACATCAAGAGAATACTGACGGCACTATTTTTTTTTTAATTGCTGCGGTTAAAACAAAAAAGCAGACGCAATTTTAAATTTACATTAAAGCAATTATAAAAAATACACGATTATGTTTTTATTATAAGGAAACTGAACCAATAACAAACTATGTGAACTGTAAACGTATGTTACGTATGACGAGTTATATTTCACAAGTAGTTAGACAGTATGGCATACAGACCTGTTAATATGGTTGCCTATCAATTTCTAAATGTTTATAAAATGTCTATATTTGATTAATATGAAACTTTAACGCTTAATTCAATTAAATTTTAGCTCATAAGCGACACTAAAGAAAAAGAACTCAAACACTTAACTTAAAACTGTTTCGTTAAACGAAAGCAAGATTCTACAATTTAAGCTTTCTGTCTATTTTGTAAAAGTATAACATAAAAATTAGCTTAATTAAACTAGTGATTTAACATATTAGCTTAATTAAACTAGTGATTTAACATTTGAGTTAAGAAAGATTAAGTGCTAAGTCGATGTATAAATAAAACTCAAATGTCAAATGGACAGCAAAATCAGTACAGGGTGATCGAAATTGATTGTCCTGATCCTACATTACCTTCCGTAAGCTTAATATCAATATTTACATCTATCACTTGAGGGTTAGAGCGAGAAGCAGTGACGTGCATAGAACATTCATGAAATATACATCTAAACCTAACTTAATTAATAAAAAACATAATTATTGTTTGTCATTACAACGAAATAAACCTTTTTTGATGAATGAACGCAATGAACTGTGAACATAATCTTGGGATATTTAGTAACTTCCCCAGATCTCCCTATGTTACTAACTTCATTTTAATAATTGGATGTAAATATCGATGTGAAGCTTGTGGAAAGCAGTGCAGGATCAGGACAATCAATTTCGATCTCTCTGTATTTAACTAAAGATAAAAACCAGAATTTAATTTAGAGCACAAATTTTCACAGTATATTTTCCAGTTAACATTATCTAATGTGATTCTATAATTTCTTTGTCGGATAAGGTTTGATCATTTCCATTTAAATTTGTAATTTTAATTGGTTTTTGTGTATTATGGAACGTAATACTATGTGTTTTATTTAAATTCAATAACAGGTCATTGGCCATACACCAATTTGATACTGTTTGAATTGTTGGATAATGTATCCTGAAATTTGTCTGAGACAATTAATGATATGCCATCTGCTTAGATGATTAAGTTAATATCAAAATTTAAAGTGTTGGAGGTGTGAACTATGTCGTTGATATACAGTATGAAAAGAATTGGGCCCAGTACAGACCCTTGTGGAACCCCTGTATTTACTTTTTCTGCTGATGTGTTTGTGATGTCAATTGTGACCTCGTTATTGTAATTGATAGAAACATATTGTAGCCTATTAGTTAAGAATGATTGAATCCAATTTGAGGAATGTCCACGAAAGCCATATTTTTGATGTTTTTCTATGAGTATGGTATGGTTAACAGAATCGAATGCCCTACGGAGATCACAAAAGATACCAACAGGGCACTCTCCTGCCTCTATAATCTATGATATTATCGTGAAGGGCATGTAGTGCTGTTTCAGTGAATCTTCCATTAGTAAAACCATGCTGGAACTTACGAGACAATTTGATATTTATCGAGGAACTGTTCAGCTCTTTTTAGGAATGCATATTCGAAGATTTTTGAGAAAACGGAAGTGATTGCTATGGGTCAGTAGCTCTGGGTTTCGTGGGGGACCTTTTTTTGAAAACGGTGATTAGCTTGGCTTGTTTAAGATACATTGGAAAGGTGCCACTTGTAAATGATAAATTCATTAGGTGGGTTAAAGGATGTGTGATAGCCGAGGCAATTTTTTTTATTAAAAAGTATGGAATTTCGTCGAGACCAACAGTCCATTTACTTTTTAATTTATGTTCTATAATATATAAGAATTCCGGTTCATTGACTGGTGTTAAGAAAAAAGTTGTATTATGGTTGGAGATGTTAAAAGAACAGTGAAAAAGCAATGAAAATACCGCACAATACAGTAGATTGATAAATTAAAAAAAAAGCAGTTTGGAGGAAAAGGTGACACAACGAAGAAAAAAAAATGAATAAATTAAAACCACGACCTACTAGATTTCACGAGACAGAGCTCTTAACCGGCCTGGACGATATTGCATTTATACAAATTCTCCTCACCGTGGCGCTAGTAAATAAAAACAAAAGACAACGATTTTACAGCACATTTAAGAGACTAGAAAGTTTTAAAAAAGGACGATTGTACGAAATGTTATACAATTTTTCATACTATTTTGATTTTGCGAAAAAATACCAGAAAATCCCGTTTTTCTTAAGTAACAAAAATGTGACTCTCTCTGTATAGTCTTGAAGTGAACTTCCGCCGCTGCCATAGTTACCATATTAAACATTACATTTGAATTGTAATTTTGTACATTTCATGTCAATTTGAAAAATAGATCATAAGTATACTGCATTCTTATCACCTCAAAATGCTTTACTATACAAGATTTCGCGGTAGTTTAAGGCGATTACTCTAATGCGTCTTCTTCTTCGGCACAAGAAAATGGCTCTGAACCAGTGTTACCAACGTGCAGAAAATAAGTTGCCAAAAAATTCCTTTTCAAAATAGAAAATTCCCCAATTTGTTGCTAAATTCGTGTATAAATGAAAAAGAAATCTAGAAAATCATTAAAAATAAAGTTAAACAAAACAAAAATCGGTCGTTATGTACTGCTGTATGTAAGTATCGATCAATAACCATTATTATTTTTATTATTAGCATTGCAGCGCAATGCAGTTGATTAAAATTAAAAAAAGGAAACCATTTGAAAAGAATGATGACAAAGCAGAGATAACGAAATAATAAAAATTCAAACTAATAATAATAATCAAAACAAAAGAAAATTATTATTTTATAGTACAATTCAGCTGATTAGTAATAAATTTATAAAAGGCAATTTCAATGATGACAAATCAAAGAAAACAAAATAATAAAATTTAAAAAAATACCTAATGAAAACAAAAGACAAACCATTTTACAACACGATTTAATAGGTTAATAATTTTTTATGTATTATAACGTGTAAGGTTCTTGATAATTTCCAAAAATCCGTTTTTAAAATAATTGGTAAATTCATTGGTAACTAAAACCTTTAACTACTAGGTTTCTCCACCGTCAAACAAAACTGCTCGTCACGAGAGATCATTTTCTTTTGCCATTTAATACTCTTCCCAATGAGCTTAAAGGCAAAAACATTAGTGCTTTCAAAAAATGCTAAAGTCCTTCTTTTTCTCAAACAATTTTAGTCTCTGTCAATTTTTCGTGAATTTAAAACTACTTAAATATCAATGACTTCTCTCCTAAATTTTGGTTAATAATTTTTCTGTTCTTTTTTCATTCCTCTTCCCTATGGGTGCACGATTTCCATTTCCGATCCATTTATATATTTAATTTCATTTACTTTTTTCTTTTTATCAAGGTTAAGTTTGAAAGCAGACGAGTATTTCCCAAGTCTGAACTTCGCCTTGCGTTTGCATAGGATTAGAATTTTTTTTTTATAAACGTTATTTCTTTTCTTGTTTACATTTTTTTCTTTTGTTTTGGGCAATAAAGACATTTATTATTATTAAAAATGTTAGTTTTTCTGTTCAAATTGAAGGCTTGTGTAAAACCGGCTGTCAAACAGCCAATAACTTTGCTTGTTTTTGGCGGGCAAAATTCAAATTTCTCCTCCTAGTTTAAAACTAGACTACAGGCATTAGCTGTTTTCGTTTCAACGAGTAGAGTAGCTCTGTACAAAAGAGCGTTCTTTTCATACTACCACATGATCAAATGGATTTTGATCAGTTCAGGATCACTTCAAGTTCAAATCAGATGCGAATCACTTATGAAACGAAAACGTCTATTAGCAAGCATTTTCTTAGCGCCATTTAGTTTCATTTAAATAAATCACCGCCAGAACGACGCCATATTTGTATTAAACCTGGTGTGCTGGCGTCAGTGTTGCTAATTCGTTGGAATTCTCCCTATTCGTGGGAATTTCTATGCCTTAAAATTACAATTTTTGAGAAAAAGGGAAGGTTACTTAAATTTTAAGGCAAACTTTGACAAAAATGCATATAAATAAAATAGCTTAAAATTGCAATTTGAGGGAAATAGGAATTTTTGTCCAAATGTTAGGGAAAAACGACTGCCAATAGTTGGCAACACTGGTTGGATACTTAACCTCAAACGTGACGACACAAGCTGTCTCTACTAATAGTTGTTCTACTAGTAGCATTGCTTTCACAAACTAGAACAGTTCTGAATAGTTCAAGTGCGTCAAGCCCTTATTCCATTCACTAATGTAGGTAGAAATGCAGAACAGTTCATACGAGATTCCTCTCACCTCTAGTGCCCCATCCTATGAGATGGTGCTTCACGCCTTGTTGATGTGATTTGAATTTTGTGTTCCATTCAGAACACTTCTGAACAGCACAGAACAGCTCAAAAGTGCATGCACACAGATTTTGAAGCTCTTAAAAGGAATGTTAGATCAAAATATATATGTACATGCA
Organism: Serrognathus titanus; assembly: GCA_039766575.1. Taxonomy (NCBI): domain Eukaryota; kingdom Metazoa; phylum Arthropoda; class Insecta; order Coleoptera; family Lucanidae; genus Serrognathus; species Serrognathus titanus. The sequence goes on from CM077914.1 coordinate 12,652,858, forward strand.
GATATTAGGTAACTTAACAAAAAAAGCATGGCCCTCTAAAGTATCCTGAAAGGATTACGCAAAGGGATTATGTCACATAATATAAATGTTCAAGGTGTTCAATCACGAATTATTTCCCTCGATGCGTAAACGGCAATTCAGAACGCGCTGGTTGACGTCGATCTCACATCGTTACTAATAATTAATTTTAAATTAATAATTACCAGCAAGTCATGAAACTAATTTTATTTACACAAATATTTACAAGGTAGTTACAGGAGCACACTGATTAATTTAGGTAAAGCTCGATTGTAAAATGTGACCGAAGCGTGCTGTGTGAACTGTTCAGTTTTACCTGCATTTTTCTCAGGTAAAAATATTACTGCTCATGCGTTAGCTTCAGGCGGCGTCATTATAGCGTTAGCATGAACAGTTTTAAGAAAATATCGGCAGCCTTAGGTACTCGGATACGAAGCCGCGCCCCGGTTCGAGAAATACTTTTTTGTCTTTAGAGACGAGCACGGTTTCAAAATTAAACACTGGTAAACTGAAATGATCACTAATGGCTGCCCACATGTAGAAAACTTTAAAACTGCAGACGGTTTCAAGACATTCAGAATAATCCATGCAGTTTTTGTGATCTGTTCATCTCCGGAAGCAAGAAAAACAAAGGTTAAGACGCACTCGGTTACGCTAAGTAACGGCAAAACTAGTTTTTTTTTCCTAATTAGAAATTACGTGTAGAGGTTAAAGTCTAAGTAGGTTATAAACAGTGGATCTATATTTTCCGTTGAGTATCTCAATCACGGGATTTTCTAATAATATTCAGCACAAATTCATCCAAACAATGAATTTCGTTTCGTTTTAAACATGTAAATAGTACAAACAAAAAAAAAGACGACCGTTAGTTGGCATCACCTGTGGCCATTTTGTTGGCACGTGCCTGACTGCTCAGTGGCGTAACATAACGAGGGTCAAAATAAAAATACTATCACGTGTTTAATACCCAACGCAACAATTATTTCGTTGTTCATCCAACAGATTTATTTATTAATTTTTTTTGTCCCTATAAAACATTAACTCTTTACGATATTTTCAAAATTGTATAAAACATGGCGAATAATTTTTTCAAGAAGGCTGTTAACACAGTAATTTTTAAATTTTTTTTATCAACTCTTGCCATGACATCTGGATGGCATGTCTAAGCTTAAGTGAAAAGTACGTCATTGCACTGTTTTACACTATAGCTAAGACGTGCCGTCCAAATTCCATGGCAAGAATTGATAAAAATTTCTAAAAATTATTTGGTATTAGCTTCCACTTTTGTTAATGATTTAATAAATGTATGTTCCATTGAATAAGTTAGAAATTATAAGAATATGAACGTTTTCTTTCTCTTTAGGTGAAAAACTACTTTTGTCATGTTTGCAAGAGACTGGGCCCATACCTACACGCCTGCTTACAATGCGTCTTCTTCGGATGCCACAAGCACATTCGAGAGCACACGAAAAGTCAAAAGCACTGCTTCTCCATGGATCTCATTTACGGACAGCTGCACTGTTCTTACTGTAATGACTATATTTACGATCTAGAGATTGATCAAGTCGCCATGGATAATAAGCTAACAGCTGGAAAATGCAGGAAACGGTATCGATTATTTTGCAGAAAATTCTAATGTTTAAATGTAAAAAGTATAACAGCGAGAATTTTATTCCAAAAGTTGGTTTAAATTTTTTTCTTTTTAGATGAAAAATTTTCGGTACAAAATAGTTAGTGTCATGCATTCAAAAACTCCCACATTTGGAGTTGGGGCGTTGGTTTCTTAACGTATGTCGATGATGTAGTCGGAATCAACTGAACTCACTTTAGCTGCGGTAATTGAACGGTCAAACTGATCAGACTAAACCACGTGTTTAATTTTTTCAATCGCTGATTAGTCGGGTGCTTTGGTCTGAACGTTGACTTGACGATTTTGTGCTGTACAGTTTAACTGTTCACTTAACTCGGCCTTTATTTGACGCTTTAATAACGGGTGTTTTTTTTTAATTTGACGTCAAAGTTGGCCGTGACAAGGTGTTTATTGTGAACGTACCACAATTTTGATTATTTGTTGTCAATCTTATTTTCTTATCGTCTTTCGTTAGTTACAACAGATCTCATTCTTATGATCTTTCTTTGTTTATTGCAACAGATCGCATTCTTGTGTTGTCCTGTCGTACTGTTGGGTTCGAAACGTCAAAAACAAGGTTAGCTACGGCAAGTTCGAATATCAACTGTCATGATGATGATGGTTCCATGGCCAACTTCGACGTCATATTTAAGAAAACATTATATAAAAAGTCAAAAAGACACAAGATGTTTCTTGCTAGCTAATGCCATGGCCAACTCCAAACGTGGGAGTTCTTGAACGCATAATATGTTTTTTTTTATCGAAAAAATGATTGTCACTGCACATGAATTAAAAAGTGTCCAAAAAGTAAACATTATAGTTTGTTTTCGTAAAAGATCACAGACAAGACAATCAAGTTAAATGAGTTCAACTTATTTGTCTTAGTAACAATTGTTCGAAAACAATTGTAGTCAAGTTGGCTTTTGTTTCAAGTAATGTCTAAAAGTTTATGTTATTATATGTATGCCTTCCTTTTTAATAATTAACGATGTTTGTCCAAGTTTGTCTTGAAAACCTCAAAATCAGGTTTTGACGTGTGTGAAATGAAGCTACGACGTGCGTGAAATATTTTTAGCATCATTTTGACTGCAAATATTTTTGAGTATTCGTTATATTTCTCAAGAAATACTTAAGAACAAAAACTTAACAGCATTTTCTCACATATTCTCTTATTTTCTTAAAAAAAATGCTTGTAAAATGTTTAATTTTTGTGTGACTTTTAGCTTTTCAAGATACTTTAGACTTTTAAGTGCACTTTCGCAAAGGTTTTTATTAAAATTAAGTTCAACTTAACTTGACATTATTTAGATACGTGAAAAGCTTTTCTTAGTCATAAATAATAACGATTTTCTTTATATTTTATTTTGAAATGCTTTCCTGTCCATTGAAAATTATCAAAAAATATATAATTATAAATGATTAGACTGTTGTAAAAATTAAAAAGTCGACGTTTCGCTGTACGTTCCTGAGGATCATTTATGATGAAATATTTTATATTTATTTTTGAAGGTTGTTTAGTTGGACAACATGGGAACCGATAGGTGAAGAGCGAGAATTGTTGAAGTACAACCCGAAGAGGATCTGCATTACACCAGAGTCAACGATTGGTCTCAGGGGTTTATTAAATTTAGGTTCTACTTGCTTCATGAACTGCATTGTGCAAGCACTGATGCACACACCATTACTGCGTGATTATTTTCTCAGCGAGAGGCACAAATGCAAAGCGAGTCCTGGCACGTGCCTTGTATGCGAACTCTCGAAACTATTTCAGGTCTGTAAAGTAAACAATATTTTTGAAGTCTGTAAATAATTTGCCAAAAAACAACTTTTCGTTATCTCTGAGTCAGTTTATGAATTAAAAATAAGATGCAGCATGGTCAGAGATACATAGATAATTATGTTTCTCTCTTTCCTGAAATTTATTAAAATTATATAAATAAGAACTTATTTCTTAAAATCATTTTTTAAGTTACAAGACAATTATTTATGAGAAATAATAAGTTTTTACTCAAGTTGACCTTTGTCCTCAAAGCACTGGAATTAAAACAATAGAGTTTCATAATTGGCTAATGTATCTTGTCGTTAAGAAAAAAAGAACTATAATTTTAAAAAACTTAAACATAGAAAACTTGTATTCATAGGAATTCTATAGAGGTGCAAGAGTACCACTAGCATTACATGAATTACTACATTTAATATGGACACATGCGAGACACTTAGCTGGATATGAGCAGCAAGATGCTCATGAATTTTTCATAGCAACTCTAGATGTGTTACATCGACACTGCTCTGATGCTATGTCCCCAACACACAAAGTGTCCGACAGTATTAGTGGATGTTCCTGTATAATTGATCAAATATTCACTGGTGGGTTACAGAGCGACGTTGTGTGTCAAAACTGCAAGTAAGCAATTATAATTTTTGTTTACTTTGTATCAAGAGAGATGCATAACACTGAAAATTATAGTTCTAACTTGAGCATTTTAGAATTATAGAATTATGCACTTCGAAACTTGTAAGCTTTAATCTGATTTATTTTAGTGGTGTCTCGACGACGATTGATCCGATTTGGGATTTTTCGTTGGATCTAGGGCCTGTGACGCTAGGTGGAAGACCTCCGTCTTCACTAATAGACTGTTTAGAAAGGTTCACCCGAGCCGAGCATCTAGGGTCAAATGCAAAAATTATGTGTTCAAACTGCCAGTCCTATCAAGAATCTACGAAACAATTAACTATGAAGACTCTCCCTATAGTTGTGACTTTTCACCTAAAAAGATTTCAACATTCCAAGGAAGTAAGTCAGAATATTTAACTTTAAACAATTAGTGTTGATGTTTCTTTTTTTTTGTAGATAGAGAAGAAGATTTCGACGTTGATTTCTTTTCCAGAAATGTTGGATATGACACCGTTTATGAGTCGACCTAAAACTGCATTTTGTTATCCAATTCCTTCTGATAATAGATACTCACTTTTCGCCGTTATAAATCATCTAGGGAATTCAATCAACGCAGGACATTACACAGCCTTTGTGAGACAGCAAAGGGAGTACTGGTATAAATGCGACGACCACGTCATTACTAGAGCCAATCTTAAAGAAGTACTTGATTCTGAAGGGTAATATTTATCCATAACTGTTACAATTGATTTTATGAGATAAATCTATTTCAGGTACTTGTTATTTTATCATAAACACATTCTGGGGTACGAATGATAAATTGTTTTAAAACAATAGATTTTGCATATCGTGGAAAATGTATTAATTCATTTATTAATACATACATTCATGCAGTGCACTTTAAATTTATTTTGAAATCATGAACGCCATGTAATTCTATTGTATAATTAAGAAATTTAATTCATTTTGATTTTTCTTTGTGTGTAATGGAAGGAAAATCTGAAATCTAGTTATTACTTGGAAAAATTTGAAATATAAATCTCTATAAAAAGTATATAAACTTATGGATGCTAAACGTTCATTGTTTAATGTCACAATTTATATTAAAAAATACTAAATTATATCTGAATGAGTTTCTTATTAAAATTGAGCTCTCAGTCATCAGGACATCAAAATTTAATGGTGCACTGATCATGATGGTTACTATAAAAAAGTAACTAATATAATCACGATGAAAATAATACATATATCTTGTTATGTTCCATAGGTTTGTATGCTATAATTAAGTTCAATGATGTGTCTTGTGATTTTATTTAAACTCTTTTAATGTTTTATTGTGATTGTAAATTAGCTCAATTTTTTTATGTAAAATTTAATAAACTTTTTAAATAAATTTTGTAGATGTCATTTTATTATACTTTTCATATTTCATTAATTCAAATATTTATGTCATATGTGTGGTTCTTAAAATTCTTAGGTTTCTAGAACGAAAATTGAGGTATTGAATATTTAATGAAAGCAAAATAAATTTTTCCAAGCTCAATAAAATTATAATAAAAGAAAGTAAGTCTACCCCCAGAGCATATTTATTATTACAAAATATACAGAGTGTCCTGGCTCATCTGATCGATAGGAAATTAATAAGGGATTTCAAATATTGCTGATTTTTACCGGCTTTTAATTGGATACCTCAGGTTTACCTCTTTTTTTTTGTAGTTTTTATTACAATTTTTAATTATTTACATTTTTATGTTCCTAAGTTCTGAATTAATAACAACAATGTAGGTGATTAAGTTAACAAAATATATACATAATAAGAAAACATGATAGGATCAAGAACCCAAGGTATTCAAGTGGAAGCTGGGAGCCCATACAAGTTAGCTGATTTAAATCAAATATTAAAAACTGTATTAAAGTAAAACTATATTATCTTTAATTATTGAAATAATTGAGGCATAATTTCAAACATTAAGTTGCATTCATTCGAGAACTAACAGAAGCAGTGTGTTTATTTTTTTTAACAGCCTCAAACTTTAATTCTGATAGAAAGTTGTTAAATTAGTTATTATTTTATTACATAATGCGGCTGAGGCTGACATACTAAATGTTCTTTTTTCTTTGGCGTCCATAGGAAAACACATAATAAAATGTAGTTGTAGAAATGTATTTATATGTCGTTATGAATCAAAATAGGTTGAAATAAAATAATTTTATCTGTCGCAGTCGCATAACTGATATTTCAAGAAACAAAACAAAGCAGCTCCAGTAAAAATTTTAAAGTTGGAATATCCTATAACAAATGATTTTCAAATTTTTTGTATACCTATCTAATAAGTTCATTAAGCGAATGCCAAAAAATGTACAATCTGGTGTCATAGTTTTTACGACATTTTTTTTCACAAACTTCTGATGATTATTAACTTTGCTACACTTGTTATCTTTTATTTATTATTGTATTTATTTTTGCAATAGACACTTGTTAATTTTTATTGCTTAGCCGAACTCTTTTTTGTTGACAGGCAATTGTTATTTTTCTAAGGGCTCTATAGCATCTGTTATTTTTATTAGCTGTGATGTGACATTCATTTTTAATGTTGGCTACAGTTTCTATTTGATCGACAGGCAATTGTTACTTTCAGTTTTTATTTATTAACTTGGCTATACTTTTAATTTTTTATTTTATTTGTTTTTTCCACAGGCCCTTGTTACTTTTTATTGGTTTAGCTGGACTTTTCTTGTAGACAGGCAATTGTCATTTTTCTAAGGGCTCTATTGCATTTAGCTGTGATATAATTTTAATATCAGTTTTTATTTGGTCGACAGGCAATTGTTACTTTAGGCCTTTATTATTTATTAACTTGGCTATACGTTTTATTTTATATTTTATTTGTTTTTTCAACAGACACTATTTACTTTTTATTGGTTTAGACTTTTCTTGTTGACAGGCAACTGTTATTTTTCTATTGGCTCTATTGTATCTGTTATATTTATTAGCTGTGATGTAATTTTCATTTTTAATGTCTACTACAGTTTTTATTCAGTCGACAAGCAATTGTTACTTTCGGCTTTTATTATGTATTAACTTGGCTATACTTTTTTTTATTTTATTTATTTTTTTAATAGACACTAGTTACTTTTTATTGGTTTAGCTGGAATTTTCTTGTTGACAGGCAATTGCTCTATTACATCTGTTATTTTTATTAGGTGTGATGTAATTTTCATTTTTAATGTCGGCTACAGTTTTTATTTGGTCGACAGGCAATTGTTAATTTTGGCTCTATTGCAATTGTTATTTTGTAATAAACAAATGACTCTGCTTAATATACCTTTCGGTAACAAACAATTTTAATTTTATTAATAAACTGTCAGTTTTTATTAACTTACAATTAGCTACACTTTTTAATTAATTAATTTTTTTTCTTACAGACTCTAGATACTTTTCATTGACTTAGTTGTAGTTTTTTTTTTATTAACAAGCAACTGTTATTTTCTATGGGCTCTATTGCAACTGTTGTTTTCTATGAGCTCTATTGCAACTGTTATTTTGTTAATAAACAATTGCCATTTTCATTATCTCTGATTTACGTAATTTTCATTTTTGATGTTTGCCACAGTCTTTATTTTGTTGATTGTTATTTTATTAATAGACAAGTGACACCGCTTAACAGTGGCGGATTTAGGATTTTTTCTAGGGGGGGGCGCAATATATCTTATTTAAGTCGTGTTGGTGCTAGTATCTAGTAGTAGTGAAATAGGCATTTAATTCTAGAATGTGGCTTACAAAACAAAATTCTTGTTACACTTTAGGCCGTAAAATCTGAAATTTATTCGAAATGAAAATAAATTAAAGTTTTTATTGTAATAATTAACACAATAACATATTTTACTTATATATTTTTTAATGTATGAAAAAACAGTAGAATAGTTTAACAAAAAACTAGAACTTTTATAAATTCACTGTGACACTAAACCATTAAACAACACAAAATAATCATTATAGAAGTAATAACTAAAGTGTGTGGCATTTAATTCGAGATGGCAAAATATAAAAGAACTAAAAAAACGGCTAAATAAAATTTTGAAAAATCGCTCGGCTGTGCGATACACAATTATTTAGATAAGGGGAGGCTATTAAAAATAAAATCAGTCTTCAGCATATTTAGTTTGTCATTTGCTTACCGACTCATGTCAAATCTGTTAATCGTTTAAACGCTCTCGAGCACTGTCAGCAAGTAATTCCGCGGTCGTTGTCATATTTTAACAAATCCTTATATATGCAATTAGAAAATTTAGGAAATTTTTTCTACTGACGTTTCAATTTTGACATGGTTAATTGTATCAGTTAAGCTAAGATTCAGATTTTATTTTTCATGCCCTCCCCAATCTAAATAATTTTGGATCGCACGGTATAAAAGAACTAGCGACATTAATAAATCAACATTTTCAACATTCAGTTTAAATTTTATTTTAAAAATCAAGCCTTCTTCTTTTATTCGCAAATCGATTTATAATTTCATCTAGATATGTTTAAATTTATATTTCGATGAACATATAATAAAGCTAAACCAGTGGCTGTAGATAGTGAACGCTAAGCGCAGCATTGCCAAAGGGAGATTTACAACCTCCATCAGACGTTGAGTTTTGCTTAGGCCCCAGTTATTACTGTGAAGTTTTTTCAAAACAGAAACAAGAACCATAACTAAGTTTTTCTGCGCTGCAAGTTAACAGCTAAAGCAGAAATGGCTTCAAGTGTGATATATTCAATTTAACATTTTATTGGACTTTGTAATAGTTAGGTAAGAGATTTGATTGACGATTCAAATCGAAACCACTTAAAAATATTTAATTTTAAGAATCATTAAAAAAGTTTCTTAGTTCTAAGGGGGGGCGCGCGCCCCCCGCGCCCCCCCTCTAAATCCGCCACTGCCGCTTAATATGCCTTTTAACTAACAAACATTTTTTTTTGTTTTGTTAATAAACTGTTATTTTTTATTAACTTAACTACACTTTTTAATAAATTTTTTTTATTACATACTCTAGATACTTTTTATTGGCTTAGTTGCAGTTTTTTATTGACAGGCAACTGTTATTTTTCTATGGGCTCTATTGCAACTGTTATTTTTCTATGAGCTCTATTGCAACTGTTATTTTGTTAACAAACAATTGCTATTTTTATTAGCTCTGATTTACCTAATTTTCATTTTTGATGTCTGCCACAATCTTTATTTTGTTATTTTATTAATAGATAAGTGACACCGCTTAATGTGCCTTTTAGTTAACAAACATTTTGTTTTGTTAATAAACAGTTATTTTTTATTAACGTGCTTACACTTTTTATTTTGTGGATTGTTATTTTTCTGTTTGTTGTACTTTTGTCGTTAAGAGAGATCTTTTATATTTTTAATCGTTGGAATTCAATTTTGTTGGCACTTAGGCAATTCTTGTTTTATTGATTTTGCTGTTATTATTATTTTATCATCAGGCAATTATTATTTCCTACTACCTTAACTGTAGTTTTTTTTTGTTGATGGGCAAGTGTTATTTTTCTGTGGACTCTATTGTATATGTTATTAGCTCTGATGTAATATTAATTTTTTTCTTGATATTTCTTGGCTCTATTACAATTTTTTTTTGTTAACAGACAAGTGCCACCGCTTAGTATTTCTTTTAGTAACAAACAATTTTTATCTTGTTAATTAAACTGTTGTTACTAAAGTTAAGTTACATGCCTTCAAAAATTAACATGTAGGAAAAGCATTAAAATTTCGACATTTTCTTCTCAGCAATTGTTTTTGAGATTCTATAATTAACAAAACATTATTAATTAAAGTTGCTGAGATAAATATTCCAATTTGAAGAAAGTGGGACAACATTAGAAAACCCTGCCTTTTTTTCTTATTTTTATGCAAAGGTAGTCAGTATATAAATACACAAGATCTAGATCTTCACATTCCTTTTGCAATCTGATTACCCATTTTTGGGACAGCTATATAATTAATATTAATTAATTTGAAGCACACGTAATAAATTAATTTCGTGTTTTTATTTTGATGTTTTAGCTTGTAATTACTCATATTTTTGGTTTTACCAGAGTTTAAACACATTACGAGTTGCAATAAGTAAAAAGAAAATTGAGGTTAGGAGAGCCAAGAAAAATTTTGTTTTTTCCTAAATTATTTGTGACAGCTTATCATCCATTAGTACATTTCGCTTTCGTTTATGTTCACCCCAAAATTTTCCGTGCAGAATTCAACCCCAACAAAATGGAAATAACCCCTCCGAAACAAACGTAAACATAAATCATAGATTACATAAATAAACAACGCCTGTGTTTACAAACAAATCGATGCCGTTTGACACAATTGAAAAGTGAGGTTAGGACAATGGATACACTGACGTACGGAACTCAAAGGTATTTATTTCATGACGCTTTTTTTTTATCAGCGTAATCTACCCAGCGTTTGTGTGTGTTACGTTGATATTTTGTTCATAGGCTCGTCCACTTGGACTTGAAAGGTGCCCCGCCGAAAGTTTCTTTTTTGGAAAAGGTAAATAAGTAGGTCTATTAACCCAGTTTTTTTTTTGTTGATACAATACAAAAAAGAGATAAATTCGGTTATGTAATTATTACGTAAACATAAGCAAAAGAAGTTAGTAATTAGGTAAACCAAAATTTCTCTTTTAGTTTCTTCCATTCATCAAAGACATAGGGGCCACTGGTATTTTATTAGAATGGGAAGACACTTTTCCGTACACTCGGGATTTAATTCAAATTGGAGGCCTTTCAAACAGTGCTCAAGCCAGCGGAGCACCATACAGTATAGAAGAAGCAAAACACATTTTAGACATAGGTTAGTATCTAGAGCTTCAATTGGTAAAATGGGTAAAATAATAAATCATAACAGTTTAGTTATAATTTTGGTGATATTTCACTCGAAACTGAACAGTTTTCACATCATCTTTAGGAGCCTAATGCAAATTAAATTTAATGCGCTACCTGTCTTATACTTATGGTTCTGTATTTACAAACCACCGTGCCATGCTTTGGAACTGGGTATCCATGTAATGGCTGTAGATGCCACGCTATGCAAATGTAGCAATGGGAATGTGTTTTGTGTATCAGGCAAACACTCGGTAGCAGCTAGGGTGTATGAAAAAACTTGGATTTCATTAAATTTTGTTTGTTTCGGTTTGTTTGAAGATCTATCTTTTTATATTATCACTGAAAATACAGATTGACTTGTACTTTTCATTTGAATAGTAGTGATCGAGTTGTGTGGAACTACTATCCGGAGGCTGTTAATTTGCTCTGTCCAATTTTCACCCAATCTCTTTGCCACTGATTAATTCTTTATCATTGAAGTTGTCGTCTTGTCATCACGCCACGTTTTTATACGTTTGTTATCCTAGTATTGAGGCACATACTGTGCAATAGGTTTGTTCGTTCATATCATTCGACACAGTTTGTCATTTACACAAACTTTTAGATGTTTTAATTGTTCATTAGACGAGCGTGAAATAGTTGTAATAACATGTTATGACTCAATAAAGATATTATTATTATTATTATACAAAAACAAGTGAGTAGTGCTTGACTGAAAGCCAACAAGTATTCGTTCACATCCGTGAAGCGCTTTTAGTTCTAGCAATGTGTATGTGGACTTTGATAGATAGTAACTGCTGGGTAGATATGTATTGGTAATATTGGATTAGTATTTTGTTCTGGGCACAAAGTAAAGGGTACTTATTTCAAAAGTATTTAGGGTATCGGGTACCCTAAATACTCAAAAGTACCTGTACTTGACATCACTAATGTTACCAAAGCGCAAAAAGCAGAAGTCCCTCGAGAAGTCCAAAAATTTCTCTTTAATCCCTCAATTTGTTACTAGATTCAGGAATAAATTTTAAGAAAAACATAAAAAAATTCATTTAATTCATAAAGTTAAAGAAAATAATAATTAAAACAAAAGACAATCGATTTTACGACAAAATTTAATAGATTAATAATAATAAAAAAAAAAAAATGAAAACAGGAACCAAATGTAATAGAATTTTTAAAAAATGCCAAATAAATAAAATTTTGATTTTAATAAAAACAACACACGACCGATTTTACAGCATAATTCAATAAATTAATACATTTAAAAAAAAAACCGTTCGAAAAGGAAGCTAACGAAAGAAAGAAAACTGAATAGACCAAAAAAAAAAAAAAAACGCAAAAAATCGTTAAAAATACATATTTAAAAAAAACAAAACATAGTCAATTTTTACAATACAGTAAAGTAAGATTTATAATAAATTAAAGAAGAAACAATTTGAAAAGAACGATCAAACTAAAATAATAAAAATAATAATAAAAACAAAAGACTATTGATTTTACAGAACGATTCAGTAAATTAAAAATGAAAGAAAAATTGTTCAGGAGGAAAGGTGACAAAATAAAGAAAACAAATGAACAGATCAGAAAAAGAACGTAAAAAGTCATTAAAAATACATAAAGTTAAAAAAAAACAAAACACGGTCAATTTTTACAGTGCAGTTCAATTGATTTATAATAAATTAAAGAAAAAAACAATTTGAAAAGAATGATGACAAACCAAAGAAACCATTATAATAAAAATTAAAAAATTAAATTCAAAAAATAATAATAAAAATAAAAGATAATTGATTTTACAGAACGATTCAGTAAATTAATAAATGAAAGAAAAATTGTTCAGGAGGAAAGGTGACAAAACAAAGAAAACAAATGAATAGAACGTAAAAACTTATTAAAAATACATAAAGTTAAAAAAAAACAAAACACGGTCAATTTTTACAGTGCAGTTCAGTTGATTTACAATAAATTAAAAAAAAAACAATTTGAGAAGAATGATGACAAACCAAAGAAACCATAATAATAAAAATTTTAAAAAATCAAGTTTTCTTGCCAGATGAAAATTATGAAAATTAATTAAAATTATGAAATTCAAAAATAATAAAAACAAAAGAGAATCGATTTAACGACACAATTTAATAGAATTAATAATTAAAAAAAAATATTAATTTACTGAATTGTGCAGTAAAATGTTTTGTTATTATTCAAATTTTATTATTTCGTATTTTTTTGAAATTCTGTTATTTCTTTTGCTTGCAATGATGAGCAACAATCGATTTTACAGTACTATTCAGTAAGTTAATAAATTAAAGAAAAGCTATTCAGGACGAAAGGTGACAAAATAAAGAAAATAAATAAATAGATCAGTAAAAAGGCGAAAAAAATCATTAAAAATACATAAATAAAGAAAAACAAAAGACGGTCGACTTTTACAGTGCGATTTAGTTGATTAATAATATGTAAATTAAATTTGTTATTTAGTAAACAATTTAAAAAGAATGGTGACAAGTCATAGAATACAAAATAACATTTTAAAAAGTAATAATAAAAACATATGACGATCGATTTTACAGCACAACGTTTAAATCATTAAAAATACGTAAAGTTAAAAAACAAAATACGGTCAATTCTTACAGTGCTGTTTAGTTGATTTATAATAAATTAAAGAAAAACAATTTGAAAAGAATGGTGACAAGTCAAAGAAACCAATATAATAAAAATAAAAAAATTAAAATTAAATTCAAAAAATAATAATAAAAACAAAAGATAATCGATTTTGCAGAACGATTCAATAAATTAATAAATTAAAGAAAAATTGTACAGGAGGAAAGGTGACAAAACAAAGAAAACAAATGAATAGATCAGAAAAAGAACGTAAAAAGTCATTAAAAATATATAAAGTTAAAAAGAAAACAAAACACGGTCAATTTTTACAGTGCAGTTCAGTTGATTTATAATAAATTTAAAAAAAAGCAGTTTGAAAAGAATAATGACAAACCAAAGAAACTATAATAATAAAAATTTTAAAATTATGAAATTCAAAAATAATACAAACAAATGACAATCGATTTAACGACACAATTTAAGAGATTAATAATTTAAAAAAATATTAATTTACTGAATGAAAAATCCATTGTGTTTTGTTTTTATTGTTCTTTAAATTTTATTATTACTTTTGCTTGCAATGATGAGCAAGAATTAAAAAAAATACGAAATAATAAAATTAAAATAATAAAAAAAAAAACAAGAGACAATCAATTTTACAGCACAATTCAGTAAATTAATAATTTAAAGAAAAAGTGTTAAGGTCGAAAGGTGACAAAACAAAGAAAACAAATGAATAAATCAGAAAAAAAGCCAAAATTCATTAAAAATACATAAATAAAGAAAAACAAAAGACGTTTACAGTGCGATTCGGTTGATTAATAAATATGTAAATTAAATTGATTATTTATTAAACAATTTAAAAAGAACGGTGACAAATCATAGGATACAAAATAATGAAAATTCAAAAAATTAATAATAATATTTTAATAAAAGTAATAATAAAAACAAATGACGATCGATTTTACAGCACAACTTAATAAATTCATATTTTTTTATAAAAGTGAAAAGAACGTTGAGAAAGCAAAGAAAAATTTCAAAAATAATAAGAACGAAAGACAATCGATTTTAGAGCACAATTCAGCAGATTCATAATTTAGAAAAAGAAGCAATTTGAAACAAGTAGTCGCAAAGCAAAGAATTATTTGCCTTCCACGTGGTCAACAGAAAAAAACTGCAATAGATGGCGCTGTTCAATGTCCCACTAAAATACAATTCATTTCACCCTATGCTAGTGAACCATTTTCGTAAAAACAAATGAAAAAGAAATTTTCGGCATGTTTTAACAAATCGCGTTATTGAATGTCTTACAACGCAAGTGATTTTTTTTTGTTATCATCAAGAAACGACTGTCACTTGAAATTTTGCTCATTAGATGGTCGTTTTTCAATATAAATGACTTTCTTTCTAAATAAAAGAACAACTTGAGCTCTCTAGGGACTTGAGCTGTCAGCTTCCAACCTCTTGTACAAAATAAAATTTATAAATCCCTTTTTAGAAAAGAAAAAACCCTTGATCCTTAATCATTGGTCAAAATCTCTTGTAAAGGGATTTATCCCTTAAGTTGGAAAAACTGTTTAGCTTATAAAAACAAAAATTAGCTATCTTCTTTTGTTTAATTTAAAAACAAAGTATCAAGGCTGACTTGATGAACATTTAATTTTAAAGATAGTCTTTTTTATACCATTTAGTTAATACTTTGGTCAAAATAATTCCATGAATTCTCTTGACGATATTTCATTGCAAGAACTGCACAAATTAAATTCGTTATTGTCCCTCATAATGCTGAAATTGTTTTTACTTGATTGTTAAAATGCAATCACTTGAAACTACTTTTTATAACAAATGAAGTACAATATTATATTTAACATAGTCGAATAATGTTCTTAAAATTTGCGATAAAACTGTGATTTTTGTTTGAGAAAATTAAAAGTTTTAAAAGAGAAAATTATTAGTAATATAGCATTATTAATGAAGCAGGTATTTGATGAAACGTTTTCAATAGAAACACTTTAGTTTTTTTTAATTTAATTTAACGTTTCTAGCTTCAGATTGTGGTTTGACCGTGATACCCTTAGTACAAACATTCGGGCATATGGAGTTTGTGTTGAAACATGACCAGTGGTTGAGTCTGCGTGAAGTTGAAACTTACCCCAGTTCCATGTGCCCAAGTAACAGCGGCACGATGCCCCTGATAAGGAGCTTGATAAAGCAAATAGTTGCTTTCCATACCAACATTCAGTATTTACATATTGGTGCAGATGAGGTAATTTTTTTTTCTATTAATTATATTTCATGTGATGAAATTTTGTTTGCTTATGGATTCATCAAAATTTGATTCCTTACAATGAATGGAAATGTATTACTTACGTGTAAAGAAATTAACCTACTTCACACTTTTGGCTTTGATTGTTTTTTTTTTAACTTGAAAATAGATAGATTAAAAAAAAACCTGTGTTATTTGAAAGACCAAGCCTTCAACATGAAACCAAATTTATTAAGATTTCCTTTTCTGCTGAAGCAGATAGAAAAACAACAATCAAAAGTGTCAACTGAGTCAATTTCTTTGCACGAAAGTGTGGATCAGACTCGAACAAAATGAAAACTTATTTAATATTAATTAAAGAGTAATTTTATTAAAAGTTTTCCATTATCTGTAAACTTAGTTCACTTAAAAACGATAATTGTAACAATCATAAAAACTTTTAGGTGTGGCATCTAGGCATATGTCCAGCATGTGCTAAACGAGTTCAAACGAGTAAGAATGGAAAAGCGGCCTTGTACTTAGATCACGTCACCGAAGTGGCGCAATACATAAAAGAAAGCTATCCGAGCATCAAGATAATTATATGGGATGACATGTTACGAAATATTGACGAAAACGTCCTGCAAGGTAACTACATAATTGAATCACATGTAGTCAATCACATGAATGAGGTGTTAATCATTCACTATTAGACTTGAATTGATACTGCAAATACCATTGATTGATTAACTTATAATGCCTTCATTCACATTTCTTACTTATAATTTACACTTACAATGATCCATGAAATGAAAAACAACTTCATTATTGATTTGTATGGAATACGAATGTATTTGTATGAGAAATATGTTTATTTGAAGAGATGAAGAAGGAGAAAGTTATATAATAGTCTAATCTAGTTTAACCATATTCTTATCACTTCAATTAAGCAAAATGCTCATCTATGAAATCCTGAAGTAAGACACCTTGTATGTTTACTTATATTTAAGAGTATTACATCGGTGGCTTGGTAGAACCGATGGTATGGCACTATAATAACGCAGAGTCATTTCAACTCGGTGGTAATTTATGGGAAAAATACAGTAACGTTTTCACAAAGATTTGGGGTGCAACTGCTTTCAAAGGAGCAACAAGCAGTTGCCAAATTTTACCAGTGAATAAATACCACGTCAGTAATCATGAAGCCTGGCTCTCGGAGCTTGGGTTACATGCAGGAAAAATACTTAATTTTAGAGGAATTGCACTCACAGGCTGGTCCAGGTAAAAACTTTATATGATGAAAATATTTTTGATTATGATTGATAAAAAATTTTGTGTTAATTTCTACGGATAAATTATATAGGTATGATCATTATGCTACATTGTGTGAGCTCCTTCCAAGTGCCATTCCCACATTGTGCCTCTGTATGAAGACTTGGTTAGCTGGTGGTTACACTCAAGATATTCACAGGTTACATTTCGTAATAAGCAATTTTAGCCATGACAAGTCTCTTTGCTTCCAGTTTAGTTGGAAAAATGTTGGGTTATGTTGATACAATTCTTCACATGGAAAGCCCCATTCGGCCCACTCCTATTGCCCCCCAACTATCATTTCCTGGTTGGCAGGTTTTTGTGGGAATCGAATGGCTGGTTAATATTAAAGCAAAATACCGCAGCATTATAGATAGTGATCAGTCAGTAGATTTATCATTCGAATATTGTCGCAGGTTAATTTATGTTTCTTTTTAGAATGAATACGTGGTTTAATCAGTGGCAAGTTCTGAACAACTACACAAACCCCATGCAAATCGAAAGTATATTACCAGTTTTGACAAAGTAAGTCTTACTTCTGTCTTTGCCGAAATAATGTCGTGTCTCTTTTAGTTTGCACCTGGAGATATCATCGTTAGAAAATTATTTGAAAGCAAATTTGGAACAGTATTTTTACCCGCACACAACCGAAGAGTTCATCGGAAGTCTTGTTTTGCCGATCAAGCAGCACTTAAGGCAGCTCAAATGCGAGTGCGAAACACAATTATCATTAGGGTATAGAATAAGAGGTCAAAAGCGTTTGAATTTGTAATTGTTTTTATACTGATAAGAGTCAAATTTTGACATATTTTTAGCAATTATGTGATATTTCTATTAATATTACTACTTTGTACCTAATCTTCGTAAAAAAAATTGTAAAATGCACAAATTTAATAAATTATGTCACTATTAAGGTATTTCACGATGTCACCCTGTATGTGGTAAAGTGAGTGATTTATAAAGAAAAAATTTTCTGTATGTCAGATTATACACGTATTGTCACTTTGACAAATGCTGCTTTTTCTACAAGTTTTTATGTGTACATGAAATTATTATTTTTTCTATTATTACTAGTGCTGATTCAATATTATATTCTAATATTCTCACACGGTATTGGAAAAATATTAGCGAGACGAAGACTCATTAAGTATGGCAATGCGACCAAATGATGACATGGACATCGAATACCTCCAAGTTTTGAGGAGGATGAAACCGTACATTACCTGCATTATGAATAATTATTATATAGAGTTAATTAGGGTATGGCTAGAAAAATTAAGTGACGTTAATTTGGAAGATAAGAAGCTACGCAATGCGTACTTGATAGAATTGGGAAAGCAAATCGAAGGGGGTGTTTTTGCAGAACCTTTTATTAACCCACCACCGGAAGGAATTCTGCCACCATTTCAAAACACCAGGCAAGGCCACCAAGTAGGTTACTCCTTAATATTATGAAAAAAGTCTTTATATAATATTTAAATCATTTTAGCAGCCTGAGAAAGACAAAAAGAATGAACAAATGTGGTCAAGTATGAACGCAACCAGCGATGAGACCACCAGTCAACCATCGATGCATAATTACGCACACTTTGGATTATCACAAAACACCCACTTTCCTGCACCCGGCGGTGGTTGTGATGTGCAAGGCAAAGGCAGGGCTGAAATCAAACTGGCTGCACCTTCCAAAAATGTAACACGAAAAAAACAGCACAAATCAAAATTTACCCAACCAACCATTGACGTTAATGAGAAATTGAAACTTGTGGAGAACTTCTCCAAGAATGTCTGCAATAATCTACGCCATGCCAAGAAAAAGAAGCAACAGAAATTGAAAAAGCCACAACACAATGTTTACACCGTGGCTCGCCAAGATTTTGAAGCAAATGAATATGGCAAAGCTTACGCTAGGCAGAATTTTTATGAACCTGAACAAATTCCCACTTACCAAAACATGAAGAAACGCAAATATAGTAAACCCAAGCGAAAACGAGGTCATCAAAGACAATTGACAAGTGAGGACAGTTCGTGGTTTGACCTGACTGAAATCAGCACTCCTACAGGTTTTGCTTCCGGAGACACCGAGATGGCCCCCTTTATATACGAAGCTAATGACGCTGTTGAAATGCAGGACATGTACGAAACTAAAATTGCCAATTTGTTGAATGTAATCGATGGATTGAAAAAGGAAAATTTGTCGTTGAACCACAACATGGATCAGTATGAAAAGAATCTAAGCTTGCGTAACATTTTAAAACAAAGAATTATTTTAGAGGTAATCGTGTAATTTCAGGAAACACAAAGGCCGAAACTAGTATACATAATCTCGCTGGGGAGGTCGAATGCTTAAAAACTAGATTGCAGGTATTCATTGATACTTGCACTTTCAGGGGTGTAATAATGAAAGTTCCAGGAATTAGTAGATATCAAACTAGGTCTACAAAATAGTCACTTTGCTGTGACAACGGAATGGCAAAATACAGTCACTACTTTACACAGAAGGCTAAATTCATTGCAGCGACGAAACAATGAATTAAAGGTAGAAAATAATGAATTGGAAAGGAAACATAATGAAGTTGAAACGGAACGAAAAAAAGTAATATTAAAACATTAATTAGTTTAATGTAATGTGTACTATTCCAGGATTTAATGTGCCAAAAGAAAAAGTTAACAGAACTCCATGCAAAGGAGGCAGATATGTTAAAGCAAATTCATGCAAGAGCTGCAACAGATCTGGAATCAAAATATAATTTAAAAATGGCGGAGCAAGAGGAAGAGTACCTTAAAAAATTGAACGAATTGAAAGACAACAAAGAAGATCAATTCAGTAGCTTTAAGAATGACTATGAAAATAAAATAAACGGCATCAAACGTGATTACGAAATGAAAATGAATTACATGAGAGAAGAATTTGAAAAAATGCTCAACATTAAAGATGCTGAGCTTGAAAAACTGGAAAATCTGCTACAAGAGCAGTGCATCAGGTGTTTGCGTTAATTATACATAGAAATTAGGGTTAATTACAATTATTTTCAGAATGCAAGAGGAAGTACAATTAATTCGTTGCCAAGTAGAAAATAATGCTCATTCGTCTAGCGAGAGTTACATAGATAAAATAGCATTTTTGCAAAAGTGCATCTTAAAAATGGAACGCCTGTTTCGAAAGTCAGAAAAAGAAAATTTTAAGCAACTATTCAAATTAAGGCGTGAATTAGAATTTAAGGAAAAGACAAACATAGTAAATTTCATCTTTCATAAGAAACTTCTATTGCATGCTTTAAACTTATTGATTTCCAGCTGGCATTGACAACACAGAAAGCAGATCTAATATCGAATACAGTCAGTGGCAAACAATTTGAAATAGATATAATCATTACTCAGCTAGAAGAGCATTATAAAAAATTATTGTCGGATCAACAGAAACGACACATAGAAGAAAAGAAATACGATTCAAAAGTTATTGTGGAGCTTAAAGATGAATTGTCTAAATATAGAACGGAATTTTAACAATAAATGTACGTATTTCTAAATAAATAATAGTACAATTTTATTTAGTTAATTAAAGAACCAGAATTTTATAGATGCAGTTGTTCATGGAAAGCTGCTGCATAGCTAATTTTTTAATTGACCGTTTATGGAGTTGATTCAAATCTAATACCATCTGAATTATTTATAAAATAATTCTTGGTGTTCACGCATTAATATTAAAAAAGCAAATGATTCATTTACTTTTTTAAAGTTATCATAAAAGCATAAGTGGAGTGAAGATCAAGATATTTTATAAACTTTTTACAAATTCAAATAAAAAAGTTTGCAGTTAGAGTTATTTTCCCAAAACCTATAATTTAAATATTTTGCTTCATTCCATTCACCAATATTTTGGGATCTTCAATCTGACAATTCAATGTGAAGGTACAAGATTCCATTTATTTATTTATTTTTAAACAATTGAGATCTCCAAAATTGAATTGCTATTTATTTATTTATTACTGAGCTAGTTAACGAACTTTATTGTTCAAAATAGCAAATTTTCCTAGAATTGTTTACAATTCAGGTTTCAAACTTTTTCAGAAATGTATTTTTTTATTTTGAATTATTTCTAATCTTTTCTTTTCCCCTTAGCTTCTCAGTTCTTCAATTGCTATATTAAACTTTTTATTGAAAAGTTTATTCTGAACTTTGCGCAGCAAAATCAATCATCGTTTGTTTTTTGTTTCTTTTATGCTATTGAAACAGAAGCTTTTGTTTCTTGTTGTTTCAGTTTAATTCTTTTTTTTTAAGTTTTTAATAATTCAAATCCATTCGTCAATTTATTTTTCTTTGTGTTTTTCAGTTCTTTCATTTTTTTAAATTCATTATATTTAAAAAATAATTAAATATTAGTCTCTGTCCACAATAAGTTTTATATTCGTAGATACGTATTTCGGCAGCTAAGCTGTGATCTTCAGTACACACACTATCAAGTTAAAAAGGAAGTGCTTTTAACCTGGTAGTATGTGTACTGAAGATGGCAGCTTAGCTGATGAAATACGCATCTACGGATATAAAAATTATTGTTGCCCGATATTAATTGTTAAAGTAAAAAAAAATGTTTCAAATCGGTTTTGATTGTTGTGTCAAAAAGTGATCGCACAATGTCACGATTTAAACTATTCATTAAATTTTTTATTGAAAAAGTTTCTGAATTGCTCAGCAAAATCAATCGTCTTTTGTTTTTTTTTTTATGAGACTGTAGAAACACAGAAGCTTTCGATTCTTGTTGTTCCAGTGTGATTTTTTTTTAATTTTTAATCGTTTCAAATAATTAACAGTCTTTTATTTTCCCTTTTGCTTCGAGTTTTCGATTTTCTTTTTTTTTATCAATCGTGTTTTGTTTTGTTTTTTTTTAACGTGATTGTAGGAGTAGGAGCTTTCAATTCTTGTTATCTCAATGTGATTTTTTTTCAATTTTTAATCATTTCAAATCCATTCGCGAAATAATCAGCAATTTTTTAATTTTCCTTTTGCTTCTTAGTTCTTCGATTTTCTTTTTCTTTAATCAATCGTGTTTTGTTTTTTTTTAACGAGATTCTTTCGATTCTTGTTATCTCAGTGTGATTTTTTTTTCAATTTTTATTAATTTCAAATCCGTTCGCGAAATAATCAGCAGTCTTTTGTTTTTCCTTTTGCTTCCCAGTTATTCGTTTTTTTTATTTATTAAATTTTTTATTGAAAAGTTGATTACGAGTCTGAACTGTCCGGCGAATTTGATTTTTTTTTTTATAGAGACTCTAGAAGCAGCTTTTGATTATTGTTATTTTTCAGTATGATTTCTTTTTTCAAATTTTAGATAATAGCGTCAATTTCGTTCTCAAATTAATCAAGAGTCTTTTGTTTTTCCTCTTGGTTCTCGATTCTAGTTCCGGTTTTTGGTTTGAAATTGTCGAAAATTCAATTTTTTAAAAAATTGTGAATTAGAAATTGCATGCCTTTTTGTTTCCTCAACTTCTTTCTATTTACCATTAATGGCATTAATATTTTTTTTTTATTATCGACTTTGTTTTTCTTTTGGTTTATTAGTTCTAAACTCAACTCTTCAAGTTGACCCCAAAATTCGCAATAAATGTAAAAAAAGCAATTATAAAATTAATGAAAATGCATGAGTTTTACGTTAAATCGATTATTTATCGAAAATATTACTGTTAAATTAAAAAAAAGTTTATTAAAAAATGAGGATAAAATTTTGAAATGTTATATGTTAACAAGTGATTCTAATTATGAAATTTTAATTTTATGAAAATAAAATCTTGTGTCTTTGACTAATCAATAATTGCGTGTACACTTGACGTGTGCTTTCTTTTAAAAACAGAAGTAAACTACTAATATAGGACCGCCACTGACCGTTGTGCCGATGGTACAATTCACAAGGGCGCCTGATCAGAGGGGCTTCAAATTGTCTGTAATTTTTTAAATAAATATAACTAAAAATAAATTGCTTTGAGATTAAAACGATCCAAAAATAATTATTCAAAAGCAACTTGCTTGTAAGCTTTATTTCAGCAGAATTAACTTTTATTTTTAGATAAATCAGGATATACAGGGTGACTGACAATTAAACCCAAAACGACGATAAGAAAGAGAAGCAGATAAACAAAATAATATTATATTTATATATTACAGGGTGACTGACAATTAAACCCAAAACGACGATAAGAAAGAGAAGCAGATAAACAAAATAAATACAATCGTAAAAGTGTTTTATAGTTTTATGGTTGTTACAATGCTGGACGTTAACTTGTGATTTAAACTGAATTGATGTGATCAACCGAAATGTGAGCTCCAACATATTTATGAAATTATTGACAAATGCATGCGAATCATCTGAAGTAAATTATTTCGTACAAATTGTATAAAGGAATGATAACGACGGCCTCATTTTGAACACCTGCTTTGACAGGTAAACAAATAATGCATTGCAACACGAATATAATTGAAATCGCCGTGTTAATAATAAATTATAAATTTGAAATTAGTTATAACTATTAGATAAAATTTTTTAAACATTTTTCCCGTAATCTGTGACATTCGTACTGTTATGCGACTTTTTGTTTGTCAGTCGTCCTGTATGTATATTGTGTCGATTTGTTTTTTAGACAGGGAAGTAGCACATATAAATAAATGTTTGCAAATATTGTCTTGCCTGTACATTTTGAGTAAAATGGTAAAGGGATAATTTCTTCAGAATTTTGAAAGGGCGCCAAAATATGTTTTGCACAAGGCTCTCGACACCCTAACAGCACGGAGCATATGAAGCCGCCTTTGGTCACGTGCTGTCGTTTCCCTAATATAGTTTGTTTTTTTGTTACTATAATATCTGTCATTGTCAAAATTTTACGGTTTTTATTGGAAGCCTGCTTTCATCCCTAAATGTAGAACAAATTTTTGAAATTTTTGAATATCCGGTAACAGGTACCAACATCAGAAACATTTAACAGGTATTAACGGACAATACTGTTTTCCTTTTACCCTTTTACGACCACCTTACTTTTACAAATGCTGACGAAAAAGATCTGAGGAATCTTCGTGACCTTACTTTTGTTCGTCCTCATTTGTCCGAGTTTGGATTTCAAAACCTGCATTTATCTTTGATTTGAATGAGATATTTTGCACCAAACGTGTAAAGTGAGGCTAAATACCTTACATCAGATAAATTTTCCTCACTTAACGTGTAAATGGAAAGCAGCTAATATCCTATCTCAAAATCTCCAGATTTCTAGAATAAAAACGTTATACAGGGTATTGCATTAGTGGATGTTACATTAAAGTTCTGCGTTTCTATTTTGTACTCGGTCTTCCTGCTTTTTTTTATGGAAAACCGAGAGATTTTCGTTTAATCTAACGTCAATTTTAAGTCAGTTCTCAATTCAGATATCTGACAGCTGATAATCAGTGACGTAAATGTTAATTATACTCTATGTAAAAATTGTTGTTTTAAGATTTGGCGTCGAAGTTGGCCATGAAAATTTACTTGTGAACATCATCAAAATGACAGTTGTTAGTTGTCAATCCTTCGTCGGGAAATTGTTGAGGGAATTCTCCAATTCAACTTTGAATTTAATATTGCCACTCACCATCAACCTGGTAGTCGTTATGAAAATGATCTGTTCTTGTGGAAAAGTCATTTTATTCGAAAAGAAACAATTTTAATTTAAACTCGTAAAAATTGACAGATAACATATCGCTTAGTCGCGCCATCGCACGGCTGAGCTCTTACCTTAAACTGTATAGAGAATAGCAAAATCGCAGCGATCAAAATAACTATCACACACAAGGTGGTCAGTGCGGACAATTAGCTGTTCTCGCAAACTTGTAAAATTTGCTTAAGTCACAATGAAGTTCCGAACATCTTCTGTTTCAACTTAGTTGGGTCCTCATCAGCAGAAGATTAGTAACTCCTCTGTTATCTCGATGACGCAATCTCGTGAAATCTTAGGTCATGAGATAAGCTAACTTAAAATAATTAAGAATTTTCATCCAAATTTGGGAATCGGAGTTATTTCGTAATTCTGAACAACTTTTTTTAATAACCTTTTTTGATCAAACAAAGTCTACTGTTTTTTTTAATCTTTTGGTATTTGTTTTCAATTGTAGTACGCCGTGGCTTGCAGTACAAAAGTATTTAAAATTAAAAAGTGACCGTTTTAAAGGTAAATTTAAAATCGATTCATTAATAAGTAAAAGAATACAGGGTGTCGATGAGGAATGAAACACACTGTGTAACACATACACACTTCAATTTACATAGACAAATTAGGTCGGTATATGCAAACCGGAGTATCTGTAGGGGCTTTTAACATGTATTGTCTAATGTTTAAGAGAGCCTATTTCATTAGAAGCTCACAGGCCCCATTTGCCATCCAGCAAGCTGACGTCCTGGCCAGTCCGCCACTGCACGCCATAAATTTTCATAGGACAAGAATATAATTTAAAGTAGTTTTGTTTTACAGTAAAATTAATTAAATTATCAAATGTACCTTACCCTTATTATTAGGATTAATTTTTTTAATGAAAATGTAATTATTAAATAAATACGTTTTGTCTCTAATGTTGGTATTACTCTCCGTTTTCAAAAATAATTGATTTAATTGAAAGGCAGATGGCGCTGCATGAAACAGAAAGTAAAAATGGCGTCGAATAGTTAATGTGCAGTGATGTGTTGACAAAACTTAAAGCCCTCAAAAATGTCCAGTACCCCATCGAATCGTCGTAACGGGGCCCAGAAAATCAGACTGACAAGTAAGTAATCCTGCGACGTTGATTAATCATCGCCGTGGTAATTGGAAACAATCCAATTTTCATTTTGTTTGACCTGCTGTCATAAGTATGCAATATGGCCTCAGTGGGGGGACCTCCCAATTTTATTAATTTATGATGTAACGCGTTAATTAATCTTAATTTGTTTCAGTCGTCTGTGCGAGGAACTTGGTCAGAAAGGATATGTTTCGTAAGTGAGGCGTTTCGCAAGACGCCTTATAGGTTAAAAGTAAACTGTCAAACTGTGAATTTGCTGTGCTTCTTTTTAGGGTTGCCCGATCCCTTCGCCAAAATTTCCGTTGACGGCAGTGGACAGTGTCATTCGACTGAAACGGTCAAGAATACTTTGGATCCCAAATGGAATTCACATTATGATTTGTACGTCGGGAAAACTGACACAATCACCATAACCGTGTGGAATTATCGGAAGGTTCATAAGAAACAGGGAAGTGGATTTTTAGGCTGTGTAAAAATTGTTAGTTCGCTGATACAAAGATTAAAGGATACAGGGTGTAAGTTACATGTTACTTATTTTATCATCTAGTTTTAAGTGGTTACTCATGTGACTGTTTAGTCTGTCAAGGATAAAAGGGATTAAAAATAAATATACACTCTACTACATCCTAAAGTTTGTATGTTTAGGTATAAAGGATGTTTTTTTTTTGGGGGTGGATTTTAAATGATACGAGATTACTTTGGTTTTCTTAAGATATTGAATAGGTACTTTTTAACACAGCCAAAATGAATTAAGTGTGAATTTTATTTTGCATAACAGTTAATTATTATTAGTAGCAAAATCAAGTAAACTGCAGCATTCGTTATGAAAATAGAATAAGGGAGGTAAAGGCTTAACTTTAAAAGCATGTTAAACCATTATAATCAATACAATTATATTATTAAGGCTTGTGTTACTGTTCATAATTTCTAAAAGGCGGCAATGTTCCTATTGTTTATAGACATGTTGCTATCAATGCAATTATAAAAATAAAAATAACTTATATTTCATAATACGTCCTTGAACTTTAATTTGGTAAATAAAATTGTATTTGTAAATTCCTTGAAGTGTGTTGTATGTCAATATCAATCACCATTGAATTCATTTTATTTGCTTTTGCATTTATCAAAATCTTTCTATTAATAATAATAGTAAATAAACAGTTAGTTATTTCACAACTAAATATTTATTTTCAGATCAGTGCTTAGACCTTTGCAAATCATCTCAAGATGACAGGGAGCCTGTGAAAGGTCAAATCATAATATCTTTAATGTCAAGAGATGGCCCTTCGGGAGGCACACCATTGGCTGTAGTGGGTCCCCTGGGAGAACTAAGGGGGCCTGGTGATAGAGAAACGACACCAATAGAAACTGAAGAGTTACCACCGGAATGGGAAGAGCGGCGAACACCAAACGGCCGATTATACTACGTCAATCACATCACGAAGTCGACCCAATGGATTAAACCCCAATCTGCACATAAAAACAGAAGTCACTCAAATAGAAGCACACGCGTCAACAATAGCAATACTAGTAATGGCGATGCCAATTGCAATTTGGACAACTTCAGAATTCAAGAGTTAGTTAATAATAACACGGAAGAAGTGCAATCGCCTGTGATGAGTCCGAGTTCTAGCACATCACCGGTGTCTCCGGTAGTCAGTCCCCAGAAAGAGCAGATAATTCCCTTGAGGCCTTTGCCTTTGGTTCCTACGAGTCCACAGAATGATTCAGGGGGTCAGAGGCAGAATTTCGTTGCTTCGCCCACATCCACGGCTGTTATTCCAGCACCTAATAATATAAGTTGTAACGTGCCTAGTATTACAAGTGTTAGTTCTAATAGTAGTAGTGCTCAAACTGTTAACGGCAGCGGACCCCAACAAGCTGTGATTCCACAACAAAGGCAGCAGAGAGAAAGAAGACAGAGAAGCGGCGAAGAAAGAAGGCAAGACGGAAGCCGAAGGAGAGTCGTGCGAAACAGAAACTCCATAAACGGTCCTCAGATTGCAGCTGCACAAGGACAAGTACAGCATTCTGCACATTCAAATAATGCAAGACTTGATTTGCCTTCTGGATATGGTATGATAGTCCATAGCATTTTTCACCTTGATTAAAGCATTTGTGTTTAGAATTGAGAACTACACAGCAAGGACAGGTGTATTTTTATCATATCCCAACGGGAGTATCGACTTGGCATGATCCACGTATTCCCAAAGACTTTGCGCCCCTTGGTTTGGCTTTGGATCAGTTAGGACCTCTTCCCCCTGGTTGGGAAATGCGACAAACTTCTTCAGGCCGAGTAAGTTGATACTTATTCATTTCTATTTAATTTAAATTCCGAGTTAGGCAAGAATGTGATTCATTTTGCTTTTTGTTATGTTGCTATTAATTGCTGTAAAATGTAAATAAATATTGCAGGAGATGTTCTAATTAATTTTATTATTTCAGGTATATTTTGTAGATCATAACAATAGAACAACACAATTTACTGACCCACGATTGAACACTCAAATATTAACAAATCTATTACGCAATAAGCCGTGTGGCAATTCTACTACAGCACCTGCACCATCCACAACCAACACAGTAACCACCACCGCATCTACACCCAGTACATCAACAGCTACCGTAACAACTTCTACGGTTGTTACAACCCCAGCTGTTGCCACCCAACAAAATTCTGCAAATGCCGCTTCAGTATCACCTAGACATAGACCAAGTGAAGGAGATTTACCCCATGGATTATTAAACGAATCTGAATTTCTGCCTAAATATAGAAGAGATTTGGTTGGAAAGTTAAAAGTTTTAAGAGCAGAGTTAATCACATTACAACCACAGAGCGGACATTGCCGGTTAGAAGTATCTAGAATGGAAGTTTTTGAAGAAAGCTACAGGTCTTAATTTCTGTCATTTTTTTTGTTAGTTGATTGTATAATTCCTTATTGCAGATTAATAATGAAAATGAGACCGAAAGATATGAGGAAGAGACTAATGGTTAAGTTCCGAGGAGAAGAAGGTTTAGATTATGGTGGAGTAGCAAGAGAGTGGTTGCATTTGCTGAGTCGAGAAATGTTAAATCCACACTATGGCTTGTTTCAATACAGTCGTGATGATCATTACACTTTACAAATCAATCAGGATTCATCTGTAAATCCAGAGCACTTATCATACTTTCACTTTGTGGGAAGAGTACTGGGCATTGCTGTATTTCACAATCATCAACTGGAGGGTGGTTTCACACTTCCTTTCTACAAACAACTATTAAATAAGCCGATCACATTGCAAGATATTGAAGGGGTAGATCCTGAATTACACAGAAGTCTAACATGGATGCTGTAAGTTCACTTACAAACAATTTCTTTTTAATCTTTTCGCAATTGCTTAACGTTTCACTATCGGTTGATGAGTTGAAAAAAAATTAACAAGAGTGTACTACAATTATAAAATTTGATGTAAATATTTATTTCTGCAGGGAAAATAATATTGACGGGGTACTAGATACAACATTCTCAGTGGAAAACAATAGTTTTGGTGTCATTAAAGTCCATGATTTAAAGCCCAGTGGTGCAAGTATACCCGTAACTGAAGAAAATAAAAAAGAATATGTCAAACTGTACGTGAATTATCGCTTCATGCGTGGTATTGAACAGCAGTTTCTTGCTTTGCAAAAAGGTTTCACCGAGTTAATTCCACCTGCTCTTTTAAGACCATTCGATGAGCGCGAATTGGAGCTTGTTATAAGTGGGATCGGTTCGATTGACATAGCAGATTGGCGATCAAACACCAGATTGAAACACTGCACTCCTGAAACGCCCGTCGTGCAATGGTTCTGGCAGGTGGTGGAAACTTACTCTGAAGAGATGCGTGCTAGGTTGCTGCAGTTTGTGACCGGCTCATCACGAGTGCCCTTGCAAGGTTTTAAGGCACTTCAGGGTAGTACAGGGGCTGCCGGTCCTCGGTTGTTTACGATTCATTGCGTTGATGTGTCGCCTCAAAATCTGCCTAAGGCACACACTTGCTTCAATAGGATAGATATTCCTCCTTATGAGAATTATCAAATACTTGCCGATAAACTTACACAAGCTGTCGAGGAGACTTGTGGATTTGCCGTAGAGTGATGATTTAGATTTGCTGATGATGATATTTTTCAATTTTCATTTAATTTCATATGCAGAGAATGAATATCAAGTTTAATTTTTTTTTATAAAACATGAAATAATCACATGATTCGGTGTGAGTTTTATGTTTGTCAATAAACAGATTTTTTTTTGTAATATGTGATAAAAATACGTTGTGATGCCTGTGGGGCTAATTTATTACTCAGAGTAGAACGAAAGTTAGGTATAGTCACTTGCCTCAAAAAAAAAAACTCAGTAATGAGGTTCACATATTTTCAGCTGAAAAATAATATTGACCTTTAAACGAATTTTGTGTGTGCATATCATAAGTAAGGTTGTGGTATTTGATTAAAAAGTACAATTTTTTTTAAATAAATGGTTTGAGAGTCAATTTTTAAATTTAAAGCTCCTCTCTTTCACTCATTTTGTGTTTAATCGTCCTCCATTTACATTCACTTTGCCCAAAATTAATCGATTTGATTTTGAACTGAACTAATTTTAAAGTATAAACAGAAATTCTTATCAAAATACACATGGAACTGATAACTGATTTTAAAAATTGGGCTGATCACTAAGGGGTCTAGGAGGGGAGACTCAATCACTTCCTCATCACTGATCGCAAATTGAATAACTAAATGGAATGCAATCAGTGATTTTTAAGTAAATTTGAATCGATTGGTATTCAAATAGATTGTAAATGGACGGTTAATGACTCAATTTCTATAACTTCTGTGCTTCACCTGAAAAAAGCTTCACTTTATGATTATTATTTGTTTTTGTTTCGTAAATTAAATGATCAAATACTGCAATTTTAATATTAAAAGATCTAGCTTGAAGACTGGATTAGTGCCTTGTCGCTTGTTGCTATTATATTTCACAAGTGCCTCACGCGGAACGTAGATGCTTTGTAGACAGTATAAAGTAGTACATCAAATGTTGAACTTCACAAATATCTAAAATAATATTAGAGTAAACTAGAGCCACTTCCGGCAATGAACGAAGCAGTGGCAACTATATTAAGTGATTCGAATCTGGTAAAATACAATTTTGACATTTTTTTTAACACTATTTCACTGTTGATATGTTTGAATTTAATTTTTTTTCATAAAGTTTGAAATTAATTTACGATTTTCTAGTTTTATCCTCTGATATTTAAATTTGAAAATTATTTTAATTCGAATGCTTTTTAATTTTGATTTAAGACAATTAAAGAAATCAAAAAAAAATTATTTCTTATTTTGGTTGGCATTCATTTTTGAAATGATTGCTGTAAAAAAAGAAATTTAAATAGTTTAATTCAAATTAAAAAAACATAATTTTAGTTTTGTGAACAACAAAAATCAGATTAGAGTACGCGGTGCAAAGAAAGTGTATGTTTGTGATTAACAGGACGTCAGGCTGATTTGACAGTTCATGAATGTATTAGATTAATTAATTCAGTTCATCATTGACATACGTTTTATTTGCACCGTCTACTCTAATCTGTTTTGTTGCTCGCTTTTTATTC
The DNA here is from genome assembly GCA_039766575.1 of Serrognathus titanus. Taxonomy (NCBI): domain Eukaryota; kingdom Metazoa; phylum Arthropoda; class Insecta; order Coleoptera; family Lucanidae; genus Serrognathus; species Serrognathus titanus. Next base: position 12,684,344 of record CM077914.1, read on the forward strand.
TACTAATTTATATATATCTGACTGAAGCAATTGACTGTGCTAATTTTTTGGTTGAAAGTCTCTGCAAGTGATAACACTTTAATAATTAGTTTTGCATCACATTTATAGTAATAAAATAATTACCAGTAGTAAACCTAAAAGAACGTATGCACAAATATTGCACTGAATTTAGTTATAAAATAATCGTTATGGGGTTTCTATTAAAATAGTTCGTAAGCGGTTTGTGATTTATTATTTATATGTGAAGTGTATTGTATATATTTTGTAAATATATTTTTAAGATGATTTGCACAGTTAATTAAGACCTTTTTTTATATATGAAATGTTATATTTTGCTTTGAAACTTAACAAGCAATAAAATTCGTACGTTATTAAAATATACAAAATATATTAGAAGTAATATTTTTATATTAGGATCCATAATGTGCATTTACTGTTATAGTTTCTATTAGTTTAATGGCCCTTCTGTTACAGAGAAGAAAGGATTCTGTATAGAGAAATATCTGTGCTTTATAATTAATTGCCGTTTCCATTTTTCTTGTTTTCTGTATGTTGTAATACTCTTTGTATATATGTTTCGGTTAGTTACAAGATTTGTTATATGAATATGTTACATTTTAGTGATGCAGATTTATTTTTAATGTACGTACACCTAAGATTATTTTGTAAAAAAATGTATTTTCGGACAAAATTTAAAATTATATTTAAAAATTATTTTATAACTATTATTATTGATTATTTTGCCCCTTTCTTTCAATTATTTCTTCAGATGGGATTCCTGAGAAAAATCAGAATTGATAACGAGATATTCAGAGAACGACTGAAAATTAGAAACGAGATGTTCAGAGAACGACTAAAGATTAAGCCGATGATGGGAGCAATATAAGAAAGACAATTAGGATGATTGGGCTCCATAAACAGACTGCCAGAAGAACGACTTAGAAGAAAATATGTGAAGCAAAAACGCCAGGGAAGTAATAGAAGAGAAAGACAAAGGAAAATCTGGCAAGAAGTGAAAGAAGTTTACTTACAAGTTCTGGAAAGAAAAAGTCAAGTTAAAAAGAGTTAAGAAAGAATAAATCATGTCAAGAGAACAAGACTTGAGCGGTGAGTAATGTAAGGCAGTTTTTAAAATCTGAATGCTTTTTTATTTTTTAAATTTTTAAAGTGCTTACACCAAATGAAATACTACGTTATTTTTAACGGATCTGTTTAACATTTATTCATCAAAATTCCTATGAGGCCATAAATTCGGACGGTAAATTTCTCACGTAAGGCTTATGATTCATTTCGTGTTGTTTATAATTGTTGTGTAATGAAAAAGTACAATTCATCACTCTTACATATTGGAGGTGCTGGTATGTTTATTGTGGCCGTGACTCTGATTAAAAATTTATGAGCGTTACGAGAACAACATCGTGATTTCATGCTTGTAGAGTTATTTACGCATTGGTTTGAAAATGCAGAATTTATTATTTTAAGTGAAAATTTATGCTCGGCTTATAAGTTTTTTTTAACGAAAAAAAATTCGTAGCGGGATATTTATGTTCTAAAATTAAGTTTACGAATATAATTTTTAGGCTGCGTTCACACTGATGAAATAAAAACGTTTTCAGACAAAACATTTTTCACTAGTTTTGTTGGAGAGCGTTTTTCCAATGCTTTAAATAGAACAAGAACGTTTTCGGACAAAACGTTTCACTTTATTATGAAACATTTTGAGTAAAAACATTTTTGACTGCCATTGTTTCAGCGTACTTGATGTATACTGCTACATTAAAACAAAAAGTATGCTGAAACAGTTGCAGTCAAAAATGTTTTTACTCAAAGTGTTTCACAATAAAGTGAAACGTTTTGTCCGAAAACGTTTTGTTTCATCACTGCGACCGCAGCCTTACTTCGTAATAAATGATAAAAGAAGTAATAAATAATATCAGAAGTAATAGCCTCGTTGCCTGTTATAAAAGCAACAAAATAATATTTACTTTTAGGAAGAAAAACCATATAGTTTTCTTCAAAAATATACAAGATTTAGAAATAATTTAACACCAGAGTTAACAGATTGAAGGAGTTTCCCCCTAATTTCAAGAGATTTTCTTTTCATTGGGAGATAAAATAGAAAACAATCCTTCTTGGGGGATTTTTATGGGAAAAATATATATACAGGCTGTTTACTAAACACGCGGCAAAAATTAAGGATATTATTCTTTGAACTATTTTAAGACTTTTGTGCTCTCAGATGTTTCGAAGATATTGGATATAAATAAAAATTAATGTAGACTACGTAAAATGATGCACTGGACCTACTGAGTACAAGAAATTCGTATTTATCGTTTTAACAACTTTCCGATTACTAAGAACTGATTTATTTGTAGTCACACCAGGCTAGTGCAGATAGCGAAAACACTATTACTTTAACCATAAATTTCTTACATTGTTAGGTTTGTTCGTTTGTATTGCTCCAGGCTATTCTAAAAGCTGTAAAATGTAGTTTTCTTTCACATTTGTTTATCCGCACCGCGGACTTACAGTGAAAACTACATTTTACAGCTTTTAGAGCAGCTCGCAATTAAAACGAACAAGCCTGTTGTTTCCATTCTGACTTATCACTTTCTTTGAAAGTTGTCAAAATTGATTGCGTCTCGTATGTTTATATGATAATTAAAAGTTTGTTAGTAAAACTATCTAATATGAACAACTATACGAACGCCGAGATTACTGATATGCATTTTATGTATGGACTTGCCAATGGGAATTCGTTACAGGCTAGGCGGTTGTACAATGAAAGATTTCCTACTCGTCATGTTCCTGATAGAAAAACGTTCCAAAGTATTCATCAACGTCTTCATGAAATAGCCAAATTTAAACGAAGTGGAGGACCAGGAAGACCAAAGACAGTAACAATGTTAGAGTTGCAAGAGAATGTGCTGAACATGGCAGAGGAAGATCCCGGTTCTTCTTCTACTGGCCTAGTCGATCCTAGACTTAAATCCCTTAGATTTTTTCCTATGGGGTCATTTGAAGACGTAAGTGTACAGTACTCCAGTGGAAAATGAAGAAGATTTGAGAATTAGAATAATTGATGGATGTAATGCAATAGGAAACACCCCAGGTGTTTTTGAACGTATTCCGCAGTCATTGTGGAGAAGACTGGATGCATACATCCTAGCTGGTGGTAGGCATTTTCAGCAGTTCTTATAATTAATAATCTTAAATCCAATATTAAAGTACTGTTTTTTTCCAAAAAGCTTTTACATCCTGCATCTTCGAATCAAAGCGTCATTCCGAAAATCATCTAAGGACAAGAAAATCTTACAATAGGCCAAGGAATAATGCCTTTCATTTTTGCCGCGTGTTTAGTAAACACCCTGTATGTAATGTATTTATTTACATATAACTAGGGTACGGAACAACATGTTTCGACGTCATCAGTGTCATCACTACGTCAGCAGCGCACGCAAGTATATGCGTTCTATCATTTACTATTCGTGTAAAAACAAAAATTCTACGTCTCCGATGTTATAATGCATTGATGAACCAAATCTGAAAGTAATGGCGCAGTTGATCAATGTAAAGTATAAATTGTAAAAATCCGATCCCTATTTCCAATCATTGAGCAGCTTGTAACTATTCTAAAATATAAGTCAAATAATTAAGAAAAATAAAAAGAAAATGTTGGTACATACAACAATACAGCTTCTGTACAATAATAAAAGTCTTTTATCCAGGAACATGCAATAAATTAATTAGGGGTATTTTTTTAAAGTTCTTGATTTAGACGATTTTAACAATTTATTTGGGGAATGTAGTACAAACCATTTGACAACTCTATGATGACATTCACTCCAGAAAAAGCTTATGGTATAAGAAGTTAACAAGTGAAAAGTGCTTCTCATCTTGAAGTTTTTGTTCATAATTGCGTAAAATTTACCAAAATACTATCGGACACTCGTTACCTATACCAACCAATCAATGATTTCAATGATTTTATTTTTAAAAATCATGATCCAAAAAAATAAAAAATCGCATAATACAGGGACATCGAAATTGATTATCCCGATCTAACGCTGCTTTCCACGAGCTTGAAGTTAGCTACATAGGAAGATCTGGGGAAATTACTAAATATCCCAAGGCAGTTCATTGCTGTTCCTTCCTGAAAAATAGTTTATTTTATTGTACTAGCAATCTGATTATACAATAATTATGTTATTTATTAATTAGGCTAGGTTTGGATGTGCATTTCATTCTAATCCTCATGTGACAGATGTAAATATTGACATCACGCACACGGAAAGTAGTGTAGGGTCATTGACAATCAATTTCGATCTCCTTGTATAAATAAAACTGGGTCCGCTTTCTTTCTAAAATTAAGATGTGTTTTAAGACATTTGACAATTATGCAATTTTTGTTATAAAATAAAAGACGGTAAATTTATAAATTAAAAAAAATAAAAACTCATTAAATCGAAGGTTATACGACAAAAGGGCGTAAGCGCCAAAAATCCGAAAATGAGATTATTACGTTAAATGAATCGTAACGGCCAGCCTTTTCATGCCCACTGCAGTTATAACGGCCAGAAATTCAGGAAGCAATAAAATTCAAGTTTCATCTTCCAACTAAAATGAGGTAATGAAAATTAAAGGCGCGTGTCCGGCCAAAGTGCCATTTCAACGCTCACTTTGTGAAAGTGAGAGGGCCTAAGCGCCGGCAAAAATATAAAATAAAAATTAAATTAGAGGATTATTCCTTGTTATATGGTTGGAAAATGCTGGAATTAATATTTTGGATTGTGAAAATGACAAAAAAAATTATCAAAATAAATAATTATGGTAATTGATCGGTTTTTTGTTTCTCCTGTAAAATATGGTGAATGGTGTTAGGGCCTTTTGCCGTGCAATCGTCGAAATAAACTAAACTAATTGTAAGTCGACTTTCTTTGTATATTAAGACATTTGACAGTTAAGCAATTTTTGACGTAAAGTAAAACAAAAGACGATCGATTAAATAGGGAAAATTTAATATAAATAAATAAATAATATAAAAATTCTATTTAAATAAAAACAACTGGTTCGACTTTCTAAAATTAAGATATATTTAGAGACATTTGACAATTGTGCAATTTTTGATGTAAAATAGAACAAAAGGCGATCCACACAATAAAATTTAAAAAAATCTCAATAAATAAAATTAAGATATATTTTAAGCGAGAGCTGATTTAAATTATTTGAATAAAGTCATGTTTAAAACAATAAAAATATAAAATAGTCAAGATTATTTTATTTAAATCATTGACTTTTTTAGATCGTGATTTTTATCAACACTTGTGCCCGGTTGCACCAACTTTTAAGCAGAGCTTAAATTTAAGTTATGTTTAGAATATGACATTTACGTACAATCAATGCGTTTTTCGGCTTAATCAAAAGGCTTTCGGTCATCTTAAGAAATAGGAAATTCGTTAAATTGGGGCAGATTTTTGCCCCAATCAATAATTTGCCAACAAATTTTATCTATTTTTTTACGGTTTTCAAGACATTCGAAACAAAGTAATGATTTTCGTTTTCATTGAATCTAGATATTTTTAAATTGGACATTGTTGGGGCACATTCTTTTGGGGAATTTAAATACGCTATCGTAATTGTTATGTCAAAAATTGTGAACAAACGACGTGCAATTTTTTTATTTTCTTATGGACGGCGATTTTCACACTATGAAATTAAGCTTTTTTTGCTGATTTGTAGTCAAAATGTATCACACTAGGTGGTTTGAGTTAGATTCTGGATAAAATTTCGAAATCATCTGTTCTGCAAAGAATGATTTGGAAAGAAAAAAACTACTTTTTGTTTTCAAGAAAAACTTGACAATTCAATTCAATTTGAAGTCTGATAATGACGCATAAAAAATAAATATCCTTTGACAATAACGTGAGTTTTCTCTTTCTCAAAGTTGAAAATCTATAACTATTTGGAGGCGTTCCCAGACAAAATTTCTCATTTTTAAATTATTTAAGAAAATATACAGCGAGATCTAAATTGATTGTCCTGCTCTCCACGAGCTTGATATCGATATTTGCTTTCAATTATTAAAATGAAGTTAGCAACATAACGAGATCTAGGGAAGTTACAAGGTATTCTAAAATTTTGTTGACAGTTCATTGCCGTTCATTCATGAAAAATGGTTTATTTCATTATAATAGCAATCTGATTAAACAATAATTATGTTCTCTATTAATTAGGTTAGGTTTGGATGTAACTTTCATGAATGTTCTGTGCACAAGTCGGCACTGCTTTTCTTCTAACCTTCATGTGATAGATATAACTATTGATATCAAGCTCATGTAAAGTAGTATAGGATCAGGACAATCAATTTCGGTCTCCCTGTATTAAAAGCATATTTTTGATTACTATAAATTAAGCTCGTTACCGAATTGCAGCTAAGTGATGGCCAGTTATTTTTAAATTGGCAAGAAAAAATTGTAGGTATAAGTAATTAGATTAACAAAAGTTTTAAAAAGGGATTTTTGTAATCCATAATATTGTGATAAATAAAAGAAGTCAACGCAGAAAAAAACTGAACCTTTTAGAAATTTGTTGCAAGTCGGTTTTGATTACATTCCAATGGATTCCTCGGGCATCTTTGGACAGCTGTTCGGCCCTATTTGGGGCCTCATCAGCAGAAGAGTAGCTCGAAAACTCCACCGCAATCAAACCAAGCTCGAGAACTCACCAACCTGTCCTAGTTATCTCATTAACATCACGAGCGTTTTAAAAACATATTTTCTTCGAACAGTTTATATTCTTAATTGTTTAATTATTAATCATTACGAAAGCTTCAAAATAAAAACTGTCTTTTGAATAGAAATTGTCGATATTTTGGGGGGAAAATGCACCTTACAAGATGTGAGACAAAATATTTTGCATTTTTATTATGATTAATTTAATAAATTAACAAATACTACAAAATATGTACAAATAATTTAATAGCAGAGTTAAATAAAAATAAACTTTAAATTTCAAAACTAAATTGTGGCGCGTATTTGAAGGCGTATCTACTTTCAAACTATAAAGCCTGAGTTAAGAGTCCGAATTTGCCGAACACACTGTATGTGAGGAAGCTCTGAACATGTTGGTTTCTTTATAAGTATAAACTTATTCTTTTCTGCTTTTAAAGTAAGCCTGAGTTAAGAGTCCGAATTTGCAATTAAACTCTTGTCAGTTTCATTCCGGACACATTGTATGTGAGGAAGGTTTGAACGTGATTTTTTAATAAAAATTAACTTTCAATTTTTATGATAAATCCACTCATCCTCATATGAGTTTTGATAATAATAAAAAAGAACCAAGTTTAACAAGAAACTTTTATTAAACAATAATATCAACTAATCTATCTAACTATGTACAGCCATTTATTTATTTTATTTAATATAATAAAGTTCTATTTACTGTTCATCCGAAATCTAGCAATTTCCTGTTAAACACCTCGCGCAAATAACCATCATCGTCACTGCACTCGCCACTAAATTACTAGCTGATGATGGCGCCTCTTTCACCACCACCTCATCGTTCTTGCCCGTCGCATTTAAATTAGGTTCGTTCTTTTGATCAGGCGCGATTTTTGAAGCGGATTCTGCAACCTTGCTTTTTGGACTTGAATTAGGTTCCGGTTCTGGCGTTGGTTCATGCAACGTTGCATTCACACCATCATCATTATGAATTGAGTACAACAGAGGCGCGTTGTCATCAAAAATGTAACTCTTCTCCCCCGTCGCTGCTTCCAGTAATCTAAAGTTGTATTCGTTGAGGTTGAATTTGCGATGTATGAAAGTTTGCAGCCGATTTGTTAAGGTGACGACGTTTCCGGCGCCATCAAAGGCAAACGAATTTGGCCACTGTATGTACATTGCGTCTTTGCTGACGATTTTTTGGTATGAAGCGAAGGATTTACTGGAATCCCAAGTGGCGACTCCACTAATCGAAAGCAAGCCGTAGTAGAGGATGCCTTGGTTGGTCATGATCATGCCATCAGTTTCCGATGCTTTAATCCCTACATCAGTGTAAGCACCTTCATATTCCTTTCCATGATTAGCTGAGCTTTCATTCTTTAACACTGAGCTTTTTATTGAGTAGAGATGGCGACTTGAAACTGGGCAATAGTAAACATCCCGGTCTTCAATGAGGATCATGTTTATGTCACTGGTTTGTATTTTAGGGCCAAGAGCGATTCCCGCGATGTTGATAGGGGTTGAAACAGTGACGTCACTAACTCTGAAATCGGCAATGGAAGGATCTGAACGCATGGATTTTGAATGGCGTATTTTCCACGAGTGATTTTCCTTGAGTGAATACACTATTATTCCTGGGTCTTTATCGCTGTTATCGGTGATGTATGCGTAACCTGAGCCGGTGTCATCAACGACGATGTCGTATAAATAATTAAAATTTTTACTGGCCACGTCATCTGGGAAAATGTAAGTCGTAGTGGTCCTATTGTTTTTAATATCGAAGATAATTAATTTAGGCGAGCAGGCCGTATTTGGTCTTTCCTCCAAGGTCGAACTTCTTCCGGTGTCTATGATCCAGGCTTGTCCTTTAGAATCTATTTCGAGATTGTGCACGTTTTGAAGCGCGTTACAATCGCCCACATTGTTCATTTCCCAAGATGGAAATGGTTCGATCAGAGGTGCTGTGGATCCTGAAACTTTAAACCTCCCTAGTGTTACTGGCACACCATCTCGCAACCTTGGTAATCCCACGTAGTAATAATCCTGGTGGTAATTAATTCCTGCCATTAAATTATTTTCGGGGATGTACATGCCCTTCGCTGTGGCCGTCATCAAACTCTCCTCGTTGGGCCATGTAAAATTGATGTAATGCCATTCTTTGATGACGCGAAATCGCGGCACTTCGGCACAGGCGAAACTGATTAGCAAAACGCAAATTGCAGAAAGAAACATGTTTACGTTTATCGCGTAATTTCGCTCCTGAAACGTGCCCGTTGTGAATCGGCCGTAAAACTAAACAGGTAAATTGTGTCGACGGTTATTTATACGAGTCGTGAATTCGCTAATAATGCTAATTGCCTACTGATTCAATAGATCGTACAAATTATAATCAGTGACGCATAAGTTGTTCTTGAAGTCTTCGCCTGTTTAAACATTCGAGTCGTGGTTTCGGCTATTTAACTATACCCGTTTGGCTTCGTTAATTAATTTATGAGCAATTGTTTACGCTTTCAATATCGCGTTTTATGTGCAATGGTTTCCAATGTAGTACCTGCGATGATACTTAGTATATGTATCAGCGTCATTTAATTGTGTTGCGGTTTCCTAGTTGTCCGTTCGTGAATCTTTAAACAGTTCTTGTATGAATTTGAAAACCCAATTCCCGGAAAATACCAATAACTTCCTGAAGGTTGTATATTTACACGAAGGTTTTTTTGGTTGAAAATGAAACTACAGTATGTATTTGAAAAAAAAAAACAAAAAAAAACAGGAGCGATTACAATTTCACAAAATTCGTAATTATATTTCGTTGGGCAGTTTTATAATATCAATTTAAATATCTGCGTTTGCTATGATTTTATTGAAAAGGTTAGATCGCGACACCCTATGACAGCCTTTGGACCTAATATTGCATTAGGATTAACTAATTGTAGCTAGTTTGCTATTTAATAAGTCACCCCATACAAGGCGTGCTATCAAAGCATAATGAAAGATTAAACATTTTTTGTTGTAAGTTGATTTTGTTTGCGATAGATTCCTCAAGCATCCTCTGTACAGCTGTTTTGGCCCTATTTGGGGCCTCGTCAGCAGAAGCGTAGCTCGAGAATTCCATTGCAATCGAACCAAACTTTCTCTTAAAAACAATATTTTTTTTGCTTGGAAATAATATAGTGCTTTTACAAATAGCTTAGAGTCACGCGACCTTTGCCGTGTATAAGGGATGAGAGTAATTTTTTTAGCCAAAATTTAACAAAAACTTTCTCTCTCACTTTGTGTAAGTAGATATTGTATTTATTTGTAATATAAGTTAGAGCTAGAGAGAATATAAAGATTATATAAAAATTTTGTTCATAATATTTTGGTGTTAATAATTTAATAAAAATTACTGCGTGGCAATGAGAGTAAGAAGTGTTAATACAAATATCAAACCATCACGATTTTCGTATTACAAACGAAGTTTATGTCATTTAACCTTTAAAATTAAATAAGCGCGTGTTATTTGGTTGAATTATTTAACGATTAAACAGAAAAGTCACACCAACAGCTCGTCGTTAATCATTTGCTCTCTTAAGGAAAAATGAATAGGAGCAACAGCAACAAACTTATGTAAATTTGCCGCGTGACTGTAGTATTTGCAATAAATTATGTAATTCCCGAGCTATTTTTATAGTTTTGGGGCAGATGAAGGCGGTATAATGGAGTTTAAATGTAAAAAATATGTCGTCTGAAAAAAAAATCTCCACTGAATTAACTTCTACAATTTCGTAGACATTGTTTAAACATCAAGGCGAGCGATACATTTCTAAAACAAGGCTAGAGACAAATTTATACGACAATCCGTATTAATGTTTACTTGTTATTCTTGCAGCTTCTGCTTTTTTTACCTTTGAAACGTCAATTAGCAAGTTAAATTCCAAAACAAGTTCGTTACTTAAATGGTAATTCCTGTTTTCCCCCATCGAAAATATTTCAAATTCGTTTGAGCTAAGCTTCGAATCAAATCAATTAATTTTTTCACGCCAAATGAAATCTCTTTCGTTCGTAATTTGAATAATTCAGAAAATAAAATTCGCTTCGAATCGCTAATTTGTTGTTTTTGCTTGTAATGCGGTTAGTTTTTAATTCGTCTAGGGAGAAGTTATTTAAAAACTATCAGGATTTAGATTCAAAATATACGGACCTCTTTTACAAGTCGAGATGGTGGATATTTCGAAAGGAGCTTTTTTGAATGCGCTTCTGTATACGGTTACATACCCTTGAAGGGCCTGGTCGCAAAGATAATGGTAAATCGAAATTTTTAATTTGGATTTGATCTGTTACGCAGCTCAGGGAATCACTGAAAGTATTAATTATACGAGGGTAAAGCTGAACTTATTGAGAATAAGAAAATCTAGTAGGCCGTGCAAAACAAAACATACGGTATTGTTTAGAGCAACTAATCTAATTTTTTAAAGTGATATTACAAGTAAAAAATGGAATTAACCAGTGAGCAGTTTCGAATTAGGATTTGTTAATGATTTTAAACAGGGTTTAAGCGCTTATTAGTGCAAAAAGGGTTTAGATTCGGCTTTTAGTGAACAAGCACCTTCCTTGGCTACAATTTACCGATGGTATAAGGAATTTGAACGCGAAGGGAATTCTGTTCAGCATCAAAAAGGAGCAGGGCGTCCTCCTACGGTTCCTACCGACAAAATCATTGCTGCTGTTAAAAAATTAATTGAAGAGGACAATAAAGCCACTTATGCAGTAATAGAGCATCAACTCAAGATTGGATTCTCAGCTGTTAGAACAATCATAAACGATCACCTGCTTTAAAAGAAGTGGTTAGTCGTTTTGTGCCGCATCACCTTTCTGACTTCCAAAAAGCAGAGCGTGTCAGAATTTGCCATGAAACTTTAAATTTCTTAAATAATGGCGGACATCAATTTTTTTCCAAAATGGTCACAGGTGATGAAACTTACATTCCCTTTTTCGATGTGCCTACACACCAAGAGAGTCGTGTATGGATTCACGAAGATGAGGAAACTCCAACAATGACCAAGAAGCAGCGAGCTATGAAAAAAGTTATGTATGTGTACTCTTCAGAAGTACGAGCCTAATAAAGGCAATTAAGCTAGATGGACAGAAGACAGTTACAGCTAAAGGGTACACTGAAAAATGTTTGCCTGAAGTGTTCAGTAGAGTTCTAGATAAGGGAGTTGTGCTGCACCGCGATAATTCATCGTCCCATACGGCAGCTTTAACTCTCTAGTTTGTGGCTGAAAAAAATATAAAAGTAATAGAACTTCTGCCGTATTCAAAAGATTTAGTAATGGCTATTTTTTGGGCTTAAAAGGAATTTGCGGGGTAGAAGGTTTTCGTCAGAAGAAGAGATTGATGCCGCAGTTCACGCTTATTTTGAAGGTATTCTGAAAGATGATTGGTTGGGGACAAGTGCATCATTGCTGAAGGGAATTACTTCGAGCACATTTAAAATAAAATCCTAGAAAATATTAACCATGTTTTTTTATTCTCAATAAATTCGGCTTGACCCTCGTATACAGTGACCCTAGAAAGAAGTCATCGATCATCGGAATTCATATTCCCTGATAGAATACATCGGTATATTGAAATATTGATGTTCTAGTATATTGAAATGCAAAGAATGAGATGAACGAACGATCCTCCGGGAAATGTAAAAAATTAAATAAATAAAATTAATTCTACAACAATGAAGCGAAGCGTGCTCAAAAAGAAAAACAACAAAACACGATCAAAAAGATAAAACACATCAGGCGATACCATGTTGACAAGAAAGCTGTAGAAACAATATGTGAATTGTTTTTATTTTTTTTTGTTTTTTTTCTGTCGAATTAATTTTTCATATCTGTTTCATATTAGTTTCTTTTTTGTTCATTCATAGTCTTTCGATTTTCAACTGCTCTCTGTTCTCATAGTTCTGTATTTAATTGTTGGTTGTTTCAATTCTTTTTTGTTTCTTCGTATGAAATTAATTCTTGTGTTACATTTTACATTTTCTTGTTTTTGTTAGTCTTTTGATTTTCAAACCATTTTCTTCTTCGTATTTTGTTTATGACGAACTATTTTTTTTTTTGTTATATTTTATGTCATATTTAATTTTTTTTATTCCGTTCTCTTTTATATATCGGATTTTCAATAAAATAGTACCTTAAGTTAGCCTTGAAAAAAATCGTATGTCGTAGCTTGCGTAATCAATTTCTTATATGTCAAAAATCGATAAACTCTTATCTATCTATCTAAAATTGTGTAACTGGCAATATAGAAAGTGTTAGGAAAGAGTTTATACATGTATTTCGGCCTTATTGGGCCTCATCAGAACTTTGTACCTTAAAAAAAATTGTGCTTTTTTTGATAAACTCTTGATTAACCTCAAAATGTACTTATAAGGACAAGGTCTAGCTTGTAGTCACACACGTTCCTTGGTGGAAGCGATCAACGCAAAAAGATATTTTGAAAGTAAGATCTTCGTTCTTAAAAGAATACTGGGTGACTATTAATTAACCCGACAAGATGATACCACTAAAAGAAGCGATGTCTGAGAGTATGGGAAAAATGTTAAAAAAGTTCTTTCTACTTTAGTTTTCGAGAAATAATTAATCAAAAATTAGTCCCAACACGACAATGTGCCCCTGGCGAAAAAAAAAACAGAGGAGCACATGAACGAAATAAATATTCCCAAAGTTTTTTTTATAGTTTTATGATACAGCGACGTGGCATCGTGAACTTGACCTTTAACTGGAATTTCACTTGAACTCCATTTTCAGGTCAACGACCGATGTCGTGAAATTCGAACGCAATACGAAATACGAATATTTACTTGACAAATGCAGATTATTTCATGCAAAGGATCACAACGGTCCAACTTTTAACACCTGCTTTGACAGGTAAACATATAAATGACTAATACGAAAAACAGTTTACATCTCCGTGTTAAGAATTACTAGTATTTTTCTTTCATTTTAATTTATATGGTATTATAAATAAAGTTAATCACGACGATGCACCTCCTCAAGCAGCGCGTGTTGTGAAAGATTGGTTAAATACTAATTACGCCAATAAATGAATTAGACGTTACGGATCTGTGCATTGGCTCCCGCTATCCCCAGATTTAAATCCTTGCGATTTTTTTTATGAAGCAGCTGGTATATTCCACTCCAGCAAGAGTTAAACAAAATTTTCGATGCCGTTGCTGTGATTCGAAATAGTCGGCATGTTTTCGAACGAGTGCGTGTGTCAATTGAGTTGCTTACACACACTGCTATTGAGAACGTAGTTGTTCTACTGGAGAAATGTGTACAAGATACTTCGCACTGTTTATGACACAAGTACGCTGTGAATTTGGCGTTTTCATCTAAACATATCTACTTTTTTGGATAAATTTATAATTAATTAATTGTTTAATATTTATAATTAATTACAAACTGTTCCACAGAACTTTTTCTACATTTTCTCGTAATCTGTGACATTCATTCACAGCTGCATTAATAAAGTTCATGGATCGGTACGAATGCTTTTCAGATTGGTTAAATATCATCATCGTACGCCTACTTTCTGTTCGTCTTTTGTTTTTGTTATGTAGTTTTTCATATTTTGATTAGTTTCTTTTGTAATTTAACTTAATTTAACTTGAAGGCTTCCGCGGCCGTCGTCCATTGTTGAATTGAATTCAACAATAGTTTCTTTTGTTTTTTCCCCCAAATAAGCCCAAGTGCATTTGATAGAATTTTACATTTTGGTTTCATCTGCTGCTCTGTCATATTTTCAAATAAAATGAATAGTTATTTTATATCCGTATGTGATTCTAATTTTTTTAAATAAAAGCAGAATCTTTGTTGTTAGTGTATAGTCAGAATTAAAAGTAATGTCGCCTCAATAAAATGTAAATGTGTGGTCTTATCCATCCTGATTGATCACCACAAAACATCGATAAGAATTCGATGCTTGTCTGCCCATTCTTATAGCAGTCGCAATTTAATTTTTTATTATAAATTACCTTTAATTCCAACTGTAAGTACCAAATCCCTAATTATAATGACTCTTTTGATTTAAATTATACTAGATGTTGTACTTGTTTGATAGAGTCGATTCAAATACTTATCATTGTTTAATTTTTTGAATGTCTTAAGGTATAGGTACATGGATGACTACATATGCGGATATTTAATAAAAATAGAATCTCGCTGTAGTCCTGCAATAATTTCAAGGCGAATAAAGAATTATGGTGAATATTAACAGACTTAATCTACTATAAACAAGGTATAACATCATTAGCACGTGTACGATAAGTTCTCTCGTTAATTGAAAACAACAAAAGTCTAGTGCAGCGATTTTCCCAAAAACTGGACCGTAACGTAGATAACTCAAGCACGTGACGTTTTAGAACAAATTAGCACCTGAACAATGCAAAAACATTACGTCACCGATTAACTGCGCGTTAAAAAAATTACCTTCGGTTTCTGGAGCCACATACATAACAACAATAGCAAGAGGAGAGCAGCGACAATAAATTTTTTTACCTGTGTGAATACAGATGAGTAATTTGAGCGAGGCGTTACGTTTTTAATTATTCAGGTTTAAAAATGATGGACGTGCTTTTATGCATTGCAAGGTAATCAAGAGTATTTATACTATTGCTAAGGTAATTATAACACTTTCGTGTTTGGTAAACTAGTCGTGAAATATTTTTTTGAGCATTTAATAACATTATTTACGCCATGATATGTTTTAATTATGTTTACAGTATTTTTGTTGGATGATTTTGGATACAAGGTTACAGTCGTACAATTAATAAAAATCACAAATTTATTTTACGCATAAAAATACTTGCAATAAAAATTTAATTCGCTTAGTGAAAGCATGATTTCATAAATAAACTTTTTATTTTATTTTTATTTCCGTTAAAAATGAATAAATTGCAAAAAGTTGATATACAGGGTGACTGTTAATTAAACCGACAAAATGGAAGCGATGTCCGAGAATATGGGAAAAATGTAAAAAGAATTCTAAATAGTTTATAATTAATTAAAAAAATGAAGCTCCGGCACGGTGTACGAAATACGACGCAACGTTTTATAAATGCGACAGTATAACAAGTCTATAAAAGTTTTTCATTGACTACCACACACCTCAATTCGGTTTTTTACACGTTTAACAGCTGGGAACGGAAGTCCGAGTTGTTTCTTTTACGAGACGTAATTATTAGTAATTTCTAAAATAATTGAATTGCGTGTGAAATAAGGGTAACAAATTCGCAAATAATTACGTAAATAATTATTTATTAATTAATTTGTTATGCATACAATTTTGCGTACACATGTTTGCGCCAAACAAGCAATTGAACATGAAATGCAACAATTCGTCAAGTGTTCGGTATTCACGAACTGTTCTAGCGCATCGCGCGACCCATTCGCCGCGAACCAAAGAGAGTCACTTTTTCGACGAATACATGGGAATATTGCTCGCAAGTATGGACGGCGTTCGCGACAGGATTTCAGGATGAGGTCAGTGGAGTTGGCGTAAAATTTCACTTAAAGATCGAGTTCACGATGCCACGATGCTGTTTCATAAAACTATAAAAAACTATGAGGGTGTTTATTTCGTTCATCTGCTCCTCTGTTTTTTTTAACCAGGTGCATCGTCATTTTGGCGTTAATTTTTGATTATTTCTGGAAAACTAAAGTAGAAAGAATTTTTTTAACATTGTTTCCATACTCTCGGACATCGCTTCTTTTGTGATTTCATATTTTCGGATTAATTAACAGTCACCATGTATACAGAGGGTGCCCCAATAGTACGTCCTTGAGTAATATCTCGATAAATACTGAAGATTTTCAATGCAATTTATTTTTAATTTTAGAGATCTACAACACAAAATTATTTACGTCTATACAGAGTGAAGCAGCAAAACAAAGTTTCCGGACATAACTTTTTTTTTATTTCAATGGTACACTCTATTATAACAGTTATAATAGTATGAGAATTCAAAGAGTTCAAAATAACTGCGTTCGTTTTATATACAATCTACGAAAGTATGATCATGTCTAATTTGCATTTGAAAGATTTGAACTGGCTAAATGTGGTTACCAGGAGAAAGCTTGTTTGGTTCATAAAATTTTATCAACAAATCATCCTTCTTATCTTAGAGATAAATTAAATTTTAGAAATGAGCTTCACGAAGCAAATATCAGGTTCTGTAAGGAACTAAGTATTCCTAAACATCATACTGCATTTTATCAAAAGAGCTTTGTTTATAATTGCTGCAAAGTCTACAACGAAACACCAAACCACCTCCGGAATAGATCTCTGCAAACTTTCAAACGATCCTCCTACATCTATTTCTTAAATAAGCCTCATTAATTTTAAGTTCTATTTGTTACATTTGTGAATTTATAAAATTATCTTAATTTATGTATGGTTAGGTGGAAGAGCGGTTAATAGCCGAACCTCGCCAATAAAGACATTTATTTATTTATTTATATGAAATTTGGATTGCTCATAAAATTCTACATATTTTCTGAATACTATTGTCTATAGCTAATCCTAAGATTATAAATCAAGAAATTACACTTCCTAGGAGGGGGGAAAATTTGAATTCTTTCTTGAGATATTTAACATTTTGTCTAAATACTCCCATTTAGAGTTATTATTTATTTCAGTACCCCAGAGGTAAAATGTGTTAAGTCGCATTTTCTTGAAAAACTACACATAGGTCACATCAAAGTCCTGTTTCTTAAACATTGTGATTTGAAAGATAAAAAATGCACCTATGGAAAAAAAAACATAAAAAGTGCCCTTGCCGTTTGTTTCTGGACAGTTACACTAATTTAACATTTTATAAAATGTTAGAAAAGTTGCTTTCCTTAAAAATTTGATTTTTGTGACTTAATACAGTCTACCCCTGAGGTGCTGATTTATTTTGAACTGTAACAAAAATATTTTTGGTACAGATGTGGCTGATACATAAGTTTATTATAAGCCATTATTAAATGTAATTTTATTGCTACAGGGTGGTCGTGGTAGTAAACAAAATATCATAAATTTCAAAATTATAAAACTCAATTTTCTTAAACCGCAGGCCCTTTATTTTATACATATACCGCAAATCTCTTATCAGCTTGTTAGGGAGACGTTGGGCTGGCTATTCTCATATTGCCAGCCGCGGCTGCAACCGACTTAGTAGGTGTTTCCCTTTGGCATTCGTCTTACAAATTGGGTAAACGCAAAAAACCCTGTTCGAAGGAGCCGATATTAATCTATAAGTGCTCTATTTCGCATATAGGACTCATATGCACCAGAAGGGGATTCGAACCCATACCTATAGTTACATGACTAAGCGTTAAGCCCGTTGCCAGAGGACCCAACCAACTCAGCTATGCAACAGTTTAATAAAGAAATAATAATTCAAGTCTTAATAAGTTCATAATTAAAAGTTTCCAACAGTCTAACATTTTAAAAGGTAATTATTAAAATCAACCAGTTTTCCATGGTCAGCTTACACAATAATTATTTGATTTAAAAGAAATAATTTAAATAGATCTGAATATCTCAAAAATTATCGCAGAAAGGTATAAGAATACTTTCTGTAGATTTACTTCGAATTGACACTCATGTCTCTCCAAATGTCTACGTAAGTCGGAGTACATAACTGAATTTGCAGCTTCCTAAGGCCTGCGGGACGGCTTTAGGCTGGCACACACACACACACTCCTTTTGCATGTGGTTTTGCTTGAACGTTTTCAAATGAAATGCAAGGCGGAACCTAGTGGGACCACATACATTCTCCCTTTTCACGACAATTTTAATAAATATTGCTGACCTGCAGAAATTGTGCGGTTACTGCAGCTATTATTATAATAAAAAAGTAAAGAAAAACCTAATTTTCGTAAACAGTGGTCAAAACAATGGTTATTGAAGAGAACAGAATTTAGTCACATTAATTTATTGAATGAATTAAAGCTAGGATGTTGTATGCAGCATTTTTATTTTTATCTGAGGATTTGGCCGACTTTATTTTCCATTAACACTCATTTCCTTGATATAAATTAATAAATTCAGTGAGATAGTCTGGCGACTTTAACCTTAGCTCTGTCATTTTACAGATTGACTGGCAAGCAAACTCGATAATCCCCCTACACCATCTTTCTTATCTATTGATAACATGTAGAGGAAAATCCACAAGATGTTTGCGTTTATGCAAAGCCATTGACGGAACTCGCGGGCAAAGTTGCCAAATTGATCACATACACACTCACTCCATCTTGCATTTCATTTTAAAGCGTTCAAGTAAAAACACATGTAAGAAGGGAGTGTGTAGGCCAGCCTTTAGTCGATGCTCTCGTTTTGACAACTAAAAAAAGATATTTCTCTTTTTGAGGAAAAAACGAAAAAAAAGCGATTTCTTTTTCGCTGCAAAATAAAAACAGGGGTTTTTATATTTTTTGTAATTTTCTTTGATTTCCAGTATTCTGTTTTAATTATTTAATTAATTTATTCACCACAGAAACATAATTATTATAAAAGTATAATTCAGAAAAGATGAACTTTATTTCAAAAATTATCAAACTTAATTCAGAATTGTTAATTTAATTTCAGAATATGTCATTTGAAATTCAGATTTATCAAATCAATTTCAGATCGTGCCACTTGTAATTCAGATTTATCAATTTAATTTCAGAATGTGATATTTGTAATTCACATTGTCAGTTTAAATTCAGAAAACATCAATTGTAATTCAAGAAGTATGAAATTAGTTTCAGGGACGATTTCTTAATTCCAATTGATGTAATCTGAAATTAAACTGATTAATCTGAATTACAAATAACGAATTCTGAAATTAAATTGATCAATCTTAATTACAAGTTATACTATGAGAAATTTAATTGATAAATCTGAATTGCAAATGATATATTCTGAAATTAAATTAACAATTCTGAATTACAACTGATGAATTCTTAATTACAATTGGAAAAGGTGTAGTTGTAGACCTTTACTTTTCAAAAAACGCTTCATCTTTTAGTACATATTGGGAACTTAGAGTTTACATATCGTTATATTAAAATTAAATTAATTCTAAGTCTCATAAGTAAAAATATATTTCCTGTGCGGACATTAAAACTGAATAGCGCAATTCTGAAACGTTTTAGTTAAAGTCCTTTCAAATGTGGCGTGAATTAGGCAGAAATTCAAAAAATATTTATTAAAATATGGTTCATCATTTAGCAAAACACGTATCGGAAAAGATGTTGAGTATATAATATTAATCACTTTACAATAAAACGTTTTACTTCCTTGAAGACAGTTTAAGATATGTTGTAAACAAAGCTCGGCTGTCCCACGACAAAACACAGTATCAAACATTTTTATGAAAATTGAGTTAGGATTCAATTTGCACTTATTGTGTTATATTCTGTGATATAAATCGGACACAGACTCACATATCTCGATAGAAACGTGCGATTTGATGCTCGTCAAAACACAGTAAATGTAAATTTTTATGACAATGCCAATACAAAGTACAATAACTATTTTGTGACAGGTCAAAACACAGTATATAACATACTGTGTTTTGTCATGGGACAGCCGAGCTAATATAACATGGTTTCCAATGATAATTTTGGTTGTAGAAACGTCTCTGTATATACAGTCGAACCTCCATAGCTCGAATCTCAAGGGACCAGAAAATTACTTCGAGTTAAAGAAAGAGATTTTCAGTTATACACACAATGTGCAGGGACATCAGTAAATTTAATTTATAGAAAATTTCGAGTTGTGGAAGTTTGAGTTATAAACGTGCGACTATATTTAGTAAATTTGGAAAATTGTGGCAATCAAATTTTTTTGATCGATCGTTACGAAAAAATACACAGAAACACAACAATCAATTTCTAATATTTAATTATGTTTACTTTGAAAGGAGAGGATATGCTTCAAGGCTGCAATCATACGATAATAATGAAAAATCACAACTTTATTTAAAATATAAAAACACTTGCAGACATTAATACTTATAAAAAATATTGTCTCACTGTATCAATAAAAATATAACAATTCAAAATAAATAACGCGAATTCTGTGTTACACAACTCAAACCTGCAATATCTTCCTCGAGGGAGATCTAAGAATACAGCTAAATTAAATCAGCTTTTTTAAATAGAATTTTAAATAAACTAACACATCACCTAGTTATTTTACAACTTTCATTCAACCTTACTAGTTTCACGTTAATAAAAAATACTTAGCAAAACTGTACGATGAAAAAAAAAAGACTAGTAAATCGAAAAAGAAACAAATTAAAGGAGTAAATGGAATGCACATGATCTCTTCACACGCATATTGCTGCAGAAAACACATGATGAGAAAACGCAGGGTAATTGACTATACCTTCAAATTGCTATACACAGACACTATCTTGATCGTTTTGGAATCTTCCAGGCATTGTCATCAAGTGATTGAACTTTCTTGATGCGGCTTCGCCCCCAACTCAACCAGGCAAAACCGATCACTGCACAAAACAAGGTTTCCACGTAGTAACCATCCAGCCAAATTGCACATTTGCCTCCTTGGTTCACACAGTGCTGGTAATAGAAAGATTTAGTGAGACAACCTTAATCTATAATAAATTTTCTTGATGTACCTCTCGTTCCACATCGTCAAGGCAAGTATTATCATGCACTTCGGATGCACCAAGACATTGTCTCCATGTGAGAGGATCTACAAGCCATAAAGACACGGTTGCTGGCCAATTTCCGCCTAGATTTGTGACGGTGTTGAGAAGAGTCATGTAAGTGCCTCCGACCAGAGGATCGCTGATACGAGCAAAGAATGCCATCACTGACACAAACATAGTGTACACACATACCTGTAATAAAAGCAAATGTTTAATTCCACTACTAAGTTGATTTGGAATGTAAATTGCAAATAAAATCAAATCCTAATTATTAGTTTACCTGGTGCAAAGCATAGCAGACTAATAAGAGGAAATAGTACGATATGGGCAAACCAGCTGATGCATCAGGTACTAAAGTTGGAGTAATTGAAACTAAAAGGGCCGCAACAAAACCAAGCAGAAGTCGATATGGTATGGCTTTTACAAATAAATCTAACGGACGGGGACCTATAAAAGAAAAACACACTTCACAATATATAAAATATTACAAATAAAACAATTAATAAATGTATTGCTCATAGTTGAATTCTTGGCTTCCGGTTGGAACCGCGTGTCTCGGATTTCTTCACTGCCGACGTTTCGTTCTTCGTTGCAGAAGAATTTCCTCAGGGCTGCTGCTGGTGGTGATGCTCCTACTGCTACTGCTGTTGGTCTTGCTGCTGCTTCGCGTTAGTCGTTGAGACCGTTGTTGACCGGAAGCCAAGAATTCAACAATGGACGACGGCCGCGGAAGCCTTCAAGTTAAATTATGTATTGCTCATACTTGAGCAGTTAATATTTATTTATTCAAATAAAGTTAAAAATAAACAAATAAATAAACAACATCTTAAGTATACATCTTATTTATCCATGTGATAATATTTTTCTTTTTTCTTTTCATATTATAACACTTCCTTGTGTTATTAATCTTCTGATGAGGTTTCTGTCGATAGTCATAAAATATTTTCCAGCTACCATACGCATAATAGTTATTTTTTGGAGGTTGCACATTTGTTTGCAACTGTTGCCTCTTATTTCCACCACATAAGGTAACAATGGCAAAGTTTGTAAACACTTTATAAAAAATTTTTGGCGGAAACTGCTTGCCACCCAAGCGAAACACAAGTTTGTAACCCGCATCAAAATACTGTGCAGTGATAGGGTCGACATGTTTTAAAACTGTCTTTGAGTCCTGTCTTGAAAGTGCGACAAGTTTTTGCTTAATTTTGCTATAAATTTTTCGGCTTTTATAAAAATTCCAAGCCCTTTGTATACATTTTGCTGCACCTTCTTTGTTGTAAAACATCTTTTGTGTTTCTATGTTCGTTGCCCCTTCTTCACTTTTTTGTACCTCATTTATTGATATGGCATTTTTATCATTTAAATAGAAGTTGTGGTTTTCATGTAAAATTGAAAAGATATTTTCATAGTTTTGGATCCCCGGATTACTTCTGTTTATTAAATATTCCATTAAAAACTGTGACATTTGGCTGTGACATTAAACTTCACAATTCAAACACGAGGTATGTTGATTTATGAGCATTGAAAAGATCAATTTTTATTGAGTTAATTTGAGTTTTATAGCTCCAAGGACTTATCTAATCTAACACCATAAATTTTTATGCAATTTTAATGTTGGTTATATCTCCAAATTTATAACCAATAAATTATTGAGACTTTGGAATTTTTTTACTCATTGAAAGTTGAATTTATTAATTAACTCACCTGTTGTGTATTTGGAAATTGCTAGTGGCAATGCTATCTGCAAGGGTATTAATGGAACAGCCATTAAACCTAAACGTTCCTTAGGAATTCCTGCTTCAACTAATTTCAAAGTCATTACACTATCTGTAGCAGAAAATCCGATCTAAATTAACAAAAAAAAAATTACTAAATACAGCAAGTTCAGTTCGATATCCTCACAAACCTTGCACGTTAGTAAAATAGCAACCAAAGTCTGAATGGGTTTCAGCTTCAGTATCTCTAATAAATACGAGTAAGCAGTCTTTAAATCCCTGTCAGGTACAACTTCGTGCTCACTGTCATGTGCTTCTACTTCACGCTTTACTAATGCTACGACCGTAGTCATAAAAATAAATACCCAACCCCAAAAAACTAAGAACCCTGATAAAGTTACAATACCTAAAATCAGAATTAAATTAAATTTGGCTATTAAACTACATTTAATTTTACCTTCCTCTTGAGGAATACTTCTCAAATAAGTGTTACAAAAGCTAGGAGATTCGAGTGCCATAAACAAAACGTAACTCAGGAAAAAACCGGCGGTTTGACCAACGCTGTTGCAAGTTGAAGCATGCCCCACGTTTCTCTTTTTCAACATCGTCAGTGCCCAACCGTCGACTGCGATATCCTGAGTCGCAGCTAAGAAATTCAACGAAAAAAACAGCAACGTCAGTATACCGATGTTGGGGCTCGTGGTCTTGCTTCCTAACCACTGATCGACGTGTGAACTTAATAATAACATAAAAGCACCGATCAAATACTGTGTCGGTATCAGCCAGGTTTTCCGTCTGCCAATACGAGTGGAAAACATAGAATCTACGATTGGGGCCCACAGTAGTTTTAGACTGAAAGGCCAATTCACGAAACTGAATTCCGCCTATTGAGGGGGAGGAAAAAATTAGGTTAGGTTCAAGTTTGTGTTCGTGTTAAGTTGAAACTCACCTGCTGTTTATAACTCACTCCACGGTTCTGCAGGATCATAGGAATTGCTGCGCTTAAACCAAGCGGAATTCCCTGCAGTGTATACAAGAAAAATAATAGCGCTATGTTAAAACCATCACCTCGAAGGTTAGAATTCGGTCGAATTGTTACTGTTTCTCCGTTTCCCATCCATAGCGTTTCGGAATCGCGATTTTTCATAAGTCGTCTTCGTTCCATGGCAAGAATGAAACCACGAGTCCAAACTTACTTCAAGAATCCGTTATAACAGCAAAGCCACGTCAGTGTGACTTTTCCATACGTGTCTCTATTTTATTACTGTCGGGGTGTTGTGTAAATTGTATGTTACACGGAACATAATCGTCGAAAGACCAAAACGTAAAAATTATGGTCGACGTAACCTATCACGTCAGCAAGTCTTAAAGGATGAAAATTCTTTAATTCGAATTATTTGACAGCACAACTTCTTATAAAAGTATTTGTTTATTCACTGCTGCCAAATTAAACATTGCAAAATGGAATATAACTAATCGTAAGTTCAAGTTATGATTTGGCTAATAGTCGTAAGAGGGCGCTCCTTATCGTTTTCCAGTTCAGTTTATACAATTCTCTAATAATTATAAACAAATTAAACTGCTCATTCCTTTTTTAAGTCTATTTATTCAATACAGTGATCATCTAAAGCTATAGCGTGACTAAAATAAATTTAAAATTAAATGTGGGTAATATCGATTTACATTTGATCGGTAAGTAGATTGCTCGAACGATTTCAAAGTCTTCGCGCTTTTTGTTTGTGTTTTTAGAAATGATTATTCTTTCTTCTAAGTTTTTTTTTTTTTCACATTCAGTGCGTATTAAATGTTGAGACCGAAGGACCTTATTTTCCGCTGTGTAAAGAGTTTATTATTCTTGTCCAGCTTCGGTCAAATTAAGCAGAAAATAGGTAAAGTACTCTTGTAAAATGTATGTTTAGATCTTGGGCGGTTTTAAGTTACCAATATTGCAAATATGTTTTATCTAATCATAAACATTAATAAAAGGTGTTATAAATTGATCGGTAAATTATACTGGGTGTCTCAAAACCTATGTTTTTAATTGAAACCACAGATAGTAGTCGAGAAAAGAAGCAAAATTTGTCATACAACAATAGGGAAAAGTAAATAATAACTCCGGTAAAAATCAGTTTTATTTTTCTCAGAAATTATTTTAGTAACGCTGGTTGACGATTTAAATGGATTTAAATATCTCAGCTGTGCAGAATTGATGTTTTTTGTGGCCATAAACGAATAAATGCCGAGATGTGTCTGTTGGGCTAAGTCATGTTTGTCCCTCGCAAAAAAAATTCGCCAGGAATTTAAATAAAAACGTCTTCACACGCGCTGCCGGGAGCTTTCCTACGACAATTGCAATTACTTATTACACTTTATTTATGCTTATTTATTCAAAGTAAAATTTAAAAGCAAACTGAACTCGTAGCACAATTATGCATTTCAGTTTTATTTGTTTCATTTTCACAACAGTACATCGACCTTAACACTGTAAACTGCAAAATGTTATGTTTAAGTTCATTAATAAGACGAAAATAAATGTTTACTAAGAATGTTGATAAATATTAATTAAATCCAAGAAGCTAGTGATTCAATTAGTTTTCGTGATAAAAATTTGATTCTGGTTTAAAATAATTCGGAATTTTCAGAAACGTTTACCTACACTCGCCTTGGCAATTTATTGATATATAACAATTGCTCTGTCATAAAATAAAATTCAGCTGGCTCAGTTTCATTGCTCGTATTTTATTGTTTGTTTTTATTATTATTATCATGCTGTCATAAATTCACATATGCTTACGTTAGGGAGCGGGTTAGAATGAAAGACGAAGTGCTGAATAATAGTTTTTAAGAAAATTCAGTCCGAGCGAGTGCGTTTGTATTTTATAAAAGACTGAGGTTAAAATAAATTTTTAAAAACATTAATAGGCTTAGTATTATTTATCAAATTTACGTAGTGTGTAGTTTGTTTTGCGTTAGTTTAATTCGTGTAAATATCTGTGTACATAACTTCGAAAAAAAATTCCAATAGAAACAAATAACTGATTACGACGTGCCGAATTTTGTGTTAATACCGTAGGACAACATTTTGAACATTTATTGTAATTACAAATACCAGTGCCAAGAACAAGAAAGTGAACTTTACTAAAATTCTAAGGTAATAATGAATGCACAGGTGTGACAACACGTTTGATATGCATTTTGTGCTGTGCTGTAATTTTTTTTTATTTCGCATGTTGCTAACCGTAGACGTACAGTTTCTTAAATTACGATCTGTTAAATTTAATTTAATACAACAATGCTTGTCACATTGTACCTACTTCCTTGAGAAAGCTGCAATTTATTTTTTCATAAGCTGCACAAAAACCGTGATATGAACATGTAAACTACAAACTTTTTAATAAAATAGGTTAAAAGTTTGTGTTAAAATACAAATTATGACTAAGTGTGTTGATTATGTCGTCTCTTTAATAAGCTATTAAAAGAATTGCTGAACAAGCGACAAATAAATGAAAAACAGAGTTCGCTATGCCAGTAATTGTCGGTGAAACACAGATGGATATGAAAAAAATTACCGAGACGTTGACCTAATTTTTTCAAACGTAAATAAAAAAATGATTGCAGTTTTTGCTTTTTATTGAAAGCGAACATGCCTCAATGAGTCATAAAGTAAGCAGAGGTTTCAAAACAAAGGAATTGCGCGCGCTTGTGCTAGGTCGACGTTTCATTTTTCAGCAATATTTTATTGTTTTCCTTTTGACTTATCCTTTTAGAAAAGAGCAAATTCGGCTACTTCACCAAGCGGAATCCTGATTTTATGAGAAAATTTATGTCACGTTTATCCAAAAAATATGTCAAATATATGCTCTCGTACGTAAACTTATGCGCTTTTTTGCATGTTGTTTGTGATGAAATAAAACAACAAGTATTCAAAACATATCTATATTTAAGCACAAAAACATTAATAATTTTATAGAACATTATCTATGACAACAACTACATTAAATAAAAATAATAATAATTCTTTTTATTAAGTATGATCTAAGTAATGTAGCGCTTAAAACTATTGAGTTTAATGTATGCTATTATTATTATGCCAGTTGACAATCAAATGTTTTCCACATTGAATTTTTGCCGTCTATCTCACAATATGTCGAAAATGTTCTTTCGACATCCACCGACATGATGGGTGCATCCCAATCTAAAACATTATCATCAGTGGATTCTAATGATGATTATTATTATAACATTATTGGTTATGCTAATAAATTTCGTTAGTATTGTTTTACAATTTTGCCTGGGGCCATTGTTAACAAATTTTCGAAATGTGTAATTGATTCTATTAAACTCACTTGCTCTGTCTCTATTTTTTTTAATAAATAAATATTAGATAATATTGATCTATGAGCTCACGTTTTTCGCATAAATTTATGCATTTGACAATTGAATCAACTGAATCAGTGAAATCTAACACAATATTTTTTATATAGAAAAGTTATTCGCATGGAATATAGCTGCGTCTAACCACGTTCCTCACTGGGTAACAACAGGTTTGGAATGTAAAGGAACGTTCGGTAAATTTTCTTTATATACATATTTGCACTCGAAGGGGTGCTTTAATAAATATTATTTACATTCGATATTAGTGAATTGGAAACCGACATCTAGTTTCTTCGGCAGCTCTATTTATTTCGTGTGCTATTCAGGTCACGTGAATTAAATGTTTGTTAAAAAATTTTAAATTTGTCCCTGCTTTAATCATATACAAAGCTGCATCTGTAATTAAAAGAAGAATTTTGTCAGTTGGCAGTATATCTGGAGAAAAACGCCATTAAGCTTTCATTAATAAAATGAACAATCTTTACGCTATTCGTTTTCGATAACTGTTTTGTGCTAATCGAAAAAGATTTTGGCAAACTATTGTTATTTAGAACACCAACTAATAAATTTGCAATATCGAACAGTGACCTCCGTCGTTTCATCAATAATAATATAAAGAAACTGATCCCTAATACAACTTTTAATGTCTCGAATGACATCATTGTAAACTGAACTTGCATAGTTTTTTCTTAACGTATTTTCGTGAGGTACACTTTTATTACAACATCTTCCAAAAAGGATTTAAATTTATGATTTTGTACCTTATTTAGAGGAATTTTTGTACCTACTTAATAGCGCTTGGCACAACTGCATATTAAAATTTTTTTGATCCATGTGTAATAGCAATGGCCGCCCGGCGGTACGAGAGTAAACTGAACTGCAAAAATAAGACCGGCGATATTTTTAAATTCTTGCTTACCTAATTGCGATAAAAATTAATTATTGATATTTTGAAAATATGTCGATTTTATGTTCGTAATGTAGAAAATGTGCATTTTAGGAACGAAAACCGAAAATACGCGCTAAGCCATCAGTTTATGCAATTAAAATATGTAATGTTTTTATACCCACAAATTATTTTAGCGAAGTTTGGACATGTCCTAAATTTTACATTGATATTCCTAATAATAAAAAAGATGCTTTTTACATAAAATCCGAAATTTACTTATAATAAATAGAAAGGTAATGATCTAATGGTAATGGTCTTATAATTAGAAGTGGGCGATACGGTTAACTATGTATAGAATTTCGAGACGGTTCTCGTATGGTATAGCGAATTTCAATACGATTGAGTATCGACTATCGATTAGGGGTGTGCCGATACTACCGATTCATATCGATGTATCGAAGTTTATTAAAATTTATTGTTTCACAATTACTATTTCTTTCTTTGTTGTTAAACCTAGCCAACCAAAACTAATACCTAAAAACTTAAATTGCAAATTTGTCCAAACTATTGGCGGCAAATTCAAAATAA
The DNA here is from genome assembly GCA_039766575.1 of Serrognathus titanus. NCBI lineage: Eukaryota > Metazoa > Arthropoda > Insecta > Coleoptera > Lucanidae > Serrognathus > Serrognathus titanus. The sequence continues at coordinate 12,713,315 of CM077914.1, forward strand.
GTAATCAAATAATAACTTAATTTACCGGATATTAACCGAATTATGTACTAGTTAATTAACCGGTTAGTAACAAATTCATAACACTAATAATAAAAGAGATTTAAGTTGCGAAATTATTAATTTCAATTAAAATTATAAAAACTAGAAGTAACAGTTAGTATAGGTGTCCCATAAAAGTCAATAGAAGGCCCAGTTAAACATTTTTCTTTAGGCGTACTGAAGCCTTTAACTATATAAAGCGTCTTTCAATAGGGGTGATAGATTTTTCAAGAGACATCACTCGGTTCTCGATATATCATGTTTTACTTCCGGGTGTTAAAATATTCAGTATAGTTTACATCATGCAGCGTTTGACGCTTTCCGAAATTATTAAAAAATATATTAAGTTCGAGGTCAGTGTGGATGCTCAACGTTTGTTCACCAGAGAATTGGGTCGCTGTAATTGTTACTTTGCGCAGGCTGTACACCGCACTGTGGAAAAGTTTTGAGCGTGAGTTCACTTTACAGGACAATAAGCTACCAACAAGACAAACGAAAAGCGCAAAGTGAGGAGATTGATGAGTGTTGCCGAGGAGCCAAATTGATCGATTTTACGACGATCGCAACAACTGGAGTTTTCTCAAATGTCAACTTGGAGAATTTTGCGTAAGGATTTAGGCCTACATCCTTATAAAGTCGTATTGACTCATGAGCTGAAACCAAACGATCACAGATTGCGTCGGGAGTTTGCTGATTGGGCCCATAAGCACTTGAAAGATGATCCTGATTTCGGCCAAAAAATCATCTTCTCAGACGAGGCGCATTTTTGGATGAATGGCTTTGTTAAAACAGAATTGCCATTATTGGTGCGAGAACAACCCACTGTTGCATCCCGAAAAACTCACTGTGTGGTGAGGTTTATGGCATAGCGGCGTCAGCGGACCTTATTTCTTCCGAAATGAGGAAGGAAGAGCTGTAACCGTCAATGGCGACCGCTACAGAGCCATGTTATTGGAATTTCTGTGGCCAGAACTTGAGAACATCTATATTGAAGGGATGTGGTTCCAACAAGACGTCGCTATGTGCCATACAGCTAATGCTACGCTCGATTTGCTGAAGGATAAGGTTGGTAATTGGATCATCTCACGACGAGGTTATGCCGACAATCCACAGACTTTGGATCATTTGGAAGCCAACATTCGTCAAGCTATCATCGGCATACAGCTGCAAAAGTTGGACTGGGTGTTTAGAAATTGGAGCGATCGGGTACGTAAGTGTAAACAAAACCGTGGTGGACATTTGCACGATATCTTGTTTTGAACATAACTGCACTGTCCAAGCTTTAAAATAAATAAAACAAAAACTAAATTGATATGTCAAACCGTCTTTGTTTTATTTAAAGTTAAAATCTTATCACTCTTAATGACAGACCTTTTACATTTGAACTGCTAACGATTTTAAAAATGTCTCTCCAACACGAGCGAAATAAAGTTGCTAGGTTGCTATGGATGCAAAATTAACATAAATTCGGTTTCTTCGGCCGGTTCTACTGCGGTTTGAGTGCAACTGGGTTTTGGTTACTTTTGTATCCGTTAACTAGATAAATTGCAATTTTGAAACTGGTTGCTAGAATAGGCCAATGGCGTCATACATCATAAACCTCTGTAAGTTATTTTCGTCAGATTTGATGGTTTTTAAAAGTTGGAGTGTTGCGCTCTTTAATGGAACGGGTCGTAGATGCTTGCTACTTTCCTGCGAATTGTTATGCAATTGCTTTAATAAAATAAGACGTGATGAAAAAGAATCCATTGAAGAAGAACTTCGTTAGGGCTGCTGCTACTGGCGGTATTACTGCTGCTAACGAGATATCTCGTTAGCAGCAGCAGCAGCCCCGAGGAAATTCGTCTGCAATGGAGAACGAAACGTCAGCAGTAGAAACGGTCGTGACGCGGTTCCAACCGGAAGCCAATTCAATGATGGACAACGACCGCGGAAGTGTCCAAATTAAATTAATGATGATCCCGCTAAAATGATTTAACCTAAATCGTTTCAAAACTCCATCAGTATGCAGGTTACAAGTAGCACTTGCTTTTTGCTTGAAATAATTTCAAATAGACTATAAAATCAGTCAAAACAGTCTTTATTGTTGTATGGCATACAGAACATAAAGTGTAACACATTTAAAGCACATAAAATCATCGGATAGAAACATCACGCGTAGATATAAACTTTTAGCATTTTTTTGTAACACTTATTTCATGGTTATAATTACAGTGTCGTAGAAAGCAAAATTAGACGCCTATTTTCCGACAATAAATTAACATGCACGTTCTTCTATTTTGAAAAGTGGGAGTGTTTAGAAAGTAAACAACAATCCATACAATGACCAAGAATTTCTCAATTTGCACATTTAATTACAACAAACAATCAATATTCCCAGGTTTTGATGCTACTTTTCCGCAAACATGGGAAGCCTTCATTTTCTTTTTGTTTCGTATTCATACATGTTTCAAGTTCCTCCTCCTTACTAGCTGTAACTTTCGCGGATTCTTCTCATGAATATTGGTTCCGTGTCTTCTTCATCTTGGTCCTGAAAATACGTTGGCGTTTCTGTTTGTACAACGTGCTGTGCGCCTCCTTCTTTGCAAGTCAACCAGTACGTATCCATCAACCCTTTTCCCTAAAATATGTGAAGTAAAAGATATTTGATTTTGAGTGTTTTAAGACGACTTGCTTTAACGTCAACTAGACCTCTGTGTTCGGTCCTGTATCCGCCAATGGTATCTAATGCTTTCTTCATCTCCAAACTTATGTGAATTTTACAAGCTGTAAGTAAGGTTAACTCTGTAGGTATATTATTGTTGAGCGGATTAAGGCAAACCTTCGCCAGTCGATTCCATTCTAGAAGCTGTGTTGACTGTGTCTCCGAAAAGACAGTACCTTGGCATTTTGGAACCCACAATTCCAGCTACGACGGGTCCCGTATGAATTCCGCAACGGATTTGAAGTTTTTCTGATTTCCTGTGCGGAATTTTGAACTGTGTCGAACCTGCTAGTAAATCTAAGGCCATGCTAGATATTTCTGTGACGTGTTTGTTTCCTAAATTAAATATGTAAGTTTAATTTTTTATCGAAGCAATTGATCGCGTACCATTTTTCACTGGTAAACCGGAAGCAACCATGTAGGAGTCGCCGATGGTTTCGACTTTGTACACGTCGTAGCATTCAATTCTGGCGTCAAATAATCTGTAGATTTTGTTGAGGAACGTGACTACTTCTAGAGGTGTACTGACAGCTGCTATTTCTGTGAAACCAACTATGTCACTGAAGTATATTGTTACAGATGCATAATATTCAGCAGGCACCTAGAAATTTGATTGTTTTTAAAATTTTAATTTACACACACGTTTCCAAAATATGGAAAAGTAACTGCAAAATTATAAATTCATAAAAATTGAGTCGAATCAATTTGGATTTGATCAACTCGATGAGATTCTTGCCCTGTTAATTTTGCCCAAAAAGGAAAATGGCATAAAAAAATTCATTAAACCTGTCTGGTTTGCTTTAGCTGTGTAGCAACACTAGGTGGTAGCATTTGGAAAAGTAGATAATCGCTTTTCTTTTTTTCTGTCTTCAATTCCTTAGCCTTCATAGCCAAATTTGCAGCGTACAACTAAAACGAAATGAAGTTTCACTTTCTACTACAATCCAAAATTTCGAAATTAGTAAATTTTGATTTGAAAATTACCTGTATAGTTTCTACGGCATTTCTCACCAACCATATAATCAAAGGCGACACAGCCAAAACTACAACTAAAATTATTATCCCAACAGCTTCTTTGTTAGCGGCATCTTGTAAGTCTTGGTTTACGTAGTCTCTGCAATTGAAAAGGCGTGGGCAAATACATAAAAAGAAAGGAAAGTTTGCTTAATCCTTCTCGAGGAATTCAAATTATGATTGTACGACGATCGAACTAATTTTAATAGAAAGGGTTCTCGCACCTAATTTGATGCCTCAACTCTCTTTGGAGTTTCCTAAGTTCGTCCGTGTAATTGGCAATCGTGTCAAAGTAATCTATAGCTTCTGAGATGCTGGCCTTCCTCTGGGTGTTTTCGATTATAATGTCGCGTCTGAAATAGATTTGCATTAAAATTTTTTCTCCTCTTTGGGGCGAATTTAATTCAAAAAAGTAATAGTACACTATTCGTTACTTGTGTTTAATTGTGCCATAGTTAACCATCGCCTGGGTTAATCGTCGGTAAACGTTTTTCATCAATGGTACGTAATTCAGAGAGCCATTGAGTAGATCTTTTGCAATGGCGTCGTGACGTATGTAGCTGCTGTAATTGCTACCGTTTAGGTACCCTTTCCCAAAATAGTGGACTCCGTAAACACTCGATATGCAAGTGCTCTCGATGCTACGTAGCAAGTTTTTAAAGGCGAGAAGATATCTAAAAATGTTGCAAATTGGAGATTATCACATTTAAAATTAATCAATATTTTCCAGAATAGGAATATTTAATTAAAAACGTTCAGAGGAGTTTGTTAATTTTTTCATGATTATAATAGTGAATTGAATTTTTCTCTTTGAAATGAGGGTGATCTATTTTAATTTTAAATTGTGTTTACCACTGTATAAGTTCATGGCGTCTTTATGGAAAGAAATTGCAATTTAATAGACCCTCGGATCGTCGCGTCGGATATAGCTGACAGCTTAGCAATGAAACGACTAACCTTCAAACTCTAAATAAACATTTATAAAATGTTATATATTTCATGATGTACGTGCAGATCTATATGTGTATTTTTTAACTCCATAAACTGAGAATGTTATAACTTAATTTTATAGTTTCCTGAAGGAAACAAAGGATGATTAATTATACAAAATGTGACTTGGGGTATTGTGTGCTAAGACTGTTGTGGTTGTTATTATTAGATTAAAACTTATAAAACACAATTCAGTTATAAACAAGACTGAAGTATTACATACTTTACTTAGAAGTTTATGCACTATGCAATATGTGTATATACTGGATGTTTCAAAACCTACGTCTTCAATTGAAACCACAGATAGTAGTCAAAAAAAGAAGCAAAAATTTGTCATACAATAATAGGGAAAAAGTAAATAATAACTTCGGTAAAAATCAGTTTTCGTTTTCTAAGAAATTGTTTTAGTAACGCTGGTTGGAAATTTAAATGGATTTAAATATCTCAGCTGTGCAGAATTGATGTTTTTTGTGGCCATAAACGAATAAACGCCGAGATGTGTCTATTGGGCTAGGTCATGTTTGTCCTTCGCAAAGAAATTTCGCCAAGATTTTAAATAAAAACGCCTTCACGCACGTTGCCGGGAGGTTTCCTACGACAATTGCAATTACTTATTACTATTTTATTTATGCTTATTTATTTAAAGTAAAATTTAAAAGCAAACTGAATTCGTAGCACAATTATGCACTTCAGTTTTATTTGTTTCATTTTCATCACAGTATATCGACCTTAATACTGTAAACTGTAAAGTGTTATGTTTATGCTCATTAATAAGACGAAAATAAATGTTTACTAAAAATGTTGATAAATGTTAATTAAATCCAAGAACGAGTGGCTCAATTAGTTTTCATGATGAAAATTTGATTCTGGTTTAAAATAATTCGGAATTTTCAGAAATATTTACGTACATACGCCTTGGCGATTTATTGGTAACAATTGCACTGTCATAAAATAAAATTCAGCTGGTTCAGTTTCGTTCATCGTACTTTATTGTTTGTTTTTATTATTATTATCATGCTGCCATAAATTCGCAGATGCTTACATTAGGGAATTGTTGAGTAGTAGTTTTTAAGAAAATTAAGTCCGCGTAGTGCGTTTGTATTTTACAACAGATTGAGGTTAAAATAAATTTTTAAAAACTTTAATAGGCTTAGTATTATTTATCAAATTTACTAGTGTGTCGTTTTGTGATAGTTTAATTCGTCTTGACAATCTATTGGTAACAATTGCTCTGTCATAAAATAAAATTCAGCTGGCTCAGTTTCGTTCCTCGTACTATATTGTTTGTTTTTATTATTATTATCATGTTGTCATAGTTTCACTTACACAAATGCTTACATTGGAGAGGGGGTTAGAATGATAGACGTCATAGACGAAGTGCTGAATAATAGTTTTTGAGAAAATTCAACCCGAGCGAGTGCGCTGTACTTTATAAAAGAATCTCAAAGTATGCAAAATTGTTTCTAATATCTTAAATTGTCAAAAACTTTTTTGTTTGCCATAAATTTAAACTAATTCAATAATACATTGCAATAGAAAATTGCGTGATTTAATTTTTCAACAAAATTTTAGTATATGTTCCATATCTCTACACGCGATGACGTTTTCATCTACTTTATAGTTCTTACTTTCGGTTTACATAAATGTCAATTTGCAATTATTTGCAAAACTATTTTTTTATTGTTATTTTTTAGTTGTTCGTATCACTATTCCAAGAATGGAAGTTTTCGGTTTGTGACGAATGTTACCAGCAACGACGGAATTTGAACAACTTTTCACATTAGTTCTACATGAAACTGGTTCTCCTAAAACCTCGGACACCTCAATGCAAATGATAAGGGCCAACAACTCCAGGTTAATTAGCCGAATAAAATATCGTTGGAAGAAAAGCGGTCGCCAACAAGTACATTGTTTTAATAAGTTTGAAGGTTGGCTTAAAGGAGACGATTTTATTATACATGAAGGTCGACTTGATGAAAGTCGTCCAGTGTTTCTGTTGGAAGACCAATGAAACCTTTTGAAGATTCTTCATACAAAACAAAAAAACCTAAAGTAATGAAGATTTTGCGAGAAAAATCTTTGAATGAAATAACTTTCACCGCAGAAGTAACTTTACGAACAGCAGGCCAAAGAAGTGCCGCTAATCTCGTCAGAAATGTAGCATGTGTTGCAAGTGAATTAAAGAATTTGCGAAATGAATGTTTAAAACAAAGAGCGATGACATCTGATGAAGCTCTGGCTTTGTATATTGCCTGCTTACTTCTTGAAAATGCCATCACAGTCACAGAGACCAGCGCGGAACTCAATTTACAATCAACTTTAGATCATTGAACCAATCGTTTACTAGAATCAAATATTAATATTTTTAAAGAAGGTAATGAATTTGATTGATTTTGTAATGTGATGGCAGTTCAGGGCATAGCAGATATAAACAGAAACTTTTATCTCCTGAAAGTGATGTCGAATTTCTAATTTTATTATCCTTTGTACCTATAAAATTAAGTAATGAGTCTCATTCTGTTTGGGAAAATCCTAGTCCTTCTTCTACTAGATATTGTCGCCTTTTAAAGTTCATAACTCAGAAAGAGAGTGATGATCTGATTAGAAACGAGGTAGCTAAATTTCAAAGGCAGATAAATAATTTAAACATTACTTATTAGTAGATGAACAGGAGGTCATAGTAAACTATAAGTTTTTCCTAACAATGATCGATGGTAAAGTTTGCAATGTACTCAGGGAAACTAATTCTTCTTCGAGATGTTACATTTGTGGCGCTACGCCTAAATTTATGAATGATGAACCTCCTCAAGTAAATATAAATAAAGAGAATTATCGTTTTGGCTTATCTACATTACATTTTTGGATTCGAATTTTTGAATGAATGTTGCATATTAGTTTTCGCTTAAATGTAAAGAAATGGCAAATAAGAAGTGATTCGGAGAAAAGTTGATCTGAAAGCCAGAAAACAACAAATTCAAAGGAAATTTAGAGAAGAAATGAGTTTGATTATAGATCAGCCAAAATTAGGCTTTGGTTCCACAAATGATGGTCGAAGATTTTTTAAAAATCCAAACAAAAGCTCTGAAATTACAGGTATTGACATCAAACTAATAGAAAATTTAGGAATTTTGTTGCAGACTTTGTCATGTGGCCATTCGATTAATACAGAGAAATTTTCACAATTTTGTTTTTCTACTAAATAATTATATTTAAATTTATACTTGTGGTATAAAATGCCAGTAGCTCTGCATAAATTATTTTATCATGCAAGTGGTGTCATAAAATCCTTTATAATTCTTATAGGTCAAATGTGAAGATGCCCAAAAAACACGCCATAAAAACTGTCGTAGATTTAGGGAGAGACATACGCGCAAAATTTCAAGAATAGCCACTAACTATGATTTATTAACAATGCTTCTGATTACTTCTGATCCATTAATCAATAGTTTTCGCGAGCTGCCTAAGAAGATATTTACTTCCGCATCTGAAGTAATGAAGTTGCTCATTATAAAATCTGATGAAACACAGAGAAGTAACCAGCGGCATTAATCTTGAAGATTTTCATTTATCAGATTCCACGGAAACTGATAACTCAAGCAGTGAATAAGAAAGTTCAATAGTTAACAATTTTAAATCAAGCGTTTTAATTATATTAATGTAATTTGTATTAATCATATAATCATAATTTTTTTAAATTATATTTAAATATTCACAGAAAGAGAGTTATTTTCTTATAATATAGACTCATATAAGCTCATTAGTGAGCAGAAATAATTTTGTCCAGCTAGCACATTCTATTCGAATCACGTCGCGACGTGCCGAATTATGTGTTTATACCGCAGGACAACATTTTGAACATTTATTGCAATTATAAATATCAGTGCTGAACAAGCGAGAAATAAATATCATGTAACGCAGCGAAAAATGCATTTCGCTATGCCAGTAATTGTCGGTGGATATAAAAAAATCTGAGACGTTGACCTAATTCTTTCAAACGTAAATAAAAAAATTATTGCAGTTTTTGCTTTTTATTGAAAGCGGACTTGCCTCAACAAGTCATAAAGTAAGCAGAGGTTTTAAAACAAAGGAACTGCACGTAGGTCAGTTTTTCATTTTTCAGCAATACCGTTCAGATTTGGAGAATCAATCTCTTTCATAATGAGATACCTACAGTTTTAATTGAAGACATAGGTTTTGAGACACCTGCATAACTTGGAAATCGATTTGTGTAACGTAACAGTCAAGTAAGTGCCGTAATAGCCAAGAAAAGGAGGAGTAAACAGGGAAAGATAAAGATTACTTGGCGATATATTTCCTTCTTTGTTTTCACCATCAAATAAACTGCTATGTATCACAAATCGGTTTCCAAATTATATAAAATATTTTTACCTCCACACTCCGCTGTTATCAGTCTCTTTAATTTGGTTGGTCAAATGATGTAACATTGCTGCGTTTACCGCCGAATACCAATGGAATACTTCGGACATGTTATTATTTTCTGGACGTATTTTCTTCCTTGAATACCAATTAAGCAAAAACATAACAACAAAACATTTGCAGCAAAAAAAAATTAAATAATCATTAAGAATATTTTATTTGCCCGAAATACAAATTCACGTTCGTGCAATTTTTTGGCCGGAATGTACGCAGCAACCGATACAGATTAATGATGAGTATTGATTAATATGTATTCCAGAAACTGCAATTAACGGTAAACATTAATTAGGCGTGCATTAATAATTATGGAGATGGAAAGCCATTACGTTAAATAATTTCCGTTGTTGATCAAACTTGCTTAATACTCTTGGTTTAATGAGAAGGTGGGCACACACCTGCTCTGTTGCTATCAGAATTAAATTAATTAAAATCAGTGAAATGATTGAATTGCATGTTTTTTACTTGCTCTCATTTCGATGCGTTTTTAGGTTCAGGGTCGGCCTTGAATTCGACGAATTTTTGTAAAGTGCGCAAACTCGAATAAAAAAACTATCCTTGATGCAGGAGTTATTTAATTACAGGCTTAAGTTCGGATGAGTTAAGCTGTTGTGTTTTCTTTGCCTTTTATTAAAATTAAATTATTGTTAAATTTAATGATTCGCAGTGTCGGTGTTTGAGAAGGATTCGTTTTATTTCTCTTCGATTTCGGAATTTGTGTCCCTCAAAGTGTGAAAAAGAATACGAAATAATTAATAACAATTCATAAAATAATTACATTGTTGATGGTTTTAATATTTTAATGTGCCACTGTATTTTTTAATCAATTAAGTATTTTAAAATTACATTTTTTTTATACGGGGCGTGATTAGAAAGTACAGGTCGAATGCTCATTAATAATAATATAAAAATTTCAATATCTTAAAAACTTTGAAGATTAGAGATTGATATATTTTTTTCTTGTTTCAGATTGTGTTAGCTAAAATCAATAGTGTTTAGGTGTATTAAAGTGTTTTTGTGTTGTGATGGAATTTGTTGAGTTATGAATTAGCAAGTTAGTAGACTGGCACGCTTCGTATAACGGTAAGGTGAGTTAATCCTGTTTAATCTAAAATTTAATTTAATTTAACTTGAAAACTGGAACCTTTTCAAATGTGTTTATTTAATAAAAAGCATGATGATTAATTAATTAAATACCATTTCACTTTGAGCGCCTTTTTTTGGCAATTATTGTGTAAATTACCTTTAATACTAAATAGGACCAATTTTCAATTCGAATATTTTTTTATAAATATTGTACGTTTTTTATAAGTAATTATTTCTTTCAGTCCCACATCTGTATGCTGATAGGGTAGAAGAAGGGTAAGTGATTTTAATTCTTTAATTACTGATAAAATATCGTGGACATAAAATATAGTGTTTAATTAATACCTTTAACTTCGTCTTTGCCATAAACAAACCTTCAATAGCATTATCTAATTTTACATAACCAATCAATGTAAGAAACTCTCAGATAGGTTTGGGGCGAAGTAACTTAAGAAAGTCAAGTGTTAAGTGCCTCATCCTTTACAGCTTTAAAATGTTTTCATTAGAAATTTTCATTCTTGACTATTCAACTTTATCCTGTTTGAATTAGTTTCAAATAGTTTCAGTCCTGAATGGTTACGGAATGTCCAAATGCAAGTCTTGATACAATGTGCCCTAATAAGTAATGTAAGAAAATGAATCCATCCATACTTGATATTACAATATAGAATTAACCTGAATCCTTTTATGTGTAATAGTTAGGCCCTTGTTACCATGAAGACAAATGTTGTAGAAATTTTTTTATTTAAAAGATATTTTGATAGTGATTGTTGATTAATATATTTACAAATGCTACAAATTATTATTAATAATTGTACATACTCACCTGAATTCACCTAATCGATTTTGAAACGTAAACTTATCCGAATATAGTTCGAATTTACCATTATCCTTTGGCATCATTACAAGAGGCCAGCTGCTCATATTTTCCAGGGCCGAATCAGTTAGGGCGAAGCTTTGGTTTAAATTTGATCTAAAAGTTAACGAATTAACAAGTTACTACTCGTATAGTACGATTTGCTTTAATTGGGAACTTTTTTGTTGAGAAAAAATAACACTTGATTTGGGTGTGAGTCCTCAGTCGGTCACAAACGAGTCGATCATCATTGAGCAGTTGCAATTTTTTTGAAATTAATATTTATTTAGAAAACCAGATATTTAGGAGTCTTTTAGTTTTCTATTTACTAGATATGTCGAGGATTTACCTCAATGTGCTTCCATTGGTGTAAACAAAGAACGCAACTTCTGATCGTTCTAATTGAATCCTGGTTACAACTTTCCCGAGTTCAGTTGCTATGGTGACCTGTAACATAAGCCAGAACAGAATGCATTTTGAAACTAAATATGTATGTATCTGCAGAGAAACTTTAACTAACAATTTATCAAACAATACGAATTTGTAAATGACATCAAGTCTTAGTCTAAAAAAATTAAATTAATTAAACGAATGAATTTGCAGCGTACACATACATTCTAGTAAAGATCGTTTAAATTGAGAGTATGATTTTCAAAATTAACACTATCTTTTGTTTTTTTCGCTTACGTAACTATAATTTATGAGTATCCCTTGTATAATATGCAAATGCAGGTGCATGAAAACATCAACGCCTCCAGATATTTAGTAAAACTGACTGCACGTTAATTGTTGGCCGCAAATTTAATTGAACTCTCTGCGTTCAAATTACATGCTCGTAATGAACGACGAGACGCGACAAAATAGAATTCAAAGCACGATCGGACGGCCACAACAAAAATGCATTGCATGCAATCGAATAGTTTTCCATTATATTTAATTGAACACTGCTTCTACGCTGAGAATTTATGGCGGAGGGAAATTTTCCGCCAACCCTTCCAAAGTTCTACAAAGAACGTAATTTATGAATTAAGGTTAAAGAAAAGCTGTTCGATTCAAAGCTAATCTTAGCGTTGTTTGACATTGTGTAAGATTTGACCAAATGTTTCATATACTTAATAGTTGATCAGTAAATTTGTTAGTACCAGTTCTGTCCCACATATAAAAAATATGTAGAAGTAAATTGCATGCTACTCTATGCTTAAGCTGTATAACTTCTCAGGCGTGGTTAAACTAACCATTATTTTATATCCTTCTGTCCCGTCTCCATTTTTTTTTTCGAGTTTTAATGAAACAATCGATATACAAGATGATTCAAAATTATCTCCCGCAATTTTCAGGGTGAACAGAACATGAAAAAATAAGGTCACCTTATTTATAATTTTTTTTCCTAAAGTGAATAATAAGGGAGTTAGAAGCTCTAAAAAAGGAGTGAAAAATATTGTTTTTTTCGCAATATCTTCTGGATCCTTTAAGTTATCAAACTCATATTTTAAACTCAGGTATTTACAACATACTTGCCAGATCCTCCCCAGTTTTTAAGGGGTAGTTTTTCAGTATTTTATCCCTATTTTTTTACTTTTCATATTTCTTTTAAAATAAACATGAAATATGTAAAAAAATACAAAAATAGGAGTAAAATCCTCAAACTACTTCTTAAAAAGGAGGGAGGATTTGACAAATATATTATAAATGCGCAGTTGGCTGCCTTATACCTGAGTTTAAAATATTAGTTTGATAACTTAAAGGATTCAGAAGATTTTGCTAAAAAACAATATTTTTCACCCCTCTTTGAGAGCTTACTCCTTATTATTCACTTTTGGAAAAGAAATATATAAAAAAATGACCTTATTTTTTTGATGTTCTACTCCCCCTAAAAATATTGGGAGATAATTTTGAATCATCGTGTATAACCGAAGCTAGGAATTCTTCTTAGTTATTAAAAAGTATCATAAAGGATTCAATGGGGGTATAAATAGTACTTCACATTTTTCGACAAATACCATAAACAGAAATAAAAATGGCGAATTCTTTTAATTCGATGATTTTTTTTAACAATCAAGAAGAGTAATGGGTTTAGCTGATCTTGAATTTTCAGGTTCTCTTATTTGTTTTAAAATTTTAACCTGTTCTGATTAGCATTAATAAAACCAATTGTTTTAATAATATGAAATAAAAAATAATTAAATTTTTAAAGAACAAAGAAAAAAGTAATTAAAAAATTATTAAAGAACATACCTACTCTATTGAAATTTCTAAACTTATACCCAATCAGAAAAGAAAATTCGTTGATTTTATCACAATAATTTAGTTAATTATAAAATGATTGTTATTAAATGTTATATTTGTTTTATGTAAAACAATCATAATAATATTTTCGTTATTTTCTGGTTGAATTATAAATTAGACATATATCACAATGGGAAAGAATGATTTTTTGCATTTAAGCTAATTTTGCTAGAACACAAAGGTAAAAAGGAAATCCCCAAGTTCCTTCCTTTTTTTGTTAATTCAATGTATTTTTTTTTTCTGAGTGTGAGTACCCGAATTTGCATGAGTACTTGAACGCGGATACTTGAATTTATACGGGTACCCGTATAAGTTCGGTACCCGTGTCGGTTCCGGACTTTAATTTTGTATGGATATCCAAGCTCATAATGATATACCCGAGCTCGTTAGTGGTATCCGAGTAGTATTTGGGTAGTTCATTCGGGTACCTACCCTGGTAGTTCAAACATACAGGTTTGGTATCCCTACTCTTTAGCCCCTATCAGATATACTGAGCGATTTTTACTTAGACAAAAAAATGGCGTTTTTCGAAATTGTTAAAATATTAAAATTGTTATTATTCGGAAATTAATCTAGATTCAATGAGATTTTTTAATCGTGTGTTAGATTTAGCTTACTGAACAATCTCAAAGCCAAAAACATGTTTCTTTCTTTAACTTCTACAAAAATTGAACTTTTACATTTTTGAAAAATTTTCAAAATATATATCAAAAACTAATTTCAAAATTTTTTTTAGGCGAGAACTTCAATGATTTATAATCGGAAAAAATAATAAAGAGTTGCTTCTGATACTTTATTATTTATTGAAAAATAGTACATACAGTTTGTAATTACTTTGGAGCCGTCGAAACCAATATCCTGTCGAAGTAATTATCAATTTCGACAGTTGCGTTAGATGTAAGACCCGATTGGTGTATATTTCCAATGCTTCCAAACTAGTCAGAACTACTATACGAACAGACCTAATATTTCTGCATAATTTTTACATTTTTGATGTAAGGCGGTGTTTAGGAGAAATATATTCAACGATAATTATTATGTAATGAATTATCTCAAACGGACACTGAAAATGGCACTAACGCTCAACGTTTCACTATCGCTTGATAGCTTCGTCAGAACTGATAGTGAAAGTGAAACGTTGAGCGTTAGTGCCATTTTCAGTATCCGTTCGAAATAATTCATTACACAATTTCACCGTACAAGAATCTACCTTAATGATAATTATTATGTATTTAAATAACTTTTGAAAATTCTAATCTACCCCAGTTACTGAATTACTTTCACAAAAACCCTTAAATGTTTAAATAAGAAGATTTTTCTTTATTTAGTTTAAGTCAATTATGTAGCCATAATATGAGATAACTATGAATTGTTGTAGTTGAAATAATTTTATAATTTTGATTAAATAGTATTATTTTTGAGAGTTTTAAAAGTTATTATATGATTCAAGTTTCACAACAGAGAACTACTTTAACTACTTCACAGCTCTTTTTGCAACAATAACAAAAATTTGTCTCTAATTTCTTTTTGAAAATTTTGTATTTAGGCGGAAAATCACATTTTAAACAAAATCTAGTAGGGCTAGTAAATGCATTTTTCGAAATTATTTTCAAGAAATGTAAATTTTAACCACGACCTACTAGATTTTACGAGATGCAATATTTTTATTTGAAACAAATTTTGCCCATTTTGTTGTTAGTTACCGAAATTGAAGTTTAATTAGCACTTGATACGCAAAAGTCAATTTATGTGAGTGTAGTATTTTTCTAAGTAATGAAAACAAACTTGTAACAATTAGTAGATGTTTATTGAAAATGATAACTTAACAGAGCAATTATAATTTTAAAATTTTTCATGTGCCAGAGTTAGATAACGAGAAAGTGTGATATGAAAATTATCGGTTCATGTTTTAAGCGATGCTTGTCAAACAAGGCTCTTGGTAATTTATAAAGAATTATATCAAAAGTTCCACTGTAGCATCGCTGCAAACGAGGAAGTCTGAAGACGCAATTGAAGTTAGGAATAGTAAAATTTGTTTGCTAAATGTGAGAGCTTTTGGGTAATTGTAGTTGTTGATCGGTCAAAAATAACATTTGCCACCTTCTCCATAAATTAAGATTCAATGAAAATTAAATGCTCTAGTTCTAGTAGAATTAGACCACCTACTGCACACTGTAACATTGCACTTATTAATTTTTTGCTGGTGTTTGTTATTTACTATTATTAATAAAAATTAAGTAACTATAAAGTTTCTAAAAATTAAATTAAAATAGACGAAGATCGATGATTCGGTCATTTCGAAAATCTTAACATTGATAAGAAAATAAACGACGAAGCCATGATAATTTGTTAAAAAAAGTATAGTGGAAAAGGAAGAACAATGCTTTTATTGCAGCAGAGGGAAAGAAAATAAAATAAATGACAGAAAAAAAAAACAAAAGAAAGACTTTACGCGATATTTTCTTCAGCGTTTTAACGTTTCTGAATGTATATTTATTTCAATGACATGAACGATGTTTATGATTTAGAATAATTTAATGAATTACTAAAGTGTCTGTTACTTTCACAGAAAACTGACATTCATAACTTTTTATTCTCAAAATTTATATGTACTTACACAGGGTGACTGACAATTATTCTGCCACGAAAAAGAATCTCAAAAAGAACGCAACGAATACAAAGAAATAGTTGAACAATAACTAAACACAAATCACACAATTTTAACTTGACTGAATTAATTGTTAACATGGATTTCCAGCAAATCAAGT
The DNA here is from genome assembly GCA_039766575.1 of Serrognathus titanus. Taxonomy (NCBI): domain Eukaryota; kingdom Metazoa; phylum Arthropoda; class Insecta; order Coleoptera; family Lucanidae; genus Serrognathus; species Serrognathus titanus. The sequence continues at coordinate 12,729,492 of CM077914.1, forward strand.
TCATTAATGTTTTAAAAAGATGAACGAAAAAGAGAAGGTCAACGATTATTGGGTGAAGTTTTTTAAAATAAGACTGATGAAAACGAAACAAAAGAAGAATAATTCGACAAAAAAAGAACTGAAATGAACGAAAAATAAGAAGAACAAAAGAAAGATCGAGGATTTTACAGCGAAGTGTAAGAAAATTAAATTACCGTGTTGACTGAAAATTTAAAAAATGAAGTGTGTGAAATGTCCTTTGTAACACGAAAAATTAATGCGACAAAAATAAACAAAAAAAATGAAATAAAAAGAAACAAATGAGAGCTCAATTTGATTTTCAAAAGCTTCACACTTACTGAGAATCTTTTGATTTTTGAGAATCGGCTATTTTCTTTTATTTATTTTTCATTCAAATTCGCATTTAGCCTGACAAGAAAACAAACGAAGAAGCCACGATAATTTAATAAGGAAAGGCAAAGTGGAAATAAGATAAACAAAAAAAAATAAAAGAAGATCGACACTTCCACGGAGCGTAAGGAAGTCAAATCACTGACAGAAATAACAACAGAGAAATTTTGTTTGAAGCGATAATTGTAACGTGAAAAATTAATTATAAGAAACAACCGAAAAAACGCGACGAATACGACGAAAAAATGAACAAAACTAAGAAAAACAAAAGAAGATCAGTGATTACTACTGGACGGATTTTTAGAAAACAGCTCTGATAAAAAAAAATTAAAATTAAATGCTCTAGTTCTAGTAGAATCAGACCACCTACTGCACACTGTAACATTGCACTTTGTAACAGCAATTTACTATTATTAATAAAAATTAAGTAACTGTAAAGTTTCCAAAAATTAAATTAAACAAAATTCAAAGGACACAAACAAGAAAAGCATAAATAACGAAAATTACTAGAAAACTCTAACCGAGCAAGAAAACACAACTTTACTTGCTATATACGCAAAACTGTAAACTGGATCTGATAACTGGCGAGCCTGACGTTAATTCAAAATGACGTTTCGGATACATATCCGTTTTCGGTTTTTTCGGTAAGTGGCGCCAGGCCGGTTAAGAGATGTCGTTTCGTGAAATCTAGTAGGTCGTGATTTTAACATATACGGAAGATAACTATCGTTTGGCCCATTTTCAATCAACTCTGATCATCAGGATTTGACTTTCTACATAAAAATTTCACATTTTCCTCTTTCCGCCGATTTTTTGACGGTCACTGAATATTTTGTGGTTAATTCTTTCGCAACGTTGAAAGACATCGCCCCTACGTTCTTAACACCAAGACCAGCAACAACATATAATTCGCCCCTTTGATATATTACGTTTGAACAGTAATGCGATATAATTGTTATGGCCACGCGAAATGACCAGACCAACCCCGTAGAGTAATTAACCGCCTCGTAAACATCTACGTAAGGGAGTGCTAATCGGAGGCCAGCGACTTTATTTTATTCCTTCTGAGAAGGAAAAATCAATGAAACGAGAAATAAACACCAGATAATGGAAAAGTACAAATAATTATTTTGATATCGTGCCCTAAAATATGATCTACAAAATATGTTATGTTATAATGTTATTTACTTTGAAAAAACAAACAAGCTGTTTACGAAACGTCAGTGGTAATTAAATATACTGTTTACTCGATAATATTATTTATCTTTTTCATTCAAAATACGGTTGAGATGTGTTCCAAATTCGTTTTTACATGGGAACAACCACTTTAAGGAGACTTTTAACCACACCTTTGTATTTAACTTTTTCATATAGGTTTATCCAATGAAGCTTTTTTTAATTAAGAAAGGAATAGGAACATCATGTGAATGTTTGACATATCACGACACTTGGAATTCTTGAAGGATAACTAGTACATGTGCACGCTACCGCTTTCTTTTATTTCTCCACGGAATCTCGTTCTTTCCTAATGCATTTTGCCAACATTTTTACCATTGTTTATGAAATAAATGGGCAACACTTTGGTTTCATTCACAGCAGATGAGAAGCACGTCGTCAGTTCTTCATTAAAAATACAAAACTTTTGAGATGTAACAAGTTTAAACCTTTAAGAAGTCAAAATTGACCCTGGCCCATTAATGTGGAATTATCACAGTGAAATTATTATTAGTAGCCAGTAGAAACAACAAGTATTTAAGGAATTTGCAGATTTAATAATTATGTTCTTGTGAAAGTCGTATTAAGTGTAATGGAAAACTTTAGCTTCCGCTTGGTAGAATATGCTGATTAAAAATTCAGGCAGCTGCACGTCTTTTTTAATTAAAACCTTTATAACTCTTTGCACAGCAAAGTTTCAAATGTTCAGTGTTTGACATCAAACTATTTTACCAAACAAATAAGTCATATAATTACGACAGGGACAAATATGGCTAATATTTTAATTAAATTGTAATTATCACAAGCAAACGATTCCAAAACTTTTTAAGAAACCCTCATAATTACTTACTTTTTCTTGATTTGTATATTAAACTCGAGGTAAAGTAGACAAAGAAAATTTTAAAATCACGTAACTTCAATTAAACAAATTGGTTACGTACAAAGAAATTCCCTCGCGCACTTTACTCATTGTAAATTGAGTCCTTCGTACCTTCATTTAATTAAATCCTTCGACGTTTTAATTACGCGAGGGGTGTCGTAACAACGTCGGACGTATTCGCAATCACCATACAAGAATTTTTATCGTGACTTACTTGGGCCTCAATGTCCATCACCTCCTGTCTGTACAGCATGATGTTTTGAAGTATAATTCCGGTTTGGACTATGAGGGCTAGGATCGGTATGAACGGGAGCACGATCATTTGCAAGAGGTGAATTTTGCGACCCCTCCCGTGCGCGGGGTTGGATTTGGTGCAACAGTACCTCTTCGGAGCTTGGGAGATATCCTCGGAGCTTAGTGAGGGTTGTGAATCGTCATCACCGGCTGTTGGGGTGCTGTTCGTGTTCGAAACTTGTTTCATTGAGGCTATAAAAATAAAAGTAAAATATTACTTGTTGTTATTGGTGCCTATCGATGGTTGTGGTGGGTTTCGAAAACTTTGGCAAGGAAAAACAGATCGGAAACCAAAGGGAAATTATAAATTGAAGAAAACATGGTAACGATAAAGTCAAGGAAAGAAAAATTATAATAAAATTTGCTTCGGATAGAAAGACTGTATGATCGTTCAAAATTCCAATATGTGTTATTATGAAAAATAATGAATTTTGGGAAGGTCTTTTCGCGGAACCGTGTGTGGAAATAGCGTGGCATCATAATAAAGTTATTCCCCGAAGAGGGTGACAATCACCTAGTAATATGTAGATTACTCGAACCATTTAAAAGTCCACATCAAAATCATTTCGTTTTTTTTCGCTAACCAATTCCAAGTAACGCGCATTATTCCATATCATCATAAATTACAGATACGCACGTCGAATTCGAAGGTGTTATTTACATATGAATTCGTGTTCACTCGAAAATCCCCTAATTGGAAATGTGTCAATTCGGATCCTGAAATTTGCATCTAAACAACTCACGTTGATTTGTTTTCGCATTCGTTGAAATCCGAGTTTTTTTTTTATAGAAATGTTTTATGTTTGATGACGGAATACGCTCGCTAAATAAATATCTGTAAGTGCTGTTTTATTGAAGTGCATGTGTGAAAATATTGATTATTCATCTGCATAAGTGCAGGTTTGTTTGCGACGGTTGCATGCCGAGATATGACAGGCTGATATGTCTTTACCTAAGGAGCGGAGTTTTTCAGTAGATTCAAACAAATCGTTGACATTCGATAATTTTCTCACCCTTATTGATAATACAGACGGTATCGATTTAGTTGCTGGCGAGTGTACAGGTACATAGGGTAGCATATTTCCTAGATTTTTAGTTTTTGTAAAAGCGTTAGTAAATGTTAAGCATACATTTTTATATGGGGTGCTGAGAATCATAGTGATAGTAAGTCATGTGAAGCGTGTTTTGAGTTCAGCTCAAACTAAGAGGCTACTCCAACTTTTTGGCTTAATTGTTTCAATAAGTCAAATAAAAATTAAAAACAAAGCAGCGTTCAGGAAAAAACATAAACGAGAATAACCACTATGATTGTCAGCACCCTATATATAATTCTAAATCTCATTGACATATTACAGCGGTCATTAAAAATAGACTTTTGCTTTCAAGCTAGTGGAAAACATGTTTACCTTATGTTAAAAGCATTAATCAAATCAGATAACGAATAACCTCAGATTGTAATAGTTTCCAGAGATTTATTCGTAATTATTATTATGAAGTCGTTCGGGCACGAAATATCAATTGACATGGAAGAATGCAATTACTTCCATCTTATTGGTAGGGCAGTTTGTAAGACTGTATAATTACTTCAAGTTATTTCATTTAAGATTCGTTTATGTTCGATGGGAAAGTCGTTGATCGATGTGAATTGCCCACTGTTTGAATTATTGGGTCTGAGATGGAAAACTTATTAGTTTTTGATTAATAGAAATTGCAAGTATATGAATTATTGGTTCTGAAGCGAGAAATTTATTATTGGTTTATAATTGAACGATCAAACCAGCAGATGAATTAAATTTATTATTATTGATTGACATTCACAAAGTTAAATTGACCGATGAAACTGCATGAATTTTAATTAAAATATTTTAAATTGAATTACGAAATTGTTTTCTTCTTCATTGTTTTGAAAATTGAAAAATCAGTGTTTATAATACTTTCCATTTAATGTTTTATATTATTTAACAGTGCATTATAGAATTTGAAATAATGTGTTTAAATAAATAAAATAAAATTACAATATTTTGTAACAGAACGCAATTAAAACTGTACGAAACTACGAACGTCTTTTTTCGCACGTCTCAAAAAGCTTTCTCTTGAGCGGAATAATTCAGCTGAATCTTCTATCCTCGAGGAATTTTAGTTTGCAGACTTCAAAGCAACGTAAATGCATTGCAGTGTGCTTTGTTTTTATGGATCCCTGGATTTATGTGATTCCCCAGATTATTGTAAACAGGACTGGAAATATAACATCTGCAGCATGTTCTACTGTGGTATTGCAGTATGGATGAACACGTATTTTTTTTTGTATTTTTTAGACACTACACGTGTATGAGCAAACATTATAATATATTACATATTTTCTTTTGAAGACTTGGAATTTTTGGCGAAAAATAATTTGGTACGAAAACGTCGGAGCTGATTCCAATTTAGGGAAAACTGAAATTTTAAAAATGAATCGACAACCAAATTATGTTGTCCAGCCGAACGGAAAACGGGCTTCTCTACAAATTGAGATTCACGAATTCAGTTGACCGTGAGGGTTTTAAATTGGGGGCTTTTAAAATTGCTTGGCGTTGCAAATGCAGTTCAGTTCGAATTTAGGAGAAGATAATCTAAATTAATGTGAGAGTAAGCGCGATCGTTAAATCATTTAAGGGAACGTGACATTGCCTTTAGTTTTAAAAGACTTTGTTCACTTAATCGTATATTTCGACGTTAACGATAATATGCAGGTTATTCGTTGATATAAATTGCATTTAGCGTAAGCTAGATTTTAATGTTGTCAACTTAAAACTGCTATTCATCATTTACCCAGAAGTATTTATTTAAAACAACAAAAAGAAATTGGTTCAATTTTGATGTAAAATTATTTAAATAAATCACAAATAGGGATAAGCAAATTTTGATGTACGTGAATTATGCAAAGTATATGTCATTGTTTGAACCATGCAAATATGTGCATATAAAAAGGATGATCTCTCTTTCTCCCACGAAAATGAGACAAGCCTGAAATTGTGACTTAAATTTTGAATTACAATTTTACATAATAATAAATTATTACAAAAAGTATAGACTTTGAAATAAAAGTACATCGTTCGAGCAAACATAATAATTACTATTTTTTTAAGTTAAACGCTTCTTTAATAATACGAACCTGACTTTTCAATACACTAAAGTTTTCTTGTATTATAACGAAGTACTCATAGCTTTACGTTAGGTATCGGTTAGACAACGAACTGTACACTTGCGTATTGCGGGCCGGACGCAACTAATGCACTTTCAGCAGCTTTCAGGAGTCCTGAGCTTGCGTTTCAGATGTTCACGCGCATACATTCACACGTTTTGCGTTAAATATGGAAACTGTTTTCACGAAGAGTGATTAATTTAATTGGTTCCTTCAAGTTAAATTTCCATAGTTTAAAGTTGAAGCATAATACGTTTTACATAGAAATTATAATACAAGCAAATCTGAAACGGAAACAAAAAGAAAAAATGAAATTTCCAGTTAAATTGGATGAATAGTTTTGAACTAAAATTTAAATTAGTTTTCTATTGTCTATAACTTTCTATTCTAGATGGTTTCATTAAAAAAAAGGTATACATTTTGTGAGGATATTATGGATTGAGTAATTATATAGCGTGTTCATAAAACTTCGTATGTGAAAAACACAGGCTTATTTTCCAATTCGTTTCAAAGATTAACTTTAGTTGATATTGATAGAAAATTGATATTGATATTTAATGAACCGTTCACTATGACGGAACTCCATTATGCTTTGATTTGTCGTCGCGATTCGTTCCCGGGTATTGATGACCTTCCATATTCTTTCATCCGACACCTTCTAGCACCTGCTCTTTGGGATCTACTATATTTTTTCAATAAAATTTGGTTATCTGGGACTTATCCAGAGTTATAGCGGAAGCCATTATCTGCTCTATCCTGAAAGAAGGGAAAGACCCATTATAATTACAACTATTTACCACCCAATTTCCGTACCATGCAGTACAGTAAAAATCCTGGAATCTATGGCAGCATACCGCTTGATGCGATATCTGGAATGGAACAACTTACTAGTAGATCACAGGCGAGTTTCAGAAAGTATCGTTTAATGGCAGACCTTGAACATGCGATCCGAGATGGTTCCTTTCAGAACCAACATACCACGACAGTATTTGATCTAGAAAAGGCTTGTGACACTACCTGGGGCTTTGCAATTCTGAGGCAAATGCATGACTGGGGCTTGAGAGGCTATCTTCATTCAACTGTTCTTAGAACGGCGCACATTAAGGGTTAGCATTAATAATATAATGTCGGCTAACCGAATCCTGTAGAACTGCGTACCACGAGGTTCGACTCTCAGTGTTCCACTGTTTCTAATTGCAGTAAATAGACTTACGGACGGCCTTCCACAGCCGATTCAGAAATGTCTTTACGTGGATGACTGGGTCATATTTTTATCTGTTAATCCACGTCAGGCGTACAAAGGATTATTACAAAATGCCATTGATTGGTTACAGAAAACCGTGGCTTTCGATTTTCCCCCACCGAAACGACCTGTGTCTATTTCTGTAGAAGAATTTCTGTCTACCTATTTTATCAATTCAAAGCGCTCCGAACTGCGTACCGAAGGTCAACTTCCTGGGATTGAAATTTGACCAAAAGTTAACATGGAAGCCTCATATAGGAGAATTACTTTTGTAGACCCAAAAAACCCTAAATGTACTTAAGGTACTAGGGGGACCAATTGGAGTGCAGACCGAGAAATTTTACTCCTAATATAGATAAGGCACTGGTGCTGTCCAAATTAGACTATGGCAGTGTTGCATATTCTGCATTGAAAACCAGACTGCGAGTCCTCCAGGTTATCCAAAGTAGTGCGATACGGCTAGCAACTGGAACCTATTGTATCAGTCCAGTAGTGAGTCAGAGATTCCTTCGCCTTCCTACCGCAGAGATTATTCCCTATTACTATACGCTGCCAACATTCATGCTTTTCCATCATAGGCATTTCCATATTGTAGTTGACCCGCCAAGTTTAGATAGATACTGGCGTAAGCGTCCACTTAACAAATCAGTCCGGAGTCCGGACTTTACAATAAAATATCCGCAGATACTGCCACCTCCCTGGAATCTTTCCCTAATTAAGACTCGTCTAGAACTACATACCATTCCGGAGGAAATTATAAATGTGGATATGTTACGTTGACATCTGGGTGCTTCCTCAATGACGTCCCTAATGCCAGATGGATCTAAGACGAGGACGTAAGATCAGCAGCTAATTTACAGAACTTGCTTTCTTTCCGCAAAGCAGCATCTATGTACACAGCAGAAATTTACGCCATTTTCAGGTAATAAACACCTGCCTACTACTTATTAATCGCGCCTTAGTTATCTGCTCCGATTCTTTAAGTTCTATCCTAGCGCTTTCCAACCCATTTACTTTGGACCCTCTGATTCGGAAAGTAGGTACTCTCAATGTGATTCGAATTACCCAAAGGTGCAATTTCATCTGGGTCCCTAGCCATCAGGGAATTCAAGAGAATAAACTCGTAGACGGAGCAGCTTGGTTGGCGGCTTCTTTACCTTCGGATCAAATAGTTATCACACGTGAAGACACCACAATCGAATTAAAAAGTAAGACTACGCACAGATGGCAGGACCAATGGGACACAAACGAGGGACAACTCACGGAATGTAAGCCATTAGTTAGAAATAGGATATTCCCAACTCCGCCGAAAAGAAGAGATTCGATAGTACTCATACGTCTTAGAATTCGTCACACAAATATTATCTCTTCTTATATGCTAACTGGTGAAGACCAACCTTTCTGTGCTGAATCCTAATTTCCTCTTAGGATCCTGTACTGTCCTTACCTGATGGAAACCCGTCGTCTTCACCGAATCAGGGGGACTCTCACAGGCAATACACCTGATGAGATCGAATCAATATTGTATTTTGGCCGATCAACAGTTCTTTTCTGATTGATCTAGTGATTTTTAACCTTTATTTTTTTATATAATTTCTTTTTTTTTACATTTTACTGTATATTTCCCATCTGTGATGTTCATTTTTTAGTTACGTCCTTTATCTGAGATAAAGTTTTACTTTACGTGAAGTAGTAAATAAACAAGTAATAGCTTCAGTATTTAATACACGATTTTTTTAATTAATTACTTTCTACAAGGTTGGATATAAAAAAAAATTAACAGCAAAAAAATAATTTTATTGGATACTTTTAAAATCATAGCTTTGGCATCTAGCCTGCACCTTTATTGCAGGCCTTATAATTTTGCACGTTAGTTTTCATGACCTAAATTTTGATCGCATGCGGTCACTCCTTGACCAACACAGGACGCGAATGCCATTACGTGCGGAATCACATTTTGCTCGATGGTTCCGGTGAGGAGATGAGCCCACGGCCCCGAGGCAAAAATGCCAACGTCATCACCTCCATGCGTTTCTGACCCCAAGGGAACGAAGGCTGGGAATGCATAGTCTTTATCGCCTGAAACAAATAAGTTGTAACCCTAATTGCTCTTATTTGAAAGACCGGGACTTACGTGTATCCACACTGGTAGCATCGTATCTTTTTCCATCTGCATACTTTCTGTATCCAGGCCCGTTACCATAAGATAGCGTTAGGTAGGGAATGCCGTCGGAGCCTTTCCCTGCAATGCTAAGAATGTCATTTCCTCTATCGGGATAACCATTAACGGACATCACGTGAGCATGGTCGGAAGTAACCACAATTAGAGTATCTTCGCTGTTGGTTTTATCATATGCCTTTTGAATGGCCTTGGAGAATTCGACGGTTTCATCCAAAGCTTTCCGAGCTTGATTATCATGGTGAGCGTGGTCGATTCTTCCGCCCTCGACAAAAAGGAAATATCCGTTCTCTCCTTTGGAAAGAATATTAATAGCTGCTTCAGTCATTTCTTCTAAGGTAGGTTCCTTATCTGGGTTAGCATCAAGATGGTATTTGCAATGGCTGCTTTCGAAGAGCCCCAGTAAGTAGTCAGTTGACTCGGAGACATTGAGGAGACCTTCTCTGTTCCAAACATATTCAGGATTTTTGCCTTGTTTACTTTGCAGCCACTTATCAATTAGATTTACACCATCCTGACGACCTCCGGATGAACCTTCTTCATCTTTTATGGTGGTCGGCAGGAACTGAGCTCGTCCCCCTCCTAAAATGACATTGAAGTTTTCACCCGTTTTTCCCTCGACAAGTTGTTTAGCGATGTCGTCACATGGCGCCGGTGCGGTTCCTTCCCAGTCACGATTAGCAGTTTGGGCGTACACTCCTAAAATGCGCCAAAATAAAAAGTTGGAAGTATTTGTTTATAGGTGAATATACCAGCGGGTGATGCGTGGGTTACTCTGGTTGTTGTAACTATGCCGGTTCTTTTGTTCTTTAATTGAGACCACCTTCCGATGGAAGTGACTCGATTTTCGTCTAGTAAACTTGCAGCGCAGTCGTCGTGTTGTACCCTGGCGGTAACTCCGATGGTGGCTTCATTGTTTTTTACACCACAGAGGTAGGCGGTTGCTGTACAGGCTGAATCAGGTACTTGTTTATCGACGCAGTACGTCTGAAAGAAAATTTTAAAAATTGCATTGGCATTGTTAATGTAATTTTTATAAATTTTGTTGAAAATCGGTTTTGATTGCAGTGAAACCTTCGAGCATTGTCTCTACAGTTGTTCGACCCTATTTGGGGCCTCGTCAGCAGAAGCGTAGTGATCGCTGGATGTCGCGATTCAAACTATTGATTGTAATTTTTATATGTTCGAGATTTATTGCTTTAGAAAGACTTCATTTGGGAACTCTTCTATTTGATTAATTTTAAAAGATTATTTATTTTAAACAAAGTCTGAAATAGTGAACTTCTCTAATATTCATTTATCGTATAGTTTTTGGCTTAGAAGTGTAATTATGCACTATAATTTTAAATTCAAAGACCTTATTGTTAAATGCAAGAGATCGGTTGACATCAGCCACAACTAGAACGATAAAAATTTATATTTCTGTTGTTTCTTTCTTCCTAAGACATTATTTTTGGTTGCGGTTGTCCTATGCTCGACAAAAATTCTGGGACATGTAATATGTTCTATTATAAATACGAGGAATTAAGTATTGTTTATTTCTATGTTTTTTTACGTTACCGTAGAACAAGCATAATGAATTGTGGAAAGCTGCAGTCAAACTAATAAAATAATTCAAAAATGCAGGTATGGAGTTGTCCTAGATTTTTTTGGCAAGCATCTTGTATAGTTTTGAAGATGAAATGACTCAAATATAAAAAGATGAGCGGCAACAACAATCACTTCAGTAATATTTTTGCATCCATCATAATCAATTCGATTGTAAATATAATTGTAATGTCATTATTTGGCTTCTCTCTATCGAATTACATTAATTCATATAGATACATAATTATTTATTTATTTAAAAAATACAAAAATTTAGTATTTATTTCAAAAATGTAGACATTCAAGGCGGTTTTGTTGAGGTGGGTTATTTTTTGAAAGTTAAAAAAATTACCTTGGAAAGTCCGACGTATGGGAATTTCTCAAAAGCAAGTTCTCTATCCTCACCCGTTTCGTTGTATTCTTGGCCCCAATATATTCTTGCGGCCTTAAGGGTAGGTATTGACATACCATCCCCAAGGAACATGATGACGTTCTTTGCTACATCTAAAAGTAGAAATATTTTATAAAGTGAACTTTAAATATGTTGCTTGAAATGAGCAAATTGAATTTTATATTGAAAGTTAAATCTACTTCATCATTAGGTTGAACCGTTTAGTAACAAAAACAATTCTTAAATTGTTAATTTAAATCGGAAACTACAAATTTTGTTTCATGGAATTCATTTATGAACTATTTCTGCACTTCACAAATAAATAATTCAGAGTTTATATGAAAATATTTTATTTATTCAGTAGTCGTTCGTGCGGTTAAACGATTACATTCAAATATTGTTCGCAAGTTTCAAACCTTGGCCACCGGCCATCTTTTTGTTATTTATTGTAACCCTGAAAATGAATGAAAATATCAACATTAAAAATAACGTCAAATTACATTATTTTTATTTGCAAAACACACTTGCTCCAATTACGCGAATAAATGTAAAAGCGTTAAAATATGTTTACAATTTAACAAGAAAAAAAAAAGAAAATATTAATTATATATTTATAAATACCAGTCAGTAACTATAGACTTTATGAAGTCTAAATTTAGTTGTGTGAACTAAAGGAACCTAATAGTATATGTAATTACTAAGATATTTGTTTGGATAACATGGTAACTTAATTGTATTATTCATGGAATACATTTATCAAAATTTCCACTACAGGTAAAAACCGGTTTTTAAATGCGATGTATTGTCGTTCATTTTATAACGGCTTGATTATGTCTGTTATTTTCTTGTCTTCTAGAATAACGTTTGACGATTTATTCACTTAATATGCGGGGAAATTAGTTTTTATGGTTATGGTGGAAATATATGGCACAATAAATATAAGAAAATTGCGCAACAAATACGATTGTTTTTATTCATAATGTCAAAGGAAAGTCAGAGGGAATATTTGAAGAGCAAAAAACCCGTCTTGGTGACTTCAAAAATGACCGCATGCGCGCCCAATATTTCAATCACGTCTCGTTTTGAGCTTATTTTTTTTAGTTACATCAGATGCTATGATGATATATAGTCTTGTCCAAATGAATACGTCCTGTTTACAATAAAACAGGACGGAAACCTTACTCTTAAGACTTATTCTAATGTTCTAATACATTTGGAAGGCAGTGTACATGGTTGTATGTACAGGTTGGATCAATTTCGATATCTCTTATGGGCATCTCTGCATATAAGAAATAGAAAAAAACTAGTGGCCAAGTCTCGATCTCTTTCTTTAGAGATAAAGTCAATAACGTAAATAAAAATTGGTTACCTTCTTTTGTTTTCGAGTTATAAGCAAAAATTAACATTTTCAACTTTTCAACAATCGCGTATATCTCGTTTATTTTTACAGATATTAAAAAACTGTTTTAACATCATTAGGACACTTTTTTAAACACACTTCAGTAGAATAGTTGGTTTTTTGCTATTTAGTGAATTTTCGAGTTATAACATAAAGTAATATTTTTTTAATGGAAATCATAGTAGGCAATGTCATCATTAAATAGAGATTTTTTTCTGTTTTCAAAATATACTTTGTTGGGTTTATTTCTTACAGTTAATACAATAAACAGCTTTTTTATTATTCTTGAGCGTATTATGTTCTTAATAGGCCATGCCGACATTTTTTTTTTGTTTTTATTAAATATCAACCATCTCTTGTTCAAATATTTTGACAGCTGTAGCTGCGTAAATAATTCTTCATCTCTTCTCGTTATTTTCCCAAGTGCCGTTTGAAAATTTTGAGAAATATAATACGCTGGAATGTTATGTCCAAGCGAATAAAAATTCCCGTGCAGCAACTGAATTATATTTTATTAAATATCCAGAGAGGAGCCAACCAAGTGAAAAAATATTTGGGAGATTAGAAAGCAATCTAATTATTTTGGACAGTTCAAGAAACCTCGACCAAAATAGTACAATACACAAAATCAAGAAGAAGCAGTTTAGAACGTTATTGGTATTACTACTGCAAATCCGAAGATATCGAGTCGCCAAATTGAACAAGAAGTTGGGGTGTCACATTCTCGTTCTCTAAAAATTTTAAAGAAAAATAAATTCAAGCTATACAAAATTCGAAAAGTTCATCATTTACATGAAGGTGATTCGTAACACCGAACAGAATTTTGCAGGTGGTTTTTAGAGAAATTACAAGAAGATGATTTTTTTTCTGGACAAGTAATTTGGATCGATGAAGTTCACATTAGTAGTGCTGGAATTTTTAATCGTAACAATGAATTGACTCGAATCCGCATAGGGTACTGGACAACAGAATCCTTCAAGGCAGATATGGTTTCAATGTATGGTGTGCACTAATGGGAAATCGTGTTCTAGCGTATTTATCATGAAAATTTAAATTCCGCACAGTATTTACGTATTTTGGAAACTCACATTGAAGAGCTGATTGACAACATGCCATTAAATGAGAGAAGAAATTTATTTTTCCAACATGACGGATGCCCAGTTCACACGGCTAGATATGTTACGAACTTTTTGAATACAAGTTTTGGCAATAACTGGCTAGGAGCAAACGGACCAAATAAATGGCCGCCTAGATCGCCGGACCTAACGCCCCTAGATTTCTTTTTGTGGGGGCACATTAAAAATAAATTATATGTGATGGAGCATAAAATTTATGGCTTAATGCAAAATTTTTAAATTTGTTTGAATTCTGTATCAAATATACATATCTATAACGCTGTAAGTGGACTTAGAAAACGATGTCAATTATGTTTAGAAAACAAAGGACGACAATTCGAAAATTTGGTTTAATAGGTGTTTAGTTTTGTTTATATTATATCTTATCAATTTTTGTTTATTTAATGAAATATAATTTAGCTGCACGAGATATTTTTTAAGATATATTATTTCAGTATATTGCGCGCGATCTGGCACAAACTCTATCTGACATTTGGTAAATTTTTTAGGAGGCGCAAAGTTAGAACATTTGGACACATGTAAAACTAATATTATAATTAATTTTTTTTAGTTTATAACGCAATGGTTGTTTAAATTATTCTTGATGAACTGTTCTATAAAGCTTGATAATAAATTCATTTTTAAAACAAAGTCATTCAAGTGGTTTTGCCATAAGGGCATTTGAACAAGAGGTAGTTGATATTTAATAAAAACAAAAAAGATGTGGACATGGCCTACTAAGAACATACTACCCCCAAGAAAAAATTTAAAAAAAAATCATCTTGTAATTTCTCCAAAAACCACCTGCAAAATTCTGTTCGGTGTTACGAATCACCTTCATGGAAATGGTGAACTTTTCGAATTTTGTATGGCTTGAATTTATTTCTCTTTAAAATTTTTAGAGAACGAGAATGTAACACTCCAACTTCTTGTTCAATTTGGCGACTCGATATCTTCGGATTTGCAGTAGTAATACCAATAACGTTCAAAATTGCTTCTTCTTGATTTTGTGTATTGTACTCTTTTGGTCGAGGTTTCTTGAACTGTCCAAAATTAATTAGATTACTTTCTAATCTCCCAAATATTTTTTCACTTGGTTGGCTCCTCTCTGGATATTTAATAAAATATAATTCAGTTGCTGCACGGGAATTTTTATTCGCGAGGACATAACATTTCCAGAAATATAATAATATTTCTCAAAATTTTCAAACAGCACTTGGGAAAATAACGAGAAGAGATGAAGAATTATTTACACAGCTACTGACAGCTGTCAAAATATTTGAACAAGAGATGGTTGATATTTAATAAAAACAAAAAAGAAATGTCGGCATGGCCTACTAAGAACATAATACGCTCAAGAATAATAAAAAAAGCTGATTACTGTATTAATTGTACGAAATAAACTCAACAAAGTATATACTTTTGAAAACAGAAAAAAATTCTCTATTTAATGATGACATTGCTATGATTTCCATTTAAAAATATATATATAAATATATATGTTATAACTCGAAAATTCAACTAAATAGCAAAAAACTAACTATTCCACTAAATTGTATTTAAAAAAGTGTCCTAATTAAAACAGTTTTTTAATATCTGTAACAATAAACGAGATTTGCGCGATTGTTGAAAAGTTGAAAATGTTAATTTTTGCTTATAACTCAAAAACAAAAGAAGGTAACCAATTTTTGTTTACGTTATTGACTTTATCTCTAAAAAAAAGATCGAGACTTGGTCACTAGTCACTAGTGCAGAGATGCCCATAAGAGACATCGAAATTGATCCACCTTGTACATATAATCTGTCATAATTCTTCAAAATAAAAAATCATATATTCGCTCTTGATTTTCTTTTCACAAATAATTTCCATTAATTCTTGCAAAAAAAAGAAGAGAGTGTCATAGAAAACTTACTTGTATTTTGTTTCTGTAGTAACTTTGCTTCGATGGCATCCTGAGCTTTTAAGTTCCAGAAATTTGCATCTTTTTCTCTTTCTAGTTGACTTGTACTATAGTCGGATGTTATTACTGATCTAGCACTTCTTATAAGTGGGTGCATGTAAGCCTCATCTGAAACAAAATATTTCATGAAATATTGTTTCATGAATTAAAAAAAAAGACAGTGACATGATAGAAATAACTAATTTCTTAAATAAATTATGTAAACACAAGCGTCAGTGAATTCAGTTGTTGGGGAATTCCTCAAAGTGTGGGAAATTTTACTGCTTCTGGGGATTACGTTGGAGAATGAAAATTTTGAGGTTTCTTGGGTATTTTCATACATTCTTAAATTATTTTTTTTTAATAATACAAAAATAGATATGGTTTTGGAATTCAAAAATGTGAGTAAAATCAGTATGTTGGTATGTACAGAAATCATATGACGAAGAAGTTTCCAGATCTTCGAAATAAAACATTTTCTTAAGTAAATCAAATATAGTATCCGACTGGCGAAAAAAATATTAAAATTCTTTTAAAGTTGTCATGTTTTAACCAGGAATGACTCGCCTATGACGTCACTTTTTCGCATTGTGATCGCGGCTACTCTGTTACACAGCTACGTAAAGTTGACTTTCATTCAATTTGACACGTTTTTTTACATTGTTTGTTGTTTATTACCTTTGTATTCGCATTAAAATGAAAGTAGGACTTTTAAAGGGCCAAAGTGATAAGTTGCCGAATAAGAGAAATGACGTCACGCCCGCGCCGCTCGGAAACTATTGTGACAAAACGCAACTTTGAACACTTATAATTCGGTTAGTTTTTAAGATATTGTAATAATTCTTTCATAGTCTTGCGTCAACAGGCTTTCACTTTCCTTAAAAAAAAAGTAAACTTTTCCGGACCGACATTATATTTCACTCTCTGTTTTTGTTTAGTCGTATTGTATGAATACAATTTCATCTGTGCGTCTGTAACTTACTTGCGTCTTGTGTTGCATTTACGGGAAATTTGTGAACACACTATATGTTGTTAAATACAATTAATAAATCAAAATGGATACGTGGCTTCTTAAAGTAGGTGCAAGTAGTGAGGTAAGTGGGTTGCTTAGGTTATACATTTTCTTTAGATTACAATATTCAGGTTAACAGAGAAGAATATTTGGGGAGAGGTTGAGGATTTTAAAAATTTCGTGGGAATTGTCAGGGATTTCTAGCGAAACGTCAGGTAATAAAAAGGTGTCTTTCCCATGAAATGCGATAGCACTATGCCGAGCGGGTGGACAATCGAGTGGAAGGAGCTTAACATTTTATGAGGGAGACTTTTTTTATTACCCGACTGTACATTCTGAGCACAAGATTCACATAAAATCAGGGCACATGCGCGTACGTTTTCGCCTCAAAACGAAACGTACGGTATGTATATTGTATTTTAAAGAAACCGCTGTTATGTTATGAAGAAAGTATAAGCGAAAGAATTGTTATTTATAAATAAATGAATTAGCGAGAAAAAACAAGTTTTTCTTGATTTATTTCTTATTCTTTATTATTTGATGTTACAGATTCGTTTTTTGATCTATATGAATGGACCACCGAGAAAAAGTTTATGTTTCTTATCTTATTTGTTATTCTTTCGTCAGATAAGAAAAACTTATTCTATTTAGTAAGAAACCGTTTTAAATAACGTCAAATTATTTTTAAAAGAATTGCATTTCCGCAAAAATATTTACATTTCTAATTTTGATTTTTATGAACCAAAAAAATGATTAAACTTTTACGATCAACAATAGAATGCACGATTAATTTTTTTACCATGCGCTATTAATATTATTTAGTTATTGCGTAAGCAAACTAATTTATTTCACGGCAAAACATTTGCTAACTTGTGGAATTTAAAGATAAGCCGGTCTTTTTGCATTACGTGTTTACTTTCACAAAGCAATTACAGGATGCAACCGTTCGTTTGCGTTTCTTTTTAAGTAAATTACCGAACAGGTTGGAAATAATTCGCCGTTTCTCTGACATTTGACCTATTTGGAGCTGATTTTATTAATTTTGAGCCTTCGTTTTGTTTAAAAATGTGAATACTTGTTTTGTAGGTTTTCAAGTAATTTTTACAATGTCGCCGCGGCCTCCAAGATCATCGCGCACGATAAAAATTTTACCGCCTTAAGCCTTGTTGTTGACTTATTAATAATCGCAGTCGCCTTGAGCCTTTCTGCATACGAAGTCCATTAAAAAAAATCACTGCAATTCTTGGTGCGCCGGTACTTTACAATTGTCCCTGTTTCTCATTATGGTAAATTGTTCGGTTGTTTTTTTTTTATCATGAAAGCTGTAGTATTTGCGAAACCGTGACGGAGAATATCGAATATGTTGCCGATACTGATACAATGCGATTTTTACTTGCCCGCTTGACCTACATAGTCTTTTTGTATGCATTTTTTTATATTTGTGGCAAGTAATATCAGCTGGTAACATTTTGTACGCAATTTTTGTAACGAACTTAAAAAATGCGTATGAAATTGAAGGTTCCTTCGGTGTCCTTAGCTAATAAAGAAATTAGCTACGTCGATACCTGTTGGTTTTGGGTCGTAACTAAGGATTCAATGTTTCGAAAAAAATTGACGAGATTATTATTTCGTTGTTTAAATAGTGGTTGTCTATGCTTCATTTTCTGGAGTATAATTTTAACACATTTTACCAGAAAATATATAATTGTGGATATTTAATGGAATAGTTCTAGAAATCGATTTAAGAAGCCTTGTTTCATAGATTTTGGTAGACTGATTTTTGAGCGGGCGGTTTAGTATTCTAAAGGAACTCTACATGTGTAGTACAGTATATTTAGTGTAGTAGATTTATATACAGGGTGATTGAAATTCGAGGGCCCGCATGGGGATCTCGCTTATTGTAAGAGATAGAGAATCGGTTAAATGGAAGCAAAGTTGCCAAATTTCATGCTCATTAATAATACGTTAAGAAATTTGAAATATCTTGAACGGTTTCTTCATAATCGGATAAAAAATTAAAAATTGCGATTTTCGAAAATCGAACATAACTTCTTTATTTATGATTTTTTTCAAAATCTGTGAAAATATTCCTGAAGCCACTTTCTCTGCTTGATTGAATGCCGAGCGTACTTTATTTCTGGAGCGATTCGTTTTTGTTTTTCCAGAGCCAACTTCATTTTTTCTTATGGGCGCGATTTTTATTGTTTAAACAACTAGGTAGCATATTTCTTTCTGAATTCATTGGTATGCTACACTTACTATTTTGTTTCAATTTTCATTGAGAAATTTTGAAAAAACTGAAATTAAATTCATGTGCACATATTAAGGCACGGTATTTCAGTTACCGATTAACTTTAAGTTTCAGTTTATTCCCATGGTAACAATTATTAAGACAATCGTTTCTATGGCAATAAACTGAAGATTAAAGTTAATCTGTGACTGAAACACTGGGCCTAAGGTAGCTTGTATTCATTTGTTTAATATTTCTGTCATTAAATACAGAATGGCGTATTCAAATGAAGAAAAACGTGATATGTTACGTATTTTCTAAATTCTATTACAAGTGCCGGAGAAAATTCAACAAAGTATTAGATATTTTTCCAAGTTGGATAATAATTTGATTCAAAATGGTACATTTTGAAACGCCGAAGAGAATGTACAGAAATAGAATACCGAATGAAAATCAGAGCATATGTTCAAAAACATTTCCATTTTCGGCAATACATAACCGTACACGTTTTCTGATACTATTTGTCAAACTCCACTCTATTGTTCTACGTGGAATATGAGCTAAAGCATGAAGTACAGCATTTCTTAGTTCTTCCACGTTGTTGTAATTATGTTTAAAAACATTATTCTTTAGGTTTCCTCATAGAAAAAAGTCTAAGGGTTTAAGGTCGGGTAATCGCGCCGACTAGGTGACAGGTCCATTTGTTTCAATCCAACGCCTTGGAAAAATCTCGTCTAGGCGGTTTCGAACTCTTCGAGCGTTGTGCGCAGGAGCTCCATCTTGGTGCCACCATAGTTCCCTTAAATGAATGAATGGAATGTCTTCGAAATAATGTAACAAATGTTGATTTAAAAAATTTAAATAACGTTCAGCGGTAAGAGTCTCTTCATATAAAAAAGATCATTATTATCATTATTCGATCTCTTCATAAACCAACCCAGACGTTTATGCAAAAACGACGTTGGGGTCTTGAGTCATGATGTATGCGAGGATTTTCTCTAGACCAATAATGTTCATTATTGCGATTAAAAAGTCCAGAATTCGTAAAACTGCATTCATCTGTCCAAATGATGTTCTTAAGAAAATCGTCATCCCGTTCGGCAAGTCAGTGACAGAACTGCAATCGACGAGCATCGTCTCCTGAGTGCAACGTCTGGGTGATGTAAATTTTAAATGGTTTCATCTTTTCCTTTTTTAAAACTTGGTGGATTCGATAATAGGGCAATTCTAAATTAGTTTTAAATTCTCTTATCGATGTTTTAGGGTTTTCGTTTACCTTAAAAGTGAACATTAAATATTTACTATTTAGGAATTATTTAACAAGAATCAATTTAGTGCTGCTAATATGTTTTCTTTATTTTCAGCAGAAATTTTGCTCCCGTACTTTCTTCTTGGCTTTTCAAATGCACCATACTGAACTAAGTTGTTATCCAACTTAGAAAATTATCTAATACTTGGTTGAATTCTCTCCGGTTAAGTTTCTAAATACCGCTGAGCACTTGTAATAGAATTTCGTTGTGACAAATAAAAAATACGCAACATATCACGTTTTTCTTCATTTGAATACGCCATTCTGTACTTAATGACAGTTAAATTAAACAAATGTGTACGTTTTTTTGGCTACGCAGCATATAATTGAATACAAGCTAACTTAGGCCCGGTGTTTCAGTCACAGATGAACTTTAATCCTCAGTTCATTGTCATTATCTTAATAATTGTTACTATGGGAATAAACTGAAGCTTAAAGTTAATCTGTAACTGAAATACCGTGCCTTAATATGTGCACAAGAATCTAACTTCAGTTTTTTCAAAATTTCTCAATGAAAATTAAAACAAAATAGTAAGAATGACATACCAATGAATTCAAAAAGAAATGTGCTATCTACGTGTCTAAACAACAAAAATTGCGTCCATAAGAAAAAATGAAGTTGGCTCTGGAAAAACAAAAATGAATCGCTCCAGAAATAAAGCATGCTCGGCAATCAATCAAGCAGAAAAAGTGGCTTTAGAAATGTTTTCACAGATTTTGAAAAAAATCATAAATAAAGAAGTTTTGTTCGATTTTCGAACATCGCAATTTTTAATTTTTTTTCCTTTTGTGAAGAAATCGTTCAAGATATTTCAAATTTCTTAACGTATTATTAATGAGCATGCAATTTGGCAACTTTGCTTCCATTTAACCGATTCTCTATCTCTTATAATAAGGGAGACCCCATGCTGGCCCTCGAATTTCAATCACCCTGTATACATACATATCATACACACATATAAATGATACACGCGTCAATGAAGTGTTGATAATAATAATAATAAGTATACATATTACACCATCAGAGATGAGAATTTATTACTAACACAAACATCACTAGAATAGAAACCTTTGCTGAGAAGGTAATTGGTTACTACGTGTTTAAATTGTTTTAAGGGCAACAACTTCACCTCAGTTGGTACAGTATCCCTACTTTGAGACAATCTTAGGAATGCTAATTTTATGTTATTACAACCTCTAGTTTCATAGTTATGTTCGTAGTAGTTAAAAGTCTGAAGGTTTTTCCTCATATAGGAGACATTCCCGTATTTACAAACATGGCAGTGTCAGTAGTTTGAAATTTATAAATACTTCCTTGCAGTCACTTTGATATGATAAGTTACCTAGTATTATGGTAGCACGACGTTGCAAACCAAAAATGCGATTCATCGAGGAACAGAGACCCCAACAAAGTAGAGCATAAGACATTAGCGAAAATATTAAAGAGAAATAATAAGGCAAGACCAAGCCGGTATAGACGCCAGAATATGGGAATCCAGAGAGGAGCTCTCAGTCTCCTGGGGTTTATACAGGTTGAATTTTACAACTAGGTGGATAGAAGTAACTTCGGAGGAAGTCGTGTAGGGGCAGAGGGGGTTCTTGCGATAGCGTGTATCAGTTCACGCCTCCAGTTCGAAGCGTCCAGGTTTTAGAGTTGTTTTTGAGCTACAAATATATATTTTTTATTATAATATAATATTTATTTTAATTGTTCTTTATTTTTCTTCAGTACAGTATGAATTATAGTGTACCTGAGAAACTACAAATTATAAAGTGGTATTAACGAATTAATTTATTCAGAGAAAAATTTGTAAATCGTCCAATTCCTTCTGCTACAACCATCCGCAGAATTAATAAAAATTTTGAAAGATATTTAATATATTTATTATTTCTTGACCAGAATTACTTTAAGTTTATTTTATTTTTATCTTCTTTCTATAAAATCTTTCATTCAATTTGAGAAATCGTTTTTCTATTACAAGTGAATCTTTTATTATGGTTTTATATTATCGTTGTGAATTCTTTTTAATTTAACCATTATCAGAGAAAATTTTTCATTTATTAGTTTCTGTAATGTTTATGGAAGTATTGTTTAATTACAAACAATAATAATTGCGTTATGCAAATGAATTGCGGCAATTATACCAATATTGTCACAAGAATTATTGAAATCCTAGTTAAAATAAAATTATTAAATACGCGCTCATCGTTTCGCTTCCGAATGCAAGACAAGGCCGGTCGCCAACCTACTTGCTTCACTCAAGCTGTATGTAGGGTCCTCTTATTAGTCCAAGTTTTTAATGTTATACTTATCCAATAAAATTTTACGTGCTTTAAGATTTTCAAAAAAATATGGAACTGCCTAAAAAACAAAACAAACCTGATTTTATTGTTTCTTAACCTTGTTGTGCTTAAACATTTTTGAAAGGGAAAGTTCAATTCTTTTTGCTGCCTATATTGTTTTCAGACGTGAATATTTTCTTTAATGTCCTTAACCCTTTTATGCTTAAACATTTCTGAAGGGGAAAGTTAATTATTAAATGATCCGAACAGTTTTTATTTTTTGCGCGTGTTAACTTTAAAGTGTGTGCCAATCATTTAACAGGAGGAAAAGCAAAGTCGGTTTAATTGATTTGTGCCAAAAATTTATCGTACTTAATATAATGGACAAAACGGTATTTGATTATTTAAAGTTTGGTTGCTATTATTAATAATAGAAAACTTAAATATTATGCAAGGATGTAATGTATTTTTAAACTTTGAACATTTTTTTATTTAAAATTTATTATGAATTTGAGAAAACAACTTTACCTAAACATTATTATGTTGAGATCTAAAATGTTTCTAGTTTATTCTTTTATTAGTTATTAGTAATAAATGAATGTTAATTTTTATAAATTTTGTTGCAAATAGGTTTTGAATGCAGTGGATCCCTCGAGCATCTTTTGTACAGCTGATTCGGCCCTTTATAGGGTCTCGTTAGCAAAAGCGAGCTCGAGACTTCCACTGCAAACCAAATCGACCTGTCCAAGATTAGTCGCAATGTTGTTAGTTGCAATGCAAAAATAATCAATAGTTTGAATTGCGACATTCTACGATCATTTTTTGATACAACATTGTATAGGAAATGACAAATTGCAGCCACTGTCAGAAAGTGATCGTAGGATGTCTCGATTCAAACTGTTCATTGTTATTACATCGCAATTGCGAATAACCGTGGACAGGTCGGTTTGATTTGCTATGGAAGTCTTGAGCTACGCTTCTGCTGATGAAGCCCCAAATAGGGCCGAAACAGCTGTACAGAGGATGCTCGAGGGATCCACTGCAATCAAGACCAATTTACAACAAAATTTCTAAAAACTTTCAACATGCTTTGACAGCACGTTTGGGCGCCTTATGTGGGATGACTTAAGTACCAAACTGGCTGCAATTTGTCATTTCCTATACAATGTTGTGTTGAAAAGTGATCGCAGGATGTCGCGATTCAAACTATTCGTTAATTTTTACATTAAAGTTAATTTACAAATAAAATAGTTTTCTAAAAATCGTTTCGTTATTTATCATTTTTTAACTCTTTTCCCCTAAGACCAAATTTTAAAAGAAAAGCGTCATATATTTATTGATATATTTTGTTAACGAGATTGCAGCGAGTACTAAAAATATATTCCAAATATTTTGCTTTTTAATAATCATAGTTATGTATGAGTTTGAGGTTTGGGAATAACAGAGTTTAGGAATAACAGACATGCGCTATCAGGTGCACAGAAAAGTAAACGACTGTAAATGGCTATTGTGGTTGGGTTTCATTTATTATATTTTCGTATATGAATATACAATATATAAATACTAAATATGTATATAATAGTAAAATATTGGTAATAAATTGCCTCGAAGCGATAATTATTTTCTTTTCAATGTAGGAGTTGTTTACTTTTCTTTGCATCTGGTTTTCTGAAGAGTACTTTTTGTTTATAGGGATTAAAAAGCAGGTCTTTTTGTTGAAACCTGCCGAGGTGTAAAGCGAATTTCAGAAACCTGTCCAACACACAAAAGAGTTCTACTTAAAATGATAGCTGCCATCTGTTTTCCCTAGTTTTTAAAACTAATATTTTCCTTGTATGTATCTACTGACGACAATCGTAGCTTGTTAATTCATCAGTCAAAATTGATAGGTACTTACGTGGGAAATAATTATTGAATTGTATTATGTTATTATTTTTAAATAAATAAAAAAAAATTAATCTTTTTCTTTGCGATGGTGCTAATTATTTCTATACACGTACATTTTATTTTGTCGCCAATAATTGGTTGAAGCATTACAATAATTATGACTTAGTTATGAAATACCTTGATTAATTAACACGATACTGATTATAACCAGTGTAAAATTTTCTTCATTGAAAAAGTCTACTAGCTTCGAAATTATTGTTGCACCATTCACGAAATGAATTTTTTCAAAGTTATTTTAAATTATAAATACTTATGTCTTCTCGGAGGTCACCTTTCAAAATCTGCAACCAGATGAACCTAAATATTATTGAAATTTGTTGCAAGTCAGTTTTGATTGCAATGGTTTCCTCTGAATAGTTGTTTCGGCCCTATTTAGGGTCTCATCGGCAGAAGAGTATTTAGTTGTTATGTATGTGTTATCACCAGAGAACGACCAGGTTTAGGTTTTTGATATCAGAAGTATGCAGTTTGCCTTGAATAAGTCATTTACAAGATGTTGAATAAATGCACATAAAATTGATGTACGAAGATTTCGTAAAAATAATTTTGATTCAATTGTTTGAACGTGACATTAGGTAAAATCTGAGGTCATCCGCTCTCTAGTTATTTGGCAGACGATGTGAAATTATTCAAAGGGGCCAAATGCCAAACTATACGACACGTAACCCGTGTTGCTAAAATATTTTTCTGTTATTCTTATAAAAAGCATAAACACTTTAATATTTCAGTTTTCGACAATTCAATGCCAATCAGTCCTATGATTTATCGTTGGTGTTAAGGATAACTGCGCTGTTATCTATGTAACTTCCCTCGATGTCAAAAAATTGACATGATATCATCTTAACTTAATTTATGCAGATATCTTGTGGTGTCATTTTATGTTCAATTAGTGTTATGTGTATTTATTTGAACGACATTATACTACTGATGCATCATTATAAAAGTTGTCGATGCATTTAAATGAGGTTTTATCCAAGTGCAGTTAAGATAATATAACAGTTGAATGAATTTTAACATTCCTCATACATCACAGACTTGAATATGATATAACCGAAAAACTATTTTCTCTATTTTGGTTCTACATTGGGACACATATTTGAGTTTGAAACAATTTGGCTTTCAAAAAGTAGCTCATTAAGGCCCACGAAATTTTATTTTGTTAGGTTGGCGATAACATATCATGCTACTTTATCTAAGCAAACAGAAGAAAAGAAGAAGTAGGATGTAAGTAGAAGCAAAAGAAAAAGGAAGACACAAGGAATGGTTGGCAAGACTGCCTAGGATAGTGTATTATTTCTGATGAACAAAAATGTAAAATGATGTACGGGATTGCTCATTCCCCTTGTGTATGTTGTGACGTAAGCAACGGACCTTATTTAAATTTAATGTTTAATGCTTAATTAAAAAATAATAATATAATTCATTTTTTTATTTAAAAGAATGAAATTTTTAAAATAAATATTTGATTACAGTAAATTACTGTAAAGTGTACAGTTGCAGACAATAAAATCCGAGCAAGAATTTGACACATCATGCATATATAGACAAAGATGATAAATCAGGTTTTTATTGACAAGGTTATGTATCTGTCAAAACGTTAGAAAAAGACTTGAAATGTCAAACTTAATAAACAGAAATTTCGCAACCTCTTTCCTCTTTTTTGACTCAAATTGCACTTGAAAAAGGTCTGTTTGTTAGCTCCGCTTAGCTTAGCTTCTACACTTTTTACACCAACCGCTCCTGAGAGAGTGAGATGTATATGATACAATGTAAGTAGGAGTGAGAAAAATAGAGTAAAGGTGTTGAAACTGTAGAAAGTGCAGAGCTAACGAACATACCTAAAGTCAGCTCTCTTACCTTTTGAGCGGAACTTAAATGAGGTATCTTGTCAAAATACAAAATAAACAGAACTTTTAACAGTAAAACTTGTATTAAAGAAGACATTTTGTATATATACTAAACGTCAAAAATATTAAAGTAAGGTTTAATTGTAGAAATGACGTGTTCGGATTTTATTGTCCGCTACTGTACGTCTTCCTAATTTTGTACGGTCCGTTGTTTACGTGAGACCGGCGACTGAGAAATCCTGTAGGTTAAAAATATCCTTGGATATTACCTCTATTTGTTGGTATCTCAAACTTCAAATGTCACCAACCCCCCCACATAATAAAACAGAATTTTCCTATATTTAATTTGCAGATTGACTAAGATTTTAAAATTCTTTTACATCTAAGAACCAAAAGCATTTTTACAGTATATTAATTGATTCGTATTAAACATATTTTCAGAATGAAACGTCTATTTTGCCGGAAAAATACGAAACTCTTAACACCGGTTGCATTTTTGAAATCAAGGACACAATTTTTTAAAATCACTCGTTTAAACAACAAAAAAGGTGACCAAAATATCCGTTGTTTCTTATGACAGCAATGAATTGTTTTCGCCAAGCGTTAAATAACTTGCGTTTTACAATAAATTATTTAGTCCTTCGTAGATTTTTTGTCGTTTAACGTTTGTTAATTTTCTATCATTAACTCGTGTTTAGATAACATTAATAAAAGTGTAACATAACGAGATGACTAAAGCAGTGCGCCAAAACACCTTCGGTTCTAAATTTGCGCCGAGCCGATGCATCGCGTCGCGACGGCGATCAAAGCGAACGCATTCGCGGACGTCGTTGTGCCAAAAATGCACCCAAACTCACCGTTAAAATTACGCAAGAACTTTTAGGTACTTACTCTCTTCTATGAATAATTGCTCGGGCCTCGCGAGTGTTGACGCGGCGAGCGCGAATACCACTACTACCACACCGACGGACATGGCAATTAAAAACCTGTGTACAATGTGTACTCTTAACGCATACCGAATTATATAGTAAAGCACCTGTTCAGTACTCCCACTACCAGCAGTCTTATCTTGGCCGTACTTGAAAATTTGACATTCAGCAGGGAGAAAAGAGCGAGAACGCCTTCTTGTAGCTGTTCACAAGAAAGAAAACGAGGCTGTTTACGGAGAGATATTAATCTTTTCGAAGATTATAACACAATAATCTTACCAGAGAACCGAGAAGAGAGCGAAACGATTTGTTGCTAATACCAGAATAAATATTTGGCGAATCATTTTCACTTTCTTGTTTTGATTCCAAGTACGGCTGCAGAGTGTAATAAACAATGCAACTATTCGCACTGACTGGTTTATTGTTGATTTCTTTTTACTATTCGAAATTAATTGTTAACCGTTTTAATCTTCACTTACTACATACAGATAAATAATACATTAGTAACAACAAAAACTTAAAAGTACATAATTAAAAAAACACTTGTTTATTTGCTTTCATTTTACCTACTTGTCTTTTTTGTTTGCCCATGTTTACAAAAACAAAAATTAGTGGGCCATATCATTATTTGCAACAAAAGTGTCGGCGGACTACGTTCTTGAATAGACCGACCAAAAAAAAAAAAAAAACGGTGCACAAAAGTGAAATACAATAATAATTTACAGCAGGTAGATCCGTCGCTTTAGAAAATAACACACCGGACGCCACCACGTATTACATTTTGTTAGACAAATTTGTGTACAAATTGTGTTGATGATTCGTCTATTATAATAATAAAATTTGTTTCTCATTGAACGTCGCACATAGAACGAAATTATAATAATTAACAAACCAGACGGATGACGAAAGTGTTTCCTGATTATAATGTTTAAAATTCTTGTTGTCATCACCATTTCTTTGTTATTAGCAAAGTCTATTATTCAAACATCAGCGATAAACTGAATAAACGTTATAAAGAGAACCGACTGGTTAAAATGCAAGGGAAGGTTAACGCGTAGTATTGGGCCATAAAAAAATGTCGCAATATTTATGACGGACGCGTTACTTGTAGGAATAAATTTTATACATAATACAATTTAAATTAAAATTAAAAAAAATATTAGGAATTCTTAAGCCGGAGATTGGAATTGTTTTCGTGTCCTGGATTTATTTATTTGCCTGCGTGGATTTATTTATTTGCCTGTCAAAGCAAGCGTTTAAACTGGGGCCGTTGTTATCCTTATTTTATACAATTTGTACAGAATAGTTTACTTCGGGTGATTTACATGCATTGATTAAGCAAATATTATGGACTTGTACTTCAGATGATCACGTTAATTTCGTTCAAAGGTCAAGTTTACGCCCGACACCTCGCCTTACCAATCATAAAACTATAAAACACTTTTATGACTGTACATAGTTGTTTTCTTCGTCTCCCGCTCTTTCTTAATCGGGGACGTTATCGTCGTTTTGGGGTTAATAATTATTCCTAGAAAACTAAAATACATGCAATTCTTGTAACATTATTTCGATGTTTTGATGTCTATTCTTTTATCTTATTTTTTTGGATTTCGACAATAAGGAATAATTAAAGGTTCCTAGGCTAGCATGCACAGATAGATCTCAAGGTGGACTCAAGGAAAAAGTTGGCGCTTGAAGCGAACTTCATATCAAATTGTGCGTTGCACAGTTACATTTTTCAAAGTAAAAGTTTTTGCCTTCAAATTTCTAAGGACATCTTATGTCATGAATCCAAATTCGACAAAAATTGAAAAATTAAGATGGATTTGTAGTCATTCTCAAGAGAGAAGCCTCAATATGACCGAAGCCTCAATCTGCCTATTTTTCAATCTGAGTCTTTTTTTGTGTTTCTTTATATCAGAAGATGTTTCCAAGTCAAGGTGGATTACCTAGTACCTATGTACCAAAACAACAAAATTCCTATAAAATTAGATTTGTCCAACTCTCCTCGTTAATATTTTTGGTGAACAGTGGGAAATATAAACTACGTACCAATAAAATCACATCACCCCAGAAGGGGTCAAATTACAAGGCCGATATTTTTGCCAAATAGGAGACGATGATAAAAACGTCAGAATTAAAAGACAAGATACTTTAGTTTTTGCAAGAGTTGTCTCAAAAAGATTTAATTTTTTAAACTGGTGTGTCACAATAGTCTTCATTTTCTGTGAAAGCATAAAATATTGATAGTTAATAAAGCCTAAAATTGCGAAAAGACAATGTTTTCAGCAACTGTATGCTTGAAGCGGGTTTCTTTTTCCGTGAAATAGCGCGGCATTTAAATCGAAGCCATTCTGCGGTGCTTCGAGCATGAATATCATGGTCTGAGGAAGGCATCCAACATCGTTGACCAGGAAGCGGTCGTTCTTGAAGAACTAATGAATGTGAAGATCGGCGTCTCCGTCAATTGGCTACAAGAGAGAGGTTTTGCCTTTTAGATGCAGTTAGAATGGATTGGATAAGGGATCTACGACAAAGAGTGCCTAGTCGAATCATTTATCGACGTATTGCTTCGTTTGTCTTCACTTCTATCAGCTGTGTTGACACCTTTCACTAACATAATTGCATAAGGCAGCCAGACTTCAATGGTGTCAAAGGGGCAGCAGTGGCTCACTGAATGGGATCAAGTCATGTTCAGTGACGAATCCTAATTTTGATTGTGGTAAAATGATCGTCGAGTCCAATTGGTGAGAAAGTTCCATGAGAGAGACGTAATGTGAAGTTTCCCATACTCGGCTATGTCGACTCCTTCCACTAACCTAATTGCCTAAGGCAGCCAGACTTCAATGGTGTCAAGAAAGGCAGCAGTGGCTCATTGAATGGGATCAAGTCATGTTCACTAACGAATCCTGATTTTCAATGTGACAAAATGATTGTCGAGTCAATTGGTGAGAAGACTCCGTGGAGAGAGACGTAATGTGGAGTTTGCCATACGTCGGCTGTGTCGACCCTTTCCACTAACCTAATTGCATAAACCAGCCAGATTTCACTGGTGTCAAGAAGGGCATCAGTGGCTCATTGAATGGTCAGTGACAAATCTTGATTTTGAGTGTGGCAAAATGATCATCGAGTCAAATTGGTGAGAAGGTTCCGTAGAGAGAAATGTGGAGTTTGCCATACGTCGGTTGTGGCGACCCCTTCCACTAACCTAAGCATAAGGTACCCAGACTTCAATGGTATCAAGAAAGGCAGCAGTGGCTCATTGAATGTAATCAGGTCATGTTTCCAAGGTTCCGTGGAGAGACACGTAATATGGAGTTTGTCATACGAGGCCATGGTGGCTTAACATCAGGTATTATGGTATGGGGTTCCATAGGTATCATCAGAGGCAGATTAAATGCACATCGACATATCGACGAGATCTTAAGACCCGTTCTGTTATCTCTAATAAATGAACACGCTGGAGTTTTTTCCAGCAAGATAATGCCCGACCCCATGTCGTACAAATTTGTACGAACTTTTTGCAACAAGCAGAGGTAGACGTTCTTCCTTGGCTAGCTCGTTCTCCGAATTTGAATTCCATAGAATATATGTGGGATATCATGGGTCAACGTTTATGACGCATTCGTCAACAGGCAAACAGTTTGGCGGAGCTGCGTCGCCACCTACAGCAAACGTGGGATGAGATACCTCAAGAAGACAACGATTATCTTATTAGGGAATGCATTGTTAACCGTGGCGATGTGACACATTATTAAATTTTTTCCCCTTAATTTTCGTTATTCTTTTTCCAAAGCGAAATCTATTATTTCTTTATTTATTTATTCTAGATGTGTATTGTCAATTTCACATCACTTCATCTGTGACAATAAATCTAATATTTTTTTAGACATTGCAAATCACGCTATTTTAGATAAAGTGCAATATATTTCAAAAAATCTTCTGAAGATGAAGCAGAGGACTAATAAACCAATCTAGAATATACAGAGACTTCGGGGCATATGAAATATGAAATATACTTTTGTCATATAGCTAATCTTTTTTATCTTATTCAACTTGAATATTCTTTTGCACGTCCACCAACAACTCTTATAATCTGACTTCTGACTAACAAAATTGAGTCCTAGTAAGGTTAGAGGTATCTTGGTTTATTCATTTGCAAGTTTCAAAAACTTTCAATTTAAGGATGTTTTTTATGTAAAGTGTAAGAAATTTTCAATTTTATCTTTCTTAGAATTTCATCAGGTTTATGCCAGAAATGGAAAAAAAATAGTAATTTACATACTAGAGTTATAAAGTCCAACTTTCACTAGATAGCAATATTTTAAAAATATTCTTTAATGTTTGCCCACAAAAGAGTTCTTATTTTGAGCATTCGTGTTCATTGTAAGATGTAAGGATCTTCATTTCGCTTTCTGTCATATAGGTAGGGGTTTTATTTAAGTCGTGCTATGTTTTACGATTACATTCTCTAATTCAAGAAATAACTAAGTTTTAAGTTTTTGTAAAATCTAGTAAGAATTGCAGTACAGGTTTTGGAAATCATTACCTTTATTTTTGTATGAGGTATGTAATTATGTCTAGGTTGAATGGCTAGCTCGACTGTAATCCCCGCTTTATTCATAAGAGAATTAATTAATTATTATTAATCTGTCGATTAATGCCAACTGAACTGACCGTGAGTCGGATTTGGACTTTTGGACTGATATTTTAATAATTAACTGCACTTACTTTTTGGGAAAACATTAAAGACTCTTTTGTTTCATTCTGTTCTGCCTAAACCATGGATGAGTTTTCCATGATACGGTTTCCAAAAATAAGTTTCTTAAATATAGTAAAATCCCCCATGGTGAACACTTTTTTTAGCCGGACAGTTTTTAATTCCCCATTTATGTATTTGTACCCCTATTAGGCGGACATCTCTAATAAGCAGCCAGTTTGTTGGCTCATTTTGCATTTACGTTTTTTATTTCCCAGAAAAACCGAACCATCATTACTTGCAAAAAAATTTATGGTAAATATTTTTATGGCAGACATATCGAAAGATTAACGTAATTGCAGTTATTATACAAATTTCGAATTGTAGTATTTTCCGGATTATCACCAATAAAAATTCAATCCTCTTTGATGATTTTTGCGATTCCGTGCGTGTTTTATTAATCGCACAATAGTACTTTCGCATTGCAAAACGTCGTCAGAATGGCTTTCACCGACAAAGATGATTGTTCGTATGTTGGCAAGGGTCAAGCGTGGGTTGAATGTGCGCAACTTTCTGCATTTCGCAACAGGTTTGTCAGCTCTGGTCCCGACAATATGTTAAATAATGGGCGGAGTAGGAAGATGTAAACATTATGAGTCATTTTTAAAACTAGTTTTGTATAAATTTTAATAAAATAAAAAAAAATTGGTGAGGCTACCAATCACTGTCAAAGTTTTTTTTTTTATTTACGTAATCATATACAATTTTCGTTCTTTTATTTCTGTTTTTTCAAATCAGTTTTATATTTTTTTCTTTTCAAAACGTAATGTTTTGATGGTTTACTTTCAGCAGCGTTTCCAGCATTTATTGTATTTTTGCGGCATAGTTACTTTGAAATTATTAATCGGCGTATCACAGACACGTAAATGCAAATTTTTGAAATAAATTTTTAATCGTTTCACGTGTTCGACGGTCCTCTTGTTAGAAATATTTATGGCGCTTGTAAAACGTTCTAAACCTTTCTTTTCGGCAAGTCGTGTGCAAAATCATACCATTTTATAAAAACTTTTATCACATTTTTATTGATTTATTTTAAGAATTAATTTTGTTTCTTCACAATAGAACCTAATTCGTTATCTATCTATATAGAAGGTATCCATACGTCCGTGCAGGTTCGCGAGCGTGTATGTAGCGATGTCCGTGGTATCATAAAATATAATAAAAACTAAAAAAGATTAAACTATTCATTTGCCTTTTGCAAGCGACACATTGTTGACAGAGATTTCTGACAAAGATTGCGTTGTTGAAAGAGATTTCTGACAGGGATTGCGTTGTTGAAAGAGATTTCTGACAGGGATTGCGTTGTTGAAAGAGATTTCTGACAGGGATTGTTTATGTCGCAAAGTCCGCAGTGAAGAACGTCTTTAGTTGCATTTAAAATCTTTTCGCGTTGAGCATCCAACAAAAAAATTAATAATCAGTATGTTGTTTATGTCTAAAAATTTGCATCCAATTTACTAATTAGCACAACGAACTAGCGCTATGTTCCATAGTGTTTCAATATTATTGATACATATTATTTTGTGTTGTGTTGTGTTCTTATTATGCATTGTATGGAGCTTGAATAGGGATGAGAGTTAGCGGAAAATAGCGGTTGAAATGTACTTAAACCCCAATGTGTCTTTTTTCTATTTAACATTTTAACTGCCACATTAAAATTAAATCGAAAGGTCTTTTGCCATGAGATTTCCTTTTCATAAACCTACATATTATTTTATACTACCCTCTGTTTGCGTAAGTCCTGGTTAATCTACCGGCCACACCTAAAATGTTGCAAGGTTAAATCCCACTCATATACAAACGGCCTTATGGGTTATGTGGCGATTTGGAATCGACATTGTCTACATTTGAGGTATGCACATCTCAGCTAAAATGTTGGATGCTAAATTTTATCGCCCCGAGTACATGTTCGCGTACGTGTACGGGCGTGTGGATGTTCTATTATAGATTTACTGATTTTATTGTGCTTCAAACATGCAATGAAGATATAATAACAACGTCTGTGTAGGATTATGCAAAGTATTGACTTTATCATTATTTGTTACCGCGTTTTAGTTTTACGATTCAATCATGCATTAGGGAAACGTTTTCCTAAATTGAACTTTAGAAGTAATTTTATGATCAGTTTTGCCAGGCAAAATTTATAACATAACGCTAACACTAATCCTTTTCATGTCATAGGAAGAATGAAACTGAGATAGGTCGGTAAACGTACATCATCGATTTACCTAACTTTTTGAAATGAGAACACTATTAGTTCGCTACAGTTTCTTTATTCTTATGACAAAAACTGGTTTGTTTGCGGTTATGTGGTTAATGTATAAACAAGGTTAAATAGGTCTTCTCTTTAACTTATTTTTTCCCACGAAATTTCCCAAGTTCATGGAGATTGTCGGGGAGGGTTGTTTTGGGGGCTACAACCGTCTTAATGTTATTATTTCTCATTCGGCATTCTCCTTACAAACTAGGGGAAACCAGCAGAAAACCCAGTTTGAAGGAGCCGGTATGGATTTGAACACGGTCCGAGATATGAGAATTTTATCTCTCACGTAGAATCTACACGCACTAGAAAGAGATTCGAACCTACACCTAATAGTAGCCCCGCCAATCGTCAAGCCCTTTGCCAACGGACTGAACCACTCGGCTACCAATTACCAACTTCTGAAGATAATCGAGTTTCCTCTAGGTGTTCTACTTAAGTGCAAAAATTCGGATTGCTTTATGTTCTGTCGAAAATAACTCATTTATTCGAAATAGACATGGCAATAAGTGACTCTGTTTAAATCGTGTAGATTTGGACAACTTTATTTTTACACAAGTGGAACAAAATGATTCTCATTTAGTTATATTTGGAATTTTTTATATGTAAATTTTTCTGTGTCGTTTTAATCTTTTTGAATTAGCTTAAATCATTATCATAAATCAGTGAAATTAACAATTATTACAATTTATTGAATTGAATTAACAAGCGATTCAAGTATATACCTTGCAAGAAAACATTTTCACTATTGAAGCTTATTTCCGATCTGGGCGTGTAGTAAATGGGGAATGACAATATTCCATTCTTGAAAGAAAACCACAGTTTCGACTTAGGCTTGCGAACAAAGTTGTTGAAGAAAGAAACAACAAAACGGAAAGCGTGATGAAGCAAAAGGCCAAAAGCTGACCAAAATGGTGTCCAACAAGTGGAAGACCTCATTGCAGAAAATCCGCATTTCTCAACATGACGTATTTCTGCTCAAACGAATGTGTCTCACACCACCGTTAGAAGAATTCTGAAGCGTCGTTTACACATGTATCCATACAAAGTGTCTGTAGTTCAAGAAATCTTGCCGAGAGGTCAGAACAGTCGAAATAACTTTTTTCAAGAAACTTAAACAACGCCGACGTTCTCGATCTAAGTTTTTCCACGAATGAAGCTTGGTTCCATTTAAGTAGATATGTAACCTAACAAAATTACCCCCATGGTCTGTTGTTAATCCCCAAAATTTCGTTGAGGCTCCTTTAGTCCTGTTAAGATCGGAATATAGTTAGACTCATAGGACCAATATTCGTCCACGATGCAATCAATGGTCAACGTTATAGGGAACAATTGTAGACCCCATTTTTAGAGCAGGTACATCCCGTTGACTTTGAATAAAATGGAGTAACAGCTCATATTGCTTAAGAAAATTTGGAATTTCTTGAAGAATTTTTCTCTGACCAAGTTGTAAGAAAGGGAACTTGACCAGACCTCATCCTGTTAGACTTATTCAAATTTTTGACCTTTTTAAAAATGAGGTCTACAAAGGAATAATTAATAATTTGCAAGAACTTATGGCAAGGATCACATTAAAATGCAAGGAGATAAGATCGCATATATTGCAGCTCATTTTTAATAATATGAACCGTCGTGTATTATATAGCATGTTTCCAAAATAAGTGCAGAAATTTGAACCTGTAATACATCACCATAAATGGGAACGATTAAACTTACATGTCCTTAACAAAAGTTTTATACATTTCGATCTCAGTTGAAAATTGGGCAAGAATTAATCGTACGTCTACGTCTTTGAGGTAGGTCAAGAAAAGGAATTGTTATTGCGACAAAAAACACAAGTGAAATCGAGCAGTGACCTTTGCCAATAAAAGCAATAAGACGTATCACAGCTGAGCGAAAGAATTTGCTTCATTTTTTTATGATTATGACACACAATTTATTGCTCCATATCCTTTGGGATCAACAATTTAGATTGTGAAAAGTGGTTGAACGACTTAAAGCTAAAATGCCGCAATTCACGAACGGCGAGACAACAGATATGCTACTCATCTACGGCGAAGTTCGAGGAAATGCTGAAGAAGCACGGTGGCTTTACACAGACAAATTTCCGAACCGAGAACTTCCCACTACAAGAACATTTACAGCTTATGTGCAGCATTTACGCGATTATGGAACGTTTCGGCCACAAGGTGTAAACCGAGGACGCAACCGTGATGCCGTTATTCTGGAACTGGAACCAGAAATTTTGGACATTGTTACAGAAAACCGGGAATAAGTGTATGGCACTTGACAGCTAGATTGGGTGTTTTAGCTAAGGTTGTATGGAGGACGTTACATGAACAGGATTTGCATCCCTACCATGTTCAACGCGTACAAAAATTACACCTGGGAGATTCCAAACGTCGGGGTACCTTTTGCGAGTGGTTACTGAAACAACATGCAGAACATCCAAATTTTTTTCAAAATCTGTTGACCACGGATGAGGCCACTTTTACTCGTGACGGCATTTTTAATACGCACAATACACATGTATATGGTCAGATGAAAATCCTCATGCTGTAGGTGAAGCTCATTCACAGCAGCGTTTCAGCGTCAATGTGTGGGCAGGAATTTTGGGTGATCAACTTGTAGGACCTTTTATATTATCACTTCGTTTAACAGGTGCTGCCTATTTACATTTTTTGCGGAACACCGTCGAAGATTTTTTGGATGCATTACCGTTGAATGTGTTACGAAACATCTGGTTTATGCACGACGATGCACCACACAATATTTCTGTTAGAACCTGGCTCAGTGCACATTTTCCAGGAAAATGGATTGGTCGAAACGGATCCATGTGGTGGCCTGCCCGATCTCCTGATCTAAATCCGTGTCATTTCTTTTTGTTACGTCACCTGAAGTAAATAATGTATACCGCCCCTATAATCACATTAAATCAGTTGACAGTGAGTACTCATAACTCCGCCGACAGTGATCGCGCTAATCCTGACTTGTTAATACGAATACGAGAATCGTTTTTTCGCTGAGCTCGCTTGTGTGTCGCTAATGATGGACGCCACTTCGAACAATTATTATAAACATTTCTAAGGGACGGATAAAGGAATTTTCTTTTTGTTATACGAATTTTTTTGTATTTTTTCGTGTTGTTTGTGCTGTCAGGGTACTGTGGTTAAAATTTCTGCACTTATTTTGGAAACACGCTGTATACGTGCAGCAAAATAGTGCCCACTTCCAACACTTGCTCTGGCGTATTTTCGTTGGCTTTCTTTTCAGTTTTAATCCCAACTTTGCATTCATATCATCCATCGAATTTCGAATTTTGATGTATATTTTGATATTAGGGTAGTGCCTTCCTTATTTTCGTAGAGTGGTACTTCGTATTTTGACGTGGGTAATGGAAAGATAACTCGATGAGAATCACTATATATGATGACACTACAATTTACATGTTAGATTTTTTGTTTGCATGTTGTCCATTCGTTCTTAAAGACCTTTTTCAAAATTGAACAACTTTAGAAACGCTTTTAGCAGAAGTTGCGTTTTTGCCCCCAAGGAACTATGGAAGAGTACTTTGCATAATAATTGACCCAAGTCTGCATTGCATTTTGCTGCATCCGGCCAAAAATTGTCCAAAAATATTTGTTTCTTTTCCACTAAATTTAAGGGCTAGATGGCACTTATGATTTTTCTTAGGTACATATTTTTTTTAAGAAATTGTTGGAATTTTTGATTTAATAATTGTGTTCCAAAATATAGGAAAGCGGACGAATTTGAATTAAACCTGAGCTTGGTTCTTAGAGACGAAGATAATGTTTTATTTATTATTATTTCTGCAGTCTTATTGAAAACGTTTACGTCTTACCGCAAGATACATATCTTCACAATTAGTTAAATAATCGAGGACGGACTTTTGTGAATTACCAATTTTTTGTACACTGTATATTTTAATAATTCATCATATGTCATAACTTAGACATACGAAGACAATCTGAGGGAAAGTCCCTGTTCACGTATGCATATCATAAGCTGAGAGTAAAAAGTAAATTACAAGGCAGCAAAAGCCAGGTCAACTTACGGGAATTACAGATCTTTTTTTTATAATCGTGCTGGGCAGAATTGAGATTTATAAATGGTATAAATTTATGTATGTAAATTTATGCTTATACGTACGTGGGAAGATGGTTGAAAATGAAAGAATCAAGTTAGGAAAGTTAAAATAAGTTTGATTCAAAATGATGTAGGGATCAGCAACGACGAAAAAGAGGGCATCGTTAAAAACCTGAGTCTAACAACAACTAAGAATTTTTAGATAAGTATTTATAACTTCGCTTTTTCTAACATTCAGACTACGCAAGTAGTAGCAAATTGCAATTTTTAAAATTCCACATATATTTTATTCGCTTATTTGTTACTTAAATTAATTATTTAAAATGATAATGAAACAAGTTTGATTTATTATCATTTAGAACACTTTTAAAATTGATGTTCCTTTATCCTTTTAATGGTGAGGAAACTCACGAGGTACATACGTAAGAATTGTTCGGATAATAATAATTTTGTTTCTTAGGTTTTCAAAGGACCATGAATTATGAAAATAATAATAATTATCGCAGTTATTTTCCTAAGTATTTTGAAATAGGAAATTATTATGTCTTCAAATTATTTATGTATTAGACCAAGTCCACAAAATCATACGTCCTCATATTTCTTTTTTGGTAAAATATTTAGAGGTTGGGAACTTGGAGAATATTTTCTGAATTATATCCATAACGATATCTATTAGTGATAACACTTAAACAACAATTAATTATCTTTAACGATTGCACATCACACAAACATTGATTAAACAACTTTACTCAAAGATGGCGTTTTTTCCACATTTGAAAACACTGTGACGATTAAAATTATTGGAGCATGTGAACATACTTTCATTTTTCGTCACTTATCGTTTAATAACTAACGTTTTATTAACTTACCTACGTACACGTGTTTCGCAATTAATTACTGAAATGATTAAGTCACAGGAATCCTTTTAAATGACTTCTAGAATTAGAAAGTGATTTGAATTACACATATTACAAGTTCTTAGAAATTTATAGTTGATTTATACTAGACGAAATAAAATAAATTTATAAATGCACACACGAAGTTTATTATAAACTCGTTAATAGTCAGTCATAGTATTTTAAAATACAAGTTAGTCTAATAGAATTTTGTAAATAATTAAGAAAGAAAGGCAGATGGCAAGGGTCGCTTCTGTGATTGTTTGGGCGCTTCCTCCTTCACCTTCGGTATCTCCACATACTGTAACTCCATTCCCTACGCAAGAAGCGAAAGCCATAATATGAGGAATGACGTTTTGTTCCATAACGCCGGTGAAAAGATGCGCCCATGGTCCAGTAGCAAATATGGCGACTTCATCACCTCCATGAGTTGCGGAGTCTAGGGGTGCAAGAGCTGGAAATTCGTAGTTAGGATCTCCTGCAAAAGATTCTTTTGTAAAGGTCAATCCAAAACAATTGGATTGGATACCAATCATATTCTTTACTGAACAATTTCTTTAAGGTTGTTATTTTCTACTATAACACTAGGTTAATACTTACTCATATCATCTTCCGTGCAATCGTATCTTCTACCGTTAACATGTGGCCTATATCCTGGGCCATTCGCGTACGTAATTGTTGGAAAAGGAATATCATCAGTACCCATGTATGCAACTCCAAAAATATCATGCCCTCTAGGCGGATATCCATTTATAGTAAAAGCATGAGCATGATCTGCCGTAACAACAATCAAAGTCTCATTACCATTAGTTAACTCGTAAGCTTTTCGAATGGCCTTAGCAAACTCCACCGTTTCATCCAGTGCTTTATGTGCTCTGGTATCGTGATGGGCATGATCAATTCTACCCCCTTCGACAAAGAGAAAGTAGCCGTTTTCGCTCTTGGAGAGGATCTTGATCGCTGCCTCGGTCATTTCTTCCAATGTCGGGTCTAGTATGGGATCAGCGTCCAAGTGGTAGTTACAGTGACTTGCTTCGAAAAGACCTAAGACGTACTCCGTTGATTCGGGTAGTTCTAACAAAGCCGTCCGATTCCATACATAAGCGGAATTCTCGTGACTCTTAGTGTTTATCCATTCTTGAATGAGATCACGATTATCTTGCCGGTTTCCTCCTGAGTTTTCCTCGTCTTGTACCGTGCTAGGTCTAAATTCTTGACGACCTCCACCTAGTATTACGTTAAGATTCCTGCCGGTTTCACCGTGTATTAGTTGCAAAGCAATGTCATCGCATTCTGTGGGGGTGTAACCTTCCCAGTCACGATCTGCGGTATGGGCGTAGACTCCTTAAACGCAAGCGGCAAATTAGTATGGCATTGGACTGGAGTAAGTAAATTTACCTGCTGGAGAAGCATGAGTCACCCTGGTGGAGGTTACCAGACCTGTTCTTTTATTTTTTAATTGCGACCATCTGGCTATGGAAAAGACGCGATTGTTTACGTCTAAACTCGCTTGGCAATCACGCACGTTTACTTTTCCGGTCACACCGATCGTGGCATCGTTGGTTTTAACACCGGAGAGGTATGCCGTTGCTGTACAGGCACAATCCGGAACTTGAACGTCAACACAGTATGTCTAAAAATTTGAAAATGTAATACACCATGCATCTAATTATGGAATATTGCACCATCGCTATTTTTTAAATGCCCGCATTATAATTACCAGGAAATTTCAATGCCATAAAGGAAGCGAAAACGAAGGTGAAACCTCGGGTGTTGGAAGATGAAGGGAGTTGAGATAGCAAAATTATATTATGCCAACGATAAAATTATAACAACCAAGAACGAAGAAACACTTAAAAGAAAAATGGAAAGCTTATGAAAGGTAAATATGAGAATTGGTATTGAAAGGACAGGTATTGTGGAAAAACCAACACAACACGTGTTACAAGTACTAAGGATGTAAAAATACAAGTATTTAAGAAAATAATAATTTCAGTACTGATATACGAAGTAGAAACATGTACATTGACGGAAAGAAGAAAAATAGACGCGATAGAAATGAGACTATTAAGAATAGCAGAAAACAAAAAAATGGATAAAATTAGAAATGTGATTTATAGACAGAATTTAAAGGTGAAACCTTTAGGAAAAATATAGAAGAAGTATGATGGTAGGAACACATGAAAGAATAGTTATATAAGTATTTGAGCACAAAACCGGGGAAAAAAGGAAGACCGAAAAGATTGTGTCCGGAAGAAAGAGGAGTGAAATGTGAAAAAACCACTCAGGATAGAAGGCAGTGGGAAATATCAAACGGAGGCTGCTTAACTCCCCTAAATACCTTATACCCATAAGGGTAGATAAGTTCAAGGATTAAGCAAGTTAGAGTGAAATGGGAAGAAATCACTCAGGACAGAAGGAAGTGGAAAGTATCAACCAGAAGTGGGGAATATCAACCGAAAGTGGGAAATATTAACCGGAAGTGGGAAACATCAACCGGAGGCTACTTAACTCCCCCAAATACCTTACACTCATAAGGGTCGGTAAGTCCAAGGATTAAGTTGGTTAATCCTTTCCTTCTACGAATTAATTTCCTCATAAATCGATGCACTTACTTTGGAAAGACCTGCGTAGGGAAATTTTTCAAAGAACAATTCAACTGCTTCATGATTACTTTCTCCGGCTAATTGACCCAAGTATATTCTGCTGGC
Organism: Serrognathus titanus; assembly: GCA_039766575.1. Lineage (NCBI taxonomy): Eukaryota > Metazoa > Arthropoda > Insecta > Coleoptera > Lucanidae > Serrognathus > Serrognathus titanus. Next base: position 12,771,599 of record CM077914.1, read on the forward strand.
CTTCAAATTAGGAATCGACATACCATCTCCCAAGAACATAATAACATTTTGCGCTTTGTCTGCAACAGACTCATACAAGTTTTTCTTTAATTTAGGTGAAAGTGGATAAGACTTACTCGTATTTGGTGTTATTTTTAATTTTTCTGCTAAAGTAGACTGTGCTTGCGTTATCCAATAATCAGCTTTATTTTCCTCGGGATTTATTTCTGTAACAATACCTGTCCTCGTTGGTTTAGGATGCATGTATGCTTCATCTGCAAAACCGAAAACGTAAAAAGCGCTCACTTTTTTAAATAATTTTATCACCGTAATAACTTGTTAACCAGTTGATGTCATTCCTGTCTTCGACGACTTTGTGCTTCTTCCTAACACGATCGTTTATCTGGATTCTATTACGAAGGATGTTATCCTCAGAATCATCACATGCGTTAACTCCAGCACCAACACAAGAGGCATATGCCATTATATGAGGGATGACGTTTTGTTCTATAACGCCTGAGTAGAGGTGAGCCCAAGGTCCAGTGGCATAGATAGAAACGTCATCACCACCGTGGGTCTCTAAGTTTAAAGGCGCGAGCGCTGGGAATTGGTAAAAAGGATCGCCTGCATTAAAAAAAAAAATCTAAATGTATCTAATCAACAAACCAAAAAGACATACTCATATCATCGTTAGATATATCGTATCTTTCATCGTTTTCGTACGGTCTATAGCCAGGTCCGTTGGCATAAGACAAAGTTGCAAAAGGAATATCATCAGTGGCCATGCCTGCAATTCCAAAAATGTCATTTCCTCTTGGAGGATATCCATTAACCGTCATGGTATGTGAATGATCTGTCGTTACAACAATTAAAGTATCGTCCTCGTTAGTCATATCATACGCTTTTTGAACGGCCTTCGCAAATTCTATTGTTTCATCCAATGCTAGCTGAGCGGAGGTAAAGTGGTGAGCGTGATCTATCCTACCACCTTCAACAAAAAGAAAAAAGCCATTTTCACCTTTGGACAAAATTTTAATCGCCGTCTCGGTCATTTCTTCTAAAGTAGGATCTAATTCCTCATCGGCTTCAAGACGGTAATTGCAGTGATTCGCTTCGAAGAGACCCAAGACGTAATCTGTACTGTCAGGTAAATCCAAGAGGGCCGTTCGGTTCCAAACGTAGGCGGCGTTTTGGTCTCTTTTACTTTCAAGCCATTCCTCAATTAGGTCGAGGTTGTCTAGGCGATTGCCGTTCGAATTTTCTTCGTCTAGCACATCACTTGACCTAAATTCGCGGCGGCCTCCTCCTAGGATTACGTTAAAATTCTCGCCAGTTTCGCCATGTACCAATTGGTAAGCAACGTCGTCGCATTCATTTGGTTCTGGCCCAATGTAACCTTCCCAGTATCTGTCTGATGTATGGGCGTAAACGCCTTGAGAAGCAAAGGAGATTAATTGAAAAGGTTTTTAGGTGGGTGAGAGGATTTACCTGCTGGTGATGCGTGGGTTATTCTTGTGGTGGTGACGATTCCTGTTCTTTTATTTTTCAATTGAGACCATCTGCCTATGGAAGAGACACGGTTGTTTTCGTCTAAACTTGCAGGACAATCGCCTACTTTTACGTCGGCGGTTACGCCAATCGTAGCGTAATTTGTTTTTATACCAGTTAGATATGCTGTTGCTGTGCATGCTGAATCTGGTACTTGAGCGTCCACGCAATATGTCTAGAACATTGGAAATCTTTGGGTGTTTGGGACAAAAAGAAACTATGTTGTTCTTTTTATTGGATTTTTTTCCAAAATAATATTTACCTTAGAGAGTGCAGTATATGGAAACTTTTCAAACGATAATTCTATCGCTTCATCATTTTCATTCAACATCTGACCCAGATAGATACGTGCAGCTTTTAGAGTTGGAATTGACATCCCATCGCCCAAAAACAGGATCACATTTTTCGCTATGTCTGAAATTTATAACATTGCGTAATTCTTTTCTTTCTGCAAGATACTTGATAATAAAAAAATATTTAATTTCGCAATGACAGTAATCGAGTAATAAATTAAAATCTCATGCAGACGAAGGGCAAGATAAAAAGTGTTTACAGGAAATGAATTGCATCCTGCGTTGAATGTTATCATTTAAAGCTGGGGATTGATAAATGAATGAGATAATCAGAGTTGCTATTAATAATAATAATGAATGAATTTATCTGATCAAAGATTAGAATAGGAAAAGTCCAAGACCGCGTTATCTGCTCTAGATACTTACAATTTCCATCAACATCTTATTTTGATGAATGAAATTCTAATTTTTGAGCAAGACATTTAAATCGCCGAAGTAACATTGAGTCAAAAGTAAAAATATAAAAAAAAAAATTATGTTAAATAAAATATTTACATGATTAATAAATTTTAAGAAAACTTTGAATGATATTCCTGCCAAATATTAAATTTCTAATATTGAATAAAATAATTCTTACTGGTGTTTGGTTTTTGTTCTAATTTTTCTGACAAGGTGTCCTGAGCTTTCGTGGTCCAAAAAATCGCAGTGTTTTCTTCTTCGTTTATTTCTCGACCTTGCGATGATCTAAAGAGTTTCGTGTGCATGTAGGCGTCATCTGCGAAGTAATACCGTAATTAATTAATAACTCAAATATGTTATTGTAAATAATTGACACTTGTTATGAATTATGGTAGAGCGTAAAGCCGATAAGAAGTTAATCTCGTTTTATCTTTCCTGAAAAGATTAATCAGTATTGTTCAGTTGTTGATGTGAATGGAATATTTGCTTCATTTACGACAGTCTTTTTAGTACATAATCTCCGAGTAATAGTAATTAGTGTTATAATTTTATATGTACATACTTACATTGTTGATTGCTGCTACTGAAGTAAATGATTATGTAAGATAATTTTTGTTTGTTTCTTTGAAAGCTAAGTTTCAATTTCATTAGCATTCATTTCATGTATAATAATTCAGAAAATAATTAGTGTTTTCACATTTTATAATATTTGATGAAATAGTAAATGGAATTTTATTAGGGAAATAACTTCGTATATACTCGTTATCAATGAAATTTATCCGACGTTTCTATTGTAGACTGACCGACATGTCTAGAAGACATTGAACTTCGTATTTCGATTTTGACGTTCTGTAAATAATTAATATTAAAGCCCAGTTTTACAATCAGAGATTAGATATAATCTTCAGTTTATAACCATATGAGCAAATGTAATTGTTACTATGGGAATAAACCGAAAGTGAGTGCTAACTTTTGATTGTAAAACGGGGCCTATGAGAAATATTTACTTTTACGTAATTCCGGGAATTTCTTCATGAAACCTTATGTACGTATTTATCAATATTGCAAATCTATTCTTCTGCAAACATTTCAATAATATTTATAAATTTTTGCCCTTTTTTGTTTTCTGGAAGAATTGTTTTAGATTGTTCTTTTATTCAATTGTCTTTGGAAGTCTTGATCTGAAGGGAAAATAAATTCTTCGAAATATTTCTTCATCAAACTAAATAAATGATTATTACTGGGGATTAAATTAGGATAAAAAAACAGTTTTTACTGTAGATGAATCAAGTCTTGTTTTTTGCCTAGGCTTTCTAATTAATTAATTACATTTTTAAAGGTAAATTAATGTAATACCTCTGTCAGTTGTGGTTCCTCTTGGCAGATAATTTACAAAAATTTCGCTTTCGCAATTTAAGTGATTACTTGCTAAACCAAGAAACTTGATAAGCTTTAATTGGAGATTCATTTTCAAGTCATCTGCATGGTTTGGATCGGGCTTTGGTTTTAGGATTAAAGTACGGCCTCCACATGTATCCATCTGTAGTAAATTATTCGTGCCGGGATACTCTCTAGATAAATTTACGATTTACTTCTACTAGACCGAGTTTCTGTTCAGGTTCCAATACTAGCGAGGAGAAACCTTATTTTAATTACGGATGGACATGTGGAATTTCCGTGAGTTTAAATTTAAAACATTCCTGAATAACTAACGAGTCACTTATCTTTCTTCCATTACCATAGTTTCACTTGTCGATAACTTCAGTACTTGCTCCTCCACTTTAAGAGTAAGGTTGGTTTATGCCACATCATATAATTTAAGTATTAAAGTTGTTTAAGTTAAGGACAGAGCATTTATGCACGTCCTGTAGTGTAATGTAATTTTTTTTGCTTGTCAATGACATTAATGTAATAGGAACCATGGCACATCTCTGTGTTCAGCCTGGCGCGCGGTGATATGTGAATTAGTGCTATGAAAACATTTCTTGAGGCTCATTGCATGGAAATAATGTCATTCTTGTGACCATTTACGATTGTAGTGCATAATATTTGACCTTCCTGGTATTGAAATTCGTAATAACGTTTAATCATTTGAAACAACTCAAATTTTCATAACACTAATGCACAATATGGCGCTGTCCTCGCATGTGCATGGTTCCTATAAAGGCCCGTTATTATAGATGTAAGTTAACTTTAATCCCTAGTTTACTGCCATAGCAACAATTGTGTTCACGATGGTTACCATGCAAAATAAAATAACGAAATATCGCTTTCATCCGTATTTAGCAAATTATGCATATTTCAGATACAAAAAAGACACTAATATGAAATGTCATACGATATTGACGTTTCCTGATTGAGGTAATACATGCGCGAAAGCGATTTCATTTAACATAATTTAAGAAAGATGAAAGATGACCGTCTCTTAAATTACACTAATATTTTAAATTGCGTTAAAAGACTGCAATAGCCGTTATAGCGAGTCGTGTACTATACTTTGTCCTCAATTACAAGTAATAAGAATTTACATTTTAATTACAATTTAAATAATAACGCTACTAAAACCATGTGGTCAGACTATATGTTGCACATAGTGGTACGACTATGAACATTTGCAAGTGGGCAAAACAAATTTAGAACGTTAGTCTTTGAATATTTTGTCAATTAATTATTTTAAGGGGATTTTAAGTTCTGATAGAATTTTATTATTTCATTATATACCATAAACAATGATGGTTACCATGGCACCGTAAATAATGATTATTTACTGCTGGTAGTGAATTATCGATAGCATTATCATTGACCAAACACATGAATAATTGACAGATTATTGAATAGTCGTGGGCAAACAAACCTTAAGTCTGTACACAATACTTTTAGATTCTCTCTCGACTCATCAAATACAGATTTTAGTTGCGCAACAACACAACAATTTCCACAAGCAATCACATGCCAATTCATGGCATATCAAAAAACTTCATCAGGATAATTTCTGGTGATACATAGTAAATATGTATAAAATTAAATTCCAAGAATTACACACTATCCACGTATAATCTGTTCTTATTGTGCTGGCGTCGGGAATATAAATGGAAAATGCTAGTTTAAACATTCCAGCATTACAATAAAGCTATGTAGACTTCGTAAATCACAAATTTTTGTAAAATGCAGAACAATCCGTGGTTATTCGTACTTTTTTCAAACATGATCTTATAGATTGTGAAAATAATTTTTTTATGGAAAAATGCTATAATAATCCCAACACGTGGGAAGTGTGTGGTACTGAATGATTTCCACAAAAGTGGTTCCCTGACGATATGAAATAGCTACATATATTGATATATTGTTAGAATTTTAGTTTTGCAAATAAAATCTATCCAGATAAAAGAAAACTCCAGTTGAATCTACACATCTCACTTTTTTAGATTTTTAGATTGGGTGTAATAGAAAGAATAATTTGAAAACTTTGAAGATTTAGAAAATATGCCTTTCTCGCCATTTGCTTTAAACGCTTGCTTCAAGAAATCACGTACGTTTGTGATAAAAAGCTGTCGGAGATTATTTTAAATATGACGTAAATTTTGTATTAAAACAATTTTTTAATTCATAGACCATCAAATAAATATATTTTTTTCATATTATGATAATTTGCAGTTTAGTCTGTGACTGCCAAAATTTGTTCTTTAACACTTACATGTTCAAAAAGGCAAATATAAAAATATACAAAAAAGCTGTGTATTTTTATATTTGCCTTTTCGAACATGTAAGTGTACCCTTAATACATCAAATTCACTAAATATACATAGATTCCTGTTGTGTGGTTTATAAAATATGTGGTTTATGGAATCTATTTTTCAAAATCTTTATTAATTTTTTTTTGTTTGTAAAATATAGGTTCTCGCTTTAAAAACCGAATGTGTCTGAATGATATAAGCTTTCTGGCATAACAAAAATATGTTTGAATATGGCTTATATAAAAAAAACTGCTTCCAACGCATGAATATTTTTGGAATAAATTTTATATATTTGATGTTAGACCAGGGATTCTCAATCTTTTTTAAGCATCGACCCCTTAGAAGAAAATAAATTTTTCATCGACTCTTCTCTGGGCCCTTCAAATTTAAAATGATTACTATAATTCTGATTTTATACGTTTTTGCTATACGAATACCGTTAAATATTAATTCTTTTAGATTTTTCGTACGAGTAGAAATTGAATACTTTTTAATATTCTATTTTTAACGGAAATTTATAAAAAAGATAGAGGCATTGTCCCTCCTCTATAAAGAAATTAAGTAACATAAATCTTATTTAACCGGCCCAGGGGGAGACGACCACGCCTCGTCGATCCTTTTCATTGACCCCGTTGGGAACCTTTGTTTTAGATCAAATTTCAAAAATTTTTGAAAATAAACCGTTTTTGCAAGCATGTAAAAATTGCAGACACTTAGGCTCTACCTACCTTCCTCGACAAACGGAATATTTGGTTTTGCCGAGACATTGAAGATGAGCACGAACACTATTAAACTCAGAAACATCGTGAGTGAACATAGGACAAAATTCTCTGCGAACTTTATATCGCTGGTTTTTATCTTACCTTTGCATAACTCGATGAGATTGGACAGATTGCAAGTACAGTAAGGGTTCGATTATTCGAGACTGAGATGAACTGTCGACTATAAAAGACTGAAGATTTTATTTATTTATTATTGTGGTATAATTGAAGTTTATATACAATGTTAAAGTTTATTTAATAAAATGTACTTTACATTGAACTCTAAGGGTAAGCTTAATTCTTCTTTAATTTTCGTTTCACTTTTATCATTTATGTCATTTTCGATTTTACAATGCGATACAAATTTGAAACTGATTGGAAAACAAATTGTCACTAGGCTAATGGAGTTTTCGATTCACTATTCTAGAGACTCTCAGAGCATCTTGATCTCTTAAAAGTAAGATGAAAATATTCTGAAGTGCTCTAGAGTAGTAAATCGAAAACGCTATAAATTAAGAATGTTTTTAAATATAAATATTTAACAATTCTCCTAAGTTCTCCATCCATTAATATTTTGAACAGTTTTTTATGCATCCGATGTTAACAATTTTTCCTTCACTCTTACCAATTTTTCACATGTACAAACCAAAGCAAGAGGTGATTAATGTTTTTTCCTGATTTTATGTGCTGTCAACGGTCCTACTTTAGGAAGAGTTTTAATACACCTTGAATATGTTGTAAATTATCACAGTGAAAATACTAAAAACTAAAATAGCTTTCTTGTTTTCTAATACAGAATTGACAACACCATCTATGGTGGTTTCTACAGCACTGCCAGTGGTGATTTCTGGAACACTCCCTGCGGTGGTGGTTTCTGGAACAACGCCTGTGGTAGTGGTTTGTACAACACCGCCAGTGGTTGATTCTGTTATTTTATCAGTCGTAGTAGGACCATTCGGTTCTCCACAAGCGTTAGGTCCATCACCCACGCAAGAGGCGTACGCCATAAGAAACGGAATAACGTTTTGTTCCATAACTCAGCTAAAGAGATGAGCCCATGGCCCCGAGGCAAATATAGCGACATCATCTCCTCCAAGTGTTTCGGAACTTAAAGGTACAAGTGCAGAAAATCACCTGGAAATTGAATATCACCTGGAAATTACAAAACGATTAATTTGATTCTTTCAGATCATGGTTTCAACCAACCCATATTGTCCTTCGTGCAATCATATCTTTCGTCATCAACATCTTTTCGGTAGCCCGGACCGTTAGCATAAGATAAAGTGGCATAGAGAATATTATCATCCCATGCACTGGGTATTCCAAAAATATTATTTCCTCTGACAGGATATCCATTTACGGTCATAACGTGTGAATGGTCGGAAGTAACAACAATCAATGTATCTTCATCGTCAGTCATGTTGTAAGCTTTGTGAATGGCTTTGGCAAATTCAACTGTTTCATCCAACGCTTTATGAGCTTTGGCATCATGGTGAGCCATATCTATTCTGCCCCCTTCCACGAAAAGAAAATATCCGTTTTCGCTTTTGGAGAGCATTTTAATCGCTGCTTCAGTCATTTCTTCCAACGTTGGATCAAGTTCAGGATCGGCTTCAGCTTTATAATTACAGTGACTGCTCTCGAAAAGGCCTAGAATATCTTCGGTCGTATCAGGTAACTCTAATAATGATGTTCGGTTCCAAATATATGCGGCTTCTGCTCCTGCTTGCTTTCCAACCATTCCTCAATTAGATTCCGCTCGTCTCGACGATTGCCCCTCGAATCTTCTTTATCTTCTGCGGTACGAGGCAGAAAGTCACGTCGACCACCTCCCAAGATCACGTTAAGGTTTTTAACGGTTTCTTCTTGTACAAGTTGGGTGGCGATGTCTTCGCAATCGTTTGAATTTGAGCCTTCCCAATCTCGATTGGCTGTGTGGGCGTACACACTTTACGATGAGAATTTAGATTTTGTAGTTTGAAAAGATTATATCTGGTTTACCAGCTGGAGAGGCATGTATTACTCTGACCGTAGAGACAATTCCTGTTTTCTTATTCTTCAATTGGGACCATCTTTCTATAGATGAGACACGATTTTCTTCGAGCAAACTAGCTTGGCAGTTACCATTATTAACAGTGGCTGTCACGCCAATTGTGCCGTCGTTATTCTTTACGCCTCCCAAGTATGCGGTGGCGGTGCAAGCAGAATCTGGCATCTGAGCGTCTACAGTATGCTCTCTAGATGTCTAAAAATTTACGCTCTACTTCCACTAGACCGAGTTTCTGTTCAAGTTCCAATACTAGCGAGGAGAAACCTTATTTTAATTACGGATGGACATGTGGAATTTTCGTGAATTTATATTTAAAATCTTCTTGATTAACTAGCCACTTATTACCATATGTTGTCGATAACTTCAGTATTTCCTCCTCCACTTTAAGAGTAAAGGTTGGTGTATGCCACATCACTTAATTTACGTATTAAAGTTGTTTAAGTTAAGGACAAAGTATAAATGCACGTCCTGTAGCGTAATGTAATTTTTTGCTTGTACAGAAATGCCAGTGACATTAATATAATAGGAATCATGCCCATCTCTGTGTTCAGCCTGGCGCGCGGTGATATGTGAATTAGTGTTACGAAAACATTTCTTAAGGCTCTCATTGCATGGAAATAATATCACTCCTGTGACCATTTACGATTGTAGTACATAATATTTGACCATCCTGGTGTTGAAATTCATAGTAACGTTCAATCATTTGAAATAATTCATATTTTCGTAACACTAATGCACAATATGGCCATTGGTGGCGCTGTCCTCGCATGTGCATGGTTCCTATAAAGGCCCGTTATTATAAATGCAAGTTAACTTTAATTGTAAATATAGTAAAAATTGTGTTCACAATGGTTACCATGCGAATAGCTCGGCTTTATAATACCGAACCCAAAATAAGATAACGAAATATCGCTTTCATCTGTATTTAGCAACTTATATTGACGTTTTCTGATCGAGGTAAAGCATGCGCGAAAGCGATTTCATTTAACGTAATTTAAGAAAGATAAAAGATGACCTCTTAAATTACACTAATATCTTAAATTGCGTTAAAAGACTACAATAGCCATTATAGCGAGTCGTGTACTACACTTTGTTCTCGACTACAAGTAATAAGCATTTTAAATTACAATTTAAATAACAACACTACTGAAACCATGTGGTAAGTTACACGTAGTGGTAAGACTATAAACATTTGCAGGTGGGCAAAACAAATTTAAAACGTTAGTCTTTGAATATTTTGTAAATTAATTATTTTAAGGCGATTTTAAGTTCTGCTAGAATTTTATTATTTCATTATATACCATAAACAATGATGGTTACCAGAGCACCGTAAATAATGATTATTTACTGCTGGTAGTGAATTATAGATAGCATTATCCTTGACCAAACACGTGAATAATTGACAGATTATTGAATAGTCGTGGACAAACCAACCTTAAGTCTGTACACTATACTTTTAGATTCTCTCGACTCACCGAATGCAGATTTTAGTTGCGCAACAATTTCCACAAGCAATCACATGCCAAATCATGGCAATAATAATTTCAGGTGATATATAGCAAATACGTATAAAATTAAATCCCAAGAATTAAATACTATCCACGTATAATCTGTACTTATTGTGCTCGCGTCTGGGACATAAATGGAAAATGCTAGTTTAAACATTCCAGCATTACAATGAAGCTATATAGACTTCATAAATCACAAATTTTTGTAAAATGAAGAACAATCTGTGGTTATTCAGTATGATACATTACCGGTGCTATTTATTCATCTTTTTCTCAAACATGATCTTATAGATTTGTTCTTGCAATTAATAAAGCACATTTCTGGAACAAAAGAAAAAAAATGCTGTAATAATCCCAACACGTAGGAAGTGTGTGAGACTGAATAGCTACATACAGATTGATTCAGGCAAATTCGTTGGAAGTAAATTCGAAAGAAATCGTTTACAGTAGTGGGAGTTCCTAGCACATGCATAGCTGACACCCCCGTTTACACGTACATACAGTTCGAAGCTGCAGTTATAAGTATTATTTCGTTCTCACATGAATTACAGAGATTCTCTTTTTCTTTCGCTTCTTTTTATTGTTTTCATTTGAATTTGGTTTCAATTACTGTCGTTTATTTTTATTTGTTTATTTATCCCAACAATTATTTTTTATTTTTATTCGTTTGTTTCATTCAAGAATTCCAATGAATTCGTATACCATGCCCGAGAAAGTACAAATTGTAAAAAGGAATTAGTGGAATTTTTCAATTGAAAGAATTATTAGTTCGTTTAGAGAAACATATGAAAATCATCCAACTTCATCTGCGACAAGTAGAATTAATAGAAATTTTGAAAAATATGGACGTGTAATTCCAATGAAACATAAAAAAACAGAAATTAAATAATGCAAATGAAGTACGAGATGGGTTGGTAGGTTTGTGGAGCAGTTGAGAAAAGTCCTCGCTCTTCAAGCAGAGATATTGAAACGCCTTGTTGAAAATAATTTTATAATTCTATTGACACTACAAAACTTTTTCTTTATCATTATAATTTGTACATTTTAAGAATTATTAATTTATTAAATATGCGCTCCTACCTACTTGGCTGAATCAATCTGTATATCATTAGAAGTCTACGAACTTTGCAAATAAAATCTATCCAAATAAAAGAAAACTTCAACTAGAGCTACACATCTTACTTTTTTTATATTTTTAGATTGGGGCTAATAAAAAGAAATAATTTGCAAATTTTGAAGGTTTAGAAAAAATGCCTTTCTCGCCATTTCCTTTAAACGCTTGCTTCAAGAAATCACGTACGTTTGTGATAAAAAGCTGTCGGAGATTATTTTAAATGTGACGTAAATTTTGTATAAAAATAATTTTTTAATTCATAGACTATCAAATAATTTTTTTTTCATATTATGATAATTTGTGCTTTTAGTCTGTGACTGCCAAAATTTCTTTTTTTTACATTGATTTCTTGTATATTTTTATAGTTGCCTTTTCGAATATGAAAGTGTACCCTTAATTCATCAAATTTATTAAATATACATAGATTCCTGTTGTTGTGTTTATGGGATCTATTTTTCAAAATGTTTTTGAAATTTTTTTTTGTTTAGAAAATGTAGGTTTTCACTTTGAAACCGAATGTATTCGAATGGCATAAGCTTCCTGGCATAACAAAAATGATGAAGGTTTGAATATGGCTTTTATAAAAGAACTGTTTCCAACGCATGAATATTTTTTGAATAAATTTTATATATTTGATGTTAGACCAGAGATTAAATACCGACCCCATAGAAGAAAATAAATTTTTCATCGACTCTCCCCCGGCCCCTTCAAATTTAAGATTATTACTATAATTCTGAAATTATACGTTTTTGCTATACGAATAGTGTTAAATATTAATCCTTTTAGATTCTTCGTACGAGTAGAATTTGAATACTTTTTAATATTCTATTTTTAACAGGAATTAAAAAACATATAGGGGCATTGTCCCTCCTTTATAAAGAAATTAAGTAACAAATTTTATTTAACCGGCCCCCCCAGTCGGCCACGCCTCGTCGATCCCTTTCATTGACCCCGTTGGGAACCTCTGTGTTAGACCAAATTTCAAAAATTTTTGAAATTAAACCGTCGAGTTTTCGCAAGCGTGTAAAAATAGCGGACACTTAGGGTCTACCTACCTTCCTCGACAAACGGAATATTTGGTTTTGCCGAGACATTGAAGATGAGCACGAACACTATTAAACTCAGAAACATCGTAAGTGAACATAGGACATAATTCTCTGCGAACCTTATATCGCTGGTTTTTATCTTACCTTTGCATAACTCGATGAGATTCGACAGATTGCAAGTACAGTAAAGGTTCGATTATTCGAGACTGAGATGAACTGTCTTCTATAAAAGACTGAAGATTTTATTTACTTATTATTGTGGTAGTAATAATTGAAGTTTATATACAAAGCTAAAGTTTATTTAAAAAATTTACTTTACATTGAACTTTAAGGGTAAGCTTAATTCTTCCTTAATTTTCATTTCACTTTTGTCATTTATGTCATTTTCAATATTACAATAAGATACAAATTTGAAACTGATTGGAAAACAAATTATATCACTAGGCAAATGGAGCTTTCGATTCACTACTCTAGAGACTCTCAGAGCATCTTGATCTCCTGCTATTAGGTGACGTTCAAATAAGATGAAAATACTCTGATAGTGCTCTAAAGTAGTAAATCGAAAACGCTATAAACTAATAATTTTTTAAATATAAATATTTAACAATTCTCCTAAGTTCTCCATCCATTAATATTTTGAACAGTTTTTTATGCATACGATGTTAACAATTTTTCCTTCACTCTTACCAATTTTTCACAAGTACAAATCAAAGCAAGAGATGATTAATGTTTTTTCCTGATTTTATGTGCTGTCAACGGTCCTACTTTAGGAAGAGCTTTAATACACTTTGAATATGTTGTAAATTATCACAGTGAAAATACTACAAACTAAAATAGCTTTCTTGCTTTCTAATACAGAACTGACAACACCATCTGTGGTGGTTTCTACAGCACTGCCCGTGGTGGTTTCTGGAACACTCCCTGCGCTGGTGGTTTCTGGAACACTTCCTGCGGTGGTGGTTTGTACAACACCGCCAGTGGTTGATTCTGTTATTTCATCAGTCGTAGTAGGACCACTCGGTTCTCCACAAGCGTTAGGTCCATCACCCACGCAAGAGGCGTACGCCATAATAAACGGAATAACGTTTTGTTCCATAACTCCGCTAAAGAGATGAGCCCATGGCCCCGAGGCAAATATAGCGACGTCATCTCCTCCATGTGTTTCGGAACTTAAAGGTACAAGTGCAGGAAACTCGTATTGAATATCAACTGGAAATTACAAAATGATTAATTTGATTCTTTCAGATCATGGTTTCAACCAACCCATATTGTCCTTCGTGCAATCATATCTTTCGTCATCAACATCTTTTCGGTAGCCCGGACCGTTAGCATAAGATAAAGTGGCATAGGGAATACTATCATCCCCTACACTGGGTATTCCAAAAATATTATTTCCTCTGACAGGATATCCATTTACGGTCATAACGTGTGAATGGTCGGAAGTAACAACAATTAGTGTATCTTCATCGTCAGTCATGTCGTAAGCTTTCTGAATGGCTTTGGCAAATTCAACTGTTTCATCCAACGCTTTATGAGCTTTGGCATCATGGTGAGCCATATCTATTCTGCCCCCTTCCACGAAAAGAAAATATCCGTTTTCGCTTTTGGAGAGTATTTTAATCGCAGCTTCAGTCATTTCTTCCAGCGTGGGATCAAGTTCAGGATCGGCTTCCGCTTGATAATTACAGTGACTGCTCTCGAAAAGGCCTAGAATATATTCGGTCGCATCAGGTAACTCTAATAATGATGTTCGATTCCAAATATATGCGGCGTTCTGCTCCTGCTTGCTTTCCAACCATTCCTCAATTAGATTCCGATCGTCTCGACGATTGCCGCTTGAACCTTCTTCATCTTGTACGGTACGAGGCAGAAACTCTCGTCGACCACCTCCCAAGATCACGTTAAAGTTTTTACCGGTTTCTCCTTGTACAAGTTGGATGGCGATGTCTTCGCAATCGTTTGAAGTTGAGCCCTCCCAATCTCGATTGGCTGTGTGGGCGTACGCACCTAACGATGAGAATTTTGATTTTGTAGTTCGAAAAGATTATGTTTGGTTTACCAGCTGGAGATGCATGTGTTACTCTGGCCGTAGAGACAATTCCTGTTTTCTTATTCTTCAATTGGGACCATCTTCCTATAGATGAGACACGATTTTCTTCGAGCAAACTAGCTTGGCAGTTACCATTATTAACAGTGGCTGTCACGCCAATTGTGCCGTCGTTATTCTTTACGCCTCCCAAGTATGCGGTGGCGGTGCAAGCAGAATCTGGCACTTGAGCGTCTACGCAGTAAGTCTAAAAAATGGAAAACGCTGTGGAGAAATAAATGAATGCATGCTGGCGTATTCACCTTAGAAAGTCCGGCATAGGGGAATTTTTCGAAGGAGAGTTGGAGAGCTTCGTCGTTTTCTTGACCTGTTAATTGGCCTAAGTATACTCTCGTAGCTTTCAACGTGGGGATTGACATTCCATCGCCCAGGAACATAATTACATTCTTGGCGATATCTAAAGTTTATGGTGTTTATATTGGTTTTATTTTTACGTTAGACTTACTTGTGTTATATTCTTGTTTCAATTTTGCTTGTAAAGTAGTTTGAGCTTGCGTTGTCCAGAAAATCGCGGTAGCTTCTTCCGGATTAATTCTCGTAGTTGCAGATGATCTTGTTTGTATTCGTCTTGGATGCATATAGGAATCATCTGTTTACAACGAGGAAATTGTATTGGTCATTACGTAACGCTTCAAAATTTCATTACCTTCATTGCCTTTTGCATTGATTTGATATTCCCTTTGGTCATCGGAATTGATTTTAGTGCTTCTAGTTTTCGTTTCCTTTTTACTTTTATGACTGTCTTGCTTGGATCCTAAGTTGCTTTCTTCTTCTTCACATGCGACAGCACCTTCCCCAACACAGGATGCGTACGCCATAACATGCGGAATGACGTTTTGTTCTATGACACCCGTAAACAAATGCGCCCAAGGCCCTGTGGCAAATATGGCCACCTCATCACCACCATGAGTTTCAGAGTCTAAAGGTGCAAGTGCCGGAAATTCATAATTTTTGTCACCTGTAAAAAAAGAGTTGTTTTATTATTCTCTACTTAATTCACTCAAATTTACTCATGTCATCTTTGGTGCAGTCATATCTTTGGCCATCAACGTCCTTTCGATAACCTGGACCGTTTGCGTATGATATCGTCGAAGAAGGAATATCATCTCTACCTCTGTCGGCTGTGCCAAATACATCGTTTCCTCTTTTTGGATACCCATTTACTGTCATAGCGTGAGCATGATCTGAAGTTACCACAATTAAAGTATCATCATTAAGAGTTAGCTCGTAGGCCTTTTGAATAGCCTTAGAAAACTCGACGGTCTCATCAAATGCCTTATGCGCTCTAGTATCATGGTGGGCATGATCGATTCGGCCTCCTTCCACGAAAAGAAAATAACCGTTTTCTCCTTTGGACAAAATTTTTATAGCGGCCTCGGTCATTTCCTCCAAAGAAGGATCTAATTCGGGATCAGCGTCCAGGTGATAGCTGCAATGGCTTGCTTCGAAAAGACCCAGGACATAGTCCGTTTCATCTGGTAGTTCTAGAAGAGACGTACGATTCCAAACGTAAGCGGCATTTTTATCTACTTTGGTTTGTAGCCACTCTTGAATTAAGTTGAGATCGTCTCTGCGATTGCCAGGAGAATTTTCTTCGTCTATCATGTTGCTAGATAAAAATTCTCTTCTGCCGCCACCTAAGATCACGTTAAAATTCTGGCCGGTTTCTCCATGAACCAGTTGGTAAGCTATATCATCACAATCTGTTGGGGTGTAGCCTTCCCAGTCACGATCAGCTGTATGGGCGTAGACTCCTTGGTTGGAAACATTTAGTTAATGATTTATGTAAATATTTTGAGTTAAATGTACCTGCTGGAGACGCGTGCGTAACTCTGGTCGAAGTAACTATTCCAGTTCTTTTGTTTTTCAATTGTGACCACCTTCCAATTGATGAGACGCGGTTGTTTTCTACTAAACTTGCTTCGCAATCACCCAAGTGTACGCTTGCCGTTACTCCGATTGTAGCATCGTTGGTTTTAACTCCTGTTAAGTACGCGGTTGCGGTGCATGCAGAATCTGGTACTTGTACATCAACGCAGTACGTCTAAAAATTTATTTTTTTTGACCAAGTAGAGATTTTGAGAAAATTGGTGTTCACCTTTGAAAGGGCAGAATATGGAAATTTCTCAAATGAAAGCTGTATGGCCTCATCATTTTGATCTGTTAATTGGCCTAGATATAATCTGCTAGCCTTTAGAGTGGGTATCGACATTCCATCGCCGAGGAACATAATTACATTTTTGGCAATGTCTGAAATCACAATGAAAAAACTTATTCAATAAATACAAAATGTAGGAAAACCCTTACTGGTGTTTGGCTTCACTTTCAGTTTTTCTTCTACTGTGGCTTTCGCCTGTGCCGTCCAGAAACCAGCTGTGTATTCAAGAGGGTCAATAGCTCGAACAGGACCAGATCCTGTAGGAAGCGGATGCATGAACGTATCATCTGAAAATCACATAATTAAGAAACTCGCGAAATTCTATTAAGATTTTTTTTTCATATAAGAGAGAGGGTGAAAATTTTACGATTTTTAAGGAAGTCAGTTGGAAGCCTATTGGGTTTTGTAGAATGGATTTATTATTTAGAGTTATAGGGAGAATTTATTTTGGGTTTAATTTGATAAGAAAGAGGGAGAGAAGGGTTGGGATAGAAATTTTTTGGGTGTGAGTATTTGCTGGAAAAAGGAAAGAAATTTTTGAGATTTGGATAAATGCTAGAGAGGAATGTGCACTTTAGGTGATTGATTTTGGGATATTGGGCCTGTTCCTATAATAAAAGCTAAGGTATATGTCCCTTGGGCCATTAGAATATTTGTATTTGGTTTACATATACTAAATTAAATTATTTTTCTAATTTCATCATTTTATTATTTTCATATCACCTGCAATCAAATCAGTTTACGATATTATTCAAGTACATTAACCTTCAGGGTATAAAATTCTTGTGGTTTTACTAATATTTTAGTTTGATAAGTACAGTGACGTGTTGTACTTGAAAATAAGTCAAAATATTTCGAATTCTATTTAATAAATGCAAAAAGGAATGTCATTCAAAATGAATTTGGATAGTTTCTTTTTTGACTTCTTGTGCGGGTAAGAAAAATTAAATTTTCTTTTGTCACTTAAAGCAAAATTTTAAATTTGTTAACTACATACCATCTGCGGTGAACAAAACACTAGGTTTTGCTAGTGCCGAGGTAGCAAGTACTAGCACGATTATCCCGACGAACATTGTAAAGACAATGCCCAGTACGAGATAGATTATGGATTTTATAACAAATCAGGCACTTCACACTTCTACTGAGACATCTTATCTTACTTTGGTGTAAAAATTAGCTCTGTTTGAGAGCTTAGTTATCTACGATGCGGAAAAAAAATGCGGAAGGGTACTGTCGGCCGAATTAAAATCACACTTCCATAATGACAATGATATTATTTGCGTTTCCTTTTAGAATTGAAATAAACAGTTCAAAAAGACGAAAGAACATGCAAAAGTATGTGATGGATATGAGTCTTAATTTTTGATTTTGATACATGTTTGAAGGAACAATCCCCCAATTTAAAGGATGACCAAAAATGATCTTTCTTCATGTGTGTGAAATTTTGCAACATACTGTACCTAAGCAAGGAGGAAGAGACGTGCTACCTAACTCACTTTTATGGCGATAGCACGTGCAACAGTAATTGCAAAGATCTAATATTCACGTGCGAAGCTGTAATTACTAAATTAGCTAATTATTCAGTTAATCCTGTTTGTTGTCTTTTGTCAATACAAATAATTACTTCAAGATTTTCCTTGCAGTATTTGCAAATGCGATTCATTTGCATTAACGGTACTTTCTGCCACGTTTAGAAGGTGAAGTTCAACGTCCTAAATGGATTAATTAAATATGCATAAGAGCGGAGGACATTCTGCGAGATTTATTTATATGCAACACATCTAATCACGTTTCTTCTAGTTACTACATTTCAATGTGTATTATTAACCCTACTCGTTATTTTTTAAAATTTTTATTTAATTTCGTTGATGTTTGGGAACATTAGATTACAGAATGTTAAAACCACGCAAAAGAACGGTATTATTTATTAAAAATCACCTGTGCATCATAAAACGAAAGCAAACAAAATGTGAGACATAAAAAAATAGCCAGGATGAACCACATCAGGTTAATAAAGTAACAAAAAGGCCTCTGCCGCGTTATTCATTTATTTTCTAGCCTGTGTGGCATTAAAAAGTATAAAAACGAAAGAATTTAATTATTTTTAATATGATTTCAGAATATATAGAGTGATCCACGACAATTGTTCATTTTTTTTTATTTTTGAGTCAATGTCCAAGAGATGTTAATGCAATTTTTCAAAACCCTACTTTAATCTTTATATAATTTCTAATGAGAAATCGTAAGTTACTTTTAAAAGTAGAAAAAAGAGTAAGTGTGGTGTCACGTGAGTCACTCTGAAAGATTTTTAAATGGCTTTTTAATATGACTTCAGTAAAAATATAACGTGTGTTCCATTAAAAAAAACGGCCAAGTAGGCTGTAGCACGCTTTTGTTGTCAGGAACGTATGTTGTGATAAACGTCATTTGTTCTCCAACTTGGAGAACGTGGTGAATGCATTTTATCACAGAAGCTTCAAATGTTTTCAGGAAGGGTAAGGACTCTTTCAACACTTACTACAGTTTTTGTAAAAAGGTCTTTATGGTTAAGTAGCAAACGTTTATTTTTGAAATGTTTTCTTTGAGTAAAAGTGAGGTTAAAAATGCAAGTAACACCAGTCGTGTGAAGCACCCTACGCCATACGCTCAGACCAAATTCATGGCTATTTACATAGTTTTTTTTTTAAATGAACACCTATGCAAGGTGTACGTTGTTCATTCCTCAGATTTGTTTTGATTTATGAATTGACATCAAAGAAATTTGAAGTGTCCGACTTAAATGCAATTTTTGAATTCCGTACCAAAATGTAACCCTCCTTTAATTCTTGTATAATTTGAAAGATTTTAATTGGCTCAGGATGATCTAGACCACATGTTTGTTTCCCAGATTTAATCCTCCTTTAATTTTTCTATGATTTTTAAAGGAGGAACAAAAAGATTAGCTGCGTTATTCATTTGTTTTTCCGATATATTCTCAAAAAAATGTATTGCTTGACTGATTCCATTTTTCAAGTTAATTCAAAACCCATTAAAAATTAGGAAAATAAAACAAATGTGACCACCTTTTGAAAGATTTTAATTGGCCTTAGTATGTCTTTATAAAATATACAGGATGATCTACACCACTTGTTCGTTCTCCAGATTTAACTTTCCTTTAATTTGTTCTACGATTTCTAATAGAGTAACAAAAAACACCAGCTGCGTTATTCATTTGTTTTTCCGATATATTCTCAACAGCGTGTATTGTTTGATTGATTCAATTTCTCAACGCATTGAAAATTACGAACAAAACAAATGTGACAAACTTTGAAAGATTTTAATTGGCTTCAGTATGTTTTCAAGAAATTTTCAGGATGATCTACACTACTTGTTCGTTCCTCAGAATCGCCGCCCTGGTGTTTAATATGTAAACTCTTGTATGTGAGGTAAACAGTCAGTGGAACATCAGTTGAATAGATAGTGAATAAAATAAATAGATCAAATAAATCAAATATTTACTATTGTGGGCCTCAGTGTCAGAGTTATACCGAAAATGTATCGTTCCACACGTTTCCTAAACATAAACTGATCAAATATCGGGGATACAGGTTGAATTTTACAACTATGTCCGAGACCAGCCCGGTCGCCACGAATACATCCGAGGCACGCGTCGCCAACCTAGTTGCTTCACTCAAGCTGTATACCCTTTACCGTATTTAGGTTAAGATTATCTCACGTATAACTGTGCATATTATTTTTTATGTAGCGCCAGATACATTCCACTCTTCTTCCCAATAATTTCTAATAGAGCAACAAAAAAAGTCTGGCTGCGTTATTAATTTGTTTTTCGATATATTTATATATATATATATACTTTTTCAGTTGAAAAGTTTAATCAAAGTTAAAAGTTACATAAAAGAAAACAATTGTGGTGTCACGTGACCAACTTTGAAAATTTTTTAATTGGATTTAATGTACCACTTAATATACTGGGTGTTTCATTGAAGATGCATCAAACTTGAGGGACTCGTTTCTGACATTATTTCAAACAAAATATCTTAATAAAAAATTTTAATCGGAGCAAGTTGAAATTTGTATAATTTGCAGTCGATGTTTTTTGAAATATTGTAGCGCGCGGAATCGTGAAACAAAACTGGTGATCTAAACTGCATTTATGAATGGCACACAGCTACAGGCGGGGTAATAAATCCATAAACAGCGAAGAAATTTATGACTAGATTTTCTTTTGCCCTTGACCGAAAGCTCGGTGTATTGAACTTTGCCACAAGTCGAATGCAGCAGCGATGTGAAACCGCCTGGATATTTAAACTTATTTAATTTAATAATCAATTACAAATGTGGGGCTATGCAAAAATATGCATTTAGTATGTATGTTGTCGCACATTCTAGAGGCAATTAACCAATAAACCGATTTCTTATGTGAATGAGCAACAATCCATTCATTCTCATTCATCCTAAAAACATGCGACTTTGCTTTCCCTTCGATTTTCTCTAAATTTATTCATTACAGAGAAAATTTTACAAAGAATCTTTTCTTTCGTTTCCCGACATCTACCCGCATACCAAGTTTGATGCATCTTCAATGAAACACCCAGTATACGGGGTGATCCACGCCACGTTATCAAATATAATCGATATCAAATAACTTTGAAGGTGAAAATATCCGACGTAAAGGCAATTTTTGAATGGATAACAAAATGTAACCCTCCTTTAATTTTTGTATAATTTTCTAATAGAGGAACAAAGAAAGTCTAGCTGCGTTATTCATTTGTTTTAAAAAATTTTACAATTTTTGACAAGGAATCATGGCTTAACTCTACTTTAAGTGCTGTATAATTCTTGATACATAAAAAAAAGAATCCAGTCGCGTGCAAAAGAACAATTAAAGAGTATGAGGAAAAAACAAGGACCGTCACTTTCGGTCTCTTTTGGAGATAATTGCATTTCTTTGATTAGCTACTTAATGATACTGAAGTGTGGTACATCACAAATTATGGTGTCACGTGACTAACTTCGAAATTTTGTCTTTGCCCTCTGGGTGTGGTTTCGGTAAAAATATACGCGGGGATCCACGCCACCCATTCATTCCTCAGATTTTGTTGCTGTTCATGGATCGACGTTAAGATTCAAAACTTCACCGTAATTTAATTTTTGCATATTTTTGTCGGGTGATTTTTTAAATTTTTTTATCAACTCTTGCCACGAAATCTGGACGGCGTGTCTTAACTTAAGTGAAAGGTCATTACACTCCTTCATGCTGTTTTACAGTAAAGCTAAGACATTACCGTCCAAATTGCATGACAAGAGTTGATAAAAAATTTAAAAAATCACTCGGTAATAGGGGCCATGCACGTCTTTGCGTTTAGCGTCGCCTGACGCGGTGTCATGTGAGTGTTGTGACAATTTACGATTCTTAGTATTCAAATTCATTATAGTATTCAAATTAAAATGTACACTAATCATTTGAAACAATTCATATTTTCATGACACTAATGCGCAATATGATCATTGGTGATGTTGTCCTCGCATGTACAGGCTGGATCAATTTCGATGTCTCTTATGGGCGTCTCTGCAACTATAAGAGACAGAAAAAAACTAATGGCCAAGTCTCGATCTCTTTTTTAGAGATTAAGTCAATAACGTAAACAAAAATTAGCTACCTTCTTTTGTTTTCGAGTTATAACCAAAAATTAACATTTTCAACTTTTCAACAATCGCGCATATCTCGTTTATTTTTACAGATATTAATAAACTGTTTTAACATCATTAGGACACTTTTTTAAACACAATTCAGTGAAATAGTTGGTCTTTTGCTATTTAGTTGAATTTTCGAGTTATAACATAAAGTTATATTTTTTTAAATGGAAATCATAGCAGGCAATGTCATCATTAAATAGAGAATTTTTTCTGTTTTCAAAAATATATACTTTGTTGTATTTATTTCGTACAATTAATACAGTAAATCGCTGTTTTATTTTTTCTTGGGGAAAGTATGTTCCCACATTTTTTTTGTTTTTTATTAAATATTAACCAGCTCTTGTTCAAATATTTTGACAGTTGTACCTGCGTAATAATTTAATATCTTTTCTCGTGATTTTCCAAAATGCCCTTATAGCAAAACCACTTGACTGACTTTGTTTTAAAAATGAATTCATTATCATGTTTTATAGAACAGTTCATCAAGAATAATTTAAACAACCATTGCGTTGTAAACTAAAAAAATTTAATTATAATATTACTTTTACATGTGTCTAAATGTTCTAACTTTGCGCCTCCTAAAAAATTTACCAAATGTCAGATAAGAGTTTGTGCCAGATCGCGCGCAATATACTGAAATAATATATCTTAAAAAAATATCTCGTGCAACTAAATTATATTTCATTAAATAAACAAAAATTGATAAGATATAATATAGACAAAACTAAACACCTATTAAACCAAATTTTCGAATTGTCGTCCATTGTTTTCTAAACATAATTGACATCGTTTTCTAAGTCCCCTCACAGCGTTATAAATATGTATATTTGATACAGAATTCAATCAAATTTCAAAATATTGCATTAAGTCATAAATATTATTATGTTCCATTACTTATAATTTATTTTTAATGTGCCCCCACAAAAAGAAATTTAAGTCCGGCGACCTAGGTGGCCACTTATTTGGTCCGTTTGCTCCTAGCCAGTTATTGCCAAAATTTGTATTCAAAAAGTTCGTAACATTTCTAGCCGTGTGAATGGGCATCCGTCATGTTGGAAAAACAAATTTCTTCTCTCATTTAATGGCATGTTGTCAATCAGCTCTTCAATGTGAGTTTCCAAAATACGTAAATACTGTGCGGAATTTAAATTTTCATGATAAATATGACAGGCTAGAACACAATTTCCCATTAGTACACACCATACTTTGAAACCATATCTGCCTTGAAGGATTCTGTTGTCCAGTACCCTATGCGAATTCGAGTCAAATCATTGTTACGATCAAAAATTCCAGCACTACTAATGTGAACTTCATCGGTCCGAATTACTTTTCCAGAAAAAAAATCATCTTCTTGTAATTTCTCTAAAAACCACCTGCAAAATTCTGTTCGGTGTTACGAATCACCTTCATGTAAATGGTGAACTTTTCGAATTTTGTATGGCTTAAATTTATTTTTCTTTAAAATTTTTAGAGAACGAGAATGTGACACCCCAACTTCTTGTTCAATTTGGCGACTCGATATCTTCGGATTTGCAGTAGTAATACCAATAACGTTCAAAACTGCCCAAATATTTTTTCACTTGGTTGGCTCCTCTCTGGATATTTAATAAAATATAATTCAGTTGCTGCACGGGAATTTTTATTTGCTTGGACATAACATTCCAGCGTATTATATTTCTCAAAATTTTCAAACGACATTGCCTACTATGATTTCCATTTAAAAAAATATAACTTTCTGTTATAACTCGAAAATTCAACTAAATAGCAAAAAACCAACTATTCCAAGTGTCCTAATGATGTGAAAACAGTTTTTTAATATCTGTAAAAATAAACGAGATATGCGCGATTGTTAAAAAGTTGAAAACATTAATTTTTGCTCATAACTCGGAAACAAAAGAAGGTAGCCAATTTTTGTTTAAAAAAAGAGATCGAGATTTGACCACTAGTTTTTTCTCTCTCTTATAATTGCAGAGATGCCCTTAAGAGACATTGAAATTGATCCACCCTGTACATGGTTCCTATAAAGTAACGAAAAAAAATCCAATTATGTTCAATTGTTTTCTATTGTATTTTCAAAAACATGTATTTACAAATGTTTCCAATTACATCTCCGTCGTAAGTGACTTTTAAAATTACAAAAAAAAAAAAAAAACATGAAGAAAGATTTTAATTGGCAATCAGTAAGATATTTTTTGTTTTTTTGACCCTTCTGAATTGTCTCTGAAAATTTGGAATCTCTGCACGTTAACCTTTTAATGTCGACAAATATACACACATACGTATTGGGAAAAGTTTTGGCTAAATCCTTCGCCTGTTTAATTGCATTTTTATTGTAACCTTTTGATCTGCTTGTTCTGATAAGGCGCGAGTGATTACAAAAAGAAAATAATTTTTGCTTGTCTCGTATGGCCCCCCGGTTCGTAGGCCTCTGTCCCCTCGCACTCGTTACACTCCCGATTGTT
Organism: Serrognathus titanus; assembly: GCA_039766575.1. Classification (NCBI taxonomy): domain Eukaryota; kingdom Metazoa; phylum Arthropoda; class Insecta; order Coleoptera; family Lucanidae; genus Serrognathus; species Serrognathus titanus. Next base: position 12,796,515 of record CM077914.1, read on the forward strand.
ACTGATTCAAATGAAATCACGTTTTTTGCTGCAGACTCTCTATTTTTAAACAACGTTATGACAGTTGTATAGTCCTCGTAAATATTAGGGAGTTATAGCAATTCTTACGTTAAATTGCCGTAAACGTAAAGATCACGTGATCCAATGTTAAAAGTACATGCGTCACGTGATTTTAACGTTTACGGTATTTTAACGTAAGAGTTGCGATAAACTATTATTTCATTAAAATTTCTCGTTACAGTGCCTACAAGATTTGTAATTACAGTGCAAGTATACCATCATTATGAAACCAAATGCTTTGAAAGAACATTGACTTGAATTGAAGTTAATTAATGTTTGAAATTAAAAGATAAAAATTCACCTTTGGATAGAACCACTAAAGAAATTAGGTACCTAAATAATAATATTGAAAGAAATCTTATTTTTTATATATAATTTAAATCCATTAGTATTAGCAATAATATTAAATTAATGATAGATAGGAACAGAATTCTATTTTTTAAATAGTCACTTTAAATGAAATTTAAATTTTGTTTTATTATGAGGTCGTTTTTGATAAAGCGACCTGAAACAACATGTCCTTTACTTCCGTGTTTAATCTTATTCTAATGAGTTTCGATTTGTTAAAAAAATCCACATGAATGTGTTCAATAAACACTTTTGCTTGAAGATAAATACTACTACTACTATCTACAAAACTTAGGAAGCAACGGGGGCAAGGACGTTAGCAAATAACACAGGAGCGTTTGCACTCACGCTTTAGTTTACTTATTTAATATTTTTCTTTTTTATGATATTGTAGACATTGCAATATATCATTGCGGGAAGTACTGGGATAAGTGGACTTTTTATCAGTTATAATTATTTCATTTTATTTAAACAATGATAACTAGTAAACTTGAAATTTCTAAGGATGCACCATACACATCAGCACCAGCATTTAAATTCGCACTTATCAAGTTGTATAAATATTGTAATTACATTAATTTTGCTTGCTTCTGACTGCACAACCACCTTGGATTCTTTTTATCTACCATCGTATTTGTTTCACTTTTTTTTTAAAGAAATAAACGTATCGAATTGTTAATTATAAAATAATCAAATGTAATTTTGGCGACCTCGACGCGACAACCAACCGTTTATCAATATAATTTACAATTCAATAAATTCTGCTGCTGCCTCAACTTACTTTAATCCAGCAATAAATTGAGTTGGGAGTTTTGATTTGCTCTGCGTGGACGAGGCACACACAAAATTGCATTTGGAAAACCCTTGACGTAGAAATATGCTTGTTTACTTTCCTCTACTTGCAAATACAGGATTGTATATTTCAACTTCAAAATGTAATAAAGCGAAAGACTGCATGGAACTTCAAGGAATAAGTTTATGGGTCTTAAATGTGCGTTATCGAAATGGGTCGTTATTCTTGGAAAGGGATTTTCATTAAAGGAATTTCGTGTAGTTGAAGAACAAATGTTATTTAATTGTTATTTAGCTCGTAAAACGTTTCGCGTTAATTGTAAATAGTTTTAGCATAAATAATTAAACGTCCTCGACTTGAAGTGTATTAAATCATTCACGTTCAGGAAAAAAAGTAAAATGTACAAGAATTTTCTAAACCAAGTTTATTAAATTTTAGAGAATATATAAGAAATTGAAACAAAGATTGTCCAAGAGATTTTTCAGTTATGGAAATTGTAAGGTTGGGTCATATTTAATTAATTTTTGACATAAGTATAGTGTCTTCATTTAATCTTGTATCCCATGTGACCTATGACATATATAACCAACTACCTAACATTTGATTAAAATGAAACTACACTATCGAAGTACGTTGTATTTTCCAAAGTTCATTGATTTAAATGTGAATAAATTTGATTGCGTAAAGCATTTGCTAGAATCGTAAAAACTGAGATATTAGTAAGCATATTAAATACATAAACAACTACAGTACAATCCATAAAACCCGCGATCAGCTATAATCTTGAAAATCCTGTATAATCACTTGAAAATGCTTTGTTAAAGGACGACAGTTTGCTTTTCGTTTTTTGTTAATAAACATAAAATTGGAAACATAACTTTCATATGAGCATAAAATACCTATAACTTGATAGTTCCTCTGTCACCTTTTGGTAAAATATTTGACTATTTAAAATAAATTCTCTTGGTACTGTTCGACAAAATATTGCTAATAATACCAAGTGTTTTTTACCTTTATTATTTATTAATTCATATGACGTATATACATGTAAGATGTTTCATTCTTTCATTTTTTCTAGCTTCTCGTTTTATAACAAATCTTTCGATTGAAAGTATCACTATATCATAATTTAAAAATAGTTTGTCGTATAGAGGGCGTTCCGTTTAGTCGGGACGTTGTTATTTCGTTTCTTAAATGGAACACCTTGTATGTTTTTACATTTTCGAATTTCGGAGTAAATTTTAACTTTATGTATCACACATACATAAGAAGAAGAAAGAAAAAATTAGTTTTTACAAGCAATTTAACAAACTTGAGAATATTCAAACAATAGAATAGAATATTTTATTTACATTGCATTACATAAGGTCACATTTTGAATTAATTGATAAGTATATGTAATTACATTCTTATGAATTTAAAAATTGGCAGAATTCATCTATACAATAAATAGGGTTATATAACAGAGTGTGTTTCACTCGACTGGTGAATGCTGGAATTGTTTGTTTCCTCCAGGGCAGGGGTAGGCGGTTGCACAGCTGCATTCCCAAATTTTGTTTAGCCCCTATGTTAAGTCTGGTTCGCTCAATGGCTGGAAAGTTTATACTGCTGCGAATGTTGTGGGTATGGACGTCCGATTTTATTTCCAGATCGTGGAGATTTTTTCTAACATCAACCAGAGAATTAAGAATGATATGTACTGGCAGTGTTAGGATTCTGTACTTGATGAAAAGAGGTTTGCAATGTGCACAGCTTTCTTCTGAAGACGAAGTATTTTCTTCGCATGTGATGAGTCACCCCGTACATCAATGACATATGTCATTAATGAGTCAAATAAAGCGAAGTAGGTTGTACGAACAGCTTCTCTGTCTACGATACTCCTTATACGGCATTTAGCATAAATTGATCTTGGAAACTTTGCTGGAGAGTTTGGTGTAGTGTTTCTGCCAAGTTAGTCTAATATCCAGATAAATTCCTAGTAATTTCACTTCGTTAACTTTGACAGTGCTTTTCCGTGTTGCTGTAAAGAGGGCACTCTTCGTCTTCTTTGCGTTGAGACTAAATTCATTGGCGGAAAATCACTTGGCTGAGATTTGGGAGGTTAAATCTAATTTTCCATTGAGGTTTCCCGGGTCCTTGTCGCTAACCGCGAAAGTAGTATCATCCGTGTAGAGCACTGTGGGCTTCTAGAGCTGTGTTCCTTTCCATATAAGCGCGACACCGAGCGAGAACTTCATGCCCTAAGGTCACACTTTCCCCTCACTCTTTGAAGATCACCACATAACTAGAGGCGTCAAACTCTGATCAGCTGATCTCCATGTTTTAAGCGTCATTTGTTATATGCATAGGTTGTGTCCGAAAATTTCGCGCCATTATTTTTGGTCATAAGATGGCTTATACACCGTTCCATTGAACAAGTAACCCTGAGTGACCCTGCGGTGCTCCAGGCTTTATGCCCCGAGGCGTCATAACTTCGAATGATGCAGTGTATGTTAGCTGGTAAGTAAAGTATGAAACATAACTGCTCTAAAATGGATCCTTGGGCGATTCCATGTGAGACAATTGAAAGTTCGCTCCTGTCGTTATCTGTTTCCTGTGTCCATTGACTGCAACCGATTGGTAAAGGAGGATTCTAATAGCTTCAGTGGGATACCTCGAAAACCATAGTGATGCATTTTGGACAGGAATATCTTATGGGAGAGGCAGTCGAATGCCTTTGAGAGGTCGCAGAATTGGATGACGGTTCAGACTTTCCATTGATTTCACTAGATATGTTATAGCTTTACTCGTATTTCTGTTTCGTCGAAATCCAAATTCATTGTTGTGTAGATAATTGTTCTTTTCTATAAAGTTTGGAATTTGTTCCACCATAACTTCTTTTTTGAAAAGGCAGATAAGATGGAGACTGGTCTATAATTGTTGACATCCTCTGGGTTCCCGTTCTTTAAAACTGTGACAGCTCTGGTCACCTTAATTTTTTCAGATTTCCTTCTTTCAGGTCATTATTAATGATGTGAGTCAGAGGAGTTACCAACAAACCGCCTACTTCCTTCAGGAGCTTGTTGATGTTGCATGCATCCGGGGTATTCTTGCTCTTAAGTTTCCTGATAATGTCTTGTTCTACGACGGGAGAGGAAAACATAGAGCTCCCGCTGACTTCGACCTTTTTAACCAGTTCACGAGCATCAGTTGAAGTGGCTGGAATTGTAGATTTAATTTTTACAGCTATATTCGTAAAAAATTGTTGGCTTCATCTACATTAAGGATTGGTGTTTGCATGTCTCTTCTGCCAGTTTCTTTATTGATAATGTCCCACAGGACCTTTTGCTTATTATCAGACTGGTTTATTATGGTGTTTTTTATGTTGCGTGGTCAGATTCAGATAGAAATGTTTATATCGGTTATAAATGTCCAGGAAATCTTCATCTAAGGAATTATTGTAGGCATCGCGTATTAGGCTGAGTGTCTCTTTAACTTGCAAGAGTTCATATGATAGGGTAGGGCGACTTTTTTTGTCCTTAATTTTTGTTAGTGGTGCTTTTCTTTCATCATGAGCCAAGAATATGCTCAAAAATTGCTCAAATTTCAGATTTGTGTCCTTGGCAGCATAACTTCCTCTCATGTCTCTTGCTGAAGGGTGTTGGTAAACTTCATGACATTTATTCTTGCTAGAGGTCTTCTGAACTTAACGATATGTTCCTTTGATTTGTCTTCATTAACCTCGAACTGCAGTATTTGGGCATTGTGACCTGAGATTTCAAAGATACAGTTTAATTTTTTTCCACATTTTGTACTTATGTTCCTCTTTATAGTTTTTAAAAATAGAAAATTGTGACATGTACTGGTTGCTAAAATGAATAATTCTGAAGGTGTGAAACAAATCGTCTTAAGTAAACAACCTGTATATTAAGTCTAACACTATTTATTCAAATAAAAATTAATAACGTGTTGCATCTCCTCGCACTCTTATACATTCAGTAACCCTTCTGGGCATGCTGGAAATCAGGTGGTCGATTGTCTCTTCATTCTAGGCTACCTGTAGGTGTTGACGCAATTCGTTTAGCGTGTTGAGAAAATGAGGTAACTGACACAGCTTTCTGTCCATCATGTCCCAGACATGTTCGATTGGGCTTAAGTCCAGTGATCTTGGCGGCCAAGGCAAAATGTTTACATTGTTTTCTGCTAGGAAGTCTAAAATTACGTGAGCAATATGAGGGCGCGCGTTAACATGCTGGAAGACAGGTCTGGAAGGTTTTGAAGAAATGGAAAATCAACAGGCTCCAGAACAGTATCAATGTAACGCCTTGTTTAGTGTGCCCGGAATGAATACCAAGAGAGACTTGCCTCCGTAGCATATTACTCCCCACATCATTACCCCAGAAGTTAAAGCTGTATGGCGATGTTGAGCCTCTGGCTTCTCGGTCGTCTAATCCGTACACGCCCATCAGAATGCCACAAGCAAAATCTGGATTCATCACTAAAGATGATTTCTTCCCATTCGTGGTCCCAATGCTGCCACTGCAGTCTGGTAGCTTTATGTTGTATTGTCATAGATAGACGAAAATAATGACGATATGAACGCAGTCCCCATGAACATATTCGGCGATAAATCGTGCTCATAGAGACTCTTCGACCAATTGCTCTTACCCAGTTGATTCCAACAGCTCGTGATGGTTCTGAAGGGTCTTGAATTGCACTTCATCTGAAGAGGCGATCTTCCCGTTCTTGTGTTGCTCTGGGACGTCTACTACCTTCACGACGAGCTTCTAGGTATTCTTCCTGCCAATCTCTCCAAGTTCGTTTCACAGTAGGGTGCGGTCGACTTACACGTCTACCAATTTCCAGGAAGCTTAAACCAGCTTCGTGCATCCCGATAATTCGGTCTCTTTGGGTGTAAGTTGGTGAACGTGCACGTCTTCGTAGTCGTGGCATTGTTAGAGGTACCAACAAGTACACCAGAAATAATACGATAAAGAAGGTAACTGAAACAAAAAATCTTGTCCGGTGATAACTTCTTTGAGAAGTGACAAATGACAAATGCTTTTGTCTCCATGCACTTCCTATTTCCTTGCAATTTTAAAGTTCTACGTTTACTCCTTCAGGGTGGTTCATTTCTTTTGAATATTTAGTAACTTTATTTTTTCGATTCACTTTGACATCGCTATCTTTGTCGTTTCAGAGATTTTCAACTTTGGTACACATTTGTTGAGATCTGGTCGTTCTGAAATACGTCCTTTTTTGCAGGAGTTCTCATTTACCTCTATCTACATTATTTTATTTGTAAACTGAATTTGTGTTTCTTTTTTCTTAGTGTAAACTGAAACTCCTTTCGGGAGATTCATTTCAGTAATGTAATTCTAGTAATGAGGGAGAAGAAACTATCGAAAAATGAAATTAAAATAAAAAATTAAAACCAAACAAATCTATTGATTAGATTTTATCCTGCTGGGGCTCCGTCTTTTTATCTCGTAGTTTATTTTTATTCCTTATCCAAAATTTATATTTTAACATCTCTCTATTGTAATTCCTTGCCGTCTAACTTGTATGCCATGGAGAGGATTTCATCTAACTTCAAAGTATAATTCCTTTTTGTGGTTGAAGTTAAACGAGAGACTTAATTCTACTTCCTTTTTCACAAGGATTAGATTAACCCCGGCTCTTTTTGCTACCTTTACCTCTACGTTTCATCTATTTTATTTCAGCCATAGTTTTATTTTTTTAACATTTCTCTAATATTGTTCTTTGCCCTATCTAATTCATTTCACTGACTTTAAAACGTAATTCCTTTTGTGGTTGAAGTGAAATTAATTAATGAAATCCTCTTTCCCATCAATTAAATTTATGTGCCCCTAAGAGGTACATTTAATGTATATTTTTCTCTTGTGATCGTGTTCAAAACGATTTCGGCTTTCTTTATTATTTGATATCAGAGAGAATTACTTGATCTCTAGCACTTAAAGTATAGATGTTTCAGTTATGAATCAGTAATTTTTGACGACAATCTGTGGCAAACCAGTTGAAGTCAGATGTAATAAAAAAAAATGTAGAGAAAATATTTTCGTAAGGCGTTTGGAGAGATCTAATTTTTCTGCTACTTTAGAGTCACGTTTATCACACGTGTAAACACTTAAGCCGTTGCTTATCACTCGAACCACTGGAAGTCATTTACATTCACGTCGGTACAAACTGTTAATCACTAACAAATAAAAAGGGAAAACAAATTATTAATTGATCAAATTATAAATTAATAATTTTATTTTTCGTAGATATTCATAATTATTGTCAACTGAGGTTTTTTTTTGTAACTTCATATAATTCATGGAAGTAAGAAATGTACTTTTAATTGCATGTGACTTCGCAGAATTTAATTGTGAATCATTTCATTTAATTAAAACATTACAGGAAACTACCTCGATTGATGCATTTAGTATGGAGTTTGGTGAGTGGTTATTGGGATGACACCTCACTTGGTACAAGTAAACAAACGCAGTTATACAATAATTAATTTATTAACATTAAGTATTATGATATATAATTTTATAATTCATCTATTTTTATTTATTTCGGGTATTTTACATCAAGAAATACATCCTCACTCCTTACAACTTTGAAAATGTCTGCGCTTTACGCACTGACAAATTCCCTAACGAAATGAAAAAAGTGCACGGTTTAAGGATGTATTTATTCACAGAGGAATTGAACGTTAGGCGGTTTGCGTTATTAACTCGGTTGCCTTTTTTTTAAATACATCCAACAATTATTTTCATTTCGTTTAACATTTAATATTTAATACAAATAGCGTTTAAAAAATAACATGTCTAGTTCCTAAGTCTTACATCGTTTATCATGTTACAATAGTAATAATAATACAATAATAATAATAATGACAGATTCAATCGAAACTTGGATGAAAACTCCTGTATATAACATTGACTTACAAAAATTCTCGCTTATTTCTCTTTGCCTGAACTTGATGAATTAAATTACTTGATGGTAGTTTTAAATTCTGTATTTTCTTTTGGTTAGTATGTAATATTCTATAAAGTAACAAAATGATTGCAGCTGGTTATAAAAGTCGTAAGAAATATTTGCCAATAAAAATTAATACAAAAAAAAAAAATAATTGCGCGTTTGCGTGCACAATGTTAACTAGTTGTTTACAACGAAATTGTTTATGTAAGGAAGGAAAAACCGCAGTAATTTCTTCATTCTACCAGAGCAGTCATAACAAATTCCTTAATGTTTGGGTTGTTTGATGGAAGTTGAAGGTAACGGATGTATTAAATATTTTTTTAAATTAATTATTAAAAAAAAATACATGGTTACATACCTCTATTAATTGAAGGATAATTCTGGGGTCTCTTGCTAAAAGCAGATAATTTTTCTCTCGTCTGTTTTTAAATAGATCACCCAACCATTTAATACAGAATTTAAAATTCCTGTCGTGATGAATTATGAGGAAGACATACCATCGAACGTTTCATGAAATATTGGTAAATCAACAATTCCGACATAAGCACTGATCGCTCTCAAAAGCACATACAGGGTGTACAAGTAAAAAGGGACAAAGTGAACCTGTGCAAAGTGCTTTTGAATCGACCATCACACTCAAATACCTACACGCCTAAAAATCACAATTACATCGAACATGGCTTCTAGTTGCGATTATGTTTTGAATCAATGCCTGCCTGCTGTGGTAAACAGAATAAGCAAAACCTGTAAGCAGATTTTCAAAATTAACTTTAAATCTGCTTACCACAAGCATGGGGCATTTACAAACTTGCAATTTACTATCCACCACATACGGCCCTTGCTTGCATGAATTTGACTTTTCGGTGATGATTTTCGATTATCATACAACAAAGTCATTATTTTTTTAGACGACTCTATTCAAACCTAAAGGTCTTATAGCGTAATTATAAAAATTGTTTTGAATCAGACGAGGAGATTTTATTAACTGTTGATGTCACGCATTTCTTATTTAATACATACAAAATTGGCGACGGTAGAATTTGTTGTTTTTTTTTTTGGGCGCTTAATTTAGATCAAAAATTTTTGCTAAAAAGATTTGAGTTTTCAAAGTGAATAAATCTAAAAACCTATGCCACAAGATTTACGTTCGCAAATTAATAACATGTATATTGAAGTTTGTAGCCCATAAAACTATTATTGTCTTGGAAGTCTCGGACGGATGGTATTAGTCATATTAAAAAAAAATAATTTGATCGACTTACGTCATTGAATAACATATAAAAATGAACTTGTTTATCTCCAGTTTTCATTAATGTGTAGCATGTAATACACAAGTTGTAGTGAAGGTTAAAGTTATTGTTTAATTATAATAGTAGGAATGACCAAATGACATACTCACTACAATCAAGGTATGTATAGCTTCAATAAATTATGTTGAAACAAGTTTTGTTTCAAGGTAAACAAAGAATTTGAGTTTTCAACTTGCATTGTTTTTCAATAAATAATCAATCAGTCGGTTTGATTTACGTAACTTTTTTCCAACTAAAGTACCATGATATTTTTATTAGTACATTGTTGTCTGATAAATATTTTTAGATTGCAGTTTTTATCAATGTGGAAATCTTTTCACTACGTACTTGTGTATTATAATATTACTTAAATATAAAACATCTCAAGCATTTTGTTTTTTTTTATGCTAGATCTTGCAAAGAAAAATAATTTTCATTCATATTTGTATAACATTGTTTTTGGACGAAATTCTCTTTTCAATTCCGAACCCGTTCGAGTTAATATAATCTCCAGTGGTTGTTGATGCATTGCAACAACCAACAATTCATCGAATTAAGCGTTTAACAATACCTGAAATTTTTTTGATTAGCAGACGTACAATACTTACTAGACCGATGTAACATACAACAAACAAAGTCAAAACCGTTTTGATTACAACCTTGGCGCTTAAATGCAAAACGTGTAATGTCAATCGGATTTAATATAGTTTATTTAAACGTGCTGTAATGTTAAAATGTGAGATTACGTTCATGTTTTAAACATACTCGCCACGAGGCGTGCCCTTTTCCCTTTTCGCTTCACGGCTTAAAACTGTTTTGGAAAGGGACGCCTCACGAACTCGTTCTTGGTGATTTAATTTCGAAATAATTAAGTAGTCTTAAATTTAATTAGGGCTAATTTAGGATGACTCTATTAGTAATAAAGGCGACCTTTAGAAATACTTCCCAAAAATAGGTGCTCCACGACAACAGTCTTCGTGTCCACGCTGTAAATCTATTTTTACTATGATAATCATTAAACAGTGCTAACCGGATTTGCCCAGTCACAGAGTACCTATTTTTGGGCAAGACATATCTCTACCACCCTGTTTTTTATGTTATTGTATATAATATAGAAATATCTTAATTTACAAATTTAATTAATTAGATAATTCATTCATTGATTAATAACAGAGAAGCAGTGCTGAATAAGTAGAACTGTTCATAATTTCGTAACCGTTTGGTTTTTTTTGCTTGCTCACTTCAAGCTTCTTAATTTCGTGCGAGAACTCTGGACAAGAAATAGTAGGAAGTACGATAAAGGAAACAAACTAATTCTTGGCCGTCAGGATGGTGACGAATTCTGAAAATAAAAAAATACAAAACAAATCAAGTTTGAAGAAAATGTGAATTCACTTAAAGACAAAACGTTCTTAATTATATTTAAAACCCTTTACAGTATATCAGTATTATTTTTGTAATAAGTTAAAGTGGTTTGAAAATCATACAATATAAGGTATTCTGTATTTCAAAAATTTTCTTTTATCCTTATCGTAATATTTCGTCCTTATCGCCAGTTCGATTACGAAGTGGTTCGGATTTTGTACTTTCCAATTGGGCAATTATAGACACGATATAAATAAAAAAATTAATAAACACGATCCTGATAACACTTGTAAGTTAATTTAAAAACACTTATTCTTGATTACCTTCATAGTTGACTTGTCCATCGCCGTCGATGTCGGCCTCCTTGATCATGTCTTCGACCTCTTCCTCAGACAGGCGCTCCCCCAAACTGGTCATAACGTGGCGTAATTCGTTGGAAGAAATTAGACCGTCGTTATTTTTATCGAAAACCCTAAATAGAACTCATTCGTTGAAAAGAAAATAAAAAAGGTATGCAAGGCGTACCTGAAAGCTTCTCTGAGTTCCTCTTCGCCGTCCGAATCTTTCATTTTCTTGGACATCATCTGAAGGAATTCGTTGAATTCTATAGTGCCGTTACCATCTTGGTCTACTTCGTTTACCATATCTCGAAGTTCAGTCTCTATCAATTAACCAAAATCGTTACCAATTAATTACTCATTACCCAACATGATGTTCTTATTTACATAATATGGAAACGAAATCTTTAAAGAACGAACTTCATTTGTTTGGAAAACATCAGCAAATATTAAAAGAAAAAGAAAAACAACTAAATAGATACTACCAAGGTTAGCTGTAGAAAGAGAAGTCGTACCACAAGAATTGAATCTCACCTTGTAGTTGTGCTTCTTTTTATTTTAATTTTATTTTGCACAATAACAGTTTTGTAATAGTTCTCAAACTCGCTGTGTTTATAAGAAAGAGAAAGAGATGCAAATAAGGCTATTATTATTAAAATAATTGGTGGTCTAAATTAATGTATTTTTAAAGATTCGCAGACATAAACAAATTCATTTAGTGGTTCCATTTTACCTGTAGGCCGTTGCCCTAATGATCTCATCACAACTCCTAATTCCGCCATTGTTATTGTTCCGTCTTCGTCTTTGTCGAAGAGCATGAACGCCTCTTTGAATTCTGCAAGAAAAAAATTAAATATGAAGCGGTTGGATGCGTGAGCGGCCTTAAAGCATCAGATAATTCGGAATATGAATTGTATTTGTTATTTATTGTTAGTTAAGATTGCTGATAAAATAACGAGTATACTAACCAGCCACTTGATCTTCGGATAGCCCATACTCTGTCTGAAACATGAAAAAAAAACCTTGTTTATTTATGTATGGATTTGCGGAGAAACTTATCTGCTATTATTAATTTTTTTTTTCAAATACAAATATACTTAGATAAAATCATTGTTGTTATTACTAATAAATAACATTTCGGTTCTATGATGAAGGATGAATACTGATTTCTATTCTGTTTAATACTTACATAATTAGAAAAGGAAACTATTCAAAAATAATTAATTACCTCTTTACCCCGAATTAATTTTTCCTATTTTTTAATTTCATTTTCCACATTTTGTTAATGCCGCCCATTTCTACTTAAATCTAGCAATAAAAAGATTAATTATATTTCCAGCAATAAAATCTTGTTTTTTGATTATATCGACCTTCTCTGAAAAGAACGTTTTTTCGATAATCTTGAAGGAAACTTATTTCTGAAACGACTTGGAATTGTTAGGAGTGTACGAAAACGTCCTTACAAATGGCCGGTGGTGTAGTCTGCCAAGTAAAACGAATTTTAAATATACATATTCGCCGTCGCCGTCGTCGTCATCTCCATCGTGGGCGTACATCATGATTATTTCGATGTTTCGGGTGACAAAGATGCAATAACACGGAGAATTTCAGGTATTCACAGCAAAACGTATTGTTGTTAATTTGGCCAAACTTCGGGGGCTGCAGGATGATTTGCTACAGTTAAACTTTGACCACATAAATGCCCACCCACGTTCCGCATATCTCATTTTAATGTGTTTACGTTATTGGTGGGGAAATTTTCGAAATCTCAGGCTTAGGGTATAGGTGGCTGTGTTGAAATTTGTTTTTTTCTGAGGTGCACATTTTTGAAATTATATACAATTAGAAAGAGAAAATAATGTGGCAGAAATATATGCGTGGAAATAACTTTAAAACTTAAAAGAGGAAAATCCAAAAATTTTTCAATTCAGAATGAAGAGGAAGCTTAAAAGTGGTTCGAGGAATCAAATAAAATAAAACAAATTATACTAGATAAGAAACAGGGACGTTGGTGTAAGGAGGCCACCTCCATATTTCATGACAAAATAGGACCAACCTCTAAACAAAAGATAAAATTGATTGCTTCCTGCTCAAAATTTTAATTCCATGCAAGGAAAAACTTGATGTTATAATTGTCGTAGTTCGTAAGTAACTATTAATTACATGTAGCTCTTACAATATTTTAAAAGTATATTTAACGGGCATACATGAGAGGCATTTTGTAATATTGGTTGAATCTAGCAAAAAATTGGATTCTCTTAGACAAATTGAGGGTTGCAACTAATTAAAGAACCACTAAGGGGATAAAAAATGCGTTGGTCTGTACAAAAAGTCTCGTCTATCTACAGCGTGACTGTGAAATAGACCAACAAAATTAAACCAATAAAAGAATCTACATCCAAGATGATGGGAAAAACGTAAAAAATTGTACATTAATTTTCTAGAAATAATTAATCAAAAAAAAAAACTTCATAGGAAGGGGATTGTAAAAGACCTCTGGTTAATGGCCACCTTTACAGTACGTAAACATGACCTTTAGATTGAATTTATGCAAATAAGAGGGAAGGGGTGGAATTATCCAACCATTCATTTGTTGACACGGTACGTTAGTAGGTGAATTTTTCGAATGCGGAAAAAAAACGAATTCCGTTGCATAGGATGACATCTGCGGGATCACGGGAAATTTCATACTACAGGACACCTATGACCTGGCACGCTCGTGCAACGAACATTTACTGTAAAATGTAAAACTTGGGCTCGTTTTCACATTACTAGATTCCAGAAACTTTCCCAGCACCCTACGTATTTATTCAAAATGTATGCTGTGCCAGTGTGAGTGGAGTAAAACGCCCGAATTCACTGCTGTAAGGACGTTTTATATAAAAAGCTGTCAAACTTAACCATGTTAATCCAGCTGTTGAAAAAGAAATGCGTTGCGATCAATACTGGTACGAATAAATTATGAAATTTTTGTTATTAGCAAAGTCTATTATTAAAGCGGATGATCAAAGTGTTGTTATCCTTATTTTATAACTGAATTAATTATTTACTTCAATAATTTCGTAAACGCCCGACGCCGTAATAATCATAAAACTATAAAACACTTTTATGACTGTATTTATTTCGTTCATCTGCTGCTCTTTCTTAACCAGCTACGTACCGTCGTTTTGAGTATAATATTTGATTAATTATTTCGCGAAAGCTAAAGTACAGTTCCGGTATTTGAAAAAGTATGCAAGCCTTTAGGGCTATATTGGAATATTAGAGGAGTGTAGATCGATCTCGTCTGACACAAACGCTGACAATTAAATCATGTAAAATGATGGAGAAGTTTACTATATTTTTTTCTAGAAACAAAATAACGTTAAAGTAAGTTGATGTAAGATTGTGAAACAATTATTAAAATATCTTTAAAAATAGCCGAAATATAGGAGTTCAGAGTTACGTTTCCAAGCGACGTGACCTATTCGCGAAAATATCACTTTGACACTTTCCAAATTTCACTTCCATTTTAATGCAAATAATAAATGCAGGTAGTAAACAACAAACAATATAAAACCGTGTCAAATTGGATGAATATTAACTCTATGTCGCTGTCCAACATAGTAGCCGCTTTCAGCTATGCGAAGAAGTGACGTCACAAGCGAATCGTTCCTGCTTAAAACATGATAACTTTAAAAGCCTATTTTCTGTTATTGATCGATGAATTAAAAAAAATTCACCAGTCTATATTTTACTATTATTTAAGAAAATATTCTATTTCGAAGATGAGTAAACTTCTCCATTGGCGAGAAATCATTGATTTACTTTAAATGAATCTACACACATAAAAATTTTTGGTACAAAGTCTTATCCTCTCAGTCGATATCGATATGGATAAAGTTTTGCCTGAAAAGTTGTATTGCTTAACAAATTTAGTGTTAATGTTACCTTTTCCCGATTAAAATGCGTCTAAAAATAAGTGTCAAAGAGAAGGTGTAATAATTTTAATCCAATATGGTAAGCCCAGCTCCTATTTAACACCGTTCAGGAAACATAAGGTATGATTCAATAAATTTCAGGTCATAGACGGCCGTGGAAAAGAAACTCATGCCTTAACTTAGGACATATGCATTTGGATTGCAGTACTGTTTTCCTAAACGAAACAAAAATTCCACGATGTAAGTTGTAAAAACCATTATTTTAGTTGTGGTTTAACTTGTGGTTTAATATTTGAGTTAAGAAAGGTTAGGTGCAAAATTGACAAGTAAAACTCAAATGTCAAAATGACAGCAAGATTTGTAATTAAGCTAAGACATGAAGTTTTATTCCATAGCTGCCTGTGACCTGAAATTTATTGAATCATAAGTTATTATCCATAATTGATTAATTGAGTAATAATAATTGAATAATTTATTAATTGAATAATGAATAATTTATTAATTATTGAATAATTGAATAAGTAGGAGATAAATTACACCAAATAGTAAAATATTCTTTCTGCATTAAGTCATCACCACATTGAATCCAAAAAAGTAAAAACATTATCCAAAAAGAGTTAGTTCACACTTAATTACTTTTCGTCTATTGATAAATTCTGATGTATGAGGGAAGGGATTGATTGACGTTCTCATCACAAAATATGACTAGTATATGCTCATTAATTGCGGTGAATGGAACAGTCCTTTTATTTGAGCAACACAAACTGGGTATAAAATTTTGATATAATAACAAATGACACAATAGATTATACGAGCTTTATTTACCGGTCCTTATGAACATCTTTATTCCACTCTCTCCAGATAAGCTTAATATTCTAGTGTAATAAGTAATTCAATTATTTTCATACAAGAAAGCAAGGGAAAGAAGATGCAACATTAAGAAAAAGTATATGAAAAAAAAATATAAGTTAATACACAAGTGACTACCCCAACAGTAAAGATTTTTTTTATTTTCTGGAAAATACTAGAAATGCTTAACACTTTCTGGATAATATTAATTCCTTTAGGGACACAAACTACTACCTCAGAAGTTAAGTCTCTTTCTTTTCCTGGATAATGTTAACTCCTTGAAAGTCTATCACAAGGATTAAAATGCCAAAGTTTTTAAAGTTAAACGTCCTAACTCCGTTTATATTAACACCGGAAATGGATGGACGCGAGGAAACCCGGAAGAGGAGTTGAAAAAGTGTTAGAATTAACTCCAGATTTTTGTGTGCACTCTCATTTTTAGAAGTCAAGAAGAAAACAATAAAAAAACTAAACTTGTTTTGTTCTGTATATAGTGCTTTTATTAACCCCAAATCTTTCAGTAGTCTTCTTACTGACCACCCTTCTTCAATTAATGTAATTATTTGAGCCAACATTTGAATGCGGCATGTTAACGTAGGTCTGTCATTTTGACGATTATTTGGACTTATAAAGCGATAATAATTTCAAACAAAACCAAGTTTACAGCGAAACATTTTGAGTGTATTCTTTTTTAATTCCGCAACTGTACATAGAATTTTTTTAAACATTTTACTATACTCTCAGATATCGCTTCTTATCGTAATATTTCTTTGGGAGAACAATTGTCAGTCACCCTGTATATATAAAAACAACGCTGGAAATCTTGGTCAGTATTAAAAAAAAGCAGATCCGCGAACGTTTTAATTATGTCAATTTATTTTGTTATTGTTAATTAGTAGGTATAAAGGTGTAGCAAGATAAAGTAAAAAAGAAAAAATTAAAATGTTTTCTAATGGCAATATTCCAAACCTCGTTTAATTAATAGTATTCAGTGATTACGGACTCGGAAATACTTTTCTCTTAATTAAACGAAGTTTATAAAAACGCTTTTTTCTTTAATCAAGAATTTATGGTAATATAAAGTTTAGTTTGGTTTTTACTGCACAATTTATAGAATGAAATTTAGCTTGAGTAGTAATTATATTATTTTCACAAAACTTTATTTAATTTATTCTTTTTTTTTTTGTAATTCTTAACGTTTAATGTAAAGAACTGAAACCGCATCTATGACGGTAAAAATGTTGAGCTCAAAGCAGAATGTATTCTATTTTCGTGTCGTGTGTGTCGTGTTGTGTTAACTATTTTTAAATTAATTGTTTTTTTGTAATGTAAGTTATTCGTTACTGGCTTACAGTCACAAATTGAAAATTCGACCTTTCGGTGTAAAAACAAAAAAAAAAAAAAGGATACACGACACAGTTTACCTACAGATTGTTGAATAATGTCTATATTACTCGTGAGCTTGCGCAGTCTGGTGTATTCTTTTCCGTATTTGCCGTCCACTTCACTCATTTTTCCGTCACTTTTCACCGAAAAGCGCTCGGGCGTCTTCTCTGATAAGCGTCGGTGTATCCCGCGCAACGTTTAAATTTAGCAGCGGCCGAACTTATCACTGAAAGGAAGGCGCGTTCTTTAAGCCAGCGCGCGAATTCGCCTCACTTTTCGGCGAAATTAATTGCGACAGTTTATCTTGGAGGTTTCAGTCGTTTCGCTCGCTAGCATTTGGCTGGACAACTACACGCCGGATATATGTTTATATAATCTTTTATTTATGCTGATTCTTGGCACCGGAATATAGAGAAATAGCGTATTATAGTCGCCGTTTCAAAATATATTTACGCGTCCTTTCGCTCACATTTTTCTTAATCCGCCGACGCGAGCCAATAAGACCCTGCGACTTAACAGAATTCATTTCGATTTTGATTTTATATATAAACTGTTTGGCGTTAATGGTGTAAATATTTGGACGAGATATTGTCGTGTTTGAATGCGATGCGTCAGTAGATTCCTTCAGATTTCAATTTACTAAAGTAAATTGTACAGGAAGGTATCAGGAAAAGCTAAATCTATCGACGTAATTCGATCATGATTTCGTACTTACGAATTCGCTTTCTGGGCTGTCGAAAATAATCACCGCGGAAAAGTTATGTAATTGTGAGGAATGGAAGTTTCAGGTTTCGGGTAGTAACTGTGCCAGACAAAATAAACTTAAGAACAAAATTAAATAAGTTTTATTCTGAAAAGAAACCGGTTACAAATAGATTTTAACATACTTTTTGAGAGGAATACAGACGAGATTGTTTTGCAAAAAGTTGCTGGGATGTATGTATGTAATTAAAAAATTTTGCTACACGTAATATGTTTATAATCTAAAGAATGGCAAGCTCGGTCACTCTGTCTTAGAAATTGTTTATAATTTATTTTTATACATTTACATCTTCAACAGGAATTAACTGTTATGATTTAGCTTCGATGTTGTTTATTTCAGCGTGTCACTTTTAATATACGAGCTTGGGAGGCAATATTTCTTTGTCTCCAAAATTCTTGTTTATTATTTTTTTCAAGATATGTAAGTATCTACGGCTGATTCTCGATGAAACATCGCGGCCTTTAAGTTATATTGCAAAACGAGTGATTCACGCGCTCGTTGCAAATATTCAAGGTGAAGTTAGTAAATAGATTATTAACTTGGCCTGATCGCACGATGTAGTACCCGCGGCGATCATGCTTTTACGTGTGCCTGGCATTCCCCGGCTAAATTTATCTCGCATAACCCTAACCTACATTTAAACCGGGGTGTCATTAAAATTTTAAACGAATTCGCGCATTTATCTGCAGCAGTGACAGTAAAATATGTCTACTCATTAACAAGCCAAAACATATACAGGGTGTTTGTACTACATTCATTTGGCCGAAGTTAAAGAAAAATCTGGGGCGTTTTAAAACTCGGAATTAACATTGTGTCATTTATTAAAATCGCTTAATAGGAAGAGGAATCTTATCATTATTTTTGAATTGATTACATATTGATTACATGGAACCTTGAATAATCAAGACTATAATCAATATAATAATATAATAATCAAGACTATATTTTTGTAATAAATAATAAAAATTCGATTTGTGTAAAGTTTGTCTAATGATTTGTTTTACCCCGAAAAAAAACCTCGAAGTTAAAGTGCACCATGGGGGTGGCGCTTTTAGCCCACTGATTGTACATCATGGCATTGCAGGTTCGTTTATGTTTCAGTCAAACATATACCTCAAAATGGTTAGGATTTATAAAAGAAAAACAGAAAGAAGTTCGAAATACACGCGGGAAAAGTTAGAAACTGCCACCAATAGAATTTGAATAGCTGTCAAAAAGGCCAGTGTTTCATCATTCCGCGAATCACTTTGCGTGACCATGTAAAGGGCAGAAGGAGACGAAAGAGTACGAAAGAGTATAACACATTAAGTTAAAGTGAATAAGCTCAAAACTAGATCATCGATGCGATTCCGGGGTCTGAGTGGTTCATGTCCTTCCGAAAAAGACACAGGCTATCTATCAAAAAACCTCAGAGCGTGGAAGTGGCTAGAAAGAATTCTATGGATGCTTTTGTAGTTTACAAATATTTTTATTTGCTGAAAGAAACTATAGAGAACTTAGGTTTGCAAAATAAACCAGATTGCATATGGCCTCTAGATGAGAGGAGTTTTGCTTCGGATCCGTCAAAAACCAAAGCGGTTGGAGGAATTGGGACGCCTTCCACTATAACAACAAGTGCACCACATCGAGAAAACACAACTTGTCTTGATGGCATGTAGTTGCAATGGGTGATAAAGCTCCTCCTCTAAAAGTATTCAAAGGAAAACATGTATACGACGAATGGACAGCTTCAGAAGACATTGCTGATAGCCCTAAGGTAGTGTATGCAACTACGAAAAAGGGCTGGATGGAAACAATAATTATTTCAAAAGAAGCTTTCTCCTGATATTTGGAGATAAGAGACCTATTTTACTCATCTGTGATGGACATTCTATCCATATTGCATTAAAGTTGATTAAAGAGGCCATGAATAATCAAGTCACTATCCTAAAATTACCAACGCATTCTAGTCATTTTCTTCAACCTTTGGATATATCGGTTTTCAAGTCCCTGAAGAGTCGCTGGGACGCAAAGCTTGTAAAATATCAAAGAGATAATTTCGGGAAAAAGATTATAAAAAAACATTCTCCAAACTAATGCAAAGCACATTATTCAGAACGGATTCAGAAAGGCAGGGATCTACCCTTACAGCAAGGTTGTAGTTAACCTAAAGGAATTTGATTCCGTAGCACTGAAACGATGGCAACCAACACAAGTAGATTCTTTGATTAGAAATCTTACCGGTGGAATACAGGATTCAAATACATCTGCACCTACTGAATGCCAGGGTTTTGATCCAATTGCGGGAACAAGCACTGAGCAAGTAACATTTGGAGAGAAATTATTGAAAACTATCAAATTACAACACCAAGAAGTCCCTAAGAAGCCAAAAAAACGTGTTGCTCCTGAGGCTGAAGTAATTACTAGGCAGGACGTAATTGACCGTCTGAAGGAAAAGGAAGCTAGCACTAAAAAACCAAAGAAAAAAATGTACTCGAAAGATAACTGAAGCTGTAGCAGAGAATGCCACACAATTAATGAAGAGGCCCAAAAAAAAAAAAAACAAGAAACACGTCGAATCCGACGATGGAGAGTTTATTTCAGACGAAGAACAAGTCGGGAATTGGGAACATTATGTGGAAGAGTTAGAAAATGAAGAAAAAGAAAAGACGGACAATTCTAGAGATTTGTTTGACCTTACCATAGAAGACTGGGTACTGGTGAAGTTTCCTACTAAGACAGTATTCAAATATTCCGTAGGACAAATTATTGATGCTGATGGTCAGATTTGCATGAAAAAACAACTTTCACATCAAAATACCTGTCTTCTATTTTCCAGAAAACGACGATATTTGGCCTGTTGAAGAAAAATATCTTATAAGGCTACTACCGGCTCCAAAAATAGGCCGAAGAGAGGAATTAATGTTCAGTATTTCATTTGAGGGATACCCTATGGCTTAAAAATCATTGTGAAAAATCCAGATTGCTTTTATTTTGATATACATAAGTATACATTGAATTTCATCTTACGTTAATTATTCCTTTAAAGACTGTGAGGAATGTGATGATTTTTATTCATTCATATAAACGAGTTTATAACTTTTGTTACAATAAAGATATTCAAGCTTTGTAAAATCGGGTTACTTCATAATTCCTTCGCGCATCACGCATATTATAAGACGCCTAGTCGCACTTCCCCCAAGTCATGGGGGACTTGAAATGACATGACATGACATGAAAAGAAATAATATTTTTTTTATAGCGAATTCTTTTAGAATTCATGACGTTCAGATGATAGGAATTAATTAGGACATTCCAAGGATTAATAAAAAAAATTTGCATTATTCCATCAAATCTTGCCTAAAATTTTTGAGCTCAAACATCAACTAAGCTTGAAAGGGATCGCATTTACCCCAACTCACCTTAAATGAGGTATCACAAGGAGTACTTTGCTATTTGAATTTTTAAAAATGGAGTTGCTAGCGCTTAGAGGTTGAGGGGGGTGGGTTGAAAATTACATTTTTAAATGATAATTTATAAATAAAAGTCGACGTGTCCGAGCATTTTTCTGAAATATATTTCTCAACCATTTTATAGAATTTACTTTCGGGAAACACTGTATGTTTCTAAGTGATTATAAATTTGTTCAAAAATGATTTTACTTAAGGGTAGGAGTGTACTTATGGGACGTAAAAATAGAACATGTATGAGGCTAACATAATTTTAACACGTTAACAATAATTCCATTACAGTAATTAGTTTTACTTTTAAAAGTCAGTAAATGTTTTAGGCAAATCCAAACCTATTTTTACAAATTATTATTGATGAAATTTGGGTACATTTTTGGAACCCAGAGACAACACAAAAATTTATGCATTTGATGCCAAGACTTTTTAAGATAGCAAAGATATCCTCCTAATTGAATATATGCCAAAAGTCTCAACAATTAATGCAGAAGCTTACCGAAGTGCATGTCAAAACTTAAAAGATTCTTGAACAAAGGAAACCTCATAAGCTCTGAAAAGAAATCTTTCTCTTTCAGACAATTGCAAAGTGCATGAAATAAAAAAAGTGAAGGAAGTTATCGACGCGTCTGGCTTTATTGAACTGGACCATCCAATATATAGTCTAGATCTAGCACCCTTTGTGCATTCCTATTTTGATAACTTAAAAAGAACCTGCAAGGAAGGTAATTTCCTTCAATTCAAGATCTAAAAGATGCTTTTTTCGAGTTAGAACAAAAAAAAAGTGGCACAAGTGTGTGAAATGGAGAATATATTGAAAAATTCTTTAATTTGCCCTGGTATAATGCTTTATTTTACAAATTGAAATTTTGTTTGCACGTACGTTGGAGTGCGAATACAAAGTCAATTGTGCTTGCTGGACGTTTATGCATCATAAAATTAAACTGTAATCCTGGATGTTAAAAATTCGAAGTTTATTTTCCCGTTGGCATGGCAGTCAAAAAAAAATTTTACATCACCTTGAAGCCTGGTTTATTTATAACGCGATTCTTTTGCATTCTTTTATAAAGCAAATATCATTTTGAATGTTAAACGTTGTTTTTACTGACTCGAAATTGCTAGTTCAGTGCTACCGCAAAATTTATCCTATCCCGGTTATTTTCATGAATTAAATCTAAAGTGATTACCAGGCTTCGAACGTTTCGGAGCGTTGCTATGATTACGCAATGGATGCGCACTTTTTATTGGTTTCAGAAATGTCCAAAGTCTTCTTAATGTATAAGGTATACCAATGTAGGCCACTACTTCAGAAATGTTTTCTACTCAATAAAGAAAGCGTTTTAATATTATAGTTATGTTTGTATTGACATTTTATTTACTACGAATTTTTTAAACTTCAAAAAATAAAAGATTTAATTTAAGATTTAAGAGCAAAAGTGGCCATTTCCTGTCTTTCTAATCTAAAAAATAAGAGAGGATGTTCTACTATACTATCAAGAAAGGACCAATTACAGTATCACTATTTCTTACATTCCATACATTTAGAGAATTTTTTTTGGTATCTTGATTGAAAGTCAGCATGTGCTGTAGACGAAAAAGGAGACGAGAAATTAGAGCAACTTGCACAATTCTTCAAAAACCAATTAGAAAATGCTACCCTTAATGATCAATTACTTTTTTGACTATCCCAAAGAAGCAAAAAAAAAAATGTTGAATGGCTACATAGCCAATGCAATACAAACATTTTCAAAACAGGGCGATTAAGTTTTAATTCTTTCTTTGGGTGATGCAATCTCAACTTAAGTGGTCCTGTATAAAGAAGTAATTTTCTTTGTTAAATAAAATGTAACATGCTGGAAGTAAATGCATGAAAGATTGCAGGTACGTGCCAATTCGATTGGAATCCAACCAGTCGCGTAGGCAACTAAATCAACTCCACAGAATGCATTAACTCGGAGTAAATACTCGTACTAAATTGATCGAGAATTTAATTCTAAAGAAAGGCACTCCCTTAAAAATCGCTTTCCTAGTTTCAAACGAATTGCAATCAACGTGGTACTTTTTGTATTGAACGAAATCAATTTGGACTAATTTGGGACGAACATTATAATGGCAAAAAAGTAAGCCTTACCCCCTTATTCTGTTATTCATAAGTCATAACTCATAATCAGGACACATCATTAAATAGTGGTAATTGTTATAGTAGTTTACACACGATTTAATGAATACAAGATTTCATTTGCTTTGTGCCATAATAAATTTGTAATTTTGTTTAAACTCTAAATGTAAAAACATATATTAATTATTCATTCAAAATACCTACACTAGTAATATTTCAACAATGAACTTTTGCTTTGTAATGCTGCAATAATTATGAAATTCGATAAATATTACTCTTATCTAGTTTTTGGTCTTGTGTATTTAAATGGTAAATTTTATGTTCAATTCAATTATTTTGTATTTCAAGCGTCGTTTGTAATTTAATTATTAAAAAAAAGCAATGTCACAGAATTTCAGTGTACTGAGATTTGTCCAACTATCCTTCGGATTAACTCGAAATCGAGTTGCTGACACGTGAAATGGAAACGAGAGCACTGATACGAGTTCACATTTAACAGAATTAATAATGCAGGACCTGAAACACCTGCTCCTGAATATTTCAACATCAACTAGAACTTTTCAGTTTCGTTCGTTTGCTCTGGAGATTTAGATCGGAATGAACCTAGAACGAGGTGCACGTGTCTGTCAGGAAAAACAAATAATTGTGTTCATTTTGATTATAGGCGTAACTAGCTATTTTAACTACAATCCGTTGATGCGAAATTCAATACGACTGGTGGTTAATTAAATTGTAAAATGAAATTAGTAATACGAGCAGACGTTCCTGTCCTACCTAATTACGGTAGTAACACGCACAATCACGCCATTATCTATTTGTTTGATATAGCCATTACATAATAATTATCCGTGCTAAAACGTTTTCATACCAAATTTACTATCTCTTGTAATTAGTTAATTGTATGCCTCCCGATAGGCAGGTAACGTCCAATTAAATTAACATAAATTGCGCTAACATTTAATTAAATTCGCTGATGGTCCATCTGATTGTATGTATGTACTAGCACATAAAATATCGAATTACATAGATTGTAAAAATATAAAAATAAAAAAAAAACTATTTTGTATTAATTACACAGCAGTGGCGTATTTTAAAATAGGAGGCAAAGCGAAGGACGAAGAGAAAAAATTAGCTATAGACCAAGACATAAAACTTTCTTTTTTTATTGAGGATTATTCTTACCAAGTTGATGGTAACGATGAGATCGTGCTGATGATGTTTTCCTCCTTTCTTCGGTTTCTTGTTGGACTTGCCGACAGTGGCGGCGGCTGCTGCTGCTTTGGCCGGTGCTTGTTTAATAGGTTGCCCTTTTTGCTGTGCGGTTGGTTTAGACACCGGCTTTCCTGTCGCCTTCTGCTGTGCATTTTTATTAGATCCGTGCGTTGGAGTCCTCTGAGTGGACTGCTTTTGAGTTGAGAGTCCTCCATCTGCCGGTTTATTTCTAGCCTGCGAAAAAATTAAGGCGAATTAGATAAATTTTTTGATTTTGTTGAATGCTTTATCTCATTTTGAAAGTAATTACGAATGATTTCTTAAACGTTAAGTTTTAGTTAGTTGATCACTGTTATTTAAACTAGTATTGATTCTGGTGAACTTGATAAGTGTTATCGAACATGCCAAGCCATGCACATTTTTATGTATTTCTCCAAAATCTTGCAATAAATCGATTGACAAGAAGATTCATAATAAATACGAGTATCTGTGACTTGAAGAAACTGATTTTGTAATACGTAAAAAAAAATTAATTAAAAAATTAGTCTCAAATTAAAAAAAAAAAAAAACACCGTGCTAGCGATAAAAAACACGTATTAGGTATAAGCATTTTTTTTTCAATAATTTGTGACTCTTCTGCCCATGAATGTATTAGCCTGACGTCGATGAAGTATGTGTAGTTGATGCCGGACTATACACCGGGTCAGTTTTGCCAAACTATGGAGTACTAGCAAGTACTGGCTTGCGTTCTGTCTTTTATATTCTTTATTTGTGGCGGGGATTAGGTACCTCTGCTGGTCTGCTTGCTTGCACAAATCAGTGATGAACAGAGTTATGTCCTATGTGTTAGAGGGCAGTCCTTCTGTGTTTAATTGGCGACCAAAATGAGGTTTGCGAACCTATTTGTTTGCCAATCGGAAACGAATGTGGTTGTGCTTTAATTCGTTAAAAGGCGACCTTATTTATGTGTTTGGTCAAGGATAATGCTATCCATAATTCACTACCAGCAGTAAATAATCATTATTCACGGTATCATAGCGACCATCATCGTTTATGGTGTATAATAAGGTAAATTCTAGTAAAATTCTGGCAGAATTTAAAATTGCCTTAAAATAAATTACGAAATATTCAAAGACTGACGTTTTAAATTTGTTTTGCCCACCTGAAAATGTTTATAGTCCTACACTTCGTGTATCATAAAGTCTTACCACATGTTTTTAGTCGTATTGTTATTTAAATTGTAATTAAAAATTTAATTTGTCGTTGAGGACAAAGTATAGTATACTACTCGCTATAATAAAAATAATAGCATTAATTATAGCGTCATGTACAATATACCGAGTGATTTTCTAAATTTTTTATCAACTTTTGCCATGAAATGTGGACGGCATATCTTAGCTTAGGTGAAAAGTAAGTCATTGCATTCCTTAATGCTATTTTACAGTAAATCTAAGACATACCGTCCTAATTCCATGGCAAGAGTAGTTAAGAAATTTAAAAAATTACTTGTTACCATTAATCTACGGTTGCCATCGTGACCCTGTTACGTAGATGTCAACGTATCATTGTGATGTAATAGGTGAGGAGTCTTAAAAAGAAAATGATCAAAAGGGGAAGTTCAAGAGATAAAAACAGTAAATCTCTGACTTCTAAATTACTCACTCTTTTTAGGCAACATTTAGACAAACCAAATGAGACGTAAGTCGTTATTCGATTTCGCTAGCGATGGATTTAGAAATTTAACTAAAAAAAATTGAAATACACTAGCGAATTTTTATCGAAAACCGAAAAAAGATTTTTTATAAGTAAATGTTTTTATGAAAAATCTCGGATTTTGAAAAAAAAAAAGAGTCACGTTCGAAGAACTTTACAGGAATTATTGAAGCCTTTTATTATCAAGCTTTTTGAAGAGGGGGCGATGTCACTTGAATCAATTCAATTTGAATTTTTCTGCCCGTGCAGAGCTTCTATACAAAAAGTAGTTACCATGAAATGGCAAATGGGTTTGGTTTTTTTTGTTATTTCAGCGTGCAGTGCAAGGCTTCTTTACCTCCTTCTGTCGACTAAGTAAAGACCTAAGTAAAGAATTTACTAGATCGTTAATTTTGTCGGATGCGATTAGAGTAAAAATTGGAACTCTATGGTCGGGAATTTCAGTCACAGTTTAACTTTAAACTTCAGTTTATTCCTACAGTAACAATTATCAAAACATTTGTTTCTATGGGAATAAACTGAAGATTAAAGTTAAATTGTAACAGAAATACCGGGCCTGTGGCTAACTTGATTTTAAAGCACGTTTCGAATGTATCTCTGCAACATAAGATTTCCGTTTCGTTTTAAATATAAAGATACTAGATATTTCGATTCTCTACGTGGGAACATAATTGTTATAGCTTTTAATGAAAAAAATTGAATTTTCCCTGCAGCATTTCCGGATCCTTACAGTGAGATTGCTTGACGTTTGTCATTGTAACGTTTCTTGTCGTCTGTCATCGTGACATGATTTTGGTGGTCATTAAGCAAACGTATGTGCCCCATTCTGAATTCTGGATTTGGTGAGGGGGGTGCATAAGAATTCATGTGCACTTAGGCCATAATTGAGCCCATTGTACTACCTCCAGGTTCAGCAGTGTTTGACTGTCAGCATTCTTCGAGCCATCTCATCCTTTCGATGAAGCCAAGAACGTCCGACAGAGGGGCATTGCGAATTCCAACCATGTCAGGCCAGAACTCCTCTAACATGGTACCTCTGATGGAGGCGAGTGCGGGGCAATCACAGAGGATATGCTCAGCTGTTTCTTCCTGTAAGTTACAGCCTCTACGGATTGGGCTGTTTGCTAAACCAATGCGATGCATATGTTTGTTTAGTTTACAATGTCCTGAAAGTATTTCTACGAGTGAATGTAGTCTTCTTCTAGGTAGTTGCATGCAGAATCATGTCAGTTTGAGCCTTTTTTTCTTGGTGACACTTGTCTAGATTTACCCATCTGTCGATATGTCGATCCTGGGTTCTTTGTGTCAGTAACGCATTAAATAGACTTGATGCCGGTGCTATAATACAGAGATACAGTCTATGGTCCCTGTTTGAATGCGTTGTCTGCTGCAAGGATTCAAAAAACTCAAAACTCGTGTCTTCGGTTTGTTTATGGTCTGAGGAGAAGGGATCGTGTGTCATATAAATTACATCAGGCTAAATGGCTGAACATGCGAAACAGAAGGTTGCTTCATATGGCTTGTTTAATTCATAAAGTATTTCTTACATCATGTCCTTTTTATCTTAGTGCTTTATTAGTACCTGCATGACAGAATATTACGTCGTACTAGTAATTTGCATATTCCGATGCACAACACTGTTCTCTTCGAAAGATCTTTTTCGTATAATTCTTCTAAAATCTACAATGATATATCTCATGAGCACCATTGACCACGTTTAAAAAAGCTTATCGAAAACAACTCTTTTCTGTACAGCGGTGATTGCTCATTAGTGGAACTGTACTGGACTATCTTTATTTGGGTTTTTAAATTAGGTAAGTATAAGTATTCCTAATTTTTTTTATAGTTTATACTCTTTGTGGTTTGTTGAGTGGTAGAGCAGCTCAAGCTGAACTCCACCAACAAAAGAATAAAGGCATATTATTATTATTATTATTATTATTATTGTTGTTATAACCGGTTCGGGGCCCCAAAAAGACTGCCCCGAGCCAGTTCGTCTGCCTGCTCGTTGCCAAATGTTCCGACGTGTCCTTTAACCCAAATGAGTTGCAGGGTGTTGTATTTGGCCACTTGTTCTAGGCCATGACATTGGATTGTTATCCTGAGGATATTTTTTTGCTATTTAGAGCCAAGAATGCTGCCCTACTATCGCTAGCTATCCTAACGATTTCATTCTGGACACCCCTATCCAGAATTGCTCTTCCATCTTCCATGATGGCAACTAGCTCTGCTTGGAAAACAGTTGTCAATTGGCCAAGTGCTATGCTCATGTGAAATGTTCAGGTCATCGGTGAAAATTCCTGTGCTTGTTCCTTCCAAAGTCTTAGATCCATCAGTGATGATGGATATATCGGGTTTGAGTTCTTCTTCGGCGTTCAAGAGAACGTTGAAGTGCTTCTTGAGTATACATATATGTAGGTGCGAGGGAGTCGACCACCGCCCCAAAAAAAGGAGTTTCTTGTAGAGCCTCCTCCAGGATGAGGTGGTGTCTACCTCCGAGACCTTATTTATTCCACACCTTTTTTACTCGCAGCCTAAGGGCCGATCCTAGTGCCATCTCCTCCACATATATGTTCAGTGGAGGGAGTGTGAGCCCCATATATTATTATTAACTCAAGGTAGAATTTTTGATTCTGAAAAGGCTCTAAATATAATTTTTAAATTTAAAATTTCATGTAATTCATTTCTCTCGACAATTTTATTATGATAATAGTTCCAACTGTTTTCAGTTTTTAACGACCCATGTAATTTTCACTTTTCCGCTGGCATTATGGCACGTTGTAGTTGTTCTTGGCGCACCGCGCCGTATAAAATCTATTTTGTCATTGTTTTTACATACGGTTATTAATAATATCCCGGTTATGAAAAGAAAACAGTGTTTTGAAGTGCTGTGGGTGGTTGGGTAGCTGCCTTCTGAAGTCTGTTTATTTATAGACTTACGAAGCGAAACACTGTGACAATAATAATAGACGACGTTCCCGCCCAACTTAAATTTCGCAAACGGCACGGATATCGAAAAATGGAGCGGTGCATTATTTCGGAAACATTTATTTTTGTTAGGCGTCTTTTTCTAAGAAAATTTCCATTTTATATAGTGCTTCAAACATTTTAAGAAAATAATTTAAATTCAAGGCGTTTTGTAAAATCCTCCTCATACACTACAATTAAAAAAGAATAATTTATAGGTATAATAATTACTTATTATTCACTGAATAATTACTTACAAATCCATAAATCCATGGAGCTTGCGTATCATCTACAAAAAGCACCTGCCGGATTATAATAATTAATGAGGCCCTGTACGTTTGAATTAATGTAATGATAAAGTATCACCAATTAGCCAACATCGTAAATACCTCTTAAAAGTTTTACATCAGCGTACATTGTCTCTGGCAGTTCGGGCGAGAGAGAAGTCTTAAAAATAGCACCAACCGTTACAGTGTTTTCTGTTACTGCCCGTTTCACCTCTTCCCTCTCAGGAGCTCCTCTCGGAAATTCCACGATTCGAAGTGAACTCCGTCTGGAAAGTCGCATTTATTCTAAATATACTCCCGCGCCGAAGTGCACGTCGAATCGATGAGATTTGTGCCGAAATTTTGTAATGCCGGATCAATAAGGACGTCTGCGAGATTCTCCTGATATAAACCAAAAAGATTCATGTTGACTTGGATTTATTAATTCTAATATTTAATTAAGGTCGATTCTTCGAATTTCTTTCCTAACTTTCACCCTGCTTGAGAAATGATCTCGTTCCAAAAAGTTTATTCTCTGTTAATTCAGTTAATTGAAAAAATATAAGTATTAATCGAAAAAAAAGAAACTTCATTAAAAGGATTCACCCAATTTAACAATTTACGAACACCATAGTAATTAAGATAATTTTAGAGGACATCTTAGAACTACAAATATTTTTGTGCATTTTTAAAACGTGAAGTAGAAAACATCATCTGCAAATCATGTTACAGGTGGCGGCGGTGTCAGAGTTGTTGTTCGTTATTTTTTTATTTTCCAGCTGCGTTTGATGTGAAAAGCAAAAAGCATTTTATTTATAACGTCCTGACAATAGCTCTGTTTTATGTTCCTTCAGAGTCTATATGTTTGCCAAATTAAACAAGTCATCACCGTCCTAACTGACGTTCAGCCCGTTGTAGTAAGTTACAACTTCGCCTTGTAACCGCTTTCCACTCCGAAAATAAAAAATTGTCGATTCTTGTTTCATCCCGCGTCACTGGATGGAAGCAGCGATTTGTTATGTCGCTCTCGAGATAAACATTTCGTTTTTTTCTCTCATTGTCAGTCCGCCTTCACACTCACAAAAATTTGGCAAACAAAGCGTATATCATTTTTGCGGTGCTGGAGGCTGAACGTTCCTCCCACCTCTAGCGCAACAAATCAAAATTCGGCAATCTCCTGTTTGTTGCATCTAATTAAAAAAAAACACGAGGGGAGATTTTATAATTGTTCACCAAAAAACATGTTTCTGTTAATTCCTGTTTCCTTAATTCCAGCTAGGATCGATTAAATGATTCTTAAACATCCACTTAAATGC
The DNA here is from genome assembly GCA_039766575.1 of Serrognathus titanus. Lineage (NCBI taxonomy): Eukaryota > Metazoa > Arthropoda > Insecta > Coleoptera > Lucanidae > Serrognathus > Serrognathus titanus. The sequence goes on from CM077914.1 coordinate 12,827,634, forward strand.
AGCTCAACATGATATCATGAATGAAACAAAAGTGTTGTTGATTTTTAAGTTTTGAATTGACAAATTTTTGACACATCTATGTAAGAATTCTATTCATTTATCAGAAAAGTCAAATTTTGGTCAAAGCAATTTCGTTGTGGTAGAGAATCCATTCAGGACGATCCAAGAGGTGGAAGGTCCTTAGAAGTTCGAAACAGAGAAATGTTGGAAAAAGTTGAGGGTTTAGTGATGAAAGATCGAGGACTGAAAGCCTTATCAATTGCTACAGAAGTTGAAATATCTGAAGTTTCAGTTATGAGAAAATTCCATCTATATTTAGGCTTTAGCAACAAGCTAGGTTGTTGACGCCAGAACAAAACTTGTACCGTAAGAAAATTTCAGTGCAAAATTTAGCCTCCAAACCTTTTCTAACAAATCATCACTGACGATGAATCTTGGGTACAATTTTGGGACTCGGAGACAAAATAAGAATTTATGAAATGGACGTATAAAGGTCCTCCACCCTCGAAAAAGGCACGCGCATAAACTTCTGCCGGAAAGTTGATGACTACTATTTTTGGGGATGGTGAAGATATGTCAAAAGGTTCAACAACTAATGCAGAAGCTTACCGAAGTACACTTCAAAATCTAAAAAAGTTTCTAGAACAAGAAAGACCTCATAAGCTCTGTAAAGAAATCTTTGTCTTGCACAATTGCAAAGTGTGAAGCAAGAAATGCTAAGCAATTTATCGATACCTCTGGCTTTATTGAACTGAACTTTCCTTCATATAGCACAGATCTGGTACCTCCGATAATTACTTATTGCGACAACTTACAAAGAACCTGCGAGGAGGACGATTTTCTTCAGATCAGGATCAAAAGGTGATATAGACAATTTTTTGGGGTTTCAAAAAAAATGGAAAGTCCCAAGTCCATCTACCATCATGTATAGGACTATGCGGGAGTTGAGATTCAGTTCTTCCAAGTTTTTTCTATCCTGAGCTATGTTTCTTACTTTAGCGCACTGGATATTTCTTCTTTGTGCCGCTGTTCCTGCCTAGTCTACCCAGGTTTTCCTCGGCCTTCCTCTCCTTTTTCTTCCATCTGGTTTAGCCTCGTATATTTTTCTTGTAAGTTTGTCATCATGTCCTAGCCACCCTAGTTGTCTCTCCTGGATTACTTTAATTTTCCCATATATTGCATCCATGTAGTAGCATTGTAGATAATAACAAGTGATCAACTGAAAAACGAATTAGAGTTGGCGATGCAACCAAACACGCATGTTTGCATTTAGTACGTACGTTCTTACTAAGTCAGTCACTTTTGACGTTTCTATTTAAACTTAACCTTACTTTGAAACAATTTGAAACTAAAAACCATCTAAAAACATCCAAAGAAAAACATTTAATTTTTTAAAATTAAAGCAAATGTGTAAAATGGCCACCTCCTGCATTGAGACACTGTTGAGCTCTACGAACAACGGCTTGACTAACATTAAATAACATTTCTGGTGTGTTATTTATTTCTTCAAATTTTTCGACGATTCTACCACGCAAAGTTTCAAGATCCGGTACAGGGTTTCTAAATATTTCATTTTTTAGATAAGGCCACAGAAAAAAATCTAAAGGAGTCAGATCACAGGATCGTGGGAGCCAGTTATTGTTTGTGTTTCGACTGACAATCCGGTTGTCATAATATTCATGTAACAGATTCAGTGTTTCAGCAGTGGTGTGAATTGTGGCCCCGTCTTGCTGGAAAAATCCTTCACGAAGCTCAATGTCATCGGCTTGATTTAGAAAAGGCTCCAAAATTTCAGTTCTGTACCGGTGAGCATTTAGTGTTCCCTCAAAAAAATGGGACCTATAAGCCTTCTTCGACTAAGAGCTGCCCACACTCCAACTTTCTGAGGATGCAATGATGTTTGAATAAACTCATGGTGGTTGTGACTACTCCATATCCTGATGTTCTGAGAGTTAATGTAACCCGTCAAGCAAAACCAAGCCTCGTCTGTAAAAAATGTCTTGTCCAAAACGTCATTATTAAAGTTCTCAAGAAACCATTGACAATAGATTTGTCTTTGTATGGGGTCGCCAGCAAGTAATTCCTGCACCACAGTTACACGGTAAGGATACAGTGCAAGATCCTTTTTTCAAAAGTGTGTGACAAGTTCCATATGACAAATTTGTTTGACGAGCAAGATTTCTTACGGATGTTCTTGGTGCATTATCCATAACTTCCCGAACAAGGGCAACGTTATCTTCTGTACGTGCAGTTTTAGTTGTGCCACTTCCAGGCTTTCTGCCAACACTGCCAGATTCTCTGAAGTGTTTTACTGACAGCATAAGTGCATCGTAAAATTGCTTGTAGTGAAACTGCATACCAGGAAATGTTTCACGAAACTCTTCCAACGCATCAGGTATCGAGTAAACTCACGTGTTATTAAGTTTACGCCCGTTTCTAAAATAAGTCTCTACCATAAAAGATTTTTGCTCAGTTGTTAAAATCATTATTTATAAAATTGCTGATATTTTAAATGTCACTTTAAATATATGCCAATTGATTGACAATTAATATTAGTATGACGTTATCCTAGACTTACTTTAAAATTCCAACGCCAACTCTAAATTCGTTTTTCAGTTGATCACTTGTTACTTTGTTCACTACTTAAGTTTTTACTTTTTTCGGTATTTCTTTTTTTCAAAAAGAGGGCTCTTTAATGCATTAAATACTTTTCCAACCTTCCCCTTCCTTTCATGAATTCCTTTTTCCCATTCTTCCATTCTCGTCTATAATCGCTTGAAAGTTTTTGAAACTCTTCACTTGCTCTAACTTATGTCTTTCCATTTCAATGTCACGTGACTTTTCAGTTGCAGCTAGCACCATTGTCTTTGTATTTTGTATGTTTATTTTCATGTTTGTTTTTCTTAATTCTTCGTTTAATGTCTCTAGGTTGTGTTGTGAGTCCTTATCCGATCCTGCTACTATTGCCATACATCTGCGTACATTAACAACGCCAGTTCTACCTTTTCCATTTTCCAGTTTCCTACTTGTGGCCTTTTCATTTTTTGTTTCGATATCTTTATGGCTTCATCTATTATTGTGGAGAATAAGACTGGGCTAAGAACACACCCCCGTTTCAGACCTTTGGATTCATTCTTTGTTCTTATTATATCTCATATCTTGATTTAATTATGTCTATTAATCCTTCCTGTATACCTCTTTTTCTCAATATCTTTTAAATATCGTTTCGTCTGATTCTATCCACGAAACATATGTGTATGTGTATGTCCTTACATTTATCTATACTTTTATCTATTATGTTTTATTGTCTTATTATAAATATTGGATCCTGTATACTCCTGGCTTTTCTAAAACCACATTGAGTGTCTTCTAATTTCTTATGCAGTTCTTCCTTTATTATTCTTTCTATTATTCTGGCTAATATTTTTCCCACTATACCCCTGAAGGTTAATTCTCTACAATTTTCGTAGTTCCTTATGTCTCCTTCCTTGTATAATGGGACCACAACCCATATGTCTTTGTTTTGAATATATTTCATTCAGAATGTTTCTAAAAGTTTCTTCTACTGCGTCATACATATACTTTCGAGCTGATCTCATCTATTCCTCCTGCTTTTCCTAGGTTTAGTGTTGCAGTTGCTTCATTTAATTATTTTTCATTTATTTCTGGAATTTCTTGTTTCTGTTGGGAATAGGGAAGGACGTTTGTTACTTCGTCTTCTTTTTGTTTCATTTGGGTTTGTATTTATTAATGCTTCTGGTCTTGCCTCCATCTCTCCATTATACCTTCTTCTGCATCTATTATCTTATAATTTTTGTCTTTTATATCTCTCATTCTGAATTATTTTTTATTTTTCATTTGTTTCAGAGTTTCATAGAACAGTTTTTGGTTTTATTTAAAGTTTTCATTCATATTTTCTCCGAACTTTCTCCACGATATCTCTTTCGTGCTCTTTCATGGGCTTCCTGCTTCCTTGTATTGAAAAGTAGGTTTTAAATCTTATCTCTTATTTTCCCCTGTACATCTTCTGTCTACCATTCAGTTCTTCTCTTTTGTATCGCCATTATCATTATGTTTTCTTTTTTTTCCCATTTGTGTTTTAGTTCTATTTCTTTCTCGTCTTTGAAATTTTGTTCTTAGTATATCTTGGTATTTTTCTCTGTGTATTTTATTTTTCAATTTATTATAATTTATCAATTTTTCTTTGGTTTTGTTCCTTCTTTATGCAGTTATATTTGCTTTTTGTATTCTTGTTCGTTTTACCACAAACTCAACAGTGTGTGGACTTAAATGGAGAATATATTCAAAAATAAAAATGTTTAAATTATTCTCTCTCTTCTTCTTCTTCATGGCTAGGTAGATAATTTTTTAATTTCCTCTCGTAGTTTAAAATTAAAATTTTTGATTTTTAAGACGAGAAGTCAACGTCTGAAAATGTATTTACTCGATAACAAATGACAGCGAAAAAAAGTAATAAATCATTAAATTATAATTTGGGAATGTTGCAGAATAATAATCTTTAAATCCACCCCACGAACACAACCTTTTTTAAACAGTGAAATAAAAGAAAATCACCAATCAGAAAATCTTGTATTTAAAGCAGCTTTTCTTGCAAAAAATTGTATCGACTGTAACTTAATCACAAATCCGCCTCCAGTATCGATAATAGAAGGACATTTATTCTAACTTACTGCGTATACAGACGAATAAAAAAGCGATAAAAATGAGCCCCTCTACATTCGCAAGAGAAATACCAGTGGCCGAGCCTGGCAATAAAACTTACAATAAATATCTCAATTCTGAGGAGGAAATCGAGATACGAAACGGATTCGTCGTTGCGACTATTTATAAAATAATTCTATTCGACTAACTGTAATGAGCGCGAGCAAAACTTCCTGGCCGTGCGCGTAACTAGTAAACTCTCGCGCTTGTGATTAATTAATTTAAAAGAAAAAAAGCTGAGTTATCGCCGGCGGTTCGGACGCAATTTTCGACGGAAAGCGGGCGTAAAACTGGTTGCCAAATAAATGTTTCCAAATTAATTTGTAATTTTACTTTAGGAATTTATTCGACGGAAACACATTAATGAGATATTAGTAAGGTGCCTTAATTTAGGATTGAAAATATCACTATTTCCGGGAAAATTTGTGGTATGTAAATGACGTCTTTTTGGCTTATAATAGGGAAGTAATTCTGAAAATTTTAAGGTTAATAATAGAAGGCAGCATCACATTAAGCTACTGTATAATAAAAGCGATACTTTTTAAATCCGAAAAATTAAAAAAAATTCTAATGCAATAAGTAAAGTAACAGTTATTTGTATCATTAGGTTAGAAGCTGTCATTTTGCAAGTGTGAGCATAGTTTGCGAAGGCGAGGCGCCAGCCGAGTGGTTTCGGGCCGTGTGATACACACTATTTTTTGGTCCGACCAATTTTAAATTGTCTCAAAAGTTCAAAAAAATTCAAATTGTTTGCGCTAGGGATGTATTCAAGTTGGCAACGCAATGTCCAACGCGTTTGGGAGACTTGTCTTCCTCCAAAGGATACGTAGCTTCATACCGAAGTTTTGTTTTGCCCCTAGGCATAACCTGGATCGTTCAGTAGATAGATTTTTCTTAGTGCATATGTCGTGGTTGTGTACATCGGATCTTGTTTCGAGATGTTTCAGTTTTTTCTTGGTATGTACTAAGGATTTTATAATGGAATGTACAGGCAGTGTTAGGATTTTGTGTTTAAGGAATAGTGATTTATTGTGGCCGTACTGCTTTCTTCTGCAGAACAAAGATTTTCTTAGCATGAGGCTTCGATTGCGAAAGTCATTAGCGACTCAAACAGGAAAAAATAAGTAGCACGTGCATCCTCTGTATCCACGATGTTCTTGATACGGCGTATAGCATATATTGAGCAGGATAATTTAATGGAAAGCTCAGCGCAGTCTTTCTGTCAGTTTAATCGAGTGTCCAAATGGACGCCCAGGAACTTCACTTCATTGACTATTATTGCTCTCTTTTGAGGACGCTGTGAAGATGGCGTTTTTAGTCTTCTTTTCATTGAGGCATAGCTCATTGGCTGCGAACCGTGTGGCAAAGATCTGGAGAGTTAGATCTAGTTTTCCATCGAGGTATGTAGGGTCTCTGTTTCTGGCAGCGAAAGTTGTATCATCAGCATAGAGAATGATTTCGGCATTGATGTTGAAAGGTAGATCATTGATGTATAATATGAAGCATAGTGGGCCCAATATGGATCCTTGTGCAATTCCATTGTTGTCTGTTGGTGAAGTAGGATTCCATTAAACTTCAGGGGGGGGGGGCCTTTGAAACCGTAATAATGTAATTTCGAAAGCATCAAAAAGCGATCACAGGATGTTGCGATTTTAACTCTTCATTACTTTGAGCTTTCGTTTAGACGTTTGATTATTTTTGACTATTTTAGTGGTTGTTGTCGGAAACAAACAAAAAACGAAAGAAAAATGCAGAAACGTTCAAACAATATTCTTTCTAAATTGACAAAGAGAAAAACAAATGAAAGATTACATTGATATGTTCATACAATATAAAACATTTCGGGAAATAAAAACAAAAGGCAACTGTGTGAAAAATTTAGAAAAGTGCGGAGAAAATTCAAATTTTATTTAAAAAAATAAAACATAATTGGCAAATTCAAGATATAATTGGGAGGGAAATGGAAAAAGCAAGTAAAAGTGTGCAAAGGAAAAAACAGTAGAAAAAAAACAAAAACGTGTCAATCAAAAAATAATAACAATAATAATTGTCTACGAAAAAAAAAAGGAAGATAACAATTACAAAGGCACAGGTAGAAAACAAAAGACGACCGGTAAATTAAACTTCCGATGAAGGATAGAGGAACAAGAGGGGTTTCAGATAAGAAAACAAAAGACAATTTCGAAATAAAATTGAGAGAAAAAAGAGAAAATTTCCGATGAGAAATAAGAGAAGTATGACAAAGAAATTTTAATAAAAAAAAATAATAATAAACAGAAGATAAAAGAAAGGTAAAATTATAAAATTTTTGGAAAAAAAATGTGAAGAAAAAAGGAAGATTAACAATTACAAGGAAAGAGATGAATACAAAAGACAATCGGTAAGTTAAACTTCCAATGATAAAGAAGGAACAAAGACTTTGGTCTAGATTAGGGATGGCGAACTTTTTTTTTTACCAGTGGGTCTAATTTAAGTTAAAAATTATATAGTAATGAACCGTGGGTGGGTAAGGCATTTTTTAAGTCATTTTTTTTCTAATTCTAAAATATTATACAGTGGAGTCCATTTATAGTGACATTCAAGGTAAATGGTTATTAAGTCATACTAAACGGGCGATATAAGCGGAATAAAAGTAATCTATATGAAGAACAAACCACTGGGTATTACCACGTTATAATAAACGATTTCTCACTTTAGGGGGAGTCATACCAAGCAAACTCCACTCCATCCACGTAAGCGTAAAACGCTTCTTTTCATCCATCCCTAAGAATTTTTTATTTCAGTTAAAAGGCTATTATTTTATGTATTAGATATGGCCGTGGAATGCACTAGGTCATTCAACATAACCGTCAGTGCCGTACCATAAATCAGTTAATTTGCAATTTTCATTCGAGTGTGAAATTTGATGATAATTTTCATATATCACAGTAAACTTGCAGTTAAGTGCAAAGAATAAGATGGACAGAAAACACAAATGGAAAATCGACGATCTCAGGTGAAAAAGTTTTGAAATTCAAAGACTAGAAGAGAGCAAAAGAAACTTGCAAGAAAAGTCAAAGAAATACAAAGTGTTTGATAAAAAGGGAGCAATAAGAAATGAAAGACTAACACACGAAATCTAAAAAAAAAACGCTAACGTAACACTAGAAATTTCATAAATTTGATAAAAAATAAACAACAATAGTCGCTGAAATACCATGATAAACGGATGTCGTTCACGATTAGGAAACTGTTCCGCGTACAGACGTGCTACCAATCGCGCGTTTCCCCGACATTCCCCGTATAACAAATGCATATCTGCATATTCTTGAAACGTGAAATCGCTCATCGCAAATACACCAACACATACACAAACACACTTACACACACTAATAAACTTAAAAATGAAAAATACTGTACCAGATTAACGGAAATTATACTTCGCTCTTTACTACAACGTTAATAAGAACGGACTAAATGTATTTCATCATATCATCTGAAACGCGACATTTTACGGAGCAATAAAGCAATAAACCGATTCTTTGAACGAGGGTTAAGGCAGGTTCGTCCTCATCTATTGTACGTTATAAAAATATACGATTCTCCTCTCCCTTCGTTTTCTCAAAATTCGATTAAAAATTTTTTTTTATAGGAAACTATTTCTTTTCACGATATCTACCGTCATACCGAGTTTGGTGCATCTTCATTGAAGCAGGCTGTATATAAATCAATTTTTTTTTTTAATTCCAAGGAAGGTACCCCAACCATCTTCCGAGTATGAAACTATATTTAAAACCACTTTCTATTGCTACTCAAATTCAACCTCCTCTGTTCTATTCCACGAGATCATTCATAGCGTTTTCGATTCATGTCTCTATAGCACACTCGGAGTATCTAAATCGTCCATTATTACATGAGATTAAAACAAAAAAAAATTGGATTTGTTACTTAAATACTTCCCTTTGAAAAAAGAAAGCATTTGTTGCACAGCTTTTATTTTAGGTGGAAATAGTTGAACTAGGAAACACGTATATTAATAGTCCGTGCAGTAGTCAAAGTTGTGCCAATAACAATAATAATAATGGCTTTTATCGCCAAGAATTCGAAAAGAACGTTAACAATAACACATAACATTTAAAACAGTTATTAATTCGTCAGTGAATATGAATTACAATGGAACGACAGGCACAGGATATAGAAAGCAGCTTAAATTGTACTGGAAGGAAGGCAAAAAGAGTATCCTTTTAAATGGTTAAACTTAAAATTTGCCTATGTTGTACGTACCTATCAAGTTACATTGGATGAACCGATTTGAAATGATTGTCCTCTTGATTTTATAATTAAAACAGTAAACAAGTTATAAGTTGAAAATTTTTTCGGTAAAATGTGAAACTCGGACTCTAAAAAATCCGTCCTCGTAAAAATAAAACTCGCCGGCAATATTTACATCAACAAGTTAATTAAAGCAACACCTCAACAGATATAATAAATATCGGAGAGTTATTTCGACGGCCGCCGAATCCACCTTTTGCATTCTTTGATGATGCTGTTACTCCTGCTCTATGTAGCCGATTGTGACTGCTGCGATTTCGAAGAGATCTAATTTTAGATTTGTTTCACATGAGTGCGTCCTGTGTGTACGTGCGGGTGGAGTATACGAAATATCTTATAAAACCTGGAATTCTCGTCGACGAATTAGTCTCATCCGAAGAACTCACGCCAACACACACTCACACTCCCTGTTTCGATCTTTGTCTCCAGCAAAATGGTTAGTGTGCCTGTCCGCGTTTTGAGTGACGGCTTTTGATATATTTTTTTTTGTGTGCTCTCGTGAATCCTCGTGCAATGTGTTCTAGATAATCCGCATTAACATTAATTGAACAAAAGAGACGTGTCCGATACAATTTTTTTTTGTTCTCTTAGTTAATATGTTAATCTTGTTTGCGCCGCAATAAACATTTGTTAGATGCCCCACATGTCAAGCAAATTTCATTATTTTGGAAATATTTGTCTGCCAACATCGGAGTGCTCCATTCATTAATACTTGTCCGAAAATGTGCCAAAAGAAAAGAAAACTTGTAAAAAAATCTAATTAAACTTTTAAACGATTTCTCGTAATCGTTGCGTTTAATAAGATTCGGATCTTTAAGTACTATTTGTCTTGTTATTATTTAAGTATTTATTAATTTCCAAAATTTAATATCCTATAGGCTCTCTTGACTGGCCTAAAACTAATTCACAACAGTGTACATGCTTTTTATTACCGTCCTTTGTTCTATATATGAATTTTGATGATAAATTTTTTAATTTAAAATGTTAATAGTTTTTAACATATATAAAGAAATAGGAATTTAAAAACTGGCAACATAAAAACGTGTAGTTTTTAATAATTTAATAATTTTTGGTTTTTTAAATAAATTTCTACATTTATATTCACGAAAAGGAAGCTGTGAAACAAAATTTAAGTTGTTAAATTTCAATTCAACAATTACTTTTGTTTAAGAATATTTTAAAATTATTATTGATGTTATTTAATTAAAAAATAAAATACGAAAAGCATAAAAAGCAATAATTTTTAACTTGTGTTGTGTGTTAATAGTAAACATGATTCAAATCGCTCTGAATTATCAAATTTTTTAACAGGCACATTTCGAATTATATTTTCGGTTTTAATAAATTTAATTTAATTACATCATTACTGCTTTTTATTCCATGGGGTACAAAATTGTATGTAGTCTTCAGGAATTTTTATTTCTACCTAATTCTACATAATTTAATTATTCCAATTTATTTTTTGGAGAATCATAAACAATACTGACATATTTTTTTAATGGACAATGAAAAGCCACTATCTTATGCTATTTTTGAACTTAAAACAACCTTCCCAAATTTTCATTACTTCTACATATGACAAATTTTGGCATTTGATCTAACTTTCCCAAAAACTAATTATTAATAATTCGCTCTTAACTGTCTGGAGACTTTTTAATCAAAAATCTAAAACTGGCCGCTCTGTGGTTATAACTTTGACTATGTTATTGCATCAAGCTGTAACAAATTGGACTAATTTTATGAGGCTTTGGCAGCAGCTTAATCGCGGCGGAATGAATTATGCGGAATTAATTGCCTGTACATGTGATCACGAATTCAGTCCAAATTTACCTCGCCCAGCACAAGTGGAAAGAGAAACATTTTGCCTGGACTAATTGAGAGATTAACCACGAACAACCCCCCTGGTACAGGTCGATTGGTCATTAGGAGATGAAGCGTTGGCAGACCGCTGAAACTTTAATTGGGAATTTGAATTTTTAATATGGGGTTTCATACGAGGATCACGTAATTGTTTTATTTCCTGAAAAGAACCGCGAAGAACCACGTGATTACGAATTTAATTAGATTTAATTTTGGTTAGATAAATTTGATCAAACTGCTACTAGATTAATTAAAAAGTAAAACAATTGGAGTCTTTTTGCTCTACACAGAATATTTTAATAAAAAAACTCAACTAGTTTCGGCCAGCATGCCAACATTGGGAGCGTAAAAAATCTTCTAAAAGGAAACGAACACAAAATCTTTTATCTAAATGACGAATTACGTAGAACTCATTACCTAAGTACGTCGGTGTGTACAAACGTCGTGCGTAAAGTAAAGTAATAAAATCGCATAGTGAGGCCATTTGCACCTAACTTTACTACGCATGCTTGTAGTTAGATCTACGTAGCCGCATCATATTAAATTGACTGTAGTCGAAATTGCTGATTATTTTGAACTTGAATAAAAGGTAATTTTGATCTCTTTAATAGTGATTAAATGTGGTCGTGGATAAAGTATAGTACAATACTCGAACTGCACCTATAGAATTAATTTCACTCGCTGCTATGCACCTCCCGCGCAACTTTTCCACGCGTGCGTAATATGCTATTTACAGCTCTCGTTATATAATATACTATTCAAATTTTGGTTCTGGTAAAGAATATGGCCATAAGCGCTCAACATTTTTGTGACATAAATAAAATTTGCGGATCGTCCGTAAATTTCGGAATTGTTGCCTTTTAAAAGTTATGATTTTTAGGTTTTTTATATAGAGATTTTGGAATGAGTTATGTGAACCGCAGCTGTTTACAGAATTTAATTTTTAATTAATAATAATTTTGGATTAATTATATGTCGTTAAAAATGCAGATTTCAATTAAGTAATATAATTAAATGATAATGAAAAATAATTACTGTTGTAACAAATGAAAATTCAAATTTCTATTAGGCAAGTATAAGCAAAATAAGTTTCTAGCAAAGCAACAACATAAAAGATATTAAAAGAAATTAAATGTATTAAAAAATTTACACCAATTGTTAACTTCTTTACGTCCGAAAAAGTTCCAATTATTACAACATAAAATAAAATGAACGATTTTATTTCAAACTCTTTGTGCAATGACAATATGATTAAAAAGATATTCAAACACATTAATGTCATTTTAAACTTTGAGAAAAAAAGAAATTATATATTTAAAAAAATTAACATAAAGCTTTTTAAAAGTTATAAATATTTTTAAAATTTATTTTAAATGATTATAGTTTATGATAAATTAAGAAGTCTGTGGTTGCTGAATTTTGTAATAGAAAATACTGATCAATTAAGGGTTTCTGAAAGTTTTTCGTAGTTATCTCAAGATATAAAGCACACACGTGATCTAGTCATTCATAATGAAAAACTGAAATATCATGTAATAATTCGATTTAAAAAAAAATCATATTTTTATTTCAGAAATAAGAAACAGTGAATTGCAAGTTTTTCTGATAGAAGCTTTTTAATACTGAAATACAAATGTAAACTAGAACAAATAATATTGCATCAAATAAATTAACATGAAACAGAAACAAAAAATAAGATTTAAACTTCAAACAAAATCTACCGAAGGGGCTGACTTGTCATGTTCTTATAACATAAGTTTTGCTTTCTTTTGGTCCCACGAATTCGGAAGCAACTATTTCTTTTCAATAATAATAATTTAATAGAAACATAAATTCTATAAACTACGAGTCCGATTCAATCTTAAAAAACAAAATAACGAAAAAGTCCTGTCTTCTCAAATAAGTTATAAAATATATAATATATATAAAGTAAAAATAAAGTCAAATAATAATACAATTTATGTTATATAATGAAAAAATGGAAGTGTCCCTTTCACCAAGTAACATTATTTACCATAAAATATAAGGCTTCGATTTTCTTATGCGGGTGTCCTCGAAATTACCAAATATTTTCACCGGAAAACAAGAGTAGATTTATTAAAAATAAAAAAAGTTTGTTTTAAAGCGAAATTATCACAGAGCCAAATTAATGCTTTTTTTTAATAAGTTAAATTCATTCAGGTGGGGACCAAAGGAATTAAGTTCACTTCATCGTACATCTAATGCTCTTAAACATGAAAATATTTGATAATAAAGTAGAAAACTTACAGCTGACAACAAAAAGTCCAATCACCATCATAACTTAATTAACGTTTTTTTTTACAAGTAAGCGCAATTACTAATATTAAAAAAAAATATTATAAACAAATATTAAAATATTATGTTGCACAATTTTACACCTATTCAACTTAATCCTTAAATCGTAATCAATTTTCTGTTATTACAATTGACGACAATTGGTCACAACTTAAAAGGAAATTTTTAAAAATTTTAACAATAAAAATATATTTCTTAAAACAACAAAACCACAGGAAACTTTATTTTTTGAGTCAATAACAAGAACTGTTTTTATCACAAAATTAATAAAATAAAAAAATAATATTACTTAATGTAAATTCGAAATTATCATTTATAAATATTAGGCCATAAACAGAAAGTACTAAATTAAGAGCTTCTTTTATAGTAAAAAATGAAACATTAAAATTTGCTTTCAATTTCTTAAAAATCTTTATGAAATTTTTAAATTATCTAGTGCAATTTTACAGCCATATTTTCAATATTTTTGGCTCCTTATCTTCATTTAAAAGAAATCTGAAAATGTATGAAAAATTTAAAGTTTTAGAAAATAAAATTTCCCCGATATAAAAACTATATTTAAATATTGTCCATACTGTACAAATGTATTCTAAAAAACAAAGTACTGTAATTACTGCTATACAAAAATAAAAAGTGCATATTTGTCAGAACCCAGCTTTTTTGTAAATTTTAAGGTAAGGGAAATATTTTGGTGTAAATTATTTACACACAAAGATTTTCCTTCCTTAAAAATTTGGTGTTTAGGGTGACCGGAGCGCTCCATTCTTTTCGCCTTGAGAGACTTAGAATTAACCTTAGAACTTTTCATTATTTCAGAAACTATCCAAAAGTGGAATGTTTTTTGATGCAACTGGAAAGAGAAAACGTTAATAAAAAAGCAATCGTTTCAAGCCATTCAGTTTCAAGCCTATGTTAATTAACTAAAAGGCAGAATAAATTTTGTGCCTTAAAAATATTATAAAACAATAATTGTAATTATAATCGATTGGACATATTGTAAAATTAGTTTCAAAATCTACGTCTTGCTGTGCGTTGACAGTTTTTTTTATTGTTTATCTTAAAGAAGCCAACAACATGCAGCGACAAGTCAAATTTTAAACTGATTTTGCATCTTTCTGAATAGACTATAATGACAAATTTTGTAATAAAAATAAAATCACCAGATGAATATACTCATTGTATTGTAATATAAGTGAAATGTTTATTTTTAGAATCTTCAATGTAAGATGACTTGCAATAATTACAAATCAAATAAACTCATAAAATCAAGTTTTCTTGCCAGATGAAAATTATGAAAATTAACTCGGTTATTTATTTATTTTTTAATTATTATAAATTTATCAAATGTACTGATACTTGTAATAACGAAGTTACAAGTTAATTTCTAAATGATAAATAAATTAATAATAAACAACAAGGAAATATAAAAATCAGACAAGGAGGACGGAAATGTACTTTTTTGTTTATTCCATGACTGTCATTCACAGTATGTCACCGCTTGTTCATGCATGTATACAGTACGTTTCATTTTGACTTGGAAACGTACGCGATTTTTTCTGCGCAATCATTAACAATAACGAAGCCAGTATGATTTAACAAAGTGAAAGGTTGTATTGTGCAATTCAAAATTATTTAGATAAGGAAAGGCTATGAAAAATAAATTAATTAATTATTGACCATCTGCCAAACTGAAACGTCAATATACATTTGGCGAAGTAGAAGAAAAATCTCCTAAATCATCTAATTGAATACATAAAACTAACAGATTTGACAGGAGTCACAAAGCAAGTGTCAAATTAAAAGTTTTGAATGTAGCTAGGACTCTGATTTTATTTTTCATAGCCTCCTCTTATCTAAATAATTTTGGATCTCACAGTATTTTATATCCTTTATTTAATAATATAGATTTCTCTGCCTTGTCGCCACCGTTTTCAAGTTTCGATGAAAGGATTGGTATATTAACAGCATTATCTCATATTTCGAATTAAAGACGGAATATAGCACCGAATTTTAATGAAACTTCATATAAATGAAGGAAAAAGCCGAAATAAATGAAAACACAAAACGTTAGTCACCTTCGATGAATTTTTTCCGTTTACGCACAAAAGTTTCCCTTCCCTTAAAACATACACAAATGATCTCCTTCTCTTAAAACACTCAAAAATTTTTCTTCTCTTAAAATGTGTTTACACACAAAAGTTTCCCTTTCCTTAAAATGTATTTACACATAAATGTTTCTCTTACCTTCAAATTCCCTTAACACCTTCGTTGCTCATTTAAATACACACTGGCCCTGAAAGCCAATCCCATAAAAATTATTTGTGTAATGCCCAAATAACTATAGTTTTTCACGAGCAAAGCCTCATGGGCCAGCTCACTTAGATCCATCCATCGCCAAATGTGCCACTCTGGCCCCTTACTGGTGAAATAGCGCTTGGAATTTTATAATTAGTGCTGTGATGAAAGTTCCCTTCTTCGCAACATTCATAAGCTTTAAATTTCGGAAAAAAAGTTAAATACAAAATTGCAAAATAAAATCTGTAGCTAAATCTGGATTCATCATGCGCTAATGCATTACTTACTCATAATTTGCCGGGTATGATGGGCAACAAGTTATAATAAAATGTATTTATACAAAAGTTTCTCTTCCCTTCAAATGTAGATACGCGAAAAAGGCTTCTCTTTTCTTTAAGGGCAATTTTTAAGAATCACTTATTCGAAAATGTTGATATCGTAACTTTTAAAAGGCGATAATTTCGAAGTTTACGGATAATCAGCAAATTTTATTGCAGAAATACCTTCAATGTAAGGTAAATTAATTTTGTATGTCACATAAAATCTTGAACGTTTAAAGACAGTTTAAATACGGGGGTTTGAAATCGACTAAAGTTGATGAAAAAATGAAATGTGGGACGATGTTCATGCCTCTGTGAATCCCAGGTCTGGGGAATTTTATTCCAACGTTTCCAGCTCTGCCCATAGACATTTGATGTTTGAATATTTCATCCCTGAATTGTTTTGAGCAGCATGCCTTGGTAAAATTATTGATTTCTTTTATAAGTGAACTGCTTTATTTTTACAATTTAGTATTTTCTTCGATGCTTTCATTTGTGCCTCGTAAAATTTGGCAATAAATGTATATTTTTTACTTCAGAACTTATGGAGTTCTTGTGAATTATACCTTACATGTTTTTGTCGATTTTAATTACTGTGCTTGTTTCATAATTTAAGTTTGATTCTGTACCTTTTTTTGCATGAATAATTTATTCTAATCTGCGGCATTGCTTCTTTTTTGCTAATAATTATTTTTTATAATTTATAAACGCACTAACATCTTAGAAAATCGTTTGTGTTAATTGTTTATCGTGCTTTTTATGTTCTCTCCAGGTAAGTAAATAAATAAATTTTGTTTGTTTTAGAGTATAATTTGTGTCCTAATTTTTAAAATTCAAAAATTTGCTTGATTTTATATTTTTTACTAAAAGAAATCTTAAATTTTTGGTACAATCTCATAAGAAATAAGGATAATTTGTTTATGTATGTGTAAAATGGATGATCATCTTTGTTTGGTATTTTTCAATTGTTCTATTTCACTAATGAGGTTTGAAAAAACTAATTTAACTTCTCTCTGTTTTCAGGGTGAAGCCTTAGACAAGGAACAAATTCAAAGTAAGTACTATTTCTATTATTTCAAAAATCAAGAAATTAGTTGCTAGTCGGTTTTGATGGTAGTAAATCTCTCGAGCAACCTCTGGACAGCTGTTTCGGCCCTTTACTGTTCTGCTGATGAGGTTCCAAGTAGGGCTGAAACAGCTGTCTATAAGATTCTCAAGGAATCTATTGGCATTAAAACCGACTGGTAACAAATTTTCAAATTTGCTGAAAAAACATTAGTTGAACGCGTTATATGGGATGACTTGTTATGCAACAACCAGGGGTACAATTTGCCATTTTTATTACAAAACTGTAGGTGAAAAATCGAAATGTCGCGACCTAAATTATAATTTAAGAATTAATTTAAAATTATTATTGCTACGTTTAATAGCATTTCATTATAATCATATCACGTATTGCTTAAATATCGTTCAATTCTCTACATTTTGTTGTCAGTTGACAGCTTCTTCATAAGTGTAAAATAAAAAAAATTCTCTTGTACTTTTCACTCCTGAAGAAGCTGAAGTTTTCATAGGACATTTTTTTTACGTACAGATTCCAACTTTTCTTTTTTTCTAATATTCCTTTTGATATGAAATGTAAAAGGCAATACGTTTCTCTGGGAGTGTTTTAAGTTGTTGTTTAATCGACGTTTCATTGTTTATGAACGGCTTCCTCAAGATTAAATAATAACATCAATTTTTAAAAATCGTAGGCTTTCATGGCCAGTGTCCTTCCAGGTTCTGCCGTGTGTTGAACTTGTAATTCGACGTTTCGCTGTTCACATTGACAGCTTCTCCAGGAATTGAAGAAGCGAAACGCTGAACTTCAACAAGTTCAACGCAGAACCATCGATACAGTACCAGTTTTTATTTAATTTTAAGAGAGGAGTCAACATGCAATAAGACACTGACTACCGAGCGTTTTAAAAAGGTGCCGGAAGAATTATTTTAATGTAATTTCAGTCCAATTTTCCACAAATAAGAAATCATCTGTAATAAAAATAATCTTAAAATGTAATTAAATTAATTAAATAATTTGTTTAGGCAATTTTGCATTTATCACTTATAAGTATTTTATTTGTTTGTTGCTTTGATTTATTTTTGTAATTTTTATTTAATAATTCTTCCTAGAAGATTTATTAAATACCAGAGTTTTTAACTCTTAACTGGTAGTACAGGGCCTTATAGACGACATCTGTCACTTATTACCTTTCTCATCCTTCTTTAACATATCCACGTTGCCAAATCTATATTTTGTTTTTCAAAATTTTACATTCTTTTACTATAATAATAAATTAAATTTAACTTTCTCAATTTATAAAATAAATTTTTAGGCACTTATCAGCTTGTCGACATTCTTTACGGACATTCACAGTTATCTTCGCTGTCGTCACTGTTATCATTATTAACAATAATAATCAAGGGTTCCACTTCTTTATCCAACTGTTTTTCACGTTCCCATCTCCTTGTCTACGTGATTTATTGTCTTCTCCCATATTTCAGGTGTTATTGTAGCCAATGTTTCTTTCCACATCTTAAGAACATTTTCCTGACTATAACCATCTCTGCCAATGTGCTGATCATAATAATTTTACAAATTCCCCAAATATTTACTATGGGATTAAATTGACAATTATAGGGAAGCAAACGAAGAATAATGTGACCATTCTCTTGGGCTATTTGATCTACCAAATATTGTTTATTTTCGCGATGATTTCTTGCAAGTTGCAGCAGTTCGACTTTAAGAGCTGCAGGCGGTGTTACGATCTCTTTCGATTGTAACCATGAATGACTTTCTTCTTTTTTCCAAGAAGCGGTCAGTTCCTTATTTAACAACACTGAATAGTATGGAGCATTGTCTAATTCAATGACTGAAGGTTTTTCCAAATTTGCCAAAAGTTGCTCTGTCAGCCACTTCACAAAATTTTCCGAATTCATAGAATCATGGTAATCGGCATTTTTGTTGGTTAAAGAAAATACTAATTCAGCACCATTTATAAAACCGTCACTATTTCCTGCATGAACCACTATGTAACGCTTTCCCTCACTGGCAGTATTTTTTACCGATTTTATACTATCGTCCTGCCAAGATCGTTTTGCCACCACTTGCAAATATCCAAGTTTCATTCGTATAAACAAATTAATACATTTTTCCCTCTCGATATTTAATATAATTTCCAAGAAATGTTACTCTGAGATTTGCTACGTGAGGCTTTTCACATAATGCTCGCCTATTATTATCATTTTTAAAATGAAATCCTATATCGTGCAAGACTCGACTGTACGGAAAAATTTCCTTATTTCTAGAAGTATATTGAGTGTAATATGTTGTTTGGTCACATACGTCTCATAGACAGTGTTGCGAATTTCCATTTTCACAGATTCACGTAAATCCTTCGTTTTTGGACATCACCTTTTCGTAACAATTTGTTGAGGAAACTTACACCATCTACTGGTTCTGCGTTTTTCTTTGCGACTTTTCGTTGTCTGATATAATTTAGCCTTTGGATGGTTCTAGACAGAATCCTTTTCCAATCTTTTAGTAGCAAATGAAGTTGTAAAAGACGTTAATTGAAAATTTAAGTCATTTTAATTGAGGTAAATTTAGGACCAGAAGCGTCTGGCGCTTTGTTGCGATTACACTAAAGATATTGCATTTTCTGTTTCTTAAATACTATTGAATAACAATTAGTTAGTTATTTTGAATAATTTATCTAAATATTTTTCCAGATAAACAGAATTTATGGTTTAATCAAATTTTTCTTACTCAATTTATATTTGAGCGTTTTCCGAATTTTTTTCCAGATGGCTATTAATATTCCTATTAATATTCCACAGTTTATACTTTCGAAACAAAAGCCTTAATCGAATATAAAACACGAGGAAGATAATTTTAAAACTAACTAAGCTCTCCCATTTTATTCAGAAATGAGGTTTATGGCTTGTTAAATAAAACCCTGTCGTCGAATGGAATCTCCATCGTATATTTTCCAAAGTTAATTTAACTTAAAAACTTCGTCGTTTATTCAGGCCGAACTGTTTGGATATGTTCCACGCGCTTGACCTAAAACACAAAACGGTACAAAAAGTCGAAATTCCTCACATTTATAACTTTATAAAATTACATCATATGTGATACCATGCCGCTTTTTTAATCGCGTAAAAATCCAGATAAAAATCAAAATTACTTTTACGGCAGGCGAAATAAATGTTGTTCGTTTTCATGATTATCGATTCACATAAAAATTAATAAAATATTTGTTTGGACGAGTGCCGTTCGACAGACGGGCGGCTTCGGCAGGGCGTCGTTATAAAAATCCTTGGTGTTTTCTTTTTTTCGCAACGAACTATGCAGAACGCCCTCGCTGAAAATAGTGGGGAAACGCTGAAAACGCGACGTTTCTTAAGTGGCGAGCGGCGTGGGCGCTCGCCTAAAATAAAACCCCCCATGGGCAGCGGGGGCTAATTCGAGCGCGCGGAGAAAAATTTCGAAGCCATTTTTATAATTAGAGCGAGATTTTTTCGTAATAGTGGTGTCCCCCCGTCGTCATCTTGTGTGTAGTATAAATAAATGTGGTGCCGGGATCTCACGCTGCTCTTCTCAATGAGCTCGATTGTAAATAAGCTTTTGATTGGCTGAAGATTTGCTTATTAAAAAGCACGATGAAAACTTGTTACGAAAGTTTGGTTTCGATGAGTAATTAACTTGAAGAACATCAAGTGTCGATCCAAGTGGTTTTAAAGTTCCTCAATTTATTGAGTACACATTTGTTTTGCTTTCAGGTTTCAAATTCAAGGTTATGAATAAAATTGCGCGTTTATCTACATGTAAATTACTTATCTTTATTAAAAGAAAATTTAAGTTGACATAAAGTGTAATAGATAAATTCTATAAAGTGGTTGAAAAAAATGTTTTAGAAAAATACTCGGAGCTTGCAACTCCAACTTTACAAATTTAAATAGCAAAGTACTCCTTTTGATACCTCATTTAAGAGCAAATTCATGCAGAATAAAATAAATAAAACTTCTTCAAAATCAGTTGATAAATAAATGAGATATACAAGAAAAATACAGGGCGTTTCGCAACTTCGTGAAAAAAGATAATAGCGTTTGGACATGAGATGTGTGCATAAATGCATTTAAATAAAAACGGAAATAAAAACAAAATAAAACTTACCCTCAACTGATAACGCGTAGACAAATGTTTAGAATCTCTGGTTCAGTGCCGCTGAGTCACAATAAGTGTTCAAAATTCCTTCCCTCGGTCGTTCGTAAATACAAATCTGCCCGGCGAAGTAATGATTCACAAGCGTTTTGAAACATGTTTTGTTCTCGAACAGAGAGAAATACGGCGTTAATACGATCGTTCAATTCTTGGAACGTGTTGATTTCTTCTTCGTATACCAACACTTTTACGTGTCCCCACAGATAATAATCTAGCGGATTTAGATCAGGTGAACGTGCAGGCCACCTGATCGGCCCGTTTCTTCCAATCCGTCTACCAGGAAAAATTTCGTCGAGGTGAGCACTTACTTTTCGTCGAAAATGAGGTGGAGCCCCATCGTGTATAAACCACATCGTTGCTCTAAGATTTAAGTTTACATTCTCCAAAAGTTCCGGTAGATTAGTTCGTAGAAAATTTAAGTATTGGAGGTTCGGCAAGACGAACGGGCCGATTAAATTGCCGTTTAGAATACCTACCCACACGTTAACAGAAAACCGTTGTTGGAAATGGCCGCGACGAATTGCATGAGGGTTTTCCTCAGCCCATAAATGCATGTTGCGAAAATTGCACGCCCCATCGCTGGTAAAAATAGCTTCGTCGGTAAATAGGACATTATGAACAAAATTCGCATTTGCCTGTTGTTTATGCAGTAACCAACGACAAAATCGTATGCGTAGAGCATAGTCGGCTGGTAACAAAGCCTGAACTCTTTGAATATGGTACGAATGTAATTGTTGTTCACGAACAACAACAACGCCAAACAACGGAGGACGATAAACGCGTTTGTCTTGAGATATCCCGTACACTTAACGAAGGATATTCCTCGATTTTAGTTTTAGGATGTTTAGAATGCGTTGTGGTCGCTGCCGTCCTCTACCTCTTCCGCAATATGCCCTTAAAGTTCCAGTATCCCTCGCTCTTTGCACAACAGAGAGAAATGTAGCACTGGTTGCCAAATGTCGGTTTGGAAAATGCTGTACATATAAACGCCTTGCCGCTAATGCGTTTTGCCCATTTTCACCGTACACTAGAATCATCTCAACAATCTCACTATTTGTAAATTCTGCCATTTTTTTCAGTAAATTTGCGTGCAACCACCTCAACGTACACCTTCAAACTACCCGGCCCGGCCGGCGATGACTAACAATAAATTACATCACTCATATTCGTCGTAAACATCATAAACTTAAACCAGAGATGTTCAAACGGTTTACCCGTTCGACAAAATTATTTATTTTCTCGAAAATTTAATAACACTTTGTTCAACAAAAAATGGTTCATTCTATTCATTTTCATGCAAACTTTCATTGTTTAATTTATTTTCATGAAGTTACGAAACACCCTGTATATTGAGCGAATAAATGAAAGTACCAATTTTCGAGCAGGTTCTATCAATAAGTGGTAAAAGCAGCTTGAAATAGCATTCATTGACATTACGTAGATGAGTGTGTGTTACTTGCTTATCGATGAGATAGCAAAAATGAGACTTACTGAAGCCGAATGAATCAAAATTTTAATGATGATTGGATTTGGAGAATGAAGAAGTTCGTTTTTTGTTTAGTGAAACTCGCCCAAACCGTCCTCCAATATCGGTAAATCGAAATGAGAATAAGTTTCGCGATCTTTGATATGGACGTCGCATCGATTTTAGATGAAGATAGACAATTGGATACCATGCACGCTTCACATCTTAATACGTCAAAAAATGCAGTTTACAGTCTTCTTCATAAGGAAAGTTTTATCCCTACAAAGTGCACTTGGTATAAGAGTTGTCTGATGATGATTTTGATCGACACGCGCAAGATTTAGATTTGAAAATTACGCCCTTAAATTATGTATTCAAAATAAAAGTCGACGTGTCCGAGCATTTTTCTGAAACATTTTCTCGACCACTTTATAGAATTTACCCGTTACTTTCGGGAAACACTGTATAATAGTTTAATTTTAATTAAGGCGAAAAGTTATCCATAGCTTTTGTCTATAAAATTTTCAAATCAAATTCACTCCTTTTAGCTTGTTATGGATGAAGCCTCTATTAAACAAGCTAAAAAGGTGAAATTTTGGATAATACGGTTTGTAATATATTTTTTAACTAAAACTCTTAATAGTAGACAACCATGAAACTCTTCTTCTAGTAATTATTGCTTCTTCTGAAAGGCTCGCAATAGGTTTCTCATCGTTATGACCCATGATCTTCTGGATCGGATCTCAAATTCTCAACGTTTGATAAAATAAGTTCACTTTTCTCATACTCTTGAGTGAAGACAAACTTAAGTTCTGGTTGGTTTATTTGAGAAAAACATTATTTATGAAAAAAAAAAAACCTTGCGTAACTACATAATGTCAGAAAAGAACAAAAAACTTGTCTGAATTCTTGTTTTAATAACAACAATCCTAGAAAATTTGGAAAAAAATTCAATATAAAAAAACTCAAATACTCCGTATCGGAAAACTTCGCTGCGAATGATCTCAATAATTATTTCATAGATAGTGTAACAAATATATCTATTGATTGCAACTGATGGATTATTACAATTCTAATATTAAAACTGAATTTGAAAGTTTAGTCTTTATGTCTGCATCTGCAGAGGAAATTTTAAAGATTATTTGTAATAGTCATTCAGATACGGATAATCTTCCCCTTTGCTTTATTAAGTTATGTTGTTCTTTTCTCTTTAAATTACTCATATTGTCAATTTTTGTTTAACTGAAAATGTTTATTCCTCTTGCTGGAAAGAAGCAATATAGCCCCAATTATAGTGATTTCAAAGATTTAAGACTCATTTTTTCCTCTCATTTATTAGCTTTCGGAAAGAATTATAAACTATAAACTAATCTGAGCTTTAGTACAATATAATATAAAATATAAATTATATGTACAATAATGACGTGATGACCTAAACATCCAGCGATGCCAACTCAGCTATCTCGTAGAACTATTAGCCAAAGTCTTTTTAATCTTTCGTTATTTGTAGGCTATAGTAACGATTGTAATACTAGATTGGGATGATCTTCCAGTCTTTCATGGTGTTTTATACTTCTCTCACGTATAACTTCCTTTACGTAAGGTATTTTAAGATCTGTATGTAGGGTATCATTAGAGACGCACCGTGGAGCGTCTGAGATGAGTCTAAGAATTTTGGATTGAGCTCTCTGGCTGATGTCTATGTTTCATTTGCTAGCGCAACCCCATAATTCAATACTATACATCCAGATCGGTTTGATTACTGCTTTTTAAATCAACAATTTGTTTTCTATTGATAAATGTGATCTACGACCTATTAATTAATTGAGTTCTTTTATTTTGAGGTCCATTTGTTTTCTTTTCTTAATTATATGCTGCTTCCAAGAGAGTTTAGAGACTAAGTTTAGCCCCAAGTATTTGGCAACCTCAGCTTGACTTACTTGATTGATGCTTACTGGCGGACACAGTGAATGTTATCTGTGTTGATTTGGCCTCGTTTACTTCTTTCTTCCATTTCCCAAGCCAGTTTTCAATTAGACTTAAATGCTTTTGAAGGTTGCGTGAGGCTACAATAGGGTTTTCATGGTTTGCAAATATATCGTCCGCGAATGTGCCTACTGCTGTTTCTCTCATAGTTGGTAAATCGGATGTATTGCAATACATGTAAGAGTTGGCCTAAAATGCTTTTTTGTGGTCCACCTGAGAGAATTGGAAAATATCTAGAAGATTCCCCATAGTTTCGAATTTTCTCTCGCTCAGGTGTGATTTTAACAGATTGAAATATTTTGGTGGAAGATTTCTTTAATTTTACAGTAGTCCTGGGTGCCACGTCTTATCAAATGCTTGCTTAGCGTTCAAAAAAACAGCGTTGCAGTATTGTTTATTTTCCATTGAGTTGCTTATAATAATTGATATCCGATGAGACTTGCACTGTCGAATGGGCCTGCCGAAATCCGAAATGATGTTGTAGGACCCAATTTTGCGGGTTTTGCTCTGACTTTATTCTGTTGAGGATGAGTCTTTCTAGTAGTTTAGCAATTATCGGGAGGTTTTTTGGAGATTTTTTCGAGGCTTGGGTATCATCATTATCTGTCCAATTTTAAGGTTACTGGCCCAGTATTACATTCGTATTACCACGTTGAATATATGTAACAATTTCACTAATCCCTTTTTTTGGTAATTTTTTCAACATTTTGGCAGCGACTAAGTCTTTCTAAGTCTTTACCTGGTGCCTTTTTTCGTGTTCAGTTTGTAAATTTCATCTTTTATTTCTTTTGAGCTGAACAAAGTAAGTCGTTCTTGTATTTGGATAGGTGTAAATAAGTATTGTTCTACTTCATTTACCCGGTCGTTGTTATGTGGAGTGAAGACTTCTGAGAGATGCTCTGCGAATAGGAAGGCCTTTTCTTTATCGCTTCTTGCCCAAATTCCAGGAGAGGTGGAATATTTTCGTATTGGAAGTGATGTTGTTTTGGGTTTATTCTTATTTTTGACGGTTTCCATATGGTATTGTCTTGTCTTGAAAGTTTAGACATGTAGTTTTCGAATGTTATGTTATTTAGTTCTCTTACTTTTGTTTTTAGTTTGTTGCTGGTCCTGCTTGTGAAGTTATATGAAATTTCAAACCAAAAATTTATTTCCTTTTGTTTACTGGTGGTGGGTTTGTTTGAACAACTATTTAGTACATACGCAGTGTAATTAGAGCGACATTGTCCCTGACTTAAAATGATTCAAGGCTCAAGAATTTTTAGCCTAAACTTGTTAAAATTCCCAGTTACGTAAGCGGCAAGAAAAAAATAAATAAGGTTCCGAGAGTCAGAGGAGTGTTAACTTCGGTGGTGTGAACTTGTATGGTGCGCCGGTCGAAAAATTAAAATTCAGGTTAGTGCGAGTCAATTAGTGATTCTGTAATAATAATGAATAGTCGGTAACAATCTGCCAATTAGATAGCTAAAAGTCAGTGCAGTTTTTGATTAAAATTAGTTAATTGTCTGATAACCCGTTATGTCCGGGCGGGTCGTTACGTGGCATTCCCCCAGTAGACTGTAAGGAGGGAACCTCGCGCGTTATCCCTTGGTTCTCATTGCACCACCTACAGCGGGCGTGGTTATCCTAGCCGGGGAATGCCAATCTATTAAATCTAGTGGTTAGATTCCTGAAACCTTCTGGGTGGTTATCCACCAGTAGACTGTGAGGAAGGAACCTCGTGCGTTATCCCTTAGTTCCCATTGCACCACATACAGCGGGCGTAATCCCTTGGTTCGCATTGCACCACCTACAGCGGGCGTTATCCCTTGGTTCCCATTGCACCACCTACAGCGGGCTATGGTTATCCTACCCGGGGAATGCTAATGATGGTTAATTTCTAACGATGAGGAGCTTTGTGCGTTATCCCGGGCTCCTGTGACATTTGCTAGCGTTGGCAATGTAATGCCGGGGACAAAACGTAAACTAATTGATTCACAATTACCATCGTGGAAGCCTGTCTTTAATTGCTGTTGAAGTTGTTTAAACTACAATGATTATCGAAATGACGATTCTCTGCGTAAAATGATAAACAGCCTAAGTGTGTACACTTATTCGAAGAGCAAAGTTCATTAGCGATATCAGGTGCAGTTGAAATTTTACATAATGGTTGGACCGATACGTTTCTGTTATTGACGGCCAAAACGTTACATAATGATTAACGTAATCGATTTATGGAATTCTGATAACAGGAAAATGCTGCAGGCGGTTTATTCACATAATTTAGTAAGGTATTAGGAGCCAGTGTAAAAAAAAGAAAGAGAAATAATTATTGATTCGAATTTAGCGTTTGTTTGGAACCTTAGTTTTACATGTTGTAAATTGTTCTGTCTACTGGTGCATGGGTCTGTTGCCAGTTTGACCTTGCTCTTCTCTTCTCGACCTCTAGCTTCTTTATTTCATATGGTAAGTTGTTGTTTATATTTTTCCTAGGATGGCTATTTGGGGCAGCTGCTCTAGCTGCTTGCTGAAGTAGTGAACCAAACTGCTACATTCCGCTTTAATTTCTTCAGCTTCCTTTAGTCTTATCGATCCTGAATTATTTGGCGATATAGTTCCCAATTTGTTTTATAGTTATGGAGCCGGCAATTACTGTTGTACTTACTGTTGTTATTATTGGACTGTGATCGGATGTCAAATCATAATTTGGTACTATATCTACGTAAGATGAGGAGATTTCTTTGGTTACGAAGAAGTCCCATAAATCTGGGAATCTATTTACGTCAGTAGGCCAGTATGTTGGCGTATCTTGGATGACCTGTGCTAGTTCTCTTCCTTTTGTTGTTATAAGCCTGGAACCCCATAGCATGTGCTTACTGTTATAGTCTCCACCAGCAATGAATTTCGGACCCTGTGTTTGGAAATATAAATTAGGAAATCATTTAAGTTTTATTGACGTGGCTTGAATATGGTTTTCTTCAAATTTTAAGTTCATAATGTTTTATTGTTTCTTTAATTAGTATGGTGGTACCACCATGCGCTGTGCAAAAATACCTTTATTTCTTCTTTGTGACTTGGAAGACCATTGGCATTCCATTGGGCTACTCTTAGGAACGTAAGCCATTTTAATTAATTTTGTTAATTAGCATCGTTGGTAAGCATGTTGAGTACCATGCCGTTTTGTCGCATTAATTGATTAAATAGAGGTTTGAATTCTTCTAAAAATTTGGTTAAAATGCTTGACCTATAAGCTTACTTCCGCTTTTATCTAAAATTCTCGAAAAAGTTATTGATGAACATTTACATTGCCATTTGGAACATTACAGTATTGCCTAAAGCCCAGTCTGTATTTAGAGCAATATACAATTCTGGTATTGCTTGACATGACTGATCACAATTTATTGCTGACAATTTTGCACTACATTGGCTTAAGTAATGGAGCAATTGAGTTTTTCAGGCGTTATTTGACTGGACGATCTTAATACGTAACGTCTGATTTCACAAATTCGAACTGTAAGTAACCTCAGATGTACCTCAAGGAAGTACATGTGGACCGTTACTTTACATTATTTACACATCAAGTTTTAGTGACTGCTTTCGTCACTGTAAATTACGCACCTATGCTAATAATAGCCAACTCTATTATCATTTCCAAGCTTTGGATATAACTCAGGTGAGTTTGGATATACAATCGATTGTTGATCTTTCAAAACGTCATGGTCTTAAAATAAATGCCAAGAAATCTATAATGTTTTTCGGAAATAAATAATAAGTATAAAACTTATGTGTACGAGCAGTAGATAGTTAGTTCCTGCTTTCACCTTCTTTCTTTCTTTATAATTCTTTCTTCTTTCTTCTTTTTTCGACACTTAATTTATCTTATTCGTTTTCCTTCCATATACACTTAGAATCACTTTCTTTAATCGCAATGACTAAGTTATCAACATTTAAAGCTAAACTTCATCAAATATAAGCTACGCACCTCTTTTAACCAATCTTCATAATGGTTAGTTAGTCTTTAAATGGTATATAAATTTATTAAAAAAAAATTGTCACGATTGTGCAAACGAGACAACGAAGTTAACGAAGATAAAAGTTTTATATTTTTTTACGCAAGTTAAATTTATGACGAATAAAAAAAAATAAAAAAAAACCTCATAGCTCTTCCCAGGTTTAATTGTTGTAAAGTACGTGCAGATAATTGGTTTCAGTTTAGTAGAACGAACTCGAACTCCATTAATAACTATTTATAAGTGACATTTATTTACCGCTGTAAATTACTAATTCAGGATATTTCTCTTGGGATTATCTGTTTCTCATAACACTAAGTCTCTGGATTTATGCCAGTTTGTTGCATATTTCTTGAAAATAGTGACATTAGAGCGCTGAATATTTATAACCGTCCTCGTCGATCTTGTTATTAAAGAATTTGTGTTCAAATTTTAAATAGAACAGCATTTTTTTTAAATAAACCCTCAATATTTTAACGACGCTAGATTTTCGTTCAGCTTTATTGGATTTTCTCATATGTAAAATTTTACACGTAATGTGGGGGTAATTTTTCTTTTTTTTTTGTTTGACAGTGCTGCAAAAAGCATTCACAATGTTCGATTCCAGCAAGAAAGGCAGCATCGAAAAAGAAAAGGTGAGGACGATCTTAAACACTTTAGGGCACTCGTTTAACGACCAAGAACTGGAAGCTCTGCTGGAGAATGAAGACACCGACGGTAAGTGACGTTTGATTAAGCGCAGCCGAGCAAAACTCGAAACCTCCAGACAAACGAATAAATAACCCGACAGAAAAAGAAACGTGGGCTTGATTTAAGCGTCTCGTAAAACGTCCGGAAAAATGCGGGCGAACGTCACATCGCCGCCGCGTTAAAATAAAACATGTTTTTTTAGGCGTGTTCGAATTTAAGAAGACATTGCTTTCCGTTGCCAAGCAGATTTGTCATTATTTCTCAGCGTGAATTCGATTCTTTATTAGAATCGAATTAGGAAAGGATCAATAAGTAATCAATCACTTGGCGTAAACATGTCGAAAAGACGAGAAATGACGGCGCCATTTTTCGTGTTTCATCTTGATTTTTCTTGACTTGTTTCGCAGGATGAGATATTTTTAATTAGCGCGACCGATTAATTATGTGAACCACATCGAACGCACACCACACTTCAAAAAATTTAATCAACGCGTTGAAGAGTTTTGTCTGCGGCTTAAATTAAACGTCAACGCCCGGAGAAAAAAACTCATCGGTTTATTTAAAAAGAACTCTTTTTGGATATTATTCTACAAAACTGAATTTAGGTTCTATTTTCAGAACAACCTTGTAATCTAACAAGATGGCATAATCACAAAAGAAGTTATTAAACATACCATTTGTTTTAATCCAGTTAATATAAGAATGGTTTGAAATTAAAAACAAATAAAAAGTAAGTCAATACGAATACGAAGTATAGGCGAAAGAGAAGTTCACAATTAATCACGTGATTGCTAAAAGCTTGGCCCATATTCTCATTTGATGATTAAAGTCGTATTTAACTAAAATCGTGACTAAAATAAAAAAGAAACGATATAGTTTTAATAAGTCAATTCAATGAATAAGAGAGCGACGGACGAAATAAATACGTTATTAAATTAATCATAGGATGAGAATACGGGCCATAACTGTGGAGAATTTTGCTTAGTATACCCTCGTATATAAGTTTTCTTCTTAATTGGATTTTCTGGGGTCATTGTAACAAAAAAAAAATTACAATTGCAATTACAATCTTCCTTTTCTAACCATTAGAGTATTTAACTTGTTGACAGGCCAATTTTCTGTCACAACTCAATACTGCTTAATTGTACTTTAAGTTCAATATTTGTTATAGTAATTGGAAATGCGAATATACCTAAATTTTTGTTTGTGTAGCACACAGGAATTCGGAACCATTTACAGTTCGCGTGCCTTTATATTCCCTATTGTCACGCAATGTTGTGTCGCATACTTTGTTTCAATTATTCATGCTAAAAGCTTATTACTTACTGCTCGGATATGCGCCATGCCGAACTAATTTTTCTGATGACGTTCACGACAATAAACAATTAATTTAAAAGCACTAACGTAGAGAACTTTTTAACTTTTAAGTTTCTTCGGAATAACGAAAGGCCACTTTAATATTTATCGGTGTCATCATCATCATCTAAAGTGGGGAAACAATAAAATCAATCTAAAATTGACGTGTTTACGTTACAGAAATTATCGTTCATCTTTCTTTAAATCTAAAAGCAGACGTTCGTACAAGTCCATGAGCATGCCTCTGCGTGTGTGAAGTTGATCTTATGTATGGCTGCCCTAGGGAAGGGTGTCGTGATAAATAGATAAGGGTGATGGAAGTCAATTGTTCCGGCCTATCACAAAACGTCAATTACGGACGGCAAGAGCAAGGATAAAATGTGACCTGGGGGCATGTAATGAATTCCCTTTCGTCGTGCGCCACTGATTTTAACTGACATCGTTCTCTGGAATGGAGGAATTTGTTTTAAAAAATAATTTGCAGCTATTGACTCCTATATAAGACACTTTTCTAGTAACAACTTCACTTAAAATTTATCGTTTCGACGGTACCTCCGTAGATGTTTTTTACTAAAAAAAAAAAAAAATGATGAAATACCCCTTGTATTCGTGGGCCAACTTTTGAATGTTTTCAAACTTACATATTTTTTAGAGAAAAAATTGTATTTATTTTGTTTATGAACTGTTTTTAAATTTGAAATTCGCGCTCAAATATTTTCGGTCCTTTTTGATTTTTTTTTTGTGATCGTCATTTGTTTTCGACTACTTGTGAGTTTGAAATTCGTCTTCAAATATTCCTGTCGCTTTCTGAAATTTTCTTTTTTTTTGTTATTGTTCTTCTAATAATAACGGTATATTTCTTTTTATTTATATTTTGTTTTCGATCTTCCGTCCTTTTTCTTTTACGATCGTTATTTGTTTTTCTTTCTATTTTTTTTCGTCGTAACTGTTCTTCTTTTTTTGTTCGTATTTATGTTATCCATGCTCTTTGAAATTAAACGATTAAAAATTCTCCGCGCTCCTCATTCTCTTTACGATTGTCATTTGTTTTTCTTTTTGGTTTTCTTCTTTTGCTTTTGAAGTTATCTTTTTGTTTTCCTTTTCACTCCCGTTACTTTTTTGAAGAGTCGAAGAAAATTTTCTTTTTTTTTCTTATTTGTGTTACCTATGTTTTCTGAAATTAAATGATCAAGCATTCTCACTCTTTTTATAATCATTTGTTTTCTTTGTCTTTTTCATTTTCAGAATATTGTTTTTTTTTTCTCTTCTATTTCGATTATTTAAATTTTTCCAAGAGACGAAACTGTTCTTTTTTTGTTCTTTTTTTTATGTTATCTATGTTTTCTGAAATTAAATGGTCAAAAATTTTCTGCACACTTCGTTCTCTTTACGATCGTCATTTGTTTTCTTTTTATTCTTTTCCTCTTCTTTTTGGATCGTTTTGATTTTCTTTTTCATTTCGATTACACTTTTTCGAAAGTCAAAAACGTTCTTCTCTTTTTGGTTTTATTTGTGTTATCTATATAACATAAATAAAAATATTTGTGTTACCTACATAACATAAATAAAAATGACCAAAAATTTTCTACACTCCTCGTTCTCTTATCGATCGTCATTTGTTTTTCTTTCTTCTTTTCCTTTTCGAAATAAGCGTTTTTTTTTCTCTTCTATTCGATTGCATTTGATGAAACACCCCTTGGATTCGTGGGCCAACATTCTAATGTTTTCAAACCTAGGTGTTTTTTTAGAGAAAAAATAGTATTTTGTCGTTAAAAATCGTATAAGGCCGATTTGATATTTAATAGTAATAATAAACGTTTATTTGTTTAAGAACTGTTTTTAAATTTGAAATTCGCGCTCAAATATTTCCGTTCCTTTTTGATTTTTTTGCGATCGCCATTTGTTTATCGATTGTTTGAAATTCGTGCTTAAATATTCCTGTCGCTTTTTGAAATATTCTTTTTTTTGTTGTTGCTGTTATTGTTTGAAAGAAAACTAATAATAACAGTATATTTCTTTTTATTTAGATTTTGTTTTTGATCATCATTTGCTGCTGTCTTTTCTTTCGTCAAATTCACGATCGTCATTTGTTTTTCTTTCTATTTTTTCTTGGTCCTAACTGTTCTTCTTTCTTTGTTCTTATTTATGTTATATTTTCTGAAATTAAACGATTAAAAATTACTATAAATGAAACAGCCAGACAGAAAAGAAATTCTCTACTGAAATGAGAAAGAGTCTTCTGAAAAAATAGAAAAAAGA
This sequence comes from Serrognathus titanus, assembly GCA_039766575.1. Lineage (NCBI taxonomy): Eukaryota > Metazoa > Arthropoda > Insecta > Coleoptera > Lucanidae > Serrognathus > Serrognathus titanus. The sequence goes on from CM077914.1 coordinate 12,860,469, forward strand.
GAAGAGGCTAAGTCTCACTACAAATGTTCATTTGTGTTATATCGCAGTGACCACGGTTTTGCCTTCAAGACATTGTAAAAGGCAAAGGGACGCCATTTACAAGAAACCGAACAAATCGATTCGATTTGATTAGACTTCTGAAAACTTAGGTCGAAAAAATTAGAATGTCTAAGAACAAAAAAACTGAAGCTAGAAACTCGGAAGGAACAAAAAGAATGAAAAAAAAACGAATAGGGGAGATTTACGAAAAGTCAAGAAAAATTCAGGACAAAATATTTTAAGAAATGGATACAGCAGCCAGAAGCTCCAAAGAAATTGAAGCAACGGTGAATATTTCGATTTCCAGAATTAAAGAGAGAAATGAAAAAACGGCGCTAACGAGTAGGGAGGAAGAAATCAAATTCGAATGAAATGAAAATATAAGAACTGTATAAATAAGAAGAACGGTACTAAGACGAGTACAGAAAACTTAATGAATAGAATTTCAGAGATCAAACAAGTGCAAGAATTAGATATTGGAAGCAGTGAATAAAAGTAGCAAGGAACTCGGAAGAATTAGAAAGAACGGCGCAAAAACGAGTGGGAAGGAAGAAATCAGAAAGTTTAGGAACAAAATCTTGAATGAAATGAAAATAAAATGAAAATAGAAGTTAGAACCTGAAGAAATAAAAACAACGGAAAGGAAACGAGTAGAGACACTTAAATGGATAAATTGAAAAGATCAAGAAACGTCCAGAAATAAAATATTGGTAGAATGAAAACAGAAGCTGGAAACTCGAAAGAAACAAGTAAGGAGACACACGAGGACTTGATGAATAGAGTTTAAGAGATCCAAAAATGCAAGAACGAGATATTGGAAGAAGTGAAAATAGAAGCATGGAACTGGGAAACTTGGAAATAACGGTGACAACATGAGTGGGAGGGAAGAAATTAGAAAGTTTAGGAGCAAATGTTGGATGAAATAAAAATGAAAGTTAGAAATTAATGAAAGGAAAGGAAAAAGAATGCGTATAGGGGACCTATGAAAGCTTAGATGAACACAAATCAAAAGATCAAGAAAAGTCCAGGAATAAAATCTTGCAAGAAATGAAAACAGAAGTCAGAAACTCGAAGGAAATGGAAAGGAGCAGTTAATTTCATTAGCAACAAATAATAAAATAATCTTAAGCCTTTCCCCCATACAAAAGTTAAAACGAAATAATAAATAAACCCCGTGAAGAAAGAAGAACCAGATATTGAAAAAAGTGAAAATAGAAGCAAGGAACCCGGAAGAAATAAAAAAAAGACGAGTAAGGAGGAAAAAAGTCCAGGAGCAAAAATGTTGGATGCAATAAAAATGGAAGTTAGGAACTGAAAATTACGAGCAAAAACGTCTTAGGTCTTAGATGAGCAGAAATATTGGAAGAAATGAAAAGAATGGAAAAAACGAATAAGGAGATCCATTGAAGACTTAGGTGAACAGAATTAAAAAGTCCAACAATAGAAAATAGAATCTAAAAATCAAAGGAAATGAAAAGAATGGAGAAGAAACGAATAAGAAAATTTGTGAAAACTTGAATTCATGAACAGAATTTAAGAAATTAAGAAACATTCAGGAGTAAATATGAGAAGATATGGAAAAAGAAGGTAGGAACTTGGAAAGAACAAAAAAGAGACGAGTGAGGCGATCGTCATTTGTTTCCTTTTTCTTTTTTTTCTTTTTCTTTTGAAGTTATCGCTTTGATTTTCTTTTTCATTCCGATTACATTTGTTCAAGAGTCAAAAATGTTCTTATTTTTTGGTTTTATTTATGTTATCTACATGACATTAATAAAAATCACAAAAAATTTTCTACATTCCTCGTCCTCTTATCGATCGTCGTTTGTTTTTCTTTCTTCTTTTCCTTTTGATATTAGCGTTTCTTTTTCTCTTCCATTCCGATTACATATTTCAGAAATTAAGAAAATTTCCGTTTCTTTTTCTTTTGTAAATATTTTTTCTTTTTTGTTTTTTTTTTTAATATTATATCCTGAATATTTATTATTAATTATTTTTTAAGGAATTTTAAATTTACAATTAGTTTTGAGTTTTTATTTATTTTTTATGATCCTCACTTGTTTTTCTTCGATCGCCAAGAACGTTCTTCCTTTTTTTTTGTTTAAGTATCATTTTTCAGAAATTAAGTAGTCAGAAAATTGTTTTTAAATTTTTGCGTTTCTTTTTATCCGAAAATATTGCGATTGTAGTTTGTTTTCCTTTCTCTTTCTCTTTGCTTTCTGAATTTGTAATCACCATTCGATCGTCATTTGTTTTGGTTACTTTCTTTAGGAATTTTCCACTTCGATTGTGATTTTCGATCATCAAAAATATTTTTCGTTTTTTTTTTTCGTTTTCAGTCGCTACCATTTCTCTTTCTTTATTTCTTTTTTTATCCGTAAATGTTGCGATTGTCATTTGCTTTCCTTTGTTTCTTTTTTATCCGTAAATATTGCGATCGTCATTTGTTTTCCTTTTTCCTTAACTTTAGTTTTTATTATTCACTTTAATTGTACTGAAATATTGAGAGGATTTGTAATAATTTAACAAAATGAAACACTTTAAAGAAAATTATGACTAAGAAACCTGACAAAAGGATACAACAAAAAGAGAAGAAGAAAAAATATGAGAGTTTCCATATAGATGGCGCGGTAAATATTTCATCGTAACTAAGAATGGTTAGAAGAAGAAATTTTAGGAGAAACCATTTCCTTCAATTTCAAACCCTAGCAAAGGGTTGGTTAGGTTGAGGAATTCAAATTTGTTGATTTAAACGTCAATGGTTCTTAATAATTACGGTATTTTTCTAGATAGAACCGCAACAATAACGGCGAAGATTTATTGCGGCAGCATCTGATTCGCACAGGGCAAAGCGAATTTCACGCATGCAAATGGGGCATTATCGGATGATAAATTAATCTCGTCGGTCTGTAATGACTTCATTAGGTTATGCAGTCAGCGTTGGAATTCACCCTTAATCGGAAAATTGGCTTAAATACCCCTGCGCTGCCGCCATTGTGATAGCGACACGACCATTGTTGCTAGTTCACTTCGTGACAGCTTCCATTTCGAAAATTAATTTGCATACACACAATTTGTTTCACTTTCTGAATGCTAAATAACAGTAGTTTTTTTATTCTATTTTCAACATCTACATTTTAGTAAATTCAGCAAAAATCTCTAAGCCAGTTTTCTTATTAACGAAAAACTAAATAAATAAATTGGAGAATACTGCGTGCAAGATTTTTTTTTAATCTAGAAACTTTGATTATTTACAGAAATATCTTTGGCGGTTGAGTTTCTAAATTTCCAATTAGATTTTAATTAATGAAAAATGTACAATGGAAACGCCGCGTACAATTTAAATACAAAATAAATTTCCGTACAAACGAATTATATGTTAAACCAAACCTGACAACTCCGTAAATTCGTTTAATACTGTTATTCGGAATCCCCTAAACCCTCTCTGCATTGTAACAGCACTTTAAATTCAATTTTTAAATGTTTATCCTACGATGAATGCATTTCGCGTTAAGCCTTAGTTCAGTTTGTGGATTTATTTTTGATTTTATGCAAAAAAATTCGGGAATTTGCAAATACAAATACTCACATATTATTGCAGTATAAATTATTTACCGTTCGTGTAGGACGAATTTGCAATTAATTTAGTTCCAAACAGTTTGTGATTAATTACGACTTCTGTTTAGTTTAAATTAAACTGGTTTGATTTTGCATGCGTGAATTTATGGCCAACGATATACTTATGAAAAGAGAGAAACCCCAGAAAATTGATCGGGAATCTCGTTTTAGGAATGCAATTAAAATTTTCAGAGTAAAATTAGAAAATCATGCCCGGAGAATTCTTGACAGGAATTTGTAATATTAAATTACTCCGGCAAAGGTCGAGGAATTATCTAATTTGAAAGGAATATATTCACAGTTTGCTAAAGTCTAATGTTTCTTATTTAAGATAAATTGATGATCAAAACTTTTTAAGAGTTTTTACATTTTTTAACTTTTTCACTTGTAAGCAGTTTGTAAATTTAGTTGCGAGCCTCACAATTTAATATATTTCCGAATGGGGGGATCTCTATAAAAACAGAACCGGGAGCGCAATTTAAATCAGTTTTCTTTTCGTTAATATCCTATTTAATAGCGATTTGTAGAATAGTAAACAAATTGAAGTGTTAATTGGTAAAAAGAAAGTACTCGAGCTTTTTCGTTGAGTGTTTTAATTATTCTTAATTATTTCTTTGAACCCTGAATTCGTAACAATATTTATAACAAATGAATACGCTTATAATAAATAGATACAGTTTTGCTCGGCTCTAATTTTTTCGTTTAAGTATTTTTTATAAAAAGGAATTTGAAAAAAATGTTCCCCTTCTAGGCAGTGGTTTATTAAATTTCGATTCATTCTGCCGTGTTGCCAGCCACTTTCTAGAAAATGAGGACGACGAGGCTCTCCAGAAAGAACTGAAAGAAGCTTTCAGATTATACGACAAAGAAGGTAAGGCTTTTTTGTTAACTACTAGATAGTCAGTAGAGACATTCGTACCCAGGAAAGATGAAGACTTGACATAAATCACACACGTATGGTTTAAGATCCGGTAGAAGGATACATAAGTTTTTATCTCTGTTTTAATAATAATAATAATATTTATTGCATTGAAAAACAATGAAGTCGAGTTACATCACTTTACATATCTGAGAAGGTGATATGATAGAAGCCATTTATACAAAAAATAGATTTAGCTTCATTATGCGTTTCAGTCGACTCGAGAACATTGAAACCTATTCCTTCCTCCATTAGGTGGGTAAATGATTGAAGAGCTGCATCCCCAGGTTTTGCCGCTCCCATACGCAGAGTCTAGTTCTCTGTGTGGATAGGTTCTCGGTACTATGTATATTATAGTCGTGGGGGTCGGATCTTATTTTCAAACTATGTAGGTTCTTCCTGACATTGACCAGCGAATTTAAAATAAAGTAAACAGGCAGCGTCATGATTCCCAATTTTATAAATAAGGGTTTACAGTGCGTCTCCATGGGTTCTTCAGCGATTGCGCGCACCGCTTTTTTCTTTAGGCCCGGGTGTGATGAATTTCCCCAGACTTCAATTGCATAGGTCATTTGTGTATTAAACATACGTTGTACGGGCTGCTTCTTCTATAGCTCTTATTCGACGTATGGCATATATTACACTGGAGAGTTTGTGGCAAGCACTTCACAGTGTTTACGCCACGTTCATCTGGTATCCAGGTGGATTCCCAAAAATTTTGTCTCTTTGGTTTCCATTGTGCTTTTCCGGGATGCTGTCTTCGTCGTATGGAGGCATAGTTCGTTGGCTGCAAACCAATTAGCGAAAATCTGGGAGGTGGACTCCAGTTTCCCGGTAAAATTTTCGGACACTGTCTCTGACTGCGAAGGTTGTGTCGTCGGCGTACAGGACTGCTCGTTGGCTGGCAGGTCATTCACGTATAAAATAAAACATAATGGCGCCAAGATGGATCCTTGTGGAATTCCATGTGTTACGAGCTCGGGCTCACTGCTGCTATTACTAATATTCACTATCTGTAGCCGATTGGAGAAGTATGATTCAAATAACTTTAGAGGGACAGCGCGAAAACCGTAGTGTTGAATCTTGGAGAGAAATATTTCGTGGGAGAGGCAATCGAAGGACTTTGACAGATCACAAAATTGGACAGCGATCTCATTCTGTTCTTTCATCGAATTAATGATATATTGGACGAGGCACATTATGGCTCTGCTAGTATTTTTATTGGAACGGAAGCCAAACTGACTATCGTGTATATAATTATTCTTCTCTACGAAGTTTAAGGTTTGTTCGGCCATGATTCCTTCTAAAATTTTTGAGAATACTGGCAGAATTGACACTGGTCTATAATTATTAACATTTTTGGGGTTTCGTTTTTCAGTATAGGGATAACTCGAGCTATTTTCATCTTTTCGGGAAAAACACCTTCTATTAGGCATTTCTTGATGATGTGCGTTAGGGGAGCCGTTAATAGATGTCCCACTATTTACAAGTCCTGTGCTTATGTTGTTAATGCCTTTTGTATTTTTATTTTTAAGCTTGCGTATATATCCTGCAACGTCTTGCTCAGTGACAGCTGAGAAGAACTCTCTTCACCAATTCATTGGCCTGGGCTCGACTGGCTTGGATTGTAGATTTAATTTCTTCAGCTATGTTTGCGTAGAATTTGTTAAAGTCTTCCACCTCAGGAATAGGTTTATTTCTTACGGATTCTCTCCCAGTTTCCTTGTTAATAATTTCCCATAGAGCTCTCTTTTACTTACGTCTGATTTTCCTAATTGCTTTTTAAGATTTTTAGTTTTTGTTAAGGGGACATTCCTTTCGTAGTGACTCAGGAAAGTACTCAAATTTTATGTTTGCATCCTGAGCGTTATAGACTCTTTCCCATTTTTCCTATTGTAAACTATCCGTTAGTTTTCGAATATTAGCCCCAGATAGAGGTCTGGTAAGTTTATCGCTCTTGTCCTTTTTTACATGGAATTTTACTTGAAATTGGGCGTTATGGTCCGAAATTCCTGGGTCGTAGGTGCGGGCCTTATGTTGGTCAATGTTGGTGAAAATGTTATCAATGCATCTTTCTGTTCCATTGTAATGTTTTCGGGTGTAGTTGAAAATTGTCCTGTGGAGGCCAAAACTTAGCAAACAGTTGACAATTCCATCTTCTTCGTTCGTGAGAAAATCACAGTTGAAGTCCCCGGTAAGTATTATATTATATATTGATTGGAAGTTGTTTAATAAGAGCAGGAATATTCTCTCTATCAACGCGATGTGTACGTCAATCGTTTGGTGGGCTCTATAATATACAGCCAGGATGAGGTCGTAGCCAGTGTTCAGTAAGGCAAAGCGTATCTAGATTGAGTTTGTCAGCCCGAATTTCGATGGCATCCATCTTGTTAGTTAGGCATTGTACGTTAAATTGTAGTATTGTTGCTTCTTGGGGCTTGTTCGGATTCTTTTTTTTCTTATGTATAACTAACAATTGCGCGCACACAAATTAGTCTTTCCTAACTTCATAGGTTTGCTGATAGGCCTTCACCTTTCCTGGTTACAAGTGTATTTATGGATTTGTCACCATTACGTGTGATAAAAGAAACATTATAGCGCGCGCAATTGCCTAGAAATGAAAATTGCTTTGTACGTTCATCTTGCCTAACGTTTGTTATTATTATGGACATATACATTATATAATTTTAATCGATACTTACAATGGACATATAAAGGGTTTTCCAATAGGGTCGAGCCGATGTTGACAGGCTATGGCGGCCATGTTGTTTTGGCGGCGTCTGTCAAATCTGTTGTTTATTATTTAGTCACCGATGCCAAATCACCATGGCAAGTTACACGATTGAGCAGCACGTTCAAATGATCAAACTTTGTTATCAAAATGAGTGTTCGTTTGTGCAAACGTTGCACGCGTTGTGTCCATTTTACGGCCCTTCAAAATAGACTTTTCCAAATTCTGGCCAAATTCGAGACAACCTGTTCGGTAAACAATGAGCGAACACCCGTACGTCAAAGGAAAGGCCAGATTGGCCGAGAACATCGTCGCTGCCCGTGAAAGTGTGCAGGAGAACCCGAGGTAGTCGATTCCTCGCCGCATAACAACTCGGCCTTTCGTAGACTTCAACTTGGCGAATTTTGCATCGGGATTTGGGCCTGCACCCGTACAAGATCCAACTGACCCAGGAGCTCAAAGTTAATGACCATAGACAACGCCGTGTGTTCGCTCAATGGGTTTCGGAGCGTTTAGAAGAGGACCCCAATTTTGGCTACGTTAACAAGCAAAACCCACACGTGGTGGCAAGCAAGCAAAACCCACACCAGGTGGCAATGCATCCACAAAAGGTTATCGTTTGGTTCGGATTTTGATCCGTACTTCTTTGAAAACGATGTTGGTGAGGCTATCACCGTCAACGAGCGCTGATAACCAATTTCTTTTGGCCCGAATTGAATGATATGGACGTGGACGACATGTGGTTCCAGCGGGACGGTGCTACGATGGACATTCTGCATAAACGATTTGAGGATATGGTTATCTCTCGCGGAGGTGACGTGAATTGGTCACAAAGATCGTGCAATTTGACCCCGCTAGACTTTTTCTTGTGGTCGCAGGTCTATGCCAATAGGTCGCAATCGACCGATGACCTCAAAGTCAACATAACCAGGCCATCGCTCAAATTCCGCCGGGTCTATGCGGCAGTTATTGAAAATAGGACCTCTAGGTTCCGTGCCACCGTGCGAAGCCGCGGCGGACATTTGAACGATATTCCTTACATATTGGCATACATGGGACCCAACCCTATTGGAAAACCCTTTACATCTATGGATCTAACAAAAGTAATTAAAAATATCCTAATGAACTAAAATGGATTTTTATCCAAATTTCTTTTTTAAATAAATTCCAACTTTTCAGAGAAATTTGGGATTGTTTTTTAACTTTGTTAAAACGAGGATTTTTTGATATATTCAGGACCCCCTTTTAAGCATGTATGCGTCGGAATGTTTTTACCAACTCTATACATAAGTAACAAATGATAAGAGCGAACGTGATTTCTCCAATTCACATTTTTTCACTTTTGGCCCAGTAGTGCCGAAGGGAGATATTTCTGACCATACAGCATGCAACATTTTCAAGTAAACATCCTGTATGTATTTGCATTGTTGTGTTTCAGGAAACGGTTACATCCCAACTTCCAGCTTGAGGGAAATTTTGGCTGCCCTTGACGATCAACTAACTGGTGACCAACTCAATGAAATGATTGCTGAAATTGATACTGATTCCTCTGGAACAGTAGATTTCGATGGTAAGTGTTTCCATTTTATTATAATGAACATGCTTAAATCTTTTGTTTTCTTTTAGAATTCATGGAAATGATGACCGGAGATTAAACTCAGATCTGGAGGAATTTATTACTACAGACCATCACAAATACAAACAGTGCTAGGTTCTTGCACTTACTCATCATTTTTCTATTTCGTTAAAAATACTGTAAATATAGTTCCTAAAATACAGACATAAAGTATATTTATTCGTTTTTGTTTTACACACATATTTTTAGTGAGGATTAAGCTTGCAGCTTTACCATAGAAAGAAGAGTACCTGTTTCATGAAGAACCTTTCGTTTTTCGATGATTCAATGTAATACAGTGACAACGATTGCACTTTAAAATAAATTGCTTTGGAAGAGAGGATGTTTTATTCAAACTTTCATATATCTAAGAATTTACAGAATGTAAGACAAAGAATTGTTGGTATTCAGAGGGGAAATAATAAATTCCATCCTCACGATAAATTTGGCATCATGATACTTCATTATTTACAGCAAATAATTTCAGTGATGGTCTTCTACAGATAGTATTCCCATTTTTTATTTAGGCCGAAAGCAATTTTGTATAATGCGGGAGTTATGTAAGGAATTTCGTGTTTTTCCTTTTCAAATTAGAGAAAACATTTTCGGTATGGCGTTCTGGGTCGGTCTGAAATTCATATTTAGATTCGGGAACCGACCGGGAACGTTTTGTTCGTTTTAATGGTCGGGCGGTGAACATGAGTCGAAAATGTGCGCTCATGAATAAATTTTATCGGACCGACGCTCTCTCATCTATATATTCCACGTTCGGTTCGGAGCGATTTTATTTCTTTTAGTTCGAAGAGGCCGGTGAAAGCCGCTTTTCTAAATTCATTTTTTTTCGTTTTCTGGAATCCGAAGCACTCGATTTGCAAGCGTCATCGTAGAAAAGCGGAGCAGTGACGTAATGGGATGCTGTTTTTCATCAACTTGAAACTTGACGAAATTTAGATTTATGTGCGCCGAAGAAATTGCTTCATATATAAAGGTGTCATGAGCAGGGTTTAGGGTAGTTTTACACACGCACTTTGAAATAGGGGTTGACATTGTATTAACAAAGCTTATATCTTCTCCGGGAAATTTAATCATAGCACAATTTATGACACTTTTATCTTAAATTAAGTTAGAGTTAAGTCAGTCTGAATCATCAGTCTCGGTAACTCATAAAATTTTTAAAACAAATTATTTCTAATCATTTTAACTAAATTTATTTCTGCTTATTATCGTTAAAATTAATTACGTATATGCAATGTGGAAACTAATATATACATTACATAATAGTCCGCGACCAAAGGACAAATATGTTGGAGTAAACGTGTGGGTGCATGCGACGCGCGAACTCTACGTTTTATCTTGACAGTTATGCGAACTGCTATGAGAAACAAATCTGATTACATATTGTATATAGTGATAAGTGCATCTAAAGGTGCCATGCAAGGCAAAATTAATAAATAATCTAATTTTTTTATGTAAATTTAATGCGTTGTAGTTTTTAAGTGAGTGAGTATTTGTTTGATTGTTTAAACCTACAATTAAATTACAGCTTACCCAAAACTCGTAGAACTTAAAAAAATCGCACAAATAATTGTTTACAGATCAAATCAGGTCGCTTTATAAAAATACTGATCCTAAAGACCATTTACTTTTCATTCACGAGTCTGAACTAATTCATGCACTAGTGACTACGAGGGATGTTCCAATATTAAGTGGAATTATCTGAACCATGTATGAACAAAATTATGTACCTGAAATACATATTATCGTAGAAAACTTGCTAAGCATATTTATTAAAAGACGTCATGATAAAGCGGACGGAAAAAATATGAGAAAAATAATCAAGCGAAAGAAGTAATAAGGTATGAAATGACAACACGAGAAACTACTATAAAATTCAGACAAAATAAAATGAAGAAGAAAATATACATAAAAAAACTAAAAAGGTAATCAAAGAAGACAAAACGAAGAGTCGAGAAAATGAAGAGAATAGAAAAGGAAAAGTGGAAGAAATATATTTGATTAAGCAAACAAAAAAATTAAATCGACGAAGATGATGACGCTGACGAGGAAAAAGGAAAACGGGCTTTTAATATCAAATGATTGACAAATAAATATTGTAATTTCAACATTGACTAACATGCTTTTCGTCGAAATATCTCAATATTTAATAAAAGGATAATAGAATGAAGGTAGAAAGATAATGGAGAGAACTGGAAAGACGTTGATAAAGAGTATTGAAAAGATTGGAAAAAGATGCAATATCCTTTGAAGAATAAAGAAAAACATTTTAAAGCTAAATTTGAAGAAAAATAATAAAATCTAGTTAAAAGGGAAAGAAAAATTCTAGTCCTTTGGACATCCTCTGGGCCCTTTTCCATCCCCTTTTTTGAATTGGCCGGGCTCTTGGTGACAAATTATTTGAATGTTAATTTCTGATGAGCTTCAAGTTACCATTTTGTTAGATGCATCGTTCGCTTGATCTATTTCTGGATTTCGTTGGTTTGGTTGAGGTTGTGCCATTTAGATCTAAAGATCTAAAGATCTAAAGAGGAACGAGGGAGACAAATCGAGAAGCTCTTTCCGACAGCAAGGGAAACGAAATGGGAAATGCCTAGAAGGGATCCAAAAGACTCAGAGGAGACTTTCCCATCTCCTTTTTTAAATTGGCCGGACTCTTGGTGACAAATTATTTGAACGTTAATTTCTGATGGACTTGAAGTTACCACTTTGTTAGATGCATCGTTCGCTTGATCCATTTCTGGATTTCGTTGGATCATTTAGATCTAAAGATCTAAAGAGGAACAAGGGAGACAAATCGAGAAGCTCTTTCCGACAGCAAGGGAAACGAAATGGGAAACGCCTAGAAGGGAACAAAAAAACTCAGAGGAACCTCCCTTCACGCAAGAAGAACTGAGGAGAGCTGCCGGGAGAATTAAGAGCGCAAAGGCCCCTGGCCCAGATCTTATTCCCCCGAGTTGGTAAAAGAAAAGAAAGAAAGAATGGAAGATCGTCAGCTTGGTTTTGGTGGAGAAGCCTAAAAAAACAGGAATAGAGGAGACTACGTACGAACCCATATGCTTGTTGGATGTTCTAAGGAAGGTCCTAGAGACACTCTTAACGGAACGGCTAAATGAGTGTACTGAGCGACAGTCAGCCCGCGTTCCGTGTAGGAAAATCGACCCTGAGCGCACTGAGGCAGGTACAGAGCCTTGTTGGCGAAATCCGGAGCAAGGCAGACAAGAACAGAGATTACTATATCATAAATTTGCTCTTGACGTTAAGAACGCCTTCAATACTGTCTCGTGGAGAGGAATAATGGTGGCCCTCCACAGATATAAAATTAGCGACGGAGTACAGAGGGCAGTAGCAGCGTCGTATTTATCAGAAAGAGCAGTCATAGCCCCAGACGGGACTGTGGTGGAATTAACTTGCGGGGTCCCGCAGGGATCCGTCCTGGGACCGACCTTATGGTCCTATACAATAGAATCCTCGAATTGGAAATGGGAGCAGGAACCACCGTCATCGCGTACGCGAATGACTTGCCTATGGTGGTCAGTGCGAAAACGATCCCGTTACTGCAAGAGAGAGCCATGTATGCTGTGGAGAAAGTAAGCAGTAACCTGGAGAGCATGGGGCTCACCTTGGCAGGAGAAAAGGCGGAGAAAAAGAAACCTGACGCGGGTGGTGCTAAATGTGGGAGATATCGAAATCGAGTCGGAGAAGCACATAAAATATCTGAGAGTACACGTAGATCGAGACTGGAAAATGACCACTCACGTCAGAGAAACGGCTGTCAAGGCACAGAAGGCGTACATAGCCCTGGCGAGATTGATGCCGAATGTAGGCGGACCCAATCCAAAGAAGAGGAAGGTGCTCGCCGCAGTAGTCTCCTAAATCGTGCTGAATGCTGCCCCGATATAAGAAAATGCCATTAAATACCGGCACCACGAGCTAAAAGCTCGAGAGGCTCAACAGGCTGCTTACCATAAGGATGGCGTCTGGGTACAGGACAGTATGGTAATAGCAGAGATACCCCCTCTGTCTCCAGATCGCCGAAGGGTGTAACGTCTATAAAGAGGGACACCATACCTTGGTCAGGAAAGAACTATTCGAAGCTTGGCAGATCCGATGGGACAGATTTGACGGCTGGGCCAAGGTCTTCATAAAAAATGTGTAAAAATGGTGCAATAGACCCCAAGGGGAGGTGGACTATTACACAACGCAGGCGTAGACCGGATATGGCAGTTTCGGGAAGTATCTGAAGAAAATCAAGAAAAGAAAGACTGATATTGCGATGAGGACGAGGATTTCCCGCGAATACACAATATTCGTATGTCCTAGGTGGGAGGAGGCGCGATTAAAAGCGGAAATCGAAGTCGGAGCAAAAATCAGCAAATAGAATGTAGCAGACATGATGGCCAGAGACGGGATATTATGGAAAAGCATTGCTGAGAACCATAATGGTTATAAAATGCAAAGAAGAATACCAGGCCAGAGCAGCGCAGTTGGAGGACTAGAAGAGGAGGACATAGAAGAAGAGGAGTGAAGATGAAGGAAGAGGAAGGAAGAACAGTGAAGAGGAAAAAAAGGACTGAAGAGGAAGGAAGAGAAATGAAGAGGAGTGAAGTGAAGACCACCGAAAGGCGGTCCCCGCTGCGCTGAGTTTGAGAGAGGAAAGGAGCTTAGGCGGTACAGAAATGAATCCGTCAGACCGCCGGGTTAGATATATCCGGTAATTTTTCTATATAAATCTCTATAAAAAAAGAGCTTAAGATCTAAAGCAAAACATTTAAGAAAATAGAAGAACTTTAGGTAAGAGAAGAGTCATTTTAGATAAGAGAAAGGATGCAACTACCAATGAAATTAATGGATATTGATGGATTTTTAGAATGAATGAAGAAGAAAGAAGGAAGTCGTCGAAGCAATGGAAAAAAGAAAAATGGAAGAAACTGTTACGGATTGAGAGGCATGGAGATGCGGCAAACAGCAATAGCAGCTGTATATAAATCGTCAGTATATATTTATATATTAAATGTTTTCCTGAACAGCTCACAATTCCACTTCATATTTGAACGTCCCCGTCCTTCAGTATTTACAGACTTTACAGTTTTTAATTCTTAAACATTCTATTTTTTTTCTAAAATGCCTAGATGTGAAACAATTCCCTTTAGTTTGCAATATAGTCAAAGTAGATAAAAAAAAAACTACTATCGAAGAAGTAACAATGTCCAAGTTTTATCAATCATGCACTTGCACTAAGTGGTGAACAAACAAGTGAATAAATAAATGAGTATGTACATGTAGTAGGGTTAGTCATGAAGGAAATGCTGATTGGTGTCGAAATGAAATCAGGTGGTCAAACTAACTATGTACGGAAAATGCTCACCAAATCAACTATGGACTAGTCTAGTCTAGTTAATGTAAAACTACGGTGTACTAGTTACTAAATATCTGCTGTGTGATTATCTCCAGTTACCTGGCTTACACTTCTATAGCTACTGGCACTGCCACTGCGCGCCTGCGAACAAACACAAAGAGTTCACGAACACAATAGAAAACAGATAAGTACGAATGTGTAAGTAATACGAATGTTAAAAGTAAATAGGTGAGTTGTTGCTCTTACGTGTGAGTGTCAGATCTGAAAGAGTTCATGCACACAGTATTTCTTTTCTTTCATTTTAAATAATTCAAAGGCAGATTGTTGTCTGCAGTTAAAAACAATTTGCCTTTTCTTACAAATTGATGCAAAGTAACAATAAAATGAAAAGGAAATAAAAACAAGTGAATTAAACTCGATTAAAGAGTATAAAACTGTATTCAATCTCAATTAAAAAAAAAACAATGTATTTAGAACGCACTTCTACAGATTGCAGGTATTTACAGTTAAAACATAAAATGGAAGCCGCGACTTATAACAAAGTACCTACTTAATGTAGAAACAAAACGAGTCATAAACTCGAATTTTATTTTCAATCGCCACTAAATATATTCCATAAATTTAACAGCTCGAATTTTATATCCTTTTCAACCAAGCGTCTTGTTTATTATGCCTAATTCCACCCCCGCATTTCAATCAAGCAAATGTACCCGATTATGCAATCCAATTTTCTTCGGAGAAACCATTAAAAGTCTGCAATTTACAATGTAAAACATCTCGCAGCAATCAGGCAAGTGGGACGGCCAATAAAAATTAAAACGTCGAAGCGACGAGCAACGCATAAAAGTGGATACAACAACAAATTAAGGGTGGCCCATTTCGATTATAACATCCCCGCAACAAAGACTTACGCGAGCGCAAAATTAAATAACTGGGGGAATTGTAGCCAGAAATTCCGCACGTATATACATACTTGAGACCTGGGGTACCCTGAGAATATCTCAATAGTCCCTCAGAGAGAGGCGAAATTGGTATGAGATGAGGTAAGCCACGCTCAGTTAATTAGCGTGGAAACGTAACAGCTTTCTTCAAATCAAGTTTTTAACCTGAGGGAAATTTGAAAGCCAGCGAAAGAATTGCGGATGATAATTATTTCTTGAAATCAACGGTTAGTGTTATGTCTGGAATTACTTTATTATTACTACGAGATATATGCAATGATGACTTCATAAAAGCGATATAAAAATCCTCATTATTTTTTCCTAATTATTCCTAGTTTCATCTTCATGAAAATCACTTTGGGGAATTCTTTGGTCTTGTTATGAACACTTTTTTTGTTTGACTAATTTTGGCTTTCGCCATTCAAAAAGCTCTAAAACCGAAACTAGTCGAGACCACGAAAAAGAAATTGCTCGTCAGGATGAAGAAGTCAAAAAGAATACCAAAGTAATTGCTTCTAGTTACAAGATAAAATTCTTTGAAAATGAAACATTTCCTTAACTGCCTCTGATTCCTTTTCTATCTCCACGTGACACCCTATATTTTTATTTGATTTTTTTACTTGATTACAATATATTTACTTTTAATAAATTTTTTTTTAATCTATCTGTGTATTTAACGAGAACTCATATCTCCGACGCCTAGCCCATGAAATGCAGAAAGGCGGCTCCCAAAACGGAAATTACGAATCGATCCTGTCTAAGGAGCGAGCGTTGCTGCAACCAAAAACTTCCTTCGTCTTTGGCTTAAACTTTCAAATTTATTGCTTGTTTTCGATGCGCTTAACGTCGAAGGAAACTATGAGCTTTACAAAGGATAAATAAATTCGACTTTAATAGAGTTTCCGGGAACTCAGACAAAGGAGCTGAATCGGAAATGATTTTCATGAGAAATTAGGCGTGTGTAGGAGTGGTCCATCATAAAATTGAGACTGACAGTCGAGGGGTTCCGCCTGAATTTTTATTGTAATTTTTGCGTGCACGAACGTGCAATGATTGACATTGCCTTAAAAATGGGAATTATGACGTCGTTTCAGTTATGTTTTACTATTTTTGGCAGCCTAATACTCTTTATTTAATTTATGACTCTACTTAGTTTAGACAGGCTATTAGAACAGTATAAAATTATATTACAAAAAAGGACAATTAAAGATGATATTCTAAGGAATACTAAGAGCAGTAGGATCGGATATGAGGAACTAAAAGTGCATTATCTAAATGCAGAGGCACACATTCGGTACGGCCTGTAATTCAGTACAGATGAATTCATTTCAAAAGATAAGTTCTTAAAGTCTCCTCGTTCGAATTTTTAGAGTTGTGAAAGTACGCAGGAATTATAATCTTTACAATGATGACATCCAAAGTCATAAATCTCACCTCATATTGTTGTTCGTATTTAATGAATTTCAAAATAGGAAATATCAGGGCGTAGAAAAGCGTATCCTTTAGTCATCTGCTTTATTCTCATAAAAAAATCTAGTAACAATTTTTCTGTGTAAGGGACAGAAATCTGATCGCATCCAATAAATAACTCTCGACATCTTATCGTCGCTGGGTGATTTATTAAATCGCGAAAATCTGCGATATTATTTTTGGCCGCCGCTTCGTTTTTGCGGATCATCCCTTCCTCATCCTTTGGTTACATGTGTCAACACAATATTGAAACGTATTGGAAACACATTTCAGGGTGATGGAGTATTTGGAAGCGGACGTCGGCAGAATAAAAAGTTTTCAGCGGCGTCCGCGAGCACAGGACTCCGACGCTCGCTGAAAGGAACTCGCGCTTTTTCGTTCTGTTTCCGCCCGGCAAAAAACCGGCCAAGTTCTTAAAGTTCAGATGTTTGATTCCCCAACGAGTTGCTTTTTACCGATACCATAGCTAGAGTTTGTTGACATCAACTTGATTCCTTTCTTAAAACTACAAAAAAAATGGGTATGGTGTAAAGAAAGGACAGTCAAGATTAGGTTTTTCATGCCAGAATTATAATTAAATGGTTACTTAAATTTGCGCGTTTTCTTATTGCACATTCATTCTAATAATAAACCAAATAAACAGGTGGATTGCATGAAACAAAAAAATTACAATTTACTAGAGGATTGTAATTGTAGGATGTTTAGTATCTAACTATTCAAATTATTATGCGACAAACTCCATTAAAAACTTTCGACCCGATTTCGCCCAGCTTAGGTTAAGTTCGTTAATACCGGTGTTACTGCAACGATAAACACAACGATTATTGCGCTCTGGGTGTTATCGAAAACACATTACGGACCGGAATCCTGAAGACTCAACATCGGTGATTGTCTCGTTGTGAATTCGGCTTTCCTTGTACGTATCGATTATGATTTGCTATGGAAATGTATACGCAAACAAAGCGACACGGACAACGTGAAATGTAGGCAATCTAGTACTCCATGGATGCGGTTTAACTTGTGCAATTACTTCCGAGCGAGTAATTTTGAAGTTTGCGCGGAATAATTTAGTGAATTTGGGATGTGCGAGAGGTTTCCTGGGCGTTGTAAACTTTCCCATTACAGGGTGTAGTAGAGTTGTCATCAGAACATAATATTAAATCGCCTCAAAGTGAAATTAAAATACCAGAGAACTAATAAAAGTTAAAATAATTTAAAGATTACTTGATTATTTATTGACAAATCATTTCTAGTTTAATACCGTTCATACGTTAAACAATAAAGCTCCTCCAGTTTTAAATAAAAAAAATATCATTTCCTCTATTAGAATTGGCAAAATTGTTTTACTGAAATAAATCCGTGCCAATTAATTTAAATTCAAAGAATCAGTTTAGAATAATTTGCAACAAACTGTTAAGATAAGCTGCCTAAGATCTTATTTTACTTGTTAGAAACCATCTTTAATGGCGAAGACTCGGTCATATACTGCAAAATGTTTAACTGGGCGATTGTAACCAGCGATCAATATAAAAATGAATTAAGGTAGGCGTTGGAATTTACATGCATGTCTTGGATAACATCATATTAATAGTAATTGTCAATCAATTCTGACATAAATAACAAGCCGGAAATATTGTTTAACGTTACTCACACAGTTATTCAGAATTAAAAAGTGTCTTGATGCAGCAGGCAGTGGTCATTTTTGTGCATCTGCTTTAATTGTTTAAAAATAATACGGTTTTCTTGCTTTGTAGAAACGTCAAAGTGACTGAGCGAACGTTCGATGAACTAAATGCACACGAGCTGCATCACCAACTCTAATTCATTTTTCATTTGATCACTTTTATCTTAAACCTCTCGCAAACCAGTTAAAGTGTTTACATAGTTGCTCCTGTAGTGGTCTAGCCCTTAGGTTTGTACTTTACAAGCACAATTCCTTGAGAGTCCAAAAAAATTGTCGCCATTACTTTTCCAGCCGATTGCTAGACTTTTAATTTCACTGAGGCTGGTCCATCCTTTCACATGTCACTGCTTTGCCTTTTCGTTTTCAGGATCATAATAATGAACCCATGTTTCATCCCCAGTCATGATCCTGGTGATAACATCTGCCTGATTGTCCCCACAGAGCTCTAAAAATTGCTTATAATAATCAACGCGGTATCTTTTGCCAACTTTCCTCTCTTTTTTTTTCTTTTATGGACTTTCGCAAACGAGTTAAAATGTTTGCATAGTACGCTTCTGTAATGGTCTTGCCCTTAGGTTTGTAATCTACAAGCACAATTCCTTAAGAGTTCAAGAAAATTGTCGCCATTACTTTGCCAGCCGATTGCTAGAATTTGAATTTCATTGGGGGTGGTCCATCCTTTCACATGCCAATGCTTCGCCTCTTCTTTGGATTCAGGATCATAAAAATGAACTCATGTTTCATCCCCAGTTGCGATCCTCCCGATAACATCTGCCTGATTGTCCCCACAGAGCTTTAAAAATTGCTTATAATAATCAACGCGGTATCTTTTGTAACTTTTCTCGCCATTTTTTCTTTTATGGACTCAGCAAACGGGTTAAAATGCTTGCATAGTATGCTCCTGTAATGGTCTTGCACTTAGGTTTGTAATCTACTAACACAATTCCTTGAGTGTCCAAGAAAATTGTCGCCATTACTTTCCTGCCGATTGCTAGACTTTGAATTTCACTGGGGATGATCCACCCTTTCACATGTCACTGCTTCGCCTCTTCTTTTGATTCAGGATCATAAAAATGAACCCTAGTCGCGATCCCGCCGATAACATCTGTCTGATTGCTTATAATAATCAACGCGGTATCTTTTGTCAACTTTCCTCGCCTTTTTTCTTTCATGGATTCTCGCAAACGAGTTAAAATGTTTGCATAGTATGCTCCTGTAATAGTCTTGTCTTAGGTTTGTAATCTACAAGCATATTTCCTTGAGAGTCCAAGAAAATTGTCGCCATTACTTTTCCCACCGATTGCTAGACTTTGAATTGCAGTGGGCCTGGTCCATCCTTTCACATGCCACTGCTTCGCCTCTTCTTTTGGTTCAGGATCATAAAAATGAACCCATGTTTTATCCCCAGTCACGATCCTGCCGATAAATCTACCTGATTATCTCCACAGAGGTCTAAAAATTGCTTACAACAATCAACGCGGTATAGTTCTTGATGAGGTGTAAGGTTTCGGGGGACCCGTGGACATTCCAAGGTGTTCATGAAGGGTTTTGGAGGCAGCTGTTTCGGAAATGTTTAACATTTTTGCGATCTCCATCAGTTTTAGTCGACCATTTTCCATAGTGGCAAATTCAGCTTCCATGATCGTTTCATATGTCGTTACGACACTTGGTCTTCCAGGGCGTTCATTGTCTTCTAAGGATTGTCTGCGCCTTGCTCCAATAAGCCTGGTTACTTATAAATGACAGGTATCTATCTCCTTAAACATCTCTCATTTCGTTCAAAATGATATCTATAGTTGATTGAATAGGTCTCCGGTTGGAACCGCGTCACGACTGCTTCTACTGCCGACGTTTCGTTCTCCATTGCAGAAAAACTTCTTTAGGGCTGCTGCTGGTGGTGTGCTGCTGCTTCTCGTTAGTCGATGAGACTGAGTAAGTATGTTCGGTGTGAACAAGAATCATGGACAATGGCCGCAGAAGCCTTCAAGTTATACCATGATATCTAAATTTTTCAAAGAATTTGATGTATTTTCTTAATCTTTTAACTACAGTGAAACAACTATCATAAATATCGGTATGAAATTTGACGTTTCTATCCCGAAATAATTCACAATTAATAGTAAAAAATGAAATGCTTGTTTTTCTCCCGCCAACTTAGACATTCCACGAATTAAAAAAACTGCCTGTATATATAGTTTCAAACAATTGAACTCTTTACCAAGGAATTATGAAGGTAGGGCCGAGCTATTGCTGTCCTTCTAATGCTGAAAAATATTTTCAAAATTTAAAACTCTAACAACAGTCAGTCTTTATTATGGCTTCACATTTTAATACATTTTTAAGTGGTTCATCATTTCATCTCTTCAAGATGCATCCTAATCTTTATCAAAGAAAACCTTCGCATTAAATTATATAAAGAGATTTTTTTCTTCTTTCACCTCCCTAAGAAACAACAAAGTGCATTCGTTAGGGTGTTTCGAGAGCGGATTAGTTGGTCGATGAGGTTACTAACCTAACACATCTTTCACTAATTTCACCAATTTTCTTTGGCTTGGCTTTCCTTCCACGTTATTTTTGTGGGTGCAGTTCTTTCAGCATGTTTCTCTTTTGGTCTTCCCAACTTATGTTTTCCTTGTGTATTGAATTTTAGTGTTTGTTGTGTCACGTTGTTCTGTGGCTTTTTAAGTGCAGATATGCCCTACTCATTCACATTTTCGTCTTCTAATTGTAATTTCTACCCTCTGAAATCTCCCATAACCTGCAGTTGGTTATTCTTTCAAACCAAAATATTTGATGAATCTTTTTCAGACATTTGTTGAAGATTACTTTGCGTTTCTGCTTCATTTGTTTCTCGACATTTATTTGTACGGAATAGGCGGAGTTTTGTTTTTACCGTAATATTTTTTGAGTTCCACAATCTAGCTGATGATTATGCTAAGATTATTCTTCTTGAAATATCTTTCTGTTCATGTCTATAAAACTTCCTAAATAGCAAAATTGTTCGTCTCTTTCGATATATTCTTATATAGGGTGAATGACAATTGTTTAGTCCGCCAAAGAAATACCACGATAAGAAGCGATATCAGAAAAATCAGAAAAATGTTTGAAAAAATTCTAAGTAGGTAGTTTTCGAGAAAAAAATAATCAAAAATAAGCCCCAAAACGGCTGGTGGAGCAAATGAACGCAATAAATCCCTCATGAAAGTGTTTCATAATTTTATGATAAGTACGGCAACGTGGCATCGTAAACTTGACCTTTCAGCGAAATTCCACGTCAATTCCATTTTTAGGGCAACGCCCGACGCCGTGAAATAGGAACTGTAAAATATTTATTTGGCAAATGCACGCAAATCATCTGAAATATACCATACAAAGGATAACAGCAGGCCCCACTTTGAACAGCTGCTTTGTCAGATAATTCACTAAAACGAAAAACAATTCATATCTCCCTTTTAAAATTCCTAGTATTTTTTTTTTAATTTTATTTCAACGTGTATTGTAAATAACATTTATTTCCACAAGCAACATGTTCATCATAAATATTTGACACATTGTAATTGGTAAAGACATTTGTAATCTGTTGTTAATTATTCTAATTTCGTTTTGTGTGTGACGAACTATCAACATAAATGTATTATGCATAATAAATCAAATTCAAGATGCGTTTGCAACTCCCTATTCTGTGTTTTTAGCGCATTTATCCGCATATTTCGTCAGTTGGTTACAGCTGCTTACAGACTTGAGTAAGAACGCAAATTTCTACGTCGCGCACTCGTAAATTTCCGCATGAGAAACTGTTCACCGTTGATGTACACTGACCGGCAAGAAAACCGGCCACCATAAAATATTTTAATCTAAAGTCATATTTCAAGTCAACATGGAAAGTTAACTTGATTAATTTCATAATTCGTACTTTAAGATGTTTGATTTATTCCCATCTTTATTTTTAAGGGATAAAATCCGTTATTAACGAGATTAAGAAATTCTTGTTGTTTATGCATCAGCAGTTTTATGATTTATTTGTCCAAAATCAAGGAGGCCTCTTTGCATTGTTTTTATAATGGAGTGTGACAGTTAAGAAGCTACGCAGTTAAAAAAATGCCGTTAACTGTTGAGATTGTTGCTCGTATTGTTGCTTTAATAGAAGATGGTCGTAGCCAACGTTGCGTGACTCGCGCATTGGGAATACCCCGTACCACCGTTCAGGATGCCTGAAACCGGTATTTGGAGACTGGCAACTGCACTAGGAGAGCAGGATCCGGAAGAAGAAGAGCAACAACTGCAATTGATAACCATTTTGTTATGCTTAACGAATTAAGGGATCGGAGATCAACGGCTCTTCAACTTCAAGATCGCTTCCAAACAGCTCGTGCAGTTGAAGTAAGTGAGAGGACAATAAGGAGAAGGCTTGTCGAATGAGGCCTAAAGTCACGGAGACCTGCAACAGTCCCAGAATACCAAGACATCGTCGAGCACGGTTGGAATTTGCACCACGACTTCATTCAAACTGGACTCCTCACCAATGGAGTAAAGTTTCCTTCACTGATGAATCGCGCTTTTGTCTACACTCGCCTGACGGTCGCGAAAGGGTGTGGAGAAGACCAAATGAAAAGTACACAAAGTGCCCCATTTCGAAATGGTGGCTCTGTTATGGTGTGAGCAGATATTTCGTCTGAGGCACATACTGAACTTCTTTTTGTGGAAAATGGGGCTTTAAATGCCCATCGATATTTGGAAGGCATTCTGCATGAAGCTGTCGTGCTCTACTCTCACTTTATTGGAGATGGATCCACTCTAATGCACGACAATGCTAGACCACACGTGGCACGAGTAGTGACTGACTTCTTAGACGAGGTCAGAGTTCAAAGACTTAACTGGTCAGCAAGCAGCCCTGATCTCAATTTCATTGAGCACTTATGGGATCTACTTCAAAGAGGCATTCGTTGTCGCCCGGCTTTGCCAAAAACACTGCAAGATTTAAGAGCAGTGCTTTACGAAGAATTTGAGGCAATACCTCAAAATTCATTGACACATTTGATTGATTCGATGTCTCGATGTTTAAATGATGTCATTCGAGCAAGAGATACGCGTTTTAACCGTCACCAGTAACGTAACTGAAGACATTTCTTTTCAGTTTTCGAACTGCCGTTTTTGTTATTTTTTTCATATTAAACTTAATTTTGTTTAATCTCGTCTTTTTCTTGAGTAATTTTTATGTTTTTTTTGTCAATAATGAATGGTCCTTCGATATAAAGTACATCTCAAATTAAATAAACCAGTATGCCAATGGTTTTGTTACATATTTTAGGGTGGTCAGTCAGTGTAGTTATTCGAAGTCGCCAGTAAACAAACATAGATATAACATATTACGTCCACATTGAGCAGCATTAAATGGACAGCAACCTTTTTGGAATTAAATAAAACAACTGAAACGGTAAATCTAGAACTCTCTCTTCAATAAAGCCATCAATATTTGTCAGCTTTAAACTTATCAACTTTGAGGAAAATTTCTTTGAGTTTGCGTATTTTAAAATAGTAGATGATCTCGTTACAGAACTACGTAACCTAAAGTTCCAAAAGTTTCATTTTTTCTTCTTCGTTGCCTTAATAATGAGAGAAATTATTTCAAATCCAGGAAGAATTGAAATATTAACTTCGGAATGACAGAAAATCTAAACAAGCGTTATAAAATATAAAATTGGTCCTTCCCCTCGTGTAGGGCCAAAAAATACATTATGTGCGCATGCATATTTATTTGATTTGCAAACTTTAACTTTGAAATTAGTTTCAGGAAGTTTCTCTTTCCGGAATTAAACTTCGATGAACTTTGATATTGATTCACAAGAAAAGTGGGTTTTTACTCTTTCCTTTTTGGATTTTCTAGTCCAGCTGCTCAAACCGTCAAGTCGGAATAAAGCCCGATTTTAAGCACGATTGGGTTCGCATATTTTAAGATTAGGCATGACCTAGTTGCACAACATTCTATGCATACATGGCGTACGAATTCATTTCGTTAAGTGCATCAAAGAAGAACAAATCGCAATACTTTAAATGACATTCTTTTCACTAGATCACTGTATGAAATTCGTATAAATATTATCGTCATCTACTTTTGGATAGTAAAGGAAATGAAATGCGATTAAGCGAAATTACCCAATAAATAAATAACTCAACTGTAAGCCGAATTATGAGTCGTCTCCCCCGCTTTAATTATTCACAACAAGTCGGTATAATTTCTCAAGATTAAAAGCACATGGAAGGAATATACGTCCAATTCAAAGTTTACCTTGCTCCTGTTCCTCGGCGTGAAATCCTCCTTTGACGTCTTCCTCTTTTTATCCTTGAGGATCATCCGGGCGGCCGCGAAAGCCATGCTTAACGGGATAATAAATTTATAACCGCACTTCTTTTAATTCATTAATTGACTCTCTACATTGCTATCGATACTTGTAATTATTAATTAATTTTATTGCTTCCGTTTATTGCATTCAGGTAAACGTTTCAGCCGATGATAAAGACGTTTTAAGTCGGGTGAAATTTCTTGTGTTTTCTCAGCTCATCGAATTTCATGTTTCGTTTGGATTTTCCTGAATTTATTTAAAGCTTACGTTGCTGATGTTTGCTTAATAAATTGACATTGATTATTGTAACTAAAATAATCAGATTTGTGCGATTACAGCAAAATAAAGTCTGCTTTTGTAAGGCGATGACTTTGTTTTCTCCACACAATATGAGCGTGTAATAAAAATGCAAAGCAAAGATGCAATTTTACGTGAAAGACTTTATACATCGCGCTCACAAATCTCATACGTGCCAGACAAAGCTCGTTTTTTCGGGGCAGCTAATCGCGGGTTATCGCACGTTTAAATTCAAGAGCTTTTGCGGATTCTCTTTAGAAACGGCCGTATTTATACGCCTTGATCTTGCGTTTAAAAAGAGCCCCGATAAGCACCGGCTGAATAGCATCGTCATCATCATGACTGGCATTGTGTTCGTAGACGAAAAATAGCAACGGCAAAACGCCGCTTTTTCCTCCTGTGGAGCCACGTCGATGTTGCACAGGCGAAAAACATTCATCAAGGAAAGAGACGCTTGAAAAGTTTTATGATTTATTATTATGTTGGCACTTAGTTAAACTATGTTAAAGTGGAAGTTGCAAAGACGGGCGTCGAGTAGTTTAAAAGTTAGTTGGGGGAGTTTATTTCAGGACGAGGATTTTTGCATTTTTTTTTTTGCTTTAGCAGAGAAAAGTTACGTTGTTCTTTTTTCCATCATTTGAATGATGGGGGAAATTTGTGTAAATCAAATTCGTTTTTTACTGAAGTTCAGAACAATAAAAATGTTTTCAACATCAGTAGATATGTGATTTATTATTATTATTTCAACACCTTTAGCTTCGGGAAATTTCTTTACCTAATTCGTGTCTCTAAATAACGCTCGTCCTTGTTTTGCAAGGATTTTAAAATTTACTAGAGTGGTAACTTTTAAGTAATTAATTTAAAAGTATGATATGACCTAATTTCGTATTTTCGTTTGTTTGTCATCGCTTGCATAGAAGCCATTAAAATAAAAGCAATATTTCAGAAGTCACTGACTAATACTGAACTGGAAAAACTTTTAAGTGGAAACAACAATAACCAGCTCCCCTGTTTCCGGCAAGAAAAAACATAATCGTCAAAGTTTGTGGGCCAAGGCCGGAATGCCTCTAATGGAACCGCAATAAACGTCAATTTGCGCTCCACTTTATTAAAGTCACATAATGCATTGCGAAACACCACCACCATCATCCCCGTTGCACGGAAACTTGCACGAAAGTTTGTGCTGAAGTCGGTTTTTCGCCGCACTCTCGATAATCGGGATTTGCTGCAAGGCGGCCGACCATAAATTACGTCTAATCAGTTAATTTATCAGAGGTGGGGTTGAACTGAGTGTATTATGTATGAGAGGGCAAAAGGCGAGAGACCTGGCCACCTCGTTTTGGCCGCCACCACCACTATTATCGAAACACACGAATATTGTTAACACGAGAAACTAGATTTACTGCTATAGGAAGCGAACACGAAAGTTTCACAAATTATTCTTAGGGGTGAGGGTGCGATAGTATATTTAGTAATAATAATATTAATAATAATTTTTGATTCGTCATTTTCACGGCAAAATTTGCCTTTGATTATTTTAATTATAGACCGTGCCTTCAAGTGAATTTCTGATTAAAATAAACTATGATTTTTGTTTCAGAGTTGACGATATGCAATTCAAGAGTGAGAGGACAGTTGTTAAGAACTATCAGTGCTATATTATCTGATCACAACATCATATAATAAAATGTGTATAGTTAATGCAAAGTTCAGAAAAACGCTTCACTTCAAAACAACGTTAAAGCTTAAAGCAGATGCTGAAAATGTTGTCCGTCAGCTTGAATGCACAAACGTATCCTACGCGTCATGTTTTTAAAGGCGGTTGCCAAGTCTTGTCTGAAATGAAGGAATTGCCCCTCAATATTTCTGCTACTGTTAATTTCATTAATAATAATAATAATAAAATAATTAGTATTACCGCAATCACTCGTCTAAAAGCTGAACCAATCAGCTCACATAAAAACGTTTTGTTTTCATTGGAACAACTGAGTAGGAGGAAACTGTTTATATGTCAAGCTAAGCCAAATATGTCAACTTGTTAATAATAAATTATAAGTAATTGAAGGAAACGTGCTTCAAGATGAAACTTTTTAGCTCAAATATTTTATGTAATTTATAATTAGTTTTCTCTACTCCAACTAAGGGATGAACACTCATTACTGATGATGATTACGTTCTCACTTCTGCTCACTTCACTTCAGGCATAAGGAATTTAAATGAGAAAGCGGAAGTGAAGTGAGATTATTTTAATATCGGTGTAAAAGGAACGCGGACAAACTGAGCAAAAATGTATTCGCTTTTCAAAAGGAGGCATTGTTAGGGAGGTTACTTTTATAGCACCAATCATCAGTTAACTTTAACACCAACGATTGTGGTGCACTCTTTTGCAAATTGAAATTGAATTATAATTGAAATACTTTAGCAGGAGATATATCGATTTCAAATAGTTTCATTTTAGTGTTCATAGCACAAAAATACAGAGTGATTTTTTAAATTTTTTATCAACTCTTACCATGAAATTAGGACGGCATGTCTTAGTTTTACCCTAAAACAGCACAAGGACTGCAATGAGGTATTTTTCACTTAAGCTAAGACATGCCGTCCAGACTTCATGGTGTTGTGAAATCAAAACCCAGAGACTAATCTAATTATTTTTTTAATAACAATCGGTATGTCTACAGGCGTAAGTGTATCGAACTAACCTGAACTAGATCTACATAAATCTGACTTAGAGTCAATCTTTAAACTGAAAATCTAAAAAGAGGAGGATTGGTAAATAGCACCCTGTATTTATTCTTCCGCGAAGCAGCAATACAGTGAATGCCACCCTGCATTCATCCTTCCGCGAAATAATAAAACAGCGGAAAAAAGAAAGTGCGTTTGGCAGAATTACGGGATGTTATCATAGGCTATGCTTATTACCAATAAACGAATGAAATAATGCAACCCGAAGTCTCCAAAAAAGGTACGACAGAGCGATATTTAAGAAAGCAAATTGTGTGAATAATAAACACGTAGTTGCGTGGTCTGTAAGAATTTGGGCTATTTTGCGTCGTATTTCTATCTCTGTAAAGAATAATAAACGAAAGATATCCACATTGGGACCTATCTTAACATTACACCAAAGCATGCAATGCAACGTTAAAACTAACACTAGCATTGGCACTTTGTGTGGACCTGAGTTTTTATCTTTAATTGCATTTAATTAGGACAGTTCTATAACAATGGCAAGACTTGATAAGAAATTAAAAAAATCACTTTGTATGTATCATGCGTTCAACTGAATTTCAGATTAGAGGCTAAGAAAAAAATTCACGTCGTAACTTACATCACACGTTTGCAAATATCAAAAAAAAATGTATTTTGAATGTTTATTTCAAAGTGGTCTTTGCGACACTACTTTTATTGTGGGGTCATTTTTCCGAAATGGAGTAAAAGTAAATAGTGAGTGGACCAATAGCATCCACAATGTTTGGAAGAAGCTCAAGAAGAGTTTCCAGGACTTTTTCCTTTTATCCTTACGTAAAAAAATATATTTTAAAACCGCCGTTGATAACTTAATATATCTACTAATGGAAAGGATCACTGAAAAATGTGTTGAAATTATTAACTCACCTAAGAATTTCAAAACGTTTTCGAAGGAGTTTAAAAAAGGGTTAGAAAATGCCTGGAGGCAGAAGATGGACATTCCCAGCACCTTTTATAAATTTATTGTTCGTTTTTATTGCCAGTTTTTTTATTTGTTCTCTATTAAAGCTTTTCAGCCCGAAATTGTTTCGATAATTTCACAAGTCTTTGTCTTGTTTCATTAAATTTCGGGTTAAATTAGCACCACCTGACTTTACACAAACTAGTGATTGCGACACACATTTTTCTGCTTTTATGATAAAGTAACCGACACCCTCTCTCAATTCATAGCATATTCTAATCTGAAAATCATTTGATCGCATGATACATAAGGAGTATAACAAAAAAGAAACAACGACTGAGGCGTCCTCTATTGGTTAATGAAGAAGTTACTTCTTTTAGAACATATTCCAGCGCTCTCTAAGTCGGTTTGGTTTGCAGTGGAAGTATCAAGCTACTCTTCTGCTAACGAGGCCCCAAATAGGACCGAAACAGCTATCCAGAGGATACTCGAGATATCCATTACAATAAAAATATTTAACATTTACGTAACACTTCTAGTGACTTGTTAAACACGCTGTAGTGCCATCTACTCACAAAGATTGAAACTAATTTTACGCGTTCCGTTAGTCAAAGACATTTTTCTTGCTTAATGCTTCTACCTGTTAGATTTCATGAAACAGAGCTGTCGTATCTGCTAGTAACCGCGTAAACTTAACAAATGGCGTTCCGAATATAATTTTTTGGGTAAGTGGCGCCAGCACAGAAACACTTCAAGTAATAAATTGCACAGGCCGGATATGACACTCTGTCTCGTGAAATCTGCTACCTACAGTCGTATTTAATCTATTTCAATATTCTCTCTAATCATGTTTTTTAAACAATGTTTGAATTAATTATAAAAATCATTTTTTTACATTTAATACGCAACATTTAAAGTAGCAATGAAGCGCCCTCTATTGGTCGAAATCGAAACCAATTTGCTTAAATCTACTTCAATAGTATTCGCTCCTAAAATACTACTTTTTGTTTAAAATGTTCATAACATATAAAATACTATTGTTTTTTTTTTTTTCAAAAATGTTAAAGCGTCCTCTATTCGCATATGTTGAAATTGGTCTCTTATTTACCACCATTCTTAATATCCAAAAAAAAAAAATGAACGTGAAATCTGTTACGTTGATATTTTTTCAAACAATTATAAAACCCCCTGAGCGGTTTTGGTTTCCAAAGCATTGAAGCGCCCTCTATGAATCGGTGCCGCAGCGTTTCTTTTTTGTTAATCTGCTTCAGTGAATTGCTATTTTTAAAGTGTACCCAATATTTAAAATAGTACATGCTGTTTTTTAAAAGTGTTGAAGCGCCCTCTTTTCTATGAATGTTTAAACTAGTCTTCTGTATTTAGCATTTTTTATTAGAAAAACATGATTTGAAACCAACAGGTGGCGCTTCTGAAAGACGGTAACATTAAAAATAGTTAGGGCTTTTCAGAGGTGTTCTCTTTCTTCATTCAAAGCGGGAAAACAAAATGAAAAGTTGATCGGTGGTCCCTTTGATTTGTAACGATTTCCTTTCACCAAAATTTGGTAAAATGAATTAAAAGCATCTTCAAAAGAAAAAATTGAGGATGTCTTTGAAATTATGATAAAAATAAAATTTGCTAAAGATTGTACCTTTCTTGTAATCGGAAAGTTATCTCTTAAGTTATTGTTATTGTTTGGAATCCGGCAGATGAAACGAATTTCGTTTTCCTGCTTCATAAGAAAAAATTGCAAGAACTAGACCTTTGTGTTCAAAACAAAAACAACTAAACTAAATGAAAGACAACAATTGTCATACATATTGCTACGTTATTGAGTAACGTATGTATTTGTTTATAAACATGAGATTTCTTTAGGTTCAGGGCGTAACCTTTTTTTTTTGTTTCAAATAAAATCAATGTAAATGTCTGGACATTTTTGAGTCCTTTGCAAGTTCGTAGATAATTACTTATGTTTATAAATAAATAAAACATAACGCTGCTCAAATTAAAATTCTTTATTAACAATAGTGACTATTTCTTTGTTCAAATGAATTTAATATAAATTAGATTCCTGTAAGTGGCCATTTGTTTACACGCTGGTCACTAAACATTTTAAAACAATTGATGGCAAGTTCTAAGCTGTTTATTTACAATCAAATTAATAATTTTTTCAATTTTTTTTACGATTTTGCATACACCAAAAAAATGTTTACGAATAACCACTAGCGTAATTTAATTTATTCTCGAGCTTTGGACATTAATTAATTAATGTCGTTTAAATATATTCGAACGCGTATATTTTCTTAGGCTCCATCCAATTTAAAGTTGCTTATAAAACTTTAAAAAAACTTGAAACGTGTTATACCAAGTGCTTTTAAATTTTTTTTTTATCAACTCTTGCCCTGGAATTTGGCCGGCATGTCTTAGCTTTATAGTAAAACAGCATCAAGATGTGCAATGACGTACTTTTCATTTAAGCTAAGACATGCCGTCCAGATTTTATGGCAAAAGTTGATAAAAAAATTAAAAAATCATTTGGTATAATAAAGATGAAATGAAAAAACAATTTTTTGTGACAATGCGAATTTAAATCTAATGTAAAAAATTACTTTTTACTTGTTTTTAAATCAGCCAAAATAGGCTTGTTCCTGGCCTAAGAAATTTGGGTTCGGAGGTGCCTTCAAAGAACTGCAAAACCTCCACGGTGTGCACAACGGATCTGCTTTAAGACTGGTGTGTATGTGTCACTCTGGTGATGATTGCATCTTTGAATCGTTCCCTTCATGTTTGGTTTTCTTAACAAAAATTTGTATTTCAGTAATAATAGTATACCGGGTGATATAAAAAACTACAATGCGTGCATAGGCGTTTAGAAGAAGATGGCTGTTTCAAAAAATAATAAATAGAGAAGAGCAATTATGGAATTGAATTATGGAGTCTGTTGATAGATTCCGTAATAATTCAGGCATACATCAAAGATGTCGTTAATCATTAACACGAAGATTGGAAAAGTGTATCCAAGAACGAAGCCATCAATTTGAACACTTTCTTTAGAACGAAGTACCATTGTTTGTCTTTGTTATATTATGTTATTGTTTTTAAAGCTCGTGTCGACCAAGTAGCGATTTTTTTGTTATGAGATATTGAAGAGAAATAATTTTTCTAAAAAAAATTTCAAACTTTAACATCCTCTATCTTGAAAACAAAAGGCAATCGGACTTTAGTGTATAAGACCTTTTTTTATTATTTTATGGTCTTCTGTCGCGTGGTACCATGCATTGTAGTCTTTTCAATGTCACCCTTATGTGTTGGAGTACCTTGGGAACATAATTTTCCTTTAATGTGGAAAATTTAATTGATATATGACAAATCGCGAACTAAATTACTATTAATACATCGAAATCATAAGTATAAAAAATATTTTACAAGAAGATTCAATCTTCAAAACTAATATAACATATAGATCACGACATCCTGCATTAATACTAATACTGCATTAGGTTTGACAAATTGGAGCCAGTTTGCTGTTTAATAAGTCATTTCATACATTTGTCAATCCTAATGCAGGATTAGGTCAAAAAGCGATCGCAGGATGTCGCGATCTAAACTTTTCGTTTACGAATAAGTAGGACAGGTCGGTTTGGTTTGCAGTGGAATTCTCGAGCTACGTTTCTGCTGACGAGGCCCCAAATAGGGCCGAAGCAGCTGTACAAAGGCAAAAGAACAAAAACAATACATGGTTAAAACAGAAAATATTTTAAAAACAACATATCGTTGAATTACAAGATTTGTTGGCATTAATTTTTTTAAGAAATAAACGAAATTTCCAAAAGCGGAAAATAGAAACAAAAGTCGATCGACCTCATTTAGAACTTTTACCAAAATCCCTGTTTTTTTCTTCATCAAAAGACAGAAAGTAAAAACACAAAGACGAGCGATCACTTTCGAAAACAAAAGGAAGGAATCTTACGTTTTTCTTTTTATTGACGAAAAATAAAAAAGAAACAAAGGTGAAGAAATGATTAGAGAGGAAAATTAAAAAACTAGGAAGAATTTTGCTGGTATATTATTTTTGCTTTTTAGAAACAAACAAACAAAAGTCAATCGCCTTTACGTATTATCTTTCTTCATTTTGAACAGGAAAATGAAAACAAAAGACGATCGATCACCTTGAATTTAAACTTTTCTGTCTGCGTCAAAAACAAAATGAAAGGAACTAAAGACGATGATTGTTCCTTCGCTAAGGCCAGAAAAAAAAATAATAAGAAATGAAAACGAAACACGGTTAAAACCGGAAATAAATTTTTTATAACGCTGAATTACGATTAGTTTCGTTTGCATTAATTTTTTCTTTATAAAAAGGTGAAAGTCTGCGTATTCTCTTTCTTCATTAGCGAAGTGTGAAAATTAAAACAAAAGACGATCGATCTCATTTTGAATTTTGACGATTTTCTTTTTCCAGTATAAGAATTTTCAGTCGAATTTGGTCTTTTTTTACACAAAAGAGAACAGTAAAAAGAAAACAACAGACCTTCGAATTAAGTTAAACTTAGTTTTGTTGGTTTGAGTTGGGCTGGGCATTATTTTAGAAAAAATCAATTTTTATCGATTTATTCATTACTTATCTCATCATTTGGATGACTTACTCATTTATTTTTTTTATCATTTCTGTAATTTATCTGTTGTATCATTTTCATCGTTTATTTTTTGTTTATTTGTTTGTCTCTTCACCTATGTAACTTTTTTTACGCTCGTTTTATTTTTTTTGCCTTGCATGTGTTCCTTATTTTTTACGTATTCACTATCTCACCTCTCCCTGTTAGAACTTCTTCCTCATCATTAGTGGATGTTGTACTTTGCTTTTTTACTTTCCCCGTTTGAAAGCTTTTATAAGGTTCCTTTCAGATGTTTGTTCCTCTCTTTGTTGGTCTTCTCGTCAATAATAATAATCTTTATTTCAGTATCATTAGTGATGTAGAATAGTAAAAGAAAAACACACCGAGATAGCACAAACAAATTCAAAGATTTAGATTGAAGTAAACTAATTGTAATATCTTAATATTATAGTAATATCACTGTAACGTACAACATTAAAAATTCACATAGTAAATATCACCTTGTTACATTACACATCGAACATTTAAATGCAAATTTGAACAAAATTAATTCAAGTTCTATGTAGCGAAGAATTCATTCATAGAGTAAAAAGCATTTAGCAAAATAATTTTATTTACAAATTTAATTTCAGTTTAAATTGAGCGTCAAAACTGAGCACCTTAAAAACCCTTGCAGCTTGTTTACTTTAATTTTATTCCTGCTATTTTAACGTCCAGCGCTGTCTGCACGAACTTAATAACCAACTTAACAAAGCGTTTTTGCCAAAACTACTCCTAACTTACTCACGTCCTTCGCTCTCGTCCAAGCCATTTAATCTAGTTGCTTTTAGTTCTACTGCAATTTAGCGTTCGTTGTACTTTATTGACGAAAACGTGTCGCGTTTTTAAGTTCTCTTTAAATGAGTCTCGCTTAGGATGAAAATTGGAGTGCACGCTTGTGTTGAACTTCAAATGTTGCTTTTTTTACGTAGACAAACGTAGAAGGTGTTAGATCTTTGTACATTTACAATTGTTCCCTTGCTTGGAATATTCGAGTTGTAATTATAAACATGCCATGCCTATCTGGGTGTAACATAATTATAAGTACAGAAACCAAATCAACGCTCTTAGGGGTTGTGAATTGGTTTTAGTATAATAGAAAATCGTTTGGTAGCCCAAAAAGAAGCAACATTTCGATCGCACCCTCTTCACAGGAATTAATTCCGCAGTAAATTCCGCTCATCCAAGTGTTCATTATGCCGTAAAGTGCGGAGCATCTCTTGACACATATCCCAGTTATGTTCCAAGTAATTGCTACCGAGCATGCCCTCGAGAATAATAAAAGATTTAGGAAAGCGGAAGTGCGCCTGCAAAAATTAAGGGTGCTCGGGCATTAATTAGCGAGGAATAATTGGATAAATGCGTCGGCGTGTTCCGTTCTTGAATCTAAACTTTAATTATCCGACGCTGCTCGAGTTTTTTACAACGATACTTAAAAGTTTGGATGTTTTGTTTTAATGCAAATGAGTTTACTTACGAGCAATTAAGTTTACGAGACCGTCAAAATCTGATGCAGCAAATTTGTTTTAGATCTTCAATTAGAGTATTAATAAATTATTCATGACAGTTTGCAATTAGAGGGAATATGCAGGGTGTCTCCATCACCTACCCTCAAACTTGATCTAATGAAAGTCGCCATTTTTTAAATTCAGTCTCTTACGACAGGCTGAAATAATAAATAATTTTTTTTTAATCTTAATTCAAAAAAAGAGCAAGTTTAAAAATACACATAAACATAACTTTCTTAGATGCAATTATTTTTTTTTATAAAAAAATTAACACCGGCGTAGATCTAATCGGGCCCCAACGAAAGTGAAACGTTACTAGGCATTTATGTAATTTACATACCCGCGCACGATATTTTATAAATAATATTAAAGTACGCTGCTATATTTAGCGGCATTTTCTTGGACGTGCGCTTGGTTTTTTCTTTTTAATCTTGATGAAGCACGCTAATTTTCTGACGCATAATAAAATCGTTTTCTCGACCTCTTGCGAACTGCGCACAGCCCTTATCGCATAAATTAACATCGAAAATGCTAATGACATGAGTAAGTCTGCCTTTTAACCTCGAGCTTTTAGACAATTAATTTTCTTTTGCGCATTTGTCAATTATACGATGTTATAGTAAATATTCCGGAAGCAATTCGAATTTACAGCTAAGAAAGACACTGTTGAAAATCAAACAATGAATTGAGATACGTCAAGAAAGAGGAAGTATTTATTACGACAGTAGTATTAGTAAAACCTGTTGGACTAAGAAAATCGCACTGCAATGAAGTTTTTACAACATTTCATTCATTTTCTTTATCTGCAGTTGATCGCTCCTGTTTTTCTTTACTCTATGATCTTCCTGCTTGTATTGTTAAGTTGACTTTAGTAACTTTTTATGACAGTTCGTAGCACTGCCCTTTTCTGTCGTGCTTTACGCCAAATTTTAAGAGATGGTCGCTGGCCATTTTCGACTTTTGCGACGCTTGTCATCCATCTTGGCCCAGACTCCGATCATATCTCGTTGGCGCTACGTCAGACTTTGTGCTCTTTGTGTTTATTACCATGTTCAGTTAAGACCTCTTGAGAAATTATGATTTTTTGAGGTCGTCAGTGAGAAATTTCTGAAATATTTAGTTTCCATGTTTGTTGGCGGATAATTACATATCGCTCGAGGCCCAAAACGTTAGGTTTCTTTCGGGTGCTCATTGCTCAGTCAGTCATTCGAACTCGTTCCGTTCGTTATCGAATTTCTCTTATTTATATGTTTTTTTTCCTTAGCACGTTGTGTTGGGCCAGTGATTTGAGTTAAGATTACCCAACTTGATGAAGCTTTTGGGACCAAAATTGTTCCTCCGAATGAGCTTTGTTGCTGATGCCATCGTGTCTGGAGATCTGACAACCTTGACGCCATGTCCACTGAAAAAGGACCTTTGTTTGTAGCTGCCGAACCTCATAGGGCACTTTCCGAAGGTTATACCCCTTTCAGTAGATGAACACCCCTGTCGAATTTTAGTAAAAGATTTTCGTTATTCAAAACCTTGTTGGTCGGGTGCAGTTATTTCGAAGAGTTGGGGAAAGCAAGTATATGAAGTGACGATACCAGATTCCGATTGCAAATGGAAAAGACACTTCGATCAAATTAGAGTTAAACATTCACCAGAAATTATTTCCACAGATCAGAGTTTGGTAAATGTTTCTGATGTTAAAATGATGGCCCATCAGGAAACACAAATATTAATAATTCGATTAACGAACCTCTTTCAAATTCAGATGTACCATCGATATCCTGTGCTAGCCTTATTAGACCACAACGTTTGCGTACGAAACCCTGTAGATTACCATAGAGTTGATTTAAGTATTAAGTCTTATTAGTTTTGTGCAGAATTAATTTTAGTTGAACGTTTTCTTTTAAA
This sequence comes from Serrognathus titanus, assembly GCA_039766575.1. Classification (NCBI taxonomy): domain Eukaryota; kingdom Metazoa; phylum Arthropoda; class Insecta; order Coleoptera; family Lucanidae; genus Serrognathus; species Serrognathus titanus. Next base: position 12,897,206 of record CM077914.1, read on the forward strand.
GGGGAGGAAATGCAATGTATTTAAATGTATAATAGAATAAGTTCTAATTTTTACGCGCAGACTCAATTAAGATACGTCAGGCAGGGGGGGAAAGAACTACAGGGTGTGTGTGGTTGGCTAGTCTAATTGTACTGCTTGAGATTATAAAATATGTGTTAATTAAATAGTATTATAAGAGTTTATTCACCCCCAAGTTTTGAATATCATAGTTCAGACCCCTTGAGAAATTAGGGTCTTTGAGATTGTCAGTGAGAAATTTCTGAAATATCTAGTTTCTACGCTTGTCGGCGGATAAATACACGTCGTTCGTGGCCCAAAACGTTACATTTCTTTCGGCTGCCCATTGTTAAGAAATCAGTAGGCTGTCTCATTCGACTCTGTTTCCTTTCGTTATCGAATTTCTCTTATTTATGTGTTTCTTCCTAGCACGTTTTGTTGGGCAAGTTTTATGAGTTAGAATTACCCACCATGATGAAGCTTTTGGGGCCAAAATCGTTCCTCCAAATGAGTTTTGTTGTTGATGCTACCGTGTCTTGAGATTTGATTACCTTGTCGCTGAAAAAGGACCTTTGGTTCTAGTTGCCGAACCTCATAGGGCACTCTCCGAAGATTGCACTCTCTTCAGTGGGTGAACACTGAAACACCCCTGTCGCTTGGTGGAGACCGTTTTGGTATCGTTGACTTTTTCTTTTGTTTTTGCGTTGTTTTAGGTACGTACTTGTGCCCCCGAGTTCGTAATTGTCAGGCGTAGACTTTTGGGACCTTCCGAATCCCGTTTATAAAGTAAAAGCTTATTGCGAACTTCCGTTACTGACCTTGGGATAATGTTTTGTTAATTTTAATGTAAGCCATATAGGATATCCTCGCCGGTGCTCACGCGTTGTAATATTTGAGATATTTAACGTTCTGGTTCACTTTTTAGGAGGATTTCCACGGCTGCTGCCGTTACTGTTTTGCTCGGCAAACTTATTTCAGTGACTCCTATTTCTGTTTTAATAAACTTTTCGTATTTTTTGTGTAAATATACTGCCCGCAATTGAAATACGAACACCTTGAGAAAAACATTTTTTTTTAATGAAATTTTACAGAAATGCAAAGAATTGTGTAAGCAACAAATGATTAAAATTTCAAACAAAATATCCAACGAAAACTTAGTAATGAGTGGGTCCCCCGCGTTCACGAATGCAGTCTTGTATTCTGTGAGGCATGCTGTTTATTTGATTATTAATAAATTCTTGAGGTACAGCTAACCATGCTTCCTCTACAGCATGCTGTAATTCGTTCAAAGTGGTTGGAGGACGTGGCAAATTGTTAATATAGCGAGCCATGTTATCTCATACTTTTTCAATTGGCTATAAATCTAGAGATCGGGATGTCCATGGCAACACTGCTATCTGTTCTTCCTCTAAGAAATTCAAAGAAGCTCTAGCAATGTGAGGGCGCGCGTTGTCCTGCTGAAAAATTCCTTCTTCAATCCTTCTAATGTAGGGCACAACTACTGGCCGTAGAACGTCATTAATGTATTATTGAGCTGTCATTGTGCCACGAATCACAGGCAGACGGGATCTACTTCTATGTGCAATGGCACCCCAAACCATCAGCCCAATAGTTCGATGAATGTGACGCTCGACAGCAAAAGTTAAATTTTGTCGTTCACCGCGCGTTCGTCTGACGAATTGCCGTCCATCATGGGCCCCCAAAGAAAATCTTGATTCGTCAGAAAAGGCAACTTTATGCCACTCGTGACCCCAGTTCTGACGTTGTCTGCACCATTCCAGACGCTGACGACGATGATTTAGCGTCAGTGGAAGCACCAATTTCGGACGGTAGGATCTCATGCCCATGGTAAGCAACCGGTGGTAAACAGTACGTAGGCGAATGGGCCTACCTACTGCTGCCAGCCAAGCATCAACAATGGATCTTGTGGTACGGTGTCTTTCTCTTAGGGCCATTAATCTAAGAAGTCGATCTTCCCGTTCTGTGGTCCTTCTTGTAGCACCAGACCCTCGAGCTCGCTGTGTTCGGCCTTGTCCTTCCCTTGCCTGGTACGCTGCTACCACACTAGCTACACTACGCCCAACACGACCCGCAATTTGCCAGTATGAAAAACCACCTTCACGGAGCCTTATTATATGCCCTCTTTCGGAGTTAGTTGTGTAAAATTTGGTCTTCGTCGTCTGCGTGGCATTTTTAAGCAATGTTTCAATGAAAACTGTTGTAAGACACAAAATCGTAGCGTCTGTGAACAAAAAGTTATCTCTTTTATATTTCAAAGCAGTCTTAATAAAAACTGTACCTGTTGCTAGATCGATTTTAAATTTTAATCATTTATTACTTATCTGATTCTTTGCATCTCTGTAAAATTTCATTAAAAAAAATGTGTTTCTCAAGGTGTTCGTATTTCAATTGCGGGCAGTATAAATAACTGTACCGTTATTCTCCGTGTTTTTGTCTAATTCTTGTCTACAATACAGGATGACTGTCAATTGCTTGTTTTGTTTTGTTTTGCCCAGTTTGCTTTCGTTATCGAATTTCTCTTATTTATGTGTTTCTTCCTAGCACGTTATGTTGGGCCAGTTTCATGAGTTAATATTACCCACCTTGATGGAGCTTTTGGAGCCAAAATTGTTCCCCGAACGAGTTTTTTTGCTGATGCCATCGTGTCTCGAGATTTGACTACCTCAACGAAGTGTCCGCTGAAAAAGGACCTTTAGTTGCCGAACCTCATAGGACATTCTCTCTGTTCAGTAGATGAACACCCCTATCGTTTGGTGGAGAACGTTTTAGTATCGTTGACTTTCTTTTGTTTTTGCATTGCTTCAACGTACATATCAGTTTTGGGACGTACTTGTGCCCCCGAATTCGTAATTGTCAAGCGTAGACTCTTGGGATCTTCCGAACCCCGTTTATAAAGTTAATTTTAATGTAAAAGCTTATTGCGAACTTCCATTACTGACCCTGGGATAATGTTTTGTTAATTTTATTGTAAGCCATAGAGAATATCCTCGTCGGTGCTCACGTGTTTAACATCGTGTTATAATATTTGAGGTATTTAACGTTTCGGTTCACTATTTAAGCGGATTGCCACGGCCGCTGCCGTTACTGTTTTGCTTGGCAAACTTATTTCGGTGACGCCTATTTCTGTTTTAATTAACTTTTCGAATTTTGTGTCCCAACAAACAACTATACCGTTATTCTCCGTGTTTTTGTGTAATTCTTGTGTACTATACAGGGTGACTGTCAATTGCATGTGTTCTGCGGGTATCAACCTGTGGGAATTTCATTTATTTTTAACACCGTGAGTAGTCCTAGCGGTACTACGAGTTTCAATAGTCTACTTGGGCAATTTTACGCTAGGTGGCACCCTATTTACATCCAGATTCAAGCTACCAACAATCTACTGATAGCCCACCCCGTCTCCACTGGGCTGGGCATATTTCTAATTGTAAGTAGAATTTTCAACATCGACGAATTTTTGACAGTGCTCGCTACTGTATACAGGGTCAACTATGTAAGACGAAAAAGTAGGTAGCTGTATGAATTGTGCTACTCGCGACATGCTAAGCGAACACAAGAATCACTTCTTCGCTGTGCTCGCCTGTGTCTCGCTAATGATGGACGTCATTCAAGCATTTGTTAAAAAATCGCTGTGGTGAACGCTTGTTTTTGAGCTATTGGGCTATGTTACTTCATGAGCGCCGCATAAGGGGCAAATAAAGTAATTTTCTGTTTGTTTTTGTAGATTTTTTTGTGCTTTCCATATTCTATGCAGTTAAAATTTCTGCACATATTCCAAAGACATCCTGCATATCAAAATGTATCACACCCATTTAATGTCGGCAAACATTTCTACACAAAATCGACGAGTCTTAGTCTTACATCAATAATGTTGTAATTAAAAGCACGGAAAACGGATGGCTGTGAATGGGGTGACGTAGTTTCAACAGTCCTCTACAAACACATTTGTGTAAGGGAGTGAGACCGCGACTAATGTCAACACAATTTCGTGCCCCGTAATTGCTCACTGGGCCTTAAATACCGACGGACTAATTGCATCCCTCCCGTCCTGCAAGTCTTCGGGGTTATCTCGATTTTCTGGCCTTCTTTTCAATCATGTGCAAACAATGGGAGGCGTAATTTCTTATGCAAATATTTTTCTCGCCTTTTTAACGCGAAAGCTACTGATAAGGCAGAAAAGTGAGGGAGATGAACCTGATATAATTGAGGAAATACATACATTCCATGTAGAAGCCTTTCGTTTGGGAATTTAACCTGTTTTAGCATTACAGTATTAAAAAAAAACTGCATATATAACGTGGTCCATTCCTTTCTGGTTTTCGGTTGCTAAAGTAAACGTAATTCTTCTTCATTTTAGGACTAAATCAACTAAACTCTCGGTCACTTCAGAATTAATATCGATCACCTTGCAGAATCGCTTCGTTCTAAGAGAAGCGCTTCAAATCCACATCCGATTACCAAGATCCCATTCAATTCCTCAGTCAATGCGGTTCATTAGAGTTTCGACCGAGGATGACGCCGACGACGCTGATCGTGAGGATTTCAATCGCAAATGCGACCTAATTTAATTGCGGGCGAAACTTTGCGCCGAGAATGGTAATTTCGTCAGCATTAATTCGTCATGGGCGAAGCTCGACCTCTTCGTCATTTGCATAACGGGCGAACGACTCACGAACCTGGTGCTCTTTATGATAGACAGACTCTTTATTCGTGTAGCACGTGTTCTGCTTTACTAAGGAAAAAAAAGAAATCTTCGTTTAATGTGTAAATTAAAGTCAAAAAATATTGTCACGGTTAAGAATATTTAAAACTGCTCCAGTGTCTATAGATAAATTAAGACTTTGGGTGGTGCCCTCTTTATTACGTCTTTGCACGGCCGGGCATGCTTTTTATTTTGGGTGTGATTCTTGAGAGTTTTGTTCATGTCTTCTATTTTGCAGATTGAACTGATTTCATTGAGATGTCTTTTAATGGTGTCTCTTCCTGGTGGTTGATTTCGCTGGGCCTATTCTCTGCAGGAAAAACAATTTCCTTTTCTTAAAGTGTCCTGGCTTACTATACTCTATGGCTCTTAGTCGATATACATGGCCATACTCTATGGCTTGTAGTCGACAATCAATGCCATGAATGGAGAAGTCTGTATTTTTTGTTATTAGAAGTAACTACTTTAAGGTTATGTTATGTTAGGGTTGCTAATGAGATAATTACTTTCCAAGCAGTTGAATTACAGACCAGCGCTGTCCGAAATTTGACTATGACTTCGTACCAAAGTCGATCTGCAGATCTTCTGGTCTCACGCTCACGCTATTTGGTTGTTCTTTGAAATGTTGAGGAAACCAGATTTTTGTTGCTCCTTGCAAGAATATCGGGAGTTAGTAGATCTCAACCATTGGCGATATCTTCTCATATGACTATAAGATTTTGATGTAGGACTGAAGTGAGGGCTTCGAATAATGTGGTAGATATTTTGTGAGCCTAATTCCTCAGTTGGGGATGATGCCTGGAGTAGAGTTGTTTACCTCAATTGTCAATCCTTCTTGTTTTTCGTTATTTTGGGTGTGACTCTTGAGAGTTTTGTTCATGTCTTCTATTTTGCAGATGTCTTCTAATGGTGTTTCCTTCTGCTGGTTTATTTCGTTGCGCCTATCTACTGCGGAAAAACAATTTCCTTTTCTTAAAGTATTCTGGCTTGTCATACTCAATGGTCTTATTCAGGGAAATCGATCTTGATTTCTGAGCTGACTTTTTGTAGTCGATTACCAGTGTCGTGAATGGAGAAGCCTGCAGCTTTGGTTGTTGGAGGTGACTACTTTAAAACTAGTTTCGTAAAACTACACACGTCATATTGGGATTGATAATGGGATAGTAACTTTCCAAGCAGTTGGAGTACAGATCATTGCGTCCGAACTTTGGCTATGACTTCGTACCAAAGTCGATCTGCAGATCTTTTGGCCTCACGCTCACGTTTTTGGTTGTTCTGTGAGTCTTTGAAACGTTGAGGAGACCAGATTTTTGTTGCTCTTTGCAAGAACATCGAGAGGTAGTAGATTTTGATGTTGGACTGATACGCGGGTTCGAAGAATATGGTAGATATTTTCCATCCTCTATTGTGGGCCTAATTCCTCAGTAGGGGATGATGCCTGGAGTAGAATTGTTTAACTCAATTGTCAACCCTTGTTTTCGTACATCCCCTTGATCGTTAAGGTACCCAATAGTTGCCGCTGTACAGAATGAACGGACGACCGGATGACGTCTTGACAGTTTTCTCTTCTTTCCTGGAATTTGTTGGTTTTATGCTCTTCCCAGCAATGTGTGCTATTTAATCCTGATGAGGTGTATCCTAAATTATAAGGTCCTCATATATCCGACCAGATTAATCTGAGAGCATTTATCCATATAAAAATTAAGTTCTTGAAATAATTAAAAGCTTTTAGTCTAAAAAATCCAAATTTTCCTATTTGTTCACAAGTGTTTGCTAAAATTGATGTCAATGAATTGGTCAATGAATATCTTCCAGTTCTCTCTTAGATCTTTTAATTTTTTATAATAGTCAGCTAAGATGCATATTATCCTGTTATTCTTCATAATTGAGGAATATGTGGCAACAAGGGGATAACAGATTACAAATTACAGAAATGATCTCTCCCTACTAAACCATGATTTTAACTCTCCTGTACCAATTGGTGGCGAAAACGACATAAATTCTTCCAATACCAATCCTATCATTCACTTTAATGTACTTATCCCCTAACATCGTTTGGGACAAAAAGGAAATTTCTCTGATTTTTTTTTAAATAACTCAAAAACTCCTTTTGTGGAGTTATACCCTTTTTGCAGCGAGGTCTTCAATTATGGTCGAAATACCGTTGACATACTCTTCGGCATTTCAACAATTCTGTTGAATTGTAGATTCTTTTAAACTTTAAACCTCTAAATAAAGGCGGCACCTTCTAGTTCTAATAATAAATAGATTTTTACTTCCTTTCATTCTCAGAAATTTTCGATGGATGATTTTATTAAAAATTTTGGAGCGAACTGATCTAAAACGACTCTAAATTAAAAGTACGCTATCTAGTGTATGCTCTTATCGTTTTTTTTTGCACGGAAAATATTTCAACAAATTCGTTTACGCGTCCTATTTAATGTAATGAAGTTTGGTTTCAATCAAAAGAAATCTTGACGATTTCATTTTTCTAATGAAAGCGGAGACAAAAGTTAATTTGGGCGCAAGCAAAGAAGCGCCATTTATTTGCAAAATACCCTTTCTGTAGATAAAAATTCTTTTCTGCATTTCAACTTTAGATTCTTTAAATAAAGGCAGCGCCATCTAATTCTAATGCTAAAAAGACTCTTTGCTTCCTTTCACTCAGAATTTTTCTCTTGATTTTGTTAAAATTTTTAGAGCAAACTGCAACAAACTCTAAATTAAAAGTGCGCCACCTAGTGTATGTTCTTATCGTTTCATTTACAAGGAAAGCATCATTTCAACAATTTTGTTGAAGTCTCCTACTTAATGTAATGAAGTTTGGTTTTAAATTAAAACAAATCTCGACAATTTTGCGAAATTTCTAAAGAAAGCGGAAGCAGAAGTCACTTTAGTCCTAAGTAAAGAAGCACCATCTATTCGCAATAATAAAAATATTACACTTTTTAGATATTTTTAGATATTTGTACTCTTCAGCATTTCAACAATTCTATTGAATTTTAGATTCTTTTAAATCTTCTTCTACCTATAAATAAAAGCTAGTTCTGATGATAAAGACTCTTTGTCTCCTTTCACTCTCAGAATTTTTCGCTGGATGATTTTCTTTTAAATTTTTAGAGCAAACTGCAACAAACTACTATAATTTAAGAGTGCGCTAGGTAAAATATGTCCTTATTGTTTTATTTGCAAGGAAAAGATCCTTACAACAATTTGATGAAAGTTTAGAATCGATTAAAAAAATGTCTCGTCGGTTTATTGAAATTTCTAACGCGAAAGCAGAAGTAACTTTGTACGTAAATCAAGAAGCGCCATCCATTTGCAACCATAAAAAGTCTACCCTTTTGTAGCATTTTTCTAAAAAAATTCTTCACGGCATTTCAGCAATTCTTTTATATTTTACAGCATTTCAACACTCAACATTTAAATTTTTTTCTAAAAATTTCGGAGGATTTTATCCAAGTTTCCAAAGAACGAGACCGGAGTTCGTGTCGCTTATAATTACAAACAGCGCCATCTATACGCGGTAACAACAAGTTATTTACTGTCGTTTTTTTTATAGAAAGAAACTCAGCACTTCAACAATTTTATTGAAACATGCAACGAAACAAAATTCAGACAACTTTCTTAGATTTCGTTAAAATTTTCAACAGAAAAAGAGAAAACCGACAGCATCATCGACGGTTTCCAAAAACTCAATCTTAAAGCACCACATTTAACAATTCAAAGCACGTAAAGCAAATTTTTGGAGTAAAGAGGAGATGAGCATTTCGTTTCTTTTTCCAATAACAAAATTAAAATTAACACGATTTCAAAAAAAAAATTACTACAATTTCCCATAATATATTATACAAAGTTCGGCGGTCCCCTAAAACTTAAAACAAAAATATTCAAGTTCAGCGTAAAAAGTATATGTCTTAGTTTATGGCGTTGGGACATTGAAAGAGAAAATGAATTTTTTTTTATAAATAACTGCCTGCGAATCATTTCCTAAACATAAATTTTTTAATGGCGGACGACAAGAGAAAAGCAATTAAAGAAAGAAAGAGAAAGGTAAGGGTTTGGGTGTACCATCAGGTATCCAAATAACAAAAAGTAAGATGAGGTCTGAATTTGAATTAATATTCCAGAAAAAGGAAAACAATGTGAAAAAATCTGAATTAAGACGATATACTCCGACATGAAACGAGGAGGAAAAAGTTGAGGGTTGGTATAAAAGAAGAAAAAAATAGAAAGATATAGTAAACGAGAAAGATAACACAGCAGCGACAACTTTAACACTCTGAAGCAGTGTAAATCCTTAAACCTTTCTGAAGTTGATCGATGACTCAAAAATTGTTTCAATTAATGTTTTTAAGGTTGGTCAAGAGAGTTAATTATGTGTCTCAACGGTAAGTAAACTATGTCACAGTATCGACCCAGTTACATTTATTTTAGTTTACGAAAATCACCGCTTTCAAATCATCCCAAACATCATCCCAACTAAGCCAAGCGTTAGCACATTAGCGTAATTAAAGTCCTCCAAACTCCACGTAACTTCGAAACTCGCAACTCCCCCCGCTCCTTCACTTCGCACTTCGCTAATCTGATTATTCCGTAATAAAGGGAAATAAACAGGCAAAGAATAAGCGATCCCAGAAAGGAAAACGTCGTAAAAAGAGCGCGCTTCCTCCTTTTAATAAGAGGAAAGTTTTCGCTCGCCGGGCCGCCGACGACGACAAAAGAAATTTGCAGAGGCCCACCGAAATTCAATTACGTCCGCGTTTATTTCGATTTCCTTGAGAGGGAGACTCGTCGAAATAAAAACTGCCCACTTTATTTGCGAGCGAGCGTCCTTATAAGTGGGATGTGGAAAATTCGCGAAAGCGTAACGCTAAAAGTGCAGTAAAAATCATAACGCACGGAAAATATTAAAAGGTTTATGTATTCGACCTTTCGCGGCTGCGGTATGAGGCAATAAAAAGAGCAGAAAGCTTTATATTGTACTTTTATTTATATTTACAAACCACGTTTTATTAATTTAAAAAGTTTTTAACTTTTATTTGTAGTTGTCGTTTTAATTTGTGAGTTACAACGCCATGTTGTCAGTTGTAACGACAAAGGGATTGCGAATCCAGTCACTTGCTGTCTCATTTACATTGAGGAAAGGAAGTATTGTCATAGTCTATCCTCCAGATCCAAACTTAGAAAACGAAATCTTCAAAAAAAAAAGAAAATTATCGTAAAACGAACTGGAAGTAGCATCAGCTGTGAAAGAATCAGCTAAAAGAGAAAACCTTTCAAAGTCACTCTTTTTAAGATTTCACTTTCAATTTTGATTTTTTCAAAAATACATTCAACTTGTTATTATTTGTCACCAGGATAAATTCATCCTTTCCTTTCCTTCCCTTCCTTTTCATTTTTTAAGAGGGCAGCCAACTTAAGTTTGTGTGAGGCATGCAAACCTACCCTTTTGATAACCAGCGAAGATCGGTGTGAAGAAGCAAAAGTTTCATGAAGAGTCCTTGTTGTTTCCTGGACAAATTTTTAGAAGTCCAGGTTTTACTACTCCTTATGGTTGAAGGAATGATACCAAGCTTCCCAATTTCAACGCAATAGGTGGATCCAATTTTAGGAAAACGTTGAAGTAAGGAGTTTCAAGCGACCATTTATTGTTGTTAAGCTTATAAACACGTTGCTTCATTTTGGTTCTACAGTTTTTTCTAAGAATAACGCAATTTCCTGCATACCCACAATTCCTCTTTTGAAAGAGGATAATCGAATTGACTGTTTAAAGTTGACCAAACGAAATTTTCGTTCTTCTCTGCCATAATAACATTGAATACACAGGAGCTTAAAAATAAAGAAGCAAGAAACTGAAAGGTGGGGAATATAGATGTACCCTTTTGGGGAATATAGATGTACCCTTTTTTTAATTGATGAATTCAACAAATGAAAATGCTTCCACGACAATGCATTCGCCAGAAACACGATTTGCATACATACTTCCCGGGATCATTTACAGTGTACACATAAATTCTGCAAGAGAACGGCGTGGCGCAGGCATTCCGGGAACGTTCTAAACTTCGGAGGGCGTAAATTTCTGAATATTTCACGCTAATCGCGCTCGCTGTCAGCTAATGGAACCGTGCTAAGAAACGATCCATTGTTTCGACGACGTACGAAACGCTGCACGTCAATCTATTATTCACTAATTGAAGCGCTTCTGGAAAATTACGGCTGCCACTCTGTGGGATGATTTAATTGCAAAGTATTCGTGGTTGGAACGGTGGAACCTACACAACAACGTTTATACTGGTACTCCCCCTAACATTCTCCTACATACATACACTGGGTTCATAAAGTTTGGAATAAATTCATTTTCCACGAAATGAATGATTTTTATGTAAAATCCTAATTAAAAAATGATAACATGCCTTCAATTAAATTCTTCATTAAGGTAAGCTATGATTTCATTGTTTTTTCTCCTAAGATTTGTAGCACTGATAGCTGTTCAATTATTTAATTAAACAAATGTCAAAATGACACTTTGTATTTTCTTTTACAAAATGTTAGAATTACAACACAAAATATTATTAAAGTTATTTTCAAACCATTAGATTAGAAAATGGACAGCTACTTTATTCAATTAATCAGTGTGTATAGAATTCTCAACAACAGTTTCCTAATCTTGCAATTACTTATGAACAGCTAGTTAAACATATCCGGGCTTGTGTTAATAAATTTCGGAAAACTGGATCACTTGGTCGCAAAACAGGGAGCGGAGTACCTAAGAAAAGGACCGCAGGCTGCATTGAAGATGTTCGGAATCGAATGGAAAACTCTCCCAAGAAATCTATTGCGAAAATTCCACAAGAAGTTCAGCTGTCAGTGGAAACATGTCACACTATTCTTAAAAAAGACCTAAAGCTATATCCATATAAGATTCAAGCAGTCCACGAACTCAGGCCAGTAGATTTTCGCAGAAGAACAGAATATTGTCAGTGATTTCTTGATAACTTAAACAACGACGACATTCTTGATAAGTATTTCTTTTCGATGAGACCCGGTTTCATCTCTCAGGGTATTTTAATAAACAGAATATGAGAATATGGTCAGCAGAAAATCCCCATGAATTTGTGAAAACTCCATTACGTCCATGAAAAATTGATGTTTGGCTAGCAGTATCAAGAAGGCGTATCTGAGATCAAAATTTTTGAACAACTCAGTAACTGTTGAAAGAGACCAAAATGAGTTATTACAACCTTTCATTAATCAACTACATAATTATGAACTTGCAGAAGGGTTTTTTCAGCAAGACAATGCTGCGGCCCACACGGCTCATCAAACAATGGCTTTCCTGCAGCAGTTTTTCGATCACCGGATTGTGAATTTTCCTGCAAGGTCTCGGATCTCACGATTATGGACTACTTCATTTTTCCGCACATGAAAAACACAGTTTTTAGAACTATGCGTCACATAATCGAAGAATTTCATGCAGGCATTACAGATGTGTGTGCTAACGTAACCCCCGAATACTTAGCAAACGGGTTTGAAAACATGAAACGCAGAGAATGTATTGAAGCTGAAAGACAGCACTTTGAGCATCTACTTTAAACTTTAACGTTGAGTTTTTATTTGATGTCATGATCAGTAACATAACTGACAATTACTGACAACTGCTTTCTCTTGAATTGCGTGTCCCCAACTTTATTAAAAAAACACTGCTTACTGTAATGAGGAATTTAATTGAAGGCACGGTACTATTTTAGCAGAATTTTGCATTTTTACGCCCTTCGAGTGACATATACCCCTTTAACATTTTTAAATAGAGTGAAGGGTCATGTAATAGCTCCTTTGAAATGCCTTTTAATTCTCTATTCAATAGTATAAGAATTTTTCTATAATTCCTATTTTTTTTAATTCTTTTTTAGGAACTGTAAGTACTAATGTATTTAATTAAAGTAAAAGTATTAATACTATTGAGGTATTACGCGATCCCTCATTTTATTTCAAAATCTTAAATCGTAACTATCACTCGAAGGAGGCAGGAGGGGGAGATACAAAATTCTGTAAAAATAGTGTCATTTAATCGATGTATTTCAGAATTTTACTTAAAAATCAACCATTTTGAACGCAGTGTATTTCACATTGTCAAAAAGCAACTCTTAAATAATAAATACTTTGCCTATAGTGTGTCCAGCACCTTTCATATACTGAGGTCTTTAGCTGTATGAGTTTTCTCCATTCTTCCCTCAATTTTTTTTTTGTTTCTCAAACCTATATCGTCTCTTCTCGATGTCTTTTACCTACTTTTTCCTTGACCTCCATTACTTCTTAATATCTGGTTGTGCCCATTCAATTGTTTTAACTCGTACGTTATCAAACTACCGACGTCTTTACTACTTGGTTTATTCTCATTTTTTTGTCAATAGTTCATAAATTCATAAATTTCTTCGTTTTTGTTTTCAATTTTTCTTCTTCCGTAATTCTACGCAGAATCTTCCTTTCTAAGAGATCAATGTTATTTTGTAATTTCTTGTAGGGACACCATTTCTCACATTTCTTCTAGAACGGTTGTTCTCAGAACAATTTCTTGTCCTTCTCTTTTTCTTAATAGCTTCGTATTATTCCAGACGAAGTTTTAAACTTTTATCTTTTATGAATTTCTCCTATGTCAATGCTGGTGCTCCTGTTTATCTTCTTCCCACTGGTTGTCCTGGAGTATTCGTTTTGGCCATTTAGGGCCAGTTTTACAATAGTTGGATAAACTCTGTTTTTAACTCTGTTCTTGGTATATCTATAGTTAAAACTGTTGGTTCTTGGTATAACTATAGTTTTAACTGTGGATATACCAAGTATAGCGTATTCTTAGTTTATCCAGCCATTGTAAAACTGGTCCTTAGTGTCATCATCCATTCTGTTTACAAAATCATGTTTCTTCACTTCGCAATTTATTTTCGCCTGTAAGTTGTAAGTACCTTCCCTTTCGACGGTTTTCTATTGTCCCTTGCCATTATCATCATTGGCCACAATTTAATTTTATAGAGCTTGGACTGTGTAGTAGACAAAAGCTCATTAGTGACATCAGCGCACTTATTGCCTTTCGAAGCTCTTACTCATCAATACCGAAATTACATAAGGGAGTCAACTTCTTTGAAGGACATTTATTATTTCTAAACTGAATCTCCGTAAACCTACCCTTCTTGGTGCCTTTCAGATCAATTCCATGAACCTTGTGTTAATGGCGTATTTAATTACTAGTTTGATTATCTTAGAATAGTTCTAATTTGTTGTTAAACAGAATTTATTCATTGAGAAAATATCTACGTAATTGAAAGTTAATAATTATTGTTTGGGTTGCTAACAATTTCGTTTATTCTTCGTCTTGATTTTTCCAATGTAGCACTTTAGAAGCAAGCAAATTTTTTTAGCATTTCTTCAAGAAAACACACAGTATACATATGCAGATTAAGCCGTTTGGCTTAAACAAATGTTCCTATTAGGTTTGGGGTTTAAAAATGAATTATGGTGATGAATGCTCTACAATGAAAAAGGTTTGAAGTCTTATACAGGCTGACTTTTAATTCACGCGACAAAACGGAATGACGCCACGTTTTATAAATACGGCAGTATAATAGGACTACAAAAGTTTTTGATTGACTACCCATTTGACACACATCTCAATTCGTTTTATTACACGTTTAATAGCTGGGAATGGAAATCTGAGTTGTTTCTTTTACAAGACGTAATTATTAGTAATTTCTAAATTAACTGGAATTGCGTATGAAATAAGGATAACAAATTCGAAAATAATTTTGTAAATAATTGTTTGTTATTAATTTGTGCATACAATTTTTGATCAAATCGCCTGCGTGAATGCCACAGATTACGAGAACACGTAAATTGCTGGGGTTGTTTGGAAATCTCATAAACTCAGACAGAATTACTAGAAATTGATGTAGATGAAATTACTAATAAATAATTATCGCGACAAGAAAACGATTACATTTCCAAGGACTTCGTTAAATAAATCGGTTTTCTCCAAAAATGTGAAATGATTTATTAGATCTGAAATTCGATGCCGACAATTTTTTTTGTGTGTTAGACTAGGGTATAGTCCGTGATTCACGCAAGCTTATTTGCTGTAAAATCTTTGGCCTACATTTCGCACGAAAACAAAGCAATAAAATTTATTTTGTACAGCTGTTTTAAACATCGCTAGGATAAGCGTGTATACGGTATTCACGAACTGCTCTAGAGCAACGTACAAGCCATTTGTCGCGAACCAAAAAGAGTCGGTTTATCGACGAACACAAAGGAATATTGCACGCAAGTACGGACGGCATTTGCAGCAGGAGTGCAAGTGTATACGGTGCGTGTGAACGAATTCTTAACACGGCAATTTGAATTGTTTTTCGTTTTAGTAATTTATTTGTTTACCTGTCAGAGCAGATGTTTAAAGTGAAGCCGCCAATATCCTTTGCATGCAATAATTTACTTCAGGTGATTTGCAAGCATTTAACAAGTAAATATTCGTATTTCACGACATCAGTTATTGACCTAAAAACGAAGTTGACGTAAAATTCCACTTAAAGGTCAAGTGCACGATGCCACGCCGCCGTAACATAAAACTATAAAAAAAAAACTTTATAAGAGTACTTATTTTGTTTATCTGCTCCTCTATTTCTATCCAGGGGCGCATCGTTGCATCGAAGCTAATTTTTGATTAATTATTTCTCGAAAATTAAAGTAGAAAGAATTTTGTTAACATTTTCCCATACTCTCGGACATCGCTTCTTTTAGTGGTTTTATTTTGTCGGATTAATTAACAGTCACCCTGTATATTTCAAAAAAAAAAATTAGTCAAACAGAGCTTTCTTTCACATCTTCTAAATTTTTAATTGTACCCGAGTTTCTACGTCCCTCCCTCTAAAAGCAACAATGCTTGCGCTAACACGCCAGTCCAACAATCAACTCTCATCGTGATGATGTCCTTGTTTCATCAAAGAAAACTCGGAATCGTCGACGCGAAAAGAGCACGCTTCCACAAAGTTGGACGGGGGTGGTCGCATTCTGCGTGCGGAATTTACGAGCGGGCATATTTCGCAACTTTATGAGAAACTCTTTCGCCTCACCCCGCGCAAAAGTTTAACCGCGTATTTTTTGCTGGCCTTCGCAAAGTTTGGAGCTCGCAGGTCGAATGTTCGCAGGGAAGTGGAAGCGCACTTTTTTGAACGACAACTTATGAGTTATAAACTGTTTGCAAACTATTTTGAACGAGAAAGACCAACGTGATATTGAAAGACTTCTCTGATCCTTTTTTTATTTTTTGGGATTCTCGAAGCGGTATTATGCTTAGAGAATTTTAATCTTTTGTGATCAAGTTTAGTTGGAATCGAAGTAAATCGAAGTAAAAAAAAAATTCTGAGGTAAAATTCAAAACAGTATTAAATTCGATACAATCCTTATCAATAAATTCAGTATGATGGGAAAGAAAAAGAGAAGAAACGGCATTCTGTACAATAATTAAAGTAATTGCTAATTTCTATTAACTAACTTGCAATGAAATTAATTTTTGCCCACTAAAAGACGATACTCGATACATACAGTGAAAGAGAGAGAGAGAGAGAAACGGGAACTTCTGCAACTTTATCGGTCATCTAGATCTATACTGCAGGTAGGATCACAATTGTCCGCATCTGAGACCTTTTATGTGATTTTGTAACCAAAAATCTACAAGTTTAAACAAGTGAATTGCACACGTGCCTGATGCAACGGATGCAGGTGTGCTTCGATTCCTTTATGCCAACATTTTGTTTTGAATAACTTATTTAAAATGAACAAATTTCTGTACAGAATACCGCTTTTTTTACATATGAACTAACAACCAAATCTCTATTAAACTGTGCTTACCGAAACACGTTTAGATTTAAGTAATTTTCGAATAAATTACAACACAACCCGATTTATATTCAAACTAGTAAACGAGCTCGTTCCAATTACAAAAAAGAAAATCGATAGTCAATAACCGTGTTTAGTTTAACGTCAGCTTTTAATTAATCCGAAAACAAACGCAAATTAATTCCCCGCATTTTCGAAATGCCTGATTATGCACAATTTCGCTCGCTGTAAAATATTTTCGACGTAGATGGACGTCGATAATAGCTCGAGACTAAAGACCGAAATTTCGGTTCATTCGATGAACGTTTAATTTGCATTTTGCGTTAGTCGGTTGATTGAACGGACCTGAAAATTTTACGCGTTTCGGGATTCTATTAGCTGCTTAAACCGCAGGATGTGCGGATAAATCATTATTGTTTAAATATTTACGCGCACATAAACCGGCGAAGTCTTGTATGTTTACGGAGAGGGAGTGAATTGGTGGTTTCCATTAATTTAATAATTTAATGACATTCCTGATTAATAACTAAAGAATTTATTTTTAATGTAATTTATAAAATTATATTTAAACATGCGTATTAATTAATGTTTTTTAAACATAGCAGCGTTATTGTTGTAAACCGCACCTGGCGGACGTTATGAAATTCCTGAAGTCTCTGCGCGACAACAAAATTTCAGCTTAATGCATGAGAGAATACTAATCTTCCGCGAACATGCTTCGCATGTAATGTACATAATGCCTTTTGTACATTACGGAGGCGGCTTGATACGACGAATAATGGTGTATTGTGACTGCGTGCGGTGGTGGTCTGGCATTGTGTGGTAGTGACAGGGCGCAACAGGGATAACGAGCCAAGGATTACTTTATGAAAACATGTATTCATTTACTGAAGACCGTGGATGATCGTCCTGAAAGCTTTGTGCGCCAATGCACCGCATGGATATCCTAAATTAAGTTTTATTATTACGCGGTGCTTAGATCTGATAATATTATATTAGTGGACAATGGTCTACGATATTAAGGATTAATTCCTGCATGCTATATTCATTCGGAATTTATGCTTTACTTAAATATAACGTCATGGGAGATAATTAAGCTAACGGGAATGGCTTCATAAATAACGGTAATTTGAAGGAATTCTAATATGGTACCGTTTCGTCTTAACTGTTTGACACTGTGTAATGTTACGAACTCTGTGAAAAAATTTAATATTTTATTTGGAAATATGTTCAGCTCAGAGGAGACGAGGTGGGCTACAAATTGATTGTCAGTAGCTTAAATGTTTATGTTCATTAATAAGACGAAAATAAATGTTTACTAAAAATGTTGATAAATATTAATTAAATCCAAGAAACGAGTGGCTCAATTAGTTTTCGTGATGAAAATTCGATTCTGGTTTAAAATAATTCGGAATTTTCAGAAGCGTTTACCTACATTCGGCTTGGCGATTTATTGGTAACAATTGCACTGTCATAAAATAAAATTCAGCTGGCTCAGTTTCGTTCCTCGTACTTTATTGTTTGTTTTTATTATTATTATCATGCTGTCATAAATTCACAGATGCTTACATTAGGGAGGGGGTCAGAATGAAAGACGAAGTGCTGAATAATAGTTTTTGAGAAAATTCAGTCCGAGCAGGTGCGATTGTATTTTAAAAAAGACTGAGGTTAAAATAAATGTTTAAAAACATTAATAGGCTTAGTATTATTTATCAAATTTTGTGTTAGTTTAATTCGTGTAAATATGTGTGTACATAACTTCGAAATAATTTGCCACTAGTAACAAATAATTGGATAAGACGTACCGAATTATGTGTTAATACCGCAGGACAACATTTTGAACATTTATTGTAATTACAAATATCAGTGCCAAGAACAAGAAGTGAATTTTACTAAAATTCTAAGTTCTAAAATGAATGCACAGGTATGACGACACGTTTGATATGCATTTTGTGCTTTATTTTACTTGGAAATATGCCCAGCTCTGAGGAGACGGGGTGGGCTACAAATTGCTTAAACCTGGACGTAAAGAGGGCGCCACATGGCGTAATGTAAAGCAAGTAAAACTCCTGCTACCGCTAAAACTACACATTGCTTAAAGTATCGAAATTTCCATAGGTTTAAAGCCGCGTGGCATATATGTTTGTTGGTCAGTGACAAAATTGTCACTCACCCTGTATCGTAATAAAACAAAAATTGTCAAAAGGCAAAACGTGGTGGTACGGTCGTCTATTAACACACCAAGAAAGCGAAAAAACAGAACCAGCAACTGGCGTCCCAGAAAGAAAATCTTATCGATCAAACAAACTCTGCAACAGCCATGACAAACAGTGTAGAATAACGTTAAATGCTTGGTTTACATGAAAAAGTGCATAACTTTGTCTTTAGGACAATAACGTTAGGTCGCAAACAAATTTACATTAAAACCAAATCTAAAGTACGAGTTCGGAAAGAACTAAAACTTACGACAGTCAAATAAATACTGGAGGGGAGGGCACAAATAAGTATCTAATCAGAATTAACGTTTACGTAAATCAACGCAAAACGTATTATAAAAGTTCTACGATACCACGTCGACCTCCACCAATTCTACAAGGTACACGGCTTCGAAAGGAAGCGTAGCCTTTGGAGTGTGCCTTAAGCAGCAGCTTCCAACAAAAGTCCACTTCTACGAAAGTGATGTCGTGGTAGATAGAAACTCGTTCGATGATAGGAACCCAGATGATCCCAAAGATTCGAAGAAAGAAATGAATCTAACTTTTAAAACTTGCACCTCATAACATGCCCTAGAGCAGGGGTGCTCAAACAGCCGATCACGATCGACCGGTCGATCGCGAGTGCTTTTTGAGTCGATCTCGAAAAAAATTTGGCGATATAGATCTACTCACAGATTTTGATCCTCAATTAGGTCAGAATAACCCCCTCATCACTGTTAGGTTACTTGGGAATATTTCATTGGCTTTTTAGTTAGAGCCTACCTCAGAGTCGATCGATCGGAGTCTAACAATATTGGGGTAAATCGTCAACAGTTCAAGTTTGAGCACCCCTGCCCTAGAGTCTAGACAATGAGCTAACCAGAAAAACGCAACGCTTCAGTCGTCGAGCGACGCATAATTATCCACAAACAAGCATGGAATTTAAAGCTTCCTGATACTTCTCAGAGATGAATCAAAAACCCTAATTTCTCAAGGCGGTCTTATCCACAGGCAATAGCACAAAGATACGCTCGGTCTCGTCGTTAGAAAAGATGGGCAATGGCAGCCACAACTTCTTATAATTGAGCGCAAAGAAGAGCGATGTTACCAACTCAAAGTTATCAAAGTCAACTTAACGAAACAAGTGGAGAGATGATAGAGCAAGGAAAAAAAGGAGCAAAAGACGTACAAATGATTGAAAACTGTAGATTAAGATTAAGATAACACAACATTATTGAAGTCAGGTAGATTCTTGCAAGCAAAATGCTACAAATATTTCTTTAGTGTTAGTCAACATGGATATTTTCATTCAAAGACTTTTTAGTAACTCTTGACGTCAACTCTGGTAATACGATTTCGTTAATGACACCATCATCTTCTTGTGCTTGACGTAAATTCAGGATTCGTTGTGAACATAACATTACGATATTCTGAATATATAGATGATTATTATCAACACACGTTCTTGAACATCCATTCGAACGATGATGTACAGTAGCCAAATATGGTTATTAATTGGGAATGAAGGGAGCAATTTGGAAATTTGAGGAAAAAGTACAGAGAAAAATTTATTGGGGAATCCAAGAATATATAGAACAGTGACAGAAAGAAGGGAAAACGAAACTGTAAGGGCAGCCAAGTGCAAAAGAGTTGGATGATTGAGGCATTCTGAGAATAGGAAATAGTGGAAAAAAGAGAAGTAAGAGACTAAGAAGTAAGAGACAAGAGGAAAAATAAGACGAAAACTGCTACAGATAAGAATAAACGGCACAAGATAACCAAGCCTTCAAATCCTGGTACCTTGTTTATTTAAAAATGGCGTTGAACCAGAAACAAAATTCAAAGAAGGCAATTAGATTGGTTTGGTCATGCGATGTGGATGGATGAACGAAGAGATGACAAACAAATATGAAAGCTAAATGTTGACCAAAAACGAAAGAGGAAGACTGAGAAGGACATGGAATAAGGAAATAGAAAAAGCATCTCAACTGGAAACGAGGAGAAATGATGGCAAGAAACTAAAAGTTATAGAAGAACTTTTATTGTAGTCCCTCCCCACCGTAAGATAGACCCTCGACGAATTAAGTAAGTAAGTAAGAATCCATAAATCCCAAAATATTATTTAATCGAGTTTAGCCATAAAGTCTTAAAACACACTCTCTACCGCTATTCTACATTCTTAAAATAAACGTTCAATAGGTGAATAACAGAAATATCTTTCAATCAGTAGCGGAAACGGCCACTCATTTGTTTCTGTCACGACTGTCAAACTATGGCTGAAGTAAAATTACAACCACTTCTGAATCACAGCTTCCAGATTACTACAAGTTCAGGAAGAAGTTATTACAAGCCTAGCAGAAGATGATTTCTAAATGGGGCTTTGATGGCTCACATCAAATCTAGTTTAAGCAGAGATTCAAGAGCGACTCCAACGAATCAGATGCCAACATATTTATTACTTCTTTGGTACCTTAATCAATCATGAGAGATTCACCTGAGAATGAAATGAATGAGACCATTATTTGGCAGAATCAAACACCTTCTTCGACCAGAACCTGCAGACCCATCAGATTTCAATTTAAAAGTGAAACAACAGAGCTCTCACGAACTGAAAAAGCATATATTGTCAATCAAATCAAATTATAACCATCTGTCAAGTACATGAGAGAATGGTTCAGGTTAGATATATTATGCTTTTTGCAATGAATGATGGAAAGGTATGTAACGCAGTTGCGGAAACTGTATCAACACAACGTTGTTACATTTGTACCTTGACATCAACGGATTTCAATGATTTAGATAAAATTTTAAACACTACAGCAATAGACTCTTCTAAGTTATACAATTTGGGTTATCAGTGCTTCGTGGCTGGATTAGGTTTTGAAAGTGAGTGCTGTATTTAGGGTATAAGTTACCTATAAAACAGTGGCAAGCTCGTGGACAAGATAAAAAGCCATCATCGCCGAAAGAAAAAAACAAATTCAAGAAAGATTTAAATCAGAATTAGGACTAACAGCTGATAAGCCGAAACCTGGTTTTGGGGACAGCAATGATGGCAATTCTGCAAGACGATTCTTCGACAATCCAGAATTGGCTTCGAATATAACGGGTGTAGATATTGAACTGATAAAAAATTTAAAATTATTTTAGAAACAATAGCCAGCGGATATAAAATAAATACTGTAAAATTTAGAGAATTCGCCTTGAAAACTGCTCAATTATTTATTGAGAAATATTCGTGGTACCACATGCCTCCTTCAGTGCACAAGATCTTAATTCATGGGCATGAAATAATTGACAATGCTTTGCTAGCCATTGGCCAATTAAGTGAGGAAGCGCAGGAGGCTCGTATTGAAGACTTTAGAAATTATAAGTCCAAGTTTTCTAGAAGATGTTCTAGAGTCGATACTATTGAAGATCCTTAATAATATCTTCAGATCCTTTAATATCAAATTTACGAAAACCAGTAAAGATGAGTCGGAAATCATTTTCAAAAGACGCTTTAGCACTACTCGAATCTCCAAAAATAAATTTGAATACTAAAAATCAAAATAATAAAAATACCATTTTTAAGTAAATTTAATCTAAACGTGTTTCACTTTATTATTTTTTAACAAAAAATTAATTAGAATTGGCCCCAATGTGCGTCGTCAGCAAGATACACTTGGACTCGTCGAAAATGGATAGCAACCATCAGAAAAGATGGGCAATGGACAGCCACAACCTCTTAGAATTTGGCGCGAAGCAAAACATGGAAGAGCGGTGTTATCAACTGTCATAAAAAGTTAAAAAAGTCAACTTAACAAAACAAGCAAAAAAAAAATAGGAGTGATAGATATACAAATGGTAGATTAAAATAGAAACGTAACAAATAACACATTACTGAAGTCAGGTAGATGCTTGCAAGCAAAATTTTTGGTAAGCGCAACGCTACAAATAATGCTTTAGTGTTGGTCAACGTGGATATTACTATTCAAAGACTTTTTACAAACTCTTGACGTCTGCTTTGGAATGCGATTTCATTTATGACATCTTCTTAAGCTTGACGTACATTCAGGACTCGTCGTGATCTTTTAATCCTTCGTTACTTATTCAGTATTCAGGACATCGCTCTTACGATTTTCTGAATGCTTAGATAATTATTATCAACACACGTTCTTGAACATCCATTCGAACGATGATGATGTACGATGGTTATTAAATGGGGATGAAGGGAGCAATTTGGAAATTTGAGTAAAAAGTACGGAGAAAAATTTATTGGGCAATCCAAGAATATATAGGACAGTAACAGAAGAAGGGAAAACGAAATTGTAAGGGCAGCCAAGTGCAAAAGAGTTGGATGATTGAAACATGCGTACGAAAAGTTCGACTACAATCGTGCAAAAGAAATTCTGAGAAAAGGAGATAGGGGAAAGGAGAGAAATAAGAGACTAGGGGGTGGTAATAAGAGACAAGAGGAAAAATAAGACAAAAACTGCTACGGATAAAAATAAATAGCACAAGATAACCAAGCCTTCAAATCCTGGTACCTTGTTTATTTAAAAATGGCGTTGAACCAATATTAAACGAAATTCAAAGAAGGCAATTAGATTGGTTTGGTCATGCGATGTGGATAGATGAGCGAAGAGAGGCGAAACAAATATGAAGGTAAATGTTGACCAAAAACGAAAAAAGAGGAAAACTGAGAAGGACATGGAATAAGGAGCACCTCAACTAAAGACGAAGAGACATGATGGCAAGAAACTGAAACTTCTATTGTAGCCCCTCCCCACCGTAAGATAGATTCTCGACGAATTAAAAAGTAAATAAGAATCCATAAATCTCAAAATATTATCTAATCGAGTTTAGCCATAAAGTCTTAAAACACACTCTCTTCCGCTATTCCACGTTCTTAAAATAAATGTTCAATAGGTGAATAACAGAAATATCTTTCAATCAGAAGCGGAAACGGCCACTCATTTGTTTCTGTCACGGCTTCCGTGTGCGCCACTATGCATTACCGACGCTACATTTGTTTGCTTTTGTTTGGAACGTTCATTTACATGTTGATTTGAACGTTGCACCTAATTATTCTACGGGCCACCTTCACATCTTCCGTTGTACTTCCTGTGGATGAAGTTAATTAATGCATAAGGCGATTTGGGTCTATCGATTCTTTTAGGAAGGCATAAAAAAGGAGGTGATGGTTTCATTGATTGATGTTCACTCCCATTGCCATGAGTTACTGCAAACGTTTATAAATTATTTTGTACTCGTTTATGTCTCCTCCACGCACAAAATGGCGGCGGAACATGTTCTGTTTGAAATATTCTTTAGAAGAAAAGTTTGTTCAATATAACAACATCAAATGGGTATGTAAATTTTAGGGTTGACGACCTTAGGAAACATTTTGGAAGACTGTGCCACATATGTCTTGGGAACGACTTGACAGTAGTATTGAAGCAAATTTGAATGTCAGCGTAGGTACAACTGATCAACTAAATCAGTCAGAAACTTAATTTTAAGTACGCACACCTAGGAAATAAATTATGTGACTTAATCAGAACTATTCTTTAGGCGAAGATGCTTAAAACTTTAAATAGACGTTAAATTTCGTTATCTAATGGGACTTGGGCAACTCGCTGGGCTGAAATGCGTTGCGAGGATTAATAATTCGAAAAGTTTGCTGCCCCCGCTGCGGCGCTTGACACGTTGACAAATATTCGTCATAATGAACGGCCCACTTCTCTCCCGAAAGGGGATTGCGTATTTGCGGCGATTACAAATTGATGTGTTAACGTGAGAAACAGGTAATCGGGCTATATCGATCGATGTGTTTTTAAGCAACAGCTTTCGGCATTTAGTTGTTTTGACCTAAATTTGTGAATAACGTAGAAAAAAGAAAATTGATTAAATAAATATTAAATAAAATGGTTATCATAAAAATTGTAGTATTGAGATGACTATGAGATGCTACTTGATAGCCTTGCGTGCAATTCGACGGTCGCACGACAAAAAGGTGTAAGCGCCAAAAATCCAAAAATGAATCGTAACGACCGGCCGTTTCATTCTCACTGCATTTACAACCGCCAAAAATTCAGAAAGCGTTAAAATTCAAGTTTAAGTGGCGTAAGCGACAGTTTCAGCTTCCAACTGAAATCAGATAATAAAAATGAAAAGCGTACGTCCG
This sequence comes from Serrognathus titanus, assembly GCA_039766575.1. Taxonomy (NCBI): domain Eukaryota; kingdom Metazoa; phylum Arthropoda; class Insecta; order Coleoptera; family Lucanidae; genus Serrognathus; species Serrognathus titanus. The sequence goes on from CM077914.1 coordinate 12,922,173, forward strand.
GCCAAAGCGCCTCTTCAGCGCTCACTTTGTTCACTTCGCCTAAGCGCCGGCAAATGAGGTAAATAGTAACGCTGGTTGGCGATTTAAATGGATTTAAATTCTCAGCTATGCAGAATTGGTGTTTTTTGTGGCCATAAACGAATAAATTGCCGATTTAAATTCTCTGGATTTCTCTTTATCGGGGCATATAAAACAGCGTGTGTATACAGTTGATGAATTCCGTCAACGTATACATACGTGCCGTTTGAGGAACTTCGAAATAATTTTCCAGTAGTAACAAATAACTGGATGCGACGTGCCGAATTATATGTTAATACCGCAGGACAACATTTTGAACATTTATTGTAATTACAAATATCAATGCCAAGAACAAGAAGTGAATTTTACTAAAATTCTAAGGTCATGATGAATGCACCGATATGACAACATGTTTGATATGCATTTTGTGCTGTACTGTATATTTTTTTATTTCGCATATTGCTAACCGTAGACGTACAGTTTCAATTCTTAAATTAACATCTGTTAAATTTAATTTAATACAACAATGCTTGTCACATTCCATCTACTATTATTTGCGTATGTTTATAAAATACGATATACTTCACCTAGATTATAGTATAATTAATTTTGTATGTGTCCCTCTTGGACTATGGTCTGTTGGGTTAATAAAAGTTATTATTATTATATTATTATTATTACTTCCTTAAGAAAGCTGCAATTAATTTTTTCATAAGCTACACAAACACTGTGTTATGAACAAAGTAAGCTACAAACTTTTTAATTATTTAATTAATTAATTAATTAATTAATTTGTTTAAAATACAAATTATGACTAAGTGTGTTGATTATGTTGTCTCTTTAATAAGCTATTAAAAGAATTGCTGAACAAACGACAATAAATATCATATGACACAACGAAAAACGCATTTCGCTATGCCAGTAATTGTCGGAGAAACACAGAAGGATATAAAAAAATTGCCGATGTCGTAAACGCGGCATCTGAGACGTTCACCTACTAATTCTTTCAAACGTAAATAAAAAATTTATTGCAGTTTTTGCTTTTTATTAAAAGCGAACAAGTCGTAAAGTAAGCAGAGGTTTCAAAACAAAGGAACTGCACGCGCTTGTGCCAGGTCAGCAATACCGTTCAGATTTGAAGAATCAATCTCTTTTATAATGAGATACCCAGAGTTTCGATTAAGACATGAGTTTTGAGACATCCCCTGTATACAGAGTAAGTTATAATTGAAGAAACTACTTTGTCAATATATCTACAAGGAAGACTTTTTTGAGTAAAGTATTTTTTTTCATCTCTGCCCTAAACTGCACAGTTAAGAAACTAGAAGAGATTATGTTTTTTCGGTTGAATTTTTAAATTCATCTTTAGATAATAAATGAAACGATAACTCATGCAAATTAATGTGGGTAACACTGTGTGGAGGGAATTGGAGAAATAGGGAAAGTACCAAATGAATAATAATAATAATAACGGGTTCTCAAATAAAAAAAGAAACTTTGCTAGCATGCCATGTAAAAATTTGACGCAGAAAACGTATTTCAGCTCTTGTAACGTGCAAGCAGTGTAGTCAATTTAATAATTTTTTCACTGGTTTTGAGCATCGCTGCAAATTCGATATTCCTTGCACAGTTTAAGGTCATAACGCAGCCATACGATGGCGAGACTATTTGAGTTCTTTATTAACTACGTATAGGTGTAATTGTGTAATTTTTTTACGTTTCTGGCAAAATACAGGAAGAGAAAAGCGAAAAAAAATCCAACGATTCCTGTCTGTTTTTCTTTTCAACAAAAAAGTAATTTCGAAAGTTTTCTTTTCTATCATCAATCATGTTTTGTTTGTTTTGAAGAAAAATTATGTATAATTAAACCTTGTCAATTTGTCTCATAGTTGATCGTGTTTTGTTATTTGTTCTACAAAGAATAAGTCGAAATTCGATTGAAATTTGAACGTCTTTTGTTGTCGCTTTCAATTTTTTTATTTTTATTTGCATTAATTATCAATTTTTATGGAACTTTTTTTTAATTATGTTGCAAATCGGTTTTGATTGCAGTGGATCCTTCGATCATCCTCTGTACAGCTGTTTGTTTCGGCTCTATTTGGGACCTCGTCAGCTTTCGACTTTTGTTTTAGTTTTTAAGAGAAACAACTAAAGAAAAGACAAGTAGATTTTTTCGAATTTGTTTTTAGTGTAATTTCTGTTGCTTCAATTGATTTTTAGTGATTACTTCCTATTCCTATTGCTATTGGCAACACTAGGTGCAAGGCGCGATAACATAAACCTCGGAATTCAACTCTAATTTTCAGCTACAATAATTTCGATTGCTTCGTAATTTTTTTTCCAGTTGTAATATATACGTGATCTTTTTAATGAAAAGGTCTGTATGTACACAATCAAGTGATTTTAATCGCTTTGTCATACTGTTCTTATTCTGATCAACTCGTATGAAGGACGAATTAATTAAGTGAAGTGTCCAGGCCACATCCACTTTTGGGGGGTTGCGCATAAAACACTGACCAGCGAATATTTGAAGTAATTTATCACAGACCACGTCGTCTACAGTAAATCAATATCACAATGTGTTACACATTTTTTTTTATTTCCAGTTGTCATCAGGATGTACGTGCATGGTGTGAAGCTGTTCCGCCCGCCTTTAACTTTTTTATTTTCGACTTTAGAAACAACGTTACAGAAACTAACTCAAAGTTCTTGTTGATGTTTATAAAAAGAAAACATATGAGCAGCGCCTAAGAGCGATTTAAGCTTAAGTTATGTTTTTTTTTTCATTTAAGAAAAGGCGAGCGACTTTAGTTTAAATCAGGGATGGACGAACCTTGTTTTACCAATGAGTCAATTTTTTTTAAGTTAAAAATTTTGTAGGAATGAACCGAGGGTCTGGTATTTTGTCATTGCAAAAATACTTTTACACAGAACTCGTCGATTACATTTACAACGAATCGCTCGAACATATCGGTTTCTTCCGAAAGTGTAAAATGCTTGATTTTACGTGCAGTACGCACGCAAGCTAAATGTGCACAACTGTGGATATGAATAGTGTTTAGAGTTATGTCCTGGAATTTTTTACAAATTCGTTCTTAACAGGACCGAAATTTTTGAATTTTTTTATACAGGATGCTGCGTTGATGAACGCAACGTAGGCAGTCCCATGTTAATTTAGAGGTGTTCAAATATTGGCATCCCTAATTATTTTACTCTTCGAGATGAATCTGTCTGTGTTGTTTGAGAATTTTATATTTGTTCAAAACTTATGTAACTGGTGTCATTAATATGGGATTTTCTATGTTGCGTTCATGAATGCAGCGCCTTATATACGCTTTTTAAGGTCAAAGATTCTTAACTTAATAATAAAATTTTGGCAATATTTAATTAATATTTAATGTTCTATGTAAAAAAATATAGTAATATAATATGGTATAGGTAAAGTGTAATGAGTAATTAAAAGAAAAATATTGTCATAATAATCAAAGAATAGCAATTTTCATGAAGCTCGAAGTAAATAACTTTTTTTTAAATGAAGACGATCAATTGAAATTGATCGATGCTATTTTTATACTTTTAAGTATTGCATTCTGCTAATGTACTATTGTAGAGGGCGTACAAAAATCGTGTTTAAGGAACGAAATGAATTGAAATCCTTTTTATTTCCATCACGTATTGCATTAATCTTTTCTGTTTCTAAATGGAATCCGACGTTCGGTCTTTGTGTAACGATGTTGAGGCAAGCTTTTGTTAATGACCTCCGGCAAGATTGAAAACAGAAATTCTAGAGCAAAAAACAAAAATTTAATTCAATAATATATTTAAATAAATTAGACCGCATATGTTTAAATAAACCAAACTCACAATTAAAGATAATAGAAACTATTTTTTTTTCTTTTATAGTCAATGCATATCTATTCTTAATTTATTTAATTTTTTTAATTTATTTCTTCTCTTCAAATTATTTCTCTGCACTAAAAAATCCAGGGAATCCTGTATAATGAGTTGTTAATTAATTATTTTTATGTCTAATACAAAAAAAAAAACTGTTTTTATTTAATGTGAATTCCATGAAGAGCGTTATTTACAAAACACAATATCCTGTCACCCTGACCTACGACAAGGAAAACTTTTTCCCCCTGTGCAAACATCTCGTCTTATCTACTTATGAAATATGAAAAGCATCGCTTATACCAAAAGCAAACATCAGCAACAGATTTTCGAAACAGGAAAAAACCTACGCAGTTCCTATGTCATTTCCGGACCGAACGAGACACGTCGTCCTTCTGCCGCTTATCACCGGAGCAAAAGAGTCACGTGACGATGAAACGTAACACCGGAATAGGCACTTCGCGATGGCGAGTCACTTTTCGACTGAAGGGGTAGTTTCCCCGGCTGTTACATTACGAACCACTTGAATGTATCCTACCACCTTGCGCAAGCGGACTACCTGCACAATTCCATTAATGCTCCAACAATTATTGTCCGGCTTTTTACATGTCCGGGTTCGATGACGACGTAGAGGACAGGACGAGATAGGAAAGTGTTTACACTCGTGTTGCTTTCTATCGCCTGTTGTAGAGGCGTTAATTAAGGGTCGCTTCATCGGGGCGAATTTGAAGGTAATTGCATTATTTATGCTGCGTTTGTGTTTTTACATTGCGAAAGTTCAGCGTGATTTACACGAAACGAGGGTAAACAAAAGGATTTGCTTGAAATGAATTCACCTTTTAAATTAAGGAATATAATAAAAGTGGTCGAAATTCATAATTAACTCGATTCACTTACAATGGAAATGCTGTTTTATTTTTTATTTACCGAGAGCCAATAATAATTGGAGGGTCCCAATTTTATTATGTAAAAAAAAATTGTATTTATAAAAATTAATCGCCTTACATAAATAAGAAATAAAATTCACTACTTCTCTTTTAATGGTACGATCGTCTGGCTTGTTTTCATTATGATGTAAATATATCAGTGGCGCATCCAGAAATTTGTCTTCGAAGGAGCTTCAAATTAATAACAATTGTAAAAACATACAAGGATATATTATAGTGTATTACATAATGAGAGTTGTAAATAGCATATTACACACGCGTGGAAAAGTTGGACACGAGCTGCGCAACAACTGTAAGTAACTTCGTAAGTGCGTAATTGCTTTACAGTTCGAGTTTTGTACTATATTTTATCTACGACCACATTTAATTACTATTGGCTGACAGTTGCAATTTCGATTTCTGTCAATATAATGTGATGCGGCTACATAAACCTAGCTTTTAGCGCGCGTAAAGTTAGGTGCCTGTACGATTTTGTTACTTTACGCACGACGTTTGTAAACATCCGCTCACTTAGTTTATGAGTTTTACGTAATTCGTCATTTACAGTAGTCGTAGATAAAATAATAAAAATACATATCGAACTAACATTACAAAACAAAATTAAGTCGCGTGCTTCTTTTTATTAAACTGAAATGTTATTAAATTTTGGTACCACATAGCTGGCTCTGGGGGGAGCTTAAGTCCCCTTAGCTCCCATCCGTGGGTGCGCTGCTGATGTATTTACTTAATTCTTTGCATTTTTTAATTTTACCGCAATGATTTTTTCAAAGGTAAATATGGAGCCTAAATCAATCAGGGTCTGCAATTATAAATATTTTGCTTACATGGTAATGACAATCGTACAGATTAATAAAAGTAACAGAATTTTTTTTAATAAAATTTTGTTTTAAAGTTCAACTACTCAATAACGAACGCAAGATTATACCATATTGCTTCGATATTACCAACTGAAGATTGACAGGAGCAAGATCACAGCTGCTAATACCAATTATTTTAAAAGCACCAAAGACAAAATATTCCTATTAATAAAGAATATTGCGTTCCTGTAGGATTTGTGAAGGTCTATAGGAACAAGATTATAATTGATTATTCGAATTGTTTTAAAACATCAAAGACACAAATTATTCTTATTATTAAACAAGATTGCGTTCCTGTAGAACTTGTGAGTGTCGACAGGAACATGATCATGACGATTGATAATAATTATTTATTTTATACATAAACACACACAGACACAAGATTGCGTTCCTGTAGGTCTTATGAGGATTGACAGGAGCAAATCACGACGATTTATAAGAATTATTTATACATAATAAAATTCCTATGAACAAACAAGATTACGTTCCTGTGAATTTGTGAGGCTCGACAAGAATAAGATCACAACGGTTAATACCAATTAATTTACCAAACACCAAAGACATATCACTATTAACAAACAAAATTGCATTCCTTTAGGACTTGTGCGGGTCGGTAGAAATAAAATTACAAGTATTAATACACACAAGAGAAAACAGAACATTCTGACAAAAAGAACTCATCCCCCTTAAAAATCCAAATCAAATTCAAAATTACAAAAAAAAACAATTTACGTGAAATACCAAAATCGAAATTGAAAAGCAAATTTACATATAGAAACACAACATTACATAAATTTGGCAGCCCAACATTAGGGGCAACAAAAGCAAATTTACATATAGAAACACAACATTACATAAATTTGGCAGCCCAACATTAGGGGCAACAACTCATCATAATTAGTATTACTTGTTTCATTTTAAGTTGAAAACGTACGCAAATACTTTGTGTGTTTTAAATCTTTTGATTTTTATCTCAACCTTGTGTATAGAATATACAACTATACAACGATGTAGTAGACATAGCATAAGTAGTGATCAAACGAAAGTTTCATTTTATATATTTCATTTTATTATATAGACTGTCCTAAAATAACCGGTATGTATAAATATCTGAAAGTTGATAGAAGAGATTCTTGAATAGAGAAACAGGTATTTGAAAGATACGGTTTAAAAAGTTAAGAAAGAATTCCGCGATTTCGGGGACATAGGAGATAAGTTTTTTTCGACTAAAATGAGCAGTGAAATCATTTTGCGATACTCATTTTCACTATTCAGTATATCATACACGACGCTAAAATGAATGCTTTCATTACCGAGGATATATTAGCAACACCAACGAGCGTAGCGAGCGAGCTTAGCAATTATTCAAGGTAATAATAGCCATTATAGAGTTTTTTTTATTACAGTGTAAGTAATAATACTACTAAAACCATGTGGTAAGACTATATGTTACACGAAGTGGTAGGGCTTATAAACATTTGCGAGTGGCCAAAACGAATTTTAAAACTTTGAATATTTTGTAAATTATTTTAAACCGTTTTTAACTTCTGTTAGAATTTTACTAGAATCTACTTTATTATACACCATAAACAATGATGGTTACCATGACAACGTGAATAATGATTATTCACTGCTGGGCCCCGTTTCACGAAAGTTACAAGTTTCATATTCACCAGTAAATTTTGGTGAAGTTTTGAAAAATACAAGGTACAAATGTTTTACGAACATATAATTGCAAGACTTGTTATAACCAGTAAATTGTCACTATTTTAAAAGTAATATTTTCACAATTTCACAATTGTTACTTTTAATAATTTCACTGATTACAAAATTACACTAGTTAAATAATCAAATATTTTCACCTAGACTCAAAGGTGAGTAACTTTTCTTCTCAATTAATATGATGCTAATTCGTGTAATTATTTATTGAAAGTGACTATGTGGGACTCTTCCTCAGATGACGTACTATCCTTAAGCAACACCGACAGTAGACCTCGAATATTCAGGATAAGATCAATTGTAGATTTCGTGAGCATGTACGAGTTCAACGAGAGATTTCGAATGTCATTAATGAAAATAAAATAAAAGAAATTATAAAAATTAACTAAAATTGTGTAACTGGCAATACAGAAAGCGTTAGGAAAGAGTTTATACATGTATTTCGGCTTTATTGGGCCTCATCAGAACTCTGTACCTTAAAAAAAGTTTAGTTTACCCCATTTTGAATTTCTAAAATCCCAAAAAACAAGAACCAGAATTAGAGATAAAAATATGAAATTCTTTTGCAAAATAAACAAGGAAATACATGTATAAACTCTTTCCTAACACTTTATTTGCACACAATTTTAGTTAATTTTCATAATTTTCATCTGGTAAGAAAACTTGATTTTATAATTGAGAAATTATACTCACCATAGTGTATTTCTTAAGATTTTGCTAGTAAGTATCACAATTCCTAATGCCAGAATGGTTTTCCATTTTGTCCTTCATCTTCTTTCGTCAACTTACCTATAATACTTCTTTTAAAAATTGCAGCTTTCCTTCTTTCTTTAATGACATAATGCAGATCACAAACAAAATAAACTTATATTTAATAACAAAATAATCTGAGTAAATAAAATGTTCTTAAATATTTTTACATACAAACAAATTTATAACCTGAAACTAGGCGATGAATAAAATAGTCTACATATGTTACACTTGTAAATATTTATTCACTCCTATAATTTTATTCACAAGTGTTATAAAACTTTCATGAAACACTAGTATTTGTATACTTGTTAGTACAAGTGCCTGTAATTGTGAAATTGTGACTTTGTGACTTGTAACTTTCGTAAAACGGGGCTCTGGTAGTGAATTTTGGACAGATTATTGACTAGTCGTGGACAATAGAACATATACCTCTACGACGCTATAATGAATGCTATTAGTAGTAAGGATATTTGCAACACGAGCAAGCAATTATCGGAAGTAATACTTTTTGACTTGTCATAAGTTGAAGTAGAAAACGAAGCAGTGAATTAGAGAAATTAGAAGTAAATGGAATTTTTAGTTTAAGTCATGAGCTACTATAAATAATTTTATTATCGATCACTTGGTGTATTATTAAAAAAATATGATTTAATAACGATGTCTTGAAAAATTCTAACCATTCAATTCTTAAACAAAAAAATAAGTATTAGAACCGACAGGATGATGCTATCATATCGTTTATTTCACTGAATATTTTAAAAACTAATTTAAATTGAAAAAACCCAATGTATGAATACCTCTGTTAATTGACATTTTTACTTGCATCGTCCTGTATCGACAAAACACCATAATATATCACCAATGTAATATCTGAATTGCTACACATTGAAAAAATTGATACACCAGCATTGCAAAGGTTTTTTACCAGATCAGGTAAGGTTTCTTATTATATTTATATACCAAATGTTTCATTTTTAATTGAAATCGTACGCGCGCTCTTGTCTTAATTCCTTCGTTTTTTACATGATCTTTGTATCTACAATATTCAACGAAATAAATGTGGCAAATTGATCAAGTGAACATTTTGTTTTTTATTTTTTATCTTGTAACATAGCTTATCCTAATCTCTACCGTTTTTCAAGTTTCGGTGAAACAGTCAGTACATTATTTATCTCCTCCTAAATTATTGTTTGGTTGTTGAATTTTTTTTAAAGTGAAAAATTTCTTTTTGTTAACCATCGATTTATTTTATTTTATTTTTTTAAGAAGAAGCTGTCAACCAACAAAACGGTGGGACTTGTGCGGATTTTTAGCTTTTCGAGTATTTATAATTCATAACATTTCCGAACATCAGTAATTAATAAATTATCTTACGATTGAACAATACGACTTTATTAAGCAAAAAAAAAACGTTTTTAAATTACCACGAACGTAAATAGACTTATACTACCATTCACTGTTAATTAATTAATTTGGAATTAAGTAATTACAATGGGTAACTTTTTGGTAATGTGGTTTACAAGCGAATAACCAAAATTTGAATGGAATTTGACAAACCATGTGTTCTCATACAAAATAGCATTTATTTATGATTGTGTCAGGTGCTCAAAAAAAAAGGCAGCCAAATTGTAAGAAACGTAAGAAAATATACTTGAAAAATCTTTCCTCAAGAAGATAGAACCTTGAAAGTTGCTTCACTTAAACTTTTAAAACTGGAATATCTAGAAAACTGGCCTAAGCTACTGGTTTAATTTTTTATTCAAAGTGAGCTGGCTAATCTAGCGGATACTTTTTCAAGAAATTGGGTTAATCCACTGGCGTAGTTTCAATGGTATTAAATAATTTAGGAAAGAGAAGACGTAAAGTGCAAAACAAATGAAAAGCAAAAGCGGAGAAATATTACAGAAGAGAAGTGAGATAATGAACCCATGGAAGGAACACTTTCAAGAGTTGCTTAACCCCACTAAAAAGACAAAGAAAATGAAGAAACGTTTAATCTGAAGTAGAAAAAGAAGACAAGGACGAAAATATAAAGCTGGAACAATTATAAACTGCAGTAAAGAAGATAAAAAAATGGGAAAACTCAAGGATGTGATAAAATCACCGCGGAAATGGTTAAAAACATAGGATAGAAGGAATGTAACCACTACTACCAAGTTACAATAAGGTATGGACAAAAGAACAGATACCAAGGGACTGGCTCATAGTTCCCATATACAATCAGAAAGACAAAAATAACTATAGAGGAATAACTTTAATGGCCGCGACCATGTAAACATTTCTACAGAGACTGGAAAGGTGAATAAGAAAAGCAGTCTAAGATATATTGGATTAAACACAAAGTGGATTTAGGACAGGACGAAGTACACACGACCATATCTTCACATCAAATAGCAGACACAGACGATGTTGCAAGAAAGAGGAAATTTTATTTAGCGTTTATTGATATAGAAAAAACTTGTTACTAAGTTTCAGAGAAATACTATAGAGGACACTATAAAGAAAAGGAATCCGAGATAAAATAATCAGGATCATTCAGAAAAATTGTAAGGAAAATACTAACCACGTTATAAGCAACAATAATATCAGAAGAATTTACATTGGAGAGGTCTAAGACAAAGAGGAAGTCTAAGTCCTATACTCTTCATAATATTTATGGACGAAATACTAAAAAAAATTCAAAGCAGAATGCTCAAAATTATATATCGGAGGGAGAATTTGCAGATAAGGTCGTGATAATGACCAAAGGCGAGAGAGAGTTGCAGAAGACACTAGATGTTCAGAATAGAGAATTAAAGAGAAGCGGAAAGAATATGAACGCAAAGAAAAAGAAAACCAAAGTGATAATAATAGGGGAAGACACAGACAAATTAAACAAAACAAATGAAAACATTTAAATATTTAGGAGTTACGACACATGATACAGGAAAACAAGAGAAAGAAATTGTAAGCAGAATTGAAAATACAAGATGAATAATAAAATTATTAACAAGAAGGAAGTTTCAAGACAAACAAAAATAAACAGACTGGGTCCTCAGCGAGAAATAGAAAAATAATATACATGTGGTAGAAATGAAATACCTAAGAAGAGTCAGAGGAGTCACAAAAAAAAGACAAAATGAGAAATGTAGACATAAGAAAAGAACTGGAAATACAATCAGTACTTGAGTTTATCGAAGAAAGACAGCTGGTGGGGTCATTTACAAAGAATGGAAGAAACAAGACCTGTAAAAAACACCAAAACTCACTTGGGATAAAGAAATAAGAATAATACTTGAAAAGAAAGGAAAAACATGGAAAGAAGCAATGAAACTAGCAATGGACAGAAAAAAGAATGGTAAAAGTTTTTGCAAAAATGAAAAGTCATGGGTTTAGATTATATATAATATATGAAATTGCTATTTTATGGCTGTTTTGGGGACATCTGTAGAACATTCACGGCATTACAGCGCCATCTTTGCTGCATTTACTTACTTCATTCCTAACGAACATGCTAGTGTTGCTTCTTTTTTACTGCAAAAACAAAAACGCCTTGTATACTTAATGTTATTCTTTAATGTTCTCTTACACTTGAGTATTTTTTAAGAATTGATCCTGGGAATCTTTTTCTCATATTCGCAAATTATTTATTAAATTTAGTTATATATTTTTCAACTTTTTTTATAATTTCCTAATAAAAGTTCTGTGGATAAGTATATTGTGGAACAAAAAATTATTTTTCTTTGCAGTTAAAGTGAATTTATTTCTTCTTAAAAATTTGTTATAGCAACAACTAGCAAGTCAATTCGAGCCACATCGAGCTTTAAACTTTGAAAAGCTTAGAACGGTGTTTATTAATTTATATTTAACCTAAATAAAACCTAAAAGAGATTTAGAAACCTAAGACAGACAATTTTGATAGGACCAACTTTGATATATTAATAAGATTCCTAGTTAAGAAAGCTTTATAACTTTCGTTATACAGGGCCCCATTTTAAATCGTGACTCCTTAAAATTTGAAAGTAAGCAACACATTCTACTTCCATGCTCTTAGTATATTATGAAACTACGAAGTTATTTCTGATTTGTTTGATGGGTTGCCGAATCTAAAATCTTCAGGGGTCACAATTTTAAATGGGCAATGATTTTCTGCATGAAGTAATTTTCTCTAACTTAATACAGTTATAATATTATATGAAATTGGTGATAGATATTCTAAATACGTGAAGGGCATCAGGAGGATTGATATAACGGATATCAAAGACCGTCCTTCCAATTTGCACAATCATAAATCCGAAACAATAAGGCTGCTGAGCGGCTCTTAACGTAAGTGCGAAGCCATAAAACTAAGCGATTGATATTGAGGCAATAAAAAAGTTTTATAAGATGGCAAATGTGGTCTGCGATCGATCAATCCGACCCGAAGACGCGAAATTGAAGAAACGGATAAGCGAGAGCCTGGACAGGACAGGACAGGCCGTTGCGTGCCTTCACTTTCAAGTCGCTCTTTTCCTCGTGTAATTAAAGCACGTGACATCAACGGATTTTCGGCAAGGGAGAATCTGGGTCATCAGTTTCTCTATCTCGATAATTCGATGTTTGTCGAACGGCCGAGGAAAAATCGCATGGAAATTGATTGGGCAGACGGAGCTTTTTGATTGATGACACGACAACGTTCAGACGTTAATTGAAATTCATTGACCGATAGAAAAAAGAAATATTGATATGGTTTTGGTGTGGAAGGCTTTTCATCGCGGCTTGTAATTTCCGTCGGAAGAACAAGAAATAGATTACGTGTTGTTAATGTTTTTTTTCCTTTGGGGAACTTTAACACTTTCACATATTAAAAGATTTTAAGTAATTAGAAAAGTTGAAGTTTTAAAGTGCCAATTAGTAAAGACCGGGTAATTTTAGAACTGATGACTCGAGTCACATATGCAATTGCAAGTACAATACATGCTTTTGATGCTATGAATTAATATCAGATGCATGTATTAAGGCGGTCTCGTAACGTACATACAATATCGAGTTCCATTGGAAGTTATTACCGTGCATAATTCATCAAACAATAGAGCTCTTGCATGCATTACAGAATATCACATTTATTTTCTCAACTTCGTGTATCACATGGTACTTAAATATTAAGATTGGCTTACTTCATCTAATCATTTTCATTTTGAAATTAGAATTGCGTTTCAAAATTGAATAATTTCAAGTAGAAGTCTAATAAGAAATCAAGGATCCATTCGTTTCTATGAGAAAAAGTAAGTATAATGATAAATTTCTAGAACTCTAGATTTTTTGATGTATAGAAAATTGGGCGAAGAAGAAAATTCTAAATAATCTTGAAATCCACTAATACTGTCGCCAACAAGCGACCTCTGATATCACACCTGCCTAGAATTAATATCAACAATGTTTTACAGCGGCTTCCATTTTCAAAGGCGGCATCGTCATCATAGTGCTGAACTTAACCTGGCAACCAAGTTGCAGAATGTAACTCTTCGGTTTTTATATTAGTGACTGTATTATTTAATCTGCCTTTGTCCCATATTCAAATAATATACTGTAATTAAAATTTTAAAGGTGGTGAATCAAAAATCAATTATCAACTCTTCGTATGAATTTTGAAGGTAAAATCTCGTGCACGGTTATAATCTTAATATGCAAATGGCCTTAACATTGCTCTGTATTTATTCCAATCTTTAATTTCCTCAAAACACGTTCGATATTGTTACAATCTTCAGAATTTTAAGTATGTGATGCGGACAACTTTGTCCAGGTATCCGTCAGTTAATTAGCTAATTAAGCAACGTTTGAAGCCATCTTGAGTTATGCAGACAAGCAAACACGAAGGGCGGAAGTCTGGAATTCGAAGGCGAGCCCCTGCTCTGGCATAATTACAAAAGAATCGATAAACGGGCGGTCGGTGGCTTAAAATCCAGAACGGACTCTGCGAGATTAATACAAAACACAATAAGGGAAAGAAACCTCCTAGAGAAGGTTTCTTTAATTCGTTCTGTACCAAGTCTAGAAACCCTACTTAAATGCATACCTAAATAACCATAGGTACAGATAAGCAGACCTAATTGAACAGGACCGAAAAGAAACCTAATTACAGGACAGAAGCTTTCGGAAAGAATTGTTTAAGAAAATTCGAAATAAAGCTTCAAAATGAAACAAACGTATTATTCATGATGACTCTATAAAAATTTTAAGCATTAGATTTGATTAAAACGGTAATTTTTGCAAAGGCATGCGAAATCATCATTAATTCAAGGCCACGCATAGCTGTATCTATAGCTGAAATCTCTCAAAGCTTTTGTTTTAATTAACACGATACGTGCGTGAAAACGCCCTTGTAATTAATAACTAGTAAATAATTCACCTTGACATTTCATTAATATTAATAACGCGGCGATCCAATTATCCCATCGCACACGAGGGATTTTTAAATTGACAGCTCGCGCCCTCTATTCGTTATTAATACGCGGAACGAGTGTTTAGCAATATTAAATATTAACTGCCGGTGGTCTTGTACATTTATCGTGAATTCCAGATGCACTTCTTTCTTTGAATTTTTCAATTTTTTTTTTAGAGTTTCAGAAAATAAAATAGGCTACCATTTCGAACAAAGCTACATTCATACATCAACTTCTACAACAAATTAAAACCATTTTCGCGAATTAAAATGTTTAATTAAATCAGGTTGGGTTACATTCCCGGAGCAAACAAAATCCTCTGATACCACCACCGGAGTATCAAAACAATGACCCCTGAGCACCCGGATTCCTCTAACTCATTAAAGTTTACCTAAGGGTGAAACAATTTAATCTCGCTAAATCCCCCCCGCATTAATGCCTCTGGAAACTCGGACAGCGCGTTGTGCAAACACGAAATTTTAAGCGGGCACAGTTTGAATACAGGAGCCGGTAAATCCCCTACGTAGCGCCCCAGCCCCGGGCTATCAGTCATGCCCAAGAGCGGAAAAATCACGTTCCTCGAATTTATCTCACTTCACACTTTTGCGGAGGGGTGTGCTTCGGCTTTGCCTGTTTTATAGCCGAGGTAATAAACTGCCAAGTTTCGGGAATGAAGAGTGTGTGAAATGAATTATGTTTTATGTGCGACGACTCCTCGTGTTTCATTTTTTATTTTTTTTTAATTTACCTCGACGTTATTAAAATTTAGTAGGGGGGGGGGGAGTGAAATTAAAATAATTATTAATCAAGTAAACGAATTACAAGATAAAATTCCAAAATGAGAAAATCGGTGATGTCCTGAAAGATACGTGGATGTCTAGAGAATACGAAATTAATAAATAAAACTTGAGTTCAAAAAATGTTCGAGTTTTGGACTCTTTCAAGTCTACAAAAAGCAACAGCGACACGTCAAAAGGATAATAAAAAGAGGGAAGAAAGATCATGGAGAGATTTTGGTGAAAAGGTAAGAAAAGCTTACGACGGAACACGAACTATTATTTGGAATATTGAGATGTATAAAGAAAAAAGGATAGAGGCTTTAAATTTATACGATATTAAATTAATTTCATGAGATAGAAAAGGAAGGTTCACAGAAGAAGAAGAAGAAGAAGAAATCATAGGAAGTTGGAGAGAACACTTTAAAGAATTAGAGAAGATGAACACCAATAGAGAACAAGGAATAGTTTCACAAGAGAAAGGATTACCAATTACGCTCTAAAATAATTTAAACAGATTATGAACGAAACGATGAATGGAAAAGCGCCAGAAGAATGGCAGTTATGTCTCCTACGGTAAATATACGTAAAAGAAGGATGGAGGGGAGCATTCTACCGAGTTCTAGTAGTACTAATTCATAAAAAAGGAAAATTGTCAGAATTAGATTGGAACTACCTAATTAGTACTGTAGCTAAAACAAGTGCCAAAATTTTGGCGAAGAGATTAAAGCTAATTTAGAAGAAAGACTAGAAAACTTTAGGCTATATAGGTTCCCAACTTTTTAGGGCCATCGCCCACTTTGCAAGATAAAAATCTTCCGATTGCAAAATCACAAAAATTATTTACTTTAAAATTATTATTATTAATTTCGTCATCGACCCCTAGACGCCTTAAACGCCAATTGCTTCTGGATTCAATACTGGTCCCCTAGAAGGCGCCCACTTTTGGAACTTATTGCAGATCAAATAGAGAAGTTTAGGGGCATCAGAAATACTAATAAGAGAAATACAGAACCTATAAGAAAAACTAAAGAACTATCTATGTAAGAGTAAGACAAGAGAGATTAGAAAAATTCGAAACAACACATGGAGTTGGGTACGGATGTGGTGCTGGTGCTCCACGAAGGCTTTAAGGAAGGGAAAAGTAGGTGATACCGTTGGAAGAAGGAGAAAGTTGTTATATGAAATATGTTATGGCGACGATTTAATAGTCAAAGATGAAAGAACATATAACGGAAATATGGAAAGTTACAGGAAAGCTTTAGAAAAATGAACTTGAAAATTAGCACAAAAAAGACGAGAACAATGGTATTGGGAAAGAAAGCAACACCCGATACAAGTGGAAGAGGAAAACATACTTCAATAACTAAGATTCACTGAATGTTAGGAAATTTCAAAAGTTTCTGTTTTACATTTAGTGAAAGTGATAAAAGCAGGGTTCCAACAGAAACTAGAATGACAGGTATTATAAAAAAAAACTATACTAACACCAGGGCTGTATTCGGGTACTACACCCTGGAGCGCAAGTTGGGCAAGTAATGATATCTTTGTTACACACGATTTTAACTTATTTTAGATCTCGCTCATCTACTTCAAGACGTCTTGTGTTTATATTATTACCATGACAGCGGAAGCACTTTTCAAGTAGAGCGTGAGAGTACGACCGTTGCCATGGAAATAAGACGTGTTGAAATAGATGAGCGAGATGTAAAATAAGTTAAAAATCGTGCGTAACAGAGATGCGGTACACGCCCAACATGCGCTCCAGGGTGTAGTTCTCGAACACATTCCAGTACTCATGTACGGAGCAGGAACTTGGAAAGGGGGAAAGATGGAGGGAAATATAAAGAAGAAAATGAATGCATTAGAAATAAGAAGAGGAAACACTACAAAAATTGACACAATTAGGAGAAGATAAAAAGACAACTAAGATGGAATTGTGGAAACTATGACGCATAATAGAACAGTTGGCCAAAAGAAAGAGAGAGAGAGACCGAGAAGATTACGGTTGGAAGAAGTGAGAAAAGCAGTAGTGAAAAGAAGCATGAAACGAGAGGAAACAAGAGATGCCACTCAGGGCAGAGAGAGATAGAAAGAAATTTGGAAAATATGAACCGGTCACAGCCCCACTTGCTCAAATGTCCTACATCTAAAAGGGTATATATCTACCTTTATGAGTGTAGGGCCCAAAATGTCTTACATTCATGGGCCCTACATTCATAAAGGTAGATAGAATTAAGTAGTAATTATTATTATAGTAATTACATGTTATTATTTTCAACACTTGTTACGTATAAATTTTGTAGCACGGCTATGACCATACAAATGAGGATATACGAGGTGTGTGAGAAAAGTAATGAGACTGATTTTTTATCTATCAACATTTTTTATATTTTTCAAACAATAATATGGTCTACTTCAAAGTAGTTCCCTTCTGCAGCTATTCGATGCGAACAACGACACGTCGTCGACGGCAATGACACCGCAACAGCACGACGACGACATATCGTCAAGTGTGAAAGCGGTTCCTTAAGATTACATGAAATTTCGCGTCCACCAGCATCATTGCTGGTGTCGATCGTAGCGGTGTCGTTACGGTGTCGTTAAGTATGAAAACGCTCATACACCGGCGGAGTTGTTGTTCCCAGTCTTGGTAGCAGCGCTGAAAGGCTTCAACTGATAGGGCCTTTAAACATGACGGTCACATTCTTTTGAATGTTCTCCAGAGTCCCAAAATGACATCCTTTTAAGACAGTTTTCAATTTCGGGAAAAGAAAGTAGTCACAAGGACTTAGATCAGGTGAATGGGGACCTTGGGAACAACAGGAGTGCCTCTTGAGGTCAAGATTTGGATAATGGAGCATCCACTTGTCTGCAATGTCCGGATTTACACGAACAACGCTTTTCCTGAGCTTTTCAAAGACATCTTTGTAAAACACTTGGTTGACAGTTTGTTCGGGAGGAACAAATTTTTTATGCACGATACCCCTACTGTCAAAAAAGCAAATCAGCATTGTTTTGCTCTTGGATTTGCTCCGTCGAGCTTTTTTCGGTCGAGGGGATTTTTGCTGATTTGTCTCAGGATCGTACTCAAAAATTCACACGATTGAACAATTCGTGGTCATTTCTTCGATTGTCCTTCTGCTTAATTGTGAGGTTTTTCGGTACCATTTGGCACAAACCTTTCGCATGTGCAAATCTTCGATCAAAATTTGATGTACGGTGAAAGTGTTTAAGTTTAACTGGTCGCCCATCATCCTTGTTGTTAAACGACGGTCTGATCTCACAACAGCCCTCACACGTTCGACGTTTTCGTTGGTTTTTGAAGTTGAAGGTCTTCCTCAACGAAGTTCATCTTCAACGTGCTTTCGGCTTTCCAAAAATTATTTGTTCCAGCGAAACACTTGTGCTCTTAATAAGGAATGTTCCCCATAGGCACGTTTCAACTTTTCAAAAGTCACACTCGCGGATTCCCCAAGTTTAACACAAAACTTGATGGCATAACGTTGCTCTAAATTCTGCTGTTCCATTTTCATAACACACAACAAAAACACAACTGATGACGTTGTTAAAAATCACGTAATGACTGAAACTCGGACTGAACATCTGAAAGGGATGAACACATCTGTCTAGATAAGTAGAACAACACAGCGTTGCCAGATCGCTCGCAACGTTGTCAGCCTCATTACTATTCTCACACACCTCGTATGTATATATGTATGTGACTCATGTCACACAATGATATATTTTATTAATTATTTTTTCTTTATTTTAATTTTTTGTTTAAGGTTTCTTGTTTCTTTTACATGTAAAAGAAGCAATAAACTTTTGACCAAGATTCAAGGTACTAATCAAGTACCAGTCAAGAAATTACGATATTATTATTTTTAAAGTTAAAAAAAAGGAAGAGAAGCGATTATTTAAATGGCGGAAAAAGGCACTTTTATGTTTATAAAATTAACGAATAGCTTGAATCGCGACATCCTGCGATCGCTTTTTGACACAACATTGCATAAGAAAGGACAAATTGCAATGTTGTGTCAAAAAGTAATCGCAAGATGTCGCGATTCAAGCTATTCATTACTATTACGTCGCAATTGCGAATAACCTGGGACAGGTCGGTTTGATTTGCAGTGGAGGTTTCAAGCTATGCTTCTGCTGACGAGATCTCAAGTAGGGCCGAAACAGCTGTACAGAAAATGCTTGAGGTATCCTCTGCAATCAAAATCGATTTGCAATAAAATTTATAAAATTAACAATTGAGAGGTCCAGAAATATATAAAAAATATTTTCTTATTGACTCAATTATCTTATGGACATTGCCAGTTATCACACGTGTCCAGAAAACTCTTTTAAGAGTATAATGTAATTGTCACTGCAATTACAAAAACAGTGGTTTTTCTTCATCTTCTTCTTAACCATTCTCCTGCCTTAATTATTTTGGATTATTTTGTTTTCCATACTTGAACGATCTAATTTTTTGGGAATACCAAAGACACTTCAGAAGAAATTACAATTGAAGTTTTTCGTACATGTAAGCCAGTTACATTAAAATAGCTTCGAAACTCATTCGATAATGTGATAGGAGGAAGTTGCTTATCGTATTACTCGTACATTTGCAGTATCTCGAATCATCATCTAGGTTCTCGATAACTCGAAATTGTTCGCCCCTTGCTCTAGAAATTATGCTTCACTAATTCGACAGCATTTTCTTCAATTATTTTATTTGAATTTTGCTTAGAATCTTTCTCAATCAAATAAATAGACAATTAAGCAATGATGTACGTAAACTAAATTGAAAAGTTTATAGATATTATTGACAAGTCTGAAATCAATTTCAACGCTACAATTTCTAATCTTCGCTGAAATTTCCTTCGAAAACTGATATTAATTTTCATTCACTGCTTGACGCAGAGCCCGAGACGTCTGCCCCAATATATAGCAAAGTACGAAACTTTGGTAATATCTTCCGGTTTGAAAGGCTCGTACTTCGATATTGAAAACAAATCCGCTTATCTGTGATTGCCAACGGAAGATCGGGGCAGTGATTCGTTCGATTTTTCGCTCATCGGCGGTTTCTCCGACGAAATGAAATTGTATATACCTACAAAGAAAGAACAAAAAAGGTCACGAAAGATCACTTGATATTTTATAGCTATAAAATAGGGCGCCAGTAAGGAACAAAGAGAATCTGATCCACTTTATACAGGGACTTGGTTAACAGATGAGACGTTGCAGTAATTTATTACTTCGAATAATTTCATTGTTCTTTATCGGGAATGTTTCAGTGCCGGTTAAAGATTTACGAAATTTGCTAAACGCATAGCAAATAAAAATCACCGAAAAATCTGACGTACTCTAAAATTTACGTTCTAAAGATTTTTGGGCACACTTATCCTATTTTTAATAAGTTTAATGCCGTGAGTTCTTATTATTAACTTAACTTTTAATATTTGACATAAATTTAACTGTTGGAAGAACGATAAAACTTCTTCTTGACATGGAAGTTTAAATTCGTTTTTTTTTTCGCCGACGCACTGCTGCCATAAAGAAGCGGAAATGGATTGAGCAATTACATCCCCCTTATTCTTGCGCTCCTGAAACCACGGACGTGATGTGCGGGAAACACAATTAATCTTTTCTCTCATAAAGGGCTAACAGGATTACAAAAAAAAATATTGTGGTGGACATCATTTCTACAATGGAAGACGAATTTATTTAATCCAATAGAAAAAAGATGTAACGCGCTAACAAAGATGAAGTGGAACAAATTTCGTTGACCATTACGAATTTAAATTGTTTCGTTTCGGATGATTTTTATTATTTGTTATATCAAAATAAAACTAAATAAAAACTAACAAAAAGATAATGAGATGTATTTGTTTCTCTACTTATACCAATTACACTCTCGTTCAATGCAGGAAGGATTTAAAATGCCTCCTCTCTCCCCTTTTCGTCTCATTAACGTTTGAATCTGTAATAACCCGGAATTCTGTACAGAAAAAAATGTTATTTCAGTTTAGAAAATAAATTAATCTCTCAGCGCAAAGAATTAAAGCAGTTTTAAACACACAAGTCTGTATCTTTTCTTAAACAAAGGAATCAATTTTCTCGTTCAAGACAGAAAGGGAATATTAAGTTACCCAGATAGTTTTGAATCGCGATTTTAAAACAACATGTCTTGTTCTAGCACAAACATTACGTGGTAAGTTTTAATCTTTATCGCAGCCGGCACCATTCTGATTAGCCTTAAATCAGCAAGTTAAGAAAATTCTGCTTTTTCAGCAAATGGAGGCGAATTATGATTCTGCTGCGTGGACGAAGGCTAGCTATCTTTCGCTTAGAAGATTCGCCCGCTTCGACGGAAACTAAATTTGATTGGTCCATTATGATGTCAACCACACTCTCATAAAACCCGATAACAATGTTTTAAATACTGTTCTCGTGAGAAAAGGGTAGTTCCTGTCGATTTCTTCAAAGTAATTTCGAACCTAACTATTCTGCGTGTTCTCGTCCTAATAATTTTGATTACGGGAAAAATAGACAGACTCAACATTTGGTGAACTAAAATCAACTTATCTCCATGTTCATAAATTACATAAGGGATATAAAATCACATAATTTGTTAAAAACTATTTAATGTTACTTCCTCTAACTGATATTTATCACGAAAATAAATTTCTTGCAATTAGAACAATAGGATTTAGCTACTGTTGTAGCAGGAATCATATCAATTGTGTATTGCCATACACGTTGCATTACCTACAGTTTTCTATTGTTTAAGTTGATAATTAGATATGTTGTTTAAGGGGGGGAGGGTTTCGCACCAGGTAAAAAAGCTGGTGTCATTACATTAGGTAGAGATAGAAAAACAGAGGCGAACTCTTCGCGGGGATATGTTTCCAAAGCGAAGAGTAGTTTATGTTTGAATAACTTCACTTTCCGTCCAATTAGTCAATTAGTTTAGAGGAGTAAGTACATTTTCATTTATTTAAATTAAATTCCGCGAGTGCTCCCTCCGAGTTACCCCCTAGTGGTGCCTAGCTCCCACAAGGTCCGTGACCCTATTTCCTCGAATAATTTAAATTTAAAACCTAGACATACTCCAAACTCGGAATTATAGAAACGTAGGAAGTTCTTCAAAAATGTTTACAATAATTATTCCATGACATTTAAAAAAGAAAAGTTGACAACTGTTACGCAGCAAGAAAGAATAAATTGACCATTGAAATCCGACAATAAACATCGACACGTTGTTGTGCCCCACATTGGGCGCCAATTGATTATTTATTATGTTTTGTTTATTAATTTACTTTTCATGTTAAGGTAAATATTTTCAAAATTTTCTGTGAATTTATATTTCGCATGTAAATTATTGAGGGGGCAAGGAAATTAGCAAGCGTGGTACACTTCTCGACGATATGCTGACGAGTTTCAGCAAAAAAATCGTGCTGTAATCTACCAGTAAATTATCAAATAAACCATTGCGTGGGTTTCAAACAGATTGTGAACGTTCAATTAAACATAACACAAAAAATAATACAACACAACCAATAGAAAAGAAATAAATGTTACGCATTAATTAAGAACGAGAAGTAATGGACTTACAAAGAAAGTATCCCAACGCGAAAATTCAAAAAAATTAGAAACTTAGGGTAAGCACGGAGCCATTTTTTTATCGGCCCAAAAACGCTTTAAGTGGGGAAAATCACCCTTCGAAATTTCTGCGATTTTCGGTTTTCTCCGAATAACTCGGTAATCAGCAAAGATAAAAATTAAAATTATATGGCAAAATATTTGTCTTTCAATGCTTTATATTTGTCTTTCAATGCTCTATCACATATGTAAAAATTGCCACCCCTTTTAGTTTGAAAATAAAAACTTGCCCTCTACCACCCTAATCTGAGAAGTCAAAAAAAATTCATTGCTTTGGGTGAGTAGTTCATTTCGGGTAGGGTGCAGCTCAATTTTTTTAACACTGGAAAAGAATTTTTAGGGGATGAAATCACGTCTCATACTTTCTTTGATTTTTAGTTCTTGGATCGGAACCTTCCTTTGCGGCTTCATATTTTTCACGATTGTCTAGTTTGATAAGGTTCTAATTAAAAATTAACAACAAAATATTGACATTGAAATTATTTTATTAACAAGAAAATGATTTAAATAATGATAGTACTTTTATTCATTTGTGCAGTATCAGGTATCACTCGTTTTGCACGTGATTTGTCTTATTTTTTGTAATTAAAATTATCAATAAGTTAATCAATACACTGATTGTCAATCTATAAACGCATAAATTGATAAAAGACTTTTATATAAGTGCATAAGATGTACGTAATTATTCATAACATTATTCATCTGTTGACGTTGACGTACAATTTTACTAATAATGAAAATAGAAGAACGGTACCATCACCTCAGGAGCAGAAGTTACACGATATTTTTTTGCGAATTGATCAGTAGAAACATGTCAGATACGTCTTTTGAGGCGCAAACCGACACTACTTTAGAATTTTTAAACATGAACCGTCCACATACATTACAATATATTGATGAAGATGAACCACCTACATTTGAAGATTAAAGGGAGTTTATAGAGGAAGAACAAACACTCTGTACAGATGAAGAAAATGTAGGAACTATTACGTCTGATTACAAACAAGATGCTGTCAACTATTGGAAATGTGGAAAAAGAGATCGTTTATCTTTATCTACGGTATGCCATCGCTTTAAAAAAATTCAGTCGCTTCCACAATTGTACAGGTGGGAAAAATCGTTAGAACAAGGCGGTTCACCATGGAAAAAACTTTTAAGAATACCAGATTATGCATTTAATAAGTTCTCAACTGCAATGGAACTGAGAGCTATAGTTTATGATATGCATTTTCGAAAATGGGCAATAGAAGCTAATGACAATGTTCAATTAAAAGACTTTAAAACATCAAAGAAATGGATATCGCATTTTAAAATTACATGTAGGATTGTATCACGAAAAATTATAAATTTATCAGCAGATCATACAGAAAGACTACAGGAAATTGCGGGCACTTTTGTAAATGAAATACAACAACATATAAAAACTTATGGTATAGAGCAGGGGTGCTCAAACTTGAACTGCTGGCGATCTACCCCAATATTGTTAGACTCCGATCGATCGACTCTGAGAGGCTGCAAGATACTAATGGTTTGTTTGTAATTGAGGATCCACTAAAACAAGAGATCGACTCAAAAAGCACTCGCGATCGACCGTTTGAGCACCCCTGGTATAGAGAATATATATAATGCAGATGAGTGGATTTCAGCTAGAGTTACATTCTCGCACATTAGCTCCCCAAGGTTCTAAAACCGTCGAAGCAGTAGTGCAGCTTTATATGATTTATATTAGTCGTCTAGAATTACCTTCATTGCTTCGACAAATAAAATTTATCTATTTATTCATGCGGACGAATGAGTCTGACGAATAAATAAATGATTCGTTATTCACGAATGACAAATAAATAAATGATTCGTTATTCACGAATAACGAATAAATAAATGATTCGTTATTCACGAATGACAAATAAATTTTTTATCTTTATTCGTTATTAGTCATTCGAATTAATTTTACCCAGTTCTGCTTTTAAGTAACTTTTTAACTCTTATAAATTCTCAAAAAAAATGCAGGATGATTTAAATAGCTTCCTGACTATTGAGTTATACCAAAAATCCTTAAGAAAAATTGCACTGTCTGTCAAGGGTCAACCTTCTACTTTGATTTTCACTTAAAAAAAAAGTTGAGGAAGGCGTGGTGATTTCTTAATAATTGTAGGTCGATGCTACAAGAGTAAAAGCCCTTTACATCGAATGCAGCTTTTAAAAAAAATGTGTAAAACAGTAATTAAAAACAGTTTTTTTACAGAAAATAAATATATATTTTTTTAATATCGATTGGCAGCTTTTAGGAAACTGAAAATTTTGACTTCACTATACAGGGTGAAAGGATAACTTACACCAAAAGTCCTGAAGTGGATATCAAGGAAAATAACTTTGTGCAATCATATAATAACGACCTTCAGTTGTTTCGAAGTAATTAATTAAAAACAAAATTAAGGAGATGTAATAGTTTCCTAACAATCGAAGGCTGAAGTTTCGGTTTTACAAGTTTATAGCCCTTGAGACAGATTTTATTTATATACATATATATTTTTTGTGAGCTAATAGTAATGCATTGATATGTTAACAAAGAAAATAAATTTATAATTCGTATAAACAATACTTCCTACTTTTTTATTTGTGCATGGGTTTTGTAGCTACCAGTTTCGGCTGTTAAAACTTCATCAGGCTGTTAATGACGAATTATAAATTATGAAAATAATCCTTAAAAACGAGGAAAAAAATTAATTATAATAAGAAATAATTATAATTATTGATAAATAATTAATAATGAAAACCCACCTTCAACTGTTTATTATAATTAAATTACAGTTAATTTTACAAGTCGTCACATTATAACTAATTCAACATGTTTCATGATAAAATAATAAAATAAATTTTATTACTTGCTAATTTTATAAACTAAAAATTATGACGAAAACCGATATTAAAAAGTCAAAAGTCAATAAGAGGAGGGGGGCTACTTTATAGCGGCTTTAACTTGTGTTCTTTTTTATATTCAATTTTCCAAGACCTTTGTTTATGACAATACTGCTGTCTTCTGTTCTTAAGAATAAATTTAAATTTATTTACTTCATATATCATCCAGAATAAAAGCATATTCTAACATTATTTAAGCAAAATGCTTGTTTTGTTTTAAATGTTCTTATTGGTTCTAAATTTTTATATTTTTAAAGCCCTTTTTTACTGGCATTTGCAAAGTACCTATCATTACAACCTCATTTTTTCCCTACCACTTTAGGAGATTAAATATTAAAATATTATTTATTAGATTACATCCTCTCTTTATAGCTCTCTTTCTCTTAGGGTGCCCCCTGTTCCATGTTTGTGTGAAACATTTTCGGTTTTTTTCTTCAAATTATAATTTTTATTTTCTTTTTTTTTACCACCTTGTTTCATACATCTCCTACAACTGACTCCCCATTCCATTTCCTTGCTTTTTATGTTTTCCATTTATTACGTCTCATCTCTTACATTCCTGTCAAAAAGGGAGTCATATTAAAAACAACATAGGGATATGTTGCATTCTAAAATAGATAATTAATAATTAATTACGTATTTGAAACAATAAGAAAAATATCTCATAAATGTCTTTTCCTAATTTTTTTCCGTTCTTAAAATCAATATTTTTTAACATTGAAATTATAATCAATATTATATCGTCTTTTGTGTTTGCATTGTGATTATTTCTTTCCTTAGGGGTCCACTATTACGTTGTAAGTGTGTAATATTTTAACTTGTACAATGCTGTAACTGCCTGTATCAATTAAAACATTAAACATGTTTTCTGTCATAGATTCATAAAGATTTATTTAATTAACATGAAGTAGTAAATAATTTTGTCCAATTCATACTTAAACAAAAAAGGCCAAAATATTTTTCTTTTTTTTCATTGATTTCAATTTTTAATGATAACTAAGCAAAAATGCATTGTAAATAAAATTTATCTATTTATTCATGCGGACGAATAAGTCTGACGAATAAATAAATGATTCGTTATTCACGAATGACGAATACATAAATGATTCGTTATTCACGAATAACGAATAAATAAATAATTCGTTATTCACGAATGACGAATACATAAATGATTCGTTATTCACGAATAACGAATAAATAAATAATTCGTTATTCACGAATAACGAATAAATAAATGATTCGTTATTCACGAATGACAAATAAATTTTTTATCTTTATTCGTTGGGATATGCATTCTGGAAGCTTAACGTCCTTTTAAAAGTACGATAGATTTATGAGATACTGGACTTTATTTTACAGTAGTTTACCAATTGCTCGATAACTTCTCACTACAATTTCCATGTTAATTTCTCACGCCATTTCTTTTTTCCAAATCGACCGTGCGAATTAAAATTCTTTGGTTTAAGCACAATATGCGCAAGATGATTCCAACAATTTACAAAAAAAAATTAGTCTTGTAGTCGATTACAAGGACCATTTCTCATTACGCGATCTGTGATATTTTCTTTATATTCGTGACAAAAACCTGTGTGCCATTCCATGCCCATTTTACAATATTCCCACTATTCATTTTTAGTCATTGGAAAAGACCACTCACGCTGAATGAGCTCCTTGAGGAAATGGAAAACTTAGAGACGTCTCAAATATTCCTGGTGAAATTGTACTTTTTCCACCAGAAAATGCCAATAATTATAACACAGACGAAGATTCCGGGAGAAGAATGTTGTACTAAACAACTTACCCGGGTCTCATTTGCGCACGGACATTGAGGTTTTCACCAACAAGAATGAAGACGACGAGAATTGGGAGAGTGAAGATGAAATGACATTATCTTCATTTCACCAGAAAAATACTTTCACCCAATAAAGCGAAAAGATTTTCCCAGCCTGAAAAGAAGCGCTCTGGTAATAAGATCACCAAGTACTCAAAATCATAGAAAGTATGGGACGTGTTTTCATCCCCTAAATTTTTTTCCGAGTGTTAAACAAATTTAGCTGCACTCCACCCGACTACTCACTCAGATCAATAAATTATTTTTTTGACTTTTCAGATTGGGGTGGTACAGGATAAGTTTCGATTTTCAAATTATAAGGGGTGACATTTTTTACATATGTGATAGAGTATTGAAAGACAAATATTTTGGCATGTAATTTTAATTTTATCTTTGCTGGTTACCGAGTTATTCGCAGAAAACCGAAAATCGCAGAAATTTCGAAGGGTGCTTTTCCCCGCTTAAAGCGTTTTTAGGCCGATAAAAAAATGGATCCGTGCTTACCCTAAGGTGAACTACTAACAGCGCTGTGAAGTCCGAAGCAGAGCTAAAACTCTGACCTGCGTAGGTACATTCTCAAACGAATCTTTTTCTTTTCGTTTCAGTTCAGAATGCCCCACAAGAATGACTATATTCTAATTGGGAGAAAACATTCCCAAACTAATTAATTTGTTTTCTGTGCGGCTCAAGAATGTCCATCAGAATGATTAGATTCTAATTGGAAAAAATACATCCCCAAATTAATTAACTTACTTTTCTTTTCTCCAGACCGAGAACAGCTGAGCCCGACGAGGCGTTGTGTTTATTGAAAACTTTTATTTAAAACAATTAACTGTTGTTATTTAGTTCGCTCACGAAGATTTACATGCAGAAAATACGCCGAGAGAAGTTTTTGATTTTTTTTACATACACAAATAAAAAGTGAATAAACAAAACGCAATAAATAAATAATTGACGCCCAACACGGGGCCAAAACAAGTATGTTTATTACGTGGGACTCAAAGATATGTATTCCCCCAGTCTTATTAAGTGTAATTATTTAGCTTGCGCTATATCTGTTGCAATAAACAAAATTTTTAATGGTAGTTAACTTGCATGTACAATATAACTGTCGTATTTACTAATCTCGTTTTACAACGAACAGATTAAACTTAATTCCCATTGCAACCGTTATGAATATGCATTTCAGTGAACAATGTTAATTGGTCCTTAACTTTAGTGGACCATTCCATTTATCGGTCGTTTTACATGGTTATAATCGTTGCTGACTGGTAGGCAACAACAGAAATTTGAATCAAAACGTATTAAAATAAAGCCTGAAATTCGGATTGGTTAAAAGTTGTATTGTATTGTTTGTTAAACACTAAATAAATAAATTCAACAAATTCTAATCTGTATGAAATAAATTCGTAATTCAGTTTCGACCTACGTACCTTGTTCCCTTAAGAAAGCAGTAATCATTGGTTACAGAAAAGGATAGTTCAGGTGAAATTTTTAAAGCAACTTTGTAAATAATTAGGAAAAATCCGTTTGGGAAGCTAAAATAATATATCGAAATTATTTAATATTTAACAAGGAGAGAAAACAGACTCCTTTTAACTGATGTTATTTATAAATAACATGATAAGCAGAAGTGGATAAACAAATTTAAACTAAAGACCTTCACGTTCACTAGGTCAATAGATAATAAAACTCCCGTCCTCGTACATACAACAAACTTGCCTATCTGTAAACATATAGGCTTGAGTAGGATCAGGCCCAGGATGACGCAGCTCATCAATACAACATTAACCAACAAGGGGGAGACATCCTGATAAGATGGCGTTGAAATTGCCTCTTTTAGGGGAGGGGGGCAAAAGCACACTTACATCGGCACAACATTACCTAAAGTGTAGCCCAACATGGCATTAACTAATCCGCGAAAATTCGCAATGGCCGCCAGAGCATTAAGCGGAGCTACCAGTCAGGGTTAACACCAGATAAAATAAGGAAGCGAGAATTGTGTCGCGTTAATTCCTCCACGGAGCCCCCGCGTTCGAGATTCTTTTTTTATCTGCGAAGAGGAAGCGCGGCAAAATTGCCGAAGGAGTTTATGCCGACGTCATCATCATCATTTTGTTTAGGAATTATGGATGACAAGGAGCAGCTGGCTAAGTAGAGCTAAATTGACGCGCTTCATTTTAGAAAATATGACGTGCGATTTGGCGAACGCACGAGAATCTTCTTTTTTTTATTAAAGCCTCTGTTACTGTTTTTCAATGTCACGTCTGAAAGCAACAGTTCTACTTTCATGACGTGACTGAAAAGGACACTAGAGGTTTATGTTAAGAAATGAGAATTTACTTTCTTGCGTGCATTCTATTTTAAATTCTTTTAACAATAATATTATAAAGAGTATTTTTTTTAATTTGATGTCGAAGTTGACCATGGCTATTTAATTGTGAACTATCATTGCCTCACTTTCGAGGGGTTTAGAACTCAATAGTGCGATAGGATAATAGAGGAAAGTGATCTATTGTAATTAACGAAAAAAGACAACAATAATGAGATCTGTTGTAATAAAAGAAAACAGACAACAAGAAAATAAGATTTACAACAAACACTCAAATTTGTGATCCGTTTACAATAAGCGTTAAACATTATGCTAAACAAACACTTTTTGAAAAGTACAGAGCCTTCAAATAAACTTAAAAGCCACGTGATCTTTGGTACGAAACCATTTAGAGATTTTTTTTATTTTTACACGTTTCTACTTTGGCTAGCTCGCTGTAAATGTTACTAAATTTTCTTCTCAATTTACTTGAGACGTTCGTTTGTACATACATCTTGTGTTTTGTTACTGTTTATTTTCCTGCGAAATTTGAAAGTTTATTCCAACAATTTTGTAAGAACCAATCAGTTTATATTTCGTAGTACATAATTACAGACTTGTAGGTTATTGTGATCTTAAAGAAATAAGTTTGTCTGAGCAGTACACGGGTATGTTTGGTTGCCTATTTATGATAGTCACGTGGGTCTCAGCTTTATGTGAGGGCTCTGTATTTTTTTATATACGTAAGTAATCAGAATGTTACAAAATACATAAGTATTTTTAGAAAATTATTTATTTTATACAAATTTTCCTTTATATTTATTTAAAGTGCTAAAATAAAAATGTTATTAATGTTTTATTGTAGAAAAAAATAATTTTATGTTATAATGTAATTAATTAATATGTTATCAAGTTTTTACATTACGTGACCGTAACGTAAAGTATAATTTAATTTAATTTTTAATTTGCAATGGAGATTTCGCATTGTTCTAGGAAAATATTACGTATAAAGTGTAAATTCAGGATAATAAACGCATTCGATAAAACCAGTAAAAACCGGCGGATAAAATTTAATTACGCCCGTAAATTTTACTTGCCTCGGAGAGCGTGAGATAAAGTTACAAACTTTATGTAATCTCTAACTAATCAAAAAAAAATAACTATTAGAAATGCTTTTGCTACAACAAAACCGCCTGCTGGATGACAGTTTTTGCCGATTCAAAACGAATATTCTCTGAAAGATGAGCAAAAGAACAAAATCAATGCAAAAATGTTGTTTATTGATGTTGAGGGTAGGGAAATTGTTAGGGATGAAGCGCGAGCGGTCTCTATCGGAGATTGCGGGAACTGGGCAAGGCACGTTTTC
Organism: Serrognathus titanus; assembly: GCA_039766575.1. NCBI lineage: Eukaryota > Metazoa > Arthropoda > Insecta > Coleoptera > Lucanidae > Serrognathus > Serrognathus titanus. The sequence continues at coordinate 12,953,615 of CM077914.1, forward strand.
ATTCCGGGAAAGCCAGATCAATAAAATACAGGAGGGTTTTCAGCTGAAATAAATGAAGGTTTCAGCACAGTTACAGGATACCACCATTAGGAGCGGCCGTAGCGCTCCATTCTTTTCGCCTTGAGAGACTGAGGGCAGAATGGTTTCTTTTCGAATTATCCTCAGAACTATCCAAAGTGGATTTTTATTATTTTTTGATGCAGAGAAAAGAGAAAACGTTAATAAAAAAGCAATCGTTTCAAGCCATTTATGATCGCACTATATTGCTTTTTTGTTTTTAGTGTAATCATGTTTGAGAGAGTGAATAAGAAACGGTCTTTTTTTATTTCATGTCACTTTTTGACATAAATTATCTAATGAGGTAGAATAAATTTTTGTGCCTTAAAAAATTATCAAAATAATTGCAATTATAATCGATTGGACAGGTTTTAACATTAGTTTAAACAACTACGTTTTGCAGTGCGTTGACAGTTTTTTTATTGTTTGTCCTAAAGCAGCCAACAACATGCAGCGACAAGTCAAATTTTAAACTGTTTTTATATATTGCTTAATCAACTATAATTATAAATTTTGTAATAAAAATCAGCAGATGAATCTTCATTGTGTTGTAACATAAGTGAATTGTTTATTTTTAGAATCTTCAATGTAACATAACGTGCAATAATTATCAAATCAAATTAATTATTTATTTACTTTTTAATTATTATAAATTTTTTAAATGTTCTGATACTTGTAATAACGAAGTTACAACATAGTTTGTTAATGATAAGTAGATTAACAATAAACAACAAGAAAACATAAATAATGTATCTGATCAACAAAGAGGACGGAAAATGGACACTTTTTTTGTTTGTTTCATGAATGCCATTCACAATATGTCACCACTCGTTCATGTATATATACACTACGTTTCATTTTGACTTGGAAACATACGCGGTTTTTTCTGCGCAATCATTAATAATAACGAAGCCTGTAGGGTTTAACAAATAACCGCAATTATTCGTCTAGTAAGTTTTGGAAAGATCTCGAAGCCTTAAACATACACAAAAAAAAGAAAAACAATGTAACATACCAACTCATTTAAGTGACGTAAACGAAATAAATTCTCATTTTTTAAATGTACCAGTCACAAATCCACAGGCGGATTTAATTGCTTTCTATAAGAATAATAGGCCCACAAATTTTGAGAGTCTTTTTTCATTTCATGCTGTTTCTGAAGAAGTAGTGATTAATCATTTACAGCATATGAAAAGCAGGGCGAGTGGTTCTGATAATATCAGTCTTCGTATGTTACAACTCTGCTGTCCACAACTGATTGTACATATAACTTACATTATTCATTTTTGTTTGTTACATGGAGAATTTCCTGATAGATAGAAAGAAGCCTTAGTTTTACCTCTTTCGAAAGTAGCTAGGCCTGATTTTAAAGACCTTAGATCTATTAGTATGTTGCCAGTCTTGTCAAAGCTGGTAGAGAAATGTGCTGAAGATCAAATTCGGGCACATTTATCTAAATTTAATTTAAATAGCTGTACAACTGCATTGTCACTGATCATGGACGAGATCTTTACAGCAATCAATAAGGATAAGATTACTATGCTGATATTACTTGACTTCTCAAGGGCGTTTGATACTATGAATCTTTTACTTCCTATATTACATTATATTGGTTTTAGCACAGTTTCTATACGTTATTTTAAGAACTATTTTAATAGAAGTCAAAAAGTTATTCTAAAAGGTCATGTATTTGAATCCTTCAAGCTTAATTCTGGAGTTGCACAGGGAAGCATCCTGGGGCCATTATTGTATTTACACAAGTTTTGTTTTTAATAAAATCATGCATTGTAAGTGTCATCATTATGCTGACGATACACAGCTATATCATTCCTTTAGTCGAATGAACATTGTTGCTGGTGTGGATCAGATCAATCATGATTTATATACTTTATGTACTTTGGCTACAGGTCATGCTTTATCTATTAATCCAAATAGATCTTGTGCGCTAGTTTTTGGTAGGAATAAGTCTCGGACAGCTGCTTTAAATTTAATTAATTTACGTATTAACAATCAACCTCTGCCTATTATTGACTGCGCCACAAATCTAAGTCTTCATTGATGTAAAGCTCCGATTCAAAACTCATGTAACTGAATTGGTGCAGATAGCCTTTAGCAAACTAAAAATGCTCTAACAACAACAACAAGGAAATCCTTAATCAAAAACTGCGTGAAAAGGTATGCAATACGTTGGTTCTATCGCAATTTAATTATTGTGACGTTATCTATGGTCCATATTTGGACAAAATTGATGTCAAAAGAATTCGGCGTGTGCAAAATGCATGCTTACGTTTTACTTATATGATTGAGAAAAAGAGATCATATTTCACACGTATTTGATAGAGCGAAATGTTTAAATATGACTCAGAGACGAGTGCTGCATTGCTCTGTGTATTTTTTTATAACATCATTGGTACAAAAATGTCTGGTTACCTTTACAACAGACTATCTTACAGGACAGACATTGGTTTGAAGGCTTCCGCGGCCGTTGTCCATCACAATCTTGGTTCCCAACCCGGAAACCAAGATTGTGAAGGACAGACATTCATAATATTAATGAAATTAATTAAAATTGTGTAACTGGCAGTATAGAAAGTGTTAGGAAAGAGTTTATACATGTATTTCGGCCTTATTGGGCTTCATCAGAACTCTGTACCTTAAAAAATTTTGATTTATTGAAAAAATTTAGAAAAACTTACCCCTTTTTTGAATTTCTAAAATCCCAAAACACAAGAACAGGAATTAATGATAAAAATATGAAATTCTTTTGCAAATTATACAAGGAAGCGATTGCATTCTCTAGTAAAACCACAAAAGTGACATCAAACAAATATTTTAAAATTGTCACTTTTGTGGTTTTACTAGAGAATGCAATCGCTTCCTTGTATAATTTGCAAAAGAATTTCATATTTTTATCATTAATTCCTGTTCTTGTGTTTTGGGATTTTAGAAATTCAAAAAAGGGGTAAGTTTTTCTAAATTTTTTCAATAAATCAAAATTTTTTAAGGTACAGAGTTCTGATGAAGCCCAATAAGGCCGAAATACATGTATAAACTCTTTCCTAACACTTTCTATACTGCCAGTTACACAATTTTAATTAATTTCATAATTTTCATCTGGCAAGAAAACTTGATTTCATAATATTAATGTTAGAAACAAAGGTCTCTTAACACCGCCTGCTCATCGCACTGCTATGTTTCAAAGGTCATTTTCTTTCAACATTGCTAAATTTTATGATAATTTACCAGGAAAACTGAAATCTTTAACGATCATCTCATTTAAGCGATACATGAAAATACATTTATTAGATAATCAACAACCAAACATTCCTCATTGACCAGTTCTGCTATCTTATCATTTTTGCCGATCATTATTCTCCGGGCAACTAGAACTAGAATTAGAATTAGTTATTATGTTTTTACTATTTGTACTTTTCTATTCTGTTACATTTCCTTGCCGCCAAAATCAATTTAATTTACGCATTTCTGCTAATTTGGGTTCCGAGGGTAGAGTAGCATATTTCTTTGGAAATTGCTGATTCGGAATCGCTTGGTCACACTACTTGTGTTATATAGTTTTTAATATACACTATGTTATGTTATTTGTGGGATGACCAATAAAGATTATTATTATTATTATTATTGACCGTCTGTCAAAACTGAAACGTCAAAATACATTTGGCGATGTAGAAAAAAATCTCCTAAATCTACTAATTGAATACTTAGAACTCTTTAATATGAGGACGACCAATTTCAAATGCCGCGAGATTGTTTACTGACCTAACCTGACTAACAGATTTGACAGGAGTCAGAAAGCAAGTGTCAAATTAAAAGTTTTGAATGAAGCTAACACTCTGATTTTATTGTTCATAGCCTCCTCCTTGTCTAAATAATTTTAGATGGCACAGTACTTTATATCCTTTATTTGATAATATAGATTTTTCTGTTTTGTCACCAGTATTTTCAAGTTTCGTTGAAAGGATTGGTATATTAACAGCGTCATCTAGTATTTCGAATTAAAGACAGAATATAGCCCCGATTTCTAATGAAATTTCATATAAATGAAGGAAAAAGCCGAAATAAATGAAAACACAAAACGTTAGCTGCTTTCGATAAATCTTCTCCGTTTTGATAAAATTTTAACCAAATAGTCTAATTAGGGTCGGAGGTGCTTGAAAGAAGATGATCGCAATGGCGAAACAAAGTTTGTAACTACAATGGAAAAAAAAATATATGTATATAGTCGAGAATCGAGTAATCGAATTCGCCAGATAGTTAGGAACCCGATTGGATGCCCAACGCGACGGATCGCTACACTCGGTACACACCAAGGGTTGGATATTTACCACAATTTTTCATTCAGGTCAAGAAGGAGAAGCATTAGTAGAATCGCTACTGGAGATGAAACTTCCATTCACCGTTGCAGACTTTTGCTGAATTCGGTAATTCCTCCGCGCTTACTCTATTCATTCTTTTGTCTCATTTAGGTATATATATACGTTCTCACTCTTCTTTCCACACCATGCGAATTTTCGAACTCAACAAATGCCTACTCTTTAAAACTCAATGGCAAATCTTATAAATAGTGTCATGAACTCCCGAAAGGTTTTTCCATTAACCCAATAATAATATACTTATGGAATGCTTTTAAAAAATGTGCGAGATTTTATTTATGGATTAGGTTCTGTTATCTGTTATTGAACAAGACATTCTACAGCCTTGGCCAAAACTATTAGGCACCTTACATTAACTCCTAAATACAAGGTACAAAATAATAACAATTTATTAAAGTAATTCGTATTTTGTTGGGCCACCTCTAGCCTCAATCACTGCAGCTATTCTTTTCGACAGAGTACTTATAAGTTGATGACATTCCTCTGCGGTAATATTATTCCATTCTTTCAATAACACGTTCTTTAAAATTGCTTTAGATGTAATTGGACGCTTTCTAATGTTACGCTTTAGAATCCCCCACAAATGTTCTATGGTATTTAAGTCTGGGGATTGTGCAGGCCAATCCAGGAGGTTAATATTGTCTTCTTGAAACTACTTCATGGTAACTGCAGATTTTTTGATACAACATTCCTTCCATATTTGTATCACCAAACATTTTGGAAAATGATTGCCGCAATGTCGTTTCCAATACATTTATGTAAGTGTGGGAGTTCATTCGACCTTCACGAACAAACATTTCCCTTGCACTGTCGGCTGTCATACAACCCCAGATCATTACACTGCCTCCCCCGTGTTTCACTGTTGGCACCCGCATCCCGGAAGGTATTCTTCACCGATTCTCCGCCTCACGTAAGCTACACCAGGATTTCCAAATACTTTACAATTAATTAAAAAAACGTAGATTTTAAACACACCGTATAACTTTTTACTGGCGAAGTGTAGAAGAATTCAAAATTGCAAGTGATATAAAGCAAATATTACTTCAAAATTTGATTCGTCGGACTACACAACATTTGCCCAATCCTTCACTGTAAAGTGTTGGCAGTTTATAGTCCATTCCAAACGAGACATATTATTTTTTTCTGAAAGCCAAGGCTTCTTTCTTGCTTTACATCCTTTTAAACCAGCTTCATTAAGTCTTCTGGTCGTTCCGGTACTGATCGGTCTCCCGATTTTCTCGGATAAACTGGCAGCGAGCCCGGAGGAAGTTTTCTTTCGATTTTTAAGTGACTTTCGAATTAAATTTCGATCCTCACGGTCCGAAGTTATCCGTTTTCTACCTGTTCTTGTTCGATTCGCATGTGATCCAGTATCCGCGTAACGTTTCAAGGCAGATTGGATCGCACAACGCGAACGTTTAATACTTTAGGCTATTTCTGTCTGTGTGTTGCCTTGTTCCTGCAAGAACTGAATTCGTAAACGTAAATGCTCAGTAAGTTCGTTCTTTTTAGGCAATTTTTACAGCAAAAATGTCGATATTCAAAATTATAATGAAATAAACATTATACTGGAAAAATCGTTCTTACTACAAGCGCTTATACAAGACTGACTACCTATTCACGGAACCACAATTGCGAACTATCATCTGCCACGTGTTTTACAACCGATGTAAAGTAATATTTTCGGAGATAAATTAGAAAATTAAGGGTACCTAATACTTTTGGCCAAGGCTGTAGTTAGTTAGGCAACCATACCTACTTATTTAAAACGTCCATATAAAACTGTATGGGAAAATTGGATGGAATTGTTGTAGCTATGTGCCTTATTTATCAGTCACCCCTTGCAGATTAACAACATATTGGCTTTTAATCTGCTTTTCCGTAACAAACAAATTTGCCCCACGAACATTTGCATATTATCGCCGACTAACTCATTATTGGGGCTCGCTTTGTTTATTCCACAACGTCTCTTTGGACATCGCTTGAATTAAACCCGATGAATAAAAGATCCAATTAAACTGAAAGCACTCGCGGCGTTCGGCAATAACATAATTTCGTATCGAATGCCTGGTTAACTAGGCCATTAAGTCACGAAGAAGAGTTACTGCAACTGCACGTAATTACTAATGTGATTACCGTTGAGTTTAAAAACGCGTGGAACTAGCACACCGCGTGAAATTAAATTGCTTGTTTGACCGACTTTTTACACAGACGAGTGCAACTAATGTAAATGCATTTATTTATGCAGGCTAGAGTTAGCAAGAAGGTAAATATAGTAGAAAGATAAATTTGAATTTATACCTTCAGCAAAAAAAGAATATTTCTTTTGCAATTTGAATTCTAATAAAATCAAAAAGAATTAAAAAAAGGAATTGTTGGTGTATGTACAACACCCAAGTTCGTAATTAAAATGTAGTTTAATATATTGCATAATCGCTTTACTAGTTCTTGTTAATGTATTAATATTTACATAGCAGTTACAGAACACAGCTATTATTTGAAAACTGCTTTTTAACAGTTATTTGTAAATTATTACCTGTTCTGAATTTGGCATGCATCACCCTTCCCCCTCAACGATCAACAGGCTTGCACGCCAGATAGTTAGGCAACCATACCTACACGATTAGAACGCCCATTTAAATCTGCATGGAAAAATTGCCGCAGAATCCCCAAAGTTATTCTACTGAAGAAAGTTTTTTTTTAAATAAAAGCCATCGAAGCCGGGCCAGGATTTAAGGAATTGAGTAACCGTATTTGAAATAAGATTATTCGAACAAATCACGTCAAGTATATCTTCGAACAAAAAAATTTACTTGGAATGAACAATTGCTTTTCCAATGGAAAATTGCTTTTGTTTTAGTTCTCAATTAATATTAACTTTAGAGACGTTAACTTTTCCAGATTAAAATATTCGATACATTTAACTTAATGCTAGGCTTGACTAATTACTTTAATGGGCAGACAGAAGCGTCAGCACGATAATTATTCCTTGGGAAGGGTTTTGAATGGAACGGGGGTTGCTTTGAGGATTATTTTGGGCTTTTACTAAGCAGGTTCCCGTGCAGGTTTAATGGCGATAATAATCCTCGTTGTGTGCTAACAGAAACCACTTTTATTAGCAAAGTTAATAATCTAGGCTTTGTAATGCAACAGGTGTTCCACCTGGGGAAAGCATAATACGTTAGTCCAATATCATAAAGCGTAAAATTCATTAGGTTTTTTTTAAAACACTAAATAACTCATCATAAACGTAGACGTCAACGTTAAATATTAATTAAAATGGAGTAAATTAATTTGTTAAAAGCGGAAACTAATTTTATCATAATATTTTTATCACGTAAATATACAGGTGCACTGATTAGGAGAAGCTCCAAAATTTGAAAGGGTATAGAATCGTTTAGATTAAGAAAATGAAAACACCAAAAGTTATATATAATCCCAAAACCGTGTTTGCAAATTATAAGCCAAGGCGAACCCTCGGCGAATTGCTGCCATGGTGCATACACCTTCGACTACCACTTACCAAAATCAATCACTTGAAATGTTTAAAATTTGCAGATTCATATATTTATAACTTTGTATAAATTTTTGAATGATTTTATTTATCTTAGAATATTATAAACGACACTGGCGTTTTGATGAAATCGAAAGATGCAATGCTAACGTAAAAATATTATTTTTTGAATTGATTTGAGTGACAAATTATTTGACGTTTAATTGGATTCGACGATAATGCAGGCAATGCGTTTTACAAATTAGATAAAAGGAATTAAAAAAAGATTACTAATTGATCAAAAATATAAAGATTTATATGAAAATAATCAAATACAAAACAATGAAATGATCATCAATTATAGATAAATCATAATATTAATGTTACTTCAGAATAGTTTAAGCAGACTTCGTCACAGTCAGGTAAAATATTTTACCTGTCTAGCCAGTACCGCTTTCTCTCCTTGAATGGGTACGATAAAATTGTATTATAAATTATCTCAAACGGACATTAAGTGTCCGTTTGAGATAATTTATCAAACAATTTCACCGGGCAAGAAGCTACCTTAATGATAAAATTGTATTTTGAATGTGGTAGTCGAAAGAAAAACATCTTTTTACTCACTTCTAACTGGCTAACGTGGTTAATACGTTTTAATAATTTTATTCGCATTACATATTATGTATACGTATAAAAAAATGATGCTGTCAACTCTGCCATCCATCATGAATCGTGTGGGTGTTGCTTTTCTCTATCGACGGCTGGCGCAGAGCGATATGAACCTGAAAAGTCCAGGGGGAGACGTCGACACTATAAGATATTGCTGACAATTCCCTTGTTGATTATGGTCCGGGTGGTAAGTGGCAAAATGTTTGCGACAAGACATTTACATTTTTCTGATTTGCTTCTATGATACTTTTTTCCTCGCCTTAACGTATTTCAGCGAACGCCATAAATTCTATAAGTGGAAGTAAAACAAAAAGAATGCGCTTTAAAATAATGCTACAAAGTATAGCAACAATCAAAAACTATCTCTATTCAAGGTAATTCAAAATTAAAACATTATCACTCAAAAGCATTCTTTAATGTCATTCAATATAAAAAAAATTATATTCGTAATTACACTACATTTTAGTCTGAGACGTCGAGATAGCCAAAGGAAATGGTGAGTGTTTTGATTACTTAGATATATGCATATTTTAATAATACTGAAAAAATGCTTTCATTTTTTTGGTCCACCCTTACATAATAAACAAATTTCCTCCTCTTCCCGTTGATGTGATTTTATTCCTGTAAAACTACACTTAAGTCAGCTGATGTAAAACTAATAAAGATAATGAAATCTTATTATTTTGTATTCGTGAGGATTATCGCCGCACAATTCCGTAAATCCTTCGTCGGTCGTGATTTAATTAAATTTCTTGCCGAGCGGAGGACGCACTTTCACAATGAAAACCTCTTGTAATGAGCTTATTCCTGAAAGCTTTTTAATTTACGCCGCAATGGAAATTTAATTATTAATTAATTGCACACCGAGCCAGGAGAGGCCTTCTTTTTAATCGAAGTGTGTTTTTATAAGTTTGTTTTCAGACTCATAAAAAAAAACTGTATCAGACACAAAACAAAAAAACCTAGCGTGTGTGGGTGAGTTTTCATTTTATTATTTCTCTGCTGCTTGGCAGGGCTAAAGGGCTTGCAGCAATCTGCTATTGAGTCTTTTGCCATCAAGTCGTCGAGACAGGGGGGTGATCACCTTGAATTTTCGCCGAGTTTCAAAGTTCAACTCTGTCATTGCCTTATAATGGGGTAAACGACGCAAACTGTGCTCCTTGCCGGAGCGCTAAAGTTTTTTCGCAGTCGGCGGAGTTTATTGCTTTTGATTATCGGGGCGGCTTAGAAGTTTCTTTTTTATATGTTTCTGCGTCGCTTTGGTAGTCTAGGGTCCGAGAAAATGTGGCGGAAGGCGTAGTTATCATAACCATAACCGTGTCTTGGTAATAAAACGTGGAAGTAATTTTTTGTTTGTAAACAAAGACCGTCGAAGGATTTCGTCGATGACGCTGCAAAAAAGCAAGTTTCGGATATAACTTGCAGATAATGTCTAATAAAAGGCAATCAGTTAAGGCGTTTTTATAGCATTGATTTGATAGCAGATTGCTCACCATAAATCGTTAAGAATCCATAATTCCATGGGTTATAGAGATAAATGCACTTCTATAGGGAGAGTCTCAAAAAATACGTACTGGTGAAAGAAGAGACTTTAAAAAACTCAGCGCCTGAATTTTTTTAATTAGAACTTTTGACTGACGAGGCACATTTAGATGTAAAGAGAACAGAGCGAAGATTATATTAATAGTCGAAGCGAAGAGAAGACGAAATTGCTTATTCACAATAAGTCTTATTCGAGCTGTTTAAACGCGTCGGCTAATTTAACGTGTCACTTTCAGAACAATTAATTACGACGCAATTGTAAACGCTTGCGTGACGAGCATCTGGGTCCCCAACTTATTGTTACGTGACACTATGAAAAGCATATAATTATAATGCTGTTATAATTAAGGATGAGCGTCGTTCTGGGTTAAGCTTCCCAAAACTGTCCAAAATTTTGTTACAAATGACCCTAGACAAATTAAAGTACCAACTTGCTTTTATTAGGTATGTTTTACAGTGACGGCTCAAATCCAACTTAACTTATTTTTCTAGTTTTCTATAACTGCATTAATGGACCAGTAAACATTTCAGTTCGCTTTCCATGAATCCTTCCGTCTCTTGTCCTTTATACGCGTCACTCTTTGGTTTCTCTTGTCTCTCCTTCCTTAAACGCTCGATGAGCTCCCTGTCCTTCTTGTAAAAGTACTCATCTTCACCCACGGTACCTTCCAACGTGTGCTCTTCCTCGAGTAAGTCTCCTCTTCTTTTGATTGGTTTTTTGGGCGGTGGTTTTACCTTGTCTTTACCGAATGGATTGTATGAAGCTCCATCACACAGCGTTCTGGTGGCTGTCGTAAATTTCATACATCTCGTCAGAGCTGCGGACATAATTTTGGGGGCGCCGCCCTCACGATTTTTCGCTGGGGTGAAGCGAAAGGAACGCACGAAAATTTTGACATTTAATTACATTAATGACAGCTCTTATGTAACTATAGAAAATCGAAAGTGTAATCACTCATAGCGTTTTCAATTGGCTATTCTAAAGCATTATCAGAATATTCTCATCTTATTTTAATCTTATGTATTAATAAGGGTTGAGATATTCTGAGAGCGCTCTAAAGCAGCCAACCGAAAACGCTTTTAAACATAAACCAAAAATATTTTTATTTGGCTCTGATCTGACAACCCATTTTTTAAAATTATTTGCTAAAAATGATGACCACATATATAAATAAACATCAACGATAAAACTTATTCAATCCCCGTCCAAAAAAAAAAATACTCCATGAAGTGATTGTAATTAAAAGTCTTGCTTTCAATTTCACTCAAGCGGTGATTTTGTTTCTATGGGGCTTACATCGTAATGCTTCCCATTTGATATTGCTTTTCATATATCCTAGCAAGTTCGGAGAGAATACGTAAAATATAATCTTCTTGTCTAGAAGCGAAGCTCTCACATACTCCCCAAATGCAAACAGATGTTACCCGTTTTAAATTATTCCATTAATCCGCTTTCCGCTGAGATTAGACTAATGCTCCAGGTAAACATGTATATGGCACATAGCTACAGATGTAACTGAATAAATAACTCCAGGAAATACTTGAATGTAATTCATCTTTAAGTCTAGGATTTGTGTGATCAAGCAAAAAAAAGGAGCTTTGTCGAACTTCCCCAGCTCGCATTAGTCAATAGATTTTCACAAGAAATACGAACAAAAACGTTGCTTCCGGAGGAAACATTCTGGGGTTTTATTTGCGCAAATGATGATGATGATGATGAAAGTCGAATGAAACTTCAGCGAAAAATATTTGTAAAAAGCTCGCCGCTTTGAAGTAATGAAGATTGATAAGATTTTCCGTCATATGGATTGTGTTTGTTATTTAATAAAAAAATCTTAGTAATCTTTACCAAAAAAAAATTCCCCATTTTGTATTAGTAAAATAAAACAAAGAAAATAAGCACGGTATAAATGAAACCTCTATGAATAAACTATACGGGTGACTGTTAATTAACCCGACAAAATGGAACCACTAAAAGAAGCGATGTCCAAGAGTATGGAAGAAATGTTTATCCTGCTTTAATTTTCGAGAAACAATCAATCAAAAATTAGCGCCCAAAGCGATGATCCCTTCATAAAACTTCTATGGTGTGCACGGCGGCATGACATTGATTGAGAATTTGACCTTTAAATAGAATTTCCGTCAACGACTGAGATCGTGAAATACGAACTACAAAATATTTATTTGACAAATGCATGCATATCACCTGAAACAGATGATTCCATACCAAGGATAACGACGGTCCCATTTTGAACACCTGCTTTGACAGATAAACAACTAAATTACTAAAATGAAAATAATTCAAATCTTTAATTTTAATAGTATCGTAAACAAAATTTCTTCCCACAAGCAACGTGTCCATCATAAACGTTTGACAAACAGAATTTAAAACATTATGATCAGTAAACACATTCATAATCTGTTTCAATTGTTAATTTTATCGGCTTGACTACCGATGGCGCTCCAGCAATGGTGAGTTGTGATAAGGGTCTGGTGGCTTTAAGTCGTAAAGATGAAAGTTTTCCACAATTTCTCTGTCACCACTGCATTATCCATCAGCAAGCCTAATGTGGAAACTTTCTAAAACTAAACAACGTTATGAAACTAGTTGTAAAAATAGTGAACAAGATTAGAGCTCAAGCGTTACAAAAAAGATTATTCAAAACCTTGGCCGATGAAATTGACTGTCAGTACGGGAATCTACTTCTTCACTCTGAAGTCCGATGGTTAAGAAGAGGACGAGTGCTGAAACGTTTCAACGATGTCCTATCTGCTATAGTCCAATTTTTCAAACGCGATGAACCGATTCCTGAACTGGAAAATTCAATCTGGCTTAGAGATTTTGGTTTTCTGGTGGACATTACCGAAAAATTAAATGAACTTAATTTACAGCTTCAGAGGAGAGACAAAGAACTAGCGGAAATGATTTCTGATATAAAAGCATTTATCAAAAAGCTTGAGTTTTGGGAACAAAACCTAATCAACCACAATGCCAGGCATTTTCCTATTCTTTCAGAAAAGATCTCAAAATCCATTGGAACCCTATGACAGTAAATATCAAATAGAAATAGTTTCTAAGTTAAAGGAAATCTTCAAAAATCGTTTTAAAGATTTCAATGAAATGGCTTTAGTGGCGCAATTTGTTGTTTCACCTTTCAAGGAAATTGATATCCAACAGTTTGCAACTTGTGTTATGCAGAACTTTGGCGAAGACATCTCTGCAACAGAAATGGAAGTGATTGCGTTTCAAAATGTTTTAGCCTTAAAACCATTAGTCTCAGGTGCAACATTTATCTGGCTTATATTAAGTAAAGAAAAATATTCAATTCTATGTCGTATTGCGTTGAAAGTAAAAGCATTATTTAGTTCAAACTATTTGTGTGAAACTGCTTTCTCCATTATGAAGTTTATCAAGAATAAACACCGCAATCGACTTACAGATGAACATTTGGATAATTGTGTTCGAATGGCTGTATCAAACTATACTGCAAACATTAAAAGACTTATCGAGGAGTCTGAGTGTCAGCCTTCTCATTGAACATGAATTTTATATCAGCACATGTTTTTGTTTAAAACAGTGCGTTATACTTTTCACTTTCATTAAATCGCATGTAACATGCCATCGTGACTGCATAAAAATCTTGTTTATTTTCCAAACACTTACGATTAGTAGGTATAGATTTATTCTGTTTAGTTTTAGTTTATTATTAGTATGTATTAGTTCGTAAAATAAATAATGTCGAATAAAACGGTGCATTATCTTATTTAGATGTGCTTACGTCGCTTAGGACTAGGTAGCTCACTTTTTATTCCAAAATAGCTCAACACATTGAAAAGCTTGGCGACGCACCCCCTATCCTAATGCTTTAGCGCACATATTCGCATTATTTCGTCAGCTGGTTAGAGCTGTATACAGACTTGAGCAAAAATGCGAATTTCCTAGTCGCGTTTTTGTAAAAATTCCGCATGAGAAGTGTTCGCCGTTGATCTAATTGTTCGAAGTCGTCAGTAAGCAAATATGGATATCAAATATTACGTTCAACTAAATACCAACAGCATTCGAATCGAGCCGAGATCCTACACCCCGAGTCATGCTGTCTGCACGCAGTTTAACACTTCTATTGTGTCTGTGCAAAATAAAACGTTTATGACAGACGTGCGCTGTGAATCTGGCGTTTTAATTTAAATATACTTATATTTAATCAATTACAATCTGTTCCACATAATTTTATCTACATTTTCTCGTAATCTGTGACATTTATTCGCGTACGCGATTTATCTCCGTGCGGCATTGATAATAAATCAAATAAACATATACTCCTAAATTTTACATAGAAATAAATTCTGGTGCGAATACAATCAACTGCCCGTTTGTGAGATTGATTAAATGGTCAATGCTAATCAATGGATCGGAATTATTTACGCAATTATTTGCGAATTTTTTACTCTTTAGTCCTTATTTCATACGCAATTCCAATTATTTTAGAAATTACTATACTTACGTCGCGTAAAAGAAACAACACAGACCTTCGTTCCTAGATTTTATACCATTACACTATTATTAAATTAGTGTTTTTATTATAAGAAATTGCCCTTGTAAATTTTTGGTTGAAATTTTCTGAAATTAAATGATAAAATATTTTTTTATTTTATTATTATTTATTTATTTATCCGTGACTTATAAGTTTATTAAATAATATAAGGTGCGTTCAAAAAAATCCGTTATCGAGAAGGCTCTGAACTTGCTTTTATTTTATGACGGCACGTCGTAGCTTAGTACGTATGTTGAAACCTTGAATTACTGCTATCAACAGCTTCAACTGTCAAAGATTTTATTTACATCTTCGAGGTATGTGTAGTTCCATGATACCATCTTGATTTAAATATGAAGTTGTCGTAATTAGATATAGGCGTTTTGACTCACTTTCTTACGGAAACTTTACATGCATGTATCAAACAGCAGCTTAAAAGAAACAGGCAAAAAACCGCTCACTGTTTTAAACTGTTATCTATAAGCTGCTGGCAATTATGCTCGTTTAGGTAACTTCAATTTTATAAATTATAATGTCAATGCGATGGACCTTGCTCTCTCCTACACCAACGCCTAGCAAAATTCCCGATAGGTAACCATACATGCAAGTTTGATACATTCATGTAAATCTCCATAAGAAAGTGAGCCAAAACGTCCATTGTATATCTACAGCCGTACAAACGCCTTTGTCTTTTAAATTAAAAACGATATTACCACAACTTTGATACAGACAAAGCAACTAGACTTACCGAATGCTGAAATTACAATATAACTAAAATATTGGCATACAGGCATAACGAGAAGAAGAAGAAAGAAATATTAATATGACAACAAATGCGATAACATCATGGATGGGATAAAAAAGAAATAAAGAAAATATTGACATGTTGACATGACAAAAATATAAAATCATAACATACTGACATGACAAGAAAACAAAAAAAAATTAATGCATAGTACGAGCTATAACAAAAAAAAAATTAAATTACAAATATCTAAATAAATTTAAGTTAGATTGAGATTTTGTTAACTTGACAAAAAAGAAAATATACAAAAAGTTGTCATAATGGGCAGGTCAAAAAGGAAAACAAATGTTGATATCTTCTTCTGGTTTCCGAATCTGTCGAGTCAAAATTCTTCTCGTCGACGTTTCATCTTTTCTTACAAAAGGATATCCTCAAACTTTTGTAAGAAAGGAGGAAACAAGAACTTTTGTTATGACAGTATTAATGTGCTCTTAAATTATGTCTTTGTTAACCGTCTGTATCATTGTTGTCATTGTAACATTTTCATCCTTTTTTCTCATGACAACATGACATCATTCAACAATCAAACAAACTGCGCTAGGATCATATTTTTATTTGCAGTTGGTTTCATTGTTGACAGCATGTCACCATTTTGTTTCGATGTTCTCACGACAACATTCAGCAATTAAACAAATTGTTGCCTTGTTGCGTCAACACATCAACGCATTGTCTCATTTTGTTTGCACGTCAACTTGTTTCCTTCTTGTCATATCAATGTCAGTGTTTATGATCTCTTGAATTATATTTTTATTTACCGTTTGTTTCATAGTTGTTATGGTAACATGTTAACATTTTATTTCCTTGGTCTCACGATAACATGGCAACATTCAGCAATCAAACAAACTGCGAAACATCAAATATGTTACATACATACATGTTCCGCAATCAAGTTTCTCTCTCTTCTTTTTTCTTAAGCAATGTTTTCTTTTCTTTATTATTTTTATATCAGTATTTATGAGTTCTTGGTTTATGTTATCATTTACTGTTTAATTCATAGTTGTCAAGGCAACATGTCGATATTTTGTTTCATAGTTATCATGGCAACATGTCGACATTTTGCTTTCTTGTTCTCATGACAACACTCAGCAATCAAATAAACTCTCTTCTTCTTGTTACGTCATACACCCATGCATTGCTTTTTTCTTGTTTTTACAGCAACTTGTTCCCTTTTTATCGATGTGACAATATTTATGAACTTATGGTTTATGTTATTGTTTACCGTTTGATTCAAAGTTATCAAGGCAACGACAGGTCGACATTTTGTTTCATAGTTATTATGGCAACATGTCGACATTTTGCTTCCTTGTTCTCATGACAACACTCAGCAATCAAACAAACTCTTTTCTTGTTGTTACGTCAATACACCCATGCATTGTTTTTTTTTTCTTGTTTTCACATCAACTTGTTCCCTTTTTGTCGATGTGACAGTATTTATGAGCTCAAGGTTTATGTTATTATTTACTGTTTGATTCAAAGTTGCCAACAGGTCGACATTTTGTTTCATAGTTATCATGCAATACGCCGACATTTTGTTTCATAGTTATCATGCAATACGCCGACATTTTGTTTCATAGTTATCATGCAATACGCCGACATTTTGCTTCCTTGTTCGCATGACAACATTCAACAATCAAACAAACTCTCTTCTTCTTGTTACGTCAATACACCCCGCATTATTTTTTTGTGTTTTCACATCAACTTGTTCCCTTTTAGTCGAAATGACAATATTTACGAACTCATGGTTTATGTTATTATTTACCGTTTGACTCAAAATTGTCAAGACAACAACAGGTCGACATTTTGTTTCATGGTTATCATGGCAATATGTCGACATTTTGCTTGCTTGTTCTCTTGACAACACTCAGCAATCAAACAAACTAAACTCTCTTCTTGTTGTTATGTCAATATACCCACGTATTGCTTTTTTTTTTCTTGTTTTCACATGAACTTATTCCCTTGTTGTCGATGTGACAGTATTTATGAACTCATGGTTTATGTTATTATTTACCGTTTGATTCAAAGTTGTGGAGGCAACAACAGGTCGACATTTTGTTTCATAGTTATCATGGCAACATATCGACATTTTGCTTCCTCGTTCGCATGACAACATTCAACAATCAAACAAACTCTCTTCTTGTTGTTACGTCAACACACCAATGCGCATTGTACTTTTCTTGTTTTCACATCAACTTGTTCTGTTTTGCCGACATTTTCTTTCATAGTTATCATTATGGCAACATGTCGCCATATTTTGTTCCTTGTTTTGTTACAACATTCAACAATCAAACAAACTTCGTAACTATGTTACACATAGTATTTCGTAGTTTCTCTCTCTTTTCGTTTTTTAAACATTATCTTTTTTTTATTTGTTATTATCATGTCGGTATTTATGAGCTCTTGGTACATATTTTTATTTATTGTTTGTTTCATGGTTGTGATGGTAACATGACAAAATTTTGTTTTCTTGTTTTCATGACAACATTCAATAATCAAACAAACTGCAAAACGTCAAATATGTTACACATAGTATTATGTCAATATTTATGAGCTATGAGCTCTTGGATCATCGTTTTACTTACTGTAATATGCCAACATTTTGTTCTTATGACAACATGACAACATTGAGTAATCAAATAAACTGCCAAATGTCAATTATACCACACAAAAATCAATCGTTTGATTTACGAAAATAAAAATGATAATGCTCTTTTCTTATGAAGCCAAGAGAACAAATCAAAACAAAACTATAGCGTTGAGAAATTGGCAAATCTAATCTATCGCACGTTGTAAAAAAATAAACTAAAATAATAAAAATATTCTTGAAGCATTTTTCTTCATTATGCTGTCAACAAAGTAAAGGATTATGGATTGATTGATTGAGGTACAATAAAATCAATTTTTTCCTGTTACGGAAAGAATGAGCAAATAAATCAGGAGGCTTTCCCAAAATTCATTTTCCTCGATGAAATAAAAACTAAACACAGTCGTGATGTTTCCTAGAAATAAAATACCGGACGCAATGACCATCCGCGCCCACGGAAAGTTCCAACTTAATTCGAACTTTCCGCAGGACTCTATTTCTTATAATTCAATTTCGGATGAAAGGGAACATTTCGAGACGCACATTAATTAAATCAGCGTAAATTTGGACGGGAATTCTTGGGCTGGCGTAACCCGAAGCGGATCAGATTGAAAATGAGAGGAGAGTTAATATCTTGTTCACATGTATCTGTGACACGAGTGGATTGATATTACGGGTTAACCTCAGGCAGCGTTGCCTTGGAAACGCAGATGTATTAGCTTCTGGTGGTGTAATAATACAGCAACAGTAGCTGAACGGGTATCCACAGAGCGGAAAACCAATTGACCTGATTCTTCCAAGCAGCATGATTTACACGTAAGCGGATATAGTTGGCAAAGATACATTGTCTCATAGCTTCGCGTCTTCACATTAGCAAAACGAAAAAGCGTACAAGAAATAAATTCCGAGATTCAATTCTATACTGATTTTAAGTGAATAAAATGAGAGGTTTCTGTTGGTATTTATGCACCCCATCAAGTTTGACGGAGGTTCCTAATTGCCACGTTTTGAAACATTTCATTAACTAGCTGGTGGGTTTAGCTTTGTACCGGTTTGGCTTTTAATGCCGGTGCTTCGCCCACAGCCACATCAAAGCAACACGCGAAGCCATAACAGAAATTAGCATTTAAAGTAGAACGTAGCACGCACACATATCACCACACTAACAGACGCAATTAAAGGAGACAACTGATAAGAGACCAACAAATTCCCTATTTCCTGACACTCATTATGTAAGAACGGACTGGGGGGTGAAAGCGTGCGAAGTTCTTTGCGACTGCCTGGTGCGATTTGACAGACGGAAAATGGGAAAGACAAAATCCTCGTGGCTGGAATTGCATCTGACAAGTCGATATGGGGGGGGCGAGTCTTTCGTTATCGGAAAGTGTCATCGGATTGACAAATTTTACAGGACGTAAGAAAATTGGATAACAAATTTATGAAGGCATTTCGTTTCTCTTGAATTCAGATAAATACTAAAAAATATTACAAGGACTAAGCGTTTCAATTTGTTTTTTTATCGCTCTCTAAAAAATATTCCAGCGACTTTCAGGTGCTTTGCTTCTATCCCTCCGCGATTCGTAATAACGAGCCTTGGCTTTACAGTTCGATTTCGCGGATATTAATGCTCGCCTAATACCTCCGACACGACGCACGCTGAATTTTATTGCCATACCGTTCAAGAGATCTCGTTTTATCCGGCGAAAGAACGGGAAAATTGAGTTTGGAAAGTTCTTGTCGAGGATTACCGCGTGCTGGAATAGAAGAGCGAGTTACAATTTCGCCGTTCGCTTTGAAATTAATCGGTGCAGAAATTAAATCTACTTAATGCAACTATTTACTGAAGAAAGAAAAACGTCCTTAATCAACTCTTGCTATGAAATTTGGACTGTATGTCTTAGCTCTACTGCAAAGTCAACGTCTTTTCTTATACCTGAGTCCTTATTATTAACATTCTGTGCATTTCTTTATAAATTCTGTGAAACTTAATTTCTTCGTCGCCACGCTAGACCACTCTTGATTGACTCTGTCGTCGCTTCCGGCGATGAAAGTGGGCACGTCATCCAGAATAATCCGGCTCGTATCTCCAATTCAAGTGGATGGCGGAGTAGCCTTTTCCGATTGAGCCTTCGAAACACGCTTTAATCGGAAATAGTTGCTTTGAGGGCGATTCGATTTTGCTGCATCGCATCGTTCAGAAAGTAGCAGCGGCCCCGGCTTTGTCGGCCAAATCGCAAATCAGGGCAGCGGTTTGATTGCAGATTGATTGGAAATGCTCGTGTTGTGTAATTAGGAGCAGGGCTGCACTTAAAATTTTTAAAGTCCGACCTGGGCATTTCGAATAATTTTAGAATTCGTGGCATAACTACAAAATGGGTATCGAAATTCAAATCGGTATTTTGTTGTGAAAAATGGAAAAGCTACGCTTCAGTGATGCATATTTAATATGTTTAATGGAGAAATTCCTCGAAGATTTGTAACTTATTGAATGCTGCTCTTTCGCTGGAACATTCTTTTGCAAGAAATTGATTTCTTAGTTCTACTTAAATTCATTCACCTTAGATAACAGAAATAGCTAACTTCGGAAATACTAATGTAAAGTTCGTAATTAACAAACTGTGTTAATAATAAGCTTCATGACCCTAGTATTAAGGTACAATGATTTTAATACAGAGAAGAAAAATCTATATTTTTAAGAGTTAAATTGAATTATACAGTGTGTAATCGAATATGTTTCACAGAGCAGTAAACCAGCAGAAGTAATAACTACAATAAACATTGAAAGGCAGGTCATTTGTGGCTTTCATATAATTAATTCAATAGAGGTCAGATTCTTAAAAGAGTTATTGGAAAAAAGCACACCGACACTCTTCATCCCTTAATTTATGATTTTATTACTTTACTATGTCAGACTACACAAACAAAATTCGAAAGATCGTGCAGAATAATATGTAATTATAGTTCGCCCAACGCTATTTGGATAATACGGTCGTTACGACTAATTCACTTTAAGGGTCGTTTATGGCACCAGAAGCCCTAATAAATTTCTTGAATACAAGCACTGTACAACGAACGTAGTAATCGCAACTTTATACTTCTACAGCTTAATTCTTTTACAGCCTTACCTGCCAAACCTATCGTAAAGTGAATTACTCTTAACGACCGTAATATCCAAATAGAGTTGGCCGAACTATTCTAATAATAACATTCATTTACATTTATTTATTTACAAAGTCTGGAATGTCATGATGTAACTATTGTCGATTTTCTAATCAAACAGATGGTCGAAGATCACAATACTTTGTTTTGTCGTCGTAAATTCTACATTTTTATGAGCAGCAGTTATAAACTGTATTAACAATACGTAAAAATGGAGAAGTTTACTATTTCCGTTTTAAGAAAGAAAAAAAGTTAAAGCAAACTGATCTAAGACTGAAAGATTATTAAAATATCTTTGAAAATGGCTGAATTATAAGAGTTGTAGTTGTAGTAGTTGTAGTTTTGTGGCAACAGTTTCCGAGCGACGTGTCATCATTTCTATTCGGAAAAATATCGCTTTGACGCTTTACAAATTCCACTTCCATTATAATGCACGGGTAATAAACAACCAACAATGTAAAACATGTGTGAAATTGAATGAATGTTAACTTTACGTAGCTGTGTACCAGAGTAGCCACGATCAGCTATGCGAAGAAGTGACGTCCCAAGCGAATCGTTCCTGTTTAAAACATACAACATTACAGTCTATATATTACTATTATTTAAGAAAATATTCTATTTTGAAAATAAATAAACTTCTCCATTGGCTTATAATTAATTAATTCAGAAATCAATGCGTGTGAATATTTAGGATTTTCCACTGTTATCGAACTGTATATGGGCGACATTGAACAAGTGACCGTGAGTTTTGCTGGAGCTTTAATGTTTTACGATGTGCTTATAAAAATCTCAGGCGTATTTACTAACGAACAGAGGTTTTCAAACAAAACACGATATGCTCTTCTGGTAGGTCAGTTTTTTCCTTATTTGATGAAGAACTTGCAATATTAATAAGTAAAACTTAATCGATTACACCCTGTATATAACAAATTTATCAGACCCTTTTAAAATTAACACTTTTCTACAGTTGATAGAAAAAAGAAGAAGAGAAAGTAGATAAAAAAAGACTATTTGGTAAATTGTTCTTTCTTTTTATAAAATCTTACTTGAGCAGATCGTTTTAATATGAAAATGATACAAAGAAGAAGAAAAAGAAAAAGAACTGTCAATCGTTGCAGCAAAACGTTACAAATTTATTAAATTTTCAACGGACTAAATTAAACGTTAATTATAAAATTTAATCAATTAAGAAATAACAATAAATCGGACGTGAGTATAATGCCGATTTTGGGGTGGTTAATTTATTTAGTGGCGGCATACCGTTGGGGTACAAAAATATTTTTTTTTTTTTAATAGAATAGTGTTTCAGACTTTTTTCCATTTTGTTATCATTACCAGGAATGTTTCGTTCGCACTGCAGAAATCACTTCCCATCACTACAACTGTGTGTGCACTTTCTATGAGCGAACACGTATTTTGTCAGTCTAGCGCTGATGAAGTAAATGTGTAAGAAACTGGAATTTTGTAGAAACATTTATTATTTCAGAATTAGAAATTAAATTTATTATTCAAGTTAAAACATGTCTGATTATACAATGATTTAAAACCAACTCGAACACGTGAGCATTGTATGTTATCTACTCTCATCGCTACAATCATTCGAAGAATTGCAGCTGCAAACTTTGAAGAAATTGCTGAGATTGCAACTGAACACAAGTGCGATAAACATCTACTTCATTGCGTAGGCATAATAAGAAGAAAAATTAACGTTTTAAACAATTATATGACATCTACCGGTGAAAATATTTCGCTCAGAAGCTTTGTGCGGAGTAGAAATGTTTTGAATTTGAATGTTACGAAGATATCACTTTGCCCCTCTTAAAGAGTCGAACATTTTATTTAAATACCTCATTAGGTAGAGAAAATTTTGTGAAACTTTTAATTTTGTCAGAGTTTTCCACCTTTCCCTTTGCGTGTTAGTTTCTCGTTGCAAGTCTTTCTACATTAAGCTCACCAACACCGCCAAAAACAGCAGCAACGGGGGCTCGTGCGCTTGCTAAAACTTCTTAGGTTTATTTTTATGCTAACTCCACGCCCCGTCCGTCATGCCTAGAACATCATAACTAAGTAGAAATTAGATTTATTATTCAAATTAAAACAACACATGTCTCATTACACAATGACTTACAACTAACTCGAACATGTGAGCAATGTGTGTTGCTGAGATTGCAACTGGATACAAGTACGATAAACATCTACCTCGTTGCGTAATCGTATAAGAAGAAATGCAAACGTTATGAACAATTACACAATATCTACCGGTGAAAATATTTTGCTCAGAAGCTTTGCGCGGAATAGAAATGAATTTGAATGTTATGAAGATGTCACAGCAACAACAGGGACTCGTGCGCATAGTAGAACTTTCTTTTTATACTGACTCCACCCTCCGCCTTTCATCCTTAGAACATCATAACTAAGTAGGTATAAAAAAGATTCCGCTTCTTTTTTTTTTTTGATAATAAAAAAATATATGAAAATTTCACAGCTGGTTTGTCATGATTCCTTTTGATTCAGCTGCTTCTTTTTCTTTTTCTAAATAGTATTTTGTGTTAATTGAGAAAAAAACATATCTATACTGCGAATTTATTCGTCTAATGATGCTGTACATTTTTAATTCGTTTTTGTACATAGACAATTGTTGAGAGACTCCATCAAAGCTGTGCTTTTTCTGTCATTAATTCATATAGAGTTGGTGCTGCTCTTTAGATTGTAATTGTATAGATTCTTGTTTTGTTTTTGTTCCCCATGCACCCCCCAAGTGGCAGTTTCGCGAAAACTCGAGGTCCGTGCTGCGACTCCCATAGATGTATCATCAGCATACATTGTAATTTGTTCAGCAGTTACAGATTTTCTTAGATCATTGACAAATAGGAGTAAAATAAGACCCCTGTGGAACTCCGTAGTTTGTTTCATAATGTTGTGATCTGTTGTTCATAATTTTTACGCATATATTTCGAGCGGTAAGGAAGGATGTTATCCAGTTTAGTACGGTACTTCTAATTCCTAGAGCGTATAATTTATCATTTATAAATGCTATGTCAAGGCTATCAAAGTCTCGAGATAAGTCAAAAAAAAGGCCTGCAACATAGAACCCTTCATCGATTTTTGAGTATATGTATTCCATGTAGTCCATCGCGGCTGTTTCAGTCGACCGGCCTCCACGAAATCCATGTTGGATTTCATTCCAAACATTTGTAGCATCAAGAAAATTTACTAATCTATTATACATTATTCTCTCGAAGATTTTAGATAAGATACTTAGAATTGATATCGGTCGATAGCTTTCTAAATTTTTGGGGTCGTCCTTTTTATATATGGGAACAACCAATGAAGTTTTTAGTGAAGAGGGGAATTCGCCTTGTTCCACAGAAGCGTTAATAATATGGGCTAGTGGTTCGGAGATTGAGTCGCCAATTGTTTTTAAGATCACAGTAGTAATTTCGTCGTTACCCGAACTGCTTTTATTTTTTAAAGATTTAATAATTTTTCGTACTTCAAAAGATTCAGTGGGTAAAAAGCAAAAAGTTTTTGAATTAAAATTATCTATGGTACATCTAGTTGAGGGATCATTTCCATATATCATATTTATAGTATTTTCGGCAGCCTTGGAGAAATGGCGCGTAAAAGTGTCAGCTAAACGATCTAAACGATCAAATTTTAAAGCCCCTCTGTGTTAGTAAGAATATAGCAATAGCATTTATGTGAAGGCTGTAATTTTCTAAGGGAATCTGTCATTCACACCTTGTCAGGAATCAGGTGATACAGTCTTCTGAGTTTAGGTGTCGTTTTGAAACATGCAACCTCAGTTTCACACCGTCCCTCTGCACATCTAGTATCTTCTACATCCATCATACTTATTAAGCGTCACTCCCAAGTAATGTTAAGGTGGAAAGAGAAGAAAGACTTTCAGGTCCGATGATAAAGTCCAAGTGCACTATTGTCCTGTGATAAATTGAGAAAAGGCGACTCTTCTTCATAAATATCCTTGTACTCTATTTTTATGCGTCCTTAATTTCCAAACTTAGTAAAGATTACAAAAGCTACAGGGCATTACGTTAATTAGTGCAGTTGCAAATTATTTTCAAGAATTATGGAAAACAAATAGAAAGAAAGCTAGAAGAGAGCCAAATCGGATTTAGATCTAACCGCGAAGTGAATAATGGAATATTCATTGTCAGACAGATAGTGGAGAAATCATTGAGGAACGGAAAAAGTGTTTCATATCTACTTCGTCGATGTAGAGAAGGCTTTTTACCAAGTCAAAAGAGACGACATTTGGATTACTCTAGAAAAGAAAAACGTATCGAAGGGTCTAATTAGAGGAATAAAACCTCTACATGCGAAAATGAAGAGTTACGTTAGAAAAAAACACGAGCAATCAAAACTGTTTGAAACTCTCTTTGGAGTAAAGTAGGGATGCATTCTGAGCTTTTTACTATTAACTTTGATACTAAAAATAACTGCCTCGGAAATGTTATGCGGACGACATGGTGATACTTGCCAGGAATGAAGAAAACCTTAAAATATATAGAGCAATACTAAAGAAATTCTGCATGAAAATAAACCAAAAGAAAACGGAAGCAATGATAATAGGAAAATAAATGTGATAATGTCTGGTATTGTCATACATTATATTTCTTTTATAATATTTGGAGAAGATAACTTTTTCCAATTTCCTTTGAAATTTGAAACTGTGAATTTATATTTAGGTATTAATCGATTTGCAGCAGGCTTTCAACTAGTAACAATTACTTAAACAAAAAAAATTGGTTGCTGACAAAAATTATAATTAATTGAAAATAATACATATTATTTAAAAAATAGTAAAGGAGACTGTGGTTTAAGAAATAATTGATTCATTTCAATTAATATATATCATAAGTGCTAATCTAAAAAGTCAGCAATTATTTACTGAAAGAAATTATTAATAATAATTATTAAGCATTCATTATTAATTGCTGAAAAAATGAATTTATTTGCTGAAATTTTTTCTTTCGGTTTAACATTTCAATAGTTGTGGTGTATTTTGTCTTAATCTTTTTCTGGCAATTTCTTTTCAGCAGTCAATTAATCAATTTTTTTTAGTAAATATTTTTTTTCAGTTTAACATTTTAAATCTTTTTCAGGTATTAATTAAGTAATTTCTTTTCAGCAATTATTTAATTATTCATTTTTTTCAGCAATTCATTCGCCTTTTCTTTTCAGCTCAGCATTTAGTATTTTGTTTCAGTTCCTAGTTATCTATTTCTTTTAAGCAAATAATTAATCAAATTTCTTTTCAGGTACTAAAATCATAGCTTTCAATAATTGTTCATAGATCTAGCACTTGTTTGTCGTTTTCCGCTTATTTTCAATTAGGAATTAATTAGTAAGTCTTTGGTTTCTTTCAATGATAATTTATGGTTAATAATAATATTTTAACGTTTCGTCTTTCTATTATTGGTTCCTTTTATTAGTATCAGGAAATATTTTGTAGCAAAATGGGAAGAAGAATAGGAACAAACACAGCCACAAGAGGATATATTTGCGGTTTAGCAGAAGGGAAATGTCGAGTTTTTCAAAGCAGTTTCACAATTCGGACAGTGTCACACACATTTTTACACTTAAAAAAGAAACTCAATTAACTCACAAAGAAGAAAATATCGATGGCCATTGAATGAAGTAGCTTTTTCGTGGTGCCTCCCGGAATTCATTTCGTCCGGATTATTTGAAGTCGCTAACTTCTCCGTTAATTCGAGAAAATAATTAACTCCCTGCGTCCTCGTTCGAGACGCAATAAACGAAACAAAGTAAATTTCGGTCTTCATTAAAACTTACCGGAGCTAAATTACGGCAGTGACGGAAACTTTCCGGGTGTTGACATATAGAGAAGTAGGAAAATTAGAATGTACAAAACATGTCATAGAAATAAATTCCTTACAGTGTACGTTAGATGTGAGTAAATTGAGAAGAATATTTACGTCTTTGATCTTGACTGTGATAATCATATATAACTACAACTTTTCAAGCATGTTATTTTCAATTCCAGTTTCTTTTACGTTGCCATGGCATTTCTTTTCAATTTCTGTGCTTTTCAATTTACTTTTTTCCTTCGTTATTGTTTTTCCTTTTTTCTTTTCAACATTTTTTGCGTTAGATACAAAAATTCCGTCCACGTGTAATGTGCTTAATTGTTCTGAAGATTAAGTCATCTTACCATGTTAGAAAATATTATTTATCTACTTTCCTATAGTAATAGAGGTTGTTTAATAATAGATCTTTAAAACTTTACAATTATTAGCAGTCTTCGTGCGAATTCAATATTTGATTGATATGTGAAGTTATAAACATCTTTCCTGTTCGAATGTTTGAAGTTGACAGGATATTCGAGAAGAGTGAGTAAAAGGGAAGAAATAAAATTACCGTTTTTTTTTTTAACAAACACCGATGGGCGGTAAATTTAATTTCGCCGCTTAACACCAAGCACAACATCGAATCGAATCGATTCGATCCGTGCGCGCCGGGCGAACCCGCAAAAAAAAAGTGAGGCGAAATAAACTTTTCAGGACGAGATGTCCTCTCGCTCGAATAATGAAATTCGAAAGTTGAATCGAGCAGTAATTTCGCCCTGTAATTATATCACCGTCCGGGCCAAGCGCAGCTCGAGTTATCCCCGGGAAAAGGGGCCGATTGTGGCGCCTACGTTCAAAAGTGTCAAAAGTTATTTTATCTCGAGCCCGAAAGCTTATTGTTAATTCGGCGGGGTCTTATCTTTGGCGTTACAGAGACGTTCCTCTTCCTGGAAGAGTGAATGATGAATTGTTTTGAATCAATTGAACTAGGGGTTTTACTATGGTGCCCCTTCATAGAAATATCTTTTGCTCTGTTTAGTAAATAAATAGCACAACTTAACAATACACATTTATTTAATTTTGCTCTTGTATTTGTTTTTCATTACAATGTTACTTCAATTGTTTGAGAGTAAAATAAAATTGCTAAAAAAAATTTTTATATATTACGAAGGGTTGTTTGTTAGGGAAACATGTATGCTATAAAGGAATTTATGTATTTTCTGCGCAAAAATTTACTTACCCATTCGCCCGGATTTTTGCCCCTCATACTCGAATGATCCCGTTTTTATCGAACATTATGGAGTAAAGGCAAAAAAACGGCGTTGAATCGAGAGCGAAAAGGCATTTTGAAGAGTTGCCGGCTCGCCGGGCACTATATCAACCCGATTTCGACCGGAACTTCCTATTTTTAATATATTCATAGCCGGATATTTCACGGAACATGTGGCACGAAGCCGAGGCGACGATAAAACTTTTTACTGTTTTATTGCGGGTGGCACCGTCCGGATTCGACTGACTGTCGCCCTTGTTTATGACAAACAGGAACCGCTAACAACGCATAATGTGTTGGTAGTATAAAATAAATAGGTTTTCGATAAATGTTATGAAAGCTAAAAGTAGCAGAGATCTCGCAAATTGAAAAGAACAAGTCACGTGACCTGTGCAACATAGGTAATGCAAACAGGTAAACCCCGCCCATAGGTTCGACTCTAGTTGCGAGATCTTTAATTCCAATTATTATATTAAAGAAAAAATAGAATTCTTTTAGAATACCAACTTTTGGTTAATTGCATTGCACAATTGAAATAAGAAAATTCGAAGCTCCAACCCAAACTATTAGTAGAGATCGAAATTTTATATTCATGCCCCATGTCAATCTGGGCTTAATGCAAAATGATTTTCAAAACGAAACTACTAAACTATGACAGGTAAATTTCGGAAACTTTAACCCCATCCCCCATTTAACTAAATTGAAGCAGCAATCAATAACGAACCCCTTCCTAATCATCACGTAACTTTTTCCTTGTAACTTGATCTTGATTTGGAAGTTTCACGAGCGTCAAACGCACTCGCATTAACACGGAGATAAACGTAAGTGTTCCCGAGCGAGGCGAACGCTGAAGTTGCTATTTATTTTCCGGATTGGCTGATGTGTTTGGCGTTTTATTAAATCCTCGCAGCGATCCTGATGTCCATTACGCCGGGGATGATGAAGGTCGGCTATGAATTTTTTAAGAGAGAAATCGCCCCTCGACTTTTTAAAGCTGCTTTTCGCCCGGGGCGCATAAACGAGCGTAATCCGAAGAAAAACACGAAACAAAATCTGAAATTATGGTAGGTTATTCACAAAGCGTAAGCCGGGCTGTGTTTTAAATGTATACGTAAACCCAATAATATTTTTTATTGCAAAAAACAAAATCTTTGTTTTAAATGTCGTTTTTAACTTCACAAGTTCTGTAAGTATTAAACTCCCGACATCACAAAACAACTTTTAATACAGGGTTTTCATCACGACCTACTAGATTTCACGAGACAGAGCTCTTAACCCGCCTGGGCAATATTTCGTTTAACGCAAATTTTCCTCGCTTTGGCGCTAGTTACCTAAATAAGAAAAACCATAAATAACGGAAAAACATCACAAGGTAACTGTATTTGGGCAAGAAAATACAACTGTATTCGCCATAAACTGCGTGAGCTTGACATTAATTGAAAATGACGCTAAAAAATGACGTTCCTATTTTTTAGGCAAGTGGTTCCAGCGGAGAAACGCTTGAACTAATAAATTGCGCAGGCCGGATAAAGACACGCCGTTTCGTGGAATCTAGTAGGTCGAGGCTTTCATAAATGATGCGTATGTCCTAGTAAGCGTTGAAATGTTCTGCCTCTTACCGACTGTGAAATTGGTAAATTCCGTCAGCTGCTTGCCGATTTACTTACAAGTGGCTAGGTTTTCATGCTCGCCACAGTATACTTAAAATATGTCAATATGTCACTGGAAGTGGAAATGTCACGGGAGTTTTCCGAACGGATGATAAATAAGGATGTAATTGCAGAGCGCAAATAAGCACGTCTCTGGAAACCAAAGAGAATAAAACTGATCAAGTGTGCTTTGATTTATCGCGCTTTTAAAGCCTTTGTTTTCCTGTGTTTATTTATGAGGTTTTTATTAGGCCCTCGGCGAGAACTCGGAACGAAGGGAAGTCGAACTTTTCTGCTCGAACTGGCGCAGGAATTCTCCAACAAGCGGAAGTATCTTTTTTTAATTGAACGTTTGTTGGTAGAAAACAAATTGCAATTGCCATTGAATTTTCGTACAGGATTATTTAGGCATACCAGATTATAAAAAAGAAATCTGTGTTTAAATGTAAAAGAAGTCTTTCTAGTACTTTCGAGACTTCCCGTAGATTACGGTAGAATTTGCTGGAACATTCGCTATTATCGTTATCATAAGAGATGTGCCCTGCGTCTAATATATAAAGCACAACTCTATCCTTTTCTTATTCACCATTGAAAAGGAATATTTGTCGGTTAATAGCTTCGGTGATTGATGACGCAGGGCTTATCTTTCTTGAATTTGATAATATTTCTTCAACGCTATCCTCAAAAGCGTGAATTAGTATATAAGTGAGGAGCGACGCGCTTTTTAAATAAGTTTTTACTTCGAAAGCGAAGCTAGCGAGCTGGCGATTAGAGTAGATCGATTAAGTTATAGAAGTGTTATTTGTTCGAGAAATGTTGAAGTTCGTGCTTTCATTTTGTTAAATGATCGTAAACATTAAAGCGTTTTTAAAATAAATAAGGATTATAATTTGTAAACCCCGAAGTCGTAACAATATTGAACAATTCAAGCTTTCAATACATGTATTTATTTTCTTCTTTTATCGTTGGTTTACAGGAAACATGCTGTATAATTCGGTGTCCTGTACAATTCAAAAATTGACTTTGCCCAAATCCACGATTGTAAATAACTGAGTATTATTCAGAATGGGAGACCACAATTTTGTTGTAAAAAGCGAAAAGGAATTCATAAAATCTGCAAGGATCGATATAAGCAGTTGATATAAGGTGACACTTGAAAAAAATACTGACGCACGAAGAGACTTCCCAAAACATAAAAAAAATGTTTATTATACAATAATTTATAATTAATTAAAAATTTACCCGAAATGCTCATTACGCTCAAAACCAAAAGTTTACAGCTTTAAAAGCGTGCTATAAATGTTTATGGTGTTACGCAGACAGTTCAGTCGTAAAACTAGACCGTGAACTAATAACACACAGTTGCGTCCAACAAGTGTTTTAACTGCTATGAGATTAATTAAAATCAAAAACATTTGTGTTAACAATTCGTTTTTTATAATAATAGAATTGTTTCTCGTCGAATGGGGCACACAAAACGAAATTATAATAATTAACAAACCAAACAGAAATTTTTAACATGGAGATTTGAATTATTTTCGTGTTGTAGTGACTTATTTGTTTACGTGTCAAAGCAAGTGTTCAAAGTGGACCCGTTATTCTTATTCTATACAATTTGTACGGAATACTTTATTTTAGCTGATTTGCGTCTATTTGTGAAGTAAATGTTTTGGAGCTGATCACATCAATTCCATTTAAAGCACAAATTCACTTCTATTCACTATTATTTATTATGTTCATCTGTTGCTCGGATCTTGCTTCTTTTTTTTGTCGGAAAAATTGTCAATCACCCGATATAATATAAATGCGCTTTAAACTTTAACTTGTTTAACGTTTTTTCATATACGGCTTCTTTTCCTTTTCTTGTGTCGTTTATTTGTAAAGTTTTAATTAGCAAATTATTTGAAAACGTGTTTGCTGTTTCGATTTATTTATTTCAATCATTTTTATGTCGTTGATTTGGTAAATAACGTTTCAAAGCTTCATCGAATTGCTAAAAGAAAGTTGTTCTATATGTGGAACTTTGAATCTCAAATTAATTTTTTATGACGTAAAACTTAAGAAATTCAATTATTCATACTAATATTAATGGTTTACACTGTAGTTTTTTTAAACGGAATTTAAGAAAGCTAGAAACTTTTATGCGCATATACTCTGGTTTATTTATCCGATACATCGGCTTTAAAAACAAGAAAAAAAAAATAATCTGAGTTTTCTGCGTTTCCCTACTAATGTGATGGCTAAAATAAAAACAACAATTATTGTAAGTCGGGCGCAGCCACAGTCGCACACACTTCTACGATAATTAAATAATGTTATATTAGAGTAGAACAGAACTTTACCTTCTTATCATTTGTGACACACCATTTTTTTTTTTGCATTTTAACGCATTTTTCCCTTATTGTGCTGATCCACATTTTGTAAATTTCATATGTAACTTTTATTTTAAAAGTCCATTTTTATGTTGTGTATGACAATATCAACTTTTAAAAAGACTATTAATTTTTAAACTACTTAATTTTGAATACGATCCCATGTCTGTTTAAATTTTTAAGATACTAGTATCGACATTTTTACTCCTGCAGTAAATATGTAAGTGAAAAACTCAAACAATGAAGAGAGGTCAATAATGGCTATTATCGTAAGAATGATTTCCAGGGTTCCAAAAGTTGCCTTTTTTTTTTTTCTTCTTTCTTACCAAGTGATGTGGGAAATTATCCTAAAACCTGGGAGAAATTTCTGACGAGCAAAAAATCAAAATAATTGTGAGACGTTCCTACAGAATCAAAGAAGGTCGTATATAGGTTTCAATCTGTTAAAAATATTGCAACAGTTTCAGTTAAACAGATAAAGAGAGAAGAAGTAGAGGGCTTCGGCCATAGAGTGTAACGGATAAATTCTATAAAATGGTTGAGAAAAATTTTTCACTCGATTTTTATTTTTAAATAATCTTTTAAACAAGTAATTTTCAACGCCCCACCTCTCAATCCCTAAGCGCTGGCAACCCCAACTTTAAATATAGCATTTTTCATGCCGTTAAAACTGTATCAAAATCGGTTGAGAGATATTCAACAAAAATGTATTGAAATGGAAGTGTTAATAATCGAGCAGGCTCTAGCAATAAGTGATAAAAACAATTGCAAGTAGTTAGATGTGAAATATAATTTATTGATAATACGCAGTGGAGTGTGTTTTACTTGTTTAACGATTTGGTAGCAAAAATGAGACTTACTGAAGCCGAAAGAATTGAAAGTTTGAAAAGAAAATGGGTTTGGAGATAGAATTCGAACGCATGAAGACGTTCGTATTTTGTCCAATAAAACTCACTCAAACTGTCCTCCAATATTGTAATCGATGGTAAGTCGAATTGAGAACAAATTTCGCGATCTTGGACATGTACGAGATAAACCTAAAGCCGGATGTCTGGATGAAGACAGACACTGGGATGCCATGTTAATGGTAAAGGAAAATCCATATTCAACCCTCGTGGGAGTCGCTTCATATCTTAACATGTCAAAAAATGCAATTTACAGACTTCTTCATAAGGAAAAATGTCACCCCTGCAAAGTACATTTGCTGCAACAGGAGCTGTCCGGTGATGTTTTGATCGACGAGCGCAATTTTGCGAGAGAATGATAAAACACTTTAATGCAAATCCCGCATTCATAAGAAATATTTTCTTTTCTGATAAGGCAACATTTTGCAAAATTGTCGATATTGAGCGGTTGAAAATTCGTAATAGATGATGGAGGCGAGTACACAATATTCCCAAAAGGTTAACGTGTGGGTTGGGATAGTGGGTAATCGGTAATAATTATTGGAACGGTGGATAGTTAACAGTCTCTGTACTTCCTCCAATTTGAATCAATTCCGGCTTTAGCTGTACTGTTTCCTAATGTAGAAGATCCTGATTCACCTCATCCCAGAATTTGGTCTCCTCATTATGGATATCCTGTACGGAAATATCTCGACCAAATATTTCTTAATCGATGGATTGGTAGACAAACGACTATTGAATGGTCAGCAAGATCTCCCCTTGGGATTATTTCCTCTGGGGTGATCTAAAAACCATAAATTAATTTAATAAACCTCGAAACGTTTTTCTCAACCATTTTGTAGAATTTATCCTTTACTTTCGGGAAACACTGTATAGAAATAAGGGCAGGTGCTCAAATGTGATACCTGTTGCTCGTGTATTAAAAAGTTGACAACTCATAGAATAGGCACATGCCTGCCAGGTGGAGGCAAAAGTTAGGCAAATCTACCGAGGCCCCTCTGTGAGCAACAATAGATGTTTCATTTCGACTTTTAGCTTCTTATGAGAGGGAGGGGAGGAGTTACTGATGACCAGACTAGATTGTAATCAGCTGCTGCCTTTTAATTGGATTATTTTTGATTATATGTTGAGTGATACCAATTGTATTGCTTCTCCTGGTTGTGTTCTTTTCTCAAGAGAATCCCCCATCCTTCCTTGTTCAGCAATTACATCTGTTAATATGAGTTTAAAGATTTCTCCCAAGTGTTTACCAAAATTCTCTGTTTTTACTTTGCTTGTTCTGATCTAGTCTCCATTGAGCTCAGAAAGAAATAGCTTCAATGAAAATATTAAGGAAAATAACAAGCAAGACTCGAAAATGCATAATAAGAAGCGAAGACATCAATGTCTCTGCAAGAAGTGATACAACCATATAATGAGAATAGAAACGGGAGTATGTAACTCTCGTAGGAAAATGGCAAATGAAAAAAATCACCTGATAAAATGGAAGAACAGCTCTCCTCTCAAGAAAATAAACGACAGTTATGAAGATCCTAAATAAGAAGACCGAGAAAATTTGTGAAAGAAAACTGAAATTAAAGCAGCAGCAGTGTCTTATCCTTAAAGTTTCTATTCTACACTTTAATTAAAACAAAATACAAGAGATAGGAAATAATTTACATTTCAAACTTGAGAATTCTTTGTATTTTCCGGCAGTTATTTATGTGTTTCTTCTTTATCATTGATCTAGAATCGTTAGCATTTTTCCTTCTTTTCACCAGAGAGATAAGTAACAGGGAAATAAATCAAGCACAGAAATAAACTTCGACCTAGATTTGTTTCCTGCAAGAGCAATAATTTTGCATGGAACGCGTAAAAACCTGACAGAAAACCCTCCCGCCGAACATAAACCGGCAAATCTGCAGCCGGATCGATTTCGTATGCACTTTCTGAACGACAAAAGGAGCTTGATGGCCTCGCTATTTATCGACCTGCACGCCCAAAATTTTGATAAACTTTTAATTAAGCGTCCGCATTAGCTCGCCACATGATGGCACACTTTAGTGGGATAGGTCACGAAGGCCTTCACATAAATTACACGCGATTATTAATTCGCTCGCCTCGCGTTTTAGGGAAATCCTGACGTTGAAGTATTGCCGAAATAAAAATTCCGTTGATGTAGGAATTTTCACGTTGCTTGCGCTACTTATCGATGTTGTTGGACGAAATTTTCCGAGCGACTGGTGGAAAATTTTAATGTATTTTGCTTCATCATGCGTAAATCAATTAGATACGCTCCATTGATTTTCAATTCGCGAAAAAAAAACAGAGATTCCTTTACTTCTTTGAACTTCACAAAACATCCATGATTTAATTACAATTTTAATCTGAAATTCTTCTTTATGATGTGACTTATTTAATGGTGATTTATTTGATGAAATAATAAATTCTTTTTGACACAGAAAGTACTTTGTACTTTGGTGCAATTTTCATTAAAATCATTGGGGTGTATGTTTGTTTGATGCAATATTTGATGGGATACAGAGTTTTCACATTGTTACCTCAATTTTTCATCGTGACTGCTGAAAAGTGTTAATGCATTACATTCCATCGTATGGAGCGTCAAAAAAAAACTCTCGACTGAATTTGAATTAAAAAAGAAATCTGATTCGTGTATTTCTTTTCTAAAGTCATTTCATATAACAATTTAATCTGAATTTCTTACGAAATGATTCGGTTAAATTGTCTTCTAACTTTTTCCATCAAAAACTTAATATTTCCTTTGCTTAAGTTTAAATCCATTTCCTTGCAAGTGTTTCGGGCGTGTTTAAAGGGAGGGCTCCGAGATGTGCTTATGTGTTAGAGAGGAAACTTGACACTTTATATGATAGGATTAGGAAGAAGTTAGGCTGTCGTTTACAAATTCTTATGTGTATAAAAGTAGGTACTTAGTTGTTCGATATAATGTTTGATGACGTGCAATATTTATTTATAAAGAAATATAGTTAGATGTGATTTAATTTGTTTAATGATTTAAAAAAATAAATAAATAAATGTTTGCCTCTAACTTCTCTTCTTTTCTTGTATATTAAGGGTGGTTACTTACTCGGTATATCAACATCTAAAGCTGTTAATATTATATAAAGGCAAAAGAAATCATTAAAGTATCAACAGTGGTGCCTCATAAAACTAAAATTTCGCAATGAAAGCATCCATAAAATCGCTTCTGCCGCTCCTGCAGCCTCATTTTTTCCCTACTGAAAATGATTATGTTTTGGATTTTACGCGCGCCATAAAATCGTCCATAAATTCACCGGAATAAGCATTCGCCACTTCAGGTTTTAATTATCGCCGTGAAAATATGACTTCGTCGCCGTTATTGGGGAACATTCTGCGTGACGTCTCCCTTAATCTCCATTATAATTAATCTGTTGAACTTTGTTATGTATACGTATTTGTTTTGTCTTCGGCGGGCGTTCACAGCTTCTAAATGTAATTAAGAAAGTCATCAAATAAATGCCTTTGTGTACTAGCAAAATGGCTTATGGGTCTCCGGCACAAAGCAGAAAATATTTTTCACAAGGGAAAAGGAGAAAGCGGAGTCGATTCTTTCATCTAAAGTACTCGATGTTTCGTAATTAACTTCGTCGGAAAGGACGAATTTAATTGACTGTTAATCCTCCCAGTGTCTTTAAAGGCAAAGTTGTTTCTTTCAAAATGAAAACTTTAAATTGAAATTTAGAAATTCATAATTGCGTTTCCATTTACTTTATTTACAAACACGTTCATATTAAACTAGTAAAAGAAAATCTCTAGATAAGATGAAACGAAAGAGCAAAGATGTTTTCCCATCTTCCTACCTTGAGTTGACCTTGACCTTTAGATTTTTCCCAATTTTTATTCATTTTTTTTGCCTTGGGTTGTCTTTACCTTGACCTTTGGCCTTCTCGAGCCTTTGCTCTTGAAATTTGAAATTTTTAGACGTATTTTTAAATTAAACTTAGTAATTTTTTTTCAATCTTAATATCTCGCTTAGGTTGAACAGAGATAAGTTGAATTGGTTTGGATTGACCTTTAAATTTGTTTTGACCTTTGCCTTAACTTTCAAAAATTCTTTCCGAAGTTCTAACTTTTTTGTTTCAATATTTATGTTATTTTTTAAATTGTTTGCTATTTTTAAAATGTTTTCTTGCCTCGAGTTGACCTTGACCTTTAGATTTTTCTCAATTTTTACTCAACTTTTTTTTGCCTTGGGTTGACTTGACCTTGACTTTTGACCTTTTCGAGCCTCTGCTCTTGAGATTTGAAACGTTTAAAAAATATTCCTTCATTTTTACAACTTCATGCCTTGGGTTGGGTTGACCTTGACCTTTGACCTCTTCCAACTCTTGCTCTTGAAATTAAAAATTTATAAACATTTTCCCCCATTTTTTGCCTTGAATTAGGGTTAACCTTGATCTCCGACTTGGTACTTTTTCTGAAAAGTCTTTTGTCATAATTTTTTGCATCTTGGCTCTTTTATTATTTTTTGGTTATTGTTTTTCGTTGCTGCTCCTGGAACTTCATTCTTTTTTTAATTTAACTTTGTAATTTTTTTCCTCAATCTTCATTACTTGGCTGGATGAATAGAGAATTGGATTGGGGTGATTTAATTTAATTTTGATTTCTGATTTTGATTTTTTTTTAATTTTTAACTTTTGTTGTTCTTCAAATTGGTTGCTATGTTTTTCCATTTTTCTGCTTTTGGTTTAACCTTTTTGAACTTTGTCTCTTGAAATTCTAATTTTTTAAAGATTTCTTCCTCGTTTTTCGCATTTTTTTGTCTTGGGTTGGCTTGACGTTGACTTCTCAAACCTTTGCTCTAGAAATTTAAAATTTATAAAACTTTTTTCTTACTTTTTTCCTCGGGTTAACCTTGACCTCCAACCTTGTTCTTTCTCTGATGTCATTTTTCACATTTTTTTGCATCTTAATTCTTTTTTACTTTTTCGAATTTTTAACTTTTCTTGTTTTAATGTTCAAGTTGTTCTCTAATTTGTTTACTGTTTATTAAGATATTTTTCCATTTTCCTGCCTTTGACCTTTGGACTTTTCGAACCTTTGCTCTTGAGATTTGAAATGTTTAAACATGTTCACTCATTTTTTTCGAATTTCTTGCCTTGGGTTGGGTTGACCTTGACTTCGACCTTTTCGAATCTCTGCTCTTGGAATTTAAAATTTATAAAAATTTTCTCTGCTTTCCTAAGATATTGTCTTGGGTTGAGTTGACCTTGACCTCTTGAGATTTGAAATTTTAAAAATGTGTTGGATTTTTAACTTGTTTGTTTTAATTTTGTTATTCTCTAAAGTGTTTGCTATGTTTTCCCATTTTGCTGCTTTAGGATAACCTTGACGTTTAACGTTTGAACTTGAAATTCTAAGATTTTCCTCCGTTTTTCCAATTTTTTTATCTTGGGTTAGCTTCACCTTGACATTTGATCTTTTCGAACTTTTGCTCTTGAAATTTGAAAATTTTAAACATTTTTTACTGTGGGTTGGGCTGACCTTGACCTTTGAGCTTTTCGAACCTTTGCTGTAGAAATTTTAAATCTATAAAATGTTTCCTCTAGTTTTTGGTTTGGGTTGAGGTTGACCTTGACCTCCAACCTTATCTTTTTTCGAACAAGTCATTTTTCATATTTCTTTGCATCTTGGTTCTTTTAATTTTTTTTTTTTTAATTTTTAACTTTTTTTTGTTTTAATTTTAAGTTCCCTAATTTGTTTGCTATTATTAAGATCTTTTTCCAGTATCCTTTGTTGCCTTGACCTTTGACTTTTGCCTTTTAAACTTTTTCACTTATTTCCAATTTCTTGCCTTGGGTTGACCTTGACATTGACTTTTCGAATTTCTGAAGTCATTTTTCAATTTTGGAGTCAATTTTGATATTTGTTGAAGCCCACAGGCAAAAAATTCAAAAGAAAACAATTGACTTTCGCTTCAAAAATCTCGCAAAGTTAAGAAACAAACGAAAAACGATTATCTTTTCTATCGCACTTTGAAACGACCTCGTTTCTGATGTCAACTGTAAACTGAAAATCGACTCGTGACGGAAACAAAAAACGATCGCCCGGATTATGAAAGCTGACCAGTGTTGCCAACTATTGAGTCCGTTTTTCCCGTACATTATTGGCACGTAAATTCCTTTTTATGATTATATTTCCCTCAAATTGCAATTCCAAGCTGTTTTATGCATTTTTGTCAAAATTTGACTTAAAATATAGAAGAAAATGGATGGATGGATGGAAAAACAAGCATTCAAGGAAATTTTTGACTCAATGTGAAGTAAAAACAACCGTCAATAATCGGCAACACAACGCGGAGCAAATCAAAAACGAAATTGTCAGTTGTCAGTGTGAAATGCTAACCTCTTTTGAGAAAAAGAAAAACGTGCCTAAATGTTTAAGAGACATGTTGCATGTGGGAAGAATGAACTTTATTTACAATACAATTTAAATTAAAATTAAAGGAAAATACTAGGGATTCTTAACATGGATATTTGAATTGTTTTCGTGTTGTAGTGATTTATTTGTTTACCTGTCAAGGTAGGTGTTCAAAGTGGGACCGTTATCATCTTTATTTTATACAATTTGTACGGATACTTGCATACATTGGCAAGTAAAGATTTTGAAGTTCGTATTTCAGCTGATTACGTCAATTTCGTTTAAAGGTCAAGTTCATCCGACGCCGCTCCGTAACAATATAAAAATATAAAACACCTTCATGACGGTATCTGTTTCGTTCATCTGCTGCTCTTTCTTAACCAGGAACGTGTGGTCATTTCGGGGACAATTTTTTATTAATATTATTTCTGGAAAACTAAAATACATTAAAAAAAATTTAACAGTGATTCTTTCCGCATATTTTATTGTATATATCTGTAGTAAAAAAATGTAGAAACGCATGAGTTGAGAGGAAAAATGGAAATAAGACTTAGATAAAGCACGCGAATATAAACTGTTGATTCAATCGTATTTAAAAGATTATTTCATGACTAAAATACATAAAACTTTTTTTTCCTTCTTTTTACAGAGTCGTAACTATCCAATCAATCGCGTGTTAGTATCGTCGCAGACGTTTGATTCGTTTTTTAATTGATTGATTAATATTTTATTAGCTTATGAATTCGAAATTCGACGAAATGATTTTTTTCTAATAAGTCTTGCGAGGGATCCATCGAACAAATTTAAAATAAATTCAATTTAGTAAAGCAATCAAGAAAGCATTTATTAATAATAAAAAAATGTTCACGAATTATTGAATAGTTTGAATTGAATTTCGATAAAGTAATTAAAATAGAAACAATGAACTTATTTTATTTAAATGTTTTCTGATTGTTATTATTTTATCTTTTCCTATTTCGAAATGATTGATGTGCCTTTGAACGTTAGGAAAATGTATTTAGGAAGTAATACTCGTCGGCAAACGGAATTTATTATATCAGAAACAATTTTAAAACTTCTTTGCAGCTTAAGTTAATTTTTGATCGAGTTTTTGTGTACTTCGGGGAAAAAACTTTCGCTAATTTTAATTAATCTGTAAAAGGAAAGAGATCTTGTTCAAGGGTTGATCTGCCTCCCTCTTGATGTAATCAATAAATTAAATTCGCCGAGTTTAAAAAAGAAAAGTCACCAGCTTTCAACTTTATTAAAAAAGAATTAAGTATTTAAAAGTATTCAACTTTACATACTTTAATATGATTGACTCAAACTCATATATATATATATATATATAAAAGAACGAATGGAATGCTTTCATAGAAAAATAAAAATTATTAACAGATTTTAATTTATTTAAAAAAAAAAGAAACATTTTCTAAAACAAGACATAATTATACAAAAAGAGGAACCACAAACATTTCTAGAAATAATTTTAGACAAATTTGATTCAGATAAATACTTAGTCAAAGTTTTGAAAATAATTTAATGATTTGCTTGCGTTAATAAAGTTAGACGTATTTCTATAGCAACATCTAAAGCCAAATAGAATTATATAACTTCTTTGCAGCAGCTTAAATTCCATGGGGTTCTTAATAACCCAGAAGAACAGAAATCCACAGGTTTTTATTAATTAACGAAATCTATTCAGCTTGAAGTATTTTTTGGAGAATTCTTTTAGTGATGCATTTTTTTTTTGTGGGTGAAGTTCGTGTCTCATCACAGTGAGTAACGATAAAGCAAGCTCATGATTATCTAGGCGGTGGAATAAAATGTGAGAAAATAAATAAACAATAACGAAGCTCTTTGCTTCTCTGCTTTTTTTTTTTTTTTTTTGGTGGGGTAAACACATAGAAACACTGATAGCTTGCTTGCAACACACATCGACAGCGCCTTTACTCAAGCCCAATAAACATAAAAAGCATATTCCACAGGTATCTTACCCGTCGCATGACTCTTAAAGAAAACGAAGAGGTCTTCATTTTGAGGCGTAATTCTTTTAAAACGGGGACGAGGTGCTGGACTGTAGCGAGTCAAATTAACTAATGTCTTGGCGCTATTGTGTCAAGATGCTTGTGTGTGTTTGTGTGTTTCGTCTTGTGTGAGTGGGTGGATTGAAAGCTTTGTGTTGGTCGCAGGGGTGTGTATCGGCCACAGAACGTGCAGATAGGAGCAGCTCCGGAGAACACGGCCGATCAGGGAGGTGCCACGCCGAGTACTGAACGTCCGCATACAAAACGAGCCCGGAACGTGAAAATACCATAGAGATATTTCGACGCATAGACTGACTGTATACCATCACAACAACAAAACTCTGCACCTGCTATTAAACAAATTATTTTAATAAAAAATTTGAATTTTGATGACCGGCTCCTCCACCATTTCTCTTAGGTAACATCTTGCACCATCTCTTTTTTTTATAGAAGAGTAAAGTTGTTTTTATTATCAAAGTCATTGATTATATCAAAAAAAAAAAAATTTGGCTGTTAATACCGCAGTTTTATGCAAAGAAAAAGAAAAACGTTCTGTTTTTCTGCAAGATGTGATAGCTTTAAGTTGCACTTTCTCTTGCAAGATTTGACAGTTAAATTTGACGTATGGAGCGCATTGCACTTAAATTCCTAAAGATTCTAGACTCCTTTCCCAAGCTGACTGAAAAGAATTAAGAAAAAGAGTTTGTGTGCATGTGTACGTTTTGTTGAATTTAAATAAAATAAAAATAGAAAATAATTATCATATTTCTTAGAATAATTTTGAAAACTTCAAATAAATACGTCGTCAGCAATCTTCATCATTTTATTTCTGTGAACCAAAGACGCCGAGTCTGCGAGGACAGCGCTGGAAGCCGTCTCCAGGCAACAGACTCATTCCCGGAGCGAAGGGGTTTTCCAGTCTCCGTCCATAATTTTGTGATTTTACGTCGGCTTTCTTAATTGACCTCCGTCCCCGTTCGTTTGCCCCCAGCTCGCTAATCTATTTCCGGCGGGATTCGCCTTAAACCCAAACGCAGCAGAATTTTTTAATTCGTCCCGCGGACCCAACGGCGGCGTCGCGACGTCTCGTCCGAATTTTTAAGTACGCATGACCTGAGTTCGCTATGAGCCACCCTCGAAGAACTCCTCCGGGGCGGTTTTTCAAATTCTACGTAAAACGTAAATTATGGGCGCATCACGTGACAAGGGAGTTGCAAAATTTACGACGAGAATTCATTAGAAATTATTAAAAATAAATAATTGTTTTAATTAGTAGATACCTTTTTGTAAAGAACATTTCAATGATTTAAATCCTATAATCTTTTTGTATTAAAATATACTTTCCTGAAATAAAAGAAATACAATCAAAAAAGTTACTGCAAGTAGAAGTATTGCATTATGATGTTATTGACATTCGATTATTAACAACAAATTACTGATTGCGCTAACAACATGTTATTGATTGGCTTAGTAAGTAATTGTCTAATACACATCAGTAGATTAAAATTAAAACTTGATTTAAAATTCTTTCTTGTATTTTATTTCAATGAAAAACAAAACAAATGATAATTAATTAACAATTGTAAACAAGTTTTCCTAAAAGCAAGTCAATGTAGAAAAATAAACTTGAGAGCAAAAGTATTCGTCCACCCTTTACTTTTCAATTAAAAGTGTTTTTTAATATTAAAATGCATCTTGTACAATACTAACTAATCACTCAAATTTAAAAAAAAATACTGTCAATACTGTATCTGTCAAGTTTTCTTCCAACAGTATTAAAATTAGTGAAAATATGAATATACCGCCTGAAATTGCAGCTCAACTGTTGCTCTGCTTCAAGCTGGTAACAGTCAGCTATCTGTAGCTTCGCAACTGAACATGACACGTTCTACTGTTCAAAATGTTTTTAGAAATGATCGGTACGTGGCCAGAGCGAAAACAGGCAGATCAAGAATGGAATCAATATTCTTGTTTCCCACTGATAATACTGAAGTTATAAATATAATTAAAAAAAACTCAGCTGGGCTTGAGAATATTCCTTGATTTTTGGCTAAGGATATAGGCTCATTTATAGTTGATCCTCTGGTTGATATTATCAATTGCTATTTTGAACGTGGTGAATTCCCAAGCAAACTTAAATGTGCAAGAGTAATTCCACTACATAAAAAAGGTAGTAAAACGGATGTTAATAATTTCAGACCAGTCTCGGTTCTGTCAATTATGTCTAAAATAATATAGCGATGTATTTTAAGCAGGCTGATTAATCACTTTGAGAAACTAAAAATTATGTTACCATCGCAACATGGTTTCACAATGTTCAACAACTACTGCTCCTTTTGACTCGCTTTCTTCAATTTATGAAGCTCTTGATAAAGGTCAGCATACCATGGGTATATTCTTTGATCTCACGCGCGCCTTCGACCTTATGGATCATTCGGTTCTCTTAAATAAATTACATTGTTATGGTGTACGTGGTGTCGCTCTAAAATTGATTGAGTCTTTTTTGACAAA
Source organism: Serrognathus titanus (assembly GCA_039766575.1). NCBI lineage: Eukaryota > Metazoa > Arthropoda > Insecta > Coleoptera > Lucanidae > Serrognathus > Serrognathus titanus. The sequence goes on from CM077914.1 coordinate 12,997,808, forward strand.
TCGAACACAACTCGTTGAGATCAAAGGACCTAGAGGTAATATTCTGAATCATATTTATCAATCAGATACTGTCAATTTAACAATGGGCACTCCGCAAGGTTCTGTCCTTGCACCGTTCCTATTTAGCATTTATGTAAACGATATGGACTCTGTTTTTTCACCACCAAATATCACTCTAACAAAATTTGCTGATTATATTTCTATTGTTTTCGTTAACAATGATTTTGACGATTTAGTTGCGTCAGCGAATATTGCAGTATATGAAATGAGTGATGGGTGTCTAAATAATCACTTGACCCTAAATGTCTCAAAAATATTTGTTTTGATTTGTTCTGTTTGAAAATGCCCGCGGTAATACATATGATGTTAGCCCATTAGTGAAAATAGATAACAAATCCATCAAATATTTACAGGATGAGAAATTTTTAGGCGTAAAAATTAATTCCACGCTTCATTGGGATGTGTACATATTAGCGGTGTTTGTAAAAAGTTGTCTGGTGCAGCATATGCAATTCATTTCATTAGAGACACCGTTGCCATAGAAACATTATTAATATTTTACTACGCTTATGTGCAAAGCGTTTTGCAATACGGTATCATTATATGGGGTGCATCTCCCGAATGTAAACGCATCCTAAATACGCAAAAGCGAATAATTAGAAAAATTTGTTTTAAGTCCAGTAAAGAACATTGCCGACCTTTGTTTCGCCAAACGAACATATTAACGGTTTATTCAATGTTTCTATTTAACTGCACAATATTTTTATTTAATAATAAGTCGAAGTTTTATACTAACTCACATTTTAACAAAGGTTTGCAAACCAGGAGAGGCGATCACTCTAGTGTACCACTGCATTATACAGCTTTGTACGAACGTAGTCCGCGTTACATGTGTATCAAAGTGTTTAATGCTTTACCAGATGAACTGAAACAGTTAAGTTCTAAACTAAAATTTAGAAACGCTACACTAACGTTCTTTAAGTCAAATCCCTTTTATTCAATATCAGAATACTTTGATCACAATATGGCACCATTGCTCTAAGTTAAGTTTGTATTCAATTTATTATTTGTTCGTAGTTGATAGTTAACCTGTGTAATCACAAACTCTTGTATTGTGCTTGTACACTAATAAAATTATTATTATTATACGAGCAATAAGATGTGCAACGTTTAGAAATGTCGTTTAAAGCTGGAGACTATAAAAAAGTGTCCCATTTTCTGTGTCAGCGACTGTACTATCATAAGATCTATCATAAGACCGACAATGTAACAAAACCAAATTGTTGAACCTGCGGAAAATTCAATATTTCTGACTCTCCTGGTGTAATATTTTTGGATGTATCATATTTTTGGATGAAATAAAATAAAAAAAGTTATTCGAAATTTGACGTTTAAAACAAACAAAAAACTTAATAACGTTTCAAACTTATAAAATCAAGTTTTCTTGACAGATGAAAATTATGAAAATTAATTAAAATTGTGTAACTGGCAATATAGAAAGTGTTAGGAAAGAGTTTATACATGTATTTCGGCCCTAGAAAAACTAAATTTTTCAATAAACCAAATTTTTTTAAGGTACAAAGTTCTGATGAGGCCCAACAAGGCCGAAATACATGTATAAACTCTTTCCTAACACTTTCTATATTGCCAGTTACACAATTTTAATTAATTTTCGTTTCAAACTTACTTTAAAAAAGTAATAATGTAACATAAAGACAAGGTCATTACAAATAAATGATAAATATACGATAAAATGAAAAAAATTAAAATGGAATTACAAGAAAATAAATCAATTTTAATGCTAATAATAAATAGAATCAAAGGATAAAGTTTTGAAAAAATATTGCAAAATATAAAAGAAAAAAGAAAACGGAAATTGCAATTTTTATAAAGAAATGATAAACAAGTAAATACATAGTAATTTCTTTAAATAAAAGTGAAACTAAAATTTTGATAAAAGAACCCAAGTATTAAAGTTCTTTATGGAAAATTAAATTGGATGCTAAAAAATAAAAAATAGATAATTCAATTAAAATTCAAATAAATGGTGAGTTTTTTGAACCAGTTCAAGGGACCGCAATGGGAAACTGTTTGTCACCGTTTTTGGCCAATTTATTTATGAGTAAATTCGAAAATGACGTAAGAAAAGATAATCAGTATTTTCCAAAAATTTGGTTGCATTATGTTAATGACATTTTTGCTATTTTTGATACCAAGAAATGTAATTTGTAAGGTACTTTAGATCAATTAAATTCAAAATTCGACAGTATTAGATTTACATACGAAAAGGAAGAAAACGGTGCGATTCCCTTTTTAGATGTTCGTATAAATAGAAACAGCAAAAATAAATTAGAAATTGACATTTATCGTAAAAATACAAATACAAGCCTGTTTATGATTAACGAATCACAACATTCTTCTGTACAACACAAACTCGTGGCTCTAAATTTCTTAGTAAATAGACTACTCTCATTTCCGATATGATAAAGAAGTTAAATATATTAAGAATGTTGCGGTTCATAATGGTTATACTCTCCAAATAGCAAATAATATAATTAGGAAGATTAGCTACAGGAAACAGGTTCAAAATTCTAGGTCTCTAACTCTAGGAAAATTTGTCAAAATGCCTTTCAATGCGTTTTGCACTAAAGGTTTAAATAATATTTTTAAAACTCAAAACTTACGATTACCTTTTTGCACTAACAAAACCAAAAAGAATTTATTGGGAAACCCGAAAGATAAAGTTGAAATTGAACAGAAATCTGGAATCTATGAAATTAAGTGTAATGAATGTGCTAATAAATAAATTGGATAAACAAGAAGGAACATTTAAGTCACTACAGGTATAATAGGTTTGAGAAATCAAGTGTTGCCCAACATATTTACAATACTGGACACAGTATTATTAAGGATAATTTAAAACTCATTAAGGAGGTATCAAATAACAAGGAATTAAATGCTTACGAAAGTATTTTTATTCGAAAAAATAAAAACAATTTAATGACCAATATAATTAATAATAGACCAATATCTAGTTCCGTATTATTTGATTTACTCTAATTTGTAGGTTGTCCATACTTAGATATATACGAATTTTTTTTGGTCAAAAATCAGAAAGTAGTTTTATCGCATTGAATTTCTATGTCGAATAAAAACAGCTTATGTCGAATATTCTTAGGCAATAAAGAAGAAAACCATACTCGCTGGACACCTGCTATATAATTTTTTTGCCAAAGGAAATCATTTATGGGTTACATCTAGTTTTTTATTGTTTCTGCTTGAAAATAATGAATGTAATATTCTGTTTAAAAAAAATTACACTCACAGTTAATTAATGTAGTTGGAATGTTATTGACAGCTAATGTTGCTGGAATATTTATTGATCACGAGGATATCTCTCGCAGAACTCGTTTAAATTATTTATAAAAGTAGGATCAGCTGGTCGTCACAGAATGCGAATTTTTTATTTTTTGACTCGACCAGCAAACTCAGAAATGTACTTCGTTCGCCCTGCTACACTCGGACTCTCTCATTTGATATAAAAAGCTCCCCTTTTCGCTGGAATTTCTGTCACGTACGTGTTCTGCCCCACATTTTTTCGCGTGCCTGCTCTTTTTGTTATTAACATTAAAGACATATCAAAGCGAACGAAGTATCTCAATTCCTGTCGTTCGAAATTAAAGTGCTTGTGAAATATTTATAACTTGGCTGGCTGAGATTTGATCCATTTTCTCTTTGTAAAAAGAAAACGACAATTTTGGCATACTTATGTATGCCACTTCTACTAAATACTATGTATAATTTCTCATTGGTGACTCTAACGAAGAACGAAAGTTAAAAAATAATTACAAATTCTTATTGATATTTGTTACTAAATAAATATCAGCGACTAATTATATTTAACAAATTTGAAACGGTACGAATAGTGAATTATGCGAAAAAAAAATACTAAGGGGAGTGAGTTTGTTTTTGTTACATTTTTAAAGTATGTTGTATTTGCATCCGCTGCACGTATTTCTGTATTGTTGGCAAAAGCTTCCATTATGTTCGTAAACAATACAACAAAAAATACAGCTCAGGGAATTTCTGTTTTTGCGCTTTGTAGTTTCCTTTCTTTTTCGTAAATACGAAGCCGATTGCTATTGTGAGCGTTCTCAAATAAACGAAATGTTTCAACGAGTTGGAGGCTTCTGCAAAGTCGGTTTATTTTTTTAAGCGAGCACTATTTTGCTCTTGAAATTATTATTTGGAAGACAATAATTATTCTATGTTAAGATTTCTTAGAGCGGACATTTTTATACTAATAATAATTATACAGGGTGCTACAAACACATTACAATATACAAACTTCTTTTGTTTTCCTCGCTCATTTTATTTCAGATATCAATTTTACAAGAAATATTGATTGATGACGGGGATAATCGCTCTTAGGAAGAATTTTTAGCATCTGACTGATGGAGAGATTTTTTTCTTTTTTACATTTAAAAACCTTTATACAGGCTGTTTCAAAAACTTTCTCTTTTATCAACATTTCAATTTGACAAGTTTGACAGTGAATTCAAAAAATGTATGGAAACAACCCTTATTCTGTAACTCAGTCGTTAACTGACATATTTTGGCCAATCCGTACACAGAAATGTGTTGTGTGTGCTGATTGGCCAGAATATGTCACTTAACGGTTGTCGTTAATCAACGATGTCGTAATAAGAACACAGAATAAGGGGTTACAACTGATATTTATACTCCAAATTAAAAAATTAAACTCTTTATGAACGATGCTTTTGAGACACTTGATTGATCTTTTGTTGACGTTTCGGTTTGACAGTTAATAAAAAATATGAAAATTATTAAGATTGGGAAAGCAATTGAAGAAAAGTCATTTACTCATTTATTACCTTCGTTACGATTTATTTCTTTGCTGAAAGTGCGCAACTATCCAAGAAATACGGACCTTGTTTAGAAATTTTTCCACAGCCTATTTGACCAGTTTTTATTTAGACACTCGTTAGGTACATCAAATGTACATACATCCAGAGCTTGCTATGCCATTTTATGTGTGAATGTGAACTCTGCGCTCCATTTAAAATAAATTTTCATTTCATGTTGAAATCTATTTTCATTCTCTTCGTCTCTTTCTAGGTCTTCCTTTCTCCTTCATGTAGTCCTGTTCCTTCCAAACTATTTCCTTTATGGTCCTGTCACTCGACGTTCTTTCGAAGACTGCAAGTGTCTTGTATTTAGCTTCCTTAGGTTCATTATTTATATAAATATATATACCTTCCTAACTTTTTGCTTTGACCTTTCCGTTTAGCAACTCTTTTCCACTCGAATCCTCCAGAAGAGCTTTCTGGGTATTCCTTTCGTTTTCTTGTAGTCCTGTAGCTTCCAAGGTATTTGCGGTATTTCCTTTGCCCTACTTAGTATCGGGTATCTTCATGTATAGGCCATTTAACCTTAACATTATTATTTTTTTCCATAGCTTCATGACTTTTGCTTTGGCCTTTCCGTTTTGCAACTCATTTCCTTTCCTATCCTCCAGAACTGCTTTCTGAGTCTTCCTTTCATCTTCTGATAGTACTGTTCCCTACAAGCTATTTCCTCATGTCGCTCAACTCATGGATGTAAATTTAGATTTCATTTGTGTGAAATTGGTTTTTGGTATTTTGAAGTTTGACTTTCGAAATGTGAAATAAAGTTACAACTTTACAAATGGTATAGATTAGAAAAAAATACTCTTCATACTGGTGCCTTCAAAAAATTGATTGCACTTTAATCGACGTTTCACTTTGGCAGATAATTAAAAAAAAACACAACAAAACAACTCGTTTGTGCTCATTTCCTGATTAAAAAAAGAAACCAAGAAATTTTATTCTCTATACAAATTGATTTATAGAAACTTGATCGCTCTTTGTCAAAATTTCGCCTTGGTAAGTTTGACAGTTAATAAAAAAAAAATTATGAAATGTATAAGAATTAAGAGTGCTTGCTTCTAGATTAGAAAAAAAAAACTCTTTATACAGGATGCTTTAAAAAATATTTTGCTCTTTTATTAACTTTTCACTTTGACAAGTTTGACAGATAATGAAAAACTATATGAAAAGTGTGATAACACTAATAACTAAGAAAACAGTTGATGTTTAAAAAATAGTAATAGATTATTTATAAAAAAATACTTTTCACAAACTTGATTGTTCTTTTGTCGACATTACACTTTGACAAGCCTTCAAATTAAAAAAAGAAGAAAACATTTAAACTTTTTATCGGAAACTTGATCACTCTTTTATCGACAAGTTTGACAAACAATAGTCAATGTACTACAGTCACGCGATTAGTTTCTGACCTGCAATTGTATGTGAATAGCAAAATCGCAGCAATATTGCTGCTACTTAAGCTATCACACACTAGATGGCCAGTGCGGACAATAGCGTGTCATCGCAAACTTGTAGAAATTAGCTGCAAGTCGGTTGGATTGTAATGGGGCCTCCGAGCATCCTCTGTAGCTATTTCGGCCCTAATTGGGGCCTCTTCAGCAGCAGATGCTGGAGGTCCTATTACAATCCAACCGACTTCCAGCCAAGTTTTACATTAGTCAATGTATTGATAGTGTAAACTAGGAAAACCGAACAGAATTTGTTTGTCATTAGAAACGCCCCCATCGCTTGATTCTTAAAGCATATTAGATGAAATCAAAACTACCAAATTCGAAAAAGTTTCTAGATATTTATACAGAGCGTTTCAAAAAATTAAAGAATGCGTTGATAGATTGCAATGAGGCAGGTTTCTTAATTTTCATTGTAATAAATTATAAAATATAAAAATTAATGTAAAACATAAGTTCTTTCTTTAAATAATTATTTTTAATTAAAATTCAGTTTCGTTTCTTTTTCCTAAAAAAAAAAAAAAACAATTCTTTAAACAAGTAATTTTTCCGGGTTGTGTTACGCAAAAAAAAACATTAATCTAGATCTATACATATAGAGCACAATCAACTCAAGAACTAAGCAAGGAGGAGCACCACCATATGGTTCTTTGTCTTCCTTTTTAATTCTTTTTTTGTTTCAGGTTTTGCGAAAACTCTGACCTCAATTGCGAGAAGGATGCTTCACCTACGCCCCAACCGAAAGGCTCTTTTTAGAGCCGCAAAAATAACCAATCAGGAATTCGTTGCTCAGTACACAAAGTTTACTCATCGCACATAAATATTTGTAATATCTCAATCGAAAAAGAAAAAATAAAGGCATGTAACTTTTCTTTTAATTCATCATCGACACGGAAAAAATAACGCAAACGTAAAATTTATACAAAATTGGTGAATGCGCCGGTGAACAATTTTTAAAATATTTTGCATGCAGCTCCATCTACTAACCAGTAGCCAAAGTACGTTTTACAGGTTTCTGTAAAGTTGCTAAGTGCATAATATTCTCCCAAAGTAGTCTTCTCTTCCCCACTATGATAATTGAAACTTGAAATTTGTAACACATATTTATTTACCCCATCCAAACCTCCCCGACCACCAGCCCTCCGGGTTTATTCTTTATATACCTGCACCAGTCTAAAGTTTGTATGAGAGGTTTGACGTCATAGTAATTTCTTTTGGTGCTGATTTTATTGTGTTAAAAATATTGTGGCAGAGTTATAAGAATTTTTTTTAAGTCCTTCCTTTATGCAGTTACCCAAGACCATGTAGGTCATTCTCATATTTTTTGGTTAAAGAAATATACTTACCAGAGAAGATAAGTCCGACAAAATCCCTGCAATTTTTTATTTTACAAATTATGAATGAGTTTCTTCGGTTTTATGCCCTTTATTTAAATGTAAACACGGCATACATGTCTGGCCAAATGTGGCCCCCCTTTTTCAAGTGGATCGATCTTTTTTGTTTCTTAATTTTATTCATTTTGTTTAATTTTTTTCTATTTTTAAAATTTCGCCGACGAGAAATAAAACAAATGGAATGAAATTTAAAAAACAAAAAAAAATCGATCAACTTGATAGGGGGGGGGGGCAAATAAGTACGTCGTGGTTGCGTTCAAGTAAAAGACATGAGATAGAAGAATCCCTTCCCTTACCTTATCATCCTATATAGGGTGTTTCACTTAAGACGATTTCTTTCATAACTCCCTAATTATTCATTTCATAAAAGAAAATTTTCAAATAATTTTCACTTTATCATGTGGAGCATATTTTAAAAATAGTTTGTTGTGTACAGAGTGTTCTGCTTAGTCGATGGTATGTTACTTCGTTATTCTAAATGGAACAGCCTATATTTTTTTATATTTTCGTATTCCGGACTAAATTTGAATGTGACTTTTTGTACCACACATGTACCTAAAGTAAACCATTATCGCGTAATTTCTAACGTCATTTGTTTGAAAGATGTAATTGAAAAACGCGAAAACGGTTTACTCTAGGACCTATGTGTGGTACAGATGGATAATAAAGAAACGTCTCCCACAATAGTATTGTTAACCACTATGCCGAGCAAGCGAACAATCGAATGTAAGGAAGGCAAGTGCTCCGCAGCTGGCCGGCTTTTTCCATTCTACTAATGTCCGCTTGTTCGTTATAGTGTTGTAAACTAAATTTACATTTTATGGGGGAGACGTCTCTTTAGTTCTTGAGTGTACATAAAGTCATGTTAAAATTTATTTTGGAATCAGAAAATGTAAAAATATACAGGGTTATAACTAATTAAAGACCTACCATGGGGACCTCAAACTATAAAAGTTGCGCTATTTTGGGGGTCCACAATTTGTAAAAAAATCTTCTATATTTATTCATTTCAGAAACAACTGAAAATTCTCAATTTCGAAAATTTTGAGTATTTTGTTTGCTTATTAAGACTGAATCACAAAACTCGGTAATTTTATATTAAATTCGATGGATAATTTAATACAGCCAGAAGAAATAGGTTAAGGTTAACAGTTTCGCAAATACGACTATCAACTGTTTTTTTATGGGTGGTATCTTATAACGTTTTCGACTCACTGCTCCAGAGCACCCTGAAACTATCTCTATCCTATGTTATTACATGAGTTTAAAACAAGATGGAAATAATTTGAGATTTCTCTAGAGCAAATAGGTTAAGATTGACAGTTTCGCAAATACGACTATCAACTGTTTTTTTTTATGGGCGGTATCTTATAGCGTTTTTGACCGACTGCTCCAGAGCACTCTGAGACTATCTCTATCCTATGTTATTACATGAGGTTAAAACAAGATGGAAATAATTAGAGATTGCTTTAGAGCAACGGTGGGCAACCTCCGGCCCGCGGGCCAACTCCGGCCAGCGGATTAATTTCTATCCGTCCCGCACGACCTAAATCTGTTTTTTTTTTTTAAATATAAATTAGATGGAAAATATTAATAAAAACAAAAATGTGAAACAATAGAAATGTATTCATGCACCTCCTAGTGGCTATTAAATAACCATTAATCTTATTTACAAAAGGTTTCCCAACGTTGCTGTATAGCAATCAGTCGAAAACGCTATTAGATATGTATGTGTACCATGTGATGCGTTTGTTTTGAAACAAAATATTAAGTTACTAAGAAATATTTTCAAAAAATAACAATTTTTATGCAAATACTTAAATATGCACCATAATTTAATAAGGTTTGTTAATTTAATAATAATTTTAATTTTTTATGTTTTTAACCAACACTGCCTGGTAGATTAAATTTTTTAAATTTAAAATTGGATATATCCAATGGAGAAGATATGAGTTTTATTATTTTTCAATTTTAACATTCACTCTATTATGAGTTTATCTGGGATCATTTCAATTTATTGCCCGGCTAGTCGAACCCTTCAACAACACACCCAGTTATACAAACTCTTGTTGATACGGAAGAAAGAAATTTCATTGAAGATCTGGTTTTTGACATCTTACTTAAAGCTCAACGTAACTCCAAAATTTATCAACATCCGAACCAATGCAAACACACCAGCATCTAGAGCTGCTATACAATCAGCCAGAACCACATGGAACAAGAAAGAAATAAACCACCATTATTCTACTCAATACCATTGATACACACACAACTCTGGAAATTACACACAGATTTACTTTCAACACTTCATCCAGCAATATGGGATGCCTTTGACTGTAAGGTGAGAGACATAGTAGAGGAGGTGGGTAATAAAACTTTTCTTAGATTAAAAAATAAATTATCCTTACTTTGCAACCACACATCAATTTTTTCCTGCTCTGGGTAAACATAATACATACATACATCCAAAATTGACTTTGATGCCACCACAACATTTTTCCGTTCCAACAAAGAATTACAAATAAATCTGACACTCAATTACCCCCATTTGTCAAAAAATGTTTAAATCATGCACTTAAGTTCAGTCCCGAACCTGCAAAAAACAATACCATAAAAATGCCATTGAAGTTGAAAAAAAATTGTTCAAACTCTTGAGCCTATCAAGAGGAATATTGCACTAAGCCAATTACTTCCTGTTCTTAATTCACAACTTAACCCTAACATTTCTGTTCAAGACCCTCCAAACAATTTAAACAATTATCACAATCATCAAAACATTGATAATAATACCATACAGAAGACACGAAAGTTCATCAATAATAACCTTATCATATCAAAACCTGACAAAGGGGATTGTTTAGTAGTTCTCAAAAAATCTGATTATATCCAAAAAACTGAAGAGTTTCTAAATAATTCAAACTTTAGCCCATTATCATAAGACCCTATACTTAAATACTCTACACAGTTTCACAAAATACTTTATGATTTGAACCCCTTTTTCATTGAACACAATACCCATGCCAGACACTTGATTAACCAGAATCCGGTTACCCCAAGACTTTATAGTCTACCCAAAGTCCATAAAATTAATTGCCCTATACGACCCATTGTCTCCTTTGTTAATTCTCCAACACATTTCTTGCCAAAATGGCTTACAAATCAATTTCAAAAAATTCTCAATTTCCAACCCACCTTCAGTATAAAAAACACATCTGATCTTATTAATAAGATTTCCCAATTAGACATAACTGAAAATCAATTTTTGGTCTCATTTGACATTACTAATCTTTTCCCTAGTGTTCCCCGACAAGAATGTATAGAACTAACTCATAAACTAATATCCAATGGACAAGATATGAGTTTTATTATTTTTCAATTTTAAATTTTTTAAATTATTTCTTAGTAAAGTAATATTTTATTTTAAAGCAAAAACATAAGTGTGTCATATCGTTGTATTCAGACCTTATTTTTGTATGACATGGTACAGCTGCGGAATCATAAAGCGGGACAAGTCTTATAGCAAAATTTTGTATTATTTCGATAGTGTTTAATTTTTTTCTTATTTATACGATAAGCTTTTTACCATTTTATATTATTTAATTATATTATGAACCATAAAGGTTTCTAAGTTACCATATAGTTACCAGAATTAAGAAGTAACATTTAAACTGACATTATACTGTCCCGCTTTATGATTCCGCAGCTGTACATAGTTAATAGTCATACTTAGAAAACTGTCAATCCTAGCCTATTTTTTTCTAACTGTATTAGATTGCCTATCGGATTTAATATTTAAAAAAATACTAAATTTTGTGACTTTATTTTCATAAATAACAAAATATTCAAGATTTTCGAAATTGAGAATATTACAGCAATTAATGAAGGTAGAAAAATATAAACCCCAATATAGCGCAACTTTTTTTCTAATTTAACTGTCTTTGTATCTGTTATAGTTTACGAGATCCCCAAGGTGGGCCTTTAATCAGTTGTAACCCTGTATAGGGTGTTCCATTTAAAATAACGAACATAATGTCCAGTCTAAACGGAATACTCTATATACAACAAATTATTTTTAAAATATACTCCACGTGATATAATGAGGTATCATTTGAAACATTTCTTATGTAAAGTGAGTAACTAGGTATGAAAGAAACGGCCTGTATTATAAAGGTTTATTCAGCTTTCAAATGTGAACAGTAAAATTAAAAACAATTAAAAACAATTAAAACAAGGGAAATTCTTGGTAAAAATAGAAGTCAGGGAGTGATATTTTCTTTAAAAGAAAATTGTTACTTTTTAAATTAATTTAGATTTGGTGTAAATTAATGTAAAATATAATTTGTTGTAAAGCAAATTATTTTCCTTCAAGGAAAACAAATCCTTTTGGAAATAAAAATATAGTTCAATTTATTTAATTTTTTGATATAACTGTGTAATCTAATTGTAATTGTAATGTGACAACATAGCAAAAGAATTTTATTCTCCATACATGGCATTTAAATTAAAATAATTTCAAGATTCATACACACAAATTCAATTTGTTTTTCTTTTCAAAACAATTGTATGTTTTTTGAAAAATAAAATTTGTACACATTTTTTGTCCTTTGCTAAAAAAAAAAAGTTGTGGGAACCCCTGATATTAAAAACCAAAACTATGTGTTAATTTTAAGTGTTCACATTTCCAAGCTGAATAAATAAAATCAACAAAAAAAAAATAAAGTTCCTGCCTAACTTTGTAAAGAGAACAATGTGTTCTTTTTTTGTAAAAGTAAAACTGCATACCTACCAATTTCTAAGTTGAAATTAAATTGAAACCTTACCTCCCTTTAAATTAAATTTTATTTTTACTTCTAACATAACTAATTTTATAGGACAATAGAAAACATTGAGAATTTATAAATGAAATTTTACTGGAACATAGAAATACATTATTTATAATATAATATAATACAAGGGGCGAGGGGGGGTTTAAAACAACACTGATTAATTATTACTATACAAACTAATTGGTGGTATACTTAATCTCGCTTCACATTCAAATCATTTCACTCACTTTACAACCTTAATTGTTAAATGGAAGAAAATACATGTGTATTAGTTCACACATCGATTCGATACAAACAGCACAAAGAAACAATCAACCAACATAAGTTATACACAACTACACGATAAGTTCCTTTTTTTTAACACAAACTTATTTGTACAGTATTATTACGTACAGATATGCAGCCGCAACTATTAAAAATGATATATTTCTTTTGTTATATACATTCGTCTGTTTCTAAGTAGGTACGTGAGAAGAAATATCCAACAGTTACTTCGCCTTTTTGTAATTTACATGCAGCGGATATTTTTCTTCACATACGTATACACTACAAAATCAGAAAACCAGTGATGAAATAACTAGTGACCTTCAGTACTATACATTGTACAGTATTATAAAAAGAAAAACTTGAGTAAATGTGTTGCTTGTTATAATTAATATCGTTAAACAAAATGCCACCACAATTTTTTTTTCTTACAATAAAATTATGCATTTCATCTAATTTACAATACTGATATTAGAAAGCCTCTTTAGTATACATCAAAAAAATTTTGGTGGTAATGGCATAATTTTCTACTAATTCCTATTTAAAAAGCAAGACTCGTCACAGCTACTAAGGAAGAATAACTGATTGTTTAAGAATATATTACTTTCATACTAAACTACCCTAAATGATAAAAAATATTGTAATAATAAAAAAAGCTCATCTACGTAGTATTTAGGGTGTGATATAAACTTTTGTTAGTTCGACTCAGATTTGTTTTTGCTTAAAACTATTTGATAAACTACGACTTGTACAATTAGATTCCTCGTTTTAATAACTGTTAGTTAACCTAAGAGATAAAAACACAATTTTCGATTAAAAGGAACTGAATTATATAGTTAATTAATATCGGTTGCATATATGTATCCTTGCTGTTGAAGAACGAAAAGGCGTTTTTCTACAGCATCTTTATCTAAATAAACAAATAATATTATACTAATTTAAGTAATTAAGGCAAAAAAAAAGACTTACATTTAGTCAATAAAGCCCTGTCTTGTGTGTTGTGTACTTGTTGAGATAGACTGTGTAACAGGATCTGAGCGGTTTGATATCGCTGGAAACAGTCTTCAGGATTACCAAAAAGTTCATCCAATGCAGCGGACTGACACTAAAACCAAACAATTACTTTTCCTCAATAAGATTAAATTATCCACTCACCATCTGTATAGCGTGATTATACAGTATTTTATCAGCGGTGATATTCGTCGAGCCAACTTTTGCCAACAGCCCAGTGCTATTTAACTGTTTACACTCTGCTAAAGTTGAGCGAAATTTCGTGTTGAGAGTAGAAACAACTACAAAGAAAAAACTTAACCATATATTTTGTGCGCAAACCCTTTACTTAACCAACCATTCTTTACGGTACTGCTGGGTCGTAATTGCCCTGCTTTTAATTCCTGAGTGGCCAAAGACAGGCCAGAACTTAACAGCTGCAACGCCCTCACTAACAAGACAAGTTGCTCCGCTCTTCGCCCAACTTCAGTTTGTGGTTGCATTTGAGTTGTGGCATCAACTAGGGCGGCTATTGGAGTCGCCCTCGTCGCAGCCAAATCCAACACGCAGTTGCTCAATGCAAGGACAAAATTGATTTTAGCCAAGGTTTCGTTGTGTTCCCTCTGAAACATTTTTTAACTCAAAACTCCTTCTACAAGTGGTCGGGTTTAATGGTTCGCTTTGAATTAAAAAAAAATCAATAAAATGCGCAAAATAGAAAGGCTACCTCGAGGAGAGTTTCTTCTGGTAATTCTGGGGCGATGAAGGTGATGGGATGCTGTTCTACAGTCGACGTTTCAGTGAATAAATTAGGGAAGTTGCCCATTTCCGTAATTTCGGGAAGTGTCATCGCACGAGTACCAAACGGTATGATGGGGGGATGACGCATGTTATTGTTGTCTGATAAATTCGGGCTACTCAGGAGGGGTACTCTTGCTAACGGTCCGCTTAAAATTGGAGGTGAAGTGCCTACAACATATTTTTTTTTAATAGAATCAACCCTTCACTGCTTTTACCCTTACCAGATCGACGCAATGGAGAATTATTAGGCACAAGTTTGCTCGCAGTGACCGGTGATACAGGCCATATACTCGGGGGAGGGGGCGTTTCACATAAACTGCTAGAAGAAGTTCGTCGCCTCCCCCCACCTGGTGGAGTCCCAATTACAAATTGCACCTATCAAAAACACAACCCTTTTAAACCCTTTTCATGTTAATAACAGTAATAGCGGTTTATTAGTCTGTAACTGAAACTAAAGTGGCTAAAAGGTTTTGGATCAGAAGTTTACTTGCTGCTAAGCCTGTAAAACCAATAATAGTAATAAAGTATGTCATTACCGAGGGTGGAGATAAAGAGCTAATATCAATATCAGGATGCACGTTTCTATTCTCAGACCTTTTCATGTTAATTGGTTGAGACCTGGGGATTGAAGACGTGTTTGCCTGCAGAAAAATGAAAGGATTAAAAATTGGCACGATCCAACAAAAAGGTTGCCTACCTTCAATGGGGAATTTGATTCATGACTCTTGTCACTTTTATCCGAATGGCTCTGCATTCTTTCGTACGCATACCTTTGAGTAGGCACAGGTATTGGTTCAGAAATCGGGAGGAAACTTGGTCTGGGAGGGCTTGCAGTTGGGGCGCATGGTTGCGGTGATACCCTTACAACTTTACAACTGAAAACGAGCAAGATTGATTACGTTGGATAAAACAAATTATGCTAAACACTCACTGCCTATCTCCCAAACTCTCACTCGAATGCTCCGTTGGAGAAGGCACCAACACGAAATCATCCTCAGGGCTTGAACTGAGGGTGGCACGTGCGGATTTTGGTGATTCTACAAAGAAAATGTAGGCACATCAGCAATAACCTTCAGATCAACATCATTCACAAAACTCCCGCAACGTTTACAGTTTCATATTGAAAATCTCGACTGTATTTGATAAGTAGTCAATATTGATCGTTGATTACAAGCAGTTAAAACTTTAGGTACTTAGCAATTATCAAATTCTTAAAATTTTATGTATGAAAACGTGACGGAAGTTTTGCGAACGGATTATACCTGGCTGTGATTTTGGTGGAGTTTCCACTTTAACTGGCGTCGGAGATATTTTCGGCGCTGTAACAGGCGGCGATCCATAAATCGTTGGCAAAGGTAAATCAACTGAAACACCCATAAACCCACAATTATTACAAGTATCAAGCCATTAGACTGTTTTACTTTATACTTTTTTCGTTCAATACTAGAAGTAACTAGTAAGAAGTAAATTTCCAAACTAGAAACGTCTACAAACTTATTTTTAAACTTATTTTCTATCCAAGTTTTCAAACTAGACCTGTGCACAAACGCATATTATAGTACTACCAATTTCTATTTCAAAAATACGGAAATGAAACATTGCAGAACAAGATATTCTGTTTAAGCCAAGATTCTAGTATGGAAACTTGTCAAAGTTTCTAGACGTCATAATACAGCCTTAAGATGCTCACCTCCGGTTAAAGCGTTTTGCAGAGGCGCTTCCTGCCTTTGCAAGAACCTATGATTAAAGAACATCTCAAAATTCATACGTTCTCGAGCATTTCGCTTCAGTAATCCATTGAGTAAATCACAAAGTTCTTGACTGGTTCCTAAAGGTATCCTACAACCAAAAGAAGACATGTAACTTAATTTCTTTTTTATCAGTCCTACTAACTTTGGCGCAAGATTTGCGTTTTTCTCGTAAAACTGCTTCAGAGCTTGAGGTGTGTTCGCCTGGAAAGGAGCTTTCCCCGTTAGACACTGAAATACTATGGTTCCTAAACTCCAAAGGTCGGCCTTTGCATCATATTGTAACGACATGATTACTTCCGGCGCCTGCAAAAGAATATATTCCAAATCCAACTCTGGAATATAAAACTCGTTTATTTACCATGTACATCGGACTACCGCATAAAGTCGCCGCCATAACACCGTCCTGTAAGAATCTTGCAAAACCAAAATCGGCTAAAAACAACGCAATTCAAGAAAAAAACGTCAAAGCAAAAGTGAAACGTGAACTTGCCTATTTTTAATTTAATTTCTGAAGGTTGAGGATGCGATTTGGCTCCGCTGTGTGATAATAAAATATTTTGGGGCTTTAAATCTCTGTGAACTATTCCCTTAGCGTACAAAGCTTTCATTGCGCCCGCTAAAAAAAATTAAGATTAAATAATTGTGTCATAAATACAACAAATTTTTCGTCCTTGAGTAGGTAAATAGTATTTGATAACGATTACGTTTATCTACAACAATTTTTGGAGATGCTTACCCAATTGCACTAAAAATAATCTGATGGTATCCTCACTTAGCGTTCCTTTCACTGAAAAAAGAAAAACCGTTCAGTTTTCTGATAGATTTCTCGTGAAAGTTAAATAAACTAACCTGATAAATAATCTGCTAAATCTCCTCCGTTGCAGTACTGAAATGAAACAAGGAAAATTATTTCTTTCAATAGAATGTCACGTTTTGAAACTTCATGAAAATCAAGTCTTTCAAATTCCGATTTATCATAAACTACAAAAACTCTACAAAATAATAGTGAAGAAATATTTTGTTTTGTTTATAAATAGGGGAAAATAGTACTAATAAAAAAAGTCTAAGGCGCGACATCTTGCAATCGCTTTTTGACCTAACATTGTATAAGGATTGACAAAATGCAGCCAGTTTGCTACTTAATAAGTCATCCCATACAAAGCGGCCAGACATGCTGTCAAAACATACCGAAAGTTTTTAAAAATTTTGCTGCTCATACGCCCCAAATAGGGCCGAAACAGCTGTACAGAGGATGCTTGAGGAATCCACTGCAATGAAAACCGACTAGCAACAAAATTTTTTAAATAAAAAAAACTTAATTCTAATTAAAAGAGAAGAAAGCTGAAAGCTAATAACCCCAAAAAATAATTAAGCACTAAATAAACATGCATACAATAACAAATATTAGACAACAATTTTATTAATAATTAATAATTAAAATTTTGACCAACAGAAACTAATACTTTAATTTTTAAATATATGCCTCCTAGAGTTTTTATTAAGAATTAATAGAGAATGCTTTATACATATGTATATTAGAGTAAGAACTTCAAATTGCTAAACTTTAAAGGAAAAGTATAAAACTTGCGCAAGAAAGTACCGAACTTTCTCTCAAACAAATTATAGGTGATATCATACAGTATTGCGAAAATTGACGCATTCAAACTTCCTACATGTTTACGGCAGTGTTTATTATCACTACATTACTGTAGGACACTGATAAGTATCGAAATCGTTTAAAAAATTCTTTTGCAATAAACCACCACGCCTTGCTTACAATTGATAAGACATGTGTGCATTCATTACAAAAAGAAATATGGCAGTGAACTTTTCAAGTGCATAGTAGCAAATAGAAATAAGCACACTTAATCCCACTTGTAAGAACTAAAATTAAAGTCGATTGAATTTAATTTAAAATCTGTGAAGCATAGAAATTTAAATTAACCGTTGTTTGGGATAAAGTCTCTGTCTCTGGAGAGATGGATTGTTTTTTTTTTATTGTGTGAAATTCAAATTTGGAAACTTGAATAAGATGAACGAAAAACCAGGGAAAACGGCGATCCTAATAAAAATCCAAAATAAAAATACTTCTACTATCGAAATCACAAGAGAAGAGCCCTGCGTCATCAATCACCGAAGAGAAAACTGGCAAATACTTCAGTATTATGTCCTTGTCAACAGTATACTGGGTGTCTCAAAACCTATGTCTTTAATTGAAACCGCAGATAATAGTCAAAAAAAGAAGCAGCATTTGTCATACAACAATAGGGAAAAGGTAAATAATAACTCCGATAAAAATCAGTTTTCGTTTTCTAAGAAATTGTTTTAGCAACGCAGTTGGCGATTTAAATGGATTTAAATGTCTCAGCTATGCAAAATTGGTGTTTTTTGTGGCCATAAACGAATAAACGCCGAGATGTGTCTGTTGGGCTAGATCATGTTTGTCCTTCACAAAGAAATTTCGCCAGGATTTTTAATAAAATCGTCTTCACGCGCGCTGCCAGGAGGTTTCCTACGACAATTGCAATTACTTATTACTACTTTATTTATGCTTATTTATTCAAAGTAAAATTTAAAAGCAAACTGAATTCGTAGCACAATTATGCACTTCAGTTTTATTTGTTTCATTTTCATGGCAGTACATCGGCTTTAACAATGCAAACTGCAAAATGTTATGTTTATGTTCATTAAGACAAAAATAAATGTTTACTAAAAATGTTGATAAAAATTAATTAAATCCAAAAAACGAGTGGCTCAATTAGTTTTAGTGATAAAAATTTGATTCTGGTTTAAAATAATTCGGAATTTTCAGAAACGTTTATCTACATTCGCCTTGGCGATTTGTTGGTAACAATTGCACTGTCATAAAATAAAATTCAGCTGGCTCGGTTTCGTTTCTCGTACTTTATTGTTTGTTTTTATTATTATTATGATGCTGTCATAAATTCTGATGCTTACATTAGGGAGGGGGTTAGAATGAAAAACGAAGTGCTGAATAATGCTTTTGAGAAAATTCAGTCCGAGCGAGTGTGTTTGTATATTATAAAAGACTGATGTTAAAAGAAATTTTTAAAAACATTAATAGGTTTAGTATTACTTATCAAATTTACGTAATGTGTAGTTTGTTTATGTTAGTTTAATTCGTGTAAATATCTGTGTACATAACTTAATTGAAGTGTAAATAAGTAAATAAATATGGCTCATGTGTATTCCAACGAGGAACTGATTGACATAGTGCTTTCTTATGGGGAAGCTGGACAGAATGCAATTACAAATATCAGTGCCAAGAACAAGAAGTGAAATTTACTAAAATTCTAAAGTCATAATGAATGCACAGGTATGACAACACGTTTAATATGCATTTTGTGATGTACTGTACATTTTTTATTTCGCATATTGCTAACCATAGACGTACAGTTTCAATTCTTAAATTACAATCTGTTAAATTAAATTTAATACAACAATGCTTGTCACATTGTGCCTACTTCCCTAAGAAAGCTGCAATATATTTTTTCATAAGCTGCACAAACACCGTCTCTTTAATAAGCTATTAAAAGAATTGCTGAACAAGCGAGAAATAAATATCATGTAATGCAACGAAAAACGCATTACGCTATGTCAGTAAATATCGGTGAAACACAGATGGATATAAGAAAAATTGCCGATGACGCGCGCGCTACATCTGAGACGTTGACCTAATTCTTTCAATCGTAAATAAAAAAATGTATTGCAGTTTTTGCTTTTTATTGAAAGCGGACTTGCCTCAACAAGTCAGAGGTTTCAAAAAAAAAGGAACTGCACGCGTTTGAGGTAGATTAGTTTTTCATTGTTCAACAATACCGTTCAGATTTAGAGACTCAATCTCTTTTATTATGAGATACCTACAGTTTTAATTAAAGACATAAGTTTTAAAACACCCTGTATAAGAAAAGGATGGAGTATTCCTTTATGTCTGATGATTCAAATTATGACGCAGAGCTCTTCTTTTATGATTTCAATAATACAATAATTCTAGTACATTGAATGTTAATTTAATCACATATTCATAAAAAAAGACAACCATTATTTTCTTGTTTGGCATACGATTTGTTTTATGATTCAGAATAAAAAAAGGATTTTCTTCTTATAAATACAAGAACATAAAAATAATGAAACAAAAGAAAAAACAAAGAAAAACAAAGAAATACAATGAATAAAAATAAAGTACGTCGGATGATAAAAGCAAAAGATCTATACTCTCCAACGAAGGGCAAGAAAAAAAAATTTTAAAAACCAGCAGCAACTAAAAGAAAAAACTGCACGAAACGCCCAGGTTATTCTAAAAGATAAATCGACAAAAAGAAACAAAAAAAGCGAAACGAATAAGGAAATAAAAAGAATAATGATCAAGAAAGAAAACTGAGTGCAACAAAATTAAAAAAACCATAAAATTATTCGAGAAATAAAAAGATAATTCAAAAGAAGAACAATGAAAGTCAAAGATTTTTTTATTATTATTCAGGAAAATAGTCGACAATATTTGTTATTCGTTTATTTAATCAGTACTTGATTTTTTTCGTTAAATTTTTCTTTATAATAGTTTTCTAGATTTTTATACATTCTTCGCTAGATGAAATATTTTGTTTTCTGTTCACGTAATTCTGAATTTCGTTATTTGAGAAATATTTGCTGTAATAAAATATCTCGAGTGTTTTACGTATGTACAGGTGATTCTTGAATAGGCTGACAAAAGCTCAGAATAAAGAAGTTATTTCCTAGAACATAGGAAATATATTACGTTACGTCCATGCATAAGACGAGAAACAAAACTTTACATCTTTAAAAGTGTGCAATAAACGTTTATGGTGTTGCGCAGAGAATCAGAGATGTTCATTCATAAAACTTGACCATGAATTAATAACACACAGTTGCACAGCTGATGATGAATGCATTCATGGAAGTGTACCAACTGGCCAAATGTAGAAAATTAAAATACTTACATCGAAACGAACAATAATTTACGACAGGCAATTACTCCGCTTTAAAACGCACGTATTACAATTTGTTAGACTTTGTTCAAATTTGTGTTAATTCATCTTTTATACACACAAAACGAAGTTATCATAATTAACATACCAAAAAGATTACGAATGTGTTTACTGATTATAATGTTTTAAAGAAAACTCGCTAATTAAAATGCAAGGGAAGGGTAACGCGTAATGTTGGACCATAAAAAGATACCGAAATGTTTGTGACGGACACGTTGCTTGTGAGAATAAACTTTATTTACAATATAATTTAAATTAGAATTAAAAAATACTGGAAATTCTTAAAATAGAATTTGAATTATTTTCGTGTAGTAGTGTTTGTTTACCTGTTGAAGCAGGTGTTCAAAGTAAGGCCGTTATTATCTTTATTTTATACAATTTGTATGGAATAATTTATTTTAAATGATTTGTATGCATTTGTCAAGTAAATATTTTGGAATTCCGTGTTTTAACTGATCACGTCAAGTCCCGTCCGACGCCTCGCCATAACAATCAATGAATGTACATTTATCTGCTACACTTTCTTAACCAGGGACGCATCGACATTTTCAGGATAATTTTTCATTAATTATTTTTGGAAATTTAAAATACATAAAAATTTTCCCATATTCTGTCAATTCTTTCACCATTTTTTTGTCGGTCTACTCAAGAATCACCTGTATGTATTGTTTTCTAAATTTGTTATATTTGCAACCCCTCAAATTTTACATCTGAAGGATGCAACCGGACAAATTGCCAAATTCGTCTATTTTCTAAAATAATAACAAAACAGTGTAAATAAAACCGTAATTGTATTTTAAAATTCATTAACAATGATCAAATAAAATACAAATAATTTAAGTTCTATCAAACTTCTAAACTTGTTTCGCACTGAAATCTTGATTGAAGTCAGAACGAAGTTTGCGACAAATTAATTATATTTTTAATAATATTCAATAATGTCAAAGGGTATCTGCAATTAATATTAATTATTGGAGTCGTCGCGTCAAGTACGACTTACATTGTGCACATTTACACAACTATCAAACTGTAATGATATCTTCACCTTATTTTTAAACTTAAATTTTCTCGTCAAATTTAAAATAATATAAAACAATCATTTTAGTATTCAATAATCAATTTTTATTGTAATACAAATCTAAAAGAATCAGAAGTCAAAATTTATCAAAAATATGGATTATAGTCAAAGATTACAGTATACCTCAAATTTACCCAGAATTTAACTTAATTGTGGTCATTCGCAAAATATTTAGAAAATAAAACAAAATATTAATTAGAATACCAAGTTTTAATATATTTTTTTAGAAATATTTAGTGTTCCCGATAACTAAGATTGCATAGAATTTAATTACAAAAGGTATCAGATTAAATGATAAGTGATTCAATAAAAAAAATATTATTTTTGGTACCGTGATTTTGACTCATTGGAAACATCGAATGCCTGTGGCAACATTAATTATTATTCTTCGATTATTTTGTTTACAATTAGGTGTCCCTTAACTTCACAGTCTTCTTGTATCTACAATTTAAAACTTAAACAGAATAAAAAAATAAATATACAGAGCGTTACAAAAACGTTGAAAATTAAGTATCAGTCTTTTCTAAAATGTTTTTTTTACAAAATGACCGCGTCAAAGGCAAGGAAATATCGTTCATAAAAACTTAGAAAAAGGGACAGATGTAATCTTCTTATATTAACAAAGAGTTCATTTTTGTGCTATCTCACTTATACATTTACCAAAACAATTGGCATACGATAGGTACTACTACGTTTGTCAGTGTTTTCCAACGCCTTGTACCTCTCGGTTTATCAAGAGAATTATCATAGATTTGACTCGACGGTATAAACTTGAAAAATTGCAATTTTTTTATGAAATAAACAGGCTCCAGGTAAATTAGTCAACTATCAGTCTCACGCACCCACTGCTTTTATTTTATTTACTAAATACATATTGCATAATCTAAATACTAAATACACATTGCATAATATTCATAATCTTCTTAAGAAGATCCTAAGCAATGTCAGACAGATTTTAAGAGAATCTTAAGCATGTGCTTGAAGTCTTAACTTACGTAAGACGATCTTATTTAAAAACGTTTCATAATTCTTTGCAAGGATGAACAATTTTAATTTTTATTGCAGAACATATGATATATTGATGTTATAGTTCACGTCTATGGACAGATAACAACTTAAGACAATCTTAAACGAATAAGACGAACTTACGAAAGACGGTCTTAAGCACTTGCTTAAGTCACGACTATGAATTCCACCCTATGACCTCCGAGTTGACATTGCAAAAAAATATTTTCTAACGAAAAATTATAAAATGAAACATCATTTCGCTGTTTTATCAGCAACGCTCAAAAATGTAAAGGCATAGAATTGTCTATTTATAGCGTTCCGATGTGGATTATGGCATAGATGATAGATTAAGTAAAGATGATACAGAGCTAAGCACAAAAATACAAGGAAATCAAAATTTGTCATCGTGATTCACAATTGAATATTTTTTCCCTGGCCTTCAGGAAATTGCTTATGCGCCCTGTTGACTAACAGGAAACCTCTTCTCTTCCCCCTAGAAATATATTGCTAATTTCTGTTTGCTCAGTATTAATACAGCCGTATCTTATCTGGCGCTTTATCAGTTTCACAGCGAAACCTACCTGGATAAGAACGGCTTCAGTTAAATTTGATCAATGAAATCGGCCTAGTAGGCGGTGGTGTTTCTCAAAATATAGTTCCATCAAGCGTCCGCCCAAAATGAAAACCGCCAAAATCGGATTAGTGGTCTTAAGCGCTCTCCATTTGTGGTAAGTAAACATTACGCCCATGTTTTATCTACATTTTTCCGCACGTCCAGTATTAACATCAACGCTAACTGTTATATAAACACGTCATACCTCAAAAGTTTAATTTTGGTTCTAAGGGAAAAACAGTAGTTCAAAAGAACTGTGTTGTAAATTCATTCATAAACACACCTTCTAAAAAATCCCCTAAATTTAAAATTAACGACCAAAAGTTAGGAACTCATGCCCAACAACGTACGTACTTGATTGGACGAAGCCTAAAGCAAAAGTGCAGCTTCAAGGTGTTTTTTTGGGGCAGGTCAAGATGTGCCCTCATCAATGACTATCCTGGATATCCCTTCCTGTAAATTTATAGAATCACAGAGTCACAGTCTGATTTGTTTGAATACGTTCTGTGGGCATGTGTACATGGTAAACAAGGCGGTTTACGTCACACAAATAAAGTAATAGTTATCTCGAGATTGTAAATAGTCGGCTGAACCATAAGTCGATTTAAAAAAAAGAAGACAACTAATGGAAGACAAAGGAAATTAATATATTTTTTATTTCTTTAGCTACAGCATAGGGATTGGCGATGTTATTGTGCAAGAAGAAAACTTTTTGGGCACCTATGATGAAGATCCTAGCGTTTTGGACCTATCGCATTTAGATGTTGATAAACTAATAAGTGTAAGTAAAGAAATGATTTTTTAATTTTTTTTTTTTTTTAATTAGGAAGTCCTCGAATGTATTGGGTATAACTGTAACATGAAGCAATAGGCTGATATTTTTGATTTCCAGATCATATGAATAATTTACTAAAAAGTTTATGCATCATTCAAGTTAAAAGAAATATTTAAGTTCTTTCTTTGTAGTATAATCATTTATAAAATTCGATGAAATATTTCGGCGAGGTCTTGCTGTTTAACGCGAGCGCGTGTTACACCCCGAAAATTATCGGAGCTGATAAGAAGGGACCACTTTACTTACTAACAAACACGAGATCCAAACTGACAGCTCTAAAAAGCGTTATCAGAATTTTAATCCTGCGTGTCACATGCTATTGCTCTACGAAGTGCTTTCAAATTGGATCAATTTGTTTTAGTTTAAATTAAGCCCTACGCAATCTGTATATTAAAACTCGTTACAATACGCTTTGGGAAAAACAAACATTTGGCATAGATTCTTTTTTCGATTTTATCATGACATTAGCATAATCTTTTATGACAAAGAAAAAAAAAATGTTTGGATAAGAACTGAACTGCAACTGAATGAGAAAAGAAATAAAATATACTGAGGGTGAAGGGTATGTAATTTTGTAAAACATGGAAAGAAATTGGATGATAAAAGAGGTTCCATTTTTATTTGGTTTCCCTTATCTAAATGAACTTTTGAGATCAAAACATAATCAAGTACATTGAAGTCTAACTAGGGGGGCAACATTGTTTATATAATCTTAGATTTTTACTAATTTACTTTGAGTCGCCTACAATCTTCAAGTTTAAAATTAGAACAATTGACTCATGATGAAGTTTGCTCTTTTTACAAATTTTGTCTCATTTGAAGACCATGTACAAACAGATAAAATTTTGTGTTAAAAATACGTCGTATCTGAAAATATCCATCATGATTTATGACCAAAATTATCTCGCTATTGCATTTTTATCTGAAATTTTCGATAGATTGCAAAATCATATGAAGTTACAATATGAACAAGAACAATTGTCAATAGTAATTTATTAACAGACCATAACCATTGAATCAAAACTATTTATACGGAATCTTACACATTCAAAACCTTATTCAAGGTAAAACTAAAACAGTCCGCTCTCTGTTTATTAACTATTTTTTTTTAATTTTATGTGATTTCAAAATGCAATAAACTGAACAAGCAAATTTTCAAACGTTTAGGCGTTGCCTTTTTTTTCCAACTGCTTCAATTCAAATTCAGCGTAAAGATAAATAAGATATGACGACACCATTTATCTTATTCGTTTTTCTAAGATTACTGGATTACGACTATTTTTATTTATAGTCGTGTAAAGGTACACTTTATAGGGAGGCATCAGTTCAAATACTGCGGGGCTTTTACGCCGGAAACATTGTGTAAATATTAGAGATGGAATGCACCTTTTTTCAACATAAGAACATTTCGGCAAAGCTAATTCAAAAATGTCCCAATAATTTAGAATTAAAAACCATTAATATAAGAATTGGCAATTTATCTTTCTTTACTTCACAAACCAGAGAAAAATGAACGTGAATCATGTCTTTATAAAGTTTCAAAATCCCACTGTTAATTACCATCAAAAACGTGTTCGACGTATCTTAATTAGCTTAGACCTTTAAGTACACATAATAAAAATTATTTTCCTCGTAAGTGTACTCTATTTAAAGATTGGGTGAGTAATCATGTGAGAATTGCAAATAAATTACACTTTAAAATAAACTTACCACCGTAAATTAAAGTTTAAGACAATATTTTTGAATTAAAAAAGAAAATTCGATTTTAAAGTAAATTAAAAGAAATATTTTCCTGCTTGAAAAGGGAAATTAAAGGTGTAATTCCTGGCTTCGAATAAATTAATTTTAAAAAAAAGTAGGATTTCATTCAATCAGTAAATGTTATACCACGTTTAAACAGATTTATGTAATACTTCATTACTTATGTAATGCTTCAAACGTGGTAAAGTCAAAGACTGTAACAGTCAACTGTGGGAACACGCAACGCGCGAGCCAATCTCACTCTATTGCAATACTTGTCATCACACACAATATAATTTATCTTGCTCGTTATCCAACCACTCTTACAGAAATCGTTGACAAATTAAATTATGTAATGCAACTGAAGGGCCTAAATGAATAAGTGATAGGCAACCAGCATGTGCTGGGTGATTGGTGTTGATGATAGAAGTCTAGTTCTTGCACAGAACAATGGATGTAGACTTGTTCAAAGAAATTAACTAATTTTCCCAAACAAGTGGACATGTCCACTTCTAGCATTAGACCCTCCAATTAAAGTATTCTACATCGAGTATAGCAATGAATTATTTACAGGAAACGGATGACGAAGAATTATATGACATATTTCATCTGGTTACCAAAGTTATTGTTTCCGACATCAGCTTTAAATCCTTAAAAAAAATTTGCCAATACAACATTTTCATCGACATAGTATCACAAGACAACCTCTTAGATTGTGTGGACGTGAAAAGAGAACGCCGCCTTGTGAAGAGGGAAAACGACGACAGTGAAGACGACGCCGGTAAATACAAAAAAAAAAAAACTTCGATATTCGATCATTTTAAATTGAATTCAGTAGGTTCTGGTGATTCCGATATTGACGTTCAAGAAGATGAAACCTCACCGGTAGAACCAGTCAGTGTCCTAGACAGCATCGATGGTTCGGGTGATTCCGAAATCGAGATTCAAGAAACTACAATAGCTGCAGAAGAACAAGTTGATATCACACCTGCAACCGAAGTTGTTAAAGAGTACGGAATTGCGCAGGCCAGTGTTAACGAAGGTGAAACGGCTAAAGAAACAGATCTCGTTGATTCGGTGCCCAATGCAGAAGAATCTAAAAACGCAAGCGACACCCAACCAGAAGTACCCCCAATTGATGTTAGCCAACCAGATGTTTTGCCGAGTGAAACCGTTAATCAACCCACAGAAGAAAGTGTCAACGTTGAGACGGACGTATCTAACACAGAAGCACCGAGTGAAGCTCCACCAGCGCCAGAACCAGCTCAGACTGTAGAGGAAACTGTTGTTGCTAGCAGCGGAGATGAAACTGCGACAGCAATTGCAGAAGAATCTGTCGTAACGAGCACAAGCGCAACAGAAAATACAACGCCGATTCCAGAAACAGTTCCGAACGAATCTGAAACTCCAATCCCAACCGACCAAGATGCTGTTGCAGACGAAATCCAAAAGACTACAAACGAAAATATTCCAAGCATACTTTCGCGTGGAGCAGATTTAATCCCCGTTGCAATTCCAATCCCACCAGAAGAAACCACGACGGTAACCGCCAAAACAACCGAACCACCTGCGCCAAAAGCAGAATCGCCCAGAAAACTTGGAGATGTTGATTCTATCGATAGTCCTAAAAGTGACCGCGATACACCTCCCCAAACAAACCCCAGTGCCGGAGATGCTACAGATTCAAAACAAAAAGAAAACTTACAAGCTGGTAAGTAGGTAGTTGAAATTAATTTAATCATTTCAATAATTTTGTTAGTGTTTTCGAAAAAAAGATGTTTTTTTTACAAATTCTACAAGTACGAGTAAGATTTTGATTCGAACCTTGGCTATGGAAAATTAGAATTCTATGAAATGAAATAACTGAAACCCTTTTTACTTTTAGGTACTGTGCGTAAAGAAGCAGATCAAACCAATCAAGATCAATCTCCTGCAAAATCAGGAATAAGCGGCTTAAATGTGTTCATATTCTTCGTGATCGCCGCTGCCGTAGCAGGGGCCGCAGTTTTTGGCTATAAGATGTATAAAAACAGGCAGGTGAGCTACAGCACTGTGAACACAGGTGAAGATTTTGGCAAGGAACTGCAAGAAGTTAAAGTGAAGAGGGCTGATGATGAACGTAATGCCGATGGACAAAATAACTTCAAAGAAGTGAAGCCGCTGATGTTCAACGACCTGGACATCACCGAAATCGAAGAGCAAGAACCACATACACCACAACCCACACCCAGGACATTCAAAGTCACCCCAACCGATTTGGACCAAAATTCAGGTGAAGGCGATGAAAGCAATACAAAGAAATACGACCAACAGTGATAGAATTTTGTGTATTTTGTGTGTTTTACAAAACAGTTCGGTATGAGGAAGAGACGCTAAATTACAGCGATGAAAGAATGTTTACAACTTACATGATGGCGCATGCAAACGGTTTTTAAAGTTTTGAACCGACGTTCATTGCTTATAGTATGTAGTTTAGTAGTCAGCCCGTGTGGTTCTCAGAAAGGACTGTCTAACTTATTAATTATAGCAGAATAGTGTAGGTCTAAAAAGTTTGTTTTAACAAAATCATCGTCTACCTAACTCGACTTCATGAAACTTACAACTGTACACTTTTATAAAATACTAAATAAAATCGAAATTAGTTTTACGGTATTCGAAGTCTGTTATATGCAAAAAAAATATTGTGACGACAAACAAAGAAAGTTAATACAGGAAATAAGTTAAAAATTATCAATAAAATGTTGAAAAGAAAGGCAAAATTTGATTAGGTTGTAAATGAGACATAGAAAATGATTAAAAAAAAAACAATCTGAGTAAATTAGAACTGCCAATGTTAGGGCCTATGAAAAAGAATCGAAATATATATTTGTTTAATTTGTCAATCAATGGTGAAACATCAATTAATAATAATATAAAATTTTTTGAAAAAACGTATTTGACAAAAATTTCACCAAATTACTGATGTACTTGTTACCTTCCAGCATGAGTCTTTAATGAAACTGTTAAGAGCTGTTTTACTTCTTTCATTAAAAAAAAATTAAAGGAAAACTTACATTAGCTTTATACTTGTTCATTTTAAATCAACAGCAGTTTATTTCTTCTAACCGATTCAAACATATAAATTCCCAAATAATCGTAGTAACAATTCTAAGTATCAGTAGCAACAAAAAAACTACATTATTGCTAGGCTGTTATTGTTAAAAGAAAATAGAAAAAGGCTTCACATTTTCTTTTTTTAATTTATTTAATCTTGAATATAAATTATGTATCAAGTCTTTTATAATAGTTTAAATAATTAACTTTTGAAAATCTTTAAACTTTGTTCATTTTCAAAATTAAAAGGAGACAAACGAATGGACTTTTATTTGTATACAAAGTTACTTTCATCTGTATGTTATCCGTTTTATCTAAGCTAGACCAAAACCAGTCATGGAACAAATTAAATTCACCCCAGGTCCCAATATGGTTTTCGTGAAAATCATCTCGCTACAGAGCAAATAGGTACATTGATTATGTAATAAAAATAAAAAATAAGTATCATTCAGTGGCCTTTAGAAAGATCTGACATCTGACTGTTGTACATATTGAATCCTTCCACACATTTATTACATGACGTTTAATTCCTATTTAACTTATAGATTATTTCAAGCTTGATATAATGAAGAAAGGAGCAAATAGAGTACCACAGGGCAGTATGCTAGACCCAGTTCTATATCAAATTAACATTGCTATATTGCTACATTTGCTGATGGTATTGCATAGTTAATGAAATTAAACTGATTGTATCAATTAAACTCCAAGTCACTAAATAATATTCAGAATTACTTGAAAAGACAGAGTTGTATAACTAAGAAATACATACATACAAAATACTGCAATAATACAATAAACTTCATTAGTTACTTGGACAGAAATCAATACTTTTTCTAAACAATAAACTTATATTGCATAAATTATATTAAAATATCTGTAATATTGAAATCCTCTAAAGTGTTAAGACACATCACAAGTGCAACTTTGCAACACATTGCATTATTACATCAACATGTTTTGATTTTTTCAAACATAATTGAAGGACACTCGGGTGTCTGAAGCCCACACTATGAAAATCACTGTTTAATATCAAAGCTACGACAATAAAATTTCATCATTTTTATACAGGTTGGATCATTGGTATGGATTGTATTAGTAAATTGTTTTCACATACACAGCATGTTCCATAACTGAGTTATCCAAATTTTTATTGCACATTTCGATAAATCTCTCAAAAGCAAACAGTTTTTATTAAGCAACCATAGCTCTGAATCAAAGCATTCGCAATCTACAGTTATTTAATTGAACGAAAGGGCTGAAATGTAGAAGTATTTTATTCATAATTAGCGGTTAAAAAAATAATCATTCCCTTTGAAATAGGGTGGCGACGATTTAAATCAGTTGATTTAAAACATGATTTAAATAATGATTTAAATCAACTGATTTTTTTAATTTAAATCATGATTTAAATCAAATCGTGTAAAAAAAACTGATAATCTAAATAAATCAAACTTCAGAAAATTCTAATAAAAAGAACAATTTATTTAATGTTAGATTATCTACATATCTAACACTACCTGCTTAAAAAGAATATGTAGGTAAACTAAACTTAAATTTAAAAAGAAAATAAAACATGGTTCAGGTACTTAAAAAGAGACATTTTAAGTTAAAGTTTTAATTATAGTGATTATAGAGAAAAACTAATTTAGCAGCTTTTTGAGTCTTTAAGCGATTTCTAATTTTAGAATGAACTAAACCAAATGTTGAAAATATCCTTTCAACGGAGGCTGAAGAAGCTGCAGCAGATAATAATTGTTTGATAATCGGGAATAACTTTTCAATAACCTCAATATTCCGTTGAGATTTCCACCATTCCAATG
Organism: Serrognathus titanus; assembly: GCA_039766575.1. Taxonomy (NCBI): domain Eukaryota; kingdom Metazoa; phylum Arthropoda; class Insecta; order Coleoptera; family Lucanidae; genus Serrognathus; species Serrognathus titanus. The sequence goes on from CM077914.1 coordinate 13,029,427, forward strand.
GATTTGTGCTTTTAAGAATTTCTTCGTGAAACATTATTTCGACAAATGGCTCGGATTTAACCAGAAATTTAATAATCAATAGTAGGAATCCAGTGTTGGGGTATAAATCATTTGCAGCATTTAAAACACAATCTTTTTCTTTTTCTGTTAATGTATGCTCCGTTTTCGTAGGGCCCAGAAGGAAAGCTAGCAAATGGTATGGAGTAATACTCTGTTCATAGCGATATCTAAAGTTTTGCATTCGGCTTAGAGTAAATTCAGTTTCCTCAAAATGTGATACTAGTATTTTTAATTGTTCTACGACGTCTGATTGCATCGTTTCTTTGAAGCCTATCAATTGCAACAGATATCGGATTCAGTATTGTTAAGAAATCTTCAGCTGCTCTTTTCAAATAAATATTTGAAATTTTCTGCCTTACTATACTGTCGATTTCATTTTTATGTTCCTTGCTACTTTTAAAAAGTTTGGGCCGTGCTTCCACAAAACCATGTAAGCAATCAGCAAGTGATTTCCTTCTTGCGTCACTAGGTAAAATAAGCTTTTTTCCTCCTTCTTTCGCGTATGTCGTTGAAGCAAAATGATTGTTTTGGAAGTATTTTACAATGAACGTATCATGTTCCTCAATTTCACTAATTTCCAAATCCTAACATAACAAGCTTAAGATGTGTGGAGCATAACCATATGTAATAACATTTAATTCTGTTAACTGTTTGGTGTGATTTCTTATTGCATTCATATTAGCAGCATTGTGTGTTACACAACTGCTTACTGCACAGCGATATTCAATCTTTAGCATTTTAATTAGGTATATTGCAACTTCTGTTAAACATGCAGATGTATGTGGATTTCCAGACGTGCTTATTGTGTCTACTAAAAAGGAGGACCCATTTTCTGTAGTGACTGTTGCACATATGATTGGTTCGTTATGGACATTGGACCATCCATTCAATGACAAACAAACCGAATTTTCCGATAAATTTTTAAAGCATTTACTTTCCTCTTCATTGTACACTTCATTTAGCAGTCGGTTAGACACATCATATCTAGAGGGTTGTATATGTCCAGGCCGTAAAAGCGCAATAGCTTCCGGTTGCTCAACACATGTGAACTTGCTATTGTTGCATAAATAGCCCAAGCAATTTGTTATCTATTTCCTCTTTACTAGATTTCGTTGTACGCACGACAAAAGAAGATAAAGACCCAGAACTAGAATTAGATGCCTTTTTTTTAACTGATGAAGTAGAAGCTATGAGCAACGGGGCACTATCCAAGCTGTCCGCTACTAATGTGTTCGATTGTACATTTGCCACTATTCCTGCAGAGGAACTTCCATCATCTGTTTTTGTTTCTTTTTCTATATTACTTGAAGCACATTTTTCCCTGTGGTTTTTCATACGTTCCACAAGCCCTTGCATTTCTAACTTGCATTTTTTACAAGTAGCTTTACTTCCTCTTTTTCCAGCAGATTTATTCGCTTTTCATATGCCAAATAAGATCTTTTTCCTACCACTTCTACGAGAAGACATATCAATATAGATAGACTTTTATACACTGTTATGAAGTATTAGGCACTTTATTACTCGTTATCGTTATGCAGCTCACGTTCGCGACAACTCGCGTCATCCCCGCATTACAAAGACAGCCGAATTTTTCTGTTCTGTTCTGACAAGAATTTGTTAATGTCATTTATTGCATTTTCTATGTAAAAAGGTAATAAAAATCAATAAAAATTTAAAAAATTGTGATTATTTAAGAAAAAAAATCGCGATTCTTTTGTTTTTTTAAAAAAATCATGATTTTTATCAACCCTGTGCGTATGTGGAAATAATTTACTAATCTAGAACTCATCACAGTCGATAATTTTTATACAAGATACTTTCCTTCACAATCAATAGTTAAGGAGCTATTAAAGAAACCCATATCAATGATACACTCCGCATATGAAAAAAATAAAAAGTCCAACTTGCAATATCATCAATTGCTTTTTGACCTAACATTGTATGAGGATTGACAAATTGCAGCTAGTTTGCTACTTAATAAATCATTCCATACAAGGCTGCCAAGCATGCTGTCAAAGCCTATTGAAAGTTTTTAAAAATTTTGTTGCTAATCAGTTTTGATTGCAGTAGATTCCTCAAGCATCCTCTATACATCTGTTTTGACGATTACGTGATGTTGCAACTTAAACTTTTCATTTGTATTACATCGCAATTGCGAATAACTAGGACAGGTCAGTTTGGTTTGCAGTGGAATTTTCGAGCTATGCTTTTGCTGACGAGGCCCCAAATAGGGCCGAAACAGAGGATGCACGAGGAATCCACTGCAATCAAAACCGACTAGCAACGAAATTCTCCAAAAAATAAACTAAATTAAGGACTTGTCATCCTGATAAAACATAAACAATGCGATTGAACAACAAAAACATAATCAAACAATAACATGAATGATGTAAAGTAATGAACTCTCAGTGGCTACAGAAAGCAAATGCCTATTAATAATAAAGTGTGTTCAAAAACACCCACGTTTAGAGTTGGCCATGACTTGAGATAGCAACAAACAAAGTATGTCTTTACTTATTAATTGCATGTGTCATACGAACAAAAATAAACAGTAAAATAAATTAAGGTTATAAAATACTTTACACTTACCATTTAATTCAATTATAAAAGATGATTAGAATGCCCACCATCGGATTCAATAAAAATAATTTTTAGTCGATGGATTAATGACAAAGAGAATTAATTCCACAACAAAATTGTAACCTTAAAATTGGTTATGGTTATGTTCAGAGCACCGACATACGTTTACTGAACCAATGCCAACTGCAAACGCAGGATTTTTTGAGCGCACGTTACTTCCTTAAACTGCAGCATTACCCAAATGATTTGAAAAAATAAATAAATGACTCACCTCCATGACTAAATACACGTTGTGAGCAGATTCTTTACAATCCAGAAGCGCTACCACATTTTCATGATGTAACTCCGTTAACTCCTGAAACAATTCCATAGAATTAATAACATAAAAGAATTTACAACTAAATTATCTGATTGAATCCTTTCGATTGAAGAAAGCGAATTAATACTGACAACTTAAAATGACAATGACATAACTTCAGTGTTGTTATTTCAAGGAATCTGACGAGGTTTCACGAGAAAAAAAAATAAAAACCTTGCCCTACATGTTATAAATATAGTCAGAGCTATTGTTATAACATTGTCATTTCGCAATATAACTTAACACACGCGATTCCAACATGCATTTAGCACGTGTTAAAGTCTCGGGGGAAAAAAGTAGGGCACCGAAACTAACCTTCAATATCTTGATTTCCTTGCCTAATAAATTTTGTGACTTTGCGAGGCTCTTCTTCGTTATGCTCTTGATGGCAACTATCAACGACGGACTCTACAAGGAACAAATTCAATTATTATCGTATTTTGTTATTGTTATTGTTTTGATTGTGATGAGTTGGAGTGCCCAGGCTACTGACCTTTTTGTTTCTTCCCTTGAAAACGACGGCGAAAGCGCCGTGACCTATTAGGTCCTTACTGTTGTACTCGTATTCGCCCACAGTTTCCATATCTCGTCGAAAACCACACACGCAAATTTAAAAACGGCTTTGGTAAAAAAAAAAAAAAGAGAAAAGGCCCGTGTTTTTGCGAAATCGATATGCGTTTAGACGTTGATGAACCTTCTTCTACATTTTCAGAGTTGATAAGCGCGTGTATCAACAGTGCCAACAGATTAAGTGACGTACTATCCCGCTGTGTACACCGTTTTAAAAATTTGCATTGTTACTTGTAAATGTACGCAAAATCTGTCAAACTGCCATCACAACAATATTGATTCTCTTTCTCTCTCAGCTACGTGTGAAGTTAGTCAGATATTCAGATATGAATGAGATGATTAGTATACGTGCACCATCTATAGACAAATATCAGTAACTAATTATCTGGGATATGATCCAAATATACAAGGGAGATCGAAATTGATTGTTCTGATTCTGCACTACCTTCCACGAGCTTGATATCGATATTTACATTTAAAGTTATGTTGACAGTTCATCGCCGTTCGGCCATCAAATGTGGTTTATTTCTTTATGATTAAAGAATAATTATATTTATTAATTAGGTTAGGTTTAAGATGTATGTTCTATGCACGTCACTGCTTTTCGTTCTAACCTTCAAGTGATGGATGTAAATATTGATATCAAGCTTACGGAAAGCAGTGTAGGATCAGGACAATCAATTTCGATCTCCCTGTATTATAATTTTATATTATAAATAGAGAGGTAAGAGTTTCAACATGAAAAAAAATTCACCCATCAACTGACTATAGGTAATGATTATAGGCAAACCCAGATTTGCCGTTGGACAGGTGTCAGGAAATTAATTTTGTGCCTTTGTCTTGCTACGTAACATAAAAGTTTAACATGAGCAATGAAAATAAAACCTCTTGAAAAAGACGAGTGAATCTCAAAATAAGATAAAAATCATCATGCAGTACAGGAAGCAATTACACGTCCCACTTATTGAGGGATGCGGAAATAAAAAATTTAAAGAAATGTGGATATTTCGTTGTTTTAAATATGAAACGTTCCAACTGAAAATGCAATGAAATTTCCATTAAAAAGGAAACAATAAATTATCTTAGAAATTTCAGTGAAATGTCAAGAAAACTTTAAAATTTCAAGTCAGTTTTGGAATTTTTTAAAACAATTACCTATAAATAATGTACAGGCTGGGCCAAATTCGAAACTCCAATTTCTAGAGGATTAAGATAAAAATTGACCTTGGTGCATGGAGCTCGATTTTTATTAGAAAAGTAATGGTGAAGACCGCATTTTGATATCTTGTACCGTTTCGGAGCCAGAGGTGTTCTTCGAAATTCTGCAACTTCTAAAAACAATCATAGCTGTTTTGTTTTGATTGCAACTGATTCCTCGACCATCCTCTGTACAACTGTTTTGGCCCTATTTGGAACCTCGTCAGCAGAAGTGTAGCTCGAGAATAACTAGAACAAGTCGGTTTAGTTTGCAGCTGAATTCCCCACTTCGAATACACACTTATGTAGTTCATTGTGGTGTGATTTTTGATTTAGAAATAAAATTTTAACGGTAATGTTAAACTTCCTGACGGATAATTTTACGACCCACCTTCGATCTGGCTAAACTGTGCACAACAATTTCTCATTGCCATTTTGCCTTCAAAAATCCAGAAAAAAAGACGAATAGCAGCGAGAAATGCATGGGTTGCGTTCAAAAACTATAACTTCGAGGTCACATGGGTAGGAACGTGCAATGAAACGAGGAAATTTCTTTTTGAAATTTTTACAGAATAGAATGAATCAATTACAGGACTGCCAACCCATAAATAAGCAATTTTATTTTTCCATGCGGCTGAAATTTGTTGCTTTTCTGATTATCACACGCAGGTGGATTCCGTTCTGCATCGATCAATTCGATCGTATTGCGATTACGAAGACAAAAGTTACTACAAGTTTGTTATTCCATTCTTCGACCGAATTTTTTTTGAATTTCGATATAAATCGGAATCATTTCACAAACGTTTTAAGTCTGTTTGAAGAGTATGTGATTTGTGTTTGAAGACATCATTTTTAAGCGGTAAAATTTTTTGGCTTAGGGCCAGTTTCATAATCCAATTTAAAGGAGACTTTAAATTGAAAGTCACTTTCAGATGTAAAACCAATTACGAAAACACATTTGTTTACACATCTGAATGTGACTTTAGTTTAAAGTCTCCTTTAAATTCGATTATGAAACTGGCCCTTAGTAAAAAAAATATATTGGCTGCGTTCCGCCAAAGATAACGATTACGTTTCGCTATAGCTACGTAGCGGAGCGCTAATTTGTAGCGTATGCAGCTAATTGAGACCTGGCTGAACGGGTTCGTTAATCTCCTGCTTATTCCCATAAGAACAGTTATAAAAACAATTGTTCCTAGAGGTATAAACTGAAGATTAAAGTTAAACTACGGCTGAAAAATCGGGTCCTGGGGTATTATTTCTGGTAACACTGAGCCGTTTGTAAAGGTAATTTTATGCTCTTTTTAAAAATGTAAAAATATACAGGGTGTTCCATATAATCGGAAGTTTTGCTTATATCTCGAAAACTATGCGCTTCAAAAAATTGTAATTAAGATCAATGAATTCTACGCCAAAAAGTGCCTCAAGAAAGTTTTCACAGAAATCAGAAATTTTCATAAACAAAAGAGCTAAGATGGTTTATAGAAGCTGCAGAATTTTGAAAAATACCTTGTAGCTCCGGAGCGGTACAAAATAACAAAAGGTGTTCTTCGCCATTAATTTTGTGATAAAAATCGAGTTCCAAGCACTGAGCTCAGTTATCTAAATCCTCTAGAAATAAGTGTCTTCCCAAATTTGGCCCACCTTACCTAGTTGGGGATAGAAAATTTCGGATATCACTGTCATTCCACTGACATAAAAATATAAAACAGCAAGCGGGATTCCGTTCACTGATTCACCTCGAATTCGTTATTTTTGTCACTAGATTGGCATTCCGTTTCACAGAACACTATTCTCAACTGTTCGAAAATATTCGTATCCGAAAATGACGTCAAAACGACGCACTTCTCGAACGATTTGTATAGTTTTGTACAAGAGTCTACGTCATTTTGACGTCAATTACGCGTACGATTCTTTTCGAACGGTTTGAGAATAGGGCCCTGCTGAATTCGACATGCAAAGTGTGATCGAGCAGAGTAAGAAATAATATATTTTTTCTAATAAGCCAAACATTTTTACCGCTTGAGAATGATGCCTATAAGTGACACTTAAAACGTGTGTGAAATGACCTCGATTTATTTCGAAATTCGAAGAAAATCGATCGAAGAATGGAATACCAAACTTGTTGCAACTTTTCGTCTTCGTTATCACATTATGATCGAATTGGCCGATGCAGAACGGAATCCGCCTGCAGTCTTTTACTGTCATTTTGTTTGACATTTGATAATCAGAAAAGCAACAAAATTCAGCCGCATGGAAAAATAAAATTACTTATTTTATGGGGTGGCAGTCCTGTCATTGATTCATTCTATTCTGTAAAAATTTCAAAAAGAAATGCTCTCGTTTCATTGCACGTTTCCACCCGTGTGACCCCAAAGGTATAGTTTCTGAACGCGACCTATGCATTTCTCTCTACTATTCGACTTTTGGAGGCAAAATGGCAATGCTTTACGTGAAAAATTATTGTGCACAGTTTAGAGAGATCGAAGATGGGTCGTAAAAGTTATCAGGAAATTTAACATTACCGTTAAAACTTTATTTCTAAATAAAAATCATACAACAATGGAGTGCATTATGTGTGTATTCGAAGTGGGGAATTCCGCTGCAAACCAAACCGTTCTGTCCTAGGTTATTCTCGGGTTACGCTTCTATTGACGAGGCCCCAAATAGGACCGAAACAGCAGTACAAAGCAGGAATCCATTGCAATGAAAACCGACTTGCAACAAAATTCTTAAAACTAGAAGTATATAGCAAACTGGCTGCAATTTATCAATCCTAATTAATTAGATCAAAAAGGATTTAAACTTTTCATTATATTTTTACATTTTCTAACAAAAATAATTCTGATTATTTATTATAATTGGGGGATTTTATTTTAATTTGTTTAATTTAGGTGATCACATGGTGCTTAGGAATTGAAAGCATACATACAGTACGTGTAATTTTTATTTGTAATTCAAAACTAATAGCATTTTCGACTGACTGCTCCAGAGCACTCTGAGAGTATCTCCGTCCTATGTTATTACACGAGGTTAAAACAAGTTGGAAATAACTTGAGATTGCTCTAGAGCAATCAGTCGGAAACGCTACAAATTAGTACTACTCTATACTAGTATTTAACTAAAATGTTTTTATTGGAGCAGCTCGTTTTCAATAACTGGATTAAAAATTACGCACACACGGTAGAATTCATACATCGTGCATTCAACTGTTGCTTCAATCACAGTGTTTGACATATAATTGACCAAGCTTTTAAAAAAACTGAGCTACTGGCAAAATGAAATTCAACCAAATAAATTAGAATACCAATGCCAAAAACAAATCTAATTTGCAATCTTTTAAATCCTTGTCAATATATATATTTTGTAAAATACATTTTTTTGTACATAGATTCCTCAACTAACATTAATAACTTACATTTTATAATAAAAAAAACAACTTTTTATGTATAAAATTCATGCCTAAACTAGCACTAATAGTTCAGTCGATTAAATTCATTTAGATCTTCTTAGTTTTCTGCAAAAAATAATATAATAATAAATAAATAATTTAAGCACAAAAACATTACTTACTTAACTAATGAAGGTTCTTTCAGTGCCCCTGGTGCGTGAAAGCGTGGTCTACGTTTTCTGGGAGACCTGTAAAAATAACATACAATATATTATTTATATAAAAAGTGTCTTTGTTATACAAAAATGAAGTTGCAGTTCCTAAAGTGGCTATGATTTGCAATCGTTTGAGTTTGACGAAAGACCTTTTTAACATGCGTTATTTTTTCTACTCCTTAAAGAAGTTTGGAAATTAGAGTGTTTGGTGAAATAATTTTTAAAAGTTGGATTAAAAAAAAACTTTCAGAAGCAGGAGTAGAAAAAAAAGCTCTCTTAGTCATTCCTACATTTTAACTGGTGACGATTTGTATTTTAATTTCCTTCTCTCCTCCGATTTCTTCCTGAAGTAAAAAGAAAATTACTATAAAGAACTATTTTCGTGAGAATTTACTTTTTAGAAGGCGAAGTTCTTCGTTTTAAAGACGTCGTTCTAGGCAGGTCTTCCTTTACCTCCATCTTTGCAGGTATATTTTCTAAATTCTGTGTAAGTACACTATTCGGAAGTCTTGTAACATTAACTGAACAGTTTGTGTAATGACTCAGGCTGGATTTCTCAGGTTTTCTGCAAAAATATATTACACATAGCAATTTTATCAAATTACCCCCAATTAGCCTACATATTTATTGAAGATACTCTGGGCCCATTCTTTTCTTTCCTACTGACTTTCAAAGAACTGACAGGTGAGGTATTCCTACAACAAAATATCAAATAATATTAATAATGAAGTGAATTAAATACAGGTACTTATTTAAATCAAACTTACTCTTGTACGCTTTTTTTTAACATTGTTGGATCTAACAAATGCGGTGTAGGTGGAGAATGAAAGGGGTTAATACGTTTTCTTCGAACTGTTACATTTGTAGGAGTGTATGGCGTTGAACTGTTAAAATTTCAACGACTAAGTCAGAATTGCAAATGTTATATACTTACGTGTTTTGTATTCTTGTTAGCCCCAATCTGTAAGAGGTGATACGCTTTAAAAAATTTATTTAGAGCCAAAGTATGCTTTAAAAAGATATTGTGTAGGGACAAGCAATATCTAGGAAACAATTCAAGAGAAAAGTATATTTTAAGTAGTATCTATAGTGTCGTTTTTCCTTTATCTCAAACCGTATTTATGATATTGCTTGTTATCTAAATAGTGTTGAGACGATGATTTCATACCTCCCTAGAAGTGTAAATTTTTCTTGGAAAGATTTAGTATTGTCCAGTAAAGTGCTTGGACCTTCTAATGGATCATAACTGCTGCTGTCCACATAACTGGTTCTATTTTCTACTGGCTAATAATTTATATATTATAATAAAACGTTTGAGAGACTCTACATTTACTTACTGTCAATGTGCCAGTGTCTCTCTTAGACTTAACTTGAAATTTAGGATCTTCAGATGACTTACTAGTAAATGTACCAGTATTTGCATCACCTTCCATGGCACAACACGACTGATTCTTTTTATTTAATTTTGTAAGTTCTTCTTGTCGTTCTATGATACTATCTACTATATTTGAATGAGTAAAGTCCCCCGCGGATTCAAGACGATCAGATAATCTACTATTCTCCAAACTTACATTAACTAAAGTACTGACATTCAAGCTGCTTTCCTCCAACGCATCGTCTATTCCAGTTTCCCTAAATTTTGTCAGGCTATTTTTTGTAGTCAGATCATTTAAAATCGATGTATAATTTGTTAAATCGTGCAACAATTCACGAGACGATAGCTCTCCGTTAGTCGTCGAATGTTTCAAATCTTTTTTTTGAACTGGCACACGAAGAAATCTTGTTGATGGTTTATTAGAATTATTTGTAAAACTACTTCCATTTACGTTTTCTTTGTTCAAAGCAGAAAAATTTTGCAACACATCAGACGGTAATTGACGCAAATTTACTTGCAGATTGCAGGTTTCTTTTGTTGAATTTTTACTGCTACAAGTTGTGGGTGTGAGGATTGTATCCTGTTCGGTAGATGTGCGATTTGGACTCCGTTGAATGGGTAGCGGGTGCAATTTCACAATTGGATTACGAGCTGAATTTAAGTGGAGTAAGGAATAATTCCATTCAGTTGTAGGAGTTACTGCCTATTGAATATTATTAAATTAATTTAAAGAGTATTATTTGCAGGTAACTTACTTCTTGGAGTCTTGATGACTGTGGAGAGTTTGAGGAATTGTTAACAGTTCTGCTATTGTTAATTTGGGTAATATTGTTGATACTTTCTTCCTGCAGTGTGCTCAACCTAAAAACATTATTGTCTAGTTCTTTTATAATTCCTTTAATAGTAATAGTCAATTAATTCTTTGGAAATTATTTCAGTTTTCTATGAAAACTAAAGACAATAAATGTATTAAAAATCATGACCGAATTAGTAATTAATTAATTAAATGGAGAATCAATCATAAGTGCATCAATGTCTATTTATCTTATACAGTATACGAAATCCCCATAGTGGCCCTTTAATTAGTTGTAACCACAGACATACCTATTTAAATTTGGTGAATTTGAACCGCTCTGTTCGTTTATGCTGTTATTATTAACTTCTTCATCTTCTTCTTCATCATTATCAGTAACTGCAAGTAATATAATAATCACTTTGTGAAAACTTGAACTAAAGAAACTGCCTTACCTTGTTCATCATCCAAAGAATTTGCTCTTTCACTTGCTAACGAATCGGCATGTCCATTCTGCAACCAAGTTAAGAAAGTTAAAGATAAAGTTACTAAGGAATTACAGTAAAGTCCGGTTATAACAAACCCAGAAAATTGTATCAAAATATGTTCGCTATATCCGAAGTTCGCTATAATAGGTAAATTAAAACAAAGTGTATTTTTAATAGTCATTTTTTATTTTACATTAAATAATATTGTAAAAAATAACATGAGGCCTTTGCGAAACAGTTATACAGTAATAAAATCGGTTATTTTTGTTTGCATATATTTGTTCGAAAAGTTAATGTTATTTACATAGTTTTGAAGAACACAGAAACTATTCCAAATATGTTCTGGAACTGTACGTGATTCTAAAAAAATGCGAGTTTCTGTCTTTTTTTTGGAGCATTTCAGTAACAGAAGAAACATCAACATCACTTAACACATCAGTTAACACTTCTCTTGCTGCTATGTCATTATCAACCCCAACATATTCTTCAAAGTTAAATTCATTAATTTTTTTTCTCACTTCTATTTCAATCGCATTTTGCACCACAGTAGCAGAAACGACATCAGGGTTTCCTTCATGTCTTTTCAACCATTGATTCAATGGAAGTTCATCATCTGACTCAAATTCATCCTCCTCTCCAGAAAATCCAGCATGCTTGAAGCAGTTTGCTATAGTTTCCATGCTGACCTTCTGCCAAGCCATGTGGATAAAATTTACAGCATCCAAAAGGCTAACTGTAAATGTTTTTCCATTATCAATCGCATCGATCATCTTCATTAGTAAAATTTTCCTGTAATGACATTTTAAAGAATGTATCACGCCTTGGTCCATGGGTTGTAGTTTCGAACTAGTGTTGGGAGGCATAAAAACCAATTTAATTTGATTTAGTTTAACTTCAGGATGAGCCGGGCAGTTGTCGACTAAAAGTACAATTCTCCTATTTTTTCGCTTTAGATGTTCATCCCATTCAAGCAGTTCATTTACGAAAATTTCGGACGTCATCCATGCCTTACTGTTGGATTGGTATTTTACCGGTAATTGTTTGTTTTTGAAACATCTTGGTTTGGCAGATTTGCCTATAACCAACAATCTTCTTTTTTCACTTCCAGCCATGTTAGCAGCTACTAAAACAGTCACCCTTACTTTAGACAGCTTTCCACCAGCACAACTTTCTCCTACAAACTTCAATGTTTTATCAGGCGTCATTTGGTAAAAAAGTCCAGTTTCGTCGGCATTAAAAATGTCTTCAATGTTATATTTTTTTCGAATACCAGGTCACACATTAGTTAACCACTCAGTAACAACATTCGTATCAACGTTCGCAGATTCACCAACAATTTTTCCTCCGCGAATACTATGTCTTTTTTTAAACCGTTCGATCCAACTTCTAGAACACTTAAAATCTATTTCTTCCACTTTACTACCTATTTCACTAGCTTTTTCTTGTAGAATAACACCACTTAATGGTATGTTTTCTTGTCTTTTCTGTGTAAACCATTTAAGAAGCCCTTTATCCACCACTTCATGTGTCGGTTTTCTTATTTTTTTGCTTTTGTAATTAACTTTACCGTACGATGATAAAATTTTTTCGCGCTTTTTCCAAATTGTGGAGACGGTAGATTTGTTAAATTCATTTCGTGGCAAATATCACTTTGTTTAACACCACTTTGTATTTTTTGAATAATGTCGTATTTGTCCTTTAAAGTGAAAGCTTTACGTTTTTGTTTATTCATTTTGAATTATTACATGCGAATCTTGCTACGCAGCACGTTGGAAATAACGTCTTACTCCAATAAAAAACAAAGACTCGACTGTTATGAGAGCTATAAATGCACGTCGCTCGTAACAAGTAATCGGAGAATAGCGCGTAAATCGGGGAAACCCCTCTAAAGTTCGTTATAAAAGGAAAATTGTATTACATTTTAAGTCATATCTGGTTCACTATATCCGAAAGTTCGTTAAAAGAGGGTTCGCTATAAGCGGAAAGAAAATACATTGAGCTTATGGAAAAAATTTCGTTGCTTGAAATATAGTACGTTATAGCCGGAAGTTCGTTACAAACGGGTTCGTTATAACTGGACTTTACTGTATCTCAAAGAGACACTGAAAATGGCACTAATGTTCAACGTTTCACTATCGCTTGATAGCTTCGTCAGGAGTGAAAATAATAATTGCTTACACAATTTCACCGGACAAGAATCTACCTTAATGATAAATTCACTGTTAAAATTAAAATAATGCTAAAGATAAAGCAAGAACACAGGAAGAAAACTTGCTATGCTTACCTCATCTGAATTATTTTCATTGCCATTGATAGAAGCATTTCTTAATTGCTCTAATTGTTCTGCTGTGACTCTTTGTAGTGTTATGATAGGTCTTACTATAGTATGTCCACTAATCATTGGTTTAACAGCATGTGTCTTACTGTCGTTTTTATTACTTTGTACACAAACTTCTTCCACCTGATCTAAAACAAACTTTTATATAAGAACATTACAACATTTCATACCAACCGTACTGAATTCTTGCACGCATGTGACCCGAGCTGTTTCCTGTAATATTTGAGTCACGTCATCGCTAAGCCCAACCAATTTAGTGAGGCAGAATTTTCCGTAACAGTCGATTCTTTTTATTACTTCCATTAACTTCTACAAAGTATTAAATGTAAACGAGCAAGCGCATGAATTACCTACTAAAGTCTAACCATATTCGCAGTTTCTACTTCGAATAATTTTGATCTCATGGTTACAATTTCCTTAAATAACTCTGTGTACTTCTGTCTGGAGTCGGCGAGCTCTTTCGCTAGGGCTTGGTTTTTCGACTTAATAACCGAGTTTTCTAGAAAGAATGCAATTGCTTACAAACAAAACAGGAACTCTATTTTTACTTACCCATTGCTAAACTTGATCTCCTGCTTTCATTTAGCCCGCGAATTGCAAGGCTAGATTTGGATCTGTTCACCATTTCCTTTAATGCACTTCTGTGCTTTAAATGAATAAAAATAAGTGTTGTGAAAACTTAATAAAATTGTCTTAACGGTTTTTATCATAAACACATACAAAAAAAACTCTGACAGAAAATACTGAGAAGAATTGCCAACGCATTGTCATCATTGCCAACCTAAACATGTACACTACACTTTCGGAAAGGCAATTTCAGTTTCAAATAAAAAGAATTAATAATACAAATTCGATTTAAACAGCTTTAAAAGATTTTACGTATAAAAATGTAGTTCCTATGAGGACATAACGATTTTGATTATCAATTCAAAAATTCATTCTAAATATCTCCACCGAGCGCTTACGTCTCAAGGCGCGCTTACTTAAATTTAAATATTTAAGGAGAAACGGAAAGAAAATTTGTTTTAAGCTTAATTATTGTATTTGTTAATAAGAATATGTGATATATAAGTTTAAAAGTTTCACAGTAAAAAATCCACACACGTTTTGAAATACAATTTCAAGTAGGACGTTGTCCGATGAAAATTTGTGTAAAAATTTCGTTATAACTTGTCATCGGACAGCTTAAAAATCGCACAAATTACGAACGAAAAATCAAAACTTTTAAAATTTAGTATAGTTGTTATTACCGAAGAGCGGATACCGACACCGAGTATTTTCGGCTCCGTATGAATGCTGTATTTAGTTTAGTTTAGTGCTACAATGTATTCAGTTTAGTGCTACAATGCCTCCTATTTTTTCTACTTGGCGTCATTTACATAAAAATATAAAAATTAGTTTTAAAAATGAAACCAAACCAGGTAGCTATGTTGACGTTTGGCATTTGATGTATGTCTGATGTTTATGATGGTGGTTGATTGATTAAACCTACAATGTCTTTCAAAATGTTTGCTACAAATGAGATTTTTTTTTATTATCGATTTTTATAAAAGTTTATTGACGCAGAACGCTTCTGCATCCCTTAGGCCCAGTTGTACAATTCCAGCTTAACTTTAAGCTAAAGCTTAAACCCTTAGTAACTGTGATTTCATCAATGGTTGCTAAGGGTTTAAGCTTTAGCTTAAAGTTAAGCTGGAATTGTACAACTGGACCTTAAATTCAAATTGGTGTATGGCAGATGAAATTTATCTTGAACGGTATACAGCGTGGACACCGAGAAATGAATACCGCTTAAGAGTAAAGTGTCCGTATTTTACAACATACAGGAAAATATTACCTATAAGAATAAGTCGTTCAGAATTAATTAAAAGTTAAAATTTCAAGTTTCTTGTTTGATGTCTAGCAATATTTATATTTATATTTTATATGGACACTTTGAATTGTTGTTTGTGTAGAATATGTCTAATGCAACTAGTAGACAGTATTTTAGCTACTAATTCCAGTGAAAGAGAAGAATTTTTGAGGAAAACCACTGAAAAAAAAACAAAAATGTTTTCTAGGTCGTTTAAGTTCAGAATTAGTATATTCACATTACAAACAGCGCAGTAATTTACGTTACGTTAAGTGGTTGTGAACGACCCGCAACGGGTTTGACTGAGTTGGCATGAAATATATTGTACAGTGTTGCCAGATTGGGCGACTTGTCGCAATTTAGGTTACTTTCTGTATACTCTTGCGACGTGGACTTTTTGGGCTACTTTTTGTATTTGCAAAAATATTTTTAACGATATAGAAAGTTAATTTGTTTGTTAAAAAAGACATTTGTAGGCGATAGACAATTGACTGTTACTGCGTGCAACATTGGTTGCCCAATACAACTTACCGAAAGTGTAAGTGCTCTTTCACAATAGTGTTAATGTTAAAGGTAATGTTAGCAAGGTAATGGTAATGTTAGTTGTTGCATTGTTCACAACAATGTTACTGATGTTATATATTTTGAATTTCCCTCCCAAAGGTAGGCGGAGAATGCGAGTTTATTTTTTATGGAACGTCAACTGTCAAGTCAACGATAACGTAAAGAAGTGGTACTTCAACAACCATGTTGTAATGGGCGAATTCTTTTAATAAATTTGCACCATACATAACTACCGAAACGCACGTTGATAGCTCTACATGTATTTTGTATTTGTGTTAAGGTTATAAAATATAATTTATCTGCCATAGTTCACATACGCATGCGCCGCAGACGCATATTCATTGGCGGATGTTATTAATGATGTTAAACAACCAGAAAATTTCTGGACTTTAACATCAACATCTTACGTTAACATCACTGCTAACATTATTGTGAACATTCTATGTCTGACATCATCTTCTGGTTATTACCATTATAACATTACGTTACCACTAACATTAACATTAACACTATTGTGAAAGGGCAGTAACGCAGTTTTATGATATGAATAGTTGGTAGACTTGGCTAATTTTAATAATTTGACATTATGCCTTTGACGCCTTAGCGGTTTATGAACTTTCTAAATGATAACATTTTTGTTTTATCTAATTGTAAGTTACAAAAACAATATTTTGTGAGATTTTTGGGCGACATTTGATAAAGCGCGTGCGCCGTTGTGAAATTATATCTAGCAACACTGAATCAGAGAAACTATTTCGACAATTATTCGAAATTACGCATGCGCATTGGAAAAGTGCACAAAAGCTGCGTTCGTTTATTCGACTCCGTTCATTCTTGGAGAGTATAGCATCTTTCTCACTCACGATTTTTAATCTATTTTGTTTCCTCTATTTTATTTCCTCGAGCATCTTCTGTACAGGAATTCACTGCAATCAAAATCGATTTGGTCGATTTGGTATGCAATGGAATTCTCGAGCAACGTTTCTGCTGACGAGGCCCCCAATAGGGCCGAAACAGCTGTACAGAGAATGCTCGAGGAATCCACTGCAATTAAAACCAATTTGCAACAAAATTAAAAACTTTTATTATGCTTTGACCGCACGTATGGCCGTCTTGTATGGGATGACTTATTAAGTAGCAAACTGGCTGCAATTTGTCAATCCTAATGCAATACTAGGTCAGAAAGCGATCGCAGGATGTTGCAATCTTTTCATTCCCATATTTAAGTAGTGAATAGACCGCCTGTCATGGAAATAATATGAACACAAAATTTTTCAAACGGATGAGCGAGATACAAAAAAGGTTAAAAATCGTGAGTGAGAAAGATGCGACTACACTGTCCAAGAGTGAACGGAGTTGAATAAACGAACGCAGCTATACTATCAGAAAACTGTTTGCTAGAACAAATTTGAGATTAAAGGGTTTGCCAAAATAATATGAATAGGAAAACAGTAAATTCGTTCTTATTTTTGAATTATTTCATTTGGTTCTGAGTGATTATTTCAATGGGTTCCGAAATTTTGTGCTTTCATGTAGCATTACCACATTATTTACTTGTTGTTACTTAAATGTATAATTTGAAGTTTTTCATGGCCAATTTATACTGCACTGTGAAGAATACTACAAATTACAAGCTTTATCATTTAAAATATAACTTCGTTTAAATGTATCATACATTTTTTTTAATGTATGAATGATGAATGCAACAGGAAAGCATAAAGTTCCGGAACGCATATTTATTTCACTCAAAGCCAAATGAAATAATTGAGAAATAAGAACAACTTTCGTGCTTTCCTTCACATATTATTTTGAGGGATACTTTAATCCCACTAGTATTTCCTAATGTAGCGTTGTATAAAGAGTGATTCACAATACATTTTTTTATTTTTGATTTAGGAGGCTGTAATTTCATATTGAATTCTAGCTTCTAATTCTCAATGACTTACTCTTATGATATTTTCCTGCATCTTGTAAAATAAGGACACTTTACTCTTAAGGGATCTTCATTTCTCGGTGTTCACGCTGTATACCCTTCAGGACAAATTTCATCTAACATTTCCCAATTTGACCTTAAGGGATGCAGAAGCGCTCTGCGTCAATGAATTTTTATTAAGAGCGATAATAAAAAAATCCCATTTGTAGTATACTTTTTGAAAGGCAGCGTATATGACTGCTCAATCGCCGCAACAGGCGACGCATGACGTGCAAAATGAAATTAAAAAGGGCCCGTAGTAGCGAGCATAGAAAAACGGGACACTATTTTTTCCTAAATAATATCAAGCTTTAATTGGCAATTCTGAGTTTAGGTTATAATGACATAAAAATCAAACTTCTAGCAACTTCAATAAAGATTTTTTTTTAATTTCATAACGTACACAAACTATATTCCAATAAAAGTGTAAAAATAAATATAATGCAGAAATAAGTGCGCTTAAGTTGAAATCAATGAGCGCGTTTAGTGGACAGCAGCTGCTATAGGTTAACAGTCAGCATGTAAAGCAGCAGCTGTCAATCTAGTGAAGGTGCAGCTGACACTGCATCAAAATGTTGTCCATTAAAAAATTAAAAAGAATTTGTACAATTTTCATCGGACTAGAATCTACTTTAATAAATATTTTATAATTTTTTACCATCAGAATTACATAGCTAAAGGTTCACTGGATAAGTTAGTTAAACAACTTTTTTCCATAATTATGGGTCAACAATAGTAATTAAAATCAATATGCTTCGAAGACTTCGTAAATTCAGATAATTTACGTAAATTAAGATAATTTAGGTAAACTCAGATACTTATAATGCTCAGCTGCTGCCACTCTTTGATCTCGGCGAAGTCGTTCAGTGGCATCGCTGTGATAGAGAGTTTTCGCAACTTGTACGTTATGGATAACGTATACGTTATAATTAGATTCTTGTACGGTGAAAATTGTACAATAAATTATTTTAACGGACACTTAAAACTGGCACCATTGCTCTACGTTTCACTATTGCTTGATAGCTTCGTCATATTTATTTTCACTCCCGGCACAAGCAATTGGACCATTTTTTGTGTCCGTTTGAGATAATTCATTACGAAACTAAAACAGTAAAGCGAACATTTCTATTTTTTGGGTCTTTTTTTGTTTTAATCAATATTAAAATCGATAGATCTATATCCTCCTTAATGAATTTTACGTTGTATATAATAAAAACAGTAATGCGCTTGCCATGAAACAATTAACAATAGCAAGGCATCCTCTGCTAGGAAATGAAAAATCAACAAAAAGGTCTAATTCTAGACACCTTTTTAACCCAGATATGCCTGAACGCCCGGTATATATATTTTGATTATATTTTTTTTTGTTTTGAGTTGATTCTAAAACGTATGAAGGAATTTTGAGAAGAAACTAAAACTTTCATTTTGATAACCTTTTATTTCAAACCGTCCTATATATAGGACACTAGGAGCATGAATGTTGTAATACATTATTACAATTTAGCATCATGATAATTGATAAAACATTTTACATGGAGACCAACTTCGCATTTCAAGCACCTAGTGGTTGTCTTTTGATGACATAATCCACATCGCGTCTGCTTTTCCTGATTTTTTACCCAGTGGGACATTCCATCATACCGTGTGTCTGTATTTTTCATAGATGGCCGTCCTCTGGAGTAAGAAGATTTCTTTTTATTTTGTTCCAGAATCATGTTAGCAATTCTTCGACGAAATGCCAGAAGATCTAAGTTTCCGTTGTAACGCTTATGTATCTGTCAAGCGTTTTGGACAGCCATATCAACGCTACTGATCGGATCTATCTACACCTCCCATATTTGAGTTGTA
Organism: Serrognathus titanus; assembly: GCA_039766575.1. NCBI lineage: Eukaryota > Metazoa > Arthropoda > Insecta > Coleoptera > Lucanidae > Serrognathus > Serrognathus titanus. Next base: position 13,049,028 of record CM077914.1, read on the forward strand.
TTACTTGGATATTCTTTTTCTCTTTCCTTGAATATCTCTTAACATTATGAATTGGTTGAACTCCAGAGTTATTGGAAATCAAAGTAACGATGCTATTATCATGCCACTTTACAACTACCAAATAAGAGCCTTGTACTTTCTTGTAGTCATATGAAACTCTTTTTTTTTCTTCATCATTTTAGAATTTTTCAATAGATTTTTTGATAATCTATTCTCTCGAACAGTAGCCGTTGCGTAGAAATTACTTTTTCGACAGTTGCTCAAGCAAGGATGTCGAAGAAAAAAAATTATCAAAAACAAGGTGAAATTTCTTATCAGGCCACTTTTGCCGCAAGGTGTCCGCATATTTTCCAAAACTACTGCAGCGCCTGTGCCCATTTCCTTATATTTGATGCTGATGTTGGTTGGTGCACCTTGATAAGGCTCAAACCAGGATGTGTAACCCAGTTTGGTAGCTCCGATCCAAAACTTATACCCATAGCGTATGGGCTTACCGTAGATGTACTGCTTACATCCGTGTCTCCCAAAATATGGGATCGTCGCCTCATCAGTGCTGTGAAATTCCTCCAAAAACGAATATTCTAGGAATTTTGTATTCAGATATTGAAATAATGGTCTAAATTTAGCAAATTTATCCAAAATAGCATTATCAGTTACATGAAAATTTGACATAATGAACTCAAAACGGTCCCTCGTTAACCTCTGCAACTAACTCATTGTGTGAATCTCAATTGCGTTCCCAATACATACGTCTCCTTGAAACTACATAACCACTTAGTACCAAAACCCCTATAAACTTCATTTCGGAAATATCAACGATGTTACTACGATTATGTTGTGCAGCATAACGATTGGTCTTATGTGTTAGAATGTCAAACAGTACTTCGTCAAAGAAACGACAAAACAATTCGAAGGGATTCTCACATCCGGCTACTAAATTATCTTGTATAAATTCCGAACGTGTGGAGGCAAGTGCCAGATCCTTCAACTCCCAATTGTAGGTCTTTCTCTTTTTTGCTGAGGTTACGACTTTTTCCTTTGTTTTACAATTATTTAGGACTTTCTGTAATTCCGCAAACGAAATATCATCGTCAGATGAGAACTCATCATCAGTTGTAATCAGTCTTATTTCTGCTTCAGACTGAAGGTGAGATCCAGATAAATTATTTATGGATAAGAAATTTTCATCACCGGAATCTTCATCCGTGATATCGCCACATGCATTAACAGGCGGAAATATTGTTATTTCCGGAGATATTTCTGCATCACTGTCTTCCTCCAGCGTTGTAAAGGTTTCATTTAGCGAAAATCCCCTGAAACGCGAAAACTTGTTCCACGTATCTTATGTTCCTACTATCCTACATATAGGACATCAATAATAGGAACCACAAAACTCAATCAAACTTAAAAATTATTAACTTTTCTTATATCACTTTTCAATATGTAATATCGAATAATGAAGCTGCAAGACCAACGCAAATATATGTCAAACACAAATCAAGAGAAATACTTACTGTATTCCGCCATTACTAAAAATTCAGTAACGTCAAACAACTCATATAAAAGGAATAGTACACCACTTTCGTCAGTGGCGGATTTAGGATCTTTTCTAGGGGGGGGCGCAATATATCTTATTTAAGTCGTGTTGGTAGTACCTAGTAGTAGTGAAATAGGCATTTAATTCTAGAATGTGGCTTACAAAACAAAATTCTTATTACACTTTAGGCCGTAAAATCTGAAATTTATTCGAAATGAGAATAAATTTAAGTTTTTATTGTAATAATTAACACAACAACATATTTTACTTATATATTTTTTAATGTATGAAAAAACAGTAGAATAGTTTAACAAAAAACTAGAGCTCTTGTAAATTCACTGTGACACTAAACAAGTAAATGACACAAAATAATCATTATAGAAGTAATAACTAAAGTGTGTGGCATTTAATTCGAGATGGCAAAACATAAAAGAACTAACCGCTAAATAAAATTTTAAAAAATCGCTCGGTACTATGCGTTACAAAATTATTTAGATAACGGGAGGCTATTAAAAATAAAATCAGAGTCTTCAGCATATTTAGTTTGTCATTTGCTTACCGACTCCTGTCAAATCTATTAATCGTTTAAACGCTCTCGAGCACTATCAGCAAGTAATTCCGCGATCGTTGTCATATTTCAACAAATCCTTATATTATATATTCAATTAGAAAATTTAGGGAATTTTTTCTACTGACGTTTCAATTTTGACAGATGGTTAATTGTATCAGTTAAGCTAAGATTCAGATTTTATTTTTCATAGCCTCCCCATTTCTTAATAATTTTGGATCGCACGTTATAAAAGAACTAGCGACATTAGTAAATCAACATTTTCAACATTCAGTTTAAATTTTATTTTTAAAATCAAGCCTTCTCCTTTTATTCGCAAATCGATTTATAAATCTATGTTTAAATTTATATTTCGATGAACATATAATAAAGCTAAACCAGTGGCTGTAGATAGTGAACGCGAAGCGCAGCATTGCCAAAGGGAGATTTACATCCTCCATCAGACGTTGAGTTTTGCTTAGGCCCCAGTTACGACTGTGAAGCTTTTTCAAAACAGAAAAGATGCAAACAAGAGCCATAACTAAGTTTTTCTGCGCTGCAAGTTAATAGCTAAAGCAGAAATGGCTTCAAGTGTGATATATTCAATTTAACATTTTATTGGACTTTGTAATAGTTAGGTAAGAGATTTGATTGACGATTCAAATCGAAACCACTTTAAAAATATTTAATTTTAAAAATCATTAAAAAAAAGTTTCTTAGTTCTAAGGGGGGGCGCGCGCCCCCCCCTCTAAATCCGCCACTGACTTTCGTGACACACAGGTAAAAATTACAATATAGGTGACTGTCTGTACCACAGATACAGACAAGATAAATCATACAGAATACAGGAATAAATTTGTTAATAGTGTCCTACATATAGGACGTTAGGCACATCTGGGTTAAGTCATTTAATTAATAAAGCGTGCTTTTTGTTTCGAAAATTAGTGAATTTGTTTGTTTTAAGTTAATTAAATATGTCTAGATGCCATTGTAAAAAAGAAGAAGTATCCCAAATGATTATTCTTCTTCGTGAAGAATATTCACAGAGAAAAGTTGCTGGAATTCTAAATACCAACAAATCTGTGGTACAGAGGGCCGCAGCCGCGGTTCAGAAACACTGGTAGTTTCAAAAGAAGACGCGGAGAAGGTACTAAAAGAAAAACAACACGCAGAGAAGATCGCTTTATCGAACTTCAGAGTTTAAGAAAGCGGTTTATAACATCTCGTGAATTAAAAAGTGATCTTCGATTAGCCACTGGAAAAGAAATTTCTAACCAAAACAGTAAGCAGAAGACTAAAAGAAGTCAATTTGTCTGCTAGAAAGCCAGCAACCGGTCCAACTCTCACAGCTACGCACAAAAGAAATCGCTTAAACTTTTGTCAAAATCATTAAGGTTGGGACGAGGGGCAGTGGAACTCCGTTTTGTTTTCGGACGAGTCCAGATTCCTTCTAAGCAGGAATGATCGCCGTGCTCTTGTCATACGAAAACCAGGCGAGCGATTTGCGCCAAGTACCATTCGAGAATTTGACAAATTTAGTGGGGGATTTGTAAGGGTTTTGGGTGGCATACAATTTAATGGTCGTACAGAATTGGTTTTGATGCGAAATGGGTCGCTAACAGCAACAAGAAATAGAGACGAGATTATTGTACCCCATGTTCAACCATTTGCCGAAAATTTCCGCAATGGATTCATTTTTATGCAAGAAAATGCCAAACCTCATACAGCTAACATTGTCACAGCTACGCTGAGAGATGCAAATATCCAAAGTTTGGAGTGGCCTGCCAAAGGCTCTGATCTCAACCCTATTGAACATATCTGGGATCAATTGGGCAGCAAAATTAAAAACGGAGAGAGACCACCAGTAACACTTGATGAGCTCTCTAACATGTTTGTTCAAGAACGGGAACAGATACCTCAAGAAAATATACGAAATTTAATCTCAAGCATGCCAAGAAGATTAGCAGCGTGTATTGCTGCAAAAGGAGGGCATACACGCTATTAATAATTCAGGTTTGTTAACTTATTACAAATTAGGATATAAGTTCATGAGAAGACCAATGGTATTTTAAAGATTTAAAATATTTTAAAGTTTGTTAAATTTAATAGCTCTTAAATCAACTAAACTGTAAAGAAACACTTACAGTTATATATTTATTCGTTTCATTAAATTTCGTTTTCTTTTCTTGTTATAAATTTGTTTTGAATTTTACTGGTAGTCCTTTAATTTTGTCCAGAAGTGTGCATAAATCTTAAAAAATAATAAATAAAAATAAATTTGGAAAATTGGTTAAGTGGTTTACTCTGACTTTTAACTTTAAATTAATTTACGTGAAATTTTCCAGATTATTTATTGATAATCGTATTTACAACCGACAAGACATATTTGGAAAAGTCCTGCTTGAATTTCTCGCCTTGGCTATCCAAATTGACCGTGACTTGAGATATTTTCGAAAACGTAGAGGCTGCAAGTAGAATATGAACAAAAGCGATTTAACAAAACTTCTTTACTCACGCAATTTAGCATTAACTTCTTCAGACTGAACACAACAGACAAGGGAAGTCCTCAAGCTAATGTTTGGCTGCGAAACAAAGTAATTATACATGTAATCCAGCTTCTTTGCGCCTATATCGTCTTCTTGGTTGTAAACGAAGACAACACCGTCGGTATTTTTACGAAAAACCGACCAAAATGCCATGTACCTAAATATATCAAAATTAATCACTTCATATAAAAATTCGATCGTCCTTGCGTACTTCTCGTCACCACTTGTGTCCCAAATTTGAACGTCCACGTTCGAGTCGGCTCCATTTACCTGGACATTATTCAAATCGTATTCTACTATCCTGAGACCTTTGGTTGGGCGAAGATCTTCAGGAAGTTCTATGGTCATATCAGCCAAATAATTTGCTAGCTTAGATTTACCAGCCTATTTTGACAAAAAAAAAACATTTAAATCCATAACTTTATTTGGAACATAAAACAAACATATCAAAATACAAAATATTCTTTACATTATTTCCAAGTTTGGTAAGGTAATAGTATCATTAAAGCTGTACGGAAAAGGTATAAGATATTAATTCATTTAGGGGGTGAAAAAAATAGTGACCTTGAAGAAGTTTAATAACATAACGTAATAAATGAACATGGCGTTTACAGATTCTTCCATGCTTGGTAGTAAACGACAAGGTAGGGGGCAGAGAAAGCCGTCCCAAAAAAGAGACTAAATTTAATAGTTAAACCGTTTGTACTGGCTATGCTGAAGGGTAGGTTCTCACCAGGCACCCCTCCTTTATAATGGTGTCTCCTTATGTTTCTGTAAATATTTCTGGTGAGTAAAGTACCGCCGTTAAACATTTTTTGATAAGTAAATCTGAAAATAAATGCAGGGCAAATGAGTAGGTAATTGTTGAATTCCGTCTTCTTACCTTAGCGTTGTATTAAGTTTTGTCAAAAAATTAATTGACGTTTTGAAATTTTTGTTTCGACAGATTTTCTAGCCATAGCACTATTAGATTTTGGAAGGGTTTGTGATTTTTATCGTTAAACACATTTCTTTTTTAAACGAACTTAAGATTTAAGAATTAAAAAAAAATTAATGTGGTTCCAAGTAAGTTCAGCGTCACTCTTGGAAAAACGCAGATACTAAAATTAGAGGCTAATAATTATCCTAATTGTTGTATATTGTATAATTATTAGTAACAGTTCGGCGCTGACTATGTTTATCATCAATCGAAATATGTGTACGTGGGACGAGCTGTTTGGTTATAGCCAGATTTCGGACATTTTGCTGTGGCTACTCAATGAATGGGCATTTCTTATTGGTCTTCGTATTGCGTAACCATGGCAACGCTCCGAATGTCCGAAGTCTGGTTATAGTTAGTGTACAAGTACAAGAATTGCCGTTATTATTGGAAGTCATACTTACATTACAAGGACCCACAAACAATATCCTGGCTTTATATTGAGATAATTTCATACTGAAACAAACGTTTTTTTTAATTAAAAAAAATCAACCCAAAACTTTTATATTAATAATACAAGTCTCAAGTTTTCTAAGCCGGTAGTTATTATTTAAGGCGAGTTCGATTTTTCTTAAGATATAGGAATAGGGTAAAAGCGAATCTGTTTTGATACATGTAAAAGAGAGACAAACAATCGCAAAAGTGTAAAAAGAGTAAACGGAGTTGGAATATTCGAACTTCTACAACGGCTGCGACCGACTTACTAGTTACTTAATTCGGTCCGAGACTTTAGGACCTTAACTCAATTATAAGAAAAGTATTAAGCTTCCCTCTTTTTGTATTTTTTTGTGAGTTTTATGCTTTCTGAAACAGTCTGCATTTACAGTACTGAAGTGCAAATAAAAAAAATTGTAAGTGATGATAAAACCGTTTCGTAATTAATTTAGCTATAAAATGAGTTGAAATTCGTACAAAAGGTCAACGAATAAATAAATAGATTTATACTTACCTCATGCTTGATTTCTTACAGAAACATATTTCTGTCAACACGGTTCTGTGTTGATGCTGAAACCATGACAACAATCGATTTATGAAACCATGACAACAATCGATTTATGAAACCAGTAAGGCGCGTTAATATTGAAGCAGAAAAATTCAAACAGGAGTATTTTTTTATTTGTAAAACAGGCGAACAGGATAATTTGATTTCCAATTCAGTAAGTTTATTGTAATTTCTTGAATTTACAAATTCCAAAATTTTGATACAAATTTATGAAATACAACTTTTTTAATGATACAGTGGAACCTCTTTAATTTTTTGTAACTTTACTTCATAAGCCAGAAACTATTGATTTTCTAAAGTCATGAAAACTATGTCATCAGATTAAATTAAAGCAATGCTGAAAATAATTAAATGAGTTCCAAAACCCCAATTTTAAAAATTTTAGGAGGCTCTACCTCCTTAAGGTGGATTTTTAAAAGAATACTCTCTTTTAATATGACTGCCTACTTTTGAGAGATGCTGTATAACAAGATTAGATTTATAAAAATAAATTTAATAAATTAACACCAAATACCAAAGGATAGTGTTTGTTAAAATATAAAATTGACTGTACTGTAGTTAATTTTGAGAAATTTATTTCAATGGTTGCTTAAAAAATACTGAAAATTTGGAAAAATGGAAAGGATTTCTTATTTAATAAGATAGTGACAATCAAGGATTTGTTTGGATGTTTTCTTATTTCAGAAATTTCAACAAAAAAACCTTTAAATCACAAATAATGTGAAAGAACGTGCACTTTCAGATTTTAATAATTTTATTACACCAACAATCATATCATAATATATTCATAAGTTTAAATAACAAAAGTTATTTGTAATAATAAAATTTAAATAAAAAAATAATTCCTAAAAGTAACATGGAAGCATTTTGTATATTCGTAGCTGAACTAAAAAAAGGAAATAATCCCGCAAGCTTCTAGTATGCAAATATGGATTATATTTACAAGAAACAAAAAATAATAATAATAACGGAAATCATGTAACCCTTAAAACCGAACGGCCTAATAAAAATATATGTATGACCAAAAATATACACAGTTTTTTTTTTGCTCGAATCGTGCCGTTTTCGTTTCGATAGCTGGATGCTGGTTTTTGGGGGAACAATTTTTACCATCGACGCCCAAAGAATAGAATTACGCACAGGTCAATGTGGCAATTTTATTTTTTATTGATTAAATTTTATGCGGCGTTCACTATTATTTATCTCTGTGTAATGTACAAGGGGTGAACGTCGCACAGAATTTGGCAAAAAGTAAAACTGATGCATGTTATGATGGTAAATATCGTATTAGCATACAACTCAAAAAATGGAATTTATTTATTTTGGTGTGACGTCTTTTGCTTCAAATTATATGCGTTTGTCGTATTCATTTCAAAATTACGAGTATGTTCTACATACTAAGTTTAGAACCGAAAAAATGTTAGATTTAATTTGTGCAGGTATTCGCTGTGTAGTGTGCGTTGAATTCACCTGAAGTTTTCGTTGTATTGAAGTTGAAGAGTTAGGTAGTTGTGAGAAAAAAGTTGTTTCAAAAACTGCACTACAACAATAATCAGTAATTAATAATTAATTAATTTTTCGTCCAAGAGTGATTTTAAAGTAAATTAAAAACTATTTTGTTAATGTTAAAACACATATACATAAGCTGTAAACGTTATTATAATAAAAATGAACCGATCTTGTACCTGTTAGACATGCCAATTCATATACAGTGTCATTTATAAAATTCGTAAAATTTGGGAATATTTTCTATTTTTATTTTTAGAAAAAGATTTGAGTAGGTCATAAATCACGACTCAATTGCAATTAGCTAATCATTAAAATAATAACTCTCTTATTATTCGTTTATATCACACAAAAAAAAACTTACAGGTACAATTTGAATATTTTTAATTAGAAAATAGAGGATTTTGGCTTTAAAATCGAGTTCTTGTTACATTACACTTTTCATAAATAAAACACAATCTATTTCATAATTAAATTAGGTCATCGTTGAACGTTTGCACAATAATTTCGTTACAATCTCTTCATGGACAACTTAAATGACGCACAAGTCTCGACGTTTCACTATCGAAGAAAAACTGTCAATCGACAATGAAATGTCGAGATTTGTGTCATGTTAAGCTGTAACGAAATTTTTATTATAATTTGTTACGTTTATATTCCTGAATAATATATTCTGCCTTTAATAAACGCACGCTTTTGGTCTTCCAGATGAATTGAAAATTTCCAAGTTACAAATTTTCCGAACGACTATACAGGCTGTCCCAAGACGTCAAGTCACTACTTCGTATAAGTATTCTTTAGACCAAGTAAATTAAAAAATTCTAATCTGCTGTGCCCTAAAGTGAACCGTTTTCGAAATACAGAGTGTTACATTTTTATTTTCAAATACTTACAATTTCAGAAAAGCTAATATTTATTTTTTTATGGTTTAAATTCAATATAAAGATCACGTCGGAGATATGTTAAAAGGTCAGGTCAGAGATGGTATGTAGTACCGGCATGGTGGTGCCCCTTTGCATGTCAAACAATTTTTGAATTAGAGATTTGAAGGATATGTAATTGGTGGGGGTGAACAACACCCCTGGCCCCCAACATCTTCTGACCTAACTTATTTAGATTATTATTTGTTGGATTGTATGAAAAATACCAAATACCATCAGAAACTGCTTTGGAGACGTATTTTTGAGGCAGCGAATTAATTCGGAACTACAATGATATGTTACATTTAGGCATTTAGGTCTCTCTTAACTAGAATGTGTCTCGAGAGCAATCTTTATGGTGAATTTAAACTAAAATAAAAATAAATATTGGTTTTAGAGCATAACTCTATTAGAAGCTTTTACTTTATTTGGCCTAAAGATTATGTACTGGCCTCACGTCATGGGACACCTGCATATAGCTTTTTCTTGTAAGATCGCTATAATTATGATGTACCCTGAACTCCTTCCATAAAGAGAATAATTGATTTTCAGGCAATGTTTCTTGTGTATGCAGTGATTCTCAGATGAATTGCTGTGTAGGATTGTTTTTTTTTTAAATCGTAGGCCTTGTTTATTCACTTTCAAGTAACTTTAACCTTCAGTTTATTCCTATAGTATCAATTATTTGTGCAATTGTTACCATGGCAATATATCAGAGGATAAAGTTAATTGAAAGTGAATAAACCGGGCCTTAAACTTGATCAAAAAAAGTATTATTCTTTAGATTTTCTTTGTTTTAAAATCACTAATTTTCTAACCGAAACCCAAATATAACATAACCCGCAGATGGGACACTGATTAAACTGTATCGTGCTGTACAATAAAACCAAACAAGCATGATTTCATTCATGAAGAATAACAGATATAGGTACCACTCGTATTTCACGGATTAATGGAAATCTAGTAAACTTTTCGTTACTGTATTCCGATTATTGCAAGTTGTTAGTTACTATTTTTTTCATTAGGAACAAAAACTGTACATATCGAGGTCTGTGTATTTTTTTGGAGTGAACCACAAAAACGGATCTTCCTTCTCATTTAATTCCTTAACAATTTACATGATATATGCATATAACTTTGAAGCATCAGTGTTTTAGTAGAAAAAAAATATTAATATACCAGGTCACCAGCTACGATAGAAAATCGGCCGACCAACAATAATTAGAAACAAAACAGAAGCATGATCTAAAAGCTAACGTTTTACGTTTGTTCTTATAGTCTACTACGATACAATATAAGTACATCTGTGGGTCATCTGAGTATTGAGGTATAACAGTAATTTTTTTCTCGCTTGTAGTGTATATAAACGGTAATGTTGTACTGTATCAAGGCATCTTGTTGCGCAGAGGGAACGGAACGAAATGCAATGACAATGCGGGAGCAATGCAGATTATACTCTAGCCTTTTCGTATATAAAACCAACTGGTTTGCACGACGTTCGCCCAAAGGTCATATAATTTTAGACAGGCCTCCAAAGTGTAAAAAGAGAATGAGATATGTACGTGATATGTGAAAATGAATTTGAAAGATTTAAACTTAATTCAGGGTTAGTTTAGTATTAAAACAGATATGTTCAGAGGTGGTGCATTTGAAATGACCGACCTGTATATAAATATATGCCCGTTCAAAGATATGTATGTACCTAATTTGTGCCTATGCAAAATTTGATGTGAATGTCAATCAGCGAGCCAGCTGATTTTATACATATTTGTCTATATTACACAGTTATACAATACGGAAACTATCCTAGTCACGCCAATAAGTATTTTTCGGTAACAAAATCTACTGTCAGTATGTTTACAGACCAAATATCAATTTTTTTTTAGAAAGATAAAACTTTTTTTAAAATGTATATAATTTTCAATAATCTTATAAAATATCTAAATCGCTACCATAGGTACAAATTTTAATACTGTTTAATCCTCTTCATTTTTTTTTAATAATATACTATGATTTAATTTTTCTTGATTTTTTATATATCGATAAAATGCTTTGTTCTTTATTTTTTTTTTGTTGGCATGAATAGATATGCAAGATAATTAAATCCATTGATAATTCTTACTTCACTATCTCTAATATTCTACAGTTACTGTTTAAACCAATCAAAATATAACACAATCTTTTCGACATTTTAATGTCGTCTATCTTTTTTTTTCTCACACATCGATAATTTTTTTATGGCACGAATATAAAAAAATATTTTTTTTTGAATCTATTTTCCCTTTCAATTTAACTAAATAATAATTTTTAGATACCTAATTTTCTTTAGAGAATATTCTTTGGTTCGACCGTATCACAAAAAATAACTATAAAAAAAACTCGTAAGAATCAAATAAATAATTTTTTACAATTAAACCTAATCAGACGTATAAATTTTTTTTCTCACAGCACTCAAAATACAGTCAAATGTAATGTAGCCAAATCACAAATCCGTGCCCAGATCCTAAAATTATTTTACTGTCAAAAAACGAATGAGTACCATAAACAGTTTTTACACATAATTACTAAAAAGGATGATTTAGTTAGAAGAATAATTTTAAAAATTGCTTTCCCACTGTAAGGGACTCAAAATTCTTGATTTTTCCTGAGAGCAGTGTCCCCCAACAGTGGTCAACTACAGTCGATAATATTTAAATTATTTATTATTTAATTCAATGTAATTCCAAAATGCATACTTAACACTATGCTACGCGAAATGTAAAAAGAAAATTGTCATTGTATCTGAGCCAGTTGTTGTTGTTTTAACTTTTTTAATGATCTGCAGTTAAAATAACAAAGGCCAGAGATAGTTTATTTTCCTGAGAAATTAGTTTTAGGCCTGAACTTTGTACTTTTTAGAACTATTCTAGCCCTTACGTAATACAGAAACAACTAAGAACGTTGTTGACGCTGATGTTACGCATTAAGTCGTTTAGACCTGGGAATTTTTGTACTTACATAAGTTCCTGAGTTTATAAATAATAACCGTAAATATAATAAATTAAATTATGCCAACCCGACAAAGTTATTCGTACGTTATTTCCTGAGTTAACCTGTTTGTTCGCTTGATGTTCGTTCGTTACTAAACTCAAAAGTTATTGTCCTGTGATTCCCTGAGTTATAAACGTTCTTAGCTGCTTACTATTAAATATTTACCTCAATTTTATTACTTTTAAGAAAATATATTTGACGATTTATATAAATACGTTCTTAACTTTGAGCAATTTAATAAAACTTGTTACTTTTTCTTTAAGAGAAGATAGATGTAGATGTAAACAATAAATTAGCGGAGGTGAAACGATGGAAGACGAAAACTAGGCTTTATATCTCTACAGTGATTTGAAAATTAAATGATGAATATTTTCCCCCCTCATTCGAATTAGTAAATATGTGTAAAAACCGAAGAGGCACTTTTTTTCTGTGTCAATACCTGTAGGTCAAAAACAAACATTAGTGTCCCTCAACATTTAAACTTAAGTAAAAAAAGAAAAGAAATAATAATAAACAAATACAATAATCGAGATTGGCACATATATACAATTGAACCCTGGAAAGATATGTACTTTGTGAAATTCACAGCTATCCTCTCATTAGCTACACTAGCAAAAAGTTTAAATAACATTAACATAAATACATCGTACAAGTCAACACTAATTTTTCCAATACTCCATACAAGTCCACTTTTGTTTGAATTCTTTCTGAGTACATGCATCCGAATCGGAGAGCTTCTTCCGAAAAGTGACTGCACGAGATACCCCTTGCTGACCGTGACGCATCCGACGAAGACACTTATTAATTACTTCATGCAAAGAATCTAAGACTTTCCTTTTTCGAATTTTTTTTTGCAGTGAGCTTCGAATTTTGCAAATTTTATTGAAACGAAACTCCAAAAGAAGTTGGAATGAAAAATGAATTTTTAAAAATTCTTTTTGGACAACGCATAAATAATGTATGTTACAAGGAGCCGAAGATAGTTTTCGTTTTGTGTTGGGCCCAGAAGTTTACAGTCGAGGATCTAACGTAGAGAAACTGGGCGAAACACAAAAGGTCGTTCTGCTCCGAGCTCCGAGTCTTCCTTAAAAGACATATCTATCTAGTGTAATGTTTTAATATGTTTGAAGAAAAATATGTAGTTTTCTGCCTGTTATAAGGTGCATCCAATTACACCCAAATATGATTCGTAATAATAATAATTTGTGCATTTCCTTTCAGATTTTGAGGAGACCTCTCCATCCACAAAAAGAAATATATAAAAATTGAATCTAACTTACAGAAAACTATAATTTATCAAATAGTTTCAATAACATGAAGTTGTTCGTTGTTGGCATCCCAAAAATTTAATTGAAATTATTTTCGAGGACCAGCTCGAATCAGCAAAACTTAATCAGCTGTTTAAAGAAACCCCCACAGATGATGGATTTAGTTAAACTACAAATTTTATTACGTCTTATTAACTTTTAAGTATAACAAAAAAGATCCAGCAAGGATTTCTCAAATACTTCATGTTTTAGAAAAGCTTTACGTATGTACCTCTCAAAAATTTTATTTTACAACTTCACTAGACACCGTTAAATCGTGACTCCTGAATCAAATCAGCTTCGTATTTTTATCAAAAAGCAACATTTCGGAAGTAGAATTAGTTGCATATTTTTTAATATAATGGCGATTTAAATTGGGTAGCCTGTATGTATAACGTATCTAAACACAAGATATCAAGTATTTACTGAAAACTGCAAATTTCTTTGGATCTCATTTTGCCTCCTGAATGCTTTATTTTTACAACACGCGCCAATAAACTAGATCCATTTTGATTTGGGGCATTTTCCCTTTATTGTAACATAATTTAAAATTATGTGCAACTTGCAACCAAAAAATTAGATGATACTTGATTTTTAAAGTCCTTTTTAGACTACCCTATTTGTTGTACATACGAGATTTGGTTCAATTTCTACAATAAAAACTTAGAACAAGAAATTGTTGAATTCCAATTATGGTTTGGAGATACAACAGGTTCTATTTTTTCAGATGGTGTTTTGATACATTTCACTGCACAAATTAAATTCTTTCTTTACAAGAAATAGGATGATCTAAAACGGCCCTCGGTATAGTTTTCATATTTGGAATTGTAAGTAGGTGCACCACAAAGTGATGATAATAAATAAATTTTTTGAACAGTAACACAAGGCCATAAAATTTTGGTATTTTTCTTTTGAGTTTGCAAAATTCGACTTCGTACTATTTTACGATATATATAACGTTATTATGTTAGATATATTTTACATAAAAATACCAGACTCTGATTGGTGCAAACACATCTAACATTTATAGAATTACGACTTTACACTGTGTACAACAAACATTCAGAAAGGATGCCAGCGTTAGCTCAACGTTATCTAGACGGATTATCACCACGTGTGCTATTACTTTTTTTTTGTACGTCGGTTTGGTGCTGGAGAGGGAGCTAGCGCTGACAAGTGTGCGTCAATTAATGAGCATGCTATATCTCCGGTACTTTCTGCTAGACAGGGATACCTCGTGATTCCCCGAATCGCTTCAGAACGGGGAATTTGTTGGAGAGGGCAGGGATAAGGGAATAACTGAATCACAGTAACACTGGGAATGTCGCTGATCACATGCTGACGATCGGACATCACTATGTAGAGCGCCACACCAGGTGGATATGTCGCAAGTAAGTGGTAAAATAAATTGGCGGTCGCGCGCGACTCTAAATTACGGGGGGTTGTTTGTACTCGTGGTGTTGGAGTCACTGTAGACGGGGCGGTGGCGGTGGCCCCAGCACGCTCTTGATGGCCGTGGTCTTGAGCAGGCGTTTGAGCATGCCGCTGGAACCTCGGTGCTGCAGACTCTTGTGCGTGGTAAGTGAGTTCTTGGTGCGATACCTTCGGTGGCAGAACTCACACACGTAGAGTGTGTCGGACTGCTCATGCTTATCCTGGAAGTGACGCTTGAGTGAGTAGTAGCAGCTGAAGGTTCGGCGGCAGTAGGGACATTCCTGGGGCTCGTTGATGCCCCCCGAGGTCGGCGGCGGCATCCGCACGGCGCCTGCAACAGCACGCGGTCAGACCGGGCCGGGTAGCAGCCATGCCAGCAACCCACACAGAAGCAACTCAAGATAACAAGCGAAAACGAGCGGGAAGGTACCTGGGGATCGGGGAGGCTAAAAGAACTTAATGTCGATGTCTCCGGGGCGGGACTTGTGGTAGGTGTAGATGTGCGTCATGAGCGAGTTCCGGGAGCAGTACACGCGCTCGCAGATGACGCAGCGGTACTCCTCCTGCCGCTCGGCGTGCTTGTCCGCGATGTGCCGCTTCAGGGACGCCTTAGAGCACAACACCTTACCGCACAGCTGGCACGTGAACACCTTCTTGGGCGACGCCCCTGCAACAGCAAAACCAAGCTCTGTCCGCGTGTCTGGTCGCGCGTGTTGCCACCACGCGACCGCCCCAGTCAGTTCCTGGTGGCAACCCCCCGTGCGACCGACGGGAAGGAGGGGGATAAACAAGCAAATAAAACCCAAGCTGCTGCCGATGTAAAAATATATTTCAACATAAATACAACAGTACATAAAATATGATATATATTGCATCAAACAACACGAACATGCGCAATGCAACTAATAACTACACAGGACGAATTTAATTAGGGGTTGCCAATCGACTTTCGCTTTTCGAATCGTTCCGAACGAAACTCAGTCTCAGTCTTAAACAATACTTTAGATTCTCTTTGGTTGCGGCCAAATTGTGGGACCAAATTGCCAAAATCAGCACCCTCCCCGCTACAACATAAACCCAAACGAAGTTAACCAAACCCAAACGAGAATTTGAAACCAAATTCTAATACCAATCACACTGAAGGCCAAACCAGTTAAAGTGATAATAGCACATAATCCAAAACAAAAAATACTCATTTGATGAGCACCAAATCTAAAAGAAAAAAAACTCAAAAGTTAATGAAGCTTTCAAAATTTGAACTAGTGGAAACTTCGCTTTTAATTTCCCTTTTTTTTAACATTACGATTTAGTTAAATATGCGACATTTCAAAAATTGAATTAGGTTATCACTATGCACTATCGCTAAGAAAATTAACTTCCAGATAATTATGCTAATGTGGAAATAGTTAAAAAAATACAGATACCTTCTTTGTCTTAATAAGAATTATGTCTGCCGTTTTTTTAACCGTTGAACAATGAGATATTTGAAATTAGTTTCAAGATTGAGGAGATAATTTGCACGGTTAGTGTTGATATTAAAAAAAAAAACATCTAAATTAATTTATAAATATAATTAATTCAATTCATAATCTAAAATGACGAAATTTCTCGTATAAATACATCAGAAATGATTTCAATCCACGTAAGCAAATTGAATTAGATTTTGTTTTCCTAGAAATGGCAACAGTGAGATAAGTGAGGTCACTGTTTGAAATTGGCGTGCATTTGTCATTGCCATTCGCGGCTGTAGGTGTTCTGTTGTGTTTAATTTCCAGATTGTGATATATTATATGCCTTTGCAAACCGCCAATTACTCCTCCAATGATTTAACACAACAGAGTGCAATGTGTTGCCTATACGGAGGGGCTACGTGGGTTGAAATCATTTCTGATGTCTCTGTATAAAAATTTACTTTTATTTTTTTGTTAAACTGGATTGTATCCATTTTATAAAGACAAATTTAATACTGATATACATATTGCAATTAATAAGATCGATTTTTAAGAAATATTTGAATAAAAATTGGGTATTTAAATAGATGTGAATCGCAGTTGTTTATAGAATTATATATTCAGAAGAATGAATTTTGTAAAAACCCATTTTTTAATCAAAACCTTGAAAATCCTATTTTCTAGTGTACTGGATTAATTATATGTCGTTAAAAATGCAGATTTTAATTAAGTAGTATAATTAAATAATAATGAATAAAATTATTACTGTTGTAATAAATAACAATTCAAATTTCTATTGGGCAAGTATAAGCAAAAAAAAACTTCTAGTAAAACAACAGCATATAAGACATTAAAAGAAATTAAATGTATTAAAAAATTTACACCAAATGTTAACTTCTTTACGTCCGAAAAAATGTTCCAATTATTACAATATAAAATAAAATGAACGATTTTATTTCAAACTCTTTGTGCAATGACAACGTGATTAAACACACAAAAAGAAATTAAATATTTAAAAAAATTAACATAAAACTTTTTCAAAGTTATAAATATTTTTTAAAATTTAT
Organism: Serrognathus titanus; assembly: GCA_039766575.1. Taxonomy (NCBI): domain Eukaryota; kingdom Metazoa; phylum Arthropoda; class Insecta; order Coleoptera; family Lucanidae; genus Serrognathus; species Serrognathus titanus. The sequence goes on from CM077914.1 coordinate 13,066,355, forward strand.
TTTAATTAATCACAGCTTATGATAAGTTAAGAAGTCTGTAGTTATTGAATTTTGTAATAGAAAATACTGATCAATTAAGGGTTTCTGAAAGTTTTTCATAGTTATCTCAAGATATAAAGCACACACTCGATCCAGTCATTCATAATGAAAAACTGAAATATCATGTAATAATTAGATTTTTAAAAAAATTTCATATTTTTATTTCAGTAATAAGAAGCAATGAACTGCGAATGTCAGCAAGTTTTTCCGATAGAAGCTTTTTAATACTGAAATACAAACGTAACCTGAACAAATAATATTGCATCAAATAAATTAACGTGAAACAGAAACGAAAAATAAGATTTAAACTTCAAAGAAAATCTACCGAGGGGGCTGACTTGTCATGTGCTTGTAACACAAGTTTTGCTTTTTTTTGGTCCCACGAATTCGGAAGCAACTATTTCTTTTCAATAATAATAATTTAATAGAAACATAAATTCTATAAACTACGAGTCCGATTCAGTCTTAAAAAACAAAATAACGAAAAAGTCCTGTCCTCTCAAATAAGTTATAAAATATATAATATATATAAAGTAAAAATAAAGTCAAATAATAATACAATTTATGTTATATAATGAAAAAATGGAAGTGTCCCTTTCACCAAGTAACATTATTTACCATAAAAAATAAGGCTTCGATTTTCTTATGCGGGTGTCCTCGAAATTACCAAATATTTTCACCGGAAAACAAGAGTAAATTTATTAAAAATTAAAAAAATTGTTTTAAAGCGAAATTATCACAGAGCCAAATTAATGCTTTTTTTAAAATAAGTTAAATTCATTCAGGTGAGCACCAAAGGACTTAAGTTCACTTCATCGTACATCTGATGCTCTTAAGCATGAAAATATTTGATAATAAAGTAGAAAACTTACAGCTGACAACAAAAAAAGTCCAATCACCATCATAACTTAATTAACGTTTTTTTTACAAGTAAGTGCAGTTACTAATATTAAAAAAAATATATTATAAACAAGTATTAAAATATTATGTTGCACAATTTTACACCTATTCAACTTAATCCTTAAATCGTAATCAATTTTCTATCATTGCAATTGACGACAATTGGTCACAACTTAAAAGGAAATTTTTAAAAATTTTAACAATAAAAATATATTTCTTAAAATAACAAAACCACAGGAAACTTTATTTTTTGAGTCGATAACAAGAACTGTTTTTTATCACAAAATTAATAAAATTAAAAAAATAATATTGCTTAATGTAAATTCGAAATTATCATTTATAAATATTAGGCCATAAACAGAAAGTACTAAATTAAGAGCTTCTTTTATAATAAAAAATGAAAAATTAAAATTTGCTTTCGATTTTTTAAAAATCTTTTTGAAATTATTAAATTATCTAGTGCAATTTTACAGCCATCTTTTCAGTATTTTTGACTCCTTATCTTCATTTAAAAGTAATCTGAAAATGTATGAAAAATTTTAAATTTTAGAAAATAAAATTTCCCCGATATAAAAACTATATCTAAATATTGTCCATACTGTACAAATGTATTCTAAAAAACAAAGTACTGTAATTACCGCTATACAAAAATAAAAAGTACATATTTCTCAGAGCCCAGTTTCGTTTTGTTTAACCGCGGTCGATTCAATTTTTCAGTTGTTAAAAAAGTGAAATTTTAGAAGATGCAGTAAAAAAATTAAATCAATGCTAAAGAATAATTTAAAACTGGGATCTAAAACACTAATAAAATATATATTTTTTAATATAAATGTAAATATATAATTAAATCTACAGAAATATATTAAATAATTTATAATTAAATATAAATATATTTTATAAAAAGTTGTAAATCTCAGTAATATTAGACAGCTTGACGTAACTCAAGGTGTACCTTAAATACGTCAAAGAATGAAACGAAGAAGTGAACTAGGCGGGGGCTGATTACATCTTATGTTTTGTTATCTACATTTTTTTGAAGCTTTTCAAAGAATCAGTCTGATTTTTTTTTTGTGTTCAAGTGCATCAGTCTTTGCAGCGTACCGACACTATTTCTGTCTTCTGTGATAGATACTCCTGTGGTTGTTAAGAGAGTTTAGCGTCCTAAACACTTTGTGGCAGAGCGTACACACCGCGTTGTTCAAGGGTTGGAGGTGTTGTTGCTCCTTATGTCTTTTCAGAGTTAGTTTGGTGCTGAGGAGTTTTCCGCAGACGTCGCATCGGTGACTCGCCGATAGAGGGAGCGGCAGACTCATTCTTCTCACTGCCCACCGGGAACATAACACGTATTAGCCCCCGCACTCACTTAAGTCAAGCATGTCTTATACTACAATCTTACTTTATCATTATATAGAGCGCTATGTATATGTATCAAAAACCCTTCGTTCCCTAGTATCTTATAGTTATGTTAAGCATGTACATGTTAAGCGATTTCGAAATGTAAGAATCAACTTTCCTTAAGTGGACTTGGTTTTGTTAATCTTTAAAATATTCGCAATAAAATTTCTCGAAAAGTAAAGATATTTATTGTAGTTAGTAGGACCCGTCGAGTGATAAGTACCTCATACTGAGTAATACAATACAATATGAATCACATACATTAAAAAAAAGATCAAAGAAAATCTGATTAATTGAATTATTATATATTTTTCGGTTAATTTTGGAGTAAAAATGGCTGCGGGTTGCGGTAATTTTTAAACTTCAAGGCTTCATTAAAACGAATAAATCCATTAATATAAATTGAAGTTAAAAATTTCCGTTACGAACAAGAGGTGGCACTTCTGGAGAGCTGAATTTCTAGATGAATTTATTGAATTCTCGTGGATTTGATGGCTGGATGAAAGTCTCAAAGAAAATTTAATTAAAGGCAAAAATATTAAACGTTAAAAAGCGCAAATTAAATTTTTTTTTGCATTCTTAGTGAATTAGATTTGAAGTTTGATTTTTAAAAATCGCGTACAGTTTATTCTTACGTTTGCCATATTAAATTTTCAGTTAAGAAAATTATTACGTTTACTTTAATAAGTCAGGAGAATAGCTAAGAGGTTCTGGCTCAATTCCCATAACATTAAGGCTGCGTTGTATAAAAGGTTTAAACCAGGATTAAATTTAAGTCTAAGTTAGAATGTGACATATAAAAAGCTGTACGTCATAATGTTTGTCACATTCTAACTTATGATTAATTTCAATCCTGGTTTAATGGTGGATTTCACAAACGTTACTTAAATTTAATCATGGGTTAAAAGTAAACGTTGCTATGGTTACACGTACTAAAGGTAAAAGAATGATTATTCTTAAGCAATGATTAAGTTTAATTGGCTTTTGTGAAACCCAGTATAAATCTTTTATACAACGCAGCCTAAATATCTATGTTCTGAATGTGTAGATATGGTTGCCTAACTATCTGGAATCGAGAGGAGAGCGAGCAGGATTCAGAAATTGTTATCCCTTTAATAGAAACCGTTATCCTTTAATAGAAACTGTTATCCTTTAATAGAAACTGTTATCCTTTAATAGAAACTGCTTTTTGTTTAATAGAAACTGATAAAGTTTTCTGGATGCCGCTCTCTCTGCTCTCCATGTCAATGAGTTAAGCAATCATAATATACATTTAGAAAACTGTGATAATATATAAAAAAGAAGCAAAATGTATTAAACAACCGTGGAGCAAAAGTCAATAATAATCTGATAAAAATTATTCTTCATTTGCATAGAAATCGTTTGAGGGGTGCTGGATGGATGTAACTCATAACGACATCGTTAAATAATGTCAAAGTGATCAATCATCACCTAGAAATGCGTTGAATATAACTAATAATTGGTTAAAAAATGTTACTTAATGATTTTCGTTATCTAACGATGTCGTTATGGGGAGTAAATCGCACCCAAAAATTTCCAGTACTCCTCAAATGATTTCTATGAAAAAGAAGAATAATTTTTATCCGGATTATTATTGATTTTTGCCCTATGGTTGTTTAATAAATTTTCCGTCTTTTTTATGTATTATTGGTGGTTCCAATAAATGACGGTACTGCCGCAACACACTATATATTACCCTATATGTTAAATGAAATGGGAAATTGAACCAGAACTCCCATAGCTATTCTACTTATGAGAATTTTTTTTCTAATTTTTACAAAAATTATTATGTAGGTGCAATCAGATAAAAAAAATTGATAAAATTATTTAAAAAAATCCAATACGGCTTCTGTAGAAAGAAAATGGTCGAAAATTAAAATATCAGATGGGTCGATGTTTTTTTTTTACAGTCACCCTGTATAACATGTGAATAACGATTTTTAGGCAACGCTTTTGTACAGCATGTTCACATTGTTACAGTAACACTTTCTTAAATTTGGAAATGCCCAAGAACTTTTTCTTTTTCTCTCCCAGAATTTGAAAGCAAGATCTAAATTTGGTACACATTGTACGTACATATAGGTTTAATATTTGTTTGAAAGCCGTAAATTATAAAAAGAAAAACAAAAATATTCATTGATAACAATAAAATGAAAAAAAAAATGGAATTAGTCAATTTACATGATGCCTAATATAATAAAGAATAAATTTATATCATACATTCATTTTGTGTTAATTAATATGGACGATTTTCTGTGTTGTGTTTATTGGACAATACTGGCCTAGTAATGCAAAAAAAGTGTACTGGTTTATTTGGGTTTAAATAAGAAAATAATTTAAGTGCGAAATGCTCGTCTTCATGTAAATGAATTTAATTTAATATTTAAAATGAAAGACGATCCTCTTTCTTCGAAATGAATTATGTTAATTTAAGGCAAAAAATTATTTTAAATGGATGATGTTTTTAGCTTTTATATATTTGTGAGTTTTAATTCTTCCTGTTATTTACCCAAATTCTTCTTCTTATTTTAGAATCACCTGCTGCGGTTATTTAATCTTGTCAAATTACTATTATTAAAAATATTATTAAATTTAAGTGTTTATTATATTTCACAAATTTAATTGAGCAAAAATAATTCCTAAAAAAATTTGATTCGACAGCGGAATTTAACTTTTCCGATTTATTAAATAATTTCACGTAATTATAATGTCATTCTATATCACCTATTTATTATAAGAATAATTAATTTAAAGAATCTTAAAATATGAATATACTTTTACTACTTTGATAAATAAATAAAATCTGCAAACAAAAAATAAATAAATAAAATGATTATTTCATGTTAAATTTTGATATAAAGTTTAAAGCAAAAATATACTATAGATTCAGGAGAAAAATGTGAAATAGTTATTCTCAAATAAAATATTCCAGTAACTGTAAATGTAGCACAAAAAAATATGAGGCTTTAAAAGTTAAATTCAGTTTAATAAAAATAATTGTAAAAGTGAAACGGAATTTAAAAATTAACAAAACCGTCCACAAGCAAAAAATAAGCAATGTACATAAGAGAATCATCGTAATAATAAATATAATGCAACACAATCTACATTATTTTGTACGTTTTGACATCGAAATGATACTAACATATAAAATGCTCCACTAAAAAAAAAATATTTAAGTTAGGAACACGCATCATGTGCGTAGGCTTAAAAAAATCATGGCAGGTAATCTATAATCGAGATGTAAGTTAATCAATTAATTAAACTTGGAAGTAATAAATAATTTTTTTCATACATCGTTTTCGCTCCTCGATCGGTAGACTCTACATTGTGGAAAGGAAAGCGATGATGTATGATGGCGTATCTAGTTTTGGCAACATTAGATAAGATATAAACACAGTATTTAAATTAGAACAATACCCACAAACAAAGGGGGGAATAAAATCAACTTTCAGTCCTGTTTTTACTGTACCAAGACGTTCGTACGCTTACTCAAAGTGAAAATAAATTTCTTAAAGAAATAAAGGCACGTTCTTGTGTTTTGAAAATTTCATATCCCTCAAGATGTAGATGTCTTAAATGTAGAGAATTGCAGACATAATTTGAAATATCAATCTGGGAATAGCAATAAACTAAAATCATTCACGAAGAATCAAGTCGAAGTGAAATAAACAAATTTTATCACTCGCTCCTATATTTTTTGAGATTATTTAACATCTCATTCATATTCGATTTTGAATCAATTAACGTAAACATATTAAATCAAACCAAATTAAGTCTTGGAAGTCATTTTGTAGTACGGCAAAAGAAGAAAAATTCAATAAATTGCACTTGATTCCTTAGACTAAAATAAGTAAAAAATAAATTAAAAAAAAGAAGAAAATACACGACGTGCATACCAATTTTTAAATATCATAGATTATGACAACGCAAAATTAATTTCCAGAAATACATTAAGACATAATACTGTTTTTTTTTGCATTTTAAAAAATACTCGGTGAAACCACCCAAAATGCCAGTTACTTCAATGAGGGTTTTCAGAGTGTAAGAGAAGTAGAAATTGAATCAAATATGACATTTTTTTAAATTGTAATTTTGAGTTTTATTTCCACGTTACTTAATGAAACGAAACAGAAAAGAAATAGACTACAAAGAACATAATTAAACTGCGGAATCCTGTAACGATTTTTAGGGCGTCGCGGAGGGAACAAAAAAACACACCCCTATCACAAGTTCTAAAGTCAAGTCAAGGATAAAGTACAAAAGTTTCTCAAGTCAATATTTCACTATATAAATGTAAGTCGGGAGAGGGATAGTAGTAAATCCCACTTCTGACACTAGATAAGTTATGTCCGTGTCCTGATAAAGCATTTACGGGAGTTTCTTGTTTCTTCACAAGTAAAAAGAGTGCGGTAACATGACGTCCTCCGTTTTAATATTCTTCACGTTTCGGTGGTAAATACTCTTGTGATTCCTTAACGAATTAAGACTGCTGTAGACCCTCTTACAAATGTTGCAAACGGGCTCACGTGAGGGTCGCATATGAACGTTCTGTATGTGTCTCTTCAGTCTTGTCAGGGACGACAGGCTTTTGTTGCAGGGCTGACATCGGAACTCGTCCACACCACCTGGCGGCAGAAAGGCCCATTAGCCTCTTTAGCCGCACTGTAAAGCTACGTAGCTATATACACGCAGATATTTTACAGTAATTCTTTTATGTTACATTATATTTTTTGTAGTATATCTAACAACTAATTTTTATATAAAAATTTTAGCTTGTGCAAGATTTAAATAAGTGCTGGCTGTCAAAATTAATGAAATCAAAACAAAATTGAGACACCTCCTTTAGTAAATCAAATAATTCGTTTACTTAAAAAAAATATTAAAATTTTTCATTCCAATTTAGTAGTTGCATTTTAAGAGAAATAATAAAATTAAGGTTTTGTCTCGCAGATAATAATACATTTTCTAGGTATATTAAATATTAGCCAAAGGGTGTTACAAATTTGTGCTTTGATGAAACAGGGCTTAATTTCTTTTTGTATAATGATTAATTAAAAAATTAAGCCTCGTTTCGAAGAATAATGTAATCACTTAACAACAACTTTACATATCGATTAATGTGTAAAAATATTATTTAAAGATTTATTTTAATAATAATAGAGAAATGATTATTTTAATAATAACGAATATATTCTGTAGAATTAAAATATCAAGAAGGTAATTTCAAAAATCCAACGAAAATATTAATTGTGATATCAAATCTCCACAGATACCTGAACGGTCTTTTAAAGAGACATTCAAATTAGATTTTCACGGAACATTTAATTAAATTTAATGAATTTAGGAAGGATTAAAAAAATAAAATAAATAATTTCATTATTCACGCGATACATACGTTTTTACAAAATATGTGTAAAATAAATTAAAAATTAAAATTTTGATGAAGAGGTTTTTATATTTACTTTGTCATATGCAGTGCTGAGAATCATAGATGAGTAAGTCATGTAAGGCATGTTCCGAGTTCATCTTTATACAGCCTGTTTCAACGAAGATGCACCGAACTCGGTATGACGGCAGATATCGTGAAAAGAAATAAAAGTTTTCTATAATTTTTTTTTAATCGAATAAATTTAGAGAACATGAAGAGGAGCATCGTATATTTTTAAAACCTACAATAGATGAGGACGAACAGAATTCTTAACCTGCCTTAACCCTCGTTCAAAGAATCGGTTTATTGCTTTATTGCCCCATAAAATGTCGCGCCTTAGAAAACTTAAACTGTGAGTTAAGCAAAGCTTTTTTTGGCGTTAATTGTTTGATTATTTCAAGATAAAAATATAAAGTGTTCAATTGAAAAGTTCATGAAGTAGTCTTTAATTTTTTGTAACATTGTGAAGTGGGCCGTGAATTAGATAACTTTCGATTCAAAAAGTCTACAGCAAAAAAAAAGGAGTTCTGTTTAACCTTGAAAACAGCAAATAGTAATAACCTCATTGAAGGAGAACTTAATTAAAGAAATGAAGTTGCATAACATACCAAATACGTTAATAAACAATCGGTTTAGGAAGTCATCCCTTTTTAGCCCTTCCTTCTTCTTTCAAAAAACAAAAAAAATCTTGATGAACTTTCCAATCGAACATTCAGCAAAAAAAGAACGATAAATGAGAGTAATTTCAAATTTGAAAATTTTGAGTTACACTGCTATGATTCTCAACATCCCAATTATATAAAATAAATGACATAATCCTGGAATATCATAATTTATATTTAGTTGACAATGATCAATTACTAAATATATTGCGCTAAGGCAAACGAAAAAAGTTGCCAATGTACTCGCATATAATTAAACATATTTATTTTAAAAATCCTCAAAAAAAATTGAATAAAACAGTAATTTGATTTGTTTAGTAAAATTGAATGAAGTAACTATAACATCACTCTATGACACCATTCCTCGGATTTTTCCCAAAATGATTGACCATTCAAATCATAATTAATGAAAGCTTTTTCTCACATACTATTTTATTGAATATTAATATTGTGCAGGGTCGCTACTAAAAACTATGGATACAGCTAAATACACTGCTCAAAAAAACAGGAGAACACTTGTCATTCTGTTGCTTCCTAAATACAACCCAGTTATTTGTCGGACTAATGTATGAAAGACTTCTACTTTAGGTACCTATGTCTAATTATACAATCGTCGGATAAACTGAGTATAACGCTACTCTTCGAATAACGTGACATAGTTATGACGTAGATATGGAGAAAGGTTAAAGGATATTCGACGAATAATTATTCTGGCCGTATTCTACGTTTGTAAAACTAGATTTGAATCGTATAAGGTCCGGTAATTCAGTTACAGTTTAACTTTAATCTTCAGTTTATACCCATAGAAACAATTGAAGAGGTAAGTGGATAAAGATGGTATATCACATTTTTGCAAAATTCGAGTTATTTACGCATTAAATCGATTTATTTAATAATTTACCGTAATCTTCGCTTAATAAAGGATAAAGGGTGCTACGATCACATACCTTCTTTATCCTTTCTTTTCTCTATTCAAAAATAAAACCATTAATTTTTAAAATCTTTATTCATTATTTCAAAATAGTTATTATTTTTATTACTAGATAAAAGTGTTATGTCCTTTTAATTTGCCAAAGAATGTTGAAGATAAGATAATATCAGATTGTCACTATCTGACTATCTGTAGTTAAGATGCATGGTATAGATTTATATTGTGGCAAACTTTCATTAAGAAAAGTTATGAGAGAAAAAGCAAAATGTTTGAATGTTAATTACTTAATAGTAGGTTTTAGTGACGTACCACCTTTATACAATGGTTTTCATAATCGTTACTATGGGAATAATCTGAAGATTAAAGTTAAATAGTAAGTGAAATACCAGGCCTAAGTAATTAATCAATCCTTTCACACATTAAAAAATTTCAAGCATATACAAAAAACAAAGCCCAGTAAGTAAATGCCTTAATAATCCAAGACACCTAAAGCAATTCTTAAATTGCTAAAAAAAAACATTCAAAATTCGAGTTTGGCATATATTGAGTTAAAATGAGAACTCATTAAAATGGATGATTTTATTCGTGCTGTAATATTAATTAGAAATGGGAAAAGAGTGTCAGTGGTTTTGTTATCCATCGTTTGTGGAATCGTTTTACAGAGGAGGGTCAATACAGAAGAAGGCTAAGGCAATATTAGAAGAGGAAAACTAACCCAAATCAAGACCGATATTTAGTTCGATATTTTCTTCCACAAATCCCCCAAGCTCATGAGCTTGTCGGGGAGGGGTTTTTGGCGGCTGCGACTGATTTGATATTATTATCAGCATTCGTCTTACAAACAGGGGAAACGCAGAAAACCCAGTCCAAAGGAGCCAGTAGGAATTCGAGCACGGCCCGAGCCATGAGAATTTTATCTCTCACATAGAAACCACATGCACTAGGAGAGGACTCATCTTATGCCTAAATAGCTACTCGCCAAATTTCAAAGCGTCAAACTCGTTGCCAGAGAGCTCAGCTAACTAGGCTACCAACTACCATAATCATAACTTGCATAATCATACCTCTACTGCAAAAGACAAAAATTTGCAATTAGGAACCGATGGGATGGATATTCTGTATCAGACAGTAAGGAAGAGATTGAGAGTAACATCGAGTTTAAGGCTTCTCCAACACTTCATTTCACCCGACGATATAAATAGCTCATTTGCCTTTTGCTTGTGAACATGTCGCTTGGCAGCTTCGAAACTGGAGACCAGTACTATTCACGGATGAATCCAAATTTTGTCTTACCCAAAGTGAAAGTCTGGTTGATGTTTATAGATATTCGAGTGAACGTTACTCTGTTGCAGCAACCTCTATAGGAAGTCGATAGATTTGTTGCTGGTTTTATGGTGAGGGGTATTAGCTTTGAAGAAAAAATCAGAACTTATAGTTGTCGAACAAAAACTCATGGCTGCTAAGTACATCAACATAGTTTTATTCAATTGATTATAGGCCCTAGTTTTCTGTTGATGCAAGACAATGCAAGGCCATATGCTGCACGGATCAATAGAATTTCTATAAGAGGTTCAAATTCACATTGTGGATTGGCCAGCGTTAAGTTTGGACCTCAACTCAATCGAGCACCTATGGGATACGATATGTTCATGAACGAGAAAATACACCACAGAACATTCAGCAGTTAACTGAAGGTCTAACTGAAGAATGAAACAATGTTACTCAAGAAGTATAGAACGAAGATGTCAAGAGATCCGCCTTAGTGTAGGGCACACACGTTATCAAGTTTTCCAAATTGATCAAATGAAAAAATTTAGAGACTTCTGGTTTTTGTACTTCCTTTCGTTTTTTGATTATGCTAAAATACTTATCAATAAAATCCTTTTCTTTATATTTCTGTTTGAATAAGTTATCGACGTGTTTTTTATAAATTTTGTATACAGTAACCGCCAAAACGTTCGAACCATATGGAAAAAGTTTTTATTATCGATTTTTGTAAAACTTCTTGCGGCAATAGGTTGTGCATGTTCGACATTCAAATATAAGCAAGACAGATTCGATGAGCAATTCTTAGTCTGGCTGAATGGTACTTATTTGAAATACGAAAATTAATTTAAAAAATATTATAATTTGGAATTGTTGGATATATTAGACAAAATTTTAGTAGAATTCGTTAAGTTTTTACAGAATGCGCCACTCAAGCTGCGTTGTATAAAAGATTTAAGCCAGGATTGAAATTAATCCTAAGTTAGAATGTGACAAACATTATGACATACAGCATTTTGTATGTCACATTCTAACTTAAGCTTACATTTAAACCAGGATTAAATTTAAGCCTATGTTAGAGTGTGACAAACATTATGACATACAGCATTTTGTATGTCACATTCTAACTTAAGCTTACATTTAAACCAGGATTAAATTTAAGCTTATGTTAGAATGTGACAAACATTACGACATACAGCATTTTGTATGTCACATTCTAACTTAGGCTTACATTTAAACCAGGATTAAATTTAAGCTTATGCTAGAATGTGACATACAAAATGCTGTACGTCATAATGTTTGTCCCCTTCTAACTTAGGATTAAATTCAATCCTGACTTAAATCTTTTATACAACGCAGCCTTAGTCTTCATTTGTCGCCACTCTAAGAATTGCTCACTGGATCTGTGCTGCTTATATTGGGTTATCGAACATACACAAACTATTAGTGCAAAAAGTTAAAAGTATAATAGTCATGACTTCAGAATAAGCTGTATTTATAAAGCAACACTATAATAAGAAAATGTTCCCTAATTTTTAAGCAGTGTATTTTAAGAACCGTCTATAAGAGCCCGTTGAAATTTGGCACACAGTTAGAAGTGTTTAAATTCTATCATCAATTTCTATCGCCATTTATTCAGGGATGTCAAACCGGAGTTAAATCGCATTAGACAAGTAAAGAGCGCCAAGTCTAAGAGATGGCGCAGTAAAAAGCCGCCAAAATGACTTTGCTTAAGATATCTATAGAAATCTCACATTTTAAAAATTTTCAATTTTCATCGTGTTAAAAATTTTCAATTTTCATCGTGTTAAAAATTTATGATTTGTGACTTCTTTTGCAGGGTCCAAATAATTTGAAAATTCTCGTTCGTTTATATGACTGAAAAGTATTTAAATTTGGTGCCTATTATTTTTAGTAAGCGTCAAGTATAACAGATGGCGCCACGCTTTTCTGGTAACATTTAATGTATGGGATTTGCTTTCTCTTAATTAATGTGCTCTGTGCATTTATTATGAAGGTACAACTTGATCAAATTAATGAATTATGAAAAAATAATGAACCCTACGATGGATCATTGGTGTTAAGGAAACAACGCTGTTACCTGTCTAAGTCCTGGCTATCAAAACTTGACATGATGTATGTTCGTAATATAACTTGTGCAGCTTATTTCAAGATCAATTAGTGTTCTTTTGAGATCTGAAGTGCACTAAACGACATTAAACCACTGATGCATTACACTAAAAATCGTCGATACATTTAAACGAGATCTTATCCAGGGCAGTTAAGATAACATAACTATTGAATGTTATTTTAATACCCATGATACATCATAGGCCTGAATGGCATCTTAAAATCAACATTCCTCACTTCGAATCCAAATAATTAGAAATTGGTACAAGAGAAATTTGTATACCGTTTGAGAAGTTTTAAATTAGTCCATAGTGGTTTCATGAAGAACGCCGAAGAGCGATTGGGCGAATATTAAATATCAGTATGATACTCTAATATCTAATTCTCTGGGACTCGATTTCATAATCTTCGGATAAACTGAGTATAACAGTATTCTTGGAATATGGGAGAACGTTAAAAGATATTCGGCAAATAGTTATTCTGTCTTTATTCTACGTTTGTGAAATTGGGCCTGAGTATCAGTACGACACAATGTATGCATTAGTGCAGTTGCATTTAAGCCACTAAGATCAATATTATACGTTGAATTTAAAAAGAAAAAAAAAAGTCTTTGCTTAATACCACTGAAAAAAATGCAAATTCTTAAATGGTACTACAGTGGAAATTTTATACAATCCATAATTAATTTATTTGTTGCTGCTTTTAAAGATATTACAATCCTCTGAATGTTGCTGTAACACGTAATTCCTACCATATTGTGTCCACTGCTCCCTTTAAGAATGCTTTTTTTAAACATAGTGCGAGTTGCGTGCTCTTTGTAGCTCTTCATGAAACCACTACGGGCTAACTTGAAATTTATCAATCAATGATGATGAATTTCAGCAATAGCTTTTTGAATATGATTTATTTAAACGATCACAACAGTATACAAACATTTTGTAATGATAATCTTACGACTGGTTTCGTCAGATCTTAATAAAATTCTATTTCTCTACCAGACTTGAATATCAAATTAAAGCATACTTGGAAATTTAAAATTTTTTCTGATTGTAGTGACGGTTACTTCATATGCAAAAAAATATTTCTTCGAATCTTACTTAACTTTCAATTTGATTTTAATCGGTAATACTCACTGGTAAAATAATAAATAAATTTGGTGGCACAAAATTAGTTGTACTCAATTTCCTTTTTATTTTCATTTTCTTTTACAATTTGCACAAGTACAAAGGAACTACTACATAAGAGTTTTATTCAAAATTCAGTCTTATTTTTTCTAAAATAGAATAGACCGTCATGTCTTATTTGTATGATATTGACTACGGTGGCTAATCAACGAATTTCTGGATCTGTACGATTTTCCGCAGATTTCGCATTCTAAGGTCTGAGGTATGTAGAAATGTGTATCCGTCAAATGGCGTTGCAATGACCATGCTCGTGAGAACCGTTTTCTACACCATTTACAATATGGAATGCTTGTAGTGGTGGTGCGATCTGGAACTGCATCATCCCCTCTCGTCTCTGGAACAAGAGGGGACGAGCTAAGTCCAGACCAAACAACAATTACAGACTTAATATTATTCAGAAGAAAAAAAAAAATTTAGAAAAAAATGTTTTTTGACCAAAATATAAATATTTCATTTTTGTCTTTCGGATTAATATTATAAACGATATAAAAATTAACAGATTGTTTAACCCATGTACAATTTGATGACTGATTCAAGAGGAAGCATTAGATTTTAGGTATTCTTTTTGGTAGTGTAGACACTAGATCTAAATTTTATATCGGAGAAGGACGGATTAATAACAAAGAACAAATTAATTTGCTCAAATTGTTTTTATCTTTATCGGTATATTTGCAAACTCTCATTGTTGTTGTCATTTTAATGAAAAATGAAACTAAGCTGATATATATTGTAATATATGCTTTTCTCATTCTCGTTATTTACACATGTTTTTGAACATACGAGATATTCTACTGACAACTTAGTTGATTAGTTCTATCTGTGAAACACTGGAAAATAGAGAAACATTTCTGAATACAACGACTTTCTTCTAGTCGTTTAAAGATCAGAGACTTTCGGAAAGTGAGAAAAGTTAAATAATTTTCAGTTTTCATCAGAAAAATAAAAAAAAAACAGACGAAACAAGCAATTTATTTAAAGAAAGGCGTCAAATAATGGTTTACTTTCAATAATCAATATGTTTATGCAGTCAGATATTCATATTCAAAGAGCAACAGACGTCTGTTATCATTTTGAAAATGTGATTTAAAAATTATTCAATTTGAAATAACAGGAAAATATAATATAGTGAATTTTATCAACGAAAAATGGTAAATTACAGATACCCTCTTTTTTTCTCAATGGTTTTTTTAAATGCTAGAAATTGTGTTCCATCAGTTCACGAACTCTTCATTGCCTCTTTACTTACAAGATCAGTAACAGTTTTGAGGTTTGTTTATATTTGAGTAACTGCGTTTTTTTACGTAGCCGAGGGTACCTTATGGTTGGGTAAGTTCGAGTAAAGTCCCATGTCAAAGCAATTTGTAATTTGAAGAAGTTCCCCATAATTTGTGCTTATTTCATGGGAAATACAATTTTCTTCAAACCATACCATTTCTTTAGGTATTTCCTCAATTTTACAGGAATTTTTCATGGGTAAATGATAATGAAAGTTTTCTTTGTTCACGTGATTGTTAAATTCTTCATTATTTGCAAAAGGACGTTGATATCAGAATACTTCATCGAGAAACGTGTATAAAATTGAAAACGAGTGAGTTCTTCACTTTCAGAAAATTCTTAGACAAAGACATTTTGTAAGCATGGAATTTCATTTTATCTAGGATTTGCCGCAAACTAATTGAAGGGGTGACGTCTGAGTGCCAATTTATTGGATTTTGAAATATTTAAGGAAAACATTAGGGATTCTTGAAGTATAAACAACTATTTGGTACATACGAGATGACACCTGAGTGTTTATTTACAACCACTTCAATTTATTCAGTTTTGATATAACAACATCGATTCTCTTTTTAATTTTACTTTTTCACAGGTTCAAAATGATAATAGGCACCTCATGCTTTTTGCTTTCTAACAGAGTTAACAGGCTACTTCCAATATCAAATGAAAAGTGATTGTTAATTTCCTAGTTTTCGAGCTATTTTTTATTTAAATTTAATTTGAAAAAATCTTACAATAGTATTTTAACACCTAAAACTCTTCTCAAGAAGCCTTCTACAAAATAGAATACACTCAAAAATATCTATGGAAATCATCAAATCTACTAAAAACGTAGTTGTTTTTAATTTACATTCTTCACTATTTCGAGACAAACAAATGCAAAATTCTGATTGTTTATTAGCAATAAGATTCAAAGGGAATATTGAAACTAAATCAAATTCATAATTTTATTCAGAAATAAGCTATTGTTTAAGATTTGTAAACAAGTTAAAAATTTTCAAAAACAAAAACTTTCTAATATAAATTTTCAAAGTAATTATCAATAAATATTTTTTTAATAAACATATTAATTTCCTGATGATATCAAGGTCCAAATTCAGAAACATTCGCGTCATATATGTTTTAAAAAAATAAATGGATAATATTTATATACGATTGTCTCAAAAAAATATTTAAAAAAGTAGCAGTGAGACAGAAAAGGCCAAACCTCGCATGGTACTTTTTATTTTGTATACAATTTGAAAAAAGCTGTATAAACAAACAATATTGATCCATGTTTGTGAATTTGGTCCTGACTTGGTTGAGGGCAAAAAGAATTATTCAATTCCTGTTAAGCAATACAATCACATTTCACAGTTAAGACAATATTATTCATTTAACTACACCTAACCCATTATAATTTTATAATATAATTTTGCATGCAACAGAAATTTATTAATAATTTAGAACAGTTAAATATTATATGAAATAAAGGACGCATTATTGTTAAGAATTTGTACAATAAAATGTCTTTCAAGCGGATCTTGGTTTTGGACGTGACAAATAAAAATCATAGAGAATCAGCATACAAAAAGGACAAATAATTATTTCGCAAATTCTATGGTTAATATTCCGCCATACATTTACTAGAAGAGTCCTCTTAAGTGAAGAAAAATGTTTTGAGGTAATAAAGAACCAAATAAAAATAAACGATGTACAGATATTAGTTGCATCCACTGTTCATTCTATGTAACTGACATTACGAAAAAGAAAACAAAAATGCTGAGCTATCATCAGTGAAAAGGAGTTTTTTTTGAGTTCCTGTTGTATGTATTTGATTTTGGAAATTTCGAGGCGTTGACGTTCGAACTCGAGCAACGAAAATTTAGAATATTCGGGTGAATTTATTGGCTTCCCCAAAATAAAATAAAAAATCAATGAAAACACAAAAAACAACATGGGACAAATTAACGAACAAACACAACACAATGTTAATCATTCCGAAACACGACATTAATTATTAGTTTACAATTTATGGATATTTCAGATTACAACAAAAAATAATGCATTTGGTATGTGTTTAAAATATACATTGACAAGACAATTTTATTTATGAATAATCTGAAATAACCATACCTAACAATACTTAAAAATCCATAGGTCATTATATCTTTTGGTCAGGTTTACTTCATCCGCAAAAATTAATTTGCAATTTTCACTTTAAAGTACATTTGCATGTACGTATTTAAAACGAAATTATCTGTATTATTATTTCGCATATTAAATCAATACATTTTTTTCAATTTTTGAAAACTACTTTGCGCCAGCAAAATACAATTTCAACCCCTAATGCAATCCTATAAATGTAAGAATTTAAGCGATGAAATTATTCCTAACAAATTATAAATCAAAAGAAGATTTATGAATGATGACCAAAAACAAGGGAAAATGAGAAAACGGTCACAGATGAGAAAGGAACACAGCTCTTAGAATTGAAACATTTCTGTACTGTCCTTCCATGAAATAAACAATAATAAAAATAAATAAAAATAAATAAACAATAATAAAAATAAATAAAAGTAAATAATAAAAATAAATAAAAGTAAATAATAAAAATAAATAAAAGTAAATAATAAAAATAAATAAAAGTAAATAAATAATAAAAATAAATAAAAGTAAATAATAATAATTTAAAATAATGAAAATTCCTAGAAATCTCTTAATTTTTTTTTTAATGTAATTAAATTAGTAACAAAAATTATATAAAACTATTACATTGAATAGAGATTTAAAAAATGCTCATTTAATTTAAGTGAATACTGAAGAATAAAGAAAAGTTTTCAGTATTACAAGCTCTGTATAAGTGCTTTCAGCAAAAGTTTACTATTTGAAGAAAATAAAAATAAATATGTAAAACAATTAAACAATTTTGAAATGAAAAAAAAAACATGAACTATGAAAATATTTCAAAACTAATTATTTCCTTATTCGTTATTGTTTAATTATTACCCTTATCACGAACACAAAATCACTAAAATTAAAAATATTTTTTGCATAGGAATTACGTAATTAACAAATAAAAAAATATGTCTACATTCAAATGAAAGGAGGAGAAGAGTTGTTTGTCACTTACTTTTAAAAAATGGTTTTACATAAACTTGAGTGAAATTCTTAAATTAAATAATAAACGTTATTTCTTCGAAAAAATACAATTTAGTGTTTTCTTTTATTCTGCTCTTTGCTTTAAGTGCAAACATATGTGAATTACTTAAGACAAACATGCTATGTATTATTTGCTTTTTGTTAAAATATGAAACTGACAATTTAATTGTGTAATTGCTATAATATATGTCGTTTTTAATATCAGAAAAATGAGAATAATAATGTTTTTTTAATATGTAAATAGTGAATGAATTTAATAATTCTTTATGAAACATAAAACTAGTTGCAACTCCGGATTAGTTTATGTGATATCATTATCTAGTATTTTCCAAATTATTATTATTATAGTTGTATATAATTGAATATGTTGATCTTACTCTTTTGAAGCTATGAAATATTTTATTTCTATATCTTTTAATAAGACTATTAGAAGACATTATAAGAAGTATCTGCTATGACAAACGCAGCAAATAAAAATAATGTTAAGATCAAAATTTTTACTACTTATAACAAAGACTTTTGTTGTTTACAGCGGCAGCAGTATGCATGTGAATTGCTTGTTTTTCCCAAAATATTACCAAACCCTACTTAACTACGTACATTCTTTATATCAAAATCATTTGTATGGATTTTTAAGTACAATAAATCTACCTTTGTTGAAAGGCAAATTTACAATATCGTTGGATCTTTATATTAACTATTATGAAAAATCAAATCCTTTGATAGGAAAATGCAAATATACATTTATATTTTAATTATCGTTCACTTATTTTATAATTCAAGTATATAGTGTTGTATATTAACAATTGACCTTAATGGAAATGACGAAATGAAAGATAGTTCTGATTTCTTTCGTGACTTGAATATTGTTTAAAAACATGTACATACTTTATGAAAATTTAAGGATTTGTTTGAGTGCAATAAACGTTTTGATAACTTAAGAAAATGAAATTTTGTATTGCTCTTTATTTATTAAAAATTTATCTAGTAAAAGACAAATAACAAAGTTCTGTCAATAAACTGTACACTGATTAAATTAAAGTTATAATAACTATTTTCAGTGTATTAATTTCACCAGCACTCTTTCGAAAATATTTGACTGTTACTTTTAAAGTTTTGCATTTTTTTTGCAATAACCAATAGTTTATGAAGATCCAACGATACATCTAAGAAAAACGAAAAAGTGTAAAGAAATAGACTGGATTTAATATGAAATAACATAAAGCCAGTGTACTTCGTGAAACGCAAGATAATTCGGGCTTGCTCTTACCTTGTGAAGTTCCAGCCAGAGTCTCCGCGTTTGCCAGCGACTGATTAAGACCTGGAAGAAACAACACTTCAGTTTAAACGCAGTTAACAGACCGTTAACTGCCATGCCCTGATATCGTGTCAAACTTTATGTGAGTTAAGCTGGAAATTCCTACTTGTTAGAGTAAAAATGATACTGCGTATGAGAAAAGAAATTAGAAGAAATATTATGAATTAATAAAAAAATTACAATCTAAGAGATGATAATAAAAAAAAACATCTTATTTTGTAGCAGCAGAATTGCTTAAGTTAACTTATGGAATATTCAAAAATGATCATTTTTCAATTTTCTTAATTCCAAAAACTAAATTACAGCAGTTTCAATTTCTTAAAAATTTACGGCCACTTATTGACTACCGCTGAAATTAATAAGGAAGAATTAGAAATTGTGATTGAGAGACCAGGTCTCAACGGTAAACTATCTTAACTTAATTGCTGTACATATTCATTGCTGAAGACACACAAGTAAGGATAGGCCCAACAGTGACAATGATCACGGTACAACTGCATTTGGCTTCGAAATCTAGACGAAGACACGTGTGGCCCGTGTTGCACAAATGCAACGTCGGTCACATGCTAAGTCTACCTTTGGTTACCCCAAATTTGAATTTAAAAAACATAATTTATTACTACAATTAATAACGATTGCTTGTTAGTTAATTTAACTTGCTATAATTTTTAGTTATTAAGATTTTATTAAAAGTTTATTAAGAAAAAATATTTATTTTGATTTTCCCTAGCAACCCTTTTAGTCTCCTCCGTACGTTATGAGACACCCTATATATCTAGGCAATTTACACCTACTTCCTTGCAATGAAATTATAATCAAATGAAGTTTATTGTAAAAATTTTGATACATCAGATAACAAATGATTCTATAGTTTTTTTTACATTATGATATGACAAGCAGAAAAATAAATTAAGTATCAAAAATCGAATAGAAACAGGACGTGTAACATGACATATTTTATTAGTATATTTTATATTATTCTTTTTTTAACAGAAGTTAGTGTTAATTTCTAAATTTGGTTTGTTTTTCTAAACCTACTCGGTACTGTGCTTTGCCAAAGAAAAGGTTAACGATCCTAGTTGTTGCATTAATTTATATCATCTTGCAACTGTGTAATATTGCGGTTTAAACCGGATTAAACTGACATAGTTTTTAATTTATCAATTCGTAATCACTAAACGTAGCAATTGAATAACAAGTTTTTGTAATTATTATCAGAAAAACCAAATCTAATGTAATGTTACACATTTCTGTCGCATGTAAGAATTCTAGAAGAGTTTCCGTTTCAAAATGTTACACAGTGATACCAAATCTTTGAGGAACTGGAATATAATTAATTTTGAGAATCCTTTTTCAATCATGACCTAGAGGCTGTTTGGAATATTATATAAGAAAGTAACACAATTCTTTTCATAGAAAGATTTGGCGATTGCAAACAAAACAAAATGTTTTTAAATGTCAGATCTTTTATCTCTTGAAATTAATAATTTTATTAACTTAACTTTAGTTCCTTTTATACAGAAGAAAGTATTATTAGTAGATATATTACAAAAAATGAGCACCAAAGCATGAAAGTTGATGAATAAAAGCAAAACTCAATACTATAAAAATACCAGGTAGCAAAGAGATTTTCTCGAAATTAAAAATGAAGAAAGGTGACACAATTCTTATTGAATTTCTGGAGAAAATATCTCTGCGAAAAGTTTGAATAAAAAATACATACCTCCAAGGCCAGTAGGATCAGCAAGAGCTGCCATACTAAAATTAAAACTTCCAGCAGCAGTAGCAAATAATTTACTCTCAGTCGGCGTAAGATATGGTCCAATGGGGCTGTCGTGGTCGTCATGGTCTCCTCCACTACTTCCAGAATGTGGCCCCTGAGGTAGATTACTAGGTCCATTATCGTTGGGTAGTTCTGAATCATTACTGTTCTCTTCCTGATTTGTACTGCACAAAAGCTCCATCGGTTCAGACTTGACGTTGTCCTCTGCGTTTCGAGTGTTACTCGTTGGTGATGGAGAACAGGGTCTGCTTTCATTTTCCGTACTGCTGATACCATTGCCTTCGGCTTCATGTTTAAGTAGCGTTGTGTTCAGGTTGAGGGCGTTGTTTTTCATCGCACTGGGCGAAAAATCTGTAGGTTGCGTTTGGGGCGGAAGCTGTGATAGGTTTAGTTCGTTATTGTTGTTGTTGCCTATGGTGTGCTCTGAACGGGCTCTTTTGTGCTCACTTTCCGGGTCCGAAGATATACGGCGATCCCGACGCTGCTGGTGTAGCGCCGCTCTCCTCAAGAGCTGATTTACAGTAGCGCCGTGAGGAGGTGACGTCGGTGATGTAAACAGCGTATCTTCTACTAACTTTTCGGGAAATAACGAGTGGTGATGATTTGATGTTGGTGTTTGTTGTTGTGTGCGTACCAGACTTTGTACTTGGGCCAACTAGAAGCAAAAAGCAATCAAATCAGTAACAGAAAAGAAGGGAAACGTTTAAGGAAATACCTGCTCCCTATCGTCTCCATGTTGCTGAGTGAGACCACTAACTCGCAACACTTCGGCCGTCTTAAGGAATGAAGAAAGAGAACGTTGATGCACGTTAACCTCACCATGATATATAAATTCCACAAGAGCGTGAAGGTCCGTCCACGCGACGTCTTGTAACACTATCACAGGATGTTTACAGGGAGTCGACTGAAAAAAAAAATAAAGACATCTCAAAAAATGAATAGTTTTTCATTCTTCGTCAATATCATTAGGCAAAACCAATATGCACATAAAAATAATTGGAATAATCCAAAAAAATATAGGGTCACGCATAAATATTTCAATTTAAAATATCCTTTTATGACTTCGTGCCAGCCTTAGCTGTGATGGAATCGGGGGCATGTTTAAGTCATGAGGTGGCCAAATTTAAATTTAAAAATAAAGAAAAAATGCCACTCTGACGGTGTTAATATTGAGTTGTTTTCATAATGTAATATCCTACAATACATTATTTAGTAAATACGGTACTAATGACAAAGTAATGTGTATCTAATTTAGGCTATGACGAAAGACACCGGTGCATATCCGCTTTAAATAATCTTCAACGCTGCCGAAAATAAGGACACGACCCCAATATTTTAGACAGTGAATTTTAAGTGGTCATTGTTGCACTTTTACCCGAATGAAGATCACACCCGTTATTTTTACGCGAGAAAGTTGCAATTAGTCAATAACATAGTGCAGTCAAGCGCATGAAATTTGTTCATGACTAAATTGCAGTTATTTGTGTGCCGTACTGTCAACGAAACCACCAATTTTGTGACGCACTTTCATGTCACAAAGAAAATAATAAGATATTTTGATGCAAATTTAAATTAAAAAATGTATCGGAAATATATAAATATTCAGAAAAAAGTATCACGCAAATATTTAAGTTAAATAAATTATTATTTCATTTTCTTATAGATATTTTGTGTACAAAATACTAAACTTAATCGTCCTAAGCCCTAATCGTCAAAAATATTAATTTTATAATTGCATATTCTTTCATGTAAGAAGTTTTCTTTTTTTTAAATTTATTAATTATATACCTATTGCGAAATATGACAAATACGTATAAAAACATTTTGCTTATTAAAGTAATTAAAGTTCAATACAGCGATATAAAAGCAATAAATTTTTATAAACACCGTTAGGCCAAATGTTATTTTAATATTCATACATAATGCCAATGTACATTGGAAAATCCGATAACCCAGATATGTAATATTTTCATGATGAATCATGTACGCTGCAAAACAATTCAGAACGACCAAGAATGTTATGAGAATGCAATTACATCTCGATTACACTAGAATTTTCGAATTTTATTTGAAATATTTGAATTTGCTGTAATGGAAAATAGGAAAATCTAGAAATACTCAGTTCCTCTATACTTTGAAATTTGTAATTGCATAATTATATAAAATAGCTTTTCAGATAGTACATTCAACTTTTTGTATCTTTATTTTCAAACAATTACAGAATTGTGGATTTGGTTGGAAATGTTACAGTCTTTTCTGCAATGTAACATTTATTCATAGGCGGCCCTATTTTTTAAAAATCGTAAAACAAAAACATTTGTTATATTGTAAATTTAAGATATATCTCTTAGCGACAATGTTAACAATGAAATATGTACTATCGCGGCCTTATAATTTATATATATATATATTATATAGAACAGCTTTTCCCCTCAATTTTGATACTAAAGACATTTAACCGAAAGTCATTTAGTTTCCAGATTGTTTGGTTATATTTTAAGAATAGCAAGATAGTAAAGCATTAGAACTGAAGTAACAGAATAAAAGTAGCGACCAAATCTTGTAATTTTGCGATAGCAAAACCCTTCTCTCCTTCAGAAAGCACGTGACTTGGCATTGTGTTGATACAACTTTAATCTTACATTTGAAATCTGTCGTTTGAAATGATTATATTTGAGAAGCCGTTAAAAAAAAGTCATATTTACAACGGAAACTTGAATCGTGCGAAATTTCAATGCCGCGATAGTACCTAGAAAATGTTACATTTTGAGAACACCTGAAAAAATAGCATTACGTTTTAATCTTCTTTCTCCTCAAAAGTAAATATTTCTTTTATGATTTGTAATTTTCCTCTGTAAAATCGTTTTGCTTAGAAATATAAATATGCGGGGCAATAAGATGTGACTTAACAGTGAATTCAATGTAAGTTATATTTCATTTCAGTATTCCTTCAGAGCTTTTTTCTTAGTTGATTTTGATGGATTTTTACTGCTTTTGAGTAAACAGGTTGTGAACGGCTCCTAAGGTCAGAAAGTGATTATCCGACCGTACACGAACAATCTACATTACGGAATGTTGTATTATTAAAATACAGAAAGTCGAAATTAAATTAAAAAAAAAAACAGGAGTACTTTTTTGCATTACTGAAAATTTTATTTCTCTATACTCTAAATAAACAGTATCTAGCAATAAAAAAACGCTATACTGTTTTTGCTATAATGTTAGTAAATTTTATATGAAATAAAAGTGCAATTTGTGTGTCCATGGTAATAATATATTTTTTGTTCATAAAATAATATTATTTAAGGAAATAAAATAAAGTCAAAAGAAATTGTAAGAAAACCAAGAATAGGCCGTGCAAACTCCTCATACAAACTAAACTATAGCGAAGCTTAACGATATAAAAGCGTCGCCTAAGCTCTAAGCTACTTTTCTAGAGATGAGATGAGTGTGGCATTAACAGGCATTCGCAAGCTGTGTAATTATTGACAGACACAAAAATTTTAAACATGATATTCTTGTCTCAAATTTAATAGTTGTTTTGTTTGTAACTATATACGAGGGCTATGTGCTTTTACGGACTTATAAATTGGAACACCAAAACATCGTTAGTTTAATTAAACACGATTTCTAAATTTTGGAGCTTATCGTAAATCGTCAATTTAAATTTAATAATACGTAATATTTCGAGTTTTATTGAAATTTTATTTTATTCAAAATTTGTTTGATTATTCAACAGATGTTGTTATCTAATAACACTATTACATTCACCTATTTAATTTTACGAACTAAATTAAATACGAATATGAACATTATTAAAATATTTCAACACAAATATTTAGGGAAATTACGTGATTTTTTAAAAATTTTCTTGAAATGGCAACAGCTTTAACAATTTTTTAAATTTCTGTTATTTATTCATCGAGATGTATTGGGTACACCAGAGTTTGAAAAAACAAAATTGTTCGCTCATCAGTGATTTTTGAAATTTCTGTTATTTATTTGCTAAGAAGTATTGCTGATTACCAGAGAACGGCCAGTTTTAGACAGTTGACCTTGAATAAGTCATTTAAGGTAAGTGCGATCGGGATTTTGAATAGTGTCACTTTGAAAATAAATAAAATCTTAAAACTTATTGATTATTTATCAGATTTCGTCAGATGAAATATTATATTTTTGATAAGCTATTTATAGATATATTTGGTACAAAATCAGTGTACCATTTAAATAATAATTTTTTAAAGGTCGGTTGGTGATTGCATTTTGCCAGTCATTTTAGGAAAGTGCAATCATGGTTACCGTAACCTATTCTATCCTTAAAGAAATTTATTGGGAGAGTCCCAACTACTTTTTAATTATTAACAAAAACCCTAAAAGCTTTCAAAGGTTTTCATAAAATTCAGTTAAAAATATTTCCGAAGTTTATTTTAGAAATAAATAATTCATTTAACATAATAAAAATACCAAAGTTAAAGTATAGATAAAAAATAAAAGTACATTCTAAGACATAATATAATTGCAACTTATTTTATAACACTAGACGAAATAAAATGATTAATTAATTAATCTTTCTGGAAATGAAATATTTCAAGGTGCAAGAATAAGAAGTCCCTGATTGCATTTTCCCATATTAGTATTTTTATGGTGTAAGTGCAATCTAGGAGTGAAAATCTACAGAAAATTGGTAAAATCTAAAACTGTATTAATAATAGTAAACTTCATTAGACTACATGATTAAATTACAATCATATTTAAAGTAATTTTTACTTGAATAAATTACTGAAAACCACTACCTCACAGCCTTCCAATTGGAAATTGCTTGCTTGGTGTAATTCATAGTTTGGGAGTCGGTAAGAAAGGAATATCGTTACCTACCATTGCAAACAAATGACCAGTTGCATTTAAACATTAGTTGTTTGTATCATTAGGCCAGAAATATTTTGCAAGTGCGAGCACAGTGTTGCCAATATTGAGGAAATCTCCTCAAATTTGATGAAAATTAAATAAGAAGAGGAATATTTGAGGATTTGACGATAATTCTGCTTAGTTTGAGGAATTTTTAAATCTTACAGTAATAAGTACGAAGGATTGATTCTTAAAAATCAAAATTGAATGAAATTTCACTAGTTTCTAATTCGCTAATCCGTTTAAGCCCCGTATTACATACACAAGATTTAATATAAAATTTTATGCAAACTGAGAAAGACAAGCTACCACAGTTAACATTCATTGGTTGAATCGATACTTCTTTGTCACTTTTCATAAGAAATTGTATCAAATTTTAATAGATGTAACGGCTCTTACATCTATCCAAATTTGTTACAATTTCTTGCGCAAAGTGACAAAGAAGTATCAATTCAACCAATGAACGTTAACTGTGGTAGCCGTTTTACATGTATCAAGATCGTGCAAATTTTTGTACAAAGTAAAAGAGACAGGCTACCATAGTTAATGTTCATTGGTTGAATCGATTTTATACAAATTTTGATAGATGTATAACGGCTCTAAGAAACAAATGTCTGATTTTGTGTGTGTGGCAGTGAGTGAGGGTTCAAGAATCGGAACTTCATTAATGAGGTTGGTTCATCACCCTATTTCCAAGTCTAATACTCAATTTTAATCCTTGATCTGAGGAAATTTGAAGAAGTTTGCTGACTCTGTGTGAGGGAATCTTTCCAACTTTGGTTGGCAACGCTGGCCGAGACTTCGCAAGTGAGAGCACTTGCAAAGCAGTTTCGGGCCGTGTGATACACACTAATTTTTGGTGCGACCAATTTTAAATTGTCTCAAAAGTTCAAGAAAATTCAAATTGTTTGCGCTAGGGAAGTTACCTAATTTGGGTTGACAACACAATGTCCAACACGATGATTTCGAATTTGAAATTAAAAATCAAGTTACTTACAGTTTTTACTTTTTTGACATTTAATAAAGAAATCATACGTGTGATAAAACAAGCTGCAAGCGTATTATATATATAAATTTTCAACTAAACTTAACTCCAAATTAAAAAAAAATATTCAGTACATCAAATATTTACTACGAAATCTAACTTCTTGTCATTTAAGAAATGTCAACCACAGATGCCAATATTGCTAACATTTGGTAAATTTTTTGACGGCTAGGCCTTCAATAAGGCTGTTTCCGGACGATTTCGACGAATGCAATATCAACATTTCTGACCGGAGGACCAAAAAATAATTTAATGCCAAAAATATCAAAATTTCCGCATGCGTTTCCATGCATAATTGCTCTTACCTCGATTTTACGATAGCCCCACACCTTACTTTACAAGATATGATATGAATGAGTGCGCATAAGTATCGAAATACAAAATAAAATGTAAAAATAAATTTGATTCTATTTGTTACACATCTCATTGAAAAAAATTGTTTCAAATTGAATCAAATGGTGCCAGGATAGAGTTTTCAAAATGTCGTTCGTGTTTTTTAGTTGTCTACGTCGTATTTAAAGGATGCTCCTTATTCAGAACCTTTTTTGTAATGATTCACTGGTCTTGACATTATGCTTCAAAAATTCTATTAGAGATAAATAATAAAATTGCACCCCTTGTTCCCTCGATAGTTACGCCCTCGTCATTCAACGTTTTGCTTAAATTACTGAAGACATTGTGATCTCTAATTGAGATTGTTTATAACTTTTAGTAGTTCCGTTTGATTAATTAAAAAATTAATTAAAATTTTGAGTATACTTTTTTTAAATTCATGTTTATATTTTTCAAAGGATTTAAATCACCCGAATTTGTTCATGATTTTGTTTTCTAGTTGTCTTAAATCAATCAACATCTTTAGCAAGTGGTTTAAACCAATACTTTCTTCACGTGGCAGGGTTTCAAAGCAACTAAATAATTACTTTTATTTATTTATTTATTTATTTATTTATTTCTTTATTTATTTATTTCTTTATTTATTTATTGATTTTACATTTGATTTTACAATTGGGATACATGGGATAGAAAGAATAGATATATTTACTGGGTAACCCATTGTTGACTTAATTTTTATATAAGACGGGAAAACTTAGCATATCCCATCCTTTCTTATGACATTTTGCTATTTTTAAAATTTAAAGACCATTTGCCTACATAATTCATAATTCTCAGTCTTACTTTTCAACTAGCTAGCGATACATTTTTTAAACGTAGGTGTTTGTAACATAAACAAATAAATTATAAATATTATCAACTACTATCATGATAATCATCAAGGATACTTTACACTAGCGGAATAATACCACGACATAATTAATATAAATTTTAGGCCGCGATTATTGCGAACTTGACAAACATCAACTATGAATACCTATCTATTAAATTTATAAGCATTTCCTCAGTCGTTAGTAAAATTATGGCCTATATGAATCCTATATTAATTCTTGTCTGCGATCATTTTATTAATGATTCCTAAGCTGTAAATAATTATATATAACAAATAGTTTTAAAAAACTAATCTAATACGATGATGGTAATGTCTAAAAAAAATAAACTGTTAAATAAGACACAATTTAATAAAGAGAATAAAAAGCAAACGATTCCAATCCGTTTTTAAAATTCCCAACGCAGCCCTGCACGCGTGATTCCTTAAATCGCTTGCGGTCCGATAGTTACGTGTCAACAGATTCTCCTCTTCGTAATCTATTACGGGTCGGCTGCACACTCAAGCAGCAGGCCTTAAGGGATGGCGGAAATCCGCAGGGAAAATTAACCAACAATCGGGTCGTTTTGCGTTTCACCCGGCTACGACGAGAATAAATAGCTCCGGCGTACAACTATTAGCCTTTCACCTAATGGAACAACCGGTGAGGCGAATCCTAATTTGTTAATGAGCTCTGTGGTACATAATTACATACGTGTTAGATTAATTTACTACAAACTTTAGTGAGTAGATAGATGGATGAATGAATGAGTGAATGAGTATGGGCTAGATTTATGAATGAACACGTAGTACTAGAAAATAGTACGCCGTTGCAATTTGCTCTTTTTTGTTGTCCTGGTGGTAGGAGGGCGCGGTCAGAGTATGTATAGACACGACGTACGGTTGAATGAACATTTAGTACCGTGAAAAAGCACTATCAATGAAAATAATTTGGAATTGTAAACTCTACTGCACGTGTTGAAGATAATACGTCAAATTCTACTTCTCGTGTGCAGTTGTTAAAAAGCAATTCTATCTACATAGATACTTACAAGCAGATAATTAAAATATTAGACTACACAACCTTGGAATTGGAATTATAAGTTCGCTTCTCTTTCCATAGATCGTGTTTGTTATATTTTGTATGATACAAAGCAGCAATATTTTAATAAAAGCTCAAAAAAAAAAAAACAGAAGCTAATTGAAGTTATTTTTACAGCTACTGCAAGGTTTATCTTTCTGGAGGAAGAGGAAAAATTAAACTCCTAAGACTTATTCAATTTCATTTAACTTATCAGGATTAATACATGTGTTTATGTTGTTTGTCCCTCATGATTTGCAGCTAATTCAAAGCTACGACGTTGCGCTACTATCTAATAACAAATTAGTCAAAAAAATAGTCAATTTTATCAATGAAATGTCGAACTGATGTACAGTGGCAAGTATGAAAAACGATTCATGTCTTAAAGTTAAAATGCTTAAAATGTGATTGTACTTTTCGATTGTTGGAAACTGCAATCGTTGAATTGTCATTATTATGATGATGATTTTGAATCGATCAATCAACGTTATAGCCAAATTTGAATATAAAGCCAGTTGTGTCTACGTTGTATTCGAGATTAACTATTAACTTCATGCGTAGTAAAGTTGAAAAATGAAAGTACTTAAACTTAAACGAAGAATTTAGGATAGAAAAATATGTGGCCATGCTGTTTAAGAAAATTAATTTCAGTCTTTTTGAAATTTCTGATATTTTGTTTATTCCTGACTAAACTGCAGCAATAGAAGTACATTTAATAACATCTTATAATAAGCTTATGTATCAACTAACCTGTACTAAAAATATTTTGCTTAAAGTTCAAAATAAATAAAATATGAATAAATAAAATAGTGGCAGCAAATGGCAGTTTTTAGACAAAATTTTAAATATCGCACTAACGGCTAGGTACAGATAACGGTATAGAAAAAAATGTGTAGAATTTTATTGGCAATCCAAATTTGATTTCATACATAGGTAGTGCGATTTGAAAAAAAAACATTGTAACAAGCACAACTGTTTTTATTCACTCTGTATAGATGAAAATAGCTTTATATTATAGACCTTCGAAGTTAAAAAAAGAAATGCGTTGAAATTTTTTTGTATCTTCAGTAGTTATCGAGATATTGGCCGAGAACGCACCGTTGGGACACCTGTATAAAATAAATGAATCAAAATATACCAAAACAATAATAATTTCAAACTGAAATATTACAAAAAGTATGCAACCAAATGTAGATAAACTATATTTTTGGAATTAAGAAGAAAATATCTTGTTTAATTCGAGAAAATATACCGAGTGTTCTATTTGAAATAACAAAGTTGATATTCGTTTATTATGCTAACCGATCGTCATTTGTTTTTAGTAAAATCTGCCGGTTCGGGTAAATCCCTAAAATTTTTATATTTAACATTTCTTGGTATGTCTAATAATAAAATGTGTAGTGTATTTACGTCTCTCATTAATAAAAACATTTCATTCTCTGATTAATACAAAATCGACATGAAATTCGTACCTTTCAAGGTCTATATCTACGTAAAGTAGACTGGTAGCTGGTAAGCTGGTTCTAAACATCACCCAAATGATGGTGCAGTCCTTTTGAATCATACTGTATGTAGCTAACATCGTTTCAAATGTCCACATTTGGAATTTAAAATATAATCTCAAATTGACGTTTGTTTGAAATTACCAAGGAAATTATAAGAAGTAAGGAGGGACCTCATATCACAAGCAAATGAAGCCACGGTCACCATATTGGTACGTATTACGCATTTAATTGTTTAAATGTTTTTTCAAAGGTGTTGGGGGGTGAACTTGAATTTATAAAACTTATTCAAGCTTTTGAAATTTTATTTTGTTAGGTTGGCGACAACATAAACGGTTCCATTTGTTGATATTTCAAATTACAAAAATAACCTCCAATTTGACGTTTATGTTTAAAATTACCTACAGACCATTTCAGAACACATGGCTAAAAAGTCTATCATATTTGTTAAGAGGCATACTTTTCGATTATTCGCACTGTATGGTTGCATGTTTTTTTGGGAGCACGTTTGTTTTAAAAAGTCTCTCCTTGATGGTTTCATGGAACTAAAACATATATTACAAAAATGTTTGGAAGTAAATATTATTTTACCCCGAGTGGTGACGTTGAACTCCGCTATGACCAAAAAATAAAAAATACGTTCAATATAACATTCTAAAAATTGTTTAAAATTTGAAACATGCCAAAGCTTTTCAAACAGAAATAATAAATTCATTTGTTTCTTTGTCTTGAATAACTTTTGTGAAAATTTAAAAATTTAACATCGTGTCAAACGGGCTTAAGAACCAAAATTAAAAAAAAAATAGTACAAAATATTGTGTCAAATTTGAAACATTCCAAAGCTTTTCAAACAGAAATAATAAATTCGTTTGTTTTCTTTTGTCTTGGATAACTTTTGTGAAAATTTAAAAATTTAACATCGTATCAAATGGGTTTAAGAATCAAAATAAAAAAAAATAGTATAAAATACGTGTAAATACGTGTTTCATGAGACGTTTTAGCGCACTTCCTGTCTCTTTACAGATGTACAATTGCGGAATTTAAAAAAGCATTCACTCAAAATGTCTCGCTGTGAACTTGGTTTTGCTATTGAAATTAATAATTGTTAAAGTGACAGACCGACATTAACATGCCGCATTTAAATGTTGCCTAAAAACGATAATGAGAGTTTACATTTTTTGTTTTCTTCTGGGCTCCTAAAGACAGTAGATTTATGCATTGGGTTATTTTGAATGACTTATTTGTCAGCGTTTATGTCAATCTTACAGAGATCGATTTTCACTACTCTATTATTGCAAAATTAGTCTAAAAACTTGTATGCTTTTCTAAACTCCGCAACTGTACACACAAATTTTGACAAATCTTAGTTTTACATAAATAATAAAGTAAATATTTTTTTTGTTTCTACATATTTAAAACATTGAAGTAAACATGTAGCTACAGTTATATTTCAAAAGGAGAATAACTATTTCTTTTTACAACTGTAACTCTAAGGCCCCCGATAGAAAACAAATTTGCCGAATTTTTAATTAAACCTTTCAGCGTTAATTTAGAATTAGTAAAAAAATGTATTTACATTAACCCAAAGATGCAACAGCTCTTGCTCTTGCGTCAATTCAGTTCAAAATTTCCATTTATGTTTTTGTTTAATTAAGATAATAACGTGATGAACAACTTTTTTTAAAGTAAATTTTATAATTTTGTTATCTTTCTTCGCTTTTATAAATAAATAGTATTTCTTTCTTTTTCCTGAATTTACTCTTTTAGTTATAAAATTACTATAGGGAAACTTGCTTATAACGAGCACTGGTTATAACGAGAACTCGGATATAGCGAGGAAAATGAAAAGTTCCATTTTTCGTACGTATAGTTTTTCATTTATAATGACCCCTTGCATATAACGAGCAGTAACTCTGGTCCGAGTTTTACTGTATTTAATATGACATATGTAAAAAAAAAACAAACAATAAAAATAAAGAATGACCTAACTAGCTTTGAGCCAATTTGGGAATGCATCGATTGTCATTTGATTTTAATGTTTCTTTTTTAATTTGAACTCGCTATTTTAATTTTAAATTTACACATTAATGGAGAGAATAAAAAAACAAAGAAAATACAGATGCAGATACGACATTTTTTTAATTGACGATTTAGTTGAACACCAAAATAAAATATGTATATATATTCTTTTTAAATAGCGCTAAGTAATTTTTTGGTACTTAATTTCACTTGTGTTTATTATTCAATAAGATGGTGGCACACCCCTCATGTTTATATTATTATCTGAAAATATGACTCTTTTCATTAAGTTTTATCGTGGAGGCGATAGGTTCGATTTATTGAAATAAACTACAGGCCAGATCTGATTGATTCGGGTAAAGTGGTGATGATTGGTTGAAAGATGCGCTCTTATTGGCTGGTTATGATAAGAGAGGAGTAAACGTAATATGTAAACAAGTGCAGAGAGATAGAGCCCGATAAGAGAATCATCATTGAAACTTACAACGCTTTTAATATTTAAAAATTAAAATGGAACATTTCGTTCAAATTGCACAAGTATCGAGTGATCCAATTGAAAGTCATCCTGGGAAGGCCACGGAGTTAAAAATTATGTCTTGGATTTAGAAAATTTGAAATCACAATATTTAGGCAGGTACAGTAGCGGATGATAAAATCCGAATACGTCATTTCTCTAGTGTAAACCTTACTTTAATATTTTTGACGTTTAGTACATACACAAGTGTCACTAGTAATTTTGACATTTGTTAAATGTTACTGTTAATATACTCCGTCTTTTTATAATACCTGCCAAATGTTTCTGAGGTTAGTAGCTTTAGGTGAATGAGAGGAAATTTCAAAAATTTCTGTCCTACATTCAGTGATAAAAGCAGGGTTCCAACAGAAACCCTAGAATTTTGACAATGACAGGTGTTATCGAAAAAAACACAGAATATATACTCTATTCCTTCACTAGTCTTTATCGCAGTAGGCCGTGATTTTAAGTTAATGGGTTAGCTGTTATGTTAAATTAGACAAACTTAATTTGATGTCATTATAACATAATATGTCAAATTGCGTCAATTCAAATCAGACAGATTAGCCGGCGTTGTCAATTTTCAATTTTAAGTAAATTTGGCCGTGAATACGCCTTGTAATGAAAAGAAAATATTGCAATCTTGCTTAATTCGGAGTAACCTTAAAACGTAAATCCACGCATTGTCAAAATTTAGTTACAAATATGAGTATCACATTCTCATTAGAATTTCACAGTCTACTGTGATAGCAAAGAGCGAATGGATTACATGTTTTGTTTATTTTTTATTTATTTTATATTTTTGATGAAATGCATCATTTAAGTTCCGCTCAAAAAGTAAAAGTATTGACTTTGTCAGATTAAGTTTGGATAGAAAGAAGAGTTGCTGCGGAATTTTAGTTTATTACGCTTGACATTTCCAATCTTCTTCTTACGTTTTGACAGAAACATAACCTCAATAGAAAATTGATTTACCGAATGATATGTCAAACTCTTGCCTGGATTTTATTATTCTCTACTGTACCTATTACGATGGTAAATAAGATTTTCAATTCCATGTCCTTTTGAGGATGACGTTTTAATTGAATTTCTTGATTGTTACATTTTGGAAACAGTTGTTCATTTAATTCATATGTATTATGTCCGTCAGAAAAATTTGAGATAACTCTATTTTTCAGTTATTTCATTAGTTTTAATGCATATCTTAACAATAATTCATTACGCTTGTTCTATGGTAGGTAACGTAACGTAAAGCAGAACTAACAATACTTAATTCGTAGCACTTACAATAGAACATATTACATGTCCCATATTTTTTGTCGGGCATAATACGTATAATGTGGATTTTAAAGCTGAATACGGTGAAAAGGACGTCGATTTCTTAAGTTGCACTCATGCTCTTAAATAATATAAATTTTATCGTTAATAAATTCACAGATCTCGAATCTAAGCCCTTCAAGATATGTTAAGAAATAATTTGTTAATCTATATTTTGATTGCCTGTAATTTTTTTACAGAGACACATGTAGATCTAGATAAAACGGATTAAAGCAATTTTATTTCACTTCTGAGTTTTGCATTAGATTGCGGGATGCTTTTCAAAAATAGACTGAGCATTGAGCATTGATTAATTTATCTTTAACGTCCTAAAAATATTTTGAACTTTGCTTTGGTGCAGTTAGGTGTACGTATTGACTAAAATAAATTGAATTTAGAATTTTTCTAGTAAGTTTTTATTTCTCTTAAAGTATCATTAATAAATATTAAATTTGCTACCTAAAAAAACAATCTAATTTTTTTGCCTCAGATAGAAAACATTCTTCAGCCTTATCCAACTATGTTTTCGCTAGCATCATCTAACTCAGTGGTGCCCAAAGTGATTCCTAGGGATTCCCAGGAATCCGTGGAACCGCTGAGGGTATCGTGAAGTCATCAAAGTAAAATTTGTAGTTTTGTTATTATGCAGTTGAGTAGAGTTATTTAACTTCATTTATTAATTGAACTTAAAGAAAAAAACGTGACAATAAAAATAAACTTTTTAGCAGTACTCTGTATGTAATAGAAAAAATTAAAATTCATGGTATTCGTTATTAACTACAGTCGTATAGAAAATGCTATTCATACTCGTAGATTAATTTGTACAATAATATTTAATAACAATTGAATTAATCTTACAAAAAAATTACGCAATTGTTTCTCTTCATTTTTCTTGAATTTTGTTGTCAATAACAGCGGTTATTCTAATTATTAAAAATTGCAAACATAGGTATAATTTAATTAAAATAAAGCTTTTAAAATATTAATCACCAATTTGACAAATAACTTACGACATTTTTAACAGTGAATTGTTATTACTTTTCATAGGCATTTACAGATTTTTTGCTGCTAAACATTAGCCATATCTGTTACTCGAAAAAAATTGATGAGTATGGTGGACTAAAAGAATATTTTGTTTAGCCACTGATTATCTGCTCATTGAAACACTGTCCTGTAAACTCAATAGCTTCAGGACGACATTTTCCACTTTTAAATAAATTAATGCTATATTTCAGTGTGATTGATAATTTTTTGCACTTAAGAAAACGAAAATACCTTGGAATCTAAATTTCTATTTGTCTTTTATTTAGGAATGCATATATTGGGTGTTCAATTAGAAACGTTCAGCGCTGCTAACTTTTTTATTTTTGATTCTCTAATTTTAATATTGATTATGAATTTCTAATAAAAAAAAAAACAATTGCTAGTTGTCAAAATATTTGTGACCATACTTTTTTTTTAAATAGCAATTCATTCGGTAGAGACCATCTTTTTCTTTACAGTGTCAACAAATTTTTTTAAAATCTGCTTACAAAATATCGAAATAATTCAAGAAAATCATTTTGGAATGAGTAGGCCATCTGTTGGCAATTTCCTTGGAATTTATATGGCTTCGAATGAACAATATTTTATCTCATAGCTTATGCTATAGGTGCTATATCTCAAGCTCGTGTTCCACCAAATAAGTAGTATTAGAAAATGAGTTTAATTGGTTATATTCAATCCGCCATAAACGTATTCTATTTATTTGAAAATATACCTAATTTTTAATCTGCATCATTTTCTTCAATTGTTTATTTTAATTAATATAAATAATTTGAAAAGAAAATTGTCAAAGTAAATGTATTTTTTCGTTTATTTGTTGTTTACGTGCATATATCACTGCTAATTATTTAGACTCATTTTATACGTGAATTTCGCCTACTCACATGGAAATGTTTTTTTGTTGATGTTATTATTTTGTATACAAATTCAAGATATTTTGATATAAGATGTGAACAATTATTTATTTCAATTAATATAATAAATACATAGGAAATTGCTAGCAATGATGTTTTCTTTCATTTATTTATTGTCTATGTGCACGTTAGTTAAATATTATTTGACAATTACCGGTATGAAGTTAGCAATAACTTTCAGCAATAAAAAAAAATCTAAAATAATACCAAAACAGTTTCCGTATTTATACGTTAGTGTAACAAACTAATAATTAAGTAATAGTCAATAATTTAAAACGCATATTTTTGGAAATTGATTAGGAATTGACCTATTAAGTAATGTTGCGCAAGGCGTTCTCAACTTCTTCAAAAATAACAGCGTTGTCTTAAATTAAAATCAAAAATTTTTAGACGAAAATAATCTATTAATTACGGGCTTTCGATGGTGTAAAAACAAAAGGGGACATATTTTTTGTTTGGTCACAATTAAATCTCAAACTTAGTTCCGCACGCTCCAGGACGCGCGCTTCTTTTTTCTCAAAAACGACAACGTTATCTTCTTTTTAAATCAAATAAGTCAATAAGAGGCATTTAATACTGTAAAAAAACATTGTATGTCTTTTTATTTTCAATTACATATTTATTTTGAACAGGTTTCCAAATTACCTTAGACATTTGAGGTAGTGTTTTGGATTCGTATGAAATGGAATTCCAGTTTGAGATTTAATTGTGGCCAAACAAAAAATATGTCCCTTTTTGTTTTTACACCGTCGAAAGCCCGTAATTAATAGATTATTTTCGTCTAAAACATTTGATTTAAAAATAAGACAACGAAGCGCAGGTCCTGGAACGTGCAGAACTAAAGTTTGAGATTTAATTGTGGCCAAACAAAAAATATGTCCCCTTTTGTTTTTACACCATCAAAATCTAAAAATATTTGATTTAAATATAAGACAACGCTGTTATTTTTGAAGAAGTTGAGAACGCCTTGCGCAACATTACTTAATAGGTCAATTTCTAATCAATTTCCAAAAATATGCATTTTAAATTATTAACTATTACTTAATTATTAGATTGTTACACTAACATGTAAATACAGAAACTGTTTTGGTATTATCTTAGATTTTTTTTTATTGTTGAAAGTTATTGCTAACTTCATACCAGTTTGACAATTATTTAGGAATTTGAATTATTTTGTAAGCAGATTTAAGAAATTTTGGCATCGTTACAAAAAAAAACGTAAATCTCTACTCAAAGAATGACAAAAATTATAATACTGTTACTTAAAAAAATGCGGTTGCATAAATAGCAGTGCAATTTTTGACTAGAAATTCAGAATTCTCATGAAAATTAGATAATCTTTGCTAATTTAATTGATTTGCAATCTTTACAAATAAGAAAGTTAACAATAGCGAATGGTTCAAGTTGAACACACTTTATACGCTTTTCAATATGTGAAAAGGAATTTGAGCTACTATCACAGTTCATTTTTATTTAATTTAATTCCGTTAATTCCAACAGAAATAAAAATGAACTTGGATAGTAGTTCACATTTGATAAAAGGAAAACAGAAGTAATGTCCCTCCTATGAATGAAAAATTGTGGCCTAGTCGGTTCTGACAACTACAATAAGTAAATAGACAAGCAAATGAGCAAGCAGGTAAAGAATCACAAAAAAAAACATGAAATAAAATTCAATGCATGCTTGTTTACTTTTTGGATAGCGACTTGAATGTTTATTGGTGGTGACATTACTTTTCCTTCTCAGTGTACATATCAATAAATAAAAGGCAAGTAGACAGAATTAAAAAAAGAAGTTCCATGAGTTTTGCAAAACTATACAAAATCGTGACAGTTGCTGATTAAATGTGTTTAACACTTTTTAGTTATCATTTCTTTACCTACTAATTCCTGTGCGATTACTCATTTTTAAACAAATAAATTTAACTTAAGCATATAAAAATTGCATAATTATCTCTTACTATTAAATCATTTTAGTTTGCACTACTTATGTTCTTTAAGTTCCATACAGAAGCAGCAAGTAAAAAAATATGTTTTCA
Source organism: Serrognathus titanus (assembly GCA_039766575.1). Classification (NCBI taxonomy): domain Eukaryota; kingdom Metazoa; phylum Arthropoda; class Insecta; order Coleoptera; family Lucanidae; genus Serrognathus; species Serrognathus titanus. The sequence continues at coordinate 13,105,412 of CM077914.1, forward strand.
AGCTACAATCTCCTGATTATGCAACAAATAATGCTCTGTTGTTGCAATTGATTAACATTAACCCGAAACAAAGTTGCAATTTTAACTGACCTAGCAAGTTCAAATCACTTTTGAGGTAGTACCCGAGCAAATCTAATTTTTCCATTGCCAATTAGCCAACGCTTCGGCCAATTTATTTACAGTTTATCAGCTTAGTTACAGTTGCACAGTCAAACGACCGACCGCGGCTATTTTTAGCGGACAGATCTACTTCTTAGGTTGATCTATGACAGCAGCATCTGAACACTGCATAAACTAAAAAAAACACGAGATAAGGCAGGGTCAAATTTGATAGGGCGCCTGCGAATTCAACTTAAACATAAATAAATTGATGGATGAAAGGATAAGAGGCGCTTACCTTTAATAACTCCCTAAAGTACGGACTGCAAGCTGACAGGACCACGCGATGAGCTTTCAAACTTTTACCATCACAAGCCAACGTTACATCGACAAAGTCTTCATCATCCCGGAGATTCTCGAAAGCTGAAGTAATACTGCTTTGGTAATTGTTCCAACGCAGACAGAAATGTTGTGTATCTACCATCGTAATTATTATTCACCTATAAAGATATGAGGAGGCGATTAGGACTTGTGTGTGGTATTTAAGGTTCGGATTGTTTCTGAGTGATTTGCTATTGTAAATGTTCTAAAGTGTTGTTGTGGGGCATAGGTTTTTTCTTGTTACTGTTTTGATTAAATTGCGTTTACTAAAGAGATTTCTGGGTGAATTTGTGTTTATTAACCTGAAAATTCGGGAGGAAAGTGAGGTTATGTCACTCAGAGCTCATTAGATTAGATGAGGTTTTCTAAAGTGGCGAATGCATGCTCGGTTATTATTTAAGAAAAACAACTTACATAAAGTATAATAGGACACATTATGTGTGATAAACCCTGCGAGATTAATTGTTTATTACGTTTCAGAGAGGCTTGCAGATAATGCGTCTATTTATAATTTGTAAATAAACAATCGGTGGAAAAAAATTGCGGCGAAAACCAATAGAGGGAAATACTGCCGAAATTATGAATAGGGATCGCGGGGAAGGGTTCGTCTCTCGGCTGGATCATTAAAAATAAATTGTATAAAAACTCATTGGCTATTTACCGGTAGGGAGGGGAAATATACGAATATGGCCGGCAAAAAAAATGTGAAGGAAAGGGAAAACGAGCGCCGGTACGCCCGACGACGCTCGGTCATGGCCAGCGTTAATAATTTTTAAACGGCGGTCCTAATAGAAAAATTGTCACATGCTAAAGCAGGTAAACGTTTACGCGGAACGTAACATGCAGGCAGGTCACATATTTTGCACGCACACACACATACACAACAGACGTATTTACACGCAGACTCAGCGCACATGGTAGTAATTTTTTTTCTTTTGTTTTTTTTTTGCGGTTATGGCGTGGTTAATTCGGCCGTTTTTCTTTGATAACGGCGTGTGTCATGCTTTGATTTTGCATAGATGAGTGGCGAGCCGAGGCGTCGTTTACCTGAGAATCCGAGACGCTCTCATTTATATAAGCGATTGTGGTTTTTCCTCGTGAAATCCATTTTTTTTTTGCCCTCCTGTCCTGTGCTACTGTACTAGCGTTGCATTTTTGCAACGCAGCAGACGGTGCGCCGCGATGCACAAATGACACGCGTCGTTTCAAGGCACTCTTGACCGCCAAATACGAACCAAGTCGACTCCCGGGATATTCAAAAATCACGCACTGCACACACAGCACAGCGTCAGATCATCGCCGCGACTGAACGAATATTAAAAATTCAAACGCGCAAAAAATGACGGCCCGCTTATTCTTTATTGGGACATGGCTATGAGACATCTGCCGTAATAAGCCAACACTAAAAAATAGTGCGTACCGCCCTCCCCCTACGCTACGAATGAAAATGCGCAGAATAAAGAGTACAGGTCCGCAATTAAAAATGTCAAAATAAAAAAATCGAACTTTATGCTTTTCTAATAATTAATATTCATATTTTTTAAAGAACGACGCGTTCACCGACGTCGTACACGCGTCGACAGCGCCCCGTTTTTGCGTAAATACTGCTTTAATGTGTATGATTGCAATAAAGGAAAGATCAAAATTGCATATTCCTAAGCTAATGAGTTACCCCCTCACCCCCTTCCAACGAATTTACCCCAAAAAATCATTACGTTCTTCTGAGGTTATACGTTGCGCATGAACATTTTAATTCTCATAGAATAAATACAGAGAGTTGTGAATCTATTTTTCTCGTTTCGTTCTGCTGGGCCATATTTTTATCGATTTTATAATCAATACCGCAATAAAACCTGCAATGTTTTCATCTTTATTTCCAGCTTCCCTCTACGCCACTACATTTCCATCCCTAATTTTCACTTTCCGAAAAACTCAATACGTTCGTTCGCGTTCATTTACACTAGCGCAAAAAACGCTCCGCTTAATTATTTAATTAACAATATTCATAAACTAATTATTTTAATCGTTTTTATTACAAATCTCGTTTTTGTCATTAAGAACATAACTTTACGTTCAAATTTGTATAAATAACACTCGTACTTTTGCCTTACAAATTATAATTTTCTGAAAAACTTAACAATTATGAACGCGTTCATTTACATTGGCGCAAAATACGCCGCCCTACATTATTTAATTAACAATATTCATAAATTAATTTAAATATTCATTATTTTAACCATTTTATCACAAATCAGTTCTTAACTTAATGTTAATAACATAAATACGTGATGCTTTATGACTGCAAAATTTACATTATACATACAGGGTCGCTAAAAGGTATGGATACAGACAAATATTTTTAAAACGGTTTAGCAGAGTTCGTTGAAATTTGGCATACAGTTAAAAATATTTAAATTCTATCATCTGAGACTCTTTCAATTTTCTACCGTCGTTTAGTTCGGAGATACAAGGCTAACTTGATTTTTTTTTTAAATAGCACGGGAGGTCAAATTTAATATTTTTCAAAAAAGCATTTGTTTCTGAATTCAGTGATGTAACATATGCCCAATTTATTTGTAGTAAAACTTCAAAATTTTATTGAACTAATGCAATTAAAAATTAGCTTGCTTTGGAAACGTCTTTATCAATCGTTAGTTCTTTGCAACCTATACGTTGACCAAAAATTAAATAAAACTTAATATATAAAATTACCTTGTTTAATAAAATATCATTAACATTTATTAAATGTGATTTAACAGAGTAATTACGAAGTGTTTTTTATATAATCATGGATTATCACAAAGTAACATGCTTGAAACATTCTTGTACAGCAGACCAAGCCAAACTCTACTTTAAATTGAAACTGAAACCTAGGATGGCCGTCCAAAACATCTGGTTTAATCAAGAATGCATCAGAAGAAATCTAACGCCAAATCTAAAAACAAACACAAATTCACAAGCATCAAGAAAAACAATAGAATCAGCTAAGAAAATCTGGTTAAAAGAAGAGGCGAAATTTTGGTTCTAAAGAAGAGATATCCTTCTGATCTACATCAAGGTATTGCATTTAGAATTGTGAAATTATACATAAGAAATATTTAGCTCAAAAACTGACCAACCTAGCAAACATCCAGTTGCAATTATGAAAATAACACCTTTAAGAAATTCCATTCTAGAGTGAGTAATCTATCAGAAGTAGTATTCAAGATAAAGAACTGAAATTGTGGGAAAAAAGACCAAAATATTCGCCCCAAACAATTTGCAAAAACTATAAAAAAAACTATTAGCAGTAGAATCAGAAATAGCAGTAAGAATCGGAACAAGTAATAATCGAAGTAAAGAAAAAATTGTCAATACCATAAAGAATAATAGTTTAGAAAAATCTACAAATTCACACTTAATGACTTAATAAAAAGTATTAACAGAAAAATTGCAGACAATAGTTTAACAGTAACTAAAGCAGACAAAGGCAATACAATAGTAATTCTACCGTAGAAGGAATAAGGAATAAGAAAGTTTTAGAATTTATCAACAATGATAATATAACTAATAGAATTAAAAGCAGACTCCACGAACAAACACCAAACCAAATACTTAAAAATTGTAATAGCTTCTTATAAGTTAACACAAATGAACGCCCAAGCTCCACGACTAATAAATGTGACATTAACAAAGTAATTACAAAGTGTTTTTTATATAATCATGGAGTATCACAAAGTTTTCACGGAAAACTTAATACATACAATACAAAAATTAAATAAAAGTTAATTGTTAAAATAACACATTAAACTGAAACAAGAAATTTTAACAAAATTTTGAACGGGAATTTTTTTCTATTACAAAAGATGCTCAAAATTTACATTAACTTCTTGGCAATAATGTATACGTTGAGCAAAATTTTGCAAAGTATTAGGAGAAAATTGGCAATTTCGTTTCTTATGCGGTCTTGTACAACTTCGATTTGTAATGGTCTGTTAACATACACTCGAAAAAAGGAAAAATCAAGTGGAGTCAAATCAAGAAATCCAGGTGGCCCTTTGATTGTTCCCATCACCCTACACATCTACAGGGAAACGTTTCGTCTAAATATTGGCGCACTTGACGGCCAAAATGAGGTGGTCCTCCGTCTTGTTGAAACCATATGGTTTCTGCTGGTATATTTCGATTGCCGTAGTCTGGAAATATTTCTGTAAGTCGGGGAGCAATACGTTGTTGCAAAAGTTGCAGATATCTTTCAGACGTTAGATTGCCACTAATGAAAAAAGCTCCTATGATATTCCGATCAAACATTTACTTTTTGGGGATACCACGTATGAAGCCATCCAATGTGGATTTCTGTCAGACCAAAATCTAGACTTAAGGCGTTTAACATGTCGGTTTAGACTAAACTTGACTCGTCAGAGAAGAAGACGCGATTGATAAAGTGACCATCTTGATCTGTGCATCATAGATTCCCAAAATTTGACTCTACGGCCAAATCTTCTTCGTTTAATTCTTGCAGCAGGTGAATTTTGTAAGGATGATATTTTTCTTGCTTCATATTTTTTTGTGTGGATCCCCTACTCATATTGTGGTTCAAAGCCAACTGCTGCACTACTGAACTTTATGGATTTTCTAACACATCCAACAGAGTTTTCTTCGTTGGTAATAATTCTTGGTCATCCAGGTCTTACACGGTCTTCAATGCTACCAGTTTCTTGAAATCTCTGTAGAGTTTTCCAAACCGTTGTCCTGGAGATCGGTTCCGGATTATCATGCATTTCATTAAAAAGGGTCACTACAGGAGCACAACATCGTCTTCTGTCGCCATATCCAATCATCATAAGAATTTCTAATTTACTTAAATGGGCCACTGTTAAACTAATTATTGCTTACAAGTTTAATTTTTGGCTAATGTGCAAGTGACAGGTTATTAATAGTAGCAGTTTCAAAGGTAATTTACAATTAGTTTTACTTCCTTAAATTAAATTTTTGAAATATTTTTTCTTACCTTTTAATGCAAATAAAGACAGGCATCTCCTACAACACTGAATTCACAAAAAAATGCCTTTTTGAAAAATATTAAATTTGATCTCCCGTGCTATTTAAAACAAAATCAAGTTAGATTTGTATCTTCAAAATAAATGGCGGTAGAAAATTGAAAAAAATGCAGATGCTAAAATTTAAACTGTGTGCCAAATTTCAACGAGTTCTGACAATCTGTTCTGAAAATATTTAGCTGTATCCATACTTTTTAGCTATCCCTGTATATTAAAATGTTTGCAATAATATTTTACAGGTACTTTTGTTTCAAAAATTCAATTGTTATTTTCCGACACTAGCGCAAAATATGTTGTACATGCATAATTATTTAATTAGGAGCATTCATAAATTAATTTAATTATAATTAGAAATCTACTTTTAACTTTAGGTAATAACATTCATAATGACCGCAAGAAGTTGTACAGTGACCACCAAAAAATCGGGGGGGGGGGACATTTACGTAGTTTGTTTCTTAGGAAATGAAACCATGATGATCAGACGTGGTTGAAAAAAGATTACAAATGGGTCAAACAAAAGTTATCAGGTGACTTCACGAATTTTACAGTTCTTGAAAATTATTGTGAAGAATGTAACGAGTGTCTAAATAAAAATCTGGTCAAGTAGGTTGTGACCGAGAATTTCTTTAGTGCATGCATGTCGTTTCTAAGTTCAACCGACAGGTTGTCAAATCTAACGTCAAAATTGAACAAGATTACCTTATGGCGGTTTTTTTGAAATCTCTCCACAGCCCACTTGATCAGTTTTTTTTTTATTTACTAGCCAAAATAGATTACTAAAAAAAAGCAGTTTGAAAAGTGTCTAATTTTGTAAAAAAATTTTAGAAGATATCGGTTACTAAATTAGTAATTTTTGTTATCATTTGAAGTGGGTATAAAAAAATGCTATGAAATAGTTCTTTTTTGTTAAAATTTAATTTAATAATTTTTATAACTGAGAAAAATAATATTTAGTCAATACTGCTTCTTTTAACAACTTTATTTCTAAGGTTTTCTTTTTTAATTTCAATTTATGTTTAATGTACAAATTACATTTTCAGTATTATTTTAGCAAAAGATGTATTTACATTAATCCATAGAAGCAACAGAATTTGCTTTTACGTCAATTTAATCCAAAATTTCCATCTATATTTTCGTTTAAGTAAGTAACGTGATGAACCAGTTTCTTAATACAAAGTGGTCAAGAATAACTGTTTGAATTGTCAATATAAATAAGAGCATTTTTATTCGGCTATTTGCGACACAACCTGTTTTGTTGGTTTAGTTGATGTAATCTGAATAGCGACATGATGTGAAAAAAACTAGCGTTTTAATTTCAATTTGAAATGTCATGATGACATGTAAAATAACGCCAGTCAGTGTCAAGCCGTCAACAACCGGAAGTTAATCCAGTTGTACCATTTAAAAATAAAGCTCAGCACTGCCAACGTAAACTGTGATTCTTAACCACTTTGTAGTATATTAAAAAATAAGTCTCATGAGGCATGATTTTAGCGTACAGGTTTAATGGACATGGTTGCTTAAATGTAAGAAATCTGTGTTATATTATATTTCAAAAATATTATGATAAATAAATATAGAAAAATTCTATTTAATTATGTGGTGGTTGGTGACATTGGTTGTCGTTTAAAGTAATTTTAAACAAATGACAATTTTTGAGGTTATATTTATAATTTGGGATACCAAAAAATAATAATAATTTGAGGTGTTAATATATTTTGTCACCAATCTAATAAAATAAAATTTTGGATGCTTTAATGGGTTACATATTGTAGACGTTAAAGCACTAAAGTACAAAGTGGTCAAGAATAACTGCGTGAGTTGACAATACAATTAGGAGCATTTTTCTATGCGCTTACGGTTATGTTTCTTTTTGTTTATTTCACGTAACCTGAACAGCGACAGACTGTAGGTTATGTGAATAAAAATTAGCGTTTTAATTTGAATTTGAAATGTGAAATGACGTTTGTAGAGTGACGGCTGTCATTGTCAGACCGTCAACAGCCGGAAGTTATTCCAATTGTACCATTTAAAAATAAAATTCAGTACTGCCAACCCAAACAGTGTATCTCGATCACTTTGCAGAAAAAATAATCTTTATAATTTTGTTTATCTTCTTTCGTTTTTATAAATAAATAGTAAGAGCATTTCTTTTTGTTTTCTTAAATTCATTGATTTAGTTTTAAAATTACGATTTAATATTAAAAATTAAAAAAAGACGAACAAAAATAAAAACCGATCTAATTAGTTTTAAGCCAATTTTGGAATCTGCAACGGTCGTCTTTTGATTTTTAACGTTTTTAAATTAGAAGTCGCTATTTTAATTTTGAAATTTCGGAGAGAAAAACAGTTGAAGAAAAGCAAAAAACGAAAACAAAAGAAGACGTAGACGTATGTTCGAATCGTCAGTTGGTAGTCGATTGTCAAAATACCATTTTTGTGTGTAATAGCGAGCTTTTTTTTGTTACTTAATTTCACTGTGTTATGTAATTTTTAAGCTGTCAAATCTAACGTCAAAATTTGTTGTTGAATTATCATTTCAACGTTAATGTCTTTTTTAATTAAAGAAGTTATATATAATTGAGAATTAATTTCGCAATGCTCGCAAAATAACCATTTTTGGCAGATTACCTTATAATGGGTTATTTCGTTGCTAAAAGTACGAAATTATCCAAGACATACGTACTTTGTTCGGAAATTTTTCCACAGCCTACTCGATAATTTACTCGTTATTTACTACCAAAGATAAATACAAATATTTTACTAAAAAAATTGTCTAAATACAAAATTTTTATTTTCATCATTTTACGATACTACGCCTCTGTAAATATTGTATTTTTTTCAATTAAAATTTAATGGAAAATTATTATTACCCATACTGTTGCAATCAGAATCTAAAATATTTTATTAAGGAATAAGAAAATATGGGGATGTTGGGGTAGTTCCTGAGGGGTTTACTTTTAAGTGTTCTACCTAGTAAGAGCCATTTTCAACAAAAACATAAATATTTTTTTTTCTTGCCAATTGAGAAAGATATCAGCTGTAAGACTACATTTGGGACACCCGGTATATTAAAGTGTAAATAATAATACTTTTGTATTAAAAAAATCCAATTTTTATTTTCTCAAAAGCTCAATAATAATTATGGTCGCGTGGAAATACGCTCTACATAATTATTTAATTAGCAGCATTCATTAATTAGTTTAATTGTTAATTATTATAATATTACAAATCTTAACATTAATAATATAAATGAATGATATTTAATGTCTGCAATTAAAAAAATAAATAGCGAACAAAAATAATTATCTCGTCTTTTTGAGTGAAACACTCAAATTTCACTTACGCTGTTTTACTCTGCAAAAATTTAAATTATAAATAAAACTTGTCTAGCTACTTTTCTACTAAAAAAAATAATTTTTTCTCAATACTTTCGCCTTCATTGATCTGTTGCTTTTATTTAAATTAATTTAAATATTAATTACTGCAATGTTATTTCTAACAAATTTCTGCGAATACGGCAAATATTAACTAATAAATAACACACGAGTATTACGAGAAATATAGTTTTGCATTAGTCCTTGCAAAACCGTTTTAAATAAACAATTCTAGCTGTGGTAAGCAAAAATATTTGTTTCACCATTTTTACTAATACATAGGCTGACTGTTTGTACATACTATGTTCACCTTCATCATTATTGGTGAAATAGCAGTATTTATAAACTATTCTAATTATAACAATGTTTCTTATAATTAGTCCAAAAGAAAGTAACCAATTGCCTTTAAATATGTACCTATAAAATAATACTCCAAACACAAATGCACGCGACCTTTTAAAAACAGTTAAATTAATTACTTATTGAAAATTTTAAATTGCAAATTGGACAAATTTCCTCCAAAAATTAATTGATAACAATAAAATAATTTCAGCATCCCCTATTTTTTTTTAAATAAAAACTAATGTTCACTTCCTGAGAAATTCAACAAGTGCAGTGATAATTTTACTCTAACAACATTTAAAAGCTAATCTAGTTATTAATTTTTGCATTACTATTTTAAAATTTTTCTGATAACGATTACATAAAAAAATCACAATTTTTGTTTTGGTGCTCGCTATAAATAAACATCTTTAGATAAAATAAATAATTCAGCTCACTTTTTTTAAAGTAAAAAAATTCCGAAAAATCGAACATGTTCACCTCACAGAACTTTATACAACTACAATACTCCTAATTTAATTGAGGATGCTCATAGACTGATCTAATTATTTATTATTTACTGCAACGTAATATAACAAATTTTGCAAACTATGCAAACATAAACAACTCAAGACGATTGCGAAAAATTATAGTTTTGTATTAGTGTTTGCGAGACCGTTTTAAATAAACAATTCGGTCAGCGATAAGCAAAAATACTTACTTGTCTAGTTGCTTTCTTTCTTAATAATTGTTGAAAATGGTTTGCCAAAACAAACGGTTGGTTTTAGTTTATTTATATAAAATAGTTTCATTGTGCTCTTTTTCAAATAAATAAATCGCTCATGGTATTTGTTTATTGTTCACTGTTTATACAATCGTTATTAAATTGAAACTACAGTGTTACAAGTTCTGTAATTAAAAAAAAATACAAAGTTGTTTTGTGAATTGTTGCAATGTTTTCACATCTTTAATAAATAATTATTCGCTTTTAAGAAAATTGTTAACAGATTTTATTTAAAAAATAGAAATAGAATAGGAAATAATTCGTTTAATATTGTTGTAAATACAGGGGTGTCTCATAAAGTATGCAGGGTTGCTAGGGGAGATTCAAGTAAAGCTTTTTTTTTTAGTAAACTTTTAATAACAATTCAATAACTAGAGAGCTACAGCAAATTAAAATTAAATTAATTAACAAGCAATAATCGCTACTAACTGTAGTAATGAATTACTTTTTAAATTCAAATTTGGGGTGTCTAAGAGTAAATTGAATAATATTTAGTTAAAAAAAATAATTAAAAAAATTTAATGTCCAAAATTTTAATGTCTAAAAACAGCTGTTCACATTGTTGAGAGCCGCAGACTATTTAAAATAAAACTAGAAAACAAATCGACGTAAACATTTACTTAAGTGTGAGTTCCTTTAAGTAACTAAGTTAAGGGTAGTTTACCGTTAAGGCCTGGTTTTTCAATCACAAGTTAACTTTAAAAATATCAGTTTATTGCCACAGTAACAATTATGAAAACAATTGCTCCTATACGCTGAAATGCAGGGTCAACATTTTGAGTACCTTTTGTGAATGTTTTGGTTTTAATAAACCTAGACTTTATTTAATGATAAAATTGTACTTTGTAAAATAAGTTAATTAATTAATTAAAAAGATTTCTATATGCTGCTTTTGCCATTAATTTTTTGTTGGATAGGTACTTTCAAATTAAAGTAACAGCAAACCATCAGAATTTGCAAGAAATATGTGTCCTTGGAAATGTGAAAATTATTCTTCCTTATTAATTTCAGCGGTAGTCAAATAAGTGGCTGTAAATTTATAAGAAATTAAAACTTCTGTTACTTTCTTGTTATTGGTTTTTTGACAAAAGTGCATTGGGAAAAAGCTTTATTTGGATCTCCCCTAGCTACTCTTTCAATCTCCTCCATACCTTATGGTACACCCTATATATTAAAAAAGAGTAAAAATCTATAAAAAGAATGTGTTAATATTAATGCTAAAACTATGTAGTATTAAACTAGGCTTTTATCAACTAATATGTCGACCTTAGCGGTAATTTTTGACCAAAACTATTCTGGAAACCCAAGAGACTTCCGGTCTGACTATTATAAGCAAATTAGAATCTATTAATTGCCATGTTTTGTTCGGAACTTATGGAAATACCACTTGCGTTTTGCGATAAACATTTCACAAACCCGCCCAGCCTTAGTCATCGCAAGTGCAACCCATTTTGTCCCCTTGCTTCTTTCTTCAACGAAAAAAAAAAAAAATTTGCAATTCCGCAAGCCGAGGCGATTTATTTTTATCGCCGCCGAGCTAGTTGCGCTACTAAGTGAAATTGTTGTCAACTATGAACACTTTATTTTTAAACTATAGTGTACTGACTTGCACTTAAAAATAAGTTGTATCCGGCGGCTTTAATCAGATCGCGCAAAAAAAAATTATCTCGCGAATTTATATGACACCGGATTATTTTTTTTATTAAGGACGAATTGCTCGCTTGTATTGTACATATTAAGACGGAGATAGTGCCGGATAAAATTGTTAGTTATTAACAATGAAATTAGAATTGACTTAATAGGAATAACAGTCTGGAGTAAACATGTTTGTTCTTATGATAATTTATCCTTTTGAGTAGGTTTAATATACTTCCAGTGGCGTGACAAAATTAATTTTTTTTATAATCATGTACTTTGTAATTATTGCTGTTTTAAAAAAATTCTTTTGTACTTGGGATTACCATTTATATTCTCTTCACTCAAATTAATAAGGTAATAAGCAGAGAGAGTTTTAGGTTTCTGATATCAGAAGTAGCCAGTTTGTCTTGGATAAGTCAAGTACAAGATGTTGAATGAGTGGGAATAAGTAACTATAAAATAAATAAAAATAATTTTGACTCAATGACTATGGTTATGGTGACCTTAGGGTTTACCTAATTTTATCCGCTCTCTAATAATAAGTAACAGAAAACATTAGATCTTTTATTTTCTAAAGCTATGCTGTATTTCTTAAAGTATGTAATATCTAGTCCTTAGTTCTTAGTTTAGTATGTAATTTTTATTAATTTAGAAATCATTAATCATTGATTTTTGGCATTCATGTGAAAACAAAGGTATGAGAATTATATTAATTAAGAGCTAGGTAAGTGAAGATGATTAAAGATGTTATCTAAAAGGGACGGAAATTTGAAAAGGACTAGAAATGGAGATGATCAAAATTTGAATGGATCTTAAAAATAAAACAATAAGGAGAAGTAAAAGAAAACGAAACAGATGGCAACTCAAAAGTGAAATTGAAAGAATGAATGTGTATCGATGATGTAAATTAAAAGAAGAAAAATGATAAACCTGCTGTTATATACAAAAAAAATAAAAACTTTATAAATAAATTTATAGATAAATTTAGTTAAATTAAAGAAAAATTTAAATGGGGAAAAAGAATTAAAAAAAAGGAAGATTTATAACAATTTGAAGAACGAATTTTCGAAGAAATCTTTAATTTTCTAAGAAACCTTTTAAACTGTATGAACCTAGGTCATCTGTACTACTTAAAACCCTTTAACTTAATTCTAAGCTCTTCATATTTTAAGGGTATGTGAGTATCAAGAAAATCAAATAAGAGAACCAATAGCAAAGCAGATCGTATTATCCTCTTTTTTAATCTAATGATGTACAGTGGTGGGCATGGAAAATGGGACACTTACTTCTCCTAGATAGTATCCAGCTTTAATTAGCAGTTCTAAGTTTAAATTACATCAATTGCAACATCAATTGCATCGATCACTTGACGATGATCACTCAATTTCAATGGTGGCTGCACTATTCTGTGAGTGATCGAGAAGTACGATCACATAGATCGATTTTGGGCATGTTCATTTTAAGACGTCGTCCATTTTCTGTGCTCGCCACTGCACATTAGTGATTCTATGTTCAAACGTGCTCATAACGTCATTGCCTTTTCTGCAAGTAAAAGAAGAAAATAAATTCAAAGCATAACGCATAATGATAAACGAAAAAATTAAAGACATTTCTTCTGTAGGGTACCCGGAAATTTGTCTTGGTGAGGGTTTAATAATAATAACATCAGACTCTAGGGGGACCTTCACCTCCCTTAGCTTCTCCGTAGGTGCGTCCTTGCATTTCTTGAGATACTGACAGAAGAAATTTTCTTCAAATTAAAAGAAAACATGAAAAATCAATTATGACGTGACAGCTGCGCTTTAGACTTCTGTTTGCTTATTCTGCGTTGATTACTTCCTTACTTTCTACTTCTTCATTGTTTAGTTCTGCTTCTCCTTCTCATACTTCCTTATTATCCACTCTTTTTTCAGCATAGCTTACTTTTGACAATTAAATGCAAGTAGCACTTTTTACACTTAAAATAATCAGGCACTACTACCAATTCCCCTAAAAACTTGTAAACTACCGAAATTTCTGGGTTTTACTAATTGCCTTTATGTTTACCTTTTGTTTTTTTAATAATCAAATCGGCAACTTCTTGAATCGCAGCTTCCCTTCCCCATATAAGTAATTGAATTTGACTGAGAATTACTTCACCCCTTCCCTCTTTGACGACGAACGACCCAGACGCCTTCTTCACATATAAGGTGCTTTCAATTATTCCCGAGTCCCACGTGATCATTCAAATTAGGCAAACCACACTCACACTTACGAAAATAAAAAAAAATACACCAAGAATAATGCGATTAATCACTTGCGTCTGGATTACAAAGTAATACACGAAAACTACTTTACTTTGGTTACTTATTTTAGGACCACGCAAATATCTTGTAGTATGACCTACCTGTGCGTAACAAATTTTATAAGAAAGGTGGTCACGTGGGACTCAGATATTGTTGAAAGAATAGTACCCTACAAGTGATACCCACGAGTATCAAACTTAGCAGAAAACCAGTTTCCTCTTGCTTGGTTCAGCTTGTACAAGCAGTTACTATAGCCTGGGCCAGTTCTACTGGGTTTTTTGGTATGGTCAGTATGAGGGATAAGTTTTTGGTACTGGAGTTTCGGAACTTGTCCATTTCTCATTTAAAGCCATCGCCGATGTTTTCCTGGAGAGTTTCTTTGATTGGCTCAGCCCCATGGATCTACTTGGTGTATTTAGTTATTGAAACTCATTAATTTTCGTGATTGTTGTAGTCGAACAGGAATCCTTTTACCTCTCCTCCTTCCGGACTGAAAGGATATTTCATTTGTTTCTTATTATTATTGGTAAAGCAGTGCGAGTATCATGATCTCCGTCGTTTTGCTCCAAAATAAGGAAGAAAGGCAGTCAATTTCTTTCCATGGGAGGAGAAATCTTTTCTTTCCTCATTTTAACAATTCGATTAGTTGTTAATTGCAAAATTGTAGTAATTTTTCGTTTCCAGGCCGAGGTTTAGTCCAAGATCGGACCAAACTCTTTGAAAATGCCTGGCGCAGAAATTGTCCCATGTGAATGTAGACGAAACGTAAGCAAAAGGAAGAAGATTACCACAGTTCCACCTAGAAGTCGAGAAGTACCGATGGACACTGATTGCGGAAGCTGTCAAGTGAAGTAACGAGTAATCTGATTAGGACTTGCTAAGTTAAATCAAAGACATCCTGTATGAGGATGACAGGGACAGCACTCAGCTATTTGAATATAACAATTAAATTTCACTTTTGCCAGAAAGAAAGAGATTGTTGGTAAATTGTCATTGTTTATGCTAGTCAAAATGAATATGGAATTAGGACTTGCAGTTTTGAAACCGCCAACAACCATTGAGCCATGAGCCATGGTATTGGGAAGTACAAGATTATCGATTTATGGGGGCTTCATTAATCAGATTAGAACAAATGAGTCAAAAGTAGATGGAATGGATGGATTATGGTAAACATTTAATAATGATTTTCATAAACCCTTAAATTCCATTTGTCGAAGTAATCGTTATTATGGATTTTAAATTTAAACTAGTATAGTGCAACTGGGCCTAAAGTGGAAAATTAAACCGATTGAACGACTAAAAGGAAGAAGAAACTAAAGAATGAAATTTATGGTCAATGTCATAATTGTTTAATAGTAAAAAAATAACTTTGAGAAATTGATAGCTTTTTTTCGATATTTGTGGTATGGTGTTCTGCAATTATATGTTTGTTTGTTGTAAAACCTTGACTCTAAAAACTATTTTTAGACAACATTTCTATTTTGCATTTAAATAAACGAGGAAAAATAGATTACGAGGTTTCTGCATGGACTTCTTATTTCAGTTTGTTTTTCTTAGTCAACAACTGAATGGTATTTACTTAATAAGCTATTGTGGATTCTGACGTGTTTACTATTTAGGTTTTGCGCAAATTGGAAATATTTTCAGTTTAATTAGTTTAAAATAATTTGTTAATTGCGAAATAAAAAAAAATTAAAATAAATTAGTCGAAAAAAATTGTTTACTAACGTCTTCCAAGCTTCACTGAATTAATTG
Source organism: Serrognathus titanus (assembly GCA_039766575.1). Taxonomy (NCBI): domain Eukaryota; kingdom Metazoa; phylum Arthropoda; class Insecta; order Coleoptera; family Lucanidae; genus Serrognathus; species Serrognathus titanus. Next base: position 13,121,091 of record CM077914.1, read on the forward strand.
AGGCAAAAGATTATTAGTTGTGTTTCAACCATTTTTATATTTATCTATTAATTGTTTTTTAAAGACAAAAAATAATTTGGTATTTATATGATATTTATTGTGAGAAAAAGTCTGAAAAACTTCGGATTGTGAAAAATTAATTTACAGGATAAAAATAAGCAATGGAACGTTTCCATTATTTTCAGCGTTACACTTCAGTGCTTTTAGAATATTAAAAAAATATACTTTTGTAGTTTTTTTTTCAGAGTAATTTGTTCGATGATTTGTGACTCATGCATCACTATCATCGTACGATATTTAATTTGTTTTGGGAATATGTATTTTTTTATCTACGCCACTTGTTCGAGCGATTGGTATTGTAATAAAATATTCTAAATATACCTCTTTTTAATAGATATTTCACGTTGCTAAATTATCTTTGCGAGTGACATTTTTTTTAGTTTGATAACGAAGATTGATAGACTAATGCGATGCACTTTCGGCGATGTTTTTTCTCCACGTCAGAAGGCTTACGTTTAATTGTTAAACTCTGATTAACGTTCAGATAATATATACATTTACAATTTGTACATTTTTTAATCGTTTGATGTTGATGCAAATTGTTTCTGAGTATCAATATCGCAACATGTCAATTTTTATTTATTACAAATTGATGAGTGTTTAGGTCTCGCTTAATTTTATGAACTACATTGATATGCTACTTCGAAGATTAAACATCTATTGAATTTTGTGTATTTTTTTGTTTAGATTCTTTTTAATTTTTACTCAAGTAAAAAGATATTGTTTACACGTTCAAGTACTTTTTGAATTAAAATACGCTTCTGTTAAATTAAATTAAATTTTTTATCTTTCTTTTCTATGTCTTTAAAACTAAGTAATGAAATAAATATCTTTTCATATTATTTTTTTCCGTCTTGTTTTTATTATTTCTAATCTTTGTTTTTTGCATTTTAGTTTTTCAACAAACGTAATCTTATGTTTCTGACTTTCTGCACTAACTTAATCCTTCTGCCTGTTGACGTCTGCTAATTAAAATTTAATTAAAAAAATTCGCAGAAAGGCGGCAAATAATCGAAACAATAAATAAAAATAGTCGAGTGATTGCGTAATTTTTTCGCAGCTTATGTTCTTTGGTAGGAATTCGCCATGTATGCATTTAGCTGATAAGCCGTTATCGCCATTCATATATTTGGCAATTTTTTTTAATTAATTTTATCTGCTGAGATAAACTATAATAATTATTTTGCTCATAGTTTTAGGCAATTTCGTTCTAATAATAGAACTTGCGGTTGTCTAGCTGCGGAGTTCTGCGAATTGTAACCGCAACGCAAAATTTTCTACTTTTTACCACAAAATCATTAAAATATTAGGAAACATAATGACAATAGCATGTATATTTTTTAAATTTTAATTTTATGAATAAATTTTTATCGAAAGAAATAAATTTTTAACAAAAAGAAAATTATTCCATACAAATAACGATAGTTGCAAAGTACAAAATGAGAACTGTAGATCAGATCACTATTTGATATTTACCTTTTGCATAAATCACAATCTCATTTTAAGAAATTAGACGAGATTTACATTGATGAAGATTATTACAAAAATTAATAGAAACATGAAAAACGATAGGTGAAGAATTTCAAGATGGAAAAATTGATGTCTAGACTGTACTATGTACACCTATAGGCAACGCAAAGTGTTCAAAAGTATGATACATATTAAAATTATTGAACGAAGGCAAATAATAGATGAGATAGCTGTAGACGTGAAAAAAATTGGATGAGATGGTCAAGAACAAAACTAAAGACCTCCAGGGCCAAGAGGAATTGTGTTGGCACACAAATCGTAGAGATTATATGAATTTTGCTTAACTGTGAAAATATTCAGAAGAAAACTTTTCTTTTAAACACATACCTACAACATTCCAAGAATATTTAATAAAAAGGATCTCTTCAAGGACGAAAAGGAAGACATCAAACATAAACATTTTGGACAATAGGCGTATTTTCGAGATGGATGATCCACGATGGATTTCGCGTTTGTGTTTGGAGGAGAAAGGGCATAAAGAAATAGACAATTGACAATAGACAAAAGGACCTGCAACAATGTCTTAGTCCCACAACTTAAAAAAAATAATGTAATTAATTGACTTAAACTTAGTTGAACACTATACATTGGTGGAAACTTAAACTTTCCTCCTCCTCCAAACAATTAACTTGATCGTTTGGTTAACTACGTTTTATACAACTGGCCCTAGGTTTCCAAACTTTTTGGGACCATCGCCCACTTTTCAAGGCAAAAAATTTCCGATTAGAAAATCACGAAAATTAATACTTTTAAAGTATTTATTATTAATTTCTCCATCGATCTCTAGACCTCTTAACGCCCGTCAATTACCTCTGAACTCGCTATCGCCCATTTTGGGTATCTGATCCAAAAGGAATACTACAGGGAATTAAATCATGATTAAAGCGGAGGCTTTGTAACAGAGGCTTTCATTGCAATCGAAATTCCATCAGCGTTGTTGACCACTTTTGATGTTCATAAAGATCATACTTTGACCAGATCGACAAATAAGTTCAGGAAAATGGATAGGTATATTTCTACCCAATTGTAAAGTTAGAAGAAGACGTCCCAGTTAGCCAAACTTAAAAAAGAAAATAAAATTAATTGACTTAAACTTAGTCTAACACTATAGGTTTCCAAACTTTTTGGGACCATCGCCCACTTTTCAAGGCAAAAATTTTCGGATTGGAAAATCAGAAAAACTAATAATTTTAAAGTATTTATTATTAATTTCGCCACCGACCCCTAGACCGTCTTAATGCCCCTCAATTGTCTCTGAACTCGCTATGGCCCATTTTGGGTACCTATGAGTCTAACCCAAAAAGAATACTCTAGGTAATTAAACCATGACTAAAGCGGAGACTTCGTAACAGAGAGTTTCATTGCAATCGAAATTCCACCAGTGTTGTTGTTCACTTCTGGTGTTCATAAAGATCATACTTTGAACAGATCGACAAATAAGTTCAGGAAAATGGGTAGGTATTAATGTGTTATATTTCTACCCAATTCTAAAGTTAGAAGAAGACGTCCCAGTTATAGCCAAATGATGAAAAAGCTGCAGGTAGAATATAAAAAAGTTTAACAACCGTGAATGTGGCTAAATGCGACTAACTAATATTGGTAAATGTAGATGCAAAGACCTGCTTATGCAGAATAACATAAAAAACTAAAAAGAACTGTTTACCAAATACGTACACTGGGTTCGTAAAGTTTGGAATAAATTTACTTACCATCTACGTGATTTCGAGTGACTTTCAAGGGGTCACGTGATACCTCATTGGAAAGGCCTTTTAATTCAATAGTATAAAATTTTTTTAATAATTTTTGATATGTGCGTTATCAGTAATTAATGAAGGTTTTTTTTGATAATGTTTTTCATGAGTTTGAACTTCGCCTTAATTAATGTCAAGAGGTAGGAGGAGGTTTTTTTGAGCAGTTAGTTGAATATGGGTGTTTTAGTTTTACTTTTCTTTGATTAAATAAATTAGGACTTACAGTTCCTCCTCGTTTCACCCCTCTCTCGAAGAGGGTAGGAAGCGGAGATAAAAAATTCTGCTAAAATAGTGTTACTTTATAATTAAAAATCGACGTGTTTCAGGACTTTACATAAAAATCGTCATTTCGTCGAAAATGAATTTGTTCCAAACTTTACGAACGCATTGTATATTTAACATCTTCATTGTGTCTCGCGATGTATTTAACTATCTATAGATAAACATTTTAAGTTTACTAGAAAAGTATTTTTTTTTTTTATAAAACGTTTGCTAGATTTAAAATTATACATAGCGTTCATAAATGATTGAAGGGCGTTTGAATTTGGCGCGTAGATAGGTTAGTAATTTTTATCTTACAACATTGGTACTTCAACCGCGCACTTTAATTAAGAAATATAAGTAAAAATTAAAATAATATTTCCTACAATCATATTTTTAGGTGCATATTTGGTGAAAAGAATATCCTCCAGATATGTATAGGCAAAGATTGTGTACATTTTTAATTATGTACTGACGATGGATAGTAACTTAACATCTTTACGTTCAAGAAGAAACATTTTTTTTTCTTAATTTACGTTCTCAAACTACAGTCTCATGTATTACACTACGTATAAAAAATCTGCTCTAAATATCAGTATAATTAATAAATTGTAAACTAGTTTTAATAATTTCTTTTAATAATAAATTATTAATTGCCTTTTGTAATTTTTTCATGTACCGTCTGTGGCAAAATAATATAATATTATCAACTTCTAAAAATAAAGTTCAAACGCGTTTCTGCCTTTTACATATTTCATTGTCGAAAATGTCAAATACAAATAAAAAAATAATTTGTTTCTCTCAATGTATTTATTTTGAGCACATATTTTATTAAATGTAAAAATTTCTGGTTATTGGTTAATTTCTCTTTTGTTTTTTTTTTATGTCACCTATGCTGTCTGTTCTTGAAAACTTTCTACCAGATTTTTTATTGTATTAAAGGCTGTTTGACAAGAAAACTTTTCGGGAAAAAAGAGATTTTTAAATGCTCCATTTCTCTAGTTTCTTGATAACCCAAAATAGCCCTGTTATTTAAATTTTAGTTTTTAAGAACTAGAGATTTCATGACAAGCAAAAATTAGTTCTACTTCTTTTACTGGATGATCTAAATAAGAGGAGCAACTTTCTTATAACTTGGTTTGAAGGCTTTCTCGGCCGTAGTCCATTTCTATACTTTTTTTCTTCTTTATTAATTTCAGCGGTAGTCAATAAGTAATAAGAAATGTAAACTGTTGCAACTTTCTTGTTATTGGTTTTTGGACAAAAGCGATTTAAAAAGAAAACGCTTTACTTTGATCTGCGCTAGCTACCCTTTCAATCTCCTACACTTATTATGGGACAACCTGTATAATATATTTGTATAATCAAAATATCTTAAAGACATCAGTTGCTATTTCGTGCAGACTTTCTTGGATTCCTGAACTCCCAACGATCATACATATTTTTAATCGAAGTCATTGTGAACTTTGAAGTTTACACACTTACGATTGAGAGCAAAATCTTCAAAAATAAAAAAACGAAATGTGTTTATTAAAAAAAGCAGAGTGAATCCACCAACCTTTGTTATGTGCAGATTTGCAGAGTATCAGGGCGAGATTTTCGCTTATCTCTTGCGTCATGAAAAACTTCGTAATGGAAACAACAAACTCGGGATAAGTAATTAAATGATTAGAAAAAAACCTGTCGATAACTAATACAGGAAATTAGTTGCACATAAAAAAAATTCGCTCGCTCCTATCGCGCTATCTACCCGTGATAAACACGAGTGATCCACTTTATCTCGCATAGAAATTGACATTAGCTATGGAGGGCTCGTGATTTCTTCTGAGAATTTGTTTGCAAAAAAATTTTGTAGTTGCTGCGTAGATAAGATTAGTTGACACAATGACTGAGCCATAAAAAGATTCGGTGCGCGAATTTTTGTTAATGATCCAGACTTTGCAGTTTCGAAATAAATATTTACGTTATGGTTGGTCATGGAATCTATTGCACCGTGTTGTTGTCGTAGGTCCAAAATAAAGAATCACATGCCAAAAGAATTAGTACTATTGACTATTTTAGTAAATCGAATTACGAAGTTAAAAATTGATTACTTCAACTAGGCGTTTCCTTTATTACTTCTCATACTCATAAGATGCAAAAATGTGAAATTACTTTCGAAGATGTTAACACCCCTTGTGACAATACTCAACGATTAGGAGTATCTAGGCAGGCACTCAGCTAAAAGACGAATGCTTTTCTTTATTTAAATTTTCTTCATTACTTCCCCCACTGACGTGATTTGCATTCTAATAAAAATTTCCTAAAAAAATCAATAACAACAAAAGACGATGTCCCTATTAACAATCAACATCTTGGCAAAATAGTTTTGTAAATTTGTATTCTTTCGTTCTTGTTCTCGCGTCGTTGTTTACTGATTTTTACGAATTTATTAACCCGGGACCGATGTAAAAATGTTGTGTTTTGCCAAAAAAATAGCTAGACCTACGCACGTACCGCAAATAGTTTCGTAATTTGAGCCGAGATTAGGTGGATGCAACGGTGCAGTTGACAAAGTGAAGTAAAATAAATAAGTGAAGTTGGCCAACATTTTTTTGGGTGTACGTCAGAGTATTCGCGTTTTTCATTAAAGTTTGCCAAAAAAAGATACTATGATACCCATATGTTTCTCTTTACATTGCTTTTAGTCCTTTAAGGAGACGACGCTTAACACATAAACGAAATTTAATAATTTTTTTCTTTAAAAATCTGCACAAACCTAAATCACATAGATTAAAGTTTATCAGATTGATGTCTTTTTTTGGATTATCCACATTTTTAATCTTTATTAAATTAGGCAAGAAAATACTGAGAATTACTATCTAAGTTTTCAATCAGAGAAATTTTTTCGATCAAGAAAATTACACTGGTGCAAAATTTATGTTAAGGGTGTGATTGAGAATTGTGTTTGGATAAGATAAGTAAATATCTTAAATCAAAGCAGACGTAAGAGGCAAAATTCCTATAAAAGTTATAAAAATAAAAACTAAATAAATAAAAAAGTTTGCCTTTTTTTTGTTAAATGATATACGTGAGGTATATAATTTATGTACTTCTATTTTGAAAGTAAATAAGATAAACCTATGACTATCTCGGTTTTAAGAAATAGCTGCTTAAAAGTAGTATTGAAACATTGTGATTGCAGATGTAATCACTACTGATACAAGTTTACAAGTTGTAAGTTGTGCAATCGAAAAATTCGCAGACGAAAATAAGGTTGCTTTGTCAAAGCTGCTTATTTATATCTTCCAAAAATGAATATTTTGGCTATTACTCATTTTTCTCCCATATTGAGGAATCCACTCTCTTTGGACTTGTATCTAATTGAATAAAGAAAGAATTGCTAGACCCTGGATATACTTATTCTAATTTGCACCACTTGATGATGCTGTGGTCCTTTTTTCAAAAATATTTATTATGAAACGTAAATAAATTAAATTTTGAAAATAGAACTTTTATTAACACGAATGTAATCCTAAATAAATAAACACAATAACTTGTTTACTTCCACATTTGTGGTTTCATTTAAGCAGAAATAATAATACCACCAACTCGATCCCCCGTCCTGAACGATTTACAGCACACAAAAGCAGAGGAAAAAAAAAGAAGGCGAAGGAAGAAAACAAAAGAAAGCACCTCACCCTTTCGCAAACTCTAAAACAGCATAATTTATTAAATTAAATTCAGCGTGCTCGTCTCGTAGTTACACATGCGTTACGTCACCGACCAGCCCCTGCCCGTGCCCTCTTGGGAAGGTTGTTTACCCTATTCTTCACGCGCCTAATATGTACGCAAGGGTCAATTATATGTTTTACTTTCCATTATATGTAGGTTTTAGTTTCATTCAGTGGGATATTGCGTTTTTTTCTCTGCTATCGTGTGCGAGTACCTATTACCTTCATGTTAATTAACCACGTAACGTAAATATATTTCCGGATTCGCCCGGAATTGCGTGCCATTTTTTTTATAAATAAATGGCATATTTATGCATATTAATTTATTAATAAATTCTTTATTGAACGTGTAGAGAAAATTATTTAAAACAGAGACTCTTGCATCCATTAATTCTAGAAATCACTATATTTAACTAATTTTTATTTAATTTTTTTATAAAATACACGAAACATTAAGTTTAAGCAAAAAATTCCTCAAATACTATAGTGTAGAGTTCTTCAATTAAACAGCTTATGGCACACGCCATACTGTCAGAAACGAAGCAGACTATAGCATGTCTTTTCTACAATGAGAAAGAGAAAGGCTACGTAGTTAATTCATACTGCGTCATTTTTAAAATTTTTAATTGGAGTAAGGCCTTGTTTATTCACTTTTAAGTAACTTTTACCTTCAGTTTATTCCCATAGTAACAATTATCTGTACAATTGTTACTATGACAATAAATCAGAAGATAAAGTTAATTGAAAGTGAATAAACCGGCCCTAAGTCATGACTTTTCAAAGGTTGTTGGCAATCCTGATAACTTAAATTTTTAATTAAGTCATCAAATTTTATTTTTAAAAATGTTCTCTTTGGAGCAAAAAGTTTTTCTTGTCGAAAGCTATTTTAAAAATGCCGAAAAAGATGAATGGAAATATTCCATTGCGACTTGCATTGAAGATTTTAGACCAAAATATCCAGAATTTCATGCAAATTACAATGAGCTTGCTGCACAAATATACCATACAGTTTCTACACTCCGAACCAGAGGTAATGTTACTCGTAAACTAGGACGTTGTCCTCCTTTGAAGAGAATTCCCGAAGTAGTAGAAGACGTTCGGGTTCGAATGCAGCAAGATCCTAGAAAGTCTATTGCAAGATTGGCCCAAGAAACAAATTTATCTTTCTCAACTTGCTACAAAGTTTTAAAGGAAGATTTAAATTTATTCTCCTATAAAATAACTGTTGTTCAAGAACTTTTAACAGCAGACGACGAACTCTGCCACTGGTTTCAAGATAGCTTGAACAACGACGAAACATTGAACCTGACATTTATTTCTGATGGAGCATGGTTTCATTTGTCAGGATACGTTAACAAGCAAAACATCAGGATTTGGTTAAGTGAAAAGCCTGAAGAATTCAATCAGCATCCGCTTCATCCAGAAAAAATTGGAGTTTGGATGGCTGTACCTCGGAGGCGCATATTTGGTCCAATATTTTTCGATAATAATAATAAATGCTCAAAGATATCCTTGCTTCAGTTTTTTTTGTCAATAGTCTGCATGATGATGAGATCCAGTATGGTTGTTTCCAACAGGATAATGCAACACCTCATAAAGCACGCGAAAGCATGACATATCTGCGAGAATTTTATGATGATCGCTTAGTTGATTTTCCAGCGAGATTTCCAGATTTAACAATCATGGATTACTTTATTTTCCCTTATCCGAAAAACACAATTTTTAAAAATAATCCACAAAATCTCCATGAATTTAATTACACCACAATGTTTGGAAAATGCTTTCGAAGGCATGAAAAGGCGGGAAGCTGCGTGTATCGATGCAGGTGGTAGTCAGTTTGAATACAGACTATGAGCTAGTCCAGTAGTATTTAATTTTTTCAAATCTAAAATTCTTTCTCTTTTTCAAATAAAATTTATTAACCTCAAGATTTATTTTTGACGTTTTGATCTTGTAATTAAATGTCACTCATTCAAAATTGCCAACTAAATTAAAAAGTCATGACTCACTCCAATTAAGAATTTTAAAAATGACTCGTTATATGAAATTTTATTTAATTTGACAGCCATTTATCTAATTGATTACAGATTGCAGTCGCATGACATTGATAAATTTGCCCACACTATTTTCTATTGGCACTCCACTCCACCACAATGTTACACTGTTCAATTTCACAATGCCCAATGCCATAATGTCACGATGTGACCTTAAAAGTTTCTAAAAAAGGTTGGCTGTTGAGTTATGTTTATAATCTCATTTTCTTTGACATCTGTCAACATATTTATGATTGTTGAGTAATACGCATTAAAGACGTTTCGCTGTGTACGTTGATAGCTTCCTCAGGTTTGAGCAGAAGTCTTACAATCAATCTGTTACATTATGTATATATATAAATTTTCAATAGACAGCAAATTACTTGAATTATATTTTTCTTTTTGATTTAAATAAATCAAGAAGCAATTCCTTCCTTCTTTCTTGTAATAGAAGAAAGACAAAGTCAAATTATTCTTTTTATCAAAAAGTGCTAAAAGTAAACATATGAAACTCAACGAGTTTTAAGCATTTCTGTGCTTTTGCTTCCTGTGATATTTAGTTAACGACCATGCTGTGTATGGGTTAAAAAAGAATCTAGTTGCATCTTTTTTGCTTTCTTATGTATGTATAACTTTTTTGTGCCACAAAAATTCAATCAGGAAAAAAGTTCTAAAGGTGGCCCATTACGAGTACCAGATTTGGTTCTTAAATTAAACACATTGATGCTATTTATATTTTATTGTACAAAGTACACATGTTGAGATTAAGTATGGAACAAAATGTCAGACAAATATAGTGAATATACGGAACTCCTGGCAAACTCTTCTTCATTCAATAAAATTTAAATTCGGCGCTCCGGCATCTACAAGCTTCACCTTACAAAGTCATTACTGTTACTTTTTGTGTGGAACTCTACTGCCTCCAATTTAGGATAGAGAAAACACCCTGTACAATAGAATTCCGCTCAAAAAGTAAAAGAAATTCCGTAATTACTAATTTAATTAGCAATAATTAATGTATATTTACATTATTCATTGTTTAAATTTTGGGAAAAAATTAAAATTGCACATTTTCCAAGCTCTACTTATAAGGTTGCCGTATCATATGCATACTTACAAATTTTTAAATTCTTGCTCTGGATCCTACCTCTCAGAATACGAATATTATAAATAACTTTTATATATACAGGGCGATTGAAATAATTGTGCAAAGCTTTAAACTTGTATAACACTGTAAATGGTAACGATTGAGCTATACGTTCTTAACAAAAAATTAATAATTTTAGAGAAAATTGAAAATTTTTCTGAAACTGTCTGAGAACTATTGGCCTTGCTATTATACAACGTTAAAAAATAATACAATACCCTGTACAGTGAGAATAGTCTTCAAAGTCATATAAATTGGTTAACATAACCGACAACTATAATTCAGTAATCGATAGTTATTCTTAACTGTAAGAATCTGTTCAGAAATCGTTTTTGACAAATTCTTTTAATGACTGCACTCTTTTGGCACTACATTCATGAAAAAAAATCTCTGTTTGAAAGGACTGTGACAATTATCAAACTATTTTTGTCATATACAAAGTAAATTACGAATAATGTGTAAATAAATTTAAAACTTTAATCAGGCATGACTTGGCGATTCTGGTATAATCAAGAATTAATGCTAGAACCCAAACCCAGTTCGACTTTAAAGTAGACTTTAAATTTAAAGTCACTTTCAGATGTAAAAACAATTGTAAACACATTTGTTTACATATCTGAATTTGATGTTAGTTTTTAAGATTCCTTTAAATTCGATTATGAAACTGGTCCTTAATAAAATATTCAAAAAAATATTATTTTACAAGAGAAAATCAAAAGTAGTTCTTATTATCTTTTGGTAAACTTTAATTTTTGTCTAAATTTAAAGAAAAAGAAATTTGTAAGTCGTTTAATTAATCAATTAATAATTTCTATGGAATAATAATGAACTATATAAAAGAAAAAAACATTAATCATCTATGAATATGATAACTTTTTTAATCGAAACTTAAAATTTTTATTTGAACGCTAATACGTACAGAGTTATTCAATTTTACACGTGTACAATGCGACGTAAAAATCGATTTCATCGACGATGGTGGGTAGTTGAATTGTCTATAAACATTGATAACATTATGATCAAATAGCGTCGCTAATTCGATCCATTAAAATTGCACGTCTAAGCTCCATCAAAACCGAAAAATTCCTATTGTTTAATTCTTCCGTATCTTCTCCGTTTTTTTTTTTCTTGAACGATTTAATCTTGATTTCTCTCCAAATTTATTCATTTTGGACGAAACAAGAAACTAAATTTGTTCTTTCCTCTTATCCTAATTTTCAATCTTCTTATTAAAGTACTTTTTTCTCTGTTTAAAAATATAGCAATTTTTGTAAATTAATGTAATCGTCCTAACGGAGTTATCAAACAATGTGAAACGTTGACTTGTAAATACATTTTTTCTACGATCTTTTATAGAAAGAAATTTTTCGTTACAGAATACTCTAGCGAAAATTCCGTCTTTAGTGAGAAAATGTTAACTTTCATCACTACTAATTTTATTTAAAGTTTCCCAATATTCCACCAGAAATAGAAAATAAGCTGAGAAAACCTTTTAGAGTTATTGCTAAGTACTATTTGCACTTTTTTGCAAAATTGTCAGAAAATTTGAAGCCGTCGACCTTCTGATCTACGTATTCTATGTTAAGAACAACATTATCAATAAAAAATAATATCGATACCACTAAATACCCCAAGTTACGTTCTTTCCTGAAACGAAAATCCGATAGTTTTAATTTTTGGAATTGCTGACGCTTGCCGCTGCCACGAATTAAAAGATTTGTCAGTAAATGATGCAAAGGATTCTGGAAATATACTTCCCATTAAAACACCTAACACAAAGACAAGGGTATCACGTTTGTTTCATATTCTGGAAACTTTTATGAAATTTAAAAAAAATATATTAACCTTCGTCCACTAAATATGAATCAAATTAATTCAAGATTCTTTATTAACTATCAGAGTGGAAAGTGTAGTAGGCAAGTTGTCGGAATTAAGAAATTTAGTAAACTTCTTCAGTATTTAAATTTACCTTTTTCTCAACAACATAACGGGCATAGCTTTCGCAGAACTTCTGTTGTCATCCAACCAACGTTTTCTGTATTGATGAGCTAAATATAATAAAAATTTGTACAACGTTTTTGTATAGTGACCTTCTGACAAATCTTGTTCAAAAAATTTTATTACTAGTCACTAATATCACGGATAATCCATTATTATATTACTAGTGGATGCAGGTGGTGGTTGGAAGTTTGGTAACGTTGCGGAGGTGATGAATCAAGTATTAATAAATATTAAATATAGACCAAAATTTACAATTTGTTCAAAATACAAGAACAACTACGACGGAATTCAATTACGGCGCTACTTCACCTAGGATAACATTAGTTAATAACAGAACCGATGTGGCATCGTCTACTTCAATACATATATACATACATACATAAGTTTTACAGTGAAATCCTCATAATTTTGAAGAGTTGTTCAAATGTAATAATTAATCAACATTCAAATCATAAGCAATTTAAATATAATCTATAGTTTTGTAATTTTTAATTCCAAATAAAGAATTTTTGCATTATTTTTTTTAAGTTTGTTGGATTGTCATAGACGAGTTTGTAGAAAAGTATAGTGTTTAACTCGTCGAAATCATTTTTTTAAACAAGGGAACAATTTACCAAACGAGGTGAAGCTTAAAAAATGTTAATTTCGTCACTCGTTAAACAATATACTACTACAATCTGCCCGACTGATTATACGCTTCTGGACAAAATTAAGAGACCACCAAATAAACTTGAAATAACTTTTCCAGTTTACAAATTATTTTTAATAGATTTTTCACATGTCATAAATTGACGTTTATTAAACACAATTCAAATAGTGTGCCATGAAACAATTAACAATAGCCAGGCATTCTCTGCTAGGAAACGAAAAGTAAACAAAAAGGCTTAAATGTTGACATCTTTTTAAGTTATTTAATTAATAAAGCGTGCTTTTTGTTTCGTAAATTAGTGAATTTGTTTGCATTAAGTTAATTAAATATGTCTAGACGCCATTGCAGACCAGAAGAAGTATCCCAAATGATTATTCTTCTTCGTGAAGGATATTCACAGAAAAAAGTTGGTGGAATTCTAAATGCCAACAAATCTGTGGTACAGAGGGTCGCAGCACCGTTCAGAAACACTAGTAGTTTCAAAAGAAGACGCAGACAAGGTGCTAAAAGAAAAACAACACGCAGAGAAGATCGCTTTATCGAACTTCAGAGTATAGAAAAGGAGGTTTGTAATATTTCGTGAATTAAAAAATGGCCATGTTTACCAAAACAGTAAGAAGAACACAAAAAAAGTCAATTTGTCTGCTAGAAAACCGGTCCAACTCTGCTAGAAAACCGGTCCAACTCTCACAGCTACGCACAAAAGAAATCGCTTAAACTTTTGTCAAAATCATCAAGGTTGGGACGAGGGGCAGGGGAATTCCGTTCTGTTTTCGGACGAGTCCAGATTCCTTCTAAGCAGGAATGATTGCTGTGCTCTTGTTATACGAAGACCAGGCGAGCGATTTGCATCATGTACCATTCGAAAATTTGACAAATTTGGTGGGGGGTCTGTAATGGTTTAGGGTGGCATACAATTTAATGGTCGTACAAATTTGGTTTTGATACGAAATGGGTCGCTAACAGCAAGAAGAAATAGAGATGAGATTATTGTATCCCATGTTCAACCATTTGAAAATTTCCGCAATGGATTCATTTTTATGCAAGACAATGCCAAACCTCATACTGCTAACATTGTCACAGCTACGTTGAGAGATGCAAACATCCAAAGTTTGGAGTGGCCTGCCAAAAGCCCTGATCTCAACCCTATTGAACATATCTGAGATCAATTGGGCAACAAAATTAAAAACGGGCAGAGACCACCAGTAACACTTGATGAGCTCTCTAACATGCTTGTTCAAGAATGGGAACAGATACCTCAAGAAAATATACGAAATTTAATCTCAAGCATGCCAAGAAGATTAGCAGCGTGTATTGCTGTAAGAGGAGGGCTATTAATAATTTTAGTTTTGTTAACTTGTTACAAATTAAGATATAAGTTCATGAGAAGACCAATGGTATTTTAAAGATTTAAAGTATTTTAAAGTTTGTTAAATTTAATAGCCCTTAAATCAACTAAACTGTAAGGAAACACTTAGATTTATTTGTATATTTATTCGTTTCATTAAATTTCGTTATCTTGTTTTAAATTTATTTTAAATTTTACTGGTGGTCTCTTAATTTTGTCCAGAAGTGTATTTAGAGTTTTAGTCTTAATAAAGAGGAATGCCTTTATTGTTCTATAAAATTATCTCCTAATCTCCTAATTTTTTAATCGTTTTCATGAATTGGAGTAGGTTCTTCAACGAGTAGTTGGCCAAAAGAAAAAGAAAAAAGGACTTAAAATAAGCAATCAAATTGGTGAGATCACAATTAAAAAATAAAATAATTATAAATCAATTTGTTATCTAAAAACAAACCAACAACCTTAGGTAATTATGAGTCTTTTTAACTATGTACAAGCATGTATTTGAATAAATCTAGGATTAAAGGCAGAAAATTAATTTGTAAATAAGTAATTAATTAAAATATACGTACGTAAGTAAGCATCAATAATAAAGTTTATGATTTTAGAAGTAGACTGGTAATTTGGGTCTGTGTAACAACAGCATTGCGAATAATTAAAAAAAAATAATATATGATGGCATTAGCCCCCCAGCGATCATCTAACAACCCTTGGGATCAGTCCACTACTTGTAATAATCCTAAAAAAGTTGCAAAAGCAAAAAAGCAAAAAAAAAATGTGAAAATTAATTAGTTTCATTCAAACCTTTGTCATTTTAATAATAAATGTTGAACACGAAACGTAACTTGAATTAATTTGAATTTTGTGAATACATTTTTTTGAGTATGTGAATAAAATTGTTTAACAATCAACCAAAAAAGAAAAAAATAAGAAAAAGATAAATTTGTACGCTTTATATTATACGGAACAAATTTACAAACTAATTAAATGATTTCGCCATTGTAACAAAACATAAAATGAAAGTATTTCTTCTGGTTATGAACATTAATAAAGAAAATAAAGAAAACATGGGGTACTAAGAAAGTTTGGGATCGTAATATTTGAAGCATTTGCTTTTACAATACAATTTCTCAATAGACGAAACAATAGTAATAATAAGTCAATAAAATTTTATTTGAGAAACATCCGGACATATTTGAAAGCGTCGGACAACTTGCTTATGTAAAGAATAAAGTACAGCCTAAAATTTAAATTACCGTTTAAACCATCTCGCCTGTATTATGCACTCATTCGATGTTTTTTTCGTGACCATTTTCACCTCATCATCTTAAGAGAAGCGACGGCCTCAAAAAAGAAATCAAAATCACAAAGTGCCAGGTCAGGGCGGTAAGTCGGATGGTAATCAGAACTTTTTAAAATCATTTGCTGTCTCGTTATAAGGTCAGTTTGTATCATTTACTTAACTTTTCGTAAATTTCTGTTTAAAAAAAACAATTCTATATTTTATATCATACAGAACAAGTCAAAAGAATTGGGCTTTGTGACAAAAAAAGTGAAAATATTCCTTTTGATTGCGAATATTAATACAAAAATTGTTTGTATATGGGTTACTTCAAAAGTTTTGACGAAAGCACTTATTTATAAATACAAAAGCGTCCGTAAATATTTCTCGCTGCAGATCTAGTTCAAAGATGTTTTTCTATGAGCGCCTTCATTTCATCAAATGAAGAAAAGCGACGTCCTTCCATAGGTAATTCCAATTTCGAAAAAGGATTCAATTCACAAAACAACCAGAGCGGATGTTGTAACACATCAATGTCATACTTTTCTTTTTTAATTATACTGTAGCAGACGAAGAAGATTATTTTATTTATTTTTAGTTGAGTTATTCTAAGACTTTGGGAAATGCAAACATTAGTTACTCTGGCCTGTTCTTATATCTTGACCGATGCCATCAATCCACGGTTTATAACGAATACAGTTTAGTTCTCAAATACCTTCACCTTCAAAAGTTTACTGTTTAGGTGAGATATCATAATGATTATTAACGAGTCTTTTTGTTCGTTTGTTAGAAAATGAGGTACCCAAACCGTGTCGACTTTTGCTAGTACTATATGTTCTTTGTATCCATGCTGTATCAGTGCCCAATGTTTCGTCAGTCTACTCGTATATTGGACATATTCTTCAGTCACTCCGGCTAGAAGGCGCCCAAAATCATTTGATATTTAACTGTTGCGATTGTAACCTCGCATTTCATCAAAATATTTACACAACTGTTCTTGTGCTTGTATAAAGGAACTGCGATGTTCTTTTTTTAAAACAAGTGAAACGCATATGTATATCCTGTATGTTGATACAGTTTATTTTCACTTTCTTTGTTTTGGATTAACAAGAGGCCACTTTTTTTTGGTGACCTACGTATAAGTACCTAGGTAATCACATTTTAATTTACCTCTAGTTTCTGCATTTTGACTTGAAGAGGAAGGAAATAAAATGCATTTCGATTAATGAATTATTTATTTTTCTTTTTGATTGAAGTTGACTTCAAGAAAACTTTTCAGAATAAAATTTTCAATCAGCTTTTTACATTGAGAAATTAGAAAGGTGTTTTTAATTAGTTTTAGTACATCTTGACTAATAAAATAATAAATTATCTACTATAGTTAAAAGGTGATTTGGTGTCTATTTCCAAAAAAGGACTTCGTATAGTTTAGGTCCCAAAACTGCCAAATTTTCCTGAGTATTTATTTCTAACAAATTTTGCAATAAGACGTGTGAAAATAATCAGTCCTGCCTCGGATTTAATCATGTTTGCTTTGTCGCTAAATAATTTATTTAAGTGCACCAGCCAGCCAGCCGTCTGTCCCATTGTCCTTAGAATTTCACAGCAAATACGACGTCGTCGCTTTTGCCGGCGCACAGCACTTAAGGTTGGTTACGTACCCCACTTATTCAAGGTTTTCTTTCGAAAAACCTTGAAGAAGCGGGAAGTACGACGGAGGCGACCGGTCGGTAGCCGCTGCTAATGCCGGCCGTTTTTCTTTGTTTTGCATTGAAAATGTGTTACATAAAATATGTTCTTTTAAGTGGCGAGGCCTACCCACCTTGCAGCTCTCCAGACCTGACGTTAGCGGCCATGCGTCAAATTTAATTACTGGGGGGATTGTTTGGACTTGAGGAGGAAATTTTTACTCTGACATACTCTCATTATTTTAATGATACCGACTTAATTCAAAAGTCTTGCAGAAAAATTCGGACAAGTTGGATAATTTTGACGAAGTAGTTTAGATTTCTTATAAAAATAAAATAAGTAAAAATCAAGTGGAATTGTTCCTTCAATTTAATCAGATATGTTATCTTTTTCTGTTTTCACACTTTTTTTTGTTTAAATCGAATTCTAGAAATAATTTGTAAAGACAATAATGTATAGATCGTCTAGAGTGTATCCGGAATTTTGAAATTTCTTCTTATTATGCATATTATATTATATTCTAGATATCTTAGGATCGCAGTACTTGTATCAAAATTTTCAAAGAATCTAACAAAAAAGGTGGCTACAAATGTTGTTTGTTAACAATTTTAAACAAACAGAACAATTTGTGTAATTTTATCAAATTTAAGAAAAAGAAAACTGATGGAATATATTTCCAACAGAGGAGTTCATAATTAAGGAAGAAGGATATCGACCAAAAAATGTAAGAAAAAAATTAAATACCATCAATTTTACATCATGAAACATCAAGTCTATTCAGGAGATGCAATAGATTTGATTTAAGGATTCCTGAACGTTTAAATATAATAATTCTTAGGATTAAACAGAAATTACATAAACAAATAACTAGAATTGTTTTCCTCTGCTATACTTTCGTTTATAAATTCAAAAACTGAAAGTCGCAGTGTTATTTACTTTTTTCCGGAAACTTTCTAGATAGACTATACTATATATGTGATCAATCTGAATTGAGAATACAACGTGACTTCTGACTGCAAGGAGCGAAGGAGCTTCACGAAAGTTAAAAGTTCTCAAAATTATTAATTGATCGTTTGGCAAAAAAATTAGTTTAAAAACAAACTAAATTAATTTTTTGTCAATTCATGTCATTTAGATTAGAAATAGAACTTAATTTTAATTTATTTTGGCAGTTTCTTCTTAAAAATGTCGATAAATAGAATTCAACTTCCATTTGACTTAATAAGAGTTGCAGTTTTCGACTTATTAACAACTTATTTTTCTAACCTTCTTTATTTGACTTAATGAAAGCTTTGTATAACGTCAATTAAAAAAATAAATAAAGAATACTGTATAGACAGTACAAAAATAATTCTGTTTTAATACTAACTTTATCATAGTACAATAGATTATAACTTTTTCTGAAATTGGTAAAATTATAACTACAATAGTTTTTTTCTTGTCTAAATTGTCTTCATGTTTTTTAATTCTTTCTTACAAATTCACTCATAGGTGTAGCTAGGGGATCTAGGTAGGGGGTTAAGCCCCTAACTCTGATGTAAAATTAGTCCTACTCATCAAAATTGCCAAAAACGATGTTGCCTATTTTATTTCTTGTGGAAATAATCAATTTTGTTGTTGCATTTATGCATAACCTAGCACAATGGCAATACTATATTAAGCACATTAATGACGTTATAGATGATTTTCTCGCTTTAATATAAGTTTCTATTAATTTCTTATGTCCTTGTCTGTCTTTTTTACACTACTTTGCCTTGCTAGTTACCATTTGAATTTGTGCACGATTTTTTGATCCTACTTAGGTTTAAGTATAATTGTTATTAATCAGATATATACAGTGGGAATTACAATTTGAAAAATTTATTTATTTTTACTTTTATAAAGTAAATTTAAGACTACGTTTTATGCGAAAAATTTCTCGCTGTACATATTTCACCAATTATTATTTAAAGTAAAGTCTATGTCGGTTATTTTTTGTATTAATTTGTTGCTTATCAAGCCCCCCCCCCTCCCTCCAGCAAACAGGAAAGGCTAGTTGTGACTATAAATTCATTAATTATTATTTTAATTCACTTAATTTTTATATAGAATGATAAATTACAAAATGTTTGAATTTCTAAATTGCTTAATAATTTCAGTGTTGGCTACAATGTAAAATAAATTAAAAACCTTTTCCGAGTTACTTTTCCAAAAAAAAAAATGTAGAAATGTGTCATATTTTTAAAAAAATTTTGTTATAAGTTTTGATCCGTACCATATTTTTTAATTATTCTAATTTATTTAATTTTTATTTAGAATAAGAGATTGTAAAGAAAGTCTAAATTAATTTCAACTTGGTTTCTAGCTAGAATTAAAATTAAATCTGAGTTGCTTTTCTAAAGAAATTGTTCAGATTGATTAAACACTTTTCGTATCGATTATAATTTTTTTTTAAATTCGTTATCATCAAGACTTTTTGTCTGAGAGTTATTATTTGTATAAAATAACATTAAATCAAAGTAATTACTAAACTTGTTTATATCTTCCGATTTTTTATGTATAACAAATAATGTGCCAAATATATGAATTAACAAAACATTAATTTCAGATAGATTCTTATTCACAAAATAGTTCATAGAAATTAGAGATCTTATTGAAACCACTTTTAAAATATTGTTGATCCACTACTAAAATTCGTGTCAAAAAAACTGACAGTTACATTTTTATATGTTATTTAATTTAATAAAAATATTGCAAACGTCTATTCTCTTGAATATTGATTTTTAGAATGCAAATTCCTACCTTACATTTTTTTGTTTAAAGCTTTAATAATTAGCACTCTTTTCGTTTTCAATAACTAATTTTAGTTTGCAAATATTTTCATAAGAGCGAACGTTTACTTACTAATTAATTTTTTGAACAATGAATTTTTTAATTTAAAAAATGTGGGATGGGTGTTGTTTTCTCGAAAAAAAAATTTATTACATTCATTTTATGTTTAACAAAATTCTCTCTACGTCTCTTTAAATCACGCCTTAATCATCTTAACATTTTGAGAATTGGGCCAAGGAAACTATTCTAAAAAAATTCGAGATTTCTGGCAATAGAATTAAAGTTCTTTCTCGCGTTGTTACAATCTCATGCTACATGGAATATTATTACAAAAAAGAAACCATTCTACTTGACAAATTTCTGTGCAAACACATGACGCAACCACCATCTAATTAATAATAAATTATTGCTTGGTTTTTTATATATTGAAAAGTATTTTATGAGACAATAACATCATAGTGGGGTACAGTACCATTGTTTTTAATTCCATTAATAAACGAATTACCACTTCAAGTGCACATTTTAAAAGCAAGTATGCATAACGAAATATTTGGCCACCATTCAAATAAGTTTAACATATTTTTTCAATCGATTCTATTTATGACGTGCCAGAATGTTGTAAATAAATATTTGGGAAGAACAAGGCAGCTATTTTCAGAAAGCATTTTGCAGATGAAAAGATTTAATTACTAATTTGCAATCAAAACATAAAATAGGAAAAATATAAAGAAAGTTGGTCCCACACGTTTAGTCAACAACAAATTTTCTAATGACGTTTGTTTATAATTATCCTACATATGAATCAACACTTGATTAATATGCTTACGTGGCCGAGAGTAAATCAACGGTTTTTTTTGTAGGATTTTAACAAATTAGTAAGTGATTCATTAAATGATAACATTTTTTAGCTTCTATGTAAGTAAACCATCTGTGAGTCTTATAATCATGTGTTTACTGTAATAATAAATAATAAAGAAGTATGTGAATAATAAAATTCGTTTTGTGCAACCCAATTTTTATTGCAGCGAGTTCAATCAGGATAAGAACTTTCTAAAACCAACTGCACTCCTTATCCTTGACGTAATTATAACTTTGGAAACGCACCTGCCATGAAAATATTTTTTTTTGTGTGTGTATAATGAAAGAAAATGAGGCCCAGCAACTGCAACGATTAACCAATATTACGCAGACGTCATATAAAATTATTGTAATAATTTAATCTTGTAAATTCTAGGATTGTCAAATCATCAAATTGAAATGTTATACTTAGCGTAATTACTATGATTTCATAGCGGTCAAGCCAGGAAGCGTGGTAGCTCTTTAAGGCGGCTTAAAGCCGAGGATTAACCACAAGCAGCGCGCTATTAGCAAAATGACCTGTTAGAATCCTGCGTGGAGCTTTCTACTATGTAATAGCTTTAGTCTATGCGAGGTTTCAGTTTAGCGAGCGGTAAATTCTGCGCAAGTTAGAATGACCCTGATAGTTAATATAAATGGTACGAGAAAAGTAAAATAAATAAAACCATCCACGTAAACATCTACCAAGTTTTTTTTCCTTTCATTTCCAATTAGTACTAAACGTGTTATTTATTTGTCGAATGAATTCCTAGAAGTTGTTTCTCAAATGTGTATAATTCGACGGTGCGCGCAAAATCCGAAAACAATATAACTTAGACGAAAAAATAAAATAAAATAAAATAACTTACATTAATCGGTCGATATAAAACAAAAACAAAAATAAACAGAAATTCGTGTAAACAGGAACAACTGCGTTTCGTTCAGTATGTGAAAAAATTTTTGGACGTCATCTTCAGAGGTGCACCAGGTGCTGGAGATGATGACCCATCACGGCACTCACTAGCGTCTAACCCGAGAGATAGTCTAGTAATACTCTAACATCACAATGGTCTTAACTTCCAAAACCCCCTAAAGTGGTAGGACCGCTTTTTGTTGAGTTTGCAAATTCATAGGTACCTACCTGTAAATACCTTGGAGGGGCGGGGGGGATGTAGCTCATGAAGGGGGGCTTCATAGCATCTGAGCTTGCAGTACAGTTACGCGAAAATCATGATTTGCAACCTGACCACATCCCAAATTTCAAGTGGATGATTTACCCTACGTCGTCGTCCTGCACGACACTAATGCTATTCGCTCTACCATAAAATTCACGCCTTCTTTTTTACCAGTCGGAATATATGCATGCACTAATACTAGAAGCGGCCTTAATATAATAGTATGTAATTTATGGCCATAAATTTTTGAATTTTATATTTTTTGTATGCAAACATTACTCCGAATTGGTAACCTCAATAAAAATTTCTACGGGCAACAAATATATTATACCAAATATTGAAAATAATAAATAATTACAAACAACAATTATTTGCAGCAAATATTTGTATCTTAATTGTACATTTCGTTAATATTTTTGCACTGCAGAAACTTGTTAAAATTAAAAACAATAAAAGATTGTTTGTTGAGTTTTTTGCCCTTTTATCAAACATTCCGCGAATTTAATGTTTGCTACAAAAATTGTTGGCTTTTATTTAATTAACACAACATTAACTTTATTTTTTTTAACATGTCGAAAATGAAAGTTATTTTTCTGTTGTATTGATGTAAAAATAGATTCTAAAAATAGAGTTATTGTCTTGAAATACGTACTTTTATAATTTTCTGTTCAATATATTCAATATTTTTGCAATTTTTCTATTGACGTTGGATATTTACATAAATCATATATATATAACAATAATCAATATATTCTGTAATTGAAAAAGATGCTGATGGACGTGAAGTGCAATAGCAATGAATTAATAATCAATTAATATTAAACAACACGTTTTTTGGACTTGTCAATAAATTTAGGCAAAATTTGTAATCACAATCGATCGGATAAGTTGCAAAATCAGTTTAAAAGTCAACGTTTCGCTATCATATGATATCTTCGTCAGGAGGCAAACGATAACGAAACGTTGACTTTAAATTGATTTTACTTATCTAATCGATTCTAATAATTGCAAACTTTGTGAGAATTTGCAACGAACAATGAAATTAACAGAAATTAGTAAAATTATGAAATAAATTGGGAATACACAAAAGGATTATTTTTTTTCAACGACAAACTTACGCTTTGCAAAAGACATTTCTGTATAATCATAAAACTTTAACAATTTTAAACTGTTATTATTTTTTTTTAGATTATGTGCTTCCAGTTTCTCTCTGTTCGTTGATGATAATATTGTGAAATAGAGAACTTTGTGCATACAACATGCAAAAAAAAGATAATTACGTTCAAATTTGCAGGAATATGCAGCATCTCTTTTTTTTATTTATTGCAGATCGAGTCTGGTGCACAAATATACTTTTTTCATAGAAATATTTTCAGCATTTCGATGCAAATAAATAAATGAACGGATAATTCCACAATAGTTACAGACCTCTTCCCATTTAATTTCACAATTGGCCCGAATAAGATATTGATACAGTACAGGCAAATTTTTGGCTGTTATCGAAGTTCTTTTCACTTTCTGTTTTTTTTATTGTTTAAAAAAAACAAGTGAAATGCGCGAAAACATGCACTTTTTCTGGTAAATTGAGTGTCTCAACTTTGGCATAATCAGATAAAATCCACACTCAAAAATCTTAATTTATTATACAGGCCGCCTACTATAAAGAACTTACTTTTTGATATGATCTGGTAGAAAAATCGGGTTTCTGTTTCGACTTTACACTAAGAAAGTAATAGAAGTGAAAACTCTGAAATCAAGTCTTTTTTCAGTTCGTTTTTAAAACATTAAGAAATCAGGCATACGAGGATAAAGCTGAATTTATTGAGAATAGGAAAATCTAGGAGGCTGTGAAAAACTAAACATACAGTGTTATTTAGAGCAACTCTTTATTTGTCATTTAAAGTTTGGTTGTTGAAGTTACGTTCGTTAGAACCCAAGCTACTAATTTTTTAAAGTGATATTACAAATAAAAAAGGGAAAACATTTTCGAATTATGATTTATTATGATTTTAAAAAAGGTTTAAGCGCTTTTGAGTGGAAAAAGAGTTTAGATTCGGTTTTTAGTGAACAAGCCCCTTGCTTGGCTACAATTTACCGATGGTGTAAGGAATTTGAACGCGAAAGGAATTCTGTTTAGCATCAAAAAGGAGCAGGGTATCCTCCTACGGTTGTTACCGACAAAAATATTGCTGCTATTAAAAAATTAAGTGAAGAGGACTATGTAGTCACTTATGCATCAACTCAAGATTGGATCCTCAGCTGTTAGAACAATTATACACGATCTCCTGCATTTAAAAAAATGGTTAGTCGTTTTCTGCCACATCACATTTCTGACTTCTAAAAATTAGAGCGTGTAAGAACGTGCCATGAAACTTTAAATTTCTTAAATAATGCCGAACACTAATTTTTTTCCAAAATAATGACAGGTGACGAAACTTACATTCCCTTTTTCGACATACCTACTCTCCAAGAAAGTCGTGTATGGATTCACGAAGATGTGGAAATTCCAACAATGACCAAGAAACAGCGAGCTATGAAAATAGTTAGGTATGCGGTATTCTTCTGAAGTACGGGCCTAATAAAGGCAATTAAGCGAGATGGACAAAAGATAGTTATAACTAAATGGCACACTGAAAAGTGCTTGCCTGAAGTGTTCAGTAGAGTTCCAGACATGGGAATTAAGCTGCACCATGATGATACATCGTCTCATATGGCAGCTTTAATTCTCCAGTTTTTGGCTGAAAAAAATATAAAAGTAATAGAACATCTGCCGTATTCACCTGATTTAGCAATGTGCGATTTATGGCTATTTGTTGTGCTTAAAAGGAACTTGCGGGGTAGAAGGTTTTCGTGAGAAGAAGATATTGGTGCCGCAGTTCATTCTTATTTTGAAGGTACTCTGAAAGATGATTGGTTGGGAGCTTTTGAACAATGGAAAGAAGAATGGATGAGTGTATCATTGCTTCGAGCATTTTAAAAATTAAATCCTAGAAAATATTAACCGTATTTTTTATTCTCGATAAATTCAGCTTGACTCTCGTAACTAAATGTTTTCTGTTTCGTAATATAAATATTTCAAAAATTATAATAAATCCTAATCATACGAAGACGTAATTTTTTTTTATAAAGACTTAACGCATGCATACAGGGAGACTGTTAATTAACCCGACAAAATGGAACCAATAAAAGAAGAGGGTATGGGAGAAACGTTTAAGAAATTTCTTCCTACTTTAATTTTCGAAAAACAACTAATCAAAAATGACCCCCAAAGCGACGATCCCTTCATAAAAGCTTTATGGTATGCACGGCGGCATGGCATCGATTGTGAACTTGATTTTTAATTGGAACTTCCGTCAACGACCGATGTCGTGAAATATTTATTTGATAAATGCATGCAAAGCACCCGAAGCAGATTATTCCATACAAAGGATAATAACGGCCCCTGCTTTGACAGATAAACTACTAAATCACTAAAAGGAAAAACAATTTAAATCTTTAATTTTAATAGCATCGTAAACAAAGTTTATTCCCATAAGCAACGTGTCCATCATAAACGTTTGACAAACAGAATTTAAAACATCAGTAACGAAACTTACATTCCCTTTTTCGACGTACCTACCCACCAAGAGAGTCGTGTATGGATTTACGAAAATGAGGAAACTCCAATAATGACCAAGAACCAGCGAGCTACCTGAAGTGTTCAGAAGAGTTTCAGACAAGAGAATTATGATAATACATCGTCCCATACGGCAGCTTTAACTGTTTCAGTTTTTGGCTGAAAAAGATATAAACGTAATAGAACATCCGCGGTATTCACCTGATTTAGCAATATTCGACTTTGGACTATTTTTTGGGCTTAAAAGGAATTTGCGGGGTAGAAGGTTTTCGTCAGAAGAAGAGATTGATGCCGCAGTTCATTCTTATTTTGAAGGTATTCTGAAAGGTGATTGGTTGGGAGCTCTTAAACAGTGGAAAGAAAGAAAGGGCAAGTGTATTATAGCTGAAGGGAATTACTTCGAGCATATTTAAAATAAAATCATAGAAAATATTAACCGTGTTTTTATTTTCAATAAATTCAGCTTGACCAAGGCGTAATTAGATAGAAAAATAAAAATAGTAATGAGACCTTAGAAATGAGTAACATAAAAATTCTCTAATAAATCACTCGTTTTTCTAATGATTTTCTAAAAAAATTTGACTATTATTTTCAAGTTTAAAAAACAAAAGAAAACACAAGAAAATCCTGAAATAATTTTTGCTATTTTCCAAAATTAAAAATCTCAGTAATTTAGTGAGAATAAAGACATTTATCATTATTATTAAAAAAAAAATCCACATCTGTCTAAAAATAACTATAAATAAGTATAATTAATGATCAACTTATTCATTGTGAAATCTTGGTACTTTTTTTTAAGTTAAGAAAGTTAAAAAAAAAACAAATGAATAACGCGGAAACATTGAAATAAACATTATTTATTTAGATTCCCTGTAAAATTAATTACATACATGACAAATATTTTTCTATTTAATAAAATAACTTTTAAAAAGGAAACAAAAAGCTAGCGATTAAGTTATTTTCATTTAGGTTATTCATTTGTGTGTTTTTTTTTTTTTTGAAAGTCGAAATAATATTCGTAAAGCAGATTTATTAATAAATAGGAAACAAAAAACGAACGATTAACTAATTTTCTTCTAAAAATTAACGCCACTGATTTTTTTAAGTAAAATCAAAACAACCTTATTAATTAAAAAGAAAAAGCAAACATTAAGCGATTGTTTTAAAACAATCTTTATTGAAGGTATTTTTTAAACAAATGATATCCTGAAAATAAATGAAAACCTGACAAAAGAATGAAATCCTAAAAAAAAAAGAGCTGAAGCATGTCTATCTGCGCAGGTATTCATTACCTTCATATTTAAATCAAATATATTTTTTTTAGTTTCATTCTACAATTAATCATTTTAAAAAGTCGTATAGATAATACCTGTAATCTTTTTTTAGAATTATTTATTGTATTCTTATACAAAAGATATTCTAAAACAAAATCCGGTCTACCTAAACTTATCAGAACGTATAAAAATAAATTATTTCTGCGTTTCTTTCTTTCTAAAATTGATTTTACTAAGAAAAAACAACATTTATCTAATTAATTAGATAACCTCTGCAAAGATAAGTCCGTTATATTTAAGTCGTTTTTAGAATTATTTGATGTCCTTTTAAACCAATGATATCCTGGAAAACAACTGAAGTCCTCAAAGAAAATCACGTCTGTCTCTGTCTAGATATGATCGATTATCTATATTAGATATCTAAGTAATTAGATATTAGGTAGATATTCTTTTTAGTTTCAAAAGCGATTAAAATCTATTTATTTTTAAATTTCTGTTTGATTTTAGCTATATTTGTATTAATTTTTATTAATAATCACGTTCATGAAAAATGCGTGCTCATATCATACTTTAAAAGACGTAGAGCAAACAAGGTACCAATTTTAAACAATTCAACAATTCACTTCAAGTCATAACTAGGCTATATAGACTATTTGACTATGCATGTTGTATGTCTATGTTTGTCTGTTTTCGGTTTTTAACGTGTCCTATTCACCATGTATTGCGATCTCAGGAAATAAAGATTATTATTATTATAACAAATATAACCATCGCTTTCTTTATTTGTTTCTATGTATTGATTCTTCTCGGGATTTACAGTGTATGAGATATAATAATGTAATGCAAATAAATTCTTGCCTCATGAATAGGATAGGTTAAAAATCGCACAAAGATCAACGTTTCGCTACCGTTCAATTCATGATGAACGAGCTTCAATAAAATTCCAGGATATTTGAACAAGATTTGCCAGAAGGTCACTAGTGTGATCTTCTGGCAAATCTTGTTCAAAAATTTTATTACAGTCACTAACATCATAGATAACCCATTATTAAAATTGTTAGGTATATCATAATTGGGAGGCGAATTGTTAGGCTGTTAAAAACAAGAAAAAAAGTCAAAAAAAAGACCATAAAAACACTTTTGTGTTTCTCTGTTCTGTTTTACACACGGATAGTTGTGATTGTTCAAAATAAGTTGCCTAAGAAATTTGGCAGATTGTGTATACATAAATAAATAAAGAAACAAGACCGCTTCAACTATCGATTTCTATGAAACTTCGGTATCATTTTACCATTCTTAATCCAAATCTATTTTGAGTTTCATTCCAGTTGGAATGTGTTCTATTGAACAGATAAGAAGAGAATCAATCGAAGAATAATAATATATATCGCTCCAAGTATCGAAGTATTTTCCGATATTATTTTTAATCTAAGACCACGTCGTATAATAGGTTTAAACCAGGATTAAATTTAAGCTTAAGTTAGAATGTGACATACAAAATGTTGTACGTCATAATGTTTGTCACATTGTAACTTAGGATTAAATTTAATCCTGGTTTAAACCTATTATACAATGCAGTCTAAATCTAGTTTGTGTTTCATTTGTGTTGCTTCGATCATCTAGTTTCTATTAATTACATAAGAAGAAAACAAACGGAGCAAGGCCCATTGGTTTCTCCATTTCTCATTCGGTTTCATTCTAGAGAAATCGTAATGTGCTACAGTTAAAAATTAAGAACAAATTTGAAGGCTTTAAAAAAGATCCATATCGTGTTGTTAATTAAGAATTTATTTGTAAGATGATTTGAAAAATATAATAAAATGAAATCAGTTGGTATTTTATTACTAATGAATTGAAAAGACTAAAGTTCTTTGTACTGAAGATTATAAAAAAATTGTAATTTAGAAGTCTAACCAAGTTACTTATAGTTTTGAAAAAGAGCTTTCAGTAAAAAAAAAGAATTAGGATTTAAGTATTGACGTCACAAAAGTTCTTGGAAAATATAGAAGTCTAAGTTATGGAATAAAATATGTTGAGGTCAAAAAAGCTTTTTTGACTTAAAATTCTAAGAGGAAAGACAAGTAGCAACCAGTTTGTTTCCTAATAAGTCATTCTACACAGAGCGGCCAAATAAAACTTTTACAGCAAATTTGAAAATTTTTAAATTTGTTGTAGGTCGATATTGATTGCAATGGATTCCTCGAGCATCCTCTTATGCTGATGAGGTTCCGAAACAGATATTCAGAGGAATCCAAAACCGACCTGCTAGATACAAGAGCAATTCATTCAACAGAATAATAAGCCCAAATCGTGTTTTCATACAGTTAAAAACGAAAAACAAATTGGACGACTTAAAAGAGACACCTTCGTCTTAATTTTTAATTAAAAATATACCTTCAAGATGTTTTTTTTAAATCATAACAAGAGATTTCAGTACTGGTCAATGTTCTGATTCTTTCACTTTATCACTAATAAAGTGAAGAAACCAAAATGAATTAAAAAAATTAAAGCTGCTTGAGATTTTAGTGCTGGACAATATTTTGATTCTTTCACTTGATCACTAATAAAGTGAAGGAACCAAAATCAATATTTTGATCTCTTCATTTCATTAGTGATAAAGTGAAAGCACCAAAATACTGAATTTTGATTGGGAATTGTAAAATGATGTTAAGGTGTAATTATATTTTTGAAAGCAGAGTTTTCAACATAAATTAAGTGTTGAGTTATTTTTTTATTTAATGACCGTAGAGAATAATTTTTGGAGAAGGTTTTATTATTGGATGGATGAAATGACTTGGAGTGCTTGAAAACCTTATTTGAATAAGATTTCAGGATACGTCATACTTTAATTTTGCTTTATAGATTTACGTTTTCTTATAGATGTTAAAGATGTCACTAATTGTAAGTTGGCCTTGAAGAAAACTACATTAATTTGAAGGCTTCCGCTGCTGTTTTCATCTTCTTCTATGGTTTCCGGTTGTACCGCGTAATACCTATCTACTTCTCTTGCTGACGTTTTACAAAATAGCTTCGTTAGGACTATTTCTGCTGTTCTTCATTGCCATAAACCAACAGCAGCAGCAGTAGCATCAGTTATGAGAAAATCGTTTTATATGAAAAACCGAAACGTCGATTTGTAATGCGCTACAATCGAAAGTCGTAAAAGAAGGACATTGTATTTGATTTTATATGTTATTCCCGATATCAGAATAAATGGATCTGAAACCTCTTTCAATTTATGAATGCCATTAAGTAGGGAAAAGGACCCAGTTTCTAAAAATAGGAAAGAGAGGAACTTGAAGGGATATATGAACCTAAGAAAGGAGAATCTGCCTACCATAATGTTTAAAATAGAATTATCTTGACTGGTAAATTTGATAAAGTTGATTATTTGGCATACTTAATTGACTGCTTCTTCAAGCAATACAATTTTTCAAAACTATCTACATACAATGAATTGATACGTTCATAGTAGCTAAAGCAAGTTACTAAATTTAGTTACTGGCATCATTTATTAAACTAAATAATATTGTCTACTTGACGCACGTAACTAAATTCAGTAACTTGCTTTAGCTACTACTAAAAACAGTGTAAAATCACTATATGTAGATAACTTGAACATAAAGTTATACTGCTTGGGGATGCAGTCAAATAATCAACTTTATCAAATGTATCAGTCAAGATATCAATAATTCTATTGTAAACATTATGGGAGGCAGATTCAAGATTAGGTTGTAGTAGATGATTAGAATGATTATTGAAGCACAAGCCTTTCAGTAATTTGTTAAAATTTCTTATAATGTTATTATTAATTTGTATTGCAGAAGAATTCACCTTAATAAATAAACAGATAGATATAATTAGTTTAGTGGCCTTTTAATAGAAATTTACAACAATTTTTGATACAACGTCGCAGAATTTTTTTGAAGACGTTCATTAATATTCTGCGGATTACAGCCTATGTTACCATGAACGTTTTACAAAGTCAGGTTATAATTTAATCTGCATGTTTCATATTATTTTATATGTGTTACCATCCAAGGGGCAAAAATCTGTCGATGAATAAATTAAGTTAAATTTGAAGATGAATTTGTGGATGAAATAAAATCTCTAATTGTTGCATTTTTAAAGAGATGGATTCATGTGATTATTTGACATTTGTTCTTAAAGCTTG
Organism: Serrognathus titanus; assembly: GCA_039766575.1. Classification (NCBI taxonomy): domain Eukaryota; kingdom Metazoa; phylum Arthropoda; class Insecta; order Coleoptera; family Lucanidae; genus Serrognathus; species Serrognathus titanus. Next base: position 13,152,439 of record CM077914.1, read on the forward strand.
TGAACTGTTAGAATTTATACAATTGATGCATTTCTCGTGTTTTCATGAATTTCTTGATTCACGAAGTACTTCAAAGATGTAGTTCTTATAAATGCTTTGGATTTGTTGCCTATTGAGAAATGTTCGTAATAATTGATCCTGTTTTTTTGGTTAACCTGGTTACGGTACAGGAAGAGAAAGAAAGGAAATAATTGGAATTTTTTCAGCTGAAATGAAAAGTTTCATGTTTCCGGAAGGTATACATGACTGGATAAATTACAGCGGTGTTCCGGGGAGAGCAAAAACGTAAATAAATATGGCGACAATAAACAAAATGTAAACGAACGCGCGTACACTACGCATAAATAAATCTATAATACAGCGGATGCGTCCTGAAAATTCTGAAAGATGTAAATCGCGCCTAATAACAGCCAGCCAGTAGCAGAACATTCGGCCGTCAGAGTTTCCCTCTTCGTTAATGTTCGTTAGCATTTCCTGGGAAGCCTGGCCTGCTTAGTTTTAAAACTTAAATTTCGTAGGGAAGAATGTCTTAGTTACACAAAATCAATAAAGCTAGTCGCTACAGCATCTCAGGAACTACATTTTAAAATACTCCTGAAAGAATCTTTATGAGCCTAGTACAGTTGCTCGCTAAAAATTACCGCACGCCTCTTTCCCTCGCTGAAATTATGTTTCCACCCCGTTTTCACGAGGGCGTCGTACGTTTTTATTTAATATATGTATTTACTTGTTTGTTTGTATTGCAACGAATATGTAAATTAATTAATTAACTCGATGTTCAACAGCGAGTTTATTAACATTTTGTTTCCGAAACAAACGTAACATTTATGTTTATATTAACAACACGAATGAATTTCCTCAACAGTAGAACCTACAATAATAAACGATTTTAGAGTTTTGAAAAACAATAATAACATTCTCAGCGTAAATATTTTATAGGCGATGAGTTTCAAAAGTATGTAAAATATTTTTCTCTTTCAAAATTGTCTTGAAGGTCAATTCAATTTAATTAAATTCATACGAAGTATACTAATCATTTGGTGTGATGCTTTTACTTTTTTTTTTTTTAGTGTAACACGCATTGCAACACATGCTATGTTTATTGCAAAAATGTATTTTTATAATTTATCACACCGAGTTGTTTTCCCATCTCTAAGATAACCTTCAAACTATTTAACTGTTTGTAAATAGACATTACCATTATCTACATCTATCTCTACTTATTAAATTGCACTCGTTGCTTTGAATCTATTTTATTTCTTTCTTAACAAGCAGATATGTAGTTATAAATAACGAGCGTTTTTTTACGAGTGCAAACATTTTTTTTTCAGATAACGCTCGATGATGATAGTTCATTTTTTATGAAAGTTATCGAATTTTCAAATATTCTTCGCGTGTCTTTTATTTAGAATATTTACATTTTCTTTAAACTGACAGAATTTATTATACTCATCAAAAAAAAAACATAAAGTTCCAGAATAATAAAATTGAAAACATTCCTAAAATAGAAGTTTTCTAATGATTCGTTTGATTTAAGTTCAAAGTTCATTATCCAAGTTTACTTTGAAAAAAAAAAGTCTATTTGATTGGAACAAAATCAAATTAAAAATTCATTCATTTAGATCCGGTTTCATAAAAACAAGATAAATTTACTGTACAATTTAATACCTGTGAACTGCATTGCGTTTATGAAATATTTGTTTTGAAAATACATAACTAAATTGATTCAAACGAATTTAGTAATGATGATCCTGAAGTGAGATTTCCTAGTAAAGGACAAATAATACTGTTTCGTGTTAAGGTCAAACGTAAAAAAAAATTGTCCGGCGAATCGAGTCTCAATTAGCGTGAAATTTCGCACGAATGTTCGCGTGAAATTTAATAGTCGTTAAAAACGCCGTCGTTTTTCAGGCGTCGGCGTCCGCAAAAAGTCGCAAAGTAATTAGCCACGTGAGCGCGGCGTCAAACGATTTCTACCACCTAATTAGACGGAAGCGTTTCAAACCTAATAATTACCATCGATTATTGCTTCTGTCGTAATATGATGATGGTGAATTAATTTTCTCACGTTTTCTGTTTCCAATCCAATTTATTAAAATCTTCAAAAGAAAAAACACGAAACAGAAAGCCACCAGCAGAAGATGGTACGCATAAAATACAGAGAATAATCACTATACAATCTGAAACAAAAAAATCAGAAGTAGGAAATCAATTCAAATAAAACTTTAAGGGCCATGTAGCGACCTTGCTAAATCGCTTCAATAAAGAAGATGAAAAGATGAAAAAAAAATCACTTCTAAATTTACAAAGAAGAAAAAAAGAACGAAAGTCTCAATTCGAAGGCTTAAGTTATGGTCATATCCTTACATTTTATCAAAAACGACGCCGAGTCCTGGGGAAAGAATTTACTTCGAGCCTAAGTTAATACATTATTTAAAAATTTCAAACTTATAGCAAAATTATGGTTTTATGATATATAGATCTCGCAACTTGACTGTTAACCTCCTCCTCCTTTTCGTCAGTCCAGTATTTTATCTTACGCTTCAGTGTTTCTGAATCTGTATATTCAAAAAAAAACAACCATGAGAAGACAAATTATCGTCTATAAAATAAAAAAATATATATAAATTGAGAAAATATTAAACTCTTTGAATTTGAATCTTCGTTAAAGTAGATTTTTTTACATCCTTGTCCATGAGTGAATGGACGAAGTGGAGCTATTTTGTAGTACTTAAATTATTTTCTTTTTTAGTTCCCTTATTAAATAATGGCCAAGTAAATTATTTACATATTTTTGCGCCTTTCATGCAATTGTAATTTAACATTTACAGGGGAGACGTTACTTTTGATTTTGACCGTACTTACATGCGTCAATATTTCATGATCATCTGTAGATTTCATTATGAATTCATTTAGACCGGAAAATTTGTATAATTTTCGTAATTGTTCCATACGTAAAAGTAATAATTTAACATTACGAAGCTACCAACGTAAAAAAAACGTAGGCATTTATATTCATTCTAGGATATGATTATAATTACATCCTCTTTAATAATAATAGTTTTCATCGGACAAATCGTAATATATTAACTCGCATCAAATAATTATTTAAATATTTAAATAATTAGCAATCATCTAATTAAATTCTTTCTGTAAAATAATCAACTTTTGAAACTTTGGGATTTTGTTTAGACTGTAAATGCAAGTATGATTTCCTCAAACATGTGAGTTTTACTTATGTGTAGACAATTAACAGATGATGATTAACAATTAAACAGTTTTAATTTTAAAAATACAAAAACCTGTTTCTCTGAAGCTTCTTATTATCAAAAATAAAATCAAGTTTTCTTGCCAGATGAAAATTATGAAAATTAATTAAAATTGTGTAACTGTCTTTTCATCTTTTCATCTTTAACACTAAATCAAATAGCTTTACCTCTAACGTTTTAGTTTCTTTTATAAATATATAAGTTTCTTTTATTAGCTGACAAACTGTTCAAATTGGGCCAATCATTTGAGGATGGTTTGAACCACAACGAAATTAACACGGTTCTGCCACTGACGTCACTGTTTTAACACTAAAATGAATAACTTTGAACCGTGTTGAAAACGGTTTAAACATTTGCATCGCCAAAAAACGACTTATTGTTAGGTGAATTCATCACACTCAGCATGTTATAAGGTGAAAATTACTAATACGACAGCGCACTGAATTCAAATGCCCTTGATTCATTTCTGAATACACTGTATATGGTCTGTACAATTAAATTCAATACATCAGAGTATTATTCCAGATAATACCTTTTGTTCGCCAAGACGTTCCGGACTAGTTCCAAACCATCAAATCCATGATTTCTTCAAAGTTGTACGCTTGAAAGCGTTGTTAAAATCGATCATTACTTTCGGTGGGCATTTGATGATAATAAGAAATTCAAAAAAAGGGGTAAGTTTTTCAAAATTTTTCAATAAACCAAAAAATTTTTTAAGGTACAGAGTTCTGATGAAGCCCAATAAGGCCGAAATACATGTATAAACTCTTTCCGTTTTCAACACGGTTCAAAGTTATTCCTTTTAGTGTTAAAACAGTGACGTCAGTGGCAGAACCGTGTTAACTTCGTTGTGGTTCAAACCATCCTCAAATGATTGGCCCAATTTGAACAGTTTGTCAGCTAATAAAAGAAACTTATATATTTATAAAAGAAACTAAAACGTTAGAGGTAAAGCTATTTGATTTAGTGTTAAAGATGAAAAGATGAAAAGACTGCAGACAATCTACAAGGTAACCTGACTTTTTCAGTTGATCCAAACTGTCTTAAGCTATGTATTTTGCAGATATTAATTATGTGCTGAAATATTAATAAAAATCAGTTGTCAATAGGTAGTAAATAATCAAAAAGCTCTTGTTAATTATTACATCAATAAATAGCCGTTACAAGCCAAGGCAATGTATAGTTCAAACTGCAACTCGTTTCAGGTTAAACGTTCATTTTAGCAAAATCAAGTTTTCTTGCCAGATGAAAATTATCAAAATTAATTAAAATTGTGTAACTGGCAGTATAGAAAGTGTTAGGAAAGAGTTTATACATGTATTTCGGCCTTATTCCTGTTCTTGTGTTTTGGGATTTTAGAAATTCAAAAAAGGGGTAAGTTTTTCTAAATTTTTCAATAAACCAAAAATTTTTTAAGGTACAGAGTTCTGATGAAGCCCAATAAGGCCGAAATACATGTATAAACTCTTTCCTAACACTTTCTATACTGCCAGTTACACAATTTTAATTAATTTTGTTCATTTTAGCGTTGATTGAAATTGATGACGTAATTGACGAATATGGTTGGACCACACCAGTATATATGGTTCATCGCCAAAAGACGACTCTAAAGTTCAAGAAATTCAAACGCCATCATTCTGTATAATATCAGCGAAGTATCAGTACTATCAGACCGCTGGTCCAAATTTCCACTTTCTGAGAACCTAATTAAGAAATGAATTTGACATTTTGCCTTTAAATACAAGGCGTTCTGTATGGTTTATGCAAGATCATACATCTGCACATTGCGTACATGCAGCCTTGGGGTATGAACGAGTGATTGTCTCAAAAACGGATAAGAAGATATTCATCATTTCCATTTCCTGCATACTCACTTGATCTAAATCATCTGGATTATTTTGTACTGGGTTGGTTAAAAAATAAGGAGATTCAAAGAGGCCGTTTGATAATTTAGCAGATTTGGAAAACAAAATTAGGGATGCTATAACAGTTTCGAATAATTCAGTAATTCAAATATTCTAGAGAATGCTATCAGACGAACAAATCTATGTATTGAGAGAGACTATTAAATTTTATACTTTATAATTTTGCTGTAGTTAATTAATTAGTACAATTTTCTGAGAAGATTAAAGATTTTTTGTGTGTTTTAGAAAAAGCACAAATTTTTATAAAGAATAACATTTTATGAGATATCTTTAATAAAAGAGTTTTCCTTTTGCTGCATACTTTCTTAGACACGTTGTATATAGAACAAAAGTAACATTTAATTTGTTGTGCAGATCGAATTTTGGATAATTTAAAAAAGCTTCATTTTTATTTCTGCAAGCAGCTTTCAATTTATACTTCTGAAAGTAATAATGACAATGAACATGTGACATTTCAAATTTCGCGTTTAATTAAAATTTAGTCTTTAATATGTTATGCAATTAAGACTTTTCACGGAGAGCTTTTAAAATCAATTTAACATATATATATTTTTTTCGAATAAGTCGTCGATATTTTTACCGAAAATTTGGAAACATTCTAGATAATAATAGTAAACAGTGTAATGTCTTATTATTTTTCGATAGTAAAAGTATTTTTTATGTACATGGCGTTACATTGTTGAACAATTTTCTTCCATTCTTTTCTGTCCTTTGTTCTCCAGTTTCTTATTCCTTCCATTACTGTATGAAGCCACCTATTTCTGGATATCTTCTTCTTACTTCCAGTAAATGTAAGTTCAATACTTTTTCTTTTTTTATTATTAATAAATTGTGTGATATTTATCTTCATCTTTCGCATCATACCTCTCTGTTTTTCTCAAATGTTTTCTCGATATTTTTCTTTCCTATACATATAAAAATATTTGGGATAAGTTGTTATCCTCCTAATCATTATCCTCCTAATTTAATAATATGGATAAAGTTTTACCTGAAAGATAAGCAACTAGGATAAGCTCAACTTCTGTTTGACAACGTACGGGAGACGAAATAGTAAAATATTCTTTCTGCATTGAAGAAAGCCATCACCGCATTTAATCCAAAAAAGTAAAAAGGGTATCATAAATGTGTTAATTCAAACTTATTTACTTTTCGTCCATTGGTAATTTCTGATGTACGAGGAAAGGTATTGATTGATTACAAGTTATGACTAGTATATGCGGTGACTTCTTGCTTTAGAATGGAACCGTCATTTTATTCGCGTATTAAATATAATAGCAACAAAAAGTGGGTAAAAATAGTTATATATATATAACAAAAGACACCTTAAATATATAAGCTTTATTTACCGAAGAATACTGGCAAGGCCTTATTTATTCCATTTCCTCCAGATAAGCTTAATATTTTAGTGGAATAAAGAATTATTTCCACATAAAAGAATAAGGGATAAAATTGCAATATTAAAAGAAGTTCACTCCCCTCTTTGGAGTAGTTAAACTATAAGTTAAGATCCAAGTGACTACTTCAACAGTAAAGATCCATTAATTCTCTGGATAATACAAATTGCTTTAATGATAGAAATGCTTGACACTTTCTGGATAATACTAATTGCCAACTACTACCTCAGAAGTTAAGTCTTTCTCTTTTCCCGGGTATTATGATTAATAATGTTAACTTGAACGATAGAAATAATTACCGCTTTTGAAGACAACATTAATACATTTTAAAGTTAAACGTCCTAATTCCGTTTATTTTAACACCAGAAGCTAAAGGAAAGGAGTTGAAAAAGCGATAGAATTGACTCCAGATTTGTATGTATGTAGACAGGCCGTTTTGCTATCTATGGCATTCATAACCCACGTTTATAACCGTTGGTCTGACTATTTTTTGACGTATAGGTACTTTTGACTCTTTTGATTTTATTAATATACTCAATACACCTATCTTTGACTCTTGTCTATCTTATTTCCATCTTTTGTTTTTTATAACTCTCCGGTATGTAAATTTATGTACCCTTTCTATTTCTAACCTTCTGATTCTCGAGACTTTTCTGCCTATTTCCTGTAGCGTTAGTTTTATGAACACGTATTTTATTTTTCTGAATTTGTAACTAACCCCGATTTTTCTACTTCCAGAGTTAGTGCTTTTGTCACTCCCTAGAATTTCTTTTTGCGGTATTACCAGAATCCTTTATTATCAGCATAGTTTTATGAGAAATAGAGATATTGATTCTCCTTTATTTCAAATTTTTGATAAAATTATTATCAATTTAGATCACAAAAATTTGCTCTTGGCCTTTTCATAGACATAACCAAGGCATTTGACTGAGTCAATCATAATCTTTTACTTGAAAAATTAAACCGCTATGGCGTTAGAGGAAGCACATTAGATCTCTTTTCATCTTATCTCTCACTTCGCACACAAAAAGTGGTAATAAATAATAGTAAATCAAAACTTGTTGATATCTGCTCTGGCGTATCCTGGGACCTACACTATTTGTAATTTTTAATAATGACTTGGGATTCTTTCTACGTCACTGCAACTGTACTCTAGTATATTATACGGATGATACCAATATAATGGTAATAAGTGATAACTTTTTTGATGCTGAGAAAGAAGCCTCGCAAATCTATGACAAGATTGAAATGTGGATGTCAAAGAATAAACTATATATTAACGACGACAAGACTTCTTTAATTTTATTCAATAAAAATAGATCGAATGCTGTCATTCCTCCTCATTCTGTAAATTTACATAAAATAAATAATATATCACTCGCTACTGATACTAAACTTCTAGGCTTAACTTTACACTGTCACTTGAAATGGTTCGACCACTTAAATTCACTTTGCTTCAAATTAAGCAGTGTTTGTTTTGCATTGAAACTTATATTTGAACACTGTAATCCACAGACGCTACGCACTCTATTCTTTTCCAACTTTCATAGTCGCTTAAGATTTGGTGTGATACATTGGGGACAGCAGCAATTAGAACAGAATCTTTGTAATACAAAAATATGCTCAAACGCCGTGATTCGAGTAGAGAAGCTTTTAAAAAACATAAAATATTAACATTACCATCTTTTTATATTTATGAACTTTGCTGCTTTATTTATAAACACCTAAAATTCTTTGCGCAAAATAATATTAATCATGCTTACCATACTAGATTTAAATCAAATCCTCGTCCTCACTCTCATTCTACTTCTTTATATCAAAAGGGGGCTTTCTTTAATGGCTGCAAAATTTTCAATGCTTTGCCAGCTCATATTAAGCATGCATGTAACATCAGCTTATTCAGAAAAGAATTAAAGTTTCTTCTGCTTCAAAGGAACTGTTATTCCATCGACGATTTTTTTTTAAATCATACTTCCCTACTGACGTTTTTCGATATCATTTGTATACTGATATTTGATAATAAATATTATTATTATTATATGGTGGTGACATCTATAATTGTACCTGTTCTATTTAGCTTACTATTTCTTTCTCACCTCTTCATAGATTAGGTTGAAAAGTGGTTGTTAACTTCGGAAATTATATAAATAATTCACTTTAATTTTGGTTGTAGCCGTTATGTCAATTCCAATTTTTCTTTAACCAAAATGAAAGCATTGAAATATTTTCTAATTTTTTACTCATGCACAGTGTTTCATTTATTTATTACATAGGATGTTTTCAGAGCATTCTTAAGAAGAACTGATATGTTAATTCATATACTTTTAATTTATGATGGAATACACGATATTTCAATCAATCGACTGACAATTTTAAAAACTTTGATGCCTTTAAAGTTTGACTGAATCAAATGAAGAAAGCTCTCGCCACATTTTCTAGTATTTTTAGAATATCCTGCTTTCTTGTATTATAATTTGGATTCTCGTATTTGTTTTGTATTTCGTAAATTCGAAACACTATGCAAATGTTATGGAACTTGGGAAAATTCGTATTTTCTATTTTTGCTAGACTTCATACGTTCAATAGAATTGTTACTTGAAGTAACATCTACTTAAAATTCAGAACGTTTTGATATGATTAGAAATAAAATCGTACACTGTAACATCTAGCATTATGTAATCGCGAAGAAGAGAACGCAGTACATCATCGAAATCGATAAAAACGCCGGTTACGTTTCCATGGCTAGCAAAATCCGGAATACACTCTCGTAATTATAATTAATAAGCCAGAATATACGCCCCGTTATTATTCGCGAACCCCCGGCAGAAGCAAGCAACAGCAGCGACTTACTCCTGTTACCATTGATAATAGTGGTCGTCGTAGTAGTAGTTAGATGCTCCCCTTTGCCAATCCGTGAATCTCGAGGGTCTCCCTTGTTGCTCTTGTCTTTACAACGTCTCCTAAGTCTACACCAGAGTATTTGCACACAACCGGTTTTCTATGCCGATTTTTTTCTTAGGCGTTCGCCGTCAGAAAATTGCGCAACGTCCGAACGCCGGGCTGTTTCGAACGTGCGAAATTTTTCCGTATCGCTTTCTATCATTCTCCTTCGATAATTTCGCTTTGTGCTTGGGGTATAATGACCCACATTGTGTGCATACTAGTTTTCATTCTGTACGTTCTCCAGACCGATATAAAAAATTTAATTCGGACTCTTCCAGACACGACAGGAGCCATGTAACAATATTGGTCTTTATTTGAAAAACTTATTCAAAATTTTTTTATCAGCATTTCAATTTAAAGAACTTGAAATTAATATGGTTTTTAATTCAATTTAGTAACAAATTTAGGCAAAATCAGTAAATAATGAGTAAAGTAAGGATTTAGTTGCATTTTTAACATCACTGCAAACGTACGCCCAACTAAAATGTATTTAAATCGAAAGTATTTTACAATGAACGTAACATGTTCCTTAATTTCACTAATTTCCAGGTCCTTACATAACAAGTTTAAGATGTGTGGAGCACAACCATATGTAATAACATTTAATTCTGTTGACTGTTTGATCTGATTTCTCATTGCATTCATATTAGCGGCCTTATCTGTTACAAACTGCTTACCGCACAGCGATATTCAGTCTTTAGAATTTTAATTAGGTTTATTATACGTTCTGTTAAATATGCAGATGTATGTGGATTTCCAGACGTGTCTATTGTGTCTACTAAAAAGGAGGACCCATTTTCTGTAGTGACTGTTGCTTATGATTGGTTCGTTATGGACATTGGACCATCCATCCAATGACAGACAAACCGAATTTCCTGATAAATTTTTTAAACATTTACTTTTCTCTTCATTGTACACTTCATTTAGCAGTCGGCTAGACACATCATATTTAGAGAGTGGTATATATCTAGGCCCTAAAAGCGCAATACTTCCGGTTGCTCAACGCATGTGAAGTTGCTATTTGTTGCATAAATAGCCCTAGCAATTTGTTTATCTATTTCCTTTTTACTAGACTTCGTTATACGCACGACAAAAGAAGATAAAGACCCAGAACTAGAATTAGATGCCTTTCTTTTTTTAATTGATGAAGTAGAAGCTATGAGCAACGGGGCACTATCCAAACTGTCCTCTTCTAATGTGTTCGATTGTACATTTGCCACTATTCCTGCAGAGCCACTTCCATTATCTGTTTTTGTTTCTTTTTCAAAATTACTTGAAGTACATTTTTCCCAGTGGATATTCATACGTTCCACAAGCCCTTGCAGTTTTACTTTGCATTTTTTACAAGTAGCTTTACTTCCTCTTTTTCTAGCAGATTTAGACGACTTTTCAATAAAAGTTGCCAAATAGGATCTTTTTTCGTACCACATCTATGAGAAGACATATCAATATAGATGGACTTTTATACACTGTTATGAAGTATTACACACTTTATTACTCGTTACCGTTACGCAGCGCACGTTAGCGATGTAGACAACTCGCGTCATCCCCGTATTATAAAGACAGCCGAATTTTCAAGTTCTGACAGAAATTTCTTTTGTTTATATGAAAGTGCAAGGTGGTGCAACCTTATTTACTACTACGTTACGCATAAGTTATTTCATTTACAAGTTTGAACAAGACATATCTTAGTTGTTATTGTTATTTTCAATTATTCGTTATTGTTAAGGTCAATTATTGCATTTTCTTTGTAAAAAAGTAATAAACATTTTAAAAAATCAATAAAAACCAAAAAAATCGTGATTGTTTATGAAAAAATTGTCACTTTTTTGTTTTTTTAAAAAAATCATGATTTTTATCAACCCTGTCTTCAGACGTTAATTGTAATTTTCATCACCATCTATTTTTTGCACGTAAAAAAATTAAAGGGTATCAGAAATCTTATTGTAATTCTTAGATTTTATTTATATTTTAATTATTCGATTTACATTTTTACTTAATATTTATTTTACTCATTTTTAGTAATAAAGTGAATGCTCACTATATTTTCATTGTAGTAAGATAATAACAGATTTTAAGTTAATGTGTTAATATATAAATATAATAATAATGATATACTATGAGGATGGTTTTCGCAAATTATGAACAAATAAATTTGTTGATAGAATAAAAGATAATGTAACCTATGTTGATTAGATTGTTGTTAGGCTACATGCCCCCAATTAACGTTAATTTGTTATTAACATTTCATAAATATCCTTGAACTTATCACTCCTGGCGAAAGGAATTGCCAAGATTTTTTTTATTAAATCAGAATGCAGCAAAAAGTAATGGCGGTGACACACCAGAACAATTTAATCGCTACTTTATGGGCCCCAATTTTTTAATCAAGTATTAGCCATTTTTTTCTAGACTTTGGAGTTTCTTAACACAAACTAAAAATAGTTCTTTTTTTTGCAAGTCACAGTAATTTTTTTTAATTAAATAGAAAGCTTATTGATACGATTGTCGTTAATTATGTTTCTAGGCCTTAAATATTTCCGAATGAATTGGAAAAACAGAACTCCAAAGTTTCCCTCTTTTTTTTTCAAATAAATTGTATAAGAACATATTATTTTATCTTATCTAACGTGAAGTTTTCTTACATTTTTATGTTTTCTGCTAAATGTAATCAACAAAGCACGGATTTAGGTCGTGAGTCATCTTTCTAATTGGGCGTACGCATTGTGAAGTGATGCTTAATAACTTAAAAATACACCTAAATCCGTGCTTTAGTAGTCAAATAGTTATTTGAGTATTTTTGTTGTTTGACATGAAGCCCGCGTAAGTGTCAAAATTGATTTCTAAGTGTAGAAAAGTGATAGTTTTCCAGTGAGTGTAAATGTTTGAATTTACGAGTGAGCATAGCTCACGAGTGGATCAAATTTACAGCATGGAAATTCACTTTTCTAACGTGTAGATCAAGCTATTTTTTTGTGTAGTTGACGAAAATAACGCTAACATTATGAGAATGACGAAGAATAATAATATGTTATCAATGTATGTCAAGCATTTTGACATAGTAACAAAACATGAGAAAGTAAATAATTTGTGAAAAAACGCTCATCTAAAATGAGTCAATCAAACGAGAATATCAGGTATCAGAAGCAGAGTCAAGTTTATTACCTAAAAAGTCCAAAGCAAAGTACGAGAAAACTTACCAACAGTTCTGTGGCTGGAGAAATGAAAAAAATGTGCAAGGAGCAATTGAAGATATTCTAATTGCGTACTTTTTTGAAAAGATTTGTTTTATTTATAAGATTTATTAGCACTGACTTTTAAATATTCTTAGGTGAAAACTCTTAAAGCTTCAACACACTCGATGCTGAGAAGTACTTTCCAAATAAATGAAAATATGGATATTTCTGCATATCAAAAATTATTGGCTTACCTGAAACGTCAAAATGACGATTATGTGGCAAAAAAATCGAGAATTCTGTCGATGGATAATGTGAAGGATTTTTAGAAAAAGCTCCTGTTGACAGTTTTCTGCTTACGAAGGTAGTGTTGATAATTGCTTTGTGTGGAGTTTATCGGGCGAAAGAATTACGTTTACTAAAAGTGGATGATGTAGAAGATTGCGGCCATATTTTGGTCATAACATTACATGACACGAAAACAAAGAAAAAACGAGTCTTTACAGTTACATCGGAAGATGCAGTAAACGGAATTGAGCTTTACAAAAAGTACTTGGCGTTGAGTTCCAAAAATGTGGACCATCGCAGACTATTTATATTTTATAGAAGGGCAAGTGCACAGAGCAACCAATTGGTATAAACTCCTTCTAAAATTTACCAAAGAAAATTGCTGCGTACTTAGAGCTACCGGAGCCGAACAACTTTACAGGCCATTATTTCCGAAGAACAATCAGCGACCTTTTTGGCCGACAGTGGAGCTGACATCCAAGTTTTGAAGAGACACGGCGGCTGGCGTAGTAGTGCTTTTGCAGAAGCCTACGTCGAAGATAGTATCGAAAATAAAGTAAAAATTTCAAAGAAAATTTTTTGTAATTCGACTGAAAAGCAATCTTTGACCTCTGAAATGTCAACTCAATAGTAGCAGCAAGTGAAGTAATAAATTCTAATTTGTCAGTGTCTGCGTTGTGGTCACTTTCCTCATTTTCTGGTGGTAAATTTACCAAATTGTTTATTTACAATTTACACTAATAAATAAAATGAATAAAAGAAAGTGTTGCTAACTAAAATCGTGAAGAAAAGTGTTGCTAAAGTCCCACTTTTCTTCACGATTTTTGATTGAACAATGTGTCACTTTTCTGACAACTACAAGAAAAAAAAATTCTCGAGCTGCTGGTACCTACACTTTTTTCAAAATGAATTCATCCGATTCGTAATAAAGCAGGGTGGAAATGAACCTTATTGAAAGAGCATAGCTTTATTTTCGTGCATTAATACGTTTGGAAAGCGCTGTACGTGAGCATTAAAGAACGATTTTATAAACAATATCGTATCTTTAAGTTCTGGAAACAGTTAAATTTTTTAAAAATGCAATACATTCTTGTTTATATACATAGAATTTTTACTATTGACTTTAACATAAATATTTATTTCTTTAAGGTTTTATACCATGCGTTCGAAAAGTCCATGTCTACTGTAAGCTTTCAAATTCTATTCGATTTCATTCTAACCGCTATTGTTGTCATAAGTTTGTTTTCTACAATTAGAATGGTTTTTACAATAAAACACTGTAACAAATTTTGATTTTGAAATCACTTTATATTGAGGTCTGTTATGAGAAAGTGTCATTGTAACCATTAATTTTTTTCTTTCAAGATAATGTATTTAATGTGCCATACTCTCTGCACACACGCTGAATAATTTCTGCAAATAAAGTTGCATCATGCTTTGGAAATGACCCCTGAAATCGCTAATTTTTACCGTCCAATAATAACACCGCAAGACGTCTGCGACGAAGAAAAAAAGATATGTGTGGAAGACCAAAGAGAAATTTCTGAGAAATCCCGTTTGTCGTTGCACACAGATTACACAAAAAATGTACACATTTTTTTATCGCCGCCGCTAACCTTCTTTTCTATTTTTGCGCAATAGGGAAGGCTTTTGTGTGCTTAGAAGTAATCATTGTACACACATAATACCCACTTTATTCCCGCGTTAATTTATCAGGACAGCGTTCACTCCGCAAATATTTTAGATAAATAAAAAAGAGCGATATTTTCGCGCGTGTTATCAAAAATTTAGAATTAGATTGCACATATCGCGAATCTAGCGCGCTACTAGCCTACCTAAAAAAATTACCGTTTGTCGAAAACCCTTTGGGGGGAAAAATGCGATTTTTCAATCGCATTGAGTCTATTGTTGATGAAGCCAGTCGACCGAGAGGTCAACAGACCTTAGACAAATAGAATTCTTCGCCACTACAATGCGCGCATTAATGTTTATTAATCGGTTTATTTTTAAATGTTTATAACTTTTTTTTTTTGGTTTGAAAATAATCGTACGTGGTGACGCACCACTTTTGAAGCAATCAAAACGATCGTTCCAAATATAATCACGTCCGTCATGGAAGCACCGAAAAATATCTATAACTATTGTACAACAACGTGGTGTCGATAAGAATTGCAAATGATTGTAATGTAATAGTGGCACGTTGCCAAGGGAAGAAGCATTATGCGCGAAAAAAAATGAGTTGACACCAATGCCATTCCTATTTCCAGTGTAGAAAATAGAGGTGAATGTTTATGCACATTCTTCAGAGCAATGACTTTATGACATCACATTTAATCATAGTCTAATAATAATAACTATACATTCTGGAAAATAAAAACAAATTTAAAACGAAGGATAGAATTCATTTTATTGTTATTTTAGACCTACTCAACAGAATTTGAATTTTCTTCAGGATAAAAAAATGCTCACCTATTGACACCTATTTAAACAGCAATCATGGAATTACTATGTACAGCTACATCAAGCTTTACACATACTACATTATAAATAAATTGATATTTTTCACACTTTTATTTTTCAAAGTTATCTCTAATAAACCAGTTTCTAATTTTTAAATCGATAACATAAGAATGTAACAAACATGATGCATATAATCAAATCAAATGAGGTTGTTATGTAATTTTAAATTCACTTAAATTAGCGAAGGAAATTCAAATTAGAATTAAAAGAGAATAATTGACACATTCTTTATTTGTTTATAATTAAACGAATTCAAGTTCTATTTTGATTCAATCTCACTGTAAAAGAGGAATATCTCTATTATAACAAAAGTCTGCAAGTATATGTTCTGAGCGTAAATTAAAATTAGTTTTTCTTTATTAAAAAAGAAACTTGGTTCCTTTTCCTTATTCATGGTCTGACTGTAACAGATTAGAAATGAAATAATTGATGTAACAGTGTTTCATTTAACATGGTAAGGTTAAAGCGCCAAAAGTAGTTCAAAAGCCTCATCTGAGTTCTAGTTGAGTTTCATCTAAGAACATCAACTAAGTTCTTAAGAAAAAAACTAGATGTGAAGAGGAAAAGACATTTTTCAATCCTCATTCATTTTAATAATAATACTAGAATATTTTAATGTTAATTTTAAGAGTACTTACATACGTCAAACAAATAAATCATGTAATAATATTGTCATTCTGGTAACAATTGTGCCGTAATTCATTCCATTAATGAATAAAGTCGTATCACTTGTATATAATAGTCAGTCTGAAGTTAGGCAGGAACACTGTGAGATCATTTAAATAAATTAAAAACAGCAGAGGTCCGATCTTGAGGTACACCATGTTTCAATGGTAGCTTTCTTGATGTTATAAGCATACCTCTCTGATAGATAAGAACTTCTTCATCTATACAAGTTCTATTTACTACATCCTGATTCCATTTTCTTAGAAGGAATCAATTTGAGCTTGAACGATAAAGATTCGATTGATTTGATCAAACATCTTTCCTTGCCCATCATAATTTTTCTTCCTTTCGATTTCTAAGGAAACTTTCTGTGTCGTAATTCGTTCCATTAATGGATAAAGTCGTATCACTTGTATAAAATAGTCAGTCTGAAGTCAGGCAGGAACACTGTGAGATCATTTGAATAAATTAAAAACAGCAGAGGTCCGACCTTGAGGTACACCATGTTTTAATGGTAGCTTCCTTGAGGTTTTATTTCTCATAAGCAAATCTCTCTAATAAATAGAAACTTCTTCATCTATACAAGCTCTATTTACCACATCCGCACTCCATTTTCTTAGAAGGAATCAATTTGAGCTTGAACGATAAAGATTCGATTGATTTGATCAAACCTCTATCATTGCCTGTCACAATTTTCCTTCCTTTTGATTTCTAAGGAAACTTTTAGCATTGACTTGGACTATTTATCATATCCAGATTCTATTTTTTTAGATGGAACGAAATGGTAGCTGAAAGATCAAAGCACAAAACACTCAATGAAACAACTTTCCTCAGTTACCGCTATTTGACTTCTAAGAATCCTCTTTTGGCATTGACCCGACGTCATTTTTTAGATGGAACGAAATGGGACCTGCAAAATCAAGACTCGAATGACTTGATGAAACGTCTTTCCTCGCTTCGATTTCTAATTAAATTTTTAGCACTGATTTGGACTAAATCAAAGACTTCCATGTAAGAGTCCCACTTGTCGTATCCGGACTCAATTGTTTTTTTTTTAGATTAAACCAAATGGGGCCTGAAAGATCAAGATTTGAATCACTTGACGAAACGTCTTTCCTTACTTGTCGCTATTTTACTTTTCGAAGAAGGAAACTTTTAGCACTTTGATAAAATTGTTTCTGTTTGTTGTATCCGAACACATTTTTTTTATGGAACCATATGGGGTCCAGAAGATTCAATACTTCTCTCCTCTTAAAAATGAAAATTTTATCCCGGCCAACCCCCTTGTTACTCCCGTCCACATTCAACCAAAACCTTCTTTCCCCAGCACTACCAAAAAAAAAAAAACATTCAGAAAATCTCCTCCCCCCTCCCAGAAACAATAAGCAACATATTTATACTTATAAATCAAATCCTTGAATATTTAACCAAAAAATCAAAGTAAATCCTCCTCCTCTATATTCGACATTCAACCCAGAAACTAATCACTTGATGGAACATCTTTCTTCCTTTGTCACTATTTTTCTTTATGATGAAGGAAGCTTTTAACACTGATTTGATTTGAAATAAATAAAGAAAGCAGGTAAGTATCGACCGCAAATTGTAGACACTATGATAAGAAACTCTTGTTGGTTCTGCAGAAGGAAAAGACCACACTACAAAAAAGAAACTCATATTTCTTGCCTATTCAATTATCCACATGACTTCAAAACTTCAAACTGAATCATATTTCTTTCTTCAAATTTGTATGTTTGTTTTAAGTATCTTCTTGAATGCCTAAGATAAATATGGTGCTACCTTAAAGAAATAAATAAGGAGATATCGTTTATACTGTGAACCAAAAAGGACAATGAAGTAAGTCATTGTAATCAAAAATTTTTAAGTGTTACAGCCTTTTAGGTTTTATCTGGCCAAACAGAGTTGATTGGTGGAGTTAGAACATTTTTAGGGTTTAGCATAAGAAGGCGTACGTTTTTTCAAACAAGCAAAAGTCCAAAGTGGTTGAATGTGACCCTGTATTACTGTTATAGTAGAACTGTGAGACATTGCCTGATCATCTTTTACACAGTATTTTACAGTATTTAACAAAGTATTTTTGCACGTCTTTGATCTTTGTATTTTAAATCCTTTAAATACTTTATTTATCAACTTTTACCAATATTTTTTTATTATATATCTCGTTTCTTCATTTTTAGGCATTACCTCATCATGAAGTTACCTGACACAATGACATCACCAACATATTTTTGTTTAACGAAAGAATTTAAGCCTTTTTTATTATTACATTGGTCTTCAAGTGTCTGTAATTAATATTTCTGCAATACTTAAAAAAATTGCTAACTTGTTTTTTTCTCACATTTGGGTTTAGGTGGATAAATCACGTGCTGACAAGGATTCTTGTGTAATTCATTTTATATTTAGTCCCTAATGTTTTTATTGCGTCTTCTTTTTGGGTTATGCTGGCACCGTATCACTTATTCCTCTTTTGCCGACGTTTCGTCTTTTGTTACAAAAGATCTTCTTCGAGTTAGTCACTGCTGTCTTTCTTGTTGGTGTCATTGCCTGATGTTTTTGATGATGCTGGTTTGTAGAAACTGGTTCCTATCCTGCATCATCCTATATTCAATTATTCATTTTCTATTTTGAACCTTCTTATCGAATCTCACTGAATCACTTCTTTTATTACTTTGCAATTTTTATTTCGATTGACTTGGTTATGTGTAACTCATTTTATATTTACGTTACTGCGCCTTCTTTATGGCTTTTGGTGGTACCGTCTCACTCCTCTGGCGACGTGTCGTCCTCTATTACAGAAGAACTTATTCGTTGCCACTGTTGTTCTTTTTGTTAGTGATGTTGCTGGTTTGTAGAAGATGGTTCCTTTTGTACTTTATTCTATATCACCCTATATTCAATTATTCAGTTTTTAATTTAACTTGAAGGCTTCCGCGGATGTTGTCATTAATTGAAGTAGCAGCAACACCATCAGCAGCAACAATACCGCCCAGCACCAGCCCTGATGAAATTCTTCTGCAATGGAGAACGAAACGTCGACGATAGAAACAGTCGTGACGTGTTTCCAACCGGAAGCCAATTCAATTATTCAACTTCTATTTATATCAAATTTCATCGAACCACTTCTTCTGTTTCATTAGGATTTTCATTTCGTTTGCCTTGATTTAACTTTTTGGATTTTTTCGATTATGTTGAATTAATTTGATTCTGAATCCTGTTTCTGTCTTTTGCTGTTTTTGTTCACTTCTCTTCATTTTACAAAGACTTGATTTGAACTTTCCTGGATTTCTTCTTGCATACCTTTATGGTGATTCAAAGTGTCTCTTGGTGTTCTTTACATATTTCAACTAACATTTGTAAAGAATATATCCTTTAGATTATTTGGCACAAAAAAGGTTCTCTTGTTGCATTTTGATAAACCGAACCACTTTCGAGTAATTCAGATTTAAATGTTACACGTCTTTGTAGGTCTATCGCTTTTTGTTACTATGAGAAACCGAAAGTCACTCTTTCAAACTACCCCCTATAAGGAAGAGAAGATCTGACAAATACGTTAAATGGCCAGTTAGGAGATTTTGACAGCTTAAGGGATGCAGAAGATATCGTCCTTCCCTTATTATCGACTTTTGGAAAAAAATGTGGAAAAGATAACCTTATTCTTTGATGTTCTATTCACCCTGAAAATATCGGGAGACAATTTTGAATCGTCCTCTATTATGACCCTTTGAAACTGTATGATTTTGAAATTCTTTTATAGCAAAGATTTTTCTTTATTTCGAGATATCAAGCAATCAATCTTGGTAATGATTATAAGTCTTTATACAACGAAAACAGAAATGTCTTTCATTTTCCTTTTTCTTCCAAAATAATTTGAGAGTTTTGAATTTATTTATTGTTTTGTGTTTCCTTTTTAATTTATTTCATATGTGTTTTGATATTTATTTGGAAATTTAGCGAAACTTTTATCATTTTATATATTTTATTTTAAAGTAAAACGTCTGATTTTTGTGTTTATTATTCATACCAGTCAATTTTATATGAGTGAAAACAACAAACCGATTTAAAAAGCAGCTAAATGTTTTTAATTTACGATCGTATATCTGAAAATATTTTCGGTTATATACTTTCTAAATAAGTAAGTAAGTAATAAACACGTAGCGTCATTTAAAAGACATAATAAACAAATGCGCGAAAGTTTATTTACACTCACAGCGCATACAGGCTGCAGCAATGTCTAGCGAGGATATTAACTGGGGCACCTTGATAATCCTAGACCTAGTCCTCGAAATAGAGTCTCCCCGACGCGCTTCGAATTTTATAGAGTTGAAGGTCGGTTGCCAAAAACAGCGGCATTTTTCTCGGTATTAATTGTTTAAACCTTCGCTTGATGTAAAGGAAGCAGTTTGACTCACTTGTTGGTTTTTTTTTACAAAACAATTGACGGGCGAGCACACACAATAGACAAACAAAAGAAGCATTCCTCGTCTATAAAATCTACATATTTACAGTTTGGCAAAGTCGCAAGATGCACCCACCTAGCAAATAAATCGTTTAGAAAAAACGACATGAAAATATAATGAGGCTAAATTTCGTACGTGTAGAAAAATATGGTATAATATTTTGGAGAGGTGGTCGCCCTGCCCATCCAGTTCCCATGTATTAAGACTAGGGTTCAATGCAAGAGGGGCGAAGGGGGGGTCCTGCAGTTCATGGACCCCGATGCAATTCGGCTGTCTGCTAGGAACGCATGGCTGCACTTTCGCTGGACTATGCAAGTTGCGGTGCCCCCGCGCGCGCCGCCCCCCGCACTGCCAAAAATTGCAAGTGTCCCCCCCCCTCCCGCCCCGGCGTATCTCGCTAAATAGCACGGGTTACTGCACCTTGCAATGTATGTACTAGACGCAAACACATGTTGGAGCCATGATTTTTATGAATTATTTACGAATAGGCTGGGAACTTTTTTTTTAAGTTGGACGGGCCCACTCAATTCGCCTGGATTTTTGCGAATGCATAACTTGAATTTCATCAGGAGAAAAAAAAAATCAATGGTAGTTAAATGGGCAAAGCAAAATTATTTAAAAATTAAGTTTTCTTGCCAGATGAAAATTAATTAAAATTTTGTAACTGGCAGTATAGAAAATGTTAGGAAAGAGTTTATACATGTATTTCGGCCTTATTGGGCCTCATCAGAACTCTGTACCTTAAAAAAATTAATTCTGATGAGACCCAATAAGGCCGAAATACTTGTATAAACTCTTTCCTAACACTTTCTATAATGCCAGTTACAAAATTTTAATTAATTTTCAAAATTATTTAATTAAACATTTTCTTAAAATAATATTCGATGCGAAAATGAATTTGACGTATTCGAGGGGGGGGGGAGCATGCATAACATTTCATGGCGCACCAGTTCTTTATTGAATCATTTCCTTTTCTTCATTAATTCCAACAGTCTTTAAAAAATTGACTGCATTTTACTTTTACTCAATTCGACTTATTTCGAAAGAAATATTCCAGGAAAAAATAATTTTTTTGTAAATAAATTTGAAGTAAATTAGAAACAGCGGTTTAGTAAGGTCATCGTCAGTCAATTTTCTTTTGTTGTTTTTCCTCATTCATTTTCTTTTGTTTTGCTTCGTCTAACGATGACAATTTATCACAAAATTTGAACGATTGTTTCATGACAAGCTTTGATAAAAGGTATCGATTGTTTTTTGTTTGCTTTGTTAAACAGGTTTTCTCTCATCAGTTTTACTAGGATTTGAATAATCAATTTTCTTTTGCCATTCCTGTCTTTTTTCTTTGCAAATCCTTTTTTCGTAGTTTCTATTTTTGTTCTCATTTTATTTTAAATATAATTTTCACTTAGTTGGTTAAATTTTGGTTATCTTCGTCAATTGATTCTTTTTGCCTTTCGTTGTCAATGGCATTTTGTTTTGTTGGTTTTTTAAACATCCATTGTTTTTCGTTATTTTGTAATTAAATTTTGTTTTGTCGTTTTTGGTCATGCATTTTGTTTGTTTTGTTTCGTCTAACGATGACAATTTATGACAAAATTTGATCAATTTTGCCATGTCAAAGGCTTCGATTGTTTTCTGTTTCCTTTATTAAACAGATATTCTCTTTGTTTTGTTTTTGCCAGTTGTCTTTTTCCTTTACAAACCATTTTTTCGTCGTTTCTATTTTTTGTTGTTGTTCATTTGCTTGATATAATTTTAAAAAAAATTTTAATTACATATAATTTTTCCTTATTCGGTTAAATTGAATTATCCTCGTTGTTTGAACTATTCAATTTTTTTGTCTTTCGTCGTCAATGTTTTTTTTTTATTTTGCTTTGTCAGACTATGGGTTTTTATTATTTGTTTTTAAACGTCAATTTTTTTTAATTAGGTCATCGCCACTCAATTTTCTTTTCTTAATTTTTCATTTCTTTTCTTTTTTTTTACTTCGTCTTTCGATGATAATTTACAGGGTGTCGAGCGCCCTTGTGCAAAACACATTTTGGGGCCCTTGAATATTCTGAATAAATTATTCCTTTATTTTCTTACTCAAAATGTACAGGAGAGGCAATATTTGCTAACATTTATTTGAACAGACATCTCCCTAATAAAATGTAATTTTTGCTTAGAACACTGTATCGAGTAAGCGGATACTCGATACAGTGTTCTAACACTGTATCGAGTAAGCGGACATTGGAATGGAACAAGCGAGATACTATCACGTCTCTTTATTACTTGACTATACATGCTATTTCCATTATAAAAAAAGAATCAACGCAGTGTACATACAGGGTGATTGACAAGTGTTCCCCAAAAAAAGGAAAAAGGCATAACAGAATGAATGTCATAGACTACGAGAAAAATTCTATGGACACATCGATTCCGCTTAAAGGTCAAGCTAATGTCCAACGCCATAACAATAAAAAAATCCAGAGACGTATGGTCGCTTGGGGAATAATTTTGGATTAATTATTTTTCGTAAACTAAAGTATACAGACTTTGTTAACATTTTTTCTATGCTGTGGTATGTCGCTTTTCTTTGTGTTTTTTCTGGGTGAAATAATTGTCAGTCACCCTGTATATACTGATTTATCTGTAGTACTTTGATAAAAATTAATTCTGTTAAAATCAAATTTACAAACAAGGTGCTTTTGAATGTATTTTTAATCCCAAACCGATCCATCTTTAATTATAATTATTTAAATATTTACAGACAATTTGGCGTCTCCCTGATCAGGCACCTTTGTGCGTTGCACAATCTGCGGCGGGCCTGACGATTTATGACAACACTTTATCAATTGTTTCGTGTTAAAGGCATCGATTGTTTTTTGTTTTCTTTGTTAAATACATTTAACAAACGTGTTTGTTAAACAGGTTTTCTGTCGCTGATTTAATTAGACCTTAATTGATCGATTTGGTTTTGTTATTTTTCCTGTTATTTTTTTTTGCAAACCATTTTCTTCGTCGTTTATTTTTTGTTTATTTTTTGTTATTTTGTTAAAATTTTAATAACCAATATAATTTTCCCTTATTTGGTTAAAATGAGTGATTTTCATTGATTGATTTTCTTTTCTTTTTTTGTTTTTCGTCGTCAGAGGTCTTTTGTTTTGCTTCATCAAACGATAGGTTTACATTATCTATTTTTTAAATATCAACTGTTTTCCGTTTTTTTTTTTTTTTAATTAGGTCATCATCATCATCCCATTTTCTTTTGTCGTTTTTCGTCATCCATGACAAAATTTGATTAATGTTCCATGTAAAAGGCATCGATTGTTTCTTGTTTTCCTTGTCAAACAGGTCTTCTCTCATTAATTTTATTAGGTCCTGACTGATCGATTTTCTTGTTATTTTATTCTATTGTCTTCTTTCTTTCCAAACCTTTGTCTTCGTCGTTTCTAGTTTTTTTTGTTCTTGTTCATCTTTTTGTATTTTTTTAAAGTTTTAATGGTCAATATAATTTTCCCTTATTCGGTTAAATTGAGTTATCCTCGTTTCTTTTTGCCCTTCGTCGTCAATGGTCTTTTGTTTTGCTTCGTCATAGGATGGGTTTTCATTATCTGATTTTTAAATGTCAATTATTTTTCGCTTTTTTATGTCGTCACCATGCAATTTTCTTTTATCGTTCTTTATCGTCCATTTTCTTTTGTTTTAACTATGACAATTTATGACAAAATTTGTTCAATTATTCCATGTCAAAAGGCATCGATTGTTTTTTGTTTTCTCTGTTAAACAGGTTTCTCCTCATTAATTTTATTAGGCCCTGACTGATATTCTTTTGTCATTTTTTTCCTGTTATCTTTTTTCAAACCATTTTCTTCGTCGTTCCTAGTTTTTATTCTTGTTCATCTTTTTGTATTTTGTTTTAAATTTTAATGGCCAATATAATTTTCCCTTATTCGGTTATCCTCGTTGATTAATTTTCTTCTTTTTGTCTTTCGTCGTCAATGGTCTTTTGTTTTGCTTCGTCGTACGATGGATGGGTTTTCATTATCTGATTTTTAAACGTCATTTGCTTTTCGCTTTTTTTTTTAATTATGTCGTCACCATGCAGTTTTCTTTTGTCGTTCTTTTGATTTAACGATGACAATTTATGACAAAATTTGTTCAATTGTTCCATGTCAAAAGGCATCGGTTGTTTTTTGTTTTCTTTATTAAACAGGTTTCGCCTTATGAATTATTCTTTTGTTATTTTTTTCCTGTTATCTATTTTTGTCCTTGTTAAATTTTTTGTTAATCTTTTTTTAAACTTTAATGATCAATATAATTTTCCTTTATTCGGTTAAATTGAGTTATCTTCGTGGAATGATTTTCTTTTTTTTTGTGTTTCGAAGTCAAGGATCTTTTGTTTTGCTTCATCAAACGATAGATTTTTATTACCTGTTTTTCAAACATCAATTTTGTTTTCTTTTTTAAATTTAATTGGGTCATCACCATTCAATTTTTTTGTAGTTTTTCGTCATCCATTTTCTTTTGTTTTTGTTGATGACAATTTATAACAAGAAACAGGTTTTCTCTCATTAATTTTATTATTTTATTGACTTTCATTTTTTCTTTGCAAATCAATTTTTTTTTTCGTAGTTTCTACTTTTTGTTCTTGTTCAGTTTCTTGTTAATTATTTTATTTTATTTTAATAACTATAATTTTTCTTTATTCGTAACTGCACCTGGAATGTTTGTGAATGTAATAAACAGCGACGGTTAATACTAAAGAAATAATAAAAAAAAAACCGAAAAAGAACACTTGGCTATTTCCTTTCACTTTGGCTAAAATTTTATTGAAACTTAATGTTTCTTGAGATAATACCTTTCAAGGAAATTATTTTCTTTACCAACCGTCATCATGCAATTTATGTTTGTTTCAAGCTCAGGAACTCCATACTTAAAAGGTTATACCGGAAGCACCGACCATAGGCATCGTTCCACTGTGAAATAGTCATGAGTTTCATAAGCTTTTCGATTTATGAGGATTCCATCAATCTTTTTTAAGGACATTGGCAACTATAAGGTCAAAACTCCTACATAAAATGCAGCAAATATTAAAACTATAGCAAACAGTGTGAAACCTATTTATAAAATTATATACAGCCTCTGTGAAATGTGTAACACATATTCTACTGGGTGACACAGTTTCACCGAGTTGGAAAAAAAATTTTCGGCATTCGCCGTTTTTTTATCCGCATCACCGTAATTGAGACCGTAAAACAAGTGCAACTCAATTATGAATTCCATCAGCGACTACTTTTATTTTAATGCACTTATAATTTATTTATTGGATGCGTGTGACATTCTTAATGAGGCGCATATTAAACGTCGTTTTGTTTTTTTTTTTCGGCCGGGGCTCCGGGCGCGCAAGCAACGCGCACACGTCCTCGGGTACGTTGTACCGAGCTTGCAATAATAAAAGGCTTAAAAATAGCGAATGCTGTTTAGAGTGCATATAACATATTTTTAAAAACGTTTTTAGAATTTTAATTTTGGTTCGGTAAATGTTTTCATAGCCTCTGCACTCCTGTGCACGTACATGGACGGGAACGATGAAGTTCAGCAATTTCAGATTGTTTATCCAAATAACATCGATTTAAAACTGCACAACCTGAAAAAAAAATTGCCAGAAGTTTGTTTCTACACTGAAAGTAAATTTAAGGTTTATTTAATAAAACATTTTGTTTATTACATTGTTTTCAATGCACGTAATTAAAACTTTGATGAAATTAGGATGAACTAGACACAGGAAAAAATAAATTAAATTAAAGATGAGCTGCCAGAGTATATTTCAATTTTATTGAATATTGTTGGTTTACTAACTTATCAGTTTATTATCTCACATTTATTGATAAAAACGAAATCCTTTCAATCTATTTTTTCCTGCATTATTTATGTAAATTTGCAATGTGTTTTGCACTTTTAAATGCAATTTAGGTAATACGAATGAGAAAAAAATCAATCTATTTCAATATGTGAACTGTTGCACTGCTGTTGATCAACAGTCAAGTTTGATACAAAGTGAACTTAGAGAGAAGATGATGCAATCTTCATTATAGAGGTGACCCTACATACAGACGCCAGAATGCTTAACTGTCTGTATGTAGAGTCCCCTTTAGAGAGGTTCTTTTGAATTCATAACATACATTCTACGGATATATAAAATGTATTTAATAATAAAGTTCCTTACTAGTTAATCTAATAACGAGACAAATAATAACTACAATTGAATACAAACAAGAAAGAATATCGTATCAGTAGACATAACATCAACATCCTCTGCTACCAACAAAGGATTTTATTCCAAGCCTATAAAATGTTGATGAAAATTAAAGGCAAACAACAAATTAGAACAATTGATGGAATTCATATATGTACTATGTCCTCAACATGCGTTTTTGAGTTATTTTACTAGCTTTAAACTATTCATTTTGCTATATAGACCTCGTTCTATGGTAACTTAAAAAAAAACACAGAAATAAAACAACGGACGATTTTTTTAACAATTCTTAATTCGCCTTATTTTAGAGCATATTATACTTGCCCCCAGATTTGTTGTCGGGGATAATACTTAGGCGCAACAATAATAAGAATTTAATACAGAAATAGAATAATTAATTAATTTATTTATTTTTAATTGTGTTAGTGGTCATAATTTTATTTTCGTTAATTTTGCCAGATTGTAATATGGAATATGAATGGTTTTAGAATGAAACGTAACGTATTTTAGAACATTTATTTTACAAAGAACTTAATTAATTTCAAAACATTTTCATACTATTATCAAATTACTCAGCTTCGTCTCTCGATTTATTGCATAGAACATCGTAACTGCATCAATAAATTAATAGATTAGATACATCAATAAGCTGATAACAATCAGAGATTAGATTAGTTTGAAAACTAAAAATCACAAAAAATATGTATCGTTTGTTGACTCAAACCGAGATCATAGAAACTTAATGAGAACAAAAAGCGCAGATAATTGAATTGACTGAAATTTATGAAGTGCGAGTGGAATAGCATTACGTGATAACTAGGAAAGCCTCCGCAAGGGGTCAGAGCCTCCTCCATCTCTTTTTCCTGCTTATACCTTTCTGCTTGTTGTATTGCCGATATTCTCAGTTTACGACAACGACCAGTATAATTAATTTAATCAGGTTATATATTTTTATAAAATAAAATATTTAAAAAAAATTGGCTGACGTATCTTTCAAATTAACTTTTCAAATTAATTGAAATTAGATTATTGTGCGTGACGCAAATGATAAATTAAATATTAAATTTAAATAAAAAAGGTATTTCCTGTTGTCCTACAACTGAAAATGAGCAATTTGTCGAATTTCACCGGGAGCCCTTACCTATTTTGGAAGGTTAAGTCGGAAATTCCGCATAATAGATTTGTTTGTGCAATCGTTCGCAGACGATCTGGCAGTGCACAAAACAACACACGACAATAGAAAGTATTCCTATCATAGGCGGCATGATTTATGTATGAGACGAAACGTAAATACATTAGCTACGAATACAATAAGGTGTGTTATTTATGCGGCAAAATCAATATCGTGTGTGGTTTCGTTAATTTTTTGGTGAAGGTAAAACTAACACGATTGATGATTGTTGATGTGTGTCACCGTGGAATTTTTTATGCAGTCATGCAGTCGCATTCGCGCACAACAAAGGCCTAAAACGATACCTTGCGGTATACTACTTATGATGAATGCACTATCAAAACAAAAGGAATGCAGATTAGGTAACTATTTAAGGACCAATAATTTAAAGGATGTTACAACAGAAACGTCAGACTTGCTTTACTTAACATGTAAGATTCGATTTTAAATTAAATTAACTAACTGAATGCACATTTAATGAAAGATAGCGAAAACTAAAAAAAGTCGAAAGGAATTATATTCAATGCGATAGAATAAAAAAAATAATTAAAGTTGGCCAGGAATAAAAGGCACAGGAATAAACAGGCATGTCGTTTCTTAGTTCTTTAAAGTGTATTGTGTCCTATTCTTGAAGCAGAAAAAAAATGACGTCAATTTCTTTTTTGTGAATTCTATCATCTTTTGTTTTGTTCTTGATGAAGAAAGAAAAAAGGAAAGAGCGGAGTTTTTTTGTGAAATGGTTATTATTAATTATATTTTAACATCTTCAGTTTGTTTAAAACTTTTATAGAATTTAAAATGAATTTTCATTTTAATAATCGTTTTCTGTTTTTGTTTCGTTTTTTGATACACAAATGTGAAAACTCTTTTATAAAGTTTTCTTCAAATATTTATCGTTTATGTTTTGCTTTTGATGAACGAATCTAAATTCTATTTTATTCTTTTGCTTTTGTTTCGATGAAAATTATGTTTTAAACAGTTAAAAATCTTTTGTTTTATTCTTGACGAAGAAAAAAAGGAATCGAAAGGAATCTATTGGTCGTCTTTCTTTTGTTTTGTTCTTAATAAAGAAACTAAAAAGATAGCGTCGATTTTTTTTTAAATTAATCGTCTTTTGTTTAGATTTTATAATAATATTGATGATTTTTGATGAATAAATAAAACTCTATTTAATTAATTAACAATTAATCATATTTTATTTTCCTTTTGTTCTTAACGAAGAAAAGAGAGAGAAAGTGTAGACTTTTTTTGTGAAATCAATTGTTTTTTGTTTCTATGATAATCTAATGATTTTTGATCAACAAGTGAAGACTGCAAATAATTAATTAATCGTGTTTTGTTTTAGTTTTATTCTCTATAAAGAAAAAAAGAGGAGTAAATTTTT
Source organism: Serrognathus titanus (assembly GCA_039766575.1). Lineage (NCBI taxonomy): Eukaryota > Metazoa > Arthropoda > Insecta > Coleoptera > Lucanidae > Serrognathus > Serrognathus titanus. Next base: position 13,181,891 of record CM077914.1, read on the forward strand.
TTGGTGAAATTATCGTCTTTTGTTTTGCTTTTGTTGAACAAATGAAAATTCTATTTTTAACAGTAAATCGTTTTCTTTTGTTTTGTTCTTGATAAAGAAGAGTAAAAAGAGAAAACAATTTGGTCTTGTGAAATCGATCGTCTTTTGTTTTGTTTTTATGATAATATAGATGAATTCGCGATGAACAAGTGAAAAATCTATAGTAAACAATTAATCGTGTTTTGTTTTTCCTTTGGTTTTAATAAAAAAAAAAAACAGGAAAGTGTCGATTTTTTTGGTTAAATCGATCGTCTTTTGTTTTGTTTTATTGATGATTTTGTCCTTAATGAAGAAAAAAGAAAGAGAAAGTGTCGACTTTTTTTGTAAAATCAATTGTTTTTTTGTTTTGTTTCTATGATAATGTTAATGATTTTGGATCCACAAATGAAGACTCTGCAAATAATTGTTTTGCTTTTGTTTTATTATCGATGAAAAAAAAAGAGGAGTAAATTTTTTTGGTGAAATTATCGTCTTTTGTTTTGCTTTTGTAAATGTAAATGAAAATTCTATTTTAAAAAAGTAATCGTCCTTTTTTGTTTTGTTCTCGATGAAGAAGAGTAAAAAGAGAAAACATCAGTTTTGTTTTGTGAAATCCATCGTCTTTTGTTTTGTTTTTATGATAATATTGATGATTCGCGATGAACAAGTGAAAAGTCTACAGTAAACAATTAATCGTGTTTTGTTTTTCTTTTGTTCTTAATGAAAAAAAGAGAGAAAGTGTCAATTTTTTTGTTAAATCGATCGTCTTTTGTTTTCATGATAATTTAATGATTTTGATGAACAGGTTTAAACTTAGTAGTAAACAATTATTAATCGTGTGGTGTTTTGTTTTATTTTTTCTTTCTCATATAATTTTTGTTCTTCTTAATGAAGAAAATAAAAATAGAAAGTGTCAATATTTTTTGTTAAATCGATCGCCTTTTGTTTCGTTTTTCTGCTGTTAATAATTTTTATGAACAAGTGAAAACTCTGTATTAGACAATTAATCGTATTTTGTTTTGTTCTTGATGAAGAAAAAAGGGGAGTCGAATTTTTTCGTGAAATTATCGCCTTTTTTTGCTTTTGTAGAACAAATGAAAATTCTATTTTAAATAGTAAATCGTCTTTTTTGTTTTGTTCTTGATGAAGAAGAGTCAAAAAGAGAAAACATCAATTTTCTTTTGTGAAATCGATCGTCTTTTGTTTTGTTTTAATATTGAAAATTCGTGATGAACAAGTGAAAAGTAAACAATTAATCGCGTTTTGTTTTTTTTTTGTTCTTAATGAAGAAAAAAGCGAAAGTGTCGATTTTTTGGTTAAATCGATCGTCTTTTGTTTTGTTTTTATGATAATGTTAATTATTTTGATTAAGAAGTGAAAATTCTGTAGTAAACAATTATTAATCGTGTTTTGTTTTTGTTTTATTCTTTCTTTCTCATTTAATTATTGTTGTTCTTGATGAAAAAAATAAATACAGAGCGTGTCAATATTTTCTGTTAAATCGATCGCCTTTTGTTTCGTTTTTATGACGTTAATAATTTTAGAAGAACAAGTGAAAGCTCTGTGTTAAACAATTAATCATATTTTATCTTGTTCTCGATGAAGAAAGTAAAAAAGGGAAAGTTTCGATTTTTCTTTTTGTTTCTGATGAATAAATTAAATCGATTATTTCAATCTATTTAATCGTCTTTTGTTTTGTTCTTAACGAAGAAAGAAGTAGGGAGAGTCGAATTCTTTTGTAACATCGATCGTCTTTTGCTTTTGGTTTCGATCTTGATGAAGAAAGAAAACGTAAAAAATCGATTTATTTTCTGTGAAATCGATCGTCTTTTGTTTTTGATCAATAAACGAAAATTTTATTATAAATAGTTTCAATCGCCTTATGTTTTTTTCTTTTTTCATGAAGAAAGAAAACAGAAAAAATTGTCGAGTTTCGTTCAGAAAAATCTTCTCCGTATTATCAATTTTTTTTTATTTCGATGGTTTTTGTTTTTCATATTTTTCTTTCTTTAACAAAAGAAAATCTAATTTGTGGTAAAGCCGATCGATCATCAAGCATCTTCATGCAGAGATTGTTCACTGGAATGTATCTTTCAATAGCTTCTTTTGAAATATGTATCTTTCAATAGGAATTGAGGAATGTTTTAATTTCAAAGTATAAGAATGGTAACATCGAATATATTTTCTCCTTTATATTTTTCCTGGTCGTCCTCTTTTCTTCTTCTTAGTATCTGATTTTCTTCTGGCATTCTCGTTATGCCACAGAAGTATCCTTATTGTCACTATTTCTGCTGCACCGTGTTCTGTATAAAGAACACGATTATAAATTTCCTCATTTGTACTTCTTATGTATTCTTTTTTCGTCCTTTCATCCTTGAAAATTCGCCATTTTACTACTTACGTGTTCGTTGTTAAATTTACTTTTCTTTTGGTTTACCTTAAAAACTTAGTTTTTCAAGCACTTTCCTTACAGTTATTTCCATCTTCTCATCGTCTTCTTTCTCTCTTTTTTGCTAATAGTTTATTTAAAGTGATATTATTTATATAGTTTTACTAATTTTTTGGGTTTAGAATTTTTTTTTCAATTAGGAAAAAGCATTGCTTTTATTTTGGGCAAAAGGAATTCATTTCCGTATCAACGAAGAACGAATTTCATTTATTCCTTTTTCGTCTTTTAGAAACAAATTTCGTTTCAGGTAGTTCTCCTTTAATTAAGGGAAAAGCTCCTCGACGTTTATATTTCAACGTAAAAAGGAAAAACAAAAAAAGGGACTACTTTGTCGCCCACGATTTATTGAATTAGGGTCAAAATGCATTCGCGGTTTCGTCCTTAATAGGAAAACACTTTTTTCAAGCAGATTCAGATTCAGACTTGTCGTTATGAATATTTACTTTTGAGCTTGTCCGGAAATATCTTTCTACTGAAGACTGCATTTTGTATCAGGACAAATTTTCCTTTAATTATATTTGTAAATCGAAGTCTATCTATATCGCTTACATTTAATAATGGGTTCAATAATTTTTCGTGGTTCTTAAAATATGTATACCTGTAGATTCAGGAATGAAGTTTCGTGTTCATTTATGTTAACATAAGGCAACAGAAGTGTATCTTGATTTGACTTTTTTGAGCAAAATACAATTTGATGTACGGGATACGTGAGCTATTTAACTCACAATAGGAAACTGATTTGAATTTTTTTATTTTCTGTTTGAAAAAGAAATCGTGTCCAAGGGGCTTTTTCCAGTTTTTACCATCATTTAGATCGTGGTTCTTTTAACGGGTAAGTTTTCCCTTCTGTGATTTTTTTTAATTACAGTGTAGATGCAGAGTTTGTATTATGTTAGAGAAAAGATGCCTTACACTTATTTGCATGAACATAAGCCATTGGGAAGTGTATTTCGACTTGGCATTTTTTGGGGCGAAACGAGATTTACGTTATTGGATATCAAGTTATACAACTCACTACCGGCAAACTCGAACTTGTCCGGGGAGAAACTGTTTCAAGAAGAGCGTTAGGGGGCGGACGAGAGGGAGAAGAAGCGTTTTATAAGAAATCAATATACAACTAATTATTTAAGCAGTTTCGTCCGGGTGTCATTTTATTTGGGTGTGCAGCTGACGACGTATGTATGGTCGGCGATTAGCATTTTTGGGGCAGAGAGACGTCGTCTTCTTGGCCGTCGAGACTCTCGCAAGACAGTCACGCAAATAGTGAAAGTAAATCGCTTTCCAACGACGAACGAAGCAAATAACGAGAGCTTACATTGTTGCTCGATACGGTGTTTATTTTTAAGCCGTGCTTGAAGCGGAATTGATCGACGAGTTTTAGTTATTCGAAGAGTGGCTGAAAAGGGAATGATGATGCTCTGAGAGAGGGAGGGAACGTGGAACATAACAATTTGTGTAATAAATACGAGTTGCCATGGCTATCCTACATTCGAAAAGTATAATAAAACAAACAAAAATGAAAGCACATAAAGATAAATCTAAAACAAACGTAGAGCAGGACCGATCCTGTATCCATAAAACATATTTTCCCCCTTAATAGAGGGCGGAATAAAAACTCGGACGAGTGAGAGGGATACATCACCTAAAAACGCAAAATAGAGAAGCGAAAATATGTACACACAAAAGAGAGCCCTAGCAAAAGTTGTGTAGGAGGCCATGGTCGCGGAGAGGGGGTATTGTGCAGGAAGGGTCGGGGTAAATGTAAACTGCGGGAAGTCCCTGGGCGGAAGTACTCTACGGAGGGGGGTGGGGTTGGGTAGTAGTCATCCAGCAGCAGCCTGTTGAAATAAAATCCACATTTTAAAGCATATTCATATCGATCCAAACTTTTTAACACCGGGACCCGCTGTTTCATCCCCCTACCCCCCGTCTAATGCGTAATAACTTTTCATTCCTACGCACTGCGAAATAGTGCCACTATTTTTTCCGTCGGACGCGATACTCGTCACCCGTCCGGTCCAATTTCACCTCGCAAGTGCATCACTTCACCCGTCCGACCCTCGTGCAACCCCAAGAACAGCGCCTCACCTAAATAATTATAGATTTTTAAGTATTAATTCGGTAAAAATCTAATAATGAGGCTGCGTTGCGCAGAATTAGTGAATTTAAAAGTTAGGCGTGGTTTTAGCTGAACTAAACAGGATATGCAGATGTAGTATTGATGTTTCTATTTCGGATTTAATTATATACGTTCTCCTTTTTCACTTGTTTGCTCTGTTCGGATACATCCCGTTTTTTTATATTATCTTTTTTAAAAATGTTTCACTGACATATATAGCGTTACGTGCGCGTAATTTTAACCTGGAATTCGTTTTTCATGCACGATAAACAAACGCAAATTTTTTTTTTCTGTGACGTACACGCACGCCGGAGCATCCGCCTAAAGCTCTCTGCAACCGAGCTCGCTGAGCTTTAACCTACGTGCACCAGAACTGCAACAAGTTAAGCGTTTAGCAGCATGCATTTTACAAACTTTTTTGATTCTACTTTTTTCTCAGAACATCACGTTTACTTTACCTCAAAATAGGCTAGCGTAAGTAAATAAAAAATTCTCTAAACATTTAAAATAATTCCAGAAATATTGTGTATACAAATTTGATAAAAAAATAGGTGTTTTAAATTTGCTGTGTTTTTTTTTAATTTTAATGATGCCAATTAACAAAAAGGATAGTTAAACGTGATGATAATAAGGACAGATCAAAAGTTTTTTTTTATTGAACAACAAAAAAAAACGTAAGTCCTGAAGAAAGCATCGTTCAAGATTTTCATCGAAATTCTTACTGAATTAGATAGAATAATGGTCGATTAAAATTATTTTCGTTTTTGGTTCTTTTGTTTAAAACTTCAGGTTATTGAATACATAATTAAAAATTTGATTTTCCAGAAGTTTTCTGTATAACTAACTAATTTTTGTATTCAGTCTAAGCCTATATATTTTTGACGTACCTACTTTTTTCTCAGCTGTTGGAAAATCATCTTTATTTTCTCTTCATTTTTTACACTCGTTTTATGTTCACGTTAAAAAATTCAATCTCTTAATGTTTTGCTGTTTTTTGTTCTCATCATTTTACTCATGCTCTAGTTTTTTCTTGTTTTGACTGCCTTCGTGGACATGTATTTGGCGACTTTCTAATATTCCCATTCTTTTCTGGTCTTCACTATTTAATTTTTTATTTCCTATTGTAAATTATTGTAGCTTTTCTTTATTCTTAAATAATTTGTATTCGTTAATTGTTTTCTATTTTTTGCTTGTGATTGATTTACTTAAAATTAGGGTCTTGTTTGTGGGCCTGTATTCTTCTGTGAACGTTAGAATCTCAACATTAAAAAAATATTTATGTTCTTGCTTTAAGCCTTTAACGTTCGCCCTTGAAAGTGTGAATCAAATTATTTATTTATATTATATGTATAAATTGTATGAAAACAGAACATGTTCTAGCTCCAAACCATATCTGCAGCCTAAAAATATCTAGTTCTAAAAATTTATTGTAGAAATTGAACCACAACGTTTACAAGAAATAGGGTAGTCTAAAACGGCCTTGAGTTTGAAAAATAGAATTGCTGTCAGTGAGTTACAATTTCGTTTCTCGTTAATATAATTTTCAAAAAATAAAATTGTGTGATTTTCAAAATATAATAGATTTTAAACAGAAAGAGAAGAGACAAGAAGAAAGGCTTTTAAAGAGATAGGTTTGGAAATGAAGAAAATAAAAGCTAAGGGAAATGGACCCTAAAATATCTAGTGTGGCAAGAATGAGCACACATAAAAATTTCCAACTATGAGGATCATGTACTAAATTGGTTTCGGAAGGATATTACAAATCATGTAAGAAAAAAGGAGACACTGATAAATCTAAGGCAAGGAGGAAGGAAATTACAAAATAAGGAAAAGGAGGTCATTATCAAAAGAAAAGCTAGAAAAAATAGTAGGTAGTGTAAAATTGGGAAGAGGTCATGCAGAAAGAAGTGATTTCATTCAGTGTAGAATCTATTCTTAAATTTTAATCCTGATATACGGAAACACTTTTAGAAATTTTGCAAACATATACCAAAGACGATATATGTACATTTCAGTGATTTTTTTTGTTATTCGCTTTTGACATATTTCCAAACTTCCTGTAAACAAGTTTTTGCGTTTTTTCTTTGTGTTTCCTAAAGAGGAAGAGCTTCTTGTAATGTATTCCAAATGGATTGCAAGAAACAAAGTTTCCTTGTTTCTTATTCAATTGTGCAAATTTATTATTTCTTGATCAATTTGGGCGCGAAATAAGGTTTTCGTGTTTAGTGCTGTTTGGGAATTGTTCTTTACAAATGGGCAACAAAACATCAAGAAATTTAAAAAAATTGAAAATGTATGCAATGCATACTTTCAGACAATTTGGAAAGTGACTCTTTTTGAGCCGTGCCATTTTTTTATTTTTTTTGTTGAATGTCTAACTTTTTAACATTCCTTTATGAAAATTAATTCTGAAATTATGCCTTTTATTTTTATTCAAGCTATCATATATTTAAGAAGCCTCATAAATCAACAATTTTCAAAGTGTCTGTATAGCTCTTAACATAGGGTGAATGGGGTAAACGTAAGGTTAGCAGATTTTAATTTGGTTAAGGCGGGACAAAATCGTCAGGGCGGCGAAAGGTATTATGAATGAAAGTTTAAAAATTTCATTTTGAAAGAAATAAACAAATACTATTCAAAAACAGAACATTTTACCATAAACGTCTGTTTTATATAAAATTTAGAAATTAATGAAATGTAAGCGAAACTGTATTTCCGGATTATACAGTGTATTCAAAAATGATTGAAAGGCGCTGCCGTATTACTAATTTTCACCTTACCACATTGGTATTCTTGCTGAATATGACGAATTCTGCCGAAATTTCTTTAGTAGCATGTGTTTAATTTTACCGCTGTCTATTTTTCATTGGTAAAGGAAAAAAAATCTACATAAGTATGTAGAAATAATAAAATAATAAATTATCCCATGTGATTCTTAAGATAAAATAGAATTTAGTACCAACTTTTAAAGTAATCTAGCAAGCGGGAAATTCAAACACCATTTATGTATTTCGCATTTTGAGTATTTTAAAGGTTTGCGATAGTTAATTAAAATTTTTTTAATTGTTTGCTGCAAACTAGCAAAAAGCATATTTTTCGGAACTTTTTTAAAACTCCGTGGGATGCAGGATAAATTGTTAGAAATCGGGACGTATGTTCACCTTAGGTATACGTGTGGCACAAATTTATTGGATGGGGTAAACTATGCAGTAATTTAAAAAATATAACATCATCTTACCTCGTAGTATTTCTAAAGAGATCTCGAAGTGTTAGTATTTAATATTAGGGTGAAGTGTATGGGGATACTGATGCCCGATAATTTTGTCATCCGGGTACTCGTTATTGATACTCGAGTATCACCGGTTACCTGATAAATACCCGGGTACCCGGTATGTGCCCGATACCCATATAACTACCTGGATAGTTACTCGAAAAATATCGAATAACAATTTGAAAATCATAGAAGTACCCAAAGTAACTGAATTTGCAAAACAAGACTAAGGCTTCAAATATTTAATTTAAATTAAAAAAAAAAAAAACGTCATTCAGTAGTCGGACACTTCGAATATCGGGTAATCGGGTATTAAAGGATACCCGAATGCTTATCGGATAATCATAAAGAGGAACCGGTTCCATTTAAATGAACGGGTACCCGTCGTCATCCCTAGTAAAAATTCATTAGGTAGGGTAAACTGTGCTGCAATATAAAAAAAAAACAGCATCATCAGCTCTAGATAGAATGAAACTTATAGTATTACTAAAGTGGTTCCAAAAGATCAGAAAGATATTTTCGTTTAATCCTCTTTTTTAAGTTTTTTTAAACCCTGATTACTACACACTTATCCCAAGTTACCCCGAATTAAGGGGCAAGAATGTGATATTTTACGTATGTGTAAGAGAGATTACAATTGAAACAGTTTATTGTACACAAGATAATAAATTGAAAGTTAAAAAATGTTTTATTTATCCAACACAATTAAAAACAGAGTTTTTGGAAAAAGGAAATTGTTCAACTTCAGAAATTCGCGGAAAACTTTTAGTGTTTGGAGATTCGACACGATGCAACGATTCGTGTATATTAACGTGTGACGGCTTGGAATATTATGGAAAAGTTGAAAAAATGTTCTTGGATATTTTAAGGCATATGCAAATGGATTCAATGTCAGTTAACCAATGAACTCAACGAAAAAGAATAGAGACTCTCTCAAGGAACATGAACTACCTATTTTTGACAGTGTAGTGACTGGAGATGAAACATGGGTATGTACGTATGGCCAGGAAACCAAAAGTCAATCAAGGGGATGGCATCACACAATCACCCCATGCAAAAAGAATATGCGAAGAAAGTTATGGCAACTGTGTTCTGGTCTCGTCAGGGTGGATTCTTGAACAAAGCACCACTATAAACAGTCAGTGGTATATATTGGTGTTAAGAAAGCTTTAAAAAATTGCATAACATTGTCTTACACCATGACAATGCAAAACCCCACACTGTGTTTGCCACAATTGAGACAACTTGGGTGGTCATTTATGCCCCATCCAGTTTTTAATTCCGATTTAGTCCCGTTGGATTTCTACTTATTTGGACCAATAAAAAGAGTTTAAAAGGGATCAGATTTCATTCATTAGCTGGCTGGGTGAAATATAGGGATAAATATTTTTCCAAACTGGATTTGACCGAAGGGTTCAAAGATGGCACAGACGGAGATTATGTTAAACAATAGAGTTTTGCAGTTTAAGGTTTGAATAAGTGTTTACTTCTGCATTTAAGCGAATTTTAGACCAACAGGCATTACTTATTAAAGTAAATGTGAACCTGAAAGCAATTGTAACTGGTAACTATATTAAGCTTTTATGTACAGTGAAAATTATTTTTGCGCTTGAAAGAAAAATTGGAAACAAGAATTTATTTTTGTGTTTTATATTTGGCGGACGATTTTTTCTTAAAAACAGAACGTAAAATTTGTGGTCATTATAAAAAAAAAGAAATGCACTTGTAAAAACTAAAAATATTCATCGTTTTACGAATTCCTAAAAATAGATCCTAACTGCAACGACGACGTCACCATCCGATGGCAAGCAGTATCATCTGCATTGGTTTTTTTGGTCCAAAAAGAAAGCACGTTTATTAAAGCCAAAGGAATGCAATAAATTTCATCTGCGTTATGCAATTGTCACCAGGCATAAAAGCGCACAATTTTTATTCGATTTTTTAATAAGTAGGTTGCAAATATGATCAGTGAAAACAATATACTCAAATCGTTTTAAAAATACCCACGCCAGTGTACACGCAAGTCTTTTAAATTGCGCAGGATTCGAATTTTCTTTTTGTTTTACTTTTTTTCCCTCTCGTATTTAGTCTACGAAACTTTCTCTACTGCTCGACGAATGGTCCTCGAATACTTTTTGACGTTCGCGAAAAAAAAGCGAATAAGAACAGCCTAAGCATGCTGCGATCGCATGCAACTTATTTATTTGCAGTTTGCACTTTAATTAGTGTTCTCGACCTTATACTGTCGGCGAATTGGTGCGAGGATGGCTTGAAATGCGCCAAGCTGCATACAAGCGTAATTACATGACACATTTATAGTAAACTTTCGAATATTTTGCCAATGAATACATGTAGGCGATATTGTTTGCGTCTTGTGTTCGTTCTTTTTAAAAATAGTTTCCTTTTAGCATGATTTATGCGAATACATTGTACTCGTGACAATTGTAAATACCTCTCTGTACGATTAGAATTACAATAGAGAAGGTAATAGAATGGGGGCATCGAGCTTTATAAGTCATTCATATTTAACGTTTGATAATTTCCCACTTCCACCACTAATGATATTTAATAATTGTATTGTTATAACTACAGTTACTTATGTCCACCCTGAAAATACTGATGTAAATACACAAATTTCATTTTCCTTCTCTGGAGATTATTCTCCATTTATACTAGTCAAAGATTCCATGAAGTGCTGGTACACTGAGGATGGCAGCTTAATATTTTCATTTTCAATTTAATTTGTCAAACTAAAGTCTCCTTCGTACAAACCAGTACATCAAAATTAAAACATTAGTGACGTCTTAAATACTCTATGGTAAAATTTATTTTGGTGTTTTCTTTTTTTTTTGGCAAGTGTGTGGTCCCCAAGAAATAATAAAATTAAAAAATTTCATTAATTTTCCAAAAGATAACTTAATTAAAAGCATTCCCATTAAGTTTCGAATTAGTAATTAAAACTGACCCACATTCCTTGGCTAGGCGATAAAAAGACGTGACCAGAAATTTTTACGACGCGAACGCCGGCGGATCCGATTTTGTTTAAAACAAGGGGGCGAGGGGCGCGTCCTCCATAAACCGAATGTTTTACTTGTAATGGAAACGTTCCGGAGCTGTACGAAAATTAAGCCGCTTCCGAAGGTTACTATAGCTACACGGCATCACGTCGGGTATTATGTCCTGCTGGAAGTGAAGTGTCTCATCATCGTCTACTTATTTGAAATTTTTCATATCTCAGCTTTGACGGTATTGAATTAGAGGGGGCGAAGTTCTTTGATATTTCGTGGAATTGTTTGCGCACTTGTTTGATGGAAATCATCAGACTCAAGAGAAATTTGCGGCCAGGAGTATATCAATACATTTTTAGAACAGATTCAATTCTTTTTTGTTGAAAATTTACTCGATAAACATTTTCCATTTTGCATTCATATTCTTCAGATTTTTTTTGTATTCATGTCCAGTATAAATGAAACCTCACTATTTTCATGGACTATTACTGGCTGGTGAAAAAATTAAAAAGTCAAATATGAGTTTAAACGATTTAGGCCACACGTGATTTTGGTTTTGTCTTTTCATAAAAAAATAGCTGAGTCTAAACCAACAATGATGTACATCTAGTGCGACCAATAGAACATCATTCTTCAAGAATAACTTTCAGAAAATAGCTTCGTCCGAAACAATAAGCGATAGCTCATGTACAAATTGATCTCCATCCTAACAATACAAAGATGTGCGTTTATTGGGATTAGCAGGATATCAATTTTCTGAGGACTACTTTGTCATCACTCACTCTAAGGAGGATACATCAATTTACTGTGGAAATGCAAATACAAAGTCGCAACCCCTTTAATAAGTCGTCAAGGAGAAATTATCATTAGAAGGTTTCCTTACATAAACAAGGAAAAATACGTACAAATTACCCATATCCTCCCTGCTTTTTGGAAAACCTTCAAATCTTTCATCTCAAGACCAACTCTCTAGAGCCAAACCGTCTATAAAAATACTCCCCGCAAAAAAATTATCACACCATCTAGAATTGTGGTAAACAAAGTGTTATGTTGTGATAAAAGGATGTAAGATAATCTGAAAGAGTAAGTTTAATAAAAAAAAAGAATAACGATTTGATATTCTTGAACGGATTTAAAACAATATAATAAATTGATTATGCACTATAACTAAATTAATAACGGATAGTTCCACTCCTGGCTTGAATGACAGCTTCCATTCTAAGCGGCATGCTTTCGTAAAGGTTTACAATGTATTCTTGTGGTATGTTATGCCATTCTTCCACAAGAACTACTTCCAACTGTTGGAAAGTTCTAAAAACCATTCTGCGCCCTGAAACACGCTGTTGAAGGGTGGCCCATACATGCTCTATTGGATTCAAATCAGGGTTTCGAGCTGACCACTCCATACCAGGTGTTTCAGTTTCTCTAAGGTATTTTTGAACTACCCGAGCTATGTACGGTCGAGCGTTATCGTGCATATACACAAAATCTGGACCAATAAATGAGCCGTACGGTATAACATGTGGTTCTAGAATGTCAGTAATGTAACGCACAGCCATCATACGAGCCCCATGCAAAGGCATTAATTCTGTACGACCTTCCAAAGAGATTGCACCCCAAACCATTACAGAACCTCCACCAAAATTCTCCATGTTCCCTAGCAAAGCCCAAACGAGCTACCCGATGTCGTCTGGTGAGTAGTGGTGCTCTTGCAGGGACACGAGCCCGAATATTGTCTTCACGAAGACGGTTTCTTATCATTTGCACATCTCTGGCAGCTAACATCTCCCTATTGAAGCAATCGAGCAGTGCGGAGCGCTTTAGACGTAGAAAGTGATCATCTCAGACCGATGTCACCCTTCCACGGTCTTGTCCTAGCCTTCTGTTAGCACTGCCAGTTTCTCGGTGTTTTTGTGTCAGCCTAATAATGGTAGAATGGTTTAACACCGAGAACTCTCGCCACAAAACGCTGGCTACGACCATCCTGTAGCAAAGCAAATGCGCGGACAGCTTCCTCGTGGTAGCTAACACGTTGAGGAACATTCATTATGTCAAATTTATATTGAACAAGTGAAACATCCAATAACAAACGCGATTAAAAATAAACTGAAACTAATGGGTATAAGCAGCTTTTCTGGCATTAAAAGAAAAGTTGCCAAAAAAAAATCTATCGATGTTCGTGCTTGCAGATAAGTAAATAAAATCTACTTCTACATGATATAGATCAAGTATGTTGCCTTCATGCATATTCACCGATTTTTCAGGGTGGTGCGATAATTTTTGTGGGGTGTGTATAAGCAAATACCGGAGCTTGTCAGTTCCATACCCGAACAACACTGCCAGTCAGCTGTCATCTAATCTGGTATAACATTTAGATAACATCGAAACAAAACCATCAAAGGAAATTCATTTTCTTTCCATGGTTGCTATCCACACGTTGGAGTCGTCGGAAGCCTTGTTAATGTCACTACTGCTACTGGTAATAATAATTTGGAGAAAAATTATAGAATATTTGAAACGTTCAAAGTAACCTGGAACGTTGTCCTGAAATTATACCAAACTGTTCTTGACGAACATCGAGAAAAGAGGAAAGGAAAGCTAACATTTCGTTGGAGAAACATCCTTCTAGAAGGGAAAAGTGTTGTACGAGTAGCACCATGCGGACATTTGACGAACAATGGGTACTGAAAAATTCAAAACCCACCGACATTACCATTCACAAATCCTGGCAGAATTACTTTCGAAAAATAACTCAACCTGAGCCAATAAACGTCCTCACAATACAATGATTAGCTTTTGTTGGGACCAAAACGACATGGCCTTGAAGAAATCCTTTTGAGAGAATATGATCGTGACTATATAGCTGTGACGACTTAAGTTCGCAGTAAAAAAAGGACTAACAGGTTTTCCAGTAAGGGTTACACAAAGTTTCTGGAATGCTTCGATTATACGTGAAACAAATATCGGGCAAATGGCCCTCGCGGTTGCCTTTAAGGACCTAAACCGCTTAATAAAATTCTGTATCACATTTCAGTCGGAAGTTCGCGATGACACGTTGAATTTGGCGTTTGGGTTGAACAATGATTTATGAATTGGAGCGTAGATCTTTTCCTTCACGTAGGATCACAGAAAAAAAAATCCATCGGCATCAAATCATACAAGTGTAGCGGCCAGTTGATATTGCTGAGCATGATTCTTTGAAAGGAATTGACATCCTCTCTGCCTGCGTCAACATCCATTCAACAATGTTTCTGGGGTTTCAATTTTTGAGTCAACTGAATGCTGTAGGCTTCGTGAACCAAATCCTTTCTCAGAGTACGCCATGTTGTAGTTTGAGAGAGGCCCAATTGCTGGGAAAGATGAGGAACTAAGATAGTTAGGTTCTGAGCCACACTCTTGCTGACGATAGCAATGTTTTGAGCTGACTAACCAGTACGAGCATGAACAAGAGATCTTTGGTTCACCACCGATCCGAGTCGTCTGCTCTGTTGAATTTACCAAACGAATCACGCAATGCGTTTGAACATTCTTTTTACGATTTGAATACGCTGCTCCTTACTGTACAACGCCTAAGCAATATATGAGCATGTTAACAGGTTGAGAATAACATTTCGTTTTTCCCCAAAATAACATGGTAGTGCTACTTGGAGTCTTAAAAAACTCTAACTCCTATTGGAAAATTCTGTTTAAGAACACCACATCAAGTGATTTTGCAGCGCTGACATGTCACTTAAAAACTTAACAAAAAATTGTAGATCTCGGCTGGAAGGTTCTACATTCTTTCTTTGGACCTTGTTTTTTTAGGTTTTCATCTCTTCCATACTTCCTCCAGCAATGTACGGAAAACGTATTTTGACGACGGCCCAGCTACTGAGTTTTTGTTTTCAAAGATCAAACTTCTTCGTGAATTAACAAATCGCCAGCGTCCTAGAAGGCAATGACTACTAAAGTTGTAATTCATTAACACGTAAATAAACGCTAATCCAAGACAAACAGAATATTTATTTATCGTTTATGGACCTAACGCTGCGGAAGGGCAATAAAAAGTATCAACAGTAAAGAGGACACGAAGATTAAAAAAATTCTATAGGTTTATTCCCATAGCAGTTTCTGAGTAGTTCAGAACAGTCAGAATCAACTGCCCACCGAAGTTATGATCGGTTTTAACAGCTTCATCGTGTGTACAGTTTTGACGGCTGCATGCTTTTGTCGGTTTCGAACCAGCCAGAAGCTGCTGTTAGAACAAACCTTATATGAAAAGAATATGACAAGAGAGCTAGCAATCAACTTTGATCTGCATGCAACTTTGACGAGTTCGATTAGTTGACGATTTCGAACTACTCAGAAACTGCTGTTGAAACAAATATTGTATGAGTAGGATAGTTTAACGTCTGGTCCAAGTAACAAGAGATGAGGAATTTCCAATGATACTCTCGAAAATATGGCAGGAGAGTTAGCAATCGACTTTGATGTACCTGCAACTTTGTCGAGTTTGATGAGTTGACGATTTCGAACTAGTCAGAAACTGCTGTTGTAACAAACCTTATATGAATAGGATAGTTTAACATCTGGTCTAAGTAACAAGATATGAGGAATTTCCAATGATACTCTTGAAAATATGGCAGGAGACTCAGCGGTTGTACAAGTTTTATGAGTGTTTACTTTTGACGGTTTCAAACTAGACAGAAACTGCTGTTGGAACAAACCTTATACCAATAGGACAGTACAGCGGTCCATGTAACAAGAGATAAGGAATTTTCAAAGAAGCCTCCAAAATATGACAAGAGAGGTTGCGGTGGACATCACAGGAGAGGTATTGATCGAAATCCAACCCAACCCAACCCTAATATAGGAAGAAGAAAAGAAAAGGAATAAGAAGAAAGTGAACTCTATTACTTGCGTTACTGATACACTAAATGGGGTTTATTGTCAGAGGATTTTCGACTTATACTTATTATTAACAGTTTACATTTGTGTATGATTTGAGTTCGGAAATGTCAGAGCTTATAATTCATCGATTAATCTTTTAAGGAAACCTGAAAGTTTAAGTTTTTGTGTAGGAACCGTGCTTGGTAGAAATATTAAGGTCCGAATTGAGAAACATTCTAATTCTCAACTCAATCTTGTCTCAAGTTGTATTGGATTTAGAAAGAGCCAGTTAGTAGCGATTTTATTTTGCTATTCATAGCGATTTTACTTTCGTATTCATAAATAACTTGAGATGAGCGACTAAAGTGAGAAACGCTTGAGATCAGTTTCCGAGTATTTTCTGAATACGAGCCAAAAAATGTGATGAGATTGATGCCAACTCAGTTTGTAACAATTTGGGCCTAAATCTCTTAAGAACATAATTAAAAAATATTTATTTTCTTGCAACCAGACGACGTGCGTAAAAGTGAGATACAGAGAAATCCCGTATTGATTTTGAAGTATATAAATATTGATTAATTAATTAATTAATTCCTCATCTATTACCTATAGTTATTACTTTCTGCTTTTGTTAAACTAAAAAAATTAAGTATAATAATAACATAAAAAATTTATTCTTCAAAATATTTCTAATACAAGGTAAAATGAAATTGTTCAAAATAGTATTAGGAAAATAACATTTACGTTGAATTGAGGTGTGTTTGCGTGTTAATTTCGAGGGCATACCCTTTTTCTGATCACGTCCCAGCCTCTCGTATCTGATTTAGGAAATCAGGATCATCTCATTACTTGTCGTAGTTCCATAAAATAAATTAAATAGCTTTAATTAAATAAATAATTAATAATTTCATACGTGAAATTATTTTCTCTTTTGTAAAACTGAATATAGGGAAATTCTTTACGAAAGGATTCACGACTTATGTGGAAGTAAATTTCGCAGCCCTTGAAGCAAGGAACAACAAATGTAAAAATTTAAATCTGGGAAAGTCTCAAGCTGTTTTTCATGTAGCAATACATATAATTTAGCAATTTTTGAGACTCTAAAAACAGCTTAAAACTTTACATATTTAAATTATAATTTAAAATAGGGATACCAACCGGTAACAAAAATACGGTTCGCTTTGGTCTCAGTTAGAAATCTTTTGATTGGGTTCACGGTTCAAAAAGCAGCCTTCACTTTTTTTTACTTTAAATTTTCAAATAATTTTATATTACTATGAAATTAAAATCAACAAATTAGATGGTAACTAAAGTAAACGTCGTTTCTTGTACAGGAACATACAACTTCTACAATTGGAACAAGAAATGTTTGGGATGCAGTTACTGTTTGGAAATAGAAGACGTTCTATTTTTCAATTTAATTTTAAGTTTGAAAGGAAAGCAGAAACATTTTTGAAGGAAAGGTGTTTTCGGAGATTATTAATTATATTATAACAGCGATTAACATTCTTCTCGTGAAACTCTGACAAGCAAAAAGCAACTGTACATTCCTCCGCAGAAACACACGCAGAGAGTGGTAATAGGGGCTATAAAAGTGTACTACAGCAGCAGTACGTGCGGTTTTATTATTTTCTTTAATTTCCACGCAGCAGAGGTCAGATAAAAATGCCAATGCAGAAAGAATCTTTGGCCAGTTTACCGTTATGCAACTAACGTGCAATAAATTTTTCGACTTGCATCTGCATCTTTCTCGCGCGTTCGCTGTCCGAATAGAAGGGGGCGCGAGAGAGACACGACCCCGTGCATAATAAAGTGCACGGAATTACTGGCACTAGCGCCGAAAACACTTCTCTCGAGGAAAAAAGAAAAAAAAAGGAAGAAAGTGGGTACGCGCACACGACGACGATGGTCGTTTTACGGTGCTGCCTTGTCGCCTGGTACTTTTTGTGTGTAATTAATTTGTTGACACCGTTCCTTTGAGAACGAAGACTTTTCGACAATATGCAAACTCGAAGTTAATATGTTAACTTGCAAAACAATTGAAGACGTTTTCTTTTTTTGGTTTAAAAATCGAAAAGTGCAGGAAAACACATGTTCATGATTTATGGAGTTGTGTATTTACTTTGTAAAATGAAAAACAATATAAACAAGTTCTCGATATGGTTATAAACAAATTTTGAAATGTACCAATTTTTAATGCCAACTTAATATATATTAATAAAATTGTGTCGTCTGTTATTATCCATACCTTCAGTTTTCAGAGCAAATGCTGGTCGTTTATAAATATTATAAACAAAACTGGACTCAGGACTCTCCCTTGTGGCATTCCCAATTTTTGAATGATTTCTAGAGATTATATTTATTTTGTATATTAATTTTCTTTCTTTGAGACAAATGTGATCTCTTCCATTCTAAAGAAATACCTGAGTATTTCAAACGAAAAGGAACAAAATTAAAAGTTTGAATGAATCAATGAAATAAAGTAATCTTTATTGTATAATAGAAATGTAATTTTTTTTAAATTCATCCTTTAAGGAAATCGTGCTCCTTCATACTATTTGAACGAATTAAACAAATATTATAAGAAAGAATCAAAAAAAAAGAAGTCGAGGGGGTAATTAAAAAACCTGGAAAAATCAAATACAATATTTATTTGTTTATAATATGGTTTTAAAAATATTTACAGGGACAGACTCGTTCGACCGCAAGTAACTAGCATCCGAAACGCTTAACAAACAAATGTCAACAAAGTTACTTTTTACATCGCATAAATCAACACGGTTTTTTCTAATTACAACGAGCGCTTGGAAAAGTTCCTCTTGGAGGACGAAGCAAGCACATCTGAGCTTCGCTCAAGCTTCCACGACGCTTTTGGCACCGGAATCCCAACGTTCGAACTGAACTAAGACACTTTTTCGTTCGCATTTAAGTTAAGTAAATTATTTACACGCCCTTACGTAACATTTTTAATTGGTTAAGTTAATGGTTGTGTGTGTGCATGTGCAAGCATTTCCTCTTTAATGTATAATTTAAATTTGTTTAAACAATGGTAGTGTATTGTTTAAAAAATATTTAAATAAAATAATCAGATAATAACTAGTCCTTAATAGTAAAGGATAATGGTTAGGTGTGAAGTTTGTTTAATTTTTTTAATAAAAAAATGAGCTGCCGAATATTATTTTGAAGAAATAGCAAAACCTGTTTGAGGTAAATGTGGGGGAAAACTTTTTTTCTTCAATTTTCATTCAATTTAAAATAATCCAGGGGTAAGGGAGAAACTACTCTTGATAGATTTTATATTTCTTTCTTTTTTCCCTGTTGTCATAGCTTACATCATTGTAATTATCATTCTTCCGCCTTCTTCTGTCCAAAAAAAATTTTTGTTAATTATGTCCATTGCATCCTAAGAGTAATTTCTTCCTCAAATTAGAACGATTTTTCTTTTCTCTGTTCGATTTATTTTTTTTCTTTGTCGTTTCTTTTCGATTGGGTGTTGTCATTCACATGCTTACTTGGAAATGGATTCGTTTATTTTATTATGTCACTTGCTAGGCTATTAAATTTACTTTCTTTTATATTTGTTTCCTTTATGCTCTCATTAAGTCTTTTTCTCCTTCCGTAGTTTTCACGTTTTTTGTCACGCTTTAGGAAGTGTCTCCCTTTTCAGAATATATCCCAATCGTTGTTTCTACCCCTTCACAATTTAAACGATTCATTTTCTTTACTGTTCTTTTTTATTGTCTTGTCTTTTCCAATTTTGGAGGTGAATGTACATGTTTCTACTTTTTTTGGTTAGATTCTTAGGAGCCTTCTCCTTTCCTTCTCCTTTTCAGAATATTTTCCAATGATTGTTTGCACCTTTTCACATATTAAAACAATAGTTCTTTCCCCTCCTTTCACTGTTTGCTGTGTGCTTGCCCTGCTCCTATTTGGGGATGAATTTTTTTTCGCATTCTTCGCTTATTAGACCATTTACTCCTTTTTGTTCAATTCTGGTTTTTATCATCGTTGCCTTCGACTTTTTGTCATTTGTAGTTGTTGTCTTTTGCCTAATTCTTGTTCTGTCCTAGAATACCCCATTTGTTAGGTTCCATCCCCATCCAAAAAAATATGTCACAATCACTTCTTCCTCTTATTTTAAAGCAAGACTTATTTTGCCTACTTTCCTCTGTGTCTTTGCTTTTTCATTACATTTCAGAGATGGTGCCTTGCTTGTTGTATATTTCTTATTTTTTTGTTGTTGCCAAGATTTGGCAAAGGAAATAATTGTGGTACTTTCTGTTAAAGTATCTTTTTGATTTCGATTTTATATATTTTTCATTGTTTCTACTCCTTCACAACTTAAACGGTTCATTTTCTTTACTGTTCTTTTTTATTGTCATTTGTAGTTGTTGTCTTTTGCCTAATTCTTGTTCTGTCCTAGAATACCCCATTTGTTAGTTTCCATCCCCATCCAAAAAATATGTCACATACACTTCTCCCTCTCATTTTAAAGCATGATTTATTTTGCCTACTTTCCTCTGTTTCTTTGCTCTTTCATTAAATTTCGGAGATGGTGTCTTGCTTGTCGTCTATTTCATTATTTTTCTATTATTGCAAAAATATTTTGGTGAAGGAAATAATCGTGGTACTTTCTGTTAAAGTATCTTTTCGATTTCGAATTTATATATTTTTCTAATTTAATTTGCCCTTGATTAAAAAAAAATATATATTATGGTTTCTAACTTCTTCTGAAAACAATCGGAATGTAGAATATAGAAGTAATAGTAAAAGCTTCCTAAAAGCGCATACAAGTAACTAAATTCAAATAAATTCCAAAATGCATGCACACACTTTTCACGCAAGTCACATTTTATTTATTTAAAGATTTAAGGACGGTTACAAGGAGCAGCTTGCTTGTTTGTTTTATGACAAAACGATGGAAAACTTTTTTAAATATTTTTTATTCGACCAACTCTACTATCCTCTTTCCTATTCGTTTATTCTATTCACTGAAAAAATAGCCAAATACGTTTTCTGAGAAATAATCTGGACTGTATTTTTTGCGTTATAAAAGCTATCCATCATTTCTTACGCATTATTTAAGTACTTCAGATATTTTTAATGACGTTATCACATTCGAATTAATTACAATTACATACAAATCTAATAAAACAGCTCATCGTTGTTCTTTTTTTTTACATTGTACCAATATTTGCACTCCTAATAATATAATATACACACTACAATCAAAGAATTGTTACATCAATGCCTACATCTTAGACACTAAACTAGAGATAGATTATTTCACAAGGATTGCTTGTTGCTACTCTACAACTCGTGTCTCATGTTGCATCATGCATGGGCCTTCGAGAAAAACCCGGCGACAATAAATGTTAGTTGTCATCGAAAATTGAAGGAACTGTCCGCAGGACCATGCACACGAATAAACCAGGATGACCCAGAGGTCTTTAAACTTTAATAAAAGGACAAACTGGTTTTGAAGTTCTTCTTGACTACCACACGACTAAACTAACGCCCTTAAAAAAACCGAAAAAAGCGAGCCTAAATAATCGAAGGCTACGTAACCTGGCTAGTTGGGAAGGTGCGAGGAGAAAATCTCAGATTTCCTCCTTCTTTATACGCTCGGGCGAAGCAGGTATTTTGAATATGTACTAATTGGCGTTTTAATAAATGTTGTGATGATAGTAATTTATATTCAAGTAAATCTTTATGCGAAGGACTAAAATATTAGTTTGCATGCAAAATTTATGGAATACATAAATTGAAATTTGAATATTGTAAAAATTATAAAAATCATTATTTTGCTTCCGATTTTGTTTTTTTTTTTTTAATTTTTGGCAAAATTTTTTATTCCAGGAATGGATTATTCCATCTGTTCAAAAAGTAATTACAAAGGCTTGACCAAGGAAAGTATGCTTAACTGTCATCAATACTCTTGTTGTCATAAGATGATTTTGAAAATTCAATTAAGCGACAATTACAATAGAGTATAGCTTACGTAATTACTTTTTGGACTCACGGCATATTTTCTAAAACTCGACTGATAAGAGGTGTCTCTAGAAAATAAATTTTGCCTTAAATCAAATATAGCGTTGCATTACTTCCTAAATTAATCTCATTGAATGTTTTTCTCAGAAGCAGAAAATAAATTTAATAGTTTTCATGTTAAAGCTTTGTGCATTACATACACATATTTTGTTTGAACAATGCTAAAATTTCTGGTGCAAATCATAGATCTATGCTCAGTACATTTTGTGATCATACTGTACTTGACATCTGTCAAAGTGACAATTCATTTAATACCTTGCTTAGTATTAATCAAAGTCATTGTACTAGTTTCTCGTAGTTTAATCCCAACTAAAATTTAAGTTTTCGTACGGTATAAATTATTCAGGGAATAATTATTATATATTTATTATAAAATGTTGTAGGAACATTCTTTTTGCCCTTCAGGTAAACCATTGTATGATCTTTCTCTATTGTAAAAATATGTGCCCACACAGGGTGTAAGAGAATAGAGTAGTAGCTTGGATCAAGGCGATCAAGAATTGTTATATAATGTGATGCCCTAAATGTAATTAATTTTCATAATTTTCATCTGGCAAGAAAACTTGATTTTCTAAATGTTTTCGAGTTATGAAGAAATAAATAAAGGTATGAAATACTTGGTGGGATGTTGTCAAACGTTCGTTTCTTCGTTTATTCGAAATTTAAAGCAACAAACAAATTTAGTTTTGCGAAACTGACGTAAAAGTTTAATATTGTAAATCGTTTATTTCCAATGGGAACATTACTTTGGATGCAGGAATTTCCATTCTTTCTGTCGACTATTGAGTTAGTTTTTAAATATTTTTTCTCGAAAACGGCTGCATTTAGGACACCATATTATTTAACATTTTTTGATCGTCTTAATCCAAGTTACTTCCCTGTGAAATTAATGCACTCTATTCACTTACACTCTGTATACAGTGAAAACAATTCATGAGTTGATGTTGCTTGAAATATTTCGTTTAATTTGATGCATATTTGCTGGGTGTTTTTAAAACAGCAAAACGTAATTTGAAAATTGAACGCCATAAAAATATTGAAAAGAATTCACTGAATGGTCAAACATCTATATTTACATAAACATTGTTTAAGTGAATTAATGTTTGCAGTATGTAAAGTTAGGTTTTTAATTTTATGGTTTCGAAATTACTGTATTGCATTAAGAGGCGTGCAGAAACGTAACAAAATAATTTAATTTAATCGAACATTTAAGAGGTAATAAAAAAATTAATCTCCGCCCACAATAATTTTTATATCCGTAGATACGTATTTCGGCAGCTAAGCTCCTATCTTCAGTACAATTTAAAAGCACTTCATAAAACCTAAAAGCAACTAATCATAATCAAATAAGAGAAAATCAAACAATACAGAATAAGTATTAATCCAATTCTCCTGAAAAAAGTTCTCATTCTACCGAATAAAGAACTTTCATAAATATCTGATTCCCTATTATTTGATATTGACTTACATATTTAAAAATATCCCTGAAAATAATAAAATATACATATATAAATAAATCGTGTTAAAAACAGTCTACAGATTAGAGGAGATCACACCCACTCATCACAAGTTAAGAGCACTTCAGGAAATCTATCTTGGAAAATCCTCTCCTTATCAAATATCCAGTGCAAATGCGCTTAACTGTCTCTAGAACCCCCTTATATATAATTTAAGTCGCGACATCTTGCGGCTGATTTTTGATCTAATAAAAACGACATATTGCGGTCGATTTTAATTTACATTAAAAAAAATCGTATATTTCTAAATGTGGACCGTCAAAAAGCAACCTACAAATTAGAGTAAATCAAATAATACGGAACTAGGTATTGGTCCAGTATCTGAATTCATTAAATAATTTTTATTTTTTCGAATAGAAATACTTTCGTAAGCATTTAACTCCCTGTTATTTGCTACCTCCTTAATGAGTTTTAAATTATCCTTAATAGTACTGTGTCCAGTATTGTAAATATGTTGGGCAACACTTGATTCCTCAAACTTATTACACCGAAAGTAAATTAAATGTTCCTTAAAGCGTGTTAATATATTTCTTTTTGTTTGTCCAATATATTTATTAGCACATTCATTACATTTAATTTCATAAATTTCAGATTTCTGCTCAACTTCAACTTTATCTGTCGGGTTTCCCAATAAATTCTTTATTCTCCTCTAATCTGTAGATTATTTTAATATTCTTCGAATAAAAATACTTTCGTAAGCATTTAATTCCCTGTTATTTGTCACCTCCTTAATGAGTTTTAAATTATTCTTAATAATACTGTGTCCAGTATTGTAAATATGTTGGCCAACACTTAATTTCTCAAACCTATTATACGGATAGTGACTTAAATGTTCCTTAAAGCGTGTTAATATATTTCTTTTTGTGTTTCCAATATATTTATTAGCACATTCGTTACATTTAATTTCATAAATTAATATTTTATTATTTTTCAGGGATATTTTTAAATATTTAAGTCAGTATCAAGTAATAGGGAATCAGATGTTTATGAAAGTTCTTTATTCGGTAGAATGAGAACTTTTTTCAGGAGAATTGGACTAATACTTATTCTGTATTGTTTGATTTGCTCTTATTTGATTATGATTAGTTGCTTTTAGGTTTTATGAAGTGCTTTTAAATTGGTAGTGTGTGTACTGAAGATGGCAGCTCAGCTGCAGAAATACGTATCAATGGATATAAAAATTATTGTGGGCGGAGATTAATTTTTTAATTATTTCTTAAATCACAGTCTCCTTTACTATATTTAATTTAAGAGGTAAATGTTTTGCTAGTAATTATTACAGTTGCGGCTTGTAGAAGTGTGCAGTATAAGCACGCCCCCCCCCCCATTAAAGTTTCCTCAATTCAATTTGATTTTAAAATAATTTTGAAATATTTTTTTAATTTAATTTTTCAAATGTTGCCCGTCCTCTGCATATCTTGAAGACCTCCTTTTCTAATAAATAATAACTCTAACAGTAATATTTCTTGCTTTGTATTTTTTTCTGAATCTTTCTGTGGATTATGGTATAAATTTTAAATAATTCTGCCTTTTTTCTGTAGTAACAAATTCCTTGTTTTTCTCTTATTTTTTAAGAAACGCGATTTTTCTTTGACATTTTTGACTTATTAACTAAATAATTCACTTAAACATTTCATTCCAAAATAGAAATTTTAATACTTGATAAGAAGCTAAGAGCTTTACAAACCTAGGAAATTCATAAGTGTAAATACTAAATAAGAAAAGGAACAAATTGTTAGTATTAGATAAATAATAAAAATTAGGTATCTCTTTTCATAAAATAAAAATGTATAAAATCAAAAACAAAATCCAAAAGGCAAACGAGCAACTTTAAATTTAAATTTAAATTCCCTTTTTTATCTCAATATAAAGAATATTTTTGGCTAAAGTTGAAAGCAACGTCATATTCACGACACGCCCGACCAGTCATTACAACGTCATACTTTTCCCCCTTTAATTACTTTTTACATTGTATACTTGAAATATATGCTCCTTCTACCTCCCAACATGAGATACAAAATTGCTGTGTAACAAAACATCAATTAAGTCGCATTTGAACTCGAGCAACGTAGTTGCCAACATGTGTTGTTGCTTTGCTTTTGATGAACATACAGGGCAATGAAAGAGTTTTCCGTTGACAGCACATGTCAACAACATTATCGATGCAGTTTAAACAAACGCTCCTTTACATTACCACAATATTAGGTACTAGATTAATCAAAATACAAAATATATTTGTACAGGGGCCATTTGATATGTCATGTACAGTAATACCTACGTATATTGGCAGAAGAGTCGATGATACAATATCAGTAATGTTATAGACAAGTAGTGGTTTTCTTTTCTATGTTTGGCAATTAGTTGTAGAACCAACAACAACAACAACAAAATGTACTTGTACTTCTAATTAAGTACTATCTGTAGCTTTGCATTTGTACTTAATTATCGGAAAGGTACTTGTACTTAAGTATATTTCTTCTTGTTGCACTTGTAGTCGTTGTGTTTATAAGTAGTATTTGGTACAGATCTGGAGACTATAAATGTTTATTTTCATTTGCGTGACAAAATTTACATGATGGACAAAAAAAATAGGTTGCAGTTTGTATGGTAAAGTGAAACTTGGAACGCAAAGTCTGGGGACCTTACCACACTTAAAACAATATATTTCCTACTTAGTCATCAACCTGTTGCATTACATAAATCGATTTACACATTGTATAAATGGAAACCTGCAATGAGGGTCTAAAAAAGTTGCTGGGGGTCATATGTTTGTAGGCAGCTTTAATGAAGGACTTCGGGAATTAGGAATTATTTTTAGTATTTTTTGTGATACTAGTCATTATCGAAAGAGAAATGGTCTTAGTGTAATGAGTGATATGCTATATTATATACTGTCACTAAAAGCGAAACGAAAAATCATAAACTCATTTGCTACTTACGATCACGACCTTGGTACGACGTTTTCTTTTTTTTAGTGTCGAGAATAGTATATCAAAATTGAGATTTTTTTTAGATCTTATGACGTGGATATGAAAGAGCCTTATTACAATAACCTAGAATAGATTAGACTAGAATAGATTCTCATTTTGCACGTGAGTGTGCATTATAGCTGCTTTGATTTATTTCTGAAAATATAGCGCGCGCATCAGCTCGAAAATTGAGAAATTAAACGCTTCCAATATTTTTGGGAAACATTATTTAGAAGCAGGGAAATTGTTTAAAAAAACTATGAAAGTATGCCTTCCGTAGGATTTAAAAAAATATTACTGTGCACAACTTACGAAATGACCCCTGTATGAGTCAATATTCCAAGAAATAATAATAATAATAAATTAAACCATCAAAAATAGTTAAAAAATTTTCATTCTCTTTACATTTTTATCAATATTAAGTAAAACAAAGACAACAGTAATAATTTACGACAGTAATCACATTGAACGCTGAATCACATTTTCATTACTTCAGAATTTTCCTACGATAAAAAGCTTTTAAGAGAGCATTTTGTAAATTAATTAAAAACCTTATTTTACCTTAAATTTCCTAAAAACTTTTTGTTGCTCACTATAAGAATATATTGTAGGTACTTGTTGAATTATTTTAAAAAGTATTTACACCACGCTCTTTGTCATATCGTACACACACACATATACAGGTATATTCTAAAATATTTAAAACATCAATAAAAATAATACAAAACTAGTATTTACACAAAAATTTTCTCTTAACTCGCCACTTTACTTTCTAAAGAGCAATCGTTTATCCTAGAAACTTTCTCGCTGAGGTCCTGCGAGTCAAAAGATGGCTCCTCCTCTTCTTTACCGTTCGGTAGACAATTGCCTAATCTATTTTGTTCTTCCTGTATGGAATCGTCGTCGTCCCTGGATGAGGACTTCATCCCGGCCATGAGGTCAGACAATAGGGGGCCATCCTGAAGGATTTCTATACTCGCTTTGGAATAATCGCGATTTTTAAAGATGGCGGATGTTATTTTCGGTTTATTAATGTTCTCTATTCTATAGTGGGACTCCTCGTTGGAGCAGCCGTTGTACATGGGGTAACCGTAGGCGCCGTTTTCATATTCGATCTGGTTGCCGTAGGTGTAAGTGAAATTGGATGACAGACTTTGGTTGGATTGAGACAGGCCCGTGTTTACTCGAAGCAGGGATAAGTTTGGGGTTTCTATGGTCGTTGGCGATGTCGATTCTACGTAATAATCGTTTTCGTCTCCTTCTTCTATTGTATCATCATCGCTGTACCTAAAAAAATCGACGCTTGTATTACACAAAATAGAAATATAAATTTAATAAATGACTTTTAAACCAAAATGAAAGTCTTAAGAAGTTATGGACCATTTTTTTTCAATAAAAAACCGGAAGATTAGATTGCCTTCTAAATGTAAGAATGTAAGGAGACCTAGATGCAGAAACTGACAATTTTGTGATAGGAGCAACTTTGACGCGAATATTGCAGATATTAGACATGAATAAGAATAGAAGAGTGAACAAGAAAGAGCAAGGAAGAAAAAATAAAATATGAAATGGATGTTAAACGGAGATTTGAAAACTGCGGAAAAGATAACGTCGACGATAAGTGGTTGGAGTTGAAAATAAACAATAGAACAAGCCATCAAAAATTGTAAAAGAGATAAAAAGCAAGAAAAAAAAATAGTTGGATAAAGAATGGAGATAAGAATTAGAAGAAAACTGCAATGAAGAATGTTAAAAGAAAAAAAACTGAAGATGCAAAAAGTATGTACGAACTACAAAAAACGAAAACAAAAAAAAACTATTAAGGTTTAAGGGATTATCCACGATATTACAAACTATAAAGAGTTTAAAAATAAATACAATGAAAGCATGCTACAAGAAATAGAAGAAAATTCGAGAAACAAATTAGAAGAAATTTATATGAATCAATAAATAAATGGAACATTAGGGTTTCAAATCAAGACAATCTTCTATAAAAACAAAAATGGAGATTATCGCCCCGAATTAAATAAAGGGAATATTTTAATGAGTTATGAAGTGGGTTAAATAAATATTCAATAGAAAACAAAGCATAATGTAAAACCTATAAAAATTAGAAACCTAGAAAAAGCAAGAAACAAAAATAAGAAATAAATAAAATGAGGTAACTTGCAAAGAAATTTGAAATAAATGAAGATAATAAAAGAAGAAGACATATTTTTCCTTACATTGCACACCCGCAATAGCAAATAGGTGTACAGATAAAAAATAAGTAATTCCAAAGTCATCTGACTCGTTGAATCTCTATTTTTACAACTAGTTTCACCTTAATAAGCCCTCTTCAGGCAGAATTAAAATGTAAGCTGTATCCAAAATAGTCAAAAAGCAGTTGAAACTATGACCTGAAAGTTGTACTGTTAAGAATAGGAATCTTGTAAGGGCATAGTGAAATCCAAATTAAAAAAAGTATGCTGCAAGAAATGGAAGAAACAAACCAATTAGAATTTTATATTGCCATGAACTCGGTTCACCTGTTGATATGTAGGGGAGGAGTACCAGGTAGGCTAAGTGGAACGGATCAGTCTGTGGATAGTGGAAGGTGCTACCTGGTACACCACCAAGACGAGCCAGCGTATTTACCCCAATTTTATTTAAAGTGGGTGCTTAAAAATTTAAAAACAAGCTCGTTTCCTCTACAGCTATTAAAGAAAGTGTGTCAGGTACGTATTAATTTATCTTTTTCTCAAAGATTAGTCACCTCGAGCTGGGGTAGCGCTGCTTTATGAGGGGGATACGTCCCCCAAATATATACCTCCGCAGGGGCACGTAACAATATCAAGAGATAAAAAATGGAAGAAGATGGTTTCAAATCAAGAGAGGATTCTACAAAAATAAAAATGGAGAAATTATCGCAGTTGAGGAAGAAGTTTAAAATAGATGAACGGAATATTTTAATGAGCTATTAAATGGGTTAAAAATTAGAAAGCAAAGCGTATTGTAGAACAATTGAATTGGCTTCTGGTTGAAACCGCAACACGACTGCTTGTACTGCCGACGTTTTGTTTTCCATTGCAGGAGAACAGCTGCTCCTGGTGGTGTTGCTGCTGCTGGTAGTTTTGTTGTATCTTATTATTAATCGATGAAACTAATCTCATTGCTGCTACTTTTCGTTAGTTGATGAGGCTAGTCTCATCGAATAAGACCGCCAACAGAAGCAGCACCGCCAGTAGCAGCAGCCCTGAGGAAGTTCTTCTGTAATGGAGAATGAAACGTCGGCAGTCGTGACGCGGTTCCAAACGCAAGCCAATTCAATTATGGATAACGGCCGCAGAAGCCTTCAAGTTAAATTAAAGCGTAACGAAGAAGCTATAAAAATCAGATACATAGAAAAACAAAAAAAAACGAGAATAATGAAGACAAACAAAGAAAAAAACAAAAGTTAATAGTCAAAATATTAGAAGACAACAAAAGCAAAGATTTGGTTACGTGAAAAATTTGATAGATACCGAAACCAAAAAAATATACAAAACAATAACAGCGTAAATAAAATAAGAGAAAAATCGAGAAGAATGTGGCAAGTGAAACGAATGAAACCGTAGAGAAGACAGTAATGGAAAAATAGAGTTCAACATATCTAGGAGAGGAAACGGAGAGAAAAAAAAAACTACAAAAGAAAAGATATACTATTCCATTTTTCTCACATTCTTAATGAGAGGTAGAAATACAAATGAAAAAGTAAGTATGTACTTAATTCCAAACAAAGAAAAACCTAAAATTTTTTAATTACTTCGGTTTCATTCTATTTTTAATATATTAAACAATATTTCCAAAATCAAGATCTAGAGCAAAACGAAGCACCTATAAGCAGAAAATTAGAGAAACAAAAATTAACTACTATCACAGCCTAATAGATGGTGCCTCAAATAAATCTAAAAAAAATTTGTAAATTAATAAACAATCATATTGAACCAGATGATCATAACAAAAACATAGTACTTGCAACAGAAAATGGAATTATAAGTAATGCTTCTGAATTAGCCAACGAGTTTGGTCGATATTTTTCGACAATTGCTCAAATAACAACTCATAACCACTTTGGAGACTCCATCTCAGGAAATTGTACAACAGGAAGTGAAGTTTTCAATAGTGTGTTCTTTCATCCCGTTGACGAAGTGGAACTTCTAAATATTGTTAAGCTATTGCCCAATAAAAATTCAACCGGAAATGATGGAATCTCAGTGAAAATAATTAAACATGTTTGAGATATAATTGCTAAACCACTAGTGTTTCTAATAAACTTATCCATGACGTCGGGCGTTATTCCCAATGCTCTAAAATGTGCAGTTATATTGTCCCTATTTAAAAAAGGTGACAGAGACCATAGAAAACTATAGACCAATCGCTTTACTGAGCATATTTTCAAAAATTTTCGAAAAAATTGTATTCAATGGTTTAATTAAATTTCTAAATAGACACAATATACTATCCAAATCCCAACAAGGTTTCATCGCAGGAAAATCTACTGAAACAGCTACTTTGGAATTTTTGGACTATGTCCATAAGGAAGTTGACAACAAGAAATACGTTGCAGCGCTTTTTTATGATCTGTCGCGTGCATTCGACATGATCGACTTCTCTTTTCTTATAAAAAAAAACTTGATAA
The DNA here is from genome assembly GCA_039766575.1 of Serrognathus titanus. NCBI lineage: Eukaryota > Metazoa > Arthropoda > Insecta > Coleoptera > Lucanidae > Serrognathus > Serrognathus titanus. The sequence continues at coordinate 13,212,822 of CM077914.1, forward strand.
AATGGGTATCAGAGGCAACGTTCAGAGATGGATAATGTCTTTCCTTCATCATCGTTAATTGCTAGTCAAATCAAAGGGGCCCTATCAGATAAATTCGACATCACCATGGGAATCACTCAAGGTTCAGTAATCGGTCCGTTACTGTTCCTCTTACGCATCAACGATTTACCTAAATTTATCAAAAGTGCCGGAATAATCGTCAATTTTGCCGACGATACGTCAATTAGTGTTTCGGCGTCCACCAATGAAAACCTACAACACAAGGTGAAACTTGTGACCGACGAACTAGAACAATGGTGCTACTATAACAAACTTGTTTTAAATACTGAAAAAACTGTTTGTTTACTGTTCGGCACGCGACTTGAATTTGGAAACTTTATATCCTCTAACACCAAGTTTTTGGGTTCTTATGTGGACAGCATAAGGGACAAACAAATAGACTATATGTGTAGAAAAGTCAACTCCGCATTTTATGCTCTACTAAAATTAAAAACCATGTTAAATATCAATGCGCTAATTCAAGTCTATTATTCGTTTGTACACACCCACTTAAAATACAATGTGATTCTATGGGGTAGGGCAGTAGGTGTTGAACGAGTCCTTTTACAGCAAAAACGAGTGATAAGACTCATATTTAACTTAAAAAGTCGTGAATCATGTAGGACAACCTTTAAAGACTCGGGTATTCTCACCCTTCCGAGTATCTACATTCTCAGCTGTGCAATGTTTGTACGCAAAAATCAAAATTTATTTATTTACCCAAAACGGAGCAAATCATGATTATAACACACGTCAGCGATCAGATCTTAGAATAACACTTCATAACACCACTCTTTTTGAAAAATCGCATCAACATTTACGCTCACGTTCCACACTACATCAAGGATTCAACTTCGGACAACATTTTTAAAAACCGGCTTAAAAAATACCTACTGGAACATTGTTATTACACAGTTCAGGAGTTCCTAAATTAGTCTAATGTTTTGTTTTATACTTATACAAATTGTAATGTTTTATTTATATGACGCTTGCTTTTTCAGATGACGCACTCACCACTCCATTATCTTATTTTAAAGTGTACTCGACCTGTCATATATCAAAAACTGATGTAAAAGATCAATAAAAATTATGATTATGATTATGATCTCGTTCAAAACTCCAGGATTTCTACATTTGAAGAAGTGACGTACTAAAAGCTCTAAGTGCCAACTTCTAGTTTTCGAGATATTTAAGATTAAAGCTTTAGGGATTCTAGAAAATTGAACAATTATTTGGTACATAAGAAGCGATTCAAAAAAATCTTCATCAAAGTGTGTTACAAAAAAATACGTAAGTCTGAATATAAAGTGTCAATGTTGGAATTCAATGTTGGAACCATCACTGTTTTCACTGTTTCTAAAATATATTTCTAAGATACAGCACTTTTGGTGAGCAGTGTATGCCATAACGATAAGATGTGAGAAAATAATCAAAACTTTAATCTGATAGAACTAACAAATATAATTTTAAAGTACAGTAGTGTCTCGATATAGTGAACTATCCACTGCAGTGATCACGAAAATATACAATATATAATATCTGAATAGTGAACAAATTTTGTCTCGCTAGAGTGAATTGTACAAACCGTGCATACATAGGTACTTCCCCGAAAGTGTGATGACGCGTTTACATCTATTTATTCCATAGTTTAGCTCCAGTAGTAGTTTATATATGTAGCAGTGATTCTAAAAGTAAACTGCTGGTCAGTTGAAGTGGTTCATCTAAAAAATTTCAAATTCTTGCCAGTTAATGTCAATGACTTGCATCCTATTATTATTTTCTGCATTAATGAAGTTCTATAAAAACATTTACCTCATTTTCTATTGATACTGATCATTTTCATTTAATATAAAGTTCTAATTTCTATTTATTCACTAACAAAATTATTACGAACAATCAAAACGTTGGCTTGGCATTGGTTACTTATAAAATTTTTCTTTTGTTTTTTGCTTGTTTTACTTGTACCTTATCTGTCAGTGTGTATTATTAAAAAATGCCGCGTCTTAATGAAGATAATTTAGATTCTGCGCTTCGAATGATTCAAAATGGATAATCTCGAAAGGAAGTTGCAAGATTTTTTAATGTGTCACACAGTGTAATAAATAGAGCTGTACAGAGGTATCAAAGAACAGGTAGCACACGATTCGGCCATGGAGGAGGTCGGCGAAGAAGCACAACTCCTGCGCAGAACCAATACCTACGTTTGCTTGTTAGACATAATCTTCAAGTGCGCTAAAGAACAATTTTTATGGTGGTACAGGAGTGGTAATTTCCAATAGAACTATCAGAAGAAGATTGAATAAATTCAATTTACGAGCGCGAAGGAGAGCAGTGTGTCCATTATTAACTAGGGAGCACCGTGTAGGTAGAAGACGATGGGCTGAAAATCATCTACATTGGAATGATGAAGATTGGAGCAGATGCCTATTTACAGATGAATCCCGATTTACTCTATATCACAGTCGAGTTCTAGTGTGGAGAAGACCCGGAGAACGGTACCGTGAACGCAACATGGCACCACATGTTCCATTTGGCGGAGGTGGTCTGGGGCGGCATAACTTTAAACGGCCGCGCAGACTTAGTTGTTTTGAATAATCAAAGTATGCATGCAGAAAGATATAGAGACATGTGACTCCTGCCAATCGTTATTCCATTCGCAAGAAATTTTGAAAGGGATTTGATTTTAGTAGACGATAATGCACGACCCCATCGTGCCCAAATAGTAAATGACGTTATTGAAATGTACCGTATTGAGAGAATGGTATGGCCCGCTCGTTCACCCGATTGTAATTGTATTGAGCATGTATGGAGCAAACTGGAACAGCAAATGCGAACACGTTTCCATCGTCCTATAACGCTGGCAGAACTCAGCAATGCTCTACAAGAGGAATGGGAAAGAATTCCTCAAGATTTTATTAATACTCTAATTCAAAGTATGCCAAGAAGATGTTTAGCAGTTTATCGTGCGAGAGGTGGCCCAACAAGATATTAAAATTGTTCAATTTCATTTAAAAATTAAAAAAAATATTTTCCTGTAGGTTCCATATTTTCAGTTTTTATTGTTATTTCTTTAAAAAACCGTTATTTGGCGTTAATGTTGAAATATTTTTCAGAATATATTTTAGACCTATACCTTCTCTTATTTCACATTCATATTTAGTTTTATTTGCTAATTGTTAACGCTAATTAACAAAAAAAATGAACTGGACCACTTCAATTGATCAGCAGTTTAGTTTGCAAGTGAATACGTGAATATTTTTACCTGCACCCTAAACAGTGGAGTGACAAAGCCGTTCATCATTTAGTTCACTGTATCGAGTCTTTACCGTATCATCGATTGTGATGCACTTTATACCTATCTCTTTTTATCTTAACACACATTGATGAAAGTTTTTTTTGAAGCATGGATTATATGTGATGACACCTACTTGCACAATATTTACTGGTAATAAAATACTGTATATTTCCTAATGTATAAGCAGTGGTACAAAATCCGTTAATTTTTTAAAATTGGAACTTAGATCCTTTGGTACATCGCCCCTTCATTTGCTCTTCTTTTGTAGTTTATTTGATTCAGTTTCATTTGTCTTAATTTTGTTGGACTTTTTTTCTGGTATTGTAGTACTCTTTGTTGCTCCTAATATTTCATGAATCATTCTTTCCGAGTCGTATGTCATAAGAGGTCTTAAAAGCGAAGTTTTCACTTTCCTCAAAATATGTCTGCCTTTCCAATACTTTTTTATATAGAAAGCTCTCTGCTTGCTTAAAATTTTCAACCACTTCAAAAATGTCTTCCAATTTTCACTTTTCCTTTTCTTCTCTACCACTTATTTTCTTAATTGATTTCTTTGTAGTTCTTTTTTTTATTTTTTCACTATACTTCTGTATATATATTTTTATTAATCATTAATTACTATATTCTGTCTTTTTTTGTAATACAAGTCAGTGTCAAAATTTTAGGGTTTCTGTTGGAACCTTATTTTATCACTAAATATACGACAGAAATTTTAGAAATTTCCTAACATTCTGGTAAAGGTGCCAATCTCAGAAATATTTGACAGCTATTATGAAAAAAAAACGGATAATATCTAAAAGTTCAATATAGATGAACGTCTTGGGGAGATATGAAACTACCCGTGGCCTATTTTAGAGTACAAACTTTTCTTCTTAATTTTTCTTTCCAAAATTTCTAAAATTTGTACTTCTTTTTAACAAAAAGGAAAGATCTCAGTTTCAAAATTCATTATTTACATGTGCCAAAGATATTTCCTCCAAATTTTCTTTTTCCAAAATACTTGCACAATTATTTTAATTCAAACTCAACATTTGCTTTGCATTTTTTAAATTGAAAACCCGATCTCTTTCTCTAGATTCTTTCGAAGTAGAAGAAATTTTGAATTGTTTGTTTGACTTATGCACTTCTCATCGTCAAATAAAATCAGACAGGAGAAACAAGTAATTCAATTTAAAGTTACATCCTCAAAAGGTCATGAAATTAAAAATATATCTTAGCTAGATTCGGAAGATTTGAGTTATGAATAGCCTTCAGAAGACGGCTTTAAATTGCATTACCTAATTAAAATAATCATTAGGTATAGAAGAGTTTTCGTTTCAAACTTCTTCAAGGTGCGTGTCACGCTTCTTTATATCTGATTACAAGAAACTAAGTCGATTAAGTAGCATTACCTATCCGGAGGGTTATGTATTAATGCACACTGATCGCTGACTGAAATAGAAGTCTCCACTTCTCTACAAATCGTAGTTCCCCCAGAGCCAGGACTCCTCCTGACTCCTTGCTGCACCTCCACAACGAAAACGCCGTCCCTTGCACTGGGCGAGTACTTCATTTTCGTTTCTCTACTGTCTTCTTCAATATCCTGAAACACAAATACTGTTTTATTAAAGACACTAATTCCAGGAAGTCTACCCACGTTTCTCTCCTCGGTCTCCACTATGAGATGGTTGTTCTTCAGGGTCATCGTAATGATACTACCGTTAGTAGTGGAGTGGTTGTTAACCCTCGCATTCGCCGCAGCGGTTATAACACCGGGACCATCGCAAACTTCCTCGGCGTCGATTGTTAAATGTGTATCAACGCACTTCTACAAATAAAACCAGACGTTATTTGGAAACATTCGGAAATCATTCACTTCCCGTCATTACGACGATCGTCTTGAACCGTAAAAAGGTTCTTTCTAAAGCTAGGAATTATTCCCTGCCCTTGCAGTTCGTGCGTAACGAACCGGCGACTGCAGATTTCGGTTGGTTACGAATGCAATAACGTCTTAATTTCATTCTTTAACTCCCCCATATTATGAGGTAAGTGACAATTCAAAGGTAGGCATTTTTATGTAAGTCGTGTAATTTGATGAATAATTTGCATAGGTGGAATCGTTCGCAATTTGGACTTTACAGGGGGGAGTTCACAATTTCAGGTAGTAATATATGATTAGAAATGACATTAATAATTTACATGCAACTCAGTGTATAATTTAAATATGACACGAGTATAATTTAAAATATAATAACTAAATTAAACGCTACGAGAATTATGATTCATAAAAACATAATTAGAGGTAATGAGATAGAAATCTTTTATTTATTGTACGTTTCTTGAAAACTAGGAAAGCTCGCGGTTTAAGTATGTGGCGAACGTTTCCGCGATATTCAAAAAAAAGGGGGTCACGTATAACTGGTCTTCAATTTCGTTATCTACCACAGGCGCACCAAACAAAGTAAATAAGTATGAATGCATGTAACAAAGTATGCATTAATGAACGGCATCTCCAAATTTGTGCACGCACAACGGCAATTTGCGAAATTTGAATGCGTTTCCCATTTCGAAGTACCGCGCCGGGGGCCGTGTATTTTCGTCCAATTACATTGCATCACTGAAGTTCTGGTTGGGCTCAAATATTGTCATTATTATCAAGAATACGAATTACATACGAATTTAATGAGATGGCTCGGGTCGAAATGCAATTTTCAAATATTGCATTAAATAAAATTAAAGCTTAAGCAAGAATTACCTGTATGCAAAATTTCAAGGTAAATCTAACTGGTTAATCTGCATCGAGTACATTATTTCTGAAGATTGTTTAAGACTTTCATGTTTTTTTTTTTTGGATAGGTTTATTATCATTTAATTTGAATTGGAAAAATGAAATGTTAGGCAGACGTCAAAAGATATGATAATCATCTGTTTTTACTGAACTTTTTTAATTTTTGTTTGGCTTTAAAGATTTTATTATTATTTTTATTTAAGTCTAAAAATAAATACGAGTTATAGAACAAAGTAGATAATAAACGTATGCACCTTCCTGCAGTCAAAATATAAAAAGTTGAGTATAGCACTATTTCTCTTTGCAAGAGAAAATGAGTAGGACATATCGATTGTTTCATTAAAACTTGAGAAAGGGCGGAGCTTTACAGAAACTGCTGCGAAATAATGCAAGCATTCCCTAACACACGCTTACTTCGTTTGCATTTTCCGTGGTGGTGTACAGAGCATTTTAAGATATATGAAAACGAGAAATGCGTATATGTTTCCAAATTAAAAAAATATATACTGCGTTGAATGATTTTCATATACAGCGTATTTCATTGAAGATGCATCAAACTTGAGGGACACGTTCCTGACATTATTTCAAACAAAATATCTTAATAAAAAATTTTAATCGGAATAAGTTGAAATTTGCATAATTTGGAGTCGATGTTTTTTGAAATACTGTAGCGCGCGGAATCGTGAAACAAAACCGGCGATCTAAATTGCATTTATGAATGGCACACAGCTGCAGGGGGTAATAAATCCATAAACAGCGAAGAAATTCATGACTAGATTTTATTTTGCCCTTGATCGAAAGCTCGGTTATTAATTATTAATTATTATTAATTATTAAAGTATTAAATCTAATACCATAAAGTCCTTAATTGGGGTAGTACGGCGAACGAAATGTTTTGGGTAAAACTAGGTACTTGGGCGCTAAATTTCTACGAACGATTTCATGAAATTCTTCAACTAACAATTAGAAAATTCGTATTAAATGGAGAACAGAAAATAAACGACTAATTATTGTTTTTATTGATTGCCCACAACCATGATGTTTTAAAAGTGTTTTGCCGATTCGACTGGGGCGACATTCTAGAGGCAATTAACCAACAAATAGATTTCGTATGTGAATGAGTAACAATCCATTCATTCTCATTTAAAGTCTGTTCTAAAAATATGCGACTTTGCTCTCCCTTCGATTTTCTCTAAATTTATTCATTATAGAGAGAATTTTTCTTTCTTTTCCCGACATCTACCCGCATACCAATTTTGATGCATCTTCAATGAAACACCCAGTATAATGCTGGCCATTAAGCCCTCGCCCTTATTACAACAAGAAAATCTGGTGATAAAAGAAATAAAAGAAATTTATGAACAAATGACGTTAAAGACTTGTAGTCTTTTGCGAGGGTTTCGTCTTCAAACGTTTTTAAAAAATTCCAACTAACATAAGTAATGTAGAAGCTATAAAAATTAAATACCTACGTGAAAAATTCGATAGATACCGAAATCAGAAAAGTATACAAAGCAATAACAGCATAAACAAAATAAGAGAAAAATCGAGAAGAATTTGACAAGTGAAATGAATGGAACCACAGAGATGACAGGAATGGAAAAATAGATATGAAAGGGAAAGCCAAAAGAAAAAAGATGTAGGAATAGAGACGAAAAACTAAGTATGTACTTAATTCCAAACAAAGAAAAACCAAAAGTCTTTTAACTACTTCGACTTCATTTTATTTTATATACATACAAAATTCGTATGTATCTGAAGAGGTGACGTACCAAAACCTCTAAGTGTCAACTTTTAGTTTTTGAGAAATTTATGATTAAAACTTGAAAAAAACTCTTGAAACAGCAGCCAATTTGTTTTAATTTTTTCTTTTTTTTGTTGTAAAATTAATTTTTTTTCTTGTTTTTGTTGTAAAATTAAAACAAATTGGCTGCTGTTTCAAGAGTTTTTTTCAAGTTATTAATAATACCGGCCAAGAATAACTTCATTTATTAAGATTAAAACTTCTAGAAAAATGAACAACTATTTGGTACATAACAAGCGATTCAAAAAAATTTTCAATCAAACTGTGTCACAAAAAAAATACGTAAGTCTGATTTATAAAGTTTGAATTTAACTTGAAGACTTCCGCGGCCGTCGTCCATTGTTGAATTCTTGGCTTCCGGTTGGAACCGCGTGTCTCGGATTTCTGCCGACGTTTCGTTTTTCATTGCAGAAGAACTTCCTCAGGGCTGTTGCTGGTGGTGATGCTGCTACTGCTGCTGCTGTTGGTCTTGTTGCTGCTTCGCGTTAGTCGTTGAGACTGCGAAGCAGCAACACCACCACCACCAGCAGCAGCCCTGAGGAAGTTCTTCTGCAACGAAGAACGAAACGTCGGCAGTAAAGAAATCCGAGACACGCGGTTCCAACCGGAAGCCAAGAATTCAACAAAGTTTGAATGTTGGAACCATCACTTTTTTCACTGTTTCTAAAATATATTTCATTTTTGGTGAACAATGTATGCCATAACGTTGAGATGTGAGAGAATAATCAAAACTTAAATTTGATAGAATTGACAAATGTAATTTTGAAATATATTAGAGGCTCCATATAGTGAACATACCATATAGTGAACTATCCACTGCAATGAACACGAAAATATACATTAATCTCTGAATAGTGAACAAATTGTGCCTCGCTAAAGTGAATTGCACAAACCGTACATACATAGGTACTTCCTCGAAAGCTTACATCTCTTTATTCCATAGTTTAACTTCAGCAGTGGTTTGCAAGTGAATACGTGAATATTTTTACCTGCACCCTAAACAGTGGAGTAACAAAATCTTCTATCAATTAGTTCACAGTATCGAAACTGTATTGTATCATCGATGTGATATCTCAGACTGCACATTATATATATCTTTCTTGATCGTAACACATATTGATGAAAGTTTTTTTGAATCGTGGATTATATGTGATGACACCAAATTACTAGTAATAAGATACTGTATGGATAGTGGTACAAAATCCGTTAATCTTTTCAAATTGGCACTCAGATCCTTTGGTACATCGCCCCTTCATTTACTCTTCTTTCGTAGTTTATTTGATTCAGTTTCATTTGTCTTAATTTTGTTCTACTTTTTTTTTGGTATTGTAGTACTCTTTGTTCCTCTTAATATTTCATGAGTTGCATGTCATAATAGGTCTTCAAAGTGATTTTTTCACATTCCTCAAAATGTGTCTGCTTTTCAATACTCTTTTGTATAGACAGCTCTCTGCTTGCTTAAATTTTTCAACTACTTCAAAGGTGTCTTTCACTATTCACTTTTCCTTTTCTTCTCTACCACCTATTTTCTTAATCGAATTTTTGGTAGTTCTACTTTTTTATTTACATCATTTGGAGCATGATTCAAAAATAGTTTATTGTACATGGATAATTTCGCTTAGTCTGAGCGTTATGTTACTTCGTTATTTGAAATTGAACACCCTATCTATTTTTATATTTTCTGAGTCCAGTTTAAATTTTATTTGTTTTACAAATAAGAATGTCTTCCGAACAAATTACGTTAAAGACTTATAGTCTTCTGCGAGGATTTTGTCTTCAAACGTTTTTTAAAAATTCCAAATGATATAAGTAAGTTTTTACTTGAAAACTCGGGAATATTCAAACTACGGTAACAAATTTTCTGTAAACGGAATGCTACGTGAACTGGGGTACACCTTTTAGTGAGTACGGGTAACCAGACGCACGTACATGTTCGAGAGCGTGTATGAGACGATTTTACAGTCAAGTTCACTACAATCCTAGTAGAACTGACAGGCTGTTCCTTAAGTTCGCAGTGGAGATCAGGAACCTTTTTAATATACGATTTTTCTATAAAAAAATAATTTATTTTAATCGGCTTATCTTAAGGAATAAGCCAGTTTGTCGTTTTATTTCTTGCTCGGAGTCACTTTAATTATTAGGTACTTTTATTCGGTGGAATCAGAACTTGGTATATGTCATTATTGGCTGCCAAGTGGGTAACAGACGCTCGTACATGTTTGAGAGCGTATGGGACCATAAAATCTTTTTTACAATTAAAGAATTTCTCTATAAAACAATAGTAAAGTTATTGTAAGCGCCATATCGTCAGGAAAAGTTAATAAAAATTTTGTTGCCAAGAAGTTGGTATATGTCGTTTGTAAGTACTAAGTGGGAAACCAAACGCACGTACACGTTCGAGAGTACATAAAATCCATTAACCCTGTGGCAGTACTTCAAATAAATGTAAATATTTCGAAGAAATGACATTAGAGACTTCAAGTTTTTTGCGAGGATTTCGTCTTTAAACGTTTTTTTTACATACACTGTTAAAAAAGTTTCAAGTGACATAAGTTTTTATAAGCAATTTAATAAATTTGAAAATATTCACGTGACGGTAACTATTTTTTTTGTAAATAAAATTCAGTGTTTTTTACATTTACCAGTATTACCAGTATTAAAGAGAAACAAAAGGCGATTCGAAGGGTACTTGAGTGATATACACATAAAAGAAGCTGTCATATACGTTAAAGAAACGATTGATACAGGCACGATGAGATCGTTTTTAACATAAACAAAGGCATCGCTAATTTCGCAAATAAAATAAAGCTTCATTATAATTCGGCGTTTTTCAAAATGCTCAGTGATGAACTTATAGCAGAAATGTTCAAAATTTTAAATGAATAAAAAAGAAGTAAACTTCTCCCCTAAGTAAACATGATTGCCTGTCATCTTAACGTCTTTTTAAAATCATTTGCCAATATTTTGTGCTGCCGCACGCTCTTTGGTTGTAACAACCTCCACAACCTATCGATGATGTTCCAGACTCTTATTTTTCTCTTCCATTTTTACTAAGACATTCGAATTCAGAAATTTCCTAATAGTAAATGAAATATATACAAACTGTAACTTAATGATTGTAAAAATTTAAAGGAGTGATAACTAGGCTGATTTTAAATTAAAAAAAATCTAATAAACGTCATAAAATACATAAAATACATCGTTTTCGTTATACAGGCGAGATTAAGTTCTTCATAGTTACAGCATGTGAAACTTTTCAAAATAATTCAGAGGATTTTCAGCGAGTCATACGAGGGGTGGAAGCACAGAAGCACTTTCTTTATTACCTTCTTCTATTTTTTTAATTTTATTTTTTATAATACTTTGTTGCAAATCGGTTTAGATTACAGTGAATCCCTCAAGCATCCTCTGTACAACTCTTTCGGCCCTATTTTGGGCCTCGTCAGCAGAAGCGTAGCTCGAGACTTCGACTGCAAACCAAACCGCAAAGTGATCGCAGGATGTCGCGGTTCAAACTATAGTTTATTTTTTATAGTAGTTATTCTATTCAAGTAATTTGTTTTCCGTACAATATGTTAGGTGCAATAATCATTTACAATATCTGTTAAAAAAACATTTCAAAACTAGTTTTTAAGAATTCCTATAACATCTTTAACCTTGAAATTTGTTAGTTTATAATTTGTAAATTTTCCCTTTTTTCAAATTTGCTTCTTAAAATGAATTACAAATGAACGTCTCTAAGAAAACAAGTATTTTTTGGTGGATGCGTTTAAAAATTCCTATACAGGGTCAATCTAACATCTAATTAACATCTAACTATTAATATCACAGCAAGTACAAGTACAATCTATTCAGTTGTAATATACTTTTGTTATAGGAATATTGGCTATATTAAAAGACAACATTAATTACTTATTGTCAGTTGCGATTAACACTTTACAAATGTTATTATATATATTTTCAATTTCTGTTGTAAAACAAGTTTTTATTGAAGAAAATGTCACTAAAGGCCAAACAAACAAACAAACAAAACAGTAATCTCCATAGATCGTAGAACGCTATGATCGTTGCTTGTTAATTATAAATGTGTACTCTTGACTCTTGTAAAAGTGGCGCAGGCAATGTTTTTCGACATGTAGCTCTTATTTTGCCTTTTAGTTTTTCTAAGGTTTGTGATGATTTCTGATATACACAGAGTATCCCATTTTCGATGGTATTATACAGATATCTCCATTAATAATGGAAATAGAAAAAAACGAGCACGCAATACTGGATCATACTATAAATTGGAATATTAAGAAATTCAGAATTTCATTTTTAACGTTTTAATTTTTTTCCAATGGAAATAATACAAACCCTTATATGTGTTACATTTCTGAAATTTAGAAAATGTACTGCCATTTGAAAAACAAAAGTTGCTTGTACTTCCTGTTAAACGGGAAGTGAAAAGGCATATTTGATACCGTGACTTAATAGAGCTTTTGATTTCATATAAAAATATATATCAACTGAGTAATTTGCACTCGTACTTATTGAGTAATTACGTGTTTTTGAATGATCCTGTATAGTTTCATAAAATGTATTTTATTATACATATAACATGTGTACAAAAAGTTTTCCCATCTAGTGCATTGCTCTCATTTTTTCGCATGTTCACGTATGTTCCTTACTTGATCGTGCCCTAAACAGATAAGTAAACAAACATAACTTTAAAAAAGTTGTTTTATTGATTTGATTTTATAATGTTTTTCACATTGGAAGAAAAATGTTTTATGGTTAAATCCTACTTACTTTCGAAACGCCCAAAAAATTAATGGCGAATGGACCTATTCTATTCCTGATTGTATTGCAGAATTTCAGGAAAAATTTCCAGAGAAACTGGCAGTGTGGCTAGAAAGCAGCTGTCAAGTAGGCCTATAGTACGAACTGATGAGATAATTGAAAATGTGTGACAAATGCTCCTCGCACTTCCATTCGTCACCTATCACAACAAGTTGATCTTTCTGTCGGAACCTGCAGAACTATTCTAAGAAAGGACTTGCAAATGTTCCTTTATCGTTTGACGGTCGTGCATGAATTGCTTCCAGTAGATTTTAAACCAAGGCGAAGATACTATCATTGGTTTTCAAACAATATTGACAATGACGATTTGTTGGATAAAACTCCTTTTCAGATGAGACCTGGTTCCATTTAATAGGATACATTAATTCTCAAAATATGTGGATCTGGAGTATAGAAAACCCTCATATTTTCATTGAAGCCCCATTCCATCCACAAAAATTGGTGTTTAGATAGATTTAAGTTGGAGTAGATTGCTAGGTCCAATATTTTTTAATGGCACAGTAAGAGTATATCGGGAAGAGATTTTGCATCCATTTATTAATCAACTGCATGATGACGAGTTGCAATTTGGATATATCCAGCAGAATGGTGCAATTGTCCATAGTGCTGGAGATACTTTAAATTTCCGTCAAGAGTTTTTGGAGATCGGATAATTAGCAGAAAAATGACCTACCGATCTAACTCCTAACTTGAAAAATTTTATTTTTAAAACGCCCGTTAAAGATTTACAGGAACTTACCCAAAGAATCATCGAAAAATGTGATGAAATAAACAATTTTGCCCACATTTTGCAAAATATTATTAATGGATGTCGCAGAAGAGTTAGAAAATTCCTCGTAGAAGACGGAGGTCATTTTCAACATATGTTGTGAACTCACGTTCAACGTTATTTTCAATGTTTTATTTTGTTTGTCTGATCAAGTAAGGAACATACGTGAACATGCGAAAAAATGAGAGCAGCACACTAAATGGGAAAACTTTTTGTACTCTTGTTACTCTTGTTAACTTTTAACAAGTCGTGAATCTATTCATTCTTTTTAATTTTTCCTGAAATAGTGTATCTCTTAAGTGAATGTGACGTGACAGTTAATTCATGCAACATCAATTACCACTAATTTAATTTTAATTTAAGAAAATAGCTTATAAACCGCAATATTACGCAGCAAGTTTTGTATAATTATATATACATATATACCACGTAAAAAACGTAAAAAAATCAAAAGTGGAAAATATTTATCAAAAATTACTGCTTATAGGTTATGTTCTTAAATTAAAATGAAATTAGTGAGAAATGATATTGTATGAAATCCAGCATTAGTATTTACTTCATCATTACTATTAATTTGCAGTTAAAAAATAAATCGGCGGCCTGAAAAAGAAAAAAAGAAATATTGTTTTAACTCGTGACGCACTCGCTATCTAAAAATAATATTTGCACAAGCAAAAACTAGAAGTAGGTGTTTAAAAAACAACAATTATCAAATTCTTATTTATTAGCAGTGTAAAGATCATTTAACTGCATAAAGTGCATAACCCGGGCTGGGCGACCAATCAAAGTGGGCAATTACCGAGCTTCACGGTTCGCACGAGGCCCGCGTCCGTCTCTGTTTCGTGACGGCGACGCCCGCGCTCCCGACAGAGACGCCCTCGCACTGGTGGCAAAAAACTTTTGCCGAAATATTTTTTCTATGCCTCTCTTTTTCTATTCGCATATTTCGGTTCACAGATGTTTGACTTTGCGAAAGTCAAATGCACTGCGAGGATTTGTTTTTTCCCGCACGTAGCCAAGCGGCCTCCTTGCGTTACGGCCCTGTCGTTATCCTGCGAGACAGAGACGGATACCGTCGACATGACGGCCGCATTCGCCGCGCGAGAAGTGCATATCAAGAAGTGAATAAACTCGCTTGTTTTGAACATTATGTTTGCTATCTATGCAATAATAGCGAGCGACTAGACGAAAACTGTCCAACTTATTTTTAGTGACGGTTGGATGTTGCAGGACAGGACAGGGCCGTACTTGCTTCGCTTTTTCTTACAAAAAAGCGGGAAAATAAAAGAAAACGGCGTGCGCCGTGACCGAACCGCGAATTGATTTATGCGCGGTCCCAATTAATTTTGTTTTTTTTTTTGGGGGGCAATGTTGCGTCATAAAGGAACGAAAGGATAACGACTTATCCAGCACTTCGGAATTATACAATATACATATTAAAACGGTACATAAATTTTTACCTGTTATGTTGACCACCGGGAACTGTTTCAAAATTGTTATTAAATTAAATAAGGGCATGGTCGTAAAAATGTCGATAGACTTCAGTTGTATGAAGCTTTTATAGTAAAAATATTAGGTTTTAAAAACAAGTTATTTTTTTAAATGCTTCTATTTTATTACTTGCGTAGCAAAGAAGTACAGTAAACATTACATTTTAATCTTCTCTTTAATTTGAAATTTTAAAAATGTTTTTCTTTCTATTTTGTATTGAGTTTCTTTATGGATTTGTCAAAACTAATTTGCTTTTGAACGTTTCTATTTTTTTTTAATTTTTAAATAACAAAACCTCTTCTTGCTCTATGTATCGAGTGATCAATTGAAAAATTCAATAAGTTTTTTTTTAATCAAAGAAGATCAAAGGGGTGATTTCCCAAAGCAATTGACATTTGAATCAATGACAGTTGTCAAACAATAATTGTCATATATTCTTTATAACATAATATGACAGAAGTTTAAAGGGGCATTTTACGTTGATGTAATTCACGACCTGCTTCACAATGTTATGAAAAATTCAAAATAAAAACATTTTTGCAAATACCTCGAAAATCTAAACAAAACCTTTGACAGTTGATGCTATAGACAACTCACAGTAATTCAAGGTTGCAATATACACATTAAGCTATGACAACCGTCATAAAATAAAAGCAAGTTCAGAGCCTTTTTGACAACAGATTTTTTTGAATGTACGTTAGTTCCATACTTATACTAACATAAATGAAGTGTTGTCATAAATCGAAGACCTACTATTAAAAATTATAGAAAATGTTACATACCTACTGCAGTATTTAGATGATCACAGCCTTAAAAATTAACGAAAGACATACTTCAACATCATAGCCAACTCAATGAACAATTTTAATGTTCATGTGATATATACATCGATTGTTTCGTTAAGAAATTTGAAAAAAGAAGAAAGCAGATCAGAATAGCTATTCTTCTAAAGTACTATAACGCGTGTTCAACGGAAAAGTAGGTTTTCATTTTTTTAATGAAAGAAGTGATGATATCCTGAACCAACTGACGTTTGTTGGACGACAATTGTCAAACAATTGTCTAACGTATTTGGTTCATTGTCCTATTTTCAGAGCCCAACAGAATATCTTTTTTGTTTAGGGACGCCTTTCAATCGACTTGATTCACAATGTTACACAAAGGCTACTTGATGAACTTTTCAATTGAACTCCTGATGTAATAAAGAATGTAAACTGTAAGCTAGCCACTCCCAAAGGTTATGCATCCTGAAAACTTGAATCGTATCCAATAATTGGGGAATTGGCGTACTAAAAATATGGAATAACGAATTAATTAGATTATTCATTTTTAAATAAAATATTTATAATCAGTAGTTTGAATCACGACATCCTGCGTTGACACAACATTGTACAGGAAATGACAAATTGTAACTAGTTTGCAAATCCACTGTAATCAAAACCGATTTGCAACAATTTTTTTTAAAACTTTCTAAATGCTTTGACAACGCGATTGGCCGCCTTGTATGGGAGGACTTGTTAAGTAGTAAACTAGCTGCATTTTGTCATTTCCTGTACAAAGTTGTGTTAAAAAGTGATCGCAAGATGTCGCCATTTAAACTATCGATTATTCTTACAACGAATTTGCGAATAACCTTTGGTTTGCAGTAGAAGTCTCGAGCTACGCTTCTTCTGACGAGGCCCCAAATAGGGCTGAAACAGCTGTACAGAGGATGCTCGAGGGATCCACTACAATCAAAACCGATTTGCAACAATTTTTTTTTTATTTACAATTAAAATGATTTCCTCTCCTTTGAAAATTCAAATATGTAAATTAATTTTCCAAAAACTTTAAGATGCCTTGAGATTGAAGTTTCAGATATAAGTTGAAAAAATACTCAATTCATATGGCGAAACGTTTTTTCTTTTGTATTTATAGTTATTTTCATTGTAGCGTTCTACCTCTAAAAATAAAAAGAACTTCTTCCTCGAGGACTTTACTTAAAAATTAAGGCAACTAATTAAATTAGCAAAACACTGCCTTTTACCAAGATTGTGTGTATTAAGAAAATGTTAACAATACGAGCCCTAACAACTTAATGTTTGGGCAACCAGAATTGTGTCGTTATTGAACTATCAAATTATCCATGGATCTGTTAGATTTATTTTTGTAACAAATTAAGAAACCACATGTATTTTCAAACGTTTATTACATATTTTGAACAAATTTTCGCCTCAACTTCCGCTAGAACAAGACATAAATATGAGAAACTATTGACAACTAAATGTTTGGACTATCACTATCTAATAACACGTCACATCTCCTTTTGCTTTTATCACGGTCTTAATTCTATCTGGCATTGAAACCACCAATTTTTGGAAATATTCTACTGGAATATTCGCCCAGATTTGCAAGATTTTCTCCTTCAGAGCAGGCAAAGTTCTTTGAGGATTATTCCTCAATTGTTTTTTCATTTCATGCCACACGTTTTCGATTAAATTTAAATCTGGACTATTGGAGGGCCACGAAAGCACGAAGATGTCATGTTCCCCAAACCAATTCTTAGTCGTTTTCGCAAGTGTGACAAGATGCCCCGTCCTGCTGAAAGATAAAATTTGTGTTCGGATTCGCATTTTTCAACTCATCCATAGCTGGTATCAAGTTATTTTGCAGTATCTCGCAGCATTTATAATTCCATCTACAAACTGCATTTTACCCACACCCTCTACCGACACACAACCCCACACCATTACTCCTTTTGGAAACTTGACAGTTCGTTTTAGGCAATCTTTGTGAAACGCCTCCGATTTTGTTGTGATTATTCTTTTCCTTAGGTCTCCCACGCAAACATCAAACCTTGCTTCATCACTAAATACAATTTTGGACCAGTCGGCGACAGTCCAGAATTGTTTAGATTTGGCCCAGGTAAGTCATTGGCATTTTTGGGTTGCAGTTAACAGAAGTTTCTCCTTTGCCTACATAAATTGTTAAGTTTAGAAGCGATTCAGATCCAAGACAACTTTTTTTAAATAAGTTTTACCTCGTAAAATTTCAAGCCAGACTTGTGTATCCACTGTCGGCAACACTCTCTGGATACTTTTACTCCAGTGACTGCATACAGTTCTACGGTAATATGTCTTACTCGCTCGCCTCTGCGCTTTGCAAATCTTAACAACACTTCCCCTTGTCCTTTCTAACATAAGTTTTGGACGCCCATTGATTTTTGGTACTTCCCGTCTCTCGAAATGCTTTTATGATATATGCTACACTAGATTTGGGTATATTCATTATGTGACTTATTTTTTTCATACTTTGACCACGTAAATATTGCTGCATTATTCTTTCACGATATCTATACTGTATGACACACCTTTAGCCATATTTGTAAACATTTAATGCCTTTTGCTTTCAATCATATGCACTACTGACATTATTTGACAACTCATATTCTACTATTTTCAAAGTTGACTCAGTTAAAATGCAATAATACTTATTGCGCCCAAACATTTAGTTGTCAATAGTTTCTGAAAATTATGATATTTATGTCTTGTTCTAGTGGAAGTTGAGGCGAAAAATTGTTCAAAATATGTAATAAATGTGTAAAAATACATATATTTTTTTAATTTATTACAAAAAAAAATCTAACAATCCATGAATATTTTGATAATTACATAACGAAACCGTTCTAGCCGTCCAAACATTAAGTTGTTAGGGCTCGTAATAGGCAATGAGAAAATCAACTTCATTTTTATTATTAATAACATTTACAACCAACGGTAAGAAATGTCTTCCTTCTTAATTTCCCCTGACTTATTTTGTTACTCAATTCTTAAGATACTGTCTCTTTTCACAAGAAACATTCTATTTCCCCCCTGCCAATTTAAAAATGTTATTTAGCTTCCAGGTCACTCTTGAATGGCCTTATCATCTGCAAACAAATTCTAACTGTTCTTCCTTTTTTCATCTCTCACGTTTTACTCTGTCTTCAGAAGGCAGTTTTCTCTTTTGTTCAATTCCTCAGGGTAGAGACTTCAACCGTAATTCTTATTAAATTTGATGCAAGTTGGTTTTGATTGCAATGGATACCTCGAGCATCCTGTGGACAGTTTTAGGTCAAAAATCGGCCGCAAATCTAAACTCTAGTTATTATTAGCAACTCTTTATTACTTGCCTTTTTTTTATAGATTAGTACTTTTCTTTTTCTTATTTTCCTGTGGATAGCGTCTTTCGAGGATCTGGTTCCCAAAATCATCGCTTACCTCTTACCTCTTGCTTTATGTTGTCTCTTCTTTAATGCCAGTTTTCCTTATTATGTCCAAATTTAGCTTTTCTATAGTTTCTTCTTATTGTATTGTATTTTCTTTATTCTTTTGTTGTACATACCAATAGGACCAGTATGATGAAGGATAAATACAAGCAGAAGTACACGACCTACTTCGTCGAAGACGTGATAACACATGAACTATTTTGTTTTATCATTTATGTGTACTAATTACTTAGATTTATCTCGTTTTCATTTTTCTTTTTGTATTTAGAGATATATTGGGGGACGCTAACTACTCTTGATCTACATTTGCTTGTTACGAATAGTCACAACATCTTTCTTCATCCCCTATCAGTTCTTCAACTGCAACTCATCAGCTCCAATAAAAACGTAATATCCCTGTTAAGACAATGAAATGTAATACTTCTACTTCCGTCTGTCTTAAACTTTGTAACAAAAATAATCTAAAAATTGTTATTTTACCCTAATTTTTTGAGGTATTAAAAATGTCAAAAATTCGAACAGTCATCCCGTTAAACCCTCTATAACCCAAATTACACTTTATTCTATTTTCAGATTTGCATGAAAAGTACCTACATAGAAGAACCGAAATTCTTCTTATTATTGAAAGATTCTACCTAAATTTGGCTATCCTTCCTGAAACTTGGCTGAATTTTAGGGGTATTTATACCTAGTTTATGCCTCATTCCCTCAAAGTATCTAATTAATTTACCTAAATTCTGTTTTCTTTAAAATTCTTATAGTACAGATATAGATGTTTTTATACAACAGGTTTTTTTGTCAAGATTTATCAAAATAGATGATTATATCGATGTAGAACCATATTTAGAATCACATTTTTTTATTACAATTTTAATAATTTTCATCCCGAAGGAGGGATGCTTTAAGTTACTACTTTGAACAATTTTTTCTTATTTTTTGGCAGGGAATATGGACTTGGGTGTCTATTTCTGTGTATATGAACACACTTTTCAAGCAAAAGTAAATAGTAAATTGATCTTACTTGCTTAAAGAGGGCTTCGTAAGTTGCTTATTTGAACATTTTTCTTTTTATTTTTATTTATTTATTTTTTTCGTACAAGAGCCTGAAATTTGGTCATCTAGAATAATCTGTACCTATATGCCTTTTAAGAAGCAATAAATATGCATAATCTTCTTTTAAGTTACGTAATCTAATTAAGACTTTATCAAGAACTAAGCGAAACTAAACTAAACTAAAGCAAAGAAGATGAATGACGATGATGAGACTAGTTAACCAAAACTTGAAAGTTAACCAAAGCTGAAATCAATATGCATGCATCTCAACCCTAGGATTAAGTAATTCAATTTGATAAAAATTCTGTAAAATTATGCCATGCGTTTAGGTCATCGAAAATTTTTAAAAACCTAATCACGCCAATGCTTCCTGATTAATCTACAAAAAAAAACATTTATCTTTCCGTGTCTCTTTAACGTGCCCCTCATTTACATAATTGGACGAACCTTAAGACAATGAAACGAACGCAATTCACGTTATGCAAAGAGTTGCACATGACAGATCGCAATCGATTCGGTTTCCAATTTCACCGCAGCAATAATTGTAATATCCTAATTTGCATAGGGGCCTTCATGCGCTAAATTCAAACAGGATTCGAGTGACCTTAAATAGTAGGGCACGCCGCAACGCGTTCAACTATCAAAATACGAAAGAAATTAACGAGTAGTCGTTGCGGGCCCGTTGGGGCCGAGGTGGACGTCGGACGCTCGGCGTCCCTGTCGCGTCGGTTGGGGCGCTGCGCGAGCGACAAGGATGCACCGAGCGCACTTTGGGCGGGCGCGAGCGCCGCCGTAAAAAGTGCAACGCTTCGAAATGAGGTCGCCAAATGCATCAAGGTCGAATTATTTGACTGCATAGTGTAACGTTAATGCAACAATATGTTAATTGCATTTGTGTTTTGTGTTTCGTTTTTTCTTTCATTTGCAGAATGCTTCGTGGAATTTCAAACCTTGCCGTGAAATATTTTATATTCCTAGACAGTCGTAGCAGAAAATGCAATTGTTTCTGCTTTTGTTGTTGTTCATCCCCACATATTAATCTGCCAAATCCATTCGAAAAGAAAATGCTGATTCAGGATTTATAAAAATATTATTAAATGTAAACCTCCTTTCTTCTAATTACGTTTTCAGTTTCTTCCATTTTTAATAATTCTTGGAGACGATGTTTTCATCATGTTTTGAAGAAGTTTTCTTGTGTCATGAATTACACTGCCACGTTATTAGATCTTTAAAACTAATTTTAATTTGGAGAGCAAATTAAAACAAAGAGCTGTAATTGAATTTCTGGAAAAAGAAGGTTGTTCAGCTTCAAAAATTCATGAAGGTCTTTCAAAAATGCATGGTGATTCGACAATTGATATCAGCAATGTGCGTGTAAACAATTTAGGGCCAATTTTTGATAAACCACGATCAGGAAGACATATTACTATTGAAAAATATATGAAGCAAAGTTGCGCAACGTTGAAGTGATTCGTGAAGTTCGACGTGTGATGATTCGGAATGTTATGGATTGAGATGTAGGAAGATGTTGCGGAGAAGGTTGTATATGATCGTAAACATTCTAAGATGTATGGTAGATGGATTCCATGTCAGTTAACAAAACACTCAAGAAAAAAAGAATGGAGATTTCAGCTGATCTTATAAATTCTCTCGAGGAACTGGAACCATCCTTTTTCGACAATGTAGTTACTGGAGATGAAACATAAATACATACGTATGACCCAGATACCAAAAATTAAGCAAGGGAATGGCGTCCAAAAGTGCAAACATCTGCGAAAAAGTTATGGCAACTATCGTCAGGGTATTATTCTTGAAGAATATCTTAAACTGGGCACCATTTTGAGCAGCGAGCGGTACATACTGACGTTAAAATACTTAAGGAAGTCATCAGAAAGAGAAGACTAAACCAAAATTTGCCTCTGTCTTACACCATGACAACGCAAAATCCCACAATGCGTCTGCCACAGTAGAGACAATCCAGAATCTCGTATGGTTAGTTATGCCCCATTCAACTTTTAATCCCGATTCGGCCCCGTCGAATTTTCACTTTTTGGCACAATAAAAAATAGTTTAAAAGGGATCGGGTTTCAGTTATTGGAGGACAAAAAAGTGGCTGTAAAGCAGTGGGTGTGGAATAGGGATAAATCTCTTTTCCAAAGTGGATTTGAGCGATGGATTCAAAGATGGCACAGATTTTTAGAGAAGGAATGAGATTATGTTGAAAAATATTGTTTTATGGCTCAATAAATAATGGTTTTAACCGATGAACCTTCTGAAAAGATCGGTCAATCGATAGTTCACCGTTTTCAAAATATTTAACTTCGTCAATAAGGAAAAAAATTACGATAATATTTTAATTGCAAGCAAACACACTAGCATTTTCTTACTTTTTATCTGTTTTTATGAAACACCATTTGAATAAAACTCGTAGTAAAATTTTTTAAATATTCGCGTAATCAAATTTAAAAGTCTTTCATTATCTTTCTGTTTTCTATAAAACTGTCATTCTTGCTTATTTTAATAAAAGCTATTAATTTATTCATACAGTAGTATCTAATTAATTGTGTGTACAGTAAAGTTTAAGCAAAATAAGCACGGATTATACAATTGCAACTTAATTTTAAATTTGAACTGAAATTTAATGGAGCGTTTCATCAAATAACTTTTACTTTAGTTTAAATTTAAAACGGAGTAGTAAAGAGTGAGCCAAAACGACTGATGTGTGAAGTTGCAGGTCATTTAACTTATACTCAAAAATATAATCCACTTGCCAATATTTACTTTCGAAAATTATCAAAGTCGAACTATACGATGCATGGTATTTGATTTTGATAATTAGAATAAGAATTAGAATTTATTTATTCACGTGCTAACATACAGAGTTATAAATGTGATCGTAACAAATAATTAATGTTAACATATTTATAAGTAGATAATATTTTTGGGTATAAGTTAACTGAGCTGCAACTTAACACATTAATTTTTGCTCGCGTTGTACAATAATTAACAATTTAATTTTACTAGAATTGCAATCAAATAAGATTGGTTATCAGTGTCATTCATTATGTTCTGTTGTGAAGTGATTGTAATTGTCATATTCATAAGCTTTGTACATGGACATGTAATATATCTGTTCTATTTGTTAAAACCTAACATACAAAAAGACAAAAAGATTTTTTTTTAATTTGCTAGGATTCAGATAGAGTTTTCACATGACACATTCAAATATTTTTGAAGCGTCAATTTATACGACAAATGTTAAGTGGTGTTTGTAAACTAGAAACATGTACAAAATTGGTCACAATCGAGAAACATGTTACAATTATCGCGAGTTTGCAAAATATGATGTTTGAGGACAAAGCCCACTTCCACCTTAATAGATCCGCAAACGAGCAAAATTACCGCTTCAGGAACTTGAAAAGTCCTACAGAAATATTCGAAACTCCCTAAAAGGTAGTTCTTTGGTGTAGCTTTTGGATTGGAGGCATCATTCCCTAATTCTTTAAAATGATTAAGGAAATCCTGTCCAGTGACAAACAATTTTTTCTTGAGATCAACTGGAAGGTTTGGATAAGGATGGTCTCGGTTTCAGCAAGACGTACAAGGAGAGAAAATTCCTTCACTTCTAACTCAGTTTCCAGGGTGTGTAATCTCACGAAATGGCGATATTAATTGGTCACCTCGTTCGTGGGATTTAATTCCTGGAGACTTTTTCCTTGGGGTTATCTAAAAAAGAGAGGTTACAGCACAGGTTCCCAAAGTGATCGCTGAAGCCATTTAGGGGGTCGATAGAGGGCTCAGAGGTAAATAAAGTGTTGTAGGACCAGTAATAGTTCCTGTATGCAAGCAGACGTTATCAAATGGAATTTCTCAGCAAGAGAAGTCACTGTTAGCTCTACAAGAACACAAAAGTTACACTGATGTAGATTAAATAAGAGTTTTTGATCGCCACTTTTCGATGACAACAATTTAGACTGCATGTATATCATCTAAACAGGCGGCTTCCATTAACTGCTGCTAGGCTTGCAAGGTATCAAGAACCGCAAAATTGGGTTGATCAACGAAACCATATGGTTTTCAATAGCGAACTCAAATTTTGTTTGTAAGGGTCCGACAATAACGAACAGAATAATAAAATTTACAATTTGCTGAAGCTTTAACACCTGAGGTATGGGTAAGGCGCGAAATATGTTAGATAAAGATCGTTTCAAACATATTGAACGTAGCATTCTAAAACCAGCAAGAACGTGTTGTAACAAACATAACAACAAAAGTTGCTCTATCCAGCAAGATCACTACCAATCAAGTACGTCTGAAACTGTTGTATAGACGACTGCCATATTGGGTAAAGACTGTAGATAACTGAAATCATCTATAGCACTACTTCAAGAATGCCTGAAATAAGGTACCCCAGAGAGACATATACCTTCTAATACAAAGTCGAAGAGTTACTGTGCATGGTTATATTATTTTTTCTGGATATTTGTTTATTTGTTTTGACGGAAAGTTACTTTGCCAGTTACAATAATCACATCTGTGATACCTATCCATTGCAAGTTTTTATTATCAACTTTTTGGTCAAACAATACGAGATCCACTTCTTACTATGTGTACAATACAAAAATTGTTCTTGGCCTTTTTAAAGCACGAATGTTGAAATGTATTAAGGCAAAGAGAAAAAAAAATTCCCATTAAAAGTAAGCCCTCATGTGGAACGAGCTGCTAATAAAAAAATTGAAGAGAAAGTGAGCGCCCTTTTTTTAGGAAAACAGGAAATGAAAACTGTCGTACTCAATTCTTTTGAGTGGTAAAGTTTCTTCCAAGGCAACGGTAAACCTTCAAAAAAATTGAATGAATCTTTTCCTTATCTTCTGACCTGTTTATTCAGATTTTTTTAGCATTTGAGTGCCTGAATTGCTTTTAGGAAGGAAAAAAATTCATTCAAATGATGTTATCGAAACCATTCAGATCTTGGTACGCGTACCGCTAAAAAACCTTTCAACAAAAGAATATGCATAGAAGAATAAAATCATTTTCTATCATTATTCTTCAAATTTTGAAAATGAAACATAACTATAATAAAACCATGTAAAAATATGAAATCTAAGTAATATTTTTGTATTAATTTCTATGATAAAGAATTAGATACACGTAAGCGTGTCTACATTCTAAAGTAAACAGAAAACTTTGCGAAGAGAGAAAAACTAATTTGCAACGATGAAAAAAAAATGTGCAGCATATGACCGAATGAAGAGTAAAAATTGGTAAACTAATATCGTCAGTCCAAAAAGGTCCAAAATGATCAAACAAAAGTTGGCATTTGGTCTTCGGTTAGAAATTCTGCAGCTTTGTCTAAAAGTATTTTCTTAATTGTGTGTTTAAAAGTTAAGGAATCAGCAGTATGCAACGAACCGGGCAATTTATTGAAAAACCTCCTGCCCATAAAGCTAGGAGATTTTTCAAATTTGGTGGAGATATGACCGGGAACAGAGAATGAGTTTCTTGTAATCATGAAAATTAGAATTACTAAGGAATTTACTACTATTAGCTTTAATAAATTGTAAGCATTTATACATGTAAATAGCAGGGAACGTCAACAATTTGTGTTTCCTGAATGTATCTCTACATGATTGCCTGGGCTTCGAATTAAATATCAGGCGAACCAATTTCTTTTGGACAATGAAAACTCTCGAGCAGTTAGTCGCATTACCCCAAAGAATTACATCGTAAGTTAAATAGCTCTACCCCAAAGCATAGTAAATGGTCATTGTTAATAGCGGTTTTTAACTATAAAATGGCAAAATAAGTTCTATTCAGATGCTTGCACACCTTATTAATTTGTTCTTGTCAGTTAAGCTGCTCATCGATAGAAATGCCGAAAAGTTTGGTGGAGAGTTTGACAGTAGAGGATGTGCCGTTTACATTATATACTATGTCGCCGGGATTCTTTCTATTGTGAAATTGTAAAATGCACGTTTCACTAAGATTAACAATAAGTCTATTCTTGAGGCACCAATCGCCAAATTGTGCCAAATTCCTCAGGAGTCGGTGCAGAGACTGCCATAGATGTGTCGTCGGCAAATATGGTGATATGATCAGTATTAACAAATTCAACGACATCGTTAATATATAACAAAAAGATAAGAGATATGTAATTTGTACATGCTTCTCTATAATCCCCATCCTGTGTAGTATTTTTTCTTGTTTGATCAGTTTCTATCCACTGTACTTTTCACTTCATTCATGTGATATTCCTCACATTTGCCTTTTCTTTTCCCTGTTTTCAATAATATTCCCAATGGCCAAACCTTATAAACATTTTTGCTCTGTTCCTTAAGGCACTTCTTATTAACTAAATCACTTTTAGAATAGAAAAATCATAGATGCATTTCCTTGCTGATGTTTATTTTTAGTTTTTCCCGTAATTTGTTTACATAAGGAACAATTCCATTAAAAGATTTCTAGTTTCTTCATTAGGAAGCGAAACAGACGTTTAAAAAATCGTGTAGGATATGTAGGGATCTTCTCAAGTTTCCAAAGAAGTTTCACCAGAGAAAACAAGGTTGTTTCAAATCAAAATCGATTTAATTTAATTGAGTTTAAACTATTAAAAGAAAACCTAGAGGAACATCAACAATTTACTTCTTTCTTTTTATTAAACAGGATTTTAAATTAATTAAAATCGGGTTTGAGCCTAATTTAATAATCTATGAGTTTGTGTTAAATTATTCGTGGAGTAAATCAATTTAAAGCATGCTATTTAACATTCGCCAAAAAAAGAAGAGAGACACGAGAAGAATATTTTAACTGTGTTTTGAGGGCGCATCAGAATTCATCGAATTCAATGCCCAAATTTTCGTAAAAGCAAACAACATTTGCAATGAATAGTCCACGCGTCATTTGAAGACTTTCACAAACATAAAAGTGTGACACCGAGCTATGAAACTAGCAACAAATACAGCAGTTAATTCAGCAGCATATTTTTGCAAAAAAAAAATATATATAAATTCAAATAAGTAATAAGAAATATAATATAAACAAATTTATATCCAAATTTGGAATACATTTCAGTTCTGTTTCTACATAATATGCTAACGAGTTATATGATTATGGTATTAGAGCCTTAAGCACGCAACTCAGGATAATTAATTATCCTTAGTACAGGAAGATTAATAAAATGTAATTAACCAAATATAATAAAGTAATTAAACACGTATAATAAAGTAAGATCCATTACAAAAATTATATTTTAACTTTTTCTTTTACTTACTTAGAACCCAACAGAATATACGTGTGTATAAAATGTATGTTTATAAGACTACTCTATTTCTTGTATGTTGTACTACATACAAGATTTCGTTCTCTTTCTTGAAAAACTTAAATTATGCTGAAAATTTCAGCAAAATTTAAATTTAATCGAAAACTATTTAACAAACTAGAACCTATTCTACCTCCAAACCATATCTCCAATCCAAAAAAATTTCTTGTTCTAAATGTTGTAGAAATTGAACTTAATCTTGTAAGTACAAGAAATAGGGTGGTCTATTAATTAATTAATTTGAACTATTATATACAAATTTAAACAAATTTATTGTAATCCATTATGTAAGAACATCAACGGATGCCACGTCGACACACGGAAGGTCTTCGCAAAAAAAAAAAATAGGGGAAGGAACGCCCTCAATTGAGTGCAATTGAAAGAGCCACTTACTGGGGCAGCGGCGTATGTGAATAATAAAATGGAACAGGCTGAAGGACTTTGTAAAACGAGAACAGCAGTTGCGAATTAATCGACTGCAACACCAGAAAAAAAACGGAAAAGCAAAAATTGATCTATTGATGAAATTTTCTTGAATTTAAAGTCGTTGAAAAACAACCGAAAATAATTTGCTGCAATAATAAATTTTATTTACATACGCTGATAGAATTTATGTGCATTTACATTGCAAATTGTCTGCATTTTTATGCATGCGCGATATGAAAATTTTCTGGCCCGTAATTTCGTGGCCCCATGCGTATTAATAATTATTTTGATTCTAGTCTGCGTGTATTGAACCCGTCGATAAATGAAGTTATAAACAATGCGCTTTGTAAAAGTATTGAATTTACTTTGTGTTTATCAAATGGGATTTCGCTTCACTCTAACGGGGGAGAACTAAAATAAATTTAAAATGTCAAAGCTATTATTGACATGAGTCTTTATGTTTGGATAACCTTTCGAAACATATAGAATTAAAACCAAAGAGGAAAGATTTGGCTAAAAGTTATAAACAAGACCACCTGTTACATTTAACCTTCTAAAATATCTCAACCAAAAACAGTGTGATTCACAGCGTTTAAAAGAACTCGAACGCAAAATTTTATTACACTGATTAATGCCTGTTTTATTGGGAACGCAAATACGTGTTTGCCTTAGCACTACAAGCCACGGCACGGAATATTTTCCACGGCGAATTGTTTCTCTTTTTTTTTTCTTTCAGTTTCAGTCCCGATCGTAAATTAATACATCACCTTGATGTTTAGGCTGGCAACAAGTAACTTTAAACCTATGTATGTAAGTGCTCTCTCGGCCTTTATTTTGATATCTAGTTAACCAGTTCGAATTTCAGGACGTCCTTTATTATACGAATTTTTCTGAATTTATGCCGCGCAACAACTTTTGAGGACCACTGCATAAAGCTACCTGTATAAATAATTCACCAGCACTAACGAAACTTAAAGTTGCCTAAAAAGGCCGGAGGCGATTTTTGAAGCACAAAACGGTAATTACCTGGAAGCATCTTAAAACGTAAAACAAAATTTCGATGATAAAGTCGAGGGGCCCCAAGTTGGTGGACATCCGAAGAATTTCGAAAATAATAAAAGACCAGTTGGTTACGGCAATCTACAAAAATAAAACGGCTGAGGACTCGAGTGAGTATTTTCGGCGTTCCTGGTATTCGTTTTGCTAAAAAGTTGTCCAAAATTTAACGACCCTAACGCTAGTGTCGATGCCCCCTAAAATTACACGTTTTCCAGATAGAGATGGCCAACGTAATTAAAGGCGTATTATAAAACAAGACATTGAAGGGGCCTTACTTGTTTACCAACGGACAACGACAGATTTCGTTCGTTTTATTTCTGTTTTTTTTTTCTCTTGGACTAAAGAGCTCGTGTCAATTAACTCTTTCATCGGGAGAATAATTATTTCTTCTTCGTTTCGACTTCAATTGGCTTCTCTAACAACGCAGCCTTTATTTGATGAATCTATTGCTTATAAATCTAATCTAAATTACTTCGTTAATTATAATTTTATTTTTCCAAAACATTGTTTCTATTTAAAATCGTTTGGGTAAGGAAGGATTCTACAAAAAAAGAAAAATAAGGAAGTGTCTTCAGTTAAAATCGAATGCCCCGAGGAAAGGTAAACCGTTGACCTTCAGTGTCTTATTTGCTTTATTTTATTTAGAAAGATGAGTTTCAAAATGTGACCACTCTATTTTGTCAAGCCCTTGTCCAAATGTTTTTTTTTCCAAAACATATTATTTCTCAAAAATATTTGCTCGACTTTAAAAAATAATTTTCTTAATAATTATACGGTATTCAAATTATTATACGGTGGTTACCAACCGATAATTTTGCAAGGAGCAACGCTCCCAAAATAAAATAAGTAATTACAATAATGACTGCCAAAACAAATGCGTTTCGTAGCGAACGAGAGGAGGTGAAAAAAATGCGGGCAAAGGAAAAGAAAGCACCAAAAGAAGGCGAGCTGTGTTTTTGCCGGGCCACATTTCCGCTTCGGATTTGAAGAAATTTGCCGGGAATTTGCGCTCTCTTATCGACATCCAAGCGGATCTCGCCCTCGGTGCGAGCAAGACGGGAGTCGTGACGCGAGGGTGACGTGCAAAGGGAGTACGAATTCGGAAGTGAATGACCGGCCAAAGACCCGGGCCAAATGCAACCAAGAATGCAATTTACGTGCATCCACGAGCGACTCGTTCGCGAAAGGCTTATTATCATCATCCGTCATTATGTATTAAAAATTTACTGCTAATCTCACTGGCCAAGAATGTGGATTCTGGGATGTAAAGATGGACAAGTTTTCTTAACTATAACGTGCATATCATTAAAGAAATTATTCTACCAGAAGCACCAGCAGTATCGTAGTCATTGTGCATTACCTGCACGTAGGTTTAATCTAGATGCTTTTCGTTTCGTATTTTTCCCAAGGTTCCCACACATACTTTTCAATTTTTTTAGTTCAAATAAATTCAAACAAAAAAGCGGGACCGACCTTTATAATTTATTTGTAACGGTTATACAAATTTCCTTTACTTTTTGCACACAATTGCACAATCATTTGAAACCATTGGCAAAACCTCACAGAATCAAAGTAAGTTCAAAGTACTTACAAAGAGCGTTCAGATTCAACCAAGAATGTTTCCAAATAATCAAGTTTATTAGCACATTTTAAAAAAGGTCATATCTGAGTTGGTTGTTAACATAACTGTAGTAACCACATTCGTTTTCATATTAAATATACCACCCAATGAAAAGTAAAGCTGCAATCTTAAGACTTTTCTAAAAAAATTGTTCCACATCGTGGAACGCCCCAGGGTGTGTAATCTCACGAAATGGCGATATTAATTGGTCACCTCGTTCGTGTGATTTAATTCCTGCAGACTTTTTCCTTGGGGTTATCTAAAGAATAGAGGTTACAGCATAGGTTCCCAGAGGGGGGGGGGGGTTCAGAGGTAAATAAATATAACCAAAGCGTTCTAGAACCAGCAATAGTTTCTGCAGGCAAACAGACGTTGTCAAATGGAATTTCTCAGCAAGATAAGTCACTGTTAACTTTACAAGAACACAAAAGTTGCTTTGGTGCAGACTGAATAAGAATTTTTGATCGCCACTTGTCGATGACAACAATTTTTAAACTGCATTTCTACTATCTAACCAGGCGGCTTCCATTGACTGCTGCTAGGCTTGCAAGGTATCAAGAACCGCAAAGTTGGGTTGATCAATGAAACCATATGGTTTTCAATAGCGAATTCAAATTTTGTTTGTGGGCAGAAGGGAACGAAAATAATGAGCATAAATAATAAAATTTACATTTTGCTGAAGCTTTAACACCTGAGGTATGGGTAAGGCGGGAAATGTGTTGGATGAAGATCGTTCCGAACATATTGAGCGCAGCGTTCTAGAACTTGTAACAAACACAACAACAAAAGTTGCTCTAACCAACAAGATCATCTCCAAGCAAGTACGTCTGAGACTGCTGTATAGACGAGTGCCATATTGGGTAAGAACTGTCGATAACTGGAATAATCTGTAGCACTACTTCAAGAATGCCTGAATTGAAAGAGAGACATATACCATCTAATACAAAGTCGAAGAATTACTGTGCGCGGTTATATTATTTTTTTTTCTTGGTATTTGTTTATTTGTTTTGACGGAAAATTATTTTGCTAGTTACAATAATCACATCTTCGATACCTATTCATTGCAATATGGAGCAACTTTTATTATCAATTTTTTGGTCAAAGAATACGAAATCCACTCCTAACTATGTGTACAATACAAAAATGGTTCTTAATAAATAAATATTGAAATGTGTAAATAAATATTGAAATGTGTTAAGGCAGAGAGAAAGAAGAATTCCTATTTAAAGTGAGCCCCAATATGAAACGAGCTGTTAATAAAAAAAATTGAAAATGAGTGCACCTTTTTTTTGGAAAATAGGAAATTAAAATTATCGTATTATTTGAGCTTCTGAAAATACGTTTTAGGAAGGAAAAATTTCAATCTAATGTTGTTATCGAAACCACTGTGATCATGGTACGCGTACCCCCAAAAAAACTTTCAGCAAAAGAATATGCATAGAAGAAAGTTCCATCATAATTCTTCAAATTTTGAAAATGAAACATAACTATAATAAAACTGTATAAAAATATGAAATATAAGTAATATTTTTGTGTTAATTTCTGTGAATAAAGAATTAAATACACATAAGCGCATCCACATTCTAAAGTAAACAGAAAACTTTGCGAAAAGAAACAAATTTTCAACGATGAAAAAAAATTGTACAGCGTATGACTAAATGAAGAGCAAAAATTGGTAAACTAATATTGTTAGTCCAAAAAGGTCCAAAATGATCATCCAAAAGTTGGCATTTGGTCTTCTAAGTCAAACCCGCTAAGTGAAATTTGTTTT
Organism: Serrognathus titanus; assembly: GCA_039766575.1. Classification (NCBI taxonomy): domain Eukaryota; kingdom Metazoa; phylum Arthropoda; class Insecta; order Coleoptera; family Lucanidae; genus Serrognathus; species Serrognathus titanus. Next base: position 13,245,323 of record CM077914.1, read on the forward strand.
TCTGCTATTACGGAGTGCTTTCATTTATTCGATGGAAGTTAGAATATTTTTTGTCTCACTTCTGTTAGTGATAGATCCGCCATTTTTTATGGCATTTGCTTCTCTATTATCCCCGTCTTGTGTAGTATTTATTCTCTGTTTTTTTATTTGACCAGTTTCTATACACTGTACTTTTCACTTCATTCATGTGATATTCCTCACATTTGCCTTTTCTTTTCCCTGTTTTTAATAGTGTTCCCAATGGCCAAACCTTATAAACATTTTTGCTCTGTTCCTTAAGGCACCTCTTATTAACTAAATCACTGTTACAATAGAAAAGTCATGGATGCATTTCCTTGCTGATTTTTATTTTTAGTTTTTCCCGTAATTTGTTTACATAAGGAAAAATTCCCATGAAAGTTTTCTTTCTAGTTTCTTCATTAGGAAGTGAATCAGATAAAAAAAATTATGTAAGGCATGTAGCGCGTCCACAAGTAAACAGAAAATTTTGCGAAGAAAGAGAAACAAATTTTGAACGATGAAAAATGACTATGACTAAATGAAGAGCAACAATTGGTAAACCAATATCGCCAGTCCAAGAGAGTCCAAATGATCAATCAAAGTTGGCATTTGGTCTTACGGAGTGCTTTCATTTATTCGATGGAATTTAGAATTTTCAAATCTTTGAAATTCCTTTCGCTGCCTTCCAATATGAAGTTTTTTCTTCTTCTTTTATATATTCTTTATACCATAGGTTCCGTTTTCTTCATGGCTTCCTCCAGTTACATCGTGTTCTTGGTGTTTGGAAAACACTTCAAAACTCATGTGGTCCTTTCCCCGTTCCTCTTTATCTAATCGAAAAGTCAAAAAGTAAAGGAAGAGAAGTAAGAGAAATTTATTGACAAAAATTTTGGGAACAAGTTTCTACTTACTTTTCTTTTCTCTTTTATTGTGTTTTTTTTGAATCGTTCAATAACTATTAGGGCAGTGCTCTAAGACTCAAAATGCGTACGAGTCGAATGCACGATCTTAAAACGGCAGACGGGCCGGAAACTTACATTTTCTCCTACTCTCTCTGACTAAAATTATGAGACTCTTTCTTTCTATTAAAATTTTCCCGATCACTTAATAAATATTTATCATTGAAATGTATTCGCGGGTCGTGTAAAAGTGCTTCATGGGCCGCTAGTTTGGGACCACTAGATTAGGAGAACCTGGTTTGATATGAATAAGTTACGAAGACGAAAACTGATCAAATTCCAAAATGATGAGAGGAAGCAAGATCAAAATCAAATATATAAAATGATATAGTCGTAATAATTAGCGAATATTATATTTTTTTATCAAAAGAAAGAAGGATTTCGTTGGAACAAATGGTAGACATAATGAAGAATTTTGGACAAAACCTTGAGCTTACCTTTCCCATTTCTTTTTTTAAGTTGCTCATAATCGAACAAAAGGACTCTTGGCCGGACCAAGTTACCAAGATGAAAATTTGTGAAAACCAAAACACGACCAAAAAGGCAATTTTCACATCTAAAATTATTGTGGCTTCGAGACTTAGGTGGTTTTTCTTTTCCTCTTTACCTATCAACTAAAGAATGAAAAGAAGAAAACTAAGAGAAATGTTTTCGAAAAAATTCTTGAACTCTACGTTCTCCTTTTTGTTTTTCTGGATCGTTTAGGGGGACTTGGTTTGGTATGAATAAGCGAAAACAAATGCCAAAATGATTTCAAATGTGTTATGTTGAAACGAAGGGAATTGTTGTATAAAAAAATTAATAAATAATTAACACAAGTTAAATAAAGTTTCCTAATCGTTTTTATTCAATTTATTTGCTAATTTAAACTATGATTTGGCTTCATTCTTAATTATTTACATATGCTGCTTTACTCTGAAAAATACACTTAATGAATTACGAAGCTTTTAATTCTACAGGATGTGTATAAGTTAGTGTTAAAGCGAAAGTCTACCCAAGCTTTTTAAAATTTATAATAAAACAGGTAAGGAACTATATTCAATCAAATTCGTCTAAAAAATAAAGAGGATCTTTCCTAAGGAGATGATGACTGTATTATTAGTTGGGATATCAATTTCTTTTCATTTTCTGTTCATTTAGACATCGAAAAAAATCAAAAAATGGTGTTTTTCAAAATTATTTGGTGGAATAATTTTTTTTTTCTGAAATAGTGATCAAATAGCCAAACGCCCTAGAAATGAAAAAGATGCGTATTTTGAAATATTAAACATTAACTAAAAGTTCGTATTAATACCGAAAAAAGAAAACTTTAGGACAATTAGATTTGATTTTCCAAAAATGAGTGCGATACTAACGTGTCGGGATTTCTTTAATTATTTCCACGATTTTTCTGGGCCAAAATTGATAGCCCCATCGCGTGCTGCTAACGAACTAAGTGATCCGCTCGAACAGAAAACGTTTTCCCGTCCAAGTTTCAGCTCTGTTGCTTTCGAATAGGTCCGTTTTAATATCTACCGCCTCCGGCTGGAATACGCATTCTGCGGAACAGGTGGTTTTATTTATGTACAACGAACGCTTGCTTAATTACACCTAGTACGCAATGCAGAACTACCATTATTTTTTGCCAAATTTCAGAATTAATTAAAAGATTATTAGGTTTCGGTTGGTCCTTTCTTGGGTAACTGTTTCATTATCTTGCCCGAGGATAGGGACGTGAAAGGTGCGCAGTTTTCTTGGTGAGCTTTCTAAATGTATGAGAACTGTAATGAATTGGAAATTTATTTAATCTGATCGTTATTAATAGCCTATATCACTTAATAGGATCGACAGAATTTTTTTGATCTCATGTGTACATACGAAATACGTTTTTATTTTTATTTTTGAACCTTAGAGCATAGTTAAAATAGCCGAGATGGGTTAATCATCATTACGTGTTCCGCATTCTATGTTAGTAGCATTTCAGGAACGTTACTGCCAAAGAGGTAAAACAAAGCAAAGGCGAAGCTGCGCAAAATTTAATTACTCGTTAGAATCTTCATACAAAATAGAGCTTTATTAATTAGCTCCAGGCGTGAGTGTACCCAAAGTGTATCTACAAAACACAGAAAGCTGCGCGCAATTAATCAATAATAAACTTAGTAAAGGCGACATCGTAACGTTGTTAAGATGCGCTCAGTTTACTCGTTAATTAGATTCGAGGAGAATTAAGGAGGAGGTGATATTTTACGGAGTTGCTCCGCGAGACTGTAAACAATTTCTCGGTACAAGAAAAACATTGTTACGTGCGCCTTTGTTCGAGAAAAGTAGGACGGTCAAGTCGCTGCTGGTTCGATTGTATGGCAGACGTCTTTTGCAGCAAGATGAAAGTGTCAAATTGAAGTGGTTGCACCACGGCGACGACGACGAGAAAATACGCTTACGAAACGTATTCGGTTTCACCCACCCTACGCAGGCTTGTATTACGAAGGACTTTGCCACGTAGAGAACAAAACCGTCCCTGATACTTTTGCTTCGTAATGAATTAAATTCGAACTTACGACCCGGTTCTGAGAATGTTACAGAGATTAACGAAAGTGTACAGAGCTTTCATGAGCACGGCAAAATAAAATTAATTTTGTTTTGTTAACTACTTTCATTCAAACTTCCAATGTAATAAATAAAATTCTGCAATGTGCAATATTAAAGAAAAATATTAATTAAAGTAGAAGTCGACTTATTTTCAATATTTTTCTTCTTTAAATTCGTTTCCTCCGTTTCAGAATGCATTGTACATTACTCATATTTTTATAAATGCTATCTCATTGTATTAGGTTGAATCACATGTAGTGTCACTCTTTCAACTCGTGATATTTATGAATTGCAAATATGACTTAATAATTAAATATTCAAAAAAATAATAATAATAGCAACACTTTAAGACCTACCTCACTGGCGTTAATTTTCGGATAGGCAAAAGAATATAATCCTTTCATCAACTGTAACATTGGAAAGTACGAAGTTAAAAGGTAATTTAATTTACAATTAAATAATCTTCCGAACAAAGTCACTGCTAAACTCTAAATGAAATGTAGATGAATCTAATTTAGCGAGTTAAGCATTGTTTCTGCTTGTTAACTTCGGCTTCTGTATTTAAAACGAAATTTAATTCTCGGAGTAATTTTAAGGTTTGACTTCGACACAAACAAAATTTCTCCTCAACGATGCAACCAAAAGCTTTTCGTTGCAGTTTCAGTCAAAACAATAATTTATAATCAGAGAATTTTAAACGTTTTTATTTTTTCATCGCAAACATCAATAAGCTTGCATTGTAAGGCAAAACATTTGCTAAAAATTTCATCCTGCAAGGGCGAATCACACCGCATAAATATTTAATTTTTAAGCTGACATGGCGAGCGCTTCGCTGGCGAACGAAAGATTAAACGAAGTGGAAGACCAGGCTGTGCCTTCCTCATGAATTTTTCAGTTTTAATTATTTTTCGTTGTTCGTCTCGTTTCCGTGGGAAAATGCTGAGAAACTATTGTTCCGGAACGATATTATTATGACAAGAATAAAAATAGAGGACATAAATCAAAAAATCTTACCACAATTTTAGTCTCCTTTGGTATTTTTAGCTAAAAATAGAGGGGACATACTCTCCCATTTTCTAGAGAATTTAGATGATGCAATTTTTTTAGTAGGAATCTGTAAAGGACGAGGTAATGTCTTTTTGGTAAAGGTAAGATAAGGTAATCTTTTCTTCTAAAAGCCCTGGATAACTAGGATAACCACTTCTTCTTGGAATTTCTTCTCAGTTTGCTTTTTACGTTTGATCTTCTATTTATATTTTTCTATTGTAATCATTTAATTACTTCTTAGTTTAACTTTGCTTATTTTAGTAGCATTCCTTAGTATTCCTCACGTACCTTTTTCGTAGCTCAGTTTGTCTTTAATCATAATTCTCTCCTACTTTTTTGCTTCAACAAATTTCCGCAAAGGTATTTCTCTTTCCCGCACTCCTAGTTGCTTCTTCTTTTTCTCTTTTTATTCATGGAATTCGTTGAGGGCTGAACCATTTCAAAACAAAATAGTGAGCCGAAGCTCCTCCTCTGTATCATCTGTAATTCAAAGTCAAATGCTCCCTGAAACCCAACCCATTTTGAATTTCTTTTAAAAGTTCCGCGACATTTCGAATACGTGACCAAAAATTTGCTTACAATTTAAGTCAACACTTCTTGTTTCTTCTATTTTTCTTGGCCGTGCCAAACTAATTTACTACATGTTTGTATTTTATCTTGAAAAAAATCTGTCGATTACTAAACGATTTATAAGGTCACTTTCTTATGGAAAATTAACCTTATGTATCAAATGTGTATGTATAGTTGCCTGTCAAAGCGACATTACATGTTCATTTTTCATAAGAAAATACCTTCGAACCCCATAGTACTGATTTAAAAGACATTACTACTAATTTAAGGTAATAAAAGATCCAAAAGAAAAAAAATTTTTAAATCGATTTAAAAAAATTTATAACAAATTAAATGAATAGCGACAGTGAAATTTGACTGAAATTAGCTCGTAATGAATTTTCGTAGGTGTTTCGTTCGTCTCTGTGTTACGCCGCTGTGTGGTGTTTAATGAAAGAAGAAGAAATTTCTTTGGAAGTTGTAGCTCAGGGCAGGGAGAGAGCCACTGCAGTTTTGGCAAATGTGCTTGCCACCTCTCGCTGCATGTGCACGCCCGCTCTTACTAGCGCTGCATTGCGTTTTTGGTGCAATGATCCTGGTGCGGTTAAGCACTTGTATTACTTACTGAGTAACAACCAGCGGTACCCAACCGAAATGTTACAAAATTAGTTGACGGACGTGACTTGCTCAACGATTTATTCGACGTAGTTAAGTAACTTTAAAAATTACTTGAATATCTTTTTTGGAATCTCAAAATTTTTCAAAAGTGTGCAAAGTACGTACGTACGAGAGTCACATAAAAAAATTCTTTATGCATATTTTTATAGGATAGAAAACAAATTAAAAAGCAACCATACAGTAGAATGAAAAAAAAAATCAAGATAAAGTAAAAACGATGGCTAATCAAGTCGTCCAGGGCACAAAAGAATTAAAAAAAACAATAGTGTAAACAAATTATTTTGAAAATACTTTTATAATAACTCTGAGAAGCTTCCCTTTTTTGTTCTTGTACTGATACAGGAAAATCTCTTTCGTAATTAAAGCAAATTAATTGTTAATTGATTTGTGGAATTTCCTATTGATCAAGGAATGTTAGTAACTGTAGTATTAAATGTGGATATCTCTAATAAATACAAACTTTTCCTTTTTGTATCCTTACGAATACACCATTCATTCCTATTAAACAATATTATTTTTTATTTCCATGCTCTTAGAAGTTTGAAACAGCCAGTGACATTCTCACATTTATGTTAAGGGTAGTTCCCGAGAGAAAGATTTTTTTCACCTCTAACGCAATCTTCAGATGTATAATAAAGTTCAATGAACGAGAAGGAAGGCTAAAAGCCTACGCCTCTTTTGCTTTTTATTTATATTTAACTCCTAGTTATCTTAATAAATGGAAACACTTTCTTGTCCACTGAAAATCTTCACAAAACATTATAATAATAATAATAAATGATTGGGCAGCTGTCAATGTTTCGTTGCACGCTAACGCTTATTATCCTGACAGCTTCGTCAGGATAATAAATGAATTGAGAAAAGAAAGTAAAAAATATGAAACAGAAAAAAATAAGTAACGAAGCAGGAAAGGAAAAATAAACAGAGAACATTTCTACATTTCTTGATATCCTGAAGTATTTGTATGATTGTTTTAATTTACTTTCTAAAGGATTTTCAAAATTCTTTATAAATCAATATCTTCCCTCCGTCTCATTTCAGCAGCTAAACATGCCATATATTAAAACAAATAAGAATTATTTCAATAATGAAATGAATTACAAAATTTCTTAAGAACATCAAAATGAGAAAATTAGAAATCGTTATTTGAAGAAAAAAATTGAAAATAAAAAGAAGAAAAAAATACGATTTCAAAATAACAATTGAATCCGAACAGAAATTATGTTACCATAATGGTGACGTCATAATTCTTTGAAAATTGAACTATTTACAAAAATAATGCATGTGAAGAAGCATTGAAGGTAAACTCAAAATAAATCTCAAAACTACTTACAGTTTAAATGGAACATTTAATTAAAACGGCGGTAAAAGTGAAAGAAGTAAAAGAAATTGATAAAATTTTTACTAATTATTAATTAATTTATTTTTTTCATTGATGAACAAACTTTGTATTTTTTTAATTTTTTGAAAATTTTACTAATAGTTCGGTTTTAAGTAAAATAAGACATGTTATATCAGTTTACAAAAACGGTTTTTCTTTCTCTCATTCTCCAAAAGAATTTGTATTTAATAAAAACGGGAAATAATAAATATTTTTTTTGTTTTTTATCTTAACTATTTTTTTAAAACCTTTGCGATTTGTGTTCTTCATCAATTCTTTATCAATTCTTTATATTGAGTATTTATTCATCGTCTTCCTTTTCCTGAAAATGACTTCTTAACGTGTGTTTTTTTTTGTTATATTTTTATATTATTATTTATAAAATTTGATTATTTTACTTTGATAAATCAATCTTTTTGTTTTAATTTGTTTTTTATTTGTCAACCATTTTATTTTATTTATTTTACTTTCGCCGACTAACTACCTTTTGAATTTCTTGTTTCTCACCTTTATTGAAATTTATACATTCATAAAATAAATTTCGGATGACTAAAAATTATCATATTATTAACTTTTCATTAATCTTCTTTTATTTTATGTATAGTGGTGGCCATTAATATACTTATCCCTCGCCTTATCGACCGACCTGCAATGGAAACAAAGGCTATCTTTGTAATTTTTTGAAGTCTCCCCACTTACATTGCCGCTAAGAGTTACGTGTCCTTGGAATTGTAACGATTTACTTGTCCACCCGTATACATCAATGTACAGAGTGAGGCAATTTTTATAGTTTCACAAGGTTTATCAATTATTTATAGGAAATACTCGTCTTCGCGACTAATTGCTACTTTTAGGAGAAAAACTCAACGATGAAGACAAAAGTTAGCTACCTGGATTCGTTCGGGAAAAATCGAGCGAGATATTGTCAAAAATAATTTTTTGCGCAAATTCATTTTCGGTCGTTATTTCCTGAATGAATCCAGGTAGCTTACTTTTGTCTTCACCGTTGAATTTTTCTCGAAAAAGTAGCAATTAGCCGCGAAAACGGTTTTCTTCTATTCCTATAAATAACTAAGAAATTTTGTAAAACCACCAAAAAAGATTCACTCTGTACTTCATATTTTATTTAATTCCTAGTTCATCAGTTTTTTGTTTTAAATATTTATTCAACTTCTTCTATAATTCTTTGTATAGGTACTTGTTTGTCAAACTGTAAGATATCGACTACCAATGTCTTCTTTGAGAGAGAAATTATGTGATTCTGTTCTATATAAAAAAAAGTAATAAAAAATTAACTCTTGATTTTTGTATTTGAAGGTGTAATTTTATTAATTACATCAACATTAGAAAACAAAAATTATATTAATGAATTAAAATGAAAATCTTTTGTTGTTTTAAAATTATTTAAAATTTACGTTGTTACTATTTTTTTTTCTTTTTGTAGATGGGACGTTTCCTTCTTCGTCACTGTTTTCTTCTTCTGCTAGCATTTCATTAGTTCTTCTAATTCCTTAATTACTTCCTGCTTTTTAAATAACTCTTACTTTACTTGAACACTTCGGCAGCCATTAACCACCTTCACCAAGCTTCGTGCACCATAATTTTCTTCTTTTATCAACCTTTCGTTTTTCGACACTTTTTCTTCTTTTAAATCCTTTGCAACTTCGTAATGATCTTTTTAAACAACAACAAAGATGTCGATGTTTTTCTTTAATTAAGGTATACAGAGAGTGTTTACAGTAAGCAGCCACTTATTTTTACTTAAATTAAAAAAAAAACTTTCGGAGCTTTTCCTTCACGATTTCATGGCAATTATGGAAAAACAAATGATTGTCAGGTCACTAACCCCAACAGATAACTAAACCTTAAAACATTTGACCACAGCCACTAATCCCATCAGCCAACTGAATCTGTAAAAACTTGACATCAGTCACTAATTACAATAGAAAATCAAACCTATGATAACAGCCACAAATCCCATCAGGAACCGTTTGACAACAGCCATTAATCCCATCGGCTAATCGAGTGTGAAGTTCTTGTGGTAACCGGGGAAATGGGTGACGCGATGATTGTGGGTTACCAGCAGAAGGTGATGACGCAAAAAAAGAGTTTTACCGATGGAAGTCGATTGAAGGAAGTTCAGAAACGAGTTAGGAGCAGAAAAGCAATTTGGGTCTATTAACGGTAGAAGAAGTTTGTTTGGAACGGAAAAAAAAGAAAGTGGAGTTGGAAGATGGAACGGATTTAACCTGAAATGATGACATAACAACGTGAACGCGACTCTCCTGTCTGTACCTGTGTATCAAAAAATGCGCAGTAACTGCTGCGCACGGCTATAAACAGTCTTAAGTCTTAAACTCTAAATTTTTAAATTAAAATAAGGCTCGAATCGCCTTTAACGATACGCATAAAAGAATTTCACACTTTAATTTTGAATGTTAACATTCCCCAGGCGATAACAGGTGCGAGGAAATAGTTCAGACGAAATATTGATTCTCTTTCAGATAAGTGTTTCTTATGAATTCATTTCTTCTAAAACTTGATTGAACTTTAATGTTTGCGCCCATAGTACTAATTACATGATTGAAAACTAAGACATCATTTCGAATAAGGACTTACTTTTCTTAAATCGTTTGAAGATCTTTGCAATACTAATATTTTAACTGTTGCCTGTATATTATTAAAAATTATAGTTACGTTAACATTTTTTTTATTATAGAAACTCTTGGTATAGGTATATGAAACAACACAAGCAATGCAGTAAACTTGGTTGCATAGTGAATTCAATCAAGTACTCAAATTTAAAGTGAAAAAATTAATAATCCTAAAATGTATGTAACTTCAAGTTGTAATAAGTGTGCATTAAAAATGCATAGTATAGCGTTAATTTTAAATTTTAAAAGCAAATCAATACGAATAGAAGGAACGCTTTTTACATTCCTCTGTGAAACTTACATTAGAACGTAATATATTCAAAGAAAGAAATTGAAGTTTTCATCTCCGACTTCTTACAACCGAACCTCCTGATCAATACTTTTGTTGTCATCGTGATTGCGTCCGCACGTGACACGTAAAAAAAAGTGTCTTGGAAAAACAAGATAACCGTGAGCTTCTGAAATTATTCCTAGACATCAAACGAAACCTACGCGTAAGCTAAATAAAAATGTATGAAAAGTTCAAACGAACTGCTCGGGGATCCATTTCAAAAGCTCACATCAAATTAGAACAGTATTATAATTTTTTTTTCAATCTTATTTTGGCTGATATTTTACTTTCAAATTCTGATCTCTTTAATAAAAAAAATATTTTGAAAAATATCAACTTCTTTTTGAAATGTCCTTTAAGTGTAATATTTTGCTTGAACTGTGATTTATACAATATTGAATGGATGAAAAGTTTCATTTATTAAATAATTGCTATGATTTCGAACTGAAATAAATTAGCAACTCAAATCGATATTTATTTCTTGAAAAATAAGTTTCTGGCAGCAAATGCAACTAACTCTAGATTCAATGCATCAAGTGAACTCGCTTTGAAAAGTTTAATTTTCCCGAGAAGTTACTTTCGTATTCTCAGCGCGCTTTATTCACTTTTGTTGCCAAACGTAATAAATAAAAATAGGTAATTCCATGTGATTTAAGTTGCAAAGTGAGGAAATTGCCCCCCCTCCCCCCGGCTTTTTAACATGAGAAAGTTTTAAGACCACCGCAATGCGCAACAGGATTTATTAAGAAAATATGGCGTCGCTGATAAAAATGCGGAACAAATAGCGAACTTCCTTCATAAGAGCAAAGCAAAAACAAGAATTCCCATTTTCATTTTCGACACACGCAGAAAAATTTTAAAGTCCTCTCCATGTGCTTCTCAAAAACGTCAAGACAGATCTAAATAACAAATTGAGAAATTTGATTGTCAGTGTTTCTGAAAAGCATTTACACATGTCCTTCAACTTTAACGATTCGAACCCTTATTTTCCTTTCAATTTTAAACTTGTACAAATCGATTGAGATGTCTGGCAGTAAATTACCTTGTCAGTGTTCAAAAGATGGGAATGCAGAGGTCGGGACACGGATTCTACGCTCTCCTCGCTGCGAAGGACCCCGTCGTATTCCTTGCATTCTCTCCGCCTCTTGTACTTCCTCCATAGCATCCTGAAAACGTGAATAGAACGGATTCAGCTCGCGATACTTATCTATGGGACATTAAGGACGTTAAGGATAAGACTTTTTGAAAAGCAGATTTTCTTTCTTTTTTAATAAAAAAATTCTGATCGAATAAAAGCTCATCGATGTCACACACAGACGCCTGCTCGAATTAAAAAAAAAAAAGAGAGAACCGCGAATTCCGCAAAAATAATCAAGTACAAGCGAGTTAGTTAGCACAAACCACTTGATTTCTGCAAACAACCCGCACCCAATGACAGATTTAATAATCACGAGGGAATTAAAAGGGATGCTTCCAGCCGTCCGTCTTTCATTTCATATCCGTCTGCCGTCGAATATTTCGCAGGCGTCTCGGCGAGGAGGATCGCTTTGTGATATTGCATCGCAAAAAGACAGATTGGGGGGCGAAGCGAGTTATTGCCCACATTCTGGAGTTTATTTACGAGGATAATCATGAATGGGGAAACAACCGGCGACTGAAACGACTTTTTGGTTAGAAGAAATTATGTCTTCAGAAGGCGTTACTTCGAATGGATATTCATTTTAATTTTTGCTTTTTCTTTCAATGAAAATATTCTTTTTTATTTATACAGCTGTGCCAAAAAACAACATAAATAAATACTCAAGATGGCATTCGTTATTTTTAAACCATCCTATGGGTCAGTGCAAACAAGCATTAGATACTTAGATACATCAAAGTTTATACCGAATGGAAACCGAAGCTATTAATTAATACCAGACTGTGAGTTGAGGTTGGCCAAAAACTTCTCAGTTCCTTGAGAAATGCAAAGACATTTTCTTTTAACGTAATCGCTGTTCATGAGACTTGATAATAAGTATAAATCACACCGTAAGAATCAATCTAAAAAATAGAAACATAGATAATTACTCGTCTAAAAGGAAAAGGTCTATTTAGAAATCCATGACTTCAATGTCTTAGGATATGATTATTGATCTTTTTGGAAAATAGGGCAAAATGCACCTGAGGGTGCTATAATCCGATCTTAGAATAAAAAGTCTTACTTAGGCATATCTCTTTTTAGAATGATTTATGTGGGGTTTAATCCAAAGATTTACGAATAATCACTTAATCATTAAACTAAATCAGAAAGTCATTCAAAACCTCGGACACGTTAAGGTGAAGGGTCAAAGGTCAAATACCGAAGAACTTGAATATACGTCATATTGTAAATGCCATTGAAAGAGACTACATTGGAGGACAAAAGACTATTAAGAGTTAAAGTGAAAGAACATAAATTTCTAGTGTAACGGTGAAACAACAAAATCCAGTAAAGCTAAACATAAATAAAAGAAGACCATAAAATGAAAATCGAGGATACATTGATGATATGCAAGAAGGACAGGAGCATACGCATAAAATTTGAGGAAGCAGTATATTTGACAACAGCTGCTAGACCCTTCATCTAATCAAACCTGAAAGTACTTGGCAACAGACACTACTAATCCCGGCAGACAACTAAACCTTAAAATATTTGACAACAGCCACTAATCCCATTAGCCAACTGAGTCTGCGAATATTTGACATCAGCCACAATAGAACATCAAACCTACGATAACAGCAACAAATCCCATCAATCAAGCCAGGAAACGTTTGACAACAGCCACTAATCCCATCAGTCAATCAAGTGTGAAGTTCTTGTGGTAACCGGGGAAATGGGTGACGTGATGATTGTGGGTTACCAGGAGAAGGTGATGACGCAAAAAAGGAGTTTTGCCGATGACAGTCGATTGAAGGAAGTTCAGAAACGAGTTAGGAGCAGAAAAGCAATTTGGGTCTATTAACGATAGAAGTTTGTATTTTTATTTAAATTAAAAAACTTTCGGAGCTTTTCCTTCACGATTTGGTAATTATAGAAAAACAAATGACTGTCAGGTTTTCAGGTGTTTTTAAAATTACGTTTTTTATCAAACCTAAATCTATCAGCTAATCAAACCTGAAAGTACTTGGCAACAGACACAAACCCAAACAGACAACTAAACCTTAAAATGTTTGACGACAGCCACTAATTCCATCAGCCAACTGAGTCTGTAAATACTTGACATCAGCCACTAATCACAATAGAAAATCAAACCTGTGATAACAGCCACAAATCCCATCAGGAAACGTTTGACAAGAGCCACTAATCCCATCGGCTAATCAAGTGTGAAGTTCTTGTGGTAACCAGGGCAATAGGTGACGTGATGATTGTGGGTTACCAGCAGAAGCTGATGACGCAAAAAAGGAGTTTTTCCGATGGAAGTCGATTGAAGGAAGTTCAGAAACGAGTTAGGAGCAGAAAAGCAATTTGGGTCTATTAGCGGTAGAAGAAGTTTGTTTGGAACGGAAAAAGAAGAAAGTGAAGAATGTTGGAAATTGGAACGGATTTAACCTGAAATGATGACATAACAACGTGAACACGACTCTCCCGTCTGTACCTGATCAAAGAATGCTCACGCGGCTATAAACAGTCTTAAGTCTTAAACTCTAAATTATTAAATTAAAGTAAGGCTCGTATCGCTCGTAAGAGTCAAAACGAAAGAATATAAATTTTTAGTGTAACGGTGAAACAACAAAATCCAATAGAGCTAAACATGTCTGATAGAAGACCATAAAATCATAAAATGAAAATCGAGGATACATCGATGACATCTAAAGACAAGAGCATTCGTATAAAATTTGAAGAAGCAATACACTTGACAATAGCTGCTAAACCCATCAACTAATCAAACCTGAAAGTAATTGGCAACAGACACTTACCCCAACAGACAACTAAACCTTAAAATATTTGACAACAGCCACTAATCCCATCAGCCAACTGAGTTTGCAAATACTTGACATCAGCCACTAATCACAATAGAAAATCAAACCTGTGATAACTGTCACAAATCCCATCAGGAAACGTTTGACAACAGCCACTAATCCCATCAGCTAATCAAGTGTGAAGTTCTTGTGGTAACCGGGGAAATGGGTGACGTGATGATTGTGGGTTAGCAGCAGAAGGTGATGACGCAAAAAAAGAGTTTTGCGGATGGAAGTCGATTGAAGGAAGTTCAAAAACGAATTAGGAGCAGAAAAGCTATTTAGGTCTATTAACGGTAGAAGAAGTTTGGAACGGAAAAAGAAGAAAGTGGAGAATGTTGGAAGTTGGAACGAATTTAACTTGAAATGATGACATAACAACGTGAACACGACTCTCCCATCTCTACCTGATCAAAGAATGCACAGTAACAGCTGCGCACGGCCATAAACAGTTTTAAATCTTAAATTCTAAATTATTAAATTAAAGTAAGACTCAAATCGCCTTTAAAGATACTCAAAAGAATTTCACACTTTAATTTTGAATGTTAACATTCTCCAGGCGATAACAGGTGCGAGGAAATAATTCAGACGAAATATTGACTCGCCTTCAGATAAGTGGCCATTAAGATAGAGTAAAGCAATTAATCATTGGATAAAGAATCCTCAAAGCGCGAGAACCCTCAAAACCTGTTTCGACAGAACCATCACACACTAAAGTTGGCAGCACATCTCGAAGGGTTATGGTACATTACTTTTCACTATTTAAACAATAAGCCGTCGCGGTTCGAAAATATTAATTAATGTTCGCCGAGCTTTTTTCCGAACGGTTATGGCCTTCCCTTTTTCTTCTAATATGCATCGACAAAAGTCTGTATTTAAATTAATCACAAACCCCTTTTAACGACGTGAGTTCAAAATTCCAAAATTATTGGTGTAGGTGAAGTGATGGTGTAGGGAAATTACACTTCGCCTCGAGCTCCAGGAAACGATTGAGGAAAACCCTGAAGGAAAGACTGAGGAAAAAGGTCCACTGCAACATATCCCTGCGCATCCAATTATAAAGGAATCAGGTAGCTAATTAGATAGCTTATATAGAAATTAATATCTAAGTAGCTTAGTGGTTAAGTGTTTTGCTTGATAAAGCAAAGGTTGTTGGTTCAAATCCCACTTACAGCGAATTTAAAAATAAACAACGAAACTGCGAATAAATTGGTGAATCTTGCCCTTTTCAAATTAAAACCACCTGAAGACTGTAACACACCGAAACATCGGATTACTATAATCAAAGAAGGTATAGTAACTGACAACTTTAACAATCTCAACTGAGTGAGGATTTTTGTATAAATTAAATAATCAAAAACCAACAGTTATGTCCTCAAGCTTTATTCTGGTTAATTCCAACTTCAACCCTGATTGAGAAAGGATCTGTTTCATCCCTAAAATATTAAGTTTTTTTTTTTAATATGATGAACTGCGGAGGTTTATTTGCTTATTCGGTTTAATTTTTGTATGAGGGAAGAAATGAAAATTATTCTTTTAAACGGTTCTATTTTTTTTTCTATTTTATGAGTATATTTAATGGATGAAAACTCTAGTCTCTGCATAAAATAGAACGTACAAGAAACTGACCGCTCTACAAGACCAAATCAATCATTGTCACTTCGCTGGACGCCAGCTAGACATTTCCTGATCCTACTTTTACAGCCGGACAGTATGTAATTTAATATTAGGAGATCGATCGAATTACGTGGAAGGTCTCATTTGTCTCTTACCGAATTCCGAAAGCCGTGAACATCGATATCACCAAAGGGACCAGCGTCGCGAAGCAGGCTAAGAACAGCGTCTGCAGATCGTTCAGACCTGAAAAGAAAAACGTTAGAAACTCAATCGAAAGTTTATGTGTAGACCCACTTAACACATGGTTCAATAAATTTCTCCTGATTAAATAACATTTTGCAACGATGCACACACCGCTAATATCGACGAGCAAATGCGAAATGTGATAATAAATTAAGTGCTTTGCAATTAAAGAAAAATTAAACAAAACATTTCTTAACTTAGATCTCAAGATTTATATGTATATGTCTCAAAGATTTATTCAATATATCGTAAGGAAAATAATTACCTGTCTCCCCTTCATCCTCAATATAATATCCAGTCCCATTGAAAAGTGGTTCTTTCTTAGCAGGTTCGGTCACATTGATTACCACCGTCGTAACAGATCCCGGAACGAACCAAAAAATTTCCGGCGGCCTCGTCATGTTCGCCATTGCAAGAAGCCCAGGAATCTCGCTCGAGTTCATCTTCGTAGTTTCACTTGAATTTAAAAGGGGTCTTCATAAATGACTACGATGTCCTTACGCCCTGCAAAATTTATAAAAAGAAAAGAACTGATTCCTTTGCAAGTTGTCTTGAACCGAAGTCATATTTGCATGGGGGTAACCGTTTTTAAAACGATATATAACATTTTATGTAAACACGGCGCTTTTGAGATAATCTTTCAATATTTCATGGTGAAGCCGTGTAAGAGGAGATCCATGCCAACAGTGACGTGTCAGCTTGATTGATGAGCTATCGGCTGATAATAATAAATCAAAGTTAAATTTACTTGTCAGATAAATTTCGAGCGCGCGAACGTAGATCACCGTGAAAATGGTTTGTTATGCGTTGCAATGTTTATTTTAGATTTTCTGCAATGGTATGAAAATACACTAAAATATTTGCAAAATTGGCTCTACACAGTTTTTATTTTAATCTCGTAGCGTCCTGCTCTTCTTTAAATTTTCACGATTAAATAAAATCAACTGGTTCCATTTTAATGCACTAAGAGAAAAGAGATTTCGTCTTTTGTGAGTTCCAGATACTTTGACGAACCATTGCACACTTTCAAAAGGTGTTAAATTCTAAAGCCTTTGAATTTCAACAATAAACTTAATAGTTTATGCAACACAATGTAAAATTGTCGTAAATTTCGCACAACTTTTCAAACATTTTCAATTTAAAATGCTTATGAAAATATTCTTATGCAGAAAATTTGAAAACCGTTGCACCTTTCACTATAGCAAAATTCGAAGATAAAAAAAAAAAACTTTTAATATTTTTATTTTGGTTTTTGTGCTGACATTAGTTGAAGTAAAGTGAAGGAACTCATTAATGCGTAATTTTTTCGTTTTGCCTTTGGAGAAGCCAGCGGAATGAATACCGAAATGTTAAGTAAAGATTTGTTTAATATAATATCGCCTGGTTACATGGAAGCTAATTTTAGAATAATATTGTCATATTTAATAGTTAATTCTACTACTATTCTTGTATTTTCGCTTTTATAATTACTTCGTCCCTTCGAAATACAATGCGCCCTTGTTAAGGATGTATCTGACAAATTGAACGCTTTTGATATACATTTGATATACTTTGATATACATTCTTTTATATTTAATTCATATATAAATATATATTATATTAAACATTGTTTTTAATATCTTCAGATATTTTTATTTTTGGTATCGATTGTTTAAGAAAATTTCTAATTAATTTAAGTACGAGCGCTAAACACAGGGTTTTCGTGAAAGTCCGCGTCTCACGTGATCCCTCAACTTAGGTAAGCAAGGTTAGACTTAATTAATGGTAATACTTAAAATAAAATGCCCCCAACTACAATACTATGATCCAATCAGTGACGTAGCAAAACCCATTTTGTCAGAAAATGCAAAAAGAATGCAGTAATTAAGGTAACTTACGTCTTACGTCTAAAACTCTATTTGATTAAAACAACAAATAAAATTTACAACACTGGAACGTCGTTGTGATTACGAACTTACGAATTACGCATGCACGCCTGTGTTCGATTTAGTGACTTTTTTAGTGACAATGTCTCCGATCTGTGGGAAACGAATTTTCCCAGAAAGATGGTCATGTGAGATTTAAGCATTTTTTAAAACCCACTGTATTTAATATAGTTGACGTTTCGCAGCTTGTTAGATGGCTTTATTAAAACTGAATGGCGATAAGTTGATACAAGATTGCCAGATGCCGCAAGTTGCACTAAAAACAGAAATATCCTAGAATTGTTCAAAATCTGAAAATCCAGCCTTTCAAAATCTAGTCTTTTCAGAAATATGATTTTTTAATTTTTTTAAATTATTTTAATCTTTTGTTTTTCCTTTTGCTTCTCAGTTCTTCGATTTTTTAAATTTATTAAATTTTTTATTGGAAAACTTGAACTGCCCAGACTTTTGTTATTTGTTTCTTTTTAAGAGAAACTTCCGATTCTTGTTATTTCAGTGTTATTTTTTTAAAACTTTTAATAAAATTCGTATGCGAAATAATTAACGGCCTTTCATTTTTTCCTTTTGCTTCTCAGTTCTTCGATTTTTTTTTTTTAATTCATAATATTTAATTTATATTGAACAAGTCGAATGACGTTTTTGAAGTGTCCGACAGCGAAATCAATCGCCGTTTTGTTTCTTTGTTATTTTAGTGAATTTTTTTTTTAATTTTTAGTAGCTATTTCTCACAGAATTATTGTGATAAGTGACATTTGATTTTGCGCCAGTTGAGATTTGAAACTAACCAATGCCATCAATGTATCGCTGAAGAAAACGGTAAAGGCAACGCAACTTAATAAACTATGAGAAAGAACTAGTTCATTTTATTTATTTTATTTCATTTAGCGTTTTGCGAAAAGATCTGCAGCACAATAATCGCAATTCAAAGTTGCGGCCCATAGCAAAGTCAAAAAAATCATGGCAACAAAGAATATGCCCAATTTGACAAAAGTCGCGGCATCTGGCAACTCTGAGTTGAAATGACAACAGAAAAATAAAATTTACACAAATTGACATGACAAGTAAAAAACTAAACCAAATACGAAAGTTAAAATGAAATATAAAACCTTTTAAGAACGTACAGTCAATTATTTTCATTTAAATATACATACATAAATAAATACAAATTAAATTGTAAAGTATGACATCTAATAACAACAAATAATAAAAGCGAAACCTGTATTTTTTAGAATAATTATTTTTTTTGCTATATACAGGATTGTTTTAAATTATTCTACCATTTCGTTAGAATGTCCAGAGATGAAACATTAGCGGCTTATATTTTTTATGTCACCCCAAAGCGTAAAAAAGGAGATCTTGTACCCTTCATTTCACCAGCTCTACAAAAAAAAACTGAAAGATGGGAAATTTAAACTGTCCTCATTTCGACTGTCCTTGATACTATTTTATTTTTACGATTCCAGCAAACTTTATGTAATTAAATTTCTAAAGAGATACGATAACAAAGTTTTTCACATTTAAAACAATACACTTTGGAATATTAATCGAACTTACTTCCAAAATGAAGATACCGTTACCTCTCATACTTTATACTTTTAGATGATAAGCACGTCATACAAGATTAAACTAAGACCCGATATATCTTTCTCATGAAAAAAAAAACATAGTCAATGGATAATGAAACAAGGGGTGAAAATAATAGGCGAGCTTCTTGGAAAAACCAAAAACAATTTTTTTGGAAAAACTAAAACCTGTAGACTTAACATATTGCTATAGGAGTGTCTGCGCTGCAGAAAATGTTACTCAATGATCACAGAATAAGAGTTAAATTCTAGATTGCTATTAATGTCAATTGTTTTTGAAACAATAATAAAAAATCACTGGACATGTGAGGTTTTTACTTGAAACATTATAAAAATCACCCTTCTTTTTTTTAATGTATTATTACTATGCCTATTGTAAGAATTCAGCTTATAACTTATCCACATCCAAATCCATGTTAGAGAGCACAAACAATACAACTATTCCACGTAGGTAATGTGAATTCTATCACATAAAACTTAAAAATAACCTCTCAAAAAGTTTCTAGAAAAAATTTTCTGGACATATGATGTTTTTGCTAGAATTCGAGCGGACATGTGAGGTTTTTACAGAAACCCACAGATTTTGCTAAATTATATTCCGACTCCTATGAGATGTTTACAGAATCTCAGTATAGGAATTGATAGCTCTACAGTTATAAGCGAAGATGGCAGTGAAATGGCGATTTCGGCATTGTGAGGTTTTTCCAAGAAGCTCGTCAATTGTTACCAAGGTCTTCACCTTTAGCCTTTTTAAGAAAGTATGAAAAATTTCGTCATTACTGATTCACTGCTTATGAGTCACCAAAAAATAAAAACATTGATTCCTCTTTGAAAGCCCCCTTATCTTTCACTTTTGCACAACATAAGAACAACAATTCCCTGAAATTTTAATGCTGGACACTGGCAGAATAATTCGGAATCACCCTATATGTTGATAATTTTCTTTTCTTTTTATTAAAATGCAAACTTTATGTTTGTTATTGTTTGAATTGAATGTACTCCATTTAGTTCCTATTGATTTACATATTTAAAAAGATTTTTCATTTAAAATATTTCGTGGAGAATTTTAAGATTTTTAGGTTTTTAGTTTTAGATTTTTGATATCAGAAGTAGAGACTTCGTCCTGAATAAGTCATTTGAGATATTAAATGAGTGGGAATAACTTCCCAGTAATCATAATAAAAATGAAATATTAAATTTTTATATAATGTACCACTTAACACGAATCATCTAATTAATTCTCAATCCAGATCATTATACATTTCACAATTCGTTATGTAAACAGGGAATTCCCTGATCGTTAGAAAGTAGGACTGAAAAGAGCATACAAAAGGTTAATGTGCAGTTGCACCGAGTTCGATTAAAATGAATCTCGAATTAAAAGGAAGAAAGGGTCGTGATTAATTTGCTATTAGTTAACAACCTCCTAGATGCAACTCGGTCTAATTCTCATGTTATTCATTAACAAAAGAGCCTTCATGCATTCTTTTGAAGTTTCTGAAATTTCCAACATTTTGAAGTACATTAACATGAAGGATGCTATGTTTCTGCTGATATTAAAAATTGTTACAATTTTTTTCTGCAATTCATCTAACAATCTGAACTTTTCACCAATTCGGGTCGCCTAGTTTTTAATTAATCCGGATTACGGTAGCTTTATTGTCATCAATGTCGTTCAATGTAATTAATTAATCCAAGCAATAGATAACTATAACCACTGAATTTAAATGATTTTGACAAATATTTATTTTATATTTACTTTTATTATTATTAGGTTAAATCTAAGGTCATCCTCACTCTGATTATAATCTATAATACATGAAAAGATGTTCATTTTAATCGCTATTAGGCACAGTGCCTAAGCGCCTATGAAGGGAAGAAAATATTTCATATAAAACAAATGCCGGTGCTCGGGAGAGATCTGGTGCCTAGGTCCTACGACAATCTTAATGTGACCCTTATATAGGTAGGTCTAGAACCGTGGTCGCCAACCAGTCGATCGCGAGCTACCGGTAGCTCGCAAAGGCAACTCTAGTAGCCCACAAAATATTTTATATATTAAAAATACAAACGTTTAAAAATCATAGAAGTCTCCGTAAATTTCGCAAATTCTCATAATGAACACAAGCAGTAGCGACACTGCGGTGAGCGATCTGCCGCCAACGTGACCATGCTAGAATCGGCTAGAACCGCAGCACTCTAGTATTCGAGAACGATCTGGTTTGCTTTGAATGGGATAAATACGTATTGAGCGGCAACATTGCACTCAGTTTAAAACCGAACATCACGTAATCTAGTCCAGCAGTTGGGTCCGTAGCGAAGTAGAGAGTAGTAAAAAATATTATGGTAAGCAGTAGTAAGAAAGTGAAAATATACCATTTCCATTCGGAATGGGAAGAATAATACTTCTTCCTAGAAGTTAAAGGTAAAAATGTATGTTTGTTGTGTAATACTTCTGTTTCCGTTGCCAAAAAAGGGAATATTGAGAGGCATCATAAAACTGTACCTATATTCGAATTTTAAAAAATCATTTCCATTACATTCTGCCACCAGAAAAGAAAAATTGAAACAATTAAAAAACCAGTTAATTGGACAATAGTCAATATTTTTAAAAACAGTCGACAAAAATAAGGCTGCAACTGAAGCATCATACCGTATGTCTCAGATAATTGCACAAAAGAAGAGACCTTATGAAGACGGGGAAATGATAAAACAGGCATTTTTAGAAGCTGCAGATTCGTTATTTGCCAACTTTAGAAATAAAGACGAAATAGTTTCAGCTGTAAAATCTATGCACCTTTCTGCTAATCAGTAATGAGGCGAGTAGAAGTTATGAGCAATGATATTTTTGTACGGTTAAGAACTGACTTAGATAACTGTGTTTATTTTTCACTGCAACAGATGTGATTGACACTTCCTAGATGGCCGTGTTTGTAAGGATGGTTTTTAGTGATTTTACAATAAAAGAAGATCTCTCGAAGTTTATTCCACTGAAAGGACATACTAGTGGTCAGAAGTTGTTTTCTCATTTCAAAAATATTATTTCATCTGAGAAAATTCCCATATCAAAAATGATAGGCTTGACTACCAATAGCGCTCCAGCTATGGTGGAGTATGATAAGGGTCTGGTGGCGTTATATCGTAAATATGAAAGTTTTCCACAATTTCTCTGTCACTACATTATCAATTAGCAAGCCTTATGTGGAAACTTTCAAAAACTAAACAACGTTATGAAACTAGTTGTACAAATTGTGAACAAGATTAGAGCTCAAGCGTTACAAAGAAGATTATTCAAAACCTTGGGCGATGAAATTGACTGTCAGTACGAGGAGCTACTTCTTCACTCTGAAGTCCGATGGTTAAGTAGAGGATGAGTGCTGAAACGTTTCAACGATGTCCTATCTACCATAGTTCAATTTTTCAAACAACGCGATGAACCGATTCCTGAACTGGAAAATTCAATCTGGTTTAGAGATTTTGGTTTTCTTGCGGACATTACCGATAAATTAAATGAACTTAATTTACACCTTCAGGGGAGGGACAATGAACTAGCGGAAATGATTTCTGATATAAAAGCATTCATCAAAAAGCTTAAGTTTTGGGAACAAAACCTAATCAACCGCGATACCAGGCATTTTCCTATTCTTTCAAAAAAGATATCTCAAAATCCATTGGAACCCTATGACACTAAATATCATTTAGAAATAGTTTCTAAGTTGAAGGAAAACTTCAAAAATTGTTTTAAAGATTTCAATGAAATGGCTTTAGTGGCACAATTTGTTGTTTCACCTTTCATGGAAATTGATATCCAACAGTTTGCAACTTGTGATATGCAGAACTTTGGCGAAGACATCTCTGCAACACAAATGGAAGTGATTGCGTTTCAGAATGATTTAGCCTTAAAAGCATTAGTCTCGGGTACAACATTTATCTGGCCTATAGTAAGTAAAGAAAAATATTCTATGTCGTGTTGCGTTGAAAATAAAAGCGTTATTTAGTTCAACCTATTTGTGTGAATCTGCTTTCTCCAATACGAAGTTTATTAAGAATAAATACCGCAATCATCAGATGAATATTTGGATAATTGTATTCGAATGGCTGTATTAAACTATACTGCAAACATTAAAAGACTTATCGATGAGTCTGAGTGTCAGCCTTCTCGTTGAACATGAATTTTATATCAGCACATGTTTTTGTTTAAAACAGTGCGTTATACTTTTTGTTATTTTTATTCACTTTTATTTAATCGCATGTAACATTCCATTGTGACTGCATAAAAATCTTGTTTATTTTTCAAACACCTACGATTGGTAGGTATAGATTTATTCTGTTTAGTTTTAGTTTATTATTAGTATGTATTAGTTCGTAAAATAAATAATGTCGAATAAAACTGTGCATTATTTCAATTAGGTGTGCTTACGACGTTTAGGACTAGGTAACTCACTGTTTATTGCAAAATTATCAAAGTAGCTCAACACATTGAAAAGGTTGGCGACCACTGGTCTAGATTGTTGAAGATCTTTTCCTTGATGGCTGTTCGAACCGAAAACAAATTAAAATTTACAAAATTTGTGTAGAATAAATTGTATTTAACATTTTCGCATTTCCATTTGATTTATCTATCATTTCTGCACTGAAATGAATTTTCGCCAAGAACTTAAAATATTTTTTCACTTGAAATTTAAGTAATTTTTCTTAATTCAACTAAATAAATTGAAACTACGTTACACTGGGTGACGGCCGATAATAATTCGTCTATTATTAAAAGAACTTTTTTCTCATATTGCTGCTGCCTGTATTATTAATTGCTCTTAAGCGTTCTTAAATAGTGAACATCAAAGTATCGACTTGTTAGTGGATGAAACGTCAACAAAAACAGAATTAATTTAAAACTTTTGGTGAATTATTTGTTGATACTTAATTAACTTAGAATTGGAAGATAAATATCTCATGTTGTTTCACAGTCTGAGCTTAACCGTGATGATGAAAGCCAAATCTACAACCCTGAGCGGTCGCTGGGGGTTCAAATAGAAACGGGGAGCTTAAGGCGCGAATTGTAATTACACAGAGTGAATTTATAATTGTACCGAAGGTAAATAATTCTTGATAACGTAAGTATACATATATGAATCAGTCTAAAGAGTAAACAGTTGAAAGGTTAATTTTCTAATATTTCAGCCTTTAGGAAAATTTGTAATAAAATTTTGTTCGAAATGTAGGTATTTTGCAAACGCTTATTTGTTTGCCCTAATTTTGACATTTCCGTTTTTTTTTTTAAATTTATTATACCTTATGCTAATCGCTTCAATTTATAAGAAAATTCATTGAATTTCTTTAATATAAATAAGGATTTTAAAAACTTTATTTTAATTTAATCAGTGTATTTCCCCATAAGGTATCAGTAACGATGTTGTACCTCAAAGAGATTTCAAAAAAGAACTCATGCAGCTGAAAATATTGAATTTTTTAATAATTTTAAAAATTATTTGCATAAACTTTTAATAATTTTTTTTATTAAACTTTCCCTATTCCTTATTTTTTAAACAAAATTTGAAATAAGAGAGAAATTTGATCACCTCCTGAAATACTTAATTTTTAATGCAACAGAAAAAAAGTTTCCTCGAAAAAAAATTTCAAGAGGCCGACTTACTTACTTACTTAATTAATTATTAATTTCGCTTTGTACCGGTGTCATTAACTAGAAAGAGAAAATCTGAAAAGAAAGAAGTTTTTCGACGGCCAACGCAAACGATCAGGTGCTTAACTTCTAAATTGCCCCCGGCGATTGTAACTCGAAAGCAACTTTTGAAATTTCTTAATTAATTAATTTCTCATCGATTGAAGTGCCAATTAGGAACCCGAAAGAAAAATATGACGCAACAATATTATTTCCTCCTTGTTCGACTTGATGATGTAAATATGTAAACAACGAAACGTACGTAATTGGTAAATTCAACTCACCTTTTCTTCTTAATTACTTAGGTATATTACAGGCACTTTCCTTTCACAATTTTTTTTTCTCTACTAACAAACCTACGAAGAGAGTTACGAATCTACCGCTACATCATCGAACAAACTCTTTGAACTCACATACAAGGGAGCATCAGTCCCTTGCTGTTCGCGAAGGGTTCGCAACAAAAGGGTTGCAAGGGTTAAGTCAGATGAGTCCAGGAGGGATGCTGCGTCGGCACACCTCTGGATGCTGCGAGCGACTGCGACGCCGCGCGACGCCATTGATTCCGGACCGACGCTGGACATGGGCGTGCGTTTCACAGCGCGATATGCCGTCGTCCTCCCCGGGGACGCCTCGCAAATAGGTAGTTCCCTGGAAGCGTGTGGAATCATGACGTTTTCCGTGATTTAATTTTAATGACGTCCGTGTGCGCACCCCCAAATTAAACTCTGTTTGTATTCATGAAAATGTAATCTCTCGATGATTGGACCGACCAACAAATGATTTTAATCTTCCGTCATGACGGTTAATGATGAAGAAACCACTACTACACCTACTCGTTGGGCTTAAGTATGTACAGTCGTGAACAAAGAAAATAAAATCGCTTCCCAAGGCATAACAGTTGTAAGCTAGAATTTGGCACCATTTTATTGCTTTTTCTTCTCTTTCAAATATCCTCGACTGTACTTACTTTATTATACTTTGACAAGCTGAAGATGAGTTTCAATCGAAACGTTAGTTACTTACTAGTTTTCATTTCAGGTCTAAAGATGACGAGGTAATCCAATAATGTTCTGTTGCGATTAAATGCAAATTGTTGCCAAGTAAAATCGCAAAATTCGTTAATTCCATCATAATGAAGAACAAAAAATCACGTCGTTATCCTAAAGACATTATATTTAAGTATTTACCGGTTTTTATGCTTCATACCGGCTCCTTCGAGTAAGGTTTTCTGTATTTCCTCAGTTTGTAAAGCGAATGTCAAAGGAGGCAAACATCTAGTAAGTCGGTCGTAGCCGTTTAAGCCATTACATATGCCCAATCAGCTTCTAAAAGATTGGGGCTAAAACTCTGTCCCAAAAAAACATCTCGTAACAATCTGATTATGATCTTTAAGATTAAATACACATTTTAAAAGACTATGGTGCCGCGTTAGTGGAGAGTCATCGCTGGACTTTCTTCTATGGCATTTTAAATAAAATGAATTTGTGCTAAGAAGAGATCGTTAACTCCCTATCTATTTTTATATTTTCGGATTCCAGATTAAATTTTATTTTACTTCACACAAATGAGAATGTCTTCCGAACAAATCACGTTAAAGACTTGTAGTCTTCTGCAAGGATTTCGTCTTCAAACGTTTTTTAAAAAAAATCAAATGATATAAGTAAGTCTTTACTTGAAAACTCGGGAATATTCAAACTACGGTAACAAATTTTCTGTAAATGGAATGCTACGTGAACTGGTGTACACCCTTCGAGTAGGGGTAACCAGACGCACGTACATGTTCAAGGGCGTGTATGAGGGACCATAACATCGTTTTTACAATCAAGTTGACTGCAATCCTGCTAGAACTGACAGGCTGTTCCTTAAGTTCGCAGTCGCGATCAGAAGCCCTTTTAATATAGGTTTTTTCTATAAAAAGATTAATGTATTTTAATTGGCATATCTCAAGGAATAAGCCAGCGAGAATTTTGTCGTTTCATTTCTTGCTCGGTGTTATTTTGTTTATTAATTTTATCCGGCTGAACCAGAACTTGGTATACGTTGTTATTGAGTGCCAAATGGGGAACCAAACGCACGTACATGTGTAAGAGCGTATGGGACCATAAAATGTTTTTTACAATCGTAGAATTTCTCTATAAAACAATAGTAAAGTTATTGTAAGCGGCATATCTGCAGGAAAAGTGAATAAAACTTTTGTTGTTTAATTCCTTGAGTCCGGAACTTATCAAGAAGTTGGTATATGCCGTTTGTGAGTACTAAGTGACTAACCAAACGCACGTAAACGTTCGAGAGCACATAAAATCCATTATCCCTGTTGCAGGAGTTCAAACAAATGCAAATATATTTCGAACAAATGACGTTAGACACGTTTTATTCGTAATTTGACTGACTACTTGATTGGTTGTACCAATATTACACCTATTTATACATATGACAACTAATTTGCACTCAAATTACGGTGGATTTTCAATTCTAACTTGACAATAATATGTATAAAAAGAGTATTTTAACGTTATTACTTTAATAATAATAATAATAATTTTATTTGTTTATATTTTTTATTAAGATAATATATACCGGGTGATTTTTTTAAATTTTTTTAACAACTTCTGCCATAAAATCTGCACAGCATGTCGTAGCTTAAGTGAAAAGTACGTCATTGCACTCGTTGATGCTTTTTTACAGTAAAGCTAAGACACGCCATCCAAGTTCCACGGCAAGAGTTGATAAAAGATTTAAAAAATCACTCAGTATTATCAATGACAATAATGCAAAAATTTTTCAAGTTAATTTTATGTTTACAACGAGGTCGAAAAAAAGACCTACTTTGCTACTTGAAAAAATTATATTGACAGCACTTGCACCACTTATCCTTTTCAAACAAAATTTGACATTAAGCGATTTAAATATAACCTTAAATACATTTTCGAACTTTTCGCCATTTCCAAAGTAACTTTCGTGATGAATAATGTATATTTTATGTTCGGTATTTAATTTGGAGGCTTCCGCGGCCGTTGCCCATAATTGAATTGGCTTCCAGTTGGAACTGCTTCTACTGCCGACGTTTCGTTCTCCATTGTAGAAGAACTTCCTCAGGGCCGCTGCTGCTGGTGGTCTCATCAATTAACGAGAAGTAGCAGCAACACCAGCAGCCCTGAGGAAGTTCTTCTGCAATGGAGACCGTAAGGTCGGCAGTAGAAGCAGCCGTGATGCGGTTCCAACCGGAAGCCAATTCAATTATTTTATGTTCATTGTTAAAAATTGTGCGCAATTTAATTAAAAATTCAATGACTCTTGTACGAGCAAGTTTTTGAAAAGAGAGATACCTCAGCTATAAGGCACAAAACTGGATAAAACAGAAAAAATAATCGACAATAGTAGTACAGTAGTAATGTCAAAGTAACTAGATATTTCTTTTCTCGATCGTATTGTATCCAACAGACAACTTAATACCAAGCAAATTACGTGTAATTGTTTCCATTATTAAGGAAGAGTCAGATGACCTGTCAATAGTTAACATAGAAGATAAAGTAGAGAAATTGAAACCAATTGCATTTTTATTTTAGTTCGTTTCTTTTTTCGATCACGTGATACCTACTTATAAAGTACTTTAAATAAAATCATCGTTTATTTTGAAAACAAGATGTCATAGTGTAATGTTCTTCTCATCATGTTGAACGATGATGATGAGAAAGTCAAATCAAATTTGAAAATCTAATTTAAAAAAACAAACAATATGTGGTTATTAAAGAGCCATTTATGTTTAATTTTAATTATAAACATTTTATTTACTTCAATGAAAAAAAATAATGCTCCTCCATAAATTCTTCTTGTTTAAAATACAGGATGTCAGTGAATGACTTGGCCAAACTTTAACGTCGCATTATACTCTTCAAATTGATAAAAATTCTTATAGACATTGTGTGGAAATGATTCTTTAAAACCTTAAAGTCCTATGAATTAAAAATAAAAATTTTTTTAAAGCAATATCCTTTGAATATTTGATTTTCTGTAATAAGTGACATTACAAAGTGACAGTACAAAGTGTACCTTCAGTACATTTGCAATTATATTTTAAAATCTTTCATTTTCAAGTGACCTTAACTTTTTAAAAAATCATTTCCAGACAGTGTTTATAAAATTTTAATTAATTAATCTGAAGAGTAGAACGCGACGCTAAAATTTGGCAAAGTCATTCAGTGAGACCCTGTATACTAAATAGCGTGATTCTATTTAAGAAGTTGATTATTCTAGACTTCGTAGTTATTTCTCTAAAGTGCTTATTTTTCTTTTGAAAACTTTCTTAACTGTGCCGGTAAATGTTGATCAATCAAATTTCATGTCCAAATTCAGTACGGATCTAAATAAAAGAAATTCATCTTCTCTGATTTCAAAACTGTCAAATGCAGCTTACTTGTAACTATTAATGACGATCTCTAAATAGAATTCTTGTTGTAATTGACTATTTTGTCAGTGAGAGTGGGCATTTAATGCAATGATATTAATAAAATTTCATACACGAACAAATCAATTAAGAAATTCTTTAGATAACGATACCGTAACACTTCTGATTTTCCACTAATGTAGATAAGTATTTCTATAAAGCAGCTTTAATATGAAAATTTTAACCAAAACAATAATTCTTACTTTTAAGTTACACCAAAATGTTTAATACAAATATTGAGAATATATTTGAGGAGTGTCATATGTCATTGTCTTTGAAGGATGTGATGTAGTAACATGTGAAATCAATGCGAAATTTAAAAAAATATCGATGCCTCCTTCCAAGTAATAGTAATAACCACTTGAATAGAAGAAAAAAGAAAATGTTTTACTCTTATTGTCGATACGAAACGTCTAAGGCAAAGAATTAGAGAAAGTACAAAATATTTTGCTTTTATTATAAAGAGTAGTATATAAAGCATGGATTTAAACGCGTTTTTAGGTCATGAGTCATATTTTTAATAGAATGTACACATTGTGTACATTTGATGCACCTAAATCCGTGCTTTAGTAACATGTTATAGAAAAATTAAGAGCAAGTGAACTTTATATAAACAATAACTTCGTAACTTATCAAAAATTTATTTTACCTTTTCTGAGTATAATTAGGCTCAGTAAAATAATACTAATAATAATACTTTGAGGATTTTTATACCCGAAAAAATAAAAAGCTAGGCATAAATAAAGTGAATGAGTTATTTTTTTCTTTTGTTACTTTTGACGAAGCAGCCGAATGAATCGCGAAACGTCGTCAAGATTATTCAATGTGTTATTCGCCTCTTCAAATGAAATTACTCTTGTTACCAAATTGATTAAATTGAATGAACTGAATGAGCTTTCTGATTATTTTCATTTTATGTTATCATACCAGGGGTCGTTTTTATATTCCCGGACTAGGCAGTTTTCAATTTTAATGTATTTTTTCATTATATTGTTTTTTAATCACGTATGCCTTGGTAACATGTTTGACAATTTACAAAACAATTGCAGTAGTATTAGTTCTAATATATGTCAGTTTATGTTGTCACGTATCAAAATAAATAAACTCGAATATCGAGCAGTTATAAAACTCCTAACAAAACAAGGAAAAGCTCCAAAAATTATTCGTGAAGATGTGAAGAAATATTGGCTGTATACAGGGATGATTGTCTTTCCAAGTCGACTATTTGTGAATGGTCAAAATTGTTTAAATATGGTCGAGAATCACTGGAGATGATTCCCGTCCAGGTCGACCTGCTGATGTAATCACTTTCGATGTTATTGAAAGAACCAAGTGTTTGGTACTGGAAGTTGCAAGATTAAAGAAGCGACATTTAGCAGCTTTATTAGGAGTTTCGGAAACCATGGTTTTCAGAATTCTACACGAATACCTTGGAATGACAAAGGTGAGTGCGAGATGGGTTCCACGAATGCTTTCGCCATTCCAAATGCGTATTAGGATGGAGACGTGTGAACAATTTTTGGCGGTTTGTAGAGATGAACCAGATTTAATTATCAATCGACTTGTCACCGGAGATGAAACCTGGGTTCATCATTTTGATCCTGAGTCGAAACGAGAAACGATGCAGTGGCATATTAAGGGCTCCAGCCTTCCCAAGAAGTTTAAAGTCACCCCTTCTGCAGGAAAAATAATGGCAACTATTTTTTGGGATTGTCAAGGAATTTTAATGATTGATTACCTGAATAAAGGTAGTACGGTAACAGGAGAGTATTATGCAAGCTTAATGCATCGGATCAGAGATTCTATTGAAGTAAAAAGGCGCGGAAAACTGACGCAAGGTGTCCTGTAACTCCACGACAATACACCACCCCACATGTCAAGACTTTCAAAAGCTGCGGTTGCTGAATGTGGACTCGTAGAAATTGACCATCCGCCTTATGGTCCGGATCTAGCTCCTTGTGATTATTTTTTGTTTCCAAATCTCAAAAAAACACTAAGGAGAACAAAATTTAGGGACGATGACGAACTTACAGCAGCTGTTGAAAGGCATTTTGCGGACAAACCAAATGAATATTTTTATAAAGGATTAAAGGTGTTATTGAAACGATGTAGGGGCCTATATTGAAAAATAAAATTTCTGTTGCTGTTCTAATATCTTCTTTTCATGTCTGGTCCAGGAATATAAAAACGACCCCTCGTATATGGTTTATTAGTTTTAAACTTAGTATGAAGTTGAAAGAAATAACAAATAAAATAAATATAAAATAAAATAAAATAAATAAAATGCTTAATTAAATTACATTCACGCAATTGAACGAAAACATTATGGTTTTATATTTTGCAATGTTTTTTTTCTGAAAACGTAAACAAAACGGAAGCAGTCTGCAGTTGATTAGTTTTATTCTTTTGGTAATCCACAAAACAATGCCTTCCAGAGGATGTTAGCCGAGTTTTACGTGGCTTGCCAATATACTCTTTATTTAATTAAATAGGTTGTGTATAGGTTTAAGAAAGCAAAAACACGACGATTGTTTTCAATCAGCTAATATTCGTTAAAAGCTTCGTACTGACCGAAACGTTTGTGCAGATACTATTGATCCAGCTTAGAAAAAATTGCACAGAAAAAACCATGTTCTCTTTTCCTGATGTGAGCAGAGTGGAAATTTTTGCTTTAAATCGAAAAAATTAATGTACATAGCCAATGGATCCCAACAACTTTTTTGATTTGTAACGTCTTATTTTCAGAACTCAGAAGCTGTATTCCTAATATACACCCTGCGAAATTATTAACATTTTTAACGTTCTTTTCGGTAAAAAAAAGAAATCAAGATATTATGCAATATCATACAATTATGATACGCAAAGAAAAATCAGACTGAAATGAGATAAAGGAAGAAATGTCACAAAAGTGTAAAATAATCCAAAGAAAGCTTCATTTTTAAATCGTTTAATGAATTCATCATTAACATCAGAACCAAATCAATTACGTGATAAAGCAGAGACTGTTGAAATTAATTAATTAAATAAATATTTGAGTGACACGACTCAATAGTATGAGGAGAGCTCATACAATTGATTTTAACTCGTTTGCAATGAATTAAACCGTAATGCAAATGTAGTTTAATTATTAAACAGTTCCATCGCTACGCTGGTTCTATAGCAGTTTAAAATTAGACAATTTAATTTTAAATACAGGGTCAACTTGATAAATCGATATTATGAAATATAATAATTATTCTTAGTGTACATACATACAGGAAGGAGTTGATGGAAAATCTGCTAAATATTATCTCATTAGCCGAGATCATATTTGAAACACGGAAAACTGTTTCGAGCTTTGTTGACTCTCATCAATGAAACGAAGCTGCAAAGTTTTATAGGGTGCCTATTTAATATCCTGAGGTTTTAAAAGTTGAAAATAGGCAACCTAGTCTACTTTCGTGCTTCTAGTACCTACAGTAATTTCTGATTTGATTGATGGGTTGTCTCTTATAAAGTCAAAGCAACATTTGAATGTTGAATTGTCAGTAAGAAATGTGAAGAAGAAGAATTCAAAGAATCGAATTAAAAAGGAACCAATCAAACTTCTAAAATAGAGTATAGGAGAAAAAAGAATACATTTTACTTTCATTATCAATATATATTATGAAAGGGAAGAAGTAAGAGCAAGTGAACTTTCGACATAATGAACGAATAAAATAGTAAATAAAAAATTAAGAATCAAATTAAAAAAGAACGTCAGGATTTAAGACTTGGAAAAGGAAGGAACTGTTTTACTCTCCTTATCAATAAGAAAATTTGAAGAAGGCTGAACAAAAGAAAAATAGAAAAAATAATAAAAAGAAGCAAAATTAAGAAAGAAGAAAGCAGAACAAGAGATTTAACATTTCTTGTTAAACTATTAACAATTCTTGACATAAATTTTGCAAGACTCAACATAAAAATGTAAAAAACTTTATTTCACAAAATCACACAAAAAAATTACAATCACAGAAACTAAATTTGATTAATTACTACAGTGCACAAAACATTACAAAACCTACTTCCTAATAATTTCTCTTTGTCGAACATTTAGTGCCTTAACTCTGAAATTCTCATGGAAATGTGCTATACTGTTATCCTCCCTGATTCTGGCAGCCCTGCAACTCCCCAATAAACTGTCACTCTTATTCAGCTTCTTAATTATTTCATTCAAATTCTGAATGCCATCGTTTTGAATGTGAACATTGTTTTTTGCAATCCTAATGCCGGCGCTTTCTTCCATCGGAGTATACTTCTGTTCCTCACCAAAAGCAAACTTGGGCAGAGCGCTTCTGGATGATTTCGCCAGCGACGGTAGAGTTTTCGACAACTTTCTCGACGAAACCTTTTTATTTTTTTCATTCGACAACTTCTGTATAGCTTCTAAGATTTCCGTGCGCTCGTCAATCGGCAAGAAATGGGAGATTTCTTGGACAACCTAAAATTAAAGTCACGTAAACAATGCAGGCTTTCACCCAAAAAATACTTACATTTGCTTTATGCATGGTAATCAACGTTTCGAATACATCCCCATAACAACGGTGACTCCCCCGCCTGTGGACAGATTTTAATATCGAAGTCATGGGGCTTGTAATTTTCAGAATGCAATGTGGAGGCCTATCAATCTTAGACTTGGTCGAATCTTGTGCTGCAAAATATTTCTTTTTATACTTGAAATTATTCGTTTTATGTGCACTCACATCGACCTAGAAGTGTATTAAAATAATTTCCTCCCGTGAATGTTGATGTATTCATTTCACCCTCATACGAATCCTTTTCAAGTCTCTTCAAGTTGCTCTTGCACATCGGCAGGGACAAAATATGCCTGAAAATTCGTCCCCTTTCATCCACAAAAATTAACCTCAGGTTTCCATCTTCTATCACTCCCAACATCTCCTTCGCCCAATTCCAGTTTTTATTAACGGCATCTACCAGACCATAAGCCGGAGTTATCGTCCCTGAATTCACCAGCTTGGCGAACGCGCCCAGAGCTTCCAACTCATCAGATTTGACCCCCCTTTTGGCAGCCTCTAAATGCCAAGAAATCGCGTGCGATGTATTGAAGATGGTGTTCAAGTAGGGCCGTAAAACTGGGGCAAGGTACTTCTTGTCTTGATCCATTCCTTTGTATAACCATTTCAGTATGATTTTCACCAGGTTTACGTCATCCACGATGTTCGTGTAGGTGATGTCCCGATCCTTCCTGATTAGCTCAACGATTTTTGCTGTGGATGCGTTGAATTGTAATTTCAATTTCGGTTTAATTTTTGGATTCGCGCATTGCTCCAGGTAAGCGTCTCTTGCTTGCTCCATTATTGTTACCAGTAAATAAATGATGTCTTCTATGGGATGGCCTTGGGCGTGGTCGTTTTCCGAGTTACACCAAAAATCTTCAGTGTCCTAAAAATGAAAATGCAATTATATTGAGTAGGAGTTACGTAAATAATTGTTTAAAAAAACTGTGACGATTTGTTAGTTATCTCTGACACCCAATCAAACATATCTCAATCCAATTTAAGTAATTGGGAAATGCGCACAGCCAAAGCCAATTTGAATTTCAAACAACCAGCTTCCACTCTCTTGATGTTGGTCAACGATGGAACATTCGGGTATTATCCCTTCCAAGTCAGACTCGAGATCGATAGAATTACTAATTCCAAAGGGATGTGTCTTGAAGAACAACCGATTACTCGCAGATTTCACATCATGCTGTTGAAAAATCGATCAAGTTTTACGTTTTTCAAGCTAAGCTTTGGTAGATCAACGCTTGATTGATTGGATTGTCAAACCCAAAGGGATCCTACGGAGCTTTTAGTAAGTAAGGTTAACTGCCTTGATTTTAACCGCTCGATTGGCGAGGATAACGTCTGAAGACGAGGATAGACTAGTTTGAGGTTGGTCATTTAAGAGCTTTTCGTAGGTAGGTAGAAAGGAGCTACCCATTTATAGCGTTTTCTTCCTTACTGCTAGACAAACGTTCAAGTTCGTATGTCATTCCTTGTAAGCCACACATGGTCGTATCAATATTTTTGGCTTTTGGTAAAGTCCTGAAAGCTATTTATTCCGAAGGCAGTACCTACTGGTTTCCTTTCTTATTGTCAAGCATGATAGCTTCCCAACCGACTTGGAAAGACCAATTAAGATTGGTAGGCTTTGAAAGCTACGGAAAGTGAGCAAATGTCTAGTCACCTTGTCTTAGTTGCCATATCGTTAGGAATTTCAAACGAAGAATTTATTGTAAAATTGTGTAAAAATTCTTACGCAAAATTTACGGAATTTGTAAGCAGAACTGTAGAAGTGTATTTCATTTTACCAAAGAGACAGCAATAGTTCTCGGGTGCTTTTGTTATTCTTTCTTTTTTTCGTGACATTAGGTCTCCTTTTTTTGGACCATTTATTAAAATAGTTCTCAGGTAATTTTGTAATTATTTATTTTTATTTGGATTATTAATGATTTTTCCTAAATTTTCTTTGAATTGCACCAAATCCATTTGGTCACGGTTACGATGACTGCGATACCAACTGATGACATTCTCTTCTTTTCACTTATTAATTTTTTATATGGTTTTTTGTAGGCCGATTTTATGTTTAATAAAAGCTCCTACTTTGGAAGGCGCAAATTTTTTCACTCCTGCAATTGGCCTTTTTCCGCTATTCAAAACAAATTTATAAATTGATCGTCACGTTAAGATCACATTCACGCGTGTAATCAAAATATTTTAACGTAAACTAATCAAAGTCTGCAAAAGTACGACCGAGAGTTCATAAACACTTCGAACTATCAATAACTACGTCAGCTGTCGGTCAGTTTTTGGTCAACAAATTTCAAGACGTTACGCTAATTATAGCAAGTGATATATAATTAATTTCACGTTATGTAATTGATGTCAACTTGTCTATAATAATCTAATATGTAGTAATTAACACTAGGAATTAAAATTTATTTTCTCAGTTACAGATTAGATGAAATTCGTTTTGCTTCCACGGATTGCACTAAAATCTGTGGTGCCTTACACATAGACTGGCGCACGTCCATCGCGTAGCCTACTAGCTATTGCAAGTCTTTGTCTTTGCTACGGTTATTCCTCACGACTTGGTCAATTACTCTTTTCCATCTTCTTCTAACTTTCAATGGCTTTAGATCTTTCAATATTTCTTGTTTCCATCTACTTCTTAGTCTTCTTCTGCGCCTGTGTATAGCAAGCCCTAATTATGCAAATATTTTGGGTGGTCATTCGATGGCGTTTAGCTCCACCAGCAATTCTGTCTTTATCTCCTCAACGTTGGCAAAACGTCATCCTTCCATGGTTTTGTTTATCTTCAAGAATAGAAAGAAGTCATAAGGGGCTATGTCTGGCGAATACGGAGGCTGAGGTTTCATAACGGTATTGTTTTTGGCCAAAAAGTGTGGTTAGGTGCGTCATCATGGTGCAAATGGATTGTTTCATCTCAAATCGGGGCGTTTTCTTTGGATTGCTTCACGTAAACGGCGTAGAATTTCCAGATAGACTCCTTATTGACCATGATGGCAAGAACTCATGGTACACCATTCCGTTCAGTCAGAAGAAAACAGTGAACAGAACTTTCACATTCGATCGAACTTGACGAGTTTTTTTCGGTCATGGCTCTTCAGGAAGCTTTCACTTGGACAATTAGTTTGGGACGTTATATCCATACATCCATGTTTCATCACCAGTTTGAGCAGTTCTGGATCGTCGCTGCTTTCATCCATTCGCCACTACTTTTGATCGCAATTCAATATTTTGCAAACAAATTTAGCTGCCACACGTCTCATGTCAAAAACATCCGAAAAAATGCCTGGCATGAACCAAATTTTATGCCAACATCTCTGATAGCAATTCGGCGATTGTCCATAATCATTTTTTCGATTGATTATTGTTGTTCAGGGGCGTAGGGCGCTCGTCACCATCAACGTCTTCATGGCTTACATTTGTAAACGCTATTTTATTCATAGAACTTCGGCCGAAAGCAACATTTAACATTTCCAATACGATACTACACTTTAGTCCACTTTTAAAGCAACACACCAAACCTTTGCGACAACCAACAATAAAGAAAGCATTCAATATGGATACCAATGTCAGAATACGTCAGGGGCAAGAGGTAAAGGAATCAAGGAGGCAAAAAACAAGAGAAAAAGTTCATAATGAGCTACTGCTGTTGATTGCTGATGAAAAAACTTTGAATAAAAATGTAAATAGCTATAAGAGAAACCTGAAAAAATTAATATGGAAATATTCAATGCAATGGGTATGCGCAATAAAAGTTTAAAACATGAAATAAAAACATCTGGATCAAGTTAGAACAAGTTTGGAGTTTGAAGTACTTGGGGTTAAAAATAATAGGAGGCTAGGAAGTAAGAGAGAGAATAAGACCAACGGGAAGACTATTTAATCGAATCGAGAATGCATTCCTAGTCAAGAAAGAAATACCAAAACATAAAAATTACAAATATACACGAATTCTAACGTTTGGATCAGAAGGAAGGATGATAAAAGAAAGACAAATAGAAACTTTCGAAACGAGATTTCTCAAAAAGGAAAAAACAAAAATAAGGAACTATATATAAAAGGAAAACCTACAGAAAACCAATGCCATTCACAATAGATGAAGGACAACTGAGATGACTAGGGCATGAAACGAGAATGGGAGGGAACAAGATGGTAAGAAAAATAGAAAGAGCTAGAAAAACGTGAAAGAAGGCAGCGAAAAAGAGAGGCATAAAATGGACATAAAAATAAAGGCAAAGAACGAAGGATAAGGGAGGATGGAAAAAGATACAAGAGAGTAAATCAACTACGCCTGTCCTTATTTCCTCTAGGGTAGAAGGTGATTATAATTAATTTCTACTACCAAGTAATCATCATGGCAAAGAAACACAAAGTGACGAAATGAGATTTGTCGTTGGATGAAAGATAGGAAGAAAAAGTTACAGACAAAACCAATTCAGTTCACAATAGAGAATGGACAACTGACATAGCTTGAGCATGTAATAAAGAGGACAAGTTAGTAAGAAGAATTTACAAAGCAAATACGTGAAAAGTAAAGTAGAGGGGAGGATCTAAAAAAACGTGGAAAGAAAAACTGGGGCATGTAATTGAGAGAACAAGTTAGTAAAAAGAATATACGAAGCAAGAACGTAAGAAGTAAAGCAGAGGAGAGAATCTAGAAAAACGTGGAAGGAAAGAAGACAGTGCAAAAAGGAGACAAAACATTATAACTGACATAGCTCGGGCATGTAATTGAGAAGGCAAGTTAGTAAGAAGAATATACGAAGTAAGAACGTGAAAAGCAAAATGGAGGATCTAGAAAAACGTAGAAGAAAAGAAGACAGCGCAAAAAAGAAACATAAAATGGATATAAATAGGAGATAGGGCATGGGACAAAGGAGGATGGAAGGAAGCCTGAAAAAGGAAACCAAGAGAGTAACTCAATTTCGCTCGGCCTTACACTCACAAAGGTAGAAGGCGATTTCTCCTACCAATCTTTCAACACCACGTATTTCATTTCCTCTTCGTTGATCTCTAGTCCCATTTTCTGTATCTGTTCCAAGTATTTCATTATTTTTCGCATCTCTTGTTTTGTTTATGTTAGTAATGTAAGGTCTTTGGTAGAGGTTGTTGTTTACTAATGGAAAATAATACGTCTATTTATTGTTAACCCATGAGATCTTTTCCAATACAACGTTGAGCAAAAACGCTGAAAGTGAATCTTCTTTTCTTAAATCACTTGTGACTTCAAAGATTACAAAAATTTATTAGAAAAACGTTTAATTATTAAATGTTTGTAATAGCCCGTATAACTCATCCATTCGCACAAACATAAGGACCGTGTAAACAACTCGTAACGCGATTAAATCATCAAGCATTTCAAGGGGAAAACACGTTCGCGTGCTATCTGGACGTACATACGATGTAATCATCCATTATGTCGTTTCCGCAGTTTTCGTGTCAGCTAGCACTCAGTTTCCACGATAGCAAACAATTTAATTGGAACTATTGAGAGACCATCCGAGGGGCCTGCGTAAATTAATTGTTCCACTCGCCCTTCGAGACGCCCGCAATTGCCGTTACCGCGAGCAATTAAATTAATTGTTTAATTAGAACGGGTCCACTCCTGTGAGTGATTGTCCTGAATCGTTACAATCAAGTCAAATAAATTCGTAACATTTTTTTTTTTACATGACGCACCCTCTACATAATTCTTTGAATTTTTTTAGCTAGGAAAAAAATATTTAAATTTCTTTTAAGCAAATTGAACGCTGAAATATCGATGCGATTTACAAAAGCTTTTCCAATTCAGGTCGTGCGTCTTTCTGCAACAATAGGAAATCACAAACCTGCCACACGTTCTCCCGTACAGTTAGCATATTTTTCAAGAGGAAGCCGATGTATTCCAATTGCCTGCGCGTGTACTGAGTAAAAGCCAACTCCCTTCCACCTCCATAAAACGTCAAGCAGATTCTTCTGCCTCTCGTCGAAGGGGGTGGTGATAAACCATCGATGATTTCCTTCCACTTCGTCAAAAGCATCATCTCGGTGTTAATCGAAACGATCATTTTCTGAAAATCCTGGTTGCCCTTCGTCGACATCAAAGACTCATCGAAAAGCCTCAGCAAGTATTGCTGGATTTTACTGGCTTCGATGAAGTAATCGTCTTCGCAGAGGTGGCCCGGATTAACCAGCAAATTTGCTTTGTCGAAAAAGTAATTAGGTTGAAATTGTCTGCGGAGTGAGACGATTAGTCGATCGAGGATTTTCAGGATGTGAGTGGAAAGGTACAGCGGGGACCAGTTTAGGATGACCGTGGTCGGGCTGGCACTGTCTTTTTCCAGCTCGTAGAACAGCATTGTGCGTAAAATGTATTGATTCAGAATTTTGTAAGTCATCTGTAAACAAAAGGAAAATTAGAGGCCGCCTTCAATGGTCTTGTTTGTGCGAAGCCGAAGGAAATTTTCTTTCGTAATATTGGATCACGTTTTTCATTGATGATATTTCATTTTACTAACGTTTAGGGTTCTAAATATGACAGTAAAGGTCCAAGTTAGAAATTAATGAAATTACATTTTCTACTTTCTTTATGTTATAACTATAATAAACAATGACGTGTCAGTTCGTTGAACAACATCAGTTCTTTTTACATTTCAAAACATCCTCAAAATATAAAAATTATTTAAATAAACTAAAATAAATAAAAATTTGTTGTAAAGAATATTTACTTTTCATAAATTTGTTTATTATTTACTCACACATCTAAGTTCAAGCTCCAATTTCTAATTAAAAATGTCTTGATTGATTTATTAGTCTAGAATTAATATAGAGTTTTATTGCCAATTACAGTTTATAATTAAGTGAATCATAAACATAGGCAATTGTGTAAACAGTTGCTTCAATTATCGTTATTAATTTGAACGTATCCGGTATTAAATGCAATAGAAACTGGTAATTTGCTTAAAGTAAAACAGAAATAAATTCATCTTTGTTCGCGTGCAGTTTCTTAAAACCACATCAAAGGATATGATTCATAAAATTTAGCCACAAATAGAATATAAAAAGCTATAATAGAAACCATATTTTAATAACTGATGATGTGAATTAATTGCAAAAAACCCTAAATTTAAAAAGAAGTTTTACTTACAAACAAAGGTAATGTACCTACAGGTCCAAAA
The DNA here is from genome assembly GCA_039766575.1 of Serrognathus titanus. Classification (NCBI taxonomy): domain Eukaryota; kingdom Metazoa; phylum Arthropoda; class Insecta; order Coleoptera; family Lucanidae; genus Serrognathus; species Serrognathus titanus. Next base: position 13,286,667 of record CM077914.1, read on the forward strand.
AGAATTAAAGAGAAGAAATAAAATTACTATCTAAGTTAAAAAAGAATAGAATTGGTATAAACGACTTTGAAAATAAAGCACAACAAAAAAAAAGTATATTCTTCCTCCCTGTATTTTATTTCCATCATCTAACATTTCGCTTATCATTATTGTTAAATAAATAAATGTTAATGTGACAGTTTGAAGGTTGGGAGGAAACTTATTTGAAAAAAAAAATTAAATTACATCAAAATATGAAAATTAGATAACAAAAACAAAATACAAACAGGAAACAAAAGTTGTGCGGGTAAGACCTGCTAAAAATAAGAAAATAGTAACACATATAAGACAAAATTTTAATTTGACGAAAATAATAAAAGAGAATCGGCCAATAGTTTAATAGTATATTATTCACGATGTTATAATGAATGCTATTATTACCGCGTTTTGCAATTATCCAAGGTAAAAATAGTCATTATAGGGAGTAGTATACTATACTTTGTCCACGACTACAAATACTAAGAATTTTTAATTACAATTTAAATATCAATGTTACTAAAACCATATGGTAAGACTTATATGTTAACCGAAGTCGTAGAAACATAAACATTTGCGAGTGGGCAAAAGAAATTTTAAAATGTCAGCCTTTGAATATTTTGTAAATTATTTTAAGGCGATTTTAATGATGGTTACCTTGAACGTGAATAATGATTATGGATTGTGGATAACATTATCCTTGACCAAATAAATGAATAATTGACCGATTATTAAGTAGTCGTGGACAAAAATTTACAATCAAATGATTAACAGAAACAAAATAACTGTAAAGAAGACACAAACGCCATACGAGTATTAATTCCAAACGAAGACACAATAGAGAATTAAATACAGAAATAGACGAACATTAGAAGACAATTATTTTCTGGCAGGGCGCTATTGTAAATCAAAAGACCATCAGCGAATAAAAAAACTGAACTTGAAATACTTGAAAAATTAGATAGAAAAAAAGAACAAAAGGGAATGAGACAAATAACGAAAGTCAGAATTACATGAAAACAAAAAGAATCGACGATTCATTTGGTCGAGATTAAAAAAAAGTAAACCAAATTGAAATCAAATCATCAAAATACTAAGAATACAATGAATGAAAACCAAATTAATAACAAAACAAAGAGGTTGGAATCGATTAAATACGAGGAATAAAGAGAAAAGAACCAAAGAAAAGCAAGACAAACAATGTGAAAGTATCAAGGATAAGGTGTTTCAAAAATAAAAGAAGATCGACGATTTTAGAGAGGAATGCAAGAAAATTAACAAAAAAAAGAAAATCCGTAAGAAAACGATGATTCGAAAAGAAGCAAAAGACAAACTAAACAAATAATGTAGGAGCATGAACATAAGATGATTCGAAAATAAAAGAACTTCGATGATTTTAGACCGCAATGCAAGAAAGTTATTTTTTAACGCAATGGAAAAACCGTAAGAAAACCAAAGAACTAGAAATGGGAAACCCCAAAAAACGAAATATGATTCGAAAAGAAACAAAATAAAAATAAACCAAATAAGGTAGAAGTGTGAAGAATAAGGAGATTCAAAAAAACAAAAGAACATCGATGATTTTAGAGCGGAGTGCAAGAAAATTTAAAAAAAGACGATGGAAAATTCGTAAAAAAAAACAAAAAATAAAAAAATGAAGAATAAGATAATTCAAAAACAAAAGAGCATCGGCGAATTTAGAGTGGAGTGCTAGAAAATTTAAAAAAAGAACCAACTAAAAAATCATAAGGAATACAAGGAAATGAACAAAAAAAAAGAAAATTCACAAATCAAAAAATCAAAAAACTAGAAAAAGAAAACTGTAAAAAACAAAATGTAATTCGAAAAGAAACAAAAGACAAACTAAACAAATAATGTAGGAGAATGAACATATGGCAATTCAAAAACAAAACAATTTCGATGATTTAACTTGAAGGCTTCCGTGGCCGTCGTCCATTGTTGAATTCTTGGCTTCCGGTTGGAACCGCGTGTCTCGGATTTCTTCACTGCCGACGTTTCGTTCATCGTCGCAGAAGAACTTCTTCAGGGCTGCTGTTAACGCTAACGCGAAGCAGCAGCATGACCAACAGCAGCAGCAGTAGCAGCATCACCACCCACAGCAGCCCTGAAGAAGTTCTTCTGCAACGAAGAACGAAACGTCGGCAGTGAAGAAATCCGACACACGCGGTTCCAACCGGAAGCCAAGAATTCAACAACTTCGATGATTTTAGACCGCAATGCAAGAATTTTTTTTAAACGCATTGGAAAATTTTTAAGAAAATCAAAGAACTAGAAAAAGAAAACTCCAAAAAACAAAATATGATTCGGAAAAAAACAAAATAAAAACAAACCAAACAAGGTAGAAGTGTGAAGAATAAAGAGATTCAAAAAAACAAAAGAACATCGACGATTTTAGGGCGGAGTGCAATAAAATTTTAAAAAAAGACGATGGAAAATCCGTAAAAAAGACAAAAAATAAAAAAAGTGAAGAATAAGATAATTCAAAAACAAAAGAGCTTCGACGAGTTCTAGAAAATTGAACAAAAAGAACCAACGGAAAAATCATAAGAAAATCAAAGGACTGGCAACGGTAACAAAACAATAATAATAATAATAATAAAAATAACGTAATTCGAAAAAATCTATTCTAAACAAAGAAACAAAAGGCAATTAATTAAAACAACCGAGAATTAATACTGAATTAGACAAATAACAGAGATCGGCAATTCTTTGGTGGTAGGAGAGCCTGATGATAATCAAAAGACAATTAGCGAATAAAAAAAAACTAAAATGAAACGCACATGACAAATTAATTCGATAAAAAAAACAAAATCAATAAAACAAACAACAAGGAAAAACAGAATTACATGAAAATGAAACAAAAGAACGACGATTTCGTTCGGCGAAAAAAGAAAGAAAAATTTAAAAAAAGAGAGTAAAAATATCGAAATATTAAAAATAAAATAAACGAGAAACAAATGAATAACTTAAGAGATATTCATCAGCGAATAAAAAACTAAAATGAAACACGCGTGACAAATTAATACGATAGAAAAAAAATCAAAAGACAATGAAACAAACAGCAACGAAAAACAGAATTACATGAAAAGAAAACAAAATAACGACGATTTCATCCGGCGGAAAAAGAATGAAAATTTTTAAAGAATCGGAAAAAATAATCTCATAATAAAAAAACTAAAATTAAACACACGTGACAAATTAATTCAATAGAAAAAAACAAAACAAAAGACAATGAAATAAACAACAACGAAAAACAGAATTATATGAAAAGGAAACAAAAAAACAACGATTTCGTCCGGTAGAAAAAGAATGAAAATTTTTAAAAAATCGCAAAGAATAATCTGTTATAAAACAAAATAACATCAAAATACTAGGAATAAAATGAACGAAAAACAAATGAATAACGTAGATGTTTCTTGTGGTTTTTCAATGTTTTTATTTTGTTTGAATTTTTTGTTTTTGGTCGCCTTGTTCTTGTTCTTCTTATTTGTTTTAAAAAGAAAAGAAAATCGAAATACTAAGAATAAAATGAACGAGAAACAAATGAATAACTTAAGTATTATTCTAAAAGTGTTAAACTAAAATGAAACACACGTGACAAATTAATTGAATAGAAGAAAAAAAAAACAAAAGCAATGAAACAAACAACAACGAAAAACAGAATTACATGAAAAGGAAACAAAAGAATGACGATTTCGTCTGACGGAAAAAAATGAAAATTTTAAAAAAATCAGAAATATAAAACAAAGTAACATCAAAATACTAAAAATAAAATGAACGAAAAACAAATGAATAGTGTAAGTGTTTCTTGTGGTTTTTCAACGTTTTTATTTTGTTTGATTTTTTTTTTGTTTTTGGTCACCTTGTTCTTGTTATTCTTATTTGTGTTAAAAACAGAAAAAAAATCCAAATACTAAGAATAAAATGAACGAGAAACAAATGAATAACTTAAGTGTTTCTTATGTGTTCTCTCATTGTTTTTTTTTTATTATTTTTTTTAGCACTTCGTCCTAAAATCGTCGATCTCTTTTTGTTTTTGAATCATCTTATTCTTATTATTGTATTTGTTAAAAAATAAAAGCAAATTGAAACAGCACCCAAATACTAACAACTAAAAGAACGAATGGCAGCTGCTTTTTGTTATTTTCCTTTTTTAAAATCCTTTCGGAGTCCATTCTTAAAATCGTCGATTCTTTTAAAAATCGAAATCTCGAAATACTGAGAATAAAATGAACGAAAAACAAATGAATAACGTAGGTGCTTCTTTGTGGTTTCTTCATTGTTGTTTTTTTTTTTTATTTTGTTCGATCACCTTATTCGTATTTGTTAAAAAACAAAAGAAAATTGAAATATCATCGAAATATTGAGAACTAAATGAACGAACAACATAGATGTTTTTGTTGTTTTTCTATTATTTCTTTTTTTAATTTTCTTGCGATCCGTTGTAAAATCATCGTCATTCCTTTGTTTGTAAATTCTTGTTATTGCTATTTGTTAAAAAATAAAAGAAAATGAAACAATAACATCAGAATACTAAGAACAAAATTAACGATAAATAAATTAATAACGTAGGTATTTCTTAAGGTTTTTTCCTTGTTTTTTTTTATTTTTATTTTTTTGCATTCCACTCAAAAATCGCCGATCTTCTTTTGTTTTTGAATCACCTTATTCTTTAGACTTCCACATTGTTTGTTTTGCTTTTCCTTCCATTCTTTTGGAATTATTTTTCCTATTTCATCAACACTCCCTCTTTTGCTTTCTTGTCGTTTTGTTCGTTCTCTTTCCACTATCAGAAAACTTTTAAAAATAACCAACGAATTAAACCATTTTGACTCATTAAAATTCGGAAACTTTGAAGGTAATTTTGTTGTTTAAATAAAACTAAATTTGTTGCTTAATATTCTTAAATCCTTGAACAAACGCTATTGTAATTCATCAAACAATAAATAAGGATAATATATTATTCCTCATTTTGATTGATTGTTTAATAGTTTCTCGTTCCATTGGTTGTTTAATAGTTGAGGACTATTAATTCCTGTTGAGGGAAGAAACACTTAAAATCATTTCCCGCCGTAACACTACTCACTACTTCAAATTAATTAATTCTGAACTGCATACAGCTTGAGATGCCCCGAAATTACTTCTATTACAGATTAATTCTGACATTACCTAGAGCAACACGCTTTGAGTTAAAGCCAGGATTAGAATCGAGCATCGTAACCGAATCGATACGCCTGAATTATTCAGACGCTCGCTTTAATAAACCGAGTCCCGAGCTAACCTGTTGCTTCCTCCTGTCGTACTGTTCGTGCATTTCGTCGAGGACGAACAGCAAGGCTTCGAGGACTGTTCGAACGGTGCTGGCGAAGTTGTAATGATTTAGCAGCGTGGATTCGGCCGCGGGAAATCTAATTTGCCAGGCCGATGATTGCACCCCATATCCGACCAGAAACATGCCCTAAAAGCAGACCAAGATAAACTGTTGCAAGTTCCTATACGCCACTATTTATCGAAGCATTTCGATTTAATTTGCTAACACATATTAAAATATACAGCGTGTTTCATTGAAGTTGCATCAAACTTGAAGGACACGTTCCTGACATTATTTCAAATAAAATATCTTAATAAAAAATTTTAATCGAAGCAAGTTGAAATTTGCATAATTTGGGGTCGATGTTTTTTGAAATACTGTAGCGCGCGGAATCGTGAAACAAAACCGGCGATCTAAATTGCATTTATGAATAGCACACAGCTGCAGAGGGGTAATAAATCCATAAACAGCGAAGAAATTTATGACTAGATTTTATTTTTCCCTTGACCGAAAACTCGGTGTATTCAACTTTGCCACACGTCGAATGCAGCAGCGATGTGAAATCGCGTGAATATTTAAACTTATTTAAATTAATAATAAATTACAAATGTGGGGCTATGCAAAAATATGCATTTAGTATGTATGTTGTCGCACATTGCAAATTGTTATTAAAATAAAATTTGTCGAATCTTCGTATGTGAATGAGTAACAATCCATTCATTATCATTTAAAGTCCATCCTAAGAATATGCGACTTTGCTTTCCCTTCGATTTTCTCTAAATTTATTCATTGCAGAGAAAATTTTACAAAGAAATTTATCTTTCTTTTCCCGACATCTACCCGCATACCAAGTTTGATGCATCTTCAATGAAATATTATAATTATATTATAATATACTATTATAAAGAAAAAACAATATGAAGTAAAATTGATAAAAAAATGCCGTCCAAACAAGAAAATTCTAGATTGGATTGGGTTGGGTTAAAAAATTAATAAATTGATATAAATGAGGCAAATTTGTGATCTGGTGGTGTAAAGGAAAATCAACATTAAAAAGATTTGAAAATAACTTTTAATCGCACTATCCACAGATGGCATTAATTTCAAAGTGTTTTCGCTGTACACAAGAAATGTTATGACGCTAGTTGCTTTCTGAATTACTTTGTTTTTGTTTTTTATAATAGATCGCGCGCCAATTTTTTTAAATCAGCGCTATCTATACTTTGCTGACACTATGTTAAAGATGCCAAACTAAACTAGCACCATCTAGTTGTTTAAAATGAAATCAACCTTGGGGATGTTGAAGCATAATTTTTACTTTCTAATTTAACCTTCTTTTTCGACGCTTCTTTAAATATTCCAATTGTTGGAACTCACTAATGAAATTTGCTTAATTTTTCTCTTACGCCATTTTGAATTTGAAGTAATCGACCTCGAATCTGTTTTAATTTTTCGCCTACGCCATCTATGATTTGAAACTCGAACTAATTTGCCAATCTGTTGTTTAGTTGACTTCAACTTCGACTCGTTTAAAGCGTCATTAGAACTGAATTCGAATTAATTAGAAAATTTCTTTTTGGTGCATTTGTTTAATTTTTCTCTTACGCCGTTTAAGGTTTGAAATTCAAATTATATTGACGAATCTGTTGTTTATTGACTTCCATATCAAATGATTTAGAGCATCATTAGAACTGACTTCGAATTAATTCCACTTTAACTCGTTTAAAGTATCTTGAGAACTGAATTCGAATTAATTATAGAAACTGTGAGTATTTGACTAAATTTGTTTAATTTTTTGCTTGCGCCATCTACCATTTGAAATTCGAACTAATTTAACAAATATTCTGTTTAATTAATATCCACTTGAGCTTTTTTAAGGTATCATTAGAACTGAATTCAAATTAATATAAAATTTCTTTTTCTCTTACGCCATCTAAGGCTTGAAATTCAAATTAAATTGACGAATCTGTTATTTAGTTAACTTCCACGTCGAATGATTTAGAGCGTTATTAGAAGTGATTTCGAATTAATTCCACTTTAACTCATTTAAAGTATCTTGAGAACTGAATTCGAATTAATTATAGAAACTGTGAGAATTTGACTAAATTTGTTCAATTTTTTGCTTACGCCATCTAACATTTGAAATTCGAACTAATTTAACAATGTGCTGTTTTGTTAATATCCACTTGAACTTTTTTAAGGCGTCATTAGACCTGAATTGAATTAATACAATTTTTTTTTGGTACAGTTGTTTAATTTTTCTCTTACGCCATCTAAGGTTTGAAATTAAAATTAAATTGACGAATCTGTTGTTTAGTTGACTTCCACATCAAATTTAGATTTAGAGCGTCATTAGAACTGACTTGAATTTAATTAAAGAAGCCGTGAAAATTTTAACTGATGAAAATCGGCGCTATCTGTAGTTTGAAAGTCGAACTTAATTAATAAATGTATCGAATAATTGACATCGGTTCAAATTGAAGGTTCATAATAGTTGTTGTTACAAACTAATTAGAACTATTCTAGAATTTGAAACAGTCGATCACAAGCACCATCTTGAGTCTTGAACCTGAACTAAATCGACAAACCGTCGAGTCCGTTAGAAGTATAACTGGCGGGATCCTAGGACATTTCGATGGCACGTGCCATCCAAAGTGACCACCGTTGAAGGTGATCGATCCCCTATTTTCGGGGTGGTTTTAGTACTGGTGGTTCTTGTATGTGTCGACAATGACCAAAGGTTCGAAGAAGTGGTCAATGCCCTGAGGGGTTCAGCACCACCCTCCCGGATTACCTTCAACGGTGGACGTGAGTCTCTGCTCATTGACGACTTCTTCAACCGCGTCTCTGATCATTGTAGACCCTCTGGTCATTGTCGACATATATAAGAACCACCAGGGGTAACTTCTTCAGCACTTAAACCACCCCGAAAATAGGGGATCACCTTCAACAGTGGTCACTTCGGAACTCTTTTACTCTCTCTTCATTAATCATTTTTCCTTTATCACCTAAGTCTGCCTTTTTTCATCTCTAATTATTACTGTTTCTCTATTAATTGAGTACCTATTGCTTTTTGAACTCCTTTCAGTAACAAAGCATAGCCATACTTTAAAATACATTTATTTTAAATTTGTCGAATTATCTCCATAGCCATCAATTGAACACCTAGTAGAAGAGCTTATTATAGCCTATTATTTTCTGTTTTCTTTTTTCTTTAGAGTTTATCGCACATAGCAGGACTACCTTTTGTGGATTTTTATTAGCATTTGGCGTGATCGGGTGCTTATTATTTTTTTTTTCGCCTTCTTTTCATTATTTATCTCTTTTCTTTTCTTTCATCGTGCGATAGGTTTCACTTTTATAAACATTTTATTTTTAAATGTCTTTTAAAGTCCATCATAAAAAATACATCACGCTACTTAAAAGAAGAAAGCATGGCGCTTCAAAACAATTGAAGATCCAGAACACTGCATTTCTTCCGCTTGTAGGTCTTAATATTCAATGCAACTTTTCTTCAAGATTTTTTTGGTCAACATCTCAAAATGAGAAAGTAATTTTGAAAATACAGAATCATGACTCACCCTGTATCAGGTCCGTAACCAGACTAAATATTCAGGGAAGGTTTATCGCAGTGTAGGGGAGGCTTTATACATTTTTAGTCATAAGTAGTAATCTATCCCATCATTTTTGAATAATTCGAGACACACCCTTGGCGCTTCCCTAGCTACGACCCGCCATGTATATTCTTTATATAAATCGATTGCAATTTACCTATACCGACGTTCTATATAAAACAATTTATCAAAATGGATACATCCTGTAGATATGAGAAAATCCAGAATTTGTGTACATGTTATACAGAAACAAACAGAATTTTTATTAAAAATTAAATATTGTCCAAAATAATAAATGAACACGATTCTTAACTTGACACCTGTAAAATTGTTACAGCAATTCATTTTTTTGTCGGCCACGAAAAGGAGGGTGAGAAATTTGATTTCCGGAAATAAAAACGGAGGGCTGGCGGACGCAATTTACAAATGGAACGCAAAAAGTGCGAAATCGGAAACCGTTCCGGAGGAGCGGAGTTTCTTAAAAGCGGCCTTAACTCACGGTCTGAGCGGATCTGTAATAGAGTAAGCAGTCGGAGTGTCCTAGCGAGATCCTGAACGGGAAATCCGTTGAAGTGGGCCATGCATCAACGCCTACTGCCACCAAGAGGCGGACGTTCATTGAAATATTCGCCAAGGCTGGAGATAAGAACTCCACTCGTAGTCTTATGCCATCGGGTTCGTCGACGATTGCTAACCGAAAGTCCCTGGGATCAGGAAAACGAGGGGTACTTCCTCCTAAAATTACATTTTTTTATACTGTAACATTATATAAGTGTCTATTAAACATTAAAGTCTTAACTGAAATCTAAATTTTATTCAACTTAAGAAAAAATCGCACTGTACAGAGTGTGCTCTTTTTTAAGAATAAAACCAGTCAATAAGCAATGAATTAAATTGAGCCGGATAAGAAATGTGCATTTGTTACCACAAGGGCGCTTTACCTGTCCCGTAAAACACATGTTCTTCGGAAGGCACTCGTAAAATATGTTGCAGAGTAACGGCGTCCACAATTTTACCCGGGGAACCACATAAAATCGATTCATCAACCTGTAAAGGCGAAGTCGGTTCATCACCACCGGCAGCTTTCGCCAATAACTCCACCATCCTCGCCTGGATCCGATCTCTGCAAACGGACTAATTACTCAAACATTCCCGACATAATTCAACTCACCTTCTTAAAAACCCCCCAGAATTCGCGTACTCCCCCCAAACTTTATACGTCGCCGATTGAAGTTGAACCCTCGCGTACCCTTTCGGATACTCGGGGTCTCCTTCGATGATCCTGTAGGTTGGATTCTGGTCGTTATCGTAAAGTCGGGGCGTTGAAAGGGCGTCGAGTCTTATTAGATATTGCAGATTTGTTGAATTCGTCTGAAAGTTGCCGGATTTGTTTGCAAGATCGGTCTGAGACTGGGGGTGATTCGCTTACATCATTCTGGCTGTGCAAGGGCACGAGGAATTTCGAACAAAACCTAGAGTCTAATGCTCCAGCTCCGCATACCAACCTCTGAATTAATCGCTCGGTTACAGATCTTGCTAATAAGTGATTTTTATCTACAAATTAAATTTCTAAATCTGTAAACCATATTAACAAATAAATTGTTAGTGTAAGAATTATTTTGTCGCAAATAAGTGTGGACCCTTAACCTGTTACTAGCAGCAAAAAATTAATTTATAGAGAAAACTAGCAAAGAGCAAAATAAAAAAAGGTGTACTAGGAATCAAGCCCGCTGCTAGGGTGTTGAACGCCTTTGTGTAAAACATGTGCGCGCCTTCAAAAATTCTGAAGAAATTTTACCACTTTACTCAAAATGTACAGGAGAGCCAACATTTAATTATGCTATTTTCCTGTCGATCAACACAGTGTACATACAAGGTGATTGACAATTATTCCGCCAAAAAAAAGCGCAATAAATGTCCCAGATTTACCCAGAAAATGTATTAACCCAGTGTATGTAGAGTATTTGTAACACAATTCAAATTAAAATTAAAGAAAAATACTAGGAATTTTTAAGATTTGGATTGTCTTCTTGTTGCAGTGCTTTATTTGTTCACCTGTCAGAGCAGGAGCTCGTATTTCAGCTGATCACATCAACGCCGTTTAAAGATCAAGTTAACGTCCAACGCCGTAACAATCGTAAAACAATAAAACACTTATGATTGTATTTATTCTGTTTATCTGCTGCCCGTTTATAACCACGAACGTATCATCGTTTTGGGTATGATTTTTTATTAATTACTAAAGTACCTAGACTTCTTTTTAAGATTGTTTCCATAGTCTGAGATATCGCTTCTTTTTTGGCGAAACAATTGTCAGTAACCATGTATCTGTGGTACTTTAATAAAAATAAAATTCCGCTGAAATAACGTTTATAAACAAGGTGCTTTTCAATAATTATTTTCGCTGTTTTAGTCTCAAAAACAATTTATTTTGAGTTATATCTACTTAAACAATTACAGACAATTTGGCACCCTTCTGGTCAGGCACCCTTCTGCGTTACACAATCTGCACAACGGGCAGCGGCGAGCTTGCTAGGAAGGAGTAGTATACTCAAGAGTAAGAGAGATACTAAGAAGCGGTCAAAGAAGAAGAAATTCTGCGAATCAGCGAAAAACGTAAAGAAGAAGAAGAAGAAGAAATTGAAAAGTGAAGCCGTGAGAAAAACAAGAAAAGAAAAAAGCAACTTCCTTTGCTTTGAGTTGTTTTTTAATTCATTTATAGAATTTAAAGTTAGACGATACCAGATCTTCGTTTGTTTCTTTTTGTTTCGCATTTTTCAGGCGTTTACGCTTTTACCTAATTTTTCTTTTGTTTGTCCTTGGTTGACAAAAGTATACGATAAAAAAAACTTAAAAAAAAGAAAAATTTTTAAAAATTCCACGATTTCTTTTGATCTCTCGTGGTTTCTTTAATTTTTTGAAATGTTAATTTATTAAAGTGTGTGTCGTAAAATCAATCGTGTTTTGTTTCAACTTTTTTTTAATTTGATTATTTTTCGAATTTTCAATATTTTAATATTTTGCTTCAAATGATTTTGTTTTAAAAATTTATTATTAATTTATCGAATTCTATTTTATTTTTGTATTCTCATGGCTCCTTCGATTTTTTTTAAATAATTTATTAAATTGTGCCGTAAAAAATCAATTGTCTTTTGTTTCTATTTTTTTAAATTTGCTTATGTGCTTTTGAATAATTTTTTTTTAATTATTCCGTTTCAAATTGTTTTGTTTTAAATTTTATTATTAATTAATTGAATCGCGTTGTGAAATCGATTGTCTTTTGTTTTTTTATGGTTTAATAAAGTCTATTAATTCGAATTTCTTAAAAATTCCACGATTTCTTTTGTTTTTTCGTGGTTTCTTTAATTTTTTGAAATGTTAATTTATTAAAGTGTGCCGTAAAATCAATCGTCTATTGTTTCAACTTTTTTTTTAATTTGATTATTTTTTGAATTTTCAATATTTTAATATTTCGCTTCAAATGGTTTTGTTTTAAAAATTTATTATTAATTTATCGAATTGCGCTATAAAATCGAAATTATTTTTATTTAAATTCTATTTCATTTTTGTATTCTCATGGCTCCTTTCATTTTTTTTTAAATAATTTGTTAAATTGTGTCGTAAAAAATCAATTGTCTTTTCTTTCTATTTTTTTTTAATTTGATTGTGTTTTTGAATCAAATTTTTTAAAATTATTTTGTGTCAAATCGTTTTGTTTTAAATTTTATTATTGATTTACTGAATTGCGCTGTAAAATAGATTGTCTTTTGTTTTGTTTCGAATTTCTTAAAAACAGTTTTTTTTTTTGTTTTCTCATGGTCCCTTTCGGTAATATTAATTTATTAAATTGTATCGTAAAGTATCGGTTGTCCATTGTTTCTATTTTTTAAATGTATTTTGCCTCTTACATGCATTAGAAAGAGTCATTTCTGAGTAAACATTTCTGTGTCTGCATATTTTAATAACCATTATAGATTAGTCAAAAATCAGAAAAAATTAAATTAAATAAAGTGTGTTTCTTGATTAAACCATAACAGGTATCAAAATTTACAAAAACACAGAAACGCTTACTAGGGAATAACTTTTTCTAAAAATAAATTAGTTATGTATGTAAGAGACATTTGTTCTTCATTTATTTCCTACTTTTACCAATAAGCACTAAACTGTAAGAATGATCAACAATTACAAAGACATGAAAATGTTTCCTAATGAATACTCCTTTCTAAAAACTTAACAATTAGTTATAATTATTTTTTTAACTTCAAGAAACTCTATATTGTGGTAACCCTGTTTTTCATACTAGTTTTTTACTTCAAATTATTAAACCCATCTGGAAAAATGACTTGCCTGCTTGTGTAATTCGTAATAATTTGTGGATAACCCAGTAAATCTGAGGTTATTTTGAGAATTCTCGCCTAAATTTGTACCTAATTCACCTGAAATTACCAAATCATCGGTCAAGGCCAGGGTAATTAGATATTACCTCCAACTCATCAATGAATGTGTTGTGAGGAAATAGAGTATCAGTTCCTATCTTACATACACATATTATTCTCTTTATATACATTTGTTTTTGTTGCACTTACGTAATAAAATATTTCTTTTTTTTTATAGAATTACTCTTTACACGAGATATTTCTTTTGATGGCTTTCGACATAAAATGTAATAAAAAATTAATCTCCGCCCACAATAATTGTTATATCCGTAGGTGAGTAGTTCGGCAGGTAAGCCGTCATCTTCAGTACACACACTACCAAGTAAAAACACTTCATAAAATCTTACGCTTGGTAGTGTGTGTACTGAAGATGACCGCTTAGCTGGCGAAATACGCACCTACGGATATAACAATTATTGTGGGCGGAGATTAATTTTTAGTTATTTCTTAAACCACAGTTTTTATTTTTTAGAACATAAAATGTGTCTGAAACCTCCAAAAACTATACACAAATAAAGTCCTGGATCGATATTTAAATTTGAAAATAAAATAAAATAAAAGTTAAGTCAACTCTTAACTTAACAAATAATGAAGATCTAAGTCTTGGTCATTGAAGCACACCAATAAAATGCACTCACCATTTTCTTCTCTGGCCAAATTATTTTTCGTCAACTTATTTCGAAAAATGAAATTCAAATTGTGCAACTGCTCAGAACAGAATCGCAATTTACTAGCTGGCAGAATGAGTTCGTCCAGTTTCCTATTTGAAGTAATTCTTTCCGCGTGCTTGTTCGCGTGGCTCTTCATAATGAGGGCCAAGACTTAATTTCATTTAGGCGTTATTTAATTAATTCGGAACTAATTACTTAGACGATTAAACACGCGTTCTCGTGTTCAAAATAAATACGCACGCGGTGGTTGTCGGCGCGAACACGCAGATAAAACTGTGTTTTTTGATCGCGTTAAATCTGACATTTCATGTTTTCCGACAATAGCTGCCCCCCACTTGAAAACGACTTCCGATATATTCATTTGAAAACGGAAGTACTCTTTGTGTTGCCTTATTTTAACTGTATAGTATCCATGCGATTTTCTATTATTGAACATCAACTGCGCGTACAATTACTGTTATTGTCTGTGATGTACGGTCTCGACGAGTTTATTACCGGAAATTTATCAAGAATTATATACATACATATACATATTCAATTGCAAATTCAATATATATATTAATATTCTAAAAAGAATCGTTAAAATGCGATTTATAAATTGAGTGGAAAAAACAGACGCAACTTTTTTATTACTTTTTACATGATTTAATTACTTAATTAAAATTAAATTAGCGAAGTCAAATTTAAATTTACTTTAATTAAAATTGGGTTACATAAATTATATTAATTCCACAATGAAATAAGATTTTTTTAAGGTAATGTAAGAGCAGAATAATATGAAATTAAATTACAAGATTTAGAAAAATTGTTTTTACATAGGAATTTAGAAGTCAGGGCCAGATTTACCTACAAATCGAAGGTGGCATTTTACCTCTGACAAAAATGACATGTGTATTCATAAATTATGAACGAAATGTATTGTATCCACAAGTTTGTGATTAGGTATTTCCTTATCACAAGTTTATATTTGACGTTTCGTTCTAGGTATTGCTAGCTCATTCAGAAATTGCGAAGTTATTATTTTTATAGTAGTCTTCTTCGGTGATGCGTCTGGATTCGTTTCAAACATGCCCGTTTTGCTCTGTTGTCGTAAAGGGCGTTGGCCTCAACAACAACCAAGCGTAATACATCACGGAACTGGATGACTCTTTATTTACAATATTACAAGAGTCTCGTTTATCAAAATATTAACACAATCTCAAATATAGGCAACAAGTTTCTACAGAGATACATCTCAGTGTGTTGATGGCAAAATCTTCTCACTAGCAGCTAAAGGGTCATAGGTTTCAATGGTTCGCGAATGCTTCTCATTAGTATTTGGATGGCATATCAGTTAAACTCTCGAATCTTTTGGGTAGATTTTCCGTCGTAGCTCTTCTTCATTTTGGGCTTCCCTTCCACCGTCGTCAACTTTTCTACCGAGTAAGACGAAAAACTAAGTACAGATATGATATTTTGTTGCCTTAACCAATCTTGGGTTATTCTGGCATAATGGCACTATGCCAGATCCGACCAGAACAAAATATTATTATGAACATGACGTGTTTTACCAATTTAGGGAGACAACTTGTAATACAATTTTTTTTTAGTGAGGTTTGGAGAAATCTTCAAAAGACATTCCGGTGCCGGGTATCTATGCTCAGGAAGTGTTGGATTCGCTGGGATGATGTCTTTCTGAAGGTCTACAACCAAGCGCCTACCAACTTTTTTTTTCAAGAGGTCGAGGAATCTTCTAAAGACGGCTTCCTGGATTCACTAAGGAAGGTGACCCTAGCGCCTGCCAGCTAAACCCCTGTCCTCATCCTTCACGCATGCGCCTCCGGAACCGTCGATAGACATTTCTTCGGATTAGGCATATCGGCCTCTAGCTGGTCCCTATTGTTCGCAAGCCTACTTCAACTTATCTTCCTCCTCTTCGTCCTACTCCTCGTCCTCCTCTTCATCCTTCTCTACGTCCTCTTCCTTCATCCTCCTCTCTCCTCTTCACCTCTCGTCGCAGTCCTCTTAATCTCATCGTTACTCTTGGCCATCATTATATTCCTCATCATATTGGCAACGGTGGCCCATCCAGCCTCCGTACTCATAATATCTGCCACGTTCTCCTTTGTAACTATCTTTCCACATTCCGTTTTCGCAGTTTCCCTTGCCTCGGACCATTTCTCACATTGGAACAGTGTATGTTCTGGGGTATCCCTTTCCTCACAATACCAGCAGCCTGATGTTTCCTGTCTCTTGATTTTGTGTAGGTAACTGCCAAATACCCCGTGTCCCGTAAGGGCCTGTGTCAGGAAGTAGTCTTCCTCGTAGTGCTGGTATGTGGTCCATGTATGCACCTGGTCGATAAACGTTTTTGTCCACCCCTGGTAGGCGTCCCAGGTCCTTTGCCACTTGTCCATCAACTCCTCTCGAGCCTCATCTTTCCTCTTCTATCCTCGGAATATCTGCATGCGTTCCTCCGCCAGTAGTTTTATAGGAGGCATGTTTGCTATTACTAGAATCGCCGCAGTCGGTACCGTTCTATATGCCGATGTTACGCGTATTGCCATTTTTCTATTCAGGCTCTCTAGCATGTCTTCATAATGCTTGTATTGGAGTGCGTGCGCCCAGACCGGTACCGCATATAGGACTATGGAGGTCACGACGCTAGCCACTACCCTCCTCTTTTGTGATCTCGGGCCACCAATATTTGGCATCACCCTTGTTAGTGCCATGTGTGCCTTATATGCCTTTTCGCGCACCATTTTCACATAAGTCGTCATATGTGTCCCCTTATCCAAATATACCCCCAAGTATTTGATTGACGGCTTGCTGCTGGTGTTCGCCCCTTGAATGGGCAGCATCAGGTGACTCAAAGATCTTTTTCCTGCAAGGATCACGATCTCCGCCTTTTTTGTGGCCAATCTTAGGCCTCTCTCCTCCTCATAAAACCTAAAAGCAACTAATCATAATCAAATAAGAGCAAATCCAATAATATAGAATAAGTATTGGTCCATTCTCCTGAAAAAAGTTCTCATTCTACTTTCATAAACATTTGATTCCCTGTTATTTGATACTGCCTTAAACATTTAAAAATATCCCTGAAAAATAATAAAATTTATAAATACGTATATATATATATATAAATAAATCGTGTCAAAAACAGCCTACAGATTAGAGGAGATCACACCCACTCATCACAAGTTAAGACCACTTCAGGATATCTATCTCGGAGAATCCTCTCCTTATCAAATATCCAGTGCAAATGCGCTTAACTGTCTCTAGCACCCCTTATGTATAATTACGTCATGACATCTTGCGGCTGATTTTTGACCTAACAAAAACGACATATTGCGGTCGACTTTAATTTATATTTAAAAAAATCGTATATTTCTAAATTTGGACCGTCGAAAAGCAACCTACATATTAGAGTAAATCAAATAATACGGAACTAGGTATTGGTCCTTTATTTGAATTCATTAAATAATTTTTATTTTTTCGAATAAAAATACATTCGTAAGCATTTAATTTCCTGTTATTTGATACCAACTTAATGAGTTTTAAATTATTCTTAATAATACCATGTCCAGTATTGTAAATATGTTGGGCAACACTTGATTTCTCAAACCTATTTTACCGGTAGTGACTTAAATGTGCCTTAAAGCGTGTTAGTATATTTTTTTTTGTTTGTCTAATATATTTATTAGCACATTCATTACATTTAATTTCATAAATTCTAGATTTCTGCTCAATTTCAACTTTATCTTTCGGGTTTCCCAATAAATTCTTTATGGTATTTTAGTGGTAAAAGCCAATCGTAAGTTTTGAGTTAAAAAAAAATGTGGCATACAATGTGCGGCAACAAATAATTACTTCCATCTACTTACAACCTATAATTTAGTGATTTAATTTGGAGTATAATGTATCATCGTGTCACCGATTTAAAGTAATAAAAAATTCTAATAAAGTTAAAAAATAATAATAACTAACTCTAATAAATAACATTATCGAACACTAAAGGGGACCCTACATCTAGACTGGACTCCAACATTCTGACTCTAGGGCTGCGAGAATTTATCAATATTATCGATAATATCGATAAATATCGAATAACGACATTTCCATTTCGGATTTACCGATATTTATTCATTAAAAATTAAAGTTGCGACATCCTACCATCACTTTTTGAACCTAACATTGCATTGTAAAATGTCGCGACTTAAACTTTTCATTACTATTACTTCAGATTTGTGAATAATCTAAGGCAGGTCGGTTTGGCTTGCAGTAGAATTCTCGCGCTACACTTCTGCTGACGAGGACCCAATTGGAGCCGAAACAGCTGGACAAGGGATGCCCGAAGGATCCAGTATAATCAAAACCAACCTCCAACAAAATTTTTAAGACTCGCAACAAGATATCTATTTATATAAGTATACACGGTGATCAACAATGTTTGAAGGTTAGTACCCGAAATATCATCAATCTTTCATTTTTCAATAGCTACTTATTACAAGGATATCAATAATAATTTACACTGCACAACAAAGAATATTTTTCCTTTATACTGACTCATTGTATTTGTGTGTTCATAATATTTTTAAAAACGTTATTAGAATTTTCTCATCACGTCACATTTTCGAGAAAATTTTAATAAACCTTATCATCAAATATTCCCTAAGAATTGTCTTCATTTATAAATATCTTTCATTACCCAACAAATTATAATACTTGTAAAAAAAATGTTAATTCCAACGTGTTCTTAGAAGTCGAGACCTATCTATGAACCGCACCTCGCAGACTACTCCCTCTTGTCTTTCAGAATCAATCAGATTTAACAAACCATCAAAAGGCTCTCTGTGCATGTGTATAAGCCGAATTAAATAAAATACATTAAAACATAACAAATATGTTATAAACCTTATCGAAATGTCTCAGTTTCTGGTATGTGTGTGGTGAATTTACAATTCGTCGACTCAGGAAGAAAATTAAACATACGCAGCTTATATTAATTTCGAAATTGAATAAATCTTGGACCCCGCATTTATGTTGTGCACGTTGCTAATATCTTTTATATTCAAATTTAATTTTAATATTTAATAAAAACCTTGATATTTAAAAGATATTTATTTATTCTAAACCAGACATGACAGAATCAAATTGTTTGCTTTGTGGTGATCAGTAAGCATAGAAATTAACCGATGTCTGACTTTTAACTTTTTTCTTATGTATCAATGTTTCTTTTTCATCTCTTTCTTAATCATATGAATTGATAGCCTTTTGTTTTTGTGATATCATTTTCGCTTCTTTTTTTACTAGAATCTTTCATAGTTTAGTGATTTTTGTTTGTGTTTTTTATGGGTTTTGTTTTCATCGTTTTCTTAAAATATTTATTTTTAAAACTTTGCAAAATTTTCCAATATGTTTTAGTTTCCTTTCTTTTAATTTCATTCCTGTAATGATTCGACGATACAATCATCTTTTGTTTTTACGTTTTCACTTTATCGTTCCTTTACGAGAAATATTTATTGTTTTTTCTTCTAAATTTTTATCGATAGTGTTTTGTTTCTGCACTTCCTTCTAGTACTTTTCAAAAAAATATTAATTTTTTCTGAAATTTGTTTATTTGTATGTGTTGGTTGAATCTTCAATTAATTTTCTTTTTTATCTTTCTTGCTTTTTTGTGATTCCGTCATAATACTCTTTGTAAATTTTTACTAATATTTCTTTTTCAATTCTTTACAAACCATAAATTGATCGTCTTTCGTTTTTGTAATTTCATTTTCTGTTCTTTTTTTCGAGAATCTTTCCTAGATAAGTGATTTATGATTACGTGTTTTTTAATCATCGTTTGTTTTCACCGTTCGTTTTAAAATACTTACTTTTAAAACCATGCAGAATTTTCAAACATGTTTATTTCTGTAATACCTCGATGAAGCGATCGTCTTTCATCTTTGCGTTTTCACGTTAACTTTAAGAAAAGTTATTTCTTTTAATTTTTAATCGATAACGTTTAGTTTCTACATTGTCGATAAATACTTAAATTAAAGTTGATAAGTTAATTAACGAGGATAAACGGCTACGTCAGGCAACGAAGAAAGAGAAAAGAAGAACTCCTTTTAACTTGTGTCGATATTTCGCAATTTATTTATTGCTTCATCGGGACAAAATGAAAGAGTTTACAAAATAACTTTGAAAGTAATGGAATGAAAATACATAGCGATGGTGACACGTTTGCACTTAATTTAACTGTAAATTGATTGGACGTGACAAAACACGTTAAAATATTCTTACTTAAAAGAATAAAACATATCTTATAATACACATGGAGGCATCTTGGAAAAAACTAGGTGCCAAAATTACCGCTACGAACTAAACTCGCAAACCGTCCAAATTGTAACCGGTCATTCTCGTTAAGAAATCGTTATAGTGTTATCTGACTGCTTCTGCTACGAACCAGAAAAATTATATATGATCTTTGTCTAAAATAAAAAAATATATGAATGATGCCATTTTATAAACACTAGTCTTCCCCCCAAAAGGTAAATGAGTCTCATTGTAACACTACTATTTCAATTTATATAATATTTAACATTTCTCTCCAGGAAATTGGAAATTGGAAATTAATTTTAGCGAATTCTTATAAAAACAGAACCACCATATACTTTTATACACAACCTATATATTTTTGCAATTTATTATTATGTTCAAAATAACAAAAAATATTATTACCGATATGAATACTATCACTTTACGACTTTTGTTCATATTTGTCGCCATTTAATTTCAACAAATTCATATCCGCTGACTTCGCAATTTGATATATTTCATATAACTTCAGTTTTATGATTTCATGAAACAATAGAATCTAGAATTACGAAATTCGACGCGAGTATCGTGACTTGATGACTGCATGTGCGTTACATACATACAATGTAATAGCTACAGACAATATACTGCACGTTACATAAACTGTATGCTTATTTTTTGTTTCTCCGCTCAAAGATCTAAATTGAATCTTTATCTTATCGGAAACTATTATCTATCTAGCGCAAGCACTGAAAAGATAAATAAAACTTATTCTCAATAAACACCTTTGAGTTTTCCGTGCATTTTGGAGTAAACATTCAAAAAATACGCCTTACATCGTTCAATAAATTAAAACAAACGACAACCTGACTACGTACATACGCAAATTCTCACAGTGTATTTGCAAAACTGAATTCCGACAAAAAAAAAATAAAAGTACGTAGCCATCACGTGCTTGGAATCACAAGTGAAGGCACGTGATTATTATGAACGTTTGAAGTATTATAAATACCCCGGTGAAATTGGAAAGGGGCCGACGAGACTGTGACGAAAATAGCAGTCGTTGCTTTCCAATCGATTTTACAATAGTCTTTGCTTACACCAATCCGTTAATTACAATAGCAATCGAAAATTTTAGATTATACAATAATTTACAGCGAAAATTAACAGCACGCGGTTAATTCATTGGAACGGTAAGGCATAATTTTTTTTATAAATAATCGCCGTTGTTAAAGCTAAAGTAAATAAATTGCATATCCTTTTTGCACCTCCAATTAAATAAAACTTGAATAACATATTTGTAAATCTGTATTTCTGTAAATTGTGAAATTCGAATTATCTTAGAAGACTTTATATGTAGGTAGATATAAGTCTGGGATTTACTTGAAGGTGACACTGTTTATTGATGTGATTTATTTCGACATTTCTGGGTTACATATACATGCATATGTATTAGTAGCAATGATATGCAGGCGTAATGCATAACGGTTATCGCTGGTGATGACTTAATGCTTAATCTTTGTTAATCCTGCAGATTGATTAGAGGCTTTTATTTATTTTTACAAGAAAGTTATGATTTTGAAATTAATTTTGCAACAACAAAGTACGTATAATCCATGATAACTTACTTTAAACATCCCGTAATCTATTTGATATTTTATTATCTATTTATAAATACAGGTTTTATTATATGCTGTTATGTAATTTTTTTTATAGAAAAATGAAAGTTTTGTTAAATTTTTTTTTGTTGAAAAACTTAAGAAGACATGTTACCTACAGTGCTGTGTTGTGTTTCCAAAAATATTTAATGTAATATGATTCCCCTTCGGTTTTAGCAATCGATTAATTTGTTATTCAAAACGATTAATTCGAGAGAGTACAACGTGTATTCAAAACAGACAAAACGTGCTAGAAACGTGCTGAAATTTTTATTTGTCTATTTTTTTGCTTCTGATAATGTTAAATATTTAACATAAAACAATCGAGAAAGAACTGTGATTTACGACCGCTTTCCTCTTGGCCAATAGACTCCAATTAAACATAACTGATTAATTCGAGAAAGTTCAATGTGTATTAAAAATAGTCGTATTTACAAACTCCTCAAAACCATAATAATAATAATTCATGTTCAGGCCAAGTGTTGGGATACTTAAAATTAATGTAATTCTATTTAATTCATAGTTCTCTACCAACGTGTTAAATTGTCGATAGAGTTCTAGCTAGTTTTTTTAAAACTTATTTAATTAGGAAGACATTTCAAAAGAATTTGAAATTCATAATGTAGAAAATGTACAGTGTGAGCGAAAATAGTTTGAATTTCCCGCATCTATATCTAGTGATTTTTATTCTTTGTGTGAGGCCTTATAACGTTTTGAATAAAATTGTTTAATTAATTTGAAATATTTTTACAATAATTAAATTTTATTACTCACGTAATTAATGATGCTTAATTGAATCATTATTACAATAATTTCCTTCCGCAAACTTTACAAAACAATTGAAAGGCGGGAAATTTAAACTGTTTGGAATCATTGTTTCCACACTGTACACTATGAACATAAATGATTGAGGACAAGTTGAATTTCCCGCCTTTCAATATTTTTTTTAAGTTGGTCAAATGTATAGGCGTGCACTGGGATGCAATGTAGACAACGAGATTATTACTCAATAACGTAATCTGGTAATTAATTATGAATTAATTTGGTCATTTCAAATACCTAATTGCAATATATATGCAAACGTTGGCTCTGAAAATATCCGACACTCAAAAAAAATTAATTTATTTTCAGAACGGCCAAACACAAGGAGTAAAAATCACTAGATAGAGACGCGGGAAATTCAACTTGTCCTCAATCATTTATGCTCATACTGTATATGTCTTCCAACCAATTTAATTCATTTCCTGCTTTGCCTTTTCAGTTACCTCTTTATTTTCTCTAAATCCTGCTTTCCTCTCTATTTTTTCTTAGAGAACTTCTTTAGCTATTCGTATTACTATGTTTCTTCGCTTTATCGATTCATGAACTCTTTGTTAGAATCCATAAATTCCTTATTGATGTGTCCTTTCGTTCTCTTCAGTGCTTTTCTTCTTCTGTGAATTCTTATGAACTTTTTTTAACGAATGGAAAATGCTATTTATGTCCCATTTCTATTTTCTTTTATGATTACTCTTCATTTAACTTTTCAATTACCTCTTTATTTTCTCTAAAATCTTGCCTTCCTCTCTACTTTTTCTTAATTTTTGTTTCTTATTCTGCCCTTCGAGTGTTTCTTCGGCTATTTTCTTTACTATGCTTCTTGGTTTTATCGATCCATCAACTCTTTGTTAGAATTCATAAATTTCTTGTTGATGTGTTCTTTCGTTCGCTTCAGTGAATTTTTCTCTTGTGAATTCTTATGAACTTTTTTTAGCGAATGAAAAATGCTATTTGCGTCCCATTTTGATTTTATTTTATGATTACTCTTCATTTCCTGCTTTGACTTTTTAGTTACCTCTTTATTTTCTCTAAAATCTTGCCTTCCTCTTTACTTTCCTTAGTTTTTGTTTCTTATTCTGCCCTTCGAGTGTTTCTTCAGCTATTTTCTTCACTATGCTTCTTTGTTTTATCGATTTATCAACTCTGTTAGAATTCATAAATTTCTTGTTAATGTGTTAGTTTTTGTTTCTTAATGTGTTGGTTTTACCTCTTTATTTTCTCTAAAATCTTGCCTTCCTCTCTACTTTCCTTAGTTTTTGTTTCTTATTCTGCTCTTCGAGTGTTTCTTTAGTTATTTTCTTTACTATGCTTCTTGTTTTTATCGATTCATCAACTCTTTGTTAGAATCCATAAATTCCTTATTGATGTGTCCTTTCGTTCTCTTCAGTGCTTTTCTTCTTCTGTGAATTCTTATGAACTTTTTTTAACGAATGGAAAATGCTATTTGCGTCCCATTTCGATTTTATTTTATCATTACTCTTCATTTCCTACTTTGATTTTTCAGTTACCTATTTATTTTCTCTAAAATCTTGCCTTCCTCTCTAATTTTTCTTAGTTACTGTTTCCTTTTCTACCTTTCCAGCGTTTCTTCGGTTATTTTCTTTACTATGCTTCCTGGTTCTATCGATTCATCAACTCTGTTAGAATTCATAAATTTCTTATTGATGTATCCTTTCTTTCTCTTCAGTGCTTTTCTTCTTCTGTGAATTCTTATGAACTTTTTTTTAGCGAATGGAAAATGCTATTTGTGTCCCATTTCTATTTCATTTCATGATTACCTTTCATTTCCTATCTTTGACTTTTCAGTTATCTCTTTATTTTCTCTAAAATCTTGCCTTCCTCTCTACTTTTTCTTAGTTTTTGTTTCTTATTCTGCCCTTCGAGTGTTTCTTCAGCTATTTTCTTTACTATGCTTCTTGGTTTTATCGATTTATCAACTCTTTGTTAGAATTCATAAATTTCTTATTGATGTGTCCTTTCGTTCCACTCAGTGATTTTCTTCTTCTGTGAATTCTTATGAACTTTTTTTAGCAAATGGAAAATGCTATTTGTGTCTCTTTTCTATTTCATTTCATGATTACCCTTCATTTCCTGTCTTTGACTTTCCAGTTACCTCTTTATTTTCTCTAAACTCTTGCTTTCCTCTCTATTTTTTCTTAGTTTTTGTTTCTTATTCTGCCCTTCGAGTATTTCTTCAATTATTTTCTCTACTATTTCTATATTGTTTTATGATTACTCTTCATTTCCTTCTTTGACTTTTTAGTTACCTCTTTATTTTCTCTAAAATCTTACCTTTCTCTCTCATTTATCTTAGTTACTGTTTCTTATTCTGTCCTTCGAGTGTTTCTTCAGTTATTTTTTTCCTATGGATCTTGGTTTTATCGATTCATCAACTCTTTGTTAGAATTTATAAATTTATTATTGATGTGTCCTTTCGTTCTTTTCAGTGCTTTTCTTCTTCTGTGAATTCTTATAAACTTTTTTTAGCGTGTTCGTGTGCAATTTCTTTTTATTTGGCTCTTCTCATCCACTGTCCTAGTTTCACTTTAGCAGAGTGATGCAAGCCTTATTTATAATTGTTTTGTTTGCCCGTTTTTTTTTTTGAACAGAATACTTTTTTGCCCGTAAAATTTTATGTAACAAATTTGCACATCTGTTATTCAAATTCTCCTAAATATTAAAACATTTTTTTCTGAAACTGAAATATGTGACATGGAAAAGAAAAAACAGAAATTGTTATAATAGTGTCTATTTAAGAAAATTATAATAATTATTCCTAATTATAGCTGAAGCTTCATGTTTACATATTTAATTATTTAAAAAAAAATTATATATGTTAATTCCCATTTAAAAAAATTGAAAGAACGATTGCAATAGATTGCAACACAACTATGCCTTACTTTTCTGACCTTGTCCTTGATTTCACATTAGCATAATCATGATAATGAAAGAGGTTTTCAAAAAGTGACGTTAGATAACGCCAAATTTGCAAGTCAATTGCCCCTCATCACGATTTCAACGAAATACGCCGTGAATAATCTTCATTCGAACACAATTCTTATGCTTTACACGCGATGTTTTGTATGTATTCCAATTTGCAATTCAAGAGCACATTTTGTCTAGTAAATTTCATTTTTTAAAACGTATACTTTATTACCTACCTATAACGTACGTGTAATAAATAAAATATTAACAGTTTTACTAAAACTGTTCAAAATTATAAATACTTTTTAAATTAAATATAATTAATTCTGAATTTTGCATAATTCTTTTGGCTTCATCACACCTCTGGGACTTTTTTCGTTTTAGGCAGAATGAAAAATTTCGCAACGCGTAGCTCAAAATTAATAACAGCATGTGTAATTAATTATTCATACGCGTCTAGACGAAAAAATCTACATGCGCATCGGTTATCTCTTCCTCCTACATTATTTATTGATGTTTACTTATGAATCGCATGTGAACTTAAAAATCGATGGGAGTTAGCGTTGTTTATTGCACGTTTCAAAATGCTTGATGGGCAAGAATTTGATTACTTAGATGAGATTTATTAGAAACGGAAGTTCACTGATGACCTTATCATACTTATGATAATTTTTTTTTCTTATCGAACAAAATTATCCAAGATATGTATCTTATTTTTTTAATTATTTAATTTCGCATACACTTATCAATACAATTGTTTGACTACGATAGGATTAAAATTATTTTTACAACAAAACATTTTTTTATCATGTTAAAAATAATCAGAAATGTTAAATACTGCTTCTCTGTATGTACATACACAAATAAAAAATGTATTGAAATTCGATAGCTCTGTACGAGGGTCAAGCTGAATTTATTGCGAATAAAAAACATGGTCAATATTTTCTAGGATTTTATTTTAAATATGTTCGAAGTAATTCAATTCAGCAATGAAACACTGTTCAAAAGCACCCAACCAATCATCTTTCAGAATACCTTCAAAATAAGCGTGAACTACGTATCAATCTCTTCTTTTGACGAAAACCTACCCCGCAAATTCCCTTTAAGCCCAAAAAATAGCTAAAAGTCGCACATTGCTATATCAGGTGAATATGGCGGATGTTCTACTACTTTTATATTTTTTTCAGCCAAAAACTGGAGAGTTAAAGCTACCATATGGACGATACTTATCATGGTGCAGCATAATTCCCTTGTCTGGAAGTCTACTGAACACTTTAGGCAAACATTTTTCAAGTGTACTATTTAGCTGTAATTGTCTTTTATACATCTAGTTTAATTGTCTTTACTAGGCCCGTACTTGTGAAGAATACCGCATACATAACCTTTCTCATAGCTCGCTGCTTCTTGGTTATTGTTGGAGTTTCCTCTTCTTCGTGAATCCATACAAGACTCTCTTGGTAGATAGGTACATCGAAAAAAAGAATGTAAGTTTCGTCACCTGTCACTATTTAGAAAAAAATTGGGGTCTCCCATTATTTAAGAAATTTAAAGTTTCATGGCAAACTCTTATACGCTCTGCTTTTTGTAAATCAGAAAGGTGATGCGGCACAAAACGACTAACCACTTTCTTCAGCATATAGGTGACCGTTCATGAGGATCCTATCTTGAGTTGATGTTCCATTACTGCATAAGTGGCTTTTTCTATTAATTATTTAATAAGAGCAATGTTTCTGTCGGTAACAGCCGTAGAAGGACGTCCTGCTCCTTTTTGATGCTGAACAGAATTCCTTTCGTGATCAAATTCCTTATACCATCGGTAAATTGTGGCCTAGGAATGTGCTTGTTCACTAAGAGCCGGATCTAAACTCTTCATGTACTCATAAACACTTAAACCTTTTTTAAAATCATAAATCATGATTCGAAAATGTTCTTTGATTAATTCCATTTTTTTACTTGTAATATCACTTTAAAAAAATTGTAACTTGGATTCTAAGGAACTTAACTTCAACAACTAAACTTCAAATGACAGATAAAGAGTTGCTCTAAGTAAGTAACACTGTATGTTTTGTTTCTCACGGCCTACTAGATTTTCTTATTCTGAATAAATTCAGCTTTACTCTCGTATTTTTATAATTGTTCATAATTTTTCTACTTTTCTTTGAAAAACTATTATAAATCTGTTTGAATCAAGTCGAAGTACATTAGTTGTCATGAGTGAAAGTTAATCGGAAATGTTTTAGTTTACTATAAAAAAAAAATACAATAGACAGTTGAGGACGTTAGAAGCAAAAGCGTGTAAGGGCAACTTTTGTGATTTTGAGAAAAGAAGGTTCTGTTGAAAAATCACGGTCAAATGAAAATAATTAATTAAATTAAAGAGATAAAAATACTTTACTTTGCCACCAAATAAACTGATGCTCCAAGAATGTGTTTAACTCGCATAACTCGGATTTGTGTGAAA
Source organism: Serrognathus titanus (assembly GCA_039766575.1). NCBI lineage: Eukaryota > Metazoa > Arthropoda > Insecta > Coleoptera > Lucanidae > Serrognathus > Serrognathus titanus. The sequence continues at coordinate 13,314,880 of CM077914.1, forward strand.
AAGTCGCTTACACCCCATTTTCTTTTAATGCCTCGATTGAGATCCCTTTACTGTACAGTGAAATCGAAAACCAAGGGAAGTAGTTTTTGGAAAAATCGCACGGATCCGTCAATTTTCTGTTCTTTTTTTAGATCTAGCTTAAACTAATTGTATTGTATTATACTGGGTGTTTCATTGAAGATGAATCAAACTTGGTATGCGAGCAGATGTGGAAAAAGAAAAAAAAGTTTCTTTGTAAAATTTTCTCTGTAATGAATAAATTTAGAGAAAATCGAAGGGAAAGCAAAGTCGCATATTTTTAGGATGGATGGAATTTAAATGAGAATGAATGGATTGTTACTCATTCACATACGAAATCGGTTTATTGGTTAATTGCCTCTAGAATGTCGCCCCACCCGATTCAGCAAAACACATTTAAAACATCATGGTTGTTGGCAATCAATAAAAATAATAATTAGTCGCTTATTTTCTATTCTCCATTTAATACAAATTTTCTAATTGTTAGTTGAAGAATTTTAGGATTGTTCAAACATTTAGTAGTTTGCGCTTATTTAAGAATTTATTATTCACAATCACCGTTTCATGAAATCGTTCGTAGAAATTTAGCGCCCAAGTACCTGGTTTTACCCAAATCATTTCGTTCGCCGTACTACCCCAATTAAGGACTTAGGACTAGTCATAAATTTCTTCTTCATTAAATGTTTATGGATTTATTGCCCCCCTGCAGCTGTGTGCCATTCATAAATGCAATTTAGATCGCTGGTTTTGTTACACGATTCCGCGCGCTGCAGTACTTCAAAAAACATCGACTCCAAATTATGCAGATTTCAACTTGCTCCGATTAAAATTTTTTATCAAGATATTTTGTTTGAAATAATGTCAGAAACGTCTCCCTCAAGTTTGATGCATCTTTAAGAAAACACGCTGTATAGGTTGTCCCAAAAAGTTAGGACTAAGATTATTCAGATACGAAGACTCCAGGCGGTGCCTTTGATGTCATATGGAAAAATTCCGTTTGCTTCGGGTATTGTTTAATTGTTTCATAAGGCGCGAAATTTGAAAATACATGTTGCAGTATTCGATTTCTACATATCGCTTCAATATCTTTCTTCACTTTTCTATTTTGGTTAACGAATTAACAGTACAATGTATTTCACAATCTCATAACATAACAAACTCTCTGACAGATAAACTACCAAAATAATGGCGGCATGGGAAACAACGGGAATGTCTAACCTTTGTATCTACTATTAATTTATGGCTAAGTTTTATTTTCTTTTTACAAGGCACTCCTACCCTTTTTTCAATAATTTTTGGTTCCTTGTGAAATTTTAAATATTTTTTTATATACCGTGTGTCTAAAATCAACAATTTTTGAGTTATTGCCATTAAAATCTGACGGAAATTGGAGGAATAAATCACGGAATAAGTGTATTTTCGACTTAGAAAATACACTCAGAATTTTGAAACATTGTTTACACATGGTGAGATATGCGATACAATAACAAAGAAATTATTAATAAAATTAACAAGAATATATTTTCTCTTTCGCATTTATTGGGAATTAATTTAGACTTAGACCACGAAACCGTGCGGTTGATTTTTGACCTATTTTGACCTATTCATCTTTCTAATTTTATACACACCTACACTAAATATAGTAATACACACCTACACTAAATATAGTAATACACACCTACACTAAATATAGTAATACACACCTACACATGATATTGGCGTAATTAGGACGGGTCGATGAGATTGCTGATGAGGCAGCAAATAGGCCTCAAAAGTATGCTCGGGAATTTTATAGCAATCAAAGCTGACTTACAGCAAATGCTTAAATTGGAATAAACTTTGCAAAGAAGAGTTCTGGAGGGTTTGTTACATTTTTCGAGTGAACTTTGAATCTTTAAACGCAGAAAAAAAATAACAAATCAATTATTAACATGTGTGCAAAAAGTTTTCCCATCTAGTGCGTTGATCTCATTTTTTCGCATGTTTACGTATGTTCCTTACTTGATCAGTAAAACGCCAAATTGGCATTTAACATTGACATAGCGTTAACAGAAAATCAATACCAATAATTACGATTTATTACGTATTTGAAACCAAACAAAATAAAACATTGAAAATAACGTTGAACTGAATACACAACAGATGTTGAAAATGGCCTCCGTCTTCTTAGAGGCATTTTCTAACTCTTCTGCGACATCCATTAATAACATTTTGCAAAATGTGGGGAGAATTGTTTATTTCATCATATTTTTCGATGATTCTTTGGGTAAGTTCCTGTAAATCATTAACGGGCGTTTTAAAAATGGAATTTTTCAAGTAGGGCCAAACAAAGAAATCCAAAGGAGTTAGATCGCAAAATTGCAGAGGCCATATGTTTGCCATATTTCTGCTAATTATCCAATCACCAAAAAACTCTTGAAGGAAATTTTAAGCATCTCCAGCAGCATTGGCCGTAGCACCATCCTGCTGGAAATATCCAAATTGCAACTCGTCATCGTGCACTTGATTAATAAATGGATGCAAAATCTCTTCTCGATATCTAAGTGCTGTTAGTGTGCCATCAAAAAATGGTGGACGTATCAATCTTCTCCGATTTAAACCTATTCAAGCACCAATTTTTTGTGGATAGAGTGGGGCTTCAATGAAAATATGAGGGTTTTCTGTACTCCAGATCCTCATATTTTGGGAATTAAAGTATCCTGTTAAATGGAACCAGGCCTCACCAGAAAAGAAAGTTTCGCCCAACAAAACGTCATTGTCATTATTGTTTAAAAATCAATGACAGTATCTTCGCCCTGATTCAAAATCTACTGGAAGCAATCCATACACGGCAATCAAACGATAAGGGAAGTCCTTTCTTAGTATAGTTCTGCAGATCCCGACAGAAACATCAACTTGTTGTGACAGGTGACGGATGGAAGTGCGAGGAGCATCAGTCATAATTTGTATCACATTTTCAACTATCTCATCAGTTCTTACTTTAGGTCTACCTCTTACCTGCCAGCCACACTGGCTAGTTTCTCTGAATAATCCTGCAGAATACTGAAGTTAATTAACAAATTTGTGATACAGAAATACAGTTTCTGGAAATTTTTCCTGAAATTGTGCAATGCAATCAGGAATAGATTAATTCTGAATAACTGAAAGATCTCCGTCCTCTTAGTATATTGCCTTGCCTTTCTAAAATACTGGAAAAAGTTATATACAGACAAATCAGTAACCATTTGAAATTATATAATATTTTTCCGTTGTATCAGTCTGGGTTTCGCTTGCATGACCACTATGTGTGACATTACTGATGACATTTTTAGAAATGTGGAACATAATAAACTTACTGCCTTAGTGCTACTTGATTTTTCTCGCGCGTTTGATACTGTCAATCACTCACTTCTTATGGCCATTTTAAAATACGTTGGATTAAGTCATAGTGCTGTTCTATTATTCGAAAATTATTTGAGTGGTAGGCTACAAAAAGTTATGCTCAATCAGTCTGTATCCAATTCTTTAGAGTTGACGCAGGGAGTTCCACAAGGATCTATTCTTGGTCCTTTACTTTTCAATATCTATACCTGCAATCTGACAAGCGTGTTACAGCATTGTAAAAGCTATTGATATGCAGACGATACTCAGTTGTATTATTCTTTTTGTCTACTGCTACTTCTAATATTAATGATGGTATTGCTAAAGTAATAGACTTTTCTTCCAAACTCTCTAGTCATTAATCCGACTAATTGTAAGTCATCTGTAATTTTATTTGGTAAAACAATAGACTGTGAACGAGCAAGGAATAAATTTTTTATTACAATGGGAAATTCAACTCTGAATCCAGTTGATACAGTTAAAAGTTTAGGTTTACATATTGATGAAAAATTACGCTTCACTAAGCATGTATCCTCTTGTATACATAAAGCAATAACGAAGTTCAGTTGATTTACTCGAATCATGATTTTTTTAATAAAAAAGTTAAATGCATCATGCTCGAGTCATTAGTTCTAACACATTTTAACTATTGTAATGTAGTGTCTAAATTACATGGATTCTTACAGGATTCAGAAAATTCAAAATTCGTATGTTAGGCTTATTTTTGGTCTCCAGCGCCGCAATCATGTTTCTGATAAATTGGCAGAGTTGAATTGGCTTAGTGAAGTCCAGAAGATTGCTGCATTCAGCAATATTTTTCCGTAAAACTATTGACACACAAACGCCTCCTTAACTTTACAATAAAATCAAATTTTGTACGGACGTGCATAACATTAATGTACGCTCTAAAGGTCTCATCACTCCACCCTTGCATAAAACTGCCATATTTGAAAGGAGTATCACCTATAATATTAGTAACATTTTCAACAGTATTCCGTCCGACATTAAGTGTTTATCATTGTCTGTTTTCAGGAGACGCCTGCGAGCATTACTGTTTCTGAGGAAAATTTAAATGCAATTCAATTGTCAGATAATTTCAGTTTATTAATGGGCAATAGGTAATTTTGTTTTTTTTTTCTTTTTGTAATCTTTATATGGTAATGTTATTGTTATTATTTCCTCGCTTTATATCTTTGTATCTTATACTTATATTACTTATTATACTTATATTACCAGGGTTAATTTGAAAAACAGATTTTTATCTGAAATTCGCCCTGTGGTTCAATCAAATCAAATTAATTTTTAATTTTAGTTTCATTATGCTTCATTTTGTATACATTGTCCGCTTGTACATAGATTTGATTGAATAAAGGCATTATTATTATTAGGTACATTTGCCATTCATTTTTTGGGCGTTTCGAAAGCAGGATTCAACCATAAAAGATTTTTCTTCCAATGTGAAAATCATTGTAAAATCAAATGAATAAAACAATTTTTTTAAATTATGTTTGTTTACTTGCCTGTTTAGGGTATGGATCAAGCAAGGAACATACGTGATCATACGAAAAAATGAGAGCAACACACTAGATGGGAAAAGGTTTTGTACACATGTTATGTTTAACATTATGACTTTTTAATAATTTTGATCACAAATTGGCTATATTTGATTCCAAGGTGGCGACTATATGAAACAAAAACGAATGTCAATTCGTGTTTTTTGTTGAAGACCTTCCATTTGATGGGTCAATTCCTTCCCTTTCGAAATATCTGTGCCATCTTTGAACCCATCGCTCACATGCAGTTTGAAAAAAATATTTATCCGTGCTTTCCTTTCTTGCAAATCAGAAACACGCAAAATTAATGTGTTTTTTTGACTAAAACTACAATTTGCCAATAATAAAATTGATCTGACAATTCAGAAACCCAGTATATATATCGACGTTTCACAGTTTTTTTTTTCAAGATAAATAATAAAATTAATTATTTTAAAAATTTTGTTGCTCGTCGGTTTTGATTTATTATTTGATTTATTAAGTAGCAAACTGGCTGCAATTTGTCAATCCTCATACAATGTTAGGTCAAAAAGCGATTGCGCCCTAGATTTTTCAATAAAATATTTTATCGTGAAGAATCTGCAGAGGTAGGTATAGCGAAAGGTTTACATTTACACTGGTTTCTAGAATTGTCCGATTAATTATTATAACAAATTTTGTTGTGATTTTCAACGGACAAGAAATTAATTATTGAATTTGCCCCCTTATAACTTTTAATCCGTCAGACATGAATAACCCCAAACCAATTAATTTTACATTTTTACAACGAATTCGAAAGTGTGAAAAAAGTGACGTCACTTAATATTTAAAAGCCAAAGTTGATTTCAACCCTACTCTTCGAGACACCCTATGTATTATAAAACGATTTTAAAATAAACATAGCAAAAAAATAAATAAAAGAAACAGGCCCCAGAGATTTTTCTAAAAATTTTCGGTTTTTATACCATTATTTGGATAACTGGTTATATCCAAAACCGGGTTTGAAAGAAACCGATTATCCGGTTTAAATTTTTTCCGGTTTTTGCCAGCACTCATTTGTTTAAACACAGGAAATATTAATAAAGGCCTGATGGAAACATTTATTAATCAGATTTACTTGTAAACATATTCAAGCAGAAGCCTGTAAATATATTACGAATTAACTATTGTCTCTTAATAACAAATTCTGTTCCAGCCTTTTGCGCTCATAATTCTGAATTTATTTTCAAATTAAAAATATCCCGCCTGGAACTCGTTCGGTGATAGTACCATGATGGCCGCCATCTTTACTCCAACTTCCCACTGGATTGCACAACATCAATAGATGAGCGTTGTAAATTTCGCAAATATGTAAATTATGAAGTAGTGAATGAATAAATCTATACAAATTCTAATATCTTTTAGAAAAATTAACTGGCAGTATGACGTCTGAGTTAAATTTGAAAAAAATCGGAAAGTGGGGTGGTAGCCCTGCGCATTACGGATATTGGTACGCGTAAACTTCAGAACGCCGGCAGCTGGAGTCGTGTGGAGGGGCGTAGAATGCGCGTTTGACGCGACGGCTTGACTTTGACAGCAGCAGGTCTTATGACTGTGATTTGAAACACGTTAAACGGCGTTGGGACGCCAAACGAGTGCCTGCAGTTTTTAAAAATGGGTGTGAGTGCGTTGTAGATTTTCAGCGAGTGCGAGTGAAAATTTTTCAGTTATATAATGCACACTTTGTGGTTAACCAGCAGACTGCTGTCGCGTGCTCTTTGGAATGGTATTGCGAACTTATCGACGGCCGCGGATCCGAACGTTCACAGAAAAACAGATCCTCACCTAGTGTCTGCGGTATGTGGCTTTTCAAAAGAGAGAAAATTTCAAAGACTGATCAAGGGACAATTCGGTGACGACGCGTGGTTCACCGTCAAGCACAGGAACGCCGATGTTCTGGGTCAGTACTTACACCTAACCTTTGTTCTTGTGACGTATTTCGCATTATTTTTACGTTTTATCTTTGCGCGTTGCATAATAAACGATCACACGCTAATTATCAAATCGTTACTTTTTAGTTTGCAAGATTAAAGTGGCTAATATGAGAGGAGGAATTTGATGCAAAACCACCGTCACACAGCAACAAGTATAAAAATATCATTGAGATTTACCTGTAAATCTCACACTTGATTAAACCATTCAAAAAATTATCTTTTTTCAGAGTGTCAGATGGATGTCAACATCTCTCACCTGTCACTCTGTTAAGACAGTTACATCTAATCAGTCCGAAGCATTTAAAATCTTACATCGGATTAGATACTATTGTATAATTAACGCTTTTCCACATATCGTTCTTGTCTTGCCTTATTATAACGCGATTAGATTTCTTTCTTTACTAATTTATAGCGCTTGATAACACTATCCTGAAGTTCAAGGGTATCACAACTAATATTTATGAATAAACGTTGTTTTGCACATTTGCAAAGCGTACCCAAAAATCCGTGCATGTTTATATTTGCTCACTGTATTGGTGCACGTGCCACGATAATTTTATGTCGATCCTAGCTTGCTGTAAGTTACATGTTAAGCACAGAAAAATTTGCACGAGGACAAAAAAATTTGATGTTACGTGTCGGCTGATAAAATCCTACGTCATGGGTCAAGGGAGAATCTATCGATTAAAGAATTTCCTTCACCTTTCTACATTTTTTGTAGATATTACAATACTTTGTAATAAAAAGCAGCGTAACCATAATAATCTTGCATTTTCTTAAACAACAAATAAAATATAATGTATTTTATGTGAGTGTCTTTCATGCTTTAAGCATATGTTTATCTGAACTATATTTTAAAGTGAGGTTATGTCCTACACCTGAGTCACATGAGTGCATGATAGTTTATTGAAGTTTATTTTTGCATTCCCCGAATATCCATGGCTGTAAGCCATATTACATTACTTATAACTTGTTTTGAAACTATAACTTTCTTTTGATCTCAATGTAGTAACAGTTGTCACCTTGTTGTGGGCAAGTTGACACTGTGAAAACACTAATTGACACAAAAATTAGTATGTCTTGTTTATGAAGTTTATAATAAATTGTCCAAAAAAAAGGGCCACGTCTTAAAATTAAAACGCTCAAAATTTAGCTATGTGATCATACTTTTCGATTAGCTACAGAAAACTGTAGGTAATCATTGTTGAAATGTCATTTGGCCCATATTATAATCTTATGATTAAAGTCGCGATTAAAATAAGCAAGAAACGATGTAGCTTTATGTCAATTTAATGTGTATGAGAGTGATGAACGAGCGTTGCCATGGGAAATAAACACGTTATTTAATTAATCATAGGATGAGAATACGGGCCATTAGTACAAGTTTGTTCCAGCAGCAGTTTCTGACTAGTTCAAGTAAATTAAATATAAAACCAATTGTGTCTATGTTATTATTAAGAAAACTTTCACTGACGTTATTAGATTCATTAAAGTGCAATTGTATTTTTTTTTATAATTTGCTGAAATTGTTAGAAACTTGATTATTATGACATCAGCTGCTTTCTTTCGTTAACAAAATCGTAATCCAAACGCAAACATTACGCATTTAGATTCAAAGATGGATGTTTTGATTAATCCCCACCCTTCGTAAAATCCTGATCGGTATTTAATTCTCTTTCCCATTTGAATTGTGAATGTGATTCATTTGGATTCAAATTCAGAGAAGTCGACCATAAAACTATTCGAATCACGATTTAGATTTTTCAGCGAAAGAAAGCACCTGTTATAACTAAAGAGTCTACTTTTAGCTCAGTTTTTTTTGTGTGGTAGTCCACCAAGCTGAGATTGCATATTTCTTCCACGAACTTTGTGGCCCACTGTTATCTATGCATCGTACACTTTGTTACAAGCCTACTCTTTCGACGCATACGCTCATGTAAACCAAACTGAGATAAAAGTAGACTACCTAGTTATAACCCTAAGGCTGCTTTTCCTTTGAAGATTTGAAGAATTGGGTATTTAGGGATTACTGTCATAGGTTTAGGTCGATCACATGAGATCACTTCTCCTACTGGCATGGGAAGCATTAACAAAATCTCCAAAAAGTATGTTCAAGTGTTTTCCACTTTCCCTGGGCAATTTGAAGATGCGTGCGTATTTCTCATTAGCTCAATCAGCCGTTTCTGTTCGTGTTGTTGTTTTCAAGATTAATTTACAACAACAATTTACGTCAAACATTCAGACTGTGTACCTCTTTTTTAATCGCCAATTCTCCAAATCTCCAAAGCAGGATAACGTTAGAACTTTCACTTAAAGATGGATGCTATCTAGAAAAAATAATGTCACGTTTTTCATGCTTGCCACTTATAATTCTCAACCGTGTTAGTTTTTAATGTAACAAAGTAAAAATTTTAAGTTATCTTCATGCTCTCAACTTGTCTGCGTTACCAACATCGTATGTTTCTCGACGTCTGTCATTCTGACGTTTCTTACGTTTGTTATTTTGAATCTGTCATTTTGACGCTTCTTGACGTCTGTCATTTTAATGTTTCTCGACGTCTGTCATTTTGACGATGAAATGAAACTAACTCAGCGAAATGAAACTAATGTTTTATTTAGACAGAAGAACGAGAAAAACTGTATTTCCTTCTTCTGTCCAATAAAGGTGTTTTCAAATTACAATTTGTTATGACGATAGCTGCCTGAAGAAGATTATTCATCGAAACCGGTCGCTAAATTAACATTAGAAAGTGCTTCTCTTATTATTTATTAAATATCACATCTAATTATGGACTTTCAACAAGATCAATATTTTATTATTTGCTGGCAAATAAATTTAGACTAAAGTATATTTATTATAGAGGTGTCCTGCAAATATTGCAACTACAGTTTTCTTATCAATTTTTTATCGTCTTTATTCTTTATACCAACAACTTTTTTTATTATTCTTTCTCTTTTGCAAATACCTATAACCTGGCCCAATTTTAAGTTCTTGCTTTTCTTTTCTTTCCCTGTTTTTCTCTGCCACTCACATCTAATCTTGATATTCGATCGTTTTGGTCTTCTCCTTTTCTTGTTTCTTTTTACTTTTCTTCGTTTTTTGATTGCGTTTATAATCAATTGCGATCTTACGTATTTAATTATCACTGCCTAGCGAATGCTAAACTCTTTTCATTGTAGGAACATAGTCATGTTTTAAATTTGTGGCCATGACTTACTTATTGTGGTTTGAAGAAATTGGTGACCGTTATTTTGTTCCAAGGTTCAGTTTTGTAATTTTTTCGATCTTTACGATACCTTTTTATCTATTCAAGTTGATCAGTCTAGGAATCTTATTTCGAGTGATGATAATTATACCTGCATAAAATATTCAAGAACTTTTCTCTTCAAAATAAATACGTACTAAATTTCGCATCATGTAATGTTAACTAGTTACTATTACAAGGGCCATTTGATATCTAAAGTAAGAGGAAGCGATGAAATCTAACACATTTTTGTTTATAGTTTGAAGTCTCAAAAGATTTTGTGCCAAGTCTCGTTCGCATAGCTTTATTACTGTTGACGTTACTTTGTGTTTAAACTACTGGTGCATAGTAAATTACGATCATGTACAAAATCGAGCATCGAGCACTATTCATTTTTTTTTACAAAAGAAGGGAATATTCCAAAGCGAATACATGATTGGATACCTGTGGCTTTTCCATCTTATAAAACTGTAAAATTTTGTTACAAACAATTTCTTTGGGAGACGACCCTCATAGTGGACGCCCAAAGTCTGTCTCAACACCAAAAAACATTCAAAAAATCGAGAAATTAATTCTTGAAGATCGACGAATTAGGATTCATCAGGTAGCTGAGATTTTAAACATTAGTGAGGAAAGAATTTTTCACGTAATTCAATGATGATCTATCTGGAGATGACAAAGCTGAGCGTAAGATGGGTGCCCAGAACACTGACTTCCTTTGATAAACAACAGATAGTTAAAAATTCACAGCAATTTTTGGTTGCCTATGAAGGACAAGAAGGTAACTTTATTGAGAAAATTGTGGCAGCGGATGAAATGTCCATTCTCCAACAACAAAGAAATTTAAAATTCAACCATCGACTGGCTTGGATACCAAAGAAATTTTGTTGATCTTCGCCACAAAACTACGGCAAAAGAGATTTATTACATTTCACATTACATTGCAGGAGTCCATCAAGTAAAATCGAACTGAGAAAGCAGGGCAAAAACTTTCGATTTTGCACGACAATGCTCCTGTGCTCAAGGCCGCCATTGTTCGTGATTCTCTCAAGGATTTAGGCTTCGAAGAGTTATATCACCCTCCCTACAGTCTAGATTTGGCTCCGTTCTATTTCGTCATTCGAAGGAACTTTTGACTGCCTGTGAAGGACAAGAAGATAACTTTATTGAGAAAATTGTGGCAGTGGATGAAATGTGGACACTTTGACCCTGAGGATAAACCAGAATCGATGCAATGGAAGCACGTCGATTCTCCAACAACAAAGAAATATAAAGTTCAACCATCGACTGGCTTGGATGCCAAAGAAATTTTGCTGATAGATTATCTTCGACACAAAACTACAGCAAAAGGGATTTATTACATTTCACATTACATTGCAGGAGTCCATCAAGTAAAATTGAGCTGAGAAAGCAGGGCAGAAACTTCCTATTTTGCACGACAATATTTCTGTGCGCAAGGTCGCTATTGTTCGTGATTCTCTGAAGGATTTAGGCTTCGAAGAATTATACCACCCTCCCTAGAGCCTAGATTTGACTTCCTTCTATTTCGTCATTTGAAGAAAAGACTTCATGGACAAAGATTTTCGAACGATGAGAGTTACAAGTTGGAAGCGAACATTTTTTGGGAGCCCAATTTTTTTACGGTTTATTTTCAAAATGTAAAAAGTACATTGAAGTCGCAAGAGATTATATTAAAAAATAAATAATATTTTTTTGATTCCCGTCCATCCCCTTCATAGTCAGGTACCTTAGATATCAAATTTCCCTCGTATGTTGTCAATATGGAAGAATATTCCGCATTGTCTGTGGAGATGTGGTTAACAGAAATAATTTCAAACAAGTTTTCTTCATCATTGTGAAATTTAAAAATGTAGATAGCCTAAGAATAAAATATCCTCAATGATATCTGTTTATAAATATATCTAATGGAGTTGTTACGTTATTTTTGTCGAACTAAAAGGCATATTGCTTAAGATATTTCTAATATCTCTCTAGAGTTTAATTGTGATTTTTAATTGTTACGATTACTTTATGTTTAATTAGCAAATAAACCGAGAGATTTTTTTTTGTAGTCCTGTAGATTAGAAAAAATATATTTTGCAATATATCATTATAATTTTCAACACCCCACCCAAATCACGAACGTCTATTAAATTAAATATTAATAATATTAAATTTATTTGAAAAGAATCTACGCTTTAACTTCGTAAGAATCATCATGAAAACATTAATTACCTACCTGTGTGGTTTTTAAGTGACGTATAAATAGTAATCGACAAATAAATGGCTTATCACGAGAATTACTTTTGCAAGTAATATGTATCGTGTGGTTAGGAAAATAACTGAATGTGATCATAAAGAAAAAAATTACCTTAACGAAATAAATACGTCATTATACGAACTGAGACAATTATTTTTGTCAGTTGAAACCAGCTCATATTAAAGCTGTTCTACGAAGCATGGTTTCTAGTGCAGTTTTGAAGGTTTAAATTTACATGAGGTCAAACGATGACCTTAAAACTCTCCGCCTGAAATTTTGCATTTATTTAGACATTTGAATTTACTTTAAATTTGTTATTATTATTTCTTGAAACTCTTCTTAATATTTACATCATCAATATCAATAAAACTTTTTTGAAAACTTAATGAATGTTTTACGTGAAGAACCCTATATAATATACGAATTACATCAAGTTAAGAAATAATGTTCAAGTTTAAGTAATTCAACATCTCCAAGAAATAAATAATATATTCTTGCATTGTTTGTTTAATTTCAAAACGTGCTGCTGATAAAGTGTATAAAATATTCAAAAACTTGATTCATTATTCATGAACCTCATGCTAATGGAAGCATAAAGAAGGTATAAAACGATAATTCATATTAATTTCAAATTTAAATATTGAAAAATTCGGCGATTAAATTAGCACCATTTGATTTATGTACCAGATCTTACCAGAAACCATCAAAAGAACCACCTAATTTACGTTGGCGGTCATATTCCAAGTACTCGTTGTTAATTAACCGGAATTTATGGCATTGAAGGAAACTTTCTAACTAAATCCAAAGTCCAGTTTCAATTGTCCGCAAAGCAATAAAGAGGCTATTATAAGTCTTGATTTTTCGTTAATCTTTTGCCAAAAGACTGCCTGCCATTTGGTCGTCGTGATAAATACGTTTGGCTCAATTTCAGTGCCAAAATTTTGGATGGAGACGTGGAATAATAAAATATTTCGTTGCACAAAATTAACTAAATTTGTGTCTTTGTTTTGGTCACTGTAATTATTGGTCTGGAAAGGAGTCATCTGTTATACTGACTTGGATTATTTTTAGAGACTTAAATTTAAGAAGTTAATAAATATTTTTAATTTGACCAAACTCTTATTTTAATCCAATTTTCCCAAAGAAAAGGCCAACCATTTTTTTTTAGAAACGTTTCCATTGAATTTTCATTTTTAATTCTTATTTAGAATTTTCGTTGTAAACTCACAAACATTAGCAGGAAACTAGAATTGTCCATTAAATCTCTGAAAAAAAAACTTGTTTTTTTTTCATGAAACTTTGCCAGTAAAAATCCACTAATCTAATCTTTGTGAAGGTACAGTAAACATGCATTTGTGTAACTTACAGAGAGTCGATAACTTTATCTGTTACTTATTTTATGTCATTAAAGGTGCTCTAAAAATTACATAACTTTGTAAAACAGGGCTTATTTTTTAATTCTGTGTAATCAGTGCTGGATTTTCCTCCCGTTCCTGCAATTCATTACCTCATGGGACGATACACTTTTGTGCTTTCCAAACCAAACAACAATGTGACGAGACTTTAAATAAATGACATTTGCTGCGCAGCAGTTCCAAGTATTTTGCTTCAGTCTCGGATTGCGTAAACCAACAATATTTACGCACAGATAAAAGTCCATTGAGAACGGTAGTTTTCACGAAGGATTAAAAATACAAGGGCGCGGTCCCAACTTCGCGAAAACAATCGCCGACAATTTGTTTATGAATGACCTCAGTTGTGCGATAAAAATAATCGTCGGCTAGCGCAGTAAAAATGGACCTGCATGACACAAAGTAAATTCAAATAATGTGTTTGTGTTATGGTATGGCGAACTGTCAGTTTAAGCAAATAACTCCGTGTTTTTTCTTCGTCTGCTGCCTGAAGAAACAAACAGCAGGGAGAAAAAAATAAAACAAAACATTGTTATGGTAAATTGGTCTTCAAAATTTAATACCACTACTTTTGCAACATTACAATATTATATAGTTATCTCTTCCCTCACATGATAAAGTAAAAATGCCCATAAGGGATGAGGTACCACAGCATTGTAACAAATGCTAATAAGTTTTCGTTCTTGTTATTGCATTAATCATGTAATTTAGACGAAACTTAATACGTACCAGTCACGTGACGGTAAAAATCGAGCGAATCAAGTGCACTGTGTAATCAAGCAGATAAAGTTTCTTGGAAAAAGAACGAGTGAAGTGTCATTGTTAACAAAAATATCATGGTCGACTGAGTTTAGTTTAATCAAAAATGTCGGTTGCAACTTACAAAAAAATGTTTAATTATTTGGTTTAGTCTTTAAATTAGCTAATAGATGAACTGATTCCAAGGTTTCCCTATTTAACAGTATACGCCTTGCTTTTATGTTCATGGAAAGATATTCTGTTATCTTCCAACAATTCACCATATATCTTCTTTAAGGTTTCCCTATTTTAATAATAGTACAGGTTTCGCTGCTTTAACTCGTGAAAAGGTTTTCAGTTATCTTCCAACTTTCAATTTTTCATCTATCCCTCTCTTCCATCTATAATTGTTGCAGTAAAGCTTCGTAATTCCATCTTAACAAGCAATGGGGACATCGAACTATCAACTTAAGTAGCCACTTTTTTTGTTATTTGGTCAACATAGAGCTGACTGAATTTCAAACTGACTTAACTCTCTAATTCACTTCTCTGTGGTGACTTATGCAAGACTATAAATTGTACAGAAACGAGATGTCGTACTAAAAGGTTCATCTATTGGCTCAGTAGTAGACGTGTCAAAGTCAACATAAATCTAACGTACTAATGAACTTTCTCATCGTCAAAGTTAAAAGCCGTTTAATTTCAAGATCGATATGACATACTCCACTGAAGATCAGGCCAAAGTACTGCGAGCAAATTGCATGTCGTTCAAAATCTTAATCGTCCCTGAGGCATAGGAAAGAGATCTTCTATTTGCTAAATGAATTTTCATTCGTTGCACGTTGTTAGTGAAAAAAGGATTCTTTAAACCACGTGAATATATAAATTAAAATGAACATGGAATGTCGGAGAAGTATGCTAATCTTTACTTGTGACTCCAGTAATCGATTCCCCATAACGCACATCATTTGGGGATTCCTATTATCTCAATATGGTACTTCCATTAACTCAAAACATTCACCTTAATGTACCAATGGTACACTGACAAGGAATATGAATGGGATTAAGTCGTCCGCGTCAATGACAAATCTAGGATTTCGTTTTGGGGGCTCACAATTGGACGCCAAATGGTCAAAATACGTGGTCGAGGACAACGACTTTTGTAGAAGGCATGATCCTAGGGGAGAATGACGAATTAGTAGCATTCTATGCACTATAGTCTGATGGTATGGGGGTGATATCGACGGGGTGATATCGACGAGGTTGATCTTTTTAGTATTCATTTGAAGCATCACGACGACGTCCTGTCCTACAAGACCTTGAAAAGCAATAAATTTCCTGGAACTATTGAATTGGAGCCGTGCTCCTTTGCTCCCTAAGAGGTCCTGATGTGTCACCTATCGAACATGTATTGGATATAATAGGTCTAAAGGCCTCATCCTTCCCGAACTCTGGCAGCTCTTCAATGAAGTTCAAGTTGCTTGGGGATTTTCTGCCTTCAAGAAGAAATTGATCGCCTCATCGGAGACAAGGCAAGTTCAAGAAAGGATAACACGAAGAGGTGGCCCTCCACATTATAAACTTTTATCGATGCAAATGTAATAATAACTTGAAGTCAGGGGCGTTGAGCGACGTCCTGCGAATTCCAAACCCTCTGAATTTCACCCTCATTGACTTTTCCCTTCTCGTCGGCCTTGGCTAAAGTAAACATGGGTATTCCATTTAAAATTAATTTTTATGACCTAGGCAGGACTATTTATCGTCGTTAACTGCGTTTACAATCGACACACGTTTTGCAGAGGATTTGAAATTATAAATGAAGATTGATCTTTCCGAGAAAATGTACGTAACAAGGCCGTAACACGGAGAAATTATTTTATTTAAAGTCGGGACTGGGCGGGTTGCCTATCTGAGAGTAATTTAGTAATGGGATTTTCAGTTTCCAACTCCAAGGTCCGATTTTACAATCGCTGACTAAATTGAGTATAACAGTATACGAGGAATAACGGGGACGTAGTAATGGGAGAAGGTTAAAATATGTTTGTAAAACTCTACAATAATCACTATTGCCCTGCCAAATAAAAATACAAAATACAATTTAGTGAGAAGTTACACAAGCTACGTTTTTTCTGTTGCGTTTTTTTTCCACTGAGAGTTGAAAGGCGTTCTCTCTCTCCACCGGATCTCCGCATTGATTTCTCCGCAGCTTTTTCTGTTAAAATCATATCTGAAGTCAAGCCCACCGACGAAAGGTAATCGATTCGATTGCGTGCGAGAGAACGCCTATCTTGTTTTGATGAAACAAACCGCTCGGAAGAAAACATTACGAAGATTCCGCATTTTATTTTTAGAGAGAAAACGCTTTCTGCTTTCGATGAAACAACACGCTTCGTAGGAAAATGCTAGATGTAACTTCTCCCTTGACATTTGCCTTCGTTCTTTGTGTATTTATATTAACTAAAAACTGAAAGGGTTACAATTATTTCAATTGTGCTTATTAAATTAATTTAATTAAAATAAAATAAGTTTCTGTACGATATCTATTTATTAGGTATAAATATTGATTAAATTATTAGTTATTATAATACAGGAATTATGACATATCTAATCCGAGGAATTAGCGCTGACTTTGTTTAGCGAGTTAACAATGAAAGGAATTAATTAATTTTGTAATCAAATCCATTGTTAATGTTTTAAAGCCAGATTTTTCCGGTTTTCGTTGAAATTTGTGGTAATTTTTTTTTAAAACAATGATTCTATTTGTTCTGTTGTTTTGCATCATAACGTGGGTGTCATTTACGTCGGTATAGTTTTCTGGTTACGTCATTTTTTTACCAAATTGCTAATTTTGATATTTAGTGTAGCTCTTATAATTGCATATACAGTTCGTGAGTTTACACTAGGAAAAGTAAAACTATTTTTTAAACTTTTATAACAGTAGTTATTATTTTAAAAATAGAAAAATGATGAATTTTTTCAGAGATTCTTTTTAAATTAAGATTTAATGCAATTAATGAATTAACGCCAAAGATTTCGCACGTAATAAAAAAAGTTATTTTTGTTATTACATAATCAAAGATGACCACAACTGTTGTTATTTAAAATTGCGGTTGGGGCATAAAATTCCGCTGCCTAAATAAGTTTTGCCAAAGTCGAAGTTTTTCTTTTCTAAATTTACATAAGACAAAGCTATACATGTAAGTACGTTCAAATGAAGGTCACAAATTTAGGATAAATAATGAATAACAAATTGACTTATAAATATCGGACGGAGAATGCTGGAGCGTTCCAAAAGATATGTATTGTTGAATTGTGTAACTGTATGCAAGAGCGATTAATGTTAAGTTTGTGTAATTGGCACTTAGCCAAATTGTTGTAATATCTACGTTGTAGCTCCTGAAAATGAAGTAACTTATTTGCAGCATAGTTTAATGGGAAAATTTCAAAGGAAACTATTAGGCAGTGTCTATAAAGAACGTGACAATTTGATCATCCATTTTAAACCAGAGATTTTTATACAGAAAAATATTAATTATAAACTTCAAAAATGTAAAGCACTTAATTTATTAATACCATACATTTTCCTTGGTTCATAAACTCTTGGTATTTGACTTTAATATTCTACAAAGAATAGTCTTCATGATTCTTGTTATTATGTTTCTCTCAACAGAGAGAAACAATTAGAATCATTGATTTGATCAGCACATGTTTATTTTGTGACGCAGAGATTCATCTGGATTAAGAATTGATACTTGTTTTAAGGCTACTTTGAAGGATACCTTTTTGGCAACACTTCTTGAATAAAATAAGCGGTCAGGGGCGGACGATTTATTTTTGCGAAGACGTGGAAAGACGTAAAACGTAATTACGCGCTTTGGCTTGATAGTAACACCATTACGTGGTAGTTTGACGTGTTTCCAAATCTTATGACGTTTATTTGTGTTTAAGTGTACGTGTTTCATCGCAAAAGTAAACAAACGCATTCTACCTACCACCAAACATGTACAAAATTGATTGAATTTGCATTATAGAAATTTATGAATAATATAATGAAATTGACTTATCAATGGTAAACAAAAACAATAATAATTTCCACTAGATTGTATTTATAAGAGTGTTACAACAGAGTGCCTTCGTCAGACTAATACTAAACTAAACAAAAATTGAAATAATTATATACATGAAATAAGATATTTCACAAATAATACTCTGAAAACATTAAACAGCTTAGCCTTCTTACTAAGAAGTGACCGCTCAGTTACGGATTTCTGAAGTTTAACAATGAAGAATTGTTTAAATCTATTTGGTCATTTAGCAAATTACTTGCATTTTTTAATTTATTTATTTCCAGACATTCAAGAAGATTTAATTTTTTACTTTTATTTTGTCTATGTAATATTTTGAAATTGTCATCAAATTGATGGTTTTCTGAGATTAGACGATTACCGTAATTGGAATCGTTGGATTTTTTGTTAAAACTTCTTTTGTGTTCATTTATTCTTTTTGCAAAAGTTCTACCTGTTTGACCAATATAGTTTTTCTGACAATATTTTCAGTTTAATTGATAAACTCCTGATTTGTTATTCTTATCGTATTTAGTTTTATTGTTTCTAATTAAATAACCTAACGTGTTATTTGTTCTAAATGCTACGTTTAAGTGTAATTAACGGAGGTGTTTAGCTACTGTATGATACAAAATTATAGTAACTTTACACCCAAATTTGCCATTAAAAATTCTTATCAACTGATCAATCAAATTTCAGAAATATACATAGATACCCAATAGTGCAAAAAATATTTCATTCGATATACTAAACTTACTTCCTAGCATTCCTCCCAAGGATGCTATAAATTTAGTTGATAAATTATTTACTAAGAATAACACAAAACCAAAATTAAAAGAAGATATTCTAAACTCCTTATCTACCTGTTTAAATCAAAATTACTTTGAATTTAACAATAGTATTTATATTTCCAAGGAAGGACTAATAATGGGTAATCCCTTGAGCCCTTTATTGGCTGAAATCTTTATGGACAATTTAGAAGAAATTATACACAAAAATCCTTTAAGTAATAATTTTATATATTGGTACAGATCTGTAGATTTAAACAATTCTCCATTGTTAAACTTCAGAAATCCGTAACTGGGCGGTCAATTCTTAGTAAGAAGGTTAAGCTGTTTAATGTATTCAGAATATTATTTGTGAAATATCTTATTTCGTGAATATAATTATTTCAATTCTGTTTAGTTTAGTATTGGTCTGACGAAGGCACCGTGTTGCCGAAACAATTGTAACACTCTTATAAATACAATCTAGTGGAAATTATTATTGTTTTTGTTTACCATTGATCATGAATTTCCATCAAATAAGTGCGGAGTCATCAATTTTTTGACTTTTATCACCTGTTTTTAAATTGAAGTAAATAATATCTGAGTCAATTGTCATACTATGTATAACAAGAAACAAATATTACATTTTGATTTCTGGTATAGACTACAAATTTAAAATTTTTAAAATAATACAGATATGAGAACGATAATTTGTTGTTGCCAAATAATTTCTCGGTGTTTGGAATTTTGGAAATACGAGGAGGCGGATTAGCAAATGCCCTTTCGTTTGATAACTTTTTTGTCTGCGTTTAAATAAAAACTAAAATGGAAAATATAACCTTAGAACTGTAAACTAGTCCGATAAAAACGTCTATCAGTGATGCACAGTATAAAGAAGATAAAAAATATTTCATTTCATATTGATATCGAGCATAATACCACATGATCGAATGCTGTTACCCTCTAGAAGGCTATTTTATTTGCCATTGCCAACATAATATTTTTGAATAAATAATTTCATAACCTTCTAGAGGATAAAAGTATTCGATCATGTGGTATTTATAATTTGAAAACAGGAGAAAACTTCGATATCGAACGAATATAAAGAGAAGACAATAAAAATATGATAGAGCAAATAAGTAACGAAAAGAATGTACTACAGTTCTATCTCAAGCAAACACACAAAGTAATAATAACATTAATAATAAAGTTTAAAAAAATTGTTGCAAGTCGTTTTTGATTGAATTCTTCAGGTTCTCGACCCTATTTGGAGCCTCTTCAGCAGAGGAGTAGCTCGAGAATTCCACTAAATCAAAAATCAGCCGCAGGATGTCGCGACCTAAACTATCCACTGAATATTAATAAATACATAATATCAAGAAATGATGACTAAAGGACTTTTAACTGCAATTTTAATGTATTTATTGTAAGTAAAGACAACAAATCAATTGATTTAAGTTATGCTAAACAGTTTTTTCATGTAAATGAAAAATAATTTTTTTAATTACAATTTTAGCGTCTCTTTTATTCATTTTTATTAAATATTATTTCTTGCAGGTATTTAAATTTTGCACAGATTTTTGTTATGGTGACAATATACATGCAATGCAACATTACTTGCCAATATGTAAAGTGATGAGCAATATGCAACTTTTCTTGCCGTTTATTACAGCAATGTTCCTTGCATTGCTTTGCTTCCGTGTAAAGCCTACTTTAGCTGACCAAAAACCAAAAGTTTTTGGACACTCGTTATTTTAACTTTAATCAATACCAAAGCTTTCTGATTTGCCAAATATTCGATACTCTTTTCAATTATTATCAGTAATAAGTCAGATAAATATTAATTGAATTGGCTTTCAGTTGGAACCGTATCACGACTGCTTCTACTGCCGACGTTTCGTTCTTCATTGCAGAAGAACTTCCTCAGGGTTGCTGCTGCTGTTGTCGATGCTGCAGCTGCTGGTAGGTTGCTGCTACTTTTTGTTAGTCGGTGAGACTGCAGCAACGCCACCAGCAGCAGTAGCACCCCTGAGAAAGTTTGTTCTGCAGCGGAGAACGAAACATCGACAGTAGAAGCAGTCATGACGCAGTTACAATCAGAAGCCAATTCAATTATGGACAACGTCCGCGGAAGCCTCCAAGTTAAATTCAGATAAATTTTGTTCCTTTCTGCATTAACCATTCAGAACCATGGCACTTGTATTCAATAATTTCAATATCTTCTTCTGTTTCAATCGAAATCAATTAAAAACTATGTAATTACCGATTCTTTTTCGGAAGGAAAAATGAAAAATCTTACGAGATGGTTTCGTGGACATCAACTAAAAGGCAACTCCTTTGTTTAAGAAATTAAACAAAGGAGTTGCCTTTTAATTGATGTCCACGAGACCACCTTTTTGACCGCTTTGTTTATCATTTCGCACAGATTTTTGTTTTGTTGACATTACACCTGCAATGCAACATAACTTGTCGTCATGTAAAGTGCCGTTTATTCCAGCAATGTTCTTTGCATTGCATTGCTTCCGTGTAAAGCTCGCTTTAGCCGATTAAAAACCGAAACTTTTTGGACACTCATTATTTTAACTTAAATAATATTTTAAAGCTTTCTGATTTGCCAAATATCTGATACTCTTCAATTATTATCAGTACAGAGCTTTTCTTTTGGTTCTTCTCTTTTGTCAATTGTATTTCACTATTTCTCAAAACTATTTCATATTTTCGTCACGTTGTCATTAATATGTCAAATGAAATGCACTATTTGTGACAACTCTTTCACGTTATTGCAAATGATTTTCTTCCTTTTTGAAAATTTAGATAAACAAGAACACAAACAGTTGAAGACACAATTTATCAGAAAAACAACAATACTAACTATACTAATACTATGTAACACAATACTTATGTATAAAAAAATTTGAATTAGTTCAAAATTTCATTTCTGTTGAGGCAATCTCCCAAATATGTCTCACATTATGTCGAACATAATTTTGGCAATGTTCTTGCGTTATAGCATCATGAATTTTTGCATACAGTTGTTCTTCATTCGTGGGCTGACTTCTCTTTATCCTATTTTTTCATTACTAAACAGCTCTTCAATGGGTTTTAAAAAAACGACTGTACGGGAGCAGAAAAACTGGAACATGTCCATGAGCTCTTATCAGTTGTTGAATTTCGTCCGTTCTATGAAATTTGATGTTATGCGCCTCTTCTAAGATCTTCGCCTGAGTGGCCAATTAAAATTGTCAAGAATTCTCAAAAGTGGTCTGCATTGTATGGCCTATCCTGAACAATGAATAAATATAATGAATTAATACACACATTGCAGCCGCAACCGAATAATTACGGCCTCTTAATTGGACCTTAACTTTGTTGGTTCTTGTATTTTTCTGTGATCTTCTGTGATCTTCCATATGATTTTCTAGAATTCACTTGAATTCCAAATTCATCTATAAAAAATATGTTTTCTCTGTCAATCATCATTCTGTTATATTGAACAGTGCAATCGATCTATTTTGGATAGTATCTGGAGTGTTACGCCTTTCTGGCACAAAGGAAACGCGTTTTACAGAATAGTGAAATTTCTTTATCGCTCTGTCAAGAGTCGATAAGCTCACCACTAGTTGTGGATTTTGCTCCATCAATTGGATTTGTATTTGTTTTAGTGTCAAGGTCCAATCCTCATGAATCAAATTGCAGATTTCTTCTTGCTCCTCTTGAGTAATTTTTTTGGGACGATGCCCAATTCTTCTGTTATTCGACTCGTTGGTTATTTTGTATGCCAGGTAAAGTATTTGGCAACACATTAAATTGCCATCCTATTTGGACTGCCGAAGTTCATTGCTCTGATAATAAGAGTACGTGCCTCGTTGGAGATTTTGGTATTTTGTCTTCTATCAGTATTTATTATGATTTACTCAATAATAATGTGAAATTGATTTGACAAATAAGGAAACGCTTCTGCCCAAAAAAGAAAATTGTTTGACAAACACAGCACTATATTTAATAGAGATAGGAAATAGTTTTGAGAAATAGTGAAATACTATTGACAAAAGAGGAAAACCAAAAGATAAATATTGTTCCTTTCTGCATTAACCACTTAGAACTAGCACTTGTACTAAATAATTTCATTATCTTCTTCTGTTTCAATTCGAAATCAATTAATAACTATGCATTTATCGTTACTGATTCGGGAATATTTTTCTAAAAGGAAAACTGAAAAATCTAACGGGATATGGCAACTCGGTTTAAAGCCTGAAACAAAGCTGTTGATGTCCACGAGACCACATCCCGTTTTTTTCTAAAGTAAAATTTTGTTTCGTCTTTCTTGCAGGTGTTGCCGATGGGGTAGGAGGTTGGAGGGCGTACGGCATCAATCCCGGGGAATTTTCGTTAAACCTAATGCGCACTTGTGAACGTCTAGTCCGATTGGGGTGTTTCACCCCAAGCAATCCATCAGATCTTCTGGCGAAGAGTTACTATGAACTTTTATACCATAAAAAGGCCATATTAGGTAAGTAGTCCAAATCCAATAATACCTATCCAGTAAAATGTTGTATTATTGGATTATCTAATCGAGTATTTGCGGTTAGAATTTTTTAAAAGTATTATCAATCACCACAAACCTGTTATTAAATCAAGTAAAGTACCTCACCTATGTGTATGTTGATATAGTTTTTTAATATATGAATGTCGTTAAGTGTGGTCAATGAAAATATGTGAAATAATAATAGAAGTTGTGCAATCTTATGCAAATTGGATAAGAATAAAACCGTTTTTAAAAGTTGCAATGCAATGCAAAGCAGAAGAAGGATTCGAATTAGTAGAAATCAGGTGAGAATGATCTCATCGGTCAGGTTCGCAAAAAAAAGTTTGGCCCACATCCAGAGAATAATAACTGCTGCAATTTCCATTGCAATTCATGTGTATGCCACGACTGATACGAATGATATCAACTATTTTTGGCGTGCCAAAAAATGTATGGTGTCATTGCGTTATTATTTTAGTTGAAAGTACACGACGTTTCTGTTAATCTTTATTACGCTGGGTCAGTTATGAATTCCAACGTATCATCATAACTCTTATGGCAAACGATTAAGGTATTCATAACGCACATTATTTATTACTGATTATTATTAAGTAGGTGCATGTCGTCTTTAAAAAGATCCCGCAGGGAGCATACAGATCGATAAGCAATTGACCACATTATTAGATGCGATAATTCAATCGTCAATTGACGTAAACCGCGTTGTTACAATTTAAATAATCGTTTATCATCGTGCATGTCGTGTAAACAAAGTCATGTATCGACACCGATCGGTAAATCTTTGGTTTTCATTATTTAAATAAATTGCTCTCGCTGCATTTATGATAGTTAATTTAAATTATTTGCATGAAAGTTTGCCGTGACCTATTTTGAAGAAGGAAAAAAAAATTAAAAAATAAAGTTGCGCTATGACCATTGGGAAATCGTGCATTGATTTTGGCGACGTTCGCTCTCAATCACATACATGCCTTGTTATTTTTTTCTTGGAAAAAATTGCGTTGCCTTGTAATGTTTGTCAATGTATTTTTCATTGCATTGTGCAATAGGTTTGTACGCGTAAATTCGACTGAATCATTTAATGACTGTGTGTGTTTTGAACGAATTCTTTTAGGAATAGTTAATTTTTAAACACTCTCTGTATTTAATGAAAGGAAAATAAATGCCTTTTTAGGTAGCACCAAAAGCTTTTGTATAAAACGTTCAACCTTGTCAAAGTGATACATTTTATATTTGCTTTATTGATTAACATTTCAATTATGTAAGACACGGTCCACACGGTCTACTTAGTTAAAAATATTCACTTCAAATTTGGTAGATACGTAACAAGCCTCGTTTTATATTCAACTTGTTAATGCCATTATATTTTGAAGATGCCGCGCCTTGAATAGATAAATAAAGAGTCTGCTTTTGTTAAATTCTGTTTCTTTATTTTGTAGGAAGCAGTACAGCCTGCGTAGTAGTACTAAATAGGGAGAACTGTAGACTTTACACCGCAAACATCGGTGATAGCGGTTTTATGGTAGTGCGGAAAGGACGAGTCATCCACAAGTCCGAAGAGCAGCAGCACTATTTCAACACCCCCTTCCAACTATCGCTTCCACCCCCAGGGTATCAAGCGGATGTACTCTCAGATCAACCCGACTCAGCAATGACCGACAATTTCCCCGTCGAAGATGGCGATGTCATCCTCTTAGCCACTGACGGCGTATTCGATAATTTACCTCAAAATCTTCTAGTTAATGAATTACGGAAGGTAAATACATAATTTATTTAACACAAGAACATAGAGAAAAGTAAAATTATTTATATTTAAGGTTCAAGGTGAACGTTCTGCAAGTCGATTGCAAACTGTGGCAAATTCGATAGCATGGATGGCAAGGAATCTCTCGTTTGACGAAACGTTTATATCGCCTTTTGCTGAAAGTGCTTTTGCCAATGGTATAAATACTATAGGTACATAAAAGTGAAATCAATGATTTTTGACTCTACTAATTTTGTTTTATTTTTGCAGGGGGCAAACCAGACGATATTACAGTAATTCTAGCAACGGTTGCAATATAAAGCAAATGCCTTAGTCGATGTTGTGAATTACGTAAAACGTTTTGTATCACGCTGTCATTTATCATTGTAAAAAAAATCGAATCATTAGAATCATCTCTCGATCTAGCTATTATTTATACGTCTGTAATTTGTAAGTTTATAATGTCGCCCACTCCCACCGAAATTCTACGTGATCATCGTTGCCTTAATTCAAATCAAAATATTCTAATCGGCAATAACTTACGATCGGCCTAAATCTTTGCGCTATTATTTTAATAAATTAATAAATTCTTCCTTATGTGACGTTATAAGCTTAGAAATTACCAGCAAAAGATTTTAGTCAATGTGCTGCCTTATTCAGTGTTTCATCGCTTCGAAAATTCTACGAACTCGACTTTTTAAATAGCTTCGCAAGTTTTGTTCTTCGATCCATGGCCAATAATGAAGTGTACTCCTTCGCAAAAAAAACTGTCATGTGAACGATGAAACATTTTTGGTATTGTGACGAACGCGTGCTTAAAAATAACGCCTCGTTTTTTAAGCACGGGTTCCATGTTTAAGCGAATTAATAAATAAAATGGCACGAGAACTTAAAGTATTCTCGTGTACTTTATGCAGGGGTAGAAAAGAGAATTGCGACTACACTACAGGCGAATTTACTAACACTTGCAATGCTTTTTTCTAAACGGGTACCTGATACAGCAGTATACTCAGGCATTCTGGTTTCCTCTTTAGTTAGTGACTTTTATGATGTCGCTCAGTGAAAAAAAAAAGCTCTTAACATGTGGAACATGTAAAGATGCAAGTGTTAAGGAATGTATTATGTAGTGATATTTTTTCTTGTTTGCTTCTTTCGTGACTATGTTTCTTATTTTGTTAGTTGAAGTGCCACACGATCATATGGTTAATAAAATCAAGTGGGCGGGACTCCCTCGATCACTTCAAACATAGTCACTGAGTAGGTAATTGATTTTTTAGTCTTATTTTTGTTCGTAAGTTCGTTGTTATTATGATTCAGTGCTGACGCACACTAAACTTAGTAAGAATTATTGAAACCTAATATTTAGGTATTAAATTTTCCTAGACAGTGATTTATTTCTTGATTACTCATAATTTATGTCTTAAGTATCTGTGAACGAAATTTTAATTTAATTATTAAATAAACAGTTGTTATAAACATGCATGTTTTTGTAACATTGCCCCTTCACCTATCTCTCGAGTTTTTTAAGCAACTGTTCATGTTCTACTAGCATGAAACTCACTACTTTTGAACAAACAAACTAAAAGCTCAAAATATATTTTTTTATTTCTTTGGGGACTGAACAACTGGTTCACTTGTCTTTGACATAATTCAATATTTATATTCAGGATACAGGATGCCACAACAGTGTGTTTTCGAATAACTACTGAGGATACAAAAAAAAATTTCAATGCAATTTTTCTTTAACTTTAGAGGTCTACAACATAAAATGATTTTCATCTATACAGAGTGAATTTAAACAGTGATGCCGGACATAACTTTTTTTGTTCTAAATAGCATGCCCTATATATAAAACCAAATTTGGATTGCTCATAAAATTTTACACATTCTCTGTATATCTTTGCTTTCAAGAATGGCGAAACTTTTTTTAACAACGGGTTAGATTTAAGTTAAAAATTTTGTCGTAACGGCTCCGGTACTTTAAATCATTAAAAAATGCATAATTTTTTATTTCTGATTCTGACAAATTTACCCATACACAGGACGCGACGATTATATTTACAAGGAAACGATTCAACGGATCGATTTCTTGTGAAAGTGTAAAACACTTCATTTTATCTGCAATCCAATCGAGAATTTTTAAAATTTTAATTTAAAATTTATTTTATTAGATACCGCTATGGAATACATCATTTGCATTGTTCATTAAAGTGCAAAATTTGTTGTTTTTTTTGATAATTTTTGTCTATCAGGAAAGTAATTTATTAATCTTCATAACATCAAAGATTTCGTGAAGTACAAAGAATAAGATGGATTCTTAAAACAATTGGAAAAATTGACGACGTCCAACAAAAAGAAAAATTGGAACTCAAAGTCTGGTAGAAAGCAAAAGAAATGACGGGACTAACGAAAGGAATCTAGAAAAAACGCTATTAAAATTTTAATAAATTTGATAAATAATATTTTTTGTTTTTTTCTATTTTATTTTCGTTTATTTCATTTTGTTGTTCATTTTTATTTCATTGTGATTTTATTTGACTTCTCTCCTACGGATCAAAAGGCCGACGGAAAAACTATAAAATAAAACAAAAAAAAATTGCAAAAAATCAATAAAATACGAGAAATTCATTAAAGAAAAAAACAAAGGCAAAATTACAATGAAATGACGAAGAATAAAGTGAAAGAAAAACAAAAGAAGATTGACGATATTCCTCCTTTTGATTTTCAGTCACTCTTCAGGTAAAACAAACAAATGAAAGCACACTTAAATACTGAATCATGAAATTAAAACAAAAGAACAAAAAAATCGATGATTTTCTAATAGAAGAAGGCTTTGGAAGATGAAAAACTAACAAAAAACAAAATAAAAGCTTAAAAAAAACGAAATAAAAC
This sequence comes from Serrognathus titanus, assembly GCA_039766575.1. Lineage (NCBI taxonomy): Eukaryota > Metazoa > Arthropoda > Insecta > Coleoptera > Lucanidae > Serrognathus > Serrognathus titanus. Next base: position 13,343,425 of record CM077914.1, read on the forward strand.
AACAAAGTAACGAAGAATAAGAAGAATGAAAAACAAAAGAAGATTACGAAATCCCTCTTCTGATTTTCAGCATCTCTCCGTAAACAAACAAAAGTACACTTAAAAAAAAAACAGGAAATTAAAACAAAAGAGCCAAGAAAATGGATGATTCTTCGACGGAAGGCTCTTGAAAGTCAAAAACTAACCAAAAAAAAACATTAAAACGCAAGAAATCAATAAAATACGAAAAAATCCATTATAGAAAAAAAAAACAAAAACGATCAACGACGAAAAATCCATTATAGAAAAAGAAACAAAAGCGAAAAAAAGACAGTCAACGAGAAATAAGATGAATGAAAAACAAAAGAAGATTGACGATATTCCCCCTTTTGATTTTCAACATCTCTTAATAAACAAACAAAAGTCCACTTAAAAAAAACACAGGAAATTAAAACAAAAGAACCAAGAAAATGGACGATTCTTCGGCGGAAGGCTCTTGAAGGTCAAAAACTGACAAAAAAAAAACAATAAAAACGCAAGAAATCAATAAAACACGAAAAAAATCCATTATAGCGAAAAAAAATCAATGACGAAAAATTCAATAAAAAAACAAAAACAAAGTAAAATAAACAATTAAATAACGAAGAATAATATGAATGAAAAACAAAAGAAGGTTGATGTTCAGCATCTCTTTGTAAATAAACAAAAGTCCACTTAAAAAAACACAGGAAATTAAAACAAAAGAACTAAGAAAATGGACGATTCTTCGGCGGAAGGCTCATGAAGATCAAAAACTGACAATAAAACAATAAAAACGCAAGAAATCAATAATACGAAAAAATCCATTATAGCGAAAAAACAATGAACGACGAAAAATTCAATAGATAAAAAAAACAAAAATAAAATAAACAACTAAATAACGAAGAATAATATGAATGAAAAACAAAAGAAGGTTGATGTTCAGCATCTCTTCGTAAACAAACAAAAGTTCACTTAAAAAAAAAAACAGGAAATTAAAACAAAAGAACCAAGAAAATGGACTATTCTTCGGCGGAAGGCTCATGAAAAGAAAGAAAGAAAAAGAAACAAAAGCGAATAAAGACGAGAAATAAGATGGATGAAAAACAAAAGAAAATCGACAGTATTCCTCCTTTTAATTTTAATGATAAAACGAAATAATCTGATAAATAATAAATAATTTGGAAAAAATGTACAAATTCTGATTGGATTCTTAAACAAAAAACGACGATCAACTTTCTGAACGTTGCTGAATAAAGCTTGAAACGAAAGACTATCAACTTTTGAAAAGAACGAATGAGATCGAAAACCAAAAAATAACAAAAGCAAAATAAATTTTAAAAAAATGGCCTGTAAAATTCACTGAATACTTGACCAACAAAAGACAATAAACTTTTTGATCATGTTCGGCCGAAGCGTACGAATTGTTGAACGGTAATTTTAATTGGAACTTTAAATGACCAACTCTTTGAACATTGTTTAAAAATGCGTATACCTAAACCTGACCGTTATTTTGAGATATTTAACGTTTTGTCTAAAAACTGCCATTTGAAGCCACTATTTTATTTATTTTTATATCTAAGAAAAAGATTTATTTTTTTAGATTTTCCGATCTATATTAATTACTCTTACTTCTTTTAAAACGATTAATTATCTAAGCTGTCCGTGGAAAACCAGCAAACAAATGAACCGGTTGACATTAAAAATTAATTTTCAAAATGTTAGACCATTGGGAGTTTCAATTGTAAACATAAAACACGAATTTTTAATTCATTGAATTATTTCTTTATTAAAATAGTTGCATAGCCGAGTTGGTTGGGTCCGATGGCAACGGGGTTGACATTTGATCAGGCAACTATAGGTGTGGCTTCGAATCCCCTCCTGGTGCATATGGGTCCTATGTGAGAGATGGAGCACTTATGTGTCGGATTGTTTCAGATTCATATTGGCTCTTTTGAATTGGTTTTCTGCATTTCCCCAGTATGTAAGGCGAATACCGAAGGAAAACACCTAGTAAGTCGATCGCAGCGGGCAATATCAAAATAGCAGGGTTAACGCTTCCCTGACGAACTCATAGCGAGCTTGGGGCATGTACGGTGTAAGTACAAAAAAAAAATTTATAATTGTCTAAAGACACGTACTTAAAATAAATAATGTCTGTACATAATTGTCTCTCGAAAAATTAGTTATTAATGTCAACCACTTCGTTTATTTGTTTCTGCGGCCCCCTCAGAGAAATATTCCTTTTAAAAGAAATAATTCAAATAGATCTAAAAATTTCAAAAATATCGAAGGTAGGTAACAAGCGATCAATATGAAAATGAATTAGGGTAGGCGTTGAAATTTAAATGCATGTCTTGGATAACGTCTTATTAATACTAATTGTCATACAATTGTGTTACAAATAACACTCCGGAAATGTTTCATGTTACGCAGTTATTCATAGAGTTCAAAAGTATCTTGATGCAGCAGGTAGTGGTCATTTTACGCATCTACCTTAATTAAAAAAAAAAAAAAACGATTTTCTTGCTTTGTAGAAACGTCAAAGTGACTGAACGAATGTTCGATGAACTAAATGCACACTTGCGTGTTTAGTTGCATTACCAACTCTAATTCATTTTTCATTTGATCACTTCTTATAAGACATACTTGACATAAATGAAAGAACTTTATTAAACGAATAATTTAGGATATTATGTTTATTACTATGACCAACCTGTAGTGATAAAAATACATTTAATGATGTCCTATAATAAATATCAACTATATCTGTAACAAAAATCTTTTTTTTATATAAATAAAATATGAATATATAAAACAGTGGCTGCAAATGGCAGTTTTTAGACAAAATATTAAATATCTCAAGAATGGTTAGGTTTAGGTAAATATAGACAAAGGTATATACAGAAAATGTGTAGAATATTATAAACAATCTAAATTTGGTTTTATATAAAGGATGTGCTGTTTGAAATAAAAAAAGTTGTGTCTGGTACCACTGCTTTGATTCACTCTGTATCGAGATATTACCCAAGAACACCTGTATATTAACTTAATAGACACATTTTATAAGCGTATCTAATATCTAATTTATTTAAAATTGTAGTGATAAGATAAATTTATTTAATAACTTAAAGAGAGCTTAAAGGGCTAATAATAAAATGGCTTTACATAAGTTATGATGAGCTTTTCTGAGTATAATAAAATTTGATAATAAGTGAACTAGACAAATGTATATGACTTGAATGTAAAAATAAATAAAATAAAATATGAATCTTTTGGTTGATTAAAACAAAATTTAAAAAATAAATTTTATACAGTGACATAACTGACAGTTATGTATTATTTTATTAAGTGAAAAATAACAAATATACACATTTGTCAGTAGGCATTCAATTACATAATTACAAAATTTTTTAATAAATAAATTTCCTCAAATACTCACATACCACATTAAATATATACAATAAATGATATATTTTTTTACTACTCGATGTTATTACCACGATTGTTTGCAGGTTGATCATCACCATCAACAGCACCAGGTCTGTCATTACCCCACTCAAAACCTCCAGGACGTTCTTCTGGTAAAGGAACGTATATATTATCAGGAGGACCATCCAATAATGTTTTCCTGAAATCATGAATTCAGTAAAACGGAAGTTCTTCTCTGCAATAACAACACTCACAGTAAATTTGGCGTTTTTAATAATTTGAAACCACCCCTCTGTTGTGGAAACACATCTTCCAAAAAGTAATAAATGTGACCGACTGCAATACCCATTAAATCAACGTAAACGGCATTCCCTAATAACAAAGAAAATCCTAACAAAACCCAAGGAAGGTACGGTGCCTGCAAATTCACTCATTCAAAATAAACGTAAATTTAATCTTGATTATGGCTTACATAAAAATTGAGTAGCCCAAAAAAGTTCATTCGAATAAGAGGATTCCGCCGTGACCAAATATACACTAACATAATAGTGAATGCTTGCCCTAGGAATAGCAGATTTACAAAGAATGCAAAGGCCTACATATAGTCAAAGAAAATCGCTTTTCTTTTTAGTCTATTCGCCTCAAGCAGGAGGTTTCAAAAAAAGGATACAATCATGCAGATCCCTCCAAATAAAAACATCATAACAAAATCAGCGGTTCGGTCTCTAAACGAACCTTCTTCCAACATTCTACAGTATCTATAGGTAAAGATCATGTTAAAAAAGAAATTAAATCCAAACGTTCCAAAAAACAGGAATGTCGTTATAAGTCTGTAAATCTGTCCCTGCTTCAAGATTAAAATGGGATTAAAATATAGCTGAAACGGCGTCGCCAAATCCAATTGCTGGAAGGAACGAAATTCGCTTGAGTTTGAGAAACAATTCGATAATAAATTATGTGCTTACCACCGCAAGGGTTGTTAGTACACATGCCGTCGTATACACCCTCGTTACAGGGGGTATCTGCATGTAATCGGATCTTAACGACTGGAACGCCATCGCGGACTTAAAAATGTATCATAAAACCAACATGTTTAAATAAATTTTAGAGTTCAATTCCTATTTGGCCACATCAGTTTATATCGAAATTTGACATTGCGAAGATAACAAACTTAGGAATTTTTAAGCTGCAAGTTTTACCACTCAGTGTTGCCAGTTGTATTTCGTAAAAAGAAACTGTAAACCCCTCCGCCTCTTGTTAAGGCGGCGGGACTCACCAGTTCTTACTGAAGATGGACCCGGCCGGGCCCGAGAACGTTATAATAAACGAAATTTTAAAAAAAGGACCGAGATTTCATACAATTTTTTCTTTTAATTTATTGACCTACAAAATTGTGCTGTAAAATCGATTGTCTCTTGTTTTTATGGTTTTAAAAATTCTATTATTTGATTTTCTTTGCTTTCCCATCGTTGCTTTTATTAAAAAAAGTTGATTTATTAAATTTTGTTGTAAATTATATAGTAGGGACAAGAACCTACCTTAATTGTAAATTCAATTGTCTTCTGTTTTTATTATTTTAGTAAATTTGATTATTTTTGAATTTTTATTGTTTGATTCTTTTTGCATCGACTATTTTTTGTTTCTTTTTTCTTTAACTTTATGTTTTTAATGATTATTTTAAATTTTAATTCTCATTTGACGTTATATAGCGTTATGTCAGCAGTGTCACCAACGTGTAAAAGGCAGAATTGCCTTTTCAACATATAAAGTCCCTAAAATTTGTTACTAAATTGAGAAATAAAATCTAAGTTCGGGTTAAGTGCTTGATGCAAATGATCTTTCAAGTTTAAGGTTGCGTTAAGTCAGCAGGTAGATTTCGTTATTTTATTAATAACTGTACAGCGAATGGTCCGCATTTTGATATTATGATTAAAGTCGTGATTCAAATAGACAAAAAACCATGTAGCTTTATGTCGCTTAAATCTGTAAAAGAGTAACGGACGTGTGTTCCTAAGAAAGTAAACACGTTTGTAGAGAGCAGATTGACAACCCTGGGAGTGGATTGGCGGAACTGTTGAGGTTCAAGTTGGCGACACTACTTTCGGAGGCGAGGAGAACTACGACGCGAGGGGATTACTTACTTGATGTTTGGTTGTGGCGTTAAACTTTTCCTGGCGTGATATTAGCAATAAAGCATAAGTTGGCGGAATTGTGTCATTGAATCAAAAGTCCTAACACGTTATTAAATTAATCATACGGACCATTGCTTTTAACCGACTATGTTAACTTAACAATAATAACAATGTTACCTTACGGTAAATTTCCAATGTTACCGGCAAAATAGCTTTCATTTGTTACCGGTAATTTTTGAATGCTGCCTATCAACATAACTAAAAATATCAATTTCTAGATCGAGAAAAAAAAACAAATGAAAGATCATACTGTTATGCTAATATAATATAAAACATTTCTGGAAATAAAAACAAAAGGCGATAAGCCAATTGAGGAGACAAAAAGGAAAATTGCAGAGAAAATTTTTTTTTTCAATTTTCAGATTTCATTCAGAAATGAATAAAAGACGATCGGCCAATTCAAGGTAAAATTGAGACTGAAATGGAAATTTTGTGAAGAAAAAGCAAGCGAAAGTTTGCAGTAAGAAATACAGTAGAAAAATTAAAAAATGTAATCAACAAATAATACCAATAACAAAAACGAATAATAATAAATCATTATTTGTAAAAAAAAGAGAAGATTATACCTGCATCAGCAATTTCAAAATTAAACTGAGAGAACCAAAAAAAGAGCAGAAAATTTACAGTTGCAAAAGAAGAAATTAAATCAAAAGACAAAATTAAATTTTAATTGACATTTGAAGTTATATAACTTTGTGCCAGCAATGTTACCGACGTGTAAAAGGCAGAAGAAGGCATAGAAAGTCCCTAAAATTTGTTACTAGATTCAGAAATAATCATCAAATGATCATTAAAGTAAGAGTAAGGTTGCGTTAAGTCAGCAGGCAGATTTCATTATTTTATTAATATCTATACAGCGAATGGTCCACATTATGATTAAAGCATTTTGTTGGAAATCGATTTTGATTGCAGTGAATTCCTCGAGCATCCTCTGTACAGCTATTTCGGCGCTATTTGGGGCCTCGTCAGCAGAAGCGTAGCTCGAGACTTCCACTGCAAACCAAACCGACCTGTCCAAAGTTATTCGCAAATGGAATGTAATAATAATCAATAGTTTGAATAGTTGAATCGCGACATCCTGCGATCACTTTTTGACACAACTTTGCACAGTCTCGAGCTACCATTATGTTGACGCGGCCCCAAATAGGACCGAAACAGCTGTACAGAGGATGCTCGAGGGATTCACTGCAATTAAAACCGATTTGCAATAAAAATTTTCAAATCTTTCAATATGTTTTGACAGCACGATTGGCCACTTTGTATGAGAGGACTTATTAAGTAGCAAACTAGCTACAATCTGTCATTTCCTGTACAGAGTTGTGTCAAAAAGTGATCGCAGGATGTCACGATTCAAACTAGTGATTATTATTAAAGTTAGTTTGCATATTTTCCGCCGGTCAGATCGAGTTTGTCGCGCTTATAATGCCTATATCATCAAATTTGCAACAACTTTTACCATATGACTTCTTTTAGTTCCCGTATCCCTACCTTGTAAATTGGGCTTTTATTTTTAGGTTATGTTGGTTTCAATTTTCTGCTGATATTTTGGACCATTGGCTACCGTCTCCATGCTTCAAGTGCAATACAAAGGATGCTCGAGGAATCCATTGCAATCAAAACCGACTTGCAACAAAATTTTTAAAACATACATGATAATAGTGTTGTGAGTTTTCCGGCAATTTAGAAATTTATTGGTATTCTTACTGATTCACAACACTACTGATTCACTCTTTTTATAAACACATATTTACTTATTAATTTATTGCTGCGTTAAACAAGCAAAATACTTAAAATCTTCTAAGTTGGCTACCCTGCTTTATTTTATTTATTGTATAAAGTTTTAAAATGGTAACCTTACAACGTTAATTTAAACTAATGATGATATTAATTGAAGAATTGCAAGCTTTCTACCTTTAATTAATTAGTTACAACATTTTAAATTACATAAATAAATTCAACGCCGTCTTTTAGTTTGGCAACACTGCTTGTTTTGTCTGTCAAAAAATTGATATGTCAAATTGCTGATGTTAATTTAAATTAAAAATGGTTCTGACCAAGGAATACAGAATTTGCATGCCTATAAGCGTTCAGGAAGTGCGTATAGTAATGTGTGTTTTGTAATAATCATGTCTTCTGTCATATTTTTGCAGTATCAAATCGGGCAACTCTATATGATAGCCAGACATAGTTTGGAACAATCGGGGGACGGAGAAGGCGTCGAGGTGGTTGAGAACAAAGAATGCGAAGACCCCGAACATGGAACCGGACATTTCACTGAAAAACGCATACACTTATCTAGGTATTTAGGTTTCTTGTTGGAATCTTATTTATCAGTGACCTCCCCTAAACATTTTCCAGTCGTTTGCCCTACTGGGTGCAATCAATGATCCCGAAGATATTTTACATAACGGAGAAAGCCTGGAATTATTATCCATTTACAATTACTGAGTATACAGTAAGCACTTGTATATTTCGCGTATTGTCAAAGGAAACTGGTTTTTTGTTTTTTTTAGTGTTCATTCATACCAAGATTTCACATATCAATTCAAACAAGATACGAAGATAATAACGGTTGCACTGACAATGTAAGTAAGTTGCTTTGAATTGCTTTAAGAAATGACTAATCTCGCTGGTGATCGGCAGTGTTTGAATTTAACCCCCGAACAACTGGCAACGAGAATTGTCGAGCACCTTGACATAGCATACGATGAAGTAAGCCCAAAGCATTACAAGGAGGAAGAAGACCCAAGATTTTTTCAGTCACAAAAGACACATCGAGGTCCCCTCGTCGATGGCTGGCGCAATAGTTCAACGCCCGTCATGTGTTCCTACAAGGTCGTGAATGCGTACTTCGAGGTTTGGGGGCTCCAAACGAAAGTCGAAGACTTCGTACAATCGGTAAGGAAATGTAGTTCACTGTTGTAAATATTTGTCAAGTGCAGTAATTCTTTGTTTAAGTTTATGGAAGCGACCTTTTCCTGCTTTTTGAAATCAATATCCTAAAGTATGTGGGTATTTTGTTTTTATTTGGCTTTTGAGCTTGAAATCTGTGGGATTTTTTTGGGATTAGATATCTGATTTAATTTGATGCATGATTTGTTTATAGATAAAATTTGCTTATTAACTATTTTTAATAAAACAACAGAAATTCAAATGAAATATTAAATTAGCACAGCATAAAAATCTAACAAGTTTAATTTTTGAATCACATTGAAAATTGTGGTATAAAGGGTGCTTTTAATTTCAGTGTGTAAGAGAAGTATTATTGTTGGGTCACCGACAAGCGTTTGCTTGGATAGATGAATGGTATGATATGTCATATGAAGATGTGAAGGAATATGAAGCAAAGCTACAAGTGCAAACTAATAATATAATACTTAAAAAGGAGCCCCTTGATACGCCATCAGATATTGATAGCTTAGCTGTGACTGGTAGTGATCTGTCTTTATCTGGAGAGAGTACCCCCATTGTTAGCACTCCAACTGAGCCCCCGAAATCACCAGTCAAACGAGGATATTTCTCTTGGTTTTAAGGCACCTCAGTCTTTTCGTCTAGTTAATCGAATATCATTTCTCAAGTAGACATGATCATTTGTTATAATATTATAGTGAATTTTGATTTATAATTTATATTAATTAGTAAATGTTTTCGTTGTTTATGGATTTTTAATTATGCACCAAAAAGTTTGTTATATTTTGTTATAACTGAATAAGTAACAACGATTTTTATGAAAACTTATAGACATTTGTCTACGACCACTCTATAATCTGTCAATTATTCATGTTTCTTCAATGATAATGCTATCCCTAATACACTATCAGCAGTGAATAATCAATCATTATTCACGATGTCATGGTAACCATCATTGTTTATGGTGTATAATGAAGTAAATTCTAACGGAACTTAAAATCGCCTTAAAATAATTTACAAAATGTTCAAAGACTGACGTTCTAAAGATTATTTTGCCCACTTAGAAATGTTTATAGCTCTACCAGTTCGTTTAACATATAGTCTTACCACATGGTTTTAGTAGCGTTGTTACTTAAATTGTAATTCAGAATTCTTAGTATTTGTAGTCGAGGACAAAGTATAGTAGATGACTCGCTATAATGGCTATTATTACCTGGAATAATTGCAACACGAGCGAGCATAGCGAGCGAGTAATCCTCGGTAATAATATCGTGTATAATATTCTATTGATTTAATCAAATTAAATTATAATAAAAAAATAAAAATTGAATTATTACTTAAAAGGTTTTAAGAAATGTGACTTACTATCAAATATTAACTGATGCAGATGTTGGAATAATTGAAATTCTAATTTTCTATTAGAAACATTAATGAAAATTAATTAAAATTTTAATTAATTTTCATCTGGCAAGAAAACTTGATTTTAGAAACATTAATGTTGAAATCAAACTTGCCTTAGTGGTATATGTAAAGTTATGAGGTATCTAGAAAAACAATGCTTGTCTTGAAGTAAATTATGCATTTAATTTAAATTTAGGGTACAACATTCGCTGAGGGCTTCATTAACCCGATATCTTCGGATTTGCAGTAGTAATACCAATAACGTTCAAAACTGCTTCTTGATTTTGTGTATTGTACTCTTTTGGTCGAGGTTTCTTGAACTGTCCAAAATTAATTAGATTACTTTCTAATCTCCCAAATATTTTTTCACTTGGTTGGCTCCTTTCTGGATATTTAATAAAATATAATTCAGTTCAGAATTTTTATTCGCTTGGACATAATATTCCAACATATCCAGCAATTTTCAAACGGCATATGGGAAAATAACGAGAAGAGATGATGAATTATTTACGCAGCTACAACTGTCAAAATATTTAAACAAGAAATGGTTGATATTTAATAAAAACAAAAAAAAATGTCGGCATGGCCTACTAAGAACATAATACGCTCAAGAATAATAAAAAAAGCTGTTTATTGCATTAATTGTAAGAAATAAACCCAACAAAGTATATATTTTTCAAAACAGAAATTTTTTTTTATTTAATGATGACATTGCCTACTATGATGTCCATTTAAAAAAACATAACTTTATGTTATAACTCGAAAATTTAACTAAATAGCAAAAACCAACTATTCCACTGTTCACGCTTATGTGTATATATGTGTTTAATTTATATTTTTAGGAATAGTTTTAAGCGGTTAAGACTTGCATTCATTTCATTTTACAAGAATTCAGATATAATACCTGCCGGCACTTGCTTGAATATTACGTTTAGTTTCACTTCTTTGAATTAAAACTGTAAACACTTCGTTTTTACCTGGAATAATCCTTTCAGATGAACACGTTATTTGTCATCAGAGCTGTGCCGAGTACCAAAAAAAAGTATTCGTAGCAATTCAAGTACGAGTATTAATTTTATTTTACTCGTAAGTACATTTGTCAAAAAAAATACGAGTACGAGTATTATCCGTAAAAATATAAGTAAAAAGTACGAATACTATTGTTATTATGATATATCGGGTGTGTTTTTTTTTAATTGGAGTCCAGAGTGCTCTAAATGCTTATAGCCCACTGGACGCCAAATTAAAAAAAACACTCCCTATTTTTCTACAACTGTCAAAAAACAAATTTCTCTTTCTTTTGCTAAACATTTTTGTATACTTGTTTGCAATTTATTGTTTCGTACAGATTTTATCGCAGGTTTACTTATATTTTCTTCAATGTTTCTACTCTTTCTACTGTGTTGCGTTCTATTATTTTTATGTTCTATATTCAGTGTACTCATTTGAATGACTTTTTTTCAAATGTTTAACAAAATCTGTTGTAATTACAACTGATCCCTTAATAATTTTTGTTTTTGGTAAACAACTTTTGCGTGTTGCTTCTATACGACTGCAATCTATTCTTTTAGTCACCTAAAAACATAAATATAGAAGTTTACTTGTAGAAATCTACACAATTTTAATGCAATTTAACCCTCTTCAAAATCTCACTCAACGTTTCACTATCGATTGATAGCTTCAATCAATCGATAGTGAAACGTTGAATGCTCTTTCCTATTTTTACAGTGTCCGATTTTAAGTTTAAAAACTAAAAACTTACCATTTTCATCGGACAAGGTTCGCCTTCAATTATTGATGTTATAGTTAATTTGAAAACATTTTTTAATCATTGCTTGAAAATTTTGGACAATTTGTGTGATCCTATAACGTTCATATACTTAAAATAATTGTTAAACGTAGCTTTGAAACCAGAAGCAGAGTTTTTGTGAAAACATTGAATTTCCAGTTGACGGTGCTTTTCAGGACCACCTTATAGTTATAAAAAATATTCATTTTTTTTATATCAAGTGAATAGAGTAACTCTAGAAATGCAGGAGCAGGGTTTTATTGAGAAAGCTAGGCGCTACTCGGTGGTCTTGTTCTGTACTAACAATTGGGGAGGATGGGAGGAATCAGACGGCAATACTCGTGAAAAGTATTCGTACGGTACGAATAAACCGTACGAGTAAGTTTTTATTTTAGCCACGAATACAAGTACTAAGTAAAACTGTAAAAAAGTAATCGTAAGTACTTCAAAACGAGTACTTTTTTTACTCGAGTAAAAAATACGAGTAAAGTATTCGTTATTCGGCACAGCTCTGTTTGTCATGTTCTACACCTGGCGTTCCGCGAGCCACTCAAGTTAATTTTAAGATTTGATTCTCCCTCGAATTAGCTTTACGGAATTCAGACCTACGTACGGTGTAGTTTTTGGAACTTATAAAATTCTTATTATTTCCCTTAGCCAATGAGACTTGTCCAAGTTTTAAGCGCTACTTATCATTGGTGCACCTAAAAATTTAGATTTCTAAGAAAATGTTTCTTGGGAACACAAAATTTTAGAAAGGGCAGTTCCGTCTGGCCATTCAGCGCAGTAACTCATATTCCGAAATTAATCTCAAATTTAAACTTTTAAACTTAACGTCAGTGTTACAATTTTACCGATTTATTTCAATAATTATTTCAAAGTTAGCATTAAGATTATTGTAGAATTTTTAATATTAATTAAAGTACATTTTAACGGAGTGTTGTGTTGTATTTCCTACTTCATCTGCAACGAGAAAGCAGTCGTTCATGCTTTTGCACGGCGACATTCATATCCACTGAATTGTGTTTAAAAAAGTGTCCTAATGATGTTAAAACAGTTTTTTAATATCTGTAAAAATAAACGAGATATGAGCTGAAAATGTTAATTTTTGCTTAATACTCGAAAACAAAAGAAGGTAGCCAATTTTTGTTTACTTTATTGACTTTATCTCTTAAAAAGAAATCGAGACTTAGCCACTAGTTTTTTTCTATCTCTTATAGTTGCAGAGATGTCTATAAGAGACATGGAAATTGATCCAACCTGTACATCTATCATAAAATTAATTTATTGTACACAGCATTATACAGAATGTTCCTAAACCTCTGCCCTTAATTAAAACTGTAAGTTCCTCATTATATTAGAATTCGATTTTCCAAATTTTAATGGTGTTATAAAAAAATGAGAATCATTTTGTTGGAATCACTTTGTTGTGGCTGCTCAGAGTTTTCGCAATCGTATCTAATAAAACGCAATAAAGTGCAATAAAATATTTTATTTACGTGCGGAAGAACTGGGTCAAGGTCTCATTGTAAGCGAATATGAATGACTTATAGACGCCATCGGCACAGTTTTCAAATGTTTGTGCACGTTACGACAACTGACTCAGCGAAATGCGTTTTTTGTCGCTTTTTATTAATAATGATAAAGATATTTATTTCGCGTTTATTAAACTACTTGTTTAATAACTTATTAAAGAGATGGATGTACAGTTCTGGTTGTCTTAATATTAAACGGAACAAAGATTTGGAAACGCGTAATGACTACTGTTTTCTTTGTAATCAAACGACAGTACGTGCAAATTAATATTTTTTTTATGCAATCAAGACATACAAATACACACAAATAAAAACTGAAATGCGTTATGGCATTACGAATTCAAATAGTTTGCTTTGAATAGAATTTTACTTTGAATAAAATAAATAAATAATAATAAAATAAAAGACTACTAAATAGTACTAGAAGTTATTATGTAATAAGTAATTGCAATTGTCGTAAGAACGTCTGCACCTAGTCGACTGAAAACATCGCTTTTTTTGTTACGTCGGATGAATTTGATTTGTGACTCAAGCTGAGGCATTTAAATCCGTTTAAATCGCCAACCAGTGTCATTTAAACAATTTCTGTAAAAATGAAACTAACTTTTACGGTTATTATTTATTAATTTTTTTTTTCCTATTGTTATACAGGGTGGGCCAAATTCGACACTTTTAATAGGAAACACCTATTTTTAGAAGAGTTAGACAAAAACTGACCTCGGTCCCTGGAGCTCGATTTTTAAGACAAAATTAATGGTGAAGACCGCATTTCGATATCTTGTACCGCTCGGAAATACATTGTATTTTGGGAATGATGGCTTTTGAAAGAAAACATATTACTATGAGAATTGTGCCCAAGAACTAATTAAAACATTTCTTTAATGTTCTTATCTTATTGGGCACAAAAATTGTGATTTGCAACACTTTGTACTCCAAATTACTCTGCATCTTTATGTTCTGCTTTATTAGTAATGGATAGAGAAAAATGACAGGAGCTTGTAAACCCCAAAAATGTTCACTAATAGTACTGCGGGATTGATACCTGTTGATATGATCGCTGATTGATACTTACCGATGTAGTTTTCAAAGTAGTTCTAAAGATGTCACCACAATAAATTATTCACCATTCATTCACGAGAGCAAATGGGTTCGATTACTCGCTGAGCTCCAACTACCTTACCATCCCTTAATTATTAATTATTTTTTAATAAAGCATCCTTCGAACAGACTTCCTACAGAGGGGCTAGAGATATTGAACAAAAAATTAAAAGCAAGTGCAAATAATGGATATTATAATATTATTGTTTTATTTAAATTGAATTTTTTTATCTTAAATCAAGATAATCATCTTAGGACCAGTTTCTGATTATGACCAGGGGTGTCAAATCGGAGTAAGTCGCGCTAGACAATAAAGAGCGCCAAGTCTAAGAGATGGCGCAGTAAAAAGCCCCCAAAATGACTTTACTTGAGGTAACTATAGAAATCTCGCATTTTTTAAATTTTCAATTTTCATCGTGTCAAAAATTTATGATTTGTGACTTCTTTTGCAGGATGCAAATAATTTGAAAATTTTAAAGCTTCTAATGTTCTAATGTAGTAATATTTTAAAATATGGTCTTTTTATAACACTTAGGCCTTGTTTATTCACTTTCAAGTAACTTTAACCTCCAGTTTACTCCCATAGTAACAATTACTTACACAATTATTATTAGGGCAATAAATCGGAAGATAAAGTTAATTGAAAGTGAATAAACCGGCCCTTAGGGTCAGTTTATTCACTTTCAATTAACTTTATCTTCTGATTTATTGTCATAGTAACAATTGTACAAATAATTGTTACCATGGGAATAAACTGAAGGTTAAAGTTACTTGAAAGTGAATAAAGAAGGCCTAAATATTGTTGTGTTTGATTGATTATATAGTAGCTGATAACTATTTACGGGCCCAAACATCGTTCAACTTTGAATTTGGTTCTATTTCTTGTCCTTATAATTGTTGGTACGGGAATAAAACAGAATTCAAAGTTAAACAATGTTTGGCCATCTCGTTCTATACTCGTTTATATGACTGAAAAGTATTTAAATTTAGCGCCTATTATTTTTAATAAGCGCCAAGTATAACAGATGGCGCCACGCTTTTCTGGTAACATTTAATGTATAGGGATTTGCTTTCTCTTAATAGATGTGTTCTGTGATTGTGACTTTAAATTTTAAATTCCATTATGAAACTGGCCCTTAAAGTAGGAAGCACCAAGGAAATAATGATGTGATATTTAATTTGACAAGTTTATAAAAACTTATGATCTAGATGCATTCCTTTGTAGTTTCCTATGCTTTTGGTGGAAGCGTTATTTACATATAAAAGAAATATGTATAATTTTTAGTTATAATTCTTTAATAATGGAAATGTTAACTGCACACCTTCGTTCCTTATAATTTTTTTGTTTATGTGGAAGCATACATTTGTAAAAATTCATATCAAAGAACACACAGAGCGTCGAGAACCGGGTAATAATATCAGTTTATTTTTTTGTATTGACACTGTAATTAAACCCGCGCTTTTCCTCGTCAGAAGCGAAAAAAAAAAAGTTAAATCCGGTGTGAATGCCGAATTAAAATGTAAATAAATCCTCGTTCACGTACTCCACAAAAACGGACGTAACAAAATGCTTTAAATGTAAATTTTTTGCCCAAAAGCTCCCAGAGCAAATATTTGCCACCGCCTACCGATCATAATGTACAACATGGAAATCGACTTCACGCCGCCAATAAAAAAATAATTTTTCGCAAATTCTAATTAACAGCCCGAGTTTTTTTTTTTAATTCGCGTTCGTCGGTATTCCAAATTTCACATTTTTATTCTGTTCCAACCGTGTTCATATTTCGTTCGATACAATCGTTCAACTTCTGTTTTTTTTTTTTTTAATTTCAAAAATAATACAATGCATGAATATCTCGCATTTTACAATTTATGTAAATATTCAATAAACTGGTACATACAAGATACTAAATTAACAGTTGGATATATCTTCTGCATAGATTAGATTAAAACTAATGTCTTTCTAATTAGATAAGAAAAATTGTAGAACCAACATTATCACAATCTCAAGAATCTTAAAGTGGGTTTAGAAGGGGAAGAAGTGTGGAAGATCACATATTTACGTTAAAGGAAATAATCAATAAGACTCAGAACACCAGGAGTAGAGACTATTTTGGCTTCATAGACCTGGAGAACTTCTTCAACGGAGTTCATATAAAGAAAAAACTACATATAGACCAGATCTTGGCAAAAAGAGAAACTAATAAGAATGAAAATAAAAAAGAAACATTGCACTTGATAGAAAATGAAGAATTAATAAGTGACCCTACAAATATTGCTAATATATTTGGACAATATTTTTCTAAAGTAGCTAAATATCAGCTTAATCGTCATTTCCAATTCAGATTATCGACAGAATGTACTTGCACGAAAACTGCATTACAATCTATGTATGTTGAAGAAATAAGAGAAACTGAACTAATGGAAGTCATTAATAATCTATCTACTAAAAAGAGTGTGGGCCCTGATGGCATATCTGTAAGAATTATTAAATTAACATGTGATTCAATACTGACTCCTCTATTATAACTAATCAATCTCTCCATCAAACATGGACTTTTTCCAAAGATATTAAAACAGCCAGAGTGATACCTGTGCATAAGAAAGGAGACACACGGGATAAACAAAATTACCGGCCAATTTCAATCCTGAGCAACTTCTCAAAAATCATGGAACAAATTGTGAGTAGTCGCTTGACAATCTACTTAAATAAATTCAGATTCATCTCGGACTCGCAGCACGGATTTCGAAAAGGTCGATCAACTGAAACGGCTGTTTTTAAATTTATAGAACAGGTGTACAATAAGCTCGATGAGAATCAGTATGTAGCGGGTTTGTTCTTGGACCTCTCTCATGCATTTGACACCATTAACACTAACTTCATTGAAGACAAACTATACTCTATTGCTGTGCGAGGAAATATCCTGAATTGGATTATATCATTCATAAACGATAGAACAATGTTTGTATCACTTAATCGAGTTCGCTCGGAGGAGATGGACATCAAACTGGGAGTTGCCTAGGGTTCTAGTTTGGGCCCACTAATTTTTTTGTTATATATAAACGATATGCCCAGTGAAATATCTACAGGACTTGTGATCAATTATGCAGATGACACGTCCATAGTTGTATTGGTAAAAACCCTTGATCAGCTCGAAAGTAATGTAAAAGCAGTGACTGCTGACATTAGTAGTTGGTGCGCGAAAAACAATGTCATTTTAAATCAAGATAAAACTGTGCAAGTGCTTTTCTATCGCAAGAACTTCCCGGACAACACCGAATTAGTTGTCTCGCCCAATGTGAAATTCCTAGGATTGCATGTCGACATGCGGCTAACGTGGTCTGTCCATATTGACTATGTGAGCAAGAAATTGAATTCTGCATTTTATGCTATCCTAAAGTTAAGAACAGTTCTAAATACTAAATCGTTATTGGATATATATTATGCTACTGTTAATTCACACATATCCTACAACACCATTTGTTGGGGCCGAGCTCCAGAAGCAGTGCGGGTTTTTATCCTTCAAAAGAGAATACTAAGAGCAATATTTAATTTAGGAAACCGTGATTCACTTAGAAACATTTTGCAGAAATACAATATTCTTACTGTAAACAATGTATATATTAAAATGTGCATTATTTTACTATCAAAACAAAGGCAAGTTTGATACGAACGGATTTAGTCACCAGTACAATACCAGGAATACAAATGAACCAAGAACAGTACTTCATTCAAGTGCTCTATATGAAAGATCACCGATCTATTCTTGTATTACGGTTTACAACAAACTGCCTAAACATCTCAAACAATTATCATTGTTTAGATTTAAGTTAGCACTAAAAGAATATCTAACCATATAATTGTTTTTATACTTACGGAAAAATTCTAAATTCTAGATGAATATGTATAGCATATTGGCAGTAGCTAATTGACGAAACCCATATCATGTAAATGATCATATGGTTAATAAAATATATTATTATTATCTTACATATACAGCGTGTTACAGGACTACTGTCATTTATTGAAACCACAAATAGTACTCATGAAAACAAGAAAAAAAGTTATATAATCAAGGGTGCACTATTAACAATAACGGCGTAAATTATTAATATTTGTTCATACAAAAATTGTTCGGGTGTCACTGGTATCGAATGGAATGCACAGCTGAATCGGTTATTGCAAATCTCGTCGTAAACTCATGAATTTTGATACGATGTTAGGGTAGGTCTGATTGGAGCACTTAAACACGCAACCTTCAATTCGCAATTTGGGTACGTAAGTGTCGGGTGCATTGTTTCGCATTCTCGATACTGTACAGTGTGCAAGTTTTACCTGAAGAATTTTTAATTTGTTTCTGCAAAATGAATTTTTATTTTTTGTCATTTATGTAAATATATTTGTGTAAAAACTTGGGTAAATAAATTATTATAAAACTCCTTTGTTAGTGATACAACGAGAAAAATTATTTTATCTCACGTATTTAAAAACGAAAAATTAATGAACATGGTGCTTTGCTATGGTAAAGCAAGACAAAATACTGCTGCCGCAGCTCGTTTGTATGCCGAAAAATTTCCTGGTAGGGCAGTGCCGACCCCCAGAGCATTTGTGGCGGTAGTGCAACGGATACAGTTTACTGGTGATGAATGATACAAGAAAATGACGTTGAAATTACCGCTTACAATTATGAATTTATTACTATCAATGATCATAAGTAACTTGTGGAGATATAAACAAAAAGAATAGAAGCCTCCAGTAGGAGCTCTATAAATCGATACCAAGAAACAATCATTTCCAGCAAGCTTAGAACTAACACAAGAATATTCAAAAGTCTGTTGGACACTTAATATCGGTCTTTTGTTAATAATATGCTCATAGGACAGTACGAATTACCAGCTCGTTTATCTGGGGCAGACTATCTTCAATTTTTGTAGAATGTTCTTCTAAAACTTTTAGAAGATGTACCGTTAGATATCCTGCAAAACATGTAGTTACTATTGGGCTCCTCGTAGTCCTAATTTAAATACTTTAGACTTTTTTTTATGGGGGTGCTGAAATATTATAGAGGATTTACGTCAGCGAATTCATGACCGTGCTAATCAAGAGGAATTAAATAAGTTTTTTCTGTGATAGCTCTTGATCATTAATTTAAAAAATTACTATCAATAGTAATTATTACTTCAAAGTCAATTTATTAATAAAATTAATATTCTCTTATTCTTCTTGATAAGACAGGCTATATCTGTACTATAGCTTGAACACCATTTTCTTCACTATTTAAATTTAAATTTAATTTCGTAATTAAGTATTTTAAAATGGACACTAAAATTCGCACTAACGCTCTACGTTTCGCTATCGTTTAATGACTTCGTCATAGCGAAACGTAGAGTGCTAATTTTAGTGTCCGTTTTAAAATAATTAATTACGAAATTTCATCGGACAAGAATCAACTTTAATTAAATTTTATTATTATTTAAAGCCTTAATTTTATTATTGTAATTAAAAAGTATCTGAAAATTATTAACAATATTATTATTTTCGTGTTGCAATCTGATATACAGGTTCTCCAAGTTATCATAATTAATAATAATTAATTGCATATTGGAATATAGTTCTTAGTGTGCTGGAAGAAGTGCACTGTCACTTGACAGTGCTGCAATAGTTTAGAAGGTGCCCCGTGCAAGAAATATTGACATCAGGAATAAGATCGAATTGGTTGCAACCTGAAGGTAATGGGCGAGATTCAGTAAGCCTTCAAAAAATTAGATCTCGAATGTTTTAAATTTTTTTCTCTTTTTTACAACACCTTTTTTCATTTTGTTTCACTTTTACCTTCTATATGCAATTGCAGAAAATTATACCTTTCATATCCGATGATATGTCTAAGATAAGCGGTAATGATTTTATTGAAATTACTAAAAACAACAATTCTGTTAAGATTTTCGAAATGGTTCCTCGATATCTCGTTTGACTCACTCAATAAATAATAGAAATATTATCATTAATTTCGTTTCTTTTTTTAGATATTTGATTGATTGGTGCCTATAGTCTGGTAGGAAATTATAGGTTTGTGCAAGTAAAACCTAATCACATCAAACATTAGAAGAAACATGCATCTTAATTCTCTTGGTAATTATGCTTATAACAGTATAAGAATTATAAATATCAAAAAGTAACAAAACATGATCTCCTTCTAAAAACTGTAATGAACAATCCACAAGTCAATGATATCAAGATACGCAAGAGAAACAACTTTGTTGAATAAAAATCTTAATAACAGCCTTGGGCCAAACAGAAATTCGAGATGATTCCGGCAACAGCGGGATGAAGTTAATCGATATTCCATAGATCTTATCCGTGTTCAGGTTTTATTATCGGCAGATTCTGTCGCCGGCAGAGTTCGAATAAACCGGCTTACATTAGCGAAGAATAATTTATGAAGTCGAATGGCGTGAACACGAAGTACTCAATTCGCTTTTAACAAACTAGTTTGCAAAGTCACAGATTTGGTACCGGAAAGCAATGCTGTTTTGTTGTTCGAATTACAAGGGCGGATATGGGGAAGTAAACTATTTAATAGCTTAATATCCTGAAGGAGCGATTTATTTAACGTCATGCATAAGTCAAATGATGGAGTAGGTATGTTAATAAAAGCAAATGATTGAAAGACCAGAAAAAAAATCTCCTGTCGAGTAATCCCGTAGACGTTCACTGGGCGACAAATCTGGTGATCATGATCAAAAAATTACAAAGTTTTTCTTTGATATGTGGATGGACATTGCCTTGTTAAAAAATAATCCAGGATCTTTCGAAGAAGGGTGTTACGGTTGGATTCCATGACAATGTATTGCTCTGAATTTAAATTGCCATGAGGTGTTCTGCTATTGTAGCGTATGCTAGCCTTAACCATCTAAATCATATAACATCGCCATGTGATTTCCATAAAGAATACCTTCTCTCGTCACTAAAGATGACTCTGTTTCATTGCTCTCTTTCAAACACATCAATTTAGTCTCAGCTCATGTGATTTCGTGTTAAGGGAAACCTTCGAAGAATGGAGTCCTTATGCTCAAATTCGCCTGTACATGCATGGTGGCTTTACATCTATAATCTACCCTGAATTGTTGATGTGGAATCAATTGACGGAGACGGTTGTTGGTTTTGTAAAATAGAGGTAATGGTCAATTCTATTATAAATGAGCTATACTAACACGTCGTTAAAGGAATACGTCGATTTACCAGTCCACTCTGTATGCAATAGAATATTTCATTTTATTAACTGAGTTATTTATACTTGAAAAACGAAAAATGGTTTTTTATTCTGCTAGGCAAAACAGTGGAGTTAAATGGACAATGAAAGAATAACAATCTTAAATCGTGTTTCTCTCTGAACTCTTGATATAAATAACAAACGATGATACGAAACAGTATTCCAAGCAGAAATTTTATCAGTTTTTGTTTATTTAACCTTAACCTAGAATAACATCTTTCGGTCCTAATTTAGAAGGTGTACGGGTTAAAAGCACAAAAGAACAGAGCAACCATTTTTCTTCTAATTAAAAAAAAATCATAAAGTCACGTGATTTATTCACAAAATTAATCCGGCGTAAGTACATCACCCAGTTCCATTACAGCTCTGCATAAGAGAGGAAATTGTTTGGAGATTAGCGTAGACCTCGAGCAAAATCCATTTCAACAAAGCAACTAATCGGGTTAAGAGATTACACTGCCGCACAGGAGCGGTCGGCGAGCTGAATTGCAGTTTTTCGATTTGCACGTAATTTCAAAGTCGTAATTATACGACCACGGGGCCATCAGCGCGCCCTGAAGTTTCGGTGGGCCGGCCCAAAAGACCTTCCGTTCAAGGAACGTGATCTGGGCACGCGAACTGAACATTTGCCGTGCGCCAAAAATGTTCGCGGTACGGTGCGGAATGAAAACGAAGTTGGTTTTATTGCATGTAGCTAATTAGGAACCTTGACATTTTCGAAATTGAAGTTCGGAGAAGAAGGAGCACCTATCAGGAAAGTTGATCAACAAAAACAAAGGATATTAAGTATCTACTCATCAAGTTATGAAGTGATATATAAAATACAAAAATTGGGCTAGACTGGGTGTTTGTGTAATGATAGTCAGACGACAACTTAATTAATAAAAGAAATATTTAATAATAATAATAATAATCTAAAAAGTATCGTACAGTGAACTACACCAACTTGAGAGTACCTCAAGGACTAAACTTAGGGCCACTGCTTTCCGTAAATTTCATAATTGAGTTTATAGTTATTCCGTTAATTGTAATTGGATGGTGTAAAATTATTTAGTAGCATCCCCTCTGAAGTAGGGGATGCTACAAGAAAACATTGCTCATGTTTTGCCTCGATCTTAACACTAACAAATGTAAATTATGAGTTTTCATCGCAAAGAATCTCCCATTCTTTATTATTAATTAAACAGTGTTTCGCTTGAACATTGAAAATTATCACAAAATATGTAATAACAAACGGTCGGATTGTTGTAAAAATCAATTGAAAACTCAAGGCTCACTATCGATTGACTCCTGCCAAATAATAACGAAACATTGACTTTTGAATTGACTTTTATAACATTTATAATTAACTGTGACAACTGATTTTTAATTTTTAGAATTATGTATTTATAAAATGACAAAAACTAAACTGGAGAAGTCAATTTGTTTTTAACGTCAGACTTTTATTAACGGAACAACAATTTTGGATCCATAAATGTGAAGGTCTATCTTTTAAAAACAGTAAGTGGGGGCAAATTTGTTAAAAATAGCTCATTTTATGGCTCATCAAAGGCTCCTTTTAAAGTATAGAGTTATGGTATGTAGTATGGGGGCCAGGGCTGGAAATGTAGGAGGCGACGAAAGGGGGTACTTGCCACAGGGTCAAGCTATAGTGACTTTATACAAAGACAGTGTGGTCAATGAGCAGGAATCCACCATCTTCTTGCCAATTTTTAATGGAAATTTGTTTAATTTAACATGACAACCAATCTACTAACTTAAAATCACGACGTACATACTGAAGGAATGAATAATAAATATTATTTGGATAAATGTATGGTTTATGACAATTATCACCAATAACCACAAAAAAGAAAAACACGATTTAAAGGCATTCTACAATATAATAATACATAAGCAATGCAGAAACTGGCAAGATCATGGCATAACTGTACCTCGTGATTGTTTTAACTAACAGCGGTGAAGACAACTGTGTGGCTACTCTGTAGTGCAAGCGAAACAATCCTTTCTTTTCAAACACCCTGTACAATCATTTATTTTATTACCGTTTTCTTTACATGTTGTAAATTTTTCAGTTTTGTATTTATACAGGATGTTTAAAAACCATGCTTGGAAATTCTACCCAGTAATAGATCACATCAATACACACACAAAAGTCTTAATGACCGGTAATCAACCGTCTCCGAGATATTTTTCATTGTTATGGAGATGAGCATGGAATGGAAGAAGGACATTAGAATAATGTAATTAATTTTAATCAAGATTTTTTTTAACATTGTCAATGAAAAGTTTATCAAGTTGGTTTTGATTTTTTGATGAAAGAATAAAGAGTGAAAAGGGGATTTTCTGAACCAATTTGACGTTTAACGTATGACAGTTGTAGTGTCTTGCCTATAATCTAACGTAAAGTGGCGTTTCGCATCGATCTAATTCAAGAGATCTGCTTCACAATATTATGATAAATTCAAAGGCTACTTTATAAACTTTTGAAGTGAATGCTTGCTATTAGTGAAATTGAAAAGTCATTAAACCGAAATTACTTTTTTAGAATCGGAAACGGTTGATTTTAAGACCTATGTTTATTAAGACTTTTGTGCTTGTATTATTTGTTATCTACTTGTGTAAATTATCTGGACGTATTTTTTAAACACCCTGTATATATTTAGGTTCGTTGTTGTGATATGTATAAGTTGGATTCTGACAAATTTGTTATACAACGGATTTTCTAACGTGCACGTGTGACTTGCTTCTCTTAGACGCTTTTTTTTGTCCACTCTGAAAACAGGTAAAGAAATTTCGTCCTATTTGTCCATTGTAGTAGCAGTTGCAATTAGTGTAATTTCCTATTTTGTATTAGCTGTTGTCGTAAATCATTTTTGTTGTAAAATTCCACGTGAAAGTCTGATTTTTTAAATTCATTTTTTAACTAATAGGGCCGATGTATGGGATTTTGCATCATTTCTTGTCGGATGAGTTTTGATTAGATTATGGGAAAAACTGTTTTAATATTGCTGTCCATTTCTGTTTCTTTTCTATACACATATCCTTCTGCGTGTCCGTTTATTTCTGGCAATCCTTTTTATGGAATTCACAAGAGAAGAGCCCTGCATTATAAATAAAACGCGTCTGGCGATGCATCATCAGACATAAAAAATGTAACTCCAACTTTTTCTTATTCGCTGTTGTCAAGCAAAAATACCGAAATATTTGCCGGTTTTAACTTCGGTAATTGATGACGCAAGGTTCACCATTCGTGAATGGAGAAGTTTTCTATTTTTTTAAGAAAGAAAATTTAAAGCAAGTTTATGTAAGAATGTGAAAGAATTACTAAAATATCTTTCAAAATGGCCGAATTATAAGAGTTCGAGGTTGCGTTTAGTGCCAATAGTTTTCGAGCGACGTGATGTCATTTCTCCTATTTGGCAAAATATCATTTTGACGCTTCCATTTTAATCCAAATACGCAAGTAATAAGCAACAACTAATGTAAAACACGTGAGAATTTGAATGAATTTTAACTTTACGTAGCTGTGTAGCAGAGTAGCCGCTTTCAGCTAGGCGAAGAAGTGATGTTACAAGCGAGTCGTTCCTACGTAAAACATCGCTTATTTCTCCTTTATTTATTGATGAATTTCAAATTTTAACCAGTCAGATACTTTTGGTCTATATTTTACTATGATTTAGAAAAGATGAGTAAACTTTTCCAAAGGTTAATATTTTGAAATTTTCATTTGACAAGGGAACAGATGCTGGTGTGTAAAAGAAAAAGAGTTAATTTAACTTTAGTTTGGTGACAGGAATTAGCAGGAATAAGGGCACCTGAATTTGTTCGTTTACGTCTTGTAATTGTCATGCAGATTTAAAAAGTTTAAGAAGTTTAAAATCGAACAAGTTGACTATTAGAACCTGATTATTTTATGTTCTTAGTATGTGTTTCGTAATTCTTAAATAAATCCTTTGCAAAGTTGTCTATGAATAGTTCAGATAATAAGACAGACAGTGGTGAAACCATAAGTAACCCATCATTCTATAAATATAAGTTATTTTTAAATCTGAAGTAATTCTGTCTCATGCATCTGTTGATTAAATGTTCTAGATTTCCTCCCTTTTTGATTTTCTTCGGATTAAAGTAATCATACAACAATAACAAGCGTTTTAATCAAATTTTAATTGAGAATGTTTTACCAAAACTTGACAGACTATTCTATTAAAGGCCGGTTTTTCCATCTTCCCGTTAAAGTTATTCGGCGAGTAACATTTTTTTATGAACGATCGAGACTTTTATTAATCGCTTCCATGGTAGCTATTCGTTTGTTACTTTATCAAGAGGTAATATTCATCACGCCGAATTAAATTAGCAACAAACTTTAATACTCAAAAACACTTCCTAGCCACAGACTTAAGAGGAAATTGGTGCTTTAACTTCTTACACAGTTTCGACGTAGAATTGCGTGGTGTAAAAATTCCTCAGAGGTTATGATACGCCCAGTAGATTTTAGTGTATTCAATTTTCACTATTTTTTCCTTTTCTCTTAGTTTCTTTTGTATCTCTTTCCTTTGGAGTGAGATAAATATAGTTTGCGTATTGTATATGTTTTTCTAAATTTCAATTTTATGAGTCGAAGGTGAGTGGGGGTTGCTGGAATTGTGTGCCAAATTTAATGAAGAATGTCGACAACAATTGCGAGAAAATTCACGTCCACCTGGAAAAACGCTAGTGCAACAAATTGGACCTGGAGACCTGCCGAGTGTTATCAGTGCCCTTTATAATTGTAGTGAAACAGGAATTTTAGAAATTAGGGACAATGCGTTAATTAGATTAAAAGTTAATTGCAATATTCAAATAAACAAAGAAAAATTTAATTAGTAAGAGGCGTTACTCAAAGAGACGTATTTCATTTGCCTAAATTATACTTAAACGTATCTAACGTAGAAGAATCAAAACCCTTTAAATTAAAGAAAATCAATTTAAGAGATTATGATAGAGTCCAAAAAGAAATGGAAAATGCTGAAGTGTCACGATTAAATAAGATTGATAAAAATCATCCTTATGGGAATTCAATCGCAATTATTGTTATTATAATTGCTTTGCTCTTTGTTATTATAATTAAGAAATGTAATTGTAATTTTGAAAGAATTAATGAAAGTGTAAATTTGGAAAATGCAACGAAGGCTCTTTCCGAAGAACGTCAAGATCCATTCTAGGCATGGAGGAGTAACATGGACCGTCTTCACGCGGTGTAACACGAGAATGTCACGTATTAGATAAGACTTAAGATATTATGTAATAAGCATGTTTAGTTCTATTGTAACCTTCAAGTAGTACACACCGCTTTGTATCTTACGAAATAAATGATTTTTAAAAATAATCATTAGATTTTTCGGATGCATTACCGTTGAAAGTGTTACGAAACACCTGATTTATGCACGATGGCGCTCCACCATACAATATTATTCCTGTTAGAATTTGGCTTAATGCACATTTTCCAGGAAAATGGATTAATAGAAACGGATCCATGTGGTGGCTTGCCCGATCTTCTGATCTAAATCCGTGTGATTTCTTTTTGTGGGGTCACCTGAAGCAGATAGTGTGTGCCGCCCCTATAAACACATTAAATGAGTTGACAGTGAGCACTTATTTTGAAAACACCCTGTATCTATGTGAAGGAAATTTTGAAATTTTAAATCGCTTAATGACAAACATTGTGTCAAGTATTCTTTATTCTTTTGATGTTCTTCATTCGTCTATTTTCTTTAATGATAAATATTCTTTTTGTTGTTTTTTATTCATCTTATTTTCTTTAATAAATACGATACATTTTTTCACTACATAATATCTAAAAATAAAACTCCGACAAAAACAAAAAAGGAATCTTCAAACGAAGGAAATATTTTGGGTCTTTAAAGTTATTGGTAAAGTTGAGTGTCTCTCGCATCACCTGATTAAAATGCACGCAGAAAAACTGATGCGTGGCTACGTATACCTGCATTTACATGAGCAGCGTTATGATAAAAATCCATATTTGGAATAGTCGTGACGCATGCGCGTCGCGACGTCCATGTGGAGGGAGTCGCACAGAAGTCCGTATTCCATGCTTTCGTTTATTAGTTTATCAGCAGGCGTAGTAGTGTTGTGTTGCAGTGCGTTGTGTCAGTGTTTATAAACATTTTACGAATATAAACAACGTGCTTTCGACAAGGTAGGCCCCATTTATTTTCACCACCACCCCTAATTTAATAACGCGGACGCGATGTAATTCGAGAACCTGAAATAGACGCCGACGTCGTCGTCCTTTGTTTATAAAATCGCCTTCTTGTTTTGATGTTCACTCAGCAGCGACGCGCCAAGAATTATTTGTTTATTTATCTGCACCCGGCGCGCGTTAATTATATCGCAAATGTTACAATCACACACAACATTCGCTGAGGTTATTTTCTGCTGTTAATTATCCTGTTAATTACATACAACATGATTCTAATCCTTACACAATGAGATCGAGATGTGCTAATAGAAACAATGAACTCCGGGACTTGTTATGAGACTTATTACTATGGTAACGGAACAAAAATGTTAGTACTGTAAAATTGTGCGTTTTTGATTGTTATTAAGTATTACAATAATAATAAATAAAAGCGTTTTGAAGAAGGACGACGCGTGATGTTGCACTTCCGAACGCGAAAAGCTCCTGTGTAATTCACGCTGATTGCAAAAGATTGGCGGTCAAGTCACGCGCGAATGACCCGCTCAAGGATCAAGACCTCACCGTTTATTAACGTTAATATTAACCTAACGGGATAAGTTTTTTTTCGCCTGATCGATTTTGTCATCGCATAAATTAAAAACACCGGTCGTTTCGAAGGCGTAACACATTTTTGAGATTCTAGTTCAGTCTGCGTACTTCAAGTCGATAGTTATTTGTTTTAATTAATGTTATTACATAATGAGTTACATTTTCTTTTATTAAATTATTTATTTCAATCAAAATCAGTGGGACTAAAAGCCTTTCTGGATTTGAGTTTTTTTTTTTCATTACCGTGAGACTTTAGATTGTTTGGGAACATTGTTGCGTACTTTAGTTTAGTTTATTTCCTCCAGAAGATATAATACATGTATTAGGATCGTCAATACATAAGATACAAAAGTATCATCGTCAGGTACAAAAAATTTAAAGCGTAAAATATTTAGCTCTAGAATTGGTAGAAGCTGTCCGCGTCCGGTTGCCAAATATACAAATTAAATATACAGCTGTACTATTAGAAGATACTAACTATGACAAATGATACAATCAATAGATTAAAATTCAAAAAATTCATTTAAGTTATAAAATGGATGATTAATTAGAAAAATTTTAAGAGACAACTTAAATCTATTATGTGTATTTTGACCTTTGATATTCTGAGGTAATTTATTGAAAATTTTTAAGCCAGTGAAGGCCACAGAACTCTTGGAGATATCTGTACGTGGTAAAGGTAAATGGAAAATGTGATTATATCTGATGTTGTGATCGTGTAGAGAAATTGGTAAATTTTGCTTTGTTTTGATAGATAAACGAACAAATTTCCAATATATAAACACAAGTAAGCGTTAGAATTACTAGTCCTTTAAATAAGTTGCGGCAGGATTCCAGAAATGAGACACCAGCAATTAGGCTCACAATCCTTTTTGTGTTAGGAATATACGATTTGCAGCTGGGGAGGCTCCCCATAGGATAATCCCATAAGATTTTCTAGAATAAAACTGGGCATGATAAACTATAGACAATTGTTGCCTCCAAAAAACTTTTTTTAGGAATTTTACTTGAAAGCAGACCTCATTTAAAAGAGATTGTAATTTTGAGCAGTGGCCGTTCCAATGTAGGGTTTCTTCAAAATGTATTCCAAGAAGACTTGTGTCTTTAGCATCAGTTTCAGGCTTATTGTTAATACAGTAAAGTCCGGTTATAACGAACCCAGAAATTGTATCAAAATATGTTCGCTATATCCGAAGTTCGCTATAATAGGTAAATTAAAACAAAGTGTATTTTTAATAGTCATTTTTTATTATACATTAAATATATTGTAAAAAAATAACATGAGGCCTTTGCGAAACATTTATACAGTAATAAAATCGGTTATTTTTGTTTGCATATATTTGTTCGAAAAGTTAACGTTATTTACATAGTTTTGAAGAACACAGAAACTATTCCAAATATGTTCTGGAACTGTACGTGATTCTAAAAAAATGCGAGTTTCTGTCATTTTTTGGAGCATTTCAGTAACAGAAGGAACATCAACATTTTCATTCGATTCATTTTCTTCTTCCTCGTCACTGGTTAAAATGTTTGCAGTCACTGACTCGATAATCTGCTCATCAGTTAACACTTCTCTTGGTGCTATGTCATTATCAACCCCAACATATTCTTCAAAGTTAAATTCATAAAAATTTTTTCTCACTTCTATTTCAATCGCATTTTGCACCACAGTAGCAGAAACGACATCAGGGTTTCCTTCATGTCTTTTCAACCATTGATTCAGTGGAAGTTCATCATCTGACTCAAATCCATCGTCCTCTCCAGAAAATCCAGCATGCTTGAAGCAGTTTGCTATAGTTTCCATGCTGACCTTCTGCCAAGCCATGTGGATAAAATTTACAGCATCCAAAAGGCTAACTGTAAATGTTTTTTCATTATCAATCGCATCGATCATCTTCATTAGTAAAATTTTCCTGTAATGACATTTTAAAGAATGTATCACGCCTTGGTCCATGGTTTGTAGTTTCGAACTAGTGTTGGGAGGCATAAAAACCAATTTAATTTGATTTAGTTTAACTTCAGGATGAGCCGGGCAGTTGTCGACAAAAAGTACAATTCTCCTATTTTTTCGCTTTAGATGTTCATCCCATTCAAGCAGTTCATTTATGAAAATTTCGGACGTCATCCATGCCTTACTGTTGGATTGGTATTTTACGGGTAATTGTTTGTTTTTGAAACATCTTGGATTAGCAGATTTGCCTATAACCAACAATCTTCTTTTTTCACTTCCAGCCATGTTAGATAGATAAACGAACAAATTTTCAAATAATAAACATAAGTAAGCGTTAGAATTTCTAGTTCTTTAAATAAGTTGCGGCAGGATTCCTGAAATGAGATACCAGCAGATTCCTGAAATGAGATACCAGATACTATCCTTTTTTCGTGTTAGGAATATACGATTTGCAGCTGGTGAGGCTCCCAATAGGATAATCCCATAAGAATTTCTAGAGTAAAACTGGGCATGATAAACTATAGACATTTGTTGCCTCCAGAGAACTTTTTTTTAGGAATCTTACCTGAAAGCAGACCACATTCAAAAGAGATTGTAATTTTGAGCAGTGGACATTCCAGTGTAGGGTTTCTTCAAAATTTATTCCGAGAAAACTTGTGTCTTTAGCTGAGTTACAGACTTATTGTTAATATGCATATTCAAGTGTGATAAAAACGGTTTTGTCTGGTATGAAACTGAAGATAACATGTTTTGGAGATGTTTAAGTAAAGATTGTTAGATGAAAACCAATTGGTTAATTTGTGCAGTTAACTGCATTTCCAAGAGGTTTTTCTGAAATAAGAATCGAAGTACTCAAGGTTGCGACGATTTAAATGAGTTGATTTAAATTGTGATTTAAATCAACTGATTTTTTTTTTATTTAAAACATGGTTTAAATCAAATCGTTTAACAAAAAAACTCATAATCTAAATAAATCAAGCATCAGAAAATTCAAATAAAACGAACAATTTATTTAATGTTAGATTTACATATCTAAAACAACCTGCTTAAAAAGAATATGTAGGTAAACTAAACTTAAATTTAAAAAGAAAATAAAACATGGTTGAGGTACTTAAAAAGAGACATTTTAAGTGAATTTTTTAATTATAGTGTTTATAAAGAAAAACTAATTTAGCAGCTTTTTCAGTCCTTAAACGATTTCCAATTTTAGAATGAACTAAACCAAATGTTGAAAATATCTTTTCAACGGAGGTTGAAAAAGCTGCAGCAGATAATAATTGTTTGATAATCGGGAATAACTTATCAATAACCTCAATATTCCGTTGAGATTTCCACCATTCCAATGGATTTGTGTTTTTAAGAATTTCTTCGTAAAACATTATTTCGACAAATGGCTCGGATTTAGCCAGAAATTTAATAGTCAATGGCAGTAAACCAGTGTTGAGGTATAAATCATTTGCAGCATTTAAAGCACAATTTTTTTCACTTTCTGTTAATGTATGCTTCTTTTTCGTAGGGTCCAAAAGGAAAGCTAGCAAATGGTATGGATTGATACTCTGTTCATACCGATGTCTAAATTTTTGCATTTGGCTTAGAGTAAATTCAGTTTCCTCAAAATGTAATTCTAGTATTTTTAATTGTTCTACGACGTCTGATAGAATTGCATCGTTTCTTTGAAGCCTATCAATTGCAACAGATATCGGATTCAGTATTGTTAAGAAATCTTCAGGTGTTCTTTTCAAATAAATATTCGAAATTTTCGGCCTTTCTATACTGTCTATTTCATTTTTATGTTTCTCGCTAATTTTAAAAAAGCTTAGGCCATGCTTCAACAAAACCATGTAAGCAGTCAACAAGTGATTTCCATCTTACGTCATCAGGAAACGTAAGCTTTTTTCCTCCTTCTTTCACTTATGTCGCTAAAGCAAAATGATTTTACAATGAACGTAACATGTTCCTTAATTTCACTAATTTCCAGGTCCTTACATAACAAGTTCAAGATGTGTGGAGCACAACCATATGTAATAACATTTAATTCTGTGGACTGTTTGATCTAATTTCTCATTGCATTCATATTAGCAGCATTATCTGTTACAAAACTGCTTACTGCACAGCGATATTCAGTCTTTAGCATTTTAATTAGGTTTATTGCAAGTTCTGTTAAATATGCAGATGTATGTGGATTTCCAGACGTGTCTATTGTGTCTACTAAAAAGGAGGACCCATTTTCTGTAGTGACTGTTGCACATATGATTGGTTGATTATGGACATTGGACCATTCATCCAATGATAGACAAACCGAATTTCCCGATAAATTTTTAAAACATTTACTTTTCTCTTTATTGTACACTTCATTTAGCAGTCGGTTAGACACATCATTTCTAGAGAGTGGCCGTAAAAGCGCAATTACTTCCAGTTGCTCAACACATATAAAGTTGCTATTTGTTGCATAAATAGCTCTAGCAATTTGTTTATCTATTTCCTCTTTACTAGACTTCGTTGAACGTACGACAAAAGAAGATAAAGTCCCAGAACTAGAATTAGATGCCTTTCTTTTTTTAATTGATGAAGTAGAAGCTATGAGCAATGGGGCACTATCCAAACTGTCCTCTTCTAATGTGTTCGATTGTACATTTGCCACTATTCCTGTAGAGGCACATCCATTATCTGTTTTTGTTTTTTTTAATTTTACTTGAAGCACATTTTTCCCAGTGGTTTTCGTACGTTCCACAAGCCCTTCCATTTCTACCTTGCATTTTTTGCAAGTAGCTTTATTTCCTCTTTTTCCAGCAGATTTACACGACTTTTCAATAAAATGTTGCCAAATACGATCTTTTTTCCTACTATTTCTATAAGAATAAAAATAAAATAAAAAAAATTTAAAAAATCCGTTATTTTATTTTTTTTTTAATCGTGATTTTTATCATCCCTGGAAGTACCTATCACCGGCATATATTGTTAAATCATATTCGGAAAGATAGTTTGGAAGATCGTTAAAGAATAACAGAAAAAGAATTGGGCCGAGAATGGAGCTCTGAGGAATACCTGTTTCAATAGAAGCTATGTTAGATTTGTACTTTTTTTTACTCCACCGACCTCAGAGTGCATGATTTCAATAAACTGTTTCCGGTCAGACAAGTAAGAATGGAACTAGTTGGAAACTACACCTCTTATTCCGATGTTGTTTAACTTATCGATGAGCTTGTTGCGATTTACGCAATTAAAGGCTCGACTAAGGTCACAGAATATCCCGATCGGACATTCACCCCTATTCAGGAAATCGATGATTTTATTGTAAAAGGTACTAATTGCGGTAAAAGTTGATTTTTTAGGACAGAAACTATGTTGACTTTCAGCTAGAATATTGTTTTTACTTGAAAAGGTCATTAGCATGTGAAGCATTACATATTCGAACACTCTAGAGAAGGCCTATGTTAGTGCTACATGATGATAAGTTTCAGGTGATTTGACATCTTTTCTCTTATGAACGGGACAAAGTCTGTTTTATTTTATCATTAGAAAATTATACTAGATAAAATACTTATATCAAGTTTTAGGATAGTATAAAACAAAAAAACAAATTATTACCAAAAAAAAAAGTACTGAAATAGAACGTGTAAACCATGCCATTGTTTATTAATATTTTTTGATAGCGAAGGTACGTTTTAATTTGTTTTAAATTATGTATAATATACCTACCCATTTCGGTATTATATCTTCATCAGTCCTAAAATACAAATCACTGAGAAGTTTGTATTTTATTATGTTTATTATTTGTGGATTCCTTATTTATGGAATGACGAAGCACACCTAGTCGACCAGCTGATTCGACGAAGAGCTGTAACAAGTGCAGGCGTGATAGTGCTTTGTCGACTATGCGTGCTTCTTCATCCCATAAGAATTCCGCTATTTGGCCATGATCTGCTGTCAACTGTCAAGAGTCAGTTCATCAACTGTCACATTCCACATTGCCTATTTCAAAATGATTAAAGAGGAATTTAATTGTTAATTTGTAAATATTTTTATTAATTACTACAGGATTACACTACAGGATTATATTAATGTTTAATTTCGATTTTTCTTTCCCCCTAAAAATAACCCTAAATAAATTTCACTCTAAATTTCGGGAAAAATCCCTAAGTTGGCAATACTGGTCAACATGTATTGTAGTGAAGTCATTGTCAGTAGTTAGAGATCTGTAGATCTTTATAATTTTTTGTCATTATT
Source organism: Serrognathus titanus (assembly GCA_039766575.1). NCBI lineage: Eukaryota > Metazoa > Arthropoda > Insecta > Coleoptera > Lucanidae > Serrognathus > Serrognathus titanus. The sequence continues at coordinate 13,378,018 of CM077914.1, forward strand.
TTACTTTATTTCACACGAAGACTGCGTGTCTCTAAAACTACATGTAAAACTCGGATATAATAGGGCTCAAGAGGCTACAGTTACCGCTATTATTTGCAACTGCTCGTTATAAACGAAAAAAAATATTACGTAAGTACGAGAAACGGGAGTTTTCTAATTCCTCGCTGTATCCGAGTTCTCCTCGTTATAAGCAAGTTATACTTCAAAATATTTATGTTTTAAAGCTTTTATTGCTTTACCTTTGAAAAATAAAGTCTGAGGCTATTTCTTTAGTTAGCAGAATAACAAAACTTGTTAGATTTGAGCTGTGAGCTCTGGATTGATAAAATATTTATTAATTCCTGATTTTAAAATCAGCAAAAAACTTAGAGCTGGTTTTTTCATTTCTTGTTAAATTAACAGACGGGTAACTACCATGAAAACAATTCATAAAAATTTGTCAACCATTAGTAGTAGTAAAAATTAGTCAACCATCACAATATGGCCATCACAATCATAGTTGTGATATCACAGTAATATAGATGAATAAAATATTACAATATTGCATTTTGCATATTATATTTGATTTTCGCATTTTACGCAGTAACGTATCAAATTAATATCCTTAAAATCCCACGGTAATGGGTTACTTTACAGCATAGCAACGCATTAACTACTATTATTTCTTATTTTCAATATCCATCAATTGTGACCGCTATTAATAGAAACGAGATTTTTAGGTGAAAACGACATTTTATTATAAAGTATCTTTCTCTAGGTTTTTGATATTATCGTGCAAATTATATAAAACAAGGAAATATTTGTTTCTCATCTCTTGTTATTAATGTGACAGTCATTAATTACTTCTATTAAACATTAATAAAATCAATTTTCGAAAAAATAGTACATGTAATCTCATTAGAAAAATGTTTTCTAAACTCGTATGACTTTCTACGTTATCGCTCGTACTCAAACGAGTATACTCATTTAGTAAAACTTCACTTTTCTAAACTTGTTGCATCATACATTTTTATTACACGTTTTTTTTTAACTTCTACCAGCTCAAATTTTAACATTGTAACTGCCAGTGCTGTTAAGTAGCTAGATACATTTTGAGTATCTAGAAACGTATCTCAGATATTACTGAAAACTTGCAATTACAATTACATTTATATGTGATACTAAGTGATACTAAGTTATAAATTTTTAATTTCTGTAAAAGCAGCAGCCCCTAGCGTACAAGTAACTTTCGATTTGTTGAATGATTCATATTTACGGAAACGCTCCCTTAGCCACAACTAGGGTCCCTAGATTGATTTGACATTTAACTTGGGATTCGGAAGCACACTGCCATTTCTATTAGTCATTTTATAATTTACGTTGATCATCCTGATTTGGCGTTTTATTTTCACATAGGTGTAGATCAAGATTTCTACAATTTTATTTGAACTCAAACATTTTTGTTGATTTCAAACGCCTACCTCTTATGCACTTATGCCATGATGAACTACAGATGCTTTTTTGTATCTGCGTCTATATATGTATATACTTTCGAAAATATCTATATAAGTACCTAGATACTATTAAAAATGTATATTTAACTACACTGGTAACTGCAACCAATTAATAAAGTTATCAAGTCCTCCACAAGAGCAATTGAAACAATAGTAACAGATTTTGCAACTTCTTAATAACGCACCAAAATTCAGTAAATGTATCTTTTACGAAGACAAAAGGATTAGCAACATTGCTTGAAATGTACCTCAACAAGGTACAGAGTCAACGATGAAAGAAATACGAATAAAACTGAATAAAAGTGTAAGCTTCAGTTAACGGTAGTCATATTTTTAAACAAATCGAATCTGAGTCTAAGGGAATAGAGAGAGCGGACTATTGAAAATGTTGTATGCATATTGTTAAAAGCTATGAAAATTATAAACGAGCCAGAACTAAAATATCCAGTAAAGTTGAGAGAAGGGACATGACATAAGGCACACAATGGAAAACTTGTACTTTTTTATATGGCGCAGGAATGTCATGAGTATTTGAAAGAACACAAAAATATTTGCAAGAAGGGAACTGAATTCTGATATTTCAGTTTTGATGGAATGTGTGGACAAAATTAGGGAACAATTGAGAGTCCCCGTGAAAATAATGGGCACAACAAAAAGAAAAATGTTAAATCGACTTTAGTCACATCAAAAACTAATGACATTAAAGTATGGTGTTGGCATATCTGAAAAATCATCTTTCAAAGTAGGCACAAAGCACAAGAGAAAAGGAATGCCAAAATCATGGAATGAAGGAATCAGAAAAAAAGTGCAAAGTGGAACAAAGTGATTCTTATTTCCTGTGCCGCTCTAAACTTTTTGAATTACCCAGTTCTGTCAATAACTATCATATTATTCAATTGAATTAACAAGTGAATAAAATATATTCCTTGCAAAAAAAAACACTTTCATTATTGATGCTTATTTCCGATCTAGATTACGTAAATGGAGAATGGCAATGCTCCATTCATGAATGTCAATCGTCCATTCATGAATGCCAAGCACAGTTTCGACATAGGTTTCTGCACAAAATAGTTGGAGGAACTGCCTTGCACCAACACGTTCGCCAAATTGTCGAGAGATTCCACAGAACGCGAGGCGTAATGAGGGGGAAATCTATTGGAATGCCACAAATTGACCAAAATGTCATCGAACAAGTGGAAGAGCTCGTTGCAGAAAATCCACATTCCATAACACATCGTATTTCTGCTCAAACGTACACCATCGCTAGAAGAATTCTGAAGCGTCGTTTACACATGCATCCATAAAAAGTGTCTGTAGTCCAAGAAATCGTGCCAAGAGGGCACAACAGTCGAATGCAATATTGCAACTTTTTCCAAGAAAACTTTAGACGACGTTGTGTAGTTATACAGCCTGTTTCATTGAAGATGCATTAAAGTTGAGGGACACGTTTCTGACATTATTTCAAACAAAATATCTTAATAAAAAAATTAATTGGTGCAAGTTGAAATTTGCACAATTCGGAGTCGATGTTTTTTGAAATACCGTAGTGCGCGGAATCGTGAAACGAATGGCACACAGCTGCAGGGGACTAATAAATACATAAACAGCGAAGAACTTTATGACTAGATTTTATTTTGCCTTTGACCGAAAGCTCGGTGTTTTCAACTTTGCCACACGTCGAATGCAGCAGCAATGTGAAATCGCATGGATATTTAAACTTATTTAATTTAATAATAAATTATTAATCATTAATTATTATTAATTATTAAAGTATTAAATCTAATACCATAAAGTCCTTAATTGGGGTAGTACGACGAACGAAATGTTTTGGGTAAAACTAGGTACTTGGGCGCTAAATTTTTACGAACGATTTCATGAAACGGTGAATGTGAATAATAAATTCTTAAATAAGCGCAAACTACTAAATGTTTGAACAATCCTAAAATTCTTCAACTAACAATTAGAAAATTCGTTTTAAATGGAGAACAGAAAATAAACGAATAATTATTATTTTTAATGATTGCCAACAATCATGACGTTTTAAATGTGTTTTGCCGAATCGACTGGGGCGACATTCTAGAGGCCAATAAACCGATTTCGTATGTGAATGAGTAACAATCCATTCATTCTCATTTAAAGTCTATCCTAAAAATATGCGACTTTGATTTTACAATTTTACAAAGAAACTTCTTTCTTTTCCCGATATCTACCCGTATACCAAGTTTGATGCATCTTCAATGAAACACCCAGTGTATGCAGTAAAATGGTAACTACTTTCAACATTTGCTGTGACTTACTTTTGTTGGCCCTTTTCTCAATTTCAACTTTGCATTCGCATCATCCCTTCGCAATACACCATATTTTAAATTTTGATGCACATTTTGATATTAGGGTACTGCCTTCCTTATTCTCGTGGATGTGGCACTTCGTATGGGATAATTAATGGTAACTAGATGAGAATCACTTTGTTTCATTCTGTATGTGATATAAGAAAGGTGATGACACTTACAAAAGTAGTACCTTCATCACTTATTGTTAAAGTTTTTTTTATTAACTTTATTTTTTGAATCGTTCACTTTTATGACATCTTTACTGTAAGCATTTATATTCTACCATTGTAAGTACTTTGTCTAATCTAATAATAGCTCTTAAAGCAGTGTAATTACACGTATACCTTAATCTGTTATAAAACTGTGCTAAACAGTAAGCTAACAAAGCATGGCGTTAATTAAGTTTTATTGAGCCAGTTTTTCCATTAGACTTTTTTTTTTGCTTTGAAATACGGCAGCAGTTTCTGCATCGGCATACAGAAAACCAATAATTCTTGTACACGCATGTGTGTGTACAATTAAGTTTTCATTAGCTTATTTTCTGTTAATTTTATGGCTGAAAGCCCGCGCATAAGACGATTAATTGTCTTCATTTAAATCTAACGAGAGTTTAAATTTTAAATAATCTGTTTGCGTACGCAAAGTAATTGCCGAATTACATGCGATTTCATAATTTAAAGCAACCGTTTACTTTTTTGTGATAGAATTATCTGACATGACTTGAACTAAAATTGAAGATTATTGTTAATTATTTATAAAAGTTAAATATGTGAAATCAGATTAATTTTTTTGTATTTAGTAATTATTAGCATAAATTCTTCTATAAATACTAATTGGCAATAAATAATTAGTTTATGGTTTTCAAATATGTATACATATACGTTTGTATCGATGTTTATAGCTTTACGCTGATTGAAAATGAGTTGTAAAGATAGAGACAGAGCACTTAAAAGTAATTTGCGTTAAATTATTTATGAGGAAAACACTTATCAAGCTTCAGTTATTATTCCATTTGATTTTATGGTTCTCTTTAAGGAAAAGAAAGTGAGAGAAGCAAACAGCCTTTAATTTCTTAGCTCAGTGCCCATGTAGGATGTAACTAGTAACTATTAAAAAAGAAAAACTTTAGAAACACATAAATATCACATTAAGAAAAGCAATCCCGATCACTCCATATTAACATCTACAATAATCGTAAATTTCAATTTAAATCGACTCAAGTCTTAGGAAAAACAAAAAACTAATCTTTATAGAAGGAAATGTGTCATATTGCATTAAGTAATGCATTTAATCGTTCTGATTTTAATAATTTATTTATAATATAATTGATTCGTTCTGACCACGAGATATCCAAAAATAAAAGAAAATAATATCTCAGTTTTCCCTTAATTGCTATTCGTGAACAGTACCCTACATTTTTCAAATATATATATGTATATACCATTTCTCAAAGTTTGTATTTGAGAAATTTGCATTAGACTTCCTCGTACTGTGAAAAACACTCAATTTTGAAGGGACTGCAGATTTGGGCGAGCCTTTGAACGCGACCGTTAATCAACACAAAGGGTAACTTCAGGATGATATGTCACGATCATAATCGGTGATTGCACCTTATGCAAATCACGTGCTAGGTAGGACGATAATGGAATTGCAGTTGTCCTCAGATCCGGTCTGCATAAATCATCGCTGCATGGGGTGCACCGATAACAAAATTGCATGTGTTCCTGCGGATAACGTATGACGTCTCACAGAGATAAGAGACCGTGAAAAACGGATGTCTAACAATAGCAGTTCATGAACGAGAATAATTAAGAGGAAAATGTTAATTGTTTTTGAATACAATTTTGAGACTCAAAGTACCTCTCTGTTTTATTAAAGAGATTTGAATGTACATCGTAAGCTTTGAATAACGTAAGGAACTTTGATTAATTTCATAGTTTATTCGTACGAGTAGCGCATTGCTTTTTCATCAGTTTGGTAAACTGATTTCCATCTATTATGTGTCACGATCAAGTTTTACAGGTTTTTACAGATCTGTGATATCATGAAACGTCTATAACGGCACTTCTAGCTGTAGATTCGGCGTCTTAATCTACACACAGTAGCGTAACTTAGTCGTAGCAGAACACATTCCTGAGTGACAGTTCAAGTGAACGGATTTAGTTCTAACACATCGCTTGCGTTACATAACAAATATACCACGCCTCGAGTTCAACAATTCAAGACTTCTTACGAGAAGTAATTGGTATCGAAGAGAACGTCCGTAATTACCACGGCAAAACCAATTAGGGTACATCGATCGATCGCGCTTTCTAGCTAGCATCACTTGTTCTCGACGAGATGCCGCCGCGGCAGTTAAAATTATTTAAGCGGCAATTACGGTCCGCAATTAAGAAAAGAAACCGGTCCCGCCTTAAAAAGAGCAAAGCACATTTGCATACGAAACCGGCCGGTTTCGGCTTTGCTGCAGGAGCGCGAAATTAGTTTATCGACGTGGTCTTTGTTTTGGGAAACATCCGAGTGCGAGCCCCGAGTGTTCCTTGCGGCAATTAAAATCGCATCTTTTAGTTGGGAGCTTGAAAGGAAACTTAATTATGTTATGAATTATGAATAAGTTAGAAACTAAAACTCCGCCAGTCTTTCAACCGAAGAGAGGAAAGTTGCGAGCACGTTGTTTATACGAACTGAACGAATCAATAGTTGTGAGCTTCTTATGAGATATAACCCAAAACTTCTTCAGTGGATTAGCTTTATAAACACTTTCCTTTGTTGTCGTAGATATCTGCCATATCTAGAAATTTTTTCTCTTGTAAATTGGCAAACGTGTGTGGGGTTTCAAGTAAGAGGCATGGGTGCCTTCTGTTAATTCAAATTATTTCTTTCCAATTAAATTAATGATGCTTTTTCTTAGATTTCAAATGACCCTCATACACCTGGGTTGAATGCAATGAATACGTTATCAGTTTTAGATGTAAATAGTTGAAAGTTCTTATGGCTAAATTATCTAAAGAAAAAAGAACAATGATGCCCAATTATAAAATCCATCACATTCCCTGTTACTTTCAGGTTTATATAACCGCAAATAATTATTACATACCGAGGAAGCCACAGTTGCCCTGAGAATTCAATTGAATCAGTCGCTGAAGTAAATGCTTTCAGAAATGAACTATATAGATACTTACGTGAAACGTGTATTTTTAATAATAATTGTTTAATTTAGTGAACACTTTAATTTAAAACTGGAAATTAAATTGGAATTGAAACAAGCCAGAGAAAAGATTATGTGCAATGAACAATTTAAGAAAAAGAGATTTTAGATTAAAAAATTGTAAGAAATTTAATTAAAAATTATTGTATCTTGACAGATAGATTTAAAAAAATAAACAGTTGCTATGACTAGAGCTCGGCGTAGGATGCAATAAGCCGCTGGAATGAATGAGACTTGTTTCCTGCGGTAAGTACATAAGAAAGGGATGAAGTGAACCATTCTGCCGGACGGGCTGTAGTTACAACTATCAACATCTTACAAGCATATAGTGCATGTTAAAAGTATTAAAATTGCTAAATTAATGTATTCTCAAATTAATTTTCAAGCTGTTGAATAATAAACGTAAACGAAAAGACGAATGTTTTTTTTAATTTGTTTTTTTATACGCTAAGAAGGAAAATGCTAAAAATTAAAGTCCGAAACGGGATGATAAATAATGATTTATGACATCAAAACACACAAAATCAGAAATTTTCGAAAAGAATTTTTCATAGAAGAGTCAATTTTAAATCAAGCCTAAAGATTAACATATACAGTAAGTGTCACGCGAGAGATGTACACATGCTGGAGTCTAATTTTAGTGTGATGTGAGGTTTGCTGTTGAACAGAGTACTTTTCTATTTCGTTTAGATTACTATTCACATGAGAAAGGTGATAGATCCGAACACTTATTAAAATAGTTTGTTCGTTGGGAATTTTTTTTTAGTTCTACGATCTTGGAATTGTCATTTTTTTCAAATAGCTAAGACTAAAAAATATTATTTATAGATTTATGATTTTATGATATAAAATTTGTCTATTTTTATGCATCCTTCTATTTTTTATTTAAATGCATGTCAATCATTTATCTTTTGAGAAATTTGTATTTTGTGTCTAAGTTCATATAAGCCACGTTTTGATTTAATATTTAACATTTAATTACGAAGAGAATTCTTTTTTGTTACTTTAAAAATTGAGCTGCTTTTATATTTAGAATCCATAGCTAAAGTATTTCTCATTGTTTCTGCCTTGATGCTACTACACTCGTAACCAGGAGAGATGAAGGCTCGTCAGCATGCTGGGAAAGATAAACTAATTTGTGTACGCGCAACTGTTCGTTATAACTAGAGTCTCCAAATTAAAGGTCCGTTTGCCCGGACAGTTGTTTATTATTCACAGCTCACGCTGATGCACTGTAAACTTCAATCGGCCGTCTGGCCAATAATCCAGAGCCGCCCACTTACGGATGTACATAACGTATTTCATCTGAACGAATTTTATCGCTTTTCTGTAAATACAGCAAATAACAAAATAAAGTGTGATAAAGTTGATAAAAATATACGTGCTATATTGAAGAAATAATGCTTCGATCGGTGCCACGTGCATGTCGAAGCGTCTATGCATTCAGACCTATTTGTTGGAGACTTTAGTTATAAGACAGAGAAAAAACTTATTTATACTTCTACCGCATTGTTACCAACGTAATTACTTACTCGGGGCTACATTCCGATATGTTACCCAGGATTGCACAACAAAGATAATTCTATGAGTTAAGAATGAAATAAAGAAAGACACACTTCATGGATGCTATTTATGTATTTTCGCGCTGTCATAAGTCAGTTGTCATTTGGTATGTTTTTAAACAAACGTGGTTTGCTTAATCGTTTAACTGCTTTCATATAAAAGCACTTCCTTTCAGGTCTTGGTTTTGTGTTGTATTAGTAAAATTTATTAAATTTAAGTGTTATACGTAACGTAAACATCAACTGTAAATTGATTTAACTAGTATTTTTAATCTTAAACCGTACATGTGTGATTTATGACAAGCCTTCGTCTTGCCTCGTTACGAGTGTACTTCTTTAGGTGACAAAGGGTGTACCACGCATAAAGTTCACTAATGGCTAGTTACACTAAACACTTCAGCTCAATTTATCTTTATCTTTCAGTGTAATATAAAAATGTCACATTATAAACACCACTTAAATTTAAGCTCAGTTTAAGTGTATGGTGCAAATGGCTAAGATCGAGATTGACGTAATATTCCCGACTCGCGACGGCGAAAGTTGAGTTGTCTGACAATAGGATCGTGACACGTTCTGTAGGCACTTATCTATAAAAAGCATAATTCTACTAATGTTTGAAATTTTCAAATAATTTATTTACTTATAGACCAAGTAAATTTTTCCCCCTGTTCCGACGATGCCCTTGGATCTAACTAAATGGTTAACTGTAGTTAATATGAAAGAAAAATTAGTTTAAAATGTAAACAAATGAAGAAAAAATTCAAAATAATATGCTTTGGTGGAGAAAAAATTGTGTTATAACACAATAAGAAGAAAAATAAGTGCAAATTTAAATTCTCTGTTAGAGAGTAAGACGGTAAGGGTTGTAGTTATTTTGAATATTTTGGGTTTTATTTATCAAATCTTAATTCCTGTGGATTATACTTTTTTTTTAAATAAAATTAATAACTTCTAATGTGTTTTCTAGTTTTATTATGGTTTAATTTTTTTTTTCTTTTTATATTCAGCTTACATATCTAGATATACGAGAAAGTAGATTAAATTGAACCAGCGTAAATTAGCCAATAAACGAACGCTTGCATTTTAAATCTTTTATTTCATAATATAGCAATTTTTGACAGGTCTTTCTTTTTCAAGTTGCAATGAAACAGTCAGTATACATGGGTAATTCAGTTTAGTTAAAGGAACTAATTATTACTAAAATTTCTACTTTGAATAAAGGTTGAATTCAATTGGACTTACCCTATTTTCCAGTATTATTATGTTTCGGAAAAATTTGGATTTCAATATCTTGTCATTTTTTGTTTTCTCATATGCCGTACGTTCTGCTTTTAGTTGGTATATTGAATAATAGGGGAATTTTAATTATTTAATTGTTCGTACTGTTAGTGTTTATTATCGTTTTTTTAGCTTATGTTTTTGTACTTTTTGAAAATCATTTCTTGATAATTGCTTATTAAACTCTTCCTTTGTGTATCCAGGAATTTTAAGAAAATAAACTCGATCTTTATTTCCAAATAAACTCTCTATTAAGCTTGTTGAAATACACTTCTTAAATTCAGTTTAAGGTTATGCCATTGTTGAAGGGGTCGAGCTCCCCTGTGCGGTTATATTAATCCTGTAACAATATTACACTTCAATTTAGGCACGAATTAGGTTGACATTGTCAAGTTAAGAGGCGAACAAAGGAACTTATAATTGAGACTTTTTGGGGGAGGACAAAGTTGATATCGTTGACGTTAAATAACTTCTTCGGCCGGATGATATAATAATAATTCGGGACGCAAAAACGCGATAAGGTCCCCGAGTCAATCCACTTCATCGTCGTCCTTTATTATTAATTGATGAAGGATGTGCGAAGCAACGAAATCGAGGCGGACGCACACGGATTTATCGCCGTCTCCGAAGCTGGTACGATTTTAATATTAATGTTTTGTCACACGGACTTTGAAGTTAAATATAAGTAAGGCGGCGAATTTGTTTTATTTGCGACGTGAAAAAGCGGATCGTAAATATTCATGTGAATGGCTTCGCGGGAGGATGTAATTAATAAAAGCGACGCGAGCTGAAAAATCTGGATTTGCATTCGGGGGCTAAAAAGAAAAAGAAAATAAAAATAATGTCGCAGAGATATTTCGTCGGCGGGCGTTCGCAAGTCTCGGTCAACTGTATTCTAAGAATAACTTTCAATTTCAATAACGTACAATCAAAACAGTAACTTTTTCAATTACTGTGTGGCCGTGACCGCTTGTTTAATTTGTGATGTTAGCACAGATATATTTGGATTGTCATCGTCGTAACATAAAAACTTCAGCCAGTTGAAACGTCTGTATTCACAATAAGAGATAAAGAATCGGAATACAAAACTGGGAAAGATTTATAACAAGACCATATATATATATATATATCTTAAACAATTGATTTTTAACATACCAGTCGTAAACAGATTTATTTTATAACGCATTCATGCATGATGGCCAAGAGAAAGAAAGAAATGCATTGGAGTGGTATAGAAGACAAAGCTGTGGGAATACTCAACGCGTAAGCTGACTATACCCTACTCTATACTATTGCGGTTTTGTCATTAATGCGTTCTCTCATTTGTCTTTCTCATTATCTCATTTACTGAAATCGATTTGCAGATTATGTTATCGTTTTCATAAGAGATGAGCTCTGCGTCACAAATTGGCGTTGAAGTAAAAGGCATATAAAGCATAATTCTATCCTTTTCTTGCTCACCATTGAAAAGGAAATAATAATGAAATATTTATCGGATTTTGCTTCGATGATTGATGGCGCAGAGCTAATTTCTTATGAAAACGATAATAGATCTATATACTTTACTGGATAACCGACGTATTGAATTTCATTGTTTAAAATGCGTTCAAAAATTAAACTAGGTTATTATTTATGATTTGAGAAAGACATGCGTACTTCCTTACGATATACATTTAAATTTAAGTATCAATAAATATCAATTAGCTAAATGTCAATAAATATCAATCAGATAAATGACAATAAATTAATAGTCTAATAACATGTGAACAAAAAGTTTTCCCGTCTAGTCTGTTGCTCTCATTTTTTCGCATGTTCGCGTATGTTCCTTACATGATCAGTAAACGCTAAATTGACATTTAACCTTGACATAATGTCAACTGAAAATAATAACCAATAATTACGATTTATTACGTATTTGAAACCAAACAAAATAAAATATTGAAAATAATGTTGAACGTGAATTTACAATAGATGTTGAAAATGGCCTCCGTCTTCTTCGAGGCATTTTCTAACTCTTCTGCGACATCCATTAATAACATTTTGCAAAATATGGGAGAATTGTTTATTTCATCACACTTTTCGATGATTCTTTGGGTAAGTTCCTGTAACATTAATGGGAGTTTTAAAAATGGAATTTTTAAAGTAGGGCCAAATAAAGATATCCAAAGGAGTTAGATCGCAAGATCGCGAGGCCATATGTTTGCCATATTTCTGCTAATTATCCAATCTCCAAAAGACTCTTGAAGGAAATTTAAAGTATCTCCAGCAGCATGGACCGTTGTACCATCCCGCTGGAAATATCCAAATTACATCTCGTCATCATGCAGTTGATTAATAAATGGACGCAAAATCTCTTCCCGATGTCTAAGTGCTGTTAGTGTGCCATTAAAAGATATTTGACCTATCGATCTTCTCTGACTTAAACCAATCCAAACACCAATTTTTTGTGGATGGAGTGGGGCTTCAATGAAAATATGAGGATTTTCTGCATTCCAGATCCTCATATTTTGGGAATTAATGTATCCTGTTAAGTGGAACCAGGCCTCATCGGAAAAGAAAGTTTTGTCCAACAAATCGTCATTGTCAGTATTGCTTAAAAACCACTGACAGTATCTTCGCCTTGGTTCAAAATCTACTGGAAGCAATTCATGCATGGCAGTCAAATGATAAATTTTTCAAGTCCTTTCTTAGAATAGTTCTGCAGGACCCGACAGAAAGATCAACTTGTTGTGACAGGTGATGGATGGAGTGCGAGGCGCATTAGTCATTTGTCTCTTTCTAGCCACACTGCCAGTTTCTCTGAATAGTCCTATAGAGTACTGAAGTTAATTAACAAATTAGTGGTACAGAAATACAGTTTCTGGAATTTTTTCCTGAAAATCTGCAATACAGTCAGGGATTCAATAGATCCACTCGCCATTGATTTTTTGATCGTTTCGAAAGTAGGGTTCAATCATAAAAGATTTTTCTTCCGATGTGAAAACCTTTGTAAAATCAAATCAATAAAACAAAATTTTTTAAAGTTATGTTTGTTTACTTATCTGTTTAGGGTACGGATCAAGTAAGGAACATACGTGAACATACGAAAAAATGAAAGCAACACACTAAATGGGATAATTTTTTGTACACATGTTATATAACGCATCGAGAAGTAAATAAACTGAAAACTTTGTTTGCATTTTGCATTTAAAAATTGTCTGAATTTACTGAAGAATAGTTAAATCCGCTTCGTTGCACTTTAAAATTTAATTTATGAAATAAAACATATTCATTTTTCCAAACTCGTCGGTGATCCGTTCTTTAAATTCATCTAAATTATTAAAAAGATTCATAATAGTAAAGGAGGCGGTGATCTTTTATCACAATTAGTTTATATGCGTAGATACGTATTTCGGGAGCTACACCGCCATCTTCGTAAGTTAAAAGCACTTTGTTGGTGTATAACCATTTTTTTTTTGTAAATGAGACAAAATAGTTTAGTTTTTTTGTTCAAGAAGTCGGAATAAAGGACGTCCAAAAGGATAATCATTTAACCCTGAACCTAGCAGTTGTTAGTGAAACCAAACGTTTCTTCGCGTTTTTTTTAGTGTTGTTCTCTTCTCTTTTACCCAACCTGGATTTACGAAATTTTAGAATGAACTTAGTTAAAACTCTATTAAAAGGAAACGAAAATATTTGATAGTTTTCTAGAGAGATGGAAGGTGTTTATAATTATTATTGTTTACATGGAATTTGATTAGATAAGAAATGATTCACCACACTCATATGGTTAATGAATGCTCTAAGCAACAGATAAATGAGTGCATACAAAAGTTTCGAAAAAGTCAGTTTAAGTACACAACTGAAGTTATTCATTACATAAAAAATCACATTTAAATAAAGGCGTAAATAAATTAAGTTGTCTTTAAATAATACCAAATATTTTTTGAAAAATTGAAGGTTTATATCTAAAATTTAAAAAATTCACAAAAAATTGAATATTTTGATTTTTTGGAACCAAAAGGCTGATTTTCAAAATTAATATAGTAATACCGGGTGACTGACAATTCTTTTTGTAAGCTTCAAAAATTTGAAGAAAAGGCAAAGTCTCACTACAAGATACTTTCTTTTTTGGAGCAACCGCGGTTTCGGCGATAAGATATTGTCAAGCTAAAGTTCTTGATTGAAGAAAATTATTCTGTAACATACACACACTAATTAAAAGTGTAAATTACGACTTACTAAAGACAAAGGGACGCCGTTTGTAGGAACATATATAGGTGTTCTTCAACTTGATGCAAAAAAATTAATGGCGTATGTGGCACGAGATATTCTCACGAATGCATCAAAATTAAAAGGAAAAATCAATAAAAAAATTGATACCAACATCCCTGTGAAATGTTTAGAAGCGCTGGACGCAACAGACGGTGACCTACACTCACAATAAGTGTTCGAAGTTCCCCCCCCCCCCCTGCGCGAGACGTAAACATACGTCGGCTCGACGAAGCAGGAATTCACATACATTACGAAATTTTTCGAATATTTTCCACTGCTTGCGTTGAGTTTGTCTATTGCATTTACTTCTTAGGCGTACCTAGATTTTTTAAATGTCCCTAAAGATAATATATCTAATGGATTAAGGTCTAATATTTTGTAATATTTAAATTTACATCCTCTAGGAGTTCCGGCAAATTAGTTTGCAAGAAACATAAATACACCATTTCGTTCAAGCGATTAGGTAAAACAAATAATACGGCGCCGCATTGCATGAGAATTTTTTTTGCCCACACTGCATCCCTTGTAAACACTGATTCGTCGTAACGCTGTGCATACAAACGTCTTGCAGCCAACGCATTTTGACCACATTCGCCGTAAATTAAAATCATGTCCACAAGAACAGTATTGGAAAATTCGGCCATGTTTTCAACGCGACAAAGTACAGCTGACAACTGACTCACTTAACTGCCGATGCTGATATCAACAAATTTCTCCGAGGACGTAATTACGTCATAAAAATAAACCAGGGACTATCAAACTGTTTCATCGTTCGCCAAAAACATTTATTATCTCTAATATTTATTAATCAATTGTTATACAAACACTACTTCATTCTATCACTTTTAATGTAAACTTTCACTGGTTTCATTTTTGTATGAAGTTAAGAAACACCCACTATATAAAGTACAATGAATAAGAATGACAGATGGGTGGGAGGGCGTAGATCAATTGCAGTGGTGACAGCTAAAACTGAAAAAAAAAAACTATCAGTACCAAGTTTAAGAGTTAGACTTGATGAGAAACTGAAAAATCTGAGGATGAAAGTATCGTTAGATTCTGCAACAGGGATGAATGTAAATAGATTAGATACATTGAATGAAACTAAAACATTAGTGTTGGATAACGGGACTTTAATTAATTTTAAATTTTTTAATTAATTAATCAAATCAGACAAATTGATTAACTAAATTCAGTTATAGAAGTTATTGAAGCAGGTGATTAATTCATGAAAGATACGAGTGGTCTTATTAAGTTTACACTATTTGGGAAGCCCATATAACCTTAAAATCAACGAATTCGTCATTTAAAGCTCTAAATGTTAATAAAGAAGTTGTTGTTATTGTTAATAGTTTGTTTAGCAGGGAATTGTATGATAGTAAAGGATACTACAGAACCATGGTTATTCAAAAAGTATTTCAGCTTTTCAACGTAAGTGAGACGAGGATAACTATGCTTGGTCCTTTATCCGATTTTTTTAACAGGAGGTTATGGCAGCATTAAGATATAACACCGTTGACTAAAGTGTGCAAATTACTGTTAAGTAAAACAATTAAGATAATCGATTTTAATTTTTCTACCTGCGATGTCGTTTATTTTGCCGCCAAATCACTAATTAAATTTTTAAATCGAAAAGGCTTTCTAAATCGTCCAATTAGCGATAAATCGCCAAACCTGGCAACATTGGGTTATGGTTAGTTATATATTTTTAATGTATATTGTGCTTTGCTGTATTTATTCTTTTTTAGAGTGGAATTAATGATGTGGGCAACTTTATTATGCGCAAATGACTGGGCATTTCAATCCCAACGTTGAATAATGTCTTCAGTATGAATGATGAATTGCTTCTAAGAATTAAGAGACTTTATTAAAAGTATTTTCTTTTGAAATGTGATCGTCACATCTTGTCGCGACAATTCCTTATTAGTAATTTTACCTATTTTATATTCCAGTAATCCTGCCTGAGCTTTTGAGATTTAATTTAACCATTTAATTGTATCGTGGAAAAGAAATACAACTGAGACTTTCGTTCCCCAAAAAAAAATAATACTAAAGAAACCTTATACTCTAATTTACTGCTTCATTTATAAAACACGGCGTTGTATTTCGTACGCACTGCCGTAGCATGCTTTTAGGGTAAGTTTTCAATTAATTATAAACGTTTCGTAGAATTTTTGGAACATTTTTCCCGTAATCTGTATCATTCATTGTTTCTTTTGTCAGTAACCCTGTATAGAAGGTTAAATTAAGACAAAAATACTTTATTTAAACCACAAATTTATGTTATTTCATTACAATAATAAAGTGTAACCTTTGCTAAAATGAGTTTCTGTGCAGTTCACAGTTTATTTAACTTTATGTTCTTTAATCACGGAATCAAAATTGAAATTAATAAATAAAAAAAATTATAATTTTCTATATTGTAATAGAATAATCTAATAGTAGAAGTCCGGTCCTGTCTAAAAGATAACTAACAAGCAGGTCCATTTCATAACTTGTTTAGGGCGACTTAATTTCGGCAGTAAATCACGGAGCGTGGTCACCATAAATCAGGATTAGGATTTCAGCCCTTACGGGTCATAACCGTTAATTACGAAAATAAATTACAGTTTAATTAATTTAGCCGGTGCGAAGAAACGTGCGCAAGGTCCGAGCAGTAGGCGTGTGGCGGACCTCATTAAATCGAGATGACGGTCCTTCGCCTCATCAACCGACCCTCTCGCATCCTTGCCGTATCCTTGTGACACGTCCATTAGCAGCTGAAGACAAAACCGAAGGCTAATGGATCGATATCGTGATTGTGATAGGAATGACAGGCACGTCGCTATAGTAACATACTCGGTTGGGTTCTAGGAGGGACACGATCACGTGTCCGAGTGCGAACAGGTAGCCGTCATGCATTCTGCATGAGCGTGTCACACTTTCCGCCGTAAATTGCGGTTCTTGCGCGTGTGAAGCACCACTGAACGTGATCCTTGGCTCGCCCTCAGAGCAAATGGTGAGTGGACTGCGTTAAATATGCAACTCTGAGATATTGCCTGCCCTGCCACCAATCCTACTCTTAGGTTTTATGCTTGTGCAAAATTTAGGAAAATAGACTTTTAATACATTTTTTGAATCTTATAAAGCAATGCTGATGTCGACTCAACAATAACAACTTAACAAAGTATAAAAAGTAGATGATTGAGTAAGCAATTTCAAAGAGACTTGTGAACACTCTTCTGCGTCCTCAAAGAAATTGGTTACGCTTTCATAAAGAAGACTCTTAACTCTGATTTACGAACTTTAATTGGTTTTTTTTTACGTTCTTAAATCTGGTGACCGTTAAATCGCAGTTGAGGTAACAGTTAGCTTTGTCAATAGGCGGCGAAACTTTCTTAATGGACACAAGTTCTGTGCACTCAGTCCCAGTTCACAGTTGTTGTAAATTAACGTCAAACTTCTGCGGGGATTAAACTGCCGATGCAACGTAATTGATTAACATTGTAAACCTTTCAGGCCGAACATACACCTGGGCTCGTTCGAGTTAGTTTAACAATAATTGAACACGCGGTTGTCCAGTAAACTCTGACCAACGCTTTAAATAAAACTTTATTCCGAAAAAGGGGATAATCATTTTATTTACTATGTAAATATATTACACTTACTAAGTATCGTAGTAATTGAGCAAATTACGTCGTTGTTTATGTGAAACGGTCGAGATATATCATCGTTACAGTACTATGTAATCCTGTAACGATACCGGTTAACGAGTAAATTATAATGCAAATGTCGACCACGGCGATCCAACGGCCGTACGTCATGGTATCCGAGTATTTCACGCAAAACTCAATTAACGCAGGAAATCCAAATTGCAACAGAGGCCCACAGAGAGATCCGAAGAAAGGAATTGTAATTTTTAATTTGGACACACTGGCTGCAAATATCAAGGAGAAAATTACCCAACACACTCTTAAGAGGTATTCCCACGCGTAAGAATTGGGCAAACTCCTCAAGAGCCCCGAGATGCAATAGGTTGGGATGAAAACTTGAAGGCTGTAGGAAGCGCTCAGGATAATGATCACTTGACATATGTTTTCGTTGGCGGGTAATTTCATCGTCATTAGGGATTTGACGGCGTCTCCAAATTTCCAATATCCGAAGAAACCTACTCAGCTGAAGCTTATGGATAATATAAGAATGCTTATGCTGAAAACGCTGAAGAAACCGACGAACGCTTTCGGTTCTTTCATGGTATTTTGTATCACGACGGCGCTCGTTACAAAGTCGAAAGCATACATGGTGGTACTCAGAACTAGGGGCAAATCCCAGATTTTACCCACGCCTTGTATTTCGCGTAGTTCTGGCAAACTGGTAACCATGTAAGGTGGTATAACTGCAATGCTCACCAACATACAAACATTGGCAGCCATTACAATGGGCACTAAAATCTTGAAGGGACGTACAGAAGATATAACAGATAACGGTATCGTCAAAAACACTATATAAATTTCCAACGCCATTTTCTTTGACGTGTCAAATCCCAGATTTTACCCACGCCTTGTATTTCGCGTAGTTCTGGCAAACTGGTAACCATGTAAGCTGGTACAACTGCAATGCTCACCAACATACAAACATTGGCAGCCATTGCAATGGGCACTAAAATCTTGAAGGGACGTACGGAAGATATAACAGACAACGGTATCGTCAAAAACACCATATAAACTTCCAACGCCATTTTCTTTGACGTGTGCAGATCAATAATCGCTTTCATGTGTTTGGCAACAAAAATTATATAAACGTTCAGTTGCAAAAGCGATTAAGTAAAATGAGGAAGGCCAGAAAGGTTCCTGAATTTCGAGCGTACCTCCTCAAATTCTTCAGGCCGATAGTCAACGCGGCCACTAAAGTATCCGGGTAATTTATTGACGGAATCCTCAAGCGCTTAAACAGAAGGTATTGACATTTTATCAACATGCTCATGCCGTAAGTCATGAAAGTTAAGACCCAAATTGTAGAAATTACCCCGTAAAACAACCCTGCGTATTTGTAAGCTTCGGGCATAGTAAATACGCCGGTGCCAAGGCAAACTCTTATCATCAGAAGTAGAGCTTCGGCGATGCTGATTGGTTGGATAATCGCTCTCTCTGAATTCGTGCGGGTCATAATCGGCTTTTTCCAATAGGTCTTTGGACCAATCCCTGTCAGATTCTCTCTGTTGGTACATGAGAAGTTTTTCAGTAGATTTGTCTGTGGCAGTTTGGGAAGACGATCGGTTCTTCGACAATGCCACATCGTTTTCGGGGGTAATCACGTTTATTTTGCTGAACCAAGAAACTCGCATTCCTGGCCTTCTCTCTTGTGTG
Organism: Serrognathus titanus; assembly: GCA_039766575.1. Taxonomy (NCBI): domain Eukaryota; kingdom Metazoa; phylum Arthropoda; class Insecta; order Coleoptera; family Lucanidae; genus Serrognathus; species Serrognathus titanus. Next base: position 13,397,488 of record CM077914.1, read on the forward strand.
CTGCCTTTTAGTACAACCTGTCGTATTTTTTTTAGAAGCATCAGGTTTCCGATCCACGCTTTTCGAGGGGACTTTGTGTATGCGATAGGTCGATAATTCTCGATAAATTGAACCTTTCCGGGATCTTTGTTTACTAATTAGACTTCTGTCTTTTGCAGTAGGCTGGCTTTTAGGGCTTGGTGAAGATAGTTCCCTGTCACGTTTGAGATGAACGGAACTTTGCCGTGATCTTTGTTTATTAGTTAGAATTTCATCTTTTGATATAGATTGATTTTTTGGTGCTTGTTTACTGGTGTGCTGTTCTATCGGGATTTCATGTTTCGTAACACTTTGTTTTCCAGAAAGATTAACAACGCTTGTTTCTCTGTTAAGTTGGAAAAGCGAAATGTATCTGTGGAAGACGATTCCCTATCACTGATTGTACTGGTTTCTGAAAAAGGTGTTTTGATTTGTTTTTCACTAAAATGAAGGGCATTGTCCCTAAAAGATGTTTCATTTTCACTTTTCCTTCTTGAACGACGTAAATGTGTAATTATGACACGTTTTTCGTTTGGACGATGAACGATGTCTGGAAAAAGACCCTGGTCTATGGTCTTTTCTTATCACGCCTTTCATTTGAGGGTTTCCTTGGGCGATAATCCGAAAGAGCCATTTTTCGGTCACGTCTTTCACTATACTGTTCTCTTGGGCGTGGAACTATTGCCTTATTTCTTGCGCTAATTTCTTTTCTTGGACTTTGAGTAGCGTTTGGGAACGCCGTTAACTTACGTGAAATGGACTGATGTATAAATTTCCTTTGTTTTGGTTTGGATTTTGGAGGGTTTGTCTTTTTTCTTCTTCGTATTTGCGAGTTAGGAGTGAGTTCTTTAGATTCCATTAAAATAAAACTGCTACTCGTTTATGATACGTCATAATCTGTCAATGTTTGAGTTGTTACGTCAGAAAAATTGGGGATTTTAAAGGAGCAGCTTACCTCAAATTATCTCTTGGACGTGGAACTATTGTCTTATTTCTTGCGCTAATTTGTTTTCTTGCACTTTGGGTAGCGTTTGGAAAAGCCGTTACCTTACGTGAATTGTCTTGACGTCTAAATTTCCTTTGTTCTGGTCTGGAGTTTGGAGGGTTTGTCTTTTTTGTTCTTCGATTTTGCAAGTTAGGGGTGAGTTCTTTACATTCCATTAGAATAAAACTGCTACTCATTTATGACATACGAGGGTGGGATGATAATTGGCTAGCCTCCGCATAGATGGCGCTCGTATCGAAAATATTTATAGGTGATTTTGAAGATCAACTCTTAAGTTGTCAGTAGTAATAATTTTATATTACTGAGTCAAGTAGTTTCTTGTTAGTAGCTATTGAAACAACACGTGTTTTGTGTTTTATTAGCAATGGAATATATTGAGCATCGCGCTGTTATCAAATTCCTTTTTATGAAGGGTTTGAAAGGCTCAGAAATTTTTGATGAGATGAAAAATGTATTAGGAGAAAGTGCTCCATCATGTGCAACCATAAAAAACTGGGTTGCTGAGTTTAAACGGGGCCGTACGAACATCCTAGATGAACCCCGCTCTGGACGCCCAAAAAGTGTCATTACAACAGAAATGGTCGCCAAAATCCACCATATGCTATTGCAAGACAGACGACTAAAATTGAGTGAAATAGCCAATATTGTAAAGATTTGAAAAAAGCGGGTATGCAATATTATAACCAAAGAATTAGGCATGAAAAAGCTGTCTGCGCGTTGGGTGCCGCGTTTGCTTACACTTGAGTAAAAACACGTTCGAATGCAACTTTCACAAGAGTCTCTGGATCGTTTTAAGAAGAATCCAACCGATTTTATGCGACGATTTGTTACCACCGATGAAACTTGGGTTCATTACTACACACCTGAAACCAAACTGTAAACAAAGCAATGGACAGAACCTGGTTGCTCGGCTCCAAAGAAGGCAATGACAGTAAAATCAGCTGGCAAGGTTATGGCATCAGTATTCTGGGATGCAAAAGGGATTTTGATGATCGATTATCTTCCAAAGGGACAAACAATAAATGGCGAATATTATGTTAACCTTTTGGACCAAGTGCAACTAAAAATTCAACAAAAAAGGCCCGGTTTGGCGCATAAGAAAGTCATTTTTCATCAGGATAATGCAAGGCCTCACACCAGTGTCATTGCTATGGCCAAAATTCATGAATTAAAGTCTTGCTTCCACACCCACCCTACTCACCTGATCTGGCTCCATCTGACTTCCACTTATTCCCCAAGCTCAAAATTTTCCTTGATGGACAGAGATTTTGCACGCACGAAGAGGTCAAGTGCGCTGTTGACTCCTATTTTGCAGACCTTGAAGAAACGACCTTCCGCGATGGGATCAAAGCTTTAGAGCATCGCTGGATGAAGTGCATTGAACGTTTAGGAGATTATGTTGAGAAATAAAAATGACTTTGAAAACGTAAAGCCCGTCTTTCATTCCCAGGCTAGCCAATTATCATCCCACCTCGTACGTCATAATCTGTCAAATGTTTGTGGTGTTGCGTCATAAAAATTGGCGATTTTAAAGGAATAACTTGCCTCAAATTAACTTGAGCTAAAAGTGTATGTAAATTCTTCTGGCTTTTGCAAGAAAAATATGAAACTTTACTACGAAATGGAATTTCTTAAGCGTAGTTCCTGTGCTTAGAAAAGACAGGCGGCGATATTCTTCCGGCAAGCAGGAGCGGTAGAGTTTTTGGTTCGGCTGAAGAGAAAACAATGCAGATGATAATCGAAAGGTCTTGGCGTTCCGAACGGAGCCAAGGACGAGCACGCTCTCGATACAAGCCGGGAAATAACTCGTTACGAGATTATTTTGCTTCCACGAACTTTCTTGCAACTGGTTCTGAATAATAAACGGACGTAAAGTATAATGCGGTTCTGGGGGGGTATGAATTATTTAGCTTTGGCGAGCTAAGTTCGTTTAAAGTGGCTACTTTGCGAAATGAGATGAGGCGAAGGCTTCGAAACATTTTGTTTCCTTTAGGGTTAATAGCGAATATTACTTTGGAATTTGTTTTCTTGTAGGAATGTAGCGTTTTGACCATCACTGATGCCATCCATTCCTTAGAAATAATCGGTTTGGACATACTATATCAATCAGAAAGATGGAACTTGCAATTTTTTATTTAGTTTCAAACTTTCACAAACTCCTCAAATCGTAAAATGTTTTAGAAGACGTGATTGAATGACAGTTTGCGAATTTGGGCCAAGATATTTACGAAATCTTGCAACACTGAAGTGTGAAATTGAGTAAATTAGTAAACCTTTGAATTTGCATAATCGTCTGCTAAATAAAAAGTTGGCTTCACTAATTCAAGCGCATGTTCCAAGCTTCTTAATTTTTTTAACAAAAAAATACCAAATAGAATTCGTTATTTGGTTCATTAAAATCTCGTCTAGTTACAAATTTGTAATACAGTAAATCAAAAGGGATCTTAAAAAATAAATTTTGTTGCATTTAAAAATTTTCTTTTTCTGAAAAATTCCCATTCTATTCCTCGGTAAATTAACTGCACGATTATGTGAAGTAATCAAGGTTTTATGAACTGTAAAATAATTGAGCGATTTATTACGCGCCGGTTGGTAATTGATAAATGCAACATAAATTTTAATTCAGCACTAATTAAATCAGCGCAGTAATTAGGTCTAATAGATACGTGCCTTGATGATGTAAGAGCGAGTCGCTTAATTTGAAATCACTCGTGTTTTACATCCATATACCATCTGATTCTATCAAGAAACAATGGAACTGTTTCTTTGATTGTTATTGTAGGAAAAAAAAGGAGACTGTTTTTGCTCAGAAACGTGTGCCTATAAATTCGAACAATCGATACTTAAATGCGAGCGCGTGTGGAATGTAAAAATAATATTGAAAAAAAAACCAATTTCGTTTCTCTGATATAACAAACCCCAAAGCCTACCTGTACGGTCACAGAAATGTGTGAGTCCAAATTTGAAGTCTGTTTTTGTGCAATGACGTATTTAGGCTTAATATGTGCTTCACGAATGGCCAACAAAAAAGCTATTAGAAGTGGACTTCAAATTCGAACTGAGCGTCCTCGATTCCCTGTTTCTAATTGTCACTTCAATCTTGACTCCATTGCACCCTCCTTGACAGTAAAAAAAGTGTGGCTTCAGATGTTATAAAAAAATTTCAGAATGCGATATACAAAATTAAAACACAAGAAGCCATGCCTCGAATTTGACATGGTGAAACAGCCTGTATATTTTAAATATACCTACTGGAAATTAAAGTTTTATGAAAAGTGACGATCTGCTTTGCAAGGCTAATCTTCAAAGATACAATGAAACCAATTCCTTAAACAAAATATAAGCAAGGACAAAGAAACTTTGCAAACATGCTGAATGAAATCAATCCACATTGTTGTGGTCATTGCTACGTATACATCCAAAAAAGAAATACGAAGCTACAAGATCAACTAAAACATTCAATTGGAGCTAATAATGAACAATATATGAAAAAATGATAATAAAAAAACTCTAAAATGATATTGGTATTTGTTTAAAAATTTTCCTTTTCATTTATAATTTTTCCTAACTCAATATGTATAACAAAATATGTATCGCAACTTGCAATAATTCAATGAAATTGTAACGATGTGAACAACAAAAATGTATCCTTTTGAAGCTTTCAAAATTTCAGATCGAATGAAAATATCAATTCCATAGCGTTTTGAATTTACTGCTCTAGAACTCTAGAGCACTCTTAGAGGATCTTCCTCTTGTTTTGACCTCGTGTAATAGCTGAGAATGAAAATACTTTGAGATTGCTCTAGAACATGAAATCAGTTTTGAACTAATTTTGGAACTGAAAATGTTGATGTTAAATGAAATATTTTTTAAATTATATTTCAGTATAAATTAAAAAAAAATGAATTTTTGTCAATTCTAATAGAATTTTGATTGAATTCCTAATTTTTAATTAAGCAGATTCTTCTTAAGCAATTTTTTTAAAAATTATTTATGACAATGTTTCGCCTTAATTGTTTTTCTTAAAAATCTCGTGACATTAAAATTTGTGGGTGTCACAGGTAGAATTAATTAATTTCTTCAATAATTCAAACCAAGTTGTGAAAAAAATGTATTTGAAATATCGAAAATTGTCACATTTATTACTTCCCAAAAAACTTATTATTTTCTCAGCCCTCTCTGCCAAGACCCTATCACTAGTAGGTAACCGGGTTCAGTTAACAATAATTAAAGTGAACAAATAAAAGTAGACACCACAAAAATATACGTTATTTACATTAAATAAAATATTTTTAAATTATATCATATAAAAAAAATTAATAATGTATCCTTTGTCAATTTTTACGGGCATTTTCTTGGAACTGATTTTACTTCCAAAAGCTAAACAATTTTTTAAAATTATTTAAGAAGTGTTTCCCATTGATTATGTTGTTTGAACATCTCATTTAACGGGGCACTGAAAATATACATATCAAGTAATTTCGTTTTTACTTAATTACTAAATTAAGTAATTAAAAAATATTTTAACGGACACTTAAAATTGGCATTATCGCTCTGGCACTACCGCTGACGAAGCTATCAATCGAGAGTGAAACGTAGATCGATAGTGCCAGAGTGATAGTGCCAATTTTAAGTGTCCGCTAAAATATTTTTTTATATAAATTAAATAAGTTTTAAATGATGTATAACCACAGATAAAGGAGCTCTTTTATAACTAAAAAAAAAAAACTTACTTAGTATTACTCATCGATTGAGGTCAATCAGATTTATTCTTTTTTTAACTTGTGGGCGTGTTCGTAGAGTTAATTCAACAAAACATAAATTTTATTTAATGTACATAACGTTTGACTATATAAAAAAGATTAACATAGATATAAAATGTTACTGGAGAGAATATGCTTTGCCGGACTATTGCAGCACCAGTGGGTGAGTACCTTCAGACTATTCAGCACTATCGAATACTGGCTTGCATTGGTCGCGTTCACCAGAACTAATCATCTTGTGATGCGTTTATGATTGATGTTGCCTTCTGGTGAACGATTACTTCGATTTATGATTTACACAACGTGTTACCTTCTAATAATTTATGCCTATCTTCCGTTTCCGGTTGTGTTATAAATTAGGTTATTGTATAAATAAGACTGTGTATCTTCCATGATGTCATGTTTGACGTTTTCAACACGTTTGCTGCTGGCAGCGTTAATCCAGCGTAAAAAATTTTACGCTTAAAAAATGGCGTCTGATAGCAATCATACACCAAACATGTTTGCAGTATAAACATCCGTTCATCAGAAAAATTACCAACAGTTGGTCAACGCTTGCTATCAATTACTTCTGGTGAACGCGACCGCGCGTTCTGCCTTTTATACCTTTATTTTATGGCGGGGATTAGGTAACTCTGCATCATTGGTCTGTTTGCTTGCTCGAATCAATAAAGAGCAAAGTTGCATCCTATTTGTTAAAGGTGGGTCTTTTTGTATTCGGCTTGGTGGTTGTCTTACCGACCAAAAAGTGGTTTGCGATCTTATTTGTGGGCCAATCAGAAACGAATACAGTTGAGTTAATGAAAGCATTAATTTTGTTCATTTAGACGGACGTCATGTTGACGTTTGTTGCTGTGAGACTTTCTTGACTTTGTTATTGTGATATTTCAGGTCGTCTAACATCGTGACGTGTTCTTCTTAGTCACTAAACAACGTGTGATGAAAATCCCCAGAGAAAACAGAATTAGATTATTATCGAGTAAATAATATAATAAATTATTTTTTGGTTCTCCGGCTAGAAATGTTGGTATTTCATTCGTCAAAACCGTCCGGAAACAGCCCTATTAAAGGCCTAGGCCATCAAAAAATTTACCAAATGTTGGCAATATTGACATCTGTGGTTGACATTTCTTAAATGACAAAAAGTTTGATTTCGTAGTAAATATTTGATATATTGAATATTTTGAGTTAAGTTTATCTGAAAATTTATATATTATAATTCGCTTGCACCTTATTTTGTCAAAAAAGTAAAAACTCTAAGTAACTTGATTTTAATTTCAAATCCGAAATCATCGCGTTGGACATTGTGTTGCCAACCTGAATACAGGTAACTTCCTTAGCGCATACAATTTGAATTTTTTTGGAACTTTTGAGACAATTTAAAGTTGGTCGGACTAAAAAATAGTGTGTATCACACGGCCCGAAACTGCTTTGCAAGTGCTCTCACTTCCAAAATGACAGTTTCTGGCCTAATGATACAAATAACTATTAACGGACACTTAAAATTGGCACTATCGCTCTACTTTTCGCTATCGATTGATAGCTTTTTGACGAAGCGATGCCAATTTTAAGTGTCTGTTAAAATAGTTTATCATACAATTTTCATCGGACAAGAATTTACTTCAATTAGTAAATAGTATATTTAATTACCACTGACATTGCTTGACGTTTGTTACTGTGACATTTCTTGATGTATGTCATTTTGACGTTTGTTATTGTGAGATTTCAGGTTGTCTGTCATCGTATCGTGTTTTTGTTGGTCACTGGCTATAACAAATAAAAAAGTAAAATATCTATATATTGTTTGTCAATCCTGAAGGATTACCGCAATAGTATATTTTATTACCACTGACGTTGCTGACATTGCTTGACGTTTGTTACTGTGACGTTTCTTGACGTATGTAATTTTAACGTTTGTTTTTATTTTGTTGGTCATTAAGCAACGGTGACGAAAATCCTCAAAGAAAACAGAATTAGATTATTATCGAGTAAATAGTGTAGTAACCAAATTTATTTTAAGTTGGCAATACCACCACAAGAGAACTAGTGCCATGTTTTTGTTGGTCACTAAGCAACGTGTGATAAAAATCCCCAAAGAAAGCAGAATTAGATTGTCGAGTAAATAGTATATTTAATTACCACTGATATTGCTAACATTGCTTGACGTTTGTTACTGTGATATTTCTTGACGTATGTCATTCTGATGTTTGTTACTGTGATATTTCAGGTCGTCTGTCATCGTAACATGTTGGTCACCAAGCAACGTGTGATGAAAATCCCCAAAGAAAGTAGAATTAGATTACTATTGAGTAAATAGTATATTTAATTACCACTGACTTTGCTGACATTGCTTGACGTTTGCTGCTGTGACGTTTCTTCACGTATATCATTTTGACATTTGTTATTGTGACATTTCAGGTCATCTGTCATCGTGACATGTTTCTATTGGTCACTAAGCGACGTGTGATGAAAATCCCCAAAAATAAACAGAATTAGATTATTATCGAATAAATAGTGTATTTAATTACGACTGAGGTTTTGCAAACAGCTTGTTTACTTTTTCAAAGTATGTAATGAATTATAATTATTCATTAATTTATAAATAATTATTATTATTTGATAATAATCTAATTCCTTTTCATATATTACCTATCACGAGTCAGAACTGTACCAAACTCACCTAAAGAAAATATTTATCATTTTTCTAGATCTATTCTTATATCTTGCTTCTCCCCCTCCCCCAATAAAGCTATTTTTATAATTATGATTCGCGACGTTTCGACGCGTACTCTCGATCAACGGTGGGCAACCTCCGGCCCGCGGGCCAACTCCGGCCAGCGAATTAATTTTTATTCGTCCCGCACGACCTAAATCTGTTATTTTTAAATAAAAAATAGATGTCAAATATTAATAAAAACAAAAATGTGAAACAATAGCTAAGTGTACATAGATGCTCCTACTAGTTGCCCACCGTTACTCTAGATGGTGCTGGAATTATATTGGAAAGTGCCAGGAACGGCTAAGTCTCAAAGTTCGAATGCCACTTAATTATATTAATCACTAAAAGGGAGGTGATTATGATCACTTTCGTTAATCGTTCAAAAATAATATGTATAACTCACTTGAAAGAATTCTAATGTGATGAAGAAAACGAAACAAATGATTGACTTCCGTTATTTATTAATTTTTTTAAAGAATTTAAAAATCGTCGTATTCCTGTTTTTGTTTTACGTCATTTTCTGAAAAATGAAATCGAAAAATTCGGCCTAGTATCGATCGTCTCTTGTTTTATTTTTAGACTTTTTATAAAGCCGTCTTAAGTACGATCGCTTTTTGTTACGGTTTTTCGTCTTTTTTATGAAAAAAGAAGCGGAAGTTTTTCGTGAAATCGACCGCATTCGTTTTTTTATTTTTCACCAACCAAAGGAAAAAATCGTCGTGTTTTTGTTTTGTCTCATTCTTTGTCGTGAAACCAACCGTCTTTTGTTTTTCGTTTTTGTTTTGCGGAAATAGCCTCTCGTATTCTTATGAAGAAAATCGTCTTGCTTTTGTTTGTCGCCGTTCTAATAATTGGTAGAAAAATTCGTCACGAAGCGATTGTTTTTTGATTTTGTTTGTTTCTTGCTTTTTTTACGAAGGAACTAGTCGAAGCTATTATCTTTCTTGTTTTCTTGATGAATTAATGAATGTTTGTCAGTCACACAATCAATCATTAAAAAGGGCTTTGCTTGTCATTTTGTGAAGATTAATATAGAATTGAGCTGTGCGACCGATCGATTTTTTTTGGTTTTTCTCCAATTATACACAAAGTCATCCTTGTTTAGTCTCTGTTTCTCTCTTTTTTTAAACACTTATTTGAATAGCGCATAAAAAGATTAACTAGAATAAAGGAAAGTGAATTATGGATTAAAAAAAACTAAAAAAATGTTTCTTTTTTTAAATTTTAAAATCAAAAACTAACTAAATTTGAACCTTAAAAAAGAATTTGAAAACAATTACAATTTCATTCAACAGGGAAGAATATTTTCAGCCCACCTTAATATTTGAAGAAGAAACTATTTTTAAACATGAATTGATGAAAGAAGATAGAGCTACAGAGGGATGTGTTTGGTTTGTTGTGTGGCTTCATTTCCTGAATTAGGTTTCCCTATCGGTAAGGTTATTACAAATTAGCTATCTTCACCTGATATTAGTAACACTTCAGCTAATGATCATTCTTATTATACAGGGTAATTCTTCAATAGGCAGGTCATTACAGCGGCGTTCCCTCTATTAAATAAGTTTCTAGATTAACTTTTATAGTTTTATTCCTCTGGGTAATAAAATGTACGAAAACACAATATCATAAAACTTACGATTGCGACGAACTCCCTACACATTGGCGTAACGTTCTTTTTGGGGTCATTTTTAATTAATTATAAATTTTTCCAAAGAATTTTTTAACATTTTCTGATAACTTATGATTTAATTCCTTTCACAGGTTATTTTTTGGCGGTTTATTCAAGAATCAGCCTGTATGTATATAATTTAAATAAGTTTGTTTTTTTTCAACTTATTCTTGTATAAATTATTTAAGATCTGATTTAAAAAGGAAACCTAAATACTTAAAATTAGATTCCTTTTTCACTTTTAAAAGTTAGAATTAACTAAAATAAAAAAAAAACTTTTTAAGTACACAAAAATAGCTCAAACTTGATTGGTTTCCACGTTATCAATTTAAGCATTCATGTCAAGAATTTGAGACACAAACCTCAGCAGGAATTCAAAAGCGGCACATGCAGCTGTATTATTTTTTCAAATAGGGGGAACATTTATAAAAGCAGAACCAGGTTCGAGATTTAATTGTGTTTTTTGTTTACCACAAATTTACAAGCTAATAAATTTTCTGATAATATTATTTATTATTTTATGTACTCAGTGACCGTAGCTTTATCACGAGAAGTGAAAATCACACGCGCTACTAAATTATTGCGCACTCCGTAAATTTTTAGGTTAATAATAGATAAACGTAAGGGAAATTTTTAATTGATTTAAATGGTACTTTAATTGGGAAAGTTCGAAGACGGGGAAGTAAGTGATAGGTTTTATTTGGTGTCACAACTCAGCTTCAGCTCGAATAAATAAACTTCAAAGGATCGATTGATAGAGAGCGCCCCCGGCTAGACGTCCGCGTGACGTGATGAAAAATTCAAAATCAAGTCGCGGACTTGTTACATGGAAGGGTCCTTTGTGATGGCGAAATTTTTTACGCGGCCTATTAAGTGGTGCTTTTAGCTCGGCTTTTAGCGACGCCGTTTTATAAATAGAAACGTTCCCTATCGATTCCTTATCAAATTGCCGCCGTTTTTATGCCGTGTCCATTACTAAATATTGCGCTTGGGAATCGGGCGTCGTTACGCTACTTTCTGCTGTGTGACGAGAGGTCGTAAAGAAAAATCGGAGGCGTTCGTTATTTGCTGTTCGGATAATGAGGTGCGGGTTTACCGTTTTAACTACAGGCGATTCTTTTACGTTGTTTTATTGTTTCGGGAAGGAAACTATTATTTCTTTAATTATTGCTGGGTTTTAGGTCTCTTTAATTTCATGTTCCGTGTAATTTTTTTTAACTGCAATCGGTATTGGTATTTACAATCTGTTTTTAAAGTCATTCGAATGACCTAGTATTTTTCTTTATAAATACGAGATGCTGTTATAAAGTTTCCTAAAGTAATATCTCACTGAAATATATACTAGTCACTCACCGAGCAACTACGTGCAGATGCGTTTTACTTTACAATTATGTTATTTCCCTATTTTTTTTATCTAGGCAATGAGTTAAGTTATTATTATTATTATTATTATTACCAAAAGACCTCTCAACGACAATAGCATTGGACATAACATTTTAAGTTTTCTTATTTTTTTTTTCGTTTTGTTAGGCAGATATAATCATATGGTAATTTATGGATAGCTTTGCGATGTCTCGACATTAGTAAAAGGTTTTTTCTTCCTTTATCTGCCGTGAGTTTTAATTACGAAATACAATGGAGCAACTCTTCGATGAATTAATGAGCCCGCCGGCGTTAACTAATTCCACCAGTTTCGGCAACAAAGGCATATCGCATTGCACATAATAATAGTGATCGCCTATTACGACCATTGTGAATTTAATGGCGCAAAGAAACGTATTATAATACTTCGGATAAAAAAAGCACTCAATTATTAATGAAGCTCCTTTGTTCCGTCGGTTTCGTTTTAACATTGCCCTGTTTGTATGTAGGTATAGAAAAGCGGACATCCATCGTTGTTTCACTCCGGCGGAACTTTCTACGGGAGATCGCTTTTACATAAGCAGTACAATTAAATGCTCAATAACTTCGTAATTAGGGCGCAAGTAAATGTGCATTCTCCGTCTATGATTTTTTGGGAAATAAAAAAAAATAAATTAATGATTGGCTTTTGGTTGGTGTGGGCAGGCCTCAGTCACGATGGGCGTTTATAAAAATCAATAATTGTTGCTGAACAAACTGGTGCACGTAATTTTGAAAGTGATTGTGCAAGTGAAATATATTACTCACTCATCGATCAGTCACATGAAGAATGCAGATGTATTTTACATGACTTTCGTACTAGTCAACCCAGTGTTGGCTTGCCTAGGCCACTTACTATGTACTCATTAATTTAATAAAAATTAATTTGTAATTTATTCTAAAGAATATATTCAAATTAATTAATGTTTATATTTTAAATTAATCATCTCTTCGGGTACTGTTTAAAAATGCAAATTTTCAGCTTTCAACAACAGTCTGAATGTAATCTAAATTACATTTTATTTCTATTACAAAAGTCATTTCCCTGGTAATTCAAGCAAGTCTAAACGAAATCTTTAATTATACAACTTCTGCCGGCAGGTTTACGATCTTATATTATTTTAAGCTCCCGAACCGCGGACTTTACAAAAATGTAAGCTTTAACATCGCCCATAAAATTTTTAACGGTCCCGACGGCAAATATTAATTAAAATTCTTCCTCGACCACAGCTTACCTTCAGTTTTAGGTTGCGTTCGCATTGATGCAACAAAAACATTTTTGACTAATTTCGCTAGAGAACGTTTTTTCAGCGCTTTGAATAGGACCAAGCCCACACTGATACATCAAAAGAAGAAGCACGCTGAAACAGTTGCAGTCAAAACATTTTTACTCAAAATATTTCATAATACTGTCGAGGTTTTGCCTTTAAGTAGCAAGGGGGAGAACCTGGAAAGTATGGAAATCCAGGTTTACCAGGCCCAATAACTTCAAAGGGAGATAAAGGAGAGGCGGGAATATCTGCCGTAGCTCCACTCGGATCTCCTGGTCCGCTGGGACAGAAAGAAGAGCAGGGTTTACCAGGTTTACCCGGTAAAGTCGGGCAAGATGGTGCACCAGGACCAATTGGTTTCACAGGAGAAAAGGGAGATGCGGGCGTACCTGGAATAAATGGTTTACCTGGAATAGCGGGCGACAAAGGAGGGCCAGGTCCAATTGGACCTGCAGAAATACTCGGACTATCGGGTCGGCCAGGATTTGACGGTACTAAAGGGTGAACAGGGTAGACCGGGCCTGTCCGGATTTCCAGGCTTAAAAGAAGAACCGGGTGTTCCAGGACAAGAAGGACCTAAAGGTTTTGTGGGTCCACCAGGGCATCCAGGTGCCCTTGATCTTTCCGGAATGGACGGCAAGCCTGGTGAACCGGGAGAAAAAGGTGAAAATGGAGGATTGTTTACCTGGGCTAAGAGGTGAGAAAGGCGACAGAAGTACAGATTACCCGGTGCTCGTGCCCTCTCTGGAATTCCCGGATATAAAGGAGAAGTAGCAGTGGATGGTATACAAGGACCTGCAGGTCCTCCGGGTTCCCCTGGTAAAGATGGCATACCAGGCCGTCGCGGTTTAGAGGGTGAAAAAGGCGCTTCATGTTTCACACCAAGCAATTTAGTTAAAGGTGAAAAAGGCAGTAAAGAAATACGTGGGCCTCCAGGCAGAGACGGTCCGCTCGGTTTCCAAGATCCTGTTGGTCCTCCCGGTGAAGTTGGACTGCCAGGTTTTCCCGGTCCGAAAGGAGAAAAAGGTTGCGACGGATTTCCTGGCCCAGAAGGCATACCTGGCCAACCTGGTATACCAGGAATTAGAGGCGCAAAAGGTGATAGCATCAAAGGAGGACCTGGATTTTCTGGTTTATTGGTTTGAAAGGTTCTAAAGGTAATTCGGACTGAAAGGAGGAAAAGGAGAAGCGAGAATTTGCTCATTACCGCACACAAACGTTTTAAAGGAAACAGAGAGCCACCGGGAGAAAAACGAGAACCCAGGCTGGCTGGATTCCACCACTGTCTCGCTCCTCAAGGTTTTGCCTTAAAGTAGTTAGGGAGTATTTGTAACTCTGAAGTAGGGTAAGGTTAGATGCGCTTGCTCGGTGTTAGTTAAAAGATTTATTAAAGTTACCTACCTAGTCCTGTCGGAAATCGCCGAGAGGGTCGCTTCCGAAAAAAAGGAAGTAGCAAGGGGGAGAACTTGGAAAGCCTGGAAATTCAGGTTTGCCGGGCCCAATAGCTCCAAAGGGAGATAAAGGAGAGGCAGGAATACCTGCCGTGGGTCCACCAGGACCTCCTGGGCCGCTGGGACAGAAAGGGTTGACCAGGGTTGACCAGGTTTACCCGGTAAAGCCGGGCAAGATGGTGCACCAGGACCAATTCGTTTCACAGGAGAAAAGGGAGATGCGGGCATACCTGAAGTAAATGGTTTACTTGGAATAGCGGGCGACAAAGGAGAGCCAGGTCCTAATGTGACCTGCAGGAATACTCGGACTATCGAGTCGGCTAGGATTTGATGGTCCTGAAGCCGAACCAGGTCTGAAGGGTGAACAGGGTAGACCGGGCCTGTCCGAATTTCCAGGCTTAAAAGGAAAACCGGGTGTTCAAGGACGAGAAGGACTTAAAGGTTTTGTTGGTCCACGAGGGCATCCAGGTCCCCTTGGTCTTCCCGGAATGGACGGCAAGCCTGGTGAACCAGGAGAAAAAGGTGAAATTGGAGGACAGTCGATTGTTTACCTGGGATAAGAGGTGAGAAAGGCGACAGAGGTACAGATGGTTCTCCTGGATTACCCGATGCTTGTGGCCTTCCTGGAATTTCCGGATATAAAGCAGAAGTAGGAGTGGATGGTATACAAGGACCTGCAGGTCCTCCGGGTCCCCCTGGTAAAGATGGCATACCAGGCCGTCGCGGTTTAGAGGGTGAAAAAGGCGCTTCATGTTCCATACCAAGCAATTTAGTTAAAGGTGAAAGAGGCAGAAAGAAATACGTGGGCCTCCAGGCTCGGTTTCCAAGATCCCGTTGGTTGTCCCGGTGAAGTTGGACTGCCGGACTTTCCCGGTCCGAAAGGAGAAAAAGTTTCGACGGATTTCCTGGCTTAAAAGGAATTAAGGGCACAAAAGGAGACAGCATCAAAGGAGAACGTGGATTTTCTGGTTTACCTGGTTTGAAAGGTTCTAAAGGTAATTCGGGTTGAAAGGACGAAAAGGAGAGGTGGGAATTTTCTTGTTACCGCTCACAAAGGAGACAAAGGGCCACCGTGAGAAAAAGGAGAACCCGGTTCGGCCGGATTAAATGGTTTGCCCGGCGCCTCCTCCATTCCACGCCCCTCAAGGTTTTGCCTTTAAGCAGCTAGAGAGTAGTTTGTAACTCTGAGGTAGGGGAGTGCCAACTCGGTAAGGTTAGATGCGCTTGCTCGGTGTTAGTTAAAAGATTCATTAAAAGTATCTACCTAGTCCTGTCGGAAATCGCCGAGAGAGGCGCTTTCGAAAAAAAGGAAAGTACACTTTTCTATACTAGGGCTTTATTCAGGTCATCTTATACTTCATTTTTCGGGACACCTTGCTGCGCTGTTTTCCCTTAACCGACTGCCCCCCTTCCGATCGATGTTCGATCGGCGCGCCTTGAATATGCTTAGCTCGGCAAGATACCCCGTTAACCACCATATATAGCTGTCCCGCAATAGTCTTCGTGACAAAACAGTGAAACGATTTTGTTTCATCAGTGTGAACGCAGCCTTAGGATTATTTCAAAGAAATACACGCACACGCTTTCAATTTTACGCAGATTGAAAGCGCTGATGAAATTTAAATTAATTAAATTAGAATGCGTTTGTTCATCGGGATCGACTTTTTATTTGAACTTTGAAGGCGAGCACGTTTTCAACATCTGCCAGACATGAATTTATTGTGAAATTTTAAATGTGTTTACGTAAAGTGTGCCATATTCGAAGCTGCGGTCGCAGGAGCGGAGCTTTCAGTTATATTAGTCTGCGATAATTAACGGCAGCCAGTAAACGCTGAGTTTATTAAATGTGCAGCTTGCAGCTTTCCGTATAAATAAGCAAACGTTGCACGCTAAGTTTGAATTAGTTCATATATATTTCAGAGGGAATTTATAAGTTAGAAAGGTTTCTCATTTTATTGTTTAGCTGTGATCTACAGTGTGATTCTTGAATAGACCGACTAGAAAATACTCTTCCTAATAGTTCTCAGTTAGTTGTTTTCTTGGAATTGAGTATTGTTGATTAGAGTTTTTATATTTGTTTTGCTATACAATTTAATATTAATTCTACCACGTCTAAAAAAAGAAAGCTCTGTAATCATGCAATGGTCGTAAATCCTCGAAGCAGATGTACAATTTCTTTCCGGTGGGTATAACTGACGCCCGCCTTCGTTTCGAAGACGCATCACGCGTCTCCCGGAATCGTTCCGAAATAATTCACGCACTAATTGGACGCGAAAAAAATTGATGGCGTAATCCGGGCTAAAGTTATTATCCTTAAGGAGCCCTCGTTTGTCAGGATGAAGTGTTCCTCGCACCTGATCCTTGCAGCGAATAATGTTCGTTTAAGATGACAAAAATATATATGAAATTCTGCGAGAAATGTGTTTGTTCCGATGTTTTCCTGCGCGCTCCTTAATAGAACTTATGATTTATGACTGCCAAGATTTTGTATTTTATATTGCACTTGCAATGAATACGAAGCACGCTAGATAAACTTACTTGTCGCGCAGGAAATAGCAAAGTTGTATACTGGAGTTGCTATAAAAATTTTGTTTCTGTTTTACGAACACCGTAAGTTTTTCATACAGCTTCTAAGCTAATTTGCATAAGTTCAATGAAATAATTAAAGGATTTTCGTAATTATGCAGGAAAACAGTAAATTAAGCTGTCAGTTTTATTAGGACTTTAATCAGCTAATACGATAGTAAACAGCGAACTAATTCCGAAAGCTTAATGAAACAGGAACAGATTACAAACTTACAGGCGTGGAATTTTCATTGATATAATAAATTATAGCGTTCCGGCGCAGATTCGAGCCAACGGCGGCGGTGCAAAAACGCTCGCTAATTAAATAAGAGAAGCGGGGCTTATAATTTTATTTATACGGGGGGGAGAGCAAAACGCAGGAATCCTTTATTGGCCAATAACGAACGCCATTTCGGAGCTCGTCCTTATCTTTAGGGGCTGCAGGAGCGCTTAGGCTGTACGCCTCCTAACGTGGAGCGATAACGTTTAAGATTATCACCCTCTTGGGCATGAAGCACTGCGTATATTATGTGGAATTGAGTGGTTTTGCGTGAGGATGACGGCGTGCGCTAGTGATTTAAATGGCGGAAAAAACTGATAAGATCTGGGGAAAGGGATTTTGTAGGTCATAACGACCCAGAAACTAATGTTAGTTGATTATTTACCCTTTCGAATTCGCTACATAATCGGTTTAGAACAACAATTCTAAACAGATAAAAGCTCCCTCATTTCAAACAATATTACAACGTCTCTTCCTATCTATTGATCGATCTATACATACATATTCATCGATTAAAATGATCCTCCACAGGAGGGACTGTGTACTGAAGATGACAGATTAGCTGTCGAAATATATTTGAAATATATAATTTTAAATCTGATGCTTAGGACAACACCTCCCTGCATTGGTAGGTACCAAAAGTGATTATTTTTCGACTTTATTTAATTATTATTATCACACGAACAAAGAGAATTAAATTCTAAACTTTTTAAATGAGCTGATACGGGGTGGGCGGGTAAATTAAAAACAGGTTCAGACAGACGAAAAAAAAACTCCATTAATAATAAAAAATCCCATTTCCTCGTCCCATTTCAATTAGCACCGAACGAACTCCGGCGTGCACACATTAGTAGCGAATCGCCGCCACGTTTCAACCCCGTTAAATTTTAATACGTTCCGCTGTTCGTTTTCTGGGGGCGTAATTACCGATGGCGATTAAATTACGCGCGTCGCGACGATGACGGCACCAAATAATAACGGCGACGCGACGGTTTGAATCTAATTGAAAAAGAACGATCCCGGCTGTTTATGAATCGTTTTCGAAAGCGCACGCAATTAGGATTGGAGTTTGCAGGTTCGATTTGTGAAATAGAAATAATGGAATGAAAGTCTGGAGAGTTTCGCAGGCAGTCTTTTCAATCGTAATCGACAGATGGTGGTCATTAACGCAATAATACAGATTTCCAAGGGAAACGAAAATATTGTGCGGCGAGGAAATTTGTAACAAGGTTTATTACAACTTCACGTTATTATTATGCTCTAAATGTTCTTCGCTTATTTAATTACTTTTTCTAAATCAAAAAAATGTATACAGGACGTTTCTAAACCTCCGCCTTTAATTAAAATTGTAAGTTTCTCATTATATTAGAAATTGATTTTCAAAGTCTTAACTCAAACTGAGACATTTAAATCACCGACCAGTGTCGCCTAAACATTTTCTGTGAAAACGAAATTTAAATTTTACCAGAGTTATTATTTATTTTTTCCTATTGTTATATAATAAAATTTGCTTTACTTGTGGTTTTAAAGAAAGTCATAGATTTAGAAACAGGATACATAAATTCTTTTAACGAACGCCTGTGAAATCAAATCTTCTCTGTTTAAATTACTTCCACGTTCCAGATAGTTCTCCGTTATAAATGCCCAAAAAAAAAAGAAAAAGGAATTTCCAAGGATACAGAAGAAGCTAATCTGAACTTAAAACGTTGCAAAACAAATCGGAGAATAAAGTTAAACGAGAAAATCGACGGCATAATAAGCGCTCGCAGATATCGAGTACACTGCGACGGCAAGCAAAATGGTAGCCAATAAGCGAGACAAGAACCTCTAATGATTCTAATTATGAAGTCGGAGCACTTCATTTCCGGCCCGGCGAACTTTACGATTATCGGAAAACACTTTGTTATTTCGGAGTTTTGTTAATGCTAGTCCGTTCGCAGAGGAGAGATTTTACCGTTCGTCCTTTCTCACTTATAGTCCCTGCACGCTCTCGTGTTTCAAAAGTTATGGACGTCGTCGTTTTCTCACAGTTGGCTCGAATTGATCAATTACTTCTAGCAGTAATGATATACAGGGTGTCGCTAAATTGTGTGGACATTAGTTAACCACAGAGTCCTGAGCTCAAAATAACCCAACTTATCTATATCCAAAAGTGCTTCGTTAAGACCATTTTTGACCCCCAGAACTCATTGTTAATCCAGAGGGTGTTTAAGACGGCCCAATTTGGACTTGTTCTTAAAAAATGTTGCGTCAAATTCTTTTGGCCAAGAACATTTGGGGTAAACTCGTGGCCGTTGGTTTTCAAAATTGAGAGGGGGGAAGTAAACAACCCTTTTCAAGTCTGATGTCCTATTAATAATACACAGGGGGATTAAAAGACCGTGGAATTTTGATTGGCATTTCAGGAATGCTGAGCCAGATTGATTTTCACAAAAGGCTGAAGAAGACTCGCCGATGTTTTTCAAAATTAGAGGGGGGGAGAGGGAGGTGTGTGTATGTGTGTGTATATATATGATCATCTCTCTTCATTCTCGACTGTCCTGGGAAAGCCCTAAGTCAGTCTAAACCAAACCTGTTATACGACGTAAAAAAATGATTCGGAATAGTTTTTAACTTAAAAACATCTAATCGTAATATACAGGGTGTTCGGCGTAATGAACTTACTTTGCATTTCAGGGATGCGACGTTCTTTTGTTTTTTCACCAATGTCGCTAGTAAGACAAGAGAAATTGCCGTGACTTGTTTTTTTTTCAAATAAAAAATTGACAGGGAGAGGAAGACTTCCCTTTAACCCTGAAAAATCTGAAAAATTTTAAGTTGTGCCGACGTTCAATTGTTTCTGCGAGATTCCGGAAAATTTTTGAGTCGTACCTCGGAGTTACGATCCTCGTTTGTTTCTTTTTACTGGCTCAGAGAGCGAAAAAAATTGCTGCAAATCTCGAAAAATTTGTATTGCGCCGACGTTCAATTGTTTCTGTGAAAACCCGAGAAATTTTTGAGTTGTGTCTTGGAGATACGATGCTCGTTTGTTCTTTTTTGTGCCGATGACGTCTCTAAATTTAAAAATGACAAGAGTGGGAACGGCTAAGACCTCTCTTCTTAAAACTTTGAGGAATCGGAACAATTTTGAGTTGTTTGTTACTGTGAGAATCTAGAAGATTTTTGAGAGTTGTATCTCGAAGATGCGAAGCTCGTTTGTTTTTTTTTCGGACTGATGACTGGGAGTGGGAACGGCAGACACCTCTTTTCTTAAAACCTTCAGAAATCTGAACAATCTTGAGTTGCGTCGACGTTCAATTGTTTCTGTGAAAATCTGGAAGGTTTTTAAGAGTTGTA
Source organism: Serrognathus titanus (assembly GCA_039766575.1). Lineage (NCBI taxonomy): Eukaryota > Metazoa > Arthropoda > Insecta > Coleoptera > Lucanidae > Serrognathus > Serrognathus titanus. The sequence continues at coordinate 13,417,967 of CM077914.1, forward strand.
TCTCAAAGATATGATTCTCGTTTGTTTTTTTTATACTGATAACGCCTCTAAATTTTAAATTAACTGGGAAGGGGAACAGCAACGACCTTTCTTCATACCTTGAGGAATCTGAACAATTTTGAGATGCGCCGACGTTCAATTGTTTCTGTAAGAATCTGGAAGGTTTTTGAGCGTTGTATCTCCGAGATACGATGCTCATTTGTTTTTTTTTTGTACTGATGACGCCTTTAAATTTGAAACTGGCAGGGAGTGGGAACGGCAAAGACCTCTCTTCTTAAAACCTCGAGGAATCTGAACAATTTTAAGTTGTGCCGACGTTCAATTGTTTCTATGATAACTTGGAAGATTTTTTGAGAGTTGTTTTTCTGAGATACGATGCTCGTTTGTGTTTTTTTTCGTACTGATGACGCCTCTAAATTTGAGGCTGACAGGGAGTAGGAAGGTCAAAGACTTTTGTTCTTAAAACCTCGAGCAATCTAAACAATTTTGAGTTGCGCCTACGTTCAATTGTTTCTGAGAGAATGTAGAAGGTTGTATCTCGAAGCTACGATGCTCGTTCGTTTTTTTTGGCACTAACACCTGTCAAAGGGCGAGGAAATTTGTTGTTAATACGTATAGTCCTATTTTTTTAAATTCTAAAATCGAGGGGTTTTTAACTGGAAGGATCGATCCTAGAGTATCTGAAAAATTGGCAAACGCATTTGAAAACATTAAACGCAGGATACGTTTGTGCATGCACTGAAGCTGAAAATTATTGAATTTGTTTTAAAACGATTCTTCACCAAGCACTCCGATAGTTTCATTTATGTGGGTATAAAATCGTCGATTGGATGAGACTTTCTCGAATTAAAAAAGAATTCGTTAATTGAATCGTTTCAACTTAGAATTCAGGCAATAAGTTAGGGTTTGAGCATGCGATATAAAGAATAGTCTGCTGTTTAATATCAAGGTTGATGCTTTAAGGAAACGTTTTGTTTTCTAATGACAACCTGACAAATTAAACTAATTTGAATAAGAATTCTCAGTGATGGCAGTTACTGAGGTCTTCTTTAGGTTCGATTGACATTTAATTTCTTCTTTTTCTCGTCTTAGATTTAAATGACTGTTTTTACAATTTCAACCAATCTAACTGTGCATTATTGTTAATTTTATGGCGTTAGATAAGGAAAACTGAGATAGAAGGAAGAAAAACTAAATGGGAAATGCCTGATGGGAAATAGAAGATATAAAAAAGTTGTTCTGGGTACATATCACCGTACAAGAATTTTCAAACAGGAAAGACGAAGATAATGGCTTGTAGATAGAAGAAATATGAATTATCATGCGAATCCAAAGACTAGTTCAGGAATGAAGAACTGCGAGAAGGACGAGAAAATAAAATTACAAATACTAATGATACTACAGATCATCGTATAAGAGTTTTTGAAATTAAAGGAATGCGAAGCGAAATAGAATGTTTAAAGAAACTGGGGACGAAAAGAAACAAATGAATTGGAAAAGACTAATTGAAGGGAAAGTACGTAGAAAACAATTTCTGGGTATAAATTACTGTAGAACATCTCCTAACAGTAGAGACATTGAAAAAATAAAGGAAATGGTCATAAATAGAAGAAATACGAATTATTGAAGAAAAGGAAGGAATAAAATGAAAATAATCTGATAAAGGTAGAAAAGTTTAACGCTGTAGAGCAAGTTTAAATATTTTGTCAAAATTTAACGAGTTTTCTAAAGAAATTTAGTGAGATTTTTTTTCATAAAAATTATGAAATCAAGTTTTCTTGCCAGATGAAAATTATGAAAGTTAATTAAAATTCTGTAACTGGCAATATAGAAAGTGTTAGGAAAGAGTTTATACATGTATTTCGGCCTTATTGGTCCTCATCAGAACTCTTTACCTTACACAATTTTAATTAATTTTCATAAAAATTATTCGATACGTCAACAGTAACAAGTGAACGAGTCTAGTTTCGTAACTGATTTACTTTTTCTTGTTAACAGTAAGAGAAAAAAAAATTCGAAATCACTTCAATGCTTTCATCCCCAACCATAAATACTAATAAACTCTTTTATGTCTTGGGGCGTCCCTAACAGTGATGGGATTTTTCCCTAAAAATCAATGAGATTAAATGGTCGTGAGTTTCCCTCTCAAGAACAATTCGAAAGGAAAGAAACAATATTAACTTGTAAAACAAGTAATTTAAGGCGGCCGTATGTTTATATTCATTTTATTACCCACTCGACACTAACCCGGACGGCCATCAAACTTTAGCAATTTCGACGCTGCTTCTATCGTTGCCGGCAAGACCACCACATGGCCCACGGGGGCACGAGGACCAGCTCCATCCTCTTCTCATCCTTCAATCCCCGTCGAAGTAAAAGAGGACGGCCAAGTTGAGCAGAGCCGCGCGATTAACCGTACAAATGGGTACATGTCTTCTCCGGCACTTAATGAGACCCTTTAGAATTTCGTCCCCCTTCATCCGCGCACGCAGAACTGGTTCCCTCGCGCGCGAACCAAATAAATGTAAATTAAATCGCCGTGGAGGCAACGCTATGCTAAAACCTGATTTAGATCTATCGCACCTAAATACATTTCGTGCATGCTTTATAAGCTAATTAAATTTCGCGCGAGACGACTTCGTCAACTGGAACATCTTTCATAAAATTTAACTGACAGTTACGATGCAGCGGCAGCAGCAGCCCGTAAGTTTATACGATCCCATAAAGTGTTTAGACAATGAATGGGAGTTGCTATTAATATGATACGAGAAACAAAATACGTAAGTTGTTTTATTTTGGTTTATGTTCGTGTTTTCTTGGTGGTTAAGCAGGTGTTACTAATACAATGTAGATATCTTCTTGATTCGTAAGGAGAGATCAACATGTTTATTTGCTTTAATGTTTTGCAAAACTTTGTGTAATTTTTGTCGTAGTTTGAATATCATTTTCTTTTTTGTTTTAGTTAAACGCCGTCTGCGCAATGTGAGGATGGTTGAAACGGTGAGTGTTTGAACAAGTTCATATTACATTTATGTAATCAAATCCCTTTAATGTGACACTGATGTAAATCGAAGTTTTCACATTGGCAAAGACGGCGAATGTGGTAGCAACCCCCTGGTAATTAGAAATAATAAATGGGAGCCGTGCATCCGGCGGCATATAATCTAAATTTAATCGGTTCTGAGCGAGTCATGAGGAGCGCCAACAACTTCGGCTTCCGCCAAGTCTGTAAATCTGAGAATCAACTAATTTGGCAAAATGTTTTACTTGGTACTTAGTTGTTCGTTAGTCGGGCCAATTAGTCAGAAGCGACTTAAATTCGCTCCGGATTACCGAAATTACGCTTCTTGGGCGCCGGTAATTATTAAAATGGTTTCGTCACGGGGACGAACGTTCCGGAGATTTAGCCGGTTGATGAGGAGGGGTTCGTTTTTTTTTTATTTGAAGAAGTGCATTCATAATTTTCCTAAATTGCTCTCGCATTTAAAGAGGATTATTATTTTAATGCGGGTTTAAGCTTTCGGTGCCATAAATCATTCTTCCTTTTGTGATTTTCCAGCATATTATTTCGTATGTCCTCTTTGTTAAATTTGCAACGTTTTCTAGTTAATTAATTGAAGCATTAGACAATGTGCAATCAAATAAGTTTCACTTACTGCAATTATTGTCAGTATACAAGGAAGCGAAGTCATGAGATGCGTATGGGACAAAAGGTCAATAATGACTCCCTAAAGCAGTGGTCGCCAACCTGTCGATCGCGAGTTATCGGCAGCTCGCAAAGGCAATTCTGGTAGCTCAACATATTTTATATTTTAAAAATACAAACGGTTAAATTCATCCGTAAATTTCGCAAATTATATAATTCTTTCTGTTTCCCATAAGAAATCTGCAGGAATTGATGATATCCCTTGTTTCATTTTTAAATATTTAGCTGAGTTCTTAGCTGTCCCACTCTGCAAGTTAATTAATCAGTCCTTCAGTGATGGTTCTTTTCCTTCGGCCCTAAAAACAGCTAAAATAATTCCTGTACATAAGAAAGGTAAAAAAACAGATATAAGAAATTACAGACCTATTTCTGTCTTGTCCATCTTTTCAAAAGTTTTCGAAAAAGCAATGTTAACTAGACTAATTAATTTCTTCGATGTCAATAACATCATAAATAAAAATCAGTTTGGTTTCAGAAAGGGCCTCTCGTCAAATGATGCCCTATGTTTGGCATATAACATTATTTTGCGGAATATGGAACTCAGCGAAAAGACTGTTGGAATCTATTTTGATCTTACTAAGGCTTTTGATACTGTTCATCACGACACACTTCTGCACAAACTAATCCAATATGGTGTGCGTGGTCCCACGTTGAACTGGATTGCTAGTTTTTTAAAAAATCGTTTAATGATTGTCTCCTGGCAAGGTGCAAATCGAGTCTAACACAAGTACATCATGGGGTTCCACAGGGCAGTATACTCGGGCCACTTCTTTTTATCATATATTTGAATGATCTAAACTCGTTCATTAAATTAGGTGATGTTATTCATTTTGCAGATGACACTTCCTCAATTTTACACTACAAAACTGACGAACAACTTTCAGAGCGACTTGGTCTACTGGTTACGAGCATGACAGATTGGTGTTCCCGAAATGTTAGTAAAACGGTTTTAGTTCCCTATAATTCTCTCAATACTAATACACTTACCTTTATAAATTCTAAGCTAATCGAACTAGAATTCGAAATGCCCGTTAAAAAAACAGTAAAATTTTTAGGGCTAACATTTGATTCCAGCATAACATGGAGCAACCATTGCCTCATTTTAGAAAAATCGTTAAATACTGCATGCTATACACTAAGGAGTTATTTGAACAATCCTCCCAGCAGTCACTCTCATTTTTATCGCCCTCCCCTCTCTTCGTCTTTGAACGGAAATGTATCTATTGAGTTAATGAGACTGTATTACTTTGTGCAATCTAAATTAGAGTATGGCATTCTTTGTTGGGGGAACTCACCAGCTGCACGGTCTGCATTTAAAATTCAGAAACGAATTTTAAGAGTCATCATGAATGTAAGCCCACGAACTAGTTGCAGAAATTTTTTCAAAGAATTAAGGATTCTCACTCTCCCGTCTTTGTTTATTTACAACTGCCTACTGTATGTAAAAAGAAATGAATCTCTGTTAACCAAAGAATCGGAGATACGTAATTTTAATACTCGCTCCAAAGATAAACACTACCTTTATTTGCCTCAACACCGTACAGCAAAGTTTCATAATAGTAGTTTTACTTGACATTAAAACTATACAATCACCTCCCCACAAATTTAAGGCTGCAAAATTCATTTAACAACTTCAAAAAACTAATTAAAGAACATTTTGTAAAAAATCCTTACTACACGATTGATGAATATTTTCACTGAATCAAAGCTTTAGGTGACCTTAGACCATTTATCTTTTATTTTGTCTTTTGTCATTTGTGTTAGTAATCATTTACATTATTCTTATACTGTTCATGTAATATTAGTCCTCGTCCCTATTATTATTACTTGACAAATTCTATTTGAATTGTTATTCTCTTTTCTATGTAGTCAATCTGACAATTGCTGACATTCCTTGTAATCTTTCTGGTAATAAATTATTATTATTATTATTATTATAAGATATCTCAAAATTCATTGGAATCGTATGACAGTAAATATCATGTAAAAATAGTTTCTAAGTTGAAGGAAAACTTCAAAAATCGTTTTAAAGATTTCAATGAAATGGTTTTAGTGACGCAATTTGTTGTTTCACCTTTCATGGAAATTGATATCCAACTTGTATTATGCAGAACTTTGGCGAAGACATCTCTGCAACAGAAATGATTTAGCCTTAAAACCATTAGTACAACATTTATCTGGCCTATAGTAAGTAAAGAAAAATATTCAGTTCCATGTCGTGTTGCGTTGAAAATAAAACCGGTAGAATTGACCCATGTTATTTTAAATTCAGAAATCATTGATTAATAATGGAAAATTTTATAATGAAAAAATACACTAGACCAATTAACATGGTCTACAAACAGTAACGTATTCTTATAAGTAATATAAACTCAAACAAACTTAAAAAAAAAATTTTGGAAAAAATGAAAAAGATGGCCTATGCAGTATGGGTGAGATGGCCCTGTGACATTAACCTGATTTAATGGTTTTGTGTGCGTTTTTTAGTGATTACTTTACCACAGTGGTCACGCAAGCTTTCATATTTTGAGCAACCCTCGTGAAACCAACAAGCACAATGCACACATTGAAGCCAATCATCCTTCCTCCTTGCGTGAGGTAGAAATGTATGTTTCACCGCAACCTACACATTCACTTTTATCTTCGTCTTCTATTTCCTCACTTGATTCCTGGAGATCGATGTCAGAATCATCGGATTCAGAGAACTTCTGCTTTGGGGGCTTCTTACTTTTATTAAGCTGAGCTGCTTGACGTTTTTTAATTATTCTTGTTTCTTTTTCCTTTTTATTTGTTTCAATCCCCTTTCGTTTTGATATGTTTTCAGGACTGGTTAAAATTATAGCTACTTGCTTACTTCGCTTTCTAACTTGGTTGATACATGACACGGATGGTACCGGGTTGATTTCCTCAAGTTTGCTTGTTTGCAGATGAGGTCTTGATTTTATGCCAGGAGGTGGTCGGTTTTGGACTCTTTGTTGGAGTAGAATCAGAATCCCGAAGTTGCTGTTTAGAGGCACTAGACTCTGGATGATATGTTGCAGTACGAGAAGTGAATGGCATTAATGTGGTGTTGTCAACGAGAGGTTGTTCAGAGTTAGGATGTCCTAGATAGGCATAGTCGGGAATAGCATTCGGATTGAAGGGGTAAATACCGGTAGCTCTAAATGTAGATACACCATTGCTAACAGCCGCAGACTTTGCCCAAGATTCTGCCAACAATATTAAATTTTCGAGTCGGGTTCATTTTAACAAATAAATTGCAAACAATATTCCAGTGGGACTTCATAGGACTTAAAAAAAGCTCGGTCTAAAGGTTGCAGGAACTGAGTTGTATGACTCGGTAGACACAATAGTATTATGTCGGCTTCCTCTGCACATTGCAACATGTCCACCGAATTGCAATGGCATGAATGCCCATCTAGAATAAGAACAACGTTTCCTTTTGGCTTCCTTGGAACGAAGTGATTTCGCAGCCAGTCCAGAAAAATGTCAGTGTTAATGTACGCTGATTTTGCTTTCATACACACTTTTGAGCCAGGAGGCATCCCATCTTCGAACTCTTTTTCTCAAGTTCTTCTCCTTGAAAATACAAGTTGGTGGAAGAAATGCCCCCTCAGCATTACAAGCAAGCAATCACTGTAATCGTTTCTCCTTTTTCAGACGATGTAACAGCAGCTACATTTTTTGAACCCTTCTTTGCTATTACGTTCTCAGCTTTATTGTTCAATTGTAATCCAGTTTCACCATGTTGAACACATTGCTTGGTTTATTTAAGAGATCGATTTTCTCCAAAAGATTAAAATAATCTTGAATCAGTTGCCACTCATCTAAGTCAGCGCAGTCCTGATAAAATAGAACTGAATATTTCACATGGGAGGATCTATTAATAAAAAAGTATATTTTTTATAAGGGTATTTTTAGGCATGAGATTTATTATTATTATTATTATTATTAAAATTGTTGAAGCGGTTCCGTTAACCAAAAAAGAAAACATTGGAGTTCATATAACGAAACACTTTTCCCATAAATTAAAATAAAAATTACCATTTCGCAGCGGCGGCAGGAACATAACTCTTTTTTACGGTGCCGTAAAAGAAACGACTATTACAATTCCGACCAGACGAACGTTTACCCTGGTTAAATATTTACTAGAGATATTAGGTAATTAGCTAGAAAAATGTTGGCCGCCGCACAAACTTTATCCAACACCCGGAAAGCAAACCCGCCACCGGTTCCGGTGCGGCGCGGCGCGGCGGTGCGATTTAACATCGAGCCGCACGGATAAATAGAGCTCTATTTAACATGAAAACATAAACCAGAGGTAAACAGACGTATAAATTCTAATTTCGCGTTTTAATAAAACCGACGGGGGTTTTCGCGAACCCCCGCGGTACGTGTGTCTGTCCGTTATGAAGCGAAACCAGGAAACAGAATATTCATTACGAGCGAGGACGAGGAAACGGGGGGGGGGGGTGTAATTTTTAATTTCCATTTCAAATTCGTTACGAATTAAAAATACGACCGGCGCTAAAAATATTATTAAGTCATGAATAATGCTTCGGCGCAATTAAAAATTCAAATCGGGAACGCGCTTTTTTTTTATTACATTTTATCGTGTGCGTGATTTTTTTTTCTGTCCGGCGAACGGAAATTGATAACGAATAAAGGAAATGCTATTGTCCCTCCTCATACATAATTCTTATACGATAACTAGTTAATTGAATTACTAAATTAATGCGGTCGATGCAATTTATCATAAGCAAATGCAATGCAGTTCAAGGTTTATTGAAATGGGACTGCAAATGAATGCTTTAGAAAAACTTTAATTATGATGAGGCCTGGTAGTACTAGTAATAAATAATAAAGTGCAGGCAAGATAATGCGTTTTCTTCGATTGACCAATGGCGTTCAAACAACTTTTCTAAACATGAAACACGTTTATGAAATAAAGCCACAAAAAATGTATTCTCCGTTAATTGACGATGTACAGAAATCTGTGTGGTTATTGCGTTAGAAAAACATAGGCCTTAGGTAACCAGCGACAATATTTATTTAGCCATTTAGTCTTTCGCCCATTTAAGTATGTGTTATCCAAATAGCTGTTAAGTTTATGACATCACAGATAAACAGAAACGTATAGAAACGCAATGTCCTACTTTTTTTTTTAATTCGGAATCTGTAATTAATTAATTTGATTTAAAATTTACAAAAATATAATTATCTTCGACAGCTTTCAGGAAAGTTTCTCTTATTTTAAAAGAAATTCAAGTTTACTTTTGTGAAAACATTCGAGTTGGATTTACGCTGGAAGCAAAGTCAATCACATGATTGTAATGCAATCGGTATCCTATTTTATGTAATACCTTCGTAAATGTAGCACACCCGACGCCCTCCGGCGAAATAGTCTTTTTCACAAAAATTTTCCTGGTTAATAGCACAAGGCAAAGCCAGATGCTCGAAGTGTTACATTTCATGTTATTCAAAAGACTTATGTGTTTAAAAACTGGAACAGAAACGGATTAAAGCAAAGTTCAAATGAGTCGTGCTCCTTCTTTTTCTTTCGTGGTTTACTTTACAGTTAGTTTCACAACAGCCAAAGGGTCTTCAGTTTCGCATGAGGTAGGTTAAGGTTGCCCCCAACTTCCCTTGAATAAACACACAAGACAAGGACTAACTTCTCATAATTTGAGTTACAACTCCCTCTGTATTATTACATCGGCAAAGTGTAGAACACCGTAGACATTGTTATTAAACCTGTTATTGATTCCAGAATTTCGGGGTCTCTTCTTGCCTTTGAATTATCATTTTATTTATTTAGTCTGAATACACCACCCAAAAAATATTCTGTAATCAAGCTTAAGATTCTTGATAAAATTGTTTGGAAATTTCCTTTCGTTTGTACAGGGTGTAATCGAATTACTTTCACATATTAATACTGTAAGTTCTTCATCACATAAGAAATTAATTCTGCAAATGTCAGTTGTCTTGTTCAACACGGATAACATTTTTAAATATTAATTTAATTAAATGTAAATTTATAAGTCAGGTTTTTTTTTTAAAATAAGTAATGGTTTTGTAGATATGCCAAGTCTTTTAACTGTCCATGACTATACCACTAATAAATTTGTTATTTTTATCAGGAATTTGGAATATTTTCAGCTGGATGGATGTGTACTAGTGTGGAGTCTCTAAAATTTTCATAAAAACTTCCTTCCTTTCATTAGCGTTTAACGTAGTTCCATTCTCTTGCCTTCCCATAAACTGTGATACCCTCTCGCAAGTTTTTCTTTTACTATTTCAATGTTTTTTGTGCTGTAATACCAAGCTTTACGGGCTTGCACGTCTAGCATGCAACATAAAGCTGGCGGCGTCGTTTCTTTGATTGTCTGTTATTTGCATATCATTTCCGCTTTCGTGATCTGATGTCTCCTCCGCTGGTTCATTCCGACGTAATAAATCTGACGTAAAACTCGTTCGTTGATTTCATTGTTTCGGAGCATTTTATTTCGGGGCTGTTGGTTGACACTTTACTGAGAAGTTGAAACTGCACCAAAGTACGGGGTCATATACAGTGTGTAATCGAATAAGTTTCATTTACTGTGCCCACTATTAATACACAAGAAAAGTAGCGAAGCTATGACATACTTACGAGGCAAAGGTCAATAATAACCCCGGAAAAATCTACGTTTACTTTTACAAAAAAGGTTTGAGAAGCATTGAATGTGATTTAAATGTGTCAGTTGAGCAAAGTCATTTACGAATTTCGTGCGAAAGAATATGGAGACTAGCAGCAAGCAATAAAAAATAATGATGAAGCATTTATTTGTATTTAAGTAACAGAAATGCAGATTTTTCACATAATAATATTAATTTATTTCCCTAATTAATTAACTTTTTTTTTAACTAGACCATTGATATTTGCAGAATTAATTCTCTTAGGTGATGAAGAACCTACAATATTATTACGTGAAACTTAATCGATTACACCCTGTATACGTCAGTGAGAAGTTCATCTTAACGATGCATTATTTATAAGAAAGGGAACAAGTTTCCAAGTTTGCACTTTGACAGAACGGTTTCTTGCAGAATGCACTTCAAGGCTTCATGTTATATGCACCAGTTACATGTGACCCCCAGACGTTGTTCAATAAGTTCACCTCGGAACTGTCAAGGTTAGTGACCACGATGGCCGGTCGCTTGTGCAAGTAGTAAAAACAAGCCTTCGATGAGTGATTCGAACATTTTACGTAATGTTCAGACGGGTTTGCCTTCGTGCTGCGCTGGCAAATACCTGAAATTCCACGCAAGCGGAATTTTCGTGTTTTACTATCGGTTGGAAACTATTTTGAATAATGTTCAAGGTAAGACATACGTTACTTTAATATATACACATAACGCATTGTATTCCTTGAAAAAAAAAACGAAAAAAAAATGCTTGCAAGGTACGCCAAGATTTTTCGATGTAATGTACTTAAGATAATTTTAAATATTTCTAAAAACAAATTTTCAATGATAATGGGGGTTTACAAATTTTAAATTACAAATAAATACCCTAAAATGATTTTAAATTTAAAATTTATTTGGCTAAGACGAGAAAACTTGAGTGTCGATATCGATTCTTTAATCTTTGGAACTTGTCAAAAGAATGAAAGAAATAGATCGACTATTTTTTGAATGATTTGCTTAAAAAATACAAAAAAGAAACATAAGATGCTTGAACAATGTCGAAATTGGGAAAAAAAGTTTTAATTTAAGAAAAAACAAAAGATGAACGGCAAACAAATAGAAAAACAGAAACTACAGAAAGATAAAAAGGAAAAGCAAGTGACAATCGACGATCCACAGATTAAAAAAAAAACAAAAAGGATAAGAAACATAAAACACCCTCTATTGACAGTTAACAGTGAAAAAAGAACAAATGACGATCGACAAAGAGAATAGAAGACAAGAGATGATTGGCAAAGAAATAGAAAAACAGAAACAATTTGAAATCGGAAGGTAAAAAGAAAAAGTAAGTGACAGTCAACATTCAAAGAAAAATAAAAGACAATCCACATACAAACAAAGAAAAACAAACATTATAAAAAACCTAACTTTACTAATATCCTTTAGTATTACAAAAAAAACAAAAACAAATAACAATTGACATACAAGTGACAAAAATAAATTGGTATTGATGGGGCAAAAATAAAAAGTAAATGACAGTTAACATTAAAAAAAGAACAAATGACGATCGACAGAAGAATAGAAGAAAAATGAAAAGATTATCAACAAAAATAAATTGGCATTGTCGGGCAAAAATAAAACAAAAAGTAAATGAAAAGGACGATCGACAAACAGAAAAAGAAAAACAAAAGACGATCGGCAAACAAATAAAAAATAGAAACAAAAGACGAGTGACAATCAACGAACAAAGAAGGAAAACAAACAACCATTAATAGAGATGTAATTTTTTAACGTTCAAAGAAAAATAAATGACGGTTCACAAAGACAGAAAAACAAACAATATAAGAAACCTAACCTTAGTGTTACAAAAAAAAAAAACAAAGAACAAGAGGCAAACATAAAATAAAAAGAAATGAAAAAACCAATGACGATCGACAAACAGAAAAGAGACAAAAGCAAAAGACAATACAAAATAGAAATAATTTGAAATCAAAAGAGAAGAAAAAAGCAAGTGACTGTTAAGGTTTAAAAAAAAACAATGACAATCAACAAACAAAGAAGGAAAACAAACAACCATTAATAGAAAAGTAATTTTCTTATGTCTCTGTTACAAAAAGAAAAAACAAAACAAAAGACGATCGGCAGACAAATAAAAAATAGACACAAATTGAAATCGATAGGTAAAGAGAATAATCGATGTTCAGAAAACGAAAATAAATGACGATTGGCAAACAAACAAAAAAAAACAAACGTCATAAGGAACCTAACTTTTATAAAATCTTTTAGTGTTACGAAAAAAAAAAACAACAAAAACAAATAATAATCGACATAAAAGTGACATAAATAAATTGGCATCGATGGGAAAAAATAAAAAGTAAGTGACAACTAACATTAAAAAAAGAATAAATGACGATCGACAAACAGAATAGAAGAAAAAACAAAAGATTAACAAGGAAAAAAACAGAAATAGTTTGAAATAGAAAACCAAAAAGAAAAAGCAAGTGGTAGTCAAGGTTAAAGAAAAACGAATGAGAATCAACGAACAAAAAATCAAACAAACAATCATTAACAGAGATTTAATTGTATAACATTAAAAAAAAAAATAAATGACGGTCTACAAAGAAAGAAAGAAAAGCAAACATTATACAACAGCAAACATTATAAGAAACCTAACTTCAGTGTTACAAAAAAAAAAAAAAACAAAGACCATCTGTGTACAAGAGACAAAAACAAACTGGCATTGTCGGCCAAAAATAAAAAGAAAGTAAACAAAAATGACATTGACTGTTGACAAACAGAAAAGAAGAAAAAACAAAATACAATCGGCAAACAAATAAAAAATAGAAACTATTTGAAGTCAAAAAGCATGAAAAAAAGGCGACAGTCAAGGTTAAAAAAAAACAGTGACGATCAACAAATAAAGAAGGAAAACAAACGACCATTAATAGAGAAGTAATTTTCTAATATCTCTTTCCTCTAGTGTTACAAAAAAGAAAACAGAAACAAATAACAATCTGCATAAAAGTGACAAAAATATTTTGACATCGATGGGAAAAAAATAAAAAGTAAATGACAGTTAGCATTAAAAAAAAGAGCAAATGACGATCGACAAACAGAATAGAAGAAAAAACAAAACAAAAAGCAAGTGACAGTCAAGGTTAAAGAAAAACGAAGGACGACCAACGAATAAAAAAGGCAAACAAACAATCATAACAGAGATAATTTTCTAACATTCAAAGAAAAATAATTGACGATTCACGAACAAAGAAAGAAAAACAAACATTATAACAAACCTTAGTGTTACAAAAACAAAAAACAATTGCATACAAGAGACAAAAATAAATTGGCATCGACGGACAAAAATAAAATAAAAAGTAAATGAAAAGACAAATGACGGTCGACAAACAGAAAAAAGAAAAAAAAACAAACAAAAGACAATCGGCAAACAAATAGAAATTAGAAATAATTTGAAATCAAAAGACAAGAAAAAAGCAAGTGACAGTCAAGGTTAAAAAAAAACAAATGACGATCAACGAACAAAGAAGGAAAACAAACAACCATTAATAGAGAAGTAATTATCCAATATCTCTGTTACAAAAACAAAACAAAAGACGATCGGAAGGCAAATAAAAAATAGAAACAAATTGAAATCGATAGGCAAAGAGGAAAAGCAAGTGACAATCGATATTCAGAAAACGAAAACAAATGACGATCGGCAAACAAAAAAAAACAAACAAATTATAATTAGTATTACCAAATCAAATAAAAAAAAATCGGCATATATGAAAAGCCATTTATCTCATTTTCTTTTCTTTATTAATCGGTTTTCCGTTTCATTCTTCGATGACTCTCTACAGCGTATGTATGTACTTACATATTTGGATATTATATTTCGAGATGTAAAGTTAACACTTTTCGTTTCTATACTTTCTGATGAAATTGTAAAGCAAAGAGCTACTCGAATACCGAAGCTCATTACTTCATTAATACCTTGAAATTTAAAACGGATTTAACCTGGCTCCGCTTCAAATTAATTCTTTTCATCGCGCTTTGTCTCCGTAAAAATAGTTTCCTTTAACTGAAACATGGGCGTGAAATGAAACTCAAATATTGACGGTAAAATCTAATTCTACGTCTATTTGCGAAGATCCTTGGAATTAAGTCGTTCTTAATTTCCCCGGATATTCCCTGACTGCGTATTAATTTTTTTTTTATTGCCTTCTCCTTACGTTCCCAGAAACAATCACTTGAGAATGACTGTTATTATTAATTTTTGCGGTTTTGTATTACCGCGTGCTGCAAAACAGAGAGCAAAAAAGAATCGCTTGATTTGACGCAATCGCAGTACACGGGTGTACTTCAAAGATACGTGGAGAGAGACGAATGGTGTAATTGCAATTTTACGCAACGCGTAAATTATCCTTTGAACGGCACCGATTCGTTCGATGAAATTATTTGGAGCACGAAATTTGTTTGTGTTCGGTTTTGCATCGTACTATTTTGTTTTTGAAACAAGTCAAGTTTGAAACCTAGTGTGCAGTCAAAAAATCCCCAAAAAAAAATAAGGAAATTATCCTCATTGTGTTTGATTTTTTTTTCTGATCACACGTGTGTGCTAGAAGAAAAGAAAATTCTACTTCAGTTGACTTTAATGTTTAAACGTTCGCATCGCATAACCATTGTCCATCAATGTACATATTGAATTAGTGAATTATTTAAGAGGGTGAAGAGTAACGAATATCACGCGAGATTCCGACAGTAAATCTTAGGTTACTTAACGAAATAGGAAAAGCTCGTTTGTTTATTACCGTTTTCACTTACGCGATTAATTAGGAGGTAGTTTACACCATGATGGAGTATTTGATTTATAATAGTAATTATCATATGAAGTGCTGTCTCTTGTCGTTTTAGAGGAAACCCGGAGACAGTTTTCTGACATTCTATCAAATCATATCGTATCATTATTAAATATATACGTAAACTTAAAGGGAAAGGCTTGTGGAAGTCAAATCTTGAAGAAAGAATGTGTAACTATAAACTACAAGAATTGCAATAATTTTGTTGCAAACGCTTCAAGAAATAAGAAAGAGTGGAATGTATAAATTTCTTATTATTTGAAATCAAGAATATCCAAAAAATTCTAAATTAATGGTTCAATGTGAAAGAATATTTTTGTTCATGTTATGGATTAAGAAAATATTGAACAATAGTAAGATTATTTAGAGAAAGGAGTTCAAACACAAAAGAGTTCTTCAAGTACCAATTAATTAAAAGGAATTTAAATATCGCGTCCAAAATATCTGACGAGAAACTTCGTTAAATCGTCCGTGTATTTTACAAGTTTAAATTTGCCGCTTAAATATTTTAATTCATAGATTATCGCATAGATGGCGGCATTAAAAAATAAATTGATGAAATACGTAATCCACAAAAATGTTGTCAGAAATTTCGAATATTAATATTAATTACAAAATTAAGAGAGAGTTAAATTTCGGGCTCAAAATAAAAGTGTAATTTGTGAATATTTATACAGACTTACCGAAAATGCAAAGGTTAGTAACAATTTTGACACCAACTTTGCTTAATATTTTCTTCGAAGTTTAAATTATTAAAAAAAAAATTCAAAAGACACCAAAGCAAAAAAAATTAAAAAAATAACGGTAACAACAGCGTAAAGTTCGATGTACACGGCAAAATTTTAATTCTAAGAGAATCACAGATGGCAGTGAAGGAAAATAAACTGAGAAAAAAGAAAATAACAAATAAATCTAACAAAAAAATTATCAAAATCATCTGAGAGACATGTATAAACTTAATGACTTTCGCATATTTAAATATAAATTTTTTTTGTCCATGTTAAATGCGGCAGCGCAAACACGAAAGCTAAATTGAATTGAAATAAGAAAATACATTTGAGGTCATTTACAATAGATTTGAGACACGTAGTCCAAGAAGTTTTACATAGTGACACTGTATTCTCCAGTTTATTAAAGTATTTAAATTCCACCATCGTTTCTCCACTTTCTGGCGGCAAAATTAAAAAGAAAATAACTTATACTAAAATTAGCATTTTAGAATTATTTCACATTTTTACAAATTGTACCCATAACTTAATAACTGCAAAATTTATTTTATTCTTGATAGTTATTTAAGAATTTAACATTGTTCGTAAATATCTAATATTTTCGTTAGTTTTTTGAATAAAATTAAAATTTTTTTCAACATATTCGTGCACGAAAACGTACAGCAACTTGGTTTTGTTAAAATTAAAGATGGAGAACAATGATGCAGCCACTTTGGCTCAAAAGTGCTAATACATGGTGTTTTCGGAAGTGTGACTAAAAACAGAACCTCGGTGTTTACATATACTGGACATAAACTGAACATTTTTTTATTCAAAAACGAATTTAATGTGTAATTTTTGTATTCTACCTCAGTCTCGGCGGCACTGGTGTATATAAAAATTTCTTTCAATAAATTATTAAGATCAAAAACAAGAAAAGCTCATCGTTACGGTTTTCATTATTAAATGTAACACAGAAAACTAAGGGGAAATTTTCACAGTTGTCAAAATATTGAAAAACTACTACAAATTCAAAATAAGTAGCGTGTAATTTGTTAAACTATTTTGCATTTCAAAATAGACGCAAAAGAAAGAAAAACAAATCTGTCATTTTGTTAGATTTGTCTAATATTATATCCAGATTCATTTTCAGCCACACTTCCAAAATCAGCCTGTATATTAGCCTTACCTATCGCGATACTTTGTTAATCCAGGGACTTTCAATAAGGCATCAGTTTTTTTTTAATAATTTTTTCCTTTCAATTAAATCAGTGTTGCTTGTAGTACAAAGAACAAAAAAGGAAAACAAACAACCGTTAATAGAGAAGTAATTTTCTAATATCTCTTTTACAAAAAAAAAAAAAAACAAAACAAAAGACGATGGGCAGACAAATAAAAAATAGAAACAAATTGAAATTGATAGGCAAAGAGAAAGAGCAACGACAATCAATGTTCAGAAAACGAAAACAAACGACAGTCGGCAAACAAAAAAGAAAAACAAACAAATTATAATAGAGACTCCTTAGTATTACCAAAACAAATCAAAGAAAAATCGGCATTTACAGGGTGATTCTTCAATACACCGCTAAATTATAATTCATACAAGAATAGAAGTAGAGTACAGTTAAACCGTTAAAAAAATATTGCGTTTTTCAGTTCTCGAAAAATAATTAATCATAAATTTTACCCAAATACACGATAAAGGAATGAAAAAAGTTTATTCCCATTAGCACTGCAATCTTTGTTTCTCGTTAAGTTTGCCCGTTTGAGTAAGAAAAAATTATTTGCTAGTCTCAAATAGGCTGTTAGAATGTGCAACAACAAACGGATGGCTTTACAATTATGGCCGCAGATGTTTATAATTTGTAATTTTATGGTACCTATGCCCAATAGAAGCTCCACCCCTAAGCATCGTTTCTAGTGGCCTTGTTCTTGTCAAATTTAGTAGTTACTTACAATCAGACGAAAGTGTACATTGGCAGAATGCAAAATGAATCGCTTTTCGATATCAGAAAAAATGATATGGTTTTGTTACACGGAGCGCTCGTCGTTCGTGAATCGAAAAGTTTCCTTTACGACAAGTGCCGCATAGGAGCACTTTTGTTTCGGCGGTGCAGCATTTGCGTTATCACGGACATTTTCGTCCTGTAAATGGTCGTGGCCCAAAGACAACTCCACGAGTATTAGATGCTGAGATAAATATCTTAAATAATGTCGACGAAGAACCTAACATCAGTACTAGAAGATTGGCTACAGGGCTGGAGTTTCTCAATCGACGGATTGGAGAATTCTCCGTCAACAGGGATTGCATCCACACCGTGTGCAAAAAGTACAAATATTACAGCTGGGAGATGCTATGTTTTGTCAGTGGATATTAAATAAAGTTGACCAAAACAACGAATTTTTAAACGTGGTATTGTTCCCCGTTAAAGCTCATTTTACTCGGGACGGTGTTCGAAACTCTCATAACAAACACGTATGGAGTGACGAAAATCCACAAGCTACAGCGGAATTCCATCATCAGCAGCTATTTTCGGCCAATATTTGACCTAGTATTGTTGCTAATTGTTTGATCGGTCCTTACATTTTAGCACAGCATTTGAATGCCATAAATTATTTAGAATTTTTAAATAATGATCTTGAGCTACTATTAGATAATGTGTCCTTAGCTGTACTACGCGATAAGTGGTATTTACATGATAGAGCATCCCTTCATGCAGCTTGTGTTGTGAGAAAGTGGTTGAACACTAATTACAATAATAGGTGGATTGGACGCTATGGTAAAGTACTTTGGCCACCGCGGTCTCCAGACTTAAATCCCTGTGATTTTTTTTTTGTGGAGATGGATGAAACAGCTTGTCTATTCTACCCCAGGATTCAAAGTACACCTGATGTTTTCGAACGTGTAAGGGAAAACTTGAGAAAACAGGCTATAGCTTGCATTGATAACGATAGTCTTCGGTTTGAGCATCTGCTTTGACTGGTAAAACCGGAACTTTTAAATTATTATTTTTTAATAATTTCACAGTAGACAATTGTAATCTAACGCAGCTTTCTTTTATTCAACACGACTACAAACAGCCATATAAATTAATTTTAGTGCATGTATTTTTTATATCTAGAAATGCCAAGAATTTTATACACAACTACTGATTTTATTGTTTGAGCAGTGTAGTTTAAATTGAAAATAAAAAAAGCAAAATTATTTTTTTTCAGAATCGACAATATTTCGGATACCGGAAAATTGTGCCGATGGCGTATATATTCGTTTACAAAGAGATCTTGACCCAGTTCTTCTGCACGCAAATAAAAAGTTTTATTGTAGTTTATTGCGTTTTATTAGATACGATTGCGAAAATAACTGAGCAGAGGTTTCACAACAAAGTGATTCCGTCGGAATTCGCTATCTTGAGGCAGATCAGTTTCTCATTTTTTAATAATAGCGTTGACATTTGGAAAATCAATTTTTAATAAAATCAGGAACTTACAGTTTTAAGTAAAGACAGATGTTTAGAAACACCTTGTGTAGAAGGAAAAATTAAATTAATTACGAGTGCATTTAATGAATCATGAAGTTAAATATTAGTGTACATAGTTGTTATAATTATTTATTATTTGTATATTAATTATTCTTGCCTCAAATAATTCAAATTTCTTTTTTTCTATTTCTGTTAATTTTACAAATAGATAATTACAAAATAACATAAAAAGGAAATCCTCAAAATGTTTACGTTTAATTGGAAATAGTATTGTAAAGTTACAGGTCTTCTCGTGTACATTTTCTTTATTGTTTATTTTGTAGTAATTTAATTCAACGAGTTTAAAAATCTTCATTTCCTTCCTCACTTGGTTGCTTTTTATTTTTATTTTCTCTTTGATGACATAATGAATATATGTATACTCTTGCAGTTTAAACATTGTCAAATTAACTTTACTTAAAGGGATGATATGGTATTGAAGTTCTTCGACAAGCACTTTATGAAAATCAGTAATAAGAAGAAAAAGACGAGCCCGCGCGCTAGTAAGATACTATGTAGTAAACGAAACTTCTATTCAAGTATTATCGTTCGCCTACACCACCGCCACGTCCTCTATTAAAAGCTCCTTTGTCTTTATGAATTTTAAAGACACCCCCCAGGTCGCCGATCAAAAACCGCTTAACCTCTTAACAGCTTAAACCGGCGAGCAGTTGCCACCGATTATTATTTTATCAGCGTCCGTTAAATTATGGCAGAGTGAACCGGGCCGCGATAATAAAGTAGCTCGTTCAAAAAGCGATCATGTGCTACTTAATTTCCGTTAATTAAACTTTATCAGTAGATGACGTTTGCTTGCGCTAGCTAGTTGGGCAGGCCGTAAATATTTGTCCAATTCGCGGGCTGCTTTGAAACGAATGCCGTTTCTGCTCCTGGATGTGCAATTAATTAAGTTAATTCGGTTTGTAAACAGTCGGCTGACGTTTAATGCATTACGTGAACGTGCAATTAATAAGCGAATTGCTAGGGTAAATTCGTAAAATAATATTTGCGTACCAGTAAAATGTTGATAACTTTCCAATCCAATTTATTTTCAATGAAGAAAGTTAATTGCCTCGATTACAGTTGCAAGAGGAAGTTGTATTTCAAAATAAATGTAAAATCTGTATTCAAAGTAACTCATGCAAATATTTTTATTTACTTATTCAGTTTCATTCAGTGCAAAGAGTTTGAGTTAAACTTGGACTCCCTTTGAAGAAGTTATTCACTCTATCTTTCGCCATTTTCTTGCTATATGTACTTTTTCTGTTGTTATTAATTAATGTTTTTTTGACACTTATTCACCTTGATATCTTGATCTTGCCGCAGACCTGAGTTACCGTGAAAATTTTTTACTCCCGTCAACGTCCCGAGCTAGCTTGAAAAATCCTACTCTCGCTGCAGACCTCACTATCTTGAAAAGACTTATATAAAATTATTCATAGTGATTGAAACTACGGAAATATGGTTTCTTTTCTCTCTCTTTGGTTATTGATTTGGTTTTGAATAAGCAGCCGGGCCATTATCGTGAAACTTTCTTAATAATCAAGAGCCGGCAAGTAATAAAAAATAAAACGGAAATAAACAATAAGTAGTAATTTGAAAAATTGGACGTGACCACCCTTAAGGGGCGAGCGAAAAAAAAACCGTCCGACATAAATTTCATTAAATATAAAAAGGAGAAGTAAAAAGCACGTAACAAATGTTTATGGCCATCATCACGGTGAAATACTAGAGCAAATAAATCCGAAGTAACTTCCCGTTTCCCTAAAAACTTTTACGAGTACATTTATTATGAAATGCAATATCACACGACCACGACTGGAACAAACTACCTGGCGGCCCGCCACCCTCCCCCCCCGATTCGCGTATGAGCAAGGGAGATAATATTATCGGGCGCGTACGACACCCCGGAAAAGTTTGCCTGTAAAATTCTGCTGCCGCAACCTATTTGTTATTGCAATGTTCGCTTCTCGCCCTCGTGAAATGAATTTGGGTTGCCGATGAACGCGAACTAATCGTCGTTCTCGGTTTTGTACTGCGTACGTGATACATATCCGTTGGTGCAGGTTAATTGCATTTTCGGTGGAGTTTCCGACGAGTTAAAAATTGCCCCACAAAATACTTTCATTTTGACCTACGTACATTTTGTCCAAGAGAATTTGTTACGTAAAAGGAAAATGCTTCAAACCACATTCTTTTTAAATTGAGCAATAAATATTACTTTTTGATTTTGTAATATTCAATAATTATCTCGAATAAGAAAACTATAAAGAATAAGAAGCAAAGGTTAAAGAAGAAAAGTAAAACGTAACGAAATGCTGATGACTGAGATAGAAGAGAACAAGAACAAGAAAATAAAAAACTTATATCAAGAAGCGTTAAAAGAGAAGAAAGGAGACAGAAAGTTAAGGCCGTTTTCCATAAAGCTAAGTTGGACAGTGTATCGGTGGAGAAGAAGAAATGTTCGATATGCAGAAAGTACTTTACATGAATAATATTAATGAGTTTGGCCTAGAAGAAGCAGAACTTTATGACCAAAGTAAGGATGAACCACCAACCCTACAGGAAGTTAGGAAGAAATAATAAAAGCTCTAGAATTAATCAGTTAGAGCTACATAAAAATGCAGAGAAATATTGAGCAAAAGTTGTTGGAAAAATGAGAATTCATGAAAAACAAAAAGTAAATTAATAGACAAAATCCCAAAATACTTTGATGCTCAAATACCCTGTATAAGGCTACTTCGAAAAATAACATCCTGTACCGTGAAATGATTTATTTATAGACCTCATAAGAGTTAAATATGAGACACGAAAGTTCTCCTGAACTTGCTCCTTACATTCTGGATCCTCCGATACTCGGCGAGCTGCAGCATGAATCTGTTGTAATAACTGTTCTTCTGTGCTAATTTGCACCTAACAGACTTCCTGTTTTAAAGCCCTTCACAGAAAGAAATCCAGCGGATTCATATCAGGGCTACGAGCAGGCCACGACACTGGACCGTACCTATCTATTCATCGCCGTTGAAATTGGTTATTGAGATAGGTTCGGACCGGGAGAGTGACGTGCGGTAGTGCACCGTCGTGCATGAACCACATATTTCGCCGTAGCTCTAAGAACCTTTCGTCCAAAACATCGGGCAGTATTCTTTGCAAAAATTCTAAATAATTTCGGCCAGTAGCGGTGGTTTAATGAGTAATTAATTGCACCCTACCCATTCGAAGCGTTCTCATCGTAAAATTACTTTTATTACATTTTCGCCCATTCTTAACTGCGCACATCTGCGAGGTCAGGGTTAAGTATTTTACTGTGCTCTGGCGCTAAGCGTAGTTTCGTACATGCGGAGACACGCCAAGGCCGTACTTCATAATTCGATATCTCGAAAACTGTGGCACTTTTTCTATTTTGTCAGAGGCAAAGTATTGTTTATAGAGCGTCATCGACCCACTGATGACGTATGGCCCTTTATACCGTGTATTATGTTTCTCTGCGTGTGGAAAGTTTCTTAACATAATTCTGACGCAATTATAAGCGTACGTCAAATAATTTTATGTACAAACGGTAATAAACGACAAGTCAAAAGAGAATATAAACTAAAGGGTAACTATACCAAATGATTTCCACCTGTCTGCCGATGTGTTTTTCCACAGAGGGGGATGATTCAGATGGAATCGTAGGCCTACGTTAAATAAATTTATATTCAAATGGTAGCAATAGGTTCTGGATTTTGGATTAGCGAGGGGGGTAAATAAGAATTCACATGCACTTAGGCCACAATTGGGCCCATTATAGTACCCCCATATTCAGCTGTGTTTGACTAGCTATCCCATACTTTCGATGAAGCCAAGAACGTCCGAGGAGCACTGCGAATTCCAGCCATGTCAGGCCAGAACTCCCCTAACATGGGACCTCTGATCGAGGCGAGTGCAGGACAATCACAGAGGATATGGTCAGCTTTTTCTTCCTCTAAGTTACAACCTCTACAAATTGGGCTGGCTGCTAAACCAATGCGATGTTTGTTTAGTTTGCAGTGTCCCAAAAGTATTCCTACGAGTAGACGTAGTTTCCTTCTAGGTAGTTGCATACAGAATCGTGTCAGTTTGAGCGAGGGGGCCGTCTTTTTCGCTTGGTGATACTTGTCTAGGTTTACTCATCTGTCGTTATGTCGGTCTTTGTTCCAGTAAGGCATTGAGCAGACTTGATGACGGTGGTATGGCCTGTTCGGGGCCCCAAAAGGGCCGCACCGAGCCCTGTCCAGGCAGACGAACTGGCTAGACAGGGCCACCTGTTCTAGTGTCCCGTGACATTGGAGTATTATTCCTGAGGACTGTTTAGAGCCAAGAGTGTCGCTCTGCTATCACTAGCTATCCTAATGATTTTATTATGAACACTCCTCCTATAATGGCAACTACTTCTGCTTGAAAAAAACAATAGATTATCCAGACTTGAAGTCTACGACAAATGAAAAGAAAATATAAACTAAAACGTAATGATACCAAATGGTTTCTACCCGTCTGCCGATGTGATTGTTCGCTGAGGTGGCATTACTCTAGAGAGGTGCTTCCACGGAGTTCACAATCAACACGAAGACTTCAGTCTAACAACAACAGCATGGTAGACGGGATCTCAAAATCCTATGGTCCCTAGACCATGAACGACACCAGGCCCGTAAAACTCACTAATTGAAACAAAATACAAGAATAACTCGATTTCAACATGATAGAAGAGAAAAGACGGCCAAAATTTACCTCGTTGAGTTACACCAACAAGCACGATAAGTAACACAAATAACGAGCAGCCATTTTTTCTGATGCATCTGATTCGGGTGCATCACGGGTACCTGGGCGTCATACACCGAACAAATAACAAATAACCAGCAATTAGCATGCGTTGGAAAGACCCATAAAATAATTCCTCGTAGATGCTGATAAACCCCTTCCTCGAAGGAATGGAATTCGAAGACGCAGCTGTACATAACCGGTTCAAAAATTGACTAAAAGCTACGAGGCGCACCAACGTTGAGGTGTATAGTTTGCCGGACTATAACAATACCAGCGGGTGAGTATTGTCATATTATGCAGCATTAGCTTGCATTGATAAGCGTTTTGTCTTTTATATCCTTATTTCGTGGCGGAGATTAGATAACTGTGCATCATTGGTCTTGTAAGGACCCGGAAATGCTGTAAGGAAAATTCTTTTTTTTTATTAATAGCCGTAAAAATTCCTACATAAACCCAGAAAGCTATACCTTGGCAAAATTTTTATAATTAAAATAGATTTTTGTCGATGAAAATCATACAAAACTTTTATATTTTATAAACGAAAAACGGAAAGCTTATATTACACAGATAAAATTCAAAATGTGACTTAAGTCGTGTGACTCTCTGATCCAGGCCTATAATCACAGGCTGTCGCCATAAGGAACGCTACTTCGCAAAACGTAACGAGACGAACTTGTGTGTCTTCAAGATGGATGCTACAGAGAAGGTACCCTTAACAGTAGCCAACTTGTTCTCAGCAGGAAGAAGTCGGACACGTCTCCCAACTTTCTTTGACACTATCAACTCAGTAAAATTGAATCCCGTACACAACAATTCTCGCGACAAAGACAACTTTCAAACCTAAAACCATGGGTTTCCTTTTGGAATTGTCAAAAGACAGGAAAACTAGAAGGTAAACAACGAAAGTCGATCGATTAAGGACCTGGAAAGGCCGCAAGGAACATTCGTTTTTTTTTTATTAAGAGCTATAAAAATTAAGTTCCCACGTAAAAAATTGAAACGCAGGAGACTATACCATAGCAAAACTTTTATATTTCAAAAATGAAGCACAAATCTTATATTGCAGAGAAGAGATTCGAAACGTGAGTTAATAATAATAATAATAACGCCTTTATTAACAGTTTGCAAAGTATAGACCCATTGAATTAAAGCGTGAACAAAAGGAACAAACTGTTAAATGAGTATAGGTTCAGATTTGACCATGAAGCACAATCTGATCTTCCATCTGGACCCTAAATTAACTTAAACATTATATTAAAAAAAAATGTAACAATAATAACAGAAGAAGGGAAAACAAAAGCAAATTAAGTTTGACGAGAGCAAATGTTACAGTTTCGATTTAAGGTATTTATAAAAAGAAAAAAAATAGTATCTAAAGGAAGCAGATTAAGGGAAAGTAGAAGACAAAGAAGAGGAGGAAATGGAAGTAAGAGAAGAGAAAAAGAAGATAATAGGATAGTCTACAGAAGAATCAAGTTAGTTAGCAGCGAATTGTGGTGATTGCTCACAGAACAAGGTTTCTCTGTACTGGCTCCTGAATAAAGCTGGCTTAAGTATTTTTAATCGTGATGGGAGGTTATTCCAAAACATGGCTATATGGTATAAAAAGGATCTAGTGAACAAGGCAGTATTATGGTGTGGTACTGAGATAAGATCTCTCCGGCGCACATTTATATTGTGAATATCCGTTCTGAATTTAATTTTATTATAAAGATATGGTGGAGTTCTTGGGGTTAATATTTTGTAATACAGAAAGTGAGAATGAAGTCGTCGTCGATTTGCCATATTTAACCAACAAACATCATATAATTTATGTGAGATTTTGTCATATTTATGAATTCCAAATGTGAGTCTTAGGCAAGAGTTCTGTACACGCTGGATCCTAGTCATATCCTGCGCGAGCAAGCATGGACAGTACAAGTGCTTTCATTAACATTATTTTAAATTTTTTATTAAGTATGTGCCTGTTAGAATAGAGTATTTTTAAAGAACAGTAAGATTTTTGGATCATTTTATTAACATGTTCTGTGAACCGAAGATGTGAAACTCTGTCCCAGGCATAGAATTAAGCAGGAAAATTTCATTATTGTCACAGGTTGATGCCATAAGAAAGCCTTAATTTAATAAATTCTTACCTTCTTCGCTGAATCGACAATTGGAGCCGAGGACAGAATGTTTGGTATACGCGGCGCTGGGAAATTGGTAAAAACCATACCCGTCTACCATCTCGTGGTAGTTACCCCTCATTTAGAAGCTTCACGCGGGACAGAAAAATTGGCTCACTTGACGATAGCCATCACTACCAGTTTGTTAAGAAATCTTTTAAATAACGCCGCGTGGGAGAAAAGGGTCAGTTTCGTTCCTGTAAAGAGTTTTTCCAACTTGACTGCGCGTTTGCTCTCGCCGCCGATTCATCTTTTCTAGGTCAGGTTTGTTTTTGTGAAGAATCAATTAATTCGTCCCTAATAGTTTGTTTTCGGTTTTCGGTAGAAAAGGATATAAATTCTTTCCGCGGATGTTTTTCAGTTGTCGATGGCTACCGAAGTCGCTGACGTTTTTATAAAGTGGAGCGCCCCTTGATTTTCGGATTACGCTAAGAATAGTTAAACTCCACGCTGGTAAGCCTCAATATACTTTGTTTGCTTGTAATTCAATAATTAACAAAAAGAGCATTTCCGTATATTGAAATTTCGTCCTTCTCTCTTCGGATTATTATTTGATTAAGTGAAATATATTTAGCTTTGTTCGTTGTCTATAATTTCAATTTATTTGATGTCATTTTTGTATATCGTTTACTATAGTGATTTTTAATTTATTAATGTAATTTTTTGTTTATCTTGAATATATACATATCAAAAAGTACAGTATTTTATTGAAATTCGAAGTAAAACTAGGAACCCCTTAATTAAAAAATAATAATATTGGGAAGAAATGAAGAACAGGAAAAAAAATTCAACAATTCCAGTTATAAAGTAATGATAATTCCATAAACGCAATTACAAAGGAATTGCGACTTTCATCATTTTGGTTTGATAAAATTTTGAGTAAAGAGAACGAGAAATTTAGAAAAAGTATTTCTCGTCAGAGTTTTGTTCAAAATCAGAGATTTTAGAATTTCCATTTCTTGAACTTCCTTTTTTGACCATTCTCTTTTTTACTACCCCTCACGTAGGCTTCATACCCAGTAATTAGTGTCACCAATTCAATTTTGCACAGTTGGTAATCCTATGTGTCAGGACAACACAGAAAAGGAAAGAACGGACCAAGCCATCCGTCTTCTTTTTTTAATGTACCCTATTATTAGGTAATTGAAATTCAATTGAGCATTTTTCCAATGTTCTGTGAAATCTATTCCCTCTCCATTTCTTGGTCGGTCACCTGTATATCAAGAAATAGGAGAGATTTATCCAGAGTAGTTTTGAAGTAAATTTGAAAGCTTTGGCCGTGATTTTCTATAATAAAATCGTAAATTATATGAATTTCATTGCAATGAAGTAAAGGAAAACTAATAGAAACTGTTGACCAGTTGTTCGTTACATGTTTAGAGTTTCAGTTTTCCGTTTTGTAACTTCACATAACCATAAATACACATGTTTTCAGTTTGAAACGAATTCGTTTGTTAGAGAGCTTCAGAAGTTTCACAAAATGTGTCATAATATGTCCGAATAGAACTAAACTTTTGTATATGTATAGAAACAATGTAACATACATATTTTGTAGGCACGTAGAAACTAAAGTAAATGTTAAAAGCAAAAGGTAACACAAAAAGGAAAACTTTGAACGTTTCACAAGTATAATAATGATCTTCTGAGCTAATGAAATCTGATTTTGGTATTAAATTGCCTTGGAAATAACTCGAAAATGAATATTGATCTTGTTGCAACACCGAGACGAGTCGAATAAAATCCTAATCCACGCCTTACATAAATCTCCGAAACGAAAACTCGACTGCGCAGATAAAAATGAATTTACGACGGTGTGCATAATAAACGCCATCAAGGATGCATAAAGCTCCCCCGGAGCGGGCGATTCCGGTAAGCTCGATATAGGAACTGGTTTCGCGGGAGATAGCTGCAGCGCTCTCTCGGTGGACACTTTAAAAGATAATGATCTTGTGTGTGGACAGCATAAAGAATTTATGGCTTCTTAAAAACCGCCATTTATCTTTGAATTCTCTAATACAGGAAGCAAGAAATTTTCTCCGAGGAAGTGCTTTAACCAACGGCTTGTCCATAATATATTACTCGGGGACCACCTCGATGCATCAAAGCCGGAGCGGGCCGAACTCCGGATCATTGTTATCGTTTGTTCCCAGTGGTAATATATTTTTGAACGGTCGATAAACAAAGCCGGATTAAATTAGAATTTGACAAAGAATAAAGAGTAGACACCATAGAATCATTAGTCGCTTAAAGAAGAAGAGATTGAAAAATCAAATTCGTTGGTGACACAAAACAAAAATCTATTAATCCTATTATCGTGAAACTACCGTTTCGTGTTGAAAACCGCGCAAAAGAAGAAGAAATCCAGCACGAAGTCGTGTGCCTGAAACTATAGGAAACATCAATCATAATTGTTGACACTTTGACGTGCTACTTCGTTCTAATAGCTCGGTAATTAGACCCGATTTGCATGCCGACAGAGAATGCATTTCGAGCACAATGCTGCGCGTAACATTAAAACGCCCCCGAATTACAAAAAGGAAAAAACCTCCATGGGGTTTCCGGTCAGCGGAACTGCCCGGCCTCGAAAGCTCGTTTGCGGAAACGTTTTAACACTTTTGTGAGTTACTCCTGATGGGTTGCATTAACGCACATGTGGCACGCTGCGGCAAAATATACATTACTATGTCGGTTTATATACTGTAATTTGCTCATTACAGTAATTATTTATGATAGCATCTGCGACCATGCAAATTTATGATTTATTACTCGGGAACGCGGATCGTTTTCTGCATACAATCGATAAATTTGTTGTGTGCATGCTGCTGGCGTTATTGTGAAGAAACGTCGCATCGTTGCAGCTTGTCTCTAACAATTTTCCCTGAGGGATGAAGTACAAAAACGAAATTAATTACGATGTAATGTTATTCAAACTTGGGTCTCGTCGGTGCACCCTCGACAGGAACAAAATAATAATGAAGAATAATTATGGATTTTTTATGTTCTGAAAAAGAGTGAATAAGAAAACCATCCAAAATGCAACAAAAATAAATAAACGACAGAGTAGTTAATTAATAATTTTGAAAAATAATTAATGGACTTTCATTAAAACTTTGCTTTAGTTTCTTTAAGTGTTGTAAGCATTATGTGTTTGTTACACCACGTATGTATGTGACTTTGTTCTACTCGTCTAAATTTAGCTCAAATAATGCTTAGAGTTAACCGCGAATTACTAATTATGCCTTTTATGAGTCGACACCCCATTTTGCCACCCCAATTATCTTACAAACTACGCGTCCCAGTTACAAGTTCGCCAATTAGCGGGCCCCGTCGTTGTACAAGTAAATACTTGTCCTTAATAACAACCCCCATAAACAATATAACAATATAGAGAATAGCCAGTGTTGGCTACAGACAGGTATTGTAACTGAAATTTCCCCAAGGTACAGTTATCCTTTCGTGTGTTCGTTACTGCCGCCCCCTGTGGGGTGGTAACTATGCCAGACATCTTCATTCCGACCCCGGCACTTTTATATTGCGCGACCCCCGCACTTGATGCCCGCACGCGGGGGTTGGGGGTGCGGTTTACGGAATTACGAGCGAAAACTGTTAGGGGGGAACGGCCTGAAAAAACATCGCGGAAATGGTTTACGAGAGAACGTCGCGGCGACACAGAATCAAAATCGAATCGATAAAAATGAATGGCGCATAAAACTTGTTCGCGTGTGTGTGTTTTGCTCTCCGCGTTTTATTGTAAATGCCTCGCACGTGCAATACTTCACCGTTATAAAATTTATTGAGAAGTAATAGATAGATTTATCGGATGCGATTTTATTTACTGAATTTTCTCTCGTGTAATAGCTATTAAAATCGTTGTTCGCGGTATAACAAACGATTTATTAAAATATTTTATCGCAAACTATTTTGGAAATTGATTCTCAATGCCGCAAAAATATTTATAATTCCGAGATACTTTCTGTTCTGCAGAAAATAATCGAATTTTTAATTTTCATTGTTCAATTAGAATTCAAATTGTTATTTTTGAAAAATTTTCATCTTGTAATCATTTTTTAAAATTAAAAAGGCAAGATAAAATTAGGAATTATTACCAAACTTCGAATATTTCGGAGAGTTGCCATGGTTATGCAAGACGAGGATCAAAGAAGTGCCCATTCATTGCGTAGCCATGGCAACGCTCCAAAATGTCTGAAGTCTGATTACAACTGATATGAAATGTTAAATACGCAAATATTAATGCAATAGGCAGCGTAATATCAAGTGTTTTAATTCTTTGACTCCGCTAATAAAAGATATGTTATTTGTTTAAAATTACGAAGAAGTGACAATTAAAGTATTCTTTGGTTTTCGTTTATTTGTTTTTATTTATACTCCTTTACATACTTTATATGTTTGTTTTGTATTCTTTTTATTCATGTAATCATTTCTACTCGCATAACAATGAGGAGTAGAACAAAGAAAGCAGCAGAGAAGACCTGAAGATGACAGATGTGATTATGTCCAAACGTTGACAAGACATCAACGGTTCTTTTCAGAATCCTACGCGGACAGAAGAACACCAAGGCATATTGAATTATGTGTATATGAACCAATTTTGGCAAAAAAAAACAAAGGGAAAATAATTTTTTTAATAAAATACATACTCCTAAATAATGTAAATTGTAATACTGTTTTAAAATTTAAAATATTATTGCGTATAATAAAAAGGAATCTTAAATTGTAAGTGGAACATACATGCAAAATAAACAAAAAACATAAAAGTATTCATGATGCTTATGTTGGAGTAAAAGAAGACGTTATTTTTAATTGCTTTTGTTTTATACTTAAAGTTAATGATACTAGTTTTTGTCTCAAATTGTGCAACACAAGTTAACTTGAGTAATTATTTTCATTTTGATTCTCTTCAGTCTCTTGGATTACTTCGTTTAATGATTTCAGTGCCTGACTTGTAGGAACTAATTTGGCTTCTAAGTCAAGAATCCTATTCATATCTTCTTCTTCAATTTCTTCTCAATCTGAGTCCTCAGGTTTGTTAATACATTGAAGCTCTGAACAATTCATATCTTTGTTCCATTCTTCTATTTCAACATAGTTCTACATTTGGATTAATGCAGTGAAGAAGATGTGTAAGAGATTGAGGTGTTGTATGTACTTCATCATTAAGCAAGCGAATTTTAACTGACTTAGGGGTATGTTTTCCTCGTCATCTTTTATTGACAAAATATTGTACCAACATTTTTTTACGACAATTGGCTGCAAGTCATTCCATGCCAGAAGGAAATAAGAAACAGCATCCCTTAACGTATAGGCTTGCAATGAAACACTAATATCTAGGCTTTTAGCTACTAAAAGCGAGAGCAATCTTTTACGATAAAATAATTTCGTTATCCTTATGACATTTTGATCCATAGGCTGTACGAGGGGCGTTACGTTCGGTGGCATGAACGTTGCAGTGATGAGACCATTGGAACTCTTTAATTCCTCCTCCGATGGATGACTAGGAGCATTATCTAATAACAACAACACTTTTTCAGGTAAATTATTGTCTTTTAAGACTTTTGTAAGTTCTGGAACAAACATATCGTGAAACCATTTTGAAAATGTAAGTTTTCATCCATGTTGTTTTACTGCTTTCGTAATGTACAGGACGCTCGTTGATTTTTCGACTTTCCGATCACTAATGGCTTAAGTTTATGACTTCCTTTTGAATTTGTGCACATCAAAATGTTATTCTCTGTTTTGCTAATTTTCTTCCTAGAGCATTTTTTTCTGAATATGTGAGAAATGTTTTTTCTGGTAACAGTATCCAATAAAGACCGGACTCGTCGGCGTTGTAAATTTGGTCAGGTCGCAAATTGAGTTTCTCAATTTTTAGTTTTAATTTCACTTTAAAGGGATCCACCAATTTCACTTTAAAGGGATCCACCAATTCTGGCTGTGCAGACAACTTTTCTTCAGATATTTGCAAACGATGTATGCCATAGCGTTTTTTAAATCTATTCAACCTCCCGTTACTTGCATTAAAAGAAGTTGACGGGTCCAATTTATTTTGTATCTCAGCTGTGCAGAATTCATGTTTTTTTGTGAACGAATAAACAAATAAATATCTGTTGGGCTAGGTTATGTTTGTCCTTTACAAAAAAATTGCCATAATTTAAAATAAAAATGTCTTCACGCGCGTTGCCGGGAGGATTCCTACGATAACTGCACTTACTTATTACTACTTTATTTACGCTTATTTATTCAAATTAATATTTAAAAGCAAACTGAATTCGCACAATTATGATTTCAGTTTTATTTGTTTCATTTTCATGACAGTACATCGACCTTAATAACATTGTAAACTACAAAATGTTATGTTTATGTTCATTAATAAGACGAAAATAAATTTTTACTAAAAATGTTGATAAATATTAATTAAATCCTAGAAAGAAGTGGCTCAATTAGTTTTCATGATGAAAATGTAATAGTTAAAAAAGGAATTCAAAGTAAATGCAAAAAAATAGAATTCAGTAGATTCATAAATTGAAACGAACGAAAAAGAAACTTTCGACATGTTCTAACAGATGGCGCGATTGAATGTCTTATAACAATTTGTCATTTGCTTTGTGACCGTCCGCTTTGTGCCTTATCAGTTGAAATTCAATGCTTAATGGGTAGTGGTTTTTCGATGTAGCCCATCAATAACCAGTGAATAACCCTCACAGACACAAATTAAAAGAAGACTATCGGCAAGTTTCAACAGATGGCGATGTTGAATGTCTTACAATAATGAATAGTTTTAAAGACATACACAAAGGAGCATATTCGTATTATATAGGCAGTCAATTTTCAATCGTGGCCCTCTAAGCGACAATGTATCAGTCAATTCAGAAATAAATTCCTATTTTCATAGTGTAATAAAGTCACGGAAGTAGAATGCATTGTCTATTTTCAATTTTGAAGGCGTCAAGATTTAAAATGGGCGAAACCACTCCGATATGAAATTTTGACTTACGTATCTTTTTTTTTGTTGCTTCTTCTTGTCGAATTAATTTTCTATCAACGCTGATAATTTTTTTTTGCTTTCTGTTATTAGCTTGGCTTTCAAACAATCCGCCAGAGTAGCACCCATCTTGTTTTATTTTTGTTTGTTTCTCTTATTCTTCATATTTTCGTCGAATTTTTTTTTTGTATTTACAATTTTCTTTTCACAGTATTTTGACTTTCAAACGAATTTTCCGCGAAGGAAATCGTCTTTTGTTTTTCGTATATTTATACTTAATATAGTAACGGTGTTCAACAAAAACCTACCTCGAGTTAACCTTGGAAATAAAAATACTTATCGTAGATTGAACTATGCAGGTGTTGTAATTGTCAAAATATAAAATTTAAGTTATGCGAAGCGACTGAATTCAGACAAATTATTTTAATGTATTCTTTAAGAACGAACATCCTGTCTACTTTCGAAATATCTTTTTTTATACTAGCCACAAAGAACGAATATGTATAGTCCAACAACTGAAATTAACGAGTAAAAGCTAAATCTAGTCTACACACGTTTTGAGGTTAATCGAAATTTTATCCACTTTTGATATGCAAAATATTGATTTTGCAAGCTAGGACATACGACTTTTTCCAAGGTACTTTCCGAGGTACTTTCTTGTTGAAGACCTGTTATAAGTCAATTATTTTTCATCGTTCATTGGATTCGTTGATGTTTGTTTCAACTGTTTTTTTTATTTCTTTTTATCTCATTGTTGTTTGTTTCATGTTTTGTTTCTTCATATCAAATAAATTTTTTTATTGCACTGATGATTATTGCGTTTTTTTTTCTTTATTTTCAAATAACCCTCCGGAATGAGCTTTTTTTGTTTTATATTATTCTTTGTATTTTTGTATTTTATTCGGCAAATGTTGTTATTTATTTCAGTTCCACTTTTTTTTATTTGTTATTTAATTTTGTTTATATTTCGATGCCATTTTTTGCCGAACTCACAAAAGCTGGCTAAACACAGACTGAGTTGTTGTTTTGCAAGTCGTTGTTTGTTTACTCAATCTGGCAGTGTAAGTACTTTAATATGATTAATAAAATACATAATAATAATAATAATAATACAGCTTGTCAAATCAAACAAGTATATAATTATCAATGCGGCCAGGCCGTCTTAACAAAACTGCAGTATTTATTGCAAGAGTTAGGGAAATTCTGGTAAAACCTAACTGGGGTAAGCACTATAATTATTGTAAATAATTATAAACATTGTAAAAACAACAAAAATAATTATTTGTAATGTAAACAATTATGTTTCCGATTATTGTATTTCATTTAACGGGTTTAGAAAATTGCAAAAAGTTTCATTTAAATTTGGAAAGGCCGCTCGTTTATTAATTGGCTTATTAGACACTTTTTATTTACACATTTTGATAAATTTACGTTTCATATATATATTGGGTGTTTCATTGAAGATGCAACAAACTTGGTATGGCATATTAGGGAACGCAATGTGTGGGATAATGTGTGGCGTGCACTGGACCGATGAGTAATTGTGTGTGTACTGCAAGAAGGAGGCATTTTTGAACATTTCTGGTAACAATAATAATGTAATAAAAATAAATATTTTTATTTATAAGATTCGACAAATTTTATTTTAATTACAATTTCTAATGTGCGACAATATACATACTAAATGCATATTTTTGCATAGCCCCACATTTGTAATTTATTATTAAATTAAATAAGTTTAAATATCCACGCTATCCACGCGATTTCACGCTGCATTCGACTTGTGGCAAAGTTCAATAATCGAGCTTTCGGTCAAGGGCAAAATAAAATCTAGTCTGTTTATGGATTTATTACCCCCCTGCAACTGTGTGCCATTCGTGTCCCTCAAGTTTGACGCATCTTCAATGAAACACGCTGTATACTTTATACTATAAGTGAAAGTAGCCACAATTTAAAAAAAAGGTTAGATCAACATAAATCTTATATCCAAAAACAAAATGAAAGCCATTCAATGTTCATTGAACGTTCTCTTTTAAATAATCCTATTTTTGATTTTGAAAATGCTAAAATTCTTTTTCGTGAATGTGCACGTAAATTTATCGAAATGTGTAAAATAAAAGTGTCTAATAATGCAATTAATAAATGATAAACAGTTTTGCAAATTTAAATGACTTGCAGTTTTCTAAATTCGTTAAATGAAATACAATAATCGGAAACATAATTGTTTTTTTTGTTATGTTTTTATAATGTTTATTGTTAGAATTGTTGTAATTATTTAAATTATAATTACAAGAATTATACTACATACTCTAGTTAGGTTTTATAATAGTTTCCCTAACTCTTGCAGTAAACACTGGAGTTCTGTTAAGACGGGCCTGGGTGCATTAATAATTATACTCGAATACGTACATACATACGTAATTTGACAAGCTGTGTTATTACTGATAACATTCTCTTCACAAAAACTTAGTAGGCTAATGTTATAATGTTATTCACTTTGAAAAAGCAAACAAGCTATTTGCGAAACGTCAGTGGTAATTAAATATACCATTTACTCGATAAAAATCTGTTTATTTTTTATATATTTTAATATGCTTGAAAAAATCTGAAAGAAAATAATTTTTTTCAATATTCCCTTTTTTTTCTCTTGCGGTTTCAAAACCTCAGGCGAAAAATAAGAAAGTCCCGAACGGAAACACCCATTTCCTTTCCTCGATCCATTTTTGCTTTTTCATTTTGAATAAAATATTACCAAACCATTTTTCGAAAATAAAATAACATCAGCGTCGTCGTGATCTGCATAAGAATTAGATTTCGTCCGACCTTTTCCATCTCGCACAAAATAAAAGATCATTTTAATACGTCCTCTTTTATCCCGTTCGGCCGCCCCTGTTTATGAAAATAACAGATTTTTGCCGACCTTTCGGGCGGGCTCAATTAGAATTTGTAATTTTCGCTGGTGAGTTTACGCCGATCCGTGTTGTATTTAATTTTCACAACAAAGCCGCAGGCGTTTTCAGGATCGAGGAGGAGGAGGAGGCGCTCTGTAAATTACATGATCAATTCAGAGCACACGTGCTGTGCCCGAAGCAAATCAGATGTATTATTTTGAATTTCCGGGAACGTAAAATGCGTAGGTATTGTTTTTGGTTTCGTCAGAGTGAATCGCGTACGTGAACGAATTTTAGACTTGATACAATTTGTGGACCAAAACATACGAACGTCATGTAAAATTGTCATTGAAATTTTGAAAACTGTTAAATGTTCTCTCTATTTGAAATAAATTAATCACAATATAACATCGAATCGCAATTAGACCAACAATAATATCCTAGACGGTTTAATTGTGACAGATTCAAGCATTGATGTCAAAGTTGCATGAGGCAATGCGATGTTAAACTGAACATTAGTAAGTCCTGAATCTATCAATTACAAAACAGAACTATGTGTTTCATGTACTTTTGATTGCAGCACAATTTGCATTTAAAATTTCCTTTAAAACTGGAACGTACCAAACACTATAGTGGCTTAATCGCCTGTTCTGCTAATAAGTCTCAAATCATGTGGGCTATTATTTTAAAATGTTTGAAACTGTTGTTAGTTTTGTATCAAAATTATTTTCGCTTTATGAAATCACTTCATTTACAAGAACTTAGAATTCTAGGTAAAACATTATGAACATTGTAACTGTCTTTAGAGTCTCTATTATGTATATACCTATGTTTAGGTACATACATATCGATGGTAACATGCAATTGTCGATAATGTACCATATATAGTGTTTAGAAATAATGATCTGTGTAATACATAAACAAATGCATTTCGTAATATGTAGTTACGAACAACTCTTTTACCCATTTCTTCACAATTTTTCATACGTGACGTAATACCGTATCATTATCCGCCGCCATCGCCGCCACTAATTACATTTAGAAAACCCCGAGCAAATTGGATTACGACGTTAAAATTCTTCTTTTTTCTCGCCAGTAACGCGCATATAATTCCCTCCATTTTTCCGAAAGCGCCTAATGAATTTAATATCGATCGATTTCCGTACGTAATCGGTTGGGAAATATCCCAGACGTTTCGTTACCGCGAAGACTTCTTGCTTAAATATGCGCCGGCCGTGTAATTAAGATCTCTAATGTGCCCCCGTTTTCTATTTGGCTGTTGGTGGATGGAAGGCAAATTATATGTAGACAGAAACCCTGACTTATTTATTTCACGTTATTAGTTCGCTTCTGTTATGTTTGACTTTAATTATAACGTCGCTCTATTTACTTTTCACATGGAGCGTGTTCGTTTTTCAATTATTTATTTAAAGGAAATTTGATATCGCCTCGGTTAACCCGGATATATCGACGAAATAGAAATAGAGGATTCAACTGCGAAGTATATTCGTATTTCTCAAAGTTTTCTATCAAGAATAAATTCTGTTACTTGGTGCTGACAGGGCCAATGTCAAAAAGTGGGGTCAAACAAATCAACATCATTATTCCCGAACGCAACACATCATTTTTCTATAGAAAGCTTTCGAATTATTAATCATACATTCAGGAAAGATTTTATTTATTTTTGCTTTGGGGGGAAATGACCCTATACCATGCTTTACCTAACTCACTTGACGTTTTACTGAAAATGACATTGGCCCTTTTAGAATTGAACACCCCAGTGCAAGAACAGGACATCTCCACCTTTTGGAAAAATTGAGATCTGTCTGGTTCTGGCTGAGTAAATATTACGTCTATCGTCTAATATTGAGTGTCTGATTATTGCTCAGTATTCCCTATATTTTGTTGTTTGGTGTAAGAACATGACATGTGACTTCATGTCTGTTTCTTGCCCAGTAGGTTGTGATTGTAAACATTGACACGTAAGAGATGAGTGATGCAACTGAATCCGATCCATACACGACTGATAACGATAGTGATTATGATCCAAATGGTAGTGAACGTTTGGAAGAAAGTGCTTTTTCAAGTGAGGACGCAGAAAACTTAGGAAGCGAACAGCACGTGGTGGAAGATGATTTTTATCTAGAAAATCGAAAAGGTCGGAAACGAAAAGTGCGTAGAGGTCAGTGGTCTCGAAACATACGAAAAGTAAAACGTGCTTCGGGGAAAGAATATTTAAATACATCAAATCACATTGTACCAGAAAAAGAAAGATTTTTGATAGTTTTTACCAGTTGCAAAACAAAAATCTTCAAGATTCTTATTTGGCTGGACTTATTACACCTGCACCAGTAAAACGAAAAAAAGTCAATCAGGCGGCAGTGGAAGCTGGAACGAGTAAATCAAAGAGTGCAAATTTCGCATATGTGGTAAGGTTTTCATTACATTTAGGTAGAAATTTAATTCTCTGATTTATTCATTATACAAATAGGTAAGACTTGGTGGCAACACCTTCAACGTTTGTAAACGTGCTTTCATGTCTATCCATTGCATTACCAAAAGTCGTGTGAAACGTATTGCGAATCACTTAAAAACACATTCCACTGCACCCCTGGATCAACGTGGGAAACACACAACAAGACCTAATAAAATATCACAAGACATCAACAATCAAATTGATACACACATTAGGAGTTTTCTGAAATACCAAAGCCACTATCGTACGAGCCTCTATTTTTGTCCCCGCTTTTAAATATTTCGAAAATGTATGAACCTTATTTGGAGATCTATGAACCACGGCAATACACCAATTTAATCAATAAAAGAAAAATAGATCCAAAAGTTAAATACGACTACTACCGGAAATATTTTGTTGAAAACTTCAATATTAGTTTTGGAAAACCAAAAACAGATACATGTCAAACGTGTGAAGAATATGATGTAAAAAATCCTGCTGCAGACACGGCTGATATAAAAACCCAGTTAGAAGCAGCAAAGAAATTACA
The DNA here is from genome assembly GCA_039766575.1 of Serrognathus titanus. Lineage (NCBI taxonomy): Eukaryota > Metazoa > Arthropoda > Insecta > Coleoptera > Lucanidae > Serrognathus > Serrognathus titanus. The sequence continues at coordinate 13,457,260 of CM077914.1, forward strand.
TCTCCTTAAAGCTGACACATTTTATCAAGACATGAAAGAAAGAACTACACTAACCAACACATTGAAACAATTTCAATGGATTTCCAACTCGCAGCTGGTGATGTTTTTTATAAGCGACAATGATGGGTGTATAATTTCTGCATTCATGCTGCCAGCTTAAATACAAGCTTTTGTTTTTTGTATGATGAGTTGACTGGTTCAAAGGGTCAGAGTGTTGTAGTCAGTTTGCTAAATCATTTTGTTGCAACAAAACTAGACCCAAAAGTCACAGATCTGCATATTTTTTCAGACAATTGCAGCGCACAAAATAAAAACGCTGTTATGGTGCAGTTTTTGTATACTCTTGTAAAAATAGAACGATTTAACGTAATAATTCACAGATTACCGAAACCAGGCCACAGTTTTCTCCCCTGTGATCGAACTTCTGGGAAGATAACGCAAGAAAAGAAAAAACATGAGAAAGTTTACTTGTCCCAAGAATATGCCAGAATCATTAACATAGCCTCGCGTAATTTTCAAACTATTATAGTTGATCAAGAAATGTTATTGAACTATAAAAGACATTTATTTTTGGTGGAAAAACCAGACATCTCCTTTTTGTTGAGAAACTGTTTTGTTCTCAGGTTTAAAACATGAAAAGTATAAGCCTGTGGCGTATGAATTTATTTCGCTTTGATTACGCGTTTTCGCTACAAGAATTTCAGGTGCAAGAATCAGACATCTCATTTAGCAACTCTTTTTATACACACAAAAAACAAAAACTAATTAGTAACTAAAATTTATCTAAAAACAACATCTATATACCTATTAACTATGTACATATCACAGAAACTGTCAAAATCATAATAAGAAAAGAATAAACAGTTTATTCCAGTTTTTCAACATTTTACTTCGGTGTACTTGTCCGGTTCTTGCACTGGGGTGTTCAATTATAAATAGGATAATGGAGGTTCACGCGTTGCTGAGCGACCACCAGCATCATGTCATGGTGCCGTCAAGAAACGTCACAATGGCAAATGCTAGGCAATGTCACAATGACAAATTCGGATGAATCGTCGCGTTGTCATCTACGTGACGACCATCAAAATAAACAAAATTAAGGACGCATTTAACGAATTAGTGGGCAACCGCATTCATTTCTAAATGGCGAACAAATAGAACCTCGAACCTCATTTTGATCGCTAAGAAAACTACAGAACCAAACGCAGACGGACTGTCTTCCGACAAATAGGGCCCAACTCTACCCAACACTGATTCAAGCAAAACAAACAACAAAGAGACTGTAAGAGGTGAGCCTACGAGAGGGATCGTAAAAAATGATCAAAAAGGAAAGCTCAGAGACAGAAATTGTAAATCTCTGACTTCGAACAAAACTCTAATAACAAATACCTGTTCGAAATTACTCGCTCTTTTTACCCAAAATTTTGACAAATCAGAAGTCGCAGTTCCCTTATTTGGGCGTATCTGGAATTAGTCTATAGATAGCCAAGAACCGCCCTCAACGCCCTTCATGAATGGTGTGAATTTTTGGCCCTTTTTAGTACCGTACCCTTACTTTATAAATTCGATGTTGTTGAAGTTCTCCTCCAGCTTTTTACATTTTAATAAAACGACTGAAAAATACCCACGGAAAGAATTTGTAAACCGAAAACAAACTATTAGGGATGAATGATTCCTCACGAAAAACAAACCGAACTTAGAAAAGAAAAATCAGCGGTGAAAGCAAACGCGCTGAGTCAAGTTGGAAAATACTCTTTACAGAGACGGAACTTAAACCCTTTTCTTCCCCGCAGCGCTATTTCAAAGGTGGCCGTCGACACGCGATCCAATTAAATTAAAATTTTTTTGTCCCGCGTGAAGCTCTTGAATAGCTACCACCATATGGAAGATGGGTGTAGTTTTACCAATTTCCCGGTGCTCCATACACGAAATACTCTATCCTCGACTGTAATTGTCGATTCAGAAGAAAAGGTATGAATTTTCTGATTCAAGGTTTCTTATGGCGTCAGCCAGTGATAAGAACGAATTTTTTCCTACGTAATTCTATGCCCGGGACAGAGTTTCACACGTCATCAATCACGTTTTGAATCTCTTATCTCAGCAATATAAGATTTTCGTTACGTTTTTGAAATATAAAAAAAAAATACTATGCTGACTCCTTTGTTAGTAGCGTTCCCAGTTTTAGCCAATTTTTAGCCAGCAATCGTTCTTCTCGCTCTCTTCGGACTTGCTTTGAATTTTGGCCCTTTTTACCCTCAGACTTACTTATTTTGGGTTTGTTGGATCTTTTTCCTCCAATTTCTTGTTCGACTTATTGTTAAAGATTAAAGTTTTAAATAAAATTCGAAAGTTTTGACAAATGAAATATATACTTATTAAAATAAAATTTTACGAGACCAAGAATTTACAACAAATTTTAAAATTAACAAATCGTAACAAAATTCTCCGTTAAAAGACATGAAACTATAACAAGAACAAATATCAAGAAATCAATCAATTAATTAATTAATTATAGGTAATACAAAATATCTTAAAAGATTTATGACAGCGACAAAAAAATATATATTTCGACAAGGAAGAAGAGAGGTATAATTCACATAGTAAAATGCTTTTAGATAATTAACTTCTCTGACAACAATTACATGGAGCTTACCAGCGACGAATCAACAAGAACTTTTCTCGTATCCGAAATTTTTGGGGAAACACTCTTTAGTTAGATTTGCGAGACTTGTTTCGATTACGACGAATTTAATTTAAGTATTACACTATAACCGCGCGAGAAAATCTTCCGCTTTTCCTGACCGAAACTGATAACAAACTACAAACTTTTGGAAAATTTATAACAAAAAAATCAAAACCCGAACTTAGAACAAATAAATAAAATTAAACCAAAATTTCGACGAGAGATTTAACGCGAACCAAACATAAGGAAACCGGGAACTGCCTTATCTCCCTCGCTTAAGCTACTTAAAAGCTCGTCACCTCCTGTAAAAGTGAGGACGGAAATTCTGCGAGATCAGCAAGAATTTGAATTCAGACGGCCCAAACAGTAGCTTCCAAGCGAAATTTTTCTCGTTACGAGAGGGCGTAAACGTCTCGCTTTTACCGAGTTTTACCAACGTCGGTCGTTCAAGGGCAGAGACGCACAGTAGCGTTTCCTATTGCTGAGTCAATGAGAAAGAAAAATTTTATTTTGGTAACCTGATATTTGTATTGATTTGAAAACGCGTCTGAAGCTCAAAAGCGATACGAACATCCGGTTTCTTTCTAGGAACACGCAGAGCTGATAACGAAATGATTACAATAAAATTGAAAAAAATTGATCCTAAAAATTCTCTAAAGCATTTTTCCGGGTCCTTACATAATATAAGATTTCCGTTTCGTTTATAAAATATAAAAATTTTGTATGATTTTCATCGGACAAAAATCTACTTTAATTATAAAAATTTTGTCAAATTATAACCTCGTGCGTTTACATAGCAATTAAATTTTTGTGGCTTTTAATAAGAAAAAAGAAGAATTTTCGTTATAGCAGTTCTGGGTCGATACAAGACTCCGAGTGCAGAGTTACCTAATCCTCGCCACGAAATAAGGATATAAAAGGTAGAACACGCTTATCAATGCAACTTTGCGCTGCATAGTCTGACAATACCCACCCGCTGGTGCTGTTACAGTCCGGCTAACTATACACCTCAAAGTTGGTGCTGTATAATCCGGCGAACCGTACATCAACTTACACCTACTTTGTTGGCGCCAGATCAATTCATTCATGGATAGAACACCCGTGGGATTTTCTTTCCTTTTTTCAACACGTCCTTTTTCGTCATTTAACACAAATTACTATTTAATCATTATTTATAAATTGAGATTCAAAGAACGAACAAATTCTCTGCACCTTTAGCTACTGCGTGGATTTCCTCGATTGTATGTACCTACATGAATCTGGTGTTTATACCAGATTTGTTTTGGATATATCCACATTTATACTGTTTATTTAAATAATCCCGTAACAAGGTGCGCATTAATGCAGCACGTAAAACAGAATTAAATTAAGTGTATATTAGGCGGGTTCATTGAATTCGCCGGCCATCCACCGTGAAATTTATTTTGTTGCGGCAGCGTTTGCATAATTGACATTTTAATGGAGTTGTACACACCGGAGCGCTACTTTCCGGGCAAAATATAAACGCGCTCGTCAATGCCCGGACCCCCCGCAAAGCTCGTTTAAAGCGAAACTATCACGCCAGGAACCGCAATAATTTACTGGCAAAATTGAAAAGTTATCCAACCGTTCGCTGCTGGTGAGCTTTCGTTAACAGAATAATATATATGTGCATGTTGTAAATGCGACTCACATAAAAGTATTTTTAAGTTTACGCTTGGAAATGGAAATTTTCCAATTTCGTTTTGTTTTTAATTAAGATCAGTTACTTTTGTTATGGCCATAGTAAAAATGTGGTCTTAAGTATTTTTTCCCGTTCACAGTCGTGTTGAAAGTTGATTTATTTCAACGGAAGCCTACATGTGCGTTCCTTCTTCGTTCTGTTTGATATGTTGGGATGAGTCACGCTTGTTACATTCGGTCTAAATGTATGATCATTAGGCGCCTTTTTAATGACCACTGAAAAATAACTGCGTGTATGTAGCTAATTTTGTCCGACCTCCTCGTCGTCGGTCGATTGATGTAGGTGTAGGGAATTAATGAAAATGTCCTTCTAACAGGCAAGGCAAAGAAAGCATCTAATCGGTCTTATTTGTTACAATTAAGTAGATACTTAAGCCTTCTTATTACGTTACGTAATAATGTTTTGGTAACTTAGATCAAGATATATTGTTGAATAGACCGACAAAGAAGAAATTTCAAAAATCATCCCGTATATGAATTGTGACTTTGTACGACTTTAATGTGTAAATATCTTAAACACAAGAGTTGAAAATGTTTTGTTTTTACCTTAAATAATGCAATAATTCCATAATTATTCCATTCTGCTTGCGCAGGTCTTGTAATACACCGATCGGGTGCAACGTGCAAATTGTAAAATAACTCGCAAGAGGAATGCCGCTTGTAAAATGTGAACTGGCTGCTTATCATTCAACATTCCGCCCACAGGTACCGCTGATAACCTGCTCATTTGCATTCGACGATGAATGTTCTGAATAATACACAGGTAAATTAAACCACTTTGCATTTGGTCTCTTCACAAGCGAAGCTCGACTAGGGTTGCCAACATAGATTTATGTCTAGTGATGTAAAGTACTTTTGTTAGAAGCTACTTTTGTATGGTATTCCGTTTTTAAAATTGCGTTTCCTCTTGCCTAGAGCCATTCATCAGGGTTAACTACGATTAAAATACCCGTACTTGTTGCAAGAGGATCTTGGAACGTAAATAAAGAATCAACATATCAAGAAGATTTAACAGAAAATGTTCGTTTCGTTTTCTGGAGGGGGTACAGGTCGGTACAATGCAATAAAGATTAATTTAAAAAATGGATTACCCCAATAACTTAGGAGCGGCAAATTCCTTCAATTTTGGTCTTCTAACACCAGCTTACGCAAACTCTATTACGACTCGTACGTTTATGTGTTAATAATATAACGTTACGACCTTAAGAAGAGAAACCAGGAAGGCAAACGCAAGCGATGAGAATTGACGCTGCTTATTTATACTTGTTCTTAGCGGTACTTTGCAAATACCATTCATCACCCAGCCACATCCAACTCGATCTCCACCATGTTTATCTCGGCAACACCTAAAATGCAGTAACGGCGTTTTGCAAAACAAAAAAAAAAAAAACAAAGTGAGCAGCACTCGGAAAGCTACGGAAATGCGCGCAACAGTCATGAATATTTTAGAGGAAGACTTACAAATATTATATAGCCGGGGCGTTATTCACGCGTCGGTCCGTAACGTGAAGATTTCGGCGGCGGCGTCATTCGATAAAAGAGGCGGAAAGTCCACACGTGAATTCGCGAACGCCGTGAATGCAAATCGTTTTATTATGTATGAATGAGTTAAAAGTTGGGGCGCGATTTCATGGAAATTCGCGGAAAAATTATATATCGTTTTAGCTTTTTAGAAATCTCTACTTATTCAAATAAAATTTGCCAAAAAAAAAAACCTGACAATGCCCATTGGTAAATATATTTTCATTCAGAAGCTACGCGCGGGATGGAAATATTTTGAATTTGACTGTTATGGGAGGGGGAGTAACTTATCCAAGGCCCTAGTATCCTACTAGGGTCTTGGATGTGTTTGTGTTGTCTAAAACTGAGGACTTCTTCGCAAAAAAAATGAACCACCATGAAAGAGATAAAGTGATTTCTTTAACTGGCACAGGACATCAAGTCTTGTAATATTTCATTGGCCTTTCTTATTAAATCTTGACCATCCGCCTCTTCGATAACTTTTTTAGTAATTTGGGCAACTGTTTAGGAGGTTTCATCAAAATTTTCTCTTTCAGATTTCCATTTAGATATGCTGTCGTAATATCTAAATGGGACATTTTCATTCCAAAGCGAACAGCTAATGACGCAATCAGTCGTATTGATCTCAGGCGAGCCACAGGTGAAAAAGTCTGCCTTTGTTCTGTGAAAAGTTCCATCGGAGGTGTTTGTACTTATTTCGTAGGATGATACGACTCCCAATGGTGGTAGCCTAGCTTTTGGGTCGGTCAACAATTTTCCGCGTAAAACGGTTTTCATTTTTGACACGATAGCTTCGTACCATTTCTCAGCTTCCGGGATTGTAAGAGCTTGTTTCGTAATTCTACTTCAGCAATTTCTGCATCATTAGTATCACATTTATACTTTTTTCTCATTTAGCCTCTCTGTCTATTACTTAGAATTCTAGATCGTTCTCGTCCCCTGACGATAGTTTGTACTGATTCCTAATCTTCTTGAACTTCTGCAGGAGGAATTGCTGTTTCTATAGACGATAAATTGAAATCTTTAAACTCTTCACGTGAATTCGTTTCAAGTTCTAGTTACTCGATGTAGTTCTCGGCGAACTTCTCATCACGTGACATGACGACCTTATCAAAACACACTGAGGGCTTTAGCTTGTTTATTACGTTTGTTAGTACAAAATAGACTTAGACTACTTAGAAACTATACAGTCAGTATATAACATACATGATTGTGAATGTATTTACCTATCACATGTACGTTAACAAAAACGCCCTCGAAATTAAAATTGTCCTAAATTTTTGATTATGAGAAGAGAAGCCAAGAAACAATTTATTTGCCTAGAGAGGTATCAGAAAGTTCCAAAAGTTTCAAATGTACAGAATACCGTTTCTTCTCTCTTCGAATTAATCGTAACTTAAAAAACATCTTCTTAATATTTTTCTTACATGCATCTCTTTTCGCCATCATTCCCAACAATTAGGTATTTCAAGAAGCACTTTACAGCTCGAAGAAGATTCGATTTGCTTGTCATAGAAAGTTCAGTGTTTAGGCAGGGGAGTCTGGGGCACATTTGAAAGGTGGCGAGCAGCAGCACCCCATTTGAAAACATTTAATAAAATGTAAAAACGGAAGCAAAACACGTCCTGGAAACTGAGAAGAACGAAATGAAAATAATAGATGAGCTAATTTGAAGGTGATAAACGCATCTTAGGAAATCGTGCCGAATTAATTCAAGCGCCGCCGAGCCCGGGAAAAAACGAATTTAATTCCGCGAGAAGTAATTGTTCGCGGTCGTTGTTTTAACGTCTCCGAGTTTACTTTTACTTTCATCTGAGGAGACGGTACATTCTCACGGTAATTTTTAATTCGTGCGTCGTCTTGAAACAACCTAATTATGTTACGTCGTTAGAATTTCGCTCAATTCTATTTCACTTATGCGAAATGCAATTATTTCAGTCTCTACAGGAAATACGTAGCAGAATTTTCAAAGAAAATATCAAGGAAATGGAAACCGTTGCGTGGCTACCGCTTATTTTTATAAATATCCTTGTTTTGTGGCATGATATGAATGCTCATTTTGTTAGAACAAAACTATCAATATTCCAATTGATTTGGAGGAAAAGCAATTCAATATGTTATGATAGGCAGAAAGAATTGAATTGTTAAATCAATAAAATATTCCGTCTGCAATTTTCCTTACGAAAAGATCTTAAAAAATGGCGTTAACGTCTTTTTAAACTTCTGCGTTTTACTAGAACTTAAATATTTCAAAGTTAATTCTGAGGTAAATTCGAGAGACTTCAAAGTGATTGATGTTTTTTCAGGTTTTTATGTTTGCATTACTTCAACTGAGATTGTTAACCTGCAAGATGAATGCGCTCGCTCGTTCGTCTAGTTTTGATGAAGATAAATGGCTGATTGGGGTTAGCACTTCATCATTATATAAAATTGACAAACTCTAATGAAGAGTTCCTAAAATAAAGGCCGAGAATTTCCGGGGGCTTTATCCGGAAGCATCGACGGAAACTCTCAAAAGTTAGGTAGTTTTAATATGAGATACAATATAAGCCCTTCAGTTTAAAGTACATACGGGGTGATTCTTGAGTAAAAAAATTCTATATTAATTAAGAATTTAGGAGAACCAATCAGCTGTATTCATAATCTGTTTTAGTAGCAACTAAGCTTAGTATTCAGTTAGAATGAGAGTCACCGGAGTGTGCTGTACATAATCGAATATCACATTCTAACCGAGTACTAAGCTTAGTAGCTACTAAAACCGATTATGAATACGGCTGCATATCTTTAAAAGCCACAAGTTTAATTATAGCTTACGACTGACGCCTAACACTCAATCAATCAATACACCAAGTAAATGTCAACATTACGTCGACTCTTAGAGGGTCGTTTACCTTTAGCTGTAATATAAAAGAAAATTTACGCCTCTGCTGAAAGAGTCACGTAAAATTAGACACTTTCCCGAAGGCTTCGGGCGAGAGCAGCTTAATAAACACGTTTCACCTCGAAAGTCGAAGCTATTACATTGAAATGGGGGCTGCATCGCGCTTATCTGCACCAGACATAATACCCCCCCGAGTTCATCTGTAAATATTTTGAGTGCTTATGAGTTTTTAACGACGACGGGGCCAGGAACCTTCTTCGAATGTTTGTATTCGATTATTCTGGTCGTGATGAATGGAGTTCGAGCGGGCGTATTAACGGAAAGTGGAAACTGGTGTTATGAATAACTGTGCTGGAATTAATTTGGAGGAAGCAACGGCGTGTGTTTGGGAGGAAATCGAGGGCGGAAAGAATCTTTTTTTTATTTTCCAGGAGTTTGAAAATGAAATGAAATTTAATCTTTTAATTTCATTTAATACACAACTGCATGGTAAAGTGCGAACTGTTTTTGATGTTTATTGAAGAATAAGCATTGAATTGCACTCTTTTATGTCCTGCCGTTACGTGGAAATCGTTCTGCTGCGAGGAATCCACATTTTTAGCACGTTCGAGCGAAAACTTTGTACAAACGGCGGTGTTACTGTGTAAAAACAAAAAAAAAACACGTCGAGTTTACACTAACATTTATGACGCCAACTAGGTGTGTTGCTGCCTGCCGTTGACATAAACCGCAGACTACGTACAACGTCAAATATCAGGTAGCTGTTCCCTGCAGACCGTGATTACGATGCGGGTCAGGCTCTCGACAAGCGGCCTTCATTCGACGTGTTGATGACCTGCGTTTCATCCACCACAGCGCTATCTCTCCTAAGGCACATTACAACGTCGTACGTGCGCTTTAGAGCAAGAGGTCAAATTACAGACGGGCTAGATTACAACTTTTAATAGCTTTATTAACTAAATGATGGTGTGGCAAGTTTAAAGCGAATGCCGTGGTGGAAAATTAGAAATCCATGGCGGAAGAATCATTTTCCCTCCACAGTTTCATCTTAAATCAAAAATTTAAGTTGATTTTTTTCGTTTTTTAGCTTGTCTTGTGAACCAAATTGTAATACGTTGAAATTTGTTGAAAAATCCAGTTATCTGCCTCATGAACTCATAATGACAGGTCCAAACATTAATGTAAATAACTGGTTTGCAGAGTTCTATTCGATAAACTAGTTTGGCACCTCGATGTTGGATTAACTTTGGGGCTAGTCTTCTATGGAAGAAGTTTGAGGGGAAGCAAACTAAAAAGCGAAATTCGATTTGGAAATTTGTGAGATTCTAAAGGCTTTCGATTGTTACGGTTCGTTTTTACTCCCCGAATCTCTATTCATAATTCGTTATTTCCGTTCACGTTTGTCTTAGTTACTCTTTTTGGTTTCGTGTTTCAAGTTTAGTTCTTTATTTTTGATGTGCTGTTTTTGGTTCTTTTTCGTAACTGTTGGGAATATTGACAATGGTTCAAGGAGAAGGAGCATGCCATCTTGCTTTGGTTTCCCGTTTTGGCTTCCATCTTGTTTTCTGTAGCACATCCACCGACGAAAAGACGCTTTGTCGTTTAGCTTTCGTTATATAAAAGTTTGAGTCTTTTTAACCACCCAGATACTTGGGGATATGTGTCGTTGGTGAAGAATTACTGGAATTATAAATCCAGCACGTTTTGCGATTTTTATTATGCTTCAGAGTCGGACGCCTTTATTCTCGTGCCCTAAACTTCGAAAGGAGTAAGTTTCGTTCGATCCAGCTTATTTTGTTCCGCAGGGATCGGTACTTGGCCCGACCCTGTGGAATATACTATATGACGACATCGTGCGGCAGGGCCTGGGGCAGGACCTGGGGCAGGACGTGACCTTGATTGCCTACGCGGACGACCTGGCAATCTTGGTAACCGCGAAAACTGCCACCATGTTAGAAGAAAAAGCGCTGCTAGGACTAAACAGTGGCTCGAGGATCGGGATCTGGAATTGACTACGGCCAAGACCGAAATGATGATCCTTGCGGGCCCAAGGAAGATAGGACACATCACACTAAATGTGCAGAATATAGTTATAACTTCGAGGGACTCGGTAAAGTACCTCGGAATAAATCTGGACAGAGGTCTGAAGATGACCGCCCATGAGAAAAGGACATGCGAGAACACAGATGGCGTTAGCGAGACTCATGCCGAACCTCGGCGGTCCCAGACCGAAAAGGCGTGATCACTTCGATCGTTTTATACGCCGCACCCATTTGGGCGCCTGCTATGAAATTCAAACACTGTGAGGGGATGCTGGAAGCCATAAATAGAAGGATGGCAATCCGCATCACATCAGCCTAGAAAACGGTTCCTACCACGGCTGTATTAGCGTTAGCAGCCGTCCCACCTATAAAGCTGAAGGTGGGGGAAAGAGAGCAGGAATACTTGGCCAAGAGAACGGGCACTCGACCGAGCACCATTCCCCTCATAGAGAAGTGGCAGACCGCTTGGAATGCTTACGATGGATGGGCGAAGATCTTCATAAGAGATATCGGGAATGGTGTATTAGGAAGCACGGCGAGGTGGACTATTACATGACCCAAGCCATGACTGAACATGGAGTGTTCGTGAAATACTTGCACAAGATCGGGAAGGCACCGAACAACCAGTGCTGGTACTGCGGTGAAGAAGACACAATAGAACACACGATTTTCCTTTGCCCGAATTGGCGGGACGTGAGGGCGGAGGCAGTTTTCCGGTGCGGGACAGATCTCTCGAGGGAGAACATCTCGGAGGTCCTGCTCAGCGGTCCGGAGGGTTAGGATGCAGCCGCTTTCTTGAATCATGGAAAGTAAGGCAAAGTACGGGAAGAGTAAATGACAGAACACATCGGAAAGGACCAAAGTGCTCGGCTCTTGACGTGGATACGAGGAGCCGTGCGACTTACCTGACGTGACAGTATACCTAAACAACTGCGAAGATTTTGCGATTTCCAGAAACCAGCGGCTGGGAACGACTGAAGACAGTGCGAAGCTTCTGACGGCATACCGAAAGGCGGATTCCAGAAGTTAGCAGCTAAGATGAGGAGATGAGGATAAGGAGTTTTAGTTGGTAGGCGCTCGTTTGAAGACCTTCATAAAGGCATCAACCCTGCGAATCCAACACTTCCTGAGCATGGATATCCGTCACAGGAATGTCTCCAAACCTCACAAAAAAAAGCTTATTTCCGTTACTGTATTTCCCTCATAGTTGCGTTTTCTTCCGATAGCAACACCCTGGGGGTGTGAAGGTCAAGGTTAAGATTCAACCCGAGCCTTGATGTATAATTGAGATATTGTTTGTTCCGGCTCTTACGTATTTGGGCCTGATACCGTCGATTTCGAGAGCATTTCCTACGTTGAGATGGCTGTACGAGGTGCAGAAGTTGTTTTGGAGGTCACCGAGCCCCCTTCGTAAGCCGTACCTGTCCCAAGGACATACAGAAGGTAGGACTTATGGGAATCGGACGTTATCTTTTGGGTAATTAAACGTCCTCTCTCGTGTCACTTTTATGCCTGTCGATTCCTTCTGAATCGATATAAAGATTGAGTTTCCATAGTTTTCTACGCTGAACAATTGTTGTTGCTCCTTACGAGCTGAGTTAATGTAAATTTTGACGTTTAGTTATTTGTGTGCCATTTTATGCAACAGTTTATTAAATTTTCTTGTAAAGATAGAAGATATCTCTCGTCGGCACTTACGCGTCTTTACCACGCGTTGTTTGTATAAATTATTCATCAATTATTTAACTTCTGTTTGAGCACTTTATCAAGGCCATTACTGTCTTAGTCATTGTGGTGGCAATTTTAATTTCGACAGTTTATGTTGCCCCAATAAACGAACGTACCGATATTCGTTTTTTCTTCTTGCGTCTTATACAGGATGACTGTCACTTTGCTTATGCACGCGGGTATAAACCTGCGGGAATTCTGTCTACTTTTAAATACGTATGTGGTCCTAGCGGTGCCACGTATTTTGCCGAACTACTTGGGCAAATCTACGCTAGGTGGCGCCCCTTTACCATCCAGGTTTCGAGCTACCGACAATCTTATTGTAGCCTATTCGTCTTCACTGAGCTGGGCATAAAATTAAATAGCTTTCTTTTTAACATCGACGAATTTCCCCAGCCTTCGCAGCATATACAGAGTCAAGCAAGTAGGCCACAGAAATTGGTAGCACGATATATTTTAAGCAACATTTTGGACAGGAACTGGTTGAAATTCAACCAATTATAAATCGACTTACATGGAAAATGTAAAAGGAGGACCAATAAGGAAATAGGTGACTTGTTCAATAAGCCATGTATTGTTCAAATTGTGAGAATCTAAATATCCAGATGGCTGGGACACAAAGCCCAGGAGGGAAGAAGAGAAGGGGACGACCTACAAAGAGATTATTAGAAGAAGTTAAGAAAAATCAGAAGGTGGTGGGAGTCATTGATTGGAAAGAAGAGACAAAAGACAGAAGAAAATGGCAAAGAAAGTTACAAGGGCCATTAGATCTGTAGTGCTGATTTGATCACATTTTTTTAAATTGATTCATCAGTGTCAAATTCCCTTCAAAATAGTCCCCAACAGATCTACAACACTTGTACAAGCGCTTCAGTACTTCTTTCGATAAAGCCTTTAATTTCTTCAACGATTCTACCTTTGTCTTCTCAATGTTGGCAAAACGTCGTTCTATCGTGGTTTGTTCATCTTTGGGAATAGGAAAAAGTCACAGGGATATGTTCGGCGAATAGGCTGGCCGAGGCATCATGACGATGTTGTTTTTGGCCAAAAATTCACGAAGAAGCAGTTAAGTGAGGGTGGGTGGGTTGTCATGATGTAATTGCCATGAGTTGTTTCGCCATAAATCTGGGCTAGGCTCTCTCTTTGGATTGCTTCACGCAAACAGGCGACGTAGAACTTCCAGATAGTACTCCTTACTGACCATACGACCTGGGGGCAAGAACTCATTGTACATTATGCCATTGAAATCGATCGAACTTGAGTTTTTTTTCGGTCGTGACTCTCCAGGAAGCTTCCATTGGGGCGATTAGGATCTATTTTGACGTCTTATCTCACGTTTCATCACCAGTTATGGTCTGTTTGAGCAGTCCAGGATCGTCGTTGACTTCATTCAGCAACCTCAGCAATGCCCACTGCGTTTGGTCGCAATTCAACAATTTGGGAACACATTTTACTGCCGCGGGTCTCATGCTGTAAACGTTCGAAAAATTGCTTGGCATGAACCAAATGATATGCCAACATCATCAGCAACAGTGATTTGGCGATTGTCCATTTGTCCATTTTATTCACATTTTCGACGTTGTCATCGGTTGCTGTTGTGTTGGGGTGTCCAGGGCGCTCGTCACCTTCATTTCCTCTTGGAAACATTTGCACCAGTGTAAACACTTATTTTATTCATAGAAAACTCGCCAAAAACAACATTTAATTTAATGCAAATTCGTTGTTTCATTTTTTTCTACAAGTAAAAGCATACCAACATCCAACAGTGAAGTAAGCATGCAATTTGGCTGTATGGACCTGTGTACCTCACTAACACAACAAACAAAAAATTGTAATATTTGAGTTTATGTATCCCGCGAAACTCAAAAATTCGTTTATAGCTCAACATGATAAAATGAAAAATACATATTGAGTATTGGACCATTTTGTACGTACGATGTTTTGATTTTACGGATTTTGTGTGCCGCAGGTTTTGAGGGTTTGGAATCACGAGTTTCGAGGGGTTTGATGTACAAAAGTTTCAAACAATACATTTGAAAATATTTAAAAAAAATCGGTTTCCTTGTTGAGGTAGAAGGACGACAACAAGGAATGCTTTTATGTAAATACTGCAGCTGTGCAACCTTGACTTTGATTACTAACAACTTATTTCATGTGTCCATAACTTGCAGCGGCGCACCTATACATTGTTTAGTAATCTCATATGTCATGTGCTCTTAACTCGCAAATGTCCAACCTTGATATTGTTTACTAGTAAAAAATTAGAGTTTGCCATTTTTATTGACTTATTTAATTTTATATTATATTTATTTGAACAAAGTTCAAAACTAAAATTGAAGCATTTCATTTAAGTTAAACAAGCCAAATTTCAAGTCATAAGTATTTCAGCAAGGAAACAAATTTAAAAAAACACTAAATTAAGTTTAAAAATGCAAATACGTGTTCATACTTGGCAAATAACGAAGAGCATAAAGTGGATTATTCTTGCGAAGTACATTCAATTAAACTTGTCGTAGAACAAGAAATAAAATAACATTTTTAGAATAATCTGAAGCTGCAAGTACCCTGCTTCGCATTCGGAAATTGATGCTTGCTGAGAATTTTAACTCCCTCACTAATTCCGGATTCAGTGGCGGATTTGAAGCTAATCTCTTCCACCTCAAGTTCACTCCGGGAAAATTAACGTTCATTTGTCTTTTGCTAGAAAATACAATTCCGCAGCTAGCGCTCTAAAAAAAGCGTGTCCCCAAGTAGTACGTGGATTTTGATCCACAATTCCATCTGTTTACGGGGTGTTATAAAAGGAGTGGTAAATACGAGCATGTCTCTTAAAAAGAAACAAATGTTACTATTTCGAATCGTTGTAATACGAACTATTTTTCGATAAGGCTAACGTAATTTGTTTCGATTGTACGTTCAAATTATATTACTTTAGTTCATTGCTGTACGCCTTAACTTAAATAAGAAGCATAGAGAACCAAGAGCAATATCCTTATAGAACGTTAGAGTGGCAAGGTTAAAGAGGGGCAGTCGCCGACTAAAAAGTGATTCTTACGAACAAGTTTCTCGGGAAACCCATTGGCCAAGTGTATAGGATTTTTTGCACATCCTGCCTCCGCTCCTCATAACACGGAATAGTTGCCATCCACAGAAATCCAAAACCACATCATTAACAGCGATGGAGCCATTCAAGCCTGACATAATACCTCGGGTACATACCGGCGGTATGTATTTCGCCCGCTAATATTCAAATTTTCGGTCGACGATGATAATGACCACAGGATAACACAGGCTCTGCAGATGACAGTTCCAGGTCCTGAAGTTAAAAAATTCTTTGAATCCCGCTTCGTCTTGTCCGCATGATTAAATCGGAGGAGTCTGACAAAGAGCGCATTGAATAATTACCGAAACAATTATGTCGTCTTTGACCGCTCCTCATGACTCCAGCGAGGTCGAAATTTAAATTCACTGAGAAGTTTTGCCTCAAGCGTTATTTCGTCTGTGGAAAAATAACACATGACTCATATCACATTAAAAGAAGATTAAAATCCTTACAAAAAACATCTGAAGGGCCGTGGTAAACCAATATTTTTAAAGCACATAAACTTGTATGCTACCTTTTTACATATCAAACACGAACGGTCAATAGGACTTTCGAGTTGCTGAAGACGTGTGTAAATGTGCGTTTTCTTCTTGCATGGGATTCAAGTTTGATTGGAGAAATATTCAAACCGTGTGTACCGGATTAGTTTAATTCCAGATCCCTTGATTTTACTGTCCTGCATTTCTCTGCACTCTTGGGGCAGGTAAATTTATGACTCGACTCCGGACCCATATATTCAGCCTACCACGAAACGAATTAGTCCGCCGCTGTTTATAAATCATACCGTAGAAAAACAGTTCACGTGCTCACTACTATTTAAACAAACATAACATCAACAATGATGTAACGTTACACGTCGTCTGGTGGGCGTAGTAAAAATAACTGTCATTCCAGCGGACGGCGGCCTTTCAAATTATTGATGTCCGTCGCGCCGTACACAAGGCGCAAATGTGTGGGCATGTATGTTGTATGCGTGCATACATACATACGGACATGAATCTTGTATTTTCGCTATTGTAGTCCTTGTGGCATTGTGGCAGGATAAACCAATCTCGGTCATTATTAATGTCCGGCCCACACACTAACGCTGTCGAAATTTCATTTAGCTTCGAATAATGATCGCGGGGAGTGAACGATGGACGTAAGGCCATAGTCAGATGCAAATTAGGATTCAGATTGAGTCGTAGGTGCTAAACTAAATTAAAATTTTTGTCGTTTATCTGCCGTAAATAAGAATGTTACGAGAGTGACATGTCGAGGGCGGGAATATTATTTCTCAAACTTTCACCTTTCAGAAGAAAAAAAGGCCTTCTACTTTCACATAGTTAACATACTTTATTTGTATGCTTGGCTTAATACCCCAATGGAATTGGGGAGGTTTTTTTTTATCCTTTTTTAGGGGGAGGAATCGTTCATACTTTATCCAACTATAATTTCGTGTTCTTGGCATTTTTGTTCTTCGTATCCAATTCTTGTGCTCTTGAGTCTTCTCTTACTTCAATTCACATTTTAACTCTGGCCCACCCCTTCTTTTTCCCACTAGTATCCATTTCGTTATAAAATTTGTGTTCTGCTGGTCCACTCTCAGTTCTGGTCCACTCTCAGTTCATGCTATAGTTATTTATCTCTAGAGTTTTATCTTCTTTAAAATACCTTCCTCTATTTCTTGTAATATAATTTGGTCTTTGTTTTTTTTTTGTTACTGTCATGACTTCTGCCCTATGCATTTTGTCTTATTAGAATCATCAAGATTGTAATTACTGAGTCTTCAATTTCCCCAGAATTACATGTATGTTCCGGATGTCTAAAACAGCTTATATGTGTTTTGGGACGTGGGGACATGCCATGTGGTTTGTTTTTTGACCAGTCCAAGGTATTCGACTGCGTTGACCATAGTGTATTGTTAAGCGAAATAGGGAAAATATTAAATATTAGGGAAAACGTTTTAAAATGGTACTTGAATGGTACCTAAAGATTAACATCTAAGTACTTGGCTTAATCAACTACTTCGTATTCTTGGTTGCATATTTTAATTTTGTTCGTTGTTTTATACTACACTCATGATTATTTGTCTTATCTTTGTTTACCTTCAGCCCAACTCTTTGGTCTTCCTACTAGCTCCTGCAAAAATTTAAACATTACACCCCCCTCTTTGATATTATTTATTACCGAGCCATCGACATATGCCAGCACCAAAGAAATTGGCGATATACCTATTCGTTGAATAGTTACGATTTAAAAAAAAGTCTGTAAGATATTCTATGCTTCGAACTTCCTTATGGGCGTAAACGGGTCATCACTGAAATATACTAAAGGCCCTTTAGTAATTCCGACTTTTCTCTTTCAAATGCACCAAAAAAACTGGTGGTACACCTAATCGTTGAATAGTTACGAATTTTTTTAAATAAATTTGCAAGACATTCTAAGTTTCGTATTTTCTTACGGACGTACACAGACTTTATTGGTTCTAATATTGACCTGTTGATTCTAGTGCCATCATTATAAATAAGTTTTCTCTGTTCAAAATCCGCGAATAGTAATTTTATTTTCATTTGCCTTCTCCATTATCTCTTCTAATACATACATTCCATCTCTTATAGCTTTTACTTTTATGAAGTCATGTTGGTATCGTTCTATTACCATTATTCGTTGAATCTCTTAATTTTTTCCCACTATTTCCCAAACTCCTAGAGCTTATCGGGAGGAGCTTGGCGGATGCGACCGACTTTGATGTTATTTTCTCCTTTGGCATTCGCCTTATAAACTGGGGAAACGCAGAAGACCCAGTACGAACGAGCCAACATGAATCCGAACACGAATCCGAATTCTATCTCCCACATAGAACCCACCCATAGAAGAGGATTCGAATCTTTTCCTAAATAATTGCCCACGAAGCGTTACCAGCGAACTGAACCTTCGGGCTGCCGACTACCATGATCTTCTCTATAGTAATGCTGAGAGTACTTTATAAGCTGTTGGTATCCCAATTTTATGGATAATTATTAGTTGACATACTTCGAATTCTTTCTATTTATTTTACTACATTCTTTCCTCTTTAGTTCAAATTTCTCTCTGCACTCCTCTCTATTACTTTTTTAGGAATTTTAACCTTGCCTTCACTTTCTCGTCGTTAATAAACATTAGCAGCGTCTAAATCTATGCAAAGTTTTTTTATTTAATGCAATTCGTATCAAGCGTGTGCTACTTACATTCGATTGCATATAATGCAAAGTAACAAGATTTTTGTTTACTTGTATCTTTTGTGCTTTGTATTTAGATTAGTTTAATTTAAATTATATAATTTTGATATTGGTTGTTTTGAACTCAGTATTCAATATTCATGATCGTTGTTGTCCTAACCCTTGCAGAAATATGCAATAAATTGACTCTTAGTGCAATTATTTATTTAATGAGCCATAAAAATGTCTATTATTTCATTCCTGATTCTAATCAAGATACTTATGATCAAATTATAAAATTATTTTTGCCCTAAGTTAATCAAATCACTATAATTTTAATTTCGAACATATTTAGCATGATTGTGGCTGTCTTACTCTTAACATAAGCATGCTTTGTTTGACTTTGATCGCTTTAATCCTGAATACTCGGAATCAAGAAGTGAAAGTCGTGATACCTATGGTCCTAATGTTGAATATACTGATCTGAATTGATTTCGCTTATAACTCCGGATCATCCTACCTTATGCTCAAGGAGTTAGTATAAAATATTACATTTACGATCGAGGTGACACGAATTAACCACTTTGATTTTGATTTAGAATGCACTCGTCTTGATTAGGGTTAATCCTGATCTTGATTATCCTTTCTTTCATCTTGATCAGTTTAGTCGTGAGTATTCAAGATCTAATCATTGAATTAATTAGTATAAAAGAAAAGAAGCAAGCAATGCCAACATTGAACATTAATAATCCTGAGCATGATACTTATTACCATAGTATAAAAGCAATATCGCATAAATTGATCACTGTGATCCTGATGTTGAACATGATTTTGATTATTATTGTTGTTGGTGTTATTAGTATAAAAGATTATAATAATGGATTTTAGATTTTATCAGGACATTTACGTTCGAGTTACCACGAATTAATCAGGTTGATTTTGATTTAGAACATACTGGTTCTGATTATGGTTGGTCTTGATCCTGATTATACTTTCTTTCATCTTGATCAGTTTAGTTCTGATTACTCCGTAGCAAAATATTGAATTATTTAGTTTAAGAGGTTTTTAATGAGTGCAACCATTCGATTTTTGATCATTTCAATCCTGATCCATATCACGATACTTGCTCTTGTTGCTTTGATCTTAATATGATTAGTTCTGAATACTCATAAACTCCACTCATAACTAGTAGTTATGGTTAACGAATGATGTTAAACGTTTCGATTCTGGTCCTTATTACAATTGAGTTACCTTAAATTAATCTTAATTAATTATTATTATTTTTTGACCTTCATCGCTTCAGTCCTGCATATTCAGTATCAAAAGATTCTTAACTATTTTAATGAGCGCAAGCAGTCAGATTTTGATCGCTTCAATTCTCATCCTCAGCGCGATACTTATAAGGAGTTGTTTTGTTCTTGCTCCTGATCTGTGATATTGATCGGTTTAGTCCGGAGTATTCAGGTGCAAGAGAATGGATTAATCAGATTATTTTAATGAGCGCAAGGATTTTGATCGTTTAATCTTGCTCATTATCCCTGCACTTATGATAGATTGTTTTGCTCTCTTATTAATCATTCTTTCTTTCACATCGATTATTTAATCCTGAATATTCAGTATCAAACGATCTGGATTATTTTAATGAGTGAAAGCAATCGGATTTTGAACGTTTTAATCCTGATCCTTATTATGCTCTTATTCCCGATTAGACTTTCTTTGATCTTGATCAATTTAATCCTGAATTTGCATAATCAAGAAATTGAATTAACTCCTCAACTATTTTAATAAGCGCAAAAATTCTCGATTTTGATAGTTTTAGTCCTGATCCTTACCATGGCACTTATAACAGATCATCATTTCTTTGTTAGTGATCGATTTAATTCTGAATATTCAGAATCTGGAGATTGAATTTAGTCGACTGTTTTTATAAAGGATTTTAGTTGATCGCAGTCTTAATCAACTTTGAAAGTTAAGTCCTGATCCTTATCACAATACTTATTATAAATTAATCACTGTGATATTGATTTTGAATGTTTTGATTATGATTGTTTTACTCTTGTGTCTCCGGTATCTTGACTTTGATAGTTTTAGTTTTGAAACTCAGGATTGAGAAGTTGGATTTTTACGAATCGCAAGTAATTTTGAGCATTCTCATTTTTAGAGTCTCAGTCCCGATTAAGATATGTTGCTGATTGCATTTATTTTGCTTTTGGTTCTAATCCTGAGTAATCAGGATCTAAAAATTGTAATAACTTACTTTATGTAAAAAAGAAAATTAATAAGTGCGTCTTAATCTTGACATTTTCATTGACTTGACCTTGAAAAAGTAATCACTGTTAAATAACTGTCTTATCTATAATTGTGTGCCGGCGTGTGAGGCTTGCAAAATTAGATAATGAAGCAAAGTTATGTTGGACGTAAAAGACTACTGCATAATTTCTTTCTTTGACAATAAAAACCTTTTCTTTTCATCATCTACTTTTGTATCACTATTGATTTTAGGGAAAAAAGTATGTTCTCTTTCTCTCAAAACGAATATTTACAGATTGAGCAATAAAAAAAAAAGATTTCCATGTTTCATAAAAGACTTCTTCTTCCTCGCGTTCAAAAACAGAATCGAACAATCAGCTTGCTTACAGATTTTTCACTATTTTACTCACAAGATAACATGCTCGGTAACTTGGCTCGTAGCAACAAGTTCGTTAGTATGTTGGCATGTCGGTCAACATGTTCGCAAAGTGCAGGCTCCTGGAGAAATATTCCGAGTATGTTACTCAACATGTTTCCTTGCGGGTGGCCTGCTGAAGATATGTTGGCGAATATGTTGCCGAGCATGTTGACCAACATGTTTCCTAAAGAGTGAGTGGCCTACTTAATAAAATAACAACACATTTGAAAAAATATCAAAAAGGTATTCTAGTTTCTTGTAGAAGAATTTTCCAGTTCACTTACCTACCACCCATTGCACATTCCGCGCTGAAAATAAAATATCTAAACGTATTTTCTGGTTTTGTTTCAGCTGGTTAGAGAACGAGTACAGAGCCGGAACATGTGCCGTTAACGTCGTTATCGGTTTTTCTAGTACCGATGCGATACTCCTCTGTCACAGGTCAGTACCATTACGTGCAACTTTGAATGCTGTTATTTAACTCGTTTTAAGGCCGGCGTTTTGAATGGCGGACGTATCCGCCCGCCGCTTAATCCGATTTCGTTTTTATCGGACCGAATTTTTCGCTTTGCGGAGTAAAGTGATTGCTCGCATTAATTAATCACATGGAGCCGACGGCGATATTTTTGTTTGCCCCTGCGAAAAAGAGGATGTGTGGGGAGTGGGAGGCGTGCGAATGTTAAGTTTATTGACAGCAAACATATTTGACCGTATTTAACCTTTTTTGGGTTTACACCTTTTTTTTTGCATAGGATTTGGTTCCATTTCTTGTATAATTTAAGTTGTGTGGCTTCACAAAGTAAATTATAAAAACTATTTAAAAAAATAGAACGTGTTCTAGAATAAAATCCTGCAAATTCTTAAATTGGATCTCTCACGACATGTTACCGTCAACGCCCAGCAAAAGTGGCGATAGGCAACCATACATACGCATTTGATACAGAATAGTATTTCTCCATAAGAGAGTAGCTTGGATCTCGTTTGTGCATATACCTAATGAAATTGGAGTAGAAGAAGCAGAGAAGCTGGGTGTTGAACATTTATTAATTTAATAGCATTATGCGAACCTTGGTATAACGAATCAGGAATCAGCTGTTAGATTTAAAAGGATTGCATTCTTAGTTGAGGAAAACAGATATTACTTAATACAAGTAAGTGAAGAGATATTAACAATTAATCATCAAATCGTCTCAAGACAGTTTTTGTTTATTACTTGGTATAAATAAAGAAAGTTCAATAAAAATCAGAAGCTCGTTCGATTAATAGTATTGTTTTGGACAATTTGCTTAATAATAAATTTGCCGAAGAAATATAGAAGGATAAAGCACAAAAGGAGAAAAACGGCAAGAACAGGATAAAAAAAAGAAAGTGAAAAAGATGTCAAGAAGGAAGGAAACGAAACACTTTTCTTTTTTTCGACTGATTTACACATAAATTAAATAATATGTAAAATAAAATGTGTAATGCGTGTAAATTTAATTTAATTTTTTTAAAAGAATGAAATATGAATATCACCTCGTTGACTGAACATTTTCATTTCTCTGAAATAATACCTTCACATGCGTGCTAAAAGGTAATTCAGTATCAGGTGAAAACTAGTTGATTAATGGAGGTTGTAAATAGCACGTCCTACTTAATTTTCTGTTATTCTTTTGTGACGTAATTGATTAAAATGAAACATCGCTTTTAATCAATTTTGAAAGAAAAACGATAATTTTATCACTTAATTAAAAAAGCAACTTACACAATAAACAATAACGTATAGGTAATATGGCCACTGGACAGTTGGTAAACACTAAATAGACATCAAGTAGACGTAGGTTTTGATTTGGATAACCTTTGCAACACTTTCTGCTCGACGTTTCTCTTGTACGGTTGAAGCTAATTTCAATATTAAGACATTTAATTAATAAAGCGTGCTTTTTGTTTCGAAAATTATTAAATTTGTTTGAATAAGAAAATTAAATATGTCTAGACGCTATTGTAGACTAGAAGAAGTAGTCCAAATGATTATTCTTTTCATGAAGGATATTCACAGAGAAAAGTTGCTGGAATTCTAAATACCAACAAATCTGTACTACAAAGGGCCGCAGGTCGGTTCAGAAACGCTGGTAGCTTCGAAAGAACACGCCGACAAAGTGCTAAAAGAAAAACAACACGCAGAGAAGATGGCTTTATCGAACTTCAGAGTTTAAGAAAGCGATTTGTAACATCTCGTGAATTAAAAAATGATCTTCGATCAGCCACTAGAAAAGGAATTTCTACCAAAACAGGAAGAAGAAGACTAAAAGAAGTCAATGTGTCTGCTTGAAAACCAGCAACCGGTCCAACTCTCACAGCTACGCACAAAAGAAATCGCTTAAACTTTTGTCAAACTCATCAAGGTTGGGATGAGGGGCAGTGGAACTCTGTTTTGTTTTCGGACGAGTCCAGATTCCTTCTAAGCAGGAATGATCGCCGTGCTCTTGTCATATGAGGACCAGACGAGCGATTTGCACCATGTACCATTCGAGAATTTGACAAATTTGATGCGGGGTC
The DNA here is from genome assembly GCA_039766575.1 of Serrognathus titanus. NCBI lineage: Eukaryota > Metazoa > Arthropoda > Insecta > Coleoptera > Lucanidae > Serrognathus > Serrognathus titanus. The sequence goes on from CM077914.1 coordinate 13,481,325, forward strand.
TGTAATGGTTTAGGGTGGCATACAATTTAATGGTCGTACAGAAGTGGTTTTGATACGAAATGGGTCGCTAACAGCAAGAAGATATAGAGACGAGACTATGGTATCCCATGCTCAATATTTGCCGAAAATTTCGGTAGTGGATTCATTTTTATGTAAGGCAATGCCAAACCTCATACAGCAGCTAACATTGTCCCAGCTACGTTGAGAGATGCAAATATCCAAAGTTTGGAGTGGCCTGCCAAAAGCCCTGATCTCAATCCTATTAAGGATCTCTGGGATCAATTGGGCATCAAAATTAAAAACGCACCGAGACCACCAGTAACACTTGATGAGCTCTCTAACATGTTCAAGAATGGGAACAGATACCTCAAGAAAGTATACGTAATTTAATCTCAAGCATGCCAAGAAGATTAGCAGCGTGTATTGCTGCAAGAAGAGAGCATACACGCTATTAATAATTTTAGTTTTGTTAGCTTGCTTGTATAATAAAAATATTACTTTGCATTGTCGTTTGATTACAAAGAAGGCAGTAATCGTTTGATGCCGAACCTTAAGAAAACCATCTCTTCAATAAGTTACACCCATCTCCTTAATAAGTTGTTAAACAAGGATGAGAAAGAGAACGGAGCAGCCAAGGGTAACACTCAAAATGAGAATAAGTGTAATGTTGAGGAACATCTCTATCGGTCAAGAAGACAGCTTCAATTGGCAGGTAGTGAAAAACAGAAGCAACAAGAGATCAGCAAATAAACCAGCGAAATAATGGAATCGAGTAATGGTGGGATCAGCAGAGATAGAAGACAAAGCAGTAACTCTAGCAGCGGTTCCTAAACCTGCTAGACGTTTGAGTATTCATTTATCTAGACTAAGTGTCAACACTACATGTGAAGACATTTCAAATTACATCAAACGTAGTCTGCCTTACACTTCGGTAAATGTCAAACAGCTAAAAGCGCGGATAGCAGAATATCTGTCATTTAAAGCAGATCTTGAAGAAATGTACACTTCAAAAGTACTAGAGCCGGTATTTTGGCCAAAGGGAGTAGGAATCAGGCGTTTCATTACAGGAAGGACTTTTTTATACAAGACCCTCCGGGACGGGAAATTAAATCAGATGATAAAACTCGAACAGGTAGCGCTGGATACGAGCGATCATCAAAAGAACTCAGTGGTGATATTATATCTAAACATACGGAGTATGATGAAACTACCAGAATTATAATCAGAAGTAGCAAATTTAAACTAAACCTCTATAGCTTTAACTGAGACGTGGGCTAAAGATCAAACTATATATATGTATCAAATTAATGGTTATGAACTTGCTGCTGCGTACAACAGGAAGACGATGAGAGGAGGTGGGGTAACTATTTGGATAAAAAAAGAAATTTCTGCATCATTTCTAAGTTTGGCCCACAAATATATAGAACAAGATATTGAAGTTTGTGGAATCAAATGGAAAGAAGGAACAGCTAGAAATTCGCTAATAACAGTCTATAGGTCTCCAAACAGCAATATCAAAGAGTTCATAGATACCTTAGAACAAATTCTGAAGGACATCTTTCACAAGAATAACAAGATCTTCTTCATGGGAAATTTTAATGTCAATTTTGACTCTGAATGCAAGGAAAAAGAAGTTTTATTGGATCTACTTCATTCATTTGGATTGGAGGAAACAGTAAGTCAGGCAACCCATGTAACGTCGACCACTAGTACTACGATCGTCAATATATTTACCAACGCCTTAACTAACCATCAAACGCTGGTAAAAGATACTTGCCTATCAGATCACAGATTAATCCTACTGAAGTTGGAGGCGACGGAAACCAATCGAAGACTAGAACGGAAGGAAATAAGGCTGTATATTTCAGTAAATAAAGCACGTTTCGCAAATAGTCTACAAAATGAAACATGGGAGAAAGTATACTTCAAACACATCGCTGGACAATAAAATTGAAAATTTCATATCACGGCTGCAGTTTCATTTTGAGAGCTGCTTTCCGGAAAAATATATTACGGTGCAGAAAGAGACACACGTTTGGACAACAATGGAAGTACAACAGTCGAGAAAAAACCTAAGTGACCTGCATCTACTACAGAGAGCCTATCCAGTTCTTAGGGACCAATACAAGGATGCAAAAGCTAAACATCATAATCTAGTACACCAAACAAAAATGAAATTTTATGATGATAAAATAGTGCACTCCAACAACAAAAGTAAAACAATGTGGCAAGTAATCACCGAATTAAGTGGTAAAACCAAACATGTACGTGACATTCACATAGTAGATAACGCCATCAGCATGACATCTTCGGTGGAGCTGGCAAATCGATTCAATGAGACTTTTATGGAGACCCCTAAGTCAATCATTAGCAAAATACCTGACTACAAAATTTCATCAGAACACATCAATTTAATCCCAAATTCAATGGCTCTTTTTCCGGTTACCCAAGAAGAATTGACAAGATAAAGATTAAAGAATCTTCTGGTCCCGATCAACTACCATATAAATTAATAAAATACTTTAAATCATACTGTGCTACTTGATTAATGAATTCTTTATTACGGGCCACTTTCCTCAAATTCTCAAAATAGCTAAAGTAGTGCCGGTACTCAAGGAAGGTAGTTCAACTGACAAACAACTACAGACCTATCTCGTTATTATCGGTCATTAGCAAGATATTCGAATACAGTATGATCTTGAGACTTACACCTTTCCTAGACAACCATAATACAATTCCTAAAGAACAACAAGGGTTTACGAAAGGCAAATCAACGCAAATCGCAATCATGGATTTCTATTGCAAGGTTTTATCGGACATTGACGATGAGAGGTGTCCAGTTGGAATTTTCTGCGACCTGCGCCGGTCGTTTGATTGCATGTCTCATGAGTTGTTACTGGAGAAGAATTATGGAATTCGTGGCCTTGCCCTTAACTGGTTCACCTCATACCTAAGTTCGAGAAGTCAGAACAGAACAGAAATCAACAACAGATAAAGGCTCTAGTTTTCTGATTGGGAAGAACTCACTTCAGGCCTGTCAACTTACGGGTAATGTTCTTCTGGAACATCTGCATAGATGGTTTGCTGCAAACCGCTTACATCTACGCCGAAAAAACTCAGTTTATAATCTTCCACACAAAACTTAATCATAATATGCAGAAAATGGACCTCTGCATAAATGACATGAAATTGAGAAGAGCAAACTCGTGTAAATTTCCGGGAGTTCATATTGAAGAAACACTTGAGTGGGAAATTCATACGGAACATTTAATGTCACAGTTGAATACTAAAGCCTTACGATTAAGAAATACGCGGCCAATTGCCAGTGATACAACACTTCTACCGGTCTACTATGCTGAAATTCATTCCCATCTGATGGGGAACGTCATCTAGGGCTAAAAGTGTTTTCCTGGCTCAAAAAAGGTTAATGAGAATTATTGGAAGCATAAGTATTAAGGAATCGTGCAGACCTCTCTTCGAAAAATACAAGATACTGACCCTAGCGGCCATTTATATTTTAGAAGTTGCGTGCTTTATTTATAAAAAAACAGCAAACCAAGAATAGTGATATCCATTCTTATAATATCCGAAATTGTGAAATCGATTTGTGCCAAAGGACCGATCTCGATTGGGATAAAAATCTTTAACAAACTATCAGCTGCAATAAGTAACATTAAGATCAGCAGTAGATTTAGAAGTGCACTCAAATCATTACTGATTGAAAAATGTGTTTACTCAGTCGATGAGTTTTTGCAAAGTAACTTTTGATTGGAGCAGGTCAACCTTTTTTTTTTAAGGTGTGTTACCTTGCAATGTATGGCATTCTATTCAATATGTGACTTATCCATATACTTTGTATGCTTTTGGATCAATAAAAATTTATTATTTATTATTATTATAATATTATTATTAGTATAGGCCCGGTTTTTTCATCTCCAATTAACTTTATCTGGCGATTAATTCCCATAGTAACGATTGTGATCACAATTGATACTATGGGAATAAGCCGTCACATAAAGATAATAATAAGGCAATAATAAGCGCGAAATGATATAACTTACAGTTTAAAAACCGACGAAAAACGCATTTCGCTGTCAATTGTCGGTATACATACACGGATATTCGAAAATTGTGCCGATAAGTCATAAACTGAGCAGAGGTTTCACAACAAAGTTACTCCGCCGGAGTCCACTATCTTGAGGCAAGTCAGTTTCTCATTTCTTAATATGACCTTTGAGATTTGGAAAATCAATTTCTAATATAATGACGAACTTACAGTGTTAATTACAATTACAGACAGAGGTTTAGAAATATCCTGTGTAATACGTATAAGAGAGGTCCTAAAATGTTACCTCTGGTAAAGTAATATATCAAACATTCTGACTTTCAGATAGTCAGTTTTAAAAACAGTCTCATATTAATATTTGCAAGATAATAATTTACCTTGACGTGTAAGTATTAAAAACCTTGAAGAAATCCATGAAAAACGTTGTAAAGTAAACACAATCATTAACTAACTTTATTTATATAAGAATTCATTTTATTTTCAGGAAAATGCAGAATAATTCTCAAGTGATTTATCCGAATAACATAGAATCTAATTTGTCTCGATATTTGTGGGTCACTAGCAATGATTTGAGAGATGTTTCATGAACTCTAATCTAACGAGCAACATAATATTTACATCAACTTCTCCTCTTATAGAAATCAATAGTAAAATAAAATTAGTCTATTTTTGTAACTTAATGAGCGACTTTTATGATCCTATAATGTGGTTTACTAAAAAGAATTACTCTTTTTAACAGTAAATTTGAATTTGCTTCGTTCACTTTTAATATTTATGAAAGAACGAATTTGAGTACGAATTTATTTAAACTTTACGTTTAACTAAAACAGGTACTTTTTTTATTAAAAGCCATTGATAAATAGAACTAGCAAAATAGTAACTCTACAAAAGTCTCCTTATTGCAATTATTTTCATAAAAAAAATAAAGTTTTTGGGTTCAGTTGTCTCAACCAAAGATTTTTTTTTCTTCTATTATGATAACGTTGAAAGTAATATACACGGATTCTTTTTTATGACCAAAAATATAAGAAGATGTAAAAACTTTGCGCCCGAGCAGGGACTTGAACCCTGGACCCTTGGATTAAAAGTCCAATGCTCTACCGACTGAGCTACCCGGGCATATAACACTGTCTTTAAGAAGCGTAATTTTAACTCCAAGTTAAATAATGTTATTTAAGATTGTATATTAATGTTATTTTATTATTTACAAATTCATCGCTTAAATTTCTTTAAAGAACCGCACTTACATTAAATAATACAATCCACGAAGCGTATCCTGGCGTGCTGGGAAATGGAAGCTCTTCCCGTTCCCTTCATCGCTGTTTGCACGTATTTACCTCCATTGTGAAGGCGGTTTTTGTCCCCCAGAACTTCCCATTATGTTTGTGCACGGCTTCAAAATAGTGTGTAATTTAGTTATTAATTTACCGCTCTGTTTGCTGCGTGTGTTTAAGAGTTGTTTGTTTTTTTATTTGAGTGAAAACTTTTGTTGCAGCAATTGCTTCTCAGTTTTAATTTAGTTGGAAGGCATTTGTGATGTGTGATTTAAATTTATTATCAGAAAGCTTACGAGGACCACTTGATATCTAAGGTACCTTTGAGTTTGAAGGAGGCCATGAAATCTAAAATTTTCTTTTGTTTATAGCTTGAAGCGTCCAAAAGATTTCGTGACAAGTCTCGTTCCCATAGCTTTGAAGTTAGAATTTTTTGAAAATAATGGTGCATGGTAAATTATAATCAATGGACAAAATCGAACATCGAGTAGTAATAATTTTTTTTTTACAAAAGTAGGGATCCTCCAAAGCAGATACATGATAGGGACGTCTGCGGTTTACAATGAAGCTTCTCCATCTTATAAAAGTGTAAGATTTTGGTTTGAATAATTTAAATGGGGCAGAGTCTTTAGAATCTTCAGATGATAACCCTCGCAGTGGATGCCTGAAGACCAGAAGACTTGAAAAATCGCAAAATTAATTTTTGAAGATCGACGAATTATAATTCATGAAATAGCTGAGATCTTCAACACTAATGAGGAAAGTTTTCCACATAATTCATGAACTGTAGGCATGTCAAAGGTGGCCTGAATGCTCACTTCCTTCGATAAACAACGGAGGGTTGAAAGTTCGCAGCAACTTTTGACTGCCTCTGAAGGACAAGAACGGAATTTTATTGAGAAAATTGTGACTGTGGGAGAAACGTGGATCCATCGCTTTAACCCTGAGAGTGAATAAGAATCAATGCAATGGAAGTATGCCCATTCTCCAACACCAAAGAAATTTAAAATTCAACCATCGGCTGGCAAAGTGATTTTTTGGGATTCCAAAGGAATTTTGCTGATGAATTATTTTCCCCACAAAACTATGGTAAAAGGGGCAGTAACCTTTTAAAAAATGGCAAGAGTCCATCAAGCAAAATCGGCCTGAAAAACCAGGGCAAAAACCCTTATGCATATGCCTTGGGGCTTGCCAAGCCAAGGGGGGGCCTTGTTCGTGATTATCTGAAGGAGTTAGACTTCGAAGTGTTATACAACCCTCGTCACAGCCCAGGTTTGGCTTCCTTCTATTTCGACTTTCGAAGAGAAAACTCCGTGGACAAAGATTTTTAGACGATGAAGACTTACAATTGGAAGTAGAAAAGTTTTTTGGAGCCCAAGAAAAAGGATCTTTTTTGTGTTCCATCCTCTTCTAAGTCAGGTACCTTGAGTATCAAATGGTCCTCGTAACTCCAAATTAACACCCATATTCACAAAATTAAATAAATAAGGGCCAGTTTCATAATGAAATTTAAAAATGCACTTTTGAATATGACTTTAATATTAAAGTCTCCTTCAAATTCGATTATGAAACTGGCCTTGAATCTTTTTCTAAATTTATTGTCATTTTTTTCAAAAATTTACGAAGAGACGTTAAAAATCAAATTGTCATTGTTAAATTGTACCGTCCTCCAGTGGGCCTTTTCTAGTGAGGCGGTAACGAGTTCAGAGGCAATTAAAACTAAATGTTTTTTTTTTCGTGATTTTGCAAAGTAGGCGGTGGTCCCAAAAAGTTTGGGAACCTTTGGCCTAGTATTTCAATTCTACTTTGGAAAGAGATAACAGGATGGAGTGTCACATCAATTTTAACGGGAAGTGATATCACCAAATGAAAAATCAATTATAAAAATGATCCATGATGTATAGCCATAATCAAAAGTAAGGTCTCCCAGTGTTGATCACAATTAAATTATTTTGGCAACTGACAATTAATAATAATTTTCATGTAATTGTCGAGTCTTTGCAATTACAATTAATCTGTACCGTATTCCTAGACATTTTTTTATTAATACAACATGAACTGTGACAAAATTGAATAACAAATATTGGAAATAATTGATGAACAATAAAAAAGTGCTCGGCAGTCTGTCTTCCTCGTTGGTTCTTGTCTAGGATCTTGGAAAGCGGTGTTACTGGTAGTGAAGTAACTGAGACCGGAAGAAGAGTTTGACGAAAGAACTCCTTCAAGATGTCTCGATTCCTGCAATGTTCCGTATTTCTTCTCTCCAAGCGATGGCTTCGATGGCGTCGATGAAGTGTGTGATGTATGGGTGATTGCTCGACAAAATTCTGCATAAGCAGAGTTGCGTGTGGGCTGGTCAGCACCAAGGCAGGTGATTGTTTATCACGTTCCAAATTTATTCTAATTATCTTTCTAGTCAATTTTACAGTAGTCATTTTAAGTTGCTTCTTTTATTAAATGATAAGACGTTCTCCAAACAAATCTAATTTATTCCTGTCAATTTGACGTTCATTCCGATAATCATATTTTGACATTTATCCAACATCCAAAAAAGAATCTTAATTATCCGTTAGGGGAAATTGTTTACCTGGGTTGGAAAAACCTTTTCCATCAACATTTATTCAGATGTTCTGGTTATGGCCGTAGAACTGATAGTTATCGTCCAATTTCACTCTAGAAGATAAAAACCTGCTCACATTCTTCAATTTCCTTGTGTGCAATTGAGTTTGATTGTTTGGCACATAAAATATATCCTGTGGGGATTAAACTTATCCTGTTGCTGCTGAAATCTATCTCCGCCAACCAAAACTTATCCTATTGCTGCTGAAATCTGTCTCCGTTAACCAAAACTTATCCTGTTGCTGCTGAAATCTGTCTCAATTGACTAGAACTTATCCTGTTGCTGCTGAAATCTGTCTCCGTTGACCAAAACTTATCCTGTTGCTGCATCGAGGTGTAACTGTAGTCAAGTGTGGGAGCTGTGAGACTTGTCTTGGCTGGTGTATTACTGAGGTTCATTTGAATTTTATCCTTAACTGAACTGGAATACTCTTCTTGTGCACCATAGGTATTGTGAACTAATTAATTTTTATCGACAGCAAGCAGAGGACCTAAAAATTATTGTATTATAAGACTTGTCACGTTGTAAATAGAGACAAATAGTGGGAATAATTAGTTAATTACTTGGAATTCGAATTCCTTTTTAAACGTATGTCTGACTAATTACAAGAGAAATAAGGTTACGTCATACGTTATACTTACGTTTATAATAAGTGTGATGCACTATATTAACGTTTTTTAAAAACAGAAAATTGTTCATCCAATTCTTGGTGTTTACTTGTATTAATTCTTTTATCAAATTGATTTAAATCTTTGTTGCACAAACCACAACTTCAACAGAGTATAACGCTGAGTGGCGACATCTAGTGAGAATTTTGTTTTCGCTATTGTCTAGTGGGAATTCATTGCCGGTTTTAAATAGCATGGCGCCCCCTTCGCGGCTTACATTATTTTATTAAATTAATTTTCGTTTCGACGAACCTAACCTTCCCTGCCGCCCTGAGCTAGTCCGACCCCACTTAACTTTCCTAGGTGGGTTTAGATCCGCCTCTCAAATCAGAGAATGTGATATGTTCTCGACAAAATGCTGCACACTAAGCTGTAACGGCTCGCGTTCTCGCTTTTATAGAGTATTTTCGTGGCGGAGATTAAGTAACTCTGCTTCATTGGTCTGAAGGCATACTCGAATCAACGACGACCAAAGCTACATCCAGTTCGTCAAGGGTAATTTTGTGACCAAATTGAGGATGCAGTCCTATTTGTTGGCCAGTCTGAAATGAATGAGATTTCGCTTTGATTCATCAAGGGGCGACCGTAATTTCCTCTATTTTGATGACCGTCATCATTGCTTTATTACGTAGATTTCAACGTGACGTTTCGCTCGCACCTGATATTTCTTAAGACAGTCATTTTGATGTCTCGTAACGCCTATCATCGTGACATAATTTGTTGGTTGCTAGGGTGATGTTAGGAAACTCTGGTATTTGCACTCTGTTCATTTGTTTTAAACTAAAACGAACCGCAATCTCAGGGTCTGCTTCAATGATTTACCGGTAGATGACACTGACACTGCTACAGAAACTTGTAATACCTACTGTAATAAACGTCAAAAAAAGAACTTCAAATCAAATTTATTCTGGGTCGTAATTGTGCATAATCAAACTGAACTGAGGAAAGATACTTTAACGGTGATCACTAATACATTAAATAATCATAAATTCAGATACTTGTTAGGTTGTTCTGAACATGCAGCAGAACTGACTCAGAATGTCTTACATCAATTTGTTGTTCTCCGTTCGACAATAACCTGCTAAAAATAAAGCAAAAGTAGGAATGATCAGAATAAACCGAAACAATTTGCAAAACTAGCAAAATTAATTAGGTTATGCATTTACGCTCTTCCACCTCCTAAATCCAATGTACAGCTGCAGAATCATAAAGCGAGACAAGTCTTATAGCAAAATTTTGTATTATTTCGATAGTGTTAATTTTTTTCTTATTTAATTATATTATGAACCACAAAGGCTACCATATAGTTACCAGAATTAAGAAGTAACATTTAAACTGACATTATATCTACTGTCCCGCTTTATGATTCCGCAGCTGTACCTACCTGAATCAAATTATAATCAAAAATGTTTATTTCTTAATAACTTTAAATTCACTCTAAAAATTAGTCGAGATTTCACCGGAAATTATCAACTTGACCTATAACTTATAAACGTCAAAGTCGTCAAACGTCAATATGTGTCAAATAAAATGATGCCAAAAAAGAACAAAACGTGGGCAGGCCTCTATTATTTACTTCTCCATCTAGCGGAGAGTCTTCGAACTAGACCATGAACTGCTGTTGCTGCGGGTTGATTGATTTTGCGCAATTTTGCCTGTAAAATATTGGGAGTGGAGAGCCATACTTTCCTAACATCACCGTTGCTAGCAAAGTGTGAGCCCCCACAACTCAATAATTGTAATTGAGTGGTTCCTACAATTACCATTTATTTATAATTGAATTGGCTTCCGGTTGGAACCGCGTCACGACTTCTTCTACAGCCTACGTTTCGTTCTCCATTGCAGAAGAACTTCCTCAGGACTGCTGCTGCTGATGGTGTTGCTACTGCTGTTGGTATGGCTGCTACTTCTCGTTAGTCTTTGAGACTGAATAGGTAAGTCCGGTGTTGTGGTATTTATAGTGGTCGGTGGGGGCAGTGGATCGGAACGGTGAGCGAGGATTGGTCTGTTGGGGCGTGGCGGATTGCTAATGAGATGTTTCCAGGTGCGAAGGTATCGCGGTTTAGCTTATTCACGGATTCATGGATCTCATTTTTTTACCTTGACAACACCTGGAAATATCTCATTAGCGATCCGTCACGCCTCAACAGACCAATCCCCGCTCACCGTTCCAATCCATTGCCCCCATCGACCACTATAAAAACCACAACACCGGACATACCTACTCAGTCTCATCCACTAATGAGAAGTAGCAGCAACGCCACCAGTAGCAGCAACACCGCCAGTAGCAGCAGCAGGAGCCCTGAGGAAGTTTTTCTGCATTGGAGAAGCAGTCGTGGAGCCAATTCAATTTTGGACAATGGCTGCGGAAGCCTCCAAGTTAAATTACTAATTATTTATTTGTTAATTGTGAGTTTCTAGATTATAATTAACTAACTATTAGTTTCTAGATTATTATTAATTAATTGTTAGTTTTTTTTTAATGGGTTTAATTAATATTTACTTCTTAAATGTAGTTTAACAATTATTAAATTTAATTGGAACTGAATTGAATTGTGACCTGCAACTAAACTATTTAATTAAAATTGAACATTAATCAATAAATTTTTTAATTACTTGTTTGAATAATTGAATTTTTAATTGATTAATAATGCCCAATGAAAATTTAAATTACGCTCTAATCAGTTCTGACCGTCATTACTAGTAGGCGGACAAACGGGCAATCACGCATCAAATTCTGGTCGATGTTTGCTTGGCCGCCTGCTTGTTATAATGATCTGAATGGATAAATAAAACTATGCATTTAGATTTTATTACTTTTTATTCTCATCCTATTTTATTTTATATTTTATTTGCTGTTTGAACCAAAAGATATCATTAATACTGATGACATATTACACTTTGCCGAAAAATACTTCATTATTAACTAGTTTGTTTTCTTCAAAAATATTATAAAAATCAGAGATTAGTTCACATGCCATTGTAAGCGAATTAAAAAAAATTGAAATTACTCCAACAACTGACTGTCGACATATTTCTGAAATTATTATAGTAAAACAAACTTCCAAATACCATAAAAAAATTGGACCCACGTGCATAAAATATCTGCAACAAAGAAGAAATTAATCTACCGATAGATGAACGAAATAAATACAATGGAAAGGAAAGTTTAAATCGCGACACCCTGCGTTCGCTTTTTGACCTAATATTGCATATTAATAACTATTATTACTATTTCTATGCAATATTACGTCAAAAAGCGATCGCTGGATGTCGCGATCTAAACTTTCCTTTGCTATTACATCGCAACTGCGACAGGTCGGTTTGGTTTGCAGTGGAATTCTCGAGCCTGACGAGGCCCCAAATAAGGCCGAAACAGCTGTACAGTAGATGCTCCAGGAACCCCCTGCAATCAAAACTGTAAACTATAAAAATCTGTTTTGTTTATGTTTACTTTATTTTAATCTATCTACATTTAAGTTATAAAATGCTTTGAAAACATTAATGTAACCCATTTTACATTTTATTTTACGTCCTAGTGCGTAAAAAGTACTGGTTTTTTAAAAGTGACACTTTACAAACTAAAATGAACCTTTGAAATATCTACTTTAGATACGGTTGTAGAAAAACCATTTTGTATGGGTTTGAAACTCGCTTTTTTATGCACCACGTTCAAAATCAAATATAAACAGAGTACTTAATCGTTCCACCTATATTTTTTTGCGGTTGTGAAATTTTACATCTCGTTTTCAACGTAGATAAATCGAGACAGCGAAACGTTTTTACAGTTGAAAAGTTAATCTGCGAAGTACTTAAAACTTTCCCCATGTTGTTCGACTCTACATGACGTACAATTAAAAAGGATTTTATTTTCATCGCAGAAACAGGTCATGTTCTCTCTAGTCAGTCCATTACCCGAACACACGGGTCGTACCGAGAAACTGACACAGTACGTCCATTACGAGCTTTTAAAGATTTCAATTATGCATTTGCCAATCTTGCATCTCGTGCCGCAAAATGCGATAGTTTTTCCGGGAATTTCTATATACGTACATAATCACTAACAAGCTCTGATGTAAAGGTAGCTTGAGGAATATGATTTGAATAAATACAACTTGAAGTAAGTTGTTCGCGTGCAAAATCTCGAGATTTCAATCACGGCAATAAAACGGGGGCTTAATATTTACGTTCAGTTTGATTGACGCTAATTAATTTCGCGTTATTCAGTGAACCGCGCTCGCACGATTTCTGTTAAGGACAGTTTTTAACAGGGTGGCCCCGCTTTTTGTGCTCATTAAAATTAACTAACGGGCGATTACGGACGGGCCTGGGAGTTTACGCGTGATTTAGAATTTAATTCCTGTTGTTGCCTTCGTTGTTCTTTTTCCTCCCCCAGTTTCGTATCGCCGGCGGCTTTTCTCGTTACCGATCGCAACACAAGCAAATAACTTTCAGCGCGTTTAATCCGCCGGAATCACCGCTGTTTAATCGAGCGGCGTTCACCGGACCTCCGGATTTTACGGATTTCGTCGGTACTTACGTTTGTTTGTATTATTATTGTTCTCTCCGTAATTGCTGTTGCTTAATAAAGACGAAAGTGTAAATATTGTATAATCGGCGTTTTTTTTTTTCTTTCGGTTACGCTTGCTTAACAGACCGTATCATTTGCATTACGAGTTGTGAGCAAATTGGCCGAGATTTAGCGCTCAAAAAGCGTGCAAGTCCTAATTAGTTGGCCGTAACTCTGCCGGTTTCGTAGAGGCTGTGAGGTAAGAAGCGGACTTAATTTCATCCTAATTAATGGAAAATGATTGTTGGAAATGAAATGCATCTGGCGTTGCGTCATATGTTGCGCGCAATTACACGTGTTTTGTTGTTTTTGTAATGGGTGTAAATTAAGCACCATTCAAGCAAGTCTCGGTGTTTACAAATTGCCTAATTTGACGGAAGCAATCAGCGTTTCGATTTTTTTAGTCGATACTTTTTTCTGTGCACGCAGTCATTCACAAGGTCACATAAAAAAAACACTTAATGGTATTATGCAATCGATACGTGTGAGTTAACGTTATTTCTGTTTGATGAATTGCATTTGCAAGGTAGAAAACCAAGTAAGAAATTGTTTTGCTTTAGAACGATACAGTGGGGAGAAGAAGTAATTGCAAAAGAAAATAACACTTTAATCAATTTTGATGTTTTCGTCACAAAATTACAGTGTTTTTACTCGAAGAGAACAAGTTTCACAACATTAACCGTAAATGCGATTTTCAATGAAATTGTTTGTGGTTGGCTGAGATTACTCGATGCATAACTGGTTTCCAGATCTATTTCTATCATCGGTATTTGCTATACTTTTAATTGAATGTGTGAGGTCGATTTTGATTTGTTTTGTGAAAATCCAAAATTAACTTCAAAGTACATAAGATTTTTCAACTTTTTTAGATGCTATCACAAAACTTTAAAATGAAATATTCCTGTCTTACTTTCTCTGAATTGTAACAAGTCTGCGTTGCTTTTCACCAGCTGTTGCCTCAGATAGTTCAATGGAGATGGGCGTGGTATAAAGGTGTTAAAAAGAAAGGCGCCAGGGTAAACTTTACCCAGTTGAGAATGATAATGTGAAGCTAGCAGTTCCCAAAGCTTCTTCACATTCGCAACAATTCTATACAATCAATACAGGAGATTTACCTTACTCACTTGTACGTTAAATATATAGGCACAAATATAGGAATAGATATAATAAACAGCTGCTTTAATTAAAATGCACATTTAAATTACATAACATCAAATAGGTATACATTCTCTGCCCATTGAATTTATTGCTGTTGCATAGTTGATAATCGTCATGGTTTGATAATGATTCATCTATGATAAATCTTAAAGTACCTATCATATTGTACATGATTTTACTTTCTGAAAATTGTGTTGTTCTTTTCTTATACACTGGGTTTCAAAAAAAAATGAACCACCCTGAAGGAATAGATGCAGAACTTGAAATTGCGTGAAAATGACAAGCGCATGCAGACAACAATAATGTGTTGCATCTCCTCGTACTCTTATACGTTCAGCAACCCTTCTGGGCATGCTGGAAATCAGGTGGTCGATTGTCTCTTGATGGAGCTCACTCTAGGCTACCTGCAGCTGTTGACGCAATTCGTCTAGCGTGTTGGGAAGATGAGGTAACTGACGCAGTCTTCTGTCCATCATGTTCCAGACATGTTCGATTGGGTTTAAGTCCGGTGATCTTGGCGGCCAAGGCAAAATGTTTACATTATTTCCTGCTAGGAAGTCTACAATTACGTGGGCAATATGAGGGCGCGCGTTATCATGCTGGAAGACAGGCTCTGGAAGGTTTTGAAGAAATGGAAGGCTCCAGAACTGTATCAATGTAACGCCTCGCGTTTAGTGTGCCCAGAATGAATGCTAAGAGAGACTTGCCTCCGTAGCATATTGCCACCCCACACCATTACCCCAGGAGTTAAAGCTGTATGGCGACGCTGAACATACTGTAAATTTTGCCTCTGGCCTCTCGGTCGTCTAATCCGTACACATCCATCAGAATGCCACAAGCAAAATCTGGATTCATCACTAAAGATAATTTCTTCCCATTCATGGTCCCATTGCTGCCTGTCTTGACTCCACTGCAGTCTGGTAGCTTTATGTTGTATTGTCATAGGTAGACGAAAATAAGGACGATATGAGCGCAGTCCCCATGAAATATTCGGCGATAAATCGTGCTCATAAATACTCTAAAGACCAATTGCTCTTACCCAATTGATTCCAACAGCTCGTGATGGTTTTGAAGGGTCCTGAATGCACTTCGTCTTAAGAGGTGATCTTCCCGTTCTTGTGTTGCTCAGGGACGTCCACAGCTTCGTGCATCCTCATAATTCGCCCTCGGGTGTAAGTTGGTGAAAATTTGCATGTCTTCGCACTCGTGGCATTGTTAGAGGCACCAACAAGTACACCAATAAAAAGGCAAACTAATACGACAGAATAATACGATAAAGAAGGTAACTGACAAAGACTTGTCCGGTGATAACTAAGAGAAAATTTCTTTGAGTAGTGACAAATGGCTGTCATTATTTAATCATGCTTTTGCCTCCATACTTCCTATTTCTATGCAATTTCGAAGTTCTACGTTTACTCCTTCAGGGTGGTTCACTTTTTTTTGAAACGCAGAATATTTTTATCGCTATTAGTAATTACTCTGTTAAGTATTATTTTATTAATGAGCTTGTTTACTATATTCCACAATGTTGGTGTACGCTTCTAGTTTACACATGTCTTGCTAATATGCCTTTTTGGAATTTTGATTTAGAATTAATCCTATTATCCAATTTTCGGAAATTCGTTCTTTTTATCCATATCTTCACAAATGGCAAGCAATTGTACTAATCAAATTCTGTGAAAAAAAGTTTGGATGATTAACCTCACTTTCAATGTTGAAAATTAACTCCTTACCAACCTTTATTACAGTTACCCTTACCAACCTTATTCAAAGTTTTACTAAAAAGTTCATAAGTTCTGATGAGGTAGGAATGTCTGCCTGTTTTACTAAGTTATGGGCTTCACTGAAGGTTAAAATACAAATCAAGAACAAGTTTAAAAAAAAAAACTTGACTCTTTATTTTTTGACGTCTGGTCTTATAGCTTTTAATTTTTGAAAAATTGCTTCTAAAAATTCCTTATTCTAAGCAGATATTGTTTACTTTGTTAAAAAAAATTTAATTAATAATATTTTTACTTTATTTTTATCTAATATTATCTAAACGGAAAGGTAAAAGAAAGTTAAGATCTTTTCCAAATAGGTGCTTCAAAGTACATAAGCCAATTGTTTAAGGCATGTTTTTAAATTCTTTGAGATTCCTACTGTCACGCTCGCTACGATGAATAGCGACAATGCTAAATAATTTAACTTAAGGGGTATAGCTCAGGGGTATCGGGGCCGTTTTGCCATTCAATCAATAGCTAAGGTCCGCAGACCGTAAATTGAACTTACCGATTTCCTTGGAGTAGTTTCTCAACCGTGCCACGCAGGGTTCGGGGGTAAGGGGTTCCAGAAAAAGCCCAAACACTTTCCACAACTTTATTGGACACCCTCGCACAACCCACCAGGTATTTTCGAGACGCACCTTCCTGAGTCGTCTCTACCCAGTTAATTGCCTCATCCGCTCGATCGGTGAACGATTGAGCGTTTTTCCATTCTGACGACTCAGCAAAGTTTTCCTACCATACGCAGAATTCAACATGCAATGTTTTATACAGGTGTCTACAGAAACAAAAGTACCTTCGTGACACTACTCAAACATAATCATTTTAAAAACTGTTTTGTGCCATTAATTTCGCTGTTCTTGATTCATTTTTCTTTTTTCAAATTAAGTTTCTAGATATTCCTTTGTCCTAAAGTTTTTTCCTCATTAGGACCTACAGATAAAACTCAAATAGGATTCACTTGTAACTATAGTTTAAGTTTAAGTAATCTTAACATTCTTCTGAACTCTCTTACTGATGCTGCTGATCCATGGGAACAGATCGGAATGGTTCTGTTTCTTAAAAACTTTACCAGTTCGGTGTGGAATATACTTATTAGATAAGCAATGATGGTTATTGGAGTTTTGGAGTTCCAGTGACACAGAATTGTGTTTAGGTTTGGAAAAACGGTGTAATTGTTATTTAACAAAACCCGAGTGACTCTAATTGCAATGATGAAAGATCTGAGATGTAAAGGCTCGATTACCCAAAGAATTGATGATAGGCTGCTTTTGAAATGGATCGTGATGGGAAAATGCATCAATCAATCATTGATTTACGATTTTCAGAATCTCCTAAGTTGGCGTAACTTAAAGCGTCAAGGAAGGCAAAGCGACCATCGAATTCTATTTTAGCTTCAAGTAGGTATTTGGGCTATTGAAGTTTGGATGACTAAAGAAGTTTCGCAGGGGTTCTTTGTCATAGGTCAAATTGTGAAGATATTGTCAACATCCGGTGAGGCGGAGTTGTGCTCAGGTTTAAAAAAATGGAGTAATTACTATTAAGCAAAACCCGAGTAATTCTAATTGCATTGTTGAAAGATCTGAGAGGGAATAGCTCGATTAATCGAAGAATTGAAAATTGAAATCAACGGTAATGGGAAAATGCATCAATATGGGTTGATTTACGATATTCCAAGTTCCAAGTTACCATAACTGAAAGCGTCAAGGAAGGCAAAGCGACCACCGAATTCTATTTTAGCCGCAAGAAGGTATTTGGGCTATCGTAGTTGGGATGACTGAAAAAGTTTTGCGGGGGTTGTTTGCCACAGGTCAAATTGTAAAGATATCGTCAACATCTGGTGAGGCGGAGTTGTGCTTAGGTTTCAAGAAATGGAGTAATTACTATTAAGCAAAACCTGAGTAATGCTACTTGCACTGTTGAAAGATCTGAGAGGGAATGGCTCGATTAATCGAAGAATTGATGTCAGGCTGCCTTTGAAATTGATCGTGATGGGAAAATCCATCAATATGGGTTGATTTACGATTTTCAGAGTGTCCTAATTTACCGTAATTTAAAACGTCAAGGAAGGGAGAGCGACCACCGGATTATATTTCAGCCTGAAGTAGATATTTGGATTATCGAAGTTTAAGAAGTTTTGCAGGGGTTCTTTGCCGTGGGGCAAATTGTGAAGATATCATCAACATCTATTTGAGTTCAAAATGAAAGAACGTTAAGGTTTTGTCGTTCAAAGGCTTCCACGGTTCAATAGGAGAGAGAGGTGAACTCATACCTGCAAATATTAATGATAAAAAAGAAAACACTTTTCGGTTAAAGAAGTGAGAAATCCAAGAGTAAGCTTCTCTAACGTCTGTTCATAGTGTTGGTTACGAGAAATGAACTAGTATTTCACTAAGAGGGCCAAATAGTGAACTTGATCAATTGATAAGCTGTATCTTGTAAGGGTCGTGCAATGTTGTATTGAGAACATTCGTCTGCGAAAGGTTTGATGGTTTGTGGGAGAATTTTGAAAGTTTAATGTTGGTGAATTGGTGGTACTAGCTATAGAGTAGACAGTAATGCCATGTTGGGTTTTTGGGGGTTGTATAGTATTCTTGAGCCAAACAATTGATTGTCACAAACACAACAAGAATGTCTTTACTATTAATAATAACAATATAAAGTGTTTAATATGTCAGAGCATCTAGTGATTATGTAGACGGTGGGCTGTCTCGTTTGGTGGGTGCTTATTCTTCTCTGAAGAGGTTGTCCAACTTCTCTGGTTCAGGGAATTTGTTGTGTTCCCTCAAGGTCTCCTATGCGCACCGCACAAGCTGCAACCGGGGTCTGCTGGGTGGACTGAGCGGTTTGATTTTGGTTATCTCCGACCTTTCGGCTGACGAGGAGTTTCCGACCTTTCGACTGGTGTGTCCGACTTTTCGGCTGGCGAGAAATGTTCAACTTTGCAGCTGGTGAGGAATGTCCAACTTTATAGCTGGTGAGGAATGTCCGACCTTTCAGCTGGCAAGGAGTTCCAACCTTGCAACTGGCTGGGATAGAGTGAATTTCTTGTTGTTTCGCTCGAGTTTATATAGCCCTGGCAGCCATTTTGTAGAGGAGCTGAGTGTAGCATGGAAGGGTATTGGAATTTGGTGCGTGATAGTGGTCTAGAGATGTGTCGCAGGTGGCACTGTGACCGCTACAAGTTTATGGACTTGTAACAAAGTGATTTTGTTATTTATTTATTTTCGAGTTTTGTTAAGTTTATTTAATTTATTGTAAATATGTAAATATGTATATATTAAGGATAAAATATTTAAGTTCGAGTTCGCAAGCGCGCGTTGATTTGGAAGGGGCCATAGAGTGGGGCCCCCTTCCACTCCTTTGGCTTTATAAATGAGTCACAAGGCGAGTTCAGGCAGTTCGTGGTTCAAGCGCGTTCGTGACCAGTGCAGTGCCCATCTCCTGTCTTTGCCTTTAACCATTAGCAAACATCCTACCTACCCAATACGAGTGTCTCGTATTCCGTCCCTAGAGTGAGCGTCTCACTCTCACCTGCCCGACACGAGTGTCTCGTGTACTCCGTCCTGCGAGTGAGCGTCTCACTCACACCAGCCTGACACGAGCGTCTCGTGTATTCCGCCCCTTGAATGAGCGTCTCATTCTTACCAGCCTGACACGAGCGTCTCGTGTACTCCGTCCTGTGAGTGAGCGTCTCACTCACACCAGCCTGACACGAGCGTCTCGTGTATTCCGTCGTTTGATTAAGTATACCGTCCGTTCCAGTCCGTTACGAATAACTCGTGTAGCCTGTCCGACCCTCACCTGACACGAGCGTTTCGTTTCATTCTTGATCTAACGTGTAGTTGTATAAACCGTTTTCCGAACATTATTTTCCGTCGCGAGTTTTTACCACCAATATCTGTGTACTGAAGTGTAAATATTTTAGACAGATTTATAAATAAAGTTTAGTTGAGTTTCACCACGTTTTTAATTTCTGTGAACCTGGACCCCGGCGAGCTTATACCTGGACACCGTTCCGAACGTAGCTGAGCCAGACGGAAGACGTCACCAGAGAAAAAGCAGCAACGTGACAGACTTTTTGAAAAACGATAACATTTTGGTATTTCGTAAACTTAACATATTTAATATCAACAATTAATAACCTCAAGTTATGTTCTTATTTTGTTATTTCTATTATCAGACATTTGTGAAAAACCTATCCCTGACCACCACCACTCGAGATATATTCTGTTTATAAATGCATCTGTTATGTAGACTTAATGTTGTGTTAGTAAACACGAACCGCTAAACTGTGGTAACGGAACAACAGAATTTACGACCGGAAGGAATATAGTAATTTATTGCCTTCACACAGCACCGTACGAAATGCCAAAAGAGTCAGTCAATGCAAACTGGTCGTTGAAGTTTTCGCGAATTTACTATGCTTACGCCGAGCAGAAGGAAAAAAGCGACAGCCCGCGAACTTTATCAATAAAACTTTCGGATTGAACTAGGAAGGAACTATGTAGGAATCAAACGCGGACGCGTACCAAGATTGTAAAAGTTGAGTATATTCCGGATATCAGTTTTAATATGCCGGTGACATGGCTCTGAGCGTGTCTGCGTGAAGTTCTGAATAGGAGGCGGACGGCAGGATCGGGAATTGAATAAATCCGATATACCTATTTCGTGTTGGTTCTTTTGGCGTATCCGACGCGAGACCCGAACGATGTATTATGCTTGATTTATATTCTGATGTTTATGCATTCATTGTCGGATTGTCTGTTTTGTTTTGTCAGGTTTTGTTTGTTGGCTATGACGCGGTGAAAATCGTCATGGAAGTCATACATGCGAACCCCTTTCTTTATCTCTTTTGTTAGATATTTCAAGTCTTATTTAGTCCTTATACCTTTTTTTAAGCACTGGATCCTTACAAGTAAAAAAATCCATCGCCTTCTCTCCTTCACTTAACTATAACTATTACTAAAAATTGTCGTGTCACCTTAAAATATTGGAAAAAGTAAAAGTTAAAAGTACAACACTTCCAATTGCAAGATTTACAGCCTGATTGTTCAAGAAAATTGATTAATGATGAAATGATAAAAAAGAGAATATGAAAATTCTTCGTAATATCCAAAGATGAAGTAGATATTCGTGCCTTGTTGAAACCGATAGTCTTTCATCATCTCGAATCTGTTAAAGTTATAGACCATCGGGGATTATTAATTTTATTCCCAGTCGTTAATTTGACAGTAACGTTAAACGAGGAAGTTCATTTCTAGTTCTGCCTGTAAATCTTCGACGGTGTCTCTAAGTGAACGGATCGTTTTCCGGACGCCCCCGGGCGTTCTTCAGCAACAAAAACCGGGGGGGAATATAATGGTTACAATAACTATTCAAACGGCATCAGGGAGCGTGCTGAATACTAATAAGGAGTCGAGCAGCGGATGAGTCATAAATATTTACGAATGGAACGCGGTTAATCCCCGATCGGCGGGCAAAACAGAGGGAGGGTTGGGGCGTAAATCAGCGGTTCTAATTGCCGAAGCCGATCACAGATGACGTTTTTATGTACAGCCGATATTACCGGTTTTACGCATAAATCTCGGGGAATAAATACGGTGTCGGGTGGGCTGCGCAGTTACCGCTTTATTAATCGCTTAATCCGATTCGGCTTTTAATTAATTTCGTTCTGGTGAAAAGAGACGACGATAATTGGGCTTGTTTACCCGGTGGAGTTGTAAAAAGGGGGAGTTATCAAAATATGCTTTGCAAGGATTTTGTTTCTCCGGTTGAAAAAAAAATGATTAATTTGGGGAAGCTGGAAATTAATTGAATTGGGAATGATGCTTTTAAAAAACAATAAAAAGAATGAAGTATTACGCAAAACCTCATTGATTATTTTAAATGCCCTCTTCTTAAAATTCACTTTCGCAGATACAGATTACTCATTACACAATGTTTTCATTTAAAGTAGCCCAACTCAACCGAAGTCACTACAATTTTATATCAAATGTCCTGATGTGATATTATTTATTGATTTTATTTAGTTATCACAAAAGTATTAGGGGAAAAAGCAATTTTAAGTGATTTCTTGTTCTCATTACACACAGCAAAAGACTATTAATTTAAAATACTTTTAGTCAAAAATGAATCAGGATATAAGATAAACACGATGAATCTTAAAAGAAGAAGTAAATTGAGATATTAAGAATGAACATCTTGTGATTTTTGTAGCGAACTCTTAAGGTAGAGTAAAAAGATAGGTCTGGCTACATTTATTGAGATAGTTTAAAATAAAATATTAAAACATCAAATATTACTAGAAAATAAAAATCGGCCTCCTTTAAAAAGGAAATAAATTTAATATCAATTCTCTAAATGATTATATAAAAATTGTAAATATATCATAAATACTTTCAATATCTGTACTTTCTCAAAACCTCATCCTCAAAATTTGTAAAAATTGTTTCGCAAGAGCACACGATATCTTTTTGTAAATTTAATCCTTTTCTAAGTAACATCTATTTTTATCGTTTGTAATTAATAATTAAAGTAGATTCTTGTCCGGTGAAATTTCGTATTAAATTATTTTAAAACGGATACTAGAATTGGCACTAACACTCTATATTTCACTATCGTTTAATAGCTTTGTCAGAAGTGACAAAGTTATATATCTTTTTTTATCAGTAACCAGTATTGTTACGGCTATTAATATTGCAAAAATGATGTTCTTCAATTTGCAGTGTATTAATTTAGAGTTGTAGGTTAACATTACATAAAACACCACTATCAGCTACAAGACTCATTTCCGTATATAAGTTTATTGGGCAATAGTGCTTATTTTAGTGTCTTCTATAACCCCTTTCAGTTTATGGGTATAATTATGAGGCACCCTGTATAGTTTCTACATAAATATTTGAACATATTGTTTGAAAATTTATTTTCTTGCGTTTAAAATGTGAGCAAATCGCTAGACTTGAAATTTCACTAGTTTTTAATTAGAGTAATAAGTAAAATATCTACAGATGAATACACACAGATAAAATCAACCTAAGGCCAAGTATAAAGCGAGCAGAATTTTAAAGGAATCTAAAATCACAAATTCATTAACGTAATTGCTATGTCCTGGTGAGTAGGCAACCAACTATACAGGGAGGAATGGCCCATAAATAATTGTAGCAAAAAAACCATTAAATTTGTGAAATTAAATTAAAGTTTAATTGGACGCAATCTACATAATCACTACTGGGCATTAATTTTTCTTTTTAATTTGAATTTAGGAAGAAATTATTTTCTGATTATGTTTTCCTTTCTTTTCATATTATGTAATAAATTAATTAATTATAATTCATTATATATTGATCTACTTATACTCATTAAAAAAATATTTAGTAGTTATTTCAAAACATCGTAATTAATTGACAAATTAGTTTAATTTAAATTATGAAATTCTTTTGAAGACTCTCATTATAATAACAACTTCTAACATGTGTATAAAAAGTTTTCCCATCTAGTGTGTTGCTCTCATTTGTTCACGTATGTTTCTTACTTGATCCGTACCCTAAACAGATAAGTAAACAAACATAATTTTAAAAATATTGTTTTATTGATTTTATTTTTCAATAGTTTTCACATTGGAAGAAAAATCTTTTATGGTTGAATTCTACTTTCGAAATGCCCAAAAGATCAATGGTGAATGGATCTATTCTATTCCTGATTGTATTGCAGAATTTCAGGAAAATTTTACAGAATCTGTATTTCTGTACCACAAATTTGTTAATCAAATTCAGTACTCTGTGAGACTATTCAGAGACACTGGCAGTGTGGCTAAAAAAATAGGTATTAGGTAGGCCTAAAGTAAGAACTGATGAGGTGGTTGAAAATGTGAGACAAATTATGACTAGTGCTCCTCGCACTTCCATCCGACCTGTCACAACAAGTTGATTTTTCTGACGGGACCTGCAGAAC
Organism: Serrognathus titanus; assembly: GCA_039766575.1. NCBI lineage: Eukaryota > Metazoa > Arthropoda > Insecta > Coleoptera > Lucanidae > Serrognathus > Serrognathus titanus. Next base: position 13,505,397 of record CM077914.1, read on the forward strand.
TATTCTAATGAAGGACTTGCAAATGTTCCCTTATCGTTTGACAGTCGTGCATGAATTGCTTCCAGTAGATTTTGAACCAAGGCGAAGATACTGTCATTGGTTTCTAAACAATATTTACAATGACGATTTGTTGGACAAAACTTTCTTTTCCGATGAGGCCTGGTTCCATTTATCAGGATACATTAATTCTCAAAATATGAGGATCTGGAGTACAGAAAATCCTCATATATTCAATGAAGTCTACTCCATCCACAAAAAATGGTGTTTGGATAGTCTGAGAAGATTGATAGGCCCAATATTTTTTAATGGCACTCTAACAACACTTAGATATCGAAAAGAGATTTTGCATCCATTTATTAACTAACTGCATGGATGACGAGTTGCATTTTGTATATTTCCAGCAGGAAGTTGCAACAGCTCATGTTGCTGGAGATAGTTTAAATTTCCTTCAAGAGTATGGCCTCTGCGATCTTGCGATCTAACTCCTTTGGATTTCTTTGTTTGGCCCTACTTACCCAAAGATTCATCGAAAAGTTTGATGTAATAAACAATTCTCCCCACATTTCGCACAATGTTATCAATGGATATCGCAGAAGAGTTAAAAAATCCTTCGAAGAAGACAGAGGCCATTTTCAATATCTGTTGTGAATTCACGTTCAACGTTATTTTCAATGTTTTATTTTGTTTGGTTTCAAATTCGTAATAAATCGTAATTATTGATTATAATTTTCTGTTGACGTTACGGCAAGGTTAATGTCAATTTGGCGTTTACTGATCCAGTAAGGAACATACGAGAAATGATGTCTTTCATTATTCTACTTCCAAATTCCCTTTCCGCCATTGTGGAAACTTTCTTCTAAACGCCATCCAATTTATCTCCACTTCAGATCGCTTTTTGTTCTTCCATCGGCACTCATCATTTCAATATGTTTAAGCGTCACGTCAGTATTGCTTTTAATAAATCTTGTGTGGAATAATCACGTTCATGATTCACTTTGATTCTCATTGATCATGCCACAACTTCAAGCTCAAATTGATTAATTTCAGAAGTTTTGATCAGTGTTCAACTACAATATTTTTATATTTAAATGCCTGGGCGAATTATGTGAACCATCAATCAATCTGTACAAGATCGTCAAGTCAACAGTCAGACTAATCCACCAGAAAATTGAAACACGTGGTTAAGTCTGACCAGTTTAACTATGCACTTATCGCAGCCCCTGTTGAGAAGTTCGAAAGATAAAGACTACACTTGAAAGACAAGAACTGAGCTTGGCAATGCTTGTGAGACGAACTATGTAAATAGAAAAGAATGTGAAAATAAAATTGGAGTACTTATAAAAAATAAATGCTAGGAGTAGCAGGACCTGAAAAGTGTTACTTTATGCTTTGAAAGTGTTTCTACTGCTCATGTATTGTAGAACATAATTACCAAACATGAGACCACACTGTACTAATTCATTGTTACATTAGAAAACATTGTTTTAAGACCTGCTTTAATTGACAAAAAATTCACACAGTAAATTGAGTATAAAATAAATGCCTTTGATTCTTGTGGAATGAGTACCAAGAAATATTGTTAGTTCCCCAAGGAACAAACAAACAAGAAAAAATGAAAGAAATCAGAGCAGCAAAAAGAGATAATTTCCTTAACTGACTGACACTTGACAGGTGATAATTGTCAAACATTTGCAGCGTTTTGTTTATAACCTATGGTGACAACCTAATCTAATTAAGGAACGTGAACATGCGAAAAAATGAGAGCAATACACTAGATGGGAAAGTTTTTTGTACACATGTTAGTTACACTCTTTTATACATAAAAAAGCGTCAACTGTTTATGTTTGTGTGTACGGTTTTGTATTTTCTGGAATTTCATGATTACCCACCGGAAATTTAACTAATACCTGCGGCGATACGTTCTTTATTTTTGCATATCCCTGGCACTTGTAAAAACTCTCAAACATTTTTGCGGCTGCTATTGCGGAAGGAATAAATTATCCGGAGCAGTAGCAGCTTTTAACGGAAATTTTAAACGAAGCTTTTTGTGCGGTCAACGCAGTGGTGGTTAATTAGATTTATGGCTTTTTTCGTCGGAGGTCGACGGCGAGGGCTGAAAATGAGGATGATCTTCGCCGAAAACGCCATCAATACAGATTTGCGTTTGTTTATTTACTCTGTTTTTTCTTGAGACTAAAAATTTATTTTCAGATTACGTTATCTTTCAACAGTAAATGCAATTACGCTGATTATATACAAGCTATAGCACAAATCGCAACTTCCAGTAAATGATTAATGATTAATTTTTATACAGGATGAAATTATTTTAAGCAACTAAACAGAATTTTCTCAAACATTTAAGAATCAAAATAGAAAGGACCAAAAATATAAAACTAATGCCATTAAGGATTTCGTTGGCTATTTAGAAGAAAAACCAATTTTTTAAAACTACCTTCTGCATGTGAATTTTTCAACTAAATAAACATATAAACGTATGAATGACTCGGGTAACCTTCTTAACACCAAAAGCACTTGTAAACACCCATTAAATCAAATCTTCGAAGTTACTGACTCGCAGTTAAGCTGTTGTAAGTAACTGTAAAAAGCACCAGAAGGTTAGTAGTTGGCTTCGACCGCGACTGACAAGTTCAACCATGACCCTGTAAAGTCGGAACTTGTTCTGCAACAGGAAAAACTGGCTGACTAGCGTCGCGATTACCAGACGTGGAGGAATTGTCTTCGGCTATTGATTAAATCGTTTGGTGTTTCACGTACGCCTTCGTTCTGCGGTAAGACGATGCGACTTTAACGGAAACTGCATCGCCGTAAAAGCTCGCAATTAAGTAGCAACATTAAAAGCTTTTCGAACTTGTTACATTTGCTTCCTACACAGAATTTCGTTCCTACCTAATTTTTTTAATTCTTTTAACTTGAAACCAAAATAAAGTTTATTTTTAACCGAAATTATTTAACACAACTTCATACTTTTATTGTTATATTTGACGATTTTCATTCTACTAGAAATTGTCAAAGCATCATTTTTAATGGCCTAATTTTCTGTTAACTCGAATTTGCAACTTTATATTCATAAATTCAGTCAATGAATAAAGTAGATACTTATTGTATATGTGTATTCAGAGGTGAGTCGATAATACATTCAACATATACAGAAAGGAAAGGAAAGGAAAAGCGGAAACCATATTAGGCACACACAAAAGGAACTAAAAGAATTTATTAAATGCGCTTGTTTGATTCCACGAGCCGTAACAATTACCTGCCCTGGAAAAATATCAAAGGTAGCTCCGCGTTTGAAATTCAATGAGCATACTAAACTCCTCGTCATATTTCCATTTCTGCGGGAAAAGGAAGAGAGGCATAAAAAGTTGCGTCTCCGGCTTCTTATTGTCATTTATGCTCGCGAAATGTAGTATCAAAAGAAATGTCGCGTACGTAATTATGTTTTCGCGTAAGTAATAGCGAGAGGGCGGAGGCTCACAATGCGACTTGATTAATTCGTGTTGACTTTGCGGCACTCCATTTTGTGAGAGCATTGTTGTGCAATTAGGGGCGGATTTTTTTTTATGAAATACGAGATTTCAGGAAACTTTTAATTTAATATATGGAGGCTGACGTAGCAGGTGAATTTTCAAATTTAAGTCTCAAATTAAAATTGATATGAAAGCCGTTCAAATTTGGTATGTCGAGTGTCAGTCACGCATAAATGAACCAGGTGGGAGCTGAATAGAATAAATGCATTTTCAATGAATAAGAAATCTTTTACCTTAGCTTATTTATGTTGAATTTGATAGTATATTTTAATATATAAAACTCGAATCTATCTGACGTAATAATAACCTTTCATTTATTCTTTTAGCGTTCATTTAAATTTTTAAATAATATGTTTATTATTTTCATATTTTAATCGTTCTTTATTCTGTTATATATTATTTATATAATCTTATGGCCAGTTACATTAACATTGATTAAAGTTAAACTCAAATCAAATCTCTCTTTAGTCTAGAATTAATTAACAACGACGTCGCGTCTGTGCAATTCAGCCTTAAGCTTCAATTTTAGAAAATATTTTATTGATGATGAATATTGCTTGTATAAAAGGATAAATAAAGATGAGTCTTTTACAACCAAATGATTTTCATTATTAACATCAGGTTTCGGGCCTCATAAACATAGTTTAGTTAACTGGATAATTTTAAAGTTTAAATTAGAAGGTGAAACAGCATAGTTATGACAAAAGTAAATTTAGTTTAGCAATTTCTTTGGAAAATCAGGAGAATTTTAATTAATCTTGAGTATACGAAGTTAGAGTTATGCGAATAAGATTTGATTTTATGTAAATGTTACAAAGTTTAACTTTACATTCCCTTGCAAGTGTAAATTACACTACTAAGGCCCAGTCTTTTCATCTGCCCGTTAAAGTTAATCAACAAGCAACTTGATTTTTCTGAATGGTTGACTGATTTTTATGAATCATTTCCAAGGCAGTTATCCGTCTGTTAGTTTAAATGAAATGAAATGAAAAAACAGCCCCTAAATAGTACTAGAAATTATTATACAATAAATAATTGCAATTATCGTAAAAAGGCCTGCACCTAGTCGCTTTTTTTCTTAAGACGGCCCAACATACATAACTCGGCACACTCGTTTATGGGCTACATAATAAAAATCAATTCCACTCAGCCTGCGACTTAAGCTGAGACATTTAAATCCATTTAAATCGCCGACCAGTGTCGTCTGAACAGTTTCTGTAAAAACAAAAACTAATATTTACTGGAGTTATTATGTACTTTTTCACTATTATTATATAATAAAATTCTCTTCGTGTGTTGAGTACTATTTGTGGTTTCAATTAAGAACATAGGTTTAGAAACAGGTTGAATACATACATACTTACTTAATCCATGAGCCTATCTACCCTCATGGATCTAAGGCGTTGAATGGAGTTGAGTTGTCTCTCGTAGGCGCCTTCCATATATTTCTCCATGCCTTCTATCTTGTGCCATCTCCTCCCACTTCATTGCTTTCTGTCTAACGCTTTTTAACTCCTTCTTGTCACCTTTTCCTTCCTCGCCTTCTTGCTGGTACTTCTTGCGTTAAACACCATTTTTCTTAATCTTACCTTGTCCCTCCGTTTTACGTGTCCAAACCATCTTAATATTCCTTCTTCTATTTTTTACCTGTTGATATAACTTTTAAGTTTCCCCGGTATGTTACATTTCTTATTTTGTCCATATTCGTTTCCATTTTCTACTTTTCTTAAGAAACTCATCTCAATGGCTTCTAGTTTCTTTTTGTACTTCTCTGTTAATGTCCAAGTTTCTGAAGCGTGTGTCAGTGTCGGGAACACTACTTTTTTGCCTAAGAATGTATTTGATATTCTTTCTCTAATTTTTTCTTACACTTTTCTTTCTTGTGTAATTATTCTAAATATTTTAATTTTTGTACTTGCTGCAGGTTTTCAGTTTTCAATTTATAATATGTTGTTGTATACATACTGCAGTGTTAATTACCTTTTGAAAAATTTTAATCAAACAATTACATTACGTGGAAAGAGCTAAAACATATACAATTTGACGAGGTAGGTGCAAGAGTGACGAGACAAACAGACTAGAGGACAAATACAAAACGAAATGAGGCTCTTACGAATGTAAAACGCAGCAGTTATAGACAGCATAATTGCAGCACGACGAATCAAATAACCATTCCGGTGAGGAGCTCGAAGGTGCTAGATTATTTTGAAAGGAGTAGCAAACATTTTGACTTCGTCGAAAGGATACAGCAGAGGTTTGGCTTGTATTGCGGGCCACTCACAGCAACATATTATACGATGGATGGGAAAAAGTACAGCAAAATAAGAAAAGGCTAGTCTACTTGGAAGACGGCCGACGAGTACGCCTTTGCTGTGATAAGGTTCCGGACTTCCTAATAGACTACGAAGTATTGTGGAATGAACACTTGTACGGAAGTGTCAAAACTAACAAAGAGACAAAGTAGATTATAAGAGTGAAGGACGCTATGATGGGTTAAGTTTGACAATTAGTTAATATTATGAATTTTTAAGATAGGTAAGGCGTGAGAGGTTAGATTAATTAGAAAATAATGTATTTAAGATACGTACCTGATATTTAGAGTTAAGTTTGTTCCACTTTTAGTTCGATTTTTGATTTGTTTTCCATGAAATGTAATCATATCTAAGATAGACATTAATTGTCAAAAGTTTAGTTACCAATTCAAATCTAGTATATAACTAGATTAGAATTCAGATTTTTCCATAACCATAACAACGAAAATACAAACAAAACGAAGCCCTATAAAAGGCGACCGTTCTGCGATTTACAGGACTTCTTCCTCAAGGATAACACGACTTCTTCCTCGACTTCTGCGAGTAACAATTCGTTAAGCACAAAAAACCTTTTTTTATTAAAAAAGTCATTGAAATACAACGAGGTCTTTTTATTAATAAGAACCGGAGAATATTCACTGGATCCTGAATACCCTGTGTCCTTTTCCTCGATCACCGACACCATGGAGGACGCTTCGAGGTAAGGCATACGTGACGACACAAACAAAAAATTTTTATATAAACACCGGACGACGCACAGCGGGGCCTATGATTGTTGGCCGTAATTCGAAAACAAAAATTGACGCGAGATGTCAATTACTACTTGTAATTTATTGCTAGAGGTTATTAGTACACGAAAGTGTGAAAAATAGAATCAGGATTTAGTAAAATACTTTAAAAACTTTGGTCAAACTTGTCCATTTTTGGGTGCGTATAAGTAACCACTAAGACTTCAAAAATATCAAGTTTTAAATGTATGGTACTTGTTGCTGATTACAATATCAAACCAGCTTGAGTATGGAGCATTTACCGACAGGCTAGTAGATCAATTTTCTAATTTTGTTAAATTTTGTCTAAATTATATAATTCAATTTAATAAAGACGCGTGAAAAATCTTAATTACAATTACCGAATTAATTCGATAGAATTTACTTTATATCAGGGCATATCATGGACGTAATTCTAATGTATACTGTCATCAATGAATTGACCTTGCAGAAGCATAAAAGAAAAACTGCCCGAGTTTGCCCCATTTGACATAAGAAAATTTTGAAAATGAGTCAGTATACCGAAGAAATTTCATTTTATTTTATTTCTGTCTATTTATTGTCAAAATTATATTAATTTCATATTTTTTTACTATAAAAATTAATAAAATCTTTTTTGCCAAAAATTAGTGTGCCTGGCCCCACTGTGCGACGGGAGACGTTTAGGTGCATACATCTGGTAGGGCAAGAGACCCACCGAACCTTGTGAAAGACGAAGTGATTTGCTCAACTTGTGGTACCATATGTCCGGTTTGGACGGACAACAAGGTTTTTTTGATAAACCCTTTTCTTTATTTTTTTCTTACACGCACTGACGCATACACATTTGACACTGACCCCCCCCTCTCTTATTTTTCTGTGTTCGTCATTGTATGTGTCCGCCATGGAGCCAAAATCCGAAACGTGGGTAATTCCGAGCGGTTCAAGAAACCCCTGAGAGAAAGACAAAAAGAAAGTAGTACACGTACCCACTTACATAAAGACAATAATAGACAAAAACAAGAAAAAGGGGCTCACGGACACGTATAAAAAGCACATCACAATATATTAACCGAACGAGGGGCTCTAACAGAACACTACAATATGGGCACCGCAACTTGGAGCTCTTACTCATACTTAACAATACATGTAGGCTGTTTCCAAAACAAGTGCAGAAATTTTAACCACAGTACTCTGACAGCACAAACAATACGAAAAAATACAAAAAAAAATCGCGTAACGAAAAGAAAATTCCTGTATCCGGCCCTTATTCGGCGTTCATGAAATAACAAAAAAACTTACGGAACCTGCTGATCGTAGGCAGTAAACATGACTAACACGCAAAGCACACTCACCGAATATCATCTGTGTTGAGGATCACATTCAAACAAACGTTCTGTATAGGCATTTGAAAATGTTTGGAACAATTGTTCGAAGTGGCGTCCATCATTAGCGACACACAAGCGAGCTCGGCGAAGAAACGATTTTTGTATTCGTATTAGCATGTCAGGATTATCGCCAATGCTGTCGGCGGCGTTATGAATACTCACTGTTAACTTATTTAATGTGTTTATAAAATTTCTGGTTCCATTTCCAGAATAGCTGCATCACGATTACGTCCTCGGTATACACCTTGCGGTCGAAACGTTCCGTAATCGCGTAAATGCTGCACATTGGCTGTAAATGTCCTTGCAGTTGGAAGTTCGGAAATTTGTTTGCATAAAGCCGCCGTGCTTTTTCAGCATGTCCTCGAGCTTCGCCGTACATGAATAGCTTATCTGTTCTCTCGCCGTTCGTGAATTGCGCCATCTTGGTTTTAACTCGTTCAATCACTTTTCACAAACTAAAATGTTGATCCCAAAGGATACGGATCTATAAAAAAAATGAAGCAAACTCTTTCGCTCGGCTGTGATACGACTTATTTCAACATGAAGGAAAAAATGCTTTTAAAGGCCTCACGACTTCGGCAAATATTGCACTCGATTGCACGTGTGTTTTCTGTCTCGATAAAAATTACTTTTCTTGACCTGCCTCAAAGACAGACGTACGATTAATTCTTGCCCGATTTTCAACAGCGATTTTCTCGAAATGTGTAAAACTTTTGTTGAGGACATATAAGTTCAATCGTTCCCATTTATGGTGATGTATTACAGGTTTAAATTTCTGCACTTATTTTGAAAACACGCTGTATATCGGTAAAATTGAGAAATTTATTAGATTTAAATTATTAACACTGCCACCGGACCCTTATGCATTTACTAAAAATTAACTTCATTTATTTATTTATAATTATTCAGTTTCCGAAATGAATGTTCTTGAACTCAGAAGCTGTACATATGTAAAAATATATTCAAAATAAAAGAACGATAGAGGACAATAATGATCGAGTATATTAATTATGAAATTTGACAATCACCTACCAGATAGGGTAGTCCGGGGGAGTTGGGGCGGTGGCTCAGCAGCAAAAGGTCTCTTTACAGTTTCCCTTTAGGGGCTTCGTTGACTTCTCTGGGAGCTCTAGATGAACGTTTGTCTTCTTGCACTAGGCTTTTAATTTGGATTGATGCAAATTAAAAGGGCCGCGGATAAGTTTAAAATAAGTTGAAAGTAATAAATAGACGGGTTCGGCGAACATTAAGAGAATTTTTTGATACTTCTCTGGAACCGCGAAGTATTATTGTTTATATTCGAACGAAAAGAGGTCACTCCGTAAAGTGGCGCACACTTTGGTAAAAAGTCACGGTGATGTCTTCCCCAAAGCCCAAAAGATGAGATTACGCAATTTTGACCGATTGGTTCCAGCCCTGCGTGGAGATGCCGAGTTGTTTTCTCAAGAGCTCAGAGATTTGTTATCGGCGAATTTACTTATTTTTGGATATCTCAGTGGCCCTAATCTGAAGGAAGTCTGTGTTATGACTAGGAATAGTCGTCGTTTGACCTGGAAACTCGTTGATGTTAAGATCTAACAATTTTCCGGCTATTTACATCATGAGTAAGAAATAAGGCAGTAAGATGTTACTGATTTTTTATAATAATGCATATTAAATTAAATACATGTTATTAGTAATTTCTAATTGATTCTCTCGATCTCTTAATTGTCTTTTTGCTATTTTCAAGTTATTTCTAAAAAACACTTTATGAATGCGAATGACTTCATACCTCATGTACGCTAATGCTTTCGCGGTGAGTCTTCTAAAATAAGTATAATAATACAGAAGTCATTGTAATTGTCACGCGGACTACATCAAGATAAATAAAGGAACGATTTACTTTTTGAATTTTTTTTGAGAATTCAATTCGAATCCTTTCACATAGTAAATTTCCGCGCCCCTAGTTAAACCTCCGTTTAACGAGCGTTACAATCGTGTATTATCTGCGAATGTATTCTACTCCTGACATTTTTTATGGGGACGATAATTAAAATCCGATACGTTCGGCGTTTGTAGTGCGGGGGCGAGGGGGGCGGGATAAATGGGAAATAAAAACGTCGGACGGGTGGTTACGGTGGAATAAATACCGGGGCCGAACGTAAATGAATTTATCGCTAATTTGGCCTCTGTTTGTTTTCGCTTTTTTGATGAACTAATTATTCAGTTCGTGTAACGCGTCAAGTGTTGTGCGCGCCCATCGCTCCGTAATTAGCGATAAATTTCCAGCGTTGCATTTATTATTTATTAATAATGTATTATGGAAACGTCGGTGCGCGCTGTCAAACGTGTAACAAATGGCCGTGCCGCCGTTCCACTAATTTTATCAATTCATCAGGAAAAGCGAATATGAAAAACGATGTTTCGTGTGCGCGGTCGTGTGTTGTAACGGGTAAATGCGTTTGTATGTTGTACGTTGAAATTAGCAAAATATCATGCTTTTTATTGAATTTGACATAAAAACGTTTAATGTTTTTATGTGCAAGTGTTTTTGTGCAAATTCGACATTTTTGTTAAACGTTCCGGTTGTGGGATTTTATTTGCTGAATTGGCAACATTTAGTTTCACTGCGTTTCAAAATTTGTTTAACCATGCGGGTGGTATGAAGTATAAAACAAATGTATTTCGCTACTTTTTTTTTTATTTAACTGGATAAAATAAAATTGTAATTAATTTGTTCCAGAATTAGAATCTGCTGAAATCTCCTCGAATTTGAATACTGATAAAGCACCAGCAAACACTTCCTAGACTGGTAAGTTTGTTTTATCGTAATGTTTCGTTTTTATTGCTTCTATTATGTTTCTGTTAACGTCTTCACGTGTGTTTCTAAGTGATAACTAGTTTCGTGCGTTATTCAACGATTCAGAATATCTCTTATCAAAAGCCCATTCCCTATCAGACCGTCTGTGAATAGTCAGTCAGTATTCAACTTGATTGCCTCGGCATCGATGTCCGATATCCGGCTAATGAACCGAAGCATATTTCCCACACACGACACACTGCAGTGAATATTAATCGAACTCCCTGCGTAATGCCGTTAGGTTCGAGGCAATGCCGTGTTGTGTTTTGCGGGAGCTTTAATCGGAACCGGTTCGCGTTGTTTCGAACGTCCCGGACGAAACATAAATCGTCCGTTCGATCGCGCAGCGCGAAGTCGGGAAAGTTGCGAAGCGATTCGGTTTTGTAAATCACCGCCGGAAGTCGAGCGGTTTTTAAATGCGCTTTTCACCGGGTTCTTCTCCGTTCGCAAAACAATCACGTAGCCAACAGCTTGAAATATGTGCGAAAAAGGAAAACATATTTTCGTTAAAAATGGGGATTAGGAGGGCGTTCTTTTGTTAAGAGAAAAACGGAGTGGAAAACAATTCTCGCTCAGCGGGAAATGCTTGTGATATAATCAAAAATTCGATTGCTTATAACTAAAGCACGGATTTGGGTGCAATTTTAGGTCGTGCGTCACCTTTTTAGTCGAGCGTACGCGTTGTGCTGTACTTATAACACTTAAATTCTGGAGTGTGGTGACTATATGACCGAGATGAAAAGTAAATAACGTTCATATATAGTATTTCCCAAAAGTAACGTATAAATTCTATAAAATGGTTGAGAAAACCCCTAAGCGCTACCTGCCAACCCCAACTTTAAAAATTCAAATAGCAAAGTATACCTTGCGATAGATACCTCATTTAATAGAATTTTTTATGCTGAGTTATTTAACAAAAGTGAAATCAATAAAACTTCAAACTTAAAAAAATAAAATAATATTCAAGTTAAAATAAATGTTCCCTTAACGCCGAGGCAATGTCTTATCTAATCTAGAGACAAACGCTTGTTGAATATTGTCTACCATTTCAAAGGTGATTGAACGAATTTCTTGTCGAATCCTTGGTTTTAACTCCTCAGTGTTTTGAGGTCTATTAAAAAAAAATTAGCTTTTAAATAATCCCCGTGGAAATAATCCAAAAGGATTAAATCCGGAGATCTTGTCGTTCATTCAAAAGGTCCTCCGCCCACCAATTCACCGATTAGGAAATATTTGGTCGAGATATTCCTGTATTGGACGTGCATAAGGAGGAAGCGCATCATCTTGTTGAAACCAAATTCTGGGATCGAGTGAATCAGGATCTCCAACATTAAGAAATAGTATCGCTAAAGCCGGAATTAATTCAAATTGGAACAAGTCCAGAAACTCTTCACCATCCAGTGTTCCAACAAAAAAGTACGGTCCAATAATTTGATTTACTATCCAAGTCCACGCGTTAACCTTTTGGGGATATTGTGTATTCTCCTCCATCATCCAATGCGGATTTTCAACCGCACAATGGAACATTCTAATGCAAATCCTGCATTGATTAGAAATATTCTCTTTTCTGATCAAGCAATACTTTACTTATTGACGGTACCATTTAAGCAAAATATTGCATCATCAGAAGAGAATATTTTTAATGAATGCAGGATTTGCATTAGAATGTTCCATCATTGTCTTGCAGAATTGCGTTCATCGATCAAAACCATCATAGGACAGCTCTTGCACCAAGTGCATTTTGTAGGGATGAAATTTTTGCTTCAGAAAAGTTTGTAAACTGCATTTTTGAAGTATTAAGAAATGAAACGACTCCCACGAGAGTTGAATGTAGATTTTTCTGCATCATTAACATGACATCCAATTGTCTATTTTCGTCTAAAGCTTTAGATTAACTCGTTGATGTCCAAGATGGCGAAATTTATTCTCAATTCGACCATCGATTGCGATGTTGGAGGACCGTTTGGGTGAGTTTCATTGAATAAAATACAAACTTCCTTCTACGTCCGAATTCTCCAAACCCAATCATCATTAAAATTTCGTTTCTTTTGGCTTCAGTAAGTCTCATTTTTGCTATTTAATCGTTTAACCAATAATACACAATCCACTACGTAATGTTAATGAATTCCATTTCACATTTAACTATTTGCTTTTATCACTTATCGCTAGAGCCGCATCAACGCAAGATCAAATATCGGAACTTTCATTTCAATACATTATTGTTGAACATTTCAGTTATTTATCAACCGATTTTGAAAAAGTATTATTTATTGTATTTAGCATAAAAGATGTTATTACATGAGGTATTACCAGTAGTACTTTGCTATTTGAATTTTTAAAGTTAGGGTTGCTAAAGCTTGGGGGTTGAAGAGAGTTGAAAATTAATCTTTAAATGACGATTTAAAAAAATCGACCTGTACAAGCATTTTTCTGAAACATTTTTCTCAATCATTTTATAGAATTTGTCCGTTACTTTCGAGAAACACTGTTTACAGGATGATTCTTGAATAAACCGTCAAGAAAAAGTCTGTGAAAGTAATTAAATCATAGGTTATGAGAAAATTCTTTGGAAAAATTTATATATATATATATATATATATATATATATATATGTTACGACGTAGGTTTCCGCGGGTGTTATATGCTGTGTTGTTCTTCCGGGTATTCCTCCGCGTTGGGTTCTCAAAAGAACCTTTGTTGTCTTGACGACGTTTCGGCAGAATCACATCTGCCATCTTCAGGTCTTCTCGGCTGCTTTCTTCGTTCTGCTCCTCGTTGTTATGCGAGTGGAACTAACTTCTTGCGATGCCGGGGAGGGTTTATATACTGGGTTACGGTTACGCGTCGTTGCGCTCGGTTGGTTTTTTGTCTGGCTTCTTGTTGTTGGTCGCGCCGGTACGCTGGCTCCTCCCCCCGATGATCTCGGCTTTGACTGTAATGCTGGTTTCCACGATGTTGGTAGTCGTTGAGTGTCGTCTCTTGTGTTTAGATTTTTCGGGTGTTTTTCTATTTCTATGGCTTCACGTATGATCCTTTTGGAAGTGTGTTGTATGCTGGCTATTGTTTTTGTATTGTCAAAATCTATCTTGTGTGACGTGGCCGTTACATGTTGTGCAAGCGAAGAAGTTTTTTCGTTCTTCTCGACGGCATTGCGGTGTTCTTCTCTTCTCATCACTCATCACTCCACCTTGCCTTAATCCATCTCTTATTTCGAAAAAATCTGATTCCATGTTGTCTTTCCTTATGTAATTTTTGTTATTTTTATATAAACTCTTTATTGCTGTTCTCAATTTTACATTAACCTTTCTATTTTCTAAACTTTCCCATACATCTTTTTGTCTAATTCTATCAAATGCGTTCTGTAAATCTAAAAAAAATTATAATTAGTTAAAAATAATCCCAAAAAGCATGTTACGCCAATGTATATGGAGTTCGTCGCAATCGAAAGTTTTATGATATCGTGTTTTCGTACGTTTTATTGCGTTTATTGCCCAGAGCAATAAAACTATAAAAGTTAACCGTAAAACTTATTTAATAGAGGGAATGCAGCTGTAAAGATCAGCCTCAAACGTTTAAATTCATCCGAGCATAATAAATTTATTAGTACGAAGCCGATGACCTGGGAACGTCACTCCGCTGGGATATTTAAATCAGATCCGACTAAAATCAGTTTCAACAAAAGACAGTATCCTCATACCAATTTAAAGCATGAAACGTCCTGCAATACGGTCGTAATGCTGGATGTTTTATGCTTTAAATTGTGGTTGTCGTACTATGAAAAAAATAATTGTGATAAATAATTTACAAATTCTGGTTTTACCTGTCAAGGCAGATGCTCAAACTGAAAACCCTTGTTATCAATGCAAGCTATAGCCCTTTTTCTCAAGTTTTCCCTTACAAGTTCCAAAACATCAGGTGTATTTCGAATCACTTCAGCAGCATGTTCGATGCGCTCGTGCAACTCCTATACAGTATGCACTGGGGTAGAATAAACGAACTGTTTCGTCCACCCCAGAAAAAAAATCACCGTGATTTAAGACTGGAGACCGCGGGGGCCAAAGTACAATCCATCTATTATTGTAATTAGTGTTTAACCACTCTCTCACAACATGAGCTGCATGAGGAGGTGCTCCTTCGTGTAAGTACCACATATCGCGTCGTAGAGCTAAGGATACATCATCTAATAGTAGCTCAAGATCATTATTTAAAAATTCTGAACAATTTATGGCGTTCAAATGCTGTGGTAATAAGTAAGGACCGATCAAACAATTAGCAACAATACCAGCCCAAACATTTGTCGAAAATTGCTGCTGATGATGGAATTCCGCTGTAGCGTGTGGATTTTCGTCACTCCATACGTGTGTGTTATGAGAGTTTCGAACACCGTCCTGAGTAAAATGAGCTTCATCGGTGAAGAATACGACGTTTAAAAATTCGTTGTTTTGGTCAACTTTATTTAATATCCACTGACAAAACCTAACACGATGATTTGCATCTCCCAGCTGTAATGTTTGTACTTTTTGTACACGGTATGGATGCAGCCCCTGTTGACGTAGAATTCTCTAAGCCGTCGATTGGGAGACTCCCAATCTTCTAGTATTTATATTTATCTCAGCATCCAACACTCGTGGAGTTGTCTTTGGGCCACGACCATTTGCAGAACGAAAATGTCCGTGATCGCGCAAATGTTGCACCACTGAAGCAAAAGTGCTCCTATGCGGCACTTGTCGTAAAGGAAATTTTTCGATCCACAAACGACGAGCGCGACGTACATTTCCTAATGCTTCGCCGTATAATAAAACCATATCGGTGTTTTTCTGATATCGAAAAGCGACTCATTATGCGTTCTGCCAATCTACACTTCCGTCTGATTGTAAGTAACCACTAAACTTCACCAGAACAAGGCCACTAAACGATGCTTAGGGGGTGGAGATTTATTGGGCATAGGTACCATAAAATCAAAAATTATAAACATCTGCGGCCATAATTATAAAGCCATCCGTTTGTTGTTGCACATTTTTTAATCTTACTTAAAAGCGGGTGAAATTTATTTATTTTTGCAAAAACTAACAGCCTGTTTGAGACAAACAAACAATTTTTTCGGACGCAAACGGGCAAACTTAACGAGAAACAAAGTTTTTGTTTTGTTTTTAATCTAAAGCAATAAACATTTTTCTCTGTAAGTATAAGGAACAATCTTTGGAGTTTAAAATTGACGATAACGATACTTTGTGATTTGTTGTTACGGTTGGAAATTCTAACAATATATAGCTATGCCTTGTCTGCTTTTATACTGAAAGAATCTGATATCCCTTACAATAGTTGTGTTAGTGCTGTGGCGTTATCAAGTAACCCCATTTTAATTTATACGTCGCTCTCGCTCGTCTAGGTTTTCGTTATTTCAAACGCTCCATGAACTACAATAACTTTTCAGAATCGATACTTCTCTCTATCTTATTTACGTGCCGTCGCCGTAGATAATTAACAACTCAACTGAAAACCGATCCCGGACTTACATTTACACCGGCAAACTGTATTCGGTGTCAACGCGATATTTTAACATCTGTCTAACTGTAAGGTCTTCCAACATAAATCAGCAAAGATAACACTGACGCGCTTTGTATCCAGGAAGAAATTTGAATAATGGCGTGGATATTTATTTTACGGCGGCATCCATTGTCATCTCGGGCTGTCGCCGGTTGCAATTTACTTTTTCTGATCCTGAACTTTCCGCGGAATTTTATTTCACGCTTAATCTACTCGAAGTGAAAATTAAGAACGATAAGGCGCGTTTTTCATTGGAACTTTGTGATTTTTCAAGGGACTTGTTTTCGAGTGGCTGGTTATTATGAAATGTGTTCAGATGCAATTACGGGAATGCGCGCAAATGGAGTGCACAGCAGCACATTCTGCGAAATTAGAATTGCTCTGCTCGGGGTTCCCTCAAAAAAAAAAAAAAAAAACGTTCTAAGCCTCGACGTTTTCGTTCCTCGACGAGTTATAATTAAAGTTTAATAGCACGTGAAACATTTTAATTATACTTTCGTGTTTGTTTCGGCTCAAATTGGGAGGCGCTTTCCTCTCCATATTTAAAAATAATTAACTTGCGGTCGTCGAAAAGTTAAAAATTTAGTTTTGCTGTGTCGCTTGCGTTTCGTTCGTAAATTGGAGTCGTTCCTAATTGCGATGCTTTTAGTAAATTGCGGCAATATTTTACGGTTTTAAAAAAATGTTGTACGTCTCTGTAATTATTAGTATTAATGACGTTGCAGTTATTTGCACGTCGTTGCTGCTTTAGCACGCGAAGAGATGCCAGGTTTCGTTTCATTTCTACAGCCACAGTTACGCCCAGTTTTATTTCAGCTTTAGAATATATTTCTACGTAACTTTGTTTATTTTGGCACAACAGATAAATTATGTTAACTATTGGCGTGTGAAATAGTAAAATAGATCACGGTGACATATCTATTTATCACACACACACAGACGAGCGGAAAATAAGAACATTCTAAATATTTAAAAAATAAAAGATTACTAGAAAACTGATAATTTGAACGAAGATGTCTGATTTGACGGTTTATCTAAGCTTAGTTATCACTAGAAATAAAGATTCTTTTCATGGGTTGTCTCGTATGTGCAGAGAAAAGGGAAATCTTCCTAATACTTATAATCTTGGGTTTATGTACTAAATTTTCATTTTTTCGTCACAGGGAATTATACTAAATCTAAATAAACACAAAGAGCGACATCAATTTTGTGATAATGATAATACAAAAAAAAAACAACATCGCTTTTGTGGTATTACGACATAAAATAGACATTAGGTTCAAGCAAATATTTCAACATCTGCGAATTTATTTATAAGTGCACTGAATTCCTGAAATTGTTCTTTTACATCGCGAAGGACGCCTCGCCTATTTCGAATCTACAGTGAACATTAAACTAGACGACCGTCTCTCTGGCCGAACCGGCGCTATTTAGACGTCCAATTGACGAGCTTTATCGCGATCGTCGGACGCTCTATCGCGCTTCCTTTGCAATCCGGACTTCCTAATACCCATTTCCGGCCGCCCCGGCTCTTGTTTTATACACGATCTGCCTAATTTGATAAATGGAAATGCGTCGGCGCTGCTAAATGTTGCATGAAAATTCCGCTTTTCCGATCGGCTAGGGAGTTTGACTTCTTTTTTTTTTATGGAGTGGGTTGCCAAAGGTGATATTCCAGAACAATGGTCCTTCGTTTTACTCAAACATTTCCAGCTTTAAAATCCCTGTTCAAGTATTATTAATGAGATACAAAAATTACTGATTTTGTGCAACCTAGATTTAGAATTCTAAAATGATTCTATTTTGTTCAAATAAATTGAATTGCGTAATCTTGTAAAACCAAAATGATGACCTTCTTTCAATGGAGCGCCAGGGGATTTTTAAAAACAAAAAAAAAAGAAATTGACTGATTTAACGATGACATGAATAAATTTATTCTTCCGCTTTATCGAAATGAAACAAAACCGTGCGTGGGACCTCCTCACAAAATGAAAACGCCCGACGATAAATTCGAGCAGGCGCTGGGTAATTTAACGCTTTCCAAGAATAAACGCGCTTCGAAACGCGTTTAAGCTCGCTTGGCAGGAATCGAATCATTTCGCCAATAAGTCCCTGGCCGCGATTATGCGTGAATTTCCAAACGGATTGTTTACGACCTACCACGTTCTCGACGTTAAATTTTAAGTATTTTCGAATCTCAGCCAAGATTTATTGATCTTTTATTAATAAGTTGGCGGACGCAGTTCCTGTTTACTATCGAATCCCAGATTACGAAATCTGTCTTTCGTCTTAGTTGCCTTATTATTTATTATAAAATCCACGCATACTCTCAGCCATTATTAATTTACCGGCGAAATAATTCCGAGCTTAAAAACATTCAACGCCGTCGTTATTCTCGAGTTCCACACCCAGTACAAATCGGCTTAAATTCGACGATCTAGTCCGTGAAAGGTCCTCGTTTCATCTTCCCCCACGTTATTATTATTTTTTTAAATATAAACCAGAAGGCCCCCCCGATTCTGCTCTCCTCATCATCATCATCCTCCGAGCTTGAAAAAATATTTGTGATATTCCGCTCGGTTTTTCTCGCTTTTCCACGTCCCTCCCGCCTCGAACGCGCGCAGAATTTCAAATTTATTTTGCTCTATTAAATGTATCCAACTTCACCAACTCCATACCATGAATACCAATAAAATCATTTCGGCGCTCGCTCTCAACCGGATGCTAATAAATTGCGCCTCTGCGCGGACTGTGTGAGATATTCAGATTTTTATTTAATTTTTTTTTTTTTTTGGTGAAGTTAATCGGCTTTGTCGCGTTCTTGCAAAAGCGGGGGTTACGTCATATGAGAACCGTACATAAATTATCGGCTTGTAACTTGTTTGTATGTTAAAAATGTTAATGTCAGTTTAACAGCCGGCCATAACAATAAATCTCGTGCTCCAGATTTCGTTTTCGATGGGCGCCCACAGAATCACAAATCACGCTGAGGTTCCCTACTCACAACATGACTTGTTTGTAGAACTGTTTGATTATCATTTTATAGATATTGTGAGGGACAAGTGGTTAAAAATGAAAGGGGATGAATTATTCTTTACTTTCGGATTTATAAGGTCTCGTCGAGACGCTATATTCCTCCAGCTGACACGACGACAGTGAGAAAGAAATTCTATTATTTTACTACAATTCTATGTCTTTATTTACTTTACAGAAACAAAAAACAATTTCCATTTCTTCTCACTCTTTTACCAAAATTTTAATTAAATCGTAAAATCGAAAAAAACCCAATCGGTTTATGTGTGTCTGGTTTCAGCTTTATTAAGCCATAGATTGACCTTAATTGTCCCTTTATATGCCCGTTTGCCAGGCACTACATAATTTCTTTAAATGAGATTTATTTAGAAATAAAGGTATATGTTGAAAATAAGTGAAACAGTTACAATTCAAATAAAGAATTTAGCATAATGCGAAATTTCAAACAGAATTAAAACATCGATTAGAAATCATGTATCATCGATTAAAAATTACAACAGTTTTTAAGAGTTACATATAAATATAATTACAGATTAATTCAATATGATATTGCATAAAGCCACGACGGTATCAAACGAAAACAATGCAAATTCACTTTATAAATTATTTTATAACAAAAGAAGTAACGGCGTTTCGCATATTAAATAAAGCATATTGTAGTGTTAATTACCTTTTTGAAAAAATTAATTAAACAAGTATATTACGTGAGAAGAGTTAAAAACATATACCACATTGCCACGGTCCAGCAGACGTTCAACAACAACTTTCGAAACAACTTGACGAGGTAGACGCTAGGGTGACGAGACGTTTCGACAGAACGACATGCATCTAAAACAACCAGACTATATCACAAGTACAAAACAAAAATGGACACTTATAAATGTAAACGCAGCAATTATAGAAAGCATTATTACAGCTGAACGAATCAAATTAGCATCACAGAAGGGAGTTCTAAAATGAGTGAGCGATCAAGCACTGGGATTTTGTAGCAGCAATGCAGCAGAGGTTTGGCTCATTCCGGGGGCCACTAACAACATTGCACTATCCAATAGACGGGGGAAGCCGCCTAAAAACAGGAAAAGGCTCATATATTTAGAAGACGGCCGAAGAACACGTCGCCGATGGGACCAAGTGCCGGACTTTTTGATTGATTATCAAAAAATATGTGACGAACACTTATATGGAAGTGTTAAAAAGGACAAAATCTAGATAGTAAGAGAATAGAATATTATTATTATAGGTTAAGTTTGTTTTCTTGGTGATACGTTGAGAATTATTTTACATAAGTAAAGTTTATAGGTTAGATAATTAGTAAATAATGTACTTTAGATACTTACCTGTTGTTTAGAGTTAAGTTTGTTCCATTTTTAGATTAATTTTAGTTTAATTTCAATGAAATATAGTCATATTTAAGGTAAAACGCTAATTGTCAAAAACGTGACATCTGGTTACCAACTCAAATCTAGTATGTAACTAGATCAGAACGCGAATGTTCCGGTAACCATGACAACGGGAAAATAAACAACGAAAAGCGCTATAAAATGCGAGCGCTTCGCGATCTGAACCATTCCTGCTTCGACCTCCATGAGTAGAATTCCTGCTTCGACCTCCGTGAGAGAAATCCCTACTTCGACCTCCGTGAGAGAAATTTCTGCTGGACTTCCGTGAGAGAAATTCCCGCTTTGACCTCTGTGAGAGAAATTCCTGCTTCGACCTCCGTGAGAGAAATTCCTGCTTCGACCTCCGTGAGAGAAATTCCTGCTTCGACCTCCGTGAGTAGGATTCTTGCCTCGACCTCCGCAACAAGCAGAGAACAAATTTTAATTAATTAAAAGGGTTATTTAATACGAGGTATTTTCATTAAGAAAGAAACATCCTTTCTCCTTAACTAGCGACATGGGCGACGCTTCCAGGTAACGCATACATGACAACACAAATAAAATTTTTTAATTGAACACCGGACAGCGGGAGACGTTTTGGTATCGTCGAAGGGCGCCTCTCTCTTGTGAAGGAGTTGAGGCATATGCGTGATCAGTATACAGAGCGTCCCCCTTTTGACAAGTATACATCGGGTAGGACAAGAGGTCCACTGAACCTTGTGTAGGGCGAGGTGACATGACCGACTTACGATACCTGGTGTTCGCTTTGTGCGGATCTGTATCGTCGAAGGGCGCCTGTCTCTTGTGAAGGAGTTGAGGCACATGCGTGATCGGCGATACAGAGCGTCCACTTTTAACAAAATATACATCTGATAGGACAAGAGGCCCACCGAACCTTGTAAAGGGCGAGGTGACATGACCGACTTGTGCTAACCGGTGTCATTTTGGGACAGACAACAACCTTTTCGATAAATTTTTTTTATTTCTTTTTCTGGCACATACGGACGCTTATACATTTAACACTGACACTCCCTTCCCCTACCCCCTCACATTTCTGTGTTTGTCATTGTATGTGTTCGCCATGGGCCCATAATACGAGAAGTGGGTAATTCCGAGCGACCCAAAGAAAAACAAAAACAACCCAAAGTGACTAAGAACATAACAATTTTGGCACCCAAAGGCCGTACAAATATATAAAAGAAACATTACAATAATTTTGACACCCCAACGTGGGAGTCTTACTCAACATTACATTACAATATATTAGTCTTTAATCACATATAGCTAATTGGCAAATAAATTTACGTTTTCCTACGCAAACCATGATATTAGATGCTGAGGAACAGACGAATTTTCGAAATTTGATCACATACTTTGACATTCTTTGAGTGCAACTCACGTTCTAGGACTCTCGGTGATGGATACAATCATACGATGATACTTAATCCGGTACCAGCAGCCTTTTTATGTGGTTCCGACCGGAAATTCTGATCACGTAAAAACTGCATGTGGGATAACGTTTCACAATTGGCCTGTGACTCATCGAGGTTTTCCTTGAATCGACTGTTCTCTTTGATTTAAAATAAACAATTCTTTTTGTATAACAGCGGCATTCTATGAGCCACTTCGGCGACTCTGATAACGCAATTTTTGTAATTTTATTGCAAAGGCCAGTCATGACTCATAAAGGTAAGACAAGTCGCTTGTTTATACATGATGTTCTTCAAGTTCATACAAAAAAATTAATGGCACACGTGGTAAGAGATATTCTCACGAATGCATCAAAATTAAAAGAAAAAAGAAATAAAAAAATTCATATCGACATCCGGCAATTCCTTGTGAAATCTTTAGAACCGCTAGACGCAATGGACGGTGACCTTCACTCACAATAAATGTTCTCGAGACGTAACCATAAGTGGGCTCGACGAAGCAAGGGTTCACATGCGTTACGGAATTGGTTCTGTTGTGGGATATTTTCCACTGCTGCATTAATGCGTGCGTTGAGTTCGTCTATTGTATTTACTTCTTCGGCGAACACTAATTTTTTTAAATGTCCCCATAGATAAAAATCTAATAGATTAAAGTCAGGCGAACGTGCTGGCCATCTGGTTGGCCCATTGCGGCCAATTCATCTTCGCGGGAAAACTTCGTCTAGATGTGTCCGTACGCGTCAATGAAAATGTGGTGGAGCGCCGTCATGCATGAACCACATACTTCTTCTAATATTCAAATTCACATCCTCTAGGGGTTCCAGCAAATTAGTTTGCAAAAATCATAAATACACCATTCCGTCCAAGCGATTAGGTAAAACAAACGGCGCCGCATTGCATGAGGATTTTCTTCTGCCCACACATGCATGTTTAATTAAATTAATTAAACATTAATTAAATTAATTAAACATTAATTAAATTAATTAAACATACCATCCCTTGTAAACATTGATTCGTCGGTGAAGAGAATGTTATTAACAAAGTTTGGATTGTCCGTCTGTTTCCGGAGTAATTACCAACAAAATCGCATAAATGGCGGTAATCTGCGGACATCAGAGCTTGCACTCTTTGAAAATGGAACGGATATAATTGTTCTTCACGAATAATTCACCAAAGAACTGATTGTGACATATGCAATTGTCTGGCAATATTCCGCATATTTATCGAAGGATTCTCTTCTACAAGTTCTAAAATCTCTTCCACCGCGTTCATAATACGATGGAGGGGCTGTCGTCCACCACCATGTCCGCGACGCGCACTCAAATTTCCCGTTTCCCTTGGATCTGCTATTTGGCAAAGGGCGATCTGGGTAACACTGTGCATACAAACGTCTTGCGGCCAATGGATTTTAACCCCATTCGCCATAAATTAAAATCAAGTCAACAAGAACAGTATTGGAGAATTCGATCATGTTTTCAACGCTGATATCTGCGATGAAGTGCAGTTGAGAACTGACCCACTTAAACAGCCGATGCTGACAACAGCAAATTTCTCCGATTACGTAAGTGCGTTATAAAAATAAGCCAAGGACTATTAAATTCTTTCATCGTTTGCCAAAAACATTTATTATCTCTAATATTTATTAATTGTTATACAACAACTGTTTCATTCTATCACTTTTAATTTAAACTTTCACTAATTTCATTTTTTGTATGAAGTTAAAAATCAGCCTGTATAATTTTTATATGGCACGTATATCATCTGGTTTCTAACAAAAGTGTGGTAGGTCAGATTTTTATTTCTGAACTATATCATTGAATGCTATGAGAATACAAACAAGACAACGCGTTTGAATGAACCTTACCACCTACAAGAAATTACTTTGCATCTAAAAAGAAGATTAAATATTGTTTGAGAGCGTGCACTATAAAAATGACTTCCGAGCTCCAGATTTCGCCTACAAACACCCATCAAGGCAGGACAGTGGGCACTAAAACCCATCATAAAAGCTATTTTCGGAGTGATATGAAAACATCCGGGTCATAAATTCGCGAAGCTCTTTCGATGTCTCGCTCTCTAATCGCCGTCATTAAGCAGATGACGGGTTCCATCCTCCTCTGGGTAACGATAAAAGTGAAAACGTTGCACAACTCATTAGGAACAAATAAAGAACCTCGTCTTGTGTTTGCTCGATCTATTTACATAAATTTCCTGCTTATTTGCCGGAGCGATTTCTCGTTAATGCCGTTGAATTATGGCGGGAATCAATAAAAGTTGTTCTCGCAGGAAATTAACCATCAATTTACACTAAAGATTTTTTTTCTTGCTCTGTTTATACACATACTTATTTGTATACACCAAGCTTACATTGTGTAACGATGTGTAAATGAAAAGTTTTTGGAAAGGCAAACTTGTCATCGTATTTTATAAACATTTATATTTTGAATTCGTAAAGCTATGGAAAATTAGCAGATATTATTAATTGCATTGAATTAATTATTTGATTTCGTTTTTATTATGTAACGTAGATTATGGAATTGATTCTATGTCATACCGATTTGTACAAAGTTGCTGCTGCATTACTTTCGTCCGTCACTATATATTAGTACTCGTTATTTTCGTTGCTTTAACGAGGTACTAAAACGTTTTACGGCGTCGCGATGTCGACAAATCCGCACGAGGATTCAAATTCACAGCTGGCGACGACGTCGTCGTCTAGTCGGCAAAGCCATCCGGGAGTTCTCTCGCAAACTGCACTTTAAAATTTCGCCGAACTGAACGTGACGTTTCAACCTCGGTCGCAGGTGAATATGACAGCTCACCCTTTGTCTTTCACTCGTACACGTTTTGCGTCCCCTCAACCACCCTTCTATTAATTAATGAATGCAGCTGCGTGAGGCAAGCTCGGGGAGCGCCTTCGCCGAAAATGCCTTTGTGTTTGATTAAATACGTCGGTGTTAATGAACGCCGCCTTTCGGTTTCGGCTGCTTTGTCGAAGGATTTGTTAATTTTAGTGTTCATTAACTGCTGACCCTGTATAAACGTGTGTGAGTGTGTGTACACGCGGCTTGGATGAAGCAAAGTTCGTGCAAACTGCTTAATAGAACGTGCCGGAGAAACCAGGATATTGCACTAATTCGTTAGAGCCAACACTAGCTGCTGCATCGTGAAGCTGAATATTAACCAGTGCGCCATTATGAATTACTTAGTCATTACTGTGATTAGTTCCTTTGTATGTAAACACGAAACCAAATTACATTTACGTGAAAGAATTCTTTTGCAACAGAGGAGAGAATTCACAATGTCAATCAACGCCACCATTTTCATCACTATTGCGCCGACGATTTGTTTTACATTGCAGAAAAGCTTCTTCAGATTTGATTCTCAATTTCGAAAGTGATGAACCATTTCTCTGTTTTCTTCTCTAACGCCTTTTGGCTATTCCCTAAACTAAAAAGAAAAGAATTTTAAAAGGAATCACCTCAGAAGAATTTAAGCGCTGTTTCGACCAATGCGATGCTGGAATCGCTCCACTATATCATAGGTAAACGTCATATCTCCCCATGCTCAAACGTTCAATACAAGTTACAATTGTCCAGTTAAATATTTTGTAGTATATGACCAAGTCTCTGGGTTTTTTTATTACAGGCTGTACACATACATAGATCACAAAGACACCCAATTTTACGTATAGAACAAGAATAATAATGGTATATGCCGAAGAAAAGAGCATCTACCGACTTATGCAAATTCTAACACGTAAATACTCGAGGATTAGCATCGTGAGATTAAGCCCGGTCGCTATTCTCGCAACATCACACACAGATATGTATTAGCTACTTTATTTGCAATTATAATTCGCAATTAAACTCGATACCATTAGGATCAGTTTCGCTCGCATTAAATTCAAATTTATGCGCCGCTTCTAAGAATTTAGGTTGATTATCAGATTAGAGCAGATGTACGTACGTAATTATCCTTACGCTTGAATACCTGCAAGTTTAAATTGCCATATTGATCGCGATAGCCCCGCCGGCTTGTAGTTGTTGTTTGTACATACATATATATGTTACACATATCCGGAAATAATGGTTTGAAAGTGTTAGTATTGTTGTAGTTATAGAATAAGTTACGAGGCTTCATTTTATAAATCAATCAACAGAATATGGGACAGTCAGTTTCACTAAAGTATATGTAAGATATAATGATTGCCACTTTATTCAGTTACACCCTGTATCACTTTTTATGTAAAGTATACTGCAAGCTCTTCTATTAATTCATTACATTCGTTTGACACGTGAGTGACTTTATTAATATTTATGAAATATGCACGGCCAGTAACTGTACGGGGAATAAATTAATAAAAAAATGGATTTTATGCATGCGAAACAAAACGCATACATGTTAATGTAATTTTATTTATAAAGTCATTTTGCTGAATTGCGTGGAAAAAATGAGAACAGATACACGCGTGAATTCCACCGTGTGTATGTAGACTTGTGTATTTTAATTTTTGCATGTAGAACAGTTGGAAAATTATTTATTAGCCGAGCGGAAAACGTAAAATTTCCTGCGTTCTTCTGTGCTATAAATTTTATAATGAAATAAAATCTTTAATCTTTTGCTAATTAGCTTCTGAAATTAAAATAATTTTAATATTAATTAGTTATCCAAAGCTAGGTTAATCATTTTTTTATTAGCATGAAATATCTTTAAGAGAATCTTGCTGGAACTTTAGAGTTTCAAATTATGTGAATTAATTCAAAAAATATACAAATTTGGAACAGTTACTTTTTTCTTGCGTTTTGTGAAGAAATAATTGATTTGAAACGGAATTCCATCCATACCTTCTTCTTCTCGTTTTTTATATTCGACGTTAGCTGCCTAGTGAAGAGAAAAAGACTTGTCGAAACCGGTCGCTAGATTAAATTTATAACAATTAGGAAGTACATTACCAACATTCAACTTAATACTTAATTTTTGGACCTACAATAACTTCAAATAAATAATTGTTAATATCATTCCAAATATTTGGAATAAAGGAGAAATGTATGATCAATAAATAATGTAACTATCTATAATACGAGCAATTAAAAAATGACATGACTCAAATATATTCGAATTAGACGAGAAATTGTTGGAAACGTAATGCAAGATTATATCTTTCATTCCTCCAAACACATCGGAGAAAAATAACTCATGAAATAACGTCTAGAAGATATTAAAACTTTAAACGTGTTATGCAAAAGCTCTGACCTCATTATGTCAATATTTCAGTGATGTTTATCATTTAATGCAACCTTCTTCAGATTCATTTATTTTATTTATTTATATATGGGTTCAATAAGGATTAAAAAAGCGACCAGCCTAATTTATGGATTGAGTGAATTTACTTAACGATCACCAAAATTACACGTAGTAATTTGGCCATTTTTTAGTAGAGATTCCCTTCAAAAATAAGTAAACATAGAACTTGTTAAACTCAATTTTAATGAAGAAGGTGAAAGGTCAATGGTTAGACAATCTAAGTATAATTACGCATCTGAACTCGGGAGTGCCACAAGGAAGTATTATTAGTCCTTTAACGTGTGTTATTTTTTTAACCTAAACTATCTATATGCTAATTTAACTTGAAGGCTTCCGCGGCCGTCGTCCACTGTTGAATTCTTGGCTTCCGGTTGGAACCGCGTGTCTCGGATTTCTTCACTGCCGACGTTTCGTTCTTCGTTGCAGAAGAACTTCTTCAGGGCTGCTGCTGGTGGTGACGCTGCTACTGCTGCTGCTGTTGGTCTTGCTGCTGCTTCGCGTTAGTCTCAACGACTAACGCGAAGCAGTCTCAACGACTAACGCGAAGCAGCAGCAAGACCAACAGCAGCAGCAGTAGCAGCGTCACCACCAGCAGCGTCACCACCAGCAGCAACCCTGAAGAAGTTCTTCTGCAACGAAGAACGAAACGTCGGCAGTGAAGAAATCCGAGACACGCGGTTCCAACCGGAAGCCAAGAATTCAACTATCTATATGCTGATAAGACACAGCCTCTGTCTGCTTTACAAGAAACAGTTGTAAGAATTTTACTGACTGCCACTTCATGATCTTTGACCATTGTCTGCGTCTTCACTCTTTAATAAACGCTTTAAGATTTTTAACAAAAAAAATAGGGCTCTGTATTTAGTCAAACTTATCAATAACTTTGGTTGATTGTATTAAAATTTTAGGATTTTATATTGTTAGATTCCGTGACACAAATTCTATTTTCAGACTAGTTACTCCACCTATGACTAGCAGAAGATTCTAATATTTTCCAGGCTCGCCATGGATGTCGGTGGAACTTGCTGGAGCGTTCGCTAAAGTATTCCCTACCATTCCACACTGTTCTCGAATAAGTCAAATACCTAGATAAGCCAGCAGCAGCGCGCGATTTAAATCGGTTTTTCTCCATACTCCGTATTCTAGATTAGAATAGAATAATTAAGTTATGAAAGTGTTATTTGTCAGACAGGTATTGCAGCTCGATATTATTATACTTTCGATGTGTTAAGCGATCCAAGACATTAAAGTGTTTTAAAAATAAACAACGCTTATAATTTGTGAACCCCGAAGTCGTAACAATATTTGTACAACATACCTATGTGTAAATATACATCATATCTTTAGTATTATTAGAAAACACTTGACAAATTAAAAGCATTCTTTAGTTGCAAAGAATATTTTGAATATGATGAATTTATCAAGCTTGAATTACTGCGACAGAGTCTTATTGTTAGGAATATTGACGAATCTCTTTATACAGAGCGTTTACAACATTTGTCTGAGTTTAATTTTCGGGTATCAGACGAAAAGAATATGTTTCGCCTTTTTCTCCGAAATATGTAGTGTGGCTAAACAAACAGAAATGGTGACACTTTAATATTATCTTTTCTTATAAAATAATGAGAACATCAAAGTATCTTTCAATCGCATTGACTTTCATAATGTTAACTTTAGGAGCAAAGATTTCCGAACCCCACCCACCCATCATATTGCTGTCTTTTGAATTTGTAAAAAATTGTAAAAACTGAGAGAGCAACAACATACATAGTTATCATCTTCCGAGTCTGTTGATTATAGTTCTTTTGTATAATATATAATTATAATTTGCTAGATTGTATGTATGGAACAATCAATAAACATTTTTATATGTACAGAAATAATTATGCAATATTTGCTACAATTTTCTTTTGATTATGTAGCAGATTAACAACAGTAAACAAGAACCGGTTTGTATTATAACTTTTTAGAACATTTTAAGCGATTCAGAGAAAAATAATAAAAATCATAGAATTTATAAATAAAACAGCCATTGATAAATAAATAATTATAATAATGTAATTTATAACATTTTCGGATATTTAAAATTTTGTTGCGGTACAGTTTTAATTGTAATGCATTTCTCGAGCATCCTTCTCTGAAAAGCTGCTTCGGCTTTATTTGGGGTCACGTTAGCAGAAGTGTGGCTCGAGAACTCCACTGCAATCTCGCCTGTCGTAGTTATCTCGGAGCCGACCTGCATTTGCAAATCATAGTTTAGATCGTCGACATCTCGTGGTCGATTTTTGACCTAAAATTGTATGGGAAAAGACAAATAGCAACCAGTTTGCTGCCTAATCGGCAGCGAGGTGTCGCTCACTATTATAATATTTTCAGTGTAACTACATCTGTAATACGATAAATTAAATGTGCAGGTAAAAGTATGAGAAAATTGTTTGATAAAGTTATTTTTAATCTCAGACTAAGTAAACAAATGTGAAATTTGGTAAACTTAAAAAAAAAGGAATATAATAGATAGTGAAATTCTGTACTTTCTGTGTTTCTGTGGTTTTCCCTTTACAAAAGTTGAGAATATAGTATTTTACAATACACTTGAAATTGCTCTAAATATTTAGCAGTGTAATTTAATTTATTTTATCAATGTCCCATTGCCTATCGTAAATTTTTTCTTATGCCGCTCATAGCTTCAGTACCAACTTTTATAATTAAACGGGTAATTCAAATGGCTTTCAGTCGTTTTTCAACTCTCTGTACAATTTTCTCGCTTTTTCAGAAATCCACTTCTTTATTTAATTTTAATTCAATTTAAATTTCATTTTCTTTCTTCTTCTGATTTTCACTTGAATATACAGTATACTCTGTTTGTGTTTGTGCTGAGAGTTGCAAAAAACCTAACAGAAACTAAACTTCCAAGAAAAGCCCTGTTAATAGTAGACAACGCACCTTCACATCCTAACGAGCAGTCCTTTGAAAGCGGTGATATAAACGTGATGCTTCTCCCACCCAATGTCACATCCCTGCTACACCTAAGGATTAGGGTGTATTAGAAAGTTTTAAACAAAGCTGTTATTGGAACACATTTTAGAGCAAGTGGTTAATGGGGATGATTTAATCACAAGTCTAAAAAAAAACAATCTGAAAGATGTTGTGTACTGGGCAGCTATAGTATGGGATAAAATTAAAAGATCCACATTGCAAAATTCTTGGTCTAAAATGATGGGCAATGAAAAAAATGTTGTACCTGAAGAGGTCAATCAAGATAATGATGACAGTGTTGACAAACTTCTCGAAATTATGAAAGAAAGTCAAGGATGTGAAGAAGTTACTGTAGAAGACATAAAGAATTGGCTGGTTAGTGATGTGGAAGATGAAGTGACAGACGAAGACTTAATTGAAATTGATACTCGCCTAATGATGTGTCTTCTAATATTTCACACGTGGATGGATTAAAAGCTTTAGGAACATCATTAATATATGTCGAACAACAAGCAAATGCAACTCCTCCAACTGATATTTTATTAATCAAATGCTGGAGGGACATCGCTGCAAAGAATGACCAATAAATGGAAGCAATTAAGGATTTCATCGTTTTTTCCATAAATATTAAGTTTGTTATCTTATTGTTTTATAATAAATAATTAAAATTTACCTAACAATTCGTTACATACTTGTTTCATTTCTACATATTTAATAACATTAAAAAGAAACTTCCTATTATCCGACTTTTCGATTACGGTTATGTCGAATGATCAGGAGTCTACTGTACTATTATAATTTCATTTTATTTTCAGTTTTTTTTTAATCTATTGTTTCTGGTTTTCTTTTTTTTTTTCAAGGTTTCCAGTATTTTTCCCACTTACAAAACATGGCTCTTTCTTATTTTATAAATTGTACGCAAGGCGCATTATGATTTCCTTTTTATTTGTATTTATGAAATTAGTGATGAAGGAATGTAAAAGTTTATAAAATAAATAAAATATATGATATTCGAATAACTGTATCAGGAAGTAATTGATTGATTTTATCCCCCCTGATTAAAGATATTATCAAGGAGCTTGACTGCTTCAAAGACGCATGTAATTTGTAACTCCTGATTAAATTTCTTTTGCTTGCTTTTCGTTAGCTACGTAAATTGTAACTTTACGAAATGTGTTTTTTTTTGCACAGTTTGTTTTAATCTTGAAACTGTTTAATACAAATGCGAACGTTTAAATTAGATGTTCACTATTGCCGAACACATTAAAACAATCAACAAGCGAACTACAGAACTTTAACACTTTAAAATATTTTATAGTTCCCATTCGCTCTAGATTAGTTCGCGCACTTCACGTCAAGTTGTTTAAATTTCATGCTCACGTCTGCTTTTATAATTGAATGTGAAATATTCTCGAGGTAAAGGTGAAATGCAATTATAAATAAATGATGACCTTATCCACCCAGGAGGATGTAATATGATTAAATGATTAAAATAAAGCAAAATATAGAAAACGTTGGATTGTTTAGCAATAAAGGAGGAGATCCAAGAAGATAACAATAGCAATTGAAGAGGAACCGGAAATTTAAAAAAAAAATCAACGCCTATGACGATTATAAATTACGTAGAAACTACCCTTAGCTACTTATTAGCCAATGCCATTCGTCTAATAATACTTTGCATTTTGCATTACTCATTTATATTACATTCTTTCTAGTTATTGAAATTTTCTGTGGTGGAATAATTTTAGGATTTCTCTTTTGCTCAATGCGATTGAATCGAAACCCACAATTTTTCGTAAGATTTAAAGATGAAGTATATGTACACTCAAAAGTTTTCGCAATAAAAAGTGACAAAATCATTTCTAACCGCTATAATGCGTAAGCGGACAAGCGGACACGCACATATGGAATCACTGCTTGGCTACCTGCTTGTTATGGTGATCAGATTGGAAAGACATTATTTGTAATTCTAACTGTACATACATACATACTACTGAAACATGAACATCGACATCTGCAGCGAAGTAGATTTACGAGTTAATTTGTGTGAGACTCGAGCATCTCTCTACACAACCCATATATTCCACAGGCAAAAACAGAGATGCCCAACCTGATGAATACCGTAAACGTAAACGAGACGCAACGCTAATGTAATACCAGAAAGGCTAAACTCAATAACGACCGGACTGCAAGAAGACGTATACTCCCGTACAATAAACAACGGAAAACGGATTAGCGATTAACTTCTCGGCCAGGTTCAATTTGCTCATTAGGACGCGCCGCTGCTCCGCCAGCGATTATTCCTTTCGTCCTTTTTGGTTGTTTATAAATTATGCAACACGACGAGCCACCGTTAAGAGTGAGCGCCCCGAGGACTCTGAAAACACGCACGGCTTCGCTTTCGAGTCCCATAGCTTTAAGAAACACAAACCGTTCCGAGGAAGTCGGACGAAAATTTATTGTCTCTTTTAATATGTCAGGCCGTAGTTACTTATTTAATGCGCGATTGAAAAGCTCGATTTTTCCTTCGTGAAGGAGGAAGAGAAACATCGTGACGTGGAATTTAATGAGGACGAAAACTAAAAGCTAAAAGAGTAAGGTTATTTGATACTTAACACAGTCGATTTTACCGTAAAAGAGGAAAAAATATGAACGCAAAATGGGTGCTTTAGTTTTATTTGCTTTTCGGCCATTTTCAAACACAACTGCAAACTGTAAAGTACGTTACAGGAAAAATAAATAAACACAGTTTGATGTTTGAAGTGATGATGTGGAGAAGAGATAAAAATCTAAATCCCGAGGGAGTGCAACGTCTTTACTTCTTTTTCGTTAGCGAATCGTCAAAGCTCCTTGTCATCATTTTTCTTTTACTTACTTAAAACCAACATGGGACATAGAGCTTTCTTGTTCAATTCCACCAAAACTAGAAGAGGTATCTTTTCTTTCTTTAATTTCTGTTTCCTAACAATTTAATATTGGTTTTTAATTTATGAAGATTTAAATCGAAAGCGTGTAACATTATTATACAATTTTCTACATTTCGTTTCACATTATGAAATAAACCTGAATTTTTATGGTACATATATCTGGTTTGTGCGAAATAAATTAGCGCCTTGCCTCTGCTAAACCCATCAGAATGTCAACGATCATCCTGGTTTAAACCGTTAGCCCACAACGTCGACGATTTTGCATTTTTATTAGGTGACATAACCGTAATATTTTCGTTTCGGATCTAAATTTATTTCGCAAGGTGACAATATAAATATACCTGCTTTAAACGTTATGTAACTCGAGCTGAATATTTTATAAACACAAACTTTATACGAGATTTGATTAAAAATGCAAAAACATTTGGTTTTCCATAAATAGGTTTCACCTAAATACTCTTAGAATTTCTTGAAAAACTAACAAATCCAATCTCTTGAAAGTTTATTCAATAATCATTATTGCGCAAAGTACCAACGTATTCTGTTTTCACTGGCATATGACCTCACCATAATTACTTAGTATAATTAACCTGATGATCCGACGACCATCGGATAAAAAAATCTCAAAAATTACATCACATAGAATTAAAAGAAAAGCTGCGGTTATTTTATGGCGTTTTCTCAACGCAATTATGCACTTGCCTGGTAAATACTAAGCAATCATCTGCAGGACAATAAAATAAGATTTTACTGCCCGCGCAAATGCAAGGCGGCGGAATAATTGCTTATTGTAAACCGGCTAATTTGAATTTCTCCTTGGGCCGGACGCCATGAATAAAAACTATCTACCGCCAGAGTTTTGTAATGAATTGTGACATATGAGTCACATGGGGTATGCAAAGTGTGTCATGCTGTAATACAGTCAGATTTTTGCTTGGTTTGTACTCACTCGTTCATCCGTATTTGTGTCCGCCAAATAAAGAAAAAATTCCCTGAAGAGAAAACGGATTTTTAGCCGAATCGGAAAAGTAAACAAAAAAGTAGAAGAAAATAAGATTTGAATTAAACATCCAATTAAATAAATTGGATACAAATACGCTAACAACAGTAAACAAAATAAATATACCTAATCTACACAGGACAATGAGAACAATCTGAATCTACAATAATAATAATATATAGTGTGTAATCGAATAAGTTTCGCTTTCTGTAGCCACTATCAAATACCTACACAAGAAAAGAAACGAAGTTATGACATTCTGCTATGATTTTGTTTACATATCTGAATGTGACTTTGATTTTAGTCTCCTTTAAATTCGATTATGAAAATGACCCTTATTATTTTAAAAATTAAAATTAAATTTAAACATTTATTTTAAACTTTAGTAATTCTTTCTGGCTTGAGCGCAAGCTCGTCAGTGCTGAATTATTTAAACAAACAATTCACCCCAATATAAACAATAATGTGAACTAAAAGTGCAAACGAGTTTGATTTTCTCATAAACGAAGATATTGGCTTGTATCAAACAATGGAGGGAATAATTTCTAGACGTGCAAATACAGGAAATTATTTCGACGTACGACACAAATCAATGATCTTTAAAAAAACTGACTAAAATAACACAGGTCTACAAAAAAAAATTTTTCGAAATTTGATTTGATAATATCATTTGATCTTTTTGTTTTTTGATGTGCTGAAACCGAAAATGAGGTCAGATTTTGTTCGGTCTCGAGTAAGCATAGTAGTTATTACGATAAAAGAAAACAGAATCGGCTGACAGTTTTTATTTATTTCCATGTTATTCACAATACCAAATATATAAGCCTATACAGGTATCACTTTGTCAGAGTAAACAATATTGCATATTTAATTATTATTTTTATGAAAACGTGTTTTTTTTTCTTGGAAACTTCTTCGTGTGTGCTTCCGAGAATAGGACTCTTCAGATGATTCATGCTGTAGCATCCAGCAATAGTCCGCCATCATATTCACGTTCCACTTCCCGTTCCATCTCCTTGATGTCCTGGCGAACTTTTCCCCTTGTTCTTCACTGACGTTCCCCAAGTTTTCCGGAAAATAGTTCACATGCGAGTGTAAGAAGTGAACCTTTAAACTCATCTTGCAACCTTATATTTGAAAAGCCTTCAACGAAACGTCTGTAATTGGATCACGCTACCAAGGAACTTGTCAACAACCTCTCTGAAAGAATTCCAGGCCTCCTTCTCCTTCTCATCCACGGTCTGCACAAAATGTGCATCTGAGGAAAGTTTTCTGATGTCTGGGCCTACAAAGATCCCTTCTTTCAGTTTGGCGTCACCTAAACCAGGAAACTTGGAGCAGAAGTACTTGAAACATTCACCTTCTTTATTGAGAGACTTCCCGAATTGCTTCATCAGCCCTAGCTTTATGTGTAGAGGAGGTAGTAGGATTTTGTCAGAAGGAACCAAACTTCTCTTAATTACATTTTTTTCTCCTGGAAACAGAGCTTCTCGTGATGACCAGTCCTTTTTGTTCCAGTGGGAATTTCTGTCACGACTATCCCATACACATAAAAAACAAGGAGACTTTGTATATCCTGATTGTTGGCCTAAGAGTATGGTGAGTACTTTCAAGTCTCCTCATGCTCATTATAACGAATTCTTTCGAGAACTAATACGAAAAAGTCGTATGTTTCTTTTAAATGGCCAACTGAAAGTGAAGCATATGTATTGCAATTGTGTAACAAAACAGCCTTTTAGACTTCTCTTCGATGGGTCAATGAATAGACGCCAATGATTCGAGTCATATTGTACGCCAAATTGGCCCATCAGTCCACGAATGTCTTTACAATAAACAAGATTCTCATCCTGTGAAAAGTAAGGACAGAAAACTCTTTCGCGATTTCGATACCATGAAAAGAAAGTGCCTGGTTGTAATATATTTTTAGCTTTTAAGCCGGGAGCCAAGTAACTGAGCAGCATCTTTCGGAAGTCCAAGATCTCTCACTAAGTCGTTCAATTCCTGTTGAGAAAACAGCTTAGGTTCGTTCTCTGACCTGTCTGCTTCGAAATTACTGTTTGATTCATACTTTTCCACCATAGAAGCTTCTCCATCTGTTTCCAAATCAATGCTGTCCAGGTCATGAGGGGGCTGAGGAACTGGCAATCCAGAACGGTGCGGTACCGGACGAATAACAGTTTCAAGGTTAGGGTAGTTAATGAATTTCTGATTTTTGGAATTATAACCTTGAACATCACAGGTACAAAAGTAACAGTCATCCCCATGGTTTTTCCCCTCCACATCATTGGGATAGCAAATCTAAAAGATTTTAATTGTCCTTTGTACCACAAGCGAAGTATACTTTGTGAGGAGATAACATAAAGATCAGCCAAAATTATCAAATCAAATTTTTGGTTGTAGACCTGTGTAATTAAATTGAAAAGAAAAATAAGTAAGCTGAAGAACTCAAGCTCTAGAGAAAAGAGCAATGGATAAAAATAAAATACAAATCCAAAAACATGGAAGGAAAGGTATAATAGGAAATTGCTGAAGAACATGGGATCAAACAACAAGAAAAGAAAAATTAATTAAATTTCACCGCCCGCGAATACATAGAAATTATATTGGCTCCACCAAAGAAGGCCAAGAATAGGGAGCAATACGTATGGTAATTAAAAAATTATCTCTTCCCACGATTATTTGGTGATGACTTTTTTGCCACTGGAAATTTCGTAAGATTCATGAATTACTCTTAACCCCTCTGAGTGCATGCGTGTGATTTTAGTCAGATCTGATTTAAATGTCCCAGTGGGGTGACGTTCGCAGGTCATCGTCTTCGTGTTAATAAATTAATAAATGCTCCGATGAATTTGAACGTTTGAGGCAGGTCATTACAGCGGCGTTCCCTCCATTAAATAAGTTTCACGGTTAACTTTTATAGTTTTATTGCTCTGAGTAATAAACAATAAAACGTACGAAAACACGATATCATAAAACTTACGATTGCGACGAACTTCATACACATTGGCGTAACGTGCTTTTTGGCCTCATTTTTAATTAATTTATAAATTTTCTCAAAGAAATTTTTTAACATTTTTCTCGTAACCTATGATTTAAATCCTTTCGCAGGTCTTTTTGCGGTTTATTCAAGAATCACCCTGTATGTTTCTACGAATATAAAATAATTGTGGGAAGAGATCATTTTTTAATTGTTTCTGTAACCACTAGCTACTTTATTGTTCTTAACATACGAGTGGAGCAAAGATAATAATTTATTTTTTTCCCACGAAATTCCTCAAGCTCGTGGACCTCGTTGGGGGGGGGGGTATTTTTCGCGACTGCGACCGTCTTGGTGTTATTATTTATTGTAATTATTTTATAATAATAACTCCGGAAATATCTACTTTACTTCTTAACAAAAAAGGTTTGAGAGGCACTGGAGGTGATTTAAATGTCTCGGCTGACCAAAGTTTATTATTACGTGCAATACATGATAGAGCAGTCAACTCGCAGATGTAATGCAAAAAACGTTTAGGTAAGCTATTTACTTTTGTATCAAATAATACGGAGATTATAAATTAGTGATAAGTAAGCAATAAAAAAAACAAAGATAAAGCATTTACGTAGTAATTTCTTATTAATGTTTAAGTAATAGTAATGTAGATTTTTCACAAAATAATCCTTACTAATTAATTTCCTTAATTAATTAACTAATGAAAACCGCAGAAACACGTATAGGTATCTCACAACGAGCAGAGATTTCAAACAAAAGACGATACGCTCTTGTGGTAAATCAGTTTTATTTTTCAGAAAGATCGTTGATATTTACAGAATTAATTGTCTTATGTGATGAAAAACTAACAATATTAATATGTGAAACTTAATCGATTACACCCTTTATAAAAACTTACAAGTACCTAGTTTATGGAAATATTTGTCCAAATATATTTTGATTTCATTTTATAACAAACAAAACACCATTATTTTTATTGACCGCATATTAATAAAGAAGATGTTTGAAACTTGATCATGCATAAAGAGAGTTCGTAACTTGATTACACGTTCAAATCTCCGAAAAAAATTGAACAAAAAGTTGGTAGTTCTTTGGAAAAGTGTATGTTTTAAAAATGTTTAGAATAAATATCAATTGAATTGTTTCTACCACGTGATTTGAAATTCAACCGAGTGCATCGCTTGAAAATCCTTTACGTAATTTTCCAAGATCGAACCGCGGCGTATCCTCTTGTGTAATTATTCTTCCAATTAATTAAAATCACCTTCCTTCACATCCTTGTTAATCTTGCCGTTAATAACGACCAATTTGTCGTGACGCCTGAAGCGCCTTCACGGGATTCAAATTTCCACAACTTGCTGTGCATAAAATGCGGCGGCTCTCACATGCACAAGGCGCGGCTAATAATTTAACAGTTTTAATAAGCCGCTGGCCGGAAAATTATGGCGCTTTTTAAACTCTAAATTGCACTTAACGTCGTTCGCTCGTGCATTAATAACGACGACACAACAGGACCGACGCATTGTTCCCGGCCTGCGGCTTCACACATCCGTAAGATATTCATGGAGGGCCAACTAATTTATTATTAAGGTGTTTCGGCTCTGCTCCTTTGTTTTACGCCGTTTTCAACCTTGAATTAATACTTAACACTGTGCAAGACCAGGTACATAGTTCGAAAGACGAAAACACTGGAGGATTTCGATCTTAATCAATACCTATGCAAAAATGTTTAAACTCAAATTAAATTACACTGGTTCAAAATTTTATTTGGAAAGGTGATGACGATGAGGTTTTATTTTATATTAGAGAAAGAAACGGAATAACAGCGGCATCGCTTTGAACACCTGCTCTGACATGTAAAAAAATAAATCACTACAACACGAAAACAATTCAAATCTCCGTTTTAGGAAGTTACAGTATTTTTCTTTAATTTTATTTTTAAATGTATTGTAAATAAAGTAGGTTTGTACAAGCAACGTTTTCGTCATAAACATTTCGGCACCTTCTTATGGCTCAATATTAGCATTACTCTTCCCTTGCATTTTAATCAGGCGATTTTCTGTATGTCGTTTATTCGGGTAATCGCTGAAAGTTTGAATAATAATACACTTTGCTAATAACAAAGAAAGGGTGATGTCAACTAGAATTTAAAACATTAATGATCAATAAACGTATTCGTAATATGTTTGGTTTGTTATTTATTATAATTTCATTTTGTGTGCGCCAGTCAATGAGATAAGAAACAAATTCTATTATTATAAAAGAAGAATTATTAACACAAATTTGTACAAAGTCTAACAATACCTGCGTTCGGTGTGTTATCTTTTAAAGCGACGGTAATTACCTGTTGTAAATTATTCGCTACGAGGCAAGTATTTCATTTTTTTAAACCTTCGAAATCGTAATTGATTTTAAATTAATCTCATAGCAGTTAATACACTTGTACCATGCAATCATCATCAGCTATCCAACTGTGTGTTAATTATTAACGACTCAGATTCTTTGTGTCACATAATAAAAGTTACGTGCAAAGTCGTAAGCTTTTGCTTCTCGTCTTAAGTGTAAACGTAAAGTACAATCGTAGTACCTGACAATGAGAATAAGTACCAATGTCTTAACCTTACCGTCTGCATAAACGGAAGATAATTTGAAATCGCATAACTCAAGGTAGCTACATCTTTGACATTTAAACAATAAATTCCCCATCGACGTCCTTGTGCAATCATATCACTTTTTATAAATAAGCTTGCGGATGATCCTGCTTTATTTTTAACTAAAAATAGCGATGTATATGACGTAATATTGAACATGTATTCAGTAAATGATGATTAATAAATTAAGACTTCCGTGACACAAACATCTGATTTCTTTTATATGTGTGTGTAAAAATGAAGGACGTAGCTATAAACAACAAGAATTGATATTATTTTGCAGAAACGTATCCTTACAGAAGACGTTTTAAAAAGGATACGTTAATTACTTCGTTGCTGTCGCTGCTAATTTTAAAAGCAGGCTTCTTACTTTACTTCGAAATTGAATTAAAAATGCTTTTACGATCTTCTCTTATAGTTATTTTTAAAGTATCGAGGACATTGTGAGAAACATTTTTTTTTAAATCATAAACTTTCAAGTGAAAATGCAATTTTCCTGTTTAATTAAATTTGCATGGAGGAAGTATTGATTTCTGGAGCACCTAGAATCCATATTTCAAAATAAATAGATAAATAAATAAATAAAACGGCGTGGCAAGCGGCGACCCAATTACCCTGAAGCAGTTTAGAATTTTCCGGTAAAATAACGAAATGGTGAAATAAACGAGAGAGAGTGTTTCAGAAAAGTAAATGCCACACCATCAAATTTACATACATACACATGCGTACACTCACTTATGTTACACTCGAGTTATTTTAACTTATCTTCGAAAAACAATGAAAACTACAGTTTCACGTATTTTATTTTGAAATTTGTTGCAGTAAATAACATTAACACAATAGTATTTTTTGCATTTTAATATCAAAAGCAAAGATAATGTTTCAAGTTTATAACAACTCGCTCAGTCACGGTCATCACAGAGAATATTATTATTAATGGACCATAATACAAATGGACATAAAACGCACTCCGAATGAAAATATATTACCACTCGTGGACCTGGTCAACTAGAGTGTGTGTGTATATGTGTTTGAGAGAGAAAGAGCGAGAGGAGGAAAAAATACAGTACTATACTGACCTATTCATAAGCTTCCGGCAAAGTAAATTTCCTGTTTACAGCAGCAACCGCAAAATACAAATGAATATTAAACGTTTCGGGTCAGTGCGAGGGTGAAATCGATATTTCAAACGACGGCGAGCCGAAATAGTTCCCCCAGCAGAGCCCGTTTTTTCCTTCCTTTCATTTCTGTTAATAAAAAGTAATTAAAAATCTCCGACTGAAAAAATCTCAAATGAAAACAGCACCTCTGAAAAGGAAGCGCAGAAGCGATCGCATAATAGCCGGGGCAAATCTCCTTAACGAACGGCATTTTGAATCCGTCAAAAAGATCTCAAAAAATAAAATACTTCTTTTATTTAATAACGCGCGCCCCTCTAATTAGAGATTTCGCTTTCGGGAATTATTTCAAAGAAAGCTCCGATCTTTTAATTTGCGAATGATGAATAAAGGGGCTTTAGTTTTATCTAGATTAGGTGGGAGGAGGGAGGCCTCCGGAGTTTATTTGTCCCGTAACTCATTAAAAGAAAAGCGCAAGCAAAATGCGAAAATGTTTTATCTTAAATTAAAAATGCGGACGCGCGTTTTTATCTTCTTGATTTTTATGAGGGACCCGTTTTGTTTCTTTTTTTCTTTATTGCAGCGATTCAATCTACGTAATTTGTCACTTTTAAATTATGAAAATTTATTGTTTGTTTTTAGCGGCGGAAAAATCTCTTCCAGTCGCTTCTGGTTGAAGGAGAGATTAATTATGTTTAAATTTCAATTCCTGTAATTCATCAGGTGTTATGTAACAAAAACAATTTTCCGATTCACGAAAACTCATCAAAATAAATTAGATAATACAATTATTTGATAAAACTAATTACCAGTAATACACTCACCGGCACAAAAAGCGACTCACTTTGAGGTTTGTGTAATTCATTGCGACAATAAATTTTTTTTTATATAATTTTCGACTGATAATTGTTATTTATAGTTTTCTTGGTTGATGTACATCAAATAAGGCCAAAAATAAATAAAACAAACAAGATTTTAATAAAAGTAATAAAAACTGCAAAATTGATGAAATTGTAACTTAAAGAAAACTGCAAAATTTCAATCTTCCTAATTAATTAATATCGAGTATTGCCTCCGTGAGCCTGTATTATAGCCTGAATACGTTGTGGCATCGACTCCACCAAGTGCCTAATCGTTAAATTGTCAAGTTGATCCCATTTTTGCTGAAGCGCCATTGATAATTCTTCTAGGGTAGCTGGGGCGGGGACGCGAGCTCTAATATTCCATCCTAACATGTCCCAGACATGTTCGATAGGTTTCATGTCGGGACTTCTCAGGGGCCACTGCATTCGGTTAACACCAACAGCGTCAAGAAATTCACTAACAACTCTGGCGACATGTGGCCGTGCATTATCGTGCATCAACATAAAATTGTCGCCAATAAAAGGGGCAAAGGGTATCACATGATCTTGAAGAACATTTTCAATGTACCTCTGGGTGTTAATAACTCCCCTATTTATTACAAGGTCTCTAGGTGCGTTCGCAGAAATACCGCCCCACACCATAATCGAGC
This sequence comes from Serrognathus titanus, assembly GCA_039766575.1. NCBI lineage: Eukaryota > Metazoa > Arthropoda > Insecta > Coleoptera > Lucanidae > Serrognathus > Serrognathus titanus. The sequence goes on from CM077914.1 coordinate 13,548,103, forward strand.
CTCCGTTGAAAGATAGTCTGGAAACATTATTACATTGAGAATACCGTTCGCCGGTCCTTTTTCACACTCTTCCACGATTATCTGGCGCTCGTAGGCAGAAGCGGGACTCATCAGTGAAGAGTACTTGACTCCACTGCCCCATATTCCAATGAACATATTCACGAGCAAATGCAAGTCTGCTTACTCTATGCTGTGTATTAAGCTCTGGGCCATGTGCAGGTCTTCTTGCCATTAAATTGGCTTCATTAAAATGTCTTCTGATCGTTCTGTCACTTATATCCAGATCTTGAACGTGTGCAAGGCGATTTCTGACTTGAACAGCAGTCAAATTCCTGTTGCGAAGAATCGTTAGGGTAAGAAAATGGTCATCTCTAGCCCTTGTACTTCTATAAGATTCTTGTATAAGATTCAGTTTCCAAGAATCGCCTCCACGTTCTAGAGACACATGATTGAGAAGTGCAACGTAACGTTGAGACCGACCACCCTGAATCAAAGCAATTACTCTTGCTGCATCCACTGCATTAATAGCCATGAAAACAACTTATTAATGACAAACTGAAAACAAATTATTAAATTAAGTCTTTAGGAAACGTTTGGAAAACAAAAATAAAACTGCAACACAATATTGACAATGGCGTAGATACTTTCAATAATTTTTTAAACAAGAGAATTTAGTTACCATGATGATCAAGGCTCTCCCGATTATTGAAAATGTCCTATTCACCGATGAGCAGAAAAAAATTGACAGAACTGTCCTCAGATAATTTATTTTAAAAAATAATAGTGAGTCGCTTTTTGTGCCGGTGAGTGTATAACAGAACTATAGTAACAATCTCCAAAAAAACTTTCTAGAGTTAAATAAACGTGTATTTTATTTCGACATTTCTTTACGCATTCAACAATAAAATAGGACCAAGATATTTTTCCGCAATTTCCACAGTTATTTTGCTTACGTTACACACAACGATTTCCTTCCATTTACGATTGCGCTTATCTCAAATTAATTACCTTGTTGTTGTAATTAACTTTATTTATGCGGCTTGCATGTATTTAAGTGCGCGAGATGATGGAGTTAATTTGAATACCACAGAGAGAAAAATAGCGGTTGTTGTTCGTCGTTTTCAAGCACTTTAATGGAACTTTAAAGCAAGGACATCGATGAGAAGATAACGAAAATAGAAACGTCTTGTTTTTTATTAAAAAAAAAATTAAAATTAGAAAAAGTAATCTTTCGTATTTCAGTCAAGTTTAAAATTAGTAAAAATATCTTTCCAATTTGAACTGTTATGCTTTTCTAATTCATTTCTTTCCTTCTTTATACGTTCTGTAATTAATTCAAATTTAATAAATCTTATGTGGATCTAGAAGCAAATATAAAAGTGAACGAAGTTTTCACAAACGTGCTATAATTTCGATGGAATATTTACGATTCGTCAGGCAAAGCACAATATGATCGAAAATATTTATTTATAAATAAAAGCGTTAGACAAAATGTGTGTCGCCCTCAGAACTAGTTTAGCTCATCTTTTGTATTGCCTGCATTTTTCTATTTCGATGTTTGAATACACACAAGGAAATCCGCTTTTGTACTCGGCTTCCAATGGAGAGAAAATTGCCATTGTTGAGATGTACATACGTAAATAGATCCACACAAATAAACACGATGCTCAGTTAAGATGAAATAAGTAATGTGCAAATATTAAATTTCTGACTATTAAATTATTAGTAACTGTGTAATCGAAGTGCGGTTTCAATTTGTTAACACAGCGTTAAGTAAATAAAGAATTGCACATTAAACTAACGATTACCAATATTAATTAACATACTATTTGTAAACTGACTTGCCAAATTTATTACATGCGATTTCAACATACAAAAGAGAAAACGAACGGAAAAAAGAGTGGCTTCCCATCTCTCAACGTCCTGGAGGAAATTGCATTTTCCGGAAGAATATTAGATAAAAAAATATGAGCCCGGATTTTTTCGTGTCCCTGGCGAACTGACGCATGCACGTAGGCGGATTACACCTTTTATTTTTTGCAGGAAATGATGCACCTCTGGGCTGTTTTGTAAAGTCTTGTTAAGTAGTCGGTTTTGGTGAAACCTGTTTCAAAAATACTTTCGTGTGTAAATTAAAAACATTTTTCCAAACGGAGTAATTTATGACATGAGTTGAGTTGTATTATGTAGTCTATCTGATTCATTATACAGTGTGTAATCGAATAAATTTAGTATAGCCGTTATTAATACACAATTGAAGAAGGAGAAAAGAAGTTAAGACGTCTATTTGGGGCAAAAGTCAATTAATTAATAACCCTGGGAAAATCTACATTCAGTTTATACATAAAGCACTGGATGTGATTTAACGCCCCAGCTGAGCGAAGTTTACTCTTACGTGCAATCTACAAAGAGCAGTAAACCCGCAGGTGTAACACAATAAACGTTGAGGCAGACCATTTATGATAATCTTGCATAATAATATAAATTTATTTCCTTAATTAATTAACTTAAGGAATTAAAATAAAACAGTAATCATGATTATACTTAAAAATAAGTAAAAAATTAGATAATAATTAATTCAATAGAAGTGTCGTTTAAAAACAAAACAAAAGCATGTCGACACTCATCATCCCTTAATTTACAATTATATTACTTTATTACGTTCAGACTACACTAAGAAAATTGCACGCATCGTGCACACATCGTATTGATTGTACTTAATGCATTTTCTTTTCTGAGTATGCAGGTCACTCAGTGTTGTAATGCAAACTAACTAATAATAATATTCACTTATTTAACAAACTAAATACATAGTGAGTTATTTGTTTATAAAGTATGGGTTATCCTGATATAATTATCATCGATCATCTTCAAACAGATGGTTGTAGATTACAATAGTTTGTTTTATTGATCTAAATTCCTACATTTTTATGAGCAACACTTATAAATTGTATTAACAATACGTAAAATTGGTTTGTATAAAATAAAATCAGTAGTTAACGCGAGTGGATATTTTAAAGTTTTCTTCCATTATCGAAACGCATAAGGGTGACATTGACCCAGTGACCATTTAAAGATTTGTTGAAATAATTGTAAAAAATAAAGAGCGAACAGGTACTTTATTTTGTTCAGATGATGAGAAATAAGCTGGCCGATTTCTTTTTGGGGGAATAACCTATTTGAATTTCGTTCTGCGATTGCTGCAGGTTGACTGGAAAGTTGAGGAAACTTTGCAATATTTACCTGCTACATCCTACACATGTTCGTATGGCGAGAAATGAGGAAGTCTTGCAAGCCATAGCATGATATTGACATTAGTTTTTGTAGGAGTCTTCAAGTCATTTCCGAAAAATGTTATTATTAGTCACTAACATCATGGATAACTCACTACCATTTTCGTAGTACGAAGTTGTGTTTCATTTTGTTAAAAAAAACGTCTTACGGTGTTGATTCAACATCGTTTCCATATCCTATATATGTTCATATGGCGAGAAGTCAGGAGACCTTGAGAATCATGTTCCACGTTCCTGTAAGAATGTCACTTCCGCAGTAAGACCTTACTTTTTGAAAATATTGTTAGAGTCTTGTTTAACATCGCTTCCACATTTTGCAAATTTTGTATGGTGAAAAATCAGGAAATCTTGCGAGCTTGGTATGACGTTGACGTTTAAGAATCCTTTCCGAATCCGCATAGGAAGTTAGAAGATCCAGTGAGCATTTTAAGACGTTGAGGTTTGGTTCTTGTATATCCAAGTAATTTTCGCAACAGTTAAAGCGTTTCCATATTCTGCACATTTTTAATGGGAAAAATCAAGAAATCTCGCGAACCAAGCTATGATGTTGGCAGTACCTCTTGTAGGAATCTCTCCCAGCAGTATAAGGTAGGAATCTCTCTCAGCAGTATAAGGTAGGAATCTCTCCTAGCAGTATAAGGTGGAACTTTATTTTGTTGTAAAATACTATTTAGCGAAAGGAGACGTCAAATGGGACGGGCACCCTTGCCTGGGTGGTATGATGATGTAATCTTGTTTTGACATCGTTTCTGGAAAGGAGACGTCAAATGGGACGGGCACCCTTGCCTGGGTGATATGACGATGTAATCTTGTTTTGACATCGTTTCTGGAATTAAAACTAGGGAGACAACTCCCAAGGAGCATTGCAATCTATATTAAGCAGAATTAAGTGCTATGGTAGAGGCTCTTAGGTTTTCTACCAAGTGACCATCTATCACAGAATTTTATATATATGAATAATATTCTTAGCCATTTTTTAATAAGCCGTAGCTACCTTAATTTGCTTACTCCTACAAGGGAACTCAATTTCCTCAATGGAAGCGAAAGAATTAATTATTATGATCTATTTAATTCCTGAGAGCCGAGAGGACACCATACTTCATATTCGTTTGTGTTTTAGGCACAACAGCTACTTTGTTTGCTTAACTAAGCGTTCCAAGCACATTTGAGGAGTCCAGTGCAATAACCGGTGATTTTTGGTCAACAGCTGGTTTGTTTGTTTAACTAAACTTTTCAAGCACGATTGAAGGGTGCAATGCAATAACCGGCCAAGTGCATTCGACCTCTCAATAGATCCAATCGCCAGATTAATTTTTCTCGTGCCTTCGTGTAATTTTGTTCTTTGCTGATTATAGGTACCTTCTGATTAAGGTCCAGTTGTATAAACGCAAGTTAAATTTAACTCTCGGTTTATTTCCACAGTTTTCACAATTATGACCATAAACTATGTTATGTGTTTACAAAGTATGGGATATCGTGAAATAGATGGTCGAAGATTACAATACCTTGTTTTATTAATCGAAAATCCTACACTTATATGAGCAGCACTTATAAACTGAATTAACAATAATTAATAAATTCAGTAGTCAACGCGAGTGTATATTTAGAATTTTCTTTCGTTATCGGAGCGCATAAGGGCGACATTGACCGAGTAACCGTGAATTTTGCTGGGGCTTTACTGTTTTACTATGTGTTTATAAAAACTCTAGACGAACGTCTATCTCACGAGCGAGCAGATGTTTTCAACCAAAAGACGATGCGCTCTCGTGGTAAGTCTGTTTCTTTATGTGATAAAGAACTTCTTAATAAGTGATTATTCGATTATACCCTGTATATTTTTCTTTTATTTCGAATCAATCAGAAATTTCCCGGCAGAACAAAAACCGAATGATGCGCGTATAATTCGCAATTAATCACAAACTCTGACTAACGCGGTATGTGCATCGAATCGAAAAAGCGGGGGTTCTTCCACCCCTCACTAGAACACGAAATGTCAGCAAGACCGTCGACGTCGCGACGGTCACATGCGGTATCTGTTTCGCGCTTGCTGGAATCACCGGAATTTCTGGCGGCGGGCGTGACGAAGGCCCCAACCGGAGCGGCGCGGCGGCCCGGAAAGCAAAACAAGCACGAAAATATCGTATCTGCGTTCCTCCAGCAGATAATGGCATTCTTTTGTTAGGCGGCGTACAACTAATGGACGATTAAAAATGCGCCGGAATTTCTTCCATGGAATATACGTGACAATGACGCCTGTAAACATAGGCGAAGTATCCCAATCTTTCGATATTATAGCATATCTATTTCGACGTCAATTAAAAATCAAATAAAAAGCTATTTGGAAAATATACTGACTGACTAAAGTAAAGAAAAAACACCAAGAAGTGATTTTATTACATTATATTTAAGTGGTCAAAATAAGTAAACGGTCAATATTTGAAACAAAGCAAAAGAACAATACAGAAGTTATCATTAATAATGCGTCGCCCCGCCGTGGTGCTCTATGCATTCCCTAACACGTCGTAGCATTGAGTTGATGAGGTTATCAATTTCTTCCTGGGACATTTCATTCCATGCCAACTGTATTTGGTGTTGGAGCTCTTCCAGATTCTGCGGGGGACGAAGTAACTGGCCCAGTCGTCTGCCGATAATATCCCAAACATGTTCTATAGGGGATAGATCAGGAGATCTGGGAGGCCAAGGAAGAAGGGTGACTTCAGCCTCTCTAAAACAAGCCATAGTAACCCTGGCAATATGCGGTCGGGCATTATCTTGCTGAAAAACAGGGTTTGGTAAGGTGTGAAGATATGGATTTATGTCTATAATATCCGCAGCATTCATGGTACCCCTTATGAAAACTAAGGGAGATTTACTACCATACCCAATTGCCCCCCACACCATAACTCCAACCGTTTGGTTTACATGACGTTCCACGAAAAAATGTTGATGTCTCCGTTCTCCACGTTATCTCCGACCATCGCTCAAACCCAAGCAAAATCGGGATTCATCACTAAAGACCACCTGATGCTATTCTTCATCCCACTGTAACTTTTCTCGGCACCACATTAACCGTTACCTTTTGTGATCAGCGGTGAGTGGTAACACAAAGTCCGGCCGGTAAGACATGAGCCCAAAAGATCTTATTCGCCAGTAGATGGTTCTAGTGGTTACCCTTCTGCCTTCTTCTCCAATCCATTGGTCTGCAATCGAACGGGTGGTCGAAAAACGGTCATTCACAGTCAGCAGTCTTAGGCGACGGTCTTGACGCGCTATGGTTTGTCGGGGCCGCTCTGAACATCTGGCTTGTTCTCGCCCTTCCTCAGATCAAACATGATAGCATTTCGCCACAGCTAACTCCTTCTGTTTAAACGGGCTGCAATTTTGGCGAAAAAATAAACCCCTTCTCGAAGGCCCACTACTCGACCGCGCTCAAAATCACTTAATTGCCTAAAATTGGATCACTGACGAATTCTGGGCATGTGAAACAATATGCCAAACACGTCAAAGTGACATAAATCGTCAACTGACTACCACATATTGCGCCAACTTATTCTTCAGCATAAAAAATTTTAAAAAATTGCTGGAACTACTGAAGAAATAGAGAAAAACTTTAACCAATCTTTATTTTGGTCACGCACAACTCATATGCAAAATTTGGATGAAAAATAATATTTTATTCTTGGTGTTCTTTTACTTTTGTCAGTCAGTATATATAATATAAAAATATATATATAAACAGCCCTAGAAGACTTGAGAATTAGTCAAAAATTAATCAATATGATAAAAATAACGTTAACACAAACGGAAAATAGAGTTAAATTTAAAAGTAAAACATCGGAGAAGTTTGAAGTAAGAGAGGGGATAAGGCAAGGAGACCCGTTGTCGCCGGTATTGTTTAATTTGGTTTTAGAGGTAGTTATGAGGAGGGCAAATATTAATAGAAATGGACTACTTTACAACAGAAGACATCAGTGCTTGGCATTTGCGGACGAATTTGCAATTCCAGCAAGAAGTAAACAAGAGCTACAGGAAATGGTAAGGAAATTGGAAGAGCAAGCAAGGAAAATGGGATTATATATAAATGAATCAAAAACGAGATAGGGAGTATAGAAAAGGCCAGCATCTAAAGATAATAATAACGGAAGAAAAGGAATATAAATTTGAAGAGGTGGACAGATTTACTTACCTAGGAAGAATGTTCACAAGGAAGCCGGAAATTAAAGAGGAGATGCGGGCAAGAATAATGAATGGGAATCGAAGTGTCTATACATTGAACAGGCTGTTGACGGGCTAGGATAAGGGTATATAAAACGGTAGTACGGCCAATAGTCGAATATGGAGGTGAGACGTGGGTGCTAAGTAAGGCGGAAGAGGAAATGCTTATGGTATGGGAAAGGAAAATACTGAGGAAGATTCTAGGCGGAAAAAAAAATAGGGAATATATGGATGAGAAGAACAAACCAAGAGATAGAATATCTATACAAAGAACCGAGTATAGTGGCGAGAATTAAAGCACAAAGACTTAGGTGACTCGGACATATGGAAAGGATGCAGGAAGGTAAGATTCCTAGAAAACTATTAAGAAGTGACATAGGAGGTAAAAGAAGAAGTGGAAGACCGAAATTAAGATGAAAGAAGGAAGTAGAAAAGGATTTAAAGCAATTAAAGATTGTCAACTGGAAAGAAAAGGCGAAGAACAAGAAAGAATGGAGAAAAATAACAAACCAAGCCATGGGCCTGCTAGGCTCGAAGTGCTAAGATGTATGTATGTATATATAATATTTGGCGCAGTTAAGCATCTTCAGTACGCACTCAAGTTAAAAGCACTCCTCGCTGAATTTTCAGTGAAAATTCAATTTGAAACGAAATTTATTGGACCTTAAACTACTCTGTACACAGTCATTCAATAATTTTCAGCTAGTACAAATAGATATAAACATTAATTTATACCTGAAAACTATTGCCCTCATATTTCAAAGACTTATTAAACTAGCAAATAGCTTTTTAAACAGTTTAATGTGTAAAAATCGCTGTTATTTTAATAACAGGTTAAATGTCAATGTGAATTCCATCAGCTCCAAAAGTATCCACCAGATGTTAAGAGCAATTACTAAACTATGTCGACAGTAATTAACTGAAGAAAAAGATTCTAGCACAATCATCTAAGATTTATTGCAAAGCAATTGGCGGCTGGCTTGATGACAAACATTTAATTTTGTTTTTGGAAAGATTTACGGATTGACTTTAATTAACAAACCAATTTATTTTTTAACGGTTAAGTCCGACTTTCAATCAATCAGTACAATTTTATGTGAAACCGTCAAAAATAAAATTCAAACATATACAGTGCAACCCCCATATCTGCGCGCGACTGGCTTCCACTTTCAGCAAACATTTTAGATTTTCTTATTTGTTTGAAGTGCACTTCGCTTTAAAAGTATGTACTTTTAAATTATTAATGAATTCTCCGCCGACGAGTTTCCATTTACCGGAGGCAGAATTCTTCACGCCTGACATCATCATAGAGTAAACGACAGTCATCTCTCGCCTTTCGATTTGCAGCAGAAACAAACAAGGAACGGGTTCTCTTTGGGTTAAATTAAAGTGCAGTGCTTAATTATCCCGAAAGAATTTTAAGCGAGTAAACAAATGCCGTTGTTAACAAAGACTCCAGGAAAGACCAGGCTCGGAAAAGGTTAACACCGTCGCAGATGTTAAAAGTCAAATCGTCGCATAGAAAGTGTGCCATGCGAGTTAGCGAGCAAGAACCAGCGTCTCTCTGTATGGAGTAGTAGGTACGGGGGGCCAAAGGTCGTTCCTTTTTTTCCTCGACGAAGGTCGTCGCAAAGGTCACGTGCGCTCATCAGGTAAATTTTCACGTGGAGGTAAATCAAGTCGTCTAATCATCTTCGACATTGATTTGTAATTTGCCGCAGTGTTGATGTGCTTTTAATTATTTTATGTTGTGAAATTTCGTTTGTAATAATTATGTTGGGGGAGATGCGTGACCGGCCTTTAGATAAGTGTTGCGATAAGGGCCGCTGCACATTAGAAAGTTTTTCCCGAAGAATAATACGTACGTAAATAAAATTGAATTATTCCATAATATTTTTCTAATAATCACAATAATTCCACTTAATATCCTTTTTAATGCAGAAACTAGCACGTGAGTCTAAATGTTTTAGAACACTTGTGAGTTAATCCTTTCTTCTTATCACAAGTTAAATGCTAATGAATTCTTGACATTATTAACAAACTTACTTTTACTTTTGTGACGAACCTTTCTGGTTTCTTCTTAAAGTCTCTGATGTCACAGGTCAAGTGCGTTTATTGATTGTCTCTTTTGTTATACGAAATAAAATTGTAAATAGCACAATGTGATTTTCTTTTTAGTAATGTATTGGATGTTAATGTAAATTCGAAAAGAATTATATAGAACGATCGAACACTTCTCTTCTTATTTTGAAAGAATCTTTTCAGAATAATTCGAGCGCATTCAACTTGCATCATACGGGCTGTTCCTAGACGAAGGTGATTAGTGTTCCACCGTCATCGCGAGCGCCTCTTTTGTGCCCGCAAGCGAACTAAACATCATCGGTTTCCGTTCTGGATTTCGAACTGCTCCTGTTTCTCTCCCGGAGTAAATCGAGACGGATTCCGTATTATAACTAAATGGGACGCGGAAATGCGAGATTCAATGCTGCTGCTTTACTTTGTGGCTTTGTGAATCGAAGAACGCGTCGTTAGGAACTTTATAGTCGTGGCGAATCTCTTTAGATGCGCTCCTAGATCAATCGAGACCGAGAGAAGGAGAAGAAGAAGAAGAGCGTGTCACAGAATACCATTTACTTTCTAATGCTAACGAGAATTAATGCGATACAAACGAATCTAATTTCGAGTAACTTTCGTTTTAATAGGCTCCGACGACAAAAAGCTCTTTCGTCGAACGGTCGATACACGAAAGTCAAATCCTATGTAGGTAAATAGGTGCCAGGTGCAAGCATGAAATCTGCGAACGCTGTTTTATCTTGACACAATTAATTAGCATTTGACAGGCCGAGATTCCTTTTAAATGCATTTTTATGTGTTGTACAGAATCGTTAAATTATACAGAGTGATTCTTGAATAGACTGGCAAAGAGAAAATGATGAAAGAATAAATGAATAATATTCCCAAAATGACGGTAGGTCCCTGGTTCAGAAAGAGCAACAGATAACGAAATATGTAAATACAGTCATAAAGTATTTTACAGTTTTATGACTGTTACGGGATTTGACCTTTGAACGGAATTGGCAAATCCATGCCTAAAATAGATTATTTCCTGCAAATTGTATAAGATAAGGATAACAACGGCCCCACGATTCAAAGCTCCGTGTTAAGAATTCCTAGTATTTTTCTTTAATTTTAACTCAAATTGTATTATTCCCACAAGCAACGCGTGAATCCTAAACATTTCGGTACCTTTTCTGACCCAATATTAATCAGTATTTTTTTATATCGTTTATTCGATTATGCAGAAATGCTCAGGTGAAAAAAAAAATCACTTTCTTTTTATTTGTTCTAGATACCTATTCACGATACCCTACATTGCGTCTAAGAATCAGCAAATGCACATACATATCTGAAAACTTCTCTTCAAAAGTGTTCATTGGTCAAAATGACAATGCAAGAAGCAATCTGTGAAATACTTTAAGGTAAGTTGTATTTTATTTGGGTTTATTTCGTAGGTCGACGGCTACAGATATTTTGAAAACAATTTTCTACATTTTAAACTAAAAATGGTTCAAATAAATACATCTTCACAAATGTTCATGTATAATTTTAATTACAAATTTAAAATAATTTCGTTTTAAAATTTAGAGTGATTTGACGCTATACGTTTGAAATGATCGGCCAATATTGTGAGCTTTTCAGAATTTTACGTGTTTAATTATATTTAAACTGTTCCATATTTTGTCAATTACATTCCCCGGTAATCATGATGTTGGCAGCCAACAACCAGGAACTCTTTTATAACCCATTATTTTTCATAATTAATTAGCGATTTAATTAAATACACGAACAATATCGGATGAAATTTTCATTTCGACGTTAAATTAATTCGCATCGCAAATTCGCAATACGGGCTCTTCGCGCAATAAATTTTCTTTTATCTCCCCAAATTTTATACACCGATACGAATCATCGGAATAACATAAACATAAATTATTCCGGGCTTTGATATTTAAACAAGATACTTGTTTATTAACGGTTTTTCATTTAAATGTGGAAAAATTTAATGTTCTTATCTCGTACTGAAATAAGTTTTGCAAATCTTTTAAGAAAACTAACGGGAAAAATTAATTTTGGAATTCAGTGATTTTTTTCTTCAAGCGATTTTTGAATAGGCTGACAAAAAAAGGTGAAAGAGTAGACATCACGGAACATGGACAAAAATTGGAAAAATTTTAATTTTCAACAAATAATATGTGTTTTATAGTTTTATTATTGTTACGGCGCGGCGTCAAGCGTGAACTTGACCTTTAAACGAAGTTGACGTGATCAGCTGAAATACGAACTCCAAAATATTTACTTGAAAAGTGCATGCAAATCACTCGAAGTAAATTATAATATTTCGTCCAAATTACATACTCTTTTGATCTCTATCTTCTTTTTTTTGTCAACAGTTTTCAAGTTTCAAGGTTATTTCATGAATCACCCTCACAACAAAAACATTCTCAGGTTATTTTTACGTAGAATCGTTCAAAGTCTTTCTGGATTATTCCATGAATAACATTTCAAAAATATTTTCAGGTGCCTCCTATGCTGAATCGTCCCATCAAGGACATCTTAACGTTGAACTATACCACATGTAAAAATATGTTCAGGTCGTTCTTATGCTGAGTCATGGATCAACCACTCTATGCTGAATCGTTGAATATTTTTCTGAGTCAATTAATGAATCGCCCTCTAAAGCATAAGGAAATATTTTCAGGTCACTCCTATGCCGAATCGTCCCGACAGGGTCATTCTTATGCTGAATCATTCCATGTATAACAGAGGAAAACTATTTTCGGGCCATTTTTATACTGGATCGTTTCACCAAGATCAAATACTTATATTAAAATCGTGTTTCGCCAATTCACAATTACTATGAATGAAAATATATATAGCCTCCCCTGAGTATTTAGTCTGGCTACGGCCCTGCCGCCTGCATTCTTCATCGAATATCATACACGAGCGGATTTTTTTTCTGCTGATGCAATCGGAGGGTGTAGCAGATAAATCACGTGTATGCACGAATTTGACTGTGAACTGGAAACTTTCATTGCCAATACTCCGTTTACATCACGTTTCGCTGTGACCTCGTGACCTTCTAGGACGAATCGTTGCTTACTGCTTGCTTGACATTTCGATTTTTTCTGACATTTCTATGTAGGATTGCCTAACCTCGTAGGCATCCAAAATTTCCTCATTTCTTCTTACGCGAGAAGAATGTTGATGAGATAACGCGTAATATATTCGCCATAAATATAAGATTCTTGCTGAATTAAAAAAGATGAAATTCTTGCAGTCAATTTACAATCAAATTGAAAGTTTCCACTCGATTACTGGACCTTTTCGATGTAAGCAACGTCTCTGTCTTCTTAGAAATTGCAATTGCTTTTGTGGTCGGCTCTTAAATTTTAAATTCGAGGAACTTAAGAAAAATAAAAAAAAGTGTCTTGAAAACCACAAATACGATAATAAATATAAATAAATAGGAAGGCGGATGTGATATTCGTCAATGTTTGATTGATGAGTCAATTTCAGAGAGTAAAGCAAAATCATTTCTAACACAATTTTTTTATTAAAGTATAAAAGTTTCAACTTTGGGCTTGAAAGTGGTATTCACATGTGAGTATGTCTGGATGTATCTATCTGGCGTACAAATTCGCTCGTATGGACATCAAGGAGGTGAGATACATTGTCAGTTGGATTTATACGCCAGATAGACACATCGCACAGATCCTCCGTCGCATGTAAATGCCAGCTTTTAGATACATTGTGATTGGATTTGTACGAAAGATAGTTTCAACTTAAGGCTTAAAGGTGGCATTCACATGCAAATATGTCCGGAGGATCTGACATACCAATTCGCACATGTGGACACCGAGGAGGTCAAAGGTGGCATTCGCATGCGAGTATGTCCGGAGGATGTGTCCGATGTATCTATCGGGCGTACAAATTTGCTCGTGTGAACACCGAGGAGGTTAGATACCTTGTTGGTTGGATTTGTACGCCAGATAGAAACATCGCACAGATCCTCTGGATATGCTCACATGTGAATGCCACCTTTTAGATACATTGTGGTTGAATTTGTACGAAAAATAGTTTCAACTTAAGGCTTAAGGGTGGCATTCACATGCGAATATGTCCGAAGGATCTGACATACCAATTTAGCACGTGTGCACACCGAGGAGGTCAAAAGTGACATTCACATGCGAGTATGTCCGGAGGATGTGTCCGATGTATCTATCTGGCATACAAATTCGCAGTGTGGACACCAAGGAGGTTAGATACATTGTCAGTTGGATGTATACGCCAGATAGATACATCGCACAGATCCTCCGGATATATTCGCATGTGAATGCCAGCTTTTAGATACATTGTGGTTGGATCTGTGCGAAAGAAAGTTTCAACTTAACGCTTAAAGGTGGTATTCACATGCGAATATGGCCGGAGGATCTGTTTGATGTATCGATCTGGGGTACAAATTCACACGTGTGGACACCGAGGAGGTCAAAGATGGCATTCACATGCGAGTATGTCTGGAGAATCTATCCAATGTAACTATCTCGCATGTAAATGCCACCCTTAATTCTAGTTTGAATTTTATAATTATTTCTGCCACCCAGATTGACATTGTTAACAACAAATCTCCAGGCGCTACAATATTTGAGGGGTTAAAAAGTCCTGCAATATTGTTTTTATAAATTCTTAATTACTGAGGTATACAGTGTGTCCTCGAATTAAGTTCGCCTTACGTATAATGGAGCAAACATTTTGGAATTCAGATTTCACATTTTGCAGTTCAGGTCTGCTTGCCGCGAAAACAATTTGTGCCAAATTTGACGTCGAAGGTCCTTGCAAGAAGAAATAAATCTGAGTAAAGTGGTCTTCTTTTTAGGAGAAAACTTTAGTATGATAAAGTGTTACTCATTTAAAATTAGGGAGATGTACCAATTTTCAACATCCTTGGAAGAAAAACAGAAGTACGGAATATCAAGAATAAATATTTCAGGAGAGTATTTATTGATCAAAAAAACAAATAAAATATAACTATGCAAATTATGCTCCACTCGTGTTAGAACATAACTCTTTTCTTTCTTGATCAATAAATAGAAGGCGTTAACGTTTTATACTCTCTGAAATATTTATAGTTAATAATTTTCCGTAATTCGATGCTGGAATTTGGTATACCTCCCTAATTTTAAATGAGAAACAGAGGATTAAAGATTACAATACTTTATTTTATTGATGTAAATTGCTACATTGTTATGAGCAGCAGTTATAAATTTTATAAACAATACGTAAAAATTGGCTTCTAATTATTGAATACAGTAATCAACGCGAGTGGATATTTATAATTTTCTTCCGTTATAGAATTCATATGGGCGACATTGGCCAAGTGTCCGTGAATTTTGCTGGAGCTTTATTGTTTTACGATATGTTTATAAAAGCCGCAGTCGCACATAATCTCACGAACGAGCAGAGATTTTTAAACAAATGACGATGCGCTCTTATGGTAGATCAGTTTTTTTTTATTTTTGAGCTACACCACTGATATTTATAGAATTAATTTTCTGTGATGAAGAACTTGCAGTATGAATAAGTGAAACTTAATCGATTACGCTCTATATTGACTCTATTGCTTTGCTGCATTGATTGCTCACGTGTTATAGTTTCTTGTTTTTAATGTGCAACCAATCACGTCTGCTTCGTATTCCACAGAATTTTTTACTTCTTATTGACTACACCTTGTAATTGAAATAAATTTCTCCCGCTTGAGTTAACCTCTTCGTATATCAACGTACTTTATCCGATTATCACGACCCATCTGACAGAAACTGTTAAATACCGAAGGTAATTGGCAATTAATGGAATGCTGAGAAAAAAAAGCACAGGCAAGAAAATAAAAACCACCAACGATTCAAAATGTTAATCACTCCGAATGTGGTGAATATTTCATTTTAAAAAGTGAAAGTTACCGTCCAGCGAGCCCGCGATCGATTTGGAATGATCGCCGGTGTCTTCGGAGTAACCTTGCGTTCAGCCAGGCGATTACTGTGAATCTCCGAGCAACAACGTGTTTCGTTTAGCCAAGTAGAAGTAGTAGCCAAGAATCTTTAGAAAGGAGAGGTCTTCGCGGATGTTGGTTGCTTCTTCGTGAAGGCAGTAGAAGCAGTACGCATCCGACCTGTGCGCGTCGCCGTCCGACTTCGTGCTCCAATTTTTTGTTTTCGCTGGAAACTGGAAAGTTTTTAGTTTGCCAAAAATTAATTTTATAATTGTAGTATTGAATGTTTAAAACGAAAACGCAGTGAATTGAACGTGGCTTAACATTTTGTGTTGTATTCAGTGAGGCTCTTTTAAATTCTACCTACCAGGAAGGATTAAACTTATTGAGGTATAAACATGTGTAGATAGATCATTTTTGCAATATCTATTAAAGATTATAAACACGTAGATGGCTGTAGGAGAAAATATGAATTGTCGCCGCCTGAAAATCATGACAACCCCAACTTCTTAGGCTGGATTGCACAAAAGATTTAAATCAGGATTAAATTTAACCTAAGTTAGAATGTGGCACATGGAATGTTGTACATCATATTCTAACTTAGGGTTAAATTGAATCCTGATTTAAATCTTTTGTGCAAACCAGCCTCGTTGGTTTTAATACTGTTTGGTAGATCAATCACGTTTTGTGAGTTAATTACATATTTAAAAATTAATGAATTTCATAATATTGTGAACTTTATTTTCATTCAGGTTAACTGCAATTTCAATTCAATTTTGTAGATTATAAAATAGTTGAGTCCACAAGATCCTAGGCATTCATTTGAATGTATTGTCATAAGACGTCCAGATTTATACACATTTATATTTTATGGGCGACCTTTACATAAAGTAATAAATTTATCTTATGTAATGCTGTAAAAATGCACTAATCAGAAAATCGTTTCTGAAGGGTCAAATAGATGAGTGTTTATTTTTCTTGAGTGAGATACGCTGCGTTTTTCCGCAAATGCAGTTAAATAGAACGAAATTAATTTTTCCGCTGCATTTTCTGCGCTTCCTCTGTAGCGTTTTTTTAATGCATTTTAATGGTAGTCGATTTGCGTTTTGTTTAAACGAAAAGAGTTAAGCGTCATCTCTCAGCCAAAACAAAATAGAAAACGCAGCGGACAAACCGCACGTTTAAAAACGAAAGTTTCTTTTATTAAGACGAAGCAATTTATAAAAACCATTATAGTAATAAACGTACAATAAATTTGATTTATATTTCTATGTAAGGTGGGGCAAATTTTCTTCGAAGTCTAGAAAAAAAAAATGAGAAATTGATTTCTACGTCCAGGCGTCAGATTGTAACAAAGCAAAATTACGTTTCAGGAGTATAGTAATAAAATATTTTATAAAAATAAACGAAAAACCTCTATATTCAAACTCGTTCGCATTTAACTTGCCTTTTCTCCAAGAGGTAAATAATATTTTTTTTGAATAACGAAATCATCTAAAGTTGCTTCAAAATGCCATGGCCAATTATTCCTTCCTTGACTTCAGCTTAACAATTCAGTCTCAGTGAATTCATGGTTTGTAAATAATATAACCAAGATCTCTGTACTTAAAAAAAGTAGAAGAATGTTGCCTAAAGCAAATTAAATTTTCCATTTATTTAATTCGAAGGTTAAATCTAAAAAACCATATTATTAAATGTTTTTATTTTGATTTTTTAATGTAGTTCTTAATTAATAATAATTAATAATAATAATAATAATATTTATTCCTGCCAAATTACAATAATGAAAAGTTATAAACTTGTAAGTGTAAATCGGTTAATGATGGTGTACATACAGTTTTCATTAAACATGTTAATGAACTAACAGCCAACTTTTATTTTTAATTGAAATTAGTTAGCTAACGCGTATTTCTAGGTTAAGGAATTCTTGTTCTGAATTACAAATTCGATGTAAAATGATTAAATTAAAGCTCTTAATAAATTGACAGTTCTGCTAAGCAAACATGATGAAAGCGATTATATTGATTAGTAATTTCGAATACTTATAAAATGCTTTTCACAAAAGAAATTTTTTTGTCATTATAACATATAATAATAATAATAACCTTTATTGGTTACCCCACAATTAACATAACATAGTTAATATATATATAATAATAAAAACTATGTAACACAAATAGTGTGATCAAGGGATTCCGAATCAGCAATTTCCAAAGAAATATGCTGCTCTACCTTCGGAACCCAAATTAGCAGAAATGCTCGGAGAATAATGATCGGCAAAAATGATAAGATAGCAGAACTGGTCAGTGAGGAATGTTTGGTTGCTGATTATCTAATAAACGTGTTTTCATGTATCGTTTAATGAGATGATCGTTAAAGATTTCAGTTTTCCTGGTAAATTATTATAAAATTTAGCAATGTTGAAAGAAAATGACCTTTGAAACATAGCAGTGCGATGAGCAGGCGGTGTTAAGAGTCCTTTGATTCTAATATTAATATTATGAATGTCTGTCCTGTAAGATAGTCTGTTGTAAAGGTAACCAGGCATTTTTTTATAAATGATTTTTTAAAAAAATACAGAGCAATGCAGCATTCGCCTCTGAGTCATGTTTAGCCATATCGTGTGAAATATGATCTCTTATTCTCAACCCATAAGTAAAACGTAAGCATGCATTTTGCACATGCTGAATTTTTTTGACATCAATTTTGTCCAATCATGGACCATAGATAACGTCACAATAATTAAATTGCGATAGAACGAATGTACTGCATACCTTTTCACGCAGTTTTTGATTAAGGATTTCTTTGTTACCATAGAGCATTTTTAGTTTGCTAATGGCTATCTGCACCGATTTAGTTACATGAGTTTTGAATCGGAGCTTTACATCAATGGAGAGACCTAGATTTCTCGTGCAGTCAATAATAGGCAGAGGTTGATTGTTAATACGTAAATTAATTAAATTTAAAGCAGCTATCCGAGACTTATTCCTGCCAAAAACTAGCGCACAAGATTTATTTGGATTAATAGATAAAGCATGACCTGTAGCCGAAGTACATAAAGTATATAAATCATGATTGATCTGATCCACACCAGCAACAATGGTCATTCGACTAAAGGAGTGATAAAGCTGTGTATCGTCAGCATAAAGATGACACTTACAATGCATGATTTTACAAAAAAACAAAACTTGTGTAAATACAATACAATAAAGGCCCCAGGATGCTTCCCTGTGCAACTTCATTAATTAAGCTTGAAGGATTCAGATACATGGCCTTTTAGAATAACTTTTTGGCTTCTATTAGATAAATAGTTCTTAAAAAAAGTATAGAAACTGTGCTAAAATCAATATAATGTAGTATAGAAAGTAAAAGATTGTGATCAATAGTATCAAACGCCCTTGAGAAGTCAAGTAATATCAGCATAGCAATCTTATCCTCATCGATTGCCGTAAAGATCTCGTCCATGATCAGTGGCAATGCAGTTGCACCTCTCCTGAAACCCGACTGGAAAGAAGGTAAAATATTAAATCTAGATAAATGTGCCCGAATTTGATCTTCAGCACATTTCTTTACCAGCTTTAACAAGACTGACAACATACTGATAGGTCTAAGGTCTTTAAAATCACTAGGCCTAACTACTTTCGGAAGAGGTAAAACTAAGGCTTCCTTCCATCCATCAGGAAATTCTCCATGTAACAAACAAATATTAACAATGTAAGTTATATGTACAATCAGTTGTGGACAGCAGAGTTGTAACATACGAAGGCTGATATTATCAGAACCACTCGCCCTGCTATTCATATGTTGTAAATGATTAATCACTATTTCTTCAGTAACAGCATGAAATGAAAAAAGACTCTCAAAATCTGTGAGCCTATTAATTCTTATAGAAAACAATTAAATCCGCCTGTGGATTCGTGACTGGTAAATTTAAAAAATGAGTTGGTATGTCTACATTGTTTTTCTTTTTTCTGTATATGCTTAAGGCTCGAGATCTTTCCAAAACTTACTAGACGAATAATTGCGGTGGCTAAATTCAATACAGGCTTTTTTTTCTCGTCGAATGGCAGATGTCGTATAATTTCCTAATATTTTATAATAATCCATGTTGTATTTATTGCCAGTTCGTTTAGTTTTTTTGAGCTATCGTTAGGCTCACTCAAACTCAGAAAAACGCGGAGCAAGAAAGAAATGGCTTTATTATAAAATAAAACGTCAGCGTTCATTTGCTGGTTAAACCACGCCTATACAAGCCGAGGACTGAGATTGCATATAACCCTGAATCCAGAGCCTCTGCAAAATACTTTAAATAACAAATGTACAATAAATTTTAATATTCAATTGTTGTCTCTCCCACATTTTATAAAATGACACATCAAAGGTGCAGACAGGCAATTTTGTAACATGTGTACAAAAAGTTTTCCCATCTAGTGTGATCAGTAAACGCCAAATTGACATTTAACCTTGACATAACATCAACAGAAAATCATAACCAATAATTACGATTTATTGCGTATTGACACCAAACGAAATAAAACATTAAAAGCAACATTGAAAATGAATTCACAACAGATGTTGAAAATGGCCTCCGTCTTCTTCGAGGCATTTCCTAAATTTTCTGCAACATCCATTAATAACATTTTGCAAAATGTGGAGAGAATTGTTTATTTCTCCACATTTTTCGATGATTCTTTGGGCAAGTTCCTCTAAATCCTTAACGGGCGTTTTAAAAATGGATTTTTCAAATAGACAAACAAAGAAATCCAAAGGAGTTAGATTCCAAGATCGCGGAGGCCATATATTTGCCATATTTCTACTAATTATCCGATCTTCCAAAAACTCTTGAAGGAAATTTAAAGTATCTCCACCAGCATTAGCCGTTGCACCATCCTGCTGGAAATATCCAAATTGCAACTCGTCATCATGCAGTTGATTAATAAATGGATGCGAAATCTCTTCCCGATATCTAAGTGCTGTTTGTGTGCCTTTAAGAAATATTGGACCTATCAATCTTCTCCGACTTAAAGCTATCCAAACACCAATTTTTTGTGGATGGAGTGGGCCTTCAATGAAAATATGAGAGTTTTCTATACTCCAGATCCTCATATTTTGGGAACTGTTAAATGGTACCAGGCCTCATCAGAAAAGAAAGTTTTGTCCAACAAATCGTCATTGTCAATATTGTTTAAAAACCAATGACAGTATCTTCGCCTTGGTTCAAAATCTACTGGAAGCAATTCATGCACGGCAGTCAAACGATAAGGGAACATTTGCAAGTCGTTTCTTAGAATAGTTCTGCAAGTCCCGACAGAAAGATCAACTTGTTGTGACAGGTGACGGATAGAAGTGCGAGGAGCACCAGTCATAATTTATCTCATATTTTCAACCATCTCATCAGTTCTTACTTTAGGCCTACCTCTTACCTTTTTCTGGCCACACTGCCAGTGTCTCTGAATAGTCCCACAGAATACTGAATTTGATTAACAAATTTATGGTACAGAAATACAGATTCTGGAAAATTTTCCTGAAATTCTGCAATACAATCAGGAATAGAATAGGTCCATTCACCATTGTTCTTTTGGGCATTTCGAAAGTAGAATTCACCCATAAAAGATTTTTCTTCATGTGAAAACCATTGTAAAATCAAATCAGTAAAACAATTTTTTAAAGTTATGTTTGTTTGCTTATCTGTTTAGGGTACGAATCAAGTAAGGAACATACGTGAACATGCGAAAAAATGAGAGCAACACACTAGATGGGAAAACTTTTTATACACGTGTTATCATCTGCTATAATATTAATCAGTGACATACATTCACGTTTGTTTACCAAACTCAGTTAACTAGAATTAGATAACAATATTTGTGCAACGAATTTCGCACCTATAATATTTTAATTGATCTCAGACGCAAAATATAATTCTGCTTATGACAGAGGAGGTATACGTCATTCTTTATTTATTTACTATCGTAGTAGGCCGTTATTTTAAGTTAGTGAGTTGGCAATCATTTTAAATTAGACAAATTTCATTTGATATCATTCAACAAATAAATAATAAGATCGAATCGATTTAGATTGATTCTTGAAAACTCTGAACGGTGGCGTAGCTGTACATACAGGTTGAATTTTACAACTAGGTGGATAGAAGTAAATTCGAAGGAAGTCGTATAGGAGTAGGGGGGTTCTTGCGCTAGCGTGTTTCAGTTCACGCCTCCAGTTCGAAGCGTGCAGGTTTTAGAGTTGTTTTTGAGCTACAAATATATGTTTTTATTATGATATAATATTTATTTTAATTGTTCTTTATTTTTCTTCAGTACAAAAATTCAGTATGAATTATAGTATACCTGAGAAAGTACTAATTATAAAGTGGTATTAACGAATTAATTTATTCAGAGAAAAATTTGTAAATCGTCCAATTCCTTCTGCTACAACCATCCGCAGAATTAATAAAAATTTTGAAAGATATTTAATATATTTATTATTTCTTGACCACAATTACTTTAAGTTTATTTTATTTTTATCTTCATTCTATAAAATCTTTCATTCAATTTGAGAAATCGTTTTTCTGTTACAAGAGAATCTTTTATTATGTTTTTATATTATCGTTGTGAATTCTTTTTAATTTAACCATTATCAGAGAAGATTTTTCATTTATTAATTTCTGTAATGTTTATGGAAATATTGTTTAATTACAAACAATAATAATTGCGTTTTGCAAATGTATTGCGGCAATTATAACAATTGTAACAAGAATTATTGAAATCCTAGTTAAAATAAAATGATTAAATACGCGCTTATCGTTTCGCTTCCCAATGCGAGACAAGGCCAGTCGCCTCGAATTCATCCGAGGTACGCATCGCCAACCTACTTGCTTCACTCAAGCTGTATATGATAAACAACTCGCACACATGTCACAAACAGCAACACCATATTTAATCGCACAATTTCACGATCAATGTTGAATCGATTGAGATTCGTTAAATCGTATGCGGCCAAATCAGTTGTGTCTGTTGAATGCCCCCACTATAACATACATTAAATTATGGCAGTTCAAATCAGATTGATTAACCTGGGTTGTCAATTTTCAACTTTATGTAATTTGGACGTGAATACACCTCGTGATGAAAAGAAAATATTGCACCATTGTCTGATCCCGAGTAAACTTAAAATCTAAATCGACGTGATATTCTTCGTCAAAATACATACATGAGTACCACATTCTCATTAGACTTTCAGAGTATACTACGTTGGTAAATAGATAAAGAATGAATTATAAAATATTTTATTATAATGCGTGATCAATTTCTTTTCTAATCAAGTGACCTATGTCTTTGATTAATTCATTTTTTCAAATGTCATTTCAATTATTTACAACTGTTTAATTCATTAACAGAAATCTTTATTCGTAAGGAGTTTATTGTTACATTGCAAACAGTTAAATAACAATGCAGTAATCCTAGTAAATATTAGCTTTAACCTATCGGTAACAATTGTAGTTATGGCAATGAACGGGGGGTTAAAGCTAAATTTATAATACCGAACCTAAATCCAATCAATTCAAAAACATAGCAATTTAACTAAGTGAGTGTGACCTATGAACTTCGAATTTGATATCCAAATTTATAAAAAAAAAGAAGTGTAATACATAAAAACAGCAATTAGATTTTGAATAGGAATGCAATAATATAAATAATTCAAATGCCACTTGAAATAATGAACTATTCAAAGACATATGATACTATTTCCATAAATCACTTAACTAGAAAATATATTGATGACTCCTTATTATACAACTTGCTACCTGCAAAAATATGCAATGAGATTTCTGAACAATACAAAAGTTTTAAGATGAATGAATTTAGTTAAGAAAAATGTATAAAAATTTAAATGTAACCATAGATGAAAAATGCAAAAAAGTATGTTTGTATATACAGTGTGTAATCGAATAAGTTTCACGTACTGTTACTACTATTAAAGCATAAGGAACAAAGTGAAGTTATAACACACTTATGGGGCATGGGTCAATAATAACTTTGGAAAAAAAAAACGTTAGTGTAGTACTGGATGTGAATTTAATATCACAGCTGAGCGAAGTTTGCTATTATGTGCAATAAATGATGGAGCAGTAAACCCGCAGATGTAATACGAAATAATACGTACGAAATAATACGGAGATTAGCAATTAGTGATACTTAAGCAATTAAAAAATAATAATGAACATTTGCATTCTAATTTAGCGTGTCATCATCCCTTAATTTATGATTTTGTTACTTTATTACGTTCAGACTACACAGACGAAATTCCCAAAGATTGTGCAAATTAACATGTAATCATTCAAAGACATAAAATAAACGCATTAATTGTATTTAATGAATTATTTTTCTGAGTATCCAGGTGAGTCAGTGTTATAATACAAACTAACTACTAATGAAACAGATGATTGTAGATTACAATACATTGTTTTATTGATGTGAATTGCTACACTTATGAGCAGCAGTTATGAACCGTATTAACAACACACAAAATCACAAAATTGGTTTATAATTAATTAATTCAGTAATCAGCGTGAATGATATTTAGAATTTTCTTCCGTTATCGAATTGCATATGGGCGACATTGATCCAGAGACCATGAATTTCGCTGGCGTTTTATTGTTTTACGATGTATTCCTAAAAACCACAGACACACGTATACCTCGCGAAAGAGCAAAAGACGATGCACTCTTGTGATAGGCCAGCATATTATTTCTAGGCTAGACCCTTAATATTTGCAGAATTTATTCTTTTATGTGATAAAAAACTTAAATATAAATAAGTGAAACTTAATCGATTTCACCCTGTATAGTAGTTTCACTGCTAAATATGAATATAATTTAACTTGAATTCAAGTTCTTGTTTTCTCTGTATATTCTTGCAGTTGTGACTTACTGCTTTTTCACACATATTTTACAAAACTAATTTGCGCGAAGTCGCAATTCTGCACTTCGTGAAAATCACTCCTCATCCTCATTATTCGTTCAAGATTCTCGGAGTTTTCACGCGCCCTGTTTTCCATATGTCACGCGGAGCTAATTCAGTTAGCGCGGCGATAACTCCATAAACTTCTTGTTGACACAGTTTTTCCCTTCCTTGTTTGGATTAATTACGCTCACTTTACAACTTCGAGTCGCACAAACGCTAAACGTTAAGAATATGGTTCTCTCTTTGTCTTGCTCTCCCCTATTCGTCAAGCTCGAATGTGTAGTAAACACACAATACACTTAAAGCGCTTGGCCTTAATTTATTTATAAATGTCAGGCTTTAAAATTAGTTTGTTGTTGGATTTTCTCGACATTCTATTTTAGACACGACGATCGTTTATATAGGGTGTAACTGAATACTTATGGTTTAACTCAAAAATAAAAAAAAATGGCCTACCACAAGAGTTAAGGAAATAATGTAATAATTATTTAGTGAAAAATGTGTATTTCTATTACTTAAATATTAATAAAAATTAGAATGTGAATGTTTCATCATATATTATATATAATAATATTTTTATATTACGTGAAACTTATTCGATTACATACTGTATAATCCGTTTTCTGTTAGGTGTATATCTTACTACATATTTTTTATGCTTTTATTTTGTAATTTTTTGTCATTATTTGCTACGTGAAATAACAAGAGAACCAGCAAGAATTACAAGAAATAAAATGGGTCTTAAACACGAGGACAATTATCGTTACATCGTCGTAAACGGTGGAAACGACCTGCCGTCGGTTTAAAGCGCGACTTTGAAAACTTTACACCTCATCCGCAGTAAAAACGTCGTGAATTCCGCGTATTAATGCGT
The DNA here is from genome assembly GCA_039766575.1 of Serrognathus titanus. NCBI lineage: Eukaryota > Metazoa > Arthropoda > Insecta > Coleoptera > Lucanidae > Serrognathus > Serrognathus titanus. The sequence goes on from CM077914.1 coordinate 13,573,489, forward strand.
CGGGGCGCCGAATTGCGGAGGACGCAAATTGTCTGCGGTGGCCGCCCGACAATTACGCTGAAATTATAATTCACGATTGTCTGGAAAGTTTAATGTGCGCTAATGTTACTGCATTTTGTCACTAGCTCCGGCAACAATGTTGTAAAGTCCGAGGGCCCTTGTCCTCTCCTAACCCCGGACTCGCGATGATAAATTAACGCTAATTATGGGGGCACTTAAATTCTTTTTGTTTTTTACAAACGAGGCGAAGAGTGTAAAACTTTCTTTGTTCGCTCGCAAGAAATGTTTACAGAGTGTTCCGCCTTTAATTAAACGCAGTTTACAGACGATTGATGACCTATTGTATTTCACCTGTTATTTACATAGTCGTCGATGGGATACGACCAGGGGCGGACTTGTTCGGTAATCTACCTGGAATTTTCTGATATACCATCACTAGTTTGACCCAGATTGTTTTTCGTTCTCTTTTTACTGTCCACACGACTCTACAGTCTGTTGAAACAAATTAACTAACACTAAATACTTCGTGAAAAGGAAGTGAGTATAGTCTTCCATTTTTAAAATGATTTTTATGGCAGGGCAATAGATCAATAAATATTTGAAAATTATACAACTATTATTTAAATATACCGTCTTATGGTCCTGTCAAATCTTCTCGGAATGTCGAGTTTATTTACGACCTAAAACTCTCTTGCCCATTACAGACGTAGTTAACTTCAATAAATGACTAGGCAGTAAAAGCCAAATACTTTTCTGAACCGTACCAGAACATGAACTCAATTAAAATAACAATGACGTAACAACCGGTTCAGTTAAACACCTGAAAAGTCAAAATTTTGGCTGCAAATTTCTCGTCGAAGAAGGCCATTTGGGTTAATTAGGACGAGGATGTTGCGATTACTTAACGAGATCGTTGCTTCACATCGACATTTTACGCAAACAAACACACCTTCCTCGGCGGACGAACCCGTTCTCTTATCATCGAATTCGTTTTAATAAGAGCGTGTCGGCGTTATCACGTAACGATTACGCGCGCACATATTTAAAAGGGGAAACAATGGCCCCTAATGGACGTTAAATGTGGCGCGATAATGACGGAATGGAATTAGATTGTGCTCTACAATTGCCTTGCTTTTAGCTCGTCGTTGTCTTAAATACCTGTGTGTGGTTCGCCGTTATATTGCTGTTCAGGGCAGGACGAGGACGAGGACGATGTCTGCATATTTTCTTAGAAAACGCGATTCTAATGTTAAAATAAACGTACTAGATTCAGCTTTGCATGTTAACAAACAAGATTACATTACTTTCTTGCACAATAAAAATTAGTGTCATTCTGTCGTGAATTTTTTCTTTAGACTTCAGTGGATCAACTTCTGAAAATAAGCAAGAAAAGTCATCTATTGGTCCTTCATCAATCCATACCAAACAACCTTTTAGGAACAAATAGAAGTGCTTAAGGAAATGGAAAGTAAAAAAATGTTTAAAGCACTAAACCAACCAACTAAGCAATTTGGAAGTTGATCCTTGATTGGTACTAATAGAGATTTTTTCTGGCTGATCTGATCTTCTATGAGTTTTGCCCCAATACCGATTTTGCACGCAATGAACGGAAAAGACAGCGTCCAAAGTACTAAATAATGTTTATCAAAGTGTGAAGCGTGGACGCACGTGATAAATGATATCATTATGCGACAAACGTGAAATATGGCCGCCGTGGAGAGTTGACAGCGGAGGTAGATGAGTTCGGGGCGAAAAGAGGGCCGGCGGGTGATAACATGCAAGGGAACCTCGGGCTACATCATGAAGGGGATGCGATACACGATTTGATAAAAATCAAACGGGCACAATAGCGGCGAGCTCCTATTATTATGAGCTACATCGCTCACTGTCAGTCTGATCAAGTTTTTGCCCGTGTGGGCGGACGTACGAACCAAAACAATATTATAATTTTTACCGGAGAATAAATCTGCTCGGGATGAATTTGAATGAACAGTATTTGCCCTTTGTCCTTTTTTTTTCGAAGGAGAACTTCAATTTACCTCGTCAACCAGTAAAGGCCGAAACAAAGTCGAAACAAACTAATAACTTTCGTTTATTGAAACTAAAATTAAAAATTGCTTGCCTTATTTGAAATTTCACAAAATTTAAAAGAAAATGCAGAGACAAGTACAAACATTGCCCAAATACGTGGTGATGGACCATGAGTTTTCCAGAAAGCTAAGAAATATGGTCAAGGTGACCTTAAACAATATTATGTCGAAGTTGAATTTAAGAAAACCTAGTTATTGAAGAAGAATGAGGAAGCAGCATTTAATTCTATTGTGTTTCTATATGCCTCTTATGTCACTTACCTCTTTATTGTTCTTCGAAATAATTTATTTTGAACCGCTTTGATGGATTCTCTCTCCTCAGCTCCAATCTCCCCAATGGGAATTTGATGGTTACTTTTTCTGGATAGTGCTTATTGTTTTCCTTTGTGCTTCTCTGTTACTTATCGCTCTACAGCCCACAAAAACATATATGTTTGTTGAATGATGCATGTCTTCCGGTTGTTCCTCTTTTGACGTTACCATACGAACTGCCTTTTGCAATAAGGAGTTTGTTTGAAATTAAGCTAATAGATTCTCCAAAATTTAATTGCAATAAAGGACCAACTTCGTCAACAAAACCAACAGAAAATTTAATCCGTCAGAATTACAATTTTGCTAGAAAGAATCAATCGCTCTGTTCTAATATAATTTGATGTTTTTATATTAAAATTTACACGTAATTTAGGGGTGACTTTCCCTTAAGACTAAGGATAACCGCAGAGTTGCTCTTGTCGACATTTTTCCACTTTTTTTTACAATGGACAAAAAAAAGCGTGGTGAACAAAAAAAGTCGTCAAACGCTCACTTCAAGTCTCAAAAATCGCAATTAGGTTTATTATAATACGCACAGAATTGTTTTACGTCTATATGTATTTTAGAAGAAAATTAATTTCTGGAGGAAAATCATTTAATACTTTAAGTTCAGGTCACAGTCATTTCCCAACAACAGTGTGTTAGAAAATACCCCAAAAGTTCCTGTGAAATCTCGAAAAACTGCAGAAAAATTCTATAGTTATCAATTTTTTAACCAACAAAGGTTTCGTTTCCACAAAGTAGATTGGAAAAAAGTTGATAATTATAAACGTTTAAGTCGCGATATCCTGTGATCGCTTGTTGACCTAACATTGCATTAGAATTGTCAAATTGCAGCCAGTTTTCTACTTAATAAAACAGCTAAGTGTTATGTAGGGGCACAACCGTTACTTAGTGACCAGCAAAAACATGTTAGGATGACAGATGACAAAAGAAATGTTACAATGACAGACGTCAAATGACAAACGTTAAGCAATGTCATGATGACAGATACGGACGAAACGATGACAACGTTAAAATCAACAAAGTTAAGGCCAACCCTTAACGAATTACACCGCAACCGCATTCGTTTCTGATTTTCCAACAACTGGATCGCAAACCTTATTTTGATGGCTAAGGCAACCACCGAATCAAAAACAAAAAGACAAATAGGATACAACTTTGCTCATTACTGATTTGGGCAAGCAAACAGACTAATGATGTAGATCTCCGTCATAAAATATGGGTACAAAAGGCCAATATTTTCTAGTGCTGAATAGTCTGGCGGTACTCTCCCGCTGATGCTGTCATAGTCCGTCATAACCATATATCAACTATACCGACTTCGTCGGCGTCAGGTTATTTTTTCATTGATGAATTGAAGAAGCCAAGCAAGGACGCGTATTTTCAAGAGGACCCCACGCCCAAATTGCATTTCGCCCTATTTTGAGAGGATTTATTTTCGTTGAATAAAACAAGAAAACAATGTTTTAAGTCAAATACAATAAAAATGTCTTGAGGCATTTTTTAATTCTAATTAATTTTTGGGATTTTAACATTTTACTTAGAGAAAGCAGCAAAGGTCGCAAACGTAAATGTTAAGTCAAAGCAGCAAATGTTTGAATCTCTTGTTTGGTTTAGAACTCATACGTGCAGCATTTGATTAATCTTATGAGAATGCAAGTGAAAATGAAAAGTAGTTTAAGAGTAAGTGAAGAAAGAAAAGAGCACAAAACCACAGATAATAGAACTAGACAGATGGCTCATCAAATGCTTCAAATTTGACGCTCCAATTTGGAGACAAACTCGGCGTTAGTTTGGAGACAGCGCACCAAATATATGGTGGCGCTACCATTACAATAGTAGAGTGGAAAACCGAAACCTGTAAATATAAGTAATATTTAAACAAACTCTATAACTAAGAGGTGTGATGCAAAGTTTAAAAGGAGAATTAACAGCATATTATAATTGTACGTCACGTTATCGTGTCTTGGCCCCATTTTAAAAGTACTTCTCTCTTACTACAAAGTGACATCTAGCGATGGTGAGCCAATTGAGATTTGGAATTAGCAAATGGTTTGTGACAAATGGATTTTCGAATTTGTGCATACAAGTGACATCTATCGTGCATTTAACAAACTATTTTTAGAGCGTCCATTCGTTCCTATCTCATTAGCTATCTGGAGAGATCTATTATCTGTGACGAAACTAGAAGAGGCCATTTTGTTATAGATGAAATCAGTTCGAGTATATCTGGAAAGAGGGCGCCACACACTAGTAACTTTCAAAGCCAAAAAAAATTCAATTGTTTTCGGAAAGAGGGGGCCATAAACGTCTAATGGAAAGTTCAAAATCAAAAGAAATATTTGAATATTTTTGTTTGATTTACATTAAAAGGTGAAGCTGATTTCTTTTTTGCATGAATCAGCTACCTCCCAGTAGATGGCACCACATCGTATGTGCAAAATTTGCTTAAACTTACGAAAAGGCGCAAATTAAACTAAAAATACAAAAGTGCAAATGAAATTAAAATTTAGATTAAAATAAATGTAGAGAGCTATTTTGTTGTAGGTTATAAATGAAATCAGTTCGAGTATTTCGAGTATATTCAAAAATTAAAAGAAAAGTTATTTTGATCAACTGTTTTCGGAAAGGGGGCCCGCAAACGTATCAAAATCAAAGCAAATGTTTGGTTTGAGTTAGCTTAAGAAGTAAAGTTAACTTCTTTCTTTTTGTGTGAATTAGAGATTCGGCTGTCTCTTAGTAGAGAGCCTTATGCTTTACGTGCAAAATATAATGAAGCTTTTGCAAATGCAAATAAAAATGAAAAATAGCTTAAGATAAGTGAACAAAGAAAAGAGAACAAAACTAGAAAAGGCCATTTTGTTATAGATGAAATCAGTTCGGGTATTTCTGGAAAGAGGGCGCCACGCACCGGTAACTTTCAAAGCCAAAAAGAGTTCAATTGTTTTCGGAAAGAGGGGGCCACAAACGTATAATAGAAAGTATCAAAATCAAAAGAAATATTTGGATATTTTTGTTTGATTTACATTAAAAGGTAAAGCTGATTTCTTTTTTGCATAAATCAGCTACCTCTCAGTAGATGACACCAATTCTTATATGCAAAATTTGATCAAACTTACGAAAAAAACGCAATTTAAACTAAAATTTACGAAAAATGCTAATAAACTAAAATTTAGATTAAGATAAGTGAAGAAAGAAAATGGCACAAAACTACAAAAGGCTATTTTGTTGTAGGGTATAAATGAAATCAGTTCGAGTAATTCCGCAAAGAGGGCGCCACATACAGATAACATTCAAATATTCTATAAAAATTTTTATTTGTTATTAATTTTAAAGCATTTTTCTCTTTGATGGTTTTACAAATGTTTCCCGCAGAGGACGCCACAATTTCTTTTAAGATTACAGGAGAATTTGTAAATTAAGTTAAAAGGACAACCTAACAGATAGTTTCTAAAACCTGGCAGGTTTTAAATTTTCTGAGAGGTGGCGCCACAATGCAAATACATAAAATTTTGGTTTATTTTGCTGTTGCTTATAAATTCAATTTTCTCACGATAGATGGCGCTACACCTTATGTATCAAATTTGTTTGCATTGATAAAAGCAGGCAAAAAATGTTGGCAAAACTAAGTTACGATATGATAAAAGAATTGACATAAAACCGGAAATGAATTTGAATTTGTATTGTTTTTCTTTTTAATGAATTATCGGTTCAACTGCCACTTGATAGAGGGCGGTCCACTTTATGTGTCAAATTTGGTTGAATTGATAAAATAGAAGTGAACATACATATAATTTAAAAAAAGAGAAATGAATTTTTTTACTAAAATTAGAGTGAGTTGATTTTCCCCTGGAGTGAAATTTTTAATGAAACGAAAAGAGAGGATTGAGTTAATTCAAGCCTGCAGTTGGCATCCGGAATATGTTATCTACCAGAGGGTGGTTTTAAATTTAATAACTGCACCGCACAGTTTAAAGGGGCCCTCAGGTTCCGGCCGTAAATTTTTCCTCGGTGCATATCGTTAAGTTCGAACCTAAGAACGGCAACATTAAACACCCATTAAGTCGTCGGTGCAAGCATGTCATGTTTTATCTATCGTTTTATGGTGTTCGAATATCAGATAGGTTTACATCTGGCGGCATTCAATGCAAATTGCAATAGCTTTTTCTTTTCTCAATTTGTTCCTTCAGAGGCATTGATTCTAATTAATTCCCAGGCTTTTTGATCGAAATTATTTCGACGTTAGAAATGTTATTGTTGGGAATTTAGTTCTAAATTCGCTGAAGTAAATTACGTAATCTTAAACATGTGAACGTTTCTGCGTTCACGAAATCTGATGCCCCCCCTCATCTCAACCCGTTGTTCTGAAAATAATTTAATAACCGCCGGCGCGAAGAAACGCATCGAAACGATGAGAAAATTAAACGTGCTGCGGCGTTAAGAAATTTTAATATACATATTATTCCCGCACGACAATGCCGGAATTTAATAAGCGGCAAGGAAAGCGACGTATTTATTACGCAAAGCGGATTAATAATAACGCCGCCACATAATCGCTATTTAATATTGTGAAAGAAGTGAAATCTGATCTCGTCGTGGGTCGTCTTCGTCGAAGATTTAACAAATATTTTTTTCGTTATTCGATATTGTGCAAAAATTCCGGGGGAGGGGGAGGAAGGAAGAGAATGAAATTGGTTCCGAAGTTTCTAAATGAAGAATCTATTTACACTTAATCGTTTAAAGATATTGGTTTTTTTCTGAAATTCTATATCCTTAGATATACCATTTTTTCTTACATAATTAGAAAATGCCTTTTCTTCTTATACAGGCTGTTTCATTGAAGATGCATCAAACTTAAGGGACACGTTTCTGACATTATTTCAAACAAAATATCTTAATAAAAATTTTAATCGGAGCAAGTTGACATTTGTATAATTGGGAGTCGATGTTTTTTTAAATTCTGTAGCGCGCGCAATCGTGAAACAAAACCCGCGATCAAAATAGTATTTATGAATGGCACATAGCTGCATGGGGGTAATAAATCCATAAACAGCGAAGAAATTTATGACTAGATTTTATTTTGCCCTTGACCGAAAGTTCTGTGCACATTACAAATTGTTATTAAAATAAAATTTGTCGAATCTTCGTATGTGAATGAGTAACAATCTATTCATTCTCATAGTTCATCTCACAAGCATTGCTAAGCTCAGTTCTTCTCTTTCAAATGCAGTCTTTTTCTTTTGAACTTCTCAACAGGTACTGCGGTAAATGCACAGAGCTAAACTGGTCAGACTAAACCACGTGTTTCAATTTTCTGGTGGATTAGTCTGACCGTTGACTTAACGATCTTGTGCAGATTGGTCGTTCAGTTAATTCGCCCAGGCATTTAAATATGAAAATATTGTAGTTGAACACTGATCAAAACTTCTGAAAATAATCAATTTGAGCTTGAAGTTGTGGCATGATCTAGAGAATTCCACACAAGATTCGTTAAAAGCAAGACCGACTTAAACACTTAAACACGTTCAAGTGATGAGTGCCGATGGAAGAACAAAAAGCGACACGAAAATGGAGATAAATTGGAAGGCGTTTAGAAGAAATGGAGGAAAGAGGATTTAGAAGTAGAATTATACATGAAAGCAATAAGAAGGTGGCGAAGAAAAATAATTAAATATCGTAAAACCCATGAAGTCATAAAAAGAAAATTTGAACAAGAATATTTCGTTTACTTTTCTTTCTGCGCTCTTTATTTACAAAGTCCTTCCTGATCCATTGGTTATTTCCAACAGTTAAAGGACTCTTCTGCGTCTGTTACACCAAGAATTTTACTTTGCATTAAAAATGTTTTGTCTCTTCTTCATATTCTCCTGATTTCTTTCCTTTTTTATCAATTTCTCTCTTACAAGATATAGGGTGCTGAAGTCGTTTCGCAGTTTGTGAATTTTAATCAGAATGATCATATCTTCTCTTCTAGTTAAAGCAGTGAGAAAACTTTTTCGTCAATATGAATAATTTAAGGGTCTTCTTTGTTGTTAAACGGGGTACAGCTGGAGTTTCTAGACAAAATTGCAATAGAATTTCGAAAAACTTACTCCAATAATCATATGATCGCAGGCTTGCCATTGAAAATGTAACTTGTTCTTCAACTTATGATCAGTGGAAGACTTTAGATAAATATAGATTTGCAAAACTAAATACCGATGTATTCGACGAAGATGAAGGATTGTACCAATCAGAAGTTTTTGTATTTTCTTCCGTCAAGTTATTATTGGTTGAAGCTGAAACATAGCGGTATCAAGAAGCTAGGAAATTTTGCGTTTTTCGGAACTCTAAAGCCTAAACGTAAATTGTCCAACAAGCGGCAGGTCCTACGCTGCCGGCGACAATTCTTAGGAGTTCTTAATTGCGGTGTTACAGCGAAAGAAATATTTTGGGTAAACTAGGCACCTGGGTCCTAAGTTTCTACGAACAGTTTCATGAAATAACCGGCAAACTGTGAATGTATGAAATCCTACATAAGCGCGGAGTAAGAATTATTCAAAAACTGAGCGCCAACATGCCGCCCACGTTGAAAGGATCTCCTTTCAAGATGACTATGTATGCCAACTTAAAGTATTCGTTGTCTTTGATGGGTAGCACATATAACTTATTAGCGACCCGAACTCGTCTGCACTGTATCTGTACGTATCGAACCATTTTGTTCTGTATGGACCTCTTAGATGCGGGCTGAGATCCAAAGATGCGGTGGAATACCATCCTCCTTGATGATGACCAAGTCTCCGCGCTGCAGGGTTGGTCTAGGATTCTTCTGCCGCTTCCTACTTTCTTGTAGCTGGCTAAGGTATTTCCTTGACCATGACGTCCAGAAGTGCTGCTTCAGTTACTGGACATATCACCATCGAGATAGCCGGTTTAATTTTAACCCTGTTCAGTTTGGGTCCTGGATATCAGTGAGGGATTCACCAATGAGAAAATGACCAGGAGCGAGGAAGGATGGATCATTAGGATCATTCGACAATGGAAGGGAGTTTAAAACTACCTCTATTTGAATGAGAAAGGTGTACAGTTTTTCAAATGATAAGTGAGCATGACCCGCGATACGTTTTAGACGAAGTGTGGAGGTCGTACCGATATGAAATGCCATTGAATATTTCGCTCAGATCATTTCTTGCTCCGAATCTTCAAACAACCCCTGTAGCCGTTGCAATTCTTTATTCGCCCCAGTAAAGTTTGTAGCGTTGTCGGAAGGGATGTGCGATGGATGACCCCTTGTTGCAATGAATCTCTTTAATGCACTTAAAAATGCTTCACAAGACGAATTACTGACAAGCTCTATGTAAATAGCCTTTTTCGCGAAACACACGAATATAGCAGCGTATGCCTTTACAGTTCGGCTGTTACGTCTTGAGCCTTTGGGAATATGAAATGGTTCACAGAAGTCAACTCCTAGGTTCGTGAACGGGCATGCTGACTCAACTCTGCCATGAGGCAAATTTCCTATTATGTATTCAATAGGTTTTGTGTTAGCCTTAAAACAAGGTATACATTTTCTTATTATATGATACACAGCTTCCCTTGCAGTTAGTGTCCAATAGATGCTATTGTTTGTTGCACACTTGCATGTAGCTGTCGCTTATGTTCTTGTTCTATCAATAGCTTCGTGAAAACATGATTTGGTGATAGTATGATTGATGTTTTTTGTCATGGGCTAAGCGTGAATTTTGAATTCTACCTCCTTCTCTCAGCAAACCATTAAATTGATTAAATTGGTCCAGGAAGAAGTATTCCTTCCTGGACCAATTTAATCAATTTAATGTGTGAACCAGTTCATACATCTGCAATTGACCAGAAAGTGCTTCGGCGGGTGTATCTTTGATTTTGGCGAAGAGATTACGCTTAAATCGGATGCCAGTCGCGTTAGTTTTCTTAAATTGGAATAGCGTTCAAATATATCAAAACTGTCTTGAGCGAACAATACTTGAATGCAAGGAACATTGCGTACTTCTAGATGTTTTTGATCAATTTCCTGCGTATCGATAGCAAATTGCATTGGGAAGTACCTTTCATCTTTGGAGAGCCAATTGGGGCCTCCCCCCACTACCATTTGCTCGGCTGAAGTCCCTTTTAATTCAAGATCAGCTGGATTGTAAGTCGTTTTAACATGGTTCCAGCGTTCTACCTTCGTTAGAGTTTGAATTTCACTTACTCGGTTTGATACAAAGGTTTTCTTGAAGCTGACCTTATCCAGAAGAGAACTGTAGTCGAATCTATCCATAAGCGAATACATTTTAATAGAATTGTTGATGGAAGACGATACCCTTTCTACGAGCTGAGCTAATAGCACTGTGCCGCAAAGCTCTAATCTTGGGAGAGAGATGCATTTTACGAGAGCAATTCTAGATTTTGAATATAAAAGGTTACTGGTTATGTTACCATCTGAACTGTTGGACCTTATGTACATACATGTTCCGTATACCTTTTCGCTGGCATCGCAAAAACCACAAATCTCCACATTATATACCAAGAAGATTTTCGACTACCGAATTAATCTACTTGGAACAGATCCCCCGCTCCCCATTGATCAAAAGATATACCTAGAACCATGGAAGATGACTTCAAATATGTATTGGTTAACAATTATTTGACACGGTGAGAAGTTTTCTATCGGGAAATGGTTGTCACGATTGTCAAAGTTTTGTACAGCGACATCTGCCATGTGTGTTCTATTTGCCAAATTGATTAAACTATAATAATCCGACAAGAAGACAAGAAAATATTTTTAATTTGTGGCGATTATCAATGCAAATTGTTCTTCAAGTCATGGACAATGGAAGATTTTAGATAAAGATGGTTTTGCAAGATTAAACATCGATGTATTTGGGGAAGATGGCCATCACGAAGTTTAAAGAATAAAACTAGGTGATTGAATAGAGATTTTCGACCACCGAACTCATCAAATTTGAATTTGCCTAGTTTTGAAAAAGATCTCCTCCCCCCCAGTGATGAAAAGATATATCCAGAACATTTGGTGATGCTATTAGAGTGTGCGGCCATCATGGAATATGTATTAAGATAATAAATTGGTCATCGTTATCATTGGCCGCGTTCACCAGAAGTAATTGATTGCAAGCGGTTGGCCAACTGTTAGTAATTTTTCTGATGAACGGTTGTTTATATTGCAAACATGTTTGGTGTATGATTGCTATCAGACGCCATTTTTGTAAGCGTAAAATTTTAACGCTGGATTAGCGCTGCCAGCAGCAAACGTGTTGAAAACGTCACGAAAACGTCAAACGTGAGAACGTCATCATGGAAAATGCACGGTCTTATTTATATAATAATCTAATTTATAACATAACTGAAACAGAATATATGCATAAATTATTAGAAGGTAACACGTTGTGTATAGATAAGCTTTTTAAATTTGTATGTTAAGTATGTTACCTGAAATGTTTGTCGAGACATCCTGAAATGTTCCTTGAATTGTACATCTGTATAGTTTGGAACGATTAATTCATAATAATTTAGATTTCGTACTTTCCTATCACGTTGAATATTTTCATTATAAACAGGTTCTGCTAAATCTAAAGCAAGATGAATAATGCCATCTACATTTGGAACATTTTCTTCAAATAATAATATATTTTGTATTAAATCCATATTTTATAAGAATTAATATTAATTGAACGCGGCTCAAAGGATTTCTTTTTCTCTTTCGTACTCTCAACTCATGTTTCAAATGAGTGACGTTATTTTTTACTTCCGCTTGACATTTGCGCAAGCGTAAACAAATCACAAATCAAAGTAATCGTTCACCAGACATGCAGCAGCAATCGCAAACGCATCACAAAGTGATTTGTTCTGGTGAACGCGGCCATTATGAGACTTGTCACACGACGAGAAGTTTTCTATCGCGAAATGGTTGTCAATATTGACAAAGTTTTGTACGGCGACATCTGTCATCTGTGTTTGTCAATTTGATTAAAATAACCCGACAAGAAGACCAGAAAACATTTTTAATTTGTGACGATTCCATCAAATTTCTGATTGACAATCCCGTTATACTTGAATTGGCCTAAGTTATGGTATAAATATGACGTCATTGTTGTGTTAAGAACAATTCATATGCGCACTTGTGTTTTGTAATAAAAAGAAAATCTCTAAAATAAAACCAAATAAAACCGAAGATTACAAACTGAATTAAAAACGGCGACATAATAAAGTAACAGTTGGTATAATCATCGAATTGACAATTATTTTTGTAGGTTTTTCTGAAAACTGTTTTAATTTAGCGAATTACATTAACAACAAATAAGCAATTTCGCATTTAAATCAACAATTTTCCCACTCATTTTTTTAACTGTTATATAATCATTACTGACGTCGTTGAAGCTAAATGACAGCTTTTAACTTGACATTTCACATTGAGTAATACCAACTTGAGTTATTATCTCGACCTACTTAAACCATATTTTTTTTTAATCTTGCAATATAATATTAATTTGAATACCTGAAATTCCTTTCCGATTTAATCTGCAAACGTTGGATTGATTGAAGGAAGAGGAAACGCTTCACGCTTCTCCAACCACAATCGCTGGATTAAATTAATTTTTAACAAATTAAAGCTGACTCCCACGCGCTCAGGAAGAAAACAATGGTTTTATTGATTTGAGCACAATTCCACACGCTCGCTTCCTCCTCTCGTACGCTTGCCTTTATTTAATTTGGAAACCGTTCTAAGTGACATCGCAAAGTTCACTTCGATGTCGCCGAACAAAGAAAATCAAACAACAATGGGTCTCATTAATTCGTCCTCGTCCTGCCCCTGTTACTTCCGGAATTAAAAAAAAATCTACAAGCCGAGATTCCGTAATTTACGAGCCAGGTTTTCGCCTGTCAGTGGTTCGGTTGCGTAACAAACTCGAGGATGCGGTGAAAGAATGATGATTTTCATTTCCGCAACGTGGAAAATATGTTTGTCCTCTCGAATGATCGCGCTGGAGACACTCGAAATTAATTATGGTCGGCGGAATCGATTAGGCGATTCGAGATCGGGTTGTAAAATTCGACATTTTTGAAATTTAATTGGTCTAACATTTTGCTAAATGTATCGAGATGAGAAGTTATTCTCGTTCTTTAATATCTGAATTTATATTCCTCTAAATGTCAACTTTTATTTTTGTAAATATCACAGACTCGATGGCATTTTATTGAAAATCATAATGATTTTCGTTAAAGTCGTAAACCTTAAGTATAATGAAACCAAGAAATATTTTTTCTTTAGTGAAAGTTAGAGTTATTCAAATTTGGAAACGAATTTCCTGTTCGTTTCACATTTAAAATTGGGCAATAATAAATCAGACAAGTTGTCAATATAGAGTATGTAATTGAATAAGTTTCGCTTAATGTAACCACTATTAATACGAAAGAAAAGAAGCGAAGTTATGGCTTATGGCATACGTATGAGACAAAGGACAATGATAACTTGAGAAAAGTGTACAAATAACGTAATCACGAATCAGACCTAATCAATAAGTACAAAATTAGATTATAGTTAATTCAATAGAGGTCACATCCTAAAAGTATTCTTCATTAAATACATGTGAACCTGAAATTGTTAATTGTCTTATGTGATGAGAAACGTACAAAATTAATAAGTGAAAATTAATCGATAACACCCTGTATATAAGTCCTATTTTTTACATATTTTTATATTATAACTAATATAAAATTTTTTGTTCTCTTTAATCCTATTTTTATAATTGCCGCGCTATTTAAGAGTTCTCACATGATTCGTGAATTCGTTCCTTAAATATTGAAATTTTACAAGAAGCTCTAGAGCTTTTCTCGACAAACGGAACCCCCATAAAAGCAGAACCGGGCGCGAGATTTAAATCAGTTTCTATTCATTAGCAATGTCCTGATTAATAGTGATAAACCAATGAAGTGTTTGACTGTGAAAAAAGTAATTATTTTTGATTTCTTCGAACCCTGAATTCGTAACACAACATTTCATTTCTTTATCTGTTGAAAAGCATTAAGTTGATCATACATCAATCAATGAGCAATAAAATAATTAACTGATAAAATTGAGCAGGGAGAGAGGAATGGAATTCCTCGTCGGAAATTCATTACAGTCCACAGTGGGCCAGAATTCAATTTTTTCGGCAAAAATTCTGAAAGTTCCGGAGTTAACCTAAAATAGTATTACTTTTAAGGGAAAAATAATTAAAAAAATTAACTATTAGAATAGGGGTAGTTTGGGGGTGTACTTTAGTACAAAGTAGGACCAAAATTCTGAAAGCTTCAAAATCAGCCTAGAATAGCATTACTTTTAAGGGAAAAATAATTTAGAAAATGAACTATTAGAATTGGGGTAGTTTGGGAGTGAGTTTTAGTAAAAAGTTAGGCGAAAAAGTTGCAGAATCAGTTAAAATAGTATTACTGTTAAGCAGAAAATAATTTAAAAACCAACTAATATGATGGGGTAGTTTGAGGGATGTTTCCATACGTTAAAAATTAAAAACACATGTGTTGTTTTATTAAGACAAGAGAGAATAAATGATAAAACAATTTATAATAACATTTCTGAAAAAATATGTTCGGGCGGGGCCGGGCCGGGGTTAAAATTATTTAAATAAAAACAATTCAAACTAAAAGTCTTCGTCTGAAGAATCGAATTCTGATGTGTCCTCTCACGAAAATAACTCCGAAAGACTTTCCGTTGTGTGCACGGCAACTTCGGGTTCTACAAGAAGTTCCAGAAATTCTGTGCTCATTGAATCACTACGCTTGCGATGCTAGATAATTTCCTTAAGCTTAAGAGATAAGGATCTGAAGAAACCAGTAAGCAATGTAACACATCTTCATTTGTCGTTTCTCTTGAAATTTTTCGGGTGTGTGTTCTTCTGTACATTTTCAGATCCTTATTCCTGCATTCTTGTGCTTCCTCAGAAAGCTGCCCTGTGGGTAGTACAGCATCTATAACCTCCGCTCCATGAATTTTGTGCATGCTAGCAGGCATGTTGTACCAGCCATATTCCTGGACAAACAGTCGGGCTGTCGCTATACAAAATTCTTTAAATTTGACTTAGTCGATTCTGTGTCCTGATGACATGGCTTGTAAAATTGTCCTACACTTTTTTAGTAAATTTAAGTTCATTCCGGTGATTTCCGCACATTTTTCAACCGAATTAAAAAATCTTCTTGCTGTGTTACTGTCATTAGACGTCCACTGCCTCCCGGTTTAACTTTGTCCACCAGCAGCCCCATTTAGTTCCGAAATTTTCTTTGAATTTCCTCTTTTCTTGCTTTTAGCAAAGGAATATTTTCGCCTCGAGCTTGCCACTTTCTAAAATCTAGCCTAAAGACAATATGCAAAAAGCACTCAAAAAACATGTAGAGTCAGTAGCCCAAATTTAAAAGCATTTGGGTCGACTGGTTTTTCTAATGCCTTATCAATCAGATTCATCTCTTTGGGGGTTGCTTTGCACAAATAGCAAGTCTGCGCTGAACTTGTTGATGTTGCTGCGTTGCATATCTTCCCATCCACCATTGTCAGAGACATATGATAATTAATGGAAATTTCCTTTTCTTTAATTATTGTCTGAAAAGTAATCAAATTTTTAATTTCAGCTTCCATGTTTCTAATTTGTTGCTGGGATAATTCGTGGTTTCTTTTGAAACAAAAACTTAATTGGTCTGCAGTAGCGCACAGAGGAGGGATGGGGATTTTGCCACAAAATTAATTTTGAGCCATCATCACGTTTGTTCGCATGTAATTGCAAAGGTACAAGCGAGATCATGAAAATATCGGTGTCTGTGTGGCCTTCTTCCAATATCTGCTTATACTCACTATGACCCGTGGAACCATCACAACCCCATTTACAAAGTCACTAGAGATTTCGTCCATTGAAATTGTGTTGCGCCAACAAAAGTCTTTGTGCAGTATTGTCAACCAAACTTTGAAGTTTAATTTCCGCACTCAATTCTGAAATTGTTACATTTTCTTGATTGCGACTGGGGTAACACAGCTCCTTCGTTTTTCGTACGCTATTGTACATGGGATAAATGCTTGCACCGTTTTCTTTGTTCATTAAGCGAATCTTTGTGTATTGTGCCTTAGTCAATTTTGCATCCACAATTAGTGATAAAGTTTCGTCTGCTGAAATTTTTGTTGGTGCTGATCTCTTATCTTCTCAAGCTTTCCTAATTTTTGAAGCCCTTGATGGTGAAGATTCTGTAGCCTTGGATACTAATTTTTCAGCATCGTGTTTACCCTCTGACCTCAATTGTGATTTCATAGCGTATGAAAGCTTTCCCGGGCTACACGAAGTTCCTTCTTTTTGAGCGTTCGCTGCTCTCTAAAAACTGTAAAGATGGCCGTCCGACTGTGCTGGAAGTAGAGAGCTAGGGCTCTTCCAAATCTTCTTTCTTCAATAAAGTTACATTGCCAAGCAACCAGACTTCATTGTTCTTCAAAAATCTCTCTTCTGTTCGGTTACAATCCCGCCATTTTGTTGAGAGTTTATTACAAAAACGCCGTACATTGTTGCGGATCTCCATTTCATGCTGTCGCAGAGTTTCTTCATCGAAGCAGCTAATCATTTTCAACAGCAAAGTTTGGGATTTCTCGGAAGCAGTTTGACCACATAGTTGCCAAACATTAAATAACTCAAGGCGAGTATAAGCAGTTTTTTGTCTAAAAAAAGAGAAAGATGTACCAGGTGTGCCGGTAATTCCTTTCCGGTTTTTTCGCTAAAGAAAACACGTTATGTACAATGGATAGTTAAAATTTATTTATTCAAAGTATTGGCCATTTGATTCTATACATTTTGCCCATCTCTCAGGCAATTTATGGATGCCATCCCAAAAGAACAGTTTCTCCTTTGAGCTATTGATCTATTTTTTAACTTCTTCGAAATCGGCGAAGTGCTGCTCTGCAAGCGCGTGTCCCGTCGATGCGAAAAGGTGGTAGTCGGATGGAGCCAGGTCTGGAGAGTACGGCGGGTGCGATAAAATATCCCATCCAAGTGATTTCAAAATTTCTTTGATTGGATTTTGATTGGTTGACTGCATGAGACGGCGCGTTGTCATGCTGCAAAATCACCTTAGCATGTCTTTGAGCGTATTGTGGACGTTTTTCGATCAATGCACAGTTCAAATTGATCATTTGTTGTTGGTAGCGATCAGTATTAACTGTTTTTCCAGGTTTCAACAGTTCATAATATACGACACCAACCTGGTCCCACCAGCTTCACCGGTGATAACCATGATTTTTTTCGCTTGGGATTTTTGAAATAAATCCATCTTTCATCATCCGTTACTATTCGATGCAGAGATGACTTCCTTTCATACCTTTGACGATTTTTCAATTTTCCAATTGTCTGTCATTCAATTCATGTGGCACCCATCTTCCCATCTTTTGGATCTTTCCCATCGCTTGTAATCGTTCACAAATTTCTACTCGGCTCACATTCAACTTTTCTGCCAATTGTTTTTGAGTTTGTGTTGGGTCTTCATCCAATAACTCCTGCAATTCCGCATCTTCAAACGTTTTCGGCCTACCAGGACGTTCCTTGTCTTGAACGTTGAAATCACCACATTTGAATTGTCGAAACCACGTTTCACATGTTCTTATGGTTGGAACATGCTCACCGTAAGTCTCTACAAGCAAACGATAACTTTCAGCGGCTTTTTTCTTTTGATGAAACAAGAAAAGTAATGCGTGCCGCAAATGCACGTTTTCAGGCATAAAACTCGACATTTTCAAAAAATTATAAATCTATAATGCTGTTATTTTGGCGGAACGTAACTTGTGTAGTTTTGAGGTAAATGTCAGTAGAATAAAATGACATATGTATCAAATCATAACATCGCATATTTATGGCTAATGACATCTGTTACAAAAACCGGAAAGGAATTACCGACACACCTGGTAAATGCCAAAGTATTTTCAAGTTGAGATTTATTTATTCATTTATCTATTATTTCTTTCCTTGAGCGAAACAGCCCCAACAATAAGAGGAAATATTATCATTATATTATTATAATTATTGACTGTTACGATTACTTGATTAAATGTCACAACAAAATATATTTACTGTAGAAAGAATACTTTGCTGCAAGATAAAAGCCTTGCCGTAATTCTGTTTAACCGTATGCGCCAATTTATAATTTTTTTGTGAGACGTGGGGCAGGTCGGGGCAGCCAATTTTTGCAGGAGGTGTTAGAGGAAGGTCGAAGCTTTAAATTAAAAAAAAATCACGGCGGGATTGTGCGGGACATTTTTTAAAAGTCAAGCTGAATGTGAAATTTATACATTCTTTCAAAAATTTGACACGCTAAATGTAAGACGCGCTCACTGCCTAATAAAGACAGCAAATTCCTTTAAATTATATATGAAAAAAAGTACTTATTTTGAAGAATATCCTCCATGGTTCAAACTGCCAAAAGAAAAATGTAAAACTCCTCAAAAAACGTTCAAAACAGTCACTTATTTTCACAGAATTATTCGCAAGAATAAGGCGCGTCGGAAGTACTCACTTTGACGACTGGCTAGCAGGTGGTGAACAACAAATGGCTTAAAGTGATTCACCCTTAAAGTATGAACATTTTACTTTCTGTTTATGCATATTTTCGATAAGATCTGATGATTTCATAATTAGGAATTTTGGCCACAAATTGAAGAAACTGACCCACTGTGCAGTGTAGACATAATTATTTTTTATTGTTATTTGAACAGAATTATTTTTCCTTCTGGCTATTTTATTTACGTTTAGAATTAGCTATATTATTAAAATTAAAATAAAAATGAAAGACGTCTTCAAATAACCAAGTAGATATTAAGTTCCTTACAAATTTGATAACAATTTTGTTACAAAGTGATAGAGATAAGCTACAACAGTTGAATTGGCATTATTCACTCAGTTTGTAACAAATTTGTTGCTAGAAAAGTGATAATCCAAAACGAGCTTTAACCATTAGATTCGCAAGCCGCTTTAGAGCCTGAAAATATCCTCAATATGAATCATACATTATGATTCAGTACTCCAGACCCTTTTACATTACTTCTTGTTCATTGAGAAGGCAATTATATCACAATGACCTATCCAAAATTGTATTTAACTCACGAAACCGTTCCAATGTGAATCACCCGTGACTCATGAGTGGTAAACGTGTTAAATTGAACGTGTATTTGAAAATAACAGCAACTTTCCAAACACTGCTTAAGTAAAATTTTTCTAGCTTACTTGATCGTAATCTTGATCGAGTGACACTGCGTGTACTTACGGGGTTGCCGATTAAGGCTAGGCGCACACGGCGAACTTTAAATTTTATTTACTCTATGAATTCGTGTTACAAAATACGTACGACTTGGAAAATTCTTTCTCGCATACTTGCGTATGTTCGTGTATTATACGAATCAGTTAGCTCCCAGTGACCCTGCCCGCGTATTTAATTGGACCTCACGGAGTTTACCGGCAACGCACAAGAAGAATTTCACCCTAACATGGAATCGCACTACGGGATACCAGATCTGCGATAGCATAAAAAATATCACCGCAATTAATCATTCCGGCGCGCTCCGTTTTTACTTTACTTACTTTTGTCCGGCCGAGCAACTTGAAGCGACATCTGAAACAACTGACTCCGGGCTTCCGGTTGAAACATCCGACGTGGATGACTATCCACTTCAGACGTAGAATGCATATCGGGCCTTATTAATTTCAATTTCTTCAAAGCTTTTCGCAGTCATGCAAGAATTAATTCTATTTTGATTCTATTTAAAAAAAAATAGGTTGACTTTTGTGGACTCGACGTAAAAGGACTTGTTAATGATAACGATAAAGTTGTTTATAATTATTGCAAGTTTTAATCATAAATTAACCGGTTACAACGTGGCCATGCAATTGAAACATAAAACCGGAAACGTGTGGTAGGTTTTTTTTGCGTTGCGTTGTTAGTATCGTAGGTGAATTGCTAGAGACTTTGTCGGAGTCGTCTCTTAAAAAGGAAGGCATTAAAATTAATGACTGCCTTAAATTTTGTTAGGAAACGCTCGCTATTGCCTACTGATGATTACCTCATGGAATGTTGCAAGAAAATCTTGGTAACCGGTCTGTAATTAGTTTCGTGGAGTCGATTCCCTTTGTTTTTAAGTATTGGTACAACTTTAGAAATTTTTAAAGCATTAGGATAAGTGCCATTTTGAAATGACTCGTTAATCAAGATACTAAGAGGAACGGAGATCAAATCGGAGACGGCCCTCAAAAGGTTACCTGGAATGTTAATGGTTAATACACTTCTCATCAATAGCAGCTCTGACTTCATCAGCATCGGTGGGAAATAAAAACATTGACTCGATCATTCTCGATAGCAGAGCAGGTGGATTAGGAATAGTATGATTTTCGGTTAAATTCACAAAAGTATCGGTTAAAAATAACTGAAATCCTTTCCTCATCGTATATAATTTTATTTGTAGAATTTTCAGTGGAATTTTGAATTTTGATAATTTTCCAACATTCTGCAGCAATATTAGATGATTCGGATATTCTACGTGAATTATAATCGCGTTTGGCAGAAGCTAATATAGAGTTGTAAAGATTCTTGAAATTCTAGGAATCGTTGATGATACGAAGCACTATTTAAACTTTTATCAAGCAGATGCATCTCATTCAAAATTTTCGACATCTCCTTGGTATCATGGAACAACCAGGGATGTTTACGTTTCATCTTGCATCTGGTTCTCAAAATAGGAAAGGCAATATCGAAATTATGAGCGAATACGCCCATAAAGGATTCAAATTTATCATTGACGCTTTTAGCTCTCTCTCTCTCTATTTCCCACCAGTCTTCGGTAGATAGATTTGTTACGGAAGGACTGAATATTATTGTGTGTAAGTGTGTGTTAGGATTGGTGTTAGAATGTTCCATAATATTAACGTATTGGTATGTATGATCAGACAGAGGCGTATCACCAATGTCAACTTGACAGTCAAAATCCGTGAAGATATTGTTAAATACATAAACGCTTTCGAATTACATGTTTGTGCTCTCGGGACTAGTCCGGAGATGATCCGAAGCGTTCCAATTGTAAGAGCGTGAAGCACCTGAACTAATCAGTTTTGATTTCCCTCTTCCCCTCGAGCACCTGTCATATCGTTTGCGTTTCGAACACCAAAAAGGTGGGGAAAGGAGGCGCTTTCCAATTACACTTTTCTGCTACTCGGGACTAGTCCGGAGATGATCCGAAGCGTTCCAATTGTAAGAGCTTGAAACACCTGAACTAATCAGTTTTGATTTCCCTCTTCCCCTCGAGCACCTGTCATATCGTTTGCGTTTCGGGCACCAAGAGGGTGGGGAAAGGGAATATATGTGGCGCGCACATGGTCAGTTTGACATATACGTCACGCTTGCTAGCGTTCCCATTACGATTTCTAAAGTGTAGCTCGGATCAGATCAGTTCAGGTGCTTAGAGTTCGTAATTGGAAAGCGCCTCATGTTTCCGTTTTCCTACCAATTCTCGTTGCACGCAATTCTTCAGGTGCAGATTATGCTATTTCATTAAATTCACCACAGTATTCGATTCTGTAGAAGAACCCAAGGTATTAATATTAAAATCGCCACAGACTAAATGAAAGTCGCAGTAATTGCGACTGTTAGGTAATTATGTATCAAGATGCTTAAAGAATTGCTCCAGGTTACCATCAGGAGGTCTGGAATTTGAAATTTTACGTTGTTCAGTATTAAAGCGCAAGAGGCGATTTCTCACAACCCTTCAACAAAATAGCAAGACGAACATCGCGTAATTATACAGCAAGAACATTTCCAGCTAATGTGCAGCATTTACGCGATTCGATTACGGAACGTTTCGACCGCAAGGTGTAAACCGAGGACGCAACCGTGATGCAGCTATTCTGGAACTGGAACCAGAAATTTTGGACGTTGTTGCGGAAAATCCGGGAATAAGTGTACGTCGCTTGGCAGCCAGAATGGGTGTTTCAGGGAAGGTTGTCTGGAGGACGTTACATGAACAGGGTTTGCATCCCTACCATGTTCAACGCGTACAAAAATTACACCTTGGAGATTCCGAACGTCGGCGTACCTTTTGGGAGAGGTTACTGGAACAACATGCAGAACATCCAAATTTTTTTCCAAATCTGATGACCGTAGATGAGGCCACTTTTACTTGTGACGGCATTTTTAATACGTACAATACACATGTATGTATGTAAAATTTTCATGCTGCGTTTTTTTTTCTTTTAGAAAGACACAGAAAATAAAGAAATAAAAGACGATCGCCTGTAGAAAAGAAACTCCAAATTATCGTTATTTATTTGTCAAAAAAACTTGAATCGAATGTCATTTCTTCTTCGTTTTCTTCTTTCACAAAATTGCTAAAACAAAAAAAAGAATTTTTCTTTTCTTTTTTTAGAAAGTGACAAAAAAACAAAAGACGATCGCCGGTATAAAAGAAAACTATCGATTATCGTTACTCTTTTTCGTCAAAAAAAAAGACATGAATCGAGCGTCAGTTATTTCTTCTTCGTTTTTCTTTCACAAAGACGCGTTTTTTTATGACAAGAAAAACAAACAAACAAAAGACGATCGCCGGTTGAAAAGAAAACTACAGATTATCGTTATTTTTCTTTTTTTTGTACAAAAAAAAGACATGAATCAAGCGCCATTTATTTCTTCTTTCACAAAATTGCTAAAACTAAAAACGCGTCACTTTTTCTAGAAAGACAGAAAATAAAGAAACAAAAAATGATCGCCGGTAGAAAGGAAAATGACCAATTATCGTTTTTTTTTTGTCAAAAAAACAAACGATACATGAATAGTCTTTTTTAAGAAAGACAAGGAAAATAAACAAAAAGACGATCGCCCTATTGAAAAGAAACAAGACACAGAAAATAAAGAAATAAAAGACGATCGCCGGTAGAAAAGAAACTACAAATTATCGTTATTTATTTGTCAAAAAAAAACTTGAAACGAATGTCATTTCTTCTTCGTTTTCTTCTTTCACAAAATTGCTAAAACAAAAGAAAGAGTTTTTCTTTTCTTTTTTTTAGAAAGTGACAAAGAAACAAAAGACGATCGCCGATATAAAAGAAAACTATCGATTATCGTTACTCTTTTTCGTCAAAAAAAAAGACACGAATCGAGCATCATTTATTTGTTCTTCGTTTTTCTTTCACCAAAAACACGTTTCTTTTTTTTTAAGACAAGAAAAATAATCAAACAAAAGACGATCGCCGGTTGAAAAGAAAACTACAGATTATCGTTATTTTTCTTTTTTTTTGTACGAAAAAAGGACATGAATCTAGCGCCATTTATTTCTTCTTTCACAAAATTGCTAAAACTGAAAACGCGCTAAAGAAACAAAAGACGATCGTCGGTCATTTATTTCTTCTTCGTTTTTCTTTCACAAGATTGCGAAAACAAAAAGCGCGTTACTTTTTTTCTAGAAAATAAAGAAACAAAAGATGATCGCCGGTAGAAAGGAAAATGACCAATTATCGTTTCTTTTTGTCAAAAAAACAAACTATACATGAATCGTCTTTTTTTAGAAAGACAAGGAAAATAAACAAACAAAAGACGAGCGCCCGTAGAAAAGAAAACTACAGATTATCGATATATGAATCTGTTTTTTTCGAAAAACAAGGAAAATAAACAAACAAAAGACGATCGCCGGTTGAAAAGAAACTATCAATAATCGTTTTTTTTTTGGCGAAAAAAAAAACGACGCATCAATCGAGCGTCATTTATTTCTTCGTTTTTCTTTCTCAAGATTGCGAAAACAAAAAGCGCGTTACTTTTTTTCTAGAAAGACAGAAAATAAAGAAACAAAAAATGATCGCCGGTAGAAAGGAAAATGACCAATTATCGTTTTTTTTTTTGTCAAAAAAACAAACGATACATGAATCGTCTTTTTTTTTAGAAAGACAAGGAAAATAAACGTACAAAAGACGAACGCCGGTAGAAAAGAAAACTACAGATTATCGATACATGAATCTGTTTTTTTTTTAGAAAGACAAGGAAAATAAACAAACAAAAGACGATCGCCGGTTGAA
The DNA here is from genome assembly GCA_039766575.1 of Serrognathus titanus. Lineage (NCBI taxonomy): Eukaryota > Metazoa > Arthropoda > Insecta > Coleoptera > Lucanidae > Serrognathus > Serrognathus titanus. Next base: position 13,597,970 of record CM077914.1, read on the forward strand.
AAGAAACTACCAATAATCGTTATTTTTTTTGTCGAAAAAAAAAACGACGTGTCAATCGAGCATCATGTATTTCTTCTTCGTTTTTCTTTCACAAAACTGTTAAAACTAAAAACGCTTTTTTTTTAGAAAGACAAAAAATAAAGATACAAAAGACGATCACCGGAAGAAAAAAAATAACGACACATGAATCGAGCGTCATTTATTCTTCGTTTTTATTCTTTACAGCAGGCTCATTCACAGTAGCCTTTCAGCGTCAATGTGTGGGCAGGAATTTTGGGTGTATTGGTCGAAACGAATCCATGAGATGTCCTGCCCGATCTCCTGATCTAAATCTGTGTAATTTTTTTTTTGGGTTACCTAAAGCAAGTAGTATATGCCGCCCCTATAAATACATTAAATAAGTTGACAGAGAATATTCATAAGGCCGCCGACAAGATACGCGCTAATCCTGACATGCTAATACGAATACAAGAATCGTTTCTTCGCCGAGCTCGCTTGTGTGTCGCTAATGATGGACGCCACTTCGAACAATTGTTCCAAACATTTCTAAATGCCTATAGAGAACGTTTGTTTGAAAGTGATCCTCAACACAAATGATATTCGGTGTCATTTAGTCATTTTCACGATGTGTACTGCTTACGATCAGCGAAGCAGTTCTGTACATTTTTTCTGTTATTTCATGAGCGCTGACTAAGAGACGGATAAAGGAATTTTCTTTTTGTTATACGAATTTTTTTTTGTATATTTTCGTATTGTTTGTGCTGATGGGATACTGTGGTTAAAATTTCTGCACTTATTTTGGAAACACCTGGTATGCCTGGGGCAGAGTTTCACGCGTCTTTTCAATCTTACCTCCGATTTCTGTTTTGTTTATAAAAAATTTGTTAAGGCATGGTCTCCCTCGTGGGAATTGAATTTCTAAGGCTTTTAATCAAAAAAAGATAATTTTTCTTGCAGCGTTACCGGGTCATTACTACAGTGGTTTTAATCGAGTAAGTTTCACCTTATTATAACAGCAGAAGTGAGTGCGTGATTTAAAAATAGAGCCAGAAACACGAATAGACCTCCCTGTCATTCATTACTAGAAGCAAACGTCAGAATCGCAGAGGGATTGAAAGAAAAATAGTTTATAGATTATTAGAATTTTGAAATGTTTCCTGATGGAAGTTTGTAGCAAACTCCCCACTGCATATGTCTAATAAAATATAATCCCTTATGAATCATTCGTTTCGGATGTAAGATTCATAGTTCTCCGAAGGTTTTAAATTTAATTACAACGGGCAGTGGCAAACAACAAAAGACAAAGAAAACGCGGCAGCACTTTAGAGCGCCAGCTAATGTCCAGCCATAAATTATTAAGGGCCGTAACTTATTACCCGGGCATTATCTTCGCTTAGTTGCGAAAATAAACGAAATGATACAATGATTTAACCCCAAAAAGAAACACGCTCTGAAGATGTTATCAAAAGAACAATGTTCCTAGTTCCCCAAAATGTTTCATTATATCGGGTAATAAATCTGGCTATTTTTATTCCCTCGGCAGCGCATCTTCGCGCCCCCTCTTCCCTTAACAAAGATAAATGCACGGCGTGGCCCACGTAAGAAAATGAGATAAGGAGACGTAATGGTTTTTACCTCGGCGCAGCAGTCGACGACGACGAAGAAGAAGAAGAAAAATATTATTCATAACGCTAGTTTTTCGTTCGATACGCCATTTCTCTCTCGTTTTTCGCTCGCCCCAAATTTTATTGCGCGCGGAAAGTTTCGGGCTTTAATTTATGAACCCATCCGTTTCTGTTACGTTCGATTTTTGTTCTTTCGTTTTCGCAGGCGAGACGTCGCCCGTCGACCGATTTCGCGCACAGGAAAAATGGGAGCGCAAGAATTAGATAAACGTAAACACGAAGCTGTAATTACAGCGCCTAAATTTTTCATTTAAATGCGAACCGGCGTTGTTTACCTTCACCGTTTTCATTAGTCTTGAGTTTATTGCGAGTGGTTTGTTGAAAAAGTTTTCATTTCAGACCGCGTATGTAGAGTATGGATAATAAAGTCGGGTCAAAAAAGGATTAATAACGTCCAGGCTGTTTTAATTACTTTTCTGGTGGATGTTCCACTTTATAACAACAAAATTATATATTAGAAATTTCTACTTTTAATTTAAAGAATACTTTGTTTTAATTATTGTTAATAATAAAAGAAACAATCTTTTCAAAGTTGCCTTTATACTAATTTTTTTTCTGTTTTGTTTTTCACTTTTGATACCCAACAATTATTGGCTGCGAAACGTCAAGTAATAGGAACCCCTTTATATAGGTGCAAAAACTTTTTGGAAATCGAACACGTTCTATTTTTCCAGGAACTTTTGGATATAGTTTAATTTTTGAAACAATTTACTGTACATTTAAATTGTTTAAAGCCCGAATTTCAGTCATGGTTTAAATTTAATCTTCAGCTTACTCCCATAGTAACAAGTTCCTGTGGCAATAAACTGAAGCTCAAAGTTAATCCGTGGCTGAAATACCGGGCCTAAGAAATTGAAACTTTAACCGAAGCAAGTGCATCCACCATATTGATTTCACCTTGTTTTAAATGAACTTAAAACGACCTTTTTTTTTGTGGATAATCGATCTCGTTCTTGTATTGTTACAGGCATGAGAGACATAACCAGGCCGATCGGTAGAAAAAAGGAAAGCATATCAATCATCATATCAGGCGGCATCTAAACAGTAGTAGAGTACGAAACGAATCATTCCAGTTTATTCACTTTCCACGTCATGTCAAGTTGACAGCCAGCACACCTGTGATAACGCATATTATCATTTTATCTCGACTCGCCCGGTTTTAACTTTATCAAATTACGACATAAGACATAAGGAGCCCAGTATGAGATAAACGCCGGTTTCGTTCGGGTGAATCTGTGAAAAGTAGAAATCTCGGTCGTAAGAATTATGGGTGTTCTAACGCGTAGACGATCCCTCTTGATTAAGCTAGTCGTGGTGGTTTCGACCGCTTGGTTTACGATAGCTTTCCTGCTGTACTCGGAGAATCAATCGGAGCAGAGTATAGCTCTACCCGTTCAGAGTAACGACCTAAACAAGCGTGACTTAGAGGAATTCGATCGGCCAGAAAGGGTGAACCCGTTCAAGAAGGAGGAACGCACGCCCGCCAACACCAAAAGCGAAGAAGGCAGGAAGGAAATAATGGACAACGAGGTGCTACCACCACCCCAGAGTTTGGCCGGGGAATTGGGGAAGCCCGTCGTCCTACCTACCAATCTTACCGGTAAGTTTCCCTGTTTTAATCTAATTTATTCCTTCGCCACGCGCGTGCTCCTCCTCGATAAGATTGCGCTTTTATTGATGTTATCCTTTCCATTAAATCTTGGAAACGATTGAATAGAATTAAATGGAAATTAAATTACGATTGGGTTAGGGAGGGTCTACAAGTTTGCAGTACAATAAAACGTAAATAAAAATCCATACACTGACATAAAAAATTAATTAACATTAAAGCATTGGGGACTTTAATTACACTTCGTATATCTACATGTGCAACAATAATGTAATAGTGTTGTTTTAATTGTCACTTGAGTGATTGTTATTCAATAAGTGGACTTGATATTTGTAAAATCCCGAATTATTACAACCACTCTGTGGAATTTCCATTCATTAGCAAGCAGCACTTTATACGTTAATCATCTACAATGCGACTTGTATAACAGTTTTTAAAATGAATGCAATGATTATGCACGTTTTGTGTGAATGAAACGAATGGTAATTGAAAGTATTACTTATTTAAACATATACTTTAGATATTTACTAAGGATGAACAGGATGTTTAAAGAATTATCTAAACCAGTTAGTTTGGAATATAATTAAAGCTAAAGCATATAAATACATACATTTGAATATTTATTACGAGACACGCTTGCACTTTGAACCTGGGTTCTCTAATGCAAATATTTACTGCCTTGGCTAATAATGAAAAAACTGATTATTAAAACTAAACATGGAATTTTCTGGTACTCTTTTGTATTTTAAATTTTATATGCGGTCGCATTATAATAACCATTATTATAACTTCGTTGTTTATAGTATATAATGAAGTTAATTCTAGTAGAATTCTAGTAGAACTTAAAATCTCCTTAAAATAATTTACAAAATATTCAATGACTGACGTTTTAAAATTTATTTTGCTGACTCGCAAATGTTTATAGTCCTACCACTTCGTTTAACATATAGTCCTATCACTTCGTTTAACATATAGTCTTACCACGTGGTTGTTAACAGCGTTGTTATATACATTGTAATTAAAAATTCTTAGTATTTGTAGTGGAGAACAGAGTATAGTATGCCACTCGCTATAATGGCTATTATTACCTCGAATAATTACATTCATTAATAAATAGCATCGTGTGTAATACCTTGCCTTGAAATCTGGACGGTATGTCTTAGCTTAAGTGAGAAGTACGTCATTGCACTCCTTGATACTGTTCTACAGCAGAGCTAAGAGCCAAATTCCATGACAAGAGTTAATCAAAATTTCAAAAATCACTTGGTATAGTATTTTATAATGAAATGTCAAAAAACGATATAACGATACAAACAATTGTAAAATAACAATTTTCAGGAACTATTTAATTCCTTTCAGAAATATTTTTTAATTACAAAATCTACGACCGTGCATAAAGTTATGTATGTAACTTGCTTTTACGGCTTTTAACGTCTTCTTAGCCCTCGGCTGACGCCTCGGGCACAAAATCGCGTCTCCGGCCACAAAAGCTTCTTTATGCTCTTGATACATATATGATTTATTTATTATTTGCATCTCTATCTTTTAAAAAATAAATATAAATAATTTCGGAACGAAACAGACGTTTCTGATGATGAAACAATTTGAGGTGCAGTTAAAGTGAAATGATTAACATGTTATTAAACTGTAGACGTCCGAATAAATAATAATAAAATAAAAACAACACGAAAATTGCTGTTACTTATTACTGCAACAAAAAAAATTAACCAAATTGAAGATCATAATAATTGTTAGAAATTGAGCTGCCTGGGTGGTCCACAGGTTCGCATGTTTGCCTTCGGACCCGACGGACGTGGGCTCACTTCCCAACCCGGCGGCGGCGGTCGGTTTTTCAATTGCGGATGAAGAGCGTAAATATGCCTTGTTCTCGGATAGGAAGTAAAGCCGTAGGCCCCTCGTGTCAATACGATGTTTGGCACGTTAAAAATCCCCACTGGGGCTGAAATTTGTCTAAATTCGGCTAAAATCTAGTAGAGTTGGTCATATCACCTTTCTAGTTGGAACCTAAAGGTACGAGGAGTATTCCGCAATCCGATACCTTATCCACTAAAGAAAAAAATATTAGAAACTGTATTCTTGGCAAGTTAATGTACAGGGTGAACCGAAGATGTTAACATTTCGACAATGTAGGTTTCTGAAATGCAATTTTTATAAAATGAATCTGACTGCCGCCATATTTTCATGTTTGGCTCGAATTAGTTACTTAATTTTGTTATTTGAATATGTTCATTTGTACAATTACTATTATTTTTTATTCGTTACTTTCATTTTTCTGTGTGGCCCAGTAGATATTACAGTTGCTTTTTTGGAATTTTTGAAGTCCTAGCCTTTTGGCTATGCACACTTGCCTTTGTTTTGTTTTGTTGATTTATTTATTTTGGTTTTCACGTTCATTAAATAAATTATTACCTAAATGATATTATTTTGACATAAATTAAAAATTTAAACCTGTTTAACGCTTTTATATTTCATTTGCTACGATTACATTAAAAAAATAAAAATAAATCGTATTTTTAGAATTATATAAAAACGTTGGTAAAACAGAAACGAAAGTTACTTCAGAAATGAAGATAAGTTAAAGAACGTAAAAAAATAACCTAATTAAATCGATAAATGTCAAATTCTGATCCCTAATAGGCGCTTTCCAAGTAGAGAAGTATACATATACTTCTCCATTGGAAATCTTTTTTTTTTGAAAGTTTTTTTTTTTTTTGAAAGAAAATAAAGTCAATCATATTGATGTAAGACTGTGAAAAGATTATTAAAATATGTTTAAAAATGACTTAATTACATGGACGATTGCACTATAAAAGGGCGTAAGCGTCAAAAATCCGAAAATGAGATTATTCTGTTAAATGAATCGTAATGACCAGGCTTTTCATTCCCATCGCAATCAGGAAGCGTTAAAATTCAAGTTTAAATGGCGTAAGCGACAGTTTCAGCTTCCAACTAAAATGAAGTAATGAAAATGAAAGGCGTACGTCCGGCCAAAGCGCTACTCTAGCACTCACTTTGTGAAAGCGTAAAGGCTTAAGCGCCGGCAAAAATTTAAATTAAAATTAAACTAGAGGATGATTGCTTGTTTTATGGTTAGAATATGCTGGAATTGATGTTCTGGATTATGAAAATGACAAATAATTTTATCAAAATAAATAAGTTTGATAATTAATCAGTTTTCTGTTTCTCCTGCAAATTATGGTGAATGGCGCTTACACCCTTTTGTCGTGCAACCGTCGCACATAAGGGTATTTGATATAAAAAGTTGGCCATAATTATTGTATGCATTTTTCTGATTCTACTATATGCGAGAAGATATTTTATAATTATTTTTCGACAAATGACAAACAAACGCCACAAATAGATGTCTTGATTACTTGTTTAAATTAGGAAATGCTTAATTACGGCGAAAAATCCAATTCAAGAATGCGACTTTTCCCGTATGTGCGTCGTATAAGAGTTCAAAGTTGCATTTTGTGAATATTGTTTCCTAGTGACGTGACGTCATTTCTCCTATTCGGCAAAATATCACTTTGACGCTTTACAAATCCAACTTCCATTTTAATGCAAATACACAGGTAAATAAACAACAAACAATGTGAAACACAAGTAAAATTGAATGAATGTATATAGCTTTATAACGGAGTAAAAAAAAGCGGCATCACAAGCGAGTCGTTCCTGCTTAAAACATGGCAACTTTAAAAGCTTATTTCTCCGTTATTTAAAATTGAATTAAATTTGTAAATCTGTATTTTACTATTATTTAAGAAAATATTCTATTTCGTAGATGATTAAACGTCTGCACTGCACATATGAGTTACTCGGAGCTTCTCCGAGCTGTTCCAAGTGCAATTGAAACACAATTAAGCAGCTCTGTAGTACCTCCAAATATCTTATATGCGCATCTTAGAAGTGCCTAATAATAAATGGCATCGGTGCTGCCACATAATTTCTTTAAGTTAATTTCAAATCTGATGTTTGTTTTATGCTCTATGATGTAACTACAACGATCAGTCCAGTGTTGCCAAATGCCAAAAAACCAAATTGTATTTTTACTTTATCGAAAATATTTCAATATTCCACTTACAATTAGGCTTATTAGAGTTGGCCTCAATATTAAAAGATCTCTAAAAGTACAAAAGAAAACCAGAATTGACGGTTTTCATCGAAAAACATAAACAAAAGACGATCGATTCTTTAAGAAATGCAAGAAACGAACAAAAAATGGACGACGCTTGAATTAAGAAAACCTTTTGTTTTGACTTATGCGTTGAAAATAAATTAAAAGCGATATTAAAAGACATTCCAATTCCAATCTAATTTCTTCATTAAATTAAAAATAAAATAAAATGAAATACAGTCAAATGTCAAGTCCAAATAATTTGGTTTCTTCCTCAAAAGACTAAAGAAACAAAATACGATCTATGGTAGAAAAGAAAAAATCTGTTAGTTTTCTTTTTTTGTTAAAAAAAAGGACCAGGAATCGATCGTGAACCATTTTTTCTTCGTTATCTTCTTTTTGCTTCTGGGAATTGCAAAGTAAGTAACGTTTCTGCAAAAATGTAAAAGAATATTTTATTTGTACAATTGTTGATAAAGAAAAACGCTTGGATGGCTAATTATTTTTTGACAGCTGTCACCACAAAATGACAGAATCTACCGAAGTAATTATTTTTATTTTACATGGGACTATTCAATATTGAGTGGTTTGGTTAAAATTCTATTCAGTGAAATCATTAGATTTATGAAGTAATCACTAAATTTTAGACATAACTCATTTAAAAGTTGTAAGAAAGTCACCAGATCTAGTGTCAAAATTATTAAATCTAGTGTCAAAATTATTATTGGCACTTATTCGACATAAATTTATAGGTTTTGTTGGTAAAGAAGAACTCCATTTTAATGGTTGACGAACGAGTTTAGTAAAATTTATCTAAAATTTAAACAGAAAGTCACCAGATCTGGTAACAAAATCACTAAATTGGCAACAAAGGGCGAACCATATGTCGTGATCCAAATCCGGTTCCGAGTCGTTTAGTAGATACTATTTGAGGAGCTCCAATCAAAGCGCAACTTTCAGCCAAACTAAAAAATTGGTCGATGGCACCATAACTTTTGCAGGTATCGCCCTGTACATTTAATTTCAATGTTATATTACGTTTATAATTGACTGCAAGAACTCTTATAATTGAATAATTAGATTTAGGCCCGATCTTTCCATCTAATAAAGTTCCCGATGGTATTATTTGACAAATAGCTTGATTCTTATGAATGATTCGTAAAGTTATTCCTTGAATACATTTATCAGGAGGTGAAAAGATCGGGCCTAAAGCATAAAATCTAATTTTTTAACGAAAAAATTCATTTTGATTTGGAGTAACTCATTTGTTAGCGTGCATACCCCCAGCAAGTATACAAGTGTACATGTGTATTGTGGTATTAAGCTGTATGCTCCAAATGAACGATAGGAAACGTCAATCTATGGCTGCGTTCCGCCAAAGATAGCGCTCACATTCCGCTATTGCTACCTAGCGGAGCGCTAATTTGTAGCGTGTGTAGCTAATTGTGAACCGGCTGAACGGGTTTTTAGTTTTGCTACGTTACTTTCATATACCCAAATTTTCAAGTAAACAATAGCCTATGGTATTTGCCCTAGAGTTCTCATTTGTACAGGTTAATTCTCATAAAGTTCGATTTGATAATAGAACTAATGAAAAATTAGTACCCCAGTGCAAGTAACTAACTGTGTAATTATAAAGAAGACTTGTTAAAGGAAGATTTAATTCAATACTTACTGCAGCAGCATTAACTGGCAATTATATGCTGAGACTTTACCTAGAATAACAACGCTACAACTAGCGCTAGCGACGTAGCTTTCTTAAAAAGCGATTTAAAATATAGCAGCCGCTAGGTTTATCACTTTCTCATAGCGAAGCTTCGATTCCGGCTTGAACATCACGCTATCTGGTGCATGCGAAGCGCAACATAGCTTTCTGCCAGGCTGAACGCAGGCTATGTGATAGATAACTGACATAAACCACAAGATAAACATTCACCGATCATACCAACTTACCAACTGACATGTGTTGCTGTTGTTTATAAAATTTGCAGCACGAAGAAGTACAAATTATAGTCTGCTTTTTCGTTTACTACTTTTAAGCAGGCATTTAAGATCGTATTCAAGTGTGCCTAGCATCGTTTTGTGCTGTAGAACTAGAGGATACAAACTATAACAAATGATAGATTAAAATAGATTAAAATTAAAAAAGTTCATTTAAGTTATAAAATGGATGATTAATTAGAAAAATTTTAAGGGACTATTAAATGTATTTTGACCTTTGATATTCTGAGGTAATTTATTGAAAATTTTTAAGCCAGTGAAGGTCACAGAACTCTTGGAGATATCTGTACATGGTAGAAGTATGGAAGTTTTCATTATATCTGGTGTTATGATCGTGTAGAGAATTATTTTTGATAAATTTTGCTTTGTTTTGATAGATAAACGAACGAATTTCCAATATATAAACACAAGTAAACGTTAGAATTTCTAGTTCTTTAAATAAGTTGCGGCAGGATTCCATAAATGAGACACCAGCAATTAGCCTCACTCTCCTTTTTTGTGTTAGGAATATACGATTTGGAGAGGCTCCCCATAAGATATTCTAGAGTAAAATTGGGTATGATAAACTATAGACAGTTGTTGCCTCAAGAGAACTTTTTTTAGGAATTCTACCTGAAAGCAAAGAACATTCAAAAGAGATTGTAATTTTGAGCAGTGGACATTCCAATAGGGTTTCTTCAAAATTTATTCCAAGAAAACTTGTGTCTTTAGCATGAGTTACAGGCTTATTGTTAATATTTATATTCAAGTGTGATAAAAAGCTGTTTTATCTAGTATGAAACTGAAGATAACATGTTTTTGAGATGTTTAAGTAAAGATTATTAGAGGAAAACCAAGAGGTTAAGTTGTGCAGTAAGGAGTTTAACTGCATTTCCATCGTCGTTCATCTGTGGCAAATGAAGGAGCCATATCCATCACCTCATTATGAATGTCGGTTGCTGATCAGTCTTTTAAGGAAACATTAACACAATCAAATTTATTCTAATGAACGGTCAGTGAGCTAATATTCGACACTTGTGAGCTTTCCAGCGCGTTTCAAAAACAGGTTGAAGCATCACCATCTACTCGCCTTCCTTTGAAATTTTCATCCTACCCTCGTAGACAACAAAGTAACAATTTTAAGTCCAACGTTGATGATATTAAGAAGCAGTCTCTTGAAAACTGAAGGTCATTTAATTATTATTATTATTAGCATTTCTTATTGAACTGTTTTTAAATATGTGTTGAATTTAGGCCGAAATTATGCCCTACCCCATATTTCCTTACTGAAAATAGATGAAACATGATGAAAATCGAATATTGAAAGCCGTATTTTTACAGACGTAAAACTAATCCCTCGGGTCACGCAAAATAAGTGACATGATCGGTCAAAGTGACATTTTTTCCCGTGAAGCTCGAAGCCAATATGAAGTCGAAAAAAAAAGGGTGGCCTTAGAAACAACAAAGGATAGAACGTCAGCGAACAACATATCGTTTATTACTCTCCGGAAACGAAAATAAAGGACGCGTATTTTTCATCCACTTTCGTCGGCTCTTTCCAGGCCCGCTCGCGCTATAAGTTCTGCGAATTCCTCCGGAGATCGCACTCTCTTTCTCTCTCTTTCCACCTTCATGTCCCCCGAGCATCACGCAATATCGGTAACAGTATTATCCGAAGATGTAGATAAATATAGACACCTCAACTCCCGTAAGGTATCGCCGCTTCGAACGGATATACAGAATTGCTTTATACGATCGCATTCCTAACAAAATGAAAATTTATGTAGCGCTTCTATTTATTGGCTTGTCTTATCCACTTTATTTATGGAAGGAATTCGTTTATAACTGGAGAGAAATTTCCTTCCCTTCATTATTCAAAAGAAATTCGGCTGGGGAGTTGGGACGCGTCGGGGAAAAGATCGCGTTACATTTATCTTTTTTTTTTGTATGGACTCATTAAAAAAAGAGATCATTATCGTATTCATTTGTTTTCCGTTTTGTGAGGAACAGATTATCCTTATTTCGATTTATCTTCTAATTCGTAAAACAATTTACTTAAAGAGGGTAACTTTATAAATAGATGAAAACATAATGTATAGGGTAAGACGAGGTTCTAAACTTTCTTATGGGCACTCATAGAGCAAAAAACACTTTAAAAGGGATGACACGATAGTAATTGTTTGATACTTATTGTTTTTATAGGTTTTACTCGTCAAACCTAGAACATAAAATCTAAAGGAGTGCTATTTTTTTTCTAACTTGGATTAGGTAGTACAATTATAGTTAATCGTTTCCTGTTTTATCGATGTTTTATATCTTACAATTAAGGTTGTGTCTTTTTTAAACACAACAATATCTTACCTGCCGAGGAGATAGGCACTGAAAATTCAATCAAATTGTAAAAAAAAGTTTGACTCCGTACAGAAACGAAAGTTACTTCAGTAATGAGATAAGTTAAAAAATGTCAAATTCAACGTAATTGTTTAAAGTTAGTTTCATGGCGAACCCAGTAGTGCCAGTAAGCGCTTGCAAAGAGTCTAAATACTTAGCTTAAATAATAACTAAAGTGCCACCAGGAGCAGACAATAAATAATTATAATTCACAAAAAAAGTTCACTAGAAACAAAAGCCTAGAAATCAAACTGTTTTACTTTATCGAATAATATTTCGATATTCTAGTTAAGCGTACTACGATTGGCAACACTGATCTCAATCTCACAGTACAAGTAATTACCCAGTAGCGACACTTAAACATCAGTGTCAAATTCGACCGCCATACTGTTTGATACCTCTATGCAAATGTAATGTATAGTCCGTCTGGAAAGTATCCAGAATAAATAAAATTACACCGCGACTTTCAGTTTTTCAATTTATGAACGATACAAGTACAGTAGAGCAAAAGAATTCTAGTTATTTACGTAATTTCTGTTCAATCCTGAGAATTATATTTAAGCGTTCAGGAATCCTTAGGGGAAATCATGTAATGTATGTAAAATTGATGCTATCATGTAAATTTTTTTCTTACTTTACAAATTCTTTTTCTTGATTTATGAACTTCTCTGTTGAAGATTTAGTCCATATAACTTATTAAGTAGTAAATTAGTGCAATTTGTCATTTTCTATAAAAAGTTGTGGGCCGACACAGCTGTAGAGAGGATGCTCGGGGTGCCAGTGCAATAAAAAACGATTTGTAATGTACAGGGTAATGCAAGGTTCTATACTTTCGTATTGATAAAGCTAAAAAGCTGCTTTTAGTTTCTCTGTTTCTTCTATTTCTGGTACATTATTTTTCTTAATATTTTTTTTCAATCTTAACATTTTGCCCAGGATCGAGTTCCCACGTTTTACTTCCGGTTTAGTACTTACTAATTTATTTACTTATTGAAACTTCCTGTTTGGTCATCGATATTTTCCGATATTTTCAAAATCTTAAAAAATCCTTATTTGTTGAAATGGTTTACGTTGACAATTGTGCGACTTTTAAGCGGTTGTCCAAATTTTCATCGGACAGAAATTTACTTTAATTACTTTCTATTATGTTTATGACTTACCTCAAATAAACTTTTTCATTGTTTACTTTTGTTTACGTTTGTTTTTATTTTCTGCACCGTTTAAGAACCTGATAGAAATTGTATGAAGTCTGATATCAAATTGTAAAACCTGATTTGTAATAAAACTTTTCTAAAAGACATTTTGCTTTTTCTCTCCGAAAACAAAGAAATGATTTAAAAAGAGTCCAAACGTAGACGATAAGATTTACGAATAGTTTGAATCGCGACATCCTGCGATAATTTTTTGTATAGGAAATGACAAATGGCAGCTAGTTTGCTAGTTAATAAGTCATCCCATACAAGGCGGCCAAATATTGAAAGTTTTAAAAAAATTTGTTGCAAATCGGTTTTGATTGCAGTGGATTCCTCGAGCATCTCTGTACAGCTGTACAGAGGATGCACTGCATCCATGTGTCTCTACAGCTGTGCAGAGGATGCTCGAGGGATCCATTGCAATCAAAACCGATTTGCAACAAAATTTGATAAAATTTACATTAAATAAAATTAATAATATAGATGGAATTGTGCCTGCGCTCAGGCGTTTCGAAAACTCGACCATTGGACAATCTATTGAAAGGTACAAGTTTTAAACGATTTGAAATTTTCCTTATTAGTAGCATCATCTTAATTTTGGAATACTTAGTAGGAAGACCCATTTATTTTAAAAATTCGACAGTTGGGAACCAAATTGGAAGCCCTATGATCATCAAATGTTGCTTGCCAATGTCAGGGAAAGGTTATCGAGTCTAAGTCTCTTGACTTGGTGCCATCACCTATAGTAGGCAAGGCACAAATACTAACTATAAGTTCATTAATAATGCGAAAACGATTAATTTCGCCGAAGCAACAAAATTTATTTTTGGAACAGCTGATGTCGCTCAAAAAGTTAACAAGAAAATAGAACTAAAAATAAAAAATAAACTTAAATAATAAAATAAATCGTCAATAAGGTGGAGAATTTGATTTGAGAAGGTGATTTTTTGCAAGTCATTGTCTTGTAGTTCTCTTGTAGATAAACGCATAATTTTTTCCTTGTAAATTCACATTTACGATAACAAGTTGCACTTTTTGCATCAGAATCAGCTGACCTTTTCATGTTAATGACGAGGAAAATGATTTAAATGCAAATAAATTAACGTCTAGGGAAATTTTAAAATAGATCAAAATGTAACGAGGTCACAAGCAATAAGAAAATTAGAATATTTGATGGAGCGTGCACAGACTGTGATTTATTTTTTATTTAAATTTCTGATTATTACATAGCTTTAAAGTTCGAATCGTTAAGAAATTCGACGTTAATTTTAAAATAAACAACGCAAATAATTTAACGCCAAACCATTTGCCTTAATTGATATGTTTGTTTTAATCAAGCTTCATCTCATTTTTATTTTACATATTTTTATTTATTTTAAATCTTTTTTAAATTCCATATTTTCGACAATCACTTGCAAAAGATTCATTCTAGAAATTAGTGGCGGTCACTATCAAAAGTAATTTAGTAATTTTTCTTTCAATTAGACGATTTAAACGCTTTGATTATTTCATATGTTGATGATACAGCTAAATTAAAAAAAAAAAATGAGTGACACCGTTTTCCACTTTCTTCCCCTATACAGAGTGCTTGTAGAACGGTAATAGTCAATAACCCACAATCAGTTAATAGTCTTATATTCAAATCACTCTTTTTTTTTATTTCGATTGACGCTATGCAGGCTGTAGGATAGTGTATGTTACTTCTATTGAAGGCCTACTATGTTTGAATAATGACACACAATTTTATTAATGAAATGAAATACTCAGAATCTACTCTGAACACTTCTTCCAATGAAGATATGAGCAGCGATTATAAACTGTACTAACAACACGTGAAAATTGGCTCATAATTAATAAATTCAGTAAACAACGCGAGTGGACATTTACAAGCTTCTTCCATTATCGAATTGCTTACGGACAACATTGATCGAGTGACCGTGAAATTTATGTTTATAAAAACTAAAGAAGCACAAGCAGAGCTTTTCAAACAAAAGGCAATACGCTCTTGTGGTAGGTTTTTGAGCTAGCCATTGATATTTGTAGAATTAATTCTCTTAAGTGTGAAGAACTTACAACATTAATACGTGAAACTTATTCGATTACACCCTGTGCAGCAATTTTGAATAAAATTTTTGTCTGCTCAAAGACCAAATGTATTTCATTTAAAGTGATGTAAACTTACGTCTCTTGGTAATGTAATAACACCTTCAGAACGTTGCGACTCAAGAAATATACATGTATGTGTACGAGGCAATGATGTTAACTCTTTGTTTTATGCATCGCTGTAAAAGTTGCAGCAAGCGAATGAGTTCCGTCGACGCCAGAGTAATTAAATTGCACCGTGCACATCGCATATGTATGTGTGTGCAATCGAGTGTTCGCTCTTTTAACATTACTTCTCTGTCTGTCCCAGAGGACATAAAGAAGATGGTGGACGATGGATGGGTGAAGAACGCTTTCAACCAGTACGTCAGCGACATGATAAGTGTACATCGGAGCCTGCCAGACCCGAGGGACGAGTGGTGAGTACGAGAGCACTTTTCTTTCTCTCTTCTCCATTACCTCCGGGTCGCGTTACTCGCTCCGGCGGCCTTTCAGCCTCTGCCTCCGGGGTATCGCTATTTCAGCGCCTCGTGAGCTTTGAGGCTCTCGCGCGTTTTACATATTTCTCTCGTTTATTAAGCCGCTTCAATTAGAAAATCTATTTCACCCGGATTTACTAATGCTTCGCTCAGTGTAGATTATGCTTTTGATTTTATGCGATGCACGGTATAGTAACTGAATAACAAGATATTCTGTATCAGATGTATCATGAACACAAAGAAGCTCATTTTTCATTATTTATTCCTAACAGGAGAATACTTTTTTTTATTAATACATTATTTATACTGTCGGGGAATAGTGTGAAATATTATTTATTTTAAGTATTTATTACGTGTCACCAAATCAAACGCATTCAGAAAATTTTACGCATGATTTTTTTTTTTGTAGTAGGTGTTTCATATTCAAATCATTTTTAAATTTTCTAGTGGAATACAAGTTCCTAATTCTCGAGTTCCAAATAAGTCGAGTATATTACGTTTAGTTGGCAAATTCTCTGAATCCCTCTATATAATAAAGTTGTCCCATGTAGTGAGTTGCTCTCATTTTTTCGCATATTCACGTATGTTCCTTACTTGGCCAAATTGGCATTTAACCTTGACATAACGTTATCTGAAAATCATAACCAATAATTACGATTTGAAACTAAACAAAATAAAACATTGAAAATAACGTTGAATGTGAATTCACAACAGATGTTGAAAATAGCCTCCGTCTTCTTCGAGGCATCTTCTGCGACATCCATTTTGCAAAATGTGGGGGAGTTGTTTATTTCATCACAGATGATTCTTTGGGTAAGTTCCTGTAAATCATTAACGGGCGTTTTAAAAATGGAATTTTTCAAGTAGGGCCAAACAAAGAAATCCAAAGGAGATAGATCGCAAGATCACGGAGGCCATATGTTTGCCATATTTCTGCTGATTATCCGATCTCCAAAAAACTCTTGAAGGAAGTTTAAAGTATCTCCAGCAGCATGGGCCATTGCACCATCCTGCTAGAAATATCGAAATTGCAATTCGTCATCATGCAGTTGATTAATAAATGGATGCAAAACCTCTTCCCGATATCTAAGTGCTGTTAGTGTGCCAATGAAAATATGAGGGTTTTCTGTACTCCAGATCCTCATATGTTGGGAATTAATGTATCCTGTTAAATGGAACCAGGCCTCATCAGAAAAGAAAATTTTGTCATTGTCGATATTGTTTCCACACTCCACAATGAATCAAAAATGTTCAAAAAGAAAAACACTTTGTTCTGATTTGCGAAGTAAAAATTACTAAAACAAATGAACTTAAAATAAAAAGAAAAATGTGAAATGAACTTTACAATTTAAGGGACATACAAATTCCAAAAAAAACAAAAGCAAAAACCAGTTTCTTTCTCCGTGATCTTTCACTTTAAGAAAATGGTAAAATAAATGAATTCGAATTATGACAATTTTGGATGGCAGTAATATTAAATTTATGCGACTGATTTATGCCTCACAATCAACAAAAGAACGTAGAAAAATAAAAGTGAAAACGATTTGATTTTTTGCAATTCTTTAAAGAATTTAGTAAAACAAATGAACTGGATCTTTGAATTATATAGAGGAGGGCATAATTTTTCAATTGCCAGAATTATAATAATCGTAATCACGACAATAATGTTAAACAAAAAAAACTGTTTTTTTTTCATTATTTACTTCTCAATTATTTAATCAAATTACGAGAAATATTAAACAAAAATTACAAGAAAAATAAAAAAAGAACAAATACAAGAAAAACGTTTATCATTTGTTTTTTCTTCTCCTTTTTATTTCATTAAACAACGAAAAATATTAATCAAAAATAGACTGAGACAAGAAAACGTTATTCATTTGTTTTTTAATAACTAAAAGAGAAGAAGGAGAAGAAAACTCATTATTTGTATATGAAAAGAAAAAAAAAATCTTGTATTTATCAAACGTAAAACAAAATGAAAACTTCTCGAACGATACGAGAAACTTTAAACAGAAACTAACAAATACAAGAGAAACGTTATTATTAATTTGTTTTTGTTTCATTTATTTTATCAAAAAAATTTATTCATATAATTTCGTTTTTCATTTGACAAATACAAGGACATTTTTTTCTTCTCATTTATTTATTCAAAAATGAAAATATTAAACAAAAATTGACGAACGATACGAAAAAGGAATAGCTGGAATCGTGACGTCCTGCGATCACTTTTTGACACAAAATTGCATTAGAAATGACAAATTGCAGCCAATTTGCTACTTAATAAGTCATCCCATGCAAGGCGGCCAAGCGTGCTGTCAAAACATATTGAAAGTTTTAAAAATTTTATCGCAAATCGGTTTTGATCGCAGTGGATACGTCGAGCATCTTCTGCACAGCTGTTTCGGTCCTATTTGGAGCCTCGTCAGCAGAAGCGTAGCTCGAGACTTCCACTGCAAGCTATTTATTGCTATTACATAGCAATTGCGAATAACCTTTGACAGGTCAGTTTCGTTTGCAGTGGATGTTTCGACCTACGCTTCTGCTAACGAGGCCCCAAATAGGGCCGAAACAACAATGCTTGAGGTGTCCATTGCAATCAAAACCAATTTTCAATAAAATTTTTGATAGGAAAAACATTAAACAAAAACCAACAAATACAAGAGAAACATTATTCATTTGTTTATTTTCACTTATTTCATCAAAAAAACATAAATACAAGAAAACCGCTATTCATTTGATTTCGTTTTTCACTTGACAAACACAAGGACTTTTTTTTCTTTTCATTTATATAATCGAAAATGAAAATATTGAACAAAAACTGGCAGTTTCCAAAAAAAATTATTCTTACAAGAAATACAATTTTACTGTATACGTTTCAAAAATTCATTATTCATTTGTTTTTCATGTTTTATTATCTTTGAAAATTTTTTTAAAAAATGACAGTTACAAAAATCATCATTCGTAAGTTTCTTTCTTTTCATTAATTCATTTGCGTACAAAAGAAATTACGAAAATTAATATAATATAATAAAATCGTTACTCGCTTGTTTCTTTTTTCATTTTATTAGATTGAAACCATTCAAAAACAAATAAAATTATGGAATAACAGAGCAAACAAAAAATATGCAGCGAAAATTAACAATTATTGCAAAAGTTGTCATTCATTTTTTTCTTCAAATTATTCAGTAAAAAAATGTTGAACGAAAGAAAATTCTATACACTTGCATATATCCCTTATTCATTTGTTTCCCGCTTTTCTCTTTTCGGGCGTTTTATATCAGTTGAAAGAAAAAGAAATTGTGAAAGTCGTTGATAATTTTTTCTTTTCAATTGTTTTATTGAAATTTAAAAAAATTAATGTGTGAAATTGACAATTACAAAAATCATAATTCATTTGTTTTTCTTTTTTCTTTTTTATTTATTTTTCAGCTGAGTAAATCAAGAGAACGATTTTAATTTCGAATTGTAGATAGAGATGAGGAGTTGATTGCATAGAAACAATCATTCTATTGTTTCTCACGCTTCTTAATGGAATAGAGTTAATTTAAAATACATAAAAATGTGCTAAAAACAAAAAACAAAAGCAAAAACCATTTTATTTCCTTATAAGCTTTTACTTAAGAAAATGGTGAAAAAAATGAATAAGTTTTTGTTCGCATCCATTCATATTTTGCAGCAAAAATACAGCTCATTGACATTGTTTTCTTAATACCGAATATAATTTTCTTATCTCTTTCCTGTATTTATTATTTCCGCTTCATATCTAATGATAAGTGTGATCTAAATATGTTGTTCATTAATATTTTTTTCTTATCTCTTGATTGCCTGTAACGCCAGGCAAATTTTCAAAGCCAACTTTATACACTGACCTATATTGCACACCATCAAAAGGACGGACAAATCATTCAACAACCGCTCGTTAATAATGCACACAAAATAGAGTTCTCTGTGAACAAGAACTTGACTGTGTATATTGAAATTAACAATGAACGTGTACAACAAACTCTGCAGATATCCTGCATCCGGTCCTTGCAGCGTGAGGTCTTTTTGCTATGCTTTATTTGTTTATTATAGCCACATCTTGTATGCGCGAGCTAGTTTCGCTTCAAACATAGTTCGCACTTTTTTTTATCAATTCTTTGTTTTCCTTCTGATGTTGACGTATGAGAGAAACTAGGTCGTAAATTAGCCAAGAGACTGAAATGTGGTCTTTCAGCGAAATCTTAATTGCTTATTAGCGTTTGATTCTCCATTGAAAATTCCTCAGAAAACGTTGATTATGTTTGATCAAATTCAGTCAGCCGTATGTGATTTCACTGAAGCGTGAGAACGATGCCGAGAGACCGCACAACACATGGTGGCAGAGGGCGGGTAATAAAGCAACTGGTTGTATTGAGGGCGAGCAGAGAAAATAGATGTCTCATTCGCACAATGTGCATGTTCCCTTAGATATATTACTGTTTTACGAGTTGTGGGGTTAATTTCGGAATATCACGTCTCGTAAAGCAGACAAAGTAACCCTACTCAAACAGGGACGTGTTGAATTTCCAGACCCGCATCAAGGGGATTGCGTTCGAATCGGAAAGATGGGGTGTCGTTTTCGTGAATCCTTTGCATGCAAATTGGGCACAGAGGCGCCGACCGCCGCTTGTAAATTATTAAATACGCGAACGTTTACGCTTCGGCAGTTGAAGTAAAAAAAAAGGTAATTATTCACAATTTTCGCAAATAAATAAAGTAACTAATAAAATAAACTTTATTGTAGAATATTCAAGAGCTTAATATTATGTATTTCGTTTTGGATAGAAAAAGATTCAAAAATTATTTCCTGTCCTAACTTACCGTTGAAATCTTCAGTGCATCTATAGTGTGTAATCGAATAAGTTTCATTTACCAGTGTTAATATACAAGAAAAGAAGCGAAGTTGTGACTAAAGCCCGGATTTTTAGGCACATAAAAAGACTGAATTAGGCAAGCAAATAGGCAGTGAATGCCTAAGAAATAGGTACACTAAAAAAATTAAGCGTTTAATAATTTCTCATCATCTTGCCTACTTTTTCTTTTTCTTACTTTTAATGTTTATAAAAACTAGATAATGGTCACTTCCTATGTCCTTTCCTGTCTTCACTCTTCTAACATCAGTATTCTTTCAGTTATTCCTCTCTATTCTCTAATTCTTTTATTTCTTTTATTTATTACGCAACCAACTCCAGCTTGAGCTCGTTGTGATTTGTCTACGCCGCAGTATATCATTAGGTGTTCTTCTTCCACTTCCTCAAAGCCCTATCTGGGTGCTTATTCTTGAACTGGAGAGAAGTGTTCGCTCCTGAAAATTACGTCGAAATGACGCAATTCTAAGATTTGTTTAGTTTTATACGTCATTTTCAGGAGCGATGACTTCTCTCCAGTTCGTGACATAAGGCCCTGATAAAGTAGTCCGAGGGCTCAGCAGCAAAGGACCTCTTTACAGCTTTCCCTTTTAGGACTTTTCTATTTCTCTATGGGGCTCTAATGGTTAACCAGCTTATGCCTCTTATTCCTGCACTAGGCAAGTTGCAACGGAAATGTGTGATGGTGGCGAAGGGTCTCTGTTTCGTATTCTATCATGTCACCCATACAAGGAATATTTAAGTGAATACCCAGTCGCAAAAAGGGTTTCACGATAGAGTTAAAGAAGAACCAAAAATGAAAAGTTTTAAATTTGAACAAAATTATAAAAGTAAGATAATAAAGAGGCACTTCTATTCACGAAAAGGATTCGGCGAACATTTTATAAAAATTACATGAATGTGAATGTGAAAATAGGACATGCAACCGCTTGCGAAAATGATTCAGTCAACATTAATTAATTTTTTGACTCTTCCCCACCTACGAAACCTGAGCCCCTTTTGTATTTTGCAACTATGAGGTGGTGGCATCTATACGAGCCCCTTTTGGTCCCAGTCATTTAAGTCACTGGAGTGACTTAAGTTGCCCCCCCCCCCTCAAGGGATTGCGAAGTGTTTTTGAATCGGCTACGCTACCTTTCGTGGGTGAGGTTTTCACGCGCTCAGAGTCTTTATCGCGTGACTTATTTACTTTAACGTATCTTAAAGAGAGTGAGATTGTGGCTAAAGTTTGTCGCTTAGACCCTTATCGCTTGAGGTTGTTTATATTAACAATTAAAGTGTGAAATTCTTTCATGAATAATCCTGAAGTAATTTAATTTAAATTTGAATTTCAATCTTCAGCTGTTTAGAAAACTGTTGCAGTACAGTTATCCTTTTTAGGCATGAAAAAGGCAACAAAAAATTTTGCAGGCAAATACTTAAAATGGTGTAAAAATAGGCACTTAGGCACGAAAAAACATACATCCCATTCTAATTAAAATTGTAATCTAAATGTTTAAAACTTAATTGCCTATGTTTTTCTTAAATACAATTTTAGGCAATTGCTGAAGATCCGGACTTTAATTATGACATACGTATGGAGCAAAGATCAATAATAACTCCGAAAAAATCTGCTCTTACTTTGTACGAGAAAACGTTTGAGAAGCACTGGATATGATTGAAATGCACCAGCCGAACGAAGTTCAATGTAATGTGCAATAAGTGGTATAGCAGTAAAATTGTATATGAAATAGAATAAACGTTGAGGCAGGTCATTTATGACTTTCGACGAAAGAATACGGAAATTATCAGTTAGTGATACGTAACAATAAAGAAATAATGATGAAACTTTTACCTTTTATTTTCTATTAGTATTTAAGTAATAGAAATAACACTAAGTAATTCTTATATAATAGTATTAATTTATTTCCTTAATAAATTAACTTGAGGAATTAAATTAAAAGAGTAATCATCAGTCATACCTAACAATAAGACAAAAGTTAGATAATAATTAAATGACTAGGGGTCACGTTCGAAAAGTATAATTAGAAAAAAAGCACGCCGATACTCATCATCTCTTAATTTGTGACTTATTCGTACCTATTGCGTTGTAGAGGTGATGATTCTTCTCCAATTATTTCTATTTTTGCCTCCTTTTTGCCTAGCCCCAGCTCAAACCTTTCTTCTTCAGTGCATCTGCAATTTCCGTATTGCACTTCCTTCTTGGTGTACCTTTCCTTCGTTTGGCACCCGTTTCGGTTTCCCACACTACCTTCACTACTCTATTTTCGTTCATTCTTACGAGATGGCCAAACCATCTTAACTGATGCGTTTCAATCTTTTGTAAATATTTTTCACGTTTAGATCTTTTCTTATTTTATCACTTCTACCTTTATGTAACTATATTAAAAAGTAGTGAGCTGGGGACCCTTCCTTGTCTTACTTTTCTAGTTGTTCTGAAGCTCTTGGAGGTATTCCCACGAACTCGGACCACATTCTCAGTATCCTCATGTGAGTTTTCAATCATCTCTATTAATTTTTCATTTATTCCTCTTTTTCTTAGAACAGTCCCTATTTCATCACTTCCTAAGCTATCGAAAGCTGTTTCCAAATCTATTACACCGATGAGATGAGAATGTATGATTGATTTTGTCTTTTAATTTCTCATAAAATTTATATTATGTACATACTTAATAGTGAGAAATTCTTGCCGCCATAGAAACTTCCTTTTTTATGGATTAGTGTTGCGGTTTCCTACTACATTGGTATTTTCTGCATATTTCCATGTTAAATTGAACATTCTATGGGGCACCGTCATCTCAACTTCTCCTGTATATTTAAGCTGCTCTGATCTTATTCCGTCTGTTCCTGCTGCTTTACCTGTTTTGAGCTTTTTTATTGCCTTGTCTTGTTATTGTATTTTACTATTATCAAATAAAATTTTCCGTTTTTTAAACCCACTCGTACTTTATTGCAGGGCACTTAATTTAATTAAATAATCACATTTTAATAATTCCTATTTTGCCTTCTAAATAACATCTACATTGATGTCTTATGTTACAAAAAAAATAAGCACATTTTTTGCATTCCTTAAATTTTTTGTAATTTTTTCAAATTATGTAGGATTTAGTTAATTAGTGGGGGTCTTAAAATTAAATAATTTTATTCTAAAAATTATTCAAAACTCTCCATGTATACAAAAACATTTTGGCGTCGACTGTCCCGTACTGGACATTGCAACCTGTCTAATCTCCGTAGGCTGGCTCTTTTATAATCCTTCTTGAAAAGTGCGCTTTTTAATACTAAAAATATTGAGCTTATACGTCATATGACACACTTTTTGAAAATATGGAATGCAAGCGGAATATGATTTGCAATTTTCCCAAAACAACAAAATTCTTAAAGTGCACTAATAAATAATAATAATAAAGATTCAACTTGTGGTTAGATTAAAAGCGTGATCAAAATTAGAATGATAGTTAAATTATTGAATTTAAATAACTTATCTACTCCACTTTCAGAAATGAAAAGCAAACGATACAATAAAAACAATGTGCAAAGTCATTAATATAAATTATAAAAACGAATGGTCCCAGGACGGGTCCCTGAGGCACTTCGTTGCCTTACTATTTTCTTTTCCATCTCAATTGTATATTATATATTGTTTTCTGTTCGTTAGTATGATTTTAATTACTGTAGCGCCCCCTCGCTATTTTTTTTTTAATTAGAACTGAATGTGAAACTCAGCTGAGAACTTTACTTCATTGTTCACTTGGTTTTAAAAGTATTTAAATCTTAAAACAGTTTTTGCTTTGTGATTAGGTCAGTCCTTAAAAAAATATTTCTGTTGTTTTAATAATAGATTAATGATGGTTTCCTGAATCATTGGTGACTTTCAATAATTTATTTTTGACCAAATGATAATGTCTAAAGAAATTAATTTAAAAATTAATGTTTAAATAATAATTTCTCCAATTTTTATCCTTTAATTATTAAAAAATCAAGTTTTCTTGCCAGATGAAAATTATGAAAATTAATTAAAATTGTGTAACTGGCAGTATAAAAAGTGTTAGGAAAGAGTTTATACATGTATTTCGGCCTTATTGGGCTTCATCAGAACTCTGTACCTTAAAAAATTTTGGTTTATTGAAAAATTTAGAAAAACTTACCCCTTTTTTGAATTTCTAAAATCCCAAAACACAAGAACAGGAATTAATGATAAAGATATGAAATTCTTTTGCAAATTATACAAGGAAGCGATTGCATTCTCTAGTAAAACCACAAAAGTGACATTTTTAAAATATCAAGTTTTCTTGCCAGATGAAAATTATGAAAATTAATTAAAATTGTGTAACTGGCAGTATAAAAAGTGTTAGGAAAGAGTTTATACAAAATTCAAAAAAGGGGTAAGTTTTTCTAAATTTTTCAATAAACCAAAATTTTTTAAGGTACAGAGTTCTGATGAAGCCCAATAAGGCCGAAATACATGTATAAACTCTTTCCTAACACTTTTTATACTGCCAGTTACACAATTTTAATTAATTTTTTTAATTATTAAGTGGATTTTTCTTTCTTTTTTTAAACTCCTTGAGCTGCGTTCGTTTATTCAACTCCCCTGACTCTATTTGCTCTTTTCGCACTTTTGTCTTACTCTTACTTGTAGTAAAACTTATTCGCTCCCACTCTTTGGAGTGCGAAAAGAGTAAATAGAGTGTACGGTGTTGAATAAACAAACGTAGCTTGGCATTGCTGGATGCATTTTTCTGCATTTGAATTCCCATGATTTTATCTTAGCTTCTTTAACAAGGAATTTGACTTTTTCTTGTTGTGCTTTATACAACTTTATACAATCTTCTATACTCCTTCTATTTCCTATATATTTTCTCCATGGTGTTTCTTTTTTTTAACTTGTTGCTTTAAGGACTCATTCCACCAGTGTTTTAATTTCTTTTATTTGTTGCTGCTGCTTGCATTATTTCTTTAAGGGTGTTCCACAATATCTCGAGATCTCTCGTGTCAAGTATATTTTCCTTTAGTTTGATTTCGTCCGCTACTTTTTTCCTGATACTGTTCCTTGATCTTGAGATCTTCCTGTTTATATGTTTTAATGCTCTTGTATTCTATCACCTTGCCTACTGATTCTGATGGTTTTTTCTACTTTCTTACTTTTAATATTTATCAATACTAGATAATGGTCACTTCCTGTGTCCTTTCTTCTCTTCACTCTTATTTTTAGTATTCTTTCAGTTATTCCTCTCCATTCTCTAATTCCTCTTTTATTTCTTTTATTTATGACGCAACCAACTCCAGCTTGAGCTCGTTGATTTGTCTACGCCACAGTATATCATTAGGTGTCGTTCTTCTATTTCCTCAAAACCCTGCATTTTCTTTTTAGTTTCTGTAAATGATAGGAAGTCTACGTCTAATATTTCATTTAATTTAACTTCCCTTCCCTTGAGACCTCGGATATTTTCCACATTTTGTGTCTCTTTCCATCTGATATTATTTGACCCGTTCTCTCCTCCAACTTTTCCTTTTCTTTCATTTCATTCATTCCATTGTATTTATGTTTTCTTTCCCTATTCCTCGCCAGTTCTTCATCAGTATTTTCCGCCTTTCCTTTTTCATTTCCTAATATTTTGGGTGATCCTTCGTTTTGAATCAATTCTATTAGTTCTTATTCCTCTTCGTTCGGTTCCCATTTTTTCCATTAATGATCAGTTCAAGCTACACGAACGAAATTTTGAAAGATACTGCAGATTAACCAACTTTGTATAGGAATAGCAATCAAAACCGATTTGCAACAAACATGTTTAAAACATTTTCTTTTGAGTATGCAGGTCATTCAGTGTTGTAATGCAAAATAAGTAGTTACTTAAACGATTGAAAAAAGAAATGAATGTTATAATAATGACTTTGTTATTGTTATAACATTCATTTGTTTTTTCAATCGTTTAACAAATTAAATCACATAGTGTGTTCTTTGTTTATAAAGTAATGGAATATCATGATGTAATCAATATCGATTACCTAAAGAAACAGATGTTTGAAGGTTTCAGTACTTTGTTTTATGTAAATTGCCACACTTTTCTGAGCAGCAGTTATAAATTGTATTGACAATACGTAGAAATTGGCTTGTAATTAATAATTCAATGATCAACTTGAGTGGATACATAAATGCGTCTTCCATTATCGAATTGTTTATGGGCGACATTGGCCGAGTAACCATGACTTTTGCTGGAGCTTTATTGTTTTATATAAACCGCAGAGCACGTACATCCTCACGAACGAACAGAGGTTTTCAGACAAAAGACCATAAACTCTTGTTGTGGGTCAGTTTCTTTTCTTTTTGAGCTAGACCTTTACTTTCGGTATTTATAATTGAAACTTAATCGATAACACCCTGTGTAGTATAAAAGATGCAGTACCAAGGCATTTTATTTTTGTAGTCCGTGGAGGAGGAATTTAGCGAATGAATTCGAACGGATGCTTTTGACGTCAAGCCGGGCGCCGATAATTAATCGGGATCTCTGTCTGAAGCACCGCCGAATTCCGGATATGACCGCAGCGGGCTCGGTAACCGCGGCAGTTTCCGGGCGGTGGCGGCGATACACGTATTGCGCTAATAACGCTCCGTCTGCCGCGCTCCTTTGACTCCGGGCATAATGGCCCGGACCCGTCTCGCCCGAAAAGTTTTCACATTTATTACCGGCGTCAGTCAGATGCAAATGCTGGAACGGCACATTCAAATGACGAAGCTAATGGATCGCCCCACTGAGATGTGTAACCCGAACGGATTTTGTTTGAAGTCTAAAAATAAGCCCCGTGATGCAGGACCGTAATGTACAGCTCCAATGAAAACCTGCATGACTTGGTGGAAAAAAGGCCAAAGTTCAATTTGCAAAAATTTTAAAGTATCGTATTTAATTTAAAGAAAATTCTAAATCATTTTAATATACTAATGGAATAGCATATACAGGATGTTTCTGCCTCCACTCCAACTGAGGGACAAACATTCATGAAGGGCTGATGAGGAGTTTGCGACTTCTCTAAATCGGCAAAGGGGGAAGCAACTTCCTCACTTCCACTCACGTCACTGCAAAAGCAACGTGCCATTTAAGTGAGGTGAGATTATTTTACAATCGACGACAAATATTTGCATTCACAGGAAAATTAATAAACAACTTGTTTTAGAGTTTCCAACAAAAAACAACACGTTATCTGCCAGGATGTTCCTTTCAGTTTTTCTTCAACTTCTTAATTGGTTGTTGTTGTTGTTTATCTCCGGTAGAATTTCATACTTCAAGCGAATTACAAATGCAAATAATTCTGGTAGGAGTCGTTTTCCTTTTTTAATTCCCAATGTTAGTAACAATAAGTAATATTCATACAGCCTTCATTGCTAGAGGGTTTAATATTTATTACCCTATTGTTAAGTCGACCGTAAATTCGCGGTGCCATGCCCCGGAAATTAGGCAGCGATTTAATGTTGTTAATTTATTTAAAGTCGGCCATTTTGCCGCGTTATTCACGAAGGGCCGTAAAGACTTCAGTCGCGCGGCGCCTCCATTTATGGCCCCCCGACTTCGTCGTGCATTAATTACGGCACTGTATCGTGTGCGAAATTAATTAAGCGGCGCGTTCACGTTAATTGAATCCGCTCCTTTATTGGCCTTTAATCAAATTTGACAATACACGAACCACCGATATGTAGGACATCCAAAAATGCGATGATACAAAGCAAGCAGCCCTCCGCATCCACCGATCGATGCTAGGAATGAGATAATATAAAGCGTGTGTCAACAGGGATGACACAGTATGCGTGAGATGATGTCAGAATCCCCGACAATAATGATAATAATGTGGCAGGTGAGCGTGACATTGAAAGTATTTTCTCGTGAAATTAATCATCGCCGACTGCGAAAATGGGAATGGCGAAGAGGAATGAGATGGGGAGAGATCCGGTCAACGTAAAAAAAAAACATTTTTCAAGTTAACAGGACGCTTTTTTACGCGAGGGGGCGGAAAGCAAGGCTGACATTCAAGGGGGCGTTTCTATCCTTTATTTTATTTTTCAAATTTATGCCAATACGTACATGCTACTACCCCTCTAACAGACAAGTTGTACATACATCACTCGACCCGGCGAATGCGAAGTGAAATCTCTAAACGCCATCCATCATCACACGACGACAGTTTTTTGAATATGACGGCTTTATTCTGCGTTCACGTGCAAGTACATTCTATTAATGCAGAAGAAAAAAAATTTTTTCGCTTGATTGATCATTCCCTTGCGTAATTCTTGCTTGCAAGCGCGGAAAATTCTATAGGAAACTGGATTATTCGGCGAAAAAAAAATTATAACTCTCATAGAAATGCTAATTCAAAAATCCATCTTAACTGTTAATGTCACGACCTCTTCCTTTAAACCTTCCTCTTTACTTTATTTTTTGGAACGAATTTAATAATTGAATTTAGATTGGTTTTAGAAAAAAGAATTTTCGAAATCCTTTGGTTTATTTTTACACGAGGCAAAGCAAATCCCTGGGTAACTACCCACAATCGTCCCTGCTTGGAGTAAATTCTGTATCAGCAAATTTATTCTTCCTTCCACTTATCAGAACCAATATGAACTTATTGAACGTTTAAGATAAAAGCTGCATTAAATGAAAAACAGAATTCTAATTAGGACCGACGCCGATGCGACTTTGGAAGCAATTAGGTTCGGTTAGAGTTCTCTAAAATTCGAATTAAACAAAATTAAAATATTTACGACCGCATAAAATTCACTTGCGCGCTTGATTTAAATTCGAATTTTATTTTGGGCCGTAAATTGCTGCATTCGCTGACGAAATATGTATTAAAAGTTTTTGATTAAATTTACCTGCGTAGGATTGCGCGAGTTGGTGAATCTTCTTTGTTCTCACTTTTAAAAATTTAGAAACGTCTTGTCAAGTAACCTTTTACATAATGCATTCTAAGGAATATTAAATGATGTGTTCCCTTCACATTTAAGAGTTACTAATCTATTATAGTTTATTACTCAATATTTATGTGTAGGTATTTTTAAAGACAAGGTGCTACTTATATCTTGCAAAATCGGTAAGTGTTAATAATTAGCTTTTTTTATTAAATCGAGTTAAATAAATTTTGCAATAGAATAATTACAACATTATTCTATTGCGAAAGTTATTTAACGCCATTTAATAAAAAAGCTTTGTTGAATTTGTCCACGAAAATCGATTTAGAAAAGAATAAAAGACTATTTGCAAGTGTTAGGAAATGCGATGCCATATTTTCGTAATTATTTAAAGTAATTGTAAAAAAGTATGATATCATTGGCAGTAATCTGAACCTAGAAAATAAGTTTTGAAATAGGATAACGAATCCTCGGAATTCAGTAAGTAAATAAACTAATTGGATTCGATGCATGATTTCTTGAAATTAAATGCATCCAAATTCTACTTTGAATTTCAATAAAATACAGTATCTTTTGACAATATGTATATATTGAAGTTAAGGAAAAAATTACATTAACAAAATAAACAAATTAAAAATAAAATGACATAAATTCAATAATGATAAATATTATTAATTTAAACAAATGATAATTCGAACAGAGAAGGAAGGAATTTCAATATACGGAAATGTCTTTTGTTAATTATAATTTTTATTGATCTTCTACATCAGTTATTGATATAAGAGAGGTCGAGTACACTTTAAAATAAAATAATGGAGTGGTGAGTGCGTCATCTGAAAAAGTAAGTCATATAAATAAAACATTACAACTTGTATAAGTATAAAACAAAACATTAGACTAATTTAGGAACTCCTGAACTGTGTAATAACAATGTTCCAGTAGGTATTTTTAAGCAGGTTTTTAAAAATGTCCGAAGTTGAATCCTTGATGTAGCGTGGAACGTGAGCGTAAATGTTGTTGTAGGCGTATGAAGGCGATTTTTCAAAAAGTGGGGTGTTATGACGTATAGTTCTAATCGCTGACGTGTGTTATAATCAAGATTTGCTCCGTTTTGGGTAAATAAATTTTGATTCTTGCGTACAAACATTGCACAGCTGACGATGAAGATACTCGGAAGGGTGAGAATACACCCGAGTCTTTAAAGGTTGTCCTACCTGATTCACGACTTTTTAAATTAAATATGAGTCTTATCACTCGTTTTTGCTGTAAAAGTAGTCGTTCAACACCTACTGCCTTACCCCATAGAACCACATTGTATTTTAAGTGAGTGTGTACAAGCGAATAATAGACTTGAATTAGCGCATTGATATTTAACATGGTTTTTAATTTTAGTAGAGCATAAAATGCGGAGTTGACTTTTCTACACACATAGTCTATTTGTTTGTCCCTTAT
Source organism: Serrognathus titanus (assembly GCA_039766575.1). Lineage (NCBI taxonomy): Eukaryota > Metazoa > Arthropoda > Insecta > Coleoptera > Lucanidae > Serrognathus > Serrognathus titanus. Next base: position 13,628,788 of record CM077914.1, read on the forward strand.
GCTGTCCACATAAGAACCCAAAAACTTGGTGTTAGAGGAAATAAAGTTTCCAAATTCAAGTCGCGTGCCGAACAGTAAAGAAGCAGTTTTTTCAGTATTTAAAACAAGTTTGTTATAGTAGCACCATCGTTCTAGTTCCTCGGTCCCAAGTTTCACCTTGTGTTGTAGGTTTTCATTGGTGGACGCCGAAACACTAATTGACGTATCATCGGCAAAATTGACGATTATTCTGGCACTTTGATAAATTTAGGTAAATCGTTGATGTATAAGAGGAACAGTAACGGACCGATTACTGAACCTTGAGGGATTCCCATGGTGATGTCGAATTTATCTGATAGGGTCCCATTTGATTTGACTAGGAATTGACGATGATGAAGGAAAGACAGAACGTTGTCTCTCATACCCATTTTATCAAGTTTTTTTTATAAGAAAAGAGAAGTCGATCGTGTCGAATGCACACGACAGATCATAAAAAAGCGCTGCAACGTATTTCTTGTTGTCAACTTCTTTATGGACACAGTCCAAAAATTCAAAGGTAGCTGTTTCAGTAGATTTTCCCGCGATGAAACCATGTTGGGATTTGGATGGTATATTGTGTCTATTTAGAAAGTTAATTAGACGATTGAATACAATTTTTTCGAAAATTTTTGAAAATATGCTAAGTAAAGCGATCGGTCTATAGTTTCCTATAGTCTCTGTCACCTTTTTTAAATAGGGGCAATATAACTGCACATTTTAGAGCATTCGGAAAAACGCCTGACGTCATGGATAAGTTTATTAGAAACACTAGCGGTTTAGCAATTATATTGCAAACATGTTTAATTTTCACTGAGATTCCATCATTTCCGGTTGAATTTTTATTGGGCAATAGCTTAACAATATTTAGAAGTTCCACTTCGTCAACGGGATGAAAAAACACACTATTGAAAACTTCACTTCCTGTTGTACAATTTCCTGAGATGGAGTCTCCAAAGTCGTTATGAATTGTTATTTGAATAATTGTCGAAAAATATCGACCAAACTCATTGGCTACTTCAGAAGCATTACTTATAATTCCAATTTCTGTTGCAAGTACTATGTTTTTGTTATGATCATCTGGTTTAATATGATTGTTTATTAATTTCCAAATTTTTTTAGTTTAATTTGAGGCACCATCTATTAGGCTGTGATAGTAGTTAATTTTTGTTTCTCTAATTTTCTGCTTATAGCCGCTTCGTTTTGCTTTGTAGCGCGCTACTAGATCTTGATTTTGGAAATTTCTCATTGATCAATGATATGTGTTAATTTCGTCTTTAAGTTGAATTATTTCATTAGTAATCCAAGAGTTTTGTCGGTTTGGGGCTAACTTCTTTTCCTTAGGTGGGTTGGGTTGCCATAGAAAATGTTCCAAAAATAGGTTGAAACTATAATCAACATCATCTGAATACACTAAAGACCAATTCATTTGTGATAGTGCAAAACGAAATTGATCCAGATTTTGATTTGACAAAGCTCTGGAGGTGACTGTCCTGGTTACTTCTTTAGTCTTCACGGAGGTCGACATTTGATGAACCAAGAGACATACTGCGCAGTGATCAGCTAGGTTGGGTTGAAATGTTGAACACGAAAATGTTTCATCGGGAAGAACTTATGTAGTCAATAGCGAAAGCACTTTCATTTCCAGACTTGTTAAAATAAATTCTTGTGGGACCACTTAATTTGTATGAGAGCTTGTCGCTATTAAAAAGCTCAATCAGTATTTCCTTAGCTTGGTTTGAAGGCTTCCGCGGCAGTTGTACATCACAATCTTGGTTTCCGGGTTGGGAACCGCGTCAATTCTTCGTCTTGCCGACGTTTCGTCCATCTCGCCGTGGATTTCTTCAGGGCTTCAGGGGGACTACATCCAGCAGCTACAGCCTCCAACGAAGCCCTGAAGAAATCCACGGCGAGATGGACGAAACGTCAGCAAGACGAAGAATTGACGCGGTTCCCAACTCGGAAACCAAGATTGTGACAGTATTTCCTTATTTAAACTATTGGCATGGAAGTCAATGTTGAAGTCGCCACATAATATTACATTGTCGCAGATTGCATCAATTTTTTGCAAGATATAGGAGAGTCTAGTGAAAAAGCATTCCATATTACCCAACGGTGGACGACAAACCGCGATATGCCAATCTTTTGATTTCCCAGTGACAATAACAATCCGCAGCATTCGATATTCATTTCGATACTATTAAGACTAATAAATTGCAGGGATTTACAATCAAGATCAATTCTGGCATAAATGATGACACCACCATGTAAGCGAGTGGATCAACAATAGGAAGAAACTATTTCATAGTTGTGGAACTTCAGGCTGTTGAGACTCTCGGTGGGTGCCCAGGTTTCGGACAGGCATAAGAAAGCAGGTTTATGAGTGGCCAAAAGTATTTCAGTTCGTCAAACATGTTTGCTATAGATTGAATATTTAAGTGAATTATGTAAAGATTATCATGGTTGTTGTCAATTTGACGATTTGGTACGGCGTTCTTTCCAAAAAATATATTTGTTTATCAGAATGCCTTCAGGCCAGTTGTTAGTTTGAAGCAGGATATTTTGATCAGAGAAATCTACAGTAAGTCTGAAACATGCGTTCTTACCTCTTGTTTCCAATTTGGAGCATTCAACATCATCCTTACCAGTAATTTCTATTACATGGTTGATTACGTCTTTCTCGCTCATTTCCCAAGCTTCCTATGAAAAGTGTGGTTTTTTTGTTTGCTCCTATTAGCTTGTAGTTTTCGGTGCTTCGCGTGCCCAATTTCTTCTTCACATTATTTCTGTCGGACATTTGGTTAGCCTGAATTGTTGGCTGTATTTGTTTCGTCGGTAGATCTTTTTCAAGTTGTATTAGGTTAGTCATCGTTCGAGTTTGTGCTTGTTTGCACATTACTGATTTAATATTATCTTTCACTTGTTTCGCGGTGATGTTCCCAAAATTTTTAGTTGTGTTTTTAACTGCGTTTAAAGTCTCATAAACAGCATTCTTACTTTTTTGGTGCTTGAAAGTAGGCGTCACATCCTGACTATCGCAGCGTTATTTAACAGATTTCTTATCAAACCGATAGAGATGACTATCGTTACGTGAGCCAATTAGATTTCTTTTTGTCCCTCGCGAAGCTTCTAAATGAGGAGTAACTACCACGAGATGGCAGATGGGTATGGTTTTTACCAATTTCCTGGTGCCGCATAATCGAAATACTCTCTGTCCTCGGCTCCAATTGTCGAGTTAGCAAAAAAGATACGAATTTACTGTTTCTTGTGGCGTCAGCCAGTGATAAAAACTAAATTTTTTTCTGCGTAATTCTATGCCTGGGACAGTTTCATACGTGCTCGCTTCTGCAATATAAAATTTCCATTTCGTTTTTGAAATATAATTTTTTATAGGGTGTAGTGTACTACGTGGGAACTTAATTTTTATGGCTTTTCTAGGTCGAAATCAATCAATAATCATATCTGTAAGAACCGTAAATCTGTAAGCCTGTAACTCGTGGAACTCTGAAGTTCTCAGTTTGATACGATTTCTTGTAAATCTATAAGATAACATCGCAGAAGCTTACGAGTAATCCTAGACAAATAATATCTTTCACAGAACTTCAAAATTCCATATTTAAATAATTGAGTTACAGGCTCACAGATCTTACAGTCGTTACTGATATGAGCAGAACGACTCATTAATTAAAAAAAAATAATTTTCCTTTCCTTTCATTTCCGGGCCCTTGCAAGTATATCGTAAATTCTTGCTACATACAGTTTCTTCGCTTTATCAACTCGAAGGGTTCGACCTTCTTCCGTATCCATTTCAATTTCATATAATCTGGTAGCCGTAAATCGTTTAAGTTACAATTTTTGCTTCAATTGGGCATTATCCAATGGTTCTCCACTTCGTTATTCTAATTTTGTTAGCCGTCGTTTCATCCTCGAACATGGGTCACATCTTCGGGGCTTATGTTGCAGCGGGTTGTTCTGTAGCACTGACAGATTTACGTGCCCCTCCTTAGTAAACCATTTCGAAATTACATTTGTTAAAAAGTACAGTCCCTTGAACCTCCACAACTTGAATTTTCCGTAAGACCGAAATTTACTGATGTCCCTGCACATTGTGTATAACTGAAATCTCCTTCTTTAATTTGAAATTTCTATAACCCAAAGTAATTTTCGAATTATGGAGGTTCGACTGTATTTGGAAATTCTGAAACGAACGAAGTGCCTTTGTTGCTGTTTTATGATTGATGAAATAGACCATGTTTATTTCCCGCGAATTTAAATAAAATATACAAAAATGTTGCTGGAATATAAAAAAAAGTAGCGTTACTGTTTTTTGATTGTTTCTGATTTTATTAATCCGACCTTGTAGGAACATAAATGAGAAAGAAATTTAATAATTTACCGGATGTTGACGCAAGAACACTATTATAACCAATGAAATGTAATTATACAATACATTTCTAAAATTCTTGAATTTATTGATTCTAATAACAGTGTAAAGTTGGAAATATTATTTTTTTTATAATTAATGAATGAATTTTATAAATTTATTATATTTGCTGGTAATACTTATGTAATTGGTTCATAATTTATAGCGTTATTAGAAATAGAAATGTGAACGTGGCATACATTAATACTTCATTCATTTTATTAAATATGAACTTTTAAGACAGCTAAAAATAGTCTATAAAAGGAAACTGCCAATCTAGGTCGTTGTCATAGTTGTCGTAAATATTTCTTATTTGACGAGGTGCTATATAAACTTATATTAAATAGAATATAAACAGTTCAGTATCTGAATTCACATTAAACAATATTAAAATACCACCGTTGAATGTACTATCCCAGCGGAAAGTAATGAAAGTCTGGAAAGGGTAAGCGGCCACCCGACTTCGCCCGACCGAGAGATAAACGCCGTAGCTCCGCCCGTTGAAATTTCTTGGAAATGTCTACCTACCCTCAACTGCAGGCATTGCTAATTTTACGATACGTAATTATTAAATGTAATTGGCCGACATCAATGAACTTCTTATTAGCAAGAAGTATTATGCATTCTAAATATTATTAATGAAAATATTTATCTTATTCATAATTAATCTTTAGGAAATTATTTGATGCTCTTTCAAAAAACGAAATAAAGGTATAATAAAATAGTTCATAGTTCATAGTTCGTTTTATTATTTGCAATTAAGATTACAAATTCGTCAGATTACCCAGATTACATTAAATCTATAACATTTAAATAAACATATTACATTAAATACCTATTTGGTAAATAACATTTTTGGTAAAAATAAATACATATTTAACAAACAAGACAGTTCGAAATATAATAGTTATTGCGGAACAAAATTATTAATCTAACTGACGCAGAAAGAAAAGACTTTTAATAAACAAATATTGTAATTACAAATTAAAACAGAAAACAATAATCCAATTATATTGAAGGCGTCCCGTGTCCATCGTCTATTGTTGGCCTTCGGTTGACCGCGTGATGGATCAACCATTACACAACGACGTGGTCAACCGAAAACCTAAAATATACGAAACAAAAAGCTGAAATAAATGATTAGTTGCTGAAAAGGAAAAAATTATTAAAAACTCTTAGAATAAAATTCAAACAGAAAATAAAAATGCCAAAAGAAAAAGTAATTAATTTCTGAAAAATAAATGATTAGTTGCTAAAAAAGAAAAATTATTAAAAACTCTTAGAATAAAATTCAAACAGAAAATAAAAATGCCAAAAGAAAAAGTAATTAATTTCTGAAAAATAAATGATTAGTTGCTGAAAAAGAAAAATTATTAAAAACTCTTAGAATAAAATTCAAACAGAAAATAAAAATGCCAAAAGAAAAATTATTAAAAACTCTTAGAATAAAATTCAAACAGAAAATAAAAATGCCAAAAGAAAAAGTAATTAATTTCTGAAAAATAAATGTTTAGTTGCTGAAAAAGAAAAATTATTAAAAACTCTTAGAATAAAATTCAAACAGAAAATAAAAATGCCAAAAGAAAAAGTAATTAATTTCTGAAAAATAAATGATTAGTTGCTGAAAAAGAAAAATTATTAAAAACTCTTAGAATAAAATTCAAACAGAAAATAAAATGCCAAAAGAAAAAGTAATTAATTTCTGAAAAATAAATGATTTGTTGCTGAAAAAGAAAAATTATTAAAAAAAAAAAAATTAATTATAATCTGATTATTATTATATTATTGAAGAACCATCCTGTATAAGGGCTAAGAGATCCAGAAGCAAAAAGAGAGCATCGGTTTAAATATCTTAAAGATAGGAGAGCCGATAGCAGACTTAAATCCTATAAAGCCTACATCGGTACTAGTATTCCGATTGAAGAAAAGCATAGCTCTACAGATTTTAGTTACTGGCTGGAATGGTCTAATCATTGATTCAAAAACGAAATGAAAGAAGACAAAACCATATGAGAGCCAACGTCTTATACATAGGCATCAGAAAAAAAAAATTGAGATTCTCCTGTTATACATATAACGGGTCTACCAATAAGAACTTTGTTTTCTAATAGGTTTGAAATAGGTTATGTTGAGAGTTCTGTCATTCAGTTTTTTGACATATATACAGCAGAAAGTTTACCATTTGTTATAATGGCTTCAATTTCGCTCGAAAATCGCATTAAAATAATTCAAATCTATTATAAAAATGGTGGACTCGTGAAAACCACATTTCGTAAAATTCGCGATATTTTTGGTCGTACTGATCGTCCTTCTGAGACTGCAATTGCGAATTTAGTGCGAAAATTTGAGTCCACCGGTTCAGTAGCAAACGTAACCACAACAACACGAGCTCGTGCAGGCCGCTCAACCGAAAATATTGCTGCAGTAAGTGACAGTGTTGCAGAGGACCCAAATTTATCAGTTTCACGACGCAGTCAACAATTGGGCCTATCCACAATGACCACATGGCGAATTTTGAGAAAAGATTTGGCTCTAAAGCCTTATAAGGTCCAATGGTGCAAGAATTAAAGCCAGCAGATCATTTTCAACGTCGTGCATTTGCTGATTGGATCATTGAACATGGTGCTGGTTTTTCTGAAAAAATAATCTTTTCGGACGAAGCTCATTTTCGCTTAAATGGGTATGTCAACAAGCAAAATTGTCGGATTTAGGCTTCTGAAAATCCAAGAACAGCTATTGAACAACCATTACATTCATCTCGTGTCACTGTATGGTGCGCTTTATGGGTAGAAGGCATCATTGGTCCATATTTTTTCGAAAATGAGGCTGGTGCTACCGTTACTGTCAATGGAGTGCGCTATAGAGACATGTTAATCAATTTTTTATGGCCTATTTTGGATGATATGGATGTGGAAGACTTGTGGTTTCAACAGAACGGAGCTACGTGTCACACAGCCCAAGAAACAATCGATTTATTGAAAACCAAATTTAATGGACGTCTAATTTCGCGAAGAGGTGATGTCAACTGGCCACCACGAAGCTGTGATTTAACGCCACTAGACTTCTTCTTGTGGGGCTAAGTGAAAGATAATGTTTACGAGAATAATCCGCAAACAATTCAAGAGCTCAAAACCAATATCGAAGACGTCATCCATGAAATAGAACCATAATTATGCAGAAATGTGCTCGAAAATTTTGTTAAGAGGATCGACGTCTGCAAACGTAGTCGTGGTGGACATTTGCCTGATATTGTTTTTCATTCATAAATGGTAAAGTCTCTACAACATATTTCGATAAAGAATTACAGAATTTTCCTACAAAATTTCTTTTGAAATTTAAAAACAAATTTCTTATTGGTAGACCCTGTAAAAGGAAAATAGCCTTTTTTTCATTGGGTAAAACGCAAGTACCACCAATAATAATAGAAACAGAAGGACACGTCCGCATTCTATCCGCAATAGGGCGCAATTAAACGGATCAAATCCGGGCAATATCCAGGAATTGCGTCTATCGGCGCGCCATAAAACCGAATTTATAGAGTTCCCATTGTATGCAGCAGCAACATAAAGTGTTCGGTATCGCGTGTGTGCAGAAACCCGGTCGTGCCCGTACAGCCGTCGCCGCGCCTTTATATTCGGTAAAATGGCACGCACAGGTCGATACGCTGATAAACAGTATCCGTATCGGCTGATGAATATGCAATTAAGTATCAGCGGCGTATGTGTTCCGTGTGTTTGGAACGAATAACGCGTAATCGACGTGTATATGCAAAGGGCACGTAGCAGTTTTCTCTCCCTCAACGAAAAGAAAAGGATAGATAAATCAGATTTTCCTTCCAATCTTGAAAACTTGCTTTTTATTATCGTGGTGGAAAATATAAAATACTAGAGGTGGTAAAAGCCATTTTCACCAAAATCTGTGTATCGCAAATAGTAAAAAGCGTGAAATCTCAGTTCCTTAAAATCCTAAGAAAGAAAAGTCACTTCATTTGGTTTGAATTTTACGAGATCTTTCGGAATTAAGAAGAGTAGAACATAATTATTTTTTGTTCATGTTATAGTTTCGCTTCGCCCATGAGTGATAATATCTAAATTCATTGCAGATAACGTTCATAATTGGTACATGTCGCATTCGATGTAAAATCAATAAATTACCAGAGAAACAGATAGTAATTTTAATCGAGATCAATGTTAAAGCTAAATTAAAATTCTTTTGGTCATTTAAAAAGATCCGTTCCGTTTATCTATCAAAATGGACTGCTTGAAGGCTAGCTTATTTATTATTAGATTGGTCTTTTAAAAAAGTTTTGGAAATTTTTTACCATAACTGGCATAAATTTAAATTAAATAAACAAATTGTGTGACCGGAGAAATTTGACATGTCTCCTCTTCCGGCTTATAATCTGCCCGGACTTTTCGGTTAAGTGCGGGCGCTCCGGTTCGAAAACCGAGTTAGACGTTTGCAAATTAATTTAATATATCTAAGGTCTGAAACCCAACTTACAAATGCCCTCGTGAATGTTGCCGTTACCGCAAATCCCTTTAAGCCGCGGTCCATCCCAGATTAATTTCTGGCGCGATTTATTGAGCGCTGGCATTACGAGCGCCTTAACTAGTTACCAAAACGTCAGTGCTGCAATCCCAAAGAAAATTTACAACGGTGACCAATTTGCACGGGGCGTTTTACTACATGCTATACAGAAAATAAAACTTATTGGCAGTTCGCTTTTTTTATCAAGTATCACATTTATTTCCATTCAACATGAGAACAAAGGCTGGCTGATATCGTTTGGTTGAAAATACTCTAACCCTCTACAGGCGGCATATAATCGTATTATCTACCTACTGATCATATCAGACATAAATTACAATCAAATACATACAGGTAACGCAGGCGGAATTGAGCCCGTACGCGGTGCAACACAAACGAAATTGTATGGAAGGCAGGATAAGACGCGTTGAAGTTTCTCTAGGCCGAGATAATTGGATTAAAGTCAGACTGTAAGATGCATAGGATGCAGCATAATTTATGTTCCGACGTAATATTACCATGTTTACAATGCTATTATACAAGCCACATTCGCCCGTTCATTTTCGAGATGTAGAGCTCCTGCGCAATTGGATGAATTAAGTTCAACTTTACCATTAAGGAGACACGTTGAAAATGATATAACTTACTACTTAACTCCATTTAACTGTATTTTCAGAGTACATACGTAGATTAAAAAAACACGCATGATTAACAGGACTAAGTATGTTTAGATAACACAAGCATTTTATCTCATATGAATTGAGAAGAGGATGCGGCAGATAATTAATATGTTCCTAAATTTTTTTAATAGTGTTTTCCGGAAATTAATGAGATTAGTGAAGTTTCTCACTTCCGTTTTGAAAAAAAAGCTGAAACTGTTGTATGACGAATTGTATTACCTGATTTTATTTCTCTTCCACTCTCACTATCTGTAGTTAGGTCAGTTGAAATGTTCGTAAATAAAGAAATAACATCTAAACAATATAACAACGCAATTCTTAGATCATTTAAAGTTTTGAGATTGTACAAAGTAAAAGACTTAAAAGTCAAAACATAAGTTTCAATTTGGATAATTGATAGAAGGGAGAATTTATAGAAGGAACTAACACGTAGGGTAACACCTTTATGTATTTTAGGAAGACATAATTGCTGTTGTAGTGAAATTTGATGTAGGTTAGCAACATCGGAGTTGATGAATTGAAGTTCTATACAGTGTGTAATCGAATAAGTTTCACTTGTTCCTAACCTCTGTTAATACACAAAAAATGAAACTGAGTCAAGATGAAATAAGTTATGCACAAGTATTAAATTATTAATGACTGCGTGCGGTTTCAATTTGTTAAGTAGATAAAGAGAATTGCACATTTAATTTATGATTGCTAATATTAATTAATATACTATTTGTAAACTGACTTGCCAAATCTAGTACATGCGATTTCAACCGGTCTAGGACGTTTTAACGCAGCTACTAAGACGCGGCCGTTTTGACGTGGAGACACCTTGTGGACGCAAAGACGTTTGAAATAACAGAGTTGGTTCATTCAAAATTTATTTGGAGTATAATATAAGATGTACACTTTTAATTCATTAAGTAATTATGCGATAAGGTTCTCAAATAATCAGTAATATTACGCGTTCTGTACTCTGTCACGATCATTTTAATTCGTTCGTCACAATTTCGATATTTTTTTAATTTCATTGTTGGTTGATGACCTGCAAGTAACTGCTCATAATAAAGATTTCTGCCCGACTGTATTTTTTAAGGTGTCAATAAATTTCCAAATAGTTAGATGATCCATAGACATTTCATCTTGCAATCGCCTGTGCGCAGCTTCGGCATGTTTATTCGTTCTGTCTGCATCATTTATTACACAACTGTGTACAGACCAAAATGATGGTGGGAGTAATGACTGGCGTCTCCTATTTCCTCGTCGTTGTGGACAACCTAAGTAAGTACCTTCGAACCATTTTAGAATAGGTTGTAATTCTTCACACAATTCATCGCTCAATCGACCAAAGGCATCATCTAAATCTTCTTCAGGAACAAAAGCTAAAGAAGTTATCATCCGGGCTTGGAAACTGAAATCTTCTGTAATCTTTGAAGATGATTTATTAGTGCAATCTGAATTTGAAAGTCCTCCAAAATTGACTCCAAAATCAAGAATCAGAAAGTCAATACAGAATGTCACCCGAAGCTCGACGTGAGCCGTCACTGGAAAAAAATTTTACGGCAAGAGCAATTAGAAGAACAGGCCAAACACTCACATTTAGATGAATTCGGATTGCCCCTAGTTCAAACATTGACTTCTCCCATACTGCCGTTGGCTAAAAAGACCCCTCAAAAACTTCCTTCTCCTTCAAAACCAGAGATAACTGCCCCACAAGAAGCGGCACCTCCTCCGGAGTTGATCAAGAAACCGGAACAACCACCAAAACAGTTAACTTTGGAAGAGATACTGGCTAAAGCAGAACAACAATATGAAGAATTGTACACTTCGTTTGTCGAAGAGCCAGGAGGTCGCTACCTGGGAATCTCCACCAGTTTCTCCCACGAAAAGAACGCCAACACGAGAAGAAGCTGAAGCGTTTCGACTACCCCCTATCGAAAAGCTTCCTTCTTCTCCGCTTTGGTCTCCAAAATTGTCTCCTCTTAAAAAGCCCCATACTCCTGCCGTCAAGCCAGAACCAGCCTTTTCATCAATTCCAGTAAAATTCGAAGATGTCATAGACTTCGAATTTCCGCCGGAAGATATTGATGCCTTTTTCTCTGATACGCCACCTTCACCGCCCTCTCAATTTGCATATGAATCTCCAAGATACAGTCCTCCGGTAGATATGGAATTATTATCGCCTCCAACAGAGTACCAAGATGTCTTTGAAAGAAGTTACTCCGACGAAATGCAAGCTCTTTCTCCGCCAATGCAAGATATCTTGGCTGCTCATGAGTTTACTGAAGGTATAGTTTGTTTTGATGAGACCAGTTTCACTTTCAACTGTGAATTAAAAGTAATTTTTCCATCAATATAATTAAAAATAAATAAAATAAATAATAATTCTGTTTTTATGAGAGACCTTGGTATGTTTGGCGTCTAAAAAAAACTGGTACATACAATAAATTTGTAATGTAAAAGTATTTCCTCTACGTTTGTAATGCAAACCTATTTTCTTTCCTTTTGATTAATGTGTGTACTGTGTACAAAAAGAGATATGCTACCTAATTATAAAACAATTAGTTTTCGAATGGTTTACACAAAACCCCAATGATTCATTGAAAATATAAAACTTCATGGATTACGTTTTATGAATTTTAAACCTCGTACCAGTTTTTTTTTCAGCGGTACCTTCGTCCGACTCATTATACAGTGTGTAATCGAATAAGTTTTAATTACTGTAACCACTATTAATGCACAAATCCTGGTAAAACCTAACTAGAGTATATAGTGTAATTGTTGTAATTATGATTTAAATAATTACAATAACTCTAACAATAAACATTATAAAAACATAAAAAAATAAACTAAATGTAATGCAAAAGGCAATTAAAAATGAAAATGAAGTGGCTAAGAATGAAAGCAAATTGAAAAGGAAAAGAAAATAGAAGAAAAGAAATCAAAAACCAAAACTGAAAGCAAAAAGAATCAAATGGAAGACCAAAGGGAAATGACCAGTAAGAAAAAGTATTAAATACACAAGAAAAGAAGCGAAGTTATGACGTACGAATGAAGCAAAGGCCAAGAATAACTCCGGAAAAATCTAATGTTTACTATTAACAAAAAAGTTTGAGAAGCATTGGACGTGAGCCCTAGCTAGTTTACTATCATGTGCAACAAATGATAGCAGCAAACCCACATATTAACAGTTACTGATACGTAACAATAAAGAAGTAATGACGAAACATTTATATTGTAATCTTTTGTTAATATTTAAGTAATAAATTTTTCACAAACTAATTCTTACAGAAAAATATTAATTTATTTCCTTAATTAATTAAATTAAGGAATTATATTAAAATAGTCATCATAAATCGTACGTACCAATAAGTAACAAATTAGATAATAATTAATTCAATAGAGGTCACATTCTAAAAGTAAAAGTACGCTGGTACTCATCTTCCCTTAATTTATGATTTTATTACTTTATTACGTTCATACTATACATACAAAATCCCGAAAGATTGTTCAGATTAATATGTATTCGTTCAAAGTCATAAATGAATGCGTTGATAGTGTTTTGTGTTTAATGCAGTTCCTTTTCTGTGTATGCAGATCACTTAGTGTCGTAATGCAAACTTTCATTTTTTTATTTAATCATTTAACAAAGTAAATCACATAGTGTATTATTTGACAACACTTTTCTAACGAAGTGTTATTTACAGTCACTGTCACATTAAAATATAATGTCACAATTGATGTTTATTGAAAATAAAGATAGTAGTAGTTAATACGTTGCTATGCTGTAATGGTTGGTATGTTGTAAAGTAATCCTTTACTGTACGTAGGATATTAATCTGATGTACGAAACGCGAAAATATATTTGTCAGTTAGTTTTATTTAAAAGGTCTTCATTCATCATGACGATATTGTAATGAAACATTCCTTTGTCGTTCTACTTGTGTTCCTGTCGACTGACAGCAGAAAAGATTTTGTTCGCTTTAAATTTTAATAAAATTGAGGCTTTCTAATCAATCAAAAAAACACATATTTTTTGGTAGCTTTGAAAAAAGAAGCTCTTTAATAAAAAAGCAAACATTTCTGTCAGAAAGCGGAGGCTTGCGGCTGTTCCTTTGTGGGCCTGACATCCCGTTCTTTCTGCAGAATTTCTCTTGTTTTATTTTTCGACAGGTCTTCGTGGTTCCCAAATCGTCTGCCAACGGTTCAACGTAATATGAAAATAGTTAATTACCTTAAAGTCGCTAACAGAAGCAATCTTTCTTGCCACTCATGATTTTTCTTCGCTTTTCTATGAAAAATCATTTTTATGTCTTAGTTGAACATGTGGATCTTATGTCTGCCAACCTTTTCATTTCAAGAACATTTCAAGAACATCTTGAAAAAAAGGAATCTCTTATTATTCAAGGGTAAGGTCGGAATTTCGATTATTCGTTCTTAATTATTAGATTATCTTGTAAAGTTGCCTTCTCTTCGACATTTTCGAATTATGAATCTTCTCTCTGCAACCTTGCAATCTCTTCAGCTTTCAAAAGTAAATTCCAAATCCTTTCTTCATTTTCACATTCTGATGATATCTTGGGAAAACTGGTTTTCTTTCTGCAATCTTGCCCTCTCTTTATCCTTCAAGAGGAAATTCGAAATCCCGTTTATCGTTTCTATGGGATATTGCAAACTTTACCATCTCTTCCTTCTTGTAGTCAGTTCGAAGTCTGATCATCATTTCTTTACTTTCACATTCTGAAGCCCTTATTATGTAACACATTTGTGTTACATAATACTATGACTAGTTGTCAAATAGTTTTGGTTAAAATGTTTTCCTTCCTGTCCTTTTGAGCCAGTGTTACAAGTTTGCCTTTGTATGCATTTAGGCTTTATTTTCAAAATTTAGTGGATTTGAAAATAGTGATTCACTGAAACATGTCATTCTTTGTACCGACCTTGAATTGAGGGAAAACACATTTTCCAATTTTACTTTACTTAGTAGTTGTTTTGAGGAAATGATTTGATTTTATACAGAAGACCTAGACTTTACCAAAAACTGCTCCTTTAGTCTAAGTCCTTATTTATTTTGTGTACCACTCTAAGCACCTGGGATCATTTTGTTCCACTTTGTAGAATGTCTTCCTCTGAATCCGAAATGATGGTTTTGTATTATTTTTTGGTTTCTTTTAAATGTTGTTTTATTCTTTTTAAAAGTAGCTTTTTGACCAGGAATAGGCTCATTGATTTTCCGACGCCATTCCTTCAGAGTTTTTACCAGACTTTTTAATTTTTTTGGATATGAATAGAAAAAGTTAAGATTGAAAAGGAATGTTATAAATATGAAACGAACTGTGTAATAAAATTCTCGATTTCAAAAGCTTACCCTTCACCGCTGATCAACCAGCCCTAAACAATTCCCCCGACGTACAAAATAAGATCTCCCGCGAGGACGCCGGATCCATCTTAATAACACGCCGGCAAAAGTTCTTCGCGCGAAATGCTAAAACGATAAAGCCGGCGCGGACGTCGCGACGATAAAGTCGGACGAGTTGTAGCACGGTACGCTTTGCATTTTTATCGAATCTGAACTTTTATTTACGCCCCAGTTTTTCAGGCAAATCGTCGTGGAGATAAATGGATACAATTAAAAGTTTAACTTCTTCGAGATCGACTCGGCAGAAATTACCCCTCGCGTCGCACTTCTGTGAGAAGATTTACGCGAGGATCTGTTTTAAGGAGATAACATCGCAAAATTATTTGTGCTTTGATTAAACTGTCAGAAAACATAATTTGGAAGACGATTTAATTTCAAGCTCATTTAACATAAATTATTTGGAGTAACAATTTTACAATATAACGTTTCAGATGCTCTACAATCACAATTTTGGTCTTGTATATTATTTAAAAGCTCTCGTGTAACGTGGAGCTTTCAGTACTGAATTAATAAAGAAAAGCACTCTGTTTGAGGTCATAAAAGTTTTAATAACTACATGCGAGATTTTTATATGAATATTCCTGTAGTGATTTGTCCCCCGACTAAATCCACTTATGCATTAAATAACAGATTTCTATTAGAGTATGACACGCGTTTAAGAAAAGACTTAAAAACTAAAAAGAAACGTCGAAGCAAGTCATAAAAACCAGGGTGATTTCCTCCACACCACTAAAACTTGCAGCTTTCAGACTTTATCTACGCGAAACAATCGAGGGTGCACGCTTTCCTGAAACCGGGAAGCGTCGATATTTTCCGGACAGAAAAATAAACGCTGACGTTAATTCGGCCCGCGTCGACAGGAAGCTTAACCTTGCGCTGGATTAAATTATTTCGTCGAAGTCGGGCGGTGAAATCAAGATAGCGATTCAATATGTATGAAATGCGCCCCCGTAAAAATTATGTCTCCATTGAATTACGTCCCCCGAGAGACTCACAATTCAGAGAGAGAGTCGTAACGATCCGGCGGCATAAGTCATTCATTTCTGCCGGATTTATGCCCGAGTTCTGCTGAACTTCTGCACGTAATATATTTGGGAGTTTCAATCTTGAACGGGGCTTTAGATTTCGGGGCGAAAATGAAAGTTTTTAGATGTTTTCCGAAGATTCTAGGTGGCTGTAAAATGGGAAAATCTAATTAAAATATGGAAATATCGGAGACTGCGAGAAATTTCCAAGAAACAATCAAATATTTTACTCGTCCATAACTCTTTCTTTTCCTCAATTTTTGGTTCTCTTTCATAAAATGATTAACATACAAAAAGAAATCTGCTACAGGCACCATTTCCTCGACGTTATCTCGCAGAATAAAAAAGACATCTAATTAAACTAACTGCTAAAAGCGCCCCCATATTTCACGCGCGTTCAAACGTGCAATTACATGTTTAATGTGTTCTTATCTCGAGAGAGCGTTTAGAGTACGCGTCTCGCATTTATATCGACTAGGCCGGAAGCGCGACGCATAACCGACGCCGCCGCCGCCGCCGCGTGACGCGCCCCCTGCAATTGATACGGGGGCAAAGTAATTTCGTTAGGCGGCTAATTAAGTGCGCGATATATTTGAATGACAAGGGGGAGGGTGCAATCTGCGGCGTACTCGCTCCATCGTTTAATTGAGAAGGCGTCACGTTTATTGCTACAGTCGTCTTATAAGAAGCATCCCTTTGTCGTTCTATTTGTGTTCCTGTCGACTGACACCGCAAGTTCGTGCGATGTCAAAAGAGAATCTTATTATAATTTTTGTTAGCTTTGAATATGAACCAAATTGAAGCTTTCCAATTAAAAAACAATTATTTTTGTAGGCTTTGAATTAATAAAAAAGGAGTCTTGAAAATGTGGATCTTATCGCTGCCAAGCTTTTCATTTCAAGAACAGCTTGAAAAAATTGATCTTTCTTCTATGACCTCGCCATCGTTTTAAAATCAAGTGTAAGGTCGGAATCTAGATTATTCACTCTTCATTTCTAGATTATGCTATCTTGCAACCTTGCAATCAAAAGTCAGTTCAAAATCTTGATAATCCTCTCGTTCAGTTTCACGTTCTGGTGACATCTTGGGAAAATTGGTTTTTCTTCTGCAATCTTGTCACCTCTTTATCTATACAGAGCAAAGCCGGAAACTCGATTATCTTTTCTTCATTTTCAAATTCTGATGACATCTTGGGAAAAGTGGCCACCTTTTGTTTCTCAAGAGTAAAGTCGAAATCTCTGTTATTCTTTGTTCTTTGAATATTGGTTTTTCTTTTGCAGCCTTGTCATCTCTTTATCTTTATCAAAGTCGGAAACTCGATTATCTTTTCTTCACTTTCAGAATTCTGATGACATCTTGAAAAACTTTGCAACCTTGCCATTTCCGAAATCTCGGTTATCCTATCTTCTTCGAAAATTAGTTTTCCTTCTGCAACCTTGCCATCTCTCTATCCTTCAAGACTAAAGCCGGAATTTCGACTATCCTTTCTTCATATTCACATTGTGATGACACTTGGAAATACAGAGCTTTCTCTTTACAAAATATTCTCCTTTTCTTCAACATCTTGAAAGTGTGGAGCTTCCTCTGCGATCTTGCCATTTCTTCATGCTTTAAGAGTCGCGTCGAAGTCTTGATAATTTTTTCTTCACTTTCACATTCACATCATATGTTCATATCTGACACCTTACACCTCGTCGACGTCTTAGGCAAATGTATCTTACCTCTGTAACCGTGCCGTCTCTGCGTGCTTCAAGAGTCTAGTCTCAATTATCCTTTCTTCATTTTCACATTAGGCTTTTGGACTGAATTGCAACTTTACAACCTTGCCATTTCCTTCAGGAGTAGAGTCGTAATCTCGGTTATCCTATCTTCTTTGAAATTTGGTCTTCCTTCTGCAACCTTGCCATCTCTCTCTCCTTTAAGACTAAAGTCGGAATTTTGACTATCCTTTTTTCATTTTCACATTGTGACGACACTTAGAAATACAGACCTTTCTCTTTACAAACTTTTCTCTTTTCTTCAACATCTTGAAAATGTGGAGCTTCCTCTACGACCTTGTCATTTCTTCATGCTTTAAGAGTCAAGTCCAAGTGTCGATAATATTTTCTTCACTTTCATATTTTGATAATATCTGATACTTTATATCTTGTCGACATCTTGGAAAAATGTATATTACCTCTGTAACCTTGTCATCTTTGCCTCAAGAGTCAAGTCTGAATCTCAATTACCCTTTCTTCACATCAGGCTTTTTTGGCCTGGATTTTTACATTAACAATCTGCTTTGTTCTGAACCTTCATTCATCATTCTTGTAAATGGCCCTTAATTCAAATCTTTCTGTCAATCTCTACAGCCTTCATCCAACACAATGCAAGATGGTTGGTTACTATCGTGACACACTAACTGTCGCAGGTTACGCAGGCACCATATGATCAAGAGTACTTCTTCCAATAACGTCGCAGCAGTAGATGGAGATGCTCTCTTACGGTTTGATGACATTTATAAAGTTACATGAAAATGGTTTGAAAATCTTTGGTGAGATGACGCTTGAATTCGAGTTCCTGTTCCTTCTGCCTCGACCGTTTTTCGTCCACCCATTGAAATGACAAGATACCGAGAAGTTATCATGTATGGGATGTGCGGAAGGCCGAATGTGTTAATTTTTCAATTGGGGATAATGCCTGGAATCGAAATTTTATTCCTTCCGCCCAAAGCGTCGACGTTCGTTAGATTTCTTTACTCATTTGTACGACGATGCCCAGAAGTTGCCTCTACACAGGTTTTACCAATGGCCAGAAATCCTTTTTGTTTTTGTACATTTTTCTTATTTCTTAGAATATGTTGATCTTGTTAAGACTTGTCTCCTGTAGATATTATTCATCACTTAGGTATAATGCTTGAAATCGCATTTCTGTTCCTTCTACCTCAGCTGTTTTCATTCGCCCATTGGAACGATAAGATATTCAGAAGTTGCCGCTGTACGAGATGTGCGGATGACCGAATGTCTTTTTCTTTTGCTCATGCTTGGAGTGTGTTGTACTGAATTTTGGTGAAACGTGTCATCTATTGTTCAATTGGGGATAATGTCTGGAATCGAAGTTTTGTTCCTGTCTCTTCAACTGTCCACTTTGCTTATTTTTTTTGCCCGCTTGTACAAGATACCCAGAAGTTGTCTCTTTGCAGCTTGTATGAACAGCCGGTCATACTTTTCTTTTGTAGTTTTTTCTTATTTCTTGGAATCTGTTGGCCTTGATGAGACGTGTCCTCTTTGTGAATATATTTCTTCAATTAGGGTCAATTAGCATTCGAATTTCGCCTTACTGTCACCCTCCTTGTTTTTCGTTAACCCGGTAGAACGACAAGGTGTCACTGTATGGGATATATGAACTGTCTGACGTCTTATTCTTTTGTAGCTTTCTCTTATTTCTGGAACATCTTTCTCTTATTTCTTGGAATATTGATGAGGTGTGTCCTGAATTTTAACCCCTTCGTTTTCTTCGCCATTTGTGGATTGTGGGATGGATAAGTCTTCGAGAACACTACTTACAACTGAAGAGTTACATTTACAGTAGACGTTGACGAATACCATGTTATTCGAAGCTATTGTATCGCTCAGGAGCCGGTAATTCCGAAGTGGGGTAGGCAAAATGGTGACTCCCATGATTCCTGTGGTGATTCAGTAGTCTTCGCTTGGGTCAACATCTCCTTTGTACAGGCCCACCTCTTTAGCTGAGAAAATCCTCTGATTGGTGACCCTGTAATATATATTTACTGCAAAGACAGAATTAACCATACATTTATAGCTGTTGCAGTTTAAATGTAATAAGCAAATTCTCTTGACTTCTTGCTTTTCTTGTTTTTTTTCCCAATTACATTTTATGATAGAAGCGATCCTTATTACTAAGCGTGTGTACAAAACTCCACCACGAGAGGCGTGCTGCGTAAATCCCTTCAAACTTTATGAGTATCCTGAAATATGGATGTTCTCACCAATAAATCAGGCCTGTATAAAAGAGGCGTTGCCTGAGACCTAGTCCAGTAGGTTGCTGGCATCCGTCTTGTGCAGGAATTTTAGCCCTTCCACCATGTTGTGATCTTTTATACTTTTACAACATTGCCAGCTCTTCTTCCTTCAAAAATGAAGTCGGATTCTCGATCATCCTTTCATTTATACATTGTGGAAATATAAATTTTTCCCTTACAACCTTGCTAACCCTTCAAAATCTTGGAAATACGAATCTTTCATCTACAACACTGCCATCTTTTCATTCTTCAAGAATAATAATAATGATAAAGCTGAAATCTCGATCGTGCCTTCTTCATTTTGACATTTTAATAACATCTTGAAAATATGGATCTTCCCTCTACAACCATGTCATATCTTTTCTTCAAGAGTACCTTGAAACTGAAATCTGGATGTTCCCCAACCAATAAAAAAGGCGTTGCCTAAGCCTTGGTCCAGTAGGGTGCTGGCATCCATCCAATCGAATCCATGCTAAGAACTGGCTATTAGGAAGAATCAATTAATTTTAATTATATTTTTGGTTAGATTAAGTTACAAGCTGATCATTTCCCACTAAAAGATATACAAATGTCTTTTCGTTCCTTCTTGTAACAATCTCTGTACAAGTTGCCACAAACGATGTTTCTTTCTTTCCTCCAAACCCAATTCGTGGTGCTTTATCTTGTTTGCACATGATAAACCCAATGTCGGGGGGGAGTTGCTTCCGCTATTTCGCGCGGAATATTAACGCGAAGAACGCTTTAAATATGAGTCGCGTTCAATTTGATGAACGCGCACATAAAATCTCTTAGGGAAACGCGCGCAAATCCCTGTTCAAATTGAAGGGCTTCCCGGAGAACGCGTCGTTCCTCATCCGAATATATCAGGCGATTACGGCGATATAAAACAGCGCCGAAAAACACACGCTCCCACACCACCTCCCCCCCGGCCCAAATCCCCGATAACGGAGACCTAATGGAAATTCATCGGAATTTGATAGTGTTCCCTACCAACTGACGCCTGAAAAGTTCCCGACTGGCATGAATGCGAATTAGCCTGGGGACGACGACGACGACGAAGGAGGGCGTCGGTAGTGGTGGAACAGATATTGCGAAACCGCTGGAGAAAATAAACAGCAAGCGGCGCAGACTTTGAGAGTTCTGCGAAATGTCGCCTCGCCCCCTGTGTAAATGTCTGTGTTCTGCCGATGTTGACGACTTGGGGGCGGGGGTGAACGCTCGAACTTTTATGATGTGCGGTTATCATGTGGAACACATACGATTTAATGATGCCTGCTTCAAATTACTTCTTAACTTTTCCCCTGCTATGTTATTTGTTGAACTATATGAAGACTTCTATATTAATTACACTTGTGTAATTAACTTTTTTTTTACCGTAAAGAAATCTTGATTCATGACAACAATAAAAAGAAGCTCTTGAGGAGAGTAACGTTGAAATGTTAAAAATCTCACAACTTGAGAAAAACATGTCACGTGAGCTGTGCTGCATAAGCAACATAAGCAGATAAGCTCCGCCCATAGGTTCTTCTCACGTTGCAAGATCTCTACATCTTTACTAAGCTTAGAGACAATAAGAAAGAGATGATAATTGCCTTCGGATGGCGCATTCTTTGTGTTAGAAGAATGCATTTGATGTCCCAAAATCTTAGAGACAATGATAGAAGTCTGTGACGTGCAAGTAAAAATTATGAAATTTTGACAATCCATAGTATGACCCACTTTTAGTTATTAAAGTTACATAATCCGTTAATTACAAAATGCGATTATTCAAGGGATTCGTGTTTTCAGGTTTACGCTTGTTATCCTCCTCTAAATTCCTCGGAAAACTTTCGCCCAATAAAGCTCTCGACGTAATGGCAAATTGGCGATAAAAATTAAATATTCACGGCGAACACCGGAAATTCCCCGGAGCTAATACGCTTCGCGACAGGCAGCGCTTCAAATTTGCCACGGACGTGTTGAAAATTATAAATGAGCTTCGAGAGGCGGCCGCGATTCATTAAAAACTTGCTTGGGCCGGATGCCAAATTAAATAATGATTACCTGATTACAAACTAATTAAAAGCACCACGGACTGCCTTTCCACCAACAATTTTTTTTAATTGGGAATTAAAGTTTATGATGGCGAAATAAAAACCCCGAAATAATTGGATTAATTCCACTTCATTGTATCCCATCTTTTCATGTATACTGCCTACACACATTCCACATCAAACCATTAAAGTTCCTACGCCATTTCTCATTTCTACCGCATCATAATAGTGATGAGATAATTTGAAACCATAAATATTTCTCTGAAGCCTGAACAATTCTCAAACTCGTTTTACTTTTTCCAGGTGTAAGGAAACAGGTCGTTACCTTGAAGATCTTCCGCCCACAGGAGTTATAATTTGCTTCCACAACGAAGCCTGGTCAGTCCTGTTGAGGACCGTTCACTCTGTGTTAGATCGCTCGCCGAAGCACCTAATCCAAGAAATAATCCTCGTCGATGACTTCTCCGATATGGACCACCTAAAACAGCAATTGGAGGATTACTGGGCTCACGAACCACGTGTGAAAATCGTCAGGGCTAGAAAGAGAGAAGGGCTGATCAGAGCCAGGCTCTTAGGTAAAACGCTAATCCATTAAAAAAAAATTG
Organism: Serrognathus titanus; assembly: GCA_039766575.1. NCBI lineage: Eukaryota > Metazoa > Arthropoda > Insecta > Coleoptera > Lucanidae > Serrognathus > Serrognathus titanus. The sequence continues at coordinate 13,651,527 of CM077914.1, forward strand.
TGGGCAAAAAAACTTGAATTTCCAGGTGCAAGGCACGCCACTGCTCCGGTACTTACGTACTTGGATTCCCATTGCGAATGCACGACGGGGTGGCTCGAGCCTTTGCTTGATAGGATAGCACGCAATTCTACCACGGTGGTATGTCCTGTGATAGACGTGATTGACGACCAAACACTTGAATACCATTGGAGGGACAGTGGCGGGGTTAACGTCGGGGGTTTCGACTGGAATCTTCAGTTCAACTGGCATGCGGTGCCTGAACGTGAAAAGAAGAAGCACAAGAACTCTGCGGAACCAGTTTGGAGTCCTACGATGGCTGGTGGTCTTTTCAGCATCGACAGGGTAAGTCTCTTTATCTGCACTTCTTCTTTATTTGCACTTCTTCCTTGAGTCAGTTCTTTTAATTTATATTCAGACTGAAATATTGGAATAGATGAAGATATGATTAAGAAAGGATACGATTCCATCCCTGAATAATAGTAATAGTAATATAAATCTCACGACGTTCCCGAAAACATAAATTTCCAAGTCGAGATAGGGCCAGTGCATTGTAAGGAGAGCAATTTCTGACTGGATTAGCAATGAACTTCGCGAGTATCTCATAAGCTTTGAGGAAGTGAGCGGCATTCCTGGCTGAAATGAATTTATTACGAAAGTTGGTTTATAAAATAGTTGGGCGAACTTGCAGATTGCAAAGTATTCACCGGTGCGCATTAACCTCAGCCGTACTCTCCGGGTGGGAATTAAATCCGGCGAATTCCGCGGAAATGTATGATATAGTGGGGCGCACTCGCACTGTCTCTCTCTCTCTCTGTTTGTTATTGCGTTTTAGTTTGAAGTGGTGGAATTTAAAGCGGGTGGCGTGCGCGATTCAAAGTCGGAATTGTAAACGCAAAGCCCTACCCGAGGCAATGAGATTAACTCTGAATTTATGGACACGTTTACACTTGCAACCAGACGAAAGTTCTCGAAAAGAAACGGTAGCTAAAGCCGAGTTCGCACGAAGCTTTTTTTTAAGTAAAGATAATTATTAGAATTGAATTAATTCCCTAGCTTTTCCTTATCCTGCTGGAACTGTTGAATTAACATGTTAATGGCGTTGCGAAGTTGCGAAACGCGCAGGGCGATTTGATTATTCCGGGTGGCTTTCCTGGCACCCTCTCTTGGTAACAACTCATAAATGTAAATTTATACTTTGAAAGCCTAGAAGTAGACAACGCGAATTTGTACGTACGTACAGTGTGCAACCGAATAAGCTTCACTTACTGCAATCATTATTATTAATGAAACGAAGTTATGATAAACGTATGGGGCAAACGAGAAATCTACGTTTATTTTTTCCAAGAAAACAAAGTTTAAGAAACACTAGTTGTGATGTAAATGTCCCAGCAGAGCGAAGTTTACTATTATGTGCAATAAATGATAGAGATCCATTTCCTGCTCACTAATTTCGAAACGCACTGTAATGCATTTGAAAGCGCATAGTTTCCTCGACTGTGCATCTCATAAAACTAATTTCGTTGCGCAATTTTGACTTATTGTGCATTCGAAGTTTGTTTGTAAGTGAACGCGGTACAATACTAAAACATATTGAAATTGTCGACGTAGAAAATGCATGAGTAACTCAAATGAGGAAATGTACTTCTGGTGGCAATCAACAAACTAGATCTCCGGTAGTTCGCCGCTTGCATAGCAATTTTAGCCGCTCGTTTATGATTTTGCTGGAAATTCATGAGTTTCAAGTTTACTCTCAGCGTACGGAGAGAAACAGTAATTACTTTTCCCCGGCGTTCAATATTAGGAGTTTGATAAAAAAAAAATGTTGGGAGGCAGAAAAATTAATATCGTCTTTGATTATAAATTTAATTACAATAAGTAAAATTTTATTAAATCCGATTTTTTGCAGTAGGTTTGTGTCGAATTAATTACTTACTGTTTTTTAATTTTATTATCTTAATAAATTTAGGGAAATTTAAGTCCAAATTGAGCAAAACTGAGAAATGTTTTAATTTGTTGAAGAGTAATTGTAAATTTCATTCAAAAATGCGACTAAAAGATAGAAATTCGTGGGAGAAAACGATTTACAATGTTATTTATTAAAGTTTTACGTTAGGTTTGCAAAACTAAATTTTTCTGTTGAATTAGAATTTCAAATGAACAAAAAAACGAAACTGAGCACGTGACCGAGTCTTTTATGTCTTTATTTATCAAGTTCGATTTCACCGTTATAAGAAACGTGTTTTGCTTTGTTCGCGAACATTTCGTAACAATCACTTTGGTCGAAAGCTATTGAAGTAGTTTGTAATTAAAGGCAGTCCACGCCTGATAATTATTGTGAATGTACATACAGACATTTTAATTTGTTTAATGTTTAGTTACGATGTTCATACCCTACTTCAACCTCTTCAGTTTGTACATTTCATGAAACTCAGTCAGTGACAACGTCAGGGTTTCCTTTGCTTTTAATGCAGTAAGGAAAATAATTTCGGAAATTTGCAATGCAATTGTGAGATGAATTTATCAATTTACAAGGCCTCGTCGTGGAACTGCTCTTCAGAGAGAAAAAAATCTATTTTTACCCCCAAAATCTATGACTCAATTTAAACTTCACAAAAGTATTTACTCAGAAATAAAAAAAAACTATTTCCACTTCTCCTCACTCTTACCAGAATTTTAATCATACCATAAAAGACCCAATATCTGTCTGTATGTTTCTGGTTTGAGCTTTAATTAGTCAGAAATTGCTCTCAATGCTCCTTTTTTGTGGAATGAGATTTTAGCTCTTGCTCGCCACTACATACCCAATTTCGGTACTTTTTAATTTTACAAAAAGAAGAATTGACATTCTACACAAACAAAGCATATGTTAATTTCTATTAACATAAGTAATTGGCAAATAAATTAATATTCGGGCACCAAACCATGAAACTGGATGCAACGAAACAGACGGATTTTCGGAATTTAATCACAAACTATAACATTCTTTGACTGCAATTCACTCCCTTGGACTCTGAGTGAAATGCCGGATCACACGACTATTGTCTGCATGATAATTAATCCCGGTGCCAGCCGCATTTTTATACGGTTCAGGCCAGAAATTGCAATTATGAACAAAACGCTTTGTGTTTTCCTAGATTCGTCCATTCTTAGTCATGTTTATTTATGTTTTCATAATGCTAGCTTCTTTGATGAGTCACTTCGGCGACTGTTTGATAACGCAATATGCAGCAACAGTTTCTGGCATTCTTTGAATACAGTTGTATTACAAAGGTCAGCATCATTACCATGATGGGAAAGCCTTTGATAAACCAAGCCACTGTAACATTTGCATACATTGTTTCTAAGTGGGCGTTTTTATCCGAAGTTACGCTAACGACGTTTGTTTAACTTACATAATTTTTATGATTTGCAAAATTCAATTGTAAAATCCGTATTCGCAGATGTATTACTGCGTTCAATTCAATATTCAAATTAAAATTAAAGAAGAGAATAAAGTTCAAGCTTTGCTGGAACATAATTAACCACTTCAATAAGTTAGATCGAATTGTCATTATGAGATAATTATTTCAAATATAAAGTAGCATTGTTAAAACACTGATCCACTGTCTCTGTCAATATTGGGCAAGGCCAATGGCATTTCGTGGTATTAGCGTCGCTACCAAGTTTCCAGAAAATATTTTTCTTCCAACTCGAATAATAATTTATAATATTTCTTGATTGTTCTGATCCAAGTTACCACCATGTAAAGTTATTGCACTCGAGTTCCTGACGCCTTGTATTTTAACATTCATAGTTAAAATATCTTGTTGGTTTTGTTGCCCATAGCTCAGTTTAGTCGGAGGCTGAGGTGAATTCGGAAGAGTATTTCTTTGAACAATATTTTTTTTTAAATAAAAATTTCCGTAAAGCATGAAAAATCAACGATAGTGAACAAACTCAAAAGGGGTTGAGCGCCAAGTAATCTCTTTAAACTGTAATTACTAAAACACTCCGGTAAAATAACAAAATGAAATCGATACGCAAATTTATTTAAAAAAAATGACTAACCATATCAATCAATGAAAAAGAAAGAGTGTAAGTGAAACATAATTTTTACTTCGATTCAGTCAGTAAAAATATAACAAAATGATAAATTGGCAAATAATTATACCTAACATATGTACAATTATATATAAATAAGATGATATATTATCAAAATTATTTAAGATATTTAAGTAAAGTTTGCTCATTTAAAAATAATTGAACATTTCGTTAGTTTATACAAAAGCGATCCAATATACTACAAAATATTGTCCAATGACAATAAAAAAATAAACTTTAATACGGCACAACAGTCTATTCGATACGATGTTTTGTCGTTACGATATGATGCAAAGTCATATGTCGATACGATACGATAATAATATGTTTCTTAATACAAATAATAGTGGTCGGGTGTCTTACTCAATCTAGACGGGGCCTCCTATTCTGTAGTAGGTATCTTCAAAAGGTAGCTTCGACAACAACGCAGAAAAGGTAGCTTCGACAACAACGTAGAAAAAGTAGCTTAGACGACAACGCAGAAAAGGTAGTTCAACAACAAAACAACGTAGAAAAAGTAGCTTCGACGACAACGCAGAAAAGGTAGCTTCGACAACAACGTAAAAAAAGTAGCTTCGACGACAAAGCAGAAAAAGTAGCGTCAACAACAACGCAGAAAAAGTAGCTTCGACGACAACGCAATCTCATTTTTGGCACTTGCGCCCTTTTGATATGCAACCGTCGAAATACAATCTAAATTTTAATTATTGATTTTTAAAAATTAAACTTGATGTGGTTATTATTATTATTCAACTTGAGTCCCTAACACCCTGTACATTTTAAAAACGTTAATTAGCTTACGGTTGAAAGAACAATTACCATCTGAAAATCTTCTTTATTTACGATGCAAATAATTAACTATACAAAATTTGAAAGTTCTACTGTGGCGTAGATTGCCCTACCACCTGAAAAAAATTCTAAACACTATTCATACACATATCTTTTGAGTTAGTGAATCCCTGCTTTAAAAGTACCTGAACAGAGGAACAAATAAATATCAAATATAACGATGCGTAGGAAGATGATGGACGGAAAGGCGAAACCTACCTCGCCAATCAACGAAAATATTTCCTTTGAAAACGATTCTTTACAGCCGAAATCGAATTCCGCTCTCATTTCTCGCTCTCTTAACTAATTCTCCGCCTAATTTAAATTTCGCCAGTGCAAAAGGATGAATCTTAATGACACTCTAATGTAAAACGTACTAATTCGAGTTGAATGTAGAACTAGAACACCACTCCTTGCCCGCCTAAGTTATTAAATTAATACGAAAACGATGTTACTCAAAGATCAAATCGGAGTGATGAAAATAAAATTACACTTGATCGAGTTACCTGTGAGAGCTTTGAGACACTTTATTTAGATTTGAAATGAAAAAATATTCAAATTGAATTATTTTATGCTCGACTGTAAAAATAATGCAGTATAAATTACTTAATGTACTGATAGAAAGTTGCAGACATAAAAGTGACCACAAAGTATAGAAAACCTCAACCTCAACGAAAAATAGGAATAGATACTAACACGTATACAATTTTCTATTTTTTTTTTTCAAACATACTTTACATTATTTTGCTAATTAACAAATTCAATTTAAAACTCGCGGATAGATTCTCATCGAAATCAATTTCTTTTCGGTAAACTTAAACTCGCATCAACTTCTCCTCGTGAGTGTGCAAATTTCATTTCCGCTCCGCAGCCTTAATTAATCCGTCACTTCATCTGAAAGTTAATTTCGTCGGGGCATAGCTCCTCTAGTTCCGACGTTATTTTTAAAAACAGCTATGCAAATTCGTTGCTCCTCCAGGAAAAACACGGCAAATTCTCGAGCGCGACAAAGAAGGTCGTAACTTTCGTTTTACATTTTGCGCGACCGCCGCGCGCGATATATCAAATTTAATTATTTTTCTTTTGATATTTTAGTTTTGTGTAAGATGATGCCAGTTGTTTTAAAATCCGGGCTGGGGTTGTGAAACGAAATAAATGGGCGTAATGAGCTCTCTCTTGCGTTACGACAAAGTGACCGAATTTCGGTTTGATTTCACGTAATTCCCACGTTCGGATTATTTGATGACGGCAATAAAAGGTTCGTTGTTTCAATTCACCGGGTCAATGATTCTGTGCGATTTTTACCGTTCATTTCCAGAACATGTGATTTTTTTAATAGACCGACAAAAAGATACTGTCGAAGGAAGAAACGTCCCGGAACACCGAAAAATGTTGAAAAAACTATGTACGAATTATAAATAATGAATAAATAAAATAAGCGTAATAAATGTTGTGCGATGAAACAGAATTTTTCAGTTGTAAAAAGTTGCCCGCGAACTAATAACACGCAGTTGCACAGCTGATGATGAACGCGTCATATAAGTGCATTAACTACTGTGAGATTAAATAAAATAAATTACGTTTTGAAAAGTACATAAAAGTGAAATACTTACATCGAAGCGACTAATAATTTACAGAATTTGTTTCTTGTTTCTCCAGAAGACATAATACATGTATAGGATCATCAATACATAAGATACTAAAGTATCATCGTTAGGTACAAAAAAAATTTAAAGCATAAAATATGTAGCACTAGAAGTTGTCCGCGTCCGGTTGCCAAATATACAAATTAAATATACAGCTGTACAACTAGAAGATACAAACTATAACAAATGAGACAATCAATAGATTAAAATTAAAAAAATTCATTTAAGTTGTAAAATTTTAAGAAACAACTTAAATCTACTAAGTGTATTTTGACCTTTGATATTCTGAGGTAATTTATTGAAAATTGTGAAGGTCACAGAACTCTTGGAGATATCTGTACGTGGTAAAGGTAAATGGAAGTTTTGATTGTATCTGGAGTTGCGATCGTGTAGAGAATTATTTTTGGTAAATTGTGCTTTGCTTTGATAGATAAACGAACAAATTTCCAATATATAAACACAAGCAAGCCTTAGAATTTCTAGTTCTTTAAATAAATTGCGGCAGAATTCCAGAAATGAGACACCAGCAATTAGCCTCACTATCCTTTTTTATATTAGGAATATACGATTTGCAGCTGGGGAGGCTCCCATAGGATAATCCCATAAGATATTCGAGAGCAAAACTGGACAAGATAAACTATAGGCAGTTGTTGCCTCGAGAGAACATTTTTTAGGAATCATACCTGAAAGCAGACCATATTCAAAAGAGATTGTAATTTTGAGCAGTGGACATTCCGATGAAGGGTTTCTTCAAAATTTATTCCAAGAAAACTTTTGTCTTTAGCATGAGTTACAGGCTTATTGTTAATATGTATATTAAAGTGTGATAAAAAGCGATTTTGTCTAGTATGAAACTGAAGATAACATGATTTGGACATGTTTAAGTAAAGATTATTAGAGGAAACCCAAGAGATTAATTTGTGCAGTAAGGAGTTAACTGCATTTCCAAGAGGTTTTTCTGAAATAGGAACAAAAGTATTATCAGCATAAATTGTTAAATCATATCCGGAAAGATAGTTTGGAAGATCGTTAACGAATAGCAGAAAAATAATTGGACCGAGAATGGAGCCCTGAGGAACACCTGTTTCGATAGAAGCTAGATTAGATTTATACCTTTTTTTTACTCCACCGGCCTCAGAATGCATGATTTTCGATCAGAAAGGAAGAATGGAACCAGTTGGAAACTACACTTCTTATTCCGCTATTGTTTAACCTATCGATGAGCATGTTGTGATTTACGCAATCAAAGGCTCGACTAAGGTCCCAGAATACCCCGATCGGATATTCACCCCTATCTAGGAAATCGATAATTTTATTGTAAAAGGTGCTGATTGCGGTAAGAGTTGATCTTTTAGTAAGGAAACCACATTGACTTTCAGCTAGAATATTGTTTTTGCTAAAAAAGGTCATTAGCCTGTGAAGCATCGCATGCTCGAACTCCTTAGAGAAGGCCGATGTTAGTGCTATAAGACGGCAATTTTCAGGTGATGTTCTCACTGAACGTTGCAAACAAAACGAAATTATAATAAATAACAAATCAAACAGTTTACGAATGTGTTTACTGATTATAATGTTTTAAATTCTGGTTGTTATCACCATATATTTGTTATCACCGATGAGCCCAATACACAACAATAAAGAACATCAGCTGAGTGAAATCCAAGAGAAAGGCAACGCGTAATATTGGACCATACAAATGTTAATGACGGACACATTGCTTACGGGAATAAACTTTATTTATAATAAGTATTTTTTTTTAATTTTAATTTAAAGTGTATTATATTCTGCATTCTTAACACGGGGGATTGAAATTGTTTTCGTGTTGTAGTGATTTATTTCTTTACCTGTCAAAGAGGATGTTCAATGAGGGGCCGTTATTATACTAATTTTATACAATTTGGATGGAATAATTTACTTCAGGTGATTTGCATGCATTTGTCAAGTAAATAGTTTGGAGTTTCTATTTCCGCTGATCACGTCCATTCTGTTCAAATGTCAAGTTCATTCACAACGCCGCGCCATAATCATAAAACTATAAGACACTTTTATGACTGTGATGATTTAATTCATGTTCTGCTCTTTTTTAACGAGGGACGTCATTATGGAGACAATTTTTCATTAATTTTTAATTTCTTCTTTATTGGTCTATTTAACAATTACTCCTATATACAGAGAACCAAGAAGGCGAATGCAATATTTTCACAGGTTGGTAGCTTGGATCAAAACAATTTAAAAGTGTCCTAAATGTAAAAGCAGCTCTTTATGTAATGTTACGGGACTCTGAATTAAAGTATTTTTTAATTAACAATCATAATTTAGTAATAAAAAAATTGAAATACTATTGGAAAGCTTTAAATATCTTTAACTCATATATTAGCGGCAAACAACAATTTGTAGAAATAAAACATTTAAGCGACGAAGGCAAATACTCCATTCACCAATCTAATAAACTATCCCATTTTTCTAGAATACCCCAGGGTTCTATATTAGGTCCGCTGCTTTTTGTAATATTTATAAAGGACCTCCCAACCAATATCGAAGCCACTACAACATTATATGCGGATGATACGAATATTGTGGTCACAGGTAATAGCAGAGATGATCTTGAGAATAAATGTCAGACAATCATGACCCAGCTACTTCACTGGTTCAATAGCAACAAATTAACCCTAAACATGGATAAAACTAATGCATTAATCTTTGAAAATAAATATAACGAATATATTATAAATAATACTAATTTGAAAATTGTCACAAAATCGAAATTACCGGGCTTAACATTAGACAATAATTTAAATTGGTCTTTTCACCTGGAGTCATTGCTGCTAAAATTAAATAAAGCCATATGGCTTATTACTTTGGGAAACCAAATCCAATTTAAATCAAACATTGTTATTACAAAAAAAAGCGATACGCGTTATAAAATATTTAAGTTCGCTGGAATCATGTAAACAAATTTTTATCGACTTGAACATTCCTACTGTCTTTAATCTGTTTATTCTGCAATCAGCAATCTACGTGCATGAAAATATGAATAATTCTGATGTTCATCGATACAAAACTCTAACCCCAAATTTTATTCATGTTTTTGTGATTTATAATTTCTTACACCACTGGTATAAAAGATCAAATACATCCAATTCAATGATTATTATTTTGAACGACGAGAGGTTGAGAAATTATATTATTACGCCCACATTGTATGTCTTAATTATTAAATTTTCAGAAACAATCAACAATTTCCCCTTCTCCTCACTCTTTTACCAAAATTTTAATCAAACCATAAAGGACCCAAATAGCAATCTCTTTGTTTGTACCTGTTTGGTTTGAGCTTTATTATAGAAATTTCTCTCGAATGCCCCTTTTATTTGGAATGAGATTTTAGCACTTGCTCTCGAATGCCCCTTTTATATGGAATGAGATTTTAGCCCTTACCCGCTACTACATACATATATTTTTCAGGATCACACAAAGTCAAGACGATATCATACGAAACAACGCAAATTCACGTTCAAAGTAATTGTACAACGATAAAGCAGTTGTTGTGGTCGCGTTACTCTTGACAAATTTGATAACAATTTTGTTATAAAGTGAGAGAGATAAGCTGTAACAGTGAATGATGATTAGTAGAATTGGCACTCACTTCGTAACAAATTTATTACAAGAAATGTGACTGTCCAAAACGGGCTTTAACTTTTATAATATATCTAATTGGAAAATACATTTATGTTTTCTCACCAAATCTATCTACAAGATGCAAAGAAAGAGACGGGTTTTCGGAATTCGTTCGCACATTAAGACATTCTTTGATTACAATCATTCCCTTGGACTCTCAGTGATGTATGATATTTAATTCCGGCGCTAGCCACCTTTTTATATAATTCAAACCGGAAATTCCGATTACCCTATGAGTCATCGACGTATTCCTTGAATCAGCTGCTCTGTTTGATTTAAAATAAACAAATGTTTTTACATAACAACACCATTCCCTATAAGTCATCTCGGCGACTATTTGATAACGTAATATGGAGTTGCTGTTTTCCGAATGCAATTTTATTGCAAAGGTCAGTAATGACTCGTGACAGCAAAGCCTTTGATGCAGCAAATCGCTGTGAAGTTTGTTTATAGTATTTTTAGGTGGATGTTTTTATCCGCATTCGTGTAGACGTTCTATTGAGTTTAACTGACGCAATGAACTTAATCATTTGCAAAATGCCAATTTCTTACACAATAATAAATTGTTTAACTCAGTCATCACTGAATTATCTTAGTCATCCCTGAATTTTTTGAACGAATTTATATTAATTTTATTATATACAAATTTCTTTTTTTTATTTAATTTATTTATTATTCAACGGGGAAATTTAAATCGTAAATATTGATGTTTCGTTGTTAATAACGTTGTGATCGGGCACGCAACAATATTTTGTATTTTTTTGCATAAAAGGGTAATAAAAATCCAGTAACAACAACAACGGGGATTACAAAAATTTAACCCGAGCGTAAATATTCATCTGTTGGACGCGCAGCCCTCACAAAATAATCCGACCTAAAGGGGAATAAATAGCTAGGCCACATTTTGCACCCCCTAATGTAAACTCCATGTCGCTGCCCGATTAAATTCGTTTCGCGCATCATTATTCATGTATTAATAATACACGTTATGTGAATTAGACGACGTCAGTAAGTTTTTGATGTAATTGTAAACAACATGTAACTTCCAACGTCTTCATTACGACATTCATCAGATTTATGTACTATTTAGTCATACGAAATAGTATTGATTATCGTTATGCATATATGTACATACATTACGCATAGTAATATAAAAGTCATGCAGATGGAGTCATTACTTTTCAACATACCCTGGTATTTTTATTTCTATTATATTATATTAAGCTCAGCGAGTGATTTGTACTTATACTATTTTTGATTTAAAAATTTGAATTCGAATTCGTAATAATTTAAGATTTGATTTAACTTTCTTTCTAATTGCTTTTGTGTCAGTAAAAACTGCATTTTTTTGGCATCACAGATTTTCTTTGTTTTTAACATACACATGCAATCTAAATTTTAAATACTATGTAATTATTAAAAATGAAAATTACTGCCGGACTTCTGAAGAACATTTTCTTTCCGCGCGAGTTGACAAGACGTAATAGAGTTGTGAATATTTAATGCTCGCCCACCTTCAAATTAGCTGCCAGTTTCAATTTAACCGCAAAAGCGAAATGCCCGAATTCGCCTACATAATCCAGTCTTATTAATTAAACAGGACGTAACCAACTGAATAAATTAATTTGTTATTATTTAAGTCGAATTTTATCGGCAAAGAAATTCCAAAAAATATATTTAAAAGATTAACAAAAGAGATGTTCATTTTTTTAGTATTGATTTAATTAAACTAAATTAAACTATGTATTCGAAAAGTAGTATTACTTTATTTCAACTTTAGAAATATTTTATGTTACGTTTTTTTTTTATTTCTCAATCTTTAAGAATACGAAACCTTTCGTTACCACAAGTTTTACTTGTTTCTCCCTGATTTTCTAAGAAACCTGAGAACGGATGTGCTCTCATTTTTCCGAGATTTTTCTCAAATTCCCGATGCTCTCCAAGTGTTGGAAAACTAGATGATTACAGAGTGATTTCAAAGCAAGTCTGGTCACATAAGCACCGCGTTACGTAATTAATTAACACGGCGAAAATAAGATTATATCCTGCACCCAGAGCGTGAAAAAAAATAATGGATTATAACAAAGCTGTAATTACAGTGAGACATCCTATATTCTGCGGCTTTGAAGTCTCCATTTTATGTCGTTATTCTCCCAATTAATGCCTCCACTGTGGGATTCCAGTAAATACAGCGGCGTCGTTTTGTTTCCGAACTGGGCAGGTGTAATCTCAGTTATCGTTATTAATCTCGGTCGCCAGAATTAAATTGAAATACACCCGCAGGCCACCTGTACATGTAGGTGAATGCACGTGTCTTTGTTTTACTATTACTATTACTAGTTGAAACGTGTGGCTCTGAATTAGAATACAAAATAAAAGAAATAAAAAAATCGCATTTCAAATTAGGATGTTAAGAGAATTACAAGAACTAAAAGAAATTATCTTACACAAAAGTTTTATATTAGTAAATTCTTTTCACAGAAACAGCATGTTTCGTAAACCTCTCTTTTTTCACTGAATTTCTTGAATTACGGTCTTGTATATTTTCATCTTAGTGTGTGCATTAATGATTTATGATTTCTCTCTGACATGCAAACTTATAATATTTATTACATTTCAAAGTACCCACCCACCCCCAGATGCTTTGAAGATCATATTTTCATTTCGACGTTTAATTTGTTCCTCTCTCGGTGATTCAAAATGAAGAAATGAATAGCATTCCTGCGAACGGTTATGCATTTCGCCTTGAAATACATCCGACGCTCGTTGCATCTGAGGCACACAAAGACGCCTGAAATTACGCCGGCCGTCGCGTCGTTGCAATTAAAGCCCATCGTCGGCCTTTGCTTCCAAAGCCCTTTATCGAAAATGCATTAAGAACATTACAAGTCGCCGCTTGTATTAAATTAGCCGTCGAGTAATGCGGTTAATGCTCGTAGCGTCGCGACGCTGCTGTGAGCTTACCGGCGTTGCAGCAACGGCGACACCAGATACAACGAACTGGAAAATTGCATAAATTAACACCGATCTTTATTGGATCATTCCACATTAAACTACACAAGAATACCCGCTCACGTTCTCCATTTTTTATCGACGTTAAAATACATTACTATAGAGTTAAGGCCGAGTTTACACTGTTGTAGATTTGGCCAAAGGAAAAGGAGAATTAAAAGTATATATTAATTATTCCTTTGACGTAAAATTCAGAGTTTATAAAAGTTGTTCGTTCTGTTTGCAGAAATTCTTTGAAAAGCTCGGCACCTATGACAGTGGTTTCGATATATGGGGCGGTGAGAATCTCGAGCTGTCGTTCAAGACGTGGATGTGCGGGGGCACGTTGGAAATAGTGCCCTGTTCCCACGTGGGCCATATCTTCCGGAAACGGTCGCCATATAAGTGGAGGTCAGGGGTGAACGTGCTGAAGAGGAATTCCGTCAGGCTATCCGAGGTTTGGCTGGACGACTACGCGAAATATTATTACCAGAGGATAGGCAACGACAAGGGTGATTACGGGGACGTATCTGCGAGGAAGGAGCTGCGCAAGAAACTCAACTGCAAGAACTTCAGGTGGTATTTAGATAACATCTACCCGGAACTGTTTATACCCGGCGAGGCAGTTGCCAGCGGAGAGGTAAGATTTATTTTTTTAGATAATCTTACAATTTGTTACGTCTTCAATCAATTGTTACATCAATATAGATACATTTTTTATAGGTGGATTTTTGCATAATTTCTTTTGCTCAACGTGTAATATAATATTCACATCAAATTCAAATCGATAGTTCCTAATACTAAATTGGAGAAGTTTACTATTTTTTTAAGAAAGAAAATAAAATCAAAGCAAGTTGATGTAAGACTGTTAAAAAGGGGCGAATTATAAGATTGTGACAATAGGTCCCGAGCGACTTGATGTCATTTCTCCTATTCGGCAAAATCTCACTTTCACGCCTTTCAAATCCTATTACCATTTTAATGCAAATACACTACAAATATTGTAAAACACGTGTCAAATTGTATGAACTTTACGTAGTTGTGTAACAGAGAAGCCGCTTTTAGCTATGCGTAAAAGTGATGTCACAAGCGAGTCGTGCATTCTTAAAACATCACAAGTTTAAAAGCTATTTTCTCCATTATGTATCGATGAATTAAAAAAAAATCACCAGTATCGATGAATTAAAAAAAAAATTCACCAGTATTTAAGTCTATTATTTAAACAAATATTGTATTTCGAGGATGAGTAAACTTCTCTATTTTAAACGTTTGCTGGTGGAATGACATTTTTTTAAATAATAAGGTTGTAGTTGTAAGTGTCGATATTATATTTAAGTAGGAAAGGTGGACAAGTATTTTACACGTCAGAAAAACTCTCAGTAAAAATTAATTCCCAACAAATTCAATAATATATTAAAAATATTGCGATCCTATTTTCTTTACACAAAAATTGTACTATTGCACTAACAATTTCAAATTCTTAAAACCCCAAATTCGTTGAAATCTGTGCTCTATACATTGTTGTCAAATCTCCCATAAGCCTTCGGTACTCGGCCTTAATTTTTGTTACTGAAAAATATAATTCTAGGATGGCTGACATTTGTGATTGATGATGAAACCATCAGTCATCACGTGCATCACTGATTTCCCTGATAGAAATATCAAGACTAACGGAGTACCACTGTTTTTATAAATATCCCCTCAAAAGCTGTTCAAAAGTACATATTTTCATAGCTTCTGTATAAATTCAAGCAAGAAAGTAGTTATTTGGAAATTGCAGGTGCCTTTTTCCCCCGTTAAGTGACCAACTATGGAATCTCACTCCTCAATCGTTAGGTACTATTCGAGTGGTTTTTGTTTATCTTCCATGTCTTCCTAATTTTCTGGTATATTCCTCTTTTCTTTCCAGCTTCGTCATACCGTTCATTTTTAAGTCTTCTTAGTATATATTTTCATTTCACTTTTATTTCTTTATCCCAAATAAGTCTCTTTTATTATTTTTTGTACCGGTTTATGATTTCGTCTTTTCGGATCTTTTATTAAAGAAGGTTGTACAACTTTTTTTTATATAGGTGATTCCTAAGTTGAGTCATATTTTTTAAAAGCATCTAGAACTCGTTGAAAGAGGCTGTGTTTTTAATAATAAATTCGTATCTTTGTTTATAACATGTGTACAAAAAGTTTTCCCATCTAGTGTGTTGCTCTCTTTGCGACTCTTATGAGGATGCCAAGTTATAGGTGGAAAGGTAGTGTCTCTATGACTCACTAGCAATTCAACAAAAGTTTGGAATTTAATTGTCACGTTGGTGTTGGAATCATTTATGAAATTTCAATCAATCAGGTTCAGGTAATTAATTAAGGTGGTGAGTTTACTCTCACTAAATATTATTTTCGTTATTTGATTTGGCAGATGGTAGGAGCGTGTTTATTGTGATTAGAAGGCTAGAAAACCGAATCAGAAGTTCAGTTTTTGATATTTTACTTCTTTAATTGAAAAAAAAATCACTTTTATCATTAACAGTGATATACTTTACAATCTTATGAAACTATAATCTATTACAGAAGATGTGAAGTTATCCTGGAAATTAGTGATAATGTCGTCAAGGCAATTATTTATAGCGTAAATGAGCATAAATAAATTTCATAAATCTGAAAAGGATGTGATGAATTAAATATTAAATTGAGATATCTTAAGGCAATAATTTGAAAAGTTTTGCATTTTGGAGAATTCAAATATTATTGAGTATAATCAAAATTTCCTGCTGGAGAGCGGAACACAGTAATAATCAAAGTATTAAGATTAACAGATTCTACTGCTGCTACTTCGTAGTGTAATTCAGCTGAGTGCAAGATAACATAAACAAGGGTCGCCTTAATAGACATTTTGAGCTAGTTTGTATTCATATTATACAATTTTAAATCGTGGCCCCTGAAGAATAGGCACCCCATTAACCAAATTAGAAATATCTTCGTGTGTTTATAAAGCACAAGAAAAACACGGAAGTCAAATAAGTTGCCTATCCTCGATTAAGGTGTCAGGATTTTATATGGGCACCATGTAACGTGTATAAATATTTTTTCATCTAGTGTGTTGCTCTCGTTCACGTACGTTCTTTACTTGATCCGTACCCTAAACAGACAAGTAAACAAACATAACTTAAAAAATTGTTTTATTGATTTGATTTTACAATAGTTTTCACACTGGAAGAAAAACCTTTATGGTTAAATCCTCCTTTCGAGACGCCCTATTTTATTCCTGATTGTATTGCAGAATTTCAGGAAAAATTTCCAGAAACTATATTTCTGTACCACAAATTTGTTAATCAACTTCAGTACTCTGTAGGACTATTCAGAGAAACTGGCAGTGTGCCTAGAAAACAGGTATCAGATAGGCGTAAAGTAAGAACTGATGAGGTAGTTGAAAATGTGAGACAAATTATGATTGATGCTCCTCGCACTACCATCCGTCACCTGTCACAACAAGTTGATCTTTCTGTCGGGACCTGCAGACCTATTTTAAGAAAGGACTTGCAAATGTTCTCTTATCGTTTGACTACCATGCATGAATTTCTTCTAGTAGATTTTGAACCAAGGCGAAGAACTGTCATTGGTTTTTAAACACTGTACACAATGATGACTTGCTGGACAAAACTTTCTTTTCCGATGAGGCCTGGTTCCATTTAACAGGATTCATTAACTCCCAAGATACGAGGATCTGGAGTACAGAAAATTCTCATATTTTCATTGAAGACCCACTCCATCCACAAAAAAATAGTGTTTGGATAGGTTTAAGTCGGAGAAGATTGATAGGTCCAATATTTTTTAATGGCACACCAACAGCACTTAGATATCGGGAAGAGATTTTGCATCCGTTTATTAATGAACGTGATGACGAATTGCAATTTGGATATTTCCAGCAGGATGGTGCAACGGTCCAAGCTGCTGGAGATATTTTAAATTTCCTTCAAGAATTTTTTGGAGATCGGACAATTAGCGGAAATATGGCAAATGTATAGTCTCCACGATCTTGCGATCTAACTCCTTTGGATTTCTTTGTTTGGCCCTACTTGAAAAATTCCATTTTTAAAACGCCCGTTAACGAGTTACAGGAACTTACCCAAACAATCATCGAAAAGTATGATGAAATAAACAATTCTCTCCACATTTTGCAAAATGTTATTAATGGATGACGCAGAGTTAGAAAATGCCTCGAAGAAGACGGAGGCCATTTTCAACATCTGTTGTGAATTCACGTTCAACGTTATTTTCAATGTTTTATTTTGTTTGGTTTCAAATACGTAATAAATCGTAATTATTGGTTGATTTTCTGTTGACGTTATGTCAAAATTAAATATCAAGTTGGCGTTTATTAATCAAATATGGAACATACGTGAACATGCAAAAAAATGAGAACAACACACTAGGTGGGAAAACTTTTTATACACATGTTATAATTGAGAGTTTTCTATTCTATTTAAAATTCTAATTAAAAAGAAAATGTGTTCTCATTTTAGGAATCAGTCTTTGTACTTAATAATAATAATAATAAATGACTTTATTGTGCAAATTATAAAATAATACAAATAAATGCTATAAGTAAAAATAAAAAATAAAAATATGCACAATCGCAAGGCGAAATTCAGATTCAGCGCGAGCTTCTCTGCTTTTCAACTTAACCTTGAGAAAAAAAAAATATACTTAGATACAATATATGAAAATGCCTAAATTAGAAAAACTTAAATTTAATTTAAACTAAACCTATAAAAACTATAAAAGAGAAAAGAAAAAACTATAACAAAAGATTATTTGCTTTAAAGACAGATTACTATATGTGTACACACAGCGACAACACGAAGGGAAGAGAAGTCAATAAGAAAAAGAATAATTTTAAGTAGCAATCTATATCCATGAATTTACTGCGACACGAATAGCATATTTTTTAAATGCAATTTAAAAGCGGCTGGAGTTAAGAGTTTAAATTCATGAGGCAAATTATTATATTTAGAGAAAATGGCATATGTAAATGATCTCTCATAAAGTGATGTTCTATGTGGTGGAGGTGATATAAGACCCCGAAATCTAGTGGTTATATTATGCACATCGGATCGAAAACGTATTTTGTTGTACAAGTACGGTGGAGTTTTATGCAATATAATTTTATGAAACAGACTTAAAGTTTGTAATTCTCTCCGGTTTTTCATGTTCAGCCAGTTTATTTCCTTGAGTTTGTGAGAAATATGATCAAATTTTCTGATTCCGTAAATTAACCTTAGACAGGAATTTTGTATCTTCTGAATACGATGGGTAGTTATATAATCCAAGGCTGTATGGTATACTGGCGTGCAATAAGTAAATTGAGAGAGGACAAATGCTTCACATAAGCGTCTTTTTATATCCCTACTTAAGACCGATCTAAAAGGAAAAATTTTCTTTAGAAAGAGATAAGCATTACTAATATATTTAGCGATCTGACTGCGGTAACGAAAGCTATTGTCCATTATTAAACCCAAATTATTGACTTTTGTTACAGAGGGAATCTTAACGCCATCAATACAAATATGAATGATGTTTGAGAGATTATCACAGGATTTCTTTTTACCAAAAAGAATGACTTTAGATTTGTTTGGGTTGAGTTTCAGAGAATGATCCTGAGTAATTGAAAACAAAGCCCCAAGATCTGTGTTAATTTTCAGAGTAGCAGTCTTCCAGTCAACAGGTTCAAAGGAATAGCACAGTTGTGTATCGTCCGCATAAGCATGAGCAGTACAGTGTTTTAGTACAGATAGAAATTTAAAGGTATAACAACAAAATAAGATAGGTCCAATAACAGAGCCTTGTGGTACTCCTTGTAAAACTGCTAAAGGAGAGGAACGTTGGTTACCAATAATAACAGTTTGCTTACGTTCAAAAAGATATGACTTAATTAAATTAGCAGCATTCTCACTTAAGCCAACATGCAATAAAATTGAATGTAGAATGTCATGCTGTACTGTATCGAATGCCTTGCTGAAATCTAGTAGAGTAAGTACCGTGATAAGTCCTTTATCAGTCGCCTGAAGTATATCATCAGATACTTTCAGCAAGGCGGTTGCACAACTGTGGCCTTTCCGGAAACCTGATTGCGTATTAGGAATAATACCAACAAAATTAAGGTAATCTGTAAGTTGTTCCGTGATAACACTCTCGAAAAGTTTAGATAAAAACGGTAATAAACTAATTGGTCGTAGATCTGTTATATTACTTGGATCTTTTACTTTTGGAACAGGGCGAACTAATGCATGCTTCCAACAATCAGGGACGACGCTATCCACAATACAAGAATTAATAATATGAGCAAGATAAGGCAGCACCAAAGGGCAACACATTTTTATCATGTTTGTATTAATTCCGTCTATTCCAGTTGCTGTAGATTTCAAACGACGTAAAAAAGAAATAATTGTGTTCACAGTAACAGTTTTAAAACCAAAATTATGCTCAAATATTTTTTCGTTACTGTACATTAATCGCAATTGTTGGGAATTATTATTCGGAGTGAGTAAATTATTAGTTAAAAATTTGTTTATTTGATTAGGTTCAGCTAAGTGAAGAGGTATTTCAGTAGACTGTCTTTTATTAATATCTAAATAATTTAAATTTTTCCATAGACTTTTAGAATCACTAGTACTTGCTATGTAATCAAAATAGGCTTTCTTTTCGAGTTTGAAAGTTTTGTTAGTCAAATTTCTTAGAGTTTTATAATATTCCCAATGTGCTTTTCTTTTAGTGCTACGATATCTTGCTTTAGCCTTATCTCTCAAATCCATTAATAATTTTAGATTATCTGTCAACCAAGGAAGACGCTTTTTGGTGAATCGAAGAGTTGTTAAAGGAGCATGTTTGTCAAACAAATTGATGATATGGTTATTAAAGAAATTAATTTTATCATTTACATCAGTAAACAGAAACATATGTTGAAAAGGAATGGAGGATAAGTCTTGTTCAAATAGCTTCCAATCTATATTATTAAAATTTCGGTACTCCCTAATAATAGGTGTTATTTTAGCCCGAAATACTGGAAGTTTACACAAGATAAAGTCATGATCAGAAAAGTCACAATTAATAACGCCTGAATCTGTAGGCTCCACTTCATCAGAGGTAAATAATAAGTCAATAAGTGTGGCAGTGTTTTGGGTGAGCCGTGTAGGTTGATTAATAATCTGTTTATAATTGAGAGAATCAAAAAAGTCTAAGAGATATTGTGTAGACACATTATTAACTTTTAGGAGATCGATATTAAAGTCTCCTCCACAGAGGATTTTCGGTGAGTAAACAAGCGCTTCAATAAGAGCGTCCTCTAATTCGCTTAGAAAAAATTTATAATCCAACTGTGGCGCTTTATATACTACTCCTACTACAAAATTCTCATTACGATATTTAAGGGATATCCACAGTTGCTCTATAGTATCTTTAACTATGATTAGGGAATACTGAAAATATTGTTTGAAATAAATTCCAACTCCACCGCCTCGATATGTACGATCGCGTCGTAAAAACTTATAACCACGTATGTTAAGTACATCATCCGGTATATTAGCATGAAGCCAAGTTTCTGTGAGTAATAATATATCAATATCATTATTGTGTAAAAAAATACTTAACTCATGAATTTTAGTTGGCAAGGATCTAATATTTACACATGCTAATTTTAAAAACGCAGAGTTCATATTAATCAATGTTGCTACATTTAGAATTAAAAGACATTCCAAATTATAGAATGAAACTAATTAATAAACTTAACATCTTGATATTTTATAGACACTCTCCCCTCGAGATTTCAAATCAAACAAGTGTTTATAACGTGTAAAAATTAAGCAAGAAAACAATCGCAAAAAGACAAGTTCCGACCAATATATCAAGCGAAAGGTATTATTACTGCTGAGGTACATTGTATCTAATTAAGAAATTATTATAGTCGCCCGATGATGTTATTTTCTTAATACTACCATCAATTTTAACAAAAATGTTACCATCATTAGTAAAAATGTTAGACGTTCCATGACGCGCAGCCAGCATTTTGACCCACGAAGCTCGAAGACGCGTTAGATCTTCCCGTATCAGAATCTTGGTACCTTTTAACTTTCTTTTGGATTGGTAAATTTTATTTCGAATACTTCTACGGCAAAATTTGACAATTATAGGTTTATTGCTTCCCTCTTTACTACCCAAACGGTGGCAGCAATCAATTTCACTGCTGGTGATAGGAATATCCAGCTTATTTCTGCATATGTCTATAATTAACTGTTCGCAGTTTTCTGACTTATTTTCCGGTAGGCCATAGATCCTCAAACTGTTCCTTCTTGAGTACTGTTCCTGCTTTTCTAACTGAATTTGCGCGTCCTGTAATTTGCTTTCAAGCGCCTCCACCTTATACTGACACTCTTGAAGTTTTGTATCAAGATCGGACAATCTTTCATTAATTGCACTTATAATTTTATCCAGGAATTTCGGATTGGAGAGCACTTTCTCAACCACTCTTTGTACTAACATCTCTTCTTTATCATTACTAGCTGATCTTGTAATTCTTTCGTTATTCATTTTTGTTGTTTAGGCAACAATTAACAAATAATATGCAGCAGCACTATACTTCGACTATTCGCTGTGAGCACACATCACACACACTTGCTTCGACTTTTATTTTATATATTGATTAATTTGTTGAAAATAATTTCTCCTACTTCTCAAAATAATAACTTGCGTTTTTTTCTTTATATCGAGATTTTGCTTTTTAGGTATATACTGAAAGTTCTTCTTTCGTACAGCTCTCATAAACGAACGTCTCTCATTTTTCTGGAACAAAAATTTTTGATATTACTGCGCTTAAGCTTTTTTATGAGCAAACAGCTCCCATTAGCGGACGAAAACTTACAACCGTCGGTGTCAGTTAATGAGAGCTTTCACTGTATAGCTTTTCCGGCTCTAATTCTATTTGATTTAACGCAGACCTCTAAGAACGCTCATACGGTGGTTTTGTGGTGGGTTGTCTACACATCAAGGGCAAATTGATCGTCTTTTGTTTTTTTTTAGAACCTATTCTCTTTCTTCTTCAATGATTTCAGTTCACTTTCAAACTTTATACTTTACAGTTGTTTCTCTGATAGTTTTCTCAGTTTTGTATTTAATAGCTCAATTGTAGTTTGCTTGATCATTTCTTATCTTTGCTTTGAGTGATTGTTATTTTATTTTAATTCTTTTTTTTGTATTTTGGTTGATATTGCATTTTACTTCGAAATCCTTCGTCTTTTGTTTCTATTCTGCTATTTTCTAGTTCGAATTAAAAAAACATTTAATCTGCCCTATCCTATATTTCCGGTTTTCTTTTAATGATATAATTTTATTCTGAATATTCTTAAGTTCTTTCATTCGATCGCCTTTTTAATTTTTAGACGAGCGTCTTTGGTTTATAATTTGTAGTCGATCGCTTTTTGTTATTGAGTAAATTTTTAAAAACAATGGTTTCTTCGATTTTCATTTACATATTTTATTTCAAGACTTTGCTATTTTATTTTACACTTGATCATCTTTTATTTTTAATAGCTAGAATCCCACTATGGCATTTGTTTTAATTTTCTTTATAGTACTTTAACCGATCGTCTTTTGTTTAGGTTTTAATTTTTTTTATCATTTTCAGTTGAGTTTAAGATTTTATATTTTACTTTCAAATTGAATATTTGTTGTTTTATTTTTAAATTTTGTTTTTATTAACTACGAAACTGTATTTTCCACGACACCTTTCTGTTTTTGCTTCGACTGATTGTTCCTTTACTTTGACTTTTTTTCAATCGAATTTATGGATTCGGTCTTAAATGATCTCATATTTGATTTTGCTTTTCCGTTTCGCTTAAATGATCGTTGCTCGATGACCTTTTTAGTCCTTCACTATTTCGTTTCGTTTAAAAGAATATCAGTTGATCGCCTGGAATTTTAAATTATTAAAAACAATGATTTCGTTTAATTATTATTAGATTATAATTTGTTTATTTTTCTCTTTCGCTTAAATTAATGTTGGTTCGGTCGTCTTTTATTTTTAATTTTTAAAAACAATAATTTCTTTCGATGTTTATTTGTTTTCTTATTTCATAATTGATCGATCGATGATCGATGATGTTTTGCTTTCTTTGTTTTTTAACTCGTCGTCTTTTGTATTTTTCTTTGCTTTTGTTTTGGTTCTAATTTTCAACGTTTTCATGTTACTTTAAGATTTTGTGTTTCATTTCATTCATATTTATTTACTATTTGATGGTTTTCTTAGTTTCATTTTTAATAACTCAACTACTGCTCGATTGAATAGTTTGAATTGGCTTCCGGTTGGAAACGAGTCACGACTGCTTTTAGTGCCGACGTTTCGTTCTCCATTTCAGAAGAACTTCCTCAGGGCTGCTGCTGCTGGCGGTATTGCAACTGCTGGTGGTGTTCCAGATTCATCGACTAACCAGAAGTAGCAGCAACACCACCAGCAACAGCAACACTACCGGCAGCAGCAACACTGCCAGCAGCAGCAGCAGCCCTGAGGAAGTTCTTCTGCAATGGAGAACGACACGTCGCAGTAGAAGCAGTCGTGACGGGGTTCCAACCGGAGGCCATTTCAATTTTGGACAACGGCCGCGGAAGTCTCGAAGTTAAATGATTTAATAATTTCTTCTTTTTTTTTTAACAATAATTTACTCTATCTTATATTTCTTATACTATGGTATTACAATTCCCGTATTTCATATTTCGTGATTTGTTACTCCTTCTTTCGTAATGTCACCCATCATTATTGTCATATTAATGTTTTTGGATTTTTCAAATTTTTTTAAAGTCGTTCACTATCTAATGTTTGCTGCGAACTATTTTCCTCAATTTTTCAAAATATTGTTTTCAATTTTTTTCCCTTTATTAGTATATTTGCTTGAAAAAGTTTTCTTTCAATTGTGTGTAGTTTCTTTTGTCTTAATTATTTTGTGCTGGAGAAAAGTTTCTGATTGCCTGATGGTGATTACCAGTGTGCACCCAAATATACTCCAATTTTGTCCGCCAATTCACATTTTCTCTTTAGCATTATTATTACTTTTTCAAAGGAAATATTTTTGACTCCTGAATCCACTTACCGTTTGCTCTTACGCTTGATAAATCTGTAGTTACAAAGAGACCACTAAACTACGGATTCCACAGCTAAGGAGTAAACGGATGAGAGTCTAGCTTTGGGTTTCTCAATCAACCTAGACAACCTCACTTGAGACCCCACGCCGAAAAAACAAGAAATTAGAATAATTAACCCAGCCAAAATTCTCCAAGGTCGTGTAAATCCTTGAGTTTTAGTAGCATTGTGGTAGTTCTATTGAAACCATTAAGTTATTAGCTCCGAGGTAAATCGCGACCCAGGAGTGCCTCACTGGACTCTTTGAAGCGTAGAATCTCACTTACGTTATAATAACTGTGGTAAAACTACTAAACTCACAGGCTCGCAGTTTAAACCCAGAGCATTTGCACCACTCTCGACTTCATCCTTCCGGAGTCAATAAAATGGATACTAGACTACTTGAGAGGGAGGTTTGCCTTTCGACTCACGCCTTCACAGACCAGACTCAAAAGTCTAAAAAAGCGAACAAGACACACAGACCAAAGCTTCTCCCTCCAAAGTCTACATTGCTATTGCACACTTGTACTTAACAATTCTTTTTGAGGAAAAGAAAAAGTTTTTTATTGATTTACCGTTCAGAGAGATACAATAAACTTACAATCCTCGTTTTGGTCTGCTTGTTTAATCAATCCTGTCGTACATACAAAACTTACATACACGCCAGACTCTAAGTGTACATGAGCCACGATTACATACATGTAGTTACTACACTTCCATCCATCCGATTTTCCTGATTAGTTTAACGTCGATGTATACTTGAAAAGCTTACACCCTACACATATCCGACAGCATTCACCTCTCACCGTCAGTTATTGAGCCATCACGCGCCCCATAAATAACACGGGCGAAGAGGAACACCTTGGGCATGACGGCAACATGTCAGTCCTGGGACTGTTCGCCCCCGGCGCTCGATTAATCGCTTTGAACAGGCCGCCCTGTTCAATCATTCGTATTAGGGGCTCGCGCCAATTAAATCGCCGGTAATGTCCCGTGTCACGCTGCTAATACGCCCCATAAACGAACAACAAACGAGCGTGTAATTACCCCTGTGCGTAATTATTTGCGAGGGCGGTTACACGAGCTGTTACACAAGCGCCAGGGATAAACAAAAGCGAAGGGTTTGTGTTATTATATCGAACGCAAAGTGATATTTTGTATGTTAACTAATTACGAGTTTGCCACTTCAGTTTTGGCCATCATTGTACGTGCATTATAAAAAGTGAATGAAATACTTATTATAATCCTCGAGGCGGATGAGCTTGCAACCCCCCCTTTTTATTTATGAGTACGTCCCGTAAATTTTGTTGCTGCAAAACAATTGTAAATTTCTTCCAAAATTTCATATAATTAAGGAGGCCCCTGCGAATTTAACTCGATCGTAAACTTTCAAAATTGCAATAAACCGGAACTTTCCGGCGCAAGCCACGGAATTTTCCGGGCGAGCAACACTTTCCCGTTTATCAGATGAACGTGTTTACGCACACAAAGGCCCACGCAAATTCCGGACACGCGGAAAGTTCCAGGCATAATTTAGGGAAAGTTCGAGGAAAACTCCGCGCGTTCTTTTTTTCTTTCGTTCGCTTCGTCCACCGAAATAATGCAACTTAACTTGTTTTTTTTTTTTTTTACTGGAGCATTCGTGTCCTTTGTAATTATTGTTAGCGGCGAGCTCATTTCCATTAGGAAGTTTCTTTTCGTTGGAATTATTTTATTATTGAAGTGCAGGAGAGCCATGTCTTTGTGCTTCATCGGATTCGACTTCGGTATGCGGTGTAAAAGAAAATCCTTTGGTAATTGAATCGTAAAACAGGTGATGGTTGAAATAGGGAATAGTTTTTTTGACTTTTTATTGTTTTACACGGAGGAGTTACTTTGTTAAGCTACCACTAAACGTGGAGACATGTACGCGAGCATTACGCTCTTGTTTTCCCTTACAAGTCACTCAAATATTTATAAGCCTCTCTCAAAAAAAAGTTTTAATTTAGTTTTCGTTTCTTATCTATTCTATGGTTTGTAGTTTCTTTGTCAGCGACTTGCGAAATTGTTTTAAAACAGGCATTCAGAAGACCGAAATTTATTTCCGTTTCAATCATCGACTGAAAACGCAATTACGTCCTGATTGAAAATCTAATTTGGTTATCTGAAAATTTCGTCCATCCAATTAGCGGGCCTTCAATTTTAAATTTCAAAAACCTCACACAGATAATTCAACCCAACCCCCGAGATTCGGAGGTGGAAAGTAAATCGAATCGGTGCGACGACAAAAAGAACGACGACGGACTTCGAAATTTAATAATCAGCTAAAAACACACTCCGGAATCTATTTAATAGCCAGAGAGGAGAGATTGCGCCCGGAGTATTAAAATTTTAATAGGAAAATTCTTCCCAAGATGGCGCGATCCGATATCGCAAATTCGATTCCTAGGTCGGCCATCGAAATTATTGGAGCGGATCGGACCGCTTGCTTGATTTCGAAATGCGATCGCGTTCACGTCAGCGCGCCCAACAAAAGAAGAACGACGCATTGATTCTTGAGCAAGCGTAAACCCGGAGGCGGACTTGGACGTTTTCCGGTTTTTCGCGATGGCTTAATCTTACGTGCTCGGAAACGTCAGGTAATCGGATGTGTGTACACTTTTGATATTGTCGTGGAGTTATCCCGTCTTATTTTACTTCGGTAGTTCCCAGTTTCATTCTATAACACATTCTGCGAGGCATTTTGAACGGCTTACGCGGAAAGAAAATCTATCACGAAAGGCATTAGAAACATCATCCCAATGAGAAAGCTTAGAAACTTTCCTATTTCACTACCCAGAGAAAAATAATCCCCTATTCCGGATATATACTGTATGAAGTTTACACATCATGTCTAGTCTTAACCATTGACTGGTATACACTGCAGTAACGCATTTACATTATCAAACTTGAGCATCCTTTGTAAAATACTCATCGCAAATTTTAACTGCTATTAATAAGCCAAAAAGTGGAAGACTAAGAACGTTGCTGAAACAATATCAATTTCACATCACTCGCAAGAATTGTACATATCTTATGGCTCTTTACGGACGACTTGCAATTACACGTATACAAAATCCAATTAGTCCAGAAATTGTAAGAGACCAATTACAACGTCGTAATTTCGCTCGTTCAATTTATCTATTGGACGAGAAAGAACGGATCTGTTGTTTTCAAGCAGAATTATGTATAGTGATGAAGCATATTTTCATTTCACAATGGATGGATTCGTTGATAAGCAAAGTTGTCGTATCTGGGATGTTGAAAAATATCCTAGTATTATTCATGAAAAATCACCACACCACTACCAAAAACTGCCTCTCTTTTTGAGCATTCCAAATGCGCTATGTCTCATATAAAATAATAGGTATCATTGATATGGACATTTATTATGCGTTTTGTCCATTAACGTGAAATGTAACCTGAAAATTTGTATATTTCAACAAAATGTATTTTGAAATTCTGTTCCTCGAATAACCCCTTACTCTTGCCTTCAATTCAGTATTGCGAATTTAAAGCGCACATCCATTTTAAGAGTTCTTTTTTTTCAAATCATTATTATTATTACTTTCAAAATAATTATATGTGTACAAAAAGTTTTCCCATCTAGTGTGTTGCTCTCATTTTTTCGCATGTTCACCTAAGTGCCCTGAGGAAGTTCTCCTGAAATGGAGAAAGAAACGGCGGCAGTAGAAGCAGTCATGACACGCTTTCAACCGGAAGCTAATTCAAACTATAGCAGTAGTTGAGTTATTAAAAATGAAACTAAGAAAACCAATAAATAAATATGATTGAAATGAAACACAAAATCTTAAAGTGAAATGAAAACATTGAAAATTAGAACCAAAACCAAAGCAGAGAAAAATACAAAAGACGTCGAATTAAAAAACGAAGGCAGCAAAACAAATCAATCATTCGATCAATTATGAAATAAGAAAGCAAATAAAAAAAATAAACGTCGAAATTATTGTTTTTAAAAATTAAAAATAAAAGACGACCGAATTAACATTAATTTAAGCAAAAGAGAAAAATAAACGAATAAAAATTTAATAATAATTAAATGAAATCATTGTTTTTAATAATTTAATATTCCAGGCGATCAACCAATATTCTTTTAAACG
The DNA here is from genome assembly GCA_039766575.1 of Serrognathus titanus. Taxonomy (NCBI): domain Eukaryota; kingdom Metazoa; phylum Arthropoda; class Insecta; order Coleoptera; family Lucanidae; genus Serrognathus; species Serrognathus titanus. The sequence continues at coordinate 13,680,041 of CM077914.1, forward strand.
AAACGAAATAGTAAAGGACTAAAAAGGCCATCGAGCAACGATCATTTAAGCGAAACGGAAAAGCAAAATCAAATAATAATGAAATGAAATCATTTAAGACCGAGTACATAAATTCGATTGAAAAAAGTCAAAGTAAAGGAACAATCAGTCGAAGCAAAAACAGAAAGATATCGTAGAAAATACAGTTTCATAGTTAATAAAAACAAAATAAAAAAAAACCAACAAATATTCAATTTGAAAGTAAAATATAAAATCTTAAACTTAACTGAAAATGATAAAAAATATTAAAACCTAAACAAAAGACGATCAGTTAAAGTACTATAAAGAAAATTAAACCAAATGCCATAATGGGATTCTAGTTATTAAAAATAAAAGATGATCAAGTATAAAATAAAATAGCAGTCTTGAAATAAAATATTTAAATGAAAATCGAAGAAACCATTGTTTTTAAAATTTACTCAATAACAAAAAGCGATCGACTACAAATTAGGGATGGGCGATAAACATCGATGATTACTCAACATCGATATTTTACCGTCGATGTTCGATGTATTTGACATCGATGTTTACAATTTATTATCATCGATCGAACATCGATGTTACAATGAAAACATCGAACATCGAACCGCATCTGAATTCAGAGTGATGTTAGAATGTCTGGAAATGAAAAAAATCTAGTGTCCTTTATTATCGAGTACTGGGTGGTTCCTGTATTACAGAAACCTAATTTAAATCTACAAGTAAAACATTCCCGGATAATCAGTCATATTTGATGACATTATTGAGCGTTAAGTGGTGAATGATTAGTGATCCACTTTCATTTAAAAACTGGTATGTTTTTATTAAATATAATATAATATAATAAGCTGATAAATGATCTAATGGAAGAGACTTCATATGTTCAGAACATTCAATCAGTTAAGCAAGTTGAATTGAAGCCTGCTGCAGGTAAATTTATATTTACCTAAGTTATATTATTTTGAAAATAATTATCTAAATCTTTTTGTAGAAGAGACTTTTAATTTGTGGGCAGATCACCGACTTGTAGATATTAATTTACAAACTCAGGAGACTGATCTTTGTGAACTCTCTTCATATCTGAAACAGCCTGTAATTCCACTCAAGGCGAATCCTTTGGAATTTTGGAAAACAAACAAAAAAAGTTATCCTAAGTTATCAAAAATTGCCACTAAATTTTTAACAGTTGTAGGAACATCGGTGCCCGCTGAACAGGACAAACCCTCACACAACCGAGAAACTGGCTTAAGGGAAAAAAATTATCACAAATATTATTCTCACAGTCAGTTAATAAAACATTTTGGGAAATTTAGCTTAATACTTTTTTAATTATTAATTTTAATATGACAACACTTAGTACCGTTATTAATTTTTTATTATCTGTCTTAAAATTAAAAAGAAACCACCACTGTTTTTTTTTAAATTAATAAAATATAATGTTGATTCTTCATTCACTTATTTCGAATTTCAATATCGATGTTAGCAAACATCGATGTCCGGCGGTCGATGTTTTCTTGAACATCGATATGCACTTTCGATGTTAACATCGATGTCTAACATCGATGTTGATCGATCGATGTCCCATCCCTACTACAAATTATAAATCAAAGACGCTCGTCTATAAATTAAAAAGGTGATCGACTAAAAGAACTTAAGCATATTCAGAATAAAATTATATCATTAAAAAAAAACAGAAATACAAGATAGTGTAGATTAAAATAAAAAAAAAAAATTAATTCGAACTAGAAAATAGCAGAATAGAAACAAAAGACGAAGGATTTAGAAGTAAAATGCAATATCAACTAAAACACAAAAAAAAAGATCAAGTAAAATAACAATCACTCAAAGCGAAGACAAGAAATGAGCAAACTACAGTCGAGCTATTATATACAAAACTGAGAAAACTATCAGAGAAATAACTGCAAAATATAAAGTTTGAAATTGTACTAAAATCATTGAAGAAGAAAGAGAATAGGTTCAAAAAAAAACAAAAAAAAACAAAAGACAATCAATTTGCCCCTGAAGGCAACCCACCACAATGCCACCGTATGAGCGTTCTTAGAGGTCTGGTTTAAGGCCCGAATTCAGAGACGCAAATTGAGCCGATCTCAATCTCATCTCAGTGAGATACTCATTTTTTCGGTTCATATTTAGAAAATACCAGAAGTCTGATCTCAATCGTTTCTCACTTTAGTCGCTCATCTCGAGTTATTTATGAATACCAAAGTAAAATTGAGACTGACTGGATCTTTCTAAGTTTAGTATAACTTGAGACGAGATTGAGATGAGAATGAGAAGGTCTCATCTGAATGTTTCTGAATTCGGGCCTAATAAATCTAATAGAATTAGAACCGGTAAAGCTATACAGTGAAAGCTCTCATTAACTGACACCGACGGTTTTTTGTCCGTTTATGGGAGCTGTCTCCTCATAAAAAAGCTTAAGCGAAGTAATACCCAAAATTCTGGTTCCAGAAAAATGATCCGTTCATGAGAGACGTCCACTTTTGAAAGCTGTATGAAAGGAGAGCTTTCACTATACTCCTAAAAAGCAAAATCTCGATATAAAGAAAGAAACGCAAGTTATTATTTTGAGAAATAGGAGAAATTATTTTCAATAAATTAACAAAAAAATAAAATAAAAGTCGAAGTTACACTGACTGATTCCTAAGATGAGAACACATTTTTTTTAAATTAAAAATAGAATACTCTCAATTATAACATGTGTACAAAAAGATTTCCCATCTAGTGTGTTGCTCTCATTTTTTCGCATGTTCACGTATGTTCCTTACTTGATCAGTAAACGCCAAATTGACATTTAACCTTGACAAAACGTCAACAGAAGATCATAACCAATAATTACGATTTATTAGGTATTTGAAACCAAACAAAATAAAACATTGAAAATAATGTTGAACGTGAATTCGAAAATGGCCTCCGTCTTCTTCAAGGCATTTTCTAACTCTTCTGCAACATCCATTAATAACATTGTCCAAAGTGTGGGGAGAATTGTTTATTTTATTACACTTTTCGATGATTCTTTGGGTAAGTTCCTGTAAATCATTAACGGGCGTTTTAAAAGTGGAATTTTTCAAGTAGGGCCAAACAAAGAAATCCAAAGGAGTTAGATCGCAAGATCGCGGAGGCCATATGTTTGGCATATTTCTGCTAATTATCCAGTCTCCAAAAAACTCTTGAAGGAAATTTAAAGTATCTCTCTGGTAACTTGGGATGATTCTCAATAATGCCAAATAAACTTCATAGGAGATTTATATATTAAAACTACAACTAAGCACTGTAGCGTGTTAACAGACTTTTTTTCCGTAGTCCATGGCTACTATTATTAATATAAAAACATCGGTCTTGATCGTCAGTATTACTAATCCTGACAAATACCCCCACTCATAAATTTAGACGCACTGGTGGCTTAACTTTCCGTTTAAGTCTCTCGTTTATATTTAACGAGGGTGGAGTAGTTGAAAATTTCTTTACCGTACACTCCTTAATTTGTTCCCAATTTGCTGTTTTTAAATTGGCCGATTCGTCTACACTAATTGGCGTTTCTATTGTAATCGGTTGATCTTCACTAATGGGCGAGGCTTTGTCGTTATCTGATTGTAGCTTTTCCGTAGGAATCATATTCGTCATTATTTCTGGCTCAACAGTCGCACTTTCATTTTCAACATTTCTACTGTTAACCTTAGACCTTTCTTATTTGGATTCCTATAGTCTCATCACTCTATCCCCTTCTTTAAACTTTTCATTTCCACTATATTTAAAACTTCTAACATTTTTACAATATTTTTCATTTAATAAGTCTAACCTAGTTCTAATTTTATGTTTAAAGATTAAGCTAGAAGGTGCAACACCAGTAGTGACATGTGCAGAATTTCGATATGTGTTTATTCATTAAAGTTTGAAACGAAATTCCACTATTGGTTTTGTCTCTTAAAGCTTTTAACATACTAGTCTTGAAAGTTTTTACACAATTTTCAGCGAACCCATTTGTGCCAGGATGATAAGGTGATGAGGTCACGTGTTTAATACCATTATTGTACAAAAATTTTGAAAATTCGTCTGAACAAAACTGTGACCCGTTATCTGTAACAACAACTTTTGGTAATCCAAACCTTGCAAACACATCCATCAATTGGTCCTAAGAAATATGCATGAAATCTTTCAAAAAAATATTCTGATTTTGCACACGGAAGAACTGTAGCTTTCTGAGGTTCTGGTCTGTATATTGTACATATCCTACAGCTATTAACATATTTTTCTATGTCCTCATCAAGTGATGGCCACCAAAAGTATGATCTTCCATTTTGTTTATTCTTTCAAGTGTATCATGTAGTTGCATTAACAACTGTGCTCTCAGTTTGATCGGTGTAATTACTCTGTATCCCCACATTAAGTATGCCCTTGTCTACAAACAGTTCCTCTCTCCTCCTTAAGAATGGTTTTAATATCTCGTCTTTCGTATATTCTGGAAAACCATATCTAGTCCAGTTAAAGACTTGTCCTAAAACCTTGTCTCCGACCTAATTCGATTCACATCAATTGGTACAAATTTTCCCATAAAATTTAAATAATCTTTTTCTTCTATTTCATCTAACTCCTATCCTGGCAGTGGCAAACGACTGCTTTTACATTTTTTTCCCCCTAATGTATCTTATTGTATAGTCAGAACCAGATAAAAACAAAGACCATCTCTGCAATCTGCCCGATGACGTTTTTAATAGGCTCTTAAATTCGCCAAATAATGTCTGTAAAGACTTGTAATCAGTCACAATCTCGAACTTCCTTCCAGCTAAAATTCTTGCACTGCCCAATAAATACTAAGTGCTTCTTTGTTTGCCATACTATAATTTTTCTCTGCTTTCGACAGTACTCTAGATATAAAGCTGATTGGTCGTTCCACTCCATCAATTACATGTAGAAGTACAGCCTCAATTTCGTATTGACTACTATCACATGCTAAACGCAATTGCTTTTCTGAAACAAAATGTACTAATATCTTTTTAGATGTGAGCTCTCGTTTTGCACACCTAAATGCTTCTTCACAAGCTCTTGTCCATTTAAAATTAGTATCTTTCTTTAACAGATCATACAGGGGTTTCATTTTTACTGATAAATTTGACATAAATTTATAACTTTACATACACTGGCAATATGGTCCTTACGTTTACATTTATTACAAACATACTTTTTAAATTTACAGTTTTAAAATCATGATTGCCTTTACCGCAATGGAAACATACTATTACATCCTTTTCTTGTTCCTTCTTCTCGAAACTCTATCTTCTCTTCTTTTCTTGTGCTGATTTTCCCCTGACAGCTACCTTTTGCACTTTGTTTACTTCCTCACGTCTCTTTTAGTGTCGCTTCCTTCATCAGTGCTCCAACATCTCCTTCAACGGCTTATGAACTGATACCTCACAACCTGTCTAATATTGGCCCTGGTCGTAAACCAACTACAAACTTGTCTAATACTCGTGTGTCTAATCGTGGTTCAAACTCACAGTCTGCAGCTACTCTCTTCACCTTGACATACCACTCGTTTATCGACTCCTCTTTTTGCCTTAACTTTTCAAATTGAATCCTTTTTCTATATGAGGATACCTTAGGTTTAAACTGCAACAATAGCAATTCAACTAACTCATTATAAGTTTTACTGCTAGATTTAACAAGGTGGCAAATATTTCTGAGAACTTTGTAAGTTTCTACAGCTGTTAATAATACTGATACCTTACGATCATCTTCTACACTACTTGCCATAAAATATTGTTCTAGCCTTTCTGAGAATATTTCCCAATCATCGCCAACGTTGAAGACCCTTAAACTAGACAAACTTCCGCTGTTTGGGAATTAATATATCCTGTTAAATGGAACTAGGCCTCATCGGAAAAGAAAGTTTTGTCCAACAAATCGTCATTGTCAATATTATTTGAAATCCAATGACGGTATCTTCGCCTTGATTCAAAATCTACTGGAAGCAATCTGTAAGTTTTAACAGAAATAAAAGACGGTCGACTTTACAACACAATTTAACAGATTATAAATTAAAAGAAAAGTAACAAGAGCGATGAGAAAGCAATGAAAATGAAACAATAATAAAATCTAAAAAAAAATAAATAAAATAAGAAAAAACAATAAAAGCAAAAGATTTTACAGCGCAATTCAGTAGGTTAATAATAAATAAAAATATTTGAAAAGAATTGTGACAAAACAAAGAAAAAAGATAATAAAAATTTAAAAATTAATAATAAAATTTAGAAAATATATACTGAATGATGGAAAAAGGCTCACCTGCAACCACACTGATATTTGGTGATTAAAATTAATCATAAAACAGTTTTCAAAATCTTCCTATCTCATGTATTAAAAAAAATTATACAGTTATACAGTTTCTTATTTATTATTTTGATTCGATTGAATGACATAATGGCGTAGTGTACACTTTTTACATAAAAAATTGTATAACGTTGCCAAATTAATTTTTAGGGAATTTTTTTCTTTGTTTTTATTACATAAGATAGGAAGATTTTGAAAACTATTTTCTGATAAATTTTAAGCACCAAATATGGAAAAATGCAGGTGCACCATTTTTCCATCACCCGGTATAATAAAAACAAAACACAATCGATTTTACAACACAATAGAGTAGCTAATAATAACATTAAATTAAAAAAGTAAAAAAGAACGATGAGAAAGCAATGAAAATGAAATAATAGAATAAAAAAAAATAATAATAAAATTAAAAAAAAAAACAATGAAAGCAAAAGACAATAGATTTTACAACGAATTCAATAGATTAATAATACCTTTTTTAAGTAAAAAAAAACTGCATAACATTGCAAATTAGATTTTGTTTTACTACATAAGATAGAAAAAATAAAATAATAGAATCAAAAAAACGAAATAATAAAATTTTAAAAAAAAAAACGAAAACAAACACGATCTATTGTTCAGTAGATTAATAATGAATTAAAAACAGAGAATTCGAAAAGAATTGTGACAAGACAGAGAAAACAAAATATAAATAATAAAAATTCAAATATAAATAATTGAATTAAAAGAAGTTATAATAAAAACAAAAAACAGTCGATTTTACAAGATAATTTAATAGTTAATAATAATTATAAATTGAAAAAATTAATAAAAAGATCAATGAGAGAGCAATGAAAATGAATACTTTTAAAAAATAGACTTTTAAGAAAATACGAAATAATAAAATTAACAAAACAATAAAAAAAGATAATCGATTTTACAGAGTAATTCGGAAGATTAATAATAAATAAAAAAAAATAATTTGAAAAGAATTGTGAAAGAAAACAAGAAAAAGAAAGGACATTCGATTTTACAACACAATTTAAAAGGGTTTTCTACGTTGAAAAGGGATTTTTTGATAACTCTTGAGGAATTTCAGCTTTTTCGACATTGTTAACACTGTTTCAGTCATGTTCATATATGTATGTTATTTTTTCTTTTGTTTCTGTTAATAGTAGAAGATAAACTTTGGTATTTTTAATGTTTTTTCCTTTTTTTATTTATTCCTGTATCTAGTAACAAATTTTAGAGATTTTCTATGTTGAAAAAGGATTTTCTAGTAACTATTGAGGGATTTCTGCTTTTTCCACATTGGTAACACTATTCCAGTCATGTTAATAATTCATATCCTTTGACAATTAAACAAAATAGACTGGTAACACCACTACAAAGGAGAAAGGAGGACGGTTTGTTTGAAACCAACGTCAACAGATATTACGGGGGGAGAGAGAAGTGGGGGGTACTTTTTACTCGCACCTAGAATACATAGGCGGCGTTTATTAAGTGGGGGCAAGATTAAATAAAAATCCAATATTACAAAAAAATGTGTTTATTAATTGAAATAACAATAGATTATTGATTACATACGAATCAATTAATTAATTAATTAATTAATTAATTAATTATATTGAATTAATTACATTAAATACAGACACACGCAATGAAAGTACTATCTACGCCTATGAGTTTTGTTACGTCACGCGACATCCGTCGAAGATTATCGTCTGCAATTTGAAAGTAACCAGTCACTAAACTGGTCTTACTAAACAGATCCGCTTACGTGTTAGCTACATTTTAAAGCTCGTTTGCCTATCTTGTTTAATTGTCAAAGATCACACCTGTCATTTTTAACAGCGACAGTAATAATATAAATGCATGCGATTCGGTTGGTCTGAATATCCATTTGGATGACAATTATAACTCTGACTTCATTCAATTATGATACGTCCGATACCAGTATCATAATCGATCCCTGACTGAAAATAAACTTCAAAATTTAATTTTTAAATGTCAATAGAGATTGGTTTTCATCAAAGAATGTTTTTTCACTCTTACGTCAATAGTGTCCGAAATTTTTTGTACGCAATTGTGCTATCGTGGCCTCCGCTAAAATATGGCTTTCTTTAACGGCCTGTCAAAAATAATTATTACAAACGTCAGATTTCAAATGTAATGTTAAAGTTATTTCAGTTCTAATGCTTTACAATCTCGCTGTTCTTCAAATATAACCAAACAATCTGAAAACCAAATGACGACTTTTGGTTAATTGTCTTTAGTGTCAAAATTGAAGAAAAAGCCTATTCTACAAAACTATAATTTAGAGAAACTCTGGCTACTTGATAAAAAATCGTGCGAAATTTTAAGGCCGCCATAGTACATACCTTATGTCTACAGTAATGATTTAAAACTTCAAAGTTGAAGTGGCCTATTGGCCAAGAACAGTTTGTTTCTTATGTTTTTACGTCTCTTGTTGTATTTTACAAATTTGACATATACATCCATTAAGTAATTTCATCAAGTATGAATATCCAAACATCAACTTTTCTTTTCATTGGTCGGAGCCATTTGTACCTTATGTTTTGGGGCACCCAAACATCCTGTACATTATTTTTGATCCTACAAAAATCATTGCGATACTATCAAAATTAAAATATTTCCGGTAAAATTATTAAATGAATCTATTTTCAGTAAGTAGCGCAGGTGATTATTTTCTGTTACATCAAAAGTGCATTTTTGCCCGCATTTGCCTAAATCCGACATACCCTTCACCCTGTCAATTTAGAAAATGAAATTGTAATCTGCGAGATATGATGCCAATTTGCAAATGCAACCCGAAACAAACCCTAAATTTACTTGTCCACCAATCGGGCGCACACGTCATTCATTACATTACGTATTGACGACCGTATGTGCAGGAGGGGACCATTCCTTTTTTTTTTGTTATTTTTATTTTCCGCGAGAGCGTTTCAGTTTTAACTGCTGACAGAAAATCATTATCGAACGGCCGACCGGTGTACGTCGAGTGCGAATAAATTGAAAAACGTGTTTGTGCAATCGCGTAGTTAAATTTGATTGTAAATATGACAAACGCCTGTAAAATTGTGCCGTTCGATCGTGATGTATTTTACTGGATTGTTTTACGCTGTAATTTTGCCATGCAATTTTTACCATCTCCGGTTAAATGTCATGATATTTATTTATTTATTGTAGTTAATGCATTTTGAATTTAACATATCGGAAAGTCTAAAATGCACACTACCGAACATAAATTTAGGTGACATTATAATCAACTTTCAATACAAATTTGGTAGTACGTCAAAGAAGAGCTTTCTATCTAGATACTTCTTACAGCTTTGACGACAAGCAATAATTTGTAAATAGTTTAAACAATTGTAAGGAAGTAAAGGTATGGGACTTCCCCCGAAAACATGTTAAAATAAAATCACAGTGGGATGAAATTGTTAATATATCTTATGCTGTCATGATTTTAATAACTTTTTGTTAACAGATAAGAAATTTGGGTCGTGGTGGCAAGACGTGCTTGGATTCGCCGTCTCGAAAGACGGACCTGCACAAACCTGTTGGGCTTTATCCATGCCACAGACAAGGCGGTCATCAGGTAAGATAGCCTCGGCTTCCGCTCACGTATTTTCTCCTTACAGGTGGCAACTAACGAGCACGACTTATGCATCGATTCCGCTTGCAAACCTGAAGACATGCACAAGCCAGTAGGGCTCTGGCCTTGTCACGGTCAGGGCGGCAATCAGGTAACGCCACCACCATAACGGTTGCGGGCTCTTCCTCATTGATAATTAATATTCACACCTGTACATACTCGTTTCTGATTGGCTGTTTTCCATTAAAACGATTCTGCATTGGCTCTTTCTCCTAATCTAAACGGAGCGTTTTTTGGTATTATTTTTGTTATTCCTCAATTAATATTTTTTTATCTGCTAACTGCGTTGATCTTTTCTGTTTTTTAATTTCTTTTCTAACGATGATCGTCTTTGCAATGCGTTTTTCTTTATTTGTTTCTCGATTATTTCCAGCTGACAAAATTATATGTATATCATTCTTTTTTTTATTAGGAATGTTATAAATGGTGGCACTAATTATCAAAGCAGACATACATTAATGTTAAAATAATAATAATAAAAATAATTAGAAGCTAAAGCAATGACAAATTTGTTACTAAACTCGCTTAACACTGCTTCTAAAACTTTAAAATTTTTCGAAATTAATCTTAATTTAATTTTCTTGATAAAAATTATTTTCTGTTTTCTTGCAAGGAAATTTTTAGAAATGTTTATCATATTTTTAATGAATACCAACAGAGCTAACTCCCCTTTTAATTATTTTTTTTTCAAATAACTTTTGACTCCCACATTGCTTTTATAATAAATAATATTTTTGTCTTCTTTTTAACGTTATTTTTTTTCCTTAATAACGTGTACTTTAACAAAAACTGTATTTTTTATTATGCGTATTTATTTCGACAAATTATCTTACATTTCCCCCATTCTTCCTCTTCCTGACCTTTTATTTGGTATTTGTACCTTTTTTCGTTTAGTTGTTCTGAATGTTTCTTCCGTTTATTTCTTTTTTCGTGTTTCGTTGGATTTTTTTAAATTTCATTTTTCATGTTTCTCCTGGAAACTAAATTAAAAGGGAAAATGACACACAAAAAAACGTAATAATAACAAACACATAGAAACATTCTAATCATAAAATAGCTGAAAAAATAAATAAATAAAAGAAAAGAAATGGATGGCCAGTGCCATCGCAAACTTGCAAAATTTGGCTACAAGTCGACTGGATTGCAATGGGGCCCCCGAGCTTCCTCTGTATAGCTATTTCAGCCCTAATTAGGGCCTCATCAGCAGAAGAACAGCTCGAGAACTCCATCGCAATCCTAACATGTTTGCAATTACGCGCGTAAGTCTCGTTGGTCGTCGGAATTGCGATGTAGTTCTCGAGCTACTCTTCTGTTGATGAGGCCCTAATGAGGGCCGAAATAGCAATATAGAGGATGCTCGGTGGCCCCATTGCAATCCAGCCGACTTGCAACTAAACTTTGCAAAAATGTTGCATGTTTTTTTGTTACAGTTTTTCACTTCTTCTACGTACCGAATGCTTTTGTTGTTTCCTTCGTTAAATAATTATACAAAAAATAATGAATAGCAAAGCATAGTAACCCTTTAAAACAATTGAGAAAAGCTTTAAAAAATATAAATAAAAGGCAAGAAAACAATGAAGAAAAAAGCATATAAAAAAGCAAATACAAACAGATAAAAACAAATGAAAGGTAACAAAAACTAAATAAACACACAAAAGAAACGTTATTTTTCATTTTCATTATCTTTCATTTGTTTTTTTTTACTTGTTTATATTTAACATAAACAATATGTTTTATTATTTCTTTCTTTTTCGATTTCCGTTTTTTTTTTTGGCCTTTCATTTATTTATGTATTATTTTTTAGCTTCTCTCTGCTAGTGAACATTTTGAATATAACATTAAAAACAAATGAAAAAAGCTAAAAAATACATAAATCAATAAAAGGTAAAACAATGGAAATCGAAAAACAATGAAATAAAAAAAACAAAAGCATATTGTACATGACAAATAGAAACGAGTAAAAGCAAAAACAAAAATTTTAAAAATATATATATAAAAACAACAGTTTTGAACATAACATTAAAAACAAATGTAAAAAGCTAAGAAATACATAAATCAATAAAAGACAAAAAGACGGAAATCTAAAAACAAAGAAATAATAAAAAAAAGCATATTGTGCATAGCAAATAGAAACAAGTAAAAAAACAAATGAAAGATAACAAAAATAAAAAAATAATATAAAAACAGAACAGTTTTATTCCTTGTGTTCATTTAATTAAATAAAATAAGTAGCAGCAACATTCTGAACATAACAATTAAAAACAAATGAAAAAAGAACTAAAATATGTAATATATCAAATGGAAGGCAAAAAAGAGAAAAATCAAAAAACAATAACAACAAAAGAACTGACAATGACAAATAGAAACAGGTAAATAACAAATGAAAGATAACAAATGAAAGATAACAAATAAAAAATAACAAATGCGAGATAACAAATGAAAGATAACAAAAATGAGAAAAATAATTCAAAAACTAAAAGAACACAAAAAACAAAACAATTCTATTCATTTAGTTTTGGCATCATTCTCATTTCTCAACAACTAAACAATGAAAGCATGCTGAACATGACAAGTATGCTGAGCATGACAAGTAGGAACACTTAAAAAACAAATGAAAGATCATTTTTCATTTTTGTTATTTTTCATGTTTTTTTACATATTTGTATTTGTCATGTTCGGTATACCTTTGTTTTTAAATTTTTCCGTTTTTTGCCTTTCATTTATTTATTTTTTTAGTTTTTTTTATTTGTTTTTAATTGTTATGTTCAGAATATTTCGGTTACAAAAAGTAATTACAGGAACTTGCACCGATCGGTAATTCAAGAACATTACGGACCTTTAAAAACAAATGCAAAACGATTCAATAAAACGAACTTTTTTTTGGCGTTTCATTTATTTATGTATTATTTTTTAGCTTCTTTCTGCTAGTGAACATTTTGAACATAACATTAAAAACAAATGAAAAAAGCTGAAAAAATACATAAATCAATAAAAGGCCAAAAAGACGGAAACAAAGAAATAATAAAAAAAAACAAAAGCATATTGTGCATGACAAATAGAAATAAGTAAAAAACAAATGAAAGATAACAAAAATAAAAAATATATATATAAAATCAGAAGTTTTATTTCATGTGTTCATTTAGTTATATAAAATAAGTAGCAGCAACATTTTGAACATAACAATTAAAAACAAATGAAGAAAAAATTGAAATATATAAATAAAAGGCAAAGAAGAGAAAAATCGAAAAACTATAACAACAAAAATATACTGACAATGACAAATAGAAACAGGTAAATAAAAATGAAAGATAACAAATGAAAAATAACAAAAACGAGAAAAATAATTCAAAAACTAAACGAACACAAAAACAAAACAATTCTATTCATTTAGTTTTTGCACCATTTTTCTCATTTCTCAACAATTAAAAAATGAAAGCATGCTGAACATGACAAGTATGACAACATAAAAAACAAAAACAAGCTTTTGGATCATTTTTTCATTTTTGTTGTTTTTTATTTGTTTTTTTACATATTTCTATTTGTCATGTTCAGTATACCTCTGCCTTTTAAATTTTTCCGTTTTTTACCTTTCATTTATTTATTTTTTTTAGTTTTTTTATTTGTTTTTAATTGTTATGTTCAGAATGTTTCGATTACAAAAAGTAATTAGAGGAACTTGCACCCGATCGGTAATTAAAAACATTATGGACCTTTAAAGACAAATGCAAAACGACCAATAAAACGAGTGAAAAGTGAAAAGAAGAGGAACGAGAAAAAAATGCTAAACAAACAGAAAACAAAAACAAAAACATTTGGTATGTAGAAACAAGTGGAAAACGGTGCATAAAAAAGAAAAAAATACAAAAAAGGTAGAGCGGAGACATTCTGAACGCAACAGTTAAAAACAAATGATGAAATTTATAAATAAATAAAAGGCAAAAAATGGAAACTCAAAAAAGAAAAACAAAAGCATACTGAACATGACAATGAATACAAAAAACAAAACCATTTTATTCATTTAGTTTTGCATTATTTCTATGATCTTTCATTTGGATTTTTGATTCTCCTATTTGTTATGCTTAGTAGCTTTTTGTTTTTATTTTTCTTCTTCTATTTATTCTTTTTTAGTTTGTTCATTTGCTTTTAAACGTTATACTCAGAATGTTTCTGGTATTGGTTTTTCTGCACCGTATTTCACTTGTTTCTACTTAAAGAAAGCTCTTGTTTTTTTTTATTTGTTTTGTTTTTTTTTTTCTCTCATCTTTCATTTGCTTCATTGAATCGCTTTTCATGTCTTAATTATCTAGAAAGTTTTTAAATTACCGATCGGCGCAGGTTCCTGTAATTACTTCGCCTTTTTGTAGCCGTTTGCGTTTTTAAATTGTAATTCAACAATCGCATGGGATATGGGCTATATGTATATAGGATTGGTTTTATTGATTCCTTACCATTTTTTTTTTCGTATTTGTCCTTATTAGTAATTCGTTTTTCTCTCCAATATATATTTTGCTGTTTATCTTCGTTTTTACAAGGACATTTTCTTTCAAAATTTTTCATTTCGAAATCTTTTTGAATCTTAAACAACTACAGGCATAAATATTTTTTGTTTTAATCGTTTCTTTGTACTATCTGGGATTCCAATTTTGTCCGAAAGCTATATTGTTTCCTTACCAAGAAATTCGAATTTGTTGTTGAATGTTTAGTTCCTTTTTCTCATTTAGATTTATTTCTTCGTCGAGTAAAAACAGGTTCAACAGATTTCTCACTCGAGTTGTAATTTATTATTGCCTTAATTTTTAAATCATTTTAAGATAGTCATTATACTTTCATACTTAATGACTAATAATTTTTTTTACTGAAGTATACTTTTATTATTCATTTTTAGTCACTCATAAAAGAATGAGAATTTTCTTCTTTATTATTTTAACAAAATTTGCAAGGTTACACTTAAGCCAATTTCCTTTCCTTTTTATCTCTTTACACATTGCCTGGTGTTGCTGCTCCTCTCTTTTTTTCCTATGCTATTTTCAATTTATTTAAAAATCACATGTTTTTTTACACCTAATCTGACTGTATAAAACCACATCAAACAAAATACATCACAAGCCAGCAGATTTTTTTTCGCGATTGCTAAAACAATAATGGAATTAAATTTTCGGCTTTGAATGAATGCCAACAACGAGCGAAAAATATTTACACCGTTTGACATAAACAGACCGCAACATTTTCGTGTTTCCCCAACCCACCACAGATTAATCATCCAACGTATTCGGCGGCAAATTAAAAATTTAGTGATTAATGTTTTATTGTTATCGGGAGATGCACGCGTTGCAGTTGATCGAAATCCACCAGCGTTCGTCATATTTTAATTTGCACATAAATCATTCGCCGAATCAAAACAGCTCGATCGTAGAAAAATTTATTTTCGCATCCTCCCGCCTTCCTCGTTCCACGCTGATTATCTGCGCAGATTACTTCCCTTTGAAATTTCTGTTCGAATGCAGTTCGGTCGGTGCATGGATATTTTTCGCAAAAGAAAATCGAAGGTAAATACATTTGGGATTGTCAACAAAATCGAAGCTTTGAGAAAAGTTCTGATTACTTCCGGTTCGGTTTCGGGACAGATTTAGCACCTGTAAGTTTCCTTTGGGGGGATCGCTGGAGATGATTAATCGCAAGTCTAATTTCGTTGTCCTTCTTCGTTTCATTTGGAACCGTAATTAAATTTTATTTTATTGGGGAAGTTTACCAGTCGTAAACACAGATCAGGAAGGTAATGAAAGAAACTTCTTTTAATAAGTTTAGGGATTTTGCTAGATTTAAAAAGCAAACAAATATTTCGAGATAGGAAAATAATTTTAAATATACAGTGTGTAATCGAATAAGTTTCATTTATTGTAACTACAGTATTAATACACAAGAAAGAAAAGTTATGACATACGCTGAGGGCAATCTGTAATAACTCCGGAACAATCTATGTTTATTTCTTACAAAAATCGTTCGAGAAGCACTGGAGGTGATTTAAATGCTCCAGCTAAGCGAAGTTCACTATTATGTGCAATGAATGATAGAGTAGTAAACCCGCGGATGTAACACAATAGACGTCGGGACAGTCGTTTTTGACTTACATACGAAAAAGAAAAAAATAGTCAATACAACGTGACAAGTTTATCAAAGTGTCGTTAAAGAGTAGAGAAAAATTTTGACTTAAGCAATTTTTTTTGCAAAAACTCAGTGACTCGATTTTAATCTTTTGTTTAAGGATGAATTTTTTTTCAACCTTGTGTTCAAACTTGTTTTCTTAACCCCTTTTTGTATTGTTCGCGGTCGATTTCCATGAAATCTGATAGTAAAAATAAGTCGTCTCGCCTTTCATTCCTTTTTAAATTTTGCCAGCACGCTCCACTTTAATACTCGATCTGGGTACGTGACTTTCAACGGTGTCCGTTTCTTTTCCACCGTTCGCCCCCATAAAGGAAAAAAGCGCGCCGGCGATCCTTAACTTTATTTTTCCACGCGGACGCTTCAAAATCCGCGACGCCGGCGCTTTTATTTTTTTTAAGGGACTTTTGTAAGGTGGCGGAATAATAAATTCCTGCTTACATCACACGGGTAACCTGGCGTACGCCCTTCGCACGCGACTTATTAGCTTTTTCGATGAATAGCCGCCGGCACAAAGCGAACGTAATTTAACTCGGGGCTCGGGTTTCGGCTCATTATGCGACGGGCTTTGTTCCTAAAGCCGGTCGCGTTTCGCGACTTTGTAAGGCGAGGCTCATTTGTTTCCGGGGCCGACGGAAAAATTAAATCAGACGCGAAGTTTTCTTAATTAGAACCGTCTGAAAAGGAATTCTATTTAATGGGCAGACTGTATTTTGTCTAGTTTACAGCTTATGTAGACGCGTCGTGAAACTTATGTTTCTAAATTGAATTACAAATACGTTTTTATCTTGAAAAATTAAATTAAAGGACGAGAAAAATAATTTCCATGATTTATTATTTGAAATTGTAATTTACTCTACAAGTCCGGGAAGTGACTTATTAAAGCATGAGCTTCAATGTTTCGGAATTTCTAAATGAATGTTTTAATAATCACTTCACTTCAGTCATGTATCGCACAATATTTTATTTCATACAGTCTACATTTAAATTTGTTTCCTAAATTAATATTTAGTTAAAAAAATTAAACAGCAGCATATTAAGAATTTTAAACTGTGTTATTTGAGATAAATTTGTTTAAATATTGAGTTTAGTATTTCTGTCTTTTAAAAATAAGTCCGGGAAGTGTTACTATGGAAATAACTACGTAAAGTAGAATATAGTACGAAATAAATTTATGAACTTAACTCGTTTTAGGAATAAAAGGAGTTAGGTATAAAATCAACTCAATTTCTACGTAAACTCAATACATAACTTTTCGTATTCAACAGTTTAAGTAGCGACATCTTGCGGCCGATTTTTCATCTTTTAAAAAAGAAGCTTAAAAGAATTTGCTTCATTTCCTATTTTATTCCAGAAAAAAACTTTACGTTTGATATATTTTGTGATAAATATTTAAAATATGGTCTGCGGGATAATACAGAGTTTTCAACAACGTTCAACAAGTTAGCGATGAATCCAATGCAATCAAAACCGATTTGCAACAAATTTCTAAATCTTTCGTATTGTTCGTCATCGATTTCCGATATATCTAACTGCAGTGTGGCCATGTTTTTCAAATTTAAAACCAGGACATTTAAAATATCTTAGATAACATGAGTAGTAGTCGCTGTCATAAAATTAATAACGCCAAATGTTGGGTACTTCTGTCTGAATGAAAATTGTGAAGAGTTTAAAACAGTGATCGAAACATCAATCAAAATCACTTATCCACGCGGCTCTTTGCAAAAGAAATTTTTAAAGTCCTTTTCGGATGACCTTGACAATGGAATTTCCTATTTTTTTATAAAATTTATTTTATGGATTTTTGTCAGATTGAGGAGTGTCAAACTGTGGACGGAAAATCAATCAAAATCACTTAAACCAATGTCTGCATGGCTCTTTTCAAAAGAAATTGGCAAAATCTTCTTTGAATGACCTTGAAAATGAAATTTTCTATTTTTTTGCAAATATTTTATGGATTTTGGTTAAATAGTGAGGAATGTCAAACACTGGACGGAAACATCAATCAAAAACACTTAAGTCAAATATCTGCGTGGCTCTTCTCAAAAGAAATTTGGCAACACCCTTCGGACGACCTTGAAAATGAAATTTTCTATTTTGTTACAAATTTTTTTTATGGATTTTTGTGTGATTGTGAGAAGTGGACGGAAACATCAATCAAAATCACTTAAACCAAATGTCTGCGAGGCTCTTAAAAAAAAAACAGTTGGGTACCGCTGTTCTGATGACCTTGACAATGGAATTTTCTATTTTTTTATAACTTTTATTTTATGGATTTTTGTCAGATGAGTGAAAACAGTCGACGGAAACATCAATCAAAATCACTTAAATCAAACATCTGCGAGACTCTTTTCAAAAGAAATTGGGAAACTCCTCTTCGAATGACCTTGAAAATGAAATTTTCAATTTTTTTACAAAATTTATTTTGTGGATTTTGGTTAGATTGTGAGGAATGTCAAACAGTAGACGGAAACATCAGTCAATATCACTTAAACCAATGTCTGCGTGGCTCTTTTCAAAAGAAATTGGGAACTCCTGTTCGAATGACCTTGAAAATGAAATTTTCTAGTTTTTTACAAAATTTATTTTATGGATTTTGGTTAGATTGTGAGGAATGTCAAACAGCAGACGGAAACATCAATCAATATCACTTAAATCAAATGTCTGCGAGGCTCTTAAAAAACAGTTGGGTACCGCTGTTCTGATGACCTTGACAATGGAATTTTCTATTTCTTTTATAAAATTTATTTTATGGATTTTTGTCAGATTGAGGAGTGCCAAACTGTGGACGGAAACATCAATCAAAATCACTTAAACCAATGTCTGCGCGGCTCTTTTCAAAAGAAATTGGGAAACTCCTCTTCGAATGACCTTGAAAATGAAATTTTCTATTTTTTTACAAAATTTATTTTGTGGATTTTGGTTAGATTGTGAGGAATGTCAAACAGTAGACGGAAATATCAACCAATATCACTTAAAACAAATGTCTGCGAGGCTCTTAAAAAAAAAAACAGTTGGGTACCGCTGTTCTGATGACCTTGACAATGGAATTTTCTATTTTTTATAAAATTTATTTTATGGATTTTTGTCAGATTGAGGAGTGTCAAACAGTGGACGGAAACATCAATCAAAATCACTTAAACCAATGTCTGCGCGGCTCTTTTCAAAAGAAATTGGGAAACTCCTCTTCGAATGACCTTGAAAATGAAATTTTCTATTTTTTTACAAAATTTATTTTGTGGATTTTGGTTAGATTGTGAGGAATGTCAAACAGTAGACGGAAATATCAACCAATATCACTTAAAACAAATGTCTGCGAGGCTCTTAAAAAAAAACAGTTGGGTACCGCTGTTCTGATGACCTTGACAATGGAATTTTCTATTTGTATTATAAAATTTATTTTATGGATTTTTGTCAGATTGAGGAGTGTCAAACAGTGGACGGAAACATCAATCAAAATCACTTAAACCAATGTCTGCGTGGCTCTTTTCAAAAGAAGTACCGAGTTCGTAAACGGCATTTGAAGCATAGTTGCAGCATATTATAAATCAGAACGGCCTGTCAAGGGTTGTCATTGTACGCGTTAGAGTCTTTGAAAGAATGGGCCACGCAAACACTCAAGTTATTGTAAAATTTAGAAAGTATCATCTTACATCGCCAGTAGAAGAGAACTGGGCTTTTGTTTGAAAATCGTGCAACGAGCTTGTGAAATAATAAATATGTCAATGGACACTTGTATAGCGTCGCTATTTTGAAAAATTTAGAAAGTTAGAACATGTGCAGCGGCCGGAGTACTGTCAGGCGAATTGGGTGGCCGTAATTTACCAGGAATGCACTAGGAACGAGGGAGAAACGGGATTGTTTTTCTGAGCTAGAACCGCGGTGATTGGTCCAAGAATTTTTCGGGATGCATAAGGGGGGTTATAAGTTGTTGCTGGCGAAGGAAAAATCCAAAAACTTAAGACAGAAAGCTTCTGATCGTTCGAACGGAAAGCTGCATTTTTTAATTTAACTCGAGAAGTTTATTTTTTGAGTGCTTTGCAATTGATTCCATCTAGCTTGCATAATTAGAATTAAATCACGTTATTTCGAGGCGTTAAAATTATAGTGAATTCAAAAAGGGCAATCAAATAAATAACCGCGAGACGCGCGCGATCGAATACGCGGATAAATCTAGTGCGCGGGTGAATTAGTGAAGTGAACGTCGCGGACCGGGACATGCATTTTTCTATTTCTTTTCACATACTTGGGGGCATAAATTGGTGTAAGAATTATTTTAATTGACTTGTCAATCCGTGGCTTGAAAATTCTGTAAAGTTCCATCTTTGCATTGCTTAGGCAATCTTTTGGTTTATTTTTGGTACTTGCGTTTGCTTTTGAATCAAATTAAAACTCAATAAATTCAGTAGTTTGCGCGATCTGTGATTTAATCAACCAGAGTAAATTAACTACGCCTAAAATCTTTTAGTCGATTTCAAATACAGTGTATTTTTTTTTTCAATTTAGATCTACCTTTTTTTGCGATATCCTCGGCAATTCGGAGACACGCTATCAGTGTTGTCCCGATTTGTACTACATGGGCACCTGCAACTCCAGCCTCTGGTCAGGCAAGTTATATCTGCCAACGAACACAGTGCGACCAGCACAGTCTAACTCAGAAATCAAGGCAAATTTAATACTCGTTACGAATTCCATAGAATTACGAGGCCAACAATTTGAACCACCTATCAATAGACATCTTCTTCACAGAGCTCTTCTCACACCCTGAGTGTGTGTGCTAAAGTGTTGTCTTCGCTGAAAGATTTGCAGGTTAATTGAAAGCAATTTGTCGAGCTGCTGAAAGTGTCATAACCGCAAAAGCGGAGCGCCATAAAACAGTCAGTTGGGTCCTTGCGCAAACAAATTAGGTTAGCCAACGAAAAACGACGTCGAGGGATCTGAAAAAAGCCGTACATTGTACGACCCTCGAAGGGCACGAGAACGTTGTAGACGAAAGATTCTTGTCCGAGGCCGGTTAGATTTAGCTCTTCCAACACCTCCATATGGAGCCCGTGAGAAAGTAACGGCAGTTGCTGTTGATTATCTTGCAAATTGATCGCCGGAGCGGCCTTTTGTACCACATACATCTCCGAACATCGGATTGATCAATTAATACTTTCCATTAACAAAGTACGCTGTAGACACACTGTCACACTGTGCGCTGGTTGATTATTCATAGCTAAGTACTAGCTAAGGTGGCAGACACGAGTACCAAGACAAAGCTATTTTGAATAGAAATAAATTAATTGTTGATCTAATTTAAGTCCCAAAGTTGACACAGCCTTAATTGCGTGTGCAACAAGCCACCAACTGTGAGAATTGAAATAAATTAGATCGCTACGATATTCGGCGTCAGATACGTTAAGCGAAGTTTATTGTACTTCTTTGGAATCGTATATTTCTTGTGAAAGATATCCATTGTTTCGATCCAGGTTTTACGCTCAAGCCCCAAGGTCGTTTAGATCTCGTGGCAGGAGTTTTACCTTTTTTTTTCTTTTCTTTTTTTAATAAATAATCAATTAAATCTAACACCTCGCATTTTTATTGCTACGTACTTAGTTCCTTTAGTCTCTCAGATTTATTCACCGTCTCACCAGAATTAGAATCCAGTTCCAACAACGTAGGGCCATTTTTTTTATATTTAATTAGACGAACACGAACACGGCATTAAAGTCATTTCATTGAGGTGAGCATTCCGGGAAAGGCTTCTAAAAGGGCCGACGGTAGATGTAGGTCAATAAAAGTATATTGCTTAGCCCCACTAAACCATAATTTTAGCAGGTAGCAACTCGACTTTAGAAACATCTTTAGAAAGCGCATGCTGTTAACAATAGTAGTATCGGCTCCTTCGGAAACTGGCCAAACCCGCGGTAAAGAGGCGTTTATTGCTTCATTGAATTTAGTCAAATTCTTCGGTCCATTTAATAAATTAATTTGTCAGTAATTTTTTGTTTGTTTATGTTTGGACCGTGTTTAATAATTATTTAGTTGTCCGTAAAGTCAACAAACAAGGTGGCACGTCCGGGCGCGTCACAACATTTATGACTGTATTGATTTTCATTCCTATAGCTGCTGGTTCTTAACCAGTTAAGTATCGCGTATTTGGGTAAAATTTTTGATTAATTATTTTTCGAGAACTAAAGAACGCAATATTTTTTTGCCAGTTTAACTATAATCTGTGCATCCTATTCTATTCTTGTACGACTTATTATTTGGTAGTCTATTGAAGAATCACCATGTATATAAATTCTTTTAATTTTATTTGTTTTCCAAATGTCCAAAGTCTATGCAATGGTCAGATTTTCAAATTGCTGTTATTCAATTTTTTTTAATGCAACGTCTCCTATATCTTCACGAACAGACAGATGTAGTACATTCACACTTTAAAATGTAACCAAAAGCAACAAAAAAAAAAAACGCAAAGCAAGCGAAAATTTTCCCGAAAACTTCATAACAACTTCTCCCAAGTTAAAAGAAGAGAGCCCGGCCCGCATTTTTATCTAAGCAAATATTGCTGCGCTAACGATTCTTTAACTAACCAAAGCTGAGTAAGCATCTGCACTAAAAGCTGATGATGATGGTGGTGGTGGTGTGCATTCCGGGGGTTAAAGAGAACCTGGCGTGTTCGAAGTCGTCTTGGAATGAACTCGACCCCGTTTGTTTACCCCGATACGTGAACGGGATGCGGCCCGTTCATCACGCGATCCGATCCCGAGCATTAATACCCGGTGATTTATTTAAGGCCAAGTGTAATTTGCCTAATTAATCGAGCGGTCTTCCTATACCGCTGTGAATCCGCAATTATAACTGCGCACTGTCCGTAACTCGTGTACACTAATTAATGAAAGTCATTACTCAAATCCGAGATTTTCAACGGAAATCGATTATCTCAGCTGGAATGCACTCTATTAAGCTGCTGTTAATTTGATATGGTTTAGGATTGATTATGTTGTGAACGTACTTCAATTCTCTACTATTAAATTATCCATATTACAGACTCGATAGTTGCATTTAATAATTATTAACTCATCAGAGTGTACTGACGAGCTCTCAAGACTGTCAATTTGATACAGTGAAACATCGATAAATGAACGATTTTAAAAGCGTCTAGAAAAATAATTATAAATTTTTGACCAAAGCATAATTTCCTCGTATACACGAATGCTATTCTGATTTTTTTTTAATGTAACTTTATTATTAAACTCAACATATAAAATAAAAATTACTACAACTCGGGCTAATAAAACGGTGTAAATAAACAAGCGTGATGTAAAACAAAATTTGCAAAATAAAATATTCTCGATTGTTTCCGGTCGCACGAACAAATCATAATCCGGAAAAATTATCGCTCCGGGCGGCGACGTATTTATTCATAAACTTCATAAACTCCGGCGTATCGTTCGCGGGCATGTCCCAAATACTAATTTGTATAATTTTTAAAGTGTCAAAGACACTCGCCGCGCCACTGCAATTACAATAGAACGAAAAACATTAATAACAAACGTGCCCGTCGCGACTTTTTGATAACGCTAAGTTCGCTCTCGTAATAACGTTTTATTGCCGCTGTAAATTGTCGTAATTTTATTTCGGGCCCGGCGACTTTCCGTTCGCGCGCATCCTTTCGTTTTTCGTCTTTTTCTAGTTTTTAGATGTCCACCCTATGATATATTGGCCGCATAAAAATTTATTTGGTCGTTGAATAATAAAATTTTGAGCCGAGAGGAGATCGATTGCTTCGCTTGCATATCCATAAGGCGATTGCATCTCTTTAAAGATACGAATTCAATTATGTATAAAAGAAGCCTCCTCTCGTCCTTATGAATTTAAAAGTGGAAGACTAAAAAGTTAAAGACTACTTCTTTTACGGAACCAATTTTTTATTGTAATCAGATTAAATTGAATTGAATTTTCTGCGTTTTCCTAGCTTGTAAGGACAGACTGAGGAATAATGCATTTAATAAGTACATCTCAGCTGCAGCGAAACGAAACGTTCAATATAACTTGCTCAGATATTGTTTTGAATTGATTTGTTTATTAGAGTTTGTTGAATGCAAAGGACAATGTCCAACATTTCCTAAATACAGTGTGTAATCGAATAAGTTTCACTTACTGTTGCCGAATACAGAAAAAAAGAAGCGAAGTTATGAATACGAACGAAGCAAACGAAAAATCTACGTTTGATTTTAATTTAAAAAAAACCGTTTGAGAAGCACTGAGTGTGATTTAAATGCCCCTGCTGAGCGAAGTTTACTTAGGACCGACCTTACCATTTCTAAACTAACTGACGGATAACTACCATGGAAATCATTCATCAAAATCAAAGAACGATTCATAGAAATCAATTTATTCGTCGGATAATTTTAACGGGAAGATGGTAAGATCGGCTCTTATACGTACAATAAACAATAGAGCAGTGAACTCCCAAATCTAATACAAAAAGCGTTGAGGCAGGTCATTTATGACTTTCGCAAAAATAATACGGAGATTATCAATTAGTGATACGTAAGCAATAAAAATATAAAGATGAAACGTTGACAATCTAATTTTTTGCTAGTATTAGGTAATAGAAATGCAAATTCACTTACGTAATAATATTAATTTATTTCCTTAATTAATTAACTTAATGAATTCAAATTAAAACAGTGTAATCATGAATCACACGTAAGAATAAATAAAAAAAAACTAAATAAATCAATTTAATAGAGGTCACATTTTAAAAGTACTTTTTGAAAAAAATCACGCCGATACTCCTTATCTCTTAATTTATTATTTTATTACTTTATTACGTTCAGGCACGCAAATAAAACTGAAGGATCGTACAGATTAACATATATTCATTCAAAAACATAAATAAATGCATCGATTGTATTTCAGGCATTTTCTTTTCTGAGTATGCAGGTCATTCAGTGTTGTAATGCAAACTGACTAATAATAATTTAATTTATTTTTTCAATTTTTCTTCTTTAACTTAAACAGAAAACAAAACACGATCTCCCTTTATTATTTCTTTATGTTTTTACTTTCCTCATAGTTGCGTGTCATTTTATTTTTTTCGCCCAAAGTTAACGTGTTTCATTTTTCAAAATTGTTTGAAAAAACACAAAATGTGGTCGTTTGTGTTTTTTTTTCTTTCTTCTTCAGCAGCTTAAGCAGATAACTAACTACCCTTTATGTTTACGATTTTAGTTTCCTCATAGTTGCGTTTCACTTTTCTCTCTTGCCGGATCAAACAAGAGACGATCTACTTACACTTCACCTAATGCAATTTCTTTCTTCGCCGTTTGTCGTTTCTTGGATATTCACTTTCTTCACATAAACGAAAATAAAAAAAAACAAACGACATATAGTTAGTGTTTTTTTTTCTCTTTTCTTCGCCAACTTAAATATAAAACAAAAGACGATCTACTCTTTACGGAGTATTTATGATTTTAGTTTCTTCATCGTTACGTTTAACTTTTCTTTCTTACCCAAAATTGTCGTGTCAAGCAAAAGCCCGGCTACATTTCACATACATAGATTTTTATTTGCTTAAAGTGTTTTTTTTTTTCATCAAAAGCTTAAAAAGAAAGCAAACAATACACGATCGATTTCTTGGTAAATGCAATTTCTTTTAACGCCGTTTGTCACTTGACGTTTCTTGATTATTCACATTCTTTATCATAACTTAAACGAAAAAAAAACAAACGACATTTAATTGTTAGTGTTTTTTTTTCTCTTCTCTTCCCCAATTTAAATATGAAACAAAAGACAATCTACTCCATGCTGGGTATTTATGATTTTAGTTTCTTCATCGTTACGTTTCACTTTTCTTTCTTGTCTAAAATTGTCGGGTCAAGCAAAAGGCGGCTACATTTCACATACACAGATTTTTATTTGCTTAAAGTCTTTTTTTTTCATCAAAAGCTTAAAAAGAAAGCAATCAATACGCGATCGATTTCTTGGCAAATACAACTTCTTTTATCGCCGTTTGTCGCTCGACGTTCTTGATTATTCACGTTCTTCATCATAATACAAACGAAAATTAAAAAAAAAACGAACGAAATGTAGTTGTTAGTGTTTCTTTTTCCTTTTCGTCGCCAACTTAAACAGAAAACAAAAGACGATCTACCCTTTATAGGATATTTAGTTTTTAGATTTTAGTTTTTTCATTTTTTCTTCGTCCAAAATTATGTCAAACAAAAGACAATGTAAACTTCACCTACACATATTTGCTTTAGTGAAAAACCAAAAAAAAAAACAAACAAAAGATGATCGATTTCTTATCAAATGCAATCTTTCTTAGCCCTTGCGTTTCACTCTTTTGGTTTCATCGTTTCTCGTCAGAAATCGTCGTGTTTTGATTGAGCCGCTTTCTTTCTTCATAAAAAACATAAAGGAAAATAAAATAACTTTCCACAAGTGGTTTTTTGTCTTTTTCTCTCATCTGTTTTTCCAATGAGATTTTACCATTTTGGTTATTTGTTGGACTTAAGTCTGTTCTCTCTTCTGTGTGAGTTATTTTTGGGATTTATTTTCATAGGCGTAGCTTAACCGTTTGCAAGTAAGTTTTCTTCTTTATCCCTCGTCAGTAAGTAACCCCTTCTCTCTTCTGTGTGAGTTATTTTTGGGATTTATTTAGATAGGCGTGGCTTAACTGTTCGCAAGTAAGTTTTCTTCTTTATCCGCTTTTCTTTTTTTTACCTCTCCAATAAAAATTTATGTTGTAAGTTATTTTTAGGTTTACTTCTGATAGGCATGGCTTAACCATACGAAAGTGGGCTTCTCTGTTTTCTTTTCTCCTCTGCTTTTCCAATGAGAATAAGCTATTTGTTTGATGGGCGTGGTTTAATTGTCTGTAATGAAAGGGTCTTCCTTCTCCCCTTCTTTGTTCTTCCTTTCCAATGAATATTGGGCCTTGTAGGTTATTTTTTGGGCTTACATCTAATGGGCGTGGCTTAACCATTTAGGTTTATGGGTAAATGGTCTTAATGACTCGTTCTCTCTTTTCTACCTTACCAATGAGTATTTACATTAATAGGCGTGGTTTAACCGTTTGTAACTGACATTCTTTGCCTTCTTCTCTCTTCTCCTTTTCCAGTGAGAATTTGCCTTATGAATTATGAGTTTGGTTCTGTGTCTTATGGGCGTGATTTAACTGGTTTCTTTATCTTCGTCTCTCATTCAGCTTTCCAATGACAATTTCCTTTGTGAACCAAATAGAATAAAACATGATCGTTTATTTTTTCTTCTCATCGAATTAAATATATAAAAAAGACCAACTGTGCTTTATTAATAAACAACTTCAGATTTTAATCTATACTGTTAATTTTTTTCTTATCAAAAGAAAAACAGTGCACGATCAATTTCACATAATAAATGCCACTCTTTTCCCGAAAAGAAAAAACAAAAATTAAAAAAAAACCAAAAGTACAATTAGTTTTGATGTTATTCATTTATTTTTTAAAAAACAAAAATCGTTCGTCTTTTATGTCTTTTTTTTTCATCAAAGCGATTTTTTTTTCGAAAGAAGAGAAAGGAGAAAAATTATTTATTGAAAGTTTTCGTCGAGTTAAGTTTTTTTTTAACAATTGAAAATCGATAGTCTTTTATATTTGTTTCTTTCTTCATCAAAAGCATTTAAGGAAAAATAAATTGTTAATAAATATTTCTTTTTTTACTTTTTTTTTTCTTTTCGGCAAGTGAACGGAACACAAAAGACTATTGAAGTCTATATTTCGTCATCGTTTACCGTTCACTTTTTATTTCCTCAGTCACAAAATATATTTAAAAAAAGAGCAAAATAAAAGATGAATGCGACTTCTTTGTTCGTCAAGCAGACAAACGAAAACGATAAGTTTTGTTCGCGTTAATTAAAAAAAATTAAACATTAACATAACACAAAAGACAAGCAATTTTAGTTTCTTTGACGTCGTATTTCACTTGTTTTTCGTCGAAAGCCAGAAAAAAAAAAACAAAAGGCGACAGATTTCATGCCCAATGCAACTCCTTTCTTCGTCTATTTTCTTCCTAAAAACTAATAGATAATAAATTACATCAAGTTTTTTTTGCCAAAGCCACAAAATAATAGACAATCGATGCAATTTGTTTTTTGGTCAAGAAGAGAAAAAAGTGAAATTAAAATAGATTTTTGAAACTAGGCCAAGTTTTATTCGCATTATTATTTTTTTTTTTTCATTAAAAGCATGAAACGATAAACGACCAATGCGATTTCTTCTTTGATAGGTTCAATATTAGAGAGTTTTCGCGTTTTTACATCGTGGATAACGTTTACGCTAAATACTGCAAAACTACTACAGTCGTTGTTGATCACACTGTATTACTTTGGTAATAGATCCACTACTATTTAGTGAATTCTGCTACGTTATTACGAAATTGCTAGAATCTATTAGGTTTTAAGTTTTTAATTTCTCTTAGCTACTTTGTAACTTTATTATCGGGATAAATTGATTTTTATTTCCTCAGTCACAAAATATATTTAAGAAAAGAGCAAAATAAAAGATGAATGCGACTTCTATTATTCAATGTGACACGTATGTACTAAAATTGACACTGTTGCAACCAAATGTAAAAATTTTGGTTGATGTACGTAACATGTACAGTGAGACACTGTAATATCTTATTGATAAATACAAAGTGGTCAAGAATAACTGTTTAAGTTGGCAATACAATTAAGAGCATTTTTTTTATTCGGCTATTTGCAACACTGCATCCGCATAATGTTTTATTGGTCTATTTTACGTAACCCGAACAGAAACAAGATTGTAGGTTATTGAATAAAAATTCGCATTTTAAATTTGCATTTGAAATGTCAAATGACGTTTGTAACATCCGCAGAAAGGAAACTGTTAAATGTGGGATCAATGACTTTTGCAATGGACAGATGTCAGAAAACAAATACTACCAATTAGTTATTGAAACAACTTTTTTTTTTTTAATTTACGTCCCAATTTTCGATAATTTTCACTTTAATTGCTTTAATTGCTATTCCCGCTAAGAAAAATCTAGCTTTAAACAATTCCTTTTGCCATATAGGCCTTGTTCTTTTGGTAACGTAAAAAAGAAACAGAAATAACCAAACGGAGAAATTTTTTAAACAATAATTAATAGTATAGTACAGATTTGGTAAATCAGGCTTTTATTGAGGTTTTGTTTATTTTAATTTGGAAGCAAAATACATCACATATGAAATTAGAACCTTTATTCAATGTGCCCTTTTCATATTTGATGACAATATATTAATTCTAGTTAGGAGTAACTGGTGTCAGCTTAAAGATGAAGTCTTTGTTGTGGAGATACGCTGCCCATCTCAAAGAAGGCCATCTCAGAGACACCCATTTCAAAGAAGGCCTTCTTTAAGATGATCAACTTTCTCTGATATGAGCATCTCTACATTGGCCATTCTTTGAAATGGGATTCTTTGAGATGACCTTCTTTGAGATGGCCTTCTTTGATATGTCCTTTGAGATGGATAGCACACCATCACAATAGTGGAAGACTTCTTTCTATCTCCAAGCTGACGCCAGTTACTTCTAAATGGAATTAATATGTTATCATCAAAATATTCTCAGAAAAGGCCATCTTGGAGAAACTTATCTCGAAGAAGGCCATCTCAAAGGAGTACTGTTTGGCTTCTGGGTTGGAACCGTGCTAATATTTTTTCTGCATTGTGGTAAAGCTATAAATGAGGGCAGAAGAAAGTCCCAACCTAAAAGCTAAGAAGGAATATCAACGGATAACTGCCCCTAAAAGTCTTCTAGTAACGTTAACGAATTGTTTTCACATCCACATACTGTCGACCCTTCAAATGTTTTTGGGAGCGTGAAAACTCGAACTGCAAGACGAAATCCTTCATACCTTTATCTCAATGAACACAAAAGTTAATTTAACAGTTTTCTAGAAAAGACTATGTACACCAGCACCACAACCACGTATTTTTTAATACAAGGATATTTTATTTGTTTATCTAAGCAGTTGATGTAGATAACTTCAATCAATAGCAGGTAGTTTCAAGTCGAAGTATTAGGGTTTTATCTTAAGTAAGTCCAAAAGCTAAAGTTGATCGGCGGCGTTGAGACTTCCTGGGGGTAAAAACTAGAAAATTAGACTTCCTTGGCACATTGTACGCCAACTCATGTTAGGGGGGCAAAACGAAGAGCAAAGTTATCTCAGATTTTATAAAACGTAACTGCCCAATTGAAGACCACCCGTCATGATTCTTCTAGCAGCAACCCCATGCCTTCAATCTGTAAGCTCGATGTTCTGAGGATAAAGAAATATGCCCATTACTGCTTTTATAACATACAGCGTAAACGTTAACCATAATCTATAAGTTGCGAAAGCTCCCTATTAATAAGTGAAAATTAATCAACTACATACTGTATACAAGGCAAGTCAGAAGGAGCACTTTTGTTCTTACTAATGTCCTTTCTTTTTTTCCTAAAATTGCCGCAAATAAATTCCGAGGATTTCTCAACGATACTCTTCTGCTTGACATTATCCTTACTTGCAATTGTACTTTAAATAACTCGTATGTTATGAACGGCGATTAAATAATAAACTCAAAGTGTACTTGTAGTTCATTGGATGGCAAATCTCTGTTACACCTTGTACATTTCGTTTGATGTCTAAATGAAAAAGTTTTTCTTAAAACCCATTGAACTGAGAAAATTTCTTAATTTTCAATACCCTCAATGCTTAATACTTTTTTTTTTTAAAAGAAGCAATTGTATATTATTGTGTATTTCTTTTTTTAATACTCTTTTCTGCATGGACAAAAAAAGTAACACCAAAATGTTTGCAAGTGGATGGGACTAATAACAGTCGCGCAGGCTAAATGTATACACCAAATTGATGTTATCGTTTTAATAATTGGCCCTTTTACTTTTTAGTACTGGATGCTGAGCAAGATCGGGGAAATCCGAAGGGACGAGGCCTGCCTTGACTACAGCGGACAAGAAGTCATCCTTTATCCGTGCCACGGTTCGAAGGGCAATCAATACTGGGAGTACGATCCTGATACAAATCTTCTAAGGCACGGAAGCAGCGATAAATGCCTAGGAATTAACGAGGCCAGAACTAAATTAGTAATGGAACACTGCAGCCCGGAATATTACCACCAGAAATGGACCTTAGAAAACTACGACCCTAGGAAATTGTGATCCCACTTGCGGTGAGTGCTACGTAAAAGCAACTAAATTAATTTCGGGTCCTCGTATGTCGTGTTTTACGTATAGACAAAATAACGGGACGAAATCGGCGCGGGACGCGATGGATTGCACAGGAGAGCGCTTTAAAAACGTGTGATTTTAAGATTGAGTGTGTAATTCCACTTTATAAGTATATTTAAAAGAAATGTGCTCAATATCTACATTCCATATTAGTATTTATTGTTATTTTTATATTATTTTAGTGTTTTAAAGACTGTTTTGCTATTGTTTTAATAATAATAATAATAAAAAAATCTCCATATTCCTGTTATTGTATACTACTTTCGATTAAGAACGAATTCACGAAGAATACGACAAAGATCCTATTCGAAAACTCTCTCATGTATATAAATAAAATAAAATGTGTAGAATTTGTTATTAAATTGTAACATGTGCCAAGAACAAAAACACTTCCTGCCAGATGCAGTTGTTGTCGCATCAATTCATCGACAATCAAAACGAAAAGAAAACATAAAATTAATTGGGAACAAAAGGAAGGCTATTCTTAAGCACTGCAACTCAAACAAAAATATTTATCATAAACCTAATCCATATGTTTTTGTAATTACATAATTGCTGTTGATTTTTGTAATCTTCGTGAATTCATTCGATCTTTTCTGATGGTATTATTAGAGAACGTGTGACATATCTTTCTATAAAAAAAATTATGCATATCTCTCGTATATCATAAACACATGTACACGTAAAAAAACTGTAAATATTGTACGTATATTGTAAGGACTAAATACGTATCGTAGTGATCCACTGTTAATATAATTTATGGATAACAGGTTCTACGAATATTAATTGCAGGACGAAAGAGGGAAGTCAAATTGAACAACTTCAATTACTTAAAACAAATTCTTCTTTCTTTTTTCTATTTCGGTGACTAAATGTAATCTTTTATGCCAGTCACTTAGGAATTAATTATTTTTCACCGGCTGAAGGAGAGTTCGCCTTTATTTCTTTGATCCTTCTTCTGCCGGGGTCAAACCTACAATAAAATCTAAAACTCATTCTGTTACTTGTAAGGTTTGAGTTATTAATAGAATAGAATGTTTTTAAATTACAACTAGTATTAATGTACAGGGTGTTGAGAAAAGTACGGAAACGCTTTATATCCCTAAACACAACAAGACCGGTTCATGTCTTAACTTCTCTTACTTGGTTCATCAAATATGAAAATCTTCACTATTTAAAATTTTAAACTAGGAATTAAAAAAATAGTTTTGAATAAAATCTTAATCTTATAATTTATAATAAGAGTACATTTTTTATAGTGCCTCTGCATTCGTCTGTTCACATGTTTCAAAATTCATTTAAACAAATCAGTTATGTGTTAGAAATAATTGTTTTAATGTTTATTGTTCCTCTTAAAGAAACGTATCGTATGTCTCGTCTTGATTTGAAATTGAAAGGTCCATTGCAAAAATCAAAGGCGACTACAGCTGCGCCATCTTGATACTACACTTCTGTCAAAAAAGTCATCGTGGCATTTCATATTTTCAATTCTTCAGTTTGAAACAATTTTGGATAGTTTTACTTCCTTTTAAAAAAGATGTAGTGTCTTGGGAATAACATTTGATAAGTGAGCGACGTAAAAGACATAACCACACTCCGTTATAGTATATTATACTCGAAACTATAATAAATACTCCTATTAGCAAGGATATTTGCAACATGAGCGAGCGTAGCGAACGAATTTTTGTAATTATCCGAGGTAATAATATCCATTATAGCGAGTCGTGTACTATACTTTGTCCTCGACTACAAATACTAAGAATTTTTTATTACAACTTAAATAAAAACGCTACTGAAACCATGTGGTAAGACTATATGTTAAACAAAGTGGTAAGACTATAAACATTTGCCATCAAGTTTATTAACTAATAGCGTTCAATGGCCTTATGCAAAAATATTTCCAAATTCAGCGGGCTTAAATCTTTAAATTCCATCCTGTCCAAAGCGCCATCTTAATACTACAATACGCCCCGTCCACTGATGCCACTTTCCCCAAAAGAAACTAACGTTATGTCTTCTCCTGTTATACTTATCGTAATGGAAATGAAATTGTAAACAAATAGTATCTTGTTTACAATAGGTTGATTCTGCTTATAACATATCATTTTTTACAGTCCAGTTGGTTACTCTTACCTGTGTCGTTTGATAAATGCGTGATAAACTTTAAATACAACTCGAATTTGTTACAAAATAAATATTAACAACGTAAAAGTAAGTTATATTTTCATTAGCCAAATATTAAATCGGAAGGAAAATTTTAATCCTGAAAAGTCGTCTTAGGCCTAAGAATCATCGGACTTAAGACTCCCGATTACATATCATAATCCGGACTAAGACGACTTCGTAATAACAATAAATTAAAATATCAAGATAAAAATGTGTGGTTTTCTTGTGGTAGGAGCCTGAATAATTTACGAGAGAGCCAAAAATTTGAAGTTCCGCCACTGCTGAGAACCTCAGAATTCCACTTTTTTAATAAGTTACAGGCTTACAGATCTTACGGTCCTTACAGATATGATTAGAATCGACCTAGGCGGAGGCACTTATTGTTTTGAAAGAAATCGTTCGGTGTATATAATCTTCGTACAGCAAAAATACCAAAACTGCTTGTTTTAGGCATTTCTGTACCATGCGATCGAAAATAAAATGATTCGTTGTAGGCGTGATGTAGTTTAGTACAAATAACTTTCAAGAAAGTCGAACTCAAACATCTTGAAGCAATTACAACGTTACTGTTAATTTGACAGACGGTAATACCTTTTTTTTATTTCAGTATTTATGGCCTACTCGAAATCATTTTATTTTTGATCGCTTGGTATTTATTTTGACATTTTTGATAGCCGTAATGAATTAGATCAATATGAAATGTAACTTGTAATTGCTTCATGATTGATACAGTAACCATAAACTGAATAATGAATATTTAGGATGTGACGACACATTCTAAATATTCATTAAACACTACAACCGTTAAACGTCAATCGGTTTAGGAAGTCATATCTTCTCGACATAATGAGCTTTCCAATTGAACACTTGTGCTTCTGCAATGATGTGCTTGATTACAACACTTTCCTAAAACAAAAGACGATCGCTTTTGAATTGAACGTTCATAATCGATGAGACGAGATCATCATGAACTGATTAAAAAAACAAAAGAATATATTTAGAACGAATTTTGTTTTCGTCGTCAAAACTTGAAAGAAAAAAATTGAACAAAAATCTACTATTTGTGAAACAAAAGGCAATCGACTGAATAGAATGTGCGCCGTCGCAAAGATAAAGCGACTTCAAAAACAAAAGAAAATTTAACCTATCAGTCCCAAAACAAAAGACGATCGCTTCTGAATTGAACGTTCATAATCGATAAGACGAGATCATTATGAACTGATTAAAAAAAAACAAAAGAATATTTAGAACGAATTTTGTTTTCGTGATCAAAACTTGAAAGAAAAAAAAATGAACAAAAATCTACTATTTGTGAAACAAAAGACAATCGACCGAATAGAATGTGCGGCGTCGCAAAGATAAAGCGATTTCAAAAACAAAAGAAAATTTAACCGATCAGTCCCAAAACAAAAGACGATCGCTTTTGAATTGAACGTTCATAATCGATAAGACGAGATCATCATGATCTGATTAAAAAAACAAAAGAATATTTAGAACGAATTTTGTTTTCGTCATCAAAACTTGAAAGAAAAAAAATTGAACAAAAATCTTCTATTTGTGAAACAAAAGGCAATCAACTGAATAGAATGTGCGGCGTCGCAAAGATAAAGCGACTTCAAAAACAAAAAAAAATGTAACCGATCAGTCCCAAAACAAAAGACGATCGCTTTTGAATTGAACGTTCATAATCGATAAGACGAGCCATCGTCTACTGATTAAAAAACAAGACTATTTAGAACCAAAAAAAGAAACCGTCAAAATTTGAACGAAAAATCGAGGTCACGATTTACCAGTTGTCAAAACAAAAGACAACCGACTGAATAAAATGTAGGCAGCAACGTTGGAAATAGAAAACGACTTGAAAAATAAAAGAAAATTTAATCGATCAGTCCTAAAAACAAAAGACAATCGCTTTTGAATTGAACGTTCATAATCGAGAAGGCGAGACCATCATCGACCGATTAAAAAAAAAGCAAAGGAATATTTGGTAGGAAAAAAAACAACAAAATTTGAAAGAAAAAATCACGACAGTGAAACAAAAGACAATCGTCTTAATAAAACGTGCAACGTCGAAAAGAAAAAGCGACTTGAAAAACAAAAGAAAATTTAATCGATCAATACTAAAGCAAAAGAGAATCGCTTTTGAATTGAACGTTCCAAATCGATAAGACGAGACAGACCATCAACCATTTGTGAAACAAAAGACATTAGACTCTGATTTAAAGTATTTTGAAGTCTTTAAATTAAAAAAAAAAAAAACCGAAACGATCAACTACTAGAAAAACAAAAGACAGTCGGCTTTTTTTTTGTTTGTCAACAAGACGGTCGTCTTTTGTTTCGTAATTAACTCGGTCTATTGCTTTTTACTTTTATTTATTCTTAAAGCATCTGTTTAACGTTTAAATTTTTTTTAAATGTCTTTAAGTCGATTGTCTTTTGTTTTCCGATCGATCGATTGTTTTTTGTTTTAATTTAAAAATTGTTCAAAATACCATCAACCATTTGTGAAACAAAAGACATTCGACTCTGATTTAAAGTATTTTAAAGTTTTTAGAATTAAAAAAAAAACCGAAACGACCAACTACTAGAAAAACAAAAGACAGTCGGCTTTTTTTTTGTTTGTCAACGAGACGGTCGTCTTTTGTTTCGTATTAACTCGTCTATGCTTTTTACTTTTGTTTATTCTTAAAGCATCTGTTTAACGTTTAATTTTTTTTAAATGTCTTTAAGTCGATTGTCTTTTGTTTTCCGATGGATCGTTTGTTTTTTTTTAATTTAAAAATTGTTCAAAATACTCTTGAAAACTTTGGTCGGAAGTCAATTGATTGTCTTTTGTTTCGCACCGGTCTGTCGATCTCTACAATATTTTTTTTGAAAATTAATTAAAATTGTGTAACTGGCAGTATAGAAAGTGCTAGGAAAGAGTTTATACATGTATTTCGGCCTTATTGGGCTTCATCAGAACTCTGTACCTTAAAAATTTTAGTTTATTGAAAAATTTAGAAAAACTTACCCCTTTTTTTTTTGAATTTCTAAAATCCCAAAACACAAGAACAAGAATTAATGATAAAAATATGAAATTCTTTTGTAAATTATACAAGGAAGCGATTGCATTCTCTAGTAAAACTACAAAAGTGACGTTTTTAAAATATTTGTTTGATGTTACTAAGACAACAAATTGACAATATAAAATCAAGTTTTCTTGCCAGATGAAAATTATGAAAATTAATTAAAATTGTGTAACTGGCAGTATAGAAAGTGCTAGGAAAGAGTTTATACATGTATTTCGGCCTTATTGGGCTTCATCAGAACTCTGTACCTTAAAAATTTTAGTTTATTGAAAAATTTAGAAAAACTTACCCCTTTTTTTTTTGAATTTCTAAAATCCCAAAACACAAGAACAAGAATTAATGATAAAAATATGAAATTCTTTTGTAAATTATACAAGGAAGCGATTGCATTCTCTAGTAAAACTACAAAAGTGACGTTTTTAAAATATTTGTTTGATGTTACTAAGACAACAAATTGACAATATAAAATCAAGTTTTCTTGCCAGATGAAAATTATGAAAATTAATTAAAATTGTGTAACTGGCAGTATAGAAAGTGCTAGGAAAGAGTTTATACATGTATTTCGGCCTTATTGGGCTTCATCAGAACTCTGTACCTTAAAAATTTTAGTTTATTGAAAAATTTAGAAAAACTTACCCCTTTTTTTTTGAATTTCTAAAATCCCAAAACACAAGAACAAGAATTAATGATAAAAATATGAAATTCTTTTGTAAATTATACAAGGAAGCGATTGCATTCTCTAGTAAAACTACAAAAGTGACGTTTTTAAAATATTTGTTTGATGTTACTAAGACAACAAATTGACAATATAAAATCAAGTTTTCTTGCCAGATGAAAATTATGAAAATTAATTAAAATTGTGTAACTGGCAGTATAGAAAGTGCTAGGAAAGAGTTTATACATGTATTTCGGCCTTATTGGGCTTCATCAGAACTCTGTACCTTAAAAATTTTAGTTTATTGAAAAATTTAGAAAAACTTACCCCTTTTTTTTTTGAATTTCTAAAAGTTTTACTAGAGAATGCAATCGCTTCCTTGTATAATTTACAAAAGAATTTCATATTTTTATCATTAATTCTTGTTCTTGTGGTTTGGGATTTTAGAAATTCAAAAAAAAAAGGGGTAAGTTTTTCTAAATTTTTCAATAAACTAAAATTTTTAAGGTACAGAGTTCTGATGAAGCCCAATAAGGCCGAAATACATGTATAAACTCTTTCCTAGCACTTTCTATACTGCCAGTTACACAATTTTAATTAATTTTCATAATTTTCATCTGGCAAGAAAACTTGATTTTTTAATATTTTTTTTGTTGTCCTCGCGGCGTTGTGTAGAAATTATTATTGATTTCCTCATAGATGGTAAATATCTGTTGCGGAATGAAAGATTGATAACATTTCAAATGCAAACCGTCTAATTTGTTGATCAGAGTGTACTTGTGGCAAAAATATTTAATTACAATTTTTTTTTTCATTATTGCATTAAGCATTGTTAAAGTAGAGCAGAGCCGAAAGACGTCATTGTGGCCTTGCCTTTGGGGAAATGCTAATTTTGGGGAAATTTGTGCGGTGGAGAGGGGAAATGCCCATAACCCATAACTCATAACGACATCGTTAAGTAACATCAATCGTTAAGCGATGTATTTTGACCAATCATTGAAATGGTTCTGAGTAGGCCATAAATATTGAAACAAATTTGGTAACACTATCGAATTCAATTACTATTCTTAACAGTGGTATTTTAATTGTTTAAAAAACACGCGGCCTACTCTCAATCTGAATTTTATTTTCGACTGCTTGGTGTAATATTGTCGCCGCTTACTTTCAAGTTTCGATGAAACATTCGGTATACTACAGTATTTGCCAGCTCGTTTTCAACTCTCTGACACAAATCATGAGACCGTAAAGTTTAATTAATAGCGGTGAAATGGAGTGAATATTACAATTTCGAATCAATTTTTAAACGATTGCACAAAAAATGTTCGTAAATTGATAAAGTATAGTTCAATTAATTTTTCTAATTAAGTAAAAGCGAGCAAACGAATTGATTGGTAGTATTATTGAGTTTTCGTTTGACTACCCTGGAGTTCTCTCAGAGTAATTATTTTACCCTCATGTAATAATGGAAGATTCTAAAGCGTTTAGGAGGGGGGAATGAATCGAAAGTGCAATTAGCCATACCATTTTAGATTAAATTATATATTTGCGTGCTTTAAATCACTTTAAAGATTTTAACTACATTATTTTCGTAAGCAGTTACGTAAAGAGAAATTTGCTAAATTTAATGTAGAACAAAGGAAACTTGAAGAATATCAATTTGACTACCAAATTTCGTTAGATAAAAATATAACGGTGGATGATATAGATAGTTAAGAAGTAATATTCACACTGAAGATGTGTGTAACTTGCATTTCCAACTATGTACATATTCATTCTATAAATAAATTTATCCTGTTGGTACACTTGTATATTGAAAAGTATTTATTTATTTGGCCGAAATCATTTTTATAAAAATCCAAGTAACTATAATTGTTCTTCAAATTCCTAACGATATTGCAATATTTACTGCAAGTATTCAAAATTGCCAGTGATTTTATTTTATTTTTTTTTAATTTTAATTAGACGTCCTCGCTCATCTAAAGTCAAATTCTACGCTTGCCTTAAAATCAACGGCATACATCTCTTTGTTAAAATAAACATTTGTACTAACACACCACGAAATTATGTACTTAATAAAATCGTAGCGACTGTATGTATTTAGGATTAAGTAGGCCAGTTTATATTTATATTGAAATGTGCCTTAATTTTCTGTACATAAATATGTTAATAAAATATTGTGTTATTAACTGTAGTGTTCATCGC
This sequence comes from Serrognathus titanus, assembly GCA_039766575.1. Lineage (NCBI taxonomy): Eukaryota > Metazoa > Arthropoda > Insecta > Coleoptera > Lucanidae > Serrognathus > Serrognathus titanus. The sequence continues at coordinate 13,719,581 of CM077914.1, forward strand.
GAAAACAAAAAAAAAATCAAGCTACCTTTTTTTCCCCTTATAACAAAATCTTTTTTTGACAAACGTCGCGTTTTTATCATGTTGAGGAGAAAATGGACCCTTACCGAGAGTGACCCTTCAGTCACAGAAAGCGGGCAAGTCCGGGGAGAAGAAGAGGATGATTACTTCGTCAAGTTCAGTGAGGTGACTGGGTGGCGTATGGTATTGATGTTGCAATTTCAAACGCAATGGGTCGTTGCGATCATTGGAGGAATATACATCAGTTATATAGCGGCGTTTATCGGAACGGCACTTGCAATGGCCACTAGCATAGAAAATATACCCAAAGATATAGGCAATGCAGTCTCAGGTACGTACGACCTTTCTATACTTAAAGTCGAGTCAATCACAGTTTGTAGTAGCATACCTCTCATGAGATATTACAACACTAAATTCTATATGGTATGTCTCTAAAGGTAACAGCCATGCTTCTGGGATTCGATTCTCGTCATTTCGATTTGTTTTAGTTTCCAGAATCGAATCCTGAAGGCACGGATCTTATTTTTGAAACACCCGGTATAATAAGTTACTTCTATAACGAATTAATGTCACTGAATTGTCAGAAGCATTTGTATTTATACAATGCGTAAAGAGATCTTTGTGACGCTGATTGTCTTTTTACAATACTGAAATAAACCAGGAAATAAACTTATGGCTTTTCGATTGACTGTACTAGTGTGCATAGTGTGCATAGTGATGTAAAACTGAGATATTTAAATATTTTATACAACCCTACGTGTTTTGTACCATGTTGTACTGTATTTTATCATAAAATACACGTGGGGCTGTACAAAATATTTTAAAATACCGTATTTTTACATCACTAAGTGTGCACCACTTAGAGTATCTTCATCTCGTATTATTACATGAAGTTGAAAGAAGATGCAAATACACAGCAAATGTATGTGTGAAGGTGAATCGAAAATGGTATTAGGAACCGTTCTCTTTTTTTTCAGTTAGACATTCTTTAAATAGATATTAGTTAGGGGGAGGTAAGATATCCCTTTGGGAGAGATAAAATTTTTGGATTTTGTATTAATGTATTAAACGCTCCTTTACAGAAGCCTGTAAATTCGCTAAAAGTTTGGTTATTAAATTATAGAGGAAGCTACGTGGAAAAATTACGGCGCGGCGTGTCCACCAATTTTAATTTCTTTCTATTGCACGGATAATAGCAATTTTAACGAAAAATAGGACGTATTCTGCATCGAAGACGTTAAATTTAAAGGATAGTTAACCGTAGTAACAGCCTATCACAAGCCTCCATTTTACCGTATCCTTAAATTTTAGCAACAAGTTACAGAATACCTCTTCTAATCTTAGAAATTGTTGTATGTGCACTTTAACAGTTTTGCTGTAAATTTGCTAAAAGTTTAGCTTATTCAACAATAGGTGGCATCACATAAAAAAAAATTTCATACCGGCGTATCCACCAATCTTGCTTTTTGTTTTTTTAATAAATAGCACGTAGTAATAGTAAAATGTTTTAAAATTTTCTAAGCTGAAGTTTATGTCTTTAGGAGCAACAAATTCCTAGTGGAATAACTTTGCTACTTCTAAAAGGACTGTTTCACCCATAAAAGGTGCGTCTTTGCAAATCAGCTCTTCTTGCAGGACTCTTAACTTGCCTCTTTTTTTTATATATATTGAAAATAGGGATGTCCAATCTTTTATGTTTTTTTTTGTCACATTGGAAGAAGAAGAAGAATAAGACCAAAGAGGGCGCTTCCTGTTGTTGTAATCTTAAGTAAAGTGAGCTGCCGAGATGAGCCCTTTCCCCAGTCTTTGGGGGTGTCACTTGAAATCTATCAAAAACAATTTTAAAAATATTAGTAAATCACTTATTTATGTTAGCTTCAAATTACTTGGCAGCATGCGCTCCTTTAGCGGTGGGTTGGACACCCTTGGTTTAAAAGTTTCTCTTCACGAAACTATTGGATACTAATGGGCCATAAAATACCTGCAAGAAAATATGTATGTATGTCTAATGCAAACCTTAGATAGTCAAGAGAAAATTTAATTTGGGTCCCCATCTTATTAAATCCTGATAAGATTTTGAGATTTTTCGTTTTGAAATTAACTGCCTCGTCCCAACTCTATGGATTATATGCAGGGTATCCCAAATCTCTGAAATAATACATGACATTTTATGTAAATTTTATCAAAAAAATATTGTGTAGGGTTCCATTCCGTGTAATTTAAAATTATTTCCTACTATACATGATGAGTCACTTAAAAATTACAGACCTACTTATGATTTTTTAAATGGAGTACTATATATTTGATTGCAGTTTTGATTAGCCCGTCAAGAGCCTATGAAAATGGTATAATATTATATTTACTTACTTTATCTATTTACCGAGTTATTTTTAGTTTTATGCAAAAATTAGGATATTGGATAGGTTGCCAAGCTGTCATCTTAATGATACATCGCTCAATTTGGACCAAACTATTTCTACATATCTGTACTTTTAAAATATTCAACATTTTTGAAAATCGACCAACTATCAAGTACAGTAAGGTTCAGTTTGCGTATTGCAAAATTAGTATTTTTTTTTAATGGAACAGCCTGTATAACATGTACAATACTCAATATAAGTAAATATAGTGTTATGTAGTTCAAGTGTTAATCAAAACTGCAATAAAATATACTATGTGCTTTTGAGAGTGTGGTTGAAAAAGGATCCGGATACAATATGAAACAAATCTAAAACAATACCAGATTTATTTTTCTTTTTTCTGTATTCATTCTGAAATGAAAAATATATTCATAAATTACTGAAAATTGGTACACGGTACTGATTTTAATTTTGATTAATTTTTCCACACTTTGAAAACAAATCTAAAACAATACCAGATTTATTTTTCTTTTTTCTGTGTTCATTCTGAAATGAAAAATAAATTCATAAATTACTGAAAATTGATACACGGTACTGATTTTAATTTTGATTAATTTTTCCATACTTTGAAAATTGTGACGTTTACCTTTAGGTGTGGACATTAGTTTTTCTTTCAAATTTAATAATCAAAACCATAACGACGAGTTTTTCTAAGAATTATTATGTTTTTGTTCTTAATATTTTATTTAAAGAAATGTCCTTATTCGCCGCCGGGATCGGGATAGAACACAAAAAAAATACACATTTTTGTTTTTGAGCAAAAATAAAATGTTGAATCATATTCTCAGTACATATAAATACTAAGGTTCTGCTTGCAGCAACTCTTCTAAAACTGCCCTGTACAGTATTCCATTTAAAAAATCATAAGTTAGGTCTGTAACTTTTAAATGAACCACCTGTGTAGTTGGAAATAATTTTAAATTATGCGGACTGGAAACCCATACAATTTCTGTTAAGAAATTTGTTTGATAAAATGTATATAAAAGAACATTTTTGAACTTTTCAAGAGGTTTGGAACATCCTGTACAGCATGAGTATAAAGTTTAAAGTAATCAGTAAAGAAAAAAATTATTGATTTTTAAGATAATTTTAAAAACAAGTCAATTTTTGATTTAAATTACGCGTTGTTTTACGTTACATCTGAATATACAGTGTTACAGATAAGAATGATGACGTCACCGACAATTTTTTTTAATGACAACCCCAAAATTAAGTTGATATTTCAATAGTTCCCGTGACTATCAAAATGATGCTACCTCTTTCATAAAAAAAATTTCAAGAACATTAATGAAGAAAATTGAAAAGCACAGATAATTTCAACATCCCTAAATGCACTTTTAAAAAACAATTAATAAATTTAAGATATAAAACATCGTAAATGAATTAAATTATTTCAAAGTAAATGTTCAAAATGTCCTTCGTCTGCTTCTTCAGAATTTCCAGTTGAAAATAATTACTCGGCGAATTTTCATTACCCCATTAGGCGATGGAGAATTTCTTGTTTCATTTAATTAAACGGTTTGATAATGGAACGAGAAAGAATTGAAATTTTAATAATGCTTAGGATATGACGATAAAACGGAAGCAAGAGGAATTATGCAAGTTTTTTAACAACAAATACCCAGAAAAGCACCTATTTCTCAATCAACTGTCACTATATATTGTTTCACCTTAGAAACTGGAGAAACACAGAAAATCCAGTTGGAGCTGGTATGAATTTAGATGATTTTTTTCCTTCGGAATTTCATAAAAGTCGCCTGACTTTTATGAAATTCCAAGAGAACAACTTAGAGCTTTACAATCTAAAACTATTCACATTGTTCTGCAAGAATTTCAAACTAGACTGACATATTGCCAAGAAGTTGGTGCAGATATTTGAAACATTGATTTTGGGATAAATTATTCCATTACAAAGCTTTTATATCCTTTATATCTTGAATTGAAATGAATTTAGGAACATTTGATATTAAAACTCTGATTTCCAGTTTTCATTCTAATTTTCTCAAAAATTTTCATATGAAAGAGATCAACCTTTTTGTAACATCGTTTTGATAGTCAACTCAAACTTAGTTGTTGCCATTAAAAAAGTCAGTGACGTCATCACTGTTACCTGTAGCACTCTATATATTCAGGTATAACGCCAAAAATAATGCCAAATTTTCTTAAAAGTCAATAGTTCTCGCTTTATACTGATTATTCCAAACTTTGTACTCTCATTATATGTATAAAGGATGCAACTTAATGAAGCAAAATCAAATAATTTAATAATAACAAGTTACAAAAGCTGAAAGAATGATTCAACAATAATACAATAACGTGCAAAATATTACTAGAGGGACAAATTTCTATAAAGAAATATATTCCTTAACCCTTTTATGATTGTCACACCTTCTTTCTAGTGTCTTGATGATTCCTGGACAATCGCGCGCATTCTAGATGGGGCTAGAATTGTACTGGTAATTTCTCGAAAAACATATGAAAGCCGACTTGATCGCGCGATTTAAATCAGTTTTCATCGAAAAGCGAAGTGTTAATCGGTTAATAGCGATTTGCAGAACGATCAATAATAGAAGTGTTTGATATAAAATTGCTGCTCCTCGTCACTTAGCCTGGGTTGCAGAAATGGTTTAAGCGAGGAATTAATTTAAGTATAAGTTAGAATGTGACACAATCGCTGTACGTCATAATCAGACCTAGGGAAATTCCGGACATTCTTAATGAAAATATATGAGTTTTAGGTAAGATACGGCAATTGAGTGCACACGTTAATTCTAATAAAATATACGTTTACGGTGGTATTTTTGCCTACTTACCTCAATACTGGCATGCATCAATTACTATATAACGCTTACCAGAAAAAAATTACTAATCCAGAGCAGTGGAAGTGAAGCTCCCAATCAAATGAAATATACGTGACATATTGCTGCGCGATTGCTTTAATTCGGGCGTAAAAATGAAAAAGAAACAAATTCAGTTCACAGAAGATTTCATGAGCGTCACATGAGGAATTATTAAATCGATTTATGCATTTAATACACTTTAGAATAAATTGATTTATCGATTATTATCGCATCCTTTGTATTCAAATTCATATTAAAAGAGAGCTATTTTGTGAAAGTAATAATATTAAAGCTATGCATTAAATAGAAAATAATTTTGCTATAAACCAGGCACAAAATTCAGAAATCATAAGACGCCCTTGCCCGTCTGGAATTTCCCGAGCCATGGTCATAAGGAGTATCACTTTCTTGTACTTATTCCTCGCTTAAATCGTTTCTGCAACCCAGTCTAAGGCCCGGTCTTTTCATCTCCAATTAACTTTATCTGGCAATTAATTCCCATAGTAATGATTGTGATAAAGATAACTGGAGGTGTAAAAACCGGGCCTAACTGTTTTTAAATATATTAAACGACTGTTAATGAGTGCAATGCAATGAGAAACTCTTAAAAAGTTTAAACTTAAAACTGTTGCTTAATTTCTTACCTAAAGGAGTACTCTTTTATATGCACGATAATTTCGTATTGATGAGAGCGAAAGAGCAAGTTAATTAACAACTCTTTTGCATTTTATATGCAGCTTGAAAGTGAAAAACAAATCTACAGGCAAAAAACTTGTGCTAGTTTCACCTCCATTTTAACTTTGAAATGAAATAAAATAGGAAGTTTGAACAAAACCAAATTAAGTCCGGAGATATAGTTACGTTAGAAGGTGTTATAGATGGCGCTGTGAATTTCGAAATTTTAAATAGCAGGGTGGTTTAAGTGACTAATTACTTTAATTTTCGAGTTTACAACTAATGATATCAACTTTCAGTTTCTAGCATTTGTTTTTAAATTTGTAAGTTTATAAGGCAGCAATCATCGTATTTCTGTTACTATTGTAACTGGAAAACTATAAACTAAAAAAATATTATTGTTAATAATCATAACAATAAAAATACTTTTCAAAATGTACGTGATAAGTTTTGCAATAATATTTTGATGTCAGGAATTAGAGGGTAAACATATATTGAATATTTTATGTAAATACATTTTGTTAATATCCTTTCTTTTCATATTTATTATTATTTACTATGTAAAAGCAAATGCTAGAAAGTGAAAACTGATAAGACCATTGGTTGTGAAACTGAAGTTCTTTTCAGAGAATGTCACTTAAACCACTCTGTATTTAAAATTTTTAAATTCCTAACGCACACAGCCCCATCTAGTGTATCTACTAATGCAATTATATCTCTGGACTTAGTGCTTTCGATTTCATTGATTTTGATTTTGATTTGATTCAAAATTCTTGTCTTATTTTGTTTCAAAGTTAACAAGAAGTTGAAACAACTTTAGACTAGCGCATGTTTTTTTTTGTAATTAACTCTAAAATAAATGAAGACTGTTAAAAACTGACAACGTCATTGGATATAGAAATAAAATTTACCACTTGAACTATAAATCGCCAGATATAGTTAATTGGCGATGAAAAGACCGAGCGTAAATTAATTAATTAAAATCAACTAACAATACTGAAAATGTCCGGTACAAAACATAATAAAGTACAACTCATTTTATAATTGACATTAAATTTTAATAAATTAATGAAATATAACAAGATTTTCTTTTTTAGGTATCGTATACTCGTTTGAAATATTTTACTTCATCGACGTGGTCTTCATGATCGTCTTCAAGAGCATCAACTGGACGGACACGAGTCTACGTATAAAGTCCAGACACGGGGCCATCGTATTTGTAGAATTCGTGAGTTTAATTCCTCTCGAATTGATGTATTACGTCCTGTCCACTCCCAACATGAAGCTATTTTTCGGTCTAAGATTGAGGTACATCTTGCGATTGGTGCGACTTACATCGTTCTACATTCGAGGCAGACAATACGTGGGCACGGAACACCATACTTCGTTAATGGTAATGCACTTGGGTCTGCTGGTTTTATTGATTGCGACTTTCGGGTGTGTTTCCTATGTGATCAAATGCAAAGGACTCTGTGCATATTCGGCCCTGACAGCTAAGAATACGCTTGGGATTAGTTTGTATTTATCCGGGGCGATATTCACCAACAGGGGTGTTACGTCGGTTTTTGATGAAGATCCCTTGATAATGAACGCGTTGATGACTCTGCTAGTTCTGATGTTAAACACGCATTTTCTGGCGTACTTCATCTGCGAGATACTCCACACGCTCGAAGCCAAGTATTCACATGTGAACACGTATACTCGGATTATACGGAGAGTTGAAGGATGGTATCATTCAACCGAATGGCGAAGGTTACACGAGAAGTACTTGGTAGCAACTATAGCTTATTATGAAGTTCTCTGGGCGAATAACAACGCCGTTTCTCTGGAAACCTATTTAAATCAAGTCATACCCCCAATAATGTACAAGGAGATCTCGTTCGATATTTCCGTTTACCCCCTCAAACACTCGCATTTATTTCAAGATAAGGATATGTCGTACCTTTCCGCGTTAAGCGCTGCCATGAAACATACGTTCTTTATGCCTGGCGAAGTTGTTTACATGAGGAATGAGTTTAAATCTTCCATGGTTTACATTGTGAGTGGAATAGTCGATGTTCTTGCCGAAGAAGACAGTGAAACTGTAATTCTATCATTAACAAGCGGAAGCTGTCTGGGAGAATCTACCTTGTTAATAGATTATCCATCAGTTTGCTCGGTGATCTGCAAGACCACATGCGAGGTGGCCATTTTACATCGGCTGGATTTCTTTCGTATCTCCAAGATGTATGGTAAACAGTTTCGTGAATTGAGGGAGAAAGTTAAAAAACGCTTCCAACTTGGCGAAAGCTTCATACCCATCACGAAATATAACATTGCAAAGGAAGAAATCGACGAAAAAATGGGCATTCTCAAGTTGAAGATGTTTAAGCACATGCTGCGCAAGCTCCTGTACGGAATTATTAAATTTGGAGACGTTTATAACAGACAACCTGTAGAAAAACTGGGCACAGTTTTCTTCTACCCAAGGTACTTGAACTTGTACGTCATTGCGAAGGACACCGAAGCAATCATGGATTCTGTTTTCATTCGAAAGACCTTCCCTTTCATTTTTAAACCGAACACGTTGCTCCTGAGGGTCTGGGACGGTTTCGTTTTAATCCTCGTGAATATACTCATCCTGACTTTCCCGTACTTCCAAATTTTCGTTTATACAGAGTGGTATAATTATTTCCTCATTTTCATCGACATTATTTGGACCGTGGATTTATATTTGAAAGTATCGACCGCAGTTGAGACGAAATACTACTCGTTTGAGACTTTGCAAGATATAATCACCTACAACATCAAGAAGGTGACGTTTGGTTTTGACATACTATCGGTGGTTCCTATAGACTTGCTGGTTTTGCTATTGAAGGGCCACATGAATAGGCACGTCGCTCTTTGTTCAAACCTCAATCGGTTGCTGAAGATCTACAAATTGGAAAGCTTCTTTAGCAATATCCTAACAACGTCCGCCAGACACGTCCTACTAAAATATACGAAATTTGGTATATACATGGTGTATCTTATGTATTATAGCGGTGCTGTGTTGTACCTTTTAAGTTGTCATCATAGTGCTACTTGTATTAAAGAGTACGCAGATTTCTTAGAGAATTACAAAGTTACGAGCACCCCAAAGAAAGTCGCAATGAGTTTTTATGGATACCTGCAAATTCAGACGGACGCTTCCACAATCCCATTCCCATACATCGAAGGTATTTACTCTTCAATAATCGTAATGTTAATGCAAATGATTAGTTTCGTCGTGACCATCTATTTTCTTTCGTACACGTCGGCAGCAGAAACCTTAAATCAACAGTACGCCCATCGCCTGATCTCTTTCGAACGCAACTTGGAGACCACTATGAAATGCTTCAATTTGAGTATTCAGTTACAACAACGTATCCAAAAATATATTGCGCTACATGCGAGTTATATTGGGCCGAGCTTTATGGATGAGAACCAACTCTTGCAAAAACTGCCTCGCCACTTGTACGTAATGGCCTGCGATATTGAAGTGGGTTACTACGTCAAATCCATGCTTCTCTTCAGCCAACTTAGCGATGACCTTCAGGCTCGAATATGCACCATTGGACGTGTCTGCCTTCTCCCCGAGGACGAAACAATCATCAACTTCAGCCAAATTTGTTCGGATATGTACATCATCCTCAAGGGGCATTGCCTTATGAGGTGCGTCAATGGACAGGAAACAAAATTACAGGCGGGGGATAATTTCTGCATGTTGGAAACTTGCCTGAACGTACCGTCTTTAAACGAAGTTATTTCTTTAACACCTTGCAAACTGCTAAGTATTAACTATGGAGAGCTAAAAGCAGTTCTATTGCACTGTCCGAAAATTTACGGTATGTTAAACAACACGATCCGTTACTTCGCTGATTGGAACGCAATTCTACTTTTACGTCACGGAACAAGAAAGAAACAACCTCCCGCAGAGGTAAAGGTAGAAGTCCAGTACAGCTTCAAAAATTTTGGCTACAACATGAAGAGCAGGACCATCAAATACTACGAGTTTCACGATACTTTCCCTAAATGGGGGTCGGTGTTAAAGTACATCTTGTTGCGTTACACCTTTCACACCAACGGCCTGTTTATTTTCTACTGGGAGATCACCAGGTGCATCACTATATTAATTTCATGTATCGTCATTCCGTTTTCGGTGTTATGGTGGAATGAATTCTTCTTCGGTCTTTTGATACTTCTTAATATAAATGCATTGGTTGATATTTACATTAGACATCATATTTCGTACTACAATAAGGAAGGGTTGGAAATAACGCACCCGTACAAAACTGCGGTTTACTATTGGAAACACAGTTTCTCCATCGATTTCATCAGCGCGCTTCCATTCGACCTTATATCTTACATCTTCAACATAAAACGGATTATTTGGTTTTACGTAATTAAATTGCTTCAGCTTTATCGTTTGCACGGCCTTATCCAGCATCTCTTTCGCAGGCGATTAGCTTCCAGTGGGGTTTGCATGCTTTTACAATTCATACCCAGCCTGTTAGTTTTTTACAATTATTTAGCGGCCGTATACTTCAGCGAAACGTGTCCAATAGATCAAGGTCGCCTTACTTGCAAGAAAGAAACATGGCTCTCCAGCATCACTGCTACGGAGTCCTTGCAACGATACCAGATACACATTTTTGCCTGGCTTTTCGGCCTCTGCGCAACTCTAAACACCAGCATATCGCTCATAAAAATAAAAACCAGCAGCGAAATCATCTTCCACACGTGTTTGGCTTTCTTTGGATATTTACTGACTACCATCATCACGGCGAAGACCATTTCGACGAATTTAGCTCTCAATTACGACCTGACTTCGTACCAAAATGAAATGTACGACTTAAAAAAATTCCTGTCGTATAAACGCATGGATAAAAACGTGCCGCAGGAAGTGATCAGTTATTTCGAGTACATGTGGACCACGAAGAAAAGAAAGAGCCTGCAGAAGTCGTTCGCACCTTTCACTCCGTTCTTCAAAGCTGATATCTTGTATAACATATACGAGTCGGTATTTAAGAATTCCACGATATTTCCTGGAAATAATCAGACTTTCTTTAAATGCCTCCTACCGCACGTAAGACAAGAGACTTATTTAAGGCGAGGTATAATACATAAAGTAAATGACATCAGCGACAAGATATACATGTTACTAAGTGGTACAGTTGAGGTGGTAGGAGCAGATCAAAATCGTTTGCTTACGCTTAACATCGGGAGTGTATTTGGACACTTGGACAACTGTCCTTTGGGGCGTAGGACTTTAACGATGGTCGCAATTACAAACGTTGAGGTTCTCGCGTTTTCAAGCTCTACGTTTCACCATCATCTCTCGAAGTGCCCTAGATTATGGAAGTGCTTTCATAGATTAACCATCGGCCATGTTGATTACTTAGAGGAGGTCGAAATGAAAGACGTGAAACAGGCCGCCGATTCAGAACTGTCTTCACCGAGTGAACGAAGTCTTTTTAGTCGGTTCACCATGAAAAATAAATCGTCCATGATTTTCCAAAACGCAATTATGAACGCAGTTTATATAATCGGGTATATTGTAGACATGTACAGCGTGACCACTCAAGATCACCCGATTGTTCTTTATTTTGTCCTTTACACTTGTGACTTGTTGCACCTGTACAAAATGATTTTGAAGTTTTACGCACCCATTGAGGAAGAACGTAATTTGAAGCAAATCAGAAAGAAGTATTTCAAATCGTACTTCGGCTTCTACTTCGATTTATTTAGCTTGTTGCCTTTCGAAATATTTTGCTTCTTTTTCACTTCAGAAAATCGAAGAATCATGTGGTCTGTGTGCAGACTTAATCGATTGATAAGGGTCAGCATTGCCTTGATGTATCTCCGAAATGTGTTGAGGAAGTTAAACATCAAAGTCTTCCTAATGGAGATACTGTACCTCTTTTCCTGGTTTTTGCTTATTAACTACACGTTAGCTTGCTTCCTTCACTTAGTCGTTTACAATCAACACAGAAGTAATCGGCTCAGGTTTCTTAGATCATTGCATATAGTTATGAATATTGTGGCACAATACGATGCAATTGCAAGCAGCATTGATAATTTTAATTACGTCGCCGCAGGTTGTTTTATCTTGGTCATAATCTCTGGGCGGATAGTTGCTATAATTTTTTTGGCCGAAAGCTGCGCTTTAGTGAAAATGATGCAACGGTCGAAATACAATTACTTGCGTTACATGCTCTTTATGAATAACTACATGAAATTGGAGAATGTGTCGGTGCCTCTTTATGAGAGAATATTAAATTACATGCGTTTTCTTTGGATTTACCATCGAGGCGTGCAGTTTCCGAGTCTTCTGCATGAAGCTCCGTATTATCTGAGAGAAGCCGTGCTGAACTGCATGTTCGGATTCCACATTAGGAAACATCCAATTTTGAAACACTGTCACGCTGACTTAATTCGTCAAATGGCCGCCCAAATGGACGTTTTGATTTTTTTCCCGGGCAACGTCATCACCTACGGAGGTCAAAGCGATCAATGCATGTATTTTATTCACGAGGGTGAAGTCGGCGTTTTGAGCGAAGATACCATGCATTCTGAAGTCATAAAAACCACTTTATACACGGGGGATATGTTTGGATTTAACCAAGGCATATGTCAAAAATGCTGTCACGAATACACATATAGGGCAGTGACTTATACCGTGATCGTTTTTGTGAAACGCGAAAAGTGGATCCACTTGTTAGATTTTTTCCCAGCTTCTAAAATACTTATTTACAACGAGGTGGTTGACCGTAATTAAACTTTATTTTATTGTTATATTTAGTTTTAGTAATAAATATTATGGAGTATTCTTTCTGGCTTTTAATCCGATCCAGAACCCGTCCTCAGCCGCAAGTGTGAGAGCTTTTTTCAGCTTCAAAGGGATGGAGGTTTTATCGACGACCACCAAGTCAAATTTGGACAGCAAATAGAATAATATCGTTTTACTTTCCAGGAGGGCGAATCTAGAACCGATGCAATTCCTCGGCCCTAAGCCGAAAGGCATGTAGGTATAAGGAGAAATATTTAATTTATTTTCCTCGCTGAACCTATCAGGATCGAAAACTTCTGGGTTTGGAAAATATTGAGGATCCCAATGAAAGCCAGCTATTGGTATCCAAACTACGTCACCTACATTTAAATGCACAGCGCTTTCCGTTGGTCTAGTTGGTTTGATTGTATATTGTTTTACGCATAATCTATCACTTACAATCCCTGGAGGCCATTTTCTTAAGGCTTCTGCAAATTTAATTTATTTTTATTACTGCTAACACCATAACATTGCTTACCAGAAACCACCATATCCAGGTACTTCATTTTCATCAACGCTTCGTAAGTCAATTTGCCCTCACACTTTTCCAATGTCTCATCGACTTCTTTTTGCAGTCGCTTTTGTATGTCTTCATTCATGGTTAACTCGTACGCCATGAAACACATGGAAATCGCAACTGGTTCAAAGCCAGTCACGAAAAATAATAAAGCTTGAGCGGCTATGTCCACATCAGTAATAGGCTTTTGATCCAATATATGATTAGTATTCATGAAAGACTCCTCAAAGCTCATGTCCTCGGAATCTTCTTTTTTAACTTCCAGTTTCACCTTGCCCTTTTTTGCTTCTAATAATAAATGCAACATATCCGGCCGGACTACTCCTTGCTTCTCACGAACTTTAATCATATCTTTGATAATATTAACGAAGAAGTTAGTTAAATTACGTGGAACTAAACTTAATCCAAGAGTCTGTAAGATATGAATACCTTGAGGTGTGTATGATCCATGAGAGTATCAAATTACCTTGAAGAAGCTTGGTGAAAGTTGAAGCATAAGAAAACGCATCACTCTACTGAAGCTCGAAAAATCAGACACATCTCTGCCTTTCAAGTAAAATTCGTTATTTTTATCCTTGAGGGAATTACACTTGAGACCAAAAGCGACTGTCGCTATTATGTCGTTGGTGTACCTGGTGAAGGTGTCTTTCAGTTCCAAAGTGATGACATCTTCACCTTTCTGCAAAAAATAACTGTTAAAATCAGAAGCGCATTCTGATACTAAGCTGAATATCATCTTCATTTTACTGGTCGTAAAACTGGGGCTTAAAGTTGCCCGCATATGCCGCCATTTATCACCTGAAACAGCACCAATGTTATTTTCACGTAAAACCGAAAAAAATACTCGCCTCTTAAAGCGACTAAATTTTTGCTCCACACGTCTTCAACATCTTCAGGCACATTCTGCTTATGATCGACGAAATGGTCGAAATCTTTCATTGTAATTTGCTTAATCAAATCTGGATCTCTTATAAGCAGAGCTGGACTAAGCATTTGATATGTTCCAACGTACCTGAAAGTTGTGTTTAAAAATCGAAGCAAGTGACGCTGGAAAAGTTTACCTTTCTTCCGGAAACTCTCGATACAATTTTTTGATCGTGTCCAAAAATGTTTCTCTGCCCAGAACCACATCTGCGTTATCGCCAAGTAGGTAAAATTGCTTTCGTTGTTTAACACCTGTGTCAGTCCAATAACTATAAGGTTTAATTATTTTGAAATATATGATATAGACGATGGCGATGCCTAAGAGTAATAAATACATTTTGTTTGGTGATAAACAATAACAATGTACGTAGAGAAATGTCTATTGTTTACTGTTTGCATGCGTTAATAATACTTCTACTGTAGCTTCTAATCTAATCTCAGAATCGAAAAAAATATAACGCACATACATAACACTTCAAGAGTGCTCAATTACATTTTATTTATAACTGATAAACAGTGTCGAATTTTGTTAAATCGAAAGATAGGGAAGTTTCAAGTAGGACTTTGGCAAATCTTATTATATGAGACAGTTTCGTTTCCTCAGACGTTCCTTTGATCTAACGAACATGACGAAATTATAAAACGAGTACTAGGTAGAGCAATAGAAAAATGTATCAAATGCAACGACAAGAAAATTCAAATTGCAAAGAGAATATGGGCAATGTAACCACGGAAACAGGCGTTAAGGCATATTCAGATAAAGTGGAGGCAATCAATCAGAAACTAGAAAGATTTTTAGTGATAATTATCTATTTATCTAAGTTTATACCAAGTCTTTTTAACATGAATGCAAATTTAAGAAGTCAAAAAAATGTGCATTGGATTTGGACAGAAAAGCATGAGAAAGAATTCACGTTCTACGTTGACGACAGAAAACTAGTCTCCTTGTAGGTAGATGGAATGGAAGCAATTACTTTACCAATGGCATATGCACCCCAATCGTTAAATGATACGCAACAGGTCATGCTCAGATAAAAAAGCAATGGCTTTTTTTTGTAAACGCTTTCACCAATGTATGGTGTGGAAACCGATCATAAGCCATTTTCAAAAAAGAACTCAACAAATGTCCCATTCGTCTTCAAACGTTTGCGCCATATGAATTCACTGTCAAATACACAAATGTATCTAACAGATGCACTTTCCAGAGCAATCTACAATAAACAATAACAAACATTTCGAAGTCAACGCAAATTATTTGGAAGCACAAATTGAGTTGATAAAGTATATTTCACCAAATAAATTTGACAAATTTAAGAAAGAAATAGCTAACGACGTAGAGCTAATTCCGAAAGGTTAGCCAACTTCAAAAAAAGAAGTGTGATCTAACCAAATCCTATTGGTTTTGCAGAGATAATAATAATAATATGTTTATTAAGCACATCAACATATTACAGCAGATGAAACAACTAGTTCTAGTTACTACTAAAAATCTGTTTGTGCTTAAAGGGTACAAGGTCAGATGTACTAAGAAAATTAGCACCCTGATCTACCCCCTGTACCATAATTAAGTAATTAATTAATTAATTAATGCGAGCCGACACAGGAAAAGCGCAATAAGAATTATAATATATATACAGGGAGGACCAAAAGTAATGGGACACAGGGCAATGGTAGATTCCCCACGTCAAAATATTACGATTTAGCCCAACTTACTTATACCAAAAGTTGATAATAAAAAAGATACAGACTATTAAAGTTAGAATTGTAATTTCAATTTTTCGTAATAATTCTTCAAATTTTTGACATATCGACTTAAAAATTTAGGTACGGGTGTTTCTTGGGACGAGAAATAATATTATGTAATTAATTTTGATATAGTGGATAGAGGGCGCTACGTATGCCGTTATTCTGCTCTTTAACATGCTCTAACTTTTTTGTGAGTGGGTTTATGAGACTTTTAATAAGAAAATAGTATTCCACTGTCTTTCTTTTAGCAAAAAGGTATACCTGTTTGATAGCGCTAAAGTTAACCATTTTCGAGATATTTGCTATTTTAACATTAGACGTAATATCATAATAAATAAATTATGTATTATTTACAGTTCTGTTTTACAATAAAAATTCATAATATTAACTGCAAGAAACTAACACGAATAACTACTGAAAAATCATTAAAAATAAAAATGATGCTGCCTTGGTAACAATTGTTCAAAGTGGCCTCCATTAAACTCAATGCATTTCGCTATGCGTTTTACAAAAGACTGTCTAATCTTGAATAAAATTCTCTCATTTCTAATAAGATCAGCAGCATTCATAATTTTTTGTTTTAACTCATCCCGAGTGTTTATGGTAACGTTATAAACAATAATGAAGGTAGCTTCTTGCCCGGTGAAATTGTGTCCGTTTGAGATAAGTTATAAACAATGGCTTTTAAAAAGCCCCATACGCAAAAATCCATTGGATTGAAATCGGGGCTTCGCGCGGGCCAGGGTAATGGGCCACCACGTCCTATCCAACGTTGAGGAAACTTTTCATTAAGGTAGTTCCGCACTTGTAAGGAGTAATGTGCTGGAGTACCATCTTGCATGAAGTACATATTTTGCCTAACGTTTAGTGGCACATCTTCTAAAAGACCGACAAACTCATTTTGTAAAAATTGGAGATACAAATTTCCGTTTAGATTGGGTGGTAATTCATAAGGACCTATTACATGATTTCCAATTATTCCGCACCAAATGTTTATTTTAAATTCATGTTGGAAATGACGTTTAGTGACTAAATGCGGATTTTCAAATTCCCATGCATGTTTATTTCTAAAATTAAATACACCTCGCCGAGTAAATGTGGCTTCGTCTGTGAATAGTACGTGGTTTAAAAACATTGGATTTGTATTTTGGTGGTCTTGGAAAAAACGAGAAAACAGCAATCTGGCGTTAAGATCAGTTGGAAGAATACACTGTACGGGTGTAAAGTGATACGGGTACAGGCCTTCATTATGGAATATTCTAAGAACTGACGATTTACTTACACCTGTACCTGCACTCATTCTTTTAGCACTTATCTATGGATTGTCTGCCACTCTAACTAAAATCTCGTCTTCTTGATCTGGTGTAATGGTTTTTGGACGACCCAAAATGTCTCTTTTTGGACGAAATGAACCGGTTTCTCCTAATCGGTCATAAAGACTTTTAAATAATTTGTGGTTTGTTTGGCGTCTGTTCGGAAACATTTCCTGATATCTGCGAAATGCACTTCGTCCATTAAAATTTTCTTGGGCATAAATGCACAACATATCTCGCATTTCTGCGTTGGAAAATAATGTATGTCGGGGCATAATTGCTCAGAAGATCTTACTAAGTAATTCACAAGAATCTACAGCTCTGACAAAGGGTTGTTTGCAAATGTCATCATTTTTGTTTTAAATCAAAGCCAACTATTGTAATACATTATGATATTGCGTCTAATGTTAAAATAGCAAATATCTCGAAAATGGTTAACTTTAGCGCTATCAAACAGGTATACCTTTTTGGTAAAAGAAAGACAGTGGAATACTATTTTCTTATTAAAAGTCTCATAAACCTACTCACAAAAAAGTTAGAGCATGTTAAAGAGCAGAATAACGGCATACGTAGCGCCCTCTATCTACTATATCAAAATTAATTACATAATATTATTTCTCGTCCCAAGAAACACCCGTACCTAAATTTTTAAGATGATATGTCAAAAATTTGAAGAATTATTACGAAAAATTGAAATTAAAATTCTAACTTTAATAGTCTGTATCTTTTTTATTATCAACTTTTGGTATAAGTAAGTTCGGCTAAATCGTAATATTTTGACGTGAGGAATCTACCATTGTTCTGTGTCCCATTACTTTTGGTCCTCCCTGTATATAGGCAATCATCAAAAAAGATAAACTTGTTGTTTTAAATGAAGTAATCTACTGCATATATAAGAGACTAAAATTCAAATTGCCGTGTCATCTATAATCTTAGAGTCTTGGGTAAGTGAACATGAACATGTTATCTTTAAAATCATGCTGTCATATAAAAATTATTTTTCATTTCAGAAAGAATTCATTACGCTAATGATATTAGACGGAGGCTTCCGTCTCCTCTGAAAGGAAGTATTTCTTTATACATATATATATATTTTATTTTTGTTTTATTTTAGGAAAAATTGATATGTATTTGTGAGGAGAATGCGGGACCCCCCACAATTTACAAAAACTATTAACTTTTACGTTTCCAAATAAAAATTTAACAGTATATATACAGGATGATTTTATTTTCGCAACAGTGTAAGTATTTCTATCTTTTTTATTTATTTATTTTTACTTTTCTTAAATCGTTTTCTGGCCATGGTATTAATTAGTTCTCTTATCATACATGTTTCAATAATTCGAATGTGTAAAAATCTTCTAAAATATTAATTAGTGGAATTGATTTATTTCAAATCTCTCCCTGGAGAAAACAAAGATTTAAGTTTTCACTTGTAAGTACATATTTTGTTTTGTGTCATACGATTTTATTCATATCTTTGTTTTGTTGCAGACCCTTCAACTAAGGTGAGAAAAAAATACTTGCTATTTATATTACATATTTTTTTAATTCATACATTTTTCTGTTTTAGATAAAAATAAAATTATATTTTTATTTTTTTATTTCATGCTTCTGAACATCCATCACCTCTCTCGCCCAATCCAACACAAGATCCTTTATCCAATAGAGAAAGCTACTATTGATAAATAACAACTTTATAAAAATTGTATGCTTTCGTAAACTAGTTTGAAAAATCACCGTTTGGAGGATGTTAGTGTTAACAAATATAGCAAATATATTTATCTACAAGAGATTAAAGTTCAAACAATTCAAGTCGATATTTCAGTTTAAAATGTACTATAAATGTGACATTGCAGCTGCTCTCTCTTCTATTGTCGTCAGTTAGATGCAAAGTGTTATAAGTTATAGTTCTACTTTTTCCTTGCGAGCAAAGAAAAATAACGTTCCAAGGCCACCAGACACCGCTTCAAACACAGGCTGGCCGAAAAAATAACATTCCAAGGACACCAGATACCGTTTCCAACACAGGCTGGCCGGAAAAATAACATTCCAAGGACCGTTTCCAACGCAGGTTGACCGAAAAAATAACATTCCAAGGTCACCTTATCTTCAGTCTCATTTACGACCACCTACTGTGCGATTATTCCAGGCCACCGTAACCCCTAGCTGTGTCCAGAATGGCCAGAGGGGGTCGACAAGTTCCCCAAGATCCCGCCAGCTATGCCACCATCCAAGGTCACCAGATACTGCTTATCTTCACACTCACAAAAATAACATTCCAAGATCTCCTTATCTTCAAACCTTCAGTCTTATCTACGACCACCCATTACCGATGACTCATTTCTGGTGTTTTTAGACCCCTGTATTAAATCAAATGGGATTTTGGCGTAGAACCCTCATAGATCATCTACTCAGGTTATTATTAGCAAGCTACACTATAACCATATGGGTATAGAAAAGAGAAAATGAAAACTGTTTTGGCCAAATGTATATAAAGAAATAGAAGATGTACGAAATTTTCTAGCCTGATTAATTTTTCAGAATAGTAATAAAAAAGAAATCCCTCAGAGACCCTGGCATACAGTATCAGCTGATTTCTTCACCATGTGTAATCGATTTTTACCCGATATGGTAAACCAGAAATTCTATATTCAGGAAATGATGTACAATTTGTAAACCAAAAATTTCTTGGAAGAGCGAAAAATTGTACAAAATTTGAAAGACATCTTCAAACGATAAAAAGTACCTTTTGGCAATAAAGACATGTATTTTACACTACTGGAATGTACAGCCTGTTTCAATGAAGATACACCAAACTTAGTATGATGGTAATTATCGTGAAAAAAATGAAAGTTTTATATGAAATTTTTTAATCGAATAAATTTTGAGAAAAACGAAGGGAGAGGAGAATCGTAACGTACAATAGATAAGGGCGAGCAGCATTCTTAACCTGCCTTAACCCTTGTTCAAAGAATCGGTTTATTGCTTTATTGCCCCATAAACTGACGCGCCTCAGATGATAATGATGAAATACATTTAGTCCGTTCTTATTAACGTTATAGTAAGAAGCGAAGCATAATTTCTATTAATTTGGTATAGTTTATACTTTTCATTTTTAAGTTTATTAGTGTATGTAAGTGTGTTTGCGATGAGTGATTTCACGTTTCGAGAATACGCAGATATGCTTTTATTATACGGGGAATGTCGGAGATACGCGCGTCTGTACGCGGAACGGTTTCCTAATCCTAAACGACATCCGCATTAACATACGTTTATCAGGGTACGACTACGCCGTTTTCGTAATTCGCCCGCTTTCGAATTTGTTTCTACCTCATGTGACCAAGTTCAGTCTGATAGTTAGGAAACTAATTTGACAGATTGGCGGAAGCACTATAACAATTCTGCGACTGCGACTGTAATGCAGATTATACCGTAGTTCTTGATTTGTTAACTGTTCAGTATCTCGAAATAGAGTGAGAGTGATTATCCAATTTTTCAGAGGGTAGGCATCGTCTACCAGTAAATAATTTCTAATACGACCAAGCTCCTCAATTTCTAAATATAACAAGAATTACTGTTACCAAAGTATGGAGAAGAACGTTTTGAGATTGAAAATAAAATAATAAAATTGTCCAGAAAAAGTGTTATGATTAGGGAGCGGAAAAATTATTTATATTTTCCAAGGTTATCGGTCAGAGGCGTACTAGATTGCGCGCAGTGTGAGAAGCGCATATCACTTCCATTATCTACAAATTAGTTGCTTTTTATTCGCATGCGAACGACTAATTTGTACGACGCCGCTGACTGACTCCATACATTGCAATTTGTAAGCATTTCGGTAACCAATAACCTTGAAAAATATAAATCCACCGCTCCCTAGTTATGATAACACATCGAGAGATATACAAGAACTTAAAGGAGATGACTACGTAATAGTATAATTAATGAATAAAAGTACGGTAGTTTTAACAAGTATAGACCCAGGTCGTATATAATCAAACCAAATAAAAATAATCAAGTAAGGAATTGTGAGAATAAATTTCAAAATAAAAATTACGATGAAATTATAAATAGATATTTAAAACTAGTGAAAATTTAAATAATGTCGTTCATCGACGTGACATTGAAACTAAAAAAGAAAAATATACGAAAGTAAACAAACAATCTCAAAATAACGATATACAGGCTAAAATAAAAGTAAAATCAAATACTACTCTTTTGAACAACTGTCAACTCGGATAGATTAATTTAAAAAAAACAAATTAATACCAAGAATTTATTTAATTTAAACATATTTTAATTATTGTACTAGCCTGTAAGTTAAAATTTGTTATCTTAGTAAATTCAATGTTGGGAATATTTAAGATTAGCACTACCGAGGAAATCACCAGCTTCAACCATACGATTGTAAGTTATACACATTACACCGTACTATGGTGTCGCATCGTGTACGTTACTATTTTATTTCGTTGTTATATTTGATAATAATAATTAATATTATGGAGTATTCTTTCTGGCTTTTAATCCGATCCAGAACCCGTCCTCAGCCGCGAGTGTAAGAGCTTTTTTTAGTTTCAAAGGGATAGAAGTTTTCTCAACGACCACCAAGTCAAATTTGGACAGCAAGTAGAATAGTATCGTTTTACATTCCAAGAGAGCGAATCTAGAACCGATGCAATTCCTCGGCCCTAAGCCGAAAGGCATGTAGGTATAAGGAGAAATATTTAATTTATTTTCATCGCTGAATCTCTCTGGGTCGAAAACTTCTGGGTTTGGAAAATATTGAGGGTCTGAGTGAAAGCCAGCTATTGGTATCCAAATTACATCACCTACATTTAAATTCACGGCAGTTTCCGTTGGTCTAGTTGGTTTGATTGTGTATGGTTTTACGCACAGCCTATCAGTAACAATCCCTGGAGACCATTTTCTGAAGGTTTCTGCAAATTTCATTATTTTTATTACTGCTAACACCTTAACATTGCTTACCAGAAACCACCATATCCATGTATTTCATCTTCATCAACGCTTCGTAAGTTAACTTGCCCTCACACTTTTCCAATGTTTCATCGACTTCTCTTTGCAATCGTTTTTGTATGTCTTCATTTATGGTTAACTCGTATGCCATGAAACACATGGAAACCGCAACTGTTTCAAAACCGGCCACGAAAAATACTAAAGCTTGAGCGGCTATGTCCACGTCAGTAATTGACTTTTTATCAAATTTATGGTTAGTATTTATGGAAGATTCTTCAACTGCTGCAAAGCCCGACTCCACGGAATCTTCTTTTCCATCTTCCACTTTATCTCTGCCCTTTCTTGCTTCTAGTAACAAATGCAACATATCCGGGCGAACTACTCCTTGCTCCTCACGAATTTTGATCGTCCTTACGATGGTATTAACGAAGTAATTAGTTAAATTAGGTGGTATCAAACTTAATCCAAAAATCTGTAAGACGCGAAAACCTTGTAGTATGTACGGTTATTACATGACACCAGAATATTACCTTGAAGAAACTTGGTAAAAGTTGAAGCATAAAAAAACGGATCACTCTACTAAAGCTCGAAAAATCAGTCACATCTCTGCCTTTCAAGTAAAATTCATTATTTTTATCTTTAAGGGAATTACACTTGAGACCAAAAGCGACTGTCGCTATTATGTCGTTGGTGTATCTGGTGAAAGTTTCTTTCAATTCCAAAGTGATAACATCTTCATTTTTCTCCAAAAAATAACTGTTGAAGTCAGAAGCGCATTCTGATACTAAGTTGAATATCATCTTCATTTTACTAGTCGTAAAACTGGGACTTAAAGTTGCTCGCATATCACGCCATTTATCACCTAAAACAGCACCAATATTATTTCCATGTAAAATCCAAAAAATACTTGCCTTTTAAAGAGTTTAAATTTTAAATTAAAAAAAAAATTGCTTGCCTCTTAAAGCGAATAAATTTTTGCTCCACACTGCTTCAACTTCTTCAGGTAGAGTTTGCCTATGATCTACGAAGTGATCGAAATCTTTTACGGTAATCTGCTTGATCAGATCTGCATCTCTTATAAGCAGAGAGGGACTAAGCATTTGATATGTTCCGACGTACCTGAAAATTTGTGTTTGAAAAACGAATGCTAATATAAAAGTGTACCTTTCATCCGGAAACTCCCGATATAATTTTCTAATCGTGTCCAAGAATGTTTCCCTGCCCAAAGCCACATCTGCGGTATCACCGAGTAAATAAAATTGCTTTCGTTGTTTAACACCTCTATCTGTCCAAAAACTATAAGGTTTAATTATCTTTAAATATATGATACAAACGATGGCGATGCCTAACAGTAATAAATACATTTTGTATGTTGACAAACAATAGCAATGTATGTAGTGAAATGTCTATTGTTTACTGTGTGCATCCGCTTTTAATACTTTAGGTGTATCTTCTAATCTAATCTCAGAGACGAAAAAAATAATGACTCATAAATATATGAAACTTCAAGTACTCAGAGTTACTAACGACTAAACCGCGAATTTTCGTCGGGGAATGGAGAGGAAGGTCAGATCATATACGACTCGTACAGCAGATTCCATTACCAAACTTAATTACTTAAACCAATGATCATGCATTAGTTTATATGTAGTTTGTATGTCGGGTTTCGAAACGATAGATGTAGAAATATTGTATTTCAGAGCATTACTCGATAATTTAGATTATGAAAACGATTAATTTCTTTGCTTTATTCGCTACTACTGTTCGATATCTTCCCACTCTCGCCTGTCCGAAGGCCGTCGTCTGTCTACTAATGAATGAGACATGTTATTTATAGTTGATAAATAATAGCGGATTTTGTTAAACCGACGAATTCCATTTCAGTTTAAAGTTAACTCCGCAAATGTATCGACGGTGAAAATTGGGAAAGGTGCAACCGCCCGACTCCCTTTTTAAGCTCTTCTAAATTCCTTACTATTATCTTTGACTCTAAACTATTATTCATAAAGGAATATTACGTTGTCACACACAAGAATTGAATTAAGTTACTAAGGACCGGTTTATTCATCTCAGATTAAAGTGCCAAGTTATATAATTGACAGATCTATCTATACTTGGCACTCACTCGAAATTGATAATCCGAATCTAAACTAAATTAATGAAATTTAAATATTAATTGTAACTAATAAGCTTACTGAATTTAATACAACATCCTTAAAGACTTCAATCCTTCTACCAAGAGAAGGATCTATTTTCTGGGGACCTCTTTTTACAAACATTCACGTGACTTAGCAGATTCTGCCTTCTTTTTCCTTATTCAATTATTTTTGTTGCCTCTACTTAAGTAATCATTGAACACTTTTATTTTTTTTAATTCTAAACTTTTATTTTACTATTTAAACACTCCACGATTATAACAGTTTGATGTACAACGTCTATAATGAACCCAAATCATTTCAAATTCTGTACTTTTATGCATTTTACTTCCTTCCATACCTTTCGAAATTTCATAGTTTATCCTGCTCTTCAACTTTTCAACCTAAGCAATCCTAAACAAGGCTTCTTTTTTTAAAATTATTAAAAACCAGACATGAAAAATAAAACAAATTCAACTATCTTGCTAACTAACTAGCTAGTTCCTTGATGGAAATCTAAGATAACACATTCATAATATTATCTAAAAAAAATTGTTGCAAATCGGTTTTGATTCAAACTATTGATCATAATATTATCGTTATATTTCTGAAAATTAAAGCTCGAATTTCAGGTAAGATTTATAAACACTATTTCAATCAGATACTAAATTAGTCATCTTAACAATTACAACTTTTTAAAGTAGCTGAATCATACTCAATTACTCATTATTAAGATGTTTTTTTTTTAAATTTTATTAATAATCAGTTCATTTCAAAATATATTCTCTCATTGGCGTCCCTTTTGATTATTTTTTTAATGAATTAATCTAAATGAACACTAACTAAATGTTTCCATTGTATTTCTTTGATCTCATCTTTAAAATTATCTTAGTTATTACCGCGTCTTCTCTTATTCACTTTCCATTTCCCCGTCATTGTTCTCAATGTCTTCCCTTGCTTGATATGTTTTTGCAATACTATTTCACTTTTCGGATCATTTATTTATTCGTTTAATAACAAAATATACTTTTTTTTTGTAATTTATAATAGCAGTTTATAATAGCAGTTTATTGGTAAATGCGTTACAGAAATAGGAACAAAAATAAAGACAAATGTAAAAAATGTGACATTGTGGATAACTAAATTAATATGAGATTGATTAATTATTCAAGCATTTACCAAGAGATCAAAATCAGCGAACTTGACAAGAAGCAGCTGCTCTACCTCCTGACCTCTCAAACAAAAA
Organism: Serrognathus titanus; assembly: GCA_039766575.1. Lineage (NCBI taxonomy): Eukaryota > Metazoa > Arthropoda > Insecta > Coleoptera > Lucanidae > Serrognathus > Serrognathus titanus. The sequence continues at coordinate 13,745,221 of CM077914.1, forward strand.
AAAGAAATAAACGAAATGGAAACAAAAAAATAATAATAAATTAGTAACCATAAATTTTAATTTAACTTGAAGGCTTCCGCGGCCGTCGTCCATTGTTGAATTCTTGGCTTCCGGTTGGAACCGCGTGTCTCGGATTTCTTCACTGCCGACTGTCTCAACGACAAACGCGAAGCAGCAACAAGACCAACAGCAGCAGTAGCAGCATCACCACCAACAGCAGCCCTGCAGAAGTTCTTCTGCAACGGAGAACGAAACGTCGGCAGTGAAGAAATCCGAGACACGCGGTTCCAACCGGAAACTAAGAATTCAACAGTAACTATAAACTTAGCAAACAAACATCTAAATTAAATATGATTCGAATTATCCGAAAATGAATTAAGAAGGAAAAAATTAAAGAATAGTAAATGAAATGTAATACAGAGCAAAAGAAAAGAAAAGTAGTGATCATTCTGTTAGAAGGAAATATTTCCGTAACGTAATTTCATCCAATAAAATCGTCAAGTAAATCATCATTTCGCTTTCCCTAATTTTGACAACTAAAGTAAACATTTTTGTTACCATTAACTAGTCTTATGATATTAAAACAATAATTTATTTAAAAAAAATATTTATTATCTATTTAATACTCATAATCTCATATTTGTTTGCATCTAATCTGTGGATCTAATCTAAACAATCTCTCTGGTTTTCAATCCCACCCAAAATCCATTTTCAGATTCCATAGTTAACGAAGTCTTACTTAATTTGAGGGGTACTTGGGTTTTCTCAACGACCACCAAATCGAATTTCGCAAGCAAATGGAAGAAAAGAGTTTTGACTTCTAAAAGAGCGAACCTCGACCCGATACAATTTCTAGGTCCTACACCAAAAGGAAAATACGTGTACGGTTTGATGTTATCCCTGTTCTCTTCGCTGAATCTTTCCGGGTCAAAGACTTCTGGCTTTGGGTAATATTTAGGATCCCAATGTATACCGCTCGTTGGTAACCAGAGAACATCGCCAACTTTAAAATGCACGGGTTTTTCCCCGGTTCTTACCGGTTCTATCGTGTAGGGCTTTACACACACTCGATCGGTTCCTATACTGGGTGACCACTTCCGCAAAGTCTCTGAAACTACCATGTCCATGTACTTCATGTTTACAAGCGCTTCGTAAGTTAACCTTCCATTTCCGGTTTTTATGGTTTTGTCAATTTCTTCCTGGAGTTTCACTTGTATATCTGCGGTAACAGCCAATTCGTGTCCCATAAAACACATCAAGGACGAGACAGTTTCGAAACCAGCGATAAAGAAGATCAGAGCCTGCGCTGTAATATCGAGGTCGGTTATTTCTTCTTTTATGATTTTCCTTGTAGCATGTGTGCTGGATTCTTGAACTGTAGCAAAACCTGTGTCTAATATTCCATTTTGATTTTCTTCATTTCTGTTCCGTCCTTTCTTTGCTTCGAGTAGCAAGTGTAACATATCCTGTCGTATCAAGCCATCCTTTTCCCGCATCTTTATGTTCTCTTTGACGATTGTCAGGAAAAATTCGCGCATTCTTTTTGAGAAGAAGGTCATTCCAAGCATCTGCAAAGAAGTGCTTATTATAAGCTGCACTGATTACAATATATTATTACCTTGCATAGTTTTGGGAAAGTCATAAGCGCAATAAATCTCACGCTATTCCAAAAGCCGGAAAAGACGCCCGCAGCTTGTCTTCCCATCAAATAAAACTCGTTTTCGGGTTCTTTCAGTGCATCGCATTGTACTCCGAATACTACTGAAGCTATAACATCATTGGTGAACCTAGTGCAAATGTCCTTTAATTCGACGGTAATGGTAGACTCTTGCTTATCCGAGAAGTAACTGGTGAAATTTTCGGCGCATTCGGAAATTAAGGTGAAGAGCATTCTCATCTTACTACTGGTGAAAGAGGGACTCAATGTCGCCCTCATATCACGCCACCTATTACCTGAATTTACCACAGTTAATCGTCATCAAATCGATTGATTTGTGACAGGTTTACCTTTCAGAGAGAACAAATTGTTGCTCCATAAAGGGTCGGCGCCATCAGCTATGAAATCTCTATGATCAACAAAATGATCAAAGTCTTTGACCAACATTTGTTTTATTAAATCAGGATCCCTCAAGAGGAAACCCGGTGTGAGAAGTTGGTAAAATCCCAAGTACCTAAAACACATATGACAGAAGAAAACCAGAAAGGCAAGCAAGAATTACGATATCAAATTTAATAAAATTTCCAAGAGTCCCAAACAAATAAACTTGATGAGTTGATGTTGTCCACTCACCTTTCTTCTGGAAAGGAAAAATATATTCTTCTCATTGCTTCACAAATGGATTGTTTTCTGAATATTATACCATTACTGTCTCCTATCAAAAATACCTGTTCCAACTGTTTTACGCCTACTTCAGTCCAATAAGATTGCTTTTTACGTACGTAAAAGTAAAACGCCGTGCAGGCCACAAGAGCTAGCGCAATGAGTAGCATTTTGCTGGCGAATTTCTAAAACAACAAAATTAAGAATAGTTTTACTAACTTGCTGAAAGGAAAGCAAGAGATGGGCATATACAGAACTGAGTAATAACCGAATTCGAAGAATGGTGAAGCAGCTGAATTCAGACTATGGCAAAAATATGTTTGGACTGTACTGCGCTTCGCCTAAGTGTGCGACAAGCTTAACAAATATTTTAATTATATACATTGTGTATGACAACATTAGTTTTGACAGTAATTAGGTATTGCTTGATGCTTTGATTATATTTTTGATTTAGTTTACCCAGTTCTATGTTTACCACGTTAAACATTTATTTTTGGCATAAGTCGCTATTTTATTTACATAACTATAAAACAAAGCAAGACAACGCAGAAAGGTCGAATAGTTTCAGATTTAGACGAGGATAGATTTTTACATACCTGTTAGTCACAGAGTTTAAAACGTTCTTAAACTCACTTAACAACTTGGGTGGGACTGAAACTCTTAACTTCGTAGGCCTTGACTAAATTTGTTTTGTATTCGTGATGCGATGTTGCGCAAATGTGGTTTTAAATGATGTACTGATGATCCGATACGTTTTTACTTTATCGGTTAATCATCATAAAATTACACCTACATATTCAATTTTAGCAATATAGGTTTATTTACGGATAGTTATTAATCAAATTATTTGATCAGTAATTCCATCGAATCAAGTATAAAGTAAATTTCGAGAACCTTAAGAGACGCATTCACATGGCTATAGAGAACTTTATTTCTTACTAATACTTCTTCAATTAGACTTATGAATGAGGTACTTATATTTGGTTCGTTCATGAAAGTAAAATTTTGTAAAAAGAAGTCTTCTCTTTAAATAATAGTTTATTATTTAACTCAGCAGCTATATTTTTCTATACGCCATACACTAGGGATGGGCGATAAACATCGATGATTACTCAACATCGATATTTTACCGTCGATGTTCGATGTATTTGACATCGATGTTTACAATTTATTATCATCGATCGAACATCGATGTTACGATGAAAACATCGAACATCGAACCGCATCTGAATTCAGAGTGAAGTTAGAATGTCTGGAAATGAAAAAAATCTAGTGCCCTTTATTATAGAGTGGTGGTTCCTGTATAACAGAAACCTAATTTAAATCTACAAGTAAAACATTCCCGGATAATCAGTCATGTTTGATGTCATTATTGCGCGTTAAGTGGTGAATGATTCACTTTCATTTAAAAACTGGTATGTTTTTATTAAATATAATATAATATAATATAATATAATATAATAAGCTGATAAATGATCTAATGGAAGAGACTTCATATGTTCAGAACATTCAATCAGTTAAGCAAGTTGAATTGAAGCCTGCTGCAGGTAAATTTATATTTACCTATGTTATATTATTTTGAAAATAATTATCTGAATCTTTTTGTAGAAGAAACCTTTAATTTGTGGGCAGATCACCAACGACTTGTAGATATTAATTTACAAACTCAGGAGACTTATCTTTGTGAACTCTCTTCATATCTGAAACAGCTTTGTAATTCCACTCAAGGCGAATCCTTTGGAATTTTGGAAAACAAACAAAAAAAGTTATCCTAAGTTATCAAAAATTGCCACTAAATTTTTAACAGTTGTAGGAACATCAGTGCCCGCTGAACAGGACAAACCCTCACACAAACGAGAAACCGGCTTAAGGGAAAAAAATTATCACAAATATTATTCTTACAGTCAGTTAATAAAACATTTTGGGAAATTTAGCTTAATACTTTTTTAATTATTAATTTTAATATGACAACACTTAGTACCGTTATTTATTTTTTATTATCTGTCTTAAAATTAAAAAGAAACTATCACTGTTTTTCTTTAAATTAATAAAATATAATGTTGATTCTTCATTCATTTATTTCGAATTTCAATATCGATGTTAGCAAACATCGATGTCCGGTGGTCGATGTTTTCTTGAACATCGATATGCACTTTCGAAAGTGCATATCGATGTTAACATCGATATGCACTTTCGATGTTAACATCGATGTCTAACATCGATGTAGATCGATCGATGTCCCATCCCTACCATACACCATCCCTTTTAATGAGAAGTGGACTGACCGTGAGACCAGTAAACTGGTACCACATAGGCTTGTTGTTTTTTTTAAACAAAGCACAGACCAGTCTCAGATGGTCAGTCCACCTCTGCATCAAATACTATTCCTGACAGTGAGTACCTACATAATATTATTGGCCCTGGGTCTGAATCCTACCCAAATTCCTTTCTCGGTCATCATTGAACGCGAGCCTTTCTTGAGTTTCAAAGGTATCGGTGTTTTGACCACAACCACCAAATCAAAACGTGTATTGATACTTCTCCTATTCTTTTCATTGAACCTTCTCGGATCGTGAACCTTTTGGAAAGTACTTATGATTTCAATGTAAACCGCCTATCGGTAACCAAATTTTATCACCTACTTCAAAATACATGTGCTCTCAAAATTTTCTTGGGAAAATCTAATACAAATATAATATTTTACACTTTTTAATCCTCTTCCCTACCAATTTCTAAATTTATTAAAACATTCAACAGTAACTCCTATTCACAAGAAACATGCTCAAACCGACATAGAAAATTATAGACCCATATCACTATTAAACTCATTCTCTAAGATCATAGAAAAAGCAGCATATAATAGAATAACCGATTACTTAAACAAATATAATCTACTATCTCATAACCAATATGGTTTTCGTGAGGGTTATTCTACTGAAACTGCAGCCATTGATTTTGTACAATCCATACGAAACGCTCTTAATTCTAAGCTTAAAGTGGTCGGTGTCTTCTATGACTTAACGATAGCTTTTGATAGTCTAAATTTTAATTTAATATTACATAAACTAAATAACCTAGGTCTTAGAGGTAAAGTTGGAAAATGGCTCGAATCATACTTATCTGAACGTAAACTGTCTGTTAAAATTAATGAGCACTACTCAAACAATTTTGATTTTACTATGGGTGTACCCCAAGGAAGTGTCCTGAGTCCACTAATCTTTCTATTGTTTATAAATGGTCTACCTAATCATATTACTGAGGGGCAAGTATATATGTTTGCGGATGACACTACAATTTTAGTTACTGCATCGAATTACTGTTCATTGGAAGAAAAATTAAATATTGTTACTAAACAATTTAACGAATGGTGTAACAAAAACCGATTGATTATTAACTATAACAAAACAAAAATAATTTTAGAAATTCAAAAAAGGGGTAAGTTTTTCTAAATTTTTCAATAAACCAAAATTTTTTTAAAGTACAGAGTTCTGATGAAGCCCAATAAGGCCGAAATACATGTATAAACTCTTTCCTAACACTTTCTATATTGCCAGTTACACAATTTTAATTAATTTTTATAACAAAACAGTTTGGATCGATTTCTATTATAAAATTATGAACACTACCAATATATTTAGATATAAAAATATAGAAATGACACTACATACCAGATTCTTAGGACTTACAATACTCGTAGATAGAAACTTATGTTGGGCCAACCATATTGACAACGTAGCATCGAAGCTGAACAAGAGTTATTATTTGATCCTGAGCTTAAAAAACATTGTAATTACTAAAGATCTACTAAACATATATTTCAGCACAGTCTATCCCCACATTAGTTACATGATATGCGTTTGGGGTCAAGCTGTTGATTTGAATAGAATTTTTATCATTCAAAAAAGAATTATAAGACTTATATTTAATCTCTGTCCACGAACGTCCTGTAAAGAAACTTTTAAAGCTAATAATATATTAACTGTTGCTTCAATATATTTATATAAACTACTTACAATATATACATGTGCACTCCAACAAATTTAATAAGGCCGAAAATGTCCATACATATAATACCCGTTTTAAAGAAAGTCTACGTCCTGAGCACCCGAATACATCTCAATACCAAAAATCGCCGTTTTATGCTGGAACTGTCTATTACAATAAACTTCCCAAAGATCTTAGAGAATCGAGAACACCATCTTTATTTAAAACAAAACTAAAAAGATTCCTAATAAATAACTGCCTTTACAGTATAAAAGAATTCTGCTAATATATTGTTTCTTTTTTTTTGTTTGTTTTTATGTTTTACATTTTTGTTATACATATTTTTCATGTTATAATGACGATATAGTTGTGATATATTTTAATATTTCTTGTTTGACGAAGACACCCATGTGAATGGAAACAAGTCTAATAAAAATTATTATTATTATTATTATTATTATTACCAAAATTCCAACCATAAAAGGTCACCTCTAGACATATTCTGTAGGCAAGAAGGACCTTTTTTACCCAAATGTTATATAGACCTTTTATTTTGTAAAACTTTTATTTTCCATAGTTATGAGCGAAGATTCCATGTATTCTAAAATCTTGAAAACCATCCTATACTCTGGGGAAATGTTTAACAAAGTTATGCATGTCGTTTTGTTAAAATGTAAGTGGGTAGTTCTTCCTTTGTCTTGTGGTTACTAATAGAAAACAAAAAAAATTAAAAATTAAAAAAAAAACAAAACAAAATTAAAGGAATTATTTCTCCCCCTTACCGTGGCCAATATTAATTTTTGTTAGTAACGTTTTCCTGCCACTGCCGAAATTATGAGGGATTCCGCACCCTAAAGAGCAGAAAACACACAAAATAATCAAGTCATGTGCAATATTTTCAACGTTTACTTACAGTTGAGTAGGGCTGTCCTTCTACGGGAATTCTCTGGTTTTCTCCCGGAGCAGGAAACAGGACACCGGACACGACACTCTGATTTTATTATTATTAAATCTGATTTTATCGTTTTCTTAGCTATCTATTGCAAGGCACAAATTAAATTTTGATTCTGAAAATTTTACTTCCTTTCTGCCCGAGGCCAAATTGTCGAATTCTGTGTTCTTTTTTATATTTATTTTTTTTAAGTCTCCCCGCACGGTGCCAATTCGTTCACTTTATCCCCCTTTACTTCGCTTCCCATTTCAACAGATACCGCCCTCAACGCGGTCTCATTAAAATTCTCAGCTACGGGACTCAGGGAAGGTAAGGGACTGAAGTATTTTCAAGAGAGTACTATCATTGTGAGTGACATTATCGTTTTTTTTTTTAAATTAAAGCTGAATTTCTGGTAAGGCTTACATCGGATACTAAATTAGTCATCTTAACGATTACAACTTTTTGAAGCGTGTGAATCATGCTCAATTACTAATTATTAACATTGTTAATTTCAAAAAGCTTTTTTGCAGACCATTTATAGTACAAAAATACATCTTTAAAGTTCTAGGGCTTTAAAATTTAATTTTCAAGTCTTAAGAGGTTAAAACCGTCGTAATAAAGCAAAATTGACGTGACTAACTCGTTCATCGTGCACTTTATTTAGTACGGATTACTTGTGTAAAATAAATCTCCAAATTTATTTTCATACTAACGTAAGAGTCCAGTATGAAATACAATTTTGTATTTACCTCGAACGAAAAGTGTCTCTAAGTAAATTCAGCCTCGGCTGAAAACAACTTGCTCGTAATTTCAAGCTCATCTTTTCGTTCTAGACAAATTAACAACTATTATTTTTATTTTAAACATAATAAAAAAAAATTAACTGCAACTAAATGTTTCCATGCATTCGATTAAATTCCTAATTAGAGAGTTAAAAAACAAGAAGGCAGGATACGTTTATGTATTCAAGCTGAAGGACAGCATTTTCAGTACTCTCTTTAAGTTTTAGTCTAATTTTAAAACGAATTGATTAAATTAAGTGTTTCCCTGAATTTTGCGTTTATTTTACACATTTTCTTGATAAGATTTTCCAACGCCGTTTCATTTTCTGATCACTTATTTATTCTTTTAATAACAAAATACATTTACTTTGTTTTATTTTAAATTACTTCACATCGCTTTGCTTAATTTTGACAACTAAACTAAACATATTTGTTGCCCTTACTAGCCTTAAAAAATTAAAACAATAATTTATATTTAAAAAATTCTTTACTGTTTAATACTATTTAATATTTAATCACTTGACGTTTACATCAAATGCGTAATTCCAATCTAAATAATTTCTCTGGTTTTTAATCCCACCCAAAATCCATTTTCGGATTCCATGGTAAGCGAAGTCTTACTTAACTTGAGAGGTACTTGTGTTTTCTCAACGATTACCAAATGGAACTTCGCAAGCAAATGGAAGAAAAGCGTTTTGACTTCTAGAAGGGCGAACCTCGACCCGATACAACTTCTAGGTCCTACACCAAAAGGAAAATACGTGTACGGTTTGATGTTATTCCTGTTCTCTTCGCTGAATCTTTCCGGATCAAAGACTTGCGGATTTGGGTAATATTTAGGATCCCAATGTATACCGCTCGTTGGCAACCAGACAATATCGCCAACTTTAAAATGCACGGGTTTTTCTCCGGATCTTACCGGCTCTACCGTGTAGGGCCTTACACACACTCTATCGGTTCCTATACTGGGTGACCACTTCCGCAAAGTCTCTGAAACTACCATGTCCATGTACTTCATGTTTACAAGCGCTTCGTAAGTTAACCTTCCATTTCCGGTTTTTACGGTTTCATCAATTTCTTCTTGGAGTTTAGCTTGTATATCAGCGTTAACAGCCAATTCGTGTCCCATAAAACACATCAAGGACGAGACGGTTTCGAAACCAGCGACAAAGAAGATCAAAGCCTGCGCCGTGATATCGAGGTCGGTTATTTCTTCTTTTACGATTTTCCTTGTAACATGCGTGCGTGATTCTTGGACTGTAGCAAAACCTGTGTCTAATATTTCATTCTGATTTTCTTCGATTTTAATTTGTCCTTTCCTTGCTTCGAGAAGCAAGTGCAACATATCCTGTCGTATCAAGCCGTCTTCCCGCATTTTTATGTTCTCTTTGACGATTGTCATGAAAAATTCGCGCATTCTTTTTGAGAAGATGGTCATTCCAAGATTCTGCAAAGAAGTAATTGTTATGTCTAAGTGATACTAATTACAATATACTACCTTGCATAGGTTTGGAAAAGTCATAATCGCAATTAATTTTATGCTGTTCCAAAAGCCGGAAAAGATGCGGGTAGTTTGTCTTCCCATCAAGTAGAACTCGTTTTCGGGTTCTTTCAGTGCATCGCATTGTACTCCGAATACTACTGAAGCTATAACATTATTGGTGAACCTTGTGCATATGTCCTTTAATTCAACGGTGATGGTAGACTCTCGTTTATCCAAGAAGTAACGGGAGAAATTTTCGGCGCATTCGGAAATTAAGGTGAAGAGCATTTTCATCTTACTACTGGTGAAAGAGGGACTTAAAGTCGCCCTCATGTCACGCCACCTATTACCTGAAGTTACCACAGTTAATCATCATCAAGTGAATTGATTTGTGACAGATTTACCTTTCAGAGAGAACAAATTGTTGCTCCATAAAGGATCGGCGCCATCAGCTATGAAATCTCTGTGATCAACAAAGTGATCAAAATCTTTCACTAACATTTGTTTTATTAAATCAGGATCCCTCAGGAGAAATTCCGGTGTGAGGAACTCGTAAAATCCCAAGTACCTAAAACACAAATACCGTAAGAAAATGAGAAAAGTAAGCAAGAATGACGACAATGAATTTAACAAAATTTGAATGTGTACCAAACAAATAAATTGAAGGAAAGACTTGGTTTAATCCACGTCTATTTGATAAGTAGGGAGCTATCAGGTTTCCTCACCTTTCTTCTGGAAAAGACAAATATATTCTTCTCAGTGCTTCACAAATGGATTGTTTTCTGAATATTATACCATTACTGTCTCCCACCAAAAATACCTGTTCCAACTGTTTTACGCCTACTTCGGTCCAGTATGATTGTTTTTTACGTACGTAAAAGTAAAATACTGTGCAGGCCACAAGAGCTAGCGCAATGAATAACATTCTGAAACAACAACAATATTAAGAGTACTAAAACGGAAGCAAGAGATAAGCACACCCAGAGGTGGGTAATAAAATATTGATGGCGAAGTAAAAATATAGTTGTCGTTTAAGTTCGCTGTGCTCAACCTAAGTGTGTAAAGAGTTTAACAAATATTTTAATTATTTGGTTCTTACACGTAATTTTTAATTTAATAAAACCAGTTATATGTATACCACATTAAGCATTTATTTTTGGAATATCTTAAGTCGCTGTTTTATTTGCATAAATTTTTAAACAAAACAAGATAAAGCAGAAAGGCCGAATAGTTTCGGATTTAGACGAGGATAGATATTTACGTACCTGTTAGTAACTAAGATTAAACAATTCTTCTGTGTGTGTAACAACTTGGGTTGGACTGGAACTCTTAATTTCGTAGGCCTTGAACAAATTTGTTTTAATTCGTAATGCGATGTTGCGCAAATGTGGTTTTAAATGATGTACAGAGATGATCTGGTACGTTTTTACTTTATCGGTAGAGTAAGATAAAACTATATTTACATGTTCCATTAATTACGGATAGTTTTTAATAATAGTTATTTGTTATACAAGACGGTAAAATGGATTTTTATCGATGAGTGAAAACGTTTAATTCACGAGCGACGAAGGAGTCGATAATTAAATTTTACCGTCGTGTGTAATATTCCATTTTTTTATAGCGAACGTTAAAGAAAAAATTTAAACAATTTCGCAGAAAAATAAAAAGAGCAATCATGTGTCAAAATCGCGTTGTATGATCATTATCCCAATAACTAGTGTGGGTTGTTGCTATGGTTAAGTTGTAATATTTATTAATTCAAATAACAAAATTAAAGTACTTTATCTCCCCTTGCTGTTAAAGTGTTACTTTATCTACCCTTGCTGTTAAAATTCCGTTTTATCGACTGTTTTGAGTTGAACAAAGGACACTTTAATCTTCGCTATAAAAAAAGTTATTTCATCAGTAATACTATCAAATCTTCAAAGTAAATTTCAAGAATCTTAAGATACACATTCACACGGCTAGAGAGATAGAAAATCCGACATAATAAAATGAAACTTTTCTTTCTAACTAACGTGTTTTCACTTAGAATTAAAATGTTCACACGAATGAAGTGTATTTGGTTCGTTTATGAAAGTAAAATGGGGACGTTACGAAACTATTTTGTAGAAAGAAGTCTTCTCTTTTAATAGTTTATTTCTTAATTTAGCATCCATATTTTTCTATATACCATACACCATTCCTCTTAATGAGAAGTGGACTGACCATAAGACCACTAAGTAGGCTGGTTTTTCTAAACAAAGCACCGACCAGTCTCAGATAATCAATCCACCTCTGCTTCAAATACTATTTCTGACAGAATCTACATAATATGTAATTTTATTGACCCTGGGTCTCAAGTCTATCCAAATTCCTTTCTCGATCATCGTTGAACGCGAGCCTTTCTTGAGTTTCAAAGGTATCTGTGTTTTGTCCACAACCACCAAATCAAAGCTCGATAACAAGTAAAAAAAATATAGTTTTGGCTTCTAAAACTGCAAATCTAGAACCATACAATTCCTCGGCCCAATACCAAAAGGAAGATACGTGTACTGATTGATACTTTTCCTGTTCTCTTCATTGAACCTTTCCGGATCGAGAACCTCTGGTTTTGGAAAGTACTTAGGATCCCAATGTAAACCGCCTATCGGCAACCAAATTTTATCACCTACTTCAAAATGAATGGGTTCTTCTCCAGGTTTGCTTGGCTCTAAAGTGCAAGACCTTGAGCACTCCCTGCCCGTTGAAACAGCCGGCGGCCATTTCCGCAGTACTTCCGATATTACCATATCCAAGTAACTTCATTTTTACAAGCGCGTCGTATATTACTGTACCGCCTTCGGTCTTTGAAGTCTCATCGATTTCTTTCTGGAGCCTGACTTGTTTGTCTGGATTGACCCCCAATTCGTAACCCATACAATCTTATTATCTACTTCAAAGTGAATGAGTATTTCTCCTAGTTTGTTTGGCTCTGAAGTTAACTTTCCATTTGCTATCTCAACTATTAACTGCAACATATCTGGATGGAACTATACCGTAATTTTTCGAAAAAGATCCGTTCGTCTTTTGTGAATAGAGACAAACGCAACACCTGAAACATTTTTACAGGAGCGTCGTATGTTAAAATATCGCCTTCGACCTTTAAAGTCTCGTAGATTCCTTTCTGATACCTGGCTTGTATGTCTGAATTTACCAATTCGTAACCCATACAACTTAGCAAAATTGAAACAGTTTGAAATCCAACAAAGAAAAATCCAGTACATTAGCCATCTATGATTTGTTCAGTAAAATGTTTTCGATTGATGTGGACCTTTGATTCCTGTACAATTGAATTACCGGTATCCGGAACAGTATTGTCGTCTTTTTGTATTTTCCCTTTCAGGCTTCCAGGAGCAGATGTAAGGCGTCTGACGTTCTAAACTTTCCTTTTTCCGCTTCTGTGTACCTTCAATACCGACTTTTTTTTTCCGGAGCAAGTGAGATGATTTTTCACATCTCACTTGCTCCGGAAAAACCATCATTCCAAATGACCACGGTAAAAGTTAATACAGGTACTCGGGCGAACTCGGACCATGCGCTGAGATCGATATTTCCAGTGTTAGGCAATGCAACAAAGAGAACAACCTCACCGGAGCCTCGCCCCGCGAACCAGAAGTTATTGTTTTTTTGCCCTTTCGTAACTATGCCTTTTGAGTTCTCTGGAATTTAGAATTAAAGTAGACCTTTTCGCTTTATACTTTTTAAATGTTTATTATACGCTATACAAATTTTAGGACTCTCCATTTTAATAACTATAATTAATTGAAACATAGTGTATGTGAGTAAAGTGAGAATGAAGTGAGTTTGAGTGTTGCATGTTGCGTTGAGCGTACGTGATGTGAAAAATAGCTAAATACTGTGTAAGTACGTGACTGGACGTAAACAACAAGACTATTTGCATAAGCGGGAAGGTCAATGAGTTCAAATATACTCACGCGCCCACCTCTAGTTGTCTCACTAAGTTTCCAGCCCTGTCTTATGACTTATGACTTATGACAGTACTGTATTTTATGAGAATCGGCAGCACCCTAACGCAATGAAATTACTTTTGGTCTAGTGCTCAGTGTTACCAACATGTAAAATTGGAAAATCACTTTTGTTGTGACAAAACATCCCTTTTTAGAGATGAAACCCCTTTCTGCATTAAAAAAAAGTTTAAAACTATTTATTGAAGTAAATCCTACGTTATAAAATAAAGCAGGAAAAAGTCAAATCTTCAAATTCTTTTAAATTTCATTCAATAAAACAGCAAATAAATCATCAATTTTAATTTTGACAACTGAAGTAAAACATACTGGTTGTCGTTCATTATTAGTCTTGTTAAATTAAAACAATAATTTAATATATTTATTTGACGTTTGCATCAAATCTGTGATTCCAAATCTACACTAGTTCCCTAGTTTTTAATCCCACCCAAAATCCATTTTCGGATTCCATGATGAGCGAAGTCTTACTCAACTTGAGGGGTATTTGTGTTTTCTCAACGACTACTAAATCGAACTTCGCAAGCAAATGGAAGAAAAGCGTTTTAACTTCTAGAAGGGCGAACCTCGACCCGATACAACTTCTGGGTCCTACGCCAAAAGGAAAGTATGTGTAGGGTTTGATGTTACTCCTGTTTTCGTCACTGAATCTTTCCGGGTCAAAGACTTCCGGCTTCGGATAATATTTAGGATCCCAATGTATACCGCTCGTTGGTAACCAGACAATATCGCCAACTTTAAAATGCACGGGTTTTTCCCCGGACCTTACCGGTTCTACCGTGTAGGGCCTTACACACACTCTATCGGTTCCTATACTGGGTGACCACTTCCTCAAAGTCTCTGAAACTACCATATCCATGTACTTCATTTTTACAACTGCTTCGTAAGTTAACCTTCCATTTCCGGTTTTTATAGTTTCATCAATTTCTTGTTGAAGTTTCACTTGTATATCAGCGTTAACTGCCAATTCGTGTCCCATAAAACACATCAAGGACGAGACGGTTTCGAAACCAGCGAAAAAGAAGATCAAAGCCTGCGCAGTAATATCGAGGTCAGTTATTTCTTCTTTTATGATTTTCCTTGTATCATGTGTGCTGGATTCTTGAACTGTAGCGAAACCTGTGTCTAATATTCCATTTTGATTTTCTTCATTTCTGATTCGTCCTTTCTTTGCTTCGAGTAGCAAGTGCAACATATCCTGTCGTATCAAGCCATCCTTTTCTCGCATCTTTATGTTTTCTTTGACGATTGCCATGAAATATTCGCGCATTCTTTTTGAGAAGACAGTCATTCCAAGATTCTGCAAAGAAGTAATTATTATATCTAAGTGGTACTATTTACAATATACTACCTTGCATAAGTTTGGAAAAATCATAACCGCAATTAATTTTATGCTGTTCCAAAAGCCGGAAAAGATGCGCGTAGCTTGTCTTCCCATCAAATAGAACTCGTTTTCGGATTCTTTCAGGGAATTGCATTGGATCCCGAACACGACTGAAGCTATAACATCATTGGTGAACCTAGTGCAAATGTCCTTTAATTCAACGGTGATGGTGGATTCTCGCTTATCCAAGAAGTAACGGGAGAAATTTTCGGCACATTCGGAAATTAAGGTGAAGAGCATTCTCATCTTACTACTGGTGAAAGAGGGACTCAAAGTCGCCCTCATATCACGCCACCTATTACCTGAAGTTATCACAGTTAAACGTCATCAAGTAGATTGATTTGTGACAGGTTTACCTTTCAGAGAGAATAAATTGTTGCTCCATAAAGGGTCGACGCCATCAGCTATGAAATCTCTGTGATCAACAAAGTGATCAAAGTCTTTGACCAACATTTGTTTTATTAAATCAGGATCTCTCAAGAGCAATTGCGGTGTGAGGAACTCGTAAAATCCCAAGTACCTAAAACACAAATGCTATAAGAAAATCAGAAAAGTAAGCAACCTTGACGACAATTGAATTTAACCAAATTCGCATGTGTACCAAACAAATAAATTGAAGGAAAGATTTAGTTTAATCTGCGTCTATTTGATGAGTAACGAGATATGTGGTTTACCCACCTTTCTTCTGGACAAGACAAATATATTCTTCTCAGTGCTTCACAAATGGATTGTTTTCTGAATATTACACCATTACTATCTCCTACAAAAAATACCTGTTCCAACTGTTTTACGCCTACTTCAGTCCAGTATGATTGCTTTTTACGTACGTGAAAGTAAAATACCGTGCAGGCCACTAGAGCTAGCGCAATGAGTAACATTCTGAAACAACAATATTAAGAGTACTTTGTTAACATACTAAAACGGAAGCAAGAGATAAGCACACCCAGAGGTGGGTAATAGCTGAATTCAAGGAAAATTGAAATTTATTAATAGCGAAGCAAAAATATAGTTGACGCTTAACCTAAGTGTGTGAAAAATATTTTAATTATTTTGTTCCTATACAGTATCACTAGTTTTGACAGTAATTTTTAATTTAATATAACCAGTTGTATGTGTACCATATTAAGTATTTATTTTTAGCATATCTTAAGTCGTTGTTTTGTTTGCATAAATTTTTAAACAAAACAAGATAAAGCAGAGAGGCTGAATAGTTTCGTATTTAGACGAGAATAGATATTTACATACCTGTTAGTAACTAAGATTAAACTATTCTTACACTCACTTAACAACTTGGGTTGGACTGGAAGTCTTAATTTCGTAGGCCTTGAACAAATTTGTTTTCATTCGTAATGCGATGTTGCGCAAATGTGGTTTTAAATGATGTACAGAGATGATCTGGTACGTTATTATTTTATCGGAAAAGCAAGATAAAACTATATTTATATGTTCAATTTGAGTAATCTACGTTTAATTACGGATAGTTTTTAATAAAATTATTTGATCAGTAATTCTATCAAATCTTCAAAGCACAAAGTAAATTTCAAGAATTTTAAGACACGCATTCACATGGCTATAAAGATAGACAATCCGACATAATGAAATGAAACTTTTCTTTCTAACATGTTTTCATTTAGAATTAAATTGTCCATACGAGTGAAGTATATTTGGTTCGTTTAAGAAAGTAAAATGGGGACGTTACGAAACTATTTTGTAAAAAAAGTCTTCTCTTTTAAAAGTTTATTTCTTAATTTAGCATCTATATTTTTCTATATACCATCCACCATTCCTTTTCATGAAAAGTGGACTGCCATAAGACCAGTAAACTGGTACCAAGTAGGTTTTTCTAAACAAAGTACAGGCCAGTCTCAGATGATCAGTCCACCTCTACTTCAAATACTATTCCTGACAGTGAGTACCTACATAATATTATATTTTATTGGCCCTGGGTCTCAATTCTACCCAAATTCCTGCCTCGGTCATCATTGAACGCGAGCCTTTCTTGAGTTTCAAAGGTATCGATGTTTTGTCCACAACCACCAAATCAAAGCTTGATAACAAGTAAAAAAACATAGTTTTGGCTTCTAAAACTCCAAATCTAGAACCGATACAATTCCTCGGCCCAACACCAAAAGGAAGATACGTGTATTGATTGATACTTTTCCTGTTCTCTTCGTTGAACCTTTCCGGATCGAGAACCTCTGGTTTTGGAAAGTACTTAGGATTCCAATGTAAACCGCCTATCGGCAACCAAATTTTATCACCTACTTCAAAATGAATGGGTTCTCCTCCAGGTTTGCTTGACTCTAAAGTGTAAGGTCTCGAACACTCCCTGTCCGTTGAAACAGCCGGCGGCCATTTTCGCAGTACTTCTGATATTACCATATCAAGTAATTCATTTTTACAAGCGCCTCGTATGTTACTGTACCGCCTTCAGCTTTTAAAGTCTTGTCGATTCCCTTCTGCAACTTGGCTTGTATGTCTGGATTTATCGCCAATTCGTAACCCATACGACTTAGCAAAATTGAAACAGTTTGAAACTCAACAAAAAAAAAGAAACCAGTAGATTAGCCCTCTTTGATTTCTTCACTAAAATGTTTGCGATTGATGTGGACCTTAGATTTCTGTACAATTGAATTACCAGTATTCGTATCAGTATTGTCTCCTTTGGTTCAAGAAGCACTGGCATCTCTAAATCCTACGGGGTTGTAGGATGTCACTTTTGTATTTTCCCTTTCAGGCTTCCAGGAGCAGATGCATGGCGTCTGACGTTCTAAACCTTCCTTTTTCCGCTTCTGTGTACCTCAATACCGATCTTAGTGAAAAATCGTCTCACTTGCTCCGGAAAAACCATCATTCCAAATGACCACGGTAAAGTTAATACAGGTACTCGGGCGAACCCGGACCATGCGCTGAGATCGATATTTCCAGTGTTAGGCAATGCAACAAAGAGAACATCCTCATCGGAGTCCCACTCCACGTTAATGTTTTTTTGCCCTTTCGTAACTATGCCTTTTGAGTTCTCTGGAATTTAGAATGAAAGTAGACTTTTCGCTTTATAGTTTTTAAATGTTTATTATACGCTATACAAATTTTAGGATTCTCCATTTTAATAATTATAATTAATTGAAACATAGTGTACGCGAGTAAAGTGAGAATGAAGTGAGTTTGCGTGATGTGAAAAATGGCTAAACACTGTGTAAGTACGTGATTAAACATAAACGACAAGACTATTTGCATATGCGGAAAGGTCAGTGTCTTACTAAGTTTCCAGTCCTGTCTTATGACTTATGAAACTACTGTATTTTTATGACCAGCACCCTAACGTAATGAAATTACTTTTGGTCTAGCGCTCAGTGTCACCAACATGTAAAATTGGAAAATTTCTTTTGTTGTAACAAAACATCCCTTTTTAGAGATGAAACTTCCCTTTTGCACTAAAAAAAGTTTAAAACTATTTATTGAAGCAAATCCTACGTTATAAAATAAAGCAGAAAAAAGTCAAATCTTCAAATTCTTTTATATTTCATTCAATAAAACAGCAAGTAAATCATCAATTTGCTCTTTTTAATTTTGACAACTGAAGTAAAATATATCGGTTGTCGTTCATTATTATTCTTATGAAATTAAAACAATAATTTAATATCATCTATTTACTACTATTTAATATATATTCATTTGACGTTTGCATCAAACTTGTGGTTCCAAATCTACACAATTTCTCTGGTTTTTAATCCCACCCAAAATCCATTTTCGGATTCCATAGTAAACGAGGCCTTACTTAATCTGAGGGGTACTTGGGTTTTCTCAACGACCACCAAATCGAACTTCGCAAGCAAATGGAAGAAAAGAGTTTTGACTTCTAAAAGAGCGAACCTCGACCCGATACAATTTCTAGGTCCTACACCAAAAGGAAGATACGTGTACGGCTTGATGTTATCCTTGTTTTCGTCGCTGAATCTTTCCGGGTCAAAGACTTCCGGCTTTGGGTAATATTTAGGATCCCAATGTAGACCGCTCGTTGGTACCCAGACCCTATCGCCAACTTTAAAATGCACGGGTTTTTCTCCGGATCTTACCGGTTCTACCGTGTAGGGCCTTACACACACTCTATCGGTTCCTATAGTGGGTGACCATTTACGTAAAGCCTCTGAAACTACCATATCCATGTACTTCATGTTTACAAGCGCTTCGTAAGTTAACTTTCCATTTCCGGTTTTTATAGTTTGGTCAATTTCTTCCTGGAGTTTCACTTGTATATCTGCGTTAACAGCCAGCTCGTGTCCCATAAAACACATCAAGGACGAGACGGTGTCGAAACCAGCGATAAAGAAGATCAAAGCCTGCGCTGTAATATCGAGGTCGGTTATGTCTTCTTTTATAATTTTTCTCGTAACATGCGTGCTGGATTCTCGAACTGTAGCGAAACCTGTATCTAATATCTCCTTTAGATTTTCTTCAGTTCTGACTCGTCCTTTTTTTGCTTCGAGCAGCAAATGCAACATATCCTGTCGTATTAAGCCGTCGTTTTCCCGCATCTTTATGTTCTCTTTGACGATTTTCATGAAAAATTCGCGCATCTTTTTCGAGAAGACGGTCATTCCAAGCATCTGCAAAGAAGTATTTATTATAAGTGGTATTGTTTATAGTGCATTATTACCTTGCATAAGTTAGGCAATGTCATAAACGCAATTAATCTCATGCTATTCCAAAAACCGGAAAAGACGCGTGTAGCTTGTCTTCCCATCAAATAGAACTCGTTTTCGGGTTCTTTCAGTGCATCGCATTGTACTCCGAATACTACTGAAGCTATAACATCATTGGTGAATCTTGTACATATGTCTTTTAATTCAATGGTGATGGTAGACTCTCGCTTATCCAAGAAGTAACGGGAGAAATTTTCAGCGCATTCGGAAATTAAGGTGAAGAGCATTCTCATCTTACTACTGGTAAAAGAGGGACTTAAAGTCGCCCTCATGTCACGCCACCTATTACCTGAAGTTACCACAGTTAATCGTCATCAAGTGGATTGATTTGTGATAGGTATACCCTTCAGAGAGAACAAATTGTTGCTCCATAAAGGATCGGCGCCATCAGCTATGAAATCTCTGTGATCAACAAAGTGATCAAAGTCTTTGACCAACATTTGTTTTATTAAATCAGGATCCCTCAGAAGGAAACCCGGTGTGAGGAATTGGTAAAATCCCAAGTACCTAAAACCCAAATGCCAAAAGAAAACCAGAAAACAAGTAAGAATTACGATATCAAATTTAATAAAATTCGCGTGTGTACCAAACAAATAAATTTGCTGAGTAAGAAGCTATGTGGTCCGCTCACCTTTCTTCTGGAAAGGAAAAATATATTCTTCTCATTGCTTCACAAATGGATTGTTTTCTGAATATTATACCATTACTGTCTCCTACCAAAAATACCTGTTCCATCTGTTTTACGCCTACTTCAGTCCAGTAGGATTGCTTTTTACGTACATAAAAGTAAAAAGCCGTGCAGGCCACAAGAGCTAGCGCAATGAGCAACATTGTGCTGGTAAATTTCTGAAATAACAAATAAAAAATAATTTTACTAACTTGATAAAAGAAAAGCAAGAGATGAGCATATACAGAGCTGGGTAATAATCGAATTCAAAGAAAATTAAAGCTTGTTGATGATGAAGCAGCTGAATCCACAGACTTTGGCAAAAATATATTCGTTTCACTGCGCCGCGCTTCGCTTAAGTGTGTGACAAGCTAAACAAATATTTTGGTTACTATGTATATGACACTAGTTTTCACAGTACTTAGGAAATGCTTCGTTCATTATATTTTTATTTGATTTACCCAGTTCTGTGTTTACCATGTCAAGCATTTATTTTTGGCATAAGTCGCTACTCTGTTTGTATAACTATAAAACAAAGCAAGATAACGCAGAAAGGTCGAATAGTTTCAGATTTAGACAAGGATAGATTTTTACATACCTCTTTGTAACACAGATTAAAAATTCTTACACTCACTTAACAACTTGGGTTGGACTGAAACCTCAAACTTCATAGGCCTTGACTAAATTTGTTTTGTATTCGTGATGCGATGTTGCGCAAATGTGGTTTTAAATTATGTACTGATGATCAGATGTGTTTTTACTTTATCGGTTAATCAAGATAAAATTACACTTACATATTCAATTTTAGCAATCTAGGTTTATTTACGGACAGTTATTAATCAAATTATTTGATCAGTAACTCCATCGAATCAAGTACAAAGTAAATTTCGAGAACCTTAAGAGACGCATTCACATGGCTATAGAGAATTTTCTTTCTTACTAATACTTCTTCAATTAGACTTACGAATGAAGTACTTATATTTGGTTCGTTCATGAAAGTGAAATTTTGTAAAAAGAAGTTTTCTCTTTAAATAATAGTTTATTATTTAATTTAGCAGCTATATTTTGCTATACGCCGTACACCATCCTTTTTAATAACAAGTGGACTGACCATGAGACCAGTAAACCGGTACCAAATAGGCTTGTTGATTTTTTTTTAAAGCACAGACCAGTCTCAGATGGTCAGTCCACCTCTGCTTCAAATACTATTCCTGACAGTGAGTACCTACATAATATTATATTTTATTGGTCCTGGGTCTCAATCCTACCCAAATTCCTGCCTCGGTCATCATTGAACGCGAGCCTTTCTTAAGTTTCAAAGGTATCGGTGTTTTATCCACAACCACCAAATCAAAGCTCGATAACAAGTAAAAAAATATAGTTTTGGCTTCTAAAACTGCAAATCTAGAACCGATGCAATTTCTCGGCCCAATGCCAAATGGAAGATACGTGTATTGATTGATACTTTTCCTGTTCTCTTCGTTGAACCTTTCCGGATCGAGAACCTCTGGTTTAGGATAATACTTAGGATCCCAATGTAAACCGCCTATCGGCAACCAAATTTTATCACCTACTTCAAAATGAATGAGTTTTTCTCCAGGTTTGCTTGGCTCTAAAGTGTAAGGTCTCGAGCACTCCCTGTCCGTTGAAACAGCCGGCGGCCATTTTCGCAGTACTTCCGATATTACCATATCCAAGTACTTCATTTTTATAAGCGCGTCGTATGTTACTGTACCGCCTTCGGCCTTTAAAGTCTCGTCGATTTCTTTCTGGAGCCTGGCTTGTATGTCTGGATTGACCGCCAATTCGTAACCCATACAACTTAGCAAAGTTGAAACAGTTTGAAATCCAGCCAAGAAGAAAACCAGTAGATTTGCCACAATATCCAAATCTGTGATTTCTTCGTTGAAGTTTTTTCGATTGATGTGGACCTTAGATTCCTGTACAATTGAATAACCTGTATCTGGTACGGTATTGTCGTCATGTTTGTATTTTCCTTTTCTAGCTTCAAGGAGCAAATGAATCACATCGTGACGTACTAAACCTTCCTTTTCCCGTTTCTGGATACCTTCAGTAACGATCTTGGTGAAAAAGCTTCTCACTTGCTTTGGAAAGACCATTAGTCCAAGAGACTGAAACAAGAAAAGATATCGCATCCCATTGTTTTCTTTATTAATGTCGATTTTACCTTGCAAAGAGTCGGAAATGTCATAAAAGCAATAAACTTTATAAAATTTTTAAACCCAGCAAAAATCTGCGAAACTTGTGTTCCCATCAAATAAAATTCGTTTTCTGGCTGCTCTAAGGAGTTGCATTTTACCGCAAAAACAAGGGAGCCTATGACATCATTTCCAAATCTAGTAAAAATATCTTTTAATTCGACTTCAACGATTGGTTGTCCCTTATTAAGAAAATGCTTAGAAAATTCTTTTGCGCTTTCGGTAAACAAGTTGAAAATCATCTTCATTTTACTACTGGTGAACGAAGGGCTTAAAGTTGCTCTTATATTGCGCCACCTTTTACCTTAAACGAACAGTTTTATTTTAGTGTGATGACTATTTGGGGCGCCTACCCTTTAACGATGCCAAATTATTGCTCCATAAGAGATCACCCCCATCAGATCTATCCCTACGATTGGTGAAATAATCGAAATCTTTCACCATAATTCGTTTTATTAAATCTGGGTCTCTAACGAGGAAAATTGGCGTTGTGAGATGGTAGAATCCGGTGTATCTAAAATAATCACCGAAATATTAAAGAAATAAATTCGGCCGGTTATTTTTACCTTTCTTCCGGGAAAGCCTGGTATATTTTTCTCATTGTTTCGACTTCAGATTCTAATTTCATTAACCCATAATAACTATCGCCGAAAAAGAACTTCTGATCTCTTTGCTTAACACCTTTTCGAGTCCAATATGTTTGTTTTCTTCGCACGACGTAATAAACTATCACACAGATTAAAACCGCCAACAACCAAAGAGTCATATCGAACAAGACAAACACTAAAGTGTTAACTTTAAAATGCGGTAATACGAAACCGACTGGGGCATAGTACTCATATTTAATCTGTTTTAAAGTCTATCTTTTATAGTATTTGATATGTAGGTACATATATACCATTAAGCACATAAAAATCTAGTACAATAGGTTTTTTCTATTTTCGTTAAAAAGTAGATAAATGACTTGTCATAAACGCTATAAAACGATATTTAAGGCCGATACTATAATAACATCGTATCACAAGACAGTTACGTTTGACAATTTTAAGTTGTAATAGGTTTTTGTGAGCGTAATTGTACTATCAAAAACCTTGACACGCCGACTAAATAAGATGTTGTTTAAATTTTAAAGATGTGATTGTGTAATTAGTTTTCATGACATTGAATTTCTTTTTTTATATTCATATTAAACATTGTACAATTACAGTTAGAATTTAAAAAAAAATTATTTGCCACTTATCCGTATTAAAAATGCTGAAAGAGTTAAACATTAATTTCGTGCAGAAACTAAAATGACAAGCAAGTTTTATAATATGAAATGGGTATACGTGTCGGGCAGAGGAATGCAAGAAAATTGAGCAAGTAGTCTCCGAGTAATACTAACGCATAAGAAACGAGGGTTTGACATAGAATATCGGCCTTGAGATAGCGACATTTTCGCAGTACTGCGACCCTAACCTGGCGAACTCTGGAGGACGTCGGATAGCATTGACCTGGACACTCGTCAAGGATGATGTTGTACCGTACACCAGCAATACATCACCCACTAAGCAATACTGTTAGGCAATGATAAGTAAACGATAATTTTAATTTGCCTAAAAATATATCTGCCAAAATGTACTTATTGACATTGAAATTGCAATACTAAGAAGGGATGGATTTTGTGTTTATAAAATTTTACAGAACTGTTTGGTTATCGAAAAGTAACAATTGATTAAAATGTGAATCAGATAAATCAAATGCTAATAGTAAATTGACAATTTTCTCAGCGTGACGGTTAATCGCCAATCTGAATTGAAATAAAACGTAGAACTATTTCAACTTTTATTAACGTTTAATATGACAATATAACATTGCTTCAAAGTACGATTTATTGCGACGATCTAGTGTTGCACCAAAAGTAAGATTTATTGCTGCATCAGTTGCTGTGTGGTTCAACGCTTGTCGATCGGTGAAACGACGTGGCTTCTCCCGAGTCTTGATAGTGGCGAGATGTAGAAAGGCACAGTGTCGACGAAGGGAGATGCAGTGCGGTATTTCACGGGGCTACAACAGCGTGAAGGAGTTCGACGTGGTTCTTGCTCGTAGTCCGCGGCGGAACATTCGTTTGCTTAATCTATCACTAGTGTTAGTGTTTGTTCGTGAATGGGCGCTTACGAGAGGTTGCCCCTGTATGTCGGCTTGTAAGCGCTTTCAAAAACTTGATTACGTGTGCATGTGGATGGGCGCTTACGAGAGCACTTACTGTGTACGTGTAGCCGTAAGCGCTTACGAGAGCTTCCTTACTTGTGTATGTGGATGGGCGCTTACGAGTGTTTATCCACGTAAGTGTGATCATGGCTGACAGAGCAAAAGAGCTCGAAGTCAGTTTAAAAGTTTAAAACGCTCCGGTCGCTCTTTTTATATGCTTTATTTCGCTAGTCTACGTGGAGTATTCCGTATTGGCTGTCGGGTAATTATTTCGAGCGACGTAATGTATACAGCCAATTGTGGGTGGCTCTCTCCTCCTTGAGAAGCCTAGGTGCGACGTCGCGTTCTTTTTTTTTAGTGAAGTTTGGAGAAATCTTCAAAAGACATTCCTGTGCCGGGTATTCATGCTCAGGAAGTGTTGGATTCGCAGGGTTGATGCGTCTACCAACTAAAACTCCTTATCCTCATGTTAGCTGGTAACTTCTGGAATCCGCCTTTCGGCACGGCGTCAGAAGCTTCGCACTATCTTAAGTCGTTCCCAGCCGCTGATTTCTAGAAATCGCAAAAACTTCGCAGCTGTTCAGGTATTTTGTCTCGTCAGGTAAGTCTCACGGCTCCTCGTATCCACGTCAAGAGCCGAGCACTTTGGTCATTTCCGATGTGTTAAAGTCATTTACTCTTCTCGTATTTTGCCTTACTTTCCATGATTCCGCGCATCATGAAAGCGGTGGCATCCCAACCCTCCAGAGCGCTGAGCAGGACCTCCGAGATGTTCTCCCTCGTGAGATCTGTCTCGCACCTGAAAGCCGCCTCCGCCCTCACGTCCTGCCAAATCGGACAAAGGAAGATCGTGTGTTCTGCTTCACCACAGTACCAGCACTGGTTGTTCGGTGCCTTCCCGATCTTATGTAAGTATTTCACGAACACTCCATGTCCGGTCATGGCTTGGGTCATGTAATAGTTCACCTCGCCGTGCTTCCTATTACACCATCTCCTGATGTCTCTTATGAAGGTGTTCGCCCATCCATCGAAATCGTTCCATGCGGTCTGCCACTTCTCAATGAGGGGAACGGTGCTCGGTCGTGTGCCCGTTCTCTTGGTCAAGCATTCCTGCTCTCTCTCCTCCACCTTCAACTTTACAGGTGGGACGGCTGTTATCGCTAATACAGCCGTGGTAGGAACCGTTTTGTAGGCTGATGTGATGCGGATTGCCATCCTTCTGTTTATGGCTTCCTCATAGTGTTTAAATTTCATGGCGGGCGCCCAAATGGGCGCGGCGTATAACACGATCGAAGTGATCACTCCCGCCAGAACCCTTCGCCCTTTCGGTCTGGGACCGCCAAGGTTCGGCATGAGACTCGTTAACGCCATCTGTGTTCGCGCTGCTTTCTCGCATGTCCCTTTCACGTGGGTGGTCATCCTCAGACCTCAGTTCAGATGTACTCCGAGGTACTTTATCGAGTCCCTCAAAGCTATGACTGTATTCTGGACATTTAGTGTTATGTGCGATAATTTCCTTGGTCCGGCAAGGATCATCATCATCTCTGTCTTGGCCGTGGCCAATTCCAGATCCCGATCCTCGAAGTCCTTAACATCGTTAGCAGCGCTCTTTCTTCTAGCATGGTGGCAGTCTTCGCGATTACTAAGATTGCCAGGTCGTCCGTGTAGAACGACGTCGCGTCCTAGGACGGCATCATCTCACCTCATTGGCCCGTAGTCCGTGACTTGTTTTCTCACGGGGTGGTTACTGTGCGATGACGGCATCGATGCTGTGGGTGACGACATTGATACTGTCACTGGCTGAGTTCCTGACGTGTTTTCCCGAACGCAGCCTTGTCGATGACAACATCGATACTCAGATAATTAACAGGAGTTTTTAGATGTTTTTTTTTGTAGTTTTCGATTGTTTTTGTTCTTGTTACTGTTCTTGTTAACCGTTTTAGGAGTTTATTAATGCTTAGAGTAAGAAAACTTACCATCTATCACCAACAGAGCGATATAGAAAGAAATCGGATTGTTGAGAGGGCAGTCTCCCATTTAGAGAAATTGTTAACGTCTCGACCGAAACCAATCCACCGTTATAAGACAGGGATTGGTTGGAGAAGGCTAAGAACGAGGGCCGAAGACAAACAAATGAAATGCAGGATCGTCGCCTGCGAATTATGGCTTAAGAGAACGATTCTGTACGACCAGATCAATTGCTGTTCAATGGATATGTGAAGACGACCATCTAATAATAATGCTGACAACCTACCGTCATACTGTCGTAGCGTTCTTATCGGCCACATTTTTTCTTACGTTTGACTGTTCAACATAGTCAGCAACGTTTGGCCCGGCAAAGACTTCGCTGAACACCCAATGGAAAAGGGTAGTGCTCAGCGATGATCCTTTTCTGTTGGAGATGCATGACGACAGGCAGAGGGTTCGACGAAGACGTGAACGGTGGACATGTTCATCTAACTAACGACATTATGGTCTATTGATTATCCAATGACTGTTCAAAGTTTTGTTAATGAAGTGATAGTACCCCACCTTCTTCCTCACCTGCAGCGGCAAGAAAATCCTTTTTTGCAGCAAGATAACGCACATCTACACATTGCAGGGACCACAAAAACTTCTTTGGGCAAGTTACCATTGCGGCCTAGATCTCTCGACTTTTCGCCAACAGAACACATCTGGGATATGATATGGAGGAGATTACAGAAAGTTGGTGAAACCTTCACAGACGATAGAAGCACACCCAAACGAATTTCAGATTGCCCGCGATGCCACTTCAGAAAGACATGAAAAATCTCTTGGAATCGATGTTTGAATCGAATTTTGACGATATTGCCAGAGAGTTGTAACAACACCTTGTATTAATCACCGTTACTTTGTGGTTATTAATTTTTTTACTATACTTAGTTTATTTATAGTCTATATTACATGCAATTTATTTTAAACAAAATTAACAATAATAACAAAAACTAAATACTAAATCGTCGTGTCCAGTCTGCGTTTTAGGCCGATCCAAAATCCACTTTCTGAAAGCAAAGACACTGAGTTCTTTTTCAATTTCAGAGGTACTTGAGTCTTTTCGATCTTCACTAATTCGAAGCTCTTCAACAAATGGAAAAACAAGGCCTTGATTTCCAGAACTGCAAACCTAGAACCTATGCAGTTCCTTGGCCCCGTTCCGAAAGGTATATAAGCATATAGATTTATGCTCTCCTTGTTTACGTCGTTGAATCTTTCAGGATCGAAGACTTCAGGGTTTGGAAAGTATTTCGGGTCATGGTGCAAAGCGTTGATGGTGAACCAGATAATGTCACCTTCTTGCAAGTGAAGAGGCGTTTCACCAGATCTTTCCGGTTGTATTGTGTAAGGCTTAACGCATAGTCTATCCGATATTATATTCGGCGGCCACTTTCGTACGGTTTCTAAAGAAATACTACCAGCTATTTTGTTTCATACTTTCAAAAACGCGTGGTTTACCTGAAAGCACCATATCTAAGTACTTCATTTTCGTAAGAACCTCGTAGGTAACATCCTCTTGACATTCCTTGGACGTTCTGACAATTTCCGCGTGCAATTTCTGTTGAATGGTTGGATTCAAAGCTAATTCGTAGGCCATAAAGCACATTGCAGTAGAAACAGATTCAAACCCGCCTAAGAAAAAAATTAGGGCTTGCGCTGTTATATCGGTGTCGGTTATTTTTGAAACTGAATTATCCTCGGATTTTGATTTTCTGGCCTCTATTAATAACTGTAACATATCCGGGCGCGTTATTCCTTTTTCTTCCCTCGTCTTTATGGTGTCTTTTATAAGATTTGTGAAAAAATTTCTCACTTTTTCGTCGAATACCTTCAACCCCAACGCCTGAAACCAAGTATTTTAAAACCACGACATGGTCCAAATGCTACATACCTTGCATAACGAAGGTGTTAATACGAAAGCCATGAATTTCAGTATTTTCCAAAAGCCACTGAAATTTGTCGCGGATTTTCCCTGCAAGTAAAATTCGTTTTCCTGGTGTTTTAAGGAATCGCATCCGATTCCGAAAGCTACCGAAGCTATCACGTCGTTCGTGTACCTTGTGTAAATGTCTTTCAGTTCTACCTCGATGACATCCTGCTTCTTTTCCAAAAAGTGATTGCTAAACTGTTCAGCACAGTCACTTAGCAATTTGTATATCACCCGCATTTTACTCGCGGTAAAACTGGGGCTTAAAATAGACCTCATCTCACGCCATCTATCCCCTAGGATTACGAAAAGTTTATGAACAAAAATTGCACAATTGGGTTGTACAATTGATAAGAAAGAATTCGAAAAAATATTAATCTTATAGAAACGATTAAAACGCAAGGAAAAATTAAAAAAAAGGAAAAATTTTTTTTTCTTTTAAGCTTATAAGGACCTACCTAACGATGGTTTTCATACCTGTAAGTGATATTAAGTTCCTATTCCACAAAGGATCAGTTCCTTCAGGAATAATATTTTGATGATCGACGAAATGGTCGAAGTCTTTCACGGTCAATTGTTTTATCAGATCTGGATCACGGATTAAAAGCTTCGGCATAACCATTTGGTATAAACCCATGTACCTAAATCCCCTCACCATTTTTAACGTTTATAATAATTCTTCCGTGCTAACTTTATTACCTTTCCTCTGGAAATGCATTGTACATTTTCAAGGTCGCATCCCAGAAGGTGATTTTCCCAAAAACCATAGCAGCGGTATCACCCAACACATATACTTGCTTTCTTTGCTTGACGCCCTTCGAACTCCAGTAATCATAAGGTTTGATGATTTTAACGTAAATTAAAGTTAAAAATAATATACCCAATAATATGAGAAACATATTGAACTACGTAATCTTATTTTCCGTGTAGATAAACACAACGCACATTGGATTCGAGGCGTGACTGAACATGCTCTCAACGCTGAAAATAATCACCGACCAGATGGCTTAATTGAAAGTGAAACAGGCCCGGACTTAGGATGGAGTGCTTTAAAAAATTCGTTTCTGTGCAGCATTCTTAATACGAACCAATTTTATTTACATATATACAGGGTGATTCTTGAATAGACCTACAAAGAAAAAATAGACTTTACAGAAGTTGGGAAAACTTCTCACTCTATATATAATTCAGGTCGTGCTTAACTAAAGTTGTGATTATAAAATAAATAAGAAACGAAATAGCTTTACGCCAATTTAATGTGTAAGAGATTAACGGAAGCGCGTTGCCATAGAAAATAAACACGTTATTAAATTAATCGTAGGATTTGAATGCGGGCCATTGTATTTATGTCGTTCGTCACTTTCTTACATATTAAATTGACAAAAGCTTTAGTTAAACACAGCCTTAATCATGAGATGAGAGATATATATGATATATACAGATATAGAATATAGAATTGGAAGAACATATGTATTTCTTTATGTGATTGGAATATTACAAGTTTGTATGTATACTTCTTTTCTATTTTGAAAGTGATTTTACACTCACCTACAAGATTTGGCTCAATATCTTGAACAAATAAAAATTTTCCATATCACTCAGTAAATTGTATCAAAAATTGTCTAAAAGAATAGAACGTTTTCTACTTCTGTAGTCCAAAAATTGTCTAAAAGAATAGAACGTTTTCTACTTCTGTAGTCCAAAAATTTCTTGCCCAAAATGTAGTAATTGAATAAAATTTTGTACAAGAAATGGGTAATGGAAAACCCGTTTGGCAACCGTACGATTATAATCGTATTCTCATATGATTATTTAGCAGTGTACGATGTACGATTTCATTCTCAAAATCGTATGCATAATCATAAATTCGATTACTTTTTAATAAACATTTTGATATAAAATATTCATTTTAGGATTCTAAAAGAATATATATTTTTTTTAATTTCGCTCAAAATATGTGCTTGTTGTGCTCTTTTTTTTTGGTATGGCAAAGCTGAAAACAAATTGTAGATTTAAATTTCTCCAAAAAAAAAAATTAATAATAAAGATTTAAAGTGAAATTCAAGAGCAAAGGAAAGCAAAAAGGAAAACAAATGACCATCGCACCATTTACAGAAAAAAAAAAAAAAATACAATGGAAACCAAATCAAAATCAAAAAAAGAATGAAAAACATTTTTGATCATGGAGAAATTCAAACGAAAAAAATGGAAAAAAATAAGATTCCTAAAGAAAATTAGAAAAATAAATGATGTTCGTAACAAAAATTAAAATTTAAAAAAATAATTAATAATAAACATTCAAAACGCAAATGATAATTTGAAATTCACAAGAAAAAAATTTAAAAAAAAAACCCAGTCGCAACGTTTACGTGAAAAAAAAAACGCAAAAAATAGAAAATAAATTTTTTATTATTTAATTAAATAAACAATTCAAAACAAACAAAAAATTAAGAACGTTTTTGACCATCGAGAAACCCAAACGAAATAAATAACCCAACCCAACCCAAACGAAATAAAGAAAAATAAATAAAAATTCCTGAAGACAGTAAGAAAAACAAATGACGATCGTTAATTAATATTCAAAACGAATTGTAGTTTTAAAATTAAAAAAAATCATAATTAATAATAAACATTCTAGAGTAATAGTAATTCGAAATCCATAAAAAAAGGAAAACAAATGACAATCACAATATTTACGAAAGGAAAAGTGTCACAGAAATCTAAAAAGGTATTTCTTAATTTCCGAATATGATAAACAATCAAAGACAAGAAAAAAATTTAAAATGTTCTCGACGACTCGGAAACTCCTATGGAAATGAAAAAAAAATTAAAATTTCTGAAGGAAATTAAGAAAAATAAATGACAATCTAAAAGGAAAAAAAAAGAAAAACAAATGACGATCGTAAAACAAAATTAAAATTCAAAAGAATAATTAATTTTAACGTAATGGTAATTTGAAATTCATAAAAAAAGGGAAAAAGGAAAATCGCAATATTTACGAAACAAAAAAAAAACGCAAAAAATTGCAAATAAATTTTTGATTTTTCGAAACGGAATCCTAAGGGAAAAAGAAAAACAAATGACGATTTTAATTTAAAAAAAGGAAAATTCAAAACGAATTGTAATTTAATTTTTTTTTTTAATAATTAATAATAAACATTCAAGACATACATAATAGTAATTCGTATTTCCTAAAAAAAAGGAAAACAAATGACAATCACAATATGAAATATCAAAAAATATTTCTTAATTTCCGAAAATGGTGAACATTTAAAAACAAAAAAAAAATGAATAGAAATGAAAAAAAATGAAAATTTCTGAAGAAATTAAGAAAAACAAATGACAATCTAAATGGAAAAAAATCCTAAAAAAAGTAAGAAAAACAAATGACGATCGAAAAACAAAATTAAAACTCAAAAGAATAATTAATTTTAACGTAATGGTAATACGAAATTCACAAAGAAAAAAGGAGAAAGGAAAACAAATCAAAATCGCAACATTTAGAAACAAAAAAAAACGCTAAAAATTGCAAATAAATTTTTGATTAATTTTTCGAAAGAAATAATAAAGAATAAGAATCTTAAAGAAAGTAAGAAAAACAAACGATGACTTTAAATTAAAAAAAAAAGAAAATTTAAAACATTCAAGACATACAGTAATTCGAAAATCATAAAAAAGGTATTTCTTAATCACAATCTTGGTTTCCGGGTTGGGAACTCTGAGTCTTCACAGCAGCAGCAGCGACTACATCAGCAGCTACAGCTCCAACGAAGCCCTGAAGAAGTCCACGGCGAGATGGACGAAACGTCGGCAAGACGAAGAATTGACGCGGTTCCCAACCCGGAAACCAAGATTGTGATGGACAACGGCCGTGGAAGCCTTCAAACCAAGATATTTCTTAATTTCCAAAAAATGGTAAATAATCAAAAATAAGACTGTTCTCGACGACTCAGAAAACCCAACAGAATTTTTTTATAAATGAAAATTACACTCTGTTGTGTACATTGACTAACAGATTAATAAGTATTATTATTATTATTATTATTATTTCTGAAGAAAGTAAGAAAAGCTGACTCAATCGAAATGGGAGAAAAAGAAAGTGAGAAAAACAAGTAATGATCGTGCTACAAATTAAAATTCAAAATTATCATTAATTTTCACGTAATGGCAATTCGAAATTCGCAAAGAGAAAAGGGAGAAAGGAAAACAAATTAAATCGCTACATTTACGAAAGAATAGCAATAAATAATAATAAAGAATCCCGAAGAAAGTAAGAAAAACAATTGACGATCTTAATAAAAAAATGAAAATTCAAAACTAATTGTAGATTTAAATTTTTTTAAAGAAATAATTAATAACAATCAACAACAATTCAAAATTCACAAAAAAAAGGAAAACAAATCACAA
Source organism: Serrognathus titanus (assembly GCA_039766575.1). NCBI lineage: Eukaryota > Metazoa > Arthropoda > Insecta > Coleoptera > Lucanidae > Serrognathus > Serrognathus titanus. The sequence goes on from CM077914.1 coordinate 13,778,241, forward strand.
TAGTTACGAAAGGAGAAGAAAAATCTGATTTTTTTTGAAAAATGGTAAACAATCAAAAACAAGAAAAATCAAGAATGTTTTCGACGACTCGAAAAACCTAATAGAAATGAGAAAATGAAAATATCTTAAGAAAGTAAGAAAAACAAAAGACGATTTTAATTAAAAAAAAAAGAAATTCAAAACGAATTGTAGATTTATTTTTTTCTTTTAAATAATGAATAATAACATTCAAGACATATATAATATTATTCGAAATTTATAAAAAAAAAAACAAAACAAATGACAATCACAACATTTATTTATTAAATTTAAATTCAAATTCAAATTCAAGTATGAAAGGAAAAGAAACACAGAAACTTGGAAAGGTATTTCTTAATTTCTGAAAAATGGTAAACAATCAGAAACAAGAAAAAATTAAGAATATTCTCGATGACTCGGAAACCTAAATATAAATTTAAAAAAATGAATTTCTGAAGAAAAAAGAGAAACATATGACTCAATCAAAACGGAAAAAACATTAAATTTCTAAAGAAAGTGAGAGAAACAAATGACGATCGTAATACAAAATTAAAATTAAAAAATATCATTAATTTAAAAAATGAAAATTTAAAACGACATGTAAATATCAAATTAAAAAAAAATAATTATTAAGATTCAAAACATACATAATAGAAATTCGAAATTCATAAAAAAAAGGAAAGCAAACGACAATCACAATGTTTACGAAAAGAAAAGAAACACAGAAATATGAAAAAATATTTCTTAATTCCCGAAAAATGTTAAACAATTAAAAACAAGAAAAAATGAAGAATGTTTTCGACGACTCAGAAAATCCAATAGAAATGAAAAAAGACAAAAAGATGAAGATTTTTGAAGAAAGTAAGAAAAACAAATGACTCATCGAAATGGGAGAAAAAGAAAATTCCTAAAGAAAGTGAGAAAAACAAATGACGATCGTAACACAAAATTAAAATTCAAAAATATCATCAATTTTAACGTAATGGCAATTCGAAATTTGCAAAGAGAAAAAGGAGAAAGGAACACAAATTACAAATCGCTACATTTACGAAAGAAAAAACGTAATAAATAGCAAATAAAGAAACAATAAAGAATCCTAAGTAAGAAAAATAATTGACGATCTTATTTAAAAAAAAATTAAAAAAAAATGAAAGTTCAAAACGAATTGTAGATTTAAAATTAGAAAAATAATTAATAATTGTTTAAGAAATAATTAATAAGTAACATTCAACAGTAATTCGAAATTCACAAAAAAAAGGAAAACAAATTTGAAAAATGGTAACGATCAAAAAGAAGAAAAATTAAGAATGTTTTCGACGACTCAGAAAATCCAATAGAAATGAAAAAAAAAGATGAAGATTTTTGAAGAAAGTAAGAAAAACAAATGACTCAATCGAAATGGAAGAAAAAGAAAATTCCTAAAGAAAGTAAGAAAAACAAAAGGTCGTCATATTCGCGAAAGAACGAAGAGAGCAAAAAAATTTGGATTATTTATTATCAGTAAACATAGATAACATATAAACGCAAAAAACAACATTTTTGACTCTTGGAAAAATATAGTCGAAAGAAAACGATAAATTCAAAAACAATTGAAGAAAAAGAGAAACAAATGTCAATCGTAATGTTTACGAAAGAAAAAATAATAATTTTAGAAAATATAAAGAAAAAAGATTGACTAATTTGAAGCTGTTGTGAGACATTGTTTCTAACAATAACAGCAACAAAAAAGGAAATTTCAAAAACTGACAGGAATAATTGAGGACGAATTTCAAATTCAGAAATAGTCGATAGCAAGATGAAAAAGGTACGGGAATATTTGACCGCGAATTTCAAGCTTAAAAGACTGACGTGTATTTTTGTTGATCTTTTCAAAAATCGCCCTGTATTCGAAACAAATGAGCTTTACATTTTCAACAGCCAAAACACAAAACAATAAATTTTATTATTTCACTATCCGGTATAAAATAAAACTCTTCTTGGCAGTTGTCAAAAGAATCCCAGTTTTATTCACGATACAGAGTAAAAACCGCCCAATAAACTAAAAAACAAACTCTTCATTTCCAAAAACGTAAACACTATCAAATATAATGGTTCCAAACCAAGTATGTAGTCACAAATATTCAGAAGCAATTCATTTATTCCCTTCATTTTTTTTTATTTTTAATCTAAATTTTAGTTCATCTAATTTTATGCCCTTGCTTGATGTAAATAGTTTATAAAAATAAAACCAACATTTTCCAATATTTGTAAAATACTAAAGCGTATTGCCCAATCTGCGCTTCAATCCGACCCAAAATCCACCCTCCGGGATCAGAAACACAGAGTTCTTTTTTAATTTCAGAGGCACTTGGGTCTTTTCGATCTTCACCAATTCAAAGTTCTTCAACAAATGGAAAAACAAGGCCTTGATCTCCATAACTGCAAACCTAGAGCCTATACAATTCCTTGGGCCCATTCCGAAAGGTATGTAAGCGTAGGGATTTATGCTATCCTTGTTTTCGTCGCTGAATCTTTCAGGGTCGAACACTTCGGGATTTGGAAAGTATTTCGGGTCATGGTGCAAAGCACTGATGGTGAACCAGAGGATATCGCCTTTTTGCAAGTGAAGCGGCCTCTCACTTGGTCTTTCTGGTTGTATTGTGTAAGGCTTAACGCAGAGTCTATCCGTTATTACATTCGGCGGCCACTTTCGTACGGTTTCTAAAGAAATAACGCCAGATAATTTATTTTATAATTTCAAAAACGCATAGTCTACCTGAGACCACCATGTCTAGGTACTTCATTTTCGTAAGAACCTCGTAGGTAGCATTCCCTTGACATTCCTTAGACGTCCTGTCAATTTCCGCGTGCAATTTCTGTTGAATGGTTGGATTTATGGCCAATTCGTAGGCCAGGAAACACATCGCGCTAGATACAGATTCAAACCCGCCCAGGAAAAAAATTAGGGCTTGCGCTGTTATGTCGGTGTCGGTTATTTTTGAAACGGAATTCTGCTCGGATTTTGATTTTCTGGCCTCAATTAATAACTGTAACATGTCCGGGCGCGTTATTCCTTTTTCTTCCCTCGTCTTTATGGTGTCCTTTATAGTATTTATGAAAAATTTTCTCACTTTTTCGTCGAATACCTTCAACCCCAATGCCTAAAATCAATAATCGTAAAACCACAAAATGTCCAAAAAACATGCAAAAGGTACCTACCTTGCATACATTAGGTACTAACACGAAAGCTATGAACTTCAACGTCTTCAGGAGACCAGTGAAATTAGTCGTGTCTTTTCCCATCAAGTAGAATTCATTTTCCGGGTATCTCAAGGAATCGCATCCAATTCCGAAGGCTACCGAAGCTATCACGTCGTTCGTGTATCTTGTGTAGATGTCTTTCAGTTCTACCTCGATGATGTCCTGCTCTTTCTTCAGAAAGTGATTGCTAAACTGGTCAGCACAGTCACACACCAATTTGAATATTGTTCGCATTTTGCTCGTGGTGAAGCTGGGGCTTAAAGTTGATCTCATATCACGCCATCTATCCCCTAGAATTACAAAAAGTTCTTTTTATTTATAAAACTTGCACCATCTTCAGGGATTCGGAAAGATTTCAAAATCAGATCCTTACTAAATCGATATGAAAACTAAAGTAGAAATAAAAATAAGGATCAATTTGTACCTGTAAGCGATATTAAATTTCTATCCCACAAAGGATCTGCTCCAGCAGGAATAATTGGCGTGTGATCGACGAAATGGTCGAAGTCTTTTACGGTCAATTGCTTTATCAACTCCGGATCACGAATTAGAAGTTTCGGCAGAACTGTATGATATACACCCATATACCTAAGTACATTCTCTCAATATGTCGCACTTTATTGTTCTTTGTATTTACCTTTCCTCTGGGAATGCATTGTATAAGTTTATAGTAAGATCCCAGAAGGTCTGCTTCTTAAAAAGCATGGAGGCATTATCACCCAACAAATACACTTGCTTCCTGTGCTTGACACCTCTCGAGCTCCAATAATCGTAAGGTTTTATGATTTTAAAATAAATCAAAGTTAGAAGAATCACACACAACACTATAAGAATCATGTTGAAACACTATGTCAGTCCTGCTTTCCGACTTGTATTAATACAAGTGTATCAAAGACGCGTACGTTTATGAAATGTTTTGCAATATTTAGTTACCGGAAGATTAGTATCGATTGATTCATTACTTATCTAAGCGCTGTCGAAAATACTTTATTACTCACGTGCATTAATTTAGAATGAAACAGGTACGGATTTAGAGAAAGTTGCGAGAGCTCGCCTCGTTATAAATAATTTAAGACCAATTAACCTTGTAGAAACTATCAATATTTATTTTAAATAAAATTAAAAAAACATTTTCTTCAGTCGTTCTCAAAACGTTGGTAAATTTCTCGGGAATCAAGTGTTTTTTATCGTGATTCATTTACTTCGACGTATCTCAATGGTCACTTATCTAAAGAAGAGTCACAGTTTTGACTAGAGAATTTCCACTCGAGCCCGTTATCATATGAGAATGTTCGCGTTACATCCTTTTTAGGAGAAATCTCCCTTAAATTAAAACTTCAAAATTGTGAGTATAGTTTACAGTGAAGATTTTAAATAAGTACACTACCACCACCGGAGTTTAATGGAGCTTCGAGCCCTGTTAATGCTTAACTAAATCACGTGGTCTTTAATGAAAGAGAGATTTTTCAGACCGGAACTTTACAAGTGCATAGGAATGCAACAATTTCCTGGACTATGAATAAAAGTCAGTTGATAGCCGAAGGTAGGGTATAATTAGAGCAGTTTTCTGGTGTTAATATAAGTACATGGGTTCCTACTTTCACTCGAGAGTTCATCAGAGTAGGGTCATTTTAATCTCCCTGTTTTGGGGCTCGAACTCCTCAGGGAAAAATGGCTCTAGGTCGGGGATGCATAGACTTGTTAAGACCAAGGACCACATAGATGCACTGTGACTTGCGGGAGGGCCTCCAACAAAAAACATGAAAGTTATATGTATACCTATCATATTGTTGAAAGAAAGTAAAGAATTTTGTTAGGTTCATTAGTGTTAAGGTAAGACGAAGGCTTTTATACGAAGCACACCAAACTATATTATTCTTACATCAATAACAACCTGCACTTTTTTTTATTAATCCGTTCAAAGCACACGCTTTAATTTAAAAGCTTTCCTATTGCTCTGGACCCAACATTTCCTCCTCTGCCGAAGTTTCTTTGTTGCGGCGATACGAACGGTATCCGGCGAGTGAATGGTAATTGACAGTTGTCATGCTCTGGTGACGCGATCTATCTCTCTGAGGTACCGAAGAGGTCTTCAGAACCGCAATGATTAAAAACAAGTAGATTTTCAGCCACTCGGCTACATAGAAGAAACGATGAGGGTCGCGCTCTGGCATGGTACGAGTATAATAACGCCAAAAATGCTTTTAAGAAGGCCATCAGAAGAAAGAAGGCAACATGCTGGAACGATCTGAGGAATCAACTAGAGGACGATGTGTGTGGGAAACTCTACAAAATTGTTACCGGTAAACTATCTCTTAGAGGCACCCCACGACTGAGCCCTGAGGAAGCAAGGAAATAGACAATAAAGCTTTTTCCGGCGATGGAAGAGAAGAAATGGCAGACAAATAAGATGCTTACCCCACAACGCTTGTCCCCTTTTTCGGAGGAGGAATTAAACAGAACTGCAGCAAGGATCAGGCATGCTAAAAGTCCGGGGCCCGATCATCTTCCACCAGAGGTCGTGAAGGCTGCAATAAGTGCCAACCCAGCGGTGTTTTTAAAAGTCTACAATAAGCGCTGGAAAGAAGGGTACTTCCCAGAAGTGTGGAAAAAGGCCAGTCTTGTTTTGATAGAAAAGCCAAAGAAGCAGCCGGCAGAGGAGGCTACCTATAGACCGTTATGCTTACTGGACGTTCTGGGCAAGGTCCTGGAAACGCTCGTCAGAAATCGGATCAACGAAGAGCTGGAAACAAAACAGATCCTGAGTGGAAATCAGCACGGATTCCGAATGGGGAAGTCAACGCTGAGTGTATTGAAACAAGTACAGAACATCGTGTATAACATACGAAGCATGGCAGACAAAAATAGGCACTATTGTATACTCGTGACACTGGACGTGAGGAACGCCTTCAACACAGCGTCACGGAGGCAGATAATGATGGCGCTGCAGAGGTATAAAATCAGTGAGGGGCCGAAGAGAATTACAGCCTCTTTCCTCACGAACAGAACCATCGTTATGGAGAATGGAGAGGAAATAAGTCTGTCATGCGGCGTCTCACGGGGATCCGTGCTTGGGGCTACGCTCTGGAACATCCTATACAATACGATCCTGGAATTGGAACTGGGGCAGGGCGTGACGGTAATAGCATATGCCGACGATTTGGCAGTGGCCGTATCTGCCAGGACAGTTGGCCTGATGGAAGAGAGAGCGGGATGTGCCGTGGAAGCAATCCAGAAGGAGCTGGAAAGGATTGGACTGGTGCTGGCGGTCCATAGGACTGAAAGTATTATACTGGCAGGCAAAAGAAACTTGGCGAGAATGTCGTTGAAAGTGGAAAATGTTGAGGTGGTATCCTCAAAACAGGTGAAATATCTAGGCGTACTTATTAACAGAGACTGGAGGATGACTGCACACGTTCGAGAAACTGCCACGGCACTCACCAGATTAATACCAAACGTCGGGGGACCCAGAGCCAAAAAGAGGAATTTGCTTGCGTCGGTAGTCTCCACGATCATGTTATATGCGACCCTAATATGGGAGAATGCGTTGAAATACGCACACCACGTCCAGATGTTGAAGAAAGCGAACAGGCTGGCCGCCCTCAGGGTTGCGTCTGCGTACAGGACGGTTTCAACCGAAGCCGGAATTCCCCCCATCAAACTACAGATTACTGAAAGGAAAAAGATTTATGAGAAAGGGCACGGCGCAAAGACCTTGGCCAGGAAACAACTATTACGTGAATGGCAACAAAGGTGGGATACCTATAACGGATGAGCCAAGATCTTCATTAAAGACGTCGAGAAATGGTGGGGAAGGAAGGTAAAAAGCGACGACTACTACTAACGCAGGCGCTGACCGGACATAGGGCGTACGCGAAGTATCTGAGGGAGTACAAAAAGACAGAATCAACAGGTCCTGATACTGTGAAGAGGAGAACACAGCAGAACACACGCTATTCGAATGCCCAAGATGAGAAGAGACATGCGTGAGACTCCGGCTGAAGCTGGACGTAAGGATCACAAAGACGAACGTGGCAGACAAAATAGAGAGACAGGAAGGGCGAATGGAAGCGATTTTGGGTATGCTGAGGGAGATAATGAAAAACAAATGTGAGGACGAATACAGGCGAGAGCGGTGGAATGTATAAAAGCAAAAGGCTGTAAAGAGGGTGAAGAGGAGTGAAAAGAGAAGAGGGGGTGAAGAAGAGGATGGTATGAAGAAAGACGGAACGAAGAGGATGGGAGAGAAGAGGAAGCAAGGAAGAGGATGGGAGAGAAGAGGAAGGAAGGAAGAGGATAGAGAGACGACATGTGCAGGGGACGAAATGCCTCCTGCACAGAATGTTGAAAGAGGAAAGAAGTTTAGTTGGTAGGCGCCCCTGTAGAAATGCAGAGGTGAATTCAACACGCCTCCGTGATTGATGTATCCGAAGGTGTCTTTCGAAGATTCTCTAAACCTCTATAAAAAAAAGGTAGATTTTCAGTAGATGGGTGTTCCGCGGCTTCGTTATCTTGGTTGGAAACTATTTGCACCGGTTCTTCCTCATCTAAATCTATGTTTTGGCGATAAGGTACCTTAACTTGGCGTTTCCAAATATGATTGAAATGACGAACAATGTTTTTGTCTCCTACTTTTATTTCAGCCATTGTATTACCAACTAGTTTGACGATGATGTCATTAACACGGGAGCCATCCCACAATTCAATCATAACTGTCGATGGGTCCATTTGAATGGTATGCGCTTTCGTAGCAGTTCCTCCAATGGTGCTTTGAGCAGATGGACATGTTGGACGAATTTTCCGTAGTAATTAATCATTCCAAGAAGTGATCGTACCTCATTCTGATTGGATGGTTGGCGAAGTTCCTTTACGGCTTGTATTTTAGCTGGATCTGTAGAAAAACCTTTGTTCGTAACGACAAAACCAAGGTATTTAACTGAGGGCATGTAGAATTGGCATTTATCTCGCCGTAAACGGAATCCCCAGTCTTGAAGACACTGCAATACTTAATGTAGACGACGATCGTGTGTTAACTGACCAGGTATCATAATAAGGATATCATCCAAGTATATGATTACTCCATCGATTCCAGAGGGACAAGACTATATTGTACGCTAGAAAATGCCTGGAGCAGGCTTGAGACCAAAGACAAGGCGGTTGTACTGGAACAGTCCCCAGTGAGTCGTGATTGTAGTAAGCGAACGCTTGAATCATTTAGATGCATCTGAGAAATCAAGTTGACTAAAAACTTTGCTTCCGGTAAATTTAGCCATAATTTCTTCTATGTTTGGAATAGGATAATCGTCCGAAAAGTAAAGCGTCCTTGTGCCCAGTTGAGAAGTCAGCACAGAGACGCATCTTGCCATAAGCTCGACGGGCAACCACAATTGGAGCGGTCCGTTCAGACGATTCCACTAGAGTCAAAATACCATTCTTGACGAGCCGATCCAATTCAGCATTCAGTGTTTCTTGGATAGCTAGTGCGTCAGGACGATAAGCACAATGTACAGGTCGTGCTCCTGGTTTAAGACGAAGATGTACTTGAATCTTTGTGCAGGAACCAGCATCTTGTTCAAATAATTTCAGATACTGCGATTGTAGCGAATTAACAGTGACACCAGTCAATGTGACAGTGTTGACATTAGTCCATTTGATGATGTCAAAACCGGAAAGTACTTTTTCACCAAGCAGGCCATGCATCATTATTTATTACCAGAATAGGGGCTGTGATGGAATTTCCGTTGAAAGTGAAAGTGACGTCACAGGTACCTAGGGTTTCGATTTTACTTCCGTCAGCATTGAGAACTTTTGCAGGACACTCGTCAAGATTGGTGTGCCCTCTGACCAGAATTTTAACCTAACAGCTCGCGAAAAAGGCTTGACGACGAAATTTAAAGGAAAAATGCAATTGATTTAAATTTTTTGAACAAAAATTCAAAAATAAAATAGTAAAGGGGTGACACTTCCGTTCGCGATAAGGGTCCGCCAAACATTAATTGAATCTTTTCAAACACGTCTCAGATCGTGAATGCTTATTGTTTACATTCAAACGAAAAGAGACCACTCCCCTTCCTAAACTGGCGCACTCTTTTGGAGAAAGGTCATAGTGGTGATTTAGATTGCCTACTGCCAAGAGATTGTGAGGTGTCTTTGACTCAGTTACACTTCTTTGCGTAGGCGAATTTTCACGCGCTCCAGGATTTGCTATCAGCGAATTTATTTATTTTTGAGTATCTAAATGACCCTTATCTAAAAAAGGTCTGTGTCTCTGTATTACGCCTAGGAATTGTCGTTTAAGCCTAGGAATTTGTTTACGTTAACGATTAAAGCTTAAAATATTTTCGTGAGGGAGGGAAGTTCTTCTGGGGTTATGGAAGTGCCTAGGATTATAACTATGAATAAAAGCCATTTGTGGACTCAAATTAGGGTATATTAGGGCAATATTCTTTCCTGATCGTGATCATAAGTAAATTAGTTCTTACTTTCACATAAGATCAGCAGCAGAGGATCCTTTTACAACTTCCTTTTAGGACTTTTCCGCATTTCTGATAGGTGCTCTAGGCGAAGGGCCTTCTTTCTTACACCTTCACTTACACCTACATCAGGAATTAAGTTGAATGCCCACTCCCCAAAAGGAGGTCGGCGAATAAATTTAAAAAAAGAAACAAAGTGAAAACTTTTAAATTGAATCTCAATGTTAAGAAAAACAAAACGTTTGTTTAAGGCGAGGCTTCGGCGAATTATTTTTAAATCCCTCCGGAAGCGCGACATTGCAAAAAACAACAACCCACTCCTCCTCGGTAACGCGCTGCCCTCTTTGGCCTTTTCGCCTGGTGGTTTGTCAAAAGGTTCGTAGGAGTGAATTAAGTTTCCTAGTCTATAGGATAATATTAGTCAATTTTGACCGTTGCTTCTCGCCAAGCGTGGGCGCCATTAGGAATTCTTTATCGATATGAGTCGCTATTTCATCTGGACTGTTTCCTCCCGCCTGAAAAATGTTTATGTTTGAATTAAAGTATGATATTATTTTGAGAATACAGCAAAAGGCGATCCGATTATTATAAATAATTTAGAGTTTGAGATTTTCGGCCGTTTACATACTTTTTGCCTAACTGGAAGCAATGACTTAAAATAAATTCGAATTACTTATTAATTAAAACTAATTAAAGGACAGTATAGCCAAGAATAACTATGAAACAGTGTCAATTAAACTTGACAAAATTGCTTGTGTTAAACTTGCACCTTGCAAGACAAAGGGCAATTGAATTTATTCTGAACAAATAAAATAAATAAAACTAATAAGCAATTTAAAAACAAATATTTTACGACTTCTTTTTACCATTAATATATTTTGTAACATAGTAAACATAGTAAAAACAAAGTAAAAATATCTACATATCACAACTACAAGCAAACTTTAGTAGGTAACGCTCAATTTAATCTCGTCGAAGCAGTATTTATATCTTGATATTTCTTGCTTTTAAACCAATCCAAAACCCACCGTCTGGCTTCAAAATAAAATCCTTCTTAGTGACTTCCAAAGGAATCACAGTTTTATGGACGGTTACCAGATCAAAATCGCGCAGTAAATTAAAAAACAAAGTTTTGATTTCCAAAAGCGCAAATCTAGAACCGATGCAATTTCTCGGCCCGACACCAAAAGGAATGTAAGCATAAGGAGGAATGCTATCCTTGTTTTCATCGCTGAATCTCTCAGGATCGAAAACGTCAGGCTTCGGGTAGTATTGAGGATCCCGATGCAACCCTACTATAGGGAGCGTAATAAGATCGTCCTTGACCAAGTGCACGGGCCTTTCCGTCGATTTTGTGGGCGGTATCGTGTAAGGCTTCGTGCAAATTCGATCTGTGGCGAAGGCAATAGGCCATTTCCTCAAAGTTTCTGAAACTACCATATCCATATATTTCATTTTCATGAGCACTTCGTAGGTCAACTCTCCATCGCACTCCTTCATGGTAAAATCAATTTCCTCCTGAAGTTTTCTCTGCACATGAGAATTAATTGCCAGTTCGTGTCCTATGAAACACAATATCGTCGAGACAGTTTCGAAGCCACCAAAAAAGAAAATCAAAGCCTGCGCTGTAATATCCAAATCGGTAATTTCGCGTTTCACCGCTTTACGCCCAACTATATCTTGAGATTCATTTACAGTAGCGAAACCAGTATCAATGGCGTCTCCTATTTTACCATCTTCTTTCTTGGCTCTCCCCTTTTTGGCATCCATCAACAGCTGGAGCATATCCTGTCTTATGATGCCTTTCTCTTCTCGCAACTCCATCGTTTCTTTGACGACACGGATAAAAAAGTCGTTTAATTCTTTCGGAAACAACGTCAACTTAAAAAACTGCAAGAAATTTTTCATTACAACCTTAATTAGTCACGTTGCAATGTCCTCATACCTGGCACAATCGAGGTGCAACAGTGAATGCCAAAAATCGCATTCTTCTCAAGAAACTCGTAAAATTCGTGGCATCTCTTCCTCTAATGTAAAATTCGTTGTTGGGGTCCTTCAACGAATCACACTTGATACCAAAGGCGGTGGTTGCTATGACGTCGTTGGTGTACTTTGTGAAAGTGTCCTTAAGCTCAAGCTCGATGACGTCTTCGTGCTTATCTAAAAAATATTGACTGTATTGCTTTGCGCATTCCGAAATTAAAGTGAAGATTCCTCTCATTTTGCTACTGGTGAAGCTTGGACTTAAGGTTGCTCTCATATCACGCCATCTATCTCCTGAAATTCATTGCTTCATCAGGGGGCAAAAATATTATGTATTCAAATATACCAGTGAGTGCCACTAAATTTTTACTCCATAGAGGATCAATGTCTTCTGCAATGAACTGCTTATGATCGACGAAGTGATCGAAATCCTTGACGGTTATTTGCTTTATTAAGTCCGGATCTCTTATAACTAGAGACGGCAGGAGAAACTGATACATTCCCATGTACCTACAAATATTTTTAAATTAATTTTAAATGTTGTTATAATAACGAGCCTTTACCTTTCGTCTGGAAAAGCTTTGTAGATATTTATTACTGAGGTCAATATCGATTCCTTCCTGCGCATGATGTTGAGATTGTCACCGAGGATGTAGACTTGCTTCCTTTGTTTTACGCCTCTGTTGGTCCAATAACTGTACGGCTTTATGATCTTCAGGTAGACAAAACTGGCCACCAAGACGATTAAAAGCAGCAACCACATTGTGATATCTTAAAAAAAAATCGAAGTGCTTTTAAATATGTTTGTCAACGGAACGGAAATTAAAATAATAAAATTAAAGCTGAAACGGCACTTCTAAATCTGGCTTTACAGAGGATTGTTAATGGCAATATTGTTAACAAATATTTTTTTAATGTTAGTATACTTCTGTTGTGAACATTGTTGACGACGTTTGCGACTAACACCTGAAGAAATGTTATTAACAGTATTTCGTTAATAACATTCATTTTTGTTTTTCGTTAACGTGTTAATAACATTCTTCATAACTTTGTTAGTAGCAAATATATTGCGATCTGTCTAGAGGCGGTCTAGATCAAAGAGATTGCTAGCAAAATGTTCGGTAACATTGCAGATAGAAATATCAGTAATGCTTTTGATAACAGTGTCAATAAAATTGTTCTAACTATGTAATTATTAACTTTGTTCTAACTATGTAATTATTAACTTTGTTCTAACAATGTTAATAACATTATTCTAACAATGTTAATAACATTATTCTAACAATGTTAATAACATTATTCTAACAATGTTAATAACATTATTCTAACAATGTTAATAACATTATTCTAACAATGTTAATAACATTGTTCTAACACTGTATTATCCTTGAAATTCATTACAGTGTTTGTTAGCAACAATGTTATCAATGCTAATCAACATAACAGAAACTAAATTTAAGAAATTAAAATAATAAAAGCACCTCTAAAGCCAGCTTTACACCGGAGATAACATTGTTAATAGCAAACATATGAAGAAATACCAAAGAAATGTTATGACCATGTTGCTAATAATTCCTGTTAATAACATTTACTATTAACTTTTATTGTTCTTTAATTCGTTGACCTGTTAATAACATTCTTCATAATTTAAAAATATTTTGCGATCGGTCTAGAGTTCAAAGAGTGTTGCTGAAAAAATGTTCAGTAACATTGTTGATAGCACTGTCAGTTATATTGTTGGTAACAATATCAATAACATTGTTATACACCCTTCAAATTCATGCAGCTTTTTGTTAGTATCAATATTATCAATGCTAATGAATGTTACTTGTTACTAGCATTTTTGTTGTTAACATGTTTTTGTTCTTTTTTCGGTGCTTAGGCACCTTAATATGTAAAGGAATACCGAAGAAATATTATTAACACGTTGATAATAATTTCAGAGCTAATAACATTTGCTGTTAACATTTCTTTTCCGTTAACGTGTTAATCACATTCGTCATAACTTTGTCACAAGCAAATATTTTATGTCTAACAAAATGTTCACTAACATTATTGATAGCAACATTAGTAAAATTCTTGATAACAGTATAATAACATTGTCCTAACAACGTTAATAACATTGTTATACTTTCTTGAAATTCATTACAAATTTTTTTTAGTAACTACTAATCAACGGCACAGATTAAATTTAAGGAAATAACACTGCTAACGGCAATATTATTAACAAATCTTACAAACTGGGACAAAAATGTTAGGATACAGCATCATTGACAACATTAACGACTAATATGTTAAAAAAATACAAAAAAATGTTATGAACATGTTGGTAATAATTTCTGTTGTTGATAACATTTGTTGTTAACGCTTTTTTTGTTAACGTATTAATCACATTTTTCATAACTTTATCACAAGCAAATATTTTGCGATATTGTTGATAACAGTGTTAATAACATTGTTGTACATCCTTAAAATTCATTGCAGCTTTTTGTTGCTAACTTTGTCATCACATCTAATCAAATGAATGTTATTTATGGGTCTTTGTTACTAGCATATTTGATATTAACATGTTATTGTTATTTTTTCAGTGTATAGGCACCTTTAAGAACAAAAAAGTTATGAACATTAAAAATTTTATTCTACCCTGTTTACGTGTAATACAGGGTGTTTTAAAGATAATCGGCCAAATGACAAGTGCTTATTCATCGAAAAAAAAAAGATGGATAAGATGTATAATGTTCAAAGACTCAAACTCCTTCCTTAACCTGCATTAGGCAAAACCAGTGACATGTGACGAGTACCATAAATTAATTAATTAAAATCGTTATTCTAGAAAAACGAAATAGACAATACTTAACACGAATTAATTGTAATATTCAATTTATCTGTGAAGAAAGAATGAACCAATAGTATTCAAACGCATTTACTATTAACAATAGTTCAAAAAAATTAAAATCTTTTAGTGAGAAAACTTTAATATTTTAAATTGTAATACAAGGCTCAATTTTTGGGAGGCAGTTCAGTGTATATGTGGAAGCGATATTAAATTAAGACGTCTAAATATAGAGTCATATTTTTTTACTATGCAATACGCCCCAAATTGCATTTTAAAATAATCAAGTCAAAGCATTGTGTGTAATTACGCAACCAATCATCCACGTAGTACACAGGGCAAATATGGTAAATGAAGATAAAATAAATTGTAAAATAACAATGTAAAAGTGCTTTTTCAGTGGGGTATTGGACGGCAAATAAGTCTGCAACCATTTGCAAGCTATTGAGGTTTTGGAACTACAAATACATTTCCACCTTGGTGTACATTTTGACTTTGAGTTATACAAATTTTTCTTGACATTTTGTTACTTGATAAAACATGAGTGTCTATGTTGAATAAATAATAACAAAGTGTCAAAACTTTGACTTAAGAATATGTTGCATTTTTAAATGACTGCACTGTATACTGGATGTTTCATTGAAGATGCATCAAACTTGGTATGCGGGTAGATGTCGGGAAAAGAAAGAAAAGTTTTTTTTGTAAAATTTTCTCTGTAATGAATAAATTTAGAGAAAATCGAAGGGAAAGCAGAGTCGCATATTTTTAGGATGGACTTTAAATGAGAATGAATGGATTGTTACTTATTCACATACGAAATCGGTTTATTGGTTAATTGCCTCAAGAATGTCGTCCCAGTCGATTCGGTAAAACACATTTAAAACATCATGGTTGTTGGCAATCAATAAAAATAATAATTAGTCGTTTATTTTCTGTTCTCCATTTAATACGAATTTTCTAATTGTTAGTTGAAGAATTTTAGGATTGTTCAAACATTTAGTAGTTTGCGCTTATTTAAGAATTTATTATTCACATTCACCGTTTCTTACCCCCTTAAGGACTTTACGGTATTAGATTTAATGCTTTAATAATTAATAATTTATTATTAAATAAGTTTAAACATCCACGCGATTTCACATCGCTGCTGCATTCGACGTGTGGCAAAGTTGAATACACCGAGCTTTCAAGGACAAAATAAAATCTAGTCATAAATTTCTTCGCTGTTTATGGCTTTATTACCCCCCTGCAGCTGTGTGCCATTCATAAATGCAATTTAGATCGCCGGTTTTGTTTCACGATTCCGCACGCTGCAGTACTTCAAAAAATATCGACACCAAATTATGCAAATTTCAACTTGCTCGGATTAAAATTTTTTGATATATTTTGTTTGAAATAATGTCAGAAACGTGTCCCTCAAGTTTGATGCAACTTCAATGAAACATGCTGTATAAAAAAGGAGCTGTTTGTCCTGGTGAGTGGTGAACCAACACGGAAATTATTTTCACATTTTAAAGTAATGTACAGTGTGATTCATTTAGTTTTACAATTTATATTATAATATTTCTAAAATTTGGATTATTTTCAAAGACAATTGTTAATTTGAAAAGTTCTTTTGGAGGTTCCCTTGCTATATTTAGAACTTTTTGTACGATTTTAGTAAAGACTAACTAAATTTAAAGTAACAGGTACTACAGATTAATGCTACAAATACAACTGGGAAGTATGTTACACTTCCTGATTTTCTAATTTCTTTCTCACTTCAACCTAATGGTACTTTACATCTAATTATTTATTTCCAGTTAATAACGGAAATGAACAACGAAACTAAATGACAGTTAAAGTAAAATTACAAACACACACAAAAACTACAACAATTAGTCGTGAAATGGACCCTCATATAAATTGCCTACGACGCCACCAGTGAAGCAAACATTTTTATTCAATTGAATTTTTTTAAAGCTGACCTCCAAAATAAAATAGAAAGCAGTTTACAAATAGAAGATATTTTGTAACACATCACAACATTTAAGTAGACGCGTGCATTGATGTGAGACAACTTGACCTAAACAATATTTAAACTTTAAACTCACTGATTTAATGCAACTAACAACGTTTTGTTAATATTCTCCGACGTTTCACAAGTAAATTCACGATTACATTTGATGTGCCGTTTCCGTTCAAGCCTCACATTTCATCATCACATGGTCTCTCCTCTCCAGCGAACTCGCTTTTATGTTGTACGTAAAAGTTATCTATAAATATTTCGCAACATTACTAGCGACAATCTTTATTTTGTTATAAATTATTTTTATCTCTGAATTTGTTGACGCTGAATCACAGGACGATAAAACATTATCGAACCTTGACGTGTACAATTAACTTGTTTGTTGTTACTAGACTCATTGGCGTAGGTAATGGAGGGTTTATAAACATCACCATAAACAAATCGACACTACGTAGAGCTTTACATACAAGTGCGATAAATTGAACTATGTATAAAAGGAGCAATAAATAGTAACGTAATTCATATTTAACTGACAAGAGAAAATCGGATGGAACCCTCATGGAAAATCTTCCTACATTTATGATTATAGTCGTGATAAAAGAGTTCCAGCTGATGAGAAATTTCTACGATTTCAAATTAAAATTCGTGAAGAGAAAGAAGAAGAAAACTTTTTGATAATTGATAAAGATCAATTCCTGTAATCATCGCGATTAGTGACGTAACACATAAACATTAATAAAAATAGATTGCATTAAGAATTATTGCGTAATTCACATCGGCCTTGCATATATTTTGTTTATTTTATCAACACTAAATAGCTAAATATAAAGACAACACACATCAACATCTGTTATACCAAGCAATGTTTTTTTTTATGTTGGCCGATATTTCGCAAATAAATACACGATTACGTTTGATACAGTTTCTTTCCACTCAGGCCTCACAATTATCACAAAATCTCTCCTGTCTAGCGAACATGTACTTAGTTTGTCATACTTTGGACAGGATTATTCATTATTTCACAACGTTACTGCAGACTTTTAGTTTGTTATGAGTTATTTTTGTCTCTAAATTTATTGACAGTGAATCATAGGACGACATATGTATAAATTTATCGACCTTGATGCATTTAAGTACATAGGTATATAATTGACTTGTTTGTTGTTAGTTATTATACGCACCTAGTATAGAAATAACATCCGCTAGGTTGTCATCTAGTTTCAATTTTTTTTTAATTGATTCAAATTCCATGTACTTTAACTCACATTTAACTAATTGTAAGACAATTCCCTCCCAGTATTAATTTCAATCATGCATGAATGACAAAACCAGCAATTCCACAAAATAACAACAGTTTGGCCATGAAAAATTATATAAGAATCCCTCATTTAATATATTTCTAAAATTAAGTGCGTTAACATAGTTTAATACTCGCAGTTTGTAGTTTAATCTTCACATTTTTCATTTTGGAATCAATAAATTCTAGTCAAAATGTGTATATCATTTTATTTAAAAAAATGCTCAATCAGCTCCAACAATCCAATTGTTACTACAATATTGATATTTATTCTTCCCAAATAAAAATACCTCGTTCCTGAAATAGTCTAGTGTTTTTGGACGAAGTAAAATACTGGATAAAATTTTTTCATGTTGATTTTTTGCCACCCAGACGATTTGGTTGTCTACTCTGCTCTCCTCTATATTCGGTGTCATGATTTTGGATTCTGGATTAGTGAGGGGGCCCATTGTACTACCCCCATGTTCAGCAGTGTTTGACTGTCAGCGTCCTTCGAGCCATCCCACTCTTTCGATTAAGCCAAGAACGTCCGATAGAAGGACACTGCGAATTCCAGCCATGTCAGGCTAAAACTCCCCTAACATGGGACCTCTGATCGAGGCGAGTGCAGGGCAATCACAGAGGATATGCTCAGCTGTTTCTTCTTCTAAGTTACAACCTCTACAAATTGGGCTGTCTGCTAAACCAATGTGATGCATATGCTTCTTTAGTTTGCAATGTCCTGAAAGTATTCCTACGACTAGACGTGTCTTCTTCTGGACAGTTGCATATAGAATCGTGTAAGTTTGAGCGAGGGGGCCATTGTAGCCTTTTTCGCTTGGTAACACTTGTCTAGATTTATCCATCTGTCGATATGTCGGTCCTTAGTTCTTTGTTTCAATAGACATTAAACAGTTTTAATGATGGTGCTATGGCCGGTGCGGGCCCCAAAAGAGCCGCCCCCAGCCCTGTCTAGCCAGTTCGTCTCCCTGTTCGTTGCTCTTGCACCTTCTATAATGGAAACTAGCTCTGCTTGGCAAACAGTTGTCAGTTGGCCAAGTGCTATGCTCATGTGAAGGTTCAGGTCGTCGGAGAAAATTCCTGCGCCTTCCAAAGTCTTAGATCCATCAGTGAAGATAGATATATCGGGTTTGAGTGCTTCTTTGGCGTTCAAGAGAACGTTGAAGTGCTTCTTGAATATATATGTAGAAGAGGAGTTTCTTGTAGAGCCTCCTCCAGGATGAGGTGGTGTCTACCTCCGAGACCTTTATTATTCCACACCTTTTTTGCCCGCAGCCTTAGGACTGATTCCAGTGTCATCTCATCCACATATATGCTCACTGGAGGGTGGCTAAGGATGACCTCTGAGGCGGCGGTAGGGGTGGATTTCAGCGCACCGGTAGCACTTGTGCTTGCCAGCTTTTGTGTGTGCGAAAGCTCCGATGCTGTTGTCGATAGTCGGGCTCTGTGCCACCAAACCAACCCTCCATAGCAAAGCATGGGTCTAATTACAACAGCGTACAGCAATAGGGCGGCATTTGGTGATGGTCTCCAAATTCCGCCCATTGCACGGCGACACTGCCAAAAAGCGACGCATGCCTTTGCTACTTTTACATTAACATGTTTATTCCAATTCAATTTCCGGTTAAAAATGACTCCCTGATATTTGACTTCATCTGAAAAGGTTAGTTCAGTTTGGAAAAGTTCGGGGACTCTACACATCTCAACCTTCTTCTTTTTGTGAACAGAATCATTTCCGTCTTTAAGAGATTGATTGTCAAAGAGTGTTCTACGCACCAGTTTTTAGTCAATGTGAGTGCTGTCACCTTGAGGACAGCCTCTGCTCACCGTTCCCCTAATAGACACGTTTCCAACAGTAATGTGTTTCCCTCTATGTTTCAAGAACTGTAAAATCCATTCCCGAAGAATGTGGTATACTTCATGTTCACGTAGTGCTCGTTCGACACTGTTGAAGGTGGTTTTGTCAAACGCACCCTCTATGTCTATGAATACTCCTAAAGTGAACAATTTGTTATTTACAGCTTTTTCTATCCGCCCAGTTACAAAATCTTCTGTGAATCTACCTACTAGGTAAGCATAGAGGACTGACCAAGAAAAACCATGGCAAGGTATTTAAGATAAAACTTATATAAAAGCAGCGCTTCGGGTCTTAGAGGATTTTGTTTCTTCTACACATTTTGCTAAGAACTTTTTACATGTTGATCTATCCAAAGCTTTCTCTCTCCAGTCGTGCAGTCCAGTTTTCTCTAAGCCACTTTTAACTGCCTCTGTCCATTTCTTTTTTGGACCTCCCGTTCTCTTCTTCCCTCCTCCAAAGGGCTCTAATTCTTTGACTGATTATTATTGGTTTATTATATTTTTATTTAACCTCTTTATTCATTCTTGTTCTCCACACAACTTCCTCATTTTTTTACCTCCAAAACATCTCCTCAATATCTTTCTTTCGAATCGTGCCTTTTCTTATCCACTAACCACAGCTCATCTCTGTACAAAACTGTTGGTCTAATTATTATTTCATATTTCCCAGTTTTACTGCTCAAGATACGTTCTGTTACACTCTTGTGCGGTGATTTAGCTGTAGGCGCGGTAAGGTTGGTTGGGGACGTCAGAGAACAGATAAGATTTCGAGGTAAACGCAGCGAAATACTTAAAATTCTTATATTTTTCTAGTACAAACTTTTATTGTCAATCTCAATTGTTTGACAAACATAATAATAATCTTTTATTTTCCTTGCCTACTATTTGCAACCCGATGCTACGAATAACTCGGAAGGAAATATTCCAAGCTTAATTTGAATTTGAATTACGCGATGGTAACAGTTCTTTGACTGCAATAGGCTAGCCGCTGCTCTAAACCTCCTATCAATGAATACTTCTTCACTTTTATCAGTTAGGGTGACTCCTTGGTATTCAAAAAGGTCACAATTTCCAAGAAATATTGCTGTCGATCAACACTTTGAAAGGATTTGTTCCTCTTGTTCCTTTAAAATCATATACTCAGTATTTTCTGTTCATTTTGTTATAGCTATCTCCATTTCTTTCCCATATCTTGTTTCCACCTCATTATCACCGTCACACCGTCTGTATAAGCGATACATTGATTCTGTAAGAGGGTCGTGGGGGTGAAAGATCATTTATCCTTCTTATTGTGGCCGCGCAATTTAGAAAGTAAAAATTTAATGGGCTGCTTAATGCATAGAATAATAGATTAATTTTGTTAATTGTCGCCACCACCACCAGAAGTAGGGAATGGTTCCGGTCCCTTTTTAAAATACTGTAATTATTACATATGCCTTTTACTAAGTATTTCACAGGAGTTCTTTTGGGTTGGAAAGGCCACAATATATTCTACTTTGAATAAAAGTCAGTTACAAGCTCAAAGTAGGACATATTAGAGCAGTTTTTGGCATATTTAAAAAATACAAATGGGTTCCTTTGCAGGGGATTACCAGCAGAATGTATCTCCCTTTTTGGGGACTTGTCGAATTTCTGGAGGAAGGAGGCACTAGGTGAAAGGGTTCACTTCTTACACCTTCACATGCATCCACACCAGGATTTAACTTTAGCACCCGCGACAAAGGGTCGGCAAATAAAAATTTAATCAAATTAAAATGAACCAAAGGGAAAAAACCAAAACGATAACGTTTTGTCAAGACGAGGATTCGGTGAACATTAATTCATTTTTTTCTGTTTTTCCCTGCGGAACCACACTGTGAATTTCCAAAGTTTCTCCTTCCTAAACAATTCTCCCCGAGAGTTGCTGTCCTCTAGTGGGATCCTCTTTCAGTTTGGTTCATTTAGATCACTGGAATGATTTAAATTGCCTACCTTTAAGGCTAATGTTGATCAATTTTGACTGATCGCTTCTCGCCTCGCGTGGGTGCCCTCCATTCTCAACCATGATGCGTTCGTTGTGGATGAAGTTATTTGTTTTAGTGGTATCTACATGACCCTTATCTCTCTTAAGGAGAATGTTTGGATTAACTTTTGTCGCTCGACTTCGGAACTTGTTTACATTAAAATCAAGATTAAAATTTCTTTGTGTTGGAAAATACCAGTTTTCCATTGCCTCATAGATTTTATCTATGAATCTATAAACATAAAGTGTATCGCTGGGTTCCGTTCATAGTTATTATTCATCGGCTGTTTAAGTACAAAAATTTGATCTAATGTCGATCTTTCTCTTCGAGAATCCGCTTGGTATTCCCCAATTATATTCTCGGTTGTGCTTTCTATTCTTCCTCCTATCAATCACGCTGATATTTTATGACCCACACCTAACAGCGAGATATCTCTGTAATATGTGGTCTTCTCCCATTTTTGGTGTAGGGCGCACACTACTACTGTCCTCCATTTTTATGGCGTCTTTTCAATTCTCCATATCCTATTTGAGGAAGTCTCCTCTTATTTAAGATATTTAAAAAAATTAAAGAAATTGTTGGAAAACCTACACAGAGCTAACAGAACGGCCCTTGGACATACAATGTATTTCCATGGAAGAAATATTAATGATAATGAATTACCAGCAACAAATCAATGGAAAAAATAAACATGAATCGACAGAATGATAAATGACAACGTATTCAGCAAGATACTAGAATAATTGTCACCAACGAAAAAAAAAATAATCACTATTAATCCTGAACAAGTTGACAATATAAACAGTCAATCAACAGGTACATGGCAATACCCAGAAAAAGCTTATGTGAGGAAAGTTATCTATCGGTTATGTATCACTTACTATAATTCCAATCAGTGGTTTTCATTTCTATTGCACCATCATAGTGAAACGTTTTTTTTATCCTAAAATGGTAACGTATTGCCTCCAACCGAAACGCCAACAATGGTCAAGATTAAGGTGAACAAAAACCAATGTATCAAAGTCAGGTCAGATAATTAAGCTGCAAGTGTATCAATAAGCAGGAAAGGTCCACCTTAATCCGATAGCGTATCCATTTGGCCTAGAAAGCACTTATTATCAACAAACTGCAACCCAACTCAAGGAAAGGAAGCAGCTTGGACTTAAAATCAGATATTGAGGATAGCTTCAATCTCAAGCATAGAAGTGCTCAAAAGTTTTCAATAAAAAATTCTGCTTATAGTACCCTTTTGATACTGATTGCAAGCAGTAACTGACAAAACACAAAAATCTATTATTTTGTCATCTATTACACTCACGAATACATATTACATAACTTATTACAAAACAAAAAATCCTATGTCTCTCAACAGTCACGCCATCCCTTTTCTCGCTTTTAAACCAATCCAAAATCCATCATCTGGCATCAAGGTGAAGCTCTTCTTGGTGACTTTCAATGGATTGGCAGTTTTGTCCACAGTGACAAAGTCAAAATGCCGCAGTAAAGTAGAAAACACAGTCTTCACTTCCAAAAGTGCAAACCTAGAACCAATGCAATTCCTAGGCCCGGCACCAAAAGGAATATAAACGTAAGGAGGAATGCTAGCCTTATTTTCATCGCTGAATCGCTCAGGATCGAATACTTCCGGCTTCGGGAAATACTGAGGATCCCGATGCAACCCTATTACAGGTAATATTATAAGATCGCCCTTGCTCAAATGCACAGGCCTTTCCGTATGTCTCGTCGGTTGTATCGTGTACGGCTTAGTGCAAGTGCGATCTGTAGCGATGGCAGCGGGCCACTTCCTCAAGGTTTCCGAAACCACCATATCCATGTATTTCATCTTCATAAGCGCTTCGTAGGTCAACTGCCCATTGCATTCCTTCAGGGTAGCATCGATTTCATCTTGCAGTTTTCGCTGAATATGGGGATTGAGTGCAAGTTCGTGCCCCATGAAGCACATCAACGTTGAAACCGTATCGTAACCGGCGAAAAAGAAAATCAGAGCCTGCGCTGTAATATCTAGGTCTGTAATTTCTTGCTTCGCCACTTTGCGATCCGCTAAATACTGCGATTCTTGCACGGTTGCGAAGCCAGTATCAATTACGTCTTCCAGCTTTTGATCGTCTTGCTTCGACCTGTCCTTTTTGGCATTCATCAACAGCTGCAACATATCTTGCCTGAAGATACCTTTTTCTTTACGCAACTCCATGGCCTCTTTTACGACGCGCACGAAGAATTCGTTGACCTTTTTCGGAAACAACGTTAATTTAAAAAACTGAAAGAATTATTTTTATTAGGCGATCAAACATGACGATTTACTTTCTACCTGACATAAACGAGGGAGTAAGACGAAGGCCAGAAATCGCATTCTACCAGCGAAACTTGAGAAAATCGAAACATCTTTTCCTCTGATATAAAATTCGTTATTGGGGTCTTTCAAGGAATCACATTTAATACCAAAGGCTGTGGTCGCTATAACGTCGTTCGTGTACCTAGTAAAAGTGTCTTTAAGCTCGAGCTCGATGACCTCTTCGTCCTTCTTCAGGAAGAATTGGCTGTATTGATCTGCGCACTCGGATATTAAAGTAAAAATGCCTCTCATTTTACTACTGGTAAAACTGGGACTTAAAGTAGACCTCATATCACGCCATTGGTCTCCTGAAACTAATGATGAACAAAGAAGTTTGGAAAGATCTTCTAATTACCAGTAAGTGCGGCTAAATTCCTGCCCCATAAGGGATCGACATCTTCAGGAATGATATGCCTACGATCGGTGAAATAATCGAAATCCTTAACGCTTATTTGTTTTATGAGGTCAGGATCTCTTACAACTAAAGTTGGCAACATGAACTGGTAGATTCCCACGTATCTGTAAGGACCGGTAGATCAAAGGAGGAAAAGTAAATTGTGGCAGCGAGCACCTTTCTTCTGGGAAAGCGTTGTAGATATTTACTATTGAATCCAGGAAGGATTCCTTCCTGCGAAAGAGGTCCACATTGTCGCCTAGGATATACGTTTGTTTCCTTTGTTTAACACCTCTGCTTGTCCAGTAGCTGTACGGTTTTATGATTTTCAGATATACAAGGCTTACGATGAAGGCGGCCAACAACAGCAACCACATTTTCCTTTCCTAAAAATTTGAGAACCTCGTCTAGTGTACTGCGTAACATCCAATAGTTATTCAAATAAATCAAGGACGACAAATACCAAACACATCTCTTGAACTTTACCTTAATTAATGTTGTTAATTAACTATAATATTCACCAGCGTTTCACGCGACGATGTGTATATTGGATGTTTCGCTTTCATCTACAGTCTTCACAACATTGCATCATCAAACTCGTTTTTAGATTAGATACACGAGATGGATATCGCTGGCCACGTTGCTTTGGTTCCTCTCAAGAGCTTTGTTTTATTTCGAGCTATTTTTATCCTTGGATTTATTCATCTCAGGGCGAGATAAATAAATTATCAAACCTAACGTAACGTAAATGTACGTATGTGCATTACTCACTTCCTCAAAGACCTTGTACTTTACCCCTTACCACCCGGAGGAGTAAATCAGAATGCAGTGACCCGTTGAGAAATTATGTGCTGCGAAATGTACGCAAATGGAACTCTTCTCTAAAGATTTAATTGTTTGATTATTTATTAAAGAAACAAAAACAATATAATTAATATCAATGGTCAAGTCCCTAAGTTTCTTTTAATTAAATTATGAAAATAGAATTTCTTATAGGCTTCTTCACTTAAACCTAATAGACACTTTGGAACACTTTCTAGAGTCTTCACATCAGCAGCAGCGACTACATCAGCAGCTACAACCTCCAACGAAGCCCTGAAGAAGCCCACGGCGAGATGGACGAAACGTCGGCAAGACGAAGAATTGACGCGGTTCCCAATCCGGAAACCAAGATTGTGACTTTCTAGAAACTTTGTTAAAAAAAAAGAATATGCAAATGAGGTAACTTTTGTTTCAGTAATTTTTTCAGTATTTTCCGAAAACTTGTGATTAATAGGGATGTTTGCAAACATGTCTCTCTGAAGCGACGTTTCTTTAACTTGTTACAATAGCAAGAAGCACAGTTTGCGTGTCAATTTTTTATTAACAAATCTATTAGAAATAATAAATAACGACTCCAACTACAACTAGATAGATAAGTGACCTCTTAGTTGGAGTCATTAATGTTAACGATAAACGTCTAAGTTATTGTAATTTTTTTTAAACAAAATTAAAAATGAACAAAAAATTATTTGAAAATAAAAAGTGTGATACGATTAATTATTTATAGAGAAACGTCGTAATTATCAAAGTTACAGTACAAGTATTAATAATTGCTTTAAGATTAAATGCAGCAAAAACTAAATTATTCTAACAAATTGTTTCGCTTAATTAGGTACAATTAAAAGAAACGCGTATCACAGTGAAATCTAAATAAAAAATGTAAACATATACGTCACGTCATGCGTGGTGTTTATGTAATTAAAATTGTTTTTGTATTCAACAGTTCTAAGAAAGAGTTCAGAAATACGTAAATATAAATTATTTGAAATTATTTATTTTTCTCTACATCTTATTTAACATTTCTCATTATTTTTTTAAAGTTTTATTTACATTATTCATATCCCCCATGACTCTATATTCCCATAAATGGAAAATTAATGGCCAATAACATACGAGCAAATCGATTATAATATTGATTGATTCACTTCGGCCCTCAACTTTAATCCAACCCAAAATTCACGTTCGCCCAGTAGATTGATGGATTTCTTGCTAAGCTTCGGAGGTACTTTTGTTTTTTCTGTAACAACAATATCGAATTTGGACAATAAATAAAAAAATATCGTCTTAGTTTCGATGAGAGCAAATCTGGACCCTATGCAATTCCTTGGTCCGGAGCCAAACGGAATGTAAGTGTAGGGTTTAATGTTGTTCTTGTTTTCGTCACTGAAACGTTCCGGGTCAAAACGTTGTGGGTCAGGAAAGTATTCCGGATCATAATGCAAACCAACAATCGGAATGCAAAGTATGTCACCCACGTTTAAGTCAATGGGTCTTTCATTTGACCTAACCGGTTGGATTGTGTATGGTTTTGTGCAGACCCTATCCACACCGATAGAGATGGGCCATTTGCGTAATGTCTCTGAAAATTAAATAAACAAAATTTAGAAGACAATTTAGTTGACAATAATTTGTACTAACCAGAAATAACCATATCCATGTATTTCATCTTAAGCAAGGCCTCGTAGGTCAAAATCCCTTCACGTTCTTTAATTACCTCGTCAATTTCCGCCTGAAGTTTTCGTTGTATGTCTGGATTTGTTGCCAGCTCGTGACCCATGACACACATTAGGGAGGAAACAGATTCGAATCCCCCGAAAAAGAAAGTCAGGGCTTGCGCTGTTATATCAATGTCTGTTATTTCTTGCTTTATTATTTTATTGCTTGGTGCTATGTCAAGTGATTCTTCTACAGTTGCAAAACCCGCATCAACTATTTTATCATTTTCTTCAACCTTTTGGCGCCCTTTCTTGGCTTCCAAAAGCAAGTGCAATACATCCTGGCGAATTATACCTTTTTCTTCCCTCAAAGTAATAGCTTCTTTCACGACGCGCTTGAAGAATACCCCAACGTCCTCGCTGAAGAGTGACATTTTGAACAACTAAAATAATTTTTTAGAATAACTGACCAAAATATATATATATATTTTTTATTTTTACCTTACTAATTTGTGGTGCGAAAAGGATTATGAAGAACTTTAGAGTTTTCCAAATGCTAGTGAAAGAAGTCGCACTTTTGCCCATCATATAAAATTCGTTTTCTCTTTCTCTCAGCGAATCGCACTTAACGCCGAAAGCGACCGTGGCTATTACGTCGTTTGTATATCTCGTGCACGTGTCTTTCAATTCCAAAGAAACGACCTCCCCCTTCGTCGCTAAATCCACAAAGTATTTGTTAAAATCTTGAGCGCATTCAGAAACAAGATTGAAAATCATCTTCATTTTGCTTGTGGTAAAAGTGGGGCTTATCGTTGATCTCATGTCACGCCATCTATTTCCTAACAATTTCATCAAAGTTAGGGAAAAACTTTTTTCAATCACAAATCATCTATAGTACCTTTCAAAGAGAAAAGATTCCTAGACCACAATTCATCAACACTGTCGGGAATAAACGATCTGTGATCAACAAAATGGTCGAAATATTTTACGGTAATTTGTTTAATTAATTCGGGGTCTCTCAATATAAGGATTGGTGTCATCATCTGATACATCCCCATGTACCTAAGGTTATTGAAAGGACATCATAACTGTCAGAAGCTTTGTAGAAATTTTCACCTTTCTCTTGGAAAAGCATTGTATAAATTTATATTCAAGTCCCAGATTGACTCCATACGAAACAAAAGGCGCGCATTATCTCCGCACAAATAGATCTGTCTTCTTTGCTTCACACCTCTATCTGACCAATAATTGTAAGGCTTCACTATTAGTAGATAAACCAATATTGTGGTTATAATGGCCACCAGTATCAAATACATTGTTTATGACTTTCCTGCAAAAGATCGAATTTCTATTCGTCTTGGCATATAAAAGCAATAATGGTTATGAAAGTAATTTATCCCGATTAAGATTACATCTGCGTGTGAATGAGATTTGTCAAATCAGTAATTCCAAAATTATACTGATGAAACCGAATTTTCAAAAAATACTCCGGCAACTAGGTCAAGGACAGAAAAAGATTAGATGTTAAAAGGAATTTGATTTCGTCCGTCAAAGAAAAAAGACAAAAAAATCACTTGCATTATGCATTATTTACAATAAATATAGATCAAAACATCACCATTTATTTTTGTTCTTCACGTATTGTTACATAAAAAAATAATTTCTTATTAAATAAAAAGTTACCAAGTAAATATCCGTACTTTACTTACCACTTAAGTTTCAGAATTAGTCCGACTTAGCCTTAGTCAAATTATCCACCAAATTTACTTGACGCCACGACCGACGTATAACAACTAACGAAGTGGAATGTTTATCTCGTCGAGATGAAACTTTCGGTGGGCATGATTATAAAATGATTACTTTATTACGTACAATTAAAACTAACTGAAGAAACATTTTTTGTATGAACTTGACTCAGAATAACTTTTCTTGCGTCGTAAATTGGAGTCACTCTTTAAATATTTTACAGACTTATTGGACGAGTTTGTTGGGTTGCTTGGCGAGATAACGTTAAGAAGTTTGTCCGTCTTTATCAAATAATACAACAATGACCTCATCATTAATATTTTTGACGTCGTATTTGCTGGTCCATGCAATTAAGTCAACAATTTTATTATCTTTGTTGGTAGCTGAATTTACGCATATTACAACCATAAGAATGTAAACATTTTTTGCAGTCAACCAATTTTAAACTTAAACATCTTTTTGCCTTAAGGACAATTATCATCGAGTTATAATAAATAAAAAGAGATACACCTCTTATCACAATTAGTTTATATCTGTAGATACGTGTTTCGGCAGCTACGCTGTCATGTTCAGTACACACACCCACGAATTAAAAGCACTATGGTTGGTAAAAACCAGATAATCTACTCTTCACCACATTAACTCAAAAACAAATTAGATAATAAAAACCACTAACGCGGTATTTATTTACATCCGTTAAAAAAGAAACCAGTAACTAAAAGTAACAATCAATTTTATTAGAATTCACTTCCAAAGAATCGGTCCTTAGCTTCAATCCAACCCAAAATCCACGTTCGCCCAGTAGATTGATGGATTTCTTGCTCAACTTCAGAGGCACTTGTGTTTTTTCTGTAACAACAATATCGAATTTGGACAATAAATAAAAAAATATCGTCTTGGCTTCGATGAGAGCAAATCTGGACCCTATGCAATTCCTCGGTCCAGAGCCAAACGGAATGTAAGTGTAGGGTTTAATGTTGTTCTTGTTTTCGTCATTGAAACGTTCCGGGTCAAAACGTTGTGGCTCAGGAAAGTATTCCGGATCATAATGCAAGCCAACAATCGGAATGAAAAGTAAGTCACCCACGTTTAAGTCAACGGGTCTTTCATTTGACCTAACCGGTTGGATGGTGTATGGTTTTGTGCAAACCCTATCCACAAAGACAACGATGGGCCATTTGCGTAATGTTTCTGAAAATTAAATAAATAAAATTTAGAAGAGCAGTTGACAATAATTAGTACTAACCAGAAATAACCATATCCATGTATTTCATCTTAAGCAAGGCCTCGTACGTCAAAATCCCTTCGTATTCTTTAATTATCTCGTCAATTTCCGCCTGAAGTCTTTGTTGTATGTCTGGATTTGTTGCCAGCTCGTGACCCATGAAACACATTAGGGAGGAAACAGTTTCGAACCCCCCGAAAAAGAAAATCAGGGCTTGCGCTGTTATATCAATGTCTGTTATTTCTTGCCTTATTATTTTATTGTTTGGTGCAATGTCGAGCGATTCCTCTACAGTTGCAAAACCCGCGTCAATTATTTTATCATTTTCTTCAACCTTTTGGCGTCCTTTCTTGGCTTCCAGAAGCAAGTGCAATACATCCTGGCGAACTATACCCTTTTCTTCCCTCAAAGTAATAGCTTCTTTGACAACGCGCTTGAAGAATACCCCAATGTCCTCACTGAAGAGTGACATTTTGAACAACTAAAATAATTTTTTAAAATAACTGACCAAAATATATACATATTTTTTTATTTTTACCTTACTAATTTGTGGTGCGAAGAGCAATATGAAGAACTTTAGATTTTTCCAAATAGTAGTGAAAGAGGTCGCCTTTTTGCCCATCATATAAAATTCGTTTTCTTTTTCTCTCAACGAATCGCACTTAACGCCGAAAGCGACGGTGGCTATTACGTCGTTCGTATATCTCGTGCACGTGTCTTTCAATTCCAAAGAAACGATCTCCTCCTTAGTCGCTAAATCCACAAAGTATTTGTTAAAATCTTGAGCGCATTCAGAAACGAGATTGAAAATCATCTTCATTTTGCTTGTCGTAAAAGTGGGGCTCATCGTTGATCTCATATCACGCCATCTATTTCCTAACAATTTCATCAAAGGGAAAACGTTTTTTCAATCGCAAATCATCTATAGTACCTTTCAAAGAGAACAGATTTCTAGACCACAATTCATCAACACCATCGGGAATAAACGACCTATGATCAAGAAAATGGTCGAAGTCCTTTACGGTTATTTGTTTAATTAATTCGAGGTCTCTCAATACAAGGGTTGGTGTCATCATCTGATACATCCCCATGTACCTAATTATTCAAAGGACATTACAACTGTCAGAAGCTTTGTAGAAATTTTCACCTTTCTTTTGGAAAAGCATTGTATAAATTGACAATCATATCCCAGAATGACTCCATACGAAACACAATGCGCGCATTATCTCCGAACAAATAGATCTGTTTTCTTTGTTTCACACCTCTATCTGACCAATAATTATAAGGCTTCACTATTAGTAGATAAACCAATATTGTGGTTACAATGGCCACGAGTATCAAATACATTGTTTACAACTTTCCTGCAAAAGATCGAGTTTCTATTCGTCTTGGCACATAAAAGCGATAATGGTTATGAAAGTAATTTATCCTGATTAAGATTACATCTGCGCGTGAATGAGATTTGTCAAATCAGTAATTCCAAAATTATACTGATGAATCGAATTTTCAAAAAATACCACGGCAACTAAGTCAAGGACAGAAAAAGGTTAGATGTTCAGAAGAAATTTGATATTTTCAGTCAAAAAAAAGACAAAAAAGATCACTTTCATTATGGATTATTTACAACAAATATATTTCAAAACCATCACCATTTATTTTTTGTCCTTCACGTATTGTTACATAAAAAAATAATTTCTTATTAAATAAAAAAATACTAAATAAATACCTGTACTTTACCACTTAAGTTTTAGAATTAGGCAAATACTTAATTCAACAGAAAAACTCCGACTTAGCCTTAATCAAATTTTCCACCAAATTTACTTGACGCCACGACCGACGTATAACAACTAACGAAGTGGAATGTTTATTTCGTCGAGATGAAACTTGCGGTGGGTATAATTATAAAATGATTACTTTTTAAGTAGAATTAAAACTAATTGAAGAAACAATTTTTGTATGAACTTGACACAGAATAACTTTTCTTGCGTCGTAAATTGGAATCACTCTTTAAATATTTTACAGACTTATTGGACGAGTTTGATGGCTTGCTTGGTGAGATAACGTTAAGAACTTTGTATGTCTATATCAAATAATACAACAAACACCTCATCATTAATATTTTTGACGTCATATTTGCTGGTCCATGCATTTAAGTCAACAATTTTATTATCTTTCTTGGTAGTTGAATTTACGAATACTACAGCCACAAAAATCGTAAACATTTTTGCAGTCAACCAATTTTAAACTAAATATCTTGTTGCCTTAAGGACAATTATCATCGAGTTATAATAAATAAAAAGAGATACATCTCTTATCACAATTAGTTTATAGATACGTATTTCGGCAGCTACGCTGTCATATTCAGTACACACACCCACGAATAAAAGCACTATGGTTGGTAAAAACCAGAGAATCTTCTCTTCACCACATTAACTCAAAAAACAAATTAGCTAATAAAAACCACTAACGTGGTATTTATTTACATACGTTAAAAAAGATACCAATAACTAAAAGTAACAATCAATTACAATAAATTTTATTAGAATTCACTTCCAAAGAATCGGTCCTTAGCTTCAATCCAACCCAAAATCCACGTTCGCCCAGTAGATTGATGGATTTCTTGCTCAGCTTCAGAGGCACTTGTGTTTTTTCTGTAACAACAATGTCGAATTTGGACAATAAATAAAAAAATATCGTCTTAGTTTCGATGAGAGCAAATCTGGACCCTATGCAATTCCTCGGTCCAGAGCCAAACGGAATGTAAGTGTAGGGTTTAATGTTGTTCTTGTTTTCGTCATTGAAACGTTCCGGGTCAAAACGTTGTGGGTCAGGAAAGTATTCCGGATCATAATGCAAACCAACAATCGGAATGAAAAGTATGTCACCCACGTGTAAGTCAACGGGTCTTTCATTTGACCTAACCGGTTGGATGGTGTAAGGTTTTGTGCAAACCCTGTCCATAGCGACAGCGATGGGCCATTTGCGTAATGTCTCTGAAAATTAAATAAATAAAATTTAGAAGAACAGTTGTCAATAATTTGTACTAACCAGAAATAACCATATCCATGTATTTCATCTTAAGCAAGGCCTCGTAGGTCAAAATCCCTTCGCGTTCTTTAATGACCTCGTCAATTTCCGCCTGTAGTCTTCGTTGTGTGTCTGGATTTGTTGCCAGTTCGTGACCCATGAAACACATTAGGGAGGAAACAGATTCGAACCCCCCGAAAAAGAAAATCAGGGCTTGCGCTGTTATATCAATGTCTGTTATTTCTTGCTTTATTATTTTATTGCTTGGTGCTATGTCGAGCGATTCTTCTACAGTTGCAAAACCCGCGTCAACTATTTTATCATTTTCTTCAATCTTCTGGCGTCCTTTCTTGGCTTCCAGAAGCAAGTGCAATACATCCTGGCGAATTATACCCTTTTCTTCCCTCAAAGTAATAGCTTCTTTGACAACGCGTTTGAAGAATACCCCAATGTCCTCACTAAAGAGTGACATTTTGAACAACTAAAATAATTTTTTAGAATAACTGGCCAAAATATATATATTTTTTTATTTTTACCTTACTAATTTGTGGAGCGAAGAGGAATATGAAGAACTTTAGATTTTTCCAAATGCTAGTGAAAGAAGTTGCATTTTTGCCCATCATATAAAATTCGTTTTCTCTTTCTCTCAGCGAATCGCACTTAACGCCGAAAGCGACGGTGGCTATTACGTCGTTCGTATATCTCGTGCACGTGTCTTTCAATTCCAAAGAAATGACCTCCTCCTTAGTCGCTAAATCCACAAAGTATTTGTTAAAATCTTGAGCGCATTCAGAAACAAGATTGAAAATCATCTTCATTTTGCTTGTGGTAAAAGTGGGGCTCATCGTTGATCTCATATCACGCCATCTATTTCCTAACAATTTCATCAAAGTTAGGAAAAACGTTTTTTCAATCGCAAATCATCTATAATACCTTTCAAAGAGAATAGATTTCTAGACCACAATTCATCACCCTCGGGAATAAACGACCTATGATCAAGAAAATGGTCGAAGTCCTTTACGGTTATTTGTTTAATTAATTCGGGGTCTCTTAATACAAGGGTTGGTGTCATCATCTGATACATCCCCATGTACCTAAGGTTATTGAAAGAACATCATAACTGTCAGAAGCTTTGTACAAATTTTCACCTTTCTTTTGGAAAAGCATTGTATAAATTGACAATCATGTCCCAGAATGACTCCACACGAAATACAAGGCGCGCATTATCTCCGAACAAATAGATCTGTCTTCTTTGTTTCACGCCTCTATCTGACCAATAATTATAAGGCTTCACTATTAGTAGATAAACCAATATTATGGTTACAATGCCCACCAGTATCAAATACATTGGTTACGACTTTCCTGCAAAAGATCGAATTTCTATTCGTCTTGGCACATGAAAGCGATAATGATTATGACAGTAATTTATCCTGATTAAGATTACATCTGTGTGTGAATAAGATTTGTCAAATCAGTAATTCCAAAATTATACTGATGAAATCGAATTTTCAAAAAATACCCCGGCAATTAGGTCAAGGACAGAAAAAGTTTAGATGTTCAGAGGAAATTTGATTTTCAGTCAAAAAAAAAAAAAAACAAAAAAGATCATTTTCGTTATAGATTATTTGCAACAAATATACTTCAAAACCATCACCATTTATTTTTTGTCCTTCACGTATTGTTACATAAAAAAATAATTTCTTATTAAATAAATTATTACCAAATAAATACCTGTACTTTACCACTTAAGTTTTAGAATTAGGCAAATACTTAATTCAACAGAAAAACACCGACTTAGCCTTAATCGAATTATCCACCGAATTACTTTACGTTACTATAATTGATTTGACGCTGCGACCGACGTATAGCAACTAACGAAGTGAAATGTTTATACCCAGGATGTTATCTCGTCGAGATGAAACTTGCGGTGGGCATGATTATAAAATGATTACTTTTATTATGTAGAATTAAAACTAACTGCAGAAACAATTTTTGTATGAACTTGACACAGAACAACTTTTCTTGCGTCGTAAATTGGAGTCACTCTTTAAATATTTTACAGACTTATTGGACGTTTGTTGGCTTGCTTGGTGAGATAACGTTAAGAACTTTGTCTGTCATTCCTCAAATTATAGAGGAAATATTCAACAAGAATCTCATCATTAATATTTTTTGCGTTGTATTTGCTAGTACATGCAATTAAATCAACAATTTTTTTTATCTTTCTTGGTAGCTGAATTTACGAATACTACACCCACAAAAATCGTAAACATTTTTTGCAATCAACTAATTTTAAACTAAACATATTTTTGCCTTAAGGACAATTATCATCGAGTCGTATAACAAATAAAAAGAAATACAACTCTTATCGCAATTAGTTTATAATATTTGTAGATACGTATTTCGGCAGCTACGCTGTCACATTCAGTACACACACCCACGAATTAAAAGCACTATGGTTGGTAAAAACCAGAGAATCTTCTCTTCGCCACATTAAATTAAAAACAAATTAGCCGACACAAACCAACGTGGTATTTATTTACATACATTAAAAAAAGAAATCAATAACTAAAAGTAACAATCAATTACAATAATCAATTCATTTTCAATTAGAATCGGTCCTTAGCTTCAATCCAACCCAAAATCCACGTTCGCCTAGTAGATGGAGAGACTTCTTGCTTAGCTTCAGAGGTATCTGTGTTTTCTCTGTAGCAACTATATCAAATTTGGATAGTAAATGAAAAAATATCGTCTTTGTTTCAATGAGAGCAAATCTGGACCCTATGCAATTCCTCGGTCCGGAGCCAAACGGAATGTAAGTATAGGGTTTAATGTTGTTCTTGTTTTCGTCATTGAAACGTTCCGGGTCAAAATGTTGTGGCTCAGGAAAGTATTCCGGATCATAATGCAAGCCAACAATGGGAATGAAAATTATATCTCCTTTGTTTATGTTAACAGGTCTTTCGTTTGGTCTAACGGGTTGGATGGTATATGGTTTTGTGCACATCCTATCTATTGCCACTCCCACGGGCCATTTACGTAATGTTTCTGAAAATTATAGAAACAATAAGATAAAAGAATAGCTATAAAATTTCGTACTAACCAGATACAATCATGTCCATATATTTCATCTTAAGCAAAGCCTCGTATGTCAAAACTCCTTTGCTTTCTTTCAGAGTTTCGTCAATTTCTTTCTGGAGTTTTCGTTGAATGTCTGGATGTGCGGCCAGCTCATGCCCCATGAAGCACATAAGGGTAGATACAGATTCAAAACCCCCGAAAAAGAAAATTAGGGCTTGCGCTGTAATGTCGGCGTCACTTATTTTTTGTTTTATTATCATGTTGTTTGGTGCAATATCGAGTGATTCTTCCACTGTTGCAAAACCTGCGTCGACTATTTCGTCGTATTCATCTTGCCTTTGACGTCCCTTTTTAGCCTCCAGTAGCAGATGCAACACATCTTGTCGAATAATACCTTTTTCTTCTCTTAAAGTGATGGCTTCTTTGATGATGCGCTTGAAAAATTCTCCGATCTCCTTACTGAAGAACGACATTTTAAATAACTAAAAAAAAATGTTTAGGGCAACTGACCAAAATGATTTCGTAATTATTACCCTAGAAATTTGTGGTGCGAAAAGGAAAATGAAGAACTTTATATTTCTCAAAAGACCAGAGAAATTGGTCGCCTTTTTGCCCATCATATAAAATTCGTTTTCTCTTTCTCTGAGTGAATCGCATTTAACACCGAAAGCAACGGTGGCTATTACGTCGTTCGTATATCTCGTGCATGTGTCTTTCAATTCCAGAGAAACAACCCCCTTCGATGCTGAATCCAAAAAGTATTTGTTAAACTCTTCAGCGCATTCGGAAACAAGATTGAAAATCATCTTCATTTTGCTTGTGGTAAAAGTGGGGCTCATCGTTGATCTCATATCACGCCATCTGTTACCTAATAAATTCAAATTTGGGGCTCGGGTTTTCAATAACAAATTATCTACAGTACCTTTCAAAGCAAGAAGATTCCTAGACCACAGTTCATCAACACCATCGGGAATAAACGATCTATGATCAACAAAATGATCAAAATCCTTTACGGTAATTTGTTTAATTAAATCAGGGTCTCTCAGAATTAGGCATGGTTTCATCATCTGATACATCCCCATATACCTAAGGTAATTATGAAAGCAACGCAACCAACTGAGTAATACTGCGTACGTTTACCTTTCATTTGGGAAAGCATTGTATAAATCCTTAAACTGATCAAAAAATGTTTCCCTACGAAACACAAGGCGCGCGTTATCTCCAAACAAATATTTCTGTTTTCTTTGTTTCACACCCCTATCTGACCAATAATTGTAAGGTTTCGCCATCAGTAGATAAACCAATATAATGGCAACAACGGCCACCAATATCAGGAACATTCTTTACAAATTTTCTGCAAAAGATCGAAATATAACTAAATATAAAGTAAATGTGCAAGGTTTCCTAAATATAATTTTGATTCATTGGTTATGGTTCGAATAGACTTAGGTAAAACCTAAGGCCATTTGCAGGACACTTCAACCACTCTCTGTTCTTGGGTTTTCCCACATACAACAAACCCAACATTGACGATGTTTTGGGATAGTTTTGTATCTGTTGCAATGTTGAGAAGTCATTTCTTTCTTGCAACTCGGGTTTATACGTACAATAATAATGAAATAATTTGTGGAAAAAATGAAAATGCCAAGAATCAAATATGATTAACATACTTTAAAAAATAATATATTGTAACTTCTTTAAATAAAAATTGAAATAGGAATAATTTTAAACGTTTATTTTTATTGAAAAAAAAGATTATGAAAAATTGTAATTGGTCACATCAAGGTAAATGAGAACATCTAACTAAACATGTTAGCTTCCATCCATTAATAAATAATATAACGTATGTGTCGAAAGTTTTGGGAAATTTTTTCAAATCTAATAATACAAACTGTAATTGTTTTATTTAAATTTATACTTAAGAAAACTGTTCAATGAAGCTTTAACAAAAATTATAATGTATTACGTAGCAGCTTAAAGGCTATGGTTTTCACAGGTTCGCATTTTAATGCGAATGCCTCTCATTAGCTTTTGGATGATAAGTGCGTTAAACTCTCGAATTTTTTGATAAATATTTGTCGCAGCTCTTTTTCTTTTTGGGTTTCCCACCAACCATCGTAAACTTTTCTACTGAATAAAGCCCAGAACTCTTCTATAGAAGAGGCCTTGGGAACATTTGGAGGGTTATCCTCTCTAGGTACACGTGGAATATTTTGTTGCCTTAACCTAGAATTATTCTTGCATAATGGCACGATCCCAGATCCAGCCAGAACATAATGTATCATGAATATGATATGTTTAAATAAAATTAGGGAGGTGTCTTCTAATATAAATGTCGGCATTTACAGCTTGACCCCTAACTTGCCCAACATATGGTCTTGAAGTACCAACTTCCGAAATGGGCCACCACACTGGTATATTGTCCTCGAATTTTGCTCTTTTCTTATATCAAACATCATTAGGAACGTCCTCAATGTTGTCTGTATAAAAGCTTCGGAGTTAGATAATGTAAAATATTTTTCGTCGTCCAAAATTATCGTGGCATTGTCTCTGAAATGTACTCGTCTTAAATGTCTGCAGCACCTTGAAGTCCTCTCTAACTGAGCAGTTGTGTATTTTTGATACGATCAAACGATTTCTGTTAATTTCCCTCTTGATTGTTATGTGAGACACATGAAATCTTCGGCCTAATCTTCTCGTTGAAACTCCTCTTCTATTTTTTGTAGTTTCATTCAAGTTCTGAAGCCTTGTATAATTCAAAACTCGAGGGCAGCCCATCTTTGGAAGATTCATGCACAGCAAACCTTCCTCACATTCCCTAATGACTCGATAAATTGTTGTCTTAGAAATTTTTTGGTTTCTATAAATGCCGACGATATCACGTTTGGGCATTTGGCCAACCAAGTTGTAAATGCCTTTCCTCAATTCTAGCTTGTAAGACATTTTGTACAACTTTGTGAACACAAACTGCATATCCAATGGTAAATTGATTGGCTTTACTTTGTAATAGGAAAAAATAATACGAAAAATTTTCTCAAAACTTATGTTATAAATACCAACAAACAAAAGAAAAAACAGATTTCTATCTTGCTAGAGCAAAAATAAATTGAACGCGACGAATTTTTACTTTCATATTATCATTGTTATTATTATTTACAACAAATCTATTCCGTAACTATCACAATTTATTTATGTCTTTCACATGTTATCATCACGTAAAAAAATAATTTGTAATTTGATAAAAAATTACCAAGCGTATGCCACCTGTACTTTACCACTTTATTTTTAACACTCCGAATTAGACAGTTACCTACTTAAATTAGAAGACAAGCTCCGTCTTTGAGCCTTAACCAGATTAATCACCAAAATTCGACGTGGCTATAATTGATGTAATGCTGCGACTAACTTACAACAAACAACTAGTGGGATGTTCATATGTACGCTGATGCGAAACTTGTGGTGGGTACAATTCCAAAGTGATTACTATTGCGCAGAATTATGTATTATTAAAAAGATTACTACATGCAACTAGTAAAGAAATTGTTTATATTCACGATATAATTTACGATTGGTATGACTATAAAATAATTATAGTGTTGATTGTAGGTATACATGTATTTTATAAGTTGAAATAAAGTACTTCCTAATTTTTGTATACCGGGTGTCCACAGGAATGTCAATGTAATTTTTTATAATTATAAATTCCTGCTTCCCTATGAAAGTTGTTCAAAAAAAGCAGCATACTGATTGATCCACGATGTCTGCATACCCGCCGGATTTAACACCAAACGATTTCTTCTTGTGACATTATTTGAAATAAAAAAAATTATCAAACTCCTTTCCGCGATTGAGCAATTATTACTTTTAGAAAGTTAAGTAATGTTCGTAGAAGCTTGAAGGACAGTTTCAGATCTCCATTTTTTATTACAAAATTTTCAAAATCAATAAAATTTGTCAATTAGAAGTTCGCTTACCTGATCAAAACTGTGAAATAAATAAACATCTGCTTATTTAATTTTTTTCTTTTTTAATTTTGATTTTTTTTTTTTTGTAATTGAAAAGCAAACTAAAAAGTAGTCTCCTGGCGTTTAGTGTTTTATGATATATTCGATTGGAGAACAGGAAAATACAATTGAAAAAAAATTCCAATGAAATCCTTATGGTGCGTAATCAAAGTGGACACCCGGTATTTTAATTTAGCTCCCGGCTTTTATAATACTCATCAGGCTGCTATAGTTAAGAATTAATAAAAATCGTCATTGAAAATAAAATTTCTTCAACGACGGTTGATTGATAAAACCACATCAAATACTTGCACAAGATAGCATGTCGTTTTATATATTGAGGTTATTTTTTGTATAAATTTTGATTATTCCCTGTATAATTGTCACTGAACATACAGATTAGGAAAAGGTTCAACTTGACATACTTTTATAATGCTTGCGACCGGGAACGCATTAGAAAAATAAAGAGAGAAATTTGACTAATCACGCCCGTTTGTGATCGATGTTGGCCACCCCCAAATTTCCAATTCAGTATATCGTTGTACTGTAATAAATTTAGATTTCCATCACACTTGCTGAAGTGTTTGTTATGGCAACGAATATCTTATTTGACGAGTCGTTTGACCACTTGTTTACAACTTACTTGATAAGGAAGATAATCACTAATCTCAGAGGTTCTTGTTTTTCAAACTATGACACAGAAAGACTAATAAAAACCATATCAAAATATTATTATGAATTTTTTTGTAATTTATCAACAATAACATCGTTTATTTGAAATTTATCATCGCAAGTAATATTTTAACTTAAAAATTATAGTAACTTATTAGCTTATTCTTATTACTAATACATACTAGTAAAGTGGCATTTATTGACACATATTAAAAAAAAGAAACCAATATTAAAAGTAAAAATTAATCACTAAAATTCAGTATCGGTCCTTAATTTCAATCCAACCCAAAATCCACGTTCGCCCAGTAGATTGAGGGACTTCTTGCTTAGCTTCAGAGGTATTTGTGTTTTCTCTGTAGCAACCAAGTCAAATTTGGATAATAAATAGAAAAATATCGTCTTGGTTTCGATAAGAGCAAATCTGGACCCGATGCAATTTCTTGGCCCGGAACCAAACGGAAGGTAAGTATAGGGTTTGATGTTGTTTTTGTTTACGTCACTGAAACGTTCCGGGTCAAAACGCTGTGGCTCAGGAAAGTATTTCGGATCATAATGCAAGCCAACAATCGGAATGAAAATTATATCTCCTTTGTTTATGTCAACAGGTCTTTCGTTTGGTCTAACGGGTTTTATGGTATATGGTTTTGTACAAACCCTATCTACATTCACAGCTACAGGCCATTTGCGTAATGTTTCTGAAATTTAAGAAAATAATAAGCTGAAAGAATAACTATAAAATTTGTACCAACCAGATACGATCATGTCCATATATTTCATCTGAAGCAAAGCCTCGTATGTCAAAGCTCCTTGGCATTCTTTCATGGTTTCGTCTATTTCTTTCTGGAGTTTCCGTTGAATGTCTGGATGTGCGGCCAGTTCATGGCCCATGAAACACATTAGGGTGGATGTAGATTCAAAGCCCCCGAAAAAGAAAATCAAAGCTTGCGCGGTTATGTCGATATCTGTTATTTTTTGTTTTACAATCTTATTGTTTGGTGCAACATCAAGTGATTCCTCCACTGTTGCAAAACCTGCGTCGACTATTTCACCGCTTTCTTCTTGCTTTTGATGTCCCTTTTTAGCTTCCAAAAGTAAATGCAACATATCCTGTCGAATAATACCTTTCTCTTCTCTCAAAGTGATAGCTTCGTTGATGATGCGCTTGAAAAATTCTCCGACATCCTCAGTGAAGAGCGACATTTTAAACAACTAAAAAAATTGTTTAGGACAACTACCCGAAATAATTTTTGTAATTTTTACCCTGGAAATTTGTGGTGCAAAAAGGAATATAAAGAATTTTAGATTTTTCCAAAGACCAGTGAAGGCGGTCGCCTTTTTGCCCATCATGTAAAATTCGTTTTCTCTTTCTCTCAGCGAATCGCATTTAACGCCGAAAGCGACGGTGGCTATTACGTCGTTCGTATATCTCGTGTACGCATCTTTCAATTCCAAAGAAACGATCCCTTTCGATGCTGAATCTATAAAGTACTTGTTAAACTCTTCAGCGCACTCGGAAACAAGATTGAAAATCATCTTCATTTTGCTTGTGGTGAAAGTGGGACTCATCGTTGATCTCATGTAACGCCATCTATTTCCTGTTAATTTCAAAGTTAGGGCATAAGTTTTTTCAATAACAAATTGCAGTACCTTTCAAAGAAAAAAGATTCCTAGACCACAGTTCATCAGCACCCTCGGGAATAAACGCCCTATGATCAAGAAAATGGTCGAAATCTTTCACGGTTATTTGTTTAATTAAATCAGGGTCTCTCAGAATAAGGCTTGGTAACATCATTTGATACGTCCCCATGTATCTAAGGTAATTATGAAAACAATATAACCAACCGAGTAATACTACGTTAATTTACCTTTCATTTGGAAAAGCATTGTATAAACCCATAATCAGATCAAAGAATGTTTCTCTACGAAACACAACGCGGGCATTATCTCCGAACAGATATATCTGTTTTCTTTGCTTCACACCCCTGTCTGACCAATAATTGTAAGGTTTCACTATCCGTAGATAAACCAATGCAATGGCAACAACTGCCACCAGTATCAATAGCATTGTTCACAAATTTTCTGCAAGAGATGAAAATTTTGTTTTCTTTGACATATAAATAAAACAAAAAGCGATAATGCTTATGAAGATCGTTAAGTAAATATAAAGTATAAGTATATAAGATTCCGTAAAAACTTTTGTTTCAATGGTTACGGTTCGAATGACCTTAAGTAAAATCATCATCCATTCTCTGCTCATCAACAAGCAACAAACCCGAATTTTGACGATTATTATTATCAAATGCAATGTGAAAACTCATTTATTTTTTGCAACTCAGGTATAGCAATTAAGATACCCGTTATTAGAATACTTTAAAAGTTAAACCAGGGAAGTTATAATTTTTAATTTTATGAAGTTGAAAAGAGGAAAGAATTTTATATCATATTTTCTAAAAAAGTATCGTTCCAGCTAAAAAGATTGGCGATGACATCATCACTCCTATACAGTGCGAACAAAAAAATATTCGTTCTCAAGAGAACAACGTCCCATTTAAGAATATATACAGGGAGATTTTTCAATAGTCCATACAAGAATATAAATCACAGATTATAGTTAAACTGGTAAAAAAAATATTGCCTTCTTTAGTTCTTGAAAAATAATTAATCAAGAATTTTATCCAAATACGCGTTACTACACTGGTTAAGAACCAGCAGCTAAAGGAATGAAAATAAATACAGTCATAAATGCTTTATCGTTTTATGGCTGTTAATAATAATAATAATGACTTTATTTCAGAACCAAATTATAAAACACCAGGCAATGGAAAAAAACAAAATTCGACAATGTCTGA
Organism: Serrognathus titanus; assembly: GCA_039766575.1. NCBI lineage: Eukaryota > Metazoa > Arthropoda > Insecta > Coleoptera > Lucanidae > Serrognathus > Serrognathus titanus. The sequence continues at coordinate 13,821,778 of CM077914.1, forward strand.
AAATCGCTAGGAGCGGTTCATTGATCAGGCAGAAGACTGAACAATGTTCTTACACCGAAACCTAGAATAAATTGAAAGTAAGTGCGCACAAATAATAATAATAATAATAATAAATGTCTTTATTACCCATAACATAAGCCGCTTTATAAGAACAGAAAGAACAGCTAATTAGAAAACTTACTCTAATCAAAAACATTATAAAAACTGTTACAGGTAAATCACAAGGCGTAAATCAAATCAGCAGCTTTTATGCTGCCCTTGCTCTTCCTTTAAGCCTTGAATATAAGGAACTTAAATAACTAAGTACATAAATGAATTCAAATGCCTAAAACTAAGTTACATTAACCTAAACTACATCTAAGTCTGTGTTTATTTGTATATCTAAAAGATATGGTGATCAGTAGTGAAAATTAAATCAATTTAATTATAATATTAACATAAGAATAGATGGTAATGGCACTCGTGAACTTTGGAAATAAATTAACAATTGAACAGGTTTCTTTTATATTGTGATTTAAAACAACTAAGAGAAAGCTTTTTAAAATTTAAAGGGAGATTATTGAGAATTTTTGCAACTTGAAAGGAGTAAGATCTTTGGTACAAAGCTGTTCGATGAATAGGAGGTGTGAGCATACCTTTGTATCTTAAATTAAGTGTATGCACATCCGTTCTAAATGTGATTTTATTATATAAATATGCAGGTTGCTTATAAGTAAGTATTTTATAAAACAGGCAAGTTTTTCTTAACAATCTGTAGTCCTTCATATTTAACCAACCTATATTACTTAGCTTATTCGAGATATGATCGTATTTTCTTATTCCAAATATTAACCGCAAGCAGGAATTTTGAACTCTTTGTATGCGAGCACTAGTATCAACAGTTAAGCAAGGATCATAAACAGACGAACAATAAGAAAAATGGGATAACACCAGCGTTTCACAAAGTATTTTCTTAGCTTGAATTGAGAGACAATGTCTGTGGGGATAAATTAGTTTAAGATTTAGGTATGCTTTCTTTATATATTCAGTTATTTGGTAGTTATAGCGAAATGAACTATCAATTAGAAGTCCCAGGTTTTTAGTTCTCTCCTTTATAGGAATATTGATGCCATTTATAGATAAGGAAATATGCTTCCGAATGAAGTTAACATTTTTCTTACTGCCCATCAGTAATAGAACAGATTTCGATGGATTTAAAATCAGTGAATGCTGAGCTGATATTGTTTCGAGGGCATTTAGATCATCATTTACACGCGCAAGTTCAGTGTTATAATTATTTATGTAAAATGAATGATATATTTGAGTGTCGTCAGCGTATGCTTGAAATTTGCAGGTTTTGATATATTTATAAAAAGAAGATGTATATACACAGAACAGAAGAGGTCCTAATATCGAACCTTGTGGGACACCTCGCGATACTAGTCGCTTTGTAGAGACAGAATTATTTAAACGTACGTATTGAACCCTGTTAACTAGATAATTCCTTATTAATGTAACTCCAGAGTGTGACAATCCGATGAACGATAGAATAGCTAGCATTAATTCATGATCAATTGTGTCGAAGGCCTTGCTAAAATCCAGTAGGGCCAAGACAGAGACCATTCCTTTATCTGTACCGGACAGCAGAGAATCAGTCACATTTAACAGGGCAGTTTCGCAACTGTGACCTTTTCTAAATCCAGATTGACAGTCTGGTATAATATTATTTTTATCTAAGTATTTTTGAAGTTGAACACTAATAACTTTTTCTAACAACTTAGATAGAACTGGAAGTACGCTAATAGGGCGAAGTTCTTTAAATGATAAAGGATTAGAAGTTTTTGGCACAGGGGTCACAGCAGCAATTTTCCACAGAGCAGGGAAGGCGTCTTTCACAATACAAGTATTAATGACATGCGTTATATAGGGCAAAATGATTGGACTACAGAGTTTGATCATTTCGATAGTTATAAAATCATGGCCACTAGCATTGCTTTTTATCTGGGTTATGTACTTTCCTATTTCAGTTTCATCAACTGTTTTAAAAGACAATTTGTCATAATTAAGGTTAAAGCTGGAAGTGGCATATAAGTGCTTCATATTTAAATCAGCAGCAACAGTAGGTGTACCATCTACAAAGAAATTATTAATGTCAGTAGCATTACATAGTTGGTGAGGTAAATTTACATTTTTAGTTTGAGTTATTTCTAAATTTTTTAGTTTTTTCCACATAGTTTTTGGTGAAATTTGACGTATAGTAAAATCAAAGTAAGCCGTTTTTTCGGCTTTAATCATACTGGTAGCATAATTGCGTAATTGTTTATAATAACTCCATGATTGTTCAGATTTTGCTTTCCTATACTTTGCCAACGCTTTGTCTCTTAATTGCATAATAAGACGTACATTGTCCGTTAACCACGGAGCAGGTTTTTTCGTAATTTTAACTAATCTTAAAGGTGCATGTTTATTGAAGAGATTAAGTATATTATTAGTTAAAAATTCAACTTTATCATCAATGTTTTCAATAATAAATACATGCTGCCATGGGATAGTTTGCATATCTTTAATAAATAGTTCATATTGAAAGTGTTTGAAACTACGAATAGTTTTGAATATGGGATAATTATTTCCTGTAACTATTTTTAAAGTACAGTGAATAATCTCATGATCTGCAAATGCATCTCCTCCAACACCCGATTCTAAAACAAAATCAGCATCTGATACCATAATTAGATCTAAGAGAGATTCGCTGTTTTCTGCTTTTCTGGTAGGGTCAGTAATTATTTGAGATATATTGAGTGATTGGATCATATTATTGAAGTAAATAAATGCCTAAATTAAACGAAGTAAATAAATGCCTAAATTAATGCCTAACTAAACTAATGTAATAATGAAGAAAGAGAAAAAAAAAAGAAGCTGATAACTACTGTGGTGATACATGCCTATAACTAAAAAATAATAATAATAACTAATAAATAATAATAAAAAAAATTAAAATTCCGTGATGGTGAGCAATGAAAAAGGGGACTGCCATTAATTCAAATATGTTCAGCTGATTATGAGTTAAGGCTTAAGAGGCCAACCAAGATATGCTAAATTTAGTTACATTATTATTGATTTATTCATAAGTAGTGACGAAGTCGCTTTTTGAACAAATGATGGAACAGATTTTTTAAATAGGAGAGTAAAGAGCTCTAAGCAAAAGAAAACTGGTATCTAAAAGAGCGTTCAAAAAAAGCTGCTTTGTGCATAGGTGGAGTAATTATATTCTTTAGTCTTATATTAATATTGTGAACATCTTCACGAAAGCTGATTTTTCTATAGAGATATTGAGGCATTCGATCTATAACAATCCTGTGGTACAGACAGGAATTAAGTAATACTCTTCTGTTCCGCATATTCAGCATCGTACAGTTTATGAGAAATGTGAAGAAAGTTTCATATACCATATATGAGTCTCAGATATGAATTTTGCACTCTCTGAATCTTATTAATCACTTCAGACATTAGACAGGAAGCATATATTTCAGAACAGTAATTAAATTGAGACAATACTAGAGTGTCACAGAGCAGAATTTTGGTTTTTTGTCACAAAAAGTGTCGATGCGGGTAAATTAGTTTCAAGCTGGAGTAAGCCCATTAAGAATATGTGTAACAAATCTAAAAGAGTTGTCTATTGTCAGACCTAAATTTTTAACTTCGATAGAAATGGAATATTAGTGCCACCTATTCTCAAATTAATGATATTCTGAAGAAAATTGCATTGAGCAGGTTTACCAAATAACAATAAAGCTGATTTAGATGAATTAATAGTTAGTAAATGCTTATTAGACATTTCAAAGATGGCTGTGAGATCATTCTGGCTGCTTGTAAAAATTTGAAGTATACACAATATACAATAGTGGTCCAAGAATCGAACCTTGCGGTACACCGCTCTTTGGTCTAAAATACCAGAGGACAGCATGACACTCTGGGTCTTTTCAGAAAGGTAAGATTCTAGAAGAACGATAGCATCATGACTAAGGCCAATATAATGTAAAATAGATAACAATGTAGCATGATTAATTGTGTCAAAGGCCTTCCTGTAGTCAAGTAGAGCTAGAATGGTAGTCTTACCTTGATCTCTGGCAGTGTTAATATCATCCGTAATATTAAGAAGAGCGGTAGTCTAACGCGAAAACCAGATTGATTATCAGGTCGTATACTATGAACTAGAGATACTCACTCAACTGCCTGGCCATAATTTTTTTCAAGTATTTTAGATAATACTGGAAGGATACTAATAGGCCTCAGATCTTTGAATTCCGAGGGATTGGTAGTTTTAGGTATAGGAATAAGGAGAGCATCTTTCCAACAAACGGGAACTAGTTGTCTAGCAGACACGAATTCACAGTGTTTGTCAAATATGGGATTATGTGTGGGCAAGAGTAGAAGATCATGTTTAAACTAATTCCATCGGATCCTATGCTTTTACTTTTAAGGTGACCCAAATGCTCTAGGATTTCAGATGAGTCAACAGGCTGAAATTTAAATTTAGGCGAGTTTTCAACTAAGAAATTATTATAAAAGTAATTATATCAGAGTTGTCAGTATTGTGTACAGGTATATTATCCAAAAAGAAGTTACTGATATCATTTGTCTGAAGCTAAGTAGGTAAATTAGATTTACAATTGGCAGTAATATCAAGAGATTTCAATTCATCCCAAAAAGTTTTACGATCGCAATTTTTTGATATGAAATTGAAGTGTGCTTTTTTCTCCCTGACTATAGCTTGGTTAGTGAGATTATGCAAGGTTTTACAATATTCCCATACTGCGGCGAACTTGACCTTCAACGGAATTCAATGTAACCAGCTGAAAGAAGAGCTTTAAAATATTTACGACAATATTGATAAAGGCAATTTGATCACAAAGTTTATTCCTACTAGTACTACAAATTTTATTTCTCGTTAAGTTTGCTCGTTTGCGTTCGAAAAAAAATATTTGTTTGTCTCAAACAAGCTGTTAGTTTCTGCAAGAATAAATAAATTTCACCCACTTTTAAGTAAAATTAATAAATGTGCAACAACAAACGGATGGCTTTACAAGTATGGCCGCAGATGTTTATAATTTGTGATTTTATGATACCTATGCCCAATAGAAAGAAACTCCGTAGCAATATCGCTGCCTCTTAAGCTACCACACACGGACAATAACATGTCAACGCAAACTTGCAAAATTTGGCTGAAAGTCGGCTGAATTGCAATGATACCCCCGAGCATCTTCCGTATATCTATTTCTTCTGTATAGCTATTTCATGCCACGTTTGCATTTACGCGCTACCTTTGCGCAAGTCTCATTGGTCGTCGAGTTCTCGAGCTACTCTTCTGCTGATGAGGCCCAAATTAGGGCCAAAATAGCTATACAGAGGATGCAGACATTTTGCAATATTTTTTATTTAGTGATTCTTGTACCACTTCCATTATAAAATAGTTACACAAAACTGTTTTTATCAAGGTAATTTATAGTTTTTTTCTTAGCTAAATGTAATATGTAAAGTATTTTAAGTGATCATATTAAAATTTGCGGCAGTATAGTCGTTTCAAATACGTTCTCCAAGGTGCGCTGTAATTAGTTGACGCACTGTATATTTATTTACAACAAATATACTCCATAAACACCACAATTTATTTGTTGTCTTTCACATATATCATTGGGAAGACATCGGATATCTGCATAATTGTTACCGGGGTATTATTATTATTTTTTAGTCCGGGTACCCGTTATTACCCGGATAGAAGTAGGAAGCTAAGGGTACCCCAGTACTAGCCGTATAATTATTACTTGGTTTTAATTTTTTATTCGCAAACTCGTTATTACGCGTGCAATTTTCCAACGAGAATCTCTGAAATACATAACTATTTGTTATTACACAATATGAATTTGCTTATTTTAAACTCATGTAAAACACGTGTATCCCTTTAAGTTTAAGAACTTATATACCCGTATATACCCGTATCAGATTCGGACTAGTTTATTCGGGTACCCGGATAATTTATTCGGGTACCCTGGTAGCTCCCTAATATATCATTACGTAAAAAATATGATTTCCAATTTGATAAAAAAATTACCAAGCGTATATCTGCACTTTACCACTTAATTTTTAGCACTCCAAAGTAGACAATTACTTAATTTAGAAGACAAACTCCGTCTTTTAGCCTTAACCAGATTATTCACCAAATGTCGACGTGGCTATACTTGATTTAACACTGCGACTGTCTTACAACAAACAACTAGTGTGATGTTTATACCGCAGTTTATAGGCATGATATTATCTCGTTGAGACGAAAATTACGATGGGTACAAATACAGAGCGATTATTTATTGTTGCTCAAATTATACATTATTGAAACAATAAGAAAAAATTACTGCCACCGAATTATACAGCAACTAAAGAGAGGGCACGATATGATATCATCGATATGAAAGTTACGATTAGTATAACCATAAGTGACTGATGAAATAATTTTGTTAACTCGACCAACAAGTTTTCTTGTGTAGCAATTTTTTTAACAAATTTTAGAAGCAATTGTAGCTACTTTTTCAGACTTATTGGATGGAGTTGGGACGACCTATCAGTACCTAATCCATTAGAATCCTTGCCTACCTTTGTCAAATTACAGAGAATATATGCAATGCATACTCAATATTAATATTTTGACGTTAATAAATAAATTAATGAATTGTTTCTACAACCGTCTAGTGTAAGTTGTAAACGTTTTCCCAGTCGTTAAGTGACCAATTCTGACCAATCATCACATAGAAATGCGTTGTATCTAAGAACGGACTAGTCCAAAAATGTTACTTAACGATTATCGGTATTTAGCGATGTTATGAGTTACAAAATAGGGGGCAATATTTGGTAGCATTTATTAAATAATTTAATTTGTATCAAATTGTATCAAAATTTAAATTGAAAACTGGAAAAGCAGAACTTGTTATATTTCCAAACTGTATTTGCAGGCCAAGAATTCTTATACAAGAAATAGGTGATCCAAAGCAAACTACGTGAAGAACAAAAACAAATACAACAAAATTCTGAAAACCAATATTAAAATGAGTTTTTAATTGCGTCACTTTAAAAAATTTATAAGTCAATCATAATAATTTTTTATTTTTCAACTTCAAATAGCGTTGGTCCTTAACTTCAATCCAATCCAAATTCCACGTTCGCTGAGTAAATTGAAGGACTTCTTACTCAACTTCAGAGGTATCTGTGTTTCCTTCGTGGGAACCAGGTCAAATTTTGACAATAAATGGAAAAATATCATCTTGGTTTCGATCAGAGCGAATCTGGACCCGATGCAATTCCTTGGTCCGGAGCCAAATGGAAGGTAAGTATAGGATTTGATGTTGACTTTGTTTTCATCATTAAAACGTTCTGGGTCAAAACGTTGCGGCTCAGGAAAGTATTCCGGATCATAGTGCAAGCCAACAACCGGAATAAAAATTATATCACCTTCGTTTATGTGAATAGGTCTTTCGTTTGGTCTAACGGGCTCGATGGTGTATGGTTTCGTACAAATCCTATCCGTAGCTACAGCCACAGGCCATTTGCGTAATGTTTCTGAAAATTAGGAAAATAATAAGCTGAAAGAATAGCTAAAAAATCTGCACTAACCAGACACGATCATGTCCAAATATTTCATCTTAAGCAAAGCTTCGTATGTCAAAACACCTTTGCACTCTTTCATAGTTTCGTCGATTTCTTTCTGGAGCTTTCGTTGAATGTCTGGATGTGTGGCCAGCTCATAGCCCATGAAACACATTAGGGTAGATACAGATTCAAAGCCCCCGAAAAAGAAAATCAGGACTTGCGCTGTTATGTCAATATCTGTTATTTCGAGCTTCATTATCTTTTTGCTTGGTATAGGATTGGTTGATTCTTCTACAGTAGCGAAGCCTGCGTCCACTATTTTCTCGTTTTCTTCTTGTTTTTGACGTCCCTTTCTGGCTTCTAAAAGCAGATGCAACACGTCCTGTCGAATTATACCATTTTGTTCCCTCAAAGTGATGGCTTCTTTGACGACGCGCTTGAAGAATTCTCCAACGTCCTTACTGAAGAGTGACAATTTAAACAACTGAAAAGGCCGCCTAAGATAATGTACTTCAAAATAATCTCTCTAACTAATTTTCACCTCACAAAATTTTGGTGCAATGAAGAATATAAAGAACTTCAGATTCTTCCAAAAACCAGTGAAAGAAGTTGCCTTCGCAGTCATCATATAAAATTCGTTTGTTTTTTCTCTCAGCGAATCGCACTTAACACCGAAAGCTACGGTGGCTATTACGTCGTTCGTATATCTCGTGTACGCATCTTTCAATTCCAAAGAAACGATCCCCTTCGATGCTGAATCTATAAAGTAGTTGGTAAACTCTTCAGCGCATTCGGAAACAAGATTGAAAATCATCTTCATTTTGCTTGTGGTAAAAGTGGGGCTCATCGTTGATCTCATATCACGCCATCTATTTCCTAATAATTTCATTAAAGTAAGGGAAAAACTTTAATTAATAATATATGTATTATCTACAGTACCTTTCAAAGCAAAAAGGTTCCTAGACCATAATTCATCAGCACCCTCGGGAACAAACACCATATGATCAACAAAATGGTCGAAATCTTTCACGGTTATTTGTTTAATTAATTCAGGGTCTCTCAGAACAAGAGTTGGGGTTGTCAGTTGATATATTCCCATGTATCTAAGACAATTCAATAGTTATTACAATTTTCAGAAGTGTACTGCGTAGTTCCACCTTTCTTTTGGAAAAGCATTGTATATACCCACGGTCATGTCCCAGAATGTTTCCTTATAAAGTATAATGCCGGCATTGTCTCCTAGCAGATATATCTGTTTTCTTTGTTTTACACCCCTATCTGTCCAATAGTTGTAAGGTTTCACTATCTTTAGATAGACTAATATAATGGCAACGATGCCCACCAGTATCAAATACATTTTTACGATTTTTTTCTAGAAAAAACAGAATCCGATAATGCTTTTCAAAGTCATTTTTGACTAATTAATGGAATAATAGACGATACTTAAAGGAAATTGTACGAACGTACAATGACAATTCAGGATGGCAAATGGAACAAAGCTACTTATTTCTTATAACTTACTGATAATATTTTAAATATTTACTTTTAAAGTAAAAGAAAATATATGAAAACTGGAAAAATTACATCCATTAACAAGCAAATATACCAGCAAAAGCAAGAACACAGAATTTCTGATTTGATAAAAAAATATACCAAACAAATATCTGCACTTTACCACTTAATTTTCAGCACTCTAAATTCGACTTACTATAAAATCCAAACAACGTCTTCTAGCCTTAATCAAAATATTGACCTACGTACTTACAACAACTGAGAAAGTGAGATGTCTCTACGCATGTCGAGATAACAAACGTATATAGAATGATTACTTTTATTGTGCAGAATTAAAGTTAATGGACAGAGTAATTTTTTTATGAACTCGACATTAGAACAAGTTCTGTTGCGTTGCAAACTAAAGCAATTTTTTAAACAGGTTCCGCACCGTTTAAACTATTGCGTCTATGTTTGCAGATTTATTAGACGAGTTATTTGTCAACGTGTTTGACAAGGCGACGAGTAATTCGTTGAGGTCATCACCTGTCTCTATTAATCAATTTTAATTTAATATGCAAAAAAGATACATCTACACTGCTAACTTTATTATTAAATAATTATAAGAGAAAAGGTGGGTCTACACATTTAATTTGGAAGCTTCCGCTGCCATAATTCAATTAGCTTCCGGTTGAAAAGGCATCATGACTGCTTCTACCCCCCAACGTTTCGTTCTCCATTGCAGAAGAACTTCCTCAGAGCTGCAGCTGCAGCAACACCACCAGCAGAATAATTATAAGTACAATTTAACATATATAGACATTTTAATTAATACATATACGCATGCACTCTACGGCTATTTTTCAGTACAGTGCTAGTGTATCAATACAGGTAAACTTAATTATATAATTTTCGTTATCATCAATGAGCGGAAGAATTATTACCGAGAACGGAGAACCAATAATAAATTTAATATTTTTTCGAAAGATTCCTGTCTTTGTTTAACACTGGTTTTCCACTAATGAAATTGAAAAAATCAACCGACGATTGTCTTGGATCACACCTCGTATTAAAGAATCTTACAAAGCTGAATGACATGTATGAACTGGATAAAGATCTAAAAAGCGAGATTTATCATTTACGATGTCTATCTTTTAAAAAACTTTGTAAATTACAATTGGATACTGCAAATAATTCAATTACAGATCGTTCAAACATATGTGAATTTATGAACCAATTCTTCATCAATACATCTAATAATCTGCTCAACCCAACTAGAGACGTCTTGAAAGTACGGATGACCGAAGCCTCTATGTTCCTTTCATCCACCGACATCTAAGAGGTAGTAGAAACAATTAATGAAAAATGTGTAAAACATAGTTCTGGCCTGGATGGTGTACCCGGAATATCTTTAAAGGCAGTGTCCGACTTGATATCCGACCACCTTTGTCACATCATTAAGTCTATAAAAAAAGGGAATTGCCAACGAACCTGCTTCGCATAGACCAATAGCTGCACAAAGTCAGTTTGGGAAAGTCTTTGAAAGTATCTTCATTAAGCGTTTAAGTTTCTTTATCAACAAACACCAATTACTTAGTGAAGTCCAACATGGTTTTAGAAAAGGAAAATCAATCATTACAACCGCACTTCAAGGAGTATATAGTGTATTAGAACAAAAAGAAAGTTTGGACGTGATGGGTATCTGTGGAATTCCAAACCGTTGAATAAATTCATTTCTTAGTGATCGTTCGCGGCGTGTGATTATCAAAAATTCCCAATCCACTACCCTTGAAGTGAAGGTTGGTGTGCCTCAGGGTTCAATAATCGGCCCTATCCTGTTCTCGCTATTTATAAACGATCTACCGAACTATGAATTAAAAACTTTAATATATGCCTGATACCAGTTTTTTTTATTTTCCGAGAATGGGTTTCAATAGTGCAATGTTGCCATTGGTGAAATGAAAAAATGGTCTCATGCTAAATGTTGCTAAAACACAAAAATTGACACTTTGCCTCTTATCTACTGTGATTCCAAGTCAATCGAAGCTGTTGTTTCCTTTAAATTTTTAGGAATCGAATTAGAATGTAAACTGACTTGGAAAAATCATGTGCATAGTTTAGTTAATACTCTTTTTTATTCTAGACTTAGAAACTTTGTCTTCTTAGAGGTGTTACGAACTATGTACTTCGGACTCATCTATTCCGCTTTATCTTATGACATTATATTATGGGCTAACTCTTCTGACACTAGATGTTTTTCGAATTCAGAAAAAAATAATTACAACTATGGCCTTTGTACCTTTACGACGTAGTTATATGAATCTGTTCGTTCGTTTCCGTATAATGACTATTATATCGCTTTACATTTATGAATTAATTATGTATGCTAAGACCCGGTTTTTTCATCTCCAATTAACTTTATCTGGCGATTAATTCCCATAGTAATGACTGTCATCACAATTGTTGCTATGGGAATAAACCGTCACATAAAGATAACTGAAGGTGAAAAAAACAGGTATTTGTCTTATAAATACGAAAAAAATAATGATTACCATGATTATGATACCAGACATGCCACAGATACGAGATTGCCTTTTAACCGTTTAATTGTCGAGCAAAAAGGCTGGGTGATCATGGGTGCTATATGCCTTAACAGGATTACTTCTATTTGGAATGGTGATATACCCCAAAGTTTGAGACTTTTTAAATCTAAACTTAAAGAATTTTTAATATCAAAGAGGTTCTATAGTATAAGTGAATTTTTGGGAGATTGAGAATCTATGTTTCTGTACATCTATAATTTCTTGCATTTAGTTAGCTAATGTTATTATTAAGTATAATTATTAAGTTATTAGACATGTATAATAGTTTTATAGGAATTAATTTAATTTTTCATTTTTTCTTGGCTTGCAATCTGCACTCGCTTTTGTGTACTATCTTTTATTGATTGATAATGTGGTCTGTTTATTTTGTCTATTTCTCTGACTTGTCACGAACCTGCGAAGGGACCTTTTGTACTATTTCTGTAAGGTTTGACTAATAAATTTATTATTATTATTACTATTATTATTATATATTTCAAGTTTATCGGTCACAGGCGTATGTACTAAATTGCTCATGGTAGAAGAAGTACATACCATTTCCATTATCTACAAATTAATTACTTTTTTACTTGAATGTTAACGACTAATTTTTACGACGTCGCTAACCGATTCGATACATAGCATTTAGCAAGTATTTCACTGACGATATCCTTGGAGAACATACTTCTTCCGCTCAATAGTCACCACTCATATTTAGTTAAAAAGTTCAATCAATTACTCATTAATTGATTATTTATGTAACACGCGCATTCCAACAAACGAATTTTCAGACATGCACTTATTCTTATTTTCATTAAAAAACTTGGATTCTGGATTCTGGATTAGTGAGAGGGATGAATGAGAATTTACATGCACTTAGGCCACAATCTGGGCCCATTGTGCTACCATATGAGCACCATACGACGCGATATGTGGTATTTACACGATGGAGCTGCCTCTCATGCAGCTCGTGTGTGAGAGAGTGGTTAAACACTAATTACAATTATAGGTGGATTGGACGTTTTGGTCCAGTACTTTGGCCCCGCGGTTTCCAGACTTAAATCCCTCTGATTATTTTTGTGAGAGTGGATGAAACAGCTGCATACTGTACAGGAGTTGCATGAACGCATCGAACATGCTGCTGAAATGATTAGAAATACACCTGATGTTTTCGAACATGTAAGGGAAAACTTGAGAAAACGGGCTATAGCTTGCATTGATAACAATGATCTTCAGTTTGAGTATCTGCTTTGACACGTAAAACCGGAATTTTTAAATTATTTATCACAATTATTTTTTATTTGTTTCATAGTTTCATAGTACGACAACCACAATTTAAAGCATAAAACACGCAGCATTATAGCGTAATGCAGGGTGCTTCATGCTTTAAATTGTTATAGGGGTACTGTCTTTTATTGAAGCTGATTTTAGTCGGATCTAATTTAAATGTCCTAGCGAAGTGACTTCGCAGGTCATCGCCTTAGTGCTAATAAATTAATAAATAATAATAATAATAATAATAATATGACTTTATTTCAGACCAAATTATAACACACCAGGCAATGGAAAAAAAACAAAATTCAACAATGTCTGAAAATCGCTAGGATGAATTTAAACGTTTGAGGCAGGTCATTACAGCGGCGTTCCCTCTATTAAATAAGTTTCACGGTTAACTTTTATAGTTTTATTGCTCTGGGTAATAAACCTACGAAACCACGATATTATAAAACTTACGATTGCGACGAACTCCATACACATTGGCGTAACGTGCTTTTTTAATTAATTATAAATTTTTTCATAGAATTTTTTTAACATTCATCTCATAACTTATGATTTAATTCCTTTCACAGGTTTTTTTTTAGGCAGTTTATTCAAGAATCATCCTGTATATATACATTCCGAATTTGTTCCGATTAGGTCTGTAAATAATACTGCAAATTGTATTTGTTTTCTTAGGTTTTTAGTGTTCCGTAGCAGTTGGAAGTTGTAGCAATTGCACATACATACAAGTAACGCTCGTGCTTTTGGTGATCGATTCATGAAGCTGGAACAAATCAATATGAAGGATGGTAAAAATTCCGATCTAACGACAAAGACTAAATACTGAATTTACATGGTTAATTTAAAAATAACAATTGTGAAGACGTCTTTTTACTTTCACATCATTAAGCAATATTTACGATAAATATTTAATAGCTACTGCCACTAATTAAGGACAAACAATTTTTCCCAATCAATTAGAAAAGTATGTATATTTTGTGGTTCTTTACATTTTACTTAAAGTAGCTTATTTACAAATTCCATATCTGCTTATTTTCACTTAAATGAAAACCTAATTAGTGAATATCAAACTGACAAACCAGTCACAAGAAACTTTTAAAATTCAAATTCACTTGGCATCAGCCCTCAACATTAAGCCAACCCAAAATCCATTTTCGACCATTAAATTATAGGACTCCTTGCTCAATTTCAGAGGTATCTGAGTTTTCTCAGTAGTAACCAGGTCAAATTTGGACAATATATGGAAAAATATCAATTTGGTTTCGATCAGAGCAAATCTAGATCCAATGCAGTTTCTCGGACCAACGCCAAACGGGAGATATGTGTAGGGTTTGATGTTCTTCTTATTTGCATCATTGAAACGTTCCGGGTCAAAACGTTGTGGCTCAGGAAAGTATTCCGGATCATGTTGCAAACCAACAATCGGAATAAAAATTATATCGCCTTTCTTAATATCAATGGCTTTTTCATTTGGCCTAACGGGTTGGATGGTGTATGGTTTTGTGCAAACTCTATCCGTACCAACAGCCACAGGCCATTTGCGTAATGTTTCTGAAAATTAATTAATAGAATTTAAAAAAATAGCTAGAAGAATTTCACTAACCTGAAACGACCATATCCATATATTTCATTTGGAGCAACGCTTCGTAAGTCAAAATTCCTTTACATTCTTTCATTGTGTCATCAATTTCCGCTTGGAGTTTTCGTTGTATGTCCGGATTTACTGCCAATTCATGACCCATGAAACACATTAGAGTAGAAACAGATTCGAAACCCCCAAAAAAGAAAACCAGTGCTTGAGCTGTTATGTCAGTATCTGTTATTTCCTGCTTAAGCATCTTGTTACTTGCTCTAATATCAGTACATTCTTCTACAGTTGCGAAACCTGCGTCAACTATTCTGTCGTTTTCCTCGTGCTTTTGGCGTCCCTTTTTAGCTTCCAAAAGCAAATGCAACATATCCTGCCGAATTATTCCTTTTTCTTCCCTCATAGTGATAGCTTCCTTGACGACGCGCTTGAAGAACTCTTCAACTTTCTTACTGAAGAGCGATATTTTAAACAACTAAAACAATCGTGTAAAACTACTGGCCTTCGAAATAAATCCCGTAACTATTTTTTACCCCACAAATTTTCGGTACGACTAGGAACAAAATGAATTTTAGGTTTTTCCAAAAACCAGAGTAAGAGGTTGCCTCTTTGCCCATCATATAAAATTCGTTTTCTCTTTCTCTCAGCGAATCGCACTTAACGCCGAAAGCCACGGTGGCTATTACGTCATTCGTATACCTCGTGCACGTGTCTTTCAATTCCAAAGAAACGACACCCCCCTTCGACGCTCTATCCACGAAGTGTTTGTTAAACTCTTGAGCGCATTCAGAAACGAGATTGAAAATCATCTTCATTTTACTCATCGTGAAAGTGGGGCTCATCGTTGATCTCATATCACGCCATCTAGTTCCTATTAATTTCAAATTAGGGCAAAACCTTTTTTCAATAACAAATTATCTACAGTACCTTTCAAAGAAAAAAGATTCCTAGACACAGTTCATCAGCATCATCGGGAATAAATGACCTGTGATCAAGGAAATGGTCGAAATCTTTCACGGTTGTTTGTTTAATTAAATCAGGGTCTCTCAGAATAAGGACAGGTAACATCATCTGATACATCCCCATGTATCTAAGGTAATTATAGAAACAATACAACCGACCGAGTAATACTGCATACATTTACCTTTCATTTGGGAAAGCATTGTATAAATTCATAAACAGATCAAAGAATGTTTCTCTGCGAAACACAACGCGGGCATTATCTCCGAACAGATATATTTGTCTCCTTTGTTTCACACCCCTATCTGACCAATAGTTGTAAGGCTTCACTATCAATAGATAAACCAATATAATGAGAACAACGGTCACCAGTATCAGAAACATTGTTTACGAATTTTCTGCAAAAGATCGGAATTCTGTTTAATTTGGCATACAACATAAAACAAAAAGCGATAACGCTTATTAAAATCATATGTAAATATAAAATAAAAATAATTTTGATTCAATGGTTATGGTTCATTCGCTTCCTGCTTATGAGGTTTCCCACAAGCAACAAACTCAAACATTGATGATTCTTCCGTATTTCTCAAATTGAACAACGCAATATGAAAACTCATTTATTTCTTGCAACCCTCTCAATTTTTAATAACATGTGATACTAAAAATCTAATATGATAAAGGTACTTTAAAAAATAATATATAAATTGAAATATAAAATGTAAAATAGGAATAATTTTAAATTATTTTCATAGAATAAAATTATGAAGCAATTTAGAAATATTGTAATGGGTCACATCTGAGTAAATAAGAACACCCAAATAAACTTAAATGTTAACATGTTAACTTATCCAGTAATAAATAATATGTTTATAAATGCCAACAAACAAAAAAAAATAGAATTTGTAACTCACTAATCTAAAAACAAATAATTTAAAACGCAACAAATTTTTACATTAATATTTTTATGTATTTATTTACAGCAAATATACTCCATAACCGTAAAAATTTATTTGTTATTTTTCACATGTTTATCATTACGTGAAAAAAAAAATTTGATAAAAAAATTACCAAACGTACTTTTACACTTTTTATCACTTAAGCTCTCTAAATTAGGCAATTACTTAATTTAGAAGACAAACTCCATCTTTTGACCTCAACCAAATTATTCACCAAATTTCGACGTAGCCATAATTGATTAACACAGCGACTGACTTACAACAAACAACTAGTGGGATGGTTTATGCCACAGTTTATAGGCCCGATATTATCTCGTTGAGACGAAAATTGCTGTGGGTACAAGTACAGAGTGATTACTTACTGTTGGGCAAATTATACATTATCGAAAGAATAAGACAGGCTTACTATAACCAGCATACAACAACTAAAAATAGGACACGATATAATCTTAACTTACGGCTGCTATAGTCACAAAGTGTCACTTATTCTTGTAAGGAATTAGGAACTGATTAAATCATTTTGTTAACAAATTTAAACAAATTCCACAAATAATTGTAACTACTTTTCCAGACTTACTGGATGATTTGTTTATCGGGACGACGTTAAGATCTTTTCAAATTATATATAGAGAGTTTTAGTGAAGATGCATCAAACTTCGGGGAAACATTTCTGATATTATTTAGAACAATATATTTTCATACAATTTTGCAATCGGAGGAACTTGAAATTTGCATTAATTGGAGTCGATGTTTTTAGAAATACTGTAGCGATTTAAATCTCTGTGTCCGTGAAACAAAACGAGCGATTTAAATTTATTTATGAATGGCACACGGCTGCAAGAAGGCAATAAATCTATCGTAAACGAAAGAATTTATGAGAGGCTTTTAATTCTGCCCTTGACCGCAAGACGTGTTAAAGATGAAAACTTTGAAAGAATGTGCATTTATTAGGGTGCGTTTCCGTCGCATTAACATTTATGCAAACCGTAATTACATCAAATTTGCCGAGTCTTAATAATGTACGATAATTAACGCTTGTAACGGATTTTTATTTATTCCTGTATCCAATGTGTACATCATATGATGTATACAACTAAGTAATTGAACAATTGACTAAAATCGGTACAATTAATAAATTGGGGCAATTAGTAACTAGAATTAGTGCTTCACATGAGGTAGAAACAAATTCGAAAGCGGGCGAATTACGAAAACGGCAATTACCTTACACCATGTGTTCAAATATGCCTCCTTCTAGTTGAATACCACAAAGCCACTCGCCGTTCCAATGCATGACATATGATTCCACACATTGCATTCCCTGATATGCTCAGCAGTTTCAATAATTCGGCCTCGAAGTTCTTGTGCAATGTCCACGGGCTGATTATAAAGGAGTTCCTTCATGTAGCTTCATACATGAAAATCAAGAGGATTCATGTCAGGAGAGCGCGGTGGTCATGCTACAGTACCACCACGGTGAGGGAAAAGCTCATCTAGGTGTCCTCGAACGACAGCACTAAAATGTGGTGGCGCCCCATCGTGCATGAACCCTATGGCCGTTCTAATGGCTAGCGGTATATCTTCCAGCAATGTTGACAAATCGTTTTGCAAAAATGCGAGGTATGCATCGCCATTCATACGATCAGTCCTATTAAATGGTTACGAATTACTCCTGTCCACACATTAATTGTAAAACGGCATTGAAAATTGTGTCTCCTGATTACATGCGGGTTTTTAATGGCCCAATAATGGTAATTATGAAAATACACTACCCCATTGCGTGTAAAAAGTGCGTCGTCCGTGAAAATAATTCGACGCATGAAATTGTTATCATTAATGTGGGTTTCCTACAGCCAATTACAAAATTGCAGTCTAGCACCATAATCTCGCGGCCTCAAAGCATGAACGCGTTGGTAGTCGTACAGATAAAGCTATTGCTCCCTCCATATGCGCCACACCGTTGCATTTGCAAGTCCTGTATGTCGAACAGCCTCCCGTGTGCTTATGTTGGGGTCATTCTCAATCATATTGAGTTATCACGCGTTTCCCAGACATTCCCCGTATAACAAATGCATATCTGCGTATTCTGGAAACGTGAAATCGCTCATCGCAAACACACCAAACATACACACACATACTTATATACCCTAATAAACTTAAAAATGAAAAGTATAAACTACACCAAATTAATGGAAATTACGCTTCGCTCCTTACTACAACGTTAATAAGAACGGACTAAATGTATTTCATCATATCATCTGAGGCGCGACATTTCATGGGGCAATGAAGCAATAAACCGATTCTTTGAACAAGGGTTAAGGCAGGTTAAGAATTATGTTCGTCCTCATCTATTGTACGTTTTAAAAAAATACAATTCTCCTCTTCCTTCGTTTTTCTCAAAATTTATTCGATTAAAAAAAAAACTTTTGTTTCTTTTCACGATATTTACCGTCATACTGAGTTTGGTGCAACTTCACTGCAATAATAACCACTGCAATGCAATAACCACTTCAACAATGATATTAGATTTGCAGGTCAATAATTAATCAATTTTAATTTAATATACAAAAATATTTAACTAGGATAGTCACCACTGCTAATTATATCTTCTTTGGTAGCTGATTTTATAGAGTACTACAGCCTTGTAGTGTAAGTTATAAACGTTTTATCAGTCAACCAGCTCCATATTGTTACCAAAGAGAAAAATTTATGTTCATTATAACTAGAAATAGAGAAAGAGAAGCTAAGATTATTTTTCATCTAATTTTGTTCGATTTGATGTGGAATGACTATGGATAAATTGAATATTTCCTACGATATGTTTATGAAGCTGCGATATATATGCAATCCAACAAAAAAACTCGCTCTAGAGCATTCATTATTACTAGGTTGAGGACGAGAGCAAGCGAAGAATCGAGCATCACCACAAATGATAATAAGCCGACGAATTTTATATTCAATGAATTATTCTTCATAACATTAATTCTTAAGTTTCTGTTTTGTGACATTTTGTTGAATTTACTTTTATTAATGCATCACTACCCGGTTGCGTCCGATTTGAAGAAATAAAATTAGAGGCCCTATACAAAATCCTAATATGTTGATGGTTTCAAGCAGTACACTGTTGGTCATTCAGTCATCGCTCTCCCAAGTCCGGTCTCTAGTTATTACCTACCTACCTAACTCAAATTCGAAATCAAGTAAATACAAAACTAAATTCTTTTAATTACACATGATTCAGTGTTAAGATGTAAAAGGTAAGGAATATTGACAATAGTGTTGATTATTATTATTATTATTATTTAGATAATAATGCCAAATCATTATGATAATGCGGGCAAAAACAGTTAAGATGAAATAATATTACAAAGATTCTTGAAGTTATAAGTTCACGACTTTAATAAGCCTTTTGAACAACAGAATCACTTTACTCAAACACAGGTCATGATTCGAAGATTTTAAACTAAGTAAACCGCTTTAATATACTCAAAAAACACTCAATACCAAAACACTCTGCAAAATTCTGAGTATGAAAACAACACATTCAATGCCTTGAAATATAATAAACCATTAATTCAAGACAATAGGCGTTTATACGCTTATTGAGCCAACTTAGGGGAATTTGTAAATTTCTTTAAAATAATAACCAAATTATATCCAGCTTGTAGTTCTTTATTTTATTCAATTTAATTGATAACCCCATATTTTCACTTACATTACACCTAATTAATTACAAATACAAAAATTTTCAATTGGCACCGTCTCTTAACTTCAATCCAACCCAGAATCCTCGCTCGCTCATTAAACTCGCGGACTTCTTGCTCAGCTTTAAAGGTATCTGCGTTTTTTCTGTAGCAACCAAGTCATACTTGGATAGTAAATGGAAAAATATCGTCTTGGTTTCGATCAGAGCAAATCTAGATCCGATGCAGCTTCTCGGTCCAGCACCAAATGGAAGATAAGTGTAAGGTTTGATATTGCCCTTGTTTTCATCATTGAAACGTTCCGGGTCAAAACGTTGTGGTTCGGGAAAATATTCCGGATCGTAATGCAAACCGACCACCGGAATGAAAATTATATCGCCTTTGTTTAAATCGATGGGTTTCTCGTTTGGCCTAACTGGTTGGATGGTGTACGGTTTTGTACAAATCCTATCCGTAGCTGCTACCACAGGCCATTTGCGTAATGTTTCTAGAAATTAATTGAAACTGTAAATTGAAAAAACAGCTACAGAACTGTGTACCAACCAGAAACTACCATATCCATGTATTTCATTTTAAGCAAGGCGTCGTATGTCAGAACTCCTTTGCATTCTTTCATTGTTTCATCAATTTCCGCTTGGAGTTTCCGCTGTACGTCCGGATTTGCAACCAGCTCATAACCCATGAAGCACATTGCAGTAGAAACAGATTCGAAGCCTCCGAAAAAGAAAATCAGGGCTTGCGCCGTTATATCGATATCTGTTATTTCTTGTTTCATTATCTTGTTGTTTAGTGTAGTATCGGTTGATTCAGCTATTTTATCGTTTCTTTCTTGCATTTGACGTTCCTTTTTGGCTTCCAGTAACAAATGCAACACATCAGGCCGAATTATTCCTTTTTCTTCTCTCAACGTGATGGCCTCCTTAATAACGCGCGTAAAGAATTCTCCGACATCTTTACGGAATACTGACACTTTAAGAAACTGAAAGAAATCGTTTATAACAACCGGCAATCAATAAAATTTCTATAACTTTTACCCTACAAATTTGAGGTAGAAGGAGGTATGTAATTATTTTTAGATTCAACCAAAGGTCAGAGAAAGAGGTCGCCTTTTTGCCCATCATATAAAATTCGTTTTCTCTTTCTCTCAGCGAATCACATTTAACACCGAAAGCAACGGTGGCTATTACGTCGTTCGTATATCTCGTACACGTGTCTTTCAGTTCCAAAGAAACAACACCCTTCGATGCTGAGTCCATGAAATTTCTGTTAAATTCTTGCGCACATTCAGAAACAAGATTGAAAATCATCTTCACTTTGCTTGCCGTAAATGTGGGACTCATCGTTGATCTGATATCACGCCATCTGTTTCCTAATAATTTCAAAGTTAAGGGAAAATGTTTTCAATTAATATATAATACCTTTCAAGAAAAAGAGATTCCTAGACCAATACTTATCAACGTCCTCGGAAATGATAGACCTATGATCAACAAAATGGTCGAAGTCCTTCACGGTTATTTGTTTAATTAATTCAAGGTCTCTCACTACAAGGGTTGGCGTCATCATCTGATACATCCCCATGTATCTAGAAGAAATCAAAATTTATACTATACCAAATTAAGTGATGCCAAATATATTTACCTTTCTTTCGGAAAGACATTATACAATTTTTTAAATAAATCATAAAATGTTTCCCTACGAAACACAAGGCCCGCATTATCTCCTAGCAGGTACGTCTGTCTCCTTTGTTTCACACCCCTATCCGGCCAGTAATTGTAATTCTTCACTATGAATTGATAGACCAATGTAATGGCCGCAATGACCACCAGTAACAAATACATTTTTAATGAATTTTCTGCAATGATTAAAATAAGAATTCATTTAGTACACAAAAAAATTATCTACGTAAATGGTAATTGTTAAATATAATTAATACGACTAAAAAATAGAGTTAAGATAATTAACTTTGTCTTTTGGCCTAAACCAAATTACGTACCAAATTTCGATGTTGTTATAGACTGCACGTACAACAACAGTTAACAAAGTGGAATGACGAAACTGACAAAGTACTTGAATAGAAAATGATTAGTTATTATTGGACAGAATTGCACACGATTGAAGAACTAATCTTGTTATAAAAACAAATTTTACTGAGTCATAAATTGAGACAATTACAAACAAATTCAAATTCAACACATCTCAAAACACAAACACGATTTCAAATATCCGCCCGCCTTCATGATCATAATTATATCTGAATGTTTCATTCTATTAATAGTCCTTGTTGCGATCCTACATGATCAAGTAAAAACTGTTAACAAAAATAATATTGAATAAATTGCAACTTCAGACAAGAATCGGTCTATATTCATAATACATAATGAAATTCACAAAATATTTAACGTGCTATGACGGTCATAAACAGATTGCGAACCATAATGCTTAATAATCTTGATAACTTTACAATTGGTTTTATGAGTTTGAAATAATTGAGAGAATGTGTCTCGACGTCCTTTACGTACTTTGTCTACCTGAAAGAGGCATTCGGTCGTGGGAAATTATCTAACGTGCTAAACATCCCAAATATACCCAAACAACTATTAGAAATGTACACAAACGTAACTACCAAAGCAATGAAATTAATTGTAGCTTAACAACACAAGGTTATAAAATCAGTAACAACCAGGACAGGTGACTAATGAAGTCAACTTCCAAAAAATGTTCCTTAACTTTATAACAACATCAAAACAAAATATATATATAGTGTAAGAAGGGTCTTACTAGGGTTTAGGGAAAAGTTACAATAAAAATAAAAACTGATAAAAATTTCAACGTTACTGCCAAATTTCAGGATAACATCAACTTTCATTTTCCCACCCTTCTTACTGGGGTAGCGTGAATAGTAGGAGTTAAGTAAGCAGATTATACATTTTTATACTTGATAATTGAATTTACGGAAAACATTTAGGGTAGTCGATTTTCGCTGCCACCACCGAATTTTTAAGGGAAATTCGGGCCCTTACTTGCTTACTTAACTCGTATCAGGCCGTTACTATTCTTCGGGGTTTCTTAGGTTCTTCCAGGCTGGAACTGTGCAAGACGCCACATATCGCAATAAATAAAAAAGAACTGTTGTGTACTCAAAATAGGATATATTGAGCTTTGGCATGCATATAATAATTGAATGTACAAAATTCCCTACCTTGTCTGGAGAGAGATGAGAAGGACTGCAGCAGCAGAGAGCCTCTTCGAACTTTCAAGGGGGCCGCGATTCCGGGATTTAGGGCACTCACTCACGGGCGATTTATTTATTTATTTATTTATTTCATTATTTAAGAACAAGGAAAAAACACTAATTTCTAAGTACAAAAAAAATGCACGAACGTCCGCCTTCGCTCAGGGCTAAGCGAACATTAATTAATTTAAGGTTTGCATTTTCACTCGGCCTTATCTATCCCAAGACCAAAATCAACAGTTCTCACACTGGTAATTGGAACCGCTGGCAGATATGATTCTTTTAACTCTTATCTTATGCTACTTATAGGGATGTTTTGGCTACGCGCCTGGGAACTGTTTACGTTACGGCCGAGTTTGAATTCCTTTCGTTGCGTTTCTTTGCAGTTTAATTTAATTTAGATTAATTTAAAAACAGAAAAAACTGGAAATTTTCCGGGTGTTTACAATAGCATGTCCAGACAACTACAAATCTCGCAATAGCACCACGGCTTGCATGGCAGTTGCATGTCTTTCACGTGAAGCTGACAATATCCGTGATAGGTCTGGGTTGTTATGGAACCGCAAAGCGACATTAATGCAAATTAATTGCGAATACAACGAGATAACTGCTTTAATATGAGTTTACGTAATAAGTTTGCAGAAGTAAACAGTTACTAAAATTGTTGCTACTGAGTTCCAGATGACGTTTGTTAAAACACCGCGGTACTATTGCGAGATTTGTCGTCGTCTGGGTGGTCATCATCACAGACATAGTTACATCCAAAGAATATATCAGATGTAAACTGGAGATTGAAAGAACAACGATCGAATAGGTTAAGAACATTAATGTCTAGGAGTATATGCTCTAGCAGCGGAAAAAAAACCTGTAAGGAAGATAGAAAGCAAACAATGCAAGGAGCACATATATGTGACATGGAAAAACAAATACCTGAGTCTGGAAGGTAAAGTTGAAATCTAAAAAGCAATGTTGAGACCAGGAGCTAACACATGGGCTGATATTACTAAAGTTAAACTGCTTTACAATGAATGAAGACGCTAAAAATAATCATAGGAAAGATCAATTGACACTGAGCGAGCATTATAAAATGAACAATGTGTTTAGATTTGTAAGAAAGAAGAGTGGATCAACCAGGTAACCCAAGCAGGAAACAACAATCAAATTAAAATAGCAAGGGATTTGAAACCGGCAGAAAAAAGATAATCCGTTAGACCTTTAAAAATTGGGTTGAAAGCTGAAAGTCAACTTCAACAGAAGCAAACTAACATATGAAGAAGAACAGGGCCTTAGCCTGAATAGAAGAAGAAGCAGAAGAAGAGTTTAATTGAAAAAAAATCGTCGTATTATAATTTCTTACGCCAGTTAATTTACGTTGTCCATTACAGGTTTCTTAGTTTACAATAAAACAAACAAGAGATTAAAACTGTGGGACAGAATTCCTTATCCTTATTCCTTATCCTTGATATTATTAACTCAAAATTTAAACTTTTGAAATTTTGACTTCGTTTTGATTTCACATTTGAAAAGTAAAAATGAATTCTTTTTTAGTATTTCACCCAAGTAGATATTCACTTTTGAGACATTTTACTTTACTTTGATACTTTTAATTTACATTTACGTGTACCTTACGCGTAATCTGAGTTTATATATACCGGGTGTCAACTTTGATTACACACCATAGAAATTTCAATGCATTTTTTTTATAATTGAAGTTATTGTTAAAAAAAGTTGCTTACTAAATGCCGGCTTCTTGATCCACGATGGTCTGCGTGTTCGCCAAATTTCACACCAAACGATTTCTTCTTGTGGCCTTATTTAAAATCAAAAATTTATCAGACACTTTTCCACGATTTCAATGAGTTGAGAACTAAAATTGTGGATAAATGAGCAACTATTAGTTCCAAAATGTTAAGCAATGTTTATAGAAGTTTGTAGGTTAAGTTGGTCGCAAACGACGGATTATATTTGAACATAAATTTATAAATAAATATTTTTCAATACGAATTATGTAGTTTTCATTACAAACTTTTAAAAATCAATAAAATTTGTCAAAAGAAATTTGCCAGCTCGTTTAAAATTGTGGAATAAAAATTATGTGCTTACTAATTTTTTTGTCTTTTTTAGTTTTGAAAGCCACTCTAAAAGTTATCAGAGCTAATGTACCATATAACACAAAGCTACGTATTATGCTCGTTAGTGCTTTATGATATATTCGATAGGACAGCAAGAATTTACAATTTAAAAATATAGCATCGAAACCCCTATGGTGCGTAATCAAAGTGGACACCCGGTGTATATGTATTTGAACGTTCGTCATCGTAAAAAAGCTAACAATTACTCTACAATGTAATTGATAATGCCAATCACTATGATAAAAGGAGAAAAAGCAATTAAGGCAGAGGTTAATTAATTAATTAATTAAGTTATTTAGTTAATGATATAAAAATTAAAGCTAGCGACATTGAGAAATGATCCTCTTGAACCTACCCTGATCTCTTTAGGTCTTGATTCCAAATTTGACATGCATTTTTTTAAAGAAGAAATTAAAAATATTTATTCAGTCACATTAAAATATTCCTAAAGCAAAAAGCAAAAAAAGGTCTTAAGTTTTGCATGATTTCTGAAAAATTCGGAGCTCAAGTGAAAACAACTTTGTATACTGGGTGTTTCACTGAAGATGCATCAAACTCGAAGAGCACGTTTCTGACATTATTTCAAACAAAATATCTTAATAATAAATTTTAATAGGAGCAAGTTGAGATTTGCATAATTTGGAGTCGATGTTTTTTGAAATACTGTAGCGCGCGGAATCGTGAAACAAAACCGGCGATCTAAATCCTCCTTATGAATGGCACACAACTGCAGGAGGGTAATAAATATATAAACAGCGAAGAAATTTATGACTACATTTTATTTTGCCCTTGACCGAAAGCTCAGTGTATTCAACTTTGCCACACGTCGAATGCAGCAGCGATGTGAAATCGCGTGGATATTTAAACTTATTTAATTCAATAATAAATTACAAATATGGGGCTATACAAAAATATGCATTTAGTATGTATGTTGTCGCACATTACACATTGTTATTAAAATTAAATTTTATCTTCGTATGTGAATGAGTAACAATCCATTCATTCTCATTTAAAGTCCGCCCTAAAAATATGCGACTTTGCTTTCCCTTCGATTTTCTCTAAATGTATTCATTACAGAGAAACTTTTACAAAGAAACTTTTCTTTCTTTTCCCGACATCTACCCGCGTACCAAGTTTGATGCTCTTCAATGAAACACCCAGTATATAAAGTATGTAACGTCTATTGAAACATAATTTACTCTTCATGAAGAGCAAGACGCAGTTTTCTGTATATGAAAGTATGAATATAGCTTCATTTTTGTATAGACACTGCAGAGTAACTTAATCTAACTTACAATGGAAGGATTTTTCACGCACGTCGCCGATTTAAGAAAAAATAGGTAATTTTTTTAAGTCGTAAGTATCAAATAAGTTTCAGCAAATCATGAGTAATTTAGGCAAACACCAAAAGCCATAACAAAAAATCAAGTAATCTAGAACGTAAATGAGTTTCTCATAGTCATTTAATATTTGCCCCGATATTCGAATATGTAATGAGTCTTGAGTGCATCACCACACCTCTGAATCAAAGCGTTTCAATACGGATTGTCATGACAGAACTAAGCAATCACAAATCTATTACTCGATTGTCTGTGATCAAAGTTCTCATGTCACTTTCCAGTGATTATAAGGGCACTGTGTTTATAGATTTTCGTCACGACCAATGTTGCCTCTATTATGAATTTCTAAAAGAAGTTATACGATACCTCATACTGGTGCATCTACATTAGCAAAGAGTTGGACATATTCCTTATAGCCTGTACTTTTATTGTCATTTGTATAGGTCCCTAAAGGAGACATCGAAAGGAGAGAAACTTGAGAGTTATATACAAATGACGGAATTTCTGGTTTCATACACGTCTTAAAACCATTTTTCTGATTTCGATTAGTATCAACTTTGTTAAATTACATATCTTGATCGCAACATAAAAACATAAAAACCAAATAAAATAATTACAGACTTTTTTTAATACAATAAAAAACTCTCCCTTGTATAACGTACACAAAAAGTTTTCCATCTAGTACGTTGCTCTTATTTTTTCGTATGTTCATCTAAGTTCCTTACTTGATCCGTACCCTAAACTGACAAGTAAGCAAACATAATTTTAAAAAAATTGTTTTAATGGGTTGATTTTACAATGGTTTTCACATTGGAAGAAAAATTTTTTATGGTTGAATCCAACTTTCGAAACGCCCAAAAATCAATGGCGAATGGACCTATTCTATTCCTGATTGTAATGCAGAATTTAGGAAAAATTTCCGGAAAGTGTATTTCTGTATCACAAATTTGTTAATCAACTTCAGTACTCTGAAGGATTATTCAGAGAAACTGGCAGTGTGGCTAGAGAATAGATGTCAGGTAGGCCTAAAGTAAGAACTAATGAGGTAGTTGAAAATGTGAGACAAATTATGACTGATGCTCCTCGCACTTCCATCCGTCACCTGTCACAACAAGTTGATCTTTCTGTCGGGACCTGCAGAACTATTCTAAGAAAGGACTTGCAAATGTTCCCTTGTCGTTTGACCGCCGTGCATGAATTGCTTCCAGTAGATTTTGAACCAAGGCGAAGATACTGTCATTGGTTTTTAATCAATATTTACAATGACGATTTGTTGGACAAAACTTTCTTTTTCGATAAGGCCTGGTTCCATTTAACAGGATACATTAATTCCCAAAATATGAGGTTCTGGAGTACAGAAAACCCTCATATTTTCATTGAAGCGCCACTCCATCCACAAAAAATTGGTGTTTGGATAGGTTTAAGTCGGAGAAGATTGAGAGCTCCAATATTTTTTAATGGCACACTAACAGCACTTAGATATCGGGAAGAGATTTTGCAACCATTTATGAATCAACTGCATAGTGACGAATTGCAACTTAGATATTTCTAGCAGGATGGTACAACGGCCCATGCTGCTGGAGATACTTTAATATTCTTCAAGAGTTTTTTGGAGATCGGATAATTCGCAAAAATATGGCAAACATATGGCCTCCGCGATCTTGCGATCTAACTCCTTTAGATTTCTTTTTTGGCCATACTTGAAAAATCCATTTTTAAAACGCCTGTTAATGATTTACGGGAACTTACCCCAAGAATCATCGAAAAATATGATGAAATAAACACTTCTCCCCACATTTTTGCCATAATGTTATTATGGAAGTCGCAGAGAGTTAGAAAATGCCTCGAATAAGACAGAAGGCCATTTTGAACATCTGTTTTGAATTCACGTTCAACGATATTTTCAATGTTTTATTTTGTTTGGTTTCAATACGTAATAAATCGTAATATTAGTGCAGGCTTTTTTTACGTTTGGCTGTAACATTTTCTTAAAAAAATATAGACACTTTTTTTCCTTCAAGTTGTTTATTTTCTCCCTGACTCCCTTGATTACATGAATACGTTTAACAAATTACACTCAAATTATACAAAGGCACCTAACGTTTTTAGATCAACGGTTGACTGACTGACTAGACCGTATCTTTTTTTTAAATCGCGCCACGTCTCCCGGACCCAATTCCTACATTCGGCCGTCCTGAAATCTTTCCGCCCTCGGAAAAATGACAACATTCATCTCTCTTATCTGGCTCATCTGATTCCGACTCTTCGTAATCTAATCCTTCCGTCCACCTTTTCATGGAATCGGCAGCGGTTCGAGTTTCCCAGGAGCCGTCGAATTGTCCAACCTTCGCTACTTCATATCTTTCGTGACCCAATACCCTTGTTATTTCATATGGTCCTTGATGTTTGAAGTGCAACTTCAACCCTGGACCATGTTGTGTACTTCTGATTGCAACTAAATCACCAATTTGATATTGTTGTGGTTCCTTCTTCCTTTTATTAAAACTCTTTCTATTCTCAGCTTGCACCTTTGAGATTTGTTCAGCAGCTCGGTCTCGTAGTTCGTCACATTCTTCGAGGAATTCTTATAGATGTCATCAGCGATATTGGACAAACCTTTTAATCGAAGTGAAGTTCCAAACATCGCTCTGAACGGGGACATTCCAATGCTCCGGTGAACAACAGTATTCAGACATTGCTGGGCAGTCTCTAAATACTTGTACCATTCATCAGGTTTTGATGAATAGCGGAATGATAGTACGGTTCACCCGTTCCACTTGTCCATTACTTCGTGGAATTCCTGTCGTTATCAATTGGTGCTGAATATCTTGTTCTATCAGATATTATTCTCCTCGGATTCCCAAAAGATTGCTGACTGCTTCTGTAGCTCATCTACAACCTCTGCAGCACTTGTTGTCCTTGTAGCATAAAGCCACATAAACTTACTAAATGCATCCACTACTACGAAGAGGTGGTGATAACGCTTACTGGTGGATTGCAATGGACTAAATGGTCGATATGGTAAGTCTCCAGTGGTACCTTTACTGATCAAGTAAGAAACTTATCTATGGTAAGAAATATACATGAACATGCGAAAAAATGAGAGCAGCACACTAAGTGGGAAAACTTTTTGTACACGTGTTATTTTACGAACAATTTTTACAAGGAAAATTTAAAAACTTATTTGGGGATATGAGGGAAAAAAATTAAGTTTTCAACTACAATCTATTTATTTTCACTTAAATCTTCACCTAATTAATTTTAATAAGGAAGAAATATATTTTGGTAAACTAAAAGGAAAATAAAACATCGCCAGACTCTGAAGATTTATTTTTCTTTTAGTCCAATTTTACAACAGCTTTTAAAATTCAATTAGAATTGAAATCAGCTCTCAACTTTAAGCCAACCCAAAATCCATTTTCGCCTACTAAACTGAAAGACTTCTTGCTCAACTTTAAAGGTATCTGCGTCTTTTCTGTAGCGACCATGTCATATTTGGATAATAAATGGAAAAATATCGTCTTGGTTTCGATTAGGGCAAATCTAGATCCGATACAGTTTCTCGGCCCGACGCCAAACGGAAGATATGTATAGGGTTTGATAGTGCTCTTGTTTTCGTCACTGAAACGTTCCGGGTCAAAACTTTGTGGCTCGGGAAAATATTCCGGATCGTGATGCAAACCAACAACCGGAATAAAAATTATATCGCCTTTCTTTAAGTCGATGGGTTTTTCGTTTGACCTAACTGGTTGGATGGTGTACGGTTTCGTACAAATCCTATCCGTAGCTGCTACCACAGGCCATTTGCGTAATGTTTCTACAAATTAATTAAAACTGTAAATTGAAAAAAAAAACAGTTAGAAAAATTTGCACTAACCGCAAACTACCATATCCATGTATTTCATTTTAAGCAAGGTTTCGTAGGTCAAAACGCCATTGCATTCTTTCATTGTTTCATCAATTTCTGCCTGGAGTTTCCGCTGTATGTCCGGATTTGCAGCCAGCTCATGGCCTATAAAACACATTAGCGTAGAAACGGATTCGAAGCCCCCGAAAAGAAATATCATGGCTTGCGCCGTTATGTCGATATCTGTTATTTCTTGCTTTTCTATCCTGTTGCTTAGCTTAGTATCGGTTGATTCTTTTACAGTTGCAAAACCAGCGTCAACTATTTTATCGTCTTCTTCTTGCTTTTGACGTCTATTTTTGGCTTCCAATAACAAATGTAAAACATCAGGCCGAATTATTCTTTTTTCTTCTCTCAACGTGATGGCTTCCTTGACAACGCGCGTAAAGAATTGTCCAACATCTTTATGGAATATTGACACTTTAAGCAACTAAAAAATTGATTAAGACAAAAGCTAATGGACTTAGTTTTTGTAATTTTTACCCTACACAGCTGTGGTACAAGGAGATACATAAAAAATTTTAGATTCAACCAAAAATCAGTGAGAGAGGTCACTTTTTTACTCATCATATAAAACTGGTTTTCTCTTTCTCTCAGCGAATCACATTTAACCCCAAAAGCTACGGTGGCTATTACATCGTTCGTAAATCTCGTGCACGTGTCTTTCAGTTCCAGAGAAACAAGCCCCTTCGATGCTGAATCCATAAAGTTCTTGCTAAACTCTTGAGCACAATCGCAAACTAGATTGAAAATCATCTTCATTTTGCTTGCCGTAAAAGTGGGACTCATCGTTGATCTTATATCACGCCATCTATCTCCTAAGAATTTCAATGTTTATTTGGCTGACATAGTGTCTATGTATAATACCTTTCAAGAAAGCGAGATTCCTAGACCAGTATCCATCAACGTCTTCTGGAATAACCGACCTATGATCAACAAAATGGTCGAAGTCTTTCACGGTTATTTGTTTAATTAATTCAAGGTCTCTCACTAAAAGAGATGGCGTCATCATTTGATACATCCCCATGTACCTAAAATAATTGAAAACTCAATATGCTAGATTGAATAATTTCACTTATAATTACCTTTCTTTCGGAAAAGCATTGTACAAATTTTTAAATAAATCAGACAATGTTTCCCTACGAAACACAAAGCGCGCATTATCACCTAACAGGTATATCTGTCTTCTTTGTTTCACACCTCTATTCGGCCAATAATTGTAACGCTTTACAATTAATTGATAGATCAATATAATGGCAGCAATGGCCACCAGTAACAAATACATTTTTCTGCAACGATTGAAATTCGGTTTCGTTTAGTATACAAAAGAAATAGTACGTATTTATTATTACCAAAGAAACAGACGTCTTTTAGCCTTAATCAAATTACATACCAAATTTCGACGATATTATAGTTGGTTTAACACTATGTATGAACAACAACTAACACGTTTGGACAAATGACGATGGTCCGAGTCGAAAATGATTACTTATTATTATCTTGTTATAAGAACAACTTTTGCTGAGTTGTAAATTGAGACAATTATTTAAAACTAATTCGAATCGTTTCGCAACAAGACACGTAAACAATTTCAAATGTCCGTTATGATTAATTAAAAAAAGTACCTATCTTTTTCATTCTCTCTATTGCAATTTCTTACGCACGGAGCGTTTGTTATTCTTAATTCACAATTACAAGTTAAATTAAATTCATAAACAGAATCCAAAGAAAAATTTCACAGATGGAATCAAGTAAATACACAATTACAAGTTAAATTAAATTCATAAACAGAATCCAAAGAAAAATTTCACAGATGGAATCAAGTAAATACGACACTGACATTTGTTAAGCATCTTACCCAAGTATAAGTGTTCGGTATTAAGGCGTTTTACTTTTCCTTGACACAAAGCAGACACTTCCAGTTTACATGTGGGACTACCTTATGCGAAAGTTGGGCTTATATATTATTCGAACGTTCGTCACTGAAAGCTAACAATTACTCTACAATAATATTGATATCTTTTAACGCCAAATCATTATGATAAAAGTAGCAAAAGCAATTAAGCCAGAGATAAACACCCGCAAGTTGTTTAGTTAATAATATAAAAATTCTTAAAGTCATGAGGGTCGTGACTTTAATAAATGATCCTTTTGAACTTACCCTGATCTCTTTTGGTCTTGATTCGAAATGTGACATGCATTTTTTTTATATGTATTACTTCAATCGCATTAAAATATTCTTAAAGAAAAAAACATCACTCAGAGCAGTACTTAGACTCCTTTTGTCTTTTAGGTTTCCCATTGTTTCTGAAAAATTTCTGCCTCAAGTGAAAACAACTATGTATATCCAAAGTAATGTACAATTTATTATTAATTTAGAACTACACGCAGTTTTCTTCATTTTTGTAAAGATACTGCAGAATATTTGAATTTAACTTTAACAATTAAAGGGATTTTTTTTGGCGATTTATGTAAAGCTAGGCTATTTTTTTTACTTCAGGAAATAATGACTACTTTAGGCAGATACTAAAGGCCATAGGTCATTTGCCTAGTCATTTAAAATTTGTCCCGAACTTCATTAGTCATATGGAAAATGACGTTTCTTGTTAACAGGCAAATAACATTGTGTTTGCCATTTATTTTCCTTAGGGTTTTCAGTATTCCATGGCACTTGCATATATCATGTATAAACAGATTCATCTAACCTAACCGTTTGTACGAGCATCAATATAAAAAAAGAAATACATATATTGGAACAAACTGGTAGGGAAGACATCGGGTACCCGAATACCATCCGTCTAATGCTTACGGGGGTGAAATGTTTTTATCCGGATACTCGCTATTACCTGGGTAGAAATTAGAAACTGAGGAAGACATCGGGTATCTGGATACCCGAGTATTACCGTACATCTATTATCCAGTTATCATTCCTTAATCCGGGTACCCGTTATTACCCGTGTAATTTGTCAGCGCAGAATGTCGGGAAAGCATAAATATAACTATCTGTTATTACATGATAAGAACTTGATTATTTTTAATACTCAGGTAAGATTCGTGTTTCTGTTTAAGTTAAAATGTCCAAACTTATACGTGTACCCATGTAAGGATACTCGAACTTATACGGTTGCCGAATTTATCCGGGTATCCGTATAAATTCCGGTACCCGTGCCATATCCGGACTTTAGTTTTGTAGTTCATATTGCGATGTATTATCGTTGGTAGTGGGTTTTGTTTAAACTAGCTAACAAATTACGTGGTTCTGTTTTGTCTTTAATTTATTTATAATAATTGACTTTCTTTAGTTGGTAATTTTGTCTCGTTACGTGAATTGCAAGAGGTAAGTAAAAGACAATTTTTAATCATATAAATGTTTATTAATTAAATACTTCATTTTATGATCAAACTGCGGTTACACATTAATTCGGTTTTGTTGACAAAATAAGTTGTCGAAAGTTTTTGATTTTATTTTAATTGACAAACATTAATTAAATTTATTTATCAAAATTATATCATTAACATTTATGTGAGTGATACAATCTGTATTGTTGTTTAAGGGAATTTATTCAATTGATTGAATTCAAACTTAAAATTAAACAAATTGCCACGATATAGACAAGATTATCCCTCTTGTCTAATCACACGGAATTTTTTTGAAATCTGTTGATAATAACGCCTTTAAATAACTAAGACCAAAATTTTGTTATGCAGCCAAAATTAAAATAATTCTTATTAGTTTTCACACAATACAAAATTTTGCCAAGCTGTTAACAATGAAATAAATTTAATCATAAATTTTAAAGTAAATGTACTTTAAAATTCGAATTAAATTACATACACAAATAAATTCAAATCAATTAGCATTTTTAATCAAAGTTATTTAAACAATAGGTCTTACTTGACTCACAACTCACTACTTATTAAAGACTGATCTGTTCAGTTTGAAGAGTTGAACATGACTTCCTAAATCAGGCAGAATTTCTCCCTTTTATAGCTAAATAAAATAGGCAAAAACTGTGTAACCTTAAATTAAAAAAATTGTAAAACCCCTAAATGAATGAATTTCAAAATTTAAAGTTTCAAATAAATTAAACATTCTCTACCAGATTCTAAATATTCGAGTACATTTTAAATAAACCTAGCCGTACGGTTTCGATTTTGAAAAGTCTTATTTTTGTTGAATTCTTGGCTTCCGGTTGGAACCGCGTGTCTCGGATTTCTCTACTGCCGACGTTTCGTTCTTCGTTGCAGAAGAACTTCCTCAGGGCTGCTGCTGGTGGTGATGCTGCTGCTGTTGTTCTTGTTGCTGCTTCGCGTTAGTCGTTGAGACTGAGTTGAGTTGAGTCTCAACGACTAACGCGAAGCAGCAACAAGAACAACAGCAGCAGCATCACCACCAGCAGCAGCCCTGAGGAAGTTCTTCTGCAACGAAGAACGAAACGTCGGCAGTAGAGAAATCCGAGACACGCGGTTCCAACCGGAAGCCAAGAATTCAACAATGGACGACGGCCGCGGAAGCCTTCAAGTTAAATTAAGTCTTATTTTTGTTTGATTTTTTAGTATTACAACTATACGGCGCCTTCCACCGTTCTTTTTGAAAAAGTACACTCGAGGTTTGTCCCTGGCATCTTCTAGTGACGTTGAAGAATGTGAACAGCTTCTCTGTGTTGCGTCATCGACCTGGATTGGTTCTTTAAAGTGTTGGGACTGTTTTTCATGACAAGGGGACTCAGCAATAAATTCTGATGTCTTTGGATTGCAGCCCCAGAAGTTCTCCACATCGTTAAAGACTTCGTCCAACTTCTCTTGAAACCACGTCTCTGTTGTTGATGATAGCGAGACTTCTAGTACTTCTTTCGACATTTTCTAAGTAAAAACAGAAATTTAAATTAAATTTGCACGTAAATAAATTTCATTTGAGTTCTGGAAGATCATAAGATTGTTTTTAACAAATTATAATAATAAAATAAATACAAAATATTTCTAACCTAACAATTATACAGGGTGCCCGTTTTTCGAGCCTAACCATGGGGATCTCAGTTATTTGAAGAGATACGAAGTCGGTTAAATTAGGGCAAAGTTGCGTACTTTTATGCCGATTAATGAGCTAAAAAGAAAATTCACATATCTTTTACGGTTTTCAAAATATTTGAAGAAAACGAAAAATCGTGATTTTCGTTTCCAATTTTTTTAACAAAAACCGTTAAAGATATGTATTTCTAAGTTCGACATTATTAAGGCACTTTTTTACAAGGAATTTAATTCTGTCATCGCCTTTATCATTGCAACAAAATTTGCAGGAAAACGACATTCAACTTTTTTTTTCTTATGGGCGCCATCTTAGATTTTTATATTTTTAAATAATGTTTTTCTTTCTGATTACAATGAAGTAGCACACTTGATGATTTATAGTTGGAATTTGGATAGAATACCAAAGACGTCTTTTTGCAAAGAGCGCCTTGAAAAATAAAACAATAATTTTGTTTCTTAAAAATTTTTGACATTACAATTCAACTTGCCCTAAACACCGTTCATATTGCTGCTTATTGTTGTAACAAAATGTCATTTTCAAGTGAAGAAAAGCGGGATATGCTAGAAATTTATTATGCCTCTCATCGCAATGCTCAAATTTGTTCAGAAATGTATCTGCAACGTTTCCCAGAAAGACGGCAGCCAAGTTTGGGGTATTTCCTTTCTCTTCATAGAAACTTAGGCGAATATGGTTCTTTTATTAAGCCTAGAGGAAAATATGGCAACAGACCAGCTGAAAATGAAGACGAAATTTTGCAAGTGGTCAAACATATTTTCATAATATTGATTGTAGGAAACAATTTATGTTAAATAATCTAATAGTTTCAGGAAAATCCTTCAACTTCCACCAGAGAAGTTGCGCAGCAGCTAAACATACCACATCAAAAGATATGGAGGATACTTAAAAATCATAAATTTCGGCCATATAAAATTCACATAACGCACACTCTTCACTTTGGAGATACGCTTACGTTTATGTAATGACAAAAATGCAGGAAAACCAAAATTTCTTAAGTAATGTGATATGGACTGATGAATGTAAATTCACAAGTTCAGGGATGTTTAATCGCCATAATCAGCACATTTGGTCTATTGAAAATCCGCGACAGCATGACGAAAGGAGACCTCAAGTACGCTTTGGACTAAATGTGTGGGTTGGTTTATTGGATGATACAATTATTGGTCCATACATCTACGAAGAAACATTAACGGCCAATGGATACTTAAATTTTATAAGAACGTTTCTCGCAGATTACATTGATAATAACATTAACCTTAATAGATTGAGAAACTTATGATTCCAACAAGACGGCGCGCCGTCTTCTTGCTAGAAGGGTAAAGGAAAGTTTGGCAGAAATGTTTCCCAACAAATTAATTGCAAATAATGCTATTAGATTATTTTTTGTGGGGTACTGTGAAAAACAAAATTTTTAAAACGAAGCCTACAGACATTAATGACCTACGCAGAAGAATTGTTACTACTTTACAACACATGCGAAGAAGGGATGTCAGAAGGGCAATTTCTAATCTAAGAAGACGTTTAGAACTCTGCTTAGAGGTGGATGGTGAACAATTTGAGCATATGTTGTAAATCCGTGTTTTTTCTTTTTCCATTGGGTTATAGCTTTTTTTTTCAATATTGTTTAAACCAAAACAAATTTCATGCACATAAAATTTATTCTCATTTTTATTTTCTTCTATAAGTTACGTTTGCCGCCTATGTTGCGCCTCTTTGCTCCCGGCAATTTCACGACGTTGACCCACTAGCTTGGAAGTTTTCCAAAGCACTCTTTGCAAAAAGTCGTCATTGGTGTTCTATCCAAATTGCAACTATAAATCATCAAGTGTGCTACATCATTGTAATCAGAAAGAAAAACATTATTTAAAAATATAAAAATCTAAGATGGCGCCCATAAGAAAAAAAAAAGTTGAATGTCGTTTTCCTGCAAATTTTGTTGCAATGATAAAGGCGATGACAGAATTAAATTCCTTGTAAAAAAGTGCCTTAATAATGTCGAACTTAAAAATACATATCTTTAACGGTTTTTGTTAAAAAAATTGAAAACGAAAATCACGATTTTTCGTTTTCTTCAAATATCTTGAAAACCGTAAAAGGTATTTGAATTTTCTTTTCAGCTTATTAATCAGCATAAATATACGCAACTTTGCCCCAATTTAACCGACTTCGTATCTCTTCAAATAACTGAGATCCCCATGGTTAGGCTCGAAAAACGGGCACCCTGTATATATAGGGTTCTCTTAATTTACTAAAATAACATAGCAATATGTACCCGAGCACGATACGTGTACCCAAGTAGTATCCGAGTCCCCGGATAACTCAAACATACGGGTATGGCTACCCTGCAAACTGGTAAAGGCAAAGACTGCAATAATTAGCTGGAAGGCATACGGATGCGTGCACCAACCCACTTACGTGCGTCTAGTTCTCGGTGATACAAAATCCTGAACATGCGCACAGCACATCTTTCTCGTTTCATTCCATTCTGATTATTTTTTTCAAATTTAAAACCAGGATATTTAAAATAATATGAATAATAGTCGCTGTTGTAGAATATAAATTGAAAAAAAAGTTTGCGGAGTAAGTATCTTTACCTTTTTTGTTTTTAAGTGAAAAAAATAGTAAATAAAAGTATATTTCTTTTATTTAAACTAGATATACGTATGTCCTCGGATTGAGTTCACTAGAGAGACATTTTTTTTTAATTTGACAAAAAGATGCGAAAGGAAAAAAATCGATTGATTGAATGAATGAATTAAATGCTGAAAGGAAAGTTGAGTTAATCGAATAGTTCAAAACGTTGATTTTGTTTTTTCTTAATTTTAAGCACAGATTGTATTAATATTGAAGTTTGAATTACAGGTATGTGCGTTATAACTCAAGCACTTTTTTTCTTTTGTACTTTTTGTAAAATTAAAAAAAAATTTCCTCTCTTATAAACTCAATCCAGGTACATACTATATTAGGTGCTTAAAAAGTAGGAAATATATTAAAAAATAAATTTCATGATACATTAAAAATATGGAAGTTATAAGGTTGGAATTTGAAATTATTATTACTTACCAATTCTGAACATTTCAATAATTTTTGCAGTGAAAAATATATTTAAAATGATGTTCTTTTGGTAAATTTGTTCATAATCTGTACTGGTTACATTTCTCGATTAATCAGGGCCAATTACCAAAAAATCAGTACCGTACTGGTAAAGTCAGTATATATGGTCCCTTTAGTTTAACTTAATTATTTCTATTCAAAATAATTTGAATGATACAATGAGAGCGATAAAATGACATTTCAGTTTATAAAAATGTTATTATTAAAAATTTTGTTGCAAATCGGAAAATGTGAGAAAAATTATGACTGATGCTCCTCGCACTTCCGTCCGTCACCTATCACAACAACTTGATCTTCCTCTCGGGACGAAGATACTGTCATTGGTTTTAATATTGACAATGACGATTTATTGTACAAAACTTTCTTTTCCGATGAGACCTGGTTCCATTTAACAGGATACATTAATTCCCAAAATATGAGGATCTGGAGTACAGAAAACCCTCATATTTTCATTCAAGCTCCACTCCATCCACAAAAAATTGGTGTTTGGATAGGTTTAAGTCGAAGAAGATTGATAGGTCCAATATTTTTTGATGGCACACTAACAACACTTAGATATCAGGAAGGGATTTTGTATCCATTTATTGATCAGCTGCATAATGACAAGTTGCAATTTGGGTATTTCCAGCGGGATGGTGCAACGGCCCATGCTGCTGGAGATACTATAAATTTCCTTCAAGAGTTAAGTTAAGATCGGATAATTAGCAGAAATATGGCAAACATATAGCCTTCGCGATCTTGCAATCTAACTCCTTTGGATTTCTTTGTTTGGCCTACTTGAAAATTTCCATTTTTAAAACGCCCATTAATCATTTACAGGAACTCACCCAAAGAATGTTCGAAAAGTGTGATAGAATAAAAAATTCTCCCCACATTGTTATTAATGGATGTCGCAGAAGAAAATGCCTCGAAGAAGACGGAGGCCATTTTCAACATCTGTTGTGAAATCACGTTCAACGTTATTTTAAATGTTTTCTTTTGTTTGATTTCAAATACATAATAAATCGTAGTTATTGGTTATGATTTACTGTTGACGTTATGTCAAGCTTAAATATCAATTTGGCGTTTACTAATCAAGTAAGGAACATACGTGAATAATTGAAAAAATAAGAGCAACACACTAGATGGGGAAACTTTTTATACACAGACCAATTACTCCGCAAACTTTTTTTCAACTTACAGTCTACGACAGCGACTATTATTCATATTATCTGAGTCATTTTAAATGTCCTGGTTTTAAATTAAAAAAAAATGATCACTTTAAGTTAAAAAGCCAGAATGGAATGAAACGAGAAAGATGTGCTTGCGCGTGTCAGGATTTTTGTACCACCGACGACTAGACGCACGTACACACTTTTGCAGTCTTCGTATTTAACGCCTTAATACAACATGTTTTCTCCTTTATCTTGATCATCGTTAGATACTGTAAGGAGGGTCTTCGGGGTGAAAGATGAGGTCTTCCCGTGATTGACCCTTCTTATTTTGTTAGGAAAAGTTTGCGAAATGTAGAGTTAATGGGGATGATTAACAGATGAATTAAAAAGTATTTTATTTTTTCTATTATTTTTATTTTGTTAACGCTGCCACCACCGGAATTAGGGTAGAGGATTTCGGTCCCTGGACATATTTATAGTAATACAGACAATTAGAAACAAATGATAAGCTAAATCTATAAATATGTGAAATACAAACTCACCTTTTAAGTAAAGCGCAACAGGGACCTCTGATTGAACCTCTTTGGGGGAAC
The DNA here is from genome assembly GCA_039766575.1 of Serrognathus titanus. Classification (NCBI taxonomy): domain Eukaryota; kingdom Metazoa; phylum Arthropoda; class Insecta; order Coleoptera; family Lucanidae; genus Serrognathus; species Serrognathus titanus. The sequence goes on from CM077914.1 coordinate 13,862,470, forward strand.
TTCTACCCCCTTATCACTCGAAATGACAAAGCAAAAGCAAAACAAAAGGGTGCTAATTCAATTTTAAGATGATCCCAAAAGCAGCACGTTCAAACCGGGCGAGGGCTGAACAAACGATTTACCAAACTTGATTTTACTTCATTTTTTTAAGAGGAACCTCGAACTTCACTCGAAAACAACCCGGTGAACATTAATTAATTGTTTTCGATATCCCTCTCCTTCGAGGGATCGTTTATGTAAACAAATCCTTCCCGAGAGGTGTCTTGAGTTGCCTACATCAAAGTGCAAAATTGGTCCAATTTTGATCGTTCTTTTGTCTCTGCACGCGTGGGCGTCAACTCCGTTTTCACGCGTGAGATTTGCTGACGAAAGATTTATTTATTTTAGTTATCTAAATTACCTTTAGATAACTTTTAAAGAGTATGTTTGGGTTAACTGGCCTGGGAACTTATTTACGTTAGGACAAGTTGAAAATTCTTTAGGTAAGATTGAAGGCAATACAGTTGTGAATTTGCTTTAATTAATTTTTAGTTTTAAAATTTTCGGGTGCTTACAATACTAACTGACTGGAAAAGTTACAAGTCCAAAACTAAATTATCTGTGGGCAAAATTCTCATAATTGTAATAACACTACTACTCATGGATTTTCTTGTCTACTAATTAAAATAAATAACTCAAGAAAATCCCAAACTTCTTCCTTGGTAAACAGTTGAAACAGTCAATTGACACCAGTCCTCAACTTTAAGCCAACCCAAAATCCATTTTCGGCTGTTAAATTGAAGGACATCTTGCTCAACTTCAGAGGTATCTGTGTTTTCTCTGTAACAACCATGTCAAATTTGGACAATAAATGGAAAAATATCGTCTTGGTTTCGATTAGGGCAAATCTAGATCCAATACAGTTTCTCGGCCCGACGCCAAACGGAAGATAAGTGTATGGTTTGATGTCGTTCTTGTTTTCGTCATTGAAACGCTCCGGGTCAAAACGATGTGGCTCAGGAAAGTATTCCGGATCATAGTGGAAACCAACAATCGGAATAAAAATTACATCACCTTTGTTTAGATGCATGGATCTTTCGTTTGGCCTATCAGGTTGGATGGTGTATGGTTTTGTACAAACTCTGTCGGTAAAAGGAGCCACAGGCCATTTACGTAACGTCTCTGAAAATTTATAAATAATAAACTGGAAGACTAGCTGCAAACAAATGTACTAACCGGACAAAACCATATCCATGTACTTCATCTTAAGCAAGGCCTCGTATGTCAAAACCCCTTTGCATTCTCTCATTGTTTCGTCTACTTCTGCCTGAAGTTTTCGTTGTATGTCTGGATTTGCCGCCAGCTCGTGACCCATGAAGCACATTGCAGTAGAAACAGATTCGAAGCCCCCGAAAAAGAAAATTAGGGCTTGCGCTGTTATGTCGATATCTGTTATTTCTTGCTTCACTATCTTGTTGCTTGGCGCAATATCGGTTGATTCTTCTACAGTTGCGAAACCAGCGTCAACTATTTTATCGTTTTCTTCCTGCCCCTGGTGCCCCTTTTTGGCTTCCAAAAGCAGGTGCAACACATCTTGCCGAACTATTCCTTTCTCTTCCCTCGCCGTGATGGCTTCTTTGACGATACGCTTAAAAAACTCTCCAATATCCTCGTCGAAGAATGACATTTTAAGTAACTAGAACAGTCGTTTATAATAAATTTTCATCGACATAATGCTAATTTTTACCCCACAGAGTCTTGGTGCTATGAGGAACATGAAGAATTGCAAACTCTTCCAGAGACCGGTGAAAGTGGTCGCTTTCTTACCCATCACATAAAATTCATTTTCTCTTTCTCTCAGCGAATCGCACTTAACACCGAAAGCTACGGTGGCTATAACATCATTCGTGTATCTGGTGAACATGTCTTTCAATTCCAAAGAAACGACCTCCTTCGATGCTGAATCCAAAAAGTATTTGTTAAACTCCTGAGCGCATTCAGAAACAAGGTTGAAAATCATCTTCATTTTGCTTGTGGTAAAAGTGGGACTCATCGTTGATCGCATATAACGCCATCGATTTCCTAATAATTTCAAAGTTAAGGAAAAATTTATTTCAATAATGATTTATCTAAAACACCTTTCAGAGCAAAAAGATTCCTAGACCACAGATCATCAACACCCTCGGGAATAAACGATCTGTGATCAACAAAATGGTCGAAATCTTTTACGGTAATCTGTTTAATTAGTTCAGGGTCCTTTACAAAGAGATTTGGAGTCATCATCTGATACATCCCAATGAATCTAAGGCAATTCAAAAATCAATACAGTCGATCAAGTAGTGTTAAATATAATTACCTCTCTTTTGGGAAAGCACTGTACAACTTTAGAGTCAATTCAAAGAATGTCTCCTTGCGAAATAAAACGCGGGCATTGTCTCCTAGCAAATATACTTGTTTTCTTTGTTTCACACCCCTATCCAGCCAATAATTGTAAGGTTTCACTATCAGTATATAGACTAATATAATGGCCACTGTGGCCGCCAGCATCAAATACATGTTGGGTGAATTTTAGTTAATTTATATATTGTAAATTTTGGTGAATGAGGAGTCTGAGTATGAAGTTCTGGTTTGGTTCTAGTTTGTACCCCGGATGTTGTAAGAGGTCTTCGTTTCTTCAGAGCTAGTTATCCAATCCTATTCACAACCTCCTTGCGGAATGTGGCTGGATTACGTAAATTCCTTAACTTTTCAATTCAGTAGGTACGAGCCTTCGCTTTTCACCAAATTGCTTCGATTCTCCGAATTCCTTGCCCAACCAACTCGAAGCCGAAGGCAAAGACCTAATCAGACTTGATTCCGGAAAGTGCGATGGGTACAAGGTCATTGACCAAGAAAACTAGGATTCCAGCTACGTTCCCTGCGTAAAAGAAATGAGCAGGATCATTAGAATGAGACTGTTCCATCCGTTGAAGATAATAATGAAATTGAAATTGGGTGTGGTTTGGTACCCAACATAAAATACAATGCGGTAATGTTTATTAAGATTATTTTGTTTGAGTTAGGACACTGTCCTAGTTCAAGAGCATACATTTCAAAATTAAAATTAAAAAAAACTGAAAGTGATTACTTTTTACATAATCTAGGAATTCACATCGCTAATCTAAAAAGATAATTTTCAGCATCCATACACATTGATGTTTTTTTTTCACTTTCACTTAAATATGCAATGTTTACAACGAATACTGCCATCACCTATTTGATGTTCTTCGGATATAACACAAAAAAATAATTTGCTAAGAAGTACTTTACCTCTTTAATTTGACAAGCAATCTTTTTGTTTCCAACCTTGAGCAAATTAGTCACCAATTTCGAGGTCGCTGTATTATCCAACTGATGCGACCGACTTACAACAACTAAAACAGTGAACTATCAACAACAAACACACACGACTTTTGTTGTATTTCTCGTTCGGAACGAAACTTGAAGTGGGTAATTTAATTTAATTTGAAGTGATATTTTTAAGTACAGCCACTTTTATTTGTTGTCCTTCGTATGTTATTATTATTTACTTACAAAATAATCTCTAATTTGTTAAAAAAAATATTATACATATATCGAACAAACATTCTTACTTTGTCACTTAATATTTAGCACTCTGAAGTACACAATTATTACTTAATTTAGAAGATAAATTCCGTCCTTTAGCTTTAATCAATGTATTCTTCTTCTCCTTACTTCACTGTCGCTGCGACCAACATTCAACAACTAACGACGTGGAATGTTTATACATTAAGTACATAAATGTCTATATACTCGCTGACCCAAGTTTGATCTCATTGATATGAAGCTTGCGGTTAGTATGACTCTTAAATTAGTACTTACCTTATTATTGTGTACAATTAAGCTAAGCAAGTGTTTTTTATATGAAATTTTGTTGCATTATAAATTGAAGGATTTTTTTAAACAAACCGTTTAAATAATTGTAGCTATGTTACGTACACACTACAATTCTAAATATGATGTTACACAATATTAAGGGACACTGGACCGTCACACATTTGCTAAAGCTTAACCACATTTATTTATTTATATTTCATTATCGGAGATTGTCGTCCTTGAACTCAGAAGCTGTCTAAAATGAAATTAAAATGCAAGAATATAAGAACGATATTGTAACACGTCGACGCGCTATCTTGTCTATTGACTTTTACGGACAACTAAATAACCAATAATATTGTCCAAACAAAAAACAAATTAAACTTATTAGCAGATTAATTATCTGGACTCCCTGAACTAAAAAAACTACCGGAAAGATTTACTTCTGAGAACCTCCAATAAGGTCAAAAAATGTTATTGCTTCAATAAGACATGCACTAACCCGTCCCGTCTAAACCCTCGGCTAAAGGACTACCTGAAGTTTTATGGTCGGTGCTAAGGAAAAACTCTACTATCCTACAAATACTCCCTGTACTACACTCTGCGGAAACCTTACGGAAGTCCCGTAATGAATCTTCCAATGCTTATTGCTCGTGATCGTTGACTTAACCCTGACCCTACATTGTTGTAACTGGATTCTGATTTGGTGCGACGGTGAATGAATTTGAGAGATTGAAGGAACTAAATACGTATAAATGAAAATGCGGGAAGTTAAATTTAATTAATTATTTATTGCGAACGAAAAAAAAAGGTAAAAACTCCTTTTACCAGCCACTGAGGGGTCTGATAAAATGAGCGTAAAAACCCTCGTTTTAAACCAATACAGAGAAAAAACAAAAAATATGGTTATAATATCGCTTAACGGATTTCACATTCAATGTCGTTGCGACCTAACTGACTTCAATCACACAGCTGATGGCTTGGTGCACACACATTAGTGGCTGTGGGAACCTTGTGACTCAATTAGATTAACAAGTAATTTGTGTTCAAGATAGATCGGTCTTGGTACTAGTATTTGCCACCTCAGATCGTACTCTAAGACACGCTACGTATGTGTGTGAGACATTTAATTAATGGAAATAATTACTCAGATGTTCGAAAGAAGTATGTGATACAAAATGCCGCCCTCGGCAATCAATCTGCAAGATAATTAACAGCAATTGCCGATAGTTTTTCAGGGACTCCTGTCGGAGGTGATGGGCAACCCTATCGCAAGCTAAACCTGATTAACTGAGGTTAAATGGATAGGATCTTTCGTCAACTACGTCCAAATGCCTTAGAGGGTGGTATAGTGTACGCTTTTTCTAATCCCTCTACGTCGTTTTTCGTCGGCTAAACCTATCTAACTAATTTGTTGGCGCAATGGACCCAATTGATTGTTTTCTCGACACTCCGCTTTTGCGGTTTCGGCACTTTCAGTTTCTCGACAAATTGCTTCCAATTAACCTGCAAATCTTTCGGCAAAGACCACACTTCGGTCTATATACAGGGTGTGAGAGAAGCTCTGTTAAGAAGATGGCTGTGTATAGGTGGTTCAGATTGTTTGGCCTCGTAATTTTACGGAATTCGTAACGCGCAGTAAATTGGCCTTAATTTCTGAGGTTAGCTTGTGCTGGCCACACTTGGTTTCATCGGCAGATATAACTTTACCTTAGACCAGTGGTTCGAGCTGCAGACTTCCCTGAACAAATCGAAATACTACCGTTAGAGTGTTTCCGACTTGCCAGAGAACATCGCCAAAAGGGTAAAACTATTTTCCAAAAATATACTGCATTTAAATTGCCCAATAGATTTGAGGGAGCAGTTAATTGACTTTGGTTGATTGAATCACAGAACGCGCAACCTACCAAACTTATTGAGATTTAACCTCGACTCAAATGCAAATGCAAGTACTTTAACTAAAAAATGCTCAAGCAATGCAAATACTGAACTTTACAGATTCTCTAGCTACAGATTGATGAGCCAATTAAAATAATTCTTAAACAATTTATACCACCAAGTATGTGAAGAAGAAACACAAACCAATGCATATTATCTATCCGCGTCCCGAGATTGGCGCAACACACTCTCACACTAGTTTTTAGATCCACCCGCGGCCTCACCCTCGAAATGCGAATGCGGAAATATTCGGGTTTTATTTGTTTCATTGCCTTTTGTCTTAACACACTGGATTTTTGACCGTACCGAAATAAAATGATTTAACTATAATTATGAGAAAAACGCAAGAACAACTGCAAAGTACTCAAAAGAAACTTGCCAAGTCAAAATCAAAATTCAACCGTTCGCTCGAGAGATTCCAATCTTTCTGTCTTCCTTTTTTGCTTTTTCCTTCGCACGTAACCAAATTAACCTCCTCCCTAGGCTCCCGAAACAAATTTTAAACTCCCCTTACCAATAATCGCTGCTTTAGCCCAGAAATCACGCCTTCTCATCGTTTCCTATACCATACTTATAAATTACGGAACCCCAATTAGCTTGTTAGATATGTGCCTACGGGTGGCCTTGCAGAACATGAAACTTCCCAACTCTTTCAATAAAGCGACACTTGTAGGATTACAAGTGTCTACTTGACATTTCCGGTCCTTGCATTTGAACAGTAGCGCAAACAATGCAAACTTCTTTCCTATTTTCTAAAACTGACATGTCTCTAACACTTAAACGTGACACACTCATACAAAGATTTAAAACAGCACAGCCTAAAATTCCAAACTGACTGGTTTATGACGACAACGCAACTAAAAGTGCAATTTGGGCAGGGCACTAACATTATAGATATTTATGACTGTCGCGCTGGGGTTCTAATAGACCGTAATTGCCTGGACAAAGCCCCTTCCGGTGCCAATTCTACTCATCGTAAAATTCCGCGAATTTGAACCTTGGTTTGTTATTTACAATTAAACAAGCAACAACTCGACTTGTTTTTAAAAGCAAATCTGCGACCATTTCAATATTAAGGACATTAATCGAATATATATATATTAACTAAAAATAAAATTCATACAATGGGATACAAATTGGTCCTGTCTTTCAAGAGGATAAGACATAGCAGCAGAGGAACTCTTCTCCCTTTAGAGCTTCCCAGTTGACCATTTGACCATTTTCCTTACACCGTTACTTTCACCCAAACCAAAAATTTAGAGCTTGAACTGCCGCTGACGAAAAAGGGATCGACAATTAATTTTAAAAGTTGAATATAAATTTAACTTAACTAAAAGAAAGGAGGGCACATCTACTCAAGAAAGAAATTCGGCGAACGTTTATAAATTTTTTGAAACCCCTCCGAAACCGCGACGACTTATTGTTGACATTACCAAGAAACGAGGTCTCTCCTCCTCCGTTGGCTGCCGTCTTCATTTACCTCTGGGGGTCTGTCCAAAAAGGTCATATCTACTCTACAGGATGATATTACTCAATTTTGACCGATTGCTTCTCTGCGTGGGCGCAAGTTAAGAGTTCTCAGGCGTTAAGCGTTCTTTATCGTATCTTAATGGTCACTTATCTGAAGGAGAGTCAGTATTTTGGCTAGGTTATTTCTATACGCCTGTTATCGTCTAGGAAATATTTACGTTAAGAATTAAAAAGTGAAATTATTTTCGACAGTTTACATTCCTTTTTTTGCTATTGCAATAAAATTTTGTTATGATTAGGTATACGTATAAAAATGTAAAATGTGCAAAATAAAATAACTAATTAAGGACAAATAGTTTTTTTTAATAAATTAAAATAATATGTGTATTTTTTAGTTCTTTACATTTTCTAATTTTTAGTATATTTAAAACTCCAATAGGATTATTTTTACTTAAATGACAACTTAATTAGTTAACAACAAATTAGTAAATCAATTTTAATAACTCTTAAAATTCAGCACCAGTCCTCAACTTCAAACCAACCCAAAATCCATTCTCGCCAACTAAATTGAAGCTCTTCTTGCTCAACCTCAAAGGTATCTGTGTTTTTTCTGTAGCAACCATGTCAAATTTGGATAGCAAATGGAAAAATATTGTCTTAGTTTCGATCAGAGCAAATCTAGATCCGATACAGTTTCTCGGCCCGACGCCAAAAGGAAGATAAGTGTAGGGTTCGATGCTGTTCTTGTTTTCGTCATTGAAACGTTCCGGATCAAAACGTTGTGGGTCAGGAAAGTATTCAGGATCATGGTGCAAGCCAACAATCGGAATATAAATTACATCACCTTTGTTTAGGTGAATCGGTTTTTCGTTTGGCCTAACGGGTTGAATGGTGTATGGTTTCGTACAAACTCTATCCATAAGAATGTCCGCAGGCCATCTACGTAATGTCTCTGAAAATTAATCAATAATAAACTAGAAGAATAATTACAAATATTTGTATTAACCAGACACAACCATGTCCATGTATTTCATCTTAAGCAAGGCCTCGTAAGTCAAAACCCCTTCGCATTGCTTTATTGTTTCGTCAATTTCTGCCTGAAGCCTTCGTTGAATGTCAGGATTTGCAGCCAACTCATGTCCCATGAAGCACATTAGGGTAGAAACGGATTCGAAGCCCCCGAAAAAGAAACTCAGGGCTTGCGCTGTCATATCAATATCCGTTATTTCTTGTTTCAATTTCTTGCTGCTTGGGACAATATCAGTTGATTCCTCTACAGTTGCAAAACCTGAGTCAATTATTGTATCATTCTCTTCGTGCCCCTGACGTCCCTTTCTGGCTTCCAAAAGCAGGTGCAACATGTCATGCCGAATTATTCCTTTTTCTTCCCTCACCGTGATTGCTTCTTTGACGACACGCTTAAAAAATTCTCCAACATCCTTATCGAAGAACGACATTTTGAAGAACTAAAAAAAGCGTTTACAGTTACTGTTCCTCGAAATAATTTCCGTAACTAAATTGTACCCCACAAAGTTTTGGTGCTAGCAGATAAGCGAAGAATTTCAAAGTTTTCCAAAAACCAGTGAATGAGGTCGCTTTCTTACCCATCATATAAAATTCGTTTTCTCTTTCTCTCAGTGAATCACATTTAACACCGAAGGCGACGGTGGCTATTACGTCGTTCGAATATCTCGTGCACATGTCCTTCAGTTCCAAAGAAACAACCCCCTTCGAAGATGAATCCACAAAATATTTGCTAAAATCTTGCGCACATTCAGAAACAAGATTGAAAATCATCTTCATTTTGCTTGTCGTAAAAGTGGGGCTCATCGTCGATCTCAAATCACGCCATCTAGTTCCTAATAATTTCTAAATTCAGGAAATATTTATTTTAAGCATGAATAATCTATAACACCTTTCAAAGCAAAAAGATTCCCAGACCATAATTCATCAACATCTTCGGGAACAAACGATCTATGATCAACAAAATGGTCGAAATATTTTACAGTCATTTGTTTAATTAATGTAGGGTCTTTCACAACAAGACTTGGAGTCATCATCTGATACATCCCTACGTATCTAAAACAATTCATTTAATCAATACAGTCGGGCAAATAATACTACATACCCACATTTACCTTTCCTTTGGAAAAGCATTGTACATTTTCACCATCAGATCAAAGAAAGTCTCTTTGCGAAATAAAACGCGGGCATTATCTCCGAGCAGATATATCTGTCTTCTTTGTTTCACGCCCTTATCCGACCAATAATTATAAGGTTTCACTATTAATAGGTACACCAATATGACTGCCACAATGGTGGCCAGTATCAAATACATTTTTAACAAATTTTCTGCAAAGAAATTGAAATTCGATGTGGTTAGGTGCACAAAATAAAATACAATGCGATAGAGCTTGTGGAAGTAATTTTATCTTGATTATCCTTATCAATTATCTCCTGAGCGACTTCAATTGGTAAATCAATTTACTCATTAAGGTATGTATACATATTTCAAAATACAATACCCATAGACTAAAGGCAGAAAACTGAAACTAATTAACCTTTGCTTAATCTAAAAGAATGTTAAACTTAGCACATAATTAAATTTTATTAAATAATAAGGAGCTAGAGGTGCCACTGCATTCTCACCGATCTGTACTAACATATATAAAAAGTTTTAGGAAAATTTTTGGATATGGAGAAGCTTCCTCTACAGTTTGACAATACATTTGCGTTTACAAAGTTGTAGAAAATCTCATACAAGCTAAAACTGCGGAAACGTATTTACAACTTGATTGGCCAAATGCCCAAACGTGATATCGTCTCCATTTATTGAAACAAAAATAGTTCTAAGACAACAATTTATCGAGTCACTAGTGAATGTGAGTAAGGTTTGCCGTGCTTGAATCTTCCCAAAATGAACCACCCTCGAGTTTTGAGTCATCCAAGACTTCAGAACTTGATTGAATCTGCAAGAACTAACGAGAAGATTAAGCCGAAGATTTCACGTATTTCATATGACAATCAATAGGGAAATTAGCAGAAATCATTTGAAATTTAAAAAGCGACAAAAGTGTCCAAGATACACGGCTGCCCAGTTAAAGAGGATTCCAAAGTGCTGGACATTTAAGACGAATACATTTCAGAGATAATACCACGATAATTTTGGACGACGAAGAATATTTTACACTATCTAATTGCGAAAAAAAAAAGGAAACGAAAGCAGACAACATTGAGAACTTTCCTATTGACGTAAGATATAAGAAAAAGGCGAAAAAGGCGACAAGATACTGGTGTTGTGGCCATTTCGGAAGCTGGTATTTCGAGACTTTATGTTGGGCTTGTTAGGGGTGAAGCTGTAAATACAGACATTTATATTAGAAGATGTCTCCCTAAATTGGTAAATTTACTTGAAGCACATCATATTCATGATAACATTATGTTCTGGCCATTATGCAAGAATAATCCAAGGTAAAGAGAGGATAACCCTCCGAATGTTCCCCAGGCCCGTCTTATAGAAGAGTTTTGGGCTTTACTTGGTAGAAAAGTTTACGACGATGGGTGGGAAGCCCAAAATGAAGAAGAGCTACGACGAAAGATCTACCAAAAGATTGCAGAGTTTAACCCACTTACCGTCCAAAGGCTAATGAGAGGCATTCGCATTAAATTGCCAACCATTGCAACAAATAGCCCTTTAGCTGCTATGTAATACATTATAATTTTTGTTAAATCTTCACTGAATAGTTTTCTTAATTATAAATTTAAATAAAACAATTACAATTTATATTATTGGATTTAGAAATATTTCCCAAAACTTTTATTACATACGTTACACTGATAAAAGTTTTTGTGTAAATTTATTATAATTTTCGGTGGTTACCAGTGACCACCGATAATTAGAGTAAATATACAATTGACATGTGAAGTAACTTTGTAATGACACGTGTAATATTACAAGTTAACTGGAGGTTTAGTAAACTTCCAGTGTGGCTGCTGTGTATAGCACCTTTACATAACGAATGTAAACTACAATGTTTTTTTTTTAATTTTCAGAATGGATTCTAAATTTATGAGCCTTCAAACGATTATAAGTCTTAAAATTTAATTTACAATTGTTGTGCAAGCAGCTCAAACGAGCAATGCATGTGTTGCGATGATATTTTAAATGAAAATTATATTTTTGTAACGATTCAAATGTTGCGTGGCAAATATTATACAAATACATTTTTGAGTACTTAGGTGGTATGTATGTACTACCCACGAACATGAAAACGATAAACCCAGAATGTCGCACGCTGCAACAAGCATAGATCCTTGAGACGCTACAGGGATGGACATACGTACAATGGATTCGTTACTTCACAATCAGTAACTGGATACGCAACACGCAATATAAATATTTGTAGGTTAATAAACGTCTTAGGTCACTATCACAGTAGACGATAAGGCAGGTATTCCGACGAACCCGGCTACGCGCTGAGATTGGTGGCGTTCGAGTGTAAGGCAATACGATTAATTGAAATCTCGGTCCATTTTGTGCTGTCTCACTTGGCGTTAATTGAAATCTCGCCCCCTTTGAGCTTTCTCTCTCGCTGACTCTTCGTTCGCCTGCCATATCCGAGTGCGGCGTCGGAATACCTTTATATCTCTCACTGTGGTCACCACGCATTAATTGCCTTTGGTCGTTCATCACATGTAGCTTGTAAGTTTACATTACTTTTACGTAAACTTGCAGCTGTGTTTTTTTCATGTAAAATCGCATAGAAGGAATTTTTTCTTACATTTTTGTTGTAAATATGCAAAATTTTTGTAAATACACTCTCTTATGAGTAATTTTAATGTAAATTTAATGTACAAAATTATTCATCTGAATTTTTATGTAAATTTACCGAAATTATCTTTAATTTTACATACACTTTTATCAGTGCAATTATCTCGAAATTTAGATCAAAAATTGACCGCAAGATGTCGCAATCTAAACTGCACAGGATAAAATCTTATACATTAAACAAATAATGATTGCAGCAGCTGATTGTGTTTTTTCTGTAATAAGGTCCTGTGGTAGTTACAAGAAACTGCCTCCTCCTTGGTGGGATAATGATTGTAACAACGTAGTTGAGGAAAGAAAAAAGATATTAAAAAAATACCTCGTGCAGCAAAATTTGGAAATCTATTAAAAAATTTAAAAGTGTTCACGTTTATAACACTCATCCTGATGATAACTGTTTATCTGATATTTTAGATTCTCTGACTCCGTCTTATGTGCCAAATAGAGAAGTAGGTAGTACCTTTGATAAAATTTTCCATAAACCTAGAGGAATTAGAAAAGGCGTTGTTAGTTGTTAAGGATGGAGAACCATGTTTGAATGATACAGCATATTGTATGGTACGTGCACTTCCAAAATTTGTTAAAAAGATTTTGTTATCGGCTTTTAATAATAACAATACCAATTTTAAAACCTAGGGCAAACCCCACTATTGCAAAATCATTCAGACCAATTTCTCTGCTATCATGCATTACTAAAACAATGAAAGATTAATTAAAAGTAGATTGGAGTGATGGTGTCATGAAAACAAAACATTGCCAATAAAACAAGACGGGTTTAGAAAAGGTGTAAGTACTATTGGTGCTATAACAGATGTAATGATTAATGTCAAACTAGGTTTAACTAAGAATGAATTTGTAGGGACTTTTTTCTTGGATATAAAGAATGCCTGTAATTGTATTGTTCTGGATATTCTTGAAGATAAATCAATCCGAGTAGGTTTACCAGAACTGCAGGAAAGAAACTACATAGAAATCGTCCTGTGTATATTAGATTGCACAATAATTTGATAAAGATAGGTCCCAGAATTACTTCAGTTGGTTTACCGCAAGGTTCAGTGTTTAGCCCAATTTTATTTAATTTATACACGGCTGGTTTGCATCTACAACAAAACTCGGATTTAGGTATTGCACAATATGCGGATGATATTTGTTTAGTAGGTATGCAACTTGTAAATAATATGTCAGTAGCGATTGAAAAGTTAATGTTGTGGTTATGGATTCGAGCTTCAGATCTAGATTCTTATGACTTAGAGATACATAGAAACAGAAATAGATTGATGAATTCAGAGAAAGCAGGGCCGGTCACTTCCAGCTTGTTCGACCTCTAAGTTTTCATGGAATCCAGGTTCACTTGCATATTTTAATATCAGGGTGGGAGAGTTCTAGTTTAGTTTAGTTTAATTTTTCCTAGTTTTAATATCAGTTTAGCGCTGAAGATGGTAACGTTGTTACTGAAATACGTATTCACTATCAGTGAATTTAAGTGGTTAAGGGTGTATCTCATTGATTAACTCTTACGTAAAGACATCGTTTTGATAAATGCCATCCTTTGATTTTGAAGATTTTTGAGAAAGTAATTTCTCTAAATAGAAAACGTAAAATCGTTAAATTTTCGTGGGTTAAATGGCGCTCCCATATTTTACCCAATGAAAAGGCTGATAAATTGGCAAAAGTTACAATGTCAGAGGGGACGGACACTCGAATGTCTTCATTATATGTAGGGGGAGTACTGGAAAAATTCTTATAATAATCGAATGACGCAGTACACTTAATACATCCATCAATTAAAAGTAAAAATTGGCATAAACATTACGAGATATCCCGTCTCTTTTATTCTACGATTGCCAGATTGAAATTTGGTCATGGCCGGTTTCCAGCACATTTGTATAAGCTCGGTTTGGTTGACACTCCCCTATATGAGTGTGGATTAGCTGTTGGCGATATAAATCATATCTTGTTTAATTGACAATAGACAAGATTTTATACGGGAACTAATTAAGCTAGGAGTAGAATTGCCTACTAATACCATCTTGATCTTGATGCTTAGAACGTACCAGAAAGTGTCTACGAAGCCATATTTAAATTTATTAGACAAAACCAAATTAATATATAGCTTGTTGGTTTTGTTTTAATCTGAAAATGTCGGAGTTGACGGTTGGCAAATGGGCTGAGATCCCTACATGGCCATAAATAAAAAATAATAATAATCAGAAAAACTGAAAACATGCAGGCCCGTATTTTCATCCTATGATTAATTTAATAACACCTTTAATTCTCATGGCAAGCTCGTACGTCACTCTCTTACACCTTAAATTGACATAAAGCAATATCGTTTCTTGTTCATTTTAACCACGACTTTAGCAAAACTTTAATCATAAGATCAGAATACGGATCACAAAATTTTTAAATTGCTTTAACTCCTTTAAAATGAATTAAAATATTCAAAAGCAAGACATCAATCAATTTATTAAATACTTTTAAAATTATTATAAATTATTATAATATCGAAGCACAAGTAAGTCAACTTATTATTCATATTTCAATTTATAAACAAACGATAATTTATCAACAAACGAAACAAGAACAAAGAATTTACGTCGCTAAAAAAATAATTTTGAACACAAGTACGCAAATGTGTTTACTTTCACCTGATTGCGCAATAATTGTAAGTAAACACAACAGCAGTATACGAATATTGGTACTTTACCCTTTAATTCTTGGAACTCTGAATTAAACGATTACTTAATTTAGCAGGCAGCCTTCATCTTTTAACCTTGACCAATCGCCCATAAACAATTGATGTTAGACTACGACGACTCACATACAGGCATACCGCTAATACAGTGGTATGCATACTCACTTGCACACACGATTTTATATTGCGAAGATGAAACTTGCAGTGGGTACAAAAAATAAGTGTTATTAAGTTTGTAAGTTCAGGTAATTCCTTAATTCACTTAATGAAATGATGATATTCTTTTTTTTATTTTTTTAAAATATTGGTTTTAGTTTTACGAGGTGCCGATTGAACTAATAGAATTTTTTTAATTGCTTTATTTTTTTACTTAATTATTTGCAACAAACATAAGAAAAATAAAGCTACTACTTAAAAGCAAAAAATTTCTTAAATAAATTAAAAAATATACATGTGTAAATATGTATATTTTACTTAATTTATTTAAAACCCCATATAAGTTTAGGTTCACTTAAACCAAAATCTAATTAGCAAATGACAAAGTACAAATTAGTTTATACTAATAATTCATTTTCAATTGACATCAGTCCTCAACTTTAAGCCAACCCAAAATCCATTCTCGCTCATTAAATTGAGAGATTTCTTGCTCAACTTCAAAGGTATCTGTGTCTTTTCTGTAGCAACTATGTCAAATTTGGACAATAAATGGAAAAATATGGTCTTGGTTTCGATCAGAGCAAATCTAGATCCAATGCAGTTTCTTGGACCGACGCCAAATGGAAAATAAGTGTAAGGTTTAATGCTGCCCTTGTTTTCGTCATTGAAACGTTCCGGATCAAAACGTTGCGGTTCGGGAAAATATTCCGGATCATAATGAAAACCGACAATCGGAATTAAAATTGCATCACCTTTGTTTATGTAAATGGGTATTTCATTTGGCCTAGCGGGTTGGATGGTGTATGGTTTTGTACAAACTCTATCGGTAAAAGCGGACACAGGCCATTTGCGTAATGTCTCTGAAAATTCATAAATAATAACTAGAAGATTAGCTACAAATATATGTACTAACCAGACATAACCATATCCATGTATTTCATCTTAAGCAAGGCCTCGTATGTCAAAACCCCTTTGCATTCTTTCATTGTTTCGTCAACTTCTGCCTGAAGTCTTCGTTGTATGTCTGGATTTGCCGCCAGTTCATGACCCATAAAGCACATTGCGGTAGCAACAGATTCAAAACCCCCAAAAAAGAAAATTAGGGCTTGCGCTGTTATGTCGATATCTGTTATTTCTTGCTTCATTATCTTGTTGCTTGGCGCAATATCAGTTGATTCCTCTACAGTTGCAAAACCTGCATCTACTATTTTCTCGTTTTCTTCATGCTCTTGGCGCCCCTTTTTGGCTTCCAAAAGTAAATGCAACACATCCTGCCGAATTATTCCCTTCTCTTCCCTTAATGCAATAGCTTCCTTGACGACACGCTTAAAAAATTCTCCAGTCTCCTTAGGGAAGAATGACATTTTAAGCAACTAAAAAAGTCGTTTATAATAAATGTTCGCCCAAATAATATTATAATAAATTTTTACCCCAAAAAGTTTGGGTGCCATGAGCATCATGAAGAATTGCAAACTCTTCCAGAAACCAGTAAAAGAGGTCGCTTTCTTACCCATCATATAAAACTCATTTTCCCTTTCTCCTAGCGAATCACACTTGACACCGAAGGCTACGGTAGCTATAACATCATTCGTGTATCTCGTGAACATGTCTTTCAATTCCAGAGAAACGACCTCCTTCGATGCTAAATCCACAAAGTGTTTGTTAAACTCTTGAGCGCATTCAGAAATAAAATGGAAAATCATTTTCATTTTGCTTGACGTGAAAGTCGGGCTCATCGTTGACCTCATATCACGCCATCGATTTCCTAGTAATTTCAAAGTTCAAGAAAATTTTACTTCAACAGTGAGTTATCTATAAGACCTCTCAAAGAAAAAAGATTCCTGGACCATAGTTCATCAACACCCTCGGGAACAAACGTTCTATGATCAACAAAATGATCGAAATCTTTCACGGTAATTTGCTTAATTAGTTCGGGGTCTTTCACAAAGAGAACTGGACTCATCATCTGATACATCCCTATATATCTAAGGCAATTCAAAAATCAATATAATCGATCAAGTAAAGCTAAACATAAATACCTCTCTTTTGGAAAAGCATTGTATAAATTTACAGTCATGTCAGTGAATGTCTCCTTACGAAGTAGAACTGGGGTGTCATCTCCTAGCAAATATATCCGTCTTCTTTGTTTCACACCCCTATCCAGCCAATAACTGTAAGGCTTCACTGTCAGTAGATAGATTAATATAACGACCACAATGGCCACCAGTATCAAATACATTTTTAACGAATTTTCTGCAAAGAAATTGAAATTCTGTGTGATTTGATGCACGAAATAAAATACAATGCGATAATGTTTATGAAGGTTTATTTTATCTTGATTATGATAATATCTATGAGCGAACTCGATTTATTAATCACTTTTCTAATTCAATTCAGAGTATACAGGCGGATTCAAAATAAGTGTCCGACCCGTTAGGGGCGTACTTACTAAGGTCATGTAAGTACAAAATTGAAAGAAATAAATTTATCGGAGGCATTTGAAAAATAAACCTCTTGTGAATCCTAAATCGAAACTGTTTAAATACCACTGATGACTATTAGAATGTTATACGTGCGGCGCTTATAAAATTATGTAAGAAAAGCCTCGAGACATCTTTTTATAACAATAATAAATTTTATTGGCATAGTCAACTACTGTAGCAATAAACGCGTAGTAAAAATGAATGAACTCTTTTGATTGCAAATTTATTATAATCGACATTGAATTTGGCACCGTTATAAAAGTTAAGGTCAAGTTTTTTTTGTGAGTTTCATTTTAATATTAAAGTGAAACAGTGTGCATAAACTTAAATTTACGGTTTTTAGAACAGATGCTCGATATGACGCCCTTCTTGTTGTATGATATTAGTCGCACAATTGATGAATGATGCACGTATCCCAGGAAACATTCGATTCGCATTGTTTCGAATTATTTCTGCTGCGGCAAAAATGCGATTGTGAAGTTTTCAACCGTGTTAATAGGGTCTTTATAAACCAAATTTTTCATGTGGCCCCACAAATAAAAGTCTAAGGGATTCATATCGGGCGAGCGGGGAGGCCAAGCTACTGGCTCACCGTGCCCGATCCACCGATTTTCATACTAAGGCACTTCAACAAGCAGTTCGGGCACCGTATTACTAATTTCAATAAATTTCCATCAATTGCCAATACAAATTAAGCGAACGTTTCACGTACTAACACGAACTATTTGCATTGACAAAATCATAATTGTATCCCTACGTATGTCGTAAAAAAATGTGATTCATTTCTTTCGTCTGCACCACAAGTTCGATGTCCGCAATAAATGAATTGCCCGTTATAAATTATTTCCGCATAAATAAGGTCATAAATAAAAACATTTTTAGTTTCAGTACAAGGTGAACGCACGTGTTTCGTTTTATTTCTGCGAGAGATTATTGCTTTCGTAACGCAATACAGTTATTCCAGTGGACACAAAAAAATTTACATCTAAATCTTCAACTAATTTTATCTCAATAACTATGCACAACAGACCCCTCATGACTATAGTTTGTTTTGTTTTTTCAAGTATTATCTGTGGTTAACGGGTGGGATACTTATTTTGAATCAGCCTCTATATGAGGGGCCTAGTTCCAAAACGTACAATTTCCAATAGTATTTTTAATTTCTCAGGAAACTGAAAACACGTATAATTTGAAAAACTAACATTTTTTCTTAATTTTTTTAATTTTAACACATAAGTGATGTTGTTAAGAAATACTGTGTCCGTTTGTTTACTTAAAGAAATTAGCTATTAAGAAGATATTATAAAAAAGCAATGGAGCTGCACGTGAAAGTAACAAATGGAGATTGCTGACTTTGGAACTAGGTCCCTCATATACATACAGTGTGTCCATTGATTTTTTGTTATAGTCGAGTGACCTATGATTTCTATATATTTTTCAATCTTTCTTTTGTTTTAAATGTTACCTTTATTAAAGTATTAAAACCGCAATTTTATACATTTTGTACTACAAAAATTTTTATTAATTTTAAATATAGAAAAAATTTTCAATGTATTAATTGTACCATGAATGCCAAGCTATTTTAGTAAGTAGTAAGTACCCTGCTCGTCAAGAAAAAAAATTTTATGGATTTATATGACGCAAGTTGGGTTTAATTTTTATTCAACATTAAAATTAAATATTTTTTAAATGTTTTCCAATATAATCCAGCTTACTCATCAAATATAAAGCGTTGTTTTCTTTCAATTATTTCTTTTATGCAAAATAAAACATGTGAATATGATTAGCAGTCGATTATTCCTGTGCTTCTTGCTTTCTGTCACATTAAATGTCATATTATATTGTAAAAATATTGTTTCCTTAATTAATCGGAGAATGAGATCTGAAGAAGTTTTCAAAGCGGTTACATTACGTGAAGATGGACGAAGTATTCGTTATACTGGGTGTTTCATTGAAGATGCATCAAACTTGGTATGCGGGTAGATGTCGTGAAAAGAAAGAAAAGTTTCTTTGTAAAATTTTCTCTGTAATGATTAAATTTAAAGAAAATCGAAGGGAAAGCAAAGTCGCATATTTTTAGGATGGACTTTAAATGAGAATGAATGGATTGTTACTCATTCACATACGAAATCGGTTTATTGGTTAATTGCCTCTAGAATGTGCGACAACATACATACTAAATGCATATTTTTGCATAGCCCCACATTTGTTTTTCATTATTAAATTAAATAAGTTTAGATATCCACGCGATTTCACATCGCTACTGCATTCGACGTGTGACAAAGTTCAATACACCGAGCTTTCGGTCAAGTTCAAAATAAAATGAAGTCATAAATTTCTTCGCTGTTTATGGATTTATTACCCCCTGCAGCTGTGTGCCATTCATAAATGCAATCTAGATCGCCCGTTTTGTTTCACGATTCCGCGCTACAGTCTTTCAAAAAACATCGATTCCAAATTATGCAAATTTCAACTTGCTCCGATTAAATTTTTTTACTAAGATATTTTGTTTCAAATAATGTCAAAAACGTGTCCTTGAAGTTTAATGCATCTTCAATATAACAGCCTATACAACCCAAACATTAAATGTGGCTCGATGCACTGTTGCCGACGCTATAAATCGGTATAATCAAACTGGACGCTACACTAGAAAAGCTGGATCAGGTCGAAGACGAGCAACAACCACACGGGATAAGCGTTTTATAGTATCAAATCGGCGTTTTTTTTACTGCAAGAAATCGGGGAAATCGGCGTTTTACTGCAAGAAGCGTTGCTGATCGTTCAGCTGAAGTTAGAGGAGAGATGGTTTATACAAACACAGTCAGTAGAAGACTTCATAAAAGTAATTTACATTCCAGAAGACCCGCGACTGGACCTGCATTAACTGCAGTTCATCGCAGAGCAAGGTTACAATTTGCTCAAGAACATGTCAACTAGACGGTGAACGACTGGAGCATTGTTTTGTTTTCCCGTTTTAGCTTAAAGTCACCCGACGAGTGTGAACGTGTGTGGCGTAGACAAGGAGAGAAATATGCTGAGTGTGTCATATCCCCAAGGACCCCATTTGGAGAATAATCATTGATGATTTGGATGAGCATTTAATTAAATGATCGTACAGCACTGATAACTATGGAAAATGGAACAATTAACGCTGCTGGGCACATATCGGACTGTCTTGAAGACCATGTAATCCCTTATGCTCAAGTTGTCGGCAATCAATTCATATTAATGCATGATAAGACGAGGCCTCATGTAGCAGCTAGAGTTAGGGAGTACCTAGAAAATGCTGCAATTGTTATATTAGTCTGGCCTGCTCGAAGCTCAGACCTTAAACCAATCGAGTACCTCTGGGATACTCTACGCCATCGCCTTCGGCAGGGTTAGCAGACCCAGAAAGGTTTAGCAGACCCAAAAACTCTTCAAAAACTCCAGGAAGCATTAGAAGCAGAGTATGCACAAATTATCCAAGAAACGATTGCAAACCTCGTGTGAAGCATGTCACGTCGAATGATTTTATATTTATATCTATTTTTTCAGCTTTATTTCGCATTTTTTGTTCATACTTGGTAGAAAAAATATGTATACATTATATTGAACATGTCCAAAATTCTAATAAAATAGAACATTTCTTGCTTTATAGAAATAAATTCAAAAAACCGAGTGTCCGGTTTTTTTTGACGAGCAGTGTAGTTTCTCCGATTCCGTAATAGTTTAGTAAGTAAATCCGCTGTTGCAATGTGTTTGTAGCTTTAATTACAGGTTTTAATTACGGACAAGCACTTAAGGAATAAGTTTGATTAATAACTTTGACAATTCCGGCTAATGAGATAATTCTGAATGTATTTTTAAACGTGGAACAAATTGTTTAGAGTAAGTAAGTGTGTTTTTTTTTTAATTTAAAGCCATTAAACATATTATTTTTGTAGACGAACTTTAATAAAGAAAAACTTTTTTCTTAAAACATAAATTTAAAAAATCCTCTATTGCAGAAAATCCATGTACAAAATAAAAATCAAAAAGCTGAAATAACTTTTACTTAATCTAAACAACTAAACAACAACATTGTAAAAACACCCGCACACATCGGAAAAAATGAAAAACTAAAAAAGTCAACAGTTTCTCAGCAATCTATGAGACAGAGCATTTGCATCAATAAGATGAATTTAAAAAAGACTTATGTAGATCATTAATTTCATCTAATATTCTTCTTTTCAAACTTAAAGATGACAATTCTAAACAAAAATATTATAAATTCAATATTGCCGATGAGAATACTTTAAGAAAAAAATATTTACACTCTTGTTATTCAGGGAGACTGTTGGTAACTCTACTTTATAGTAAATGAAACTATTGTGGACATTTATTAATTAGAGTATCGAGTGAAACTGAAAAGGAAAAGTCATTTTTGATTTAATTAACAACATAAAAAATGTCTTTCTTAAAGTCCCTTTGAGAGTAGCTGTTTATAAAGAAAGGCTTCTTAACGTAAATAAATGATGACTGGTCATCTATTTGCAATTCTTCGCACATAAAACTGAATTTATTAACAAGTATCTGTACTTTACCTCTTAATTCTTAGAACTCTGAGTTAAACAATTACTGAATTGTTCTTGTTTCAACCTTGAGCAAATTATTCTCACGCAACAACTAATACAGTAGACTATCGAACGACTAACACACGACTTAGCGGTATTTCTTGTTGGAACCTTGAAGTGGGTACAATTTTCTTTAGTTGTCTGTAAGTTCAGGTCATTCCTTAAATAAATTTGTTTAGTAAAATGAAGATACGTAATCTTAAAGTCTACCTTTCTTTCCTTATTCATTTAAATTTACCAAACGAATTTTTAATAATTATTCTTGAGACAACCTTTAAAAACTAAATAATACATCATAAGTCACGCAAGATCTTTGGTAGTAATACAGATGAATAGATCAACAAAGAAAAAATTGTGAAAGACATTACACAATTTTGTGTGCCTATTTTAATTTTCCAGAAATTATTAATGAAAAATTATTCCCAAAGTTCCTGGTTAAGAGAGAGCAACAGATGAACTAAATAAATACAGTCATAAAAGTGTTTTATAATTTTATGAACGTTACGACACGGCGTCGAACATGAACTTGATCATTAAACCGAATTGACGTGATCAGCTGAAATGCGAACTCAAAAATATTTACTTGACTAATGCATGCAAATCGTCTGAAGTAAATTATTCCGTAGAAATTGTTTAAAATAAGGACACCTGCTTGACAGGTAAACAAATAAATCACTACAACACGAAAACAATTCAAATCTCCGCGTGAAGAATTCCTAGCATTTTTCATTAATTACTAACAACTAGCAATGTTTAGCTTAGAGGCTTCTGCGGCCATTGTTCATAATTGAATTGACTTCCGGTCGGAAACAAGTAGCAACAGCCCTGAGGAAGTTCTTCTGCAATGGGGAACAAAACATCGTTAGTAGAAGCAGTCGTGACGCGATTCCAGCCGGAAGCCAATTCAACTAGCAATGTGTCTTCATTTCAGCATCATTTTATGGCCCAATATTACGCGTTACCTTAAATTTTAATCAATCGGTTTTCTTTGTCTTTTATTCGGTTTATCACTGAAGTTTTAATAATAAGATTACTTTACTAATAACAAAGAAATGGTGATGATAACCAGAATTAAAAACATTATTATGAGTAAATACATTCGTAATCTCTTTTTCTCCTGCTTTGGTTTGTTAATTATTACAATTTCATTTTGTGTGCGACGTTCAATGAAAAACAAATTCTATTGTTATAGAAGACGAACTATTAACACAATTTTGTACAAAACTTAACAAAATTCAATATGTGTATGTTATTTTTTAAAGGAATGGAATTACTTGTCGTAAATTATAGTTGGTTTCGATGTAAGCATTTCATTTATGTACACCTTTGAAAACGTAATTGTTTTTAATTTTCCTCATAGCAGTTAATAGACCATCAGCTGTGTAACCTGTGTGTCTTTGGTTCACGGTTAAGTTTCACGGCGAACAACCCTTATTGTCTGCGTAACACCATAAACGTTTATTGCACATTCGGATAAATGTAAGTTATTCCAAAAATTTCAGAAAATATAAGGGCATACAGATCAAGAACAAAAAAATCATTGCTGAGAAGTAATTAATTTGATCTATTTATTACAGAAATAGCAGACTAATTCACATACAACAAAAGCAATTACTTACAACACGACGCGACGATTTGGAATAGAACGTACGTGGCAAATAGAATGTAATTTACATGTATACGCTGCAACTAACTTTACTTTTTTTTTCTTCCCATAAATTCCCCAAGCTCCTAGAGCTTGTCGGGGAGGGGGGGTGGCGGCTGCGACCGACTTGATGTTATAATTTCTCCTTCGGCATTCGCCTTACAAACTGGGGAAACGCAGAAAACCCAGTTCGAAGGAGCCGGCATGAATTCGTAAGACAACTTTTATTTGTTATTCTTTACACACACTTTTATTTGTTATTCTTTACACATATCCGCACTTTACCATTTCATTTTTAGCATTCTAAATAATAAAAATACTTAATTTAAAGACAAATAATCTTATTGCAATAAGGATATGTCTACTAAAGCAATAAAACTATAATACTTGCAATCACTTTACTTTTTAAAATATTTTATCTCTTCCTAATCTAATTTTAAATATTTCTTCTGTTTGCTCTTGGAATTAAATTTTGTCAAGATTAGGTATTATTTATGTATAAAGTATGCAAAATAAAGTAACTAAAAACATGTATATTTTGTAGTTGTTTACATTTTGCTTAATGTTAGTTTATTTACAAATACCATATCTATTTATTTCCACCTAAATCAAAACCTAATTAGCGAATAACTAACTGACAAATCTATCACAATAAACTTTTCTAAATTAATTTCACTTGGTATTAGCCCTCAACTTTAAGCCAACCCAAAATCCATTTTCACCCACTAAATTAAAGGACTTCTTGCTCAACTTCAGAGGTATCTGAGTTTTTTCCGTAATAACCAGGTCAAATTTGGACAATATATAGAAAAATATCGTTTTGGTTTCAATCAGAGCAAATCTAGATCCAATGCAGTTTCTCGGCCCCACGCCAAACGGAAGATATGTGTAGGGCTTGATGTAGTTCTTGTTTTCGTCACTGAAACGTTCCGGGTCAAAACGTTCTGGCTCAGGAAAATATTCCGGATCATGTTGCAAACCAACAACCGGAATAAAAATTATATCGCCTTTCTTAATATCAATGGGTTTTTCATTTGGTCTAACGGGTTGGATGGTGTATGGTTTTGTACAAACCCTATCCGTACCAACAGCCACAGGCCATTTGCGTAATGTTTCTGAAAGTTAATTAATAAATTTAACAATAAAACAGCTACAAAAGTTTCACCAACCAGAGACAACCATATCCATATATTTCATTTGGAGCAATGCTTCGTAAGTCAAAACTCCTTTACATTCTTTCATTGTGTCATCAATTTCCGCTTGGAGTTTTCGTTGTATGTCCGGATTTACTGCCAGTTCATGACCCATGAAACACATTAGAGTAGAAACAGATTCGAAGCCTCCGAAAAAGAAAATCAGTGCTTGAGCTGTTATGTCAATATCTGTTATTTCCTGCTTGATTATCTTGTTACTTGCTGCGATATCAGTCGACTCTTCTACAGTCGCGAAACCTGCGTCAACTATTTTGTCGTTTTCCTCGGGCTTTTGGCGCCCCTTTTTAGCTTCCAAAAGCAAATGCAACACATCCTGTCGAATTATTCCTTTTTCTTCCCTCAAAGTGATAGCTTCCTTGACGACGCGCCTGAAAAACTCTCCAACTTTCTTACTGAAGAGCGATATTTTAAACAACTAAAACAATCGTGTAAAACTACTGGCCTTCCAAATAATATCCGATATTTACCCCAAAAATTTTTGGTATGGCTAAAAACAAAATGAATTTCAGATTCTTCCAAAAACCAGAGAAAGAAGTTGCCTCTTTGCCCATCATATAAAATTCGTTTTCTCTTTCTTTCAGCGAATCGCACTTAACGCCGAAAGCCACCGTGGCTATTACGTCATTCGTATACCTCGTGCACGTGTCTTTCAATTCCAAAGAAGTGACATCCCCCTTCGAGGCTAAATCCACAAAGTGTTTGTTAAACTCTTGAGCACATTCAGAAACGAGATTGAAAATCATCTTCATTTTGCTTGTCGTAAAAGTGGGGCTCATCGTTGATCTCATATCACGCCATCTATTTCCTAATAACTTCAAAGTTAGGGCAAAACGTTTTTTAATAACAAATTCTTTAGAGTACCTTTCAAAGCAAAAAGATTCCTAGTCCACAATTCATCAACACCATCGGGAATAATCGACCTGTGATCAAGAAAATGGTCGAAATCTTTCACGGTTATTTGTTTAATTAATTCTGGGTCTCTCAAAACAAGGGTTGGTGTGGTCATCTGATACATCCCCATGTATCTAAGGCAATTCAGAAACTAGTACAGTCGGACAGTTAGGTAATATCGCATTTATTTACCTTTCTTTTGGGAAAGCATTGTACAAATTCACCATCAAATCAAAGAATGTTTCCTTGCGAAAGAAAAGGCGGGCGTTGTCTCCTAGAAGATATATCTGTCTTCTTTGTTTCACGCCCCTATCCAGCCAGTAATCGTAAGGCTTCACTACCAATAGATAGACCAATATGATGGCCACGATGGCCACCAGTATCAGATACATTTTTAACGAATTCTCTGCAAGAGATTGAAATTTGATGTTGTTTGGCACATAAAATTAAATACGAGGCGATAATATTTACAAAACTTATTTTATCGTGATGGAGATATTATATCCGATGTGTGAATCACTTTTCTTATTAAGGAGTATAAGTTTTTAAATACAATAGCACTTAAATTGAAACTTAATCTAGAACAATGTTAAAGTACATTTAAATCGTCAAATACCGATTTCACACAAAAATTATTTTAAATTAGTTATTAGTTAATTTATCGAAATCCGTTTATTTAAAATCAAGAAAACAAATTATATGTTGATATTCCTAATTAATAGATTAACTAAAAATAATGCAGAATTTCCAAGTTAAAAGGAAATAAATTATACATACATATAAAAGTCGAAGCATTAGTAAACAAACTCCTTGCACATATTGCAATCCATAAACAAGCAATTTATCAACAAAGCACGAACACAAAATGTATGTACATACTAGTCTGAAAAGATAATTTTGAACAAACATATTTGGCGTCATATGTTTATAATTTTTACTTTTAGATGATTACGCAATATTTACTACAAACACTTCAACAACTGCCATCACTTTGCCGTCCTTCGCACGTTAACAAAAAAAAATACTAAACGAATATCTATACTTTAACAAAAAAAAATTTCGAACGAATATCTATACCTTACCGCTTAATTTTTGGAGCACTGAGTGAAAGTTTTATTGATTTAGCAGGTAAACTTCATCTTTCAACCTTGACCAAATTATTCACCAAATTTCGACGTAGCCTACAATAATTAATTTAACGCTACAACCGACTTACAACAACTAACGCAGTAGGATGGATACACAGATATGTATACGCACACGAAATTATCTAGTTGAGACAAAACTTGAGTTGGGTATAAATATGAAGTGATTACTTATTATTACACCGAATTACTCATTATTGATAAACATATGTTTGTGAAAGCGTTTCATAAGAACAAGTTTTGTTGCGTCGGAAGTTGAAATATTTGTCAATATTTGTGATCATTAACGTTTCGGAATGTTTTTTTCAAGGTGTGATGTACAGTAAAAAGCAAAAGTAATGTCTTGCCAATAAAATTTTAAATTGCGGTCTAATCCATTCTGATCACTATTGCGTACAGGTGGACAAGTAAGCGAGCAAGCAGGCTTATGTATAAACAAATACAAAATAAATAAAAATAAACAAATACTTGTTGATTTTTATTTAAGGGCAATGCACTGTTCGTCCACCAATGTTGAGCATAATTAAATTATTTTTATAGTTACAATAATTAATTAGCAATGTGCCTAAGTTGAGGTTGAGAAAAACTGATTTGTTGAATTGTTTTCCCAGATTCTAGTTCTGTTTTTCGTTTTCAACTCTCTTGATTGCTAACTTTTTTTTATTGTGATGATTTTCTTTTGTAGTTTTATCCTCGACACTTTAGCTAAAATAATTTGCACGACCTATACATATAAGTACATACTGAGTGTTTCATTGAAGATACATCAAACTTGGTATGCGGATAGATGTCGGGAAAAGAAAGAAAAGTTTCTTTGCAAAATTTTCTCTGTAACGAATAAATTTAGAGAAAATCGAAGGAAAGCAAAGTCGCATATTTTTAGGACGGACTTTAAATGAGAATGAATGTTTTGTTACTCATTCACATACGAAATCGGTTTATTGGGTAATTGCCTCAAGAATGTACGACAACATACATACTAAATGCATATTTTTGCATGGCCCCACATTTGTAATTTATTATTAAATTAAATAAGTTTAAATATCCAGGCGATTTCGCATCGCTACTGCATTCGACGTGTGGCAAAGTTGAATACACCGAGCTTTCGGTCAAAGGCAAAATAAAATCTTGGCTGTTTATGGATTTATTACCCCCTCTAGCTGTGTGTCATTCATAAATGCAACTTAGATCGCCGGTTTTCTTTCACGATTCCGTGCGCTAAAGTATTTCAAAAAACATCGACTCCAAATTATGCAAATCTCAACTTGCTCCGATTAAAAATATTTTGTTTGAAATAATGTCAGAAACGTGTCCCTCAAGTTTGATGCATCTTCGATGAAACACGCTGTATAATAAGCAATTTTACTCCCTCAGTAAAATGCCTGTTTTACTTCCTAGGGCAAAAGAGCATGGCCAAGTCATCCTATGAGCTTCATCCATCAGAAACGCTATAATTTTTGTGTTCGTAAAATAGGAATGTCATATTGACAGTTAAAAATAATTTAAAAGCTTTTTTCAATTAAAATCGTTGGATCGTGCAAAAAAATTGTGTATGTATACACCTCGGGAATGAATGCTTTTTACCCTCAGCGCCTTATAAAGCCATCGAGCTAGAAACTACTCCTCGGGCGAAATGCATAATATATAATATTAATGTATAATCAATAATTATTTTTTATTGTTGTTTTTACATTTCTTTTTTTTTAATTTATGTTTTTACATTATTACTTATTACGATTGTTAAGGTCAATGAATTGAACAATCAAAATATGTACTACTTTTACTTAATTTTATATATTTTGAATGTTTTCTTTTCCAAATACTTTTCTCCATTCGTGTTTTTGTTGTATTTTTATTTTTTAAAGTAAAATTATTTCATTTTATCGTGCCTCTTGGTTAAACTGACCATACGTCCAGTTTTCACCGGGAGAGTCCCATTTTTTTTTTTTTTTCGTTGGCATATATACGTTTTTATTTTTATTCATGATTTCTGGACATCTATATATTTTTCGGCGAATCTTATGGCTGATGGTAGTCGCGTCTTTATCAGGAAGGAGTGAGAATCTAGAAATTACTTCAATTGATACTACGACTTCATCTGATCTAAAAGGAATTGCGTGCTTATAGCCCGTTATTAAAGCTTCCATTTGGCCTCGTTTGACTGGTGCAAAATTCATGATTTTTTTTGAACGAATCTCATGACTCGTGACGGTCACATCTTCGTCAGGAATCAAGCCTTGCGTTGTTGAGTGGCATAGGATTCCAACGAAAGGGATAATGGATTGGGGCGCCATTTCATTCCATTTCAAGAGATATGTTCAGAGGCACTATGAATGGTCAAAATTATTAGAAGCCCCATTTTTAGTATCTTCTGTACTGGTAAAGACTTCTATGCGCATAAACTCTGTGTCGCTACTTGACTGACATTCAAGATCACCCGACTTGTCATCTATTGAAAATGTCTGGGTGTGATTATAACTCATAAGCTATTCAGTCAAGCAAAACCAGCCAAGAATGAAGACAACCTCTGGAGACACATCAGTTCCGCTTGGATCGAAATATCCCCAACCGCTATTCAAAGGCTTCTTAATTGAATGGAAATAAATTTATTTGCCAATAAGATACAAATCTTGTAGACATTGTCAAAAATAGAAAACCTAAAGATAATAATACAAAAGCAGGAGTGTATAAAATTTAAAATTTAAAATAGTAAATTATTCATGACGAAACTAAATTCAAGACGAAACAATAAAAAAGACATAAACATAAATTCACATGGACACATGCGACTCTGAATATTAATCTACGGAATAAAACACTTGGTCCAGTAAAAAGTTTTTTAGCCACTGCAATATTTTCTTGCTTGGTAGTTCCTTGATCTGTTCAGGTAGTTTGTTGTAGATTTTAAACGCCAAATGGTTGGTACCGTGTTGTGACTTCGAGATCCTGTGGTAGGGAATAACAATATCGTCTTTCTTCCTTGTATCGTAAGTGTGAAAATCTGCATTTGTGGAGTATTTTTTAGGATTTTGGATTACATATTTGACACAGGTATGTATGTATATACTAGCCAGAGTAAGGATTTTACTTTTATGGAAGAGAGGTTTACAAGTTACTTTCTGATCGTGTATACCGTGAATAATCCTTATCGCTTTTTTTTGCAAGATGAATATTCGCTTTGCTTCAGTTGAATTACCCCAGACCAATATTCTATAAGATAGCCAGGCTATGGAAGTTTGCATAATATACGGTTTTTAGGGTTTCATAAACGGTGCAGGTAAGTAGTTTTCTGAGGCAGTATAAAGTGGTTGATAATTTGGAACTGATATGGTTAATGTGCGTATTCCAAGTGAGGTCATTGTCAAAATGAACTCCTAGAAATTTCATACTACTACCTTTTTGCTGTCCTTCTAGCTTTGTCGAAAACGTTAGTTGCTTTGTTTTGGTTGTATTCAATTTAAGTTTGTTTTCTTCAAACCACTTCTCTGCTTCTGATAGGAACTCAAGCATCTGTTGACATAATTCGTTGCTGTCAGCATTTGTTATTAAAAAGGAAGTATCATCAGCGTATAGAAAAGTTTCCGCTCTTGGAATGTTGTTGGGTAGGTCATTCATATATATTATGAAGAGTAACGGGCCCAGTATGGATCCTTGTGATACTCCGGCCTTTAGGAGTTGCTTCTGAGACAGATTTCCTTGCCAGTCTACTTGCTGTTGTCTATTTGTTAAATAAGACTTAAAGATTTCTAGGGGTTTACCTCTCACGCCGTAATAATACAATTTTTGTAGAAGTATTTCGTGATTCACTGTGTCGAACGCTTTGCTCAGATCACAGAAAGCCACTAATACTTTACTCCCGAAATCAAAAGCTTTTGTGATTTGCTCAACCATCTCTACCATCGCTGTTAGTGTTGATCTGTTATCTGTGTAGCCATGTTGCCTCTGTGTGAGTAAGTCGAACGTTTTCAGAAACTTTACCAGCCTTTCTTTCACCGCTGTTTCTATTATTTTTGAGAATACTGGCAATATTGAAATGGGTCTGTAGTTATTACATGACAGCTTATCTCCTGATTTGTAGATAGGTACAACTCTTCCATATTTAAGGGCGTCAGGAAAAACACCTTCGTCTATACATTGATTTGTTAGCTCAGTGAGTTGGCTAGCTATTTCAAGTACACAACATTTTACACTTGTGGTTGAAAGATCATATATGTCAAGTGTTGCTTTACCTTTCAAGGCCCTAATGATTCTTGTGATTTCTGTTTCGTCAACTGAATTTAGAAAAAACGATTTGAAATTACTAATGTGTCGATTTCCGAGAAAAAACTCAAAGTTATGTGTGGAGTTTAAATTGGCGTTTGTTTGTAATCCAATATTTACAAAATATTCGTTTAATTCCTCAGCAGTTAATGTAGTTTTAATGTCGTTCTTTTTCAACGTTCTTCATTTTCCTTAAGTCGTCCGTGTACCAAGCATTACATGTATCACTATTAATCATTACTTCTTTTTTAGGAAAGCTTTCGTCGTGTATCGCTTTGAAAAGATCAATGAACTTGGTAAAATTGTTACTGACGTTAGTAGATGTTAAATATTGGCTCCAGTTTGTTTCATGCAAGGTTTCTTTAAACCGGTAAGTATTTTTTTCATTTTTAATTCTTATTGTAACTTTTTGTTTTTCAGGTTTCGTTGAGGAAATTTTTATGTGTAGAATTTGTGCTGAGTGATCGAATATGTGTGGGTTTGAGGTTTCCATATTATAGTACTCCTTGGACAGGTCACAAAAAATGTTGTCAATACAGGTTGAGGTCAGCTGTGTAATTCTTGATGGAACAGATGTTGTTATTTTTAGATTAAATGTTCATAATAGGTTCAATAAATCATTTTTCTCTCTCATGGAACATGTAGATACGTTTTATTTATTTTTTTTAATCTAGCTTTATTCTTTCCTTTTACTTCTTCTTTTCACTGCTTTTCGACAACCTTAGAACATGTTCAAGCCGACTCATTGGAAATTATGTTAATTGATAGATTGGTTTCTTGATCTTTTTTATATAATTAAGGACCCCCCCGAGCCATCACTTTTACGGAGGGGTACTGAATTCCATCAGCTGTGGTTTTGTTTTTCCTTCCCAAGTGTCCTCTATTTTTCTTACCAAAAATTATACTCTCTTCACCATTTGTCTTCTCTTCTTGTAAGAAGATTTTTTCAAATCTATCTTTATTTTTTCCCGTAGGATTTTCATCATTTCGCCTTCTCTTAACCTGAGAGCCATCTCATTCTTCATGCCCTAGCCGTCAGTTACGTGCTACGAAAAGGTGGTTCCTTAATTATCAGTGCTACGAAAAGAGTATTTAGTGGGTTTGGTTTGTGGTGGAATTCTCGGGATGACGAGGCCCCAAATAGGGCCAAAACAGCTGTACATAGGATGCTCGTTGAATCCACTACAATCAAAACCGACTAGCAACATTTTTTTTTAAGTTATTATTATGACTTTACTATGACATCTAAAATTATTTTGGTCAAGAGTAGTCATGGATTTTAAAATTATTGTCAGACCTAGGTTCAATCATTTTTTTTGTCAAAATTTCTCAAGCAGTTCTAAAAAAGTTTACTTGCTGTTATTTCTTTAGTTTCTTGGTTTTACGTGTTGTTAATAGTTTCTTGAGATTACTGGTTTTGCAATTGATGTTTTTAAGTTATTGCGTTATGACTTTCACAATGTGGAGCACTGACTATCCGGATATTTTTGTTGAATCTCTACATGCTCAGATGTTCAGAAAATTGGTGTCTTCGTGGCAGTCTCTTGCAGACCACAATACTTCTTAATTTCTCGGTATTTAGTTGTTGAAAATTTGACGTTGACCTTTTGTAATTCGGTAAATAATTCAGCTTTTTTTTCGAAAAGTAAATGCAGAAACAAAACATTATCGATTAAAAATTAAAAGAAAAACATTTCTCAAACACGAAAGTTAAAGTGAAAAGACAAAAGAGGATTGTTTCGCCGAGGCATTAAAAGAAATTTAAAAAAAAATCAAACTAAAACATATTTGAAAATTCTACAAGTTTTTGAAAGTAAATATTTTTAAAATGAGCAACAAAAACCATACATGGTTTATAAAGAAATGAAAAACAAGTATTAGTAAAAATCGCTATTGCGACGGAATCACGAAAAATTAATTGAAGATTCTACACGAAAACAAACAAAAAATCAGAAAAATTCAGTATTTTTTTTTTTTTCGAAAAGGACTGTGAGAAAATGCAAACACAAAATACTATTGATTAAAAGTTACGAAAAAAAAACGACAAAACATTTCTTGAAAACGAAAGATAAGGTAAAAATGCAAAGACAAAAGACGATCGTTTCGCCGAATCTTTACTAAAATGTAAAAAAATAAGCTAAAACATATTGGAAAATTCTGCAGTGTTTTAAAAGTAAATCTTTTAAAACGAATAATCAATACAAAACATTAAAAAAACAGACAAAAATCGCTAAATTATGAAAGATCCTAGAAAAAAAAAAGAAGAGAAAATGGTATCATAAAAACAAAAGACTACGACAATTTATATGATTAATAAAGACATGAAAAAGAAACATTGGTAAAAGTTAAATGAAAATTCATTTATTTAAAAATTAATAACGTATGATTCAACAAATTTCAGGTCTCAGGCGGCTGTAGAAAAAAAAACTTATATCGCATTTGGACTACATCGCTGTTTCGCTAACCGAAAGCGAAATTCCACGATGTAAGCCTTCTCTCCGATTTATAAAAGTATCAAATCCAAATTAGTTTAATTAAACTAGTGGTTTAATGTTTGAGTTAAGAAAGATTAGACGCTAAATTGATAAATAAAACTCAAATGTCAAATTGACAGCAAAACCTGTATTTAGCTAAGACATGAAATTTTATTTCATAGCCAACCGTGACCTGAAATTTATTGAATCATATTGTAGTGGTAAATTTTGTTTGGCCCCACGTTGGACGCCAAATTTATATATGCAAAGATATGCTTTGTTTTTATGGTCCTTCTTTTCTTTTTTATGTTTTTTATGTTCCTTTATTAATTTATTTATCTTTTGATTTTGTGTATTAATCAGGCTTTTTTAGGATTGTGGGTTGCTTAGTTAAGAAAGTTTTATTGATTAATTTAGTGTTTTGAAATTTCTAATGGATTTAATAAATTGTTTACGATCGTTGCGAATCGTCCACAATATATCTTACAATATATCTTTAATTACTAATTTCTTGTTTATTTGAATTTATTAGGTTTCAATTACAATCGTTGCGAATCGTCCTTGATTAACATCCGTTAAATAAATTCAAATATTAACAATAAATTTGACTCAATAAGTTTAAATACTTTGTCTACGATCGTTGCGAATCGTAGAGAACAGTATTCGTTAATTGAATTAAATTTAAATTTACGTTTGACAGATCAGCTATAATAATTACTTCAACCCTTTTCTAATTATTTTATTGAAATAACACTTACTGTGACATTCCTCGTTATTCTCTCCAAATAAATTCGAATTAGACTGATATTTCATTTATTCAAAATTATTTAAATGATTAATAGAAAATATCAAAAAAAAAACTTTAATCAACGTCAAAAGGAAACTGATATAAAAATGGAAAGATAATTATTCAATGCTAGAACTATTGAACGATAACGGAAGAACTTGATGGATTCAACAGATTGAAATTATATAGATGTTAAGATGTTTACAGATCAGAGATCAAGAAAGGAACACAGAACATATCAATTAAGCTAAAGCTTTATTTACACCTCGGTTCAATATTTTTTTACCATGCCAACCATCCACATGGCAACGTTTTAATTTTCGAAAATTAATTAAAATTGTGTAACTGGCAATATAGAAAGTGTTAGGAAAGAGTTTATACATGTATTTCGGCCTTATTAGGCCTCAACAGAACTCTGTACCTTAAAAAAAATTTGGTTTATTGAAAAATTTTTCAAACTATGAATACTATTGCTGGATACTCCAATATTAGACAAGGTATGTTAACTGTTGTAAACAATAGATAAGATAGGATTAGTCATCTTACGTATGAATAAATATCATTGAAAGCATGTTTGTATGTTCTAGATTTACCAAATGAAGTGAGTTGTATGCCACATACGGACAGAAATTTTGTAGAACAAATATTTAGAAAATTTACGCCGGACACATTTGCTGTCAAGCATGTTAGATATTTTCGTCCTGCAAATGGAAAATGTGAATACCACGAGGAGTATATGAATCATAATGAACGTTCATTACAAAAGGAACAATTAATATATACTACTTGTCAAATAAAAGCACCACATAACCTATTATGTCATAATGTTAGGATAAGTGAATACGGATCGGTAATATTTATATATACTATCTTGACATGCACTTGTGCAGTAACATTATAATATTATATGTTGTGTTATAAAGTGTATAACATAATGTTTTTTAAACAAATATTATAATATAGCATGTGATGTAATGTATACACAACGAGTTGTTATAGTTTTGACTGCCACAAGCATGATTGTGTTTTAAATGATTAAATAAAACAATAACCTTACTGTACATGAACATTTTTTCGTTTATATAAATGAGTATTACAATTAAAAAAGGAACGTCAATACTTTTAACAGACAAGTTTAAGACAGTTGATGGTGGTGAAATACATGGCGGTTTTATAATTTTTTTAATTCCTATATTAGCTGCAGCAGCTGGACCTGTATTAGCAAATATTTTAAATAAGGTTGTTGACACAATAGATGACAAAATAAAGGGTAAGTCTTTAACATTAGAAATTCCTGGTCAGCCCCCAATTCCTTTAAAGAAAGCATTATCTCAAAAAGATAAAGACACAATAGAAAAAAAATATTAGAGCACTCATGAATATGAACAATAAAGAGAATTCAGATTGTGATGACGATATACCATTGTTATGTTTTGATAAAAGCAAACAAGTTGAAAATATTAATCCAACAGAAGAAATTAAAAAATTATTAAATATACAAGATCCTAGATTATTTGAAACAAAATCATAAACGTTTTGCCTCTAACGTTAAATAACAAACATATAAAAATAATAAACACCACCAACCACAATTTACATCATTAGAATTTTGAAATTTATAATTATTATGAGTTACAGTTAGGGAATACAATCCCGAACTGTATTTTCGATCCCGGGATTTCGGGATTTTTTGTAAGTCATCCCGGGATCCCGGGATTGAAAATAATTAATAATATTAACAAAATTAAATTTATTATTCAAACTACAAATAATTTATTCGAAATATAAAACATTGTTTCTTAAAAATCCAAATAAACTATATTTTTGCCTATGAATATAATAAATAAAATAAATAGCTAATACTTTTTAAACCAAATTAAAATATATATACAAAATAAATATGGTAAAATAAACAATACATATTAGGTATTTTCGCTTCATTTACTTAGTTTTTGAAAGTATGACCTCAAAAATATCAGCGCGTCAAGAATATCGTCTCCTAGGCGGCTACTTATTTTTTGGCCGATGTAATTGGCCGCCGAAAAAGTTCGCTCAGTTGCTTGTTGGAGGAATTGTCAATAATTATTTATACACTAAACTATTTCTTTCTGCCGTATATTTAAATTAATAATTACGGAGAGGTCGGCCAAGTAAACGCACTCCAGGCTGGTTTAAACACAACTCAACTTTATTCTCCAAAAACACATGTACAAGAAAAGATACCAAGCAATTTATAGTAAACAGAAATAAAACCTAATTCTTCTATCTCATACTCGGCAATATCTCACACTTTCTTTATTGTACTTACTAAATCATTTTCTTTTTATATTTCCGGTTGTACTCCTTTCATGCACTTTTCTACTTCTTTTGCCAACTTTTCTTTTAATGATAAATTATAAAATTCTTGTTGTTTCCCCTGCTTGTTTCTTCTTCGTTGCTTTCCACGTTCACAAGAGGATTTACTCTTTCAATTATTAACTTGATCTGTTTTATAAACGTAGCTTGATCAGGAACTGAAAATATTTTCTCCGTAAATTTCGATTCATCAGACTGATTAAGATTTTGAAGATAACTTAAAACACCAGATAATTGGACACATCGTCTTTGTTGTATACGATGTGTTAAAGATATCTTCAAATTGTTGCTTAGTATTGAGTGTTTTTCTGCCAATTGATTCATGAGGAATTTGAGAGCTGCATCCGTTGTACATAAATTGGAACCTCGTCGACACAGTGCTTCTACTGTTAATTTTACTGGTTCAAGTATGTCTACGATATCTGCCAGCACTACAAAATCAGAATCCTCTAACCTGATTGGATGTTTAAGATCTATCAGTGCTTTTTGGATGCTAGTTTTTAAAAGAACGAAGCGCTGTAGCATGTCCAGAAGGCTATTCTATCTTGTTTTACAATCGAGAATAAGTGAAAGTTCTTTTCCATGTTCCGATTTTACATATTTTTGGAGTATGGCATCATTTTTCGTAGGCGATCTTTTAAAATGCACTACTATTTTCCGAACTTTCTTTATAATGTTATTAATATTTTGTTCATTCGTCAAATCTGGAACATCGTGAATGTCATCACTATGTGAAAGTATTATTAAACCAGATTCTGTGAATTCCAAATATTCTAATTCTTCATCCGGATCATTTATGGATTCCAAATTTTCTAATTCTTCATCCGGATCATTTGTTTTACTTGTATCTTTTGTTGTCTCTCCAGAAAAAGATTCATACTGAATTTTCTTCTTATTATAAAGCACATCACAGACTGCTAAATGAACCCCATGCGCAAAACACAATTGATGTTCAGTATCCACAAGCTTTCCTACTTTTACCATTATATTTGGTCCATCAGTTACAATGGCAATTATATCCTTTTCTAGTGAAATTTCATGTAAAGTAAGACGGTCTTTTAATACCTCTATACACACTTCAGCAGTCATAGATCCATGCACACGGATAAGCCCTAAACTCCAGTATTTATTGGTCGAATGAACGTTGATATTCATATATCGTTTGTTAGCACCGGATATCCATTCGTCAAAAGTTAAACTAAATCTTTCACCTGACTTTTTCAACTGTTGTATTTCTGAAGTTATATGCTCTCTTATTCGATTATTATTATTAAGCCATCCATTGCTTCATACGCGCCAAAATATCATCCAGAGTATCACTTGGAATAGTAGTAAAATAATATGTCAATTTTCTTTTAACTGGAGGCTGATCAGAAGTTACTGCTTTATGTAACTGACTTGTACATGGACGGACTTCATTTAAAACTTTAATGTCGTGTTTAGATAATAAATGAGTATGTAAACCCTTAGTCGATCCTCCTAAAGTTTTAAGGATCGATTGACATCGCTTACATTTGGCACTTTTTGCATCTTTTGATG
The DNA here is from genome assembly GCA_039766575.1 of Serrognathus titanus. NCBI lineage: Eukaryota > Metazoa > Arthropoda > Insecta > Coleoptera > Lucanidae > Serrognathus > Serrognathus titanus. The sequence goes on from CM077914.1 coordinate 13,900,800, forward strand.
TTAAGAAATGATGCCACACTGATGATACATCAGAATCCTTTTTATGTTCAATAAAAACATTTTCACTTGACATTTTTAAAAACGTAAGTTATTCGTTTCTGTGTCAGTGCAAGACTGAACTAAGGCTTTATTTACATGAAGAGATTTTTCTGCTTTGATGCCCGCAGTCATGTCCGAGCCTGCATGCTCGCAGTGCAATAAAAACGTTTCGACGTCGATTTTTTTGTTAAACGCAGGCGGCTTCATAAACTGACTACAGACTTACTAAATAATGCCGAGTCGCCGTGTGCGTATAAAAAAGTGTCGGCACTTCTGATACGGATACAACCATCGCTGCGGGCATGAATGCAGAAAAAATCTCTTTGTCTAAATACACTTAATTCTGTAACAACTAATAACAACAGTTTAGTCGACTTGAAATCGCAACATACACACTACTTGACTAAAGTTTAGTCGTGGTAAAAATTGTATGTATGCGCTTGGCCTTAAGGGTTATAAATCACAATCATATTTCTGGCATACGTATTTATTTATTAATATTAATGAATATTATTTTTCATTAATTTAATAATGAAGCATTATTTTTAAATAATGCTGGGCAATCCCGAAAATCCCGGGAGTAGTACTTCCTAATCCCGAAATTTTCGGAACCAAAAATCGGTCGGGATCCCGAGATTGTATTCCCTAGTTACAGCATAACTTTTTAGAATTAGAAATTTTTCTGGTAATGAATTGCCAAACGAATCAAAGAAACTCACTAATTTATTAGTATTATCTACATACATAGCAACCCAATGTGTACCAGTATTCCAATCTAAATTAAAAATATTATATTTATTTAAATTATCTATTCCGTATATTAACAATTTATCTGAAGTTATGTTTATTTCCTCGTTTGTAATTAATTTAAAAATATTTTCCAAGTCAATATTTGATAGTACTATCTTATTATCACTTTTACATTTATCAATTAAATAATTCAAAATAGTATTATGTGAATTTTTGACGTTTGTATTCTTCATTTATAATACTTTGAATAATTGCTGAATATAATTATCACTTATAACATCTATTTTTTTAGCACCATCTGCTCCAGCATTATATATTATTTTTATATTCATCTTCAGTATTTCTACTAACTGCTTTCAATCTGTTTTTATATTCTCTAAAAGATTTGTAATCACATAATTTTGTTGGAAAACAAATACCATTTTTATTAATAGTATAAAATCCAGTTTTACTGCTATAAATGTACCAGTTTGTTGAATATATATTACATGTTGTTGTCTATGTCTTCCTTCTGTGAATAATTTTTCTGCTAAATCTGTTATACCATTTTTCTTATGTGCATCATCAAATACATTAAGACTGTGTGTTCTCAATTAATTAAATAATGTCAATTTTTTATATAATTTTTAGATGTGAACTAATGTGCTAATAATTTTTTATAAGATAATTGTGCTAAATTAACAGAGAATATGAGTGTTTGTGTTCGTTCACAATTTGGTGGCGATTGAATAAATTCAGTTTTTTATACAATTTTAGCTTGTGAACGAGCAAAATTGTGACTGTAAATTTATGGATAAAATTTGGTATAAATGTTTTAAAATTTAATCGTTTTTTTGCATTTTTAAGAGAATTACTGAGATTTAACACAAATTTTTGTAGCGTTTATAGACTGTTAAATTGTTAAGCTCTAGAAGTAATTTTGATCTCAAAAAGAGGAGAATAAAGCTAAATATGGTCGTTCACAAATTGGTGGTCCAGAACCGGCGCCTTATATACTACTTTGTTTTATAATTTAAATTTAAAATAAAAAGACTATTTTAAATTCAGGGGCAGGTTTTTTAATCTTTTTTTTGTAACTTGTTGTCCCCAGATTCAAGTTCAAGTTTTTTTCATTTTCAACTCTTGGATTGCTGAATTTTATTTATTTTTTTTTAATGCGACAACCTTCGGGGCAATTTGTCTTTTACCTTTTTATCTTTTTTTTATTTATGATGGCACGATCGCCATTTATTTTCCTTTGCAGACGATTTTAACGTGATTCCATTTTGTTTCTTCTTTTTCCAAATGATTGCTTTTTGTTTTGAATATGGCACAACACAAGTCAGATTTTTCTAATCAAATTCACTTTAATTTCTCTTTTTTTTTCTATTTTTTAAAGGCAAGATCGTCTTTTGTTTCTTTTATATACGCGATTTAGACGTGCCCTTTCAACTTCACTGCTTCGTCTTCTTCTTCTTTTAATGATCGTCTTTTGTTTTCGGTATCATCTGCGATTGCTTCCTGTTTTTCAAAACACAATAATTCTTTGTTTTTGTATGTAAGTATGTAGGTATAGATAAGCGTAAATAAAATGTTGCTTCTCTTTTTCTTGTTAAAGGTCGTCTTTTGTTTTTCGGTATCTGTCAAATGGCCCACTTTTTCGGCAGCTTTCAAATTAATTTCTAAAAATTATTTTTTTTGACACAATCGCTTTCTGTTTTTTTGTCTCTTCTTTGGAATATACTTTAGTGTGATTTAAATTCTCTTTTCTTTTCACAACGTTTTCAAATTTTCCATTCTTTTAAACAACTGACAATCGTTCTTTCTTATTTTTCTTATTTTTCTTATTATCTAATGACACGATCGTCTTTTGTTTTTCTTTTTTCTAATCTTCTTCGTCAAAATTGACCTTATTATGCCTTTAAATTTTGCTTCTTCTTCTTTTTTTCTCAAAGATCGTCTTTTGTTTTCGACATCTGTCAAATTTTCCTTTTTCATGACGCAGGTTAGATTTTTCTATAATTCAAATTTGACTTCTTTTTTATTTCATTTTCGTTCGGAAACTGTGACTTTTTGTTTTCTTTCATCTCATCTTTAAGGCTCTAGTTCCGCTTACGTAAATTTTGCCTCTACTGTTTAACAAAAAGGATCGTCTTTTGTTTTCGACATTTTGCTTGCAAAATACTAGTGAATACTTAACGTATCTTTTTTAAAATTTCTCCTCGTTATTGGCCGTGAATTGTTATTTGTGAACCAGCCTCAATTGACCTGCCGCATGAATCTTATCAAGGACTAATCTTATTTTCCAAATGGCCGTCAATTGAATGAGTGACAGTACTCTATTCAGAACCAATAATAATACGAAAAGTGAAGTTATGATATACGTCAATTTATTAAGTTTCAAGCAAGGCTGGTTCACAACTAACAATCCAACTACGAGGCGAAATTTAAAAAAGAGAAGTTTTTTTTAAATTCAAAAAGAGTCGATACCCCTTGTATTATTATTGTTGAAAACATATTCTGTGAACTATTTTTTTAGGATGTCAAATTAATTTTGTTGTTTTAATAAAATCAAATACGTGATTCATTCATTGTTGCAACTTTAGAACAAGCTGAAGTATAATTTCAATTGTAAAATAGATATATGGTGCATTTGTACCTGCGTCCATTTTCAAGTGGAAGTATAAATAAGTATTAATCTAATCGATCATATCCGACGTCATTTGTTGACAAGTATGTAAACATAAATAACTAAACAAAGTGGATCCAAAGTTTAAAAAGCACAAAAATGTTGGTCCTAAATTCTTTGAATGCTTGAAGTTTTCCGCGAGCATATTCCGAGATGACTAAAAATAATTTTTTAAATGAGATTAGATAAATACGTTTAAAAAATAAGTCGCAAATTTTAAAAATAGATTAATTTGTTAATCAAATAAAATGCATAAACAGTCTTCAAAGTTTTATTTTTACTCAGTAAATGCATACAGGGTACAGTTTAAAAGTTTCTGAAATTTTACCTGGTTGCTAACCATCACTTTCTTTACCATAAGTACGGAATTGAACCCATGGAAATTTTCGCAAATAAAACAGTAATAGCAAAAAAGTTCTATCTTCTGACAAAAGCATATTTGGCATATTAAATGAACATATATCACTAAAGCAATAACTTAAGTGGTTGTAATAGAGTGGTTCAGTCTTTCTAGGAAGACAGAAGTCCCTTAATACCCACGAAAATTACAATGACACATAAAAAAGGTCAGCTTAATTTTTGTTTAAGATCCTTACGATCAAGATGATCCTTAAACAACGTTTCTTAACTTCAACCCTACCCAATACCCACGTTCTGAAGCCATATTTAACTTTTTCGTGCTCAACTTCAAAGGTATTTGCGTTTTCTCGATAACGACAAGGTCAAATTTGGACAGCAAATAAAAAAATATTGTTTTAATCTCGACTAGAGCAAACCTGGACCCGATACAATTCCTTGGCCCCACGCCAAACGGAAGATAAGTGTAGGGATTGATGTTGATCTTATTTTCTTCACTGAAACGCTCCGGGTCAAAACGTTCCGGATCGGGGAAGTAATAAGGATCGTAGTGTAAACCTACTATCGGAATGCAGATTTGATCGCCCACTTGCAATTCAAGAGAGTCTTCACCCTTTAAGGGCGATATTGTGTATGGTTTTGTGCAAACCCTGTCCGTGAAGACGCTTACTGGCCACTTGCGTAGTGACTCTAAAAACAAATTCGGAACAAAAAAAATTGAACGATAAGTAGGAAGATCTAACCAGAAATCACCATATCCAGATATTTCATCTTAACCAGGGCCTCGTACGTCAGATTTCCTCTGCATTCTTCCATGATTTCGTCGATTTCCCTCTGAAGTTTTCTTTGTACATCTGGATTTACGGCCAGCTCGTGACCCATGAAACACATTAGAGTAGAAACAGATTCAAAGCCCCCGAAAAAGAACGTCAGGGCTTGCGCTGTTATATCAATGTCAGTTATTTCTTGCTTAACTACTTTTGGTCTTAGTGGAACTTCCTCCGCAGATGCGAAATTGTGTTTCTGTCGCTCTTTTTTAGCTTCTATTAGTAATTGCAGCAGATCAAGTCTGGTAATGCCCTGTTCTTCTCTTGCTGTGATAGTTTCTTTAACGATACGTTTGAAAAAATCCCCCACGTCTTTGGGAAACAGCGTTATATTTAACAGCTATTAACAAAAATATGTATGGGTTTTGCACATTACTATAAGTTTTGTGACTTGTACCTTCAAAATTCTTGGAGCAGAAGTAAACAGAAAGAATTTTAGACTCTGCCAAAAACCAGTTAAGGTTGTCGCCTGACCCATCATGTAAAATTCGTTGTTTCGTTCTCTAAGCGAATCGCACTTTATACCGAATACCACAGTTGCTATTACATCGGTCGTGTATCTCGTACATTCTTCTTTCAATTCCACCGGAACAACACCTTTTGAGGCCAAATCCAAAAAGTATTTGTTAAATTCTTGAGCACAATCGGAAATAAGATTGAAGATCATCTTCATTCTGCCTGTCGTGAAAATGGGGCTCATCGTAGATCTCATATCACGCCACCTATCACCTAAGAATAATTTCTATGTTTAATCAAATTAGATTTCAGGAAAAAATACATCTTTCTAACCTTTCAAAGAAACAAGATTTTTGGCCCACAATTCATTAACCCCCTCGGGAAAGAAGGACCTGTGGTCAGGAAAATAATCGAAATCCTTCACGAGAATCTGCTTAATCAATTCCGGATCTCTCACGAGAAGAATTGGCGTTGTCATACGATACATCCCCATGTACCTAAGACGTTTCAAAAAAATAAAATTGGTCTTTTCAATAGTCGAGGCGTTTCTTCACCGTTCCTCCGGAAACGCGTTGTAAAGTTTTCGAATTAGATCCCAAAATGTTTCTGCTTGGAATAAAATGCGTGCATTATCTCCGAATAAAGGAAAAAATTGTTTTCTTTGTTTCACGCCTCTAGATGACCAGTAAGTGTAGGTCTTCATAGTCCGAAGAAAAACCAAGAGGATCGACAATAGTAACAAGCAAGGTATTGCGTAATTTGGCATAAGTATTATTAAAGCCATGGCTACCAATATTGTCAGGTACATTTTTTTAATGATCTGCTGAAAGTAAGGAATAAAATCAGTTTTCATCATCACTCATCAGTTAAAAAATGTGAAATTACATGCATTCCTAAACTGATTAATAGTCTGATAGTCAAAAGCTTTTTTTTGAAAAGAAATTCTTCACGTTATTATTTGGTACTCTTAAATACATATTTCTTTTATTTCGTCATTCTTATTACATTATTATTCGTTAATATAAGTAAATTCAGAGAAAGAACTATGTAAGTATCTACAATGATAGATGAAAGTACTATGATAAAAAAGTAAATTAAGGCTAGGCATACACTGGGGTGAAATGTGAGGCCCCTAATGTATCAAGTACTCTACAAAAGATCAACAAAAATATACGCATTAAACTGACGCACAATTTATACTCAAGTACCTAAGTATATATAACTTGCATCATGCACTTTGTGACTGTACATTGATTGTCCTTCGGGTTTTTTATTCGAATTAAAATGTTTACAATAATTTATTTAAAAAAGAATACTTACCTTAAGAGGACACGTTTTACGTTGGCAGACAAACACACAGTGATGCAGTTAATACAAATATATATATATTTATATCGCAAAATACGAGTCATATGGAATTCCCAGTAAGAAGAAATCTTAGATCACTAATACTATAGATGCGCCATTAGGGGAATACATATACTGAAGTCAACGCCAAAATCGTAACAGTAAATAAATAATAAATTTTAAATGTATGTGTATTTATACAAAATTTTATTCCATTCTCAATTTTAACCTTGACATTTTTAAGCATAAATTGTGACTTTTAATCAAAATCTATATAAGGGATTGAGACAAAAATAATATACGAAAAAAATTATCACAAAATATGGATCGTACAGAATTCTCAGCGACCTTTTTTTAATAATCTTTTATTTTCTGCTAAAGTTTTTTATTCATTTTGTTCTTCATACTTCTAGGTTATCTTCTTTTCGCTTTTATAACTTCTTCGTTTGCTTCCTTGTCGGCTTGTATCGTCTAATACATTTTTCTTTGTTCATATTTTCTAGACGTTTCGTTTTTGTTTTTTTTTTTTGAGTATTTTAGCAGAATTAATTTTATTTATTTCATCAATTTTACGTTTTTTTACATCGTTTCTATTTTGTTTTTGCTTCATTTTATTCACCGCATTTCGGTAAATCATGTCGATGTATTGTATCAAAGATGATGATCCCGAATAATTGATCATTTCTTGCCAAAGACATTCTGTGTACAGACGAAAAATAAATACAGCCGTCTCATGGTGTTGTAAATGACCGAAAATCTTAAACTTAAACAGCTTTACCTGTATTCATAAAAGAATTTCACACTTTAACGTAAGCATTTGAAGGGTACACGCGAAAAACTTTAAAGAAAAGCATGCAAAATGAAGTGAGGAGACGAATTGCAAAAATACTCTCCTTTAATATTACAAAATGTGACTTGGCATGTTTTTCACGTGAAGCCTTCATTTTTCAGGCGAAAAGGAGCCCAAGCGACAAATTTTAACCAAATTACTGACTCTCCTTATGATAAGGGCCATTTAGCTGAAATAAATAAACCCATCAATAAAGAGCTCGTACGAATCTCGCCCACGCAAGATCTCGTAGCCGGTCCAAAACACCTCGCAATCTCTTGAAAGTAGGCAACTTAAGTCACTCCAATGACCTAAATGAACGGGAACAAAAGAGGAACTCACATAGATGCCGCCACTTCGCAGACGCAATTTGCAAAGGGGCGAGGCCTCGGGTTTTGAAAACGTAAACAATACGGTCCTGCAAAGAGAAATGATTCGAAAAATTAACCAATGTTCACCGAACCCTTTTCGTGAACAGAAGTGCCTGCCTTATTATTTTATTTTTGTATCTTTGTTAAAATTTAAAAATTGTCATTTGGCTTCTCCTTTAATTTTTAATTTTATCGTCGATCCCTTTTATTCCAATTTAAATATTCCTGGTGTGGGTGAAAGAAGGTGTTAAGAAGAAGATCCCTCGCCTAGAGCCCCTATCAGAAGTCAGCAGAAGCCCTAAAAGGAAGTTGTTAAAGAATCCTCTGTTGCTGGTCTTGAGTAAAGATAGGAACCAATGTATTTGTAATTACGCTCACAGGAGTCCTTATTTAATTTTCAATAAATTTATTTATTTTATCAATTATCAACATGCTTATTTAAATTACTTTATAAATTCCGTGGTCACAGTGAGAAGTGTTAATTGTGGGGAAACACTTTACATTTCATCACCACGACCCCGCCCACGATGTTTTATTACCACACGCTCTCGTGCTGTGGCCTCTGCATCTTTCTAAAGGCGAAAGCTTTGTCAACAGGATCTATTAGTACTGATTGCTACATTCTGCTCATAAAATCTATATAACGCGGTTAACGAATGTTACAGGATATTTTACAAGATGTCTGAGTAAATAAAATTAATTTGGTTTTCATCTGCTATTTTATTTTCATCTACTGTTGTAATTAACTTACACATGTTTCGAGGTTTCCGCCATCGTCGGAGTTAATAAAAATAAAACAAATTCCAATGGAGCGGCAAATAGGGAAATAATGTTTTCAGCTCGAATGCAAATAACAACAAAATTAAAAAAAAAAAGTTGCACTGTGAGCTTTTGTCTTTTCGATTCGGGGACTGGTCTTGAGATTAATATAGTTGAGTATTTTTTACCTTAGTTTTACTTAATTAAATAGTGAATAGCAGGGTATGATAAAATCTAGTAACGAAAATAAATACCTAATTTCAATATACATTTTGGTTTAGTATTAGTAGTTTGATGACGAAATATTATAATAAACTGTTTGCAACAAAAAAATAAATAAAAATTAAAAACATAATAAAAAATGCTAATCAACTTTAACTTAAGTTTCTTATTTAACTTTAAAAAACAAAATAGTATCAATTTTAAAACAAATTTAAAAAAAAAATACCGACGCACAGTCCGATTAAGAAATTTCTGGCCAACAGTAAATATAAGTCGAATTTTTAAATTTTCACGAAACAGGTAAATATCAAGAATATTAATAAAAATAAAGCTTATTCTTAGAAGGACAAGGGGCCATAATTCTTATACTGGCTCATTTACCCTCTGTAGGGCCAGAAGCAAAGACGTGTTTAAGCGTACGTTTGTTTCCTTGCCTGTGATTTTTATTTTTTTTTAACTTTCCTTTAATTAAACAGCTATGTCTGATAAAGAGAAAGGTAAGGGATATTTTTTATATAAATGATTGACTTTATTTAGTAAACGATGTGTAAATTAGCGCCTATCATTGGGTGCAAGGTTTTAGCCGTAAAATATAAGTAATTTTATCTTTTGTGTTACGTTTTACTCCCGCATGCTTCCGCTGGTATCTTACATTTTCCTTATTGAAACGAGTATGGACTCTATATTCCACAAATTTCAGCTGCCGATAGTTGCCGTGTTTTAAGCAATAACGTTTTGAAGACATTGATGCAAATGAAAAAATTCCTAATTTTGTTAGTAATTGATTTTTCAATTACTGGTTCAATTTAATTCACGAATTAATTCACTAGTAACTATTACAAAGTGTAATTTACGCTTACAGCCAGTTATCCCCCTTTACCTGAATTTTACTTTCTCAGGTACCTACCTATGTTTCTCTTTCAGGGTGTGAATAAATTATAACCACTCCCACCTTTGATTCTTCTGCTCTCCTTGCACCACAATGTCTTAAGAGTGAGGTTTATGTGCAGAATAACAGGATTGCACATGACTGCATTTTCTTCTTGCAAAAATGCTCGGACACGTCAATTAGTGCTTTAAATTTGCCATATTTTAGAGTGATTCATTTATCTGTACAATGCCGTACCGTTAGGGTACAAAATAAAAAAAAATTAATAGAAATTCCTATTTCTTATTACGTATTTAAAAAGGGCATATATTTTATGTACACCTACATACAAATTTTATAGGGTAACATTAATAATTTATGAATTAGTTTACAATGTAATTGTAAGGGAATACAGCATAAGTGAATTTTATCGTTGAGCGAAGCAAATACGATAATTTCACCAAAAAAGAAAATTTTTGAATTAAACGTAGTTTGAAATGTAAAAAAAGATTTAAAAAAAATCCCAAGGGTACGTCACTGTCTAGTCAATTTTGGACTAGTTCATTTAATTTTACAATTGGGGTAAAATTTTCTATCTGTTTTTTAATTTTAAACCCTGTTTAGTCCAAAAAAATTACCTTATAAAATTTGTATGAAGGTACACTTAGAAAAATATGCTCTTTTGAAATTCATAATAAAAAGCGGGTTTCCATTAAAAAAAATTAAAAATAATTTGTAACCCCAACGGTACGCCGCTGTACAGATAAATGAACCACTCTAAAATATTCATTTCTTTTTTAGATTCTGAAATTCGTGTTTCAGATTACAGACCAAAACAGCTTGATCTATTCCGGATTTGAAAAGAATACTCTGGAACATCAAGTGACAAATGTCAAAATGTCCAAAATGCCGTATTAATCGAACTGCCACCAAATTTATCAGAAGGCGGCCTACAACTTTTGTAATAAATTATCGACAAGACAAGGTGGCAAAAAAGTCTAAGAACTGAAAAATATTTTCTCTCGAAAAATGCCGAATGGCTAAATGAGGATTTTAAATTTCCTATATTTGCTGAGGATCTACCAGATATCAACCTACCATCCACGTCCAGGAGCGACAGACCAAAATTACCTTATGAGGGGAGTGGTGAAAGGTCAAAGAGGAGAAAAACTAAAGAGCTTGTCGAAAAATATGACACACAAAAATTAACTCATGCTGCCAATTAAGTTTAAAATCAGCAGGAGAAAAAGGTACCGCAAAATTAATAAAAGAGGCGCTGTGCACAATACCGACCCGAGCAACGAAAATTACAGATGCCTGGATGAAGACAAAAAATCACTTGTTCCGTATACACCCTATGAAGCCCTCTCCCTATTTGTGGAAACAAAAATGACAAAAAATCAATATTTGAAAATAAGATTAGGAGCTGGAGCAAGGAGGGCCAATATCTATCCAAGTTATCACAAATTGCGTGCAGCTAAAGACCAGCGTTATCTTAAAGCCGGATCTATTACTGTATTGGAATCTTCGATGGAGGTAGAACTGCAGGCACTTTTAGACCATACTGTGTCTCGTGCAATTAAGTTTCAACAAGAAGTGGTTGAATCTTTACCTGCAGAACTTATTTCTCCGCTGGTTTTGGTATCTAAATGGAGCTATGATGGAAGCATAGGTCACAGTCAGTATAAACAGAAATTTCAGGAAGAAACAGTTGATACGGATATGTTCATCACGTCTTTTGTTCCATTATTATTACATCCAGTCTCATCGAAAAATACTTTGGGGGTTGCTTCGTATTCTTGAGCCAAACAATTGATTGTCACAAACACAACAAGAATGTCTTTATTATTAATAATAATAATACAAAGTGTTAATATGTCAGAACATCTGGTGATTATGGAGACGGTGAGTTGTCTCGTTCGGTGGGTGCTTATTCTTCCCTAAAGAGGTTGTCCAACTTCTCTGGTTCAGGGAATACGTTGTGTTCTGTCAAAGCCTCGTGTGCGCGTCGCACTAGCTGCAACCGGGGCCTGCTGGGTGGACTGAGCGGTTTGACTTTGGTTAGGAATCTCCGACCTTTCGGCTGGCGAGGAGTTCCAACTTTGCAGCTGGCGAGGAGTTACCGACCTTTCGGCTGGCGAGGAATGTCCAACTTTGAAGCTGGAGAGGAATGTCCGACCTTTCGGCTGGCTAGGAGTTCCAACTTTGCAGCTGGCGAGGAGCAGAGTCAATTTCTTGTCCTTTTGCTCGAGTTTATATAGCCCTGGCAGCCATCTTGTAGAGGGGCTGAGTGTGGCGTGGAAGGGTATTAGAGCTAGGTGCGTGCCAGTGGTCTAGAGATGGGTCGCAGGTGGCGCTGCGATCGCTACAATACCATTGTTTGGGAAAATCCATGTCCATCATCAGTGACGTATTGTAGACCGATAAAAATATTGTTCACCAAAGAAACATCTGCATTTCAAACTTAGAAACTTAGAAAAAACTGATATAGACGAAGATAAACAAATAAAAATCCGTTATGAATTATTGTTGACCATGATTGATGGTAAAATTCCGTCACCTGTCACAACAAAACATCCACGTTCAAAAGTGTTACATTTGTGGAGCTACTCCAAAACAGATGAACAAATTGGACCAAATTATGCGAATAAAACCAGACGTGACTACTTATCGATTTGGACTATCCACATTGCACGCATGTATACGCTTTTTGAATGACTCCTTCACATATCATATCGCTTGGGTTTTAAGAAATGCCAAGCGAGAGGAAACGACATGTAAAAATTGAACGTCCGACAAACTGAAATTCAAAAAAAAATCCGGGAAGTGATGGGTGTCGTAGTGGATCAAGTGCAAGTAGGTGGAGCCAGGTATATCGAACGATGGTAATACAGCAAAAACATAGGTTTTTTTAGGAGTTATGAAGATTCGGCCAAGATAATGGTGCGGAAGTTATCACTCATCCCATTCTACCCATAGGGAAATTGTCAAGGAATAAAGATCTTAACCATTATAGAAAGAAACACACTAGAAAATATTTAAGAATTGTGACTAATGAAGATTTCTTACACTTGCTTTTGGTTTCGGCGGATCCTTTCATAACAAGCTTACGACTACCTCCGTCGAGAAGAAAGACTAGCCTTTCTGCAGAAGTTCTGCAACTACTTGTTGCCCCAAAAATACCAGGCACATCGACACCTGACGAACAAATGAATATCTCAACCTCATCTGAAGTCGAAAGTGATTCGAGTGAAGCACAAAGTGACTATGAAAGTGATTATTGAACTCAGTAATAAAAACTTTAGTTTCTAAAACGTGTTTATGAACCATACTTTCATTCGATCCTGAATCTTATTTCGAGTGTGGGATTTTCTTATTTTTCCTTGAATTTATGTGTTAAATTTGATAAGACTCTTGACACTTCTGGATTTTTATTCAGTTTTCTTTTGGGTTGTCATAAAAGATTCTTTTTTACTATTTTTTCGTTCATTTGAAGGCAACTAGAAAGCTTATATATATTCGAAATATTAAAATTTTACTCTTATTTCGACTTTCACCCCTTGAAAAATGGCCGTATTATATATCAATCCAAAATTTTAGAATTTTCCCCTGTTATTTCAATTTCAACCCCTTAAAAAGTACCCTATTTTATCAGTGAGATTTTTTAAATTTTTTTCCGGTAATCACGAGCCAATTAAAATATATTGCATCATTTTACGTTATCCTACAATTTATGAACGCATCGATAAAACTAAACTAATTTATACAAGGTTGATTACGCGAGGATTATCCTAGTAGATTATGATCACTTTGTAAGAACATGACTCAATTTTCACCAAACGCATACTTATCGATGCGTTCATAAATCGTAGGATAATGTAAAATGATGCAATGTATCTTACACATACAGTAAAAGCTGCATAGGTACAGTTACACCCAAGTTCAATTTTGATAAACTCTGATGATGAACACAATTTCGAAACATTTTAAAGTACACATTTTTTTATTTATGTTTTAAAAGTGATACTATTTTGGTTTTAAAGTTAAATAAGAAGTTTAAGTTAAAGTTGATTAGTATTTTTTATTATGTTTTTAATTTTTATTTAATTTTCTGTTCATTATATTTCATCATCATATTTGCATTCGAGCTGAGAACATTATTTCCCTATTTGCCGCTCCATTGTAGTTTGAACGTCAAAAAATGAAACTCCGACCTCTAATAATAAACTATAAATTAATTAACTACAGTTTTGCAATATTTTCAAATTTTATTATAAAATACTTAAAACATAAGTTTTATGTTTTTACACTTTGGCTTCAATGTTTTTTTTTTTAATTTTTATTACATTCCCACTTTAATATCCTAACATCACAATTATTTCTTAAAATCACACTACGATAATACAGTGCTACATAGAATCGAAATAATATTTTTAAGACGAAATTACTAATTATGTTTTACTTACACATTTAAACTTATCCAATGAAAATCTGTATAACTTAATAATTTTAAAAAATATGAATATTAAACGGGCCACTGAAAACACAATTCCGACGCTTTTTATGAGTCATATAAATATTTAAACTATATTTAAATAAATCTTGAGTATCAGGATTAATTAATACTAGTTCTGGCTTTCAGACCAATCCAAAATCCATTTTCTGCCGTCAAGTTAATCAAACCCTTCCTAAGTTTCAGAGGTATCGACGTTCTCTCAACCTCGACGAAATCGAACTTAGAGAGAAGATGGAAAATCACGGTTTTACATTCTATAAGAGCGAACCTGGAACCAATGCAATTCCTCGGCCCGGCCCCGAAAGGAAGATAACTATATGGTTTGATGTTGTTCTTATTTGCGTCGTTGAATCTTTCCGGATCGAAACGATCAGGATCGGGATAATATTGGGGGTCTCGATGAATGGCATTGACCGGTATCCAAATGACATCACCCTTTTCTAACCTAATGGGTTTTTCCATTGGTTTCGTTGGCTCAATCGTGTACGATTTGGTGCAGAGTCTATCGTTAACAATCGTAACTGGCCACTTTCTTAAAGCTTCTGTAATAATTAATGTTTATATTACAATGAACTAATTAAAAGTAAGTGATCGAACCAACCAGAAACCACCATATCCATGTACTTCATTTTCAATAAAGCTTCATACGTTAGTCTTCCCCAACATTGTTTTAACGTCTCATCAATTTCCTTCTGAAGTTTTTGCTGAATTGTAGGGTTTTCTACAAGTTCGTGCCCCAAAAAGCACAGTAAGGTCGAGACAGTCTCAAATCCCCCGAAAAAAAAGATCAGAGCCTGAGCAGCAATATCAATGTCCGTTATTTCTTGCTTAGCGATTTTATTGTAGGATGAAGTGAGGTTTGATTCTTGAACGGTGGCGAAACCTGCATCGATCGGGTCTTCTTTTTCTTCTGGTCTTTGTCTTCCTTTTCGGGCCTCAATTAATAATTGAAGCATATCAGGGCGAACTATGCCGAGTTCCTCACGAGAAGTAATAGCGTCTTTGATGACACGCGTAAAAAAATCTCGCACTGCGTCTGTGAATACGCTCAGGCCGAGTAGCTGAAAATGATCCGTTTTAAACGAACGAAAATACTTAAGTAAGATTTTTCACCTTGGCAATTCGAGGCGCCGACATCAGGATGAACATTTTTAAATTGTCCCACAAATTGCTGAAGGTTATGGCATCTTTAACGGTCAAGTAAAATTCATTTTCCCGATCTTTCATTGAATCAACCTTGATGCCGAAGGCAACTGTGGCGACCACATCGTTTGTGTATCTCGTGAAGATGTCCTTAAGTTCAATGGAATGGGTGCCTCCCGTTTCCAGGAAGTAACTGGTAAAATCAGCAGCACATTCCGAAACCAGGTTGAAGATAATCCTCATTTTACTAGATGTAAAACTTGGGCTGAGAGTAGACCTCATGTTTCTCCATTTAACCCCTAAATAGAAACCACTGCGATTTAAATTTTCTACTAGGATTGTCCAGTTACCTTTCAGGGCGAACAAGTTTTTATTAAACAATTCGTCGAGCCCCTCAGGGACGAATTCCATGTGATCGACAAAATGGTCGAAGTCTTTGACGCATATTTTTTTAACCAAGTCTGGGTCTCTCACTATGAGAACGGGTTGGGTCATTTGATACGATCCTATGTATCTAAAGGTCAATGAAATGAAATGCCCGGATTCGACTCCAAGCATACTTACCTTTCTGCCGGAAACGCATTATACAAATTCATTGTCATGTCCCAAAAGTGTTCCTTCCTAAAAATAACCCTTGCATTGTCGCCGAACAAATAAGTCGGTTTGATCTGCTTTACACCTCTGTCGATCCAATAAGTGTAGGGTTTAATTATTTTGAAATAAATGAAAGAGATGATGAGGACCGCCACCAAAATCAAAAACATTTTGGAGAAGAGTTTGTTCTAAAAATATAAGAGTTTTTATGTTTAGGGAATCGATTTCGATTTTTTTCTAATAATCCATGAAACGTTAAATAAATGAATATATAAAATCTGCTAAAAATGGTTACGAAATTGTGTTATCAAACATAGAACAATAAATATTTGAATTAGAAACCCTTTTAAATTACAATTCTTCAAAAAATTCTCTTCTAAGAAATTCTTGTTCATCTTATAAATGTTTAACGCAAAAAATAAATACGAAAGAGAAAATTTTATTTAAATATCTTACCCAAAAAAAAAAATTTATTAACTTGCCTCCCTTTTCTGGACTCGGAACGAACACTTTCAACTTATACACACGAATACTTTATGCAAGTGCTGGGCTTTATATACTTCAACGTTGTCGAAGTAAAAACTAAAGATCATTTCAATAATATTGATATTTTTATTTAGATAATCGTATTTACATTAACGCCACATCATAATGATATCGGTGGCAAAAGCAGTTTAGATAGAGATAAACGCCCGCAAGTTGTTTAGGTAATAACGCAAAAATAATTCTTAAAGTCATGAAGGTCGTGACTTCAGGAATTGATACTTTTGAAACTTGCACAGAAAAAATTTACGCAAACACTTTAATGATCTTAATTCGAAATGTGACATGCACTTTTAAGGAGACAATAAAAATACATCTATTTGTTTTAAACGCATTAAAATATTTTTAAAAACAATAACATACCTACTCAGAACTGGACACTGCTTTAAAATTTTGTGATTATTAATGATATCAGAAGTAGGTAGTTGGAAATAAATAATTCATTAACAAGATGTTGAATGAATATGAATAAGTAAACATAAAATAAAAGTACAAAATTCCCTAAAAATAACTTAAGATTGCCCGCTTCCTGGTAATAACTAACGCAATTCGAGTATATAAACTTGATGATTATAATAAGTGCAAACATAATGCATAAGATAAGAGGCCCCAAAAACAAAAAAGATAAATAATTATTAAATATATTGTTAAGTTACTTTTGAAAAAAGTAAAACTCAACTATTTTTGAAAGACTAAAAACTAACATGTGACATAAACTTACTTATCTACACGTAGATGTACTTTCGTCGTACAGAACCACTTCTTCGTCAATAACCAAACGCTTTATTAAGCGTGTTATAAGTGCGTTATTTTTTAACCTTGACGAAATCGAATAATAACAGCAATTTTGATATAAATGTAATAGACAATTGTTATAATGCTGTTGTTATCTGCCTTCTTCCTATTGATTACATAATTTAAAATGTAATATCCGTGGCAAAATAAAACACTAACTAATAATAACGATGCATTAGGATAGGCCTAACTCTCAATGAGAATTTTTATCTAGCGATGAAATTGAGGAATTTATTAAGTTTAAATTAATTACGTTGCCACCACCGGAGTTTTAAGCCCACCGGATCCTTATACATTTGCTAAAAACTAACCTCTTTTACTAATTTATAATTTTAATTTTCGGAGAGCATGTCATTGGACCCAGAAGTTGTTGAAAGTAAATTAAAATGAAAAAATATACCCAAAATAAAAGAACGATATTGAGGACAATAATCAAGTATATGTTTTTAGAAATTATGTACAATGGGCGTACAGATGATTACTATCTTTTTGCAGGATGAAGACCTTTTTAAGGAATTTATTAAATTTAAATTAATTACGTTGCCACCACCGGAGTTTGATGGTCAACGGGACCCTTATACATTAGCTAAAGACAAACCTCATTTACTAATTTTATAATTTTAATTTTCGGAGAGCGTGTCGTTGGACTCAGAAGCTGTTGAAAGTAAATTAAAATGAAAAAATATATCCAAAATAAAAGAACGATACTGAGGACAATAATCAAGTATATGTTTTTAGAAAATATGTACAATGGGGTACAGATGATTACTATCTTTTTGTAGGATGAGAACCTTTTCGAGGAATTTATTAAATTTAAATTAATTACGTTGCCACCACCGGAGTTTTAAGCCCACCGGACCCTTATACATTTGCTAAAGACTAACCTTATTTACAAATTTATAATTTTAATTTTCGGAGAGCGTGTCGTTGAACTCAGAAGCTGTTGAAAGTAAATTAAAATGAAAAAATATACCTAAAATAAAAGATCGATACAGAGGACAATAATCAAGTATATGATTTTAGAAAATGTGTACAATAGGGTACAGATGATTACTCTCTTTTTGCAGGATGAGGATATTTTTGAGGAATTTATTAAATTTAAATTAATTACGTTGACACCGCCGAAGTTTTAAAGTCGACCGGACCTTTGTACATTTGCTAAAGACAAACCTCATTTACTAATTTTAGAATTTTAATTTTCGGAGAGCGTGTCGTTGGACTCGGAAGCTGTTGAAAGTAAGTTGAAATGAAAAATGTACCAAAAATAATAGAACGATATTGAAGACAATAATCGAGTATGTTTTTATAAAATATGTACAACGTGGTACAGATGATTTCAACCTTTTTTGCAGGATAAGGACCTTTTTATTCGGTGTTTTCTTGGGGTTTTATAGATCGTCCTCTGGGTCTCTAGATAAAGGGGTATTCTTCCTTAAACGTCAGTTTCCCCACACCAATAATTTTAGGAACTTGTCGATTTGGCGATTAATTTCAATAAAACTAGAAACCATGAACATCAAAACAAAATATGAACTATAATTAAATAAAATTATTTAAAATGTTTTAATAAAATTTGAATGTGAAAGCGACTCGGTGGACATTAATTAACTTTAAATGTTCACTTCCTATGGAACCACATTATTTACATTTTTAAAACCCAGAGGGCCTTTTTAGATTGTGACGTATTTTTGGACTGGTTACGCTACCTTGCATGGGCGAGTTCTCACGTACTCAGGATCTTTATCGGGTGGTTTATTTACTTTAGCGAGGAGAGTCAATATTTTGGGTAAAGTTCGTCGCTTAGGCATCTTATCTATGCGTGAATATCCTTTAATAATTTAGAGTTTAAGATTTTCCGCCGTTTACAATTTTTAAAATAAATCAGATTCTGAGTACCTATCAAACTTTTCAATTCTATACAAAGATGTGTTATAGGAGACGTTAGTTTGACTAATTATATTAAAAAAATTAATTTTTCAACCTACGATATTAATTTTAACGTAGATACGTATTTCGATGGCTAAGGTGACATTCTCGGTGCACAAATCTTAGACACTAAGCAAATTAACAGGAGCCCTACGTGTGAAACCAAACTAAAATCAACCAAATGAAAAAATTATTACTTACGTCAATACCAAATGGAAGAAAAACTCGGGTCTCTATTTCTTTATCGATCCGGTAAATAAAACAGTTTTTTTTTTGTTTCAAATGTATCAAGAAGATTTTAAAACGATTTGTAGAACCAAAAGCATCACGATCTGTGATTCGTCTAAAATTAAAGCAATTCTCTTTTCAGTGTGTTCTATGTGTTATCGTTATCAGTTAAGCTCGAGGACTTAAAAATTTCTTGCACAACAAGAAATTATCATACTAAATACATAGCAATTTTTTTCAGCAATAAACAATTTGTAAGCTTTTTCCCTGTGGGATTTTTTTCCATTTTAACAAAGAAAGACAATACCTGTCTCTACTTTGATTTCTGCCTTTTACGTTTAAGTTAAATTTATGAAAAAATTATTTATTTAAAAAAAAATTAAGTTACGTGTTATTTTGTTTGGCCCGAAAGGAAACAGCTTTCTGTCGCTTATTACATCAAGGGCAAGTTATCCTCGTGTTTCCTTAAATTTGTTACAGAATAAAAATCGCGCATGTAAGTCATGTAAACAATTCGCTTTATCAAAATAATATTTAGTTATGTTAACGAGTTATCTTTATCGAAACTATTTTTTGCGATTGGAATTACTCTGCTGAATCGATGAAATTTCGCTATTTATTGGAGAGTTTCGAGAAACAAACATTCAATCAAATCTTGCATTGCACAGATAAACTATTGCAGCTTCAAAAGCAACGAAGGGTAAAGCGATAGTTGGAGAGATATGAGAGCTACTCTTAGCCCAAGTTTTACGAGCAGCAAAATGAAGTTCATATTCACTCTAATTTCGGAATGCGCCGCAGACTTCACACAGCACTTTTTAGAAACAACTGGAGATGTTACAACAGTCGAACTTAAAAATATTTTTACGAGGTATACAAATGATGTAATAGCCCGACAGCTTTTGGCATCAAATGTGATTCACTTAAAGAACCAAATAATGAATTTTATTTAATGGGCAAGGAAATCACGACATTTGGTGTTTGGAAAACTTTGAAATTCCTTATTATATCGTCTGCACCTCGACTTGCGAAGGTAATGCAATTAAATCCATTAGTTTCAGGTGCTGCGTCTGGCTCTGTTCACAAATGAGGGACGAAACTTTTTCGAAAAAATCGTCAAAGAAACGATTCAATCCCGTGAAAACCACGGTACAGTCCGTTCAGATATGTTGCAGTTATTAATTGAGGCAAGAAATGGAAGGTCGAGGCAGGAACCTAAAAATAACTTGATCGATACTGGATTTGCCACTGTTCAGGAAGCTCAACTGATTTCGTCTAAGAAAATTATTAAACAACAAATAACAGATCTCGATATTGCAGCTCAAGCAATGGTCTTCTTTTTCGGCGGTTTCGACACAATTTCGACTGCTATGTGTTTCCTGGGGCATGAATTGGTCGAGAATCCGGATATCCAACGCAAACTTCAGAATGAAATCGACAGAACAATGGAAGAACATGAAGGGACACTGACGTACGAGACCTTATTGAAAATGAAGTATATGGATATGGTTGTTTCTGGTCAGTTTTATCAATTAAACATAGCTATAGAGATTTTAAAAAATGCACTATTATTGCAGAACTTCTAAGAAAATGGCCAATTGCAATTGCTAATGACAGAATTTGCACCAAGCCGTACACCATACAACCATCTAAACCAACAGAAAAGCCAATCCATTTGAAAGAAGGTGAAATGATTTCGATCCCCGTTAATGGCATACATCGGGATCCTCAATATTACCCTAATCCCGATCGCTTTGATCCAGAGAGATTCAACGATAAAAACAAAACCAACATCAATTCGTACATTTATCTTCCTTTCGGTCTCGGACCAAGAAACTGTATCGGTTCCAGGTTTGCTTTATTGGAAATGAAGGCTGCATTTTTCCATTTGTTGTCCAAGTTCGATTTCGTTAAAGTTGAAAAAACTCAGATTCCTCTGAAAATTTCCAAAAAATCATTTAGTTTGTTAGCTGAAAATGGTTTTTGGGTCGGTCTCAAACCGAGGAATACAATAAAATAAACTTAATTTCAAGAGGTTTACTAAACAGCTATTTTTAACTCTAACGAAATTATATTTTTATTGTATTTTATCATTATTATCAATAAACTCTACGCTCAAAAAAATTATTATTATTACTAGTATTACGTTCCATTAATTTACGAGGATTTGATTTGTTAATTAAATCAACTTGTGGATACATTTCTCAAAGTATCTACTACTCCTTCAATGTATTAAAAAATTCATAACAGTATAAAAATTAACTTATCGCCAGATAAATATATATAAAGCTTGGTTTTATGTTACCTAGTTATTTCTCAAGAACCCTATTTTGGGTTTTTATAAAGACTGATCAACTAAATTTCAAATTAGAACAGGCTTTGGAAATTGGATGTACCTATCCTTGATTAATCAAGAACTTAAAATTTGTAGTGGATTATCCATGATTTTAGTGACTGATAATAAATTTTGATTAAAGATTTGCCGAAAGGTCACTACAAAAAAACATTGAACAAATTTCGGTTATATTTCGCTCGTCGGTACAAAAAATGCTTCGGTTTAAAAACCATTATCAAATCTGTTGAACAATGCACATTAGCACGTGGCCATTTTAAATTTAATTTAACATGGTAAATATGGCAACGGCAGAAATAAAATGCAAAATTGTGCAGAGGGAGCCACATTAACGACAATTTTATTAATCTATGGCGTGCTGTCGATACCCTGAAGCGATGAAAATTTTTTATTCATATTCACATTAATCAACAAAAATTTCGCCCCGTATATTTAGAATTATCATTAATAATTATTAATATGTATAATGCTTTTGATTTTTTTATTTTTATAGTTTCTGGAATTTATCTTTTCAAACTCTAATGAAAAGAAACAACAAAATCGTGGAAAAGATTTTATTTTTAAATGGAAATTGAAAAAAATCTAGCGAAAGCTAGTGAATTTTTCTGATCTTATCTAGTAACACAAAGAACTTTGATCTGACGACACTGGATGTGCTTTCTAGTGCTTTGCGGGAATATGGAAGGTAATAGTTTCAAATATATCAAGGCGACTTTAAAACTTTTAAAAATCGAAAGAATCTCGCAGAGGTTTACTAAACAGCTATTTTTAACTCTAACGAAATTATATTTTTATTGTATTTTATCATTATTATCAATAAACTCTACGCTCAAAAAAATTATTATTATTACTAGTATTACGTTCCATTAATTTACAAGGATTTGATTTGTTAATTAAATCAACACATTTCTCAAAGTATCTACTACTCCTTCAATGTATGAAAAAATTCATAACAGTATAAAAAATTAACTTATCGCCAGATAAATATATATAAAGCTTGGTTTTATGTTACCTAATTATTTCTCAAGAATCCTATTTTGGATTTTTATAAAGACTGATCAACTAAAGTTCGATCTCGTTGAAGTTGAGAAAACTCAAATTCCTCTGAAACTTTCCAAAAAATCATTTACTTTATTAGCTGAAAATGGTTTTTGGGTCGGTCTCAAACCGAGGAATACAGTAAAATAAACTTAATGTCAAGAGGTTTACTAAACGGCTATTTTATTAAGGTTTTAACTGTATCGAAATTATATTTTTATTGTATTATATTATTATTACTATCATCAATAAAATCTATGCTCAAAAACGTTTAAATCATTCTACGCATTACGTTCTATTAATTTACAAGGATTAATTTGTTAATTTAATCAACTCGTGGATACATTTCTCAAAGTA
This sequence comes from Serrognathus titanus, assembly GCA_039766575.1. Lineage (NCBI taxonomy): Eukaryota > Metazoa > Arthropoda > Insecta > Coleoptera > Lucanidae > Serrognathus > Serrognathus titanus. The sequence goes on from CM077914.1 coordinate 13,923,786, forward strand.
TCTACTACTCCTTCAATGTATGAAAAAATTCGTAACAGTCAAAAAAATGAGCTTGTCGGCAGATAATGTTTATGAATTAAAGGCATTAAGATGATGTTTATGTCCGATGTCGATGATTTAAAAGGTCGAGGGCCGTTAGGCCCGAGAGCTTTTAAGTCGCCAGAAGTTATAGACATCAATTAATGCCCGTAGTACATATGTTTATTTATGTCTTACCATCAGTTCTATATCTTCGAGAACAGTGATTTAATATTGATAAGATTGTTATGTTATATGAAGTTTATTGTTTCGAGTGGTTTGCGAATTTGGTAGCTAGGGAAACTTTATAAACAAATAAAAGTTTGTTTTGTACAAAACGCTGGCAAAACAAAATACAAAATGATGAATAATGAGGAAATCATTGAAATTCCCGCAGAAATTCTGGAAAAAGCTTCGAAAGCAACGGAAAATATACTGCCCCGAAAGTCAAAAGGATTGTGCGAACTGAAATTTGACAAATTTAGAAAATGTATGACAGGCAACGGTATTGCACTCATTAATGAAACAGTTTGATTGGGATATTTTGAAGAATTGATATATCGAACATTGTTGTCATTGTTACCATTATTGTAATTTGTTAACTTAAGTTTTTTCCAAATTCGCTCTGGGCAAAGTTTTCTATGCTCAAGAAAACAGTATTACTGAACCAAAATATTGACATTGGAAAATACCCCAAGTTAGTAGCCTATTTAAAACAATTATCTAAAGGATATGAACCAAAAAAATCGAAAGGTTCTAATCCAGAGGAAACGGTAAAGTTTATTCAGGAAGCACCAAACGAAACGTTTCTTATGATGAAAGAGACGCTGTTATTTGGGGTGTTTAGAGGTTGCAGGCGGGAAGAATTAGTGAATATGTTAATTGATCATATAGAGAACGTGGGTGAAGTTATTGTTGTGACCATACCCAAAACGAAAACCGACAAGAAACGTATTTTTATAAGTATATCAAATAGAACATATAAACATGATGATTGTAATTAGTGAACATGAACTGCATTTCACAAGTTTTCAAAATTCAAGGCGCTGTACTTAATATTAAAATAAAATGAGAAATATTCTGCAAAATTTACGTTACGTATTAATTTTGAAAAACTCACCCATTGAACAGATTATATATGATTGTAAATAAACAAATTAGAACTTATTTTGAAATAATAATAATAAGAATTATCCCTTCAAGTATTTTCAACAGTTTTGTGATTTGTGTCTAAAGAAATGGTCATTGCCTAATTTATATTAAATTCAACTAAACTCCTTTCACTTTTGTAGTGAGTAACTAATTGTAATTTTTTTGTTCTTATGTTATTTTACAAAAGCGATTGGTATTGCATTTAAAGTTTTGTTAATCAAATTATCGTTTGTCACAACTTAGTTGTCAATTGCGAAACGCAATTGTCAAAAATGACCCGGAAATTCATTACGAAACAAACAAAGAATCACATTTAATAAAATGTTGGAAAAGCATGGAAAAGGTGGCCAACGATCCAAAATAATAGCACAAAATTGAAACCAACATAACTTAAAAATAAAAGTCCCATTTACACGATACGGTAGAAGAAATCAGATTTCAACGGTAAAAATTTCCAAATCGTGTAACTTTAGTTACTCATTACAAAAGTGAATGTACTTTAGACAAACAAACAGTCACTATTGTTATAGAAAAAGATATATTCGTTATTGACAAATTTAATTATTTTAATAACGTATACAATTGTTTATATACATGAGATTTCTTTAGATTCAGGGTGTAACCGTTTTCTTCTGTTTTAAATATTTTTTTTTTAACTATAAACGCATTTGGGTCCTTTACACATTCGTATGTAGCTAATTACTTATGTTTACATATGTCAATAACTAAACGTTTTATTAGGCATGTTATGAATTAGATTATTTTTTAACTTTGGCCATATCGAATAATAACAGCAATTTTAACATAAACTATATAATAAACAATTGTTATAATGCTGTAATCGCGTTCTTCTTAGTGTTTTATTCTATTGTTTCGTATAAACAGATTAACTTTCGTTTCGTATAAACAGAGAAACTTAACAATATTTTCTGCTTAAGAACGAGTCCTGGACCCTGGTTTAAAAAATAATTAAGAATATATCTCCGCTCACAACAATGTTTAAATTAAAGTATGGATTATTATTATTAAATTTCCAGAAAAACTACAAATCATATTGACTGCATTTTTTCTGCAATAAATATTCTAGTTTACTACATTAACCGTTTTATGTTAAAACATGCCTCCACAGTAACTTCCAGGTAATGCACGAATCTGTAAATTTTAAATTTCGATTTCTCGTGTGATTGCTACTATACTAACATAAAATTTCATTCCAAGGTTCTGCAGTCAACATACCTTTAAAAGGTGCAACAAAATACCCGCATCTGCACATTTACCGATTGGACAAAAACACTAGGGAAGAAGAGGTTGTCAATCATCTCAAAATTAATAACTTCAACAATACCATTTGTAAGAAACTACTAAGTAAACGTCCAGAGGAATATTCTTCATTCAAAGTCTCAATCTCATTTGATGCATTGGATAAAATTAAAGAACCTTCATTATGACCTGTTGGAGTATCCATCAACCGTTTTTTATGGAATATTCAGCAGAAAGAACGGTCTGATAATGTTAAATTCCCTATCGACGAAAGATAAGGAATTTCTCATCTATCACCAAAACGTACAGTGTTTAAAAACCTATGTCAATAAACTTGAATCGGTGATTTCGAGTTTAAATAATTGTAGTGTAATGTGCTTAACAGAACATTGGCAATCTAACGAACATCTGCTCTTGCTAAACTCTGAAAAATTCCGCCTTGGAGCGAGCCCCTGCAGGCCACACAATCGTCAATTACTTGGCAGAATTTTACATTTTTCAAATTTGTGCAATAGAATTAATCTTAGAACACATCAGATTACTAATAATCTATATATATCGTACACCGAACAGTGATTACGGAAACTTTATATAGATAAAATGAACCAACTACTTAAAAATATACTTAAATATAATCCATATTGTGTTATTTTGGGAGACTTTAACGTAGATACTTTGAAAAATAATTTAGAGAGCAAACGCTTTAAAGATTTATTATACAGTTATGGAAGCAAATTAACAAACAATGAACCAACCAGATACCATAACAAAATTGGTATTTGCAAAGATAACATAATTTTATCGCATAACATTTTTGACTACAAGTACAACCACTAGGTTTTCTTTACGGGATTTTCTGACCATTTAGCACAATATGTACAATTAAACCTTAGCGTAGGTTTGAATTCACCACAATACAAATTAATGAGGAGTTTCAATATTAACGCAATCAACGAATTTTGCATTAACATGTCAAAAGAATCCTCTAGTGCGGTTTTTTCAGTAAACAGTACTAATGAAAAATTCAAAAATTTTCGTAATATTTTCATGTCATACTTCGATTTCCACTTTCCAATGTGTACAAAAAAGTATTATCGTTCACAACAAAATTCGTGGCGAAATTCGTGAATGCAAAGATAAGTTAATCATTTATCAAATGCTAACTGCGCAGTTTCCATAGCTGAAACCCTTATATGTAGCTCATCAAACACATTACAATAGGCTTTTAAATGACACAAAAAGAAAACTAGCTGGTTAGAGAATATTTAACTCCAGCAATAAATCAAAAGAAATGTGGAATTGTGTGCAAGAAGAAAGTAAACAGAAAAAGAATTATAAATTACCAACCAGTGAATCCACGGAAATTATTGCTGACAAATTTAATAAATATTTTTCGTGTTCTACCAAAAAAATGATAGAAAACTCAATTAATAAAAGCGAATATGTTTGTAATATTGATATGAATGAGAAATTTTTCTTTTTATGTTCTGTGACCTTCAAGAACTAGAAAGTACTATCAAATTAGGTAATAAAAAATGTTCAGCATTGACGGAGTGCCCATCTTCCTTATAAAAAACGCTGCAATGATTCAATTGTGGGGCCTCTGTGCCATTTAATGAACGAATCATTTCAGTTTTTCCTGAAGCACTGAAAACTGCTGCAGTAGTCCCAATCTATAAAAAAAGTAATGCCGACTAAATTGAAAACTACAGGCCTGTAAACCTATTAGCATTAGAATCTATATTATCTACCCTTGAACGAGAGGATATTGCTTGTGGTTTATTCCTAGATCTGTCAAAGGCGTGTGCTGACAGCGATCGGGTGTTTGCGGTGCAGAAGAAAGTGATAAGAATAATATTCAATTTAAAATACAACGCAACATGCAAAAACACTTTCCGTAAAAACCAATTGCTGACTTTACATGGCCCATACATATTTGAATGTCTATTATTTCTCCACAAACACAAATATTCATACATTGAAGAATCATGCACATTCGGACATAACTACAGTACGCGAAATAGAATGGACTGCCGCTATCCTCCACATAGGCTTGCAAAAACCGAAAAAGGACTGTTATACTCAAGTATGCGATTGTTTAACAATCTACCCAGAGAAATAAAAACTATAACGGATTACAAATTATTCAAAAAAACTGTATTTCAGCATCTTGTCAATGTAGAGCCGTACTCTGTAAAGGCCTTCCCACAGGAGTAATATGTGTTTCCTGTACTTTACTTTCAAGTTAAATTTATGATAAATTAACTTTAAAAAAATTAAATTACGTGTAATTTTGTTTGACCCAAGACAAGACTTATTATCATCAAGGCTCAGGTTATTCTCGTGTTTCCTAAAATCTGTTACTAGATAACAATCGCTCCTTAAGTCATCTAAACAATTCGCCTTATCACAATAATGTTAGTTACATTATCGCGTTATCTTTATCGCAACCATTTTAAGCGACTGGAATTACTCCGCTGAATCAACGAGATTTCGCCATTTATTGGAGAGTTTCAAGAAACAAACATTCAATCAAATCTTGCAATTAAATAAACTACTGCAGCTTCAAAGACAACGAAGGGTAAGTCTCAATTTCATTTCTTATAAGTTTATCTTAAAATTATTTAAATTATTAATTATATTAATTAATATTTCTTTTTAGGATAAATTCAGTCCTAAAATGATTTTAATTTTGGTGGCTATACTCACTTTCACTTTAATTTATCTAAAAATAATAAAGCCTTATAGTTATTGGACTGACAAGGGTGTTAAACAAAGAAAGCAAACGTACTTGCTAGGGGATAATGCCCGCGTCATTTTCAGAAAGGAGAGCTTATGGGACTTGTCGATTAATTTGTATAATGTGTTCCCAGAAGAAAGGTACGCCTCAGCTTCCAAAAAACTAGAACTTAGAATATTATTTTTAGATACGTGGGAACCTATCAGTTGACGCAACCGATCTTACTCATGAGAGATCCCGAACTGATAAAACAAATATGCATCAAAGATTTTGATCACTTTGTTGATCATATACCATTCATTCCAGAGGACACCGATAAATTTTTTGCTAAAAACCTATTCTCTTTAAATGGTAAATGATAATATTTAATTGATTTAAATTGCTTCGATCAAAACGATATTCACTTTAAAGGCGATATTTGGAGAGATATGAGAGCTACTCTTAGCCCAAGTTTTACGAGCAGCAAAATGAAGTTCATATTCACTCTAATTTCGGAATGCGCCGCAGACTTCACACAGCACTTTTTAGAAACAAGTGGAGATATTAAAACAGTCGAACTGAAAGATATTTTTACGAGGTATACAAATGATGTAATAGCCACAACAGCTTTTGGCATTAAATGCGATTCACTTAAAGAACCAAATAATGAATTTTATTTAATGGGCAAGGAAATCACGGGATTTGCAGGTGTTTGGAGAACTCTGAAATTCCTTATTACATCGTCTGCACCTCGGCTTACGAAGGTAAAGTCACTGAATGCAGATTCAATGCAATTAAATCCATTGGTTTCAGGTGCTGCGTCTGTCTCTGTTCACAAACGAGGAACGCAACTTTTTCGAAAAAATCGTCAAAGAAGCGATTCATTCTCGTGAAAACCACGGCATAGTCCGTCCAGATATGTTGCAGTTATTAATTGAGGCAAGAAATGGAAGGTCGAGGCAGGAACTTAAAGATAACTTGATCGATACTGGATTTGCCACTGTTCAGGAAGCTCAACTGATTTCGTCTAAGAAAATTGTCAAACAACAAATAACAGATCTCGATATTGCAGCTCAAGCAATGATCTTCTTTTTCGGTGGTTTCGAAACAATTTCGTCTGCTATGTGTTTCCTGGGGCATGAATTGATCGAGAATCAGGATATCCAACGCAAACTTCAAAATGAAATCGACAGAACGTTGGAAGAATATGAAGGGACACTGACGTACGAGACCTTATTGAAAATGAAGTATATGGATATGGTTGTTTCTGGTCAGTTGTATCAATTAAACATAGCTGAATAGATTTTTAAAAATGCACTATTATTGCAGAACTTCTAAGAAAATGGCCAATTGGAATTACAACTGACAGAATCTGCACCAAACCGTACACCATACAACCATCTAAACCAACAGAAAAGCCGATCCATTTGAAAAAAGGTGAAATGATTTCGATCCCCGTTAATGGCATACATCGAGATCCTCAATATTACCCTAATCCCGAACGCTTTGATCCAGAGAGATTCAACGATGAAAACAAAACCCACATCAATCCGTACGTTTATCTTCCTTTCGGTCTCGGACCAAGAAACTGTCTCGGGTCCAGGTTTGCTTTATTGGAAATTAAGGCTGCATTTTTCCATTTGTTGTCCAAGTTCGATTTCGTTAAAGTTGAAAAAACTCAGATTCCTCTGAAAATTTCCAAAAAATCATTTAGTTTGTTAGCTGAAAATGGTTTTTGGGTCGGTCTCAAACCGAGGAATACAATAAAATAAACTTAATTTCAAGAGGTTTACTAAACAGCTATTTTTAACTCTAACGAAATTATATTTTTATTGTATTTTATCATTATTATCAATAAACTCTACGCTCAAAAAAATTATTATTATTACTAGTATTACGTTCCATTAATTTACGAGGATTTGATTTGTTAATTAAATCAACTCGTGGATACATTTCTCAAAGTATCTACTACTCCTTCAATGTATGAAAAAATTCATAACAATCAAAAAAATTAATTTATCGCCAGATAAAATATATAAAGCTTGGTTTTATGTTACCTAGTTATTTCTCAAGAACCCTATTTTGGATTTTTATAAAGACTGATCAACTAAATTTCGGATTAGAGCAGGCCTTGGAAATTGGATGTACCTATCCTTGATTAATCAAGAACTCAAAATTTGTAGTGGGTTATCCATGATGTTAGTGACTGATAATAAATTTTGATTAAAGATTTGCCGGAAGGTCACTAAAAAAACGTTGAACAAATTTCGGCTATATTTCACTCATCGGTACAAAAATCGTTTGTTAGATGACATGTTTCGATTTAAAAACGTGGCCATTTTAAATTTCATTTAACATGGTAAATACGGCAGTAATACAATGCAAAATTGTGCAGAGAGGACTGGTCCTTTATTAATCTATGGCGTGCAGTAGATACCCTGAGACGACGAAAATTTCTGATTCATATTTAACATATTTAATTATTCAACAAAAATTTCGCCCTGTATATTTAGAATTATGACAATCATTAATAATTATTTATAGGTATAATTAGTGATCGGATAATTCGAATTAAAAATAACCTGTCATCCGATTATTCAAATAACCTGTACAATTCGATTATCAAGTTTCGTAATTCGAATTAAAATAATCGGTAATCCGAGAAATCGAGTAGAAATTAGGTTCGGGTTTCGGTTTTAAAAAGAATTCAGAAAACCGCTTAAAAGGCGCTTTCCCGTTAGCTCTGAATTTTGCGCACTAAACACAGTTGAGTTTTAAACGCATATTCTTCCAGTACAATCTTACGGGAACGTATTTGTACAGGTGTGACATACAACAAAATGAAAATCAATTAAAAAAATTGTTTAATTAAGCATTTTATTAAAACATGTAACATTAATTATTTTTCAACAATACGGGAAAGCAACAGTAGGGTAATTGATTGTACGCAGCGTTGCCAGTCAATATTTTATTTGGTTCCTAGATTTTGTACTAAATATAGATATCATGATAACGATGAAACAATGAGAAACATTAGAAAAATACTGACATGTCTCTTGGGTTGGTATATATTTTGTTCTTCAAGAGGAATTTATACGAAATTATTACGAAATTAGTTTAAAAAATATGTTATTTACTAAATTTTTTCAGAATGTTTTTCCCTAGATTTGCAGAAAATTTCAAAAAAAATCCCTTTTTCTCTTAGCACATCAGAAATCTCTAGAATCGGGAAAAATCCCTAGGTTTGGTAACCCTGACTGAACGAGTCTTCCCAAAGGTCCTCCCTCTCTATGACCAACCCGGACCAACCTATTCCTTCGCTCGAACGGAGTCGAGTGGAGATTTTCTATCAGTGTTGCCAACTATGGATAATCCTTTTTCCCTAACATTTGGACAAAAATTCCTATTTATGCTTGTTTTCCCCTCAAATTACAATTTTAAGGCATTTATATGCATTTTTATCAAGATTTGCGTTAAAATTTAAGTAATTTTGTGTTCAAAAATGTCCTTTATCTTAGAAATTTTAAGGCATAGAAATTCCCACGATTAGAAGACGGGACGCGCACGTGATTTGCACAGCTTGACTTGTGATTGTATCGAATTAGAAATAATTCGAATTATGATTTGATTATTTGAATTATCGAATCGATAGAATTCGATTATTGAAATAATCCGATTATGCCCATCACTAGGTATAATGCTTTTGATTTTTTTATTTCGACAGTTTTTGGAATTTATCTTTTCAAACTCTAATGAAAAGAAACAACAAAATCGTAGAAAAGATTTTATTTTTAAATTAAAATTGACAAAAAAATCCAGCGAAATCTAGTGAATTTTTCTGACCTTATCTAGTAACACAAAGAATTTTGGTCTGACAACACTGGCACTGCTTTCTAGTGTTTTGTGGGAACTTGAAATGGAATAGTTTCAAATATATCAAGGCGAGTTTAAAATATCAAAAAATCGAAAGCATCTCGCTCGGTGATTCTTTTACGGAAAAAGAAGGACAGAGTGAGTGTGTTCTATGTGGTCTAAATCAGTCAGCCTTGAAGACTTAAACATTTTTCTCATTAAGATACTAAATTTTTTTTTACTATTATGGCTTCAGTTTGAATAAAATTGCTAGTTTTCTAATACCCTTCTGAGAAAGTCCATTATTCTTTTTACTTTTTTTCATAGAAAAATGAACCAAAATCACAAAACTGTTCGTTTAAAATTTTCAACGTCCCTCCTAAAAGTCCAAGTCAAATACGTACTCCCAAACTCGTTCGGCAATAAACAATTTAGTGCATTTGTGAACTCTTCAATAAGCAATACTAAATGTGGGATTTTTTTCCATTTTAATAAAATTGGTTCAGAAAGACGATAATACCTATCCTATTTTTTATTTCCTATCCTTTACTTTTAAGTTAAATTTATGATAAATTAACTTTAGAAAAAATGAAATTACATGTAATTTTGTTTGACCCAAGACAACATTTCTGACGACTTATTATCATCAAGGCCAGGTTATCCTCGTGTTTCTTGAAATCTGTTACTAAATAACAATCGCTCGTCAAGTCATGTAAACAATTCGCTTTATCAAAAATTTTATTTTAGTTACGTTAACGCATTATCTTTATCGAAACCATTTTATACGACTGGAATTACTTCGCTAAATTGACGAGATTAAATTTCGCTATTTATTGGGGAGTTTCTGGTAAGAAACTTTTAGTTAGATCTTGCAAAACAGCAGGTAATTAAATACATTACTGCAGATCCAAAGACAACAAAGGGTAAGTTTAGTTTAATTACAATTTACTTGCCAATCAATTTTATTTTATCTTTTTCAAATAACTAAGGGCCGGTTTTTTTATCTCTAGTTAAACTAACAGACGGATAACTACCATGGAAACATTTAATAAAAATCAGTCAAGCATTCAGAAAAATCAAGTTACTTTAACGGGTAAATGAAAAGACCGAGCCTTAAACTCCTGCAAAGCTTTGAAACATCTTGGAACGAATGAATTAAGTTTAAATATGAAATCTATTTCCACCATTAACATTTTTTTAGGACACATTCGCCCTTAAAATGATTCTAATTTTGGTGGCCATTCTCGCTTTGACTTTAATTTACCTGAAAATAATAAAACCTTATAGTTATTGGACGGACAGGGGTGTTAAACAAAGAAAGCAAACTTATTTGCTGGGCGATAATGCCGACCTCATTTTCAAAAAGGAGTCCTTCTGGGACTTGGCAATTAAATTGCACAATGCATTCCCAGGAGAAAGGTACGTTTAACTTCCGAAAAGCCCGAGCTTCAGAGTTTTTTCCAGATACATCGGAACATACCAACTGACACAGCCGATCTTGGTCGTCAAAGATCCGGACCTGATAAAACAAATATGCATCAAAGATTTTGATCACTTTGTTGATCACATCTCATTCATTCCAGAGGACACCGATAAATTTTTTGCTAAAAACTTATTTTCTTTAAATGGTAAATGATAACAATCAGTTGTTTGAAATTATTTAGTCAAAGTGGTTTTAATTTTGAGGCGATACGTGGAGAGATATGCGATCTACTCTTAGCCCAAGTTTCACGAGTAGCAAAATGAAATTCATCTTCAATCTAATTTCGGAATGCGGCGTAGATTTCACCCAACACCTTTTAAAAACCAGTGAAGCAATTACAACGGTTGAACTAAAGGACATTTTTACGAGGTACACGAATGATGTGATAGCCTCTGTAACATTCGGTATCAAATGCGATTCACTCAAAGAACCAAACAATGAATTTTATTTAATGGGCAAAGAAATCACAACACTCACGGGTGTTTGGAACACCTTGAAATTCCTTATTTCATCGTCTGCACCTCGTCTTGCTAAGGTAAAGTCATTAAAGACAGTTTCAACCCAATTAAAAGAATCGGTTTTAGGTAATGCGTCTGTCTCTGTTCACAAAGTCACAACGAAACTTTTTCGAACGCATCGTAAAAGAAACGATTAAATCTCGTGAAAAATATGGTATAGTCCGTCCAGATATGTTGCAGTTACTAGTTGAGGCAAAAAATGGAAGGTCGAAACAGGAAAATAAAAATAATTTAATCGATACAGGTTTTGCCACTGTCCAGGAATCACAAGTGATTTCGCCTAAGAAAATTGTTAAGCAACAAATATCAGATCTCGATATTGCAGCTCAGGCAATGATTTTCTTTTTCGGCGGTTTTGAAACAGTTTCTACTGGTATGTGCCTCCTGGGGCATGAACTGGTGGAGAATTTGGAAATTCAACGAAAACTTCAGAAGGAAATTGATGAAACCTTAGAAGAATGTGAAGGGACATTGACATACGAAGTCTTACTGAAGATGAAGTACATGGATATGGTTGTTTCTGGTTAGTTAATTTAATTAAACATACACATATAGATTCAAAGAAATCTATTACTATTGCAGAACTTTTAAGAAAATGGCCACTTGCGATTACTAATGACAGGATTTGCACCAAACCGTATACTATCCAGCCATCTAAACCAACGGAAAAACCAGTCCACTTGAAGGAAGGTGATATGATTTTGATACCCGCTAGTGGTATACATCGAGATCCCCAAAATTACCCCGATCCCGAACGCTTTGATCCAGAAAGATTCAACGATGAAAACAAAGTCAAGATCAAACCCTACACTTATTTTCCATTCGGTGTCGGACCAAGAAACTGTATCGGCTCGAGGTTTGCTTTATTGGAAATTAAGGCTGTATTTTTCCATTTGTTGTCCAAGTTCGATTTCGTTGAAGTTGAGAAAACTCAGATTCCTCTGAAACTTTCCAAAAAGTCAATAAATTTATTGGCTGAAAATGGTTTTTGGGTCGGTCTCAAACCGAGGAACGCAGTAAAATAAGCTTCATTTCAAGATATTTACTAAACGGCTATGTTTTTAAGGTCAACGGATTTAATTCCAACGAAAATATATTTTTATTCGTTTTCATATAAATTTTATATATTATTTTGCTTCAATGGTCTAGTGCTTTTTCTATATACTTTTTTTTTATTAATTTTTAATGTAATATATTATTATCAATAAACTCTATGATCAAAAACGTTTAAATCATTACGTTCTATTAATTTACAAAGATTGGTTAGTTAATTTAATAAACTGGGGCATACGTTTCACAATCTCCTGCTCCTTCAGAGTATAAATTAATTCAAGAAATTTAACTTATCGACGGATAAATTATACAAAGCTTAGTTTTATGTATGTAAGATCGGTATTTTAGATTTATAAAGAGTGATCCACTAAATTTCATAATAGAGCAAGCCTTGGGAATTGGAAGTAATATTTATCCAATGGTTCTTTACCATTACGTTAATAATTTTATACATCTGAATCGAATCGAATTGCTTTTATCCTGTTGTATTAAACAAAAAAACACATGAGACACGTTGAAGAACGTATGCATTTTATTCTAAAAAGCATTGATGACGTGATAGTAAAGATTCATTGGATAAATGCGAGGCTCAAGTTGAATTTATTGAGAATAAAAAGCACGGTTAATACTTTTTAGGATTTTATTTTAAATATGCTCGAAGTAATTCCCTTCAGCAATGATAAACTTGACCGTTCTTTCTTTCCACTGTTCAAAAGCTCCCAACCAATCAGAATGCCCTCAAAATAAGCGTGAACTGCGGCATCAATCTCTTTTTCTGACAAAAACCCTCTACCCCGCAAATACCTTTTAATTCTTTAAAACTAAGTTAGATATACCTCTTATTCACCGTGATTATAACAATACCAATAAATTTTAATTTTAGTTTAGTTTATTTTTTAAATTTTAAGTGGTAATTCCTAATTTTGATCAATTTAAATATAATGCGTATTTTTTTCATGCGTTCCTAACATCTTTAATTCAATATTTAACATTTTCATTTTTTTTTTCTTCTATTTCAAATAATAAATGCTGTTACACATCACAAAACCATGAGCTTCCGACGCAACTAAATTAATTTGGTGTAATGTACGATTGCCCCAGCTGAAGTCGTTCGTGAAGACATTCGTTCCTGAGTTCAACCTTGTCTACCTACGTGTATTAAATAGAGATAAAACGAGAGACACAGCTTAAGGCGGTACGCAAGGCTGCCCGACATAGAAAGTTTGTGATACAGAAATAGACCGGCGATATGAATCGTGTGTCTAACACCCAAGGGTTTTATGATTTAGACGCATAGTCAAATGGAACGAACTGTAGCTAGATTTGTTTCTTTGTTTTTGACGGCATCTATCACCAAGTAATTCAATTTTTTTTCTTTGTTGGTAAGGCCATCTATCAACAAATAATTAAATTTGCTATTTGCGCCATCTCTCACCAAATAATGTAATTTTTTTCTTTGTTCTTCATGTATCCGAAACTTTTTTGTTCAAATGATTATCTTTTTTATATTATTGATAGAAAATTATTTCAGAATTTCTTGATATGCAATAAGTTGATTTTGGTCCAATATTTAGCAAAACAAATAAAGGAAAAAAATTAATGTACATACTTATTTTTTTTATATGAAAAAATACGAAAAAGTTGTAAAAGTTAAGTAATAAAAGAGTCACTTGCTTTGATGGGCTTCCAATTACCGAATTTGAAGTCACCTTTCGAAAGGTCCAAACACCTCAAAACAATTGTTAATTTAACAGAAAAAAAACCAACCACGCTTTCGAAGAATTTGAATTTCTCGAAAAACAAATTCGAATTCTAACTGGAACTCACCAAGTGAAGAGAATTTATTATCAACGGGACACCTTCATTTGTTTTATTATAACGGAAAGTTGTGCTCGAACGATCAAAATAATCTATTTTAGCAAGTTAGAATTGAATTGACTAGCGAAAGAAGAAAAATCATTAAAATTTCTTAATCGTCGATAAACTTATCGGTGGGCCCTCGTACATTTCGCATTTCAAACAGAACCCATCAAAACAAGTGAAGAGTTATAACTAAAGTCTCCAATAAATAGGTCCGAACGAATAGGCGCTTCGATGTGCACTGACACCGATCGAACTACGGAGTTGGGTGCTTCTTCAATATAACGAGAATATTTCGATTAACGATACAATAAAATTAAGAAAAAAAACAGAACATTTGTTCAGATAAAACACGTTATACCTATGTGTCATATAGTCATAAACGATACTGGATACTTGTCCAGTCGAGCAATTGAAGTTTACAGCGCATTAGCGCGAGCAGTGAATAATATACAACTGGGCGAACAAACGGACCTTTTATTTGGAGACTTTAGTTATAACAAAGCATCCAACACACCTTCTTTTGTTTTATAAGCAAAAGTTTTGGTTAAGCGGCCAAAATTCAATTGAATTGTGGAAGGTAAGGGTTAAGGTATTATTTTTGTTTTATATAAACTGCGTGCCAATAAAAACGCACCACCCAGAAGGGGTCAGGTTACAAGGTCGATATTTTTGCCAAATAATTGTCCACATCTTAGGAGTCGATGATAAAAATGTCCGAATTAAAAAACGAGAAACTTCGGTTTTTGTGAGAGTTGTCTTAAAAAGATATGCTGTTCTTGTTGGTAATTTTTTAAACTGGTGTGTCAAAATAGTCTTTATTTTCTACGAAAGCATAAAGTGTTGATCGTTAACAATGCCTAGAATTGCCAGAAGATAACTTTTCAGCAACCCTCCGACTTTGAAAGGGGGCGAATTGACGGCATGCACGAAGCGGGTTTCTCGTTCCGTGAAATAGCGCGGCGTTTAAACCGAAGCCATTCTGCGGTGCTTCGAGTATGGACATTGTGGTCTAAAAAAGGCATGCAACACCGTCGACCAGGAAGTGGACGTCCTAGAAGAACTAATGAACGCGAAGATCGGCGTCTCCGTCAACTGGCTATAAGAGAGAGGTTTCATCCTTCAGTTGCAATTGGAGTGAATTGGATAAGAGATCTACGACAAAGGGTGTCTAGTCGAACCATTTACCGACATATTGCATCGTTTGGTCTTCACTCCTATCGGCCGTGTCGACGCCTTCCACTAACACAATTGCATAAGGCAGCCAGACTTCAATGGTGTCGCAAAAGGCAGCAGTGGGTCATTGAATGAGATCAAGTCATGTTCAGTGACGAATCCCGATTTTGTCTGTGGCATAATGACCATCGAGTAATGGTGAGAAGGTTCCGTAGAGAGAGACGCAATGTGAAGTTTGCTGTACGAGGCCATGGCGGCGTAACACCAGGTGTTATGGTATGAGGTTCCATAGGTATCGGGTACAGATCCTCTTTGGTATTCATCAGAGGCAGATTAAATGCGCATCAATATATCGAC
Organism: Serrognathus titanus; assembly: GCA_039766575.1. Classification (NCBI taxonomy): domain Eukaryota; kingdom Metazoa; phylum Arthropoda; class Insecta; order Coleoptera; family Lucanidae; genus Serrognathus; species Serrognathus titanus. Next base: position 13,939,234 of record CM077914.1, read on the forward strand.
GAGATCTTAAGGCCCGTACTGTTACCTCTAATAAATGAATACACTGGAGTAATTTTCCAGCAAGATAATGCCCGATCCCATATCGCACAAATTTGTAGGAACTTTCTGCAACAAGTAGAGGTAGAAGTTCTTCCTTTGCCAGCTCGTTCTCCGGATTTGAATCCCATAGAACATGTGTGAGATATCATGAGTCGACGTTTAAGAAGTATTTCTCAACAAACTAACACTTTGGAGGAGCTGCGTCGTCACCTACAGCAAGCTTGGGATGAGATACCTCAAGAAGATATCGATCACCTTATTCGGAGCATGCCCCGACGAGTTAGGGAATGTATTGTTAACCGTGGCAACGTGACACATTATTAAATTTTTTCCCTTAATTTTTGTTATTTTTTTTTCCAAAGTGAAATCAATTGCTTCTTTCTTTAAGAGAAATAAAGTGTGAAAATTTTAACGTTGTAACTTGACCCCTTCTGGGTGGTGCGTTTTTATTGGCGCATAGTTTATTTTTATTCACTTGAGAAAAAATAGAAATATATGATTTATTAAGTCGTTTCTGTTTTATTTCGGAAATCCTCTCACACACACTTTGGGAATCACTGCTTTAAATAATATCAAAGTTGGGAAACTTCTTCGAGACGCAATTATTGAAACTGTCATACAACGCATAAATAAATATAACGCAATAGTAAATAAAGGTAAATAATATACAAATAATGTTACATCCCGTACCGCCGTCAAATCAACTTTTATAATTGTCACGTCATCTACGAGCTCCCGACTATTCAAGAAGCTTCGATATGCGCTCTAGATGGTACTGGAACTGTACTGGAAATTTCTTCACATGTACGAAAAACTTCGAGATAGAGAGTGCATCTTAAAAACAGAGCCGGCGGCGTGATTTACGTCACTTTTCATTTAAAGAGCGAAGTATACAGTTAATAACAATTCATAGAACGATAAATAATAAAAGTATTGCACTTCTTTGTTAGATGTTTTAACATGTTAAGTGTTAAACGACTGAGAGCTTTTAATTTAGTGAATAATTTTTTTGAACCCCGAATTCCTAACAATAATTTTAAAACGTTATAGAGTAAACACAAAAGAAAATTGCAAGTTTATTTTTATTATAATTAAATGATACCAACACCATAAAATAAAACCTCAGTGAATCCATTAAAAATAATCTTAATTAACTGTGGTCCTGGGTTTAAGGCCGACCCAAAAACCATTTTCAGCCAGCACGTTAATCGAATCTTTGGTGAGCTTCAGAGGAATCTGCATTTTCTCATCTCGAACAAGGTCGAACCTTGAGAGCAAATGGAAAAACATAACCTTAATTTCCAACAGAGCAAACCTAGAACCGATACAGTTTCTTGGCCCAACACTAAACGGAAGATAAGTGTACGGATTGATTTGGACTTTGTTTTGTTCGTTGAATCTCTCTGGATCAAAGAGTTCGGGATTAGGGTAATACTGGGGATCTCGATGTAAGCCGTTGACAGGAATCCAAACCATGTCGCCTTTCTTAAAATGAATTGGTTTTTCCGTTGGTTTAGAAGGCTGGATGGTGTATGGGTTAGTGCAGATTCTGTTATTAGTAATTGCAACCGGCCACTTTCTTAAAAGCTCTGCAAATAATTCATTAAATTTGTCTACATAGGCCGTTAATTAATTAAACCAACCAGACACAACCATGTCCATATACTTCATCTTCAACAAGGCTTCGTACGTCAGTGTCCCTTTACATTCTTCCAAGGTTTCATCTATTTCCTCTTGAAGTTTTCGCTGAATTTCGGGATTCTCAACGAGTTCATGCCCCAGGAAGCACATGGCAGTTGAAATCGTTTCGAAACCACCGAAAAAGAAGATCATAACCTGGGCTGCAATATCGAGATCTGTTATTTGTTGTTTAACAATTTTCTTGGGTGATTCTTGATCGGTGGAAAAACCTGTATCGACCAAATTATTTTTGTCTTCCTCTCTCAACCTGCCGTTTTTTGTGTCGATCAATAACTGTAACATATCAGGGCGGACTATACTATTTTTCTCACGAGAGTCGATCGTTTCTTTGACGATGCGTTTGAAGAAATTCCGAATTGTCTTTGTAAAGAGAGACAAACGAAGCAACTGAAACCAATTTGTTTTAGCTTATTGAAGTCGCCTGCTATGTTTTGTTTACCTTGGCAAGTCGAGGTGTAGATGCTGTCATGAGAAACTTCAGAGTTTTCCAAACACCTGTGAACGTCGTCAGTTCCTTGCCCATTAGATAGAATTCATTATTCGGTTCTCTCAGTGAATCACACTTGATACCAAACGCTGTAGTAGCAATTACATCGTTGGTATGCCTCGTGAAGATATCTTTCAGTTCAACTGTTGTTACATCTCTGCCGGTTTCTAGAAAGTATTTTGTGAAATCCTCGGCGCATTCCGAAATCAAATTGAATATGAACTTCATTTTGCTGCTCGTGAAACTTGGGCTGAGAATAGATTTCATATCTTTCCAGGTATTTCCTAAAAATGCTTCTTCAAAAAAATTGTTTTAAACGACTACAAATTTACCGTTTAAAGAGAATAAATTTTTAGCAAAATAATCATCGGTCTCTTCGGGAATAAACGCCACGTGATCAACAAAGTGGTCAAAATCTTTGACGCATATTTGTTTTATCAGGTCCGGATCTCTCAGGATGAAGATTGGTTGTGTTAATTGATATGCCCCCATATACCTACGTAGAAACAAACACTAAAGTCCGAGTTTTTTTTTAATGGAATATACCTGTCTTCTGGAAATGCGTTGTATAAATTGATTATCAAATCCCACAGGGTCTCTCTTTTGAAAATGATATCGGCATTGTCGCCCAGGAAGTAAGTTTGCTTTCTTTGCTTAACGCCCCTATCCGTCCAGTAATTATAAGGTTTTATTACTTTCAGATAAATCAAAGTGAGAACGAGAATGGCCACCAAAATGAGAATCATTTTGAAGCTCAATCGATCCTTAAAAAGACATATTTGTGGTCACATTTTTCTAAGAAATAAATATTTAACAATTTGAAAGTATTAACCATAATCTTAATGCTAAATCCATACAAGAAACAAAACAATAAACAACGGATGTATTATATTCTGACTTACCGCTTGTTGACGTTTAAACCGCAACTGGAAAAACCAATCTTTGTTAGTTTTCACTGAATGTTTGGCACTTGATGTTCCACAATAAATAGCGTACGTTTAATCTCATTCTCTACGATTAGTCACTTCAACGGAATAACTATGGACACATTAAATACTCTTGATAAAGATAAGCGCTAACAAAACCAGAATTTAACATCCGATAAAACTAATGTATGTATGTATGACTGAGAGATTTCCAAATGAGTTTCAAAAGAATACAAGAATAACCATCTTCAGATACAAAGCCTTAGAATAGAACAAAATAATTTTATCATAAATTATAAATCAAAAAGAAATATTGTATCAAAAACTGTTAGAAATAAACATCGTCCTTTCTGATCTCTCTTGTTAAACTTAACAAAACTGATATATTTAATTTTAGGCAGAGAAAACATAAAGTTTGAATAAAATTGTCTGTTGGAAAACAATGGTGACAATTTAAATAGTTTTGCTTGTAGGTACACTCTTTTCCAAAAGAATTCGTCCGATTCGCAATAAAACAGGGCAAAAGTGAACCCTATTGAGACAATGGCTTTATTTTAGTGCGTTAATACATTTGGAAGGCAATGTACGTGTTAGAATTTGACAACAATTTTCCTGGAGATCGACCTGTTGATGCGCATGACTAAAAAATCTTTCATCCACCCACCTAATTCAAATTAGGCTCTCATAATACGCATGAATCAACTATCAATTAATCATATCTGATAATGTAGCTTGTTTGTTTTTAGTTAAAAAAAAGTCATTTACATAATTCAAAAATCTACATTATTTTATATTATTATTTATTATATTAATCACGATGAGTGTCTGAAGGTCGTACGCATCGATGTAGAAAATGAATTTTATTTTAATTACAACTCGCATATACAGGTTCTAGTTAAGAGATAGAAGAAGACAAGTTAGATTTATATCAACCTTTAAGGTAGGCAGAATTTAAAGAAGGGCTAGTTGTGGACTTTCATATTGATAGAAGACTTGTTATGAATACTCTCTCCTAAAACGTCGTCTTTTAAAAAGTTGATAATGAAATGTGGTAGGTAAGGTCTTACATCACCGACATTTTTTTTTAAATGGCAACACCTAAGTTTGAGTTGACTATCAAAACGATGCTACAAAAATATTGATCCCTTTCATATGAAAATCTTTGAGAAAATTAATAATGAAAACTGGAAAGCAGAGATTTCATATCAATGTTCCTAAATTAATTTCAATTCAGGATATAAAGGATATAAAAGCTTCGTAATGGATTAATTTATCTCAAAATAAATGTTTAAAATATCCGCCACCAACTTCTTAGTTTGAAATTCTTGCAGAACAATGTGAATAGTTTTAGGTTGTAAAGCTCTAATTGTTGATCTCTTGTACGGCTGACTTTTATGAAATCCCGAAGGAAACAATCTAAATTCATACTGACTCCTTCCAACTGGATTTTCTGCGTTTCTCCAGTTTCTAAGACGAAACAATATATAGTGACAGTTGATTGAGAAATAGGTGCTCTTTCTGGGTAATTAAAAAACTTACATACTTCCTCTTGCTTCCATTTTATCGTCATATCCTAAACATTATTAAAATTTCAATTCTTTCTCGTACCATTTGATTAGTTCGTTTAATTAAATGAAAGAAAAAATTCTCTATCGTCTAATGGAGTAATGAAAACTCGCCGAGTAATTATTTTCAACTGTAAATTCTAAAGAATCAGATGAAGGACATTTTGAACATTTACTTTGGAATAATTTAATTCCTTTACGATGTTTTATATCCTAAATTTATTGATTTTTTTTTAAAAAGTGCATTTAGGGACGTTGAATTTTCTTCATAATGTTCTCCAAAAATTTTTTTATGAAAGGGGTAAAAATTCTTGTAGCATCATTTTGATAGCACAGGAAATATCAAGTCAAACTTGGGGTTGTCATTAAAAAAAATTTTCAGTGACGTCATCATTCTTATCTGTAAGACTGTATATTCAGATGTAATGTAAAACAACACGCAATTTAAATCAAAAATTGACTTGTTTTTAAAATTATCTTAAAAATCAATAATTTACTTCTGTACTGTAACAAGTAAGCATCTTCAAGCTACAGATTTTGTTAAACAGCTAGCTATGGTTATTATTGCCACCATTTCTGCAATTTCAAACCCCTGTCAATCGGCTTAGTTTTAATAGAATTGCATTTTTAATTGTACGTCTAAAATTAAAAAAAAAATGCAATACATTTCTCTATTCCTAAATTACACCGTTTTTTAAATTTTTGGAGCCTTCATGAAACTTTTAGCCTCACTTTCTAAAAGTAACTGCAATTATTTTTGAAGCAATTATTCTCTTATTGGGCCACATTAAAATTAAAGTTTTAACGTTTCAAAAGACATAATTGCAATGCTATTTTTTAATGACATCACAAAATTCAAAGTTTAAATTTAGATATATTGAAATGTATTATGATTTTTTAATTTTTAAGCGTAAAATTGAAAAATGCAACAAACAAATAGCATGCTATTAATAATTGTACATTATATTATAAGTAATAGAAATGTAAAATTATATATGAGTGAGAATTTTGGCTCACGAGTGAGACAATTCTCACGAGTGTATAATTGCATTTCGCTCACGTGTGATATACGACATTTTGTCCAACAGTTGTATTTTTTAACAACAAAGAATCTTGAAAAGATATTATTGCACTACGAGTGACTAAAATTAAGTCACTAGTTTAATTAAATTAAATTTTAGTCACTAGTGATTGAAATTTAATTTTAGTCACTCAAAGCCAACGTAAAAAGCACCTAAAAACGCAACTGTTGGACAAAAATAATAATATTAATTTATTTAATTCCAGTAGCATATAGTGTGGTAGAACATGTTATCTACATATTACAATATATGAGCTGCAAGTATTATGTACTATGCTAAATAGTGAAAATTGCACTAGGAAGGGAAATAAATAGTAAAAATAAGTGAACTGATAGCGATATAACCGGAAGTGATTGACTCATGATTTCATTTAAAAAGTACGTTTCCTTTTTTTACATTGTAAACTTCTTCCTTGAAATATAAATAAACAGTTTACACTTATCATCAAACAATGAGAAAATTCCTACTGTACAGGATGAAATAAAAAAAATAAAGAAATACTAGCAAACTAATCACAATAAATCAAATGAAGCATAGAAATTTTTTTATTAAAAAAATGTGAACAATATTTTAAAATACGAAAAAGGAGTTAATGGATATTTTTTATTTCTTTTTAAAGTAAGAACTTCTAAATAATAATAAGAATAATAATTTAAAGTAAATTCTTGTCCTGATGATACTATCAATCGGTGGTGAAACGTAGAGCGATAGTGTGAATTTTAAGTGTCGGAAGAAGGATTTTTTTTTCCAGAGCGTATATAGAGAGAATATAGGTACAATAAAAACTTATAAAAACAAAACTTTTTCTGCGAAATATAAATTTAAATCAAAAAAATATAAAAATAAGTGCAGTTAATGTGCCCTCTTCTAAACCAAAATTCTTGCCGGAAAATGCGTACTTAAAAAAAAATTAAAATTAAAAATTTAGTTAGATGCAATTATCAAAAACAAATATCCTATGACTTTCATAAAAGGCGACATAAACGCAAAATAAATTACAATGACAATGTACTTTTCTTATTAAAAGACGGTTCACTAACAACATGATTAAATTTGCCGTCAATTAAGAAAAAAGATAAATAGTAACATACGATCGAGAATTATAAGAGTAATTTTCCTTGATTAATTGCATTTTCTGAATTTGCTTACGCATTCTGACGTTATATGTTATATTTAACATTGAACGCATAGTTCGTGTTATCACTTTACATTGACAAAAGAAAATTCAAAAATTTCTCTATTTAAAGAAGAAGAATAAAAGCAAAACGAAATTAAAATTGACCTAACAAGCTTATTTTTTTTAATTACGTTCACCTACGGTTCCTTTAATTTCTTACTACATTCATTTAAGAGTTCTCTGACAAATCACTGTCAAACAAATTTAAATTTATTTAATAACACGGTACTTGTACAGGGTGTATTATAGTTACCGGTATTCACACCACGTGCTTCTTTTTCAAAAACTATACCGACTATTATAATACCATTTTTGGTTAAAATATTACATACTTAAATAATTTATGCTTTATGTACCTTTTGACAATATCGGGTAGTTTTTATCGCACCTTCCTAAATGAAAAATCAGTTTTCAACTCCCAGTAAGTAGAGAGTTAAGAGAATAGATGTATAATAATTTTATGCATAGAATCGCGTGATGTAAATATTTGCTGGATGTTGTAAAGCATACTCTACAAACGTTTTATAATTACATAAATTATTGTAAAAAAAATATTAATGATATTGATCACCTAGTTTAAGTACAGTTGTTTTAAATTTTTCATCAGAAACTTCTTAGCTTTCTCACCTTTTAAAAGTTTATTTTGCAAAACAACTTCGTTATTTTGTAACCTTGTCATATAATTCTCAGCAAATAAAAGTTATTTTAATTTGACGCAATTGACCAATGCCCTTTGCGTGATGAGAATAAATTACTGCCGCTACTGTAGAGTCAACAATATGATATTGCAAATTACATTTCGATATAATTTTTTAAGGCCATTAGCAATCAATTAAATGAATGTATCGATTTGTTTTGATTTATATTTACATAAACGTCATTTTGTTTACTATATGCGAATTTAATTAAAGTTAAGAATACAACGTGACCTTCGTCTGCAAGCAGCAAATTTATATAGCAATGTAAAAGTTCTTATAATTATCGATTGATCGATCGGCATATAATAAAAAAATTACATTCGGATATGCATTTGCCATCCCCTGCTTAAATATCAATATTGTTACTTGTGCCATGACAAGAAAAAATTAAATTGACTTCCAAATTTGAAGTAAAAAATTATTTAAGAAATTTTGTTGCAAATCGGTTTTGATTGTAGTGAATCCCTCGAGCATCCTCTGTACAGCCGTTACGGCCCTATTTGGGGCCTCGTCAGCAGAAGCGTAGCTCGAGACTTCCACTGCAACCAAACCGACCTATCCAAGGTTATTCGTAAATGCGTAAATGTAATAATAATCAATAGTTTGAATCGCGACATCTTGCGATCACTTTTTGACACATCTTTGTACAGGAAATGACAAATTGCAGCTAGTTTGCTACTTAATAAGTCCTCCCATACAAGGCGGCCAATCGTGCTGTCAAAGTGGAAATCTCGAGCTACGCTACTGTTGACGAGGCCCCAAATAGGGCCGAAACAGCTGCACAGAGGATGCTCGAGGGATTAACTGCAATCAAAACCGATTTGCAACAAAAATTTTTAAATTTTTCAATATGCTTTGACAGCACGATTGGCCGTCTTGTATGGAAGGACTTATTAAGTAGCAAACTAGCTGCAATTTGTCATTTCCTGTACAGAGTTGTGTCAAAAAGTGATCGCAGGATGTCGCGATGCAAACTATTAAAAAATTATTAAAATTTGTGTGCACTTGGCATAGAACTTGGAAGGCATGTCTTAGCTTTTCTATAAAACAGCATCAAGGAGTACAATGACGTTGATAAAAAGTTTAAAAATTCATTCGGTACAATGTATAAAGAAATTTATGTGATATTAACGATGATCATTACAAAGGAAGAAAGATATTGAAGTAAACTGGTAAAATTAAAGACTACAATAATCAATTATGGAGATCGTTCCCCACTCTGTTGCAATCTTTGTCATTATTTTACTTAATTCACATGTTTTTGCCTTTGTCTTGCTCATTATCAAATTGTTAGGTTACAGAAATCGGTTAACAAATTGTACCATGTATTTTTTAATGCCATAAGGGGTGGCTTTGGAAAATAAAATTCATGTCGTAGCTTGATTCACCACATCATTTTTGACATCTAATGAGTTAAACCTAAAAACCGAAAACTGATATTTAATTTATTTTTAATATAAATAATTTAGTGAAACTTTACGAAAATATAGAGATCACATCGCAAACGACAACGCACAACTGGTACACGGACGCGCAGCAGAAATACCAACATTATAAGATGAGAATTACTATAGTCTATTTTTAAACTAGGAGGAGTAACAGTTGTCGGCCTGTCGTAGGTAGATTCACACTGTAATACTACATCAGAAATTAATTTGGCTTGGTTAGGAGGTTTACAAATTCTTCAAATAACCAATTTTATCAATAGATTTGTTGACAAGTTTAAAACTAACTGAAATTGTCACAAGAATTATGAAAAATGTTAATTTTTCCGTTTAAATTGAAGGCTTGTGTAAAACCGGCTATCAAACACCCAATAACTTTGTCAGTTTTTGGCGGGCAAAATTCAAATTACTCCTCCTAGTTTAAAAACAGACTATAAAGCCTTCCGATCATTTATGAACACTCTATATAACGTGATTAACATTTGTTAAAACTGTCGTGTTTTTTTTGTAAGTTTGAAGTAAATAAGTAATGTGCCACTTTGTTTTGAAACAGCATTTCCACTAAAAAATGTTTCAATTAAAAATTGTTCACGCAGGCCAAGAAATGTGTGGTTTACAAGTGAAATAGATAAAATGCGTGAAATCTTGGGACTCATTTCAGATGCACATAAGTTACTTGGCTTACAGGAATCATATATACTGTTCAAAAAATAGAAGAAATCCTCGTGCTTTCTGGAAGATAATAAATAACAAGAAAATTACATATAATGAAGGCAACACCAATTGTTACCTGCTGAATTTAATGTCTCTTTTATGTTAGCACCGGAAACAATAATTAATTCTTTACCAAATTCGAAATTTGATCCAACATCAATCATGTATTATACCACAGATAATAGAACTAGACAGGTGGCTCTTCAAATGTTTTAAAATTGACGCCCCAATCTGGAGACAAAGTCGATGTTAGTTTGGAGACAGCTCACCAAATATGTGGCGACGCTTCTTTTATCATAGCAGAGTGGAAAACCGAAATCTGTAAATATAAGTAAAATTTGTACAAATTCTCTCACTAAAGTGGTGTAATGCAAAGTTTAAAACGAGAATTAACAACATATTATAACCGTACATCACGTTATCGTGTCCTGGTCCCACTTTAAACTTATTCTCTTTTATTTAAAAGAGACGTCTGGCGGTAAATGAGCCTTTGGAATTAGCAAACGGTTTGTGACAAATGTTCAGTTTTCGATTTTGTGCAGGCAAGTGACATCTATTGAGTATTTAATAAACTATTCTTAGAGCGTCCAGTCGTTCCTATCTCGTTGACTATCTGGAGAGATCTATTACCTGTGATTTTTTTGTCTTCAGGCAAATATAGGAAATAGCTGTTCGAGCTTCATTTGACGCATTAAGATCTAAAAATTCTAAAGATATATTTGGTTTATCCACGTCACTGATTAAATATGTTAAAAACATAATAATATCACTCTAAGGCCCGATCTTTCCACCTCTTAATAATGTTCCGGATAACGTTATTTGGCTTGACTTGATTTTTATGAATGGTTTCCTTGGTGATTCGTAAAGTTATTCGCTCAATAAATTTATCAGGAGGTGGAAAGATCGGGCCTTAACAAAACTATTTAATTTATGTATAGAGAGTGGTACTTTTCTTGACTGTCTTAAAGAAGCTATAGTAATTCCAATTTACAAAAAAGGCGATATAAATAATCCTGTAAATTATAGACTATTTTCGTCATTGCCAAAGTCTTTGAAAAAGTGCTGTTAAAGCAAATATTGGAATTTTCAAATAAAAGCAATATATTCTCACCTAATCAGTTTGGTTTTCGTAAGGGATTGTCGACAACGGAAGCAATTATAAATTTTGTTAATAATGTTATGAGAGTTATGAAATATTATTATGAATATTATTCAGGATGTTTCCTTGATTTGCGCAAAGCCTTTGACTGTATTTCACACGATATTCTCCTCCATAAATTAATGTTCTACAATTTTCATCCGTCGAGCACCAAACTTATTGTTGTACCACAGGGTTCTATTTTAGGCCCTATACTGTTTCTATTTTATATTAATGATTTCCCAAAATATATTTCTCCAGCTAACTGTACTCTTTTTACAGATAATAGTACTCTTGGATTTTCAACAAAAATATTGCCTGGTATAAATAATGAAAAACCCTACCTATATGATAAAACAAAAAATTGGTTTATTTCTAACAGACTGAGTTTAAATGAAGAAAAAACAGTTTCAACTAGGAAATGAAATTAATGAACAATACTCGGAGCATACAAAATTTTTAGGGGTATATATTGATTCACAACTAAATTGGAATAAACACGGTGATTATATTGCAAATAAGGTTTCTAACAACATTTATCTACTACGTAATTTAGCAAACAACTTTTCTAGGAAACACCTCCGAATAGCTTACTTTGCCTTAATTCATTGTCATTTAGAATATGTCATATTATTCTAGGGCCATTCGTCATCATTGCAGAGATTAATTAACTTACAAAGAAGATCAATTAAAATAATAGCTAATATCGGTTATCGTGACGATTGTAGAGAACGTTTCTCAAGATTGGGTATCCTCACATTACCTAGCTTATTTATATTGAAGTGTCTGGAACATATACGAAAATATATTGAATTATATCCAAAAATTAATTCTTTCCATCAATATGCAACAAGATCTTCTGAGGCTTGCCTGAAGACATTAAGATTAAATAAATCTAGAGATGGTCCTAATTACTGCTGTATAAAGTTTTATAATTCTTTGCCAAACGACATTAAAAATCTTCCGTTGAAGACTATGTTACAGAAATTAAAAAGTCTTCTCATAGAAAAATCATTTTATTCATTTGAGGAGTTCCTGAATTGCACTTTTGATTCTTCCTTAACTTAGTGAATTGTGTATGTATGTACGTATTTTATTTAACGCATACCACAATATGACATTTGTAAATACTCTGTATGATAACACGCAAATATTTATTATTATTATTATTATTATAAATATGCTTATAAAAACCAATAGCTTAAATATTTGTTTTTCTGAAATCGTCGTTTAATTAATAAAATTTTCATCAATAGAAACACAAAGAAAATTTGATGACATTTTTAAGACACGACCTTAGTCTCATAGTGTGCTGAATAAAAAATCTATGGTATTTTCACAATTTGTTTTCAAAATAACATTCGTTATAAAACTTTTTCACGACATCCAAATCACAAAAATCATTTTGTGGACAGCAAGGCAACCTAACCACTCGTTCTTGATGTAACACTAAAATTTCCTTCGCATTGTTATACCTTGAAAAGAATAATTAATTCCACCAAGTTTTCGTTTAAATTTCATTTAACTCACAAAAACAAAACGAACGTTATATTAGACCCGAAACCTCCGATTTTACTCAGCTGCCACTTCCTAACCGGATATTTTCCAAAATCTTCAGGACTCAAAGGTTTTTCATCACGATTCAGGTGTAAAAATGCAAGTAACTTGAGTAAGGTGCTCGAATGAGTGAAGTTGAGGATAACTTTTGGATTAGAGGTTTTACTAATAAACAAATACCGTCAACTTAGTTCCGAAAAATAAATAAATAATCATTACTTTTCGAAAAAATCCATCATGTGTTTGAAAATGGGGTAAGCCTGTTTATAGGTAAGATTGCAGCCATGTCCAACTAACCAATAGTGTTTTAAATCTTCAGCAAACTCCATTACCTATAACATGTTAACAGAGAATGTATTTTTCATTGCTTGCAGAAGGAATTTACCTTTAACGTTTCTTCATCGAATAGAATACACCAAGGCGAAACTTCTTTTCTATTGCAAGCACATTCAATGCCACATGTCTTAAAGAGTAGATCTAAATCATCTGTAAAGCGCACTTTAATTCATGCAAATAAAAAAAATATTGGAATACCAAAATTGATAAGGCCGTCTAAACTGAATTTTGTATTAATTTTTTCAACGGCGGCTTTTGCGTAATACGATTGATCAAATCGTTTTCTTTCTGTAGCCGAAGAGGGGTCTTGTTTCACATCAAAGAGCCATTCCTTGCAAAATTTAAATAAAAACTTGAAAATTAATTATTGTGAAACTAACTACTTTACTACTATCAAGTCGTGTGATTTTCTCCTCGCCGAATAAACCGACTGCAAAATGCTTCGCACTTTCCCACGTCCTCTCCGATTTTGTGCAATTAAACTAAAACTAATTAATTAACGCAGGCAATTTGTAAATAAATTTAAAGGTACTTCGTATACATCCGGGGTGTACCTGGTGCTTAAAACTGTTGGAAAACGCGTGTGCATTCGCCTGGCAAGGTTTTGCATTTCTTTTTCGCCTTCAAGAGATAATTTGCTCTCGTTCTCGGAGTCAAAAAAAACTTTCCATTTGCGAAATCGTTCCAACTCGTCTTTCGATAAACATCCTTAAAATTCTCAAACATAACAAAACTATAATTTCAATTTCGTCAAGGTCACACCCACACATTTTGAACTATTCTTCAATATCTCTTCTCTAATGGTCGAAATTCGGAGGTTTATTTTGCTAACGTGCTTCTTACTAGGAAATCTCGACCCATGACGAATTAACATCCATATTTTCATTGGTTTTCCTAATTTATTGCTCTAATATAAACATATTCTTATTGGGAATTAATTTCTTACCTCTGGCATTTATTTTCTCGATATTTCGATTTTCAATCACTCTGTAAGGAGTTTTAGATGCTAAATGTAATTCTACTTGATCTCTTTGATTTTGGATATACACACAGCGTAAGATTAACAGAGAATACGTTGTAAATAAATATTTTTTTACTTTCATGGTGGATAATAGACAATTTGCATTTTTGTTTTGAAAATTTCAAACTGACATTACGCGATGACACTTCTCATCTTCGTGTTCGACTTCTTCTTATTTGCTTCCTTATTGTGCCAACTTTCAAAATGTCACTGACTTCAATTTTTTGTCATTCTTTTTAGCAACTCTTACTACTATAAGTAGAAATGTGAAATGCGAACGTTTCAAATTATTTCAAATTCACAAAATATCTTACTTATTAATATTTATGCACTATATTGTGCATAGTGAATACAACATTGTTATATTACATTGATGCACAATAGTGTGGTACCACACTGCACCACGTCACACTACACTTCACGGCGGCGGTAAGAGGGCGGTTCTAAATCAATGTTGCAAGTTAATGTTGGGTTGGCTAGGGATGGATTATAAATCAGTGTTATAAAACCCAACTTTGATGTATAATATTGATTTGCAACATTGATTTAGCAACATTGTTTTACACCATTGATTTGCAGTATTGATTAGCAACATTAAATTACACCATTTATTTACAACTTTGATTTGCAACATTGATTACAATATTGATTTACAATCCAAGCCAAGCCAATGTTGCTTTATAGCATTGCAGTATTGGTTTGAAACATTGATTTACAACATAAAATTAAAATATTGGGTTACAACTTTGGTTTGCTACATTGATACAGCGTTATTTTACAACATTGATTTACAATCCAAGGCAAGCCCGTGTTACTCTGCAGGATTGACTTACAACATTGAATTACAACGTTAATCTACCATCCAATCCAAGCCAATATTACTTTATAGCATTGTAGTATTAATTTGAAACATTGATTTACAAAATTGGGCTACAATTTTGATTTGCAATATTGACGTTACCTTGTTTTACAACATTGATTTACAATCCAACCCAAGTCAAGCCCTTGTTACTTTGCAGCATTGACTTGTAACATTGAACTACAATATTGATTTACAACTTTTATTTGCAACATTGATTTCAACATTGATTTACAATCCACTCCAAGCCAATGTTGCTTTATAGCATTGCAGCATTGGTTTGAAACATTAATTTACAAGATTGGGTTACAGCTTTGGTTTGCAACATTGATACAACGTTGTTTTACAACATTGATTTACAATCCAACCCTAGCCCGTGTTACTATATAGGACTGACTTGCAACATTGAATTACAACATTGATTTACAATCCAATCCAAGCCAATGTTGCTTTATAACATTGAAGTATTAATTTGAAACATTGATTTACAACATTGGGTTACAGCTTTGGTTTGCAACTTTGATACAACGTTGTTTTACAACATTAGGTTATAACTTTGATTTGTAACACCGATACAATGTCGTTTTATAACATTGATTTACATCCAACCCAAGCCAAGCCTGTGTTACTTTGCAGCATTGACTTACAACATCAAATTAAAGCATTGATTGACAACTTTGATTTGCAGCATTGATTACAACATTGATTTGCAACATTAGGTTACAACTTTGATTTAAAACATTGATACAACGTCGTTTTACAACATTAATTTACTATCCAACCCAAGCCAAGCCTGTGTTACTTTGCAGCATTGACTTGCAACATCGAATTACAGCATTGATTTACAACTTTGATAAAATTTTGAAAGTTATCCCCTCAAATTACCCCTTAAAAAGGAGAGGAGATCTGACAAATATGTTCTAAATACGCAGTTAAATGCATTTTACCTGAGTTTAAAATCAAAAAATTTATCAACTTTGCTCTGGAATTTGGACGGCAAGGTGTGCAACGACGTACTTTTCACTTAAGCTAAGACATGCCGTCTGGATTTCATGGCAAGAGTTGATATCAAACTAATACCAATTGATTTTTTTAATTTTTTATAACTTAAAAGATTTAGAACAATATTGCCAAAAAACAATATTTTCACCCCTCTTATGACTCCCTTATTATTCACTTTTGGAAAAAAAGATTATATGAAAAGGTGGCCTTATTTCTATTCACCCTGAAAATATCGGGAGTGCTGTTAAAATTCGTAAAGAAACTCTTTTACTTATTATATTTAGAAACTAAAGTATATTCACTTTTGTAATGAGTGACTAAAGTTACCGTTA
Source organism: Serrognathus titanus (assembly GCA_039766575.1). Lineage (NCBI taxonomy): Eukaryota > Metazoa > Arthropoda > Insecta > Coleoptera > Lucanidae > Serrognathus > Serrognathus titanus. The sequence continues at coordinate 13,955,313 of CM077914.1, forward strand.
AAACCTGACTTCTTTTAGTTCCCGTATCTTGTAAATGGGACTTTTATTTCTAGGTTATGTTAGTTTCAATTTTGGATCTTTGGCTATCTTCTCCATGGTTTAGCAACATTTTATTGAATGAATTATACCACAGATAATAGAACTAGACAGATGGCTCATCAAATGCTTTAAATTTGACGCTCCAATTTGGAGACAAACTCGGCGTTAGTTTGGAGACAGCGCACCAAATATGTGGTGGCGCTACCATTACAATAGCAGAGTGGAAAACCGAAACCTAAATATAAGTAATATTTAAACAAACTCTATAACTAAGAGGTGTGATGCAAAGTTTAAAAGGAGAATTAACAGCATATTATAATCGTACGTCACATTATCGTGTCTTGGCCCCATTTTAAAAGTATTTCTCTCTTACTACAAAGTGACATCTAGCGATAGGTGAGCCAATTGAGATTTGGAATTAGCAAATGGTTTGTGACAAATGTTCGATTTTCGAATTTGTGCATACAAGTGACATCTATCGTGTATTTAACAAACTATTTCTAGAGCGTCCATTCGTTCCTATCTCATTAGCTATCTGGAGAGATCTATTATCTGTGATTATACCTAGATGTGGTTCTTTGTTTGTTTCGTAATGAATTACCAGATCATTTTTGAAAATTACATTTTACATTTGACTAATGATAATTTAATAACAAAACTTTATATGCAATACTCATTACAAAAGCGAATGGAGTTTATTTAATAAAGTACTGTATCTTTTGGTTTATTATTCTAAGGTTTTAAAAGAGTATAGTTGTAAATAATACATTAATTAGGGAATTTTCGCTTAATTATTGGCATTCTGCGAACACATTCAAATATTGCCAAGCCAAAAGTGGCCTCCTCAAATACATTTCTTACATGTAAGGAAAATGCGCACATTACTGTAAACCAATTAATAATATTATAGATAGTATAAATGTTTAACTTAATTTATTTCTCAACTGATGCTCTAGTGAAAAAGTTTCCTCGATTGGCTACACTGTTCCCGATAAACGTCAATTTTAACAGATGGTAAATTAGGTTATAATTGAACTGAGAATAGTACAAATGTAACATTCATTGCAGTGCATTGTGCAAAATCGTGTAATAAAAATATATCGTGCTATTTAAGTAACAAATTTATATAATCGTGACTTTATATAAAGAGAAAGAAAATGAGTGCTGGTATCGATACAATTGACAACGTAGAAAGAATACTGTTCCAGTTGACTTCTTTAAACGTATCAGATCATGACTTACCGATGCTTGAGAAGAATTTTTCCTTACCTCAGCACATAAATGAACGCATCGAGGATTTGGAGATCGTCAGAGACCAACATGTGGGAGCGAAAGAAAAAAAGAAAGCCAGGAATAGGAGACGGGTCAGGAACAGAAATAAAGCCAAATTAGTGAACTTAGAAACACAACAACCAGATGAGATGGTTACAGATGAAGCAGACTTGTTTGATCAAATGGTAAATAGTTTATCGATCCAAGCAATAAGATCTCAAAAAAATGCAGTCATACTTCGAAGACGAAATGATAAATGTCACTACGTAGGGCTGTACAGTTTTTTAAATACAGGAGCACCATACGTCTTCACAAGTACTCGATGGTTCAACACCAATGTACAGCCTCGTAAGACTACTCCTGATACGACAACTCACAATGGTACTTTCGCGTCGAATCACAAACATCCCTCTAAATCTGAAAATTTACAGTCGTCCACGTCTCAGGCTAAAAATAAAAGGCAGCAGAGAAAACGTGTGTATTCTAACAACAGTTCGGAAAAGGGCCCGAAATTCGATGATTTTCTCTCGCCGGAAGACGTGGAAGAAGGTTTATTTTTGGGAAGACTAATCAAGGGAATTTTGAGGATAAATCCTAAGAACTGCCAGAATGCTTATGTCAGCAATATTGACAGAAATTCACAGGATTACATAATAAATTCTGTAGTGGAGAGAAATCGTGCCTTAGAAGGGGATGTGGTTGTTTTAAAACTGAAGCCGGAATCTGAAAGCAAAGACGAACACAAAGCTGCCCAAGTTGTACATATACTTGATAAGGTATATTATTATTATTATTTAGTATTCATTTAATCAAATTTTTTGATGTGAATCTATCGAGATGAAAATATTTTAAAGTTCAGAATAGAATGTGCAATTCAATTTTTTTCAAACTTTTTCTTAAATTCATCTCAGAATTGCTAAAAACTTTAAATGATTTTTTTTAATCAATTGCATATTCAAAACTTTTTATTTCCTCGATATCGCTGAGGGATTTTTCTTTTTAAGGTAAAAACTATATAAGTAAAGTACTTTAGATAATGATACTATCTATTTAATTACAAGCCTTTGTTTTAAAATCCCAATTCAAGATTGCTCATTTATTTATCATCACCTTACTATATTTAAAAATACTCAGATGTATTGCCAAAAGTTGTGCAATGAAATGTTTCATCAAAACAAATCAAACCTAACCAAATAAGTAATAAAAAACACACTTGCAGGTTCATCCGAGAACTGCAATTGGGACACTCTCAGAACTTTACCATCATGGACATAAGGTGGTAACCCTTCTTCCCCGTGATAAACGATTACCTCGCATTATCATCCCAAAAACCAGCATACCACCTTTCTACCAGAACAACTTAAAAGAAAATGCCGAAATTTTATTTATGGCCAAGATAACCGAATGGTCCACTCCTAAATTTGCTTCGGGTGTAATCATCGAGACGGTTGGACAACGCGATGACCTAAAAGCAGAAACAAAAGCGCTCCTTTTAGAAAACCAATTGACTGTGGAACCATTCCCCCCATCAATCGAAAAATTCTTACCAAAATCAAGTGAAATTTCGCCGAGTGAAATAGAAAATCGTGAAGACTTACGTGAAGCTTGTATTTTTACAATCGATCCTTTAACCGCACGTGATTTAGATGACGCAGTCTCTTGCAGAACATTGCCTAATGGCAATTTAGAAGTCGGGGTGCATATTGCAGATGTGTCCCACTTCTTGGAAGAAAACACCGAGTTAGACACAATCGTATCCAAAAAAGCCACCACCATCTACCTAGTAGACCAAGCATATCATATGTTACCCGTAGAATTATGCCTGCACTGCTCTCTACTTCCTGGTAAAGACGCCCTGGCCTTCTCTGTCTTCTGGGAAATGACCGAAGATGGAGAAATTTTGAGTCACAGATTTTCGAGGACCATCATCAACTCCTGCTGCCAACTTGCTTATGAGCACGCTCAAAAAATGATCGACGACCCTGAGAATTTTGATGCGAGTGACTTGCCTGATGTTTACAACAACTTCAAAGCCACTGATTTATGTGATGTTGTAACCAAGCTAAAGCGGATTGCAAGGAATCTACGTCAGAAACGAACTGACAATGGTGCTCTGAGGATTGACCAAGTCAAGGTCATTTTCAGGCTAGACCAAACCGGTAGTCCCTTGGAGTTCTTCATTTATGAAAATCAAGAATCTCATAGGCTAATCGAAGAATTTATGTTGCTGGCGAATATTACAACCGCACAACAAATCTTGGATTACTCTCCAGATTTGGCTCTCTTGAGATGTCATGATGAACCGAATCCTCGATTAATTAATGAGTTGCAGAAGATGTTGGAAGTTGTTGGAATTCACATTGATATAAGTACTTCGGGAGCGTTGAATTCTAGTTTGCAGAACTATAGCACAGCTGATTATTTAGGTAAGGCACAAATGTGTTTGATGATTTTAGAATTAATGAATAATTTTAGGCATGACAAGAAATTATGTACTGAATCATTTGCTTGCCAAGCCAATGATCAGAGCTAGGTATTTGTGTGCCTCGCATTCTTCAGTCGAGAGCTTTAATCATTTTGCACTGTCGGTTTCATTGTACACACATTTTACTTCGCCTATTAGAAGATATGCAGATATTATGGTGCATAGAGTTTTAGCAGCAAGTTTAGGTGAGTTTTGTTGGGAATAGCAAAAGCAAATTTTTTAGTTGCATTTTAGGTTACAGGGAGAAACCTTCATGGACAGTAGATGATGTCCAAAACATAGCAGATAATTGCAATCGACAGAAGTACAATGCAAAGCGTGCTGGTGAATGTAGCAGTGATTTATATCTTGCTCACTATATTGAAACTCATCAGCCATTTATACAAGAAGCTGTGGTCGTAAATGTAAAGGAAAGGAGTTTTGATGTCTTAATCCTAAATACAGGCAGTATCGTGAGAATGTATACAAACGTAAGTGGTACTCTGTAATTTACTCTGTGTCCTACTTTGACAATGGTTTATAAACCTGTCCTTTTAGTACAGTTACTATATTTGTTATTAAGTAGTTAAATGCTAGTGAATTGATTTTTTTTTTTCAAAAGGTAAAAGCATAATACTTTTGTTTTGTCTCATCAAATCATCAAGGAATACCATCACATAAAAACAAAGAAAATTTAAAAATTGAAATAGTATCCTCTGAATGAGTGGGTTTATGTCACGAATGTCATTCAAAGTTCACAAGATAAAAAAGCGTAATGAATCAAATAAAAGCCATAATCACTCAATTGTACACTCAAGTGCAACCTCACCTAAAAAATTTGGAGACCTACTCCGCAATTGGATGGGCAAAAGCCCGCCCAAACGTGCTACTATTTTTAAAATACGCGAAAGTTGAATTGATTCCACCTACTCCATTAGACGTCCCAGAAATATACAAAAGCATTAAGAACTTGGCAGTTGGTTTAAAGAATCGTAAATGGATGGATTTATCTATCAAAGAAGTTTGGTTGAATACGCTCATCGCAACAGAAGTTGCTTGTTGGTTTTTTGTCGGGGAAGTTATTGGAAAGCGACATATTGTGGGATACAAAGTTTAACTATTTCAATTTTTTTCGTTGTGTACACAATTTACTGTTGTGATGTTTGCCTTAGATTTATAAAATTTTGGTTGCAGAATTTGGGGGATGCAAAACACCAGGTTGAAGAAATCGACAAGGAAAAAAAGATGTGGCGGATCATTGTTTTCTACCCGGAAGGAAATGATCAACCGGCCATGACACAAGTGATCGAATTATTCCAAATTATCAAAGTGAGTTTAACAAGAAAAGAGAAAACCTACAGCCTGAAAGGTGAAATCGTTCGACCTGATCCTATTGTAACATAACTTGAATTAATACAAAATTATTTATACATATTTTGCAAAAATCATGGGTAGACATTAAATCATTTATTTCTATGTTGGTGAATGTGTTTTAATTTTACTTTGGTTGTGAAAGTTATTAATAACTCATAATAAACATATAATTGAAACGGCAATCTGTGAAAGATACTTTATACACCATTTTCCCCTTTTCTATTTTATAGGCTATTTTCCCTTTCCCATTGTAAACAATTTGTTTCCAAGGCAATGGAAGAAGAAACATAATTTTAAATAATACTTATGGGATGCGTTCAGAAACTATATTCCGAGTTCACTCTTCGATAGTAACGTTTTTTTTTTTTAAGTTGGCGGTGACAAGGTGTTTATTGTAAAAGCGTCACAATTTAAAAAAGACACTCTATATCAATAAGGTTATGGTTGAGATATTCATTTATAACTTTTGATATACGTTATTAATTAATTATCAAGAAATAATTGTTTTCATAATCGTACAGTTTACTTTAAAAATTATTCTGTCGTACCATCTGTGGGACAATACTCTAACTAACTAATTACCGTTCATCAAATACTAGGCTGCGTTCAAGAACTACACCTTCGGGCGCACTTTTCACACCCTACTTGCAAGTGGAATGCGAAAAATGCGTTCGTTGTCATGGTGACAATTAATAATTTAAACATAAGACGTCTTGAAATAAATAAGCGAAATGCAAAATAAATTAAAAATCGTGATTGACAAAGATGCAATACATGCCCAAAATGCACTCGGGGTTATAGTTCTCGAACGCAACCCTGTAAATTAATTCATCAATAAAATATGGTTTCAACAGTTTTCATTATTTGCACACTATTTTATTCCGAAGGACGAAAAGAGGAAAAAAATACTTGTTTCAATATTTTGAGGCGGATTTGGACTTTTAAAGTGTATGACAGATGACATGACATCCTGTAAATGTCAAGTGATATGGCAAAAATAACAGAAAAAGTAATAGCACTTGTTTAGCGAGCAGCAAAACCATAGGCGCTTTCCAATAACACGTTTGTGCTACTCGGGAGTAGTCCGGAGATGATCCGAAGCATTCCAATTGTAAGAGCGTGAAGCACCTGAACTAATCACCCTTGATTTCCCTCTTCCCCTCGAGCACCTGTCATATCGTTTGCGTTTCGAGCACCAATAGGGTGGAAAAAGGGAATACATGTGGCGCGCACATGGTCAGTTTGACATATACGTCACAACTGACGCTTGCTAGCGTTCCCATTACGATTTCTAAAGTGTAGCTCGGATCAGATCAGTTCAGGTGCTTAGAGTTTGTAATTGGAAAGCGCCTCATATCACGATGATAGACGAAACGTCAAAATACGAGACGACAAGAAATGTCACAATGACAAACATCAAACAATGTTATATTAAAAGATATAGGCAAAACCTCACTTTGACATCTACGGAACATGATCACGATAACGACTGTCAAAATAAACAAAATTAAGGTCGCCTTTGAACTATTTAAAGCTCAACGTTTCTGATTGGCCAACAAATTTTATAGCAAAAACGAAACAAAACAGGAACTGTCCTCTGAGAAGTAGGTAGCAACTTAGCTCCTCACTGATTCGTACAAGCAAACAAACCAACAATGCAGAGTTATCTAATCTCCGCCACAAACTAAGGGTGTAAAAGGAGAACACGTATCGATGCAAGCCAGTATTTACTAATGCTGCGTAGTCTGGCAATATTCATCTGCTAGTGCTGCGTAGTCTGGCAATATTCATCTGCTAGTGCTGCATAGTCTGGCAAATCACACCCGCTGGCGTTGGTATAGTCCGGCAAACCACATACTTCACGATCAGTTTTTCCAATAGACCTTTGCAAGAAGACATTTAGCTTAAATAATCACTAAGGAGTCACTAGATGTAGGCAATGATTCACTAAAAATTTCAACAGAGACAATTGCCGAAAAATCATTTACTATGTCAAATACATTCAATATTAATTACAAAGCTCTTCAAGAAGCCAAGAATCACACATTTCGTAAGAGCCCAAAGGGTTGAATGGTTGAAAAGAAGCAGAAAATATGAAAGAAGCATAAGACTAGGTATTTGGGGGAGAAGAATTCTTAAAAGAATGTTTAATGGTATATAAGAGAAGATAATTTTTGATGAAAGAGAGATGTAAATAGATCAGTTGGTGAACTTAAGGAGCTCTTCAGTTCACAGTTCGTAAGTGCCCAGAGGGGGATAAGAGGGTTGGATCACTTTACATAGCATTTTATCATAACAGAAAGAAGCAAAAAGCTGGGAACGGAGGATTTTGGTGGAAAAAGAGAACCAACAATCATACAATCCATAAGTGCCCCGAAGATAAGATGATTGGATCACTTTCAGTAGTCATTTTAACGTAATGTGGAAGAAGAAGAAGCAAATAACATTATTATTTGGGATTTTTTGGGGGAAGGGAATTCTTTGAAGAATTTTTAGTTGACTGAGAGAAGACAAGACATAGCAGTGAATCTAAGAAGAACTAATAATCTCACAGTTCGTAGGTGCTGTTACATATTGAAACTACCGCACGAAAAGATAGCAACACCGGGGAATTCTTTGCCATTGTATTCATCGTGACAACCTTGTTCGCCCTCGGAACACCCCTGCGGAGTCAATCGACGAAAATTACAGTTATTGACAAAATGGTATAACAAACCAAACAAATCAAAAATAATTCATTTAAATATGATAATAATAAGTAATGTAGAAAATAGAATAGAATAGAATAATGTAGAAAATCCCTAAAATTTATTACTACATTCAGAAATAAATTTAAAAAAAAACCTAATCATTAAAAGTACTTAAAATTAAATAAAACAAAAACAAAAAATGGTAAAACTTACAGCGCAATTCAGATTAATAAATTTAAAATAAGAAAAATTAAAAAATGGTATAACAAACCATAGAAAAAATAATAAAAAATCAAAAATAATTAAATTTTTAAAAAGATGAATCCCTTTCATTTGACTTTTCTTTCAACTAATAAAAAATAGTGAAAAAATAGGATCCAAAAATCGCAAAAATTAATAATAATAAGGAAAAGTCTAAGGCGCCAAATCTTACAATCGCTTTTTGGCGTAACATTGTTTGAGGACTGACAAATTGCAACCAGTTTGCTACTTAATAAGTCATCCCATACAAGGCGGCAAAGCGTGCTGTCAAAGCATATTGATAGTTTTTAACAAATTTTGTGGCTAGTCGGTTTTGATTGCAGTGGATTCCTCGAGCATCCTCTGTACAACTGCTTCGGCTCTATTTGGGGCCTCGTCAGCAGAAGCGTAGCTCCAGAGTTCCACTGTAAGGTCAAAAAGCTATTGCAAGAACAAAATAACTAAAACTAAATGAAATTAAAATTTGTTATTTCTTAGTTATTAAAAAATGAAAATAACTGGAACTATTTTTAAGAAGGGCATGTGGATCGCCAATTTGCGAAAAACAGAATAAACCTCATTATATTACCTTGAGGAACCCCATTGCAGTTAACTGAATGGTTTATGTCACTTTTATAAACTGGAACTATTTTTAAGCAATGCAATATGAAAATTGAGAGAAGTTTAAATTTAAAAAGGAACAAAAAGCAAGAAATGTTTTAAAGAAAAATTTCAAGAAATAACAAGTTTGTTAAAAATTAAAACAAGCATTTTACATTCAGTCATTGCAAGCATAGTGGCAAAAGTTAAATCAAAATTCAAACAAAATATATGATTTATAAACCGAAAGGTACTAATAATGAGCAAAGAAACTATTCAATTTTGAAAATGTCCGCTCAAAATCTCTTTGAACTTTTTCTAGACTATACGAATTCTTAACAGAGATCGAGGAATTTCGTGTTTTAAAAAAACTAAAAAAAAGAAAAATAATACAGCGCTTGAATATTTGACAATATTTATTACTTTCTTTTTTTTTAATATGAAATCTTTTAAAAGCTAAATTGTACTTTTTTAGATTCCAATATTATTATCATTCCGATATCATTTAGTTCCTTAATAAATAAAAATTGGACATATTTTCATTTGTTTTTACTATAACGCTACAACGCGAGGTTTTTTTTTTTTTCGATTGTCATCGAGTTCATACCTACATTGGAGTTTTCATTTGTTTCTTTTTCACTTTTATGTTGTTTTCTTTTAAATATTCATTTGTTTCAAAAACAGTGTTTTTCCGTTCCTTCATTTGCTTGATTTTAACGCCGTTTTTATTCACGCGGCGCGCGATATCTTTTTATTAAAAATTTTATTTGTTTCTCTTTTGGTCTTTATTTTTACATGTTTTCTCTGAGATTTTCATTTGTTTCCACCTTGGAATTTGACATGACGTTTTCTTTTTTTGTCAGATGTTTCTCATCGAGATTATGCACCCACTGGAATTCTCATTTGTTTTGTAGAAAATCGTAATTCAATGGATATAAAAAGTTAGATTGTGTTTATAGTAATCGTATAGTTACGAAGTGACTTTGCAAAATTTACATTTGACATAGGCCTACTTGATAACGGTTTTTATTGAATGCACATTACAATATATTAGAGAAAAAAACAAGCGATACAACAAAGCAAAATTCAGTAGGTTTATAAATTAAAACAAACGAAAAAAAATACTTTCGGCATATTTCAACAGATGTTGTTGAATGTCATATTCATGTTATACAGAGTGCTCATTTAAAATCGCGAGCCCTAAAGGTCTTAGAGAAGGCAACACATCAATCAAATCAGAAATCATTTCGTGTTTTATAATGTATTAAAATTACGCAAGTAGAATGGGTTGCCTATTTTTAATTTTTAAGGCGTCACGTTTTAAAAAGGACACGTGTATAATTATTTTTGAAAATAAGATTTCGGATACGAAAAATTTTGACTTGCACAATCAAGGTGTTTCTTATTTCAAAGATCGCACATAACCTCATTTTTTACTCTACGACACATGCGAATTGTTACATAAAGTGGGTTTCCTAATACATAAAAGGACCTTTCAGCATCTTTTTACGAAATAAAACTTGAAAATCTCTTTTTTCTAAAAAAAAATTCTTATATGATCACAAAGGTTTTGAAAAAAAAAACTTAAAGTTGTCGTTTCCAAGGCAACCAATCAAAATAAACATTTTCAAAAGTACTTACCGCGCATTATGAGGTTCTAATAAACACACAGTTATCATAATTATGCTGAGTATTTAAGCAAAAATCATCACAAATCACAATATTTATATAAAACTTAAAATGGTGAGTGACACTTTTAAAATTATGAAACAATTAGTTAGTTCCATCATTGCTGCCAACTTCTTCTTTGGAAATGACCAAGTTTAATTTGTAGATGGCGCTTTCGGAACACGCGCAAATTTGACTTGATCGCTTTTGTAAGTCTGGTGATTGTAAGTGGAATTCATTCCGAATTTACGTAAACCAAGATTGCAAGAACCTGCTCGTTCTCCACCTTAAATTCCCGCAAGTAACTTGCCATCAAACTGAAAAATCGACATTTCAAAATCTGCTTGTCATTATTGGAAGTTCATTCTTTCAAGTACACGATGGTAGATACAGCAGCAAAACCATATGCAAAATCCAGTGATGTCGTAAGTATAATCCGACAAACTCAATTAAAGTATTAAATAATTAATGTTATATAGCCTGATGAAGATAAAGAACTTCAAGATGAGTTGAAAACACTCGTGGATAAAATACTCGTACGTTTGCCAATTTCTTCTATATAATACATCAAAGGTAAATGTCATTACTTTTTTTTTTTTTTGAGGGCCCTGACCCAAAGCTTGTGCAACCCGCATTGGAAATGCTCAAATTTTTGATTCGTACTTCAACAACGTCTATGACGTCTGTTCCAAAACCCCTCAAGTATCTCGCACCATACTATTTACCAATTAAGGAGGCCTACGAGAAAATCAAAGATCCTCAGGTGAAGAAACTGTGTGCAGATATAATTTCAGTCCTTGCGATGGGACCTATCGATGACATCCAAGATAGTGACACATCTTCGATGGATTGCTTAAAATATTGTCTCCTAGGTAAAATTGTTTCATGTTTTATCTTACATTTTCTCATTCTTCCCTTTAACAATTTACTTTTTTGTATAACTCTTCAAGTTAGAAATAAAAATGAATCATATAAGTAAAATACATAGGTTCTTTAACGAATATTGGTGATTGGGGTCACGAATATGTACGCCAATTGGAACTGGAGATCGTCCAGCGAATGTACAAAAATCCAAAAATTGAGGGAACTTTAGAGAAACTCCTAACAGACATAGTCAAGTTCGATTGCAAACACCACGCTGAGATTCAAGCCTGCGATCTGCTGATGGAAATCGATAAACTGGAGTTGCTACCCGCATTTATGGACAAAAATATCTATACGAGAATCTGCCTGTACCTTGGATCTTGTGCGAAGTATGTGGACGATTTCGAAGCTGAAAAAATACTGAAGTTGGTTGTGACTCAGTACATTCGATTTGCTGAGTACAGCAAGGCTTTAATCATTGCCATCGAATTGAACAACGCAGAATTGATTGAGAAGATCTTTAAGGAATGCGATGATCCGTACGTAATAACATAATTACAACCAGTTAAAGGATCTAAAACTGTAATGGTTATATTAAAGCAAAATTCCAGTAAGGGTAAGTGAACCAGTAAGTGAACACAACCCAGTGATTGAACACAGAGAGAGATATATATATTTTTTTTTGTGATAAACAGGGAAAGCTAAGTGAATCCAATGTAATGATTGGCCTGTTTACTCACTGGGTTCTTGCCTTATTTGTTCCTTTACTGGTGCCATGACCCAACTTACTATCTTTACAATCCTAAAATATTTCGAGCAATTGTGTATGAAAGGATTTTTTTCATGAAGCTTTCACCAAACATCCCTCTGTAACTCATTGCAGTTTACAAGAGCCTTTTAATTAGTTGTAACCCTGTTGCTACAAAAACAATAATTTTCTACTTTTTACAGTACGGTTTTAAGACAATTAAGCTTCATTGCTGCACGACAATTATATCCAGTGGAACTTAAAGACGACATTCCCGACAAAGACGAAATAGTCAACATACTAAACAACAGCTACTTGAGTTCGAATTTCCAAAGCTTGGCAAGAGAAGTAAGTCCTCTTAAACCCTGCACTAACATAATTCAAATCAAAATCATTACAGCTGGACATACTAGAACCTAAATCTCCTGAAGACGTCTACAAGATATGGTTGGAGCCCACTCCAATGCGTCCCTCTGTTTTAACAGAGAACATCGACAGCGCAAGACAGAATTTAGCCTCATCTTTCGTTAATGGCTTCGTCAACGCTGCTTTCGGTAGTGACAAACTTTTAACCACGGAAGGTGGTAATAAATGGATATATCGCAACAAGGATCACGGAATGCTCAGTGCAACCGCTGCTCTGGGGTTGTTACACCTGTGGGATGTCGATGGTGGACTTACACCAATCGATAAATACTTGTATTCAAAAGAAGATCAAGTAAGAAAAACCAAGTGCGTTTAAACAATTGTTTCATTGATGAATTATTGTAGATTAAAGCAGGGGCTCTCTTAGCGTTGGGGATTGTAAATTGTCGAGTGCGAAACGAGTGTGACCCCGCGCTTGCTTTACTAGCAGATTTTGTACAGGACCCCAGCATAACCCTTCGAAACGGATCTGTTTTTGGACTTGGGCTGGCTTACATAGGCACCGAAAGAGCTGATGTTTTAACCCTTCTCATATCTGCAATTGAATTGGCAAAAACTGCCGAGGCTTTTGGAATTGCCAGTGTTGCTTGTGGCTTAGTGGCAGTTGGAACTTGTAACGCCGATGTAACACAAGCAATCCTAACGAAACTCGTAGATTGGCGTGAAAATGACCTATTAAAATCACCTCACATGTTATTGGCCGTACTTGGCTTGGGGATGTGTTACATGGCACGTAAAGATGCGATTGATACGTCTTTGGAAGCCCTCGATGTTTTCCCCGAGCCTTTTAATTCAATGTCAAAAACCATGCTGCATTTGTGCTCGTATGCCGGCACAGGAGATGTATTTGTCATTCACGAACTTCTAAGCAATTGTGGAGAACGTGTAGTACTACCTGAACCTGATCCTAAGGAAAAGATTCCCAGAGAAAAGAAGAAAATCAAACCCGAATGGGATCCTAGTATTCCACAAGCCGTAGCCGTACTCGGGCTTGGCTCAGTTTCCATGGGTGATGAAGTCGGGGCTGAAATGTGCCAGCGAGTTTTGGGGAGTGTGGGTCGCTACAGTGATCCCACTATAAAAAGAGCCGTGCCTCTAGCCATCGCACTAAACTCCGTTTCTCAACCTGATCTGCCCGTTATCGATTTATTAACCAAATACTCACATGATTCTGATGATAAAGTTGCATGCAATGCGATTTTTTCTCTCGGGATTATCGGTGCTGGCACTAACAACGCAAGACTTGCGGCTAGCCTTCGACAATTGGCCGTTTTTCATGCTAAGAACCCTTCAGAATTATTTATGGTTCGAATTTCTCAAGGTCTGACTCATTTAGGGAAGGGAACGATGACTCTTAGTCCGTGGCATACCGACAGGCAACTCGTAGATCCATGTGCCATGGCAGGTTTGTTGATCAACTATAAAATTCAATGTTAAATTCAATTGGAACGAAAATATATTGCATCTTTGCATTTCAAGACTGGAAATTGAATTTGTCAATGAAACTTCAAGTTGCAATATATTTTTAATTCACCGTTTCAAGAATTAAACTATTAAATTTTCAGCAAGTGTTAACATTTTCAAAATATAAGTCTTTCTCAACATAATTTATTTCCTATAAGTATGAAACATCAGAAATGACAATTTCTGTAAATGAAACAATATTGTTACAGGTCTCTTAATACCTTTGGTGGCACTCTTGGATCCTCATTCCACGATTTTGGGCCGAAGTCACTACTTGTTGTATGCTCTTGCTGCTGCCATACAACCAAGATGGCTGTTAACTCTCGATGAAAATCTTCAACCAATTTCGATACCAGTCAGAGTAGGCCAAGCTGTTGACATCGTTGGTAAAGCAGGTACACCCAAAACAATTGCTGGGATTCACACCCATTCAACACCTGTTCTTCTTGGTGCTGGAGAAAGAGCTGAGTTAGCTACAAACCAGTACGAACAATTGTCACCTATCCTGGATGGTATATGTATTATGAAGAAGAAATCAGATGAAGTCGATTCCATTTTGTGATTCATAATAATTACCATTCAGTTTGTTCCACTATTTATTTGTTTTAAGTTATTTTGATATGATTTTTTTTTTACTTTTCATACTTAAATATAAAGTTCATAAAAGACGTGTTTTCTGCTTTCAAAACAATAACCAGCAAATATTACAATGTACATATATTTTGAAATAAATAATTTTGAAATCTTAAAATACATAATTACATAATCATAACTTCTTGTTTCTCGATACACAAATATTTTTAAACTTTCTCTTTAATAAATAACTTAAAAAAATAAACCTTTTAAACACTAATTTAAAAAAAAGAAAATGAATTACGAAACAAGCAAGAGAATTGCTCTTAAAAATATTGCATCATTTATGGCCACAATAATTATATACTAATGTTATCAAATTTTCTTTCTCTTACAATATATTTTAACTAGCACTTTCCTCAGTGTATAAAGACTAACAATGTTCTAATATATTAGTGCTTAAGGATCATTCATAATCACAACAACAACAACAAGTGACTTGTTCGAGTTAAAACACAATTTGCTACTGAGTTATGTTTCTCTTACAATTTTGAGTAGATATTCGAGAAAACAATAAGAACAAATTAAAATGACAGCCATAAATCAGGAAAAAATTGAATTCATTAGTAAATAAAGTACTATGAGCACAAACGGGGCAACGTAACAAAACATTGTGTTGTACGATCGATTACAGAGTGCATTGTACTGCTCACGCACTAGTACTAAGTTCTTATTGAGCATTAATTTCTCTTCATTGAGCTGTGCGTAACTTTCTTTCATTATCACCAGCTCCTCTTCTAAGGCAGCAAACTGTTCAACACTAATTTGAGATATGTTTTTGTCTTTTTCTAATAGCCTATTGCCACCCTCATTTTCAACTACATCTTTCTCACTTTCTACTTTCTCCTCTAACTCGGCTTCTTTACTACTCAATGTTTGCTTCAAACTGCTAATTCGACTTCTCAACTGCTGCGCTTCATTGCAAGAATCCTTCCACTTTTGTTCCAAGACGCACAACTCCTGCTTGACTTTCTCAATTTGTTCTGTCTTTTCGTTATTCACCGTTTTCTCAGCCTTTAACATATCATCTAAATACACTATTCGCGTTTCATTTACACAAACGATTTGCTCGAGTTTCTCAATTTGCCTTTTCAATTCATTCTGGGCGGTCTGAAATTGATATTTCAATGTTCTCGAGTACATTTCATCTGAGTGTCGAATTTCTTTTTGTTCTAAAATCTCATCTCCACTCGACATTCCTTGTTTCTCCATATTATCCTACAAATTAAAAAAAAATCAGGCTTACCATTAAATTACAAACAAAAAATACTCACCAAACTATCTTCACTATTTACATTAGACTTATCGTATTCGTTGAAATATTTTATATTTTCATTATCATCTGAATCCTGAGTCAACGTTTCTTGTGAGAAAAAGGAATCATTTGAATCTTCCTGCGACTCACCATCCGATTCAGATTTCATCTTAATCACTTCGACTTGCTCGGCCGTTGGAACCACCTATTAAAAAATTATTTACTGATAATAGTAATAAAATGCCACAAAATTAAGACTTACGACTTTGTTAATGTGGTTATTCTGTGGCTCATCGATGCCATTGGTGCGATTCAAATCGGATTCGACATCGTTTTCGCCGATCATATCTTCTTTGAGTTTCAAGTCGTTCTCAATAAATAAATTGCATCTCTAAACAGAATAGACCTAAGTACCAGTGTAATATGAAAGAATAGACAAATATGCAAGTTACCTCCTCTAATTCTTCTAACGGTAACAGATCTTGAATCGGGTTAATAGCTAGTGATTTAAGCTGTTCAAGTTTATTCTGCAGTTCAACGACGTGCTGCTTTTCTGCTTCTAACATATCTTCAAGTTCATGTAACTTTTGTTCGAAATCAGCTCGATCCTCGTCGTTCTTTTTTTGTTCTTCTGACAGCTTTTGTGCTAGTTGCTAAAACGTGGTTATGATTGAAGTACTAATAAAAAAACGGAATTTGTTTTAAATACCTGAATTTCTTTCTGCGACTTTTCCAAGTCCTCCCTGGCAAGAATTGCTTCTTCTTCGGCTGTTGCTCGGGCTCTCTGATGCTCGTCGGCAGATCCGACTGCTTCTAATCGTTCGGCAATTAATTTGCGCAGAGATTCCTTCGCAGCAACTTGATATGCCACTCTATCTTCCTAGTATGATTAAAAATAAAAATCTTAGCTTGAAGTAGAATATGAATATTAAAATAATCGAGGACTTACATTAAGTTTATTAAGTTCTTCTCTCAAATGATCTTCACCCCAATTTTTCCCAGCTTGCGTGAGCTGACTTTCGAGGGCCGCTATTCTCGACAGCAACCTTTCTTCACCTACGTATGCCTGTTAGAAATTAGGTTTAAATAATTTACTTTAAAAAATAAAATAATAATTACCTGCCAACTTTGGTCCGCAGATTTTCGTGCCTCGTCCACCACGCGCTGCAATGCTGTTAATTTAGTTTCTAAGCATTGCTCGCGTTGCAAGGCTTCTTGGATAATTTGATTTAGTTTATACAATTCATCTAAGGGTACAAATCCTGAAACAATATTTTACAATTATTCAATAAGTGTTGTTCTTACAGAATCAAAATTAAAGAAATGCTTAAAGTACTGTTTTTAAAATTAAACAAAGGGTCAACTTTAAGTATCTTAAAATTCTGTCTTAAATTGACATAAATTATTACAGAATACTGTTGAAAAATGCTGAAGTAACTATGTTGAAATATTGATATTATTAATCAGTAAAAGTAAAATATAAATTGATTACACTATAACTTATATTTGTCTCTTCTGTAAATACTATGACAATTATTGTTATTTATTTAAGAGATATGAGAATGATCAATATTTATATGTAGTAAGAAACAATGATATAAAATCAAGCACTTAATTAAGTAATCCAGAATATAATTAATAATGTATTAAATTACAATTATGGCCAAAAAAACTGCAAGCATGAAGGAAAATCTAGTGACTACTTTTTACAACTTTTGGTGGCATTTCAAGAAGTCCAAAACGTTTATTTTAATTAATACATTTTCCTTAAATAAAGAATATTTATAAATTAAATAAAATAAAACAAACAATTATCTAAATTATAAAAAGGCAGTTATTTTGAACATCGCCATACCGTTTATTTCTATATCAGTACGCAGTTTATTTATCATCTTTCCTTGAATTATTGATTTTTTTTGACATTTTTGGACGTCCAAGTCCAAGGTGCCATTCAACACCACAATGAAGATGACCTTTTGGTCGAAACTAGTCGGGTTGTAATTATATTTGACCAGCATATTGTGTGTAGAAATAAAAGGACTATACGAAAATTCCCTCATTTTATTCCTAAATATATTTATTACTGGGATAAACTATTAATTTTATTATAATTAATTACACTTACTGTTGCACTTTGAAGTAAGCTCAAAATAATAGAAATTTTTATAAAGTTTTTATAAAACAAATCTATAATAGGGAACTCCCAGGCAGAGATATTCAGATTATTCAGAAATAATATTTAAAAAATCAGAGTCACACTCAAACATAACCTTTCATTTTAATGCGATTGTGGGATGGATAAAAGTCATATTCCCCCTCTATCACATGCTATAGTTCACATTTTGACGAAGATTGAAATGATGACATAAATATAAATTATTGATTTCAGAAACATAGGATTTTACAATTTTGTTGAGGCTCACTATGGGTATCAAAATAGGGTACTGTGTAAAATTTCTTGTAATACTTTAATTAAAATTAAAATGAAAAATCGTAAGCTCTTTTTATGTACAGTGAGTCAAAGTAAAACTCATACATCTTGGTAACTTATACAGAAGTAAATTACAGGATCTGTATCAGTTTTGTTTCTTGTATGAAATTTACATGTTTGTCTAGGTTTTGTAATTACTATAAAACAGAAAAAAAGTAAATCTTTAAAGAAGAAATCGTATTGAATTTTATCTTCTTGCCATAATAATAGATAAAAATAGTCATATGGTTTGGATCACACAAAAATCTTGTATTTGGTAGGATATCCTTTGCCTTTTTTTTACAGCTTTTAAACGATTAGGCATTGATTTAGCAAGTTTCTCGCAATAATGAGGTATTATTTTGTCCCATTCATCCACTAAAGCCCTCTTTAGGTCATCTTCGCTATTAATTTGATGTTTTCGAATATTATTTTGTAAATGATTCCAGAGGCTTTCAATGATGTTCATGTCAGGAGACTGGGCAGGGATATCGATGACTTTAGGACAATTACTTATAAAGTAGCCACATGGAGACTTTGTGAGCTTTGTGTTTACGATCGTTGTCCTAGTAATACTGAAAATTATCCACATTTTTCAGCATTGGCCACTAGATTTTCTTTTAAAATATTCAAATATACATGATACCATCAATAAATACTAATTTCCCCACGCCACTTGCTGACATGCAGCTCTATACAGTTACGCTTCCGCCACCATGCTTAACATTTGGGCGCACGTTGAACGGTTTTTGTTCTGTATTTGGTCTACGCCAAACAGTCACCTTTCCATCGGAGCCAAAAAGATCGAATTTGCTTTCACCTGCAAATAAAACTGTTTTCCAATAATCGTACTGTTTAGCTTCATACAATTTTACTAAATCTAAGCGGCGTTGCCGATTTCGTTGGGTAATAAATGGTTTGTTGCTTTCTACCCTGCCATGGAAATTGTTTTTTCATAAAATTATCCTAATTGTTTCTGGATTACCTTTCTTCTTTAACACGTCTTCTGCCTTTTGAGCTAATTTTGGGGCACTAAAGCATGGGATTTTTCTTGATTTCTCTTATCAATCATCGTTCATCGCGGCTATCAAAAATTTTTCTTCCACTAATTTTTCCTTTATTCTCGATGTCTTCTCCATTTTTGTACCTTTTTATAACGTACTACACTTTCCAATTTCGCGATAAGATTTGCCCTGATTATATTGCAAAATTATTAATTCTCTCTCTGTTCGAGACGTTTGCGCTCTTTGACGACTCATCGTAAATATTTTTAAATCTGTCACTTCCACGGCACTGCTAGATCAGTGTAAAAAGAGCAACAAAATAGTGCAAAGAAATACAGAGTGTCCTATTTAAAAAAATACAACTTTATACTATATCTTAATAACGAGAATACATAATAAAAATCTGACTACGCCAATGGATTCTGCGGAAAAAAGTGCCTGAAGAATATCATTTCGCTTTTTTGATAACTTTTATATTAAACAAACTACAGGCAATTTTTAAAAAGGTCGAAATTTGAAAATCACCCTGTAGCTTCGAAACTAATCTAGATAGCCATGATTTGTTTTCCCTATCAATATTTTCTCCAAAAAAGAGCTCATGAGTGCTAGGTCAGATTATCGATACCTATCATATTTTCCGAAATAGCCTATAGTACCAACGAAAATGAGACACCCCGTACATTGGTTTACAGTGTAAACTTTACACTCGAGAGCGAACCTTCTCGGACAAGTGAATGTGTTTGCAGAATTATCGTACACACGTACAAACATTGCTGTACCTACGAGTTTTATTTTGACATATTATTATGACAAAAGATAAAATAAAACCGGTTTCTCTTTTTTGTGGAAAGATTTGCTTTTTTATGTTTTATAGTAATTACAATACCTAGGCAAATATGTAAATTTCATACAAGAAACAAAACTGACACAGATATTGTTAAGTAGTCTACTTTTGTATAAGTTACCGAATTGTATGAGTTTTACTTTGACTCACTGTAAATGTGGAAAAGAATGTGTATTCCTCGTCATATAATTGATCCCTTAAAAAGAGCGTATGATATGTCATGTCACAAAATTGACAGATATGTATCATTTTGCTAACAAATTTATTTCATATGAAATCGAGGCAACTCTCTAAACTCTTACCAAATTAATGTGGAAAATAGATTATACTTTAGGGCAGTTAAGTAATTTTCTAGATTAAAATCACATTAACCAATTTTCTAAATTTTAAAAACCAAAAAAATGAGAAGTTGTTTATCAGAGTTCGATTAAAAAGTTAGATAATCTTATTTCTATTAGAGATAAAGCTTTTTACATAAAATTTGATCAAAATATAATCAATAAATGGCTAATAAATTAAACGAAAACTCAGATGCCATTAAATTTAAAATACATTTTCGCTTTAGGGAAAAAATATTCGTTACCCTATTGTAATAAGAAACAAGTAGATTTTCTTAACGTTTTAAGTAGCTTAGAGTTTGGTATAGAATCCTTAGATATAGCTTCCAAAATACGTTTTAAGTAGCTTAGAGTTTGGTATAGAATCCTTAGATATAGCTTCCAAAATACAAATAAGAAATAAATTTTGCTGTAATTTTTTAAATTATATTAGGAATATTGACAGAGCTTTTAAAAAATCAAAATATAAAATTCTTTTAGAGATCTTTTGTCTTATAAAAAATTTCTTAAAGAAAATCCAAACATTATTGTCACAACAGCAGACAAAAGCAGTGTTACTGTTTTAATTTATAAAAATAACTTTTTTTCAAAAGTTCAAACCATGCTATTTGATAATAATACATACGTAGAATTAAAGAATGATCTCACAGTTAATTCTCAGCGTAAAACTTTCAAAATTATTAATAAGTTAGAAAAATCTGTTTAAATTAGTAATAATATTGCTAAATCTCTTAAAGTACAGCATCCCATCTTTCGTAAATTTTCACTCGTACACATCCAAAAATTATAAAATTGCAACAATTATTTCCTTAACAGATTGAACTATTTTACTTTCAGATAAACTTTTCATTTATGACAATTTAAATTAAGAAAACTCTTGTTCAAAATTGTTATCCAATAAATCTCATTGAATCCTTAATTAAAAATCGTGTAAAATATCTACAAAATTCAAATATCTGCAATAATATAAAGCAAACATCTAAAATACGGTTTAAATATAAGAGATACAAAGACGGTTAAATTACAAAAAAAAGTTGCACTCTTTTACTGCCTACAAAAATGTGCAAAATAATCTCTTCTATATTCATTGAACTCTGAAAACTTGCAAAAAAACTACATTTCGGAGATCTTGAATATTTTTTTTTATTTTTTAACAAAAAATCACAAAATTAGGTAATTTTATACTAAATTCAATAGACGACTAATTTAGTCATAAGAATCACATTATGATAGAAAAAATTGCAGATATGACTGTCAACTTTATTTTTTCTTAGATTTTCATACCATGTGATGCAAAACTAAAATCTGAATCGATGATATGACGCACACTTGCTTTTGTTTTAAAACAAAATATTAAATTACTAAGAAATACTTACTTTCAGAAAAATTTTTATCTAGTAGGTGTAGTTGTATTCAGGTTTTTGTTTTTATCACATAGCATAAATATCTAAAAACCTGTTTTACACGGTTCAATTTATTGATCAAGAAGTTGTGCAATTTATTTATACGTGTAAAGCAATAAAATTGACATCAATTTCCAGATTACAATAAGTTATTCGAGAAATGGAGCAAATAGAACACGTCCTAATTTACTGATCAATTTTAAAAACATTTTGTTTATGTTCTTCGATTCTACATATATTATTTAAAAGTATGCCACGAAAATTGCATTTTGGTGCGTCATGGTAAATATGCGTTATTTATGTATTCGAAGGAAACACCAAATGTTAAAAGTTATTATCAATTATAAATTTTTAAAATTAGTATCTCCTGAAATAACCAAACAAGTTACTGTTATGCCAGATGCACTACCTATACGCCTATACCATCCGGCTAATATTCAGGTGTACAACTTTAAAAACATGTACGTTTTATACTACTTTCAGTTGGTATCACTAAATTGTTTAAGAAATCGATTTCCATCTAAAGCTGTCACAAATTGTCCAATTTATTGATCAAATGGTTGATCAATGTCTCAGACAATTTCTTCATTAATAAATTGAACCGTGTAAAACCAGCTTAAGAAAAAAAGCAGTTGACTATCGTTTCTGCGAAACTGTCAATC
This sequence comes from Serrognathus titanus, assembly GCA_039766575.1. Lineage (NCBI taxonomy): Eukaryota > Metazoa > Arthropoda > Insecta > Coleoptera > Lucanidae > Serrognathus > Serrognathus titanus. The sequence continues at coordinate 13,977,771 of CM077914.1, forward strand.
CTAATCTATTTCTTCTGACTGTATTAAATTGTCGATAGATTTAATTAAAATTACCGAATTTTCTGACTCCATCTTAATGATAAATAAACATAACATTCAACATTTTTGAAATATAGAACTTCCAGTTTCTGTAAGATATTTCAAAAATGAATGAAGATAAAAGAATTTTTTTTTAGCGATTTTCTCTTTTGTATATTCCTTCCAATAACCTGCAACAGTATCTGTATCTAATTCCTCTTAATTAAAAGAACTTAATTCTTAAATTAATTTGAAACTTTTGATTTCAATGTCAAGTAACAATTACAAATTTTTTTGGCCCCAAAATAGGGCAACTTTTTTTGTAATTTAACCTTCTTTTTATATCTTTATAGTTTACGAGATCCCCATGGTAGGCCTTCAATTAGTTGTAACTCTGTGTAATTGTAATTTTTTTTTGTGTCTGGTAATTCAATGGTGTTTAAAAGGCGAAAAATGGACGAAGTTGATGAAACTGCAGAAAAAGCAAGAAATTAGTTTAATTCCTGAAAAAATTTCATCTTGCTAGTGTTTAAACTATTTAAATTGTATTATGATTTTGCTGTTTGACGTTTTTTTATAGACGTTTATGGACAGTCTTATTATAACTTGAATTTCTTTGACAAAACAATTGATTTTCATCACAGGGTAGGTATTACATAAAAAACATTTAGAATTTTACAAGAATTTTGAAAATGTGAAAAAATAAAATTGTGGTTGCCATTTAAAAACAAAACACACAGTTCATCTCAGCTGTTTTTTAAGACATCCTGTACAATATCAAACGTTAAAATAAACTTAGCAAGCGATTTTTCTAAAACTTAGACTTTTTGTTCCTTACTTTTCGACCTCATTGTATTTAAATTCAAGTAGCTACTTTATTATATATTAATTAATTAACACAAGTCTGTAATATTTACAGATTTTCCAAATTTCAATTTTATCAAACTGAATTTATTGTTTGTTGCAATTAATTCCTTTAGGGGATCATTATAATTGGATTTGCAACCTAGTAATGTAGGTACTCCTCAGCAACTAGTAAGAAGCTGCAATTTTAGTAATGTTCGGTAGTAACAGGATACGTTCTACAGCTGGGCAGTAAAGACAAACCAAGTTGTAACTTTCAACTTCAATTAAAATGACCCCCTTAGAAGGATAGTAGTTTTACATCACTTAAAACTATTATCAATAGAAACTCATACCATGTCTGTTGCCTTCTGTAATGCTTGGACTGGCTTTTGCCTCTTTTCCATCTGGCAGATACAATTTCAGTGTAGCTATAATACATCCGTGAGTAACTTTACGATTGTTTTCCACTACATCAACTCCAAACTGTACAATATCACCAGAGCTGACTTCGTGAGGCTCCGTTTCTGATGTAGATAATCGATTATTATTAACAAAGGTCCCGTTACTACTTTTTGTGTCCTACAAATCACTGTGCAATTCTTGATAAATCTCGATTAAGAGAACTTCAGATTACCTGCAAATAAAATTTCCCGCAGTCGTACCACAGCAAGGCATGATGCCGTGATAAAACTTTGCAATCGAAAATAGCATTGCTGGAGGTGGCTCTTGCTCTAGCGACAGATCTACCGACTTTGACGGGTTGATCTAAACACAGGGTACGTTCTTGAAACGGATGGGAGTTTGGTCGACAAATTAGTACAGCTTTGGCACTCATGGTGTTGGTCGGGATTACCATATCATCGTTAGTGGTAGGGGCTGGGTATGTGGCCACATTTTTTACCCAACTCCCACTTACAACAACCATCGCCTGAAAAACATTTAACATTTGAAAGTGCTAATTAAAAACACAACACATATGATAAACTTAAAACTCACAGGAACATTTAGTTGTGGTTGTAATGCTTCAACAACATGAATTCAAGGGAGAGTCTAGCATGAAAATTAACCACTCGAAAGTTAACTATCGCCTGAGAGACGTCAAAAATAGGTGGCAATGAAATTGGTCGAAATTTACACCAAAACTATTTGACAAACCATTTTTTAAATGCCAACTGCAACTGCGCATACCAGGCTATTAGCCTCAAAATTATGGAAATTCACATAACTTGCATAGCCGAGACGCCCCCGAACACAGCAATTACGCTTCTGCAGCGTGTTTTTTTTTATTAAACTGGCATTTTCACTTACAAAGGAAAGTAAAAGTAAAGGGAGCACGTAACTTCCGTGTTCAAATTGTTAAGTTTCCGGCCACTATTGCTAACTTCAGTTATATACGTAACTATGTTCACAGTTATTTTATGCTGACGTAATAAATAAGAAATTGTGAGGTTATGTGTATTTAGAAAGCGTTCGTAATTTAACTGCTATTTTCATTATTACTAACAATAAACAAAATAATTAATATAATTCTTAATTTTTGGTTTGTTTTTCTTTATAGTAAAAGCATTGTTCATATTTATTTAAAAAAAGAATGTCAGATGTTGAAGCAAACGAAGAAAAGCCTGAAAGGCCCATTGTTATAAGAAACACCACCGATTTGCAGAGATTAAAAGTTGAAAAATTAATGAAGCACCCGGTAAGCATCTTAACTATTACTTCTAGAAGTTGCAAGTATTCATATTTTTAGGACAAACCTGTAATTATTCCGGAACGACCTAAAGAAAGAGGCATACCAGCAGTTCCTGATTTCGTCAGAAACGTCATGGGCTCCAGTGCTGGGGCCGGATCAGGAGAGTTCCACGTCTATAGGCACTTACGCAGGAAGGAATACGCCAGGCAGAAATACATGAAAGAGAAAGGCGAAAGGGTACGAACGACTTTGATTGGATCCAAGTTCGTTTATCTCTAAACTGTAGAATTCTAGGAACGAATGGAGCAAGATTACCACGATAAAATTGAAGAAAACAAAAAAAAGGCAGAACAAAAGACCGCGAAGAAGAGGGCGAAACGCTTGAAGAAGAAACAGAAAGGAAAAGGCAAAGTTAAAAAGGTCAAGTTGGATGAAATTAAATCGGAAAGTTCAGAGGAAGAAAGTGATGAAGTTGAGCAAGAAACTACAGAAAATAGTGAAAATGATCAGAGAGAAAGTACCAATTCTCATATAATTGAAGAAAAATGTAGAGATGACAATAAAATAGAAGGTTGTGATGAAAATGTGCAGAAAACTGCTGACATTTCAAGAAATCCTGACGTGAAGTTGAAGTCGGAAAGTTTAGAGGAAAAAGACGACGACAATGAAGTTGTGCAAGAAGAAAAGAGGGATGAAAATGAAAAGACAGAATGTGTTAGTTCTATTGAAAAAGAAAATGGAAATGGCAAGCAAGAAGAAAACTGTGATGAAAAGGAGAAGACCAATGATATTTCAGAAAATGCTGAAGCAAAGTTGGATTCAGAATCTAATGTAATAAAAGAAAAACACAAGCTTGAAAATAAAGCAGTAAATGATGAGAAAGATGAAGAAAAAGTGCAGGATGACACATTACAGTAATCATAAATAAACAGATTTAGAGAATAGAATAAATATAATTAAAACTTATAAATTGTACATAGTTAATAAAATTGTAAAGTATTTTAATTTTGTTTTTTTTTATGTTGCGTTCCTCTTCTCTTTGAGGTATTTTAATTTTGAATATTTAATTAGAGGAACTTTAGGGGTCTCCGCTTCACTGTGCCAATTTAGTCAAGTGTCAAATAATACTATTTTAATTCGTAGAAAATAGCCAAATTTTATCATTCCAGTAATACCACTGAACAATAGAACTTATAAAAGTAACGACTCTGCGTAAATTTCCAAATAAAAAAATTAAATTTTCATATTTCCTTGGTCTCTTATTCAAGTTGTCTTCAAAAAAAGTTCGGAATTAAGTATTTTGACGCATGCTCATTTTTATTGTAATATAAATTTATTATTTTATTTGTAACGTGAATCTTTTTGTTAACAGCTAACCAAGTTCATTAGGTGCGTTCAATGAGGCCAGCAAACCATCGAACTGGAAGCTAGAACGCTGAACGCCACATGTGTTCGCAGCAAAATAGCAACAAAGCTTGCGTTCAAACAGAAAATTAATTGCAGCACAACGCTTTATATTACCTGAAACGGTACCTTTTTGTTGTAGAGATTATGAATTCATTGTAACGCTGGCAGGCCCACAGTTAAGGTTACTGCATTTAGAAGGTACCGCCATTCTTTTCCGCGACTTGCGTCCTCCAAATTAAAAAGGCCACGATGAAACGCTAAGAAAAAGTAACAAGTTACTGTTGCTACGTAGTTTATGAATGAATTTAACCCCAAATTAAAAGAGATAAAAAATTTGCGCTACCTTCAACGTACAGAGTGGGCCAAATTCAACACTTTTAATAGGAAATACCTATTTTTAGGAGCGTTAGACAAAACTGACCTCTGCTCCTGGAGTTCGATTTTTAAGACAAAATGAATAGTGAAGACCGTATTTTGATATCTTGAACCGCCTAGGAGTTACAGGGTGTTTTTTTAAAATTCTACAATTTCTAAAAGTCATAACTTTGGTTCACCTTACACTGTTAGAGTGTCGAGCACCCTTGAATAATATTTCAGAACAAATGAATCCTTCACCATTTTACTCAAATATACAGGATAGACAATATTTGCAAACATTAAATTGCACATACACCCTGTATAAAAATGAATCAACATACAGGGTTACTGACAATTGTTCCGCCAAAAAAAAGAACGCATAACAATGAAAGTCATAGATTAGGGAAAAGATTACATGGAATAGCTTATAATATAATAAAAATTTACCCAAAAGTATGTAGAGTATTTGCAAAATAATTTAAAACAATATTATAGAAAAATTCTAGGAATTTTTAACACGGTGATTTGAATTATTTTCGGGTAAGAATTTGAATGTCGTGCATATTTAAACAAATTTGGTAAATCAGGCTTTTGTTGAGGTTGCGCTTCTATCAAATTTAATTGTTAAACTTAATAAACTGAAATCTCATAGCAACCTGGTCAAGTAAGCCGAATATTTGCAAATAAGGTCTGCATGTCCTGGATAGTTTCGTACTTTTAGCAAAGAAATAAACCTCCATAAGATAATAAATGAATAAAGAACTTCTTTTCAATTGACGAAAATCACCAACCAAGAGATGGCGCTTATAAGGAAAACAAAGAGCTTAATTAATTAATTGCTTTTATTCAATACTATTATTAAGTTGGACGAAGTCTTTGCATAGGCAGAAACACACTACACACACAAAACGTACATAAGAATATTTATTTGTGTGGAAGTGTCACACACAAACTATTCAAGTTAATGTTTTTCATAACAACAGTCAAACTGTCATTACGATGGGCGCGTTCAACGGACGCAACAGTTGACTATAGCTAGAAACGTGTTTCATTTATGTTGCGTTTAAACAAGTTGGAGCAGCTGAATGCTATAACAGCTTACTATTATCACAGATATGGATCTCTCCAGATAGCCAACGAGATAGGAACGAATGGACGCTCTAAAAATAGTTTGTTAAATGCACGATAGATGTCACTTTTATGCACAAATTCGAAAATCGAGCATTTGTCACAAACCATTTGCTAATTCCAAATCTCAACTGGCTCACCTATCGCTAGATGTCTCTTTGAAGTAACAGAGAAATACTTTTAAAATGGGGCCAAGACACGATAATATGACGTACGATTATAATATGCTGTTAATTCTCCTTTTAAACTTTGCATCACACCTCTTAGTTATAGAGTTTGTTTAAATATTACTTATATTTACAAATTTCGGTTTTCCACTCTGCTATTGTAATAGTAGCGCTGTCTCCAAACACCGAGTTTGTCTCCAAATTGGAGCGTCAAATTAAAGCATTTGATGAGCCATCTGTCTAGTTCTATTATCTGTGCTACTATTCATCAATCAATATTTGACATCTGGAGTGAGGTTAGGTTTTCATACACACAGTATTACTCACGATAATTATAATAAAAAACTGAGATGTCGGCAATTCGATAGAGGAAAAAAACAAATGACTTACTGGCACCGGACTCACCGTAAATTATTTCTGGTGAGTAAATTCGACAACTGTCAGCAGTCAACACAAGTAACCATTAACCGTTCAACGTACCAAACAAGTCAACATACTCAACAGTTATTGTATCTGCTGAACGCGCCCATTGTTTTCCTTATTATAAGATCCTTCACAAAACTTCCGCTAGGAATCAGCCACTCCGTGAGTTTCCTCAATTAAAAAATGCATTTCTTAATATAAAAAAAAATGATTAAAAAAAAAAAGACTGTTTTTAACGCAAAATCACTATCAACCTTTGACGTTAGATTTGAGCGCTTGGCGGTTGAACTTAGGAGCCACGTGTATGCAGCGAATAAATTCTCAGTCACAGCCAACTTGTTTATTTTTAAAATGAATTTTACGTCGATAACTAACCAAATTCATTAGGTGCGTTCAACACGACTAGCGAAACAACGAACGGAAACAAAGACGTCGCAAGATTTGTTTTAAATATTTACTTAGTTATTTTAAAAGTTAATTTTACGTTGATAACTAACCAAATTCATCAGGTGCGTTCGATACGACCAGCAAAACAGCGAACCAGAAACAAACATACTGAACGCCATAGAATTTAATTATTCATAGCTCCGTCAAGAGAAATTTTTCGAGTACGATGACCGAACATGTACATTCAGTATCTGAACTTTTAATTTTCATTAGAAAATTTACCGTTCCTTGAAAATTATCACAAAATTTTAATTATAGTTAATCGGAGAGTTTGTAAACTCAACGTTTCGCTCTGGATTGACAGCTTCCTCAGGGTAAATAATAAAAAAAGATTTTGACATTCAAAATAATTTGTGCAGTATAGCTTGAGCCATAAGTTACAATTCGTTTGTATCACTTGTGAAGAAGCTGTCAAACCGGAGCGAAACGTTGATTTTTAAATTGCTTTTATAAATTGCCGGCCAATAATTATAATTATAATAATTTTGTTTCTTTAAGGTAGATTCTTGTCCGGTGAAATTGTGTAATGAATTATCTCAAACGGACAGTAAAAATGGCACTAACGTTCACTTGACGAAGCTATCAAGCGATAGTGAAACGTTGAGCGTTAATGCCATTTTCAGTGTCCGTTTGAGATAATTCGTTATGTTTTTAGTTAAATAGTAATCATATGCAATCACAATAGTATTAATTTTTTCCTATTTTTTGTGTGATGGCGCTCTTGAAATTTGATCGCAACATTTTTGGAGCACTCTGTATAATATAATGTAATGGTGTATTATTAGGTTGCAAACAATTTCGTGCAATTTTTTCATGAAAATCCTTCCCGTTTTAAATTACACATTCAAAAGTATTGCTTCTTTAAAAATTACAACAAAACAAATAGCGAATATAAATACCAACCTAACTCGTGAACCAGAGTTTCAAACGTTACAGTTGGCAACACATTTATCAGTTTTCGGTGTATCAGTTCGTTGTGTTGGTCTGCTAACGTTTTCGTGCTTAGTTTTATAGTAAAAATTTCCCGTAATCAGTGTACGTTTGGTTTTTCCAGCTTCGTACTTGTACTGTAAGTATTAAAGCTATCAGTTGAATAAATAGTCGTAGTTAAGCACATTTCGTTAACGACTGTCCATTTGACAAGTCAAAATGCAAAATGGCCGATATTGATTTTGTCTGGCCGTTTTTTAAACGGGCAGTTTACCGTTGATTTTGATTTCCATCCGAAAACGCACCTATTTACGCCCCGTGTCTGCATCGAATTGCTTCGTACGTGGTCCGTTCTCGTCTGGTGTTCGCGATTTTGGTGTTGCTTTCGCCGATAACGTCACTACTCAACCGTACGTTCTTCTCTATAATCGATAGTATAGAAAATCGAGGCAAATACTCTTTCTTTGGCTTCGGGGTAATTAATCACTCATTTACATTTAAGTAGTAGTCTCTTAAAAGAAAAAGAAACTTCGACGAAGATCGCGTTGTCTTCGTAGGTTTTCATAATGAATCATTTGCCATAGATTTGAATTTTTTGTTTGAAAATCTCATGCACGTAAAATGCGTCATGGTTTTTGGTGTAATTTTTCTTTTTGTTCGTAGGTAATGCAGTAATAATTGTTCTCAAAAGTTGTGCCCCGGAATTAACATGAAAATGGTTCTATCTCAACGGCAGCGAGAAGAGCTGTGAGTATTTATCACTTTAATACTCGATTTAGACTTTAAGTTTTAATCACTGATAGTGATTTAAGATTAAGAGAACATAACCTAAAATTGATCTCTTTCTGATGTTCTTAAACGTATTTGCTCGTGCTTAAAGGTCCACATATTTTCCGATGTTATCTGCGACCTTTAAATTCTCAAAGCGACCTATTCATGATTGCAAAAGAAGAATATAATTGGAGTAGTAAATAATATGTTGTTGTGAATGATGGGGTGATTAGTATATCGTGGAAGAAGCAACACATACTCATTAGCCTAATATTATTAAAACAAAATTAATAAATTGCTAATAATTTGTTGATGTTATTTCTAATTTTAAATTTTTTTCATGGCAACTGATAATAAAATCACAAAATTAAGGTATTTCAGATTGCAAATTATTGTTTTCTTAAATAGCATTTTTGTTAGCTTCGCACTCACTATAATTTCATACCAATATTCAGTGAAGACAATTAGTAAATCTGAAATAACTATTTACATGAATTTTAATTTTCGCTCTTACTTATTTAAGGCTTTTGCTAATATAAAATTAATTACTGTACATTACATTGAAAATTATCAATTTTTGTTAGGCTGGGTTACATACAATACTATAGTACTTCGTAATGTGTGTCAAAGATTCTAACTTAAATTTAATCCTTACTTAATTTAAACTCAACTTCAAAAAACCAAATGAAAAGTGGAATTAATTATGGATACAGGTATTGAACTTTGGATGTTGCACTTTTGTGTCATTATTTCAACCACGTTTAAGCCGATGCAACATTTTCATTTTCCCATACGAAAGCAAAATTGATTGCTCGTCGAGGTCAACAAATTAAAGGGAAACACCACAAATATCCGACCAGTTATTTTCAAATGTAGGTAATCAAATTAAAACGCGGGGCTTCGCCGTTGCATAATTATAGGCATGACTTAATACGCTGGTAGTTTTTTTTAATGCTAATTCTCATTATTAGCATATTATTGAGCTGTCGGAAGTCTGTACTCGGCGGGCAAAGCTCGAATTCAGATATCATTTACTATTGCAGCAATCGTTGTGCACTTTCTTCTATACGTATAATAAATTTGAATGATCGCGATCGAGCAAGTTTCGTATAAATTGTGTGTCTGCGAAAGCGTGCATTCTTGTACGTGTCTGATTGTGAGAGAAATGTGACTCACGAATATTTTCGATCGTTACACCCACGACCCACGACGAGAATTCATTAATATTCGACGGAAACATCCGCAACCATGTGTTTTGTTTGATGCGAGACCGTTTATAAAAACCGCGGAGAGATCGGCGATGACCAAGTCTATAAATACCTCATCGATTTATTGTTCGGGTTCACACTTATCACATGCCTAAATGTTTTCGGTCGCTTTCGACTCCACCGATGTTGTCGGTGTTTCACTTGACCTTTAATGATGTCGTCACGATGTATTGGAAACAGCTGTTGTCTCATCCTGACATTGGAGACATGGCTAGAAAAACAAACGAAGTTCGAATTTAATTATTTTCCATTTTCATGGTTCTTAAATTAATTTGCTTTGCAATTTAATTATATATAGCTATGTACAAAAAGTTTCCTTACTTGATCCATACCCTAAACAGACAAGTAAACAAACATAACTTTAAAAAAATGTTTTATTGATTTGATTTTACAATAGTTTTTACATTGGAAGAAAAACCTTTTATGGTTGAATCCAATTTTCGAAACGCCCAAGAAATGAATAGCGAATGGACCCATTCTATTCCTGATTGTATTGCAGAATTTCAGGAAAAATTTCCAGAAACTGTATTTCTGTACCACAAATTTGTTAATCAACTTCAGTATTCTGTAGGACTATTTAGAGAAACTGGCAGTGTGGCTAGAAATCAGGTAGGCCTAAAGTAAGAACTGATGAGGTAGTTAAAAATGTGAGATAAATTATGGCTGATGCTCCTCGCACTTCCATCCCTCACCTGTCAGAACAAATTGATCTTTCTGTCGGGACCTGCAGAACTATTCAAAGAAAGGACTGGCAAATGTTTCCTTATCGTTTGACTGCCCTGCATGAATTGCTTCCAGTGGATTTTGAACCAGGGCGAAGATACTGTTATTGATTTTTAAACAATATTGACAATGACGATTTGTTGGACAAAACTTTCTTTTCTGATGAGGCCTGGCTCCATTTAACAGGATACATTAATTCCCAAAATGAGACCCCTAGTTTCATAACTCACAATCTCCAATTTTTGATGAAATTGAGTATGCACTTGAATTATTATCTTGGAATAATCTGCTAATATTTAAAGAAAATAAAACGCGTTAAAAGTCACCAACTCTAGCAGTAATATGACGTTAAAATATAGAGTTTGTTTCATAACTAACATTCTCCACACAACACTTGGCTGCAAAACTAACAATCTCCGTTTCCATCAATAATAACGCGGCTGTCATAATAATTCAAAATGGTTTACCTTTCTGCTAGTAAAACAAGTGTTAATTTCGTTGATATGTTTTAAAAATAAATTACTGATAAAAGTAATACTAGTGTTGTTGTAAAAATTTGATATTGACAATGGAAGTCCTCGCTATTCCTATTGCAGATGGACAAGTGGCAAGAAAGAGAAAACTTGGAAAAGATTTAGAACAAAAGAACAAAGGTTAGTAAATTGTTGTGAAAAGCTAGTGTATTTCACAACGTTTTGTTAAACTGAGAAAACATACCTAAATAAAAAATAACTTCCAGGTACAGTGCAACTGCCTTACCAAGCGCACCTCAATGCCTTCACAAAGAAGGAAAATTCAGATGTCGTTCCCTTAATATGTTGGACATAAAGACGTTTCATACGTCAAGAAAGACAAGGTTTACCAGGATATATTTCTATTCAAACACATGAAAACTCAAACCCCTAAGAGAAGACGTCCTAAAAACGAAACATATATACTACGAACATCGCAATCACAGTAACAAAAGTAGAGCTATGGTGGTACCTGTGTGTCTTAAAACTTTTCTAGGCATTTTGGGAACATCAATATTTCGAATAAATCTCATTGCTAGAAATTTTCATGGCCGTGGCGAGTTACCAAGTGAAAGAAGAGGCGGAAATCGAAAAGAAACAATGTTTCAAGGCCCCAAGACAAATGTTGTAAAATTCATTAGGAAGTTTCAAGTTCTAGAAACTCATTACTGCAGATCCAAAACTGCTAGAAATTATCTTCCCTCCGAACTTTCAATTAAAATGATGTGGGATATACAGGGTGTTAGGTTATTGCTTGGACAAATTAAAACTGTAAATGAAGGGTGTCGTATGGGATCAGAAAGTACTCAAACATGCCGGATTTTCGGTACATTTTGAAAAAATGCAAAAAGAGCGAACTATTGAGAACCGCTGATAGTACTTACGGAGCCAGCGCCGATTAAAGAAGATGTTCGAAATTCATGCCGTCAGCTCAAATGCATGCATCAACACGACGCTGTAAAGCTGCCCGCACACGGAAAAAGAGCGCCGGCGATATCTACGCTCTGCAGCACGTGCATTGCGCCTACATTCGCCATACGTCCGAATAATGTCAACAAGTTCGTAATTTGTGTATGCATTCATTTTGTCCCTGACCTGCACACTCCGAAATATGTTAAGACACTGAACGTGCGTTATTTGCTTGTCATAAAATAATAAACCATTTGGGAATATATGGCAAGGGGATCGCCCGCCCGGATGGCGTTCGGCACATGGGTGTAACAGTAGATAAGACAATCAGTGGTTTCGAAACAATTTTTATCGATTTTTGTTTGAATTTTTTCCGGGAAAACGAAAGCCGGAACACTCTTGAATATAAAGGCTTTTTTACTGTACAGAGTGTTCTCCATACGTGGTTTGCAGGTGTCCAGTCAATTACCTAACACCCTGTATACCAAAATGACGATGAATAAGATTCCAGTTAAACAGAGTTATTTTAGAAATGTGTTTAATACTCAGTTTAATCTCGGCTTCGGAACACCTAGGACAGACGTGTGTTCAACATGTCTGCAATGTAAAGAAAAAATTAAAATGTCAAAAACTAGAAGAAAAAGCAAGTCTAGTAATGCACGAGAAAGTACATAAAACACGAGCAAAAGGATTTTACGAGTTGTTGAAAGAGAAAAATGAGAAGATCGCAGTTTTTGCGTTTGATTGCCAAAAAGACTTACCATTCCCTAAGTTACCAGACCAAGCCACCTACTACAGTAGGCAAATTTATCTCTACAATTGCACACTTGTTATGAGCCCCTCTAAATCAAAATTAAGTCCCGAAAATGTGACAGCTTATTATTGGACCGAGTATGAATTTCGTAAGTTTTCTAACGAAATAGATTCTTGTGTTTTTAATACATTTCAAAGCACAGGTCTTTCGTCTTATGAAACCATAAGATTGGTAAATGATGGATGTGGAGGCCAAAATAAAAATTCGATTTTGGTCGCAATGTGCATGTACTGGTTGTATAAAGCTCCTAAGCAAATCAATACTGTAGAATTACTTTTCCCAATAACAGGACACAGTTTTCTTCCACCGGATCGTGTTTTTGGGATGTTAGAAAAAATTTTCAGGAAGGTCATATCAACTCCTGAAGAGTACCTCAAGATCATTGAAAAGCACAGCACTGTGAAAATATTGGACGAAAATTGTACTGTTTTTGACTGGAGAACTGCAAAGGATGGTGCAATCAAATCCATCGAATTGGCATTTCCAAATACTACCGTCTAGGCGTATTTTTATATACAGAATAAACGGAAATATTGTTGTACAAGGAGAAGCCGCGTACAAAAGCTCTGTTGCCGTTGCAAAAAATATTTTTAAAAGAGGAAAAACTATGCACTGGCTAAAACCTACAGAAATAGAGAAATATACAACAGTGAAGAAGAAAAGAAAGCAAACGTTCAAACTCTGTTAGCCAAACATTATGGAAACGAATGGCGAAATAGAAATGATTTACAGTTTTACGAGGAAATTTTAGACTGCGATGAATATGTAAATAATCTACGAGAAGAAAACGACGATTTGCGTGAGCACCATGAGGAAGTATCAGAGCTTGGAATTGAAATAAAAACATTGCGTTAAGCATTTTCATGTAATAAAATGTATTTTGTTATTAGTAAAAGCGTTACTTAATTTCAAAACTCTCAATGTTCACACCTTAGTTTCATAAGTAACATTCTCCAAGTTATAAACAAATATTTTTTTATTAACATCGATTTTATTTTATTGTTCTTCGTGATATGGCATCTGGGGCAAATGCAAATCATAAAAAATATATATAAACAACTCCATAGGCATAAGCTTATCTGAATATGGTTTTACTCACTTTTCCAGAAATTGTTTATGTTGGAGATTGTGAGTTATGAAACCAGGAGCCTCAAATATGAGTCCTCATATTTTCATTGAAGCCCACTCCATCCATAAAAAAATGGTGTTTGGATAGGTTTAAATCGGAGAAGATTGTTAGGTCTTATATTTTTTAATAGCACACTAACAGCACTTAGATATCGGGAAGAGATTTTGCATCCATTTATTAATCAACTGCATGATGACTACTTGCAGCTTGGTTATTTCCAGCAGGATGGTGCAACGGTCCATGCTGCTGGAGATACTTTAAATTTCCTTCAAGAGTTTTTTTGGAGATCCGATAATTAGCAGAAATATGGCAAGCATATGGCTTCCGCGATCTTGCGATCTAACTCCTTTGGATTTCTTTGTTTGACCCTACTTAAAAAATTCCACTTTTAAAACGCCCGTTAATGATTTACAGGAACTTACCCAAAGAATCATCGAAAAGTGTGATGAAATAAACAATTCTCCCCACATTTTACAAAATGTTATTAATGGATGTCGCAGAAAAGTTAGAAAATGCCTCGAAGAAGATGGAGGCCATTTTCAACATCTGTTGTGAATTCACATTCAACATTATTTTTAATGTTTTATTTTGTTTGATTACAAATACATAATATCGTATTCACCCCTTCTGCGACAGCGAGGCGAAAATGGCCGCGAACCCTATAATAAGACCATCCAAGGCCTGAGAACATTTCTTCGGTCTGAACAAGTCCGAAAAAAAAACTCCTTGTTGAACAAGCCATCCTCACGGGTTGCACAAGCCGATACACCTCTCCACCCGCTGCACAAGTAGCAAGAACCATTTAACCACACCACTGTGCACAAGATTCTATGAAAACACAAACTAACATTCTGTCATTATTGTTTATTATCATATCTGGAGTCACATTTGTTAATAAAGAAACACTTCTTCGCTTTGTGGCACAATTGTTGACTAACATCACGCAAACAACACACCTCACCCCAAACTTTCTCATTGAAAAAAATAATTAATCATTAAACGTTTGTTCGAGACGATATTTCTCGTTTTCATGGAATACTTTGTACAGCACAATTGAACTGGCAACATTGGCAGTGGCAGTTTTCAAAAACGTAACCCCAAAATTAAAAGCGAACGTCAATCAAATTTCTGACAAGTATATTTTTTGTGGTACCAACAAAAATGTCACCCTAACACGGCCTACTCTGAATGCAAAAGATCGTGAACAGAATATAGATGGGAAATCTATTTGTACACATGTTATTATATTATTATAATCCATAACTTGTTTTTATTAGTAAGATGCTTTAAAGTTATTTTATTATTTATTTTTTAAAATATAACAAGTTTGTTTGAGCACTCCCTATTCGCCTAATACATAACAATAAATCTTGATCTGTTTGCGTTTCCACCCTTGCATTACGTAATTGCATCATATTACCCATATGTACACTAACTATGTACACTCCTTCCCAAATGTATATATTAAAGCAAAAATAAAACCGTGGTCTTAAGAAGTATTTCAATAAGGTTCATTTCCGCCCTGTGAATCTGACATTTGTTTGACATTCATTAACTGTATTTGTTGAAATTTCTGATTATAAACACAACGTAGAAATTGACATTTGTTTTAAATTATTTTAAGCACCAACCAATGCCACCAACCACCACATAACAAACAAAATTTTCCTATATTTGAATCACAAAATTCTAGAGCTTTTTTATACTAGCGATATCATAAAAAATTAGGACAACTTAAAAAAAATAATATAAAATACACTTGTCCAATAGAAAACTCGCTGCAAAAGGGCTCATTTTCTACACCTGTACGAGAGCGCTAAAATCCTGTCTTATGAAACTTGTTTTTTAATACACTATTTTGAATAACGGGATTTCAATAAAAAAAACTTCTCGCAATGTGTCATGAAATGACAAAGACCGAAAAAGGCTTGTCTTAGCTTACAACACGTTTGCGTTGTCAACTGACGGATACATTTAGGCATTGTAGTATATATTGCGCAAATGGTTTTCTCGTTAGAGTAGAAATCGTTTATGGTTAAATCGTAATGAACATTTTCACGTCTTTCATAAATACATCTTTTGAAATATCTGAAGAGTCTTCTTTCTTCAAAAATAAAGTTATATAATTACCGTATTGTGTGACAAACGCAGACATGCGCCTTCGACTCACCTTTTTCCATGGCCTGCTAAGGAGTTTTCTTTTTTTATTTGAAAACCCTTTACAATTACTCCTACTACAAAGTGGTCAAGAATCATTATTGGCAATGCTGAATATCATTTTTACTTCAAATTCAAATTAAAACGCTAATTTTTATTCATATAACCTACAATCTTGTCGCTGTTCAGGGTTCAGATTAGGTCGAATAAACCATCAAAATATCCGATTACAGTGTTGCAAATAGCCGAATAAAAAATGCTCTTCTTTGTATTGTTATTCTTGACCACTAGAAGACGCTTTCCAGGTTAACGTCGGAGTAGCTCTAAGTTACTCCAGAGCAGCTCAGAACTACTCTGACGCTATCCTGGAAAGCACCATTTGTTATTAATTAATTTAAAAAAAAATCTCCATTACTTCAAAGAAGGATTATCCCTCGTATTTGACAGCACTGAAAATCAGTGTAACCTTCAATGAACTTTTCCCCTAGATCCTTTGAAGTTAGAAAATTCTTTAAATTGGTGCTTAAGTAAATACCCGTAATTTGTTCCTAAAAACTACTTTAGAAATCAAACTCAAAACCCACAATTGATTGTAAAAAAATTAATTCATTAATTTATACACGAAATTTTATGGAAAAACCAAAAAGTTCTACGAAAATGTAAATACATACAGTATGACCTCTTTAATCCTAACATGCCTTAATACGAATGATTCCCGCTAGATCCCTTGGTTTCATGCTTTGTAAGAATTGCTATGTTTACTGTTCATTAGAACGCTGACTGTTATTGAGTAAATGTTGACTCCGCAATCTAATAGATGTACTTTTACTTTTTTAGGCTTATGCACATATGTATTTTATTTTATTAGTCATGTTGTACCTAACAAAATACGATATGTCGTACATTTGTTAATTTTTTATTTGAAAATAAAGAATTCTTTATTTATTGTGAGGTAATCGATAATCCGAACATTTCAAAAATCCGAATCAATCAGTGCAATTATTAATTCGGATTCAAGGAGTCATACTGTACGTATAATTAATTTTTTTATTATAAGACGATAGATTGCTCGATAAAGAATTTTTATTTAGTTATCTCCTTCTAACTTTCGTGAAACAGCCTTGCGGCTTTTGTTAAATCATGTATATTTTCTTAACTTAGATCTACGATCGGTATATAATAAAAAAATAACTTTAATAGAATATTGTATATACTTCTTAATGAATACAAACTCCAACCTAACACTGTTATGATACTGTTATTAATTGTGAATGTCAGCAGATGTCAAATACGCATTTCAAAACGATTAAAAGAATATAAATGATTGTATTATTTTTAATAGGTTTTTCTCCCTCCCTAAAAATAGCCCTTAAAAACCCTTTCATATGTATTTACCCCTAAATTTAGACCTAAGTTGGCAATACTTGAAGTCAAGGTTGTCAATCAGTAATATGAAGCTTAAATAACGTCACCAGCAGAAGCAGGCTTTAATACACTAAACACAAATGCCAATAAACAAGCTTATTTTCAGTTTGAGTAAGTATATTAAATAGTTTCAAAAAAGTATATCAGTATCAAATAAAACCGTAAAAATTATAAAAGAGAACGAGAGTTGACGGTTTTCGGCGTTTTCTTTCAATATTAAAAACACAGCGAACGAAAGACGATCGATTGTGTAAACAAGTGCAGGAAACAACAAATGGTCGGCGATTCGGGTTTAAGCAAAACTTTCGTTTACTACTTTTCTTCGTTAAAAAGTAAATAAAAGCGATGACAAAAGAAGTTCGATTTCTTTCTTCATGAAACAACAAAACACTATCAATTGCTTTAAATGTTTATTGCAACAATATTCCGTTTTCTTTCTCGAAAACCACAAAAAATAAATAAAAAGCGAAATACGATCAGTGGTTGATTTATTTGTTCAAGAGAACAAGCATTCGTTCAAACATTCATCAAATAAGCTGGTAATCCATTCATCCATTTGTTATCGGAGTAGGCCGTGATTTTAAGTTAATAGGTTGGCTAACATGTTAAATTAGACAAACTTAATTTGATGTCATTATAATATAGGTCAAATTGTGACAGTTCAAATCAGATTGATTAACTGGTGTTGTCTCAATTTTCAACTTTAATATATTATCCATTTTTTATCTATTTGTTATCGCAGTAGGCTGTGATTTTAAGTTAGTAGGTTGGCTACCATTTTAAGTTAATTTGATGTCATTATAACATACGTCAAATTGTGACAGTTCAAACTAGATAGATTAACGAAAGAGATTTGAAAAGGAACCCTGTCAAAATGAAGAGTGAAGGGAATACAATTTATGTATGTAAATTTGGACGTGAATACACTTTGTCGTGGAAAGAAAATATCGCAACAATGCCTAATTCGGAGTAACCTTAAAATCTATATCGATATGACATTTATTGTCAGAATTTAGTTACGTAGTACGTAACTAAATTCTGACAATAATAATACGTATATGAGTACTATATTCTCACTAGACTTTCACGGCATACTCCAATAACAAATAGATAAGGAGTGGATTATAAATTTGGCAATGAATACTCCTCGTGATGAAAAGAAAATTTCGCAATTCTGACTAATTCGGCGTAACCTTAAAATCTCATTCGATTTGACATTCATTGTCAAAATTTACTTATGTTTTGTTGTTTTTATAATACCTGTCAAATGTTTCTGTTATTGCTACTTGTTACTTGGATGTTAGAAAATTTCAAAAATTTCTGTTCTACTTTTAGTGATAAGTGATAACAGGTTCCAACGGAAGCCCTAGAACATTGACACTGACAGGTATTATAAAAAAAATATATATACTTACATGAATACCACATTCTCACTAGATTTTTTTGGCATACTGCGATAACAATAGTGTGAATGGATTATATTGTACGCACGACCTACTAGATTTCACGAGACAGCGTGTCTTTATCCGGCCTGCGCAATACATTAGTTCAAGCGCCACTTACCTAAACAATCGGAAGCGAATTCTATCCGGAACGTCATTTCACAGCGTCATTTTCAATTAACTCAAGCTCACGCGGTTTATGGCAAGTACGGTTGTATTTTCTTGCTCAAATATAGTTTTCTTGTGATTTTTTTCTTTCGTTCTTTATGACTTTTCTTATTTAGGTAATTAGCACTAAAGCAACGAAAATTTGCATTAAATGAAAAATTGCCCAGGCCAGTTAAGAGCTCTGTCTTGTGAAATCTAGTAGGTCGTGATTATACGCAATTATTGAAATGTATAGTGTCTATTAGGATCTCTAGTTTTGATTGACACTTAATTAAAAGTGTGTAAAAAGATCTTCAGTAGATCAAGATAACTTTTATACAAAAAGATTCTTCGCAGCGTCATTTGTTTGATATTTAAAATTTCACATACTTTTTTTTATTAAACTCAATGCTTACAATACAAAATTTTGATTACAATTTTGACAACACGAATTCTAAAGATGAAATAAATTTGATAAAAGGATAAAAGTTTTCGTATCGACTACTTTGTAATTTACAAAACGATAAATAGTGCGAAAAAAAAGCGCTATCTATGAGGTGGGAACTCTATTTATAATTTCAGCGCCAAATTTAATTCTCAAGTTAATAGCTAATATAAAATACGTCATTTTTGGTAAACGAAACGTTGAAAGTTAAATTAAAATTAAATATATAATCCATTTAAAAATATCAAGATTTACCTACTCATGTGATCTCGAATCGTGACTGTTGTATAAAATAATTTTGTCACAGCGATTTGGTAATTGCTACGCTCTAAATTCGAAATAAAAGAGTGTCATTCCCTTTTATACATTTTTACGGTTGTTAAAAGTTGTGTGCGTTTATTTGCCCAGTAATAAAATAACCGCTTTTCAGGTGGACTTTACAAAGTAAACTTTTACTCTTCGGACACTCCCAGTTCGCCCAGCGGCAGTTAGAAAAAAATATCCTCGTTCTGTTTGCCCTTCCACCCTTTATTATGTAATATGTTCACGTTCGAAAGTGCAGTGACCCTAGGAGTCGCTTTAAAACGCCTGCTTTTCCTATCGAGTTACTTCTGATCCGGTAACTGGACTTTTCCGGTGCTCTGCACCGTTCGCGTTCGGGACATTTGCTGTAAGGTGCAGCCGAGATGTGGAACGTAATTAAGTCTGATCTTGTGGAATTTCTCGTTTCAAGTGGCATTTGCAAGTACGCATAAACTCCACAGGAAAAAAAGAAGCAAATATTTCCGTGTCTTAACTCTTTAACTGTAAAGCTAAGTTCAAGCAAAGTCAAGTTGGGGGTATCTCTTTACAGTGAATTACAGAATTAGGTGTTGTCTTATGTTAATCAACAGAGAGCAGCCAGTTTTAGATTTTTTCCATATCAGAAGTCATTTACAAGATGTTGAATGAGTGAATAACAAGATTCCATGAAAATAATTTTGATTCAAGGGTTACGGTTTGGATGATGAATTGGTCATCCGCTCTCTAGTTATAAGCATACGTAAAGAATGTCATACTCATTACAAAAATATTCTAACTAAAAAAGTACATCTCAATGAATGTATGTGTGATTTTGCTTCTTAATTAACATTAAGTTACATTTTAGTTAATTTTTTTTTAGTTTGTTGATGTTCATAGTGATTTGTCTTCTGTAGTTTTACGTAAAAGATTTTATTCGCCATTTTCTTCAAGCAAAGAAAAAATTGCTCTATAACAAGTCTGCAAAAAAAAAGAGAAAGCAATAACTAAATAACGGTACGTGGGTCAGTTTTAGTTCACGAAGTTGCGCACCTTGAACAATTAAACAGCGTGAGAACGCCAGAATTGCGTTTTGTTTGTTTACTACTGGAGAGTTAAAGTTAATGAATCTGACGCCATTGTTTTGTGATTTTCTTTGCCTTTAACTGTTGTTTACATGACAGTGAATCCTAGTAAATGATGGCTTGCTTTCACGAATGTTCAGGTTAAAGCCTCCACGTTAATGAGTAGTTCTTTTTTAAATTAAGAAAAAAAATCTAAGACCAATGAATTCATGTAATTCTTGATAGGTACTGCTTGTTTTAAGTGCCAGATAACTGCGAAGATGTTTTCTAAGACGTCGTGTATTGATTGCGACGTTGCAGCCAATGACGTCGAGCGTCGAGACGTCGCTTGAACAGATGTTATTTCTTTTGCTTGTAGAATTTTTTTTAGTATTGCTATTTTCTTATTTTTTAATGAAAATTTTAGATGCAAATAAAAATAGGAAACAAAACAGAAGTAAATTAGAACGTATTGTTTAAGTAAAAGCTCAATCTTCGAGTTCCTCTCCGTTTGTAA
Organism: Serrognathus titanus; assembly: GCA_039766575.1. Lineage (NCBI taxonomy): Eukaryota > Metazoa > Arthropoda > Insecta > Coleoptera > Lucanidae > Serrognathus > Serrognathus titanus. The sequence goes on from CM077914.1 coordinate 13,998,786, forward strand.
GAGCCCCGTTACACCTTCAATTAATATTTATTTATAAATGGCGCTGACTTTAAATAGAAAATATGTAAGGAATGGGACTGGAAATGCAGTCTTCATTTTTTCCACGATTTGTTTACGCCGCGCCGTAGATAAAAATAGGAAACCGAAAGGAATTCGACTTTTCCACGTATCTAGACCCGGTGTTATTACTTAAAATTAGAAACGCAATGTTTCTTTAGATACAAATTATTATATTTTGGTACAATTCTAAATGCGACGAAATAATGCAGAAACTTTTAGCTTTACTGAAATCGAACGAATCAACAAAAGTAGATTTTTATGTTAAAAGTTCTTGAGTTAATTTATTAGGTAGATATAAAATCTGGAAACTTTAGGGAATTCTCTACTATAAAATCGTAAAAATAAACCTGTATAAAATTTTGAAACATCAATAAGCTATTTGACATATTTTATAGTAACAAAGCCATCGCTGACTACTTGAGCAGCAATGGTTACATGGACGCTCTGGAAGCCTTCAAAAAAGAAGCAGATATGCCCGGAGAAGTGGAAAGGAAATTCGGTGGTCTCCTCGAAAAGAAATGGACCTCCGTTATCCGCCTACAAAAGAAGGTAATGGAACTTGAATCCAAGCTGAATGAAGCGGAGAAAGAGTACATAGAGGGTGCACCGACTCGAGGAAAACGTTGTCCCAACGAGTGGATTCCACGTCCCCCCGAAAAGTTCTGTCTTACAGGTGATATAATCGTTTTTGAATCGTGCAATTCGAGCGTGATTTTTTTCTTTTAATGATTCGCAGGTCACAGGGCCCCTGTAACGAGAGTAATATTCCATCCGGTCTTTAGTGTAATGGTGTCGGCGAGTGAAGATGCAACGATAAAGGTGTGGGACTTCGAAACTGGCGAATACGAACGAACGCTGAAGGGTCACACTGACTCTATACAAGACATAGCTTTCGACTCCAGCGGCAAACTATTAGTGTCATGTAGTGCAGACATGTCCATAAAATTATGGGACTTTCAGCAGAGCTATGAATGCGTACGAACCATGCTTGGTCACGACCACAATGTCTCAAGTGTCTCGTTCATGCCGGCTGGAGACTTTGTCATCTCCTCCAGTAGGGATAAGACCATCAAAATGTGGGAAGTGTCGACTGGGTATTGTGTGAAAACGTTCAGTGGACACCGTGAGTGGGTAAGGGGGTTAATAAATTACTTAAACCAGTTTTTTTTTCTTCAACGGTTTGCTGCAGGTACGTATGGTAAGGGCTTCTCCAGATGGCTCACTGCTTGCCAGTTCTTCTAATGATCAAACTGTACGTGTTTGGCTTGTGGCAAATAAAGAATGTCGTGCTGAACTCAGGGCTCATGAACATGTCGTCGAATGTATTGCCTGGGCGCCAGAAACATCGTCTGCAGCTATTAATGAAGCAGCTGGCGTGGATAATAGAAAAGGAGCACATTTGGGACCTTTCCTTGCTTCAGGATCTAGGGATAAAAGCATCAGGTGAGGAGCAAATATTAAAAAAATTCTGTGAGAGTTTTTTGTTTGTGAAAAACATATACATACATGCTTTTAACGAATTAAAGGTCCACTATGGGGATCTCGTAAATGATAAGAGATGCAAGGATGGTTAAATTACAAAAAAGCTGCGCTGTTGTGTGGTTTATAAAAATTTGCAACAAAATCTCCTTCATTTCTGAAATATCTTCAAAAAATAGAAAATTTTCTGAAATTTCTCGGATAAATTGTTTATTAAGAGGAATATATCAAGTTACAAAGTAAAAAATTCCATCAAATTTAAAAGATTTGCTAAAGCAAATCTTTTAAATTTGCTGAAATTTTTCAACAGAATGTCTTCAGATCTAGTGACAAAATCACTAAATTGGCATCAATGCATAGGACAGTTGTTACTGTGTCAACGAATGACATCGATGCCCAATTTTTTTGCTCGCGACTGTACATATTATTTTTTTTCCAAGTAAATTCGACTATACATATTATTTTTTTTTCCAAGTAAATTCGACTATACATATTTTTTTTTCCAAGTAAATTCGTTCAAATGAACTTGAAATTTTAATTTTAATAAATACAGAGGCATCTCAAACTAAGATCTGTATTCATAAACAAAACTTACGCTATGTGTTCACTGAAACATTGCGATTATGTATTTATGTACTGCAAAGATTCTTTGAGGGAAAGTAATTCATAAACTGTACTTAAATCCTTGTTGGTTATGCGTCCCGCTATACGCGAAATGCGTACAATTTATGAATTATTATCGAACGCATAACCTAAGTTTTGTTTATGAATACGGGCCTTGGTGATTTTGTGATCGATTTAGTACTTTTTTGTAGTAATTTATCAAAATCTCGACCTACTAGATTTCACGAGACAGAGCTCTTAATCAGCCCCAGGACAATATTTCATTTAACGCAAATTTCCCTCGCTTTGGCACTAGTTATTTAAATAAGAAACACCATAAATATCAAGAGAGAAATTCACAAGGATATTATGTTTGAGCAAGAAAATACAACTGTACTTACCATAAATTGCGTGAGCTTGACATTGATTGAAAATTATATAATTCGCTTCCAATTTGTTAGGTAAGTGGCTCCAGGGGAGAAACACTTGAACTAATGAATTGCACAGGCTGGATAAAGACATGCTATCTCGTGAATTCTAGTAGGTCATGGTCAAAATAATGAGCGATATTCACCAAGCATAAAAGTTGAGATCTTTTTTATCAACAATGTTGTCAATTTGAAATTTTGATAGTAGATCTGGTGATTCTATTAAAATTTCAGGCAACTTCTAACGTGTGCAGACATTTAAAATAAATTATTCAGAAAATATTCGCCAAGCGTAAAAATCTAGTTCTTCTTTATCAACAATACATGCAAACAAAGGAATTTTTCACATTTTTGCAAAAACGGCATTTTGACAATTTGCAGAAATAAAAAGAAGACGACAAAGAAAGAAAAATGAATGACGATAGAAGGAAGAAGACGCGATATAAACATTTGTAAATTTGTTTGACAGTTGACTGTATTTTGTCTATTTTAAGAAGAAAAGAGTCTAAATTCGATTGGAATTCGAACGTCTCGCTCTTAATTTATTTTTAACGCAAATGTGAAAACTTATATTCGAATTGTTGACAATTTTTTTTTGTTTGTTGCATTTGTTAAGCAATCGATCATCTTTTGTTTATGTTTTTGACTTTTTTGATCATCTTTTGTTTATGTTTTCTTTTGTAATTTTAATTAATGGTCTTTAATACTGAGACCAATATTGCCAATCCTAAAATGCTTAAGTAGAATATTGAAGTATTTATTTATTTATTTTTATCTTTCGAGCAAGAAAACGCGGTATAAGTATTTTTTTTTTCTTATATAAAGAAAACAATCGAAATTCGAACGTGCTTTATTTTGCTTTTAATTTATTTTTAATGAAAAATGAAAACTTACATTCAAATTGTTTTTTGCATTTGTTAAACAGTCGACTGTCTTTTGTGTATGTTTTTAACAAAAGCCTTCACCTCTAGTTTTCTTTTGTAATTCTAACGTTATTTTAATAAGCCAGTGTTGTCAATCCTAATACGTTTAAGTAGATTATTGAAATATTTCTTGTGGCTTTCGAGAAAGAAAACGCGATATAATAAACACTTGTGAAATTGTTTGACAGTTGACTGTATTTAGATTTTTTTTTTTTTTTTGAAGAATTGAGAATTCAGATGTCTTGTTATCGCTCTTAATTTTCTTTTACGCAAAAGTGAAAACTTATATTCTAATTGTCAACCTTTTTTTATTTCTTACATTTGCTAAGCAATCGATCGTCTTTTGTTTGTTTTCGACAAAAACCATCAGCTCTAGTTTTCTTTTGTAATTTTAATTAATGGTCTTTAATGCTGAGACCAGTGTTGCCAATCTTAATATGCTTAAGTAGAATATTGAAATCTTTATTTATTTTTTGTCTTTCGAAAAAGAAAACACTTTTGAATTTATTTCACAACTGACTCTATGAATTTTGTTTTTTTTTTCTGAATTAAAATGTACCTTGTTATCGCTCTTAATTTTTTTTTTAATACAAAAGTGAAATCTTACATTCAAATTGTTAACCATTTTTTTTTGTTTCTTGCATTTGTTAAGCAATCGATCGTCTTTTATTTATGTTTTTGACAGAAACCATCAGGTTTTCTTTTTAAGGCCAGTGTTGCCAAATGTGCATTTATTTTTTGTGTCTCGAGGATGAAAACGCATTACCCTAAGCACTAGTAAATTTGTTTGACAGTGACTGTATTTGGTTTTTATTTAATGAAGAAAAAAGTCGAAATTCGGTCGGAATTCGAACGTCTTTTGTTATCGCTTTTAACTTATGTATTTTTAACGCAAAAGTGAAATACAAAGTGAATATAAAGTTCTGCAACAAATTCAAATCCTGAAACAGGTCGATTTTTTTTTCAAAAAAGATACTTTTTGACATAAAATGTTTATTTCTACAGTCATTGGTTTTCAAGTGTTGACGTCATCGAAATTTTTTTTAATTACAACCTACTTTTTAAACAATTTTGATAAATTGGCTCACGAGCTAAATGCAAAATGTTAATACCTTACATAACAATTTTTTTGAAAGAAATACACATTAAGTTCAAAAAACACAAATTATATTCTTAAGCAAATTAATGCATAATTATGAAATCAAAACAACAAATAAACACTAAAAGCTTTCTTAAAGAACAAATTTAACGTAAATGTTCAAACTGGCTCCCATTCGTTGTTTGACACATTTCTACACGTACATAGAGCACTGCTAATTGTGTCCAGGCTGATATATCGCATTTCTTCTTGAATTCGCCCCTTCAGCTCTTCCAAATTTTGGAGTCTGTTAAAGTAAACCCGTGACTTAAGATGACCCCAGAGAAAGAAATCTAAAGGTGTTAATTCGGGTGACCGCAGAGGCCATTCCATCGGTCCTCTTCTCCCTATCCATCAGTCAGTAAATGTATTATTTAAAAAATTACGAACTATTCTACTGACTAGATTATGTGATAAATCTATCAGGATGTGTTTCATTAAACAATACACTAACTTCTTCATAACTCCCATATTCCCATAACCAACCATTATTAAAACTTCAATTCGTTCTTTTTCATTTAAACGAACCATTTTACCAAATTGAAGAACTTAGTTTTTATCTTAGTCAGAAAATTTTTAACAAACTGTCACAATTGAACCAATTATTTGTTGTTTTGGTTTTATAAATTGGGCATTAATTTGCTTAAGAATATAATTTGTTTTATGAATTTAATGTGTATTTTATTCAAAAAAATTGTTATGTAAGATATTAACATTTTTGCACTGTCATTTAGCTCGTGAGCCAATCTATCAAAATTGATTAAGAAAAAAGTAGGTTATTAAAAAAAAAAAAGTTCGATGACGTCATCACTTGAAAACCAAACCAATGGTAGAAATAAACATTTTATGTAAAAAAATATCTTTTTTCAAAACAAATTCGACCTGTTTCAGAATTTTTTACAAAAAAAATTAATTACGGAATAATGAATTTGTTGCGGAACTTTATACTCAACCTGTATTCAAGATTTATGAAATAGAGAATCTTCATTTTTTGATACTTCAGAAATGAATATTGTACATTTTTATAGGCCCCAAAATAGCGCAACTATTTTGTAATTTAACCGACTTTGTATCCTTTATAGTTTACGAGATCCCCATAGTGGCCCCTTTCTTTTTTTGGCAATTTGAGAAATATAACAACACTACCTACTACATTAAAGTTTCCTTTCACATTTAATTCAATTTAATTAAGTCAATTTTGAACAGTCTGTATAACATGCAAGCTCTTGTGCTGATTTGTTGCAACCTTAACATATCAGTGTGGTTTTCTTGCAAGAATAAAAGGTAGAATGTTTCACATAAAATTAACATGTTTGATTTTGCTTAATAATTTCTGCAACACTTCTGCATAGGTTAACATGTACTGTGTTATTCATAATCATAACTTTTTATAGGATATGGGATGTAGGTGCTGGTGTATGTCTAATATTACTAACCGGACATGATAATTGGGTACGAGGTGTCGTGTTCCATCCAGGAGGTAAGTTCCTTGTATCTGCGAGTGATGACAAGACACTTAGAGTTTGGGATCTACGTAACAAGCGCTGCATGAAGACTCTGGAAGCTCATAAACATTTCTGTACGTCGTTAGGTGAGTTGCTTTCCACCATAAAATTTGGGTTATCCTAAAATGCACGTTTTTGCGAATGCAGATTTTCACAAATCGCATCCGTACGTTATATCCGGAAGTGTGGATCAAACTGTGAAGGTATGGGAATGCCGTTAAGTTTGCAGGAAAGAATTTCCCATCTGCATAACAAGAAAGACTCAAACGTCAGTGCGTGTAGTTATATTTTATTTAAAAATACTTTTCTAACATAAAATCTCACACCATTTCGGACACGAGCCTATTTAATGCGATTTATGTAGACTTCTGTTTATGGTTAAGACAAATGTGCCCCTGGTGATTTCTGAGATTTGTAACACGAAGTTGTAACCAATTTATTTAAGAATATAATTTATAGTAGTAAGGATTAATTTGGTTAATCTTTCAGCATACTTTTACCTGAGTTGTCTATCGTCAGTGACTTTCTTGTTTTGTCTAAACAAAACTGCAAATACTAACATTTATCTTTCTCTTAATAAATAAAAAAAAAACATGCTGTCTATACTAGTTACTCAAAAATTTGGTTAATGAGATTTGATAAGTTTGAGCTACCGCAAAATGTGTAATCAATCGGTCGCTTCAGTTGTTGTCGGGAGGTTTGCTCGAATTTACAAACTTCTTCAACTCAAAGATAAACATTGTAGACTATATTGTAGCTGTGTTTGGTGTAGTTGCACTTTCAGCTAGACGCTTATAAATATTGAATTGCCATTTGGTAAATGTTGCAGGTCTTGTGTGTCGGTTAAAAACTCGATCTCGTCAGTGTCGTGCGTCTTGTATTTCGTTTAGCAACATTTAAACTCAAATAGCAGTTCATTTTAATTCTGTAAAACCAGTGGATTACTGTATTGTTAAATAATATTGTGCGTGTTAAGTGAAATTATATTTCTTTTTTTTTTTGTTTCGGCGAATTTTTCAGCTTTCAATCGATATTTAATGCAATGTAACTCGTATGTATAAAATAAAAAAATAAAAATCAGTTTAACTAATTACGTATAATAAAAAAAATTTGATTACTTTTGTGTTATTTATTGTTATCGAGCTCTTTAACTACTATTAGAGTATGAAACTAGAGGACTGGTTGTATTTGTACTTTATTGAAAAATTGTAAAACATATACTACTGTTAGTTAGCCTATAGAACGCTTCAAAAACACAATGCACGAGATATTCTTTAATATTAATTATTATAAAAATAATTGAATATCATTTTAAAAATGTAACCTATAGTAAGTATGTGAATATTTTCTTCTGTATATAAAAAATATATTATCTCCCACTAAATAATTGTTATTAATTTATTGTTGGACTGGTGATTATTTGGTTAATAAGTAAAGTGCAGGTCGTTTTAAAATCATATTTATTAACTTGGACTTTGCAAATTAATAACTGTTTCAATCTTACAAGAGTTATAATAAATTCTCACCTCAAATCAAGCACAAAATGCAATCACACCTTTTTAACAATTTGGACAACGTCTTCATCAGATAGAATGTGTTCAATACCGACTTTTTGAGGTTGATGTTTTACAGATGATCCCCACACCAATGCACTAAAATAAAAATATTAACTCTAACATATTACAAAAAAAAAACTCCTAATGTTACTTACTACTTAAATTCCTTAGCAATACTCCTGTGTAACTTATTACAAAAGTCCTCCACAGTAGTGTGGTCCGAACGAAGTACAATAGGAGAATTATAATCGGGTAGTTGTCCTTTAGGTTTGGTATAACTGCGAAAAAATAACTTGCATTTCAAAAAGCAACATGTCAAATACGGTCATACATTCTTACTAATTTCAAGTATTCCCACATTTTTTCCAGCAAATCATCGAAATTCCACCGATGGTGGGCAGAAATTGGCACGCAATGTGGTATCTTGTATATAACGTCCAGCTCCTCAATGCTAATCTGATCTATTTTATTCAAGAGGTATATGCAGGGCACGTAAATGCGATTGCCCTCGATTACATCGATTAAATCGTCACTGGTCGCATCATATCTCAAAGTGATATCAGCATTGTGGATTTTATATTCAGAAAGTATGGATTTTACGGTGTCCGCGTCTAGTTCTGATTGTGGTACCTGCAAGGATGAATGCCAATGAATTCTGGTGTTTTTTTATACTCAATGCCTTCATAAATGAATAGAGCACAGGGTGGACCAAATTCGACACCTTTAATAGGAAACACCTATTTTTAGAAGAACTGACCTCGGCTCCTGGATCTCGACTTTTAAGACAAAATCAATCAAAGGTGAAAACCACATTTCGATATCTTGTACTGCTTAGCTACAGAGTGTTTTTCAAAATTCTACGATTATATATAACTTTTTTGTTTATGAAAATTTTTGATTTCTGTAAAATTGTTTTTTTCTAAAGTGCTCAATAATTGAGATATAAACAAGAACTTTGATTTTTATATGGAAAATCCTATATATTTGTAAGTTTTTGAAAAGAGCATAGAATTCTATTTACAAAAATATATTATACCAGGTGTCTCAAAACCTATATCTTTAATTGAAACCGCACTTAGTAGTCAAAAAAAGAAGCAAAATTTGTCGTACAACAATAGGAAAAAAGTAAATAACTCCGGTAAAAATCAGTTATCGTTTTCTAAGAAACTGTTTTGGTAACGCTGGTTAGCGATTTAAATGTCTCAGCTGTGCAGAATTGGTATTTTTTGGGCCATAAACGAATAAACGCCGAGATGTGTCTGTAATGTTTGTCATTCGCAAATAAAATTCGCCAGGATTTTAAATAAAAACGTCTTCACACACGCAGCTGGGAGGTTTCCTACGACAATTACTTATTATTACTTTATTTATGCTTATTTATTCAAAGTAAAATTTAAAAGCAAACTGAATTCGTGGCACAAATATGCACTTCAGTTTTATTTGTTTCATTTTCATGACAGTAAGTCGACCTTAACACTGTAAACTGCAAAATGTTATGTTTATGTTCATTAATATGATGAAAATAAATGTTTACTAAAAGTGTTGATAAATATTAATTAAATTCAAGAAACGAGTGGGCTCAATTAGTTGTCGTGATGAAGATTAGATTCTCGTTTAAAATAATTCGGAATTTTCGTAAACGTTTACCTACATTCGCCTTGGCGATTTATTGGTAACAATTGCACTGTCATAAAATAAAATTCAGTTGGCTCAGTTTCCTTCCTCATACTTTATTGTTTGTTTTTATTATTATCATGCTGTCATAAATTCACAGATGCTTATATTAGGGAGGGGGTTAGAATGAAAGACGAAGTCCTGAATAATAGTTTGAAAAACGAAAAATTTATCAAAACTTCAAGTGCTAATAATTTTTTTATTTTTAAAGATATCAAAAAAAGCACATTTTTATTCGACTTTTGACGCAGATAATGATTATTTAATTAAATCACTTAAAAAGTTCATAATAGCCGAGATACGAACCCAACGTTTGTTTGTTTTTTTTTAATAGAGGTCATAGTTGGCTTTGAAATCATTCAAAAGAGTATTTTTTGGACTTTTTTAAAAATATATAGTTTATTGATATTATCTTTTAAAATAATGACATTATAGGCAATGAATTTACTTTCGTTAAATTTAATAGGCCATGATTTATATAAAACAAAAGAATGCGACTGCGACTGGAAAGAGTTTATACATGTATTTCGGCCTTATTGGGCCTCATCAGAACTCTGTACCAAATTTTTTTAAGGTACAGAGTTATGATGAGGCCCAATAAGGCCGAAATACATGTATAAACTCTTTCCTAACACTTTCTATATTGCCAATTACACAATTTTAATTAATTTTCAAAAAAATTATAAGTCTCTTTTCTATTATTATTTATTTATTTATTTGTGTCCTTCAAGGGAGAAAACGCGATATAAACACTTGTTAATTTATTTTTAACGTAAAAGTTGAAAACATTTAAATTGTCGATCTTTCTTTTTTGTTTCTCGCATTCGTTAAAAATATCGATTGTCTTTTGTTTACGATTTTGACAAAAACCATCAACTCCAGTTTTCTTTTGTATCTTTAACGGTCTTTTATTACTCAGGCCGGTGTTGCCAATCCTAATATGCTTAAGTACTATATTGAAATTTCTATTATGTCTTTCGAGGAAAAAATCCGAAATTTGTAAATTTATTTGACAGTTGACTGTATTTTGTTTTTTTATGAAGAAAAAATTCGAAATTCGATTGGAATTCAAACTTTTTGTTATAGCTTTTAATTTATCTTTAATGAAAAAACGAAAGGTTTTCAAAAAAATCATTCAACCATTATTTTTTGTTTCTTGCATTTGTTAAACAAACGATCGTCTTTTATTTACATCTTTGATAAAAACCATCGTCAGTTTTCTTTCAATTTTGAGACCAGTGTTGCCAATCCTAATACGCTTGAGTAGCATATTGTAATATTTAATTTATTCAACAAAGTAAAAACAGTTTGATTCTTCGACATCAGTGAATTATTGTCTGTTGCCAGTGACATTTCAGTGATTATTTAAGCGAAATATTCAGACTGCAAAACCATATTGGAATCACTGATTTTATATAAAATGGTTTTACTTGTATAGCAACATGTGTCCATGAGTCATGGTAAAAAGTCTGGTACCATGAGAGCTCTAAAAACACAAGTCAAAGATATACCCAAGGAATTTCGAATTGTTAAATTAAATTGAATTCCGATATCGATAGTTTTGTTACTCGGGTACCCGTTATTGGTACCTGGGTATTACATGCTACCAAATAAGTTATACAACATTAACTTATACAGTACATGAAACGTCATTCAGTATCGCCAACCCCACAAATGGAGTTGCAATCGCTGCTATTATGGCTATTGACAGCAGGGATTAGTCGGTTATTGATAATACATGGTAAAGTAATTAGATAAGAAAAATAAGTGTAACATATTTAACATAAACCAAAACGTTCTCTAACACTTAACTTTGACAACCTATCCTATTTTAAGTAATTCTGTTGCATCCCACAGCGCGGCGTAGCGATCGCGACGCTGCCGATTATTTTTTAATGTATGAAATTAATTAAGACAACGGATCATCTTCCATGAGTACCTTTGATTTTGGTTTTCATTGCTCTCACCACGGTATGTCAAATTGATTAACACACCCAAATAGAAGATCTTTTTAGTTTGTGATGATTCTATAAAATTTTTTAATAACTGGCTACCAGTTTTTCTTGCACGCACTGTGCATGTTACCAAATGCACTAAATCACAACATTGGAATGTCAATAACAAAATTTTAAAAAATGCCATTTCTGAACGATTATGGATGCACAGTACAGGCTGGGCCAAATTCGACACACCATCAAAATTTTAATTAAAACATGAAAGCTCTACAGCTCAAAAATATTTTGAATAAAATATCAAGTATTTTATATTTTTGTAAATAGAATTTTATACTCTTTTCAGAAATATAAAAATATATAGGGTGTTCCATATAAAAAATCAAAGTTCTTGATAATATCTCAAATATTGAGCACTCTGGAAAAAAATTATTTGGAGCAATGAATTCTGCATGAAAAAGTGCCTTAAAGAAGTTTTTACAGAAATCAAAAATTTTCATAAACGAAAAAGTTATGAAGGTTTTTAGAAATCGTAGAATTTTGAAAAACGCCCTGTAGCTCCTAAGCAGTACGAGATATCGAAATGCGGTTTTTACCACTAACTTTATCTTAAAAATCGAGCTCCAGGACCGAGGTCAGTTTTTGTCTAACTCTTCTAAAAATAGGAGTTTCCTATTAAAAGTGTCGAATTTGGCCCACCCTGTACACTTGAAATGTTTATTTCTGAACCTGTCTTCAGTTTGCATTTTACCAGAAATAAAATTGAGATTCGAAAGTATTTTATAAGCAGGTCTAGTCTACAACTAGAAAAAAAAAACATTTTTGAAAGAAATAAAGATGTAAAATTATCAGAAGAAGCTGTCAACTGAATATGAAACGCTGAGAATTCAAATAGATGCTAAATGAGTTCTAATTAAAGCATAAATTTTGAAGTAATTCATGATTATGAAACACTTACTTGGCTATTATGTAATAGCACATACTACTCTACTCTGTATCAAATCAGAAAATATTAAAGAATACACATACCATGGCATTAAGATTAACACCACCTTTATCCTTTTTTCTGAAATGAATGTTTGGCGGTTGTTTATTAAGTCGTAATCCAAATCCCTCCAACTCATGCTCAATGAGCTTTTTATGACCAAGCGGTTTCAAAACATCCAACACCATAAATATAAGGCTGCACGTTCTTGCGACCGCTATTACTTGCCGACCGCGACCTTTTCCATCTTTTGCACCTTCGATGATTCCAGGCAAATCCAGCAACTACAAAATTGTTATCAAATTGTATTATGTCACAAGTCGTAGCATACTTGAATCTTTGCGCCTTTATATTTGATGCAACCAGGGACAGTCGTCAGAGTGGTAAACTCATATGCTGCAACTTCTGAGTAAACACCAGCCAATGTGCTTAATAAGGTGGATTTTCCTACGGAAGGAAAACCAACGAAGCCGATTCTTGCATCGCCTGTTTTAGCAACGTCAAACCCCTCTCCCGTACCACCGCCGCCCCCTTTGGGTGTAATTAGTTCCCTACGTAATTTCGCTAGTCTGGCCTTAAGTAAACCTAGATGGCCTGCGGTTGCCTTGTTTTTTTGTGTTCTTGCCATCTGAAATGCGGTGTTTTACTAACGTAAATGGGGGTTCTAATAGTGACGTACTCACCTCGGCTTCGATGGCCGCAATTTTTTCTAGTATCGTACTCATTGTTCTTATAAATAATTAATCTTAAGAATTGCAATTTATTGTGTGAAACACAACAGTACACAACCACCATGTGGCATTACATTTGACAGGTTAAACCAATATTGCCAACGTAAGAAGCGTAAATAATGGGTCGATTCTGTTCACATCTGTAAGGATCTTAAGATCTGTAAGCCCGTAGAATGCCCCATTTAGGGATTAACTAATTTTTCGAGAGACTTAATCCTGCTGCATTTTCTACTTTGTATAAATTAAATAAATAATGTTGTATTTTCATAAATAAAACCACCTGTACATGTAATCAATTTTAGACAATTGCGCAGAAAGAAAGAAATAACGATACGATACTGCTCTTCACTCTTCATTCCATTTAAATTTTATTGCATTTTGTTGTTAATTTAAAAAAGGGCAAAGAAAGTACAGGGAGATCGAAATTGATTGTCCTGATCCTACACTACTTTCCGTGAGCTTGGTATTAATATTTACATCTATCACATGAAAGTTAGAACGAAAAACACTAACTTAATTAATAAAGATTTTATTTACATAATTATTGTTTGAAATAAACCATTTTTCATGAAAGAACAGCAATGAACTGTCAACAAAATCTTGAGATATCTAGCAACTTCCCCAGATCTCTCCATGTTGCTAACTTCATTTTAATAATTGGATGTAAATATCGATATTAAGCTCGTGGAAAGCAGTGTCGGATCAGGACAATCAATTTCGATCTCCCTGTATAGACAAAGAGGATTTAGTCCCCCTATAATGCTAGCCCCCTACTGCGGATTGTAGTTCCGCCACTGAGTAAGAAAGCGACGGACAAATGTTGACATGGAAAAAAACACTATGCGCCGTATTCTCACCTTATGACTAAAGTCGTATTTAACTAAAGTCGTGATGAAAATAAACAAGGAAAGATATAACTTTATGTCAATTTAATTTGTAAGAGAGCGACGGACGAGCGTTAGCAAGAGAATTGAACATGTTATTCAAATTTATCATAAGATGAGAATACGGGCCAATATGTTTATAAATGTTTTTGTTGGCTACGTAGCGCTTTATTCAAACTGCAACTGTGCAGTAGGTTTTCTGTCATCTGTCAACTGCAAATGTCATTGACTTAAGCCTCTTTCACATCATTAGTCAGTTTGATCAAACTGGACTGGCAAACTAAATTAATGACGTCACATGACGTCATGGAAGCTGTTTGAGCAAATTTTCTAATTTTAGGGGCGCCTCTGTATCCATCAGTCAGTTTGATGTAACTTGCTTTATGATTGGTAGATTTGAACGCATAGGAAGGGGCGCGAAACGGAAATCTAACCTGACCTAAAAACACACCTAAACAGTTGTAGTGTGTTGGTTGTTTCGTTGTAGATAATAGTTAATAATCTGGTTAATATTTGTTAAAATGAGTTGGGAGAAGGGACAAGTGCTGCAATTAATTGAATTATACGAGACTAGTGATGGGCATAATCGGATTATTTCAATAATCGAATTCTATCGATTCGATTATTCAAATAATCGAATCATATTTCGAATTATTTTTAATTCGATACAATGACAAGTCAAGTTGTACAAATCACATGCGCCTCCCGTCTCGACAGTAGAAAGCAGTGTTGCCAATCTTAAGAATTTCTATGCCTTAAAATTACAATTTCTAAAAAAAAGGACATTTTTGAACACAAAATGATTTCAACTTTAACGCAAATCTTGATAAAAATTCATATAAATAGCTTAAAATTGTAATTTGAGCGAAAAAACAAGCATAAATAGGAATTTTTGTCCAAATGTTAGGGAAAAAGGACTGTCCATAGATGACAACACTGATAAGAAAAGTCTCCACTTGACTCCGTTCAAGCGAACGGGTTGGTCAGAAAGAGAGAGGATCTTTGGAAAGACTCGTTCAGTCAGGGTTACCAGATCTAGAGATTTTTCCCGATTCTGATGTGTTAAGTGAAAAAGGGATTTTTGAAATTTTCTGCAAATCTAGGGAAAAATTCAAACATTCTGAAAAAATATAGTAAATAACATATTTTTTAAACTAATTTCGGAATAATTTCGTATAAATTCCTCTTGAAGAACATGTTACAAGATTAAAATACAGTATGAACATAAATGATTGAGGACAAGTTGAATTTCCCGCGTCTCTATCTAGTGATTTTTACTCCTTGTATTTAGCCGTCCTGAAAATAAATTAATTTTTGTTCAGTGTCGGTTCTTTTCAGAGCCAACGTTTGCAATTAGGTATTTGAAATGATCTAATTAATTCATAATTAACCCATAAACGCCCTGCGTTACCATTTGGTAACGGTTACTTGCAGAAACCTACATTATTTAATTTTGTACTTATTCGGGATTTGCCGTAACAACGTCGATATATAGGGTCTCTGTAACTTGTATAATAAAGCAGGTCTCTGTACTGTCAGCGGTTTTCAAATATTCGGTAACAAAACTTTGCGTTATTTGAAAGTGCTACCAAGCATGGACTTCAACTTGGAGTAAGTATTATAATATATTTTTTTTACGCTGCTGCATTTGAATGCCGTAGTAAATACATAAGTGGACATTTTCTACCTATTTATGCAACAATTTATTATGATAGATTAGAGTAGACTTATGCCATTCTTGGTCGTTACCATATGGTAACACTAGGTCGATCCGCTGCTATCTTTACCTATTTTATTTTTCTCTGTTATTATTTTATTGTACTTCTAGGCGTGGTTTTACTTTGAAAGAAGCTCTTAGAATCGCTTGTAGCGATGATTTAAATGTAGAGCAAATATATATTGAGCCTCCAGAGGCGAATTCTCTAACAGATGAAGAATCCGGAAATGAAGATGTTGATGGTGATACCAATCACCTGCCTCCTCGCCAGTTAGCAGCTCCGGCGGAAATTGTTCTCACAAGTGATAAAAGAATAGAAAGTTTTAATGAGACCAATGAATATGATAAAAATGTAGGTGACGATATAGAAGTGAAAACGAGTCTGCTAAAAAGGGAAATAAGCCGGTATATTCTTGGTTAAAAGGGGAGTTTGAAACTATTTTCCTTCTTGATGGATGTTGCAATAAATAATGCCTGGCTTTTACATAAAAGATCAAGCAGTAATACCATGACTCAACTGGAGTTCCGTCGAGAAATTGCTATTACTTATTTGACCCGTTTCGGTTCTAAATCAAAGGGTGCTGGTCAGTTAGCTCCATCTAAAAGTAGTAGTAGTAGTAGTAGTAGACAGGAACGCGAATTTCCGATGATATCCGGTACGATCGACTGGATCATTTACTAATTTCGACTCCAAACAATAAACGGAGACGTTGCGCTGGAGAGAGATGTTCATCATTAGTCCGCTATTTGTAAAAAATGTGATGTTGGTCTATATTTAACATGTAATTTTAGTTTTCACCCAAAATAAATGTCTGTTTATAAAAATAAACCTTTTAATTTTTTTTTTTGAAAATGATTTTTTTTGATACCGTTATAGCCTAGCGTAACCATACGGTAACATTACATTTTTCAAAAAGTTGCATAACAAATTCAAAATTTTGCTCAAAAGGCTTTTAACTAATCACTTTGGAATCAATTGAACGAAAAAAATAATAATAATTTAAGACAAAATTAATCTGGGCTTTCATGGGTTAAAGACTATTTTATTTTTATTTTATAGTGTACACTATGAGCATAAATAATTGAGGACAAGTTGAATTTCCCGCCTTTCAATATTTTTTTTAAGTTGGTCAACTGTATAGGCGTGCACTGGAATGCATTGTGGATAACGAGATTATTGCTCAATAAAATAAACTGGTAATTAATTATGAATTAATTTGGTCATTTCAAATACCTAATTGCAATATGTATGCAAACGTTGGCTCTGAAAAGATCCGACACTAGATAGAGAAGCGGGAAATTCAACTTGTCCTCAATCATTTATGCTCATACTGTATATACTAACCCAAGACAGAGTAGTACTGCTTTAAATAGACATGTCACTATTTTTCTATCTATCGGGAAAGCGCCTTTTAATCGGTATTCTGAATTCTTTTTAAAATCGAAACCCGAAACTAATTTTTACTCGATTTCTGGGAATAACGATTATTTTAATTCGAATTACAAAACTTGATAATCGAATTGTACAGGTTATTTTAATATTCGGATGACAGATTATTTTTAATTCGAATTATACCATCACTATAGTACACCTCTACCATTGCATTTATTTCTGCGTAATAGCAACGATTTCGACCATAAACGCCTTTTATTCTCCTTTTTTAATGTTTTTTTATGTTATTAACGTCAAACCTAATATGGCTAACGCTGCCACTCTTTTTTTTTTCTATCAATTTTTGCGTAATTTTTTAAAATGACGATTTCCAAAAAAAAATTAACCTCAAAATTTGATCAAATTTCTAATAGGTGCTTTCGTTTATACCCGTGATTACTAATCATGTAATCATGCTCATAATTCTGCGTGTTCGTTCTCTGTGATTACTTTCTCCCCCCACCCTCGATTAAGCGATCATAGCTGCTTTTGTTCAAACCAATCATAGAATCAATGATTAGGTGAACAGAATCATGTGATTACCTAATATTAATCAAAACACATTAAGTCAGTAATGTTTCTAGGTTACGTTTTTGTGATCAAATCATACAAAATCACACATAAATTGTGATTATGAAAATTGTAATCATGATGGCATAATTGAGGGTGGGGGAGAAAGTAATCACAGAGAACGAACACGCAGAATTGTGATCATGATTACATGATTAGTAATCACGAGTATAAACGAAAGCACCTCATGATTATAATTTTCATAATCACAACTTATGTGTGATTTTGTATGATTTGATCACAGAAACATAACCTAGAAACATTACTGACTTAATATGTTTTGATCAGTATTAGGTAATCACATGATTCTGTTCACCTAATCATTGATTCTATGATTGGTTTGAACTAAAGCAGCTAGTGTGACAATGCAGTTTGACGAAATAACGAACTTTATAAGCCTTGACGTCATTCTTGTAGTTTGTCAGTCCAATTTGATCAAACAGTGACAGGGGCTTTAGGTTTAACGATTTCGCTTTCTGTTGAAGTGTGTTGTATGTTTGCATATTTTCATTTTTTAAAAGTTCTCCTGTTTTATGTCGTACTACCCCAGATAATACTCTTACTTACATAATTATCTTTTTAAAAGAAGACGGCAAATGCAGTCAGGTGCATGACACTACAGATTCACAAATATTTATAAACACCTGTATATATTTCATTCAGTAGACCACCCCAACATTTCACTATTTTTTATTGTTTTGGTCCACTAAATATAGTAAAGGAGACTGTGGTTTAAGAAATAATTAAAAATTAATCTCCGCCCACAATAATTTTTATATCCGTAGATACGTATTTCGGCAGCTAATCTGCCATCTTCAGTACGCACACTAACAATTTAAAAAAGCACTTCATAAAACCTAAAAACAACTAATTATAATTATAATTGATAGTGTGCGTACTGAAGATTGCAGCGTAGCTGCCGAAATACATATCTACGGATATAAAAGTTATTGTGAGCGGAGATTAATTTTTAATTATTTTTTGGTTCACTTTATTATTTTAAAATTGTATTTAAACATTTCCAAATATAGCACAGTACAATTTTCAGTAAGTTTCTGTGCATGAAAAACCCAATCAATCAGTGGCCACCTCTACATATGACGACTGAAGAACTTTTAATAAGAAATGTTTAAGACTAAATTATATCACCTTCTATTAAAATAATTAAAGAAATACGAATAGATTTTTGTAACAGATATAAAATTCTTCAAATTAGAACACAACTGTTCAATAGAATAATTTCGCGGTTCATTTCAATTAGTATAAAACAATTGAAAAATGTATGAATGAAGCATAAGAATGAATGAAATTGGACTCCTCTATTGGATAGGCGTGTCTCGATGCATTGTTTCTGAAATAACTGTGTAAATACCGAGGAAATATAATTTGTATAAGATTAAGCAATACTAACAAGTTTATTGTTATCATTAATTTCTTTTATTTAGGCCTTCAGCTTAATACAAATAACTTACCAAACGAAACAATAAGAAACTCAAACAAAAACTAGGAACCTCATTTTAAATATTGTTAGTTGTACCTTATAAAGCCTGGTTGATTTCCGTTCCCAAATCTTGCATTTACGTCTCTACTAGGTGCTAAATAGCTCCGGTCATTTAAGTCACGAGAGCGAAAGTATCTGTCCATTAAGAAGGATCTACCTTCCTCCTGTCCTACTAATGGGACACGTTGAAATTGATTTGGATGACACGGAGAAGCAAAATGCTGATGTATTCCTGCATTTGGATGGTGGTTCAAATAATAGTTTGCTCTTGCAGAACCATCATGTTCAATATAATTGAATCTATGTCCCGTGCTACCACCGAGGACGTTCTGTTGTGAGAGTATATACTCAGTCCGAGGATTGTAGGCATAGTTAGTCATAAAATGTTGATGTATTGCTGGATGATGATCAGTATTTCTGGAGTGCATCATCACACGCATTTGATCTGCAAATGATTGTGACTCATAGCTGTATTGATTATTGCAACAATGACATCCTAAATTACGCTGTGATTGTGGGGCAGTTCTTCGATCGACATTTATGTCTGTGTTGAAATAATTTGGGCTTTGGGCCATTGTTGGCATGTGAGGATGTTCATTTCTATGAAAGCCTTGGCCTTCACGTCTTGTGCAAAAATAAGTCGGTTTAGCTTCAATATTTTGTTGTGCGTCATAAGAATCAACACCTTGGATGTTACTATACAAATCTTCTGGTACTGAGTTGATATAATCGTGGCGTAACTGACTCGGTTTTGGATTATTATCTTCGGGATAGTAAGTGTGATAAAAACGATTTTCTTCATCGCCCCTCGGCTGTCTTTGATTATTTTGATGAGAATGGCGTTCGCCAAATGCATCATTTCTATCTAAACTTCGCGAATGAGTACTCGCAACATAATCACTATCATCTCTGCACAACTTGATCGATTCAGGAAGAGACTGTTCGTCAGAGTTATTTCCTTCGTCAAATTCATTTTCCAAAAACTCATTTTCCCAAGAATACTTTCTATCAAGCTTGTTTTGTGTCTGTTCGTTTTCTTGTATATGAAACACTGATTTTTCTATTGGAGAGTTTGTTTTATTTTCCGAATCATTTCTTGAATCGGCATAGAAAAGATTAATGCTCTCTGGTTCGCTGTTTTTCTCACAAAATGGGACGAAACTAAAATAATTTGACACAGAATTTCCAACAACAGAAATTTTCTGAGCTTTCGCCGTCTGAGTTACTTGCGTGTCTAAAAACTGTGGATCGGTACTCACAGACGCGTCTACTTTTGATTTATCCGAAATGGTCGGGTTCGATGTGTTTTGGGTTTCTTCCGGTTTGCAATCTCTGAGGTAAGAAAATTTCGATAGGATTTTCGTAGGCCTCAGTTTCTCAACGTAATAATCTCCCGAATTGATTGACTGGTTTAAGTTGCTGCTCGCTTGGGAGGAGGATGTAATTTTATTGTCGTTATTCACTAACCGCACAGGATTTTCTTCTTTTTTGTCGGCGAAACCAAAACATTCCAACGATGCCACATCTTCAATTTGTAATTGATTTTCTACTTCTTTACTCGAATTATTTTCTGTTGTAGTTAAATCAGACCAGGCCTGATCTGACAATGGAAAGATCGGCACATTATTTGCAGTTCTAAACTCATGATTTAAATTAACTTGCTCTATGTTTTTCAAAGTATCTGATGAGTTCAAGGAAATATCCCAACTGTTAGTGAGAGTGTATTAATTATTAATTAATTACATAATAGTATTTACAAACCTTGCGTTTTGGGAAGTTTTCCCGTGTTTAAACTTCGGTGAGTACTTCACAGGTGGCGAAATAACAAGTGGAGAACTCCATGTTAAAGACTTTGCACCGTACTCGATGCATTTTGTATCTTTTATGATCGACTTTATCTCATTTTCAAATTGAATTGAATTCTTATGTTCAAAGTCATCTAGTTTTCTTTTCCTCGAAGATTCAAAGCGTTGATTTGTGTCTTTATAAATTTGCTTTTTTGGAGAAAATATAAATGCCTGGATGCTTTTTTTAACACTATTATTCCTTGTTGGCAGCTATAAAAATATATTTTAATTCAAATTATAAAAAATTAATATCAATTACACAAAAAAAAAATAATCTTATACGTACCGAGTTTGTTTGGCATAAATCGTCTGTTCGTACAGAATCTGTTTTGTATAAATTACTTTGTACAAGAGTATCCATCTTATTTAAATTATCTTCAAACTCAAATATTTTTAAAGATTTTCTTTCCATCTCCCTACGTCTTGCAATTTGCTTAACATTTACTTTTGAGGAACTTGAAGCTTTATTTTTGAATGCTTCATTCTTTTCAATCGGATAATTTTCCGATACTTTTTCGACGTTTCTATTAAAATTGCTTTGGGTTTCTTTGGCTTTAATTTCGGCACAAAATTCTTCATTGAAGAAACTTCCAAAATTTTCATTTTCTGTCATATCCTTTTCAACACCAGACCGAGCATCCAACTCCCTACGTTTTGTAAATTGCTTAACATTTACTTTTGAGAATGCAGACGTTATATTTTTGGAGGCTTCATTTTTTTCAATCTGGCAAATTTTCTCCAAGTTTCTATTAATATTGCTTTGGATTTCTTTGGTTTCATTTTCAGCAAAAAATTCTTCATTGAAGAAGCTTCCAAAAGTTTCATTTGCATTTTCTGTCACGTCCTTTTCAACATTAGACTGAGCATCCTCCTCTCTATGTCTTGTAAGTTGCTTAACATTTTCTTTTGAGAATGCAAACGTTTTATTTTTGGAGGCTTCATTCTTTTCAATCTGGCAGTTTTCCGACACTTTGTCGACATTTCTATTAAAATTGCTTTGCATCCCTTTGGTTTTACTTTCGGCATAAAATTTTTCAATGGGGAACCTTTCAAAATTTTCATTTGCATTTTCCGTTACAGCCTTTTCAACATTAGGCTGAGCATCTTGTGTAAAATCCAGAGTTTCATCATTTTCAAGGCTGTTTTCTAAGTTTTTAAGCCGAGCTTCGTCATTTTCAGTGCTGTTATCAATTTTTGGACTTTCATACAATTCCATGTCTTCGCTGATTTTTTTTGATTCATCTTCACGAGATTTCGAATTTTCTTTTTCATTTTGTCTTACTAATTTAATGCTGCTCTTTCCATCGTTCGCCTAAAAGCAAAATAAATAATAATTAAATTTCTTAAAAGTTTTAATAACGCACAAACCTTCGATGTTGGCTTTTTCTTCTTGAAGTACGTGTCAATAACATGTTGCATGTAGGAGCTGGTCTGTTTATTCTTTTTCGCAGCAGGATTCTTCTAAAGCGAAACAAAAAACTTAAAATTTATTGTTTTTAAATAAATCGCAAATTTACTTTAACGACGGGCTTTTGTACATCTGCTTCCTCCACAGGAAATAAAACTAT
This sequence comes from Serrognathus titanus, assembly GCA_039766575.1. Lineage (NCBI taxonomy): Eukaryota > Metazoa > Arthropoda > Insecta > Coleoptera > Lucanidae > Serrognathus > Serrognathus titanus. Next base: position 14,021,339 of record CM077914.1, read on the forward strand.
ACTGGCGTTTGCATCGATACCAACTGAAACAAACGTAACGGAAGCTTCTTTTTATTTAGGAAGTGATTTAAACATACCCCAATTTTCGCTTAGAAAGAAAGCAGAAATCGTCCTGTTTTCTTTGAAGCTCACTTGAATGCTTTTTGAAATCATAAGAGTTTCTATCATATAAGAGTGCCTAAAAATAATTTATTGTGTGTATGTTTCCTTAAACAGTTTCAACAAATTACTTACGTATATTTTTCATAAAGAATAATGTTGTTATCATCATCACCAATCAAGAAATTCATCACGCTCTCTGATTCTACCGTGATAGCATGATTCAAATCAGACGCGTTTTCTAAAGTTACTGTCACATCAATGGCCTTTACATCTTCATTAGTCGACGTCTCTTTCATCACCAGTTTATATTTCGGAAGGTATTTTATTTGCTCTCTGATTTTATCTCCAGTTGGAGGTTTCCTGGTTATAATCTAAATTTAAAATTACAAAAGTAATCTTAGGGTGATATGATGCCCTCTTACCCGTTCAATATCCCTTGGATTAGCGTTAAGGATGGTTTCGAAAGTCGTCTTCTCAGCGGCCACCAACGCGTTGGATAATGCAACCCCAATTCCGTGTAATTGTCGGCTGACAAAGGGCGAATTTTCCCAAATACGAGCACGACAGCATTTCAATAAAACCAAAGTGTTTAATAAGCAGGAGAAACAATTCGGTTTCGTTTCTAAATACTCAGCTAAACCTAAAACCAAATTTTAGCGGCGGGGGGGAGGGGGAGGGCGAATTGTTTAACACTTACAGTTAAGAACTCTTTCGGCGATCCTTATAATTTTTTGAGCTTCGACTATTAAAGAAGATTCCATAATTTCAAGACACCCAAGAACGGCCTGAATTATGCTTAAAAATTAAAAAAATCATAATACCAATCAAATATGGTTTCAATTTTATTCCTACCAGTTAATTTTCATGTCCAAAGTTTTGATTTTTCCGTTCAATTTAAAACGTATAGTTTCTCTTCCTTTACAGTTGTTTAGTAAATTGAGGGCCTTCTTATCTGTGGTTCGTAAATAAATTTCAGAATATTCTTGGCACTTTGTGATCAAGAATAATATTTGCTGGAGCTGCTCTTTTCCCGTTACCTGCGAATTAAAATTTTGGTAGACACGTCTCGGTTTGTGTTTAGTGAAGAACTTACTTGAGTAAACAGCTTCATCGTCTCAAGGGCCAAATAATTTTTAGCCATTAAAGTTCCGGTAATAGTTGGAGTAATCAACACGTTGGAATCTATTGTTAGCATGCCAGCTTTAGATAATTTATTAATTTCAATGTGGCACATATCTAGTACATATAGCTAAAGTTAATACTCAGTAAAAAGAAAACGTGTGTTACGTACCCAACAATTTTTTGTCCAATTGTTCTGGTGTAAGTCCTTGTGGAAGGCCATAAAATTTCGGATTTTTTCGAGCTCGAATATACAAAAAAGTTGAACTAAGCCATTGCATTGCCACCCCAAGATCGGTGATAGTTCTTAAAACAACTTCCGCATTCAAGTGTTCTACGAGGTGCTTGTGAAGGCGAGATTCAACTGGCTGGGAACCCCCGACCATATTTTCATATTTGGACTACATAAGAAAAAAGTAATTTTTCAATTGATAATGCGGCTTTATATGAAAGGTGGGGAAAATGTCGACAGAGTGAGTAGGCAATAAAGGAACTCCGGTGTAGGTTAATTCCTATTTGAATTTCGCATAGTTACACAATGAGAAAAAAATTGCAAGTTACATTGGCATTGTCCTATCCATAATGTCATCTTCCCACTGTGTTTCACACCTAATTATTGCAGAAGATTTTTACCCACAGCATAATACTTAAGAAAAATCCGTAGGAATTTGTCAAATATGTAAAATAGTTTCCTTAGGAATTTGCGACTTTAAAAGATGTTGTAACTTTGTTATTATAATTAGAAACATTACACGCCTTAAATGGATTATGCAAAGGTCGGTCGTTAATTGCCAAGTTATTGAATAGCATGAATGTAACGCATATTACAAGAATATCTTATGCCATCTTGGCATATACTTGATAATTAAATCAAAACTGAAATAAAAAAAGCGTATTACCAAGATGGGGTAAATGACTTTCATAATTTATAATATTTAAGTTTTAATAAATAATGTACATGATGATTAAAGTAAAAAAATTGATGTCTATTCTTAAAATGTAAAATTAAACGTCACAATCTCCAAAATTTGATTTTTTTAAATATTTTGAAACTAAAGAAAGGTAAGAAACATCAATTTTTGTTCTAAATATTTCAAAAATTGCTGAGAATAAGTAAATTTAATGATTTTTAATATAGAATAAGTAAAATATAGAATGGCAAGAAAACGTATAGCGTTTGAAAAATATAACAAAGTTCCGACTTCCGATTTTATCAGAAATTAGCTTAGCTTTAAAAAAATAGCATAATTAGGAATAAGTAATCCTAACAACTCCTTACAATTTTTAATAAAGGTTTTTCGTGAGTAGCCTTTAATTAATGCAAATTTATGTTAACAAAATAGTTAATATATTACGTAATTAATTAAAATTAATAATTAAGATAAAAGTTGAGAAATAAGTCGAAGAAAAATGTTTACAAAAAATGTACGACTGTTGCATTTAAAAAAATATTCTTCATACACAAAAGAAAAGGATGCGCCTGCAGGATGTGATATTTCCAGCTGAAGAAACATGGTCATAAAAATGCACTTTCACTTGCAGATTCACTAATCTATGCAGACCCGGGGGAGGGTGACCTTCGCGTAACTGAACCCCCATTCAAGTATAAAACTAAGAGCATCTTCATCGATCATCTAGTCAAGTGCTAACACAATCTATAATCAGTTCCTCGAATACTCTGTGGATTAACGTATCCTTAAGTAAGTACCTAAATTCATAATTTATTTTTTTTTATTTAAAACGTTTAGATTTTTTAGAATTGTATACAGTCTGTTCAAACTCAAATCGGGTAACTTTATTGTTATAAAAACTACAAATTCGGTAAAAATTAGTAAACTAGTAATTTAGTCAAAAAAACAATTAAACGTCGCGTTTGAGTTGAAGTCAAAAATACACTTTTTTTAAATGAATTTAAGTTAGAACGGACTGTATATATAATAATTACTAACCAGTAATTCTCTCTCTATAAGCGGTGTATTTTATAACAAAATATTTTTTCTAAAGAAAAATATATATTTTACAGAAAATGAAGATAATTCTCTGCGTACTCGTCGCTGCCCTTTACGTGCAAGGGAAACCTCAGCAAAGATTTCAAGAAGATCCCCCACAACCCGTAAGTAAATTATATACAATTAAAAATAGTTTTCAAATTTGACATCGCAACATCATAATTAATATTTCAGTACGATTTTGAATACAAAGTCGAAAATGCTCCCACAAACACGGTTTTCGGACAATCTGAAAATGGTGATCAAGCAGGAACGAAATCAGGATCATATTATGTTCAGTTACCCGATGGAAGGACCATGACCGTGACTTACAAAGCCGATGCCCAAGGATTCGTCCCTAAAGTGACCTTCCAAGGATAAAACATTTTTCCTAAATATGTAAATAACCGTTCAAAAATAAAATTATTTGTCGTTTCATAACAGAAATACCTTATCACTCGCAGTTGTCATGATAACTGCCGTCGCTGATGTATCAAACTGTGGCCTGCCAGCTCTACCCATCATTTGGTACAGAGTACTCTCACTGTAGTCTTTGTATTCTCCATTGGCATAGTACTTGGTGGATTTGATGATTACCAAATGAGCAGGTAAATTCACACCCATAGCTAAAGTGCTTGTCGTCACCAAAATTGGTAAATTGCCATCGCGAAAAATATTTTCGATGGCCTTCCTACTCTCAGGTAATAATCCAGCGTGATGGTAGCCCACTCCGTGCACAAGAAGTTCCCTCACTTTACCGTCACTTATAATACTAGCTATGCCAGCCAAAATTTGTTTCTGGTGATGATTTAAATTTATCGTAAGATTGAGTGAAATGTGTTTTGCCGTTAGCTCAACACTTTTTCGAGTACTGCAAAATACCTAATACAAATTCAATTACACAAGTGAAGTATTAAAAAAATATAAGTAAACATACTAATGTTGGTTTGCCTTTTGCGTACTGAAGCAAGATGTTATGAAGTTTATAACACAACATAATATCGAATTTGAAAAAGGTGGACATCGACGGATTGTACGGATAACCCAAAACGACTTTTTGCAATTTCACTGGTCTCATATCATCATGAAACCTACGGAATTACAAAAAACAAGTTGCCTACATAGAGTATTTTAGTCTTACTTATAATGTAGGGCAGCTTTAGTGGAAGCTCCTAACCATTCAGCTATGTCACTAACATTCGGAATCGTTGCTGATACTGCAATAAATCTAATTTTATCAGGAACGTCAAGATCTTTGCTCAGAAAACTACTTGCACATTCTTGAATGGTCTTCATCCTGCTCACCTAAATACATTTGCATCCTTAACTATAACTTAGCTCAAATTTAACATTTACTTACAACAGCTTCCAAAACAGGCCCTCTACTTTCTTCGTTAAGCAGATGTATTTCGTCGATCATAAATAGCTTAATCGCGTGAACCAACTTTCTGTAGTTCCTCCAGCTTCTAGTTACGGAATCCCATTTCTCTGGTGTCGTGATTATGATGTTGCTGTTCATCAGGAAGGAACAATCGGCTTCGTTGCTGTCGCCGGTTGCAGAAACGCACGTTACTTCGAAATTTGAAAACTTTCTGTGCCAATCCACAAGGCGTTCCTCGCATAAGGCCTTCGTTGGAGCAACTGTAAGTAAATTCGAAAATAAGTCTCTCATTTGGCTTCCGGTCGAAGAACTTACTGTAAATAATTTTGTATTCACGTTTAAACCGGGAGAGTTCGAGACTAAGAAGCAACTTAACAATCGCCAATTCAAATATGACGGTTTTTCCTGATCCGGTGGGAGCTGAAATGGCTAGAGGTTCATCTGGAAAAAAAATAAACATCTTTTGTTATTTGTCTGTTTTAACCTTTTTTTTTTAATTAAAATTGCCTATTTTTAAAAAAGAACTGTGCAGAAATTATTATTTTTTATTTAATAATGTAAAGTTAAATTTACTAATTTTATCCACTAAAAAGTGTTTCTTAAATCACAATTGATCAAGGGCCGACACAAGAGTACTGTCGGGCCAGGGGCAAATATACCATGAACATGCTTTCATTATTATTATTTTTTAATTCGCCTGGATTGCAATGGAGCAATGACTGCAGATCATCCTCTAGAAGAGTTCGAGAACTCCATCGCAATTCCGCCGGCCGAGACCTACGCAAAAATAGTGCGTAATTGCAAACACACCGCTAGACGTGTCATCGTACGACTGGTTTTTAACCTGAAGATGTCCAAAAATAGCAAATAATGACAACGAAACTAGTTAGAAACCTGTCGTGCGATGGCGCGTCTTAGTGGAGTTATTTTTGAATTTTTAATATTTTGTTTTCTTAGTTTTGTAACCGTTATTTTAAAATTGTTTTTTTTTAAATTTACATATTAATCAACTGAATTGCACTGTAAAATCGACCGTCTCTTTTTTAAGGAATTTTTTACGTTTTTTAAAATTTATTTATTGATTATCTTTTATTTTTTTAAACATTATTTTTCCTTAAAGGTATAGTTAATTTTGTTCCTTTGTTTTCTTTGTTTTGTCACCTTTCCTTCCAAATAGTTTTTTAATTTATTAATCTACAATCTACAGAATTGTGCTGTAAACTCGATAATCTCTTGGTTTTATTATTTTTAAAATTTTATTATTTCGTATTTTTTTTTAATTCTACTACATATGTCGTAGTTTTTGCTTTCTCTTCGTCTTGTTCTTAAAAAAATAATCTATTAAATAGTGTTGTAAAATCGATTGTCATTTGTTTTTATTAATAATTTTCTTTCTTTTGATTATTTTGTTTTCTTTGTTTTGTCACCATTCTTTTCAAATTGATTTTTTTATTTATTTATTATTAATCAACTGGAAATATATTTTTGTTAATTTCTATTGCACTCATTCATGAACTGCATATTCTGACAACATTTATATCAAAACGCACTGTAATTAACTAAAAGAGCTTTTAATTACTTACCTTTAAATATATTCCTTACTTCTTTAAATACATTTATTTAGAAAAATTTAAGTTTAAATGTGAACATATTTTGAACTCCATGAAACTAGAATTTACTTCACCTAAGTACGATCCTGGCTATTATGTACAGGTTGGGCCAAATTTCACACGTTTAATGGGAAACACCTATTTCATGAGGATTTAAATTTAAACTGATCTCGGTACCCGGAGCTCGATTTTTGATACAAAATTAATGATGAAGACTGTATTTTTATTTCTTGTACCGTTTCGGAGCTACAAGGTGTTTTTTTTGAAATTCTGCAATTTCTGGAAACAAATATCTATTGACAAATACAAATTTGACATTTTGTTCGTAGTTTTTTTTTAATACGTTTCAGAATCAAAATTCTAATACCAACTATGATTCAACATTTAAACAGCCTACTAGAAGAAACTTCAACTTCTGCATATCATTTATTTACTTCAGTATGACCATGATTTCAAGTTTTCTTCAATTTTGGGAATTTTTAAAATTGATTTCATGTCAACCCTTTTTTGTAAACACTTACTTTACGACCGTTTTCTGTTGAGATTTTCTTCAACCATTCAAAATTCACCGGATGAACAATTGCAAGTATATCAGGGTCGGAAAACAGGACTTGACCTTCGTATTACAAATCTAAAGTATCATGAACAAAAAAAAACTAGAATTTTTTTCAAGATATTCAAAAATATCACCATTATTTGTAATATATAAATTACACCTTTTTAAAATCGAATTTACTGCTTTCCTAGTAGAACTTCTGTTACTATTGGCAAAAGCTTCTAATACACCTTCTCTCAGGTCTTTTGTCATTGCATACGACCTTCGATAGGTCTTTTATCGTTCCCCATAACTAAAAATCTAGAAGGAGATCGAGGTGGCCACGCAACTGGTGCATTTCTTCCAAGCCATGAATTTGAAAAAAACTAATTTAAATAATTTCACTCTGTTAATTGTTTATGCGGCGGTACGCCATCATGTTGAAACCACTCTAGCATTCCTCGAGTCTGTAAATTTAATTAATTAAATCCAAATTTAATTTGTGGTCTTCTTTGCTCAACATGATGCGGATTTTCTTTTAAGCAAAGATGCTCATTGTGTCTATTAAACATGCCACAATTTGTAAACCGAGTTTCATTTGTCCAAGGAACTTTAAATTTGAACTGTGCGTTGCCTATACATTTATCTTTCAATCACGTACACAACTCAATACGCCGATCGTTATCACCTGCATGAATTGTTTGCGAAATCGATAATTTGTAAGGATGAAACTTCCGCTTCAATTTGTCGGGTTGAAGTTGAAGGATTTTCTATTAATGCGCTAATCCATTTATCTTAACAGCTTCATTAATTGAGTTGGTTCTGACCCTAGGTTTACAAAAGGAACCATATTCCCCCAAATTGTCATACAATCTTTTCAATGTAGACAGTGAAGGTTGGCGATGATCAAAATAGCGGTCAAAATATTGTTGTGCAGCTTGAATGATATTTTTTTGGCACTGAATGTAACAATCGATCATTTCACGCTTTTCTTGATTTGAAAAATTCATTTCAATGACAAACCAAACACATATTAAGTGAAAATTGGTGGTAATAAACGTCAAAGTGATGTAATTTGAATTTGTCAATAAACATTTGTTTCCATGGCCATCCATATTAACAATTTCGAAAGAGAAAAACTACCGTATCTACGTCGTTTTTTTAAATAATCATATCAAATGTTGCAACGTTGGAATGGTAAAATAATGGCCATTATTTTTCAATCAAAGCCTACTATGATTTCAATTGAAAAAACACTGATGTTTATGTCATAACTCAAAAATAGGAGTTCACATGGAAAATTCAGTTCAACTGTTTAATTAAGAATATAATTCCGTACAACTTTTATGTTTGCAACTTTTCTCTAAAATCAAGAATGACCGAGCTATATGCATTTAACGAAATTATAAAAAAAAACAATTTCGAAATATCTAGGCAGCCATGAACTTTAAAAAAAAAACAAAAGCTACATTAAACTGGGCTCCTAAAACTACAAATCTTTCCCCATTTAAACGTCTCTCTAGCTTTGCTAGTTTCCGAGATTATAATATATTTGCCTTTCGGTTAAATCATCTAGAAATTCTTATTTTATCCTATGCGTAAACATTTTCTTTTAGAGTTTTCACAAAAAACAAAATGACAGATATTTTTTTCCTGACTTGAAAAATATACAACCTGTTCAATTCGAACCGTTCACCATTGCTAACTTTCTTATTTTTAAAGAATAGAAATTTAGTAAAATTGGCAACGAGAAAGAAAATCTCTGTCGAATGAATTTTAAAGATTACTGCATCGTTGTTTGAAAAAAGTACGATCATACAAATATTTTGACAAGTTGCATTTGTTTTATTTTTAACAAAAATTCATAATCAGCATGAAAACTAGAGAATCCTATGCCAATTTAACCGAATTTATATCTTAAAAAAAAGTTAGCAATGGTGAGCGGTTCAAGTAATTGAACATCCGATATAATACGTTGATATTTGAATGAGCCGTTTATGACATAGTTGACTTTAAAATATCAATTTGTTAACATTTAAAAAATCAAGGTGACCTTGAAATGCTTTAAAAAAATTTAAATCACTATTTTAGTTAACAAATGTCAATATCAATACATTAATCGTATTGGATTTAAAGTTTTTCTATAACTTTTAAAATACACTTAGGTGGAATATAAAATATGAAAAAGAGCCCGTATATACAAATATCTGACGTCATACCCGACCAGCTGACGTAATGGATCGCATCATATGACGTCACAAATCCGATTTAAATTAATTACAAAAAAACTGCTATTTATAAATTAATTGAAACTAATTTACCTGTATAGAAGACATCGTTGAAAACCTTAGACTGAATCACGTTGAAATTATGATATTTATCGAAGACCATTTTGTAGGGTTCAGGAATTTCATCGACGGACCGCAAATTCATATTCATTAGAGTTACGTTCTTAACATTGTCGGCATTCCTATTAAATATTTTAATGCGAGTAATTGACAATTACACTTTATATTTGGGCAAGAATAACGAAATAACTTACGACGCGTCCCTATTTGGCGTGCCCCTCGAATTTTCATAATTTTCATTATTATTGCAGCCGCTTGAGTTGTAGTTGTATTTTAAAACATTGTTTGTGTTTCTTAAGGACATTTTCATCAACAATTACTGCTCGAATGATTTAATAATCAGGAAGAAATTAATTATTTCAATTAATTAACATGACGACACGAATACTGACTTTCATTTATTCATCTGTTTTTTTCGCGACGCTTAAATTTTATTTGCTGATCAGCTACCAACTTCAAGCATTAAATTAACTAGAAAATATCGACCAAAATCTTATTATTTATTTATTATTAAAATTAATTTGCATTATAAATATAGCGATTTGTATTAAAAATGTGGCGATAACAGGAATCAGTTTGAATTCAGCGCAAGCGCAGATATAGGTGAAAATAGATGGCGTTCGTGCAAATAGTTTCAGAGGCTTTTATTCGAATTTAAATAATTAAATCATTAAAATATATATTTGAAAGTTTATTAAATGGATATACTGAATATGAAGACTGATCCATCGAAAAAGGTTGTTATTAAAATCGCTTCCCAAGAACAGCAGGTGAGTCGTTTAATTTGAGGTTATGTTTTGTTTACTGTTTGAGCGGTAAAGGAAAGGTTTTATGTGTATTATCAATTTTTGTAACTTTTATGTAGGAAAATTGTGTAAACAGACCCGAACAAATTAAATATGATCAAGTTTTATCAGTGAGGTGAAATTTATTTACTTATTGTGAGAGTTTTCGTTGCAGGAGAATGCCAAGAATGCCAGAAAATCACTGAAAGTTCTTCAGCAGGCTGCTACAGATAAAGAAAACTTGGTGGGCCGATCACGAATAGAAAAAGATATTAAAATGGCAGTGTAAGTTAAGTTGTTCTTAAATTTAGCTTAAGTAAACAGTTTCTCACCAAAGCATCAGACAATCTTTCGGCAAAAAGAAACAACTCAATACTTTTGTGAGTAACTGTGTTAGGAGAGGGCTGATGTAGTGGCTTCGATCCTTACAGCAGCCTCAAGCCTAGGTGACCTTGACTCCAACATCTTAAAATATAGGTACCTGGAGGTAACACTCTACCTAGAGTAATAATGAGTAGTTAATGCTTAACACTGGCCATGTTACCATCCTAGTACACCATTAGGCTCTAGTTACGGCAAATCTACTCTATTGCACCCTATGGACCTTCAACACCCGCAAAGGGGAATTCTGTGTTAGAAGAATAACTTAAAGTTCAGACTATTTGGTCGAATTTAAACCATATTACCTATTGAAAATAAAACTTTCATTATTAAATCATCTCTCTTCCTTCCCACAACACTTCCTCAGATTAAGAGGAATACCCTGCCGATACTCACTCAGATTACCCTGATGCTAATAATGAGCTGCCTGATTGTTATAGTAGAATTGATGAAAATAAAATATAGTTCAAATAGTTTTTTTTTTTAATTTATTTATAGAGATCATGATATGAAACGTAAGAAAGTAGCCCACAAGTCGGTACAGACAAGCACAGTATCTGCTGAAGACATAACCTCTGATGAAGCAAGCGCAGATTATTGGAAAAGACTAGCTGAAAAACGGCAGGAGACTTTAGACGACAGTCTTCAAGAAAACGAACGTTTGAAAGAGCATATCGACAGCTTGCTGGAAGAAAACAGAATTTGCAAGGAAATGCTTGAGGAATCCAAAGTTTTGGTTGAAGTGTTACAGGTAAGTTCACCATTATAACGTGTATGCATGGAGCATTTACTTATCGAATTTTTTTTTTCTTTAAGGACATGATTGGTAATCATGATGCCAGCACTGAAGTGGCGGAGGAAGCTACAGAAAACTGAGGAAACTTTAAATTACTGACTAATCTCTGGAAAGACATAATAACAATCTTATAGTGTATTAGTTTTGCATATAATTAAAATTGTAGGTAAGGTAAATTAAGCTTTGTATTAAAAAAAAAAAAAATTAAAAAATTGTATTAATTACTTTGAAATAAATAATATTTGTAATTCTAATAATGTTGAAGTTATTATTTGAAGTTGTAAGGTGGTGTAAATCAATTTCTCATTTGTTAACCCAAGATTTATAGTTTTATTGTTATGATAAAGCAGCTGCATTATCATATTTTGAAAGAATCTTAGATGGGTGTGTATTTAAACTAGTATTCTTTAATAGTAGATAAATAAAGGATGTTTCTCATTTAATAAATCCTATCTGTCTCATGATTTGTTATTTACAGTGCCAAACGTGCTCTTGTAATTCATGTGCAAAATTTGTTTGAATATCCTAATCAATTTTGCAAAGCTTACTAACTGCATATATATTTAAACTCGACATGTGACAATCATATTCATGAAATAGGTATGACCTTATATTTGCGTTATTCGTTGCGAATGATTTTCGGCTATTCTGCAATTAGGCAGATATTACCACATTTAACCAACTCGATATCTGCGTTTTTTTTTTACAAGTTAGAATATGAAATAAATTTCACGCTGAAAATTAAGTTACTTTTTTCAATTGCGATCTCTAGGTATATGTGAAATCATAAGACGTATGATAGTAGATTAATGATAATTTGTTTTTAATCGTAAGAATTTGAAATGGCGGCCAAGCGTGCTGTTAAAGCATATTGAAAGTTTTAAAAATTTTATCGCAAATCGGTTTTAATTGTAGTGGATACCCGAAGCATCTTCTGTACAGCTGTTTCGGCCCTATTTGGGGCCTCGTCAGCAGAAGCATAGCTCGAGGCTTGGTTTGCAGTGGAAGTCTCGAGCTGCGCTTCTTTTCTTCGTTAGAGCTTAAATTTACTTCGGTGCTTGAAAATGCTTCAATTCTTTGTACAAGACCAAGTTTAATGCAATCTGATAATCCTAACACTGGAGAATTAAAAGTATCTAGAATGAACACAGATGTTTCCATTTTTTTTTCGACCGCAACTGTAGAACTCGATGATGAAGCATTAGATTCACTGGAAGATTAAAATTATTCTTCCGGGACAATTATATTTATAATATTTTTTTTCGTTTAGTTTTTGCGCACATTTTCATTTTTTATTGTACAACTTGTTACTATGATTATTACAACACTAATTAATATTATTTTACACTAATTTTAATAGTGATTTACATCTTTTGCATATAGCGTTTGTAACTAATAATTCCGAAAATCTTTATTTTCTTTTTAATAAATTACTCACATTTCTGTGATTTTTCATTGCACACGTTAGACCTTACCTCTCTTTCATTAGGAATACAAAATTTGATTAAAAAATATAAAATAAATGACAAAATCCACTACATTTGGCACCATAGTGCACCAGTGAAGTTACTGGTGAATTCGGAAAAATGCCCAAGTCTTCATTTTAAATTCAAAAACTGCGTTCGCTATAAATTTAAAAATCGTGAGCAAATCTGTTACTAGAAAAGGCTTCTCTGAGAATTTGTAAACTGGGCAAGCAAATAAAACTAATTTTTGATGAATTTCTCATAGAATTTTGGAATGTCAATTTGCCTACAACTGACATTAAGCTAAATGAATAAAACGAAGCATATTTTTTGAAAGCTTAATTACGTGCAAATTTTATTTGCAAATCATTGTACAAATCCTTTTATAATTTTTTTTACTATGTTACTGGCGGAATTATTTAGAATTTCATTTTTCTTCATATATTTGTAGTTTACTTTGTTTTATTCATCATCAGATCTTATGCAGGAATAATTTTAAATCTTTCAAATCGAATTTAAAAAAACTTCATTCACTTTTGTAATGAGTAAATAATTGTGATTTTTTTGTTCTTATGTTGTCTTACAAAAACGATTGGTATTGCATTTAAAGTTTTGTTAATCAAATTATCGTTTGTTACAATTTAGTTGTCAAATGCAAATTGTAATTTACAAAAATGACCCGAAAGTCCATTATGAAACAAGCAAAGCACCACATTTAGGTATAATGCATTCAATAGAATATTGGAAAAGCATGGATAAGGAAGCCAAAGATCCAAGGTAACTGCAAAAAATTGAAACCAACATAACCTAGAAATAAAAGCCCGATTTACAAGATACGGGAACTAAAAGTCAGGTTTCAAAGGTAAAAGTTACTAAATCGTGTAGCTTTAGTTACTAATTAATTACAAAAGTTAATGTACTTTAAGCCTTTCATAATTTAGATAACAATTTCCATCAGTTTTAAAATTATAAATAAATTAGTTGCTAGAACAGGTTATTCAAGAAAATTAATTTCTCATGGGATTGTCATTTTAATTTTACAGTGTCAATCTGCCTATAACGGCATCAGCAACGTCAGTTACGTCTCCTGGTTTAAGAACAAGCTATAGTTGTACTGAAATCCATAATTAAAGTAAATTCTTGTTTATTTATTTTCACTTCTGACGAAGCTATCTAACGATAGTGAAACATAGAATGATAGTGCCAATTTTAGTGTCCGATTAAAATAATTTATTATAGTTGTACTGTTATAGGTTGTTTTTTAAACCAGGAGGAGTAATTCAAATTTGCCCGCCAGAAACTCTCAAAAGTTATTGGCTGCTCAACATCCAGTTTCACGCAACCTTCACTTTGTCTTTAAAAATTAGGTCTTTCATAATTCAGTTTAAAAATTATAATCAAATCTGTAACTAGAACTTGTCATTAGGAAAATTAATGAGCTTCACAAACAAACTAAATTAATTTCTAATAGAAATTTTAATTAATTTTACATTTTTTACCTAAGACAGGGTGACAACTTGACACACCTACAATTAATAAATACACTTTTTGGGCGCAGAACATCAACAACATGAACGTATCAATTTTAATTTTAATTATAAAATGTATAATTAACTAATTCCTCGTAAACAAATAATTTAAATTCATTTAATTAGAGCGACATCTGGAGGCCAAATTTAGAACCAGCGGGACTGTCAAATTCAAATAATTTTTTTAAACAATTTACTCCACCAGGTATTTGTTGTTGATTATTTAAAACAAAAATGTCATTGTTATATTTTAGAGAATAACCTAACATAAAGTAAAATTTCACAAAGAGCGAAAAAGTCAACAGGTGGATTCGATGAGTGCTTTCAAAGGCAGAATAAACAGTGGTGTTCCTCTGCACGCAGCAAACTCAACACGGGATTACATGTCCGTTAGTATCAAAGAAGAATACAACGTAAATTGCACACTTTTATGTGTGCGAACTTGTTTTTACAATGTAATGGCCTTTCAGGACAACTACCCCATTGGTAAAACTGCGATGCTCAAACCACCAAGCGAGAATTTTCAGCTGAACCTTAATTTGCGTGAGGATCAAAACGTGAACGGAGAAAGGAGCAGATATTTCAAAATGAACTCAGTTTGTAATTCAAATGAAGGCACGAATGCAGAGGTTGGGAGTGAATTGAGAAGGAAAAATGCTAACGTGGACATCCGCAAGCAGGTTAAGTTAGAACATAATGAAGCAGCAAGGAGAAATCAAAACGGAAAGGTGAATAACACAATAGAAATATTTAATAAAATGCAAATTAATGTGTTTCTTTTATTAGCAAAATTTGATGGAGACAGTCAGGGTATTCACAGGAACAGTGGATAGGGCTATTAGGTGGCAAAAGATCTGCACAGAATTTTATTATGTTGAAGTGTTTGGTAATTTATCTTAGTTAACAAATTTTATACACATAACTTACTTATAATCATTCTTGTAGCTTCAGTCATTTCAATTCAAGAAGGCAACATCAACTTTCAAAAAATAATCTTGCTGAAGGACAGGCGGGGCCCTATATTACAAGTTCAGCACTATGCTAATGATCATATTGATATTCAAGATTTTTATATAGGACAAGAGCTGAGGTGAGCATTTTATTTTAAACAAAAATACAACTAATTAAAGGCTCGCCATAGGGGGATTTCGTAAACTATAAGAGACACAAAGATAGTTAAATTATAAGAAAGTTGCACTACTTTAGGGTAATGAGCAAAAAACTCTCTTCAATCTTTATTCATTTGTGAAATGTCTTCATGTATGTACTTATATATTTATGGGTTACAACACATACAGGGTGAGTCGGGAGGAATGAACCAAATTGCAGGAGTATATTCTACCCGTCAGTTTAAGAGAAAAAAAAACCCAAAAGTTGTAATCCGATTTTCATTTGTTTTTGAGTTGTAACGTTTTAACAAAATACCTTACATAATATTTTTTCTCACACTACACATGTAGTTTTTTTTACGAAATTTCAACATTTAACAGAGTAGTGCAATTTTTTAAGTGTGTATTTAGGTAATGCAGAACAACGAAATCAAAATATCTAAGAAACGTTTGAATATTTGAAAGCAAACTTCAGTTGCTTTCAAATATGCCGTAAATTTACTCAAATACTGAATGTGCAAATATGGTATTTATTTATGGTTTTTGCAACGGGAATGCCAGAGCTGCTGTTGAAGAAAATCGTGAGCGCTATCCAGATCATCGGATTCCTAACAGAAATGTATTTATTCGGGTTTTTAAAACAGTGTTCGTGTAACATCTGACCGTCCTAGTAGACAAAATGTAGATGAGGTCGAACATATCCTCGATTTAGTAGAAGAGGATCCTATGATTGGCTCACGAAGAATTGCCGCTCAACTAGAAATTCCTCAAACATGAATAATCCGCGCATTTCACGAGCAGGGCTTAAATCCGTATCATCTTCACCGTATCCAGCACCTGTAACCTGAAGACTACGCAATTTTGTCGTTGGATAAATGATAATCGTCGTGTTGTGTCACACATATTTTTTACCGACGAAGCAACATTTACTCGTGATGGCATTAACAAGCCTCAATTCTCATCTATAGTCTGATGAAAATCCTCACGAAACAGTGGACATGAATTTTCAGCACCGGTTTTCCGTTAACGTGTGGTGCGGTATCATCGGCGATTCTTTCATTTTTGAAAATCATCTATCAGGAGACCGATATTTGGATTTCTTACGAAACGATTTACAAGGGTTATTAGAAGAGGTTCCATTAAACATAAGAAAAGGCATGACAAAGCTCCTGCACATTTCGCTCGTCAGGTTGTGGGGTACTTGAATGAAACTTTTCAAGATCGTTGGATTGGTCGTGGTGGTCCTATTAGCTGCCCTCCAAGGTCTCCAGACCTCGCTCCGTTAGACTTCTGTATGTGGGGCTGGTTGAAGACTGAAGTGTATAAAATAAAAGTGGACAATCGACAGGCATTAATTCGACGAATATTCAATACTGCTGCTTCCATAAAAGAAAAAAAAAGAAGAACTCAAGAGAACAATGTCTATAAACATAAACGAGCCGGGCATTGCCTTCAGGTCCGCGGAGGCGTCTTTGAAAATTTGCTATAAAAATTAAACGGCACAAAGTCTAGTTCTTGAATTTTCATTGAATTTTTATTTCAGGTGTTCGGCATCACCTAAAAAATTAATAGTTGTGACAGTACACTTCCCTGAAATGTTCAAACAACGTAACCCTTGGAATTCACGTAAGAATTAACTAGATGTTAAAATTTCGTAAAAAACTGCATTTGTGTACTAGCGAATCTTTTGGTCTGAATACTTCAATTGAGAAAATTAAAAAATAATAAACACGTAAACTAGATAATCATATATTTTGGTTTGTACAAGTCTGTTAGAAAACTAATGTTACTTATGTATCCTTCAAGGTTACAAACATTATTTCAAATTTCTGCTGGAACTTAACGTGATTGCAGAAAAGTGCGAATTTCTGTCATTCATTTTCTGTGTCATCTCTTTCATTGACGGAACGTTGACTACAACATACTCATCAGACTCCTTCTCATCGTCCTCCTCATCACTCACTTCCACTGAAAAAAAAAATAACAGGTTTAGTTTTAACTCCAAAATTGCGTTTATCATATTGCCCGTTGTGACTAACTAGATAATTTGTTCTTCTGTCAGGGATTCAATTGAAATAACGTCATTATCGGTTCTCACGTATTTTTCAAAGTCAAAATCATCAATTCTCTTCCATTTCTATTTCAACGAATCTTTGAATATCATCTTCTGTATGTTTTTTAAAGGCAATTCATCATATTGAATGCTTAAAACAATTTGCAATAGTTTCTCTATTAACCTACTGCCATGCTAGTTGAATAAAGTTTACAGCGTCTAAAAGTCTCATCGAGAAAACTTGTCCATTATAAATTGCTTTTTATCAGCAGAACCTTTCTGTAACGACTCTGCATTACCCCTTGATCCATAGGTTGTGGTTTTGCACTGATGTTAGGCGGCATAAAAACCAATTTTATTTCGTTTAGCGGAACTTGAGGATGCGCTGGACAATTATCAATTAAAAGTAAAATTTTCCTGTTTTTCTTTTTTAACTCTGCATCCCGCCCAGTTAGCTCTTTAGTAAACAACTTTGATATCATCCATGATTTACTGTTTGATCTGTATTTGACTGGTAATGTCTAGGATTGGCCCATTTTCCGATAATAAACAGTTTTCTCTTTTCTGTTCCAGACATGTTTGGAGCTACCAAAACTGTAATTCTCACTTTGGACATTTTTCCGCCAATACACTCTTCTCCCACGAATTTCAATGTTTTATCTGGGGTCAGCTTGTAAAAAAGGCCGGTTTTATCGATGTTAAAAATGTCATCTCTATTATAATTTTTGCGAAGGTCAGGCCAAACAGTGGTGAACCAGTTATTGACAACATTCATATCAACTGATCCAGACTCACCAACAGTTTTTCCTCCAGCGATACAATTTGTTTTTTTAAAACGTTCAATCCAACTTCTTGAACATGCAAAATTTTTTCCTTCAATTTTACTACCCATTTCACTGCCTTTTTCATGAAGAATAGGACCATTTAAGGGAACATTCTCCTGTCTTTTTTGAGTAAATCACTCTAAAAGTCCCTTATCAACTTCTTCGTGAGATGATTTTCTCAACCTTTTACACGTTGCATTAACTCTGCCATGTGATGATAAAATTTCATCTCTTTTTTTTCCTAAGTACGGAAACGGTTGATTTCGACAAACTCATTTTACGAAAAATATCACTCTGCTTAACTCCACTTTCTATCTTTTGAATAATATCATACTTGTCTTTTAGCGTTAAATCTTTACGCTTTTGCTTTTCCATTTTGAACATCCAACACGACACAATAAACTTTACTATATTCACAGTAAAATATAAAATGCTCATGTGGCCAGCGTGTTCTTGTAAGTTAAAACTGTGAGAATCACTCGGAGACTGTCAAAAAGTTCACTCGAAACGGAAACGTTTCCTTTACTTTAATAAAATTTGGTTCATTATAGCCGGGTTCACTATAACCAGTACATTGGTCTTATGAAGTAGCGATCACTATATCCGGAAGTTAACTTTAAACGGGTTCACTATATCCGGAGTTGACTGTTTAAAAAAAAATATTTAAATATGTGGAAAAATTTGGTTTTTACCAATTACAAGTACTTATTCCAGTATTTAAGCTTAATTAATTAATTTATATTACAAGGAAAAGTAAAAGAATGACTTAAATTGAATACCTTTAAACCTATAAACAAATTTATCCTATCATCTAAAAACCTAAATAATTAACTACACTTACATGCAAAGAAGCAGACCCACTTCATACTTTTGTCTTGATTGTTTTTTTTTCTTTCCTCTTCAGAAGTCGAAAGAAATAAATAATAAATTTAGTTTCATTTTAAAGGTTATTAAATGGTCTTTCTTTTTTAAATTCTGATATCTAATTTCAATAAAGAAAGTCAATCAAAGTCAAAAGTGTGAGGTGAATCGATTTCTTTGCATGCAGCCTGTTTCAATGAAGATGCATCAAACTCGGTATGACGGTAGATATCGTGAAAAGAAATAAAAGTTTTCTATAAATTTTTTTTAATCGGATAAATTTTGAGAAAAACGAAGGGAGAGGAGAATCGTATATTTTTAAAACGTACAATGGATGAGGACGAACAGAATCCTTAACCCGCCTTAACCCTCGTTCAAAGAATCGGTTTATTACTTTATTGCCCCATAAAATGTCGCGCCTCAGATGATATGACGAAATACATTTCGTCCGTTCTTCTTAACGTTGTAGTAAGAGCCGAAGCATAATTTCCGTTAATTTGGTATAGTTTATACTTTTCATTTTCAAGTTTATTAGTGTATGTAAGTGTGTTTGTGTATATGTTGGTGGGTTTGCGATGAGCGATTTCACGTTTCGAGAATACACAGATATGAAATTGTTATACGGGGAATGTCGGGGAAACGCGCGATTGGCAGCACGTCTGTACGCGAAACGGTTTCTTAATCGTGAACGACATCCGCATTATCATACGTTTATCAGAGTAGCTCAGCGACTGCGCGACGCAGGCTCTCTTTTACCTGAATAAGAAGTCAGGGGAGCGGTGCGGCCACCTCACGTTGCAAACGTAGAAGAAGAGTTTCTCAATATGATTGAGAATGACCCCAACATAAGCACACGGGAGGCTGCTCGACGTACAGGACTTGCAAATGCAACGTTGTGGCGAATATGAGGGAGCAACAGCTTTTTCGTACCACTACCAACGTGTTCATGCTTTGTAGCCGCGAAATTATGGTGCTAGACTGCAATTTTGTAACTGGCTGCACGAAGCCCACGTTAATGATAACAATTTCATGCGTCGAATTCTTTTCACGAATGAGGCACTTTTTATACGCAATGAGATAGTGAATTTTCATAATTACTATTACTGGGCCACTGAAAACCCGCATGTAACCAGGAAACACAATTTTCAACGCCGTTTTACAGTTAATGTGCAGACAGGAGTAATTGGTAACCATTTAATAGGACCATTCATTTTACCTGATCGTATGAATGGCGATGCACACCTCGCATTTTTGCAAAACGATTTGCTAACATTGCTGGAAGATGTACCGCTAGCCAGTAGAAGGGACATTTGGTTCAAGCACGATTGGGCGCCTCCACATTTTAGCGCTGCCGTTCGAGGATACCTAGATGAGCTTTTCCCTCACCGGTGGATTGGCCGTGGTGGTCCTGTGGTATGGCCACCGCGCTTTCCTAACATGAATCCTCTTGATTTTCATGTATGGGGCTACATGAAGGAACTCGTTTATAATCAGCCCGTAGACACTGCACAAGAACTTCGAGGCGGAATTATTAAAGCTACGGAGCATATCAGGGAACGCAATGTGTGAAATCATGTGTGGCATGCGTTGGAACGGCGGGTGGCTTTGTATATTCAACTAGAAGGAGGCATATTTGAACACATGTAAGGAAATTGCAGTTTTCGTAATTCGCCTGCTTTCGAATGTAACTCATGTAACCAAGTTCAGTTTGATTGTTAGGCAAATAATTTGACACACCGATGGAAGCACTAATTCTAGATACTAATTGTCCCAATCTATTAATTGTACCGATTTTAGTCAATTGTTCAATTACTTAGTTGTGTACATCATATGATGTATACGTTGGATATAGGAATAAATAGAAACCCGTTGATGTAATTACGGTTTGCATAAATGTCAGTGCGACGAAAACGCACGCTAATTCTTTCAAAGTTTTCACTTTTAACACTTCTTGGGGCCAAGGGCAGAATTAAAAGCCTCTCATAAATTCTTTCGTTTACGATAGATTTATTGCCTTCTTGCAGCCGTGTGCCATTCATAAATAAATTGAAATTGCTCGTTTTGTTTCACGGACACAGAGATTTAAATCGACACAGTATTTGTAAAGACATCGACTTCAATTAATGCAAATTTCAAGTTGCTCCGATTGCAAAATTGTATTAAAATATTTTGTTCCAAATAATGTCAGAAACGTTTCACCGAAGTTTGCATCACTGAAACACCTGTATAAGTGTATATTTTCAGATTATCATTATTATTAGTGTTTGTTTGTCTTGTAAAAAAAGAAAACTGCTGATTTGGCATTATAAAGATAAAAGTATATAAGGTTATAAGATTTTTTTTAAATAAACCTAACTATAATAATTCTCAGACAACTAAATTTTAATAACAATATTTTATTCTCAGATAACTACATTCTAATAACAATCTTTTTTCTATCTTCTTCTAGATAATAATCAATTATACTTATCAAACAAAGAAATTAAAGAATGTACATTAATTTGAAAAATAATTCTTTTAAGAATCTCTTGCACTGTTGTTAAAAAATTCTTTCTTGTAATTTTAGATGTGTGGGTCACATGGTGGGCCCAAATGTCCTTCACGCGGTCAGCATAAGAACTGCAACGGTAGAAGAACGTGCGAACCTTCAACGTCTCTACTATATTTGCGATCACGCAATAGCGAGATCTGCGCCTAATTCCTAGTGACGAAATTATGGCCGTCGCTTTTAAACAAATAGATTGCCGTAATTATACGCAAGCTAAATAAGATAAAATAGTTATTACGTCTTTGGAGTGGCTTTTGTTCCCTGCAATCAAGATAATTTTTTTTTCTTTAGGATTGACTGCGTCACGTTGAGAAATATTATATATTATTACAATCGTTGTTAACGACATTAAAAAAGTAAGAATAAGATATTTTTTGTTAATAAAGTTAATTATCTGAGTTTAAAGCAACTTTAATGTTTGTGGAAAATAAATATTTTCGAATAGTTAAGAACTCTAGTTACGTGGCTAAATACTTTTCCTATCCTTGTATAGGTTGAGATTAGAATTATTATGTAATAACTGCACGTTTTATTTCCAGTGTGCAGTTATTTCTCACTTAAATTACGTAAAATTTAATGAAAATTCTTGGATTTTATGTAATCATTAAAAATAACAATCAGAAATTGCAATTAAATACCTGCAAACAGTACATGTGCACATAAATCATGTTTCATTAGTCACTTAATGTGTTTGTTTAATGTGGCTTGTATTTTTCTAACTACTTTTGCAATTCAGTAAGATACGATTTGAACAAAACAAAAACAAAACACGTTTAATTGTTTAAGATAGAGTTTTCATAAAAATCAATATCATAAAAATAAAACAGAACATTATCGATTTCACCAAAAAACAAAACAAAAGCAAAAGACGATCGATTTCACAAAAAAAAAAAACTCAACTCACCTTTTTCTTCTTTCTCAATCGTGTACAAAACAAGAGACCGGTAACAGTTTAAAATGGAGACTTCATAGTTTCATTTTTTCATTAAAAACAAAAGACGATCGAATTCACAAAAAATCGATTCTCCTTTTTTTCCTCTTCATCGGGAACAGAACAAAAGACGTTTCGTTGTTTAAAATCAACTTTCATTTGTTTTTAAAAGCAAAATAAAAACAAGGCATGTAGATTTCACAAAAAAAAATCGACTCTCTTTTTTCTTTCTGCATCAAGAAAAAGGCAAAAGTCTGTTTAACTATTTAAAATAGAATCATTCGTCGAAAGTAAAACAAAAACAAGAGACGATCGATATCCGATAATAATTTCGAAAAAGATGAATAAGTTCTAAACAATAATAACGAGAAACAATTGAAAATCGAAAAACAAAAAATCACGAAAACTAGAAACAAAATAATGAAGGAAGATCAAAATAGAAGTTGAAATACAAGAGAATTGAATTAGCACAAAGAAATTATTTTTTTATAAAATCAAAATTAATATATCGACAACAATAAAACTGGAAACTAAAGAAATAGAAACAAATGAAAATCGAAAACAAGCAAATGAATTTAGAGAAATAAGAGAATGCGAGCTGTAAAGTGACGCAAAATTTAAAAAATAACAAAATTCTGAGCAATAATAATTAGAAACAATTGAATATCAAAAACAGCTTGAGTCGAAATGAAACAAAAAAAAAATACATAATAATAAATTACGAAAACTAGAAAAGACGCGAGAAAAAAAAAACAAAGGAAGATCAAAACAAACGACAGTTAACTTTTTAACAATAGAATCTTTATCTATCGAAAAAATGTGATATAAAAACACAAGAGACGATCGTTTTCAGAAAATAATTTCGACTTCTTCTTTTTTCCTTTCTTTATTCATCAACAAGGGCAAAACAAAAATGAAAAGTAATTTAATTTAACTACTTAAACTGTTCATCGCAAAAAAAATTGTTTAACAGAAACAAAAGACGATCGATTTCACAAAACACTCGATTCTTTCTTCGTCAAGAACAAAACAAAAGGCAATTGACAGTTTTAAAATAAAATTTTCATTTGTTCATTAAAAGCGAAACGAAAGACGATAAATTTCACAAGAAACAATTCGACGACCTTTTTTTCTGCATCAAGAAGGAAACAAACGACAGTTAACTTTTTAACAATTGATTCTTTATCTATCGAAAGTATGTAAAATAAAAACAAAAGACGATCGATTTCAGAAAATAATTTCGACTTCTTCTTTTTTCTTTCTTTTTTCATCAACAAGGTAAAACAAAAACGAAAGGTAATTTAATTTAACTGCTTAAACTGTTCATCGAAACAAAAATTGTTTAGCAGAAACAAAAGACGATCGATTTCACAAAACACTCGACTCTCTCTTCGTCAAGAACAAAACAAAAGGCGATTGACAGTTTAAAATAAAATTTTCATTTGTCCATTAAAAGCGAAACGAAAACAAAAGACGGTAGATTTCACAAGAAATAATTCGACAACCTTTTCTTCTGCATCAAAAAGGATACAAACGACAGTTAACTTTTTAACAATAGAATCTTTATCTATCGAAAGTATGTAAAATAAAAACAAGAGACGATCGATTTCAGAAAATAATTTCGACTCCTTTTTTTCTTTCGTTTTTCATCAACAAGGGCAAAACAAAAATGAAAGATAATTTAATTTAACAACTTAAAGTGTTCATCGAAAAAAAAAATTGTTTAACAGAAACAAAAGACGATTGATTTCACAAAACACTCGACTCTCTCTTCGTCAAGAACAAAACAAAAGGCGATTGACAGTTTAAAATAAAAACAAGAGACAATCGATTTCACAAAATAACTTCGACTCCTTACTTTTTTTTTCATCAGCATGAACACAACTAAATAAAAGATAATTTAACTGCTTAAAACAGAATTTTCATTTGTTTTTCAAAAGCAAACGGAAACAAAAGACGATCGATTTCACAAAAAAAATCGACTCCTTCCGTTATAAAAAAAAAAAAAAAATAAGTCATCATAATTATTAAGTCAAATATTGTCAGTATCTATTATTCTTTTTAAAGAAAAACAAACGAAAGCCGTCCATTTTTAATTTTTTTTTTTCATTAAACGCAAAATAAAAATAAAAGTTTTTCAACAGTTTCTAAGAGAACTTTTGGTTTTTAATTTCGTCATCGCAAAAGAAAGAAATGCGTTCAAACTTTTATGAAGAATTTCAGGAACGTTTTTCCGCGGAAGAGACCAGTCATTCGTAGACTTTAAATATCAATGTCACTAAAAACTAATTTTTATTCGATCGCATTGTATATAATTTTTTTCAAGAATCAATTTTTAAATTAAATTTGTATTTCGGAAGCAAATGGAATGATATTATAACTGATGGATGTATGATAATGCTGCCACCAATTCAAGTCGTTTCCTTCAATCATTGCTCGGAAGCAAATACAGTAACTGCTTGGATTTATTTATAATAGAATAATTTATTGTGAATGCAGGTAGGCAATCATTTAATTAAGCCGGCGCGTTTCTCGCTTTCTTTTCGAACGAACGTCGAAAATTATTCGACGCAAACATTGTCGGCAGCCTTGTCTCTAATGGTGCGGCACGTGTTTTGGTTAAACGCGATTTGAAAGTGGCGAGTGAAGGTGCTCACGATTGTACCTCCGCTGGTGCCCGTCATTCGCGAAAAATTTTCGCGGAACATGAAAACGTGTTTCGTTGACGACTTAATAAGTGGCTGTGAACATATTCGGACGGAAACCGGACGTTAGATGAATATGTTTCGAACATTAAGGTAAGTACTGCAAGGCGATAATAATATTTATCGCCGCTTTTTAATTGTTAATACCAAGGACGTCTACGTACGTAATTATTATGTCCAGATAACTTTTCTAATACAGATTTAATAACGCAATTAAAGATGTAAAAAGTAAATAAATTATTTCAAAAACGAATAAACGAAATGAAATAAATCGGATAAATCCAAAAAAGGGTTTTTGAACAACGTACTGCAAACAAATTTCCAAAATTTATTTAGTTTTTCATTTTTCAAAATCAATGTACAATTTTTATGTTTGTTTTTTAGTTTTTTTTTTATTAACTAAAGATGGTAAGAGTGGATGTTGCACTTTTTTCGCCGCCTGTGTTTTGGAATAATGATTCTTATTTCTTGATCAACTGATCAACTGTCACTCGTCTTTTCCTTGTTTCTTATCTTATCGAATTATATTTTGCTGACTGCAACATAGAAATCCATTGCCACCACTCAAGTTGTAGTTTATTTGACCAAAATTCAACTTTTGAAAATTTAACACAAGAAGTTAATTACAAACCGTGATGGAAATTGTACTTTTCCTCTAAGAGATGTTGCGTTTACACCGCGGAATTTTAAACGAAACAAAATCACGAAGGATAAAAACAAATCATTAAAATTGAAATGAATATGTAAAATTGGAAGCTATAGAAATAGAAACAAATGAAATTAGAAAAGCAGGAGAATGCAAGCCGAAAAGGGACATACAAAACAAAAAAGCAATAATAATGGTAAACAATTGAAGAAATCTAAAAAGAAAAACAACACGAGTCGAAAGGAATTACCTAAGTACTTAAAATGAAACGAAAAAAATATAATAAATCACAAAAACCAGAAACTGCGTAAGAAAAACAAAATAATGAAGGAATTCCAGAATAAAAGAAATAGTTGAAATTAAAAAAAAATAATTGAAAATCGAAAGAATTAGCATAAAGAAATAATTAATTTAGTATAAAAAAATAATGAAAGTCAAAATGAATGTATAAAATTGGGAACTAGAGAAATAGAAACAAATGAAAATCGAAAGCAACAAACATAAGAAATTTGAAAAGCAGGAGAATACGCGCTGAAAAGTGACATCAAATAGAACAATTGAAGATCGAAAGAAAAAGTTGACAAGAAGTACAAACCTGACACGAAACGAAAAAGAAAAAATCACGAAAACTAGAAACAAAATAAAAACCAAAATAACCAAAGATCAAAACAGAAGTAACAGTTGGAATACAAGAGAATTGAATTAGCACAAATAAATTAATTTCGTATAAAAAAAATGAAAATCAAAATGAATAGGCAACAACAGTAAAACTGGAAACAAATGAAAAGCGAAAACAGACAAATGAATTTAGAAAAATAGGAGAACGCGAGCTGAAAAGTGACACAAAATTTAAAAAAATTAACAAAATTCTAAGCAATAATAATGAGAAACAATTGAAACAAAAAAAATACATAACAATAGATCACGAAAACTAGAAACGGCGTGAGAAAAAAAACAAAGGAAGATCAAAACAGGAGCGACACTTGGAATAAAAAAACAATTGAAAGTCGAAAGAAATTAGCATAAATTTAATTTTGTATGAATAATGATGATAATAATAATAATAATAATAATAATAATTAAAGTAAAGTGAATATATTAACAACAATAAAATTGGAAACTATAGAAATATAAACAAAGGCGGATGGTCACATTAAGCGATTCAAGTTAAAAGAAATAAATGGAAGAGAATAACAAGGGAACACCGAAAGAATATATTTACGATAAAAAATAATAAAAAATTAAAACAAACAACAATTTGAAATTTAAGGAAGAACGTGCTTAAAAAAAATTCAAACAAATGAAAACAATAAAATGAATTCGTAGTGGCAGATCCGACAACAAACAATTGAAAATTGAGGCATTTTATGCTAGTAAAAAAACAAACGAAAATATAACGAGTGTTCAGTTGTAAAATTCGTCAAGTTGTCTTTGATTTTTTAATGAAAGAAGATATGACGACTTATTAAATTAATTGCGATTGACGTTTGAAAGAATGACAGTTGCCAAATAGCTGTTACGTTTTGTTTTAATCTAATGTGACATTAATCTAAAGTGACATTTCACGTTGGACTAATTCAAGACCTGCTTCCCAAAATGTTAGGGGAAATTCGAAGATTATTTTCAATTGAAATAATAAAATAAATAAATAAATAAAAGTTTGGAAAGAAAGAGAAAACAAAAAACAATTGACACTAGAAAGGCAAAGAACAAGATTTAACAAAAACAAAATAATTAAAATCTCAAACTAACAAGAAACCTTATTATTAAAACAAATGAAAAAGATCGGCAAAATAATACAGTAAAAATAAAAGACGATATTTTTAATATAAAATATCGATGTTATCGATGAAATTAAAACTTGACAAATTAGGGGTGGGAGGATTTAAAAGCTAGGATAAAATCCTAAGTAGACAGAGAAAAATGATTAGCTTTATCAATTTATGACAAAAAAAGGAACTAAGAGACACGATTGTTAAAAAAGAGAATTCTAGATGATGTAGGAGTGAAGAAATGAGAAGACTCGAAAAAAATATATTTCATTAATTGTAAGTAACGTTTTTGACATTTTTAAAAGGAGGCATGAAAGACGCAAAATTGAAACTTACTACAAAATTAAAGAAAAAATACAAAGTCATTGCAAAAAGATCTTATAATTCAGTGTTTTCTTTTTAGCACAAAATAGGTCCATTAAATGCAGAATTTTGATATTTTGTACGGTAAATAATTACATTGGTCTTATGGAAAAATTTTTGGGTACTCGAAGTAGCGTTCCTGGAAGTTCACTTTAAACGTGTTTACTATATCAAGACTGTACGAGGTGGGCCAAATTTGACACTCTTAATAGGAAACTCCTATTTTTAGAAGTGTTAGAAAAAACTGGTGATGTGAGTTCAAACCATAACAAAACGGAATCATTTATGTTTAGTACAAAATGGCCGACAATTTGATACTTTATGTAATTTTTGCGCAATTTCGATTACATTAGTATTTATTCGTTATAACTTCGTTATATTTATTAAAAATAAAGTAATATTGTTATGGCTCATTGAATCTTCAAAAAATATTTAACTATCATCATCAACAGCTAATAACCATCAACATCAACAGCCATCATCAACAGCCAATAACCATCAAAATTTTAATTAAAACATGAAGGCTCTACAACTCAAAAATCTTTTGAATAAAATATCAAGTGTTTTATATTTTTGTAAAAAATAGAATTTTATGCTCTTTTCAGAAATGTAAAAATATATAGGGTGTTCTATATAAAAAAATCAAAGTTCTAGCTAATATCTCAAATAATGAGCACTCTGGAAAAAAATTATTTGGAGCAATGAATTCTGTATGAAAAAGTGTCTCAAAGAAGTTTTTACAGAAATCAAAAATTTTCATAAACAAGAAAGTTATGAAGGTTTTTGAAGATCGTAAAATTTTGAAAAACGCCCTGTAGCTCCTAAACGGTACAAGATATCGAAATGCGGTCTTCATCATTAATTTTGTCTTCAAAATCCAGGGACCAAGGTCAGTTTTTGTCTAACTCTTCTAAAAATAGGAGTTTCCTATTAAAAGTGTCGAATTTGGCCCACCCTGTACACTTACCAAATTATCTGATTAACATTTCAATGAAAAAAGGACAACCACTAAAAGGTTAAAAGCAAACAAGAACTCGTATTTATTTATTTAATTTGAATCATATGCAAACCGGACGCGAACGTGTTATTGCATGGGAATTTCTATACTTTCTAAAATGTGGTGCTGATGCAAACAGAATTTAATCTTTTCATGCGTTGTCAAATAAACATTTTGTTAAATCGGAGATTCGTTTTATATAACCCTGTCAAATAAACATTTTAAGTGTGAGAATCTGTAAAAAGAACATAATTAAAATACTACGCATAAAACTTCCATAAATATAGAAAACAAAATCCATAATACAAATTAATAAAGAGACAACAAATAAAATGAAACAAATAACAGTACAATAATTTGTTTTTTTGGAATTTTTCTTAATGAGAAGAAATTTCGTAAATTTTTATGAAATCGTCAAGTGTTATTACACAGAGTATCTCCGAAATAGATGCACATGGGTTAAACCTGAGTTCAAAATAAGACTATTAATTTTTTAATAGTATTTCTTGTTTGTTATCTGAATATAAATGACAGTTCATTAATACACAATTATCTTAATTTTAATTTACCATGCACAGGTTGTTTTGAAACTGTTATTCATTACCCAACTTATTAATGCATTCAGTTGATGACGATAAGCAACAAACTGTCAAAAATAGAAATACGGTTAGTTGCTTATCTTCATCATTCGAATGAATTAAATAAGTCGGGCAATAAATAACAGGTTTGAAACAATGCGCGCATTGTACATACAAATTAAGACAATAGTGTGTTAATTAATTGTGACTTATGTGCAGATAGTAAACAAGAAATAGTAAAAGTAAATAATAATAACACGACTACTTAATAATGTGTCACTTTAACAAGGATGACGCTATCCATAATTTACTATCAGCAATGAATAATCATTATTCAGGGTGCCATGGTAACCAACATTGTTTATGGTATATAACGAAGTAAATTCTAGTAAAATTCTAGCAGAACTTAAAACAATTTACAAAATATTATTGACGTATGTAACAAAAGTTTTGGGAAAATTGTTCGTATTATTTTTTCCTAGTAAAAGTAAAGCAATCAACTTACCATTGGATGTGGAGAATCGGTCAAGTTTCCTCTATACTTTGACAATACATTTGCGTTCACTAAGTTGTACAAAATGTCTTACAAGCTAGAATTGCGGAAAGGTTAGTTAAATGCCCAAACGTGATATCGTCGCCATTTATAGAAACCAAAATATTTCTAAGACGACAATTTATCGAGTCATTAGGGAATGTGAAGAAGGTTTTCCATGTATGAATCTTCTCAAGACAGGCCGTCCTCGAGTTTTGAATCATCCAAGGCTTCGTATCTGCAAAAACTAGAAAAGGAGTTTCAACGAGAAGATTAGGCCAAAGGTTTCACGTACCTCATATGACAATCAAGAGGGAAATTAACAGAAATCATTTAAAATTTAGAACGCGACAAAAGTGTCCAAAATACACGGCTGCTCAGTTAGAGAGGATTCCAAGGTGCTGCAGACATTTAAGACGAGTACATTTCACAGATAATGCCACGAAAAATATTTTTCATAACTCGGAAATAAAAGGAAACGAAGGCTTTTAAACAGACAACATTGAGGATATTCGTAATGATGTAAGCGAAATTCGAGGATAAAATACTAGTGTGGTGCGCCGTTTCGGAATCTGGTATTTCAAGACCTTATGTTGGACGAGTTAGGGATGAAGCTGTAAATGTAGACATTTAGAAAATGCCTCCCTAAATTGATAAATTTTATTCAAACACGTCATGTTCTTGATACATGCTCTGGCCGGATCTGCCATTATCCAAGAATAACCCAAGATTAGTTAAGACAACAAAATATTCCATGTGTGCTTAGAGAGGATAACAATCCGAATGTTCCCCAGGCCCGTCCTGTAGAAGAGTTTAGGGCTTTACTCGGTAGAAAAGTTTACGACGGTGGGTGGGAAACCGAAAATGAAAAGCTAGGACAAAAAATCTACCAAAAGATTCGAGAGTTTAACCCTCCAAAGGCTAATGAGAGGCTAATAAATTGCGAACTATTGAAACCCATGGCCTTTAGCTGCTATTATATTATAATACATTATAATTTTTGTTAAATCCTCTGTCATTACTGATAAACAATTGGAATTGTTTGACGATTGCTTGTTGATAAGAAATTTAACGCTATTTAAAGTGATTTGTAAAAGGCAATAAATTCAGTTTTGCTAGTGATTTTTTTCCAAATTTAATATCATTAAGTGACTAAAACACTTCGTCCAGTGCACTTAGAACAGAACAAATGAATCGTCCACGCAGCTTAAGAGAAGACGAAGCAATCAAAGCGGTAACTCTAGTTAACGAGGGATTTGTTAGGAGTTAGACAATCAACAATTAGTCGAACAGTTAAACGTTTCAATGAACTTGGAAGTTATTGAAGAACCCCAGGACAAGGTCGTAAGAAGTCTATAGATGCAAGAGATGAGCGATATCTTATACAAGTCGCCTTAAGAAACAGGCGTTCTACCAGTTTAGAGCTAAGCAGAACCCTAACAGTAACTTGAAATGTAACAACTTCTGGACGAACGGTTAGGAGAAGGCTTAATGAAGGAGAATTGAACAGTAGAAGACCAGCTATTGCACCACTGCTCACCAGGGAACATAGAGTTACTAGACTGCGTTTTGCAAGGAAACACGTAAATTGGAACATCGATGACTGGAAGCGAGTTTTGTTTTCAGACGAAACAAGAGTAAGTCTTAATTCACCAGATGGACGTGAACGAGTCTGGCGGAGACCAGGAGAGTGGTCGCACGGATTTGGTTCCTATACGGGGGAGATCCATGAATGCACATTTCTACGTAGAAAATATCGTAGAAGAACATGTGATGGTATTTGGCCCATTTGTCGGGGACAATTTCATTTTTATGCAAGATAACGCTCATCCCCACGTTGTTCGAGAGGAGACTGCCTTCGATTCGTGAATATTCCCACTACAGACTGACCACCAAGAAGTCCAGATATTAACCCCATAGAGCAACTATGGGATGTACTAAAACGATCAGTTAGGCGCCACATATCTGCTCCTATGAATCTTAGGAAACTCGACCGGGTCGTTATTACGTTACAATAAACCAAAAAGAAAATTCTTATCTACAAGGAGCTATCAAAAAATTATATTTTCTTATCAGTGCTTTCGTTTAAACTATATAGGTAAATACAATAACGTAATGGTTACTTAAAAGCTAGTAAAGTCTAGCAGTATTATTACATTACGAATTTGCTCAATCTATTGTATTTATTGAAAACTTTCCCTTTAACCTCAAACTGATAATTATACTTAAACCTCAAAAAAGAAAACGTATTTACATAGAAAAAAGTAAATTACGTAACTTATATAATACTTGTGAAACTTAAATTTCGCCGACGTTAACAGCAAGAATTGGGATTTACATATTAAAAAAAATCCAATGTGCTTTTTTAACTATAGTTTTGATTGAAATTTAAAACATAGCTAACTCAACCACAAAGTTATAGGGATTTTATTCAAAATTGATGATGATTTTGGATTAATAAAAACAAGTAAATCAAAGTATGTATACAATTTGGAAACCAATTTGTGATACATAGAGATTATGTATACAGCTTGAGTGAAGCAAGTAGGTCGGCGACGCGTGCCTCGGATGTATTCGAGGCGACCGGCCTTGTCTCGCGTTGGGAAGCGAAACGATGAGCGCGTATTTAATAATTTCAATAATTCTTGTTACAATATTGTTATAATTGCCGCAATACATTTGCATAACGCAATTATTATTGTTTGTAATTAAATAATGCTTCCATAAACATTACAGAAATTAATAAATGAAAAATCTTCTCTGATAATGGTTAAATTAAAAAGAATTCACAACGATAATATAAAAACATAATAAAAGATTCTCTTGTAACAGAAAAACGATTTCTCAAATTGAATGAAAGATTTTATAGAATGAAGATAAAAATAAAATTAACTTAAAGTAATTCTGGTCAAAAAATAATAAATATATTAAATATCTTTCAAAATTTTTATTAATTCTGAGGATGGTTGTAGCAGAAATTAATTCGTGAATACCATTTTATAATTTGTACTTTCTCAGGTACACTATAATTCACACTGAATTTTTGTACTGAAGAAAAATAAAGAACAATTAAAATAAATATTATATTATAATAAAAAATATATATTTGTAGCTCAAAAACAACTCTAAAACCTGCACGCTTCGAACTGGAGGCGTGAATTGATACACGCTAGTGCAAGAACCCCCTCTACTCCTACACGACTTCGTCCGAATTTACTTCTATCCACCTAGTTGTAAAATTCAACCTGTATGTTAAAAAGTACAATGATAGTAAATTTCCTTTCTTGTCTTAACCACTATGCGGATTCTCCAGGTGACACAAATAGGTTTCCACGTTGTATAACAATGAAAATGTTTTCATAAATATTTGAATTGCTTAGTTCAAATTAAACTAACAATGTACAAATATTTTGTTGTAGCAAAACTCAAGTGGCGATCTTATGTGCCATTCTTCTTATCGGAATAGCGGTAATCGGCACTTGTCTGGCGATATTTTTGGCAACTGAGGAAATCGTTCATCGAGGAGCAGTCGTAACTAATGGATATGAATGTGCCGAAATTGCAAGGTAAGCAATCACCCTCTTATCACATCAGCATGATCGTACACATTTTTTTTTGTCTCCAATTCCGCGTTTTTTTAATTTGTGCCTTCCAAAATTTTCCTCAATCAACACCGGCCGGTACGAAACTACGACATAACAGCTAGTTTCAATAATTGCCGTACTTATTTTAACTTATTTGCGGTCGGATATTTGCATAAAAAATATTGCAATGCGAAGAAATATTTAGCACGCGCGTGTGTGTATATTGACTTAGTTTTGTGTAGTTTATTTAGATAATTTGCGATAAGTGCAAAGACAAAAGGAATCAGTCATGTTCTGCGTCGTATCGTCGGAACCGCTAATTTTGGATTGTTTAGCGCTTCTAATTTTATACCGTTTTATTTATTTTTTTATTTTTTTGAAAGTAATGTTGCAGGTTTAAAATTAAGCAGAACAAATCGAAAGTGATTTTTTATTTAAATCTAAGATAACGCGGAAACGAACTTCAAAGAACAGTTATTATTTGATACCCACATGTGTGAAACTTCCTTGGAATTGATCGTAAAATTATAATTTGTTTATGTTGTTAGCAAGTTTTGTTAGGGAATTTTAATCACGCTATTAATTTTCGCGGAAATTGTATGATATATAGCCTTGGCCAAAAGTATTAGGCATCCTTAATTTTCTAATTTATCTCCGAAAATATTACTCAAAATCTTTACAAATTTATTATCATATGTTCGGCAACAATAAACGATAATTTAAATAATGCACAGTACTTTACAGTGGTTGTAAAACATGTGGCAGATGATAGTTCGCGATTGTGGTTACGTTCAGTCTTGTATAAGCGCTTGTAGTAAGAACGATCTTTACAGTATAATGTTTATTTCATTATAATTTTGAATATCGCTGTAAAAAATGCCTAAAAAGAACGAACTTAGTGAGCATTTACGTTTACGAATTTAGTTCTTGCACGAACAAGGCAATACACAGGCAGAAATATTCAAAAGTATTAGCGTTGTGCGGTGCAATCTGACTTAAAACGTTACGCGGATACTGAATCACATGCGAACCGAACAAGAACAGGTGGAATACGCGGATACTGGATCACATGCGAACCGAACAAGAACAGGTAGAAAACGGATAACTTCCGACCGTGAGGATCGAAATTTAATTCGAAGGTCGCTTAAAAATCGAAAGAAAACTTCCTCCGAGCTCGCTGCCAGTTTATCCGAGGAAATCGGGAGACCGATCAGTACCAGAATGACCAGAAGACTTAATGAAGCTGGCTTGAAAGGCTGTAAAGCAAGAAAGAAGCCTTGACTTTCAGAAAAAAAATAAAAAGTCTCGTTTTGAATGGGCTATAAAGTACCAACACTTTACAGAGAAGGATTTGGTAAATGTTGTGTGGTCCGACGAATTAAATTTTGAGGTAATGTTTGCTTTAATCAATTGTAATTTTGAATTCAATTGCATCTTCTAACTTCGCCATTATACGATGTGTTTAAAATCTACGTTTTCTTAATTAATTGTAAAGTATTTATAACTCCTGGTGTAGCTTACGTGAGG
This sequence comes from Serrognathus titanus, assembly GCA_039766575.1. NCBI lineage: Eukaryota > Metazoa > Arthropoda > Insecta > Coleoptera > Lucanidae > Serrognathus > Serrognathus titanus. The sequence continues at coordinate 14,056,409 of CM077914.1, forward strand.
CGGAGAATTAGTAAAGAATACCTTCCGGAATGCAGGTACCAATAGTGAAACACGGGGGAGACAGTGTAATGATTTGGGATTGTATGACAGCCGACAGTGTAGGCGAAATGTTTGTTTGTGAAGGTCGAATGAACTCCCATACTTATATAAACGTATTGGAAACGACATTGCGGCAATCATTTTCCAAGATTTTTGATGATACAAATATGGAAGAATTGCTGTAACAACAAGATAATGCACCCTGCCACAAATCTGCAGTTACCATGAAGTGGTTTCAAGAAAACAATATTAACCTCCTGGATTGGCCTGCACAATCCCCAGACCTAAATCTCATAGAACATTTGTGGGGGATTCTTAAGCGTAACATTATGAAAGCTTCCAATTACATCTAAAGCAGTTTTAAAAAACGTGTTATTGAAAGAATGGAATAATATTATCGCAGAGGAATGTCAAACTTATAAATACTCTGTCGAAAAGAATAGCTGCAGTGATTAAGGCTAGAGGTGGCCCAACAAAATACTAATTACTTTAATAAATTGTTATTAGTTTGTACCTAGGAAATTTTATTTTACCCCACTCCAACAGATTTGCATGATATATGAGTTAATGTAAGGTGCCTAATACTCTTAGCCAAGGCTGTATATAGTATGTGTCATGCACCTATTGTCACATTGCGGGGTTGGGGAGAAGGCAGAGAGATGTACCGTAGTTCAAAGTCTAGGATGTAGTTTCAATGTATTCCAAGTTGGCTATTTAAGTTGCTTATTAAAATATATAATTCGTTTTATGCTATTCGAGTTTTTATTTAGTTAAAATTATTAAGACTATTACTTTTTACAGATTTATTATTAATTTTTAAATAATAAGCAGTGACAACAACGAAAAAAAGCTCAGTTTTCTATTGAACTTATCTTTTGAATTTTGAGTTGAAGACTTTCACAGCTGTTGCCCCTTATTCTAATATTGTCCTCTGAATAATACTTTCGTCTGAATAATACTGGGTGTTAACAGCTTATGATTTTTTTTTGAAAAACCATAACTATTTCAAGCTGTAATTTTCAACTTTTAAAATATTTATGTTGAAATTCTCAGACGATTTATTTATCTCATCTAATCAACTAATCTAATGAACCAATATGTTGAAATAAATTAGTCTACGACGTCATTAAAACGGGGAGATCGCTAAAAAGTACGTATTTCGAATACGATTGCAACTATATATTATCAAGTGCCTGTCAAGTGTTATTTAATAAAACGACAAAAACGTCGAAATTTATTTTAATTATTCTTAAGCACTCAAAAAAATCTGTAAATTATCCGTTTATTAACAAGATTAGAAAATTAACCACAAGTATTGTACATTATCCAACAATCAAACACTTATCCGCTACATGGCAACACTGGTATAAAGTATGAAATTGACGTTAACACCCTCGTCCCTTTCATGGACGCTCTTCCCAAGAGTGTTTCAATAACGTTCAAATAATTTCAAATGTAACGTCATTGTTGCTACGCGAAAATTACGATGTTTTAAAATAAACAGTGATCAAAATAAAAGCAAATTAGAGTAGGCATTTTTAAAAGTATGTCTTGGATAACGTTATACAGTCAACTCCGGATATAGTGAACTTGAAAAATGCATTAAAATTGGTTTACTATGTCGGAGGTTCATTATAAAAGAAATATAACATTATTTATATTTATTATGATTTTATTGTGACATATCTACATTTAAATGACGTGAAATACACTAATTTATGTATGTATTACTAACATGTGTACAAAAAGTTTTCCCATTTAGTGTGTTGCTTTCATTTTTTCACATGTTCGCATATGTTCCTTATTTGATCCGTACCCCAAACAAAGAAGTAAACAAACATAACTTAAAAAAAAATGTTTTGTTGATTTGATTTTACAGTGGTTTTCATTTTGGAAGAAAAATCTTTTATGGTTGAATCCTACTTTCGAAACGCCCAAAAAATCATTGGTGAATCGACCTATTCTATTCCTGATTATATTGCAGAATTTTAAAGAAAATTTCCAGAAACTATACTTCTGTACCACAAATTTGCTAATCAACTCTGTAGAACTATTCAGAGAAACTGGCAGTGTGGCTAGAAAACAGGTATCAGGTAGGCCTAAAGTAAGAACTGATGAGGTAGTTGAAAATGTGAGACAAATTATGACTGATGCTCCTCGCACTTCCATCCGTCACCTGTCACAACAAGTTGACCTATCTGTCGGGACATGCAGAACTATTCTAAGAAAGGACTTGCAAATGTTCCCTTATCGTTTGACTGCCGTGCATGAATTGCTTCCAGTAGATTTTGAACCAAGGCGAAGATACTGTCATTGGTTTTTAAACAATATTGACAATGACGATTTGTTGGAGAAAACTTTCTTTTCCGAGAGGCCTGGTTCCATTTAACAGGATACATTAATTCCCAAAATATGAGAATCTGAAGTACAGAAAATCCTCATATTTTCATTGAAGCCCCGATCTATCCACAAAAAAATTGATGTTTGGATAGGTTTAGTCGGAGAAGATTGATAGGTCCAACATTTTTAATGGCACACTAACAGCACTTAGATACATATATAGATATAACAATTGAACAACGAATTAAAGCTTAAAAAAGCATTTTATTTACATTAAAAGTTAACCGTGAAATTCAGTTTAATTTGACATTAAGGATTTTATTAAAATCATGTTTTAAGCCTAAAAATTACTGTAGTCTTATGAATAAACCGAGAATCATGCTGTTAAATAGCGTTTAAAATACAATAATACTTCATATGTTCATAAATATTAGCATTGACGTCATGTAAAAATAGTTAAAATTGCTGGAAAACTCCTAGGAAAAGCCGAGTATTTGAATTTTTCAAGCAAAAAGTTTTATAGGTATGTAGCTAAAACATAAGTAAATAATGCATGTCTTATCTTAAAGAAAATCGATGAGTTAAGGTTTTAACTGGACGATAAGTTCAAGTTCAAACGCAAGATAATGATTTAAAAATTGATCGTAATGACATGATACGGTGACAATGCATAAAATGGATTGCTTATTACTTGCAGTTTATGTATAAATGCTCATTAAAAAAATGTTTCGTAGTAAAGAGGCACTTTTGATTTTCTTCAAACGAATAAAAAAAAATAATAACTTCTTTAATTTTTAATTTGAATAAATAATTCAGAAATTCCTGGATTATTAACGTGTCACTACTATCGTTTTTACGACGAGACAAGTCAACATCATCACGTAATGAAATATTAAATTTTTTTAATAATAATTCATCATATGTTTTACATGTTTATAGACGGATTTATATACTTCATTTTTTTTTTAATACCTGTCAAATATTTATGACGTATTTTTCTGTGAATGTCAGGAAATTTTAAAAATTTCTGTGCTATAGTTAGTGATAAAAGCAGGGTTCCAACAGAATATAGTACTTGAATAAATTATTTAAAATATTCAGAATCTTATCATGTAAAAGTGTCTCGATTGGAAAAAATTGATTACATTTCTCTAGAACAATACAATTGATTTTTTAAAACAAAAGAATTGAATAGAAAAATTGTTTTAATGTAGTGGTTTGAATTTAGAACTTTGACAAGGAACATATTCCAGTTCCGCCCTAATTTCGATAACGACCAATTTTATTGCTACAAAAAGGATTTGCAAGTACACAGAGTGAAAGAGTGCTAAACTGTTTATAATACTTTTTTGAAAAAAGCTGACTTTCTTCAATTTTTCTCAAAATCAAGAATAGATAATAATTTGTTGATGCACTAAAAATGTACAGTTTGGTTTTATCTACCAATTTGCATCTACTTCTAAAGCTTTGAGTTTAAATAGATGTATAGTCAGAATGAAAAGTAATGTCGGTGTTTGCTTGGCCACCTGCTTATTACGGTGATCAAAATGGATAAGACCAGAATTATTTTGCCATTTATAAAGAGTGTAAAGACGTGAAGTGGCAGTTTGGAAGATTAATTAATAGTGGAATAACCAAGCAAAAGCGAATTGTTCTCTTTATAAATGGTTTTAGTTTCTTTGATTGATCAGCCAGCTGTTTATTCCACCATTAATCTACCAAACTGCAGTTTCATGTCTTTACTCTCTCTATAAAGGACTCTAGTAGTGCCAACTGACCAAGCGCACATTTCGGAACAGAGTTGTAAATAATTTCAGTAGATGATAGATGGATTTAGGGAGATCATTAAAATAGTTTAAGCAAAACAGTTCAAATAATATTCATTCATAAAATAAAAAAAAAACAAATATTAACAAGGCGATTATAATAAAAAAAATATTAAATTATTATTAAACAAAAATGACAAAAAGAAAATATCAACAATTAGAAGCTGTAATAACAAAAATTTTAAAAACCTATAAAACCATGAACGTCTACATATTTATATGTTTACAGGTGACTGTAATAGTTGTGCAAAGCTCGAAACCTGCAATATGTACATACATATATCAGTATAAATGACAACGGTTAAACTTATATGCCCTTAAAAAAATGTTAATAGTTTTTCAGAAAATCGCAGTTGAAAAATTTTCCGAAATTGAGAACCACTGGCCTTACTATCATATAACGTTAAAAGAAAAAAACCCCTGCTCTAAATATTTTTTTCTTTTAACGTTGTGTGATAGTAAGGCCATACAACGTTAAAAGGAAAAAAATTCCCCCCTAATTTTTTTTTCTTTTAACGTTGTACGATAGCGAGGCCAGTGGTTCTCAAACAGTTTCGGAAAAATTTTCAACTGCGATTTTCTCGAAAACTATGAACTTTTTGTTATGGACATATGAGTTCAATCGTTACTAGTCACTCTGTATAAATTTTGTAAGAGGGTCTTGTTTATAGAATTTTTATGAACTTTACGCGGAAACAATTTTCACTGATCCACCAAAACAGAAGCGCAGCGACAATTATGTCATTTTTTTACATAGCAATACCATTAAAGAGGATTTTTTGTCTCTTTTCAACTTTCTAATTTCTAAAATAAAAAGTTATTAGTACTTAAAAGCGTTAAAAATTCATTTATAACCATACATAAAGTTAAACTAAATATAGTAAAAGAGACTGTGGTTTAAGAAATAATTAAAAAAATTAATCTCCGCCCACAATAATTTTTATATCCGTAGATACGTATTTCGGCAGCAAAGCTGCCATCTTCAGTACACACTATATCAAACAAAAGACGGTTAATTTTACAATGCAATACAGTTAATTAATAAAAAATAAATTAAAAGAAAAAACCGAATGGTGACAAATCAAAGAAAAAACAAATATAGAAATTCAAAAAATAAATAAAATTTTAAAAAGTAGTGAAACAAAAGACAATCGATTTTACAACACAATTTAATAAATGGGTAATTAAAAAAAAAACAATGAGAAAGCAAAGAAAACGAAATTTTTAAAAAATACGCAATAATAAAATTTTTAAAATAACTGCGAAGAAAGGAGATAAAACAAAATTTTAAAAAATATATAACAATAATATTAATAAAAATACAAACAAAAGTCGATCGATTTTGGAGCACAAAAAAGATACTCTTGGAAACAAACAGTGACAAAACAAAGAAAAAAAACTGCAAATCGATCGATTCATTTCGCTCTTTACTTTCTTTACTTCTTTCGCAATCACCCCCGTAAAAACAAACGAAAAAATATCTTTCGGTATATAACAGATGGCGTTGTTGAATATCTTATAACAACGCAAGTCATTTTTTGTTATCGTCCAGAAATGACCGACAATTGAAACTCTATTCAATGAATGGTGGGTTTTCAATATGAATTACCCTCGTAAAAACAAATGAAAAGAAGACTATCGACAAGTTTCAACAGGTGGCGCTGTTGAATGTCTTACAATAATGCGATAAATAAATTGTAAAAACAAAAATCAGAACTTATTTATGGAGTTTATTCGTTTCATACAGCGTGTCTCTACAACATATTCGAATTGTTACATAAGTGGGTTCTCTTATACATTTTGGAGCAGCTTTGTCTAGAAGCTTTCAGCTTTCGGTTTCATTTTACGAAATAAAACTTGAAAATCCCTTTTTTAAGTCATTTAATCCTTTATGATTTGAAAAAGGAATTTATCCCTTAAGTTGACAATACTGGACTCTAGATAGATTCGCATTTTATTGGGTAGACATTACTTTCATTTCTAACTATACATACCGCTGGGTATAAAATTGCATTACCATCAGATCCCATGGTTGAATAGAGGAAATCCCACCCTGTCAGTGACAACATGATGAATTTGTCTGATTTAAAATTGATTAACGATTCTTCGAATTTAGTGCCTGTTATTAATTATTTCTTGAGAAAAATAGTTTTTCAAGATGTCAGCTTCCACTGAAGGACCCAAGTTTAGCTTAGATAATTCTAAATAATTTCCAAAAATTCTTTCTAGTTCAATCATTCACAAGGGTGGTTCCGCAGTGGATGCGGCCATCGCCGCATTGTTCTGCGAGGGCGTCGCGATGCCTCAAAGCACCGGTCTCGGCGGTGGATTTTTTATGACAATTTATAAAAGATCGAACGGCGCAGTGAGGACCTTGGATGCCAGAGAAGTTGCACCCCAGCTTGCCCATGAAGACATGTACGATGGTAACGGCACCATTTCTGCTCGAGGTAAACTTATTAATAATAATTTGTCATAAATAGCTCGAAGAGCTTAAATTAAGATCAGAATGTAGATTTTCCCAATCAAATTTGTTTGCTATGAAGCTATTGAGATTTTTTTCACACAAGGTGTTTGTTTGTTAAGGGGGATTGTCCATTGCTGTACCTGGTGAACTCATGGGTTACTGGGTGGCCCATCAAGAATTCGGTTTACTAGATTGGAAGGAACTGATCCAGCCCACGATAGATCTCTGTAGAAAGGGCCACCTAGTCACGCCATACCTAGCCAGGATGTTCACAGCCCAAGAAGCCTACATTTTAAGCAGTCCCACACTAAGGTGGAAAAAATTCCTAACACATCAAGATCGTCCACGCTAAACGAAATTAATTTCAGAGAAGTTTTCATTGATAAACGGACAAATCGGACCTACCCGGAAGGCGCGCTCGTCAGACGAGAAAAACTAGCCGAAACGTTGGAGATAATCGCATCCGAGGGTGCTAGAGCTCTATACAATGGAACACTCACCAGACAGTTCGTTGCAGACATACGAGACAACGGAGGAATAATCAGTGAGGAAGACATGAGGAGTTACAGGTATGTGGGTAAATACAGAAGAAAACAACGGTTTAAACGAAAAGGCATTTATTTTAGGCCACGGTGGTTAGAACCAATCCAAGCAGATCTACCTTTTCAACAAAAACTCTACACGTTTCCTATACCCGGCTCAGGAGTGATCCTCACTTACATTTTGAATATCCTCAAAAACTATCTCGATTACTCCTCGCCTAAATCTGATAATAATTACCAGAGAATCGTTGAGAGTTTCAAGTTCGGTTTTGGAAAACGTACGGAACTTGGAGATCAGGATTTCGTGAATATTGCAGAGGTAAGAAGAAAATATTTCATGAACGTTCTTAATTAATAGTTCTCTAGCTTATAGCGAATTTGACTTCGGACGATTATGCGTTGTTAACTCGAGGTATGATCAATGACAACATGACGTTCCAAGATCCGGAATATTATGGTGCAAATATGTCACTCTTGGAAGACCATGGCACAGCTCACATTTCGATTTTGGCCCCAAATGGAGACGCCGTCTCAGTAACAGGAACTATAAACTTGTAGTAAGTTTAATACTATGGGAATTTGACGCCACTCTCTTATGAAGAATGTACATAGGTGCATCAAAGTCGCATCGTCATTTTTATAGGCGTTTTATAGGAGAGGGCAAGGTCTGTCGCGACAGAGGCTGTTATTTATAAACTGCGACGAGCCTTACCTTCTCCTACGAAACATAGAGCAAAAATTATGGTAGGCAACCATATATGTGAGTTTGATACTTTAACATAAATTCTCCATAAGAAAGTGGCGTCGAACCCCCATAATTTAGTTGTGTGAAGATGTCTTTAAAATTTCAACTCTGCTTCTTTTTTAGTTTTGGATCAAGAATCCGTTCCCAAAGTACCGGAATAATTCTGAACGACGAAATGGACGACTTCTCCGCCCCAAATATAACCAATTATTTCGGGGTTCCCCCATCTCCAGCAAATTACATAGCCCCCAGGAAGAGGCCGATCTCTTCAATGTGCCCCAGCATTGTCTTAAATGAAGATGGTGACGTGCGAATGGTCCTTGGAGCAGCGGGTGGGACCAAAATAACAACGACCACGGCTTTGGTAAGGAAAAATCCCTTTGCTCTTTTATCCACGTGCTCAATCAATCAATAATCTTAGGTCATCATGAGACATTTATGGTTTAATTACCCGCTTCAAGAAATTGTTAAAATGAAAAGGTTTCATCACCAGTTGTTTCCGATGTCGATAGAATTTGAAGAAGGATATGACATGGTATGAATTGAAACCAAAACCGCAAATAAATTTGATTAAAATGAAAAATGTTGCAGGATGTTGTCCAGGCACTAGAAAATATCGGACATAATGTTACTTTTGCGGCCGCTGATGGTTTCTCGGCTTTGACGGCCATCAGTAAGGATGGTGAAGAAATTGTGGCGGTTACTGATCCAAGAAGGCCCGGTTCTGTATCCTATATAGTGTAAAAGTTGTATTTTTTATTTAAATTAATTTTGTAAATATAGAATTATGTCGACAATAATTAAAAATATAAACATATATATGAAGAAAAGATTATTTCATTTATTCCAATAATCTACTTCATCTTATGATTACGATTAGATAAGATTTAGATGAACTACAAGAAATAAGAAGAGGATGAAGGTGTAAAAGTTGTTCAATAAATAATTGTTGATTTATACGTTTTAAAAAAATCACTACCAATTAAACGGCCGAAATTATTTAGTAATCATTAACAAATACAGAGCGTTCATAAATGATTGAAATCAGCGCCTACTCGCGTTAGTAATTTTCATCTTATAACGTTGGTATTTCTGCTGCGTGTCTGTGCATCAGTAGCGTCCTGCTGTCTACGATGTGATTTCCTCATTCGTTGAGTTGATATAGGTTTATTCCAATCGGAAGGATTTGGACTGTTCAAAATCGTACTGTGCATGAACAGTGAACAAAATGAAATATAAATTTCATATTGCGCATGATCTAAACGGTCCAGAACTTGCAATTCTGTCAAATATTCAAAAATAATTTAAAACATAAAATAAACAATTATAGTGAGAACTGTTTGAACAAAAAAACATGACGAAACACGTAACAAAAGTCGGATGAAAAACAAATGAAAAATGGACGACGCCAATAATATTTTAAGTATAAAATGACTGAAAAACAAAAGACAATCTTCTCCGGCAACGAAAATAAGTATACAATGAAATGCAGCAAAGAATAATATTAAAAGAAGATCGACGTTTCTCCAAAGTCAAAAGTGAAGCAAACAACAATCAAATACAGAATTTGATGAACAGAAAACAAAAGAAGATCGACAAACAAAAAATTGTAAATACAAGAAAATAAACAAAAATAACTAAAATAATAACAAAATACGAGAAAAGATAAAAAATAAAAGAAGATGGATGATTTCGAAGAAGAAATACAGAGAAATAAAATTGGAAAAACAAAAAAGAAAAACAAAAATACTTTACTTTTGTTATGTGGACACTTCGCACACTTTCTTCTTTTTCTTTCTGTTGGTCTTCTTATGTTCTACCAGAAAACCGTTTATCTACTTTGGTTTCTCATTCTCCCTACTTCCATATATTTGTTTCTTTTATCAAACTGTAATTTTTGTTTTGGCGTTTCATAGATACTCATTTTTTAATTTCTGAAGAATCGGAAGCCTTCTTTTGTTTTTTTACCTCGCCTCTTCCTACTTTTACATGTTATTTGTTTAAATTATGTTTAGTTTCTTGTTATATATCATGGTTTCATTTTATCAGGAAATTCTAATTTTTACCAGAATTTTAATAACATGTTATGATCTATAATTTAATTAATTCATTTATTTTTTGGTTTGACGTTATTATTTTTTTTAATATGTTTATAGAGTGGACAGTAATTCGCATAAATTTGGTTTTCTTTACGTTCTGTCTCTTTTTATTTTCTTATTAATGTTTAAGTTTTTACTTTTTAAATAGTTCATCAGAATATCTTCAGCCCTCTTTTGTTTTTTGATCGTCTTTTGTTTCTTTTGTTTTTCGGTAGTCTTTTCTTTCTGACAAGCGGGATAAAATCGACCGAGGGAGGGGGGGCATTATGAATGAAAATAAAAAAATTAAAAAAATTAGTTCAAAAAACTAAATTTTGTTATGAAAGAAAGCAAAAAAAATCTCGAAAACGGAATATTTTAACATTTATTGCTAACATAAAAAAATGTAATTGTACAGGGCGACTGTTAATTAACCCGACAAAATGGAACATCCCGAGACATGCTCTCTGCACGCAGTTTACACGTCTATCATGCAAAGTCAAGTTTTACAAACTTGTTCTAAATATCATAAAACGTTTATGACAGACGTACGCTGTGAATTTGACATTTTAATCTAAATATCCCTAGTTTTTTCGGAAACTTATTATTAATCAATTACAAACTATTCCACAGAATTTTGTTACATTTTCTAGTAATCCATGACACTTTTTTGTGCTGTAAATTGAATATACTATTAGTATAACCTTCAAAACTGCAATGTTGGGACACAGTATGTAAATATAATCAAAGCGTTATTAAGTTTCAATGTGTTGGGTCACTTTCTTTAACCGCAAGTTTACATTCCGGTCTAGTAAATAATGCTTAAGAATTAACAAACGATTTTTTTCCGATTTGTTACCTTTATTTCATTCGCATTTTCAGCTATTTTAGAAATTATTAATAATTACGTCGCGTAAAAGAAACAATTTGAAACTCTGCGTGAGTAAAGAAATTTTGTTAAACCGCTTTTGTTCACATTTTACTTGCAGCCACTACTTTTTCGAAAAATTCTCAAGTCACGGTCAATTTGGATAGACAAGACGAGAAATTTCCAAATACCGTGCATTCAATTAAATTCCTAATTAAAGTAGGCTTCAGTGTTTTTTTTTTCCTAAAGATTAGTAACACTGACAGCAATTAATTGTTTGTGCTAACATAACCTCTCAACACTTGGCAGACGCGTTTGTGCATTCAAAATGAAGGACAACATTTTAAGCGTTAATGTTGTTTTGAATTGAGATAATTAAGTGTTTGGGTTTACACATTTTTTTATGTGATATCATAATTAGATAATATGACGCTGACAGTTATTGACAACTGTCCCTTATTCTTGTATTGAGCGTCGCCAACTTTATAAAAAAATCACAGCTTACTTTAATGAGGAATTCATTCGAAGACACGGTATATCTTGCAGCGTTGCCAATCGTAGCAATTTGTCGCTACAATAGCGACACTCTTAAGCCCGTAACGACGTAGCGGCGCTTGCCGCGGAATGAACCGAAAGTAGCTATTTTTTTACGAATCTAAAATTAGTTCAAAATTGGGTGGGTTATAAATTTAAAAAAATAAATAAGAAAAAGAAAAGTCGTAAGAAATACATAAAGTTAAAGAAAACGGAAACAAAAAACGATCGGTTTTTCAACGCAATTCAGTAGATTATAATAATTTTCTTTTAAATGATTTGGGAAGAATAATGAGAAAACAATGAAAACAAAATAATAAAAATTCCAAAATAATCCAATTAAAAAATTATAACAAAAACAAAAAACAAGCGAATTTTTGATTTATTAATATTTAAAAACCAATAAGAACAAAAGTCTATCGATTTTACAGAACAATTCAGTATTAAAACAAACGAAAAAGAAACTTTTGACATCTGTCGACAGATGGCACTGTCCAATAACAACGCATTACGCAATATTTTCTTGTCACTGTTCAGAATTGGTTGTCAATTGTGAGTCGAAACTCAATCAATGGTGGTTTTTCAATGTGACTTTTGTCAAAAATCAGTGAATTACCCCCATAGAAACAAATGAAAAGAAGACTACCGGCAAGTTTCAACAGATGGCGTTGTTGAGTAACGCAATCGATAATTTTAAAAACATGCGCAGGGGTCATTTTAATAGAAACTTTGAGAAATTGTGGAGCGCATTCGTATATTATACAGATGCCCATTTTAAATCGTGACCCCTGAAGGTTTTAGAAAAAGCAACCCGTCATTAAAACAGATACAATTTCGTGCTTCCCATTAGCCGAAAGTAGAATGGATTTCCTATTTTCAATTTCGATAAATGTATTATTGATAAAGTGAAAGGAATATTTCCTAATTTGTTTGTATTATTTTACTTGCTACCGGTTTCGACAGTCTATGATACTCAACACGCCATCAGCTTTCACAGTAATTTTTAAATCTAATTTTCTGTTATAATGATTTTATTATTGTACAATTTAATTTGACTATTTGCCGCCTGATGAAGACAATTGTTTGTCGAAACCGGTAGCAAGTAAAATAATACAAACAAATTAGGAAATATTCCTTTCACTTTATCAATTAATTCACCTAATTATGGACAACAACCCAATCAAATGTATTATTTGTTACTGAATTTTATTTAATGTTAAATACGTCAAATATTTAGAAACTAATACACCTGTAAAGAAATTGTTAAAAACCGTTATTTGTGAATTTTTATTATTTAAGTCAAGTAGCGACTTTCTTAGGTTTTGGTAACGAAATCAGCGACTTTCGTTTCTGATTGTGGCGATATTTCACTCCAAGCTGTTGGCAACACTGATGTTTTGTCGATTGTAAATACGATTGTATTATTTTTTTTAAGATTTATGTATTACTTAATTAATTAATTATTTTAAGTGCAATATAAAAAAGTTCCATTTAAAAAAGAAATTAAATTATCGAGCCTGGCACTTAAAGAAACATTTCATTTGATACGCTTTCTTATCAGTAATGCCCCACCTATCTTTTAAAAGCGATATTAATATACAAACATTAAACCTCTGAAACAGGTTTAATATTTGATTGATTGCAAAATATACAAACAAAAAATTTAAACATGATTCAAGGGAAACGTAGACAAGTGTACTCGAGCAGTTCAAGGTGATCAACAACGTTGGAGGCACAATCATAAATAAAACTAAAATGCAACAAGCGTACTTAAATATTAACGGTGTCCCCACAAAAGTCATGACATGGGGAAAATGGGTCGAAGAAAGCTTCAGGGCAAACGAGAGGAAAGAAGCAATCCTGTGCATTCCAGGCAATCCGGGTGTAACTAGGTTCTATTCGATGTTTCTGCAAACCATACACGAACAAGTTGGGATACCAGTTTGGGTAATCGGACATGCCGGGCATGAGAATCCCAACAATAGCGATTTGTACCACATGCCACCCTTTAAAAACAATGAGAGATTATACAACTTGCAAGGGCAGGTAGATCACAAAGTAAGTTCAAATATAAAAACCTACATAAAATACACACACTATTAATTATTATTCTAGGTAGCGTTTATTGAAAAGTATGTGCCTAAAGATGTAAATTTATATCTTATTGGCCATTCCATAGGAGCACACATAATTCTGAACTTACTAAAAAAGCCTGAGATAAAAACCAGAGTCGCCTCCAGTTATTTATTGTTTCCCACGATCGAGCGCATGGCTGAGTCTAGGAACGGAAGTATTGTAATAAATTATTTATGCCACTTCATCTTTCTACTCTTATATTTCGCTTGGTTCTTCAAGCTACTTCCGATAATAATCCAAAAATTCCTTGTGTGTTTGTACTGTCGCATTGTCTGCATACCGAAAATGCATTACCAAACAATACGACTGCTCATTGACCCGTACGTGTTGAACAGTATCTGTCAGATGGGCCTGGATGAGTTGCATTCGGTGCAAGAAAGAGATAACGCAGTACTTAGAGATAATAAAGACAAGATTAGGTTGTATTACGGTGCAGTGGACCATTGGGTCCCTGCGAGTTGCTGTGAAAACTTGAAGAAAAATATTCCGGATATCAATGCAGAGATTTGCGTTAGGGGATTTCCGCATGCGTTTGTTTTGAGAGATTCCAGGCAAGTTGGAAATATGGTTGCCAACTGGATTAAGGCAAATTAGTTTAATTGTAGAATTAAAGATATAGATATTCTTACTAGCAAAATCAATATCACTTCATGATGTTTTAGTTCAATTAGTATTAAATGCTGTATAAATAGTTAATAAATAATGAACAACAATAACTGAACATATGCTGTGCAAAAACAATAAGTTCAGACTTTGTTGATGACAAAAGAAAATTTTAATTAATCAATTATGAGGTCAAACGATTCAAATTCAGATTTTTCTTTTTAAAGTTTTTGTCTTTAAAATCAAGACTTAAATTTGCAAGTTGTATTTTTTTTTTCCATCATATTTTCCCCAAGCGTTTTGGGAGGCATGCCTAACTGTTATTCACGTATTCCCCGCAATGGCTGCGACCGACTTACAGATTTTTGCCTGTGCTTTGGCATGCTCCTTACAAATTGGGGAAACGCAGTAAACTCAGTTTGAAGGAACCATAAGAATTCTATTTCACATAGAACCCACAACCAATAGGAACCAGGGGACGATTTGAACCCACACCCGATAGTTATATTAGGTGTGACTCAACCAACTCGGCTATGCAAGGACTATTATGAAAATAATATCTCAAAATGAGTACTAAAATATTTTTATAATTATAGTCAACAGTTAAGGCTAATCTGACCCACCTAAAGTATTACAAATACATCATAATAGGCGTCGTTTCTAATTTAATTGAAAATATTACCCCCATGTAATTAAAAAAAAAAAAGTTTTTATTTGCTTTATCCTATTCTTAATGTCTAAAAAATGCGATTCCAGAGGGAACTAAACTCATATTAATGTAAACAAAAAATTATTTAAACTTCGTTTTTAATGATTTAACAATTATTAGACCAAGAAAACATATGACGTAATGCACTACAAACAATGCACCAATAAGAAATATTAAAAGTCACTTCAATTTTGATTAATTTATAGCATGACCTACTAGATTTCACGAGACGGCGTGTCTTTATCCGGCCTAGACAATTCATTAGTTCAAGTGTTTCTCCGCTGGCGCCACTTACCTAAAAAAATCGAAAGCGAATTATATCCGGAACGTCGTTTCACAGCGTCATTTTCAATTAATGTCAAGCTCACGTGGTTTATGGCAAGTGCAGTTGTATGTTTTTGCTCAAATATAGTTTCCTTGTGATTTCTTCTTTCGTTTTCTTATTCAGGTAACTAGCGCCAAAGCGACGACAATTTGCATTAAATGAAATATTGTCCAGGCCGGTTAAGAGCTCTGCCTTGTGAAATCTAGTAGGTCCTGAATTATAACTCGTTTACTTATGCTACTCATTGCCTGCCATGTATTTCTGGTTGCATACATATTTGGCGTAGATTAAAAAATGCAAACAGGACGAGACTAGCCTTAAGGTCATATCTTGCGAGCGATTACATTCAAAATTGATTGCACTGATGTATCACTTTACTTTCTTTTTATAAAAATTAATTAAAATTGTGTAACTGGCAATATAGAAAGTGTTAGGAAAGAGTTTATACATGTTTTTCGGCCTTATTGGGCCTCATCAGAACTCTGTACCTTAAAAAATTTGGTTTATTGAAAAATTTAGAAAAACTTACCCCTGTTTTGAAATCCCAAAAAACAAGAACAGGAATTAATGATAAAAAAAAGGGGTAAGTTTTTCGAAGTTTTTCAATAAACCAAATTTTTTAAAGTACAGAGTTCTGATGAGGCCCAATAAGGCCGAAATGCAAGTATAAACTCTTTCCTAACACTTTCTATCTTGCCAGTTACACAATTTTAATTAATTTTCATCTGGCAAGAAAACTTGATTTTTTTCTTTTTATAAAGATGTGTAAATCTATTACAAATGAAAGCTTAATGAATATAAAGAATTCCCCGTAATTAGGTTTTTATTTAAAAATTTCCAAATTAATTTCACTGTTTAACTTAAAACATTATTTGCCTATTTTATTCCCCACGGCCGCTTTTTGACCAAGACAAGTCGGTCTAGCTTGCAATAAATTTTTGTATTTATCTCGTTCTAAACCAGTAAGTATCCTGGTTTTGGGTATAAGTGTTGATAAATTGTTTCCCGAAAAATAGAGAACAGAGAACCTTTCTAACACGTTTCCCATAATCTCAGACTTCGATTATTTTATTGGTTTCCTTTAGTCAGGTATTATTTCATTCACCCTGTATAAGCGTATCGAATTTACATGTTACGTATATAGTATTGAATATTTATTTATTTTTTTTTACAGTGACGTTCCGGTAAATCTTTAATCAAAATTTATTATCAGTCACTAACATCAAGGATAACCCACTAATATTTTAAATATTTATTTGTACTTTGTACTGTAAATCTCCATACAGATATTTGCGTTTCTTTGCTGATGCAAACAAACTATCGCGCCACTTGACATACTTATTTTTTTTTGTGAAATGAGACGAGTATAACGCGGATTCTTAGTAGTATAATTGGTACACGTCAACGAGCTGCTTTCGTTTAAACCAATCATAGAATCGATGATTAACTGAACAGAATCATATGATCACCTAATACTGATCGAAACACATTAAGCCGTAATGTTCCTAGGTTACGTTTTTGTGATCAAATCGTACAAAATCACACATAAGTTGTGATTATGAAAATTGTAATCATAATCGCTTAATCGAAGGTGGGGGAGAAAGTAATCACAGAGAACGGACACGCAGAATTGTGATGATGATTACATGATTAGTAATCACGAGTATAAACGAAAGCATCTCATATCTTTCCATTGTACGTATGAAGTTATTAAATGAAGTAGGGTAACACACATGCATTGTTATCCACGTTAACTATCATCAATTGCTATTTTTCTTATTGTAAATGGGGCACGTTACATGATCTTTTTATCCTAAAATATTACATATAGTTTTAACGGTTCAAATAGGATAATTTGAATCCAAGGATTGGCAACACTACTAGAGACAAATTAAATACGTAAGAAATACCTATATAGATTTAATGGATTCATTCTTATTATTAAAACATTGTTATCTACTCCATGTCTTTAACAAGCTAGAAATCATTGTAAATCTTAAATTTGTATAAACGTAAAACATTAAAGTCTCTAGATAATATCGGGTGTTCTTCTAAATTTGGCCGTGACAAGGTGCTTACTGTGAACATACCACACTTTTGATTATTTGTCGTAAATCTTATTTTCTTATTATTATCTTTTTTCGTTTGTTACAATAGATCTCATTCTTAACGTCTTTACAATAGATCGCATTCTTATGACGTTTTATCGCACTGTTGAGTTCGAAACCTCGAAGACAAGGTTAGGAGTGGCAAGTTCAAGTGTCAAATTGACAAGTGTCATGATGATGATGATTCACAATTAAATTTTCATGGCCAACTTCGTCGCCAAATTTAAAAACAAACACTCTTTATAGAGTATAGCAATGGGACGCCATTTTCTGGCTAATTATCTCTTTCCAAATCACACTCCGAATCAAATGTCACCACCATTAACTAAAGCATTTGCAATATTTTTAAACACATAAACAGGATCAGGCATGACATAGAAAATGGTTACATTTTCTGTTCCAAATAGATGCCAGATAAAATTTGAAATTTTGGTATGTTTCTATAAACTCATGTTCTGAGGACCTATATCAGAAGCAATCGCTTTAATGCAATATGCCGCTTATTGTCTAGTACAAATTTCTTTATCGATTTTTTCTTCATTTTCTTGTCGTAGGCCTCACAGAAAAAATACGCATCGTTGGGCCACCTGTACATTGCTATACTTTATATAAAGTGTGTTAAAAAAAATCCATTATCAGAATGCTCTGACCTTGGTTTTATTTTATGACGGCACGTCGTAGCTTAGTACGTATGTTGAAACCTTGAATTACTGCGTGCTATCAACAGCCTCAACTGTGAAAGAATTTGTTTACATCTTCGAAGCATTTGTAATAAAATAAATGTTTTATTACACATTCTGTAGAAAACCGTAATTAAATGGATATAAAAAGTTAGGTTATGTTTATAATAATCGTATAAGGTTTGTTCGTTAGCTCTGCACTTTTCTATACTTTGTGCACCAATCGCTCCTGAGAGAGTGAGATGTATATAATATAATGTAAGTAGGAGTGAGAAAAATAGAGTAAAGGTGTTAAAAGTATAGAAAGTGCAGAGCTAACGAACAAACCTTTAGTGCCTTTAGTTACGATGTGACTGCAAAATTTGCATTTGACATAAGCCTACTTGATAACGGTTTTTATTGAACGCACTTTATCTAGGGACTTTGGTAAAACATCTGCTTGTGCTGCCATCTTTGCTGTTAATATTTAATTTATTGGTTACAAGTTTACCGCGAAGGATACATTACTTGTAAATTATAAATTAGCGTATTTTTTTTTAAATAAAGCCACGTGAACGACAGTCCAACATCTAATGACTCATAAATCTAGTTTATTAGGGACAAAGTGCAGCAGAAACACGCCAGTTGACTAGTGTAACTCATTGATGTTGAAATGTACGAGGCGTTTATTAAAATTAATGGTGTGCCCACCAAGGTAATCACCTGGGGCAAATGGATAGAAGAAGATTTCGAGAAAAACGAAGTAAAAGACCTGATTCTGTGCATCCCTGGAAATCCTGGTGTCACTGAAATGTACATAAAGTTTTTGGAGACGCTTTACAATCAAGTAGGTCACCCCATTTGGATTGTAGGTCATGCAGGACACGAGAAGCCAAAAGACAAAGAAACTTATATGCCCTGCTTAACTGGAAACGAAGACTTATTCAGTCTGAAAGGCCAAATTCAACATAAAGTTAGTATTTCTGCTAATAAGTACCTAGTTTAGATTTGCTAAACTTTAAACTTGTTTGTTACAGATTGCTTTTATTGAAAAGTATGTCCCAAAAGATGCGAGAATTCACTTCATCGGGCATTCCGTAGGTTCATATATTATTATGAACATGCTGAAAATTCCCTCGATTAAATCAAGGGTTGTTAAAAATTATTTTCTGTTTCCAACAATTGAACGGCTTCAAGAAAGCCCAAATGGAGTCTTCATGACAAAATATATACAACCCAGCGTACCCATGATTTTATTTTGCGCTTGGGTTTTCGCGATATTACCTTACATCTTGCAAACTATTTTGATCTACGGATACTGCAAGGTAGAGAGAATCAAGAAGTATCAAATCAAGCCGATCATTTCATTCGTTGATCCGTATATACTGCGCAATGTTTTCTTTATGGCGTATCAGCAGATTTATCATGTAGTGAAAAGAGATGATGATGTGTTAAGAAAAAATGTGGACTGTGTTAAGATATATTATGGAAACCACGATAATTGGGTGCCCCAAGACTGCTGTGATGATTTAAACAAACACATTCCTGGAATCGATGCCACAACATGTACAAGAGGTTTTGCTCACATTTTCGTTCACAGGGACTCTGAAGCACTCGGGAAATTGGTTGCTTCTTGGTTTAAAAAACACTAATCATTGTTTGTTGTTATCTATTTATTTATTATTTTTATATATTTTACTATGTTTTCAGGAAAAATGTTTAATACAATTAGTGTTATACAGGGTATTTCAAAAATGTGTACAGATATGTTACCCAGTTATAGATCTCAGCAATACAAACACAAAAGACCTAATAAGCATATATTCGAAAATCAAGCGTTTCCGAGATACAGTCGATTCTGTTAAGAAATAAATTTTGGTTCAGTAACTTTTTGTTTTAAACTAATAGTGATAATAATAACTTCATTATAATCCTTCCATTTGGACGCAAGCTCATTTCAGTAAAAATGAAGCCAATCGTATTTTAAACCATTCTCCCATCGCACGTTATTACTACCAAAATTCCACGTCAGTTGCGTGTAAATAAATTCCATTTCGAAAACTCAAAAAATCTCGGAAACGGTTGATCTACTGAGTTACTGTTATTAAGATTTTATGTTTGTATTTACGTTACCTATAATTGGGTAAAACATCCGAACAAGTTTTTTCAACACCCTGTATTTATAAATACAATTACAGTGATTTGTAACTTTGTATTTTAAATACATTATTGGACATAAAAATTGTTAATGTTTTTTAAGAAAAATTGCTTTAAGACATTCTCATAAACATTTATCTTGAATATTAGCATCTCACAAATTTTAATTTTCTTTGACCTATTCATTTAGAAGTATTTTACTGCAACTACTAGTTTCTTTAAAGACAATAGGTCTGTTTCAACATTCGAAACCCATCAACATAATGTGTAAAACTTTGATTAGTGGATGCTTTTGACGGTTTCAAAACTGTCAGAAAGTAATTGGAACCGACCTAATATGAGTGGCGAGACGATAGGCGTTGTTTCCATTGAAGGTCCATAAGGATGAGGATAAGGCTAATTGGACCCTCTCTATTTAGAATCTGCTCATGGAATGTGTACAACCAGAAATACATGATAGCAATGAATAGTATAAGTCAATACGTTATTATGGTTATTATTATAAATTTTGTGTTTGACAATCGATGGCGTTTAACAATTGATCACCACTTCTCCGCCATTTTGGCACAATTTGCAGCGACATCTACAGGAGATGAAAAACGCGAGTAACAATACTATTAAAGGCTCATTTACATTGGGCTTGTCACGAGTGACACACATTTATAGTAGAAGTTTGAGTGCTGAAAAATGCTAGGCACGATTCTTGAGTGTCTCATAATTTTTTTAAAGACTGTGGGAATTCCAGAGTACGTATATTTATAGAACTAAAGCATAAAGTATTAACATGTATGTCAACTTCGTTGACGATGATTTGTTACATTTATATGTGTTAACTGAGACCATTTGTGGTTTATTATCATGTGTTACGGTGGAGAATTTCGCTAAATTCATTTATAGTTTTTGGGTCACTGTATATTGGCGGAAACGTGGGCGCATCACCGTTTGATCTTTTGGAGCTTTGACCGCCAAAGGAACTGTGTTCGGACACCCCTTCTTTGTTGTATTGAGTCTATCCCGGGTAAACACTCGTTTGAATTCTAGGCCTGCTATTTGCCTCTCCGAAACGTGTAATTCTTCTTCCCACCCCAAACTTTGCGCATTGTAAGCTGCACGACTAAAAGTTCGTGGCAGTCTTTTTGCTTGTTGATTGTCATTTGTTTTTTCTTTGTGAGTTGATTATCTTGTGAGTTGATTGTCACTTGTTTTTTTTTTGAGTTGATAGTCATATGTTTTTTTTGTGAGTTGATTATCATTTGTTTTTTCGTGAGTTGACTGTCATTTGTTTTTTCTTGTGAGTTGATTGTCACTTGTTTTTTTCTTAATTGTTCATTTATCATTTATTTTTCTTAATTAGTCGATATTTATCGAATTATTTTTTTATTAGTTTCGTTACGCGACTGACACCTTTTTTTTAGTCAACTGCCTTTTGTTTTTTTTGTCAGTTGATTGACGGTTCTTCATATTAGTCTATTGTCTTTTTTTATGAGTTGATTATCATTTGTTTTTTTTTTTGAGTTGATTGTTATTTGTTTTTTTGTGAGTTGATTGTCATTTGTTTTTTTTGCGAGTTGATCGTCATTTGTTTTATTAATTGGTCATTTAGCATTTATTTTTTTTAATCCGTCGATCTTTATTGAATTTTTTTTTATTAGTCTCGTTACGCGACTGAAGTCTTTTTTTTTATTAGTCGACTGCCTTTTGTTTTTTTGTCAGTTGATTGACGGTTTTTCTTATTAGTCTATTGTCTATTGCCTTCTTTTGTGAGTTTTTTGACTTGATTATCATTTGTTTTTTTTTTTGAGTTGATTGTCATTTGTTTTTTTGTGAGTTGATTGTCATTTTTTTTTTTTTGCGAGTTGGTTGTCATTTGTTTTTTTTTGCGAGTTGATTGTCATTTGTTTTTTTAATTGGTCATTTATTATTTATTTTTTTTTAATTCGCCGATCTTTATTGAATTATTTTTTTTATTAGTCTCGTTACACGACTGATGTCTTTTTTATTAGTCGATTGCCTTTTGTTTTTTTTTGTCAGTTGATTGACGATTTTTCTTATTAGCCTATTGTCTATTGTCTTTTGTTTTTTTTTTTTTGAGTTGATTATCATTCAGCAAAGTAAATACAGATTACATTGGACAAATCATAAATAGTAATATAAAACTGTGACAATGGCAAACGCAATAAGATAACAATAAAGTTTACTCAGTTGATTATGTCATTTGTTTTTTTTTGTGAATTGTCATTTGTCTTTTTTTTTAACTGGTCGATCTTCATTGAATTATTTATTTATTCACTTGTCAGAAAAATAAAACAGTTCTACGTCGGTTGTAAACACAACACGCACACACCACGCACGGCACGCACAAAATTTGGAAGTTTCAAACTTCCGTGTGCATTGACATGTGTTGGCATCGTGTCAAGCACGCTTATATGTAAACATTGCCATCTACATAACACACGTTAAACTTCGGTCACAGGAAAATGTGTTCGCATATTTCTATGTAAATGAGCCTTACCAGAAATAAAAACAAAAGTAGTAAAACAGATTCATGAATTAAAAAACCAAACGAAAAAAAATCTTATTTCAACAGATGGCGCCGTTGAATGTCTTATAGGATCTTACCTTATATCTTATAGGTACTTTCAATTAGGTCAATTTTTTGTGATTGTCCAGAAATGAAAATATCAACCAATTTTACAGCACGATTCAGCAGTTTAATAAATAAAAAGAAACTGTTTGGAAAGAAAGGTGACAAAATAAATAAAACAAATAAACAGAATTTAAAAATATAAGTATAACAAATTAACGTAAATTAAAACAAATGAAAACTTTTAGCGTGTTTCAATAGATGGCGCTGTTGAATTCTTATAACAATTTTTTGTGACTTTAGAAATGACTGTCAGTTGAAATGATGGTTTTTCAATATAGTTTATCAATAACCACTGAATCACCTTCGTAGAAATGAAAAGAAGACAATCGGCGAGTTTCAACAGATGGCGTTGTTGAATGTCTTACAATAACGCAATGCAGTGAAAGCTTTCCATACGCACAGCTCTGATAAGCGAACGTCTCTTATGAATGGACAATTTTTGTGGAACTTAATTTTTGGCTGTTACTTCGCTTAAGCTTTCTTAAAAACGGACGGCTCCCATAAGCGGACAAAAAAATTAGAATCGTCGGTGAGAGCTTTCATTGTAAATAGTTTTAAAAATATACACAAGGCTCATTTTTATAAACGTTTCGAGAAATTTTGCAGAGCGTTTTCGTGCCCATTTTAAAGGTGACTCTTGAAGGTTTTAAAGTAGGCAATCCATCAATCAAAACAGAAATAACTTCGTACTTCCATGATGTACTAAGATCACGAAAGTTGAATGGGTTGCCTATTTTAGCTTCAATAAATGTATGTACATACTATTTGTTACTGAGTTTTATTTAATGTTAAAAACGTTAAATATTTAGCCACAAATATACTTTTGTCTTTTAAGAAATTGAAAAATTGAAATTTTTGAATATTTTTCCTTTTAAAGATATTCAAATAAGTTTTGGTGGCGAAGTCAACCAATAGTTTCGATATTTCACTCCAAGCGATTGGCAGCACTGAATGTGTGCTTGATTGGTTGGCAAAACTAAACAAACATTTGTTTCTTTTTATTATACGATCGGTTGAGGTAAGTGACAAGGAATGTTCAATTTATAAATCTCTATACATCTTAAATATTTATTTATTTTTTTTTAATAAATTGGAAAATTCGTCTCATCAGTGCCTCACAGAGAACTCATAATCAGTAGTGTAATTAAATTTTTCTTAAATCTAATTTTAAAGTTTTATGCTCGCAGACCTCGTGCTTGCGCCGCTCGATACCATCTTGAGAGCAACATGGTAAGTTTTGTACCTTGGTTTTCATGAAAGTTCTTTTCTAAAATCTTCTAAAAGTTACAGCTGCGAGGAATAACAGAAATTGGGGACTTCTTATTGAAGACAAGGAGGAAACGTACAAAATGTAGTAAGCTCCTTTGTTTTGACTTTGCGTTTTGTCTAATTCAAAGATTTGCAGCCGTTAAAATAAATGAGAATCTCGAGAATACCAAATTTAAAGTGTGAAGCTTAAGACTACCGTACGCGTTGGTGATCATTGAAAAGAAGAAATTGAAACTTATCACCAGTTCAATCAATTTTTGTTATAGTAAGTAAAAGTTGTGTTGCTTAATTTCATTGATATTCACTTAAAGTGTATTAAAGGTGATTTGATTTAATAGAATTCCACAGTCCCAGCTCTGTTCAGATTAGTTAGATCATCTTTGCAGCGTTTAGTACTGTGGAAATTAAAAGCTACGTCTTACCACACCCTATTGTATAAATAGGGTGACAAAATGTGTAGCGACAACATCAGTATGATACTATTTAATTATATTCTGATCAATAGTGACTAATGTTTGTGTGTAGAATATTTCTGATATTTCAAGCTTTCATTCCTCAACAGTGTATTAAGACCTTAAAAGACCCTGTGTGTTTTGTTACAGAAAGACATAACACTTGATCCTCTAAGCAGTCGCACATAAAATATTTATATTTATTTAACTAATTAAGAGTAAATTAACATTTTGTTGAAAATGGTTTGATTTTCTACTTCTCTTTGAATATTTACTGTAAATATACTTTTTGTCATCCTACAATAAAAATCTTTGGAAGAAAGGTCGCTTAGTAACTCTGTATATTATGTTAGTTTAGAATATTTATTTGCATTTTTTATTCATTTTAAACTTTCAAATGTATAATAACCCCTACAAAGTTACTTTTATTTTTTTACGTAGAATCGTATAACAGCCTACTTGATGGTTCATTTTATCCCATGACGGAAAGTTGGTTCTTATCAAAAGTTTTGGAGGATGCTGAAAGCTTCTGGGAATCACAAAAAATCTACTCCCGAGGACAGTACAGAGAATAACCAGGATCCAAAGTTTCAAACTCTGAACTGAACTTATTCGTTCATTGGTTTTATTTAGAAAAAAAAGTACATATTCATTCCGATTTTCATACACTGTACACAGAGTTAAAAAATAAATTTTGAAATGTTAAATAATCTAAGATGGAAAATAAAAAATGATAGTATGTTTACAAATGTAGTTAATAAAAACGTCTAATAAAACATTGAGTTTTGGTATCCAAATATCATGTTTAGAACTAATTCCCAAATAATTAGGGTTTCATTACCTCTTCTCAATAAGTTAATTAAATATACACAATGATTCAAAATTATCTCCCGATATTTTCTGGGTAAATAGAACATCAAAAAATAAGGTCACCTTTCTAAATACTTTTCCAAAAGTGAGTAATAAGGGTGTTATGAGCTCTGAAAGAAATATTATAACTCGAGTATAAGGCGCCTAACTGCTTCTAACTCCCAGAAAAATTTAAATGATGCGCGTTTTTTGCAAATAGATTTTTGATTAAACCATAATAGATATCAAAATTTGCAAAGACGCAGAAAAGGTTTACTAAGGAATGACCCTTTCTAAAAATAAATTTGTTATGTATGAAAGAGGCATATGTTCTACATGTATTTCCTACTTTTTCCAATAAGCACTTAGATTTTCCTATTTTGTGATTAAGCCATAAGAAGCATCAATAATTACAAAGACACGACAAAGTTTCCTAATAAATACTCCTTTCTAAAAACTTATTAATTATATTAATTATAGTTATTTTCTTAACCTTAAAAAAGTTATTGTAAAATTTGTGTCGTGGTAACCCTGTTTTTTATACAAGCTGTGTAATCCAAATTACTTAAACCATCTAAAAAGGTGAATTGTCTGCCTATGGATGCTCATACCATATATCATCCTAATTCATTCAATCGTTCTTTTGTTATTAGAAAAATTACTTTTTTTTGCAAGAGTTTTAAACAGAATACTGGCTTAACGAAGCACTTTTGGATGTAGATAAGTTGGATTGAATCGTTTTTTTCTTTGAACTCAGGAATCTGTGGTTAAGCCAGTTTGGATATGAATTTCTGATTACTGAGATAACACAGATCACCGAAAATTTAACGCGATATTTTTAGGACTTTGGCCTATATGAAAATGTGAACAAAATTAAGATATCTTTCTGCATTATACCGAGCGATCTATACTTACGTTATTAAGAGTTATAGTAGTCATTGCTTTATCTTCTATGTACGAATAAGGCTCCAGTATATTTTAGACTCATTAGTTCTTTTAGTTTCGACAATTTTGATAAACGTATTTCCTGCACTTGAATTTTTTATGCTTTTGTGTTTGTATAATCGTTGCAAAACAAAAAATTTAAAAAATGTTCATCCATTGATTTGATCACAAAAAAGAAAGACAATTTCGAGAATCATAATTCAAGCAAATGCAGTTTAAATGATAGAAATGAAGCTATTTTATACATACAGGGTGATTTTAATATAGACCGGAAAACTTTAACCTTAGCGTCGGTAAAAAATGTGTTTCGTAATACGTATTGGGATCATTTGCACCTTAGAAAAAACTTGATCCTCATTTTTATAACGGCATCAAAACAGCTGATAAATTTATGCAAATCATAAAAATTCTGTGACTCTTGAGGATTCATTTGGTGTGATTTTATTCAAATTATTTTAATTTGTCAAACAGATTGATTACATTAAGATTATCAGCACATGAAACTGTCGTTTAAAAATATAAAAGCACAGGTTTGCCCTTGCTCGTCTTGTCATAGGTGTCTTGCAGGCTGAAATTTCTCGTAATCCCGCAGATGTTGTACAGTCACGAGAATTAATTTTACATCGACGGCGTGATCGCTTTACACTGGAAGTTTACAAAAAGGTTCAAATTGGAACGATTTTATTATTGCCTTTTGCTGCAATTCTTTCTAGCACCACTGTAGGGGAATGTTGCGTATATTGAACCGGCGCCTAAATTGGACCTCTGTTGTTTTTTTTTTAAATTAATAGTACTATTAGCATGTATCTGTTATAGCATGAAGTATAAATAAGGGTTGGTCGCACTGACAAAAATTGTCATACTTAGCGCGCTTTTTGTGAAACTACCGTTAGTTGGTGTGTTTCTAATGTAGTTTTGGTTTCACAGTCGTATGATTTTTTTTCATTTTTATCAATCCTCATCATGTTTCCAGAATAATATAACATAAAAGAACATTTAGAACAGCTGCTGAAATAGTTTTCATATAGTTTAGACCTACATTTCGTATATTTTTTTAGATTAAAAGTTAAGAATGCTTAGTTGCCTTAAATGTAACGTGTTACAGTTTCCTAAATTGGACCAGCTCAATTTAGGAGACTTAAAAGCCATATTTTTTGCATAAGACGATTTTGAATAATTTTTAGATGAATATAACGAAGAAGACAAAAGGTCCGTATTACAAATGGACAGAAGAAAATCTTCAAAATGCCGTTACTGCACACAAGTCCGGTCGAATTGAATTGAACGAATGTTCACGGCAATTCAAAATTCCAAAAGCTACTCTTAAACGACACCATTCAAATTCAAATAAATTGGCAAAAGGCATAAAGAAGTCTAAGGTAGACCAAAAAAAACTTACGTAGTAAAGCTAAAGTTATTCAAAGGAAAAGTTTGATACAGTATTCTTAATTATTTTTGAAACAAAAATACGTCTAATTGATATAGTGTCTAAGACTTTACAGCAGAAACATCGAGATTTAAAAAATACATCTAAGTTATTTAATACTTTATTTAACAATATTAAAACCCTTAGAAATGAATTTGAATTTTAAAAACCGAGGCCAGTGAACTTGCTAGTCACTGGAATATTCTACCTGAATTTCGGACAAAAAGAATAGAGCGACCAAAAATATATTTTGATGAAGTAAGTGATAATCATGTTTTCGAAACAAATGAAGACTATTTACGCATAAACGTTTTCTACAAATCAGTGGACATCCTAATTGTGGACAAATAGAAAAACGAAGTGTTGGTGTAAATAAAGTAACCAATGACTTTAAAATTTTGTATAAAGACGTTCTTGTGAATTATTCAGACGAAGATTTAAAGAAGGAAGCAGAAATATTTGAAGACAAATACGCAAAGGATGTATCATCAGATTTCACTTTTCAAATTATATCTTTTCGCGAATTATTTAGAGAAAATATAGAAAAGTCCAGATGGACTAACCAAATTTATTCTAATTCAAAATTCTTTTTCCGGTTCTAGTTTTGTAGATATTTTAACAGCTTTTTTTTATTCTTAACAATACCTGTAACAGTTGCGTCGGCTGAAAGAAGTTTTTCGAAATTGAATCTAATTAAATCATATTTAAGAAATACTATGAGCCAAATAAGATTGCCTTCTTTAGCGGTTTTGTCCGTAGAAAGTCAAATCGCTAAAAAACTCAATATTGAAAAACTTATTTATCAGTTCGCATCTGCTAAAGTTAGAAAGAAAAAATTTTCGTAGTAAAAAAGTGTATAAGGGTATTTTCTTAAACATTGGCCATATTAATGTACTTACTTTGTTATTACAAATAAAATACGTTAATATATTGCAAAAAATATTTATGTATACATATTTCTTTATTTATAATACCTCTTCATATTATATGTTTGCAAGAAAAATTGCAGTTTTATTTTATTTTTTCATTTTTTGTTTCAATGAAATCTTAAACAAATTTAAGTTTACACGCGTTTTCTGAACTCCATTTACCTCGGGGATTTATTGGAATTGGGGTAAATGGCGACAGCCGTCTGTGGTAAATGGAACCGGGTAGGCCCCATTTACCCCTTCCTCCGTCATTCATTCTTTTTTTTTTCAGAATAATCACAATGAGTAGAGTTTATACTAGAAAAACAGAACGAGGAAAATTCTATACTGACGACGAAATAAACCTTGCCATTGACGATGTTAAAAATACCTCGCTCAACCCTTCTGCATCGCGTAAAAGACACCAGAGGAAAGGGTTGTTTCTCAAAAAATAGCTCTGATGGGGGAGAGAAACGCCAATTAGCTTCTGAGCATGAAGCAGAGCTCGTCAAGTCTTTAAAAACAATGGAGAAATGGGGATTTGCCCTAACAAGAAAAGAAATTTTAGAGATTGTTCAGGTGTTTATTCAGAAGAACAATATAGCGACTAACTTTAAAAATTAAAAGCCTGGAGACTAGTGGTTTCTAGGATTTAAAAAAATAAACAAATTCTCTATTAAAAAACCACAGCATCTTAAATGTGCCCGTATAAAATCAAGAAATCCTTTTACTTTTTATGAATTCTACGAGTTATTGTCCAGTAGCATCCAGGAGTTAAAATTAACAGATAAACCGGATCACATATTTAATTGCGATGAAACATCGTTTTGTAACGACCCTAAAAAAACCAAAGTCGTAGGGTCTGTAGGAAATAGAACAATCAGAATACCTCAATTTTAATTTGTGATTCAGCTTCTGGCATTTTACTGCCACCTTTGTGTATATTTAAAGGTCAGAATATTTTAGAATCATGGGTGAGTACAGAATCTTCAAACCAAACTGCATATGCCACTAGTAAAAAGGGTTGGATGAACACAATTATTTTTTCAAACTGGTTTCGAAAATGTTTTCTGCCCTGCGTTGGTAATAAACTGCCTGGTTTATTGATTTATGATGGGCACTCAAGTTTGTGAAAATAATGTGACTATTTTGAAACTACCCTCACACACTACTGATATCTTACAACCTCTGGATGTAGCTGTAAATAAATCACTAAAAGATAGGTAGGACGATAAGCTGGTGTAATGGCAAAGGGCTAACCGCGAAAGCGTTTTCCTAAGCAGCTGTTTGTTGAGATCTTAAAACAAGTATTGGACAAAACACCGAAGAGCGTCGTTATTAACGGTTTCAAGAAAACTGCAATCTTTGATAAGGATGTCCTTCAAGAAAAAGAAGTTCCCGTCAATAAAAATGTGATAAATGGAAAGATTTTTAATTCAGACGATTTAAGAAGATATAACAAATATAAAGAAGAGCAGACTAAGCTTTCAATCCAGATTAAAACGGATGAAACCAACATTGTAGCAAATAACAGAGATGTAAACATTACTGCAGCAGAGAATATAGAAACAGAAAATGCAAAAATAACACGAAAGAATACTGCAGCACAAAATAAAGCAGTAGAAAATGTTATTCCAGATAATGCAAGTGTAGAAATTACAGAAGCAGAGAATCTTCCAAACAATTCCTTCGAAAGTATTTTGTTGAAATTCATTGGTCAAAGTAAAGCAACTGAAACTGCAAACAAATCACGCAAAAGGATTTGCCCCAGTGCAGAAATTATTACAACAGCAGATTTTTTAAAGAAACTAGAAGCTGAAGAAGCGGAAAGGAGACAAAAGTTGCCAAGGAAATTAGCAAAAACATCTAAAAAGAAAGCAACCTCTAAAACAGCTGCTGTAATATCCAAGACATCTTCGCCCAGTCTTAATACATCTGACACAAATCAGAAAATAAAGAAGACAAAAGGGCGATCTCTCACTCCTTCAAGTAGTACGTCAGAGGATAATGTCTCATCTGTATCCTTTCAATCTGATTCTTCACATATTGATGAAGAAACAGAAAACATTACAATCAGTGATTATGTAATTGTCAGATATGAGGAAGGTTATTATCCTGGCCAGGTTATTGGTAGGAATGACGATGCTACAAATAATATTAAAATAAGTTGTATGCAACGAAGTGGTAAATTGGGAGATATTTGGAAATGGCCCACCTCTAAGGATGAATTGTGGTACAAAGAAAGTGCCATCTTCAAAATAATCAGTCGTCCTTCGAAAAGCAACAATAGGGGCTATTTTGAAGTGCCAGAAATGAGGAAATTTAATGTCTACTACAACTAGTAGAAACGTTGTTTTTTGCAATCATTTCATAATAAAAAAATAAAAAGTTGTGTTTTACATGATGCTTTTACAATGCCTGTATCTTGAAAATAACTGCATATTTTGAAGCGAAATTTTTAGCAATAGTAGTGCAATATTCCAGGTAAGTTCTAGTTACCCCATATTTGGATTGTATTAGAGACCCACGGTGTGGGTCCATTTACTCCATTTTTAAGGATAAATGGCACCACCAGCAGTTAAAAGTAAAAAAAGTAAAAAGATATTCAGCGATATTATAGGAGATTGAGGTTTGGGTAACTAATAGTACATTAGTGGCACACACCCATCATAGAGTATTAATGTTATTCCACAGATAACAAAACAAACCAAAAGTTGTAAAACTTACCCACATTGACCTTAAATTTAATTCTTTCCATAATAGATTGCAATTTTCTGTAGAAAAAGAAATTAATAATTCACTAAGTTTCCTCGACGTATTATTAATTAATAACTAATTGGTTTCATAAACCTTCGTGGTCAGGTAGATTTAAACTGAAGAGCACAACTATAGCCCCGCTCCCAATTTTTGATTTTTTGTTCCTAAAACAATAATAATTTAATCTTGGAGAAACCGTAAAAGAAGTTAAAACAATAACTAAAAACTAACTGAGGCTTAGAACAAACAATTTATCTAATTTATTTAAAATTTCTATTCCAACATCAACGCTAATATAATGAATACAGCTCGCTTGCTATAACACAGCCGATATTATAACTGCTCTTCTCATCAGTAAAAACGTATTTCGTATTGAGATCATTTTCATCTTTATGCAAATTATAAAAATTCTGTGACTCTTGAGGATTCATTTGGTGTGATTATACTCAAATTATTTTAATTGGTCAAATAGGTTTATTACATTAAGGTTATCAGCACGTGAAACTGTCGTTTAAAAATACAAAAAGTACAGGTTTTTACCTTTTATAACAAATAATAGATCGACACACTTACTCGTCTTGTCATAGGTGTCCTGGAGGCTGAAGTTTCGTGTAATCCCGCAGATGTTGTATAGTCATGAGAACTAATTTTATAACGACGGCGTGATCGCCTGGCACTGTGGAAGTTTACCATAAGGTTCAAATTGGAACGATTTTATTGCTTTTCGCTGCACTTCTTTCTAGCACCACTGTACAACGGAAGCAAAAATTGTAAAATGTGGGACTTGACACAAAGGAAATCTTTCATAGTTGGCGCATTACATCCGGATTCTTCATAAAGTAGAACCATATCCGTTTTTTCCGTATTCGGAAAATTTACCATTTTAGATAACTCGCTTCTCTCACAGGGAATTAATTACACTATTGAAGCATCGTGACCTCAACAAGTACAAGTGAAATCATCTCACTTGCACATATTCTATTTAAAGGCCTTATTTACATTTTGTTCGTCCGCTGCTCTGCTTATCGTGTTTTTCGGGACAATTTTTGATTAACTATTCGATTCTTTTATTGGTTTCATTTTGTCGCTCTATTTCATATAGTTAATTGATATCAATTCAGACTCACATAGGTATCTGATTCTAAGGTTCAAAATACATTTATTCAAGTCGAGAAAGATTTTAGTTTAGCACAATCTTTTTCTGTAACACTCTTAATGATAAAATTGAAAATTATTTTAATAATTATATTGTTTATTGAATAAAACACATAAACCTCAGACGCTTACATTGTCATATAATAATCGCTTCAAGAATGCGCTCGATCTTTCATTTCACATATGGCTAGGTAAGTAAGAACAAATTATAAATTAATATTTGTGTGGAACACCTAATGGAAATTAACGCTCTGGAGTAAATACCGAAGCTTTTACCGGAACCAGACGTTCACGTGAAATTAATTAAGCCAGCTCGAACTCTTATTACCTTACATCATGCGATCAAAGTGACCGGAATGTACTATCCATACCTATATGTATTCAAAGAGTATACCTAAGAATTAAGGAATTTTACTGTACGTTAAAATATGCAAGCAACAATTAAAAGCAAGCATCTACCTATTAAGTCGCCTGGCAAATACAGTAAATGAAAGTGTTTATGTAAAGAAAACTGCAGAGCGTAACTCACTCCCTTCCGTTTGCAATAATTAACTCTCGAGGAATCATATAAATACCCACGTGTCAGGAACTGCATTCAGTAGCACGTTCATCTTCCTCCGTTGACAGTACATCATCCAATTCCTGGTAAGAACGAAAAAAAAAACAAAGTTGCCCAAAATTACCTATCAATAAAAAAAAATATTTCAGCGAAATCATGGTTCGGTTCATCATCATCATCGCATGTGTTTGTAAGTTATTACTAGAGCACGGATTTAAGTGCATTCCATGATTTCAAAGTGGACCTAAATCCGTGCTTTGGTTATTACTAATAAAGTTATGCATGAATTATTAATTTTTCTTTCAGTTGGCCTTGTGCCTTTAGCTTTTGCAAAAAAAGTTGCTACTTCCCGTAGTGACGCTGAAGGATCGGGAACGAACCACTTGGAAGCGGGAATTATACTGGGTGGTGGTGACCAGGGAGGAAAAGGCGAGTTCAGTGCCGGTAGTGGACTGAGGTTGATTGCCCAAGGTTCTGCCGAACAAGCCAGTAATGCCTTCTTAAACCAACACCTTGCTGCTCGACAAGCTGCCTTCACCGCAAAGAGTGCTTTGGCTCAAGCTGCTGTTGGGGTACGTCTATTCTCTTTCTTTGTTTTTGAATTAAAAAAAAACGATTATTGTTTAGGCTTCTGCTACAGCCCGAACTGCCCTCGTTGGCAAATATATCCTCGTAGAAACCCTACAACGCGAAGTGCAAGACGCCCATCAGCAACTTCAAGCCGAAACTCAACAACTGGAACAATCCGAGCGATCTGCTGCAGCTGCTCAAGAAGCAGCCCAACAAGCTCAGGCTGCTTTAAATGCCGTTACTGGCGTGGCCAATGCGGCCCAAGGAGGTGCCACTCGTGCCACTGAAGCAGCGAATGCAGCAGCCGCAGAATTTGGTTCTCAAGCAGCCATGGTCGGCGCCGCCAAACGACGTCTCGCGGATCTTCTGCAACAATTGGACGCTGCCAGCGTCGACCTAGAAGCTACCCAGGCCGCTGCCCAACAGGCATCCGATGCGGCCCTGATCGCGCAAAGTAACGCGGCTCAAGCTGGAGAGAAGGCATCCGAGAATTTGGGCGTTGGAGGAGGTTTAGGGGGCGGCGAAGTCCACATCGGTGAAATCCATCATTGATATCTTGAGCTCTATTTTGTTAAACTTTTAATTTCCTTTAAAGACTGCTGTTATGTAATAAAATATTTAAAAAAAAATACTTAAAATTTGTTAATCTTTTTCTCTTCCACAAAGATAAACAAAAGTTTTAAACGCATTAATTAAAAAATTGCCCTTTTGCGGAAATCAGAGTTAGACTATACCAGAACGATATTTGCCTTTATTCGATGAAGAGGGGGAAACAACATCTTCCTCGTCGTCTAAATCCGATGAGGAAGAAGAAGATGAAGAGGAACATTTAGATAAAAAACCAGCACCGAAAACCGCTCTTTTCCCTTACGGTTCTTCGCGTTTTTAGAAAGATCTTCTTACGTGATTGGTAAGTCTGATCGAATCTCACTGAAAGCCAGTCAACTCAAAATTCAAATTTAGAATTCGATTGCTTGACAAGGATCCCCCAATTCAGACGTGTGAAAAAAAGGACGTCGAAGACAAGTAGTCTACAGGCACGTTAAGCAACAGCATGAAATGATTCCATTAGATCGAAAAAACGCTGGACCGATCAAAATCCTGATCGACAAGGATGACCCTAGAAAGGGTTGGGTCCCCATTAAAGAAGGCCTTAAGCAAATTAAAGCTAATAAGGTACAGAGCGACGACTTTTGCGCAGACGAAAACTTCGACGATCTAATTCCAGAAAGCGAAGACTTTAAGCAAAACAACCGAAAATTAATTAGCATGGGCGTGCTATGCGCAATCATCGACTTGGTATTTGAATAGTAAGTAACCAATGGTCGTCCAAATTATATTCCCTAATTTTCAATAAACTACCATTTCCATTTCGATCTGATTAAATTGGCGACGCGAGCCACACCCGACGCGATCATTCAGGCGCTATACACGAGTTGGAAAGTTCCCAAGGCCAATAAGGAAGAACTACAGAAACTGAAAGCTCCGAAGAAGGAGAAGGCAAAGAAATCTAAGGAGCGCAAAAATAAGACGAAGAAGTCGTCCCGGAAAAGTGATAAACCGTCCAAAAAAGCGAAAGGCAAAAAGGGCAAGAAGAAAAAGAGCATGAAGGAGAGTACAAAATCTAGCAGCAAGAAGGCGAAGAAACCGCAGAAGCTGAGCAAAGAGGAGAAGGCCGAGCTGGAGAGGCAACGGAAGCTTCAGGAAGAGTTGGAGGAGGAAAGGAGAAGACTTGAGGAAAACAGACGGTTTATGTTTACCCTCAAGGATGCTGCAGTAGATGAGTTGTTCATTGGTATTTTTGAGAATTGGGTGAAGCCCGTAGAAAAGGAAAAGAAAGAGAAGGGCAAAGAAGGTAAAAAGAAGGAATGATATGGTTAGTAAGTTTAACAGAGTCACCAATATATATTAAGGGGAAAAGGGAGAGAAGAGGCAGAAAGACAAGAAGGGTAGAAAAGAGTAAAGAATGACGTAGCTAAAGTAGCCAATAAATTTTTTTCCTGCTTCGTAATATTTTTTATTTCGTACTTTCTGGAGTCATGAAAAGTTAATGCAATTAATAACGATTGGCTAATAGGAGAAACTGTAAGAGTCGGAAGCCTACGAAGGAGAAAATGAAAGTGAAGCAAAGTCGATTTTAATTTTGTAGAAGTACGTATTGGTGCGCCATATACTGTCCAAAATCTGAACTCAAATCGAATGCTACTGCTGCAGTAGCTGAAACAGAAAGGCTTCTGCGATGAATAGATGATTAGATGAATAGAAAGGAACAAACAATTCAGTTTAAATTTGCGCCGCTTAAATTTGGAGCTAAAATGACTGGTCACAATTTACGATACTTTTCACATCAAGGTAATGACGTAATGCCAAAATGTCTTACAAACGAAACAAACGAACGAGAATCGATCGCCTTTTGTTTTTTTTTCCACAAAGATAACCGACTACATTTTTCGTTAAAAAAAAAATTCACCTGATGGGAAAATTAAGGTTAAATCAATTAGAAGAAATATTTTTAACGTCAGTTTAAATTTACCTCTTAAATTTGGAGTCAAAATGGCTGGCCGCAGTCCGCGGTACTTGCGGTAATAACGAAAAATTCTAAAAATGTTTTTAACATATAAACAAAATGCAATCGAGTTAAAGAAAAGAAAAAGAAACCACTAAGTTTTGAATTAATTAATTAAAACATATTGTTGTTTGCGCGAATCAAAATTAAACGGATAGAGGAATAGGCAACAATTCACTTTAAAACTGCCGTTTATACTTGGAGCCAAAATGGCTGGCTGCAGTTCGCGGTACAAATATACGTACTGATAAAATATTCTAAACAGAAGAAAGTCGAAAAAACCAACGAAATGCGATTGTTTTTGGAATTTTTTTCTTTTTCATGAAGATAAACAAAATACGATCGACTACATAACAGATTTTGTTATTTTTTCATTAAAAAGGAAAACAAAAGATCATCAAGATTTAATTTTTAAAGAAGGACATTTTTCGCCTCATGCAAAAACTAAAGATAAATTAATTGAAAGGAATATCCAACAAGTCAATTTAAAGTGTTGTTTAAATTTGAAGCCCAAATGGCAGCCTGTAACAAAATAGAGATTGACAAGTTGGGTGACATTTTGAAAAAGCGACATGAAAAATTGATAATTGGAAGACCTGGAAAAAATAAAAGATCCACAGTTTCAAGTTTTAAAAAATCAAAAAATAATTTAAGAAAATAGAGTAATTCGACAAAAAAAGGAACATTTCAACAAATATCGCCGAAATGTTAGTAACAGCACGAACGAAAAACAAATGAACATTAACTGTTCTTCAAAGCATTACATGAACAAACAAAAGACTGATGATTTCATCCAGGGAGAATAAATTTAAAAAAGAAAAGAAATGAACACAACAATCAAAATAAAAACTGAAACAAATACCGAAATTCTGAGATTAAGATGTTTAAAAAAACAGATGAATGTTGATTATTTTCCAGAATTATATGAAAGAGCATTGTCAATTTATAATGCAATTAAAAATAAAATTAGAAATAGGCTGACGTTGGAAATGGTGCAAGCAATTATGTTCGTTAGTTATTTTTTAAAAGTACATAATATAGATTGTAAAAACTTTCCAACCTACTGCTGATATGATAAGTAAATTTAACGTTTCGATGTACGACCACAAAAATGATTTAGAAAATGAAATAGTAAATATAATAGATACTCTTTCAAATCTGTAAATAAAAATGAATTTTAGGGGAATATGTGTTTCATTTGGGGGATTTTTTAACCTCGGATGGGGGAAATCGTTCTCAATGGGTTGGTAACACTGGTGACACTGGTTTGAAGTGACGAAAACGCGAATGTAAGTACGAAATTATGTAGTTTTGCAGTTCATTTTACTTTGTAAAGAAATATAAAAACCAGTGATAAGATCTGAATATCCGGCGTTAGTTATTTCAATTTAATTACAAGAATTTTTGTTGATGTTGATAGTATGAAGCGTTCAGAGAATCCTACAGCTGAGTGCAGCACGAGAAAAAAACCCATGATATCAGTCAGTCCAAGTCAACGGAATGTTATTGGGAACGATGAGGTAAGGCTAGTTATGTTATGTGATGTTTTTTTTTTTTTAATAAGTTTTGTTGTGTTCCTTTTACGAAGGCACTGAGGTTAGACTAAGCGTGTGAAATGAACATTTGTCTAAATGGAACAAGTAAGGAGGAAGAGAACTCATCAAGTTCTCATGTCAAAAATTTCAAAGTGAAAACTGTAAATAACACATGTTAGTAATTGAAGGATTTAACTAATGGTGTTTTCGACTGACTGCTCTAGGACGTGCTGAAAGTGTTCGGGTAATTATCTTTATTGCTTGAAGTGTGATTTACATGTTCGGCTGCACCAAGCACTATGTGAAGTAGCGTATCGAGAGCGCTCTGCTTTGATCTGAGCCGCGAGTCAGATCAACATTGAGTGATCTGGAAAACATAACCTAGAAAATTTAATTGTGAAAATGGACTTGGCAATTGTGAAAATTTTTCTTCGTCAGATTCATCAGATAATGAAGTATAGATGTGACTATTAACAAAGCATGTATCAATGAATAATGTTGCTATTAGGACCGAATATATAGCTTTATTCTTTAGTAACCTAGGAAGCCACATCTCGGTTATTACAACAGATTTTCGTTGTTGCAAATATTACTCATATCGCAGTGATTCGTATCCAAACGTATTCGGTTGTTCATTAGGTGTCATCTCCAGAGCAATTTTGGTCCAATCAATGACGTCAACTTATTATTTTTGTGTAATCTGTTTGAGAGTTGGAGCAGTTCAGTCGAAAACGCTATAAATGAAACTGCACATTAGGTTCCTAAATTTGCACATACTCAGAACTACCACATGTGTTACGGTTACATATAAGATTACATTCATTAATTTGTGTCTTCTGACATAAAGTTAGTGTTATTTTATAATTTTTTTTTCATAATACGAAAATAGCTTTACATCGTTCATTGTAAACAAAAAATACTACTTTAGATAATGAACAAATTAAGAGAAGACCGATGGAATCTGCAAAAATTGGTATTTATAATCACTTACGTACATTGCTATCACTGGCACAGAGAAGATTGATAGTTCTGAGCATGCTAACAACGGCATTGATATTTAGGAACCTAAAGTGTAGTTTTATCCAAATAATTTTTAGTAGTAAGAAGAAACATGAACGCTTATTACTGATGAAGGCTTTGCGGTAAGGGGGAGAAGCAATTTTCTCGCTTCTACTTACCTCACTTCAAGTAAAAGTGAGGTCAGATTATCTTGGCGTAAACATTCATAAACATCGGTCTTTAATTGGATGTCATTTGTTTGCAGAAAGATGTGGCACGAATCCGTATAAATACCCACTCAAGCGTCTATGATAGAGTTGTGAGATCAGGTGCGTTTATTGACAAATCCTTACATATAAAATCATTATTTGATGAAGGAAACGACATGGAAACACTCTTAATAGTAGCCCCCTGTCGCATGGGGAAATCAAGTAACATGAATATGATAAAGGAGTTTCTGGGGATAAACGTGGACGAAGAGGGGAAAGCTAAATGCAACGTGAAATGGAACGAAGAAACCAAAAAATGGAAGGAGAGGAAGGAAGAGGAACAGACAAAAAATTTCAAGCTCTTTAAAACTTTAAAAATATTTCAGTGTCAGTGCAATCCTAAACACACCAGTGAGGAATGTGAAAACGGAAAGTGTAAAGACAGAAACTTTTTTTACGAAAAATGTGGGCAACTACCTATCATTTTTGTGGATCTCGCGCATGTGGATTTGGAATCACGAGAACATTTTATAGGGTCACTGTGGATAATTCTGAATAATACTTTTGAAGAACATTCTTATTTAGAAAATGAAGTTACAAGCCGTTTAACTGCCCCCAATAGGAATACATTTTCTCGCTATTGCACTGGAATAAATGAAAATACAGAGTTTGTTAGACTTAAGTTGCAAATATTATCTGGCTTGAAATATTTAGCTGATTGTTTAAAAAAGCAATTTCAGAAACCATCATTTTTATTGGTGGAGGAATTTGATGCTCCCATTACAAAATTGATGCATAAGTCAAAAACGTCATTGTCTGAAGAGGAACTTATGGACACTATTGGATCTTTTCTCAGACCTGTTTTGAAAGATAATAAAAACATCGCAGGAGCACTGTTAAATGCATGTGTGCAAATGCAAAATGCCTTATCACCTTATGCCAATAACGTGAGAACATATCCATTTCTGGAAAATCATTTATTTTCCACTTACTGTGGATTTACCGACGAAGAAATAAACGAATTGCTTTCTAGGCAAGCCTTCAAGTATATAGACAGAGATGTTATTCGAACCCATTTTAACGGGTACAGAATTCTAAATAGCAATACCTCAATATACTGTGTCTATTCAGTTTTAAAATACCTTGAAGAATGGTGTGAGAATTACAGAAACTCAAATCCATCGAGTAGTGATTACAAACCAACATTTCATTGGATTAAAACATATGGTGTAGACAAGCTGGATAATTTCTTTGGATATAAGAAAATTCGAGAGCAATTTGAGAAAATGTACAGTGAAAAAGTAATATCTGTAAGTAACTCATGTAAGAAAATGAGTGTAGAACAAGTACAACGTTTGAGAGCTGTATTGAGCAGCTCTAGAGAACCTGATGATTCTGAAGTAGAATTGTTCCTTCATTACTTAAAGGATCGTGGTTACTTTAATGTGATTGAAAAATCTGCTGATGTACTAAGTCTTCAAGTTCCAAACTTAGAGGTTGAACATGAAATAAGAAATAACATGTTTACTGCGCAATTCTATAAAAGCAACTTCAACATATCCGATGACACTATCGTTAAATATCTACAATCACTAAAGGCATTACGTAGAAATATTGAGACAATTAAGTCTTTTGGGAATGCAGTATCGGATCTGTTTAGTGATGAACCGGCATCAAGACACGATGAAGTTAAAGGTGTCCTTTTTGCTTTTGCGTTTAAAAATGTGAGTCACTTTAAAGCTGTATTGTGTGAAGCCTTTTGTTTAGAAAGCAGAGAGTACAGAGTAGATTTAGCAATCATTAGAAAAGATGGGACAGGTATTATTATAGAAATTGCAAGCGGTGATACAAATGCTGATCAAGCATTGCACCAAATTTTCACGAAGAAATATCATCAGTTGTTGAACAGATACTCTGTCATCCAGAAAGATTCCTTGAAGATTTATATTGGCTTAAAATATGATTACCAAAACGGAAATATTGACATATCTGCATATATATCTGAAGAAATACCCAACAGAGATTTTCGTCCACCCATGAACGATGTGATTAAAGTACATTCAACAAGGAGTTAAACTCAAACCATCACCATTGTATGTACGTGTTACTCATAGCAGATATTGTGAGACAGAAAATGTTTAATAATTTTTTATTGTATATTCTTAATAAATATTTTTAACACTTTTTTCGTCTTCCCAGTTGCCTTGGTCCAGAAATAAAAAAAAAAGTTTTTATAAAAAAATCCTATTTATACGTGGTGCAATCAGAGATTTCTTTTTACAGTAACATCCAATGAGAAGGAAAGAAATAAAAATCTCGCAAATTATTCTCCTTTTTACATACCAAGCACAATCTCAGAAAATATCGCAGATAGGTGTAAGACATATTTAATAAAAACGAAAGTATTTTATTAGACGAAGAAAATAGGATAGAAAAATACAGGGCATGCTATTTAAGAAAATTGAGTTTTGTTGTTTTCAAATATCTAATAATATTAATAATAATATCCTTTATTAAACCATAATAATAATTACGTCAATAATGTATGTACAGGGTTTTCTTTTAGAGTTTGAAAAATTTATAATTTTTGTTCAATCAAATTAAGCTTTGAAGAAATTAAACTGGCAGTCAGTGTTGCCAACATAAGCACTTGGGAGCTTTTCTGTAAACATAAAGCGAATTTTAGCGACGAACAACTATTTCTACTTTCTAAACGCGGTTTATGTTATGACGTCATTAAAAACTATATTCGCCAAAGTGGGTTATTTCCATTGCATGTTATTGTGAAGTGTCAATCAATCAATTTATTGAGATTGTTTTTTTTTATAAGTGAAAATGAATGCGGAAATTACTATTATTGTAGCAAATGAAATCGTATTTGACGATAACATTATTATAATAGAGAGATTGTTACAAAATATTAACGAAACAACGACAGTCACTTCAAAAAATATTTTTCTATACTTATGCACAATTCGAGAAGGAGACGAAGGAAATGATTTTCAACTATTAGAATAAATTTATTGTCATCTATTGTATCTAAATATTCTCCACAATGAGCAGGTAATTTAAATCTTGACCACCTGTTAATTACCAACAGTTTTTAATATACAAACATTCTAAAGTGCGTTCAATAAAAATCGTTATCAAGTTTGCAAGGTCACGTCGTAACTATACGATTATTATAAACATAACCTAACCTATTAATATACATTTAATTACTATTTTCTATAAAATGGATAATAAAACACAATGAATTAAATAAAACATTTATTTTATTACAAATACCTCGAAGATGTAAACAAAATCTTTGACAGTTGAGGTTGTTGATGCATCTTCTATGTTTTCCATTACTTTACAAATTCTGTTTTTTTTTTCATTGCTAATGTATGTACCTAATGTTTATTATGAAGGTAGCTTCTTGCCCGGTGAAATTGTTTGATAAATTACACAGGCCAACCATGAAAAAACTTTTTGTATAAAGTTGGCTCCCCTTTATGTTTTTTGGCGTGCTGAATCCGAAAATGAACTTTAAAATACCACAGGACGTAAAGTTTCCTCGCATGTTTACTTTACGTTATTTATGCATTGTAAGCGTATATCTTTGGTATAATAATACCTTGGTCTCTACACCTAATTAGTAGTAAATGCTCAAAGTGCACTTTTGAGTATCTGCGTGACTAATACTAATAAAATCACGAAGGCATGGTGGATGGTTTGTGGTGACTTGAAGGTGTCTGGGATGTAACTCGGACAGCAAAGTGGATTCACAAAATTTCTTTGTTTTATGTATGAATGAGACAGTAGGGTACGGGTACAGCACTGGACAAGAACAGCATGGCCTTCAAGAGAGCATTTAGAACCTGGGAGCAAGAACGTTCTGCGTATGAGTTTGGTGAATCCTCAAAAAATACTGCTTCCGCCACTGCACATAAAATTGGGCCTAATGAAGCAATTCATCAAAGCTCTATCAAAATCAGAACCTTGCTTTCAATATTTGTGTCAGAAATTTCCTGGTTTATCAGAGGGAAAGTTAAAAGAAGGCATATTTGTTGGCCCTGATATTCGAAAACTTATTCAAGACCCTTTTTTCGAAAATGCGAAAGAAAAAGCAGCATGGGGTGCATTTAAACAAGTTGTCTTGAAGTTTTTAGGCAATCAGAAAGATCCTAATTATGAAAATATAGTTCAAAACAAGTTGAAAACATTTCAAGAACTTGGATGTAACATGAGTGTAAAGATGCATTTTTTTCACTCACATTTAAATTTTTTCCCTGACAATCTTGGAGCTGTAAGTAAGGAACAAGGGGAGCGTTTCCACCAAGATATAAAGGAGATGGAAAAACAGTATTAGGGTTGTTGGAATGTCAACATGATGGAGGATTACTGTTGGATCCTTCTACGAGCAACTCCAGAAGCATTACATAAAAAGAAAAGCTACACACGAACGTTTACCGTGAAGAGGTTGAGGAAAACTTTAGATTAATAAGTAAAAAACTGTTCATATTCAAATTTACACTACCATTGTAATAATAAAATGTTGAATTTTTCAATTATACTCTGATAATAAATTACGTACCTTTAAATCTTAACTATATATTTTAATACTATCATACCCAACAAAAGATAAAGATTGCGAAAAATTGATACGTGGTAGAAAAAAACTGATTGAAAATTTGGATTCAGTACACCAAAATACATACGAAACAGGTTGAACTTTGAGAAAAGCTTTTAAAAAATATTTATTGGTTGGCCTGTGTTATCTCAAACGGACACTGGAAAATAGCACAAATGCTCGACGTTTCACTCCTGAAGAAACTATCAAGCGATAGTGAAACGTCGAGCATTTGTGCTATTTTCCAGTGTCCGTTTGAGATAATTTATCTAATGTTTATTGTTTATTGCAAGGCTTCTATATAGTGTTTACTCACCCTGCACACACACAACGGTGCACACAACCTTTCGATCATATAATATAACCTTCTAAATTCAAACTACGAAATTACGAATTGCACGATAGGTTCCGAATTTTCACGAACAGAGGATGACAACTTAAAACGCTCTTCTCAACCATCATCAGTGTCGCCAACCGTAGCGACTTGTCGCCACAATAGCGACTTTTAGAAACATGTAGCGGCGCCTGCAACAAATCAGCGAAAAGTGGCGACTTTTGGAAATGTTGTATGTACATAATTATCATTATCATAATAAAACACAAGAACAATAAAATAAAATGAGTTATGGACGTTAAGGTTACATCCGCTTCATGGTCCTCTTGTGCACATGCGCATGAGCAAACTAAAATTTTGTATCTATCTCTGTTGGAGAGATCAGTAATTACGTTTTAAAATGCGATAGCGATACACGTGCTCTGTTTTCTTTGCAAGTCGGATGTCGGATGCACCCTAATTAGTTTAGGAAATTACGAGGGAAATTGTAAGTAATTTACATTTTAGCAATTGTTTATTTTTTTATGTGTAATAAAACATTTTCAGTACTCACTTCAAAT
Organism: Serrognathus titanus; assembly: GCA_039766575.1. Taxonomy (NCBI): domain Eukaryota; kingdom Metazoa; phylum Arthropoda; class Insecta; order Coleoptera; family Lucanidae; genus Serrognathus; species Serrognathus titanus. The sequence goes on from CM077914.1 coordinate 14,100,900, forward strand.
AGACACTACTCAGCAAACTAAGAGAGCTAAAATCGAAACTTCTTATTAAATGTTCGATTCTCTTTTATTTTGTTGTCTATTATGTACATATAATCATATAGGCCAACATTCTCATCTTATTATGTATTATTATATAGTTACCTATATTTTGTAATATAGCATTTTTATAAATTTAAATTTGTTGTCAATTGTGTAGCGACAAAGTAGCGACTTTAAAAAATTTTTAAAGTGAAAATAGAGACTTTTATTTTAAAAAGTAGCGAAATTTAGTTGCGATTGGTTGGCAACACTGACCATCATCCAATAGTTCCACGAACCGCGTTGAAAATATATAACAATGATGTCACGTGTTCGTCAAAAAAGTGTTTAGTTCCTTAACTATTATAACCTGGTTCGTCGACAAAGAAACAGTAAAATCGTAACTGAAATTATTTTCCATGGATGTGAAAATATCTTTTACTGCATGAAGGACCCATCTCCTCTTCTCCCTTGTAAGAGGTGCCTATAGGATAGGTCTTACGTGACCCTGTTTGGCCGTATGCTAGGATCGTAACATTATAGCCTTCGAATAAGTTTTTGATCAAATCCTTAATGCAGGTCATGTAGAAATGGTTTTCTGTCGTCCCGCTTTCAAAGACGTAGTTGTACAAGAATGTTTTGTCTGTGCCTTTAACTTGAATTTGATTCGAGTCGACTTTAATTATATCTTGGTGGCCCTTCGTACTTTCATTTTCAAGAAGCGGACGAACGCGCACAGCAACTTCTACATTTGAAGCTTTATGGGCCATCTAAAGAAAACATATGTTTTATTAATCACGGTGAACGTTCATTTTACGATTCTTATTTTTGTGCACGTGCACAGTGGATATAGTTTTTAACGGTTACGACCATAAACCAAAAAAAAAAAAAAAACAGCCTAAATAAATTATTTTCTAATGAAATAATCTTCAATAATTTTTAGTTTTTTACTATGATAAACATGTAAATAACAAGATTGAAAAATTTCTAAACTCACCTTTCAATAGCCGTGTCAAATTACTATCACGATAGCTGACATAACAGTGTTGATTTTTCTCATCTCCTAAAGTCGACATCACTTTATTAAGTGCCAAAAGACCTTTGTTAATTTGAACTTAAGGCCTATGCTGAAAAGAAGTCCAAGAAACCTGAGCTGATTGCCAAGTCAAGCATAGTACTCGACGTTAAACCTTGGTATGATGAAATGGAAAAACAAGTGAGAACAATTGATTGGTTTGGGGCGCTTCTAAGTTGGTGCCGGTGAGATACGGCATTCCTAAGTTGCAGATCGTGTGCGTTGTGGAAGATGCCAAGGTCTCCGTGGATCTCCTGACTGAAGAAATACAGAAGTTTGAAGTGTACGTGCAGTCCGTGGACATTGCTGCTTTTAATAAGATTGAAAATGTTTGATTACTTATAGCTCTTCAATAAAACTTCCACGAACATTATTCTAATTCATGTTTTTATTTTTTATTTGCCAGTTAAATTTATATCATTCGGTCCAGTCTTAAATAATTTTAATCCGTTGTGTTGCTGTGCTAAAGTCCCGCTCAGAGTTGAACTTGGTACTTGAAAACTGTTTTCAGACAATGTCCTGGGTGTAAGAAAATCACACAAAAGTGGCTCCCTGTCTTTGAGAACCTAATTGTCAATATTTGCGATTTTAATTTATTTTAGAACCAATGCATATGTACACCTTCAACAAGTACTGCTGACTTTCGAAAAAATAGAGCAACCTGGGAATATTCTGGAGCCTTACGATTTTATTTTTTTATTTTTATTTTATATTATTGAATTGTATTAATAATTGATGTAACCCTCCATTCGGTTTGTTGTCGTTATTTAATATGGAAATAATGAAAAGCGGCATCTTTGCGCAGCATTACTTTTTTAACAGAAAAGATAAAAATATTGTGCCAAGAATCGATTGTCTTTTGTTTTTCTTATTCTTTTTAATTTGACTATTTTTGAATTTTTATTTTGTTTGCTTTGTCGCCATTCTTTACAAATTGTCTTTCTAATTATTAGTCTATTAAATTGCGTTGTAAAGTCGATTGTCCTCTGTTTGTTTTTATTATTATTTTTTAATTTGATTATTTTTCAATTTTTATTTTGTTACAATTCTTTCAAATTGTTTCTTTGTTTATTTATTAATCTGTTCAATTGTTGATTTGGCTTCTGGTTGGAACCGCGTCACGGTTCCAACCTTCTATAGTACAGTAGAAGCAGTTGTGACGCGATTCCAACCGGAAGCCTAATCGATTATGGACTACGGCCGCGGAAGCCTCCAAGTTAAACTGTTAAATTTGTTGTAAAATCTTTTGTCATTGTTATTATTATATTATTTAAATTATTTTTCAATTTTTATTATTTTGTTCAATTTATTATTAATCTCCTCAAGCTTTAGTAATGTCCTCTTCGGTTGGTAATTATTGATTTTTTGTTAGCTAATCTGGTGACTTAAATTCTGATCATCTGGCCATACTGGTTCGACAGAAAGGAATAAATTGAGGTTATGTCATGTCATGCGAACGTTACAAACACCGCCCGAATTTATTTTCTAAATAAAAACATGCTAAAAAGCGGCGTATTTAAATATTGGAAAAGAGAACTTAACTTGTTTATTAGGCGAAAACATAAGAACACGCGAACGGTACGTTGTATTTGAAAAGAAAGGACATAGATTTGAGGTTATGTTTACATAACTTCATATCTCGTTTGTAAACTTAAATAGTTAAGAAAAAAATCATTTCCAGACGCCGTCAAGTAAGAAGAAAGCGCCCACTTTCAAGGCCCTAGAACATTTCGATGATTTTTACGAGCAGGTCTTTACGAATAGCTGGCCTGCTATTCGTCAAGGACTATTGAGTAAGCAAAAATATGTGGCCGTTGTTAATAATTATTCCGATACGCAAGACATAAAAACTGGGCTCGAAAACTTGGGGGCCCTTAACGTTAGAACGTTATTCAATTTAGAGAAACAATACATCACCGATAACTACGATAAAGTTAAAAGAAAATTGCAATTGGAACATATATGGAAGATGGATAAACAAATGGATATTGAACAGGAGAAAACCGCCACAGAAACAAATGAAGTGAGAAAGATGTCACTAGAAAAAAGTTTAGAAAACGCAGAGTATGACTTCACTCGCGTCGTCGATAGTGAAAACGTCTTAACAACAGCTAATTTGCACGAGTTTATCCCCGTAACGAAAATTAAAGGAAGCGACGAATGGATTCCGGAATCCGACCACTACAAATTTTACTCAAGCGTTGAGTTTCCTGTTAAAATTGAGAAGGAATACGATCTACACTTTCCCGAGCACCTTGACGTGTATTGCTATGAGATGTCAAATCATACAACTTTTGCTTATCCTCGCAAGGGCACCACGGATGTTTATAACTACTATTTAATGGATGGGGGCTCTCTCCTCCCAATATTAGCTTTAGATATTAAGCCCGGGAATAAAATCTTGGACATGTGCGCGGCTCCTGGTGGTAAAAGCCTTTTGGCCTTACAAACTTTATATCCGGATCAAGTGATGACGAATGACGTATCAATGTCTCGAAGGAATAGAATCTACCAGGTTCTGAAAGAGTACTTCTATGACCTGGAGGAACGTTGGCTGAAAACAGGGAAAATTGTAATCAGTAACAGGGATGGACGAGAAATCGAAGAATCCAACTTCGATAGGATTTTGGTGAGTCTGCGTCGTGCGCTCGCGAAGATTTGAAATTATATTCGTAGGTTGATGTTCCGTGTACTACAGATAGGCATTCGGTGAAGGAAGATGAAAACAACATATTCAGGCCGGATCGGATAAGGGAAAGGTTGAAATTGCCCGAACTTCAGAGTCAGCTTTTAGTGCAGGCTTTAAAACTGATTGCCGAAGGCGGCGTGGTTGTTTATTCTACTTGCTCTTTGAGTCCCATTCAAAATGATGGAGTTGTTCATATGGCATTGAAACAAATATGGGAGGAAACAAAGATTCAAATTTTAGTGAAGTGAGTTTTATTTTTTTTATTTGTTTATGGGCATGCCTGTTCACAAATTTTACAAATTTACAAATGTAAGTTTATTAGCTAATGATGATGTGAGGGCACACGTTTGATAAAACAAAAGAAGAAAACAAAACACAAATTCGAGAATGACTTGATTAAATAGAAATTTATGCTCGTTTCAAAAATGTAAAAACATATAGGGCGTTCCATATAAAAAAAAAATCAAAGCTTATATCTCAAATACTGAGCACTTTAGAAAAAGTAATCTGTAACAATGAATTCTGCATGAAGAAGTGCTTTAAAGAAGTTTTTATAGAAATTAAAAATTTTCTTAAACAAAAAAGTTATAAAGGTTGGATTGTGAAAAACACCCTGTAGCTTCTAGCCAGTAGAAGATATCAAAATGCGGTCTTCACCATTAATTTTGCCTTAAAAATCGAGCACCAGGAGCCATGGTCAATTTTTATGTAATTCCTCCAAAAACAGGTGTTTCCTTTTAAAAGTGCCCACCCTGTACATATACCTTTACACACTGCTGAAAATATAAAACAAAGTAATTGTTGATTGCTTCTCATGTATGCATTTTAGAAATTTGGGCCCGGCTTTAACTCAAACCCGGAGTGTATTTAAACTGGCCGATCCCAAATTGATGAAGTACGGTCATTTGGTGGTTCCGAATCTGCAAGCTAATTTTGGACCAACATATTTTTGTAAATTACAACGAATAAAATAAACATTTACTACATCCACTATAATTATTGGTAGGTCAATTAACTTGTCCTCCTTCCCCCGTCCGCCTCCGGCAATTTAGAATTGAGAATGAGACTTACAGGTTTCCTAAATTAACTTTATTTGAACAATGCAGTAGTAAAGTGTTTAACGAATCCAAGAAGATACAATAAAATAAGGAAAAATAAGTGAGAAAGGGGTTGGGGTTGCTTATAAATTAATTTTTTCTTAGCTGCAGGTGAAAAAAATAAAAAATGAAGTTTGCAGAAACTGATGCTTTCAAAAAAAAAAACTATCTTGTTTCTGTTTCTTATTTTTATAGTGGACACCAAAATTACCAAATGATACAGATTTTGACTCGTAATGATATGCAGATTCGAAATACGTAGGGTGTTCCATTTAAAATAAGAAAATTGACGTGACTTCCGGCGAAACCGGAAGTCTCACGATGTTACATAGTATGTCGAAAAATATACAGTTTAGTTTATACAAGGGAGGGGGGTCTTGAAACTGTGGCTGTAGTCTGTTTACAACCAGGTGTTGCAAGCATATTGAATGCGAACTTAAAAATAATTTCCGAGATGGATTGTGACTATTTATTTTTTTATTTATACAAGGCACCTGCAACTTGCGAATTAAAGCCGACTTACAAATAATTTTAAAAAGAAGATATTGTTTTAAAATAATTTTTTGAATGTAGCCTTATTTTACTTTCGGCTTTTGAGAAAATTGCAAACAGATGTAATAAGTAACAACCAGGAAAAAAAAAATTGTATCACCAGAAGTCATGCATTTTACTGTATGCTAATGTATGCAAATAAAAAAAAATCCTGCGTTGTTGATGTTTACTTATAATTTTAAAAAAAATTAAATGCACTGAACGAAATCAACGTGAATGAATTAATTTTCGACTCTTTGACTGTCAAACTCTTTGCATGTGTTTTTGTTAGTTAATAATTTTGAGTATTCTTTCTTAATGATAATTCAAATTGGGTGGCAAATCAAGGGTGATATTTTAACAACGATTTTATAATCATTTCAAATCAAACGAAACGATTATGAAACTTTCTCTAAATATAGGAAAAATATCAATATCCTATCTAAGTATACAAGGTTGTGATAAAAGAACAAATAAATTCAATATTCAAAAAAAAAAGAAAAAACGCTATACAGGGTGTGTGCAAAAAGCTAGACGAGTGTTAACCTATTCTTATTTTTGTAAATGCAGATTGTCAAAATTCAACCGTTTTTGAAGTAGTGATGCTTGAAAGTTGATAATTTTCAGAATTTAACAAACTGTAAAAATAAAATAAGTCAACTTAAGAGTGGAACTATCGCTGGTTTTCCACCTTAATTTTTCATAGTGATTCCATTATGGCCGCTAAAATTACCACGACTTATAGATTTCACGAGACAGTGTGCCAAGTGTTTCATCGCCGGCGCCACTTACCCCTAAAAACCTGAAGTGAATTTTTAATTAATGTCAAGTGTGCGCAGTTTATAGAAAATACGGTTGCAGTTTATTTATCGCCCAAAAATAGTTTCCTTGTGATTATTTCTTTCGTTATTTATGATGTTCTTGTTTGGGTAACTACCGCCCAAGCGGGAAAAATTTGCGTTGAATAAAATACTGCCCTGGCGGGATATAAGAGCTCTGTATCGTGCTCGATTGTTCAAAAAATGCAAGAAACAAGAAAAAAAAACGGCCGACGACTTGAATTTAAGAAAACCCTCTTCTTTCACTTTTCCGTTAAAAATAAATTAAAAGCGATAACAAAAGCTGTTTGAAAATATAAACAAACGATGTTCGAAAACGTAAACAAAAGCTGCTTGAAAACATAAACAAAAGATGATCGATTGTTCAAAAAATGCAAGAAACAAAAAAAAAGTGGCCGACGATTTCAATATGAAAAAAGGTTTTGTTTTCAAGTTTCCGTTAAAAATAAATTAAAAACTATGACAAAAGATGTTCGAAAATATAAGCAAAAGACGATCGAAAACGTAAACAAAAGATGTTCGAAGATATAAACAAAAGACGATCGATTGTTTGGCAAATGCAAGAAACAAAAAAAAAATGGCCATCTTTTTCGTGATTTCCACATTTCTTGTAAATCGATTATGAAATGATAATTCTAGAAGGAGGCTGCCCGGTATATAGTTTTTAATTTTTTTTTAACTTTCCGTTTATTTTTGTAACGTTGAAGCATCTCCGACGATCGATCGTCATTTGTTTTGTTTTTACAACTCTAGTTTTTTTCGATTGTTTTTCAAAATTTACTCATTTTGTCTTTAGTTTTAAGCATTTTCAACAATCGATCGTCAATTATTTTCTTACAACTTCAGTTTTTCATTCTCTTGAAAATTTTCCGTTAATTTGTTTTCTGGTTTGAAGCATTTTCGGATATCGATCGTCATTTGTTTTCTTACAACTCCAGTTTTTAATTTTTTGTTTTAATTTTCCGTCGTTAGATTTGTTTTTACAACTCTAGTTTTTTTCAATTCTTCAAAATTTACTGTCATTTCGTCTTCAGAATTAAGTATTTTCGCCAGTCGATCGTCATTTGTTGTCTTACAAGTTATTTTATTTTCAGAATTAAGCATTTTCGATAATAAATCGTCATTTGTTTTGATACAACTCGATATATTTATAGGTTATGTTGATTTCAATTTTGTGCTGTGATTTTGGACTTTTGGCTTCATACTTTTTCAACATTTTATTGAATGCATCATACCTAAATGTGATTCCTTGTTTGTTTCGTAATGGATTTCCGGATCATTTTTGGAAAGTGCAATTGACAACTAAATTGTGACAAACGATAATTTGATTAAAAAAACCACAGACAAAACTTCAAATGCAATACCGATCGTAACATAAAAACAGGGAGATTATGATTGTATACAAAAAGGAGAATAATTTGCGAGATCTTTTAACTTTATTTCTTTTTTTCTCATTGGATGTTGCTGTAAAAAAAATCTCTGATTGTACCACGTATAAATAGGACTTTTTTTTTAAATTTCTGGACCAAGGCAATTGGGAAGAAAGTGTTAAAAAATTTTATTAAGAATATATAATAAAAAATTATCTGTCTCACAATATCTGCTATGAGTACACGTACAATGCTGATGGTTCAAGTTTAACGCCTGGTTGAACGTACTTCAATGACATCATTCATGGGTGGACGAAAATCTGTGTTAGGTATTTCTTGAGATATATATGCAGATATGTCAACATTTCCGTTTTGGTAATGATATTTTAAGCCAATATAAATCTTCAAGGAATCTTTCTGGATGACAGAGTATCTGTTCAACAACTGATGATATTTCTTCGTGAAAATTTGGTGCAATGCTTGATCAGCATTTGTATCACTGCTTGCAATTTCTATAATAATACCTGTCCCATCTTTTCTAACGATTGCTAAATCTAGTCTGTACTTTCTGCTTTCTAAACAAAACGCTTCACACAATACATCTTTAAAGTCATTCGCATTTTTAAATGCAAAAGCAAAAAGGACACCTTTAACTTCATCGTGTCTTGATGCCGGTTTAACGCTAAACAGATCCAATACCGCATTCCCAAGAGACTTAATTGTCTCAATATTTCCACATAATGCCTTTAGTGATTGTAGATATTTAACGATAATGTCATCGGATATGTTAAACTTGCTTTTATAGAATTGTGCAGTAAACATGTTATTTCTTATTTCACGTTCGACCTCTAAGTTTGGAACTTGAAGACCTAGTGCACGACCATAATTTTTAGTCACATTAAAGTAACCAAGATCCTTTAAGTAATGAAGGAACGAATCTACTTCAGAATCATCAGGTTCTCTAGAGCTGCTCAATATAGCTCTCAACTGTTGTATTTGTACACTCATATTCTTATTTGAGTTAAGTACAGTTATCACTTCCTCATTGTACATTTTTTCAAATTGATCTCGAATTTTCTTATATCCAAACAAATTATTCAGCTCCTGTCCACTATATGTTTTAATCCAGTGAAATGTTGGTTGGTAATCACTCCTCGATGGATATGAGTTTCTGTAATTCTCACACCATTCTTCAAGATATTTTAAAACAGAATAGACACAGTATATTGAGGTATTTCTGTTTAGAATTCTGTATCCGTTATAATGGGTTCGAATTACGTCTCTGTCTATATACTTGAAGACAGGCCTAGAAAGCAAATCATTTATTTCTTCGTCGGTAAATCCACAGTAAGTGGAAAATATATGATTTTCCAAAAATGGACATATTGTCACGTTATTAGCATAAAGTGAAAACGAAGCTTGCACTTGTACACATGCATTTAACAATGCTCCTGCGATGTCTTTATTGTCTTTCAAAACAGGTCTGAGAAAAGATCCAATAGTGTCGATAACAACCTCTTCAGACAATGACGTTTTTGACACGTGCATCAATTTTGTAAAAGGAGCATCATAATCCTCCACCAATAAAAATGATGGTTTCTGGAATTGCTTTTCTAAACAATTAGACAAAAGTTTCAAGCCAGATAAAATATCTCCTTTTATATCATCTAAGTGTACATCTCTTGGTATATTAGTGCAGTAGGAAGAAAATTCAGTCCTATTGCGGGCATTTAAACGGCTTGTATCTTCATTTTTTAAATATGAATGTTCTTGAAAAGTTTCCATCAGAACTGTCCACAGTGACTGAATAAAAGTTCCTCGTGATTCCAAATTCACAGGTGCGAGATCCACATAAATGATAGGTATTTGCCCACATATTTCGTAAAAAAAGTTTCTGCCTTTACACTTTCCATTTTCACATTCCTCACTGGTGTGTTTAGGGTTGCACTGACACTGAAATATTTTTAAAGTTTTAAAGAGCTTGAAATTTTTTGTCTGTTCCTCCTCTTTCCTCTCCTTCCACTTTTTGGTTTCTTCGTTCCATTTCACGTTGCATTTAGCTTTCCCCTCTTCGTCCACGTTTATCTGCAGGAACTCCTTTATCATGTTCATGTTAGTTGATTTCCCCATGCGACGGGGGGCTACTATCATGAGTGTTTTCATATATTTTGTGTCTCTAAATAATGATTTTATATGTAAAGATTTATCAATAAATGCAGATGATGTCATAACCTCATCATAAACACTCGATTCGACATTTATACAGATTTGTGCCACATCTATCTGTAAAAAAATGACATACAATTAAAGAAGATGTTTATAAAAGTCGCATTCCTTTTACACCAAGATAATCAGGCCTCACTTTTACTTAAAGTGAGGTAAGTGGAAGAAAATTGCTTCTCCCCTTTACTAACAACAACTTGCAACAACAAAAATCTGTTGTAATAACCGAGACATGGTTTCCTAGGTTACTAAAGAATAAAGTTATTTATTGGGCTGGTCACATTCGGTCCTAATAGGCACCCACAGACGAAGCGATATTTTGAGCGATCTGGTATGCCGCCGACCAAATCTGTCATTTCAACACGTCTGTTAATGACGAACTGCAGACCCGGTCGGTAAAATATCCCGTCACTGAACGAACAAGTCGCCGCAAGTCTGTTCCGGGTGCTAACAACAGACGTACATACATTGTCGTTGGTCTTTACAAAAAACTCTTTATTTGAATAACAATTAAAATTGAATTAAAAATTAATAATAATATAATAATAACAATGGAATGGACAAAAGAAATTTTGACAGAATTTATTGAACTATATAGAGAACGACCGTGCTTATGGAAAATTAAAGATTCAGATTATGTTAATAAGAATCTCAAGAGGGAAGCATATGAAGAGTTAGTAGCGTTTTTAAAAAGTAAAAATTATAATAATGTGACTGAAAAAGATGTTAAAAGTAAAATACAAAATATAAGAAATGCATTCAGGAGGGAGTGTAAAAAGACTGAATATAACAAAAGTGGATCAGGAGCGGAAGAGGTTTATTCTTCAACACTATGGTAAGGTTAAAATACTAATATTTGTAATTGTTATTATTTATTTAATTTTAGGTACTACAATTTACTGCTTTTTACAAAAGATCAAGATGCACCTCTGGTATCCCTTGATAGTGTACAACCTACACTTATACCTGATGATGTGGAAAATGAGGCCGATGAGGACGATGGTGCCGAACAAAATACGTCCGTCGAGACGTTAAAACAAACAGTAAGTACTTTAGCTTATTATAATCCTAGTATTGGCTTTTATTTTTATATTCTTAGCTTTTACCGATTTGTAACATTTCCTCTTGCCAGGACACCTTCCCTTTGCCATTAAAGTAGTCCATGTATGCTTCTCGATTTGTTTTTGCATTACTAGGTGAATTTTTTGTACCTCTCTCTTCTAGTGGTGGTATTATCTCATTTGTATTTGCTACATCAATTTCAGATGCTGCTGTGTTAGTGTACGAGGGACTAGTTCTTCTCAAAAAATTATGTAAATAACAAATAGCTAACACAACATAATTGATTTTGCCTGGAGCAATACTAATAGGAGTGTGTAATATTCGAAACACTGAAGTAATAAGTCCAAACGTATTTTCGACTACGTTCCTTGCACGTGATACTCTATAATTGAATATACGCTTTTCCTTAGTCAGATTCTTTTGTGGGAATGGCTTCAAAATATTGGCATGAAGTGGAAATGCGTCATCAGCAGTAAAGACGAAATTTAGTCCTTCTTCATTTTCATTTGATTCAGGCAGGTTTAAAGAGTTATTCTTCAAGCGGCGACCAAACACAGTTGCATCAAATACACCACCATCAGATATTCTACCTTGTTTGCCCACATCCACGTAGATAAATTCGTAATTATAATTGACAACTGCCATTAAAACAATGCTGTAAAATTGTTTATAATTGCGATACAGGGCACCAGATTGAGGAGGTGGAGTAATCCTTATGTGTTTGCCGTCCATGGCACCTCCACAGTTAATCATTTGCCAACGATTTTTAAAACCTAAGGATACCTGCTTCCATTCTTCTTTTGTTTCAGGCATCTACAATAAAATATACCTAAATTAATATATTTTTTTAGGAATTTAAACAACCACTTCAAAAAAGGAAGAGAAAACAAGCATCCAATCCAGAACTAAATGACTTCATGAAAGCATGTACTAAAACATTATCTACTCCAGACAGACAGGACGAGTTTGATGCAATAGGTATATCTTTTGCAGCTAAATTACGAAAAATGAATGGAGATCAACAAATATTTGCGGAAAGTCTCATGCATAAAGTTTGTACGTTAGGATTATTAAATAAGCTTCATGAGCATATTGATGTAATAGAGAATAATAGACAAGCTACTTCTTCAGTTCAATATTCTTCTAACACACTTAATTCTTGGCAACAGTATCAACAATCAGTTCCACCGCCAATTACATCTTCTAGTGGATCATCATCTACATGTACATATTCACCACTTACAGATTACTACAATAATGCATCAAATGATAGTTTATAAATAATTTTAAATAATATGTTACATGAGTTTGTGTTATTTGAATAATAAATTAATATATAAAACAAATACTAACTTTTATATAATTCTGTAAAGCCTTACACAGAGCCATGCACGTTTCAGGTATTATGTATCCCAAAGTTTGAGATGCTATACCCGTTGAAAACTTTAAACTTTCATATGACTGTCCTGTAGCTAAATACCGTAAAGTTGCAATTAGCTGCTCTTCTGGAGGAATTGATTGACGCATAACAGTATCCTGTTTTTTTAAAAGTGGGAACAATAACCCTATAACCAAAACAAGTATTTCAGTTGTCTACAGAAAAAAAACCGTATTATGAAACTTACGTACATACCTAACAACTCGTCAAAAACTGGACCACTCATTCTCAAGTAATTTTTTAAATCATCGTGTTCATTGTGTTTAAGTTCACGAATTAACGACATGTGACCATATCTTTCTCGTTGTGAAATCCAATTTTTTACCCACTTTGTCATTTTTCTTTTTTTTTCATTATTTACAAGTTGTACAACACATAAAGCCGCGGCAGCAATTTTCTTCTTTTTTTGTAATTCACTCATGTTATTTTTAAGCAGGGACGAAAGACTGTCGCGTAGTATTTTAGACCTGCTTAAAATACTAGGTCGCACTACCCGGTATGTAGAAATTCAAAAGGTTATGCCACTAACCAAGGGTCCGTGTCGGTGAAGGAACTGGTCACTAGAAAAATGAAGGGTTGGGTATTTGTGTGTGTGGACACTTTAATTCGAGTCGTTCACAGACCCGGACGGCGGTCGTCGTATGTCAAACTTGGTCGGCCGACCATGTCGGCCGACCGCGTCGCGTCGTGTATGGGGGCCTAATAGCCACATTATTCGTTGATACATGCTTTGTTAATAGTTACATACTTTCTTCATTATCTGAAGAATCTGACGATGAAAAATTTTTACAATTGCCCAGACCATTTTCGCAATTAAACTTTCTAGGTTATGTTTTCCAGATAGCTCGATGTTGATCTGACTCGCTCGCGACTTAGATCAAGCATGGTTCTCTCGATATGTTATTTCACAGAGCGCTTGGCGCAGCCGAACATGTAAATCGCACTTCAAGCAACAAAAATAATCACCCGAACGCTTTCAGAGCACCCTAGAGCAGTCAGTCAAAAACGTTATTAGTAAAATCCTTAAATTACTAGCATGTGTTAATTACTAGTTTTCACTTTGAAATTTTTGACATAAGAACTTGACGAGTTCTCTCCTCCTTACTTGTTCCATTTAGACAAATTTTCATTCAGTGTTTTATATGAGAAGAGCCACTCATCTCGCTTAGTCTAACCTCAGTGCCTTCGTAAAAGGAACACAACAAAAATTATTAAAAAAAAAAAAAAATCACACAACATAACTAGCCTTACCTCACCGTTCCCAATAACATTCCGTTGACTTGGGCTGACTGATATCATGGGTTTTTTTCTCGTGCTGCACTCAGCTGTAGGACTCTCTGAACGCTTCATACTATCAACATCAACAAAAAATTTTGTAATTAAATTGAAATAACTAACGCCGGATATTCAGATCTTATCACTGGTTTTTATATTTCTTTACAAAGTAAAATGAACTGCAAAACTACATAATTTCGTACTTACATTCGCGTCACCGAACACTTCAACTGGAGAAGGTCGAGTTAATGCTAAAAACGTGTAACCCACGGGGGTGAAGCTTTAAAGGATGACCTCGCAGCAAAGTAGACAAGGATAGGGTGAGGCGTCCATCCAAGGGGGGTCGGAGGTAAGGGGAAATGTTCCAACTTCAGGTCTGATTACCAACTTCACAAAATAAAATATTATAAAATTAGCTTGGTTTTGTTAGTGTTGTGTGGTGCATGTTAGGTAGTGTAAGTGTACATTAATACTCATATAATTTTTGATAACTGTACAAAAGTACACATCTTTTATGAAGTTATATTTTTACAGCAATTTTTGAAGACGCTAGACGGGTAAACGCTTGGGTTATTGGAACGTGAGAGGTTAGAAACTTGGAGTAGGAAACTTTTGAGAAAATTAAAAATTAAGTATTGATTTTACAGATTTATCTACACTAAAATAATCGATTTTTCTTTTGTAGTTTTCGTTTTAAACCTGATACTGCTGATTATATTATCTGCTACTTGTTTCTTGGGGCTCACTAGACGGAAAAAGTATCGATGCAATTATCCGGGATGTAAAAACTGGTATCACACAGGAGTGCAAGGTAATTATAAAAATAAGAGTTTTTTTGGGTTCCCCACGTTGCAAATTGTGAAAAAATGCATGTAGAATGGAAACTAATGTAGAAGATGTGAAGATCATTTTGTTGAAAAGGACTTTGTGAATGTAAAACGAGAAAAGTGCTGTACCCCAGTCATTTCTTCCTGGTGAAAAAGTAATTTCTAAGAATATAGTAGAAGCATCCTTTGTTTTAGATTTGATTGAAGAGCCTTCAGCTGCATTTAATGAAAAAGAAATTACTTTTTGTACTTGTAGAATTACAGCTTCAACATCTACTACAAAATGTAGTTGTGAATTAACAAGTTCTTCTTTACAATCACAGAGTGATGAAATAGTACACAATATTATTTCAGATCAAGATCATCACTAATTCAACTTGTGTTGTACTACTGCCGGACCCAAGCCCGGATAAAGGAGGAGGGCTTAGTAATTTTAATACATTGTATGTATATGTATACATCTATTGCCTGTTTATAAGTATATGTTTTGTTTTTGCCTTTTCTGTGATGTAGAAAGTTGTAATCATATTATATGTAGTTACTTATAAGCATTATAAAATATATAAAATATAAGTTGTATTAATTGACAAATTTATTTTAAATAAACCATGCAATTTAATGACATTCAACTTCTTTACTAATTTTTATAATGTTATTTTTTTAAACAAAGATTTATTTTTAAATAGTTCTATTGTATTTTGTTATTTAACATGTGTATCCGCTTCACAACTTATTTATTGATTCGTAATTTGAAAATTTATCTTCTGATTAGTTCAAATAATTATAATATTCAAATACAAATTGTGAAACGTATGTACATATTAAATAAAATATAATAGAAACTGTTTAAAAATAAATTTCTTATTTATAATAATTAATAGCATTGGATGGCCTGGGTGGCAACGTTCAAATATCCCGCTAAAATATTAGTACTGCCATCCCCACAACAGATGGCACGTTGATCTTTGTTGCCAATGTTTTACATTAACCTTTCATTTCTCCTAGTAACTGTTTTGTGGCGTGGAGGGAATACTAATACTTCATCCACGTTTTGTGGTGTAACCACCGAACACAACACAAGCCGTAGTAGTTCCGGTATCTATTTGAAGAGGGCGCTATTATCAATGCGCGTTTTGGCGGGAATATAATTTAAATTTGTAGTATTTCCAATGATTTCGTTCCACAAGTTGTTGTACATTATAATCGACAATGAAATACATTTTACTGCAATTTATATTTCATGATTATGAAACAAAACTGCTTGTAAAATGTCCTTTCTATTTATCGACAACGTACAACAGACTGTGAAATTTATTAAATTTATTAAATTAAAATTACAACTAAGAAAAAACATTTAGAACTGTATTTTTATTGAAATACATTATTAGCAACAATAATGATTTCTACAAGTATGTTCCATATAATTTAAATATAAAATGAGATTATAAAACTAATCAGCAAAATGAATACCTTTACGAAAGGGGAAGATTGTTTGCGATTATCATCATGTGCCCGATAAAAAAATCTGGGACAAGTCAACATACACATGCATTTTTGACTTATTTTATTACTTTGATATTATTCTATGGTAACATAAAAAAAACAGAAATAAACAAATGGACGAAGTTTTTTAACAATACTTAATTCATCGTATTTACATATTGCTGTGTTATTTACCTGGGCTGGATATATTTAAGGAAATCAAAAGGATACACATTTTTCAAATTTTTGTTTACTTCTTAAAAATTTTCCCAATTTCTGAATTTTATTAGAAAAAACATACAACTCGTTCTAGAATCCCGGAACCTAAAAAGAAATTTAATGTATTTAATTATCTAAAGATGTTTTGTTTATATATATTAGAGTTGCCATAACCTCGATCCGGAGGATTTTCTTGACATCGAGGGCACTACAACAAAGAACTGGCTCAAGGCCAAGTTCAAGGAACTCTTCGGAGAGGATTCTGACACGGAGGCAATGCCGGACGAGTTATTCCGCCCCAAAACTCCCGACATCGAGATCCCAATGGAGGTCGAGGGGAACGTCAGATCCTGTCAGGAGATTGCATCTCCACCTTTGCCCGAGGACCCTATTAATTTGGAGGAGGCCATCCAGAAGCTGCCCAGGAGTTTCCTGAGGAATAAGAGGGGCAACATGAGACGTTTTGAACTCAAGCTGCCTGATGCGGGCAGGATAAAAATGACCAAACTTAATGCGCTCCGGCTTGGGCTAATTTCTTTCCCTGGGAAGAAATAAAATTTTTGAATCATTTTTCTTTTGTTAGAGTTAGGATTTATTTAGTTAATTTGAAGAAATTTTAATTTTTAGTTTGTATTTTGAGGTTATGTTTTATTTTCTGACAAGTTTTTTTGAAATTTTTGGGTATAAAAATGCGACGCAAACGCGTGCAATTCAGTCTTCCTTGGTCCAGTTAACAGTTAACAGTTAAGTTCAGCTTCAAGTATGGTAATTATAATTGTATTTATTAATATTTGCAAAATTGTTTAAACTTGTAAAATTTTGGTGTTCAAATCATCACACAATTAGTTTGTTAGAAGGCAATAGTGACGAGTATATTTATCGTGACTTTGTCTTAAAACAGATTCAAAATTATTGAAAAGGCAGCAAGAACGAGTTGGTATCGTTTTTCTGTGTTTTTAAAACTTTAATTAATAACCACACAATTAGTTTGTTAGAAGGCAATAGTGACGAGTATAATTATCGTGGCTTTGTCTTAGAACAAATTTAAAATTATTAAAGAGACAGACAAGAACGAGTTTTATCGTTTTTCCTGTAATTTTAAAACTACAATAAACAATTACACATTTCATCTGTTGGAGGGCATTAGCCACGTGGATAATTATCGTGCCTTTTGACTGAAAACGGATTGAAATTTATTAAAAGGGTACCGAAGAACAAGTTTTATTGTTTTTCTGCGTTTTTAATAATTTTTGCATTTCAAAACACTTACACATTTGCCATGACACTATTAAAACGTGAATAACTTACGTATTTGTCGACTTCGTTTTGTATTTTATTAAAATTTTCCATGAAATTGTTAGAATCTGTTTATGCGTCGTATTGAGGTTATTTTTGACATTGCATGTATTGTGTGAAGTTGCCACGTTCAGAAATAAACAAGTTTAACGTTGACTGAGTTTTACTTACCTGTTCATGAGTCAGAAAAGCATTGTTCAAGATATATTTTCACATTCACATTTCACTTATATTTTCACCTTTTACAATTCAATTCAAGCCGGTATCAAAAGGGAATGTGTTATATGAACCCCGTACCACATTGCCAACCTTACAAAAATCAAAGTTTTCAGGCCCTGAGAAAATTTTTCGTAAATAAATAAATTTGCTTCGGCATTTAAACCCGTACACAGCAATATGATATTGTAATGTTTTTAGTTTTATTTTGATTTGTTTTTAAATGAAACACTTGATGAAACTAATAACTAATTTATTTACACAACACTTAACACTAATTTATTTATAACGGACTAAGACTAATTTATTTTTTACAAGCCGAGCAATTACACAGTAAGTAACTCTACGTTGAACTGACTAAGACTGCCCCACCGTCCTCGTACGCGTACATTTATATCCCGGGGAGGCTTTCCAGAACTATTCTACGTTATTCTATTCTATTCTATTCTATTCTCGGCGGCGAATCGTGAGTCATGCATGACGCGTCGCTGAGTGCATCACACGTCGCAATTCGTTCGTCACATTATTCTATGTCGCGATAGAACGTCGGCGAATCGTGAGTTATGCATGACGCGTCGCTGAGTGCATCACACGTCGCAATTCGTTCGTCACATTGCCCCCTTCTTAAAAACGTTTCGTCCCGGAACGTTCCTCGTGATAGCCTTGAAGGAGGGTGTCGAAAACGACATGCTGGCCCCTTTCTGCAACTTCCGATTTGGAAAAAGTAGCAGTCCACAGTTTTCTCTTTTCCAACAGCTGCCTGTGGATGGTGACTGCAGACCAGAACTTCGATCCCCGTTCCGTTGAAGATGACTTCTATCATGCTTCGGATGACCCTCCAGTCCAGCCCGTCAAGTCCGCAGCCCAACTTGGGGATGGCCAATTTAGTCTCTTTGCCTTCTATCAGCTGCCTCTTCAGGCTACAAAGAGCTCTCCACATACTGTGATAGTCAGGTTTACCGCTTGATGTCTTCTTAGTGACTAAGTAGTATACGCATCGTCTCTGATCAGCTCTCGTGTCGATGATCTGCAGGCTCTTGCCTACCATGGGATGCTGTCTTCGGAGTACCTCGACTTGACCAAATTTCTTCCGGAAAACCTGGGCTACACCTTTGGACATTCTTAGGTCTTCTGCCACGCAGTGGGCCAGACTGTACTCTGGTGGCACTTGAAAAAGGTCTTGCTGTCTCTCCGTGGTTACTCCAAATCGTGCTTTACTTCCTGTGGCGTGATGAGACATAAAGGTTTCGAAGTTTATTTCGGAACCTTGCGTCCTTTGTACAGTCCCTTCATTCTCTTCTCCGTTGTAAGGAGCCATCCGGTTGAAGTGGATCACTTTGGGCTTGCCATTCGGGATCTTTTTGATGCGGTATATAACATCGTTGATCCGTTTTATCACTTTGTAAGGACCTTCCCAAGATGTCTGTAATTTTGGGGACAGACCTCGACGTCTCTGAGGATTATAAAGCCAAACCAGTGCTCCAGGTTGGTATCCCCCATTCTGAGCGTTGATGTCATAATGCTCCTTCATTCGGTCGCTGGCGGTCTGTACATTGTGACGCACTTGATTGTGAATGTTGTCCATTTTCCTGCACAAACCGCTCACGTAGTCTTCGTCGGTAGGGACTTCGCCAGGCTTCACGCCGAATTTCAAGTCGCAGGGCAGTCTTGGCTCTCGCCCAAATACCACTTTCGCTGGGGTCTCTCCTGTGGTCTCATGAACGGACGAGCGGTATGCCAGTAGAAACAGGGGAATATACGTGTCCCAGTCTCTCTGGTGATCGGAGACGACCTTGGACAAATGTCGGTTGATGGTCCTGTTGAACCTTTCCACCATTCCGTCCGACTGTGGATGAAGCGCAGTGGTCCTAGTTTTCCGTACGCCGAGCAGAGTACACACATTCTTGAATAAAGTCGATTCAAAGTTCCTTCCTTGATCCGAATGCAGTTCCATGGGTGCACCATACCGACTGATCCATTCCTTGACAAGGATTTCAGCAATAGTGACCGCCTCTTGGTTAGGTAGGGCGTATGCTTCAACCCACTTGCTGAAATAGTCCATTACCACGACGATGTATTTATTTCCACTATTTGTTTCTGGAAATGGACCTACTACATCGATGGCAACTCTCTCAAAAGGACTTCCCACGTTATACTGTTTCATGGGAGCCTTGCCTCGCCTGTGGGGACCGTTACTGGCTGCGCATACTACACATTTCCTGCACCAATTCTTTACGTCTTCTTTGCAATTCACCCAGTAGAATCGCTCGCGCACCTTCTCCATAGCCTTCTTAATTCCCAAATGTCCTCCCGAAGTACCATCGTGAAGTTCCCTCAGAACTTCTGGCACCCTATTCTTGGGAATTAGTAACTGTGTTTTCTGTTCCGTGCCTTCATGGTTCTCTATGCTTCGTTTGAGAAGACCATGATCCAGCACTATGGAGTCCCACTGCGCCCAGTATGATTTCACGGATGGTGCACAGGGTGCTATCTCTTCCCAAGTAGGCCTTGCCTCCCTACTTTTCCATTCCAGCACCAACTTCAAGTCCGGGTCGTTCTCCTGGTCTCGTCGCAATGCTTCGCCTTGCCATTTGTCGTCAACAATGGCCGTCCTTGCAGTCATGGCTACTTTCTCCTCCAGACGACTACAGTGCTTACAGTCTTCAGCACAGGGTCTTCTAGACAAAGCATCGGCATTTCTATGGCTTGTTCCTGCCCGATGCTGGATTTCAAAATCGTATTCCTGAAGTCGTTCGATCCATCGTGCAACTTGTCCTTCAGGATTCTTGAATCGGAGGAGCCATTTTAAGGCGGCATGGTCCGTCCTCAGGAGGAAGTGTCTACCATATAAGTATTTGTAGAAATGTTCTATCGTCTTTACCACGGCTAACAATTCCCTTCTGGTGACGCAATAGTTACGCTCAGGTTTTGACAGGACTTTGCTGAAATAGCCGATCACCTTTTCTTGCCCATCTTGTATCTGAGAAAGTACGCCACCAATACCAACGTTGCTAGCGTCTGTGTCCACGACGAACTTGCCTTCCGGGAGAGGGTAACTCAGAATAGGAGCACTTATCAAGTACTGCTTTAGGCGTTCAAAGCTAATTTGGCAATGCTGGTCCCATTCAAACGGGCGACCTTCTTCGGTGAGCTTTGTCAACGGCTTAGCGATGTCTGCAAATCCGGGAACATAGCGCCGATAGTAAGTACACAGGCCTAGGAAACTCCTTATGTGGTGTTTATTTTTGGGTGTTGGCCAGTCTCTCACCACTTGAATCTTCACTGGGTCCACGGCGATTCCATTTCCGTTAACAATGTGGCCCAGATAATTCACTTCCTTCTGGAACAGATGGCACTTCTTAGGACTAAGCTTTAGCCCAGCTCCGCGAAGTCGCTGGAACACTCCTTCCAGATTCTTCAGGTGGTCGTCGAATGTTTTTCCCACCACAATTATATCGTCCAGGTACACCATGCACGTTGTCCAGGACAGACCCTTCAGAACCGTCTCCATTAGCCTCTCGAATGTCGCTGGGGCATTAAATAACCCGAATGGCATCACCGTGAATTGCCATAGTCCCATACCAATGGAAAACGCAGTCTTTTCTCGGTCTTCGGGCGCTAGCTCCACTTGCCAATATCCACTCTTTAAGTCCAAAGTCGAAAAGATCTTCGAACCGGCCAGAGTGTCCAAAGTATCGTCAATCCGTGGCAGAGGATAGCTGTCCTTCTTGGTGACATGGTTGAGTAACCGGTAGTCTACGCAGAACCTCGTGGACCCGTCCTTCTTCTTCACAAGCACTACTGGTGACGCCCAGGGGCTGCTTGAAGGTTCTATTACATTGTCTTTTTCCATATCGCGAATAATGTGTTCCGCTTCCTCACGTTTCGCCAAGGGCAACCTCCTTGGAGCTTGACGGATGGGTCTTTCTTCTCCGGTCTCTATCTTGTGTTTAACGACGTCGGTTCTTCCCCTAGGTCCGTTTTCTACTTCGAACACGTCCTGAAAGCGACCGATCAAGTCCCTTGCTTTTGTCTTCTGCTCTGGAGTCAACTCAACTGACGGCATGACCATTTCCAACAACTTCTTTGAGACCTTCGTCTCTTGCAGCTTTACTTCAAGTTGGCGGGAAATGGAGGACACCATGGCGCAGCTTCCCAAGATTGTCCCCTTCTTGATGTTGACTGGGAAACAGTTGACATTCATCAGGCGGACTGGTACTTCCTTTCTCGCCGTTAACAATGCTTTCCCAACGAGAACTCCTCTTCCAATCTTCAGATCGTCAGTATTGGGTTCTACCATAATAACTTGTCCATTTTGAAAAACGCCATTCAGATTGGCGTCGACGATGACCTCGGTCCTGCTGGGTAGCACAACGTCTTCGGCGAGGATAACTCGAGCGGCCATGTCTCCTCGTTGGTGTAGAATCAACTCCTCGTTATTGACAGCCAAGACACCACGCTTCAGATCCAATTGAAACCCGTGGGCACACATGACGTCCATTCCCAGAATCGCCTCGTCCTCTATTTCTGCTATCAGCGCACGGTGTTTGATGGGAGTCGATCCGATGGTAATAATCACCTCTAGTTCACCATGGACAGTTGCTGATGTTCCAGTTGCTGTTCTCAATTTCCACTTAGTCGGCTCGGTGCGTTTTGATGACTTGATGACGTCTGGCCTCAAGATAGTCTTCGTCGCACCCGTATCCAGCAACATAGTGTGAGGGATGTCATCAATGGTGGCATCCACGAAAACACTGCTGGTTAATTGTCGCAGGGATATCACTTGCCTGGCTTCCGTCTTTAGGGGCCTTTGAATGCGGGTTGACGTTTGCCCTACTGCACCGACACGACTTAGTTTCCTTCTTGAAGGACCCTGGCTGGGTTTGGGACATCGCCGAATATGTTCCTCCTCCTGGCAATTCCGACTCGCCAGCCGATTCTTCTGCTTCAAGGCCTGCTCCAAAATGCGGCGAACGTCCTCGACGGTGGTAAACTCCTTGGGCCGCTCCTCTGCAGTAGATCGCACTTGGACGTTGATGGGTTCCTCTTCTTGGAAATCCATAGCAGCTCGTACCTTGACATGCCCTCTTGAGACTCGCTTCGCCGCCTCGTATTCCAAAGCGTAAGCCAATGCGTTCTTGGATGTCTTTGGGTGAGCCATTCTCAATGCCTGCTGGTTGTCCGGGTCACGAATTCCATCTATAAATGTCTGCACTGTCAAACATTGCAGGAATTCTACAGGAGCTGCAGGATACGCCAACTGGGCTAGGCGCGCTACGTCGGCTTCGAATTCCTGAAGACTCTCTCCGGACTTCTGACAACGATTCCTCAGCTGCGCATGGTACACCTCTGTCAGATGCGCCTGACCATAACGCATCTCCAGCCTGTTCACCAGCTTGTTGAAATCTTCTTGTTCCTCTGGCGGCATCGTTTGTAGCACATCGATAGCCTCTCCCCTCAAGGCCACAATTAACGAAGTGGCTTTTTCACTGGCTGTCCATCCGTTCGCCTTTGCTGCTGCTTCAAATTGTTTAAAGTAATTAGGCCAAGAAGACTTCCCATCGAACGTCGGTGGTTTTATTTTTAATTTTGAAGTTCCCGCTGGTCCTTCCACAGTTTGCGCCTCATTACTCTCTAGCACCTCTGCTGGTAACTGATCCCCGAAAATTCGCATCCCTGCCATGATCTGTTCTAGGTTTTTAATTTTGTTATCCTGCTGGAATATTATTTCTTCCACGTTTTCTTGCAGGTTCCTTGTCTCCTCTGATATTTTTACCACTAATTTTTCCTCGAGTCCTTTCGACTGTTCTAGAAATTCATCCTTCAAATTTTTAGACTGTTCTAGAAGCTTCTCGTTTAAATTTCTGGATTGTTCCCGAAGTTCGTCCCTGAAGTTTCCAGATTGTTCTCGAAGCTTCTGGTCTAAATTTCCAGATTGTTCTTGAAATTTCTCGTCTAACTTTCTAGATTGTTCCAGAAGTTTCTCGTCCAAATTTCTGGATTGTTCTCGAAGTTCGTCCTTGAGATTTCCAGATTGTTCTCGAAGTTCATCCTTGAGATTTCCAGATTGTTCTCGAAGCTTCTGGTCTAAATTTCCAGATTGTTCTCGAAACTTCTCGTCTAAAATTCTCGATATATCGGCGGAACCACACATAATTTCGAACAAGAATGTTTCTGGATCATCCCCAGCTGCCTGGAGAGCTTCTCGAAGACGCTGTTGAAGTGCAGCTTTCAAACCGGAAGTTTCCAGCTCTCGTTCTTCTAATTCTGTCTTCAATTCGGCCACTTTTAAGTCTTTCAACAATACTTTCTTTGTAGCCATTGTTTTTCCGAACACTACACTTTATTTATAAATTTATTTAAATTTAATTGTTTATTTATTTTCACGAACCGCACACCGGACACCACTGTAATGTTTTTAGATTTATTTTGATTTGTTTTTAAATGAAACACTTGATGAAACTAATAACTAATTTATTTACACAACACTTAACACTAATTTATTTTTACAAGCCGAGCTATTACACAGTAAGTAACTCTACGTTGAACTGACTAAGACTCATCGTCTTCGTGTATTTATACTAGAGGGGCGGCTTCTCCAGCAACCCCCAGCGTATTCTCGAATGCGACGGACTTCTCCCGTAGTCTGCAGAACCTTCTGGAGTCGGCCAGACTTCAAGGCGCTTGTCACGTCGGCCGTCGGCGGAGTGGATGACTCACTCTTAGTTCGTCACAATATAATAAACTTAAAACAAATGAATTTCTCAGAATCATATGAACAGAAAACAAAAGATTGACGATTTCATCCAAGGAAAATAAATACAAAAAAACTAAAAAAGGATAATTCTAATAAAAAGAAATAATGTTCGATAGAAAAAAAAAACAAAAGAAAATTGAAACAAACGGCATTGAAATACTAGGAATACAATGAACTAAAAACAAACGCATGTCGACTGGTCGCCAGAATTAAATGAACAGAGAATAAAAGATCGACGATTTCACTTGACAGAGAATAAAAAATATAATTCGACTGAAAACAACAATTAAAATAAAAACTGAAGCAAATACCGAAATCCTGAGATTAAGATAAAAAACTATCAAATAACGATACTTCTACAAAAAAAAAAACTATCAAAAACAATAATTCGATAAAACAAAACAAAAGAAAATTGAAACAGACGGCAAATACAAAGAATATAATGAACTTAAAACAAATGAATGTCGATAATTTCCCAGAATTATTTGAACAGAAAACAAAAAAACTGACGATTTCATCCAGGGAGAAAAAATAATAAAAAAGGATAACCCTAATAAAAAGAAATAATATTCGATAAAAAAAACAAAAGAAAATTGAAATAAATGTCATTGAAATACTAAGAATACAATGAACTAAAAACAAATGAATGTCGACTGTTTTCCAGAATTAGATAAAAAGAAACAAGAGAAAATTTAAATAAAATCTAACGAAGAACAAATGATGTTGAAAAAACAAAAGTACTAATGACTACTTTGTTTCGGTCACTTTTATTATTGACACATCTTCAATCCTCAGTCTTTTATTTTTAAAAACTTTCCGATAGAAAACTATCTCATTCTTTGGCTTTTATTGTTCTTTTTTTTATTTCTTTTGTTTTTTGATGTGTTTTTTTAAATTTCTTGCACTTCATTTTTCATATTTCACATCACTTGCTTTCTTCTATCTTAACATAAAAGAAAAACATGGAAATTTAATTTTTAGTTAATTGAAGAAATGGAATCTTTCGCTTCTATTATTTTAATTCAAACCATCTTCCTTATGTAAATTTACTTTTTTAAATAATATTTTGAAACCTATGGTAAATAAAGAATTTTTCAAAAAATGTCCACCCTTCTTTGAAATTAAAAACTCCATTCGCTTACCTAGTAGCCCAGAAAATACAAACGTCATGACGTGCTTTGACATATTTCAAAAGCACGCCAACGTTTTCGTACTGGTAAACCTTTGAGGCTTCTTCTATACTATTTTTTACAATTTACACATTTTCAGGCATTTATTTTGGTCATTATCGTCAACGAAGCGACGATAGACGTAAATTTACCGGAATTACAGTACATAGCCGACCACATAGAACCCCAAGAATGTAGAAGGCTCGTAGCTGCCCTACATTTTCACAGTTACGATTTACCTACGACACTCGATGAGGCTGGTTTGTGAAACAACTTATTTTGAAGAAGTCCAGTATCGTTATTATTATTAATTTTGAGTTTGTAGAACTAAGGGTATCCAGGGAAGTAAGTTGCATTCGCCTTTTGTTACATTGGAACTCAGAACCAGGCGAAGGAAAAGGAGCATCGCACGAAGCCCTGGAGCACAGATTGAGGCAACTGGGGCATTACGACCTTGCTGATTGGTTGGGGAAGACCGTGTTCCATGAGTTGGGGAAAGATCTGGAGAGAAGCATGGATAACCCTTTTGAAGATTTACTGACCGATCGTCCCCAGTCAGTCGATTAAACCTTTATTCAACAAGTTATATACCGTGCGTTTGTTTAGAAGGCGAAAGTATGGTTTTCAACTTGCCGAAACGAAAGAAAAATTGGATCCTTCCGAATGGATAGCCTTCGATACGATTTGCTACGCGGCCTCCGCTCTCTTGGCGATTTTGATCGTAATTCTTTGCCTGAAGGTCGTGTTTATGTGGACTTGTAGAGGAAAGTTGTGAGTTTTTTCCTTTTCATTTTGTTTAGTTATTTTCTAACGGGTTCATGATTAGGTCTCGGAATAAAAAATATGCAAAACTCGAGGACTTCAATGAATATTCCAGCGACGAATCTGAAGACAAGTTTGACATAAGGAGAAGTAAACGAACCGCGGTTTGAATTTACTTTTTTCTTAATACACTTCTCTATATTATTAAATTAGTATATTGTAATTTATTGTTCGTTGTGTAATTTGCAACTATCTAAATATGTACAGTCATGCGCACCTAAAACCTTGATGTTATAATTTCTCTTTCGGCATTCGCCTTACAAACTGGGGAAACGCAGAAAATCCAATTCGAAGGAGCCGGCATGAATCCGAACACGGTCCGAGCCATGAGAATTCTATCTCCCACATAGAACCAACACGCACCAGGTGAGGATTCGAACCTACGCCTAAATAATTGCCACCAAGGGTCAAGTCCAGCGACTGAACCACTCAGCTACCAACTACCTAATCTAATTCTGTTTTTAGTTTTTGATTCTATTTTGTTTTTTGGTATGAAATTAATTCTCATATTACACTGATGTATCTTAGGATTCTTCTTCTTTTATGTTAAAACTTCGAACGATTCATCAATTATTTTAGTTATTTTTACAAACGTTAAAAAACAAGCTATAATGAGATTTTTGATTAGAGATATTAGAAGCAAGAAAAATTAAACCAAAGAAAACAATAAAACATTTTATTAAACAACAAAAATACTCAATGTAAAATTATTATTATTTTCCAAAAAAGAAATCCCTTAGTCTATGAAATAAATAAATGTACAGACATAGTTAAAATACGATTAAAAAAAAAAGAACAAGTTAGTCTTCGCTGGGGGATCCAAGTGTGTCCACGATCACTTTGAAAGCTACCGTTAAAGTTTTGTCCCATGCGTCGAGGCCCTCCTTGGTAATTTTCGGCCCCAAACTGATCTCCAGGAGTTCCAAGACGGTATCTTTCAAAACCTTAAACAAAAACGCAGATTCCAAGTTTCACGCCGAAACAGAAATAGGTACAAAAATGTCTTACGTGAAATGATTCCTCGGGAATTTTCCTTTTCGCGTGTGATTCCCCGGTTTTCTTCAGTAACGTCACCAGAACATCTCCCTCATCTAGGTTGTCTATCACCGACGAAATCGCGTACATTACAGTTGATGCATGAGCTTTCAGTTTGGGACTCGTTTCCAATTCTTCGAATGGTACATCTCTGAACGGAAAGAAGTTCTGGTATTCAGGTTTTCGTTTGAAGAATCTGCGTCAAAAAACATTATTTGAAATTCGAGTATCAAAAAAATTGTATGTACGATCACTTACATCATGAAGAGTTTGACGCCAGCGCCGGTGAGGTCTTTCCTCACCAAAGCCCATGAAGACGTGACCAGTTGTTTCTCGCGAGGGGTAAGGCCTGTAACCGGATCCGGTTCGTTGGACCCTTTGAAATACGATACTATTGTGCCCATGTTTAAAATCTGTAATAAAAGAACTCCTTTTATCATCAACAATAAATTTAAGCTGATGTTTTTATTTATCTCCTTATTACATTTCAAAAGATAACAAGCGAATAAAGGAGCGCTTGAATTAACGGAAATTATTTCAACAAGCGCATTGTTCACTTTATCTATGAATTGCTTATAAATAAAATAATAACAAAGTGCAATTGTTATAAACGAGACGAAAACTATAACAAGTAATAAGAGAGAATTGTGAGTTTTGGCTATTGAGGGCCTTAAGTGGAAATATTTGTAATATTTTAGTTTCATCTACAAAAATAATAAAATAAGATAGTATGTAATTATATTTTGAAGTCTTTCATGTTGCACAGCTTTTAAAATATTGACGTTTCGCTGAACGTTGACAGCATCATTAAAAAAGAGCTCAAGAATCTCTATCATTTTATCGATTTATTATGTGGTTGGTAAGACTGGTTGGCGTTTAAAATAATTTCAAACAAATATCAATTTGGAGGTTATGTTCAAAATTTGAGATGCCAACAGGAAATGTCAAAAAATGTCCACTTAGAGGTTATTTTTGTAATTTGAAGTGTCAGAAACAGAGTTGTCAACTCTTCCGTGAACTTCCGCCTAAACGTTATACTTACAGAGAATTTTTTTTAACTATCTACAGGATGACCGTTAATTAACTCGACAAAATGGAACCACTAAAAGAAGCAATGTCTGAGACAGCATTTTTTTTTCTTTTATACATTTAAACAGATTTAATAGCGAGTTGAATCCCCTCATGCATCAATTACAGCTTGGCATTTGTTAGGCATACTTTCAATATAATTATCAATATGCTCTTGTGGAATTTCGTGCCAAAGAATAGGAAGAATATGTCTTAATTCCATAAAGCTAGCTTTACACGAGGCAATTAATCGCAGCGAGCAATTGCGGCGAGAAATCGCAACGAGAAAATTATCGCAGCGTTCTATCGCATCATGTAATCACCTCTATTTAATAAGCACAAATAATAAGTAACTTCAGTGCTGACAACCGGTAGATGATCAGTATATCAGTATATTGTACCCACGTAGTACCAGCCGAAAGGAGAAAAATCTGTCGCTAAACGAGGGTTCTCAACCACCAGATTTAGTGGAGAATCCACCAAATTGTATACAATTGTATACAATGCTACTATTTAACCTCAAAATATTTATATTGGTACACCTTGTCAGTCTTGTCACAGAAATATTACTAGGAATGTAACTAGATTGCATGGAAAAATCGCAAGTGGATAGAACATGTTCTAATTTCGAAAGTCGCATACGCGATTGCTATTTGCGATAAATTGCACCAGCGACTTATCATTTACACGAAGCAATCACTCGCGGCGGGCAATCGCTGCAACAAATCGCTCGCAAAAATCGCTCCATGTAAAACGAGCTTAAGAGTCGTAGATTGAGGATTATGATTATCCATCCTCTGCAACATCTCCCAAACATGTTCTATCGCGTTGAGGTCTGGTGAACATGGAGTAAGCGGTAAGCGATTGATTTCATTGTCATTAAGGGCCTTGATCACGTTTTGAGCACGATGTGGTCTTGCATTGTCATCCAAAAAAATTAAATTTTCACGTTCAATTTCATTTCTTCTGGGTAGGACGTGACCCATGATAATCTCCTCTTCGTATCGTCTTCCATTTACATGCCCATCAAAGATATGAGGGTTAGTGCAAATCCTAAGCTGATTCCTGCCCACATCATAACACCATCTCCACCAAAGGCCACGACTGGTTGGATGTACTGGGGCAAATAACGATGTCCCTGTTCTCGATAGTCGCGTTTACGACGAATATCCTTGTGAATGCAAAAACGTAACTCATCGGTCCTTCCAAGGAGTAGCTTCTTCAAATCTTTGTTCGGCCCATATTCTTTTCTGACGTTTCTGATCCTTTGTTAAAGGAGGTCGTCTTTGAGGTCTGTATGAGGTCAATCGAGCCTCCCATAGTCTGTTTCTTACTGTTTGGTCTGATACTCTAGTACCAGTGGCATTGACAAGGCTCTGCATATGCAGTCGAGCAGTTGCGAAAGGTTGTCTCCTGGCCTGAATGATAAAAATCGATCTTCCCTTGGAGTAGTTACACCTTCTAATCCACCACCAGATCTTTTTGCAGCTGTTCCTGTTTGCCTAAAGCGAGTAACTGTTCTTGAGATCACACTTTGAGAAGTGTTAAGAAGTTCCGCGATTTCAACTTGTCGAACGCCTCTTTGGTGCATTTTTACCGCCAAATCAGCTTCCTCATGTCTTAAATGAATATTTGCATTTTGTGGAGGTAATACAATACTTTTTATTCACAAAAATCAACCAAGATGCAGCGAAAATATTTTTTGGAATTCTTACGCTGCTACCACTGCCACAATGCGACTGACCTTGGCACATATCTCAATTCGTTTTATTACACGTTTAACAGCTAGCAATGGGAGTCTGGGTTTTTTCTTTTACGCGACGTAATTATTACTCATTTCAAAAATAAGTTGAATTGCGTATAACAAATTCGCAAATAATTGTGTAAATAATTCCAATCCATTTATTGGTATAATTAGTATTTAAGCAATCTGAAAAACATTCGCACCGATCGATGCATCACGGAACAAAAAACTTTATTAAAATCAGCTGTGAATGAATGTCACAGATTACGAGAAAACGTATAAAAATTCTATAACAGTTTTTAATTAATTATAAATTCAATTAATTAATAACAAATTTATCCAAAAAAGTATATATGTTTAGATTAAAATGCCAAATTCATAGCGTACATGTGTCATAAACGTTTTAAGATATTCACTCACCATAAAGCTTGTGAAGCTTGAGCTTGCTTAAGATGTGTACACACAGCATGCCTCAACTTTAATAGATTTGTGTTAATAATTCGTCACACATAAAATGAAATTAAAATAATTATTCGAAGCAGACTTTGACACACATCGCTATTTAGTTTTATTTTTACACAATTATCAGCTGTAGCCCGCTTATCGTATTCTTTCTGACTCGTTCGAAAACAAGCGGGCTATTTCGAATCACAGCAGCAGCATCGAAAATTTTGTTTGTTAACTCCTGCTGAGTATTTGCTGAAGTGGAATATATCAGCTGCTTCATCCACCTCCACAAAAAAAAATCGCAAGGATTTAAATCTGGGAATCGCGGGGGCCAATGCACAGACCCGTATCGTCGTGATAACTTTATTTTCAATATAATTTAAATTCAATTGAAAGGAAAATACTAGGAGTTCTTAACACGGATATTTGAATTGTTTTCGTGTTTCGTAGTGAGTTATTTGTTTACCTGTCAAAGCAGGTGTTGTGATCCTTTGCATGGAATAATTTGCTTCGCTTCAGGTGATTTGCATGCACTTGTCAAGTTAGTATTCATATTTCGTATTGCGTTCGTATTTCATGGCATCGGTTGTTGACCTAAAAACGGTGACGTGAAATTTCATTTAAAGGTCAAGTTCACGATACCACGTCGCCGCATCATAAAACCATAAAAAACTTTGTGAGGGTATTTAATTAGTTCATGTGCTCCTTTATTTCTTAACCATCGTCGCATCGTCGTTTTGGGGCTAATTTTTGATTAATTATTTCTCGAAACCTGATGTAGGAAGAATTTTTTTAACATTTTCCACATACTCTCGGACATAATGACATTTATAGATCTCTTTTGTTTCTTCCCTAATCTTAGCGAAAAGAAAAATTGAAAGCCGCTTTCAATTTGATGATGTTTTGTTTTTTATTTCTGTTTGTTCTGCAATTTAATGATTAACATTTTTTGACATTTTTAAGAACGTTATCCTCCGAGTTCAAATTAAAAAAAAAACAGTTGCTAGTATAACATTTAAACTTCATGACATTTACTGCTGTCTTTTATTTTTCTTTTTCTTTTTTGCGATTGAAACCTGTGGTAATTTCGATGTTTTTCTTTCTATAATTTTAGTAAAAAAAAGAAATCTAAAGACGTTTCGAATTCGATCGCGTTTCGTTTTTGTTTTTCTGCAATAATTAAGGTTTAATAATAATAATTTTTTTGACATTTTGAAGGAGAACGTCATTCTTCGAGTTGAAATTAAAAAAAAACAAGTGACGATGACAGTTACATGACATTTACATTTGTTTTTGTTTGTTTTTTTGCGAAGGAAGCCTGTAATAATTGTCGCGTTTTGTTTTTGCTTTTTTTTAAGAGAAAGTCGACAATGACAGTTAAACTTGGTAATATTCTTCACAATTAAAAAAAAAGCAGTTGATAATGACAGTTAAATATTGACATTTATAGATCTCTTTTGTTTCTTCCCTAATCTTAGCGGAAAAAAATTGAAAATTCGTTTTAAATTTGATGGTGTTTTGTTTTTTTTTCTGTTTGCTTTGTAATTTAATTATTGATATTTTTTTGACATTTTTAAAAACGTCATACTTTGAATTCAAATTAAAAAAGAAACGTTGCTAATATAACATTTAAAATTCATGACATTTACAGTTAGTTATCTTTTGTTTTTTTTTTTGCGAACTAAACCTGTGATAATTTCTTTGTTTTTCTTTTTTATAATTTTAGCACAAAAAAAACCAAAGCCGTTTTGAATTTGATGGTGTTTTGTTTTCGTTTTTTTTTGCAATTAATGATTAATAATTTTTTTTGGACATTTTCAAAAAGAACATCTTTCTTCCATTGGAATTAAAGAAAACAGTTTATAATGACAGTTAAATTTCGTGACATTTACAATTCTCTTTTGTTTTTTTGTGAGCGAAACCTGGTGGTAATTTCTTCTTTTCCCTAATCTTAGTGAAAAAAAATCGAAAGCCGTTTTCAATTTGGTTGCATTTTTATTTTTGCTGTCATTTTTCTTTTTGTAATTGACGATTAATACATTTTTTGTTGACATTTTGACTTAGAATTGAAAAGAAAAGACAAAATTTTGATGTTCTATCTTTTTTTGCTTATCATGAAAAGAAAAATAAAAATAAAAGCCAAAGACGACTGCTGTCGTCAATTGTCAACTGGTCAACTGTCAAAGATTGGATAAGATTGGTAAAACAGGTAACGAAAATCATTTGAACCATTTCTAAATGATGAAAGAGTAATCTAAGTGTCACAAAAAAATAATGTCAAAATTGTGTCATACACAGAATTATATTAATATTTAATTTTGAATTTTCTTTTTCCCCCTAAAAATAAACCTAAATACATAAATTGTTTCCTAAAAAAACACTTTCATAAAAATTACCTCTAAATTTAGGAGGAAAATTACTAAGTTGACAACACTATCAACAAATACCACTATTTATGTTGTCGACAGAGCTGCCAACTGCATGTATTCATGTCTTTTTTCAAGCATTTCTTTTAAAATTAAAAAGAAAAAAGGTAGTTTTGTGGTAATTCAGCATTTATGACAATATCGCTTGTATGCAAATTGAGAAATAAAGAAAATAGAAAAGTAAAATTTTAAAACACACTCAAATGGAAATATTCAATGTTGCCAATAGTTCTAAATTTAAATACCAACCAACTGTTAAGATTTTACCAAAATAATTAAACGAAACCTGTTTTTGACAACTACTGGTTGATAACAGGAACTGAAGTTGAAATAGCAAATTGTAAAACTAGCAGTTCTCATCATCTTACGAATTTCTAAGTAATGCCCATAGATAATGCTTTTTGAAAAGAAATATACACATAAAACACAATCGCTAAGAAATTGAGCAATTGTCACTTTAAGACCTCTACCCGAAACATGTTTTCTTTTTAATTTAAAGACGGGGAATTTCTTGCTAAAAATGGTAGTTTCCAAAAGAGAATTCAAAGTCTAATGAGTTGGCAGTACTGGTTGTCGACAACCTAATAAAATCAAATTTCGGATGTTTTAATGAACTACTTTATGTAGTCATTAAAGCAAAAAAAAGTTGTATAATGTTGTCTAAAAAAAAGTTGAATAAAAAATTACAATATTGTTTGTGCGTACGTAAAGCTGAACCACTGAACGAAACTCAAAGTCCTTTGGAAGTTTCTAAAAGCAAACGGTAATTGCTTAAAAGATTAAAGAACAAAAAGCAGAAAAAAATGTAAGGAAAGAAATATTGATTTATTCATCAGAGACAACAAAATTTAAGTTAAAACACAGACAAGAAAATCGAAATAAAGATTAAAGATAAGTATTTTAAAAAATCATACAAAAGAAACAATAAAGTAACAAGTAGTCAATCTTGAATCAAGAATTTTAAAACATGCTTCTTTTAATTCTAAGATTATAAGATGATATGATAATCAAAACAGAAATATTTAAAAAGAAAATAAATTAAAACATAGACGAGATAATAAAAATAAAAAAGCATTTTAGAAAATCATACAAAGAAAACAAATAAAACCAGAAAGTAATTAATTTTATCAAAAACTAAATGTTGAATCCATTTTCTCCTAATAAACTTAGGGTTTATAGATTCTAATGACCTTAAAACGAAAAGTACTGCGTCACTATCCGTGGTGTTCAAAAAATCGAGAGATAGTGTAAAGCAAAGAGCGAAATGACACCAAGTATTAACAAATAGGTCAAGCAAGTTGACTTTGAAACATTTTGGGAATTAGACGCAATAAATATACTGGACTGATGTAATTAAATAAAAATGAAAGAAATACTTTTTTGTCACTGTGGTGGAAAACGAAAATTCCGAAACCGAAAATGTTATTTCCACCAAACCAATTTTTTGGTGCTGTTGCCAAATCTCAGAGGCGTAAAATACAGGCAACACATCTTTCATAAACATCTTGACTAGAATTTGTTAAACACGAAAAGCAATTTATCAAAAGACAATAGAATTATAAACTTGATCGTACGAGTAGAAGAAGCAGAAGATAATAAACGTCTTTAATTTCCTAAGTATTTTTTTTCGTTGCATTTTGAGAGACGGCTTCCGCTTCTTCATGCTAAACCAAAGCATCTCCTTTAACGTGAAACAAAAAATAAAGAACCACTTGTGGAAGGTCGAGCAGGAAATGTCTCGAATTAGACACGTCGGGGGTTAACCCTGATGTAGTACGTGGATTACAATCAAATTACCTCGGAGGGTTACCTCTGTTAAGAGACCGTCGTCAAACCCGAGACAGTTCCGACACAGAAACGTCTAAATGATTTACCCGGACGTGCTAAATATAAATAAACAATTATTAACATAGTTATTACAGGAAGTTATTACCGACCAAAAGTAGAAAGCAAAAAAAAGAGAAATTCATTAAAATTTAAATGAAATTAATAAATACTTATTTTTTTGAATACAATTAGGAATTAGGAAAGAACATAGAAATGGAAAACAGGACAGTAAGATTCGAAACAAATTTACGCATCAAATAAAATGTCATATAACAATGAGTGATATTAGAATGAATGAAGCAATTTACATAAAATATTGGTCAAGTTAAATTGCAAAATTAATTACAACATCTACGCGATAACCTTCACTTTGGTAAACTAAAATTAGGTACGCTAGAAAAATAAAGGAATCGTTTTAAGTATTGGTTAATTTTTTTGGCGTCACTTAGCGTAGAATTTAAAGTTTTAAAACGTTAAGGCACAACAAACAAAACATATTTTGCGACCTTGCGATTAATTTAGTCCATCTGTTTTTGTATTCCTCGTCACTCGGAAACGGAAACTGTAAATAAAACACAAACTTTTCGGCCTTAATTTATCATGTTCACTTTGAAAACGTGTTTGTTAATCTTTGGGCATATAATTTTGGTAGTCCTATAATTATAACTAATGCGAACTGTAACTAGTTATAAATAAAATTTGGAAATTTCTTCATTTTGTTTCTGTTTTTTACAAATAACTTTTTATTGTTAGAATTAAATTGTATACATAATTAGTAATGTCAGTAGGGTACTAAAATGAAAGAAATAATATGGAATATTTTTTTTAATCTTTGGTACGTAGTAGCTTCAAACATAATTTCTGCATATACAGAACGTGTTACGTCCCTTTGGTCATACACTTCAACTTCGTGCACTTTCGTCTTCGCCCCGCTTTACGTTAATCTCGATATTTTTGTACGTGGATCGCACTGTTCCCAATTTAGTGATTTTGTCACTAGATCTGGCGACTTTCTTTTAAAATCTCAGACAAATTTTAGTAAATCAGACAAGTCTGAAATTTAGTGATTTTGTGGTGGATTTAGTGTCATGTCTAGTGATATTTTCATTTAATAATAAATAATTTGTTTAATTTCGTGGTAAATTATAAAATAACTAACGATGTTCGCTAAATATAAAAACGAGTCCTTCTTTACCAACAAAACCTATAAATTTAATGTGATGTCCAAAAATTTTGTGATACAATCACCAGTTTCGTGACAAATTGCAAAAAGCAACAAGCAAAGTGTATATGATTTAAACCACAGTATGTACTGACTTAAATTGCAGAATGTATGATATTATTTTTTATTCCAACTGTACGTATTTAATGTGTAGAATTCCAGTTAGCGGATATATTTAAGTTGCTGCTGATATCGAAATAAAGAAAAATCGTCAGAGTTGCTTCCAAATCCTTCATCCTTCAACTTTTCCTCACACTTAAGAAATTTATTCAAATATGGGGATTTTTCTTCAAGGTTGGCAACCCTGATTAGTCATGTCCACCAAGCATAAAAGTCGCGTTTGCGTTCTTCTTTATCAACAGTAGGATTCAAGCAAAGAAATTTATTATATTTTTGCAAAAACATCGTTTTAGGATTTTGCAGAAGCAGAAAGAAGACAACGAAGTAAAAATGAATGACGATCGATTCCTGTCCTTTCTTTTGAACAAAAACAAAACAGTCATTGTTTTCTTTTTTACCAACGAACGTATTTTGTTAATTTTTGTTTCTTTCGAAGGATAAGTACGAACACTTGCCATTTGTTTGACAATTGACTATATTTTGTTTTGTTTTATGAAGAAAATACACGGAAATTCGATTAGATGCGAACGTCCATTGATATCGCTTTTAACTTATTTTTAACGCAAAAGTGAAAACGAAAGATTTTCTTATAATCAAAGTGTCAACCATTTTCTTTTCTTTTGTTTTCCGCATTTGTTAAACAATCGATCGTCTTTTGTTAATGTTTTTGACACTCTTCTCTCTTTTGTAATTTTAATAGTCTTTTAATACAGTGGTCAGGGCTGTCAATCCCAATCTTATGCTTAAGTAAAATATTGAAATATTTAAGACAAAGTAGTCTGTTTGAGTTGACAATGCTGATTTTATTATTAATTGATGGCTTGATACTGACAGCCGTCACTTTACATAACCTATAATCTGCCGCTGTTCGGGTTACGCCAAGTAAAACAACAAAAAATAAATCCAGTTGCAGTGTTGCAAATAGCCGAATAAAAAATTGCTCTTAATTATATTCCAACTTATAGTTATTCTTGACTACCATGTATATTCGACAAAGTAAAAACCAGTTTGATTTTTTGGCATTTGTTTCTAATGATATTTTTAGTGAATTATTGTCTGCTTCAAGTGATAGTATATAGATTGTTTAAGGTAAAAGGTATTTCGCGAAAGCCAACCTTAGTGGAGCGCTGTATTCTATCTAGCAAACCTCGCATAACACTGAACAGTGTTATCTTCAACTTAGGGACTTTGCCCCAAATTTAGTGGTAAATTTATAGAGACAAAATCTTTTTAGGGGTAGAAATTTATAGATTAATATAATTCTGTGTATGACACAATTTTTTTTTTGCAATAAAAATATTTCTTTATAACAATTACATTCTCATTTAATCAATTTGAAATGCATAGTTCATTGTACATATGCCTTATCAATCTTATTTGAGTACAGTGGTGCCAACTTTACTTTTTTAAGAGTAGATTTAACTCTTTTCTATATAATTTTGCTCTTTAAATTGTAAAGTAGCCTTCAAGAGCTAGTTTAGCCCCCAAAGAAATTTTTTGGATTATTTAGTTTCCATTTATTCATGTTTTCTCGAGCGTAACAGTTTGGAATATGATCCCATAAACGTTTCGTTAAATATAAATATTATGTATTTTTTAAATAAAAATTTATAAAGAATTGTTTTTTTAATATGGAATTGACAAAATCGTATTTAACTCTGAACCATACAAATCTAGAACTATTTCGGTTCGTGTCTAGCTCTCAACTGAACGTACAGTTGGCATTACTGTGTGAGTGTTTCACAGCTGACGTTTGCATGCTGATCGCCTGACTGATCATCAGTGTTGCCAGAGATGGTGATTTATTACCAGATCTAGTGATTTTTACTGTTGATTATTACCTGGTGATTATTTTTAAAAAATCTAAATTAATAAGAAAAAGTTTATAACATTTCGTATAAAAAAAATATTAATTGTGTTTTAAAATCGATTGTCTTTTGTCTTTATTTATTTATTTTTTTAATTTGATTATTTTTCAATTTTTATTATTATTTTTTGTTTTGACTTTTTTTATTTGTTAATCTGTTAAATTGTGTTATAAAATCTTTTATTTCATTTTTTTAATTTAATTATTTTTGAATTTTCTTTGTTTTATCTAAATTGTGTTGTTGAGTCGATAGTCTTTTGCTTTTATTATTATTTCCTTTAATTTGATTATTTTTCAATTTTTATTATTTTCTTTTCTTTGTTTTGTCACCATTCTTCTCAATTTTTTTTTAAATTTATTTATTTCTTAATTTTTTTATAAAATTGATGTCTTTTTATTGAATTGACTTCCAGTTGGAACCGCGTCACGACTGCTGCTCGTGCCGACGTTTCGTTTTCCATCGCAAAAGAACTTCCTCAGGGCTGCTGCTGCTGCTGGCGAAGTCGTTACTGCTGATGATGTTGCTGTTACTTCTCGTTAGCGATGAAACGCGGCCGCGGAAGCCTCTAAGTTAAATATTGATGTCTTTTATTTTGTCACCATTCTTTTAAAATTGTTTTTTTTTTATTTTTCACGATTCACTCAAGAATAATCGACATTCTTTTGTTTTTAATTGATTTGGATTTCTCTCGATTTTTTTTAAACAGTCAGCCGAATTATCGAATTCATTTGGAATTTTTTCGATCTTCTTTTGTTTTCCATTAGTTTCTTTTCTCCGTTGGTTATTTCATTGACATTTGTTTACGGTTTCTTCTTTTGTTTCTCGATGTTCAAACAGTCCGCTGGAGAATTGTCGATCTTGTTTTGTTCACTTGTTCGTCACTTTATTTAATATTTCATTTACATTCATTTTTTTCGTGTTTCGTTATTCTTCATTGGGTATTTTCAATTTTTTTTTAATTATCGAATTGATTTGGACTTCTTTCGATTGTTTTTTTTTTGTTTTCCATTAGTTTCTTGTCTCCGTTGGTAATTTCACTGATATTTGTTTACGGTTTCTTCTTTTGTTTCTTGATTTTCAAACAGTCGACCGGAGAATTGTCGATTTTCTTTTGTTTTCTCGTTCGTCAATTTTCTCTCGTATTTCATTATTCTTCAACAGGTATTTTCGATACTTTTATTATCGAATTCGTTTGAACTTCTTTCGATCCTCTTTTGTTTTCTTGTTCATCACTTTATCTCGTATTAACCTTCATTTCTTCGCGTTTCGTTATTCTTCATTGGGTATTTTAAATTTTTTTAATTATCGAGTTCATTTGGACATTTTTCGATCTTCTCTTGTTTTCCATAAGTTTCTTGTCTCCGTTAGTCATTTCATTGACATTCGTTTATGGTAGTTGATAACACGTAATTGTATTTCTTTGTTTTTCTCACTGTAACATCTTGCATAGAGATCGTTAAAAGCATATTAATAAATAATAGAGAACTTTTAAATCTACTATTAAATTTACTTTAATCTATTCAATTGTATTGTAAAATCGATTGTCTTTTATTTTATCATTTTTTAAAATTATTTTTCATTGTTTTAAAACAGTTTCTTTTTTAAATTTATTATTAATCGACTAAAGCTTCAATAATAATGTGAAAAATTAAATAAATCACAACGAACGAAAAATTTTAACTGGTGCTTTTCGGTTGGTAACTGGTGAGCTTTTGTCAGCTAATCTGGCCACTTAAATTTTTATCGCCTGGCAAGACTGCTGATGACAGATGACAAAGGATTTCTTTCCATTACAGCGTGAATACTAATAATTTTCAACCATTTATAAACTAACTAACGAAAATTAATGCAATTCTAAAAGTATATTAACATTTTTACACATTTCTTTGCATACATTTATTTTTTTAAATATTTTATCTTTATAATCATTTGTGACCTTTGAATTCGATTTCTAGTTTTAAAAAATAAAAAAAAATTTAGAGAGTGTAGAGGTCTGTGGAGAAAATTAATTGAAAACTTGGCAACACAGAATTGGCTTCCGGTTGGAACTGCGTTACGACTGCTTCTACTGCCGACGTTTCGTTCTCCATAGTAGAAGAATGTTCTCAAGGCTGCTGCTATTGCTTGCGGTATTGTTGCTGCTGGTGGTGGTGCTGCTGCTACTTCTCGTTAGTCTGAGACTAAGAACGAAACGACGGCAGTAGAAGCAGTCGTGACGCGGTTCTTACCGGAAGCCAATTCAATTATTATACAGGGTGTTTAATATTCTTTAATAAATATTACAAGTTTCAAACACTAGAAATTAACCGTTTTTAATGGAAGACCCTATAGTTTATTAAGAAGAAAAGTCCACACGAATTTGTTTAACTTCAACATCCGTATTGAATCGTTTGATTGCAACATTAAAAAAAATCTACTTTGATCGGTATCTAATTGGAATATTTTATCTTATTTACTTTAACCGATAGGCACAAATATTATTAAATAACGTTATCGTGTATCCATAAATAATACCTCGTTCTTTTTTCGTCTTATCTGATTATTCCCATAATGTTGAATGTACTTACAAGAAATTGAACTAAGTGTTTTCAATTTGTTTAGTGAAATCACCGATTAAATGCAAAAATAATTGTATGTGATTTGAATCAAAAGTCATTTCACAATAGTATTTTACGCAGCTATACTTATGTGCATTAATTAAACTTGTTCTGTTGTGCCATCGTTTATTGAATTATGTATTAAAAAAAAACAACGCAAATTTTCATTTTCATCTCTGCATATGATGATGAGCAGCTTAAGTATACATTTATAAATATACTTTCAGAAAAAATTACTTGATGCAATCGAAATATGTATCAGAAAGTACATACATGCCTTTAAAATCAGATCTGTCTATACATATAAGGATGGCAGACTTTTGACATATCGAATGTTTCGTCGAAACTCGAAAAGAAAAACAAACTTATCATATTGCAAAAAGAAAAATGTAAAATGAAAGCGTTCACTAGGCGTTAAGCCATTTGGCACATACAGTGTGCGAATTTCAGACAAGTGCGCGCAATGTCTGCCCGTTCGTATTCAACTCAAAATGAAACATATGGTATGTACGTATTATTTAAAACATAAACGGCATAGATATATATTTGATGCAACCGAAATATGTATCAGAAAGTACATACATGCCTTTAAAGTTAGGTCTATCTATACATATAACGATGGTAGACTTTTGACATACCGAATGTTTCGTTGAGATTTGAAAAAAAAACCAAAATTATCGTATTGCAAAAAGAAGAATGTAAAATGAAAGCGTTCGCTGGGTGCTAAGTCATTTGGCACACACACTCAACGAATTTCAGGCAAGTGCGCGCAATGTCTGCGCGTTCGTATTCAACTCAAAGTGGTATGTATGGTATGTATTATTTAAAACATAAACGGCATAGATATATACTTCATGCAACCGAAATATGTATCAGAAAGTACATACATGCTTTTAAAGTCAGATCTGTCTATACATATAAGGATGGCAGACTTTTGACATACCGAATGTTTCGTTGAAACTTGAAAAAAAAAACAAAATTATCGTACTGTAAAAAGAAGAATGCAAATGAAAGCATTCGCTAGGCGCTAAGCCATTTAGCACACACAGTCAACGAATTTCAGACAAGTGCGCGCAATGACTGCGCGTTCGTATTCAACTCAAAATGATACATATGGTATGTATTATTTAAAACATAAATGGCATAGATAGCGTATTTCTGTAAATAAATGTAATTGGATTCATGTTCCTGACTTTTTACTCATCCTGAATAGTTTAACTTAGTATAACTGCATAGCGAATGAAACAAATGAATATTTTATTAAATAAATAACCTTAGTTATCCTTGGAATAGTTTTTATTAAACTATTGAGGTTTCGCTACGAAAAATAATTAATTGCATAGCACATATTAATAAAGCACAATAACATAAACCTAATTCAAATTAAATAAAGAAAATAATTAAAATAAAATTAAATAATAGTGTTAACAAATGCATTACGTATACCAACCAGTTTATTAACATTTATATAACCCATTCATTTGGACCGCAAAATTATTGCTAATTTAAACCGCAACTATTAATAATTTATAG
Source organism: Serrognathus titanus (assembly GCA_039766575.1). Taxonomy (NCBI): domain Eukaryota; kingdom Metazoa; phylum Arthropoda; class Insecta; order Coleoptera; family Lucanidae; genus Serrognathus; species Serrognathus titanus. The sequence continues at coordinate 14,143,192 of CM077914.1, forward strand.
CCTCGTAATCTTACACTAACTAATCGTAAATCAAACTAAATTCTCACCTCGAAAAAATTCTTCTCGCAAAGCCAATCACCGACGGACCATACTGTGTTTAACGAGACAAAAAGAAAAGAAAATTAAATCAACGTTGATGATACTCGAGCGCGTCCGTTGACGAGACGGAAGAGACACAGGAAGGAGATTCGTTCCGACGATGTTGGAGAATCGTAGGAGACTGAGACTCGGCGTGTCTTGATTATTCAAACGTCGTCTATTCAATTACGAATGGTCATTCTGTTCCTCACAGCACCATTCAAGCGAGTTCTGGGTACGTCGTTCCGAATAGAACTCGAACTTAACAGCCAGGTTCTTATCAGTATGCTGACTGTGACATATCGGCGAGGAATCAATTGAGTTTAGGGCTATCTCTTTCGGCGAGTTGGTTTGCGTCACCTCCTCCGACGATAACCTGTACGACTTTCTGAATTAAAAAATGTGTTTGCTCGGAACGGACGCCGGAACTTTCCTTAATTGCCGCTGCGACGACAGCTTTATCGCTTGTGCTTAATCGTTAATTCGACCTCACGCAGAGACAAATTATGAATAAATTAATTATTTCTCTGGCTTCGAGCTTATCAGATGCGTAAAGAATATTACATTATACCTATTGTTTAAACTTTAGGTCCCATGTTGGGAATTGTTTTCTTTTTCTACTATCTTTAAAATTTGATTTAACAAATTTGCATGAGCTTTCGGCTTCCGCTCGGATTCCGTCCTATCATCTTTTATTTTAATTACAATATTTATTAATTTTATCACCTACACTGTTATTATTACAAAAATTATGAATAACGTAAAAATTTTGATAATTAAAAAGTGTAACAATAATAAAAAAATGAACGTGTGAAATAGAATGCGTGGTATCCGAGCGGGAACTGGGAGAAAATCATACGAGTTGGCCAATTTTCATTTTCACATCAAATTTTAAAAAGATAGTCTTGAAGTGAAACTAAATTTTCGGTAACTTTTTTTTTAAATTCTTTAAATTAATTAAGTGCCAGTTTTTGTCGAAAGCGCTATAGGTATGTAAAAAAAGTCGATCACAATTGAATTATAGCGGGTGATTCAGTTTGGTAAATTGCACCTCTGTAATTTTTTGCTTTTATTTTTAGAAAAATGAGGTTATTCTAGATCGAAATGTAAAATATTCCATATACAGTGATTAAAATTCGAGGAAAAACAAAACCTAATCGTTCCAGAAATGAAGCATGTTCGCCATTCAATCAAGCGGAAAAAGGTAGTTCAGGAAGGTTTTCACAAATTTTGAAAAAAGTCATAAATAAAGAAGTTATATTCTATTTTCGAAAGTCACATTTTTTAGTTTTTCTCCGCTTACTAAGAAACCTTTCGAAATATTCAAATTCCTTAATTAGTTATTAATCAGCATTAAATTTGGCAACTCTGCCTCCATTTAACCAATTCTCCATCTCTTATAACAAGCGAGATCCCCATGCTGGCCCTCGAATTTCAATCATCCTGTATATGGCTTATTTTACATAATTTCGTTTCAGAATTAGCTCTAGAATTCAAAATTGCAAAAATATACAGGGTGTCCTATTGATATTTTTTTTACTTAAAATCACTTCTGCTTAAACCGGAAGTGGTACATGTTGTTTTCTGTTGTCAAAAAAAATTATTGGTAGATCTATATTATTTACACCAAATGTCACGTTTCTAAAGATAGAAATAAAAAAGTTACAGGGGTGCGAATGTCAAATTGAAACACCCGGTATAAACAAAAAAAACAAAAATAATTATTGAAAATTCATAAAGTTGAAAAAAACGGAAACAAAAGATGGTCATTTCTACAGCGCAATTCAGTAGATTAATAATTGTAAAACAAAATAATTTGGAAACCATGGTCACTGAACAAAATTTAAAAAAAATAAAAAATTATCAAAAGACAATCGGTTTTACAACTCGACTGAAATATTGATAGTTTTTTTAATAAAAAGAAAGATGAAAATGCAAAGAAAATTAAATAATAAAGTAAAAATAAATAAATAAAAACAAAAAATAATCGATTTTACAGTACGATTCAATAGATTAATAAATAAAAAAATACTATTTGGAAGCAAAGGGGACAACATTTTAAAACTTATATACAGAGTGAGTATAAAGTTTCGCAACAAATTCATTATTCCGTAATTTTTTTTGGAAAAAATCCTGAAACAGGTCGATTTTCAAAAAAGATACTTTTTACATAAATGTATATTTCTACCGTCATTGGTTTTCAAGGGATAACGTCATCAAACTTTTTTTTATGTCAACCTATGTCAATCAATTTTGATAGATTGGGTCACGAGTGCAAAAATATTAATACCTTACATAACCATTTTCTTTTTGAAAAAAATACACATTAAGTTCAAAAAAACAAATTATATTCTTAAGTAAATTTCTATATTTTTATATTCTAATTTGATTGGTTAAATCAAAAATTTGCTATTAAATAAGTGAATCCCATGGAAACAAAGAAAAATAGACCAGCGTTGCCAGATTTTTAAAGGCAATGCCGTCAACTTATTCACAGTATGTCGCCAAAAGGTGTCAATTTTTATAAAACAATATATATGAAATAAATAAAGTGCGTTCAATAAAAACCGTTATCAAGTAGGCTTATGTCAAATGCAAATTTTGCGAAGTCACGTCGTAACTGTACGACTAACTTTTTATATCTATTTAATTACGATTTTCTACCAAATGGATAATAAATTAATCAAACAAAACATTTATTTTATTACAAATACCTCGAAGATGTAAAAAAAATCTTTGACAGTTGACGCTTTTGACAGCACGCACTTAGTCAAGGTATCAACATATGTACTAAGCTACGACGTAACGTCATAAAGTAAAAGCAAGTTCAAAGCCTTCTTGATAACAGATTTTTTTGAATGCACCTTAGTATGCTCTTTAGTAAAAAAAAGAGTAAATAAAAAAAAATAAAACAAGAGCAAAAGGCGAATAAAAAATCAAAATAAAGTAAGTGAAAATGAAAGCAAATTGAAAGGAAAACAAGTGAAAAACATGGAGAAAATTAAATTGAAAGATACAATTGAAAGACCAAAAGGAAATGAAAAACTGAAAGTAAACGAAAAAAAAATAAAAACTAAAAACAAATATTAAATGAAAAAAATCAAATAAAAAGCCAGTGGCAAGAAAAACTGAATGGAAAGAAAAAATTCGCAAAAAACAAAAATCAAAAATTAAAAAAAATGAAAAACAAAAGGAAAACTAAATTTAAAATAAAAAATAAAACAAATGAAAAATGAAAGTAGAATGAGTAGAAAAGGAAAACGAAAAACAATTGAAAAAAAAAAAACAAATCGGAAACATAGCATAGAGAAAACAAATAAAGAAGAAAAGAGAGACAAGTGAAAAACAAGTGACTCTTTCAATTTCTAATATTGTATGTTGTTGTTTTTATTGAAAATAAATATTACGATTATTATAACCAGAAAAAAAAAATAGAAAAAAAATCAAATGAAAGATCAAAAGCAAATGTGTACTTTTGTTTCTATGGATGACTAGAGATATTAATATAGCCATGATAATAACAACAACTGCTAAGTGAGGCAGCAAGACATGTACTGAGTCATTGTTCAAACCCCCCTCACTCAAAAAGGAACTACTAATATTTCAAAGAAATTTGGATAACTGCTTCAAACTGCAAAATTTGTTGAACCACTAAGTAAGCCCATTTTATACTCGATCTTATTGGTTGTCTCGTTGCAAGATCGAAAACTTCAGTTCGATGTGAAATTAGCGGTTTCTACTCCATTGAACGCAATGCCACAAATTTTGGGAATCGTTAGTACACTTTTTCTGCGACCAAACAGTACTGATTTGCGTTATAAAATACCGCAATTGTCCTTAATTATGCATTTAAATTCTGTTAAATATAAATTGTAAAAGATCCGTAAGTTGTTGAGGGAGATAGGCTCAAAAGGAGTCCAGTCCAAGAAATGGAAATTCTAAATTTCTGATTTCGAATAAAACTCTGAAGCCACTTGCCTTTTCTGAATTTTTCACTCTTTCACCAATTTTTTTGACATACCAAAAGAGACCCAAGTCGCAATTCCTTTAATTTAGGGTCTCTGTTTTGGCCCTATCGCTTCTATATAATTTTAGGATTGCATTTGTATTTCCTTCCTATTATCTTATTTACTCACTATTTTTTTTGTATTACAATAAAATACATATATTTTTAGAAAATATGTATATATTCAATTTAAAATTACATAGCCTAAATAAAATACATAAAATAGCAATAGTAAATAATACAAAATGACAACAATATAAACAATATAATGAAGAATTTAATCAAGAGAGAAGAACGAATTTCTGTATACGAATAATTCTTTTATTAATTACTGAGCTACAAGCAAACAAGTAATTTTTTTTTAGGTTTACCAACGTTGAGTCTAATTAATCTTGCCTTAAAACATAATTAAAGAGACACTTGAATTGAAAAATACATTAACGATTTTACTTACGATTTATTAAAGTCACTGAAAGAATTCTAATCTTTACTACCGAAAGCAAACCGTGGGGAGAATTCTTATCAAGTCTTATAAGTAGCGGCTATGAAATAAATAGGAATATTTCTGTCCCGCGCGAAGTTTCCAAGCGAAATAGCCATCGCCAGATGGCATATGGATGCACTTATCATTATTTTTTCAGTGCAGGCACATAAGCTGAAGCTCAACTTGCCTCCATTCGCTGAGGATACGAAAAGCTTTCTAAATTGTAGAGGTAAACGGGTTCTTAGCGGCGCCCGCCGTGATAAGAACGGAAATTTTCTGCGAGATACTATGTTTCAAACAGGGCTTCACACGATCTTAAGTCACGTTCTGAATTTTTTAAAGTAACAATAGTTCTCTTTTTGTTCTAAATGGAGATATTGGCTTCTTGGTTTTGATAAGATTGCGTTTCAATTCTTCGCCTCAGAACTTTTGTTATTTTGTTTCATCCGAAGAGTTGATGGAGGTTGTGAATGAACTAAAAGCAGGTGAGAACTATGTAAAGGTAGAAGAATCCATAAACCTGGCTTTGAAGAAGCGGCATAAGAACTACGATGGTACAAGCAAGTGATTTGAATGATCACAATGAAGAAGTTTCTTGATGGTGTAGTCTGGTTTTGAACTCTTTACTCGCCTAGAGGATATGTTTTGTGTGATAAAAAATGTATTGTTGTAATTACAAATTTGCTACTAAACTAACCTCTGTGGTTTCTACTTAGTTAATTCATTTAAATTCTTAGAAATATCGACTAGGATTCTTTCGTCAACCATTCTTACCTGTGCCATGTTTTACAGGTACTTCAAATTCCTCTCGGATATTGAATTTTCAACTCCAATTTTTTATGTTCTGTGTAAAATTCTATGTTGTGCAAGTCTTGAGCTATCACGCTTGGTCATCAGCAAAACTTAATTTAAAGAATTATTTATCGTAGGTTCTCCATTGTCTTGCCAACAAACCCGTCCATTTTATCAACTGCAATTAAAACTCCTGGAGTTAATTAAATCTATTTTTAGCTGAAAATCGCACGCGAGTTTTTACCACGCGAAGTGAAGCAAACGATGTTATCTTTTATGTTAAGGACGGCTGTAATAAATTAAGCTACACGGATGGGATTTATTTTGATAAAATATCACACTTGGAGCTAATATTTTAAAAACTATTTGGACCGAAGTGTTTTCTACTAGGTCTTATCTCAGAGTGAGATTTTATAAATGAGGCACAAAATATTTCAGCAGAGTAAAAGAACACTTGCAACACCTCCGAAAAATCAACTTTAGGTAACATTTTTAATTTTCATTCATATCCAGATTATTAAATAGATATAATTCATGCAAGTACATAAAACATACCTATAATTCATGTCTACATAATTAAATATATATGATGAAAATAAACAATGCTTTCTAAAGTTAATTTTTGGGAGGTGTTGCAAGTGTTCTTTTACTCTCTCGAAAATTGTTGATAAAACCGCACTCTGGGATATTGAATCGCATTTTTTTTGTTTGGCGATTAAATGATCAGAAAATTAAGTTTAAGGAATATATTTTTATCTACGTAAAGTAAATAATGTGTTATTGAGTGGGTTTTTATAGAAAACAGGTTTGCAGGAAGTGATTCATTGCAACTAAAATGCAAATATTTTATTCATAGGATTTATTGGTGTATACACATATATATTTGTGTTAGATAGAATTTACTTTGCTTTATCCTTTACAGAATTTTTTATGTGCAACTATTTTCCAAAAAGACTATTTCTAGCATACCAAAAATCAGGAGTAGGTACGAGATTACTAAGACCCTCCAAGCACCCTGTATATTAAAAAAAATCGAATTTCTTGGTCAAATTTTATGCTTCTCGTCTCTTTTCACGATTGTCTCTCCCATTTATTTTTTTTAACGAGTTAACTAGCTTGAACTTTCATCGTCTACAATTAGCTTGAAGACTTCAAAGACTTTTCGCATCAATTGACAAGGAACCGATGCTATTTTCGAGCGAACACGTGCGGACGCTCTTCTAAAAATAAACGGTACAATAATTGTTATCAATTGGTTTTCGGTCAAACGGTTAAACGTTATAATTGTGGAATTGACTTTTTTTGGTCCTGTCTTTAAAAATACATCATTAATCTTGTCGTGTCTCTTTTTTGGAGTGTACCTAATAAAATCTACATTAAATGCGCGATCGTTTCGCTTTGGATGTTTATTACGTTCACGTATGCGGTATGCACGTGCACTGAAATGAGATTCACCTGCCATAAACAGATATTCGCAGAGATGTATGAAAGAAATACAAAAGTGCATTTATAAATACAATTTCCGTGAGTTCCACATAAATTTTCTAGGAAAGTTTTGTTTCGCGACCATTGGCAACCCTGCATGTCACAGAAAAGAGTGGTTTTATTTTTATTTATAAATTATTTTTGTAACAAGCATTAAATTATTTCGTATCTATAAAGTATTCGTTTTAATACATCTTCTGACATTACATTAAAACTATATATTTTTACATTTTCTGACAAAATTAATTCTGTTACGCCATTGATTATCCTATTATTGTAGTAGGGATATTTTATTTTACGTATTCCCAATTCCCATAAGTGCGTGAATTTGGTTGCCTAACTTGAGTGATCACATAGAATTTGGAAATTGTTGAAAATGCGATATTTTCATTTATATTATATTGACCTTCAGTGACATCTACTTTAGGGAATTCCCCTTTTCAGGGAAAAATTTAAAACAAACTTAATTAATGGGAAAAAGGGTAATTTTTTTTAATTAGGACTGTTTTGTGGTGAAACTGAAATCAATCGACTCGAGGCACGTTTCTAAGATTAAACAAAACCAAAGCAGTAATATGAAAAAATCGGTGGATTTCAAGTTACATGTGCCACATAAAAGTAACACTCGGTAATTGTTACAATTGTATCACTAAATATTACAATTTAAATAATTAATGAATTATACCAAATATCAAGATCAGTACTTTTTCCGTTTCTGATAATTCTTAAAAAAAAACGTTTAAAAAATTAAAATTTGAAGCAATTTTTTTCGAATCTATCGATTAACAATATTAAACCTGAATCATCTTTCAACTTGCGTCATCTTTGAAATCACCCTGTATTCATACCAAATATTTATTTACTTACTATACTGGGTGTTTCTTAACTTCATACAAAAAACGAAACCAGTGAAAGTTTGCATTAAAAGTGATAGAATGAAGCAGTTTTTGTATAACAATTGATTAATAAATATTAGAGATTAGAATAGCGTTTTGAGGCTCTCGTGCAGCATTTGTGATTGGCTGTAATTTTGAATGATTTTGAATGAGCCAATCAAAATGCTGCACAAGATTAATTATTAATTATCACATTTAAACTTTTGTTAATTAAATTATCGTTTGTCAAAATTTAGTTATCAATTGCAAAAGTGATCCCAAAATTCATTACAAAACAAAGAACTACATTTAGGTACATATAATGCATTCAATAAAATGTTGGAAAAACATGGAGAAGGTAGCCAAAGATCCAAAGTAGCAGCACAAAATTTAAAACAACATAACTTTTGGCATATGAAACTGTTTTAAAAACGACTGGTACTGTTTTATTTCTGACGTCATTAATGATGATTCCGCTAAAATAACTTTCCTAAACCGTTTCGAAACATCACCTGTTTGCAGGTTATAAGTAGCACTTGTTTGTTACTTTTAACCCCCACTCTACCTAGAAATAATTTCAAAAAATAAGTACGCAGCATTTTCAAATGTATGCACCTGTTTCAAAAGATGACGTCATTGTTTCAATATTAAAAAATGCACATTTCAAAATATATGAAATATTGCACCGCCAAAAAGCAGCTACGTTTGATAAAAAAATAGAAGGAGTAAAAAAGTGTACTTAAAATAGAAAAAATAAAATTTACTTGAAACAAATGACAACTATCTACATGAAATTTGAACAAGTAGAAGAAAACGGTAAAAAAATTATAAATAATATAATATTGGTAGTAAATAAATGGCGATAAAAGAGAAAAGTTAATTCTATGCCATACAAAACGAAAAGAAAATTCGGAACTGTCAGAAGAAACAAATGACAACTACACAAATGAAATTGAACGAACACAAAAAAAGAGAAGGCAAAAAAGAAAGTGAGACCACATGAGAAGCGAGTGAAAACACGTGGGCATCATTAAATCTGTGACGTCAGAGCGGAGCCCGGCCGTGCGTTCCAGGAACGCCAGGTAACTAAGGACCTATATGAAGCGTGCCAGGACGGCACTGAACCAGAGCTCGTCCAACGCTGTTGCCGAAAGGTTAGACTAAACGAAAGCTGCTGCCGAAAGGTCAGGTTAGTTCCACTCGCTCTAACATCGTCACCGGGAGACCAGCCAGGGAAGAATACGGGCACCGCACGCCGTAGTCCCAGTCGTCTCTCCAGAAGCGGATTCTACCCCCGGAATCACGGAGCCATCACGACGGAAAACAAGTCGCCGCCGCCGGGCACTATACCGGGAGGCATTCAACGAGATCAGGACGGCGTACGACATTCCAAGAGCTTTGTCGTCACCTCCGCGGGCATCTTTGGTACCGGGATCGGACCAGACCAGCCCTCTGCAAAATCGGAAACGAGGCCCAGGGCAGAAGCGATTCGTCCAAGCCGAGTCAACTAAGACCACTCCGAGAATGTCACACCGACCAACTTATCGGTTGATTCCGCAACAATATCACCACGTTCCACAGAGAGCCGTTCATCTCAGTGGACCACGGCTTTGCTTGGTCCGCCAGATTTACGCCCGTCTAGGCGAAAAAATCCCACTTCGTGAGGTCGAATTATGATTATTCTCCCAACCTGTATATATATTGTAACTAAGCATTTATTGGTAGACCCATCTTTTGAGCATATCGGTTTCATATGCGAAATTTCGTCCAATCTGGCAACATTGTATATTCTGGGTAGGGAAACGTTACGCGCGCCTATACAGGGTTGTCAGATTGAGCGAATTCCACATTTGGACTACATTTTAGACACACTTGGTGCTTAAAAATTTAATTTAGCGACTGTCACCTACTCCGTTCACATACTGAACGATCAACAAAGTTCTATCTCCAGTTCTATCTATCTTCTATAGAAACAAAAGTACACTACCGGCCAAAAATTTGAATCACACCTTCCAACTTATTATTTGCTTTCATTTATTTGTTTTCGATATTAATTTTTCTTTTAATTCTATACATATTTATTTTCGAAATTTAAATTTAGTTTTTTATTTTATTTTTCTACTTTAATTTTTGTTTTTTTTTTACTTTTTCCATAATTGCCTCTGACCTTTCATTTGATTTCTTTTTCATTTTCAATTGCTTTTCGTTTTCCTTTTCTACTCATTATTTACTTTCATTATTCATTTGTTTTATGTTTGTTTCTATGGAAAGAGAATAAGATTCCCAAAGAAAGTAAGAAAAACAAATGACGATAGAAATATTCGCAAAAGAACGAGGAAAGCAGAAATTTTTTTATTATATAATTTCAGATATCTAATAGATAACAAACAAAAACAAAAAAGAAAAAGATATCTTCAAAAGAAATACAAATGACGATCAATATAATAAATTTTTCATTTGTTTTATTTTCTATTTTAAATTTTGTTTGTCTTTTGTGTTTCGTTTTTTCACTTAATTTTTGGTTTTTGTTTTTCTTTCTTTTTTTTAGTTTTTCTTCTCCAATAGTTTTTCATTTTAAATTCTTCCTTGTTTCTCACTTGTGTCTCCTTTCATTTAATATTTGCTTTTTGTTTTTCACCTCATTTCATTTCTTGTTTTTGCTTTCATTTGTTTTCCCCTTCTGATTTTGCCTTTACTTTTAATTGTTCATTTCCTCTTCACTTGATTTGTTTGATTTTAATTCTTTCCATGTTTTTCGCTTGTCTTTTTTCATTTTTTATTTGCTTTCTGTTGTTTTTTTAATTTCTTTTCTTCAATTTTGTTTTTCCTTTCGGTTTGCTTTCATTTTAAGTTACTTCATTTTCATTTTTATTTACCTACCTTTGATTTTCATTATTTCATTTTATTTTTTGTTTTTGTTTTTCATTTGTTTCTTTTTCCATAATTTTTGTGTGTCTGTCTTAAAACACATAGAAAATTGCTTTTTTTTTGAACAACTTGGCGATATTACCTATAAAGAAATTTGGCAACCCTGACGGGACACATCTGCTGCGTCTCTTTTACTTGCCTATACCGCCTTTTGTCTGCTGATTTGCCTATGTTCTCACTTTAAAACAACGACCGGTATATAGGTATTACTTTAAATATAAACAATTTTTTTTAATAATTTTTTTTACTATCTATAATTTTTTTTGCACGTTTTTTTTTATAAATCCGTATTTTTTTAGTATAAATATTTTTGAGAAATTTCGAATCAATAGTTTGATTAACATCTGACTATTAAAGAATTTCATTCAGACTGAAGTTAACAAAATTTTATTACTTTCTGTATCTTCCTTTCTCCCCCCCCCTTTCGGGAGTTTGGGAGTCTGATTTCTTAGGTAGCGTTTGGGAAACAATATTAGGGGTATGAAGTAAATACCAATTTAGGGAGTCTAGAAGTCTAGATGATAATTTCATTGAAGGCTTGCATAGCTAAATACTCTTGTTCACTTGCATGTTATGTTCCCGTACATTACATAACATTAAATAATAATTGCATATTATTTTGTTACAACTTTTCTTATTTTAATTTTTGAAATTTTAGGTCAACCTCTAGATACGTCAAGCATTAATCATCCCATTACTAACAATAATCATTGATTACTTTACTTATTTTGCGCCATATTTTAATATTTTTTTAATAATAAATTTTGTACAAGGATTTCTATTACCAAAGTATCAACCGCAATCAAATGCACTTACTCGGAACTTATATAACCAAATTATTGGGAATGTACATTATACATATCATGCAATATTTTGTCGACGTAAACGACGAACAATTGTGAGTAACATTAACGCAACGTTGCACAACATTATTTTAGATGATTTCAGATTAAATTATGCAAGGCTTCACTGTTGACGCCAAAATAAATTTTGATACTGTCAAACAAATTTTGAGTTGAGGACAACGAGAAATCCTCGAACTTAAAACTCAAATAACTAAATAACGCGAAAGCCAACTGAAAATTCCTAATTAACACTTTTGGAAGACAAGGCGAAATAATTAATTCTCAATGATCTTATCCGTTTAGAATCGTAGACAATAATAAGAGCCATTAAAATTCACGTCGAAGCTCTCTTATTGTTTGATTACAAATGAAAATTCCGACCAATGCGTGTCAAATCGCATTAAAAATTAATTACACGACATAACCAACCTTGCAAAGCATTCTCTACAATTGCATAATATCTTTATAAGACTAAACAATGCTGTATGTATTAGAATTAGATTTTGAATGCAATTCATACTTTGTTTTTAATGAAATTTCTTGCATTCCATGCTCGTTCCTGACGACACGGTGTGATTTTAAATAGTATTGGATGGATATACTGAAAGCAAAGCACGAATCAATAAATTATTTATTATTAATTATTAATATTAATAAGTACTTCATTGATAAAATTTGTATATTTCAGTTCGCTTTTTGCTAAATTATTTCATCCACGCTCATCGATCCTTTTATTATTAATTACTTCTAAGTCCTTTAATTTTGCTCGAACGCTTTCGTATCAACTAAAAAAGGCACACCAACGTCTGACAATGGATAGAATATTCTCGAATAGATCTGGATATGTCTAGGAAAGTCCTTCCTCTATGGCATGAGTGTGGCCTATCCTCCAGGATGAATTGGAAGCTTTTTATAAATCTACCTACTACAGATTGAATTATCAATGTCTCGAACAACTTTTTGCTGTTTTCATTGTGCTTAAAATATAAATGATGCGAAATAATTTAAATTGTCTACCAATTTCTTTCAGGAAAGGTAAGTATGTGTGCTATTTAGCGTCAATAAACTCGGTCAAGGGCACGTTCCTCCGTACATACCTTACCTGAAGTTCACGGACAGTCAAAATTAATTGCGTCTAAGCGCACAGGGTCGGATTTAACGGACGCATAAAATTAAATTGTCTGTCTCTGATCGTGACCCGACGTAATAAATTTAGTTAAATACAAACATCGGTAAAGTCGCCGGACACGACGTAATCCTCCAAGTCTAAATTATACCTTGCCCGCACGAAACAATGAATTCCGTACAATTGAATTTGTGCTGGCCCGATCTCGTTAAATGTCATTATCATTAACGAGCGCCTCGCTTAATTTGACCTTACCTTGAGCGAAAATTGTCATTGTCAATTCGGTGTCTCAACTCACACGTTACGTTAATATTTAAATAACAGGATGTTTATTAGAGTACTATTTCACTACAATCATTTATTTTCATTGCGTAGAATCAATATGAATATCAATGAAATCCGTTTATTTTTATTATTTATTTCATGAAAGGTAATTAAAGACATAACGTTGATGGATTATGGTATTTATATTTGCTTTAATAACTTTCCCAATACGTATTGTACTGTACATGAAATGTAAATATTGAAATTCTTTTTTCCTAACGATAATAAAAAAATATAGTCATGGACCCAAACTTTAATCCTTTCTACGTATTTTCTCCTTGGCCTTTTTCTTTTTATTTTGTTTTGTCGTTCTTTCTAAGTTGATAATTTTTTTCAATAGCTTTTAATTCTGCCCTCGACCACAAGACGTGTTATAGGTGAAAACTTTGAAAGAATGTGCATTTATTAGTGTTTTCGTCGCACTGACATTTATACATTTGCCGAGCCTTAATAATGTACGATAATTAACGCTCGTAACGGGTTTTTATTTATTCCTGTATCCAACGTGTACATCATATGATGTACACAACTAAGTAATTGAACATTGACTAAAATCGATACAATTAATAAATTTGGGCAATTAGTAACTAGAATTAGTGCTTCCGCGGGTCTGTCAAATTATTTGCCTATCAGACTGAACTTCGTCACATGAGGTAAAAACAAATTCGAAAGCGGGTGAACTGCGAAAATGGCGCGACATTTTATGGGGCAATAAAGCAATAACTTTGAACGAGGGTTAAGGCAGGTTAAGAATTCTGTTCGTCCTCATCTATTATGCGTTTTAAAAATATACGATTCTCCTTTCCCGTCGTTTTTCTCAAAATTTATTCGATTAAAAAAAATATATATATAACTTTTATTTCTTTTCACGATATCTACCGTCATACCGAGTTTGGTGCATCTTCATTGAAACAGGCTGTATACCTACCTCGAATAGAAAAAAAAAAGGTGAAAAGTGATTGAAGGAACGACCGATGAATTAAATGGACGCATGCTTGATTGGTTGCATCGCCAATTGTAAAGCTATATGCTTAGTTAAGTCGATAGCGTTTTGCGGTTCTTGTGATTGGTTGATTCAAAATTATAGTTGCAGGAAAGCCGCAGAAATGCTATTCGCTATCTGAGCAGGTAACTTAATTCGTTTTACAATTGATCACTTTTACAGATTCCTTTCAAACTTTCCTGATCATGCTCAATAGATGTCATATGGATCATTTTGAAATTTAAGCAATATATTAAAAAAAATAATAGGTTTGTTTGTTAGCTCCGCACTTTTCTACACTTTTTACACCAACCGCTCCTGAGAGAGTGAGGTGTATATGATACAATGTACGTAGGAGTGAGAAAAATAGAGTAAAGGTGTTGAAAATGTAGAGCTAACGAACAGACCTGATAAGTCACCTGCGAAAACAAAAACTAACCCTTAAACTAAATGACGGCTAGAATTGCCAACTCTAAAAAACTAATTTACGGGAAATTGACGTTTCATATAAGGTTGAGAAAAAAGCAGGACCAAAGAAATTTAGTTTACATGCGAAATAGTATCGGTAACAGAATAAATTATTCTCTCTTTAACTTGGCTTGGCATTTTAGCTCTAAATCAAATTGCAAAATATTTAAACATTAACAAATGATCTGCGATAATTTAAATTTAAAACTTCTTAAATTAAAATTAATTATGTATTATACTACGCATTTAAGACCGTTCTAGAAAGTATTGCCAACTCATCAATTTTCAAACTTAGTTTCTTTTTATTTTTGTTTGTGGACTTGTTTGTGGACTGTTATTTCAAGTTTGAAATTCGCGCTATAACATTACGATCGTCATTTGTTTTTCTGCCTTTTTTTCTTTCGTCAAATTTACGATCGTCATTTGTTTTTCGTATTCTTCTTTTTCTTTTGAAGTTATCTTTTCGTTTCTTTCCTATTCAGATTACATTTTTTCAAGAGTCGAAATGCTTTTTTTGTTGTTACATATTTGTTATTTATATTATCTGTGTTATAAGTGTTCAAAAATTCGTCATTCTTTTAAAAATTAAAAATATGACGATCGTCATTTGTTTATTGGACTTTTCGAGTCGTTGAAAACGTTGTTCATTTTTTCTTGTTTTCAATTGTAGTTAGTCGAAGAGACTGGACTAAGGAGAAGTAGCAACAACACCACTAGCAGCAGGCAGCCCTGAGGAAGTTCTTCTGCGATGTAGAACGAAACGTCGGCAGTAGAAGATTATTTTTTAAAGAAATTTTCCACAATTCGTTTTGAATATTAATCTTCATAATTTTATTTATTTTGTTCGACATTAGTTTCCCTTACTTCAGGAATTTTAAAACTGGAGAGTTAAAGCTACCGTATGCAACGATGCATTATCATAATGTAGCATAATTCTCTTGTCTGGAACTCTACTGAACACTTCAAGCAAACATTTTTCAGTGTACCATTTAGCTGTCTTTTATCCATCTAGCTTAATTGCCTTTACTAAGTCCGTACTTCTGAAGAATACCGCATACATAACTTTTTTCATAAATCATTGCTTCTTGGTCATTGTTGGAGTTTCCTCATCTTCGTAAATCCATAAACGAGTCTCTTGGCGGCTAGGTACGTCGAAAAAGGGAATGTAAGTTTCGTCACCTATCACTATTTTGGAAAAAAATTGGTGTTCGCCATTATTTAAGAAATTTCAAATTCTTACACGCTCTGCTTTTTGCAAGACAGAAAGGCGAGGCAGCACAAAACGACGAACTACTTTTTTTTAAATGCAGGTGATCGTGTATGATTGTCCTAGAAGAAAACAGTCTAAAACAACAGCTAATTAATTTTATTCAAAATAGAACACATTTTG
Organism: Serrognathus titanus; assembly: GCA_039766575.1. Taxonomy (NCBI): domain Eukaryota; kingdom Metazoa; phylum Arthropoda; class Insecta; order Coleoptera; family Lucanidae; genus Serrognathus; species Serrognathus titanus. The sequence goes on from CM077914.1 coordinate 14,158,975, forward strand.
AACGAAAGATAAATGAAATAGAGGAAACGATGAAATCTCAAGTAGATTTTGCGAAAAATGGCACCAGATCTTGTACGTTGGTTGCTGAGTTTCAGAATTCAAAGAACGGTTGCATTAAAAATGTAAAGAATGAATCAGTAGCCCGAAAAACCTACAGCGAAATGGTGAGTTATCACCATCGAACCAATTAATAAACAAAAATGCGCGGAGACCAAGACTGAATTAACGCACAAAATTAGTCCAAAGGATCTATGTGTAGAAATATCCTCAATGAAAAATCTGAAAAAAGGAGGCATTGCGGTAAAGTACAACAATGAGAAAGATATTGAAAAATTAAAGGAAGAGGCCGAAAACAAATTAGGGAAGTCTGTCGATTCTGTCAGACTTCCGAAATCCATAAAACCAATGATTAAAATTATAGGTATGTCGAAACAATACGACGAGGAATCCCTGATCGATCACATAATTAAACAAAATGAGAATATTGAACACACCTTTAAGAGTTTTGACATTAAAGTGATTAAAAAAATGAGGAGCAAATATATGGCAATCGTAGAGGTAAACGGTGAACTATTTGTAGAAATCACGGAAAACAGAAAAGCGAAGCTTAATGTTGGCTGGGTTTGCTGTCATGTATTTGAACATTACAATATCTTGAGGTGCTGGAAATGTGGCCGATACAACCATAAAGCTGCTGAATGTAATAAAAATAAAATATGTGGAAAATGCTCTAAAAACGATCACAAAACTAGCAATTGTGATAATTCTGCAGTTAATTGCATCAATTGTGTAGAGCACAATACGAAACTAGATTTAAAGCTCGACACTTATCATTCTATATTTGATCTGGATTGTCCAGTGTATAGAAAAATTAAAGAAGCGATTAGTAAAAAGATAGATTATGCAGCATAGCAACTACCAACAAAAATACAGGATAAAACTGTTGCTTCTTCAAAGTATGATAAGTTAAAACTTTTACATTTAAATGTTAGAAGCTTGAGAAGTAAAGTGTCAATGTTGGAAGTTTTTCTGGAAAATAAAAAAACCCGATATTGTCTGCCTTAGCGAACATTGGCTAGCTTCCGAAGAGATGATATCCTTAATAGCTACAATTTAATAAGTAATTTCAGTAGAAACAAAAAGCGTGGTGGAGGAGTTTGTATTTTCGTTAGAGAAAACAGAACAGCTGTTGATATTACTTGCTGCGCTCTTGATGAAATTTGCGACATGACTGCATGTACGGTGACTGTAAAGAAGACAAAGTATTTAATTGTAACAATATACCGCTCACCTCAGTCAAATTTAATGGAATTTTTTAAAAATCTTGATGCACAACTACTTGAGCTATACAAATATACAAACTTTCACATAATCTGTGGGGATTTCAACATTAATACCTTAGGTATATCTTCTAACTCAAAGGAACTTATAAATTTAATGTTACAGTACAACCTGGTTCTAAAAATTAATAATAATATATTCACCGATTTTGACTGCTCCGTCTCCATTGGAGAAACATCTCTTTCGGACCATACTTATGAGACACTAGACCTGTCAACTATGGAAGGCAATCGTGAAAACTCATGTATATATAAGCGCCTTATTAACGCGTCCAGTATTAGATTTTTCTACGAAAGCTTGTTGTCAGAAGAATGGAAGGAAGTGTATGCTGGTGAAGGAATTGACAGAAAGTATGATACTTTCAAAATTGTATTTATGTATTATTTTGATATCGCCTTTCCTGTTAAAAAGTCAAAAAGGAACCTCTAGCGCAAGAAGTCATGGTTGACAAACGATATTCGAAATTTGTGCGATGTGTTGAATGAAATGCAACAACTCGATAGAACACTAAACAATAATTGGTACCATCAGCGTTTCATCGAATTTAAAACAATTTACAAAACAAAAATTGATCAAGCGAAATATTCTTATAACTCTCGTAGAATTGCAGAAGCGCCAAATATTTCTCGTGAATGCTGGAAAATTATTAACGAAAGTCGATCGGAAACACACATCACTGAGTGTCGCCTATTGGATTCGAGTAATAAAATAATACTTGATAAAACTGAAGTCCCTGGTATCCTAAATCATCACTTTATGCTTAATGCGACAACGCCTCCAACGGACGAAAAATATGAAACAAAACTAACTTTTTCAGAATCCATGTTTTTAACACCTACGAACAAGAACGAAGTTGAAAGTGTTATAAAAGCTAAATGTATTAAGAAAAGTGCTGGGTTTGACAACATCACAGCCCTTTCTGTCACTTAACCAATGAATCTTTCTCTTCTGGTCAATACCCTTCTGGTCTGAAAATTTCCAAAATAGTGCCAATATATAAAAACAAAGGTAGTCGTTTAGATGTCGCAAATTATCGATCGATTGCCTTGCAAAGCCCATTTGGAAAAATGTTCGAAGAAATCTTTCACAGGAGGCTTGCCTACTACCTTGACGAGAACAAAATTCTTTGGAATTCACAAAATGGTTTCAGGAAAGGAAAGTCGACAACAACGGCGATTACTGATACTCTTAATTTTGTTCTAACTGAGCTCAACAATAAAATGAAAGTACTTGCTTTATTCTGTGATCTCAGCCGGGCTTTCGACATCGTCAACCATAGTCTGCTTTGTCGCAAACTAGAAACTATGGGTATTAGAGGATCGGTAAATCAATGGATACAATCCTATCTTGGCGGAAAAACACAGAAAGTAGCGGTCAACGGCGACGTGTCATCTGAACTGCAAGTGAATACCGGAGTTCCCCAAGGGTCTATCCTCGGACCTGTGCTATTCAGACTTTTTATAAACGACCTTCCTACAAGCTGTCCATCTTCATCAAGAACTGTTATACATGCGGATGATACCACTTTCATAATATTGTAATGTTTTTAGATTTATTTTGATTTGTTTTTAAATGAAACACTTGATGAAACTAATAACTAATTTATTTACACACGACTTAACACTAATTTATTTATAACGGACTAAGACTAATTTATTTTTACAAGCCGAGCAATTACACAGTAAGTAACTCTACGTTGAACTGCCTAAGACTCATCGTCTTCGTGTATTTATACTAGAGGGGCGGCTTCTCCAGCAACCCCCAGCGTATTCTCGAATGCGACGGACTTCTCCCGTAGTCTCCCGTAGCAGAACCTTCGGGAGTCGGCCAGACTTCAAGGCGTTTGTCACGTCGGCCGTCGGCGGAGTGCATGACTCACTCGTCGCAATTCGTTCGTCACATTGCCCCCTTCTTAAAAACGTTTCGTCCCGGAACGTTCCTCGTAATAGCCTTGAGGAAGGGTGTCGAAAACGACAGGCTGGCCCCTTTCTGCAGCTTCCGGTTTGGAAGAAGTAGCAATTCACAGTTTTCTCATTTCCAACAGCTGCCTGTGGGTGGTGACTGCAGACCAGGACTTCAATCCCCGTTCCGTTGAAGATAACTTCTATCATGCTTCGGATGACCCTCCAGTCCAGCCCGTCAAGTCCGCAGCCCAACTTGGGGATAGCCAATTTAGTCTCTTTGCCTTCTATCAGCTGCCTCTTCAGGCTACAAAGAGCTCTCCACATACTGTGGTAGTCAGGTTTACCGCTTGATGTCTTCTTAGTGACTAAGTAGTATACGCGTCGTTTCTGATCAGCTCTCGTGTCGATGATCTGCAAGCTCTTGCCCACCATGGGATGCTGTCTTCGGAGTACCTCGACTTGACCAAATTTCTTCCGGAAGACCTGGGCTATCCCCTTGGACATTCTTAGGTCTTCTGCCACACAGTGGGCCAGACTGTACTCTGGTGGCACTTGAAAAAGATCTTGCTGTCTCTCCGTGGTTACTCCAAATCGTGCTTTACTCCCTGTGGCGTGATGAGACATAAAGGTTTCGAAGTTTACTTCGGAACCTTGCGTCCTTTGTACTGTCCCTTCATTTTCTTCTCCGTTGTAAGGAGCCATTCGGTTGAAGTGGATCACTTTGGGCTTGCCATTCGGAATCTTTTTGATGCGGTATATAACGTCGTTGATCCGTTTTATCACCTTGTAAGGACCTTCCCAAGATGTCTGCAACTTTGGGGACAGACCTCGACGTCTTTGAGGATTATAAAGCCAGACCAGTGCTCCGGGTTGGTATCCCCCATTCTGAGCGTTGATGTCATAATGCTCCTTCATTCGGTCGCTGGCGGTCTGTATATTGTGACGCACTTGATTGTGAATGTTGTCCATTTTCCTGCGTAAACCGCTCACGTAGTCTTCGTCGGTAGGGACTTCGCCAGGCTTCACGCCGAATTTCAAGTCGCAGGGCAGTCTTGGCTCTCGCCCAAATACCACTTTCGCTGGGGTCTCTCCTGTGGTCTCATGAACGGACGAGCGGTATGCCATTAGAAACAGGGGAATATACGTGTCCCAGTCTCTCTGATGATCGGAGACGACCTTGGACAAATGTCGGTTGATGGTCCTGTTGAACCTTTCCACCATTCCGTCCGACTGTGGATGAAGCGCAGTGGTCCTAGTGTAATACCCTGTATAATGAAACCGTTGAAATGCTTAAGGTGCGATAATTCACTGCACCGGATGTTTAAAAAAGAATAAGGTACTATCGAAGTGCAGAGGCGAGGCATTCGGTGCAAGTGGCAGTGAGAGTGCAGTCGGGATAACAACAATCAAAATTTAAATTAATTTTCAACCATTTACTTTTAATTAGCAGATTTTTCTTTAAGTTTTTCTAGTGTGTGGAAACAGAAATCATCGGGTTCAGGTAGTATAAAATAACTTTAAGCCTTCCAACGGTTCAACCCCCCTCCCCCTCTGATTAAATCAATTGTCGCTAATATCATGTATGAGCATTGATAATTCTTACTTACATTTTAATATAGTATTTTAGAAGTTACCGGTTTTTTTTTATTTAAACGAAGGCTGATCAACTCCCAAAAGAACCCCCCTTTCCTCCGAAGAGTACCAACTCTTCCGTTGCTCTTTGAGCTGGTGGCAGCGATACCAAAATTAACCCGGACACGTTATTCCCCTCAGCACCGCCCTAAAGACGGGGTGGTGTGTAACATTGTTGGCAGCGAACGGTGGGATTGATCAGCTATAATTTCGATAACGAATTAATTAATTGATTGATTAGCGAAAGGTACAGCTATCCTTATATTGAAAACAAATTTTGTTTTTGCGTAGGAAAATGTATTTAATGCACCTGTTTGTTATCTAAATGCGAGCACAGTAACTTGAGATCGGTGCGAATCGACCAGAACTTATCAAAGCTTGCATGCATGCATCTTGGCTTATCGCGTCCTTATGCATTCATTGCATACAAATGAATTCGTAGTAATTTTGTCTTCGTTTTTTTTTCTTTCGCATGGTACCTTAAAAAAAAAAAATAGTAGTAACGTTTATTTATCGATTTTAAAAGTTAGGGTAAAATTATTAAAAAAATAAATAAATAAAAGAAACTTGTGTATTTTCGCGTTGTAATAAATTTCCGTAAATTGCAACAAAATGACCGACGATAATAATCCGACTGTAAACTATCCTACACTAACTATGGGAATGATTGCTAACACAGTAGAGTCGTTTTCGGGAAAAGAAAATGTTAAGGAATATTTTGAAAAGATTGAACAAAGATCGCGATTAGACAACTGGGACGAAGCCACAACAATTAAAATTGTTAAATACAGATTAAGTGGAGATGCTTATAGATATTTTAAAACCGATTCGGAATTAGATGCGGATACAATTCATTATACTGATTTTAAGAAAAAGTTTATTCACAAATTCGCTCCTATTTCAATACCAGGCGAAGCGCTATTGAAACTAAGTAAATGTTTTCAGAGACACGATGAATCAATATCAAAATTCGTTACTAGACTAAAATTGTTAGGCGCAAAAATATTAGAGGAAGATTTATCGACGGCACGTAATAACGAGAAACCGGGACTCGAAAAGAAATGTAATCAATTAGTTTTGAATCAATTTAAAGCGGGTGTAAGGCGTGATATAATGCGAAACCTAGGAGCTGTTTTAATGCGTACGGAAAATTTAACTATCGATAAAGCGGAAGAGTTAGCGCGACATGAAGAATTAAATGAATTAATGCTACAAAATAGAAATCCAAATAAAAATGTAATGTCGGTTGATTATCAAACTAAGTGTTATCGATGCGGGAAATTTGGACACTTTGCTCGAGATTGCGAATCCAATGTGGGCTGTAACCAAAGACAAAATCATGCGCCGGCTCATACATACAGGGGTGACCAAGAAAATAGAGAACGATTTTTCGAATCAAGACCTACTCATAGTAATTATAATTCGAGAAGTAATAATCCAAACTTTACCAAAAAAGGAATTGACTATAGATCAAACGCAAATGAGAATAGTGGGAATAATAAATATTATCGAAACGGCCGAGGGCTTGATTATAATGAATCTAAGAATGCGTCCAGGAATTATTTTCAATACGGAAAGGGCAGACAAGAAACCACAGAATTTTTAAGTAATAATAGGGAAACAAATTATTTTGATCGCAGAAAAATTAATGCAGCACCCAATAATGGATCTAGTAACACGGTAATTGAACGTCGTTCTTTAAACTCGAACAGCCTTTCGGTTACGCCTCGAACCGAAGGGAAACAATAAGTATTTGTCCAAATAACAGTAATAGTAGTAGTGATTATCGTAAGCACCAAAATAAAGCACTAACGCCAATACCACTTTTGAATTATTCACTTTTGAGAGAGATACCAAGTTTAGTTTACTTTTTCGTTAACGGGGAGAAAAGAAAGTTTTTGTTAGATAGTGGAGCGGCAATTTCAATTCTAAAACGTAGATTTGTAAATTTAGACGAAGTTGAACCAACAAAAGAAATTATTTTAACCGGAATTACCGGTCACGGCATAAATGCGTTAGGTACAATACGTGCAGAAATTGGGCTTTCTGAAAATCAAACGACTGCTAACGCGGAATTTGTAGTTTGTGAAGATAGGCTATTTATTGGTGCTGATGGCATAATTGGGAGAGATTTTCTTAAGCAAAATCGTGCAGAAGTTTCTTTTGGGGAAAATATTTTGAAATTATGGGGTGCAAAAATAAAAATTGTTGCCAGAAATGAAGATAGTGCTTACAGTGATGAATACTTTAATGAGGTAAACGTGAACATTAACGGAAATCGCAGTGATCTGAGTGAAATTTGTGCAGGTGGAAGTAATAGATTTTTTTTACATGATATGAACCCGGAAATACGGAAGGAAAATAACTACAAAGTGAACGATGACGATTATATATATACGTTGAAAATGCATCATAAACAGAGGGGAGATGAGAGACTTAAATTAGAAGGAGAGAATGTAATTGAAAATTTTCAATCGCCTAATTATGGTGAAGAATTTAGCCAAGTTGCTGTAACCGGCATGGCAAAACGAAACAAGAGTACTGACTGTCCTAGTGAACGTGAATCAGTGAAATATGAGGTGAAATATTTTCAAGAGTGTAGTAATAATGAAGCTGTTGGTCAAGTTGCTGTAAACGGCATGACAAATGGTGAAAAAGAAAATGATAATGCACGTGTAGAGCAGATAAATTATGAAACGGATCATTATCAAGAATCTAACTTTGACAAAACGGTAGGTCAAGTTGCTGTAATCGGCATGGCCAATCGTGAAGCGAAGTTAACGCAAGGAAGTTTAAATAATAAGGTACAGAGAGTTGCTGAAGACTATTTAATGAAAAGGAAAGACAGTGAAGAAGAAAGTATTGACGAGGGAATAAGAAAAAGAAAGGGAAATATGTTCGATGAAAGAAGAAAATTAAAAGATATCGTTTTAGAAAAAAAGATGTGTTATAATGAACCCATAAATATAATAGGTAACTGTGGAAGTGAACCTGAATGTGTAATTAAACGAAGAGACGAAATAGGAAATTGTAATCAAGAAAATATAAAAGTCAAAGAAATTACGAAAGGGAACGGTGATGGAAAAAACGTACCAGAAGTAGTCAAAACGGAAGCACAATCAAAAAGGATCCAGAAGGACGAGTATGAACCACGTGAAGACTGGTCTAATAGTGAAACTATAATAGAAAATGAAGGAAATGTTAAACGTCAAAGTACCTGCGAAATTTATAACAGTCATGTAATATTAGACGAAGATCTGATGATACCGCCAATACATGAAGTTCTTTGTTTAGGTAAGTTAAAGAATACAATAGCAGGTAAGTATATCATAATAAATCCAGTTGATGTTGGGATTAATGGGGTAACTGCAGCACGAAGTGTGGTGCAAAATGATAAATTTTGTAACCTAAGATTAATAAATGTTAATAACTATAGCGTAACTGTTAAAAGAAATACTGTAATAGGTGAGGGATATTCAAAATTTAAAATAATGGAAGGTGCTAATAATGCATATGTAAAAGATTTAAATTTATTCAACCTTTCAGTGACCGACAAAACTAGTATTTTGGCAGAATTTGATTTTTCTCATTTAGATGAACATTCTGTGGAATTATTAGCAAAATTAATCAGTGATTATGGGGACATATTTTGTCATGATAATACCATATTATCAAGCACCACAAAAGTTAAACATCGAATTATTACCGAGGATGTTATGCCTATTGCGAAACGTCCTTACCGAGTTCCTTATCATCAACAACCAGTTTTAAGAAATGAAATCGATAGGCTATTGCAGACTGATGTAATACGACCTTCCGAATCACCATGGTCAGCTCCGGTTGTTCTAATTACAAAAATATTGCCAAATGGGGAACAAAAAATTAGAATGTGTATTGATTATAGAGGGTTAAATATGGTTACTAAACGTGATTATTATCCCCTTCCAAATTTACACGAAACACTTGAACATTTTGGGAAATCTACATTGTTTAGCGTATTTGATGTAACAGCTGCTTATCACCAAATTGACGTGGAGGAGAAAGATAAGGAAAAAACTGCTTTCTCTACTCCATGGGGTCATTGGGAATATAACAAAATGCCTTTTGGACTTTCTAATGCACCTTCAACTTTCCAGAGATTCATGAACTTAACTTTAAGCGGGTTAATTGGGGAAGCTTGTTTAGTATACTTAGACGATATTATGGTTTTTAATTCCAACGGTTTAGAACAACATATAGAAAGACTTAAATTAGTTTTTGATAGGTTAAGGGATGCAAACATTAAACTAAAACCGAGCAAATGCAATTTTCTAATGAAAGAAGTCAAATACCTAGGGCATATTATAACAACGCAGGGTATTAAACCTGATCCTGAAAAGTTGAAAGCTATAAAAGAATTTCCAATTCCACGAAATGTCAAGGATGTGAGGGCATTTTTAGGATTAATGGGTTGGTATAGACGATTTATAAAACAATTCTCTAATATTGCGGAACCATTAACCAGTTTAACAAAAAAGGGAGTTACATTTCAAATAGACGAAAAAGTATTACAAGCATTTGAATCGTTAAAATTGGCCATAACTAGCGAAGATGTACTGTGTTACCCAAACTTTTCAGAACCTTTTGTTTTAGCTACAGATGCCAGTGGTAGTGGAGTAGGTGCAATACTTAGTCAAATACGAGATGGATTTGAGAAACCTATAGCTTTTGCAAGTCGTAAACTAAACAAAGCTGAGCAAAATTATAGTGTTACTGAACAAGAATGTTTAGCTGTCATTTTCGGCATTAAACAATTTAGATGTTACTTGTATGGTCGCAAGTTTACCATAGTTACAGATCATAGACCTTTAAAGTGGCTGCTTACCTTGAAAGATCCGCATTCACGTCTAGCACGATGGGCTTTATTATTATCAGAGTACGAGTTCGAAATTGTACATAGAGCTGGCAAAAAGCACGGAAATGTCGATGCTTTAAGTAGGGCTTATAACTATCCTTCGAATTTTGAAGAATTTTTAAATTACCGGGATAAAATTAAAATCGAAAACGATAATGTAACCGAAGAAGTGGGTAATCTATTCGCCGTTATTGGACAAAGTTCATTAGCTCACACTGTATCTAAAGATCTTTGCATGAATAAGGGAATAGCACAAGACTTTAAGGTACAATTTGGTTCGGTTAACGAACTTCTAAATCAAAACAAAAATGTGGGAGACGTAGCTATTTTGAGAATGATCGATTTCAACGTCTATTATTTGATAACTAAAGGTCGCTATTACAATAAACCTACTTATCAAACTCTTTGGGATGCCCTTAATACATTGAAAAACTGTTGTTTGGAACTTAAAGATTACCACATAGCAATGCCTCGAATTGGTTGTGGGTTAGATGAATTAGAATGGGAAATTGTAATCGATATAATAAAATTTATCTTTCAACATACTTCTGTAAAAATTCGAATCTTCAAGTTAACAACGGACGCAGAACAGAAGGAGTCAATGGTAAGTACAATAAATGTAGAGCCATGTGAAGTACCTTTCATACCAATGTGGGACAAGGATAGAATTAAAGCTGAGCAAGCAAAAGATCCATTTTGCTTAAATATTACTGAAACGCTACAGGAAGGTCATGAAAATTTCGGATTTTATTTAGATTTAGATGGGTTGCTTTACAAAAGCAATGAAAACGATGAACGAGATGTATTAGTAATTCCTAAAAGTTACGTTAAAAAAGTCATACATGACTTCCATGATTTACCTTTAGCAGGACATCAGGGACAATCAAAAACTTTATCTTTACTTAAAATTAGATTCTATTGGCCCAACATGAAAACCGATATAGCGCAGTACTGTTCTAACTGTCATTCATGTAATTTAAGGAAAACATCTCCACATTTGAAACGAGCTCCTTTACAAAATTTCAAAGAAGTATCTTACCCATTTGAACGAACAGCGATGGATATTGTAGGTCCATTAGTAAATTCCTATAAGGGTAATAAATACATTTTAACTTTTCAAGACTATTTTACTAGATACATTGAATTAATACCTCTCCCTGATCAAAAAGCTGATTCCGTAGCTAAAGCTTTTGCCACATACATTGTTGCACGTCATGGAACTCCAAAACAACTGCTAACCGATCAAGGGTCAAATTTCCTATCAAAATTGTTTAAATCTGTTTGTGAAATTTTTGGAGTGGAAAAATTACAGACAACGCCCTACCATCCCCAGACAAATGGAATGTTAGAGCGTAGTCATCGAGTTATAAAAGACATTTTATCACACTATATCGCGGACAGTCAACAAGACTGGGACGATTGGTTACCTTATGCCCAAATGGCATATAACTTTAGCATACATAGTTCAACGGGTCATAGCCCTTATTTTCTATTACATGGTAGAGATCCTGTTTTACCTTTTGAGGATGTCTTAATGGCTAGACGAATTAAATATGACACTGATCAAAACTACGCGTCTGAGTTGATTGCACGTTTAAATCAAGCTTTTACTCGTGTACAAGAGAATTTAGCACAAGCAACAGCTGCTAGGACGGCACAATATGATAAAAAGACTAAGGAAAGATCGTTTAATTTAGGAGATTTAGTGTATTTACATGACGTAAGTGCACAAATAGGACTATCACGCAAATTAATTAAACCATGGACAGGACCATACCGCGTTATGGAAATTAAAGGACCTGTTACTTATAAAATTAGAGCGTTAAATTCACGAAAGGACTTCATAGTACATGTGAATAGGCTAAAATTTTGTGACAAATTCAGTTATCGAGAGAACTTAAATCAACACAAACCAGTTGACGATGACATAAGTGATGAAGACCGCGAAATCCACTCGTCTACGGAGAATAACAACGTTTTGAAGGCAACCTTGGATATTGCCAGAGATATAGGCACTGGATTAATACCGGCCCAATATAACGTGCAAAGAAATGAAGACCCTAACGAAAGAGTCGAACCTATACCGGATCCCGACCCTCATGAACCTAATCGTCTGGGCACGGAGTTCAGAAATGGAATTAGAAGGTCTATGAGACCAAGAAGACCTCCAAGAAGATTTGATTGTTAAACACGCTTGTGTAGTGCGTTGCGTCAAATACTTTTAAGTAAAGTGAATTATAGACTTATTGATTTAAACATTCGCAGTAATTTGATTTTAAGTTTTTAAGTTTTTATCAGTGTAGAGCGATCAAAAAGACATGCTCAAAAGAAGAAAAAAAAAATACAAAGAAAGGAAATTTATCAAAATTTAATTAAGGAAATATGTGTTTATGTAATTAACTTAAATGTAATTTTTAATCGTATGTGTCATTTTCAATGTATGTACTTTTCTTTATTTTTATTTTTACTGTACACCTTTAGGAATAGGTTTTAATGTTATCATTTGTTTTAACAGGGACAATGAAAGTTATAACGTTTCTGTTAATTTTGATAATCCAGTATAGTGCAGTGATCACTCTTATTGCATATGACTGTAAGGACAAGGACACAAATGTCTCCGTGATTTCTCTAAAGGACATTGCACCATGCCCTGAAGAAGAAAAAGCCTACAGCAGCGAGAAGTTTCGTGTACATGTTGTGCAACGTAATGGTATTAAACTAAAGCATGTGCAAACCTGTTTAATAGAAGTCACGAGAACTGAAACAGCAGGTACGACTGCTCAATTAAAGGATACTCAACCTCAAGACATAAAAATTACCATGGAAAGACCAATTGATAAGCATGGTGATAAAGAAGGCGTTGCACCACCAGCACAACTATATCCCGATTTACAACACTGGACAGAAGTAAAACATCCAATTCAGCAATTGAATTAAATTCTAAGATTCTAAATCTACCAGGGTTCCTCAATCTCCAACCTCATTTAACCCTACCGTGGTCTATCCAATAATATACCTGCAGCGACAGACCGCGCTTGCAAACAAAAAAAAAATTCTTACTCCTCTCAAAATTGTAATCCCATCTGAAGCCCTATAGCAGTCAAAATATAAAGCAACCTACTGGAGGGCAGAGAAGAGCACGACCAGGAAAAGGGAAACTACGAAAACCGGGACCTTGTGAGTGTGTTCGGTAATAGGTGTGAACCTTGCGTGAAACTGGATATCTATTTGTTTAATGTTTTATGTTAGTATGTAGTCACTTCAATGTTGAGTTGTAACAAAAGGAATGCTTACTTGTAGAAATAAGCATTCTTTTTCAAAAAAGGGGGTGATGTAATACCCTGTATAATGAAACCGTTGAAATGCTTAAGGTGCGATAATTCACTGCACCGGATGTTTAAAAAAGAATAAGGTACTATCGAAGTGCAGAGGCGAGGCATTCGGTGCAAGTGGCAGTGAGAGTGCAGTCGGGATAACAACAATCAAAATTTAAATTAATTTTCAACCATTTACTTTTAATTAGCAGATTTTTCTTTAAGTTTTTCTAGTGTGTGGAAACAGAAATCATCGGGTTCAGGTAGTATAAAATAACTTTAAGCCTTCCAACGGTTCAACCCCCCTCCCCCTCTGATTAAATCAATTGTCGCTAATATCATGTATGAGCATTGATAATTCTTACTTACATTTTAATATAGTATTTTAGAAGTTACCGGTTTTTTTTTATTTAAACGAAGGCTGATCAACTCCCAAAAGAACCCCCCTTTCCTCCGAAGAGTACCAACTCTTCCGTTGCTCTTTGAGCTGGTGGCAGCGATACCAAAATTAACCCGGACACGTTATTCCCCTCAGCACCGCCCTAAAGACGGGGTGGTGTGTAACACTAGTTTTCCGTACGCCGAGCAGAGTACACACATTCTTGAATAAGGTCGATTCAAAGTTCCTTCCTTGATCCGAATGCAGTTCCATGGGTGCACCATACCGACTGATCCATTCCTTGACAAGGATTTCAGCAATAGTGACCGCCTCTTGGTTAGGTAGGGCGTATGCTTCAACCCACTTGCTGAAATAGTCCATTACCACGACGATGTATTTATTTCCACTATTTGTTTCTGGAAATGGACCTGCTACATCGATGGCAACTCTCTCAAAAGGACTTCCCACGTTATACTGTTTCATGGGAGCCTTGCCTCGCCTGTGGGGACCGTTACTGGCTGCGCATACTACACATTTCCTGCACCAATTCTTTACGTCTTCTTTACAGTTCACCCAGTAGAATCGCTCGCGCACCTTCTCCATAGTCTTTTTAATTCCCAAATGTCCTCCCGAAGTACCATCGTGAAGTTCCCTCAGAACTTCTGGCACCCTATTCTTGGGAATTAGTAACTGTGTCTTCTGTTCCGTGCCTTCATGGTTCTCTATGCTCCGTTTGAGAAGACCATGATCCAGCACTATGGAGTCCCACTGCGCCCAGTATGATTTCACGGATGGTGCACAAGGTGCTATCTCTTCCCAAGTAGGCCTTGTCTCCCTACTTTTCCATTCCAGCACCAACTTCAAGTCCGGGTCGTTCTCCTGGTCTCGTCGCAATGCTTCGCCTTGCCATTTGTCGTCAACAATGGCCGTCCTTGCAGTCATGGCTACTTTCTCCTCCAGACGACTACAGTGCTTACAGTCTTCAGCACAGGGTCTTCTAGACAAAGCATCGGCATTTCTATGGCTTGTTCCTGCCCGATGCTGAATTTCAAAATCGTATTCCTGAAGTCGTTCGATCCATCGTGCAACTTGTCCTTCAGGATTCTTGAATCGGAGGAGCCATTTTAAGGCGGCATGGTCCGTCCTCAGGAGGAAGTGTCTACCATATAAGTACTTGTAGAAATGTTCTATCGTCTTTACCACGGCTAACAATTCTCTTCTCGTGACGCAATAATTACGTTCCGGTTTTGACAGGACTTTGCTGAAATAGCCGATCACCTTTTCTTGCCCATCTTGTATCTGGGAAAGTACGCCACCAATACCGACGTTGCTAGCGTCTGTGTCCACGACGAACTTGCCTTCCGGGAGAGGGTAACTCAGAACAGGAGCACTTATCAAGTACTGCTTTAGGCGTTCAAAGCTGATTTGGCAATGCTGGTCCCATTCAAACGGGCGACCTTCTTCGGTGAGCTTTGTCAACGGCTTAGCGATGTCTGCAAATCCGGGAACATAGCGCCGATAGTAAGTACACAGGCCTAGGAAACTCCTTATGTGGTGTTTATTTTTGGGTGTGGGCCAGTCTCTCACCACCTGAATCTTCACTGGATCCACGGCGATTCCATTTCCGTTAACAATGTGGCCCAGATAATTCACTTCCTTCTGGAACAGATGGCACTTCTTAGGGCTAAGCTTTAGCCCAGCTCCGCGTAGCCGCTGGAACACTCCTTCCAGATTCTTCAGATGGTCGTCGAATGTTTTTCCCACCACAATTATGTCGTCCAGGTACACCATGCACGTTGTCCAGGACAGACCCTTCAGAACCGTCTCCATTAGCCTTTCGAATGTCGCTGGGGCATTACATAACCCGAACGGCATCACCGTGAATTGCCATAGTCCCATACCAATGGAAAATGCTGTCTTTTCTCGGTCTTCGGGCGCTAGCTCCACTTGCCAATATCCACTCTTTAAGTCTAAAGTCGAGAAGATCTTCGAACCGGCCAGAGTGTCCAAGGTATCATCAATCCGTGGCAGAGGATAGCTGTCCTTCTTGGTGACATGGTTGAGTAACCGGTAGTCTACGCAGAACCTCGTGGATCCGTCCTTCTTCTTCACAAGCACTACTGGTGACGCCCACGGGCTGCTTGAGGGTTCTATTACATTGTCCTTTTCCATATCGCGAATAATGCGTTCCGCTTCCTCACGTTTCACCAACGGCAACCTCCTTGGAGCTTGACGGATGGGTCTTTCTTCTCCGGTCTCTATCTTGTGTTTGACGACGTCGGTTCTTCCCTTAGGTCCGTTTTCTATTTCAAATACGTCCTGAAAGCGACCGATCAGGTCCCTTGCTTTTGTCTTCTGCTCTGGAGTCAAGTCCTGGACTGACGGCATGACCATTTCCAACAACTTCTTTGAGACCTTCCTCTCTTGCACCTTTACTTCAGGTTGGCGGGAAATGGAGGACACCATGGCGCAGCTTCCCAAGATTGTCCCCTTCTTGATGTTGACTGGGAAACAGTTGACATTCATCAGGCGGACTGGTACTTCCTTTCTCGCCGTTAACAATGCTTTCCCAACGAGAACTCCTCTTCCAATCTTCAGATCGTCAGTATCGGGTTCTACCATAATAACTTGTCCATTTTGAAAAACGCCATTCAGATTGGCGTCGACGATGACCTCGGTCCTGCTGGGTAGCACAACGTCTTCGGCGAGGATAACTCGAGCGGCCATGTCTCCTCGTTGGTGTAGAATCAACTCCTCGTTATTGACAGCCATAACACCACGCTTCAGATCCAATTGAAACCCGTGGGCACACATGACGTCCATTCCCAGAATCGCCTCGTCCTCTATTTCTGCTATCAGCGCACGGTGTTTGATGGGAGTCGATCCGATGGTAATAATCACCTCTACTTCACCATGGACAGTTGCCGATGTTCCAGTTGCTGTCCTCAATTTCCACTTAGTCGGCTCGGTGCGTTTTGATGACTTGATGACGTCGGGCCTCAAGATAGTCTTCGTCGCACCCGTATCCAACAACATGGTGTGAGGGATGTCATCAATGGTTGCATCCACGAAGACACTGCTGGTTAATTGTCGCAGGGATATGACTTGCCTGGCTTCCGTCTTTAGGGGCTTTTGAATACGGGTCGACGTTTGCCCCACTGCACCGACCCGACTTAGTTTCCCTGTGGCTTCCTTCGTGGAGGATCCTGCCTGGGCTTGGGACACCGCCTGCGAACATGTCCCTCCTCCTGGCAATTCCAGCATACAAGCCGATTCTTCTGTTTCAAGACCTGCTCCACAATGCGGCGGATATCCTCGACAGTGGCACACTCCTTGGGTCGCTCCTCTGCAGCAGGTCGCAGTTTGACGTTTTCCTCTTCTTGGAAGTCCATAGCAGCTCGCACCTTGACCTGTCCTCTTGAGACTCTTTTCGCTGCCTCGTATTCCAAGGCGTAGGCCAATGCGTTCTTGGATGTCTTTGGGTGAGCCATTCTCAATGCCTGCTGGTTGTCCGGGTCACGAATTCCATCTATAAATGTCTGCACCGTCAAACATTGCAGGAATTCTACAGGAGCTGCAGGATACGCCAACTGGGTTAGGCGCGCTACGTCGGCTTCGAATTCCTGAAGACTCTCTCCGGACTTCTGACAACGATTCCTCAGCTGCGCATGGTACACATCTGTCAGATGCGCCTGACCATAACGCATCTCCAGCCTGTTCACCAGCTTGTTGAAATCTTCTTGTTCCTCTGGCGGCATCGTTTGTAGCACATCGATAGCCTCTCCCCTCAAGGCCACAATTAACGAAGTGGCTTTCTCACTGGCTGTCCATCCGTTCGCCTTTGCTGCTGCTTCAAATTGTTTAAAGTAATTAGGCCAAGAAGACTTCCCATCGAACGTCGGTGGTTTTATTTTTAATTTTGAAGTTCCCGCTGGTCCTTCCACAGTTCGCGCCTCATTACTCTCTAGCACTTCTGCTGGTAACTGATCCCCGAATATTCGCATCCCTGCCATGATCTGTTCTAGATTCTTAATTTTGTTATCCTGTTGGAATATTATTTCTTCCATATTTTCTTGCAGGTTCCTTGTCTCTTCCGATATTTTTACCACTAGTTTTTCTTCGAGTCCTTTCGATTGCTCCAGAAATTCATCCTTCAAATTTTCAGACTGTTCTAGAAATTCATCCTTCAAATTTTTAGACTGTTCTAGAAGCTTCTCGTCCAAATTTCTGGATTGTTCTAGAAGCTTCTCGTTTAAATTTCTGGATTGTTCCCGAAGTTCGTCTCTGAAGTTTCCAGATTGTTCTTGAAATTTATCGTCTAACTTTCTAGATTGTTCCATTAGTTCATTTTGTAATTCCTTGATATTTCCAGATTGTTCTCGAAATTTCTCGTCCAAAATTCTAGATATATCTGCGGAACCACACGTAATCTCGAACAAGAATGCTTCTGGATCATCCCCAGCTGTCTGGAGAGCTTCTCGAAGACGCTGTTGAAGTGTAGCTTTCAAACCGGAAGTTTCCAGCTCTCGTTCTTCTAATTCTATTTTTAATTCGGCCACTTTTAAGTCTTTTAACAGCACTTTCTTTGTAGCCATTGTTTTTCCGAGCACTACACTTTATTTATTAATTTATTGAAATTTAATTGTTTATTTATTTTCACGAACCGCACACCGGACACCACTGTAATGTTTTTAGATTTATTTTGATTTGTTTTTAAATGAAACACTTGATGAAACTAATAACTAATTTATTTACACACGACTTAACACTAATTTATTTATAACGGACTAAGACTAATTTATTTTTACAAGCCGAGCAATTACACAGTAAGTAACTCTACGTTGAACTGCCTAAGACTCATCGTCTTCGTGTATTTATACTAGAGGGGCGGCTTCTCCAGCAACCCCCAGCGTATTCTCGAATGCGACGGACTTCTCCCGTAGTCTCCCGTAGCAGAACCTTCGGGAGTCGGCCAGACTTCAAGGCGTTTGTCACGTCGGCCGTCGGCGGAGTGCATGACTCACTCGTCGCAATTCGTTCGTCACAATATCAAGCAGCAGCCATGAGGAACTAGTTACTAAAATTAATAAAACGCTGTGTGAAATGAATCATTGGTGTTCGTGCAATGGGTTAACTTTAAATGTGACCAAAACTCAAATAATGCCAACTGTGACAAAAAACATTACAATTGATACCTCGCCTTTAATAAGACTTAACGGCTCTTCAGTATCTTGTGTTAACAACTACAAATTTTTAGAAGTGCATATTGATTGTAAATTAATCTGGAAATGTCATATGAGTATCTAGAAAATAAGCTGAGTGGTCAAGTATTTTTACTTTATAGGCTTCGACGTTTTAAGATGTTTATATTTTGGCCTAATTCATCCGGTTCTTACATATGGTATAATTTTCTGGGGTAACTGCGCCGCTGCCGGCAATATATTTAGAATTCAGAAAAAAGCCGTCCGGTTAATGGAAGGTGTAGATTTTCGTGAAAGTTGCAAAAAGTTATTTCCACATCATGACAGTTCCCTCATTGTACATTTATGAAATGGTGTTATATGCGCGATCAATTCAGGACACTGTTACCGAAATGGTGACTACCATGCTTATCCGACGAGAAAACAGGAAGATTATCATTTACCGTTCAATCGCTTGACAATCGGACAAAGCGGTCCTATGTTCACAGGGTTCATGTATTTAAACAAAGTTAAAACCCTATGGGATAATTCTTTACCTACAAGTAATCGTTATTTTAAAAACAGATGTTAATATCAGGCGCCTTCTATTCTGTGGAAGAATTTTTAAATTGTTGAATGTATCGTTTTAATTGTGTATCACGCTGTTTATTTTGCAAAATATGTAATCCCGTGTTTTTTTATATACTGGCCCCAACTATGACGTGTCATTTTGCCTATGTACATCAATTTCCTTTTGTATTCTGTGGCTTTATGACAAATAAAATTATTATTATTATTATTATTATTAATAGCTGAGGATCCAACCTTGAGTTGATGCTTTATTACTGCTTTATTGTCTTCTACAATTAATTTTTTAACAGCAGTAATGTTTTTGTCGGTAACAGCCGTAGGAGGACACCCTACTCCTTTATGATGCTGAACAGAATTCTTCTCGAATTTAAATTCCTTATACCATCGGTAAATTGTAGCCAAGGAAGCCGAACCTAAATTTTTTTTGCACTCACAAAAGCTTTCTGGTTAATTCAATTTTTTTTATTCGTAATATAACTTTAAAAAAATCAGTAGCTTGAGTTCTAACGAACGTAACTGCAACGACTAAACTTCAAATGACACAGGAGTTGCTCTAATCTAAATAACACTGTATATTTTGGCCTACTAGATTTTCTTATTCTCAATAAATTCAGCTTTACCCTCGTATTCGGTTTAGAGGAAAGGTTAAATGATATCTACTTTTTCTAAAAAAAAATTGGATTTAATTTGACAATACAACACAAAAAAATAAAACAGCTTTCTTTTTCTAAAAATCTCATTTCCTAATTTTTAAACTAAAATAACGTTTCGTTGCGTATCGACCTGCAATACTGCCAACTTGCGAGGAATAAAAATCAAAATAAATAGAACAGACGACACAGTCGTACAAGTAAACATAAGAAAGGGCACGTAAAACGCGAAATTGCTTATTAAAACTTGAGTCACTTTGGTCACGACGATCGCAAAAAAAGCGTACAACATAACTTGAGTCTGAGCCACAGCTTTTAATGCCGGCTTTGGAAAGAGTTTCTCCGTAATTCCGAAGGGCGCGCACCCCAGTCCGATCGTGTGAAAAAATATAAACAAACACATAATCACAGCCGAAGAGTAACTCCACTTTTTATTGTAATCATAAAAAATTAACAAGGTGTTGATGGTTAAAAGAATCGAGCTCGTAAACCCGGAAAAAAGCAAGCAGTATTTTTTGTTGTACTTTTCCAAATGATAACATCCAAGGATGTTGGAGACGAAAAAGATTGCGACGTAAATTATGGCGAATATATCGGCGCGGGGCGTCCCAAATTTCGCGAACATAATTTGACAATACACGATTGTCGCAGGCGGGCCACTAAATTGCTGAAAAAACACCAAAAGCGCTAGCACAAAGAAGTTCTTCCGAAGAATCTGATTAGTTAATATTCGGCACAAATTCCATTGTTCCGGCGAATCTTCCAAGGACATTCTCATTTTTTGAGTCTCAACGTCGGCGTTTACGTTCGGCTTGAGGTAAACCACCAACCTTTTGGCTTGCTTCATTTTTCCAAACTTAACCAATTCCATCGGAGAATGCGGTAAAAACGCGCAGATGAAAAAGGCAACGATCGTCAAACACGTGGTGATTACTGAAAACACCCGAAATTCAACGTGAGGTCCAACACTTACAGCTATTAAAACTCCTACTGCAACGAATAAGTTGATAGATTTCGTAAAATTTTTCGCTAATTTCGGCTCGCACAATTCACTGATGTATAATTTGAGTTGCCCCAAGCCATAGCCGTTGCTCAAACCTATCAAAAAACGACTGCCCAGTAACCAGAAGATGTTTCTGGCTTGCCACATCAGCAGCCATCCGCAGGCCATGAAGAATAGAGTCAGGAGAATACCGTATTTCGTTCCAAAGGGGGCAAAATTCGATAGGGGGATGCCCAAAATGTAGCCTGCCATTAAAAAACCTGCAATCATGGGACTTTGTTGGAATGTTATAGGAAGTGGGGATGAATCGAGGAGTAATTTTGGATACGTCGGGGAAGGCCAACCCAACATTATGCCGAAAATTATACAGAAGAGGCAACCTAAAAAATATATTAAGTGAATTAGGGACAGTTTCATAATGGAATTTAAAGAAGACTTTAAAAATTAAAGTCACATTCAGGTTTATGTTTCGACGGTGATTTTAAATTTAAAGTTTCCTTTAAATTTCATTAATGAAACGCGTCCTTAAGTTAAAAAAAAAATAGAAGTGTGCTTACCACAAAAGGAGGGTACGATTTGCCAAATTTTGCTTCTAATTTCTTGGTCGAGAAACGGTTTTTGTTCTTCAGCGGAAAACGCGTACGTGAGCTCTTTTCCACATTCCTCTATCTCCAGATAAATATCTTTACCTTGCGTTGTCGTCGGCATTTCAATAATTTAGTCTGTAAACAAATTTAATATTTTTCATTACTTAATAAACTTGTTCCCCGCAAATTAAATAAATCCTTTTAGTTTTATCTTATCTTGGTTCTGTGTTGTGAAAACAAGGGATGTAAAAAAGCGTAGCAAGTAACTCAAAAACGTTATTATTTAAAACTAAAGTAGTGATTTAACAAATTAAAAATTGTTCAAAATCATTTGTACCTTTGATCGAAATACTCGTCGACGAAATGAGGAAAAAAAACGGCAAAGGCAATTAGTGAAATTAAATCGCGCTGAAGGTTTTTTATTTCAAGTATTTATGTGATAAGGAGAGTGCGTAGATAGTAAAAATCCTTTCAAAAATAAACTAATTAAAAGATTTAATTTACAACATTAAACGGAAAAAACAAAAATAAGTAATTAAGTGGGTGTGTTCGGGCTTAAATTTCGCAAGCGATTAAAATAAACTCACTTCGAATTAAATTCTTTTTTTTTTTCGAAACTACAGGAAATTATAATAAGTACAGTTTAATTTTTTTTTGTTAATCTGGCATCCAAGATGGAAAATTTTATAGCTAAATGACAGCTGTTAATTATCAACACTGCATCAGGAAATTGTTAGCGCAATTCTTCAAAAACTTATTTGAATTGAATTCTGCCACTCATTTTATCATTTTATTCGAAAAAAAAAGATAATTGTTATTTCAAAACTCAAAGAAATTGACAGATAACAGATAATTAAAAATTAATCTCCACCCATAATAATTTTATATCCGTAGATACGTATTTCGGCGGCTAAGCTTAAATCTCAGTCTCCTTTGATTGACACTTCCCAGATGGCTGTGTTTGTAAGGATGGTTTTTAGTGATTTTACGATAAAAGAAGATCTCTTGAAGTTTATTCCACTGAAAGGACATACTACTGGTCAGGAGTTGTTTTCTCATTTCAAAAATATTATTTCATCTGAGAAAATTCCCATATCAAAAATGGTAGACTTGACTGCCAATGGGGCTCCAGCTATGGTGGGTTGTGATAAGGATCTAGTGGCGTTATGTCGTAAAGATGAAAGTTTTCCACAATTTCTCTGTCATCACTGCATTATCCATCAGCAAACCTTATATGGAAACTTTCTAAAACTAAACAATGTTATGAAACTAGTTCTAAAAATTGTGAACAAGATTAGAGCTCAAGCGTTACAAAGAAGATTATTCAAAACCTTGGCCGATGAAATTGACTGACAGTATAGGGAGCTACTTCTTCACTCTGAAGTAGAGGACGAGTGTTGAAACGTTTCAACGATGTCCTATCTGTCATAGTTCCATTTTTCAAACAACGCGAGGAACCGATTCCTGAACTGGAAAATTCAATCTGGCTTAGAGATTTTGGTTTTCTTGTGGACATTATCGAAAAATTTAATGAACTTAATTTACAGCTTCAGGGGAGGGACAAAGAACTAGCGGAAATGATTTCTGATATAAAAGCTTTTATCAAAAACTTGAATTTTGGGAACAAAACCTAATCAACCGCGATACCAGGCATTTTCCTATTCTTTCAGGAAAGATATCTCAAAATCCATTGGAACCCTACGACAGTAAATATCATGTAGAAATAGTTTCTAAGTTGAAGGAAAACTTCAAGATTTCAATGAAATGGCTTTAGTGGCGCAATTTGTTGTTTCACTCTTTATTGAAATGATATCCAACAGTTTGCACCTTGTGTTATGCAGAACTTTGGCGAAGACATCTCTGCAACAGAAATGGAAATGATTACGTTTCAAAATGATTTAGCCTTAAAACCATTAGTCTCAGGTACAACATTTATCTGACCTATAGTAAGTAAAGAAAAATATTCACTTCTATGTCCTGTTGCGTTGAAAGTAAAAGCGATATTTAGTTCAACCTATTTGTGTGAATCTGCTTTCTCCAATATGAAGTTTATTAAGAATAAATACCGCAATCGACTTACAGATGAACATGTGGATAATTGTATTCGAATGGCTGTATCAAACTATACTGCAAACATTAAAAAACTTATCGATAAGTTTGAGCCTTCTCATTGAAGAAGAATTTTATATCAGCACATTTTTGTTTAAAATAGTGCGTTATACTTTTTGTTATTTTTATTCACTTTTATCACACTTTTATTGTGACTGGATAAAAATCTTGTTTATTTTTCAAACACCTACGATTGGTAGGTATAGATTTATTCTGTTTAGTTTTAGTTTATTATTAGTTCGTCAAATAAATAACGTCCAACTGTGCATTATTTCATTTAGGTGTGCTTACGTCGCTTAGGACTAGGTAGCTCATTGTTTATTCCAAAATTATCAAAGTAGCTCAACACATTGAAAAGGTTGGCGATCACTGTTTTCTTGCAAATAAACTTACGACATTTATTCATTGTTTTCTTATGTAAATTTCTGGGACATATGACACAACGACCTCGTGTTGTAACATTTTCCACGTTGGCTTGTTCAATTCTTGTTCATTTTCAGTGACTTCGATGCCTAAAATCAAAGTCGTTTTTTATGCATTTAGGTAAACGTTCTTGAGACCGTTGAACGATTAGAGGTTTTACTAATTCCATTCCCAAATCTTCAAGGAATAATAGCCTTTTCAATGCTTGAAGGCTTCCGCGGCCGTTGTCCATCACAATCTTGATTTCCGGGTTGGGAACCGCGTCAATTCTTCATCTTGCCGACGTTTCGTCCATCTCGCCGTGGACTTCTTCAGGGCTTCGTTGGAGGCTGTAGCTGCTGATGTAGTCGCTGCTGCTGCTGCTGTGAAGACGTTTTCAGTATAATTTGTAAGTTCTGGTTTCTTGACCAAAATGTTCCTTGCAGGGCGCCACCTTACAAATGGTTTGTTTCTTGACCAGCTAGTACCATCACCTTCTGAAGATGATTTACTATCAACATTCTTAGATAACTCTCCAACAGTGTCATCAATATTTTCACTTTCATTATTTTTCAAATACCTTGTCTTCTTCAGTCTCTGATAATTCTTCTGCAGAAATATCATCCAAAAATTCGTTTGCTAACTTCTCTAATTCACTTTGAGACAAATATTTTTTCACCATCGTGTTACAGATACGATTGAAAGCAACAATTTCCTTACCAGAAATATATACCCAAAAAAGCAAACATGTTGCAACAAGATATGCAGAATCAGTACATTGATTTAAGAAACAAATAAATTTACTATACTTTGAGTAATGCCAAGAAACTCTATGAAGCTCTAAGATTAAAACTTAGAAAATTATAACAATAATATAAGTAATGGGGGTCACAAAATGACCCCACCTGATCATCCGAAGGTTAAAAAAAAAACGTTATGTTTGAAATAAAAATAAAAAGTTAAATAAATCTGCTGGAAGATCATAATTTGACAATTAAAATATAAGGCAAGGTTACAAGACTACACAGAGTGTCAGAAATCTCTGGAATAGTGCAAAAACTACTATTTATATAAATTTTATTAAAAAAAATTTCTTAATAAAAATTGTGTAGATTTCCTTCCTGCATAATTTAAAATTATTCTCAACCAAAGAGGGTTATTCATTTAATAGTTACAGACCTAACTTACGATGTTTTAAATGGAGCAAACAAATATGGATAGTCATTTCTAAGAGCTTTCCAATAATACTACGTTTTATGGACTTAAGATTGATAACTTATCAGTTATTATTATTTTTCGATAATTTACTTGCAGAAATTCGCTGTAAAATATTTTAATTCGTTTCAGGAATATTTTATCTGCTATATCATTTAAGAGGTTCGTCCAGAGAGTTTATTTTTGTTCAAATTAACAATAATAATATAAATAATTTTTAATTATACGAAAGGAGACCTGCACAACTTTTATTACGAACATATTTTGATAAAATGTACAATGTGCGCTATTGTAGAGATTTGGGGCACACTGTACGAGGCGAGTTTCAACTAAAAAGGTGAATTTACACTTTTACACTTTGGATGTGCATCGAAAGGGATTCATCCAAAGTGAATGTAAAAGATGAAAACTAGAGTATTTAAACATTCATCGTTATTTAATTCATTGTAGTAGTTTTCAAAATGTCGGCGGCTGAATTAGTGAGTGTTGGGATTGAGTTAATAAGTATAGCCATTGCAGAAGAATGTCATATCGCGGATATTTGTTTTATGATGATCCTTAGATTTGTTCCAAAGGCATTCATTACTTCGATATGTCTCTAGAAAAGTGTCTATATGTTCATCTTTCCATGGAAAAGACATTTTCGTTCAATTAGATTACCAAATCAGCGTTCTTTAAGCGGCTATTAAATGTTCAATGTGTTACTGGATGCACTTCTGCCTATAATACAAGTTTAGACTTGTTTTCTGCCGTTTCACTATGAATAAATCCTCCATTCAATTCGTCATTCGTCATCAAAAGTAGAGAGTGGGTCTACTTGGTTCACTGGTCACTTTCGATGTTCATTTTGAATGAAATGTGGATGAAAACGACCTTTACATCTTTCACTGCGGATGAATCATCGGGGATGAACATCCAAAGTGTAAAATGTAAATTCGCCTTAAGACATGTGGAGGAAGCCGTTATCCAACAATAAGTAAGTTGATTTGGCTTCATACAATTTTTTTTTCAAAATATTTAACATAATTAACATAAAAGAAAATAAGAAATTAGCGAAAATTTTTATATGCAGGGTTTCTTTTTAATATCTTGTACGCCACCTCTAATTTCAAGTTGTAAGATTTTATACGTGTTATCATTTAGAGTTTCGAGTTTTCACAAAAAAGATGCAATTTGCCCTTTTTTAATGGAACTTATTATTCGTTAAAAAGAAAGATCAATTCGTTCTGATTTTAAACATAATTATCAATAAAATATCATATTATCACTTGCTAACTAAAACCGCCATTTAGAAGTTTTTTAAACACTTTTTCTAGGGTGCTTACACAGCCTACAGGTGTCTCCTGAGTAAAAAAAAATGTTTCGTTCTGAAGCAATCCGTTTCAGAAATAACGTGTGATTAAATAAATTTCAGATCACAGCAGGCGGTGGAAAAAGAATTATGTCTTAGCTTAGTACAGATTTTGCTGTCAACTTACACCTACCTTCCTTAACTCAAATATTAAACCACTAGTTTAATTAAACGAATTTTTATTTCATAATTTTACAAGTGAACAGAAGGCTTACATCGAGAAATCTTCCTTTCGTTTAACCAAGCAGCGCTGTAATGCAAATACGTCTGTTCTAAGTTAAGACATGAGTTTTTACTCCATAGCCGTCTGTGACCTGAAATTTATTGAATCGTACATTACAAGGTTTTTTGTGTTTAATTTTTATTTTTACGATTATTTTTAAACTTCAAGTCGGCCCCCGTTATTTACTAAACGTATTCTACTTCATTTTGAAAGAGATCTCATTACCCTTAGCTAGAGCTGTCGCAAGTACCGCAACAAAGTACTGGCAATACCCAGAATCCAGTATCAGTACTTATTTGATGTACTTAAAATATTAAGTATTTTACTGAAAATAGAGAAATTCCATTACCGGTGTCAAAGTATTCATTCTTTACAGTACTTTCAGCACTGCTTGCATTACTTTAATGTATATAACAATATTTTTTCTGCACTGTGTCTAAAGTAGATACTTTAAAGGCTACTTCACGCATTGACGTTCGTGGTTGTAGGTGTTCTGTTGTGTTTAAATGAAATAAATTTGATGCCTTTGCAAATCGTAATCCAACGATTGTGACAAAGCACTACATTGCTACGAACAGAGAACAATGTGTTAGCTACATGACAGAATCACATGGGTTGAAATCGTTTCTGATGTCCCTGTATTTTGACAGGTATAAATTTAGCTCAGACATGTTTTCTTTTTTAATTCCAACGTCTCCTGAGGTTGACCTTAAATTGGATACATACACAGAAATAAAATTTTACAACGCTCAATTTATCGCTTTCTTTTATACCTAGTTTTATTCGCTCAACTTAGAGGGAGTGCGTTCGGCATTAGGCTCGTAGTGTTTGGAGTGTTCTTTTTTCTCACTCTTACATGCACTGAAACGCATTCCCTCTCTCACACTTCTGCTCAGAGCGTGCACCGAGCATAATGCCGAACGAAAGACTGCTAAAATTATGTTTGAATATTTCTCGTGTACTTAAAGACCTGCGCGTAATAAATAGAAACAATGAACAATTTTGAACAATCAGAAACGACGTTTTGTGTTTTCGCCTTGAAATCGTCAGACATTAAAATCCTTTGTTTTTGAAATCGATTCGTTATTTTAAATAACATAAACTTTTATCCGAGATTAAAAAAATAAAACATCGCCATTCGAATTTAATGAAATAATTAATTTAAACGTCAATTGAAATAAATTTAGTGTACGTCAGACTTCGATCTAATTTTGTACGACCTAAAACGGCATCCAAGTATTTTAAGGACGTCATCACAATCGCAATTAAAAATACGTGCTTGTGTTTACTTACAGTAACAAAAATTCACTTATTGTGGTATACCTTTAGCGAAGTCACTGTGCTTTCAATGTTCTAAGCAAAATCTGCACGAGTGTTTGAAACTTTCATCGCCGCAGGTGTTATTCATTATTACTCGTTATGCATTAAATTTTGATAAGTCCGGCCGTATGAAGAAGTGTTACAGTGGGTCAGTTAATGCCAAAAATTGCACATCCGGAATCGCCACGTCGAAAGTACGCGAATTTTTGCGGTAATCATTTTTCTATCCGACTGACTATTAAGGCTACGTCAGCACTAAATCACTACCTGTTCGATCATTAAACCGTCGTTAAAAACAGAAAAAAAAATCCTTACCTATCGCAGTGTTTCAAACGAAATGCGTTCCAGCACTTATAATCGATAACATTCGTACATTGTGGTCTGGACTGATTGTGAAAATAAAACTTAAGCGCGCAATAAACAATGCAATGCAATAGAGCTGATTGCTTTAAATTAATAAATAATTTGTACTTAATTCTGACCAGAAGAGCGTAACGCTAAAACACTCGGTCTCACGAAATTGAAACAAAAAGTCCTTGACTCCTTGCGGGAAAATCGTTTTTCTGCGCGGGAAACTGTTCGCGTAATGACCGGTTATATAAGTGTTTCTACGAAAAATCTGCAGCGTACTTAAGAAATTAAGTAGTTCGACTTTGTAACCTTTTTAAAAATTCAGCATATGATGTTCTAATTGTATTAAGAAGTCATTGTCAATTCATTGAAAACTTTCATAAATCAAGATATCAATCACACACATGAGTCCAAATCATTTTAATTTGGACGCGAACTAAAATTTTCCAAACCAAAAACAAATAAATTATTGATTTATTTAAAATATTCATCTCATACAATTTATTATTATTTAATGCAGTTAGTTGCAAATACAAATATTTAAGCAAGGTGTAGATAATTTATTCAAGAGAGGAAAGGACACTCGATCAAGGAAGTGCAAATTAGAAAAGTTGTTGCTATTTAAAAAGACAACTGTTTCGAGGTCATAGAAACTACTCAATAAAGATCTCCTCTTCAATAAATTATCTACTCCTTTGAGGACTTTCTTAATCTAAAATTTTTATGAATGGTAAATGAGTTCAAGCAAGAATAATTAGCTTCATTGTTACAATAATTGGAACATAACAGCGCTATATTTTTTATTGTATGCCCATCGATCGTTTGATAAGCTAAGCCAGGGGTCCTCAACCTTTTCATATCTAAAAGCACATTCTAGAATATCAGTCAATTAACTCCAAAAAGTATAATTTTAACATATAAAAATTACTGTTTATATCCATACAATCTTTTTTTCACTGTACACAACTCATAGAGCTTGTCGGGGAGGCGTATTGGTGGCTGCGACCGTATTCGCCTTACAAACTGGGGAATTGCAGAAAACCTAGTTCGAAGGAACCGACATGAATCCAAAACACAATATGAGCCATGAGAATTCTATTTCTCACTTAGATCTCATACGCACCAGGAGAGGATTCGGACCTTCACCTAACAGTTGCCCCTGCAAACGTCAACTCCGTTGCCAGCGAACTTAACCAACTCGGCTATTCAACTACTAAAATGCTATAATACAAATAAATAATTATTTTCAATCAAATACGTGTATATTAGGGGAGAGTCCCTTAATTGTTCCTTTTAACAACCTCATTTTCATTTTTAGCGAAGGGTCTTCACTTTTTTCTTATTGTTCGGTTTCTTCTTCTCCTCACTTTTTCCTTTAAGTTCTTTTGCCTTGCACTTTTTTTAGCCTCTGATACTTCCACAGTTTCTCTGTTTGAAGTTTCTGTCAAAATTTTGTTTCTTTCTTTGTTGAGTTTTCACTGTTTATTTTTCTTTTGGTGCCGGGTTTACTAGTCTTCAGCTAAAATTGAAAGAGGCTTTTCATTTGGTCTAATTGGTCTCGAACTTGACCCGGGAATTTCGGTCAGGATAGCTGCTGACGTTGAAGAAGTCTTTGGATTTTCTTCTAAATTTTCTTCATCTTCCAATTCGATTGTAGAAGCGTGGCCGGTAGAAAGTCCTCTTTGGTATACTTATCAGGTTGGTAAGGCCCGGAAACCTGATGGATGCAATAAAACTATGGGCTTTTTGGAACAGTTCTGTCTAATCATATGGAGTGATCCTTTCAGCATGCAGCATGAACATCACATTGATGATTGAATGATGTTTTTAGTGGACCATAACAAGAAAGATCCAGAGGCTGTAGCATGTGTAATGTGTGGGGACGTATTGTTAGCAACACAATTCCATTCTGCTTACAATAATCATATTTTTGTTATGAAACGTGGCCGGAATGGTTGCCTAAAATTACTAATACTGGATCATTTCTAGAAGGTTTGACATATCTTTTGAAACGCTCAAGTCACTTGACAAATAATTTCTCATTACTCCAGCCGGACTTTGACCAGCCATAGAGAGCGTTGGGAGACCCAAAAGTGTTTGTCATTCTGGTTCAACTTTTGTTTCTTTCTCTGTTGAGTTTTGGCTTGTTTTTTTTGATATCGGAATAGGGCTCACAAGTCTTCAAATAAAATTGGTCCAATCGATCTGTAACTTGGTCGGGAATTTCGGTTAGGGTAGCTGTTGACGTTGAAGAAGACTTTGGGTTTTCTCCTACATTTTCTTCATCTTCCAATTCGATTACAGGAGCGTGTTGAATGGCCAGTAGAAAATCCTCTTTGGTAAACTTTTCAGGTTGGTAAAGCCAAATTCCGGAAGTCCGGAAACCTGATTGTGCCTTTTGGATGGATAGGTTTTTTGGAACAATTCTGCCAGTCATATGGAGTAATCCTTTCAGCGTGGAGCAGGTGAATATCACATTGATGATTGAATGATGTTTTTAGTGGACATAAAAAGTTAGATCCAGAGGCTGCAGCCTATGGAATGTGTGGGGACTTGGAACAGCTATAGAGAGCATTTGGAGGCCCAAAAGTGTTTGTCATTCTGGTCCTCGGAAAAATAAATATCGGAGGAACATAATACGTACCAGTTGCATTGAAACAAGTCCTTCGTCGTGAGTCTTTTTCCATTTTCTTTTAGTTTTCGGTCGTCCAGTTTTAAAAAAAATTCAAAAAATGTTTCCAGAACATTTTATTTATCCAATCAGCATATAGTACATATAGTACTGTACGTGTAATTACCAGACATCGGATATTTCGAAGCGTTGCCATGGCTACTCAATGAATGGGCACTTTTCATTGATCTTCGTATTGCATAATCATGGCAACGCTCCGAATTGTCCGAAGTCCAAGACCATTTTTACGTTTGGCATTTTTTTAAAAGTGACAGATGTTTGGAACGTTCTTTATTGCGCAAGCGCGATTGTATGTGCAAAGCATTCATAAAAAATTAAAAAATATTTAAACGTCCCGCTTTTAACAGTTGGTATTCCGTACCGTATTTTTTACTTGAATGACACGTGGAGATATTTACAAAAGATAATTTAAAGAGGTTTTGACCCGATCTTTCCATCTCCTGATAAATGTATTGGACAAGTAACTTTAAAAATCACCATGGAAGCCATTCACAAAAATCAAGTTATTTATCAAATAACGCTGTCTGGAACTTTATTAGGAGGTGGAAAGATCGGGCTTTTATTAAAAACTGTTTAAAAGTATGATTACTTTTTTTATTACATAATGATGTTTAAAGTATTTTTTTTTATAATCAGTTATACCTAAATTTTTTTGATAAAAATAGTTCATTAAAAGTAATTATCAGTTTAGCGAGAGGTATGGAAATTATAACGTAAACAACTGCACGCCACTGGCGAACAAACGAACGTTTCAACTTGACAGTAATACCAATGTTGTAAGATGAAAATTACTAACACGACTGCGCGCTAAATTCAAACGTCTTTCAATCATTAATGAGCGCTCTATATAACGTTTAATAGTATATAAATTATGTTGTATTGCGTTAATTACAACGAAAGTATCCGTTGAAAATTCGCTCTACGTTTCATTATCGCTTGATGGTTTCGTCAGGAGTTTATTTTCCACCCCTGACGAAATTATCAACCGATAGTGAAGCGTTGAGCGATTATGCGATTTTTAAAAACCTCGTTCAAAGATGAAAAAGAAATTGTTTTCTTAATTACAATATTAATTTATTTTATGTGAACTCACCTTGATAATTAAAGAAAGACAACGCCAATCAATCAGTGCCTGGTTACTAGCGCCAAATGGAGACTTTTGGCGTTTTCTCGAGCACAAATTGCAAAGTAGGTTTTTTCATTCCAATAAGAAATCGTGATTTATATTTAGCCAGGTCGCGACGTGGACTTCTTTTGAAATGAAGAAAAAAATTATAAATTCAATATTCTGTACAACTAATTCACCGAGTGCAAATTTAAATTAATTATAAAGTATAACCATTACAATTCTTCTCCAATTAACGCGTATCTGCGAACGTCGTATTTTTTAGCTCAATGTTGCCTACCTTATTTACTATTTCTTATCATGAGGCTTACATTCTAACAGTTTATTATTTTTTTAGAAAAAATGAGTAGGTGGAGGTAAATTTCAACGGTTTTAGAATTTTTCTGATAAAAGGAACATCAGCAAAAAGAAAAAAGGGCGCGAGATTTAAATCAGTGGCAAATTCTGGTCGAAAAAAGTAAGTGGAATGAGCAGCAGTGTTGTCGAACAAAAATAAAATAAAACCACCAGATTTACAAAAAAAAGTTGCTAATTTTTACTAGACAATTTGATTTTTTTCGTTAGAATCAATTAGTACAGTTTTCAAGTGTTTACGTACAAAAAAAAGACAACAAATAAGGAAACATTAAAAACAAAAAAATATATATATATTTGAGAGTTGCAACGGGCGAAGGTGGTTCAGAATTTTTTTCAGTAACCCCACTTAACAACTTTGCCAGTTGTGTCGCACATAATAACTATTTTAATAACATAAAATTAGTTCAAAATACTTTTTAAAAAAATAAGATTTGAATTCGTTAGGCAACCCAACTAATACCTTTGCAGTTGTATTGCATACTCGTTAGGCGACGTAATCACTACTTTAATTACATCAAATTAGTTAAAAAGTATTTCATAAGGTCTGAATTGGTTAAGCAACCCAATTGATACTCTTATCCATTGTACAATAAAAAAATATTAAACTATTTAAAAAAATACATATTGATAAAAAATAAACTTCTTAGCGCGGTAGACGATGAACCCAGCTGAACGCTGAGATTGGTGGCGTTCCAGTGTAAGACAATGCGAGTAATTAAATTCTCGGTCCGTTTTGTACCGTCTCTCTCGCTTTTAATTGAAATCTCGCCCTTCTTTGTGGTTTCTCTCTTGCACACTGACTCTTACGTTCGCCTGACGTACCCGAATGTGACGTCGGAACACCTCTCTATCTTTCACCGTACTTCTTAGGTACAAAAAAATTTAAAAAAATACTAATTAGGTTTAAAAATATTTAGACAAAAATTGTAGATACAAAATCTAACATAGTAACAACCACGTAGTAGTCTTCATATACTTAAGTAGGATGCTGAAATTTATACAATGCCATCAATAATGACAGTCCTTTAATTTATGGGTACTTATATAATACAATATGCCACATTCTAGTAGTGGACTGCATTAGATGAGATTTATTTTAATTTACGAAATATGTTTTATACTGTAAAGCCGTCTTTAAAGCAACTAAATAATTTTGTATAGCGACAAGTACACAAGCATATACACTATGAGCATAAATGATTGAGGACAAGTTGAATTTCCCGCCTTTTATATAAGTTGGTCAAATGCCTCTAGGCGTGAATTGAGTGCAATGTGGATAACGAGATTAATACTCAATAAAATAGTCTGGTAATTAATTATGAATTAATTTGGTCATTTCAAATACCTAATTGCAATATGCATGCAAACGTTGGCTCTGAAAAGATCCGACACTGAACGAAAATTAATTTATTTTCAGGACGGCCAAACACAAGGAGTAAAAATCACTAGATAGAGACGCGGGAAATTCAACTTGTCCTCAATCATTTATGCTCATACTGTATAAAAAATAACATAAGTGAACAGAAGGTGAATTAAGGCAAACCAAATTTACTAAACTCTCCCGGAATTCCCCAAAGTTCTAACTTCAGGTTACACAGTTGTGACGTAACTTGAACCGCAGCCTCGACTCAGACCTAAATCAGAATTGCCAAGTTGAGGATTTATCCTTTTTTGGAGATTTCTTATACCCAAAAGGGATAAAAGGACTTTTTAATAAAAACTAATGTTTAGAGGAACTTTTAAAGAATTTGTATTTTGCCTTTTTACTGCCAATAAGACAATCATCAGATCTATCTTTGTTACTGTACTTCAGATAACATGAATTATCGCGTAAACAGTTTCCGTTGTCCTCTGTGCACACGTTCTATTAAAAAACTCGAATTTCACGCATTTTTCTACATTGACATTTGTTTAAAAATACCAGTTTTTAGCTATGGGGCAGTTTTAGCCTTTCTCGATTGTTTTATAACAAAAGGGGTAAATGACTTCTTTAAGAGGAACGGCTTTTGCCGGCAGATACGCTTTTGGGAATACTTTGTAATTAAATACCGTGCATTCAATTAAATTCCTAATTAAACTAGGCCATGACTTCAGTGTTTTTCTCCTAAAGGTTAGTAACACTGACAGCTGTCCAATTAATTGTTTGTGCTAACATAACCTCCCAACACTCGGCAAACGCGTTTGTGCATTCAAGATGAAGAACATTTTCAGCGTCTGTTTTAACTGTTGTTTTGAAATGTAATTGAGTGTTTCTTTGAATTTTGAGTTTACACATTTTTTTTATGTGATGTCATGATTAGATAATACGACACTGAAAGTTATTGACAACTGTCCCTCGTTCTTGTATTGAGCGTTGCCAACTTTATAAAAAAAATCACAGCTTACTTTAATGAAGAATTCATTTGAAGGCACGGTACTACTAATAAAAGACTTACCGATACTTTTGAAAAGGATTTTTTTATTTTATCTTATAATTTCCTGTTTGCTTCAATAAATAATTTTTATTGCACTTTTTTATTGTAGAAACGTAGAATTTTTGTCACAACAAAAGGGATTTTTCAATTTTAAAGGTTGCAAACACTGACCTTGAGACCTTCTTGGAAAATAGCAAAGTGTTTTTTTGCAGACAGTCTTTATTGATCACGTTATACATATTAACACTTTGTTTTAATAACATTTACATAGAAATCAGAAAGCCGAAACACTTTTAAAGATTAATCGCTTACTATGAAATACACTAGTAGATTTTTTTTAAGAAAAGAAATACATTTTATGGTCTAAGAAATACACTAAAAAGCCGCAGCCTTGGAAGCTATTGATAAATTAATTCTAGCTATTGGAATTTCTTGTTAAAGTTTTCAACATATTCTAAATTGAATCTAAAATCACCTGACCTAGTGACTTTTCATAAGACCTGGCAACACTAATGAGCAGTGAGAACAAGTGCTGCCAGCGTTGCCTGACAAATTTTTTATGGTTCCTAGATTTTGTACTAAAAATTTCTAAATCCGCTCCCCCATCTGGATGCCTTAACTAACAATGAAACAATTTAAAAAATTTGAAAATTAATGCGGTGGTAAATTGGAAATCTAATTTGTAATCTATCACATACTTTTTAAAGCTGTCAATAGATGCTCTGTCTTGGGTTTGCACATTTTGCTCTTGCTACATATTCTTCAAGAAGAATTTATATGGAATTATTCTGAATAAATTTAAAAAAAACCTATATTTTTCAGAATTCTTTAAATTTTTCCTAGATTTGCAGGAACTTTCAACAGATTCCTCTTTTCCCTCACCCACATCGAAAATCCCTAAAATCGGGAAAAATTCTGGCAACCCTGAATGCTGCCAACAAAATTTCTTTTAAATTAACTTCATGTCAAACTAGATAACTTTTCAATACTATTATGTATCATAATTAAGAACCAATTAATAATAATATAATAGCAAATCAATTAAGAAAACAAGATACAAATTTGAATGTAATAAGTAGACTCCGGACATTTGAAAGCGTTGCCATAGCTACACTCAATGAATAGGGAGGTCAAGAAAGTTGAAGCACATGACTCGCCAGAGGGCGTTAATATGTAAGAACAATTACGCGCCAAATTTGAAGCTGTGATTTATGGGTAAACTTAGCAAACCTAAAACTAAATAAGAAATTTAAAAAGTTTTAGACTGTGACCAACGATTTTATTTCAGATATTCAGATATACAAAATATTACAGAAATAAAGACTATGTTAACATTCTGTTTATTAAAATTTCATTTTTTAAAACAAGTAAACAAAGTAATGCTGTAACGTCCGCTGTGACGTGCACTGCAACGCACGGTAATAAAACGCATGTGTGACCCCAGCCTCAATTGTATTTTAGTATTTTATAGTCATACATAGGTATTTACATTTCATGACTTTTCGGAATTGTACAAAAAGCTACATCTGGATTCTTTACTTTTGTGTTTAAACAGGTTTTTACAATACAGTATTTTGTACCTACCACACATTTTTAACTCAAACCAGAAAGCTACACAAAATAATGCTCTTTTTCGTTAACTTATCACTCTTATCAGTAGGCAATTTCCATTTACACAAATGGGTAACTGGGAACAGTCCCGAAAAGCTTATCTGAATAAATGGAAAGCAGCTAATGCAACACAATTTTATTCGGTGTATCACATAGGAATGTCACCATCATAGAAGGTCACCATAGCATCGCCACTTACATAACCGATCATGCTTAAGAAGTGACAATTACAGTTAAACACCTGACTCAATAGAGGGCAACACAACCGATTATTCGTGGACTTTCCTTTCTTGACCTCCCTATTCTTTGGTTTTGAGCCTTGTGCCTCATTTAGTGCCATCTGTTGATGACTACTTTGAGCTACACTATGAATAGTCACTTTTCATTGGTCCTCGTATTTCGTAACTATGGCAACACTCCGAAATATCCGAAGAATGAGCTGAACTAGCATTACAAGCTAGTTTTCAACAACTTCAACTTTTAATTTTAATTTTTTTTAGTAGTATGTTTATAAAAGTAATTTCTTCGGAATTATAAAGACAAAACAATGCAATGTATGACTTCATTTTATTTTATTGCAATTAAATCTGAAACACACATGTATAGCGCAAGTTTAGCTAGCAACACTTTTTTCAGATTACTTCAACTTACTAAATTACATCACTGGCAACTGGCAAAGTAATTGCAGAATATTCCTTCTACAGTTAAAAGTAAATTCATATTTATACAATATTTTTATCACAATTTATTCTTTAAAGATGTCTTTCACATTAATATTAATATTACTACTACTTTTTTCAGGCGATATATTTTGAGCTTCCTTAAATGTAGACGTTAAACTAGTAACCTCCTCATTTTCTTCCTTCCTTCTCACCCGTTCCTTCTTCAGCATCTCCAAGGCCTCGGCATAAATATGTTCACGTGTAGCACTACCTCCATACTGAGCTTCCAGCTTCGTATAGATATCAATTAATCTCTGCGTAAGACTCTTCGTCCTTCGATTTTGTAAGTTTACAGTTCCTACATTCTTATTTGTGTTATGAAACTGACTACAACAAAATCTCATATTAATGCACGTCAGGATTGATTTTTAAATTGGTACACACGCTCTGACTTTGTCTTCATTATAAAATATCTGCTGCAAAGGTAATTTCTGGGCAGGCCTGTCGAATTTGGGTTCTTCTTTTGGAGGAAATGCCTCGTATACATCGTACCAAAGCGGGCGATCCACCCACTTCATCGCACCAGTTTCTATTAACCCTTTAGTCCTATATTCCAAATTAAAATTAGTGGAGGTTTTAAAAAGGCAAATGAACGTACCTCGAATAAATCGTGCCTATTTTTTCTAAACGACTCTGAGCCATTTCCAATTAGGTATATTTAATTATGCCACTTTTGAAGTGAGTGTAGAATTAACACCTTACCTAATAGAGAGATGCGTCACACAGAAACGGTAATAAAGTCTAATGCTAAATTAATTTGTTATGTGCCTGTTTTTAAACGAAATTAAAAGTTTAAATTTAAAATGTTGTGTTAGTTGCTAACCTCTTTTTAAGGTTATGTTACAGTTACATCAAGGATGACAGTGCTGCCAACCTTGCTGGAATGAATTTATTTATTCTTCTTTCATGGGTCGCCGAGTGGCACCGCGCACGTTCCAAAATGTAATTTCGCTGAAAATTTTTAAAACTTCTATGAAGAAAGAGCCAAAGCCCCTGACACAGCAGCCAAATTTTTTTTAATTCAATTTTACATTAACGTTTTCAAAAATTTTGTTGCTAGTCGGTTTTGATTGCAGTGGATTCTTCGAACATCCTCTGTGCAGCTGGTTCGGCCCTATTTGGGTCCTCGACGGCTGAGTTCTCGACCATATTTAATTTTTTTATTTATTTTAATTTTCGAAAGCTTTCTGCAGGAGAATCCTCCATTTTTCGTTTGTTTTTTTCGTCATTTTCTTATTTATTTTCTTTAGTTCATTTTCTTGTGCTTTATTTGAAACTCCTCCTACATCGAATCGCTTCATCTTTTGCTTTTTTGCAGACCTTTTGATTTTCTCACACTATACCGACTTTCGTCTGTTTTTCCACGCTGCTTGTTACAGTTGCCTTTTGTTCGTTTATCGAATTACTTCGTACTTCATTGTCGCTTTTATGTTTTCGTCTTTCATTTTTTTTTCGTTTACACTTTTTGCAATCCTCCTTTCTTTATAATTTTCAAAAAATTTCTGTTTGAAAGTCGTCTTTCATTTGTTTTCTTTTGTTCGTCTTACTTTTTTCATTTGAAATTTCTTTTATATCTTTTTGTCGTAGTTTTCGTAATATACTGATGTTATATATATATATATATATATAATTGATAATATATTATTTCAACTTTTATCTATTGTAGATCTTTTGATTTCCTCACACTATGCTGACTTTCTTTTGTTCTTCCTGCACATGCTGTTTGTTTCTTTTGTTTCCGTTTCTTGAATTTTATGTTTTCGTCTTTTGTTTTTTTTTATGTCTTCATGTTTCGTTGTTCTTTATTCAATCTCTCTTTAGTTTATTTAATTTTTATTTCGTTTACAGTTTCTGCAGTCTTCCTTTGTTTTTCTTCTCGGCCATATTTCACTTTTTTTTTGTTTTTATTTTCGAAAACTTTCTGCTGGAGAGTCATCCATTTCTCATTTGTTTTTTTTAATATTTTTTTATTTGTTTTCTTCGTCCATTTTCTTGTCTTTGAAACTTCTTCTTCTTTTCTTGTCTTTGAAACTTCTTTTATATCTCTTTGTCGAATTAGTTTTCATAATTTACTGATGCATCGAATTGCTTCATATTTTGTTTTTTTTTGTAGATCTTTTGATCTTGTCACACTATACTGACTTTCATCTATTTTTCCCACGTTGCTTGTTGCAGTTGTTTTTGTGTTCATTTATCAAATTACTTCTTCATATTGCATTGTCGCTTTTTATATTTTCGTCTTTCATTTTTTTGTCTTTTCCTTCATGTTTTGTTGTTCTTTATTCAAGTTCTCTTTAGTTTATATTTATTGAATTATATTTCATATTTCGTTTACACTTTTTGCAGTTTTTCTTTCTTTTTAATTGTCAAGCAATTTCTGTTGGAGAGTCATCTTTCTTATGTTTTCTTTCGTCATTTTTTGTTTGTTTTCTTTTGTCCGTCATATTTTCTTCATTTGAAATATCTTTTATATCTTTTTGTCGAATTAGTTTTCGTAATATACTGATCTTATATACATAACTGATAATGTTTAATCTTTTATCTTTTGATTTCCGTACACTATGCTGACTTTCTTTTGTTTTTCCTGTACATGATATTTGTTTCTGTTGTCGTTTGTTTCCGTTTCTAGAATTTTATGTTTTTATCTTTTGTTTTTTTTTTGTTATACTTTTTCTTCATGTTTCGTTGTTCTTTACTCAAGTTCTTCTTAGTTTATTTTTATTGAATTATATATTTCGTTTACAATGTGTTCCTTTATTTATCGTTAAAGTTTTTGACACTAAGAATTTTGCACTTGCAACTGTGACATACATCCAGGATGCATTTTAACAAAAAGTAAATAAATTATTTGCAACTTTCGAAAAGAAAATGAAAGGAATGTAAACAGCAAAGAAAAGAGTTCTCAACAGAGATGTCGTGCACTGCTGGACAGTCAAAAGAAAACGAAAAGCAATAACACAACTTCGCTAGCATGCATTAGCGCAAAGTAAATTTCTGACCATTGAGGATTATAAAAAGAAGCACTGCAAGAATTGTATACTATATTTATTAAAAATGTTCAGGGCTTTGTTGGTACACTTTCGGGCAATATTTTTGCGCAAATTTAATGTAAGCCACGTTCGCATTGGACGGAATCGAATTGGTTTCGCTCAGCTTGTTCCAAATGTGAACGGCGAAACTATCGTTAGTAACCCGCATGACTTCCTCCGTGAATTCCTCCTGAAAATACTTCCTCCAGCTGGGGTAGTAAACCGGGAAGAAGAAAGGGGGCGGATATAACATCACACCTTCACAACTTCTATTGAAAGCTTCTTTGAGTTCCTTCACATCACACAATTTCATCATCATTCTAAAAGTAATAAAACAAATAATTATTAGTCAGATTGCACAAATTTAAAGCCCGTCTAGCATTAAGGAAAACGCCACACCTTCGCAAGGGGTTAGAACGTACGAAGGCCTCCCCCGTCACTTTTATGTGTCTATTCCGCTTTCTGTCTATTATATTGCTTATGTTCTCACTTTAAAACAATTACCTGTATATCAAACGTATTTTGTATAACAATTTCGATAAGAAACTTACAATTTAAAAATTTAAAACAATTCTGGGTAAGAATTTCTGCAATTTTTGTTATCATACGGTACGATGCAGTATTTACAGAATTTTATCAGTAAACATAAATGCAGGAAAAACTGCAAACGTTCTACTCTATTTATTAAGTTCTAAATTCTCCCATTTCTTTAAATGCTTATGTCAGAGGGGTTTATTCGAGCGAAACGAAGAAATACATCAAACATCGCGTCCATAATTAATAAAAAGTTAAGTTTCCAGAGTAAACGAAACGCTTTCTCTTAAGATTGAATTAAACTGTCTCGTGATAGTTAGAAGTCTTTAATTTAATTTTAGTTTGGTTTATTTATCTGTGGAGATTTTGTAAGAATCGTTTAGCTTTAGCTTTGTTTCATATTGGATAAATGATTTTGCTTTTTATACTTTTTTGTTAAGATTAGGTAATAAAATTAAACAGAATAATGATTAAAGAGAATTGTTTCAAACAACTTCTTGAGGATGCTTGAATTTCTACAGAATTATTGAGAATTATGAAATAAAGTTTATAAAAAAATTTTTTTTTTCAAACCAGATTTTTTTCGACTTTGATCGTTATGTGAAATGCGTTTTAGTTTTGATAATTTTCTCAACGTTATATGTTTTATGAAAAAGAAAACCGATTTGTATAGAGTAATTGTATATTTAGATTACTTATTGACGTTTCGCAGAACAGTTTGTTAGCTTGTTCTGCAAGACGTCAGTAAGTAATATAAATATACAATTACTCGATGCAAATCTATTTTCTTTTTCAAATAATATATCACAAGTAAGTAACTGCACCAAACTCATTTATATGCTTTGTTTGACATGGTCCAAATATATTTATTTTAAGACATTTTATTGGAAAATTAAACTGAAGAAGTTTGGAAGGCGTACAGTGGTGAGCATGAAAAAAATCCAACTCTAAATAACT
Source organism: Serrognathus titanus (assembly GCA_039766575.1). NCBI lineage: Eukaryota > Metazoa > Arthropoda > Insecta > Coleoptera > Lucanidae > Serrognathus > Serrognathus titanus. Next base: position 14,200,863 of record CM077914.1, read on the forward strand.
TTCTCTAACACGCAGACTTCGGACATTTCTGAACGTTGCCATGGTTACGCAATACGAGGACCAATCAAAAGTGCCCATTCATTGCGTTGCCATAGTTATGCAATACGAGGACCAATGAAATGTGTCCATTTACGCAGCCATGGCAATACTACGAAATGTTCGCAGCGTAACCTATACTGTCTTAATAATTATAAAATTTCTAATACCTTTTATAAATTAAAGAAACATCTCTATAATGTACAGTCACGAGCAAAAAAAATAGTTGTCGGTGTGTATAGTTTCCTACTCTTTAAAAAGTTTTTTTTTATCAAATATTATTGCGCAAAGTAATTGTGTCAATATATTGCGCCAAATGCTAGGCTGACAAATAGAACGCACAAGCTTTCAACCACGCCCTCACAGTGTCACTAGTGTCGAACTATTGCACAATAATATTGATCGTGTAAGGGTGCCTTAGAATAAGTACTCAAGCAATTGCGCAAGTAATTTCGAAATGTTCTTATCAACAAGCGAAGAAAAAAGAAGGCAACTGAAATTATGACAAGTGTCGTTCACGTTCACGTTTTATTTGTTTAAGAAAAATGTAACGTAAAGCTAGATAAATAAAAGCAAGAAAAAAGCAATTTAAAAGAAAAAAAAACGAAAGGCAATCGAAATTGTGATAAGTTTCACTTGCATTGATTTCTTCTAAAATATTGTATACGCACGGTGTGATTTTTAACGATTGAGGATATTTTGAATTTGGCGCCGTAGTTTTTTTTTTGTTAGGTTATTCGCAGGTGCATTGCGAGATTTTACTTCTTTTTATTTTATTATTAAAAAGTGACCAAAAATCAATGTTTGAATTGGAAGTGCTGAATTTGATATTTAATAAATAATACGACTGGAGTAACTTCCGGTTGTTGACGTATTCACATTGACAGCCGTCACTTTACAAGCGCCATTTGACATTTCATATTCAAATTAAAACGCTAATTTTTATTCACATAACCTACAATCTTGTTGCTGTTCGGATCACGTCAAATCCAATAAACCAACAAAACATATGCCTGGTTGCAGTGTTGCAAATAGTCGAATAAAAATATTGCTAACTCAAAAAAAAGTTATTCTTGACTACTTTCTTATATCAGAAAAAAATGTCCAAGATGGGTAATATTAACGTAATAACAATTTAGTGCGGCGGTAAATTCAAATCATATTTAGCCATTAAAAATCACACTGTATATTCAAATGTAAGAGTAGTTCTATTCTTTAATTGTCAACAAGATTTGAAATTGTCAGTTTCGTTCGTATTATTTTCTTTTAAATGACAAATGTTTCTGAGGTTGGCATCTTTACCAGAATGTTAAGAAATTTCAAAAGTTTCTGAGGTATAGTGATAAAAGCAGGGTTCCAACACAAACTCTAAAATTTTAACATTGACAGGAATTATAGAAAAAAAAAACAGAATATATGAATGTTTGTGTGTCACTGAAATATATTTTAAAAATAGTTTTTTGGATACAGAGTGTTCTGTTTAAGCTGAACTTATGTTGGTGAAAATATTCCAACTATGTCGTAGAAATAATGAAAGAAATGGAAATTACCAAAAAAAGCGTTTTCTTTAGTTTTATTCAAAGATCAAATGAATATGCGCACAAGACTCTCGTAAATTCCATGATTCCTTTTTTTCTCTATTTTTTTAATTTGTAGAAAAACCCAAAAATATGTTGAGAAATAGACGGTCAAGGAATTGGAAAATTTGTCTGGTTTTGCTTAAACAAGAAAAAACTGAACGAAGGTTGTCATAATTTCAATGATCTTTTTATTCTTTTCTTTTTCCTTTAATGTCGAGAAAAGTTAAACTCCGTCGAGTTTACTCTATGCCTTTTGTTTTTGTTTCTTTTTTTAAACAATGAAAGTATTGGAAAACGGTTTTTAGTTTTGTTCACAAAAAAAAAATTCAAACTAAACTCGTCATAATTCTTTTGTTTTTTTTTCTTCTTCATTCGAAGCAGACGAAATTTTAATTCGTTATAAAAATGATTGCCTTTATTTTCTGAACAATGAAAGAATCGGAAAACACGAGATTTTTTTTTCAATTTTCTTAATGCGTAAAAAAGTTTAAATTTATTGAGAAATCGACTGCTTTTTATTTATTTTTTTAAACGGCTGAGGAATTGGAAAACGTTTTTCTAGTTTTGCTAAAAGAAGAGTATGTGGACGAGACTCGTCATAATTCTCTTCTTTTTTCTTTGTTTTCTCTTTTTTTTCTTTTGATGTCGAGAAAAGATAAATTCCGTCGAATCTATGCTTTTTGTTTTTGTTTCTTTTTCTAAACAATGAAAGAATTGGAAAACTGTTTTTAGTTTTATTCAAAAAACAAACGCAAACGAAACATGCCATAATTCTTTTGTTTTTTTTTTATTTTATTTTCTTTTCTTTTCTTTTTCTTTTGATCTCGAGAAAAGTTAAACTCCATCAAGTTTATTTTTGTTTCTTTTTCTAAACAATGAAAGAATTAGAAAACGGTTTTTAGTTTTGTTCACAAAAACAAACGCAAACGAAACTCGTCATAATACTTGTTTTTTTTTGTTTTCTCTTCTTTTTCTTTTGATGTCAGAGAAAAGTTAAACTCCATCGAGCTTAGTCTTTTCTAAACAACGAAAAAATTGGAAAACAGTTTTAGTTTTGTTAACAAAAACAAACGCAAACAAAACTCGTCATAATTCTTTTGTTTTTTTTTGTTTTCTTTTCTTTTTCTTTTGATGCCGAGAAAAGCTAAACTCTGTCGAGTTTAGTCTAAGCCTTTTGTTTTTGTTTCTTGTTCTAAACAATGAAAGAATTGAAAAACAGTTTTTGTTTTGTTCACAAAAACAAACGCAATCGAAACTCGTCATAACTCTTTTGTTTTCTTTTCTTTTTCTTTTGATGTCAGAGAAAAGTTAAACTCCATCGAGTTTAGTCTTTTTCTAAACAACGAAAGAATTGAAAAACGTTTTAGTTTTGTTCACAAAAACAAACGCGAACGAAACTCGTCATAATTCTTTTGTTTTTTTGTTTTCTTTTCTTTCTCTTTCGATGACGAGAAAAGTTAAACACTGTCGAGTTTAGTATAAGCCTTTTGTTTTTGTTTCTTGTTTTAAACAATGAAAGAATTGAAAAACAGTTTTAGTTTTGTTCACAAAAACAAACGCAAACGAAACTCGTCATAATTCTTTTGTTTTTTTTTGTTTTGTTTTCTTTTTCTTTTGTTATCGAGAAAAGTTAATTCCGTCGAGTTTGGTCTATGCCTTTTGTTTTTGTTTCTTTTTCTAAACAATTAAAAGATTGGAAAACGGTTTTTAGTTTTGTCCACAAAAAAAAACTCAAATGAAATTCGTCATACTTTTATTTTTTTTGTTTTCTTTTCTTTTTGTTTTGATGTCGAGAAAGCTAAACTCCGTCGAGTTTAGCCTAAACATAGAAAGAAATAGAAAACATTTTTTAGTTTGTGCACAAAAACAAATGCAAATAAAACTCATCATAATTCTTTTGTTTTTTCTTCTTCTTCATTCGAAGCAGACGAAAATTTTAATTCGTTATAAAAATGATTACCTTTATTTTTTAAACAATGAAAGAATCGGAAAGCACGAGAAAAACGGTGTTTCTTTTATTTTCTTAATGCGTAAAAAAGTTGAAATTTATTGAGAAATCGACTGCGTTTTGTTAATTTTTTTAAGCGGCTGGGAAATTGGAAATTCGTCATAATTTCATTATTCATTATTTTTGTTTTTGATGCCGTGCAAAGTTTATAAAATTCATTGAGTTTAGTATATTGCCTTTTGTTTTTGTTTCTTTTTTTAAGCAGTGAAACTATTGAATCTTCAGTTTTATTTCAAAAAACAAAATTCGTTTTAAAATCGATTGCCTGTTGTTCTTGTTTTTTGTTTTTTCTGAACAATGAATGATTTGGAAAAAACGGAAAAGCGTTGTTTTTTGACGGTTTTTTAAATTTATTGAGAAATCGATTGCTTTTTGTTTTTGTTTTTTTTTTTTTCGAAACGACTGCGGAATTGGAACACGTTTTTCTAGATTTGCTCAAAAAAGTGTATGGGTTCTTTTTTTAAAAAATTAAAGAATTGGTATTTTTTTTTTTTTAATTTTGTTTGGTTAATTTCTTTTTAATTTTCACCAAAACAGTATACGAACGAAACTCATAATTTCTATGATTTTTTTTCTTCTGCTTTGATGCATAGAAAAGTTCGATTATATATTAACTGCTTTTGTTCTTGTTTTTTTCTCTAAACAAAAAGAAGTGAATTTTTAGTTTTGGTTAAAAAAAAAGTGGAACCCCTCATGGTTTCAGTGGCATTCTTTTGTTTTTTCCATCTATTGATACAAAGAAAAATTTTAATTCGTTACGAAATCGGAAAATGTTTTCTTTAGTGTTGCTTAGAAAACAACAATGAGATGTTCAATTTCAATGACCATTTGTATTTTCTTTGTGTTCTTTTGATGCGCTGAAAATATGAGACTTCTTGTGAAATCGTATGTCTTGTTTCTTTTTCTTTTCTAATCAATTAAAAAAATGGAAAACGTTTTCTTTAAACTTATTCAAGAAATAAATATACGAAGATCATCATCATCATGATCTTTCGTTTTTCTATTTTTGTTTCTAAACAATTCAATATGTTTAAAAGAAATTCTTAAGATAATGCAAACGAACTTGCCTTTTTTATTCGTAGTTTAGTGCAGGAATAAAATTCGACCGTCATTCGTTTTATTTCTTTTTCTGAACAATTAAATATTGTTTTCGTTGAACGGAAATTATTTCAATGGTCTTTTGTTTTCTTTTTTTTTAATTTCTTTTAAGGATGCATACAGAAAAGTGGTAACTCATTGCGAGGTCAATAGTCTTTTGTTTTTCTATTTAAACAATGCAACGTTGATCGGTACCATGCGTTTGTTAGTGTCTCTTCTTATAATCAGGCTTCGAACATTTCGGAGCGTTGCTTGGCTACGCTATAAACGGGCACTTTTCATTGGTCCACGTATTGCTTAACCATGGAAACGATCCGAAATGTCCGAAGTCTACTTATAACATTAGAACTGAAGTTTAAACCTGGATACAATCCAGGAAAAACAATAGTGTCCTGTTTTCATGCTTGTCACTGAACAGATTTTAAAAAATAATTTTTGAAAGTTTGGATAAAGATTTGAAATCGAACAGATTTGACATCGGTCATTCTTCTTGAGAAACTTTTTTTCCTTCAATTAATGGATAAATCTGTAAACTTAGTAACTCTGTTATTGTCATTTATACTTTTATTTGGATTTGGAGGAAACTATGGAAATTTGTCGGGGCAATTAATTAGAGATTAGAGTTCCTTGGAGACCGACCAATTTTCTCGTAATTACGAAAAAAATCTTCAATGAGACCAACACCCTGTACAGGATGTCCCAAACCTCTGAAATAGTCCCTTTTATATATATATTTTATCAAAAACAAATCTTAATGAAAGTTATGCAGGTTTCCAATTCGCATAATTTAAAATTATTTCCAATTTTACAGAGTGGTACATTTAAAAGTTAGAGACCTAACTTATTTTTTTAAATCGAACACTTAAACATTTTTATTGCAGTTCTGGATAGTCCTTGAAGAACCAATGTAAACAATATAACATATACCGTGCCTTCAAATGAATTTCTCATTAAAGTAAGCTGTGATTTTTTTTATAAAGTTGGCGACAGTTGTGAATAACTGTCAGTGTCATATTATCTAACCATGACATCACATAAAAATATGTAAACTCAAAATTCAAAGAAACACTTAATTACTTTAATTCAAAAAAACATTAACGCTTAAAACAGACGCTGAAAATATTGTGCTTCATCTTGAATGCACAAACGCGTTTGCCAAGTGTTGGGAGGTTATGTTAGCACAAACAATTAATTGGACAGATGTCAGTGTTACTAACCTTTAAGAGAAAAAAACACTGAAATCATGGCCTACTTTAATTAGAAATTTAATTTATATTGAGTATTTACAGAGTTGTTTTTAGTTACTTGCGAAAATTGAATCATATGAGATCAGTTGCCAAATTGTCATTTTTTCATGATGCGACGCTCAATTTTGGACCAAACAATTACTACTTTTAAAATATTCAACATTTTTGAAAATCAAGTGACTATCTACTGCAGCACGCCCAATTCGTGTATTGCAAAATTAGCCAATTTTTTTTTTTTGAACATCCTGTATATTATAACATGTATGGATAAACCTTTCTACGAACTTTCCATTTTATGATTGATTGCCTGTTGTTATCATCAATCGCAAGTTCATAAAATGAGGTTCAATCGAAAGCTCGTAAGAGGGCGTTTTTGGACTATCTCAGAGATTTGGCACACCCTGTACAATAATTTCCGCATTTTGTCGAACTTCCAAACCTTTTCAATAAACGAGTCTCCATCTTTAAACACAAATTAATGATGAATTTACCGAGTCAGAACTCCAGGACCGTTATAGCCCCACTCGTTGGGCCTATAATTCTGTGAGAAGTCTTCCAGACATTTCCAGGCAAACTCGTGTCCCTTTCCCGAAGAATCGAAACGCAAAATGGCCGATCCCATGTAAGACTCGGATTCGGCCCCCGTGAAAGTTGACTCCAGACTTTCCAACGGTTTAAACACCACCATGTCCAAATCTAAATAAAATCCCCCATATTTCCACAGCGTTAAGAACCTCAGCATGTCACTCGCGTGGCTTAGAGCGTACTTGGACGTCCGCACTGTATCAAACACGCTTTCGGCGGGGGAATCCCTCGCGTACTCCCCGAAATTTATGCGCCTCAAGTTAATGTTTTCATAACTTAAGAGAACTTCGAGTAACCGATCAGATTCAGTTCCTTCAAGTTTTAAGTTACCGGGTGAAACGTATAGTAAATACACGGTGCTGTTGGGGTTCGTGTAGGCAGCAGATTCGACTGAACACGCTTGTCTTCTCTGTATTGTGATTTTGCCATTCTCCAAAGACTTGCACGTCGTTTCGATGAAGAAAATCGAATTTTTTGGGGGGGCCGTTTTTGCAATGTCCGGAAGAGATTCCACCCCGTTCGACCGGTAACAATACAGGGGATCAGGTTTGATTTCGTTGGTCACGACTTCTTCGACCAACTTTTCGGGTTGATGCTGAAATTTCGCATTTATATACGATTTTGGTACAAGAAAAATGATGTAGAGTGTTATCGCGCCGACACCTACGAAAGCAAACAGCGCACCTTTTGACTTTTTTAACGATATCATAGTTTTCGCGTTTTGCAACACACTGAGGCGTTTTCTATTCGACTTTTCCTGCGGTTATTTGCGCGCCGCTTATTTAAATAAACAATTATTCACATATTTGGAGGATTAACAACTCGGTGGTCGCCGACACGAACCTTGTCGAATTCGCGCATGTAACCTAAACGTAAACGCACGTTGACTATTATACTTTTGCGTTCGCGCTTTTAAAATGATGCATGGCGAGATAAATGAGTTTCTGATAACAATTCGCTAACTGATAACACAAGTACAGTTTATTTAATATGTGCGTAATTCAGTTTGGTCGGATTCGCGCACTCACCTTTTGCTTGCAAAATTTCTGGCAAATTCGAAAATTTTTGATATAAATTTAACGGACTCATCTAAAAATACTTTACGGTGACAACTGAAATTATTACAATGTTAACAGCAAAACCATATGGTGTATGGCGGTAACGTGTGCGTCATTGGTTTTTTCTTTAACGTGAGCCGGATTTCCCTGCGACACAAAATAGAAAAAAAATGCGTAAACTTAAGAACCTCTGTGACGGTCCAAACTCTTTAATGAAGAATCCGATATAAATGTCGTAAAGAAACTGCCCTGCGATGTCCTTAAATTAAGGAAAGGCACATTTTGAAGATCTTTGTTCAAATTGTTTCTATCCTCCTTCGTGATGATCGACACTTCTTCGGACTTCACTCCATCTGCCGCAAATGATTCCCAAAAAGATGGGATGATCTGGCGAGAAGCAGAAAGAGTTTATAACTCTATAAAACTGCCACCTCAGTAACTCAGTAGATAGGGCGCATTCTATGGTTTTCATTCCGGTGCAAGTAATTCCCAGGAAGAGTTTAAAATTGCCAAACTCAGTAGTTCAGTAGGTAATTCCCAAAAAGTTGAGATAATCTGGTGAGGAGAACCAGAACCGGTCTAAAATTGCCACCTTAATAGCTCAGTAGGTAAAGCGCGTTCTGTGGTGTTCATTCCAGCGCAGGTAATTCCCAAAATGGTGAGATGATTTGGTGAGAAGAACTAGAAAGAATTTATAATTGTATAAAATTGCCACCTCAATGGATAAAGCTCATTCTATTGTCTTTATTCCGGCGCAGGTAATTCCCAGGAAGAGTTTCAAATTGCCAACTCAGTAGTTCAGTAGGTAATTCCCAAAAAGTTGAGATAATCTGGTGAGGAGAACCAGAAAGTGTTTCTAACTGTCTAAAATTGCCACCTTAATAGCTCAGTAGGTAGAACGCGTTCTGTGGTGTTCATTCCAGCACAGGGAATTGAGATGATTTGATCCGGAGAACCAGAAAGAATTTATAACTGTATAAGATTGCCACCTCAGTGGATAAAGCTCATTCTATTGTCTTCATTCCGGCGCAGGTAATTCCCAGAAGAGTTTAAAATTGCCAACTGAGTAGTTCAGTAGGTAATTCCCAAAAAGGTGAGATAATCTGGTGAGGAGAACCAGAAAGTCTTTCTAACTGTCTAAAATTGCCACCTTAATAATTCAGTAGGTAGAGCGCGTTCTGTGGTGTTCATTCCAGTGTAGGTAATTCCCAAAATGACGAGATGATTTGGTGAAGAGAACCAGAAAGAGTTTGTAAACCATATAAAATTGCCACCTCAGTGAATAAAGCTCATTCTATCGTCTTTATTTCGGCGCAGGTAGTTCCCAGGAAGAGTTTATAAATGTAAAAAATTTTTCACCTCAGTAACTCAGCTGGTCAACTGGTCTTCATTTCAGCATAGATAATTCCCAAAAAAATTAAACGATCGCGTAAGAGAACCAGAAAAGATTTATAACTGCATAAAATTATCACCTCATAAGATGGAGCGCATGATCGTATAAATCAAAAATTGTAAATTGCAAAGTTCCAAAATAATGGATGAATGGCTTTCTCAAAGAAAATGTCAGCAGTCAATCGAGTGTCAAAACCTCGAATTGTAATAGTTCCTATAATTGAGGTTTCCATGAAAATTATTTTAACCTTAAGTAACGGATGGGCATGGAGATACTCTGATGTCCGTATCCATAATGCTTCCTTAAGGCTTCCTTCAATAAGGGACCCCTTAAAATGGTACTGTGATAATGCACCTGCTTAAGGCTTCCTTCAATAAGGGATCCCTTAAAACGATACTGTGATAATGCACCTGCTTTACTATAATCTCATTCTAAGGGTTCTCACATTGAAGGAAACCTCAAGGAAGCACTATGAATACGGACATGAGATGCTCTAGAGCAGGGGTGCTCAAACTTGAACTACTGGCGATCTACCCCAATATTGTTAGACTCCGATCGATCGACTCTGAGAGACTGCAAGGTAGGCTCTAACTAAAAACTCAATGCAATATTCCCAAGTAACCTAACTGTGATGAGGAGAGGGTTATTCTGACCTAATTGAGGATCAAAATCTGTGAATAGATCTATATCGGCAAATTTTTTTCGAGATCGACTCAAAAAGTACTCGTGATCGACCGGTCGATCGCGATCGACTGTTTGAGCACCCCTGCTCTAGAGCAACTAGTAAATAAGGTGCAGCCCGAATGGGCACAAAGAGAATCGGGTGTGATAGCGTGGTTTCAAAAAGCAATAATGGTATGAGGTTTTTGCTAGATAACGTAAGTTTCGAATTTAACTGGTTTAGATGTCTTCCAAGAAAAGGAAGGTACTCGCAGCAGTAGTCTCCTCAATTATATGCTGCTCCAATCTGGGAGAACGCCCGATACCACGAGCTACTGCTCGAAAGGCTTAACAGGCTGGCTGCCATAAGAGTGGCGTCGGCGTACAGGACGGTATCGACCCAAGCCGTCCTGTAATAGCAGAGATACCTCCTATCCGACTCCAAATCGCCGAAAGGTGTAAAGTGTACAAAGAGGGACACCATGTAAAGACCTTGGCCAGGAAAGAACTCTGCCAGACCTGATGCGACAAATACAAAGGCTGGGCCAAGGTCTTCATTAAAAACGTGGAGGCGGTGTGTAACAGACCGGATGGGGAAGTCGAATATTACATAACACAAGCGCTGACCAGACATGGCAGTTTCGGGAAGTACTTGAAAGGGATAAAAAAGCGAGACACGGCCAAATACTGGTACTGCTGCGAGGACGAAGATACCCCCGAGGGAGGAGCCGCGAGTAAGGGCGGAAATCGAACTCGGAGCAGAAGTGAGGAGAGAAACGGTAGCGGACATAATAGCCAGAGGACTATTATGGTCACGAAGTGTAAGGACGAACACGAACAACAGACAAGAGCAGCGCAGTAGGGGGACTAAAAGAGGAGGACACACAGAGGAAGAGGATAGAAGAGGAAGAAGACTGAAGAGGACTGAAGGGAAGGACAACCTGTGGATGACAGGCGCACGCGGAAGCAAATGCCGAAGGGCGGTCCCCGCTGCGCTGAGTGATAAAAGAGGAAAGGAGTTTAGTTGGTAGCCGCCCCTTGCAGAAAGGCAGGGGTGAATCCAACACGCCTCCAGTGATGATGTATCTGGGGGTGTCTTTTGAAAATTCTCTAAACCTCTATATAAAAAAAAATGGTTTAGATGTCGGTAAATAGATAGAAAGGACAATAATTTTTCAGAATATTGAGTTTTTGTTAGGGCGTATCTTAACAATGGTAGGGGTCCCATATTTATACTTCATAGTTAATTAAATTACCTTCACCGTTCATTAAGCTTTTTAATTCTTGTCCTCTTAAAGGAGTTCTAACGCTTTTCAAATAGAAACTTTCTACATTGATTTTATTGCGGTTCTTCAGGATTGTAAATGCAGTTTCTTTGGACTCAAGAACTACATTTTAAGAGGACAGATTTTGCGTCTTCCTCAAGTCTTCCTAAAGAACTTCTGTCGCTTTGTAATACCTACAAATTTTCTACATTGATTTAATTGCGATTTTTCAAGATTGCGATGCAATTTCTTTGGACTCAAGTGTAAGCAACCGAAAATTTTCGTCCTAAATCCAATCAAATTAAATTACTTATTATTGAATAAAGGAATTTTCAACTTAACTTAAACTTAACATAAACAAGTTCCCAGGCGAATTATTCTAAACATCCTCTTAAGAGCCATTTAGATATCGCTAAAATAAATAAATTTTTTGTCAACAAATCTCCCGCGAGAAAACGAGTTGATGCCCACGCGTACAGAGAGAAAAAAAAAGAGAACGGTCGAAATTGGACCAATTTGCACCACCAATTTGATGTAGGCAACTCAAGACACCTCTCGGGAGGGGTTTGTTTACATAAACGATCCCGCGGAAGAGAGGGATTTCGAAAATTAAGGGTCGTTACCGAGAAAAGTTCGAGGTTCCTCTCAACGAATCAAAATCCGTCAGTGAATTATTTTGTGAAAATCCTTGTGAAAGTTGCTGAGAAGGCCCTCTTCCCAAGCAGACAAAACCCCAAGAAGGCTGAAGCGAGGTTCTCTGCTGTTGAATTCTCCCCTTCGAGCGCCTTACTTAAAAAGGTGAGTTTGTTTTTTCAAATATTTATAGATTTCGCTTATCATTCTTTTTGTTTTCATTATTATTGTCCTTATCCTATTTTAATAAGGGCCGACTTCACTGTACCTTTCAAAATTATTTCAATAGACTATGCTTTGAGCCCTAAGCTGACTTTCATTTGGTAGAGATAGAGTAAATTGTCCAACAAAAATGCTCTTGAACAGTTTCAGCCCAAAGAACCCTCCTCCGAAACTCAAAATCATTGCGAAATGTAGCTCTCTAAATTTATCGAGGGACCGGAACCCTATACCCTAATTCCGGTGGTGGCAGCGTTAAAAAAAAGAAAATATAAATAAATAAGTAAATAAAAATTATACTTTTTGCTTCATGCGTTAATCAACCCCATTAGTCTACATTTCACAAAATTTTGCTACCAAAGTAAGAAGGGTCAAACACGGTAAGACGTCATTCTCTTACCCCCAAAGACCCTCACTTACACGAGAACTACATTTTAAGAGGACAGATTTTGCCTTTTAAGTCTTGTCTTTTTGAAAGAATTCTTTGGCCCTTCAAAAATACATTTTCTACGTTAATTTTATTGCAGTTCTTCGGGATTGTGATTGCAGTTCCTTTAGACTCAAGAACTACATTTTAAGAGGATAGATTCTACGTATTCCTTAAGTCTTCCTAAAGAACTTCTGTCGCTTTTTAATACCTACAAATTTTCTCCATTGATTTTATTGCGGTTTTTCAAGATTGTGATGTAATTTCTTTGGACTCAAGAGCTACATTTTAAGAGGACGTATTTTGGCTTTTAATTATTGTCCTTCTAAAGGAGTTCTGCCGCTTTACAAATACACATTTTCTACATTGATTTTATTGCAGTTCTTCTGGATTGAGATTGCAGTTTCTTTGGACTCAAAAACTACATTTTAAGAGATCAGATTTTGCCTTTTAACTACAATGCGCACAAAAAAAGAAAAACTGGAACAGTACAGTAGGCGTAATAATCTACGTTTATATAGCCTAAAAGAAGATAATAATGAAAATGTTGAAGCCGTAGTGAATAAATTATTTTCAGAAAAACTGAATCAGGAATTTACATAGTCTTGTATCGATCGGTGTCATCGTGTTCGGTGTTAAATCCGCCGGCAAGAACCGCCCTATACTAGTCAAGTTTATTTCTTACAAATTTAAATCTAAAATTTTCAATAATAAAAGCAATTTAAAAGGAACAAGAATTGTGATCAAAGAAGATCTCACGCAACGCAGGGCCGCCAAAATTCGTGAGCTAAGTGTGGAATGTGGAAGGGCAAACGTGTGGTCGAGGGATGGTGCCATTTTTTACAAGACGGAAGGTATTATAAGAAGTTTGCCTGGTATCAGTTAGTTCTCCCATTAGTTAAATGTATAGCTTCTCAATTTTGAAGCCGTAACCCCGAAACCGCACAACCTAAACCTTAATTACTGATAAATTGTTTTGTTATGAGTTTTGGTTTAATTATTATTATTTACGTTACTTGTTGGGAAAGCTTTCAGTTTTAATTTTGTTCACAAGAAAATTGTTTGACTTTAGTTAATTTTTCTATTAGATAAATAAATACCTGTTTAATTTGGATGCTGCAACCGCGTAACCGCACAATTTTAGCCTTAAGTAGTAGGATAAATTGTTTTGTTTTGATCTTCTAGTGTAATTATTATTATTATCTACACTACCTGTTGGAAAAACATTCAGTTTTTAACTTATTTTTTACCACTATAATTATTTAAGTTAAATGAAACTAATTTTTGCAGGACTTATTTTAGTCTACATTGTTTGAAAATCAATTACCATTTACTTCGAATCAGCCTTTTTCAGTTGCATTCTTGTGCAATGATGTTAATTTACTTTATTAAATGAAATCAGTTTTTGTTTTGCTCACATTCTACTGCTAATGATGTCACTTGGTTTATAAATTTCTTAAATATTCATACTTGTATGTTAATGACTGTCCATCTTATAATGTTACAAGTGTTTGCTACTGTCTTTCTTGATCAGTCGCATATTTTAATGCTAGCTAATTTAATAGTGCGGCTTTAGGGTACTAATATTCGATTTCATAGATGAAAACTGAACGCCTATCAGTAATCTGAATTTTCGGTCTCTTCTTGCCCATTTTGGGGAAATTAAAGATTACATTTTACATACTAAACCTCATATCTTTGCAGTTAGTGAAACATGGTTGTCCGGAGATGTATCTGATAACGTTGTGCACATTGAGGGCTATAATTTTTATAGAAATGACCGTTTAGGACGAGGAGGAGGAGATGGGCTGCATGTTGTGAACAGCTTGCACTGTACTTTTGCTTATGGCTTAAAATAAAAATAAACAATAATATCTTCGCTGTTGGTGCTTTATATCGTCCGCCAGGAACTAGACATGATGAATTTTACAATATTTTTGAAAAGGCGTTCGGTGACCTAATATGCACTTGTGACAATTTAATATGCTTAGGAGATCTAAACATAAATTTGTTAAACTTTAATACTTCCTATGTTACATAGTTATTCCCTTCTTGACGCTTATGATCTCAAACAGATCGTCAGGGAACCTACGCGGATCACCACTTATACTCAATCTATACTTGATATTATTATTGTGAACAGCTCTCTAGATATTCTCATAACGGGTTCTCTTAATCTGCAAAATGTTTCTGATCATAATCTTGTACTTTGTGATATTAACATTGCGGTCCCCTTGAAACTTCCTACTCGTGTGACATTTCGTAGCTTCAGACATTTTGATCATAATGCTTTCCTTCTAGATTTGGAAAATATTCCTTGGCATATTATGTTAAGGTTAACAAGTATTGATGATAAGTTAAAATTTTTTAATGATAATTTGATTTACTTGTTTAATATATATGCGCCCGTATGTATTGCCACTTTTCGGAAATCTGCCCTCCCCCATGGTTAACTGATACACTCCGAGACATAATGAATCTGCGTGATCAGGCTTTTAAACGTTTCAAACGTACAGGTAATGCTGCTCACTTAGCATATTATAAATCACTTAGAAATTATGCTACTTTCGCTATCAGGGAAGAACAAAGAGCTTATATAAAACATCAGTTCCGTACGTCAAATTCTAAGGAAGTCTCTAAACAAGTTAATTATGGTAACGTTGAATTTTTCTAAGGTTTTCAATACCCTTGACCATGACATACTTCTAGCAACCTTACAATATGTTGGCGTGAGTGAAGGCGTTGTTGTTTTTTTTTCGCAATTATCTTCAAGGACGCACACAAAGAATCGAACTTAAAGAACTGTTGTCAGAACCTGTTGTGCTGCAAACGGGAGTTCCTCAGAGCAGCATTTGTGACCCTTTGTTATATATCTTATATACTTCTGATTTTAATACTGTTACTCCAAATTGCAAATTATATGCCTATGCAGATGATCTACAATTAATTTTTTCATTCTCTAAAGGTAACCCTCATGACGTTATTGGTGGTGGCCAACGCGAACTGGAGCATTTTAATACTTTGTCGTCAGATCATAGTCTCCAAATAAATCCCTCTAAATCCTCGGTCTTAATTTTTGGATCTGAGCAGCTTATTAATATAGCGACTAATGTAGGTATTAAAATGGGAAATGACATGTTAACCATAACTGACAGCATTAAAAGCCTTGGAAAATTGATTGATAAAAAACTTCGTTTCAAAACTTATATTAACTCCCTTATTCGCAAATCTTATTCAGTCTTGAAATTATTATATTGCAATAGGCATCTCCTTAATCAAAAACTAAAACTATTACTCCGTGATTCCCTCGTTCTGTCGCTTTACAATTACTGTGATTGTGTATATGATCCCTGTATTGATGCAGCAGACAGAGTTCGCATCCAAAAGGTGCAAAATCTCTGTTTGCGTTTCAGCTACGGAATAAGAAAATATCAACACATTTCCCGCGCTTTGAAAATGTCTTGTTGGTTAAACATGGCAAACAGAAGATTTATCCATTGTGCCTGCTTATTTCGTAACATTTTACGATACAAAAAGCCTACATATTTGTCTCGGAAAATCTCCTATCGTACTGATGTGCACAACGTTAACATCAGGTTTAAAAATGTTATTATGATTCCTGAATAGTCTACCATGTTCTTTAGAAGGTCTTTTTCTTATAATATAGCCAAATTGTGGAATAGTTTATCTCTAGACTGTAAAGATTTGAATAATCTTACTCAGGAAGGTTTCAAACGACGACTGATTGAAATGAAGAAGAGTGAACAGTAACGTCTTTTATTGACATGTGTAATTGCATTCTATCTACACTCTATTCATTTGGTATTCTAAAGCTGTACTTAATTTTTGCACAATTATTTACGTACGTGATTATATTCCACTCATGAAATATTTTAAATTTCGTATATGTAATTATCTACTTTTGAACAACTCATACATTACACTTAATTTAAATTTAAAATATAATTGCTTTCTCGCTTTGTCCTAGTTAAAGTTTTTCTGTTAAAGGGATGAAGAGGTATAGATAGAAATCAGAATTTCGGTTGCCGACGGCCTGAATCTGTATCTCTTTGGTCTACTTCATATCTATCCTTTATGAATGTATGTATATTTGCGTATATTTGTGTACCCTGGTAGATCAATAAACAATTATTATATTATATTAAAAAAACACA
Organism: Serrognathus titanus; assembly: GCA_039766575.1. Classification (NCBI taxonomy): domain Eukaryota; kingdom Metazoa; phylum Arthropoda; class Insecta; order Coleoptera; family Lucanidae; genus Serrognathus; species Serrognathus titanus. The sequence goes on from CM077914.1 coordinate 14,217,247, forward strand.
CACTTTCTGCATTGATTTTATTGCGGTTCTTCAGAATCGTGATCGCAGTTTCTTTGGACTCAGGAACTACATTTGAAGAGGACGGATTTTATTTTTTAACTATTGCCTTTCTAAAGGAGTTCTATCAGTTTTCAAATATACATTTTCTACATTGCAGTTCTTCAGGATTGTGATTGCAGTTTATTTGGACTCAAGAACTACATTTTAAGAGGACGTATTTTACCTTTTAACTATTGTCCTTCTAAAGGAGATCTATCGCTCTCCAAATACACCATTTTCTACATTGATTTTATTGCAATTCTTCTGGATTGTAATTGCAGTTTCTTTGGACTCAAGAACTACATTTTAAGAGGAGAGACTTTGCCTTTTAACTCTTGTCTTTCTGAAAGAATTCTTTGGCACTTCAAAAACACATTTTCTACTTTGATTTTATTGCAGCTCTTCAGGATTGTGATTGCAGTTTCTTTGGACTCAAGAACTACATTTTAGGAGGACGGATTTTATCTTTTAACTCTTGTCTTTCTGAAAGAATTCTGTCGCACTTCAAAGACACATTTTCTATATTGATTTTGCTACGGTTACAGATTAACAAGTTATGTAAACTGTTTGAAAGTCTCTTTATAATTTTGATTCAAATCTAGATGTTCAGCATTAACTTCATTAAATGGTCACTAGTTACCAAGTAAATCGTTACGATTCGAAGGATACGTAACCCTTATCGGCAATGTGAATGGGGTGATGATGGCACTCGTTTCTCCTGTAGGTTAATAAAGGCGAGATTGACATGCAGGGGTAACGATTTTAATGACCACCTCAGTACTTAGTGCCTAAGAAGAGTTGGCCAAGTGTCGGAATTTCTAAGGTAGTTTTACAAAATAATTTCAAAATGCGATTAACCAAGGTAAGACAATGTTTTTTTCTAAATATTTGAGCATTTGGTTCGGTAGAATTTATTATAAACTTCGAGGGCGAATGTTTGTTAATCTTTGCCTTGATGGCAGGGTTTTCCGTTGCGGTCGCAGGTCGCACCAATCAGCACCTTATCACTGTCGAAAAAATCCGCAATTATTTCGAAACCGGACCCACTATACAAAAACTGGAACATGCAGTCCTGAGTAATATGAGGCGGCCGATTAAACAGTTGAATTAACTGATTATGTATAAACAATTAGTCTATCTAAAAGTACAAGAGATAAAACACCATTAGGAGATCAAACAGCCTAAGCTTCAAAAATAAACCAGAACTTTATCATTAAAAAAAAACTCTGCAAAATCACTTTGGATTTGTTGAAATAGATTTTTCTTTTTTCTGTTGCTATATAAAATGACTGACATGATTTTTCTTTGTTTTTTTTTAATTATTTTGTTACTTACAAATAACAACGGTTATTTATGCTACAAGTATGCAATTAGGTCTTTTTATTTAAGTACGAAAATTTTCACATGAGGAAGAGAAGTTATTAATGTTACCATATTGAAAGTCACTTCTGTCCAAATTTATGTTTGCATTACACATCGATTAAATATTTGACTTAGTAAATAGTGTATTTATTTGCATTATACGGCATATACCTAGATCAAAATTAATCTTTCGTTTATCTATTGGAAGCCCGGGTGTATTAATAACTGATAAGGATAAGCGCATTACGAATTTTGTAAAATAAATTTTCCTGTCGTGGATTGGGGTTTACACAAGTAAATTATAGTATTAGTATATTTTCAGTTGGTCAAATCAAGGTAATCTGATAATAACTGTTATTTACTATTGTTGATTCGTTTTTCGGATAGTTCCGAAAACTTTCTTATCATTTCGAACGAAAAGTGTTACGGTATTTGAAAAAGTAAATGCAGCCTTTAGATATCTTTTAAAATTCTGAACAAATTATTCCTTTAGTCAAAAATATACCGGAGGGCCGATATTTGCATTTAATAATAATAATAATTTTTATTAACCCAACAGTGTATGCTTATATTAAATTTCAATTTTTGTTTTCTGACATATCTAAAGTTCATATATATTTCATTTTTTTGTTTTGTACTTTGGCAAACTGATAAATAAAAACATCAGTGTATAAGTGTTTGACAAAACATTTTTAAATAGAAAAGAGTGAAGATATTATTTTGTAATTTTGACACAGTCAGAGATGTAATAAAAATGTTAATAATAAATAATATTAATTATTTTTTTAATTAACATTCGTAACATAAATGCAGTTTACCTTGTATCAGAATCTCTTTGGTTAGGTTTCAGTCGCTAATTTATGTTTAATTTCTTGAATAATCATATTTCTAACAAATTTTACAGATATCCTCGTATATTTATTATGTACAATCACAATCAAAGATATTGACGTAGGGAAATACCGTAGCATTTGCTGTCACCGTAAGCGCTTCAAGCCAGAAAGAGGAGTCATTTCTCTTTCGGCAATTAATTACTTTTTCTTTTCCAGAGCAATAAGTTATTAAGTTATTGTTAATATTTTTTGTCGCACTAATCATTTGTTTTCCTATGTGTTACTTATTTTTTCTATTTTAAATCAGTAATTTAGTTATTTTTGTTAAGCCATTAATTATATTTTCTTTGTAATGCAATAAATTATTGTTGTAATATTTTGTATTGCAATAATTAATACTGTCCGTCTTAACAGGTGCTTCGGATTATCGGAATTGTTTATGACCCATCCTTTCGGTCCAGCGAGTTTTTATCTCTATTGCCCGCCCTCTCTTTCTGGCTTGAAGCGCTTACGGTAACAGCAAATGCTTTGGTATTTCCCTATGTCAATATCTTTGATTGCGATTGTACATTCTATAATTTGAAATTAGTTATTTTCTGTACGACAAAATTTCATGTTGGTTACGCTGACTGTCAATGTTGCTAACACCTTACAGAATCCTTTTTCAAATCATTGGGGCAATTAGGGATTAAGGGATTTTTTTAAAGGGATTTTCAAGTTTTATTTCGCAAAAAGAAACTCAAACCTGAAAGCTCCTTCATGTATTATGAAATTCACTTATGCGATACTTCTCATATGTCGCATTTCTGATTTGATTGATGGTTTGCCTTTTGTGAAACCTTCAGGGGTCACGATTTAAAATGGGCATTCCAACGAACTGTAATAGTAAATCATAGAACGGCGAATATGTTCGCGAACAACGCCCCTAACTGTGATTTAGGCCCAAATTCAGAAACACCACTTACACTCCACTCGCATTCAAATTGACAGTTCGATAGTAATTTTAAATTCAGAGAAGCTTAAATTTCCATTTTAATAATTTTTTATCTTTCCATCGTAAATCATTGATTATCAAAGTACTTACACTATTCATAAACTGGATTATACGAGTAAATATAAATGCAAATTTCAATTTCAAATTACAGTTTGAGTGTGAGTGAAGTGCTCTCTCTGCTCAAGCGAGGTTTCTGAGTTTGAGCCTTAAGGTATTAGCATTTGCCATGACAGCTGAAGTCAAATGGACCAGTTAAATGATGATAATTGTTTATGTTTAACGTTATTCGCTGATAAGTACATAGTTTAATCCACATACTGAATTGTAAACGAATTGTTTGTTGAGTAATTTCTACCAACAGAAAATGCCCGCTGCTTGTTCATTTATAAATTGCAACAATAGGAAAAAAGTACAAGTAAGGTTCAGGTATAAAACAGAAATTAACACAAACAATTTAACAAGTAAATGGAGTAATAATTAAATAAACAATCGGCACATTGTAAATTATTGATAAGAAGTTTGACAAAATTCGCTTATTTATAATAAAAACCTACCTTTGCATTGCGAGTTGACTTCAACCGTCATGGCGTCCACTTGTCACAGTTTTAAAGCATCTTACAGCCGTTCTATAATTTACTATTATAGTTCGTTGAGGCATTCTGTATAATACGAATACGCTCCGCAAAGTTTCTCAAAGTGTCTATTAAAGTACGTTTTAAAACTGTTTATTGCGCCATCTGTTGAAAGTCTTCCATTCATTTGGTTCGATGAAAGCGATTCAATGATGGTTATTGACGGGTTATGTCAAATGGTTATTGACGGGTTATGTCAAAAAAAACACCATCTATTGAGCATTGAGTTTCAACTGACAGTTATTTATGGACGGTCACAAATGAATTACTTGTGTTGTTGTTATAAGACATTTACTAGCGCCATCTGCTAAAATATGCCGAAAGTTTTTTTTTTGTTTGTTTTAATTCATAAATCTACCTACTGAATCGTGGTTTGATGTGGTGTCTTTTGTTTTTGTTATTTTTTAAATATTATTTATATATTTTTAAAAATTTTGTTTATTTGTTTTCTTTGGTTTGCTAAGGTTTCCTTCCAAATATATTTTTTAATTTAATAATCTACTAATCACGCTGTAAAATAGATTGTCTTTTGTTTTTATTGTTTTTTTTTTTTTTTAATTTTATTATTTCGTATTTTTCCTATTATTTCATTTTCTTTGTTTTGCGTACTTAATAAAATCGATTGTCTTTTGTTTCTATTATTATTTTTAATTTGATATTTTTGAACTTTTTTTATTTTGTTGTCTTTGTTTTATCACCGTTCTTTTCAAATACTGCTTTTTTTTATTTATTATTAATCTTCTTAACTGCGAGGTAAAACCGATCGTCATTTGTTTCTGTTTTCTTTAACAATAGATTTCTTAAGTGTGACGTTAGATATTTGTCAGAGGGGACTGCGTTGCTATGGTAATGTGTTCCAAACAAAATCGATTTTCAAATAATTTACCAATAATAAACATCTCAAGTGTGACGTAGTTTGTGTACTGCGCTACAATTGGACGGAACGATTGCTTGGAACAACCAAATAGCGATTGTGGCGACACCACTTGTGGAGTCTATTCACTGCGTTCCATAAACGTCATTTCCATTAGCACGAACAATTAATTTGAATTGAAATTTCGACCTCCCACCTTGCTGTTTGAGCATTCCCAACGGTTGATGGGTTGAAATATTCGTTCAAACTCACTTTTTCATGCTAACGAAAATGACATTTATGAAATCTGAGATAAAGCTAACTACTCAGCTAGGCGGATTGCGATTAGCGATTTACGGATTCGCTTCTTTGAAAAAAATCTTAAATCGGAGTTTATTTTCGACTACTCAGCTTAACGGTGAGAAATGACGCATTGAAAGAGTGAATAAGAAGATACTAAAAAGAGTGCGACAGAAGATGCGATGTCGCCTTTAAGTTCACCACGTTTTTATTTTCGCCGATGTCGCAAAAATGTAATATTTTTTGTGCGTAAATTTTTTATTAATGAATGAAAAACGTGGCGCGAAAAAATATCGTCGCCAATAGCTATCCGTTTAGCTGAGTGGGCACCTTCAGATTTGTGGCAATAGGAACGCAGCTTTTATATAGGAGATCGAAATTGATTATCCTAATCTTACACTTCTTTCCACTAGCTTGATATCGATATTTCCATCTAATTATATAAATGAAGTTAAGTTAGAAATATAGGAAGATCTGGGGAATTTACTAGATATCCCAAGATTTTGTTGACAGTTCGTTCACATTCATTCATAAAAAATGGTTTATTTCATGGGTGAGCAACCTCTTTAAAGCCAATTTAAATTTTAAAATTTTTTTGGCGGGCCGCACATAAAGTAACACTTATTAATAATTTACAAAACTTTATTTATAATAAAATAAAAATTTTTAGAAATGCTTGGCGGGCCGCATAAACATGTTTAACAGGATGCGTGTTGCTCATCCCTGGTTTATTTCATTGTAATAGCAATCTGATTAAACAATAATTATGTTCCTTATTAATTATCAATGAATGTAAGTTTCATGAATGACACTGCTTTTCGTTCTAACGTTCATATGATAGATGTACATATTGATATCAAATTCATGGAAAGTAATGTAGAATCAGGACAATCAATTTCGATCTGCCTGTATAACTTTTCACGACCTACTAGATTTCACGAGGCAATGCTCTTAACCGGCCTGAACAATATTTCATTTAAAGCCAATTTGGATCGCTTTGGCGCTAGTTACCTAAAAAAGAAACATCATAAATAACGAAAGAAAAAATGTAAATGCTATCATAAAATACCACACGACAAACTTTCGTGCTACGAATTCATGCTGGCACGAAATTGAATGCAAACGCAGCTTTAGTTTTTGGAAAAAGATTTAAGGGCATTTAGTACCAATGTAAAAGGTTTTCAATTAACATCTATGGGGAAATTCATTTAATAAGTTGGCAACACTGAATACGCGGCTCAATGTTACTAATTTGTGGGAATTTTCCCGATTCGTGGTAATGTCTGTTCGTTTGTATTGCTCGGTATTATTTTAAAAGCTATCAAATGTAATTTGCAGTCATTCGTTTATTTCACAGTGAAAAATTATCGAATGTAACCGAAAACTATACGTGACCACTTTTAGAGTAACTCAGAGCAATACAAACGAACAGAACTTATGTCTTATTACTACTTAGTGAAATTATTATATCTATCAAGGTCAGAGGCGCGCTATGGAAAAAGCACATACCGTTTCCATTACCTATAGATTAGTTGCTTTTTACTGACATGCTAACAACTAATTTTTTGGATGCCACCGACTGGCTTGATAGCAACACAAGCCTTTCGCTTATCGATAACCTTGAAAGATATAAAATTCCCGCTCAGTACTTATTAAAATTGCAAAAATTGACTTTTGACTTTTTTTAAGACAAAATTACTTAAATTTTAATACAAATCTTGCATAGAAATTGCAATTTGAGGGAGAAAACAATTTTAAAAGAGAATTTCTATCCCAATGTGAAGGAAGAACGACTGTCAATAGTTGGCAACACTGCTGCTAACTGTCAAATACCATGAATGTCATTTTGCACGTGTTTGAAGGTGTGTCGGTGTATCACTAATAGAACAACAAGATTTTAACTAAATTATGGTGAACATACGCGAAGAACAAGTTAAAGCCATCGGGAACGTATTGAACGATGAAGGGCGGCCTTTAAAGGAAAGATTCCGAGCTTTATTTACGCTAAGAAATATCGGCGGCCCTACGTCCATAGAATGTATTAGTCGAGCCTTCGACGACAGTTCTGCCTTATTAAAACACGAACTGGCTTATTGTTTAGGGCAAATGCAAGATGTTAAGGCTGTCTCATTACTGATAAAAATATTAGAAGATGTGAATCAAGAGCCGATGGTAAGACATGAAGCAGGTCAGTAACAAGTTCATAAATGATTTTCTTTTAGTTACTTATTAATGGTAATATTTCTTAGGTGAAGCTCTAGGAGCTATTGGTTCTCCAGAAACAGTTTCCATTTTAAAAAAATATTGCAACGATCCAATACAAGAAGTAGCAGAAACATGTGAACTAGCAGTAGAAAGAATAAAATGGCTCAATAGCCCAGAATCAAAGGAAGAGTTACCAGGAAATCCTTACAGCTCAGTTGATCCTGCACCACCTTTAAATTCCAGTGACGTCAACAAACTCAAAACTATATTACTTGATGAAAGAGCCAGTCTCTTCCACAGATACCGGGCGATGTTCGCGCTCAGAAACCTGCGCACCCAAGAATCTGTATTGGCTCTGTGTTTGGGCCTCAAATGTGGAAGCGCATTATTCAAGCATGAAGTTGCATTTGTACTTGGGCAGCTCCAAGAAGACGTCAGCGTTCCATTTTTGGCCCAGTCGCTGGAAGATTGCGACGAAAACGAAATGGTTAGACACGAGTGTGCGGAAGCTCTGGGGGCAATTGCATCGCAAGATTGCCTGACTGTTTTAAATAAATATTTGCACGATAGTAAGAGGGTTGTGAAGGAAAGTTGCGAGATAGCTTTAGATATGTGTGAATATGAAAATAGCCCAGAGTTTCAATATGCAAATACTTTACAAAGTTCTCCATAACAAAAAGAAAGAATCCAAATATTTAAAATTGCTGTGTAAGGATGTTTGAAGGAGCCCAATCCTTCTGAGTATCCTTCATCTCATTATGAATGTCGGTTGCTGATAAACCTTTTTAAGAAGTGCTTAATGAAATGATAGAATTTCAAGCGACAGTTGATTTTCAAGTTTGAAACAACACCATCTATCCATCATCCTATAAACTTTGCAGCTCATCCTCATTTATACAGGGTGTCACAGAATAACTATTCCTAATTTTCAGAAATGATAGGGGGCACTTAAATAAGCATTTTTTTATTAATAAACTAGTGTCCGGAAATTTTTCGTTGTCAAGATAAATAAGAAAACTTAACGAATGACAGTTACATTCTGAGTTACAACAAAAAAGAGTAGTTAATTACAAATGGAAGCGGTTAAATTTAGAAATAACACTTCGAAGGTACGACCATCATTTTCGATGCACAAGTTGTAACGATGTGGGATCGAGTGCCGAATTCTTCGAAATATTTGTGGACGTTCACGAATATCATCGAAGGCTAAAATAATTCGAGCCACTAACTCTTCCTCTGTATTAATAGGCGTCTCATAAACCAGTGACTTAATATGACCCCAAATACAAAAATCCAGAGGAGTCAGTGAACGTGCGGGCCAAGAAATCAGCCCCCCTCTTCCGATCCATTCATTTGGAAATTGTGCATTTAGATAATTGCGACAATTTAATCCAAAGTGTGCTGGTGCACCATCGTGCTGGAAAACAATATTTCTTCGAATATTTAAGGGGACATTTTCAAGCAATTCTGGGAAAGTATGTTCCAGAAACATCCTATACACATTGCCATCTAACCGTGCAGGTAATAAATATGGGCCCACTACATAATTGTCAACCATCCCAGCCCAAATATTAACAGAAAACTTCCATTGATGATGTAACCTCCGAATGGCGTGAGGATTTTCTTCGCTCCAAATGTGACTGTTGTGTGTATTAAAATACCCGTCCCTTGTAAAACGTGCCTCGTCTGTTCATAATACAGTCCTAGGAAATCTTGGTTTGTCGTTAATTTTATTCAAATACCATTCGGCAAATTGTACTCTGTTGGGATAATCTGCTGGAATTAACGTTTGAATTTTTTGAATGTGAAACGGATGCTTCTGGTATTCCTTTAATACCCTCCATACAGATGTGTGGCTTGTATGCATTGCATGGGCAACGGCACGAGTGCTTGTTTTTGGATTATTTTCAAATTGTTGCAGAACTTGGTCCTCAAAGTCAACATTTCGGACTACGATTAGCTCCTGAATCTATTTTCTTTACTTGGACTTTACCAGTATCTCGAATACGTTGGTCTAATCTTGAAAATGATGTATGACAGGGAATGTGACGCTCAGGATGCTGTTCTGCATAAATTCGCCTTGCTTCATTAGCATTACCGTGAGCTGCCCCATAGGCAAGATGCATGTCTGCTAATTCAATATTTGTAAAATGATGCATTTTCAATACAACGCTAATTTTTGTAATAAAGATTAATTTTTAATGCTTAAAATGACAATTAAACACATTTATTTAATAAGGAATAATTTATGACAAACGTAAAATGACATCTACGAAAATCTTCATTGTTTTCAAAAGGTTGCTATGATTCAACTTTTATTTTGGGGTAATAGCCGACTTTTTTCATTTTATCTCGATACTGAGGAATTTCCGGACACTAGTTTATTAATAAAAAATGCTTATTTAAGTGCCCTCTATCATTTCTGAAAATTAGGAATAGTTATTCTGTGACATCCTGTATAAAATATCTTAGCCCTGTGTTTTGTATATTTTGAATAAAAGTAGCACAAAGATAATTTATTAGAGTCTTTGAATTAAAATATTTGAAGTAAATGAGTTTTTCTATTTTTTTTTTAATTTTGAGAACACTAATGACAACAAACAAATATCAATGTGACAAATTAGCTGTGGTATGTTAGTTTCGTTTCAGTTTTTGATAAAATGGGCAATATTTTAGAGTGCATAAACCGATTGAAAAAGCCACACGAGGTGGGCGTTAAACAGAATATGTTAATGCCCCAAGAGTCCACAATAAATTCTATGGTTGCGAACCACTCCAGCATGTTCATATTGAATCCGAGCGTGAACACCAACATTTCATCGGAATTTAATTGGTCAAGGATACAAAGCATCTACCTCGGGTTCAGTGATAGTTTGGACAGTGATTTAAAGCTATCACTGCCCATGGTCAAGAACGTCGAGAAGTTGTTTGATATTCTGGAGGAAAATCTCATGTGTAATAGTAAACGAATATATTGCAGGTTTTTCTTTCATTTAATTCTATCATTAATTAGAGCTTCTTTTTTGTGAAAACTGAATTAAGGTAAGGTGACCATACGTCTTGTATTTAGCGGGACAGTCCCGACTTTTAATAATATGTCCCGTGTCCTGCTAAGTCTCGCTTTTTGGAAGGGCTATGCTTTTTGCCAATTTACAGCAAACAATTAAAAGATAGTTTAATTAACGATCCAAAAACTTACAAAAGAAAAATCACTCAAATGCGAAATATAGTGTGTTCAGAAATGATTGAAAGTTCCCGCTTGCTAGATTATTTTTAAAAGTTGGGACTAAGTTCTATAGTGTTTTACCATAAGCGTCACATTTATTTCTTATTTTATCATTTCTTCATGCTTATGTGACTCTTTCCAATAAAAAATATACGGCAGTAAGTGATAATACGAAAAAACGTTTTTGATAATAATAGGCGTTTACGAAAATTGGATCCAGGTAAAAAAGTGAGATAGAACGAATACGTTTAATGCAAGTAAGAGTGAGAAAATATACTAGTCATAAACGCCTAATAATAATAAAATAAGAAAATCAGTGTCACCAACGCGCAGCAAGCAAAAATCCCTCAAGAGTTATTAAGGAATCACTTTTCAACATAGAAAATTCCTCAATTTATTGCCAGATTCAGGAATAATTTAAAAAAAACTACAAAATTCAATCGCATCTTTCTCACTCACGACTTTTAACCTATTTTGTATCTCGCTCATCCGTTTGAAAAATTTTATGTTTATATTATTTCCATGACAACAAGCGATGTTTTCACATCTCACAATCGGTTTAAGTAGGGTGTGAATAGATCGCTGTTGTCATGGAAATAATATAAAAACAAAATTTTTCAAACGGATGAGCGAGATACTAAATAGGTTGAAAATCGTGAGTGAGAAAGATGCGATTATAAGTTCCAAGAGTAAACGGAGTTGAATAAACGAACGCAGCTCGAGTAAGTGACTTTATGACTATGCCGATGAATTACCTTGGAGTACTATTTAAGCTATTTACAAATCTTACAAACATTCGTATACTGAAGGCTTACTAAGATTAATTTTTTTAGCTACAGACCCAAACATAGATAAGAACTTGATTTCCTGACATTATAAAAATTCGTTTTACATCAATGAATCTGAAGTACCTAATAGCCTCAATACACTTAGAATCTCTCAATAAGGATTGATGGGCATTCAAAAGCAGTATTTGCTTGTAGTAGCTTTGGAATAACAGGTATAAGTTTTTGAAATGTTTTTAAATCCTCATTCGCTATAAAATTTCCAAATATTATCGTTTTCATAAGAGATGAGCTCTGACATTGAAGTAAAAGACATACAAAGCATAACTTTATCCTTTTCTTACTCACTATTGAAAAGGAAATAATACTGAAATATTTGTCAGTTTTTACTTCGGTGATTGATGATGTAGAGCTCATCTCTTATGATCTTATCTCATAATTTTCGTTGTCGTCGTCATTATAAGAAATTAAAATGGCATCTAGACACGTTTTAAAAGTCATACATGCTACAGCCTATTATTTCCTTCTGCAGGAATCGGTATCTTCTCCATTTTTTAAATCAAAAGAAGTTAACTAACAAATATTATTGTGTAATACAGCGACACACTAAAAAGTAGAGGTTACTTTCCTACTTGTTTGCCCTTATGCGTTCGTCCAAATTTTAGGACTGGAACGGAATAGTTTACTTTATCCAACCCATTCACCTCACTTTACGAACGCACTCCAACACTGCAAGGTGAAAATGACTAATACGACAGCGCGCTAAAATCAGACGCCTTTAATCATTTCTGAACACACTGTATAGTCTGGAAATATAATTTTGTTCGCATTTTTAATATTGTTCATATAATTGTATTTTTTTCTTATGTTTATGTTAAAATGTTTTGGTTTTGAAATGTTTTTTTTGCTTTCAAAATAAAATCTAATTTCTTGAACTATTTTTTTTACTTTCATTCATTACATCCCCTCCCGTTTTGATTTTGTCTCGCTTTCCCAAAATTAAAATCTGGTCACCTTAAAACTAATACAGCAGCGATTGCGAATTCGGTAAAATTAAATTCGTCGATTCGTACCTATATACAGAGTGAGTTTTTTTCGATGTTTAGCATGGAGATCTCGGAAATTAGCAGAGTTAGGGCAAGTTTCATGATCGAATTTAAAGGAGACTTCAAATTTAAAGTCACTATCACGTGTAAAAACAACAGTGAAATAGTTATTTGTTATACAAGACGGTAAAATTGATTTTTATCGATGAGTGAAAACGTTTAATTCACGAGTCCTGTGTAACATTCTATTTTTTTTATAGTGAACGTTAAAGACAAAATTTAAACAATTTCGCAGAAAAATTAAAAAAGCAATCATGTGTCAAAATCGCGATGTATGATCATGATCCCAGTAACTAATGTGGGTTGTTGCTATGGTTAATTTTTAAGTAATATTTATTAATTCAAATAACAAAATGAAAGTACTTTATCTACCCTTGCTGTTAAAGTGTTACTTTATCTACCTTGCTGTTAAAATTCCGTTTTATCCACTATTTTGAGTTGGACAAAGCACACTTTAACGTTCGCTTAAAAAAAAAAACACATTTGTTTACACATCTGAATGTGACTTTAATTTTAAAGTCTACTTTAAATTCGATTATGAAACTGGCCCTTAGAGAGATAGTTAAACGGGGAAAGATTTGTAGTTTTAGGAGCCCAGTTTAATGTAGCTTTTGTTTTTTTCTTAAAGTTCGTGGCTGGCTAGTTATTTTGAAAAAACTGATTTTTCATAATTTCGTTAACTGCGTATAGCTCGGTCATTTTTGATTTTAAAGAGAAATTGCAAAGACAAAAGTTGTACAGAATTATGTTCTTAATTAAGGAGTTGAGCTAAATTTTCCATGTAAACTCCAATTTTATGACGTAAACAGCAGATTTTTAAATGGAAACCCTAGTTTGATTTATTATTTATATGGAAACAATTGTTTATTGACAAATGCAAATTATATCACACTGACGTTTTGTTCGCAGTTTCTTTTTTACATACGTTTCAGAATCAAAACTCTAATACCAAGAATGGTTCAACATTTCAATAGCCTCCTAGAAGAACCTTCAACCTCTGCATATCATTTAGTTCAATTGTTTAATTAATAACATAATTCTGTACAACTTTTGTCTTTGCAACTTTTTTCTAAAATCAAGTATGACCAACATTTAACGAAATTTTAAAAAAAATCAGTTTTTTTCGAAATATCTAAAACTACAACTCTTTTCCCCATGTTACCGTTTCTCTAGCTCTGCTAGTTTCCAAAATCCTCATGCTAAACAACTCACCCATATAGTTCATGTAACAACGGTGATTGCAGAGCTTTCTAGAAAAATATTGCAGTTATAAGTTTTTCATTTGAAAACACAAAATATTGGAGGTAATACCATTATCAAATATAAACTATAAATAATCAATAGTTTAGGTGGCGACATCCTGTGACAGATTTTTGACATAACATTGCTACAAAATGTTTATAAAGTGTAATCGGCCGCAAGATGTCGCTACCTAAACTATTAAATTTGAATTTTGTTAAAAAAAATTTTACCTTATTAAAAGTTCAATGTGAACTGAATTACTTGATGCTTTAGTGTGGCATTCCTGGGGAAAAGTTACATGCAAAAATTTAAAACGTGCGCCAGAAGTACGACCAACGACTTTCACATAACATCCACCACCGACAGAATGATCGCACATATTATCAGCATCATTAAAATCCACAGACTAATCCTGACTGCACTTGAACATAATTTCTCAGAAGCTCAAGAAATTTTAGACTTGATAGCTTTGAGCCACCTAATAATGGATGTGACGCCTTCAGACTTTAAAGTAAGAAACCCTCGCATTACTTTCACAATGCCAGTTTAAATTTACCCATAACAATTATTTCAACAATTAATTGTTGTTAAAAGTTAAGCTGGAATTGTTCAACTCTTGTAAATGCAGAATTTTTGTTATTTCAGTTATTTGACATCGCCATGGAAAAATTTCTGCTGCAACACAAACTAATCGACTCCGATGTATTAAAAATTGTCGTGGCGTACTTTAGCTTGATTACAAATTACATCTGCGATTATATCGAAAAGAATAAGAATCACAGTTTAATCAATGCAATGTTAAGCACTGAATCCGAAGACAGGAACAAACGTAGAGGTTCGTAAACCACGACGAGAATTTCTTCCAGTTTTTAAAATTGTTGTTCGCAGATAATTTGCGTCAACTGAGAAAATGGCGCAGGTTAGTTGAAAAGCTTCGGTATGAGACCTCAACGTACATAGAAGAACTATTGGCAGGGCGATGTTCGGACAATTCAATACCAGTGCATCATTCGAAATCGTACAAATTTAAAAGGGAATGTCCACTTGGTAATGTTAGAGACATACGTACCAAATAAATTTTCTCAAAAAATTTATATTTGAGTAGTACACAAACTGTTATATCTGGTTTTCATATGTAAATGCTCTACCCAAATTCCTGGCTATTGCCAATCTAATTACATCAATTTTATCATTCAAATCGGGACACTTCTTATTATCCTCCAGGTATTGCAGCAGCGTAAAAGTATCGTTGGATGACAAAACTATTTCATCGCATTCCAGAAGTGGTAAAGCATCGATCAACAAAGTCATAGCAAAACTTAAAAAAAAGCAAAGTGTTAGTAATACTTGAGACTGGGGTTAGAGATACCCACTATTTAGGAGCAAGCTTCGAGCCAATCAAAGCAATAATTAATTTTGCTGCTTCTTTAAAGTCCTTTGCTTGATATACATTATGAAACTCACAGTATTTGCCTTGAACAAAAATTAAGAAACTCAACGTCAAAAAGTTATGGCTTGAATATTTTAAGTAAAATCAACAATACCTAAAAATATTAATCTATCACTGGTGAGCATACTAGAGCCCAAATTTTCCAAAAGATCCACATCCAATAATTTGCCCTTATCGACGTATGCCTTCAAATATTTATCTGCCAGTAAAGATGTGTAAGTAGAATCCTGTGACTTAAGGGCCCATGACAATGAGTTACCAAGGCGTTTCCGTTTCAAATGAGCCACCGACTGAACCTTGCAAATCGACTGTACTAAAAAAAAAAGCACCCAATTCACTATCTGTAATACAAACAACAAAGCCAACTACTAACCAACGTGAGGTAAATCCCGCTTGTTGGCTTCTCTGATGATTTTGTTTACCTTAGCTTCAGATGAAAGTGGCAATCGGACCAACAGTAACTCAACTGTTGCTTTTCCATTAATGGGACAATTATCTAAATAATCTAACCCAACCTGCCACAAGGAAGTGTGGCCCATCAGCAGCGTACCATAATCTATTAGGAACGACTCTCTTAATTTACTAGCTTTTCTAAAAGGAAAAATAAATCTCTTTCGTTTTGTAACAATAAAAATGTGTACACTTTACATATCTTCCAGTTGTGGTTCGTTTGTAGAATCTAAGCAGCCTGCATGGAACAGTAAATCCGTGAGATGTGTTACAAACCAGCCATTTTCAGTCATGTATTGTATTTCCTTAATGACCTATAGTCATTTAATGAAGAAAAAACAGTCATGATCAGTATTACGTCCGTTGTAAGCACAATTAATCATTAGCAATCATGATCCTCATTTCATGACATTACTGAACTATCTGCTTATACATCTTTATAAAGATAACTTCGCTTTTAAGTTTTAATAACAATCAAAGATAAGTGTTGACATTTTCTGATAATAAATGTATTTTACACACACATTTTACTTCTACAGAAATCTCTGGTAATGTTTTAGCAAGGTATTGCCGCCTCAAATAAAACGTAATAGTTGAAACAAAACCGAACAAAAACATATTTTAATGAAACCTATCACAAGACGTACTTGTCTCCTGACAAAGCGACCCTGACTGACATTGCTTTGTCATGTTATTCCAGAAATTTAAAAAAATTATAACATTTACAAGGCTTAACCAATAACAAAATGCAGTATATAATTTTATTTACCTGCAAAATATCAAATTCCATCGCTGCCAACAACACTCTATCCAAATGTTTCATGTGATTTCGTATTCCCATCTTCGAAATACATCTCTTGGCACACTGCCCCAATTCGTACACTTTGACGGTGGGATTCGTATAAAGCAACCAAGCTGTAAGCATCTCATACCAAGCTTCACACTGCATCTGAATCTCATTCCAAGCTGTGTCCTTCCCAACAACAAGGCTCATCATCAGATTCAATTTCTCTTCGGAAATGAAAAGCTTTGCATCGATCTTCGACTCCGTATCGACCAGCCATAGTTTCCAGCGCATATTAAACTCGGTAACAGACAGACCTCCGTAAACCGAGTACACGGGCATTGCCTTCAGTATTTGATCGGCCAGTTTAAACGGGTTGCTGTCAGAAGACGAGTGTAAGCGCAGCAGGGCACGAACTACTTCGATGCGACCTTGCAACAAAGACCCAATCACGGTTTCCCAGTAATGGTGGTGGGATTCTAAGCCGATAAGGTCCCCTGCTAATAAGCCGGCAGCATTTCTCTCGTATTTAGGAAAGTGAAATCGAATCCAATCCAACAGATGTGGTAACACCACATTTCCTAAAAATCCAATCAATTATGAAACAAGTTAGACTTAATATAATGACCAGACTTCAGACATCTAGGAGCATTGCCATGGCTATGCATTGAATGCAATGCTCCAAAATGTCCGAAGGCTGATAATAACTAAGTCTGTATAAAATGATAATAATTACCTGGTATATTATCAATAAATAATATTTCACACAAATGCCAGACGCACTCAACCGAGTAAAATATAGTAACATAATTCTGCAAGGTTTCTTTCTTAGATCCTTCGGTCCTTTTTATTTCGTCTTGCAAATCTTCCAAGCATGCTCTAGTTATTGATCGATACTGAAGACTTAATTGTACTAATTCTGTTTTATCCGCCTCGGAATCAGACTTGAACGATTGAACGCTTAAAAATATGCCGTTCGCTTCATTCACAAGCTTCCTTATGATGGGATGGAACAGAATGACATTTTGACGAAGGTTGAAAACGGATGTGCTAGCAGGTGCAAAGGTGCTGGGTTTGTTTCCTTGGCACAGTTTTCTATTTTGATATGGGAAGAGGCCAAATTCGTTTATGGAACGACAGGACGCGGCTACGCCTGCACGCTCGCATAGTTCGTTGGGAATTAACTGAAACAGTTGCAAAGGTTATGTTGTTAAAACTAAATTCTTGTCTTCAAATGAAATGGTACTTACGAATGTTTTCACGATTTCTGCCATTATGAGCGCGTGAAATTAAGTAAATTATTAATACTTAGAGACAATACACTAAATTTTGGACGCCGACAACACATAACCTCAAACTGAAAATGGAAATTTTATACACGTATTAACGTACGTGAAACTTTATAACGGGCGGTACTGAACACCAAATATTTTTAACTTAACAATATTATACTTATGATTTACTATTATAACACGTTTTCTTTTTCCATAAAGTAATTAAACACATTTAAAATTTTTGATTGTAGCGAAGTATAACACAAAACAACGATTACTGGCAGTGCAGTGTTGCCAACCGCTAGGAGTGAAACATTGCCACAATCAGAAACGAAAGTCGCTGATTTCGTTATCCAAACCTAAGAAAATCGCCAAATGGTCGCTACTTGACTTAAATAATAAAAATTCACAAATGACGGTTTTTAACAATTTCTTTACAGGTGTATTAGTGTCTAAATATTTGACGTAACATTAAATAAAATTCAGTAACAAATAATACATTTATCGAAATTGAAAATTGGAAATCCATTCTACTTTGGCTAATGGGAAGCACGAAATTGTTTCTGTTTTAATTGACGGGTTGCCTTTTTTAAAACCTTCAGGAGTTACGATTTAAATTGGGCATTCTGTATCAAACGAATGCGCTCCACAATTTCTCAAAGTTTCTATTAAAATGACCCTTGAGTATATTTTTAAAATTATCGATTGCGTTATTCAATAACGCCATCTGTTGAAACTTGCCGGTAGTCTTCTTTTCATTTGTTTCTATGGGGGTGATTCACTGGTTTTTGACAAAAGTCACATTGAAAAACCACCATTAATTGAGTTTCGACTGACAATTGACTCATTTCTGAACAGTGACAAGAAGAGATTGCGTAATGCGTTGTTATTGGACATTCAACAGTGCCATCTGTCGACAGATGTCAAAAGTTTTTTTTTTCGTTTGTTTTAAAATACTGAATTGTTCTGTAAAATCGATAGTCTTTGGTTCTTATTGGTTTTTTTAAATATTAATAAATTAAAAATTCGCTTGTTTTTTGTTTTTGTTATTATAATTTTTTATGAAAATTAATTAAAATTGTGTAACTGGCAATATAGAAAGTGTTAGGAAAGAGTTTATACATGTATTTCGGCCTTATTGGGCTTCATCAGAACTCTGTACCTTAAAAAATTTTGGTTTATTGAAAAATTTAGAAAAACTTACCCCTTTTTTGAATTTCTAAAATCCCAAAACACAAGAAAATTTTTTAAGGTACAGAGTTCTGATGAAGCCCAATAAGGCCGAAATACATGTATAAACTCTTTCCTAACACTTTCTATATTGCCAGTTACACAATTTTAATTAATTTTCATAATTTTCATCTGGCAAGAAAACTTGATTTTATAATTTTTTAATTGGATTATTTTTGAATTTTTATTATTTTGTTTTCATTGTTTTCTCACTATTCTTCTCAAATCATTTAAAAGAAAATTATACTGAATTGCGTTGAAAAACCGATCGTCTTTTGTTTCCGTTTTCTTTAACTTTATGTATTTCTTACGACTTTCCTTTTTTTTATTATTATTATTTTTTTTAATTTATAACCCACTCAATTTTGAATTAATTTTAGATTCGTAAAAAAATAGCTACTTTTGGTTCATTCCGCGGCAAGCGCCGCTACGGGCTTAAAAGTGTCGCTATTGTAGCGACAAATTGCCACGATTGGCGACACTGTCGCAGTGTTGCCAATCGTGGCAATTTGTAGTCACTAGATTTCTGCTGAAACATTACTGCCACCTCCATTACATTCAGTACAACTATACTGGATTTGATAAAAAATTGGCTCAATTCGGTACGATAATATAATACATTTTGCTAAAACTATTATTTTTAGTATGAAATTATAAAAAGAAATTAAAATAACAATTTCTCAAGTAATTAAGGAAAATCGTATGGCGTAACCATACATACAAAAGAATTAAGGAAAAGTCTAAAAGGTGACATCTTGCAATCACTTTTTGACCTAACATTGCATGATGAGCAGCCACTTTGCTACTTAATAAGTCATCCCATACAACCCCATACAGAAGTGTGGTTCGAGAATTCCACTGCAAACAAAGCCGCCTTGTATGGAATAACTTATTAAGTAGCAAACTAGCTGCAATTTGTCAATCCTCATACAATGTTAGGTTAAAAAGCGATTATAAGATGTCGCACCTTAGACTTTCATTATATAGCTCGGTTTGCAGTGGAATTCTCGAGCTATGCTTCTACTGACGAGGACCCAAGTAGAGCCGAAACAGCTGTCCAGAAGATGCTCGAGGAATCCACTGCAATCAAAACCGACTAGCAACAAAATAAAAAAAAAAGAATTAACGCAAACAAAAATATCCTCTAGGTAAAAATGTATCTCCAAATTAATAAGATTTCGAGAGGAAATCATTTCTTTACCAGTGCAGTGCTAGTGCGGAGAGGGCTTTTTAAAATGATCAGTAATTAAAAATAAATACAGAAATTCTTTAAATGTCAGCACTTTGGAAAATGTATGAACAGTTCGTTCACTCGTTTTTTTGTGACTTTTTCACCACAAAATGAAAGAAAACTTAAATGATCACAAAAAATTCACTAGAAACAAATGGCGAAAAATAAAATTGTGTTTTCACTTATCAATTAAATTTAAATACATGTTCCAATTAAGCGTATTAAGGTTGGCAATATTGACCCCAATATTAAACAGTATTAAAAGATCGTTGCAAAAAAAAACTAGTTAATATTTTCTTGTCAAAAACATAAACTAAAGAAAATCGATTGTTTAACAAATGCAAGAATTAAGAAAAATTGTCGACAATTCCAATTAGTACAAGTTTTCATTTTTGAGTTAAAAATAAATTATAAACGATAACAAAGACGTTTGAATTCCAACCGAATTTCGACTTTTTCGTCATTAAAAAAAAACAAGAAAACAAGAATCTACTTTAATTATTAAAAAACAATATACAACCAACTTCTAAAAAAATTTACGAGTGCTTATATCACGTTTTTTTTCCTCGAAACATAAAAAAAAATAATGAAAGAAAACTTTCCAGTTTTTTTTGTTCAAAAAAGGAACAGGAATATAAAGTCTTTCATTTTTAATTCGCTATCTTCTTTCTGTTTCTTCAAAAACATTTAAAAATCCTTTCTTTGCTCATATTGTTGATAAAGAACGTGTTTTTCATGCTTGGTTAACATCGCTAATTATTTTATGCCAAAAGTTAGGGTAGTCGGAAAACATGAAGAACCTGTCACGTGACCAGCACAGAATACAGATTTGAGTAGGACCAATCTTTGCGAATATGAGGGGAGTTGTGTTATAAGTTATGGTCGTGTTTTATTGTTGATACCACCACTGCTTGCCGTAAATAACGAAAATTCCGCGGACGAAGCTCCGTCCACAGGTCCTATTATAATACATTACCACAAGCACTAGTAAAGTAGGCCCCTACATGCAAGGTTGGCAAAAAAGTAAGGCAAAACGTTTATTATCAAACAAATGAAATTTTAATTAATTCTTGAACATGTGATAAATAAATAGTCCATATATTTGTAAAAATAAAAATGATATAAACAATAATTATATTAATCGAGTTAAATTACTTAAAATTACCCATATTTCGAAAAAATAAAAATTTGTACTCATACACAAATTTGTACAGTAGCGAGCATTAAAATTTGGTCATCAATGTCAATCAAAACAACAGTTTTAATTCCAGAAATTAAAACATTTCAGCTATTTTTAGCAAAAAAGTCTCGAAAAAAATTAATTTTTTTCAGAGATTATTCCCAATAGTCAAAATGCAGACATCAGCCTCCTTATTTGTAATAAAATACAAGTCAATTACGACTAAAATTTATTGCTTGCGACTGTACTTTTATAAATCACAATGCTTGAGGAACATAATTCAATTCGTCGACCAATTTCTCTATGATAAGATCTTCGTTGCCATACAAAAATTCGGCGCGAAAAAATCTTCCATCCAAAACTTTCGGAAGCCAATACTTGCTATCGGGCCACATATTTTCATAGGGAATCTCCTCAAATTTGAACCACTTTGGTTTCATCTCTTCGCTTTCCTTCAACGGTCCGAGGAACACGTCTGTCACGAAAATGTGGACAAGATGCGATTCACCTTCCTGAACGCGCCTGTAAACTGCGTAGCCAAGATACTTGAGGTCATTTTCTTCGACCATCAAGTTGCTTTCTTCTATTAATTCACGCAGGGCGCATTTCACAACACTTTCGCCTTCCTCAATTTTA
Organism: Serrognathus titanus; assembly: GCA_039766575.1. Taxonomy (NCBI): domain Eukaryota; kingdom Metazoa; phylum Arthropoda; class Insecta; order Coleoptera; family Lucanidae; genus Serrognathus; species Serrognathus titanus. Next base: position 14,239,059 of record CM077914.1, read on the forward strand.
CCACCGAATCCGTTCCATTTACCAACTCCGAAACCTCTCTTCTTAAAACCCAATAAAATACAACCTTCATTCTTCACGAAAACCAAAGTAAATTTTCTAAGCATGGAGCAGAGTCACCTACAAATAGGAAACCTTCTTTCAAAACAGTACGAAGAAAATAGAAAAAAAAAACGGTTTCGTTAAAATTAACTTACAAAGTAGCTATTATAGAAAATAATGTTAAGGTTTGGTAAATTGGTAAAATGGTATTGAAAAGGAAAAGTATAATTACAGTAAACAATTGCACTGGAATCCATGGTGATTACCATAGAAACGTGTAATTCAAACTTCTCTAACAATGAGTAACCCAAAATGCAACCAGTTTATTTACCTTTTGATTGAAAACAGTAAAAAAAAAAACATTCAACTAATTAAAAACTTTTTCTTTTCATTTAATCACCATATTATTTAATCTAATATTTCAACAACGTTTAAATTTTTACTAAACATAAATTATGTGCAAGTTATACTGACCTCGAAATTAATAGTAATGTTGTTCATAAGTAATTAAATTATAAATTACTTTTTGAATATAACACAAATATAAAGTTCTGGCCATACGCGGGTAATGTGAGTTTCATTGATTGAGATAGTAGTGTTCAGTTTAATTAAAATCATGCGGTTTTCGCTTCCTCCCTCCCCCTCTTTCTCTCAACAAAAATTAAATATCGAGCACTGATTTTATAATATCAAAACGCAAACCTTATTTTTATCAGTTTGGCTTACACAGTATAATTTTCCTTTTCGGCCGCCATGGGTTATATGTAGAACATAAAAAAATAACGTCTTCTTTTTCAATTATAATGAAAGAAAAAGAATAAATAAATAATCACTAAAATACATTAAATATATCCATATTCTACTTAAGCGTATTAGGTTTGGCAACTCAGGTCTCAGTATAAGAGACCGTTAAAATTACAAAAGAAAATTAGAGTTGATGGTTTTTGTCAAAAGACGATCGACTTTTTAACAAATGCAAGAACCTAAAAAAAAAAGTCGATGATTTGAATATAAAAAAATCTTCTCCTTTGACATTTCCGTTAAAAATAAATTAAAAGCAATAACAAAAGAAGTTCGAAAACATAAACAAAAGACGATCGATTGTTTAAAAGATGCAAGAAACAAAAAAGTGGTCGTCGATTTGAATATAAGAGAACCTTTAGTTTTCACTTTTGTGTTAAAAATAAATTAAAAGCGATAACAAAAGATGTTCGAATTCCAATCGAATTTCGACTATTTTCTTCATAAAAAACAAAACAGAGTCAACTGCTAAACAAATTTACAAGTGCTCATAACGCGTTTTCTTGCTCGAAAGATACAAAAAAAATTAATAAATAGAGAAACAAAATACTATCAATGCTGGAAAGGAAAACTTTCAATAATTTTTTTTTTGTTCAAAAAACGTCATTCGTTTTTTCCTCGTGTTACTGATTTTGCAAATTACCAAAATGGCGTTTTTGTAAAAATGTTGAAAATTCCTTTCCATGCATACATTGTTGATAAAGAAGAACGCGGTTGTCATGTTTGGAAACATGGCTAATTATTTTGTGACAGATGGTACCACAAAATTTAAAAAATATAACTAAATTACCAATTATTACATGATCACACAAAATCACTAACTTTCACAATTGTCAGAATTTTACTAAAATTTGTCTGAAATTTCAACAGAAAGTCACCAGGTCTAGAAAGAAACTAAATAGATTGGCAACAGTGGTTCCATATTCCTGCAGGGGTGTCCCGAGTACTTCTAAAAGGTAGCCATCCTAAAGCCGAGCAGTGTTACCAAAGCGAAAAAAGCAGAAATTTCTCAGAAGTTGTCAAAAAATTCCCTTTCAACACAAAAAACCGTTAATTTGTTACTAAATTCAGCAATAAATTTAAAAAAAACCTAAAAAATTCATTGGAAATACATAGAGTTAAAGAAAGCAAACAAAAGACGGTCGATTTTACAGCGCTATTCAGTTGATTAATAAATTAAACGAAAAAAAAAATTGAAAAGAATGATGACAAAACAAAGAAGGCAGCAAAATAATAAAGAATCAAAAACTAAGAAATAAAATTAAAAGAATAATAATATTAAGAACAAGAGGCGATCGATTTTACGACACAATTTAATAAATTAGTAGTTTCTTTTAATGAAAAGAACGAAGAGGAAGCAAAAAAAATAATAAAATTTTTCAGCACAATTCAGTAAATTAATAAATTAAAATAAAAAATAGTTTGAAAGGAAAGGTGACAAAAAAACAAAGAAAATAAAACTTTATAAAGTGAATAACAATATATAAGTAAACAAAGTTGTCAAGTAAACAAAGTTGTCAAGTAAAACTAGTTGTCAAGCATGCGGCGTGCATGAAAATTGCACGTCTTTCGCATGAAGCTGACAATTTCCGTGACATTACTGGGAGACTTATGTTTGCAGAAGTAAACAGTTATTGAAATTCTTGCTATAGAGTTCCAGATGACGCTTGCTAAAACTTCACATATATTTAGAGCCAGTCCCCAACATAACTAGCCTTGTTGTTCAGCTCCTCACCAAAGTTTGAAGGGTTACCTTACTTTGGCAATATCGCAAGGAGGTGAAAGAAAATTAAATCGATTTCGCCCGAAACAACAGTCTAAATTGAATTGAATTTACCCTTTTGTTACTCATGTTGAAAAGTTACTTTTAAATATACATACCAAAAATATGATTTTAATTCACATGAAGCTGACGATTTCCGTGAGAGGTGGTACAATTTTGACACTATTGCAAATACAACGAGATACAATTAATATACTATCGAGACGTAACTAGTTACCTTATCATAGTTGTGATGCAATGATATAGTAATAGCGGGTACTTTAGGTGTTTCGCAATAGAATCACAGTAGTGCCACATAAATCAAGGAGTTGTCTCGCAATAGTATCGCGCTGTATTCGAAATAGTGTCAAAATTGTGCCGCATTATTATTGCTTTACGGTGCCATGACTATTCAAAGTTATCACGGAAGTTGTCAGCTTCACGCGAAAGACGTGCAATTCACATGCACGCCGCATGCCGGAACTGTGAATACCGCGGTTCTAAGGTAAGATTTATGGTTGTCTAGATAGACTCATAAATTTAAAAAAAGAATTCAAACAAACAGTGACAAAATAAAGAATTATTTGTCTTAATAGCTCAGCCTGGGACATTTAAATCGTATTCAGTGCCCTCCAACAATTTCTATGAAAAAGAAAAATAATTTTATCCAGGATATTATTGACCCCTTCCTAATGGTATATAACAAAGTTTCTTTTCTTTTTTTGAGTACTACTTACTATTTGTGGTTTTAATTAATGACATAAGTTCAGTAACACCCTGTATAGCAACGTAATCATACAATGATTTATTAGCAGCACTGTAGAAAATACATTTATGCATTTCAAATAACCTGCGACGACTCTGCCTAAAAAGTAAAACCTCCGGAAAGGTTTCTTCTTGCCAAACCTATGCTACTGAAATTTAGACAGTGCTTTGAGGTTATGTAAGTAAAAGTAAAATATGTTACTTCTTTTCTGTTTACATACCCAAAGGCTGTTTTTTCTATCCTGAACATCGCAGCTTTTGTTTTTCACTAACTTACACTGTAGCATTTGATAATTCGTACAAAAAAATTAATGTTAAAATAAAAACATCAATAGACGTGTATTGTAATGGCATGTCAAATTAGGTCAGAGAAAAGAAAAATCAACAACGGACAATCAATGGGCGCGTTCAGCGGACACAACTGTTGAGTATGTTGACTTGTTTGGTACGCTGAACGGTTAATGGTTATTTGTATTGACGGCCAACAGTCGTGCGGTGCCAGTTAGTCATTTGTTTTTTCTGTCCACATAATCTAAATTCTAACCTCTTTCGATTGCCGACATTTCAGTTTTTTATTATAATTATGATGAGTACTACTGTAATATTGTAAGTAGTATAATCTACAATTAATTTTTTTACTATATAATCTAGAATAATTATTTATAATCTTAATGTATGAAAACCTAACCTCACTCCAGATGTCAAATATTGATTGATAAATAACAGTAAGTTGTTATAGCGTTCAACTGCTCCAACTTGCTTAAACGCCACATAAATGAACTGTTGCGTCCGCTGAACGCACCCAATGTATCGAGCGTAGGCACGCCATCTCACGACGACCCTCCAGAAACAACCTGGATTTAGTATCTGTACTACTCCATGCACGTGCCTCTAGCCTCCATTACATACATTTCCCTTTTTAATTATATTACATGGAAATTAATAAAAAAACAAAAAACAAATATAATAATTTTTATTTTTAGGAGATAAATGTCAAATTCTTACGCGGAATATAATTACTAAATTTAATTTATCAAACAACATGAAAATGTTTTTGCTTCCTTTAAACCACTACTACAAGCGGTGCTTCTCACATTCCTTCGATTTTAAAAAATCCGCATTTGTTATGAACACTCAAAAATCTCTACCACGTTGTGAAACTACTTTCAGCAATTTAAAATTCCCGAATGATTTTCAAAAAACATTACTTACATTATCTACAACACCTTAACAAAACCAGCTCATTTCTGACCAATTTCTAATCGCACTAATTGAAACTTGAAATTTCAAATTTCATTTTTGACGCGCAACCAGCTTCGCTAGTAGATAAAACTTTAATGCTGCCATCTGACGGCCACCCATTGTAACTGTAACTTCTATAGGATGGCCGTCAGATGGTGCCACAACTCAGATTTTTTACTTTCCATTTAGTTCTCTGACCAAAAAATGTGTACATCTTGACTGCGAAATCGAGATCCATCTTGCCATGGCCGCAAGCGGCCTTGGTATACACACAAGCATTATTGTAAATACCACGAATTAAGTATTGTTCATTTGTGTGTTTTTTACGTTACCGTAGAACAAGCAAAATGAATTGCATAAAGCTGCATTCACACTAATAAAATAACTCAAAAATGCATGTCACAGATTTTTTTGGCGGGAATAGTACCTACAAGGTTATAGATAAGCGGTTCACTATTTGCAAAAAAAATAACAAACTTCTTATAGAACTTTATCTATTTCGTACTTTCCAGGTTGATTCATATAACCGGAAGTTCGTACTGCATATAATATTCTTGCATTCCATGAGAAGCGTTTTTATTTAAAAAAATTATGTGTAATAGAACTATGAAGTACCTCTTGGAAAACTAAACAACGAAGTGGTTTCTTCTTTTGAATTTATCCTACCCCTTATTATTGCATAGCACTACACTAAAATTGAACATCAAACTGACACACCTTCCTATAATGACGACTTGTTTGAAAATAATCAAATTGCCAAGTTCCATATCTGCTATAATATCAATCTGTGCATGATTAATTAATCTTTTATATGCGATTAAAACAAAAAATGCGCGTCACGACTTAACGCAGCGACCTCATTTGGGCTTCTTTGGTATTACTGTGAAAATTGCAAATATGCATGGCGGTTAGATGGAGCAATTTTTAACGTCCACTCACGTCCAAAAACCGCAATTGTGTCAGAAATAATTTACGGTGAGTGCGGTGCCTCTGAGTAATTTGCTTTTTACCTCTTTTGAATTGCCGACATCTCAGTTTTTTTTTTATTATAATTATGATAAGTAATACTGTAATATAGTAAGAAGTATAACCTACAATTATTTTTTTACTACATAATGTCAAATATCAATTGATAAATAAAAGTAAGTTGTTATAGAGTTCAGCTGCTCCAACTTATTTAAACGCAACATAAAAAACATGTTTCTGGTTTTAGTCAATTGTTGCGTTCGCTGAACGCACCGTATGTCTACGGACATAGTTTTATTAGTCTCAGCCACCTAACAAGAATAACGATAACGACAAATAACCTCACAGAAAATAAAGTTATCTTGACATTTGCTATTTAAGGATCAAACCGAACCGTTCTTTTCGTATCAACGTAGTGTCAATTGGGATTAGAATGATTAGATTAGTTCAGATCTCTCTCTCGCCTAATATCGACATCGACAAAATTGTAGGTTACGTGAATAAAAATTAATGTTTAAGCAGTGTTGCCAGGTCTTGATATTGAAAAAAAAATCATTAGAAATAAAACCTGATATTTAGTGACTAATGAAAAAAATATTTAATACAAAATAAAAATATACAAATTTAAAATATAAAAAATTAAATAAAGTAAGGCAATTTCTAGTCCGAATCTGACTGACAGTCTGTTTTTTGGTACATAGAATTATTGTGCCGATTTAAAAGATCATAATTAATATTTATGTTAGAACATTCGTGTTTTATATAGTTTTTCGTATGAAGTAACCCCACAATAAGGGTACTTGTTGATAACCGATTTCTTTGCTTGGTTATCAACAAATTTACTTCTAAAAGTATCCTTTCCCCATTAACATAGGAATATGGTAAAGCCAAGGTGTTTAATGCAAAAATGCTTAATAGAAGACATACAAAGGTTGCATCAGAGTATTTTTCATTTTTGACTTTCAACCAAAACGCAGATATTGACTCATCTTTGTAAATTAAAGTTGAATTTTTTAATTGCCACTATTCTGTATCCAACTGCTGTATATCTAAAAACAAGTTTGGAAAGTGAGTCGCTAAGGGCACAATAGAATCTCGTTCTTCATTGAAAATTGCATCAGGATTTAATAATGCCATGTTTTGTAGTAAAGAAGTGTTGAAGTCAAATCTGTTTTGATTTGAAAGGCTTCTTCAATATAAAAGTCTAAACATCGGGTTCTTAACATGTGAAGCTGTTCTGTTGCCAACTCATGATTTAATGTATATTGCAGAGTTTAATAACACTTTAGTACCTAAATAAACTGAATGTAACTCTTCAAAAGTTTGCGGATCTTTTACATTAATTTGATGAATTAGACAACTATTTAATATATTACGCTTAATGAAACAGTCGTCTACTAATGTTTTATATAATTCAATCATGCATGGATACAAAGTATACAATTTTGGTTCAGTAGCTTGCATTTCCGTATTAAAATTGTTAAATAAAGGCAAGACATGTTGTAAAAACAAAAGGAAAAGATACGTTAATGGGTCGTTAAGTTGTAAGAGTTTGCCAACATTGACAGCATCTACAAAATATAACTTTAAAGCAGCATATTGTTCAAGCACTCGTGCAACAATGGTTTCTAATGACAGCCATCGAGTTTGGGGTAGACATAGTATTTTGTGAATTTTAGTTTTAGTGAAAGTCTGAAACTTTTTTCGATGAACTTTGGACTTCCTGCAACGTAATTGTAAATATCTCTGACACAGTCTTCGATACCCCTTGGCAGTTTTGAACATGCGGGCGATGCGCACAGATGAAAACTATCACAAATCAATTTTCCGAAAGCAATGCTTCGGTTTTGTTCTTTCCGGGAGCTATCAATTTTTAAACTCTTCTTCCCACTTGGTTCTATAATTTTGCTTATATTTGCCTTTTCTCGGTTTTGACTTTGAAAACGAAGCACATTTAAATCCATTGCATCCTAATCTCTAGAACTAAACATACCCCAACGATCGGCGCAAATTTATAACATGCATCATGCATCCTACCTCATCCTTCTTTTTCCTTTTTTACTTCTATTAATAAAATAAGTATTGGATGAATTGACACTTCCGGTTTAAAATCAGTTGACTAAGGCCCAGTTTTTCAATATTAGTTTAAACTACAGTTTAAACTAATTAAACGAAAAACTGAAGTTTAATCTGCAGTTTAAATTTGTATGTTTTTCAATTGAAGTTTTAGTTCAGTTTAACTAAACCGTAGCAAGTCAATTTTTTCTTAGGGTTGGCAATAATACAATCACGATTGTGGGATTCACCATGTGATAGCCAGTGTTGTCGGATTCTTCTAATAAAATAAACTCTAATTTTGAAAGAAATTATCTTAATTTTCATGTAGCTACATATATAAAATCCATAAATATTATCGATATAACGAATACAAATAATTAATAGAGTCGAAATAGAAACATTTCTGTAGTAAAATGTCGTAAAGGTTGTATATGTGGCATCTATGGAAGCGGGAGATTTTTGTATATATATTTCATAAAGATTTGTTTGTATTATGGCATCAAGTAACGAAAACTTTATAAAGCAGGTAAAGACAGTTTTTATATGTTTATATTACTTAAATATCATTAAATAATTCTGCTTTGTCTAAGATTCATCCGCACAGAACAAACGGGCTCCTATTTTTACGTTCTCGGTCAATATAGATGGTTTAAGTAGTCTTCGTCAACGCTAATTAATACTATAATGTCTGCCATTAGGGCATACTCTATTTATACAATTTAATTTAAAAATCTGGAATTCTGCACATTTTTTTAGGTTAGTTTATTTGCAACTACCGCTTAAACTGTGGATGTTCTAGCGTTTAAACTTAAACTTTAGTTTATGTGTTAACCAGACATCGAAAAACTTAAAGCAAACATAAACTGCAGTTTAAACTGTGATGGAAAAACCAGGCCTAACGCACCCAAAACTATTAAATTCTGGCTTTTCTCTTTAATATGGGAAAACACATCTACAGAACTTATAAGTTAAAATTACTGCGTCATCAGTTACATTTAATTTTCACGTGCTTGTACACTATCTTTGTTTTTAGATGAATTTTGCAAATTCGGTGAATTACCCAAGTTATTCGCCTCCCACCCATCACTTGTGTTTGTTCAGTGCTCCCACCTAGCACACAGATTAAAACAGTCAGGCTGCAGTGCAGTTTACATTGTGGAAATCTCTTTACAGATTCCATTATTACCTATGGTCTACAGGATATACAAATTTTGGCAACAGATGACCTAGTCCAGACAACACCTTTTTTTTAATGATGAGCATGAATTTAAAAAAAAACCTAGCATTGAATCCATTTAAAACGAAAAAATATTCAATAATATTTAAATAAAAATAAAAATCTTTCGAATGATCGATAATGGTAGATTTTTTGTCTCTACGGTAGAGCGGTAGAAACCAAAAACGGTAGATCTACCGCAATTACGGCAGACCTGGCAACACTGCGTCTAAGGCTGCGATGAGTGAACGGTTAAATTGGTCAGACCAAACCACGTGTTCAATTTTCTCAATCGCTGGTTGGTCAGGTGGTGTAGTTTAACCGTTGACTTAATTCACCCTTAATTGGATTTGAAATGTCAATTGACGCTTGTAAAGTGACGGCTGTCAGTGTCAAGCCGTTAACAACCCGAAATTACTCCAGTTGTATCATTTAAGAATAAAATTCAGCACTGCCAACAGCACAACAGTTATTCTTGTTTGTTCTTGACCACATTGTCTAAACCGCTTAGAATCTGAATGTACCCCGACAAGCATGATTTATAAATGAAACCACTAATTGATTCCTAATAATAATAGGCAGTGAGTTTAACAAAATAATTCAAATAATAAACTAATAGAAACAAGTCACAACTGTATTTTCTGTGGCTAATTGCAAATAACAAAAATAAAATCTGAACGTAGCCTTGTAGCAATTTTGGATTACGGACGCCGTTTGTAACAGAATTGATAACGGCTTTAACGGTTTGCAGCTGTTATGCATTTAAAATGTAAATTATGAATTTAATTACTTCATTATTTAATTGGTAACGGGTAAAGTGTTTATACAGAACCGCTGATTTATCGACCAAAAAATAAATAAGCCCGGGCGGCCATGTTTGCCCGATGACATGAAGGATGAGTAGTGACATCAATTTGTGATAGGAAAGGAATTAATTGTTTAATTTTATTGTAAATTAATAGTAGACGGAGGTGATCTTTTAGTGCTGCGACTTTTTATAGTGAATTTTACTTGACAGAGAGCCGAACCTCGTCCGCGTTCGGATTTACAGCGACGAATTTGTAAGTTGTGTATGTCATGTCAAAAATCATTTTCGCAGGCTGTTCTTACAATTACTAATCGTATTTTTGTACGTGTGTGTGCGAGTGTGTAGTTTTCTCGTTTTGATTTGCTTTTCTAGCCACGTATTGAGTGTCTAAGCAGCGTGCATAAAAAAAATAGTAAACGGTATTAGCGTCGAGAATCGACGCTATTATTGAAATTCCTTTGACCTGCGTCTAATTAAAACCAGTAAATACATGTCTACAGCAGTCGAAGAGGCGTTGTAAATAAGAAAAAATCTATTTTTAACTTTATTTTGCACCAAGGATTTCATATTACAAGGTCGTCTGCTGTAAAAGGTACATAAAATAATGCTGATTGTTCTCTTTCTTTCAGTACCTAGTTAAAGTAGGTCATTTTTTAATGAGGAGGGAAACTTTGATGAAAATGTTTTCTTTAGCCGCTGCCTTTCTTGAAGACTCACATAATTTTTCGATGTCTCATTTAATTTAGCTGTGATATCATATCACATGTTATCAGATACCAATTAGAGATTATGTACTATGTGAGGTCATAACACACACACATAGCGTTTCATATACTCGAACATTCTTTAGTAAAGTAAAAGTAATGTTGCACATTGTACTAAGTTTGAATTTTTTTAAAGAGTTCACAGTCAGGATTGATTTCATTAATTAAAGGTAATAGAAAAAAAAAACTATATTTTTAACTGTTGGTATTGTTCCTGATTATTGATTTTTTTTTAATTATAGATAAGACTCTTTTGTTTTCTGATGTGCTAGTAAGGTAGAAACCATACAAATGTTAGATAGGTCTAAACCAGAAAATTTTTTCACAGAAGCTGAGTGACTCGGACCTAGAACTGCATAGCAAAAGTAAGTTCCACAACTTTGAATCTATAATTACTGGGTCATATCTTAAAAGGCGAAGAACGTTTACATGCTTAAATTGTCTAGCTTATTTTGTGCCTACATCAATTTCCATTTTGCTTTATGTGCTCCAAATAATACATTTAATTTTAAATAAAGTCGACTATGAGTTAGGCATGGTGATTTCTCATGGTTGTTAGAAACCAAATCAGGTACGTAAATGCCTTAAAGTGAAAGTTTTTATGTGCTTCTTTTTTTGAAGAATATTTAAATGCAAACAGAATTTGGAGCATGAAAGTAACTTATATCCTTCATCTTATTTAAATATAATATTGCAATGTTAATTGTAGATGAAGAAAGGGCACGATATGCAAGTAAATGTGGCGGGTCTTCGGCGGAACTTGAAGAACTTGGCACACAATTACTCTGATGCTCAACGAAAGGTACGAGAAGCGACCTCGAATGATCCATGGGGCCCCAGCAGTACCATTATGGCGGAAATCGCCGACCTCACATACAATGTAGTAGCTTTTACAGAAATTATGCAGATGATATGGAAGCGGCTCAATGATCACGGAAAAAACTGGCGACATGTTTACAAAGCACTCGTACTACTAGAATATTTAATCAAAACTGGTTCGGAGAAAGTAGGACAGCAATGTAAAGAAAATATTTTCGCCATACAGACCCTAAAAGACTTTCAACATCTTGAAGAAGGTTTGAACTTGTCACCTTCTAAGACAATCCACTAAATTAAATTAATTTTAGGTAAAGATCAAGGGCAAAATGTAAGGGAAAAAGCAAAGCAATTGGTAAATCTACTTAAAGATGATGAAAGGTTACGCAACGAGAGAGCAAGAGCTTTAAAAGCAAAAGAAAGATTTGCTCAAAGTGCAAGCGGCTTCGGAAGTGACGGCGGCCTCGATACACCCACCAGTCCAAAGTACCCGGCATTCAGGGGAGACTGGAGTGGCTCAGCTGAACTTCCCAGGGATTTAGAAGTTGCAAGGCCCCAAACTGCCGGTGAAGAAGAACTACAGTTACAGTTGGCGCTGGCGATGTCTCGAGAAGAGGCAGAACAAGAAGAACAGAAGAGAAGGTCTGACGATGTCAGATTACAATTGGCCTTGAGTCAAAGTCAACAGGATTTTAAGTAAGTTATTACTTATTATTATACTTTTATATTTTTTCTTTCACTTTGCACAACAATGCTACATTATTGTCTTTTGGCATTAACCATTTCAAACAATCATTTTTTAAGTTTTTGTAGCTGGGTCTAAGTTTGTACAGCACAAACAGTCATAGCTAATGGTAGGATTCGAATCTACACCACCAAGCGACACGACTTCTAAAGTCGGCTATGCTAACAACTAAGCCACTCGGCGACCCTACTTTTAAATTAATATTAATTACTATTCTAGAGACACTCAACAGAAGCCAAGAGAACCAAGTCATATGGTAGATCTTCTTGATGTAAATATGGGTGATTCGGCTCCCATTGATCCATGGGGTATGCCTCAACCACCTAGACCTCAGGTAAATGATTATTTATTTATTTATTATGAGTATAATTAATAAAAATACTAACAATTTCCAGCAACAAGCGAGTCCTTGGCATTCAAATTCGGTGCCATTACCAGGAAGCCAGAGCAGCTCTGGTGATCCGTGGCAGCCATCTCCAATACCTCCTCCGGGCTTGAAATCTGGAGATCCGTGGAGTCCGAAGAGTACGACCACGGCACTTCCTGAAACCGCTATCCGCAGTGATCCATGGTCGCCTGCAAGTAACAGTTCGTCCATAGATTTAGATGATTTCGTCGTGATAACCAACCGAAACCGTATGTCACCTAAAACAAATGGAACAAGTGTCGATAACAATGCTGGTGGTGATCCGTTTGAATTGATGTCTCTAGGAGAGACACTGCCTCCATCTGGACCCAGTCCTTCCACAGGTGCTTTAAAGAAAACTCCTCAGTCTTTCCTGGGTGAGAATTCTGCTCTTGTGAACTTGGATAATTTGGTGACAAGTATGTATATGTGGTGTGATACTTTCTAGATGTTAAAATGTTTGGTTTTAGGTAAGCCTTCTAATACAGTGGCGACGGTAAATCCTTTCTCAGATCCGCAAGCTGCTCAGAACAGACCAGTATTTAATACGCCTGTGCCCAAGCCGTCTATGAATGAAATCAAACAAGCTCCTTTTATGGCCAGTCCTCAGTTCGGTGCTTCAGTTGCCTCTTCATATAATCCAAGTCCTAACACAAGCTTTCCGGCAACGACACCAGCCTATGGATCAAATAATCAATTTGGAGCTGCCCCTTCGCCAGCTTTCGGTGCAAACGGGGCTTTTGGTGCCCCAGCCCAACCCGCGCAGGATCCTTGGAAACCAGTTCCAAGCAGTAACAGCAGTCAAATGGGCACACCTTGGATGAAACCAGGTGAAACTGCTAATCCATTTTTGTCTTAACGTAGTTGGATTTATTTTATTTGTTATTGGTGAGTTTATAATTTTTTTAATTTCGAAATTGTTTGCTTTAATTTTAATTTGTTCTTTTTTTGCAGGTTATACATTTTATTGAGTACATCAAGATAATTTTAATTATTTATGTGAAGAACACCAATCGATGTGGATTGATTTTAATAGATTTATATTATAATAATAATGGTGCAGATACACAAAAACAAGTTACATAGTAGATTTTGACTTTTCTATTGTCTTTTGTACACTAAAAAGAATTTCTGTACTACTTATGAACGTACATAATATGTATGTAATATTATTACGAAATTTTTATGGTACTATTACATAATAATATAAGAAAATAATAATAATAATAATAATGCAATGCTTTTATGCAACGTATTAAATGTGATTGATGCGTTTTGCTCATCAGATATATATTTTTACACTTGTGTCTTAGAGTTTTCAGCTTTTATGAGTGTATCCACGTATTATTAACATGTTTTCTTTATAGTTTCTGTTACCGTTTTGTAGTACAATCAAAATACACACTATGATGATGTCTTCATCTTAAAAATGTTTTCTCATTTACATAATTTTCTCAAAAGTTTTATTTTTTTAATTTTTCACTTTTGCAATTCCTTTAATATTAAAAAAAAGGATTCCATCGCAGAGTTAAATGTTTTATAATATTTAGCTTACAGATTTTTATACTCTATGATAGTGTTGAATGAATTTATTTGTTAAATGATTTTTCCTAATTTTTGTAAAGTATTTATCATCAAACAGAATCATATACAGGAACTGCTTAATTAATTTGAAAATTATTATAAGAAATATTTATTATTGTATATTATTTTTTAATTTTAGTACAAACTAAGATTATTGTTCACTTTTTGGCGTTGTAGATTTTTCCTTTTTTTAGACTGGCAAGGAATTTTTACCTCATTAAATGCTAAGTTCCACAAAAAAGAAAATATGTACATCGAAAGACCCCCTGCACGGTGGAAATGCCGAGAATTGTAACAAAGGTGTACGTTAATGTAAGAATTAATTCTTTCTGTTTTGCATATATGTATTTATATATATTATAACTTTGTTGTCTACTAATGTATTAGAGATAATATTCTATCGTGTATATATTCATTCAATTATACATAAAACATGTATATAGTATTATCATTATTGATAAATTTTAGAAAATTTCATACTGTAATATAAACTTGGACTAGGTTTGTCATTTTACGTAAGGGTAAAGAGAAATACTGTATCATTATATAGTTATTTTCACTTACATTGATATGAGAAATATATGGCAAAATACAAACATCCTTTATTATATAAATCCTTACACGAGGAATTATTAAAAATCATTAAAAAGCTTCATCTTAATAGTCGGCATCTAAAATTTTTGGAAATTTTAGAGCAAATACAAATGCAACTGTAAATAATCAATCAAATGCAAAAAAATCAATTCAAAAGTCTATGAACGTTTCAAACGAGAAGCTTTTCAAAGTTGACTCTTGAAAAGATTTTTTACATCAGGATAAGAAAGTTTTTAAAACATAATTTTTACCTTGAAGTACTGAACAGTTAATCTTAGCTACTACTTGTTCTATCTTCTGCCGGTGATTCACTTGCTGCATTTACAGAGATTGGTGGCAAATAATATGCTTTTATCGACGCATGCAACCTTGCAACTTCTAAATCTTCCCTCTCCAGACTTCGTAGCATTTGAGCGAATTTAATGATGCCTTCTCTTCCAGTAGGGTACCCAAATTCTTTTATAACTTCCATTTGTATCTGCATGACTATCGGGAAGAGGAACTGCATCATTTTCAGCATTTCGTTGCCCACGTTGTCTCTAGCTTCCTCCAGCTTCTTCAGGTTTTCAGGCGTTTGCAGCACGTCTATGGTCTTATTCAGGATTAATATCGCCGATTCGCTCGTAAGGATGGGAATTGAATCTGATTTGGACATAGTTTCCTCTTCTGAACGACCTGACAACACAATTAACATAACCTCTCACTTCAGTCGGCTTCAATGCAGTCTTTAAACTGATCACGAAAACGTTGACTTTAGTACACTTTTTAAATTACAATGATTTGTTGTCTTTTTAACGTTTTCAAAATTAAAAATGTCAAATTATGTTGAAAAGTTCAAAGATAATTCCAATTATTTTCAGGTTGGGAACACTGCTTATGTACTCACTAGACAGTACTAGCAACTTAATGGATAAATCCATTTTTAAGGTTTTCTTTAAAAAAAAAAAGGATTTTCAAGTTTTCATAAAAGAAACTGAGGGTCCTTAGACTGCTAAAGAAACCAAATTATCACATCTTAATTGTGCAAATCAAAATTTTTCATATCCGAAACTTTTCAAAATAATTATACCGAGTTACTATAACTGATTGAAATTTATTTTATTAGATTGCCATTGCTTTTCAAAGTTTATGTTGGTACACTGGATTTTCAAAATCAAAGTTTTACATTGGATTGTCGAATTCAAATAAATTCATTTAGTGTCAACTCAATAGACTACTTTATCTGAAGTTTTTATTGTTATTTTTACATTGTCGATTAGTTCTGTGGCAACTACCAACCTAACCTAAAAAAAGAACCAAAATAACGAATTATGAAAATCATGGCGAGTAGTGCCAATTCCTCGATGTTCCCAACTTATTAAAATTGGCTTCAATAATTTATAGCCACCATAGTACATGGTGACCATTCTAAATTCTGACACCTTAAAAGTTGAAAACAGGTAACTAATTCTACTTCTGTGATTTTAGTACACTACGAATCACGATTTAAAATGAACACTTGTATAATACGAATACTCTTTCTAAAATTTCTCAAAAAATCACACTTGTGTTTACGTTTAAAACTATTTATTGTAGACATACAACCCCCCAGGTGTAGAAACTTATACAGAATTGTGTAAAATCGGTCGTCTCTTGTTTTTATTATATATTAAATTTAATTTCGTATTTTTTTAAATTCTATTATTTCATTTTCATTGCTTTCTCATTATCCTTTTTACGTTATTTTTTTAATTTATTAATCTCCCAAATTGTGTTTTAAAATTGACGGTCTTTTGTGTTTATCATAGCTTTTTTAATTTGACTATTTTTGAATTTTTTATTTGTCTTCTTTGTTTTGTTATAAGACAATCAGCAGCGGCATCTGTTGAAACACGCTAAAAGTTTTTTTCGTTTACTTATTTTTTGAATTAATTTTTTTTTAGTTTGTTCATTTGTTTTTTTTTGTCTTGTTACCTTTCCTTCCAAAGAGTTATTTTGTAAATTCATTAATCCACCGAATTGTGTTGTAAAGTCGATTAGCTTTTGTTTAAATTTTTTTAAATTTTATTATTTCGTATTTATTTAAAATTCAATTATTTCCTTTCCTTTGTTTTCTCATCGTTCTTTTTATTTTATTTATTTACCTAAATTGTTTAACCTCTTAAATTTTCCTGTAAAATCGATAGTCCTTTGTGTGTACTACTATTTTTTTCAAATTTTACTGTTTTAGAATTTACATTAGTTTGTGCTTTTTTGTTTGGTTGTAAGACATGCAATAGCGCCATCTGTTGAAACATCCCGAAAGTATTTTCTCCTTTGTTTTAACTGAATTCTACTTTGTTATGTTTTTTGCTTTTATTTTTATTTAATTTTTTTAATATTATAGCTGAGTGTTTTTTTTAATGTTTGTTCATTTGTTTTCTTTGCCTTGCCACCTTTCCTTCTAAACATTTTTTTTTAATATTATTAATCTACTATGAATCGATTGTCCTTTGTTTTTATAAAAATTAATTAAAATTGTGTAACTGGCAAGAAAACTTGATTTTGTTTTTATAGTTTCTCAATTTTATTATTTCATACTTTTTAAAAATGCCATTATTCCATTATCTTTGCTTTCTTGTAGTTTATGAAATTATTTTAAAAAATTTAATAATCTACTAAATTTTGTTGTAAAATGGATTATATTTTGCCATTTATTTTACTTTGTTCAATTTGATCATTTTTAAATTTTTATTATTTTGTTTCTTTATTTTGTGACCATTCTTTTCAAATTGTTTAGTTTTACAGTTAATCTACTGAATTGAAATCGACGTGTTTTGTTTCTGTTTCCTCAACTTAACGATTTTTTTTTGCGTTTTATGTATCGCTAAGTCTAGTAACATATTTTAGGGATTTTCTATGTTTAAAAGAGATATTTTGGTAACTCTTAAAGGATTTCTGTTCATTACAGGTTGGTAATACTTTAATGGATGTTGATTCAACTAGGCAAACGTGTCATTTTTGTTAGTAATTTCAGATTTGATATGGCCTGAATTAGTTGATATAAAAACGTAGATTTTAGCTAAGTTCGTTTATTCAATTCCGTTCACTCTTGGAGCGTATAATCGCATCTTTCTCACTCACGATTTTAAACCTATTTTGTATCTCGCTCATCCGTTTGAAAAAAGATCTTGTGTTTATATTATTTCCATGACAACAGGCGATCTATTCACACCCTACTTAAATACAGGGCGTTATCATGGAAATATACAAACACAAGATTTTTCAAACGGATGATCGAGATACAAAATAGGTTAAAAATCGTGAATGAGAAAGATACGATCATACGCTCCAAGAGTGAATGAAGTGGAATAACCGAACGCAGTTTTTGGGGGTGTTTTAATGAATAAACACCATTTGAATGTACGAGTACACGAATAGTTGTTCGCACATTTTAGGTTTGTTCTGCACTTTCTACACTTTTAACTCCAATAGTCTATTTTCTCACTCTTACTTACATTAAATTAAATACATCTCACTCTCTCGGGAGTGGTTGGTGCAAAAAGTGTAGAACAAACGAAGAAACTTTTTGAAAACGCACGCATTGAGTATATTCAGGGAGATCAAAATTGATTGTCTAATACCTATATATTCAATGACGTAGATTTTGAATTTTATTCCTTCAAAATGCTCTTAGTTACTTTTAAGTCAAATATTTAGAGTCGGACTTTTTGTGACAGACTATTGGTAACACTGACTTAACCTCCGATCTTGTTATGCTAATAAGAATTAATTCTCATTGCTTTTAAGAAACTGATTATCAGTAAATGTGTGCATATTTTAATGTGTTGAACTTCAAGATATTAGTGAGTGGTATTATTCTGGAACGTTTGTATCTGATCAAATTATTTCGTATTATATACGTCATAAATTCGACGAAGCACTTTATGTGCAATAATAAATAACAACGGTATGATAAGAAATAATCATTGCATTGGCATTCACAAATTAACACGTCAAGGCGACACTGAAGATCTAGTGTGCAATTTCACCTTCAATTCTTTGATGCATTTGTGAGGTTAATACCAGATAGAAGACAGTTATTTTATGGTCTGCTGTGATTTAGATTTTTTTATTGAAGTTACACAAGGAAAAAGCAATGGAAACTGTTGATATTCAAGCAGTGGAATCCAAGTTGAGTGATGTGACTGTAACTGCCATACCCATGATTCCCAAGCAGCAGGCCCAACCAGGCCAATCCAAGTACGCACAGTTGTTAGGTGTTATAGAAGAAATGGGGCGCGAAGTACGACCTACATATGCGGGTAGCAGGAGCTCAGCTGAAAGACTAAAACGAGGGATAGTAAGCGCAAGGCTACTAGTGCGCGAGTGTTTGATAGAAACAGAAAGAAGCGCTCGTCAATAGTCAAAGTATAAAAAAAAAAAGAATTCTACACAGGGTGTCCTATTGAATTATACACAAGGATCTTTCTTATTTAAAAAGAAGTAGTAATACAATCTGAATGCAGTTTTAACTTATTTAGAGTAATCACAAGGTAGAACAATGAATGCATAAAGCTTTGTTTTTTGGATGTATAGAGATAAGTTTTATCATTTTTGTATATTTTTAAATCGGCAAGGACCCAAGTGTATAGATTTTCTGAAATGGGACATTCTAAATGCAACGACTCCGTCTTTCTAGTTCTGTATACACTGCGGTTTCCGGGTCTTTCACAAATCAAAGTATCAGGTCAAGAAGTACAAAGATTTTTTATACTAGTTTGATTGTAATTGTAAAGTTAGTTATGTAATAAATAATAAGGGTTAGGGTAGAGTGGGAACAACTTAAAGCATTAAATTCAAGACCAATTGAATATTAAAATCTTTAGTTATTGATGAGGCCTCGATACAGTTTCAATGTTCTTTTATTTAATGTTCGTATGATGTAAGTTAATAATTAAATTAATCAATTGTTTGGTTAAATAGTGAAAATAATCGTTTTTATTTAAGAAAATCAAATGGATTCAGTTTGTAACAACACTCTTTTAATAATTTTATATATACAGGAGGGAAACCGATTGTGTGACAAAGCAATTTGTATATTGATTGAAACAAATAAAGAAATACATTGGAGTAAACATAGTCAAGACAAGGGCTGCAAAAAAAAAAACGTAAATGTATTTAATACATTTTGTGTTTTCCATTACAAAAACTGGTTTCCACTCAGTATATACATTTTGTGATACAATTACTCCATCAAGCAGAATCAAAACCTCAAACTCTTTAAAGAGCTAACTCTGATAATCCTCAGTACCGTCAATTTTACCAAAAATTTTGCACATAATCACATAGTAACTAGGTAGATAAATATAGTCTTGTAATTCTCAGGTTCGATTGTTAGATGTTACGTATTTTTAAGCTTAAATAAAATAAAGTCACAAATATTTTTTGTAATACCAACGATTTTTAAATTAAATAAATACTACACAGGAAATTATTTCACTTTTATTTGTGCTCAAAACTGTGTTCCAAATTGTAGAAAAAGCGTTCTAACAATTGACGTTCATTTACTACAACCATCTTCATTTAAATTTTTTGCATATTCAAAAATCTCACTGCAGCCCTTCTGATTCCTAAGCAGCTGCTTGTGTGTTTCTAATTTTTCTAGTAAAGTACCTCTGCAAATTTTTGCTGTTACTTTCAAAACCTCTAAAAAAATTTAATGATTAATATGAAATAAGCAGAAATTTCTTCTTGTATACACCTTTTATTAGTTCCTGAAAATCTTCATCATCGTCATCAAAATGTATAAGTAAAGTATCAATGAGGAACTCATGATGTGATTTAAAACTCGCATTTAAAAAATCTTCTGGAGGCTCTTGTATTATCGACTTCAGTGATTGAACTGCACAAATTCTCACTTTATCAGTGGGATCGTCTAAGCGCTTCACTATTTCTGGATAAATCTTTAGCAAGTCGTTGAGGTTCCATATTTTTTGTCTGGCTGCCGCTTCTTTCAACAAAACAAGATCTTGTATGGCCAACTTCCTGCTGGCAAACGAAGCATCTTCTGTCAATGAAAGTAGTAAAGGCAGCAGTTTGTTGAAAAGAGGGCACAAAACATCGGAGGACGTGAAAATTGTTACGTTTTTATTCGGGTTTAATGCACTGAATAAACATGAAGCAGCCATGGTACGCATGGCTTCAGCTGTACGCCCCGCATGCCACACTAATGAAGGCACAAATATTTCTACAAATCATTTAAAATGTCTCTCAATAAAGTAGGCTTTGATAATAAATACCTATGACTAGTGATTCTAAAAATGTATTTAAATTTTCAGCTTTCCTGAAAATCACGTCCTTTTTATCCAGAGCATCAGAGAGAGCTATGAACGTCTTCAGTCGTGATTCTGCATCAGCATTTGTATCTAAAGCATTGACGAGGATACTTCCAATTTGCGTTAAGTTTTCCCCAAAAGCTTCACCTGCAATACTCGCAGAAAGTTTATTACCAGTTTTAACAAAAAGTTTAAAAGTTACCTGATTCTATTAAAATGATTTCAAATATACATCGCTCAGGTGTTACGATACACCACGATTTTGGGTCATCCTTAATAAGATCCAACAAATGCCCCAAGTACTTACTCCACAGTTCATACCTTGAATCGAACTTCAACGTTTTATATAAATCGTCTAAAAGGTTCACTGTTATGTTATGAACATTTTCGACGTCTCTGAGTGCTATTATGGTCACAAGTATTGTAAATAAATGTTTGCAAACATTGAATGAATCGTTTTCACATTTTCTCATTATAGCACTAACACAATTGACCAATTCCTGCTGATACTTTTTCTGAAAAAACACCGTTTTACTTCTATCTCTTTATATTAATTCCACACAGACTTTTCGGCTTTGGCAAATAGTTTTATCTGCCAATAGTTGTGTTATTTCTTCAAGATGTGGAGCAATATCTTCTTGAGGAGAGCCTCTAATTAAGGCTGATAGGACGCACAAATGCCCAAAATGTGGACCGTCTTCTATTGCGGGGAGAATTAGTTTCTTCCAGGTCGCTGGAGATACAAATAATCCTAATATTTCGCTTGCTTGAATTATCTGCAATAAACTATTCATGATATAATAAATAAATTAAGTCGGTTTTACTAACATTTTCAACGATGATTTTCTCTTCATCTTTAGCTGCCATATACATAGCTGGTAGAAGGTCTTGTAAATGATGAGTTATTCCACCTTCGGCATGTAAAACGACCGCACATAATAGCTGACTGCAACGTATTCGAACATCAACCTGCCAGCTTGCCAACTCTCGAGATAATGGCTTAGTTAACTTGCTAATGTTTCTTTGTACTAGAACCCTGCAGCCTAGATTAGCACGTTTCACTAGAAATCATTGTAATATATGTGAATTGCTTTTGTAATGTTAAAGTTCTGTGACCTACAATGTTTTAAGTAATGCTTAGGGGGCGCAGTCAAATAATCAAGCTGGTCCTTGAGATCGTTTTCGTTTTCTTTCTGGTATTGTAGTCCAATGACGTTCCATAATTGATGTGCTTCTTCTCTAGTTTCTGGAACTTCATCGTTTAATCTATAAAATGCACAGAAAACTAATTTGATTACAAAAGCTACATTCCAAACCGTTTTTAATAAAACAAGCAAACCCATTTTACAGATAAAAAAAATATGAATACACAAACCATTTATTGACAAATCTTTTAAATTTCTGTTTAATTATACAATGTATCATTTAACTTGAAGGCTTCCGCGGCCGTCGTCCATTGTTGAATTCTTGGCTTCCGGTTGGAACCGCGTGTCTCGGATTTCTTTACTGCCGACGTTTCGTTCTTCGTTGCAGAAGAACTTCCTCAGGGCTGCTGCTGGTGGTGGTGCTGCTGCTGTTGGTTTGAGGCCCTGAGGAAGTTCTTCTGCAACGAAGAACGAAACGTCGGCAGTAAAGAAATCCGAGACACGCGGTTCCAACCGGAAGCCAAGAATTCCACAATGTATCATATTCATAAGTGCATTCTCACTATATAATGAAATTTTAATTACAGTGTCTACGGAAATGATTGAAAAACGTTTGAATTTCCCGTGCGGTAGATTATTTTTAAAAGTTGTACTCTTTTACCAATAAACAATCAGCATGCTATTGAAGAAACTTAAGGGCCGGTTTATTCATTTTCAATTAATTTTATCTTCCGATTTATTGCCATAGTAACAACTGCACAAATAATTGTTACTATGGGAATAAACTGAATGTTAAAGTTACTAGAAAATAAATAAACAAGACCTTGCTTGCTTGCTCGCCTTCTTTTGCCTTGCGCAGCATCCGCACATTTTGCCTTTCGGATTTAACCATTTCAGGCATTTATTAAACATATGTAGCTGGGTCTAAATCTCAAACATCCATGGCTAAGATGGGATTTGAACCCATACCGCTGAGCGACACGACTTACAAAGTCGACTATGCTAACCGCTAAGCCACTCGACAGCCCTAAACAAGATCTAAGTCAAATACTTCATACCCAGCAGAAATAACAACATTATTAGGTGCAAATTACTAATACAATGAGATAATGTTCTAAATTCAAACCCTTTCAATCATATCTGAACGTCCTATGAATGTCTAGTTCTTGTTAAATTATAATAATCTTATTGTTAGACATAAAAGAAAGAAAAATACTAACCCTGTTAATATTAATGGTAATAATTTATGAAAATATGAATATCGATCTCTATATTCCAATAACCATCTGGATGCAACTTGGGCTATGGTCCTTCTAACCACGGGAATTTGATCAAATAGTCTTTCAGCCATGGGGCCCACGACATCTTCTATGCCTTTATGATTGCTGTTTAATACGATTTCACCTAAATCATAAGTTATGATTAAAATACAGAAATGAAACTTTAATTTGTCAAGAAATATTACCAATGCATTTGATAGCTTCGCAGCGAATTTTAAATCTTTGATGACCAAAATTACTCAGAACTGGCTTAACCAA
This sequence comes from Serrognathus titanus, assembly GCA_039766575.1. NCBI lineage: Eukaryota > Metazoa > Arthropoda > Insecta > Coleoptera > Lucanidae > Serrognathus > Serrognathus titanus. Next base: position 14,262,604 of record CM077914.1, read on the forward strand.
TGACTCTGCCTGCATATGGAAGTCTTTAGGCAATGCGTGAGCCAATTTTACAATGCAATGACAACTCTTTTCTTTGATAGCCGGGTATTTATCTTGGACAGTCTCTTTAAGAATTATCACAATATCATTTAAGAAGGGTTTCAACTGCTCTGTACAATAATACTTGGTTAAAACACATTCCAAAAATTGCACCAGCTGCAGGCGAATTTCCTCGGACTCCTCCACTATCTCACAGGTCCCCAATCGCTCAGTCAGCACAGGAAACACATACGACAAATAATAATCGTTCTTCGGCAAGACATCGATTACGAAAGTTGAAATGAACTTAACTGCCTGCTCACGCACAGGTTCTGATTTATCTCTGAGCCCATTTAGGAAGTAAATGTGTGTTTCGTTGAATATATTGTGCCACTCTTGTTGAAGAGGAAGAGTTAAATCATCTTGCTGCTCTGAGACAAGTTTCTCGAAATCTTTCAGCGCTTCTTTTCGTGTTTTCTTATCTTGGCTTTGTAAGGCGATGCAAAACTTTTTTGCTTTTGCCAGTTTGTCGTTATCACCTTTTTCGAAAGACATTTTTCTTAAAAGAACGACCTTTCGAAAATACACGCCATTTATAAATAAAATGTCAGCAACATAAGAAAACGAAATGTTACTAGTATACACAGATTACTGAGTTTTATATTAGTTTAGTTACTTTATGCGATTTTTGTGTATAAAGACTGTACATTAAAGATAATACATTTTCTGGTTATTTAAAATATAGGTATGCGCAATTCGTTTAAAAAAAATTGCGTAATTCAGCATGCCCTCAGTTTCAGTTGGCAACATTGGCACTCCATGTGTCAATTCTCAAATTTCAGTTTCTAACCTAAATTTTTTTGGCTATAAATAATGGAAAATTTTATGCAACAGTTTCCAAGCTCAGATAAAATAAATACTTTGTATACGAGCGATACTGTATTATGTTCCGATTCAGTGGAATGGTGCCCTCACAAGCCTCACCAACATGTATTCGTGTGTGCCTGTTATCAGTTGGGAGAAGAAAAATTTACTGAAGAAGGTATAAAGTACGCATTTACTTGTGAGAATCTTTAAGTACATAGTGCTCTTACAGTTAATATGCAAAGACACAGAGAAAAAACAGGTCGAATATTATTACATTCGATATCATCAGATCATGGTTTGAGACTTCATCAGCAGATAGAAACGGCTGCAGTTTTGGACCAGAAATGGTGTCACATTCAAATAGATGGCCACTCGATACTAGCAGTCGTTAACGCAGAGAAAACCATCGAAATTTATAAATTACACATGGATGCAAACGGAAAAATAAAGCTGAAGTTGCTTACGTCTCTCATTTTGTCAAAATCGGACGAAGAAACTCTGATTTTATCTCTTGATTGGTCCACTGGTATTTATGAATATTTCACACCCGAAATTGTATGCAGTGATTCTAAAGGAAATATCCATAGGTTGCGATTTCAAAATAATATGTTAATACCACTTGCTACATGGCATGCACATGAATATGAGGCATGGATATCAGCCTTTTATTACTGGAATATTAACATAGTTTTTACAGGTACAGTTTTTCGATACAGTTATAATTATTTAAAAAGAAAATAAATTATTTAGGTGGTGATGATTCGTTGTTTTTAAAATTTGACAACAGAGTCGGCAAACAACCTATTGCAATAAATAAATTGCATAAAGCCGGTGTTACTTCCATACATTCCAATATAAAGCACGAGTTCTTAATAGCAACTGGAAGGTGATTTTGGTGCATTTGAAAATTTATTTATATTGTAACAAAATTCTTGCAGTTATGATTCAACGCTGAGGCTTTGGGATTCAAGGTTTATGAAAATGCCGAAGAACAAATTAAAAATGCCCGGGACACTTTGGAAGTTGAAATGGGATCCATTTGATTGCAATCATTTACTGGCGGCTTGCATGTTGGGTGGTGTGCATGTTGTGAGGGCAAGCACAGATAATAGTGAGATTGTCGAAAGTTACTACGACCATAAAAATTTGGCATACGGAGTAGATTGGTGTTATTTAAATGAAAGCGAAATGAAGAACTTTAAATATGAAGGCAATCGAATTATTGCATCCTGTTCATTTTATGATCATTTATTATGTGTATCAAAGTTGTATTGTGAAAACAAAATGTAAAACATTTTATTAGTGTTTTGTTAATAAATCATTATCATTATAAATCCCAGGTTGATTATGAAAGGCCTAATTTTCTTATTGGAACAGATGTGGAATTGGTTTAAATTTATTTGCATTCATTTATTATTAATATTGCAATCTTGTGATTTAGACGAAAAGAATTGTACTATATTGTTTATGAGATTTTATTAGTTTGAAATAAACTCTTGCATTGTTCCATAAAAAGTAAAAAAAAATATTCATAAGATAATTTTTTAATGAAATAAAATATACTTGTAAATAATATCGGGTGTTCTTTTAAATTTGGCGTCGAAGTTGGCCGTGACAAGGTGCTTCCTGTGAACATACCACAATTTCGATTATTTGTGGTAAATCTTATTCTCTTATTATCTTTTCTCGTTTGTTACAATAGATTTTATTCTTGGTGTTTCTTTTTCGTTTATTACAATAGTGCGTTGAAAATCTCCAAAACAAAGTTAGAAATGACAAGTTCAAATGTCAAATTGACAACTGTCATGATGATGATGGTTCACAATTAAATTTTCATGGCCAACTTCGACGAATCGACGCCAGAATTAAAAAAAAACTTAAAAAGTTTCTAGAATTAAATTGCCCGCCAAGTTTTTCACATATTCCTTAAAGTTGCGTTAGTGAATAGATTAACTTGCACAAAATCATCAAGTCAACTGTCAGACTAATGAACATGTGACCGATTTTCTCATTCATTAGTGATTGGTGACGTTAACTTGACAGTTTTGCGCAAGTTGATCGTTAACTTAACCTAAAATAAATTTTAAATATTTTATATGTTTACTTTTGTCAGTTGATATTTGTATACTTTATCTGGTGGTTTAATTTGTATATCAATTTAATTAAAAAAAAATCATTGACTAAAAACTTTCAGATCGCAGTAAACATTGCGTAGGCGTGAGTATTGGCGGTTCCTTCAAATTTCAGTGTAAAAAAATATTTTTAACAACAAAAATTTAGAGAAATGCAGCAGATTATTTCAAGAATAATAATTATGATATGAAACAAAAAAGATTAATTAAAAAAATCCAGTTTAAAAAATACATTTAAGAAATTAAACTGCGAAAATAGCTTACGTCAATTTGATTTTTTCTTTTTTTATTGAAAAAATCGCTGACGAATATTAATATAAGAAGAACAAAAGAAGAGAACGCGAAACAAAACATACCAACGAAATGCAGACTTGGATGAAGAGAAAACAAAAGAAGATCACCGATTGTTGTCATTCGGCTGGAATTGGATGAAGAGAAAACAAAAGAAAATCGTCAATTTGATTTTTTCTTTTCTTTATTGAAAAAATCACTGACAAATATTAATATAAGAAGAAGAAAAGAAGAGAACGTGAAACAAAACATACCGACGAAATACAGACTTTGGATGAAGAGAAAACAAAAGACGATTGTCGATTCTCATTCGGTTGGAACTGGATGAAAAGAAAACAAACGAAAATTGTCAATTTGATTTTTTCTTTTTTTATTGCAAAAATCACTGACAAATATTAATATAAGAAAAAGAAAAGAAGAGAACCTGAAACAAAATATACCAACGAAATGCAGACTTGAAAGAAGAGAAAACAAAAGAAGATCGTCGATTTTCATTCAGCTGGAAGAGACAGAACATCAAAAGGTTTTCAGTTAGAAAGAAGAAAGGAGTAACTAATGAAAAATCAACGATTTCTGGCGCGAAACTTCTGAAATCAAGCTTTCCATTATTTGTTTCCATTTAATTGTTTCTCTTTGTTTATTTTAGTTACATTAATATTTCCTGTTTCAGACACCGTTGCCAACTTAAGGGATTTTTCAAATTTTATTTCGTAAAAGAATTTGGGCATCCGTAAACAGCTCGAAGTTATTCTTTTATGCAGAGGGAAACCAACCAATATTAAAGAACTGCTGAGCAATGTTCAACTGACAGTTATTTCTAGATGGTAACAAAAAAAATACTTGCGCCATTATAAGCCATTCAAAACGCAATTGTTAAAACATGCCAAAAGTTGCTTTTTCATTTGTTTTTATGAGGGTAAGAAAATATAATGTCTCTTATCGTCAATAAAGGACGAAATTAATTGTATTTGTGTGAGATTTTGAACAGCGCCATCTGTCGCAGCTTTTTTTTACCGAGTTATTGCCCTAAAATCGATTGTCTTTTGTTTTTAATTAATGTAAGATATTTTTTTTTAATTTTGTCACCTTTCCATCAAACAGTTTTTTTTTAAATTTATTAATCTACAGAATTATACTGCAAAACCGATTGTCTTTTGTTTTTATTACATGTAATTTTTAGTTCTATTATTTATTTTTAAATTTTTTATTGTTTGTTTTCTTTTTTAAAATATATTATTAATCAACCAATTGCGCTGTAAAATCGACTTTTTTTTTCTTCAATTTTATGTATTTTTTAAATGAATTTGTTTTTTTTATACAGGTACAAGATTTTTGTTTCATCACTTGACATATGACTTATTCATGTTGCTTGTTTTCGTTATTTTTTTAACGAATTGTTATGGTTTTACTTTTATTTTTCTATCAGTAAAGCACGGATTTAGATGCATTTTTCGTTCATTTTTTTAGTCAGATGTAAGTATGCGTTGGGGAGTGATGACTCATAACCTATAAATGCGCCTAAATCCATGCTTTACTTATCAATTTCTTGATTTTCGAATAATTCGTGTAATCATCGATCGTCTTTTGTTTTCTGTTCAACTTTTTCGTTGTATTTCGTCAATCTTTATTCAATTTTTGTTCAATTTCCAACAATTCGCCAGAACTTTTCGATCTTCTTTCGTTTTTTCATCCATTTTATTGTTCGCATTTCCATGTTGTTTATTTCTGCTGCTTTTCATCGAATTATTTTTACCTACAAAACTATAAAAATGCGTAAATTGAAGAATTTTTTTATAAAAGAAAAACTGTCAAATGCTAAAAAATTTTCACAACGTTACAACTTTTTACAAAAACATAAAATGAAAACAATGTAGAAGTTTCCTTAAAAATAAAATTTCAAAATTATTTAAAGAAAAAATTGTGGCATAGAGTATTCTAAGGAAAACATTAGTTTAAACACAAATATTTAAAGACATATCAGCACGAAATAAATATTTCCGGACAGTTCCCTTTCGTTGAAAAAATTTATTTATAAGTTCTGAAATTACAGAAAACATTACTTGTGACTTACACGCACATCTCAATAGATGTCGCTACAGATTTTGTTAAATCTGGGTCCTTCGAAGGGTGTATAAAATAGAAAGAAACGGGTATACATGGTGAAAATAAAGGAGTCTTGTTTTGGAATGCGATACAGTGATATTAGTGCCCTAATTATTTCGTTTAAATGTTTAAAATAAAGTGGTTGTTATGTCGTGATTGCCGTATGCCTCTTCCATTCAAGTCGGACGAAATGTTCAAGTTCGTGAGATCGGTGCGTTAACGATTCAGGAATTTCGTACCCACGATTTTCGGTGAGCCAGTTTTATTCTCGTATCTTTTACATTTTGGCGAAGCTGTGAGAATGCGTTTTGAGAGGCGACGGCTTTCAAACGCTTTGCATTTTTCTTTAGGTTAAGCACTGCTCGGCCGTACTTACGGGGGGGTGATTTTTTTTAGCGAAATTGCAGCGGTTCGGTGGCATAGAAACAATCAGAAAATTTGTATAAATAGAGCGCAAGTAATGTAAGACGTTATTTTTAAATAGTATAAATCCGCATTGAATAGAAACAGACATCGTCTTCAAAAAAAAAAAAAAAGATTATAGAAAAGCCTTTATAATTTCGTAGTTCAAGTGCACAATGTTTTATCGATAATTTTTACCGACAGTCGAAAGTGCCCCTCTACCACCAGTCTTATAATTAAATATGCCAGAAAATTTGTGAAATCGGCAGGTGAGATACTTAAATTCGAAAACCCTACAATATTTTACGTAAATGTTAATTTTTAATTACCTACGCATATTTTTTTTCTCAATACTTTTTTTTGCAGTTGTTAAAACAAATGGTGTTAATGTGACAGGTGCAAATACACCTGCCGCGTGCTTTTATCAAATTGACAGGTCCGGCTTTCGCGATAAAAGCAACGTGTGTTAGACTAATTTATAAATTAAACACAAACACGTTCAAGAATTTTGAAATAGGAACTCAAAAAACACGGGGCAACAATCACAAAACACTGTTAGTATTTAATTGCCTAAATGCATTAAAAATTTCCCTTTTTAATTGATTTAAATAACGTAGGTACAGTATTGTGTCATCGTCTTGCATTTTCCTGTATCTATAAGTGCTGTTGGCTTTATGCCCAATTTGTCTTCATTATTTATTGAATCATAACTAAAGATCGAATAGTCAAGACCGCATAAACAACTTGTTTAAAAAAAAGAAATACCGCATGAGCGAATAAAAAAATAATACAGTGTAATGCCTACAGTCCTATATAGTCATAAAGTCAGGATTGGCATTCAAAATTTCACCAAAAACAAATACCAAATTCACTTTACTGAATACGTTAATTATTTTTAAAAATAGATGGTCTTGGTGTTGCTGGTTTAGCAAATTAATAGATCTTTGTATTTAATTAAAAAAATGTGTTAAACATTTTGAAAAGGTACGGTACAAAATTTCTATTACGCCCCCAAATGATGAAAAAAATGACGAAAGCTTTTAGTTTAATGAAAGGTATGACGTTTTTCTGAACATTGATAAGTTTGTTAAATTCGATTAAAATTACTTTTAGCTTCAAAATACAGGGTGGGCCAAATTCGACACTTTTCAATAGGAAACGCCTACTTTTAGAAGAGTTCGACAAAAACTGACCTCGGCTCCTGGATCTCGATTTTAAGATAAAACTAAAGGTGAAGACCGCTTAGGAGCTACAGGATGTTTTTTCAAAATTCTCTGATTTCTAAAAACTTTTTTGTTTATGAAAATTTTTGATTTCTGTGAAAACTTCTTTAAGGCACTTTTTCAGAATTCATTGCTCCAAATTATTTTTTTCTAAAGTGCTCAATAATTGAGATATAAGCAAAAACATTAATTTTTTACATGGAACACCCTATACATTTTTATATTTTAGAAAAGAGCATAAAATTCTATTTACAAAAATATAAAACTCTTGATATTTTATTTGAAAGATGTTTGAGATGTAGAGCTTTCACGTTTTAATTAAAATTTTGATAGTTATTGCAACATTCAAGCTATGGATGATGACGTTACCAAATCAAGGGTCGGTAGTGGTCCATTTTTCTTATTCAATAAGGTTGGAATCTTTGTTTCTTGCTCCAACTGACGTCGATCATTTTCGATTTCTCCCAAAACTATGACTTCCTCTAATTCTTTATTTCTGTTTTGAGATTTATAATTCTTAGGTTTTGGTAGTTTAAGTGACTAAAAATTTATTAAATTGTTTTTATTAAGTGACTAAAAATTTATTAAATTGTTTTTAAATCTCAAGAATATATCTCCTATTTTTAAAAGGGTTAGACAAAAACTGATCTCGGCTCCTGAAGTACGATTTTTAAGACAAAACTAAAGGTGTAGACCGCTAAGGAGTTTAATTCTTCTAAAAATAGGTGTTTCCTATTAAAAGTGTCGAATTTGGTCCATCCTGTACATACTAGGATTGGCAACACTGATCTCGACAAAAAAAGACTGTCAAAGTAAAAAAAAAAAAACAAAACTCGAGCGTTTTTTTTCTCTTGTCAAAACCAACAAACAAAAAAAGATGATCGATTGTAATGCGTGTTTTGTTTAAATTTGGCGTCGGAGGTGTCGGCGGTATGAACGCACCGCAATTTTTGGAAACAAATCCCTTTGCTGTTAATTTCTTTGAGTTTTTAAATTTAAACTTGGTCCTTTTTCGAATAAGATTTTCTTTTCTCAAGTTGACGATGAGTGGCAATTTTCAATTCAAAGTTGTTTTGAAGGAAATCCGTCAACAATATCCCGATGCAGAGTTGACAATTAATAACCGTAATTTTGATGAGGGTTCATAATTAAGTTTTCATGGCCAACTTCGACGCCAGATTTAAAAAAAAAACAATTTTTATAACAAATACAGGAAACAACTTTTTTCTGGAACGTGTTGAGTTCAATGACGGGCTGTTTCTCATTGAGAAGGTATGTTTATGTGTCATTGTAATAATTAGGATGGTGTCATTTTACTTTAAATTTGATTAATTTTTAAATTTTTACATTTTATAGCAGTGGATATTAAATTTAATATTAAGGATTAGCAATGCAAGCTATTGCTCTGGAGGAAGTGTTATGTCTTTACTTGGCTTGCAACAAAGTTACAAATTACATGATTTTTGACAAAGCCGTCTAATTTGAAATCTGACATTTCAGAACGCAACGTTTATCAGATACAAACAGTTGCAAAAGTAGCGTAATGGTAAGGCCAGTGTAACACTATAAAAGATCTTTGACGAAAATCTTTTATATTTTATAAAAATATGACAGTGTACTAGACCACCTTTCATAATATATTTCTTTGATAAAAGATATTTTATAAATAGTAATAAAAGATTTGATACTTTTAAAACAATATGGCGGAAAGTAAATTTCTGCAATGGAATTGTTAATTATATCCTATAAAAATATGTAAATATTAAATTAAATTAAATACATTTTATGAAACATTTTGTAAAAGATCTTTGCCAAGGATCTTTTATAGTGTAACACTGGCTTTACGGTTGGTTCTTACGAATGCGACCAATGAGATGAAACTGATGCTTTGCGGTTGGTGACTGGGGACTTTTTTATCAGCTAATGTGGTAATTGAGTTAAATTTTGATCATTTGGCAACACTGGTGGACAGTTTGCAAGAATATTAATAAATACGAAAGTATATTCACGTTTGTAATGAATAACTAAAGTTACACGATTTGATAACTTTTACCGTTGAAATCTGACTTCTTTTAGTTCCCGTATCTTGTAAATGGGACTTTTATTTTTTAGGTTATGTTGGTTTCAATTTTGTGCTGTTATTTTGGATCGTTGGCCTCCTTTTCCATGTTTTCCAACATTTTATTGAACGCATTATACCTAAATGTGATTCTTTGTTGTTTCGTAATGAATTTCCGGGTCATATTATGCAATTGACAACTAAATTATGACAAGCGATAATTTATTTAACAAAACTTTAAATAAAATACCAATTGCTTTCGTAAGACAACATAAGAACAAAAAAAATCACAATCAGTTACTCATCATAAAAGTGAATGGAATTGCTCGTTTCCTCTTGGGGAACAGTGTTGCCAATTCGTGAGAATTTTCCCAATTCATGAGAATGTCTGTGCCGTAAAATTGCAATTTCTGAAAAAATACAAAATTACTTAAATTTTAAGGCAAATTTGACAAAAATGCATATAATTAGCCTTAAATTGTAATTTGAAGAAAAAACAAGGATAAATGGGAGCTTTTGTGTGAATGTTAGGGAAAAACGACTGTCAATAGTTGGGAACACTGTTTGATAATGTTAGTAGTTATTTATTGTGACGTCAGCAACGAACTACACTTAAAATTAAGGACTACCATTAATTTTTTTAATGAAATTAAAATTGTATAATAAATTATTTTAACGAACGCTTAAAACTCGCACTATCGCTCTATACATTTCACTATCGATTGGTAGCTTCGTCAGGAGTGAAAATAAATTCCTTAAAAAATAAATTAAAATTATTTAACAATATAAAACGAAAATAAGGTGTGAATACATGCGTGAAACCAGTGCATGTGGATCAAAAACGCTATTAATTTCACCGTCACATAATCTAGTTTCTGTTTGTCATTTGATATTTTAATATCAATCAGAAGAAGTATTCTTCATGACCGAATTTGAATTATTTTTTTAATTCTATTGCACGGAGATTGTTTGGGAAAGTCCAAAATTTCAAATACTATTTCAGTTAACATTAAAATTGGAAATTTGATTTAGTGTTTGAAAGCAGTAAAAAAAATTATAATGAGTCAGTTTGCTACTTAATAAGTCACCTCATACAAGATAGCCATGCGTAAATAATAATAATAATAACAGGTCTTTATTATTAAATTCAATTATAATAAAGTTAAATGAAACAAATCTGCAGTAAAAGGGCGAAGTTCAGCGTAGCTGTTGTTAACATTTAACCCAAAATAAATAGGGCCGAAACAGGTGTACAGAGGAAGCTCGAGGAATCCATTGCAATCAAAACCGACTTGCAACAAAATTTAAAAAAAAACTGATTATGCTTTGACAGCACGCATGGCCGTCTTGTATGGGGTGACTTATTAAGTAGCAAATTGGCTGCAATTTGTCATTCCTAATGCAATATTAGATCAGAAAGCGATCGCAGGATGTCGCGATCTAAACTCCTCATTACTATTACATCGCATTTGCGAATGACTAGGACTGGTCGGTTTGGTTTGCCGTGGAATTCTCAAGCTATGCTTCTGCTGACGAGGTCCCAAGTAGGGTCGAAACAGCTGTACAGAGGATGCTCGAGGAATCCACTGCAATCAAAACCGACTTATAACAAAATTTTTAATAATATTTTATAGTTTCTCAATTCTCCATTTTCTTTTAAATAATTACAAAAGACTTTCGAAAATCTAGGTTTGTTTTAGTACCCCAATTTTAACATCTGATTTAAGCAAGCAAATTATCTAAGTTGCATAGCCTCCCGACTACAATTTGCATACCTTAGGTTAGAATCCCATCATGTTTTCTTTTTTTTTCTACAATTTTTAATCGTAGGTTATTGTCATTCTATTACAGAAATAATAAATATTAAAATGCAGGTAGTCAAATTGTAATAACAATAATAAAGAAGAAAACGGAATTGGATTCGAACCCGATGCATCCGAACAGAAGCCGGAAGACTAAAGTTCATTTTTTAATTATATGCCGATCGTATAGATCTGATTTAGGAAAGTATACAATGTAATGATATGATAAAAGCCGCAAGTTAGAAGAAGATAGCTAGATGTATATAAGAGTTCTTTGCCTAATCGATTAATTGATCGGCATGTAGTAAAAAATGACCTGTATACAGGGTGTTATTAAAAGACTTGTACACCGTTTGGCAGTTGATAATAGAGATCAAAACAAGAACAAAAATTCTAATAAACTAATGTTCAATTTTCAAAACAGGGTGTCCAAGCCATATATTCACTCTTCTGGAATTTTTAGTTTTTACATAAAATTTGGGAGCCATAAATTAAATAAAAAGCTGAATTTTCCGACAAATCACTGGCCGGTTTCGCCGGAAGTGATATCAACTTTCTTATTTTAAATGGAATGCCCTGTATATTTTTACATATTTGGAACCTACGATCATTGTGAGTTCGAATATGTATGACTTGGTAATTTTGGTTTCCATGACAATGAACAAATGTTTTCAGTATGCAAAGCTATCGTTTGTTTTCGTTCTAATGCGATCAAGTAATTCGAAAAAGTAACTTCTTTGATCGCACTTTGGTTTCTTTAGCCTTGCTCAAAAAACATTTTTAATAAAAAAATACCTTACATACTTTGATAGTTGATAGTATGTAGATATCAACACAAGAAAAATGTTCTAATAAACCCAGGTACAATACTCAATGACTTTCAAAATATGGAATCTTGATTTAATTTTAATCAAACTATTAAAATCAAAACATAGTAAAACAAAAATTGTCCTATTTTGGTTGGTAAATACTGTCAGTGACATTAGTAAGTTTGGTTTCGCAATGATTACGTTCACTTCAGCGGAATACGCCGATATGCATTTGTGTTATGGCGAAGCTCGTCAAAATTCGCATAAGGCTGGACGAATTTATCAGTGGAGATATCCTCTAAGGCATATTCCAAATCATCAAACTTTCCAAGAAGTCGACCGCAAACTTCGAGAAAGAGGTTATTTTAAGCCGCGAAAGTGGCAGACATCGTACAGTTCGTACGCAAAACATCAAAGAGGCTGTTTTGGAAGCTGTAAATGATAAGTACCAGGCGAGTAAGCAGCACTTTAGGCGTAAATTATGTGTCTGTTTGGCAAATTCTTAAAGAGCAATCATTTCATCCATATCATTTCCAAAAGGTTCATCATCATACAGTTAGAGAGAGGGAGAGAGAAACTGCCGTCCGTGCATCCAATTTTTCCAATGGTTGTTAAAAGAACTTAACATAAATCCAGATTTTCTTAGAACAATTATGTTTACAGACGAAGTTTGTTTTACTCGCGATGGACATGCCATCCCAAATTTCATTACAAGACTTGATAACGAATTGAATTTAAAAAATCACCCTGTATTTGGTATCAGCGTATTAAAAAAATCTTTGCATACTGCAAAAAAAAATTGTTCCTTGTCATGGAAACCAAAATTACCAAGTGATACATATTCGGACTCACAATGATCTGTAGATTTCAAATATGTAAAAATATACAGGGCATTCCATTTAAAATAAGAAAGTTGATATCACTTCCGGCGAAACCGGAAGTCCTACGGTGGCCAGCTTTTCATTTAATTTATCGTTCCCGAATTTTATGTAAAAATTAAAAATTCTAGAAGAGTGAACACGTGGCGTGGACATTCTGACATCGAGAACATGGGTTTAGTAGAATTTTTTTTCTTGTTTTGATCTCTACTGTCACCTGCCAAACGGTGTACAGGTTTTTTATTAACATCCTGTATAATTTGGCGAACCTGCTTGCTAGAATCAATCGTTGAAACTAGGGTATTCAAATAAAACTAGACTTTGGAAAATATTTTTCTTTGAGGGCAATTAATCCCCCAAGTTTATTGGGAATGGAACGTAGGGTAGCACATGCAAACAGGAAGTATCATTCAGCTTGGATGTAGACAGAAGTAACAAGGGGATTGGCAGGAATAAAATTTAATTATTTTAATTATAATATAAATTCTTCACGATTAACATTAAGTTGTATTCGTTGAGCGATATAACAGTAGTAATATGAATTTTTGCCGAATTTTGTCTTGGGAATACAAAAATTAACAATATTTGAAATACCATGGTGATTTCCCACAACTCATGATGGAGTGGAAAGTGGGTATATTTCACATAGCTATGTCACTGCATAGTTGGGACATCTGCAAAAGAAAACAGATCTTAAAAGTTAACGCTTTTGGAGCACCTAATTAGACGTGACGTGAATATTAAAGCTAATAGCGTGTAAGAATTTGCACAAAAAGAATTGCTCCTAATCGCCGGTTAAATATTGACTGATTTTAACACACGTACAAACAAAACCAAGGCCTACGTAAACAATTATTTAGAGATTAGTATCGCGTTAAAAAATTGCTTTATACCGAGTGATTCACATCATACATGCACGGCTCTTTATTCATTAATTTTGTAATACAGATTACAGTGAAATTGAAAACTAAGTCGAGGTGGAAAGTATATTCTGTTTATGTACTTTTTAGGTTTTTTGTTTTTGGTTTATTTATATTTGGTTTTTATTATAAATATAAATTGGGAACAAAAAATCGATTAAATGCTTTAGATAACGTCAACATTTTTCTGCCTGCTGCTACTTCACCATGCTCAGGCACATCCCATCGTTTGGCCTAATGAATATTCAATAAGCTGTAAATAATCGAATTAACGTCGTATTGAACTTGATACGTTCAAAGTGTCATGTGGAAGCTGTTGTTTTATTGCATTAAGACAGTTCCTTGGTTAATAAAAAATTGTTTCTATGAAATTCCATTGCGTTAATATTTTTTTAATAATTTTCATTCTTAGTGACTTAAGTTGTCAGCAATAAATCTAATACATACAGTGTGTGGCCAGGTTTACTTAACATATGGAAGCTTTTTTTTTATTTTCGTTTTCTCGAAAAAATTGATTTTGTACAAAAGTTTTGCTTGCTTCTAAACTGAAGACGAACAATAAACAAAATTGTAAGCAACCCAAACAATAAATATTAATTTTAATTACGTAGGTATATTTACAATTAATAATTTTTTTTAACAAAACATCAGAACTATTCTAAGATAATCGAACTCCTAATAACCAATGCTGTAGTTTAGAAGCAAGCAAAATCATTTTTATCGAAAAAACTAAAGTAAAAGAAAAACTTCTATCTGGGCACACACTGTATACTTGCCTCAAAATTCACAATAAAGGCTTCATATCTGCTATTTTTTTAATTATTATATAATAGTCGTTTTCTTTTTTGTAGTAGAATTTTATTCCTTGTCCATTACTTTTGTATGTATGTATGTATGTATCATGTTTTCCAGTAAGAATTTGTCTTGTTTCTTTTATTTTTCGTGTCCTTTCATATTTATATTTAGCTTTTCTTAAAAGCGTAGCTTGTGATTAACAAGTCTATTGACATTTCGGCAAAATAACTGCTGAAGTTATTATTACTTTATTGACACTTCCCTACAGGACCTTTAAACATTCTTTTCGAAAGTATAAGAAAATACTTGTTTTTTTTATTTATAACAATTAGTATGCCCTTCAAGATTAGTCTACTCTTCACATTTTTTTAATATGAAGAAAAACTACATTAAATATGAAGTCCAGCGCCCATTTTTTTTGATCACCCGATATTACAAAAAAAATATTAATAGAATTAATTTAAAGAATATTGATTTATCTCTATTACTTTCAAACTGTGATGATTTACATACAAAATTCTCATGTTATCTACGCGTGACCTTATATCGTAAAATAAATAAACATTATTGCTCGACGAAGCATTCTTGCATCTCCCATCGTCGGAAGTTTCCGTTAAGTCCGACTTTATACGTTTTTTTCTTTCAGAAAATAATGTTCAAGCGGCACAAAATCTAAATAACTGGGTGAGATGAGTGGAAGACCTCACACCGCCACCGTAAAGGTGGCGGCTGGACACAGACGATCGGAATCCAGTGGTCATAACAGGCACAGCTCTTCGGGCTCCGCCAACCACAAGTCGGACTCCGGACAAAGCATCGACTCGGACTACCATGGAAGAGATAAGAAGCACGGCCACCACCGGTCTAAGTCTGGGGTTCACGAGAGAGAAAGGACTGAATCGGGTAGCTCTCAATGTAAGTGTCATTTATCTTCAGAGGTCATGCCTTGCATATTAGCTTTTATTTGTTTTTAAGTGAACTAATTCGTTTATGAGCATTTACGAATGGAATTTATTAGAACTATTTTCACTATTTTATTGTTGAGTAACCGTAAGAGTTTCGTACACATGTATTTTAAAAACCACGAAAAAAATGCAATTATTTTTCCAGCAGACACGATGCACATGTGGCATTACGTCACAAATTAATGTGACCTAACTATAACTTAACAAAGATCTGCTTTATGTAACTTAATTCAAATAACATGTGTATATACAAACATTATTCCAAAAAAGAACGTACGATGCTCCTTATAGTGCAACGTCATTTCTGTTCAAATTGTGCTTTAAATTTCAATTTTTTTTCTATTACAGTATCCAATCGAATAGAATTTAGATCTGCACAAGGCCTTCATAACGAAGGACACCCTTATCCTCGTCCTACGACTCTGTATCCTTTGAAGTCTAATGATAACTTCTTAACAACACCTGACTCCTTACAACCCGAACGGGAACCCATAAAATTCGACGTGAATCTGATCGGGGCACCCCCTGAAGTAGAACAACTTGTTAACAACATCAAGCAAGTGGCGGAGCAGTTTTTATACCATTGGAAAACGTTTCCCATAAGTAAGACTGTCGGTTGCAATAAATAAATTGTAATTTTTTTCACTTGCAGTTCTCCCAAGTCCTGTGTCGCAGACTGATTCGTTTCCTACATCTCAGGTCTCATCGGACGGGTCATTGGGGAGACTAAAAAGTAAATTTCATTTGCGCGATCTGTTCGTAGCACCGTCTTTTGATGAACTTGATGCAGTTGCGGTGGATAGCAAAGGTGAACCGAGAAAGTTAACGGGAAAACAACTCGAATATATCAGAGAGAGAGGGTGAGAAATTCATTTTTTCGTTGGATTTATAGCTAGTGCATGTTATTTCTCCATATGTTATTTTAATCTCAGTAGATCATTTTTATTGAATTAATTAAAGCAGCGACGGAAATTTTGCGAAGTTTGTGTCGCTGCTTCGGCATTAGTCTTTTGAATTTTATTGTGACATCCTCATGCACATTATTTAGTAATCACGTTGTTCTGTAAAGCTTGCACAAGGATAAATATGGAAAGCCAAAAAGGCTCAACTTCCAACAGCTCGAATCTGTAAGACGACTTGGGTATGTCAGTGTGTGATGTGATCGTCGATTTATTTTTATTTTTTTGGCCTTGTTGCTATTGCTATTTTTAGTTTGTTCTTCTCAGATTATCTCGACTACTCTCTGAAACTGTTTACTTATAATGCAGATGATCTTTGCTTTGTTATTTTCGTTTTTCATTTTTACAATTGCAAGTTTTCATACTCGCTTAGTTTCTTTGCATTTCACAATTAATTGGCACTTTCTTTTTAAAGTTTATATTGACGTGTATATACATAAACAGATCTACATTTTTTATGTGTTTGTTGATTTTTAATTTTTTTTAATTGGAAAGTATATTGGAGCATCTTCGATGGCCACCAGCAGCATCACTTCTCCAATGTACATTTCAATAAAATAAAGATTTCTGTTTTATTTTCATGAAATTTTTTTACAGATGTGATATACACACATTTGTCTTGTGCATTTTACAGTAACGACATGCGCTCTAGCATTTTGTTTCTTTACCTCCTCAAAACTGTTTTTCTTTTTTTTGTTTAATGTGTAGTGTTTTTATTAAAACGTAGTGTATCAAGTAGCAAGTTAGTCACGTAGTTCCCCCTTGCAAAACTCATACTTTACGCACAACTTTTGCAGCATTTTCGAAGTGGAATCTTTGAATTTTCCCGGCCAACAGCATCGATGGCAGCTATCAGAGCTCCTACAGAAAGGAACTGAAAGGAGCAGGGACTCTTTGCTCAATGACTTGGCATTGGCATTGCGATTTATAGTTGTAACGGGGAAGGGCCGCTTATTATCTCATTTCTTTAGCGTATCAGAAGCACTCAAAGGATTTCTAAGCGGTGTGTTGAGAATCCTAGATATTTTGATTGGAATCCCAAGCTTGCAAGCACATAATTTGGATACCAAGCTTAGAGAAGAACGCAGTAAATATTTGGTTGCAGAATTAGTATGTCGAGTAAGTTACTCTGAAATACCAAAACTAACATCTAAGAGTTATATTGTTTTTTTAGCCAGAACATGAAGATTCACTGGAGTTATTGTGCTCTTACGTTCGGAAGCAGCTGAGACGAGCGGCTATGGAAAAGTTCGAAGTTACAAGAGAATGTTCTCAACCACCCGTGTCGGTTCCCTATCGATATTTAACACCTGCAGCCGCTGAGCTTGATTTGCGACTGTGGGATAGGAGTTTGATGCGTAAGGCTTTACCAGTCTTAATGGCTATACTCGAACGAGAAACCCGAGGTTGGTTCCTGCACTTTCGGGAGAGATTAATTGCGGAATTGAGAGCACAGAAAATGCCCGACGAGGACATCGAACGGGTCAGTAATATTGCCTGATTTTTTTTGAATGGCCGTGACTGATGATTTTGTTATTGTGAAGGAAGTTAACGAGGCAGTCATGAAAGAATATCTTCAGAGGGTGTATAACAGTATTTTATCTCATCCTGACATCCATGCGTTGGGGGATAATGTAGCTCAACTTTTAGTACAACAAGCTCAAAGTGTAGTTTTAATGCATAGGTATACAGGTGGCCGAAGCTAAATTTTGGCAGGCGATTTCACATTCGTTTTTGTTCTAGAGCAGTAGAGAGTGTACAACGTAGATTATTAAAGTCACAGGAAAATGTGAGGACTAGATTATGTAATTCCCATCCGGTGTTGTCGAGGATAAGGCCTTGGCTTCGAGCAAAGTTGCGAACTGCAGAGCAGAAGTTCAGCTGTGAAAATCAGTGGAGTGCACACGAAGAAGCTTTGACGTTCTGTCATAACCAGAAGTTGAATCAGACGATTTATTTTCTAAGTCGTGATCTTGCATTTATGAAGGAGGTAAATTGACAGTGACTTCGTTAATACCACGACCTTCTACATTTCACGAGACAGTATGTCTTATCTGGCCTGTGCAATTTATTAGTTCAAGTGTTTCCCCGCTGGCGCTACTTTACCCAGAAATTCGGAAGCGAATTAAATCGGAATGTCATTTTCAATCAAGTTTTCGCTGTTTATAGCAAGTATAGTTGCATTTTCTTACTCGTTTAGAGTTTTCTTGTGATTTTTTCTTTCATTATTTATGATGTTTCCTGCTTGGGTAGCTAAGCCAAAGCGGTTAAGTAAAATACTGCCCAGGCCGGTAAGAGTTATCTGTCTCGTGAAATCTAGTAGGTCCTGGCTAATACAAATGAAATTCTTTTATTCTTGATGTATATCGGGTCTTCAACAAAAAGGTACCTCGAGTTAACCTTGAAAGAAAATCGTATGTCGTAGCTTACATAATCAATCTCTTATGTGGTGGACAAGATCTAGTTAATTTCAGTGGTTGGAGGACACATATTCGTAAGTGGAAGTGGCCAACTCCAAAAATATATTTTCAAAGTGAAATCTTCGTTCTTAAGAGAATAAATTAAAATAAATTGCCATCGCATAACCTAAGTTTTCAATTTTGACAATTCTTGCGATAACGCAGTATCCTACGATACGTTCTTTTGTTTCTAAGGCTGACTCGAGGTTGAAGACTTGATGTTTTGCCCCCATTTACCAGTTTTATCTTATATTAGATTTTGAAGCTCTATCACGTGTTTAACTAATATTACTAAGAAATTTGTTTTCCATATTTAAAACCATTAAAACATTAATAAAAAGAATTCTTTAGTAAACGCAAGCCGTCCATGTTGTGACGTCATACCATCAGGGGTGCGTTCATAAACTATACCTCGGAGAGCGACTTGGGCATCTTTCTCACTCACGATTTTTAATATATTTTGCGTCTCGCTCGGTTATGTGGTGACGTCTTGTGTTTACATAATTTCCATGACAACGGGCGTATTTTTTACGCTCTACTTAAAAGTGGGTTGTGAAAAATACGCCCGTTGTCATGGAAATGATGTAAACATAAGACATACTGAGCGAGTCGCAAAATATGTTAAAAATCGTGAGTGAGAAAAATGCGATTACACGCCCAAGTCGCTCTCGGGGAAATAGTTTATGAACGCAATTCAGCGTTGTTCCAAGTAGGAACTTTTTGTGTATCAGGTTGGCAGCTCCAAGGGTACCAGATTTAAATATTCAGTACCAAAAAATTTTGAATAACTTTTAATTTAAAAACTACAGATCAAAATACCATACGAGTTATTGAAAACAGGCCAGAGTGGGCTACAAATAATGTAAGTCGTTGCGAAAATTGCGAAATGGATGGTGTGACGTCACGAGAAGATGGCGCCAAAACTGGCGCGTTTAAAACGCAATGATTAAAAAAAATCCCATAGAAATTTTTAATTAAATTTAAACGTGTGATTTATTATTACTAGACAATAAACATTGTATTGTAAAAAAATAGCTATTAACTCCCTATTTCAGAGGGAGCCTGCTCTATTAAGAGAATTGCGTAAAGTAAAAACACCAACACGTAGCTTCTTATGGCCCACTCAAATATGGTTGCCGACAAATTGGATCATAAGAAGGAGCTTTCAAGGACAATCTGAGATCGTCCCAACTGTTTTAAGCAAGCAAGTCACAAGCATTACCACCCCAAGATCCGACCCCAGTCAACCTGTAAGTTAATTTGAGTTTAATTGTTCACTGCACTGACTTAACTGTTTCAGGTATTTTTAGTAGAGAAAGAAATAGTAAGAACAACGACGACCAGGTGGCCCATGTGGCGCATATTCAACTATTTTCACCGGACGTGGTGTTGGACTTGGAATGCGATGTTTTTCTTCGGAATTGTCCTGCCTTGGTGCAGCCCCGTGGGTCTCCGGGCATTATTTTGCATAGAACCGTTCATGCCAGACCTGGAACTGTCACAAGTCAACGGAACTTTGTTTCCGAGAAAGAGCAGTTTAACGTCTACGCTGTGCTCGAGGTTGATTTGCCTTTGGAGGCACATTTCGAAGTCGAGGACGCATTTTGAAACGAAACCCGACACGGGCTTTATCGGCAAAGGATTCACAAGGCACTTAAACAGGATATGGAATTATTTAATTAAAGGATTATTTGGTACAATAGCGCTTGTTTTGATATTTCCTGTAGTTTGTATCGCTGTCATTTTCGGTAGTTTATTTATCAGTGTCACTGCGATTATGTGGATGCCGATTCTAACTCTCGGAGTGCAAGTCACCAACGGGTTAATTTATGACTTAGACAGTCCGGAGCAGGCGAGAAATAGATATTTTGTTTTGTGTGAAGCGCTCATTTGGAATATCGGGATTCAAGGACTGGCACAGCCCGTAGCAGCATTATTTGTTGCTGCGATTGTATGCCCTGTAATTGCACTCGTTATACTAGCAGGTAATAAAATATCTATAGTTTATAAATTTTTAAGTAAATTTTGCCCTATTTTAACCACCCTCATCAGAAATCTTCAAAAAAGACATGCAAACGCTTTACTTTTTGGAATTTAGTTTGAAGATTGTTTATAATAAATTTTTTTTAAGGTGGTTTATCAAGATATTGGCTAAGATTACTTTGGGACACTGCGATTTTCCATTTGATAATAAAAAAGCGAGGTAGAGTCCCAGCAAGCGACAGTTTCGTTGTGAAACGAATAGCAGGACCCGGTCTGGCCTCGGACTACTACTTTCAGATAGGAGCCGAACAGGCCTTAGCCGCATTCGAAGCAAAAATGGAATGGGATGAGCTGGCAGCCTATCAAGTGGTCATTGAAAACACGATCTTGCAACCGCAGAAAGACTTCAGTCACTTCGTCGAGGCCTGCTTTGGCAGTTTCTCGACCATGCTGGCAAAGAACGGCCCTTACAAGGTCTTAGAAAAAGAAGCCCAAGATCTCATCACCGTTTTACACGAGAAGCTGGAGAGAAGGCGGAGGGATTTGCAAACAGGCTTGAGTGTAACCGTGAAAAGTAAAATTAAGTTGTCCACGAACGAGTTAAAAGTACTTTATTTGACATGAATTTACTTTCCCACGTTAATGTTGATCATTTTAGATTGCAATACAACAAGGTGCTTTGATGTTGGAACGATTTTATCCTACGCACATTCTTCCCAAGCTCGGCTGCTCCGAAGAACAGTTTTGGGACAGTCGTGCTCTTAGCGTAGGAGATTGGGCTGGTTTGGCTAGCCTTTTATATTCAGAGCTTTTTAGCCTAGATATACTCACACCGTTGGATCACGTCGATACTAGCTTCAGATTGGATCCTCATCCTCAAGTTGATTTAAATCGATATACTGAAATGGTTCACAGTGCACAATTAGGTAATAATATATCCTGATTTTAAAGTAAATCTCTTAATTAATTTATGGCTTCCAGGTGCTGGAGGACCAGATCTTTTGGGGAATGTTTACACACCGAGAGGTAACATACAGGTACATTCTCCCTACCTCGAGGTATCTGCATTTAATCCAAGAATTAAGTGGACCACTACAGGAAAGAAACCTGAAAAGAGAACGTAAGTATATTATAAACGTTTTACTTGGATTTTTGGAATTTTTTGGTTGTAGGGAATCGACGACGGCTTTAGGGACACTTAAAAATTGTACACGTACAACGCTTTGGATGCCTTGGAAAAAGCAAACACGTCCATACTCACCTGATAAAATGGTGATACCACTCCCAATTCCACATCCTGCACATATAGCTGTTACTATCTACAATCGAGATTCGGACGATCCAATACCATTGGAATCTGAAATATGTCAGAGCGTTTTGAGGGGCATTGAAGAGAGTAACTCATCGCCTGAGGAAAATGGTAAATTTTCGAGCAGATGAAAGAAACCTGCTTTAATGAAGTACTGTAGGTATAAGTCGTTTTCGTGGTGGTGGTGGTGGAGATGGTTTCGAAACGACAAGTTCCAGTTCTGAGACGGTCGAGACTCCAAACACAGCACCAGAAGAAGTTAACGATTCCAACCAAAACTCAGGCGTATACCAATGGACGTTAAGCAACTGGGGGCAGCGAAAGCGTAACAATTCTGGGAGCGTAAGAGTAGATCTAGCCAGCCCTGAGGATGTCACTTTGGACAGTGATAGCACGCGGGTCATGTTCAGCACATATGGTACAACTGTTTGATTTGATTAGAGAAAGAGTAACGGTAATTAATTTAAAAAAAATGTGATTATCATTTACGTTTGGCTTCTTTTAATTAGAGCAAAATTAAAGTTGCAGCATTTGTTGTTATTTTACAATGTGAATAATACTTTATTATTATTATTATGTGAGGAATGAATCTACGTTGTAAATTTGTTGAATTTTTTTGTGATTCTTGCTTCTCCCAATATCTACAAATAAATACTCATTATCTGTACTGTTTTCTGCGTTTTTAAAACTTGCCGGATGAAAATTTGCACCTGCAAGAAATGCTTTGCATAATTAATAAAAGCAACATTTGAAATTTAATAATTTGTTGTCCAATAAATTCATTAGGAAAAAAACAAACATGAGGGACTTATTAGCTTATTTTTATATTTAGAAGTTATCTTAAAATGGTACAATATGATAATAATAATGTTGATAACAATATGAATAATAATATGAAGTAGATTCATTTGAAAATTTGGAATTATTAGAATGTAGAGTTGAAGAACAAGTTTGGCATTAGTCAGAAGGCAGTCGATCTAATTTTTTTCTTTGAGTTTCTTTTTTAAATATATTTTTATGTACGTAAAAATCGTTGCAAGAAAATTAACTTAAATAACTAGAGTAGGAGCATAAAATGAAAAGTATATTTATTAAGTAGGCATTAAAAATTGCACGAGTTTTGTAGTTGCAGTTTTCTAAGAAAATAAAGCACCAGTATTTTACATGACATTCTTTTTCGATCTGTTGTTTAGATTAAGCTGCATAACCTACATATTTACTGTTCACATTATCAAATGGGCCAAAGCTTTTCCTTACATATTATGTTGATTTAAGTGCTCTGTTTGATAAGCGTGAACGAATTTTAGTTTCATTTGTTCTAGTCCTTCGATTATGTAATCCTATTTTTTGTGACAAGAATTGTCAGCAAGGCTCAAGAGTTACTGAAAATTTTGAATTGATTCAAATATTAAATTCACTTCTTTTCTAATTCCAAATTTTATGAAGAAACTTGCCTTCATATCTCAAAAAATAACTACTGTACTTTAAATTTAATGCAGTCTTTAAGCTTTCACGTCCGTCGTTGCTGGCCGCTCTTCGGTTCTTGGGTTCTCTGCCGTGTAGAAAGTTTGTAGAACTTGACGTTTCGATCAACTTATCGTCATCTTCTTCTTAGTGAAGTGACTAGTTTGTCTTGTTCTGAGGTTTATATGTGGTTGATTGCGCTCCAAATTTATTTATTTCAAGGAATTCAAAAGTTAGAATTGAGTACGCATACAATTTTTTTAATTATAGTTAGTTTAGTCAGAGCCTTTGCTGATGATGAATGTCAAAAGGCTATGCTTCATTTAACACTTCCCTGATACTTTTCACGTTACATTCGCCATGCAATACCTTTCTCATTGTAAATATTCGTTTGTGTACGTTGAATTTGCATTATTTGTATTATGTATAAATGCTGTGAATTTTTGCTACTTTTTGTCTTTAAATACAATAAAATGCATTTAATAAGACTGAGGAGTAGTTTTTTTATTATTGTTATTAGTTTTTTGTTCGCTGTTCGAGGTAAAATTTTCATGATTGATAAAATTGTTCAGAAATCTTCGTTTAACAAACAAATCATTCAAAAAAGGACAATTCTTTCACATCCACGCGTACTTTAATTAATACAAATTTTAATAAAATTATTTTAAATTTTATTGTAGTTTTTATTTCCATTCTGTCGTCCACGCAAAACCGGACGTGTAAAGGGCCCTACTGTGTTCAGAAATTATCGAGGGCGTCTGAATTTAGACAGCTGTCGTATTAGTAATTTTCACCTTTCGGTTCGTGGAACACTCTCTGAGTATTTCATTTCCTGTGCTCTGGAGCAGTGAATCGAAAATGTTAAGAGAACAGAAATTATCGGATTATCGGTAAAATAGTTTCCGTCATGTCTTTATCACACGCGTTCTATAAAAAAAAAGTAAAATTTATAATTAAATAATAAAATACCGATATTGTGAGAAAAAACTGATTTATTTATTTATTTTTAAATCATATGTACAGTGTGTTTCTAAACCTACGTCTTTAATTGAAACCACAAATACTACTCAAGAAATGAACCAAATTTTATTATACAGCATGACTGTGATAGATGTGCAAAGCCTGAAACCTGTAATATATCACTATAAATGGTCTAGTCTTGCTATCATACAACGTTAAAAGAAAAAAAATTGATAAGAAAAACAGTTTGGGAAAAATTTTCAACTGCGTTTTTCTCGAAAACTATTACTTTTTGTCAACGACGTATGAGTTCAATTGATACCGTTTATAGTTGATATATTACAGGTTTCAAGCTTCGCACAACTATCACAGTCATCCTGTATAACAATAAGGAAAAAGTAAATAATAACTCCGGTAAAAATTAGTTTTCGTTTTTACAGCGACAGTTGTCGGCGATTCAAATTGATTTAAATGTCTCAGTCATAGGCCGAGTAGAATTAATTTTTTCTGTAGCCACATGTGTATGTTGGGCTAGTCAAGTCCGTCAATCGTAAGAAAAAAAACGATGTTTTCAGTCGATTAGGTGCCGACGTTCTTATGGCAATTGCAATTACTTGTTACATAATAATTTCTAGTGCTATTTAGGGTGAGTTAATCAATCACAAGTAAACTTTAACCTTTAGTTAATTGCTATGGCAACAATTGTATTCATAGTGAGTACTATGGGAACTAACTAAAAGTTAGAGTTACCCTGTGATTGATAAACCAGCCCTTAGTAGTGTAATTTATGCTTACGTTTATTTAAAAAATTGAAAATTGAAAGCGCCATTACGAATTTCAGGTTTTACTTGTAAATAATTACAGTGTCGTTATTGCACTGAGCGATTTTTAAATTTTTTTATCAACTCTTGCTGTGAAATCTGGACGGCATGTCTTAGCTTAAGGAAATAGTACGTCATGGTACTGTTTGACAGTAAAGCTAAGACATGCCATCCAAATTCCATGGCAAGAGTTGATAAAAAAATTTAAAAAATCACCCGGTATAATCAATTGTTGTTTGATTGCGATGAAGGCAATAGTCATTTGGTGCCGGGCCTTACACATTTTAAATTCCTTGTTCCGAAGGACATCGTTTAAAAATAAGAAAAGCAGAACTATACACTGGTCTCTTCAATATGTTATTAAACAATAGTTTAATAAGCGCGAAATAAATATCATTATCGTGTTAATAAAATCGCTTTTCACCGTGTCAGTTGTCGCCTATGGCGTCTTATAAGTAGAGAGTCTACTTTTAGCTCAGTTTGTTTATGTCCGGTAGTCGATCAAATGGAGACTTGATGCAGTAGCGCTTTGTTCGCCTTTGAGCACTTGTAGCGGCGTTGAGCTCGACAACTATGCATCGTACACTGTGTTGTGGAGCGAACGCTCATCGTAAATCAAACTGAGCTAAACGTAGACTATCTACTTGTAAGTCTTTAATATTCGTTTACAATGAGACCTCGGCCCAGTTCTTTCGAACGTAAATAAAAAGTTTTATTGCAATTTATTGCGTTTTATTAAATACGATTGCGAAAACAACTCATAAACTAAGCAGAGGTTTCACAACAAAGTGACTCCGCCGGGGTCCGCTGCCTCGAGGCAGGTCAGTTTCTTATTTTTTAATAAGACCGTTGAGATTTGGAAAATCAGTTTCTAATGTAATGAGGAACTTACAATTTTAATGAAAGACAGAGCTTTAGAAACAGCCTGTACAATGAAGCATAAAATAAATTATTCTTGTTTTGTCTTGTGAAGAGTTTTTTCTGTTTTATTTTATAATTTAGTGTTTATTTCAATAAATGATTATTTTGTACTATTTCTTTGCAATGTAGAAAGAATTAATCACCTTTAAAAAGAAATTTTTTGTCACAACAGAATTTCAATTTTACAGGTTGGCAACACTGATCGGTACGACTTTATCCATAGAACAATTTGACTTATTAGTTTTCATGTTTATTTGTTAGTGATGATTGTTGATATTAATAATAAATAATAAAAGTCGAGTGAACTGGTTTAATGTAATTTCCAAGTCCTGGTATTTAGTAATATCTAGGGCATTAAATTGCTACATAAGTAAAAATAATACTTATAAAACAATTAATGAATTATCAGTAATTAAAAAGGCGACATCTATTACTAGAATGTGAAAATTTATTTCGAAACTAGAGACACCTACTCGATTGATTCTACGAAGTTTACGCTTTCCTTTGGAAACGCTCAGTAATGTCAGTAATCTTGAATTAACTCCCTTATTCTGTAACTCATAACGACATCGTTAAATGGCTTATTTTGACCAATCAATACTAATGGCCGTATTACACTTGACAAATTTGATAACAAAATTGTTACAAAGTAAGAGAGAAAAGTTATCACAGTGAATGTTGATTGATTGAATTGACACTTCTCACTCGCTTGGTAACAAATTTGTTACAAGAAATGTGACCGTCTGTCTAATGGCCGATTTCTGCACTGCCTTATACCGGGAGATTGAAATTGATGTCAATATTTACACATATCACATGAGGGTTAGAATGAAAAGCTGTATCGTACATAGAACATTCATGAAACTTATATCCAAACCTAACCTAATTAATAAATAACATAATTATTGTTTAATCAGATTACTATTACAATAAAATAAACCATTTTACAGGAATGAACGGAAATGAACTGTCAACAAAATCTTAGAATATCTGGCAACTTGAACTTCCCCAGATTTTCTTATGTGGCTAATTTCATTTTAATAATTGGTTGTAAATATCGATACGAAGCTCGTGGAAAGCAGTGTAGGATCAGGACAATCAATTTCGATCTCTCTGTATTAGGGTTAAATTTATCTGTCAGTTAGAATGTAACACAGTGTGTATAAAGCCATCTGTATGTTACAATCTAAGAAGAAGAAACCACCCAAAAAACGAGCTTTTAAACACAATGTGAAATATTTGGTCAAAATCAGAGTTGCCCACCTTGAAGAAAAATACCTAAATTTGAAGAAATTTAATAAGCATGAGAACATTATTTGAGGACTTGAAGAATGTGGAGGCAAAACTAATACACTGCCCTGTAGAGGAAAGTGATCTTTCAGATTAAAATATTTTCAGTTTTATATCACTTCCGGTTATACAGGAAGTCGCCGTTAACTTTCTTATTTTAAATAGAATGCTTTATTACTTTTTATTGCAAATTCTGGTTCTACACATTATTCTAAATAAAAAGTGTTAAGGCCTCTCCATACCTAAATGTAACCGACTTTGAGATATCTTCTAATTTATTTGAAAAATTGTTTTGGTGATCTTTTATTTAAGAGGATGCATTTACCATAATTTCAAATTTCAAGATTCAAGTGGAATGTCGTTAGAAAGTATAATCTTTAGACTTTCAAATCGTATTCTACTTATCTCTAAAAAATTCCCAGGATGGTCACAGTATGGTGTCAAAGCTTATTATGTTTAACTGCCCAAAAATCAATTTCCGTAAATAAAATGTTTTTTTACGTCATTAGATACATCTACTGATATTAGCTTTCCCTATACCTATTTCTTTTAGTTTTCTTGTTATCAATAATTGTTTATTTTATTTTAATTAATAGAATTAAAGTAGCTATTCGTGGCAAGTTTTGAAAAAAGAAAGCAGACATTGAACTGTTTATTTTTTAAGAAATAAAAAGTTCCTAACTATAACATTATTTTGACTTATAATCGTGATCATAAAAAACGACTACAGCAAAGTGAAACAGATAGTTCCATATTCAAAAATTTTATCGAAAATCGGTTTTCATTGCAGTGGATACCTCGAGCAACTTCTGTACAGCTGTTTCGGCCCTATTTGGGGCCTCGTCAGGAGAAGCGTAGCTCGAGACTTTCTCTGCAAACCAAACCGACCTGTCCCAGATTATTCGCATTTGTGGATGAATGAGATTTTATAAGTTGAAAAATATAATAAAATATCAAGTTTTTTATATTTTCGTAAATAGAATTGTATGCTCCTTTCAAAAATGTAAAAATATAAAGGGTGTTCCATATAAAAAATCAAAGTTCTTGCTTATATCAAAAATTTTCAAAACAAATAAGTTATAAAGGTTTTCAGAAATCGTAGAATTTTGTAAAACACCCTGTAGCTATAGGGTGTTTTTTGCTCCTAAGCGGTACAAGATAACGAAATGCGGTTTTCACCATTAACTTTGTCTTAAAAATCGAACTCCGGGAACCGAGATCAGTTTTTGTTTAACTCTTCTAAAAATAGGTGTTTCCTATTAAAAGTGTCAAATTTGGTCTATCCTGTATATTGTAAATAGCCAGTTAGCTGTCTTACACCATAGTTTGAAATATTATTTTAAAAACTTAGAAGATCCAGAAGGTATTGCCAAAAATGTCACTCCCTTTTTCAGGGGATTATAACACCCTTATTATGCACTTTTGAAAAAAAAAGGTGACATTATTTTTTGATGTTCTATTCATTCTGAGAATATCCGGAGACTATTTTGAATCACCCTGTACATTAAAAAGATGTTTCATAAAAAGCAAGTAAAAGGCGATTCATTAAATTTCCATTCTAGGCAGGCCATGGAATTTGAACGTACGCGGTGAATTGGTTAATCCGCTGGCTGTCATTTTACGTACGCTGCTTTCCACTTACACATGAGCTGCTTAATTCAAAAGTCAACCTTTGCTTGTGGATTGACAGCTTCTTCAGATTGAACTTTTATTTATAATTATTTACTCTGAAGAAGCTGTCAATTTAAAACGAAACGTCCACGTTTGAATTGATTTTGTAATCTGTCCACCAATTAAAAATTTTGTGATAAAAAAATGAACACACGCGACTTCAAATTTATTACCTACTGTTTTTTTTATTTGCGTATCTGTAATAATATTGTAGATTGCAGCAATTATACTGTCACATTTAATAGTAATTTTCTTTTATTAAAAAATAATTCACGAGATCAATCATATTAGCAATAAACAAATTGTGGAATTGTTGTAATAAAAAAAAAAACAAAAGAAAAGTCCTTAAGTTGACAGCAGAGTGTTGACTTGAATCGAATTAAATAAATATTTATGCGGTGAAGTTGATTGTTTATTTAATTTTTACTAGTGGGTTCGAGAGGTATGGTTCTGACGGGTAGCTTTAAAAAGTACAGGTGCAATACGAATTTTAACCAAAACATAAATGTCCTTGACAAATTGAACTAGTTCGCGTTTTCGAACGCACGTGATCGGATATCGAATTTTAATTGGTGGTTTGTGAGCGTGCCCTGCGCACTGGTTCTGCGCGTCAGTGATTACAAAATGCCGTCAGAGTCTAAACCTTTGTTGACAGCTCAAACAGAAAAACCGAATCATTACTCGTAAGTGTATTTTTAGTGCGTGATGGTAACTGTGACGCAAGCCGCACTAAATTCTCGGCGGTTTGCTCTGCGTTTTAACCTCGAATGTGTTGTATTTTGTAGATATTTGAAAGAGTTTCGCGTCGAGCAATGCCCGCTCTTCTTGCAGCACAAATGTACACAGCATCGTCCATTCACCTGTTTTCACTGGCACTTCATGAATCAGAGACGTCGCAGGCCCGTACGACGTAGGGACGGCACTTTTAACTACAGCGCGGATAATTATTGCACCAAATACGACGAGACGACGGGTATTTGTCCCGATGGAGACGAGTGAGTATACACCTTTTTTGGTTAACGCGAACTGTCATTTTTTTTACGTTCTGTGGGTGTGACAATTTAAAACCACCAAACGTACGGTACTTTTTCAATTTCCGACATCTCCTCATACGTACGTTTATGTGCCATGAAATTATCATCAACCGTGCAAATCTCATTAACATCGCGTTCTCGATATGCTAATTCCTTGTAAAAATATCTGTATACATTTTCCACTGCAACATAACCACACTTTCTGAACAAAACAAATCCAACATATGTTTACGTTACAAGATTCCAATTACATCATTAACCTGCAAATTGTAATTCGTTTCGTTTGTTATTATTTCAGGTGTCCGTTTTTACACAGAACAGCCGGTGACACCGAAAGGCGTTATCACTTACGATATTACAAGACGTGTATGTGTGTACATGACACGGATTCCAGAGGATATTGTGTGAAAAATGGCTTACACTGCGCTTTCGCACACGGAAGCCACGATCATAGACCACCTGTTTATGACATAAAGGAAATTCAGGCGCTGGAAGCGGCCGAAGCCGAAGGCAATTCTGCCAACGGTCCCAATGCCTTAGATAAAGAAAGGAATTTAATGAATGAAGATCCTAAATGGCAAGGTATGGAATAGTTTTGACTCTTATAGATTTTTGGCCCACCAAATATTTAAGTCTTGATGTACAACAAAAACGAATCCTGTATTTTTGTTCAAATTCATTAATTTGAAGCCTAACTTAACTAGTTGATTCAAAAGTGAGTATGTTTTGAAGATCTCATTAATTTTATATTTTGAATCACTTGTGAGTTATTTGAACTTCAGTTATTATCATAAAATTTAGAAATTTTGTTGCACGTCAGTTTTAATTCCAGTGGATTCCTCGAACATCCTCTTCTGTACAGCTGTTTCGGCCCTATTTGGGGGTCTCGTCAGCAGAAGCGTAGCTCGAGAATTCCACTGCAAACAAAACCTACCTATCCTAGTTATTCGCAAATGCAATGTAATAGATTAGATCATTTTCCGAATTAATATTGCATGAGGATTGACAAATTTGCTACTTAATAATAATAATGGAATTCGATCGCAGGATGCAATTACATACATATTACATTGGAAATACGAATAACCTTGGACAGGTTGGTTTAGTTTGCAGTGGAAGTTTCGAGCTACGTGAGGCCTCAAATAGGGCTGAAACAGCTGTTAGAGGATGCTCGAGTAATCCATTGCAATCAAAACTAACTGGCAACAAAATTTTTAAAACTTTCATTATGCATTGACAGCACATGTGGCCGTCTTGTATGGGATGACTTATTAAGTAGCAAACTGGCTGCAATTTGTCGATCTTAATGCAATATTAGGTCAGAAAGCCATCGCAAGATGTCGCGATCTAAACTTTTCATAAAGTTTAGAATCGAGAAGTGATGATCAAAAAAACTTCTAATTGTTTAACCTTATAAAAGTTCAAATAAAAGTGTGTTATCGTAATCATAATAAAAAAGAATCTTTCATTAAAAAAGAACTTTGAAATAATTAAAAACCGTCAAACCCGAGAGTGATTTGTTTTTTAATATTACTGCAGCAGCAATTAAGATGATCTTTTGAATATTTAATTAAATTGTAATTCTAAATATGATATGATAAAATCAATCAAGATCATAAAACTTATCTAATTTAATTCAAATGACAAGTCGGCTACTGCAGTTATTTTCCATGAACACTGTATATTTGAGTCTGAACTTAAGTTTGAGGTGAAGCTAAGGGGTTAAGCTAAAATATTAGCGGTACTTGTCAAGAAAGAACTCATGTGTTCTCATATTATCGTAAATAAATGAAAACTAAAAAACGTTTGGCAGGTCAAAAATCCCAGCTATAAGTTTTTTCTCTTTTTGCAAATCCTAAGAATCTCTGGATAAATCTAAATAACTTTATTTTGTTTACTTACAACTGGAAAATTATGTGTGAACCTAATGTAAACAAGGTCAGCAAAACGTGGCTTTCTAAATATATCCATCACATAAACATAGTTATTAAGTTTTACAATATCGGTCAATGAGGGGTCCTTTACTGAATTCACAAATGATTCCAGTCAAAAACATTTATCAGAAAAAAAAATTATATAAATTTTGAAATTGATTCTTTTTTTTGAATAAAATGACTTTCTGGCATGTTGATGGTGAGTGGTAATTTCCCGATGCAGTGGTACCAATTAACAACTGTTATTTTGATGATTGTTCACAATTAAATTTTCATTTTAGTATACAGGTTGCGAACGGCTCCTAAAGTCAGGAAGCGATAATGAAACAATACTCCGTGAAAATGCGAGCCTTAAATACTTACATGAGCACATTGAAAAGTATCTTAAAGGCTAACTATATGTCACATATGTAAATACAGAAAGTTAACATTAAATGGAGGAAAATAGCGATTTTATTTACGTTAGCAACTTTAAAGCCCTCAGGCAATAAAGGCCAAATTATGCCCCCAATTGAGTGCCAATAATTATGATTCCTAAATAAAATGAAATAAGAAATTTATACTTTACATAGTTAAAAATCTATGTTGTCATTCTAGTTACAATAAAAAACATTGTACTGTTTCTTGTGCTACAATGTGAGCGAAGTATCCCTAAATTAAATTTTAAAACAGACAGCAAGTTATAATACAGTAATCCAATTTTATTTAAGGAAACAAAGTAATGTAAATGTTAGGCAGATCAAGCAGTACAAGCGTACAGTAGCGGACAATAAAATCCGAGCACGTCATTTCTACAGTGTTAGTCTTACTGTAATATTTTTGACGTTTAGTACATAAGCAAAATGTCATTAGCAATTCTGACGTTTAATACAAGTATTACTGTTAATAGTTCTTGCTTATTTTGTATTTTGACAAAATGCTTCATTCAAGTTCCACTCTAAAAGTGAAAGTTTGAATAGAAAGAAGAGTTGGTGTGAAATTTTAATTTATTAAGGTTGACATTTCAAATCTCTTTGACAGAAACATAACCTCACTAAAAGCCTAATTTATCAAATTTGGTTAAATATGCATGCTATGTCAAATACTTGACCATATTTTATTGTCCGCTACTGTATATTACGAAAGATAGTTGTGAAACATTTCGATAACTCATTAAAACGGTCTGAATAGTAAGTTAAACACGTGTAAGACAATATTTATTCATGAAATAAACAAAAACAAAAAATTAATTGTTATTCAGTGACTGACAGAACGTTGGACACATACGAGAAATTTTTTTATTATTGATTTATTCATTATGAACACCCTGCATTTAACTAAACTTAGAATGCACATATCAAAACATGAATGTCTCTTGTTTTACATCGAGGAAATCGAAATATAAACGGATATAATGAAAAAAGAAAAATTTCATAAATTTTTCTAGCATCACCGTGTACAGATCTGGATTTTTTGTGTGTCATTTGTTTTTCACTTATCTATCAACTACTTCCCCATATTTTATTATCCCCTACTGTACATTTTGAAAGATATTGCAAAAAATTTCATTGAATCATTAAAATGGTTTGAATACTAAGTTAACCCTGTATGCAATGATTTTTTTTTCTCAAAAGTATGTTAAAAATGTTAAAAGCTTGTTTTACTGTGCTATAATGTAGCATAAAGTGAAACTTCAAGGAGACGAGTGTTTTTTTAGGGTGATTTTTATTGGTGCCCAAATGACAACAACATGCATACAGACATTTTTTTAAAATAAAGTTATCATGCCCTTTTATGAAACGCAACAAAACAGCTGCTTTTTAAGTGAAAACACAGATGTCCTTTACACTTCAGATATTTGACCTTGGATTTTCCTTTGCATCCCATTTTTTTTTGCTTCTATAACGAAATTTCTGATATTTAGTTAATTTAGTGAATCTTGAGACTGCCATGCATAATTGTTCCAATAAAGGAACATTCATAATTACCGAAAAAATTACGAAAATATACATTCACAAAATGATTTCAAGATCAATATCTCAAATATAATGAATAAAACGATTCAAACTATTCATTATTATTACATCGCATTTGTCTCGAGCTACGCTTCTGCTGACGAGTGCCCAAATAGGGTCGAACAGCTGTACAGGGTGGGCCAAATTCGACACTTTTAATAGGAAACTCCTATTTTTAGACGAGTTAGACAAAAACTGACCTCGGTCCCTGGAGCTCGATTTTTAAGACAAAATTAATGGTGAAGACCGCGTTTCGATATCTTGTACCGTTTAGGAGCTACAGGGCGTTATTCAAAATTCTACAATTTCTAAAAACCTTCATAACTTTTTTGTTTATGAAAATTTTTGATTTCTGTAAAGACTTCTTTAAGGCACTTTTTCATGCAGAATTCATTGCTCCAAATTATTTTTTTCTAAACTGCTCAATATTTGAGATATTAGCAAGAACTTTGATTTTTTATATGGAACACCCTATATATTTTTAAGTTTTTGAAAGGTGTATAAAATTTCATTCATATAAATATAAAACACTTGATATTTTATTCAAACAGTTTGTGAAATATAGAGTTTCAAAGTTTTAATCAAAAATTTAATTGTTTTTACAGCATTGAAGTAGGCTATGGATGATGATAATTAAGCCATTTAAGTTCTTGTAACTTCCTGGTGGGCCACTGTCAAAATTTGACACAATCTCTTACGGTATTTGCAATTCTCTTGAATTTTACTATGTCTATAAAGTAGACTTAGGGAGACAATTAAACTTGTACGAAAACTACGAGAAATACGACATGTTATAATATTTCTACCAACTCGAGACTTCATAAAGTGCCCTTAACTTGTAAGTGTACGTGTGGACTAAAGATGCAGCGTAGCTGCCGAAATACGTATCTACGGATACAATCTATTTTGATTAATTAAATTTTTTGATTTATATTTACTTTTCTGATTTGTTATTTCTAAACCATTGCCTTCTTTACTAATATTAAATGTGTTTTATCGAAATTGGTGAAAATTCAAAAGCAGCGATTAATCTTTAGCATGAGTTATATATATATAGCAGAAATATATTCTTAAGATCTAAAAACAATTTAATACATTTTTAGTCATTTAAACTGATAAAAACTAAAAATTATGAATCTCAAAACGAAAATAAAGGATTAGAGGAGATCATAGTTTTGGAAGAAATTGAAAATGACCGACGCCAGTTGAAGCAAACATCTTAGCAAGAACTTCTGCAAACAAATGTGAAAGAAACAAAGATTCTGACCTTATTGAATAAGAAAAATGCATCACTACAAGTCCTTGAATCGGTGGTGTCAGATCAAACTATAACAAAACGGAATCGTTTATGTTTAGTACAAAATGGCCGACAATTTGATACTTTATGTAATTTTTGCGCAATTTCGATTACATTAATATTTATTCATTATAACTTCGTTATACTTATTAAAAATAAAGTAATATTTTTTATGGCTCATTGAATCTTCAAAAAATATTTAGCTATCATCATCCACAGCCTACTTTAATGCTCAATAATCATCAAAATTTTAATTAAAACACGAAAGCTCTACAGCTCAAAAATCTTTTGAATAAAATATCAAGTGTTTTATATTTTTGTAAATAGAATTTTATGCTCTTTTCAAAAATGTAAAAATATATAGGGTGTTCCATATAAAAAATCAAAGTTCTTGCTAATATCTCAAATATTGAGCAGTTTAGAAAAAAATAATTTGGAGCAATGAATTCTGCATGAAAAAGTGCCTTAAAGAAGTCTTTACAGAAATCAAAAATTTTCATAAACAAAAAAGTTATGAAGGTTTTTATAAATCGTAGAATTTTCAAAAACACCCTGTAGCTCCTTAACGGTACAAGATATCGAAACGCGGTCTTCACCATTAATTTTGTCTTAAAAATCGAGCTCCAGGGACCGAGGTCAGTTTTTGTCTAACTCGTCTAAAAATAGGAGTTTCCTATCAAAAGTGTCGAATTTGGCCCACCCTGTACAAAGGATTCTCGAAGGATCCATTGCAATCAAAACCAATTTGCAACAAAATTTCTTAAATATAATGTTATTACCTTTGCTCAGAAACATAATGGTCAAATGCGACCCCTAATAACAAGCGGAAATGTGAAGTTCATGGCGACATCCATAGGTTAGCGCACGATTCAATATGTGTATGTTATCAAAAGGGAACATCATATGGAATTTACATGAAAATTTCAAAATTTCAGTTCTCATTTGGGAATAATATGCAATAGAAAAGTAAACATGTATAAAATAATATTTATTCATAAAATAAGCAAAAACAAAAAATTAATTATTATCCAGTAACCCATAGAATCTTGGACACATATGAGAATTTTTTTTATTTTTGATTGATATATGCATTTTGAGTTTGGAGAGACACAGGAACTTTCACAAAGAATAGTTTTTTTAATATTACATAAATTGTTATTAAACAACAATAATGACAATTCGATATAATAACAAAAGTAAAAAAAATGTAAGCATAAAAACATAAACTTGTAAAATTTGGCTGCGAGTGAGTTAAATTGCAAGGGCCACGAGCATCTTCTGTATAGCTTTTTGGGTCCTAATTGGAGCTCCGTCAGCAGAAGAGTAGCTCATGAACTCTACTGCAATCCCGATGAAGAACATGATTTTCGCAAAGAAAGTACTTAATCGTACAGATGCAAGATGGTGGGCAAAAAAAGAATTATTTATGTATGCAAAATATGCTTTAATTCATCCTGAAATCTCTGTGTCGAGTATCAGTATGAATAAGAATGAATCATGTTGACATATTTATCAAAAAATTTAGGCTGCACTAAAGCAAATTATGCAATAAAGTGTGAACTGGTGTACACCAGTTCAGATAACAAGCACTCCTATTAACTATTGGGGTTTACAATTTAGGATAAAATATGTATTTTTACATTGTTACATTTTTAAGTGTTATAAAGATTCATAGAAATTCTTTAGTTTCAGTAAATAAAGTATGTTCAAATTTTATATAACAATAAATCTAAAGAAAATCAATAAAAATTGGTTTTAAATGCATATCTAAAGATCACATTATTCATTTACATTTCATTTTTTCATTGTTTGATTTTTAAAGTGTGAAAATAATTTCAAAAATGATAATTTTTAAAAATATGTTACTATAACAATCAACACTTATTCCATCACACATATTTAATTTTAAAATATTTGTTATTTTTATTATTTTTAATTTAATATCTTCAAAAACACAAAACGTGTTAACTGAAATCCACAGCAGATTGAGAAAGAATCAGTAAAGTTTATCTACAATTATCAAAGGTCATTGAAAATTATTTATTTGTAAATAAAAATATATGTTTCATTGAATAAATTTTTATAAGTTAGTTGAGCACATTTGATGACCATAAATTTGATGACTTTTGTTTCAGATACGAATTATGTCTTGGCAAATTACAAAACGGAACCTTGTAAAAGACCACCGAGGCTATGCAGACAAGGTTACGCCTGCCCACAGTACCACAACAGCAAAGATAAAAGGCGAAGCCCTCGGAAGTTCAAATATAGGTGGGATTTTCAAATGTGTTTGCAAGCCTTAAAAAAAAACTCATGCCTGTAGTAGTATGTAGAAATTTTTAAAATTACGTGTTGTAGAGTACTTTACTTAAGTAAAATTCTGTTAGATCAACGCCTTGTCCCAATGTAAAGCACGGTGAGGAATGGGGGGAACCTGCGAACTGTGACTCTGGAGATTTGTGTTCGTATTGCCACACGAGGACAGAGCAACAGTTTCACCCGGAGATTTACAAGAGTACTAAGTGTAATGATGTGCAGCAGGCTGGATATTGTCCCAGAGGAGTGTTCTGTGCTTTTGCTCATGTTGAACGTAAGTATTTCTTTCATTCTAAAAAATAAAACTATCTTTAGACAGATCATAAGTTTCAAAGCTATTCTGGAAGGAATAATTAATTAATTAATAATTCAGTTGAGTATGAACATGTTTTTACTGAAATTCCAATTAATATAGTAACAATAATAATTCTTTTAACAAAAATATTTAAATTTTATATTTAAAAAGAAATGTTGTTATTAAGTATTTTATTTTTTTAGGCTCTAAAAATAAAACATTTTTATATTCATTTCGACTGAAAATTATGTTGATGTCTAACCAGTCTAATGATAACATAATTTTCAGTATTTGTTAATCATTAAAATTGTCTTGTGTACTTTCTATTACTGTTGACCTTTTATTATTAATTTGTGTATTTAATTAGCTAAAGTGGTTGCCTTTACTGTACTGGATAGTAATGCGAATAATAGCTTTTATTGTAGAAGAAATGGGTGTGTCTAGAGAAAATGCAGGTTCATTGGACACGGGCACAAATTTAGCAGAGATCCTATCGAATGCGCTTCCTCAGCCCCATTTGATGGACAAGAATAAAGAAAAAAGTAGTGATAGTAGTGTGAGTATAATTAAGTTAGAAATTATTTATTAAACGAAAAATAATACATAAATATTGGTGGTTTGTTTCCAAATAGAATGGTAGCAGCGAAGTGTCTGAATCTGCATCAACATCATCGTTAGGATCAAACAGCTCACATAGTAAAGCACCAGGGGCACAGTTGACACACAAACCTATTCCCTATCACAGGCCAAATACTTTCAATACTCTAGAATTAGCCAAACAATTATTAGCCATTGATAATGACCCAACTTTAGGTAAACATATAATTCTTGTTACCACTTAAAAATAGTAATTTTTCTAATTTACAGATGTAATAGAGAGAGAACAAAGAAAACAAACACTTTGTTTGGCATATAGTGGAATTGGGCCACCTTCGTTCTTTAGTACAGGAAATGATACTGTTGAAAGTGTAGTAGGTAAGTATTTCTTTGTGCTTTACGTTGTTTTTTTATTGTTAAGTTTGTGGCTTATTTAAGGTAATGCCTTGGATGAATTGCATTTAGACGATCCATTAAATTTGTCATCCTTGGATAGAGATTTGGATTCAGAATCTCCAACGGTAACGAATTCAATATCAGTCGGGTTGGCATCTTCTGGACTCTTGGGAAGCTCGGCGCCTGTCAACATCCCTGGAGCTCAAAGAAGTGGACTTGGAGCTTTCAGCCCGACGAACAACAGCCCTCTACAGCCGTTGCATTCTAGTTTTCTCACAACGGCGACAAGGTTTTCCCAATCAGATCACATAGACTCTTTTTTAAATCATCCTCAAATGCAATTAAGTAGTAGTGCATCGAAGATAAATTCCTTTTCGAATTTCTTCGATTTTTCCACTCAGAACATCTCACCTAGCTCTAGAAATCATAACAGCTTTAGTATATCTCCGAACATAAGTAGCAGCTTAGAAATGGCCCGATTACGAGATGAATTGAACAGTTCACGTTTGCAAATATCAAATTGGGAGGAGCGGTTAACACAGGCAAGAACAGCGTGTGATGCTTGGCAGAGGGAGACGGAAGAGGCAAACAGAAAAGTACAAATTACAGAAAATAAGTTGAGTGAAACGCTGTCGCAATACAACGCTCTCAAACAAGAATACGAAAAGTTACAAGGCGGGCCGCACTTACACAGTATTAAGAAAGTGTCAGAGCTGAGCAAATTGTCTTTAAGCGTTTTAAAAAGTATACAAGCTCAATTAAGACAGGATCTGGAAGAGATTGAGAAAGTTTTGTATAGGGAGACGGCATCCAAATGTATGGTATGTGAAGAAAAGAATAGGACGGTCACATTAAATTGTAATCATTTCGTTTTATGTAGTAGTTGCGCACTCAGCCAAAATGAATGCCCTTACTGTCAAACACCTATAAATTTGAGTAATAATATGTGAGGTTAATAAGCATAGGCTCGTATGCAGTGTAACTGTGTTTCATTCTAACATTTTTTTAGATACATTAAAGAGTCTCATCCGCCAGCATTACTACGACGTATGACTGTGACATTAGAAATGTAAATTTAATAATTTAAGTCTAAATGTAAATTGCTTTTGAAGCAAATAGCGAACAATTTATTTGAAATTCAATTATTGTGATGTATGTAATTAATTGCTTTAAATTGTTATGTACAAGTAAAAAAAAGAAATGTTTATGATGCTATGTATTTTTTTACATAAAACTTAGATTAAATTGAAATTTTGTTATTGAATAAGGATGACTCTTACATTTCTAGTCGTCATGCAATAAAACGTGCATTTCTTTCCCTCCCACCTTTTCGTACTTTACATGTAAAGAGACAAAACATATACATAATAAACACAGTCATATTGCATGCATTTAACAAATTTAATAAAAAAAAGAGATAATTAAATAGGTTTATTATTATAATTAAAACAAATTGACGCGATTGTTTAAAATTGTTTCTAATTTTGCATATTTTAAATGTTGTGTTCATTAATGGATATTTAATAAGGGGATAACATCGTTTTGCATAAACTGTTTTAAAGGATCGCTTAATTACTAGTTATTATTTTATGTAAGATTTATTGAAATTATCTCCTTGTTTACTTAATGAATTAATTACAGAATTTAACTGTTGGTTTTTTAAAAAAGAAGTTTTGCACAAATTGAGGAAAAATATTTATTTTGGTAAGGACCATCATATTGTTCAAGCACAATTTTATCATCCGGTTTTATAATCTCATAATATTAAGAGAACAATAGATTTTACATAAAATTTATTTTAAATTTTAGTTTAGTTAGAGTAATAAAGTTTTTTTTTATATAAATGTTTATTGCCTTGAATGATGTGCTGCACTTGTTAACAGACATATCAAAACCGGTTAGTTGAAAAGTTGAAAGGCATACATTTTTTTATTCCAATTTTTCTTTCAATAATTACTTATTTTACAGACAATTTTTTGTATATAAAACCATCATTTTCTATGCTAATTACATAATTTTAGTGATTTAAGAAGTGAAAAAGTGCAATTACAAAAATAAACAACTAAGGGGCAGCTGGTTTAGAGTTTTCATTTTGACAACTAAGTTCTAAATTTATTTTGGTGTCTTGTTCATATAATATTGAAGTGGTGATTTTAGATATAAAATAAAAATTGTATTCTTTTTTTTGTTCAGAAGAGAAGTGCAGCATAAATTCACCTTATGAAATTGTTTAATCTTTTGTTGTTCTTTGATGTAAAACATGACTGATTATTATAATTGTAATTAATTTGATTAGTTAGCGAAACAAAATATCATGAGAACACTAACAGTTTTGCATGACCAAAAATTTTCTGAAAAAGGGAAACCAAATCAAGACAGAAAAATTGATAAATAATCTAATAGTAATTCATTTATTTTTCGAATTGCGCGTAAACT
Organism: Serrognathus titanus; assembly: GCA_039766575.1. Taxonomy (NCBI): domain Eukaryota; kingdom Metazoa; phylum Arthropoda; class Insecta; order Coleoptera; family Lucanidae; genus Serrognathus; species Serrognathus titanus. The sequence goes on from CM077914.1 coordinate 14,304,004, forward strand.
TTGAGATGAGAAACTTTTTGTCTATTACTATACATTATATACTTATAACTTAGGTAGATAGTTATTAAATAATTATTAAATTAAATAATAAAGTAGTGGGCCTATAGTTATTATACATTTATAGAGATTAGATATTTTTGTGGGTCAAAAAAACTGCAAAGCTAAGAGGAAATTAAATGTGAGTTTCTTCCTTCAGTTTATTTTTCTATCCCTTTGGTTTTCAGTTTCTGAATTCATTTAATTTCCACTTATCATATTTTATACGTATGTATACTGGTCAATTTTTTCAGGAGACTTATATTTTTTCTGGTTTATAAAAAAATTACTCGTTTTTTTTTAATTTGGACAAAACAATTTTGTAGTGATAATTTGAAACGTACGCCTGTAAACTTTGGCCAGTTTTTCACATTATAATGAATAGTATTAAGAATATTTGAAATCTGTACATTATAAGGAGTATTTGCAATAATAATATAATCAAATGTTTTTTCTGTAGTAGTTTTTTTGGCTTACCTAAAATATTATTTAGAATATGTAATAAAATGAAAATTATCTTGATACCTATTTGTCCATTGCATTAAAAAATTAGACATTCGTTGTAATTTAATAGTTGTTTAAAATTTAATTTATGATAATATATGTAATAATTGTGTATTTTAAAATACTATAATTAAATTAGATTTTCAAATTAAATTTTTTATTTTATTCGTCGTTTGTATTTTGTTTGAATATCGCATTTCTCATAACAGATCTACGCCACTGGTATAAGCGCATGAGCTTTTAACTACGCCACTGGAACATATATATATATTCTTGTTACTCTTTAACAAAACAACGAAATCTTTTTTAAAAAAGTCGGAGAGAGAAAGAAGAAAGTAATAAATAATATTGAATTGTAAAAAGTACAAAATAATTGCAGTTTCAGCCCCAACAAGTTTGTGGTTGTGCGCGCAAAGTATCGTATTTTTAAAATGAATTTGTACGGTATATTCGCAATTTTCTGTATATCGCTTTTATAAGTTCTCCCTATTGTAATAAAGAATTAATAAATCTGACGCATTTTTCATTTCATTGCGCAATTTTCCAAATAAGACCGAAAATCCCAGAGTACACGTCATCCTAACGGAATAAAAATAGATGTGATGTCAATATTTTTCGAATTTTCACCGATTGAGCTGCAACATTATGAAATATATTCGTCCCCTTTACGAATCAAAAAAATCCAACTCTATTAAACTCCCGGATATTATAAAAATTCGTTTTTAAAAACTACGAAGACAGCACAAGCTTTTCAGTTTCAGGGGCCCCGTGAAACTTACTAAGGTGTCCAATCACAGACGCCGTTATTTCTACCAATAGCGATGCCGCATTTTCCAACCGCCGGCCAATGAAATTATTGTTCGGAGCGTCAGTACAAGTTGTGTGTCCCGTCGGTGAACGTGTAGCGTTCTTGCTGTTGAGGATTAGAAGCGAAAAGGTAATTTAATTAATGTAGATATTAACCAAAACATGCAAAAACACGATTTTGAATACTAACAAACAATTTGACGCGAATTTAGTGAAACGAAGACCTCATTTTAGCTTGTTTTTCAGTGAAATCACCAAGCTAATTGAGTCTGTTGAAATCCATGGCCGCCATTACATGTTTTGTTTTAATCATATGTTCCGGGAATTTGCTTCACGCACTTGGCAAGCCCGTAAATATTTTAATCGGTGATAATTCGCGTGTTAAATAACCACTTCAATGTAGATTTTGTGATTATTTTATGAAATATGTCACCATGTGACTTTTGGCGGGATAATGTTGGGGGATTATTTTTGTTTTTGTATTGACATTTTTGTTTACAGGTAAAATATGGCTCGTACCAAGCAAACAGCCCGTAAATCAACTGGAGGAAAAGCTCCTCGTAAACAGTTGGCGACCAAAGCCGCGCGTAAATCGGCGCCTTCGACTGGAGGTGTTAAGAAGCCTCATCGTTACCGTCCGGGAACTGTAGCTCTCAGAGAAATTCGCAGATATCAGAAATCGACTGAGTTGTTGATCCGAAAACTGCCATTCCAGCGTTTAGTCAGAGAAATTGCACAAGATTTCAAAACTGATCTCCGTTTTCAATCGGCTGCCATAGGCGCTTTACAGGTTAGTTTCACTTTGCTTCTACGTAAAGGAGCAGCTTCGAATTGTCTAAGGCCTTTAAGCTCTGTGTCCTTTTCATAAGGTTGTGGTAAAGACCCAACTTGGAGCTGCTCTGGGCTATAAACTTCAGGGGTGTCACAATTTCAAATGAAAGCACCCCAAGTATGTTATCAGTACACACAAAGTTTCATGTGTAGAAAGAATAATTAAGGTAGATTCTTGTCCGGTGAAATGTGTAATGAACTATCTCAAATGGATACTTAAAAATGGCATGTTTGCTCAATGTTTCACTATCGCTTGATAGCTTCGTCAGGAGTTGAGCAATTGTGCCATTTTTAAGTGTCTGTTTGAGATAATTCCTTGTAGAAAGAATGCTTGAATGTGCCTTCAACTTTTTGGTGTAGTTATTCTATAAAGCAGAAATTGACAATGTGTGTCATGAAGTTTTGCTCTGTAGGTTTGATTGTTTTGCGACAAAATTCACTGTTACAACAGTACTCATGCCAAAGTTTCTCAACCAATCTTATGATTTATGTACCCTAACGAGAGATAACTTTATGAAAAATATAAATTGTGTACATTGCTTTGTATAGGTATTTTTAAGAAATGGGTTTTAGAATTTCTAGTAAATTTACCTCTTACATAGAATTATTGATTGTTTCATAAATCAAACATTAGTAACCTTGAAATGTTTTTTCAGCTCACTGTTAAAATTTAGCAAGCAAATTTCTTTACTCCTGCTCCAAACATAGGGCGCGTTCAGTAGACACAACATTTGACTAAAACCAGAAACTTGTTTCATTTATGTTGCCTTTAAACAAGTTGGAGCAGCTGAACGTTATAACGACTTACTGTTATTTATCAATCACTCACCGTAAATTATTTCTGGTGAATAAATTCAACAAATGTTGGCAGTCAACACAAGTAATCATTAACCGTTCAGTGTACCAAACAGGTCAACATACTAAACAGTTGTGTCCGCTGAACGCACCATAGTTAGGGATAGATTGTAGATATCTGTAATAACATCTGTGCAATATGACCAGAGATATCTTGTTTCTCTTTTCAGTTGGTAAATTTCAACTCGCTTGTGAAATTTCATGATCTGAGTTATTTATGAGATGAACATCATTTCATCACAGCATCCTAGGTTATTAAACAAAGAAATCCTTTGTTTGACTGGTCATTTCTTAGCTTAGTCGTTTTTCTGATTCAAAGAGGGAGCCACATACATAGTTTCTCTGAAGATAGTAACTATACGTACTATCTTCAGTAACTATACAATCTTCAGTAACTATACATACTATCTTCAGTAACGATACATATTATCTGAAGATAGATACATACTATATTCAGTAATTGTGCTATTTTCAGAGAAATGATGTTCATAAAAGGAAGCACTGGGTATGTTCAGTGATAACAAGTAACTGAGTAGCTTATCAAGAGAGATTATGACGCTAAGGCTGCGTTGTATACAAGATTTAAGCCAGGATTGAATTTAATCCTAAGTTAGAATGTGACAAACATTATGATGAACAACATTTTGTATGTCATATTCTGACTTAGACTTAAATTTAATCCTGGTATTGATGGTATTTAGGAAGCCTATCAAATAACGTCAACTAACAAGTTAACAAAGTTAAATTGCAACAAATCAAGTTAAGTGCTAACTAGCAGCTGCTTGGCCTACTGAACGCAGCCATTACCTTCTGGATTACAGTTAACTATGTACCTACACTCTGGTATTTTGGGAATTTGGTGTTACCAAAGTGTAAAAAACAATAATCTCTCAAGAGGTCCCTAAAGATTATTTTTCAATGTAGAAAATCCTTAAAATTTGTTACTAGATTACTAAAACGTGAAACAATCATTAAAGATGTGTAAAGTTAAAGGAAACAGAAACAAAAGATGGTCAATTTTAAAGCATAATTCAGTGGATTAATAATAATAATTAAATTTTTTTTATCACAAATCGGTTTTGATTGCAGTGGATACATCAAGCATCTTCTGTATAGCTGTTTCGGTCCTTTTTGGGGCCTTGTTAGCACAGGAGCTTAGCTCGAGACTTCCACTGCAAACCATACCAAACCAAAAATGTAAAAAAAGACAATCAGTAGATTCATAAATTAAAACAAATGAAACAAACTTTCGACATGCTTCAACAGATGGTGTTGTTGAATGCAAGTCATTTTTTGACCGTAATAACTCAATGGATGGTGGTTTTTTAATATAATTCATCAATAACAAGTGAATTACCCTTGTAAAAAAAAATGAAAAGAAGACTATCGACAAGTTTCAACAGATGGCGTTGTTGAATATCTTATAGTAAATTTAAAACTGGGTAATCTACTCGATAAAATCAGTAATTTTTCAGTTCTTAAAAATTATTGTAAACAATAAATAATTAAAGTATGGTTCAGATATCTTTATAATGAAATATTGAATTTAAATATGAAAGAGGCAAATCATAAGCTGTTTTTTTCTCTTTTCATTCCTCTGATTAATCTATTCCTTAATTTTCCTTTTATCAAGGTAATTACCCCCATATCTTAACATGGGGGTAACTAGGAATAGTAGAAGTTTAATTTAATTTTTCATACACGTCTAGCCTGATGAAGTATTGTCCTTTGTTTATCTAAGAAATCGTTCTTTTTTAACTCACTTGTGATATTTACTGAGCTGTGTTATAAGGCGAACACCTATTGATAACTAGATACAAGACACAAAATTAATTGTTTCTTTCTTATAAGGCAAAAATAATATTTAAGGATGACGTGAAGATGTTTTCTGTATTTAATATTTGAAATATCAATCAATTTAGTAATAAATTCCTTAATGTTGTTCACCATATTTTCTCAGATATTTTGCAGCATGTTTTGTGGGATGTATTTCAATTTGTTTAACATATCCTGTATAAGTTTAAGACTTCTTTTGCCTACAACTTATGATTCTTCATAAACATCATGAACCAAATATTACAATGTGAATAAGATTTGTGAGCATGTGGTTGTTTTTGAGTTCATGCACTTTTAAAAAGTTCGTTATTAATTGTGAAAGTTATTCATAATTCTAGAAATCTATTACTATTATTCATTATATTTAAAACATGTTGAATTACGAAATGGTATTAATCTCTAAAATAAATGATTAGATTAATTTTAAAAATAAATGTATTTTTTTTTTGTTTTAGGAAGCCAGTGAAGCTTACCTTGTCGGTCTGTTTGAAGACACAAATTTATGTGCAATTCACGCCAAACGCGTCACAATTATGCCTAAAGACATCCAGTTAGCTCGCCGAATCCGAGGAGAGAGAGCTTAATTTTATTATCGGATTGTCGTATTCATTAGTTTATATTTCCTTCATAAATCATCTTAAGTGTTATAAGCAACATATTTATGAGAATATTTTGTATGATTTCCCCATTTGTCTTATTAAACATGACTTACATTGCAGATCATACTTGTCCGTTTTTAAATTTTAGATCTTCAGTAGATTAGCACCGTATTGGTCAATGTGTTCATAAATATGTTAGTTGTCGTGACTTTGTGGTTTTTTTTTTGTTTACGCTCACAAGATGAGTAAAAATTGTAGAGAGGTACAACATATGTCTAATTTAGTTTACTCTAGAATTAAGGTTTTCTATTATTAATAACTTGTATTATTTAAATAAAATAAACGTTTCTTGTATCGTATTTTTGTTTTATTTCCTACCTGCTGTGGCCAAAACTCCATTACAACGCAAATATATTTACCATTACATCAGTACATATTGTAATGAATTTTGACATGAAAATAAATAGTTTGATTACAGAATGTCCCACTAAAAATTTTTGTCCCAAGTTTGTGTTCACACAAAAATCGCTTTTAATTATTTTTGATAAAGTAACCTTGCATAATGAATAAATAAACGTGAGTTATTTATGGTGCTTTGAGTCTTTCAAGTTCCTTAAGCCTGTCCAGGATCGGTTGTGTTTCCAAACCTTTCTCCCTATTATAATCTAACAAAAATTCCAACTGCTGCTCTTCTAAGCCGCTGATTCTACTATATAGTGACCGTCCCAATTCAATATCTACATCATTTTCTTCACGAAGCACACAGAAGTATACGAGAAATACCACTAGGCAGGTAGTAATGACATATGGTTCGTACCACAGCCTGGTGTTCTTTGAACCCATTCTTGTATATTGTGCCCTCCATTTATTCGCCGGAGAATTTGAGTATTTTATCGGCCTATCATCTTCATCTGCGCTGTCAGTTTTAGCAGTGTAGTGCTGTGCATGTATGAGAAATGATCTAAAAAAAACCTATTCTTCAACTAACTCGTTTATATTAACAAATATTAATTTACCTGTTGCCTTTAAAATATCGAGCTAAACTTGTGCTTTCCGAGTAAATAATACGACGCACGGGTAAAATAAACATCTTTTTTATATAAATAAAATTGAGGTTATAGCAGAGGTTATGATTAGGGTTGCCAACTCTAAAAACGTAATTTACTACTGACAGCCAGTATAGCCAAATCACTGAAACGAAAACTCCCATCGCGTCAGCAAAGAATCCCTTTTTAGAAAAAGAAATTCCCTTCCTATATCAAGAAATCTAAATAAGCACTATACTAATGCGGATTTTCGGAGTTAATAAATTTTTATTTTTAAATACATTATATAACTGAAAAATCCATCTGAAAACATATGGAGAGTATTTAAAAAAAATTTTTAATTAAAATAGATTTTGTTAAGAATGGTGGGTATGCTAAATAACCAGTAAGAGAGTATGCACCGTGATATAACAAGAAACAATTTCTCTTGTCATTTAAACTAGGAATGACGACGGGTACCCGTTTATTTAAATGGAACCGGTTCCTCTTTATGAATACCCGTTACCCAAAAAGTACCCAGGTACCCCTTTTTTATAGAGGTTCACAGAATCTTTACAAGACGCCTTGAGGCTGTGGTGCTATGCCATGGGGTGTGTTGGATTCATACCGACGACCATCCAAGTCGGGCACCGAATTCGCGGTTCCCCAACCCACCCGATCTCCGGCATGCCTAGCAACTAAACTGCGTTCCCCTTTGACCCTCTCACCTGCCACGGAACCGCTAAGGCATTACTTCGTAGCAGCAGTAATGTGCTTGGATCTTCTATCCGACATCTGTTTTTTCGTCCCGCTTCTTGGTCTTCGAGATATCCTTGGTCATTTCGGTGATTGCTAACCAATTCTCTTCGCTCGACATCTTTGTTTTCCTACCTTGTGGAGGTACTGATTTTGTGACAACTGCATTTCTTATAGTGTCTCCCACCTGTATCTCATGTTGACAGTACATACTGGCGACTGTACCTTTTTGAGCTTGTGTCTGTAGCTCTCAAAAGTTCTGTGGCCACTCAGAAGTTGTGTGGTATAATAATCCATCTCCCCGTGTTTCTTTTCGTACCAGATTCTGAGGTTTGGAATCAGTCTTCTAGTCCAGGAACCTTTCTGGGATTTATTCCACTTGTGTTACCATTCCGACATAGTCTTCTCTCGGAGCAGCTTCTTTTGTTTTTCGGACTCACCGGATATCTTGGATCTTTCCTTAACCAGCACCGTTTCCGTCGATACCGTGCGATGGCATCTGCAGGCTCTAACCACGAGGATTCTCTGGCATCTTAGGAGTTCTTCTTTGTATTTCACTACCATACTCTCCCAAACAGGGGTTGCATCCTCCTCTTCTTTTCAGAAGTGCCGTATGTTTTCGGCAACACTCTCGAGAGTGCTGTGGCCGTTCCCCTAGCTCTATCGGTCACTTGTCTTACATACTCGCCGAATTCCAGACGTCTGTCCAAGACGACTCTCAGGTATGGTACTGCTGGTTTGGGTGTAATAACATTTCCGTTCAGGAGAAAAGACATTGGCTTGTATTTTTTTTGTACCGAAGGTCTTTTCTGGGACTAGCTCCAGCTTGTTAGTCTTCATCGATGAACTGATACTCTCCAGCATGAGGTTCACGTTATATTCCAAGTCCTCTTCCTTTCTGGTCGTTCCCACTATTGCTAGGTCATCGTTTCCATACCTACCGGTTTATCTAAGTTCAGTACGCCGGCGCCGTCATAAAGCAGATTCCATCGAAGTGTCCCCTGAGGACGGACCCCTGAGGTACTCCGCAGGTTGTTTCCTATACGGTTCCTGGTTCGTTTTCTATTTGGCGTTCGTTTAGATAATCTCCATAAGGTCTAGGTAAGCACTGATCCTTCTCCTTTTCAGCTCTGCTTTGATTAGCGTCCAATTTACAGCGTTAAAGGCTTTTTGACGTTCAAAGTGAGCATCGCATACAAGTTTCTTGACTTTAGGGTCTTCGCCATTTCATTTTTGGGAATGCCAGTAACTCTGCTCAACGTCATTATTGCTGACCTTCTCACCCTAAAACCGAATTGATTGTCGAAGAGGCATGCAATTCCCTTCCGACAGCTCTTTTTCTATTCCGCTAGCGATAAGGTGTTCCAGTAGTTTTCCCCATACGCTTAGTATGTACTTGGAATTGACAGTTTTCCAGGTTGGAGGAAAGGTTCCTACTTCTGGGGTTTCATTTAACATGGCCGCTACGAATTCGGGTTCTACTTCGATGACTAGTCTAAGAATTTCGGTCGGTATACCGTCCTTACCGGGAGCTTTCTTCATTTTTTTACTAACCACTAAAAGTTCTTCCTTGTTGAATGGAACTGATGGTACCCGATACTGGGTAAGTGACCGACAACTTTGGAACGTTAGTCTTGTTTTGCAATATCAGATTTTCAAATTTTTATTCGATACTTATCGAGTAGCTCTTCAGATAGTTTCGGGAAACGAGTACATACCGGGTGCACGAGTATTTATCGGGTACCGGGTAATACCCGGGTAATAAAATTATCGGGTATTGGTATCCCTAATTTAAACACGTGAGCTGATCAACGAATTTTTTCTTCGCCAATAGATGGAGTCTTGCCCACATTACCTAAGCGGTGGTTAGCTCATAATACCCGCAGGATTTCGCCAGCAGATCTTTTAATTGGTGGTCAGTTGGCTAAACCAGAGAGTAATACCAAAAATTGCACGGAAGTTGACGTTTTTGTTACTGATAAAAAAAGTGTATGTTGCTAGGTAACACTTTTAGTTCCTAGAATTAAATGCACTTTTAATCCTAGGAAGTTATGCGAGTCGAAGTTCAACTCGTATAACAACGAGAAGCAGAACCAAGCAAGCAGCAGAGAAGACCTGAAGATGGCAGATGTGATTCTGCCGAAACGTCATCAAGACACAAAGGGTTCTTTTGAGAACTCTACGCGGAGGAAGATTCGGAAGAACACTACAACATACAACACCTGCGGAAACCTACGATGTAACATATATCTATATGTATATATCTTTTTATCGAAGTTAATTTTTGAGTAAAAAATAAATGTATTCTCCAACTCAAGACAGATGAAATAGAAAATATGTGTCTTCATTTCTAAATTAAAATTAAATAAAACTACAATCTCAAATGAACTGTAAAAAATTCAAATTACAGATTGCAATAAAGAATGAAATACAGTACCATCTTCTTTTAATTTCTTACCAGTTTCAAATTTTAAATCGACTTTTTACATTGACTTCGCTGACAATTGAATTTCAGTGCTTTTTTCAGTTATTTATGATTATAATAAAAAGCAGCGCCATCTGTTAAAAAACAGAGAAAGTACGTCACAAATATAATTATTCTTATTTTAATTTTTGCCAGTTTCAAATTCAACTTTCAATTGAATTTTAGGTTTTTTCTTCAGTTTTGTATGAGTGCAATAAAAAATCATATCGCCATTTATTGAACAATAATGAAATTTACTCAACTTTGAAAATTCTCTACTTTGAAAAAGTAGCGCCATCTATGATATAGTAGGATAACGACATGAATCTTATGGTGCCAGGCGAAATGCACTCAAAATCATGAATTTTTATCAAATTTTGACACTAACAGTGCAGATGTCAAGTAAACGGATAATATTCACACTTGAACTAATTAATTGCACAGCTGGATAGGACACAATAGGTGCTTGCCAGGTTAGAGTATCTCTAAGTTGCTCCATCGTAGCTCCTCAGAACTCACGCTAACCTAGAAAGCGTCCATTATTTCGCGAAATCTAGTAGGTTGTGATCAGGGGTGTCAAATCGGTGTGAAGTCGCGTTAGACAAGTAAAGAGCACCAAGTCTAAGAGATGGCGGAGTAAAAAGCCGCCAAAATGACTTTACTTAAAGTAACAAAGTACAAAAATTTCACGTTTGAAAATTTTCAATTTTCATCGTGTCAAAAATTTATGATTTGTGACTTCTTTTGCAGGATGCAAATAATTTGAAATTTTTAAAGCTTCTAACTGTAATTTACATAGAAAAGTACAAGTAGGTAAATTTATGGTGCTATTCTGACCTAAAATTTAAGGAAATTTAAGCCTCTTTAAAAATTTAAGTCTTAAATGTCAATCAGTTAAAGAGCTAAACAATTGTGTCAGAAGTCCATACTAACTACTTTCTCACTTACGCATACACATATTGTAGTTTGTATTGATCAATTCTCATTATTATTATTAATTATTTCGTACAGCCCTTCGTGTATTTCGTGATAAAATACGGTATGTTACAAAATATTTTAAAATACGGTCTTTTCATAACACTAAATATTGTTGTGTTTGATTGATTATATACTAGCTGATAACTATTTTTGGGCTCAAACATCGTTCAACTTTGAATTTGGTTTTATTTCCTGTCCTTATAATTGTTGGTATGGGAATAAAACAGAATTCAAAGTTAAACAATGTTTGGCCAACTCGTTCTATGCTCGTTTATATGACTGGAAAGTATTTAAATTTGGCGCCTATTATTTTTAGTAATCGTAACAGATGGCGCCACGCTTTTCTGGCAACGTTTAAAGTACAGGGATTTGCTTTCTCTTTATTGATGTGTTCTGTGCACAGATATTAGAACTAGACAGATGGCAAATGTTTTAAAATTGACGCTCCAATTTGGAGACAAACTCGGTGTTAGTTTGGAGACAGCTCACTAAACATGTGGCGGCGCTTCTGTTATCATAGCAGAGTGGAAAACCGAAATCTGTAAATATAAGTAAGTAAGTAAAATTTGTACAGATTCTCTCACTAGGTGGTGTAATACAAAGCTAAAAACGAGAATTAACAACATATTATAACATTATCCTGTCCTGGTCCCACTTTAAACTTATTTCTCTTTTATTTAAAGGAGACGTCTGGCGATAAATGAGCCAATTGAGCTTCGGAATTAGCAAACGGTTTGTGACAAATGTTCAGTTTTCGATTTTGTGCAGGCACGTGACATCTATTGAGTTTTTAACAAACTATTTTTAGAGCGTCCAGTCACAGTCTATGGTCCAGTCATTCCTACCTCGTTGGATATCTGGAGAGATTTATTATCTCTGTTCTGGGGTCGTGATAATAATAAATGAAAATATTTTTGTTTTTGGACTATTTTAAGTTTGAGATTCTTATTCACATATTTCCGCCCCTAAATGATTTCTTTGCTAAAGTAATTCCTTTATCTGAATTTGAAATTCGTCCTCGAATATTCCCGATAGAAATTTTTTTTATTAATTATTTTTTGACTTTTCATTGCTATTTTTATTACGATCGTCATTTTCACTTTCGGACTTTCTTCGGTAATTTTATTTATTTTTTATTTTGATTGAGTTTTTTATGGTCAAAAATAATTTTTGGTTTTTTGATTGTTTCCATTTTCTTTTCGTAAATATTGCGGTTGTCATTCCTCTTTTTTTTATTTGTGAATTTAATTTTGAATGCTTATTATTAATTTTTTTGCAGGTAATAAAAAAAATCAGAAAAGTGTTTGGTATGTAGCAACATAAAAGTGATACCTGCACTATACATAAAGATGGCGAAAATATTACTGAGAACTTAAAGATAATTTTCCTTTTTAAGTTCTTGTACGAAGAAGCAGATTCCTTTTTACTTTTCGTTTAAAAAAACGGCTATACAAGTGATGTTTCAAATTTTATTAAAAAAAAAGAAGTTGGTGATACATTTAGAAACAATTTTTTTTTATATACAAATTGATCTACTTATTTACATGCTCTTGAAACATAATACACAACAGAAACAGTTCGAATTTTTACTAGCAACTACATATATCTAATACTTTTCATTATTGAGTTTCGTGTATTGTTGTTGTTGTTGTTGTAAGGGCTACTCTAGATGATTTACTTAAGTATATGTTCATGTAAGAAATCGAAATGGACGGTGTTGTAATAAATACTTACTATCAACTAAGTGAAACCAACTGATGGGAATGAGAGATGACCTGTGTTTTACAAACCTATTTTTAAGTGTCATGGTAAAGTAGTAAATGTTGAAAAAACTGATTGGTTTATGCAGTTCAATCAATTTATCAAGTGATGGGTGCATTTAGAAGCTTTTCTTATTAAGCTAGAGACTAGATAAACTATGTGGTGGTAGTCAGATGGGTGATGAATTCTTTTATTAACTTCAAATTAGCAGTGGCATTTTGATTAATCCTTCATCCTTCACACTAGGATACAAAATAAATAATAAATTTGATCATATGTTACAACAATGGCCGCAATGCCATTAGAACTGATTTTATGTTTGTCTTTCAAGCGAATTAATTATACGTAAACAGTCTATAACAAATCAGACAGCTTAAATTAAAAAAATAAATTAATAAATACATAAATTACTTTGGAACAATTATTTTTAAAACGATTGACATTTTCAATACACTTAGTTAACGGGTGGACAACTTTGAAAGATACAGCTTCATTGGCAAGCAACACACTTTTATGTCTTTAACATTCATAAACTAATATTAAATTACTAACAATTAGCAAATGGCTCTGAATTGAAAGACCTAAAATAGTTTCAATTTTCTTCATAAAAATATAACACTACGAAAATACGACTTTATTAAAATTTTTCATGGGCCATATCATCAGATATCACTTTTGTACTTTCTTGCTTACATTGTTTTTTTCAGCTGAGCTTTGATATCTAATGAACGCCTTACCTGATTATAACTACTGAGCGGGAATTTTATATCTTTCAAGGTTATCGGTGAACGAAATGCTTGTTATCGAGTCTATCAGCGACGTCCAAAAAATTAGTAACAAGCAACTAATTTCTAGATAATGGAAAAGGTATGCGCTTCTCCTACCTGACCGATAACCTCGAAAGATATCCCACTGAGTAATTATAACATATATATTTTTTTTAACAATACAGAGTATTTTCATCTCGGAAAGTAGCAATAAAATTTTGACTAACGTACATAACTCAGACTTTCTATTTTTTTCCGAGACTTCGATCTTACAAACTAAAACATGCGTGTCGACACGCATTTGAACACAATTTGAAAATAATACCTACATACAGACGATTTCGCGGAAAATACTAAGACACTCTCGCTTTGAAGATTCATTCAGCCTCTGAATTTCATGTATCACTTCAACTAAGGATAAGTGATGCTAGGAGCGGTAAAACCGCTGCAAGTAATGCTGAGAACGACAGCGTTTGGGCAGATGAGTACAGGCCGCATTCTGTCGGGCCATATTCTGAACAGTACGACTGAAAAACAAAAAAAAAATTATTAGTCATTCTGCAGAAATTAAACAAAATGTTTTTGGGATATGTTGTATAAACATTAACAATTTAAAACTTAGTATGTACTTAAAAATAGGCTCTTTTTAAAAAATAAATTTGCTTTTAAATAAAACATTTTCAATCAATTTTTGTAAATTATGAATGCCATCAAGTTCGAGTGAAATTTTAATCGCATTGAAATATTGTTTCCTTCATGTAAATAATTATCAGATTTCGAACATTTCGGAGCATTGCCATGGTTACGCAATATGAGGCTCAATGAATGTTCATTGCGTAGCCATGGCAAGGCTCGGAAATGTTTGAAGCCTGGTAATTAGTAACTAGTTATTTTATTGTAAATTTTGATTGTTGAATTCTTGGCTTCCGGTTGGAACCGCGTGTCTCGGATTTCTTCACTGTCGACGTTTCGTTCTTCGTTGCAGAAGAACTTCCTCAGGGCTGCTGCTGGTGGTGATGCTGCTACTGCTGCTGCTGTTGGTCTCTCAGTCTCAACGACTAACGCGAAGCAGCAACAAGACCAACAGCAGCAGCAGTAGCAGCATCACCACCAGCAGTAGCAGCAGCAGCCCTGAGGAAGTTCTTCTGCAACGAAGAACGAAACGTCGGCAGTGAAGAAATCCGAGACACGCGGTTCCAATCGGAAGCCAAGAATTCAACAATGGACGACGGCCGCGGAAACCTTCAAGTTAAATTTTGTAAATTTTGATGCTGTCATGGCAGTCAACAATATAAATGTTCAGATCAATGTGATATACTCAAAGCGCAAAAGATCGGTCCAAAAAATCAAATTTATATTACATTTCACATCTTTGTTAAAAATCCGAGTTGTAGTGGCGCCATCTGACGGTCATCCCTTAGAAGTTACAGTTATTTTCTGATAACGAGTGTCCGTCAGATGGCAGAATTAAAATTTAATCAAATATGACTTATAGGGTAGTACAATTATACTAGATTTAGTACAAAATGGTCAAGAATCAGTATTGCCAGATCTGATGATTTTGCACCAGATCTGGCGATAATTATACTCTTCTGGTGCATAGGAGATTTTTTTCTGTTTTTCAGATAAATCTGGTGAAAGGGTCACTTGTTTTTCACTTGTCTTTTACTTGTTTCCTCTTTGTTTCTGATTTGTTCCTTTCTCAATTGCGTTTCGTTTTCCTTTTCTGTTCATTATTTACTCTTAGTATTCTTCATTTGTTTTGTTTCGGTTTGGAAAAATAAAAATTTCCAAAGTAAGAATGACGATCATAATAAAAATTAAAACTAAAAAAAGAAAAAATTAATTAATTAATTTCTGAAAAATGCTAAACAAGTTAAACGAAGAAAATCAAGAACTTTTCTGACGATGAGAAATCCAGTCGAAATGAAAAAAAATTCTGAAAAAAGTAAGAAAAACAAATGACGATCGCAACGCTTATAACAACTTTCAGTTTTAATTTCTTTTTTTAATTATTTTAAATTCTGCTTGCCTTTTGTTTTCATTTCATTTTTAGTTTTTGTTTTTCTCTTTTTCTCTTGCTTTCTTTTTGTCAAATTTCTCCTATTCATTCGGTTTTTCATTTCTCTTTGGTTTTTTATTTGATTTCCTTTCATTTTAATATTTTTCATGATTTTCACTTCTCTCATTTCATTCTTTTTTGTTTTCTGTTTCGGTTCTTGATTTTTTTGTTCAATTTTGTTTTTCCTTTCAATTTGCTCAAAAAGAAACTAAATTAAATCATTTTCCTTTCATTTTTTCGATACATTTCTGGTTTTTGTTTTTAATTTCTTTTTCTTTTATTATAATTTTTGTGTATTTGTCTTAAAATGCACAGGAAATTTAATTTTTTGTTTTTTTCCTCTAATTTTTCCTTTACTTTTAGTTTCCCTTTGGTTTTTTATTTGATTTCCTTTCAATTTAATATTTTTCATATTTTTCATTTGTCTCATTTCATTCTTTATTTGTTTTCTGTTTCGGTTCTTGATTTTTTGTTCAATTTTGTTTTTCCTTTCAATTTGCTTTCATTTTCATTTTTTGTTTGCTTTTTGCTTTTAATTTTTTCGTTTCATTTTTGGTTTTTGTTTTTAATTTCTTTTTCTTTTATCATAATTTTTGTGTATCTCTCTTAAAATGGACAGGAAATTTAATTTTTTGTTTTTTTTTTCTCTAATCTTTCCTTCACTTTTAGTTTCCTTTTGGTTTTTTATTTGATTTCCTTTCACTTTAATATTTTTCATGTTTTCTATTTCGGTTCTTGATTTTTTGTTCAATTTTATTTTTCCTTTCATTTTCTCGATTCATTTCTGGTTTTTGTTTTTAATTTCTTTTTCTTTTATCATAATTTTTGTGTATCTGTCTTATAACGCACGGGAAATTAAATTTTTTGCTTTTTTTCTCTAATTTTTCCTTTACTTTTACTTTCCCTTTGGTTTTTTATTTGATTTCCTTTCACTTTAATATTTTTCATGTTTTTCATTTGTCTCATTTCATTCTTTATTTGTTTTCTGTTTCGGTTCTTGATTGTTTTGTTCAATTTTGTAATTCCTTTCATTTTTCGATTCATTTTTGGTTTTTGTTTTTAATTTCCTTTTCTTTTATCATAAATTTTTGTGTAACTGTCTTAAAATGCACAGAAAATTTACTTTTGTTTTTTTTCCTCTAATTTTTCCTTTACTTTTAGTTTTCATTTCTCTTTGGTTCTTTATTTGATTTCTTTTCATTTTAATATTGTTCATGTTTTTCACTTGTCTCATTTCATTCTTTATTTGCTTTCTGTTTTGGTTCTTGATTTTCTTGTTCAATTTTGTTTTTCCTTCAAATTTGCTTTCATTTTTAGTTACTTCATTTTCATTTTTTGTTTGCCTTTTGCTTTTCATTTTTTCGATTCATTTTTGGTTTTAGTTTTTAATTTCCTTTTCTTTTATCATAATTTTTATGTAACTGTCTTAAAATGCACAGGAAATTTAATTTTTTGTTTTTTTTTCTCTTAATTTTTTCCTTACGTTTAGTTTCCATTTCTCTTTGGTTCTTTATTTGATTTTCTTTCATTTTAATATTGTTCATGTTTTTCACTTGTCTCATTTCATTCTTTATTTGCTTTCTGTTTTGGTTCTTGATTTTTTTGTTCAATTTTGTTTTTCCTTTTAATTTGCTTTCATTTTTAGTTACTCATTTTCATTTTTTGTTTGCTTTTTGCCTCTAATTTTTTCAATTCCTTTTTGGTTTTTGTTTTTTTTTCCTAATTTATTTGCTTCTGTTTCTGTTTTTAATTTTATAATGTTTTTAACATTTTTCATGTTTTTCACTCGTCTCATCTCATTCTTTATTTGCTTTCCGTTTCGGTTTTTGATTTTTTTGTTCAATTTTGTTTTTCCTTTCAATCTGCTCGAATAATATTAAATCATAAAAGTAATTAAACAAGAAGTCAATGTATAATTGATTAGAATTTGTCAAAAAACTAGTGCTTTCTTGCTCGAAATTTAGTACAGTTTTTAACAGTGTTGTGGCAACGCTGGTTGGTCGTTAGATGTCGCTGGCAAAACTGATTGAGCTTCAAAAATGAAATTTGAAATTTCAGGTTTAAACTTTCAAGTCATGCGATATTTTTCCGAAAAGAAATTGGTCAGGAACAGATTAGTTTCATTAGTGGTTGAAATATAAGCGTTCGTAATGCGTAACTTTTTAAATAAAGAATGACAGTGTCAATTTGTTTTTTTTTGTTCGCGTCTGTACATTTACTTGATGGCAACAAAAATGTATTAAATATGATCGTTACCAAAGTAACAGAGAAAATCCAATTGTTAATTCTGGAATATAATCTGAATACCTCGAATCGCATGAATGCGCGAAATTCCAGGGCGAAATAACCCGAGACAAAAATTCATAAATTCATAAATAAATGTAACCCGCGTTAAATCCGAGAGGCACATACGGCGGATAACAATAACAATGTGGCCCGAATTGCTCGAATATTTCACCTGAGCCTGGCAGGCCGCGTTATGTTTCCTAATGAAACAAATTAGGCGATTGTGATATTCAGCGGTCGCGAGCCGAAAAAGATCGGCGCAGAGGAGGAGACAGGGAGGAACTCGCGACAAAACAAAGCGTAATTTTATTATTCAAATCGTAACATCATATAAAAATTTTATTGCCCTCGTATACGTGAATTTACTCTTTTCTGTTTGACGTGAGCGCAGTGCTGCTTTTGAAAAAACGGCACGTACGGCAATAATTTTTATTAGTTCGGGGCTCGAGTTAATTCTGTCAGTAGCATTCTGCGCGTTGTCGTTTCCCAACTTTAATTTTTCTTTTTTGCATGTGTGGAAAATGTGTGTAACTGACCTTTATCATCGTGTTTGACATTTTGTCCAGGAAGCCCTTACTGAATTCGGCCGCTTCGTCGCCGCAGGCTCTTCCCATCGTACGTGTTGAACACTGAATATATTCACGAAATGAGCTGCAAAAAATTAAATCTGTTTAATATAATGAAATATTTGTGTACTATCCATAAGGGATAGATAAAATTATGTAAACATCGACATGTATGCACATATTTGATAAATATGGAATCGTTCTGGACGCTCGTAATTGTTGGCATAGGAAAGATGTCATAAGTACAAATACCAAAACTTACTGAAAGGAACGCATTTTTAAATTTTACTAATGGAAAGTATAAACCTCAGTAAAAAGCAATACTATAAATTCTTATTTTATAAATGTTATCCATCATTTTGCAAATGGTATTCATATTTATTTCCTTGAGCCCTTGTATATTAAATCCATTTTTTAAAAGTTACATTTAAATCGAAATAATAAATTCACTCCATTGAAAAGGTATGCTCCTAAATCTGTGGGACATTTTTTAATAACTCGAGTGTATTTTTTTTTGTTTTCCTTGACCCAGTGTTTCATATTGGCAATGGCAGTAAGTGCATTCGTTTCCTCCTGCGTAAAACTATACTTAGGTGTTTATTTTTAAATGTTTGGAAATTTTCCCACTACACTGTAGAAATGCAAAGCAGAAAACAGGAACTTTTTTATCAGTTTAGTAAAACTACTCGTTTATAATGAATTTATTGAATGCTGAACACTTAATTAAGAAAGTGTTTCTGCTTAGATAAAAATGTAGTTCTAGATGATTAAAAAATGTACAGTTTTGTAAAGTTCGAGTGAAATTTTAATCGCATTGAAATTTTGTAAATTATCATCAGACTTCGAACATTTCGGAGCATTGCAATGGTTATGCAATATGAATATTAATGAAA
This sequence comes from Serrognathus titanus, assembly GCA_039766575.1. Classification (NCBI taxonomy): domain Eukaryota; kingdom Metazoa; phylum Arthropoda; class Insecta; order Coleoptera; family Lucanidae; genus Serrognathus; species Serrognathus titanus. Next base: position 14,323,030 of record CM077914.1, read on the forward strand.
AATGTCCAATCATTGCGTAGTCATGGCAATGCTTCGAAGCATCCAAGTCTGGTACTTAGTAGCTAGTTATTTTATTTTAAAGTTTGATGTGGTCATAGCTGTCAACAAGAACTTATAGTTATTTTCTGACAACGAGTGTCCGTCAGATGGCAGCATTCAAATTTAATTAAATATGACTTATAGGGTTGAATGAACTGTTGTCATAGCTAGTACGATTGTACTAGATTTGCTGCATTTATTTGTTTTCGATATTCAAATTTTTTTATTAATTGTGGAGATATTTATTTTCGATATTTAAAAATTGATTGGAAACTTTTTGTTTTTCTTATTTTACAATTTTTGTTTTTAATTTCTTTTTCCATAATTTTCCTTTTTCTTTTTGCTTTTCGTTTGATTTTTTTTTATTCTAATTTTTTCCTTGTTATAATAATAATAATATAATAATATCTATTTTCAATAAAACAATGACAATCAGCGTAATAAATTGAAATAGTCACTTATTTGTCACTTGTCTCTCTTCATTTTTTTCTTGCTTCTTCTTTGTTTCCGATTTGTTTCTTTCTCAATAGTTTTTCTTTTCTATTCATTATCTACTTTTATTTTTCATTTGTTTTATTTCCGTTTGGAAAAATAAAATTCCCAAAGAAAGAGTGACGATCATAATAAAAATTAATTAATTAATTTCTGAAAAATGGTAAACAATTAATGAAGAATTTTTTTGACGATTGAGAAATCTAGTCAAAATGAAAAAAAAAAACTGAAGAAAGTAAGAAAAACAAATAACGATGGTAACGTTCATGACAACTTTCATTTTTAATTTGTTTTCTTTAGTGGTGTCATCTGACGGTCATCCCTTAGATGTTACAGTTATTTTCTGTCCCTCAGATGGCAGCATTAAAATTTAATCAAATATGACTTATAGGGTTGGACGCTAATACAGCTTACAATTGTATTAGAGTTAGTATAAAGTGGTCAAGAATAACTGAGTTGACAATAAAAATTAAGAGCATTTTTTATTCGGCTATTTGCAACACTGCAACTGGATATACATATGTTTTGTTGGTTTATTTGACGTAATCTGAACAGTGACAGATCGCAGGTAATGTGAATAAAAATTAGCGTTTTAATTTGAATTTGAAATGTCAAATGACGTTTGCTTGTTTGACGTTTGCACACTAGTACAGGAAATCGAAAACATTATAAGTGACAGTTTTGACATTTGACAGTCTCATCTTTCTTTTCGACAACGCAGGAAATAGATTGGCTAGCAGGGTTGCCAGATTGAGCAAAATTCAGCCAATTTTAGACACATGTGGTGCTTAAAAATCTGATTGGCAACCGGCGCTTAATTTGGGTTACTCCGTTAACATCCATCAATAAAATTCTATCTCTAATCATATATGGATACAAAAGTACACTATCGACCAAAAATTTGATAATCAAATCGCCACAACAAAAAGGAACCAAAGAATAATCCATGTGAAATGTTAATTGAATTGGAAAACTAATTCAATTATTAGAAGTTGAACAAAACGATAAAATACAACGAAAAAGATGAACATAAAACAAAAAAAAACAGATAGATAAGCGGATTGTTCGAAAATCAATATTGTTTAGAAAATAAAATTCAATAAACAAAAGAACTGAAGCGGACAACGTGGATATGTCATTATGTCAAATCATCAAATAACAACCTAACCTAAAAATAAAATTCCAGGCAAATGCCAAAACTTCTTTTTCCTATGCAACGCCTACTTTAATCTGACATTTCTTTGAAAGCATTATACGAACAATACAAAAAAACAAAAGAACATCGACGTTTCTACAACGAAGCGTAAGAAAACAAATCGCCAACAGGAAACAATAGAAGAAATTGTATAAAGTGTTAATTATGACAGGAAAAATTGTTCATAATTGTTTTCAAATGAGCACCGATAAAAATACAAGAAAAAAAACTACTCGTGCGACAAAAATGGATTGAAACAAACAACTTAGATACACGAAGTATAAGGTGAACAAAAAAAAAACAAAAGAAGATCGACATTTCTACAACGAAGAAAGAAGAAAATCAAATCGCCAACAGATCGACATTTCTACAACGAAGAAAGAAGAAAATCAAATCGCCAACAGATCGACATTTCTACAACGAAGAAAGAAGAAAATCAAATCGCCAATAGGAAACAAAAGAAGAGACTCACAAAATTATTCCGACAAAAAGAAACAAGAAAGAACAATCGCATGCAAAGACACACAGTTTCTTTTTTTCTTATTGAGTGTTTGGATTTTTAATCGCATCCAGCCGAATCGATGATCTTCTTTTGTTTTTAATTCAACCAATTTTTGCTTGTTTTAACCCCCCTCTTCTGTTTTGTCTTGTAGATTGGCTGTCATTATTTAAAAAACTGTTTGATTAAAAAATGAAACAGCTAAAATATTTCCTGATTTTTCTTTGCTGATTTCGCAGTCCAAACGCGCGTTCAGATTTCAAAAGTACAATTTATCAGCATCACACTTAATGTTTAACTGTTGGGTTCGTATAGAATTACCTGTTAGGGAGTCATTCGTTTGATGCTTATGCATTTCAACAAATTAAGATAAATAACTATGTGCGTTTAATTGCGCGCGAAAGTGCAGTGTTTCGCAAATGGCGCCGTCACCGCCATATCATTCTATTTAATTAAAAATATCCCCGAAGGAATCCCATCATCACCTTCATCTGCCACATATTATCTGGAATACGCGACGAATTTTTATGAAGACGTAAACACGTCCTTGCCTCGAACATTTTTTTATCTACCATTAAAATTCATAGTTCGCCTTGGAAATTAGGAGTTAGTAAAAATAAAATATTTAATGGCCGCGCTTGTTTTATTTATGTTTTATATTTTCACCCTCCTCTTCCTGCGCCTTGTTCGATGGCGAAATATCGGGGCGAGATCTTTAAAGCGAAGGCAATAAAACTTTCCGTATATATATTTTTAGTTTTTAATGTTATTGAAAAATTCCGTGCGGAACGTATCAAAAGTTTACATCTAAAGTTCGATTCCGTTTTTATTCTCTCCCGTTTGATGCAGTAAACCCGTACGAACGAACGAAAACGTGTATCAAATAAGATCCGTACGTCTGAAAATTTCACGCGGAAGCATATTACGATGGTTTATGGTTTCGTTTTTGCAAAGAGGAAGCCCGATGGAAAGACGGAAGGTTGCGAATAAATCCTTTGTTCTTGTGCTAATTTATGGTAGACACTAACGTATAAGGATTTAGCGGAATGAAATAATCAAAAATGGAATGCTGCGATATTCATAAATAGTCAGGCAACAATGACTGAAGGTTACGTAGATTTCCATTCGTTCGTACGTACAGTAGCGGACAATAAAATCTGGACATGTCGCGCTTTTATTAAGGTTATGTTTCTGTGAATATGTGCTTGTATGTAGAACTCCCGAACTTCAGGTACTACAACGCCGCCTGTACGCCAAAACATTTACATCCCTGCTAAGTCAATCGGACTTAAAGAAGTTGGAGCGGTTACTTTTTCTGTATTGGATCTACACTGTGATCAAAACAGCGACTGAAGGTTTGCGTCTGACATATTTTAAATATGATCTTTTTTGCAACAGATATAACGAGCGTCTAAATAAAAATCTGCTCAAGTTGGCTTTGAACATGTTCAATGCATGAACTTCGCTTCCAGGTTCAACCTGTCAAATCTAAGGTAAAATTTGTTCAGGTTTTTTTTTTAACTATTTTTTTACAAAATACTAAAAAATGCTTTTTTCAATTGAATAAAAGTCCTTTATTCATTTATTACCTTATGGCGGCTTATTTCTTTGCTAAAAGTATGAAACTATTCCACTTATACAGACCTTCTTTGGACATTTTCCCACAACCTACTTGACCAGTTTTTTTTTTTATTTAAACACTTGTTACATTGTGATCATCAATGAGTGGTGACACTCTGCAATATTTTTTTATTTTCCGTAAGCGGCGTTGTGTAGAAAATAATTAGCTGTTGCGAAAGGAAAGATTAATATTATTACGGAAATATTTCAGATGCAAACCTTCTTTCATAGTTGATCACAGTGTACAAGTCTAACTTCCACACAGCGCCGTAAGTTAACTTTGGTAATTTCTTGATGTTGTTTAATGCGTTTTATTACTTCTTATACCAACTTATGAATATACCTACGGGCTTTTTTTGGAAATGTGACTGAAAATCAACACGAATAGAATATGAAACGAAGCTAAAAAAATTGCAGATTTATTTTTCTTTTTTTGGTGTGTTAATTTTGAAATGAAAAATAGTTTCATAAATTACTGAAAACTCTTTTGAATTTCTACTTGTTTTTCAATATTTTAACAATTATTATTATTATTATTATCTCCCCTTAGTTGTTGACATTAGTTTTCTGTTTCAAGTTTAATAATTAAAACCAATAAGAATTATCATGTTTTTGTTCTTAATAATTTATTCGTTCTTATTCGCCAGAGTCCCCTCGTCAGAGTTTTCAGCCACACTTCCGAAAACATCCTGTATAGTATCCAGGTATTCAATTGAAAAATTCATCGAGTAGCCCTTTTTTTCCTTTCATAATTTTGTGATTACGTCATAACGTAATTGTTCATCAAGTATCATTATGTTATAACGTAATCACAATTTTATGAGAAGAAAAAAAGGCTATTTGTTGAACTTTTCAATCGCACACATAGATACTATACAGGTGTTTTCGGAAGTGTGCTGAAAACTCTGATTACGGGACTCTTGTAAATAAGAACATTTCTTTAGATAAATACATAAGAACAAAAACAATTAATTATTGAATCAAGACACTACAATAATTGTTTGGCAACTGTCATCCATTAAACATCAATCGAGTTCCTTTATCGCTTCTTTCTTCTTCTTTCAAAAATGAAAAACAACTTGATTAACTTTTCAATTATAGAACATCCGTTACTTATACAGAGTTATTGTAAATAATTAATAGGTGTCAGTAGTTCCGCCTCTTTCCGACTGTGAAATTAGTGATATTACATCTAGGCCTTATCAGTTTACCAGCGGCATTCGTTTGTTTTGAAACTTAATTTTCCTAAGATGTAAATAATCAAACAGTTGATGTTCGTGGTGTATAATTGCATACTTTTAGTTTATTGTTATGACTGACAGTATTATTAATAAAGTCTGTCAGAACTTTGTCGATCTTCTTTTGTTTCTTTCATTCTTTTCATTTTTCGTATTCCCACGTTGTTTATTTCTGTCTTCTTTCATCGAATTATTATAGACAGTTATAGTTAAAATCCGAAAATGGTTTAGGCGTAAATTGAAAATTTTTTTATGAAAAAAAATTAATGACAATGACAACTGGGTACAGTTCTTTACAAAGACGAAATGATAAAGCGAAAGTTTCCTTAAGAATCTAATTTCGAAATTACTTAAAGACATTGATTGTTTTTTCTTTTGTTTTCTTATCAGTTTTCATTTTACAACAACCCGCCTATCGATCACTCTTTTCAAGTTATTCATCTTCTTCTTTGCATTTCGTCATTCTTTTTTGTTTTGTTTTTGTTAGCGATTCGATGATCTCATACTCCGTCAGAGAACCGTCGCATCTTCTACTGCATGCTGTAATTTATTTAATTTTCAGTACTTCGTCGTTTCGTTTGTTTTGCTTTGTTCATCTTATTCTTCATAAATTCACGTTTTTGTTTCAGTTCTTCTTTTGTTTTCTTCACAGCCCTCATACTTGATCTCTTGTTGTTTTCTTGTTCATCTTTTTCTTCGTATTTCGTCGTTTTTTATTCGTTCTTTGTTCGGTTTCTTTTAATCGAATTAATTTCCTTCGTTTTCTTCTCAGTCGTCATTCTCGGATAACCTGTCTAATAATAATCGATCTTCTTTTGTTTTTTGTCCATCTCTTTCTTAGAATCTCATCGTTTTTTATTCGATTCACGCTCGGTTTCTTATAATCGAATTAATTTCTTTTGTTTTCTTCTTGGTCCTCATTTTCGAAAAACTCGTCTAACAAATAATCGCTCTTCTTTTGTTTCTTGTTTATCTTTTTCGGAAGAGATTCTTTTTGGATTTATTATAAATAAAATTACTATATGTATATAAAATTAAAAAAAAAATCCGCCAATGAAATTGATATACAGGGTGTCTGTTAATTAAACCGACAAAATGATGCTACTAAACGACGTGATGTCCGAGGGTATGGGAAAAAATGTTAAAAACATTCATTTTACTTTACTTTTCGAGAAATAATTAATCAGAAATTAACCCCAAAACGATGATGCGCTTCTGGTTAAAAAATAGAAGAGCACATGAACGAAATAAATACTCTCGTATAGTTTTTTATAGTTTTATGATATGGCGGCGTGGCATCGTGAACTTGATCTTTAAGTGGTCAACTCCGTTTTTAGGTCAACGATCGATGCCGTAAAATACGAACGCAATACGAAAATACGAATATTTATTTGACAAATGCATACAAATCACCTGAAGCAGATTATTAAACGCAAAGGATCACAACGGCCCCTGCTTTGACAAGTAAATAACTAAATCAGTAAAACGAAAAACAATTTAAATCTCCCTGTTAAGAATTTCTAGTAATTTTTTTTCATTTTGACTTTAATTGTATTGCAATAAGGTTTATCACGACAGCGCATCTCCTCTTGCAGCGCGTGTTGTGACAAATGTTAAATACTAATTACATCTATAAATGGATTGGACGTTACGGGTCTGTGCATTGCCCCCCGGAATCGTCAAATTTAAATCCTTGCGATTTTTTTTTTGGTGGATGAAGCAGCTGGTACATTCCACTCCAGCAAATACTCTGTACAAGTTAACAAACAAAATTTTCGATGCCGCTCCTGTGATTTGAAATAATCCGCATGTTTTCGAACGATTGCGAGAGAATACGATAAGCGGGCTACAGCATGTCTCGATAATAATGGCCTTCATTTTTAGCACCTGCTTTGTCGAGACAGCATTAAGCATAATTGGTTTCGTTTCTTTTGTTTTTCCTTTACCAGCTGATAACTGTGTAATAAGAAAACTAAATTGCGATGTGTGTCAAAGTCTACTTCGATTAACTATTTTAATTTCATTTTAGGTGTGACGAATTATTAACACAAATCTATTAAAGTCGAGCAGAATAGCACATTCGGAGGTATGCTGTGTGTACGCATCTTAACACGTATATTAAGCAAGGTCAAGTTTTACAAGCTTTATTGTGAGCGAATATCATAAAACGTTTATGACACATGTACGCTGTGAATTTGGCTTCTTAATCTAAACATATTATCTACTTTTTTGGATAAATTTATAATTTATAATTTATTTCCTTCAATAAGAAAAGTGGCGGTTATGATATATGTCAATTTATTAAGTTTCAATTTTTATTATAAGCGAAAGTCATAAAACGTTTATGACACATGTACGCTGAATTTATCGTTTTAATGTAAACATATCTACTTTCTTTTTGGATAAGTTAATAATTAATTAATTAATATTTATAATTAATTACAATCTGTTCCATATAATTTTTTCTACATTTTCTCGTAATCTGTGACTTTTATTCACAGCTGCTTTTAATAAAGTTTTTCGTTCCGCGACGCATCGATTGGTGCGAATGCATTTCTGATTGGTTAAATGCTAATTATACCAATAAACGGATTGGAATTATTTACACAATTATTTGCGAATTTGTTACCCTTCTTTCATACCGCAATTCCACTTATTTTTGAAATGGGTAATAATTACGTCGCGTAAAAGAAACAACTCAGATGATTTCCGTTCCCAGCTGTTAAACGTGTAATAAAACGATATGTGTCAAAGTTAGTGGCATTGTGGCAAGCGGATTGTCAATAGAAAGCCTTTACAGTCCTACTATACTGCTGCATTTATAAAACATGGCGTCGGATTTCGTACGCAGTGTCGAAGCTTGATTTTGAGGTAATTTTCTTATTTAATTATAAACCATTATAAAATAGAAATAGTTTTTTTTTTTAACATTTTTCCCATATTCTCAGACATTGCTCCTTTTAGTGGTTCCATTTTGTCGGGTTAATTAACAGTCACCCTGTATGTAGGTATTATTTGAATAAACAAATAAATTTTTCTATGGAACCAAAGTAATAATTTAATTCATACTTTTAAAAATGAAATTGTCACTAAATTATTAAAATTTATAACTTTACGTAACAAAAAAGTAGAATGTAAGAAGAAGAATAGATGTAAGAAGAAGAAATAGGTTATAAGTGAAACAAAGGGGAGAGAGAATACAGTTGGCAACACTATCAAAAATAGAGACTATTTTTGGTAGAAATAAATAAACATAACAATGCTCAAATGCAGTTTTTTTATATGCAACTTTAATATAAGTAATTATTTTTTGTTTAAATTTCTTAAAAAATTAATTTTGAACTTTTTCATCATTACTTTTGCTGGATCATCCATACTCCACTTTTAGCAACGGCTAGTCATACAAATCGGAAATCGATGTTATTAATTTTATTTAATTAATTATTTTTTTATTGGCGATTTGATTTTATTTCACACTCCGCCAGAAAATTGTCGATCTTCTATCGTTTCGTTCACCTACCATCACGTCGCTCTTTTGTTTCATGGCTAGGTAGATAGCATAAAAATACGCCCTCGTATAAATTTCGTGAATATCTCCATCTCTTACGTTTTAGTTTAAGTAACGACTTCGACTTATCCTTTTGTTAGCGATTTCAGTGAGAGTTAGTTGGCGGAGATAATATTTCACCCTTTGAAAAAGACTTTCACGGCCACAAACCACCGACTTCCGGTTTGTAAAGTATTTTGCATCGGCGGGCGGTTGTTAATGCCGGCGGTGGTGTACGCGACCGCGAAGACGCTCACAAATTTACGTATAACTTACGGGCCAACGCTTTCGTGACGTTTCCAAACACGTACTCCGAAAGCAACAAAAGCAGCGCAAGATTGCGAGCCGGCGCCAGAGAAAGCGAACTCCATCAGCGAACACCGGCGATAACGGAGATGTTTAGCGTTCTCTCCTTATAAATATCCCGTGCGCGGAGGAGCGGGAAAAAAGGTTTTAAAATTCGTGAAAAAGAGCTGTCGTTAACTTATCTACCGGAATGATGTATTTTCACTTTACTGTATAAAACATTCCGCTATCGTAATTTTTAACGCCCCGGTGGATATCGGCTCTGTCCCGTGTAAAACAGAGGACGGAATCTCCAAAAAAACGCATACTAGATTTAATCTGTGTAAAATTATTAAAGAGTCACTTACCAGCATACAACTTTTAAGACCCCGTCAGCGACTTCCCTTCTTTTCTTTAGGACTACCGGTTGGGGCTCCACTTCATAATGAGCGGTGGGTTCCGGTTGAACGTTTTTCATGTTTCTTATGTGTCTGGCCACGCACACCTCGTTCTCGTGGGTCACGGTTTTCATGCAGGGTGCGTGCTTGAGATATTCTTAAAAAAAAAAACAACTTCAAATTAATATGTTTTCAATTAATAGAAAAGTTTTAGCTTCATATATTTTGTGTTTTATTATTATATTTTAATTTGTAAATTTTTTAAGCATTTCTTACAGGTCGCCTGAATTTTTTAAAAATTTGTATACAGGGAGTTTTATAACCAGTGCGAAGTATCTTGTATACATTCCTCCAGTAGAACAACTACGTTCTCACTAGCGCTGTGTGTATGCAATTCAATTAAAACTAGGGATGACGAGGGATACCCGGGTACCCGATAATTACCCGATTACCCGATACTCGGGCAAGTGTTCGATAGCTGAGTGACGTTTTTTTTTGTTCAATTTAAATTAGGTATCATAAAATAAATGTTTGGAGCATTAGAGATTTGTGTAAAAAAAGTAAAATGTAAGAAGAGTGCATGAACAAGATGGAATGTAAGAGAAAAAATAAGAACAAGAAGAGTGTATGAACAAGAAGGAATGTAAGGAGAAGAAGACCAAGAAGAGTGTATGAACAAGAAGGAATGTAAGAAGAAGAAGAAGAAGAACAAGAAGAGTGTATGAACAAGAAAGAATGTAAGAAGGAGAACAAGAAGAGTGAATGAATAAGAAGGAATGTAAGAAGAAAAAAGAGGCTAGAAGTGAAAGAAGAAGGGAAAGAGAAGAGACAGTTGGCCAACGCTATCAAAAAGGGAGATTTTTTTTGTTTGCTTCATCCTCTATATTGGCGGAACCGTGGTTCACCACCATTTGATCTTTTGGAGCTTTCACCGCCAAATGAGCCGCCTCCGTACACCCCTTCTTTGTTGTATTGAGTCTGTCCCGGGTAGACACTCGTTTGAATTCTAGGCTTGCTATCCACCTATTCGAAACACGTGATTCTTCTTCCCACCCCAAACCTTGCGCATTGTTAGCTGCTCGACTAAAAGTTCTTGGCAGCAGGGATGCCAGATCTCACAAAAATCGTGAGTATTTACGATTTCAATTCAACTCTCATGATCTCACGTTTTTTACAACATTCTGACAGATCATTGATTATTTTATTTCGCTGTTTTCTCACTAGTAATACCCTGCCGCGTTTTTAATTGCCCCTAATTGCTCCGATGTTAATTTACTAAATTCAATTAAATTTAAATTTAAAATCTACCGAGGCAGCGCAATTTGACGTTATTTTGATTTCCGTAAAATTTAATATTAGTAATTATTAGTTACCAATAAAATCCTTTCGACAAATGTCGCAGATGTCATCAAAATTCAGTAGAAATTAGCATGTAAAATAAAAAAAGGACTCATATTAACAAAAAATCTAATTTAATAATAGCGTGAAAGAAACTAAACTACTAAAGTAACTTGCGCGGAATTTTCTTTATAAAAAAAAAACACTAACAATTATTTTTTCCAAATAGTGATAAGTTGCTGCAGTTTTAAGGACGAACAGAAAATATATAAAGATCGTTTATTCTCATTCGACTGAAAATCAAAAGACTCTCAATAAGCAAAAAGGAAGCGGAGAATAAATGGGAAATTGATGATTTCCGATGCGAAACTTTTGAGAATCAAATCAAGCTTTCATTTGTTTTTTTACTTCCTTTGTTTAAATTCATTTTCGTGTTGCAGTTGACACTTCATATATTTTGTTTTCCCTCGGAGATTTTATTTTCGTACACTTCGCCATAGAAACGTTGATCTTGTTCTTTTTTTGTTTTCCTTATTCCTCGATTGTTTCGGTCTTTTTTTTTATGGTTATTATGGTTTCTTCTTTTTTCTCGAGATTTTCGAAGTCTGCTTAATAATCGTCGACCTTTTTTTGTTTTGTTTTTCATGTTTTCGTATTTCGTCCTTTTTTAAAATTTTTATTTCTTTTTTATTAGAATTTTCTTAATCCAATTTCTTAATTTCTTGTTGAATTCTTGGCTTCCGGTTGGAACCGCGTGTCTCGGATTTCTTCACTGCCGACATTTCGTTCTCCGTTGTAGAAGAGAGTACCACTTTAACGCCATCTTTTCTTTTCTTTTTTCCAATATATGCTGATCGATAAGTCAAAAAACTTTTGTGAATCAGCCTTGTGGTTCTTGTTCATTTTTTCAATATATATCGATCGATTGATAAGTCGATAAGTCAAAGAACATGTCAATTCGTCGTATATTTTCCTATCTCAGATCTATATGATCCGCATATAGTAAAAAAAAATTGTACAGATGTTTTTTTTACTATATGTCAATCGTATAGATCTAATCTTGAATTAGGAAAATATATGACGAAACGATATGACGTAACAAGAGGAGCAAGGCTGTTCCACACAAGTTAGAAGGAGATAGCTATATAAAAGTTCTTTGACTTATCAATCGATTGGCATATCTTGGAAAAATGAACTATAGCTGTTGTAGTCGTTCCGAAGAGCAGATTGTTTGGAAAGCCCGAAACGAGTTTGAAAATCCACATCAAAATAATTGTTTCTCTCAAGAATCCATTTTGGCCGAAGCCTTGGAATAATTTCTTCGATCCGCATATCTTGGAAAAATGAACTATAGCTGTTGTAGTCGTTCTGAAGAGCAGATTGTTTGGAAAGTCTGAAACGACTTTGAAAATCCACATCATCATAAGTTCTCAAAATAATTGTTTCTCTCATGAATCCATTTTGGCCGAAGCCTTGGAATAAATTCTTCATCATTATCACCATCAAAAACCAAACCATACAACTCTCGAGTCATTTTTACTATTTTCACAATGAAGAGTTGACGTTATTAATCGCGATTAGGTACAATACATAACTGGTGAAAAATGAACGTTTAACGCTTACACTCGAAAAGCGTCAAATGGTTAACCTAGATTAACTACACTCCTAATCGAGTTTAAAGTAGTAAACTAGTAAACTGGTGAAACTGGCCCTAAGTATAACACATTTCTATGTATAATATTATGTTTATGTCATATAAGTCGGTTTCCAGTCTGTATATAAAATAGAATTTTAACTTAAAAACGTTTTAGAAATAAAAATTAAAACACGAATGACTTAAAAACAAAGACAAAAAAGACAAATTCCTTTTTATTATTTTCTTCGAGGTTTTCACGAAGCTTTTTTTTTATCTGCTTTGTAAAAACACGAGCAGAACGTCGCTTCGCTGGCGGTTACATCTGTCGTATCACCATTTGGGACATCAAAAGAATTTGTCTTTCAGACATTTATTTTCGAAGAAAACAGTCCAGAATAAACACCGTACGTGGATGACAAGCAGATAGTTTTAAACACAGTAAATTTATACGACTTCAACGAAATACTAATTACACACAACGGAATTTGTAAGTAATGTCAAATTTGCCTTTCAAATTTTGAAAACGTACTGCCTTGAAAAAACAACTAATTTCAATATTTGAATATTTTAATATTCACTGCGCTTTTAAGTTTTTCAAAATGATTCACCTTATTCAGTAACTCTTTATTTTTTCGTAACCGAAAGTGAATGCTTTGATTTCAACGCAATTCAAAAGCAAAAAAAAATTGCAGAATTTAATAAAATTTTTGTAATAAAACTCTTTTAGAAATTACTCTTATGTGTAAGCTCTAATTTAATTTATTTTATAATAAATTAGTTTTGTAGCGATCGGGGATGCACATAGTGCATAGGGTGAACCAACCTAAAGGACGCCAGACCTAGGCCCTGTACACGTTAAGTTTAGCAGTACCAACAGTCCCTAGAACGTAGTAAAGGGGGCGATACACTTCTACAACAAAGACTAAGGTATATTTCTGCTCAAAGTTATTCGAGTGAAAACGAAGCCATTTCCTGAAGGGCTACAAAAGTACTTTTATTTTACTTTGAAATTTCCTTTAATCACGCCCACGAATAGCGGCGTAATTAATGAAAGCAGTTTGTGTTTGGGCACGGCATGTATCTGGGCCCAGTACTTGTTAAGTTTCGCGTTATATTTAGCAACCGCAGTCTATAAAACAAAACGAGAGAGTGACGACAAAGACCATGTGATTACTTTTCATTTTTAATTATGCTATAAACAGTGACGTAAGCAACTGTAGTCTAAGCGAAATATGCCATGTTCAAATTTTTGGTCACCTGTCACCAATATCCCACATTTGTCATTTTTGTTACCAAATTTCTAACTAGGATACTGTTGCCAGTTATACTTTTAACGAGGCAACACTTACTGTGGTGTGCTTTTAAGTTGTGCACGGATAACACTTATGCCGCTTCTACGAAATATTATACCGTGTGAAAAACTTAAATATGCGAAATGCATTGTTGCCAGTACACGTGATCGTAATAGTAGTAACGTTTGCTTTATCTAACGCAAGAATAAAGTGATTGTGTACTGAATATATGTACATAATTTATTTATGTTAAAATAGTTTTAAAGTGCAAGCTTTTCTACTGACAATCAACTTTTCGTAACCCCTAGGGTATATTAATTTATCTTAAAAACTTCACGAAGCTTCATTTTTATATTTATTTGTTATCTTTAATTTTTAAAACTATTATGTATGAGTATAATTTAATTGAAATTTGTATTAAGTGCGCACGAAGTTGAAATATCATTGTTTTGCGTAGATCAGAAATAAAACAGGCCCCAAAGTATTGCCTTGTGGAACTTCAGCTCTAATCAATGTAATTTAGAGTTAGTTACCTTCAGTTTCTTGTGTGGTCTATACATAAAATCTAGTGCTTTAACTTACCTTGCTGATATGTAGTGTTTCCGCACAGTTCATTTACCACGTGCGCAGTGTCGTGGAAAAGATTTTCAAAATGCCTATGGCGTTCTGGGGTCATGCAAGTCCTGGTGTGATGACGGATGCACTTAACAGCGTCTTTCAGGTCTCTGAAAACAAAAATATCGTAAAAAAACGAAACAAATACAACAATAGTTATTACGAGCTACAATAAAATCCGATTAATTTACTAAATGGATTTTGTTGGCAGACTGCAACGATATTTCCGGGCGCTTTCCTCCCCGGTCGTATGGAGCCCGTAAAAAAGATTCATTATTTCAAAGATAATCCGGCGCTGACTAGTCAGCAAATAAGAGCTGCATTTGTTTATAATGTGCGCCGACACGTATGCAGAATTTTAATTTTGCCCTCGCCGAAGTTAATTTGCGAAATTATCTGACGGCCTTTTGCATAATCGGCGAATTTTTTACTTCGACGCTGCGCGAGTATTATTGCAGTATGCGTTTTTTTTTTCGACGGACAGAAATTTGGTTGGGCGTAAAATGAAAATAATTCTGATATATGTATGTATGCGGGACTATTGTTGTCATTTAATGCAGTTACCTGAAACTATTTTGGAGAAAAAAATGCAGAAAAATCTTTATCCGCTCATACAGGGTGACTGTTAATTAACCCGACAAAATGATATTACTAAAAGAAGCGATGTCCGAGAGTACAGGAAGCATGTTTAAAAAAAAACTCTTTCTACTTTGGTTCTCGAGAAATAATTAATTAAAAATTAGTCTTAAAACGATACGCCCCTGATTAAAAAATAGAAGAAGCACATGAACGAAATAATTTTTTTTATAGTTTTATGATGCGGCGGCGTGGCGTCGTGAACTTGACCTTTAAGGGGGATTTCACATAACTCCGTTTTTAGGTCAACGGCCGATGCCATGAAATACGAACGCAAATCATGTGAAGCGGATTATTCCATGTAAAGGATCACAACGGCCCCACTTTTAACATCTGCTTCGAAAAACAATTTAAATCTTCCTGTAAAGAATTCCTGGTATTTTTCTTTCAGTTTAATTTAAATTGTATTGTAAATAAAGTTTATTACGATGGCGCACCTCCTCATGCAGCGCGTGTTGTGACGGGTTGGTTAAATATGAATTACGCCAATAAATATAGTGGACGTTGTGCATTGGCCCCCGCCATTCCCAGATTTAAATCCTTGAGATTTTTCTTGTGCGGCTAGACGAGGCAGCTGGTACATTCCACTCCAGCAAATACTCAGCACGAGTTACAAACAAAACTTTCGAGACCGCTCCTGTGATTTGAAATAATCCGCATGTTTTCGAACGAGTGCGAGAGAGTACGATAAGCGGGCTTACAGCGTGTCTCGATAATAATGGCTTTCGTTTTGTAAGCACCTGAACAGTACGGGAAAAATAGTGGTTTATATTTTGTCAAAACGGTTCTTAACCAGAACACGAGATTTCTAAAATAGAAATCTTTTACAGGGGAAATTAAAAGAGATTGGAATTCTGACTTCTCTGAACCCCCCTTTCTAAACTTTACCACCCTTTTAACCAAAACTTTTCCAAACCAAATCGAGACGCGAGAGGCGATTCCTTTGTTAATAGCGTTTCCAGTTTTAGCCAATTTTTAGCCAGCAATCGTCCTTCCCGCTCTCTTCGGACTTGAATTTTGGTTCTTTTTACCCTCAGACTCACTTATTTTGGGTTTGTTGGATCTTTCTTCTCTCTTTGTTCGACTTATTAAAGATTACCAAAAAAACTACTTTGAGATTTTAAATAAAATTCGAAAGTTTTAACAAATAAAATATATATTAAAATAAAATTTTACGAGAAACGACGATACGCCTCAACAAATTTTACCAACGTCGGTCGTTCAAGGGCAGAGACGCACAGTGGCGTGACTGTGACTTCCTATTGCCGAGAAAGGAATTTTTTTTATCTCAGTAACCTGATATTAGTATTGATTTGAAAAAGCATCTGAAGCTCAAAACCGATACGAACATCCAGTTTTTTCTAGGAACAAGCAGAGCTGATAATCAAACGATTAAAATAAAAGATTAAAATAAATTAATTCTGGAGATTGTCTAAGGCATTTTTCCGGGTCCTTACAATTTTGAATACCTGCTTTGAAGAGAGAGTATTAAACATAATTGATTTCATTTCTTTTGTTCTTCCTTTCCTACCTGATAACTGTGTTTTAAGAAAACTAAATTTTGATGTATGTCAAAGTCTGCTTCGATTAATTACTTTAATTTCATTTTAAGTGTGACGAATTACTAACACAAATCTATTAAAGTCGAGCAGAGCAGCACTTTCAGAGGCATGCTGTGTGTACGCATCTTAACACTCTATTAAGCAAGGTCAAGTTTTACAACCTTTATTCAGAGCGAATATCATAAAACGTTTATGACACATGTACGCTGTGAATTTGGTGTTTTAATCTAAACATATCTATTTTTTTGGATAACTTTATAATTTATAATTTATTTCCTTCAGTAAAAAAAATGAGGTTATGATCTATGTTAATTTATTAAGTTCCAAGCTTTATTATGAGCGAATATCATAAAACGTTTATGACACATGTACGCTGTGAAACGTTTTAATGTAAACATATCTATTTTTTTTTCGATAAGTTAATAATTAATTAATTAATATATGTTAAGTTTCAAGCAAGGCTGGTTCATAACTAACAATTCACGGCCAATCACCACGAGGAGAAATATAAAGAAATGCAGTAGGTTTCAATTTGAGAAAACAAAAGACGAGCGAATTATCCAGTACGGGTGTTCCTTTTTGAAGAAAACTGGAGAATTTTTGAATAGTTTGGTCTTGAATTCGTGAAATTTGAGATTTGATTTTAGTAAGCAAATGAAGGATCGCGCTCTTTCCAAAAAATGGGAAAAATTAAAAAAGAATAAAAAGAAAGGAAAATAATTTTCAAATTAAATTTTTTGGAATAAATATATTATACTTAAAACATACAACATACAATTGTGTAGCGGTTTGGGTTCGAATTTGCCGGAAATTAAATAGATCACCTCAATTTAACTCTACTTTAATAAAATAATACTTTCGGTTACAACAAAAAAAACTTTAGAGAAAAAAAAGATCTTAATGATGAACATGAAATAAAACGGTAAAAACTACATGAAACTCGCACCGTGACCGCAAGCTTACAATGAATGAATGAATGAATGTTCTTTTTCCTTTTCCGAACTCTCGAAAAGACATTGTGTCCACCACCTTCCGGGAACATTTTTACCCTTCCAGAGAGGGCGCAGGGCTACTCTCCGCTATAACTGTCATTTTGGCAAGAAAACAAAAGACGATCATCGTCTCAAATATTCTCAGAGAACTTTCCAGTTTCTAACGAGATTCGAAATAGAATTTTTCAACTTTTGTTTATTATAAAAGTAAATAATATATTTGGGTAGCGAAAATCAGGCTTTTTGTTTATGTACCGCACGTTTCATTGTGAGTTGGAAACGTACGCGAGTTTTGACGTTTCAATTGCTTTTTTTTGTGTTTTGTATCAAATCTATTTTGATACGTCATGCACTCCTCGTCGCTATAACAAAAAATCGATCTTTACCTCTTTTTTTTTGTTTTCGTTATTCTTTTGTTTCTCAATTATTCTCCGTCGATTTTCTATTGTATTCGTATTATTTTGTTTTTCGTATTTCGCAGTTCCCTTCCGTGTTCTACGACACATAACAAATTATTAATTTTTTTGTTTATGTAATTCTATAATTCGCTGTTGTTTGTTTTGTTCGTTTTGTGTTTCCTCTTAGTGTTAATTTTCGTTGTCCGTTGGTGAATTTTACAATTGTATTTTCTTTGTTTTCTGTTGTTGATTCATTGTTTCTTTGAAAATTATTCAGGATGCTGTAGATACGATTTATTTTACTTTAAAGTATCTACAGGGTGTCAGGTATTATTATTATTCTTTCTAGATTGAAAAGTTATTTCTATACTTCGTCATTGTTTACTTTTGGTTGACTTTTGTTTCTTCTTAGTGTTAATTTTCGTACTACGTTGGTGAGTTTAATAGTTGCTTTTTTTTCTGTTTTCCTTCAATCCTTTGTTTCTTGAAATTTATTCATTCAAATGAATTTTTTGAAGTTTGACGCTGTAGATACGATTTATTTTAATTTTAATTTATTTTAATTTCTATATTGCCAGTTACACAATTTTAATTAATTTTCATTTTTTTAATTTTAAAGTATCTACAGGGAGGCGTGATTATTATTACTTTCTAAAATGCTAAGGTTTTTCCGAGAACTCATAAAATTAACAAAATGATACAAACTCATAAAATTCACATCTATTCGAAATTTGTCATATTACATATTCGAAAATTGGTATTCCTGCGTCAAAATCCTAACACCCTGTAGTCCAAAAAAGAATTATGTTTTTAATATCACGAGATTGAAAACTATGAAAGTGATTATGTTTAGAAACTGCTTTGGCAGCGTTTCTTTATCGAGTTTGTTAAACGTCTGCCTTTGTATGTTTACGGTTACATCTAATATCCTTCGAAAGGGATTAAGGCTCCGCGCCGTTGCAGGGGAAGCCCTAGTACATGTTATATAACATTATACGAACCAAGTGTACTTCATTCGACCGCGAAGAAGGAGAGCAAAAAAAAATTATATGAATCGAAGCGCTCAGTCATCAGAACTTTCCGGAACAAAGCCCGAGAAAAACAAACAATTTTAGCCGAGCTAAGTAAACCCCCAGTAAAACTGCAGTAACGGTTAAATCAAACAATAAAGTATCTGTTAAGCAATTCACGAGGCGTAGTCCATAATTCTAGCCGAATAAATTAAGCAACTATTCGTAAGTTCTCTCTCTCCCTCTCACCCTGCAGTCAGCTCAGATAAAGGAGAAACATTTCTATAATTTCCGCGCCATGTAGAATATTATTTCCTCGGGGCGCCTGTCCCCCGCGAGCCCCCGCCGCTTCACCCCAACGAAAACAAGCGCGATAGATAAATCGGCGATGCAGGAAAATTATTATATTATTAATTCATTCGGATGTACGCCGCTTTGCAAATAATCGCGCGGCAATCATTGCGTCTGTACATCATTACTGCTAATCCTAATTGGATTTTCAGCACCTGGAGTAAATTCCGAATGCTGGATTTTAGCGCTTAACAAACAAATATTGGGCATAAAGGTTCTTTGTTGGTATGTATTTATTGTTTCGATATTAAATTTGAGAGTTGGGAGTGAGGGGGGGAAAATTCACCGACAGAAAATAATTTCATTCATTTCGGTAAGAAAACGAAACAGAATTTCATTGCTTCAACAAAAAAAAAAAATTTAGAAATCAGGTATGATGAAGTGTACTTTTTAAAACAATAAACAAAGAATAGAAACGCTAAACAGTGTAAGGGACGGGGGTTTAAAGATGAAAGAAAAGGGTTGAACTAGAGTTTACTTTTGACTACGTACTAAGTGCTTCCATGATCTCTGATCGAGCGGTTTTCGTCATGTTTTGTTTATAATTGCATTCTATTTAAAATAAACAAATTTAGAGAATATTGGCATAGGCCGATGTATTAGTAATCACCTTAGCGAGCGTTTTGTTTATAATTTCGTTCTACTTAAAGCAGTAATAAAAATGAGAGTTTAAAAAGAAATAAAAAAATCTTGATTTTTAAAAATAAAAATAAAATTTTGTATTTCATTAGCAACGTTAAACTAATCATGATTTTTAAAATAAATATAACTAATAAAATGATTTAAATCAGTTCAATCCTGTTTAAAATATATAAAGGAACCGTTTGTTTATTTAATGAGAATTTCTTTAATTTTGTAAATTTTTAAAATTTTTTTTATAGATCATCTTTTGTTTAGTTTGCACTATTGTCAAATGTCTTAAAATTTCTCTTAATTTTAGCAAGTCGAATCGGTTTTGTTTATTTGGCGAGAATTATTTTTACATTTGTTTTCTTCTTTTAATTTATAAACTTTTTTGATGTATTTATCGATTGTCTTTTGTTTTTTTTACGTCAAAAACTGCGCGATTATCAAATGTCTTAAAAAAATCTTAATTTTAGAAAGTCAAATTAGTTTTGTTAATTTAATGAGTTTTGTTTTGTTTTCAATTATTTTTTTAAATGTTTAAATTTTCTTTATTTATTTGTCGATCGTCTTTTGTTTAAGTTTAGGTTAAAAATTGCACTATTGTCAAATGTCTTAAAATATATCTTAATTCTAGAAAGTCGGACCAGTTTTGTTTATTTGAAGGGAATTTTATTTTATTTTTTTAAATTTTATAAATTCTCTTGACTTTTTTAGCAATCGTCTTTTGTTTATTTTACGTCAAAAGTTGCACTATTGTCAATTGTCTTAAAATTTATTTTATTTTTAGAAAGTCAAACCAGTTTACGTTTATTTGAAGAGAGTTGTAGTCTTTTTCTTAATTTATTTCTCGATCATCTTTTGTTTTATTTTACGTCAAAAATCGCACAATTGTCAAATATTTTAACATAAATCTTATTTTTGAAAAGTCGAATCAGTTTTGTTTGAAGAGATTTTTTTTATTTTCGTTTTTTTTTAAATTTTTTGATTTATTTATCGATCGCCTTTTGTTTTATTTTACGTCTAAAACTGCACAATTATCAAATGTCTTAAAAAATATCTTAATTTTAGAAAGTCAAACCAGTTTTGCTAATTTAATGATTTTGTTTTGTTTTTAATTATTTTTTTTTAATTTTTAAATTTTCTTTATTTATTTGTCGATCGTCTTTTGTTTAATTTTAGGTTAAAAATTGCACTATTGTCAAATGTCTTGAAATATATCTTAATTTTTTAAATTCGATAAATTTTCTTGACTTTCTTAGCAGTCGTCTTTTGTTTATTTTACGTCAAAAGTCACTATTGTCAAACGTCTTAAAATTTATCTTATTTTAGAAAGTCAAACCAGTTGGAGGGCGTTTCATTTTTTTTTAAATTTATTTCTCGATCGTCTTTTATTTTATTTTACGTCAAATATTTTAACATAAATCTTAATTTTGGAAATTCCGAACCAGTTTTGTTCGAAGAGAATTTTTTTTATTTTCATTTTTTTGAATTTTCTTGATTTATTTATCGATCGTCTTTTGTTTTACTGTCAAAAACTGCACAATTATCGAATATCTTAAAATATATCTTAATTTTAGAAAGGCGATCCAGTTTTGCTTATTTAATGTGAGTTTTTTTATTTTTTTTAATTTCGTAAATTTTTCTTGGAATCCCGTCTATTCCTGATAACATTTTATTGCAGTACTTATTAATAACTTAGTTAATTTCATCTTCGTTTACGTGTGAAAGAAAGAAGCTGTTTGCTAGGTGTTTCCATTTGGTGTTGCAAATTGGGACAAAGGGCTGTTTTCTATTAGTTTTTTAAAGTAAGTATTAAATTTGTTTGCTGTTTCTTCCTGATTTATTGTTTTTCCATTATTTTGAATTAAGATTTCTTCTGTATTCTTTAGCTCTTTATTTTCGTTAATAATTTTCCAGCATTATTTATTTATCTTATCCGCATTTACAATTTTGTTTTCGTAGTTTTTCAAGTTTGCTTTTGTTAATTGTTGTCTATAAAACCCTTTTAGAATTCTGTATCTTTCGTTATAGTCTTCAAGCTTGCGAATTTTTTTAATATCTAATGGATTCTTGTACAATTTAGTTTAGATCGTACTCCATGTACGTATTTATAAAACATGATTTTAACCAAATGATTTAAATCAGCTCAACCCTGACTGAGAGTAAACAAATCTCTGTACACATAGAATACCGGTTTCTTAAGTTTGAAGTAAAATAAATAATATAAACATTGAAGTATTACTATACATAAAATCGAATTAAGTCATATTTCTCGATTTTTTTTGATCATCCAGTATTTTATTGGATTTGATATCGCAAAAAAAATATTCTCGAGGCGTTTTTTTTATATTTGCAATCGGAATTCATAATATTTTTAAACGACAGAAAAAAGGTCATCGAAGCGAATCTATTTATCAGAAAAAAAATACTTACGGACATATTTTGTCGAGGTCGGCCTTGCTGGAAGCGAATGTCAGACCCGAATTGAGAGATGCCAGAGTACCCTCGCAGCGATGCAATCGCTCCGGACCGCATGGATCGTTGGCCTTAACCCTGGTTATTACTGAAACAACGGATTTCAATAAGAAATCGGTCGGTAATTGCTTCTGCGGGCGAACAGATCGACTGGCAGATACGGACAGTCGGATAATTCGGGGCCTTCATGAATATAAATCGAAGAACGATGGCCGACGAAATCATGTCAGATTTATTATTATTGTCGTCGTTGTTCGAAACAAATGACTTGTATATAGGTATGTGTATATCGTGCGTGCGTTTCTGCCATTATCGACATTAACTTCTATAATCAACTACGAATAAATCTTTAAATGCCCCGGAAAATCAATTCCGGGGGTGGACTTCCTACTTTGGTGAAATATGCACGAAGTTTAAACTCGTTAGACAAAAGAGAACCTGTGTTTTGAGGTCATAAATTTTTGACAAGTATCAAAACTAAATTGCAAATTAAATCAAATCCAAAAAAAAAAGAAACTTTGATAAAAAGGACTGAAGCTATAACTTTTTCTTTGAAGTGTTTAGGCCTGTATTTAATCATGCTCCACCAAAATCCATCGCCGTTCGCGCATAAAGATATTTTTTTTTACATAAGAAACCCGTTGTGGAAATTCGCAACTGTAGAAGAAACTTTGATGTAAGAGAGAATTTTATTTCGCGAGTTATTGAAAGAAATTCTCGAGTTGCTTGTAGTAAATTCAAGACCTATCCTAACTTTAATAGCCCCTTGATTTTTATCAGGAAAAGTTGAGGTTATATTTTCAGAGAGGAACTTCTCGACCCTTCGCCGTCCACCCTCTTTTTTCGACCTTATGTCGCCGCGATTAAGGTCGCGCCCGGATAATATCTCGTATAATCTCTGAAAAATTTTCATTTAAAAATGTACGTTCTCGCGTCCCGTTTCAATTAAGCGCGCTCGGTCACTTTGTCTTTGTCGTCGCGACGCCGCCGCCGCCGCCGCCGAATTTTCGGATTACGAGTGAGCGTCGTCCTCTTTCCTGTTTTACATTTTTTCGTCTCGTTTCGTGCAGATTAAAAAGTTATTTCGCCAAATGAAAAGTCAAATTGGAATTTTCTCGTTTGTTTCTCTTTGATTACTTTCTTCGAAGTTCGGATTTACAAATTTCTGTCGAGAATGTAATGCTTAAACTCTCACGTATTTATGAAAATTGAAACATTATTTCGGCAGAACTTAAAATCATTTTGCGTCTGTATATACGATGCGTACTTACAGTGTTGGATTAAGGTATGAACCAGGGCCGTAGCCAGGCTAAATTCACGTAATGTAGGGGAGGTTTTACACATTTATATTCACAAACAGTAATATACTCCGTTTTTTGTGAATTGGCGAAACACGATTTTAATATTAAAATTTGATCTTCATGAAACGATCCAATATAAAAATGGCCCGAAAATATTTTTTCTCTGTTATACAAGGAATGGTTCAGAAAAAACGAACGACTTCAGCATAAAAATGACCTTAGTGGAATGATTCAGCATACGAATGACTTGAAAATATATTCCCTGTGTTATAGATGGTGATTCATAAAATTTTCAGCATGGAACGATTCAGTGTAAAAATGACATTGGTGGAACGATCCAGTATGAGAAATATCTGAAAATATCTTTCCTCTATTATATTGGGAATGATTCAGCTTAAGAACGATTCAGCATAGGACCTGAAAATATTTCCCTTTGCTTTAGAGGGTGATTCATATACATTGATTTAGCATAAAAAGCGACCTTGACGGAACGATTCAGCATATAAGGGATCTTGACAGAACGATTCACCATAAGAATAACTTGTAAATATTTCTACTTTGTTATAGAGGGGGTGATCCATGGAATAACTCGGCATAGGCATGACCTGAAAATATATTTCCTGTGTTATAGAGGGCGATTCATAGAATTATTCGGCATAGAAATGAGTTTCATGGAACAACTCAGATGATGATGGTCATCGAACGATTCAGTGTAAAAATGACCTTGGTGGAACGATCCAGTATAAGAAATATTCGAAAATGTCTTTCCTCTGTTATACTGGGAATGAATTCAGCATAAGAAGGATTCATCACACGACTTGAAAATATTTCCCTTTGCTTTAGAGAGTGATTCAGACCCTGATGGAACGATTCAGCATAAAAGTAACCTTGATTGAACGATGATAAGAGTAACTTGTAAATATTTCTACTTTGTAAGAGAGTGGATGATCCATGGAATGACTCAGCATAAGAATGACCTGAAAATATTTTTTGTCTGTTACATATGATTCAGCGTAAGGATGTCCTTGATGGAACGATTCAGCTAGGAGTGACTTCAAAATTTTTCATGGAATAATCACTATCAGAATGACCTTGAACGATTCTACATAAAAACGACCTTTTTGCTACGAGGGTGATTCATTCATTCATTCATTAGTATAAGAATGACTTGAATTGAACAATTGACAATCATTCGCAAAAAGAAGCACTTGAAAACCGTTCACAAAAAAAACATATAGAACAAAAGGGAGTTTTGAACTAAAACTTAAGTGAAACAGTAAAAAATTGACGAAAAACAACTCATAATGAATGAAGAGAAACAATTGACAATCAATCTCTCAAGATGAAGAAATTTAATTGAAAATTATTAATGAAAGAAAACAATTGACAATCATTCGCGAAAACGAAAAATTGAAAATCGTTCATAAAAATAGAACAAATAAAGTTGTGAAATAAAACTGAACTAAAAATTGAGGAAAGAGCAACTTACAAGGAAGAGAAACAACTGACAATCACTCAGGAAGAAAATTCATTGAAAATCAAACAATTGATAATCGGTCATTAAATGAATAAGTAAAACAAAACAAAGTCGTCATATAATATTGAGGGAGAACATGCAATAACGAACGAACAACTTACGATAAAGTTAAGAAAATAAACAATTGGCAATTATTTAAGAAAAGAAACAATTGGCAATTGTTTAAGAAAAGAAATAATTGACAACTGTTTAAGAAAAGAAATAATTGGCAATTGTTTAAGAAAAGAAACAATTGGCAATTGTTTGTGAAAAGAAACAATTGAGAATCGTCCGTGAAAAAGTCTACAGAACAAAAGAGGGTCATAAAATAAAACTGAAGGAAAAGAGTAGAACATTGATAGAAAAAAAAACGACAATAATTCGTGAAGAAAAACAATTGATAGTCGTTCATAAACAAAAACAATTAATAATTCACTAAGAAAAATAAGAATGACTTGAATTGAACAATTGACAATCATTCGCTAAAGGAAGCACTTGAAAACCGTTCACAAAAAAGAACACACAGAACAAAAGAGAGTTGTGAATTAATACTGAAGTGAAACACTAAAAAATTGACGAAAAACAACTCACAATTAATGAAGAGAAACAATTGACAATCATTCGCGAAAAGAAAAATTGAAAATCGTTCATAAAAATAGAACAAAAGAAAGTTGTCAAATGAAACTGAACTAAAAACTGACGAAAGAGCAACTTACAAGGAAGAGAAATAAATGACAAACAGTCACCAAGAAAATTCATTGAAAATCATTTATGAAGAAAAACAATTGATAATCGCTCATTAAATAAATAAGTAAAACAAAACAAAGTCGTGGTTTAATATTGAAAGAGAACAGGCAATAACGAAAGAACAACTTACAATAAAGAAAAATAATTGGCAATTGTTTATGAAAAGAAACAATTGAGAATCGTGCGTGAAAAAGTCTACAGAACGAAATAGGGCCTTGAAATAAACTGAAGGAAAAGAGTAAAACATTGATAAAAGAAAATTTGACAATCGTTCATGAAGAAAAACAATTGATAGTCGTTCATAAACAGTAAAAAATTGACGAAAAACAACTCACAATGAATGAAGAGAAACAACTGACAATCAATCGCTCATGAAGAAATTTAATTGAAAATTATTAATGAAAGAAAACAATTGACAATCATTCGCGAATTGAAAAAAAAATGCAAATCGTTCATAAAAACAGCACAAAAGAAAGTTGTGAAATAAAACTGAAGTCAAAATTGGCGAAGAAACAACTTACAAGGAAGAGAGACAATTGACAACCACTCACGAAGAAAATTCATTTGAAAATCATTTATGAAGAAAAACAATTGATAATCGCTCATTAAATAAATAAGCCAAACAAAACAAAGTCGTGACATAATATTAAAGCAGAACAGGCAGTAACGGAAGAATAACTTACTTAAAGAAAAACAATTGGCGACTGTTTATGAAAAGAAATAATTGAGAATCGTCTGTGAAAAAGTCTACAGAACGAAAGAAAGTCATGAAATAAAACCGAAGGACAAGAGCAGAACATTGATAAAAGAAAATCTGACAATCGTTTATGAAGAAAAACAATTGATAGTCGTTCGTAAACGAAAACAATAATTCACGAAGAAAAATAATTGACAGTCGTTAGAGAACAAAATCAATTGACAATCGATCGTGAAGAAAAATAATTGATAGTCGTTGTAAAGGAAAAAAAGCCGCTTATGAAAAAAAAATAGTTAACAGTCTTTGGTGAAGAAAAACAATTGCTCGTGAAGGAAAACAATTGATAGTCAATCGTAAAGAGCAAAAATTAATAATTGACGGTTGTTAGAGAAGAAAAACAATTGACAATTGTCGGTGAGAAAAAACGACCACAATGAAGAAAAATAATAATTTCGTCTCATCAGGGCAGGCTTAGCCTCCCTTGGGGCCTCCACATTCCTGGAATGTATTTGACAAAACAACTCATAAAAGCGATTTGAAAAAATAACATTGAATTTTATCCCTGAAAAGTCGTTTTAGGCCAGAGAATCATTGGACTTAAGAACCCCGATTAAGCATCGTAATCCGGGCTAAGACGACTGCACGTCAATAATTAAAATACTTAGATAAAAACTGCGTTTTTTTTTGTGGCAGTGACCCAAATAATTTCCACTACTGGTCTGTCACTAATATTTAAATGATATATACTGTACATATATAAGAAGTACTTAACTTTTCATTATCCCAAAACTGTATAAAAGAAAAAAGAATATATTAATCCAACCCTGCACGTTCACGAAACTTTCTTAAATCTCTTTTCCGCACACTGGCAACTCTTTCCTCTTAACAGATTAACACGCAGGGGTTACATACACAGATATTAAATAAGTTATAGCTTTTAAAAAGCTTCACATGTGAGCATTATTCAAAGCAAGCATACCAAATTCATCCTCGGCGAGCTTAAATTTCAACTTCAGCTTAATGTGGGGTGCGAGATGGAATTACGCGCTTTTATTACCGCGCCGGGCTTTTCCCATTGTTAGGTATTGTTCTTAGGACAAAGTGCAAAGCGCTGCGTTTTATTAATTGGGGCGAAATTTCCTCGGGGAAGGCACGCTGCAGGAATCGATTACGCACGGGTCGTTACTAATTTCTTTATTTGCCCTGATAGGAAAAGTTGCTGCGCGGCAGTGAGTCACTAACAATAAGTGAGTAAGTATTTAAAGTCAAATTAACCTTAATAAAGAAATGACGAAGAATGTGGGAGCAATGATGTCGTGTCAGAAGAATAATCGAAGGAGGAAGGGTATTATTATCATTATTATTATAACGATCAATGCAAGAATTTAATGCATTGGGTAGATAGAACATGACCATGCATGTAATAAAACTTTCCTACTTTCCTACATATTGAATTTATTGTGATAAAAATAGTTTTATAATTGTTACGGCGCGGCGTTGTGCGTGACCTTGACCTTTAAACGAAACTGATGTGATTAGCTGAAATACGAACTCCGAAGTATTTACTTGACAAATGCATGCGAATCACCGTACAAATTGCATAAAATTAGGATAACGACGGGGCCCCACTTTGAACACCTGCTTTGACAAACAAATAAATCACTACAACACGAAAACAATTCAACAAACAAAACAACAAATCTCCTTGTTAAGAATTCCCAGTATTTTTCTTTAATTTTAATTTAAATTGTACTGTAAATAAAGTTATTCCACACAAGCAATAAATATTTCGGTACCTTTTTATGGCCCAAAATTATGCATTTTAATCAGTCGGTTTTCTTTATGTTGTTTAGTCGGTTTATTGATGATGTTTGAATTATTATGACTTTGCCCGATAACAAAGAAATGGCGATGACAACCAGAATTTAAAACATTATAAAAACACCTACGATATCCGACGGAAGCTTTTGACAATCAAACAAATCAAGCCGTCATTTGAATTTTTGTATTTAATTATCCTTTTTTTTGTAAGCAAAGGAAATCGCCAATTTTCGACGGGAAGATTTTGACAGTCAAACAGATCAAGATTTCATTTGTTCCTTTGAATTACTATTTTTTTCTTTTTGAGAGTCTTTGAAAATCAAATAAGTCAAGCTTTCATTAGTTTCTCTATGTTTGAGGAGTTCCAAATCAAAACGCAGTTTACGACCAAACTGAAAAATTGGGTATCGCCCTGTACATTTAATTTCAATGTCATATTACGCTCATAGTAGCATAGCGTCTGACTGCAATATAATAATAAGATTACAGCATAAAATATAATTTTTCAACGAAATTAGTTTTTGTCAAAAACTGCGTTTTGATTTAGAGTTTCTCATTTCATTATTTTCTTTGTTTCTTTTTGTAAGCAAAAGAACTCGCCGGTTTTTGATGGAAACTTTTTAAAAATCGAGCAAATCAAGCTTTAATTTATTTCTTTATATTTCATTTTTAATTTGTTTTTTTATAAGCAAAAATCGCTTTAATTTTGTTTCCTTTGTATTTCATTATTTTTTTTTGTTTCTATTTTGTATGCAGAAAAAAATCGCCGATTTTCAACGGAAATCCTTTGAAAATCAAATAAATCAAGCTTTCATTTGTTTCTTTGTATTTCATTACTTTTTTGTGTCTTTTTATAAGCAAAAAGAGTCACTTTCATTTGTTTCTTTGTATTCCATTATATATTTTTTGTTTCTTTCGTAAGTAGAAACATCTAATTACGATTTCCGACGCCAAGCTTTTGACAATCAAATAAATCAAACTGTCATTGCAATATTTGTATTTCATTATCTTTTTTGTTTCTTTTTGAAAGCAAAAGAACTCGCTACTTTTTGACAGAAACCTTTTAAAAACCAACCAAATCAAGTTTTAATTTGTTTCTTTATATTTCATTTTTGTTGTTTTCTTTTTTGTAAGCAAAAGAAATCGCTTTCATTTGTTTCTTTGTATTCCAATACATTTTTATTTGTTTCTTTGTATTCCATTATATATTTTGTGTTTTTTTTTTTTGTAAGCAAAAACATTAATTTGTTTTTTTTTGTAAGCAGAAAAAAAAATCACCGATTTTCAACGGAAAACCTTTGAAATCAAATAAATCAAGCTTTCATTTGTTTCTTTGTATTCCATTTTTTTTGCTTCTTTTGTAAACAGAAACATTTACTTACGGCAAGCTTTTGACAATCAAACAAATTAAGCTGTCAATTGTTTCTTTGATATTTTTTTGTTTTTTTTTGGAAAGCCTTTTAAGATCAAGTAAATCAAGCTTTCAATTGTTTCTTCGTATTTCATTATTTTTTTGTTAGTTTTTTTAAGCAAAAGAAATCACCGTTATTCGACAGGAAGCCTTTAAAAATCAAATAAATCAAGCTTTCATTTGTTTCTTTGCATTACTTTTTGTTCCCTTGTATTTCATTATTTTTTGGTTTCTTTTTGTAAGCAGAAAAAAATCGCCGATTTTCAACGGTAAATCAAATCAAATAAATCAAGCTTTCATTTGTTTCTTTTGTATTTTATTATTTTTTTTTATTTCTTTCTGTAAGCAAAAATGTCGCTTTCATTCGTTTCTTTGTATTCCATTTTTTTTTGTTTCTTTTGTAAGCAAAAACATTTACTTACGGTTTCTGATGTCAAGCTTTTGACAGTCAAACTGTCATTTGAATCTTTGTATTGCATTATCTTTTTTGTTTCTTTTTGTAAGCAAGAGAACTCACCAATTCTCGACGGGAAGCTTTTGACCGTCAAACAAGTCAAGCTCTCATTTGTTTCTTTGAATAACTTTTTTTGTAGCTTGGTTTGAAGGCTTCCGCGGCCGTTGTCCATCACAATCTTGGTTTCCGGATTGGGAACCGCGTCAATTCTTCGTCTTGCCGACGTTTCGTCCATCTCGCCGTGGACTTCTTCAGGGCTTCGTTGGAGGCTGTAGCTGCTTATGTAGTCGCTGCTGCTGCTGAAGAAGTCCACAGCGAGATGGACGAAACGTTGGCAAGACGAAGAATTGACGCGGTTCCCAACCCGGAAACCAAGATTGTGATGAACTTTTTTTGTTTCTTTTTGAAAACCTATGAAGGTCAAATAAATCAAGCTTTCATTTGTTTATTAGAATTACTTCTTGTTTTTTTGTATTTCATTATATTTTTGGTTTCTTTTTGTAAGCAGAAAAAGGTCGCCGATTTTCAACGGAAAACCTTTGAAAATCAAATAAATCCAGCTTTCATTTGTTTCTTTGTATTTTATTATTTTTTTGTTTCTTTTTATAAGCAAAAAATGTCGCTTTCATTTGTTTTTTTGTATTCCATTTTTTTGTATCTTTTGTTTACTTACGATTTCTGACGGCAAGCTTTTGATAACCAAACAAATCAAACTGTCATTTGAATCTTTGTATTTCATTATCTTTTTTTGTTTCTTTTTGTAAGCGAAAGATATCGCCAATTTTTGACGGGAAGCTTTTGACAGTAAAACGAATCAAGCTCTCATTTGTTTTTTTTTTTAATACTTTTTTGTCTCTTTATGAAAGCCTTTGAAAATCAAATAAATCAAGTTTTCATTTGTCTCTTTTTTTCATTATTATTTCTTTTATTACTTTTTTAAGCAAAAGAAATAGCCGTTATTCGACAGGAAGCCTTTAAAAATTAAACAAATCAAGCCTTCATTTGTTTCTTTGAATTACTTTTTGTTTCTTAGTATTTCATTATTTTTTGGTTTCTTTTTGTAAGCAGTTTTCAACGGAAAATTTTTGTATTTCACATTTTTTTGGAAGCAAAAAATAATAAGTAGAAAATCGGCAATTTTCGGTGTCAGGCATTTTATGTCATCTCTTCTTTTGTTCTCTGTTGGCGATTTGATTACGTTTTACATTCCGCTGTAGGAACAACGATCTTCTTCGTATT
Source organism: Serrognathus titanus (assembly GCA_039766575.1). Taxonomy (NCBI): domain Eukaryota; kingdom Metazoa; phylum Arthropoda; class Insecta; order Coleoptera; family Lucanidae; genus Serrognathus; species Serrognathus titanus. Next base: position 14,354,461 of record CM077914.1, read on the forward strand.
TCGACATTATTCGTTTTTGGTTTCTTCTTTTGTTTCCCTGTCAGTCTTGATTTTAGAACAATTTACCTTTTGTTTTCAAGTAATTTTTTGTATTACACTTCACACTTCTTGCAGATTATTCTTTTGTCCTTTTTTTCTGATAACGATTTGATTATCCCAAACTTCACCAGAGAACTATTTATCGATCAGCTTTTGTTTCAGAAATTATTTTAATATTTATGTTTATTACACAGGGTGCTTAGAAAATGGAAAAAAAGGAATAATGTTTAAAAATCGGTAGATAATAAAAATATCAAATTCCAATTAATAACCTTCGTATCATCTTTTGTTTTCTTGTCAGACTTTTTACAGATTATTTTTTTATTTTTCCCTGCAGTATACACACACACTGCTTCGATGTAAGGTTCTCACTTTTGTACACCTTTGATTTTAATTAATCTCATAATACACTTAGGGCGAGTTTACAGAATATTTAATTACGATTAAAAATTTAATGGCGCATTTAATTAACATGTCCAAAATTAACGTCAAAAAATATTCTTAAAAATAGATAAAGCTGTCAACGAACAGCGAAACATCGAATGCCTTGAAGTTGAGTTTCTGTTTGATTATTGTTATTTTTAAAAATACGTTTTTGACGCAACTGTGTCACGGTTAAGTTTTTTGATTGAAACTCTAATTATCTGCGTCACATCATAAGCGTTTATTGTATGTTTTTAAACTTGCATGCTTTTGGTTCTCATTTTTTGTATGGGCGTAACGTGTAATTCGTGTAAATTTTTGTCTTGTCTCTTTCGTCAGTATTTTCTCGGTCTATTCAAGAATCACCCGGTATATTGCTTCGTAAAATTTTGTAACAGAAAGAAGTAGGGAATACTTAGTAGAAAATTGTGTGAAATATCCTAAGCTCCGTTCTCATTTAACAATTCTCAGGAAACATCTTCTAAGGTAAAGGAAATATTAAGTAAACGAACTACCCACGTAAGAATAACGTGCACCGCTAAAGTCGTTCGTACAATACAACAACTATAACGAAGAGCATTTAACATTTATGAGCTTGGATGTAAAGTTAGTTCCAGGTTGCTGGGACTGGTGCTTTAAGTCGTGCAGTTTAGAATCGAGGGATCTTTTTTGTGACCGCTTAACCATCGACTTTCGTTGCTCTCATCCTTTTTTTTTTCAATAGCATGTACCAATTTAAGTTAAAACAATTAATCTCCCGACGTGGGGGGGGGGGTGAAAATTACACAGGTAATCCGCAACCGCATAGGGGTTACCACGTTGTAACACTTCGAGTTGAAATTGTCAGCGCTGTAATTAACACGAAGTCCTTTGTCTGAAACTTTGTACGTTTGTTAGATTAAATTTTAAAATGTTTTATTTAATGTTAACTGCGGGAGTTTTCAGCGTGGGGTAACGAGGACGACTGCTGTGACGGAATTATTACATTTTTGCCGTCTTTCTTCCGCGAACGTGCAGGTATTACGACGCACCCCCACTGCATACTCGCAATAACTTGTTTTAACCGCAGAGGCAAGAAGTTCGGTAGCAAATTCGGAAAACAATTACTCCCCTAATAGGAAAGAAAAGCGTTCGGAGAGAGTTTCTTGTTAGCGGCGCGCGTTTAACTTTAAAACTTCCGAAACGAGTCCCGGCCTAATCTCATATAAAATATGGCATTGAAAATCGGGTCCCTTTTGTGCAACAGAAAACTTCCGGCTGTAAGTCTTCTTTTTCAGGACATTGAAAGAGTTTTCTAACTTTACAAGTGTCGGGGATTTACAACTAATCGGATATATTCTAAGTCCCATTATGAATCTTGAAAGCTGTATTATAACTTTCTCACTTATCGCTACAATTCACGGCTTAATGAAATATGTCTTATGCGGTCTTAAACTTAATGTTATTGTTCTTCCACAAAGCAGTTATGCTACCTTTGTTATATTACCAGATGTGAAAATCGTGCTCGTAACAATATAAATACTTCTAATACTTTATAATTTTGAACAAATAGGTATTTATGTAATTATCTTCATTTTACGATGGAAACTGATATGTACAAGGTGATTCAAAAATGGTGCCAGGATTCCCCACTACGTTGTCAAATAATGATACTAGAACGTTGAGAGATTAATTTTTTTTTGTAGTTATATTAACTTAAGTTCATAAAAGTTTCCTCTTCAATTTTTGTAAACAACAAATAATAAATGCAATAAATTTTATGTAGAACATTTTTCTGGTACTCTTTTAAGTATCTAGAATAACGTACTGGAGAGTTTAGACGCCTTTCTTGAATCACCCTGTATAATATAGATCTATGTATTTCTGTTGTAGCATTCCCCAGCAAATATTTTAAAAACTCTCGAGAAATGTAAAGCTTAAAGCTCTTTTCCTGAATTAGATTAAATTAGCTCTCATGTAAATAACTCTACAATAATGTTTACTGACTCACTAACTTAATCCTTAGTCTTATCTATCACTTTGGGTGTAAGACGTTTGGAGTAGTTGAGGTTAGTCCTGGTCGATTTTCTTCATATTTCTTTGTTTCCTTCCAATTCATTTTTTTCACCGCAGCATTTCTCGCTTTTTCTCGATCTCTCTTCACCTCCTTTATTGCTTCGTCGAGAACCAGAGAAAACTATAGTGGATTTCTGCCCATAGTTCTTTGACGTTTTGTAGAGTCCTACGTCTTTTCATAGATATAATAGATATCGTGTGCGCTAGCCGTAATGACTCCAATGTTAGAAAACGATGCTTGCCCGAAATCAGCTGATCAGTCGATTTAAGGCAAAACAATAAGGACGAAAATATGACGGAAACCACGGAAGTCACGTGGTTATACTTCCTTTCTTTACTCTCTCTGGTTGATTGTATTAAGATATCTCTTTTTAATGTTGGAGTCATTCGTTTTCTATGCAGTTCGATTGTCGCACGATGTCCATTCTACTAAAATCTATGCGTTTTCCGTAGATGCTCCCTTCTGTTCTTTCTCCTCAATTTGCCTCACTATAAATGTTGTATCATTTACGCTTCTATTTGGTCTGAAATTAAATTTTGTATTTTTTAGTGTTTTCATCTAAATCAGCTCTTAACCTCTTCTCTATGTTTTAGCTCCATTTAGTATAATCCCTTTGCAGTTCTGACAATTCTTGCCATCGCTCCCAGTTGGCCTGTTGTGGATGTTGTGGATGCTCGCTCGTTGCTTAGCGATCAGCAAAATCATGTCACGATGACAGACATCAAGAAACGTCAAAATGATAAAACGTCACGATGACATCTACATAATAGGGTCACGGTGACGCCAGTCAATACAAACAAAATTAACGAATTAGAGCGTAACCGTATGCGTTTCAGGTTGGTTAACATATAGGATCGCGAACCTAGTTTTGGTCGCTAAGGCATCCAGCGAACCAAAGACAAAAATACGAGCAAGCAGAAGACCAATGATACAGAATTATCTAAACCCCACCATAAAATGTATGTATAAAAAGCAGAGCGCGTAACGTGTAAGAGAGTCTTCGCCAGTATTGTAATAGTCTGGCGATATTCGCTCGCTGGTGCTGTAATAGTCTGGCAAAGTATATATTTCTTGAGCTAGTGCTGTAATAGTCTGGCATACATTTTACATACTAATTATATATGCTTCGCCGGCATCAGGTTATTTCATTGATGGATCGAGGAGACGTTACTTAAGAAGTTTTCCCGTCGAGCATTACTGTTTGCCCCGGATTCACTTTCCCAAAGAAAAGGTACAGATTATTTTCACCATCACTGCCAGTGATTCCGCAAAACAAGCTGATCCTCATCCATTTGACGCAAGGATTGTACAAAGGATAAAGTCCTTTGCTGCTGCTGAAGGATCCCAGATGTTTCTCTGTCAGACAAATGTACGGATTATCTCATCTCTTTTATGTTGTCAATTGTTATTTACGTTGAATAAACTTTACTAAGCTTACGCTTACACTGTCAATTATTTTCTGACGCTCCTCTGTTCATTGATTTGATCATTATTTGTTCCTGTAGTTTGATAATACTTTTATAATCTGCCGTTATCTTATCAGACCCGGGAAGTTTCTTCTAAAAACTAATTTTGCCAAATACTTCCTTTATTTCATCTAAACTTATTTCCTTCCCCTGCCAAATTTCTATTCCTTGATTCGTGTTCATTTTCTGTGTCACATGTTTTTGATTTTCTGTTTTGTTCGCGACTTTTCATTTAGTAAGTCTAAAATATTTCTCGTGTTTTTCTCTTCTATGATCCTTCCTTTTTTTTACCTTCTTTAATGTTTACTAAAGCGCCTGTGTTTTGTTTCATGTTCTTCAAAGAAGATTTCTTGATTCTCGTTGAAGTCTTTTTCATCTTTCCACCCAAATTATTTCTTTCTCGTCTTTTAATATTCTTTTAGTGGGTCGTCCTTAGTTCTTATATTCTTTCAATGAGCCTTTAAAATGTGTTTTTATTTTTCTTTTATGATCCTTCCTTCTTTATCTTTAATGCTTAAAGTTTACTAAAGTGTTTTGTTCCTCAATGTTCCAAAAAGTAGTTTTTCATTCTCATTGAATTCTTTTTCATCTTTTTACAAAATTCTTACTTTCTCCCCTTTTATTATCTTTTTCGTGTTTTTCTTCATTTCTTGCATTTTTCTAATAAGTCTTTAAAATGTTTTTTTCTTTTTCTTTTATGATCCTTCCTTCTTTACCTTCTTTAAAGTCTCTGTATTTTGTTCAATATTTTCTCTGATTCTAGTTGAATCGTTCCATCGAATTCTTTCACTTTCTCCTTTTATTTTCCTTTTAGTTGGTCGCATTTATTTCTTGTATTCTTTTTTCTTTAAAATGTTTTTCATGTTTTTTCCTTTTATAATCCTTCCTTCTTTAAGTTTTGCTAAAGTCTCTGTATTTTGTGTCATGTTCCTCAATGGTCCAAAGGAGAGTTACTTATTTTCGTTTAAGTCTTCTTCATCTCTCCACCAAAATTTTTATTTCTTCTCTTTTTAGTGGGTTCTCTTTATTTCTAGTTTTCTTTCAGTAAGTCTTTCAGAGGTTTTTCTTCTTTCATAATCCATCTTTAATGAATAATAAATAAATAGTAAATTAATAAATTCTCTGTATTTTGTTTAATGTTAAGTTTTTTTCAGCGCTCTTTCTATCTCTTCTTTTATTATGCTTCTTTATTTCTTGCATTCTTCTTACATCGTGACTCTTTCGAGTGCAAGTATTTCCTCCATTTCCGTTTCTTTACAGCTGCCACTGTCATTCTAGTTCTTTTCTTGCATTTACTATGTAGTACCTAATCATATTTTTCTTTCACTTTTTCCTTCTCATTTATAACATTTAATTTTTTGTTTTTATCATTTTCCTTTTATTGCTTATTTCTGTTAAGTTTCCATGTTTGCGAATTCTTACTTCTGGCCCTCTTATTAAGCTGATTTTCCTGCTTTAGTAGAGATTTGATGAATTAGGTATTTGGGGGTTATTATCATTGGTTTCTGTCGATTACGTGATCACTTACTCTAGTAGGAGGCATTATCAAAATCTCAAAAAAGTATGTTCAAGTATTTTCATTAGTTCAATCAATCTGTTCGTGTTGTTGCTTTTAAGGTTGATTTACAACAACTATTTACCTTTACATAATATTAGAAAGAATGTTCTTCTAAAAAAAAAGATAAATTTTAAGTGGAAAATTGGTTTACTGTCGAATATGCATACAACATATATAAAATCAAGTGAGATTAAAAATTGAATTCGAATGTAGTTTCGATGTTACTCGTACATCATCCACAAAACAGAAAGGAAACCAAAACTGGACTGGTTTGTTTTAAGCTTTCATAGGACAGCAATTAACGATGTATACTCGTGATTCAAAATCGTAATTAAAGTCGCAGCGTGGATTTCAAATAAACATGGCTGGTCCGCAGTTTTCAATAACGGAGTGCAATTGATACGGCGGACAATCGAAATTGGCCCCGCTTCTTTTGTGAGCGGCGAATATTATTTTTTTTCCGGCAAATTCGAAAAACGATTGCATCAAAATTAAACATGACGATCGGCGATGTGTTTCACCAAAAACCCGCGCATGAAATATTTAGAGCAGAGTTAAAGGCAAAGGTAAAAAAAGCGAGACGCACGTTTATTTATTACACATATACAGGGTGATTCTTCAATAGACCGCCAAATAGTAATCCGTACAAGAATAGAAATCACAGATTATAGTTAAACTGGTAAAAAAATTGCGTTCTTTAGTTCTCGAAAAATAATTAATCAAAAATTTGACCCAAATACACGATACTTCACTGGTTAAGAACCAGCAGCTAAAGAAATGAAAATAAATATAGTTATAAATGTTTTATTGTTTTATGGCTGTTGCGCAAGAAATCCGGCGAACTTGGCCTTCAACGGAATTCAATGTAACCAGCTGAAAGAAGGGAAAACTTGAGGAAACGGGCTACGAGCTATAGCTTGCATTGATAACGATGGTCTTCAGTTTCATAGTATGACAACCACAATTTAAAGCATAAAACAACCAACATTACGAGCGGAATGCAGGGTGCTTCATGCTTTAAATTTTTACGGGGTACTGTCTTTTGTTGAAAGTGATTTTAGTCGGATCTGATTTAAATGTCCCAGCGGAGTGATGTTCGCAGATCATCGTCTTTGTTCTAATAAATTAATAAATGCTCGGATGAATGTAAACGTTTGAGGTAGATCATTACAGCGGCGTTCCCTCCATTAAATAAGTTTCACGGTTAAGTTTTATAGTTTTATTGCTCTGGGTAATAAATACAATAAAATGTACGAAAACACGATATCATAAAACTTACGATTGCGATGAACTCCATACACATTGGCGTAACGTGCTTTTTGGGGTCATTTTTAATAAATTATAAATTTTCCCAAAAAATTTTTAACATTTTTCTCAACACCTAAGATTTAATTCCTTTCACAGATTTTTCTTTGGCGGTTTATTCAAGAATCACCCTATATATAAAACTCTCTGACTAAAGTACTGTGGAAACGTAAAGGAATGTCTTAGTTCGAGTTACCTTGTTTTTTTTTTTAAATTAATAAATACATAATTAAACACAATTTTCATTTAAATAACGTTTTGTGGTAATTTATCTGCGTTTGTTGTTAATTTGACTGAATTAATTGTATTATCTGCAATAAAAATCTGTAATGTAATGCGCTGGATTATTGTTAAGACAGTTTTATAGGTGCAGTTCTTTTTTCGCGACGATAAATTAGCAGATATTTCATAAATTTCGAGGGACGTTTTCCTGCGGCAATTTCCCCCCTTGAACGGAATAAATTCCGCTCCCGTTTTTGACACGTACAAATTTAACACCATTACATAACGATTAAGATAACATCACACATAATTCGGCGGAATTACGGGCAATTCGTTTCTTCTCCTCGGGCTCGGCCGAACCTTATTAAAATTTTATCAGATCAGGTTTGGGCGAGTCGATAAAGTTAAGAGGTTTATAAGTTGGACCGGGGCGGAATTATAAGAAAATTGAACCGTGAAACAAAAGGACGACGTCGACGTAGGGGGCGCCGAGCGACGATGAGAAGGATAGTAGTTGAGGGTGAGATGAGTTATGTCAGGCTGAATTCAAAGGACGAATAAAATCATCCGTCTGGAGCTGCCGGAACGAACGCCGGACGTGCGAATGTGTGAGAAACACTCCGCGGGGTTATTTTATTTATTGGGACAAGGAAAAATATTTCTAATCTTAAATAAGGAAGGGAAAAAAAAACTTAAGAGAGATACTTTGCTGATGTTTTTGCCTCGGGCCGCATAAAAACGTTACGCAGATTTACTGAATCTTCGAGTGCCCCATTTTTCAGTTCCCTTTGGTTTTCGACGCGCCGACAAAAACCGGAGCGTTACTGTTATTTCCGTCCCCCCTTTTTCTCGTTAAAAATCATGCTCGTGTTTGCAACGGAGCCAGCCGCAGAAAATGCAAGTAAAAGGAACTGAAATAATATGTATGCAAATTTTGGAATAACCATTACATCGAGTGCTGTATTTACTTTTCATTAAGTTAGTACGATATTTACATACATAACATCACTGTGGTAATTACAGATTTCATTGATATTACTTTACAAAAAAAAAATTGTTTGTTTTAGCCGGTTACCATTGCATACAGTGATTTGTCCGAATTTGATCGAATTAGATATTTGTTAGCGCAAGTCTACAACATCAAACAAATTAAAAAAAATATATTGTTTGCTTTCGACCAAATAATTTCGAGCGAATTATATATATGATCGGTTGCTATCCACTAGTATACAGATTCGTAGAGCTTACAGAGGGATAATGCCCTAAAAGATGTTAATCCTGCGAAACGAACAATGGAAAAGACGATGCCGTGCAGTAAGTACATAGCTTGTGTACATAAACGCTTGATTACTCAGCGGATAATTACATAAGAACCACTTCAGTAGTAAACGATTTCATAACTGCTTTCATCCACACACACACAGGGCACTTTTGTGAAGTACCTAGTCCGGAAAATCAAATTTGCATCTTACGATTTAATGCCACTTTTAATATCTAATACTAAGAAAGGGCAAAAGAATTAACTTGTCTCCTTCTTTTATGGATTCGGAGGCATTTTTTTTTGCTAACGCTGACGTTTCCTCAGTGCTCCTGCTGGTGCTCTCTGATAAGTGAAGGTGATGCGTTGCTTGCTCTATTTATAGGTAACTACTGCAACATGCGGTGGGGTATGACGATTGACCAATGGCATAACACTTAGGTATCTGATTGGTGAATCGGTCATGCCCCCACCCTCTGTTCCCCCACTCAATACCTCTAAATACACCAAGTGAAACGTATTACACTCATTACAGTGTTGCCAAGTTAAACGTTAGATCTAGGAATTCATACAAGCAATTAGGGGTTTAGGAAGGTTTTTTTTAAAGTCTAAAAATCTAAGGTACTTGAAATTTGGCCAAATTAAAAAAAAAATTCGCTTTGTGCACAAATCTTGACCTCGCGCCTAGCTGTCAGTTAAGTTAGTAACGCAGAAATTAAGCATGTTGGTAGCCTTTATAAACTAAACTGAATTTCTGTCAACAATATTCATTGCAGTATAATAGAAAATTCCAGACCATGGTTTGAATCATGTTTTTTCTTTCGGAAAACTTGTTCCGTATATCGCCATTTAACTGACAAGAAGGACGATCAAACTCTGGATGAAAAAGGTAGACAAATCAGGTGTATTCCATAATGCAGTAGATATTTGTCACTTTATTAAACACTGTGCTTAATAATAACTTCTTAACCACTGCTCTTAAATCACTGCATTGAAGACCTATTTCATAAGCACACGGTCGTTATTTTACAATTTTAAACACTGGCTAACTTCATTCGTAAAATTAACCACTGAACAGGGAAAGTAAAATATGTGAACATAACCTTAAATAAATATTTGTTTTGCGTATAATCTAGGAAGCAGGTATGTATAAAAAAGTGCATGTATTATTTGTATACGAATAAAAGTTAAGGAAGACTTACTGTTAGGTACAGTATCCTATAAAAATATATTACATGAATTCATCCATTTATTTTAGTTGTTCATGATTTTGTAGTAATTTTTATTTATGTGATTCTTATTATTAATAAGTAATTTAAGTAACCGGTGAAATATATGTGTTTCAGAATGGACAAGAAGAAAAGGAGTACACGTGTATCATACAATCAGATAGAAACTCTAATCCAATTTTTAGAAGAAAACCATGAATTGGTGTCTGGGAAAACACATCCCATTTCATTAAATACTACAAAAAATAAATGGGCTACATTGGCAGAAACTTTAAACAATTTAAATGGCCCTAAAAAAGGAGGAGAAGACTGGTGCCGTTTCTTTATTGAATATAAATCTAAAGTAAAAAAGAAGGCGAGAGACATTAAATATTCGTTTAAAGGAACTGGTGGTGGTGGTGGCCCTAAATTTTTAAATGACCTAGAAGAACGCTTTATGAAACTGATAGGATGGGAAACTATTTTGGGACATCCAAATGTTCCGAAGGAATTAAACCCCCTTGAAAAGACAGATATTCAACAAAATACAATACAAAATATAGCAAATGTACAAACAAATGCTGATATTGATGAAAGTGTTTCGAAAACTGTTTTCTTTGAGGTTGCTTTTGATGACTCAATTGTAGTTGAAGACATTAATATTTCAGAAAATCAAAACAAGTCAACAGCAAACATAGAAAATGAAGATCAGTCAACGGCAAACACAGAAAATGATCGAATAAGACCCAGGTTGAAAAGAAAACGTGTACGTAAGTCCAATGTATCAAAAATTGAACAATCTGCACAGATTTACCTTGAATCATCAAATAAGTTAATCCATTGTATAGAAAAGTTAACTGATAGCATTAATTCCTTGGCTGATGCAATTCTAAAGAAATAGGATTTTGTGAAAGACTTTATTCACTATAAATTATATAGTCAATTATATTTTATATTTTCAGTTTAAATTTTTTTTTCAGTTTGAGTTAAGTTTCTTTAGTTTGTTGTTTGTTGCATAGGTACAAATTTATTTATTAGAATTTGCAATTAGTTATTTATTTTTTATTTTGATTTAGTTGTGGAATTAAAATAAAGACTTAATAAATATGAAACGCATTTTTCAATTAAAGTATAGTACAAATCATTTCAGATATTAATGTTGCATATTTATTGTTCGTATTAATCTTCCTCTAATATTCCTAGCCATTCCCAAAAAATGCAGATTTTCTAAAAAAAATAATCAAATTAAGTAAAGCTTTATGCTTAGTTTAAGATAATTTTTACCATCTTCTCTAAAATCTTCATTTAAGTTTTGATCAAAATTATCATCCTCTCCTGTTTCCTCATAATTATCTCCCATTGATCTACAAATATTATGAAGAATGACAGCAGAATAAATGATGAGCGCTGCTTTCTCATGACTGTAATTAAGCACCCTGTGCTTTAAAAGACATCTAAACCTGCCTTTTAGCACTCCAAAACACCTTTCAATTGTATTTCTTGCTTGGCAGTGCCTTTTAGTGTATCTGCCTTCTGGACTGTTTTCTGGAGCATCAGGAATGGGAGTCATAACCCAAGGTAACAAAGCATATCCTGAATCTCCCAAAAGCCAACTAGAATGATCACCTACAAAAAAGTAACATTTTTATATTAATTCTTCAATATTTAACTCATGGGTATTTTTGACCTTGTTCAAAGTTTCTTCTTAAATGATTATTTATTGAAGATGTGGTCCAAATAGCCGAGTTATGTGTACTCCCCGGAAATCTAGCATTTACTGCTGACACTATTAGATTGGCATCACATATCTATGGGAGAATAATAGTTTTAGTAATACAAAGTTAATATAATAATATTAACCTTGCATTATAGAAATACACACCATTTGCACATTAATACTATAGTATCCTTTTCTGTTATAGTAAATAATGGCATTTTCTTTTGGGGCAAGTATGCTTATATGGGTACAGTCAATTGCCCCAATTATTCCGGGAAATTGAAATTTTTCCATAAATCTGTAAAAATTATTGATTTAAAAAAACCTTTATTAATATATACAATAAATTTACCCTCTTTTAGTTTTATTAATATTTTCCACTGATGTCGGAAATTTAACATAATTGGGTAATAAAATATTACCCATTATAGAAAATATTTCGGATATAGCTTTAGAAATGGCACTCTGGGACATGGCAATGTATTATCTTTTCCCACTGTTTTTTGGTATCCTCCATGACCCAGGAAATACAGAGCAGCTAAAATCTTTACAAAACAGAAATAATTTAAACTAGGTATACCTACTGTTTAAATTTCTTTTACCTTTAAATGTATGGGTATTTTATTTATTCGTAATCCTTGATTTAAATGAGGGCGAATTTCGGGTATTAGTATATTTAGGACTATATCTTTTCGTACCCTATACAATTTTATAAAAGTATCATCAGGCAGTAAAAATGGATTACTATTATCTCTTAACTTTCTCGTTTCGTCTATCATCTGGCGTCTATAATTTATGTTTTATTAATTAAAATTTTTCTATGTGTATTTGCAGAAAGTGTGTATAGGTTATCCTTATATTACGGTATTTATTTATCCTGGGTATATTTTTATATCAAGAAAGAATGTAATAATTTATAAGCAAAGAGCATTTTAAGTACTTATACTTACCGCCGTTCTTCTTCTCTTATCGCATGTAAAAAGTTTAAATGAAAATTAATACCTGCTGGAAGCATTTTTGCTAGACTGGTTTATAAACACTAAAATAAATCAGTGGTTATTTCAATCACTTTCAATAATCATTTTAAAAGTCATTTGTGCTTGTGGAATAGCAAAATGTTTAAAAAGTGGTTAAAGGCGGCAGCGCATGCGCATAATTCAGTGTTTATTAATCACTGATATATGGAATACACCCGATTGCCTGCGTTCAGCCTGGCAGAAGACTACGTAGCTCCACGTAGCGTGACGTCATACATGTCTTCAAGCCGGAAGCTAAACTTCCGTTAAAAGAGAGTGCTAAACCTAGCGGCCGCCATATTTTAAATCGCTTTTTAAAAAAGCTACGTCGCTAGCGCTAGCTGTAGCGTTGTTGTTTTAGGTTATGTCTGAGCATATGACTGCCAATTGATGATGCTGCAGTAGCTTTTGAAATCAATTCTCCTTCTTTGTAATAACACAGTCAGTTACTTGTATTAAGGTTCTAATTTGTACAGGTTAAAAGTGACATTAATTTTAATTCTTCGTTAGTTCTTATTGGTCATTAATTATGAAATTGAATTAATTAAGAATTAACCTCAAACAAAACGAAAAAAGCGTTCAGTCAGTTCACAATCGGCTACATACGCTACAAATTAGCGCTCCGCTATAGCGGAATATAAACGCTGGCGGAACGCAACCAATGAAAAAATTCTAGAAAACGTCATAAAGGAAAAACAAAAGCCGATCGAGAAAAGATTTTTGCACTAAAATGTGTCTTTATCAAATTAGAAATTTACCTGCTTTAGTATTTTGCAAAAAAAATTAAATAAATAAATTATGAACTTTGTGACCAGTCTGTATATCTTATTTAACACAAATTTCATTTGTAACAGAAAAAAAAAATACAAATTTCAAGGCACTAAATTTATAGTTTCCGTTTATTAAAAAAAATAATTTAAGGAATTTTAAGGATAAATTAATATTTGGCTAAGAATGTTGATGTTGGCAACACTGACTCAATGTTGCCGAAGTCAGAACGTTCGCACATAATTTAGTACTAATGTATTCAATTCAAATTTATTATTATTATAATTTTCAGTATGTTTTTTAAACAAGAAAAAATTATAAAATATTCGTTTAGTACTAGTTTTTAGCTTGTTTATACACTCAATGTCTGGGCAATGTTGCCAACTGATGATTTTTAAATGGCTTCCAGGAGATGCGACATGTCGAAAAGTTAGTGATTTCATGACCGGTTTGGTGACAAATCTAGTGATTTCATTCGAAAATAATTTTAACCAAGACACTGAAGATTTAATGGTCCTTGTAAAAGAAATAATCATTTCACTTCATTCTGTCATTTTATGATGACATCTACGACAGAATAAAATTAGCGATGTTCGCCGAGCATAAAAATCGATTTCTTTTTTATCGACGATACGCAAACTTAAAGAATTTTTAAGTTTGAGTGAAAATGTCGTTTTCGACAAAATGCAGAAAGAAAAAAGCGAAAAAAAAAAGAATTATGATCGATTCCTGTCTCTTTTTTAAGAAAAAAAATATACAGGGAGATCAAAATTGATTGTCCTGATCCTACACTGCTTTCCATGAGCTTGATATCGATATTTACATCCAATTATTAAAATGAAGTTAGCCACATAACGAGATCTAGGGAAGTTACTAGATATCCTAAGATTTTATGGACAGTTCATTAACGAAAAATGGTTTATTTCATTGCCTAGCAATCTGATTAAATACTAATTATATTTTTTATTAATTAGATTAGGTTTGGATGTAATTTTCATCAATGTTCTATGCGTGACACTACGTTTCGTTCTAACCTTCATGTAATTTATGATATCAAGCTCACGGAAAGTAGCGTAGGATCAGGACAATCAATTTCGATCTCCCAAGCAACACTCAATAGTTGAATAAACGTATAAATTTTGTCCACACCAGGAGTATAATTATGGTTGACGGTCAACCTCAAATAAACGATAAAATGTCCGCGAGATAATTGTTGAAATAAAGTGTACCATATACTAAATAATAAGGTTTATAATACACGTGAAATAGTATTGTATAAAATACGTATATATTTGGTACAAATTATACGTATATTAAATGGCACTGAACGAACATAGAATATACGTTTAATCTTTTAGTTTGTATACTGTAATTAGGAAAAAGTAATTAATAAAACTTCTGAAAAAAGTCTTTATTCACTTTAATATGAACAGCATGTTCACATTTTTACAAATTCACCTACCTGGAGAAATCTGTCACATAATTTATATAAATACAATATATATTATAATAACTACGATCTGGAATAGTAAAATCTATGCTTAGATTGTTTAAGCCAGTCTTTACAGGCTTGGTTAATTGCCTTATCCGTCGATTCTCCCACAGATGACTTCATTTCTCAAGTTTCAAATAAAAACTTGGTGGCTTCTGTAAAGTTAAAACAAATTACTACATAATAAAAACACATAATACAACTTCCCTAAATAACTGCCCAATAAAATGATTTAGATAATAATTAATCGATTTATTACATTTTGGGTAACCGTATAAAATCGTTGATTTTTGGAATTAAAAAAACCTGTTCGATTAATTTTCGTCGTAAATAGAATGACGGTTTTCATAATACCATGAAAATAAGATAAATGTAACATTTAGTTTACCGGCCACATAGTGCCATTTCGCCTTGAATCTGGCGGACTGCGTCGTGTACACGAAATGATCACTTCGCGTACGGTTGCCCAAAAATCCATATGACTAAATGTTGTTATTTTTTGCACTTATTCGTTAATGAAAATAATAAAAAAGAGTTTACTTTAATAAAACTAAACCTGTACATATATTCATTGATAACTGCTACGGTAATGCTTGTTTTTACGTCGTTCGAGTAATGTTCCAGTAAAATAAAGAACATTCTGCTTAATTAGCACATCATTATTCATCATAACAGTATAATTGTTTTAACTTAATTCACTTACCTATAGGCTTCTCTAGTTCCAACAGTCTAATTCAATATGGCGTGAACGGTGAAAACCTGAGACGGGAACCAAAGCGATGGACATCACAGACGATGCTGTTTGTCAGCCGATATCAGAGCAGGCGCAAGACGTAAAACGCTATTTTCTTAAGTAAGCGGAAAAACCCGAGCTATAGCGAAGGACTGCGACATACATAAAATCACGTATACGTTTATAAATAAGTAAGCGTATACGTTAAAACTACCGTTTATCGTATACCACAATTAAACACATTTGCTGTAATGAAGGCCAATTGGTAACACTTTGTGGTCGACTGATGTAATATAGCTCTAAGAAATAATAATGTGGAATAAATACATGAAAAATGATAAAATTTGTACTCTGTACGTATCAAAGTGGTTTACCGTATAGGTATATTACACCGTTTAAAACTTATACGTTGACCGTAAACGTTTAATAAATATACTAAAACCAAAAAATTACCAAAATATGGTTTAATACTCGTGTATAAAACTATACTGAACTTTGGCGTGTTGCTTGGGCTCCCTATATATACCAAAGCTTTCTTTTCTACCATCGATCTTATTTTGTTTATTTATTTTATAGGAGCATTTCGTTTTTATAAACACTTGTAAATTTGTTTCACCGTTAACGGTGTTATTTCTTTTACGAAGAGTGGAGTGGAATTCGAACATTTTCTGGTTAGGAACGTCTTTAATTTATTTATTGACGCAATAAATCGCCGACTTTTTGTTTCTTGCACTTGTTAAACAATCGATCGTGTTTTGTTTATGTTTTTAACGAAAACCATCAAATCTCGTTTTCTTTTTAATGGTCTTGCCAATCCCAATGACATCTGTCATTTTGATGTTTCTTACGTCTGATATTTTGACGTCTGTCATTTTGACGTTTCTTGACATCTTATTTAATGTAATTGATTCCTTTTAAAACAAAAATTTCTCCCTCAACTAAAGGCAGCCAACTTTCTACTAAATTAGGAAGTAAATAAAAAGAAGTCGGTATAGGAATAATAAGGAGAATTTTATTTTCCATGTGTTTTTATTAATTTTTTAGCTGAGAATGATCAAACAGTATCCAACAAAATTAATAAAAATTTCGGTTTTTTATAGTGTTTTTCTTTTTCGACCTCAAAAAAAAAATCCTCCGGTTGGCAACATTGTTGTTTCGACATATAATTCTACTAAAATCTTTAGTGAATTGTTTTCTCTTTCTAGTGCCTCTTTTAGTATTTATTTAAGCTAAATATTCAGAATTTTTTTGAACGTATGTTGGCAACACTGTGCTTTGACGTTGGAGAGTTTAGTCTTTTGTTTTTAGAGAATTTATTTTAGTATTTTATTTAATAAAAGCAGAGAATTTTGTAACGATTCGTAATCAGCAGTAAATATAAAACTGCAAGTGTATAATGTATCCATAAAAAAAATCTCATTTGAAATACATTAACTTAAAAATTTAGTACGCTCAATTTTATAGTGGCAATACTGATCACACTCACAATCAATTTCAAAGGTAATGCTGCCAAATCGTGGAAATTTTCCCGTTTCGTGGGAATTTTTATGCCTTAAAATTGCAAAAAGCGAATTTTTTCAAATAATGGGAATTTTTGAAACCAAAATTACTTAAATTTTGAGGCAAATCTTGACCAAAATGCTTAAGAATAGCTTAAAATTGCAGTTTGAGGGAAAAACAAGCATAAAAGAGAATTCTTGTCCCAACGTGAGGGAGAAACGACTGTCAATAGTTGGCAGCACTGAGCAGGGGGAAGTCCTCTTGAAACAAAGAAAATGAGATACCAAACCTAATTGGACCATTTCTTAAAATCATTATAAACAAATGTTTTGAATCGAATAAATCAACTTATAATCAAAACACAGTAAGTTTGGTATTTTTTCTCCAAATTCCTCGATTGTGCCGAAGATGTCTAATAAATAAAGAAATAAAGAAACGTATATGGAGTATACAGTGCATTTGATGTAATTAGTAATAAATTCAGCTTTAAAAAATTTCATGCAAAACTAAAGAAAGCGAAATAAAAGTTTTTCGTTTCGAAATGATTATTTCTTTTAATTTATTTTCCCCTTTCATCTCCTGCCTTAATATAAATTTCTCATTTCATTAATGAAAACGCACTACAGAAGCAGATGTAAACTGTATGAAATGAAATGCTTACGTTCATTTTATTTTTATTTCTCTTTTAAGTTACGCGATTTAATGTGGCTTGAATTTAATATGTTGCATTATGTTATAATAGACGAAATAAAAAACACCGACTGATTAAAATGCAAGGAGAGATTAAGTGCGTAATATTGGGCCATAGAAAGTTGCCGAAATGTTTATATCTGACGCGTTGGTTTTGGGAATGAATTTTATTTACAATACTATTTGAATTAATCAAAGAAAAATACTATTTTATAACACATTTTCGTGTTGTAGTGATTTATTTGTTTATCTGTCAAAGTAGGAGCTCAAAGTTGTTATTCTTATTTTATGTAAATTGCATGGAATAATTTACTTCATATGATTTGCATGCGTTTGTCAAGTAAATATTTTGGAGTTCATGTTTCAGCTGATTACGTCAATTCCGTTTAAAGGTCAAGTTCACGCCCGATGTCTCCCCGTAATAATCATAAAACTATAATTCTATGGCTGTATTTATTTCGTTCATCCGCTGCTTTTTCTTAAACCACCGACGTATAATCATTTTGGGAACGATTTTTCATTAATTATTTCTGGAAAATATACATTAGTTCATAGAATTGTTTTAACTTTTATCTCATGTTCTGTGACATCTATTCTTTCAACGATTTTTCCTTCAAGAATTGCCATGTATTTTTAAGTTATTTTTGGACCAATTTACTTTCGAAAAATTGCTCATTCGAACAAGTATTTCTTATTAGGATTCTTATAATAAATTTTAAGTTAAATTGTCTTCTCGGCGAGTGCAAAATGACATTTTTTAGCTTGATCTTATCAAACACTTGAGATTTAGGGCCTGCCCTAAATCTCTTTCTCGATAATGCGGTGAGTAAAAGCTAAGTAGCTACGTCTGTCATCTCAACAAGAGACATTTTAAATTACGCACAATTCAGCACGACGTTTTCGACGTTTTTTTCCAATTGTCGGAGGTAATAATAATAAAGCACGATCCGCTCCGTGGGCAAAAAGCATCCCGTTCAGTGCGTTTTTTTTTATTAGAGTTTAAGGTTTGAAATTGATAAACAAAGATATTTCATTAACGTACGTTTTTGATTCCTTAGTCTTTCTCTAAAAAAAAAAAAAAACAAATTTGATAGAAATTCTTCGTGAAATATTCAGATCAGAAGGTCTTGTTCTGTTCATGTACCTGGTTCCCAGAATTGCATAGGATGATTAATTTTTAATATAAATCGATTTCTCAGAAGATCCTAAATATTTAACATAACATCCAGAATTCTACTGTCGTAATACTGTCACATCCTGATGAATAGCCCCCCAGCCCACCTCCAAAACAGAGAGAAATGACCTGTCAATGGTTGCCTCCGTAGTTATTTATTTATATATTTATTTATTTATGAAAGAACTTATTTCGAATCAACAGGCGTGTTACACTGCAAAATAATCAATAATAATAGTTTCGAAAATCAATCTTAAGATAGGTCTCTTTACTTAGCAACTCACCCTTGTAGAACAATTAAACAAATGAACAAAGTTTTTTTTTCACTTTTGTTCTTAATTGATAATGGATTTTAATTCTATTTTATTTTCGGGACCAAAAAGAATAAAACTGAAAGTTACTAACTTGTAAACTTGCGACTGAAATTAATAATAATAAAAAAAAACTTATGTGAGTTCTGTATTTGGTCCCTAAATCATTTCCGAAGTTTCCGTTGCAATTGCAACCAATTGAAACGGAAGCAGGGCGAGCCGAGGAAATAACCAGGTGCAAAATAGTTGTTGTACGAAATTGGATGTGCAGCACTTCCGAGACTTTCCGACGAGCGAGACATAGATCAAGTTTAAAAATAGACGACGCATCGACAGCCGAAACGGGCGAGAAAAAAATCTCGGAGACGCCCGCGTCGCTTATTTACGCGGCGCGAATAATTTCGTAATGTATCGGAAAACCTAACTTGATTTGCGAGGTCCGGACGTGAATATTCGCCTAACGAAGTTGGCTCCCTCGCGCCCAAAAAAAAAAAAAAACGCACGGAACGGGGCGCTTTTTGCCCACGGAGCGGATCGTGTTTTATTAATGTTGCCACCGACAATTCGAAGGAAACGTCGAAAACAATTTATACGTGCTGAATTGTGCGTAATTTAAAGTGTCTTTTGTTGAGATGACAGACGTAGCTACTTAGCTTTTACCCACCGCATTATCGAGAAAGAGATTTAGGGCAGGCCCCGAACAATTTTTTAAGTGTTGATAAGATCAAGCTAAAAAATGTCATTTTGCACTCGCCAAGAAGACGATTTAATTTAAAATTCGTTATAAGAATCCTAATAAGAAATACTTGTTCGAACGAGCGATTTTTCGAAAGTAAATTGGTTCAAAAATTACTCAAAAATACAGGGTGATATTTGAATGAAAAATCGTTGAAAGAATAGATGTCACAGAACATGGGATAAAAGTTAAAACAATTCTATGTACTAATGTATGTTTTTCAGAAATAATTAATGAAAAATCGTTCCCAAAATGATTATACGTCGGTGGTTTAAGAAAAAGCAGCGGATGAACGAAATAAATACAGCCATAGAAGTTTCTTGTAGTTTTATGATTATTACGGCGAGGCGTCGGTAGTGAACTTGGCCTTTAAACAGAATTGACGTGATCAGCTGAAATATGGGCCCCAAAATATATACTTAACAAATGCATGCAAATCACCTGAAGTAAATTATTCCGTAGAATTTGCATAAAATAAGAATAACAACTTTGAACACCTACTTTGACAGGTAAATAAATAAATCACTACAACACATGTGCGTTTGTTGTGTTATTTTTTAAAGCGACGGAAATTACCTGTGGTAAATTATCATTCGCTTGGATGTAAGTATTTCACTTTTCTTCTGTACATCATCGATGAACTGCGTCTTTTTAATTCAAGGTTAAATTTTTATTTATTTTAGTTTCAAAGAATTAGCTGAAAACAAATGGAAAATTGACGGTTTCCAGGGTGAAGCATCTGAAACTCTTTCGTTTGTTTTTTCATTCCTTTTTTTTAATTTCTGTAAGCAAGAAAATCTACAATTTCCGACGGGAAACTGTTGACAATCAAATCAAGCTTTCATTTCTTTCTTTGAATGAGTTTCTTTCTTGTTTTCTTTGAAACCTTTCGAAAATCAAATAAGTCGGGTTTTCATTACTTTTATTGTTCCTTTTTTAAGTAAAAAAATCGCCTATTTTCGACGGGAAGCTTTTAAAAATCAAGCAAGTTAAACTTTCATTTGTTTCTTTGTAATTATTTTACTTAGTTTCTTTTTATAAGCAGAAGAATCGACGATTTCCGACGGTAAGCTTTTGAAAATGAAGTAAATCAAGCTTTCATTGGTTTCATTGTATTTCATTTTTTGTTTCTTTTTGTTGTATGTGAAAAATCGCTTTTATTTGTTTCGTTTGTTTTGTTTTTTTTTTATAAACAGAAAAAAAAATTGCCGATTTTCGACGGGAAGCTTTTAAAAATCAAGCAAGTTAAACTCTCATTTGTTTCTTTGTAATTGTTTTATTTTGTTTCTTTTTGTAAGCAGAAGAATCGACGATTTCCGACGGTAAGTTTTTGAAAATCAAATAAATCAAGCTTTCATTTGTTTCATTGAATTTCATTTTTTGTTTCTCTTTGTATGTAAAAAATCGCTTTCATTTGTTTCGTTGTGTTTCATTATTACTTTTTGTTTCTTTTTGTACGCAGAAGAATCGACATTTCGAGGGTAAGCTTTTGAAAATGAAGTAAATCAAGCTTTCATTTATTTCATTGTATTTAATTTTTTGTTTCTTTTTGTATATAAAAAATCGCTTTCATTTGTTTCGTTGTGTTTCATTATTATTTTTTGTTTCTGTTTGTAAACAGAAAAAAAATCGCCGATTTTCAATCAAAAATGAAAAACTGGCGATTTCCGGCATAAGGCATTTTATGCCATCTCTTCTTTTGTTTTCTATTGGCGAATTTTAGAAACGTCGATCTCCTTGTTCGTCATGTTCTTCCTAATTCGACATTATTCGTTTCAGTACTTTTTGGTTTCTTCTCTTGTTAGTTTCGATTTTTGAAAAATCCACCTTTTATCTTCTGTCCATCTTTTTCTTCGTGCCTCTTGATTATTTGAATTTTCATTGGAGGATTCTTATAAACCAAATAATTTTTTATATTACATTCCAGACTTTGTTTTTTTTTTGTTGGATTTGATTCTCACACTTCACCAGAGAATTATCGATAATTAATTAATTAATTAAGAAATTAGATTTATGTTTATATTTTACGTACATTTCATGTCAACTCTTCATTTTGTCTTCTGTTATCGATTTGATTTCTTGCAATC
The DNA here is from genome assembly GCA_039766575.1 of Serrognathus titanus. Classification (NCBI taxonomy): domain Eukaryota; kingdom Metazoa; phylum Arthropoda; class Insecta; order Coleoptera; family Lucanidae; genus Serrognathus; species Serrognathus titanus. The sequence goes on from CM077914.1 coordinate 14,376,220, forward strand.
TGCTACAGAAATGCCAATCTTTTTTTGTTCTTTGTATTCGACACTTTTTTGTTTCATTTGATTTTGGTTTCTTCTTTTGTTTTCTTGTCAGTCTTGTTTTTAGAACAATCTCACCATTTGTTTATTTTTTTCGTGCTTCGTCATTATTACAGTTTTCTTTGGATAATAACAATAATAATGATTATAAAAATATTAAAAATATGAACTTTTGGTTCTCGTCTTATGCATGAGCGTAATGTGCATTTCGGAAAATTATTATACGAATTTTTTAACATTTTCAATTTTAACAATGTTCTGGGATTCATGTTATTGAAAAAAAATTAAGATGACGTCACCGTTTAATAAAAACAATTGAAGATCATGTCGCAATAAGAGCGTTGCAGTAAAACTGCAGAATCACTCATCACCCTGTATGTGGAATATTTGTATTTTGTGCCAAAGCTTTTCGAGAGTTTTTCAAGGAAAGTAATGGTTATCAAAAAAAATATATATACATATGATCACGCATCATCTTGTATAAGGAATATTTTAATTATCAAGTTTTTGATATCAAATGAAAAAAAGCTAATGGTTATTATAAAAGACATAAAAACAATTGAAGATTCTGTCGTATTAAGAGCATTGCCGTAAAACTATAGATTGAATCACGCATCACCCTGTACATGGAATATTTTCATATTTTGCCAATTTGATGAGAGAATATTAAAGAATAAATGAAGAATCACTCACAACGCCCTGTATATTGAATGCTTATTTTCTGTTCAAAAGTAGGTATTTGAAAGACAGCGGTTGTCATAAAAAAATACCATGCCAATAGAAAGAATTGAAGTCGGCCGATGTCGCCATTGAAAAACAATTGAATAACCTGTTGTAATTAGAGTGTTGCTATCATGCGTCATCCTGCACGAGGAATATTTTCTTCACGAGAAAATAAAAACAATTGAAGAGTCTCACGTAATGACAGTGTTGTCGTAAAACTATGGAATCTCGAGTCACCCTGTAGGCGACGTTATTTAAAAACAATTGAAGATCCTGTCATAATGACAGTGTTGTTTGTCTTAAAACTATAGAATCACGCGTCACCCTGTATAAGGAATTTTTTAACTAATTGGAAGTTTTTACAATAAAATTAAATTTTTTTGTCGCAAATCGGTTTTGATGGTGGATATCTCAAACATTTTCTGTACAGCTGTTTCTGCGCTATTTAGGGCCTCATCAGCAGAAGCGTAGCTCGAGACTTCCACTTCAAACCAAACCGACCTTGTAATAATGTACATTATTACATCGCAAATGCGAATAACCTGGGACAGGTCGGTTTGGTTTGTAGTGGAAGTCTCAGCTTCTGCTGACGAGGCCCCAATTAGAGCCGAGGCAGCTGTAAGAAGATGCTTGAGGTATCCACCGCAATTAAAACCGATTTGCGATAAAAAAATTTAAAACTTTCAATATGCTTTGACAGTACGCTTGGTCGTCTTGCGTGGGATGACTTATTAAGTAGCATTAGTCATTTCCTGTACAAAGTTGTGTCAAAAAGTGATCGCAGGATGTCGCGATTCAAACTATTCAATAAAATTAAAGAAAATAACGACCTATTAAGAAAAAATTAAGACGACGTCGTCATGTAAGAACGATTGAAGAATCTGATGTATTGAGAGTGCTATCGTAAAATTGTAGGTTCGCGTTACCTTGTATAAGGAACATTTTTTATATGGATTTTTTACGAGAATATTAAAAAAACCTGACAATCTAAAAACAATTGAAGATCCTGTCGTAAAACTACACAAGCACGCATTACTCTGTAAAGGATTTTTTTATTACTTGAATTTTTTTTTAATTACATTAAGGAATCATTTTATTATCTAGAGGTTTTTATGATAAAATAAAAAAAAATGAAGACGATTCTTCATTTAAAAACTGAAGAATCTGACGTAATGAGAGTGTTGTCATAAAACTATAGAATTACGTGTCACTCTGAATAAGAATTGGCATGTAACCAGAAGACTCGAGTTCGAATCTCGATTGCGGCCAAAAATTGTGTTAGTTAGTATTCATTTGAAATTTGTTTCACATTAATTAAGAAATTTGTATTAATCACCCTGTGTATATATGTCATTTCTTTTAGGCATCACTTCAGTGTTCTAAGAATTTGATTCGGAACGTGAATAATTCGGACAAATGCTTTTCGAAGAAAAAAGGAGTATTACGTGGAAAAAATCACCTCGTTAATACATCCCAAAGTTTTCATTAAAATGGGTGGTCTACACCCACACTCGTTCCAAACTTGAACCCAATAAATTTTCTGTTTAATCTCCTCATAAAGGCCTCTTCCCCCCGAAGAAAAAAAATCAGATACAACCCCGAAACTACCATAATAACAAAGCAGCTTTGCGAAAAGGTAGAATAAACATTTTTATGAAGTTCTCGCACGCTTCTTACGTCATCCCCAACGTAACCTACGTACTACACAAGCCCCATAAAATATGACCGCCGGATCAGGCCCCTTCATCGCCGTATTACGGTGAAACCTGATGGAAAATTTAGGCGTGCACAGATGCCGCTGCGGCCGTTGCCTTTTATTTGAATGTTAACGGCGGGCCCGGCGGAGAAAATTGAAAAATGTATGGCCTAATCTGGCTAAGTGAGGGTGGCCGTAAAGCCGCTGAATTTCGGACTTAATTTTAATAATGCGCGCGCTAATTGTCGTCGGGCTCGTTTGTTTGGGTTTATTAAAGTGAAACCGTCGGATCAAAGGCGATGCCGAAGACGCCTGTAAAATTGCGAAAGCGGATCTTGCATTTCTGCGGGCGAAATTACGATAATGTTGGGAAGATGAGGGGAGGCTAATTAAAAAAAAAACGCGTATGCCAGCTGCTTTTTTTTTTATAAATGGAACGACTGGAAATAATTGCAAGCTGAAGATTAACCGCAAGCTTGTACTGAATAAAATTAGCTGCAATTAGCTGGAAATTTAACGACTCTTAAATTACTTAAGCTTTACCTTTCTTTTTCAAATCTATTAAACGGTTTTTATTTAAAACAAAGTCCTGAGACCGTACGGAAAAGTGTCGCTTAGTGAGGAAAATCTGTTGTTGAAGTACGAAATAAATAAACATCAGGAAAAAATTTAAACGATGCGTACCTCATAAAAAATGAAAGCTGCTAAAGCTCTGCCGTAAGCTTCGCACGCAACAAGGGGGGCCGACAAGGCCACACAGAACGCAAATAGAACCCGAGTTCATTATCGACATTGTTGCTAATGCTAAATTTGTTTTGACAGTCGTCATTAGAAGCAGGAGATTTATAAATTATTCGTATCGAGATTATTGATCATTATTCACGTGGTATTTACGTGCACAATTGGGAAACGCTCGGATTTCTGCCTCAAATGAGATCGAAGTTTGTTTATGAGTTTTATTTTCGTGTTCGTGCTATATTTACCGCCTGGCATTGAGGTGTTATGTCATAATTTGCTTTGGTTTTATGTGAGAAATTCCGGTAGGAAGCAAAGCGTGAAAACAAACAACGCTCGAGTAGCTATTAAACCCAAGTACCGGTTTCAAATTTTTGTTTCTCAAAAAAAAAATCATCCTCTCTTGTAGATAAACTTAAAATTGTTTTTACGTTTTCTGTTTGTAGGAGAATGGAGGTTCCGCGGTCTCCTGTTTTGCGCTATTATCCTTTACTGTTTGTAATTAGGTTCACGCTGTTTTCTTAGCATCAATTTCTAAAGGAGGCATGTAATTTTAGGTAACAAACAAGGCGAAGCACCTGTATAAATAATATGTTAATAAAAATTGTTTTCATTCATCGGGAAATTTCTGGAGCGAAATTCTTTTTATCTTCGGCCAAGTCGTTAAGGTCGACGAAATGTTTTTGTTTTATGTAAAAAAATTAGTTAATATAATGCTCGATAAAAAAAATTCGGATATCGATTTTTAAATAATTTAAATCTGGCGCTTCATAACTGAAGGAAATTTACATAGATGGCGCCACCATATTTCACGTCAATAGACGTTGTATATTGAAAATTTCTATTAATAAAATTATCGAGCAAAAATTCCTTTGTGTTGAAACGCATTACTTATTAGGTAATTTAAATTTGCTGCTGTACATTTGGAGTAGTTCAAACGAAATTAAATAGATGGCGCTAGTTTATATCTACATCCATGTATAATACGATGGAAATTTTATTGCTAATCAAAATATAACCAACACGCGCGTGATTCTCTTTGGCATCCGAATGGTTGAGAAAATAAATAAATGTTTTTTATTTAAAATGATAGAAGATCAAGATCTGTGACTCTAATAAATTCACACACATCTCGCCGCTGTCAACTTACTTCTTTTTTTTTTAATGTTTCAAATATTTATACCGCAATTTGACTGACAATTCTTTAAAATGGACAAAAAAATTCATAATTTGCTGAAATTTACAAAGATGACGCCACAATATTTGCGTCAATAGACAATCTCTATCGACTCTATTGAAAATTCGCGTTCTAATAAAATTTTGATTCGAAATTTTTAAGGAAAAAATCCTTTCTGCCAAGAAACGTATTACTTTTGGGTAATTTAAATCCGCTGTTATTGATTCGAAGTTCAAACTAATTTAAATACATGGTGCTAGTTTACATTCATGTGAGCGAAGGAAAGTTTATTGTTAATCAAAATGCAACACTCACTTGATACTATTCAGCATCGGAATGAATAAATAAATAAACATTATCAATATTTTTTCATTTGAAATCATAGGAGATCTATGATTCAAGTAAATTCACACAGATGACACCGCTGTCATCTTCTAAAAGTCCCCCCCCCTCTTACTTCCTTTTTTTTTTGTTGAACGTTAGAAATATTTTTATTCTTTTAGATCGACGAAAATTAAAAAAAACAGGTATTGATTTTCAAGTAATTTAAATGTGGCGCTCATATATTAAAAATGCAAGAAAATTTACATAGATGACGCCACAATACTTTGCGTCAATAGAGTTGTAAACGGTTATACGGATATTGTGTAATTTCCAGTTAATAAAATCCTGATTCAAAATTATGGGAAAAAAGTTCTTTGTGCCGAAACTTACAGGCAATTTAAATCCGCTGTTATAAATTTGAAGTTCAAACAAATTTAAATAGATGGCGCTAGTTTGCATGCACTTAAGCCAGCGATTTCCAAACTGGGAGGCGCGCCTCCCTGGGGAGGCGCGGACTGGTGCAAAGGGAGGCGCGAAAAGTTTATTTATAGATATAATTTTCATAATATTATAAATAAAAAAAGTGAAAATGTAATATAATCCATTTACCATTTTAAAAATGTGTTAATTATTTTGCAAAATAAAGAAGGGAGGCGCCAAGATAAGATTTTTTTAAAAGGGGCCGCAGAAACATAAAGTTTGGAAACCACTGACTTAAGCGATGGAAATTTATTGTTAATTATAATGCAACATACTCTTGGATCCTATTTAGCATTAATTGTTACGAATGAATATCTTTATTAAAATAAATTCTATGCGAAAATGCGATATGCAGTCAAAGTAAATTCACAGCGATGTCATCTTACTTCTTTTTTGCTTGAATGTTTGAAATATTGATAATAAACTTTGACAGATAATTCTTCAAAAGCAACGAAATCTTCTTTACTAGATTTGGACATTTTGTAATATACAATATAATATATACACATTTTTTCTGCCATTTTTTGGAAGTATGAACAAAAAATAGAAAGCTGAAAAAATAAAATGAACAAAATTAACTCAAATTTAAATGTTTTAAAACTGTAAAAAATTTAACAACTAAAAACAAGTGTTGCCACCACGAGCTCGTAACATTTCTGTCATTTACACCAAGTTTACAATAGTTTCTTGGGTAATTTGTGCATACTCTGCTTCTAGTGCTTCCTGGAGTCCTTGAAGAGCTTTTGGGACTGCTAAATGCTGCCGAAGGCGACGGCCTGGGATAACCAGTATTGGGTTAAGGTTTGGGCTACGAGCAGGCCAGTCTAATATAACAGCATTTTCTAGGTTATCCCTAACTCTAACTGCTACATGAAGCTTCGCGTTATCATGCATTAATATGAACTGATTGCCGATAACTTAAGTATAAGAGACAATATGGTTTTCAAGGCAGTCCGATATTTATCTATCAGCGGTAATTATTCCATTTTCCATAGTTGCCAATGCTGTATGATCGTTTAATGAAATGCCCTTCCCCATCATCAATAATCGTCCGCCAAATGGGGTCCTTGGGTATATTTCTCTCCTTGTCTACGCCACACACGTTCATTCCCATCTGGTGACTTTAAGTTGAAACGGAGCTCCTCTGTAAACAAAGTGCTCCAGTCGTCCATGTTCTTGAGCAAATTGTAACTTGTTCTTCGATGGGCTGCAGTAAATGCATGTCCAGCAACGAGTCTTCTGGAGTGTAAATTATTTTCATGTAGTCTCCTACTGACTGTACTTGTAGAAATCATCACTCCTCTAACTTCAGCTAAACGACCAGCAACGTTTCTTGCAGTAAAACGCCGATTTCATACTATGAAACGATCATCCCGTCGGATTGTTACTCATCTTCGACCTGATGCAGCTCTTCTAATATAGCGTCCAGTTTGATTATAGCGATTTATAGCATCGGTAACAGTGCTTCGAGCCACATTTAATGTTTGGACTATATAACGAATGCTTCACGTAATGCAACTGCTTTGATGACTTCTTCAGACCTCATTCTCCGATTAATTAAGGAAACATTTTTTTTACAATATAATCTGACATTAAATGTGATAGAAAGCAAGAAACACAAGAATAATCGACTGCTAATCATATTCACAGATTGTTTCATTTTGCATAAAAGAAATAATTGAAAGGATTAAAGGAAATTCACATAGATGGCGCATCAACGTATAGTGTCAAAAGAGATTGAAAATTTCCATTAATATTCTGATTGAAAATTATTGAGGAAAAAAGTCCTTTGTGTCGAAACGCATTACTTCTAGGAAATTTAAATCTGTATATGTATAGGTTTAAAGTTCAAATAAATTTAAAAATAGTTGGCTCCAGTCAACACCCATGTATGTAAGTGATGGAAATTTATTGTTAATTAAAAATGCAACACCTGCATAATTCTATTTAGCTTTAATCGTTGTAAACAAACAGTTTTTTCACATAGATTTTAATAATTTTTTTGTAATGTTAGGTCAAAACGCCATTGCAGGCTGTTACGACTTAATTTTTTAATAAATTTTAATTAAAACGACTGGAGGAAAAGCAATTGCCAACCACAGATCTGTGGTTCAAGTAAATCGCATAGATGACACCGCTGTCTCCTTACTTCTTCTTTCTTTGAATGTATGACAAATTATGACAAATGTTTACAACAAATATATTTCTTTTATGTTCAAATACATATGTATATACTATGTAGTTAATTTTATAGAGTTTTCGATTGAGTGCCCTTGCTTGAGGACTCGGAATATCTTCATCCCTTATTATTACATGAGGTTACAATAAGGTGAGAATACTTTGAGGTTGCTCTTAACGTGCTCAATCGAGAACGCTATAATTTAATTTAAATCTGGCGCTCATATATTCCTAATTTAAGAAAATAAACATAGATGGCGCCACAGTATTTTGTGTGTCAACTGAGATTGCATATTGAAAATTTCCGTTAATGAAATTATGGTTGAAACTTATCGAGGAAAAAAATCCTTCGTGTCGAAATGTATTGCTTCTTATTGAAATCTGCTGCTTCGAATCTGAAGTTCAAATAAAATTAAATAGATGGCGCCAGTTAATATCAAAGTAAGTGGTAGACGTTTTATTTTTAATCAAAATGTAACAACATTCGCGTGGTCTAATTTAGTTTTAAGCAGCTTTGTTTAAACTGATTTTACGAATGTTTTACTTAAAGTGAAAAAAACAATTGAGTAAAAGTCCGACAGTTTAGGCAATTCATTACTACAGCAATTTTCTAAAGAACAAAAAACAATTGACTGAAGGGTTAATCTCATTGGCTAAATTTTAATTATGCTTTGCCAACCTAAAGTGAAAGAAAAACAATTGAACAAAACCTCATTTTTAATCGTTTTTCATTTTACAAATTTTCAATTACTTTTTTTTAAACAAATCTAATTTTATTCTTTTCAATTGTTTTCCTTTTACAAAAAAGTCTAATAAACTTTTTGTTCAACGCATTTTTTGTTCAAAAAAAAAAGTCGTACATTTTTTAACGTCGTTTTCATTTGATACAAGAAAAACTTTACGTTTTATTAATTTGATATAATTATAATTTTGACCGCTTTTATTCAATTGTTTCAGTTCCGTTTTAGTTTGTTAGGATAATAAAAAGTGTATTCCAATACGGTTGGCAATAGTTAAAACGTTAGCCAATAAGGTTCAATTGTTTTTTGTTAGAAGAAGTTGTTTTTTGTTTCGGAAGTAATTACAACCTAAATTTGAATCAATAATTTTGACTTTATTTTTTAAAACGACGCATTTTTTATGGGGAATTGTAGCCAATTTTTTTTTATTTCAGAGATTAGTATATCTACAATTGTTTTGTTTTTCTCTGTTTTCTGTTTTTTCTTCAGTTGTTTGAGATTCTTCAGAATAATTAATTTTGATAATGAAGTTGCCTAAACTGTTTTGCATTTTATTATTATTATAATTGATTATTTTTCTTTGAAGTAATTAATAATATAAAATTGATTTTTTTTAATAATACTCGTTTTCTTTATGGCCGAACTCTCAATCGTTTTTATTTTTTTATTTTTAGAGAATATTTAGTACATCTACATTCACTTGTTTCTGTTCTGGTTGATTGTAACAATCGCAGATCTATGGTTCAGGTAAATTCATACTTACAGATCTTACATCGTTTCTTTCTTTGAATGTTTGAACTATTGTAAATCCTTAATTTTTTTTTATTATACTGGGTGTTAAAAGAAAGGAATGTCGGATATTTTACCCAATGATAGTACTGATGGAAACAAACAAAGTCTTATGGGTCAATTCTGCTCATATCTGTAAGCACCGTAAGCTCTGTAAGCTCGTAACTCAATTGCTATAAAGTGGAAATCTGAAGTTGTCAGTAAGGTACGATTGCCTGTAAGTCTCTAATATAATATCGCAAAGATTTACGAATAACACCAGAAACCTAGGAGAAATCATATCTTCCACAGAACTTCAAAATTACATATTTTAATAATTGAGTTACAGGCTTACTGTAAGTCGAAGTGACCCATTAGTCAACATGAGCTCGCAACTCAACTGTTTGTGACAATGTTCACAAAAGAAGAGATAATTAAAAAAAAAACTAAAGCAAATGCTTTACATATCCACGTTTCCCAACTCCTTTCGTGAATACCTGGAGTCTTCTGAGACATTTTTGTTTGTTTCCATCAATACTATAATTGGAAAAAAGATCCGACAGCATTTTTTTAACACCCAGTATAACTTCCTTTTCATAAATATTACCTTTGAAATGATTTATTTATTCTTATTTAATTCTTGATTTACTTGGTCTGTACGTTTCTTTGCTTTTATTTTTTTGAATTCATTAATTAAGAAAATTGTTTTAAATTTTTTTAATTAGCGTTGTTTGAACTTAGTTTAGAATAGATTTTGCAATCAGTTGTGTATCATAGTTTTAATTAATCTCTTGATTTACGTGCAGTATTTCAGAAGGAACTCGAAACCAGATTGCATTTCAGAGCATACAATCCTGAGCTTCAGTTGCAATCAAGAATTAATCACACTGAAACGAAAACAGAGTTCCATACTTTGTAATTAAGACGTCAAAGTTCATTTTTCCACCCTCAATTTTCTTCCAATTTTGTTCATTTATTTGTCAGCGTAATTAGGAGCGACGTAATGTGCTTCCTGTTTATGTCTTTCTCTGCAAGTACAAACGAGACCGACCGAACTCATTAGTTTTGAGGAAACCAGGATAATTTATGTCGTTTAAAGTACATTACTTAAATTGAACCGTAAAACGAACTTGTTTACAACCCGGTTTAAACGACTTACACAAACACATACAGGTAAGTTTTACTGCTAAATAAACTCTTCGATTTTCTCAACCCTCCTCCCCTTTCTCGTCCAACAAACAATTCGGGTGAAGTTCGGGTGAAATGGAAGAAGTATTGAGCACATACCCAAGCTCCTCGTAACTCATAACCAGAAGTTAGCAGCAACAAATGCAGCGGTTATTAAACGTTTTATTTGAGCACGCTGGCGGATGCACGTCGCATATTAAAAGGGAGCACGAAATCAAATATTGCGGTCGTAGCCGATAGGTGGAAAGGGCCGGTGCGGATATTATGTTTTATGTTTGCGGTTAAAAGCCATCGACATGTGAATTTGGTTGCCCGCGGCATCTACTTGTTAGCACGTTCCGTTGAGCGCCCGAAAATTTCTCGCCTGGATTTTTTTCTTTTCATGCGGGACGTGAAAAGCGAGCGGAATTACGTAATTAGGGGGGAGCTTTTCTATTTTCTCTTCGTCCTACGTTATCAATTACATAAAGGACCTTTTTTACACCGCATGAAACGGACGAGTTCGTAAATTTAAATGTTTTTCAATTAACGAAGGAGTCTTCACAGACTCATAAGTAATTACAAAAATGAGGAAAATTATTAGAAATTGCTAAGAGTAGTAATTTTCTTAATAAGAATTATGATACGGCTCTGCGTTTTTTTTTTTTTTTAATTTTGCTCGAAGGCCACAAATTTATTTTCGGTTCAAATTTAAACGTGCTTGTTTTAACATCCCCAATCTATGATCTGATCGATTTCAAATATCCATAAATACAACAACACGCCAGTGGCAATTTACAACACCACCGGAACACTGATAGCGCCATAAACAACGCAATCCCATTCTTGGTGTGGCGGATTAAATTCCATCGACTTCTTGTATCGCAGGTTGACGCGTTTGATCGCAGTTACAAAACCAACAAGTTGTAAATTTTGTTGATTTCCCGAACCTCGCCGCTCTCCGGCTAACTACACGGCGCCCATCATTTAAACAATTAACAGCGTGGCAGCTTTTGGCAAGTTAAGGGACGTGTTCGACGTAATGTATAGGTCCACCGGGGGCCCGGCTACAGCTTTACTGTCTTAAGGGTCGGAGCGCGTCCTCACATTATCACGGAAGGTTTACTACAACTAAACGGGGTAATAACCGGCGACCATGTGTTTCAGTTAGATGTGGAGGATGTTCGGTACTTTTTGGTAATTTCATTTGATTGACGTTCACAACATGAGGGGGGTGATTAATCGAGAAGCGTAAGATCAAAAACTGTCACCTCAAAAGTATAACAAATAATTTTTTTTAATTTGCTCCTGTTTTTACAAACAGAAAATGAAACATATTACTTATGGGTAATTTAAATCCGCCGCTATAGATTTGAAGTTCCAACAAATTTAAAAGGATGGCGCTGGTTTACATCCGCGTAGGCGATGGAGATTTTATTGTTAATCAAAATGCAATATTGGCGTCATCTTATCTAACATCCGGATGGATGAATAAATAAGCATTTTCAATGCTTTTCATTTACAATCACAGGAGAAAATGTAATCGAGACACGTGATTCAAGCAAATTAACACAGATGACACCGCTGTCATCTTAATTCTTTTTCTTTTCTTAATATTTCATAACAAAATTTAGCAGACAACTTTAAGATCCACGAAAATTAAAAAAAAATCGAATATTGATTTTCAAATAACTTAAATCTGGCGCTCATATATTTATAATTTAAGGAAATTTACATAGATGACGCCAAATTGCTTTGTGTCAATGGAGAGTGTATATTGAAAATCCTCTTTAATAAAATTCTGATTCAAAATTACTTACTTTTGGGTAATTTAAATGCTGATTCAAAGGACCGCCCTATCAATTGAGTGGCCTTTAAAACCATTTAGTTATTCTCAAAAACGTAAAGAAAAAAATTCTACAAACTTTCTTCATGTAGATATAGGCCTTCAAAAATACGAATTTGATGTTAATTTTGTATTAATCGGATAATGTAATTTTAAGTTTTTATTGATGAGAGACGTAGATACATGCTAATAAAAATTTTCCTTGTTAATTAACAAAGTCGGAAAAATCTTTGGAAATGTTAACACTATTTTAAATGTAAGGTCGGCAACGGTGCATTGAAAATTTAGTGTCACTATGGTTACCATAGTTTTGCTGCTTTTAATTTCGGATTTTTCTAAACTCTTTGCAACTTTAAAATGGTTTCGTTTTGCAAGCATTCCTCGACCTAATCTTTCGTCAAATTTTTATTTAAGAAACTTAAGAATATGAATAAAATATGATATTAAGAAGTGACAATTAATATTGTGTCAAATTTGATTTTGTGTACATTTAATTGTCAACAAAAATGTACGGTTTTGTTCATATAAATTTGGAACAACTCGTGCAGTGTAACTCTCAATTTCACATGTGCACATAATCTGGGACAATTTTTTTTGTTGTGTTATTATTAGGGCTTTTAACCTTTCTAACTATATGTACAGTGCAACCTCTTTAATCCGAACACACGTTAATCCAAACATCCAGTAATCCGAACGCGCCGCCGACAATGTCATAGTCCGAACGCATATTCGTTAATCCGAACGTTGCCTGTAGGAACTTGTTGGCCGCTGCTGGATGATCTCACCGACGCGTACGCCACACGGAATAGAACGGTGTTATTGTAATGTCCGCTTTGCTTTAGAGTAAACATATTTTTAAAAACTTTGTGTTTAGTGTCTTTTCTGTGTAGTTTAAAATAAAGAAATGTCTAAAAGAAAACACGTAACGTTAAAGTTACAGGAAAAAATTAGCATTTTAAAAATGATAGATCGAGGCGAAAGTTATTCAAAAATCGCAACAGAATTTGGAATTGGAAAGGCTACAGTGAGTGATATAAAGAAAAATCGGGCAAACATAATGAGCTATTATTCAACTACGGACGAAGGACCGGCAGATAGAAAAACTTTAAAGCTTAGTTCAAATCCGGCTGTTGAGAAAGCCTTGTTCACATGGTTTCTACAAGAGAGAACTAAAGGTAAGATAGCAATAATTATTCATCTATCTTAACAGGTAAACAAAGGTTGCTATTTTGTTACAGGTACTCCAATTTCTGGAAATATTTTATGTGAAAAAGCAAAGTTTTTCTACAAAAACATAACAGGGAAGGACGATTTCAAAGCTAGTACCGGGTGGCTTCAAAAATTTAAGAAGAGGTTTGGCATTCGTCAATTGACTGTATGTGGGGAATCACTCTCAAGTGATCTTGATGCTGTGCTGCCATTTATAGAAAAACTCCGAAAAGTAATTCAAGAAAGAAAGCTAACTCCTGATCAAGTCTACAATGCAGATGAAAGTGGACTTTTTTGGAAAGTGTTGCCAAGTAAAACATTGGCACATTCTGGGGAAAAATCGGCTCCTGGAATGAAGATTAGCAAAGAAAGGATAACGTTCATGCCCTGTTCGAATGCCTCTGGAAGTCATAAGTTAAAACTCCTGGTCTTAGGCAAAAGTTTAAAACCACGGGCCTTTGGAAATTTTGATATTCCAGTTTCTTATAAAGGACAGAAGCGTGCATGGGTTACCAAAGAAATATTTAGTGAATGGTTCCATAGCGAATTTGTGCCATCTGTACGAAGAAAAATGAGAGAACTTAACTTAAGCCCAAAAGCACTTTTGTTATTGGACAATGCTCCAGGGCATCCGGCAGAATTATCCAGTGATGACGACCAAATTTCCGTAATGTTTTTACCACCAAATTGTACACCGCTATTGCAACCAATGGATCAACACGTAATACAAGCCATTAAGTTGTTTTATCGCAAAAGTCTGCTTCAGCAAGTTGTTGAATCTGAAGACCCTATTCCTCAAACACTAAAAAGTATAAATCTAAAGCATGTTGTACTTTCTTTGGATAATGCTTGGAAAAATGTGAGCACCGACTTGATTAAAAAATCCTGGAGTAAGGTTTGGCCTTCAGAAAATATTAAAGAAGATTTATCTGACGAGGACGATGAAGACGACATTCCATTAGCAAGATTAGCTAAAAAACTGGCGGAAGTAGACAAAATACCAGAAATAGAAAACGATTTACAAGTGATTTGTAGTCTAAGTAGAAAACTTGACGAAAATCTTCAAAATAATGAAATTGAGGCATGGGTATTTGAGCGTAATGAGCCGTCTGATATGATTTTAACGGATGAATCCATTATCCAAGAGCAACTTGAAAACATTGGTAGCGATTCTAGTGACGAAGAATGTGTTAACTTGGTATTGGTAAAACACGGAGAAGCCGTGTTAGCATTTGACAAATGTATACAATGGGCGACTCAAAATAATATATCTGAGAACCGACTGACTTTACTTAACGAACTTCGGGGTCAATCTTTGACTTTAGAAAGAGAGAGTATGAAACAAATGAAAATTACAAATTTTCTTGCCAAAGTATCAGACAATGTTGCTATGTATGTACATAATTGATAGTTGATTTCTTGGTTTTGTTAAGTTTTTATTTTAAATATGTTACTTTTGTTATTAGTATTTTTTTTTACTTCTTTGTGTTCATCTATGTACATACATAGTTACTTTAACCAATAAAAATAAGTAAGATATACATAGTTTGACTTTTTTATTCATCCACATCCGATAATCCGAACGAGTCGGTAATCCGAATACCCCCTTGCAACACGGTGTTCGGATTAAAGAGGTTGCACTGTATATATTTCTTTTTTCTTACAATACAAGGACAAAGTAAAAAGAAAACGGCACTTTACGTGGAAAGAGTTTCAGCCAAAGCTTATTTATAAAATACAAAATTGAAACTGATGATAGAAGGGTGTTTGAAGCAAGACGAACCAAAAAAAGATAAGAAAATGATCTAAAAGAACGCCACAAGAAGAGGTGAAGAAGTGTAGAAAAAAAAGAAAAGTGACGTAGGATGAAATCAAGCAGAATACACAAGACAAGAAGATGAAAACAAAACGGAGAAGAGGTGAACTCACAATAACAAATATTAAAAACGCAAGTTAAAAAAATAAGTATGTTAAGAAAAAAACATTGCGATTTTTAAGAAAGATATATCCGTAATAAAGAAAATCAGAAACAGTTCAATCTCTAAGGGTGAAACCAAAATTATTGTGCTGAAAGGGGATCAAAAGGGTAACGTAATTTTCACCAACACAAAAAAAAACGAGTATTAAACAATTTCAAAGAAGATGCGAACGAATTAAGAAAAATCTTCAGAATCATTAAATGTCACAGAGGCAAAAAATGAAATATCCGCTGACCACAAAAATGAAATTTTGAAGAATAAACAAAATAGAAAGAATAAAATATAAAATGCAACCTTAAATAAGAGTCAAATAAATCAATAGAAGAGAAAGTAGAAGAAGAAGAAAATGCATGGATTATCGCACGATGAAAGTTGTCAGAAAAATATTTGAAGCCAAAAATAGTCAAAAAAAAATGACCCAGAAGAACGTAGCAAGAGGAAAAATGTAGTGAAGCAAAGAAAAGTGACACGTGGAAAAATATTAAACATACCATGTAAGTGAGGAGGAGAAGGAAAGGAAAATGAACATCAGGAATGAACTCAAATTTCGAAAAATTGCATTAAGGCCATTTTAGAATATCCTATATCTTGTACGAGTTTTGGTTCGATTTCTAGAATAATTAGCACAAGACATTTTATGGCTCCTAGAGCTTGTCGGGGTGGGGGGAGGTTGGCGGCTGCGACCGACTTCGGCATTCGCCTTACAAACTGGGGAAACGCAGAAAACCCAGTTCGAAGGAGTCGGCATGAATCCGATCACAGTCCGAGCCATGAGAATTCTATCTCCCATATAGAACCAGGAGAGGATTCGAACCTACGCCTAAATAATTGCCCGCCAAGGCAGTTTTTTGAATCGCGAACCCAATCTTAATCAAAAGATCTCCAACTTAGAACCAAAGCGAACCGTATTTTGCTACCAGTTGGTATCCCTATTTTAAATTATAATTTAAATATGTAAAGTTTGAAGCTGTTTTTACAGTCCCAAAAATTGCTAAATGAAAACAGCTGGAAACTTTCCCAGATTTAAATTTTTATATTTGTTGTTCCTTGCTTCAAAGGCTGCGAAATTTACTACCACATAAGTCGGGAATCCTTTCGTAAAGATTTCCCTAAATTTACTTCTACAAAAGAGAAAATTATTGAAATTATATTAATTATTTACTTAATTAAAGCTATTCAATTTATTTTGTGAAACTACAAGTAATGAGAGTGATTCCTTGTAAATGTAGTCGTAAAGGCGTGTGAATAAGTATAATATGTATATCAGAATTGTAACGGTTCATTACTAAAAAAATTAACTTAAATTTAATGATAAAAAAGGTTCGCCATCCCTGTTCTAGAGCATTCCCGAAAGAGGGGTTCTTTATAAAAGTAGAACCGAGCGCGAGATTTAAAACAGTTTCGATACGATATCAGAGTTTGTTGGATAATAGAGGATCGAAGACATACTTTCTTCTGATTCTTTTAAAAAATACTGCAGCTCGTGTTCTGACTATTTTAATGTGTTAAGTGATCGGTGGGGGGTTAATTTATTTTTAATTTAGTAAACATTAATTTTTTGAACTCTAAATTTCTAAAAAAAATAATAAACATAAACACCATTTTGCGAGCGCTTTTAAATCGAAACGAACTTGATTAATTACATTTTCGATTAATAAATTTTACATTACCAAAGAGCTTTCGGCCCTCGTGTAAAATGTAACGGTCTTTAATAATGAAACAATTTTGATAGCACGATTATAAATGGAAATGAATTTTAAATAATTTACGCGTCTATTGTTTCAGTTAAATTGTTCAAAACTCGTTTATCAAAAAAAATTGTTTTCATTTGAATTATATGCAAATAATCGAATTTTGGAAAACTTTATTCAACAAATTCTCTCACAGTTATTTTTTATATAATTTTCAAATTAATCAATCAAGTACTTCAATCCCAAATTATGAAATTCATTTGATCGCATGATATACAGTAAGTGTCGCGCGTGTATTGTCATATCATTAATAGTGATGAGAGATATAGCTTCAGTGTGATGCGACATTTGTTGTTGAATAGAGTACTTTTGTGCTTCGTTTAGTTTAAGATTGGAAAACTTATTAAAACAGTTCGTTCCGGAAATTCTGCTTTTGCTTAGACTGGAAGATGTATACCTGTGATTGTAAATGAAAGCTTCACTAGCAATAAGAAGTTATGATAGTTACTTTTGATTTAATGATTTAAAGTTCACTCGAGTTTCATGCAATAAATCCTGCGTTTTTTAAATCAATTTGAAAAGTTTAAATTATTTCCACATACGCAAACTTTTAATCGTTAACTAAAAGTTCCGGGGGAATTTGCCTGGAAACTTTTAATTAATTGGCATGATATTCCCGAAAAAACTCAATTAAAATATCGCAATTACGTCGGGACACATCCGCCATCAAATTGCACAACATAATAATTCCCCACGGAAACTCTCGCGCAAATTAACTTGAATGCGCGTGGTCTTTGTGACCGGAAACTGTGGCGGAACGGAAACAGAACGCTTCCGAACTTGATGCGGATTCCGACAAAAACAATAGTCATTTTTCAGCGTTTGAATAGTACTCGTTCATTCTTGACAGTCGCAGAAACTTGTGTGTTCGTAGAACCGGAAGCCCCGACGTGTACGTGACAGTCTTAAGCTAGCTCGAAGCTTTCGAATTAAATTTTGACAAAATCATAAACATCTGCATACATAACGGGGGAGCTTTTCTCCGCGCGAGCTTCCGGAGGAGCTTCGAGGAGGAGCGTGCGGTCGCGCACCGCATTCTCTTCTCTCTAGAGCTTTCGAGTAAGCTGCGCGGAGGGAAGTATGAAGTTTAGCTTATCCTTCGCCTGATGAAATTATAACACGCCGGCGTCTCAAATTTTGCGAACAAAGAACGCTCCGCCGCTTTGTTCACCGCCGAAAAGCCGTTAAATATTTATAAACAATACGAACACTTGATAAAATTGGCTGAATTCATTAAGGGCCATGCCGTCGTAACAATACCGTCTCAAACTTACTGAATAGAGGGCGTTATTACTTACACTACACTCACTAAAATTTCAGAAATTTCATCTATTAACTATTTTTAAAATTTTATTTTATATTAAATGGTATCAAGTAACTCCAAATCTTTTATAATAAACAAGATTCGTACAGAGTAAGTATAACGAGACTCGTATTTTGTAACACCCTGTATTCGTACCACACTTCACGTCAAAATGCCATCATCATGAGTGGAATCAACGATGTTTTGTAATATGTGTCGAGGCGAATTTCTACAGTGACAGAGAGAACAGGGTTGCAATTAACGTTTTTAGGTGCACTCGAGTCTGACACAAGATTACGTCATCATTATACATTTCTGAAATTCCTCGCGAGCAAAACAGGCGACACAAAACGGCCTTAATTATAATTCTAATTAACTGATGTGCGACACGATTCGCGGCGAAATACAGCTGTCGCCTGTAAGGGGGTTTAAACTCAAGTTAACACAGTTTTGTTTATAGCCCAAAGTTTGACGGTTTTTTTTTGGAGTCAGTACAAGAACTTATTAAGTCTAAATCTATAATAACTTTGTGTGTCAAACAAATAACCAAAGATTAAAGATTAAATAAAGAATAATAACATTAAAAGACACCTAATTATGTATTTCAAAAAAATAAACTTTATTCATCGGCATGGGTTTCGTGGCTAGGTAGATAATTATTGAATCCCCCCTCGTACATAAAACACGTGGAAAATGATACAAATACATCTGCATACTGCCAAAACCCCGATAAAAAAAATTGGCACCCAGCATTTGTCTTTTGCAATGAATAAAATCAGAGAGTTCACTGAAAATCAATATCGAATAAACAGCGAAACAGAAAGACCTGTGTTATCAGTAAAACCAGTAAATAATAAAAAAAAAGATCAAAGTCAAAACGAAGTAATATTTTTCCCCCTTTAAAAAAAGGAGCGGTTTAAAGACGGGAAAATTAAAACTGTCAGAATTCGAAAAATTAATAAAGCAGTTGCCTCTCGTGATTGCGGCAAAATGAAATCAAATCTAACGCAGATTGCCCCGGCGCGAAATTTATAAGCAAGGAACGGTACAGTCCCAGGAGAGACTCGTTCTTTCTGAACAAATTTTCCCTGAAATCATCCTTACACACAGGAAATTGGGTCTCATCTTTAAGATACTTCGTCTTGATCATAAATACGTCAATAACACTTTGATGATGCTGAGTAACATATCAGTTATACGTATAATCGTAATCACTTATAAGTTGTGAATTTTTGAAAAGACGTCAGAATAAATAAAATACAAGTTTGTTATTGTTGGTTATACTTAAGCGAATAAGTTTTCACATACACATATATGTATGTATAATATGTAACAGCACAGATAATATATCTCTCTAGATAGCCCACAAGATAGGAACATATGGACGCTCGAAGAATAGTTTTTTTTAAACACTCAATAGATGACATCTGTGTGCACAAATTCGTAAATTAAATATTTGTGACAAATCATCTACTAATTTCGAAGCTCAATTGTTTTAAAAAAAGAAATTGCATCCCAGGATGAATTGTTGATGAGTCTGGATCAGTTGGTACGAATGTTGTCAATAACTAGTTCACCACTCTTTGGTCTGACTTCGCGAGAATTATGACAGAGATGACATTTTTAACGCCGACGAAACCGGCCTTTTTTACAAACTGACCCCACATAAAACACTGAAAATCGTGGGAGAAAAGTACAAAATGTACAAAAAAAAGTGCAAAAATGTACAAAGTAAGAATTACAGTTTTGGTAGCTGCAAACATGTCTGGAACAGAAAAGAGAAAACTGTTTATCATACAGTTTTTCTTTTACCAATCAAATACAGATCAAACGGTAAATTATGGATGACATCAAAGTTGTTTACTAAGCTAATTGAATGGGATGCAGAGTTAAAAAAGAAAAGCGAGAAAATTTTAATTTTAATTGATAATTGTTCCGCTAAACCAAACAAAATTGGTTTTGTACCGCCTAATACAAGTGCGAAGCTACAACCTATGGATCAAGGGGTAATTCATTCCTTAAAGGTCGTTACAGAAAAGTTAGAAGCAATTTATAGTGGAGAAATTTTTTCGATGACCCTTTTATGATGATTTTTCGATTATATCCACGAACAGACTTTCGCGTGTGTGAAAAAATAAAACTTCAAATTAAAGAGAAGCAATAAAATGAAAATTAATTTTCTTTTGTTATTGAAAGTATTTTAACAATAAAATTTCGTCGCAATTATATTCAATGAATAGAAATCGTCTCTTGCAGACATGCTTTTGCTTTCAAGAGTTAGTTGATCGTCTTTTGTTTCTTTTTTCGTTCTATGAACAACCCTACTGGTTTTAAGTAATCGTCCTTTGTTCTGAGAAGAAAAAAAAGTAGATTTAAAATTAAAACAAAACATTAAAATAAATTAAAAATCATTTGAAAATGAAATTGTGCAACTATTTTCGAGATACCTGCAGAATCGCCTGTTTGTTTTTCTAATGTAGACATTCTTTTGCTTTTCAAAAGTTGGTTTTCTTTTGTTTTGTTTTCCGTTTAATAATCGACCCAATTAGTTCTAGAAGATTGTCTTTTGTTTTTCAAATTCACACGTTCTTTTGTTTTCAAAAGTTGAACGTCTTTCGTTTGATAAACTATCCAATTGGTTTTAGACGATTGTCTTTTGTTTAGTCGTTTGTCGCAAATGGAAGTCGTCTTTTGTTTTAAAATTAAAAATCATTTTAAAATGAAATTGTGCAACTATATTCGAGATATTGTTTTTCAAATGTAGACATTCTTTTGCTTTTCAAAAGTTGATTTTCTTTTGTTTTATTTTCCTTTTAATAAACGACCCAATTAGTTCTAGAAGATTGTCTTTTGTTTCGTCATTTGTCGCAATTATTTTTCAATGAACAGAAGTCGTCTTTTGTTTTTTAAATGGACACGTTCTTTTGTTTTCAAGAGTTGAACGTCTTTCGTTTGATAATTTGTTTAGTCGTTTGTTGCAATTACTTTTCGATAAATGGAAGTCATCTTTTATTTTAAAATTAAAAACCATTTTAAAATGAAATTGTGCAACTATATTCGAGATACAGAATCGCCTTTTGTTTTTCAAATGTGGACATTCTATTGCTTTTCAAAAGTTGATTTTCTTTTGTTTTGTTTTCCGTTTAATAAACGACCCAATTGGTTCTAGAAGATTGTCTTTTGTTTCGTCATTTCACCGCAATTATTTTTCGATGTACAGAAGTCATCTTTTGTTTTTCAATTGCACACGTTCTTTTGTTTTCAAGAGTTGAACGTCTTTCGTTTGATATACTATCCAATTGGTTTTAGACGATTGTCTTTTGTTTAATCATTTGTCGCAATTACTTGTCGATAAATGGAAGTCGTCTTTTGTTTCTCAAATGCAGACGTTCTGTTGTTTTCAAGAATTGAACGTCTTTCGTTCCGTTTTTCGTTTGATGTATTATCCAATTGATTTTAGACGATTGTCTTTTGTTTAGTTGTTTGTCGCAATTACTTTTCGATAAAATGGAAGTCGCCTTTTGTTTTAAAATTAAAAATCATTTTAAAATGAAATTGTGCAACTATATTCAAGATACAGAATCGCCTTTTGTTTTTCAAATGTAGACATTCTTTTGCTTTATTTTCCTTTTAATAAACGACCCAATTAGTTCTAGAAGATTGTTTTTTGTTTCGTCGTTTGTCGCAAATGGAAGTAGTCTTTTGTTTTAAAATTAAAAATCATTTTAAAATGAAATTGTGCAAGTATATTCGAGATACATTTGTTTTTCAAATGTAGACATTCTTTTGCTTTTCAAAAGTTGATTTTCTTTTGTTTTATTTTCCTTTTAATAAACGACCCAATTAGTTCTGGAAGATTGTCTTTTTTTTCGTCATTTCGCCGCAATTATTTTTCGATGAACAAAAAATGAACAAAAAATGCACACGTTCTTTTATTTTCAAGAATTGAACGTCTTTCGTTCCGTTTTTTGTTTGATGTACTATCCAATTGGTTCTAGACGATTGTCTTTCATTTAGTCGTTTGTCGGAATTACTTGTCGATAAATGGAAGTCGTCTTTTGTTTTTCAAACACAAACATTTTTTTGCTTTCTAGAATTGACCACCTTTTGTTTCATTTTTCGTTCAACGAATCATCCAATTAGTTTTAAATAACGCTCTTTTGCTTCTGAAAAAAATAACATCTTTAAAATTGAAGAAAATGAAATTAAAAAGAAAATTAATTTTCTATTTCGTGTATTATCAGCTTATTGTCTTTTGTTTTTTTTTTGACAGTATTTTAACAATGAAATTTCATCGCAATTATTTTCAATAAATAGAAGTAGTCTTTTGTTTTCAAATGAAGTCATTCTTTTGCTTTCAAGAGTTGAGCGTCTTTTATTTCGTTTTTCGTTCAATGAATGATTCGAATGGTTTTGGACGATTGTCTTTTGTCTTTGGAAAAAAAAACATAAATGAAAAACAAGCGTTAAAATGAAACTTAACTTTCTTTTTGTTTTTTTTTTGTTTCATTTGCTCGTTTTGTGTTTGTTTTTGAAAGTGATTCCACAATGAAATCTTGTCGCATGTATTTTCCAACAAATAACGTTACGAAAAAAAGACGCACAGTGTGATTCTTCGATTATACCCACGAACATATCTTCGCGAGTGTAAAAAAACAAAAAAAAATAACAGAAATTTAATTAAATTAAAAATCGAAGATGAATTTGATTCAGATGGTTAAATGAGTGGTGGTCGCCAGATGGCGCCACTGTAACTCAGACTTTTACTTTCCATTTAACAGCCTGGCGATAACACTCTCCGTACTCTCTAGCAATGGGGAGAAGAACTATGTCCCCACTTCGCCTATGTTACTTTCCATCACATGTATTACCTCAAACTTCAAATTTAAAATTTTATTTCCGACATGAAACTAGTTTTGCTAGCGACACCTGATGACTAATCTTATAAGTCATATTTGATTAAATTTTAATGCTGCCATCTGACGGCCTCTCGTCAGAAAGTACCTGTAATTTCTATGAGGTAGCCATTAAATGGCGCCACTACATCTCGGATTTTTACTTTCTATTTAACTTTCTATTTTAAATGTCCAGGTCCTGTTTTACACCCACCATATACACAACATTTTCCAAATTCTGTGAACGACCGTAGGCTAATCTGTAATCAATCGGAACCACCTTCGGAGGAATCCCGATAATAGGCTCATCGTTCCTCATCAATTGCCAGAGCCGGTGAGTCTCAAATTTCAAGAAAAAAATAAAATGGAACGCGAACACACTATGAAAAGAAAATCCAACAGCTAACCAAGTCCAAGGTTAATTAACCATCAAAAGCTCAAGTCAAAGTCTGCGAAATTAATACGCGGAATAATTCATGGTTAGCCTTGGTGCACACACATTCGTGTGCAGCAAAGCTCCATACAAACCAGGGACTCTGAAGAGATCCAGCAACCGCATCGCGTCGATTCCAATTACGAGAGCGCAGTTTCAGTCACATCGGATGCAATATTAACGAAGCAAAATATTACTTAGGGTGGGTAATGGACGACGGTACCCTAATGAATTTCACCGGACCGTTTAGTTTTAGTGGCGCAGGCGAAGTTCGCGGGCCCAAAAATTAAAGCACCTGCCTTCGTCTAATGGCTTCCGAAGGCAGGGACAAAGCGCTCGGAGGGAACCGACGACGGTTATTAGGGGGTTAAAACGCCATCTACGGGATTACCGGTGTTGCGAATTAAACCGAACTTATAATTATAATATATCCGCGTCTACTGACAAATTACGCGCCATTATTCTATTAAGCCGGGTTTCAAATACGACCGCCGAACATACGAGAGATGTTTACGATCCGTTTACCTCAATCCTTCTGCGGATCGGTATTGATAAAGTCTATTTAGAGAACGCTTCGGCATGTACGTCTCTGTTGGGGAAAAAGCGGTTCACAAAGTGAAATTGGTTTTCAATTTTTCATTGGTTAATTAAAAAAAAAGCGTTCTTTCTGATGAACGTGGCTTTATTATTTGTGGTACCGTGGTGGAAAACATGTAATCCAAATGGGTAAGTGGTGTTTCCATCAAAGTCAAATCAAAACATTCTTTTGTATTTACTCCAAATCACTTATTTGTATTCGAAAATTAAAGGTAAGTTTCGGTGATTTCTGACCAATTTATTTAAGTAGTCGCCGATTGACCTTGAACATGACTTGAATTGAACTGTTTCATTGTCGTAAAAGAAATTGTTTACACTCTCAGTTATGCAAGAATGTACACAAAAGAAACGCAGTTTTAACCGTTCAGTATGACTTTTTAATGAAGGTCACTTGTTGTACTTGAATTGCAAATTGTATTAAATTTTCCTCACCTTAAATTTCTATTGACTTGGAAACGTTTAAGAACGAGGAAAAGTTTGAATCGATAAGGAACGAATAAAATAAACCAGAGTATTAATGGAAAAATTGTGGAGTTTATTGAACGAAAAATGTCGTTTTAAAAAATCACCAAGCAATAAATTTTAATTCCCTTCATCTATCAATAGAATAATAGCTTTACAGAAATAACTCATTGTTAAATTGAATATTTAATTCATAGATTGGATTGTACATCCGATAGCAGCAGCAGAGACTCCAAATGGGGATGACATGGTTATTTATTAGTCTGGATATTAGAGGGGGCAAAAAATTAATATAATATTATAATTTAAGTAATTTACAGCGAACTGAATATGAACTGCTTTTCTTGCCTCGAATTTATTTGTAATTTCGTTGATTTATTGACACATGCAATCGATATTTATGTAGTTATTCTCCGTCCAAAGGCGGAATCGGCAGCGAATGTGGGTGTATTATAACTATCAGTATTACAATTAGGCAGTTCGCTAAGTTACCTGGATAAATATTTACACATTCGCAACACACTCTTAAATTATAAAATGTAAATAATTTTCTTTAATAAGATGCAAATTATAAGTAAACACGATTTACTTAATCAATCAATTGCATGTTTTATACAATTTTGATGATATCAGGTATATTTGTCACACCTTATTAAATTAGCATCAATTTGCAACTCGCAATGACTTCATAATCAGAGAGTTAAGAGGAAAATGGCACTATAATTTCTTCACAGTTTTAAAAAAGCCTGTAATTTGCCTTTTTTATGTTACTACTAGTTCCTCACTATAGTTAATTGATTTCAACTTTTTTTCTGTTTCTCAAATTGTATAAACAAGAAAAAATGCTCAAACAACTCGAAAATCTCAAAAAAAATCAAACATTTAGTTAATTTTTTATTTGTATGAGTGTTTGTAATGTATTAAATAAATATGACTTATAATTCAATAAATTTTAGATCTCGGGCGGCTGTGAAAAAACAACTCGTGTCTTAGCTTAGAACGTACGACATTTATTGTAAACAAAACCTTTAACCGAGAAATTAAAGATAACACGTGCAAAATTCGAAAATACAGTTAAAATCATTAATTTAGAGTATCATCATCGATTTATAAAAAATGTTTAATTAATCAGTAGTTTTTTATTATTTCAGCTAAAAATGATGCAAATGAATTTACTTTAAGTTCAAATGTCCTGTTGACAGTGAAATATATGAAAATGTGGGAGTCAGTGTTACCAACTTGTAAAAATCGCTTTACAACATATATGGAAGATCACTCAATTCGTTACTAGATTCGGGAATTAATTAAAAATCAAACTTAGAAAAACTAAAAAATTCATAAAAAAGCACATACAGTTAAAGAAAACAAACAAAAGACGGTCGATTTGGTACAATTTGAAAAGAATGGTGACAAAACAAATAAAACAAAATAATGAAAATTCAAAAAATAAATAATAAAATAAAAAAAAATAAAGAAAACAAACGGCATCGATTTTACAATACAATTTAATAAATAATAATATTTTTTTTAATTGAAAAGAACGATAAGAAAGCAAGGAAAACGAAATACGTAATAGAATTTAAAAAAATACAAAATAATAAAATTGAATAAATAATAAAAACAAAAAGCAATTGATTTTATAGCATAATTCAGTAGATTACTGATAAAAAAAATTAAAAAAACTATTTGGGAGAAAAAACAAATGAACAAATTTTAAGAAATATAAGTGTTGTGTAATGCGAGCATCCTTGTACAGCTGTTTCGGCCCTATTTGGGGCCTCATCAGCAGAAGCGTAGCTCCAGACTTCCACTGCAATCAAAACCGACCTGTCCAAGGTTATTCGCAAATGCGATGTCATAATAATCAATAGTTCGAATTGCAACATTCTAAGATCACTTTTTGACACAACCTTGTAAAGGAAATTCAAACTATTGATTATTATTACTTCACATTTGCGAATAACCTTGGACAGGTCGGTTTGGTTTGAAGTAGAAGTCTCGAGTTACACATCTGCTGACAAGGACCCAAAAAGGGTCGAAACAGCTGTACAGAGGATACTCGAGGGATTCACTGCAAACAAAACCGATTTGCAACAATTTTTTTAAAGATTTTTCAATATCCTTTGACAGCACGATTGGCCGTCTTGTATGGGAGGGCTTATTAAGTAACAAAACTAGTTGCAATTTGTCATTTCCTGTACAAAGTTGTGTCAAGAAGTGATCGCATGATGTCGCGATTCAAGCTATTGGTTTTTATTAAAAGTATAATTAAGAACGGTCGGTTTTAAATAAAAGAATATTTAATAATGAGTGGTGACCCCCCCCCCCCCGTTTCGATGGGTGTTTCTGGAATCCTCGGATTGAGGCTTAGACGTCCAGGAGCGTCATCAAAGATGCCGGTGATGTGGCCAAGCGCCGACAAATTGGTGACATCACTTCGTCTCGCCGGTCGGTCGCGCGATTCGTAACAATATTAACAAC
Organism: Serrognathus titanus; assembly: GCA_039766575.1. Classification (NCBI taxonomy): domain Eukaryota; kingdom Metazoa; phylum Arthropoda; class Insecta; order Coleoptera; family Lucanidae; genus Serrognathus; species Serrognathus titanus. The sequence continues at coordinate 14,403,200 of CM077914.1, forward strand.
AATAGTAAAAAGAAAAAAACAAAAGACAATCAATTTTAGAATTTTAGACAATTCAGTAGATTCGTGAGTGACGAATAAAAACGAAACAGTGCCCCGCATCGCGAGGAATAGCTACCGAACCACGCGTAATAGTAAAAACAAACGAAAGAAAAACTTTCGGCATATTTTAACAGATGGCGTTGAAACGTTGCTCCTCAATGTACCGTATTGATGGTAGTACCTTTCTATCTCACTATTTTCTATCTCCTTTAATTTGGAGAAACAAATCGTACAAACAAATGAAAAGAAGACTATCGGCAAGTATCAACAGATAGCGCTGTTGAATGTCTTACAATAAGTTCTAAAAACATACACAAGGGACACTTTGAAAAAATTTGCGGAGCGTATTATATAGGATGTCTATTTTAAACTGCGACTCCTGAAGCTTTTGGAAAAGTCAACCCATAAAATAATAAAAAAAAACTTGGTGTTCTCATAAAGACTAAAAACACGTTTCCTTATATGTTTGTACCTACATAAAAAAAACAAATTTGAGCAGTCTAGAGGGGTTTCCAGCTTGCAGCTTCTTTTTACGAAATAAAACGTGAAAATTTCTTTTTTTAGAAATAAATATGCATTAATCCCTAATGATTTGAAAAAAAAACATTAAAAAAAGGTTTTATCCCTTATGTTGGAAACACATCTGGAAGCGTAGCTAGGACATGAAATTATATTCCTTGGCCGAGATCTAAAATTTCATTTCACTATACATAGAATAGTGCCCGGAAATATTTTCGCATCAAAATCATTGCAGTTTTAACTAGGAATGTCATTTTAAATAATCAAATTAGTTAAGAAAAAAATGTACAAAACCTATTGAGATGATACGACTTTATAATTGCGTGTTATAACTATCATCTAATACTTCTGAAAATTAGCAACATTTATTCCGGGACACCTGTATATAAATAAACAATTTCCTTTATGTCATTATTTCGAAACTACCTAGCCTGTAATAGGATTAGGGTCACTTTTTTTCAGGACAACCGGTATATCTCGACGAAAGATACTTGGATTGGATTCAGCACCTCCAATGGCTTTAAAATTTAAAATGAGCAAGAGATATAAATTGTTTCTTTTTTCACTTTCGCATGTGTAGGTATGGTTGGTTCAAATATGCATTCTATTATTTCTCTCTGATTTTCGTTTCTCTCTCTGAATATATCGGTTGTTCTTTTAAATTTAGCGTCGAAATTGTGCTTACTGTGAACGTACCACAAATTCGATTATTTGTTGTAAATCTTATTTTCTTTTTTCGTTTGTTACAATAGATCTCATTCTTAGTGTCTTCTTTTATTCGTTTATTACAATAAATTACATTCTTGTGTCGTCTTATCGTACTGTTTTCGAAATCTCGAAAGGAAGGTTAGGAAAGGCAAGTTCAAAGTTAGATTGACAACTGTCTTGATGATGATGGTTGACAATTAAATTTTTATGGCGAACTTCGACGTTAGATTAAAAAAGAAATACTCTTTATAATATGTTTAAAATTGACTTCAATTGTTTTCTCTCTGCGTTCCTTTTTTCTTTGATATCATAAGCAAGAAAGATGGAAGACGTTAGAAGTTATTTCTATTAGTTTTTTGCCCGTTATTTATTTTTTTATTTTTACAAATTTATTTGGTTCAATGATTTTTCAAAATATTTATTCATTCAAATGTCAAACGGACAACTATCTGTCAGCGCTTTGACTATTTTTATCGGCTCTTTTGTTTTTTTTTAAATTCTTTTGACTTTTGACTATATTAAAAGCAAACAAATTTACGTCAAATGTTCTTTTGTTTTTTCTCCGTTCTTCAGGTGTTTTTCTTATTACAAACAAGAAGGAGAGGTGGTGTTGGGGAAGTAATTTCTTTCGCTATTGATTTATTTTTGCACGAATTTTATAAATACTTTTCGGAATATTTATTATTTTAAAACCAAACGAACAAATTTGAAAATTATGAATCAACCTGCACCTCAACTATTTCCACATCCCATAAGGATGTCTCCAATTCTAGACCTACAGCGATCAGCTCCGTATTCTCAAAAATTTTTGAATATATATTTTTAAACAGACTACAGCATTTCTTGGATAAACATCACATCATCTCTAAGGATTAACACGGTTTCATTAAAGAAAAATCCACTGGAACAGCATTGCAGTCCCTTCATAAAAAAATTGTTGATTATCTGAGGCAGGCGAGTGCCTTGCTGGGATCTTTTGCGATCTCAGCAGGGCATTCGACTGTGTCAATCATAATTGAAAAGTTATACAAATATGGTTTTCGTGGTTTTCTAAATGGATCGAATCCTTCCTGGCTAACAGGCAACAAAATGTCTCTATTAAATACCACAATGAGGTAAGTATAGACACGATTACCTTACCACTAGTGAACATAATTATAGGGGTTCTACAGGGTTCGGTTTTGGGCCCAGTGCTGTTTACTCTGTACATTAATGATATTTTTCACATCAGTAGGTCTCTAAATTTCACCACCAATTTTACCGTTTATGCAGATGATATAATAAAAACCTTGACATGTTACAAACTCTGTCAAAACGGTTTACGAACCTTCTATTGAATTTAAATAAAACCCATGGTATTAACTTTCATAATAGACAAAAATCCAATATTCACTTCAACTTAAACATAAATGGGTAGAATTTTATAATGATGATTCTATTAAGTTTCTGGGTGTCATAATGAACAAAAAAATCACATAGAATACTTTCAAAATTAAACTCTATTTTTTGTCTATTTAAGTGTCTGAGAACAGTTTTAAAAATGAAGCAACTCATTAATTTATATTATGCTCTGATTGATGGTATTTGTTTGTGGGAAGGAAGTAGTGAAGTCAAGGACGTCTTTATATGTCAAAAAAAGATATTAAGATGTATCTTTAGAATGAGTCGCATGGAATCTTGTAGAAACATATTTAAGAATAATAATATTTTAATATTAACTAACGTTCATATTTTTGAATTATGCTCCTACGTTCATCAAAACAAGACTTAATACACGTTAATTAATGATGATACACCAACATAATACGCGGAACAACTCCATCCTTCTTACTCCCTCCTTCAGATTAAATATCACTAAGAATAGCACTAATATTTTAGGTGTGAAGTTGTACAATTTGTTGCCTAAGAATATTAAAGAATGTAATAGATTAGATCAATTAAAAAAATGTTTAAAAGCTGCCTGGTGAAACGCTCACCTTATTCAATTGATGAGTTCTACTTGAGCTTAAGCTACTCTAGTTATAGCAGTCTTCTGACTTTATCCAAGTTATGTTTCTATTTAATTTTAATTTATTTTACGATGACAATACCAATTATCTACTGGTATAGTTTAGTAGTTACTTATTTGTATTAATATGCATCTGTTGATGACGTCTATGTGCAGTGTACTATGTATCTATGACTTAATAAATGATGATGACATAATATGAAGGCATAAAGTTCGCTTCATGTGTTGCCCTCCATTTTCAATACAAGCAGCCCCTCATGGAGATGATTTATTATATATTTAAAATTTTTGAGGATGTAGACTATTGGGTTGAAACTAGGGATGACGGGTACCCGTTTATTTAAATGGGAACCGGTTCCTCTTTATGAATACCCGTTACCCGATAAGTACCCGGGTACCAGATAATTTCCCGATACTCGGTAAGTGTTCGACAACTGAGTGATTTTATTTTAATGTAAATTAGGTATCATAAGTTTGGAGCGTTAGTCTTCCTTTGCAATATCAGTTACTTCGGATACTTCTGTAATAGATTTTCAAATTGTTATTCGATACTTATCGAGTAGCTATCCAGGTAGTAATCGGGTATCGGGTAACCGGTAATACTCGGTACCCGGGTAACAATATTATCAGTAGTTGAAACAACATTTGGCTTTTGTTATATATAATTTTTTAATTGCGTCAGCTTTCAAAATGTTCAACGATTCAAATTTACAAATATGACGTAAACTTATCTGTATCGACATATAGAGTGATCAAAAAACAAATTGATTGAAATCAAACTTTTCCCTTCCACTCGACTTTGGGTGGTCTATATAAACTATTTATCAAATTTTGCTTGTTTTGGGCAGTGTTGCCAAGTCATTACATCAAAATTTTCTACGACAATTCTTCAAGTGTTCCGTTTTTACTCCCAACGTTCCATACTATCAGTTTAAAGGCATAAAGGAACCTAAAACCTCAAATATTGTTTTCCTTCAACTTAGAAAAAAATTCCCATAAATCTATGAAATGGAAAAATCCTGAATTTGTGGCAACACTGATTTTTGAGCTTTGACACACATATGCTGATAATATGAGGTTATTACCAACATTAAGTAGCATGTAGTTATATGTAGTTATTACGTCATTGCATCGTCGATTGTTTTGAATGTTTCCGTTTCGACAATCATTTGTTTTTCATGCAGTTTCATCCAAGCAATCCCGTGACGTTACAGCCGGACGACGTCACTTTTCTGTTCTTTTTTTTGCGTACACATAATAAAGCACGCAAATTAGTTGTGTCTGGGCCCTAACATGTTTTACTTCCTGCTCTCCCAACGTATCATATTTTTTTTTATTTTGTAATTAAATCTCGTTGCACAAAAGAGACGGCGGGATTTTCCAAAACGTCGCGCTCCATTGTGGCCTTTTGTATTCCAGTCGGCGTCAGTAATTAATTCATCGTTCGTTGTCGTTGTTGTCGGCGGTGGCGGCGACGGCGGCGCCTAATCCAGATCTAAAATGCCGTTCAAGCGCGTCTCTCGCCAACCGAACACAATTGCCAACCTAATTGATCAACAATTGGTAATAACCGTGCGACATATTCTCTGGTTATGGTCACGCCGGGCACAAAGGCTCTCTTCTTTGAACGGCCGGATGGATATCAAGCGGGTGTTTGAATGCGTGCTAATTGTGGTGGAACTGATAAGTGATTTGATTAATTAATTATTACTGGGACGTTAAGTATAGTTACCATCATGAATAAAACAGGGCATTTTTAATTTTTTTTTAAACAAAGAATGACAGTTTTTAATTATTTAAGTACACAATGTAAAAAAATTAATTTGTAATGCTCATACTATTCCATGTTTCGTTGTTCAGAATGAACTGAAACTGTTGACAACAGATTTTCGCAAAAGAATCTGGACATTTAGTTTAAATAAAGTCAAATATTTCACTCTATCAAAATTTTTTGTTGCAAATCGGTTTTAATTGCAGTGGATTCCTCGAGCATCCTCTGTATAGCTGTTTCGGCCCAGGATGTCGCGATCTAAACTTTTCATAATTTTGTATCGTTGAGTTTCATTCGGTTTATTTCACAAATATTAATAAAAAACACTCTCATTTTCCTTTATAAATTGAATTCGCCTGAATATTTTCCAGTAAATGTTAGAAGAAAATAAATACTCCACGTGTAACGAGTTAATTTAGAGAATTAAATACTTGGGTTCTTTTCTTTTAAGGCAATTGCTCCTATCTCTTAATGAATGCATTTTAATTAGCAAATTTAATGATTTATTAATAATTTCGTTCTCTCAGACGAAATCCGAAAGAAGAAAATTTCAAAGCATTTTAAACCGGCACCAAATGTGAATAATAAATGGGGAAATTAGCAGCGCCCGGAAAGACCTTCCTCCGGAAACAAATCCCCGGATTCGAAAGAAAAGACTTTATTATTCGCAATTAGGAGATGCACTGCGCAATTAGGACCACCTTGGCCGAAAATCGGAGCTCTCGCTCGATACATCACGATCGGCTTAAGCTTTACCGATGCATCAAAGCACAGGCAAGCTTCACACAGAGACCCATCATTCAAATAACCGCAGATTACTCACCGGGGACCGATAGAGGTCTCCCAGCGCGTCACCGGACAGTCGATGTTTCATACAGCCGAAACTAGGCGCAATAGTAAATAACGATAAATCCAACGAATATTCCGGGCCTTGTATGTTTAATCTGAAACGTATTTGATATTATTACTCCGGTAATCGCTCGGTTTATTCCGGCACTAAAATGTGTACACCAGTGTTGTTATTATTTCGCGTCAAATCATTCCCAGGGTTTATTATGCGCGGATTTTACTGCATCGGCAATGCATCGATGAAAATGTTATTTTAGTTAGTTTCATTTGCAAATAAAAAGTGGTACTTTTCGGCAAACAAATACAAGTTTCATTGGACGAGAAACCATCTAGATATATCTACCTATCTATCTATAGATAAAAAAAACAATACTTTATCATCCTAGTCATTGAAATAATATTTTAGATATTATTTTTTATCCAAATATGTCCATCGTTGTCATGATAATTTGATATTAACTAAGTTGTTTGTTAATCTAGAACGAAAAGTTGATCTTTAATGTATAAGCAAGTTGTTTACAGCCGAGGCAGAAATTACTTGCGAATACCTTACACTTTTCGTTCAAGGTAAATACAAAATTAAAAAAGAAAACTGGACTCTACATGTTACACAAAGAATTTGAAGTAATCCATAGAAATGGAATTATTTACAAAGTCAACCGAATTAATCACGTCATTAAAACGATTTTAATATCCTAGGATTTTAAAGATGCATTTTTTGTATGGTCCAAAACACATCACTTTAGAAACCAGTTTGAAACAAATTGTTTTCTCAGTCTCGGAATGTTGATGATGATTGATTTTGGTGGTAAACATTCCTCATTATTTTTTATTACACAATCAAGTATTAACTGTACGAAGTATGCGTTCGTAAATACCGTTTGTTTCTTTGAAACTTGAAAAAAGGTGCAGTGACAGGACAGAAATGGCTATCTTATAAAATAAAGGATAAACGCAAGCATTCATTTGTTTGCTAAGCCACGCCTAAGTCCGCTATGCATACAAAGTTTCCTTTTGTTCTTTTTTCCGTATCGATTTAATTTTAACAAACATTTCGATAAAATCAAATTAAAAGAGTGACTGTTAATTTATGATATTTGAAAAAAAAGAACATCGAAACAATGTGGTGCCATCTTTGCAAATCTCATCGAACTTCACTTATTATTATACCGAGTGAGCATTTTCAATTTGGAACATAGGAAGCCAGACATGACTACCCCTGATAATGACGTATTTGATTAAAATCATATTAAAAACAAAAAAATAAATTCAAATATTGAATTAAATTAAAATGTTTAATTAATTAATTTAATTTTAGTGACACTAGACAAATCAATGTTTGAAATTTAATTAATTCATTAAATTGTTAAATTTTGATTAATATTTGATTTATTTTTTTGACGTTTCTAATACGATTTTAATTAAAAATGTCATTGTTAAGGGAAGTCTGCTAATCCCCTATGTTCCGGATTGAAAATGCACACTCGGTATAAATTATTGGAATTGTCGAACGTTACCTGTATTAAAAATTTTATTGCAAATCGGTTTTGATTGCAGTGGATGATACCTCAAGCATCTTCTGTACAGCTGTTTCGGCCCTATTTCGGCTTCTGCTGACGAGGCCCCAAATAGGGTCGAAACAGCTGTACAGAAGATGCACGAGGTATCCACTGCAATCAAAACCAATTTGCGATAAAATGTTTAAAACTTTCAATATGCTTTGACAGCACGTTTGGCCGCCTTGCATGGGATGACTTATTAAGGAGCAAACTGGCTACAATTTGTCATTTCGAATGCAGTGTTGTGTCAAAAAATGATAGCAGGATGTCACGATTCAAGCTAATCATTGATATCTGCATTGTTTTTTTTTTTACTTTTTATAAATCTAAACCGCAGTCAAATTTGAATTTAGTTTTGGTGTAACATTACTTTCGGAATTATGTGGTAAAATTTAAATTAAATTGTCAACTTTAAATTTAGTTTGAATCGCGACCGATTTGCAACAAACTTTTTTAGATTTTAGCATAAGACAAATCGAAATTGTGTGGCGCCATCTATGTAAAGCTTGTCGAATTAAATTTTTATGGGCCAAATTAAAATAGTTTGCTCCCTTTTGCCTTTCTTTGTCAAATTAATGTGTTCTAAGCTTAAAATTAAATTAATATTATAACTTTAAATTTTGACAAAGAAAAAGTTACAACCTAAATTGTGTGGCGCCATCTATGTAAAACTTGTCGAATTTCAATTTTTTAGGCGCGAAATTTCAAATACCTACCCGAAACTGATTCGAGGTGCTAAAGGTCATTCGTGATTTCTTTAATTAAAATTTTTTCTAGATTTAAGCTGTAGTCAAATTAAATTTAGTTTTTACTTCAGATTCTGTCAAAAAACTTTAGATAGCAAAAAAGAAACTGAAATCGTTACTCTAGCGCCATCATTTGAGATTTTATAAGACTACAATTTTTTCGGCGCGAAATTCGAAAATTAATTTTTTGTCTTTACTTCATTTACATTTATAATTACATACGTTTTGTTTGATGTGAATCTGCTCATTTTGTTTCATTGTATTTCATTGTCTGTGTATATTTCATTCCTTGTATTTACAGTCTTCTTTTGTTTGTTTATTTTTTATTTTGGTGGTTTATTTGATTTCTTTGTATTTCAATGTCTGTGTGGATATATTTTATACTTTATACTTCTCTAGTTTAAAATAGATTCTAGTCCGATATAAAACAAATTTTTTTAATCTACAATAAAAAAGGGAACAATTGTTCTACGTTTCATTCCTTTCGACACCATCAACCTACAGTGAAACGTTTTTAAAAATTTTGTTGCAAATCGGTTTCGATTGCAGTGAATCCCTCGAGCATCCTCTATACAGCACTTTTGGCCCTATTTGAGACCTCGTCAGCAGAAGCGTAGCTCGAGACTTCCACTGCAAACCAAACCGACCTGTCAAAAGTGATCGCCGGATGTTACGATTGAATACTAAAGTGAAACGAACAAATGCGCGATTTCTTATTGTCGGTTAAAAATGTGCTATACTGCTTTTGTTTTGCAGCAAAGTCGTCGATCTTCTTTTGTTTTTTTATTCGTTTTGTTTTTGTTTTAATTATTGTTGCTTCAAGAGTATATTTTAGTTTCCATTTTCTTTAGTTTCTTTTGTTATTATATCAGTATTCGATAGTAGGAAGATTGACAATATTATCCATATTTCCCATAGCTCTACTGATTAAGTTACGAAACACCATCCAAAGAGCTATAAATACAAGGTGGGTGACTCAGAATGAATAGTTAATAATTTTTGGGACGTTATTATTCCGAGCCCTTTCTCTCTACAATTGTTCAAAAATGAACTGCAAGGACTTCTGAAAGATCCAAAGGACGAAACTCAACATCAATTTCCAACCAAATTTTTACAGCGACTGTCGCCCAAGAGATTCATTTTAACGGCATTAATTTTGTTGAGAAGGAGAATGAGCTGTACGAAACTATCGGCTCCTGACTCACCTCATATAATGAAGGACTCATAGCATACATTGGAGGATTTAAAATGATAAGCGCGTTCATTTTCAAATCGCTTAGAGAGCTTCCAATTCAAACATTTCCAATGTTGGAACATAAACAAAGGCGTTTTTTTTTAATCGATTATGTGTTACGCAAGTAACAAGCAGTCCAATCATTTGTAATTTAAAGCTGGACGTTTCTTGTAGTGTCTCATCCCATTCGTATGTCGATGCTGCACTTCGTAATTGCCTCAATTATTCTCAAAATTGCACATGCAGATTAATGCATTCTATAACTGTCAATTATTATTACACCAGCAATTATTGCTGCTAAATGCAACGCAGATTATGTGTTATAGTTTGCTTTTTATGGATTGGGACTCGTAAATTATGTATAATGAACCCGTGTAATTTTCCATTTATTAGTTACGTTCGTAGTTAATTTATATGTTAAACAAATGAGTTGTTATTTTTTTTTCTGAACAGCAAAACAGGTTTTCATGAATTGTATTTACATGAATTTCAAAATTCCAGTACTTAATTTAAATAGTTTAAAGAAACATAGATTCTTCATTTACACAATATATAATTAATTCTCTTTGATATACTGTGTGTACAAGTTGTGTCTTCTTTAAAATTATACACAAAGCAAGACCAAATGATTGTCAAGATAAAGAATGTTGTCAGGAAAGAACAGAAAATGTCTCCGTTTGTTCTTCTTCTAACTTCCTTATGCCTTATTAGGGCACCGAGGTCAGAAATTTCAAGGAAATGTATGAGAAAGTAAAATTGAACATATCAAAGTTTTTTAATCTGTTGATTGATTCCATTTCATTTTGTGTATCCTCTTGATATCAGTCAAGTATTAAATAACATCAGTAGGATAGAAGATGTCACCATCATTTTTCCTAAACTTTTATTCCTCTAAATTCAGTGCAGTTATTTATAAGGTCGACAGCTATGCTTTTACGAACCTCCATCTCTGGCAATGGTGCAGAAATTGCATCGTATTTTAAATTTCCGAACGGAGAAAATTCCAATCAATTGTCGTACCTCCCTGATTCGCCCCTCTGTGTTCGGGCTGAAATCCAAACTTCCTCTCTTTTTTTTTCAATATTAAAAGTACACATTGATAGTCGTCGAATTGAAATTTAATATTTCACAGTCCAATTATTTTACACGTTAAATATTCATGGCTGCGGCGGGGTTGTTTATCGCCGGGGAAAATTTATTTAATAACTTGGAACGAAGCGCGCACGGGCGGTGCGCATAGGTATAGGTAGGTATAATCCGGAATTGACGTTTATAACGGGGCAATAACAAAAATATTTATGAAACGGCGTTATAATAAAAAAAAGAAGCGATAAATAACGTTCGCCGTGCAATAAAACACACAATTTCTAGTAATATATAGCAAATTTTATTACGCGTTTTTATGAAAAGGGCCATCGATATTGGACGTGGAAATGTGCAAAGAAAAATGACGACTTTGCCGCCGCCGCCGCCGCCCGAAGAAAAGCTCGTTAATGCGCGCGAAATATATATTTGCCCATTTATGTCGAATGTAATTGGAAAATTTTACGTCGCGATGCGCCGTTAAAGACGAAACGGCGCCCTGCACACGTCCGGGAAAGCGGGAAAATCGCATCAATGTAAATCACGAAGAAGTTCTGTTTGCGCGCGTTAATTAACTTACGGCGCGCAACTCAAACACAACTTTGACGTTCGATGGTTCACTCATCGAGATTTACCGGCCCCTAAATCGAAAAATTGCTTCGGAGAAAATTAATTTTATATTTTATCGAGTGCCGTGGAATTATCACATCCTCTAGCTACTGCAACATTCGGTTCTGATTGGTTGTCGCAATTTATTTAATTTACTCTCAAAAGCACCTGCACCATTCGTTCAATAACAATCGAGATTATTGCAAAAATCAATTATTTATAAATTATAGAATATATATAAACTTGGTGCAAAAACTCCCGCGTTTGGAGTTGGTGTTGGTTCGGTAAACGTATGTCGGTGCTTTAGACATAATCACCTGATCTCACTTACTTTATTTGATGATAATTGAATTGGCTTCCGGTTGGAACCGCGTCACGACTGCTTCTATTGCCGACGTTTCGTTCTCTAATGCAGAAGAACTTCCTCAGAACTGCTGCTGCTGGTGGTGGTGGTGTTGCTGCTATTTCTCGTCAGTCTCATCGTCTAACATGCAACTGTCTCATCGACTAACGAGAAGGAACAGCAACACCACTAGCAGCAGCAACATCGCCAGCAGCAGTAACGGCCACGAGGAAGTTCTGCATTGGAGAACGAAACGTCGGCAGTAGAAGCAGTCGTGACGCGGTTCCAACCGAAAGCCAATTCAGTTATGGACAACGGCCGCAGAAGTCTCCAAGTTAAATTAATTTTTTTGACAAAGTGTTTCTTGTTATCTCAAATCACGACCAACTCCAAATTTGAACGTTTTGAACGCATGATGGTACGAACAAATTTGGGACATATTTAAAATTGCTTTTGTAAATGTTTTAATTTTTATCTCTCATAAATAGTGTGATTTACAAATGAAACTCTGCAACTTCGTGAAATTTATAAGCACTACAAAAAGCAACTTTGATGGTTAGCCAAAAATAGTGTCAACTTTGGAAAGAAATTCGCTTTTACTCAAGAGATGGCGCTATAGAATGCTAAAATACTACGAACAAATTTTTAACTTATTTATTTTACAACTGAAATTCCAAATTCGACAAATTTATAAGAATTGCAAAAAAACTGATGGTTAGCCAAAAAAAAAAAAAAATAGCGTAACAATTTAGAAAAAAATTCGCTTTTGCTCAAGAGATGGCGGTGTAGAATGCTAAACTATAAGGTATTCGGTCTCTGTTTAAGGACACAGATACTGCCATCATATGTTTTTGACACTGATAGTGGCTACTTGACCTTGAACGAAGTAGTTGTCAATGTTACAGTTGTTTCATTTAATACTTGCTTCCTATCGTAATAAATTTTAAAATTGCTTATGCCTAAAATTTGTTGTATTGCTCATTGCAAATCAAATGCTGCAGAAAGATTTAAACTGTTTAGCATTTTTAGAGGTGCCTGTAGGTTTTCTATTTAAAATATCATAAACCTACTATAGATGCATAAATTACTTGTAATTTAATGTATTTCTTGAGTAAAGGTAAATTTGATTGCTTATTTTAACCGATTTTTTCAAAATACATCAGAAAGTGTTTTTAAATTAATAATTTTTTTTTTGAAGCTTCCTGGGTCGTTGTCCACAATTGAATTGCCTTCTGGTTGCAACCGCATCACGACTGCTTCTGCTGTCGACATTTCGTTCTTCATTGCAGAAGAACTTCCTCAGGGTGCTGTTGCTGCTATTTCAGCAGCAACCCTGAGGAAGTTCTTCTGCAATGGAAAACGAAACCTCGGCAGTCGTGACGCGATTCCAACCGGAAGCCAATTCAATTATATACATATTTTTTTCTGGGAAACATCTAATATACTCAGGTGTTTTCTTGATTATTTCTTATGGTTTTCTATTTATTATGTACTCATTTGTAAACGCTTAGATTTATTGTAAACTTATACTTTGTGTTAAAAAAATAGAAATTTAAAGTAATTTGGCTTAAATTACACGTAATGTGCCTTTCCAAAAACTTCTCCTCGTGGTTGGTCGTGAATTATGAGCTGTGAAACAGCCTTGCTTGGATCTTATAGCGTTTTCGATTGACCACACTAGTGCGCACTCAGAGTATCTTCATCTCTTGTTATTACATGACGTTAAAAGAAGATGCAAATACACTAAGTGAAACCTGTGCAGGTGAATCGAACACACTATTAACGTATGTCATAATTTCACTTTTCTTAGTGAAGAAAATGTCATGAAGTTCAAAAGACAGCAGAGAGTTATCGCAACTCTTACGTTAAAATACCGTAAACGTCAAAAAAAACGTGATCCATATAATTTTACATTGGATCTCGTGATTTTAACGTTTACGGTATTTTAACGTAAGAGTTGCGATAATTTTCTAATTTTATGCTGTTTCATACGTCAGATCGATTGAGGCTGTTTCACAACTAATAATTCATGGCTAACTAGGAAGAGAAATTAAAAAAAAAGGCACGTTACCACTTTGTTGCGAGTTTTGCGTGGTTAGTTGTCGACGGTATCAAAGAACCACACCACATAAAATTGCAACAAAGTGTGAGTAAACCCTAAATAAATAAAGCCGCTTCGGAACATGTCGGAACTTTACCTTATCTATGGGCTTTACTAAAATATAGAGCCCTTTATGAAAAGAGTAAAGATATGAATGGCAGTTTGGACGAAATGGCGGAACAAGCAGTTGACCAATCAGAAGCGAATTGCCTTCTTTATTTTAGTGGTTAGCAAAAAAAAGTGCAATTTCGCAAAAATTTTGAAATAAATTCGTTTTAACTCAAGAGATGGCGCTGTAAAATGCGCACGTAACAGCAAACAGATCTAAGATTCATTTTGAATGAACTTTAGCGACTTGTTAATACTCATTTAATTGTAAACAGTGCAGATGGGCGCAGACATATCGTGAACGTAGACGTGACGTCAATACTTTCAATACCAATGTCATCAATACTTCGTATGTTCTGCAATAAAAATAACAATTGTTTGTTGTTGCAAAGAATTCTTCGTTATTCCACTCTTTCAAGAACAGAGTGAAGCCATTCGAGACAATTGTGAAACGTTTTTAAATAAGATCGTCGTACGTAAGTTAAAACTTCAAGTACAGGCTTAGAATTTTCATAAAACCTATCCAAGACATAGCTTAGGACATTCTTAAGAATAAGAACTGACTATGAATATGGGCCGCTTTGCTCGATTGCACCAACATCTTAAGTAGAGCGTAAATTTAAGGTGTGTTTAGAATATGACATTTACATATGGTCAAACACATTCTGATTGACATTTAAACTTCAACCTAAGTATCGGCGAACCTAAACCTTTTATTTAATCTAGCTTAAGTCATGCTTAAAAGCTTGGTGGAACTGGCCATAAGACCGTCTTTCGTAAGTTCGCCTTATTCGATTAAGATTGTCTTTCTTTCCTCTTATTTTCGCTTCGCGTAGCAGTGCTACTTCGTTGTCTTACGGTAATTACCATTCCAGACAATTTTCAATGGCTTTAAGTGATTAGATAGTACAACCTCCATGGCCAATGGTAGGATTCGAACCTACACCACCGACCGACACGACTTCCAAAGTCGACTGTGCTAACCGCTAAGCCACTCGGGGACCCAAGATTGTCTGAAGTTGCTATGTATTCATAGACGTGAACTTTGATAAGTTAATGGCAATACTTTCAAAAGCAATGTCGTCGATATTTCGTATGTTCTGCAATAAAAATAAAAATTGTTCGTCGTTGCAAAGAATTCTTCAGTATTCCACTCTTTCAAGAACAGAGTGAGTTCGAGACAATTGTGAAACGTTTATAAATAAGAACGTCTTACGTAAGTTAAGAAATTCAAGTACAGGCTTAAGATTTTCATAAAACCTGCCTAAGACATAGCTTAAGATTTTCTGACTATGACTTTTTAAGCGGAGGTTAAATATGACATTTACGTATGACCAGTATAATGTCAAAAACATTCTGATTGACATTTAAACTCCAACTTAAGTATCGGCGAACCTAAACCTTTTATTTAATCTAGCTTAAGCTTGGTGCAACTGGCCATAAAACCGTCTTTCGTAAGTTCTGGGAAGATTTGCTTTATCCGATGAAAACAAAGTTTTTATTTTAAAATCTCTTTATTAAAGTGGCGTGCGTAATGTGGATGCGTAATATCTGCTAATCGATTTTAACACTTTAAAAACACCTAGTGAGACGCCCATGTCTTTTAAAGATTGCTAACTAGTCTTACCAACAAGGGTAAATTGCAAGTTGGCGAGAATTTTAACTTTGTCTTCATTCTTTTTGATTCACATTGTATATTGTGTATTGGAATGATTATGTTTCTTATTGGCGAGAAATTGACATTGTCATCATTTTTGGCTCACTCTGTATACTATACATATATTGGAATTATTTATCTGCGACCGACTTACAGATGTTTATTTCTACTTCAGTATAAAATTTTTATTAATTCTAATATAATATTAGGTCAGAAAGTGATCGCAAGATCTAAACTTTTCATTACTTCAGCATAGTTGCCAAACCCAACCAACTGGGCGATGCAACTACTTCGTTATTATTTTTTATTCTTTAATAATTAAACATTTCGAATAGAAAAAGAAAAATTCTACTTTTTAGATTTTTGAGGTTTCCTGAAAATTCAATTTCTTTCCTTCTTCTCTCTTCATTTTATTTTTGTTTCTATTCTACTTCAACTATTTTCGTCTTTTTATCAAAGGAACTTTCTTGAAAGCGGCAAAGGGTTAAACGACGGGGTTAATTCACGGACGTCACTTTTAACAATAAGTTTGAATTCCCGTTTGCATTCTCCGGTTTGCGCATAACCGTGAAGTCCCGGTTCCAGGCTGGTAGTATAATACTATTCATAAAGACTGGAAATTAGCGCTCGGTCCGGAACTAGCATAAACTAGAAGCGACATTATCCAAACCGGCATCTTAATTAATCAAATAATTTGCGTTTGCGAATGCAATAAAGGCAAACAATGTGAGTTGTAAACTATCGCGGAAACGACGCCGTCAAAGTTGCATTATAAATAAAGTTTCCTGTTGCCGCCGAGACGCCTTTTTGGTTCTTGGCCTTGCCGACGCGCCGTCGTTGTTATATTGTGAACGGGGGCGCTTTCTAAAGATGACAAAACTATTTCGGTTATACTCCCGTCTGAACTTTCCGGTGGCGTACAACTTCGCGAACAAATTATAAAAAGTAATACGACACCTATTACGAAAATTTATTTCAGGACGTTACGTGCCTGGAAATTGGTTTTCGTCATTAGAAACGAAACCAATTTGTAAGAATGTTTATTATATGGATCGATGGAAAGGTGCACTTTATACATGTTAGTAAATTTCAAATCACATTTTCGCTTTAATGAATCAATAATGTTTTCATTTTAATTGAAAAAAAAAACATGTTCGATATTTCTTTATATTCAGTTTTTAGCCCAAAAGAAAAATGTATTGCCTTCGTTAGTATGAAACAAAACAATTACTAATTAATATCCAAATAAAAAATTCAAATACAATTGAATATTTAAATTAAATCAGTAGCGTAATTAATCAGGGCATCGGGGCGACATAGCATTTTTGTTTTTCAATAAAAATTAAGGCGGAAAATCATACGTTCGCTCTTTAAATGCGTCACGAAACATACGATACTTAATTTATTTTTTAATGTGCCTTTACAAACAATTAAAAAATGCAGCATAATGCATAATTGACGTTCACGTTTACGTAAGCCCCACTTATTAATGTATTCTAATTAAAAAAATAATTTCTGGAATATTCAGTTGTAACTGAATTGACAAGAACCACCAAATAAAACGTAACAATTACATTACTAACGAGTACATGAAACGTCGTTTATTTATTAAAAGCCAAACGTAATGGAAACAATCCACCCTGTTGCAAAAAAAATCAAAGTATAATTAAATTAATAGAGTCAGCTAGTTACCTTCGCTGAAGGTACACGTTTATAAAACTGAAAATAGAAATAGAATTTATAAATTGACTGTCAGTTACATACACACATACGTATAAAGGTTATTCATTTACAACTTCTACAAAAGACGCAAGCAATTATGTTGCTTTAAGTTCGCCGACGATGGTGGAAAACAAACTTGAAATGCACTAGAAATTTCTTTAACTTTTTCATATGTAAATAAATAACGGACTAACGTAAACGAAAATTCATTTTTGAAAACAAATTTTAAGAAGCACATAACATTTAAATAATGATGGTTAAAAATGAAAATAAATTTGCTGCTTAAAAAAAGGGTTTCGAAATCAAAATTTTAAAATAAACGAAAAAAATTCTTAGTGACTTTGGACACATCCTAAAGCTTTTACGAACCTTTACGAGAAAAAAGTTCTAATGTCATGAGTTTTACGAAGGGCCATCAAAATACTTTTTTAAAATATCAACAACAAAAAATAGTAATAGGTTAATGAATGATACAGGGTGTTCTTGAGACTAAATAAAACAAATTGCAGCAACCAATCAGAACCGAATGTTGCAGTAGTTAGGATGTGACAATTTTTCGTCCTACAAACACAAACACGTCCTATTTTTCGTTTCCTTTTATTTTACTTACATTTTCTAAACTTCTACTACTTTCTTTGCTTCAATTTTAGACCTTTTTCTCTTCGTCTTGCTATAGAGACTTTCTTTTCTAAAACTATTATGTTGTACCTTTGCTGTTATCCATTTTAATGATGCCTTTTCAATTACTTTTAAAACTTTTTCGCTAATGTTTTCCTCTTTCAAGGGAATGTGCTGGATTTACATTGCCTTTTATTTCTTATTTTTTGGAACACTCTTTCATCCAACAAATATTTCATGCTTTGTTTCCATTTTTACTTTACATTCTTCCAATTTCTTTTGCTTTTATTTTAGGCGTAGGCCTTGACCTTTTTCTCTCCATTGTGTTCTGGAACTGTTGTAGAATTTTATTTTATATCTTTCCCACGTTACCCCCTTTGACGACGTGTTTTCAGTTATTTCTTTAAAGAGACTGTGCACTCTTTCATACTTTAATACCTTTCCTTGCATTTTACCTTATATTTTCTAAACTTCTTCCACTGTATTCTTCCTTTACTTCAATTTATACCCTTTTCTCTTGGTCTTGCCATGGAGACTTCCTTTACTAGAACCATTATCCTATATCCTTGCTGTTACCTATTTTAACGATGCCTTATCAATTATTTTCAAAATTTCTTCGTCAATGTTTTCCTCTTTCAAGAAAATGCGCTGCATTTACATTGCCTTTTATTTCTTTTTCTTTTGGAACACTCTTCCATCCAACATATATTTCATGCTTTGTTTCCACTCTTACTTTACATTCTCTAAATTCTTCTTCCAGTTTTTCTTTGCTTCTATTTCAGACGTAGCCCTTTACCTATGTCTCTTCATTGTGTTCTGGAATTGTTGTAGAATTTTATTTTTTATCTTTCCCACGTTATCCTCTTTAATTTCTTCGCCAAAGTTTTCCTCTTTCAAGAGAATGTGCTGAATTACATTACACTCTTCCATCCAACAAATTTCATGCTTTATTTCCATTTTTATTTTACACTCTTCCATTTTTTTGTTTCTATTTTAAACGTAGCTCTTGACCTTTTTCTCTTCATTGTGTTCTGGAATTGTTGTAGAATTTTATTTTTTATCTTTCCCACGTTATCCTCTTTAACCACTTATTTTCAGTTATTTCTAAAATTTCTTTAAAGAGAATGTGTTTTCTTCTATCAAGAGGATATGCACTCTTTCATCCTACTTTAATAGCTTTCGTTGCATTTCACCTTATATTTTCTAAACTATATTTTTCCTTTGCTTCAATTTATACCCTTTTCCCATGGTCTTGCCTTGGAGATTTTCTTTTCTAGAACTATTATCTTGTATCCTTGCTGTTATCTATGCCTTATCAATTATTTCTTTACCAATATTTTCTTCTTTCAAGAGACAGTGGACCCTTATCATTTATTCTTTACTTTTTTGGAATGCTCTTTCATCTACAAGTATTTTCATGGTTTGTTTTCGCTTTTACTTTACATTTTCTAAATTTCTTCTTTCTGTGCTTGGATTTTAGTCAGTAATCCTTGGCCTTTCTTTCTTCATCGTGTTCTGGAACTTCATTTTCTATTCTCGCCCTTTAACGATTGTACTTTCAATTATTTTTAAATTTCTTGATCATTTTTTTCTTCTTTCAAAAGAATGTTTTCTTCTATGAAGAAAATGTGCTTGCTTTTGTACTTTCTTATTCTACAAATTAGTTGAATACCTTTCGTTTCCTTTTACTTTGTATTTTTCTTCTTTTGCTTCGATTCTACATCTTTTTCTCGTCGTCCTTCTATGGAGACTTTCTTTACCAGAATTATTATTGCAGATGTTTGCCCTCGATATTTTTCTCTTCGTATTTCTTCTCTAGAAATGTTATTCTTTCCTTGTTGGGTTACCCCTTTTAATGATGTGTTTTCAATTACTTTTTAAATTTTTTCCCTCACCATTTTCTTCCTTCTCGTTTGAAAGTTACAAAATATTATTTTCCATTTAAAAGTTTTTGGAGAAATTTTCAAAAAAAATTTAGAAACCTGAAGTTCAGCACTTTTTAGTGTGTTTAAAGGTATTTCTTTTTAATATAAATATTTAAATACTAAAGAATAATGAACTATTTTGTAACAAGTTGTTATTTACGCCTTTCATTATTAAAATGTATTATTTTATGACTTTTACCTTAGACATTATTATTATTTATACCTTAAACGATGAATTCATCTCAAGCTTGACTTTCTTGTTATAAATTCTTCGTTAGGATCGTTTTCACTTCATTGTGTTTTATGAAGACAATGTGCTGCCTGTGTAATTTGTAATAATTTCTTACTTTTTTGGAACAATCTTCTACCTTACAAGCCAACCCAACTCACCCTACACTTATTTTCATACTTTGTTTTCTTTTTTATTTTATATTCTCTAAATTCATTCCTTTGCTTCGATTTAGACGCTTTCCCTTTATCTTGCTCTAGAGACTTTCTTTTGTCTATGCTGTTTCCCCTGTCAAGGATAACAGTTATTTTTCTTCAATTGCTTCATCGCTGTTTTCTTCTTTCTATCAAGGAAAAACGCGTTGCTTTCCTTACTAACCATTTTGGAACATTTTTCCATCCTACAAATACCTTTAACTTTTGTTTTCGCTTTTACTTTGTATTCTCTAAATGTCTTCCACTTGTGTCTTCCTTTGCTTCGATTGTATACGTTTGCCCTTCACCTTTTTCTCTTTATCTTGCTTTAGAGATTTTCTTCTCTAGAACAACTTTTGTTGTGTTACATTATTATTATTTATACCTTTTAAACGATAAATTCATCTCAAGCTTGACTTTCTTGTTATAAATTTTCACTTCAATGTGTTTTATGAAGACAATGTCCTGCCTTTGTATATTTGCAATTTCTTACTTTTTTGGAACAATCTTCCACCTTACAACCCAACCCAACTCACCCTACACTTATTTTCATGCTTTGTTTTCTTTTTTATTTTATATTCTTTAAATTCCTTCCTTTGCTTCGTTTTAGACGTTTTCCCTTCATCTTGCTCTTAGAGATTTTCTTCTCTAGAACTATTATCCTTTGTCTACGCTAAGGATAACAGTTATTTTTCTTCAATTGCTTCATCACTGTTTCCTTCTTTCTATTAAGAGAAAAAGCGTTGCTTTCCTTACTAACAATTTGGAAACATTTTTCCATCCTACAAATACCTTCAACTTTTGTTTTCGCTTTTACTTTGTATTCTCTAAACGTCTTCCACTTGTTTCTTCCTTTGGTTCAATTGATGACGTTTGCCCTTCACCTTTTCTCTTTACCTTGCTCTAGAGACTTTCTTCTCTAGATCTATCTTTGTTGTGTGTTCGTTTTAATGGGAACATTTTCGATTAATTTTTACATTTCTTCACTGTTATTTACTTCCACGTCGTTCGAAAATTTAAAAAATATATCTTTATTTATTTCTAGTCTATAATTTTTCATTTTTGTTCGTTTTCTCATATACTCATGTACTCATACTTTCGATGGAAATTCCTTTTTCGTTTTTAGACTTCCTGGAAACTATCAGAAAATTGGGTCTCCTGAGTTTGAAATTAATTCCCTCCTGCACATTTTTGTCACACATTTCTCCAATTCCTTCTCACCTAATTCCCTGAAAAGTGCTTTAAAAACCGCATACTGTAATTAGTGGCTTGTTCGGAATCGCCGAGTTGCATATCCGAAGCTCGTTGCGCTATAATTTTCCTCGACGACGACCTTTTACTCGCTGCTGCACCGCGTTCACTTTTATCATCTTCCGTCTCTCTCTCACGTGCATACAAGTTTCATGCGGATATCATTTGCACTTGCTTGTTGCAAGAACCGACCCAAAAGAATTCGCCGCCTCAGGTGGCGAGCTATAAATAGACGAGCTAGTTGTTTTCTCTCCGCGACTTCTGAATGAATTTAGGTGGAACTTCTTGGGCAGGCAGTCAGCAGTAAACGGATAGGAAGCGAAAAGACCGTGGATGTTAACGGCACTTCAGAACTGCCAGCGAGTTGTTGATAAGTTATTTCTGCTCGGCAAAACAACTTTCGATTATCGAATGTCCTTCTGGGAAGGTCCTTGTTTACAGGAGTTGTTTGCGTGCTGTTTATCGGTGTTTCTGTTTTGCGAATCGTGGGCGAATAAATTGAAATACGTCTGTGTATAAGCTTTTGCCATCTCTTTTTGTAATTACCTGCTTCGACCAAACGCAAAAGAATGTTTATGAAATTACTTTTTTTGTGTATACATAAAACATCTTAAAAATATTGCTTGGGCTACATGAATAATAAAATAATAAATTTAGCAAAATTCTTTAAGAGCTTCAAGATAAACCGAGACACTCATAATTTCAAACAGTTACTGTGTTTCTTTTTGATAATCAGTCGGTGGCAGTAAATTGTATATAGTTTGAAAATTGAACTTTGATTTAGAAAAATTCTGCCTCTATTTAGTACCTTATAAAGATTGGTAGCTTGTTAATTATTTATATTGAACAAATGTGGTAATTTTATATTTACTAAAATCCAAGTTAATTTCCTGCCAGCACAAGCAAACAATGAAGTTGATCGATTCATTATTAATCTATTACATTACAAAAAGCTCTCCCTCATTTTACGTAAGAACAATAAAATTTATTCATTATAATAATATGCTTTGAGCTGGAACCCTGTTGTCACGCTAGTTCATAATTAATTTTTGCTAGCCTGACACACGCATCGCGCTTAAAAAAAAACTAAATAAAATTAATTGTTTAAAAAATAAATCCTGCATACATTTTCTGCGCACGAAACTGAAACATTGTACTACGTACAAACTGATCGGCAAAATTAATGTAACATTTTCCTTTCATAAAAATCGCCTTCATTTAATTTATCAAGGGGGAGTTTATTACATTGTAGATTGCATGTCTCCCACTGATAAAAGTGGACTGTCACACTATAAGTCAATAAATAGTGAGATTTACGTAATACGAAGTGAATTTATGTAGCAACAATTCTATGGCTTCTAACGCCGACATTTGGCATTCGAACCAAGAAATTTTGTAGTGAATTTCACAAACCTACTTTAATATGAAATTTTGGATTTACATTTAAGAATAATTGTACAAAAGTAAACACCTGATGAGACTATAAATCAGTCTTCCAATCAATTGGCTTTTATTTACGTCATAAATTAGGAATAGTTTTTTACTCTATTTTCAACTAAGCACAATTCAGATTGGTATGTATTTTCTTAACTGGAAAACTTTAGAAAAGATTAAATATTGTTACAACCCGCGTCATCATGCCATCTAGCGTCTCAAATGTTGTAGAAGTTTCGAGAGACTGACTCTAGATGGGGCGGAAAATGTACTCGAAGGTTCTGTAAAATCAGAGGCAGGCATTCAATTTGAATCAGTTTCTGTCGAAAAGCTATTAATGCCGATTCATAGAATGATAAATAATAACGATTACGATCAGGTTAAAGAAAGTGTTTTTATTTTAATAAACGATTAATATCGAACCCCGAATTTGTAGCCATACACTCAAGTACATCTAGAAATCAATTTTTTTTAAATATATACATATGAAGCAATTTCGAACATTATTACCTTAATGGAATGCGAATTTCAAAGGAAACGTAACTAATAAAGACGCCTCCGTCGGTCGTTGAGACGTGTGAGAAAATTTAAGTTAATATAAAGTTATTGGAATTTTAGAATTTTCTAAAGTTAGCTGATCTGCAGAAGTTATTAAATATTATGAGCATACGTTGTAACAAATGCCAGTTCTCCAAAACCTGGTAAACGAACAGAGAAAAGATAAAACTGGGCAAATAAAATTAAGACGAAATTAACCAATGGAAAACTAAATAATGACATTTTCAAGACAGTGGAAATAATTGACTTTGTGTTGATATTTAAAAGAAGACAACAAGAAAATAAATCGAATTTGCAAAATTAAAAAAAAAGAAGGAGAATGACAGTTATAAAACGTATTGCACTTTATTTAGCGAAGTCACAAATTCATTTTAAAAGTAAACTAGTTTTAATTATTTTATTTTATTCAAGAAAGGCTGTCGAGACCAATGTTGTAAATCGGTTGAACTTTATTTTCCTCTCAACGATCGAAGGATTTCTGTTTTAAGTAAAAAAAAATTCTTTTTAACGTCAAACTTTTCTAAAATACAATTGTTGGAATTTTTATAGATAGCTATTAAAATATAGTCCGTCTAGAAAGTATCCGGAAAAAAGAAAATAACACTGCAACTTCTAGTTTTATAATTTATGAACGAAACAATTACAGTAGGGGAAAGCAATTTTAGTTACTTATTTATGTAATTTCTGTTTAGTGCTGAGAATTATACATAATAATCGTTCTGGGAACCTGAAACCAAATCAACTGCATCCTGAGTAGACTTGGTGTTTCATGCGTGTAAAACTGATGCTATTATTTTTCTTTTCTTACATTTTTTGGTCGAAAAAACGACGAAAATTCTGTATCTTTATTTGTAAATCTCTATACATGCTTAAAATATTTTCTTAAATTTGACACAATTACTCAAAATTTTCTATTTGTTTAATATTGATAAATAATACGATTTTGACAAAAATACTGCGTTTGTAAAATATCGAGAATATAATATAATACATGTATAATAAGTAATATGTTTATATCCGTAGATATGTATTTCGGCAGCTATGCTGCCATCTTCAGTACAGTCACCACCAACTTAAAAGCACTTCATAAAAGCCAGGTGGTATCTGTACTGAAGATGGCAGCTTAGCTACCGAAATACGTATCTACGGATATAAAAATTATTGTGGGCGGAGATTATTTTTTAAATATTTCTTAAACCAGGAACAAAAGAAAAACGACGATTTTGATTTGGTAAAGTATGATTCAAAATCAAGAGTGTGTATTTTAACTAAAAAAAAACACACACACACACACACACAAAAGACAGTTAAAGCATAAAATACGAAAAAGACAAATTGAACAAAAGAAAATCGACGATTCTCATTTGGTGGAGAATGATCAAAAACCAAAAAGACAAAAAAAATTAATTCGATAAACGAAAAATCAAAGGTAATTTAAACATTGAAATACGAAGAAGACAGAATTGCATGAACTGAACAAAAGAAAAGCGACGATTTTCATTCGGCGGAAATTGTAAAGAAATCAAAAGACAATCACGATGAAAAAATAATTCTACAAAATAAAAAGCAATTGGAATATTGAAATACGAAGAAGACAAATAATTGCAAGAACTGACCAAAAGAAAATCGACGATAAAACGTCGAAATACGAAGAAAACAAATAATTGCATGAACTGAACAAAAAAAAAGAAAATCGCTGAAGTGTGATCCAAAATCAAGAGAGTATTTTAACAAAAAAAAAAAAAACAATTGAAACATCGAATTACGAATAAGACGAACGAAGAAGCGAAACCAATTGAAATCGACAAGTTATAAAAAAAAAACAAATGAAAGTGACCAAGATAAACCGCAAAAGAAATCAGTTGCGCGAATGAGTCGATTTTGTTTCTAAAATTATAAAAACAACTGAAACTGGTTAAGTCAAGTCATCTGCTTTTGGTTTAAGAATTACAAAAACAATTGGAACAATTTGTCAAAGCGTGAATGACCTGATTTTGTTTCAAGACTTTGCGGCCCAAGTTAGTTAGAAATGGAAAAAACAATTGATAAGTGACTAGGACAAATTCCAAAAATAACTAAGGCAACGATTTTGTTTTGAGAAAAATCAGGAAGAAACAATCGAAATCGACCAAATTTAATTAGGAAAAGAAAATAAAAGTGACTGGTATAAATCGCAAAAGCAATTAGTTACGTGAATGATTCGATTTTGTTTCAAAAATTATTAAAAAAAAAGGCGGTCGAATCTAGTTAGAATTAGAAAAAAAAAGACAAATAATTACATGAATTGAACAAAAAAAAAGAAGAATGATTCAAAATCAAGAGAGTATTTTAACTTAAAAAAAAACAAAAGACAATTGAAACATCGAATTACGAATAAGATGAGCTGAAGAAAAGAAAACAATTGAAATCGACTAGTTATAAAAAAAAAACAAATGAAATTGACCGAGATAAACCTTAAAAGAAATCAGTTGCGCGAATGAGTCGATTTTGTTTCTATAATTATAAAAACAATTGAAACCAGTTAAGTCAAGTTATCTGCTTTTGGTTTAAGAATTACAAAAACAATTGGAACAATTTGTTAAAGCGGGAATGACCTGATTTTGTTCCAAAACTTTGCGACTGAAGTTAGTTAGAAATGGAAAAAACAATTGATAAGTGACCAGGACAAATTCCAAAAATAACTAAAGCAACGATTTTGTTTTGAGAAAAATCAGGAAAAAACAATCGACATCGACCAAATTTAGTTAGGAAAAGAAAGTGAAAGTGACTGGTATAAATTTTCTTTCAAAAATCATTAAATAAAACGACTATAAAAAGTCAGTCATCCGCTTTTTCATTAAGAATCACAAAAACAATTGCTACAAGGTCTCTCATAACGTCAATGAGATTTTATTAAAAAAAAAAGAAATACGGCCGAATTTTGTTAGAAAAACAAAAGACAAATAATTGCATGAACTGAACAAAAAAAAATCTTTCGGTGAAGTGTGCTCCAACATCAAGAGTATTTTAACTAAAAAAAAAAAAAAAACAAACAAAACAAAAACGAAAGACAATTGAAACAACAAATTACGAATAAGACGAATTGAACAAAATAAAATCGACGATTCATTCAGCGGAGAGTGAACGAAAACAAAAGATAATCGATATGAAAAATTAATTTAAAAAAAAAAGCAATCGAAGTATCGAAATACAAAAAAGACAAGAATTGCATGAACTGAACAAAAGAAACTCGACGAGGTAAGACTCGGAAGACTCTTGGTAAAAGAAGTTAATTTGATTAAAACAAAACAAAGGACAATTGAAATTCGAAAATGATGAAATTTCTCCTGCTAATCCTTTTGGTCCGTTCTTAGTTTTCCATTTGTTTGTCTTATTTTTCGCAACTTACTGTTACTGTATTCTTTTTTTTTTTTATAATACCTGTCAGTGTCAAAATTCTAGGGTTTCTGTTGGAACCCTGCTTTTATTACTAAATGTAGGACATTTTTGAAATTTCCTAATATTCAGGTAAAATGTACTAAATTCAGAAACATTTGACGGATATTATAAAAAAAAAACGAAATATAATTCATTAATTTATTTTTAATTTTTATATTTACACTTTTTTATCTTTTTATCTCTATATTTCTGAGTGAGTAGTTTAAAAAACAATCAACTTCGCTGATGAATCATGTTTTTTTTTCCATTTCCATTATTAACGTCAATCTTCCTCCACGCGTAAAATTAGTTCAACCTGATTAACCTTAATGATTCTTTAATGATTTAGAAAAATTCAAATAATTTATTTTCACGAAAAAAATATGATAATGCATCGTGCTCTAAAACGAGCGTTTAGTAGAAAAAAAACTACCCCTAAAAACGGGAAAATGAATGAGCCGGATTATCGCCACCCAAAACAAAAGCAGACGACGATTTCCAACTTTATTAATAGGCCCCTAAGCTGTAGATGACAACGCCGCCTCACACTTCACTTAGTTTCCTGTGAATTTCGCGTCATTAAAACAATTGGGTCAAGGAATTAATCAAAATTAACAAATGAAACTAATTCGCTGCGTCAAAAACGAGAGAAAAAAAAAAGAATGACGCGCGCTCTGTACAAACATGACGACGACCACACGTCGACGTAGCCGCGAAAACAACATTCGATACTCGTTCCGTTATCTGCCGCTTGGAATTATTCACTTTATAAAAAGGCAGATGTGTGAATGTCCCCACTATTGAAATTAAAGTATCGTACGATACGTTTTCAGCCAATCACGGATCGGTTGCAGTGGGCTCGACTCGTGCTAGGGACCCCCCTGTACTCCACTTTTGAACGTCACTGCAAAGCCTTCACCTTACTACTCACTTTACCTGCTTCATTTCGTCAGCGGTTCTCAATGGGTGTTACGAATTTTGAACTTGAAACATAACTCAAAACGATCATGGTCCTTGAAGGAGTTAAAAAGAAAGCAAACATGATTGATTTAATGTTTCAATGTTGAAATTAATTAATCTAGTAAAATTCACGTTGCAGCTGTTTCAATTTCGTGTTTACTTGTTAATCTGACATCGAAATCGTTCGAAAATTAATTCGATTCGATTTTGTTTCGAAAATCATAAAAAGACAATTGAAATTAGGAAGTCACTCAAATATGAGTCATTTTGCTTTTGGTTTAAAAATCACGAAAATAATTCCCATAATGTTTATGATTCGAATGATTCGATGATCGGGGAAAAACAACTGGCCGGATTTAGTTAGAATTAGAAAAAAAACAATTGAAAAGTAACCGGAACAAATCACAAAAATAATACAAGGCAAGGCAAGGATTAGATTTTCTTTCGAGAAAAAACAATCGAAATCGATCAGGTTTAAGTTTGTTTCGAAAATATTAAAAAAACAATTGAACAACTGTTCTTGCTTTAAGATTCACAAAAACAATTAACGATCTGATTTTGTTTCAAGGTATTAAAAAAAAAAACAATTGAAAGTTAGTCCATCTATTTTTGCTTTAAGAATCACAAAAACAATTGCAACGATCTCTGTCCGAGCCTGAACGACCTGATTTTGTTTCAAAATATGAAAAAAACAATTGAAAGTCAGTCATCTGTTTTTGCTTTAAGAATCACAAAAACAATTGCAACGATCTCTGTCGGAGCCTGAGCGACCTGATTTTGTTTCAAAATATTTAAAAAAAAAACAATTGAAAGTCAGTCATCTGTTTTGGGTTTAAGAATCACAAAAACAATTGCAACAATCTCTGTCAGAGCCTGAATGTCCCGATTTTGTTTTAATATATTAAAAAAACAAGTGAAAGTCAGTTACCTGTTTTTATTTTAAGAATCACAAAAACAATGCAAGTATCTCTGTCAGAACCTGAACGACCTAATTTTGTTTCAAAATATTAAAAAAAAAACAATTGCAAGTCAGTCCATCTGTTCTTGCTTTAAGAATCACAAAAATAATTGTATATATATCTGTCAGATCCTGAACAACCTGATTTTGTTTCAAAATATTAAAAAAAAAAACAATTGAAAGTCAGGCATCTGTTTTTGCTTTACGAATCACAAAAACAATTGCAACGATCTCTGTCAGAGTCTGAACGACCTGATTTTGTTTTAAAATATTAAAAAAAAAAACAATTGAAAGTCAGTAATTTGTTTTTGCTTCAAGAATCACAAAAACAATTGCAACGATCTCTGTCAGAGCCTGAACGACCTGATTTTGTTTCAAAATATTAAAAAGCAATTGAAAGTCAGTCATTTGTTTTTGCTTCAAGAATCACAAAAACATTTGCAACGATCTCTCTCAGAGTCCGAACGACCTGATTTTGGTTCAAAATTCTCGAAAACAAACGAAAGCAAAAACAATTGAAAAGTGACCTGGACGAGTCGCAAAAATAATTAAGGCGAGTGATTCGATTTTGTTTCGAGAAAATCAGGAAAATGATCGAAATCGACGAGGTTCAGTTAGAAAAAAAAAAGAAATATTTATGGCAAGCGATTCGATTTTGTTTCGAGAAAAATCAGAAAAACAATTAAAATCGACCAGGTATAATTAAAAAAAAAAAAAAAAAACAAATGAAAGTGGGCGAAATAAACTGCAAAACAAATCAAAAACAATTGAAACTAGAAAATCAAGTCGTCTGCATTTGGTTTAAGAATCACAAAAACAATTGCAACGATGTCTGTCAAAACGTCAATGACACGATTTTGTTTCAAAAAAAAGCGGGGGGAACGACCTTAAAATTAGAAAAAAAAAAAACAATTGAAAAGTGACCGGAACAAATCGCAAAAATAATTCGATACTGTTTCGAAAAGTCGGAAAAGAACATTTGAAACAGACCGGATTTAGGTAGAAAAAAAAACAATCGCAAAAATTATCAGTTGAATGATGCGATTTTGTTTCGAAAATCATAAAAAAAATTGAAGTCGTTAACAGTGTAAAGCAACGAAGTAATTTTTTAAAAATCTTTGGGCAATTGTAAATTAAAAAAAAATACTTTTTGTGAAATTTATTTAAATACGTAGCAAAGAATAAGATTTCTTTTGTGGACGTTTACAACAAATATAGATTTTGATCGCGTACGTTATTGAAAGTTCGTGTGGTGCGAAAATATGCGCGCCGTTGAAACTTGTTAACAGTTTGAGAAACGCTGATTTGGCAACAGCCGCTTTGCCAAGTTAATTTTACTCCGACTGAATGTAGTTAAGTCTGACGTGCTCCTAGTCCTGAAATAATCTGACCGTCCTTGTGAAGTCGTAGCGCGTTAATTGATACGTGCGTTTAGATACGACGAAAGTATCGCTGTTGCATTTTCAGCATTTTTCAGATATTTTCTTTTGAATCATTCCGGCTCGTTTTGTTCGTTCCTTGTATGCACGTATGTGAGGACGTCTCGAAATGCGTTCGATTTCTTCAATTTATACCTAACCTAACCAAGTAGGGCTTCGTTAATTAATGCATTCTAAATGCATTTTTTCCGTCTCACTGGTGGCTCAAGGACGCAGTAAAAAAAAAAAACTGATTAAAAAAGCTAAACAAACAGGCCGCTAATGGGTCAGTTCGTTGGCGTGGATTTTTCTAGAACGCCTGAGGAATGAGTGAATAACCTGGCGCAGTTAATTAAATTTCGGCTATTTAATTAGATGCATGTTTGTGAGTTGTTTACGCTATAAATTTTGAAGGTTGTGCAATAGGAAAATTTAGAAAACGTTTTTAAATACAAAGAAATAAATAATTGAAGTAACATTTTATGAATGAGTTATTTTTTTTTTCAATGTATGTACAACCAGAATTAAAAGTTATGTCTCCTCAATGAAAAGCTAAATCGAGGTCTAATCACTTCTGACCACTGTAATAACGAGTAGGTGGACAAGTAGACGCCCTGAATTTTTGTTGATGTTCGTTTGGCCACCTGCTTGTTATGGTGATCATGATTATTGGAGAGATATTACTTTTAATTCTGACTATATATCATATATATGCTATATACGTCTTCTCCTTTTTAACCTTAGGCTAAATTAAGGAAAATGTGATCTAAATTCAAATTTTGATTAAAATTTTAAATCTCTCAAGTCTTACAAAGAAGTGTTGGGCGAGTTTCTCAAAGTAGGTACACAAATACAAATGTAATTACATTCTTAAGAATAAATTAGGTTTTTCTGATTGTTTAAATAATTATTAAACTCGGATTGCAAGGTAAATCCATTAATATTTTGTAAACAAAAATTCCTTCCACTATCACACATAGATTTGTTTATGATTACACATTTCCTGACCTTGGCGGTTATTACTGTTTAAGCTAAAAATACCGTCTTAATACAAGTCTATTGACTTTTGTGTTTACAGTTCAATTTTTTCTGTTTTCTTTTTGTTGTTTTTTACTTTTGTATTTTCTATTACCATTTTGTGCTTGAAAATAATTAATGATTACTTTTGAGTCAATCATAAAAAGCAATCAACATTAATTATCAGGTAACCTTAGAGAAAGTGATAAAGGAGGATAAATTAGTTTCCGGGAAGTTATCTGCCCTTAACCCGATCACTTAAGTTTGTTATAGCTAAGGGTCGGAATAATATATTTTGACGTCATCACATTAGTGGCGCACGCATGTATTTGTGGTCTACTCATGTGGCAAGTGTTCGTGCAAATAAAACGTCTATGATGTTAAGACACAAAACTAAAAATAATGGTACATCTGGTCATTATGAAGCATAAAATATGAAAATCCGCTTCTTAGTTCTTATACTGCCAATTCATGCTTCTTTAAGTGCTCCTAAGTAAGTACCCAATTGTAATTGGGCTACTTGGCTATTTAATTTGGAGATCACGTGAAATTCAGAAAGTGTTGAAAGCCCGGTATAATACAATCGAAAAAAAATTCAATTAAAACACGATTGCCTTGTATTTTTTTTTAATTTTACACATTATTTCCATTTGTTTTTCTGAACACTGCCTTCCAATTTTTCTAAAAGTTCTATTTAATTAAAGTCCATGGTGTTCGCAATTTCAACGGATATTAAAAAATATAAATATTTTTTTTTTATTTGAACATGTATTCATTTCATATGCACACAGAATTACCGAAAACCTAATTCAATTTTCACCTGAAGCCTAAATCTGTCGAACGAGCCCCACGCCAATGCAGCCAACCGACACAGTGCGATAATTAAGTTTCCTAAAAATCGCAACAGCGCGCAGCATCGCCGCAAGCGAAATCATTATTTCATTATTACCCGCGAATGATAAAAACTATAACACGGCATAATTAGCGATTTTGCAAGGGGTAGGCGGGACGAATAAATTATTATTGAAACTCACCCGGGATAATCGGTGATTTATGCGGCGCGTAAACCGTTATTGGGTCAAATGATTTAAAATCCTCCGGAGAGAGGCTTTCGTTTAACAAGCTTCGGATTCAGTAACTCTCCCATTGATTTTTGTTTTTCTATTTTTTTTTGTTTTGTTTACAATTCGCAATTTAGCTTTTTTTAAAACAATATTGATATTGCCCATGTAAAGCTTTTTTAAAAGTGATCATTGCTATGTTCAAAAAAATGTAGAACATACTGCGAATGGTTAATGAATACCACCACATTGTGATTCGATGCGCAATACACGTCAAATGTCAAAGAAAAAAAAAAGGATCACAGACAACTAGGTTTTCAAAAATTCATCTTTTGACATTAATGATGTGACTCAATCTCAAAGAAGTATATAAACATGGCACCAGTTAGTCTGTCAGTTAAATGATGGCACTATACTACAGGATGAGACTGCAACCGGCTTACTCTTGTTGGTTCTCCATCGACGTCTATCTTACAAATTGAGAAAATGCAAAAAAAATAGTTTGAAGAGGTCGGGATGAATTCGAATGAGTCTTGTAAGAATATTGTACCTTACATAAAACCCACACGCTCCAGGAGGGTTCAAGCTACTGTCAGTGCACCCTTACCAACTCGGTTATGCAATTATTTAAAAATCACAAATTTTTATGAAACATTTGCAGAATTTTTGTTTAAATACTGCAATAGGCAATTTAAAAAAAAACTTTCTTTATAAATTGCAGGTAAATCTTTCAATTTACGTTTATGCTCTAGTGGAGGTAGCCCTCCGTTACACATATCAAAATAACAAACCTAATTCAACCGTTACTACTACGAATTTAATGTCAACAATTAATTTTGAAAAATCAATTAAAAAAACACGCAGTGCCACCTATGGGTTAGTGAAGGAACTTAAATAAATTTAAAAAATTAACAAACTTCTAATGTAATTTGAAATTGATTAAAACTGAAAAATTATGAATTTCAAGAATTCATTTTAGTTTATAATTGAATTGGTTTCCGGTTGGAACCGCGTTACGACTACCTCTATTAGCGACGTTTCGTTCTCCATTGCAGAAGAACTTCCTCAGGACAGCTGCTGCTGGTGGTGTTGCTACTATCTCTCGTTAGTCCATGAGACTGCTGAGTCTGCTAAGTCTCATCGACTAACGAGAGGTAGCCTCAACACCACCAGCAGCAGCAATACCGCCAGCAACAGCAGTAGCAGCCCTGAGGAATTGCTTCTGTAATGGAGAACGAAACGTCGGCAGTAGAAGCAGTCGTGATCCGGTTCCAACAGGAAGCCAATTCAATTATGGACAATGGCCACGAAAGCCTCCAAGTTAAATTAATTTTAGTTTGAAAACTATGAACCCAACAGCGCTGTCCATCGCAACTAATAGAACTGCAATAGTTTTTAAAAATTAGCTGAATTTTGTTAAAGAAATTGACACGTTGATTTATTACAGAGAATAATGAAAGGTACAAAAAAAATAAAAATTTTTGGAATTGTGTTCAAGAAAAGTACACACACTTTTAGCCAACTATTACAAAAATGTATACAGAGCCACCTAGGGGCAAGTGATAGAACTTGAATAAAAAAGTAACAGATTTCTTTTAAGTAAAAATGATTAAGAGTCAATTAGCTAACTAACACAAAAACTGTAAAGTTAGGAAATGAAAGAATTAATTGTAGTTTGAGAAATTCATAAATAAACACAGCGCCATCTAACGGCAAATAGGAAAACTGTAATAAATTTTAAAAATCTGCTATTTTTTGTGAAATTGCAATTTTCTTTGTTGAAAAAATTGAAAAATACAATTTTTTTTAAAGTGTGGTTCATGGAAAAAGTAAACTTTTAGGTTTAGTTACAATAACTGAACTGTAAAAACATGTAGGGCCATCTACGGGCAAGTGATAGAACTCGATTAAAATTAAAAACAAAAAAAATCAGATTACTTTAAAGTAAAAATCTAGTTTAAAATTGATTAGGTGTCAAATACATAAGAGAAAAACCGTAAAGTTATTTACGTATTTAAAAATTTTTGTTTGAAAAATACAAAATAAAACCATACAACGCCATCTATCGACAACTAGTAGAATTGCAATCAATTTTGAAAATCATCTGTATTTCCATTATGAAATTAAGATTCTCATCTAATTACAATGAAAATCGAAATATAGAAAAAAATCTTGAAATTGTGTTTAGGAGAAAGTGTGCATGACTTTTAGCAATTACAATAATTCAATCAACTATTTAAAAAAAAAAATGCAGAACCACCTATGGGCAAGTGATAGTACTTGAAGGAAATTTAAAAATTAGAAAATTTTTTAAAGTAAAAATTGATTAAGAGTTAATTATGTAATTCGAAAACTGTTATGTCACGATGTTCAAGAATTAATTTTAGTTTGAAAAATAAAATCCTACAGCGCCATCTATCGGCAACTGGTGGGATTGCAATGTATTTTAAAAATTATTGAATTTTTTAGGAATTGCGACTTTTATGAATTGCAGAGATTGCAAATTTTTTAAAATTGTGTTCAAAAAAAGTACTCATAACGTTCAACTGTTCAGTAAATGAAACAATCATTTAAAAAATATATATACAGAGCTAAGTAACAAAAACAAAAAAAAGTTACGAATTGAATTAATTTCAGTTTGAAGCTTTCAAAAATAAAAGCCCACGGCGCCATCTATCGGCAAATAATTAAACTGCAATTGCAATTTTCTTTAGTTGTAAAGAAAATTTAAAAAAAAACAAAACAAAAATTTTTGAAATTGTGATTAAGAAAAAGTATACTTTTAGGCTTAGCTTTATTACAATAATTGAACGAAAAATAAAAACACGTAGGGCCACCTATGGGCAAGTGATAGAACTTGATAGAAATTCAAAAATTGGCAGATTTCTTTAAAATTAAAATCTAATTTAAAATTCATTAAGAGTCAATCACATAACACAAAAACTGTAAAATTAGGTACGTAGGTAGGTATTTACTATGAATATGTTTGAAAAATACAAAAGAAAACCAAACAGCGCCATCTATCAGCAACTAGTAGATAAATAATAATTGTTAATAAACAGCTCAATTTCTATTATGAAATTAAGATTCTCATTTAATAACAAAGAAAATTTGAAAAGTTTTTAAAGAATTAATTAATTTTAGTTTGAAAAATTAAACCCTACAGCCGCCATTTATTAGCAACCAGTAGGACTGCAGTAAATTTTAAAAATTAGCCGAATTTTTTAGGAGTTTCATTTATTATAGAGAAAATTGAAAGGTACAAATATGCATGAAATTAAAATTTTTGAAATTGTGTTCACAAAAAAGTACACACAACTTCTAGCTGTTCAATTATTGAACACTAACTCTCAAAAAAAAATATATGCAGAGCCACCTATGGATAAGTGACCAAACTAAAATAAGCAAATTAAAAATTTTTAAAAATTAGCAAATTTCTTTTAAGTAAAAATCTAATTTAAAATTGATTGCGGAACACAGAAACTGTAAAGTTACGAATTTGAAAAAAAAAAATTAATTTTAAAAATAAAAAATAAAGCTTCACAGCGTCATCTATTGATAACTAGTAGAACTACAAGAAATTTTAAAAATTCGCTGATTTTTTTATGAAATTCATATTTTCATTCATTTCAAATAGTCAATTACAAAACAACAATAAATCTGTGAAATTACGAATTAAAGAAATTAATTTTTGAACTTAATCCTGATGACAGTATTTAGATAAAATTACAATAAAGATTTCTAGAAATTTTTAAAACTCATTCTCAAAAAAATTTAGAACTGACACTTATACACATCTCTGAAATTTTTGTTTACCTCTCTATTTACGAAACAGATGATTATTGTATTTAGCCAGCTTCTTTAAATTTTATTACTGATTTTTTTTTTCATTGATTCGCCCCCAAAATATAATTGGATTTGATGACCTCAGTGCTTTCTCATTGAATTTGATTGGCCTTAATATCAGTTTTAATATAGTTTTGAAGCATTTAAAATATGCAAATCTAAACTTGACTTTCTTAAGGAGAGTTCTAGAAGGCTAGACAACTATGACGTGAGCTGCATGTAAATACCTCCAACTCTGATCATGATCACTCACGCACTTGCCGTCTGTTCGTTCGCTAGGTGTTAGCAGCTTAGGTAGATTAGAGAAAGTCTTAATTCTTTCTTTATTAACGAAACACGTGTTGTTCCATAGGAAATAAAATCGCGCTCGCAAAAGAACTGTTTACTTATGTGACCTCCAGGAATTAATGCGATCCAATTAGCAGGGGCATTTCCAGTCAAGACTGCAACATTTCCGCGCCGATTAATAAGAAGTAATTGTTGTTTATGCTGTGCTGTTGCTAGAATTGCAGGTCCAAGCCAATTAAGGACGGTCTCGTCGGAGTTGTTTACTGACATTTTTACGTAAGACGTTCTGGATGTTTTTAGAAATTCTACGAGGAGGTGTTAATAAGTATTTGGCACAGAGAAAAAAAACAATCAAAGAACAAAGTAGTATTTGTTTAAGGTAATCAACTTATTCGATTAAAGAAAAAACAGGAGCACTTTTAAAAGTGAAAAATGGGTGAGTTATAGTTAGAACATCGAAGTGTAACAAAATGTTTGTCCAAAGAAGGAAGAGTTACTGCTAAAATATCCATGATTGCCCTTCGTATTTCCAAGTCGTTAAATTTTGGTCAAAACAGGGATAGAGAACGACCGTCTAATCACCATGACGACTACTATTTTTGTGTTACGAATGTTAGTGGTATTAATCGGAAAGATCGTTCACCTCTCCTAACGTACCATCAGTGTCAAGACCAGTTCTAAATATAAATAAAGATTCCGTACCTCTACCATCAACTCCCAAGAGACCGGAAGACGAAGATTGTAGTCAGGATATAAAATCACTTGAAAATGAAGACAGTGACAGAAGATCCGGAAGATTCCCTAAATTCACCAAAACCATTCAACCAAAACGAGCTTTAATGACGTTATATATTTCAGCCAAGAGAGAGAAAACTTTGAAACTGGTTTCTTATACTAATAGACATTGCTCTGTGGGCGCAGGTTTTTGGCCAATTCGGACATCCTCTATTTCATTTTTGGGACAGCTTTAGAGGTCTAGGTTCGATTACTCAAAGGAGGACTGGGAGATAGAAAAGCAAAATAGCAAGGAGAAGGCAGAAAACAAGAAAGCTCAGCGACAGGCGGAGAAGGAGGCGAAGGAAGAGAAGAAGATCGCGGAGAAAGATGCGAAAAAAACGTAAAAAGAAACAAAGGCAGAAACTTCGTACAAGACAACTCTGACAAGTAAAAAAATGTGGACACGCGCTAGTTAAATTATATTTACTATGAAAATTATTACTTATTGTTGACAATATTATGAATAAGAATCACTTGTTAATGTGCCTAATGAAAAGATTGTGAGCTATCATTTATTGCATCCGTTATGAATAAAAATTCCGATTTTGGCATTACTTTTGTAACCTCTGAATTTTATTATTATCTTAATTGATAAAATTGATTCATTAAAATGAGGTCCTTATCCAAGTGGCAAATGTTTTTTTTCAAGGTTATTTTAGCTTTACCTTCCAAAAAGCATTTTCTTCCAGTTATCAAAAAAGAAATTTGCTTAAGGTATTTGATTTCTAATTAAGTTCAAGAAAACTGTTACTTTATACTTTTACAATTTTATTTCTTACTAGTAAATAAATCAAAGGTAGACAGATAAATCATCGTCTTCAGAATTTTGTTTCTGCTTTGGCTTCCTCTTCCCAAACTTCATTTGCCATTGTTGATCCGGCCAAGTCTCGCTCTCACCAGTTGTAAAATCCCAGTCCGCGCGCTTTCCAGAAAAAAAAAATTGAATAAAATTGCTACTACGAAAGCGAAATAATAAGCTATTTTCCAGCGCTCTTTTATTTGCTAAAATGCAAAAAAACCAAGCTTTGCCTGGAACTATTACATTTTGGAAAAATTACAGTTTCCTCTAAGAAATGTAAGAAATGTGGTACTGCCAACAAGGAACTTGTGTCTAAGGCGTTTACTATACCCTAGTACACCAGGGAGGTTGACGGAAACATCTAGAACATTTTTCATATGCCCAGCTCCACATGCAGCGCATTCCAAAACCAAAGATATGACGAATAACCACAGGGCAAAACGTTTGTTACAACCTGTATGGCCAAAGATCACCATCAAAACGGCGAACAGGCAGACACCTTAAATAAAATTGTAACGCTTGGATACATTGTAGATCTAATTATCACCAAGTGTCGAGAAAATCTTCCGAACTGATTTCACACTCAATTTTCCGGACCTAATTAAATAATCATTGACGATCCCAATTACTAAGGTAAACAGAACAACACTAGCATATGGCGGCACGTAATACAACGAGCTTAATGACTTAGTAAGAGACCTTAACCTGTCAAAAAAGTGCGTCTGAATTACTAGCTTCAAGATCGAAATAGAGAAATCTGCTGACAAGTGTCACGGAAGTTTCATATTACCGCACTAGAGAAAAAGATTTACTTCCTTTTTTTTCTGAAGAGGATGATTTCGTATTTTGCAGTGATATTCGAGGTCTGATGACTGCTATGGGTTTAGAAGAGTGCGATCCTAACGACTGGCGCCTTTTTATAGATTCTTCCAAGCGCAGTTTTAAATGTGTTCTTGTAAATAAGGATAATAAGCTTGGTTCTTTGCCCATTGCACATTCCACCGAAGTGGAGGAACAATATGCTACTATTTTCTTGGTCTTGAACAAAATTAGGTACGAAGAACATAAATGGTTGATATATGAAAGTATATGACTTGAAAATGGTCAACTTACTTTTGGGTCAACAAAGTGGATGCACAAAATATCCCTGTTTTTTCTGCTTATGGGATAGTAGGGCTAAGAATGAACATTGGACTAGGAAAGACTAGCCTGTAAGAGAAGCTTTGATTCCTCTTAAGCATAATGTTGTTAACGTTCCGTTAGTAGCAAGAGATCGCATTATATTGCCATCCCTCTACATCAAGCTAGGATTAATGAAACAATATGTCAAGGCTTTGAATAAAAATGGGGAATGTTTCAAATATATTTCGAGGAAATTTCCAAGTTTAAGTTCTGAGAAGCTGAAAGCTGGTATCTTTGATGGTCCACAGATCAGGAAGCTTTTAAAAGATTCAAATTTTACAATTTCTATGAACAATGTTGAGAAAAACGCTTGGAATTCCTTTGCTTCAGTAATCAATAACTTTCTCGGAAATAATAAGGCAGAAAACAATTCCCAGCTGGTTGAAGACATGTTAACTAACTCCCAACAGCTTGGTTGCAATATGAGTATCAGGGTTAACTTCCTCCATAGTCATCTAGGCCGTTTTCCTGAAAATTTAGGTGATTTAAGCGAGGAACAGGGCGAAAGGTTCCATCAGGACATTCGGACTACGGAAGAACACCATCCAGGCCATTGGGATACTCATATGATGGCTGACTATTGTTGGAATCTTCAAAGGGGTTCTTAAAAGACTGTTTATGCTCGCCAATCTTATAAAAGAAAGTTTTTATCTCTGTAAATTTACTTAGTAAAATGTTAAATTTCAAAACCTTTCGTTTTTTGACAAAACTATCTTTGCTCGATATTTGAAAAATTAGAACTGATCGTAGTTCTTCAACAATGAGAGCCAATACTTTATTCAAAATCATGAACAATATTGGATGCAACAGAGATGCTGTTGTGCGGTGTTATCACTGGTGATGAAACTTAGATTCAATTTTGGGACTCAGAGACAAAACAAGAATCTATGCAATGGATGCATAAAGGTCTCCACTCCTGAAAAAAGCACTGACACAAAGTTCTGCAGGAAAATTAATGGCTACGATTTTTTGGTATCCTTCTAATTACGATTTTTTGGTATCCTTCTAATTAAATACTTATATGCCAAACGGTGCAAATGCAGAAGCTTACCGAAATATACTTCAGAACTTAAAAGGCCCTTAAACAAAAACGACCTCATAAGCTCTGTAAAGAAATGTTTTTATAGCACAACAATTGCAAGGTGCATAAGGCAAGGTATGTTAGGGAATTTATCTACGTCACTGGCTTTATTGAACTGGACCATCCTCCATATAGATCCGATCAGACCCTTCGACTGTTATCTATTATGATAATTTAAAAAGACCCTGCAAGGAAGGAGATTTTCTTCAGAACTGGATCTAAAAGATGCCATGACAATAAAGCTTTGTTTTCAAATGGATTAGAACAACGGCAAAAAAATCGCACAAGTGTGCACATATTATTTCATATTTGAATTAAAACTGTTTTCTACTATTTCTAGTGTGTCAATTCGAATTATCCCAAAAACAATATTTGGAAAATTCATGAAGGAAGAAGAAGAAGCTCTTAGATTGAACTACTACATATATCGTTTAGCCGAACTCCCAAGATCATCTTTAATTTGACAGTGAAAAACCACACTTGGCCGAGAAAAACAACACATTATTATAACTTAAGAGGGTCCTTTAGTTTCCTTTTTTCCTGTCGAGTCAGTCAATCAAAGCTAATAGCACGCGGGGAAAAAAACTCTCCGGCGCAGAGCCGCCAAATATTTTCTCGCCTGCGCCCTCCGGCGAACGAAGGCCCGTAATTAATCTGTTTTTTCTCGGGCCATAATCGAGTGATTAATATTTTTTCGGCGGATCGGTCGATGCTGTGGGCGTGTAAACAAGGCGAACCCCTACGCCGGAAAAACGCGCAAGAATTTGACGCGGTAGAATCTATTTGTTGCCCGCAGATATACGTGCGTATTATTTCGTCAACAACTTTTGTACTTTAAATTTTGACCCGCTTCACTTGTGTCCGAACTAAAAATATGATATTTATTTTGAAAGCATCGGTTGACGTACGCACTTATTTCTTTTTCCATTCAGACATCATATTTTTCTTTAATTTAGAAACGAGCCAGCTTGTTTAGTTAAGAGTTTTTACCCTCGAGTTATTTTATTTAGCTTTTCGTCCTTGCTCAATTCTTGGAGTATTGTGCTTATATGTAAATATGAGATTCGAGAGGATTGTGTCCTCCTCCTGATCAATATTTCAAGTACGGGTATGCAGCGACACATGCATGACTAATTCATTTTTCCGGGATGTGTGGGAGCGAAGCCATTGTGCATTTAGCAAAAGAAGAAAAAGCAAGTGCTGGTTTGTCACAGAGACAACCATAACTTTGTTTTTGTTAGATACTCATCTATCGAGTTTATTAAAAATATTTCCCAAATACGTGCAGCTAAATTTATGTAGAAAAATACCAACTAGCAACATATTTTGGCACACTTGTTACTACCAAAAAAAAAAAACACATAAACATCACCAGCGTAACACCCCTTGATGAAAAACAAGACGCACGCGAGTTGCGGTTCTTTGCACTTTGAAATGCGCACAGCTGACGCCGTTTCCGAAAAAAGGCAAACCGTAGGCTCGTCCCTTGGGCTCGCCCGCCGAACCAAAATAAAACCAACGTAAGACCAAAATAACAAATTGCATGCACAATTTTTTGCTTATTATTGGACTTATGCAGGCGCGCTCGCTAAAAATAGCATTGGCTATCTACGTGGTGGAATTAAAACAACAACAACGTTCGTGTCTTGTGCTGATCCTGCGGCATCGTTCCACATAGACAGATAAGCTCAGGAATTTTAATTGACGGCAACGCAGAAAACCACCGATAAGTTTATATCAGTCTTTTACTCTCTACTACGAAATAGTTGAGTATGTGCTTCTTAATGTAACATAATTTATTAAGTATTGTTTTAATCGTCAATTGAACGAACATCTGGCCGCTGCTTGTACAACGTTAATTTATTGAATGATGTGACAATTTGTTATTCAATCGACATTGTTTCCAAACGGCGGCGCCATACGTATCAATTGATCGCAAAACAAATTATTACCGCTTGTATTTTTACAATGGCTCGTTGAGATCTGTAACTATTTAATTTGATGGCGATACATAGTTAAGAATCAATCAGGTGTTTGGTCTAAAAATACACGGAGAATTCCCGCACAAAGTATTTACGATTTGAAAACCAAATAAACGCCAGTTTTATTTTTAAATTGAATTAAATCAACCGTTAAACAAATCATTAGTAATAAAAAAAAATCTATTAGCATATCA
The DNA here is from genome assembly GCA_039766575.1 of Serrognathus titanus. Lineage (NCBI taxonomy): Eukaryota > Metazoa > Arthropoda > Insecta > Coleoptera > Lucanidae > Serrognathus > Serrognathus titanus. The sequence goes on from CM077914.1 coordinate 14,445,445, forward strand.
GTTGTGTGTATTTACCTAATCTTTGCGTAAACGCATGTTACGTAAGAATAATAAAAAACGAGTAAATAAGAGATTAAAGTATAGATAATAAAATGTTGTAGTAAACAAATTGTATTAATTAAATTCCTGTTATAAAAAAACAAAACAAGATAATAAATTGACATACGTATTGTTGGTTCTCATTGGACCTCAAATGTTAGGTGCAATTACGTAATAGGTAATTTTGGAGTTCTGGCCCTTTTCATTTTCTGTTCCTTTTTATGTGTTATCTTTCGGTCTGGTGCTTGGGTTGGGTTAATATTTCTTATTAAAAAGTGATTTGGTTCCAGCTCGTACTCACATGCACCCCCAGAAACGCAAATGTTAATTAATGAGATATTCCATCTTGTTTCGTTAGTGTTTGTCCAAGATTTCTGTTTTTTTTTTAATTCAGCTGTATTTGCCCATATTTTTTTTAGTAATATCATCTTGTTCCTGCTCGTCCTCACATGCGCCCAAAATCTCCACCTTTTATAATTAATCATTAAGAAATATTTTATCGTGCTTTCTAACGTATTTATCCAATACTTTTTTTATTGCTTTCAAAATGTTCTATGTGGACAAGATTCAGCTTTTAATCGTTATTTTTAGTTGTTGGACGACACATAATCCTCAGGGGATTGTTGACAGTTTCGCTTCTTTTTTTGAATCGGCGTTTACTCCATCTTCCGCCCTCCCTACTCCAATTTTTGATGACTGTAGCACCCACACTTGCTTTCTTAACATTACTGAAATCACTGAAGCCGACATTCTCAATGCCTTGTCCAAAATAAGAAATTCTATGACTGCTGGACACGATCAAGTTCCTGGTTTTCTTTTGAAAGACTGCAAATTTGCTTTTGTGAAACCATTATACATTATTTTTAATGCTGCTCTCAAAAGTGGTACTTTTCCTTCCCTCTGGAAACTTTCTAAAGTTACTCCTGTGTTTAAAAGTGGTGATGCTACAGACATAGCAAATTAACGTCCTATTTCGCTGCTATGTAACTTCTCTAAAGTTTTTGAAATCGTATAGAGGTGAAAAGTCAATATTGGATTACATAATAATAAATAGAATATATAGAAACGAAATAAAAGACACAAGAGTTAAAAGAGGATCTGAAATACATTCTGACCATTACTTAGTAGTATCAAAAATGAAAATAAGGACAGAGGGGCAAAAGGAAGTTCATAAAAAGAAAATAAATAACAGTGTTTTGAAGAAATACTATCAATAGAACAAGGAACAGTAACCGAGGAACAACAGGAACCAAAGGGTACGGAACACAATCAAGAACAAGAAGAAATAACGATGGATGAGGTGAAAGAGGCTATAAAGAAATTAAAAAGAGGAAAAATGGCCGGATATGATGGAATAACGGCAGAAATGGTTAAGAATCTGGGAGACAAGGGACTATACATAATTACTACACTGTTCAACAAGGCATGGCAAGAAGAGAGGATACCGAAAGAGTGGGAATTGGGAATCATTTTACACTGTTGTCGGTAGTAGCAAAAGTATACGAAAGAATCCTTGAAAAACGATTAACAGAGATACTTGAACATAAGCTGGAAGACTCACAATGGGGATTTAGAAAAGGAAGAGGAGTACAAGACCACATTTTTGTTATTAAACAGCTAATAGAGAAAGATAATCGTGGCATTTATTGACCTAGAAAAAGCGTTTGTTAGAGTTAAAAGGAACACAATATGGGAAAGTTTGAAACAGAGGAAGATAAATGATAAATTGACCCAATGTATAAAGAGCTTCTATAAAAACACAAGAGCTTATGTAAGAACCGGGAATTTACAATCCGAAGAAATTACAATGAAGGATGGTCTAAGACAAGGAGGAGTCCTCAGCCCAACGCTATTTAACCTAGTAATGGATGACGTTCTAAAAGAAATTAAAGGAAAAGTAAAAAAAGTGAAGGTGGGTTACAGGAATATGGAACAAATAGAAATATCCAAAAGCGTATTCGCCGATGATTTGCTGATCTACGCAAAGAAGGAACAAGATCTACAACATAACTTGCGGATATGGACGAACGTGCTACGTACAAAAACCTAAAGATAAATGCTACAAAAACTAAGGTGATGGTACTAGGTGAAGAAGACCAAGATACAGAAATAAAGATAGACGATATACAGATTGAGAAAGTACAATTATTCAAGTACTTGGGTGTGAAAATACAAGGCAATGGAAAAATAGAAGCGGAAATAAATGAGAGAATGGAGAATGCGACCAAAGTCTATTACGCCTTGAAAAATGCTGTCATCAGGAAAAAAGAGATATCGAGAAAAACAATAATAACAGTTTTTAAGACAATTTTTAAACCGATATTGTTATATGGATGTGAAAGCTGGATTTTATCAAAACAGCAAGAAAGCAAAATGCAGGCCTTGGAAATGAGATTCTTAAGAGACATAAAAGGAGTAACTCGAAGGGATAGAATTAGAAATGATATAATAAGAGAAGACCATCGACAAAACCAACTGAGATGGTTTGGACACGTAGTACGAATGAGAGAAGAAAGAACAACAAAAAGAATCTGGGAAACAAGAACGCAACAAAAAAAGGAAGAGGGAGACCACGAAAGACCTGGGATATGGAAATTGCAAATAACCTAAAAGAAAGAGGACTAACATGAATAGAAGGAAAACAAGTAGCAAAAAACAAAAGGAATGGGCAAAGAAAATATATACTGAGTAATGAAAGTGACAAAGAATAGTTTTAAAGATGAGTAGTAATAAGTTTAAACCTTACACTGTAATGGTACCATAAGGTTTTTGATTATATATGTATACTATATTCTCATAGTTAGCAATATTTATGTCCTGAGTAGCACGGCTTCGTTAATAAGTGCTCAATTGTGACTAGCCTTGCGTGTTTCTCCCAATATCTGTGCGAATCCCTTGACAATGGCTTTCAAGTTGATGTCATTTATACGGACTTCACCAAAGCTTTTGATCGTATAGATCACAAACTATTAACTTCAAAGTTAAATGCCTATGGTCTCAGTAATTCATTAGTACTCCTACTGGAATCGTAACTTGCAATTAGACGTCAACGAGTCTGTTATAATGCTCACGTCTATATACTACTTCTTCCGGTATTCCTCAAGGTCCCAACTAAGGACCACTGCTCTTTATGCTATTCATAAATGACCTTCCTGTTTCTCTCACTAAACATAGCAAAATCTTATTGTACGCAAAGCTATTTCGAGTCGTGGGTGGCCTTGATGATGCTTCGCTTCTTCAAGAAGACTTAAATTCTCTTTCTGACTCGTGCACTTTAAATATTGATAAATGTAAAACTGTTTCGTTCTCTCGTAAGAAATCCAAATTTTTGTTTCACTATCAACTAAATGGTCATTATTTAGAATATTTTATGATGGTTAAAGACCTAGGTGTTATTTTTGATGATCGGTTGTTGTCTACTCACCATGTCAATGACATTGTTGCAAAGTCCGTATCGCTATTGGGTTTTATTGTTCTGAATGCTCGTGAGTTTACTGATTCTACTGCCTTAAATGCCCTTTTCAATTCTTTCATCCTATTACGACTTCAATATGCTTCTTTAATTTGGTATCCCATTTATAGCTGCCACGTTGATGTCCTACAACAAATACAACGCAGATTTCTCAAGTACAGATGGTTTAAGGAAAATGGCGTTTATCCTCCCAGAGGTTTTCCTCATGTAATCTTGCTGATGGAATTTGACACTTTACCCCTTGTTCACAGGAGATGTATCTCAAGCTTACTTTTCTTACATAAGTTGATTCATAATGAGGCTAGTGCTGCAGCTCTGTTGGAAAAAAATTACTTTCATGTCCCGCGTTTGACTGGCAGAAGCTCTCTTTCACTATATTTGCCTGTCCCAAGAAAGTAACTTCGTTTTTAAAAGAATATTGCTGACTCGAGATTGGATTTTGTTGAACACTCGATACGTTTCCAATATTTCTTTCTGTTAGTGTGATCTTGTTCCTGCTGCTACTCACGCAGCATTGATTATAAATTTGATTTCCCAACAGATTGCGAAGTGGACCAATGCATTCTGGCCTTAGAAACATCGAAAGCTTCTTGCTTAACAATCACGAGAGGGTTCACTTGATCAACCGCCCTTGGTGTAAACCGAGTGTTTTCAAGAAGAGACCAAATCGTCTCCTCTTCTCTTTATCACGCGTTTTCTTTTTGTCTAGTCAATCTCGTGCCAGCCTGTTTGTTTGTGGAATTGGAGGATTCACGTGACTTCCTCGTCTGGGTTGTGAATTTCCACCGTTTCGTCGTTATTTCTTGTAATCAAGAATGCATTTTATAATTATGGTGAGTGTAAAACGTATTGTTTGATTGTTTTGATTACGATGTTGTTATTAGTTACTTTGTGGAAGTGGCCAAAGCAAAAAAATATTTTGAAAGTAACTTCGTTCTTAAAAGAATGTATTCAAATAAATTGCTGACTCGAGATTGGATTTTGTTGAACACTCGATACGTTTCCAATATTGATCTTGTTCCTGCTGCTACTCACATGCAGCATTAATTCTAAATTTGATTTCCCTACAGATTGCGAAATGGACCAATGCATTCCGGCCTTGGAAATATCGAAAGCTTCTTGCTTAACATTCATGAGAGGGTTCACTTGATCAACCGTCCTTGGTGTAAACCGAGTGTTTTCAAGAAGAGACCAAATCATCTCCTCTTTAGCACGTTTTTTCTTTTTCTCTAGTCAATCTCGTACCAGTCTGCTTGTTTGTGGAATTGGTGGATCCACGTGACCTCCTCGTCTGGGATGTGAATTTCGTCGTTATTTCTTGTGAACAAAAATGCATTTTGTAATTATGGTGAGTGTAAAACATATTATGTGATTGTTTTGATTACGACGTTGTTGTGGCCCCAAATGCAACCTCTTCTCTGGCATTTTTTCTGGTGTTTGAATATTGAGAAGAATCTCGTGAAGTCCTACTTCTTCAGTGTTGGTTTAAAATTGAGAACGAGTGATGTTCTCTTCTTATTGCTGCTTGTGCATTTACTACGGTTGGTTGGTAAATCACATCAATATGTTCTTATTCTTTCCAGAAGGTACTTATGCATTAATTACTTAATTATTACTTCTTTGACAAAAGAGAGTTAAAATTTTTAATTTGGAATATGAAGCTAAACAATGTAACAATTTCGTTGTCAACAGAGTTACAATTTTACCTTGTTAATCGGAATTATGTAATCGCATAGATAAGATTTTATTCGTGAAAATATTAGTTATCATCATCGTACGACTTTATTTGCACTTTATTTATTTTGCATAGTATTCATGGAAAGTTACGAGCACATTAATTTATTAAATACGAAACGTTATGTTGCACAGTATTAAGTACTGGCGTTTCCACCCCATTAGGCTTGACTTCTCTTGCCCGCCCTATTTACACAATCGTACACCACGTGTAAATTTCGCTATCAGCAATGTCCATATCAGCAAGGTTCCTCTCATCCGAGTAAACATGTCAGTACTTTCTCATTTGGGGTCTGAATTATTGTACCACTACTGATAGCATCTCCTTTCGTCTACAGAAAATATTAAACGCCATAAATATAAATACATGAATTTCATTCGAAAATTAGTTTTGTTTTTAATTACTTAAACATCCCTAAGGAGGCATAGGTTTTATTTAAAAAAATAAGAGACACTTTTCAAATGCAGATTGAGAGTGGATTCCTCTGCCAAACTCTCACAATCAGTTTCGAGCAACTTTTTAATGAACACGAAAAAGCAGCTCTTTGTTTTTTGCTTTGATTCTTCTGTCGTATTAATCTACAAATAAATTCAATAATTTCGTGTCACCCCCTCCCGCGGAGCACGGGGTTGGAAAAGTTGGCGAAAACTTGTGCAGTTTACGACGTATCTCGATCAGACGCGAAAAAAGCTCGCCCGAAGTTTTGGGGCACGAGTAATTATGTATAAAAAGTCTTTATAAATAAATCGTTAAAGCACGTGAATTTCGAATTTTAATTACCGGAACTTTTCATCATGCACCAGACTGGTTGGCGGTGGGGTTGTTTGGGCTGCGCTTTTGCACAGAGAGAAGAGTGCTTTCAGTTTCGCTTTTTTTTTGGAAAAATTCTCAAAGCTTTTCCTGAAATTCCCTCGACACTATGTGTTACCAACATTAAAAAAAAAAAGTATTTCGGTGGTAATTTTAATTAAACAGGTTTCAGAAAAAATAGCGACGAAAATTTGTTTTTTTAACCTATCCAATGTCGTTTCTGAAAATATTTAGAATATGTATTTTTATTTTATCGCAGTTGTTGTGTTGCACAGAGGGCACCGTCTAAAATTAAAAAAATAAAAAAATTAAATTCCTACATCTCGAAACGTGCTTGGCAAAGAGACTAAAAAAATCAAAGCCATTGACTTTTTATTTTATTTTCTGAAAGTTAAAATCGTTTTTATTTATACTATTTTGATGATCCAGGCACACACAAAGTTATTTAAATAATTTAAATTTTCTTTCTTCTTTTTCTCATAAAATAAATGCGTTTGCTAATGGATTCAGTATGGAAAAAAAATTATAACTTACTGATATCTCTAATGTTATAGATTTACATATTAACTCTCTGTAATATTTTTATTTTCATCCATTACTCGGGTTTTGGTTATTAATTAAATTAATAATTTTTTTATTTACTGTCTATTCATATACTATTATTTTTGATAGAATTGTTGTCCATAATTAGGTGCATAAGTTTATGAGGTGAAAGTAATATTTCCTAATTTGTTTTATTTTTATTTTTACTTGCTACCGGTTTCGACAGTTAATAATGTCTTCATCAGGCTGCAAATAGTCACATTAAAATTTAAAAATTAAAATCATTATAACAGAAAAATTGGAAATACAAAATTATTGTATTTCCAATTTTTCTGTTATAATGATTTTAATTTTTAAATTTTAATGTGACTATTTGCAGCCTGATGAAGACATTATTAACTGTCGAAACCGGTAGCAAGTAAAAATAAAAATAAAACAAATTAGGAAATATTACTTTCACCTCATAAACTATTATTTTTGTTGTGGTTGGTTAGAGAATTCAATGAACTATCGGAAACAATAAAAAAAATTGGGGGTTGCTATTAAAAAAAAATGTAAATGATGTCATTATTCGACTGTCAGGGATTGATTTTCACATAAAAACTTCATATTGGATAATAAACAGGGTGACTGACAATTGTTCAGCAAAAAAAAACGCTTAATAGAATCGACGTCACAAATTACGGGAAACACTTTAAAAATTCGACGTGTTTAATTAATTAATTAATTAAAAATTTACCCAAAAAGTATGTTACACCAGCGTGTGCCAGGTTAAAACGCCGAGTTGTAGGGGCTGTAAGTGGGGTTCTAAAAGTTTCATGATAACGCAGAGACTCTAGAGGTGATTTTGATTGAAATCCGTTTAAATATCGAGTTTACGCCCGACACCGCGTCATAATAATAATAAAAATACTGTATTGACCTTATCAACGAGTAAAGTATAAACGGGAGGGTGTTTCTTGTCTAAAGTGGTAACTAAATATGACCGTTGCTTGTCATAGGCGTAAAAAACTGGCTCATTATTTTCTTGTATTGTAAAATGACTTTCGTTCTGTTAAAGTAGTAAATTATTGAAGCCGTCAGATTATGTCACATTTTATTTGCTACTTTGAATGGTTTACTTAAATGAAGTTCAACGTGCGCGCATTGTCACTAATACAGGGTTGTGTGTGTAAAAGATGCTGTAGAGTTACTCTCCGCTAGTATTGCAGTCTCTCTCACATATTTTGTTTCTCATATAAGAATCACAAAACTAAATCAGGCGTAATTCATCTCCTCCTTTTCAACACCCTAATTAAAAGTGGGTTGCGAGAAGTTCGTCCGTTGTCATGGAACACAAAATTCCTTGAAACAGATGAGCGAGACGCAAAATAAGTGAAAAGTCGTGAGTGAGAGAGATACGATCGCACGCCCAAAGTGTACTCGAAGATTATTTTATAAACGCGACTCAGGAAGTGAAGGGAAACACGATATTTAGTATAACCTCCAGAGTTGCAAGGTTCGTTACAGTATGTAAATATAATCAAAGCGTCATTAAATTTGTATGTGACACGTCATTTCTTTTGGCCACAAGTTTACACAAGCGATATACAAAATTCTGAAACGTCCACAAGTCATATAGATCCTAGAAATATCAATTGTATTCTACCTACTACTGGACTTCTCTTATTCAAAGTACTTAGAAGGAACTGGGTTACATCACGCTTGCAGCGCCACTGAATATACAAAAATAACCTAAATGTCATTCACTCTTAACTGAAGTCTATAATAACCTATCAATGTCTCATTTGTATCAGGGGATTTAAAAATTCTTTTATCAACTCTTGCCATGGAATTGGACGGCATGTCTTAGCTTTACTGTAAAACAGCTTCAAGGAATGCAATGACTTTTCACCTAAGATAAGACGAGTTGATGAAAAATTTAAAAAAAATCACTCATTATTTTTTACTATTTATTTCGTTTTCCTTTTTTAATCAGGGTATAATTATTTCTCGAAAATTAAAACTTTCTAATTATTCTTCCATATCGCTTCTTATCGATTTTCTTTTCTGTGGTGAAATAATTGTCAGTCACCCTGTATAAACCAGTTACTAACAACAATGCAAAACGCTATCAACTTTTTTGAAGTTTCTTTTATAGTTTAGAAAAAAAATCATTTTTTGGGCAAAATTGTCTACCTAGATCCTAGGCAATGATAAAACGTTTAGCTTCCAAACTCTCTGAGGATGACTTTCGTAACCCGCCCGCGCCGAGGTCGAAACAAATATCACGCGCTTAATTTAATTTTTTTTATGAGCCTCACGCCACCGTTCGTGGTTGACGCAGGACGAATGAAAATCGCGCATTTTTTGCATTGTGTAACGCAGAAAGGTGACGATGAAAGTCGCATTAGCGGGGCCTGCCTGTTACATATTCATTTGATTTAATTGTGTGCCACGGCAGGACCGGATCCGGGATGCCTAAGCACGCTACATATTCCCAGAACGTTTAATTCAGATTACGACTTTTTTTAAAAATTTTATTTTTACCATTTGTCTAATTTTTATACACAGTTTTAGTTCTTTTAGGAAAACAGGATTCCTAAAATTATTTTTTCTGTTTTGGTGCTTTAACGACTAAAGGATCTGAAATTTTATTTTATCAAGTTGGCAACATATGCTGATACTTCAAATTAGAAAAATAACCTCAAAATAATTTGTTGGCTTCTGATATTGTAAGTATAACCTCCAAATTGACATTTGTTTGAATTTTTTTTAAGCGGCAACCAATGTCGCCAACCGCCACGTAACAAAACTGAATATCCCTACATTTGAATTTCATTCTTGAGCTTTCTTTTACATTTAAGAACTAAAATAGTATAATAAAACACACGTTTCATGAGATATTTTAGGGTTAATATTATTGGCATTTGAAGGATTCTTCAAATTTTTCGTTTCTGTACCAAGTACGACTTATTTGGCCAATAAATCAAAATGAGTTGGGCGCTCTTCGTAATCAAAAGGACTCTTTTTGAATCTGGAAGGAAATGACATATGTTTCCCAAACTTTTTCTGCTATGGAACATTTTTATCATTTCCAAATGCTTATTTATCAAGAATATAAAACATACAGAAATCTCTTGTTTGTTACGTAACAAAAGAATTCTGTGGGCAAATCTCTAGTGTTTTTTGTTGAGAATATCGAAGTCTGTGCCTTTTCTTTATTCAGTTTTAATTTATTTCATATTAACTTATTTCAGACTTCATCTGTAGAGTTGATGACATATTTGACTTAATCAATAAAGCGGACCATCTCCACGAAGGCATGTATTTATGTTCATTGGTGGATTTTTGGTTCCTAAAGTGATCCCTGTGGTACCCCATGTGTAATCTAGGTTTCGCTAGATCTTTCGAATAGGATTTTCTCTCCAAATAGGATTGTATAATGCTGTCTGTATGCAATTCCTCTGAAACCGTACCATAATTCAATTTTATTAGGAGAATCTTCTAGGGAAAAGTATCAAAAGCTTTGCTACGGTCACAAGACAAAGCTCGTTCTCTCTCTTTTGCTTCCTGCTATGCAATTTCTATTTTTTTAATTTTTCCCACACATTAAGAACAATTTAAAAGAAAATAAAGTAAAAAGTGTCCCTAAGTCGTGCACTCAAGTAATTTTAATAGAAATCAATTAATTTCGTTTTTGGAAAACACTCTTTGTTAGAATAAATATCTTTTTCTTGCCGTTTTCTGACAAATTGTTGGTGATTAATTAACTTAAGGAATTTGTCGAAATTCTTCAGAATAAACCATCCAAAAAGAAAACTTATTTACGCAACAGTGAATCAATAAAAATTCAGTAATTTAGCTACATACAAATGGTGATGTAGAAGTAACAATAGCAAATTAACGGATTCTAAATACATAGATTCTTTTGTTACGCAAATGAGGATGACTCGTATTATGCAACTTTATTGTCTAATTCTGGCATTTGCAAGTAATGCGTTTAAAAAAAAATCCCATTCATATATACGCAAGCCAGACGCGACATCTGTTGCGTTCTATCTTTGCCTTTTCAGAGCTTTTTAATATTGTTAAGGTGGTTAACCAAAATCTCTGCGAGGTGAGAGTGAATCTCTTTTTAATTTTAAAATGTGCTCTAGTTTTAATGAATGTTAGAGACCGCCATCTCTTGGACAGTAATGGATAAGGATTTACGTGCATATTTACTCGTAAAGTTACAGAATAATTTTCCCCTGAAGAATGAATATTACAATTTTTCTCGTTTAATATAACTTGCGAAGCGAACAGGTCCGTATCAAATAAATCTCACTGAAGAGGTGCAATTTTTTCCGACGTATTACTTCCTTCAAAACTATATTTTATATTCAGCTTAGTTGACAGGCAACGAGAAAGTTATACGACCTCAAATTCACAATCCATTGTATTACATTAAATTATATTCCATGCTGCATATATTGATTATTCTAATACGCCATAATTTAAATATATCGCCTATGTCGAGCATCGATTTATACTAAAACATATAACGGAGAGAACGGCGTTCCTTAAAGAATTATAAAAGAATACCTTCACGCAAATATGTATGCATCAGCAGAACCTGTAGTATTTTTTTATGCGAACGGAAAATTTTGCTAAGCCTAGCCGGCGTAAGGCCACCTTTGTTAGTGACTTAAGCAGCGTCAAGGCCCGACACACCTTGAATTATTATTATCTAACACACGAGATTTTTGCTTGTTTAATATGCTGAAATAAATTAAATGTAATTTGACTTTTACTTGCATAAAAAGTGGGATGAAGAATAGGTGAGTGTTCATTAACACATTTAATAGTAAAAAGGAGTGCACTAAACACAAAATGTTTACAAATGTTTCTGTGTCAAGTTGGCTATGAAATACAATTTTAATGTGCCGCCTTGTTCATATTGTAGTGGGTACTATGAACTTTCTGTCATCTGTCATAGATCTGCATTTAACAACGGTTTTGCCTTTTGTTCGAATTTCTTGGGTTTTTGCACATTTTAATTCTCTTGCAAAATCTTTCTTACAAGAAGGCGACACAAATGCACGGCTTCATGTTCATGATATTACAGCATACTTGACCCAGAAACATGTGTAAATACCTTGCATAAACAAGGCACAGTCAAAAAAAAGAAAAACAAAAAACATAAGTTTACTCTTCGTAAAATTGTAGAATGCGAAATGTCAAAACAAAATTCTGAAAAATAGCAGCGCCATCTATTGAATGATTAAATGTAGACGCATAGATGATGGATTTTCTTGCAACAGAAAAGAAGAAAAGTAGACGATCTTTTCTTTGAAATTCGGTATTGATAATAATATCAAATAATAATAACGAGGTGAGACGATGCAGCAAAATAATTAAATAAAATTCTAATTGCTTCTAGCGCCATCTAAGAAATGTCACCAGTATTATATCGAAAACATACGATTTGATTTGAACCTCAATTTTTTTTTAATCAAAAATGTGGTTCTTTGTTTTTTCTGCTTCTAGAGAGAAAAAAAATCTTTTTGCTTTCATTTATTAATTGATCTGAAAGTACCTAAGTACAGGGAGATCGAAATTGATTGTCCTCGTTTTACACTGCTTTTCACGAGCTTGATATCGATATTTACGTCTAATTATTAAAATGAAGTTACCAACATAGGAAGATCTGAAAAAGTTATTATATATCCCAAGATTTTGTTGACAGTTTATTGCCGTTCATTCATGAAAAACGGTTTATTCGTTGTTATAGCAATCTGATTAAACAATAGTTATGTTTTTTATTGATTAGGTTAGGTTTAGATGAAAAGTTTCGTGAATGTTCTATGCACGTCACCGCTTTTCGTTCTAACCTTCATATAACAGATGTAAATATTGATATCAAGCTCACGGAGATAAAGTGTAGGATCAGGACAATCAATTTCGATCTCCCTGTATATGTAACTAGCGCCATCTATGGAGTGCTGTCTGCATTAAATAAAAACGTTTCTTATTTTATTGAATAGTAATTTTTTAAAGGAAAAAACAGTTCTGTTTTCTTTAGTTTAGAAAGAAAAAAAAATCATTTTGATTGCATATACACATTGATCTGAAAATAAATGTTACAATTTCGTCCTCACTCTCAGGTATTAATGAAATTAATTCTATAATTTTTCCGGAAAAACTGGTGATATTTGAAGACGTCTTTGAGTTTCTTAATGACCTATTTAGTACTTAAATATATATTTAAAAAGAAATGAATGCCATCTATTAATAGCTTCCGTATTAATTAAGACAAACGAATCCATTTGTAACTAGCGCCATCTAAGGAGTGTCGTCAGTATTAAATTGAAAACGTTTCCGATTATACTGAACAACTATTTTATTTAATAGCAAGATCATCATCGAAAAAGAAAACATGAAAAAAAAAATTAATTATTTCTTTTCTTAACTTTTTCGGAAAAGCTACTACCTTCGAGTTTGTTAATAACCTATTTAGTACGAAAAACAATAAAAAAAATAATAAAATTTATTAATGGCTTCCGCATTACACATTCTTTATCAGTCAGAACAAAGTAAAAATTTAACTAGCGCCATCTACAATGTGTTATCAGTATTAAATTGAAATAAACCGACCAATATTTTTTTAGTATGGAAAAGGTAATAAAAAAGAATTTCAATAATTGAGTTTTGTCCTCTTCCCCTTCCCCGCGCGTTAACAAAGTTAAGTTAGTCTTTTTTTAGAGAAAAATGAAAACATGTTTAAATTCGTAATATCTAATGTTAGAAAAAAGAGATCAGCGCCATCTATTACCGGCTTCCTCGTTAAGTACGATTCTTCCAACAAATAAAAATAAATTAAAGATCTAGTTTTACCGTCTCTTGTGAAGAAAAAAGCAAGCGAGAAACTGACATAATGTTTCATGTTTAGTGCGTAAAACAACATTTAAAAAAATAATGAAACGAGTGTCATCTATGAACGCGTTCCTCATCAACTATAAGTTTGCAGTTCCAATAAAATAAAAATAATTTTAAAAAACATGCGTGTCTTTTTTTTAACACTTATAACAGAAAGAGCAAGTTGAAATCGTTTACTCGTTTAAAGAATACAAATCAATAAACACAAATTAGAGTCAGCGCCATCTGTTAATGATATCAATATTTAACATTTAGGAGGTTACGTAAATTTAAAGCTTCTTAAACTTTATTATCAAGAATACTTCCATTTCCATCGGAAATTTGGCGAGGAGACTATCCTCTGGTTCATACGAACCAACGATTTCATGAAGTGCTATTAGCTTGTGTACTGAATATGGCAGAGTAACCGTCGAAATACGTGTATGTACCTAAAGGTATAAGCTAATTGTGGTAAGTGATCATTTTTTGATTTACCAGGAATAAGTTATAAATATTTAATTAATTCTTTCTTAATTTACGAACTATGTGGAAGGACACAATTTCCAACAAAACCGATTTGGAACTTCGTGTATTTGTAATCATTGGTATAATTATGTGATTTAGTTAGAATATAATATTGTCAACAACGAAGTAAAACTTTTCTAAGTCGTTAACGACGTCGACGGGATTATAGTATAAATTATGGAAATGTAGGGGCGACATTGAAAGGAAAAATAAATAAAGCCCGTAATTAATACGGGCGATTAAAAACAATCTCGTGTTCGTATCGCAACTGCAAATTGTATTTTAAATACAATCATGTTATCGATTAAATACCTAGATTACAATCAATAATTAATAAATCGAAGATTTTGTAATTTTCATTATCTCAACTTACCAAAAAAAAACATTTGAATTTCTTTCATATTGCGACTCTAGATATTTTTTTTGTTGGGGTTTTAAACAAAGCTCACGCGTGTTTTTATCTTTTCTTTTCGGATGGAATGAACGTGTTCTGTTATTTAAAAGTTTGAAAAGCGATAAATTTGAAATTGATGCGCAAAGAAGTGTGTTCTATGCCAAAATCGGGCCATAAAATTTCCCGTTGTAAACATAATAAACCTACAAATGTGTGATAAATTGCTCGATTTGTCAATGTTCCACTCGTGGGATTAAAATTAAAACGGATAACTAAAATTGTTTCTAGCTTTGATATGGATAGTTGTTGTTGTTTTGCAGGGCACTTCCGGTCGCACAAAGTTACCAAATTATTTACGTGATTTGTAACAAAAATTGAGCAAACTTCATGATAGGAACGCGAAATTTTTTATATTATACAGTGTGTAATCGAATAAGTTTCACTTACTGTACCCATTATTAATACACAAGAAAAGATGCACGTTTAAGACATATGTGTGGTGCAAAAGTCAATAATAACTCCGAAAAAATCTACTTTACCATACTTTCTACGAATCTGTTTATCTGCTTTTGGGATAGTAGGGCTGAGAATGAACACTGGACTAGGAAAGACTGACTTGTAAGAGAAGCTTTGATTCCTCTTAAGCATAATGTTGTTAACGTTCTGTTAGTAGCAAGAGATCGCATTATATTGCCACCCCTCTATATCAAGTTAGGATTAATGAAACAATATGTCAAGGCTTTGAATAAAAATGGGGAATGTTTCAAATATATTTCGAGGAAATTTCCAAGTTTAAGTTCTGAGAAGCTGAAAGCTGGTATCTTTGATGGTCCACAGATCAGGAAGCTTTTAAAAGATTCGAATTTTACAATTTCTATGAACAATGTTGAGAAAAACGCTTGGAATTCCTTTGCTTCAGTGATCAATAACTTTCTCGGAAATAATAAGGCAAAAAACTATTCCCAGCTGCTTGAAGATATGTTAACGAATTACCAACAGCCTGTTTGCAATATGAGCATCAAGGTTCACTTCCTCCATAGCCATCTAGGCCGTTTTCCTGAAAATTTAGGTGAATTAAGCGAGGAACAGGGAGAAAGATTCCATCAGGACATTCGGACTATGGAAGAACGCTATCAAGGCCGTTGAAATCCTCATGATGGCTGACTGTTGTTGGAATCTTCAAAGGAGTTCTCAAAAGACTGTTTATGCTCGCCAATCTTATAAAAGAAAGTTTTTATCTTTTTAAATTTACCTTGCAAAATATGAAATTTCAAAATCTTTCATCTCTTGGATATTTCAAAAACTAGAGCTGTTGTAATAAATTGATTCATTCATAAATTGATAAATTCAATGAGAGCCAATACTTAATTCAAAATCATGAATAATATTGGATGCATCAGAAATGGTGTTGTGAAGTAAAATCAATTCACTAAAGGTCACATTCTTTTAGTATTATTAGAGAAAAGGCACGCCGATACCCATCATCCCTTAATTTATTACTTTCAGACTAAACAACCAAATTCCGAAAGATCGTGCAGATTAATTCATTCGAATAAAGAAAAAAATGCATTGATTGTATTTAATGCATTTTCTTTTCTGAGTATGCAGGTCACTCAATGGTATAATGTAAACTAGCTAATTATAATGTTCGCTTGTTTTTCCAATAATTTAAACGAATTAGACTACATGTTATTAATTCAACAAACATGGAATAATAATATTATAATAAAATCATGTCATTATCGGTGTTTATTTAATGAAATAATGTAATGTAAATCGATACACTTTTATGAGCAGCAATAATAAACTGTATTAAAAAAAAACGTAAAAATTGGCTTATAATTAAATAATTAACTCCGTAATCAACGCGAGTGGATATTTTAGGAGCTTCTTCCTTTATCGACTTGCTTATAGGCGACATTGACCGAGTGACCGTGAATTTTGCTGGAGCTTTATTGTTTTACGATGTGTTTATAAAAAGCGCAGACGCATATATTTGCAGAGTTAATTCTCTTATGTGATTAAAAACTTACAATATTAATAACATCCCGATTACACCCTGTATAAATCATGCCTTCATGACAAGTCGTTTTAAAGTTGATGTTACTTATTCACTGTATATATTTAATTGCCGAAATTAATTAAGTTTGTTGGATGGTTACTTAGACCTAAAATTTTTAAAATTTTATTTGTATTCTTAATTACATACTTTCGACATTTAGTTGCAATTTACAAGTTACATTTATTATCATTTGCATATAATAATTTAAATAGTGTCAAGTGTCTATTTGTTATGGGATTCGCCTCTTTGTTGACCATGTGCTAAATAAATAAATTAATAAAAAAATGTGTTTGTGTTGTATATCTAAAATCCCAACAGTCTTGTAATTGAGAATTCTGTGGTAGGCTGTCAAAAGGGCATAAGTAACATTAAGCAAATATTATAGGAGAATATTTCAAAGTTTAAACAACCTTCAAAATTCGACAAATTAACGGAAGTAACTAATTTTTTTACAAGTCTGTTGTAAAAATAATGCTTAGTTTAAACAAATTAAAACGAAATTAATAATTTTAAGCATAACGTAAAATTTGTTGACTTATGTCCTTATGATTTCTCAAATATAAACGATTTAGACAGTCAAAATGGTATAAGTATATTTATGCCTTTTTCTCATTCCAAATTAGAGGGGTACAATCGAATTTAAGTCAAATTCAAAAATGCTTTAATGTTAATATATTCACATATTATGAAATACAACTAAAATAAAAAATTATAGCTGAAGGCAAACTTTTTAAAACAAATTATTCCATTTCTGCATCTGAAAAGTGTCTATCTAAATCTGGATCAGTGTTTCGAATTCGGTCACTTTCCGCTAGATTCTGGTAAAACTCTCGCACTTCAACATGAAGTAAAGGGAAAAGGTCGATAAGGTTCTTCTTTTTATTTTGGCTTATCTCTAATGGACCGTTATATAGTTTTGGTGGATGCGTAATAGTACAACTTTTGCGACCTCTTTGATTGAAGTTAATTGTTTTAAATTCTTTATCTTCTGCTAAAGAATTTTTATATTTTACTAAACCGAATTCTCCTTTGGTATATTTCAGCCATTGCAATTGTCTCCAGTTAATTTTGTTATTTTCTGTGTCAACCTGTTTTGTTTGCAGACAACCCTTGAAAAGACTAGAGAAAGAAAAAAAGTTGCCATTTTCCATTACAAATACATCAAATTTTGATTATTTTGAATGAGGCTTTTCACTGCCACGATAAACCAACGAAAGGAATTATAATTACTTATGCCGTTTTGAATGTCCGAATGTGAATATATCTTGGGATAACTATAGATATGCCCTTATGTTGGACATAATATTCACAAATTTCAAAAAAGGTTAACTAAGTCAAAATAGATTTCCATCTAGCGGCGTAAATATTAACTATAGACTCATTCCCTTTTTATAGGGCAAAGAAATACCACTTTTGAATACGTTCATGTATATAACTCCATTTTGCAGAAAATGTGACTTATGCCCTTTTGACTGCCTATCACAGAATTTATTTCGTATCATAGGTGAATAGAATGCCATCTTTTGAATACGTACATATACCTAAAATTTTTTAAGCAATCATGTGAATTAGAAAAAGTATTTGTTCCAATTTTTATGTGATTGTCCGTTGAAATGTAACAATTTTTTATGATTATCCGTTGATAGCTTCTTCGCGACAAATAGTAAATAATAATAGTTAATATTATTGTATGCTTTTTATAAGTTTCTCATTGACATTGTTAACTTGCCTCGATTTCTGTTCAAGTGCACGTTTCAACTAATCAGTTATAAATGCTTTACAATTTATCATCTACATAATTCAAAAATGAATGATGATGAAAATGAATAGGCAATTAGCATCAAATTAGTATTGTTCCCGGATGTTTACACATATCAAAAAATATAGTTCCGGCTTAATCTGCAGTACACTTCCTGTAACGTTAATGTTTATTAAAAGGCGAATAAAAATTTTAAATCACAAGAAGGCTGGATGGATTTTTAAAAGTCGTCACAATTTTTTTTTTATGTTAAAAAGTTTTGTTCCGATATTGTGGCGTGTTCGTTTTGTTTCCTTTCTTCGGGCAAAATAAATGTGCTGCAGTAAATTCTAACGCGCGTCCAAAAGAATCTGTTATCAAGAAGACTCTGAACTTGCTGCACGTCGTAGCTTAGTACGTACGCTGCAACCTTGACTAACTGTCAACAGCGGTACTGTCATTGGTTTGTTTACATCCTTGAGGTATATGTAATAAAATAAATGTTTTATTTCATTAATTGCGTTTTATTATCCATTTTGTAGAAAATCGTAATTAAAAGGACATAAAAAGTTAGGTTATGCTTATAATAATTGTATGGTTAAGACTTACGACGTGACATAAGCCTACTTGATAACGGCTTTTTTAACGCACTTTATTTTCGTAGAACAGCTATAATTAAATTTAAAAGGAAATGGAAATGAGACGTGTGCATTTTTTTCTAAATAGTTATAATTTCATGCATTAATAAATTCTAAATAATAAATTCAATAAATTATTCAAGGTTAAAGTAAGTTCTACACACGTAAAAACTATTATAAAACAAATAACTACTCAAACTCTAATGCAGTTTCGCTTTAGAATTTGAACAAAAAAGGCAGGCGATTAGATTTCGAACATTACCATCGAACATGTCTGCGCGTATAAAATTGGTCTGAGAGCGAACAAGTTTATGCTTGTCAGAACCTGAACCATAGATAGCCCTTTTGCCCCCAGCATTGCCAGTGCTTTACCATTCACAACTCACCTTGTAAATGTAATGTAAATGTTCAAAGAACACTGCCTACTTCCGACATAATATCAAAAATCCAAATCTATCATGTTTTCAGTTTTTAATTTTTTGAGTTAGGCACTCTTGTAAAGAAATCGATTAATAACTTTTAACTTTACTTTAACATTAATAAGTTTGGTTGATTTAACGCCACCTACTGACGCATATTGCAGTTAAATGTCGAAACTTTGGTTGACAGAAATTTAAAAGAATATGTCCAATAAGGGTACAAACACTCTGAGGTATTGATAAGTGTATAATGAGTGTATAAACGATGTTACAAGCATGATTATGACAGCGACATCTATTAATATAATGTGGAAATCTATTACCAAAGTGAAGAGACATCTATTATGAAGTCTGACAACTGTGTGGACAGGTCATGGAATTTGAATGTACTCAGTGATTTGGTTATTATTATTATCATCACGACCTACTAGATTTCACGAGACAGAGCTCTTAACTATTTTACTTAACGCAAATTTTCCTCGTTTTGGCGCTAGTTACCCACAAAAGACAATAGAACTGTACTTGCTGTAAACCGCACAAATTTGAAATTAATTGAAAATACCGATTTTTTGGGTAAGTGACACCAGCGTAAAGACAATAGAAACTAATAACAATGAGAAAACAAAAACAAAAGACGATTGGTTTTTATTGGACAGTTCAGAAACGATTTTTTTGGGTAAGTGACGCCAGTGGAGAAACACTTAAATTAATAACAATGAGAAAACAAAAACAAAAGACAATTGATTTTGCTGGACAGTTCAGAAACGCCATCAACTTTTTCAATAGCAAAGTAAATAAATGAAGAAAAAGATCGAAGAATTTAGAAGCAAAACGAAAAACAAAAGTCCTTTAATTATTTGATGAGCAATTTAAAAAAAAAATGCAAATAATGAAAATTCAAAGCATCTATTTCAATTCCATAACAAAAAAACAAACGACGATTGATTTGCTGGGCAATTAAGAAACGTAATCAACTTTTTCAATAAAAAATCGAAAACCGAGAAGCAAAAGCAGAAACAAAATAATGAAATACATGTATGTAATCAAAAATTTCTGAAAAAGTTGGAAATTATTTTAAAAATCTGTTTCTTTTGTTTTTGAACAATATTTGCCAACTTCCAACATCTGGCAACCCTGTTATAAAAGTCAAAGGTTGAATTTGAGGCACATAGTAGTACGTTTTGAGGTTGAATTTAAAACACAGTAGACAGGCAAGCATTTCAGTGAAAGTCAGTTTGACACTTGCTAAATATGAAAATGAAATGTGCGGATGTAATTTCATGGCCAACTTCGACTAATATCGTTTTTCGATCGCACTGTATATTAGACTTACCATCGGGATTGGAACGTAGAAAATGAGACGTATAAATAAGCGTAGATTTTTAATTTTGAATTAATTAACTGTGTATGTATTTTATCATTTTCCACTTCTTCATTTTAAGGTTATAATTACTTATTTATCGACAACCTGACGTCTATTTCGATGTAAAATGAATTAAATCGTTGTATATATAAGAGTTAAAAGCAATATTTATTTGAAATATGTCAAATGATTGAAATGAATATTAATTTTGAGGTTAGAAACGTGACATTTCATATAAACTACGCCAAATAAATATTACTTTTAACTACTAACTATTTTTATACGTAGTTTTTCCAACCCCGCTTACCACTAACCATCAAAACACTTTCCTATTACAAAGAAATTACAACATTCTATTGTAAATAAATTACATCTATACAATGACCCTTTAATTGGGAGTAACCCTGTATATTGCAAAAGGTATTCATTATTTTTCTTCACAGATTAACACCGTTGTTAAACATGGGCGGATTAAATAAATTAATAGTACATAAATATCCATAAAGCTCAAAAAAAGTTATTAAAATAAAGTTACACTGTCTCTATACAGAAACGAATTACTTAATTTACGATGACATATAATTTAGGGAAGGCGGGAAACTGTACGGTATAAATTGTTTTAATCACCTATTCGCTTGGGATATTCAAAAAAAATCTTGTTTTGCTTAGCTAAGTCAAAATTATTTATATTCATTTAAAAACTAAGATGAAATTGTACTAGGATCGATGCAGCAGTTAATTACATTTTTTCTTTAAATATCCAGTTTGATCCATTGATTGATAATAAAAATAAATTTTTTCAGTATATACGGAGTTCAACAAAAAAGTTTTTGGACACAATCCGCGCGGTTAGTAAAAAAAATTCTTTACTTACATGTTATTAATAGTGCAGAATAAATGGCAAAACTGCGTTTTATTTGTCCAACCACAGTAATCATACTAGGAATAAAGAGTAACTTGTTGTTTTTGAAAATTTCCAAGCGTCGACAAACCGGAAGAAACTTTGGCGGAACACGTGCACGGAAGATCAGAACGCAAAGCGACCTACTCCAACTCCAAACCGACGTCGACTGACGAAGTTGGCGGCCAACTAGCTAACGCAAAGTGGTAACAGCACCGACGCGATTACCTGCTGCTACGTGTTCGTTGAAAGTGGAGGCTTGCCAGTCCAAATTTTTAATTGACAGACAGAACCTGTTGTGTTTATCTCTTTCGAGCAGCAGGTTCTCGACGACCGGATCCGATGAACGTACGTCCTCCAGGTTAATTCACAAAATCACGCCACTATGATATAATATTGGCGATAGGTTTAGAAGTTGGATGAATGCGAATGGAAAGGGTATGGTGTGATCGTACTTACATTACAAAGACGAAAATGTTTCGGGAATTAGGATGATTTCATTTCGGCTGTTTCTAAATTCGTCTGACGTGGACGTGGTACATAAAAAAAATATTCAGAAAAACAAAAAGATCAACACCAAATTTAATTAGGAAGCTAAATTTTGGGTGGTGGTGTCCTCATATCAGTCAGTCAAATGATAGTAAACGATTAAGAACTTTTTTTTATATATAACGTATGATTCATAAAATTTCAGATCTGAAGGGGCGGCCATGTAATGCATTTCATGTCTTACACTTAGCTAATGTCACTTTGAGGTTTTGAATTAAAAATTCGTTTACCTTCATTTCACAATATTCTTAACTAAAATTACTATTTATTTAAATATTTATTGTAAATCGATGATGCTCTAAAGTTATGATTTTAATTGTGTATTTGCATTTTTTATTTCTAGGTTAGAGGTTTTGTTTACCTTTTTTGGCACTTCGGCAAGCTAAGACATGAACTCTTTTTTCAAGGCCGCCCGGATATCTAAAATTTATTGAATCATATATTAAAGCTCTAAATTTCATTTGCTTTTGTTACGAGTAACTAACTGTGATTTGTAGCCAAAGATCCAAAACAAAAGCACAAAATTGACACCAACATAACCTACAAATAAAAGTCCCATTTACAAGATACCAGAGCTAAAAAAGTCAGGTTTCAACAGTAAAAGTTACTAAATCGTGCAATTTAGTTACACATTACAAAAGTGAATGTACTTTAGGTATAAATTTAAAAGAATTGTTTGTTATCTTCTATCATAGAAAAAATTTAAATCAAAATCAAGAAAAAATCCGCGAATCTCGTAATTTATTTCGTGAATAGAACGGGCAACATTGCAAATCAAACATTTTATCTCTCCATTATTGCCAGATGCTCTCAACCCAAACTTCTCCATTCCACCGTACAAACTTTAAAGTTAAATTTTAATTAAAATATAAACCCCATTTTCTTAAATTTCATATTTAAGCATTGGTTAAAATAGAGCACAGCCGAAAGACGCTGCGGCTGCACATATCTTTTAACGTTTGATAACCTCAAAGAATAAATAAGGCCTCGGCTTGGTTTTTCCGACCTTCATAGTTTATTACCACTGGTTTTTTTTTCACATTAAAAGATCTTCAATATAAAATTCGGTTTCAGTTAGAATTTTATTTAAATGTGTTTTGCCCTGACAGGACGTGTCAAATATTACCAAGCATTGTTGTCAAATTGCTTGGACAAGAATGCCCACCACAATACGAGAAAAAATCCCTTTCGAAGCTTAAAATTTCCACGAATCAAATTTTGGTAACCATTTTTGAAATATTCTATTATGCGTTCAAAAACTGCCACGGTTGAAGTTGGCCATGACTTGAAATAGCAAGCAACGCGGTATACCTTTACTTAAAACGTCAACAAAGTATGTGAGACCAGACTTGCCTTTACTTACGAAGTAAGTGAGATCAGACGGTTATGACTACAGCACTGACATACGTTTACCGAATCGACGCAAACTCCAAACGTGGGAGTTCTTGAGCGCGTGATGCATCTATCTACAAATAAAAAAATAACCTCTACACAAACATAGGTAATTATTTAATAGCGTTTTCGATTAACCGCATTAGTGTGAAATCAGTGTCTTCATCTCTTGTTATTACATGAGGTTAAAAGAAGGTGTAAGTACATTGAGTGTAACAGGTGCAGCTGTAAGTGTTACAAGCACTTGTCAATGACGTTTCACGCGTATGACCATCGTTTAGAGAAGGACGGAAAACTTACAAAATCTATAACCATTGGTTAGAGAAAGACTCGCAAAATCTCTAACCATTAGTTAGAGATGGATAGAAAACTCGTGTAGTCATCAGACGCGACAATGGCTGTATTTCTTTTACCACAATATTGATTAGGTCAATGAAACATTCTATTGTGCGTTTAAAAACTTTCACGTTTGAAGTTGGCCATGACTTGACATAGTAGTAAGAAACACGGTATGTCTTTACTTATATTAAAACGTCAATCAAAGTAAGTTAGATCAGACGGTTATGACCACAGCAGTGACATTCGTTTACAGAATCAACAAAAACTCCAAACGTGGGAGTTCTTGAACGCATGACACATCTACAAGTAAACAATAGGTTTGTTCGTTTATTGCAGTAGTTCTGAACTTTTTGCAAATTCAGCATTTAAATCTGTTCGTTCCTTCACCTATTTTTGTTAGTCAGATATGAAAGTTGTTGCACGAAACTGAACTAACCTGCACTTGATTTGAAACAGGTGCAAGAAATGCAGAACAAACGAACAGACATAAAATAACCTCTACACAAACATAGGTAATTATTTAATAGCGTTTTCAAGTAATCGCACTAGTGTGCAATCAGAATGTCTTCATCTCTTGTTATTACATGAGGTTAAAAGAAATAAAAGAAGATGTAAGTACACTGAGCGTAATCGGTGAAAGTGAATTGAAAACGCCATAAGAGTTACAAGCACTTGGCAATGACGTTTTACGCGTATGACCATCATTTAGAGAAGGACGGAAAACTTACAAAACTTATAACCATTGGTTAGAGAAAGACTCGCAAAATCTCTAACCATTAGTTAGAGAAGGATAGAAATCTCGCGAAGTCACCAGATGCGACAATGGCCTATTTCTTTTATCACAGTGTTGCCAATTCGTGGGAATTTTCCCGATTCGTGGTAAGCGTTAAAATTGTTTTTTGAAAACAAAATTACTTAAATTTTAGGAGAAATGTTGATAAAAATGCATAAAAATAGTTTCAAATTGCAAAACAAAAAAAAAAAAAAACAAAGGAATTTTTATCCCAATCTGTACTGTCAATTGAGTTTAGATTAAAGCAACTGAGATCTATAAAGACGAAATTTTTGTGTCATATAAGAAAGTATTAAAAATATCCATTCATAAGAAAATACCCAACCAAAAAGTTATGTGTTTGTTATGATTGCAAAGAATTTGACCTGATCAAATCAATCAATCTTAATAAATTTTATCGCGCAGAGTAATAAAGGAGAATAAAAACACAATAATATAGGGCAATACCAAAATAAGAAAATGACTAAAAAAAGTGACTTTGGTTTTACCTAAGAGTTGGTTATTCAAACACTATAACCGCTGTATCAAAATTACCCACACTCATTTAACATCTTATCCGCTATCACCACGTGCACTGCAATCGCCACTGAAAGTAACAAAATTAGTGACAATTTTATACCTACACGTGGTAAAGAAAGTGCAACACGTGATGGCGTATTTAACACAAGCAAAAATATTTTCGTGTATTTTTGCATTTTTTATTAAACTTTGAAACCTTACCTTGAAAAGTTTAGTTGCATCACGCAGTGCGGCGCTAGCGAATAGGCAAACTGCCTACTTCTGATATCAAAAACCTAAAACTGGGCGCTCTCTGGTCATAGTCAAAGGTAGTATTTTATAATGGAGTGAAGACTTCTATCACGTAATGCAAGGTATAGAGTAGAGCAGTAGAGAAGTGCTCTAAACATCATACAGAAGAGTATTTTTAGCGCAAAAGAAATTATTGAGATTAATATTTAATCTAAAGCCAAGAGAATCTTGCAGGTACATAAAAAATCGACGAATCCCAGCAGTTTACATTTAAAAGATTAAAGTAAAGGTTAATACATTTCGTATGTATACGTATTCCCACTTTGACGAATGCAGATCGAAATACCTATCGGCTTTCTATTCAAATTAAATTTAACTAGTCACCAGACGGTATATGAGAATTGTTTTAAAAAAAATCATTAACCCATCCTGACAGCTCCTTATGTTTACGTTTTTGTTTAAATTTTACACGAATACTTATATACCGTACGATTTTTTGAAAACAGGTCAGAGTTGGCTTTAGAATCTCCAAACGTTTGATTTAAATCAATATAACATGTGTACAAAAAGTTTTCCCATCTAGTGCGTTGCTCTCATTTTTTCGCATGTTCACGTATGTTCCTTACTTAATCCGTACCCTAAACAGGCAAGTAAACAAATATAACTTTAAAAAAATTGTTTTATTGATTTGATTTTGCAATGGTTTTTACATTGGAAGAAAAATCTTTTATGGTTGAATCCTACTTTCGAAACCCCTAAAAAATCAATGGCGAATGGACCTATTCTATTCTTGATTGTATTGCAGAATTTCAGGAAAAAATTCTAGAAACTATATTTCTGTACCGCAAATTTGTTAATCAACTTCAGTACTCTGTAAGAGTATTTAGAGAAACTGGCAGTGTGGCTAGAAAACAGGTATCAGGTAAGCCTAAAGTAAGAACTGGTGAGGTAGTTGAAAATGTGAGATAAATTCTGACTGATGCTCCTCGCACTTCCATCCGTCATCTGCCACAACAAGTTGATTTTTCTGTCGGGACCTGCAGAACTATTCTAAGAAAGAACTTGCAAATATGATGAATTGCTTCCAGTAGATTTTGAACCAAGGCAAAGATATTGTCGTTGGTTTTCAAACAACATTGACAATGACGATTTGTCGGATAAAACTTTCTTTTTCGATGAGGCTCCATTTAATAGGATACATTAATTCCCAAAATATGAGGATCTGGAGTACAGAAAACCCTCATATTTTCATCGAAGTGAGACTTCCACAAAAATTTGGTGTTTGGATAGGTTTAAGTCGGAGAAGATTGATAGGTCCAATATTTTTTAATGGCACACTAACAGCACTTAGATATTGGGAAGAGATTTTGTCTCCATTTATTAATTAACTGCATGATGACGAGTTGCAATTAGGATATTTCTAGCAGGATAGTGTAACGGCCCATGGTGCTGGAGATACTTTAAATTTCCTTCAAGAGTTTTTTGGAGATCTGATAATTAGTAGAAATATGGCAAACATATGGCCTTCGCGATCTTGCGATCTAACTCCTTTGGATTTCTTTGTTTGGTCCTACTTGAAAAATTCCATTTTTAAAACGCCCGTTAATGATTTACAGGAACTTACCCAAAGAATCATGGAAAAGTGTGATGAAATAAACAATTCTCCTCACATTTTGCAAAATGTTATTAATGGATGTCGCAGAAGAGTTAGAAAATGCCATGAAGAAAACGGTGGCCATTTTCAACATCTGCTGTGAATTCAAGTTCAACGTTATTGTTTTAATTTGTTTGGTTTCAAATACGCAATAAATCGTAATTATTGGTCATGATTTTCTGTTGATGTTATGTCAAGGTAAAATGTAAATTTGGTGTTTACTGATCAAGTAAGGAACATATGTGAACATGCGAAAAAATGAGAGCAACACACTAGATGGGAAAATTTTTTGTACACATGTTACTTATGACAATTAATATCCAAATATTAAAATATTTTTAAAATTGTGCCCAGAATGCTTTTTAATGAACAAGAATTGTTTCTATCGGAAAGTTCAAGTTTAAAAAGAAGGACGCAATTATGTTTTGCAAGTGAAGAACACATTTCATACATTTATTGTGACGTTTTGACATTAACAAAGGGTAAATTATTTTCACGTTTGTTTTATTAATTAATAGTGTTTTCGACTGATTACTCTAGAGGAATCTCAAATTATTTCCATCTTGCTTTAACCTCATGTAATAACATAGGATAGAGATACTCTCAAAGTGCACTGGAGCAGTTAATCGAAAACGCTATAAGTTTACTCAGTTCATACCCCACCCTGGTCTGTTTTCAATAATTTGTATGGTACTTTATTTTATTTTTTTGCTTCTGTATTTTGCAACACTACAATTTTATAAGCGTTCACCGAACACAATACGATTCCATTAAATTGTGTTTTGCAAATCAATCGCAATGCCTGTTAACGTTTCAGTTCGAAATACATACATAGGTGTTACACATATCGCTCAATTACTTTCTCGGGTGACTAATTTATTAATTGCCTTTGTAATTAGTCATTGACTAGCGATAATTCGATCAACGGCTACGATACTTCGATTTTTAGTCCTTTAATCTATTCCATTGCACAGTTGTAATTATCACATCGGCATGTCATGGCAAGGATTCATCATATTTACTAATATGAAACAGCTCATTTTTCAAAAAGTATAATCCGTACATACGGAGGCAATTTTAATTCGTATAATGCGTAAATTTTTCAATATTTGTGGAATGCAATAAAAAAATATTTTACAAAATTTCCTTTAATTGACTAAAAAGAACTATACCACTTACAACTGTAGTTCACACTTCTGAAAAAGAATTTTAGACGTATA
Source organism: Serrognathus titanus (assembly GCA_039766575.1). Lineage (NCBI taxonomy): Eukaryota > Metazoa > Arthropoda > Insecta > Coleoptera > Lucanidae > Serrognathus > Serrognathus titanus. The sequence continues at coordinate 14,473,660 of CM077914.1, forward strand.
TCACAAAAATGAAAATAGATTTAAAATTTAATCTTCTGCATTCAGCATTTGTAACTAATTATATTTCCGCAAATCTTTATTTTCTTTTTAATAAATTACTCACATTTCTGTGATTTTTCATTGTACACATTAAACCTTACCTCTTTTTCATTAAAAATACAAAATTTGATTAAAAAATATCAATATCTTGACAAAATTCACTATATTTGGCACCATAGTGCTCCGCTCGGTTTGAAATAAATTTTCTTTGACTCCACTTTGTTTGAAATAAAATTTTATTACGTTGAAATCTATTTTCATTAGTGTGAAGTCTACTTTCATAGGTATGAATTTAAATTTCGTTTGTGTGAAATTGGTTTTTGGTAGTTTGAAGTTTGATTTCAGAAAGGTAAAATCAAGTTGTAAATGGTACAGGTAGGACATAATATATTACGTCACTGATTTTATCAGTATTATTTAGAAAGTTTCTTTTTTCATTTCACGTTTTACCATACATTAACGGCTTCTTCGATATTGAAGAGTAAATAATAAATATTCGCAAATAAAATAAATAATTTATAAACAACAGGAGTTAATTAATTCAAGCTTTAAACTAAACAAATAGCCAGATACAGACAAGATTATAAATAATCCTTCGGACTATTCACACGGTATTTGTTTAGAAATCCTTTGCTAATTACACCTTTAAATAACTTAGACAAAAATTTTGTATGCGGTCAAAATTAAAATAATTCTTATTAGTTTTCACACAATACAAAATTTTGCCAAGTGAACAATGAAATAAATTTAATCATAGATTTTAAAGTAAATTTACTTTAAAATTTCAATTAAATTACATAGACAATTAAATTCAAATTAATATGCATTTTCAGTCAAAGTTATTAAACAGTAAATAAATCTTACTTCTTTCACAACTCACTGTTTATTAAAGACTGATCTGTTCAGCTTGAAGAGTTGAGCATGACTTCCCTAATCACACAGGATTTCTCCCTTTTATAGCAAATTAAATAGGCAAAAACTGTGAAACCGTAAATTAAAAAAAAATGTATAATCTTTAAATAAATGAATTTCAAAATTTAAAGTTTCAAATAAATTAAACATTCTTTATCTAATTCTAATTATGTGATTACATTTTAAATGAACCTAGCCGGACGGCTTTTATCTTGAAAAGTCTTAATTTAGTTTGATTTTTCAGTTTTACTACAACACGGCGCCTTCCACCGTTCTTTTTGAAGAAGAACTCTCGAGGCTTGTCCCTGATGGCATCTTCTAGTGACGTTGAAGAATGTGGACATCTTCCCTGTGTTGCGTCATCGGCCTGGAATGGTTCTTTGAAATGCTGGGACAAGGGGTCTCAGAAGTCAGTTCTGGAGTCTTGAGATTGCAGTCTTAGAAGTTTTCCACATCATAGAAGACTTCGTTGAACTTCTCGTGAAACCAAGTCTCTGTCGTTGGTGATAGCGAGACTTCTAGTACTTCGTTCGACATTTTCTAAGTAAAACAGAAATTTGAATTAAAATATTTGCAAGTAATTAAATTTCATTTGAGTTCTGGAAATTTATAAAGTAACGTACATTGTTTTTAACAAATTGTAAAATAAAATAAATACAAAATATTTCTAACCTAACAAATATATATATACATGTGTCTCTTATATTGCTAAATAACACAGCAATATTTAACTGGAATTTTCTACAACTCGACGTAATTTTCCAGTCCCTTGGAGACTTGAGTGATAGAAGTTCAACTATAATTTAATATAAAAATATATTTATTGCGTTTTTATTGCTTAATAATATTTTATAAACTTATGAAATACTTCTTACATCGAGCATACATAAAATCAGTTGTGAAGTTGTTAATTAAAGAAATTACTAAGTTGTTAACTCAAGAAGTTACTAAATAAAAATTGCAAAATTTCATGTAAATATTATTAAATGTGCTGTACATATAATTTCTTTAGAACATTTGCTAGATGCAGAGTTATTGCCGGTCGCAGATTGTACAGGATCTAGTAGCCCAATTGCATGTTTGATATGAACAAATTGAAGCCATCCGGCTTTTGAACTGCTAAAAGGACCATGAAATTGTCGAATCGTATCGTTTTGGGTGAGTACCATAGTACGTTTTAACTGCATTCGAGATAAATTTTATTTATTTATTGGAATGATGTTGGCATTTAAATCCTCCAACTAGTTAACTTTATTATTTAGGCCTTGCCTAAAAGACGAAACATTTCGAAATTAACATTTTTTAGAGGCAACCGAAAGGTTGCATTTTACAAACTGAATTGCATTAGCATTTTGCGCGCATAACCAATAAATTATACTATCAGTGAAATTATTAGTGAATTTTCCATTTTAATTCCGATTTTAACATTTATAGAAACCCAACATTTGAAACGATTTATGGCTAGAAAGTAAGATCGCTTGATTTAATGTCTTTCACATTGTTGATTTTGCAATAAAAATGCAAATATAAGAAATTAATCAATTGATTTAGACACGTCTAAATGATCATAATCATTTACATGCTATCTCTGCTCATATACTTATTTATTAAAATGCTAGAACTCGCAGAAAAAACTCTATCTACCATCAACGACTACTACTGTAAATGACGAATTACGTATAACTCATAAACTAAGTAAGCGGGGTGTTTACAAAGTCGTGCGTAAAGTAATAAAATCGCACCACGAGGACATTTAATTGAAATTGCAACTGTCAGCGCTGATTAGTTTGAACTTAAATAATAAGGTAACTTTGATCTCTTTAATAGTAATTAAATGCGGTCGTAGATAGAGTATAGTACAAAACTCGAGCTGTAAAGCAATTACGTACTTGTGGAATTACTTGACTTGCTTCTGTGCAGCTCATGCGCGACTTTTTCACGCGTGCATAATATGCTATGTACAGGGTGGGTCAAATTCGACACTTTTAATAAGAAACACCTATTTTTTGAAGTTAGACAAAAACTGACTTCGGTCCCTAGAGCTCGATTTTTAAGACAAAGTTAATGGTGAAACCGCATTTCGATAACTTGTACCGCTTAGGAGCTACAGGGTGTTTCTCAAAATTCTACGATTTCTAAAAACCTTCATAACTTTTTTGTTTATGAAAATTTTTGATTTCTGTAAAAACTTCTTTAAGGCACTTTTTCATGCAGAATTCATTGCTCCAAAGTCACACTTATAAAGACAAGATACTAGAAAAATCACTCAATTAAATGCGTGTCACTTATATGGCGTACTAAATCGATTGTCAATGGTTTTTTTAAATCGGTGTATAAAAATCAGACGATCGGAAAGACAGTTAAAGACAAGACAGAAGAAAACTGAGTGGGAAACATGCGTACGGTGTACCAACGACAATTTGCGTATTTTTTTCGCAGGTGTATAGAGAGCTTTACAAACGGTGTTTAACATTCGATACGTTTCGAATAAGAAGAAGCTACAATGAATGAATTAATTTTTTTAAAGCGCTCTTAACTTCCAATTTGACTGTAGGTTATACCTTATGCGGGACGCCATTAGGAAGTGTCCTAAAAACATCCCGGCTCATCCGGAACGGTTGCCAACCTTATTGATAACTATCCTCTCACTCTTGCATTGCGTGTTGTATTGTAACATGTGTGCACAAAGTTTTCCCATCTAGTGTGTTGCTCTCATTTTTTCTCATGTTCACGTATGTTCCTTACTTGATCCGTACCCTAAACAGACAAGTAATCAAACATAACTTTAAAAAAATTGTTTTGTGGATTTGATTTTATAATGGTTTTCACACTGGAAGAAAAATCTTTTATGGTTGAATTTTACTTTCGAAACGCCCAAAAAATCAATGGCGAACGGACATATTCTATTCTTGATTGTATTGCAGAATTTCAGGAAAAATTTCTAGAAACTGTGTTTCTGTACCACGAATTTGTTAATCAACTTCTGTAATCTGTAGGACTATTCAGAGAAACTGGCAGGTGGCTAGAAAACAGGTGTCAGGTAGGCCTAAAGTAAGAACTGATAAGGTAGTTGAAAATGTGAGACAAATTATGACTGATGCTCCTCGCACTTCCATCCGTCACCTGTCACAAAGAGTTTATCTTTCTGCAGAACTATTCTAAGAAAGGACTTGCAAATATTCCCTTATTGTTTGACTGCCGTGCATGAATTGCTTCCAGTAGATTTTGAACAAGACAAAGATATCAAACAACATTGGCGATGACGATTTGTTGGATAAAACTTTCTTTTCCGATGAGGCCTGGTTCCATTTTGATGGAATGCAGTATGATGAATCCAATTTATTATGATGGAATGCAATTTATTTCAATCACAATATTATTTCTACAAAACATATCAACTTAGTTACAGGGTATGTATTAAACATTCACAGCAGTCTAAACTCATTTTGTCTTTTCAAACACACATACACGCGCACTATAAATTAGTTGAAACGCCATATTATTTCAACACCCCTTCTCGATTCAACTAATTTATTTTACTGTAGTCCTAGGCGTTCAGTGAGTTCTAAAAATCGTTCGACCAAATAGGAATACAAAACCGCTCGTTGATTTTCTGTCTGTCCTATCTCCGGCCCAGTCCGCATCTGCATAACATATAAGTTTTAGATCTCCTTTCGAAGATAGTCGTAAATTTTATTAAGAGTAGTTGCAAGATATCGCAGTATGCGTTTCACTAGCAATGTAAAGCAGGGATCCCATAACTTTTCTATATTGCGAATTATTTGGTAATTTCGGACTATTTTCTATCTTCTCTGATAGAAATCCAGTTTCCATAGGAGTTGATGCTGGCATTGACTCCAGCATACCACATTCTTCAAGTATTCTCGCTATCTTCGTCTTCTGACTAAGAAGATAAGAACCATTTGCTTCACGTTTCACTTCAATTTCAAGATAATGGGCGACACTTCCCATATCCTTAATATCAAAGTAACATCCAATTTCACTGCTTACTTCTGCGGTTAATTCTGGGGACACTCCCGCCACCAACATATCATCAAGATAAAGCAGTATGTAAGTAATGCTATCATCTTTTTCTTTTCGAACATTGATCGGCATTTCCACGTTGAAATCCTAGATAACTCGGTTGCTTTTCTATTCCACACTCGTGCGGACTGCTTCAGACCGTAAAGACTCTTGTGCAATCTCAACACCTTCGTTTCAAACCCAGTTTTCTCGAAGCCTGGGGGCTGTTCCATGTAGACTTCCTGTCTAATTCGCCGTTTAAATATGCACTCTCCACATCAAATTGGCGTATATACAAATTCTTCTTAGCCGCTACAACAAACAGAGCTCGAATAGTCTCGTGTCTTACTACGGGTGCAAAAGTGCAGTCATAATCCTCGCCAAAACATTGAGAAAATCCTGTGGCAACTAAACGAGCCTTACGAGTGTGAATCTTACCTTCACTATCCAATTTAGTCTTGAAAACCCACTTACACTTTTCCTTGCGGAAGATCAGATAATTCCCACACCTGATGTTTCCCGAGGGATTTCATTTCTTCTTCTGCAGCAGTAATCCACAGCTGCCGCTCTCTTTCTGGCAATTTAAGCATCTCACTCCAAGAGTTCGGTTCTTTGGTGAAACCTTCGTTAATTTTATAAATTAATCTTTTCGGTTGTACTCCTTTATTTTTACGATTTGAAACACGTCTTTTAGGAACAGCAGATAAATGTTGTATAGAAACTTTGCGATATTCATCTCTGAATTTCTTCATCCATTTCATCATCCTTAGCCCCTTCTTGGTCTGTAATCTAATGAGTATCTGGCTGTCTGATGTTATTAATGGATGTCGCACAAGAGTTAGAAAATGCCTCGAAGAAGACGGAGACCATTTTCAACATCTGTGTGAATTCATATTCAGTTGTTTGCTAAACCAATGCGATGCATATGTTTATCTAATTTGCAATGTCCTGAAGTATTCCTACGAGTAGACGTAGTCTTCTTCTAGGTAGTTGCACACAGAATCGTGTCAGTTTGAGCGAGGGAGCTGTTATAGCCTTTTTCGCTTGGTGACACTTGTCTAGATTTACCCATCTGTCGATATGTCAGACCTGGGATCTTTATTTCAGTAAGGCATTAAACAGACTTGATGACGGTGTACTGGCCGGTTCGGGGTCCCAAAAGGGCCGCCCCGAGCCCTATCTAGCCAGTTCGTCTGCCTGCTCATTACCAAATGTTCCAACGTGTCCTTTAACCCAAATGAGTTGTAGGGTGTTGTATTTGGCCACTTGTTCTAGTGCATCGTGACATTGGAGTGTTATTCCTAATGATAGTTTGTTGCTGTTTAGAGCCAAGATTGCCGCCCTGCTATCGCTAACTATCCTAACGATTTTATTCTGAACACCCCGATCCAGAATTGCTCTTGCACCTTCTATAATGGCAACTAGTTCTGCTTGAAAAACAGTTGTCAGTTGGCCAAGTGCTATACTCATGTGAAGGTCCAGGTCGTCGAAGAAAACTCCTGCGCCTGTTCCTTCCAAAGTCTTAGATCCATCAGTGAAGATGGATATATCGGATTTGGGTGCATCTACAGCTTCAAGAAGACGTTGAAGTGCTTCTCGAATATATATGTAGGTGCGAGGTTATTTATCATGTATGAAAAATGCATTATATGTATTACCCTACAGTTTCGTTTCCACCTTGTTATCTTGTAGCATTTTTGCATTGCAAATTGTAATCGCCTACACATTAAATTAGAATTAATGTCTGCGCGAAGCGCCAATATATCGCGCAACTTGTTTCAACCCCATCGGCATATAAATGCCCTTTAATGTTCATATTTATGCCGTACGTTTGATCTTATTCGGCTGATAGTTTCCAGCGACAAATTATTATCGGAGTTTCCTTCTGCAATTTACTGGAAAATTTTGGATCGTAATGTGCAAAATCGAAATGCACGTCGCTCGTAATTGCCGATGTGAATGCGAAGGAGCTTTATAATTTGTTCTGTATCTGTTTTGCAGAGCTTACTGCAAGCGTGAGTGAAGCAAAGCTTCATTTGCTCGGATGTTTAAAGGGGTTTGTGGTGTGTAAGAGGACGTTTCTCGTGCTCTTGTATAAGTGAATATGAAAGGGTTGCTTTGCAAATTTATTCTTCGTTTTATTTTGTTTCTGTGGTATCGAAAAATCCCTTCCTGTAAATTCAACTCTAAATAATCAATGATAAATAATAATAATAAGAATAAATAACGAGTGATAATCACTGTGATATTTTTTTTTAATTAGGATTCTCATTGGTAATCTTCTGTTGTCTCAAGATAATTGATTATCAGAAAAAAAAAAAACTTGTGATTTTTTGAAAATCAATTGTATGTAAAAAATATTCCTTTTTCGTAAATTACTATCTGGATGAGACATCAGTCATAAATTAATGACTCGCATAAGATAAAATCGTGTAACTTAAGTCTCTTGACATTCTACACTGCACTTTTTCTATTTATGTTTATCGAAGTATTAATCTAGTCGTCTGCTGTTGTCACGTTCATAATTTTTAGCAAATACCTTTGAAGAAGATACAGATCTTGTCAATGTTATCGCTTCAAATGTTCCTACTTCATTTTAAATATAAAAAAATTGGAAATTATTTGCCAAGTGATTTGTTTCATATTTTTTTTCTTCCTCGAGTTTATTGATTTTATCGTTAAGTATCGTTATTGACCTTGGCGATTGTCTTCTTTTTTCTTTTATTATCTTTTTGGTTAATCGACTGTCAATTGTTTTTCAGTTTAGTGATTTTTGCTTTTTCCGACCGTATACTGTCACTCGCCTTCCGTTTTCTGTGTTTCAATCAAATCCAAAGAGTCATTTTTTCATTTCGTCGTTCGCTTTTTGTTTTATTTGAGTGTCCTTTTTCGTTCTTTTGTCTGTTGTTGACTTGTTGTTTTTATAGTGTTTATTATTTTGTTTTTTTTGCTCGTTGATTTTCGTTAATTTTTAATTTCAATTAAATTTGTTTGCCATTCGTTTCTCTAGAGTTTATTTAATAATTTTTGATTTTCTTCCTGTTAGTAGTTTTTTTGTGTTTCAAAGAAACACCAAAAATCATTGACGTTTCTCATTTTTTTTCACTTCATCATTGTCGTTTGTCGCCTGTTTTTTTTCAATTCTTTTTTTTGTTTGTTATAGATTGAATGTCAGTTGCTTTTCTTTTCTGTTTACTTAAGTTTTCTGCGAATCTATTTTCAATTTTTTTTTAAATTAATTTTGATTTGCAGCCCTGTCTCATTCTTTTATTCATCTTCGGCGATCGTCTTTTATTTTCTTTGATTTTTTCGTTTACACTTAATCGAGCGTCAATTGTTTTACTGCTGACTGTTTTTGTTCATCTTCGGCGATTGTCTTCTATTTTTGTTTCAATTTCTTCGATTAATCGACTGTCAATTGTTTTTATTTTTTGCGTTTCGTCGTTCGTTTTATTTCGTTGCTTTTTCTTGATTTGACAATTTTTTTATTTTCTTGCTCGTCGATTCTCGTTAATTTTTAATTTCATCTAAATTTAAGCATTGCAAACGTTTTCCTTTTCACGTTTATCAATTTTCTTTCAATTTATTTCTATTATTTTGTTAACAATCGATTATTATTTGTTTCTGTAGAGTTGAAAATTTATTATTTTTTTTATTTTTTAATGAATTCTCAAAAAAATCACAGGTGTTTCTAATTTTTTCACTTCGTTATTGTCATTTGTCGTCTGTTTTCTTTCAATTCTTCTTTTTTTGTTGTTGATTAAATGTCAGTTGTTTTTCTTTTCTGTTTACTTATCTTTTCTACGAATTTATCTTCAATAGTTTTTCTTTAAAAAATTAAGTTTGGATTGAGTTTGCAGTCGTGTCTCATTCTTTTGTTCATCTTCAGCGATCGTCTTTTATTTTCTTTGATTTTTTCATTTGTACATAATCGCGCGTCAATTGTTTTAGTGCGATCTGTTTTTGTTCATCTTCGGCAATTGTCTTCTATTTTGTCTTCAATTTCTTCCTAGTTAATCGACTGTCAATTGTTTTTATTTTTTTGCGTTTCGTCGTTCGTTTTATTTCGTTTCTTTTTCTTGATATGATAATTTCTTTGTGTTCTTGCTCGTCGATTCTCGTTAATTTTTAATTTCATCTAAATTTAAGCATTGCAAACGTTTTCCTTTTCACGTTTATCAATTTTCTTCCAATTTACTTCTTTTATTTTTTTAACAATCGATTATCATTTGTCTCTGTAGAGTTGAAAATTTATTATTTTTTTTTAATTTTTTTTAATGAAATCTCAAAAAAATCACAGGTGTTTCTAATTTTTTCACTTCGTCATCGTCATTTGTCAAGTGTTTTCTTTCAATTCTTCTTTTTTTTTGTTGTTTGAATGTCAGTTGTTTTTCTTTTCTGTTTGCTTAACTTTTCTGCGAATCTATTTTTAATAGTTTTTCTTTAAAAAATAAGTTTGGATTAAGTTTGCAGCCGTGTCTCTAATTCTTTTGTTTATCTTCGGCGATTGTCTTCTATTTTTTTTCAATTTCTTCCTGCTTAATCGACTGTTAATTGTTTTTATTTTGTTGCGTTTCGTCGTTCACCTTCTGTTTTATTTCGTTTCCTTTTCTTGACAATTTTTTTTTTGTTTTTTTGCTCGTCGATTCTCCTTAATGTTTAATTTCATCTAAGTTTAAACATTGCAAACGTTTTGCTTTTTTCGTTTATTAACTTTCTTTCAATTTATCTCTTTTATTCTTTTCACAATCGATTATCATTTGTTTCTATAGAGTTGAAAGTTTGTTTTTAAAATTTTTTAATGAAATCTCAAAAAAATCACAGGTGCTTCTAATTTCACTTCGTCATTGTCATTTGTCAAGTGTTTTTCTTCAATTATTTTTTGTTGTTGATTAAATATCAATTGTTTTTCATTTCTATGTGCTTAACATTTCTGCCAAGACATTTATTTGTTCTTTTCTTTGAAGAATTAAGTTTCGATTCAGTTTGCAGACGTTTCCCAATTTCTTTTGTTCATCTTCGGCGATCGTCTTCCAATTTTTTTTTATTTCATCGCACTTAATGGATCCGTCGTTTGCCATTTGTTTTCTGTTTTCAATTTTTTTTTGTTGGTTGCATATCAACTGTTTGTTTTCCTACAGTTTATTTAACACTTCTGCCCAAGAACTTTTTCTTTGAAGAATTAAGCTTGCAGACGTTTCTCATTTTTTTTTGTTCATCTTCGACGATCGCCTTCTATTTTCTTTGAATTTATTCCCTGTTAATCGACCGTGAATTGTTGTTACTGCGATTGTCGATTGTTTTCAGATAATTTTTACTTTTTTGGCCATCAAAAGAGTTTCAAAGCTCGGTTTTTGATTTCATCGTAGTCGACCTGTTTCAGTTTTGTTTCAATTTTTGTTTTGTCCATCAACTGTCGATGTTTTTATTTTGTTTTTGGTAAATCGACAGGCAATTGTTTCTCTGTTGTATATTCAGTAGTTTCTGCTTTTGTAACACCTACAATAGGATATCAATTTTTTAAAGAATAGTGGGTGTCTCCTTCTAATCGAATATATGCCAAAAGGCAAGTTGATATTTTGATTTTTGAACAATCTTGAACAATTTGGTCGTAGTTTTTCCGTTTATTATTTTTTAAACTATTAACGTTACAGACGATAAACAAAATTAAAAAAGAGACGCACTAACGGTTTTAACTAAAAAAGAAACACGACGAAACTCTCTCCTTCACATCATCGCGTTAATTAATTTAGCACGAGCAAACATTGCGCCGTAATTTTTACGTTCTTACATTCTTTCCGCTGGGCTGTTTACTCCGCGCTTGTTTCTAATAACGTCGAAAAATAAAAATAAAAAAAATATAGTAAAACGCACGCTGCTGTTTGTTCTGTTTTAACAGGAATTTAATAATTTACGTCGTTGAAGTCGCTGTTGCCAAAGGGTGCTGAATAATCCCCGCCAACTCCGTGGAGGATTTTCTAATAAACAATAGCTTAATTCATAAGCAAACTCGCGCTGAATTTAATGGGTGAAGTATCATATTGAATAAAATTTGGTTCACCGCCACCGGTTAGAAACTTCTTTTTTGAGGGGATTAACGATGTAGGATGCTTGAAATATTGTTATAAATTGAAACACTAAGAAAAAGTTACATGTAAAAGGCAGATTTTATTTAAAAACCTTTTCTTAGTTACGTCTCCATCTTCATAAATAAACTACGTTAAAAGTTGCATAATTTTTTACTAAATTATTTTAAAACGGACACTAAAATTGGCACTAATGCTCTATGTTTCACTATCGTTTGATAGCTTCGTCAGAAAGCTTATCAAGCTTTTGGCCAGAAATTTCTTAATCGGACCCACTGTCCAGATCAGTAAATATCACAAACTAAAATTCTAAAAAAACAAGTTACTTCCTCTCACATCACGGAATTGTCAACTCCAACTTTTGACACAGATGTGTCAAAAATTTATCAATTCATCATAACTGTTAAAAATCAACAACGTAGTTATTTTGTTTCATGGCCTAGGTAGATAATAAAAGCTGGCGAATATTTTCATTGATGTTACCAAGAACCTTGTTTGCTAGTATATTACTATTTCGATCCGCTTAAGAAAAACTTTTCTTATCCTCAGCGACTTTGACGAATCCAAACACGTCTGAACAGCCGGAAATCAGACTAAGTTGGGGCCCAACGAAGTCGCAGCCTTTTTACAAATCACAGGTCCGCCTCGCCGCTTGAATGTTGAATTCTCGTAGACTTTCATCGTTCATCCCGCGCTAGTTTGCCATTTAAATTTCAGCCGAAATCAAATTGATCGCTAAACGCTAGCTGCAAAGCATCCGGCATTAAAATTCTCGTAGGTGTGCCCCACGGGGAATAACGAACGAACGGCCGCTTTTATGAAGTACAAAATTCGGTTCCGCCGAGCTAAATAATTCACGAAGGTGCATTAAAACGGGATAACATCGAACGCAAACGTTAATCCACGGCGTTGTATTTATGTATGGCGTGTAACCGCATTCTATATATTATTAAAAACGCCCGAGTAATTTAAACGTTAAATAAATTAATCCTCCATTATGAAAACCCCCGGGTGTTTTTGCATATAATCGGGGGGGGTATTTATGCGCGTCGTCCTAATAACATTAAATTTCCGGCCCGCTTTTGATTAGGCCTCGAACGCAACGATCCGATTAAATATTTGTTTCGTAAATTGTACACAGTTTATCAGAATTTTATTCGGATGTAATTGATCGGCACGCCTCCGATTCGAAATTAATTGAAAATTATTGAACAGAAACAGATACGCGCTTTTATGCCGCAGTTAATTAATTCATTAATATACTGGTTTTGCACAATTCATTTCCATAAATATTTATGCGATTTTTCCTATTAAACACACACAGTTGTGGATTTCTTTTCAATATGAAAAGTTCTTTGCAAGAAATTAATAAATAATCCAAGTAAAAATTCGGGGTGTAAGCAACAAGATGCAAGCGTAGATAGGGTGAAAAAAAAATTATATAAAAGCAGTTACACACAAAAAAATGTGTAATAATTACCAACAGAAATGAAAGAAGCAAGAAAACACATAACTAACGTATATCGGCTCTTATTTTACTTTGCCCCATGTTGGGCGCCAAAATGATGTAGAGTATCTGTCCTTGCTTTAGTGACACGTTGGGAGCCAAGTTTTTATCGTGGCCTGAGTTTACTCTTCGTCGTTGATGATACATTAATTCCAAGAAGAAATTTATTTATTTATTTATGTTTTTTAATTTTTGATATTTCGGACCACCATCAGCTTTTCGAAGCGGTTCGTGTTCATACATCGAAAGGTGTACCTTTGTTTGCCGATTCGATTCGTTATTGTATTTGTCTTGTTAGTTTAAGCTGATCGAAAGGAATTAAACGGCGAAAATTTCTTTATTAAAAAAATTAAATATTGGACATAATTGAATTGGCTTCCGGTTGGAACTGCGTCATGACTGTTTCTACTGCCGACGTTTCGTTCTCCTTTGCAGAAGAACTTCCTCAAGGCTGCTGGTGCTGCTGCTGGCGGTGACAATCTGTTACAGTTCCTTGGAAATGCAAATTTTACAAAGACGAAATGAAAACGAAAGAGTTGCGTCAAGAAAAATTAACAAAAAAATAAATACCGCATCAATACAATACAAAAATTAATTACATGAGGAGAAACAAAAGCGGACTGAAACAAGCAACAGAAGAACGGAAAACAAAAGAAGATCGTCGATCCTCATTCGGCCGGAAGCAACAAAAATCAAGCTTTCATTTGTTTCTTTGTATTTCATTATTTTTTTGTTTCTTTTTGCGAAACAAAAATATCGCCAGATTTGGACGGAAAGCTTTTAAAAATCAAGTAAATCAAGCTTTCATCTGTTTTTTTAGTATTTCATTGTTTTTTTTAAGCAATAAAGTAGCTTTCATTTGTTTCTTAGTATCTCATTATTTTTTTGTTTCTTTTTGTAAGCAAAGAAAAATCGGAAAATCTTTGAAAATCAGATAAATCAAGCTTTCTTTTGTTTCTTTGTTTTTCATTATTTGTTTGTAAGCATAAAATAACAAGTGAAAAATCAGCTATTTTCGGCGTGAGACATTTTATAGCATATTTTCTTTTGTTTTCTGTTGGCGACTTGATTACGTCTTAGACTCTGTTGCAGAAACGTCGATCTTCTATTTATTCTTTTTTTTTATTCGACATGCTATTGTTTCTTTATCCTTCGCCGCTTTTGGACTTCCTTTTTGTAAGCAAAAAAATAGACGGTTTCCGACGCCAAGCTTTTGAAAATTAAACCAAGCTTCCATTTGTTTCTTTGTATTTCATGTTTTTGTTTCTTTTTGTAAGCAAGAAAAATCGACGATTTTCTACGAAAAATCACATAAATCAAGTTTTCATGCGTTTCTTTACGTTTCTTTATTTTTTATTAAAATAAAAAAAAGCAGACGAAAAATCGGCGCGAAACTTGAGAATCGAATCAAGTTTTCGTTTCTCTCTATTTCATTATTTCTTTGTTTCGTTTTGCCGTATTAACTTTTCGTGTAACAAAACACGTCATCCAGTTTCTTCTTTTGTTTTCTGCTTTGCTTAACTCTGTTCCGGAAACGCCGATCTACTTTTATTTATTTTTTATTCATCGTATTCTTTGACATTGCTTTTTGGTTTGATGGCTGTCTTGATTTTACAACAATCCGCCTTTCATTTTTTATTCATACTTCATTGTTCATTATTCAATTTTTCTTGGGTGAATTATAATCCAATTAATTTTTCTTATTACATTGGTTTCATTTCATATAGATTATTCTTTTGTTCTGTTTTTCTTCTGGCGATTTAATTATCTCACACTTCAGCAGAGAATTGTCGATCTTCTTTTATTTCGAAAATTAAAATAACGGCTACGCCAATTTTTAACGTTTCCGCAGTACTTGCTGAAGGTTCTAATTACTCCTACCTTATATAAGTTATAAGCAGCCTTCGGATATTTTGGAGCATTACCATGGCTACGTAATAAATGAGCACTTTTCATTGGTGCTCATATTGCGTAACCATGAAAACACTCCGAAATGTCCGAAGTCTGGTTATAAGATAAGTGTAAGGCTCCACAGGGTGACACACAACAGAAAGTGAAAATTGAAATTTAACAATTAATTATTTAATTATAACTTACGTACGTGTAAAAGTTCAAGTTGAAAACGTAGAAGGTGTGTCACATTTGCAACAAATGAAATTTGTCAAACATTTTTGTTCTAGAGCGAACTTATAATTACACATCAATAGATGGTGTAAGTCAAAATGTAAACAGCTGTTTTTTTTTGTTTTTTTAAGCGACTGATGCTGTTTCAAAACTGTTTTATTTTTGTCGTCATTAATGATGATCGCTCTTCCCGTTAAAATTACTTTGCTAAACCGTTTCTAAACACCATCGTTTATAAGCAGTGCTGCTAAAATCTCCTGAAACGAATACTCCCTTCGCGTTAGCAAAAAAATCCCTAATTTAAAATAATAAATTAAAAGTTTTCTAAAACATTGCCGGTATGAAATTATAAGCAAAAGTAAGAACTGGGTATTTGTAAGTACCGAATTGCAGATTCAATGGCCTGCTAATAATTTCGTTTAAAATATTTCTGCTTGAAATTTTTCCAAGGAAATCCAAGTTTTGCGGAGAAATTTAATACCGAAGCCAAATTTTATTTTATCCCTTTCAGTTGTACGTCACTCTGTATTACGTAAACAAACAAATCAATAAAGAAGCCATAGCAAACGACAAAAGTATACCCTTCAATTCACGATAGATTACATGCACGTCATCGATAATATTCGTCTGCTTCAAATATCTGCACTATGTATTATCGTCGCCAGGAAAGATGAGCCCTGCGTCATTGGTTACCGACAATATCACAGACCAATATTTGATATTCACCGTCTTCTATGTCACACATGTAAAACAAAGATACAAATATACATTATACGTCTTCTAAGTTCAAGACCTTTCCACTAGAAAGTAAAAAGAGCAGAACTTATGTCATAGAGAGAGCTAGTCATATGTACATCTTTCTTAGACAGTTTTGTTCCATTACGATGTTGTTGATTTGACTCACGGTGCACTTTGTTTACATTAGTTTTCTGTCGCAAGTTTTAAGTGTCACTGTGCTAATTTCTAGTTGTGTTTGGAATTTTAATTTTTTGTTTCGTATGCTTATTAATCTCTAACCGTCTTTTTAAAGACAATTAGGACGTTTAATAAAACTCAGTAACCCCCAGAGTATTGACGTACAACACGGTAGCCAGCCATGCTAGAGCTTGTGGAACGTACTTGCGTACATAACCTTAATCTTAATTGATCTGTCAAGTTGCTTGTCATTTTGACGTTTTACTTTTTTAATTGTCATAAACCGGAAATACATTTCGTAAGAATGCAAGTGTTGATTTGACTTCGGCGTGTTGACTAACGTCGGACACGTAAATTTTATGACGCACAGCGTTGCCAACCATACGATAATTATCGTATTTGCACGATAATTTACATCGATATACGATATACGATACTTAAGTCATTATCGTATTGAATAATACGATAATTTCTCGTTTGATCTACTAGTTATCTTTTCTACATTCTAAACATTATTTATTTTGTAAAATATAATAGTTGCCTCCCATATTTTTTTACTACTATTTAAAAATATCTTAGACATCTACATTTACCTGCTTGTCTATTACGCGTAATGCCATCTATCGAAAATTAACTTTACCGTCACAGAAATGTCAATTTGCCGTTCCCACGGTGGTTCCCGCTAAATGATTTGTTCAAAGTTTACGGATTCATAAAATGTGAAATGTAAGTAAATATTCATTCATCATCATTTGTGTAACCTTTAATGCGTAAATTTCTTTTAAGAGATCTAATCAAAATGTCCAAACGTAAATGCCAACACAGGGACGAAGAAGAAAAACGTATAAAAACAATTTTGATAAAGCAAACTTGTATTGAGAAGGTTATATCGCTGGTAAAACGAAAATAAATCTGAAATATCAAACTTAATAATTAACAAAATAAACTTATTAAAAAATGTGCCCGGATTTTATTGTCCGCTACCGTACGATAATTTTGTGAAAAATACAATAATTTTTCTTCAATTGGTACGATAAATTATTGTAAAGGGTTGGCAACGCTGATGACGCAAAGCTCATCTTTCCTGGCAATGATAATACATTAACCAACACTGTTGTTAACTTCATATTTGAATTTGATTTAATGACGTATTTCCGATACAAAAATATGTACGCACAAGTGTCAATCAGCTGTTTCATGTCAATTTTATATGTTGTGCCAAATTTACGTTAGCTTCGTTAGTTTATGACGATTCTTACATAGAAAAGAGAAAAATTTTTTAAACTATAAAATGCTGATGTATGTATTTCCTAGTGGTAATTTTTATTGTGTTACAGAATGCATACATACCTGAAACCTACAAATGACAGCCACAGTATTACCAACGAAAACGAATTACCAAAATTACCAAAATTTTTATTAAATTCAGGAATAAATTTAAAAAAAAAACATAAAAATACTTAAAGTCAAAGAAAAGAAAATAATGTGGGTCTGTTAAGTACAACAGTTAAATTTTAAGGATTCCGCCCTGTTTTTAAGGAATATAAAATTTCGGTTTCGGTTAAAATAATTCACCTTCGGAAAAACAGCTAATTTTTAGGATTCTTCCCCGTTTTTAAGGTATATTAAAAAAGTTTCGGCCTATTTTTAAGGTATTTTTTAAAAGTTAAAATTTGAAGGATTGTGCCTTGTTTTTAAGGTATATTAAAAAAGTGAAAATATCAAGGCATTTCGGCTTATTTTTAAGGTGTATTAAAAAACTTTAAAATTCGTCTTAGGCTCACGAAGCTGCGGTGAAGTTCAAGGCAGTACGAGTTTGAAACAAAGTGGTCGAATAAGTATAAACATTGCAAACAGAGGAAGGCAAGTTATACAGCTTTCGCCAAGGACGCCTTCGGAACTAACAGCGTGGAAATGCACTAAAGAAATATTTGTTGATACGATGAAGAATTTTTAAAAAGGAAATGTGAATCAGCGCATCCTGAATTCAATGTAAATTCCACATATCTGCTTCTATAAGATTTCAAGGTTAGTGAATATCGAAAGTACTAAAATCAAATTAACCAGCTTTTATTAACATATTTGAAAATTCATCATATTCGTATGAAATCGCTTTGTTATCCTTCTTTTAGTATTCCATTTCTATATCGAAAGACACCATTAACATCAGATGGAACGTCAGGAAATAGTAATTCTATGTTGTTTAGGTTTCATTCGATTCAATATAATAATAATTATTATAAAATATAAAAATTCCTCCTGTATATGAGTTAAATTAAAAATTCTTTGAATTTAAGTCTATGAAATAAAATTTATTTTCATCTATAATTACCTTTCCAGAAGATCTTTGATAGATATGAGATGATTTCTTTTACAAACGTAAATATTCAGATATTAATTTTGAATCCTATATCGTTTGTCATTTATATTCATTATCCAAACCCATTTTTTGTGAAATATATACAAATGGAGATTTGAAATTATTAATAAATTATCTGGATGATTTATTGAACTTAAGTCTGGTAAATTCGGTTCTAAAAACCCCTCATGAGACTTTTTTGAATTTGGTTGTTCTACTATAACTTGTTTATTTGTTGATATTTTAATTCATATTTTAATTATTCAGGTCTTCCCTATATTGAATTGCCCACATATCATCTTGACTTAATTTATCAATACCAACAACAATAAATTATAAAACAAATAAAAAAAAGAATATAATAAAAACAAAAGACAGCCAATTTTTCAATCAAATAATTATTAGAACAGAGGCTTACAGCTTACGTGCTGATCATAAATAGATGAAAATATTTTTTTTAATAAAGAGAACAATGAGAAATCAAAGAAAATGAAATAATAGACTTTCTTTATTCGAAATAATAAAATTTAAAACACAATAGAAAGAAACAAAAAAAGATTCAGCATATAAATAAATAAAAAAAACTGTAACAAAACAAAAAAAAAACCAAATGAACAAAATATAAAAAAGTATATACCTAACAATTTACAAAGCAGAATTCAACAAATTCATAAATTAAATTAAAGGGAAAATAAACTTTCATCATGTTTCAACAGATAGCGCTGTTGAATTTTTTATAACAAAACAGAGAAAAGAAAATAATTAAAATTCGAAAATAGTAAAATTTAAAAAAGAAAAAACTATAATGAAAACAAAGGACTATCGATTTTATAACAAAATTTAATACATTTTAAAGTGACATAATAATAATAATAATAATAAAAACAACAATGAGAAAGTAAGAAAATGAAATTAATTAAAAAAAATGCGAAGTAATAAAATTTAAAAAAAGAATAAAAATGAAACAATCGGTTTTCCAGGACAATTCAGTAGATTAATAAATTTAAAAGAAAACATCATTTGGAAGGACAGGTGACAAAACAAAGAAAACTAATGAACGAAATCTAAAAAAATAGATATAACCATAATATAAGAAAAGATAAAAGCAAAAGTCACAATAAAGCAGAATTCAGTAAATTCATAAATGAAATCAAACGAAAAATACACTTTCTTCGTGTTTCAACAGATGGCGCTATTGAATTTTTTATAACAAAATAAGGAAAAGAAAATAATTAAAATTCGAAAATAGTAAAATTAAAAAAAAAACAATAATGAAAACAAAGGACTATCGATTTTTTAACACAATTTCATACATTTGAAAGTGACATAATAATAATAATAAAAACAATGAGAAAATAAGAAAATGAAATGAATTAAAAAAAAAATACCTCAGACATGGAAAATTGGTCGTATTGGGCCTATTCCAAAGAATAATAGTCCGTCTAACTTCAAAGATCTCCGTTCAGTCACTATCTTGCCAACCTTATCTAAAATATTAGAAAAAATTGTTAACAGGCAACTTCGAGAATATTTATCTATATATAATCTAATCCCTGTTAAACAGTCTGGATTTAGACCAGGTCATAGCTGCTGTACTGCTTTACTGGCGATTACAGATGACTTGTTCAAAGCGTTAGATGATGGCAAGTATACTATTTTGGCCTTGTTAGACTTCTCTAAGGCTTTCGACATGATCAACCATAACATTTTGTTATCAATTTTGCATCACATTGGACTTGAGAATAAGGCCGTTGCATTTTTTTAAAAGCTATTTAACCAATAGAGGTCAAGTAGTCATTCTGGAAAGGGAAGTCTCAATTTACTGCCAATAACTAAAGGAGTACCGCAGGGAAGTGTGCATGGCCCTCTTGTGTTTGTGATATATACGTCCTTCTTTTTCAATAATATCGTCTGTGATTACCATCAGTTTGCGGATGATACTCAATTGTATTTGTCTTTTAGCCCGTCTGATTTATATGTGGCTGTAAATACAATAAACAATGACTTGGCTAAAATCGCGGAGGTGTCAGAACGACATGGCTTTCTGTTAAATTCCAGGAAAGCATCCACATTATTATTATGTTTAGAAGTTAGTAGAATTCGTGCTAGTAGCGAAATTAAACGTTATTCCTTTTCTATTTTCAAGAAAAAAGTACAAAGTGCTCTTCTACAATTTCAAGTCTGCATACTTGTGCCGCAATTGATCTCAACTGGTCAATGTTAGTTGTCTAATGGGATACAAATTACTAGTATATAGACATTAGCATGGGAATGTTCTACTTCTGAGCTCGCCTATTCGCTTTAATATAATTGGTCAGCTGGAAGTCCAGGATGCAAACCAGAGAGCAACCAATTAGTTGTTGTAATCTGATCCTGTGCCTTATTGACTCAATGGTTACGGTTTAGTATTAATATTAATAACAATATTGTTATTGTAATTTTAGGAGTGGTCAATCAAAGGCATTTATTATTATAATTATTAAATCAAACGAAAACTTTCGGCATGTTTGAACAGATGGCGCTATTGGATGTCTTATAACAAAACAAAGAAAGTAAAACAATTAAAACTAAACTCAAAAACGTCACATTAAAAAAACTAATAATAGAAACAAGGGACTATCGATTTTACAACACAATTTAATAGGTTTTATAATTAAAACAAAACTAAATAAATAATAAGAAAGATGAGAAAGCAAAAAAAAAATTAAATTAAAAAAAAATATATGAAATAAAATTTAGAAAACAATACGAACAAAGCAATCTATTTTACAGCACAACTCAGTAGATTAATAAATTTGACGTATCTATTTAATCTTTCAATAAATCGGAGTGTCTTTTCAAGGGTTCTAAAGCTAGAGGTAGTACTACCAATTCACAAAAAAGGTCAACGGGATGCGCTGACCAACTACAGACCGATTTCTATCTAGAGCATTTTCAATTACTTTCAGACACATGGTTTCGGAAGTGAAGAATCAACTGCCACCGCTTATATCGAATTCGTTGAAAACGACTATGATTCCTTGGACATAGCCGTCCTTTGCTTCGACCTAAGTAAAGCATTTGATACAGTGCAATTCGAATTCCTACTGACCAAATTATTTTCCTCGGGCATCAGAGGAAACATTTTTAATTGACTGGAATTCTATTTGAGTGACCGAATACAAAAAGTCAATGTGGAGGGGCAATTTTTAGAAGAAACATGAACCGGCCTTGAGGTACCCCAAGGATCAACACTAAGGCCTTTACTGTTTTTAATTCTTTTAATGATATGACTTTTAACATCAAGTGTTCTGGATGGTTCATCACGTTTGCAGATGATGTCTCTATTGTTGTTGCTTCCCAACTCAGCCAATGGTATTCGAAAAATAATCTAATATTAAATAGTGCGAAATCTGTATGTGTAAACTTCTATAACCGTAAAGTTTCACCACAGCTATCGGTTACTCTTAATGGGAACGACATAGTTTATGTGGACTCTGTTCGTCTCCTTGGTGGAAACAAGGATTCAACATTAAACTGGACACCTCATATGTAAACAACTTAATGGCGCATACTTTGCAATCTTAAAATTAAAATCTTGTTTGGACATAAATTGTCTTATGCAAATTTACTACGAACTAGTGCAATCTGTGCTTGTGTATTGCTGTGAATTGTGGGATAACTCAAACCAGGTTGAAAGGGTGTTTATCGCACAAAAGCGTGTTATAAGGCTCATTTTTAATATTGGGCCCAGAGAAACTTTGACGGGATTATATGCAATGCTGAAGTAGTTATATTTTGATAGTCATAACGCTCCATATATTTTGGTTGCTACAGTATGTTAATTTGTTTGTTTTGTTTTCGCAAGTAGGTTTTGAGTTGTGCCTATGTGATGGTATTCTCTTATGAAGTAATTCTAACCAAGAATGGGCGTTGGTTGTGAAATTTAGACACTTGCATTCAAATTTTGAAGTTGGCTAATGGAGTTATTAATAATTTCGACCGTTGGCACTTGCTTACTTAAACAACGTAATCTACGATTCCATCAAGAAATAAATCAGAATGTACACCTCCAGCTAATACAGTTAGAGTACGTGCTGGTCGCCGAGGGCGAAAAACAAATTGCACGACGCAGAAGTGAAACACAATAAAGAAAAATTATGCATTAACATACAGACGGCGAGAGCGGCGAGCAACGAACGAATGTAATTTCGGTTTGAAGTGCGACTTACATGAATACAGATTACATGCATACTATTAAGTTTTATCGTAAACTTTTCGCGCCGCGGCGCCCTCGAAAAACAGACGCGCGATGATTATTGGACGCGCGTCTGCCGACCGGCCGCCGACGTCAAATCAAATTGCGAATCCATTTGCATTTATATGACATCACAAGTTCATCTATATTACTTCGAATTTGATTCGGAAAGATAGAAAAAATAAAATTACGTACTACATTTGCATCGAATTCGCGAGTCTACTAAAAGAAGTCGTTTTCTTTTGCACCATTGGATTATTGGTTTTCCAATTTACATTCTGTTACAGTGGATTAAGGTTAAGGGCAAATTATCGATGAAAATCTTTTTTCTTTCTTCTTCTTCTCTTAACAGTTCTTTTTTTTGTCACAGTACCATGGACAGATATAAAATGAAAATAATGAAACCACTATTACTCTTTTCCACTTTTCTTCTTAGTTTATGAGTTGTATGTAATTCGTCCTTTATAGTAGTGGTCCTAAAAATTATAAATAATGCTTTCGGTGTTTCTTTTTTATCCAGGATTAGTTAGTTGTTCATTTTTCGTTTCTATAACAATGTGGTTTATTTTAATTTTTCCGTCAGGTACCAAATGAAAATTTCATTATGTAAATCAAAAATAATCAAATTAGCGCATAAAATATTCACCAATGAAAATTTACGCCATTCTATTCAATTAAAGGCTGTTTTAAAAATTGCACGCGTTGTCATCAGCATATCATCCAATATCGCGCTACATTTTTATTAATAAATAAATAAATTCACGAGCGACGGCCGATAGTGCAGCAGCAGCGCGTGTGCATTAGCGTATTTTAAAACTTAATTAAATAATGTGCATACATTTCAATTACGCTAATGTAGCCCGCTGCGAATAAAAACATTAATAATAAACAGTGTCGACGATGTGTTTTGCATCCGGACGATGTGCGCCCGGAATTTCGCGAAATCAGACAAAAAACGATATAAAGAGGGGCGGACGTCGCGATAATAAATAGTATTTTTATGCAAAATTGCGCTCACAATCATTCACTGGCCGGACGGGGGCACGCAAACCCCCGGTGCATGCAACTGCACGTAATCTTCTTAACTCCACGTAATGAATGTGTTTTGCTTTCTTTTGGCAATCTCCTAGTGCCGCTGCTGAAGTTTTGCTTTAATTAATTATGAACTTCGTTGTTTTCCTGCTTTCATAATCTAATCTTTCCTTTTCATCTTCTTAATCTATTTCGAACATACGCCGCTTTAACTAAGGCAAAATAAATAAATACTTGAAGCGAAAAAGTTATCGAGAAAGTTTGGAAAACTTATAATTATTTAGGAAGTGCACTTAAGACAGCTGGATTTACGCAATACAGTATTAAGATACAGTAATTTCATTTTCTGATGTTAATTATACAGGGTATTCCGTATCGTATGTTCAAATTTTGGGGGCATAAAATAGACTCAATTCTAAGAAACACAAAAGTAGGTAGGTCGATCTTTATTTGTTCTGAAGTTACAGGCATTTGAAAGTATAAATAACAAATAATCAGACTTAACTTCTAAACCAAATAAAAACTTAATGAATGACATTTTCAAATTATAATTTCAAAATGTCCTTCTCCCTGCTGAATACAAGCTTGTGCTCGCATGCCGATGGATGAAGTGACATTTCTTATTTCATGAATGTTTTCTCATAATTGTTGAGTAACATGCTGAATCTTTTCTAACAATTCCTCCTTGGTATTTGAAATTTGTGTGTACACTAAAGCTTTCATGGTTCTCCAGAAATAAAAATCGAGAGAATTATGGTCAGGAGAGCTAGGTGGCCATGCAACAGGACCACCACGACCAATCCATCGCGAATAATTGTTGTTCAGGAAGTTACGGACTTCAATTCCGAAATGTGCTGGTGCACCATCCATTTGCAACCACATATCTCTTCTTATGATTAAGGTAATATCCTCTAAAAACGCTGGCAATTCCTCAATAAGGAACTGTAGGGAACTGCCCACATTTAATCTCATAGGAAAAATGTAAGGACCAAGTACCAAATGATCGATTAATCCAGCCCAAACATTCACAGAAAATTCATGCTGAATGTTAGACGTGCGTATTACCTTGGGGTTTTCTAGTTCCTACCTGTGTAGGTTTCTTGATACAATACCAAGTCTTGTAAACGGAGCTTCATCTGTCTAAAGCACTGTTTTGTAGAAAAGCAAATTTAGTCGTGACTGTCTTAGGATCCACGTAGAATAAACTAATCGACAATGGTGATCTGCTTCAAGCAAACCTTGCACTTTTTGCTAATGATATGGATGAAGGCCCTCATGTTTAAGAATTCGCCAAACAATAGTTTGTGGTACTCCAAATTGCCTGCTAATTCGACGTAAACTAATAGTTGGATCCCGAGTAACAGCATCTAACACTTATTCATCTAAATCTGCTGGCAAATTAACTCCTCTGTCGAAAAGATAACCACGTAATCCGCACTCTCTAAATTGTCTGTACTTTAACTCCTCAATATTGAAGGTCAATTAAAATATAATTTAGCTTTTAAATTATCCCAGAGGAAATAATCCAAAGGGGTTAAATCCGGAGACCTTGCCGGCCATTTCATGGGTTTCCGTTTACCAATCAATTCTGGGATAGGGAGAATCAGGATCTTGTACATTAGGAAACACTACCGTTAAACCGGAATTAATTCAAATTAATTAAAATTGGAGGAAGTTCACCACCCAGCGTTCCAACAAAAAAGTACGGTACAATAAATCGGTTACCCAACTATCCCGGCCCACACGTTAATCTTTTGGGAATATTGTGTATTCGTCTCAGTCATCCAATGCGGATTTTTCAACCGCCCAATAACGGCAATTTTTCCTATTGACGGTACTATTTAAGCAAAATATTGCTGCAACAGAAAAGAGAATATTTCTAATGAATACAGAATTTGCATTAGACAGTTCTATCATAATCTCGCAAAATTGCGTTCGTCTACCAAAATCATCGGACAGCTCTTGCACCAAATGCGCTTTGAAGTGATGAAATTTTTCCTTATGAAGAAGTCTGTAAACTACATTTGAGGATGTGGATTTTCCTGCACCATTTACATAGCATTCAATTGTCTGTCTTCATCTAAAGCCGATGAGCGTCCGGCTTTAGGTTTATCTCGTTCATATCCAAGTTCGCGAAATTTGTTCTCAATTCAACTTACCTTTGATTGCGATATTGGAGGACGGTTTATGCGTTCTTCAAACACAATCGTCATTAAAATTTCGATTCTTTCCGCTTCGGTAAGTCTCATTTTTGCTATCTAATCATTAAACAAGTAGCACACACTCCACTACGTTGAAGGGTTGTGTGTTGAAAATCTTTAAGTGATAATTTGAAAATAAAAATCGACGTGTTCGAGTTTTTCTGAAACCTTTTTTTCACAACCATTTTATAAAATTTATCCGTTACTTTCGGGAAACACTGCATTTGATGACCGGTTTTGAAAATAATTTTATTTATCCACGAAACACAGCAATATTTGAATAGTATGAGTATATAATAACTTTATAGATTAATAAGTACAAACTTTTAACTTAATTTACACAAGAGTGTACAATTACTATTATAAACACTTGAAATGAAATATTAGTAAATAAGATCAAGGTTGCTCAGCTGTAAGTTATGAATACCTAAGATATGATATTAGTAAACAAAATCAATGTTGTACAGCTGCACTATATACGTGAAGCGATTCTTTGTTGTCAGAGATATAACACGTTCACTTATTTTAAGACATTTTTTATAAGCGTACACATAGACGTACATATTGTGATGAATTGGGTTATTGCTCATTACGTTATGAGCCAATTTAAGTAATGTTATGAAATGTAAATGTAAATTTTCATTGTTCAGCTACGTTTGTAAATTCAATTTTTAATCATTTTGTTGTAAATCGGTTTTGATTGCAGTGGATTCTCGAGTATCTTCTGTTTCGGTTCTATTTGGGGCTTCGTCAGCAGAAGCGTAGCTCAAGATTACTTACTGACTTACTAAAACTCACAGTAGACACCTACAAACAAGAGAATTCCAACTCGGGCCTTACACAGTTTTGACATAAAATAATTTGGCAAAAGAGTAAGAAAGAGGGAAAGAAAGCTGTCTTTAATCAACTTTCTTTGATCATTTCTTCAACTCCATCCGTCCGTCCGTTTCAAAGATATCTTTGATTCTTTGAAAATACAAAAAAATACGAGATACGACCCACAACATTGTTTAATATCTCCTGGGCGATCAGAAATCATGCCTATAATAAAATAAAATATAAATAATGAAAGATTTGAATTTGAAAACGTAGGTCTGAAAGTAAATCTGAGAATAAAATAATTAATAACGCATGTTCACTGACGAAATAAATCTGAAAAAAAAATGGAAACTGAGAAGGTGAAATATCCTTAGAAAAGAGTACAGAATCTTCCATACTTAGAATAATTGAATAGCTCAGAACGAGAAGCAACTTAAAAATGAAAGTGAAGAAAGTTGACACGAAAAAACTGGAAACACTAGAAAGATAGGGAGGGGCCAGAAACAAAGAAGAAGAGTCAAGGAAAAACAATGAAGACGTGAGGATCCTATGAAGCAGGGCATAAAGGCAAAAAAAAGATGGTCGAGTCATGTTAACAGAACGAAATGACCTCATTACAACAAACAAAAGACCATCGATTGCATAAACAAACTCGTCATCAAATAAAGAAAAGGATTCCTGGAGAGTAAAACAAAAGACGATCGATTGTATAAAGAAACTCGTCATCATATAAAGAAAAAGGTTCCAGAAAGAAAAAACAACGGACGATCGATTGCACAAAGAATCTCGTCACCAAATGAAGAAAAGGAAACAGTCGAAATTATCACAACTTTCAATTACAAGATTGCAGTAAATAAAATTAAAAAAAAGACGATCGATTTCATAAAGAAGTGAAGGAAAGGAAACAATAAAATTTATGACAATTTTCAAGTTAGAATTCCAAAAGAGAAAACAAACAAAAGATGATCGATCGATTTCATAAAGAAATTAGTCGCCGAATAAAGAAAAGGAAATAATCGAAATTATGACAATTTTCAGATTCCGAGATTCCAGAGAAGAAAACAAACAAAAGACGATCGATTTCTTAAAAAAAAACTCATCACCAACTAAAGAAAACGGAATAATTTTGAATTAATAAAAATAACGAGACGTGATTGATTTTTGATATTTTTTCCTTGTACTCCAAAAACAAAGAGATTTTGTCATTTTCGTAAAAAAACAAATAGAAAACAAGGCACTTTTTCGTAGTTATATTTTGACTTCTAGCCCGAAAAATGCCCAAAAAAAAACAACTTTCTTGTGTAAATATAGCTATTCTTCAATTGTTATAAAAAATTATAAAATATAGCCTTCCATCCTGACCCCGCCTTTTTTCAAAGTTCAATGAAACAATTGATATGTACAGTTTATCAACTATTTCTTACTCGAATTCCACTGTAGAAGGAATCTATTTAAAAATAAATTAATAAAGATATCTGAGAGGCAGTGTTGAATGGTTAGGTTTATTAAGTATTGAGAATAAGAAAGTAAAATTAGAAGGAAAAAAGTCAAAACATAAAAGAGTTTTTAATGTCCCTGCATGTATTGAAAATCATTTTCGTTACCTTTCAACATTTTTTACAGAAAATTTTAAATATTTGTATAATATTCGATTTATTTATTTATATAATAATATGTTTATACCAAAATTAATCCTTTACGAATTATAATATATGTTTTTTAACGGCGGGGTTTTCTCGTTATTCTTCTTAAGTTCCTTTAAGATCCTTCTCTGTCTTTTCTTTTAAACTAGCCAGGATATTGGTAACAAATTCTAGAAGTATTGTCATACAATAACTTGTTTAGTTTTGGATTTGGATTTTGTTGGGCCAAGTTGGTTGTACTTCCAAACAAATTCAAGAATGAAACTTTTCTAGTCAGTTGATTTATCCAGCTTTATTTTGTGTAATGACTTCTTTTCTATCCACAAAGAGTGTGTATTCATTTATGATTGAATTTATTCCTTGGAATTCAATAGGCTCCATGTTCTTTGGTTTCTAATATCAGACTTCGTCATTTGCATTATTTAATTTTTTAACTTTAATTTACACTTCCTTATTCTTTCATTAGAAAAATTCATTTCATATTTTCTTTGATCGAATTTTTTACTTTCATTTTCCATTTTTTTGTACTTTCCAATAATTCGTTTAATTATACATTTTTAAGCGATTTCTTTTTTGACTGTCCATTACGTTTTCTGTTTTCTTCGTTTGTTCACTTCCTCAGCAGTACAAACTTGCAGAATTTTGAATTATTTTTCAATTCCATAATTGCCCACATTATTGAATTATTGAAAGTATATGTCACTTTTCCATTAAAGTTTCTGTAGCTATTATCCAGTATATGAACAGTATGTTTTTGTTTTTACGACGAGATTTAAGAAAATAGAATTAATAGCAGAATTATTTTATTAATATGTTATTGGAAAATTATGTACCTATCTAGGAAAAAATTTGCAATTTGACCAACAAACAACTAAGTCTCTTGTTTGAAGAGTTCGTAAAACCTAGAGGATAATATAACTGGAAATCTAAAGGATCCGAGCTGAAACTGTTGTGGCATTAAACGAAAGAGACGTGGAGACGCGACGGAAAAGAATAAAATCCTCGCAGCAGATTCGAGTTTTTTACGAAGAGATTATTCAATTTAATTCTAAAACCGTTCGATCACGACCGGTTTCCGCACTTTAAATTTCTCTAAAGACAGATAATCTTGAACGAAGGAAAATCATCCTCGTCGACAAGCCGCTAATTTCCTTCTACAAAGTTTTTTAATACATATTTTTCTTAAATTAAGTTCGATTTTAGGGAAAACTGAATAGGCTGTCGCCCATCATCATTTAAGGAATGTAATCAACAAACCCGTCGTCGTGTTTATCAACCGGTTGAAATGAATTGATTCAAACCGAGGAAAGAATAACGGCGTCGGTTTTCGCCGCCGATATATCGAACGACAATGTTCTTTATTTACTTTTGGAAGCAATAAAACTTTGTATTAGGGCGAAAGAAGTTCGTTCGTTCGCCGATTCTTGGTTTTGCCAGACGCGAATGGAAACGCGATGGAATTTCGTTCCTTTCCTTTTTTGCACTTTGTTTTCCATGTTTCTCTGGAAAACGATGTGTATGTATTTTGTACGCGTTTGTCGACGTGTGCGCTCGTCAGAAATAAAATGAGAAGAAAACTTGAGCTGGAAACTCGCGTTATTGAAAACCGTTTGCTATTGTAATGGGAATTCATTTATAATTATTACAATAAAATTAATAAATTAGCTAAAACCTTGAAATGATGTAGCTACTTTTATTGTAAACTTTTTACCATATTTTGATTAATCATGCTAAATAAATTTGGCACTCACAAACTTATTCTTTCGCACATAGTCAAGGAAGGTCCGAAGGAAGTGAAATGAGTGCTCGGTGAACTGTTCTGTGCGGCTTAAATATGTTGTTGCGAATTTTGTTTGACGATGGGCTTCTGGACGAAAGAGAAACCAGTTATGCAACTACAACGAGGCACTAACCAAAGGAGACAGTACGGGGTCCGAAGGAAGTGAAATGAGTTTTCGGTGAAGTTTTGTGCGGTTTCAAATATGTCGTTGCGCAATAAATCGCCCATAAACAAACTAAAAATGATTAGGCGATTAAGTTAGTTTATAGCAGACTTTTTAGTTAAGAGAATAAATTTAGTTTCAGTAGGCGGCATAATTTTAGGAAATTAGATAATGAAATAGAATTAAGAGTTAATAAAATACAAAAAAAATTTTGACTTACGACAAATTTAATTTAATTTAGCAATTTCTTTAGAAAATAGGATAATTTAAGTTAATTTTCAAGATACGAAATTATAAAATTAGGTTATGCGAAGAAATTAATTCACCTACCAAGTAGATATGATAAAGATGTAGTAAAACAATTAATTATTTTCCAAAAAATAAAATATATGTAAGGCGATGTTAGAGACAGCTACATGCATTTGCACTGGATATATGGTAAGCAGAGAATTCTCTGAGATAGATTTCCTGAAGTGCTCTTAACTTGTGGTATATGGGTGTGATCTGCTTCAATCTGTAGGTTGTCTTTTGACGATTGACATTGAAAAAACTACAATGCATAGTACCACGCGATAGAGGGCCATAAAATAATTAAAAAAAGTCTTATACACTAATGTCCGATTGCCTTTTGTTTTCAAGTTACAGGATGTTAAAATTTGAAAAATTCTTTTTAGGAAATTTATTTCTCTTCAATATTTCATGGTCCTTCGCTCTAAAGAAGGTGTTTAAATTGATAGCCTTGATCTTGGATACACTTTTCTAATCTTCGTGTTAATGATTGACGGCATCTTTGATGTGTGCCTGGATTATTATGGAATATTTTAGTAGACTCCGTACTTCTGTTCCATAATCGCTCTTCACTATTTATTTCTTCATACATACACTTCATTTTTCATAAACTTCCCAGGAAATAAAAAGAATCTTTATTGAAGTTGCTAGAAGTTTGATTATATTAGAACCTATACTCAGAACTGCCAAATAAAGCTGAATACTATCTAGGAAAAAGTAGAGCCCTGTTTCCATACTCGCCACTCTACTTGAAATTCTGGTAGATGAAATTCCGAAAATTTGGAAAAATTATGGAAATACTTATTGAAGTAAGCAAGTGACTGCAAGCGTGGATTAAATTCACCCCGTTATTCCAGACGGGTGGAATTTCATTCAAGTTGCGCCATATATTTGAGTCGGCGAGTGAGCGCGCGCAAAATCAAATGAATATTCAATTTAATTATTCACTATAAATAAATGTGGAAAATTCTTTCCTCGACCTTAAACGCGGATAATCAAATGGGTACCAAATCGTTTTGAAAATAAATAACGCTGCAAAGCGCACCCGCGACATTTCTCACTTCGGCCTTAAAAGTGAAAAATTCTTAGTTCGACTTATACGCGTAAAATCAAAAGGATATTCAAATGTTTTTCGTTATAAATACCGGTGAAAAGCACGTCCGCGACGTTCTCACTTTGGTTTTAAACGCGGAAAATTCTCTCTTCGACCTTAAATGCAAAAAAAATTTAGTTCGACTTTAAACGCACAAAATCAAATAGATTTTCAATTGTTTCTCAATATAAATACCGGTACAAAGCCCGTCCGCGACATTCCCACTTCGGTCTTAAACGCAGAAAATTCTTTCTTCGACCTTAAATACGAAAAACCTTTAGTTGGACTTTAAACGCACAAAATCAGGTGGATATTCAATTGTTTTTCAGTAAAAATACCGCCGCAAAGCGCGATATTCCCACTTTGGTCTTAAACGCAAAGAAATCCTTCTCCACATTAAACGCAGAAAACTTTTAGTTCGACTTTAAATGCTCAAAAACAAATGGATATTCAATTGTTTTACAGTATAAATATCAATAGTTTGAATCGCGATCACCTTTTGACACAACTTTGTACAGGCAGTCTCGAGCTACGCTTCTGCTGACGAGGCCCCAAATAGGGCCGAAACAGCTGTACAGAGGATTTGCAACTAAATTTTTTAAAATCTTTAAATATGCTTTGACAGCATGTCACCCAAATTTAATTTAAATTGACTTGCCTCTCATTTACCTTTGACAGATGACAAGTTTCTGCTGACTAAACGTATCAGCCGTTCCCCGGGCTAGCAACAGTGAAGATTGGGGTAGGTCAAATAAGTTGGTAAGAATTATTAAAGGGCGCGTTACCTGGGATTTTCTAGATTTCCAGGCTTAGTATGGAGCTTAAAAATTCTCCAACTCGTTTGAAAGTGCAACCAGAAAATCCGGCACAGTCGTTTAGTGAATTCTTCTCACACAAAGAGCAATAATTCCGGGAACACACAAAACACGTTGCACCTGATCGAAGACCGAACGTAAGAAGAACGATTGAAAAATGGTGGTCGGTACATCACACGCAAGCCAATGAGCTTCGAATTTGCGAAGAAGGGATACAAGATAGCCAACTGTATTAACAGCGGATCAGATATCGTTTCGATTCCGCGTTTTCTTTTGCGGGAAATTTGAAACGTTAACAAGCACGATTGGCCGCCTTGTATGGGAGGACTTATTAAGTAGCAAACTAGCTGCAATTTGTCATTTCCTGTACAAAGTTGTGTCAAAAAGTGATCGTAGGATGTCGCGATTCAAACTATTGATTATTACTACATTATTACTACTATATATTCAATTGCTTTTCAGTATAAATACTGGTACAAAGCGCATCCGCGATATTCCCACTTCGGCTCAAAACGCAGACATTCTTTTTTTTAACTGCAAACGCGGAAAATTTTTAGTGCGACTTTAAACATGCGAAATTAAATGGATATGCAATTGTTTTTTAGCATAAATGCCGTTGCAAAGCGTATTTGCGACATTCTTACTTCGGCGTTAATCGCAGAAAATTCTTTCTTCTTAGACCTTATTAAACACGGAAAATTTTTAGCTCGACTTTAAATGCGAAACCTTTGCAATTTGCGAATTTATACATAAAGAAACAAGGTAAATACACTTCTGGACAAAATTAAGGGACCACCAGTAAAATTCAAAATAAATTTAAAACAAGATAACGAAATTTAATGAAACGAATAAATATATCAATCTAAGTGTTTCCTTACAGTATAGTTGATTTAAGCGCTATTAAATTTAACAAATTAGTCTTCTCATGAACTTATATCCTAATTTGTAACCTTTAGTTAACAAAACTAAAATTATTAATAGCGTGTATGCCCTCCTCTTGCAGCAGTATACGCTGCTAATGCTTGAGATTAAGTTTCGTATACTTTCTTGAAGTATCTGTTCCCATTCTTGAACAAGCATGTTAGATAGCACATCAAGTGTTACTGGTGGTCTCGGTGCGATTTTAATTTTGTTGCCCAATTGATCCCAGAGATGCTCAATAGGATTGAGATCAGGGCTTTTGGCAGGCCACTCCAAACTTTGGATATTTGCATCTCTCAACGTAGCTGTGACAATGTTAGCTGTATGAGGTTTGGCATTGTTTTGCATAAAAATGAATCCATTGCCGAAATTTTCGGCAAATGGTTGAACATGGGGTACAATAATCTCGTCTCTATATCTTCTTGCTGTTAGCGACCCATTTCGTAACAAAATCAATTCTGTACGACCATTAAATTGTATGCCACCCCAAACCATTACAGACCTCCCACCAAATTTGTCAAATTCTCGAATGGTACATGGTGCAAATCGCTCGCCTGGTCTTCGTATGACAAGAACACGGCGATCATTCGTGCTTAGAAGGAATCTGGACTCGTCCGTAAACAAAACGGAGTTCTACTGCCCCTCGTCCTAATCTTGATGATTTTGACAAAAGTTTAAGCGATTTCTTTTGTGCAAAGCTATGAGAGTTGGACCGGTTGCTGGTATTCTAGCAGACAAATTGACTTCTTTTAGTCTTCTTCTTACTGTTTTGGTAGAAATTTCTTTTCCAGTGGCTAATCGAAGATCATTTTTTAATTCACGAGATGTTACAAACCGCTTTCTTAAACTGTGAAGTTCGATAAAGCGATCTTCTCTGTGTGTTGTTTTTCTTTTAGTACCTTGTCCGCGACTTCTTTTGAAACTACCAGTGTTTCTGAACCGTGTTGCTGCCGTCTGTACCACAGATTTGTTGGTATTTAGAATTCCAGCAACTTTTCTCTGTGAATATTCTTCACGAAGAAGAATAATCATTTAGGATACTTCTTCTGGTCTATAATGACGTCTAGACATATTTAATTAACTTTGTGTTGACTTTTCGTTTCCTAGCAGAGAATGCCTTGCTATTGTTAATTGTTTCATGGCACACTATTTAAATAAAAACAAATTAAACAAAAATGGAAAGTCGCTGCTGTGCAAACACGTGACTTTATCCACTTAAAAAAATGATTGTCAGCTGCACCCCAGAATCCCGTTCAATCTTACAAAACAGTTTTTCATTACAACTGTACATAAAAGTTTGTATTTCCAAGTTGCCTATAATTTTTCTTTTTCGACAAAAAGGCGAATGAATCGCCATAAATAACTCAAACTTGGGTTAGTTGGGTAGGACTCCAAATAATGTTAGTCCAGTTAGTCAGATTAAAACAAACAATGGAGGGAGTGACATTTTAGCCGGGCAATCACTTTAAAGTTTGTGTATAATCTAGTACTTATGTGGGCAAAACAAAATTAGAACGATTTTCAAAATTATTAACAAAGCATCACACTTATTGGCTCCCGATCAAGGAGTACCTAAATAACACTGCAATTTCTGGTGCCTAACGTAGCAGCAAAAAAAAAAAAGAAAACGGGGACACCAATTAACAATTTTGCAATTCAATTTATTCAACGATTCCAATTGCAAAATATTCTGCTTATAACTGCTTAAATTTTCAACGTTACTTTCGATTATATTTTCAATTTATTAAAAAATGAAAAAAGACAGATGTAATAAACAAAGTAATTCATTGAACGGATCGAACGAAATAAATTAAAAAATCTTCCCGAATGAACGTCGAGAATATGAATCGCGATTGATGTGTTTATAAAAGCAAAACTCAAACGGTTTACTGCTTCCGGCGTTTATATACAGAAATATTGCATCTCCGAATTTTCCGAATAAATATATTGCAAATTATAGTCGCATCTGGAGTTTTCGCAGGGGTCTTATGATGCGATGAAAAGAGAGGAAGAAAAAAAAAGAAAACATCCTAAATCAAGTGAACTGTGACAGAACAACGAGCACGCCTGACTAGACCTTATTACGACATCTTTGAAGTTTTACAGTTTACTCCTTAGACAAATACGCGAGGTTCGAAAAACATAGTTTTATATTTAATAAATTTACGCGCCCGGAAAAACTCCGCTCAAAGGGCGAGAACGCAAACAAGAAGGGCGGCCTCGCAAGGGGGCGAGGAGGAAAAGTAGGATGAGGGGTCGGTCAAATAAAAGAAAAATAGATGAAACAGGGGCTGATGTACTGGCACCGTGAAATATAAGAGAGCAGCACAATTATCGGGGGTAAACGTAGCACCTTTGATTAGATCCTCGATTCTCGCCGTTCTCGTCCTTTTTTTCCCTTCTTTTTCGTTATTTCTTTTCGATACGGGGCCGATATAATTATTTTTACTGCTGCCGCTGCTTCGACGCAAATCATTTCGTTGCTTGTCTTTGGCGCCCGACTGTTTATTAGCGTGATTTATATGGCAGGCAGTTTTTCTTTAACAATGAAATGAGTCAATATTTACCGTGTGGTGTAAGATATTTTTTTATTATGGCCGCCGTGTTACGCAAGGCTTCGGTATTTTTACGTTTCGATATGAACAGGATGTTTATTTGCACGATCAAATAGACTGCGTCACGGAAACGAAAACTCCCAGGACATGTGCCATGGTCATAAGGAAAACGAAAGTCCAAAATAAAACCTAGAAAGACACCCCTGTGACACGGAGTTGTACGAGACTCTTACTATCATGTTATCAAAAGGAAAGTCGTTATCATGCTATACTCTGTTTACGATCTTTTTGCATTCAGAGTAGTTAGGGTGACATTTTTGTTGGTACCACAAACAAATACACTTGCCAGAAATTTGATTGACGTTCGTTTTTAATTTTGTGGTTACGTTTTTGAAAACTGCCACTGCCAATGTTGCCAGTTCAATTGTGCTGTACAAAGTATTCCATGAAAACGAGAAATATCGTCTCGAACAAACGTTTAATGATTAATTATTTTTTTCATGGAGAAAGTTTGGGGTGAGGTGTGTTGTTTGCGTGTTCTTAGTCCACGATTACGCCACAAAGCGAAGAAGTGTTTATTTATTAACAAATGTGACTCCAGATATGATAATAAACAATAATGACAGAATGTTTATGTTTTCATAGAATCTTGTGCACAGTGGTGTGGCTAAATGGATCTTGCTACTGGAGAGGTGTATCGGCAAATCTGCTTATATTAGTGCATATTCGTGGCTATTAGTTTTGACTGCTAAAAGGATCGTCGCAGTCTATTTATAAATTTTACAGATATACATGCGTTTTGTACACCATAAAATTTTGATGCCAAATTAAATGTTCCCTATTCCCCTTCCATTGATTCCATAGAAGAATCTGATTCATCATCAATTTCTGATTTTGAATCAAATTCTCCTAATGTAATAATGAAAGGAGGAATATTTTCTAACAAAAAATTTCCCATACGTTTCGTCCAGTCTTCCGAAATTAATTTTTCACAATAATTACAAAAATTTTGCCACGTGTCGGGGGTACATTTTGAAAGAGTCTCACGCCATAAATTTGCAACACTATCTTTCGATACTGGTTCGAATTTAAGTGCTTATTGTAAAAGCCTTTGCACTGCTCCCATTGAATCTAAATAGGATTGTATTGACAATGGTATGGAGGCAATCTAAGAACTTCATAACCGTACTCCTTCAAAATTACGCCAGTCGCGTATCGTTTTGTTGCTCTGTCTATTCTAAAAGGCTTAATTAATTCCCATAATTGTTTTTTCTTTTGTAATTTTGCCCTCAATTTCGACATTGTGTTCAACCAACCACTCCTATATTTGACTGCTTTTTCAGGAAAATGTGGGTGGTTTGTCCAACTGCACCGAGTGATACGGTGCGTTGTCCATAATTTATTTATTTTCACTCCTGACGAAAAATAAATAATTTATTTATTTTCAGTCCTGACGAAGCTATCAAGCGATAGTGAAACGTTGAGCATTTGTGCCATTTTTCAGTGTCATAAATATTCTTTTTTACCATTTTTTCGTTCAATGAATTATCTCAAGCCGACACATTACACAATTTCACCGGACAAGAATCTACCTTAATTATTTTTTCGTTCATTTAGAAGGCGACTAGAAAGCTTATATGTATTCGAATTACGTTTTAAAAATTATAACGAGTTCTTCCAGAAATTCTGTAGAAATTTATGGCCTCCTTATTATTTAATTGCGGGCACAATTAAATTGCTGTAATAATTATGGAATGTCTGACGTTTGCATAACAAACACAAAAAGAAAATTAATACCGCTTAAATATTTATAAACAGACCTCGTCATGGTGGTGTGATCGCGACGTGCATGATTAGCGAGTTTTTCTTTCCACTTGTGTGCTACGTATTATCATTATTATATCTGCAAACCGCCCACACAACGATCGGCTCCACTTTTTATAAATTTCTCAATTTTACTACACGTCTTTTCAATTTGCACCTACTTAATTATTCAAGTTGCAAAGAAATTACATACTGCATGTTTCATTTCAATTACAAACCATATTTTGCGTGCTAAATAAAAAATAAATAAAACTACCAAATGAAGTGGTATGGACTTATCTAAAGAATGAATAATCTTTGATTACAAAGACACAAAAAAAACAGAAAAATTCAAAGAATGTGGGTAGAAGAGAAAAGTAGCTCGAAGGAACTGGGGTACCTTAGAGCTACTCCCACACTAACCTGGAAAGAGCCTAATGAGTAGAAGGAGTAAGATGTTTCTTTTATGGTAACAAAAATACTGAACTCTTTTTCTTTCTTTAGTTCTTCATCCAATTCTTTTATAACTTATTTTTTCGTTTATTCCCCTCTGTAGTGTGTAAGTAACTCTTCATCTTATTAACGTAATTCAATATAATTAATTGACCATTCTCAACAATTGATTATTTTTTTTTATTTTGTTATTTATTTTTTGAATTATTTTGTATTTTTTTAATAATATTACATTTTTCGTTTTTCTTTGCCTTCTTCTCGTTCTCTTTATTTTTTTTTTAATCTATTAAATTGTGTTGCAAAACCGATCGTCTTCTATCTTTATTGTAAATATTTTTTTAAATTTTATTGTTTATTTCTTGAATTATTTGGTATTTTTAAAATTCTATAACGTATTTATTTCGTTTCCTTTACTTTCTCGTCATTCTTTTCGTTTTTTTCTTTAATTAATCTATTAAATTGTGTTATGAAACCGATTGTCTTTTATTTTTATTATCATTATTTATTTGTTGAATTATTTCGTATTTTCTTAAAATTCTATTACATAATTGAATTGGCTTCCGGTTGGAACCGCGTCACGATTGCTTCCACTGCTATTCATTCCGATCCATTGCTCCTATCGACCACAATAAATACAACGACATACCTACTCAGTCTCATCGACTAACGAGAAGTAGCAGCAACACCACCACCAGCAGCAGCAGCCCGGAGGAAGTTCTTCTGTACTAGAGAACGAAACGTTGGCAGTAGAAGCTGTCGTGACACGGTTCCAACCGGAAGCCAATTCAATCATGGACAACAACTACTGAAGCCTCCAATTAAATCTTATTACATATTTCGTTTTGTTTGCCTCTCGTCATTCTTTTCATTTTTTAATTAATTATCTTTTATTTTTATTATTATTATTATATTTTAATTTTATATTTTAAATTCTATTACGTATTTATTTCGTTCTCTTTGCTTTCTCGTCGTTCTTTTCATTTTTTTTAATTAATCTATTAAATTGTGCTGTAAAATCGATTGTCTTTTGTTTTCATTATTATTATTTTTTTTAATTTCTTGATTTACTTTTTTGTTTTCTTTGTTTTGACACCATTCTTTTTTTTTTTTAAATTAATTAACCAACTGAACTGCGCTGTAAAATCAACCGTCTTTTGTTTGTTTTCTTTAGTTTTATTTATTTTTAATGAGTTTTATTCCTGAATCTAGTAACAAATTGAAAGATTTTCTGTATTGAAAAGTTTTCTTTTCTGCCAATTTCTGCCTTTTGCGTTGGTAACATTTATTGAGAGATCATCGGTCTCTACTTATTAACCCAACTTCCAAGAATTTCTTTATACTATTATATATTCAAACAAAAATATGGGAATGACAACATAAACAACAGCACGCCACTGGTGAAATTCGCGAGGCAGAACACCAACGTTATAATATAAAAAGTACTGACACTGCGAGCTATATCCAAACCCCTTATATCATTTATGAACGTTCTGAATATATTCTATACATAATTTTTTTTAATTCTTGTGTAAGACATTATATTGGATGTTAGGTTAAAATTGTTTTTTCTTTTGCATTTTGCGTCAAAATTAATTTTGCTATGCTTCTGATTATCCTAGGATATTGTATTTTAAGTATTTCCACAAGTGTGAGTTTAGTTGTCTAATTTGAGTGATCGACAGTAATTGAAAGCACGGTATATTGACAGTTTAAACTTGAATAATTTATTTATAATTTTTTTTTCAAACTTAAAGATCTTATTAAAAGAGATGTATGCATACAACTTGGTTGAAGAGCAGTACATAATATATAATTTCTTAAACATAATGCAAATTTTCCGATTATCCATCTTGTTATATTTACGTTCAGAGAAATTTTCTCTTTTAATTGATTACAACCCTTACCAACGCGCAACGTACAATTTTTAGTTAATTCGACCAAGGAAATGAAAATTCCACGGCTTCAAATAATTAAAGATCCGGGCGTCATCGCAATACTAATAGGACAGTGCGCGCATGATTACACAATATTCACTTTGATCACCAACTTCCCCAAATACATAAACGACGTCCTGAATTATAACATCAAGCAAATCGCGTTTGGCGACTTCATTTCCTTACGCCGCCCCCTGGGTAGGGGGCATTTTGGGAGGGAAATTACTAGACTACCTGTACATCAAAAAAGATGTTAGTTTGTTGCTGTTACGAAGCATCGTCACAATTATCGGAGATCTTACACGTACCTACTTATTGTATCAATATTCAGATGAGTGCTTTTGCAGGGTTGACTTAATTGTGGTTGCGGGTCACATGAACTGAGGACATGTTTTCGTCATCGTCTTTTTCACCTTTAATTTATTCACTAAGGAGTTCTTCTATTTAGGACTCAAAATAAACCATTTGGACTTAACAAGTCAATTTCGTAGGCATCATTATGGCGATCACCAACGGATGTGGATGTGGGATATTCCACCGGATGAGTTGGACGAGTGGATGTAACGCCAGGAAGAAATGTTGGAGTAAAAGGCAGGAAAAAAGAGGTCAAGAAAAGGCAGAAAGAAGCAAAGAAATTAGAGAAGAGAGCCGAAAAAGAGGCATGGAAGGTCGAGGAGGGTAGAAAGGGTGCATGAAAAAAATTATGTTTTCTATAATAAATATGAATCATGAGGCATCTATTTTCTTTAATGTGGAATCCACGTTTAAACCAAGGAGACGAAAAGAGTCCACATTAACACTATCTTGTTCCCATTAACAGTAACCGATCGGTGGTGATACTTTACGGTTATAGAAGTTTACACATACAGATTTTCTACTATTTAATATTAGATTATTTTTCGAGTTTTAAATTACTATAAGGCTTCTCTTTTTGTAATTTGTTACTGATTTTTCTCATAATCTCCGTACCTTAGTACAGAATTAACATATTGATACTTATTAACCATTTCACTATGCCTTTTAAATGCAGATGTAATGGGGTAGTGTGTTTTAAAAATGCCAAGCATTCGATTCACAATCAGTTCTTGAAAGACGCTGACTAATTTTATAAAAAAAGTTATTTTTTCTAATACGTTACAAACAAAAAAAGCAATCAAGAATACCACCTAAATATTTTAAACCAATTATTTTAACACTATCATACGTTCAAAAACTCCCACGTTTGGAGTTGGTTCGGCAAACCTTGTTAGTCATCTCAAATCATGGCCAATTCCAAACATGAGAGTTTTTGAATGCATGAACTTTTGCAATGCTTCTAAAAGGAAATTAAAAATCTCTCCAAAGAAGAGGGTTTATCTTTCCCATCTGACAGCACTGCTCAGAATAAATCCGTAAGAGTACATACTTAAAATGAGATAAAATTTTAAATCG
This sequence comes from Serrognathus titanus, assembly GCA_039766575.1. Taxonomy (NCBI): domain Eukaryota; kingdom Metazoa; phylum Arthropoda; class Insecta; order Coleoptera; family Lucanidae; genus Serrognathus; species Serrognathus titanus. The sequence goes on from CM077914.1 coordinate 14,514,793, forward strand.
GATCTACTATAACGCAACTATGCTAAATAAAATTTGAAGATGTTACAATAATCCCGAAAACGTAACTTCACTTTCATGCAAATTCTGTGTTAGTTTGAAAATTATTAGGAAATTATTGGACGGTGCGCCATCTACTTTTCAAAGTTCACATTATGCAAATACATGGCTGCAGAAAACTATTTTATTAGCTCTAAAATTTGGGTTTATAAACAAAGAGGGACAGAAGCAAATAATTAAAAAATAAAATCTTGATTCTTTTTAATTCCATCAATTCTTTAATTTCACTAACAATTTTTATTTAATGCGCTCCGCTGATATTTCGTGATGATACATCATGATATCAAAAACACTGAATAATTACTTTGTTTTGTTCCATGAAAGCAATATTTTTCTCATAATTATAGAATGTGCGTTGTATTTCTTTTGTTTTTTGTTGGCCTCTCACAATCAGACACATTCATCTTTCTCTTTTTCACATACATATTTGTCTGTTTATATGATTTAGATGATAACGTAATTATTTAATTATTTTATCCCTCGTATATAGTTTTATTTAGTAATACAGGGGTTAGCTGAAAAGTTTTGTCTTCCAATAATGACTGGAGAATAGATGATGATACAAATCACCTATTTATTAACTAATGTTTTTTTTTATCGTTAAGCTTCGCAGCATTGATCAATAAATAATAAATTTAGCATCTCATCTATAACAATGTCTGCAAGAGAATTAGTTTAGAATTACAGCACGTTTAATTTGGCGTTTAAATTAAAAAAATCTTACCGATATTTTAGAAAAATTAAATTCAGGAGAAGATGGGCGACAGTTGTGGAGGAAACTTCAATAAGTTAATCTAAATTGTTTTTAGGCCACATTATTTCCTGGAATCTATTCTTTATGTGTTACTTGGGCACCATACTTCCAGCGTGGCGTTATTTTAGGATTGATTTTGAGCACGAACGGTTTCGTCAGAGCAATAAATTTCGCAACCATAAGCAAAATGTTGGAAAACAACAGCTGGCATGCCAGTTTCTACATTTGGGGTGCGTTTGGCTTGACTTGGTACGTAATTTTTCTCATGTATTTATATTCGGAACCCCGACAACATCCGCACATGATCAACTCAGAAAAGGAATACTTGAAAATTAAAGCAGGTTGGAGAACGTTTTGGAATCATTTTGGATGGTGCAGGTTACATTTTTTTTTTCAGTACATCGGAAGCAAAATTTGAAAGTACCGTGGAAAACGATTATAAAAGACAGAGCTATTTGGGCGATAATCTCGGCTGAATTAGCTTCTTCCGTCTGTAATTACACTCGGAATATGGAAGCCAAAAAATATTTTGGAAATCTTTCGCTTACGACATTGATTACAGTACGCTTTATTACATGCTGCCATATGCTAGTGTGGTTCCGTTTATTTTAGTGATTGGGATCGTCAATGATTATTTAATTAGGTCAGGAAAATTGAGTGTGAAATCAGTTCGGAAGATCTAAAATGTATCCAAGCATTACAATTTTATTTAAGGTGTCTGCCTGCCCGCCGTTTTGATGGTGATCTCTGCCCATGCAGGTTGTAACAAACATTTTGCCCTGTGGATATTCGTCATATCTTTGGTTTTGGAATCCGCTGTATGTGGAGCTGGACATATGCAAAATATTCTAGATGTTTCCGTCAACTTCCCTGGTGTGGTCATGGGTATAGTAAACGCCTTGGGCACAAGTTCCTTGTTGGCAGTACCACATTTCTTATATTTCTTAGAGGAAACTGTAATTTTTCCAAAATGTAAAAGTTCTAGGCAAAGCTTTGTTTTTTTGCATTTTAGCAAATAAAAGAGCACTGGAAAATAGCTTATTATTTCGCTTTCGTAATAGCAATTTTGTTCAATATATTTTTCCTAATGAATGTTTCTGGAAAACGCGCGGACTGGGATTTTGCAACCGGTGAGAGCGAGACTTGGCTGAATCAACAATGGCAAATAAAGTTTGGGAAGAGGAAGCCAAAGCAGAAACAAAATTCTGAAGACGATGATTTATCTGTCTAGCTTTTATTTATTTACTAGTAAGAAATAAAATTGTAAAACTATAAAGTAACAGTTTTCTTGAACTTAATTAGAAAACAAATACCTTAAGCAAACTTCTTTTTTGATAACTGGAAGAAAATGCTTTTTGGAAGGTAAAGCTAAAATAACCTTGAAAGAAAACATTTGCCACTTGAATAAGGACCTCATTTTAATGACTCAATTTTATCAATTAAGATAATAAAATTTAGAGGTTACAAAAGGAATGCCAAAATCGGAATTTTTATTCATAACGGATGCAATAAATGATCGCTCACGATCTTTTCATTAGGAACATTAACAAGTGATTCTCATTCATAATATTGTCAACAGTAAGTAATAATTTTCATAGTAAATATAATTTAAGTAACGCGTGTCCACATTTTTTTACTTGCCAGAGTTGTCTTCTACGAAGTTCCTGCCTTCGCTTCTTTTTCCGTTTTCTTCGCATCTTTCTCCGCGAGCTTCTTCTCTTTCTTCGCCTCCTTCTCCGCCTGTCGCTGAGCTTTCTCGTTTTCTGCCTTCTCCTTGCGATTTTGCTTTTCTGTTTCCCAGTCCTCCTTTGAGTAATCGAACCTAGACCTCTTTGCTGTCCCAAAAACGAAGTAGAGGATGTTCGTCACGGATGCCACTGCGAATATAATCCACCCCACGATCTTCCATTGAGCCAAAGTATTCTGGAAACAGAAGTTTTGTAAATATTAAAAAAAAAAGACTGGGCTAGACGCGCGCTTACTTCCGGGGCAACAGCTGAGACTATGACGGGGTTTATGACTCCAGCGACTGCGCCGATTCCATTTACTATGGCCATAATCAAACCTGCAAAGTTCACCGTCACGTCCATAATGTTAACTTTAAGGCCACAATAAAACGGGCCCATAAAAAAAAGCGAAAGAGACAACCAGACAATGACCCATATGACACTGCATCCCGAGTAAGGCATAGCCAAGATAGTCAGACTTGGCAACACCGAAGCTATAAAAACTCAAACATGTGACTTTCAACATTGGCGTTTGAGGCGTAGAGTACCTATGGTAGTATAAATCTTCCTAATCAATGAAATATTATAATTTTTATTCTTGACCATCCAGTCCCCAAATTTTCCAGTTGCCACGCTCGTAACCCACTGCAAGACGTACGGAAGAGAAGAAGCTAGCGTGTTATCTTTAAAGTTGACGTGCAGGACATCTTTGAAATACTTCGGCATGTTCGTGCACAAGAAGAAGATCAAATAAGAATGTCCGAATTGCCCAAAAACCAGCGCCCACAGAGGAACGTCTATTAGTATGAGAAACCAGTTTCTCTTCAAAGTTTTCTCTCTCTTGGCTGAAATATATAACGTCATTAAACGTTATACTCATATCATCCATTTATATCCACCTAAAGCCCCGAGAAGATAAGTTTTCTCTCTTTCAGTTATAAATGGATGAGATTGAGGATCGGAAAAGAGGTAGACCATAGCGATGGCGTACCACACTAATCCAATGATGGTCCAAAAATAGAACGTCATCTCCCATGAGTCTGCTGCTTGTTGCACGGCTCCCGTAAGCAAAGGGCCAAAAACTAATCCGAATGAGTTCGCGGCGAAAACTATACCGCCCATTGTAGCTCGTTCTTCTTTTGGAATCCAACACGATAACAAACTGCTTTGCGTGGGAAGTAACGCGCCCTAAAATAAAAACACCAAAAATTACTTTTTTGGATATTACAAGATGAAGTACCTGGGATATGCCCGTCAAGCATCTCAGAATGGCAAAAGTCCACCAATTAGTATATTTAACTATTACTGGTGCTATAGCAGTAGTAATTGTTGATAATAACAAGCTGGTGGTAATTATGTATCTTGCACCAAAATCATCTGCCAACATTCCAGCTGGAAAATGAGCGGGGAAATATCCTATGTAAAAGGCCGCAAGGATAATTCCTTGATGCGTTTCAGTCCATGATTGACCACCGGTCTAAAACATGAAATCATTTGAAAATGTCAATTTGTAATGTGATTCTTCAAAAAAGTTTTAGGTATATCGTTCAGTTTACTTTATTTAAAAGTCAGTGAAATGAAATTGCCTTGCCTTATTTTCTTTCTCAGGGGATGCCGTCACATTTTTATCACCGAGACAATCGGGAGAAAGTGCTTTCGTATCTTTGTTCACCATTTCCGTGATGATTAAGCTAATGTTCAATCGATGCCCGTACATTATGATGATCGCAAACGCTGCTAAAGTGACTAAAAGGTACCTCTGAGGGAAATAGTATTCTAAACGAAGGGAACGAAATTATTTGGTTATTAGATTACACCTAGTGGATGTCAAAATGTTTCAAATACTCACTTTCACCACCGCAACCACAAGTCAGAGGATTGCATTTCCCCATTTTTTGTTAATTGTTTAAGAGTACATTCGTAATTTTTAAAATTCCTTCGTTTTCATTCACGTTGATAGTTTGACATGCATTGAATCATGACTAGATCAATATTTTATTTTAATTCATTGCCTACGTAATTAAATTACATTACATTCCGAGTACAATCAAATATAAAATTTGTCCCATTTTTTTTTGTCTAAAGCGAAAAGTCTTTCTTTAGGGGTCGTTTCGTTCGTCTCATACTATTTCTGTTTGAGTAGTTCAGCATTGTTTGTTTTGCTCCATAAGAAGAAATGGTTGAAAAGGAAAACCAGATAAAACTGAATTGATTCCTTTCACTCCACTAGTGAAGTCAATAAAGGAATCTCTTATCATTTGTAAATGTATGTTTGCAACCAATTTGGAATAAGATTCTTGAGACAAGTTTTAAATCGTTTTGTGTGTAACTGAATTTATTGTGTATTTACAATAACTTCACTGCCACACCGGAGTCTTAAGAGTCACCGGATCCTTGGACGTCGCTAAAGCGAATTACACTCATTTATTTAATTATTATTCTCATTGTCGGAGGATGTAGTTCTAGGACTCAAAAGCTGTGGAAATGCAAAAATATACCCAAAATAGAAGAATCATGACAGGGCCAATAATCTAGCAAGGCGTACCGACTCACTTGCATAAACAAAGCCACGCCTAATACATGAACAAACCGCGCGGACATCGTAAAACCCGTGACGTCAAAAGCGAGAGCCGAGCGTGTTTTCCTGGAACACGGGTAACCGAGGCCCTATAGAAAGAGCCGAAACAACCCTCGAGAAAGCACTTCAATTCTGCTGCCGAATAGGCCATCCAATTTGGTCGGTACACTTAGCGCACCTCGGTACCCAGGTTTCCGCCCATAACCTGATTGATTCCAGCGAGAGACCACCACCCCTAAGAGACCAACACCAGTTGAGGGGTCCCGACTCAGCCGGTGGACTCATCCCTCCCCTTAGTACTCATGCTAGGAAGGCTTCCCTTTGAACCTTAGATGAGTCATCGTTCGAGATCACCTGCGCGACTCTCTCCCACACATGTTATTCTAACCTTCTGTTACCCACATAAGTGGGATAAGGTAGTTAGACAGGTTAGTTTTAAGGGTAAATGGCGTGTGGTCTGCATCGGTTCTCGTCTCGGATCCTAGGCTTCCGTACATGGGGCCCGACAACTCAAACGATGGCCCCTTACGCTCATCTTGGATACTAGTACCCCATGCCTTCCACCCGACACCTCAAGCGAGTGCTCCGCATCGACTCTAAAAACGAGACGATATCCTCTTACCCGTCAGGATGACGGTGAGTAGGGTCGCTTTACTGATTACCCGGCCTCCGGGCATCAGTCCGCCCTCCTGCACATACGCCCAGGAAGAGGGGGGGGTCCGGTCTTCATCCCCCAAGCTGGCACTCATGTTAGTAAGGTTTCCCTCGCAACGTTTGATGAGTAACCGTCGAGATCGCTTACGTAAACCTCTACCATACATCTGTTACTAGCCCCAGCGTCCGTTCCCCACGAACGTAGGATTGGGAAGCTAGACTGACTAGTTTTAAGGGTGGTCGGCGTGTGGTCTGCACCGGACTTCCTCTCGGATTCTAGGCTTCCGAACAAGTGGCCCGACACCTCAAAGATTGGTCCCCTACGGCTCATCTCGGATACTAGTACCACCTGTCTCACACCCTACAGCTCTAGCGACTGACCGCCGTCGCCAATGAAAAACAATAACGAGTATGAAGTTCACTCTACGATCCGATTCGACTGCTGCCGGCCAGTACGAAGCGCACTCTACGGTCCGAATAGACCAGTACGCCATCGCCGAGTCCGCATTCCACCAGGATCGGATCCAGCATCCAGCACCACGGAGCCGCTGCATCAGAAGTCTAGCCGCCGACGCCGGGCTCAATTCCGGGAAGCTCTTCGCGACGTCCGGACTGCTTCTAGGATCCCACGCGCTGTATTCCCGCTGCCGCCATTGCCCAAGTGTGAACCCACCGCGGGGGCCAGTCCGCTACAGCGCAGGAATAAGCGCCCGCCGACTTCGCCTAGAGCCCGAAAGTCCAAACGTCTCGTCTCGAACGAAGCAACGCGCAACGCGACGAGGGAACCGCTCCAAGTGACCTACCGGCTGACTCCACTAGAAGTACCACCGCTTGAGTACCACCTCGTACAAAGGTGCACGATACATCCTGAGGACCCTTGTCTCCAATTAGTTCGCCAGGCGTACGCCCACCTCGACGAAGAAATTGACTGTCGCTACATAGAACTGTAATTTTACATGTTGATTGGAATTGGCATATTGTTCTGATTACAAGTTAGTCAGGCCCGTCATTCAGCATGGCGCCCCACTACATTGGTGACCCCGACGTGATCTGAGACGCAAAACCGTCAACATGTCCAATAACGGCGACCCCCCAAACAAACCGCGTTGATAAACCCGAACGCCACCGACGCAGGCGATAGCGCGCCTAGGGTGCAGGTGCAGATGAAAGTCCCGCCGTTCTGGCAGAACGATCCAGAAGTACGGTTCATTCAACTCGAACACTTCGCACTCAGCCGAGTAACGGGAGAGGACACCAAGTTCAGTTACGTCACAACGAACTTGGACTCGAAGACGTTCGCGGAAGTTCACGACATCCTAGTAATTAATTAAAACGGAATTAATACGACGTCTGAGTGCCAGCCAGGAGGAAAAGATCCGCCGCCTGTGTTGGAACATGAGGATCTGGGAGACAGGAAACCATCGCAATTCCTGCCACACCTGCAAAGTTTAGTAGGAAACACCGTCCCAGACGCGCTACTTCAATCTATCTGGCTCGGGCGTCTCGTGCCGGTCACGCAAGCCATCCTCACCACCCAAAGCCACACCGGGTTGGAAAACATCGCGCGCCTCGCAGACACCATCGAAGAACCAAACTCCCATTACAAATAACACTCATCCGTCGCGGAAGTTTTCCAAAAGAACGCGTCACTACCCACAGGACCCACGAGTTGGCAGACGGCATTCAATAAAATGGAGAAACAAATGCACACGGTAGTGCAGGAAGTCGCCGCTTTAACACGAGAGCCACGCCGCGAGACGAGGCAAAGATCGAGATCTTTGATTGATTGGAATTGGCATATTGTTGTGATTATAAGTTAGTCAGAACAGCGCCCCACTACACTAGTATATTAATTTAAAAAAAGAACTCCATACAATGGAATATATATGGTTCTTATCTTTAAGGAGGATGAGACTTAGCAGTAGCGAACCTCTTCTCTCAGTGTTAACTTAGATTTTCCGATCGTCTCCTGGAGCTCTAGACGACAGATATTCTTCCTTACACCGTCAAATCACCCACACCAGAAATTTGTAATATTGAAGCACCTGCTTGTGAAAAGGGGCCGGCGATTAATTCAAAAGTTAAATGAAAATTTAATAAACCCAAAGTAATAGAAAGGGAGGGACATCTGTTCAAGAAAGGGATTCAGCGAACAAACGAATTCCTTCGGAAACCATATTTACATTCCAAAAGAGAGACGCCACGCCTTCGTCGAGATCTGCTGTCCTGTTTAACGTTTTTCCATTTTTTCCATAGGGATTTGTAAAACTAGGCCATGGGGACGATTTAAGTTGCCTGCTGCACAAATGATTGCGAAGCGTTTTGGTTACGTCCCCTTACGTGAGTGTTCTCACGCACTCGGGGACTTTATAATTAATTAGTTACTCAACTCCACCAGCCTTACACCAAAAAGTAGAAAGGCTTAGGACTAAGTAAATCAGTATTTACTTTAACGAATCTTAATGGTCACTTATCTGACCATTAATATTTTGGTATTTTAGTATTTTGGCACTTGAGAATGGCTAACTGGCGTCCACCTGCGGAGGGAGCGATCGGTCAAATTAACATACGCTAAATGTTAAAGATGGGAACCGTCTCGAAGAAGGAACAGAAGGGATATAGCATCTTGCTTTTCAAAGGTAAGCAATAAGCCGTTGCGGTTCCGGAGGGGTTTTAAACTCCAACTTAAATTAAAATAAGAATCGAATCGCCTTTAGCTGCATTCAAAAAATTTCACATCTTAACTTAATAAGGTGTCTAAGCGACAAGCTTTAACAGCAGCAATTTTCAAAACAGTTAATTTCTGCTTTCTCTAGCCTCCATTGGACCTGGTGTGTTTATTATAGCAGGTTCTTACGCGGGATGTGATGGAATAGCTGTAGTCGCCCTCTTTACCATTGCAATGGATTTCATGGGTACGTTTTACTGTGGCATGAAAGTTAATGCTTTGGATTTGAGTCCGAATTATGCGGGTACTCTAATGGCCATAGTTAATGAAATCGGCGCCATCACTGGAATAATCACGCACTACCTCGTAGGAGCTCGTAAGTGTTAGGCACCAATCGAAATCGCGTTTTTTAGACTTTTGGATTTCAGCATACTTTGCTTGAATGGCGCTTGGTTTTCTGGGTCGTCCTCGGAAACTTCATGGTGACTAACATAATTTACGTGATCTTCGGAAGCGGCGAAGAACAATGGTGGAATAAGTCTTCAAACGCGAGCAACGTCGAAAATGGTTTACCCATCGACTCAATTAAAATGAAGGATAAAAGAAGCGTCCAATGGCGTTAATAAATACTGAGCTAAAACTAATGTGATCTAAGAGGGCCATTTAGATACGCTAAAATAAATAAAACTATCGATAAAAACCCTGAGCGCGTGTGAACCTCGCTCACACAAGGTGGCGTAGCCGGTCCAAAACACCTCGCAATCCCTTGCGAGTAGGCAACTTATGTCACTCCAGTGAATCAAATAAGCGGAACCAAAAGAGGGACTCGCACAGATGAAACCACCTCGCAACCGCAAATTACACAAGGGGCGGAGCTTTGGATTTTGGAAATGTATACAGCACGGTCCTGCATTGAGAGAAGATTCAAAGAATTAATTAATGTTCACCGAACCATTTTCGTGAAAGGTTGCGGTCCTCTTTATTGTCTCTTTATTGTTCATCATAAGAAGTTTTTATTTAAATTAATCGCTAATCGTATTGGAGTTTTGAAATTAAAATCAGGACCCCTTTTACCCGTATTCACAAAAGAATTTCAAATTTTACATTTTAATGCAACAATCTCAGATGATAAGTGGCACTAGGAAATTGTCCAGTTTCAACACAGAACCCTTTTCAGATAGGGTAACATAAATAACCCTACCAATAAAAAAAATCCTGACGGATGGGAATGGCTAACTGGCGCCCATCCGTCAAATTAACTGACACGCTAAATACTAAAGGTGGCAGCACACCTCCAAGAAAGGATACTCTTCAGAGGTAAGCAATAAGCAGTCGCGGTTTTGTAGGGATTCAATTTTTAATTTTTAATTCACTTTATACATCTTTTGAGCCCAAGGACCAAGTCCTCCGATAATGAAAAATAATAATGAAACAAGTGAGGGTGATTTGTTTTACTAAACATACAAGAGCCCTTAAAACTCAGGAAGTGCCAGCCTTGTCATAAGCTTCAATGAAATAATCGGTATGATTATGATGAAGAGGAATGGCACAATATAGATTTTATTTTATTAAATAATTATTTATTACCTAATTCATATCATACAAATAAATACAAAGTATTTCATAGAAATTCTTCCAAAAAAATACAACATAACTTCAGACAGTTACATCATATTTACAGTTCACACGCAAACAAGACACGAATAACCTACGTACAACTTAACAACTAACAGGTACTAATCTACTCACGTACAAAATAAAATAAATTATTATTTTTTTGGTATAGGTACACAAATTAAATATTAACTACGTTTAGGCTATCACTCGCGAATCGTTCCCGGCTCACTTCAAGATCACATTGCTTTTAGCTCACTCGTATTCTAATTATTTACTAACGCCATTGGACGCTTCTTTCTCCTTCTTTTTAATTGAGTCGATGGGTAAACCATTTTCGACGTTGCTTGCGTTTGAGGGCTTATTCCACCATTGTTCTTCGGCGCTTCCGAAGATCACGTAAATTATGTTGGTCACCACGAAGACTCCGAGGGCGATCCAGAAAACCAAGCGCCATTCAAGCAAAGTATGCTGAAATTCAAAAGTCAAAAAAAGGCGATTTCGATTGGTGCTTAAAACTTACGTTTTCGGTAAGAGCTCCGACGAGGTAAGGCGTGATTATTCCAGTGATGGCGCCGATTCCATTAACTATGGCCATTAGAGTACCCGCATAATTCGGACTCAAATCCAAAGCATTAACTTTCATGCCACAATAAAACGTACCCATGAAACCCATTGCGATGGTAAAGAGGGCGACTACGGCTACTCTATCACATCCCGCGTAAGAAGCTGCTATAATAAACACACCAGGTCCAATGGAGGCTAGAGAAAGCAGAAATTAACTGTTTTGAAAATAGATTATTGCTGCTATTACGTACCAACTGTGGTAAAGAACTTCCTGGCGAACGTAATCCTGAAATAACCTTTATGAATCAGCCAATCGCACAACCAACCCGACAGCATCGAAACAATCCACATGAGGATGTAAGGAATAGATGACCAAATACCGCTTTCCCCTACATTGAATTTGAGCACATCGCTCATGTATTTTGGCAAATCAGTCACCATGGTGAAGAATCCCCAGTCGTGTCCTATTTGGGCGGCCACCAAAGCCCACAGTGGTACCGACGTAAAAATCGCCTTCCAAGGAATGTCTTTGTCCTTATTATCCATGCTTTCTGCGGATGAAGAAGCAGTTGAGTAACCAACGTGCAAAAACTCACTTCAAATTACGCACCTAATTCTTTCCTGAGGAAGTTCTTTTCTTCGTCGGTGATAAACGGATGAGATTCGGGGGTTGAATAACACAGCAAAGTCCAGATGATGAACCAAAGGATGCCTAACGCCCCAAAAACGTAGAAAACGGAAGCCCAATCTTCAGTTAGTTCAATCAAGTACCCACTGAGAGCATTACCCACGACAGTACCTAAAGAATAAGTGCAATTAAAACTTGCTTCTTTAAGGTGGCTTGTGAGGATTTACCAATTTGTCCTCCTGCGTAGACCAGCGTTCCTATTTTGGCCCTTTCGTTCAGTGGTACCCACTTGGCTAGCAAGGCGTTCAACGCGGGGTAAGTTGTGCCCTATTATAAATCAAAGTCAGTCTATCTTCTGTTGATATTTATTGTTTGCTTACCTCGCCTAAACCTTCAAGCACGCGTAAGGCAATCAGCCATTTGTAGTCGCCAAAACCAACTACCAACGGCGTTAGCAGAGTGAATATTGCGGTGGATAGAATCCCCAGACCCAGCGAATACTTTCCTCCGAATTTTTCTGCCAGAATTCCTCCGGGCATGTGAGTAATGACGTAGCCCCAGTAGAAGGAGCTCAAGATGAGGCCTTGGGTTTGCTCATCCCAATCGTAGAGGTTATCTTCATTCTGGAATAGAAATAATTATTCGTATAATCACTAATTTTTTTAGGCAATTATATCTTTTGTCCAAAGTAGTACGTTTTTGTGGCAAGCTAAATGAGGTTCTCAAGAACAGTACTTACAGTAACTGCTCCTCCACCTCCATTACCGCCATCTGGAGCGGGACAGGAATCATCGTGAACTGTACCGTTCGAAGGGTACACCATTTCTGTGATTGCCACCGACAAGGATATCCTCATGGTGTAGGCATTGACGACGGCAAGGAACCCCATTATGCCCAAGATGTATCTGTGTGGAATGAGGATGCCTGAAATGAGAGAAAAAATTTAAAGAATTGGTAGTTTGCAAAAGAACAAAATCTTCTTCAAAATGTATTAAATTAATGTTAAAATTCTTTGTTGCGAGTTTACCATAACAATACCTGTTGTAGAAAAACAGATAAAAAAGTAATTCAAGGATTTTTTTGTTTGCTAGATCCTAATTGAAATTAAACCAAGCATCCAGTAATTTGTTAAAATATTTGAAGATTGTTGTTTTTAGACCTATTTATTGTATATGTCTTTTGCTTATTTTATGCAACAAACGTTAAACGTTAGTCATATGTCACATCAATATGCATAAGTTAATTAAACAATTAATTTTTTTTTCGTTATGTTGAAACCTCAACTGCTTCATCGATTAAAATGCGGTCAATAACATAAAAATGTTTACGACTTCCAAACAACAAACAAAACGAAATCCATCAGACTCGAACTTAAAAAAAGCAGCATATCTGCTGAAAGAGACGATAAGATACGGTAATCAATCGATGCCCTTTTATACGTAAGTAAGCGCCGCACCCAATTAACTTGGTGTCCAAATTTGGAGATAAACGCGTGCGGATTCCCTTTCTGAAAGATCAACTTGTTTACAACCAGTTCGAAATGGAATAATTACGACATTGTCTTCGGGAACCAGAGCAAGCTGCAGGAGTCTGACGTAACCGTTACACGCAGATTAATTTCAGTGAAACAAGAAGTTATCGTTTTTTTTTTTTTAAGTTATTGAACTGAGATTAAAAATTAGGGGGAGAAAAACGCAATCGATTCTTTGCCACCGCCGCCGTTTGACGTCCATGCGACATGTTGTAATTGTGGCCCGCCCGTGAAAGAAGATTTGCGCAATTTCTCGAATTTAGGTCCGCTCCAGATACCGCGAAGAATTAATTTATTGCAAAATTCCTCTGCGACTCAATATCTCGTCTTTTGGGTGGCGATGATGTAACGCCCGAAAATAAAATAAAAAGTGAATTCGAAGTGAATTAATCTTGGCTTGCGCTTTCGACTTGAACGACGAAAACATTTGTTGTATTCGTAATGGTTTTTTGCCAAAATTTTACGCTCTTTAGTAAAAGGAAAATAATATTATGCATACACTAGCGTAGCGTAGTTAATAAAAGTGAACGATTTTTTACAAAAATTAAAAACGATATTGATACTGGTTCTGTTAGTTCTATCATATGGATTATTTACGTTAATTTTTTAAAATTAATATTAAACTAACGTCTATATAAATAAATAAAATGAATTGTATATAAGTACGTAGTAATGACAGATACCAAACAAAAATTATTGTAAAATAAATCACAATTGTGGTTTAAGATTAGCAAAGAAATTTTCATTACATTATGACCACAAATGAAGGTTTTCTGTAATATTTTCTTTGAATTGTTTTTCTTTTTATTTTGGTTTTTACCATAACCGATGTTTGTATTGTTTCTATCTGTCGAATTTTTCCAACCACATTTGAAATATTTTGAAATTCTTCAATTTTTTCTTTTTCGTATTTCTATTTCTGTGGTTTCCTTTTTACTTTTTACCTTTACTGGTTAAAATCTTTATACACTTCTGGACAAAATTAAGGGAAATTTTACCATTAGCGAGTCTATATATCTATCAGTTAGCTGTTTTTGCTAGAACTAATTTACGGACATTTCCAAAAAATAATGAGAAATATGCATCCGCTATATCAGTACAAACAATAAACTGTAATAGTCTCTCAATCCTTAAACACAATAACACTCTTTTTGAACCCTGCACTTACTATAAAGCACAGAATGTTTACAACACATTACCTACTTCGATAAAAATGCTAGAGCCTTTGACTGGTTTTAAACAAAGATTAAAAACAAAAAAAAAAGAAACTAGAAAGTGACAAAATCATAATGACGGGAGTTTGTTTGAAGTTGTCATGTTGAAGCCCAAATCAATTAGTGTAAAAACTGACTGTACCAGATCTCTAATGATACATGCTGTTTCCTCGTCGAAAAAGCGAATCAACACAGTATACATACAGAGTGATTGACAATTGTTGCGTAAAAAAAAACCTTAACAAAATGAATGTCACAGATTACGGGAAAATGTTTAAAAAATTCTATGGAAGAGCTTACAATTACAATTTTTGTTACAAGTCGGATGGGTTGCAATTTTTCGATGACACGCTTAATGTCCGCATTATCCATCTTGTGTGTAATAGCTTATGAGACAACAGCATTCGTTGTTATTTGCTATTCTCATGTAATTCTGGCTGAAAACCCGGTCATGCTATGTCGCGGCTTAACGAAGTTTATACATAATTTTTAAAATTTACCCAAAAAGTATGTTACGCCGAGATTTCAATTATTTTCGTGTTGTAGTGCTTTATTTGTTTACCTGTCAAAGCAGGCGTTCAAAGTGGGACCGTTATTAACCTTGTGTTAGTGTTGAAAAAGGAACAACAGATGTAACAGATATAAAACTTACGTAATTGTAAATGAACAATATGAAAGCGTGTAATCAACGCACCCCCTAAATTATACGAAGTAACGCACGATGAAATGTGACAGAATGGAATTTCCACACTTACTTTATACAATTTTTACGGAATAACTTCAGGCGATTCTCTGCATTTGTCAAAAATTTCGTAAATCTTTTGGAGTTCGTATTTCAGCTAATCACATCAATTCTGTTTAAAGGTCAAGTTAACGTCCAACGTCGTAACAGTCATAAAATTATAAAACACTTTCATGACTGCATTTATTTCGTTTATCTGCTGTTCGTTCTTAACCAGGATATATTGTCGTTTTGGGTACAATTTTGGATTAATTATTTTTCCAAATCTAAAGTGCATAGACCTCTTTTAATATTTTTCCCATACTCAGGGATATCGCTATTTGTTAGTTAATACCCAACTCAATTGAAGAAGGACAAAGAGGAACAAAAATGTTTATATATTTGCCACGAAAATACAAAAGTACACGTCCCTAATATAAATATATTTATTCTACACCTACAGTATATACTTTTAGTTTAAACAATTACGAAAAGTCCCTAATAAAGTTTGTTGAAAAACTCCCACATTTGAAGTTGAACATGACTTGAGATAGCAAAGCACAAGGTGTAGCTTTACTTATTACTTACACTCGATAAAAATAAACAGCAAAGTAAATTAAGACTAAGTGCTGTTAAACGATAGAAGTACTGCTTTTAAACTACAGGACATTTTTTCGTAAAATTTAATTGTTGCCGTATGAGACGAACGAAAGTATGGCCAACTCCAAACGTGAGAATTTTTGAACGCATTTTCGGTTATGCACACGTGTGTGCTTACGTCTCCAACTGTTGTGTTACAGGTTCATACAGGCATTGTCCGGATTAACGAGAGTCGTCATGATTATGAGGTGAAGTGGTTTGTGTCCGGATTACTGGATATGTGAACTGTTCATTACAACTATTTTTTTTTCTACAGAGTGATTCTGAAAAGGTGCGGAATTCTTCCGTGTTACTATTTCTACGAATACTTTTTGACGTTCTTGACGTTTTCTTAATTATATCTTTTTTGTCAAAATTTATATTTTATTTTGTGTTTTAAAAAAAGGCATCATATTCCATGGTTTCAATTTCGGCATCGTTGTTGCTCTTTTTTGTTTTTTTTGTCATATTAACACGTGACTGACATAGTATGTTGACATATCAAAATTGGTTAAGGTTCACTCGTTGACACTAAACAATTCCAATGAATGTTTGACATTTTTTCAATAAATAAATATTCTAAATTAATATTCAATTTATACAACTCAGAAAAATATTTTCATTTCTTCTTCTAGACTGTATATAAGCCCCTTCAATTTTTCTTTTGTGTAGGCGATTTAATTTTTCGCACCCAAGCCGCACCTGTATATAAATTTTATTTTTTTTATTCCTTACTTGTTAGATGTACAAAGTATAATTTTGTTTAAAAGATATAGACTTTGACATCCACTATGGGGCCCTTGCAATATGCGGTTTTGGTATTAAAAATAAGTAGGTGAGCTGTAGTAGTATATTACATAACGAGAGCTGTAAAGTAGCATATTATGCACGCGTGGAATGGTTGTGCACGAGCTGTACAGCAGCACAAGTACCAGGTACCCAATAACTAATAACTTTCTTTATTAAATAAATGATGATTTTCTAAAGAAATTTTGGTTTTAATCGCCGTTAACTTTTTTTTTTCAAAGCACGTCAGCCAGAAAGATATTCTGTCCTGTTTCTGCGACTCATTCACAAATTCCTATTCAAAGATTCCAACGTTTGAAGACTTCCGTTACGTGAAAATCGTATCGATGAGACTTAATGCACACCTGTGGCACATTTAGCCACTTTGAGAAATGAGAAATAATTCAATTCAATTCTTACTAAGTCCGCCCACGCACATATAACAAAATCGTTCTTGTTAGCTTTTTTTTCTTCTGTAACCTCCAGAGGAAGTAAACGTCAGGGTCGGCGTTTCTGTGCCGATCGCCTGGGGCAAGCCAAGCAAACGACCGCGAACAGGAAGTGATAGAGTCAAGACAGGAAAAGCAGTGCTTGAAAAAGTTAAGGTCGGTGCTTGGATTTGTGTTTTCTGGTTGCACTAATGCTTTTTGGAATACCGATGGTGTTATGCAAGTACATAATAATATCACTATCAGGGACGAAATTGCTGCACATAATAGAAAATAAAAAAAAAAACAAATACAACCAATAGCCTTGTTTTTCTTTCTTGGTTTTTGAAGAATAAAGAATTCACTATTATGCCGGTTAGTTGTCCATGATTTTTAAAATAGAGGTGTGGTTATCACGAATATAAATTGTGAAAGTACATATTAGTTAATAATGTCTTCGTTCAGAATATTTTTTATTTTCTAAATCAAGTCAGTTTAATTTTTTTAAAAATACGGTACAGAAATGATTGAAAGGCGCTCGCTAGATTATTTTTTAAAGTTGATTATAAAATTATTTGATTATTTGTTGTACTTTTTTTAAATTAACCGATCTGGTTCCAAATCCAAAAAAAAAAATTTTCAGTTTGCTTCTTCATGTATCATTAAAGTCTCTCGCGAATTTCTACTTTCATTCATCTTCGGCGATGTTAGAGTAAAAATTAAAAAAAATCATCTCATCGACATCAATTAATGAGCGAAACTGATAGTCTTGATAAACAGCAAAGCTTCAAATTGATTAGATATTTAAAGCAATTTAATCTCGCGCACAGCCCACAACAAGCATTAATCTAATCAACGATAATCAATTCCCCGATAAAAGCAAGGATTTAATTGGAAAACAAACAGGCCTTCGCTGATATGAAAATGAAAACGAAAATAAATCGCCGGGTACTCGTACTCGAGTGGCAGGCGACGATTGTCGAAAAAAATGAGATTGTACACACCACGTCACCCACGCTTTGACACGCTGTAAACAAATAATTGTTTTTTTAATAAATATGCCGACGAGATTTGCTGATTGATACGAAAACAATGCGACCCAATTAGCCAAAAGCGTCAGGCGTTTCGTAATTCCGATGAATCGTCTGGATACTTAAAAAATCGTACGATTTCGTTGAATTGATCAATCATAAACGGGAAGATGAGATGCAATCGAATCAGTAACACGTTAACATGTCGTAACTAAAAGCGCTAATCTTGACACGATATAAACAAAAGACGGTCGATTTTATTACGAAAGCAATTCAAGAAAATCGCAACCGTCAAGAAACAAAATCAGATCGAATTTTAAGACATAGGAATTTCGAAAAGAATTACTCAGAACAATCGGTACTCTATTTTGTTTTAGATTCGTGGTTTAATGGATTTGTTACTTAGCTGTCACAATCTACTTTGATGCTGACTGAACATTATTATTACTAGCATTAAAACAAAAGATGATCGAAATAGTACGAAAAGCATTTAATGTTAAGAACCTGACATGACATAAACAAAAGGCGGTAGATTTTATTACGGAAACAATGCAAGAAAATCGTAATCGTCAAGAAATAAAAAAACAAAGTCGGATCGAATTTTAAAACGTAGGAAATTCGAAAAGAATTAATTAGAAAATTCTAAACAAAATAAAAGCAAAACAATCGAAATTTTATTTTGATTTTGATTCGTGTTTAATGGTTTTAAATGACATGACACAAACAAAAGACGATCGATTTTATGCCGAAAACATTACAAGAAAATCGAAACTGTCTAAAACAAAAAAAAAAAAAACAATGTCGGATCGAATTTTAAAAAATAGAAATTCGAAAAGAATTAATCTGGAAAATTCTAAACAAATAAAAAGCAAAACAATCGAAACGGTGAACGTTATTATTACCACCATTAAAACAAAAGACGATCGAAATAATACGAAAAGTATTAAATGTTAAGAACCTGACATGACATAAACAAAATACGGTCGACTTTATTAAGAAAACAATACAAGAAAATCGAAACGGTCAAAAAAAAAAAAAAGAAAAAACAAAGTCCGATCGAATTTTAAAACATGGGAAATTCAAAAAGAATTAATCTGGAAAATTCTGAACAAAAAAAAAAAACAATCGGAACTTTATTTTGATTTTGATTTTGTTCTTGATTCTTGATTTAGTAGATTCAAGCCGTTTGTTACTGAGCTGTCACAATCCGCTTCGACGGTAAATGTTATTATTACCACCATTAAAACAAAAGACGATCGAAACAATACGAAAAGTATTAAATGTTAAAAACCTAACCTGACATAAACAAAAGACGGTCGATTTTATTACGAAAACAATACAAAAAAATCGAAACCGTCAAGAAACAAAAAAACAAAGTCGGATCGAATTTTAAAACATAGGAAATTCGAAAAGAATTAATCTGGAAAATTCGAAACAAAAAAAGAACAAAACAACCGAAACTTTATTTTGTTTTTTATTCATGCTTAATGGTTTGAAGCCGTTTGTTACTTAACTGTCATAATCTGCTTTGACGGCTGTCGGCAACGTTATTATTACTACCATTAAAACAAAAGACTATTAAAATAATACGAAAAGTATTAAATGTTAAGAACCTAACATGACATAAACAAAAGGCGGTCGATTTTAGATTTTATTACGAAAACAATTGGCAGCAAAACAAGAAGACCGTTCAAAAAGAACGAATTTTGAAACATAAGAAACTGGAAACAATTTAAGCTGAAAATGTCGAAACAAAAAAAAAACAATCGATATTTTATTTTGATTTTGATTCGTGTTTAACATTTTTTAGAGCCTTCATTACTTAACTGTCACGGTCTTCTTTGAGGGTGAACGTTATTATTATTATTGACACTAAAACAAAAAATACGAAATAATATGAAAAATTTTTAATGTTAGGAACTTGACCACGATATAAACAAAAGACGATCGACTTTATACGAAAACAATACAAGAAAATCGAAATCGTCAAGAAACAAAACAAAAACAAAGTCGAATCGAATTTTAAAACACAGGAAAGCCGAAAAGATTAATCTGAAAATTCTAAACAAGAAAGAAAACAAAACAACCTGACATTAACATAAACAAAAGACGGTCGATTTTATAACGAAAACAATATCAGACAATCGAAACCGTCAAAGAAAAAAAAAAGAAAAAACCAAGTCGGATCGAATTTTAAAACATAGGAAATTCGAAAAGGATTGATCTGGAAAATTCTAAACAAAAAAAAACAAAATCGAAATTTTATTTTGTTTTTTATTAGTGTTTAATGGTTTAAAACAGTTTGTTATTTGACTGTCACAATCTGCTTTGAGGGTGAACGTTATTATTACCGCCATTAAAACAAAAAACGATCGAAATTATACGAAAAGTTAAGTAAACAATTTAAGAAAATCAAAACAAAACCGTCAAAAAAGAAAAAACAAAATCGAATCGAATTTTAAAGCATAAAAAGCACAAAATTATTATTCTGGAAAAGCAGAGGCAACTAAGAAGTAAAACAAAATAAATAAAACATAAGAAGCTGAAAATGAATTAACCTAATCTGGATAAACAAGAAACATTAAAACAAAAAACAAAAGCAATTTTGTTTTGTTTGATAATGACACCTAAGCACACCTAAACGTTTTTCTTCTTTCTTTTAGACCTTTTTATTTCACATTAATTCAATCATTTCAGAGACCCTGCATACAAATTGAATGAACAAATAATGGTCGAGAAACAAGGTCCAATAATCAGAGATAAAAGCCGAGACCAAAATATAAAAATATACAGGGAATAAAATTACTAGTTTAAAAGAAAGTTAATCAGCAGTCACAGATTACAATATTAAAAATAAATATACTCCATTTGACGAAAGAATACATTCACGTCATCAATGTATTGTTTGGACTCACATTGTTTATTTTCTAAATGTACTTGACAAACATATCCTTGCAATTTTTACACCTATTCAAGACAATAATAAGTGGAAGAGACACGGTGCGAAAACAAAAAAAATACGGAAAGCGGAAATATACTTCAGTTACTGATCGAGTGTGTCTGTCATTTTTTAAGTTATTTGTATGCATTTTATGGCATAATTAAAATTGCCACCAGGAAATTCATCAGTATTTTATACTTTTTGAATTTTTTTTATGTAAGAATCAACAGAAACTAACACAAATTGACATTTATGTGATTTTTTTTATTAAAACAAATTCAAATAATTCAAGTTGATTAACCTAATGCAGTTATTTGAAGCAGATGAATGTTATTGTTGACATGGATGTGTACTTTCATCATTTGAAGAATATTTAAATTAAAAATCGCTACAATGAAAGGTCAAAAATTTTGAACAAAATATGAATGAATTCCTCTTGTTTTATTTTTGTTTACAGTACACAAGGGCGTGATAATTATTTTACGATCTGTTGTTATTTTTTTTTTATTTCGGCTTCTAATTAACACGCTAGCCTCCGTATTTAGTGTCAACATCACGGTAAGCTATCACGGTAATTATTTTATTGTCAGCGTTACAATTTGATGACCTAGAGTACGTAAGGTTATTAAAATACTCAGCGCCTAGTGGACCGTAAACTCGTGTTTTCCTCATCACCACCACAATCACAATCAAGGTGAAAACGTTCAAACAGAAATGTTGTGGAATTCGTACGACGACGCTCGGGTTATTACATCTCTAATTAATTTCCCAAGTATTTGCCGTTGTGTTACGTCCGAAATGTAACCTTGACTTCGGACGTGTGCAAGAGCGAATTTTTCGTACTTAATTAATTAGCGTTGCTAATTAATCAGTTATTCGGGTGGGCAGTATTTAGGACGGTCCTTATTATTTTCTTTCTACTACCGCGATTCTAATCACTGTCGTTTGCATCGGAATGCGTTTTGTAATACTTACACGAGAACGCAGGAAAAAAGTGGAAAACTACTTAATTAGTAGAAAATTGTTTGTATTTAAATGACTTGTCAAGGAAAGAATACGATAGTGAAGTCTCAATGAAGATTATAAATTAATTAAAATTTTTTCCTACATAAATATTCAGGTATTATTCCTTTTCAAAATCTGCATTTTTCTGTGTTGCATGCATTACATACATATATACATGTATAGTTTTTTAATGATAATCACAACTTGCAAAATGCTGAATGTGAATGAATGAGGAAAATAAGCAAAATTTCATAGTCATACTTCGAATAGAAAGCAATTTAAATTATAATACGGACAGAGTAAGTCGGTACTCATTAGCTTTGGTTAGTTCTGAGAATTTTGTTAATTTTTTTTTTGTTGCAGGAAAGTATATCGTTGGTTGACAAACGCAAGACTTGCACAACACAGTTGAAAACCGCTGGAATAACCAGAATTGTCAGGGACACTTTCGGTCAAGGTCTATTGAGCGAAACCTAGGTTGACATTTCAAAATAAGCAACATGTATATTTTGGAGGAAAAAAAAACACCCTTATGTAACCATAATCACCGTCACCTTGTGAACTCTGCTTTAATTTGTTATAAACAATAAGAAACCCACAAACAGTTCATGTTTTTCTTCTCTCGTATTCATAGCCACAAGAGAGAGGTGCTTTTTCGTCAGATCTCTTTGATTGTTAATTACTTACAAAATTCAATGTCAGCCTTATTAAAGCCTGATGTTATCAAGTGTCCAATTGAGAAGTTCATCAAGTAGCCTTTTAACATAACATTGTGACGCAGGCTTTTAAATTAGATGCAAGTGAAATGTCATTTGACGTTTAGCTTTTCGTTTGCTCATACATTAATGCGAGACGAATTTGCACTAATATAGCAAAAAGGTGCCAATAAGTCACATTAACATTAACAACAATTATTTGACAAATGTCATCCGTTAAATGTCATTCGGTTTAGGAAGTCATCCCTTCTTCCATAAAAAAATCAAAAACGAGTTGATGAATTCTTCAATTGAACATTCATTATAAGATAAAATAATTTTCTCCTCTAACTTCACACTTTTCTTCAATAGTCTTCTCTCATATCCAATCACATTGGGACATCTTTAAATCTGTCGCCGCGATTAATTAGTTTCAATTGTAGAACCCGCCCTGTGATTGAAAACAAAAGTCGGCTGAAGATTCCAACCCAAAACCCGATAAATACGAGGGGGATAACGGCTGAGCTGTGAGGTTTCGAATAAAGAAAATAAATAAAATTGATATATGAAATGGAAATGTAAGAATCCGAACCAAACCTTGAGCAAGAATATAAATAAAAACAGTATGACTTTTAATGATTGAGGATACTTTGAACTTGGCGCCATAGTTTGTATTAACTTTCCTCGGCAATTTTATTCGAGACTTCCTCGGTATTCCTCGTCGGTTGTCTTCAATGCGCTCAGCATTCTTCTTTTACTCAGCAAAAATTTCACCCCTAGCGTCCTTGCTGCTTGTTGTCATTTTCTAGGTAATTTGCCGTCCATTAGTAAAAGCGTCCTTTAAATCAGTCAAATTGCTCCAGTACTCTTTCTCAACATCCATCTGCAACCTTGTTTCTCAGAATCTTTGCTCACAAACGTTTTTACCTAAGATCTTTCCTGAGCAATTATTCTTCCTCTTTATAGTTCCTCAGTATCTCCTCTCTCAGCGTCTTCTCTAGACAAATTTACTCAACGTCCGTCCTCAGCATTATTTTTCCACTCGCCCAGAATTCTTTCTCATTCCTACTCAGCAAGCTCAACCATCTACGACATCGTTCTTCAAAATAATTTTATTTGCAAGGTCTCTCCTGAGCATTTTACCTGAATTTGTATGACATAATTCCTTAGTTTGTCGGCACACATTTTTTCCTTTTGTAACCCCCCCAGTATTTGCTTTCTGAGAATTTTTCCTGAGCACCTTTTCTCGACAACGTTACTCAACTTCCTCAGTATTCCTTAACATTCTTCTTCAATTCGCTCAGCGTTCTTCCTCGTCGGTTGTCTTCAATGCGCTCAGAATTCTTCTTTTACTCAGCAAAATGTTCACCCCAGCGTCCTTGCTGCTTGTTGCAGAAGGAGTCCGTCATTTTCTAGGTATTTTGCCGTCCATTAGTAAAGGCGTCCTTCAAATCAGTCAAATCAACAACTATTATTCCAGTACTCTTTCTCAACATCCATCTCAGAATCTTTGCTTACAAACCTTTTTACCTAAGATCTTTCCTGAGCAATTATTCTTCCTTCTTATAGTCCCTCAGTATCTCCTTTCTCAGCGTCTTCTTTAGACATACTTTCCTGACAAATTTACTCAACGTTCGTCCTCAGCATTATTTTTCCACTCGCCCAGAATTCTTTCTCATTTACTCAGTAAGCTCAGCCATCTGCGACGTCGTTCTTCAGAATAATTTTATTCGCAAGGTCTCTCTTGAGTATTTTACCTGAATTTGTATGACATAACTCCTTAGTTTGTCAGCACACATTTTTTCTCTTTGTAACCCCCCCCCCCCACAGTATCTCCTTTCTGAGGATTTTCCTGAGCACCTTTTCTCGACAACGTTACTCAACTTCCTTCATCAGTATTCCTTAGCGTTCTCCTTCAATTCGCTCAGCGTTCTTCGTCATTTACTCAACAAACTCAGCCTCTACGACATTGTTTTTCTGAATCATATACATTGCTGAATTTATATTGTTTACTCCTTAACTTGTCAGCTCATATTCTTCCCCTATATAGCCAGATATTCTAGCTCATCAGTACCGTCTTTTGAGGATCTTTACATAGCATCCTTTCTCAACAAGTTTATCTCGACTTCGTCCCTCAGTATTCCTCAGCATTATTCTTCAATTCGCTTAGGTTTATTCATCATTTACTCAGCATTGTCTTTCAGAATCATAATACACTCAATATCTGCCGAGTATTTTTTTTAATTTGTAAGGCATGACTTCTTAGTTTGTCAGCGCAGAGGCTGGCCTCTCAGTAGCTCCTTTTTGAGAATCTTTACGTAGCATCTTTCCTGAGCATCCTTTCTCAACAACTTTATCTCGACTTCGTCCCTCAGTATTCCTCAGCATTATTCTTCAATTCGCTTAGGTTTATTCATCATTTACTCAGCATTGTCTTTCAGAACCATACTACACTCAATATCTGCCCTGAGTATTTTTTAAGTTGTAAGGCATGACTTCTTAGTTTGTCAGAACAGAGACTGGCCTCTCAGTAGCTCCTTTTTGGGAACCTTTACATAACATCTTTCCTGAACATCCATTCTCAACAACTTTACCCGACTTCATCCCTCAGTATTCCTTAGCATTCTTCTTCAATTCGCTCAGAGTTATTCATCATTTACTCAGCATTGTCTTTCATAATTATACTACACTCAATATATGCCCCGAGTATTTTTTTTAATTTGTAAGGCATGACGTCTTAGTTTGTCAGTACAGAGACTGGCCTCTCAGTAGCTCCTTTTTGGGAACCTTTACATAGCATCTTTCCTGAGCATTCATTCCCAACAACTTTACCCGATTTCGTCCCTCAGTATTCCTTAGCATTCGTCTTCAATTCGCTCAGAGTTATTCATCATTTACTCAGCATTGTCTTTCAGAATCATACTACACTCAATATCTGCCCCGAGAATTTTTTTTAATTTGTAAGGCATGACGTCTTAGTTTGTCAGCACAGAGACTGGCCTCTCAGTAGCTCCTTTTTGGGAATCTTTACATAGCATCTTTCCTGAGCATCCATTCTCAACAACTTTACTCGACTTCGTCCCTCGGTATTCTTCAATTCGCTCAGAATTCTTCATCTTTTACTCAACAAACTCAGCTAACTGCGACATTTCAGAATCATTTTATTTTCAAGATCTTTCCTGAGCATTTTTCTTGAATTTGCATGGTATGACTTCTTAGCTTGTCAGCAGAGGGACCGACCAGCTCCTTTTTAGGTCTCTTTAGTCAGCATCTTTTCTGAGCATAACTTCTCGAATACTTTAAACAACTCCCTACCTTAGCCTTGTTCTTCAATTTGCTCAGCACTTACTCAACAAACTTTGTAACATTGTTCCTCAGAAAAAAATTTTTCAAGAAATAAGTTTCGTTTTTCTTTAATAAAAAATATTCATATCTTGATATAAATATTACAGAAAAATAATTGCAGAATCTTTTGCTTACGCGAATTTGATCAGAAACGTTGAATTCCAAGAGAATGTGGTAAGGTTTCCTGGTAATCGAAAGATAGTGGATTTCACGTTTCAAATGCAGTTACAAATGTAGAACAAATATTGATTATTCTGTGTTAAGTTTCAGAGGTCGATACGTTATTTTC
Source organism: Serrognathus titanus (assembly GCA_039766575.1). NCBI lineage: Eukaryota > Metazoa > Arthropoda > Insecta > Coleoptera > Lucanidae > Serrognathus > Serrognathus titanus. The sequence goes on from CM077914.1 coordinate 14,540,665, forward strand.
TTTGGTTTTTCGCAGATCCATTTTTGAGTTTTTTTATTTTACTACATTACTATATCTAGGTGGTGTTGCCATTTCGAACGCTACACCTTCGTTCGACTGAAATTGCAATAGCGTAAACTGACGGACTACACAATGCGCCAGCGTCGAAGCGACTTAGATTGGACGGAGAGGTAGCGCAATTTTTATAACCCGGTTGGCAATACTGTAGGTGTACTATTTACAGTAATTCAGATACATGCCCATTTACTTTCAACTCAAATATCAAAAATTTTATTTATGCCTAAAGTTGGTCCCTTTTTATACGATGCTCAGTTCGTCACTTCTAAAACAATGAATTAAGAAGTTAAAAAAAATAATAACACTTCGATGTGTAGTACAAAGAACTCAATTTCGGTGGTAACGCGCTGTTGTTTTCATTTAATTATCATAAAAACGATGCATTTAAAATTCATCGATCGTAATCACTCATTATTATCGCTATCTATTGCAGTTGACATTAGCAATCGGAGATTTAATTAAGATATTTAGTTTAGATCGTAAACGTTATCTTTAAGAACCTATAATCACAATGAAACATAATTATTACATATTCCTCATCAATCATCGAACCGGATTATTCGCGTTCACGATTTCTTTTAAAGTTGAAGATGTTTGTTTCTAATAATAATCGCTTGAAATTTGATTCGAAAAAACTGTATTGTTTGTGCAGGTTTCAAGATGCAATTGTCAGCCTTATCTTATAAACGATTGCTTTCGTATCTACAGGGTCATGTTCGCAATTAAAGCAAATGTCATTGTCACTTTTAAGAAAGTTGGGTAACGAGAAAGGTCGGGGATTTTCGAGCGCGACGTTGCCCGCCCGACCAACCGTTGAAATCTTCCCAATCCCTTCGCAACCGGAGCGAGTCCGGGAGGCGTTTTATTTATCACCTGTGCTTGTTCAGATTAAAACACAATAAAACGATTAAATCTGAATCTGGAACGAATTCGATCGTTTCGCAATGAGGTGGACGTTTTATTTTTGCATTTACGTAAGTCATTTTGCGAGTCGCGTGTGATGGAATTTTTTCGCTCTTCTCATTTGAATGCCGGCAGATTTAAGCGGGGGCCGCATTCTTCGCATGTAAACAATGCACACGAGATATTACCGTGGTAATTCACGTGTGAAACAGACGAATGCATAAATTAAATTTAAAAGCACACGAGAGATATTAATTAAAATAATTAATCGGTTTTGCGGTGCAATTATTCGCATTCCGCGCTCAATGATTTCTAGTTGCGATTTACTTTCATTTTTTTCTTGCGAATCAGTGTTTAATATTGTTGCGGTCGAGACTAGACGGAGACCTTGCAGATTCGCTGTAGTAATGAAATGGCACAGGACGTAATTGTCATTAGCGAAACTAAATTGTTTCGTTGGTAGGTATGTGTTACGTCATTATTGAAAAATTATTGTTATACATAATGCAATTTCGAGTTTACATCCTGTTGGAATCGATTTGCGATTGGAAAATCGACGTCCATAAACGGAGCACGAGTAATTGCCCAATAAATTTCTAATTCAGAGATAATTACAAGCGATAGCACAATTAGTTAACATACGATGCTCGACATACTTAAGAAGGTGAATCGTTATACAAATTAATAATGACGGATTAGCAGTTGTATTGCTTTGTAATACTAATTTTTGTTCTTTTCCAAGAATTAGAACTAATTTGATTAGAAATGAACAAGAGACAAATTAAAAGAGGAAGCAAAAGACGTACGGAAAGCAAAAGAAATATAGTCGAAAAACAGAAGGTGTAACACATTACAATAATTCGACAAAAATATAATACGAAAGGACTTCAAGTAAACGATAATAAATAATTCTCTTTCAGTGCCGTGGCGAAACTTCAAATTTTTGTCCCCCCCCCCCCACAAATTACACGGAACCGTCACCACAAAAAGAAACACCGATTTTTGTCTAAATATTTTTATTATTCTTTATATTCTTATTTATTTACCTATTGAACCGAGTGATTTTTTAAATTTTTTAACAACTCTTGACATGGAATTTGGACGACATGTCTTAGCTTTACACTGAAATAGCATCAAGAAGCTTAAGCTAAGACATGCCGTCCAGATTTCACGGCAAGAGTTGAGAAACATTTTTTTTTAAATCACTCAGTATTATCCACGGGAATCGCAAACAAATAAAAAGGGCACTCAATATTTGCATAATTAAAAAAAAAACTGAAAAGAAAATATAACTTATTTTTACACTGTTAATATTTATCATGCATTCACCAAACGACACAGTTAAAAGTAATCAAGCGAAGTGAATGTACAATGGTGGCTGTTAAAATCGTTACTACTGTATGCTGCATGCTAACCTCGCTCTTATTTACCTGCAATAGAAACTATTTACTTAGCCATCAGTGTATATATAATTAATTTTCGACAACCAACGTTGAAACGATGCTCTTCACTCTTTTCATTGTGCGGTTAACTCTTATTGTATTATGTTGTTAATTTAAAAAAAAAGGTAAAAAATACAAACAAAAAGGATTCGGGACCCGCTATAAGTCTACTCTCCCCCTGTGTCGCATTGTATAGTTCCGACACTACCTCAGTAAAAAGTATTTGAAAATCAAAAGTCTAATACGAAATTATAAATACAAAAAGCGATCAAAGAGCAACAATAAAATATAATATAAGAAAATTGTTACACGAAGATGAAACGCAAAAAATAAAATTAAAAATTAAAAATGAAAGGAGAGCAATACCTTTTCGGCTATGAATTGTCTGTCTATCAGTGAACAAAAGAACTATAAATGAAAAAAAGATAAAAAATTTATTTAATAATAGAAAGAAAAACAAAAGAGAACCGAAATAAACGCCTTCAAAATATGAAGAATAAAATGAACAAACAAAAGAAAAAAGTGTAAAGAATGACAAAGTGTAAAAACCCTAATCTGTTATTCTATTGTAAAATTTGTGATTTTCCTATTTGAACATAATTAGCAATATCAAAAAAATTATAATTGCACAAAAATGCAACATGCAAATTGCAAAATAGAAAGAAGATCAACGCATTTCCGACAATGAGTTATTCGAAAAGACTGTACCTGGCAAAAAAAAACTATAAAGGAAATTGGTACGAAAAAATAATTTAATAAAAAAAAATTAAAAAGAACAAATAACAAATTATATCGATATATGTACAAGGAATAAAATTAATAAAAACAAAACAATATCGACGATTCCTCTGTATTTTTTTATTAAAAACTTTTCGATCAATTAATCTATTGTTGTGTTGTAAAATTGACGTTTCACCTTGAGTGAAAAGTGTTATTAGTCAAAGACGAGTAAAAAATTAAAACAAAAAAAATTCACAAATACGTTACAGGTGATTATCGAAATTAAAAAAAAATTAAAAAATTAAAGTGAACAAAATAATAAAACACGTAGGTAAAAAAAAATTTAAAAAAAAACAAAAGAGAACTCAAACATCGACGAAATACGAAACACAACACGAATAAAAAACAAAAGGATATCGACGATAATAAGAAAGTATTAGTGAAAACACTATTAAAAAATTATAAATATGTACAAAAACAAAAAAAAAACAAAAGAGAACTCAAACTAACAACGTCAAAATACGAAGTATAAAATGAATAAAAGACAAAACGACATGGACGATTCGAAACTATTAGCTAAGAGACTAATAGAGAAAATTATAAATATATTCAAAAAAAAAAACAAAAGAGAACTCAAACAAACACCATCGAAACACGAAGAATAAAAAATAAAAAATTATAAATACAAAAAAAAATAATAATTTCACAGAAATACAATCAACGAAAAAAAAAAAGAAACAAACTAAAACAATTAAAAATAAAACTGAACAAAAATTGAAAAGGATGAAAAAATAATTTAACAGAAAAAAACAAACGAGAACTCAAACAAACACCGTCGAAACACGAAGAATGAAAGAAGAGAATATCGACGATTCAAAAGTATTAGTCTAAAGACTAATAAAAAATTATAAATACAAAAAAAATAATAATTTCACAAAAATACACAAAAGAAAATTGTTGTACGCAATCAAAAAAAGGAAACAAATTAAAACAATTAAAAATAAAACTGAACTAAGATGGAAAAGAGTGAAAAAATAATTTAACAGAAAAAAAACAAAAGGGAACTCAAACATTCTTAGTCGAAACACAAGAAGAAAATTAATTAAAAACAAAAGGATGTCGACGATTTAAAAGTATTAGTATTAGTTGGTATAAGTAGAAAGATCAATAAAAAATTATATATACAGAAAAAAATAATAAAACACACACAAACAACGAAATACAAAGAATAAAATAAAAAATAAAAGCAAACAAAAGAATAAAAGCAAAAACAAAAGAGAACTCAAAGAAACACCGTCGATATAAATACGAATACGAATATGCGACGATCAACATGAGTAAAAAACAAGAGAACATCGACGTTTCTTGATTTCTTTAGTTTCCTAGAGTTTTTTTTTAATTTAAATTTATCATATCACGTTAATTATTAATTTCTTTTATATCTTATCAAATTAATTTTGTACCACGTTAGGGATCTTTACGTTTTCTTTTATTTTTGTTAGCCTCGTGATTTTTCAGAAGAGTTTCTCTTCCATCTTTCTTTGTTTTTCGTTTGTCTTATGCTTTATATTTTGCTCTCTTTTTAAATTAATTTTCGAATTTTATTGAAATTTTTAGTCTTCGATTTAAAAAAAAAATTTCGCTCGAAAAATTGGAACTTTTCTTTTATTTTTATATCCATTGTATTTTAGTTTTTTTTTTAATTTGAGTTTTTTCGTTTCTTTTTGTCTATATATTTATTTATATTACATTACAGTATCCAGTGTCTTCTTTTGCTTGCTCTTGGTGTTTTGATTTTCCCACTACATTCCGTCCGAGTACTGCCGATGTTCTTTTGTTTTACGTTCTCCTGTTTTTCATTTTGCTCATGTTTCGTCCTTCTTTGTTTCTTTTCGACGAATGATATATTTGTTTCGTATTTTTTTTAGTTTTTTCTTAATTGTTTCTTGTTCATTTTTTCTTTGTATTCATTGTTCTTTATTGGAATTTTTTTTTTTGATTGCCTATTATCCAATTAATTATTTCTTCATTTATTTTTTTACATTTCACCGGAAAATTGACGATCTTCTTTTGTTTTTCAATCATTTTATTCTTGTAATTTTAATATATGAAAAACAGATATACAAAATATTTTTAATTCGATGTATTCGATCTCGATTCTTTTTTCTCGATTGATTCGGTATGCTTAAGAACTGTCGAACGTCCATGGAGAAATTCAAATTTCTCACAGCCCTGCTTGTCATTAATAATATTCAAATATCAGTGTCGTCAACTCTATCAGTGTCGTATATGTAAAATTTGAAAAAAAATTGACAATTGTATTTTTGTAGTTCACTTTCAAATTTGTAATTTGAACAAGAAAATAAAATATTCTTATGTTTATTTTTTATTCAAAAAATGTTAAATTATCTTTTCCAATTCCTTCAATTTTTTTTTTTTTTTGAAAACTGAAATTTTATTTATCTGCAGGCAATTAATCGTTTCCACGTGTTATATTTGTTGTCAAGCGACATTACAGTAGCGAATCTTTATCACCCAAAAATTCACGAACGTCAAGTGTACAGCAATCAGACGTTCTACAACCGTTCTGATTGGCAGTAATTAAGTTATTTAAGCATCGTTGATAAGATCTCCCAGATTAATTTAACGAGCGCCAGCGCTTTAACACAACAGACACGATAATTTTTTGTTGATCATCTTTTTAATACCACCCATCCTAAAATCACAATCACAATCACACGCAGGAACGCAAAACAATAGTAATTTTTCGAACCGGATGCGTACTAATTACCAGAAAAATAAATCACTGACAGGGAATTACCTGTGAATGTTTTTTTTTGGCGGGTTTCCTGTTTGCCGAAAAAAAAAGGAACGTCGTGACAATTAAGTTTTTAATTAATCTGCGTGAATTTTGGCGAACCGAAAGGAATGGTTATGTAAGTCGAAAGCGACTGTCAAATTTTGCTTTTGGACGGCCGGAAAAAACCGCTTCGTTTAGGTAAGCGTTCCGATCGAATGAGTGCCCTCACAATGATGCCTATTTATCTTGTGAAAATTCCTTTCCGTTTGCGCAATCCCGGCCGGTTTCGATTTTAATTACGCTGCTGATCGAATTGAATAATCTTGATGTGCGCGAAATAATTAAACGAGATCGGTGAAAGTACTTCAATTCGAATTATTTTATCACACTTTGGTTCGTATGCTACACCCGCGTGCAATATATTTGCATATCATGTTTTTTCTTAAGCTCTTGTATTTGACTGACAATAGTAAAAGAACACCAACAATAAATTATTATTTTTCAACCAATTTTGCATTTGAGTTGTGGGTGACCAAAATAAAGATTGATTAAAGTTTTATCTCTATTTCTTCAGTAGTTCCAGCAATTTTTTTAAAATCTTTTATGCTGAAGAATAAGTTGGCGCAATATGTGGGGGTGAGTTGATGATTTATGTCACTTTGACGTGTTTGGCGCACTGTTTAAAATGCCCAGAATTCGTCGGCGTCCCAATTTTAGGCAATTAAGTGATTTTGACCGCGGTCGAGTAGTGTGCCTTCGAGAAGGGGGTTTATCTTTTCGCCAAATTGCAGCCCATTTAAACAGAACGGTGTGAGCTGTGGCGAACTGTTATCATGTTTGATCTGAGGAAGGACGAGAACAATGAGCCAGATGTTCAGGACTGCCCCGAGAAACAACAGCACGTCAAGACCGTCGCCTAAGACTACTGGCTGTGAGGATCCGTTTTTCGACCACCCGTTCGATTACAGACCAATGGTTCGGAGAAGAAGGCAGAAGGGTAAACCACTAGAACCATCTACAGGCGAATAAGGTCTTTTGGGCTCATGTCTTACCGGCCGCACTTTGTATTACCACTCACCGCTGATCACAAAAGGCAACGGTTAGTGTGTTAGTGTGGTGCCGAGAAAAGTTACAGTGGGATGAAGAATGACATCAGATGGTCTTTAGTGACGAATCCTGATTTTACTTGGGTATGAGCGATGGTCGGATAAGGATTAGGAGACGACGCGCGACGTGGAGAACGGAGACATCAACAGTTTTTCGTGGAACGCCATGGAAACCAAACTGTTCGAGTTATGGTGTGGGGGGCAATTGGGTATGGTAGTAGATCACTCTTGGTGTTCGTTAGGGATACCATGAATACTCAACGATACGTTGCAGATATTATAGAGCCTCATCTTCTTCCGTATCTTCGCACCTTACCAAACCCTGTTTTTCAGCAAGATAATGTCCGACCGCATATTGCCAGGGTTACTATGGTTTGTTTTGAAGAAGCTGAAGTTACCATTCTTCCTTGGCCTCCAAAATCTCCTGACCTATCCCCTATAGAACATGTTTGGGATTTATCGGCAGACGACTGGGCCAGTTACCTCGTCCTCCACAGACTCTGGAAGAGCTTCGACAGCAATTACAGATGTCATGGAATGAAATACCCCAGGAGCAAATTGATAACCTCATAAACTCAATGCCACGACGTGTTAGGGATTCTGTATTATTCTTTTCTTTTGTTTCAAATGTTAATCATTTACTTATTTTGACCACTTAAATATAATATATTAAAATCAGTTCAATTGAAGGACTACTTCTTGGTGTTCTTTTACTTTTGTCAGTCAGTATATTATCTTCCTTGATTTCTTCATTTTCGAAATTAGCAAAAATTAATTTTTAATAATTGTTTTTGCACCTGCGCTAAAAAAAAATGTACCGTTTGTCTTACGAAAACGCACAGCGCTATAACTTTGTTATTTATTAATTTATTAAATACGAGGGTAAAGTTGAATTTATTGAAAATAAGAAAATCTAGTAGGCCGTGAAAAACAAAACACAGTGTTATTTAGAGCATCTCTTTATCTGTCATTACTGAGAACGCCCCCGATGGAATTAAAATCTATGATTTTCGTTTGTTTTCTTTTTATCCATCCAATCCTGCATTTTATTGTTATTTGTTTCAAAACAAATGAAGAAATCATAGTAATTTGACAAAAAAAAACTGAAACGAGCAAAGAATACGGCAAACAAAAAAAAACAAAACAAAACAAAAGTGTCAATTGTAAACACGTAAAATTAATTCAACGGAAAAAAAAACGCTGAAATGCAAATAAGCAAACGAGAGCTTAATTTAGAAATCGTTTATTTTTAATTTGTTTTCAGATCCTCTTTTGCTTACTGAGTGTCTTTTGTTTTCAGTTGCCCCCTCCTCTCCACTGAATTAGAATCGACGATTTTCTTTTGTTTTTTTTGTTAACCATCAAATTCTGCATCTCGGTGTTGTTTGTTTCAAAACAAAAGGAAGACAGCATGTTATAATTCGACAAAAAAAAGAGATAAGCAACTTGGAAATATGAATAATACGAAAATCGCATCGTCAACAGAAAGAGAAAAAAAAGAAGAAATCGCATGGAGTGTCAATTAGTATAGGAAAAATTAATAATTAATAGAAACAAAGAAAAACCAACGAAATGCAAAGAACCAGACGAAAGCTTGATTTAGAAATCGTTGTCTTCTACTGGATTAGAATGCACGATTTTTTTTTTGTTCTTTTCGTTCATCCAATTCTGCAGTTCATTGTTCAAAACAAAAGAAGAAACTACAATAATTCTAATAAAAAGAACGCAGTTGAGCAACGTGAAAATACGAAGAATGCGGCGAGGAACAGCAACAAACGATCGACGTCACTACGAGAAAGTAAGAGAATGGAATCGACAGAGAGAAAAAACGAAGAAACCTCACGGAATATCAATTTTAAATTTAAAATTTTTGAATTAATAATTAATAGAAACAAAAAAACGAAATAAAGAAAAAGGAGACGAAAGCTTGATTTAGAAATCGTTACCTCCTTCTGGATTAGAATCGACGATTTTCTTTGTTTTTTTCTGTTCATCCAGTTCTGCATTTCGTTGTTGTTTGTTTCAGAACAAAAGAAGAAACTATAATAATTCTAATGAAAAGAACATAGACGAGCAACGTGGAAATAAGAAGAATGCGGCAAGGAAAACAACAGACGATCGACGTTACTACAAGAAAGTAGAGAATCAAATCGACAGAGAGAAAAAAAGAAGAAACTTCACGGAGTGTCAATTGTAATACGAAAAATGAATAATTAATAGAAACAAAAAAAAGAAATAAAGAAAAAAGAGAGGAAAGCTTGATTTAGAAATCGTTACCTCCTTTTAAAATCGATGATTTTTTTATTCATCCAATTCTGCATTTCGTTGTTTTTTATTTCAGAACGAAAGAAGAAACTATAATAAATCTAATGAAAAGAACTCAGACGAGCAACGTGAAAATACGAAGAATGCAGCGAGGGAAAACAACAGACGATCGACGTTTCTGCGAAAAAATAAGAAAATCGAATTGACAGAGAAAAAAAAAAGAAGAAACCTCATGGAGTGTCATTTGTAATACGAAAAAGGAATAATTAATCGAAACAAAAAAAAAACAAGGAAATGAAGAAGAAAGAGACGAAAGCTTGATTTGGAAAACATTATCTCCTACTGGATTCGAATGGATGATTTTTTTTTTGTTCTTTTTGTTCATTCAATTCTGCATTTCCTTGTTCTTCGTTTCAAAACAAAAGAAGAAACTACAATAATTCTAAAGAAAATAACACAGACGAGCAACGTGGAAATACGAAGAATGCGGCGAGAAAAAACAACAGACGATCGATATTTCTACGAGAAAATAAGAAAATCAAATCGACAGGGAGAAAAAAAGAAGAAACCTCACGGAGTGTCAATTGTAATACGAAAAATAAATAATTAATAGAAACAAATTTTAAAAAAGAAGAAATATAAAGAAATAGACGAGAGCTTGCTTTAAAAATCGTTGCTCACATATAGAATTCTTTTGTCCATCCAATTCTTCATTTCGCTGTTTGTTTCAGTTGTTTTTTGTTCCTTCTTCTCGAATTAATTCGAGATTATAAATTTTTTTCGTCTAATTAATTTAAAAATTTTTAATGAAAGTTCCAGAGTGGTCTTTGTAAAATTCTTGTTTATAAGAAAAAACTTTTTGGAACTTTGTTTGTCACAATATCGATCGTCACTTGTTTGTCTTTTTAAGAAAAGAAAACCATCGGCTCTCTTATGTTTAAATTGGGATCAGTGTTGCCAATCCTAGTACATGCATTTATAAATGTTGCATTGTGTAAATCTTTGAAAATATTTATAATATATTCAGTTAAGTAAAAACAAAATTTCGGCATTTGTTTTTGGTGAAATTTTTAACCGATTTATTGTTTGCTTCCATAGAAGCTTTTGCGATTGGTTAATTATTTCCGGTCGAATATTTTGTCAATCACCCTGAATCGTTTTTATTTTTAATAAATATGTCTTTAAGAGGCAATAAAAAATTCTTACTTTTCTTGATAAGAAGACGTTGAAAAGATAACTCGCAATTTTCAAAATTTATTAATCAATTTTATTGCTTAAGACAAGATCCCAATGTCGAGGAACGGAGCAGGTCTCCTTGGCAATTAGCAACAGGGGTCAGGTCCAGGGACTTCGTTTAATAAATTAAAAAAAAAGTACTTTTTGATAATAATAACTTGCTTCGATTTCTAATTTAAAAACATATTTTAAATATATCGAAAAAGCTTTAGTAAAATTACGATCGAAAAAAGGGTGACATATTTTCCTGGTTCCTATCGGGATAGTGTGACTATAAATTCTGTTTTCGTAAATGTAAAAACACTTAAAAAAATCACAGTTCAATTTGAAGATGAGTTATAATTTTAAAAATAAAACTGAGTGTTATCATTCATCATCAATTTGAGTACATATTATTAATTCATTCATTAGAATAAAATTAAATGAAGTTTTTTGTTTTTTTTTTCTTAACTATTTTTTAAATAGTTTAGTAATTATACTGAATTCTCAACGAAATTATATAATATTTAAATATCAATTTGCTTCTAATTTTAAATTTAATTTATTGAAATTATTAATCAAATAAGTCTCCATTATTATTATTACTTACATTCGTTTACAAGTTTTTTTTTTTTTTTAGAGTTAAAACAATATTGAAAGTTGTTATTTCTTGTTATTAGTATGTTGAGTTTATTTACTGCAATATTTGTCTGCCTATATAATAATATTAAAAATGTCAATAAATATGACATGTATTATAAACCGTTTCGTAAATATTTTTCATGCTCCAAAAACATTAAAAAAATGTCAACCACTTTAACAAACAAACTCGTAAAATACAAATTTAAGTTTTGTAATCATGTGCACATGAAATTTAATCGTTTCATACATGGCTATAAAATCACTTATATCTTTTAAACGATTGTAATCAGTAATAATAGTTAATAATTGCCCCCTCTCCCTCCTTCATAAAATGCAAATTAATTCCATCCAAATCGATAAATTCATTTGGCAAAATTTATAATAGTGATTATTTTTTTTTTATTTAATTTCATGGCAGTAATTAAATCGTTTTTCTTCTGTTTGGTTTTATTAAAATCTAAACTTTTTCTAAGGCTTCACTAAACAAAACCACTGTGACTTAACATCCACACCACTTTCTATATTGTTTCTTTACGCTCTCAATATTACGTGCAAGAAGAATCTGACACTTGAGCAAAACACGTGAGGTATCAGATTTAAAAAAAAAAATTTCATGTACATAGTGACCCCTAAGTTATATAACTTAAAACAATATAATTTTTACAAGAAAAAATAAAAGCTATTATAAAGATATTATTTTTCTTTAAATATGTTTTTTCGTTTTAAATTTATCAAATTAAAATAACTTTCAAAAAAAATGTTTATTTTTATACATAAAGGTGATCCCAATCTATTTATCTCTCTGATCAGGAACAAGGTATCAAATCAATCTGTCGGCGCAATGAATCAATTAATTAAAAAAAATCGCAATGATATAATCATAAATCAGAGAACCGCTTAATTACCGAGGTAACGAGCACGTTTCCGGTCTGAATGTCCGGCCTTTGCCCGCCAAAGGCCGACGATACAAAATCATTAAAAAAAATCTTAAAACGTACTTACATTTTGATACCGTCAATCGCCAACCGGTCAGCATGGTCAACTCTTTTTTATACTTGAGAAACAAAAAATAATAAATCAATCTTCACTCTCTCGACACTCTCCTGATTCGTCAGTCAAGAAAAAATTGTTCGTCATAAAACCGCTGAGGAAAAATGATTGAAAGCTGCTGTATTAGTCCTGAGCAACATAAAAAGAACTGTTTCCGAAAGACGAGGTGTAACTATCACAGTCTAACTTGCACCTGACCACCGTCAGAGTAGCTTTCTGACTATAGAATGTGACGGTCCGTTCGCTTTATAAACACAGGTGCTGGGACGACCATTACGCCCGCGCACTGTCGGTACTACAAAAATTGTACCTTCGTTTGAACCACGGAATTTATTATGTAGCAATCGAGCGTTCGATAACGATACACGATATCGGGAAACGCCGAGTACGATGGCGGTGACAACCAAAAGAATTTGGCCCAAATTTCGATGGTATCACATCACTCCCCCGAAAACTCAGTAATTACAATTGCTCCACACTTTAATAGGAATACGCGAAGCCACAAATTTTGAAACCATTCTGATTTTTATAATTAAGAAAAAAAACATGCTCCTGGTATATTATGCAATCAGCACTGAAAGTGACGTTTTCCTCTACGGTAGTCAAGTTTGAAGTCTACGGTGAAGGGAATGAGACTATTTTATTTTCATAACACTTAAACAGATTTTGTAGACAATTAAAATTAAATAATTGGAATTAATTCAAAACAATTAGCAGTCTGAATTGTATGGGCATTTATAAATTGAACGCTTCTGTGGAAACTAATCGTCAAACATTGTTCCGTATTAGGATATGTTACGTTTCGAGAGACAAAAATGTGGCATCGAAAGGAAACTTTTTATTCTAATAAACATAATACAAAATCATTCACTTAGGTATGTAAGTCTCAATTTGTTTATACGGATTACATAAATGGAAAAATTATCCTTATACATAAAAATTCGAATAAAATTAGAATATATACTATGTTTCATATATAATGACCATCAAATGGGACAACATTTTTGAAAAGTCAAACCCTATTGATCACAGGTGACTGAAAAAAATGGCCAATCAAAAATTAACACTTGTTAAATTTTATGTTTCTTGAAAGTAATTACGAAAAATATCAAGATTTTACTAAAAAATGTAATTTTCTGTCTAAATACTCAAAATTTCTATTTATTTATTTTTTTACCTGTTAAAATAGTAATTTTTATAGCTATTTTAAGTAGGCATTCAGAAAGTACTGTGAAATAATTAAAGCAATTTTTTTTTAAACTTGATTCATTTAATTAATAATATATATAACTATCAAAATTAATTAAAATTATGTCTTTTGCTTTTTTAATTTTAAGCGTACTAGGTAACTTCTTTTTTTGATCATATCACATATCGTATTTGGCTACTACCTTCTTAACAGGGACGAAAATTCTGTTTAATTTGGACTGATCTTAGTTGAAATGGTTGATTTGGTAAAAAAATTACATGTTTTAGTTATAAGCAAAGTTTTTTCGAAAACTTTGAGGGCCAGTTCTTAATTACTGATGCAAGATTCTTGTTTCAATCTTTCTAAAATGATTTTCATCAAGCATACCAAGACTGACAATTAAATTCGTAGAAAAAAATTATTATATCTATTGAATAGAGTTATCCGTCGCCTTCGAAGTAGTCTCCTCCTAAAGCAATGCACATGCTTCAACATCTCTTCCATTGCCGAAGTCCTCTTCAAAATCATTTTCCGCGAGGCAGTTTAGAGTTCGCGTCGTGATCCGCTCCACCTCATCTCGTGGCTCACAGTGATGATCTTTTATGTCCTTCTTGATCTTAGGAAGTAAGAAAAAATCAGAAGGGGCCAGATCGGGTGAATAGGGCGGGTGTTCCAAGACAGTGGATCGGTTTTTGGAGGAAGAAGTCCTTCTAAACAATGACTGCCTTCGCTGGAGCATTGATTCAGCTATCCTTCGCTTATTATTTTTCGTCTCTCTGCTGATTCCTACTTCTCCTGCTCTATCGAAATACGACGGTTCATTGAAAGGTTTTCACATTTTCTTCGCCTCCCGTCGAAATGGGTCTTCCTTCTCTCCTTCTTTGCAGCAGATTTCATGCCAGACTCATCTAATGCTTCATTCAAAAGACCCACGATTTCTGAGACTGTCTTTCTTTCTAGCTTTACCAAAAATTTAATCGCGGTTCTCTGTTCTATTAAATCCACAACGCATTTTTTTATTGCGCACATGAAACTGTTTTGGAAAATTTGACGTTTAACTAATTAAATGAAGTAGAATTATTTTAAAATTTGTACTGAAGATAAGACAAGGACGATATTTCACGGTCCACTTGGTGCCACGTCGCAGGGGTGCCATATAAAGCACATGAATAATATTCTACGAACTTAATTGTCAGTCCTTCATAACATAAGATATTTTATTTTATTATTACGTGTGCGGTAAGCTTGTTCCTCAGCAACAAAAAAAGGCCGATAAATTCAGCGACGAAATTCGCTTATCATAAATATTTTGGATGGGCTATTGGAAATCAAGATCGAGATTGGGTTCCTCATATTTGCAGTCAGAGTTGTGTAGCTAACTCAAGTAGCTGGCTAAATGAGAAACGACTTTCAGTGCCTTTTTCAAAATCCATGATTTGGTGTGAGCTTACCAATCATTTAAGTGATTTTGTTTGACAAAAGTTCATGACTTTTCGACGGGATTGAATATCCAGAAATTCCTTGGGCTAGAAAACCTACGCGTCATAATCATGATTTGCCGATTCCAGTTCCTCTGATGAATTGGCAAGAAGACTTGGAAATGGCGAGTGAAAACTCTACAAGATCCTTCCTATTGCTACGATTATGAAGAAGAAATGGGGCCATATTTAATTAAGCAAGCAGAATTTTGCTTAATTTATCTAAAGAACAAGCGTTTGTTTGTAGATTCGTCAAAAATAAGCTTAAAAGCATATTGGAAACACAAAACCTTCCATTCCATTGGCTTATGCAGTTGATATGAAGGAGGCATATGAAAGCATGCATTTAATTTTAAAGGCAATTAATTATGAGTCTTATAAATGGCAAATATGTGGTGACTTAAAAACGATAGGTTAACCGTTGGGTCTTCAGGATGGATTTACTAAATATTGTTATTTTCTTTGTCTTTTGGATAGTAGAGCCACACAAAGCTAGCACAGAGTAAAAGATTGGCCCCAAAGAAAAGATTTTGTTTTAAACCATGCTAACATAAGGAATTTAGCTTTAGTTGAGCCTAAAAAGGTTTTAATACCACCAATGCACATTAAGCTAGGATTAATAAAACAATTTAACAAGGCATTGAATAAAAAGCATGTTGTTTCCCAATACCTTCGACAAATATTTACAAAATTAAGTAAAGCCAAGCTTAAAAAAGGGATATTTATGGGACCACAAATTAGAAAAATCGTAAAGGATACACAGTTTGAAGAAAAGTTAAATGACATTCAGTTAAGTGCGTGGAGCTCTTTTAAATTAAATCTACAATTCCAGCCACAAACTCAACGGAAGCTATATGTTTTTCTCTTCCGTAGTAGAATAAGACGTTATCAGGCACATAAGAAAACTTAAGAGCAAGAATACCCCGGACGCATACAACATCAGCATGAATCCCTTGAAGGAAGTAGGTGATTTGTTGGTAACTCCTCTGACTCATATCATTAATATTAGCCTGAAAGAAGGAATCTTTCCTGAAAAAATGAAGTTAGCCAGAGTTGTTCCAATTTTAAAAAACGGGAACCCAAAGGATGTCAACAATTACAGACCAGTCTCCATTCTACCTGCCTTTTCAAAAATCTTGGAAAAAGTTACGGCAGAACAAATTCTAAACTTTATAAAAAAGAACAATTATCTACACAACAGTGAATTTGGATTTCGATCAAATACTTTCGCCAACCCCTCTAATATGCACACCTTCAGATTGTTCTGCTAATGCCAGAGTTCTTCAAATCTGCTTATATTTGCAGTGCATATACGTGGTATTAGTTTGGATTGCTAAAAGGATCACAGCAGTTTGCATATAAATTTTACAGATATACATGGTATCTTCTACACTATAAAATTTTAATGCCAAATTAAATATTCCCTTTCCTCTTCCATTGATTCCATAGAAGAATCTGATTCATCATCAAATTTTGATTCTGAATCAGGTTCTCCTAATAATGAATAATGAAAGGAGGAATATTTTCAAACGAAAAATTTCCCATATTTTTCGTCCAGTCTTCCGAAATTAAGTTTTCACAATGATTACAAAAATTTTACTACACGTCGGGGGTACATTTTAAAATAGCCTCGCGCCATAAATTTGCAAGCCTATCTTTCGATAATGGTTGCGAATTTTTTATATACTTATTGTAAAAGCCTTTGGATTGCCCCCATGCTGTCTCAATAGGATTGCATTGACAATGGTATGGGGGCTATCTACGAACTTCATAGCCATGTTCTTCAAAATTTCGTCAGTCGCGTATCGTTTTGTTGTTCTGTCTGTTCTAAAAGGCTTTATTAATTCCCATAATAGTTTTTTTCGTAATTTTGCCCTCAATTTCGACATTGTGTTTAACCAACCAATCCTGCATTTGACTTTTTTATAGGAAATTGTGGGTGGTTTGTCCAACTACCGAGTGACACGGTGCACTGTTCATCACCACCACACATTTTCGTTGCAACGTGCCTAATGCAGGAATAAGCTGATTAACCACCCAATTTTGAAAATTTTCTGCATACATGTTTTTATAACAGTCTCTGTCATTGATCGTCGAGTCAAGAAACAAATCACATCCTTCCAAAAGGCCAATTTTTGTTCCCGTTTGCAAAATTGGAAAACGTTTCCCTTTACTTTTAATTTTGACAGGTTTCGTCTAGATACACTAGAATTTCGTACATCGCGAAATCTAAAATATTAATCATTAGAATATAAAGCTGACTTAAATATGTAAAAACTTACTTCATGTATATCCGACAATCTGCTTATTATTTCTTCATTTCTTAAATCTGGGCGATCCTAATAATAATAATAATAATTAACCGCCTTGTCTATTGAGCGCGTAGTTCCTTCGTTTATGATTTTTGGCAGTTTGACAGAGTCATAAATAAAATATGTATTTGTTTTAAGTTACTTTTTACTCTAATCAAGCTGTCGTAGCTCACATTATTTACGAATTGGCAACACAGCCAATATAGCTGACGTGAACTGTCATTACTTTTTTCATGGCAGATTTTGACTTCCATCAAAATGCATGCACGCAACTTAACAGAAAAAAGCGTGGGCCTCTATGAGTCTAAAAAAATCGTGAATGGAATATATGGAGTAATTTTTGAGCCGTTTTCCTTGATCTGAAAATAAATGTTTTTGTTCCTAGCGATTATCTATTTATTCTTATTTTTTTATGATAAATTTCTTCATTCTTCCTTTTCGTTCTATCTTAAATGTTCATCCTCAATGTTTTTTTGTTTCATTTTAGTTTGAAAATCCTCTACTCTAAAATTTTAACATTTAAGTCAACTCTTTTTCAAGCACTTTTTTCATTTTCGTTTGATTTTGAATCTTTTTTGCTATCTATTATTTTGCAATGAGTTTTCCACTATTTTGTTTTGTTGTGTTTTTATTTTTGCCAAGAATATTTCATGACATCTTTCATATACTTGCTTTTTGAGGGAATTGTTTCACTTTTTTGAAGCAAGATATGAGAAGAACAATAATTTCGATGAATTTATTTTCTTTCGCGTCTTTGACGCCCCGAATCAAGTAAGTAATATGCAGAAATAGAACGAATTAGATGGATTTGTTGCTTCAATTGATATATTTTTTAAATTGAAAAACAAATACACGCACTATTAGTATGGTTTCATTACAAGATAACAACATATTTTTTCTGCTACAATTACGAAATGATTTCTTTTCGCAAAAGTATTATTGGTAAAGTGTTTATTGCACAATTTTATTAATAAACGAGGAGTAGATTCAATACTATAAAAGTTTAATCAAATTTCAACATTGCTTTTAAAATCTAAAAATAGATGTTGGTACATAAATTGGTATGATATAATGCGTGATCAATATCTTTTTCTAGTCAAGTGACCTACGGAGAAAAATTGTATGTCTATCATTAATTCACTTTTTCAAATGTCATTTCAATTATTGATAACAGTCAGTAAATTTAATTCATTACAGAAATAATAGCAATTTAACCGAATCAACGTAACAAAACTCATATGCACCGAATGTAACTTTAAAAACTGTCGTTGCTACAAGCTGCGGCTGCGCATTTGCTCTTGGTGTCTGCTTTCTTTTAAAGTGGAAAATATGTACTTGGATATGATCCAAATTTATATTAAAAAAAAACAGCAGTTAGATTTTGTATAGGAATTCAATATAATTAATTCAAATGGCATTTCAAATAATAAACTAATCAAAGACGATTTTATTTCCATGTCACTTAATTACCAAAGATATTGATCACGCGTTAGATTTTAAAACTTAGACTTGAAACTACATTTTTGGGAGTCTTTTGGGAATCTTAAAATTCTATGCAAAAATGGAATTTGTATTGTATACTTTAAAAATGAAACCCATTTAGAAATAAAAAAGAAAGGGATAGGAACTGTCACTTGAAGATTTCGATGGTGCTGTTAATATCTACTTGATTTAGCAAAAATAAACTCATTTCAAATTATTAATGGGAAATTAGAACCATTTGGCCTTTAAAAAGTAAACAACTTTGCTTATTTATTTTTTTAAAGTGACTGTCGAGAATCAGTATATACATGTACAGTGGGGCGCATAAAAAACGGGCCACGTTTTAAACCTAACATGCGGCTGTCATCTTTTTTACATTTCCCATTTTTATTGATTTCAGCTATATATTAAACTACCGTATGTATTATGGATAGTCTACATAAGAGTGAAACTCATTCCTTGATGTGAATCAATCTTTATTATCATTTAATTGACGTTCCGAAATTAAATTTTGAAGTTTTATTGATTATGATATTCAAATAAAAGTTCAGATTGATAAAAATTATCTGTCACCGAATCGCGTGCATTTATATTTTGTGATTTGTATTATTACTCTCTCTGCCAGAATGACAGGCCAATAGCGAGGTTATTTGTTTATAAAGACAAATTGTACATTATGAATTTTTTAAAATTATTTTTATTAAACTCGTTAAAAGCCTGATTATTATTATTATTATTATTATTATTATTATTAGCCTAACTCGTAAATGTCAATTAAAGCTGGATACTATCTAAGAAAATATATTTTCCTGGTTTTTATCTTCGTCACTGTATATACATCGGGTATACAAAGGATATGCGCCTTTTTCCTCGAGATGTATTGGTACAGAAAGTTGCGAGAAAAATTAGTAACAAGAAAAAAATCGACGATGTTACTAAGATCGCTCAAGGTTAATCCGCATTTAAAATACACGTTTTACGAACTAAGCTGAAAAACCAAGTTTTTCGGTTTAGCCGCCGTATTGATGTTTCTTCGTGTAAGTAATATTTTAGCTTTTGTTTGAAAGTTGACAGTGTTTCGTTTCAGAATTCGATTGCCTTCTGTTTTAAAATCGACAATGCAATTGTATGTTGAAGATAATACCGACTGATTTTTCAATTCTTTTCTCAACTCTTGCTTTAGCTCAACTGAAAAAAATAAGATAAGAGAGAGAACAAAGCTTCGTGTCAAAAATCAGTGTTTTTACTTCACGATCGACTGTCTTTTGTTTTAAAATCAACGATGTTTCATTTCAGAATCGATTGTTTTGTTTTAAAATTTAAAGATAATATCGACTGATTTCTTCACCACCTCTTGCCACTGGACAATTTTTTTTTTTTTAGAAATGATCGTGTTTTGTTCTAAACGTTTTAAATGAATATAAAAAAGAGGAAAATCGATACTTCTTTTAATTTCAGAATCTAATGACTTTTGTTTTTAAAATTGATAGTTGTACGTTATCAAAGGATCCATTTTTTTAAGACCGACATTTTCGCTCGTATTCTGGATCCATCGTTGTAGGTTTCAAAGTTGAGGATTTTTTCTTTTTAATTTCAGATTCGGTTTCTTTTGTTTTGGGGCACATCAGAAAACTAAAAGTTCCGAAGAAATCGACATTTATTTTAAAATTTTTCATTTCAGAACGATTGATCTCTGCCTTAAAATTAAAATATTACTTTTCAGAATCAATTTTCTTCAATTTTACTGTTTTCTTTATTTTATACCGTCTTTTGTTTTAAAGTTTATAATTTCTGAATTGATAAGTTTTTGGGTTAAAATCGTTACGTTACATTTCAGAATTGACCGTGTTTTGTTTAAAGCTGTCATTTCCTTTTTAAAACATCAGAAACGATCTACTTTTGTTTTAAAGTCAATATCGAAACAAATTAAAATTTATATTGAAAATCGTAACGTGAAAATCGACACCAATTTTTGTTTTAGAATTGACAGTCTTTTGTTTTAAAATCTTTCGTTTCCGGTTCGAATAATTTTGATTTTAAAATCGACAAGCTTTCATATCAGAATCAACTGACCTTCAAATTAAAACCGATACTGTATATTTTTCGATCGTCTTTTATTTTAAAGTCGTCTGTTTTATTATTATTATTATTATTATTACTATTGGAAAGGACAGAATCAATCGATTTTTGTTTTAAAATTATTTTCGGAAAATTTTAATTTAAAACCGAAAACTGAAACTTGAATATCAACATCGCCCTTCATTTCAGAATCGACTGTTTTTGTTTTAAAATTTTTCATTTCACAATCGATTTACCTTTCTTTTTAAAACATCAGAAACGATCTTCTTTTGTTTTAAAGTTTTTAAATCGTTACGTTACGTTTCAGAATGGACTGTCTTTTGTTTAAAGTTATCGTTTTCTTTTAAAACATCAGAATAGATCTCCTTTTGTTTTAAAGTCAATATCGGAGCGAATTTGAAATTGGAAACCGAAACGTGAAAATCGACACCAGTTTTTTGTTTTACAATAGACAGTCTTTTGTTTCTGGTTCGACTAATTTAGATTTTAAAATGGACAAGCTTTCATATCAGCATCAAGTGACTTTCAAATTAAAATCGAATCTTTATATTTTTCAGAATCGATCGTCTTTTGTTTTAAAGTCGTCTGTTTTATTATTATTATTATTATTATTGGAAACGTCAGAATTGATCGACTTTTATTTTAAAATCATTTTAGAAAAATTTTAATTTAAAACTGAAAATTGAAACGTGATTATCAATATCAGCTTTCATTTCAGAATCGACGTTTTTTGTTTTAAAATTTTTTATTTCTCAATCGATTGAGCTTTGAATTAAAATCGATACTTCATAATTCGGAATCGATTCGATAAAGTAAAACCAAAACCAAACTAACAAAAAAAATACACGTTTTAGACAAGTTTTGCTTAATTGAAGTTCACGTTCTTCTCAATTACTAACAATTTCCTCGAATCCTTCGGACAAATGAGCAATTTTTCCAACCCATTTTATGTGACGCACTTCGTTTTATTACGCGCTTTCTCTTTCCACATTATTGAGAATCAACAAAAATTGTTGTTAAAGTGCAAACGTTCGTCATAAGCCGTCGTAATTATTTCTCTCTTTCAACTTCATTTATTTATTACACTTTCTCCTGTTTATTTATTTAGGCGAAACTAATTGTTTAAGTATTAAATTAAATGAAAAAGAAAAAGGAATTTGAACATGAAGCTAAAAAGGTAAAAGAAAAACGAGGAGTGATAAAGTAAGAAAGAAACACATGTTTATAGAACACTTATTTTAAAAAATCTGTTCCATTTTTTTACAATACTATTATTATTTATTATAAGCAGTTTTAATGTAGTATTTCCGTAGCAAATGAGTACATGTTTCAATTGCAATGAGATCATCTTCATCCTATATCATCACAATTAAAATACGCATTTGCGAAAATTAAAATTACATTAACGTTGTCCTAATTAACATTTTTAGTAGCAAACTTATCTGTGACACTCCAAATCTTCTCTCTAATTCTCAAACTTATTATATCTAATTAACATCATTTAAGAGGCAAACCTCATCAATTCATATCAATACTAATTAATTTGCACGGACGACAAATTTGAGGAATTAATTTTGCTGGGAAGTCCCTGAAGAGATTGAGCCAAATTTAATCAAACATTGACAATGATTCGTCCTGTTTTGTTCAAGAACCTCCTGCGTTATGAGATGCTATGAATGCAACGCAACACTTACAACAATGAACAATGCCCCAGAGCATAACAATTAAGCCAGTGAAAGAAGATCTTTAAAATTCGGACTATCATCTCTTCGTGCATGCATAGATACGTTGCATGGAATGTTCACTGTTCGCTGCATTAAGCTCGACTTTAGAAAGTGGTCTGTTAATTAATGAATGAGTGTTTAACACGCGTACAACATAACTTTAAGAAGCCAATCAACCAAGTTAGTTTAACTAAAAACGTCACTATCTAGATTACAGTTTTGCGTATGACAATCAAAACCTTTTTCTTACTTCTATGATTTGATATAAGTAGAACTTTGTAAGTTTTACTTTTCTTCTTTGATTTGGTTCATTGTTCCTTATTATTTTTTATTGCATTTTCATAATAGTTTCAGTTCTCCACCTGGTTATTAAAAAATTATTTTTTTTAATCATTAATCTTATAAGGTTTTGCACTATCAGGTTGTTGAATGATTGAGTTGTTTTTAATACTTTAATATTTAATATGTGATCAATGACGTAGCAATTTCGAAATTCTTTATTTTGCTCTTTATCTAAAAAGATACATTCACGGTATTCCACGCAGGAAAGGTTATTACGAGTGATAAACTAATGCCTCGTTGAGTATAAACAATAATACCTATAACTAAATAGGGGGAAAAAAAAACGCGACAAACACTCCTGAACTAAAACGAAAAAGCCTTGCGTTATCTTTGGTCGTCGGGAAAAATTTATCAGTCCAATATTTACGCTGTCAGATTATCAACGCAAATAAAACTAACACGTCGCGATAATGTTTTTCTCGTAATTAATCTCCGAAAGCCAATAAATCGGATTTCGAATTAATAAAACCTCCGCTCACAATACGGAACTAATTATGGCCGGTCGTTAAACAGCGATTTCATCGCGAATTTCGTGTTTCCCAACGCGCTAATAACGTCAAGAATTTTCATAAAAAAGGCGATTAAAATTCGTGTTTGCTCTAAGTGTTTGCGTGCATCTGCTAAACGGTCAAGAATGTCTTTGTTAAACAAATTCCTGTGTTTTATGCTGTTTGATATGCAGATGTGTTTTAATGTGCCGGCTCTACGTAACGATAATTAGCGGTGCGTTAACTTTAAGGAAATTCTTCGGTGTTTTTTTTTTTTGGTCAAAATGAAACGATTATGCAAACTCTTAACTTTCAGTAAACCCAATTATATATATATATCTCACTGATCGTAAAAAAAGAAAAACAAAGACTATTCACCACGTTCCCCGCAGAATTAATGGGGAAAATTTTTTTATACATACACTTGATGGTGTAAACAATAAACAATTCTTTGAACGTCTGTTAAAACAACAGACTCTAAACCACAGAAAACTTGAGGTTTCAAAATTTATGCTTTTGCAAAAAAAATAAATGTTCGTAAACCGATGAAGAATGGAGCGAATCGAAACAATCACAAATTATAAACAATTATTTAATTGGTACCGGTAATTCACTGAAAATGAGATCATAGGAATTCAATAAGAACCGAATTGAAGATTGAAATTTCTGAAGTGCGAACGGGATGGCATTAAGTTCGAAGCAGGGAGAAATAATCTCCTCCATCTTTTTCACATATACACACATATTTGCCTATACCGCTTTCTGCATGTTGCATTACTTATGTTCTCACTTTCAAACAATTACCTGTATATTTAAGGTACACCGACAACTAAGCAATAAATGAAACATTTTCATTTTTGTATTCGTTAGAACAGACTGATATAAATGAAACATAATAGTTATTTATATGTTAAGGGCACTAAGATGATATTTATACCCAATGAGTTTAAGTCGCCAGAGGGCATAGACAGCAATTAATGCCCGTTGTACACATTGCGAAGTAGACAGTGGGTTTTGTTTAAATTATTTTCAAATATAAAATTTATCAACAAATAACAAGTTCACCATAAATATTTAGCATTAAGACTCTTTTCTCTTTTTTTTTTAATTGTTTAAGTAAACTAGTATCTCAGGATTGCCAATTGTCTAGCTAACAAATTAGGATTACGTGGTTCTGTTTTGTCTTTAATTTATTTATAATAATTGACTATTTTCAGTTGATATTTTCGACTCGTTACGTGAATTGCAATAGGTAAGTAAAAGACAATTTTTACTCATATAAATGTTTATTAATTAAATACTTCATTTTATGATCAAGTTGTGGTTGCACATTATTTTGCTTTTGTTGGCAAAATAAGTTGTTAAATGGCAATTTGTCAGACACACAAATATGCAAGAAATAATAATAATCATACATGGACTTATAATCAAAAATGCAATAATAGCCCTTCTTACGAACAGAAGTAACTATGGTTATGAAAATTGTTACAATGGGTAAGTTTTTGATTTCATTATTAATTAACAAACATTAATTAAAATTATTTATCAGAATTGCATCATTAACATTTATGTGAATGATACAATCTGTATTGTTGTTTAAAGGAATTGATTAATTCAAGCTTTAAGCTAAACAAATAGCCACGATACAGACAAGATTATTCCTCCGGTCTAATCACACGGTATTTGTCTAGAAATCCATTGATAATTTAAATAACTTAGACAAAAATTTTGTATGCGGCCTAAATTAATATAATTCTTACTAGTTTTCACATAATACAAAATTTTGCCAAGCTATTACCAATGAAATAAATTTAATCATAAATTTTAAAGTAAATCTACTTTAAAATTCGAATTAAATTACATAGACAATTAAATTCAAATCAATTTGCATTTTCAATCAAAGTTATTAAACAATAGGACTTACTTCTTGCACAACTCACTACTTATTAAAGACTGATCTGTTCAGCTTGAAGAGTTGAGCATGACTTCTCAAATTAGGCAAAAACCTGTGTAAGACCAATACATTCACGTACGATTTTGTTTCACATGTTTAATTTATTAAAAATAAATTCATTAGTTACAGAATTTGTTGAAATGTTACTTACATTTACAGGTTTTGGTTTTCCACTCTGCTACTATAACAATAACGCCCCCACATATTTGATGAGCTGTCTTCACATTAACATCGAGTTTGTCTTCAAATGTTTCTACAGAGCGGCTTCTTGATAAATCAAAGATTACGCGATTGTTTTTCTTTTATTTGGTTTTAATATATTTAATATTATTTTATACGTATTTTGAACTTTTTTCGTTACATTACGTAAAAGCCAAATTTTGTTTCTACTTGGCACTTCAGCAACTAGACAAATATCACTAGTACATTTTTGGTACGCGAACATAAAATGATAAATATCAGAAACTAACAGAAGCTTTAAACGTACAGAATACCGTTTCTTCTCTCTTTCTGACTAAAATTCGATTATACCACTCTATCCTAAGACCGACAGTAACTTACAGTTCGAAGCATGGGTCATGAATAAAAAACAGCAGCAAAAATTAGAAATATGGGAAAGGAAAGTACTAAGAAGAATTTTTGGGGGAAGGAAAACAGAAGAGGGCTGGGAAAGGCGCAGTAATAGGGAAATTTACGATCTGTATAATGAACCGATAATTAGTGATTTTATAAAGTCAAGAAGACTGCAATGGCTGGGGCACTAGCGAAGAATGGAGAATAATAGGAAGATCGAGAACATAACTTGGAGCCAACCAGAAGGACACAGAAAAAAGGGACGGCCAAGAAGAAGATGGAGTGAAGCGGTAGCTGAAGACTTAGAAGAAAAAGGAATCAAAAATTAGAGGGCGATTGTAGAAAACAGAAACGAGTGAAAGAAAATTTCAAAGCTATGGGCCTGAAGGCCTGTAAACGCTTATATACATTTTATACGTATTTTGAACTTTTTTCGTTACATTACGTAAAAGCAAAATTTTGTTTCTATTTGGCACTTCAGCAACTGGACAAATATCACTAGTACATTTTTGGCACGGGAACATAAAATGAAATTAACAAAAGCTTTAAACGTACAGAATACCGTTTCTTCTCACTTTCTGACTACCTAAAACTCAATCCAGAAACGCATAAATAAACGAATAGAGAAGCTTACTCATTGTTGAATTCTTGGCTTCCGGTTGGAACCGCGTGTCTCGGATTTCTTCACTGCCGACGTTTCGTTCTTCGTTGCAGAAGAACTTCTTCAGGGCTGCTGTTGGTGGTGTTGCTGCTACTGCTGCTGCTGTTGGTCTTGCTGCTGCTTTGCGTTAGTCGTTGAGAAATAGAATATTTTTTTAAATAATAGTAAAATATAGACTAAAAGCGACTGGTGAAAAGAATTTTAAGGTTCATCAATAAATAACGGAGAAATAAGTTTTAAAGTAATCATATTTTAAGCCGAAACGACTTGCGTCGCATAACTAAAAGCGGTTACTCCGCTACACGGATACGTAACGTTAACATTCATACAATCTAACACATGTTTTATTGTTTATTCCTGTATATGCATTAAAATGGAGTGGGATTTGTAAAGCGTCAAAGTGATATTTTGCTGAACGGTAGAAATAACGTCACGTCACTTGGAAGCTATTGTCACAAAACGCAACATTGAATTCCTATAATTTGACCCTTTTTTAAAGATATTTTGATAATTCCTTCACAGACTTACATCAACTTGCTTTAACTTTATTTTCTTTCTTAAAAAAAAATAGTCTTCTCCATTGCGATTTGGATCTTTTATAGTTTGACAAAAACTTGGTAATGTGGGAACTCGCACGTTGCCCAGCAACCGACCAAACACGTCATAATGACAGATGACCACAAAACGTCAAAATGAGTTGTCAAAAACGTCAAATTGACAAACGTCAACATGACAGTTGTCAGAAGCGTCAAATTCAAAGACATCGTGAAACGTCAGATTGCCAACATCAGACAAATACGGGCGAAGAGGCACGTGACATTTGTGTAACAAAGCAATGATAACGATCGTCACAAATGAACAAAATTTAGGCCGCCCCTTGACGAGATAAAGTGAAACTGCATTCAAATCATGATTGCCCTGCAAATAAGATCACATTTTCAAATTTGGTCGGTAAGGCAATCCCCACAGCAAACACATAGAGACAACCCTCTAACAAATGAGATGATGCAGCTCTGATCATCGGTGATTCGATTACGTATTTTAACCAATGAAGCAGAGTTAATTCACCCCGCCACGAAAACGCCCTATAAAAGCGAGAGGGCTGACCGATTTACCTTTAGTGAATTCTGTGCAGCCTATTGTAGGGAACACTCACCAAAGCCTCCCGTGCAGTCATTGGCCAGGAGCAACACACGTAACCCTTTCGTGCAGTTTATTGCCGGAAGCATACACGCAATCCTTCCATATGGGCAACCTATTGTCGGAAGCACATACAACCCTTCCGTACATCCAAACATCCACCGCACATATCTCTTATCGAGAGCAATACTTATGCTCATCTATCGACGTCATCAAAGCCAGCCGTTGAACAAAAGAAGAAGTGGAACTCAAGAAGCAAGATACTTTGAGATAGTGCCTACGCCAACACCGTGTTCAACATCCGTTACCACGTTACCACGATAACCGGTGACAATCTATTGTTGCCTCAAAAATAAGATTTAATTGCTGCGTCAGTTGCTGCGTGTGGGACGCGTGTCGATCGGTGAAACGGTGTGGCTTCTCTGGAGTCTTGAAAGCGGCGAGAAGCAGAATGGCATGCAGCTTCTTCTTTGGGGTCGGTGGTGAGATGTGGTACAGTACTTCACAGAGGGTATGGCAGCGTGGAGGCGAAGTCTTGGGAATTCCATGTGGTCTCTGATAGTTATCCCTGGTGGCGCAGTTCCAAGGTCAACTATCAATGGTGTGTGTATGTAAGGGCGCTACTAGACTATCCCTGGGTGTGTATGGACATTACGAGGTTATCCCTGGGTGGTTTGGTGTATTTATGTGGGCGCTACGAGGCTAGCCCTGTGTTACTGACAGCATGGACTTACTCGAAGTCAGAAAGTTGCTAATCTTAAATTGCTCTGGACGTTCCTTTTATATGCTTTGCCTCGCCATCGCTTCTGGAAACGCCAGTCCACGTCGACTATTTCGTATTGGCTGTCGTGGTAATTAATTCAGGTGGCGTGGTCACTTGTCCTATCATCGATAGCGATTTAGCCGCCGTTATCTCATCTTATTGGCCATGGTCCATGAGGTCACTGATATAGCCAATTAGAATCCTTCTACGGCACTGAGTCTGTGACGCGTTCAATCACGCATCGCCTGTTGTCTATGACGACATCGATACGTATCCAATTAACATCGTTTTACGTCACTGGCTGAGTTTGTGACGTATTTAATCGCAGCATCTTGCTGATGGCACCGATGCCGGTTAAGAGAGCAGAGCGGCGCACATATTGATATATGAAAGGATGAGAAAAAAGGAAAGAAAATATTGTGACGAACTACGGGTGACGGTGAATCACGCACCCGCCTAGCCGGCGGCTGCCCACGGAAGTATCTGGAGCCGATTCGCGATGGTTCCGCAGACAGAATATTCTAGCGAAGAAACTTCCGGAAAACCTTCCAGTTTAAATAGACGTGCACGGAAGAGACTTCAGTTAGTTCGACGTAGAGTTTAGTTACTGCTTAATCGCTCGGCTTGTAAAAATAAATTATTCATAGTCTATCATAAATAAATCAGTGTTAGTTTTGTAAATAAATTAGTCATTAGTCTCATCGAGTATTTTATTTAAAAAAATAAATCAAAATTCACTACAATATATAGTTTGTTTATTACGTAAAGTTTTTGTATGAAGTCGGGTTTGGGCTCAGATATTTGAATCTTTTTCTCACTCTTGTTTTGGTACCTCAAGGAATCCTTGTGAAATTTATTATATTGATAGTAGAGGTCTCTAATCTACTTTCTTTAATCATTTATTTTCAATTGCGTCCGATCACGGTCGTTGCAATGTTATGGAGTATGATGGCCCCTGAGTGATCCGGGGCCCGAGTTCCTCACACTCGGTGCAGTCCCCTTGTGGCCGGCCCTGTTGTCAACAATTAGATTTATCTTCTACGATTAACCATTAATGTATACTTCGCCATTCAATAAAAACTGATTTAAATCTCACGACTGGTTCAGCTTTTATAGAAGCTTCCTCTTCCTCGAAAAAAGTAGGTAAATAACTTTCCATTAACTACAATTCCAGGACCATCTAACTTTTGTGTCAAAACTTCTCGAATCAAAATATAAAATAAAAATTATTGAAGCACCTTTGAATATTCAGATCATCTTTCATTTCAAGAGAAACATGAGGTAATTACATTACATTATGTTACACTTTGTAATACTATAACTTTTGAGTGCGTACTTTTTGAAAAAAACTAGAATTTGACTTGCCTAGTATTCAATTAATCAAAACTTATTTGGAAAATGGAGTTCAATTCACTCTGATAAATAATATTAGATCTGACGTGATGTAATTAGTAAATAATGCAAGTTCCTCAGGTTCCACATGTAACTTAAATGTTTTATATACCACGAGTGTAAAACGTTAATCTTCACTATATTAATACATAAATAAATAAAAACATAAAAACATGAATAAGAGATAACAAAAACCTATTATCTATACATAATTCATTTAGATTAAGAAACATCACATCTGCTTCGAGCTTGACTGATTTTTATTATCATTTTTCTGAATTTGTATTTTTTATTATTGTAAATAGTTATTATGTAAAAGGTGACTCAGAAACATGGCAAAATGATATGGTGTATTACATTCACATGAATGATTTATATAACGGTTTGTCATCCGTCTTAGCGTTTTTAAAAACTTTGACACAAAAATGTTCTTCATTCATATACCGTGAGGTCGAAAAGTAAGAAACAAATTTTCAATATTTCGATGGCTTAGTGGCAAATACCGTGTATCATTAAAATTCGCAAATTTCTGATTTTCTCGTTTTGAGATCGCTAGCACAACTTACACTATATTGTAATAGTACGTAACAATGAGACCAATAGGAATCGTTTGTTTAAATGTTTTGTAACGTCGCTCATCATCATTTTGTATTCTATTGAAGTGAATACCGCGTATCATCCATTAGCTACTGCACGACTTGGTCTATTAATGTCGTTGCAATATTACTTTCCTAAAAGTTTTGTATATTTCTGTGAAATATTTTGATCGGTTCAGGTAAGAGACGCTTCAATAACACAGATTTATATGTCAGGTGTTTCTTTTTATTGATTTTTGCATTATGTCAGGCTGATAATGTGACAATAAGACATTCGCTTACGATGATTTTTGATACACGCAATTGTAATTAGACTTTTGTTGATTGATACGTCCGGTCCTATTGTAATTGAGTAATTTTGCATCTTTTTCAGAAAGTGGATAATGTAAGCAAC
This sequence comes from Serrognathus titanus, assembly GCA_039766575.1. Taxonomy (NCBI): domain Eukaryota; kingdom Metazoa; phylum Arthropoda; class Insecta; order Coleoptera; family Lucanidae; genus Serrognathus; species Serrognathus titanus. Next base: position 14,571,432 of record CM077914.1, read on the forward strand.
AGAACAAAAACCGTTTTGGAAATGGCTTTCGATCATCCCCCACACTGTTCACTGATACTATAAATATCATTCCTGAAGAAAGAAAAAATCTAATTTCACATAAAAGGCTACTAGCATGACTATGGCTATTGGCACTGAACTGATCTCAGCGATCAAAATATCGAGAATTCAGATACAAAGTTCAAATGAACGATGCTGGTCATACAAAAGATGTAGATCCCGATTATTTATAAAACAATTCGGAATCCGATTCTTCAGAGAGTCCGGAAGAAGTTCTTCACAATGCGGAGCATGATGAAATTGAGACACCAAAAGAAACTAGGAAAAGGTGGAGAAAACCTAAGGAAGCTGAGTAGGACAGAAAAAAATCAAAGTTTCTAGAAAATCGGGAAGACTTATGACTGTTTTTTGCGGATTAACAATGAAATTAAACAAGTTTGTAAGAAAATGTTTTTATCCACTTTGTGAGTAAAAGATCGTATGGTTCAAAATGGGTGCTCTTTAAACAGTCATGGTATGCATTCATTTAGAGAAAGAATCCATGCCAATCGTAGAAAGGACCGGCCAGATACGAAAAGCGAACAAGTGCACATAATCAGAAAACGTCATTTTTGACTAATCTACCGAAGATGCTGTCTAACTACGGTCGAAAAGACACTAAGAAGTTGTACCTGGAAGCTGATTTCACATCAAAAGCCCAGCTGTATGGACTATACCAAACAACTTATGAAGAAAATAATGAAACAGCTCTCAGTAATTGCACCTTTTTGGAAATGTTTGAATAAATTAATTTGGCACTGTTTAGCTCCAAGAAAGATCAGTGCAACATTTGTGTTGGACAACAAGCTGATGAAGATAAGTACCAATCTCACATAAGATTGAAGGATCAAGCTCGCCGTTGAGCTTCTTTTTTGTTATGGATGTGGAGACTCCCAAGTTATGTCTTGTCAACAATGCTAACAAATTCTACTTCAAACAAAAGCTGAAGATGCACAATTTAACTATTTATACTCTAACTACTCATTAATAAACTAATTATTGGTGGAACGAGTCAGAAGCAGACTTGTTATCTTCAGTCTTCACATCTATAACACCGCACAATAGCACTTCTGTTACATATAATATTATTCATGATTTTGAATAAAATATTGGCTCTCATTGAAGAAATGCAATATGGGCAAAAATCGTCATCTCAGCGAGGCCTATTTATTTGTCATTATTTTGCTCAGAAAAAGATTTAGAATCCTCTGGAAGTATTATCGAAAGTGAGAACACTTATTATACTATTATTAACATCTATCGTTCACCAAGTGGTAATTTTACTCATTTCATAGCTTCCCTTAACAAGATTTTAGAAAAATTTGGCCGAATTAACACCAATTTGATAATCGTAGGCGATTTTAATATAAATGTTTCAGAAGCATCACCCAAAAAAACTGAATTTATTGATTTGTTGCATTAATATAAATTAAGTAGCATTTTAAAGGGCTTTCGACGGCCATGCCTCCATGATCGATAACGTATTTATCAACAGGGATGATTTTTTATCTAAGTCTTACGACAATAACTTATCCGATCATTGATATTTATTAGTATTCAAACCAAAAGATATAAAAGCCTCTACTAAAAGCACGTATTGAGGAAAATGTATAGCTTACTATCTAACCTCGATTGGAACTTTCTGCGTGACATCAGTGATCTAAATGTCGCCTTTAATCAATTCTTCTCAGTAATATTAAGAGCTCATAAACAATCTTTTCCTGAAAAGAAAATAAAAACATCCTATAATGAAAAGCCACTAGTAAACTTACGTAATATGAGGAATCACGTAAACTTTTTATATGAAGTAAAAAAAATACCCTACCTCTCAAAATCTGGAAACCTATAAGAACTTTAGAATATCATGCAATAAAAAATTAGAACTCTCAAAGAAAACTTCATGAGAAATACATAAAAAATTCGAACAACAGCGCTAAGGCGATGTGGGATATAATTAACTTGCAAAGAAAAGGTCCCACTGAAAAAAATTCTGAAGAGGAAAATCTGATTTCCATTGACGACTTCAATACTTTCTTCGCAAAAATAGCTGAGGAAACAATTTCCAAACTAAAACTACCAACAACTCCACTTGATACATTTCTTCTTAAAATCAAAAGACCTATTCATATATTCCATTTGGAAGACGTAACTTTTATTGAAATCCGTGACATTATAATCCAACTCAAAACAAATAAGAGCCTTGATGCATATGGAATTAATGCACTCCTAATAAAAAATATTGTCAACTTAATATGTATCCCTCTCGCGAAGCTCATTAATAAGATGTTTGAAACCGGTGTATGTTCTAAAATTTTCTCACGTTGTACCTGTACTGAAGAAAGGCAATCCTAATGAATGCGGGCATTATCGCCCCATCGCCTTAGTTCCAGCAATATCTAAAGTTATAGAAACGGCTATGAAAAAGAGAATATGTACCTTCTTTGACACACACAACTTATTTAGTGCAAATCAACATGGTTTTCGGAAAGGTCGTTCCACTGCCTCTGCCTTAAACTCTCTCATTCAATATATTATTAACGTGTTTGAAAAACGAGAATATGCATTATCCGTATTTTTTGACCTCACAAAAGCTTTTGACTGTATTTCCCACGACCTATTAATTGCTAAGTTAAAATATTATAACTTCGACCTACCCAGGATAAAGTTAATTGAGTCTTATTTAAGCAACAGAAAGCAGATTGTTCAATATCAGTACAAATTTTCGGATTCAGTAGACATTGCATTTGGTGTACCGCAAGGGTCTGTTTTGGGCCCAATCTTGTTTTTGCTTTATGTAAATGATATCGATCATTGTGTAAATAACAAAAATAATGTTATTCGCAGATGACACCACATTGTTAAACAGTGACACCAACTTTACAGACGGATCACATAACTTTATAGAAGCTGTGTCACACATAGAAGATTGGTTCTTGAGTAATAGACTTAGTTTAAAAGAAAATAAGACGCAATTTATGTAGTTTTCCCTGAGAAATACCGACATTAGATCGCATAATTTTGGCAATACTAAAACTGTTAAATATCCTGGCATATTTTTAGATTCGACTCTACAATGGAATGAGCACATAATCTATATCGCAAATAAACTCACTGAAATGCGACATTTAAAAAATCGGTCAGTATGAGCACCGTTTTAGGAGCCTTATTTTAATCTGTTTTGTCGTACGCTATTTTAGTGTGGGGCCATTGTGCTCAAGCTAAAAGAATCTTTTTACTTCAGAAAATAATTATTCGCATTATGGATGGTATTGGATATCGAGATAGCTGCAAAGAAGCCTTTAAAAGACTACAAATTTTAACTTTTCCATCACTATATATCTTCGAATGCTTAATTTACATAAAATTAAATATCAATAATTATATTGATAACCTAAGTAACCATGAATATGACACAAGACACAATTCAGACATAATAGTGCCTCAACATAGATTACACAAATTCCGGTATGGCAGTAATTATTACGCAATAAAATTTTTCAATTCTTTGCCACTTGAAATACGGCAGAAACCCTTTCAACCGTTTAAATCGACAATGAAAGAGTATCTGGTAAACAAATCAATCTATTCATTCAACGACTTCCTTCAGCATACTCATAATGCTTAGTTTTCTCATGTGTGTCATCACCCATCACTGTTGCTTTTGTTTTTTATGTTTCATGACTTGTGAAATACCTTGCGAATATATCATCAATAAATTTTATTTGATTTGATTTGAAACTACGACCAGTTTTATTGCAACAGCTCTAGTTTTTGAAATATCGAGCAAAGATAGTTTTGTCAAAAAAATGAAAGATTTTGAAATTTAACATTTTACTAAGTAAATTTAAAGAGATAAAAACTTTCTGTTATAAGATTGGCGAGCATAAACAGTCTTTTGAGAACTCCTTTGAAGATTCCAACAATAATTAGCCACCATATGAGCGTCCCAACGGCCTTGATGGCATTCTTCCATAGTCCTGATGGAACTTTTCTCCCTGTTCCTCGCTTAAATCACCTAAATTTTCAGGAAAACGGCCTAGATGACTATGGAGGAAGTGAACCTTGATGCTCATATTGCAACCAAGCTGTTGGTAGTTAGTTAACATGTCTTCCACCAGCTGGGAATAGTTTTCTGCGTTATTATTTCCCAGAAAGTTATTGATCACCGAAGCAAAGGAATTCCAAGCGTTTTTCTCAACATTGTTCATAGAAATTGTAAAATTCGAATCTTTTAAAAGCTTCCTGATCTGTGGACCATCAAAGATATGTACCAGCTTTCAGCTTCTCAGAAATTAACTTGGAAATTTCCTTGAAATATATTTGAAACATTCCCCATTTTTATACAAAACCTTGACATATTGTTTCATTAATCCTAGTTTGATATGGAGGAGAGGCAATCTCTTGCTACTAACGGAACTTTAACAACATTATGCTTAAGACGAATCAAAGCTTCTCTTACAGGCCAGTCTTTCCTAGTCCAATGTTCATTCTTAGCCCTACTATCCCATAAGCAGATAAAACAGAGATATTTTGTGTATCCACTTTGTTGACCCAAAAGTAAGTTGACCATTTTCAAGTCAAATTTATGTTCTTCATACTTCATTTTCTTCAGGACCAAGAAAATAGTAGGATATTGTTCTTTCACTTTGGTGGAATGCGCAGTGGGCAAAGAACAAAGCTGATTATCCTTATTTAGAAGAACACATTTATGGTGTCGCACAAAACTAACGTGACATCAACTGTGACGTTTTTTTTATTTATTTTTTTCTCCTTGACGTATTCAATTTTCTTTCATCTTATGCAAAACTTCAGTATCTAAACTAGTCTTACGTACTTTAATATTAATGCGCGTTGAAGAAAAGCTCGCAACAACGAAGAATTAATTACGAATTAGAATTATCGCCTTCTCAAGTGCTCATTATTGACTTACAAATTATAGCTCCATTGTTAGAATTATCAGGCAATAAAGGATCGTATTGTTTTTGAAATCGAGTAGAACACTCATGACGATAATTTGATGGATTTATTAGTTTCGATTACCACTAATCGCTACTATCTGGATCGTGATATTCTAATCAGTTACCTACGCAAGATCTCAAACCAAGAAATACACAGATGAATAAAAAAAAATGGAAAACCTTCGGTTGCATTTCGTAGGAAAGAAAAATCCTCTCATTTACGTACATGTAAGTTTAAGACGAAATTGTTGAAGTCGCACGATTTGCTGGAATTTTTCGCGATATTCAGAAAGGTGCTAAGAAGTTCTAAAAGCACGAGTCAGAGGATCTTAGACAAATATACAAATCGTTTATTACGTAGAGCACATTAAAACCGCCAGTATGTGATATTTCGCGGTAAACTGGCTTCTGAACACAAAACCGAAGTTCGCAAGAAAATATAATTATTATGTAACTCCTATTTAAAATCGTACTGTTTTCCTCCTGTTAATTAAGTATTTTGCAACCTCCTCTGGTTCTTAGAATTTATTTAAAATAACCCACACGTACATGTAACACAATGGTTTTTACCGCAAAATATGACGTAGTGTAATTTATTCAAAGGTTAAAATACTCAACAGGATTGATAATAAATATTTCTGTTTACAATTTTATACGGCGTCGGAAATCAATTTAGGTGCCAACCCATGGCCCATAAAGTATAAGTATTTTTTGTAATTATTGGAATCACCGCTGATATCTGATAAGTCACAACGTTGCAAAAGGATAAACTAATTACAACTGAGCGGGACTTTAAAATATTACCTAATAATATATACAATTAGACACCTAAAGTAGAACGGTTGAAAATTTACTTGATAAGGGATGATTAAATCTGTTTTTTAAACATTTCTTAGTTATTTTTTTTATTTAAAGTAATTGTCATTTTTTTGATCTTCAATTAAGATCAGTTATTGCAATAGTTTATTTAAAAGAAAAAAATATTTCAAGAAAAAATATATATTAATGTTTATTTCTTTTTCCCATAATTTTGAGAAACATTTTATTTATTCTCGAAAGCCTAAACTGCATAGAAAAATTAAAAAAACCATAGTCAGATGTATAATTGTTACTACATGACGTTTCTACGAGGGTGAGTTAATAATTTTCTGCAATATATTTCTAAAATTAATTATGATAGACGACGATTGTAATCAGGACATAGAGTCACTTGAAAATGAAGACGGTGACTTCGATCCGGAAGATTCCCTAAATTGACCAAAACCATTCAACTAAAACGAGCTTAATGGCTTAGTAAGAGACCTTAATCTGTCAAAAAGTGCGTCTTAATTAGTAGCTTCACGACTGAAACAGAGAAATCTGCTGACAAATGACACAAAAGTTTCATATTACCGCACTAGAGAAAAATATTTACTTCCTTTTTTCCTGAAGAGGATAATTTCGTATTTTGCAGTGATATTCGAGGTCTGATGACTGCAATGGGTTTAGAAGAATACTATCCTAACGACTGGCGCCTTTTTATAGATTCTTCCAAGCGCAGTTTTAAATGTGTTCTTCTAAATAAGCTTGGTTCTTTGCCCATTGCGCATTCCACCAAAGTGGAGGAACAATATCCTACTGTTTCCTTGGTCCTGAACAAAATTAAGTACGAAGAACATACATCGTTAATATGTGTTGACTTGAAAATGGTCAATCTTTGGGTCAACAAAATGGATACACAAAGTATCCGTGTTTTATCTGCTTATGGGAGAGTAGGGCTAAGAATGAACATTGGATTAGGAAAGACTGGCCCGTAAGAGAAAATTTGATTCCTCTTAAGCATAATGTTGTTAATGTTCCGTTAGTAGCAAGAGATCGCATTGTATTGCCTCGCCTTCAAATCAAGCTAGGATTAATGAAATAATATGTCAAAGCTTTGAATAAAAATGGGAAATGTTTCAAATATATTTCAATGAAATTTCCAAGTTTATGTTCTGAGAAGCTGAAAGCTGGTATCTTTGATGGTCCACAGATCAGGAAGCTTTTAAAAGATTCGAATTTTACAATTTCTATGAACAGTGTTGAGAAAAACGCTTGGAATTCCTTTATTTCAGTGATCAATAACTTTCTCGGAAATAATATGGCAGAAAACTATTCCCAGCTGATTGAAGACATGTTAACTAACTATCAACAGCTTGGTTGCAATATGAGCATCAAGGTTCACGTTTTCCTGAAAATTTAGATGATTTAAGCGAGGAATAGGAAGAAAGGTTCCATCAGGACATTCGGCTATCAAGGCCGTAGGTATGCTCATATGATGGCTGAATATTGAGGTGGTGTGGGAAGGCATATGCAATCTACTAACCCTTCACAAATGTTTATCATGAAATAAGTATCTGAGATTTAATAATGAATTAAGATATGAGGGAGATGATACTTTATGAATTAAACAAGCTGTATGAAGTTAATCTTCTATTAGACATATTAAGCCGACAGTTTCATTGACACATGGTCTCTTCTCCTGAGTCCGTAGAAAAAAATGAAGGTAGAAATTCTGCACTCTCTGTACCCTCTGACTAGTTAAATTATCCAAGCAGGGGCCATAGACAGCATCACAATAATTGAACAAAGATAACACCAATGAATCGCATAACTGAATTCTTAATCCTGTAGGAAGAGATTGCCTTATTAATATGCAACGTAAATCTTAAGTTACTATCAATAATTACACCTAAATTTTTAATTGTATCAGTAACTAAAATATGAATATTATTATACTTATATTTATACTGTCTATGGCCCGGTCTTTGGCTCTACCGAAAATGATTGCAGATGATTTAAGTGGATTGATATTTAACGAAAGGTTCTTTGAAATGATTACTAAATGCTAAATATCCTCATTAATTAAAATAGAAGCTGTGTGTAAGTCGGATGGTTAGAAACTGTAATAAATTTGTGTATCATCAGCTTAACAATGAGTTGAGCAAAATTTAATTTCTTTGTGAAAGTCTGATGTGTACAGATAATACAGAATTGGGCCAAATATGGACTCCTGCGGCGCCCTAGAATGTATAATTCTGAATGGAGATATTACAATATTATTTACAGAATCAGCCTGCGTCCTATTTTTCAAATAAGAATTCATAAAACGCACCGCGACGTTACTGAAACCGAGGTAATAGAGCTTAGCACACATCAATTCATGATTGATGGTACCGAAAGCTTTTGAGTAATCTATTAAAACAACAGCAGTAAAATCACATGTATCCGTAGTATTTGTGTGTTAATAAAAATACAGCATAAGTAGATATGATGAAACTGGTGAAGGGTTTAGCTGGTGAGGAACCAAACTCCTTCCTTACAACACTTAAAATTCCCAATTTTTATTGTCTTATGTTTGTTTGCTGTATAAGAAAATGATTTAATTTCTGAATTTCGTCTTTCTATTCGAATAGACCAAAAAAAGGTTTTTTTTATGATTCATTTCTTTTGTTTCTGTTTCCTTCTTACTTTCGATTTCTTGAACTTCTATGCTTGTCTTTTATTTTCGATTGATTATCATTTCTTAAGTTATCATTTTTCCTTGATTCTAAAGGAACGAATTTCCTCATTTTCTCTCTTTTCATTTGTCTTTGGTTTGTTCACCCTATTTTTTATTTTTCAATAAACAAAATTATTTGTTTGCAGACGTCTTTTGTTTTCGATTCCTTTCGTTTCTGTTTGTCTTTTGTTTTCGCTTCTTAAGTTATATTTTTGCTTTTGATGCTTGTTTGAAATATGTCATTCAAGTTGAGTACGAACAGTATATTGTCAATATTGACAGTTTATCAAATCAAAAATCTGAAATTAGTTAGCACATTATATGTAATTTTGCGATCGTTTGATTATCTTATATTTTCTAATCCGCGTTAAAAATATTGGAACCTATTTTCACCTCATATTTAATTAATCAATTAATTAATTAATACAATTTTTAAAGACGACTTTTAATAATTGGTAAATTTTCGTTTTCGCTTACACTAATTATGACACTGCTAAATCTAAAAGAATGTATGAATATAACATAACTTAAAATCTACCTTATTTAAACTTAACAGATTATGGGCCCCGAAAAAAAGCAGTAAACTATCTACTATAAGTAAGAATCAAACAAAATTTGACATACATACATATTTTTTATTTTTCAATAAACAAAATTATTATTATTATTTGTCTTTTGTTTTCGATTTCTTTCGTTTCTGTTTGTCTTTTATTTTCGCTTTTTAAGTTATATTTTTGCTTGATTCTAAAGACACGAATTTCAAAATAAATTTTCTCTTGTTTGTTTACTTTATTTTTTTTATTTTTCAACAGAGTTTCTTAAATCATACTTTTTCCTAGGTTCTAAAGACACAAATTTCATTTTTCTTTTCTTTTCAATTGTGGTTTGTTTGTATTATCTTTATTTTTCAAAAAAAAAGAAATATTTAAATTTTTAGTTTTATGTTTCTTTAGGTAGAACAGACTAAAAAAAATATTAATTGTGAAACAAACATTTAATTTATTCTGTATTTTAGTAAATGAATTGTTTTCTTGTATTATTAATTTTCTCTGTTTACATTTGTCTTTTGTTTTCGATCTCTTTCGTTTCTGCTTGTCTTTGATCTTCGATTGTCTCTTGCTTCTTAAATTAAACGTTTTCCTGGATTCTAAAGACACGAATTTCAAATTTCATTTTCTCTTTTCAATTGTCTTTCGTTTGTTTATTCATTTTCTGTAATTAGAATTATTTAATTTATGAAGTTTTGTTTTTCTAATAAAACAGACTAAAAAAAACGTTAATTATGAGACAAACATTTAATTTATTCTGTATTTTAGTACCTAAGTTGGATTGTTTTCTTATTGTTAAATTTCTTTGTTTCCATTCGTCTTTTGTTTTCGTTTTCTTTTCGTTTGTCTTTAATTTTCGATTATCTGTCGTTTCTTAAATTATACACGAATTTCAAAACGTATTTTTTATTTTCAATTGTTTCTTGCTTGTTTTATTTTTCAGCAAACGAAATTATTAACTTTTAAAATTTTAGTCTAGTTTTCTACAGGGTGTTTCACTTAAAACAGTTTCTTTCATACCTCTTTTGTTACTCATTTTATAAGAAAATTTTCACTATATCATGTGGAGCATATTTTAAGATTAGTTTGTCATGTACAGAGTGTTGCGTTTAGTCTGGACGTCAGTTTGTTATATTAAATGGAGCACCCTATATATTTTTACATTTTCGTATTCTTTTTAAATAAATTATCCCTGTCGCAGTACTTCCAACAAATGCAAATATCTTTCGAACAAATGACGTTAGAGATTTGTGGTTTTTTGCAAAGGTTTCATCTTGAAACACTTTTTCACATACACTGTGAAGAAAACTTTCAATTTGCATAAGTTTTTGCAAGCAATTTAATAAACTTGAAAATGTTCAAACAACGGTAACTTATTTTTTAATGGAATGCCAATGCCAATGGTTGTATATATCTATCGTTTATAGTTTTTTGAATATTTATGCTTTTTACAGTTTTTAAAAATCCACGAAATATTGTGATAATGTTAATTATGAAATGAGCTGTTGTTTATTTTTATTTATTTCCTTTGTTTCCTTTCATCTTTTGCTTTCTGTCGATCTTTTATTTTCGTTTATCTTTCATTTCTTGAATTACACTTTCGTGGTTCTAAAGCAACGAATTTCGATATTTAATTTAATTTTGATACCAACGTGCCTTTGGCAACTCAATTCAACCCAAATCAACAATTTCAATAAACAATAACGACTGTAATATTCTATTTTTAACTTTTAGAATATTATGCCGATGCAGATGTTTATTTAAACGTGTTAAAACTAGTAATAATAAAAGAATTTTATTAAGCATTTGCAAGTATTATCTCATAAAGAAGTACTTCCCCCATTAATTATACATTTATTTATTCTCTGTTTATTTCCGACCAGGCAGCGCGTGGAAAAAATATTTGGCTCAAAGTGAACGGGTCTGTTGACATGCACGCGACATTTTAATTAGGGAATTTGATTGTCAAATTAAATTTAACAAAAAAATACGCTATTAATATAATTTAATGACTTCCCGAAATGTACACACAAGTTATTGAAGTGTGTCGCGTCCAAAGTCATGACCAAACGTATCCTTGACATAAGTTCAGACGAAACCGGCCTGCAAATGACTTTTTATACCAAAAATTGACGAAACGCGACCGCACGACTAATCGCTTCTTGACGTCACCGTTTCAGATTTACATGCACGGTCGTCTTCCAGAACCCATATAATGACGAACTTCCGGCAGATTGTCACCAGGTCCTCGAAACATGAGACACGTCCAAAATCACCCTTGACCCAATCTAAGGCGCGATAGCGCGAGGAATTTCGTTTTCAAGTATTTACCTGTTTACGGCGACGATGCGATGGAGCAAAGTTCGATCAAATCGATACATTCCATCGAAAAATATTGCCAATCTTTTTGATAATTCGTAAAAAAATATTTTTATTGGGTTTGCACAATAGGTCGTTGTTGATAATATTCGCAGGTCCTTGAACTAATTCCAAAATCTGAAACGTATTTTTTTTTTTGAAGTTGTAAATTGAAAGGTTTGTCTAAATACAGCGTGATCAAATCTGCGAATGATTGAACTATCAAATCTATAAGCAAGCTCAAAATTTCATTACAAGCTGCAAGGGCCTTTCAGGTGCACAAAAGTAGAATTAATTCTATACTTATGGATGTGCACGTGTTTTGCAAGAAAAGACATAAATCTGACCTTATGGTCGTTTCAAATAATGACTGAAAAAGATGAATTATTTACGGCCGTAAAGTTTATTTACGGTTCAGTAATTCCTTCGCGGTTAACGAAGTCATTATATGTTCTACTTTATTTAAAAAAAATATATATTATCAATACGAGACTTTGTAAGTGCAATCATTAAGTAACACTCCGAGTTAAAAAAAATAAATTTAAATAAAACAAAATGACATCACTACCAATACAGTATCAAAACAATCACTTTTAGAAAATTTCTTTTTCTTGTTGCGTACAAGTGGGAAGTCCAATCTATGATTTGATCTAGAAATATCAAAGTGTTTGTGTGACCATCACATGTCAAGTAAGCCATTACATAGTTACGGTTTCAACGTTACAATTAATGACGTCAGTAGTTTTTGAAGAAATCGCATATTTCTTACTACGTGAACAAAACACATAAAACTATGCTATACGTACGTAACGACCCTGACAAAAGTTTTAAAGACTTTTGTTAAGTACATTAAAATGATAACGCTGTGACCTCCTTGCTCGTGTTTACAAATTTTCCAACAAAGTTGACACTGGATATTATAAGTTTTTGTTTTTACATGAAAACAGATAATTTTTTTGTTTTTGTATTTTTGTTGAAAAATATTTAAATGTGGTGCCATTTTCTGAGAAACGGAGCGAGTTTAGGCATTGTTTATTAACGAAAATCATTTTGAGATATTCTATTATTTCCTTAAGTCACCTAGATTAAATCTGAATCACCCTGTATATTATATTAGCTGTTTCAATCATAGAATCACAGATTTAATGACTGTTATGATAATTTTTTTCATTAGTTGCTGTTAAACAAATTAAAGTAATACAACGCGATCAATAATGACTGTCCGTGTCGCTACTTTCATTTATGGGTATCTGCTACCATATGCCATCTTCTAATAATGGAAAAATGAAGTTATAATGTATATTTTTAATATAAAGCAAAACATCTAATTATTAAATTTCCTCAGAATTCCCCAAATTCTAATTTCCCCTTATGCAGTTGACGTAACTTAGTCCTTAGTCCTAAATATTGGAAAGTAGTTTTTTTCAGGTAGTCTTTACTGATCACATTGTATAATATTGATTGACTCGACTTCAAACATATTCGCAACAATATTTTGATGCTTGTTTTGAAATATATCATTCGAGTTGAGTACGAACTGTATGTACATTGTCAATATTGGCAATTCATCAAATCAAAAATTAATAATTCAATCTGAAAATAGTTAGCACGTTATATGTAATTTTGCGATCGTTTGATTATCTTATATTTTCTAATCCGCGTTAAAAATATTGGAAGCTATTCTCACCTCATATTTAATTAATCGATTAATTATATAATTAATACAATTTTTAAAGACGACTTTTAATAATTGGTAAATTTTCGTTTTCGCTTACACTAATTATGACACTGCTAAATCTAAAAGAATGTATGAATATTTAAACATATCTTAAAATCTATCTTATTTAAACTCAACAGGTTATGGGCCCAGAAAAAAAAATTGTAAACTACCTACCATAAATAAGGATCAAACAAAATTTGACGCAAATACATATTGAAAATTAGAAACACTGGAATGGTGTAAGTATCGAAAATGAAAGTTTTTTAGTCAAACCTGAAACAAAGAAGGGAATACTGCATCACTAGTTGGTGCTGGAGAATGGGAAGAATGGGATAACGAAGCAATGTCAGATATTATTTTGAGCGATTCAACACGAATTAAAACAAATCAAAGAGTGAGAATTTTGCGCAAGTTTGGCGCAAAGGTTGACTAACAGGAGCCCAACGCATAAAGCTGCTCAATTTTTCAGTGAACTCCTGTTTTTGATCGTCATTTGTTTTTTGATTGTCTTGCACGGCAATTTTTAATTTTCGCAAAAGTTTGAATTTCGAAAGTGTTTGTTAATTTCACATGTACAACTTGTAACAAAAGATTTTTTCTTGAATTAAATTGATTTTTTTATGTATTAATTTATTTTTAATTTTTTAATATTGTCTTTAATTTTTTGATCACCCTTTATGTCTTTTCAGTAGAGCAGTAGTTTGTTTTCATTTGTTTTTGCTTCTTTAACTCTATTGGCATTTTCGAAAATTCGCTCGGAACATAACTGGAGTAAGTGGAAATGTGAGAGAGAACATTTGAGATTTAGTGCCTGTAAGAGTGAGAAAAATAGAGTAATCAAACGTTTGGAGTTAATAAAATCGCCTTATATTTGAAATTTTCGGCGAAATTTTAATTTTTTTATCGCTTCTTATTTAGAACTTTCATTTTGAATTTTCACAGACATTTTAATTTTTATTTCTGTAAGCGTAAAGGTTTGCGCACCAATGAAAGTTTTTTTTTAAGTTTCCATATTCTTTTTTTTTATTTTTCAGTGGTCACTTGTTTTTATTTGTGTTTTCAATTTACTATTTTTTTTTTTTTTTAATAAAGGTTTTTTATTCTTTTTCAAAGGACCAATGTAAATGTGTTTTCATTAATTTTTGTTCTTCTAACCCAACTAAATTTTTTATATAACAACTTTTTATCGTTGTCTTTAATTTTTGATCACCCCTTATTTTAAATTTATTTTTTAATTTTTTTAGTAGACTAGTGCAATTAGCTGTCATTTGTTTTTATTCCTCTAACTCTATATTTGAAATTCATCAATCAATTTATTTATTTCCTCAGATTACAACTATGTAATATGGAAACAGTCATAATAAGCAACAACTAATCTAAAACACACGTAATCATATAAATCGTTTCACTAAACGTTACACAACCAAAAACAATCAGTTTAAAAATGCTCTGTCGAATGAGTGCCGGAATGAAGCTTTTATTAACAACGATCCTAATAAAATGTTAAATATCTTCTTAAATGTTCTAATGTATAATTACAATATCTCTTTTCCTCTGACTAAAGTAAGTAACCACAAATTCACTACCCTACAAACACCAGAATTAGGTCAGATAAAGGAAACGTTAACATTTATATATGAGGTCTATAAATCCACTGGAAATGAAAATTTCTTTCACATCTATCAAAATTATAAAAAGTTCTACAACAAACTGGAAAATGAAGAAAAGAAAAGTAATTGGCGTCGTATACAGAAAGCAGAAAATCAACAAAAGAGCCTCTAGAACATAATAAACAGGGAGACTGGACGACAGAGTAAATCATACCATGTTAAACAAAATAGTCCGACAAGTGAACAACTTAATACTTTTTTTACTACCACTGCCAACAAAAACGATAATATCCAAAATAAAAAATGTAAACGAATCTGCTTATTTCTGGCCAGTTACTCCAAACGAAGTGGAACTAATATTTGGAAGAATGAAATCTAAATATACAGAAGATTGTTATGGTATGAATACAAAGCACCTTAAAGAAGTAGCCCATCTGATATCTTCTCCTCTCTCTTGCATCATTTCACTAACGGTGTATTTCCTGACAAACTTAAAATAGCGAAGGTAATCCCGATTTATAAAAAAGGTGATCGTAAGAGTGCTGACAACTACCGGCCAATATCTATTTTACCTTGTCTCTCCAAAATTATAGAAGAAACCATCTCAATAAGGATTTTGCATTTCGCAACAAAACACAACATTCTTCATTGGAATCAATTTGGTTTTCGAAAGGGTTTAAATACATGCCTATTGTGAATCTCTCTTTATCGATTTAACCAAATCCTTCGATTGTATGCCACATGATATATTCATTCTCAAAATGGAACGTTATGGTTTTAGAGGTACCGTTGCAAAATTAATAAAATCCTATTTAATCGATCGGCAACGGTATGTAGAACAAAAAGACAAAAGCACCATAAAACCTATTACACATGGCATAGGTCAAGGTTCCGCCCTTGGCCCACTCTTCTTTATTTTATTTATGAATAATCTTCCATCATATATGGATAATGACACAATTCTATATGCGGACGATACCACAGTTCTTAACAGACATAAGAAGTTAGAAACGATCAAAAAGATGACAACAACCTCACTGATTAAGTTGACAGAATGGTTCTCTGCAAACCAACTTAGTTTAAACAAGGATAAAACTAAGACAGTTCTATTTACTTCATCATGGAGAATAAAAAATGCTAATATTACATCAGCTAAATACTTAGGAATCCACTTCGACTCACGGCTAACTTGGAGACAATTTGGAGACATATAGGGTACGCTTTCTTTGGAACTGATTTTAAATCGTTTTCCAACTAGAACCTCCTTAGTACGTTTCTTCATTTTCTTATTCATGACGTGGTGCCAGTCATTGTTTCCTTTGAGGTTTGTATAATGCGTCAGATTAATTCTTCTTTATTTGGGTTGACAATACCATCGGCGTTCACTGATTCCTTCATGGTGGGTGCCAGATTAGCATCAGATAGATTTATCTCAGAGTCATGTTTCTTATGGCTTTCGTCAAATTTACTGTTTTTGCTTACCAAGTTTTCACGTAGTATCTTTATGTGTTCGTCATGTATTTCAAAGTGTTTCATTTTAACGTTAAAAACAAACGTTGTATGATAGTAAGACCAGTGGTTCTCAAACAATTTCGGAAAAATGTTCAACTGTGATTTTCTCGAAAACTATTAATTTTTGGTTAAGGACATAAGAGTTACCATTTTTAGTATTATTATAGGTTTCAAATTGTGCACTAGGGGTGGTCGCGGAAATTACTTGATACGTAGTTTACATAAATTACATGTAATTTTACGTCATGTGGAAAACTATTTATTACACATCTTTTTTACACCACGTAATATATTATTTTTATGAAATTATCTTAAGAAACAGCATTGCCAACGCAACTAAAAGGTAAAAAGTATGAGTTTGCGAGTGTATAAATACAGAAAATCATAATTACTCATTTAAATTTGTACTGTTTGATTAATAAATATCTAAATATCTAAACCTTGAACTTTGAACTTTGCTCATTTTCACCATATTGCTCGCTTTTCCGACACCGTGCAATATACAGGCTGTTTCACTCAAGACGATTTCTTTCATATCTCTCTAGTGGCGCAAAGCCAAAGGATGAATTTTAACTTAAAATAGCTTAGGTTCGCGAAAGATCAGAACAAGAATAATGATACAAATTTTATTTTTCAAATATTATTGCAAGAAGATGTCTTCCTTCATTATTAACACGCTGTCTTAAGCGTTAACGTTCATTTATTTACTTTCCTTTAAAATTATAATCTTTCTTCCTATATTTATTAACACACCTGTGTATTTTCATAATTCTAAACCAATTACGCATACACCAATACAAAATTCCCTCCTCCATATAATTTAGATAAGGTAATTCATAATCTGCTTACAATGCAATTGTTATTAAGGTTACAGTGTAATAAATTATTTAATATACCCGAATTACATACACCCCTCCGCCTCCCCCCCAGCAAAAAATCCGAAAATAACATGTTATTACAGTGTTATGCTTTTAGAATTGTCTTCCTTTTCTGTTATGTTCTTATGCTTGCGTCATTTATAATAATTTCGTAGTGATAATCCCTCACGGAAGGGAGAGAGAGGTAAACTCTATTATAGTCATTATCACCAAAATTCCGCCTTTTTTCAAAATTCAATGAAACAATTGGCATGTATTTTTAATTACATATCATTAACTGCGGCTGGTATCTGAAACCATTCATTTTTTAAATTTTTAAATAACATATGAAAACTGTATTAATCGAAACAGAAACTGTGCTTATAGGAATTTAAACAATTTGCTTTTGCACAAACACAAGGAACGTGCATTTAATGGGAATTGCTCTTCAAATATTTATTTTTCAGTTACGTACCGCACATCATTATTGACTTTGCACATTCCGAACTTTTTACTTTGACAAATATCAATTTGGCATAACAATTTAAGACGACGACACGTAAACACCATTCCTTCTCGTCATCGCGCTGCTTAGAAAGTTATCAATTAGCAAAATGTGAGTATTTGTGGACAAACACTCTTGTCGAAAACGTCGAAATTTAGGCTGTTTTTTTGCACGCCTGACGCTCTAATCAGGGGGAATACCCGGCTGACCGCAAAATTTCTAATTGGCTGTTAAAGGTTTTTATTGTTTATTGTCTTTCGGAAAACGTTTATATAATAGCTCAGGGTTTTTCGCAAGTGATTAGGGGAAATTTTACAATGGTGGAAGTTTCTAAGCTGTGTTTTTTTTATTCTGAAACCCGTAGGTTTTCATGGAATGAAAAAAAATTAAATTTTTGTAATATTTAAAACACAAGGAAACAAATTTTTGCAAAACTAAACGAAATTTTGGGCAGCAACAAAATTGTATTTATTTGCTTACTTATGAGTAAGAGGGCAGCGATAACTGCAGCATTTTAAATAGAATTTATCCATGTATGTATTTGTTTAATAAATTACATAGGAACTCATAACTGCGATAACAACATCATTGTGTGTACATCAATATCGATGTCAATAACAATATCTGGCCCAGATTCAACTATGAGGCACATTATCTTCATGCATTTGATATTACATTTCTGTGTGACTTATTATTAAATAACGAAAAGAAATTCAGAGTTCCAAAATATTTATAAAAGGAAAAGTGATCCACTTTAACGTTTTTTTTGAGTTTGCTAACCGATAGATTTTGTTTTTTTAATTTGTTTGTTATAATAATACATAAATTTGTTTAGCTTTTGTTTAGCTTTTATTTATTTGTTTAGATTTTGGAGAAGTTCGTATAAAAGTTTTATTTAAATTTGTTTTTATATTTTGGTGCTTTAATGAATACATTATCATTTGAGTTCCATAAAGCATTGGAAATTTTATTTTATTAGGTTGGCGACAACACATGCTGACACTTCAAGTTACAAAAATAATCTCCAAATTGACATTTGTATGAAATCATTTTAATGATGGCTTTATAAATGTAGATGGGCCGAGAATTGTAAAATTTTAAATCGCTTTGTACGGGATAATTCGTTAGGCAACAAATTGGTTGCTATCAATCAATTCACGTCAAAATTCGGCGATGCAGTGTCGCCAATTTACTGATATTATTACTAGATCTGGTGACTTGTCTGTTGAAATTCCAGACGAGTCGAGAATTTAGTGATTTCGTGATCGATTTAGTAACTTCTTTTAGAAATAATTAATTCAGTTAATTTTGTGTAGTGATGCAATAATTAGCGAAACATCAAACTCAAATTCTTCTTTACCAACAGCATATGCAGATGATTTTATTACCTACCGAAACAGTTATTTGATCACATTTTGTTTTATTTTATTTTTTATTTTTAATGATCAAACATGAGCGAAACGAACAATCTTTATTAAGAGAAAAAAAATCAATTTGAATCAAAAGGGTTGCAAGAAACGGAAATGAATTTGTGACGAAATCGTTCCCATACTCTACTACAAATAGCATTGATCATTTTTGTCGAACTGGAAATTTTAAACAAACTTAATTGTTGATTAAAGAAGAAACTGAAAATAAAACAAAAAGTGGCAGTGGAGATTTAATTTAGTTATTATTCACTCTCCTTAATCAGGAATCAAATTTAAAAACAGTCAGTTAAACATCAAAATTCGAAATTGACAAGAAATTAAAAGAAAATTAATTATTTAATTGATGACGCGACTGCGACGTTGTTAATCCATTCTTTATTGTAATCGGTGATTTGTAATCATTTTTAAAGTCTAACTGTGACTGCAGTTTAATGAGATTGAGAAGAGAAAAATCGGAACTCTCAAAATGTGAAAAAAGTTCGAATTAATTTTGGTTTAGAACTTCAAGATACATTTAATAATAATAATAATAATAATGTGGTTTATTAGATGTATAGAATGGTACAAATATAAAATATAGATTTGAATTAAATTAAATTAAACTAAATTAAATTAAATTAAATTAAAAAAAAAAAAATAACAATTATTGTGAAGATAAATAAATAAACAATGCAACATATACACCTAATTGGCATAGACTCAGCAGTGCTGGTTTTCAGCTATACCAGTAAGACAAATAAGTCTATATCTAAATGCAAGTGCGGATATAATATTTCCATTAACAAATACACTTTAAATGACTTGTTCATTAATTAAGATATTTACAAAACTGTCGCGAAAGGAATGTGCAGGTCTATCACAAAAACGCGCGAAAACATCGTCATAACAGTTCAGAAAATTTGGGGCAGAGTATAAAAAGCAGCTTTTAAATTTTTCCGTACTGTGTTGCGGTATGCTATACATATTAATGTTCCTAAGATTTAATGCGTGAGTATTACCTCTTTTTCCGAGAGTGTTAAATAAATATTTAGGACATCCAGTCTGTATGATTTTAAATAACATGCTTCCATACTGCAGTGCAAAACGACCATCAAGTTTGAGTAGTTTTAACCTATTGAAAAAAGGGGTAATATGTTCTCTGCGGTTGATATTATAGGCGAATCGTAGGCAATTATTTTGTAGCACTTGTAAGCGTCTTTTTAAGCTATCAGTTAAAAAGTTATAATAAACAACACTACAATAATCCAGGTTTGTAAGAATTAGAGAGTTCATCAGATTCCACTTTGTTTTTGCAGGTAGTGAATGTTTATGTCTATGCAGGGATTTAAATTTAAAGTAGGATACCTTGCACCTGTCTAGCACATGTTTGTTAAATGATAGTTCTTGGTCTAGTGTCACCCTAAGTTTTTGATATTATCAACAAAACGCACTACAACGTTGTTTAATATGATGTTATTAGTTTTGTAAGCACTAGTTTTAGCAATTAACGATTTGATGCCGATTATCATAGCTGTAGTCTTGTTGGGATTAATTCGAAGTCCATTTCGCTTTGACCACGTGAGTATAATGTCTAAGTTGAGATTAACTTTATCAATTATTGCATTAATGTTTGTCGGAAGTCCACTAATATATATTTGTGTATCGTCCGCATACTGATGAACACTACAATCCGGCGTTAATTGTTGAGAAAGATCTGCGACAAACAGTGAGAAGAGTATTGGCCCTAAGATACTTCCTTGAGGAACACCACTATCTATTGTTTTGTCTTTAGATATATTACCATTGAGGATAGTTCTTTGTTTTCGATTTGTTAAATAGTTGGAAAACCATGCTATGATATTTTCATTTAATTGATAGTGACTTAGTTTTGCCAGTAGCATTTTGTGATTAATTGAGTCGAAGGCTTTACTAAAATCAATTGCCACTAGAACTGTTACTAGACCCTCATCAAGTGCTTTTACAATATCATTACAAATTTTAATTAGAGCCGTACTAGTACTGTGTCCACTACGGAATTCTGATTGTATGTCGGGTAAAATCAGATTTTCTTCAATATAATTCTTTAAGGCATTACACATTACAGCTTCTAGGAGCTTAGAGACGGTAGATAGTATACTGATTGGCCGCAATTGTGCAGGATCTTCAGCAACAGCTACTTTCGGAAAGGGAGTAATAATGGAAGCTTTCCAGCAATCAGGTATTACCGACTTTTGTATTGAGTAGTTAATGATGTGTAAGAGAGCAGCTTTACAGAATGGATACACTAATTTTAACATTTTTAGATTAATCCCATCTACACCAGAGGCATTGGATCTCAGTTGGTATAAAATCTTCTCTAAATGGTCTTCGGTTACAGGGTGTAAAGAAAAACTGCTAGGACATTTATTCTTGTTGTGTTCAAAGAAATATAGGAGTTCATCGTCGATTGCGGTACCACCAGCGCTACTGATGAAGTAGTCATTCACATAGTCAGGGTCGCTAATTGAACATGAATATTTCTTCTTAGTATGAATGTTCCAGTCGGAGAATGTTTTCCAAAGTTTTTTAGGATTATTTTGATGAATTCTCACCTGTTCGTTGATGTATGCTGCTTTTTCATTTTTCAAAGCAGTGGACAAATAATTTCTAAGTTGTTTATACATCAGATAATCAGAACTTTGTAGAGTTCTTTTGTACTTCTTAAAGGCTTGATGTTTCAGCTTACTAATTTCGCGGATAGTGTCAGTAATATACGGTACACGTTGTTCCTTGATTGTTACTATTCGAATTGGGGCATGTATATCAAACAACAGATTAATAGCTCCATTAAAAAACTCAATTTTTGCATTAATATCTTCTAGATCTGCCATCCTCATCCAATCGATTCTACTTGCGTCATATTCGAATTCAAAATTTGTGAAGTATCTGTAGTCACGATAAGCGAAGGTTTTCCTTTCGGGTTTATTAATTCTATAATTTAGATGACAGTATACCATGAGGTGATCAGTCATATTATACAAATCCAACGTTCCCCATTTGTTGACGTCAATATTTTTGCTAATGCAAATTAAGTCGATTAAAGATGCGGAGTTATCAGTGATTCGAGTTGGACTAGTCACAATTTGTTTTAGATTGAAAGACTCGAACAGATTTTGCAAATATTCATAATTGTAGGTTGTTGTATTAAGGTAGTTAACATTGGCATCACCAACCATAATTACATCATCAACTTCGGTAGCAATGTATGCTAATAGTTCTTCTATTCTCGAAAGATGTGATATGTGGGATGATGGAGGTCTGTAGAAAACTCCAAGGCCAACTTTAGTTTTCTGAAAATGTAGTTTAATCCAAACTTGTTCTAAGGCTTCGCTCTGAAACTCTTCTATATTGATAGGTTTCCATTTAATCAGGTTATGAATATACCAACAAACACCTCCACCACGAGTTCTTCGATCTGCTCTAATTATTTGATAACCAGGTATTTGAACCAAATATGATGGAAATTCGGGTGTGAGCCAAGTTTCAGAAACTCCAATGAGATGAAACTCGTGTTCTAAAATGAAGTCACAGAATAAATCAAAACAAGAGTTTAAAGAACGAATATTAACATGGCAGATTCTTAAATTATCATCAAGTCGAAGTGTGTTGGTTTTTACAGGGTTTACTAGGTGGGAGGAGCTGCTTGCTGAACTGATCGAAAATTTTCGGTGCTCTTGTTGACCCTGGGAAAGTAATATCTGTCCACGTAAGTACCAGCTGGCCAGAAGTCGGGTGATCTGTATGTGCTTTCTAATCGCAAGGGAACTCCTATTTTGAAAGAAGCCGATTTATCTGATTGATCTGTTTTATGGTCTTTCTTGAAATGAAAAATAGATATATTTTCCATTAGGAGAACCCTTTGAAATAAACATCATTAAGCGCGAAAATTATTTCTAAACTATACAATAGATGGCACTGCTAATTCTTTAATGATAAAGTCCCTAGATATTAAACTACCGTCAATTAGCTTCCATTTTCTCGCCGAATTGGCGACAAACTTAAGAATTGTTTACAAATGTTGCCATTTTATTAAAGGTAATTTAGGAAATTGAAGTAATTTATTGCAAATTTCAACTTTGATAGTTAAATAATGTATTCTCTCAACCAGTCTCATGACTCGGAAACTAACTTATTGTTAGTTAGTTGTGGTTTAACTAAGATGGATTAATTTGGTTCTGCGATCCAAAAATGCTCCGGTGGTTCTGAAGAAAATTTCAAACAAGTTCTGAAGAAAATTTCAAATAAGTTTTAAGTCCCTAGAAATTATTTTATTTATTTTAATTCTGTCATTTTGACTTTTCAAAATTTTAATCCGCCATCTTGGAGCCGTTACACAGGCTTAATGATCGGCGGTACTTTTACTATCTAGGGACTTTATTTAAAGTTAATGTTCCTATATAATAAAAGTATCGCCATTCATTAAGCAACGGCACCAAAATGGCGGATTAATTGTGAAAAATCAAAGTGACAGAATTAATGTAATAAAATGTCAAGCTATGCGGTCCGAAATTGCTCCGGTCGTTTTGAAAAAGATTTCAGACAATTTTTAAGTACCTAGAAATGAGAATCGGAAACTAACTTAGTTGTAGCTTAACTAAGAACTAATTTACAAACTTGACATTGTGGCTGCCGTTCCGCTGCCGTGGCAGTTGCGGTTACCGCACAATGTTAAATGTTTAATTAACCATTAAACATTTATATTGACACTTGTCGCTCCCGTTAGCCATTAATGCAACGTTCGCTTATTTGGCCTTGTTTGGGGCCTCTTCGCGCCTTAAACTTTTCATTACCATTACATCGCAATTGCGAATAACTACGAGAGGTCAGTTTGGTTTGCGTTGGAATTCTCGAGCTACGCTTTTGCTGACGAGACCCTAAATAGGACCGAAACAGCTGTACAGAGGATGCTCAAGAAATTCACTGCAATCAAAACTGACTAGCAACAACATTTTTAAAAACCTTCAGTATGCTTTGACAGCACGCTTGGCCGCCTTATATGGGATGACTCATTAAGTAACAAATTTGTCAATCCTAACGCAATGTTAGGTTAAAAAGCGATCGCAAGATGTCGCGCCTTAGACTTTTCATTACTACTACATCGCAATTGAGAATAACTAGGACGGGTCGGTTTGGTTTACAGTGGAATTCTCGAGCTACGCCTCTACTGACGAGGCCCCAAGTAGGGTCGAAACAGCTGTACAGAAGATGTCCGAGGAATCCATCGTAATCAAAACCGACTAGCAACAAAATTTTTGAAATGTTAACATAACAAAGTGCAAGTTTATAAATTCATGATCTCGAATTTGAAACTGTAACTTCAACAGCAGAAGACGGCAATCACGACGTCAAGTTTATGAATAGGCCTTAGTTTGACTGAGGGATTACATTAATTACTTGACTAGGAAAGTTGAAATTTATAGTAAATTACTTTGATTTCCTAAGTTACCTTTAATGAAATGGCACAGTAAACACATCAATCGGTAGGGACAGCTTGAGGTTTTCGTTCCTACAGTTTTTGTGCGCGCAAGTTTGAAAACTGGCGGATTTTCTACAAAGGGCCGTGTGTGGCGCAACGGTGAATACATCAATTGCTTTTAAATGGGCATTTTTAATTCATAATGGACGCGGAGCGATGAAAAATATTTTTCGAGGCATACTTTTGTATGCTAAGTTTGTTGAGTATGAGTTACATATATAGTATTTTGAGCATGAGTTACATAATGTTGAGTATGAGTTATGTATTGCTTTCGAGGTTTAAAACTCAACAGACGCAAGAATGTGGTCTACTATAATAAACGGAAAAGGACACTAAGATGAGACCTATTGCAAAGATAAGGAAATAAAATTGTGGTTTGTTCACAGTAAGCATCTTATCATAGCCAACTTCAACGCCAAATTTAAAAGAACATACACTATTATCCTTTTCATAAGAGATGAGCTCTGAGTCATCAATCATCGAAGTAAAAATCGAGACATATTTCAGTATTATTTCCTTGGTGAGTAAGAAAAGTATAGAATTATGCTTTGTATGTATTTTACTTCAACGCCATCTCTTATGAAAACGATATTAGCATACTTTGAACTCATATATTTGTATGACGCGAAAAATCGCTTTTTGTTAGATTATGATGGATTTATGTTGTGTAGAAAACGTTAAGTTTTGCAAAACAACATCGCATTCTACGATTCACTTGCAATCATTTTTATCCGTGCCACGTTTTCAACCAGTGACATCTAGTAGCAGTAAAATGAAGGCCCGCCAATAACGGATCTCAAAATGGTAGTATGAACATCAAAAGCGTCGACATGAGCAGTCCCTACTGATTGATGGAACTTGGCGACAAAATGGAGACTAATTTGCAGTACTTTAGTATCTAGAGACTTTATTTAAAGTTTTCTTCAAGAAAACAATTTTGTTATTTTTAGTTAGAAAGCGCCACAATGTACAGGGTGGGCCAAATTCGACACTTTTAATAGGAAACTCCTATTTTTAGACGAGTTAGACAAAAACTGACCTCGGTCCCTGGAGCTCGATTTTTAAGACAAAATTAATGGTGAAGACCGCGTTTCGATATCTTGTACCGTTTAGGAGCTACAGGGCGTTTTTCAAAATTCTACGATTTTTAAAAACTTTCTTGTTTATGAAAATTTTTGATTTCTGTAAAGACTTCTTTAAGGCACTTTTTTATGCAAAATTCATTGCTCCAAGTTATTTTTTTCCAAAGTGCTCAATATTTGAGATATTAGCTAGAACTTTGATTTTTTATATGGAACACCCTATATATTTTTACATTTCTGAAAAGAGCATAAAATTCTATTTACAAAAATATAAAACACTTGATATTTTATTCAAAAGATTTTTGAGTTGTAGAGCTTTCATGTTTTAATTAAAATTTTGATGGTTATCGCAGCATTCAAGTAGGCTGTGGATAATGATAGCTAAATATTTTTTGAAGATTCAATGAGCCATAAAAAATATGACTTTATTTTTAATAAATATAACGAAGTTATAATGGAATAAATACTAATGTAATCGAAATTGCGCAAAAATTACATAAAGTATCAAATTGTCGGCCATTTTGTACTAAACATAAACGATTCCGTTTTGTTATGGTTTGAGCTGGCATCACCAATTCAAAGACTGGTAGTGATGCATTTTTCTTATTCAATAAGGTCAGAATCTTTGTTTCTTTAAAATTCGTATCGCAGAAGTTCTTGCTAAGATGTTTGCTCCAACTGGCGTCGGTCATTTTCAATTTCTCCCAAATCTATGATCTCTAATTCTTTATTTCCATTTTGAGATTCATAATTTTTTGTTTTTATCAGTTTAAATGACTAAAAATTTATTAAATTGTTTTTAAATCTCAAGAATATATCTCTGAAGAATTGTCTTCTTTTAGGATACCACTCATGGTAAAGATTAATCGCTGCTTCTGAATATTCATCAATTTCTATAAAACACTTTAACATTTAATATTAGTAAAGAAGACAGTGGTTTAGAAATAACAAATCAAGAAAGTAAATATAAATCAAAAAAGTTTATGTTCTTAAATATAAATAATAATAGATTGTATCCGTAGATACGTATTTCGGCAGCTACGCTGTCATCTTCGGTACACACATACACTTACAAGTTAAAGGCACTTCATGAAGTCTTGAGTTGGTATAAATATTATAACATGTCATTTTCTCGTAATTTTCGTACATGTTTAATTATCTCTCTATGTCTACTTTATAGAAATAGTAAAATTCAAGGGAAATGCAAATACCGTAAGAGATTGTGTCAAATTTTGACAGCGGCCTACCAGGGAGTTACAAAAACCTAAATCGCTTAGTTATCATCATCCATAGCCTACTTCAAACTGTAAAAACAATTAAATTTTTGATTAAAACTTTGAAACTCTGTATTTCACAAACTGTTTGAATAAAATATCAAGTGTTTTATATTTATATGAATGAAATTTTATACTCCTTTCAAAAACGTAAAAATATATAGGGTGTTCCATATAAAAAATCAAAGTTCTAGCTAATATCTCAAATATTGAGCACTTTGGAAAAAAATAACTTGGAGCAATGAATTCTGCATGAAAAAGTGCTTTAAAGAAGTCTTTACAGAAATCAAAAATTTTCATAAACAAAAAAGTTATGAAGGTTTTTAGAAATCGTAGAATTTTGAGAAACGCCCTGTAGCTCTTAAGCGGTACAAGATATCGAAACGCGGTTTTCACCATTAACTTTGTCTTAAAAATCGAGCTCCAGGGACCGAGGTCAGTTTTTGTCTAACTCTTCTAGAAATAGATGTTTTCTAATAAACGTGTCGAATTTGGCCCACCCTGTACATACAATCCAAGAAAGTCAAATGAGAGTAAAACTTTAAAATTTAAAATGACAGGAAATAAAAATCATGCGATTATGATCCTCTACTTACAATAGGTAGCGCTGCTTTATTATATGAAAACATACCCAACGATTTAAAATAAAGCTCAAAATAAAATTCTTTTTTCGCAAACAAATGAAAATAAATATGATGAAATGTTTATTTTGAACATAAATTATATTCGTTCTTTCCTCGTCCTTCTCCTTTATTGTCATTCTCTTCATTTTCTTTTTAATCTTTGTCCCTGTTTTTTCCTGTTTTAGTTTAAAGTGACCTTATCTTGAAAAATGTGAATGTGAACACCATGTTACCTGATTCTCAGTAAAATATTGTGGGCCCCCTTTGTCTCTTTAAACCCAGTCCGCCACTGTTTTTCCTCTGAATTTTACAGCGTGTTCAGACATGATTGAACGGCACTTGAATTTAGCGCGCTGTCGTATTAGTTATTTTCACTTTACAACGTTGGTGTTCCTGCGGCATATTATGAATTTCATCAGCAGTTTGGTTTTGTTCTTAACATTTTGATTTTTTATATTACTATTATACAGACTGATCATTATACATTGTCCAGAAAAAACTACTTTTCTTGCGTACATCAAACCTTAGTTCCTCTCTGATGTTAGCCACATTATTTGACACTTGTGTTTGATGGTCCTACTTTTGTTAGTTTACGAATTTTCTGTAGTAATTTTCCGAAAATAGTCTTTTTCAAGACCGCGTAGCATATTGTTATTATTTCAGAATCTGTCGGGTGTTTTCGTAAGTAAATTTTATGCAAAGATGGATTAAAAACAGGCAGGTAAAGTAGATAACTTCACTGCATACATGACAATGGATGAAAATTTTGATATCACGTCCATGGAAAGCAATTTTTTCTGGACAATGTATAATGATCTCTCTGTACTTATCAAAAAATTTTAGCGACATATATTTTTCGTTGGTAACCAGAAAGCGTCACATAAACATATAGAAACGAGAAAATAATAAATAAATTATTCCAAGTGTGCCACCCATTGTAAAACAGAATTTAGTACCAACTTTTAAAAATAATCTAGTAAGCGGGAAATTCAAACGCCTTTCAATCACTTCTGAATGTATTTACAACGGTAATAGTATTTATTTATTTTCATTTTACTTTAAAGATAAGGAAAGAAATAAACTTGGTGTAATTATTGCTCTTTGCTCTTCATAATAAAATTACTAAGTCAGAAAGTTTCTCATTTGAGAAAATATCAGCGACAAAACAAATACAATTTGTACCGCATTTTCGAAATGCTTTCGATCTAGAGCGCGTTAGCATTGAAATTTTTCTTTTAATAAGAACCGTAAACAATTACTCGGAATTATTTTAATAAACAAACCTATAAAATAGCCACGTTCTTCGTCGAAAGAGCAAATATTGGACCATCGTGTTCACGCCGGCCAAGCAATACAGAAATATTTGCTCGTCCCTTTGCACAATGTAGCGTAATTACATGTAATTACAAAACAGCAACTTTTATATTTGCATTAACAATGGAATATAATTATTTGCAAGTAACCAATTGTAAAGCACGACGAATTAAACCATTAAAAGAAATAATGACGTCTTCATGCTGCAATAAATTTATTATTGTTCTTAGTGACCAAAAGTGTCCAAGTTGATGAGGTCACATCCGATTAAATGATTACAATTAGTCTCGGTGCAATAACATTTATAAAAATGACGAGTTTACATTCCTTGTTAACAGATAGCAGAGGTCAACATTTCAAAGTGATAACCCGTCTGTTTGGAGAGAAAAAAAAAGAAACAAAAGAACTTCACCACTCACCTCTAGCTTCATAAATTTGAAACCGATTTATTTGCTCCTTCTCCAAAAGGGCACTCCTCTCGCCGAGCCCGCGCAAGTTTGGCCTCCAAAAAAACATTTCACCGTTTTCCTTTTTTTTTCGATTCGAGGGGGGCGCGAAACTCGACTAAATTCTTCGGAGAAAATTTTTAAATGCAGCCTGCATCAGGTTTCATACTTTAATGAGCAAAGTGGAGAAGATTATCACGGTGGTATCACCGAGAACGAGTGGTAATTTTCCACTTGATTTTGTTGTTATTATCCTTTACGATCGGTTTTTGTTTTTGATTTCTTTTCGTGGGGTACGCGACCCATATGAAACGCATTCGTCAGCGAATGTATGTATTCGGTTCGATGTTACGTTAAACATAGATAGATAACGATTGTTACACAATTACATTTTTTTGAATTATTATTTTTTTATTAATCTTTAACAACTCGAAATGTTTGCTGTTGTTGCAAAAGAAGATTACCAAACATTCAATAAAAATATTCAAAGTTATTGTTAATGCTTTTATGTTAATTTTCTTACATCATTAAGAATATCTACAAATTTAATCGATTTTTCAATGTTTACTTCCTATGTTTTAAGCCGCCATTTTAGATTTCATTCAATTCATTTTTTATTGAATTTGTCATATTCAGTATTTATTGTTTGTTTTAAAAATTATTTTAAACAAACACGTTCAAACTCTTTTAAATCACTAGAGAATTATCTACACTTTATTTATATGGTTTCTGTTTGTCGAAGCAATTTTTTGTTCTCTTCTTTTATTCCTTTTTCTTTCTCTTATTATTAGTTTTTATTTGATTTTTTATTTTCTTGTTAATTCATTTTGTTTTATTTTTTCCCTCTGTTTTAAATTTTGTTTGCATTTGACGTTTTCTGGCCATTTGTATTCAACTGTTAATAAGCTGCTTTGAAATAAAAATTATTATGAATTAAAAAAAAATTAATCATATGGTCATATTTTAAAAGCTTTCTGCATTTTTTTATTGATTCTACATTTATTTTCTTGCCAATTTTTGATTGTAATTTATTACTTTCTCGGTTTTTTTTTTTATTTATTTTTCCTACTGATCAAGAGAGGACGCTTGTTAAACACACAGATTACATTCCTCTGAAGAACTTCGAAAGCAGTGCAGCCAACTCTACCAATTTTTCGGTAGATTTTGAACTCTACCTACCGATTTAACGCATTCAAGCTAATTCTACCGAAATTAAATAGCGTTTTCAATTCAACTTCAACGGTGATGCTCAGTGTATTTGCATCTTCCTTTAACCTCATATAAAAACACGCGATGAAGATACTCTGAGTGCACAGTAGTGCTTGAAATATATAATCAATGTGGAGTAATACTTGATAAATTATTTAATATGAAATTAATAAAAAATCATATTTTTTAAACAGAATAAATAAGTGCAATTTAAAATGGGGTCCAAAAATAACGATTTTGAAATAAGACATTCTGAAAACCCTATTGATTTATCTGGATTAAAAGAGAAATTGTTTTAAAAACAGCAAGGCTCTGGTATAATTGGAATAATATTACTGAAGACTATAAAGATATTTAATGAAATAAGGGGCGTAGCTGACATAGTCAGTTCAAAGACGAGGTCGAGCGAAATCAGGAAAGAGGGTATTAAACAGGAATGGAAAATATTAAAGTTGTCAAATCGACTGTACGATGAAAATGAATTAAATAATTATATCCAAGAATATTTTTTGATAGTTGAAACACTCCCGATTTATTTTGATGTAAGTTATGCAACTAATCGTTTTATGTTCATTATACGTGACAAAGATTATGAAGTTGACTTTTCGCACGGTTAGATACATGAACTTTTGGGATTTGATAAATTGTTAATATCACCAAAGATATTGATCATGGCTTAACCACAAATTCCTGGATTCAAAATAAGACGATTGAATCCAACATATCTATATCCAAAAGTGTTTCGTTAAGTCACCATTCTGCTTCAAAATTCTTGAAAAAAAAGTAATTTTTTAATAACAAAAGAACGCTTAAGTCATTTGGATAATATTAGCTGCACGCGTTCATCTCGCTGAAGAAGCTGAACTCAAGTAATCGTAAATACAAATTTAGATGACACCTTCTAGAAAGAAGAAAAAGTGCTAATGAAACCAAGCAATGATGACCAAAATGTTGGACGAGGAATTGTAATCGGAAAAATGTTGATAATGGCAAAGGAACCAGTGTTGATAAAGGCAAAGGAAACAGTGCCAATTTGCATAATGAAGGGAAAATTCTCATCCCCTCTAAATTAGAAAGATACAATCTTGAGGAGCTGTGCAATGGTATCTTATATCTTCCATGAATCGAAAGTGGATTCAAGATCCAAGTAACCAAAGAAACTGTTGGAAGTCGTGATGTCACCTGCCCAAAACCTGACGCAAGAACAGGAGACAACGGCAAAGAGTCTTATCTGTCGTTATAAAGATCTTTAAATAATGGAAATTGGATCTAAAGGGAGACCCAATGTGATCCAACATAAAACAGGCAACAAAAAAACCTATCCTAGTAGGCTACTGTTGGCAAAACGCGATGAAGCCGAACGAATCATCCGAGAAATAGCCCATAGGCATCACCGGTAGTATTTTCGAAAAAGAAAGATGGTTCCACCAGGTTCTGTGTGGATTATTGACAACCTAGTAATAACATTAAGAAGGACAGCTCTCCTTTACACCAGATTTATGAATTGTAGGGAAAATGTAAAGGACTGGTGTAGATAATATATGATATATGTGGCAAGTAACGGACCCGATAAGAAAAGAAAAGCACAGATGAAGTAGCACAACGCCTTCCCATAGAATTGTCATAGACACTGCCGAGTCATTCCCAGAAGCCAACGACGGGTGGTGATGGATTATTTTAGCAAATGGGTCGAAGCATACGCCCTACCGAATCAAGACGCCGCAACTGTTGCAGAAATACTGGTTAGTGAATAGTGTACGCATAGAATTGCATTCAGACGAAGGAAGGAATTTTAAGTCTGCCTTTGTAGACGAGCCTTTTCCTTTCGATAATTTATCAATTTTATGTAATTTGGTAAAAAAATTAGAAATTTGAGAGAAAAGGATTGAAATCGAATTATCCCGCCGCTCTTACCATTTTGTAGGAAGGGTCTGTTAATGAACCCTTCTTACTGTGTAGAGCCGGTCTTACTTTAAATAAATGAAGGTTTTTAGATATCACTATAATAATCACCGGAGTTTTAAGGGACACCGGCCCCTAAAGCTAAACCTCATTTATTTACTTAAAAATTTCATTTTCTGGAGGCGTGTGGGTACTTAGACTCAGAAGCTGTTTAAAGTAAATTCAGAATGCAAACTATACCCAAAATAAAAGATTACACCTTGTAAGCAGCTCGAATTGAACGGAGGAATTTCCAACTTAGTCTTAACATAAACAAGTTCCCAGGCGAATTAATCTAAACATCCTCTTAAGAGCCATTTAGATATCGCTAAAATAAATAAATCTTTGGTCAGCAAATCTCACGCGTGAAAATGGAGTTGATGCCCACGCGTACACAAAAAAGAGAACGGTCGAAATTGGACCAATTTGCACCTTGATGTAGGCAACTCAAGACACGGGAAGGGTTTATTTACACACACGTTCCCGCGGAAGAGAGGGATTTCGAAAAAGAATTAATGTTCACCGGGTCGTTGCCGAGTAACTTTACTTGGAATTGATTCTTTAAGAGGAACCTCGAACTTTTGAGGTTCCTCTTAAAGAATCAATTCCGAACTTGTTTATGTTAAGACTAAGTTGAAAATTCCTCCGTTCAATTCGAGCCGCTTACACCTTGTTTCAAAAGATGTGTACCTTACTCGGCATTAGGAAAACCAGGACTACTGCGCTACACCCACAATTGAATGGAATGGGGTGAATTATTCCTAAGTATTAGAGTAATTATAAATTACAGTACACTCCCGATTATCCGACTCTTGGTTATCCGTCCGCTGCTTTAACCGACCTTACAAATCCGTTCGTCTCAACCGGCTTTTTAAAAAATATGCCGCGTTATCCGACTCGGACATTAATTTCTGGGAGAAAAATCGTGTTTTAACTTGAATAATAAACAAACTGGTAGAGAACACAGTTGCGTATCTGTTCAGTGCATTTTTAAGTATTGTGCAACATGGCTCCACCGCCTTCAAAAACACGCAAACGGGTAGTAATTTCAATGCAACAAAAATGAAGCTATTAAACAGTTGGATAGGGGAGAATCGGTAAAAAAAATTGCTAATGATTCTAGTGTCGGTTCAAGTACTGTTAAAAACTGGAAAAAAATCGAAAAGCATTTGAAAAGTAATGCAGTGTCCTCGCAGCTCCCGCGCCTATGCGGAAAACTATGAAATCGAATGAATATAAAAATATATATTTGTGGTTTACACATCTGCTGTATTATAAGAATCAGAAGAATGCCTGCATGGATGCAGCGCTCTTCAGAAATTGGTTTATAGACGAATTTGTGCCGAAAGTTGCAAAAAACACCTAACAGAAGCTGGACTTCCCAGAAAAGCCCTGTTATTTTTATTAGACAACATACCTTCACATCCTAACGATCGGTCCTTTGAAAGCGGTGTTATAAACGTGATGTTTCTCCCACCCAATGTCACATCTCTGCTATAACCTATGGATCATGGTATATTAGAAAATTTTAAAAGAAATTACCGCAAACTGTCACTGGAACACATTTTAGAGCAAGTGGATAATGGGGATGATTTAATCACATATCTAAAAAAAATCAATCTGAAGGATGTCGTGTACTGGGTAGCTACAGCATGGGATAAAATTAAAAGATCCACATTGCAAAAATCTTGGTTTAAAATGATGTGCAATGAAAAAGATGTTGTACCTGAGGAGGTCAATGAAGATAATGATGGCAGTGATGACAAACTTCTCGAAATTATGAAACAAATTCAAGGATGTGTAGAAGTTACTGTAAAAGACTTACAAAATTGGCTGGTTAGTGATGTGGAAGAAGAAGTGACAGACGAAGACTTAATTAAACGTTGAATCAAATTGTTGGTGAACAACCTAATGAAGAATATAGTGACGAAGAAAACTTGCCTAATGATGTGCCTTCTAATATTTCAGACGTAGATGGATTAAAAGCTTTAGAAATATCATTAGCGTGTGTCTAACAACAAACAAATGCAACTCTGACTGATATTTTATTAATCAAACGCTGGAGGGACATCGCTACAACAGAATGAACAACAAATGGAAGCAATTAAGGATTACATCGTTTTTTCCACATATATTAAATTTGTTATCTTATTGTTTTAAGTATGTACAGCAGCGGACAATAAAATTTGGGCAAAAATTTGACATGTCGTGCATATTTAGACCTTTGACTATAGTATACTACAATACTACATCTCCAACATCAACCTCTTTACAATAATTTCGCAACTCTGATGTAGTTTCCAAAGTTGCCACCTAGGAATTTTATGTCGTTCATGTTGGAGACACATTTTCAAAATCGCTAGCAGTCCAGATGTATATGGTCAAAGATTTAGACAAAGAACATGAATTTTGTATGCCTTTATTTATTGTTGTTCAAACTCTCCTCAAATTCAGTAATGTGAAAGCGTTCAACGCTTGAATAAGCCAACCTAGACTTGTGCTTCACCAACTTTTTCCGCTGTTTTAATTTGGATTTTCTAAGCTGAGAATTATCTTTTTCTTCTTCGATGTTCTTCCTTAGCACCTCAAGCATGATTGTATTATTTGCGAATTGCTCTTTAATTTCGTTCAGTTCTCGCTTGCTCTTCTCCACCATGTTCAAAGTTTCTTGTAAATCAATCAAGAGCTTGGGTTTAGATAACAAGCCGGAATTCTCTTGAAGCTTAAGTATTTCGGATCTCAGTGCGTCGCGTTCTTGCTTGAGAGAGTTTACTTTTTCTCTCCACTGTAAAACAAATTCAGATGAACCAACACTTGATAATGATTGAATGCATATTTACGTCATTTCGAGTTATTTCAACTTCCTGAAATGTTTCGTGCATTTCTTCTATTTCAAGGTTTGTATTGGCAGACTTCTCTCTAAAATGCGCAAGGCTTTGTATATCTGCGGAATACTTTGCTCTCAATTTGTCCAATTCTGCGTCTCTCTCCTCGATTTTATCGGCGTGACTTTGATTTTCCATTTTCAGTTGTTCGTAATCGATTAAAGTGAACTGCTCTCCAATCTTGTCCATTGCCTTTATCTTGCCCTGAACTTCGTTGACTGCGTCCCTTATTCTTATATAAGCCAAACGCATCTCTTCTATTTCCTTGCTTTTCAATCTCTGGTTCTTCAAGAGCCGCTCTAGAAACTGGAAAATAAAATTATGATTTGAATTATTTTATCTGTTTTGTTTGGGCTTGAACCTTTTCTGGAATTTCTTTGGCAGTTTTTGTGTAAATCAAGCCTGTTCCAATATCACGTTCGCGAGTGAGCATTTGCTCAAAATTCATGGTAACAGAAGCCAGTTGATTGTTGCGCGTTTCCCTCATTTCATTTAGTTCTTGTGTTATAGCCTCTCTTTGCAAATTGTTCATATTTCTTAACTCCCATAAGGCATCCAGTTTCTTGAGGTATTTAGCCTCGGCATCTCCAGCACGTTCTGATTCTCGTAATACGTGTTCCATCTAAGCGAAAAATAAAATTAAAACAAAAAGAAATGCAAGAAATAATTTAAAAAATCACAATTTTCACTATTCGTCCATTGACTCACACTGAAAATAATTTATTTGACATTTTTCATGTAAATAATTTTAAAGTCTAGTATCTTCACCTTTCTACTCTTAAAATAATCGGCCATTTTTCTTTGCAAAAAATTATTTTTCATCTTGAGGAAAGGACGTTGCTTCATTAAATTCGTATACAACTCAAGATAGGGTTGCCTATCGATCGGTGGTTCCTCCTCTTCTTCCAGGATGGATTCTTCGCTCGGAGTACTAATTTTGCTTTCTTCTTGTTCTGCAAACAAAATTGAAGAGAAAAACAAAAAAAAGGCGATGATAAACAACTTACCCAAAATTTCGTCACGAATTTGTACTCGCTCAACAAACTGGCTCACTCTTGATGTACCAAATGTTGAATCAAATTGACCTACTAATCAAAAAAACTGCAATAAATATAAAGTTAAAGATAGATTACCACTTAGCATTACCATAGTCTACTATTGATGGTCTTGGTGTACCAAGATCTAATTGTGGTTCTGACATGTATGTTGCGCCAACAAGTTTTCTCGCTATTCCCGTAACGCCTACGAGTACAAAAATAAAATGCAAAAATTAATCGTCTTCTTAATTTATTCGTCTGGGTTTTCACCTTCCGTTTCGCCTTCTCCTTTACTCTCTTCTTTGTCTTCAATTTCAAGCTCAACTTCTCCTTCAGCTTCAACTTCTCCTTCAGCTTCAGCTTCTCCTTCACCCCCACTCTCTCCTTCATCTTCACCTTTTCCCTCATCTTCTTCTTCAACTTTTTCTTCTCCTGCTACTTCTTCAATTATTATGTCCCCTGTCTCGTCCGCAATCATATTTTCTTCCCGGTCCTCGCTTGAAAGCATAGGTACTAATATAGCTTCTTCTCCTTCATCCGTTACTTTCGCAGGAAATTCACCTTTGGCAAAATGAAACAAAGCAAAACAACATAAGCTTAATACAAAAAAGAAATACAGACTTCAGAATTCAGTAATATGTAAACAGAAAAAATGTTAAATTTCGTGTTCTTCTAAAGTTAATGACTTACCTTCAGCTTCTATAGAATCTTTTATTATATTGATGCTCGCGCCAGATGTTACGATTTCAGGTTGTACCTGCTAAAATAAGTTTGATCAATAAGCAGTCTCTGAATTTTCTTTTATTTAGAACTCAACCAATTACAACATCAATATTTTAATTATTTTATAATTAGACATTAATGGATAAAAGTAATACAATCTGGAGTGTTCGTTAAGTTTGTAACATTAACGTCAATGAACATTTTAGATCGCATGATTATACGCTTTTTTTCGACCATTATTGTACATGTAAGTGTGTATTATTTAAATAGCTATTAGGTACTTTGAAGACAAAAAGTCTTATTTTGATTTATTTCTTTGTTTATTTTATTTCAGCTTACCTCGTCTTCCTTCGGTTTCTCACCGCCAATCTCTGCTGAACCGATCGATTCCTTTTCAGCGACTTCCTTGCTTTCCTCTGTGGCATTTGAAGAAGCGCCACCAGATTCCTTTTCCTCCTGTTCGGATTCATTTTTAGGAATTTCTTCTTCTGCCATATTTAGTAAATGTACAAAAACAAAACAAATTGAAACTGTCACAAAATCAACAATAATGAATTCGCGTAATACGGTGATGTGATGTAATTCAATTTACAAAAACAATTTAAATATTGCGCGCTACGGAATAGTTCGGAAAAGTGGTAATAGATGGCGTTAAGAGTAAAACCGCTTCAACTTGATTTCAACATCCAAGCAGGGATGGGATTACTACACTGAGAAATAAAGTATTTTCCGTTATAAAAATTCTCATTATAATTTATAAAGTTGACATCACAAAAAAATTGTACCAAATAAATAATTTTGAAACTCTATTTTGGATTATAAGGCAGCCAATGAGAATATAATCCATATGGAGTTTGTAGACGTACACGAATGTAGTGACAAGTTGTCACTAAATTCCTACACAACATAAATCAGACATGGATTTCTATTCAGTCTTTTAAATCACTGTCTACATCAATCACAGCAATATGTTGAATAAGAAACACGCCCATATTTCAGACGCAAAACCTTGATCACTGTAGATTACTTTGTCTATATACATCTGGACCGCTAGCGATTTTGAAAATGTGTCTCCAACATGAGCGACATGAAGTTGCTAGGTGGCGACTTTGGAAACTACATGCCAAAATTACTATAAAGTCTATTTTTAAACTAGGAAGAGTAACAGTTGTCGACCTGTCGTAGGTAGATTGACACTGAAATAGTAAATCAGAAATTAATTTGGCTTGGTTAGGATGTTTACAAATTCTTCAAATAACCAATTTTATTAACAGATTTGCTTGCAAGTTTAAAAATATCTGAAATGGTCACATGAATCATAAAAAATGTTAATTTTTCCGTTTAAATTGAAGGCTTGTGTAAAACCAGCTGTTAAACATCCAATGACTTTGTTAGTTTTTGGCGGGCAAAATTCAAATTACTCTTCCTAGCTTAAAAATAGACTATAGGCGTTTTCCCGTTAGCTCTGAATTTCGCGCACTAAACACAATGGAGTTTTAAATCCATGAGCTTCGAGTACAAACTTATGGGAACGTATCTGGAGAGGTGACACAACAAATTTAAATGAATTTCAAAAATTGTTTAATTAATCATTTTATTAAAATATTTAACATTAATAATTTTTCAATAATAATGTTTGTATCATGCTTTAATTAAAAGTCACCTACGATACTTATAGCGTTTTCGACTGACTGCTCCAGAGCACTCTGAGTGTATCTCCATCCTATGTTATTACATAAGGTTAAAATAAGATGGAAATAATTTGAGATTGCTCTAGAGCAATCAGTTGAAAACGCTATTAATTACCACATAGGGAAACGCAAGAAACACTTTAATTAATAGGATATAACGTTTCCAAAATCACAGTCTAAAGTCACTCTTTGAAATGCACAGGCGAACTTCAACAAGTGAAGTGTACAGCAAACTAGGTATTCAAACAATCGCACAATTGAAATTAATTGAACAGTGTAAATTAATTTATCGTGTGACCAATAACATTCAAAGAACTAATCTAAAGCTTCAACTAAATAGTGATTTGCACTACTACGATAGGCACTTGGTTTTCCCAGCACATCCACCAATATCACTTTTGAATAGTGGAAGGAACAGTTCAATTAATGCAGGTGTCATAATGTACAATAGACTGCTATAGACCATGTTGATTGATTCTTAGTATTATTAGTTATTGTTATTCTAATGATTTTGTTGCCTTATCCCTTTAATTTGTCTACGATTATTTACTGTAGTTTGCCGGTTGGAACCGCTCTCCATTCCAGAAGAACTTCCTCAGGGCTGCTACTGCTACTGGAGGTGTTGCTGCTGCTGGTATTGTTGCTGCTACTTCTCGTCAGTCGATGCTATAATAAGTGCAGTTCTGAAAGATACCCCATTTGTTGATATAGTGTAAGCGAGGGTCGAGAGGGTGAAAGATGAAGTCTTTCCCGTACTCAACCCTTCTTACTTGGGTAGCGGACTTTTAAAATAAAATGAGGAAAATGATATTGCAAATTAATTACGCTGCCACCACCGATGATTAAAAGGGCACCGGACCCTTATGCCTTTAGTAACGTTAAACCTCATTTAATTATTTTGTAATTTTTATTTCGGGATTCTTGAACTCAGAAGCTGTTTAAAGCAAAGAGAAAAAAAAAGAAAAAAAAACGCAAAATGCTACTTGAAATAAAAACGATATTAGAGACTACAATTAATTTATTGGTCCCGACAAATTAACATTACATACATACCAGCTAATGGTGAATGAAGGGAGGACTCGGCAGTAGAGGACCTCGTAGATTTCCCTATGAGGGGGTTCTCGGGGATGACGTCCCAATTAGGATTTGCCTCACTCTGCCTCTTTTGCGGGAATACTCGGGGTTTCACAAATTTTCACTAAATTTCAGGTACCGTGCACAAGCTTATTTTTAAATTAATTTTAATCTAAACTCATTTGAACGTTCGTCTATTTCAAAGGGAAAAGAAACGCCCGAACTTTATGAAAGTCAAACGAAGATTGGTTCTTAATTTTAAAATCGGAACCGTATTTGTTTATATTAGATAAGGGATCTCTTCCTGAGAAGTGTCGCCCTCTCGTAAGATTGTCTATTCAACTTTGGTTCATGAGCAAATTTTGGACGCCGTGGTGTTTTGAGTTGCCTAACGTCCGGGTACAATTTAGCCCTATTTTAGTAGTTCCTTATCTTTAGCGGAGTAACGCTCAGCTTCCCACGCTTGAAAATTTTGCTGACGATAGATTTATTTATTTTCGGCGTTATCTAGTGACTCTTAAGGGGATGTTTAGGCTACGGGCCTGGGAGTGTTTACTTAACGATCGCGATTGAAATTCCTTTCGTTTGGTCAGCTTGAAATTTAATTTAATTTAGAGGAATTTAAAATGAAAAAGAAATGGAAATTTTTCAGGTGCTTACAATAGAGTATTTAAAGGTAACATGATTGGCTGTTGTTCAAATCTCTATTCACCAAGTGTTAGAGATCCATTTGGCTGTTCTGTGTCAACATAAAGCATATTGCATTTTCTTCTTTCAAATTTAGGTCGCCTCTTGTTCTCTAGTAATTATAAAATTATGTTGTGCAATGGTGGCTTTAATTATGTTATCTGTATTATCTGGTAAAGCTGCAATTGCTGTGTGACATATTTGAAATCGAGAAGCTAAGATTCTAAAGGCATTTTCGATACAATGCCTAGCCCTTGACAGTCTATAGTTAAAAACTTTTCTTTCATGATTTAAGTCTTTTCCACTAAATGGATGAGATCTTGCCAAAGTGGAAATACTTCATCAGCTACAAAATAATAGGGGATTGGTAAATCAATATCAGGTAGAGCAGTGTCTTGAGGGATATGCAGATTGTTTTGAAACAGCTTTTTACCAAAAGAAAAATTGCGCAATACATCTGACTCAACCATAAGCACTAATATCAACATACAGGAATTTGTATTGAAAATCAGCTAAACCTAAAAATACTATACTGTAGATTTTTTTACAATTAAAAAATTGTGAGCCACTATTTAGAGGGCATTTTATAGTGATTCGTCTCCCATCGAGGGCCCCCACACAATTGGGCAACTGCCAAAGTTGAAGGAAACCTTTGCACTTTCCTTCCAGTCTTGTTCATTAGGAAATTTTATATATTTTTCTTTTAATACGTTCCAAATAGCCTCACAGGTTTCGTTTACTATTTTACAAGCTGTCGCTGTTCCTACTCTGTAAACAAATGCGCATGACCGTAGATTATCCCCAGTTGCTAAAAATCTGGAAAAGAAGCCAAGTGTTTGTTTATATGTAGTACAACGTATACTTTAAAATTGATTGAATGCGCTAATGTATACTCAGATACTTTGAAAGCACATCAGTGGTTTTCTCTTCGTATAAAAATGGGATTTCTTATTGTAAGGAGAGAATTCTTTTATCTAAAAAGGAATTTTTTGCCGATGCAAAGGGAATTTTCACTTCAGTGGCAACACTGGTGACATAGTAAGGTATAGTAAAAGCATAAGTAATTTAAACAGAAAATACTTTAGTTTTTAATAATTAATAAAAACTAAAATAAATTAAATAAATAATATATATTATTCACAATAAGTGTTACTAAAAGTCCTACCTTTTTATTACAGAATTTAAATACAACTATACGTTGAATGCAAAAAAATCAGCAAATTCTGCTGAAACCAACATAAATTATTCCTCCACTTTCACGAGTTTCTGTTTCAAAGTCCTTAGCTGCTGAATCTTATTACAATTGTAATCAAGTTGTGCCTGAATATTTGCTGCCTGCACAGCCCACACTAGTGCTTGCCTGAATTTTGTCTGAGCGTAATGCAAGTTCTGTGGTACCAAGACACCAAACCATTTCATGGGGTCTTGACGCTTATTGACACCCTCCTTATTTTTTGCTTGTCTCAGGATCTCCAAGTCGTACGTCTTGTATCCCAATTCATCATCAAATTCAGAGTTGATAATAGCTACAGGATTCATTTCCGGACTGTCTTCTGTCGGTAGTTGCAGACCCGAAACGTTGTTGTGCCCCAAGATGTATCGGGCTTTCGCCAAGTTTATTTCACCTTCTCTCATCGCAGTCTCCAGCTCCAGTTTTTTTTGTATGTACTCTTCTGTTAACGTCAAAGTGTCTATTGTTAACTTGTCTAGAATTGTGCATATTTGATTTAAATCTTCCATTATTATTGACTTGCTGTAAATGAAGAACAGTGACTAACATTTAATAATCATGTGATTGACTGCAATGACGTGTTAAGTAGTAGACCCGCTGTAGACAAAGAGAAATTAATATTAACATAAGACTAAGAAGGTATACACACTTGAAACGAAACCACCGCCGCTCGTAAGTGAATAGTAAACAAGGTTCATTTTCGAATGAATTTATGGCTTCTCGTTTCGTTTTTAGTGGCGGCGATTGTACATGGCATCGCCTGCGTAGAAATCTGATACCAATCAATTACTACTGGAACATGACAACGTCAAATAAACTCCTGTCATTATGACTGTCACTTTCTAATTTCAAGTCAATACTCAAAAAGCTACAATTCAAATGGGACTGCATGATATGGTTATCATAATTCTTCGTAAATAAAATTATTGTTTCAATTGTCAATATATCAGCAAGCTCTACTGTCATTACAGTTAAGACACAAACCCTCACTACTTAGGGCAGGGTAATGTCATAACTTATGTTGGTACACCTTGTTGAAAGTTTCAAATTTTCAAATCGTGTTGTAACGTTTTCAGGCTTCTCATTTTCAACTAACTTATTTACAAAGAAAAAATTAAATAACTTTTAATCACAAGTATACGGAGTAAGTAACTCTTAAGCAT
This sequence comes from Serrognathus titanus, assembly GCA_039766575.1. NCBI lineage: Eukaryota > Metazoa > Arthropoda > Insecta > Coleoptera > Lucanidae > Serrognathus > Serrognathus titanus. The sequence continues at coordinate 14,614,363 of CM077914.1, forward strand.
CAATAATGAACCGCCTCGATATAGAGATAGTAATGAAAAATCACAGGTAAACGTCAACTTAACCTCTACTCTTTTTTTTAACTGGTGTACTATAATTCTAGCTCAATTTCTAAAGACGAGATCATCAAGATATGTAAGCAATATTTAAGTACAAATAACGTAACGCCTGGTACAATTATCTCCAAGTTTGATTGTGTAAAAAATTTTATTCTGTATGAAACAGTTCGCCATATAGTTATTGGCGAAATAAATCCAAAAAATGTAAGTATACACACTGTGAATGAATTATAGTAATGAATATTTTGCTCTAACAGGAACAAATAAGTATTGCTGAAGTTCACGTTAATTGGTATGTTTACGGTCTGGACTTTAATGGACCTCAAAGTGAAAACTGTGAGCAAGAGAATGGGGAAGTAACCAACTTATCAACACAGTACGTTTTGCCATCACAACAGTTTTTTACTTTATGGGAAAATTTGATCTATGAATCCAAAATAAAAGAGAATGTAGGTGTATTCTAAGTTGCGTGTATGCAGGCAAGTAATTTGGGGTTTTATTGCAGCTGTTGAATTATGCCCAAACGATGATGGAATTTTCTGACGTCAGTGTAAATACTAACGTTATAAGTTGCAATCGCGTAATTCTACTACACGGACCTCCTGGAACAGGTAAAACTTCCTTATGTAAGGCGCTGGCACAGAAATTAAGTATTAAGATGCAACAGCGATTTAAATATGGGATTTTGGTGGAAATCAATGCTCACAGTTTGTTTTCTAAATGGTTTTCCGAGGTTAAAAATTACACTAAAAATAATTAAGATACTTGTAAATTTTATCTATTTTTAGAGTGGAAAATTAGTCACGAAAATGTTTATGCAAATAAGAGAACTCGTCGAAGATTCTAAGATGTTGGTGTGCGTTTTAATTGATGAAATCGAATCATTAGCGCACGCTAGACAACAGTGCATGTCTGGTAAAAATTATAAACTTTATATTTAAAGTAATATAATTTTATATCTATTCAAACTTGAATGAAATATGGGTATCGTTTTAAAAATGTTTATTGTAGGGAATGAGCCTTCAGATTCCATTAGAGTTGTAAATGCGATACTAACCCAAATCGATCAAATCAAACACTTTCCAAACGTTATCATTTTTACAACTTCGAATATGACCTGTGCTATCGATGCTGCTTTCGTAGACAGAGCGGATGTTAAACAGTATTTAGGTTTACCCCCAGTTAAAGCAATTTACCAAATACTTCAGTCATGCATCAAGGAACTTTTGAAAGTATTATTGAAGTAACCTAATCTTAAGGAAATCTCACAACAAAGTATGTTTTAGACTGGCATAATCTATGAAGAAAACTTGGAACATATTAATACGTTAAAAATAAACTGTAGTAATGAGGTTAAAGAGAGACGTTTAATGGAATTATGCCAAAAGTGTGAAGGGTTTAGCGGAAGGACTTTAAGAAGAATTCCGTTTTTAGCTCACGCTTTATATGTCAAGAAGCCTCAAAGTAGTTTAGACGAATTTTTAGTTGCAATGAGCAAAGCCGTTGATCATGAATGGCAGCAACAGAAACTGATTTCTTAAATTATATTATTTTTTGTATTATTTATGTTTAAAATATAGGTTTCTTAAGTTGTAACTGCAGATGTTGAATCGAACATCCGCCCTTCACATATTTTTTTTTATTAATATAATATTCTGGGGGCTCCTCCTAGGATCCGTGTTCTCATCGCTGTTTTTCACTAGATAAAGTGATCATGTACTGTAGCTTGTGTAGACATGTTATACATAAATTTATCATTAAGGTAGCTTCTTGCCCGGTGAAATTGTGTAATAAATTATCTCAAACGGACACTGGAAAATGGCACAAATGCTCAACGTTTCACTATCGCTTGATAGCTTCTTCAGGAGTGAAATTTTTAAGCGATAGTGAAACGGTGAGCATTTGTACCATTTTCCAGTGTCCGTTTGAGATAATTTATTACATAAATTTATCATATCCCTCTCATACCTAATATCTAATTTGACTTAGGGTGATATAGTATACTAATAAATAAAATAAATAAATTGATGGTATTATTCTACTGTCAAAATTTGAGGTTATATTATAACACACCAATCATCGCACTCGTCGTTTCTATGAAACAGCTACACCTCCATTCGACTGAAATTGAAATAGCGACAATTGACGGTCTACGTAAAGCACCAGCGTCAACGCAACTTGTCGGATGGCAACACTGCTCGCACTAGATGTCGCTGGCTAACATTTTGGAACACGCGTGAACAGTGAAGTTTGCGAAGTGGTTTACAAGGCAAACGTAAAATATTTCTTTACTAAAATAAGAGTTATTTGCAATCCTCTTGCAGTTTAATACGCCAAGTATTGCCGACGCTTTCGTAAGTTAAAATATTTCCCGAGCGGACTAAATTTGAATATGAATGCAGTAGTTAATTTGACTTTAGTTTACATTTTTCAACCAATCAGAAGCTTATCTTGCCATTAAGTCGAGCTCATCAGCAGTATGGCTGTCAGTATAAATTTGAAGCTAGAATGATGGACTTCCCTTCTGTGAAAAGTGCATATAAAATTGAAGATTTTCGCAGCCCTAACACAAAATCGCCCAAAATTGCGTGGAAACGATACAAGATGTCTTTCGAAATCAACTGACGCCTTCGTTGACCAGGTAAGTCCTCCCCGTGTACAGATATTAGCGTTGGAACGTAACAATTAAGCAGTCCTGCATGTCGACCATATTCCATGAATCCAATAAAAATAACAACTTTAAGGTCTTTCCTACACACTCTCGTGCTTAACGTAACCCTAGAGAATTAAATTTTAGCCTTTGTGGTTTAGCCTGGGTGAATGCTGGTTTTTGTGGTTAAATATGTGCATATGAATTATGATATGTGGAATGCTAATGTAGGGCATTTAATGTTTCCATCATTGATTACCTAGCCATATGGCTAAACTCTTATTTTACCTTAGCCTCGCCTCTTATCATAAATTTTTATTTTCAGATTGGGTACATGATATTTTCATCGGCAAGATGACTTCAAGCAGGTAAACACTATTAAATAGACTTTCAGAAATTACAAAAAAATAAACAAACAAAATTAGAATGTGACAATGATGATTTCTAAAACGTTAAAATGTTATCCCCTTACTTATCACATGTATTCAAGCAACGAACTCATGACAAAGATGATTACGTTTGATTTATATAGCTTTTTTTAACCTTAACAAAAAAAAAACTTCAAAACAGCTATAGCCATAACATAGAAGATAAATGTGTTTTGGGGTTAAAATGTTTAAATTTATTTAAGCGTAGCATAACTTTAACAATTATCATGATGTAACCTTCGAAGCTCTTTATTTTTCATCTTAACCACAGCTTCAAGTATAAGTGCAAATCTAACTGCAAAAGTAATTCAGTTAAACTTTTTATTGTTGGCTGCTTAGTGATGGCAAATTAATATAATCCAAGAATTTGTACCTAAATACCATTATCTTATTTGCGATTTCAGAGGGGCTAAGAGTGTCGTATAAACATCATTAAATAATCATGCCGTAAATTTAAAGCTGTGTTCATTCACAAGTTTATTTTAAAGTTATAAAAGCTGTATGAATATGTGATTGTAGTTTGTGTGCTCTTTAATTGCTGCCAACTGTAGATAATGCTGTTCTCATAAAAGTGCATTCAATACAAGCTTTGAGAAGTGATAATAACAGAGAGTTAATTATTATACCCAACCAAATTAAATTGAATTATTTAATTCATAAACGAAGTATCAACTTTTATTTATTTACATTTATTTTAGCAATATCAGCTCCATAAAATTATATTACTCTTAACAATTTCAGTTCAAGAGGTGATGAATTTCTTGAATATCCAATTAGTTTGTTTTTAAACTGGAAGGGGTAACGGTTGTCGGCCTGTTATAGGTAGATTGACATTGTAATACTAAATCAGAAATTAATTTGGCAAGTTATTTGCCAAATAACGTTATCGGGAACTTTATTAGAAGGTGGAAAAATCGTGCCTAAAACTGACTGAAAGATGTTAATTTTTAGGTTTCAATTGAAGGGTTGTGTAAAATAGGCTGTCAAACGGCCAATGAGTTTTTGGCGCGCAAAATTCAAATTCTCCCAGTTTCACAAACTACCATAGTTGCGTTCGTTTATTCAACTCCATTCACTCTTGGAGCGTATGATTGTATCTTTCTCACTCACGATTTTTAATCTATTTTGTATCTCGCTCATCCGTTTGAAAAATCTTGTGTTTATGTTATTTCCATGACAACAGGCGATATTCTACGACCCACATTTAAGCAGTGTGAATAGATCGTGTGTTGTCATGGAAATAACATAAACACAAGATTTTTCAAACGTACGAGCGAGATATAAAATAGGTTAAAAATCGTGAGTGAGAAAGATGCGATTATACGCTCCCAGAGCGAATTGAGGTGAATAAACGAACGCAACTCATGTGTCCAAATAAATTTTTGATAAAGGTAGGCCATGGAAGACAAAATGTTTGTCTTAGATTACTTCAGCAATTTACCTACAATTTATGAATTGACGACTTGCTGCCCAATTATAATTACTGTTACTTTCTTCTAATAAATTATAATTTATAATTCACATTGTATAGTTTTGTAGTAGTTAAGTACAATCGAAGTTTAATTTGTCACATTTTATACCTTGGCATGTCACTAACGTCAAAAACTGCTTGCTTTACATTTCCATGGCCTACCTTTATCAAAAATTTATTTGAACATATGGTAGAGTGCGTTCAATAAAAACCGTTATCAAGTAGGCTTATGTCAAATGCGAATTTTGCAAAGTCACGTCGTAACTATACGATTATTATAAACATAACCTAACTTTTTATATCCATTTAATTACGATTTTCTACAAAATGAATAATAAAGCACAATTAATGAAATAAAACATTTATTTTATTACAAATACCTCGAAAATCTTTGACAGTTGACGCTGTTGATAGCACGCAGTAATTCAGGGTTTCAACATACGTACTAAGCTACGACGTGCCGTCATAAAATAAAAGCAAGTTCAGAGCCTTCTTGTTAACGGATTTTTTTGAAGGCACGTTATAATCTCTTACTTTTTAATTAGAAGACGTATAAAATCCCAGATTTTGCATGGTGTGTAATCTTCTAACACACATGATGTAATAGGTTTGCTCCATTCGTCGGTATTTTAAGTTCTGGACCGTTTAAAATCGTACTGAGCATGAGCAGTACACAAAATTGGATATAAATTTCATACTGCGCATGATTGAACGATTCAGAACTAGAAATTCTGTCAAATGGAACAAACTTAATATTGCATCTTGAGGTTCCAACTTTTTTAAATAATTTGACTATTATTGGCATATCTTACTTCTTGTTGTGCAAAGATTTTTATATCAGCGGTCCAATTTGCATGTTGATTAATAAATGTCAAAGTCTAATGGAGCAAGTCAGGGATCAACATTAAAATTTACTTGAAGATTATTCGGAATTTAAAAATGGACTTGAAAAGCAATGTAAAAAGAATTTACCTGAGGTTTTGACGTCAAAAACATTCATATGCCAGCAACAAATATTTTGTGTCTGAAAACAAGGTCAAAATTTTTTGATAAACAACATACATACAATATAAACAATATAAAATCAAGTTTTTTTGCCAGATGAAAATTATGAAAATTAATTAAAATTGTGTAACTGGCAATATAGAAAGTGTTAGGAAAGAGTTTATACATGTATATCGGCCTTATTGGGCTTCATCAGAACTCTGTATCTTAAAAAAAAAAAGTTTAATTAATTTTCATAAACAATATACAAGAAACCAATGGGATTTTATCTTCAGAAACACCTTTGCTCTCTCTATAAAGAGTAAAGGACTCTTATCAGCCAATTGGCCGATTCAGAGTGCTATCCATCGACGACAAATACAAAAAACTGACATTAGATTTCCAGAAATTAACTTTAATCACATTTCAATCTCAATTTTGTAACATAATAAACCGTTTTGAAAAGATGCAGCATTTTTAGGCGACTCAAAATGCACTGTATAATTCACGGCGCCATCTCTTGACTAGGAATAGAAACAGCTGACATCAGGTTTCGAAAAACAACTTTTGACAGACAAGAATGAATCAATTTTAAAATATCTAAAGTTTTTATACAGCATTTTTTTGCCGAGTGTCTCGCAAAATGTATCAGGTTGCTTTAGAGCGCCATCTCTTGATGAACAATAGAAACAACTGACATCAGGTTTCGAAAAAAGACTTTAATCTAATTTCAAAAGCAGTTTTTTCTCGTGAGAAAATAAACCGATTCACAAGTCATTTTTTTATTATATGCGGATTGGGCGAACTATAAATCAAAGAACCTTTATATAGCTATCTCCTTCTAACTTTCGACCTCTCGCCTTTTGTCATTTCATGTCATTTCGTCGTATATTTTCTTAACTTAGATCTATACGATCGGCATATAAGTAAAAATTAACTTTATATAGCATTTTTGGTCACCTCGGAATATAAAGTGCGTTCAATAAAAACCGTTATCAAGTTGGCTTATGTCAAATGCAAATTTTGCAAAGTCACGTCGTAACTATACGATTATTATAAACATAACCTAACTTTGTATATCCATTTAATTACGATTTTCTACAAAATGGATAATAAAACACACTTAATCAAATAAAACATTTATTTTATTACAAATACCTGGAAGGTGTAAACAAAATCTTTTCAAATACCTCGAAAATTTTTGACAGTTGAGGCTGTTGATAGCACGCAGTTATTCAAGGTTTCAACATATGTACTAAGCTACGACGTGCCGTCATAAAATAAAAGCAAGTTCAGAGCCTTCTCGATAATGGATTTTTTTGAACACACCTTATAAGTAATCATGCCATCTCTTGACTATTAATGGAAACAGCTAGATTTCGAGAAACGACTTTGTTCAAATTTGTTCCTGAAGATTATGAACCGAATCGAAAGCTAGAGAGCAAAATTCACTGCTGGTTGTATTACAAGTATTAACACGTATGAATTAACAGCGCCATCTGTTGATGAGTCATCAGAACAATTAGCATTAGATTTTCGAAAGACTACTTTAATTGATTTCAAACAAATGTTTTTCATCAGGAACAGAAAACAATTCAAAGCGATCGCACTTCTTAGATTTCAGATTGGAGCCGTGTTATTTTTTTTTTAATCTGCTATAGGACTGTAACTTAAGATCAACAGATTTAAAGGCATCTCCTGTACATAATCGAGGGCGAAACTCCCAGTTAGAAACTCACTGAAACAAGCAAAGTTTTTCTTTGTCTTTTTTTACGACGTTAAAAACGGCAGCAAATATCTTGTGTCCGAAAACAAAGGTCAAATTTTTTTGGTAAACAAAGAGCAGACAATTCAATTTGTTTTTTTTTTTTTAATAAAAAATCTACGTATATGATTTACTGACATACAAGAAACCAAGTGTATCAATGTAGATTTGAAAAAAAAATTTTTTTAATTGGGGTCACTTTGTTACCCCACATAGTCGTCAGTAGTGAAATCAAAGATATGCACTTCATGCAATGAAAAAAAAAATAACTAATTTTATCTATGTGAATATTTAATTTCTATTTGCAATTTATTGTATGTTTGAATTTGAATTCTCTGCTTCTAAAAAAATTTTTTTTACATGGCAATGGATAGGTTTTTTGTGATGTACGAGTATTAACACTATTATTTTAATATCTGTAACAATATGTCGATTTATTTACTAAAACAGGTCACTGAGTGACCCCACCTGGTCTTTTGTGCTTCGTATTTCACCTGGTCATCCGAAGGTTAAAAAAAATGTCCTTTATAATTGGGGCCAAAATAAAGCCTGGTTTAAAAATTAAACAAAATATTTTGATGTAATTAAAAACAGAGTCGGATCAGCACAATGCATATACAAGCTGATTCAAAAAGGGTGCCTAAATTCTCCATGACGTTATTCTAGACACTTAAGAGAGCACTAGAAAAATGTTGAAAATTTTTATCACAAAATTTTACAAAATATAAAAAGTCAAAGTTTTATTTTAACATCTTATAATTTACAGAAAAACTTGAATAATTAAAAAGTTTATAGCATTTATTAAGTGTTTCATACAAGTTTGAAGTATAAATCGGTAATTTTTTACGCAAATTTATTACAATCATGACATGAACATGCACGACAAGCACATTTCTTATTCTGCTTATTTTCGTCTACTTTAAAATGTAAAATTTGCCCAATTCTATGCTAAGTACCCAGATATAAAAATAGAATTTTAGCGACACCAGAATTCAAATAAGAACAAATAACGAGAGTGGTGGGTCTTCGGTGTTTTCAAAAGAACTAAATGGAATCATGCACTTGGTAAATAAATTAAGCATTAAGATTTAAGAATATGAAAATGAAGTGAATGTTATAGACTTTCGCTTGAGCATAGAAGCATAACATTTTAGGCTAGAGATGATTGAATCAAATTTATCAACTGACAACTACAACATTACTTATAATAACCATTAGGGCCTTTATCATACATTCATTGTTTAATAACAGGAAGCTGAAAATTTTGTAGAAAAAAAAAGCCATGAAATGTGAAGGTAATTCGAAAAATAATCTACTTCCTGCATTCATTGCGTAATTTCAAATTGATCGTTGAAATAGATAAATCATTGATAAGACTAATTTTATTTTATTTGTGGCAATAAAATATTCAAAACAGCCACCTATCGTTTACCAGTTCATTTTTACAGTTATTTGCTTGTTAGTTTTAGTTTCTACGTAAAACACAATTTCTTATCATTTGCATTTCACTGCAAGCATTTTCTGAATTTTCTAAAAGTAGGTGGCTTAAATTTTTGAGGATTTGAGAATTCTTTTAACCCAGTCGAATACTTTGAGAAATTCTGTTGTTTCCTTAAGCAAATAATCAAAAATAATAATTTTGTTTTGTACAAAAATAGAATTCCGGTTAAAATTATGCAGATGGTCACATCGAATTAGATTAGATACAAAACATTTTCGTCATCACTTGTGGGTTTTCCCTCGTTCTCAAACGTGATGAAACGTTTGTACATATTTTAGTTATATGCTGCTCTTAACACTTCCACGTTTTTCTCAATTCAAACTCAATATATAACTTTATCGTCTGTAAATAACGCACAATCAAAATTCGTAGAAAAGTTATCTTTACTACCTGTATTACTTGGGTTTGCATCTGGTTTCTATTGATTAAACTTAAAACCTGATAAGCAGCAATCGGTATTTATTCTGATATGGCTATCAAATTTCACAACTCGCTACGTGGAACTGCATTTTTTTTTTACATAACAGTAACGACTTTGTTACTTATTACATACGCAATCTTGTCTGGGAAAAAAATCGTTTTATAAGCTGAGCTTTCATTGCGTAATATTTGATTACGTCTCAACTTCAGTTTTAAGTTAAAAAAGTAACCTCTCTGGAGGTCGAAATACTTAGAAATTTAAAGTACTTTAGAATTTAACTGCAAAGTCGCAGCAGGTTCAGAATATTTAGAACAATTCAATTACATAATATTTTATTGACGCCCTTTATTTCCACTGGCTATAAATCTTCTTTACAACGACGATATCAGTAGTAATTAACCATTCCAAATATTGTCCATACCAGAATTCAATTGGCCATATGTTTTAATGCGTTTTATTGCATCATTGATTAAAAATGGTTGCATGTTACTCATCCAAATAAAAGTGATTTCATTTACTGCGTCGTTAATCGAGATATCTGACTCAGATTTTTTCTAGAAAAAAATTATGTATGTAAGTTCTTTTTTGATAATTAAGTACGTATGTACAATTAACATTAACATCTCAAATTTTGCAGTAAATCGTTTAGGTTTTAAATAACAAAAAGCCTTTGTGTTATAGTAAACATACGTGATCTCTCTGCTAATAGTAAAAATATTGATCACGTTCAAACGTGACAAAATGCATTTTATTATTCAGTATCCACTGACGTGGCGACCGGTTTGATTAATTAATTTTTAAATAACGATTGTTCTATGTCGGACTAATTTCAAACGAGCGATAGAATCTAATTTCATTTGCCAAGGTCACAGTTTCCATTTCCGTTTTTGAACCGAAAGAGAAAATTATTTTGTTTGCACTACATTAGCCTGATTAAAGAGTATCTGTTTACTTTTGGGTAATTTTTACTTTTACTGTTGAAGTGTGACGACTTCTTTCGGGCGTTTTAAGTGGGTTTTTATTTTTAAATAAACAGAAATGTGTTTATTGAGACAGAATTAAATTGAAAACAGCTGCAGTTAATTAATATAAAACGATTTTAACTTAACTTTTTTTTGGAATCAAAACGTCGGTCGTTAACTTTAATATCAGTGGCGGTGACATTTTAAAAAATTATTTTTACTGAGTGTTTCGTAACAATTTAAAAATAATTGAATTACAAAATCTGTAAAAGAATATATACCAAGAACGCCTGTATTTATTTAATGAAAAGGTAAACAACATACATTACGAATTATTAAATTACAGTCTTTATTTATTTTTATAAAAAAATTTCAATTGCAATGTGTATTAAAACAAAATTAATGAACATTGATTAGAATGATCTTTGAACTTATCTAGAGACCCCTCGATACCACCTGATCACTTATGTTTGAAAAACTTCGCGTGATCACTTAATCATTAGATTGAGTGCGAAGTCAGATGGTGTCGAAGAACAAAAAGTATGAACACAAATTGCTTAATGATTAGATTGAGTACGAATTACCTCAACAGATGTAACAAAGTGTAACAGCTCAAAATAAAATTTTCAATTATAGATTTTCTTTCCAACATATTTTTAATTATTAAATGAAACAACTGTCACATTGGTAACTAATATTTCCAAGGTCAAATAGCCACTGTCACTGTCAGAGACATATGACGGCAATACCTATACCTACAGACAGAGATCGAGGACCTTACTTCGATTAGAGTTCCTAATATATATACAATAGTTAGATAAGAGTTGAGCCATGTGGATCCAATATCAAAAACCACTTGACTTATTAAGTCCTTTTCTCCTGTCACTATTGAGTTATTAATGACAAATAGATGGATCGAATTATTTAAGAAATTGTATTTGTAGTTTGTTAAGAAGAAGTATATGTAAGAAACATGTAATGTAATATTATATAATTAATTTAAAAAATAATTCAAACAATTTTGACTACGAATTTCTCATTGCTATGCTTTTATCAGTGCACGTTTGCTTACTGATTCCTTTCCAAAGATTGAGTTTAACGCAGGGTTGATAAAAATCGTAATTTAAAAAAAAAAAAACAAAAAAATCACGATTTTTTTAATTTTTATTGATTTTTTTAATTTTTATTATCTTTTTACATAGAAAATGCAATAATTCACATTAACACTAACGAATAATGAAAACAACAATAACGACTAAGATACATCTTGTGCACCACCTTGCACTTTCATATAAACAAAAGAAATTCCTGTCAGAACTTGAAAATTCGGCTGTCTTAATGCGGGGATGACGTGAGTTATCGCCATTTTCTAGTCTACATCGCGAACGTGCGCTACGTAACGATAACGAGTAATAAAGTGTGTAATACTTCATAACAGTGTATAAAAGTCCATCTATATTGATATGTCTTCTCATAGTAGAAAAAATATCTTATTTGACAACATTTTATTGAAAAGTCGTGTAAATCTGCTGGAAAAAGAGGAAGTAAAGCTATTTGTAAAAAATGCAAGGGCTTGTGAAACGTATGAAAAACCACTGGGAACCATGAACTTCAAGTATTATAGAAAAAGAAACAAAAACAGATAATGGAAGTGCCTCTGCAGGAATAGTGGCAAATGTACAGTCGAACACATTAGAAGAGGACAGTTTGGATAGTGCCCCATTGCTCATAGCTTATACTTCATCAATTAAAAAAAGAAAGGCATCTAATTCTAGTTCTGGGTCTTTATCTTCTTTTGTCGTACGTACAACGAAGTCTAGTGAAGAGGAAACAGATAAACAAATTGCTAGGGCTATTTATGCAACAAATAGCAACTTCACATATGTTGAGCAACCGGAAGTAAAAAAAACTATTGCGCTTATACGGCCTGAATGTATACCATCCTCTAGATATGATGTATCTAACCGACTGCTAAATGAAGTAAAAAGTAAATGTTTTAAAAAATTTATCGGGAAATTCGGTTTGTCTGTCATTGGATGGATGGTCCAATGTCCATAACGAACCAATCATATGTGCAAAAGTCACTACAGAAAATGGGTCCTCCTTTTTGGTAGACACAACGAACACGTCTGGATTCCACATACATCTGCATATTTAACCGAACTTGCAATAAAAGTAATTAAAATGCTAAAGACTGAATATCGCTGTGCAGTAAGCAGTTTTGTAACAGATAATGCTGCTAATATGAATGCAATGAGAAATCAGATCATACAGTCAACAGAATTAAATGTTATTACATATGATTGTGCTCCACACATCTTAAACTTGTTACATAAGGACCAAGAAATTAGTGAAATTGAGAAACATGTTACGTTTATTGTAAAATACTTCCGAAACAATCATTTTGCTTCAGCGACATACGCGAAAGAAGGAGGAAAAAAAAGCTTATTTTACCTAGTGACGTAAGATGGAAATCACTTGCTGACTGCTTACATGGTTTTGTTGAAGCATGGCCCAAACTTTTTAAAATTAGCGAGGAACAGAACAAAAATGAAATCGACAGTATAGTAAGGCAGAAAATTTCGAATATTTATTTGAAAAGAACAGCTGAAGATTTCTTAACAATACTGAATCCGATATCTGTTGCAATTGATAGGCTTCAAAGAAATTATGCAATTCTATCAGATGTCGTAGAACTATTAAAAATACTAGAATCACATTTTGAGGAAACTGAATTTACTCTAAGCCAAATGCAAAGATTTAGACATCGCTTTGAACAAAGTATCACTCCATACCATTTTGCTAGCTTTCCTTCTGGACCCTACGAAAACGGAGCATACATTAACAGAAAGTGAAAAAAAATGTGCTTTAAATGCTGCAAATGATTTACACCCCAACACTGGGGTGCAAATACCATTGATATTAAATTTCTGGCTAAATCCGAGCCATTTATCGAAATAATGTTTAACGAAGAAATTCTTAAAAGCACAAATCCATTGGAATGGTGGAAATCTCAACGGAATATTGAGGTTATTGATAAGATATTCCCGATTATTTATTTATTTATTATATTCAGGAAACTAACAGGACAAGTCCCAACAATCGTTTCCATTAAACTAACTTAACAAGTGCATCGTTTGCAATATGATTGATAGATTGACTTAGTCTATATATAGGTGAATTAAGACCAATATTTGTTTTCTGACTCTCGATATAAAATGTGACCGGATATCGAGATTCACAACGTGGTGTACAGAAACTAAACAGTGAAAGCAGCTCTTCGCAGTCAATGTAGTTGTTAATTACTTTAAAAACGAAAATAATACCAGTAGCTACACGTCTCTTTTCCAATGAAAGAAAATTATACCTGATTAAAGCAGCTTCGTAAGAAAGGCACTGATTACCGTAATCAAATTTTAGGAATTTCTTTTGAATACTTTCTATTCTATTTTTATAAACATTGTATTGTGGGGTCCAAATTACAGAGCAATACTGTAGATTACTAAGAACAAGTGTTTTATAGAAACAAACAATTATTATCTGCTGCAGCTTCTTCAGCCTCCGTTGAAAGAATATTTGATTTGAATAATTGATTTAAATTAAAAAAAATCAGTTGATTTAAATCGTCGCAATCCTGGTTTAACGTTTAAACTGTAAAACCGATTTATTTTAGTTTTTAAATATCTTACAAGTCAAAGCACACAGTTTCGTTATGATGACGTTTTGATTTACAAAAGTAAAAGTTACAAGTTTCAAATTCCCACAGATTTTAATGAAGTTTCTCGTGAAATCAGTTCTCAAGAGATGGCGCTGGAAAACAGCATATCTTCGACGTTGCAGACCAAGTTTTGAAATTATGTTAATTTTTTTTATATACTTGATTACCTAACACAACAAACGTTCTTTATTTAATACTATCGGGTAAGCTTCCCAGATGGCGCCAGCAAATGATACGCTCTAATAAAAAACCATTTATACTACGAAACGAATTTTAAAATTCAAATCATTTGGATTAAATTTTGTATTAATTTCAATTTTCGAAAAGTTTTAACCGCATAAGACGGAAACATTCGTCACAATTCTTTGACCAAATATTCAGTAGACGACGTGACTGTGTAATCAATACAAACTCATTACATTTATCATTTACAACCAATTCTCAGATTTGTTGTTTGTTGCGTTAAAAATTAATTAATTAAAAACAACCGAATTGCACAATATTAAAAACATTTAATCTCGGAGAGTTGTTCCATTTGAGAGTAGTGACCAGAAATAACGAATGCACGGTTTTAAGACATGTCAAGGTCACTATATCATAGCGATCTTGACATAATTATCTTTGAAAACATTTGCCAATTTTTCTATATATTCCGGTACACAAGAGATGGCGCTGGTGATTATATTTTGCATTAAAATTAATCTTCGAAATTATTTAATCGCGTAAGTTCAGAAATATTCATCAATTATTGTCACCAAATGTTCAATAGATGGCGCTTTGTGAAATTACTGAAAACTCATTGCACTGATCATACGCAACCAATTCTCAGAATTGATTTTGCATTAAAAATTAATTAAAATAACTTGATTGTAAAACATTAAAAGTTTTGCGTAATATCCAAAGGGTGGCGTTGGTGTTATTAGCTTAAATTTTGCATTGAAACTTTATTTTCAAAATGTTTTAATGCATAAGATCAGAACATCAGCGTTGATGTGTAATTTGTTTTCGGTACCTTGGATTAAATTTAAAATATTCAATAGATGGCTTTGCCGTGTAATTAAGTCAAACTCATCATTGATCACTTGCAACCAGCTTCTACACATTCAATAATATCCAAAAGATGGTGTTGGTGTTATTAACTTCTTTAACTAAATGTTCAATAGATAGCGTAGTCGTGTAATTTTTTTCCAAATTTTTTCAAACTCGTTTATCTTCTTCATTCAGAACTAATTCTTAGATCGATTTTTCATGTTTTCGGTACTCAACAGATGGTACTGGTGTTGTTAGATTACATTTTACGCTTCCAAGTAACACATACACGACAACACAAACAAATTTTTTTTATTGAACACCGGACAGCGGGAGACGTTTTGGTATTGTCGAAGGGCGCCTCTCTCTTGTGAAGGAGTTGAGGCACATGCGTGATCGGCAGTACAGAGCGTCCCCCTTTTGACAAGTATACATCGGGTAGGACAAGAGGTCCACTGAACCTTGTGAAGGGCGTGGTGACATGACCGACTTGTGATATCTGGTGTTTGCTTTGTACGGATCACTTTTAACAAAATATACATTTGATAGGACAAGAGGTCCACCGAACCTTGTGAAGGACGAAGTGACATGACCGACTTGTGTTAACCGGTGTACATTTTTTGGGAAAGACAACTTTTGATAATTTTTTTTATTTCTTTTTCTGACATACGGACACATATACATTCAACACTGACACTCCCTTCCCCTCCCCCCTCACATTTCTGTGTTTTGTCATTGTATGTGTCCGCCATGGGGCCATAAAACGAGAAGTGGGTAATTCCGAGCGACCCAAAGAGAAACCCTGAGAGAAAGATAAAAAGAAAGTAGACACGTACCCACAAACAACATACAAAAACATTACAAATTAACACCCCAACGTGACCTACTTATCTACAACAATACTACAAATTGGCACCCCAACGTGGGGCACTTATACATCATTACAACAATATATATAAATCGTATCAAAAAACAGTCTACAGATTAGAGGAGATTACACCCGCTCATCACATGCACTTCAGGAAATCTATTTCGGAGAATCCTCTCCTTATCTAATATCCAGTGCAAATGCGCTTAACTGTCCCCCTTATATATAATTTAGGTCACGACATCTAGCAGCTGATTTTTGACCTAACAAGAACGACATATTGCGAATCAGCCGCTAGATGTCGCAACCTAAATTATATATAAGGGGGACAGTTAAGCACATTTGCACTGGATATTCGATAAGGAGAGGATTCTCCGAGATAGATTTCCTGAAGTGCTCTTAATTTGTGATGAATGGGTGTGATCTTCTCTAATCTGTATGCTGTTTTTTGACACGATTTATTTATATATATATATATATATATACAGTAAAGTCCGGTTATAACGAACCCAGAAATTGTATCAAAATATGTTCGCTATATCCGAAGTTCGCTATAATAGGTAAATTAAAACAAAGTGTATTTTTAATAGTCATTTTTTATTTTACATTAAATAATATTGTAAAAAATAACATGAGTTATTTTTGTTTGCATATATTTGTTCGAAAAGTTAACGTTATTTACATAGTTTTGAAGAACACAGAAACTATTCCAAATATGTTCTGGAACTGTACGTGATTCTAAAAAAATGCGAGTTTCTGTCATTTTTTGGAGCATTTCAGTAACAGAAGGAACATCAACATTTTCATTCGATTCATTTTCTTCTTCCTCGTCACTGGTTAAAATGTTTGCAGTCACTGTTTCGATAATCTGCTCATCAGTTAACACTTCTCTTGCTGCTATGTCATTATCAACCCCAACATATTCTTCAAAGTTAAATTCATTAAATTTTTTTCTCATTTCTATTTCAATCGCATTTTGCACCACAGTAGCAGAAACGACATCAGGGTTTCCTTCATGTCTTTTCAACCATTGATTCAGTGGAAGTTCATCATCTGACTCAAATCCACCGTCCTCTCCAGAAAATCCAGCATGCTTGAAGCAGTTTGCTATAGTTTCCATGCTGACCTTCTGCCAAGCCATGTGGATAAAATTTACAGCATCCAAAAGGCTAACTGTAAATGTTTTTCCATTATCAATCGCATCGATCATCTTCATTAGTAAAATTTTCCTGTAATGATATTTTAAAGAATGTATCACGCCTTGGTCCATGGGTTATAGTTTCGAACTAGTGTTGGGAGGCATAAAAAACAATTTAATTTGATTTAGTTTAACTTCAGGATGAGCCGGGCAGTTGTCGACTAAAAGCACAATTCTCCTATTTTTTCGCTTTAGATGTTCATCCCATTCAAGCAGTTCATTTACGAAAATTTCGGACGTCATCCATGCCTTACTGTTGGATTGGTATTTTACGGGTAATTGTTTGTTTTTGAAACATCTTGGATTGGCAGATTTGCCTATAACCAACAATCTTCTTTTTTCACTTCCAGCCATGTTAGCAGCTACTAAAACAGTCACCCTTACTTTAGACAGCTTTCCACCAGCACAACTTTCTCCTACAAACTTCAACGTTTTATCAGGCGTCATTTGGTAAAAAAGTCCAGTTTCGTCGGCATTAAAAATGTCTTCAATGTTATATTTTTTTCGAATACCAGGCCACACATTAGTTAACCACTCAGTAACAACATTCGTATCAACGTTCGCAGATTCACCAACAATTTTTCCTCCGCGAATACTATGTCTTTTTTTAAACCGTTCGATCCAACTTCTAGAACACTTAAAATCTATTTCTTCCACTTTACTACCTATTTCACTAGCTTTTTCTTGTAGAATAGCACCACTTAATGGTATGTTTTCTTGTCTTTTCTGTGTAAACCATTTAAGAAGCCCTTTATCCACCACTTCATGTGTCGGTTTTCTTATTTTTTTGCTTTTGTAATTAACTTTACCGTACGATGATAAAATTTGTTCGCGCTTTTTCCAAATTGTGGAGACGGTAGATTTTGTTAAATTCATTTCGTGGCAAATATCGCTTTGTTTAACACCACTTTGTATTTTTTGAATAATGTCGTATTTGTCCTTTAAAGTGAAAGCTTTACGTTTTTGTTTATTCATTTTGAATTATTACATGTGAATCTTGCTACGCAGCACGTTGGAAATAACGTCTTACTCCAATAAAAAATAAGAGCTATAAATGCACGTCGCTCGTAACAAGTAATCGGAGAAAAGCGCGTAAATCGGGGAAACCCCTCTAAAGTTCGTTATAAAAGGAAAATTGTATCACATTTTAAGTCATATCTGGTTCACTATATCCGAAAGTTCGTTAAAAGAGGGTTCGCTATAACCGGAAAGAAAATACATTGAGCTTATGGAAAAAATTTCGTTGCTTGAAATATAGTACGTTATAGCCGGAAGTTCGTTACAAACGGGTTCGTTATAACCGGACTTTACTGTATTTATATTTTATTTTATTTTTTCAGGGATATTTTTAAATATTTAAGGCAGTATCAAGTAATAGGGAATCAGATGTTTTGAAAGTTCTTTATTCGGTAGAAAGAGAACTTTTTTCAGGAGAATGGACCAATAGTTATACTGTATTATTTGATTTGCTCTTACTTGATTATGATTAGTTGCTTTTAGGTTCTATGAAGTGCTCTTAAATTAGTAGTGTGTGTACCGAAGATGGCAGCTTAGCTGCCGAAATACGTATCTTCGGATATAAAAATTATTATGGGCGGAGATTAATTTTTTAATTTTTTTTCTTTTTTAATTATTTCTTAAACCAGTCTCCTTTACTATATTTAGTTTCTGTATTCCAGTACACAAAAGGTGATGCTGGTGATCATATTTTGCATTAAACTTAATATTCGAAATTATTTAATCGCATAAGTTCAGAAATATTCACCAAATGTTCAATAGATGGCGCTTTGTGAAATTACTGGAAACTCATTGCACTGATCATTCGCAACCAATTCTCAGAATTGATTTTGCATTAAAAATTAATTAAAATAACTTGATTGTAAAACATTAAAAGTTTTGCGTAATATCCAAAGGATGGCGTTGGTGTTATTAGCTTAAATTTTGCATTGAAATTTTATTTTCAAAATGTTATAATGAACATCAGCGTTGATGCGTAATTTGTTTTCGGTACCCAACAGATGACACTGGTGTTCTTAGATTAAATTTAAAATATTCAATAGATGGATTTGCCGTGTAATTAAGTCAAACTCATTACATTGATCATTTGCAACCAATTTCCATACATTCAATAATATCCAAAGGATGGCGTTGGTGTTATTAGCTTCTTGAACCAAATGTTCAATAGATAGCGTAGCCGTGTAATTTTTTTCAAAATTTTTTCAAACTCGTTTATCTTCTTCATTCAGATCTAATTCTTAGACTGTTTTTTCATGTTTTCGATACTCAACAGATGGTACTGGTGTTGTTAGATTACATTTTACAATAAAAATTAATTTTTGAATTATTTTAATTATACAGTGACAGGCAAAAGGTTGGACACATATGGAAAAAAATTTTATTATTGATTTCTCAGAAAAATTTATACTTCATGAAAGCATCCACATCTTGCCAAACTCAAAATGTATATATCAACGTTAGAATACCTGTTGTCATATACCGAGGAAATCAAAATATTTGAAATTGATATGAATAAAGTATTTTGATTATCTCGATGTATGACAAGAGGTATTTAAATTTTAAGATGTGCGTTTTGAGTTGGGGAAGATGCAGAGGCTTTCATAAAGAATAAGTTTTTCTGGGAATTCAATAATAAAAAACTTTCTGCCTGAGAGTGTATAAAATCATAAATGTTCATCAAATTTCTGCGACCAAGATAACAGATATAAACTGTTTACACTCATCACTTATAAAAAGTCTTTTTCCTTCCAGGAATTGCTGCCCCTTTGAAAACCTTCAATTTAAATCTTGTCTACCAATTCAAAGTATTTAACATTATCAATTTACGGGCTTTAAAAATAATTTTCCTCGTGAGTCCCCTATTTAAATAAAACGCAGTGTTTTTCGTTTTATAATTTTGATTGAAGTAATACACAAACATATCTGTTGCAGTCGTTTGGATAGACTGTTCGTCTTACTAGAAAGCGGTAGTTCAGCAGTAACACGATCAGCCGCTGCAAAACAACTGGGAGAAGTTCAACGTTTACACCCTCATGAACTCAACACCCTTTTAACCCGCACCGCAACCTATTTAAAATCCACCAACTGGGAATGCCGAGTGGCTGCAGCCGAAGCAATTCGTGCGATTGTAAGCAACGTACCCCAATGGAACCCCCAACCAGTGCACGCGAAATTAGGTAGGTACTCGCCTTCCACCCCCCTAAAACCTCACGCTAACCTTCCTGATTTTACTTGCAGGTGATGCTCAAGCCCCATCTTTATCAACCGTCGGACGGTTACGCTTCGAACAATTCGACATGGAGAAAGTCCTAGCGAACAGCACCCACTTAATGGCGTCAGAAGGCAAAGAGTACGACATCGAAGAAGACGGTGTTTCAGGTATGACCCAATCAAGTCAATCTTTCGTTCAAAAAACGGCAAAAAGAAATCTGCAGGTGCAGACCTGAAAGAGAGAATGGCGAAACAGAGGCAACTGCTTAATGCGAGGCTAGGCTTAGATGTGGTTTCGAAAATTGGAATCGACGTGTCCGGTTTGTTCACCAACGAAGATTTGAGCATGCCTGCCCCGAACGCCCACGAAATACCTACGGAAAATGAAGAAGTTAATCGAAGGTCCATCCGTGATTTGATCTCAAATGCCAACGAAATCGGATTGAGCTCGAGGGAGATGAATCGAGCTAAACGGAAAGCCAGACAAGCTATTAATAAACAGCGATCGAGAGAACCCACTGAGGATAATGGTGAAGAACCAGAGAAGAAAAAGCTGAAAATTGAAGATGGTGTAAAGGAAGAAAGTAGTACTAACTCAGGTCAGAAATTTATGACTTATCACAAATTAATTATTAAAACAAGTTTCTGTATGAATATAAAATTACAGTTTTTTTTAAATTCATTTAAAGTAAATTTTTATTTTGCTTCCTTTAAAAATAGATTTTTTTCTCCATTTTAAAAGGATAATTTTAAGATGTGAATTCTTGAAACTTACAGATGTAGAAAATGGAGAGTGTATTGATTGGCCTATAGAATGGTTTTGTGATCAACTAAGTCAGGACTTATTCAGTTCAAGTTGGGAAACTAGACACGGTTCAGCGACTGCACTACGAGAAATACTAACCGTGCATGGAAGAGGAGCAGGAAAATCCAAGTATCTTACTTCAGAACAGGTAGGCACTTCCCTAAGAACATTCAATCTAGCCTGTTTGCGTTGTCGGGTAAATTTTTTAGAGTCGAGTTGCTTAACAACATCGTTTACATCTAAATTGTCAAGTATTTGATCAAACAGATAAAAAATTATACCACTAATTTACTCTGAATATTTAATCAAACCATAAACATGATTGAGGGAGAATTACCAGTTTGTTTCAATTGCAACGATCCTATAACTGGGACGGTCTTGACCGCCTTGGGTCAGACTTACCACCCCGAACATTTTGTCTGCGTTATATGCAAGAAACAAATAGAAGGTACCGAGTTTCACACAAACAACGAGAAACCTTATTGTACTGAGGACTATGAAGAGCTATTTGCACCAAAGTGCTTCGGATGCAAACGTCCCATCATGGACAAAATCGTAAAAGCTTTGGGCCACGAATGGCATGAGAATCACTTCATTTGTTCCTTGTGCGGAACCAACTTGGTCGGTCAGACTTACAAAGAGAAAGACGGTGACCCGATTTGTTGGGGTTGCTACCGAGAGAACGTCGCGGATAAATGCAGGCGGTGCAGGTTGCCTGTGATCGACAAAGTTGTGGTCGCCTTGGATGCAAAGTGGCACCCTGATTGTTTCAAATGTGGCAAATGCAGCCAACCGATTATGGACACTAAATTCCTGGTTCAAGAAGATTCACCAATTTGCACAGCATGTGCTTCTGTAGAACAGTAAATTGAAAGTGTATTTTATTCGAAAGAACAGTCAAGTCAAATGTACTATTTATCAACGACCAAATAAAATTATTAAATATATACGAAAGAAATCAAATGTTTCTCGATGCAAACTTTAATTTCTTCTTTTTTATTTCAGTTAAAAGACAATCACCAGGCTTGGTTGGAAGACATGGCAATAAGATTACTGTGTGTATTGGCCTTGGATAGATTTGGGGATTTTGTATCGGATGCTGTAGTGGCTCCAGTTCGTGAAACTTGTGCTCAGTGTTTATGTGCAGTTTTAAAATTAATGGACCAATCAGGCTGTGGGGGGGCGCTAAACGTCCTTCTTCAGTTGCTTTCCCAGGAAGGTTGGGAGGCAAGACACGGAGGTTTACTGGGCCTCAAATACCTACTCGCTGTGCGTGAAGACATGGTGAACATTCTCCTACCCGATTCGTTTCCACACATTTTCAAAGGCCTATCGGATCCTGTGGATGATGTAGGAGCTGTCGCAGCTTCGTCACTGATTCCAGTCGCAGAGAAATTAGTGGATTTAGTGCCAAACTCGATACCATCGTTAGTTACTAAATTATGGGATTTACTGGCGGATCAAGATGAACTAGCTGCTGCGTGTAACAGTTTCATGGGATTACTAGCTGCCATATTAAGTTTACAAAAAGCTCAAGTATTATTACCACCTCAACCATTAGTAGAAATAGTGCCTAGACTATGGCCGTTTTTAAGTCATAACACTTCGTCCGTTAGGAAATCAACTCTGCAAACCTTAGGTACATTAACCGACAGTAAAACGTTACAATGGGAAGCTCAGTTGTTACAAGATGCAATGCGTCATGTCTATCAAAGAGTCCTAGTCGAACCTGTTTGTGAAATTAGAGATTTAGCTGAAAGAGTCTGGGTGCGGTTGATACAAAATGCAGGACTCGTTGAACTTCTATTAGCCTCCTGCCCTTTTATAAGTATTTGGTTGTGTCTGAGCATGCAACCTGTGAGAATACCATTCGATACTAGTCTGTTGATTTTTGCAAAAACGCAAAGAGAGCGGAAGAAAATGATCGAAGGCATAAATAATTTCGACCACACCGTCCTACCCCCAAAACTGTATATAGGAGGAGTTGAGACGACGCCATCTGCCACACGTGAGAGCAATGCTGTGAAAGTGCGATGCATGACTGCCCGTATGCTAGGATTGTTGTCTTGTTACGTGGTTCAACCCGCCCCTGGAATCGATTACTCGCAGGGAGTCGAGGTCCCCATCGATTGTTACGTCAAGATACTTCTGGTGCATTTACAATCGAAATCTGCCCTGCAGAGAATGATGGCGGGCCTAGTGATCGCCGAATGGGCCAAACGTGACAGTGCAAACAAGACTTGCCCCGACATACTGAAACAAACACTGCATGCTTGCTTGAATGAGTACGTTTACTTCGATGAGATCGCAGTCAGCTTCACCAGGCTGGCACAGGAGACGAGGGATTTCGTGGCCATGATGAAACACTATAAGGTTCCTATTAACGGTGAAAGCGAGGGGGTTCTAACTTTGGAACACATCCAACAATTGACGGGATCGGCTACGCAACAAGTTCTGTTTAAGTTCAAGTTAAAGCCAAAGATTTTGGAGAGTCTAGAAGAGAGGCGGAAGAGCATTCAGGGATCCGTATCTCAAACAAGCAGCGATCAGTTTATGTTGAGTGTTAGTACTTTGGGTAAGTTCTAATTACATTTGTATCTTTGGGCCATTTTCAAAGTAACAGATTACTGTGAATTAAAGTCCCCTTTAATCATATTATGATAATGGCCCTTTATATGTCATAATTAATTTCAAATTAAATATTTCTTGCAGCTGCTTTAGCAGGAGCTGTAGTAATGTTCCACTCCCTCCCGGACAAGTTGACTCCAGTAGCAAAGCCCCTAATGGAATCAATACGAAGAGAACCAGACGAACAATTTCAACAAATAGCAGCGCAACATTTAACACAACTCTTAGATCAGTGCAGAGAAAGACCGACCTGTCCGAACGATAAAATCCTGGTCAACCTCTGCACTTTCCTTCGGTCCGACCCCGAATTCACTCCAGTCATACAAAAAGCGCAACCGGGTGAAAATAGCCACAGCAAGGAACCACCGTTTTACCCTCCCCCGGTCATGAATTACAACGGAATAGTTACACTCAATAACCAACAAAAAAACGCCGAGAGAGCAGTTTTTAGAAGGTCAAATAGTACAGGACGGGGCCCCGGACGTCCACCAGCCACCGATATACCTCTCGAAGAATTATTCAAAGAAGAAGATGAGACTCAGAAGGGGAACCGGATTCAACGCAGGGGTGCTACTTTTGCCCTCACTGAAATCGTCAGTTTTTTCGGCGCGGAATTGCCTGAGAAACTACCAAAACTATGGGAATTAATGGTCGGGCAATTAAAGGAAATCGACGTTGATAATTTTAAGCCGAGGGATCACGTAGGCAAAGACAATGACGCCGAGCAACTCCTATGGACATTGCAACTTTTGGAAATTACTAGTCCCAGTGTACATGTTAGTTTAAGACGTAGACTAATGGACGCAACCTTAAATAGACTATGCGTGCTACTATCACACCCCTATCGAGCAGTGCGACATTTAACTTCCAGATGTCTTGCAGCTTTTGCAAAGCTAGATTCCGTTTCGGTAATGGAACTCATCGTTAGTAAGGTAAATAATTTTTAAATAGGAAAGTACACTGAAAGAGATGGCCCCTTTTTTGATTTTACAGGTTTTACCTTTGTTGGGTGCTGATGATGAAATCAACAGGCAAGGAGCAGTCGAAGCGATTACTTGTATCGTCGAAGCATTACAGTTCGACATCATACCGTACGTAGTATTACTCATTGTTCCTTTATTGGGAAGAATGTCCGATCAAAACCAGTGTGTTCGGTTGATGGGAACGCACAGCTTTGCTACCCTAGTACAACTCATGCCCTTAGACGGTGGTGTCCCTGAACCGCCTACACTAAAATCAAGCCAGCTTTGCAGTAAGCGTGACCAAGAGCGGGAATTCTTACAACAATTACTATCTCCGTCTAGCATCCCCGATTATACCATACCTGTCCCTGTTGAAGCTGAACTGCGCAGTTATCAACAAGCCGGTGTTAACTGGCTTGCGTTCCTTAACAAGTACAAGTTGCACGGTATTCTATGCGATGATATGGGCCTGGGTAAAACACTGCAGTCCATCTGCATCCTCGCTGGTGATCATTGCTTGCGTGATCAAAGGTACAAGCATACGAAGCCTGCCGATTCAGCACCGTTACCTTCTCTAGTCATTTGTCCACCAACACTTACAGGTAAATAAAATTGTTTCTCTCATAGCATATTCAAAAATTCGTCGGGTTGTTGTAGGTCACTGGGTGTATGAAGTAGAAAAATTTTTATCGCAGAAATACCTCAAACCCCTCCAGTACAACGGTTCACCGGTGGAACGTGAGAAACTACGCAATAAATTCCTGAAGCACAATTTAATTGTAGCCTCATACGATATCGTGCGCAAAGACATCCAGTTCTTCAGCACAATCAGATGGAATTACATTATCCTCGATGAAGGGCATATTATAAAAAATGGAAAGACCCGAACCAGCATCGCCATCAAACAGTTGATGGCGAATCACAGGTTAATTTTGAGCGGCACTCCGATACAGAACAATGTATTAGAGCTTTGGAGTTTATTTGACTTTCTCATGCCTGGTTTTCTCGGTACAGAAAAGCAATTCACTGCGAGGTATTCGAGACCAATTCTTGCAAGTCGAGATCCTAAGTGTTCACAGAGAGAACGGGAGGCGGGTGCTCTCGCAATGGAGGCTTTGCATCGACAAGTCTTGCCGTTCTTGCTGAGGCGAATGAAAGAAGATGTATTGGATGATTTGCCACCAAAAATAACGCAAGATTACTACTGTGAATTATCGCCTCTTCAAGAACAGTTGTACGATGATTTCTCCAAGTCACAAGCGCATCATACTTTAGAGGTACGTTTATATTATACCTCGACACCCAATAAATCATCAATACATTCGTTTTATAGGAATCATTATCGTCAGGAGCCACTGCGAGTTCAATGCAAGGCAACACTCACATCTTTCAAGCTTTACGTTACTTACAGAACGTTTGTAATCACCCGAAACTCGTTTTGAACCCTTCACATCCCCAATATGCGCAAATTTTATCAACCCTTGGACAGCAAGATTCTAAACTTGATGACATTCATCACTCAGCTAAACTTCCTGCTTTAAGGTACCCACAGAAAGTGTTTGAGTAAGTGAAGATTAATTTAAATTTTTCAGGCAATTATTACAAGACTGTGGAATTGGAGTGACTGAATCACAATCGACTGATTTGGTGATCAATCAGCATCGTGCTTTAGTCTTTTGCCAACTGAAAGCGATGTTAGACATTATTGAAAACGACCTATTCAAGAAACACATGCCCGGTGTTACCTACCTCAGATTAGACGGGTCTGTTCCGGCTAGTCAACGTCACGCAGTTGTTACAAGGTTACTTTATTGATTTTCTGCATTATTCAAGACCACTTTTCTCATGAGAATCTTTATTTTTCTTTTGCTGCCTACAATTGTTTAAAAAAAAAAAGGCATAATACTTTGGTCACCAGATAATATATATAGCCTGTATGTAATTTTTTTCTTGTAGATTTAATAACGATCCGTCCATTGATGTATTGTTACTGACGACACAGGTCGGCGGTTTAGGATTAAATTTAACAGGTGCAGACACAGTGATATTCGTAGAACACGACTGGAACCCCATGAAAGACTTGCAAGCAATGGATCGTGCTCACAGAATCGGCCAAAGGAAGGTGGTTAATGTTTATCGCTTGATTACCAGGGCAACACTGGAAGAAAAAATTATGGGGTACTTAAAATTATGCTCCCTTTTGCAGTAGTGAAACTAACGAGCACTTTTTTTTAGGCTGCAGAAATTCAAGGTGCAAACGGCAAACACCGTCATCAGCGGAGAGAATAGCAGACTTGAAACCATGGGCACTGATCAATTGCTGGATTTATTCTCG
Source organism: Serrognathus titanus (assembly GCA_039766575.1). Taxonomy (NCBI): domain Eukaryota; kingdom Metazoa; phylum Arthropoda; class Insecta; order Coleoptera; family Lucanidae; genus Serrognathus; species Serrognathus titanus. Next base: position 14,641,373 of record CM077914.1, read on the forward strand.
CACAAGCCTAGCACGTCGTCTCAATTGGGTGGTCCATCAGGAAAAAGTGGCCCGGCCGGAGGAATGAAGGCCATTTTAGAAGCCCTGCCGGATTTGTGGGATCAGCAACAGTATGAGGATGAATACGACTTGTCACAGTTCATGAGCAAATTGAAATATTAACGTGCAGACTGCAGTAGAAATGTACACTTTTATTTATGAAATTTGTAATATATTTCTTTGTTTTTTTTTTATTGTGAGTAATCGAAGAATTGCTTGTTTCTTTGCTATGTAAACCTCTGTGAAATGTTTATAGGTATGTTTTTATTTTATTTTTCTTTTTTTAAGTTATTGTATTATAATGTAATATATGGCAATAAATTTATGAATTAAACTAAAACGCAAGAGCCTTTGATTGATCTTTGTTAATTGACTGACAAATATTTACTTTTGTGGTCCACTAGAGTCTGGATAACCAAGTAGGTAGGAACGATTGGACGTTCTAAAAATACTCAATAGATGTCACTTGTTTGCGCAAATTCGAAAACTGAACTTCTGACATTTCGGAACGTTGCCATGGCTACGCTATGAATGGACACTTTTCATTGGTCCTCATATTGCGTAACCATGACAATACTCCGAAATGTCCGAATTTTATTTGGCACAAAAAACCAACTCCGAAGCTTAAATTACCGCTAGATGTCTCTTTTAAGTAACAGAGAAATAATGTTAAAGTGGGGCCAGGACACGATAATGTGACGTACGGTTATAATATGCTGTTAATTCTTCTTTGAAACTTTGCATGTCATCACTTAGTTTATCGTATTTCTTTACGTCTTACTTATATCTACAGGTTTCGGTTTTCCACTCTGCTATTGTAACAGTGGTGCTGCCATCTACTCGGTAAACTATATACTAACAACTACTTTATTGTAGACTTTTCACTAATTCTAATCGAAATGTTTGCATTGAAAATATTTTATCTATGACCACTACTGTAAATGACGAATTACGTGTTTACAAACGTCATGTGTAAAGTAACAAAATCGCACAACGAGGACATTTGCACCTAACTTCACGCACGCTTGTAGGTTGATCTACGTAGCCACATCACATTAAACTGACAGAAGTCGAAATTCTAACTGTCATCGCTGATTATTTTGAACTTGAGTAATAAGGTAATTTAGGCCTCCTTAAAAGTAAATAAATGTGATCGTTGTAAAGCACTTGTGTAATTAGTTACACTCGCTGCTGCGCAGCTCGTGCGCAACTGTTCCATGCGTGCGTAATATGCTATTTGCAGCTCTCGTTATGTAATATACTATTAAATTCGAACCTGAAGAAATAGTAGTGTTTTATATTTCTTGTGTTAGTAGATGGCATGAATAGTAGATTCTCTTGCAATTAAATTTCAATATGGGGCCACAAATAAATGAATTTGATGATGTTATTAATTAGACGAAACGTGTTTAACGAAATGGTGTTCATCAATGTGTAGAAAATTGAAGTGTCTTAAGAAAATACTTTTACTTTTTCGATTCAAACAAAGCAAAATAAAAAATGACAACTTTTCATTTTTTTGCAATTATTTCGAATAAGAGAAGAAATAGAAGTTATTTCCCTGCGGATTGTTAATACTCATCAAATTAAGTAACTTTGCCAAATTTAAAAGTACAGTCTAACTCTTCAAATAAGCGAGATCCCATTGGTGATGGTCGAATTTGAAACAGCCTGTAGAGTATGCCATGTGCAGGGAATATGCAAACGAAATTTTTTGCAAAAAGTCATTTCGGCAAGTTGCAGAAACAGAAAAAAGACAACGAAGAAAAAACCACCACCATCGATGGTACTTTGATTTTTTTTATACACTGTGAACAACAGTGCTTGAATAATAGACAATTCTGTCGGTTGGAAATAAACTTTATTATCATTATTATATTATCCTTATTACCTTGCGCAGAAAATATTATTGATATCCCTATTCAGTATGTTTCATTTACATCAAGACACCTAAATAACTTTAAGAAAATCTCATTCTTATAAAAGAATTATTCTTCATGGCCCCCATAGCTGGTAAAAGTTTTATAACCAGCGATCAATATAAAAATGAATCAGGGTAGGCGTTGGAATTTAAATGCATGTCATAATGTGACATAAACAACGGAAATGTTCAATGTTACTCACGAAAGTATTTGTAGAGTTCAAAAATAACTGAATGCAGCAGGAAGTGGTCATCTGCTTTAATTTTTTAAAAATAGACAAAAATAAAATGGTTTTCTTGCTTTGTAGAAACGTTAAAGTGACTGAAGGAACGTTCGATGAACTTTAATGTACACATGCGTGTTTAGTTGTATCGCCAACTCTAATTCATTTTCATTTGATCACTTCTTATCAAATGTTTGGTGTTCCACTGCCCCCTTTGGATATACCAAGTGATTTTTTAATTTTTTTTATCAACTCTTGCCATGGAATTTGGACGGCATGTCTTAGCTTTACTATAAAACAGTATCAATGAATGCAATGACGTAATTTTCACTTAAGCTAAGACATGCCGTTCAGATTTCATGCCAAGAGTTGATAAAAAATCACTCGGTGGTATTCTATACGAGAAAAATGGTTTGAGTATCGAGAAGCACGAGTCCAGTGTTGCCAACTTTCAGAAGATTCATAGGAAAATTCGTAGATTGCGCCATGGAAATCTTTACATTCTGCAGCGTAAAGTATTTAACACAAAATAAATAAAAAATGGAAATATATGGCAGACCAAGTTTAAAATAAATTTTATATAAAGTACTTGTTTTTAATTTAATGTAAAAGATACAGTTCGTAGGATGATTCATAGATGGCGCCACTGAAAACTTCACTTTCTGCGTCATAAATTAACAACTAAATAACTAAAATGCTGTAATCTAATGTTTAGGGTGCCACACCCTACTCTCACACGAGAAAAACAATGGGGGGGGGGAGTACGAGTTCAGTGTTGCCAATTTTATGGATTAAGTAACATATTCAATTTTAGAATTAATTCAAAAACAAAGGAAAATGTAATTAACCACGTTTTCGACTGCACTCAGGCCATTCTCTTCCTGCTTTAACCTCATCTAGTAATACGAGATGAAGATACGTTGAGTGCACACCAGTGTTACCAACGATAGAAAACAGAAATTCGTCGCGAGTTTCCCTTTTGAACAAAGAAAATCCGTAAAATTTGTTACTGGATTGAGGAATAAATTTAAGAATTTAAGAAAAAGCGTAAAAAGAACATTAGAAACAGAAACAAAAGACGATCGATTTCACAGTGCAATTCACCAGGTTTTTTTCCAAGCTTCTAGATCTTGTTGGGGGGAGGGGGTGGATAATTGTAAATTCAAAAACAATTTGATAAGGATTGTGACAAAGCAAAAAAACAAAATAATAAAAATTCCAAAACTATCAAATTAAAATAATAATAATAAAAGATAATCTATTTTACAACACTATTAATAAATAAAAGGAAAACTTTTTGAAAGGGCAAGTAATCCAGCTAATCACCCTCATGGAAACAAATGAAAAGAAAACTATCCTCAAGTCTCAACGGATGGCGTTGTTAAATATCTTACAATAACGCAACAAATAGTAAATAAATAAAGGGCAACTTTGAGCTGTCTAGGAACTTTCGGATTCTTTTTACGAAATAAAACTTGAAAATCCCTTTGTTTAGAAAAAAAAACTTAAATCCCTAATGCTTTTGAAAAAACAACCCTTCAAAAGGGATTTATCCCTTAAGTTGACAACACTGATGCACATCAGTCAATCGAAAACGCTATTAGCTGTAGCCTGGCTCTGTTTATTTTTGAATATTTATTTTATACTTACAGTGATGTTCGTTTATTACGAACTTTTGGTTATAACGAACCAATTTGAAAAGTACGAACTAAGCATGGTGACCATAATAACCCATCACTTATAACGTACTTCGCTTTTAACGAACCTGTTTTGGCAGTTCCTTGAGGTTCGTTATCAACGAACATGACTGTAATTGTATTTTTTGTAGGTTTACATGTTTTGTTACACATAAACTTTTAATTTTGTTTAGAATTATATTTTTTTTTCTTTTTTACCATTGTTTTTCTTTGTTATATTATGTTATTGTTTTTAAAGCTCATGTCGAACAAGTAGCGATTTTTTTGTTATGAGATTTTGAAGAGAAATAGAGTTTCAAAAAAAAAATTCAAACTTTAACATCCTGTATCTTGAAAACAAAAGGCAATCGGACATTAGTGTATAAGATTTTTTAAAATCATTTTATGGTCCTCTATCGCGTGGTACTATACATTGTAGTTTTTTCAATGTCACCCTGTATAGAATTCCATTAAAAAAATCATAAATTAGGTCAGTAACTTTTAAATCAACCACTCTGTATAGTTGGAAATGTTAAATTATGTAGAATGGAAACCTACACAACTTCAACTTCTATTAAGAAATATATTTGATAAAACGTTTATAAAAGGTCATGTTTGGACTATTTCAGAGGTTTGGGAGGTTTCAACAATAGAGATTATTTATTATTTACTTTTATTTTTTTTTCATAATACCGTCTAGGCGTGCCAAAAAGAATTCGCGTAATTTATGGGACTTCGGTAATCGACTGGTTCCAGTGAAAATGAATTGAATTCTAGGGCAAACTACGAAGTGGGTCGATCGATGCAGATGAAAATGGGTCAAGGCGCGTCCCAAATTTTTGAGGTCGACACGGAGCTGCGGCCTTTGTCCTATCCTTCGAAATGGGTCACAGTTAACCCGATTTCGCTTTGATAAGCCCCGCCGCGATGAACTGACCTAGTTTTTGGGCCGTGTTGGGATAGGTGCATATCACTTTCAATGCTAAACAGTCGAGATAAATGAGTGGATGAGCGGAATTTATCAAGCAGAAGGACGTTTATATATCCAGAACTTCAGTTCTGCATCACAAAAGAAAAAAAAGTACGCGAATAAATGAATATTAAATAAGCAATTTATGCTTCAGAATTTCCCCTACATAAAAAATTACATGCTACAAACAACCAACAATTTTCGAGTTGTTTTAAGTATACTTAAGAAAAAATAAATTGCCACTTGAATTCCAAGTGTTTGAAGAATGCCTAATTGTTCAAAAATGATTTAAAAAGCAACAAATGATAGGATACGTCCAAAGTTAAAATCAATATTGTAAAATTAATTCTACTATAAATATATGAAAGTGTTCAAAAAAAAAACAACGAAATTCGATGACGAACGATAAACGACAAAACAAAATACATCGAGGCTAACGAAAAGACAAAAAAAAAAGAATTCGACGAAATAAAAGAAAAGATAAACAGAACGACATGGAAAACGTGAAAGACAAGGTGATACATTAACATAAAAGGATCGACGTTTCTCCAACAGAACGCAAGAACATTTAAGAAATCAAAAAAAGAAACTGTGTGGAGCGCCTACGTTATCTCAAAAAATAATCAGAGAAAATAAAGACATCTTGACGAAATTTCATTTTTTAGTAAAGAACCAATTTTATAAAATAAAAACAAACAAAAAATTTAAATAAACAGTGAAAGGTGAAGAATAGAGTGCGTTTCCGGCGACAAACGAAAAAAAAATTTGAAGAAATGTCAATATTAAAAATAACTAGAGAAAAACTAATTGAAATAGAATTGTAGAACAGTTGTTATTCTAGAGTTTTTCAAAACTCCTCCAGTCGACGTTCATTTGTTTTCCACTTATCCTATTGTCGATGGTGTTTGTTTCAATTTTCTTTCGTTTATTTTTATCGAATTATCTATAGGTTCAAAATTTCGCTGCAAATGGCAATGTAAAATCATAGAATATTTATTTTTCTTCAGTTTTTTCAAAACTCCTGCGGAGAATAATAGATTTTCATTTATCCTATTATCGATGTCGTTTGTTTCAATTTTCTTTTGTTTTTTTTTTAATCGAATTATTATTTCTAATATTTTTTTTAATTTTTATTGTTTTAGGCTAAATGAAATCGACGATTTTTTGTTTTCTATTCATCTACTTTGTTGTCGTTTTAAAATCGATTGTTTTTTGTTTTTATTATTGTTTTTTTCATTTGATTGTTTCTGAATGTTTATTACTCTGTTTTCTTTGTTTTGTCACCATTATTTTCCAATTATTATTTGTTAATTAATAAATTTAATTAATTGGATTAGTATTAATTAATCTACTGAATTGCGGTGTAAAATCGACCGTCTTTTGTTTTCTTTGAGTTCATGTATTTCTAATATTTTTTTAAAATTTAATTCAAAATCTAATACTTAATAAATTTTAGGGATTTTTTATGTTGCAAGGGATTTTTTTGGTAACTCTGCTTTTTACATCTGCTGGTATATCTGCTTTTTACACGTTGGTTACGCTGGACCCAGATAGGCCAATAGGTGTTCACAAAAAGTCTAAACATTAGTTTAATCGTATAATAAATTATATTAACAGTCACTTAAAATTGGCACTATCGCTTTACGCTTCGTTATCGACTGATAGCTTCGTCAATCGATAGTGAAAAACGTAGGGCGATAGTGCGAAATTTTTAAGGGTCGGTTAAAATAATTTATTATACAATTTTCATCTTCTTTAAATCATCAACAAGCCACCAGAAGCATAAAATTTCACTAGAAACAAATTCCGAGAAAATAAAATTGTTTTCATTTATTTTAAAACATTGAATATCCTACTCACGCATACTAGAATTGACAACACCCAACAACATAAAATTGCAAAAGAAAACGTGAGTTGATGGTTTTTGTTAAAAACAAACAAAAATACGATTGATTGTTTAACAAATGCAAGGAACAAAAAAGTGATCGGCCATTTAGATATAAAGAAAAACTCATTTCTACTTTTGTGCCTGAATATAAGTTTAGCGCGATGATAAAAGACATCGGAATTCTAATCGAATTTCGACTTTCTTCTTCGTACAAAAATAACAAAACAAAAGAAGATCGATTGTTTAATAAATGCAAGAAACAAAAGGTTTGGTCGACGAATTGGACGTAGAAAAACATTTCGTTTTTACTTTTGAGTCAGACAATAAATTAAAAGCGTGGACAAAACAAAAGACGTTCGAAATCCACAACTATAATAAAACAAAAGACATTCGATAATTTAACAAAGGCAAGAAACAAATGTTTTGATCAACGAATTGGATGCAAAAAGGAACCTTTCGTTTTTACTTTAAAGTTAGTTAAGAGAGATGACAAAAGACGTTCGAAATCCACAAATATAACAAAACAAGACTTTCGAAATCCACAAATATAACATAACATAAGTCGTTCGATAGTTTAACAATTGCAAGAAACAAAAGTTTTGGTCGACGATTTGTATATAACAAATAACTTTTCGTTTTTACATTTAAATCAGACAATAAATTAAGAGAGATGTCAAAAGACGTTCGAAATTCACAAATATAACAAAACAAAAGACGTTCGATAGTTTAATAAAAGCAAGAAAAAAAGTTTTGGTTGACGAATTGGATGTAAAAAAGAATCTTTCGTTTTTAACTCTTGAGATAGACAATAAAGTAAGAGCGATGATAAAAGACGTTCGAAATCACAAAATTAACATAACAAAAGACGATCGGTAGTGCAAGAAATACAAGTTTTGGTCGACGATTTAAATGTAAAAAGCATTCCGTTTTTACTTTTGAGTCAGACAATAAATTAAGAGAGATGTCAAAAGACGTTCAAAATCCACAAATACAGCAAAACAAAAGACTTTCGAAATCCACAAATATAACAAAACAAAAGACGTTCGATAGTTTAACAAATGCAAGAAATGCAAGTTTTGGTCGACGATTTAAACGTAAAGAAAAATCTTCTTACTCTTGAGACAGTCAATAAATTAAGAGCGATGACAAAAGATGTTAGAAATCACAAAAATAACAAAACAAAAGACGATCGATAGTGCAAGACACAAAAATTTTAGTCGATGATTTGGATGTAAAAAAGAACCTTTCGTTTTAAGTTAGACAATAAATTAAGAGAGGTGACAAAATCCACAAAAATAAAATAAAAGACGATCGATAGTTTAACAAATGTAAGAAACAAAAAATGAGCGATGACAAAAGACGTTCGGATTCCAATCAAATTTCGACATTTTTTATAAAAAAACATAAAACACAAACAACTCTGCAATAAATTTGGAATAATCGTGTTTTCATCCTGGAAAAGGCAAAAAAAAAAAATAAATCCAGAAACAGAATAAATCAATGGTAAAAAAACTGAAGCTTCATTATTTTTTTGGTCAAAAAATCTGATCGTCATTAATTTGTTCTATATTTTCCACAAATTGTGAAAATATTTTTTCGTTGCTAATTATTTTATGACATATGTTACCACAAAATGACAGAATCAACAGAAAGAATTATTTTATTATAATAATTATTATCATGGATTAGTTAAAATTATTTTCAAATAAATCACTGATTTGCCACTAAACCGGCCATGAAATTTTCGACATGTCTGAACTCACTAGAAGTTGCCTGAAATTTCAACAGAAAGTCACCAAAACAAGTGACAAAATCACCAGATTGGCAACTTCACTTCACATTTACATAAATAAGGTGCGAAGTCAAAATAGTTGAAATTGGCGTTATACCTCCATTTATTTTTTTTAACTGGATTTATTTTACTTTGTTTAAAAATTTAAATTCAATTCAATTTTGATACATCTTAATTTTTATTAAAAAAAAAATATTTCCAAGTATTTCCGAGCTTGTGCCATTTCCAAATTCCAATTTTCCAATGAAAGCCACATTATCATTACAATAGGATTCGGAACGACTAGCAGAACCTGTTCTGTTTTTATTTCATCAACTGTTAGGATTTCGTATTAAGAATAATCAGAAAAGAAAGCGATGGTACTAACAAAATTTATTTCCAAAATACATATAGGGTGTTCAGTAAGACAATATTCCTTTCTGCTAACCAGAGAGAACAACCATGGAATGGGCTTAGCACTTCACATTTACATAAATAAGGTGCGAAGTGAAAATCGCTGAAATTGGCGTTATCTTTCCACTTGTTTTTTTTTTTAACTGGGTTTAAGGGGACATTTTTTTTTTACTTTGTTTAAAAATTAAAATCCAATTCAGTCTTGATACATCTTAATTTTTATTTTTAACCAATTACAATATCCAATGTACATATACATATGCTTCATATAATACAGATATAGTACTTGATATATACATTTGTTTTCTACCAATGGGTTCACTTGTAAATATTCCACTTATTACAAAAATAAATGCTCGAAGTATAAGTACTTTGTAAATATACAACACTAACGAAAAAGCAACTAAGTTATACATCTACGCTTAATTTAATTTAATTACAAGCGTTTCCCGATTGGTTACACCGAATCGTGTGTTTGCTTATTCAATAAACGACGAGAAATTTAAAAATATCACAGACTCTTAAAAGTTTTAAAACTTTAGTTTCCACGGAAAAATTTTTAAATCTAAAGTTTGATCGAGAATACCGCAGCAGTGCGACTTTAAAGCAAATCGAGTGCAAGTAATGTCATATAAATGGAAAATGTCACCGTGCTTTAAGGTCCAGCGAACCGAAAATTCGAGATTGTATCCCCCTCAAAAGACTTTTCTAAATTAACATCGAAGTCCTGGTGAAATCAAAATTAAATAGGAACGGCCTCACACAATCAAATTATTTTAATTAAATTCCCGCGTTTTTTTTTTTGTTAGGAAACCTACGATTCAGTGAACCAATACTTAAATATCTAGCTATGTATATATCTATGTATATAAATGGCGAAAACGATCATCGTCATTTTTTAAACCGTCGCGACGGTCGGGGAAACCCCGTAGCTTAAAGGATAACGGTAAATGATAGGCGTATAGGAATAGTTTTCTAACATTCACAATTTTAATCCTGATTACTTATAATGTCTTTTATTTAAAAATATTTTTATGAAAAATATACTGAGGATGAAAACAGCGTTTGTTAAACAACTTTTCCCCACGCACGCTTCAGTACAATACGTTCTTGCGTTACATGCAACGATTTTCTTCTAATCTAAATAATACTAAGTATATTTTTAATTACATCATTACGCATGCAAAATTGAACGCGTTAAAGGGCGTCACGTACTGAAATGTAGTAGTATATTGCTTCTTATCTCTACACGATATTTTTTTGCTACCAGTACATTTTTGATATAGTATATAACAACTGAAGAAAATCCCTGAAAATTACCCTTTTTAACCGGAGAACGAGAACGAAAGTTGAAGAGCTTTCTACTCGAAATTTAAAATGAGAAAAAAACAACTTACTGTAGATAGATACGAAATGGTTTGGACGGCAACCAATCGCACAATTGTATACATTTCTTTTTTTTTTTTTAATTTCACCCTACTTGCGATTCTGTCTATGACTTACATAAGTAAGTAAAATATTTACACTGTCGTTCTCCAGACATTTTTGAAAGATTTCTCGCGAGCGCTCAAAATGAGGTATAATCATCAGTTCCGTCGAAAAAAATACTTTATGACGTCTACATATAACGAATGCAGGAATATCACATTTCAAGAAGCCTTGGCTGCTTATTTTGAGCTTATTAAACCAATTTTGTCCAACAGATCTTTTTAAATAAAATTTCTAATAGGATTATACTAGACGACTTAAGCAGAAAAAGCCTTCCGTTTTATTTTATTTTTTTAAATTACGGATGAAAGAGAGCAACTTATATTTATAAATATTTTGAGAATTTTTAGCACAATACTAGAAGAGCTTAGTGCACTTTTGATTCGATTAAACGCACCTATATTTCGTGGCAGGTTAGTTAGTTTTTTTTTTTGGTCAATTTAATTAATGTTTATTTTTAATTTCTTTCTAATGTGTTCGACGATTATTTGATCGTACATTTAATTAAATTGCATATTAAAATTTGTATTTAGTTAGTTTCCTAGTGTTTGAGAAATGTTAATTGTTCCAAAATTATTTTAAAATCAACAAATAATAGGAAACGTGAAAAAGTTATTTTAATAAAATAAATAAAACTCATTCCATGATAATGGATCAAAGAATGCGTGTTCAAAGAAAAAAAAAACAACGAAATTCGATGACGAAAAACAAAATTCGTCAACGCTAACGAGAAAACAAACGAAAAAGCAATGAATCGATGAAGCAACTCGTCGAAAAGAAATAAAAAAAAGTTAAACAAAACGATATGAGAAACAAAAGGAGATCGACGTTTCTACAATAGAGTGCAAGAAAAAGAATTTAAATTTTAGGAAACTCAGTTAGGTATATTAATAAAATTAATTCTACGATAGTGGGCCAAAGAATGTGTGTTGAAAGAAAAACCAACGAAATTTGTTGACGAAAGATGAACGAAAAACAAAATACGTCAGGGCTAACGAAAAAATAAAAGAAAGACCAATGAATCGATGAGTAGTTCGACGAAGAGAAAACATAAACAAAACGACATGAAAAACAAAACAAAATCGACGTTTTTGTAACAGAGTGCAAAAAAACTTGAAATTAATTTAATATAAATTTTATGAAATATCAAAGGGGGACATTAATAAAATTATTTCCAAGATGATAGATCAAAGAATGTGTGTTGAAAGAAAAACCAACGAAATTCAAAGACGAAAAAAGAACGAAAAACCAAATTACGTCAAGGCTAACGAGAAAACGAGAAAACAATAGTCAATAAATCGATGAAATAATTCAACGAAAAGAAAAGTTTAACAAAACGACATGAAAAACAAAAGAAGATCGACGTTTCTCCGACAGAATGCAAGAAAATTTTAATTCAATTTAAATTTTAGGAAACGTCAAAAAGCTGCCATAATAAAATTAATAAAATTGATTCCACAAAAATGGATCAAAGAAAAGATAACGAAATTCAAACACGAAATATGAACGAAAACGAAATGCGTCAAGGCTAACGAAAAATCAAAACAAAAGTATATAAATCAATGAAATAATTCGACGAAAAGAAAAGTTTAACAAAACAACATGAAAAACAAAAGAAGATCGACGTTTCTCCGACAGAGTGCAAGAAAATTTTAATTTAATTTAATTTAATTTAAATTTTAGGAAACGTCAAAAACTTTTCATAATAAAATTGCTTCTACAAAAATGAATCAAAAAAGAAAAAACAACGAAATTCAAAGACGAAAAAAGAACGAGAAACCAAATTACGTCAAGGCTAACGAGAAAACGAGAAAACAAAAGTCAATAAATCGATGAAATAATTCGACGAAAAGAAAAGTTTAACAAAACGACATGAAAAGTAAAAGAAGATCGAAGTTTCTCCAACAGAATGCAAGAAAATTTTAATTTAATTTCATTTAAATTTTAGGAAACGTCAAAAAGCTGCCTGCCATAATAAAATAAATAAAATTGATTCCACAAAAATGGACAAAAAAAAACAACGAATTCAAAGACGAAAGATGAACGAAAAACAAAATACGTCGAAGCTAACGAGAAAACAAAAGAAAAAACTACGAATCGATAAAATAATTCGACTAAGAAAAACAAAAGAAAACGACATGAAAATGCGAAAGATAAGGTGATCTAAAAACAAAAGATGATCGACGTTTCTCCAATAGAGTGCAAGAAAAATGTTATTTAATTTAAATTTTAGGAAACGTCAAAAAGCTGTCATAATAAAATTAATTCTACAAAAGTAGATAAAAAAAATGAAAAACGAAATACGTCGAAGCTAACGAGAACAATAAAGGAAAACCTACGGAGGGATAAAATAATTCGACGAAGAAAAACAAAAGGAAACTTAAACAACGCGAAAGATAAGGTGATCCAAAACAAAAGAAGATCGACGTTTCTCCAACAGAGTACAACAAAATTTAAAAAAACGACGGAAAACAAAAGAAGAAACTGCGCAAAACGCCTACATTATTCGAAAACGAAAAAAAAAATTAAAAAAAAGCAGTGAAAGGCAAAGAATGAAATAGCTTTTCAGCGGAAAGCTTTTGAAAACGAAAAAAAATGTCAAACATTAAAAATAACCAGAGAGTGACTAAACGAAACAGTTGTTCTGTTTTTTTTTTTTTCAAAACTCCTCCAGAGAAGAGGCGATGTTCATTTGTTTTTCATTTATTCTATTATCGAAAACCAAAAATATTATTAACTTTTTTCTGTGTGTAAAAAATTAAACACCTTTTACATTATGCAGTTCAGCTTAAAAATAAACCAGATAGGTAATTAAAAATCGATCAACGCTATTTGCTCCATCTAACATAACCAGCGATCAATATAAAAATGAATTAGAGTAGGCGTTGGAATTTAATTGGATGTCTTGGATAACATCATATTCGTACTAAATGTCAATCAATTATGACATAAACAAAACGCCGGAAATGTTGTTTAACGTTATTCATAGAGTTAAAAAGTATCTTGATGTAGCAGGCAGTGGTCATTTTTATGCATCTGCTCTAATTGTTTAAAAATAAAACGGTTTTCTTGCCTTGTAGAAACGTCAAAGTGACTGAACGAACGTTCGATGAACTAAATGCACACATGCGTGTTTAGTTGCATCGCCAACTCTAATTCATTTTTAATTTGATCACCTTTTATTATAACTTCTACATTTCATTTTTCCAATATGCCGATCGATCAAAGAAATTTTATGTAGCTAGCTCCTTTTAACTTACCTGAAACATATATTGGAAAAATGAACTGTATTTCCTTACAATATTTAACGATAGATGGCTCCAACTGATTTTTTCACTGACGTCCCAATTATACCGTGTAATCAATTTAGCGTCTACTTTATTCGTCATTTAATGCTCACGAATTGAAAACTCATATTATTTTTCCCATAATATAAAAAACTGAATAACAAAAAAACTTATAAAAACATCGTCGTCTTATTTAATTTATATATATATATATTTAATTTAAAAATAGATAACAAAAACCGTCATCGTTGCCTAATTTGTAGCACGTGGTCGAGTTGGCATTTACCTTTCTCACCATTTCATTCTCACAAAACAAAAGCAACAGTATAAAGTGCTCTTTAATAATATAACACAATTTTTTTTGTTCATTATTTATACTGTGTGATCAATCAATCATTAACGTTTATTTTCTTTGGCATTTACTTCTCAAGAGTCAAAAACAGAAGCAACAGCGTTTTTGCAATAATAATATAAATTAATTATTACAAACCAATCGTGAAACAACCAGCCTTTCTAAAATACCTCCAACTTCTTTACTACTTTTACCGATAGATGGCGCTAATTAGATTTCCTTGACGCTGCTGTTAATTTCATCTTTTTCATTTAATGCTGGCAAATCAAAGCAACAGCATTTATTTTTGGATTATATAAACCATGCAATTTAATTAAATATATTAGTCATAAAAACAGCTGATAGTACTCGCGCCTTCTATTTGTTTAGATGGGGCCGAATTTATACCGCGTAATGACTCTCTCCTCTACCGTTTAATTCTGACGAATCACAAGTGTTTTTGCTCAACTCCCCATGTTTTAAAACTTACATAAGATATGGCCCTGCAATTTTGCCCAAATGCGCTCCCTTATCGTGGCAGACAATGTGGACGAATTTTAAATTGTTTTTGGTGAAGAGGTCATTAAAAATCTGCATGACGTCTATGCTACGTTTCTTTTTACCGTTCAAGCTATCATCGTCGCAGAGGGCCTCACAAATTGCAGGAATGATGACCCTGCCCCGTTCGATGCCGTGGTCCAAATTCCAAGTCTGGAAGACGATTCGTTCCTCTCTGCTCTTGTATGGGTTTATGCTATGGATCGGAGTGTATAAGCAAATGGGTTTGTCCCAACGGCCCTCGCACAAAAACTTTCCGGTATCGTCGCAAATACTTTTCAATTTGGTGTCTCCTAAAGCTCTACTGCGGTCGAAGAAATATCCAAAGAAGTTGACACTCTTTAACGCGTCTTGGAGCTCCTTCAATAGCACTTGGAGCTTCTCTGGTGGTAGCTCTGGTTTCTTGATTAGTTCATCTTTTGTTCGGTAGTAGTACGTTCTGATTCTGTCTTGCGCCCTCCTAAACATATATTCCTCTTTGGTTTTTGCTGTGGTGTCTAAGCCTGTTTTTAAAATTAAGTCGTATAGTGTGTGAATGAAGTGAGAAGTCGTTTTAAAAAAAAAAGAGGAAAACCCGAACGGATAGACTTACCCGCGAACCACTCAGGATGATCCTTCTGGTCGCTCAACTTGGTCTTCTCGTCGTCGATCCCTTTGAGGACTTCCGCCAATTTGAAGACCTTGTTCTTCATTTTCTCAGTGAAGAACTCCTGCACTTTTTCACCAGCTGTTAAGTATTCTTCGTTGACTTCCCTGATGGTTTTGTAGAGGATTTCAGCGTCGGTTTGAGCGCGCTCGCCTTTCTTCGTCCAGATCAATAAAGTCTGCGGTTCAAGAGTTTGAAAGTACTCTTCGCTGTCGATTATGGTGCCATCAGGAGTTTGGAATCTGATCAGATTTTCGGATAATTTCAATTTGAATTTATCTTTTGTCTTTTTGGCCAATTCGCTTAGGGTTTTCACCGCAATTCCGACTCTGACTTTTCTTTCAGAGTCGGTTACCTTAAATCCTCTTACGGTGGTCATTTTCTGAAAATATACAGTTACAGCCAATCAAAATAAAGTAAATAATTTTAAAAAAAAGCAAATGAATATACAAGAAAGTGTGAAACTAAAAAATAGAGAGAAAAAAAAGCAATGAAGTAAACGAGTTATCAAAATTATATTGACAGTAAATTGTATCATAGGTGTAGTAAGTAGATTTGTTGTTTTAAAAAAGAATTCAAAAAAGTACCCGCTCTCTGATAGGGTGTTCCTAAAGAAAAAATAAACTGAGCACAATCTAATTCATTAAAATGATAATTGCGGCGAATCATAAAAGAACAGCTAAGTTTATTATTATTATTTTTGTTATTAAAAAAGTAAAAAGAAAAAGTATAATTTCTGAAAAATAAAAACAATTGAATTGAATTGGAAAACAAAGAACAATAAATTGAAGGCCTAATGTACAGGGTGACTGTGATAGTTGCGCAAAGCTTGAAACCTGTAATATATCACTATAAATGGTAACGGTTGAACTCATATGTCGTTAACAAAAAGTTAATAGTTTTCGAGAACAACATTAAAACAAAAAAAAAATTCCCCCCTAATTTTTTCTTTGAACGTTGTATGCTAGCAAGGCCAGTGGTTCTCAAACAGTTTCGAAAAAAAATTCATCTGCAATTTTCTCAAAAACTATTAATTTTTGGTTAAAGACATTTGAGTTCAATCGTTACCATTTATAGTGACATATTACAGGTTTCAAGCTTTACACAACTATCACAGTCACCCTGTATTTGACTAAAATTATAATTACAATCAAAACAAATGAATGTCAATATACTAAATACTAGTGTTACGAATCGATAATTTTACCACGTTACGGTAAATTTCCAGTGTTACCAGTAACCGGTAAGGTAACATTCGTTTGTTATCGGTAATTTTTGAATGTGTTCAAACAAAGAAGCTGTGTTTCCAAATGATTGATGCAACTTGGATAAAAAAATATTTCAAATCATGTGGGTTGAGTCTAAATGCATAAAACAATGACAATGATATGCCTTTATTTGTTTTAATTTTAAATTAAGAAAAGCACAATACAATACTTACAGATGAACAACAAATGAAATGGAAAATAAGACAAAATCATTGCAGTAACAAAGGACAATTTTCCAAATTAAAAAAAAATAATATTTTTTAATGAAAGAAAAAAAAAACAAAGACGACTAACGTGTAAGTTGTGTGAAAATTGAAGAAAAAGAAGAAATTGGTGACAAAGAAATTTTAATAAAGAAAACAAAGGCGACCGGCAAACTAAATGAAAAATTTCTAAAACAAAAATTCGTAGAAAAGTTCAAACAATATATTCTTTTTAAAGTAGATTCTTGTCCGATGAAAATAGTATAATAAATTATTTTAACGAACACTTAAAATTCGCACTATCGCTCTACGTTTCACTACAGATTGATAGCTTCGTCATGAATGAAAATATTTTAGAGCGATAGCGCGAATTTTAAGTCTCCGTTAAAATAATTTATTATATAATATATTCTTTCTAAATTGATTAAAAAAAAAACAAAGGAAACACTACATTGATATGTTGATATGTAAAACACTACTGGAAATAAAAACAAAATGGGCAGCCAATTGAGAATAGGAAAAAATTGGAGAAAATTTGAATTCAAAATAATTAAAAAAGAAATTTCCAAATTTCATTTAAAAATAATAATAAAAGATAATTGCCAATTTAAGGGAAATAGAAATTTTCTGAAGAAAAGCAAGCGAAAGTTTCCAAAGGAAAAAAAAACAATAAGAAAAAACAAAAACATTTTAATCAAAAAATGATACTAACAACAAGAACTATAATAAATAATTTATTATTATTTGCGAAGAAAGAGGGAAGATTACAATTACAAAGAAAGAAATAAATACAAAAGACAATCTTTATATTGAGCTTCCAATGAAGAATAGAGGAACAGAAGACATTTCAGTTAAGAGAACAAAAGACGATCGTCAATTTTTAAATAAAATTGAGAGGAAAAAAGTGAAAATTTCCGATGAAAAATAAGCGATACATGGCCGTGATAAGAAAAAACAAATGAAAATTAAACAAAAGCATTTTAAATAAAAAAAAAATATTAAAAGTAGAACTAAATTTCTGGAGAAAAACAAAAAAAATTGAAAAAAAAAAGGAATATTTACAATTACAGAGAAAGAGATAAAAACAAAAGACAATCGGTAAATTAATCTTCCAATGACGATAAAGGAACAGAGACTTTGGATTAGATACTTTAAAATGTAAAAATTATTTATTGTATATAGTGTGAAATAATTAAAAAAAAACTGAAATCCCTATTTTATTAACAAAAAAAATGTTTATTTGAAATCAAATTTATCAGAAAATTCTAATTAATTATAGACGTATGTATCAATTTTTTTTTAAATGAAGTTGCTAAACAATAGTTTGAATCGCGACATCCTGCGATCACTTTTTGAAACACTTTGTACAGGTTTGGAAGAAAATTTTTTTAAAGTAAAGTTACGGTTACATTACCGTTAAAGTAACATTAAAGATAAAATATCAGTAATTTAACAACACTGCTAAATACATATTCTCTAAAAATTAAAAAAAAAAGAATTGAAGTTTAAACAATTGATTAAAAGTCTAACCTCAACATTTTAATTCTTGCCAACCATGATAGAATATACTTTATTCCTCTAACAAATGAAAACGAAATTTAAAAAATATAGGGAACTGTTTTACTTTGTTCTGAGCAATAACAATTGAATAAAAACGGACAAAATTATATTTAATTATGCAGAAACTTGATTCTGAACAAAAAACAATTGAATAAAAAAATGCATTGAAAAGAGAGCATAAACAACTGAACAAAATAAAATTAGATTTGTTTAAAAAAATCATTGAAAATTTTTTAAATGAAAAACAATAACCAGAATTTATTTTCATTTGTTTTTCAAATGTCACCATTAAACCTTTATTTAGTTGTCTTTTGTTCTTTAGAAAATTTCCTTTTGCAATGAATTATTAAAACAAAAGGAATAGTTTCTGAAAAATAAAAGCAATTGAATTGAAAAATGAGAACAATTGAAGGTCTAACCTATTTGGTTAAAATTACTATTACAAACAACCAAAGCAGAAACAAATGAATATAAACAGGCTAAATATTCTCTAAAAACAAACAAAAAAAAAAACAATTGAGAAACCTTTTAAAAAAAAAATAATTAACTTATCTTAAAGGTTACTTCAAAGAAAAAAAATTAATAAAAGCTTAATTTTAGGCAATTTCATTATTAATTTTTTTTAAGAACAAGAATCAATTGGAAATAAAAAGAGAGAAAATAGTTTTGAGAAACAAAACAATTGAAGATACACTAATCTCTGAAAACTAAAAAAAAAACAATTGATTAAAGTTCGCCAGGGAAATACAATCTAAAGAAAATGCGCCGTTTAAAAAGAACATCAAAATAATTAATTCAAACTTGTGGTGGCAAAAAAAAACAATTGAGTTAAAGCGTAAAAAGTAGATTCTTCTAACAAAAAAAAACAACTGAATAAAAGGTTAACCGATTAGGTTAATAAAGCGATTAACTTTATTCTTTTAAGAAATGAAAACTAATTGTAAGAATAAAATTAGATTTGTTTAAAAAAAATCATTGAACATTTTTAAAATGAAAAACAATTAATAAGCAGAATTTATTCAATTGTTTTTCAAATGTCGCCATTAAACCTTTACTTAGTTGTCTCTTGTTCTTTAGAAAATTTCCTTTTGCAATGAATTATTAAAACAAAAGGAATAGTTTCTGAAAAAAAAAGCAATTGAATTGAAAAATGAGAACAATTGAAGGTCTAACCTATTTGGTGAAAATTATTATTACAAGCAGCCAGAGCAGAAACAAATGAATATAAATAGACTAAATATTCTCTAAAAACAATAAAAAAAAAGCAATTGAGAAACGGATTATAAAAAAATAACTTACTTTAAAAGTTACTTCAAAGAAAAAAATTAATAAAAGTTTAATTTTAGGCAATTTCAAGAATCAATTGGAAACAAAAACAGAGAGAATAGTTTTGAGAAACAAAACTATTGAAGATCTAATCTAATCTCTGAAAACTAAAAAAAAAAAAGAAAAAACAATTGATTAAAGTTCGCCAGGGCAATACAACCTAAAGAAAATGCGCCGTTTAAAAAGAATATCAAAATAATTAATTCAAACTTATGTTGTGGCAAAATAAAAACAATTGAATTGAAAAATGAGAACAATTGAAGGTCTAATCTATTTGTTTGAAGTTAAAGAAAATAGCTCCTAATTTCGATTTTTTTATTTTTTACTTGCTACCGGTTTCCACAAATTATGTCTTCATCAGGCGGCAAAAAGTAACTAATTAAAATTATATGATATAATTATATCATATAACCGGTAG
This sequence comes from Serrognathus titanus, assembly GCA_039766575.1. Lineage (NCBI taxonomy): Eukaryota > Metazoa > Arthropoda > Insecta > Coleoptera > Lucanidae > Serrognathus > Serrognathus titanus. Next base: position 14,661,361 of record CM077914.1, read on the forward strand.
CAAGTAAAAAATAAAAAATCGAAATTAGAAGATATTTTCTTTAACTTCAAACAAACAATTACCTAATTATGGACAACGACCCATTCTAACCTATTTGGTTAAAATTATTAATATTACAATCAACCAGAACAGAAACAAATGAATATAAATAGGCTAAATATTCTTTAAAAACAAACCAAAAAAAAAAACAATTGAGAAACGGATTATAAAAAAATTCAAGCCTGTGTTAATAGTTACTTAATGAAAAAGAAAATTGAATAAAAGCGTAAATTTACAAAAAAAAATTTCCTAAAGAACAAGAATCAATTGGAAATAAAAACAGAGAGAATAGTTTTGAGAAACAAAACACTAATCTCTGAAAACGAAAAAAAAAGCAAACAACCTAAAAATGCGTCGATTAAAAAGAATCTCAAAATAATTAATTCAAACTTATGTTGTAGTTACTTCCGGCAAAAAAAAAACAATTGAGTTAAAGCGCAACAAAGTAGGTTCTCTAACAAAAAAAAACAACTGAATAAAAGGCTACCCTAATCACTTTATTCTTTTAAGAAATGAAAACTAAATTAAACGGAGTGAATGGAACAATAAACAATTGAACAAAAGCGGTCAAAATTATAGTTGTTATACAAAAACGAAATAGAACACTATAGTCCACTATCAAATGAAAACGAAATTACAAAAAGCGTATTACAGTTTTTTGTTTTTTTTTAACAAAAAAGGACTGAAAAAAAACAGTCAAAATTAGAATTATGCAAAAGTGTAATAGATCTTAAAAATTAGAAACAAGAAAAAAGCAAAAGAGAGTATACCGGATGATTCAGTTGATATTCGCACCCCTGCAACTTTTTTATTTTTATTTTTAGAAAAATGACATTAGGTGTAAATAAAATAGACCTACCAATAGTTTATTTGACGACATGAAACGTTAAGTACTATTTCCGGTTTAAGCGGAAGGGTTTTAAATAAAAAAAATTAAGTAGCACATCCTGTATATTTTTGAAATTTTGGATTGTAGAGGTAATTCTGGTTCTAAATAATGTAAAATATAGGGTCACTGATATTCGAGGCCACCATGAGGATCTTCCTTATTATAAGAGATAGAAGATTGGTTAAATGGAGGCGTAGTTGCCAAATTTCATGCTGATTAATAATCTGTTAAGGAATTTGAAATATTTCGAACGGTTTCTTAGCAATCGGAGAAAAACTAAAAATTGCGACTTTCGAAAATCGAAGATAACCTCTTTATTTATGACTTTTCTCAAAATTTATGAAAACACTCCTGAATCACGTTTTCCGTTTGATTAAATGGCGAACGTATTTTATTTCTGAAGCGATTCGTTTTTGTTTTTCCTCAATTACTCTGTAAACGGGACATTCTACTTCAATTCGATCTAGAATTACCTCTACAATCCAAAATTGCTAAAATATACAGATGTCCTATTTAATTTTTTTTAACTTACAGCTACTTCCTCTTAAACCGGAAGTGGAACATATTGTTTCATGTTGTCAAATAAATTATTGGTAGGTCTGTATTATTTACATCAATGTCATTTTCCTAAAAATAGAAATAAAAACGTTACAGGGGTGCGAATACCAAACTGAATCACCCGGTATATATTAGGCGTTTTTATAAAACGTAAATAAAATTAGATTTTATTTAAAAATGCGATCAAAAGAGATTTTATTGTAAAATGAAAAACAATTAAAAATTAGATTGTTTTTCATTTAAAAAAATGGTCCTACCAAACCCCCATTTAGATGCATTTTTTCCTAATTTTGAAGACTACACGTAATATTATATTTCGCTATAGTAACAATTTTCTCCCCTTTTATTCACTTACTTTTTATTTAGAAAAAAAAAAAACGACTGTACACCTTTTTAAATTTGTTACAATAATAAGGTTGACAATACATAATTAAAATTGAACTATGGGTGCGTTCAGCGCCTTAATTGAGTAAAACCAGAAATGTGTTTCGTTTATGTTACGTTTAAACAAGTTGGAACAGCTGAACGCTATAACATCATGTTGACATGTTTAGTGGTTACTTGTGTTGACTGCCAACAGTTGTCGAATCTATTCGCAGAAATAATTTAGTGAGTCATTTGTTTTTTCCGTCCACATATTCTAAATTCTAACCTCTTTCGAATCTCAATTTTTTAATAATTTTGATGAGTAATACTGTAATATTGTAAGAAGTATAACCTACAATTAATTTTTTTATTATATAATCTAGAATAATTATTTATGATAATAATATTTGAAAACCTAATCCCACTCCAGATGTCAAATATTGATTGATAAATAACAGTAATAGTCAACAGTTGTGTCTGTTGAACGCACCCAATAAGATTAGCCCTTTAGTCAGTTGTTTCTGGTTCTTTACTTAGTACTACTTACTGTAGTAATGAAATTGCCTAAACTGTTACGCTTCTTCAATTGTTTTGGGGGGGGGGGGTAACTAACTATTTGAATTAGTTTTGCTTTTTTTAAACAATGCGTATACATTATGGTTCTACATTTTGGCGAATTTTAATCAATTATCTTTTTTTATTTTCAGAGAAAGGTCATAATAAAATAAGTTATTAAAAAACCAATGATTTTTTTTTAAAAAGCGTATAGTAACAGTAATCCTTTTCTGAAAACAAAAAAATCTCAATAAAACGGGAATCAACTCATTAATTTAAAGAAATAAAGGCAATTACAATAAATAGGTCGCTTTATTATTAATTTCAAAAAAGAAAAAAAAACAAAAAAATATGTGGTCGTAATTTTCTGAAAAACAAAAAAAAATCACCAAATAAAAGGGTCAATTTACTAAAATGACAACCGAAAAATAATTAGATATTGAAATTAATTTGCTAAAATCTTAGAGCCAATCTTTAAGTAAAAAAAAACAATTGAACAAAAGAACTAATCTAATTGACTAAGATTATTGCAGCCCAATCCAACCCAACCATACCAAATAGGCAATTTTGTCACTGAAGAAAAAATAGAAAACAAATGATTAATTTTAGTTATTTATGAAATAAGAATTTAAATTATGTAGGGCTACCGAACAGAACAAAGTCATAATTTATGAAAACCTATAATAAAAGAATAAGTCTTAAAATTAGGAGAAAACGCATGAGTACAACAGACTTTCATAATGCAAAACAATTGTAGAGAATAAAATTTGTTAAAACAAAAGAATTCAAAAGAACGTATGGCTGTACTTGGCTAAAAAAAAAACAAACGAAAAATAATTAAATATCGAAGCTAATTTCTAAAAATTTTAAAGTCAGTTTGAAAAAAAAAAGAAACAATTGAATAAAAGAACTAATCTAATTGGCTAAAATTATACCATACCACAACAGGCAACTTTATATTCACTCGAGTAAAAACAAAAAACAAATGAATCTAGTTCTTCGTGAAATGAAACAAAGAGCGTTATGCTGAAACAGCAACAATAACAACGTGAACTACTCATCGATATTCGTTAGTCACAGATGTTTACATCGTGACCCGGGCAATAACAAAATCACGCTCCGTTTCAAACATTCAAAAACGTCCTTGATACGTACGTTATCGTTGGACGCAGGATGTTAGCGTAACAATACACAAAGCAAGCTGTATCTGGAAAACTGAGAATTTCGGGAAGGGATTTAACTCACCAGCCGCTGTAGTCGAGTAGGCAACGCGGAATGCACAAATGCATTGAAAGCATCAGGAAATGTAGGATGCTGAAGTAGGCCAATGTCACTCTCGATCTCACTCTACAACCGTTCCAGTTTTCCCAATCATGCGCGCTCCACATCCACTGGATTTTCCGATACCTTTACCTCGACCAATAAAAAAGTTCGGCGAGGACGAGGCAAAAGCACAAGTAGAAGGAACGCCCAAATGGATGTCATTATCTAAATCACGTCACGATCTTATTTTATAAGCACTCCATTACTCATCATTCACAATCATTGCAAACAATTTTGTTAAAAAAAGAAAACATATGCACACATTACATTTTCTTAAACTAGTGTTGCAATAGAAGTAACACATGAAGAAAAAAAACTACGCTAAGTATTTAACAAAAAATTTAGTATAAAAAACAATTGATATCGAAGAGATTTTTAATTTAATTCGCATCCCAGGAACGAAAAATAAACAAAATATTAAAGACAAGTGACGAACGGTAACAAAAGCAAAACACTGCGGTCTTGCTGAAAACAAAACCAAAGATCACCAAAAAATTTAAACAATAATTCATCCGTTGGAATATCAATTTATTGAAAAACTCATAACTGAGGAAAATTTAAAAAAAAAGTAAACGTTAAAATACGTGCTTTTTATTGGTCAAATAAGAAACAAGTGAACGTCGACTTAAGACGATCACCTTTTATTTTGAAGCGGAAATGGAAAAAAACGTTTGCAGAATTTATTTTCTAAAAATACACGCTCTTGTGTCACGTTTCATTTAAAATAAAAACGATCAATTTTAGTTGCAAAACTGAAAGAAAAGTTAAAAATAAATGATTAAAGACCATCGACTTGATGATGGCGGTCTTTGCTTTAGCGAATCAGCGGTTTTTGCTTTTTCAAGTCGATTGTCTTTTGCTTTGGCAAGTAATTTCTTTTTTTTTGTTGTTTTCTTTTATGAAAGACCGCAACATTAGTTAAAAGATTATAACGGCTGATTAGTTTTATAAAAAATAAAAACCACGGGATCATAAAAAACGACATTTGCAAAATACAATTTTTGAAATGCGTTTGATTTTCAACAAACCGGCAATCTTTTATTTTCGCAAGTCAATTTGTCTTCTGTTTTCGTACGTCATTTGTCTTTTGTTTTTGCAAGTCACTTGCTTTTGTTTGCTTACAAGAGCGACCACCAAAATTACTTAAACAATCATAATCGGAGCTCAGTTTAAGGAAAAATAAAATCACGTATTAACAAGTGATATTTGCAAAACAAAATCTTTGATATTCGTTTATATTTTCCGCAAATCGGTGGTCTTTTGATTTTGCAAGTCAATGTTCTTTATTTTTGTATGTCGATTGTCTTTTGTTTTTGAAAGTCGCTTACCTTTTTACAAGTGACAAGTGACAATTAAATAATTTCAGTCAAAGTTTAACCAAATCAATGAACACTTGCGAAAAAAAATACAAAACTATATAAATACTGAAGCACACTGTTCATTGACATCGAAAAACAAAAGAACATCTAAACAAGAAATTGTCGTCTTTTGTTTCACAACAAAAACAAAATTATTTAATGATACTGTAAAATTGAAATATTTTGCATTGAAATGAAACCTATGCAAATTTATTTTCTAAAATTAAGTGACGTAACAAGTGTTTCATTTATTTTTTTACGATAAAAGACGATCGTTTTGTTTAGTTACAAAAGCTGCGTTCGTTTATTCAACTCCGTTCACTATTGGAGCTCAGGTGTAATCGCATCTTTCTCATGCACAATTTTTAACCTATTTTGTATCTCGCTCATTCGTTTGAAAAATTTACGTTTATATTATTTCCATGACAACAGACGATCTATTCACACTCCACTTAAATGTGGGACGCGAAAGGATCGCCTGTTGTCATGGAAATAATATAAACACAAGATTTTTCAAACAAATTAGTGAGATACAAAATAGGTTGAAAATCGTGAGTGAGAAAGATGCGATCGTACGTTCCAAGAGTGAAAGGAATAGAATAAACGAATGCAGCTAAATAAATTCGATTTCTTGAAGAGAAAAAGAAAATAAGACATTTGGAAAACAAAATATTTTGAATTTTTTCAATAAATTGGTGGTCTCTTATTTTCACACGTCAATGGCTTTTGTTTTTACATATCGATTGTCTATTGTTTTTACAAGTCACGTGCTTTTCATTGCCTTTTTATGAACGATCTCAATAATTAAACAGTTGACCAAACCTCTATTTAAAATGAAAGAACGAAATCAATACAATTCTTGCGAAAAAAAAATAAAAAATACAACGCTGAAATATATTGTTCATTGACATTAAAAAAGAAACAAAAGCCAGTGATCTAAAACACAAAACGATCATATTTTGTTTGATAACAAAAATTTTTATGAATAACGTAAACTTGAAATATTTCTTTTCTAATATTAAGTAAAGGCTGTGAATGTAGCTGTCAAATGTTTAATTTAGTTTTTAAAATAAAAAACGGTTGCTTTGTTACAAAATAAATTCGATTTCTTGAAAAGAGAAAAAAATAAAAATGGCATTTGCAAAACAAAAACTTTTAAAATCGTCTTTGTTTTGCAAGTCAAAGATCTTGGCTTCTGCATGATGATTGTCTTTTGTTTTTGCAAATCACTTGTTTTTGTTGCCTTTTTATTGGCTTCTGCATGTTGATTGTTTTTTGTTTTTGCAAATCACTTGTTCTTATTGCATTTTTATTGGCTTCTGCATGTTGTTGTCTTTTATTTTTGCAAATCACTTGTTTTTGTTGCCTTTTTATTGGTTTCTGCATTTTATTTGACTTGTGTACACATATTTTGTCTTAACACCAATAAAAATATTATTATTATTATTATTGATTGTATTTTTTTTTTTAAATCACTTATTTTTGTCGCCTTTTTATAAGTGACCACAATATTAATTAAATCATTATAAGAGGAGCTGCATTTGATGAAAAATGAAAGAACATAAAAAAATTACATTTGCAAAATAAAATCTTTGAAATTTATGTAAATTTCAGCAAAGCAGTGGTATTTTATTTTTGCAAGTCAATGGTCTTTTGATTTTCATCAAGTTGGTGGTCTTTTGTTTTTTTTTTTGCATGTGTCGATCGCCTTTTGTTTTTGTAAGACAAATAAAAAGTAACATTTGCAAAATAAAAACTTCACGATTCGTTTCGATTTTCTTTTGATTACCTTTTTTAGAAGTAATCACGATAGTAGTTAAATAATTATAATCAAACCTCAATTTAATCAAAAATTAAACAATAAAAGCTTTTGTAAAAAAGAAAACAACGTAACATATGATTCAATAAATTTTAGATCACGGTGGCTATGGAATAAAATTTCTTTGCTTAGTTATAAGCAGATTTTACTGTCAACTTGACATTTGAGTTTTATTTATCACTATAGCACCTAATCTTTCTTAACTCAAATAATAAACCACTAGTTTAGTTAAACTAATTTTCATTTTATACTTTTACAATATGGACAGAAAGCTCACATCAAGCTCACAACAATGTTTAGCGAAACAGCGCTGTATTCCAAATGCGTCTAAGACATGAGCTTTTTTTTTCCACAGACGCCTATGGCCTGAATTTATTGAACTATACGTTAAAGCTTCAATGCTAAAGCACATATGAAAAAAGAAACAAAAGACAAATTATTGATTGTCGCCTTTTGTTTTATTTTATTTAAGGAATAAATTGTATTTTTTTTTTAGTTGATTCAACTTATGTGAATTCTATATAATTAATTAATATTTAATTTTGCCTTTTGGTGTTCATCACCGTGTTCATTTTGGAAAATATTACTAACAGTTTACGTCGCGACATCTTACGACCAATTTTTGACATTGCAAATTTCTGAAAAATACAGGGAGATCGAAATTAATTGTCCTCATCCTACACTACTTTCCGTGAGCTTCATATCAGTATTTATATCTATTACATGAAGGTTAGAACGAAAAGCAGTGACGTCCATAGATCATTCACGAAACTTACATCTAAACCTAACCTAATTAATAAAGAAGGTAGCTTCTTGCCCGGTGAAATTGTTTGATAAATTATCTCAAACGGACACTGGAAAATAGCACAAATGCTCGACGTTTCACTATCGCTTGATAGTTTCTTCACTCCTGAAGAAACTATCAAGCTATTTCAAGTGCTATTTTCCAGTGTCCGTTTGAGATAATTTATCAAACTAATTAATAAAGAACGTAATTATTGTTTAATCAGATTGCTTTTGCAATGAATAAACCTTTTTCAATGAATGAAGGTAATGAACTGTTAACAAAAAAATCTTGGAATACCTAGTAACTTCCCTATATCTCACTATGTCTTCATTTTAATAATTAGATGATAATATCGATATTAAGCTCGTGGAAAACAGTGTAGAATCAGGATAATCAATTTCAATCTCCCTGTACTAGCTTCTAATTACATATAGAAAAAAATTATTTCAATTTGAATTTATGACGCAATTTGATGGCAAGTATTACCTGAGAGTGCAAAGAAATTTTCAATACAAGTACCTAATCAATACTATTATTATAAACTGCATCCTCAACTTTCATAAATTTTTTTAACATTAAATTACAAGTGAAAGATTGTAGTCTGCTTCTTCTCTTTGCGCAGCAATGCTGCTTTATTGTCTTACGATAATTACCATTCCAGACAATTTTCAATGTTTGTTATAGCTGAGTCTAAGTCATTAGATAGCTCAACATCCACGGCTAATGGTAGGATTCAACCTATGCTGCCAAGCAACAAGACTTCCAAAGCCATTTTACGATAATCACACAGATATACATTCAACATTTATGCCACTACAATAAAAATACAACACTCACAGTGACTAAATATAAAATTTCCATTGATACAAACTTTATTTTATATTATTGTTATATACACATCTATTCACAGCGACTCCTCGGTATTATCATCTGAGTGTTTTCGTTTCCTTTTACCTTGATTACGTTTGCTTTTCGTCATTTTCTCTTTTCCAACCCTAAAATATGTATTTTATTGCAGCGTAATCTTTGTATTATGATCTAATTTTTTTTAAATACTGCTTTAACATAAGTTTTGGTGTGTTACTCACATGGCAGTTGCTCTGGTCCCAGGTCCCCAATAAGGTAAAGGATTTTCCTGAAATCGCACATACCCTCTTTGTTTAGATAATGGATTTGCCAAAGGATGCGGTTCAAATGAGTGCTCCATCTCTGGTTTAATGTTGAGAATATTTGCAGCTGTAACGCCCTCTGCTAAACGTTTCTTACTGGCTGGGTGTAAACTTTCCCAGCATCGCATTATGTCCCATATAACTCGACTTGGGGCAGTGGTCTTTATAGATGTTTTATTGACATGACTGTACGACACTTGGTAGCCTGCATTCAATATTGCAGATCTACACAAGTAAAGCAAATTAACGAAGCAGATTTTTCTTTGTTTCACCTACTACCTTATCGTGTTCATTGGTGGAGTTTCAACATGCAATGTGCTACTAAGTTTCTCCAAAGTGTAATACAAAGGAGAGTCAATAAGTTCTTCTATAACCATATGCAATATTCCTTCTATGCGACGATGCGTCGTGAATGATTCTGAATTTGCTTGTAAAACTTGCTGTACGAAATCTAGAGAGTGAATCGGAGCTGACCAAATAGGGCCCCCCATTTGCAACGAATGTCCACAGTGTTCGCATTTACTATTAACTGATGCTCCAGTTGGCAAGACAAATTTGTCTTGATTGGTCTTGTCGTTCTTCTTGATGCTTCCTAGTGGCTGTAAGGTGAAACTTTCACAACCCTTACAATGATGCACCATCGACAGTTTACTCAATGTGTACTTGCACTTATATGCACCACTGAACACCCTCACGAATATGCGAATGTAAAAATCTGCCGAAATCGATAGTAATGGTTGAATGTATCTGCCGTAACGGTTGGCATGTGATTCAATGCACTGGAGTAAAATACGTAGGGCCATTTCGTGGCATGATTTCGTGTTTAGAGATACTGAACCGTACTTGCTGTAGCAAGTTTCCGGTGCGTTTCCTGCTAAAACGGCCATGTCTGTTGCGGTTACTAGTAATAAACCACCTTCCTTGACTGCCTGCACAGCTGCATCTAGGAATATTGAAGGGCATCCATATGGGTCAAGATCAATTGCATCAAATTGGTTTTCTCTAAGTCGGTGCTGGTACATTAATATCCTAAAATATGATTCAACTAAGTAACTAATAAAGAGTAATCATGAATGTCTAATACAGATAGTGATGTAAAAATATGGTATTTTAAATTATTTTGTGTAGCCCTAAGTGTATTAAACCATATTATACTGAATTTCATCATAAAATACATGTAGGGCTGTACTAAATATGTTAAAATACTGTATTTTTACAACACTAAGGACCAGTTTCATAATCGAATTTAAAGGAGACTTTAAATTTAAAGTCACATTCAGATGTGTAGACAAATGTATTTTCAGAGTTGGTTTTGGATCTGAAAGCAACTTTAAATTTAAAATCTCCTTTAAATTCAATTAAGAAACTGGCCCTAAATCTGGAACATTCTTGAGGAATTGTTCAAACTTAGTTCTTTAGTTTTCTAAGTGACCCATCAGTATAAGTTAGTTTTCACGACATAATTTAAACAATTCTTCCAAAAAAATCCTCAATTTAACGCACAAAAATAATACATACGTAGCATCACTATGACTGGCGGTCACTAAATTACTGACGTCATTTTCCATTACATTTTTCTTAATACTTTCAACAGCTTTAGCCGACAAATCATTGGCTACAATCTCTCTTATTCCAGGAACCTCCTTCGCATAACGTATACTTCTTAAACCAGTTGCGGATAAAGCTTCTAAAATAGTAACACCGTTATCATACTTTACACCTGCTTGCACAAAAGAACTTTGATTTTCGATCAGGTTGATTTCTTCGTTATTGTTTTTGCACTGTTTGCCTGTCTTACAGTTATTAATAAACGCCGTTAAAACTGAAATACTACAACATCATTGAAATAAATGGGGAGTAAATGGGGGAGAGGACGACGTAGTATGAGCTAACCTCAAATCTCTGTTGAATTCTTGTACGGGGTTGTAAAACACTTTTCCAGTCGATTTTATTGTGGCTAAACCTTCCTTTATTGTGTGTTCTTCGATGTTTGTTGTAACGGTTTCGGAAGTCATTGTAATCGAATAAAATTTATAAAACGAAGTTGTTTTGAACGGTCTTAAATATAGGTTAAACACACGTCCACACGCTGACATTATAATATGAATGAATCATAGATAACAGATAACTAGATGAGACACTCAATTGCTGCGTTCGTTAATTACATCTCAGATGTGAGCGTAGAGGAAGTAGATGTTGATCACGTGATCCTGGATGAATGCGATTTCCTCAACTATTAACGAACGAATCCGAGTCAAATTTTAGGCGGCATAAGACTTGACAGTTCGGTTGACAGATAACTAACCCTTAAATTTATTTATTGTATGTACTTAATATTTAAAAAATGAACATCAAGTATAACATAGCATGGAATGTAATGACGAAAAACATAAACATAACCTAAACGTACAATTTTGCAAAATGCGGTAACATTTAACATTTGTGCGCATGATCCTTACAATTCATCGATGAGCTCGATCAAAATACTCCGAGCGAATCGACTTTCCTCAAATGCATTCCTCGGTGAATAACCGAACGCTTTGAATTGAACTCGAAGACCTCGCTTTACAATTAACGAACGTTTCGGAGTAAAATAAGCGCTTCGATGTAATAACCGAACACAGCAAATGCATAGAATGAAGACCAAGTAAAGCGCCCTCTGCACGGCCTGGAGAAAAAGTAACCTTAGGTCTAAACCTGAATGTACTGGTTGGTTACTGAAATATGTAAATTAATTAAATGTTTGAAAATAAAAAAAACACAAAATACTATTTAACAAAGTATAATGAAGTGACAAATAAAGACAATTCTACTGAAAAGTATGTGGCTGTGTACTATAATAATAATTACAAGTTTGATAGGTAATTTATAACTATAATGATAAATTAGTGAAGTATTGTTTAATTACCTGATTTACATAATGCAACTACGACTGTTAACTAGAACACATACTTCGAGTAGAAAGTAGCACAACTTATATTACAGAAATTAATGTTGAATTAATATTAAAAGCCTTGAGGTGTGTAAATTGGTGAAATGTTGACGAAGGATTGTATGTAAGAAAACTATTCTACACTCTGAACATGTTTTCATGACAGAAATCATCAGTTGCTTCATAAATTCACTCCATGTATTGCATATTATTTGTGAAACAGTGAAGGGTTCCACTGCCGCTACTTCCACATTTGATGATGCATTCTAGAACTTAACAACTATTAGGTACAGAAACAATAGAAAATAACATAAATCACCTGCATCACGAATTTCTTTAATGACAAAAAGAGTGATGAATCATCATCTTCACAGTTTGCTTTCAAGGAATGTTTAGTTGTTAACGTATTGACCATAACACTTTTATATAAAGGTGTAAAGATAACGTGGGAATCACATTTCTATAACCCTTTTAACGAATTTTTCCAAAGAAATTCTCGAGGGGATCTTGATTAAAAGTGCGTGGCGTGAGTGTTTTAAATCCAATGTTAAATAACTTTGAAAATAGTAATCTACAATTTTTCAGTGTAAATATAAAATTCTCTAGAGATGGTGTACGCATTTTCTTTCCCAGGCCATTTACAAAACACATAGTCTGTAAAATTTTGATACAGTTGGTCCAAAATTCAAAATGACCAGTAATCTTTCTTACTGCTTTCCTTCACTGTTTTGTTATATGTATAGTACTACCATTCAAGCTGTTAAACAATTGGTCAAAAAACTGACAGCATTCCGCAGTATCCGAAGCAGATATTTCCAATTTCAGTATTCCATCTCCCATATTGACAACTAATCCTAAGAACAAAGTATATGTGCTGGAGTTGACGGACTTAAATATGTATTGTGAACCTCATACCAGAAAATGCCATTAAATTAATAGCTTTTGCCACAGAGTTACTGAATACTTGAGTACAGTAGAACACTTTCATTTTTCTTACTGCTGCAGGATTTACATGATAATCAGTTAAACGGGGCATACTTCTAATATTCCCTATGTAAGAATCCATTCTATACGAATCATAAATATGCTACCACTTTGCAATCTGAAAAAATTAACTGTATGAAACAACTATCTTAAATAGTAAGTAAATTGGCAAGTATTATTACCTTCTTCTGTGAATCTATTTCAAAATGTAAATGTCAGCAGATTATTGCGGACACCCTTCAGTAAATGTGGTTCATCAAACAGAGGTATAATTTCATTGTCACTTAGAGTGAATGTATTGCTGAAACATTCAATTCCATTGCGTAAATTCACCGCACGAGTCTCTGCAATTAGGTTTTTGATTGCAGATACATTGTTGGTGTAACTGTTGAATGTCATTTTTGGACGCTGCGTCCTTTGGAGAGGTTCTAAATAACATTCATAAATTAACCTTAACTATTTACTTCGTACAATTACATGCAAGTATTACCTGGTAAATACTCAGTAAATACTGCCAAAACTGTTCTCCTTAAAATGCTGGTGATATGCACGGCAGTTCCTATAAACGATTTCTGGACATCTTTCCAATAACTCTTGTCTCCCACAGGTTAATATCCATCTGTGGAAAAGTTGTAGATATTTTCCATCAAATCACAATGCTAGCTTTCGTATAATTTATACAGTAACAAAGAAATAACACAGATCTTGTCTTTATAACCTTCACACATGTCCCTGCTAAACTAATCTATATTCTTATATCTATAAACTACTTTATATTTTATTTGTATAAACTCATCTACATTCGTCTTCTATCACAAAATGTAATGTTGTTTCCACAGAACACGTGTCAACATTCAATACAAATCTGAAGCGCCAAATTTAAATTGCTTCAGCTGCGCCCTCCCATCAGCTTGGAGAAATATTACTACCTGATTTTGCTAGGTACTGAAAGCTCCCATATAAGTGTCTGACCCCTGGAATGAATAAAGCCACAGCAGTGTTGCCAACGTGTTTAGTTCGAAATTCCCCAAGGTGGTGAAAAATTCCTCATACATAGCAAAATTTCTTTTTGTGAAATGGAATTTTATAGTGCTTTCGATTGACCGCATCAGTGCGCACTTATTGTATCTTCATTTCGTGTTATTACATGAAGCTAAAAACAGATGCAACCGGTGCAGGTGAATCGAAAACTAAATAATTCTATTAGGAGAAATAAACCACTAAATAAAAAAATCAGTCTTAATTAAAATTAACAAAAATTTATATTTAAATTTAAAATAGAAAGAAAACATTTGGAAAAATGCTCATGACGTTTACAGAGGTTTAAGGTGTGCCAACACCAAGTCGTAAAAATCGCCAATTCAAATGTTTACGATCAAAATGTTGGGGTTATAGCTTGCACAAGATTTTCAAAAATTTCAACATAACAAAATTAATAGTGACAGAAACCAAGTAAACCTCACTCCTAAAAATCCTGATGACCGCTCTCCTTAAACTCAAACATTTCAGGCTTTTCGTGACGTTGCAAGCAAGAAACCTCTCTGAAACGAAGAACTCTAACCTCAATTCCCTTCTGCGAAGCATGCCCAAAGATCCAAAACACATAATCGAATCTCAGAAAATAAGAAAGAGAATTAAAGAAAAATCGTCTAAATATGTGCCGGGACGTGTCACGTTGCAAATTTTGGGAACAGGTGCCGAAGGGGCCCCGAGAAGTTTGTACATTTTTTCCGACCAGTCAAGGTAAGTTTCACTCTCATTTATTTTAAGTAAAGTAATAGGGGCTTTGTAGATATTTATTTAATTGTGGTGAAGGCACGCAGAGATTGGCACACGAACACAAAATGAAGTTAGCAAAATTGGAGCATATTTTTATAACTCAGTCGGTCTGGAAAAATATAGGCGGATTACCAGGAACTGCTTTAACCATCCAGGACGTGGGAGTTCCCCAAATAACCCTACATGGACCACAGGGTTTAGTATGTCTCGCTAGGTATCATTATTGTTTCAAATTATTAACTACGAGCTTTTGATTTTAGAATGAATTATTTGTAGCAACTAAACGATTTGTAATATTAAAGGACTTGTATATTAAGATGGCAAAATGCGATGAGTCCATGGAATTTGAAGACAATGTTATGACCGTGCGTTACATCCCATTAGAGCGCACACTTTATGCTAATGGATTAAGTTTAAATCGTTTTCAAGAACTTGCAGTGATGCAAGAGCAAAGTAGCAGTTTTACAGCAGATTCGAGCATATGCAGTTCTTCAGCATCTGATCAATCTAGCTCCTCGGACAATGGCAGTTCAGATAAGGATATTCAAGCGAGTGCTGACTCGGTAAAATTGATGGTAGTTCAGAGTAACTGTTTTATGAATTTATTTTAATTAATGTAGAAGGATGCTACAACTTCTACATGTAGTAAGCGTAACCGAAATCGCAGTCGTAGAAATTCACAGTCAGTCGGGCCTTACATCGCTGAAGACGATTTGGACGACGTTGATTACTACGCACATGAACGTAAGAAAAATAAACATAGACGCAAGTCTAGAGCCCGTTCCCAATCAGGTATCCCTTCCAATCCCACTCTTGTTGTTTTATGTGTGATCAAATTGTTAAAGGGTATTTTTTTGTCGTAGCAAATAGAAATAAATTAATCCCCGATGAAATCTCAGAGAGCACTAAATTGAATTTGAGTGAAACTAAAGAGAAAGGCACCGTTATGTGTTACATTTGTAAATTGCAACCAAGACCTGGTGCATTAAATTTGGATAAGTGTGTAAAGTACGGGGTGCCAGCGGGGCCACTTTTAGGAAAACTGAAAGCAGGCGAAAATGTGACTTTAGATTCTGGCTTGGTTGTACAATCAGTTGATGTTTGCGATCCAGATGATCCTGGACCTGTTTTTTTAAGTAATCATGAATTATATTGTGTTCACTGTTGGTCCTAAAATTAATATTTTAGTTGTTGACTGCCCAAGTGAAGAATATTTAGACTCGTTTGTGAACAACGAGATGCTCAAGCGCCATCAACAATTTGCAACGGATGAGACTGAAACTGCACTCTTAGTGGTACATTTTACCCCAAAAGCGGTGGTAACACATCCGAGGTCGGTTATTTTTTTTAAAATTAGATTCTAACTTTAAACTTCATAAACACTTTTAGGTATAAACAGTGGATAAAAGATTTTTCCCCGATTACGGAGCACGTCATGGTAAACGACAGTAATTCCTGCATGGGAAGCACATCAGTGCATCGCATACAGTACAAATTAAACATGCTTCACCCTGACATTTTTCCCCTCCTTAAAGATAGTGGAACAAAAATTGTAAATGAAGTAAGTCGTATGTTATTTGCAGTAGATTTCATTAACTGCGTTCATTTCAGATTTCAGGTGGACCATCCGCAAAGAAATTAAAAACTGATGAAGGTTGTTTAAAACAAGGTGATGAGACAACAGCCTGTATAGAGAGACTTTCGGTAGAATCAAGGCCCAACACGCCATTCGATAATGATTACATACATGCAAACACACTGTATGATTTTCACTTAAGGCCCAAAAAAGGTGGTGACAGGTATATTTTTGTACAAAAAAAATTTGTAGGTAGGTTTATGTACTTGCGTTTGCAGATCCAATGAGTTAAAGCTGTTCCCTTCGCAATACCTGGAAGAAACTCTGAATGTCGAAGGTTTTAAGCAAAGTATTCAGGAGCTTAAGCTGAGTTTATTAGACAAACGAAAGAATTTAACTGTCCGTCCATACCCAAAAATTCTTTTTCTGGGAACTGGTTCATGTATTCCTAATAAAACAAGGAATACCAGTGGGATACTTCTTCAAACGAGGTATTATCATTTTCCTACAACATAAATTGACGTTGAAGTAAAAGATATATAAAGCACAACTCTATTATTTTCTTACTCACCATTGAAAAGGAAATCATATTTGCTGGCTTTTACTTTGGGGATTGATCACGCAGAGCTCATCTCTCATGAAAATGATAATATCATTGATTGATTAATTAAATCAAAAATCTAATTAATAATTCACCTATGTTTACAATACAGTGATGCATGCAACATAATTATGGATTGTGGTGAAGGAACGTATGGCCAATTGGTTCGATTTTTTGGCCACGATAATATAGACTCGATTTTATGTAACATAAAAGCGATTTACATTTCCCATCTACATGCAGACCATCACATTGGATTGATAGGGCTTTTGTTGGGGAGACGTCGTGCATTACTGCAACAAAAAATATATCCAAATCCTGTCATGCTGTTTGCACCCAGTCAGATACAAAAATGGTTGCACTTTTATGATCGCTGTTTTGAATCAATAAAAAAGGAATACGAACTTATACCAAATGGAAATCTCGTAAGTATGCCATGCCATACCAGCTGCCCTATAGTCTTCCACAATTTTAAATAGTTTTATTTTATAGAAAAATGTTATATTCGTAGGTTAAATGTGCTCTCTTAAAAGCCAGTTATTACAATAAATGTTACCTTTGTAGAATCTATTTGAACCAAAAATAGAAGATGATTTACAGAAAAAAATTTCAAACACACTGGACATGACTGAAATAAAGACTGTGTTAGTAAGGCATTGCCCTAATGCTTTCGGAGTTACCTTCAAACACACAAGCGGTTACAGAATCACCTATTCAGGGGATACAATGCCTTGCCCTAATCTTATTAAACTAGGTAAAGTTAACACAAACTTTTCTACTGTAACACTTTCTAACAATGATTTCTCGCAGGTGAAGATTCCGATTTGTTAATACATGAGGCTACGATGGAAGATGACTTAGCGGAAGAAGCCGTTATAAAAATGCATTCCACTACTTCCCAAGCGATTAATGTAGGAAAAGCAATGAAAGCGAAACATGTTTTACTGACACATTTCAGCCAGAGATATGCGAAGTTACCGAGATTTAATGAGAATTTTAGTGACAATATTGGTATAGCTTTTGATAATATGCAGGTAATAATAACTATTTTCTTATTTCACATTAGCTTGGTAAAAACATACAATTTTCTCACCAGTTTTCTTCACTGTACTTTGCAGATTAAACTTGATGAATTGCCTCTAGTTCCTTTATTTTATCCGGCATTAAAACTGATGTTCGCCGAGCATTACGAAGAGCTTGAAACTAAGGCTGTGAAAAGGCAGATGCGAATCGAAAGACAGAGGGAGGCATCCAGAGAAAGACAAGCGGCTTCAAAGCAACTGCAAAAAGCTTGAAATGTTATAAAGAAAATTTATACTGTTATGAGCTTAAAAACTTATGAAATAAATTCAGTTTTTACTTTTTTCTTTTCATTTTATGTGATTTTCAAATTCAAAAACTTTGTAAAACGATTATAAGTAAAGTTTGAAACTTTGTTGTTCATGAACTATAAGATTTTGAGGTTTCTGTTAATTGGTATGTATAAACAAAGACGAATTTTTATTTTTTAATGATAACTCATTAAAGGAATTGTTTTCACTTAATTAATAATAATAATTAATAATTGATTGCTCTTTTGTTTCTAAAAATGAAATAAAAACAAAAGACGTTCGAAACCCACAAATTGAAAAAACAGGAAAACAAAAGACTATCTGCCGTCTGGCAAATATGAACGATGCAAATAAACTAATGACAATTCAATAAAAACAATAGAATCGAAAGAAAGTCGTCTTTGCTTCAATCGGTTTCTTTTCTTTAAATAAAATTAAAAATAATGAAATAAAAACGGAACACAAAATAAAAACAAAAGACGATCGCAATAAATGACAATTTATTTAAAAAAAATTATGATTTAATGAGAAGCATGAAAATTGTCTTTGTCAATTTAAGATGATTTCTTTATTCTTGAAATAAAAAAAGAAGGTCACGAAAACAGAACATGAAATAAAAATAAAAACCGAACGTAACAAAGACAAACAAAAATTGAAAAGAAAACAAAAGACGATCGCCGTAAATAAACTAAACAAACAAAAAATGAAATGAAAACAAAAGGCGATCGCAGTAAATAAATGACAATTTATTTAAAAAAAAAAGATTTGACGAAAAGCATGGAAATCATTTATGCCTAAATAGGTTTGTTTTCTTTAAATAAAACAAAAACAAAACACGAAATAAAAACAAAAAAATTAAAGAAAAAACAAGAAACTGAAATAAAAACAAAAGACGATCACAGTAAGTAAATGATAAAATAAAATAAAAAATAAATTAAAAAAAAAATCAAAACAAATAAAAAAATGAAATTAAAACAAAAGACGATCACAGAAAAAAATGATAATTCGTGAAAAAAAAAATTATGACATTTATTACAAAAAAAAATAATAAAGAGAAGCATAAAAATCGTCTTTTCTTAAATTGGTTTCTTTTCTTTAAAAATTAAAAAAAAATAAAGAAATAAAACAGAACATGAAACAAATAAAAACCGAATATAAAATAAAAACAAATAAAAAAATGAAAAAAAAAAAACAGAACAAGAAACAACAACAAAAAGAAAATGAAATAAAAGCAAATCACGATTATATTTAAGTGTTTTAGGTTTTGGGCAAAAAATTTAAACTTGCTTTAACGCAGTCATTAAAACACCAAAATGGAAAGAAATAATTTTATGTTCTCTTAATAATAACATTATTTATAAAGGTTATCAATCTTTACGAAGACAAGTACCATCGGATCGAGTGCAGCAGACCGCTTAGAAGTGTCAATTGCAAGGACAGCCGTTGTTGCCATTGCACGTCAATAAGGGCGAAGTTCGCATACAGGGGTAACGATTTTAATGACCATTAGTGTACATATTTGAATAGTAAGATTAAATAAAAAACTTATAAAAATAATTAATCGATTTATAAATAAAAAAACGAAAGGTTATCGTTATGAAATTTTGTGTAGTTAACGCACTTATAAATAAATCAAACATTTACTTTTTAATTTCATTAATGTCGAAGGTAATGAGTGAGTGATTGCTGTGAGAACCAGTAAGTTATCACTGGTGACAACCGCATTGAGGTGCATTGTTATCAAAAATGATAACTTATCTACTTGCTAATAATTCGTTAGCATTAATTTTGGATAAATGAAACGCTTATACTGACAATGGAGATAAAAGAGATAGATTTATGTTATCATGTTGTCAATGTAATTAATACTAAGGTAGATTATGGTTTTAATTTCAATATTAATTATAATTTAATTAATGCAGAAAAATTACTTCATTGAATATTCATAATTCAAAGCGTACAAAATTCAGGTACTTCCAATTCAAACTTCCCGCCAAAACATTGCATTTCCGGTATCGTAAGTTGGTAGTAAAACTTTATCGAAGAAACCGTTTTAAAATTGAACAATTCTTTAGAGTATGCGTTAAATTATTGAATTTAGCGTTAGATGAAGTATAGTTTATTGTAAATTAGAAATGAAATGTTGTGAAACGTGTGCGAAAGATATTTCGAATGACGTATGCGCCATTGTTTTTCCGGTGGCCGTAGGGAACGCACGCGGATTCTGTACTGCAGTTGTGTGGCTGTAAGTTTTCTTCGATATCGCGGTAAATATTGTGTGTTCAGTGTCGAAAAACTCACAAAAATGTCCAACAACACGGCGCCTGACTCATGGGAATCTCAAGCGGATTGCGCGTCGGCCAACAATTCGCCAACTAAAACTACAGATGTGACAGCAAAAATTTCCACGTTGAACGTCAATGCAGTCGAATTTGTGCCTTCTTTTGCTAGGAATATCGAAGTTGAACAGAATTCACCCGTCGAATCGCCGAATTCGGAGGGCTCACCCGAACACACCCCTGTTATAAACGGTGAGTATTTTTATGACAGTGAAAAGTGACATTTATTGCCCCGCTATTATTTAGGTTATGCCGTCACCCTTCGTTCATTTCCAACGTTCTATGCATGACTCTAACGGTTTTACATTTTGAATAATCGTCTTCATGCCAAACACACACCATTTGCACTTACAATATGCTATACATGAGCTTTGTGAATGACGTGAGCACACGTTTTTTGCTTCCATACAAACCTTTTTGTAACACACTTCCCTTAAGACCTCTTCTACCTGAATACCACAAATCAGGCATTAATTTTTTACTCTGTATCAGAGATTATTGACTTTAGGTGTAAACCAAACTGGTTCATTCTAGTTTGTTTCAGTATGAATAACCTTATGGTTCTTTGTAATGAACTCTAATTCTACCCAGGTAGGTAGCTTACAAATTAAAAGAATTCAGTGATTGCTTGTAGGAGGATAATGTATATTTAATATTCTTAGTATTTCCTTTTGTTTATATCACACAGTATTGAAAATAAATAGTCTGTAATATCAAAAATATTTTCATACAAAAAGCAATGTGTTAAAAATTGATGGTTAGGGCAGCTAAAGGCAAAAGTGTGCGCTTTTGATTTTTGTTTGCTTTCTGGTAGGTCACAAAACCTAGTATGCTGTAGTAGTACAAAGTGTTTCATTATAATTCAGTTGCATGCTTCATATATCGGAATCGGAATGAACAATAACAGTTTCATTCAGAAGCTTGTTTGCTAAAACAAAACTAACAACTAGGGTGGTTTGCTTTAACAGCAGTTAAATAGTTATAATTCTTGACATACTTAACAACCAAACATACGTTAATCTAAGACTAACTTAATTTTGTTGCACCTTTCACTGCTAACTCTAAATTAATTAAACTACAAATTTATTTGTTATTTTGTAAAATTTAACTTAATTTAATACTCATACAGATGCCCACCAATTGAATACAACTGTAAGCATGTTAAGAATTGATTTACAAGATGCTGCTGTACATCCAAAAGCCAAGAAAGAAGTTTTTAGTATCTCCTTTCGTCACATCCAAAACGACATTTATATGTCATAAGAAAGTTCCAACTAGTCTTTTATCAATTTCAAAATGTGTAATACACAGTTTTTAGTGAGTTTAAAACGTTTTCAGAATGCCACAGAGGTCTGTCACCTTCTTAATGTCCTCGTCATTCATAAGATCAAAATTCACACACATATTCATTTTAACAACACATTTTATGAACACCAAATTTTATTTGCTTCAAATATTTTATATAATAATGTGTAATTCTTTATTTTCATCTTTTTCTGAATTATTTATGTTGCTATTGGTTATATGCAACGAACAATTAAACTCAGCTGAACTTACTTGGTATTTCAGTTACAGTTTATTAACTATTATAAAATGGGCCATCTAGTGGTTCAGCGGTTAGCATAGCTAACTTAGTAAGTCGTGTCGCTCGGCGGTATGGGTTTGAATTCCATCTCAGCCATGGATGTTTGAGATTTAGACCCAGCTACATATGTTTAGTAAGTGCCTGAAATGGTTAAATCCGAAAGCAAAATGTGCAGGTCTGCACAAGGCAAAGAAAGCAAGCAAGCAACTATTATAAACACAATTGTTCGTATGGGAATAAATTGGAGATTAAAGTTAAACTGTGACTGAAATATTGGACTAGAATATGACTTACACATTGTTGTGAAACGTTAAATATCAAAAGTTATTTGTTTGTCGGGTGCATATGGCTATAAATAATGACGTCACAAATATTAATTTCAATATCGAAATTAATTTTTGAATTTGTGTAGGAACCAATGTGGAACCAGCCGAAAGAGAAGACGTCAAAGAACCTCCTCCTTTGCCGCCTGCAGATGGAGATGCATCTCCTGGCGACGGAGGAACTTGGGAGGACGTGGCAGAAGAAAATGAACCGATATTGACACCGGAAGGTGATGATGATGAGCCATCCTCTGAGGAAGCGCCGAAAATCACTAAAAAGAAGATCGTCAAGTCAGAGGAAGCGGCCAAATATAAAAAGGAACACGTGAACGTGGTGTTCATTGGACACGTAGATGCCGGCAAATCAACAATTGGAGGACAAATCATGGCACTGACTGGAATGGTGGATAAAAGGACCCTGGAGAAATATGAGAGGGAAGCACGAGAGAAGAGTAGAGAATCTTGGTACTTATCATGGGCTTTAGATACTAATCAAGAAGGTAATAAGATACCATTATAATTATTTTATGGTTTTAATTATTATTTAATTTTTCAGAAAGAGATAAAGGCAAGACTGTAGAAGTAGGTAGAGCTTATTTTGAGACTGAAAAAAAGCATTTTACTATACTTGATGCTCCTGGACACAAGAGTTTTGTTCCTAACATGATAGGAGGTGCAGCTCAAGCAGATTTAGCCGTTTTGGTAATTACTAAAAATTATTTCATCCGAAAAAGAATGTTTATAATTTTGATTTGCTTTAGGTCATCTCTGCACGTAAAGGTGAATTTGAAACTGGCTTCGATCGAGGGGGCCAGACAAGGGAGCATGCTATGTTAGCGAAGACTGCCGGTGTAAAACATTTAGTGGTGTTAGTTAATAAGATGGACGATCCTACAGTGAACTGGGACGAAGCTAGGTACAACGAATGTAGAGATAAGATCCTACCTTATTTAAAAAAATTAGGATTCAATCCTGCCAAGGATCTAAGCTTCTTACCCTGCTCTGGACAAACGGGACAGGGCCTCAAGGATCAAGTAGATGAATCAATTTGCCCTTGGTATCGGGGGCCTGCTTTCATTCCTTTTATTGACAATTTGCCATCTCTGAACAGGAAAGTTGATGGACCATTTATTATGCCAATTGTAGACAAATATAAGGATATGGGAACGGTGGTTATGGGGAAGGTTGAATCTGGAGAATGTCGTAAAGGATCAAATTTAGTAATCATGCCTAATAGGGTAAGATTTTATCTGAATGCACATACTGTCTATAAAAGAATGTATTAGCTTTTAAATGCTGACTTAAGAATAATTAATTGCATATTACAAATTTGGTTGATAAATTTCAATAAACTGCTTTATTATTTTTCTATATGAAAAATTTATTGAAACTATTTATCAAAGTATATGTCTGCCACAGGATTTGTGACATTAACATTAAGTAATTTTAACAGACGCCTGTGACTGTTGATCAATTATGGTCAGATGATGATGAAGTTGGTCAAGTGGTCCCTGGAGAAAATGTAAAAATTAAAGTAAAAGGAGTTGAAGAAGAAGACGTGAGTCCAGGATTTGTTCTCTGTGATGCTTCCAATCCTATTCGCACTGGAAAGGTATTCGATGCACAAGTCGTAATTCTAGAGCACAAATCAATCATCTGTGCTGGATACAGTGCTGTAATGCACATTCACTGTGCAGCTGAGGAAGTTACCGTTAAAGTATGTAAAAGAACGTCTTAATAAAACAATATTAATGATTTTTGTTTATTTATAGGCCTTAATATGTTTGGTTGATAAGAAAACTGGCGAGAAGAGTAAAACGCGACCGAGGTTTGTAAAACAAGATCAAGTAGCCATAATGAGAATAGAATGTGCCGGTGTAATCTGCTTGGAATGTTTCAAACTATTTCCACAAATGGGTCGATTTACGCTGCGTGATGAAAGTACGATTTCATATGTGTTTGAATGAATTAATTTTAATGTTTTTGTTTTTTTTTTTAGACAAGACAATTGCCATTGGAAAGGTTTTAAAAGTTGTTGAATAAATTGTTTATAGATACTAGGACCTAAGATACTCAATTAAGAAAAGTAAACACATGAACAGAAGGCAGACATATTTACATCCGGTGAACACCACCACACAATACGAGTTTTTTATACATCCCGAAGTTTTTAAATTGGTGCTGCTTGAGCCGAAGTAGCTGTTGTACAGTTGTTAGTAATTTTTTTATTTCGTCATTTTATTTTTAATGTACGAATTCTTGCAATTATTATTTTGAGGTGTAATGGTTTTGTTTTCTATATAAGGTTCTCGTTCTCATGATATCAATATATACCAACCAATTTATTTATTAACAGTTACTGACGTGTTTGGCATGTTTTCAATTACATCAGTGTTTCCTCCATGTTTATGATTTAGTCTCAGTTTTTGTATAGTTTTCTTGATCATGGAGAGATACATTTGGTGCTTACAATGTTTGTTTTTTTTTTTTTTTGAAAGCAGGTCGGAGGCTCGTACTTTATTACTTCTTTGAATAAAGCTTTTGTTATTTTATAGAGTTTACATTTTTATTAATTCTCACTGTAAATATATTTTTTATTGAAACAAATTGTGTAAACGGCCTACATAACTAAATCAGTTCAAGGTTAAAGGGGTGCACCTTCGACTTGCGAAACACTAGTTGGAAATAACCCTCGGTTTAGTTTCGATCAATTGCTGCGAAATGCTATAGCTTGAGAAATTCTTTTGAACTGTAAATATATAAACGTATGTGTCACTGTGTGACAAAACTTACTGAGAAATTTATATATGCTTATGTTGTATTTTGTGCAAACTTTCTTTTTGTTAAATTAAGTTTGTGTTAGTGTTTATATAAGTAATCGAAAAAATGTTGCTATCAATTTTATATATTCAATAAAATTCGAACTGATCATGGCTAAAATTTTTATTAATAATTTTATGCCTGATTAACAAAGCAAGAAAATATTTTCCCAATAATATGTGATTGGTCCTTGTTAAAAGTCAAGTGCACACAATTTTTTTTTTGAGTCTGTATGATTGATCCTTGTTGGAAGTCGTGCTCAAATTTTTTTTAAGAAACGATTTAAAGTTCATTTTCTTATTGTATGCCTATACAGATCTAAGTTAAGAAAATGTGCGACGAAGTGTCATGACCATAGAGAATATTTTCCTAGGTCGCGCAGATTAAGAGTGGCGGGGGCCACCACTGAATTCGTATTTTCTTAATTCGTGATTTCTGATGCTGTGTTGTTGGACGACCGACGTTGGATGTCGAATTGCACGTGCTCGTATTGGACGGGATATTTCTGCGAGTGGCCTAAATTCGTTTCGTCTTTGGTCATAATATGACAAACGACGCAAGGCCGTTTTACGAAAGTTGGAAAGAGATAGCTATATAAGTGTACTTTGACTTGTCGATCGGCATATACTGGAAAAATGAATTGTAGTTGGTATAATTGAATTGGCTTCCGGTTGGAACCGCGTCACGACTGCTTTTACTGCCGACGTTTCGTAGTCCATTGCAGAAGAACTTCCTCAGTGCTGCTGCTGGCGGTGTTGCTGCTACTTCTCGTTAGTCGACTAACAGTAGCAGCACTGAGGAAGTTCTTCTGCAATGGAGAACGAAACGTCGGCAATAGAGGAAGTCGTGACGCGGTTCCAACCGGAAGCCAATTCAATTATGGACAACGGACGCGGAAACCCCCAAGTTAAATTGTAATTGGTATATTTTGAGTTTAGTGAAACGGTAGAAAATCTAGTGGGTCTAATTTAGAAAAAATATTTTTTTAAATAAATACAATCCTACAGTATTTTAGTAAGGTCCTACAAGCAATAAATACCCAAATTTGATTTGGATAGATTTTTTTTAAGAAGTGAATAGATCGCTTGTTGTCATGGAAATATCATAAAACACAAGATTTTTCAAACGGATGAGCGAGATACAAAATAGGTTCAAAATAGCGAGTGAGAAAGATGCGATTATACACTCCAAGAGTAAACGGAGTTAAAATAAATGAACGCAGCTTATAGTATTTAGCTTAAAATTAATATGACGTGTTTAATGGTGGCTCCATCTATTACTATGAACTATTGCGAAACTGAAACGACATCTATTACAAACATTTCTTGATTCACATATTTCTGTGTTAATTCGCTGGTAAGTTGAAATTATTTTTTATAGTTTGATGTTTATATATTCTTTTCTGCTTTTCTAATTTATACTGAACATATTTTGAAAAAATAGCTGAAAGAACAACAATTACTCTTTAATATTTTGAGTCAGTAATTATTAAGACTGCATTTCTTGTTAAAATATTAAATTCGTCATTTTTGACATTTTTGCCTTGTTAACTAAATACAGACGAAAGTAAAAAATAGTGAACGGAAACAGTTTCCTGTAATTGTTCTTTTTCAAAATGATATTGTTTAAATACTTTTCAGATAATATATCTTTCGATTTGAAAAGCTTAAAATTTTTGTAAAAGCGAGTCATACTAACGGTAGTTTCTTGTCCAAAGTGGTAACTAAAGATGGCCGTTGTATGTCATAGGTGCGTACACAAGCATGTTACAAAATTCTGGACTAACTATAAACCACGCAGTTCACCATTGTTTATAAATACACTAAATTTAACAAAATAAAATTCTAGGAATATCAATTGTGCTCTAGACAGAGGAGTACAGCTGAAATCAATAAAAACGGGAAATGTCCAAAAAATTGACACTTTCAATTTTTTTCATAGTGTGAACCAGAGCTGGGCATTAATTGAGTTAAAATACTTGAAAAAGTAATTGAAGCGATTTCATGAATTGAATTAAAATATTTAAAATACTTTTACTCAAATTTATAATAAAAGAGAGCTATGAGAAAGCAATAATATTAATGCTGTGTATGCGTTAAATAGAAAATAATATTGCTGTAAACCAGGTACAAAATTCATAAATCATGTGCCCGTCTGGAATTTCCCGAGCTCTGATAATAAATGACATTTACTTATACTATTCATTGCTGCTGTGTATGTCTGGTTGTATACCTATTAGGCGCATATTAAGAAATACAAATACGGTTAGATTGACCTTAAGAACAGCAATTCGAGAATTTTGTGAGTTTTCTAATATAATGTTTTGAGGATTAGGTTTGTTTGTGTGCAGTTTAGTTTTAGTGTATAGTGCATGACTATACACTATATAGTAGCATTAGTTAGTTATATGATTTCATGTTGGCAGCACTAGTATTATTCTCAGCAATTTTTTTCTCGATTTAAACAGCTATTGGCCTGCAATATCTCGAATATTTTAATAATTTAATATTAAAAACTTATTATTATCGGGAAATCTGAAGTTATTTACTCAAAATCTGAATAAATGGTATTTCATATTTTTATCTGTCTTGTTTAACGAATGGTAAGACTTATCTTTTTGTTGGTAACAGTACGTCAAAATTTATATTCTAAACGCACACAAACTTACTTATTTAAAAAATTTGCATAATAATTCGGCCCCTTTCAATTTCTATAGCGATACGCATTTAATTAAGATTCTGAACGCATCCCAATTCCAAATTGAATCAACACGCGCCTGCGCACGACGCAGGGGACATCACCCATTCCGTAGATAAGAGGAAAATTTGTTGGCTAATCGTTCGTGTTATAAGAGAAGTCTAAATTACTAAAAAAGTCCAACAAAGGTAAGTCCTGGGTGTGGCTTTTTATCACCTAATAACCAAGGAAGAGTTCTAATTTATTTTTCCGTTGACTTGCACTATTCGCAAACGCTTTCGCCAGCCGGCAAAAAATTAGAAATAGGTTCCGTGTACAATTAATTCTAGCTGCTTTTATCTGATA
Source organism: Serrognathus titanus (assembly GCA_039766575.1). Classification (NCBI taxonomy): domain Eukaryota; kingdom Metazoa; phylum Arthropoda; class Insecta; order Coleoptera; family Lucanidae; genus Serrognathus; species Serrognathus titanus. The sequence goes on from CM077914.1 coordinate 14,689,536, forward strand.
TTCAACGCCGAGATTTAATCTACATCGCAGGAGTTTGATGGTTTTACATTTTTTTGTATCCCGGCACCTATCATCTATCCTTTTCTGAAATTTGTAATATATAAATATAGATTTTACGTGTATTTAAAAAAAAGTTGTGATTAACCTCTTCAATGTGATGTATCATTTCAGTAAAAATGTCTGAAGGAGAAGTGCGCACACCAACTGAGGAAGGCGATGTTGAAGTCGATGCCACGTACAAACCGCCTCCACAGAAAACCATCGATGAAATGCTGGCGGCCGACCAGGATGACGAAAGTCTACGGAAGTATAAAGAGGCTTTGCTAGGTAATGCCCAGACTGGAAACATCATCGTCGGTAAGTTTCTGTAATTGATTAATTAGGCAATTAATAAATTTCACGGATTCCCTTGAAATCCTTTTAAGTACTTGTGGATTATCTTTCAGTTTAGATAACCAGAAGACACAATCAAATTTTTGTATTGAAACTAAAGTCACTCTTTGGGCTGGTCTTTCCATCTGCCTGTTGAAGTTATTCGGCAAATAAATTGATTTTACTGAATGGTTGATTGAGTTTTATGAATTGTTTCCATGGTAGTGATCTGTCAACTCAGACCGAGTCTTAAATAATTGGTTTTAGAACACATTGAAATTGAAATTGTATTTAAGGATAATCCTTGATAACTGCTAAGAAGTATGAACAATCTTCCTTTGAGGAAAATGTAAATAAACTTTCTCTTTGAAAATATAGACCATTGAGAAAGTATCACGAAAAACAAGGCACAGTTATAATTTCCGACTATACATATTTATTAATTAAAGAATAATTTCCTAATGCAATGTCTGCTTAGTTGGAAACGCTTTCTTAAATAATCAGGATCACCTGAAATCACATTAACTCATTTTTAATGTGAGTTACACCTCATTTTTATTAATTTTCCCATTGGATTAAGGTCTGGTGAAGCTACTGGCCATGGTATTGTTTCTATTTACTATTCTTGCAGCCATGTTATTCTACATGCAGATGTACGGCATCTTCAGGATATAAAGCGTGAGCCATTTGAAGAGGAAAGTTGTTTAAAATATGACAATACTTTGGATAATGCAAAGAGAAGTGATATTGCTATTGCTATTGCTATTGATATAATCTGTAAGTGATATCCAACTCATGAACAACTTTCATAAAAATTGTTATGCATATTGTGCTATTATTGTACATTTGTTATTATTATTATTACATTATCTATTTATCCAAGTGTACTGTTCTAAGTTGTGCTCAATCAAACGATTGAATAATCAGAGTCCTGGGGCACACCTCATGTACAGCTGGATTCCTCCAATTTTCCCTGCATTTACAACTTTCTTTTTATAATGATTTATACATATTCTCGTGCATTAGGGAAAATAAAAACATTTCAGGAACTCCAAATCAAAACGCAGTTTTCGACCAAACTGAAAAATTAGTCAATCACATCATAACTATTGCAGATATCGCCCTGTACATTTAATTTCAATGTCATGGTATGCTTATAATTACGTAGTATTTGACTGCAGGAACTCTTAAAATTGAATAATTAGATTACAGCATAAAATATCATTTTTTGACGAATTTAATTCATTATTATTATTAAGATTCTGCAAAATCATTGTCAGGTTCATTCGCTGCATTTGTGTAAGTGTCATTGCAGGAATTTTTATTTGTCTTATTAGTGACTTGCAGACGATTTCTGGACATACCAATCTGCCTTGTTGGTCTCTAAACCATAGGGCTTTCAAATTGTTTCCACGTATCTTGCGTGGTGTCACAGAAACTCAATTCCAACACCATTTTGGATTCTATTTATGACTTCATAGCTTGCACTCAGTTCAGTTCAGAAAATTCTATCATTTTTTTGAACTTTTTGTATTCTTTTTTCTTTAACGGTCGTTTTCACGATGACAGTTTCTGTGATAGTTCAGAGAAATTACCATTGTGTAAATAACTGGAGAGTCGCTTTTACCTTGTCACGACCAAACTTTCATACTATCTCCTCTAACTAGATAGTTGATAGTGCTCCTGCGATAGTGATTCATCTTATTTGATGATTTCACGTGGCGAGTATTGTGGTCACGATTTTGAAAATGGCGCAACTGTTTAATATCTTCAAATTTTTGGAAGACTATTAGAGATTTCCATATTTACGGGAAAAAATTCTCCAGAATTTAAAAACAGGGTAAAGAGAGATCATGCAAAAGTTTTGGTACCATTCTCAGGGCTCGTCAACCTTAAAGAGTTCTGACTAAAAAATAAGAAGCATTGTTTTAATAAATTCACCGGCATTAGCAATTACCTCATCGTCCTCCAGATTACAACTAACGCTACTTTCGTAATAATCTCTTTCCCGTGTCGGAACTATCACACCCACTTTCGTGATTGTACTTTCATGAGAGTACTATCATCGTGAAAACCAGCCTTTACAAGTACTTTTCTTTTCTTTAATTGTGAAATATGTAATTATGGAGATGTTTTGGATGTTTGTAACTAACAATATTTTTTTTGAGAATTGGCCATGGTGGTGGTGATTTTAGTTGCGACCATTAGACAACCACGATGGTCAGAGTTCCTTGTAGAAAACATTTCAAAAGCATTAAATTTTGACGGTCTGTCCACCAACTAAACCCATGCTTATTAACTTATAATAGTAATAATAATCTTCTCTGATCTTTACAGCCATTTAACGGCGTCAGATTTTGAATTAGTTTATCATTTCTCCTCGTTTACCACTTCTTCCCATCCCTTTCTATTTATGGCCATTATTCTGTCTCTTTGTTTTTCTTTTCTCTTCTCTCTTACCATCAAAGGTGTCTCTCATCTTATTTTGCTGTTGCTTCATGCCTTGAATGTGTCTTCTTTCACTCTCGTACCAAAGTTACCAAAGTGGGGAATTTTACCCAATTTTTTTAATTGGAAGATAAATTTGGAACGTTTTAAGTTAAATGTATCGAAATTAATTTGGGGAAGTCTTTTAATCTGATCGATTTACAGGATTTTTACATTTTATTTGGGGAAAGCATGGCAGCTCTGCCTCGTACGCATTAACAATACATAATCAGTGTTGCCTACTTAAGGGATAAATCCTCTTTTAAGTTTTTTCAGATCATTGGGGATTCTTGTTCTAAAAAGCAATTTTCGCGTTTTATTTCCTAAAAGAAAAGAGCTTCTTCAGAAACTAAAGTTGTTCTTTTATGTACTTTCGGTATGTTTCAACAGATGGCGCTTGAATGTCTACTAAATAAATGAATTTACTGAATTTGCTTGAGTCTTTTATTTTTATTTAAGATATTGTTAATTAATATTTTTTAAAATTTTGTTCATTTATCTTCTTTGTTTTGTCACATTTCCTTTCAAACAATATCTTTTGTTTTTATTATTTTAAAGATTTTATTACTTTATATTTCTTAAAACTTCCATTACATATTTCATTTTCTTTGCTTTCTCATCCTCCTTTTCACATTATTATGAAACAATTTATTAATCATTTAAATTCTGTTGTAAAATCTATCGTCTTTTTATATTTATTATTATTATTATTTTGTTTGTTTTTTGTTTTGACGCCATTATTTTTTTTTTTTTTAATTTATTAATCTACTGAATTGCTCTGTAAAATCGATCGTCTTTTGTTTCTGTTTTCTTTAATTTATATATTTTCTTAAGTTTTTTTTTAAATTTAATTCTGAATCTATATAATGACAGATTTTGGGGATTTTCTATGTTGAAACGGGTTTTTTGGTAACTCTTGAGGGATTTCTGTTTTTTACACGTTGATAACACTCGTATACATATAATCATAATAAATAAACACTTTATTAACGAATTGAAAATATGAAATAAACTAAACTTAAATCAGTTATCTTCTGTTGTGTATCAGATGTAGGTACAAATTACAATTACAAAATGAGTAAATTCAACTAAAGTTGATTATAAAACTAAAAAAAAAAAATATCTTCGATAGTTTACATGCCTAGTCGTGTTGAGTTTACATCTTAGTTTTTTTGTCTCTCGTTATTTGCTTATATTGTTTTTACTGACATTTTTCTAAATCTTATTTTGTTCAAATCAACCTTTAATAGTAATTTAATACAATCTGGTTTAGGGGTTGTGTTTATAGTGTACACATTTGATACTAATCCATTAGTGTTGTCATCCTAAAATTTCCTGTCATAACTTTCCAGTGAATCTGCTCGCTCTGTTTCATGTGTACAGTTGTGGCCATTAAAATCGTTACGCTACTCCTGCGTGCTAACCTCGCCCTTATTGACAAAGGCTATCAAAGTCTGTCGGCCGACTTTTGTTTCTCCACTAGTGTTACCAACGCGCAAAAGCAGAAATCCCTCAATAGTTGTCAAAAAAATCCCTTTTTAACATAGAAATTTGTTAATAAATTAAAAAAGCGTAAAAAAATCATTAGAAATATTGGATGTTCTTTTAAATTTGGCGTCGAAGTTGGTCGTGCCAAGGTGCTTACTGTGAACATACCACAATTTTGATTATTTGTTGTAAATCTTATTTTGTCTTTTTTCGTTTCTCATTCTTAGTGTTTTTTTTTTGTTTATTACAATAAATCACATTCTTGCGTCGTCTTATCGTACTGTTGGGTTCGAAATCTCGAAAGCGAGATTAGAAATGACAAGTTCAAATGTCAAATTGACAATTGTCATGATGATGATGGTTCACAATTAAATTTTCATGGCCAACTTCGACGCCAGATTAAAAAAAAACACTTCTTACATCATGTTAAGGAAGACAAACAAAAGACGGTCGATATTAACCTCGCCCTTATTGACAAAGGCTATTAGAGTGACTTTTGCCCCTTACTAATGTTACCAACGTGCAAAAGCAGAAATTCTTCAATAGTTTTCAAAAAATCCCTTTTTAACATAGAAAATACTTCAATTTGTTAATAAATTTAAAAAAGGCGTAAAAAGATCCTTAGAAATATCGGATGTTCTTTTGAATTTGGCGTCGAAGTTGGTCGTGTCAAGGTACTTACTGTGAACATACCACAATTTTGATTATTTTCTTATTACCTTTTTTCGTTTGTTACAATAGATCTCATTTTTAGTGTCTTTTTTCGATTGTTACAATAAATCACATTCTTGCGTCGTCTTATCGTACTGTTAAGTTCGAAATCTCGATAGCAAGGTTAGGAATGGCAAGTTCAAATGTCAAATTGTCAACTGTCTTGATGATGTTGGTTCACAATTGAATTTTCATGGCCAACTTCGAAGCTAGATTTAAAAAACATTCCTTACATCAAGTTAAGGAAAATAAACAAAATCGCAGCGCAATTAAGTTGATTAATAATAAGTCATACTATTCAGTAGATTAATAAATTTTTAAAAAATGCAGGAAATATGACAAAACGAAGAAATAAATAAAACAAGTGAACAAAATGACAAAAATATATAACAGTAACATTATAAAAAATTAAAACAAAAGAAAATCTATTTAATCTAGTATTTGCCTTCCACATAGTTAAAAAGAACTGCTATAGATGACGCTGTTCAGTATCTCACACAAATTGACAGTAAGACGCATTTTCTTATTGATTTTCTGCATTCCGGGAAATATTGAACCACTTCTGGAAAACAAATGAAAAACAAACTTTCGATATGTTTTAACAAATCGCGTTGTTGAATGTCTTAGAACAATGCAAGTCAGAAATAACTGTCAGTAGAATCTTCGCTCAATAGATGGTGGTTTTTCAATTAAGTTGGTTTCATTCTACATAAAAGAACAACTTTGATTTTTCTAGCAGCTGTTGGCTTCCAGCTTCTTTCATGAAATAAAATTTAAAAATTCCTTTTTTAGAAAAAGTTCCCTAATCTTTAATGATTTGAAAAAATCCCTTGAAAAGGGATTTATCCATTAATTTGGCTTTCCACTCATATTACCGTTAATGGTTATGTGTCCTTCGAATTTATGTCCGTATTCATAATACTTGAGGCTCCCTTGAATAATGGCTCTTAGAATGGGTATTGTTGCAAACTTGCAAGACAGTTATCTATAACAACGGTGGGCAACCTTTTGTAAATAAAATTAACGATTACTTAATAGCTTCTAGTAGGAGCATGTACACTTACCTATTGTTTCACATTTTTGTTTTTATTAATATTTGACATCTATTTTTAATTTAAAAATAACAGATTTAGGTTGTGCGGGACGGATAAAAATTAATTCGTTGGCCGGAGTTGGCCCGTGGGCCGGAGGTTGCCCACCGTTGATCTATAACATAATATCCATACTAAGGGTCCCTTTCTGAAGGAAGTATCAAGGAAGTACTGTAAATATGGGCATTACTTGGCTACGAGTGTACGCTTTAACGGTTAGTTTGGCTCAGAACATAATTAAGCTAAAAATTCTGAAACTATTGTTTATAACTAGATTAAATTGAACTCAAACCTTTTTGTAAAGAATGTTATCCTCTGTTAGACAATAATATTTTTAAATTATGTAGATACATTTAATATTGGTTTTGATAGCAGTAGTAATCATGTCATTAAGAATTAATTTCTAAAAAAGTCATTGATAGTAAGATCTTGATATCTATTGACAATTTACAAGTCTACTGTACTAAATAAAGTTAAGTAAAGTTGCTACATATCGCCTGTTCCACTGAAACTTGTATAAAATAAAAAATATAGTTCGCTGTGATTCTACGAGCAATAGTTAACTAAGTTTATGGAACACTGACATAATTTACATTTTCAAAAAAAGAAGAAAACTGTAAATCATGTCATTTAATCAATCTATATTTAAAATTAACAAACTATTTACAATCAAATAATTAAGGATTAAAACAATCTTGTATATTCCATTTAATTTTGAAATTTGGCTTCATAGCTTTTCAGAGACACAGCTCAGTAAGACAATTTGGTTTTGTTTTTCAGAACACGCAGATCAAAGAAAAGTGTTAGTCAAGAAATTAGTTCTAGTAGTAGCTGGTAGACCTGAGGTATCACTCGACCTTACCGGAGACCTGTCAAAACTCAAGAAGGAAACGTTCGTCATCAAGGAGGGTGTTTCCTACAAGATTAGGATTGAGTTTTTCGTGCAACGTGAAATTGTACACGGCCTTAAATACATACAGAAAACGTACAGGATGGGAGTACCTGGTATGTTATTTACTAGATTTAAGGAATTAATTTTTCTTCCTCTTTCTTCACCACATAATTTTTTTGTTAATTCTGCTTTGAATCTCTTTGGGGAAAACTTCAAATTAAAAGAAAAACATTTATTTTTATGCATACTATAGGATTGGAAGAACCAGGTAAACTTGTGTTTATTAATTAATTATACCATGCTTTATGAAGCATCTTTTCATTCAACTGAACTGATAAGATAAATTCATAGAATTAGATGGGTCTGTTTCAAAAGTATTAGTCACATCGATTAGATTAGAAAATAGTTGTTTGTTTTGAAAAGTCAGATTCTTATCTTGTCTGCATTTAGAAAATAGATTTATTGGAGTATTTTGTAGTTTATTAATTGTTTTCCTTGTTTCTGTACAGTTGATAAAATGACCCATATGGTTGGCTCTTATGCTCCCAAGGTTGAAATTCAATCATACACAACACCCTCTGAAGATGCACCCTCAGGAATGATGGCACGAGGTGGTTACACAGTGCAGTCTCTCTTCACAGATGATGACAAGCATGAACACCTGAAGTGGGAGTGGACGTTCGAAATTAAGAAAGATTGGAAAGACTAAATAAGTACACGTATAGGATATAGGTAAAAACTGTACTAAACTTTGTCGAGCTTGTTTTTCTTTTGCAATGTTACATTTTTGTTGCAGGTTAAAGGCAAGCAAGCAATCAAAAAGTATTAAAAAATTCTCCTTGCCTGATTTTTATCTTTTATATAAACCTTTTGAAATGTTTACATCTTTTTATTGATATTTATATCAAAAACACTGTCTCCATATGCCTTATTGTAACATAGCAACCTCATTTAGTGTTGAAATACATTAGTCATGTAGTATTATTCGATTGCCTATCAAATTCACTAGAAGCCAAAGGAGAACATCAAGGAACATCAAGTGTCTGGGAATACTTTGGTGCTCTTAAGAAGAAGTTATAAATTTTTCCTAGATGACAGTGTGCAAGGCTGTCTTACATAACATTTTAGAATTTGTGTGTGCATTTTAGTTTTAATCACATATTTATAAAGCTAATATAAAGCTTACCTAAGAAGCTTCAATTGTAACTAATGCGGAGCAAAAATATAAAATCCAGGTTTATAATAGCAATATTTTTTTCGATTGTCATTAATGTTAGAGTAAAATGGTTTTGTTAATCATACACAGGCATTTTTTATTTTATATTTTAATTTAATTTTCTAAAAGGGGTTTCATAGTAACCAAAAACTACAAGTAAGTATTTTTAATGATTTCACGTTGTAATCTTCGCATGGAATTTGTTTACAAATTATGTGAGCATTTTCTATGCGAAGATCCATTTCTGAAACTGTGTCAAATTGGTTTGAGTCTTGTGTACTTGAAATTGTAAACTTGTTCAGTGATTCAGGCTTTAAATTTAAATCATTTATTAGGCTAAGGTGGATGCAAGTTATAATTTTACACGCTGTGTTTATAATGATTTAGTTTGACTGTAATAAATGTGTCATAATAAAGAGGTTCTTTTATGGGACAACCAGAGATATGTATTTAAATATATATATATATATATATTTGTATATGTTAATAAAAATAATAAGATATGACAAAAAAATCAAAGAGAACCACAGAGCAGTAATAATAACAGAGAGGAGAATGAGTCCAGGACTCACAAAGGTACTCAAAAGATAAATTCAATAATTTAGGATAAAGTAAGGTCGTATGGCCCAGTCCCTGCAACTGCCAAGAGGTTTGTATAGAAGGAATCAAGGAATAATTATTTTATGTAAGTGAAGTTCCTGTAATTTTGCAACATTTAGACGTCTAAAAAAAGCTAATATTTTTTTTTGTTGTCGGCCAAAAATTTAAAAGTTAATCAAAGAGGAAATAAAATATTGTTTTATTAGGATTAAAAGTCGAGCACTATTTTTTTCTGCAACCGGATTCAAAATAAAGTTATTCACAAAACAAATCTTAACTAAAAATATTAAAAAAACATTCTAGAATTAAGTGTTTTTAATTATAGCAACACAGTTTTTTTTATTAGACAGAAACGTCGTTTTCCGTTTTTGGTATTAAAAGTTGTTACATTTAATAGTGTTGCATAAAAAGTATGAAACCTCTCGCTGCGGACAGGATTCGAACCTGTGCGGGAAGATCCCAATGGATTTCAAGTCCATCTCCTTAACCACTCGGACACCGCAGCCACGTGTATGATGCATTCACAATGTTTAGTAGAAAAACCACACAAAATGTAACTTATTTATTAATTTATATAAATAATAAATAAACACTCATAAACCGTCCTATTACTAAAATAAAAACTATTATATATTGATGATGCATATAATTTTAGACTGAACTTAAAAATTTCGGGGATTTGCAAAATTGGTTGCCTATAGTCAAGACGTTATGAGTTGCTCTGTTATAATTATTTGATGCTCCTTAAGATACTCCTTCACTCAACGGTTTGTTTGAACTGAAAAAAAATTAGTGATTACACTGCACAAAAACATAATAATAAATAATAATATAATAAAAGAATGTTGATTTTTAATTTACGGTGGAAGTTTCATTCAAAATTGAGATGGCGCCTACCCTATCGAGAATTATCGTGAAGCAAATTAATCCTGATAAGTGTTTGATTGTTCTTTATTAGTCTAAAAGATTTGACTTCTCTTAGGGTTTGTAGTATTAACCAAGTGGTTGGTTTCAGTGTTGTCAAGTCATTATATAAAAATTTCCCACCATCATTCTTCCAATTTTCCGTTTATACGTTCAATTTCTTACATCAACAGTTCAGACACCAAAAACGGGAATTTCCCGCATATCTGGCATGTTGCCTGTGATTTTTTGGAGGTCGTTTGTGTTTATTAGCGGTTTACTGATAGGGTTGCCAGATTAGGCAAAATTTGCTTTCATTTTTTGATTTTCATATAATTAATTTATTTTCGAAATTTGAAAATTGGTTTGTTTCCTCCATAATTTTCACTTTCGTTTTGTCATTTTCACTTGTCTCTCACTTAATTTTTTATTTACTTCCTCTTTGTTTCCGAGTTGTTTCTTTTCTAACTGCTTCTCGTTTTCCTTTTCTACTCATCAATTAACTTCGTTTTTCATTTGTTTTATTTTCTATTTCAATTTTTGTTAGCCTTTCGTTTTCCATTTTTTCATTAAATTTTTGGTTTAACTTTTTCTTTGTTTTTTTTTTTTAATTTTTCTTTTCCATTCACTTTTTCATTTACCTTTGGCTTTCATTTGATTTTTCATTTTAACTTTCTCCTTATTTTTCACTTGTCGATCCTTTCATTTAATATTTGCTTTTTGTTTTTCGTTTCATTTTTAGATTTTGTTTTTCATTTGTATTTTTCTGGTGTTGTAAATTTGTTATTAACCGAATAATTATCCGGATATTAAGTTTTCTTTATTTTCACAACTTATGGTCCATAATAACAAAGTAAATGTACTTAAGCACCAAAATAAAGCAGCGGTCTTAAAAAGTAAAGAGCGTTTTTTTTTTTAATCTGGTATCCAAATTGGCTATGAACATTTATTTGTGAACCATCACCACCATGATAATTGTCAATTTAACGTTTGTACTTGTCATTCTTAACCTGCTTTCGTCGTTTCGAACTCAATAGTGTGATAGGAAAACACAAGAATATGATCTGTTGTTATATTCGTAATAAACGAAAAAAGACAATAAGAATGTCATCTCCTGTAACAAACAAAAAAACGACACAATAAAATTTACAATAATAATCAAAATTGTGGTGCGTTCACAATAAGCATCTTGTCAAGGCCACCTTCAACGCTAAATTAAAAAAATTACTTTAATAAGGTTCATTTTTCATTGTGAATCGAACGAATTAATTTGGCTAAGGATATATTATTTATTTCGCATACAAAAAAATTGGCGCTTTTTTCAACATTTTTTGAATAAGTTGGCGACGTGGCCTATGAAAAATCTGACAATATTAATTGCTGAGTAATTTCAGAAATTCGGAACAGTCGGTGGTTTAACATAACAAAGAAATTTGCAAACAATTAATTTTTTAAGAATGATTTATAACATTGGAGAAAAAATGGTTATCAAATTGTTTACATTGTTACTATTTTCAAGCATTATAATTATTTTCCTATAAAAAATGTAACTTGTAATTATCACCATGTATCTAATGCGCAACTAAACATAAGGTGACCATTTTTTTCAAATTTAAAACCAGGATATTTAAAATAGCTCGGATAATACAGAGAGATAGAAATTGATTGTTCTGATCTATTTTTCGTGAGCTTGATATCAATATTTATATCTATTACATGAAAGTTATAACGAAATCCAAACCTAACCTAATTAATAAAATCAAGTTTTCTTGCCAGATGAAAATTATGAAAATTAATTAAAATTGTGTAACTAGCAATATAGAAAGTGTTAGAAAAGAGTTTATACATGTATTTCGGCCTTATTGGGCCTCATCAGAACTCTGTACCTTAAAAATTTTGGTTTATTGAAAAATACGTGTATAAACTCTTTCCTAACACTTTCTATTTTGCCAGTTACACAATTTTAATTAATTTTTCTAAGTAATAAAGAACATAACTATTGTTTAATCAGGTTGCTATAACAATGAAATAAACCATTTTTCATAAATGAATGGCAATGAACTGTCAACAAAATCTTGGGATATCTAGTAACTTTCCCAGATCTCCCTATGTTGCTAACTTAATTTTAATAATTAGATGTAAATATCGATATCAAGCTCGCGAAAGGCATTTAAAATGATGTTCAACAATGGTTTGTATTTAAAGTGAGTAAAAGTAGCTTTATAGGAAGTCTTTTCATGTTTTCCACAAAAATTATCATAAATATGATTTCTTTACAATTTTCTCATGCTCCGAATGTGTCCCTGAATAGTACAGAATGGCGTTGTATCGCCATTTTTTAAGCACCTGTGTATTAAGAAAGTAATTTTGCAAGAAAAGCAAACAAATATTCAGGACGCTTCGAATGCCGAATATCACCGAGGGCCGACGACGAGAACTAACGTGTGAAATTTAAGATTCGTTTTTCAAGAATCTTTTAATAAATTTGTAATTTTATGTTCGTAATTTGTACTGGTTACACTCTTTGGCGATTAAGCAAGATAGATTATTAATGCCAGCAGTGTTGCCACCAGTTGTTTAAAAGTTGTACTAGATGAAACCATAAAATTGTACTAGAATAGGTTCACTTGTGCCAACTGTACCAAATAACCACTATGAAAATATTGAAGAAAACGTGCCAATTCTTTGTTTACATTTCCTGTTTTTATTGATTTTAGCTGTACTTAGCGACAGGTGCGTTTCATTTGTGCGCTTACATACTTTGAGTGCTCGTAAGCATTGCTTAAACTGTTCCATTTAGCTTTGCAAACGCTCACAAAACGCGTAAATGGTAACGTAATTCCATTCGAAAAGAATCGTACGCGTAATTGATGTCAAAATGACGTAGATTTTCGTACAAAATTATACAAATCATGTGAAAAGCGTGTCTTTTCGAACTGGTTGAGAATAGGGCCCTGTACGCCGTGTTAACTGCAAGCGAAATTAACGGCATGTGTGACCGGCATATGTATGATTGTTATGCAGTCTACGTTACTTTCGGTAATTTTATGTATTGTAAAAGATATTCTGGCAGTTTTCCATTGAGTAATCAGTTTAAATAAACTGTTTGTAATTTATAGTTGAGATGACATTTCATTACGAAGATGGACATGTTTACTTAAATTAACAAATTTTATAGGAATTATGCATATTTTGCGTATAACATTTAAAAATTTCGAAGTAAATTCTTGTCAATGTGAAATTTACCCGAAAAAAACATTGTTACAAAGTATAAAAACAGGTGTTTCCATTTTCTCGGTCGCAATAGAACTTGGCAGAAACAAATAATAACCAATCAAATCGCATGTCAAGTGATTTTCATCGCAGTTTGGAGTTTTGGAGTGCGGCGATTTTTGTAACTTTGAAAACGACATTTTTTTTTAATTTTAAAGTTACTATTCTATTTCTAGTATGCCAAATCATAATCTCGAACAACTATTCTTGTAAAAATTACAGGAAAGTGTTATTCTTGAACACACCCCAGTATTTTATTTTACTCTACGAATTTGGCGACACTGCACAAACGTCGAACAATTTGACATTTGCTATATTGAGGTTATGTTTGACGCACCGTCGTATCATTTACGATTTAAAATCAAAAGAAATTAAATTAATGCACCAGAACAACAATTTGAAGTTCACGTTCACTTGCGTAAGCACCGGTAAATCAAAATTAATAAAATAGCACGATTGTTACTGTATAGTTATTTCGTTACAGCACAGGATAAATGGGTTCTGAGTATGACGAAAACCTGTCGGATAATTATTTCTTCAAGCAGCTACAAGAACACGTCGACCTCTTGAAGAAAGCCTCTGAAAACCAATGGATCCTCTGTGTGCCCCGCTCGGGATTCTTCGCCGAGAAGAAACTCACAAAGCTCGACATCATAGAGCACATCCTTGTAAGAAATAGAGTCGACTCTCCTCCACACTTCCACACTTTAAATCAGAGGGAAGTAAACGTGCACAATAAATTTCTAATAATTAAGACTGACACTCTAACAAACTCGATAAGGATTTTATTTGACGAGATTTTCTATGTTGGCAGCTATAAATACACTGTTTGGTGCATTGACGCACCGTTGAATCAAAAATATTCAAGTAATATAAGTGATATAATCGAGATACATGATCTGAGAGATTGTATAGAGTTTTTGTGGGTGGATAATGTGGGATGTGTCATATTAGAAAAAATTAATGATGCAGTCGAGTTGTTTTTGGCCGAGCAGGTGTTGGATCGTTTGGATTTGCAAGAGCAAAAGGAATTGATTAAAAACTTGTATGAACAGTGTCTAGAACTGACACTGGCAAACATGGACTTGCAAAGTAAAACGAATGACGTGAATTTTTTTAATAACTTACAGATTGCCGTTGAAATGTACATGCAAACATGTCTGGGTAAAAAACTTTTTAACTCGTTGTGCACCTACACAGCCTTTACAGATGCAAATTTTAATAAAATCATTCGCAATGTGCAGGAAATTCCGCTCAAGGCATTTGATATTGATAGCAATTATTATGAATACCTACCGTTTGCAAAGAACGAATTGAATAAGATTAATCGCAGTTGCACGATAGTAGAAAAAATCAAGTGCCTAAAAGAAACGTTAAATGTCCTTTCACATCAACACGGGGTTGAAACTCATGCGTTAAATGCGGACGGCCTTATTGAGATTTTAATTTTTTTGATAATCAAATCGAGTGTGCACAATTGGATAACGAACTTAGTTTTCGTCAAGGAATTTCGCTTCAGCATAAAAAGTGTGTGCGATGAAAACAACTTTTTAGTAACGACATTACAGGCCGCCATTGAGTGTATAAAATCCGGCCAGTTATCAGCGAAACTTGTGGATTTCGACAGCGAATTCATTCCAAGTTCAAATCTAAAGCTCTTGTTCCACGATATAAGCGAGGGCAATTTAGAACAAGTCACACATGCGCTGCTGCTAACTAATCAAAACAACAACACCACTTTAAAATTGTGCCATCCCCTCTGTTCCTGTGATAAGTGTGAAAGCACGTTGTTAAAAAACAACTTGTGCGAGGTTAATAGTTGTGATGAGCGAGGGCACACACCTTTGCATATCGCCTGTAAGTCAGGGCATTTGAGTGTAATAGATTTTTTAATAGAGAAGGGGGCTGATATAAATCGCTCTGATTGTTCTGGGTTTACTCCTTTGCACTTTGCCATCTCCAAAGGTCATCAACAGGCTACGCTTTTACTATTGCATTCAGGGGCCAACCCTGATCTTCCAGATTATGAAGGGAATTCTCCCTTGCACATCGCAGTGCGAAACGGACACGACAATTGCGTGAAAGTCTTGATTTACTCCTTAATCGGTCGAAACAAACTCAACATCAACTGTGTGAATAATACTCGGGAGACGCCCCTGCATTTCGCCTCAAAATTCGGCTACACCAACCTTGTTAAGTTACTAATACAACACGGTGCACGAATCAAAAGAAACAAGCAGAATTTAACACCCAACGACGTTGCTCATAACGACTCGATTATTGCTTTACTGGCGTATGCGATCATCGAAGAGAATGACATCCAAATAGTAGCAACGAGGAGGGCGAGTTTAAATACCATTGAAAATAAAGTGCCGACGGTTGTGAAGGAAAAATGGGCAACTTTATCTTTGGGGCATCATGATTGCGACAGCAGGAGGAATTTTGTTAATTTCGGAGTGAGGCCAAAGAATTTGGAGCAGTTTAAAAAAGTCGACCTCCTAATGAAGGCGATTGAAAACAATGACTTGCCTTTAACTTGTTTCTACCTGGGAATACCCTCACCGAATATCACTTACGATTCACATCCAAGTTGTCATCCGCTGTGCACCTGTGATAACTGCATTGAAAATTTGGCTGAACCCCCTGATGCAATCGTACCTAAACAAATTGACAACCTCAACATTAACATCTGCAACTCTGATGGTTTTACTTCGGTGCATGTGGCTGCGAAATACGGTCGATTGGATATACTGCGGTTGCTTTTAGACGTTGGGGCCTTGATCACTTTGAAAACCTATAAGACGTTTTATACCCCGTTACATTTGGCTTGTATTCATCAGCGAATACAGATCGTTAGGGAACTCTTGAAATGTGGTGGTTGCAACTTGGACGTGCCCGATTCCGAGGGAAACACACCCCTGCATTATGCGTGCTTCAGGAACGACTTGAGAATTTTTGATTTACTTTTGAGTCAGGGGGCAGACGTGAATGTGAAGAATAATTTTGGAAAGACTGTTCTGAATGAGGCTGAGGAACACATGTTTTTGGGTATTGTTAAAGTACTGAAGGAGCAAGATGTGAAAAGACATTCCGATTTGAATTTAAAGGAGTTTGATGCGTTGTAGTGGTAGATATGAGTGAAGTAATTTGTTAATCAAGAAATTAATTCATAGGCTGTACTAATTAAGTTGTATAATTATATGGGAAATTGTTATTTAAAAAAAAAGTACACAACCTATCTGATAAGTGTGATTCCCATAATTTTTATAGTTTGTAATTAATTGATACATTAAGTTTGTTATTTAATTTTGCTTTTATGGGATCTGCTCTAACAAAGCATATACTTTTGTTATTTATTTTTATTAATTTTTTTACTATTATTTATGTTCGTACTGAAATCAAAATAAAGTCCATATTTCCTGAACTTTATGATAAAAAAAAAAAACTAATTTTGTATGTACCTGCTAACCAAATAAAAATATTTTTCTAAAATTGTGTTGACTACCGAAATGAAGTGATTTTAAATTAAGTTAACTGTAATCATACGAACATAAGGATAATTTAATCAAAAAAATTTATTAATTTTATAATACACTTTAAAATATAATACAGTGCTATCTACAATATAGGCACATAATTTCGCAATATACATATATATTTTTATATTGTATTTATATGAACAATTTACACTGGTAAATAAAATAAAAAATATGTGGAATGACAATTCCATTTACCTCTACAATATACACAGAAAAATAGAATAGAAACTTTAATACAAAAGTTAACATAACACATGAACTTATTTAATTCAAGAAAAGTATCTCGTGCATGAAAACTTGTAGATTTCTGTACAATACCAGGATTTGGTGTGTGTGTTTTCAATGGTCTTTTAAATATACATACTAATGTAAAGGATACTTTTCTACAACTAAATAAAATCGTAAAGTTGAAATTCGCTAGCTACTTGCTATAAGTGCGCTAAGATTTGCATTTCTGACTGAACTTCACTAATCTGTACGTTCCTGCTGCTGTCTGCGTTCGAGCTTCCACTCACAGTAACAATAACGGGGCTCTGATCACTCGTTTGAACAATCGTCACCAAATTACCGTCCTTACTTCCTTCCAGGTCACTCGTGCTGCCCTTCAGAAGCATCTTCAAGGGATTCATCTCACTTTCAGGCTCCATTTTTAATGAGTCTAATGTTATATTGTCGAGGGCGATGTCTTCATCGTTGTTGTTCAAGATGCTCACCACATTCACTGAACCATCATGGTTTGATTCTGAGAGGCTCAGCGATTGCTCTCGACTGTGGAGAATTGAAGGTGTTTGAATGGTGTTACCTGGCCGAGTTGAACTTGTTTGAGAACGATAAGATGGGGGGCAGCTGTATTCTGATTGTGAAGCATCTCTTCTACTTGACAGAGGGGCTCTGCAAAAAGAAAATATTTCACCAACGATATTGGCACAATAAAGTAAACCTTCAAATTTATTTATTTTATTTTGGAACAAACAATCTACATAATTATTTTATGGAAATAACGTGCATATCACTCGCATACAACGTAAAAATGTTGAACACATAAATTTTGGCTATTTTAAGGCCAAAATAAAACGTTGCGTGTACCATGGGGATAATTGTAGCTTTTAAAAGCACGACGCAAAGCTCGAGCTATAATAAAGTCCTAATTGTGCCCGTAATATATAAATAACTAACGTGCGTTCAAAAGAATCCGTTATCAAGAAGGCTCTGAACTTGTTTTTATGTTATGACGGCACGTCGTAGCTTAGTACGTATGTTGAAACCTTAATTACTACGTGCTATCAACAGCCTCAACTATCAAATATTTTTGTTTATATCTTCGAAGTATTTGTAATAAAATAAATGTTTTCTTTCAATAGTTAAGTTTTATTATCCATTTTGTAGAAAATCGTAATTAAATGGATATAAAAAGTTAGGTTATGTTTAAGTTACGACGTGACTTTGCAAACTTTGCTTTTGACATAAGCCTACTTGATAACGGTTTTTATTGAACGCACTTTATTATAAATGCTCTAAAATCGATTGTTTTCATTTTATTATTAAGCTGCTGAATTGTGCTGTAAAATTGATTGTCTTTTGTTTTTATTATTTTTAACATTTTATTATTTCGATTTTTCAAAAATTCTATTACATATTTCATTTTCTTTGCTTTGTCGTAGTACTTTTCACTTTTATAAAATTTTATAAATTTTTTGAATTTTTATTATTTTGTTTTCTTTTTGTTTTGGCATCAACCTTTTAAAATTGTTTTTTGAAATTTAATTGACATATTAAGATATTAATGATCAATTGAATTGCACTGTAAAAATCGACCGTCGTTTGTTTTTTCTTTTATTTAACTTTACGTATTATAAAGGAGTTTTTACGTTTTCTTTCTTAATCTATTCATTTGTTTGTTTTACCACCTTTCTTCCCGAACAGTTTTTTTTTTTAATTTATGAATCTACTGTATTGTGCTGTAAAATAGATTGTCTTTTGTTTTTATTAATATTGAAATTGTTTTATTTCGTATTTTTTACAAATTTTATTATTTCTTTTGCTTGCTTATTGTTCTTTGTATCGTGCGTGTGTGTCTTTTGCTTTAATTATTACCTTCTTTAACTTTACGTATATTTAATGAATTTTTTACGTTTCTTAAATTTATTCCTGAATCTAGTAACAAAGTGAGGGATTTTCTATGTTAAAAAGGGATTTTGTAACAACTCTTGAGGGATTTCTGCTTCTTGCGCGTTGGTGACACTGGCTGGCTGTCAATAGTGTTGCCAACCTGTGAAATCGAACAATTCCTTTTATTCTAATAAAAAACAACTTTTTTTGTAGAAGAAAATCCCTTTCTACATTAAGAAAGTACACTAAAAAAAGAAGTTTTTATTTATGTATTTAATGGAAGCGTCACTAAATAAAAATATTTTGTAGTCTTCTTGTTGTGTGTGTCAGATTTAACCACTGTCACTGTGTCAAAGCCCAAGTATTGACAGTGATGACGAATTTTTTTGCTCGTAACTGTATATTCAATTCATTTGACATTTGAACCAGATTTCTCGCACAAAAGTATTTTACCAAATTTATTTTACTTATTTTTAGTTTTAAAAAGTAAAAGATATTCCTTTCAAAGGGATTTTTGCTCTTTTTTGTCACAAAGAAAACGAAAAAACGTACAACCTTATAATTAATAAAAAAATTTTTGCTAGTCGGTTTTGATTGCGCGTGGATTCCTCGAGCACCCTCTGTACAGCTGCTTCGGCACTATTTGGGCCGTCAACGTAGCTTGAGAACACTGCAAACCAAACCGACCTGCCTAATTAAATAGGATATGAGTAGAGGTGGGCGATACGGGAAATTGTGTGTAGAATTTCCATACGATTTCTGTATCAATACGTATTGAGTATCGGCAACCGAAATATCGGTTCGATACGTATCGAAATATCCGTCGATGCTAACGTAGAAACCGACTGAGTGACTGACGGAAACTAGTGTTGCCAACCTGATCAAAGCATAATCCGGATATGCAACCATATAAATACAAATAAATAAATAAAATAATGCTTAGTTAATCTGTAATTCGATTTATTTCGATACGTATCGATATATCGATACAGCTGAAAACGTGTATCGATACAGCTGGCGTATCGATACATTGACCCACCTCTAGATATGAGGTTAAAGCGAATAATTTGAGTACCACAGTAAGAGAAAAGACCCAATGTTGCCCATTATTGATAGTCGTCACATTTGGACAAAAATTTCCTTTTATGTTTGTCTTTTCCCTCTTTCATAGTTCTTTCTTTTCATTTAAAAGAATGTTAATCTTTTAAAGTACAGACCAATCAGAATTGATTGTCCTGATGTTACACTGCTCTCCACGAGTTTGATATCGATATTTACATCCAATTATTAAAATGAAGTTGGCACCATAGGGAGATCTGGGGAAGTTACTAGATATCCCAAGGTTTTTGTTAACAGTTCGTTGCTGTGCTTTGGTTTTCGTTCTAACCTTCATGTGATAGATGTAAATACTGATATCAAGCTCACGGAAAGTAGTGTAGGATCAGGACAATCGATTTCGATCCCCTTGTATGTTGTACAATCGATTGTAAAGGCATTCAACACCGCCAACTGTTAAGTCATGTCAAAAGTTTGTTTAATTTTTACTGAATTCTGTTTTGTTGCCTGTTGTTTTTATTTTTACTATTTTTAAATATAATCGTTATATTTGAAATTTCCTCATTGGTTTTCTTTGTTGGATCTTTCCTTCCAGTTTTTCTTTTAATTGAATTGTGCTCTAAAATTGACCATCCTTTATTTTTTTTAAAACTATTTTTAAATGAAGATTTGCCTTAAAATTTAATCAATTTTGTCTTCAAGAATTCCCTTAGTCAAGATTTGTCTTAAAATTTAATTAATTTTATTTCCAAAAATTCCCTTTCTTTTAAAAAAAAATCCCTTTTTTCAATTTTAAGGCATAAAAATTCCCATAGATCGGGAAAATTCCCACGAATTGGCAACACTGATGTAGAGGAAAACACCTATGAAAAATGATATTTTAATCAGAGCCAGTAGAAATGATGACGTACCGACATGAAGCGCTTAACAGTTTTTTTACCCAATAGAGGGCGCACATGTTTTAGCTTTAAAAATTTTATGAACGACAGTGTTGTTTATTTTTTTATATTTTCTTTAGAAAATCTTTGAAAACCAAAATAATAATAATATTTATCTACGAAAATATTGAGTAATTAAACCAACGCCGACAGCACCTCTTGCGAGTGTTTTGGTCGTTGTGGTACTCTATGCGTTGTAACGTCTTTCATGTCGGTATTTTATCGATCTACTCATCTACTGGCTTTGATCTTAATAGAAATGTGCGCTGAAGACACAAAGGAAACTGTTTTACCGGCAATCCATAAGTTTTTCTTTTAAAGAAAACATACTAAAGACTGTTTCTAATGATTGTTTGTCTCATTGGCAGTACAAAGAATAAACACAAGGTTCCAAAAGCAATCAGAATAATCATTCTTAATAAAAAAAATCTTTCTTTATCTCTTTTGAGTTTAAGGAATTCTCAAAGGCCCGGTATTTTAGTCACAGATTAACTTTAATCTTCGGTTTATTGCCATAGAAACAATTGTTTTTACAATTGTTACTACAATACACTGAAGCTTAAAGTTAATCTGTGATTGAAATACCGAACCAAAGTTGGCTACTTCTGCTCTCGATAATCTGGTCAGTGTTGCCAACTCTTCAATGATCACCCCCCCCCCCCGGATATCTGATAACCCCCTAAATTGATACAAAATACCTCTAATTTTTCTTTGAAAAAAATTTAAGATGCTGACTATGTGTATCTGCGGAATGTAAATAATTAAAAAAAGTGAGAGATCATTTCTGATTAATTACATGTAAATCACAAGAAAGGTTATTTTAATTTTTAATTTCGATATTCCTCTCCTTTATAAAAGTATATCGAAAAACAATTCCTGAATTTGGTTAAGTGTTGTTCCTGGAATTTACAATCGTAGCGTGCGTTCAAAAACTCCTGCGTTTGCAGTTGGCGTTGGTTCGGTAAACGTATGTCGGTGCTCTGAACATAACCATAACCAGTTTTAAGGTTACAATTTTATTGTGGAATTAATTCTCTCCTGCTTCTGTTTGTCATTAATCCATTTACTAAAAATTAATTTTATTGAATCCGGCACTTTAATCATTTTTTATAATTTAGTGGAATTGAACGGTAAGTGTAAAGTTTTTTATAACCTCAATTTACTTTACTGATTATTTTTGTTCGTATGACACATGCACTTAATAAGTAAAGACATAATTTGTTCGTTCCTATCTCAAGTCATGGCCAACTCCAAACGTGGGTGTTTTTGAGCACACTTTACTAATATCCACATTGTTTTTACAGGAAAAAAGACTGATTTTTTATTTACTGTTTTATTTCTTTAATTAAAATTAAATTTCATTTCACAAAGGAGAATTTTGCTAAAAGGAAATTTTTCACCAACTCAGGGAATTTCGAACTCAAACGTTGGCAATACTGAAACAACATTTAATCTGCCATTGCAACAGATATTGAATATTTATTAAAATTGTGAAAAATGTTTGACATCGAACTTACAATATTCATTATCGAAATTACTTTTGAAATGGGGAAAAATGGGAAAATGCTTAAGTATGTTGGCAACACTTTTGTCAACAGTGATAAGATCTAACGCAATTGCCAACCATCACTTAACAAAAAAACACCAGAAATCTACCCCGCGCCAAATTCAAACAGGCTCACGCAATATAAACATTATATGAAAAAGTTATTTCTTTCTCTTCTTCTTCTTCTTCTTTAAAAGCATTCAATCTTATCCCGAGTGATAAAAATTTACTTTACCTAAGCAAACTACCGGCGTGACTTCGATACGTTGGAGGGGGTGAAACGGCGTTCTGCAACCCGGCTTGAATTTGAGGGGTATTCCCTCGATCGAGGAGTAACAAGCGCAGCCTGTACTCTTGCATGGAAGCCTGGTAGCTGGGCGGAGGCGGCCTATATTGAAATTCAGGGTACATCATGGCGGCGTATGGATGATGGGGTCGTCCGTAAGAAGGTGGTAATCGGGGAACAAAACGTCGCGTGCATACGTCTACCGATTCCGTAGAGCCGAGGCCTAACATCGATCTACACGTCGGCGAGTCATGAGACGTCAGCCTCCAAGCTACGCCACTCACCGTCACCAGGACGATGCCGACACCTGTGAACAATAAATAAAATCAATTTAACTGCAAGGGCAAAACGCACAGCTGTAATAATGTAATTTTTATAATCCGTGTCGCGGAATAATCGCGTTTTCGTCACCTATTTTCCGAATACAAGCAGAGATTTTCATTTTTGGGCACGCGTGTGAAAGGGGGAAGTTAAATATACCCTCCTCTCAATTTAGTACGTGACTTTCATCGAGCGTTTCAATCAGATTTGAAGGCAAGTATCCTTCAAAAACGAATTATGAATTTTCCGTTCTGTATGTTATATTCTTCAGCTCCGCGTGACCAAATTAACTCTCTCTTTTTTTTTTAAGAAAATTTGTTTCGCGCAGATTGGCGGTACTGAAAAAAGATATATGCGTATCACTGAAAGAAGTAACTAAAGCGAATATAGGTGTGCATGGTTCGTGCATTACATTGTAGCCATGCATATTATTTTTGTAATAAATATAAAATTACATATTTTCTATCATGCATTCAAAAACTCCCACGTATGAAGTTGGTGCTGTAGCCATAATCAGATAATTTCTTTTAATTTGTTTTTATGTTTTAATATCAGTAAAAGCATATCGTGTTTCTTGCTACCTCAAATCAAGGCCAACTCTAATCGTGGGATATTTATAAAGCATTTGTTTTTAATTTTTATATAATATATTATCGGAGTTATGCTAATATTGATCATAGCCACATTTAAAACGTGAAATATAATAGAAACTGTGGCGCTAAATTCAAAGGATCCTCAATCATTAAAAAATCACTGTATTACTCGTAAGCAGTGTTGCCAACTAAAGTGACAAATCCATTTTTAAGTTATTTTTTAAAATTAGTAGGGATTAGGGGACTTTCATCGAAAGAAACTGAAAGCTAAAAGCTCCTAGACAAAGCTGCTCTTTGATGTATTAGGAGACACCAATTATTTCTAAATGTTGTAAAGTAAAAAAATGAGGTTATGTACGAACTTTGAAATATAAAACTCTTTAATTATGGAAGTCTTATTTTCAAAATAATTACACATGGTGCCCATTTAAAATCGCGACGCCCCAAAAATTAAAAATAGGCAACCCATTCTACGTCCGTGATTATGAAAACACGAAGTTATTTCTGATTTGATTAAGGGGGTTGTCTTTTTTTTTCGCGACATCTTGCGATCTAAACTTTTATCGCGACATCTTGCGATCGCATTGCAATAAAAGTTTTTATTTACGTTTTAATATTATCGTCAAATTTTATATTTCGTCACTTGTTTTCTTTGTTTTGTCATTTTTCCTCCCAGTTTTTTTTAATCCTGTAAAATCGACCGTCTTTTGTTTTCTAAATACAGTATTTCGTATTTTTTAAAAATTCTATTATTTTGTTTTCTTTGCTTTTTCATCGTCCCTTTCATAAAAAAAGGTTAATTTAAAGTGCGTTAAAAAAATCGTTATCGAGTATGCTTATGTCAAATGTAAAGTATGCAAAGTGTGCAAAGTCACGTCGTAACTTAACCCATATCGTTATTATAAACATAAACTAATTTTTTACGTCCTTTTAATTACGATTTTCTACAAAATGGATAATAAAATGCAATTAATGAAATAAACATTAGTAGTAAAATATTTTTCGGTAGTTCAGTTCTTAAAGGAACTGGTTTTTGAACAGCCACAACAAAAATTTCGGAATCGAATACCTCGAAAATGTAAACAAAACATACGTAATAAGTTGTCATAAAATCAAAGCAAGTTCAGAGAGCCTTTTCGGTAATGGATTTTATCGAACGCATGTTATTAAATTATGTTGTAAAATCGATTGCAAAGACATTCAACAGCGCCATCTGTTGAAACATGCTGAAAGTCTTTTTTCTTTTGGTTTGATTTAATTTGCGAATCGACTGAATTCTGCTTTATTGTGACTTTTCTTTTTTATTTATTTTTAATTTTGTTATTAAAAAAAATCATTTGTTTTAGGGAATTCAATTTTCGGGATCGGGATCTCGAAACTGACAATCTCGGGATCCCGAAATAAATCCGGGGATTTAGTGTTGCTCCGGAGAGCTTCATATTTTTACAAAATACAATTACAAAAATGTATGTAGTAAAATTTATCGATATTTATTAACAAAATAATAACAAATACAAGATGCTCACGCCACCTGTTCACTCTTCTTGAAATTTTATTTATTTTATTTAAATTAAATGAAAATTAATTAAAATTGTGTAACTGGTAATATAGAAAGTGTTAGGAAAGAGTTTATACATGTATTTCGGCCTTATTGGGCCTCATCAGAACTCTGTACCTTAAAAAAATTTGGTTTATTGAAAAATTTAGAAAATTTTTTTTAAGGTACAGAGTTCTGATGAGGCCCAATAAGGCCGAATACATGTATAAACTCTTTCCTAACACTTTCTATATTACCAGTTACACAATTTTAATTAATTTTCATAATTTTCACCTGGCAAGAAAACTTGATTTTATAAATTAAATGTAAAAATTAATTTTCTGACATTCCATCGATTATTGTAAGACTTCCGGTTTCGCCGGAAGCAATCTTAACTTATTTAGTTTTGAATCTACTGATTATTGCGAGTGCATGATTTGTTAGTTTTGCTTTCTACGACAACAAAAAAAGAATATTTTTCAAACATAATTAAACGAGCACAATATTATTTCGGCATTTTTTCTTTATTTCGGGATCCCGAATTGAAATCCCGGAATTTTCTATCCCGGGTTCCCGGGATTTCCGATTCCAGGTTCTCAGGATTAGATTCCCTAATTTATTTTCTTTATTTTGTCATCTTTGTTTCCAAAGAGTTTTTCTTCTTTTAAAATTCATTAATTATTGAATTGTGCTGCAAAATCGATTGTGTTTTGTTTCTTAATTTTATTTATTTATTTGTTGTGTCAAAAAGTGGTCGCTGGATGACGCGATTCAAACTATTGACTTAATTTTATTATTTTGTAGTTTTTAAAAATTCCACTACGTTTTTTATTTTCTTTGTTTTTTCATCGTTCCTTAAAAAAATATATGAATCTCTTCAATTGTGTTGTAGAATCTCTTGTTTTTGTTATAATTATTTTTGCTTTTTTTTTGTTTTGTCACCACTCCTTTCAAATTGCTTCGTTTTAAAATTTCTTACTAATCTAGTGAGTTGCACTGTAAAATCGTCTTTTGTTTCTGTTTTCCTTAGCTTTGAGTATTTAAAATGATTTCTCTAGTTTTTTTAAATTTGTTCCCGAATTTAAATTACTTTCACTTTTGTAATGAGTAACTAAAGTTACACGATTTAGTAACTTTTATCGTTGAAACCTGACTTCTTTTAGTTTCCGTAGTCTTGTAAATCTGACTTTTATTTTTAGGTTATATTGGCTTCAATTTTGTGCTGTTATTTTGGCTAACTTCTCCATACTTTTCCAACAATTTATTGAATGCACTATACCTAAATGTGATTCTTTATTTGTTTCGCAATGGATTTCCGGATCATTTTTGAAAAATGCATTTTGCACTTTGACAACTAAATTGTGACGAACGATAATTTGATTAATAAAACTTCAAATGCAATACAAATCGCAACATAAGAACAAAAAGTTACAGTTAGTCACTCATTACAAAAGTGAACGGAGATTACACTCTAATACAAACACAAAATCCGAAAAATCCACACCATTATGTCAACAAACCATCGTATTGCAGAAACTGACCTATCTAAAAGTGGTAACTTCCGTCAAATGTAATTGCAATCTCCTACTGCAAATGCCGTGATTCTCTCCTGTTAATTCTTTACTCGTTAGTTCTGACTAGCGTCTAGCGAGCACCGAACAGTAATGGATTTTATTGAACGCACGTTTTTAAATTATATTGCAAAGACATTCAACAGCGCCATCTGTTGAAATATGCCCAAAGTCTTTTTTTTGTTTGTTTTAATTTACGAATCTACTGAATTGTGCTTTATTGTGCCTTTTCTTTTTTATTTATTTTTAATTTTGTTATTTAAAAAAAAACATTTATTTTACGGGATTAAATTTTCGGGATCGGGATCACGAAACTGATAATCCTGAGATTCCGAAATAAATCCGGGGATTTAGTATTGCTCCGGAGAGTTTCATATTTTTACAAAATACAATTACAAAAATGTATGTAGTAAAATTTATCGATATTTATTAACAAAATAATAACAAATACAGGATGCTCACGCCACCTGTTCACTCTTCTTGAAATTTTATTTTTTAATCGATCAAAATGAAATTTAGGAAGTATAAATTAAATGTAAAAATTAATTTTGACATTCCATTGATTATTGTAAGACTTCCGGTTTCGCCAGAAGCAAACTTAACTTATTTAGTTTTGAATCTACTGATCATTGCGAGTCTGAATATGCATGATTTGTTAATTTTGCTTTCTATGACAACAAAAAATTTTTTTTTCAAACATAATTAAACAAGCACAATATTATTTCGGCATTTTTTCTTTATTTCGGGATCTCGAATTGAAATTCCGGAATTTTCTATCCCGGGTTCCCGGGATTTCCGATTCCAGGATCTCAGGATTAGATTCCGCAATTTGTTTTCTTTCTTTTGTTACCCTTGTTTTTAAACAGTTTCTCTTCTCTTTAAATTCACTATCTACTGAATCGTGCTGTAAAATCGTCTTTTGTTTCTTAATTTTATTATTTCGTAGTAAATCTAGTAAATCTGACTTTTATTTTTAGATTATATTGACTTCAATTTTATGCTGTTATTTTGGATAACTTCTCCATACTTTTTCAACATTTTATTAAATGCATTATACCTAAATGTGATTCTTTGTTTGTTTCGTAACGTAATGGATTTCCGGGTCATTTGTTGCATTTTGCAATTGACAACGAAATTGTGACGAACGGTAATTTGATTAATAAAACTTCAAATGCAATACAAATCGCAACATAAGAACAAAAAGTTACAGTTAGTTATTCGTTACAAAAGTGAACGGAGATTACACTCTAATACAAACACAAAATCCGAAAAATCCACACTATTATGTCAACAAACCACCGTATTGCACAAACTGACCTAACTCAAAGTGGTAACTTCCGTCAAATGTAATTGCAATCACCTACTGCAGATGCCGTGATTTCCTCCTGTTAATTCTTTACTCGTTAGTTCTCACTAGCATTTAGCGAGCACCGAGCAGTAAATGCCTAATTAAATTGCTAAATTTTGAATAAAAAAAAGTGTACAAGAAGCTACAAGGAGCCTTCATTACCGTACAATTGCGTACGGTATTGATGTTACCAATCGCAACATAAGAACAAAAAAAAGTTACAATTAATTACTAATTACAAAACTGAACGGAGATTTGTAACAAATTTTACGGATTTTCTAAGTTGGTGACATTTGAGGGATTCTACTTTTGACTGCCGACAGTGTGAGTTTGGTTGCCTGATTTGGGTGATCACGTGGGATTCGTAAATAGTTGAAAGCTCGGTAGCTACAGGAGAATACAAATATTTAATGGCCACTTGCACCAAGCCCTTAGGCGTGACTTAAGCTGAGCTTAAATTTAAGCGGTGTTTATAATGTGACATTTGACGTTATACAACATTGTGCAGAGCTTAAATGGTTGGTGCAACTGGCCATTAGTGACATTAAATTTTTGGAAGTATTAAAATACTTATGAATTCTATTAAACTTCCTTTGTATTTCTAATTGTAACGTAAACTTGAGACGCACTGTATCTTTTCCCGGGTCAATTAGTAATGGTGCAGTTACATTTAAAATGCAATAAATGAGAATATGCACATATTTACTCGTTCATTTCTCTTCCTCTAGAAACTACAAACCCATTTTACCGCCGACTTTCTAAAATTATAACGTTATGAAATGCACAGGATACTTTAGTAAACTACTGTTGCAATGAATGAATTAAAATCCTCACGATATTTGGCAATTATTCCGCGTTATTTAACTAATTATAAATTCAGTGAAATTTTCTGTCCTCATTGCGGCTAATCTCATAATGCATATGCATGAATGGCGTACAACATACATAATTTGCTTCTAAGCGCAAGCAGATGAAAGCACGCGCGTTCCTTATATGGAGGGCCGCACTGTATATGTAGGATGATGTGCATAAACGATGCCATATGTGTCTTGACTAGATCAAATAACGGTTTGTCTGATTTTTGCAGGTCGACTGGATATTTCAAACACGTTTCATGCGGAGCTCTTCCGCGTGTAGCACACGGTAAAACGGGCAGATCACTCTGCCCACTACCTGTGCATCTACCTACATATTCATCTACCTGCGCGTTCACGTTTTCACAATCAGTCGCAAGCATGGAAGACCTGTGCAAATAGATCTACAGAAAATAGAACAGATTTTGAACATCACATGATTCAAAGTTGTTTAGATCATTCTTGCATATCTTTTGAAATGAAATAAAAGTATGGAAGTCCTCGAAGGATTCTTCTTTTTGAAGTTGTGTAAGGATTGGTGAATTCCATCGGTCTTTTCTTACTCACACACACAGAGTTCATCGCCTTTCTAATTATATTAGAGGCCTACATCGAAGTAGGTGCTTTCCAGGTTAGCGTCGGAGTACCTCTAAGCTACACCGGAGTTGCTTTAAGTTACTTCAGAGTAGCTCAGAGCTACTCCGATGCTAACCTGGAAAGCGTCTAATTACTCAACAGAAAATCGTGTCACATCGACGTAACCGCAATTGTGTAACAAACGGTCGAAGAGTTCGACGCCGCCGTCCACCGCAGACCATTTGTCTTACGAAATCGCGCATCACCATTGCAGATCACGTACGCAAATGTCGCGTTGTGAATTTCAAGCTGGCGCGTTATTATAACGAAACGCTTTAAAAACCGATATGACCGTGATATAAACATCTAATTAATGCGGAGCGACGACTGAATACGGAATCGAACGTGTTTTCTCTGTTCAAGCACGTCCATCCGTCCGTCTCTTCTTCCTTCGGGGGAGTCCTCGAGAGACCCACATACATATTTTACGCAAAATAAAGTTGCTTGCTTAACTGCACCGGAGTGCACTGTTCCCGTTATTTTGAAAAATTTATTCGCGCGACTTCTGAATGAATACAAATGTAGACAAGAATTTGAGTAAGGTACGTCGAATATACGAAACTATAAACTAGTAGAAAATTAATAAATACAATTTATTGCACAGGAAAACATAAATTAATATACACCTAAACCAAAGACAACTAAAACGTGACTTGGTGTGTGGCAACCGATAATAATCGTATATTAAAAGGGCAAGCGGATCTTATTTTGTTAAAAATTCTCTCGGAAAAGTCATTGGTGTGCATAAAACCAAAGCATTATTATATATATTTGGCGAAATAAGCTTAATCTCAACGTTGTACCAAAAACTGGGATTATAAAACATGCATCGAAACTTTTGACTATCTCAGAGTAGGTAGAAGACGGGATTGCAAAGGGCCATAATGATAACAGAATAAAAACTTATTCTGTTATTATTATGGCTCTTGCATCAGCAAAAAGTTCTAGTTATAATATACACTGTTTCCCGAATGTAATGTAAAATTCTATATTATGGTTGAGAGATCTTTCAGAAAAATGTTCGAACACGTTGATATTTATTTTTAAAGCATCATTTAGAGATGAAATTGTCAACCCCCACTCCTTCTAAGCGCTAGCAACTTCAATTTTAAAAATTCAAATAGCAAAGTACTCCTCATTTAATAGCATTTTTTATGGTGTATACAATAAGTAAGACCTTTTCCAAATCGGTTGATAAATAACTGAGATATTCAACAAAAATATATTGAGGTGTCCTCTGATGATTTTAATCGATGAGCACAATTTTGCCAAACAATGATGGAACTATAATGTAACATTGGATGATGAAGACGAATATACAATATCCCCAAAAGGTTAACGTGTGGGATATCATAGTGTGTAATCGAATTATTGGACAGTACTTCTTTGTTGGAACGCTGGATGGTGAACAGTAAGTATTCTACACTTCCTCCATTTTGACTTAATTCCGGCTTAGTGGTATTGTTTCCTAATGCAGAAGATCCCAGAATTTGGTTACAGCAAGATGGTGCGACTCCATTATGCACGTCCAGTATGGGAATATCGACCAAATATTTCCTAATCCATGGATTGGGAGACGGGGAACTATTGAATGCCGGCAAGAGATTTCCGGATTTAACCCCTTTGGATTATTTCCTCTGGGATTATTTAAAAACTAAAACATTGAAGGATTAAAGCAGAGAATTCAACAAGAAATTCGCTCAATCACCCCTGAAACGGTAGACATTATTCAACAAGCGTTTATCTCTAGATTAGAACATTGCCTTAGGACATCAGCTCTTAGAGGTTCTGGATTTTGGATTCTGGATTGGTGAGGAGGGTGAATAAGAATTCACATGCACTTAGGCCACAATTGGACCCATTGTACTACCCCCATGTTCAGCAGTGTTACGGCCAGAACTTCCATAACATGGGACCCTTGATCGAGGTGAGTGCAGAGCAATCACAGAGGATATGCTCAGCTGTTTCTTCCTCTAAGTTACAACCTTTACAAATTGGGCTGTCTGCTAAACCAATGCGATGCAAATGTTTGTTTAGTTTGCAATGTCTTGAAAGTATCTACTAAACTACGTCTACTCGTAGGGATAACGATTTTATTCTGAACACCCCGATCCAGAATTTCTCTTACACCTTCTATAATGGCAACTAGCTCTGCTTGAAAAACAGTTGTCAGTTGGCCAAGTACTCTGCTCATGTGAAAGTCCAGGTCGTCGGAGAAAGTTCCTGCGCCTGTTCCTTCCAAAGTCTTAAATCCAACAGTGAGGATGGATAGATCGGGTTTGGGTGCATTTTCAGCATTCAAGAAAACGTTGAAGTGCTTCTTGAATATATATGTAGATTCGAGAGAGTCAATCACCCGAAAAATAGGAGTTTCTTGTAGAGCCTCCTCCAGGATGAGGTGGTGTCTATCTCCGAGACCTTTTTGATTCCACATCTTTTTTGCCCGCAGCCTGAGGGCCGATCCCAGTAACATCCTCCACATATATGTTCAGTGGAGGGAGGCCAAGGATGGCCTCTAAGGCGGTGGTAGGGGTGGATTCGGCGCACCGGTTACTTTCCGGAATGACTGTATACAATTCAAATCAATCGATTAATCCTTTCAAGGCAGATTTTTTTTATGTTAAGTAGAATTTGTAAGAATAGATGAACTTAGAAGAATATAAAATATATTTTATTAATTAGTATTAAAAAACTTATGAGGTGGTTTCACTGAGACACTATTGCACAATACACATCTCTATTGGTATTTTTTATGATATTTTTGGAACCAATTCTTTTTCTCATTAAGACAGCCCAACATTGAGAGCACACCTCCTTGGAGATGAGTGCACCGGCATGTCTGAAGCCTGAACAAACCTTTCTCTTGTGGCACACTTGGTTAGAATCTATTAATTGTTATTCTGGAACTAGATGGGCTTCCTTTTGTCGGAATATCTGTCAAACCTCCTAAAGTCCAGTTGCTACTGACATTCTGAATGTTTTCTAATCAAATGTACCGTATCTGGCACAGCGGATTTTGTAGATTATGTAGGAATTTACTATGCAATGTCGAGAAAATGCCCAAGAATTCGGCAATATCACTGTTTACTCTTCCTGTCGAGCTCATATCGATCACACGGAAGAAGAGGGTTATATCTCAAAAAACTCCGTTTGCAAGATTTTCATAACAAACTGCTTAAAACTGACCTAAGTTTTATGAAGTGAATAACTGAGCTGATATTGTCAGCTCAGTTATTCCCTTCTATTCCATAAAACTTAGGTCAGTTATTCCCTTCATAATACTTAGGTCAGTTTTAAGCAGTTTGTGATGAAAATCTTGGAAACGGAATTTCTTGAGATATAACCCTCTTCTTCCGTGTGATCGATATGTACTTTTCAGCATGTCGGTTTTATCAATGTAGCCCATATGCGTATTGTAATCGATGATCATTTTGGGTCATGTAATATCATATTCTTCGCTATGTTTTCTCTTGCATCGAATTCTTCCTACAGGGAGTTCTGGGTTGTGAAAATTACTAGCGACGCGCACTACCTACACGTTTATCAACCCATTTCAAAAAGATGACCCCATCATTTGTGGCGCGCCAATCCTATTCACCTCTTTTCAGGCTTTTTATCAGCTTTTAGATCAGTTGGAGTTTGTTCTCGATCCTTCCTGACAGTGCCGCATGCATATACTTTATCACCTTTCATCTGACGTAATAGTGGCAACAAAGTAAAATAATTGTGGAAATATATTTCACAATTTTTATTTACCAGAGATCTAGTCAAATTAATCATAACTCGTGTTTCAAGACTTTTTTCTATGATGTTAGTTCCTGTAAATATTTCAAATTCATCACCCGTACTCGTCCGCTCTGACCCAAACTTTCTAACCGAATTTTATCGGTTTGTTTGGCATGTATTGTCGAAAACAAGATCTACCTTTGAAATGAATCATAGATTCGTCGTCAGACAGTACACGAGATAGTTTATAATAAAAGGCAAAAGTTCGACATAATGTGGTTAGAAGCGGTCTCCTGGCGCTGGTTGGATTGAATTGTCATTGAGGTGAATATTCCAGTCGAATTTAGTTCTAGGTAAGATACTCGAAGCGCGGGTATTTCTTAGTTCTGGGTGTGCTGACCAATAATCTCTGTAGCTTGGAAGACGTTTGCACATTATTATGCTGAGAGCAAAAACAATTTTATTTTTCTGATATTTGTGGGTGCGAATGTCTTTCCTGTGCAGATGTTGTTTTGGGTCGCATTTAAGTTTGTGTGATAAACTGTACGCTCCAAGAATGAAGTTGGAAAAAGACATAGGAAATATCTACCGGAATTCTTCGCGGAAATCGTTTGGTGGCGTAAATTTGTCACTGTCTGTCTCCAAAGAAAAGTTTCCTTCATTAATTGCATTCTCATTATAGCTAGAGGAATATCATCCTCCTTGTTGAAATCATCTTTACTTTTATTCCTATTCGCTTCTGCTGAATTTTCTTCAATCTAGAACGTTGTCATTTGGAAGCTCCTCTTCCTCTTCTCATTTATCATCTTCTGATCCTTCATCCGCAGATGGAATCTCCTCTAATACGTTTATGTTGACCATTGTAAGTCTGTTTAGTGTAATTCAGAAATTTTATTGATTGATTTTAGGTCAAAAATCGACCGTGAGATGTCATGACCTATGCTGTTGTTTCTATTTATTGTATTGCAAATAAATCACTGTCACTATAAACGCTTTGCGTTCCAGGAACTCAATCATTTTCTTTACAGCTCAAATCTGGTGTCTTCAATTCAAATTCAAGGACAGTGATTTTCCAATAACGAAGAGTTTTTTTATAGATCAAAAAAGGAAAGAGAATTAAAAATCAGACAATAAGGTTACGCTTTTTCGTTACAATTTAGTATTCAATCATTTAAGGTAAACATTTCAATAGATAAGTTTACTTTAACCGGGACAATTTAAGTGTTTTTAGATAAATGAGTAAAAAAGTTTAAATTAATGGCTCGCATTCTCATCCTACGATTAATTTAATAATGTGTTTATTCCTCATAGCAACGTTCGTCCGCCAATCTCTTACATATTAAATTGACATAAAGCCATATCGTTTCTTATTTATTTTAATCACGTCTTCAGGTAAAAATGATGATCAGAATACGGACCATTGCGTTAAAATCTGGACAATTTCGAGATAAAAAATTACTAGTGCATAAAGTAAGAATTCGAGACTGTCTTGCCCAAATCGAGATGAATATTATAGTAGGTAGTTTGAAATAGAAAAATTTATTATTTATTGATTTTCAAACTTTTACAATATTCAACAATTTTAGGCCAAAAATCGGACTCGAGATGTCTGATCTAAATTATTGTTAATAATAATATTACAAATCAATTTTGTTAATCGGATTACGCATATCGATTTGAATAAACTGTCCTCGAGGCTTCTTCACGTCAATTTTTTTTTAATTACGAACGGAGATGTTAATCAAGCATTAAGTTTTTAATTATTCAGAAGAAATTCCTTTTATTGTTATGATCAGTGTGAAGTATCTCGTACACATTCCTACAGTGGAACAAATACATTCCCAATAGCAGTTGCGTAAGTAATTCAATTAAAACGCTGGACAACTGAGCTGTTGCCCTTCTTTCGCGGTAGGTTGGCCGAACTCGGAGGGGAAGTAAAATTTTTGAAAGTGTAACGTCTTCTAATTACTGTACAGTTTACAATTACAACTGGTCATCCGTGCGTGACCACCCACCTTAGTGCTCCCTTTTAACTCATCATGTGTACAACTTACTTCCACTGGTTATGATTATTATTTTAATGTATCATCGAATTGAAAATCTAATTATTTTATTCCGAAAGGCATTTATTTATAGTAAATTTTAAGTATTATGAAATTCATGATGCATTTGTTACTGTTTAAAATAAAAGGTTTACATTTTGGTATTCGTCTTCATTCATACCATTGAATAACATTGTACAAATATTTAAATGCTAAACATAATCAGAGGGCGGCCAGTTTTAGGTTTTCGGTGTCAGATGTAAGTAGTTGGCCTTGATTAAGTCACTTATACTTATACAAGCCAAACTGCTTACTTGTTGATGTTAAATGAGTGTGAATAAATAAATATAAGATGGTTGTACAAGATGTACAATTTTATCTAAGATCTATCCGCCCTCTGGTCATAATCAGTTTGACATGTAACATGAGAAAAAAAAAAAACAGAATCTAAGTTTCTATGGTTTTTCTCATGCTTACATCCAATATGAATACATCCTCATTTTTTGAATATCACGTAAATAAGAGTAATGATTGAAGAATGGTTATGACCAGAGAGCGGATGTCCTTAGTTATTACTTTAGGTCATTCAAACCATAACCATTGAATCCAAAGAAACAAGACATTTTTAATCCCCCATCCTGTAAAACAGTTACAATATTCCACGTTTTCAACATATCTCAAAAGTAATGGCTAAAATATCACGGGATTAATAAATCCAAGCCACTTTTGCTTTATTTATTTATAAATACATAAACACTAACTTCACAATCCCTCTTTTTCATGGTGATAGGATTTTCCATAATCATAGAACATTTTTGTTAATTTTGATTAAGGTCAACACAGATGAATAGTCAGAAGAGAAGATTACACTTTTGTGTTCTTATATTCATTTTAACATTAGAATTTTTGTGTCATGATGACCAACTATTCGAATCCATTGTATATAATTCCACGGAGAAATAAATTTCCATGAAAATACACATCTCCCTCTTTCCGTTCGTTTATTCAGTCGACGTGGGCGACGGAAGGGAATACTAGTTAGTGACGGTGAGTATCACAATAATTCCCTTGATAAGCGTTTGGCTAAATTCCTATCTGTCACCAT
Organism: Serrognathus titanus; assembly: GCA_039766575.1. Classification (NCBI taxonomy): domain Eukaryota; kingdom Metazoa; phylum Arthropoda; class Insecta; order Coleoptera; family Lucanidae; genus Serrognathus; species Serrognathus titanus. The sequence goes on from CM077914.1 coordinate 14,725,776, forward strand.
GGATACGAAAGCAATCTGCCAGCTTAATAATGCGATAATTAAGTCTGCCCCCCACCGGAGAGCGTTCTCCCCAAGGCTGCGCCGCCGGTCCCGTTATTATACATCCTGTTTCGCAAAATTCTGCTCCATTGTAGTGTTTTGATTAAATATGCATTTACTTTAAATTAAATTCAGACTGCCGGCGCCCCCACGCCGGCCCGCCCCGGCTTTTGTGCCTGGATTCCTTATTATTATCGGTAATTTGTTAATTTTGTTGCGGGGTGGTTACGTTTGTGTAGAGGGCTTCGTTAATTATGAAACTTGTACGACTACATTTCGTCAATACCATCGTTTTGCTTGCTCGATAGCTTCATTGAGGGTTTAATTAAATTGTTAATTAACAGTAAATTAATCTGTTTCCGGCGGCTCACATTTCTTCACAGCAGTAAACAACACGAAGAATATATTTTTACTTTGACGTAAAACGCTCATAATTTTGTTTACTGATGTTTGTTACTTGTGAAGGTAAGACTTACCGATCATTAGAAGAGATACTGTGAGATGATCCCTTCCTGAAGATCTCATCGCCCCCAGGACGGTCCCCACAAGAACGCAGCACACAGCGACGACCGCAATTAAAGCTATGAACCATCGTAGTGATCCCGGTTTCCATGCTAACAAGCCGCAACAGCTTTTCGGGGGTTCCTCGGAATATCTCGTTCTGTAAAAGGGCAAATGTAAAATTAATGATTTTCGAATTTAATAAACACAAAGAGTAAAAAAAAATAATGCACCTAAACGAAAGAGACTGGATTGAGAAAGTCGATTCATTTCAAGAATATTTTGGTAACAGTCAAACGAGTTGCCAAATGCAATTCTTTTTTAGTGTTCTCATTAATTAGAGATTATTAAGAGCAAATTATAAATTAAAAATTGAATTAAAAATTTAAAATGGCGGACTATTATAAAATACTGTTAAAAGAAAAAATAAGTATTCTGTAGTTTAATCGTAACAACGTGATCACTAAAGAGAGACAACAAGTAATAAAAAGCATGTTATGCATGCACCGTGGGTGTTGTCTATTCTAAGGCTCTGTAGAAAGTTACATTAGCGCTTTGTGTGGTTTTTATGAATTTATTCGAATTTGCACGCCTTTGTTTTATGAAGAATGTCTTAGAATTTAACAAAATAAAAGTAGATAACGGTTTGAAACGGCAATTTATGAAAGCAACTGAAAAGCAAAAATTTTATAATATTATTAATTAATGAAAAATTAACTCAATCTATAATAAATTATTAAGAAAAAATGTAAAGCCAATAAAACTGTAACAAAATCATTTCACTGTCACTGGACAGATGACTCTGTACACGCAAGTGTTTTATTTATTGACAAAATTTAAAAACAGAGCGTCGAATGTATTGTTGACTCCATTTCTTTCCTGCTTCCCGGTCCTTAGCTAACTTTTACTTCTACTTTTTTTTACTTTAAAATTCCTTTCTTTTCCACCAAATTCTTCCTTGATCTACCTTTCCTTCTTTCATCGACATTTCTTACTTCAAATCCAAACTATTGCATTTTTACTCATTCTTGTTTTGTGTCTAAACCAATCATTTTTCGTATACTTTCATGTTTTCTTTGACCCATTTTGTTTTCCTTTCAAATTTTTCCTTGTTCTACCTTTCCTTCTTTCATTGACATTTCTTGCTTCAAATTCTTTTTTTTTAACTAACGCATTTTTGCTCATTCTTGTTTTGTGTTTAAAACAACTTAATTGCTTTCGCTCGATTATTTTCTTTTTTCTTTCACCCTTTTTGTTTTCCTTGCTATCTTTCTAGAAATTTTATCATTGCAGCAACAATTAAAAATATTAGGAACATACGAAAAAAAAAGGATATTTAACACAACCTATAGTAAAACCAATCAATAGTTTGAATCGCGACATCCTGCGATTATTTCTGACGAGGCCCCAAACAGGGTCGAAACAGCTGTACAGAGGATGCTCGGGTAATTCACTGCAATGAAAACCGATTTGCAACAAATTTTTTTAAATCTATAGTAAAACATTAAGGCAATTTCTAAACTCTAAAAATGACACGAATGAAATTATTTCTGTAATGTCAGATAGATGTCTCTGTATGCGGATTAGGTAATATAAACTCATTTATTGTTTAGCTTGACATTACCTAAAAAACTGAATTTATTATTCAAGAACTCACGCTAATTGAAGTTATTTAATAAAAAAATAGTAATAATTTAAAAATTAATAGTAAGGATATCACTAAGGCAACATTCTTCTGTTAAAAACATACCACGCGATCGAAAATAACATGATTCAGAGTAGGCCATGATCAGTATTTTACCATTTCTAAAATAAGAACGAACGTTTTGCGTTCCAATTCAAACATTTTGAAACTATTACAATGTTATTATCACAGCTATGAAAATGACAGAGTGTTTTACCGATTTTTAATTTTTTTTTATTCATGCCCAACTATGAATCATTTTGTTTTTAATCGCATGGTACTTATTTGGAAATATATTTTTGAAAGAAAAATGCAGGGGATTTTTGCGAATTTTGGAGATATGCTTTTGTAAAATGAATAAAATTGTGTAAACAAAAATAGCGAGAGAAGACTAAGGGAGTTATTAAACATAGTGCGTGAACATCACTTAATCACAGATTCCTGAGCTTAAAACAACAAGTTTTAATCCAACTTACTTCTAATGTGAAAAGCATGGCTATAATGTAATGACAGACTTTTCGATACCTATTTAGAGGTTAGCGGGAGAATTTTGATAACATAATTTTTAGAAAGGGTCATAGAAGAATCTGCCGCAACTTTCCTTTTGGAAAGCACGCGTTAAGGATTCTTTCCCCACAAATTCCCCAAGCTCGCAGAGCTTGTCGAGGAGAGGTATTTTGGCGGCTGCGACCGACTTGATGTTTACAAACTTCGGCATTCACTTTACAAATTGGGGAAACGTAGAAAAAACAGTTCGAAGGAGCCGGAATCCAAACACGGTCCGAGCCATCAGAATTCTATCTCTCATTTAGCACCCACACGCACTAGGGAGGATTTGAACTCACACCTAATAATTGTCCCGCCAAGCGTCAAGCCCGTTGCCAGCTGACTCAATCAAGTTGACTGACAACTACTTATAATTAAAGTATTAAATAAAATAAAGCCGCCGATGATTCAATTTTCGCCTGGTCACACCATTTATCTTCTCGATTATTTCAGTGATTTTCGAGTCGCATGTTAGATGGTCCCAGACGTTGGCTAAAAAATTCGAGAAAGACTTATAATTAAAATATTAAACAAAATAAGACCGCAGATGATTCGATTTTCGTCTGGTCACGCCATCTATCTTCTCGATTATTTCAGTGAGTTTCGAGTCGAACGCTAGATGGTTCCAGACGTTAGCTAGAAAATTTGAGAAAGAAAGAATCTCGAGAAAGGCAGAATCTGCTGGGTAATTTGAATTAGTTATTATTCCGAAGACGATAAGTGGAATATAGCGATTAGTAGACCGTTTAAGTTATAGAAGTTGTTATTTGTTAGACAAGTGTTGCAGCTTGTTATTCTTGTGTTAAGCGATATAAAGTGTTTTTTAATTAAAGGGCAATAGACCGAGAGCTAGCGACGGATATACTTAAGGTAAATATCTTAAGTTAAGTACTTAAGGTAATATCTTAAGTAAATCAAGCTTGAAAATTGGTAAAAAGGTGCCTATTAGGAATACTGAACACAGAACCGTGTGCCTTACACTCTGACATGACTGGAAAGAAGATAATGTAGCCCCAAAGGGACGAACTCAATAAACGCGTTCTCTCGCACTCGTGCATCTACGTAAGCCCGTCCTGGGAAAATTTTTATATGTCTGATATTAAGATTTATTTTTTTAAGAAATACATATAATGTTCGAGATAGCATTATCGTTTGAAGCTTGTTTGGATATTTTGTTGCATATTCTGCAATGCATTGGCATGCTCTTTTTAAAATAAAAAGAAAACTGTCATGGTTTATAGAAAATGTGAGATTTCTGCTTCAATTCCGAAACCTACATTGCATCAGACCGCATCAGATGTACAAAAGCTTTCCTTGTGAGAGTAAGCAGGACAACCTTACGTAAGCGCGCGAGTGCGAGAGAGCGCGTTTATTGATTTCTTCCCTTTGGGGCTAAATTATTCTCTTTTTCCGGCCATGTCAAGACGTATGGTTCTTTGACCAGTGTTCTTGAGGGCACCTTCCTACTAATTTTCAAGCTTGTTGAAGTACCTTAAGTAGATCGCGACGCTAGCTCTCGGTGTAAACTTGTTGTCAATAAAACTGACTTGGTTTTTTTTTTGTTTTGTACATTGGCTTTCGATCTGTCAAAGTAGTAAATTTTTGAAGCTGTCACATTTCATTTGTAATACATTTGGTATAACCACCAAAACTGCAAGGTTGATACAGAGCATGTAAATGTAATCAACAAAAGGTCATTAAATGTGATGGGTCATTTTTTCTGACCGCAAGATTACAATGTTTCAAGGAAATCTGAATTTCGAACAATATTTTCATTTTCCGGATTCGCTTAGTGAATGATATTTAGTAATGATACACAAGAAACAAATGCCTGCTATGTGCTAATAATAATAATAATAATAATAATAATAACTAATTTATATAATATGTATACAGAAAGGGGCATTCCTTAGTATTTTTTGTGTCGTCACAACTTTTAATATTTCTTAGTTTAATTGCAAAATCGTCTTATTTTGAGCCCTGAATTTGTATGGTAAAGCTACATCCACGTATTTTAGAAATATCCCGTATACAGTATGATTCAAAAGGGTCGCACCAACGCTTAGGTGGTGACAGAGAACGTTAATAGGAGCACAATTATACTTTTAGAATATTTTTACGGTGCCTGATTTTCTAGATATAAATGTTTAAAGGCAACGCTGCAGCTTGTAGATGCAATTTGAAACATAGATACCCTCATTTGTTTTCTTCCAAATTCTCTCCCCATTCTTAAAAAAAATCTAGAAGGGGGCGGTTGTAGCGGTTGGGTGGGATTAGAACAATCTTCTTTCTTTCATCCCATTAATTAGAATTCTCATCTGAATCAAATATTTTAACTTAATATGCAAATCAAATTTGACACAATAATAATTGTCACTTCTTATTAGTTCATTTTATTCATATTATTAAGTTCCTTGGATAAAAATTTGCAAAACGAAAACCACTTTAAACTTGCAAAGAGTTTAGAAAAATCTGAAATTAAAAGAAGCAAAACGAGCTCATTTATCGCCACATGTCAGAGACTATGGTAACCCTAATGACACTAAATTTTCAATGCCACCGTTGCCGACCTTACATCTAAAATAATGTTAACATTTCCAAAGATTTTTCCGACTTTATTACTTAATATTAATTATGTTTATTACCAAGGGAAATTTTACTTGCTTGTATCTACGTCTCTCTTTAATAAAAACATAAAATTACATTATCTGATTAATTCAAAATCAACACCAAATTCGTATATTTGAAGGCCCATATCTACGTAAAGAAAGCTGGTAGAAAAATCTTCTTTATTTTTTTGAGAACAAATAAATGGTTCTAAATACAAACAAGTCATGGTGCGGTCCTTTTGCTCGTACTGTAGGTATGCCGTCCCATTTTAATAATTCATATCATTAAAAGCACGCAACAGATTTGGATAAAATTATACTTGTTCTACATGATAATAAATATAAATAAATATTTTGAGACAATATGTTAAATCCTTTAAAAAAATAGGCTTTCTTATTTTTTACGCGACGCAACGTTTCGAAGCAACCCCAATAAAAAAATGAACCCTAAATCCTGCATTATTCTTCCTAAAAATATATGTGAAGAAAATAAACTTTCTTTTGAAATAACTATAGGGTGAGACAGAAATATGGGTCAGGTATAAACATGGTTAATATTCTCAATAGTTTCCGAAGGTGATTCATTACCAGCAAAGGAAAAAGTTGTATCTTCGAAACTACTAAAAATAATAACCATATTCGTATAAAGTTCATGCTCAGAATATTTATTTGACCCACTGACTCACCCTTCATTTGTTTCTACATGAACAATAAAAAAACATTACACATTCAAAAGGAGTATTTACTTTCATATGTGGAGTAACTCAATTTCAAATCTGAAAGGCGCTTTTATTTGCACTTAAGCAAGTGAATTATTTATTAGTGGTCTTACAATCCATGTAAATTTCTTTATTGTTTATAAACCCAAGTTGAGAAACTATAATTATTATTAATAAGTAAAAAAGTCATGTTACTTTTCATTCATTAGCATAAATTCTGTAGAGCGCGTCGTTTGAAGATTTCCGCGTACAAATCATCAACGCCATTTACACGCTCAATAATAACAGTATCACAAACGGCTTAAGCTTATCGGATTTCACAGAGCCGATTACATCGTTCTTACACAAGGCGTTACATCAGATACGGTGCAGTGTTACGCTTGTGCACTGCAGATGCACGTAAAAATACGACACTAATAAGCTCGGCCTGTCGTTCCAAGTTACACATAAATTAATATAAATAATAAATACGATCCGTGTTTGTAAACAGATACGACGTTGTCGAAGCGAGCGAATGGGCTCTGGTTATCTATTAATTACAGCAACAAATTAACCGTAACAAACTGCGAACTCATGCTGAGGTTGTTATCCGTTTTACAACTACGAGGGGGTAGTAATTTATTATTGTTGTTTTACATTAATTTAAACTAATTAAAAAATACGTATTCATTTAGTCAAAAACGAAATCAAATTACTAATTACAAAAGGTAAACTAGTACGAGGGCTGAATTTATTGAGAATAAAAAACAGGGTTAATATTTTCTAGGATTTTATTTTAAATATGCTCGAAGTAATTGCCTTCAGCAAATACACTCAACCATTTTTTCTTTACATTGTTCAAAAGCTCCAAGCACTCATCTTTCAGAATAGCTTCAAAATAAGCGTGAACTGCGGCAACAATCTTTTCTTCTGACGAAAACCTTCTACCCCGCAAATTCCTTTTCAGCCAAAAAAATAGCCAAAAGTCGCACATTGCTAAATCAGGTGAATACGGCGGATGTTCTATTACTTTTATATTTTTTTCAGCCAAAAACTTGAGAGTTAAAATTGCCGTATGGGGCGATGCGTTATCATGGTGCAGTATAATTCCCTTGTCTGGAACTCTACTGAATACTTCAGGCAAACATTTTTCAGTGTTCAGTTTAGTTGTAATTGCCTTTTGTTCCATTTAGCTTAATTGCCTTTACTAGGCCCGTACTTCTGACGAATACCGCATACATAACTTTTTTCATAGCTCGCTGTTTCTTGGTCATTGTTGGAGTTTCCTCATCTTCTGTATCCATACACGACTCTCTTAGCGGGTAGAGACGTCGAAAAAGGGAATGTACGTTTCGTCACCTGTCACTATTTTGGGAAAAAAATTGATGTCCGTCATTATTTAAGAAATTTAAAGTTTCATGGCAAATTCTTACACGCTCTGCTTTTGGGAAGTCAGAAAGGTGATGCGACACAAAACACTAATCACTTTTTTTAAATGCAGGTGATCGTGTATGATTGTTCTAACAGCTGAGGATCCAATTATGAGTTGAGGCTCTATTACTGTATAAGTGGCTTTATTGCCCTCTTCAATTAATTTTTTAACAGCTGCAATATTTTTATCGGTAACAGCCTTAGCCTTTTTGATGCTGAACAGAATCCCTTTTGCATTCAAATTCCTCATACCATCGGTAATTTGTAGCCAAGGAAGGTGCTTGTTCACTAAAAGCCGAATATAAACTCTTTTTGCACTCATAGGCGCTTAAACCTTTTTCAAAATCATAATAAATCATGATTGGAAAATGCTCTCTGGTTAATTCCATTTTTTAAATCACTTTAAAACATTAGTAACTTGAGTTCTAATGATTGTAACTTCAAATGACATGTAAAGAGTTGCTCTAAATAATAACATTGTATGTTTTGTTTTTCACGGCCTACTAGATTTTCTTATTTTCAATAAATTCAGCTTTACCCTCGTACATATATCAAATATATATAGTGTTTCATGAAAGTAACGGTTAAATTCTATAAAATGGTTGAGAAAAATGTTTCAGAAAGATGCTGGGACACGTCGATTTTTATTTCTAAATCATCATTTGAAGATGTAATTTTCAACCCTCTACCCCTCATTACTTAAGCGCTAGCAAGCCCAACTATAAAAATTCAATATGAAAGTGTTCTTTGCGATACCTCATTTAAAAGCACTTTTTATGATGCTTAAAAAATATATATTGAACAAAAATGTATCGAAATGAAAGGGCCAATATTCGAGCAAAATAATTGCAAGAATAGAACTTATTGATATTACTTAGTGAAGTGTGTGTTACTTGTTTAGCGATTAGATAGCAAAAATGAGACTTACTGAAGCCGAAAGAATCGAAATTTTAATGACGATTTGGTTTGGAAATGGAGTTCAGACGCACGAAGAAGTTCAATGAAACTCACCCAAACAGTCCCAATATCACAATCAACGGTACGTCGAATTGAGAACAAACTTCGCGATGTTGGACATGCGCACGAGATATATCTAAAGCCGGACGTTCAATGGCTTTAGATGAAGATAGGCAATTGGATGCCACGATAATGGTGCAGGACAATTCATAATTCAGTGGTTAAAAATAAAAAAAGAACTGGCAGGAAAGATAACAAAACAAAAAAAATACATAATATTAGAAAATAAACAAAAACTAAAGACAATAAAACAGAAATCAGTAGATTCATAAATTGAAACAATAGAAAAAAAACTTTTGGCATTTTTCAACAGATGGCGCTAATGAATGTCTTATAACAACACGCAAGTCATTTTTTGTGGCCGTCCAGAAATGACAGTCAATTGAAACTCAATGCTCAATGGATGGTGTTTTTTCAATGTAATTCAGGAAATCAACTTCGTAGAAACAAATGAAAAGAAGACTTTCGGCAAGTTTCAAGAGATGGCGTTGTTGAATGTCTTACAATAACGTAATAAATCGTTTTAAAAACGTACACAAGGGTGATTTTAATTTAATTAAGAAATTTTGTGGAACGTATTCGTATTATACAGCGTGTCCACTTTAAATTGTGGCCCCTGAAGGTTTTAGAAAAGGCAACCCGTCAATCAAATCAGAAATAACTTCGGGTTTTCATAATATATAATTAAACAATTGCTTTTCAGTTTATTGTCATTTTATGGTGAGTTGATATCTGTCATAAAATAATAGACTATTCACATTATTGACATTACTTGGTAGAGTATGTGTTACTGATTTAGCGATTAGATAGCAAAAATGAGACTTACTGAAGCCGAAAGAATCGAAATTTTAATGATGATTTGGTTTGGAAATGGAATTCAGACGCACGAAGAAGTTCAATGAAACTCACCCAAACAGTCCTCCAATATCACAATCAAGTAAGTCGAATTGAGAACAAACTTCGAAATGTTGGACATGTACGAGATAAACCTAAAGCCGGACGTTCAACGGCTTTAGATGAAGATAGGCAATTGGATGCCACGATAATGGTGCAGGAAAATTCACATTATTGACATTACTTAGTAGAGTGTCTTACTTGTTTAGCGGTTAGATAGCAAAAATGAGACTTACTGAAGCCGAAAGAATTGAAATTTTAATGATGATTCAGTTTGGAAATGGAATTCGGACGCATGAAGTTCAATGAAACTCACTCAAACCGTCCTCCAATATCACAATCAACGGTAAGTCGAATTGAGAACAAACTTCGAGACGTTGGACATGTACGGGATAAACCTAAAGCCGAACGTTCATCGGCTTTAGATGAAGATAGGCAATTGGATGCCACGATAATGGTGGCACCTCTTAACACGTCATGAGGAAAAATTTCCTTTCAAGTGTTCTTAGTACCAGAGCAGTCCGATGATGATTTTGATCGACGAGCGCAATTTGGCGAGACAATGATGGAACCTTTGACGATTAAACAAGATAGACTGATAATGCCATTGCAAAGGAGGACGGTTTGTTTGAAACCAACATCAACAGATGTTACGGGGGGAGGGAGAGGTGGAGCACTATTTATTCGACACAGGTGGCGTTCATTAAATGGGGGCAAGATGAAGTAAAAATCGAATATTACACAAAATATATTAAAGTAAGCAAAATTGCAGTTATTGGGCGGTTGAAAATCCGCATTGGATGATGCCCAATGTGATGCCCAATGTCCCCAAAAGTTAACGTGTGGGCTAGGATTGTGGATAATCGAATTATAGACGGTACTATTTTATTGGAACGCTGGGTGGTGAACAGTATTTGGACTTCTTCCAATTAATTTCGGCTTTAGGGGTACTGTTTCCTAATGCAGAAGATCCTGGTACACCCGATCCCAGAATTTGGTTATAGCAAAATGATGCGCCTCGTCATTATGCACATCCAGTACGAGAATATTGACCAAATATTTTCATAATTCACGGATTGATAAACGGGGAACTATTAAATGTCGGTAAGAGATTTCCGGATTTAACTCCTTTGGTTTATTTCCTCTGGGGTCATTTAAAAGCTAAAATTTTAATTGACCTCCAAACATTGAGGAGTTAAAGCAGGAAATTCGCTCAATCACTCTTGAAATGGCAGACTATATTCAACAAGCGTTTGTCTCTAGATTATAGGAAATTGCTACGCTGTTGACGAACAGCAATTTGAACACTTAATTTAATTTTAATATTGTTTTATTTTTTTTTTAAGTTTGATATTTTGTTTCGTTTGAATACATTTTGGTTGAATGTCTCAGTTATTTATCAACTGATTTTGAAAGTTTTATTTATTGTATTAAATGAGATATAAGGAGTACTTTGCTATTTGTAATTTTTAAAGTTGGGGTTGCTAGCGCTTAGGAGTTGAGGGGTAGTAGGTTGAAAATTACATCTTTAAACGATGATTTAAAAATAAATTATAGAATTTATCTGTTACTTCCGGGGAACACTGTACGTAAAAGTTGGAGTATAATTTAATGGCTTAGAAAGTTAAAAGCATCGTTGACAGCTTAAGATTTCATTTTTCGTATAGTCCTTCATAAATTTGACAACGTGGAAGTTATATTTAAAGTGGACACTCACATGCTAATCAGAAAGCAGGATCGAGAGTCTCTCATAAAACATTCTGTCCAACTAAAACGTGCGTAGGTGTTTCCGGTAAAATAGTTCACGTGAATGAGATAGAAAGTTGTTTGCTAGGAGGAAAAGTGGAACGGCCAAGTGCTTGGCCGCCTAACCTGTGAACCCTTTTCGGTTCAAGTGCGAAAACACTTGACGGGTGTTCCTCTCGTGTTGTTGCTGTGACAAGCTAATTTTTTTCAGTGAATTTCTTCTGGAGGAGATTTACACTTTTGAATTTATTTTCCTTAAATGAGTTAATCGCAAAGTCATTCTTACATAACAGTATTATTTTATTTCCTTAATTAATTGACTTAAGGAATTAAATTAAAAAAGTAATCATGAATCACACCCAACAATAAGTAAAAAATTAGGTAATAATTAATACAATAGAGGTCACATTCTAAAAGTTTTATTGACGCTCATCATCCCTTTATTTATTTTATTGCTTTATTTAATATCACGATGTAGTTATTGTCGATTACCTAATGAAACAGATGGCCGAAGATTACAATACTTTGTTTTATTGGTGTAAATTACTATACTTTTACGAGCAGGAGTTATAAATTGCATTGACAATACCTAAGGATTGGCCTATAAGTAATTAATTCGTTAATGAACGCAAGTGCATCTTTAGAATTTTCTTCAGTTCTGTAACTGCGTATGGGCGACATTGACCGAGTGGGCATGAATTCTTCTGGAAATTTATTATTTTACGACTTGTTTGTAAAAACCGCAGACGCATCTATAACATGCAGATGATGACGCGCTCTTATGATAAGTCAGTGTCTTTTTTTTGAGTTAAATCGTCTTTTGTGGCGCAGAAATTATAACATTGTGCGTAAAAATTTAACGCAATTGCTCATTTACAATACCGAACATCGCAATAAATCACGATCTCGTTAGGAACAAACGACGTAAGAGCTAATTGTTAATCTGGATGAGTAAATCGCGGCGGCGATTCTCACAAAAACGAAAATGCAAATGAGTTAATTTCACGAAAACACGGGAAACCGTGGGAACGCTTGCCAGAAAAGCCCGGCGAATGAACGCAATTACCAAGAGAGAAAGACCGAGGTTGACAACGAGCAACGCGAAACGAATTCAATGCGGAGCTAGTCTACGTATACATAGCTTTTTTTTTGGGAGGATGAAGAGAAAGTTAACATCGTCGCTCCGGGAGGAAATCTTCGTCGTTTGCTGCAATTGAGATAGGAACGAGTTTGGGTCCAATTATGTCTAGGTGCTTTCTTTGTCGTCATTGAAGTGCATGTACTTCGAGTTTACAAATTGTTTCATCTTTATTTGAGGATGGTTAATTTAACAGTTTCTTTAAATTGCATGGATATGTAATGGGAATAGAAAGTATGTTTCCTTGATATACAGGGTATAATAGATTAAATTTCACTTATTAAAGTTCTTCATCACATAAGGAATGGTTTAGCTCAGTGGTCGCCAATCCGTCAATCGCGAGCTACCGGTAGCTCGCAAAGGCAATTCTGGTAGCTCACAACATATTTTATATTTTAAAAATACAAACGGTTAAAAGCCTCCGTAAATTTCGCAAATTCTCATAATAAACACAAGCAGTGGCAACACTGCGGTGAGCGATCTGCCGCCAACGTCGCCATGCTAGAATCGGCTAGAACCGCAGCGCTCTAGTCTTCGAGAACGATCTGGTTTGTTTTGAATGGGATAAATACGCATTGAGCGACGACTTTGCACTCAGTTTAAAACCGAACATCACGTAATCTACGTCCAGCAGTTGGGTCCGTAGCGCAATAAAAAATATTATGGCAAGCAGTAGTAAGAAGGTAAAGAAAACATACCATTTCCATTCGGAATGGGAAGAACACTCCGCGAAATGACCAAATTACGTGACGAAGCCTTGAAGCAATGTAAACGAACAGGCAATCTAAGCCATAAAGAACATTATAAATCTATTAGAAACTTTACAGCTTTTGCCATTCGTAAAGAAAAAAAAGTTTACATAAAACAGCAATTTAATAATCGGAATCCTAAACATCTTTGGAGGACTCTGAATAAACTGGTTCTGAATAAAAGTCTCAAATCCTTACCCGAATGTTTTGATAATTCTAATGAATTGAATAAATATTTTACTAGTTTCGCCTTATCCCCTAACGTCTCCAAAGATAATGTCATTTCTTCCTACCTCAGTACCTGTCATCCAAATTTTCTCTGTGAATTCAATTTTCATCTTGTTTCTCCGTCAATTGTGGAAAAAATAATATGTAATATATCTAGTAATGCGGTAGGTTCAGATGGACTTAGTATTAAACTTATTGCTCTCTGCTGTCCTTTCATCGTGCCTTACGTGACTCATATTATTAACTTCTGCCTAGAACATAATGTTTTTCCTTCATGCTGGAAGGAAGCGATAGTTTTTCCGATCGCCAAAATAAATAAACCTGAATACAAGCATTTACGTCCCATTAGCATTCTACCTGTTTTGTCCAAAGGCTTGGAGCGAATTGTAAATGATCAGTTAAGACTGTTTTTGGGTCACTACATTATTTTACCTCTCATCAGTCTGACTTTAGGCCTGGACACAGTTGCTGCTCTGGGCTTTTAGGTATCACCAACGATGTCATCAATTCTCTGGACAAGAAATTTTCGTGCTTAATGGTGTCACTTGATTACTCTAAAGCCTTAGATACCTTAGACTATGATATTCTGCTGTCGGTTCTTTATCATGTCGGAATGACTAATGGGGTTATTAACTTCTTCCGTAATTACCTTTGAGATCGGAAACAGAAAGTTAGAATCAGAAATCAAGTCTCGGAATTTATTTCTATAAAGTGTGGTGTTGCACAAAGCAGTATTTCCTGTCCCCTTTTGTATATAATATATAAGTGTATACACCGTGTACCAGAACTCGCGCCCCAGAGAGTAATGGCAAATGTCTGTGGCAATACTGAACACATATTCAAAAACTAAAATTGTTTAACGTAAAGCATAGCTAAGTTAAGAATAAAAAAACAATAGCCAATCCCAAAAGCAGAACAGCAGATGGCCATATGTATTGCGTAGGCTTTCGTTAAATTGCTAGGATACGTAGAAATGCATTGTTGATATAAAAAAAATGTAAAAAAACTGGTCCACTTTATTCTGACACTGCTGTCATTGTAACTGTCACTTAAAAGGTTTAAGTTTAAAATTTGAATATGTTTTCCGCCGCTGATTATACCGAAATGATCGTCATTTATGGAGAGTGTGAACGCAACGCCAGGGAAACAGCACGAATTTTTTCCCAGCGTTTTCCCAACAGTCCCGTAGACCATAAAGTAATCCTCAGGGCTGTCGCACGAATGAAAGAGACCGGTCAAGTTGTTCCGACTCGTAAAGAAATTGGTGGTGCTCCTAGAAGAATTCGAACTGTTGCAAATGAAGAGACCATATTAGATGCATTTGAGGAAGATGGTAGACGAAGCATTAGAGAAGTTGCGCGGGAACTAGATGTTTCCCATACTTCGGTTCAGCGGGTTATGAAAGATGATTACCAACACCCTTTTCATTTCACGCCAGTGCAACATTTGCAACCGGTAGATTATCTCGCTAGAATGGAATTCTGTCAGTGGTTGTTAGACCAAGAAGAACTCGATCCCAATTTTGTCACCAGAATTATGTTTTCGGATGTCTCTTTTTAGTCGACAAGGATGCTTCAATGCGCATAATTTGCATGTATGGGCAAATGCAAATCCACATGCTCTTTTCGAACGGGGATTTCAAAACCAATTTTCGATTAATTTGAGGGCTGGTGTATTAGGAGATCGCGTAGTATGTCATCGAATAATTATTTTTTTCTTTAGATTCTAATTTGACTATTATCCTACAGGTTGGACTTTTTGAATTTTCTGCACGTTTAACAGGCCTAATTTATGCAGAGTTCTTAAATATAGAACTGCCAAATTTATTAGACGCTGTACCACTGATTTTTCGAATTAACGAGTATTTCCAGCACGATGGAGCACCACCACATTTTAGCTACGAAGTTCGGCAAATCTCAGATCAACAACATCCTGACCGATGGATTGGAAATTGGCCTGCTCGATCACCGGATTTAAATCCTTTGGATTTTTTTCTTTGGGGACAAGTTAAAAGCATTGTATATCGTGTACCAATTGAGAACAAGGAGCAGCTCAGGAACCGAATCCAAGATGCTTTTGCGGCGGTTACTCCTCAAATGGTTATCAATTCTAAATCTAGTCTTTTGAGAAGAGCACGGCTGTGTTTACAAATGAATGGCGGACATTTCGAGCATTTACTTTAACTTTTTGTTCTTGATTTTTAATTTTAATACCTCATTTAAACTAATTCGGTGTTCCTATTAGAACTTCATTTGACTTTTTCGAGAATACCGTGACATTGACATTATAGTGGACCAAACTATTTTTAAAAGTTTTATAGATAACAATGTTCGACCGTTTCCTAGCAATATCTAAAGGTCCTACGTTTTACCTACGTGAGAGCTATCGGTATTGGCTACCGTTTTTTCGTCTGCATTCGAATACAGTTTAACATAGACAATTTTAGTTTTCGAATTTACTATCTCCATTGCTGTATACACAAGCCCTTGCTCTCTGGGGCGCGAGTTCTGGTACACGGTGTATATATTATCGTGTGAATCTCATATATTGTCACGTTTCAATTTCTGCCATTCTGTATGTGGTCCTTGTATTGATGCAGTAGATAGATCTCGGATTCAAAAAGTTCAGAACTCTTGCTTAAGGCTTATATATGGCGTCCGTAAATATGAAAGAATTACTTATACGCTAGAAAGAGCTAATTGGTTAAATATGGCTGATAGGCGACTTCTTCACAGCGTCTGCACTTTCTATAAAATCATAACTAATAAAACTCCTGCCTATCTTTACCACAAAATAACTTATCGAACTGACGTACACAATATCAATATTCGACACAAAAATGTAATTACCATTCCTTGTCATTTCACTATGTTTTACCGGCGTTCTTTTTCATACAACGTTGCAACGCTATAGAACTATTTACCACTGGAATTTAAAAAGTCACCTATTATGAGTTTTAAGCGTAAAGTTATTACGCGAATTGGGAAAGGGACATTCAAGTCTTACTCTTACTTTTAGGTCTTAATTTAGGTCGACATTCATCATTCATTAATGATCACTACAATTATTCAAATGTTAAAGTTTTATATAATTTATAATTGTATTATTAATCCAAGCTGTATGGAATTCATTTCATTTCTCTTAGTGAAAAGGCTCATATGGTAGATCAGGTTTGCCTCCAACCTGAATCTGAGCCTCTTGATCCTAATTTTGTTTCATTATTCTGCCTTTCCTGCTTGTATATATTGTAAAATTATTATTATTATTATTATTATAACAATATTTCTTCACAGAAGTTAAAAGGAAAAATGTATGTTTGTTGTGTAATACTTCTGTCTCCGTTGCCAAAAAAGGGAATATTGAGAGGCATCATAAAACTGTACATTCGAATTTTGAACAATCATTTCCATCACATTCTGCCACCAGAAAGGAAAAATTGAAAAATTAAAAAAACCAATTATTTGGATAATGGTTTTAAAAACAGTCGACAAAAATAAGGCTGCAACTGAAGCATCATACCGTGTGTACCAGGTAATTGCACAAAAGAAGAAACCTTATGAAGACGGGGAAATGATAAAACAGACATTTTTAGAAGCTGCAGCTTCGTTTTTTGCCAACTTTAGAAATAAAGATGAGATAGTTTCAGCTATAAAATCTATGTAACTTTCTGCTAATACAGTAATGAGGCGAGTAGAAGTTATGAGCAATGATATTTTTGTACAGTTAAGAACTGACTGTATATTTTTTACTGCGACAGGATGAATCAATAGATGTAATTGACACTTCCCAGATGGCCGTGTTTGTAAGGATGGTTTTTAGTGATTTTACGATAAAAGAAGATCTTTTGAAATTTATTCCACTAAAAGGACATACTATTGGTCAGGAGTTGTTTTCTGATTTCAAAAATATTATTTCATCTGAGAAAATTCCCATATCAAAAATGGTAGGCTTGACTACCGATGGCGCTCCAGCTATGGTGTCGAATAAAACTGTGCATTATTTCATTTAGGTGTGCTTACGCCGCTCAGGACTAGGTAGCTCAGTGTTAATTCCAAAATTATCAAAGTAGCTCAATACATTGAAAAAATTGGCGATGACTGGTCTAGCTCAAAAAAGAATTACCTATCACAAAAGCACATTATCTTTAGTTTGTAAACCTCTGTTCGTTCGTCAGATATACTATGTGCGTCTGCAGTTTTTATAAACATCGTAAAATAATAAAGCTCCAGCAAAATTCATGATCACATAATACTATACTTCGCTCAGCTGGAGTATTTAGATCACATCGTGTGCTTTTCAAAAGTTTTTTGTAAGAAATAAACGTAGGCTTTTCTGAAGTTATTTGCCCCATACGTATGTCATGATATGTATCGAGACATTAAAAAAATCTTCATCAAAGATAGACATAGCAGTCACGTCGAAGCTAAACTGTATGACAGACAATTGAGGAAAAATGTACGTCTTTTTTTCTTCGACTTACTTTGATGAACGTTTTCTTGAATGTCTTGTTAGTTATACGAAGCAAAACTTATTTGATTGCACACTGTATAAAATAACTTTTTTTTCGAACCAAATGATATTTAACAGAAACCACAATTTATTTCGCTATAACATTCCAGCCAATATAATTTTCTTTTCGATAATAATCGATTAGTTAATAATTATGATTTATAAACTATAGTTAAAGCTACGGCGATAAATTCCATTTGGCAGCCCGCATGGAATAATTAAACCATCGACCCGGAACTCACGAATCAAATTGCATCAGGCGATTACGTTTTATTTAGTAATCATAATAAAAATCATAATCAGCGCAGGTAAAATAGAAAATGTGATGGGGATTAAAGATTTTTTTTTGGACGCTGCATTTGAACCAGTTCAACTCGTTTCAATTTTAATTCCACTCGCTTTAATTTTTAATCCCCGGATACGTCAGGTCCGTACTTACCAAGCTTTAAATGAGGCTTTATTTTGTGAAAACATAATATTTTTAACATTTTATTTCTAAATTTTGACTTAAAATAAGTCAAATTTTACCTTGCTGATGTACCAGATGATTATATTTTTGCATTGCTAGGCCAAATATTTATTTGTTTGCTCTTTGTATTCCTTCACAGCAGAAAAGCCGCAATGAGGAAGTTATGGCATCAAGGATAACATTAACTTTGATTGCCAAATTTACTCTTTGTAATTTTGTTGGTCATCTTCAACAATATTGACCGTGCACTTAACTTCTTTAAATTTATTTGTTCTACCTTTTTCATCAGGAAGAGAATGAATGAACGTAAAACAAACACGCAGCAGGATTATGTCAGTCAGTAAAACTCACATTATAAAACGCACGTATTAATCGTATTCTTGACAGCAGAGAATTTGAAAATGATTGGATTAATATAGTTCCAGTGTTAAAACTAAATCAATTAAACCAGAGTTAGTTCGGATTACGCGAGTCACCTCATTTATAATCAGCGCTAAGTCGGTGGTATTAAACTAGGTTGTTTAATTGAATCGTCAAAGTTGTCTGTTTTATTTTATAGAAAAACATTTAGACATTCCTTAAACACTCAAAATACGCACGATCGCTCAACGTTTCGTTATCGGTTGATAACTTCGTCAGGAATGAAAATAAAAAATTAAAAACATGTAAATGTTTATTTTTAATTGAAATTATGCGGTTATGTACACTTCTGGACAAAATTAAGGGACCACCAAATAAACTTGAAATAATTTTTCCAATTTACAACAATAGCAATGGGAACAGATACCTCAAGAAAGTATACGAAACTTAATCTCAAGCATGCCAAGAAGATTACCAGCGTGTATTGCCGCAAGAGGGGGGCATACACGCTATTAATAATTTTAATTTTGTTAACTTGTTACAAATTAGGAAATAAGTTCATGAGAAGACCAATGGTATTTTAAAGGTTTAAAGTTTGTTAAATTTAATAGCCCTTAAATCAACTAAACTCTAAGGAAACACTTAGATTTACAGATTTATTCGTTTCATTAAATTTCGTTGTCTTGTTTTAAATTAATTTTGAATTTTACTGGTGGTCCCTTAATTTTATCCACAAGTGTATTTATTACTGAATGTTTTGTTAACATTGAATGATTTAATAAGAAACGAGCTTCTTCTTAAAACATAACACCTTAAGTTTCCTTCGACTTTTAAAAAAATCAACATCTTTTTCGTTTGATTATTTCGTAATCTATGCACTTTCCACAGTCCGGATGCTTTTTCTACCTTGCAAAAATTGATTTAACATCGAGATCTGTAGCTTTCGGCGAAATGTAGCCAGATCTAATTTCGTTCGACTTTGATGTCCGAGCTGTGAGTTGCTGCAGAGGATCCTGGTGGGGGGGGGGGGGGGTTGTTGCACGTCCCCGTACAAAAACGGTCCGTTTTGAAATTCCGCATCCGCCTTCCTCATCTGTTTGCACTGCACGATTCACATAAATAGTGCAACTGTGTTACGTTCACGAAATCATCTGCATTCGTGCTATATTTGCTCTGGTGCTGTTGGGCGCAACTCCAATTTGTGTAGATTCGTCGAACACATCTCCTTTAAGTTTTATTTATGATTCGACGGGTTTGCAAAAAACGGAAGCGTTTCCGGAAGTGTTTATATTGGTCTTGGTCGAGAGGTCATAGGTTCGCGATTGCACCTGCATCCAAACGGCGTGTTTCCTGTTTAAGAGTTACCGACAGCTGCTGAGTATGCGTGTACTCTTCTTAGCGGAACGGAATGTACCCCGCTACGTAATGAAACGAATTAGGTTTATTGTCCGATAATGTCGCGTGAATTGCTCGATTACAGATTGAAAAGAGTTTTGACGTGAAATTTACGTATACTTGATTGGATTTGATATGTGTAAGGTAACGCCACTGTTCAGGTCAACGCCTCGGTAAGAATTCTTTTTTAATTCTGTTTCAACAGACTTTAAAAATAGTTTGGGCACCTCACCGGCCACGATAGAAAGCAATGTAGGTAGAAGAGAAAATGAAGAAAACCGAACGTTTTCATTTTTTTTTTTTAATATGGTGACGAAATTATTTGTGAAATCGATCGTCTTTTGTTTGTTTTCTCCTGGAAGCCTCTTTCAGCGCCTTTTTGTTATGACTTACTGGCGAATGGCATCACACCCTGCAAAGCGCTTTTCAAAAAAATTTTTCTGTTGGTGATGATGATGAGTTAAATCAGACGACATTTGCGCCCCTTAGGTCGCTGGGCCCTAGTAACAACTGTAGCCCCCGCTTCTCCAATCACCACGTCACTTGCTTTTTTTCGATTATGAAGAAATAAAGTTTATTGTTCATCTCAATTTGTTTTGCGGAGAAAGCAACCAAAAATTGTCATAATTTCGACTTTTTTTAAATTTTTTGATGACGAAATTCATTACGAGCTCGATCTCCTTTTGTTTTTTTTTTCTATTTTGTTTAGAACAATTGAAGGTTCTAACTAGCTGAAAAAAAGTTTTTCAGTTGTACTAAACAATAAGGAAAAAAAAAACAAAATACCATCGAGCTCGCAGTGAATTGCGTCATGAAAATCATAATTAAAAAATTATGTAAATTTGTTATTGTTTCTTTTTTCTATAGTTAGCCGAGGAGCTAGGATTTTCAATTGTTCTAAATAAAAAAGAAAAAAAAAAGTTCAATTGTTCTAAATAAATTGTTCTAAACAAAAAGGAAGAAAAGAACAAAAGATGATCAAGCTCACAAAGAATTTCATTACGAAAATAATAAAAAAAAGTCGAAATTATGACAATTTGTTATTGCATCTTTTTTAGCTAGAATTTTAAGTTATTCTAAACAAAAAGGAAAAAAAGAACAAAAGACAATCGAGTTCGCGATGAATTTTCTCACCAAAATAATAAAAAAGTCGAAATTATGACAACTTTTGAGTGCATTTTTGTAGCTAGCTGCAAAACTAGAATTTTTAATTGTTCCAAATAAAAAGAAAAATATTGTTCTTCAATTGTTTTACACGAAAAGGAAAAAGAAACGAAAGATGATCAAGTTCACAAAGAATTTCGTCATGGAAATAATAAAAAAAAGTCGAAATTATGACAATTCGTTATCGCATTTTTTTTAGCCAGAATCTTAAATTATTCTAAACAAAAAAGAAAGAAAAAACAAAAGACAATCGAGTTCACAATGAATTTTGTCACGAAAATAATAAAAAACTCAAATCATGACAATTTTTAATTGCGTTTTTTTTTCTCTAGCTGCAAAACTAGAATCTTCAATTGTTCTAAATAAAAAGAAAAATATTGTTCTTCAATTGTTCTAAACAAAAAGGAAGAAAAAAAAACAAAAGATGATCAGCTCACAAAGAATTTCGTCACGAAAATAATAAAAAAATAGTCGAAATTATGACAATTTGTTATTGCATTTTTTTTAGCTATAATCTCAAATTATTCTAAACAAAAAAGAAAAAAGAAGAGCAAAAGACGATCGAGTTCGCAATGAATTTTGTCACGAAAATAATAAAACAGTCGAAATCATGACAATTTTTGATTGATTTTTTTTTTAACTAGTTGCAAAAGTAGAATCTTCAGTTGTTCTAAATAAAAACAAAAATATTGTTCTTCAGTTGTTCTAAACAAAATGGAAGAAAAAAAAACAAAAGACGATCAAGCTCACAAAGAATTTCGTCGTTAAATTATTCTAAATAAAAAGGTAAAAAGAACAAATGACGATCGAGTTCAGAATGAATTTTGTCACGAAAATAATAAAAAAAAGTCGAAATTATGACAATATTTGATTGCATTTTTTTTAGCTAGCCGCAAACGTAGAACCTTCAATTGTTCTAAACAAAAAACAAAATATTGTTCTTCAATTGTTCTAAACAAAATGAAAAAATATAATTCTTCAATTGTTCTAAACAAAAAGAACAAAAGACGATCGAGCTTACGATGGATAAATAAAAAAAAAGTCGAAATTATGATTATACATATTTTTTTCCGCAAAACGTGTTTTTTATTTTTTCTCTTTGTTTATTTTTCAGGAAATCGGCAAAACTATTTTTATTATACTGTTACCCTTGGAGTTGCCTTTATAAACTGAAAGTTGAGATAGTTTGGATTGTTTTCGTTTGTTAATTTCGTTTGGTTTGTTTTCTTTCTTGGAATCTTCTTGTAGCGCCTCTTTAGTTATGATTTACTTGGAATCACGGCCTTTAAAGCGCTTTTAAAAATTCTTCTTGGTGATAAGTTGAAGAATCAGATGTTTTTGACGCTCTACTGAATGTGATATCAATTAAGTTGATTATTTCGATTTATTTTCTTAGCCTATCTCTAGCGTTATCTTAATCATTCTGCGCTTCTATTTAAAGTTAGTTCACAAAAATGTCGAAGGTCGCGAAAGTTGAAAAACAAAAGTCATCAAATTTAGACATTGACATTGAAGAAGGAAAACGTAATGTAACTAGCCTTTCAATTCTAGCAGAATGCGACTCGAAGGACCAAAATTATGTTTAACTGACTCTGATAAGTATTTTTCGTTATTTTATTTGTAAGAGATTTTACAAAGAGTTACAGAAAGCACAACAACCTTAGGAGTTCTTTTCCATATTTCTACAACTCTTGCTTCCCTACTCCCTTCACTCCCTGTGTTGTGGTTGGTTCAAGAATAACTGTTTTCTGCGGTACTTTCACATTACATAACAATTGGATAAGCGGAACTAAAGACATCCGGGAATTTAAGGAAAGAAGAAAATTGAAAAGGCACAAAATTTATTAAAAAATACAAAGCAGAGGAACTAAAGAAAATACTACAATAAAAAGTATAAAAAAGAAAGACACTTTATTATTTACATTTTACTTCCTAAATAGCATAATATTGGTCCGTGCAACCAGACTGAATTATTTCGAAAGCTTTAGCTCTAGGCCTATACATGTATACGCATTTTTTAAAATTTCTATGAATCAATCGATTTATGATCATCATATACAGGGAGATCATAATATGGTTTGTAAATCAATCACAAAAACCCGTACCTTGTTGTACTTATATTTTATTTGTGGCAAATTCAACATTTAAATAAATTTTAAAATTACGTTAACCACGATATGAACTCAATGTAGTCTTCAGGCTTTCACGGTCGCTCTTTGGTTCTCGCGTTCTCTGCCGTATTGAAAGTTTGTAGAACTTGACGTTTCGATCTTGTCGTGATATTCTTCAGAAGTGAAGTGAAAACCGAAGAGCAGCAATCAACGATATGAACTCGTCCAATTTAAAATATTTTTATAGTCTCACATCAGTGGGTCTGTGTAAAGTGTATGTATTTCTGTTCCTCTCTTTGATATGTGTTCCCCTCGCATTTTATTTTTACAAAATATTCATGGCTCTTTTTGGATGACCTCTGCTCGTTTCGCAATTTTAACTTTTTATTATTGACCGTAAAACTGCGCTCGCGCGTAATTGCAAAATGAATAGACGAACTAAATTCGGGTCGTAATTGCTCCGCGCGCTGCTCTTTTGTGCCGTGAAAACGCGTTAAATTTTTTGATGTTCGAAATAATAATAAAAAAAATATATAGAATAAAACCGAACGATGCTCGACACTAATAATAACTTCTCATAATAACGGCGGCAGTATAATAAAACTTAATGGAAGTAGTCCGAACAGATGCACTTTTCCGTCCTTGTTTGCCCGACGAAAGCACTGAAAATATGTTTTTCCGTTTTATTTTATACGTTTCGCGAAGGATGACAGTTTCGATAATATCTGAGTTTTGGGGCGTCGGTTTTTGCGAATGAAAAAGGGATCGAAAAGGATTATTCAGTTTTTGATTTTAAAATGTAAATTGGGAAAAAAGAGGGGAAATAATTGCCTCAACTTAAACTCTTTATATAAAATTCAATAAAGATGAACTTAAAATACGATTATTTTGGAAAGCTTCACATGACGATTCCCAGCACCCCATCTGAACACGTGTAGCATTCCTCATTCGGTTCTCTTTTACTTTTTTTTTATAGTCCGCAGTTAGGTTCTACTATTCTATTAATAAAACCACTTGAAAACTTGAACATTATGAATTAATTCCTCCGCTGAATTTCTCTCATAGTTCACGAAACCAACTCGAACAACGACGACAATTTACATAACTTAAAATAGCGTACGTGCTGTTACTCGATTACGTAACGGGTCGTGACAGCATGACACCGGAGGTGCTTAGCACTATCAAAACTTGTCAGCGCAGAAAATCCTAGAAACTTGAACAAGGTGCCGCCGAAGTTCCGCTCGAGCGAGCGAGCCGCCGTAATTCATGCGGCGGCGACGCCGAAAATTCGAGGAAAACGACGCCAGGAAATAACTTCGCGCGTCGCCTCCTCCGCTTCTTCCGCCGCTCGAACTTCGTGCACTAATTATGCGGGCTGAATAATTCGCTAAGTTTCAGTTTGGGCAGGAGCGATGAACGTGACGTTTATTGCTGTCTACTTTAATCTGACAGAAGAAAGTTTTCACTAAAGAAGAAGAAAAAAGATTTCGTCTTGAGTGTGACACGAGAACGTCGGTGGCAACAAGTGGCAGGTAGTTCATGGCCATCTGCAAATTTATTCTGGAATTCCTCAAATTTTCTGTTACACTTAGCTATAGACATTCTCAAGGAAGTAAAGTTCAAGGAAGTAAAGTTCAAGGATTGCAAAGGCAACATATTGTAAGTTTTCTCACTGTCGACAGGTGTTTAGTGCAATAACTACTGCTTTTTATTACTTACAATTTGATTTGAATGGAATTTCAACTCGTCTGAAATCCTATGGTGTTAAACACCTTATGTAAGATACCATTAACATCACATTTTTTGGTATTTTCTGCGATTGCTGTGAGTATATTGTGAATATAAAACTATGGGGGCTCACGTGTTGCTTAGCGACCAGCAAAAACATATCACGATGATGGATGATAGATAGATGGCAAGAAAGGTCACAATGTTAAACGTCAAAAAGCGTCACAATGACAAACATCAAGCATGTTACTCAACAGTCACGTCGACATCTTCGTAATAAAATATTCAGACTGCCCCTTAGCGAATTAAAGCGTAACCGTATTCGCTTCTGGCCAACAAATAGAATTGTAACCAAACACAAAATAGGACAATTGGGATGCAACTTCGCTTATCACTGCAAGCAAATAGAAAAATAATGCAGAGTCTATCATTTTTTAATTGAATTATAAAAAGGTGGATTTTAAAACAAAGGTTTTGTGAAATTTGCAAAACTGCAGCCATCCTTTAGCTAAAGACGAAATTTATTTTGCAAGTTTTAAATTCTTCGAAAATTTCTAAAAATTACAATTTTTCAGAAAACACAAGAGTTAAGAGAAGTTACTTGGAAGTTCTTTGAAACTTTAAGCAAAATTGTATTTAATGTAGTGGTTTTAGAAATTTATTGCAAGTCGGTTTTGATTGCAATGAATTCCTCGAGCATCCTCTGGACAGCTGGTAGTTTCGGCCCTCTTTGGGGCCTCTTCAGCAGAAAAGTAGCCCGAGAATTCATAATGTTAGGTCAAAAATCGACCGTAGGAAGTCGCGACTAAACTGAAACTTTTTTAAGATAATCTTGAAGGCGTTATCCTCCATCTGTAGACAAAGAGCATCAGTAGCAGCAAGAGACCAGTAGAAGACTTTTACAAAAAAAATGTGAAACGTTGGCAAGAAAGAAGATCTCGCAACGTGGTATTTAAGAAATCAAAAACAAAAAACTGTGCAACTACCACAGAAATTTTTAATTTATTAACTATATGAGTAATTAATTTTTAGTTAAAACGCCACTTCTTAATTAACAATTCATTACAATTCCTATTAACATCTGTTTTCGAAAGAACCGTTTTGCGTTTTAAATTTAATAAAAATTTCATTAAAGTATTAAAAAAAAAATTTAATAAAACACTTTGTTTAAATAAAACAAAAACAAAAACCTAACTGAGAACGGGTTCACAGAGAAAACGCAATTACGAACCCAACTATTGATTAGGACTCTTTATTTATTTTTTTTTTACTACAGTTAGCAATTTAACATATGGTATTAAATTAACAGACTGACAGCACTCAGTTATTTTTGTTACTTGTTTTAAAACAAAATCGTTTCGATGTAGACTTTTGTAAGTGTTACGTCATTATTGAAAAATTATTTTCACACACAATTCAATTTCCAGTTTACATCCTATTGAATTCGATTTGCAATTGATAAATGGCGAATTTCTACAAAAGAAAAAAAAAACAGAAAACAAAGAATTGAAAAAATACAACAATTCATAATAGAATAAAATTGAATGTGATGCTTACGTGTCAATACTTCAAAAAAATAAAAATAATAAATGAATAAAATAACAATAATAATAAAATTAAACAATAATTTACAAGAATTATAGGAATTCGACAAATAAAAAATGGAAATAGGCACATTTTTATGTGATCATTAATTGTATTGCTTATTATTACACCTACTTATATTTACTCGGCGAATATTTTGACAGTTGTACCATCTTCAGGAGTTTACGATGTGTATTGACACAACAAATTATAATTTTATTTTCTCTTGTTGGGATTAAAACATCTAAAATGAAAAATCAAACTTCAAAATATACAGAGTGTCATCTGATCTTGAGACATCCTTTTGTATAGAACAACGGAAAATTACAATCGGTTTACAAAAAGAAAATACATAAAAGTTTTTTTAATAATGGAGATGGATGTTATCTATCTTGGTAATTATTTGCACGCCAAGTGATAATACTTGCTTGTGACTCGTGCACGTGCACTAATTGGGAAAAATGTGTTCACGTATTTCCTCATCGTATAAATCAATTTTGACTTCCCCTTTGCAAAATTGAAAGCAGTTCGATTTCGTCAACTAGTGTTTCCTCTGCGATGTAAAAAAATTTGGATTCAAACACAATGAAATTGCTTTCTCAAAATAGGGGGCCTTGATTTCATTCTTGAGATCTCATAATAATGCTGAATAACTTTTCCAAATAATATTTTCTCATATCATGAAAAATAAAGGTGCTTTACTCTTACGTCGTTTTCAAATATTTTTATTTCCTTGGTAGATGACAAGAGGTACTTAAAATTTTATGTACGCATTTGAGTTTGGAAAGATGCAGGAACTTTCATGAAGAATCAATTTTTCTGAGAAAACAATAATAATAAAGTTTCCCGTATGGGTTCAACTTTCTGCCGATCACTGCATACACACAGGGTGACTGTTAATTAACCCGACAAAATGGAACCACTAAAGGAAGCGATGTCCGAGAGCAGGGTTGGAAAGTTTAAAACAAACTCTTTAAAACATCATGTTTAAAACTTGTTTAAAACACTCAATACATATTATATCAGTAATATATGTGTATATTGCACAATGAAAAATTAATTTTTATTTAATGATTTGAATGGTTAAGGGAGTGTGACCATACATAGGCGTTGACACTGACGGTAACACTGCAGGCCTCGATAATTTCTTGATATATTTAATTTTTATTGCATTAGATTGGTTATAATCAGTCTGATAATTATTTATCATCACTAGAATAATTCATTGAAAAATATCTTTTCAGCGTCTATTATTTATGATCTAATATATTAAATAAACTACTAACATCTATAAAATTATTTAAAATTTTGTTGCAAATCGGTTTTGATTGCAGTGGATTCCTCGAGCATCTTCTGTACAGCTGTTTCGGTCCTATTTGGAGCCTCGTCAGCAGAAGCATAGCTCGAGAAACCAAACCGACCTGTCCTAGAGATGCAACAATTAGTCAAGTTTGTATGGTTTTCACAAACTGTTTTTGAACAACTTACGAGCCATTCGCCGCGAACTAAAGACAGTCGGTTTTTTGACGAACAAAGGGATATTGCGTGCAAGTATGGACGGCGGTCGCGGCAGGAGCGCAAGTGTGTATCGTGCTTACGAACGTCTTACGGACATGGCCCAGCGTTTGCGTAGTAAAAAATATACGTTTGGGCGCGAACTGTTGCATTACATATTCGGCGCGGACATGTGTACGCAGCTCTATGCGTACAATTTTTAAATTCTGATTGTCAAATGTTTATGAAATAAAAGACACGTCTCTTGTGGAAATAAAGTTCATTTTCAATACAATTTCATTTAATATTAAAGAAAAATACTAGAAATTCTTAACGATTTGAATTGTTTTTGGTTTTAGTGATTTATTTGTTTATCTGTCAAAGCAAGTGTTCAAAGTGGGGCCGTTCATATTTCGTTCGTATTTCACAGCATGAGAAGTTGACCTAAAAACTGAGCTGACGAAATATTCAAACGTCATAATCAAAGTGACAGCTGACTTATGAGTATTTCCAAAGCGTCAAAGTGACAGCTAACGCTGACCTTTAAATTTTGTAGGTTAAAAATATTTGACGTACATATTAGAAATTATAGGTATATAAAAAAGAAGAATCGGAATATTAATATTCAAACGTCAAAGTCAAAGTGACAGTTAACCTATGAGTGTCAAAGTGACAGCTAATCTTTAAATTTTGAAGGTTAAAGATATTTGATATATTAAAAATTATAAGTAATCAGGAGTGTGTATTTCGAATATAATTTTGAATTTGTCAGATGTAACATTGACACGTTAAGAAATTTCTTAACATTCAGGTAATATTTCTACAAACATCAGAAACATTTGTTTGACAGGTTTTATAGAAAAAGAAACTTGTTTTGTTACATAAAGCGCGACAGCGTTGGTTGAACGACTATTAACATTCAAAATATTCAAAACCAAAAGTGATCTATAATGCCCGTTTTAAGCTCAGCTTAACTTAAGCGTCACTTAGAATGTGATTTACATAATGCTGTATAAAAAAATGTCACTTGATAAACACCACTTAAATTTAAGCTCAGCTTAAGTGGTTGGTGCAAGTGGTCATAAGTATTTTCAAAGTGACAGCTGACTTGTAAGTTTTCTCAAAGTGTCAAAGTGACAGCTAATTTGTAAAAATTTTCAGTTGCCAAATGAATAGACATTTATTGAAGTAAACCGGACAGAAACTCCGGCGGGTTTATAAATATTCCTTATTTTTTTTAATTTATGATTTGATATATTTATTTTAATAATTTTTGGAACTTTGAGTCGAAATTGAGGCAATCGCGTTTGCGTCTTGTTTCAAAAGCGTGGGCATCACGGGGTTGGTTAATGAACAGCAATTCAACAAGAACAAAAAGAGAAGACAATTGAAGTAAAAATCGAAGATAATTTAAAAGACAAAACGAAAGACAATCGAAAAATGACAAGTAAAAAAACAAGACAATAGAAAAAACAAAGCAATTGTAAAAGATCAAAATAATCAAAAAGCGAAGAAGCAACCAAGAAGGTAAATAATAAAAAAAAAAAGAAAATTAAAAAATCGAACCCGATAAGTTAATAATAATCATCAAAATAATAAAAAGAAAAAAAAATGTAAACAAAAGACAATCGAAAAATGATAAGTAAAAAAACAAGACAGTAGAAAAAACAAAGCAATTGTAAAAAAACAAAAATAATCAAAAAGCGAAGAATCAATCAAGAAGGTAAATAATTGATAAAAAAAGAATAAAATTAAAAAATCGAACACGATAAGTTAATAATAATCATCAAAATAATAAAAAGAGAAAAAAAAAACGTAAAAAAACTGAAATTAACTAAAAGAAAGAAAAACAAAAGACAATCGAAAAATGATCACAGTTAAAAATAAAAAAACAAAATAATCAAAAAGCGAAAATATTAAAAATTCGTATACAAATTTAAAAAAAAACAAATGATAATTTTCGAAGCGTCAAAGTGACAGCTAATCTAAGAAAAAAGA
Organism: Serrognathus titanus; assembly: GCA_039766575.1. Taxonomy (NCBI): domain Eukaryota; kingdom Metazoa; phylum Arthropoda; class Insecta; order Coleoptera; family Lucanidae; genus Serrognathus; species Serrognathus titanus. The sequence goes on from CM077914.1 coordinate 14,755,868, forward strand.
AACAACAAAAGACAACCGAAAAACAATTAAAATTAAAAAATTGAAAAACAATAAATATCGAAGGCAATAAAAAAACAAAAAAAAATCAAAAAGCGAAACAATTAAAAATTCGTATACAAATTAAAAAAAAACAAATGATAATTTTCAAAGCGTCAAAGTGACAGCTAACCTAAGAAAAAAGAAAAAAGGAAAAACAAAAGACATCCGAAAAACAATTAAAATAAAAAAATTGAAAAAATAATAAACTATGGAAGGCAATAAAAAAACAAAAAAAATAATCAAAAAGCGAAACAAAAATTCCTATACAAATTAAAAAAAAAAACAAATGATAATTTTCGAAGCATTAAAGTGACAGCTAATCTAAGAAAAAAGAAAAAAACAAAAGACCACCAAAAAATAATTATAATTAAAGAAATGAAATAACAATAAAATATCGAAGGCAATAAAAAAACAAAAAAGTAATCAAAAAACGAAACATTAAAAAATCGTATACAAATTAAAAAAAAAACAAATGATAATTTTCGAAGCGTCAAAGTGATAGCTAACCTAAGAAAAAAGAAAAACAAAAGACAACGAAATACAATTAATATTAAAAAAATAACCAAAAGATAAGATAATTAAAAAAAAGACAATCAGAAAGTGAAGGTAGTTAAAAATGAAAAAACAAAATATTGAAGGCAATAAAAAATATCAAAAAATAATCTAAAGAGAAGATAATTAAAAAAAGTGAAGACAGTTAAAAATGAAATTATAAAAAAAATCGATGACAATAAAAAAAGGAGAAGCGAAAGCAATTGCAAGAAAACAAAAATAATCAAAAAGCGGAGACAATTAAAAAAAAGGTAACCAAGTAGGAAAACAATGAAAAAACAAAACGAAAATTAAAAAAAATAAAGACGATAAGAGGAATACAATTAAAATTTAAAAAATAATCAAAAAGAGGAGACAATAGAGAAAAATGGAACCCAATTAAGAAAAAGACAATCGAAAAATGAACGCAGTTAAAAATCGAAAAATAGGTGATTTTTATTATCACTTGTTAAAATTCTAGATTGTTTGCCCTAGGAATAATTTTACGGACCCTTTTCTTGATTTACACCATCTAGTCATACATTCCAGATATTTAAACTTAAAAACAATAATAATTAAGTCTTATCTCACTGACTATTTTTTTTTAAAGTGTCTAATTTACTTGCTTTTCCTTTTTTAAAAAATTTTTGCTTAGAAACGTTTTTTCTTGTTAAGAAAAGCTTGTTCAATCTCATTTACTTTAATGTTTTACTTCTTTTAACCTAATTTTTGATGATTAAATGCAAGACGTTTCTGTTTATATTATTTTACTAATTGTTAATGTTTGCTAATATTATTAGATTAATACTGGTTTCATGGTTTCATTAAAAATTGAAACACCGAACTAAAATGTGTACTTTTTCGTCTGCGATACATCCGTTACATATTTCAGTGTGAAATCAGATCAGAACATAACCAATTTCCTCCGCGTCGTATTAAAACCTTGTACTTGACTGTTTTTGTTTTAAGTATAATGCCACACATACATAAAACATAAGTAACTGTCCATGTTTCCACCAAAGGTCTGTCTTATGGTGTCTAACACGATTATCCTCGCATATACAATGTGCATAATGAATCTGCAAACGCTGCATTTCGCAGTCACTATGTACCAGGTTTTACGCCTGATCTACCGTTGAAATCTCCAAGTAACTTTCTTGTGATATATACAAAAAATTATTTACGTTTATTAAAAAACAGAATTATTTGATTTGAATTAGTAAATATTCGCGCTGTTTGTACCGAAAAACAATTGCAACATGTAAAATTGTAATTTCGTTTAGTAGCAGATTATGATTATGATTATTTCCGCTGGCGTTCGTTTTACGGGTGCGCATAAAATTACATTTTGATAAGACGCCGGAATTAACGCGATGAGAGAGAGCATCATAAAATCCGGATGAGAAGTTGTATGTATTTACGTTTAAATTAAAAGCAAGCGCGCTCTGAAGACTTCTCATTTTATTTTTTAATCTCGAGGGCATCTTGTCAACGCAATTTTCTTATAATGACTTAACCGAGGTTTTTAGGCAAAAAAACTAAATAAATGAGGTTTTGGCAACGAATGTCACGTGAAAACGGAAATTCGCCCCGCTTCGCTTTCACATAATTCATATACACGGCGGCGCGCAAAAAAAATCACGTTCATTCCGTGCGTTATGGACGCCGGTAATAAATGCGACGTCAATTTTGGAGATTTACCGCGTTCCGAATCCGACGCAAGTTTATTTAAGGGATTTTATGATTTATTGGTTCGCTTTTTTTTCATACATACGTAAATAATTACACGTGCGCGCCCACCGACGCGACGCGACGTCCCGAAATTGCTTCGACGTATTTTCTTTTAAAGTAAAACAATATTTCTTAAGATTCAAGCGATTGGCACTAATACCTAATAATAGAATTATATTTTGTGAATTTAAATAGGCATAAATTTAGGATGACAATTGTATGCATGCACAATCCTGGACAGTTAAAAGGGAATGCTCAGAAATTTGCTTAGTGTACTAATATACACTTCTGGACAAAATTAATGGACCACCAGTAAAATTAAAAATAAATTTAAAACACGATAACGAAATAATAATATATAAATCTAAGTGTTTCCTGACCGAATAACGACGTTTTACGCGACAAGCCCGTTTTTCAAGTTTCTAAAGCGATTTTGTTGATTCATACAATCAACCATCATTCATTAATCATAATTGACAAATACGGATAACTGTTTTATACACAAATGTAAAATCGGTTTGCATACGTAAAAGAATGGCGGTACGTACAAATGTAACGAGCGATCAATATAAAAATGAATTAGGGTAGGCGTTGGAATTTCAATGCATGTTTTGGATAACGTCATATTAATACTAGTTGTCAATCGATTGTGATATAAATACTTATTCGCAGTTATTCAGAGAATTCAAAAGTATCTTGTGGCAGCAGGCAGTGATCATTTTACGCATCTGCTTTAATTTATTTTTAAATAAAACGATTTTCTTGCTTTGTAGAAACGTCAAAGTGACTGAAGGAACGTTCGGTGAACTAAATGCATACATGCGTGTTTACTTGCATCGTCAACTCTAATTCATTTTTCATTTAATCCCTTCTTACTATGTATTTACTCTTCAAGTGATCCCACTTATTTAGTTGTCAAATATAAAAGAGCGCAATTTTAATATTTAATAATGAATGTTTACATAGCCAGGGCTGCCGCCATTGTTATGAAATTTATACAGTAATAATTTTAGAAATGATTCAAGTAGAATTCTTCGATTATGACAAAAAAATTGCCATTGCCATCTATTGGGAGATAAATAAAACAAATCCCCTAAAATTTTATTCGTTTTGTTGCTGAAATTCATCTGCAGTGTGTGATTGTTTTTCTTTATTAATCGATCGTCGTTTGTTTATTTTTGTTTTTTCTTCAGATCGGACATTTCTGTTTTTCTTTCTTTCTTCACTCGTTAATTACTAAAGTTAATTTTGTTTGTTTGTTCAATTTGTGGCGCGAAAGTGGAAAAAATAAGTTGTTGATTTGTTCATGAAAAGTTTGCTTCCGATCCTTTTTTAAATTTCTTTTCCTCTTCTGAAATCGCTTTTGTTTTTTAATCGTTTGTCGCTTTTTCTTTCTACTTGAATTTGGCGCGCTCTTTCTTCCAGAATTCAATCACATTTTGTTTGGTTGCTTTTGTTACAACGCGATTTTTTTTGGAAACAAAAGTAGTAGATACAAAACAAAAGAATTAAGTTCGGAACTTTTTTGGCGTTTCTGCGTTTGAATTTAATTTAATTTTCTGCTGTTATTTATTATTTTATTATATTATTAGTTTGGCTCTTTTGTTAATTACCATTCCTTGCAATTGATTGTTTAAGTGCTGCAAATAAATTAATTAGCTAAAATCGGTCTTCTTTTGTTTTACTTTTAAAAATATTGTATTATTTTTTCACTGATTTTGTACCTTCTTTCGGAAAACTTTATTAAATTTCTGTTTTTTATCTTCTTTTCGAAATTTCACGAGATTTTCACAGTGGTTGTTTTTCAATAAAATTTGCGCTTTTTTTCTTATACCTTCTTCGCAAACGTTTTCTCCCAAAATTCGATCGTCTTTTGTTCGTTTTTGTTTCTCTTTACTTTCTTTTTTTAATTGTATAGCACAAAATTCTTTCAAAACAATAGAAATAAGTAAGTTTAAAACAAAAGAAGAAAGTAGGTTCAAAATAAAAGAATTACGTAACTTCTGTGTTTGAATTTATTTAAATTATTTTATTTTATTATAATATTAGTTTAGTTCTTTTGTTAATAATAACTGGCTGTTTAACTGCTGCGAATAAATTGATTGATTAAAATCGACCGTCTTTTTTATTATTTTTTTTAATACTTATTTTATTTTTTTACTGATTTTTTATTTTCTTTCGGAAATATTACGAGTATTCGTAGTGGCTTTTTTTTAATTAAAATTTACGCTTTTTTCTTCTATCCCAATTTCGTGAACGTTTTCTTTCAAAATTCGATCGTCTTTTGTTTGTTTTTGTTTCTCTTTGCTCTTTTTAAATTTTATAGCACGAAATTCTTTCAAAACAAAAGAAGTAGGTTCAAAATAAAAGAATTAGTACGTTCAGAACTTTTTTTACGTTTCTGTGTTTGAATTTGAATTTGTTTGAATTTTTTGCTATTATTTATTATTTTATTTTATTATTATTATTAGTTTAGTTCTTTCGTTAATTACTGTTAATTACCATTCCTTGTAATTGGATGTTTAACGATTGATAAAAATCGATCGTCTTTTGTTTCATTTTTGGAATTACTGATTTAATTTTTTTTTTTCGGAAATTTCTGTTTTTATTGTATTTTCGAAAATTTCAAGTTGAAGACAAAAGAATTAAGTATGTTCAGATTTTTTTGACGGTCGTACGTATGTATATATTTGAATTTTCTTAAAATCAATAGCATCCTTTATTATTTTTAAATGTACGTTTTTTTTATTTATTTATTTGTTCGAATGCTTAACAAGATATACGCAGTTTAGTTGATTTAAGGGCTATTAAATTTAACAAACCTTAAAATACTTTACTCTAAATCTTTAAAATACAATTAGTCTTCTCATGAACTTATATCCTAATTTGTAACAAGTTAACAATACTAAAATTATTAATAGCGTGTATGCTCTCCTCTTGCAGCAATACCGCTGCTAATCTCTTTTCCATGTTTGAGATTAACATTCTTGAGGTATCTGTTCCCATTCTTGAAGAAGCATGTTACAGAGCTCATCAAGTGTTACTAGTGGTCTCGGTGCGTTTTTAATTTTGTTGCCCAATTGATCCCAGAGATGCTCAATAGGATTGAGATCAGGGCTTTTGGCAGGCCACTTCAAATTTTGGATCTTTTCAACTCTCAACGTAGCTGTGAAATGTTAGCTGTATGAGGTTTGGCAATGTCTTTCATAAAAATGAATCCATTGCCGAAATTTTCGGTAAACGGTTGAACATGGAGTACAATAATCTCGTCCCTACATCTTCTTGCTGTTAGCGACCCATTTCGTATCAAACCAATTCTGTATGACCATTAAATTGTATGCCATCCCAAACCATTACAGATCCCCACCAATTTTTTTTTTCTCGAATGGTACATGGAGCAAATCGCTCGCCTGGTCTTCGTATGACAAGAGCACGACGATTATTCCTCCTTAGAAGGAATCTGGACTCGTCCGAAAACAAAACGGAGTTCCACTGCCCCTCGTCCCAACCTTGATGATTTTAACAAAAGTTCAAGCGATTTCTTTTGTGCGTAGCTGTGAGAGTTGGACCGGTTGCTGGTTTTCTAGCAGACAAATTAACTTCTTTTAGTCTTCTTCTTACTATTTTGGTAAAAATTTCTTTTCCAGTGGCTAATCGAAGATCATTTTTTAATTCACGAGATGTTACAAACCGCTTTCTTAAACTCTGAAGTTCGATGAAGCGATCTTCTCTGCGTGTTGTTTTTGTTTTAGCTCCTTGTTCGCGTTTTCTTTTGAAACTACCTATGTTTCTGAACCGTGCTGCGGCCCTCGGTACCACAGATTTATTGATATTTAGAACTTTTCTCTGTGAATGACCTTCACGAAGAAGAATAATCATTTGGGATACTTCTTGTGGTCTACAATGGCGTCTAGACATATTTAATTAACTTAACGCAAACAAATTCACTAATTTTCGAAACAAAAAGCACGCTTTATTAATTAAATAACTTAAAAAAGGTGTCAACAATCAGGCCTTTTGTTGACTTTTCGTTTCCTAGCAGAGAATGCTTTGCTATTGTTAATTGTTTCATGTCACACTATTTGAATTGTGTTTAATAAACGTCAATTTATGACATGTGAAAAGTCTATTAAAAATAACTTGTAACTTGGAAAAGTTATTTCAAGTTTATTTGGTGGTTCCTTAATTTTGTCCAGAAGTGTATAATAGTGACAGTCGCATTTGGTATACTTTTATTGCTTCTTGTTCTTTTTAAATTGTCTATAGATTCTAGTAACGTCACTTCAAATTTCTATTTTAATATTATAGAATGGTAGAGTCAACGAAGGCATCATACACACAAAAAAAAAATTGCTTACGCGCTTACATGATCAAAACGTGCAATTATTGTAAAGCGGATAAAATTCGATAGGACTAAAGCACGTAATTTAGAGTCGTTTGGGCCTTTTGAACCGTGAAACGTCGATTAATTATTTGATAACCTCTCGGCGCGACGCGGAACATCGTTTGTTTCAATCTAAATTGTTCCCGCTTGCTTTGGTCTATTTGTGTTCATTAGCGGCAATTTATTTTTTAACGGCAACAACGTACAAATGTGTGCCGCACCGATAGCTTTTACGAGCAGCACTCTTGTCGACAATAAATAAATTAAACTCTCCAACTTGAAAGCAATTCGACCATTGTTGCTTTATACAAAAGAACAACAAAAGTTAGGGGACTCCTGTAAAGTGTATCCTTTAATGATTTCCAATGAAATTTAAAGATCTACCAGTTTTTGTAAATTGAGCGTAGATTTTTTTTGAACTTATAAAAATTTAAGACTCGGTCGTATATCACGTATCAAAATTGCTATTCAACAACATTTTTTTAATTCTTTGTCATTTGTTATACTGTTTTGTTTAAGCATCTTTTGTTTTCATATAAAATAGACAAGGAAAATTAATGTCACGGTGAAGTCATGAGGTGTTTAAAACGCTGCTATAAGCATCAAAAGTTTTTAAAAATCATATCTATTAGCCACTTTCAAAATCCTTCCTTCTTTCCATACGTTAAAAGCATACTTTAAAAAAATGAGTTAATTAAAATTTGAGAGGAGAGCAATATTGGAAATTTAGTGATTTTGTTATTAGTTCTGGAGACTTTTTGTTGAAACTTCAGACAACTTCCAGTGAGTTCAGACTTGTCCAAAATGTAGTAATTTCATGATCGGTTTATAGTGACAAATCTAGTGATTTCATTTGATTTAATTTTAATCAAAATACTCAATACTAATACTTAGTAGTCCAAATAAACGCAATAATTATTTTAATTGTTTATTATTTAATTTCCAACTCTTTAATGAACTATTTTCACCTAAACTAAAATTAAATATTCCTATTTTTTTTCAAAAATCACTTTAGAAATCAAACTCATGAAATTGTTTAAATAAAAAGTGAAATATATTTATACAAAAATGTTTCATTGTTATAAAGCAAAAACAAAAGAATTCTGCAAAATGTAGTCAACTGATCAGCTGTCATATACACAGATAAGACCAATAAAAAAGAAAGCCAAACTGAGCAGAGAGCGAAGAGAAATTAAATTAAAGTTTGTATCGTCCATAAGAAGACGTTAATTTTAATTTTGATTTTCCCTTTCCCCTCTAAAAATTCTTTCTAAAAAACATATGTACCTTTCAGAAAAAATTATCCCTAAATTTAAGGGGAAAAGTTGGCAACGCTGTTGTTCGCCGAGCATAAAAGTCGAGTTCATCTTTACCGACAATATGAGCAGAATGTTTTTGGCGAAATGCAGAAAGAAAACGAAGAAAAAAGTGAATGACAATCGATTTCTGTTTCTTTTTTGGCTAAAAAGAAAACAATATTCGAAAGTTTTCTTTTCATCGATCATATTTTGTTTTTTCTTGCTTATTTTTTTGGGTATTACGCGGGAAGAAGGCGAAAATTCTTCTACCGAGTGATTTTTAAATTTTTTATCAACTCTTGCCTCGGAATTTGGACGGCATGTCTTAGCTTTACTGTAGAACAGCATCAAAGCATGCAATGACGTACTTTTCACCTAAGCTACGACATGCCGTCCAGATATCATGGCAAGAGTTGATAAAAAGTTTAAAAAATCATTAGGTAGTAAATTTTTTTTTGTTTCTTGCATTTGCCAAACAATGGATCGTCTTTTGTTTACATTTTTAACAAAAATCGCACTCACGTTTCTTTTTTGTAATTTTAACGGTTTTTTTTATGTTGAGGTCAGTGTTGCCAATCCTAGTGTGTTTAAGTAGCATATTTACAGTGTGATCAACAATGATTGAAGCTTTGCATCTGAAATATTTCCGAAATATGATAAATCTGTCATTCCGCATTGGATATTTATATAATTTCTAATTTCGTGACTTTTTAGTGATTATTTAATATAAAATATTCAGATTTTTGTCGATGGCTATTGGTAACATTAGGGGAGAGAAGGCACTCAACAAGATAGTATCTTTTGGGGAATAATAATAAGACATCATTCATGCCGTCGCTAATTCATTTTGTTAGTTACGAATCTCAGAAGAGTTTTTCTCAGTACTGTGTATTACATTTTTTTGAGGTTATGTAAAAGCTTGATATGTATTGCGAGATTGAATATGTGCGCAGTGGCCGCAGTTTTGCCAATCCGTGAGATAAATTGTGTAGTACCTTTATTTTTTCTATGAACGCAAACTGAAAATTTTATTAAAAATCTATGAATATAAAAGATTTTTTAAAGAGATTTTTGATAGTTTTTATATGTATATGTATACTATTTTCGTAAGAGTTTGAAAAATGATCATCGTATCAGACGGCCCTTACAAACTTTAAAAAAATCCAAGAGAAAAAAGAATATAAATAAAAAAACTTGAAGAACAATTTTGTGTAAAAACAATGATTTTTATTTTATAATTTCTTTTTAAAAGTCAAAGAAATACAGATTTGACAATAATACCGACGCCATCTTGGATTCCAACATTAATTACAGAATTACAGGGTAATAAGTATTTTAATATTTCATTTTCATTCTTTAAATTATTGAAACGATATCAAAATGACGGGAAATTTATCATAGATATAGTGATACTGTACTGTATCGGATTTGAAAGATCCAATGCAAGAAGAGGATAGGTCCACATGTTTGGGGAAATTAGTTAAAAATGTTCTTTGAACATCATGCTGTGAACCAAACTTCTATCATTAATAGCAACCATTCAGTAGAGTAATGTTGGTTTCATGTTAGTTGTCTATCTAAATACGGTTTCATTTGCAATAAGTGTATATGCGTTAGGTCATGTCCACTTTTTGCATTGGATCGTTCAATTGTTCGACTCCCAAACTAGAGAAAAGCTCGCCATGTTCAAATTAGTTTGCTTAACTTTATTATTTTAATAAGTGTATTATTTATTTGCTCTAGCTGCGTCCCCTATTCAAATATACCGTAACATTTTTGGTGGAGGAGCCGCGCATAGTCCTGAATCACCTTTTTTTATGATAAACCAAATTTCTACAAGTTAGGTTTTGCGATGCACCTGTTCTTCGGAACGTGATATATCTTTCTTATTGTTGCATTACTATATTTATAATAGGGTTGGCAACAGTGCTTTTGCGAGGTGTCTAAAACGTGTTGAGAAAAGCAGGGATCAAATTAGCAAGGCCTTAACCTACACCTTGATGTTTGCAGCTAATAGTTTTTAACTTTCTTATCGTACTTTCTCTTAATATCACTTCCAGGATCAAGTTGTTGTTGGATCGTTTCTTTTCTGCTTGGAAGGTATTCGAAGGATTTCCAGGACCACTTGATATGCAAGTCCTGCTAGTGTCAGTTTAATCAAATTTTATACTTTCATTTCTCTCTTGAAAACCATATTAAAAAATATTTAAGTTAAACTAGTTTCAAGTTCTCTTCCACGATACTCAAATGTGAGAACTTAGCTGTGAATGTTGTTTATTCATTTTTTAGGTGAGCTTTTTTCTCTACTTTCGGTAGCTTCGCAGTATTAAAAACAATAATGGAAAACAATTGTAAAAAAATTAAACTAAAATTAACTAATTCCAAAACAAAAGAGTACGACGAAATTAGGAAGGAGCCAAGAAAAAGAAAGACAAAAACTGAGAAGAATTGAAAGAAATAGAACTAGTATTAAGCAAAATAGGATCTAACCAATCTTATTAAACTACTACCTACTAAGAAACCCGAAAGAGCCTTTTATTTAGAACAGAAAGGATTTAAAGATAGAGAGGGATATGATACAATATCCTTTGAAGAATTATATAAGAATTATATAAGAATATATAGTGTGTCCACGAATTTTCTGAAATAGTGGAGTGACATGTGACTTTGATATATTTTTCGTTATTTCTTTTGTTTTAAGAATTTCCTTTATTAAAAAATTCAAACCGTATTTAATTTGGCCTTATACATTACACATTTCTTACTACGAAAATTTTTATTCATTTTAAATATGGAAAATATATTTCCATGTAATACCCCACCACCCACCTCTATGCATTTATCTACTTTGTATATGAATTTCCTGTATACGTTATTTAACAATACAGAACCAGTTTCGGTAAATTTTTGGAAATGTTAATTACAACATGAATGCCAGGATATTTTACATTAAATTTGTCAATGATTGTTTGGCAAGTAGTTTCTCCGAATCCGTAACATAGCTGCTGCAAAGTGACCATAGTTGTAACTAAGGGCATTAATTACCGCAAAGTACTTAAGGAATAAGTTTGATTAATCACTTTGATAATACCGGTTAATGCGATAAGGTAACTTGAACCCAGACAAATTTTTGTAGGTTTTAATTCAAGCAAAAGCTTGTATAAAATTTTTTTTTTTTCTTAAACGTAAAATAAAAAAGTTTTTCCAATATTGCAGAAAATCCGTAGACACACAGTGTATGGAGATTAATTACATAATTTAAGTAGGAGGCTGGCGTAATCATAAAATGATTAAACTGAAATTCAAAGATGTTACTTAAATATTTAAACTCAAGAGTTTTCATAGCCCAGCAATTTGTTTCGGTACTAAATCTCATGCGCGCAAGAATAAACACGAAGCAAGTGGCATCTAGGACTGTAAGTTCCGGAACGTAAATTGCATTTGGTCCGGATTTGCGAGCGGCGAAGAGCATTTTTGCCGGAGGAGGATGGAACGGCGTCGCTTTGCAAAAGTTGGATTCGGGCCAAGCGAATTATCCGAATTTGCGTGCATTTCGCTCCGGCGCGATCCGGTTAGGTCGTCCGGAACAGACGGAGAGCAAACACGGGCCAGACGGATGTTTGCCGAGGAGAAATCTTCACCGTGCTGCTTGGCTATGGTCAGCAATTCGTGTGGGCGGGCGCGTCTGCGATTAGCCAAAGTGCTTAATCAAATCGATGTGATTAGCTTGAAACGCAGACGTACGCAATAAATTTCAATGACTCCTTGCAATTTCATGTAAAGAAGCAATTAATTTTAATTAATAATAATTTTAACTCAGCATCGACGTTCGCTCGTAATTAAGCAATTGATAAATAGAGGAGCGATTAAAGGGAATTAAACTGTGTTGGTTGTTTTTACTCTGGCGCCGTACTTAACAAAGAAGGCACAGTATCCCGCTCATTAAAAAATATTCACATATTTTCTTGCGTTTAATTTTCTTACTTAAAACTAAAAAATGAACTACTCTCCTAATATTAATTTTATTAACTTGATGTGGCGTACTGGTTTGAGATTAATTTGTCATTTAAAAATCCAAGGAAGTGAAACTCGAATTAATGGAAAAAATTCAAGAAAAAAAATTCCACGTGCTACTTTATAAATATTAATTTGTTTTTGCAATCCGTTTGAATTAGAAACTTCACAGATCCACGCCCGTGCGAAGTTTCATTGCAATTACCCACTTCTAATTAAACCTAATCGCTTGTAAGCGAAACTACAAACAAACCAAACACCAAAAGCGAAAGTTAATTACATCAATAATAAAAATTTCAGCGAGCGCGTTTAACTTTCTCATCAGCTAGCCCGCAAATAAACAATTCTTTCAAACAGATATTGTTTTTTTTTTGGTGGCGTTTCGCAATTTTTATTGCGGATGTGTGCCGACGAGCTCACGCACAAAGTAATTAATTAAATCTTTTATTTGGGCTGTAGCGCGTCTGTTTTTTTCCCTGTTACGCTTGTTGACGCTTTTGCTATTAATCTTCTCCGTTTATTAGCTTCGTGTAGGCGTGCTGTCGATATTTTCTGACACGATTCATCGCTCGTGCGTTCAAAAAATGATCGATGGCCTAATACCTCCGGTTATGTCCAAAAATCATCATTTTTTTTTTAGGATAACGTTATCTACTTACGCATTAACGAAATTTGCAAATAAAAATTGAAGAGTTCTATCTGGTGATCAGTAATCACGTATACTACCACTCATAAGTATCTACCCACTCTTAACTATCTTAATTATTGTAGAAATACTATAAATTATTAAAACAAAAAGCGCCCACAAAATAATTTCAAATTTTAATTTTTTAACGTAAACACTTTCAGGCGATAACGGGCGCCAGAAAATGGTTTAGTCTCTTTGAGATAAGTGACCGTTGAGATGCGCTAAAGATACGATAAAGATCTTGAACGCGTGAAAACAACACGAGGGAGCGTAGCTGGTCCAAAACACCTCGCAATCACTTGTGGAGTACGCAATTTAAATCACTTCTATGACCTATTCGGACAAGTCCTCAGGGGGAAACCCTAAAGAGGACATCACATGTCGATGGAGGCGTAACATCTTACTTTTTAAATGTGAACAATAGGCCGTCACTATTTCAGAAGGGATTCAAATTAATTAATTAAATGTGTTAGTGTTTATTTAAAATTTATTTCACTTTAATTATTAATCAATTAATGTTCACCGAACCATTTTCGCGACCATTCATGTAATTTCTGTTGAAATGTTCGCCGAACTCCCTTTCCTTTATTTTTCAAAATTTTTATTTAACTTCACCGACCTCTTCTCGCGAGTGGGTGCTTAAATATTACAAATTCCTGATGTGGGTGATGTAACGGTGTAAGAAAGAAGAAACACTTCGCCTAATTCCTAGGGCACAATCGGGGAGCCTAAGGAAACACCGAGAGAAGAGATTTTCGGTATATTTCTGCATTTCAATCCTTTTTTACAGCTTTTGAGTCCAAGGACAACGTCCTCCGACAAAGAAGGAATTATTATATAAAATACTTAAAAATGAATCAAAATAAAAATGGGCGATTAACTATTTATGAGCGGTAGTGTAATTACCATTTATAATTAAATAACAAAGAGGTCCCAGTCGTCAATTAAACAGTAGATAAAATCCTTTGCAGACCCATTTATAGCGTGGCCATAAAATGAGGTGCACATCTTTCAAATTGCTACAACAAATTTAAACTTGTGGTAATCAAGACCCACTTTTTATTTGTTGTTGTTTAAATTGAGATGGTTTCAAATTGAAAATTCTAAAAATAATTTTGATTCAGGATAACGACATCGATCTCCAATTTCAATTTCCTTGTCGCTTTTTCATCAAACTTATCGTCTTGAACGCAATTCGTGTTTCTTTTTGTGTCACTTTTGTTTCTTTTAGCGGTTGGCGAATTTCTTCTTTCTCTTATTCCCCGAAGATTCACGTATGGAATTTTCATAGCCTTCCTGGTGTTGCTGAGGCTCATTCTTGCTTTGCCTAACATTAGAAGATTTAATTTCTTTGCTTCTTGTAATTTCAAAATATCTACCTCCGGGTGTTTATTTTCGTTTTCGGTTTTGTACAGTTTTTCCACGACTAAGTCGATATTTCTTGTTCCAATTCATTGTTTCTCGATTCAACTTCATTGCCTAATTACTTTTACTAGTTTTTCGTTTATAATTTGTTTCAGTTTTGTTGATAATGATAGTATTTGATTTTTGATGTTCTTTTAGCACTTTCAGGGCAGATTAACCTTCGAGGTTTGCTTGATCAGGCTTCTACGTTTTTCTGTTTTTACTTTTCTCGTTTGTTTCAAGGTCATATCGCGTCGGGCCTTTTTTGGTTAATTGGCTCTGCTTTTTGTCTTTGAGCTTTTAAAATTCCAAATGTGCTTTATTGGAGAGTGGTTTGGCTTTCTCTCTTCCACTGTGTCGTCAGTGTTTTGATTAGACTTCTCTGTTTTTCTGCTTTTACTTTTCTCGTTCATTTCAAGGTCATATCGCGTTCGACCTTTTTTGGTTAATTTGCTCTGCTTCTCCTCTTTGATCTTTTCAAATTCAAAATGTGCTTTATTGGGGAGTGGTTTGGCTTTCTTTCTTCTACGGTGTCGTCAGTGTTATGCACTTTCTCTTGGTATATTTTTGGAACACTGAATTTTACCACTTCGATTCGGCGCAAGTGTCTGTAATACTTTTTGGTTTGGATGGGTGTTCGTAGAGGTTTTTGCTTCACCACAACATAAACTTTGAATAAAAAAATATAAAAATAATAAATAAGAATAGAAAAAGCTATAAATAACAAAATGTTCACCTTAGGAGTATTCATAGACATAGAAGGTGCGTTTGACAAAACCCTTCAACAGTGTCGAACGGGCACTACGTGAACATGAAGTAAACCACATTCTTCGGGAATGGATTTTACAGCTCTTGAAACATAGGGCGGTACACATTACTGTTGGAAACGTGTCTTTTAGGGGAACGGTATGCAGAGGCTATCCTCAAGATGGCGTTCTGTCACCCTACTAAGGAACTTAGCAGTGGACAGTCTCCGCCGTCGACTTAATGGAAAATATGAACAAGTGCTGTGCAACTTAATGCAAACAGCACTCACATTGACCGAAAACTGGTGCGCAGAACACTCTTTGACAATCAATCCCTCAAAGACGAAAATGATTCTGTTCACAAAAAAGAGGAAAGTTGAGATCCGTAGAGTCTCCAAACTTTTCCAAACTGAACTAACCTTCTCAGATGAAGACAAATATCTGGGAGTCATTTTTGACCGGAAACTGAATTGGTCCATACTTTGCTTTGGAGCTTTGGTCTGGTGGCCCAGAACCCGACTATCGACAACAGTATCGGAGCTTTCGCACGTACAGAGGCTGGCATGTATGATTGCGCTGAAAACCACCCCTACCTCCTTGGCCTTGGCCTCCCTCCATTGGACATATATGTGGAGGAGATGGCACTGGGATCGGCACTTCAACGTTCTCTTGGATGCTGAAGAAGCACCCAAACCCGATATATCCATCTTCACTGATGGATCTAAGACTTTGGAAGGAACAGGCGTAGGAATTTCCTCCAACGACTTGGACCTTCACATGAGCATAGCGCTTGGCTAACTGACAACTGTTTTCTAAGCAGAGCTAGTTGCTATTATAGAAGGTGCAAGAGCAATTCTGGATAGGGGTGTTCAGAATAAAATCGTTAGGATAGCTAGTGATAGTAGGGTGGCACTCTTGGCCCTAAACAGCAACAAAATATTCTCAGGAATAACACTCCAATGTTACGGCACACTAGAACAAGTGAGTAAATACAACACCCTGCAACTCACTTGGGTTAAATGACACGTTGGAACATTTGGCAACGAACAGGCAGTCGAACTGGCTGGATAGGGCTCGGGGCGGCCCTTTTGGGGCCCTGAACGGCCGTAGCACCGTCATTAAGTCTGTTTAATGCCTTATTGAAACAAAGAACCCAAGACCGACATATCGACAGATGGGTAAATCTAGACAAGTATCACCAAGAGAAAGAGGCTATAACGGCCCCCTCACTCAAATTGACACGATTCTGTATGCAACTACTTAGAAGAAGAACTTCGTTTACTCGTAGGAATACTTTCAGATCATTACAAATTAAACAAACATATGCATCGCATTGCTTTAGCAGACATTCCAATTTATAGAAGTTGTAACTTAGAGGACGAAACAGCTGAGCATATCCTCTGTGATTGCCCCGTATTCGCCTTGATCAGAGGTCCCATGTTAGGGGAGTTCTGGCCTGACATGGGTGGAATTCGCAATGCTCCTCTGTCGGACGTTCTTGGCTTCATCGAAAGAGTGGGATGGCTCGAAGAACACTGCTGAACATAGGGGTAGTACAATGGGCTCAATTATGGCCAAGTGCACGTAAATTCTTATTCCAATTCCCTCCTCACCAATCCAGAATCCAGAAATAAGAATTTATAAATAACAAGTTACACATTTATACCACCTTCAAGAGTGTGCTCTGTGATAAGTTTTTCTCACAAAAAATCGCCTGGGATTTTGCAGCTGAATTGAGAAGTTGTTCACTCCCTGCTAAAGTTCTGGCTGGTCACAATCAGTGGTAATTAAGAAGTAATTGGCTGGACACTCAGTCGACGCTGTTGGTCTCTTGCTTTTGAGTGGTGGTATCACAGGTAGTGTTCACAGATGAACTTCATATAAGAATTCTGTCAAAATGTCCCGATTCTGACGTCCTGCCTTAGTTCTTTTTCCATTAAATTGGTTGGTCTGGTTTTGACGTGTATTCGCCGAAGACTATTTAGCACCAAGGCGATTGAAAGCTGCTCGACAATTCTGCACAACACGCGATGTGAATGTTTGCTCGACAATTCTGAACAAGCGATGATGTGAGTGTTTACTCGACAATTTTGCACAAGCGGTGGTGTGAGTGTTGCTCGAGCTGCACTGGGTGGAACGGTTCGTGTTTATACCGTATTTTTGTGGCGGAGATTAGGTAATTCTGCTTCATTGGTCCGCATGCATGTTCGAATTAACGCTTTCAACGCGAAAATATACTTTTAATTAAGGGGAGTTTTTAATTTTGTTTATTTTAACAGTTGTCAACGTTACAGTGTTACGTAGATGTTAAAGTAACGTTGTTACGTTCTGAAACTTCCGCGGAAATATGGCAATACCAGAGAATTTTTGGCTATTTTAGAAACCATCGTGACAATCTCAATCACTCCCAGATACCCCATCATAGTTAAATAGGGTTCCGTTTGGAACTGCGTCACGTTAGTCGATGAATCTCATCGACTAACGAGAAGCAGCAGCAACAACACTGCCAGCAGCAGCCTGGAGGAAGTTCTTCTGCAATGGAGAACGAAATGTTGGCAGTAGAAGCAGTCGTGACGCGGTTCCAACCGGAAGCCTATTCAGTCAGGGACAACGGCCGCGGGAGCCTTCAAGTTATACCCCAGCATAGGCTTCAAATTATCGATCGATGAAAACATCTCGTCATTGATGACCTTTGCGTTTACTGGATGAAGCTGACTTCATTTTGAAATTCCTCTGCGTGAAGCGATATGGATTCCGTTTCGTTTTGTGGTAAGCGCATCATAATTCATTCATCAGCGGTGGTGATGGGTCGTGTGTTACCATTTGTTACAGTTTTCGCTAGAACTCATTTACGACTTTGTCGGAATCTTTTAATGTGGATACTTCTTTTATCCTATCAAGCTTAGAACAGTTAATAAGCAGCAGTGGGTGACGCCATCTTTCTCCTTTAATTCAGGTTTCCATTTATGTGTTCGTTATTCATGCATACTTCGAGCTCGTTTTCCCTGTACGTTTTGGTATTACATCCGTGAAATACACATTTTCGCCATTAGTGATTATTCAACCCTTCAATAGCAAATACGAAGACCGGCTTACAGGAGGCGATACTACAGTTTCGTTAACTTCGCCCCAATCACCGTTTGATGGACGCATAGAAACTGATAGCCCGCTTTGACAGTTCGAAGGCCCTGAGTTTATACAGTTCTACATTTTACTTTAACGTCACGGGGCGATGCGAGCATTTTACCTCTCATTTGAAAGTTAATTAATGTAACTTGAGTATTAATGCGTTTGTTGTTTGCATTTGATAGTTTATTTTAGTCAAAGTGCATTCAACGTTTGTTGTCGCATATTTTCACTTAATGTGACTCTAATTAACATTAAAGCATTTGTTAACTAATTTTAATTGCTTTGCTTTGATATGCGTATACTTCTCAGCATACGAGTGGGTACGATTAAAATCTCCTAATGTTTGGCGAATGACCTGCAGGTTCGAGATGGTTTGGGAACGCCGTCGAGATTATTACGAAACAACAGCTAGTTCACTCTGGCGTCCTTTTTAATAACACTTCCTTTTATTTTCCATTTATTTTTCAAATTGCTCAGCAAATTTCTTCACGTCGTTTAGTCTTTCTTCTTTTCATCACTTAATATTCCGGCTTTAATGAAACAGTTGGAATATGTTCCCAGCTAGTGCATAAATTATCCGTTATATGAAGAGGTACGGTCTCTGTGTAAACGCGAAATTCGACAAATGGTAGACATGTTCGATGGAGTGCTCGCCCGCGATAATTTAATACATAATTGATAGGTTCGGTAATCCAGCGGTAATTGCTGATATTAATGTGAAATCGATAATTTAATGTGTGCGCGCGTTCGATCCGATGGGGCTAATAATAGCAACGCTGAAAGGGATGTTTCGCTGGTTTCCGGTCAAGGAATTTCTTGCACGCGGGTAATGAACACATCACTTGTTTGCGTCCACTCGATAGACAGAAGGGTAGAAACATTCTACCATGTTTATGACTTGGATGGGAAAGAAAAATTGATTTTTTTAAATTGTTTATGATCGAGCAATTTAGTGTTCTTCAATTTCCAATTTTCCTTCGATTATAATTCAGACAGACAAAGAAATCAAGCTCCGTCCACTCTTTCCGCTCAATTTCCCTTCGATTCGTCCTAATGCAGGGCTTTGTTGTTCCACTGACAGGAAGACCCCCTCCCCCCCCGTTAATTTCGCGCTCTCCTCATCAACGCCCTTAGATGAACGTCCCACCTTTGCGCTCGACCTTTCCGCTAATCAATCGGCTTGCATTGCGCCAGACCTTTTGCAGAATGCCGCAGCATAACGTTGTTTTATTTTTAGGATCGAAGAGAGCGTTGCGGAAGTAAGCGCTCCTCGAAAGTTCCATGCCGCTTCTGTGCTTGCCTGCCTGCACGATTCTTAAATAATTACGCCTTGCATTTGAGAAAATTACCAATAATTGTTAAGTACACGTTCACCGATGCCTTTTCCTTTCGGTTCGGTTTCGATCGGCTTAAATCTTTTCTTTGAGAATCGAAGCGAGCACGGCACGGCGGGAGTAGAAGTTCATTAAAATGGAATTAAAGAGTTCGTTAAATTTATCATATTTTTTATTTGAATTTGCACAATTTATTTATCCTAGTAATTACTGTAGTAGCAGCTTGTTAAAAATGTTAGAGAAGTTAAAAGGATCTTATACTTTACGTTCTTGTTTTTGAAAAAAAAAGCTATAGGGAACAATTTGGTTTCATACAGATGCAGCCTCGAAATTCTGCAACTTTAAGTTTAAGCGTTTGAGTGTCTGGCACACGATTTATCTCTTAAATAGATGGACTTTTTAGTATTTGTCAAATTTTTTGTCATTTACGTGATCTTGTTGCAGTTCGTACTCATATGCGCTCGAGAACTCGATCTTTTATAATTATTAAGAAATATTTGATCATGTTGTCGTATCTATTTGTTCAATCATTTTTTAATAATGCACTCTTGATCCTGCTCGTACTCACATGCGCTCAAGAATTCGCGTGATAAATACGGGTGAAAAATTTAATCAAAAATTGTAATAAGAACGCTTTCAGTAGCTTCCCTCCCGTTTGAAAAATGGTAGTCAGATGTTCGTTAATTAATCACGTCGCGCATTTCATATGAAAATATTTAAAGAAGCGGAAGCAACGTGAAGCGCAAGCATCCAGTAACAAGTGTTTATAACGCGCTTCACGTAGTCAATCTAGTTAAGTTGGCTGCGCCGTCGATGCATAAACTTAAAGACGAGCCGTTCGAGGTAATAACAACCCCGGCGAACCTTAGCAGCACCCGGCGCGGGTGCATTACCATATTAATTTCAATATTTATAGAATCTGGGAGCAACTTCTCATCGCGCGTTTAATATTATCTAGGCTGTAGATAGCCCCATCACCTCCTTCCTGCCTGTTGGTCCAGGACCGCTCTGAAAAATGTTATTTCGTCCTGTCTGAACACAAACGGAATGTTTATGTTTAGCCGTTGACTGCGAAGCGGGATGCAAGAAATTCCGGCCGTTATTCGGCTCTAATTGAAATGCACGCCCCAAATTAGCTAGTTGTTTCCGGTACAATCGCTCTAATTAAATTCCGAGCTTCATATTTGCACGATGTAGTCGCGATGACGCCCTGCAATATTGCACATTGGAGGTGATTTACGTCGAGACGTGGTAGCTGTGCTTACAATGTTCTCTGTAGAGCATTATTCGGGGTGATGTATGTACACAACAATATTCCTATTTGCATGCGCTCCGTACACTAAATTTCCGCTTTTGTGATTCATAAAATTCTGCTGCCCTAGAATCAAAAATAATTATGTTTTATAATCTGGATAATAGTTTAAATTTATTATTATATACAGAATGGAACAAAATGATTCTCATCTTAGTCGGGGAAGTAGCAACGTTGAAGTTTATTAATGAATTTTTTAATGGCCAATTCGTGTTACAAAATATGTATGTCGTGAGAGTCTGGCTGACGAACCGTTTGCGTGTCTAGGGGGCAGGTGACGAAACTTCCCTTGAAATAGATTAAATAAACATTACACTATCAAAGACCTTTCTTTTTTTAATTCAATACTTATCACATACATGATTTGGTTTTGAATCCTAGCGAATTTAATGCGATTCTGTTCGGAAGCAAAATTAGCAGATAGCTTTCAATTAATTTGATTTAATTATAAACGACAAAAAAAAACCTCTAGTAAATGAAGTTAAAAACCTAGCTGAAATTATCGATAGTGATTTAAGGGTTCAAGTCACATGCATCTAAATACTAACACAATTCATATGCTCATCTGAGACAGGTATACATCAATAGATCTGCGCTAAACCTAGTTCTGTCACCTTTGAATTGTGAATATCTTATAAATTAATAGATGCAAATTGGTTAAATATGAAAAATAGGCGTTATTTTCTTTCTGTTTGACTTTTTCATAGGATAATAGTTGATAAATCTTCGCCTTATTTGTATAGTAAAATAAATTTCCGCGCCGATATCCATAATCTAAATCTTAGATTCAAAGGTCTACTCAATCCACCGCTGCACAGAACTGAAATGTTTCTATTCACTTTTGCGCTTGAATTAAATAATGAAAGACGTTGGAAAACATAAACAAAAGACGATCTATCGAATTGCTTAGCGGTTATCATAAGCCGCTTTTGGAGATCTGTGTCTCTCCTCGATGTGGGTTCGAATAACACCAGGTCCATGGATGTTTGTACTGTTCAAAGACATTCGACCAAGCTTTCAACCGGTTGGAATTTCCCAGAGCCAATAAACCTTAGACCGAAAAAAAAAATTATAGAAAATTATTATCAAAAACATAAACAAAAGACGATCGATTGTTTAACAAGTCCAAGAAACCAAAAGAAAAATGAATATAAGAGAAACTTTCGTACTCACTTTTGCGTTAAAAATAAATAGTTCAGATCGCTACATCCAGCGACACATTTTTGAAGTTTTCTAACTTCGCTTCCGCTGAAAAGGTCCAAAATAGGGCCGAAACGCTGTACAGAGGATGCTTGAGGAATTCATGGCAACGAAATTGTTAAAAATAAATCAAAACCGATAACAAACGACGTTCGAAAACATATTTTATTGTAGGTTACGTGTTTTTTTTTCTTGGCATTTGACAACGCTGATTTGCTGTGATTTTCAAATTTTTTTGCTTTGGTTTTTAACAATATAACGTTGTTTTCGTTTTTTTCTTTAAGTGTTATTTATAACACGTTGCCCACGTTATTAAAATTTGAACAACAAAATTTCCTATCAATACTAATAACCAGACTTCGGATATTTCGAAGTATTGCCATGATTACGCAATACGAGGAGCAATGAAAAGTGCCCATTCAATGCGTAGCCATGGCAACGCTTCTAAATGTCCGAAGTCTGGTAATAACCTTTGAAAATTTAAGTTCTTAATTTCTCGATTCTTTTTAAGCCATAAATCAATAGACACAAGTAGTTAACATTTGCACAATGTTTATTATAAACTTACTTCGGATAGACATAATTACTTGCTAAGAATAAATTAGAAGCTGAGTTTGTAATCTATAATCTTCCTAACAATTTGAAAACATTTGAAAATATTACCTGTCTGTCATTCCGTCGCCGCTTTCGTCAATTTCTGTCTGTAAATTAATCTGAACATATTAACTTTTTGAATGTGCGAAAAGGTAAGGCTTAATTATTAATTTAAATATAATTATCTTATTTATGCGGTATCTTTTCTATAATCTCAGCATTCATCTTGCAAATTTCTGTTTCTTATTCATATTAGGGTTAAGCAGAAGAGCAGAAGACATCTTTTACAGTGAACGTCAATCTGAACTTCGCCATTACAAAGATAAAGCTCTCAATATTATGTTATGTTGTTTAATTCTAATATAGGCTGGTTTTGATTATTATTTAAACTATTTCAAGAGAAGCTTCGCCACCTGCCCCTTAGACGCGCGACCGGGTTCGTCGGCTAAACTCTCACGTCAATGACTGAGAGCACGGAGGAACTCGAATTTTCCTTTAAAAAATCCTGTAGGTTTCAACGTTACTAACTCCAAATTATCAATTCTTTCTTTGTGGACCTCATTTTTAAGAAAGCGAAATATGGAGAAGTGAGGTATGGTGATCTTGCTGAAATAGTAGCTTAATCCTTTTGGACTGACATCGAATATCCTCCAATTGCGATGGGATAGTGCTGGGATGATAGTCTGAGACGTTGGCAGACGTATTCAGCAGATATTTTATAGTGAACACCGGGTGTTTCTACTTGGTTCATCTTGAGTATATTTATGCTTTGATGCCCTATCCAATTCAGGTATTTGTAAAACCTCCAAATAGATATGGCTTTCGACTTGAACCAGATATTCCCCTGTTTACAACTCGGCCAAGGAAAAACTCTTCAATTAATTCCAAATTTTCACGAGTAGTATGAGCTGTTGCTCCACCTTGTTGAAAGTAACCATTTTGAAATTCATCGGGATGCACCTGTTCTGAAAACGGAGTCAACAATATTTTCGTATAATGTTGAACATTGATTGCATCGTGGCCCTACGATTACAGCTAACCATATTCCTATCTTAACAGGTTGTAAAGAAGCCTCAAGGAAATGTGGGGATTAACAACAGGCCATGTTTGGTAATTTTGTTTGCTTACGTAACCACTTAAATGAAACAAGTTTCATCCGTGAAAAACCTAAATCGGGAACGACGTCATTGTTTAAGCTTGTTCTTCCAAGAAGCTGCAACACTGCATTCAACCGTTGTGATCGCTCAGCAAGATTTCTTGGACTTCAACAAACACTTTGTATAGATGCATGTGTAAACGACGTTTCAGAATTCTTCTAATGGTGGTGCGGGGTACTTCTGTTTGAGCAGAAATATGACGTATTGAGAAGTCCGAATTTTCTGTAACGAGCTCTCCCATTTGTTGGACGACATTTTGGTCAGTTTTTGGCCTTCCAATAGATTTCCTCTTCATCAAGCTTCCTGTTCTGTGGAATCTCTCGATAATTTGGCGAACGTGGTGGTGCAAAGCAGTTTTTTCGATAATTTTCTTCGGAAACCTAAGCTTTGCATTCAAGAATGGAATATTGCCATTTCCCATTCCAGATCGGAAATAAGTTTCAATAGTGAAAGTGTTTTCTTGCAAGGTATACATTTTAATTCAATTAAATAAATTGTAATAATTGTCAATTTATGATATTTATTGACAGTACTTCAAAAAAGACACAGGAAAATTTACATGTGAAAAAATTCCAAATATAATTAAATGAGAATCATTTTGTTCCACTTTGTACTTCTTGAATTATATGCAAAAGGTCTTATAATATAGTGTGTAAAATTGAAGTATCTGTCACATAGACTTTGCCCAAGGTTCTATCTACTGCATTGTCTCTGGCCATTGTCTATGGAATATTAATACGCGGTGAAATAACAGTTCGACAGATTTTTCGGGGAAATTCGCAAGTAATTACCATACAATGACGGGCTGTGACAGCGTAATTCCTTTTTCATCATAGGTCAGGGGCATCGAGCTCTGCATATTTCATTCCGTCCGGTCGCTTCACATCGATGTGCGGGCATCGTATGTGTGCAAATACAAATGAATAAATAACAAGGATCGTCGGAGGAAACTAAAAAAAAAAAAAAAAGAAACCGATCGATCGATGTGTTTAGTATTTCGCCGCGGGGGTGAATTTTTTTCTTGCGTTGCCTCGAGGATAAGGAGGGTGAAGCTGTCTTTCTTTCGATGCTTTCGGGGTTCGAGGCGATAGCTACTCACTACCTGCGGGTTAATCTTTTATTCTATCCTCTTTAGGGCTGTTATGCAGGCGGAGGGAGCGATTTTGTTCCAATTGCTTTCCGAGATATTGGACAAATGCGCACATTTTTAGAAAAGTTTAATAAAGAAAGAAAAATTCTAAATAATACAATTCATTTTTCAAATCAGTTTATAAGTAACTGGTTTGAATAAAGCCGATTATTATAGAAAATTATTAAATATTAAAACTTTTTTTAATAGGTATGATTTTTGCGGTTTTCAGGCAATCGGGATACTCTCCCGTTTCAAACATTGAAATTATGATTTTTGATACTGGTTCGGGTATAATGGATGAGTTTTGTTTAAGTACCTTTGTTACCTAGAGAATCAACAGTACTGCTAGTCCTTAAGGCTGTTTATGATATTTCGAATCTCCTCAGCTGATTGATAAACATATTCTTTCCATTTACATGTACTTTTTGCAAGTAATTATTTGATGTATGCTTTGGTGTAGCCAATTGAATTGTAATTTGGATCGCAATGTTTTTAAAATAACTATTCAATTTATCACAGTCTGGTATATTTATTTCATTAAATTCGAAACAACACGCTATTGTATCATCGAAGGGGGAACTGTCACCTTTGTCAAAATGTTGAAAACCTAGTAGGAATTCTAAATTAGTAGCGTGTACCAATTTTCAGTAATTTATAGAACTAGTTTCCATTTCAAACTGACCACAAAATCATATTGTAAAAACACCCTGTATTATACAATAATAAAATAAAGTACGAACAAAAGGCGTTCGGATTTCTGAAAATTAAATAAGAAACGAATGAATTAATCATTCAAAAATGAAGAATAAGAACTAATATAAAAATCAAAACACACAATCGATTCTTTAAAAACAAAAAAAAAAAACTTTAGCTCAAAACCAAGAGATGCCGTTTCTAAAACTAAAAAAAAAAAAAGAAAAATTAACTTACCATTTCAAATACAAGCAAGAAGATTAAGTAATCTTCGTTTAATCTAAATCGAAATTTCAGGCAAAAAAAACTAAAAGAGTTGGATTTAAGATCATTTTGAAGGTCACCAACTGAAAGTCTTTGTTTTTATTGTCACAGTTTTCCTGCCAAGCTGTTTCTTTAGTTTTATTTTTATTTTCACATTTCCGTTGCGACACTTACTCTAACTAAAAGCGATTGTCTTTTATTTTACTTAATTTTCACATCGATATACCGTGCCTTCAAATGAATTCCTCAGTAAAGTAAGCTGTGATTTTTTTTTATAAAGTTGACGACGCTCAATACAAGAATGAGGGACAGTTGTCAATAACTGTCAGTTCAAAGCAACATTAACGCTTAAAACAGAAAATGTTGTCCTTCATCTTGAATGCATAAACGCGTTTGCCAAGTGTTGGAGGTTATGTTAGCACAAACAATTAATTGGACAGCTGTCAGTGCTACTAACCTTTAGGAGAAAAGACACTGAAGTCATGGCCTACTTTAATTAGGAATTTAATTGATTGTTTTTCTTTAACTTTGTCTTTCATTTCAGTTACACCAATTGAAAAATCCATCTTCATTTGTTTTTCTTCTCATTTCAGTTGTGTTTTTACCAAAAGTTTTGAATTCCGTCAATATTTGTCGCTGATTTTCAGTCAGTTTGGAGATTCTCTTTTGTTTTCCCCAATTTTTCTTGCCAGTTGGAAACAAATTATCTAACAGTTGTTTTTTTAACTGTTGCTTCGATGAGGCCCTAAATAAAAAAATACATAATGTAAAACAGTTGAGCAACAATTGTTTCTTTACTTTTGTTTCTATTCTTCAGCACACATTTTCAAGCAAGTTTCCAATTCCGTAAAAACTTTTCGATGATTTTCAGTCAGTTTGGAGATTTTTTTCCCCAATTTCATTTTTCAGTTGGAAACAAATTTTCCAAGTATTGTTTTTTTTTTTAAATTTTTGTTTCTGTTCTTCAGCAAACATTTTCAGTCTGTTTTTGGAGATTTTCTTTTGTTTCCCCCAATTTCTCTTGTCAGTTGGAAACAAACTTTTCAAGAATTGTTTTTTTTTTATTTTTGTTTTTGGCAAACATTTTCAAGAAAGTTTCCAGTTCCGTAAAAATTTTTCGTTGATTTTCAGTCTGTTTTTGGAGATTTTCTTTTGTTTCCCCCAATTTCTCTTGTCAGTTGGAAACAAACTTTTCAAGAATTGTTTTTTTTTTTTTATTTTTGTTTTTGGCAAACATTTTCAAGAAAGTTTCCAGTTTCGTAAAAAATTTTCGTTGATTTTCAGTCTGTTTGGAGATTCTTTTTTGTTTCCCCAATTCTTTTGTCAGTTGAAAACAAATTATCTAACAATTGCTTTTTTTTAACTGTTGTTTCCCAGAGTTGAAGAGGCAAATATATAATGTAAAACAGTTGAGCAACAATTGCTTTTTTTAATTTTTGTTCCTGTTTTTTAGCAAACATTTTCAAGCAAGTTTCAAGTTCCGTGAAAACTTTTCGATGATTTTCAGTCAGTTTGGAGATTTTCTTTTTTTTCTCAATTTCATTTGTCAGTTGGAAATAAACTTTCCAAGAATTGTTTTTTTTATTTTTGTTTTTGTTCTTCAGCAAACATTTTCAAGAAAGTTTCCAGTTCCATAAAATTTTTTCGTTGATTTTCAGTCTATTTGGAGATTCTCTTTTGTTTCCCCAATCTTTTTTCCAGTTGGAAACAAATTATCTAACAATTGTTTTTTTTAACTGTTGCTTCGATGAGGCCGTAAATAAAAAAAAATTGATGACCTTCCCAGAGTTGAAGACGCAAATATATAATGTAAAACAGTTAAGCAACAATTGTTTTTTTTTTACTCTTCTTCCTGTTCATCAGCAAACATTTTCAAGCAAGTTTCCAGTTCCGTAAAAACTTTTCGATGATTTTCAGTCAGTTTGGAAATTTTCTTTTGTTTTCCCCAATTTCATTTGTCAGTTGGAAACAAACTTTCCAAGAATTGTCTTTTTTTTAATTTTTGTTTTTGTTCTTCAGCAAACATTTTCAAGAAAGTTTCCAGTTCTGTCATAATTTTTCCCCCAATTCTTTTGTCAGTTGGAAACAAATTGTCTAACAATTGATTTTTTAACTCTTGTTTTGGTGAGGCCCTAAATAAAAAAAAATTGATGATCCAATGTAATGTATTTGTATTAGTCGAATATTGGAGCAAGTTTTACTTAGAGACTTTTTATGGGATTGATAATTGTGTGTGCGCGCATGTATCGGAGAAAAGAGAGTTTAGTTCAATAAAGGCATGCACCACAGCAAGTGTGTTAATTATTGTTAAACAGATTTAAAATAAAACAACCCCGTACATAACACCCTCCCAGAGTTAAGGACGCAAATACATATTTAATGTAAAACCATTGAACTATTATTGAGGTACTGAATTGCCAGATCTATAAGCTACAGCTCATGACTAATCCGGTCCTGATAACTAGTACAGGCAATATTAAATATGTACTTGAAAAGTTTAATATTTTTTTTAGAATAAGCTTAATTTAGAAAGGAATTTTGTAAACAGAAAACACTGAGGCTTCAACATGTATTTTGGAAAAATAACCCAGGTTGGAAACTTAAGACGTTTTGGGCTGGGTTGTGATTAGGTGACATCCTATTATTATTATTATTTTCGATCGCGCTAGAGCTCGTTATTTTTTAATCATGTGGTACATTATTTCTTGATCATACGGTGTATAGGAATAACATTTTTACGTTTTCAATATGTAGGAGATTAAGATGTCAGTGTGCGTCGAGTTAATGATCTATCTTGAGACCGTTTCCTCGCGTCATGTAACAGGCCTGCCAACTAGCGGGATGAAGTAAGTCACCCCTGAGAGTTATCGTCCTAAATTACAACACGACACCGGATGTCCAGCGGCCGCCCCGATATTATTCATGCGACCCTCAGCGCGGTCACAACCGATCGCTGGGATTTGAGGCAAGTCACCATCGTCGCCATAAATTACGCAGGACCTCGCGGGGTCGATTATTTTCCTTTTATTTCGGCAACGCTTTCAGAAACAAGGCCTGGACATTTGCTCACTTTTCACAGAAGATTTTTTAAATTCACAAAAAAGCTAAAAAAAATACGTATAAGTTCCTAAAATTAATTTACGATGGAGCCATGCATTTAAATTTAAATGCTTCAAATATTCATTATTATGGTAATAATAGAAGAAGAAGTAATAGAATTACTTAAGTTAAAGGTCTATTTGAAATTGAACGAATGAATCATCTCGAAGTCATCCCCGCTGTCTTGATAAAAATATTTATGCAAATTTAATCGTCTGGTCACAAAAATGCGTTGGTCCTCGATGCGAATTAAAAAATTCTTTAGCCAGGCAATTTAAAATGACTTCCAAATTCATGATCAAGGGTCGACGAACACATGTCGTTGGAATGAACCGAACAATTACTGAGGAATGTAATTTCGGTTTCGGCAAACATCTGTCCATCGGGAACCCTTAATAAACAGGCGAAACGTTCTGCTATTATTCATTTAATAAAAATTCCCGCCGCTACATAAATCGAACGGGCCTATTCAGCAGGGCGCTGGCCTTAATGTTTCATCGCTCCCAAAATGACAAGAAGATGTTCTTCTTGTTGACGACTGAATTGATACGAAAAAATATGGTAATGGCGGAAAAACTTCGGCCGGGCTTCTCTCATTCCGGAATACGAATATATCTTTTTTAAGCAGCCTGAATACAAATGTTTCTCTCTGTTCTTCGGATATTTGCCGAGCGTTTACGTGTATCCCATCTATTAAATAAAATTCGAGTGGCTACGAGCAAAAAATTGCATTCGCGCAAATAAAACGAACATTGCAATTTTAAATTTAATGTTATTAACAAAAACGGGATTGAAAAAAAAGGGGTTAAAACGAGCGTTTGTGTGTTCCGACACGGTGACATCAAATGCGAGGAAACATATCAAAGTTTTGCATTTAGCACGCACTGTCAAACACAATGGGGAGGCCTGAGGGGAAGGTTGCAACAACATACAGTGCATACATACATCGAGGGGTTTTGGGGGTAGGGTGCGAAACACCCATAACTAATCCAACAGCAGACACCAAACATAGGAAATAAAACCAGCTTGAATACGCGATGCCCCATGTATTAATTTACAATTACATGATTGCTCGTGAAAACTATGTAACACGTAATGGGAGAGTGTGAGAGTGAATTAGTTCTGGCGAGAACGTACATTTTTAACAACGAAAATTAAATATAATTGGCGAATATTCCGCGTTCCTGTGTATCAAGTATGTAATAAGGAGGTGGTGGCTTAGTGTGAGAATAATATTGAAATGGAATTTAATTGCGAAGCGAAACACTCTTATTAGGCGTCCGGATTTGATAATACCTAGGCTTGGTGAAATGTTAATTGTTTGCAATTTCCGGTGGCCTTAGCACATCCCGCGCGATCTTTCTATGAAAATGGTTTAATTACGCAAGTAATTGAGATGTTGCTTCAAATTGTCTTAGTTTTCAAAGAAAAATTCTTAAATTAAATTTGTCTTATAAAAAAACTGTAAAAGTAAGGGCCAATAATTTTTTTAAAAATCAAATTCGTTGAGTTGACTTAAAGAAAGAAATGATTAAAAACAATTAAGCTCGAAGTGTTGTCTTTCTCATTATTGAAAGTAAGCGCCATATTTTTCAAAACTTTCTCTGTACTTTCTAGCAGTTAGAGATGCTCAAACTACTTACATGAATCAATTCGGTTGAATCGAATGTATAGAATCGATTCGTTTAAATCGATTCAAATTGAACATGTGGAATCAATTCAATTCAAAAATTGATAATTTTTTCTAAATATGTACAGTCATGCGCACTTAAAATGTGGTATTAGGCTTGCAGAACTGTTAAGTTGTAGCAATTAAGCTATGCACGGCTATACCTTCTCATATTATTTTCGTTTAATTCGTTATCTATGAAATTTTAATTTTTGTATGTAAAATAATTTTTTCTTTGTTTCTTCAATTTTTTAAACTGACACTGAAAAATCTAATAAAAGCAATATACATATTTGAAACGGATTTTTAAGTTACATTTTTGCCCGTTTATAATCAAAGTTGTTCCTGTAATTTGAATTTTTCTGGTTTTGTATTTTAGGGAGAAAATAATTTTATCGTTTTGTAATTTAAGCTCTTAGTGACAGATGGCGCGGCGACAAGAAATCGGTTGTATGGTAAGAGCTTTCCGATTCGATTCGTGAATCGATTCATACCAAATTGAATCGATTCGATTCTTTCGATGCATCATTTCAACTGCTAATCGATTCGATTCTAAACATCCCTACCTAACAGTAAATCTAAAAGAGTCGACTCCTTTCCGTCACATTACAAGACGTGCAAAATTGGGATTCGATTAGCAGGAAAAAAACAATGCGACAAGAAAATTCTGAATTCGTATTTCTCAACGGAAATGGTAAATTTGGGATAAAACAAAAATAATCTATAAAATTGGGCATTTTTGAAAGGAAATGTTTCCACAGAAAAGTATAGGGTATATGGGACTTCTTGTTACAAGAAATATTTTTTTTGCTGCATTTATAATAAGACGCAAAGAAAATTTTGAGGAAAAAATTAAATAAATTTAATTGGTAAATATTTATTTAGGAAAAAAAAATAGAAAAATAGATGAAACACATCATAATTGTGGAGCTTGGACTGATGTCGATGTTTCAATTGGGAAGTCTTCGTTACTTAGAAAGCTCGTCATGCTATTACTGCACTGAACGGCAGGATCATTCATGGTATTTTTGAGTTCTAGGACTTCTTCTTCATCGTCGTTTCTGTCGTAAATTTTTGCTGCCCACCAACGAATGTCAGCCAACTACGAACTTCCTTGGGCATGGTTATTTGGTGAAACCTCTCACTGTGCTCATCCGATTCTGAGTCTTAGAACTCGAAAGCACCAACATGAGGAGTGATGAAGACTTCCAAATTGAACCATCGAACAGTTCAATCTCTATAATTACAACGTCTTCGAAATCTTGATTGAATCTTATTTGAATTTGAATTGAATGCCCAATTTTATAATTTCAGACCTCGATAAAAATCCTGTTAGATTTGGAGAAGGTAGAGTATAAAATGAGTGGATAATTTTTTGGAAGAAATCCTAATGTAAATCTGCTTAAACCAGAAGAATTTTCAGGAGTTAGAGCAATGGATTTTAACAGGGTGTAGTCAATGAGCTCTTGATTTACTGACAAACGTTATGTTAACCGTATTTTCAAAGTCGATGAGAGTCCGCAATTTTAATAATGCCAAAAAATGTTCATGAAGAAAAATGTCAATGTCTCGGCTATGGTTAGAGTTAGGGATTTGAACGTGCCGCCACTGAAATCGTCTCTTCAAGATCTATAAGGTGAGTACAGAACCGAAGCTCTGTGATCTAGTTGAAAAAATCGTCGAAATTTCACGTGCTACCCCCTTTGAGTTAATACTTAACGCTTGAAAACATTTTCATGAGTACGGGTGGTCAGTTTTTAGTGCCTAAGTTTTTGTCACGAGTCAGGGTTTCGAAATATGTTATTTTCTTCGAAAAAGCTCTATCCTACTCAATTACAATTTATCACCTTGATTAGATGCAGAATTACTTTTGTCTTGGTTTCATCATTACTGTTAGAAATTGACGCCTGTGTACATGCAATATTAACATGATTTATATTTAGTTAAAAAGCAGATAATTATAAATAAAAATAAGTTTTGTGACACATACTTTTTTCGATCCATTTTTAAAGTAAAAATAACGCAAGCGCTAATCTTATCAAAAACTAAGGACGAGTCTTACATTGGTGGGTGATGGATTCGTTACAATTGTATCTCTTTTGTGAAACCACCTAAGGAAAGTCCTGTGATGTTGCTGTTATTCGGACATTCTCGGTATCAGCAGTAAGGAAAAGAAACAATAACTTGAAATATTTTTTACTTTTCAATGTAATCTCCCATAACATCAACGCACTTATTACATCTAGAAATCAACTTTTCAATTCCCGTAAAAATACCCTTCTTCCTTGTCCAAAAAATGTGCGTTAATTGCCGCCCGCAGATCTTCATCGTCGGAAAATCGCTTTCCACGAAGGTTTTTTTTTAAATTCGGAAATAGGTAGTAGTCACTAGGGGCGAGGTCCGGATTATAGGGTGGGTGGTTTATTTCTTCGAAACCACAGTCTCGCACAGCAGCCTTCGAAACACGCGCCATGTGAACGGGCGCGTTGTCATGAAGAAGCAACACACCTGAGGTCAGTTTTCCTCGCCTTTTTTCTTTAATTGTTTCCCTTAAATTATGCAAAGTGGTTGCGTAAGATACTGCGTTTATGGTTTCCCTTTTTTTCGTGTACTCGATCAATAAAATTCCCTTTGAGTCCCAAAACATTGTGACCATGATTTTTCCGGCTGATGGATTGACTTTAAATTTCTTCGGAGGGTCAGCACCTTTTTATGCAACTGCATGGATTCCTGTTTACTTTCAGGGTCGTAGTGTTGAACCCAAGTTTCATCTCCAGTCACAATTCGGTCGAAATTATTGGATGGACTGTCACCACAGAGCTCTAAAAACTCCCTACTGCACACGACCTGTTTCTGAGATGCAGTAAGCATTCGCGGGACCCATCTTGCACTGATCTTTGAAAGGTTAAGGTAATCATGCAGAACAGTAAATATTGTACCAACGAATAAGTTAGTCATCTCTGCTAACATTTTCATTTTTATTCCAATTATTCCAATCTTTTGTGGAATCAACTTAAGTTGACCGATGAAAGTTGAAACATATGTTCTCACAGCAATTTCCATTCGATTTTAGTTGATCCACTAAAATCGAATCGTGAGAATTCGCCTTTACTTGATCCGTACCCAAAAAGACAAGTAAACAAACATAATTAAAAAAAATAGTTTTATTGATTTGATTTTACAATGGTTTTGACTTTGGAAGAAAATCTTTTATGGTTGAATCCTACTTTCGAAACGCCCAAAAAATCAATGGCGAATGGACCTATTCTATTCGTGATTTTGTTGCAGAATTTCAAAAAAAAAATTCCAGAAACTGTATTTCTGTACCACAAATTTATTAATCAACTTCAGTACTCTGTAGAACCATTCAGAGAAACTGGTAATGTGGCTAGAGAACAGGTATCAGGTAGGTTTCATCTGTCATCTGTCATAACAAGTAGGTTTTTCTGTCGGGACCTGCAGAACTATTCTAAGAAAGGACTTGCAAATGTTTCCTTATCGTTTGATTGCCGTGCATGAATTGCTTCCAGTAGATTTTGAACCAAGGCGAAGATATTGTCATTAGTTTTTAAACAAAATTGACAGTGACGATTTGTTGGACTTTCTTTTCCGATGAGGTCTGGTTC
The DNA here is from genome assembly GCA_039766575.1 of Serrognathus titanus. Classification (NCBI taxonomy): domain Eukaryota; kingdom Metazoa; phylum Arthropoda; class Insecta; order Coleoptera; family Lucanidae; genus Serrognathus; species Serrognathus titanus. The sequence goes on from CM077914.1 coordinate 14,789,912, forward strand.
CATTTAATAGGATACTTTAACTCCCAAAATATGAGGATCTGGAGTTTAATAGGATACTTTAATTCCCAAAATATGAGGATCTGGAGTACAGAAAACCCTCATATTTTCATTGAAGTCTCACTCCACCCACAAAAAATTGGTGTTTGGATTGATTTAAGTCGGAGAAGATTGATAGGTCCAATATTTTTTGATGGCACACTAACAATATTTAGATATCGAGAAGAGATTTTGAATCCATTTATTAATCAACTGCACGATAACGAGTTGCAATTTGGATATTTCCAGCAGAATGGTGGAACGAACGGCCCATGCTGTTGGAGATACTTTAAATTTCCTTCAAGAGTTTTTTGGAGATCGGATAATTAGCAGAATTATGGCGATCTTGCAATTGAACTCCTTTGGATTTCTTTGTTTGGCCTTACTTGAGGAATTCCATTTTTAAAACGCATGTTAATGATTTACAGGAACTTACCCAAAGAATCATCGAAAAGTGCGATGAAATAAACAATTCTCCCCACAGTTGAATTCTTGGCTTCCGGTTGGAACTGCGTGTCTCGGATTTCTTCACTGCCGACGTTTCGTTCTTCGTTGCAGAAGAACTTCCTCAGGGCTGCTGCTGGTGGTGATGCTGCTACTGCTGCTGCTGTTGGTCTTGCAAGACCAACCGGAAGCGAAGAATTCAACAATGGACGACGGCCTCGAAAGCCTTCAAGTTAAATTAATTCTCCCCACATTTTGCAAAATGTTATTAATGGATATCGCAGAAGAATTAGAAAATGCCTCGAAGAAAACGAAACACATTTTCAACATCTGTTGTGAATTCACCTTCAACGTTATTTTCAATGTTTTATTTTGTTTGGTTTCAAATACGTAATTTGTGGTTATGATTTACTGTTGACGCTAACTCAAAATTAAATGTCAATTTGGCGTTTATTGATCAAGTAAGGAACATATGTGGACTTGCGAAAAAATGAGAGCAACACACTAGATAGGAAAACTTTTTCTACACATGTTATAAAGTACTAGGACTTTATAAACAGAGCTCGGGACGATAACGATGTGGTTTGCGTTTCGTATTGTATTCGTTCGTATCGTATTCAACCCGTGAATGTTTCGTTCGTGAATGGTTGTAGATAAGATAGACTTTACAATTTTGCAAAAAACTAAATGATTTAATTTTCAATGAGTACTCAATCAAATTTTAAGAGAACCATTTTCCATTCTATGTTCACTTTATTATATCGCATAATCGCATGAGTATGTTTACCAATAAAAAAATTATGCGTTTTCAAAATTTACTCTCCAGAAGAAAAAAGCCACATCATATTAGGATCGAAACATTTTCTTTTTAGTTTTCCAAATATACTCGATAAGATTATAACTAGGTCCAAGCCTAGCCCCTTGTGGAACACTTCTCAATATTTTTAGAGTTTCAGATCGTGTAAGTATGATGTTAGCCGGTGCTGTGCATTTTCTCTAATACCCAATAGTTTCTATGATAGTAGTTCATGGTCAGCTCTATCAAATGCTCTACTTAGATCGAAAAATAAAATATTTATATTATCTTTGTTATTAAGAGCATTATTAGCTGTTTTGATCATTTAATTGCTGTGTAGAAGTAATTGTTAGCTTTGATTTTTCATATCTATGTCGTTCAGGCCTTTTAAAGGATGATTTGGTACAAAAAAAATAGGAATGTATTCTTTGTCTAACTCCAGCGGACATTCTGTTGCATGAACTACTTATATAAAGCTTTACTTCTTCAATAGTGACTGGCTTCAATACTAAGCTGTATTAAAAAAAAATAAAGTATTACAGTCGTCCACTATTTAGAGATATTTTTTTTTAAATTTTCTCAAAAAAACATTTTACCGTTGAAATATTGCACGCATTATTTCATCAGGCAATTCTCTATTTCTCACTTTCTTATTTACGACGGTTTCTATATAGGTACTTCACAGCTCCATTCGTTCACGTTTACTGCGAGCATTAACGACAGCATGAATGACTTTGATGTCTTTCTCCCTTTGCGAAGGTTTAACCCATGGGAGTTCGAAATCTTGGCCGTGTACTTTCCAGCAATACTTTCGACGACTCATTCCATTTACAGATATCAAGTATCAAGAGGACGATAGAGTTCTGCTGGAAACTACCGGGACTCACTCATCGATGACTCTGCATTTTGATTATAAAAGAGACTTGAAAATTTCTAAAAATCAAAATATTTCTGGGTTTTTGTTATTCCCGATGACTTGAGATGCCTCTTCTTGCGTCGTCGTGAAAATTAGTAACCATCTCGCTTCGAGCACATATTTGCGAAGCGACTTTCACTTTTCCGTTACATAAAGCGAGTGGCGTTAATTAAACCGAAAAGGTAATGTATAAATTAATAACAATTTGTTGATATTAGAAATTCACGCTGCGCCAAGAGGCGCCCGAGTAAATTTGCTCGCCACGGAAGCGTCGGCGTCGTTTAAAAATTCATGAATTCTAACGTGACGACGCGACGCGGCGCCGAACGGTTTTCGAAAAACCCAATGCCCAATTTAACAGCACGTCCTAGAAACGTCGCCGCAAGACTGGCGTCAGAAGTAGTTAATAAGCACGAAAATAGATTACTATAATGAGCACTTTCTCTCTCGTGTTTCGATGTCGCCAGTTTTCTGGGTCCTGGTTTCTCTTTGGCGTTTAAAACGCGGCGATAAACAACAACTGGACGTCTTTATTAATCATCCTCGTGATCATCATTATCAACATCTGCTAGGAAACTGTGTCACTGTGCGGTAAAATTTCGTCTACCAACTTAAATTTTTATGGCCAACTGAAGATCGTATCGCTCGTTTCTACATACATACGTTACGTAAAATTGGGTACGTATAATAAAACAGTTTACTATTATCAGATTTTTTTCCAGTGTTATCTAAAGGGGACCTTACATATAGACACGAGAATGCTCGATTCTAGCATTCGGGCAACTCTCTGGAGTGTAATTAGAATGACAGAGAGGAACCCAAACGTTGGAATCCAGCGTTTTGGCGTCTAACATGTAGGATCTCCTTAAGAATGAAGATATACTTTATAACCCCTAATCCATTGATAATTCAGGTTTGACATATAATTGTTCTTAAGGGGACCTTTTAAAATCCTATCGTTATTTCCAGATAAATATGGCCGATAATATTCTGAGCTCCGTCCAATAAATTCCGAAGTGCCCCAAGGGAGCGTTTTTGGACCTGTATTCTTAGTAATTATATGTAATAATTTATTACTGACTTCTTTTTTTTAATTCAATTAATTAAGTCTTCGCTTTTTTTCTGAATTGATTTTCTTCTTTGTCGCAACGCATTTCTGTGAACTGATTGGTCAAAATATATTACTTAACGATATTCGTTATTTAACGGTGTCGTTACGAATTACATAATAGGGCGGTACGAAATAACTTCGCTTCATTATTTCACGAAAATATGCGATTCATGTGATGGGACCAAAATGTGGGAACACCGCGTTATTAATAAACACACATTTTTCCCTCGCCTCGCCATGAATATTACGTTGTCTGCGCATTCACGCAACCCACAGACACTCACGATTAAATAATTACATACAAGTTTCGAGGGGTGCCACCCCTCATACACGATTGCGCACAGCAGATAAATTAAGTTTGCACTTCGAAACAAAAATAAAAAAAAAGTGTACGATTTTCACGGACCCACAAACACGTCCCCTCATCTACATTTTGACAAGACCTTTCCTTTAAACGCAAGCAGGTTAGCTCATAATAACAAGCCAGAAAGGGTTGGTCTTATTTCAGTATCTACAGAGTTTGATTGGTCCAGTGGACGCAACAAACAAAAATAAAAATGTGTAACATTTTGACAGACCCACAAACTCAATCCCTCATCTGCATTTTGACAAGACATCTCTCCTTTGCTCATTATAACAAGCGCATGAGTTGAAGGGGTTGGTTTTATTTCAGTTCCCACTGATTGGTCCAGTGGATGTAACTCCAAAACAAAAATAAAAATGTGTACAATTCTGGCGGGCCTACAAATTCGTTCCCTCATCTGCATCTTGATAAGACATCTCTCCTTTGCTCATAACAATAAGCGGATAAGTTGAAGGGGTTGGTTTTATTTCAATTTTGGCCCAGCGGATGCAACTTCGAAACAAAAATAAAAAAATGAACAATTTTCAGGGATCCACGAACTCGTACCCTCATCTACATTTTGACAAGACATCACTCCCTTAAATACAAGCCCAGGTACGTGGCAGGTTCCCTCATAATAAACAGATAAGCAGAAGGGGTTTCGTTTTATTTCAGTTGCCATTGAATATAGAGTATGATCGGTCCAATGGAAGTTTCTCCAAAACAAAAATAAAAATGAGTATAATATTGACGTATCTACAAATTCGTTCCCTCATCTGCATCTTGACAAGACATCTCTCCCTTGCTCACAACAATAAGCGGATAAGTTGAAGGGGTTGGTTTTATTTTAGTTTTGGTCCAGCGGATGCAACTTCGAAACAAAAATAAAAAAGTGTACAATTTTCAGGGATCCACAAACTCGTCCCCTCATCTACATTTTGACAAGACGTCACTCCCTTAAATATAAGCCCAGGTACGTGGCAGGTTCGCTCATAACAAACGGATGAGCAGAAGGGGTTTTATTTCAGTTACCATTCATTACAGAGTTTGACTGGCCCAGTCGACAGCAACTGCATGCAACTCGAAGATACCGGTTTAGTTGTGTGTGTTTACAACTGGCGAAGTTATTAAAACAAGTGACAGCTGCCGTATGTATGTGTTACATGGGGGAGGAGGAAGAGGAGGAGGAGGCGAATGCTGGCGTGTATTCAGTTGATGTAATTTAAATTTAGAACGAGAACGCCAAGGGAAAACCTGGTTTTTAGACGTATTATTCGATAGGGGAGATTCATGCATGAGGCAAAAATAGAATCTACAGTAGAATAAAAAAAGGCTATGATAACAATAAAGTAATTCACCGGTTTATTTAATGTTTTTACAAAATTTAATTTTACTATAGCGAAACGTCTGTAATCATTATGAACTTACGAAGTTCTTTATTTAATAATTGTGATCAACACTTGATTGATTCGAGCCTTTGTTTTCTCTTCAATCAGTTTTCTGAAATACTGTCAGCCACGCAAAGCGCACATTAAACCGAAACACATCTCTCTCCGTTTTTTCGCTTTTTCTTCTGGAAATTGCATGCACGCCAAACGACGATATTGTTGCGGTCGCAGGAGGAAGGAACTCGGTCTCTTCTCCGTCGTTATGCGCATTTGTGACGCTCCTTTGTTTTTCCTTGATGCTGCCTCCTCTTTGTTGTGCTCCGTGACCCAGTGGCACACTTATTCCCTGCACATCTCTAATGGTTTCCGCACGTCAGCGCTTTGTTTGACGCAGGACGAAGGAAGAGTTAGCAAATGGTTGAGGGATGATTTTACGACGGCTTCCTTATCGCTGACATTTTCCGGGGAAATCAAGTTTTCATCGGGAGAAAATTCATCGATGTGAGAAGAGATCCGAAGGAAATTATATTGAATAAATGCACTCAGTTATAGAGGAAGATGTGACACTTTCAAGGAAAATAGTTAAAAAGATAGCACTTATTTAAAGTCTTAGACAACGATGCCGTGTCCTTTCTTCTTATTTACCTCCTCCCATTCAAAGCTTTTATGAAAATGAATATGTCATATCCACAGAGTATTTAAATTAACATGTTAATCAGGATTATACCCAGAAGGGATGAGATTAGGGCAGCAGCCCCTTCCCCTAGAGGAACAGAATCAATAGTGTTTGCTATTAGTAGGCTTGTGCATATATAACTTTCTGATTAAGAGGAAAATCCACTCCTCTCTCATATTCAACTTTTTTGGGTTGATGTCAATTCAAATTAATCAGAAAATGTTACGTCATAAGTGAGAATTGATGCAACATTTTGTTAATAAAAACCCACGTTTCAAAAAAATAAATACTACCAGGAATATTTTTAAAGAAGTAGTAGCTTTATGAATATGCCAAGTCTTATTAAAAAACATTAAAAGCCTTAATGAAAGCTCGCAATGCCTACTTTTATTTTTTTAAGCAGGAAACTTTGCTAAACTAAATATTTTTTTAATGGCTATTTCGTCTAACAATGTATCCCCTCTTTACTTATTTATCCGACGTGCCCTTTGTTGTGCTTATTTTTTTAAAATTCTCCCTTTGTGGCTCACTAAATCCTATTGAGAGGCCAGAAAGGTCCCATTTACAATGAGTAACGCCGGACCGAAACAAGCAGTAATCAACCCCATGCGATTTCCGAAACCCCATGACGTCTTTCCGACCAGAAAAGCGCAAGCCGAGGTAAACAAGTTTGCTTCGTGAATAGAAATTTTATTTCGCTTGCTTGAAAGGCCGTTAATAAGATCGAAAAGGAGCACAGTAATAATTTCTTGTTAATAGCTTGGCAAACAACATGCTTATAAAGCAGTTGTTAGTTCTCTTTTTAGTATTGTTTTAAGCAATCATTATGTATTTCGACCTTAACCACTTAATGTGCCTTACATAATTTCTGTCGACTAATTACAATGTACACTGTACGAGCTTTTGTTTGAATGTTTATGGTGTCCGAATGTAACGAGCACGAATTTTTTATCTCCTAAATTATGATGAATGCGCCTTTTTAGTAATTAGTACCTTGCGTGTTGACCGTGAATGTTAATTGCTAATGTGTTGGTGATGTATGAATACCATGATATGTTGAAGCACGAGCACATTTTTTTTAAAAATTCTTTTAAACAGATGGAGAACGCGTTCTCAAACAGGTAAAATTAAAAATATAAATAATTTGTACGAAATTCAAAAATATCTTGAGCAGTTCTTTTTTTACTTAAAGTTTAAAACTACTTTCCCTCAGGTGTCTGGTAGGAATTCTTTTTGTCGTTCAATGCTTTTATTTTAATTTTATACAGAATTTCGTTTTTGAACATGGGTGAAATCAGAAATTTTTTTCCTTTCTTTTAATTGCTCTGAATTTCTAACTGATTTTCTTAATTTTCTGAAATTTCTTTTCCTTGTTCTGTTTCCTGTTGTATACTCACTTTGATTTATTTAAATATGACTTAAAGTTTGGCTGCAGACCAAGAATTTCTTGATTTTCCTTAAATTGTTTTGGTTTTTTCCATTTTTAGGTATTTTTTATTATTACACTTCTACTTACTCCTTTAAATTTTTGAGCCTACAGAGTTATTTTTTTCCCAGGAGTTTCCTAAGCTCGTAGAGCTTGTCGGGGGGAGGGCGGTTGGTGATTGCGATCGACTTTTTTTTTCTTATTTTCTCCTTCGGCATTCGCCTTACAAACTGGGGAAATGCAGAAAATCCAGTTCGAAGGAGCAGATATGAATCCTAACACGGTCCAACCCATGAGAATTCCATCTGTCATATAGAACCCACATACACTCGGAAAGGATTCGAACCTACACCTAATAATTGCCTCGCCAAGCGTCAACCCAGTGGACTAAACCACTCCGCTACCAACTACCAACTATTTTTCTCCACATATTCCCAAGCTCTTAGAGCTTAAAAATAGGAATGACATGTAGTGAAGGGTAACTACATTTCTTTTAAAACGAACCAGAATGTGCATAGGAAATAACGAAGCCACTTTAAGGTAAAATTTAAAAATTGTAAAAATTAAACATTGAACACCTGTATTTTTGAAACGGATTGCTTTAAAACGATTGGAATAGCTTGTCATACAGGTGGAGTGGAGACATGTTCTACTAAAAAAAAAAAAAATGCGCTTCACGCTAACATTATTTTGTGAAACGATCTGTTACAATGATTGACACTTTAAGTGCATTGACTATTTCAATAGGTGAATTCGTTTTGCACATACATTTTAATGACTTGTTGATTATTAATCAGTGACGGTTACACGTTATTAATTTTAAAAACATACGAAGTGGCACATACACTCTAATTAAAAATTTAAATATAAAACATTTTCTTTAAAATTTCAAACATGACAATCATAGTCATAGTTTGATAGTTATTGGACACCCATCCTAACAATTATTTACATACTTTCATCTCACTCCTTCCATTAGTTATCATCATCTCTTGCTTATTCACGCATGTATTTCTTGTTACAAAAAAATAATGATCGACTTTTACCAATTGAAATTATATGAAACTTACATCAAGTAAGATTGGAACCTTCTAGACGATGTAAAAACAATTAGAAAAGTCACTAATACCAACTATAGCTTTATTATATTGGTTTTTATGTGTACACTGTCATCACTATCAGGGTGTCAGCAGCTGTACATACCTCTTACCCTATACTGGGTGTCTCAAAACCTATGTCTTTAATTGAAACTACAGATAATAGTCGAAAAAAGAGGCAAAATTTGTCATATAACAATAGGGAAAAAGTAAATAATAACTCCGGTAAAAAACAGTTTTCGTTTTCTAAGAAATTGTTTTAGTAATGCTGGTTGGCGATTTAAATGGATTTAAATGTCTCAGCTGTGCAGGATTGGTGTTTTTTGTGGCCATAAATAAATAAACGCCGAGATGTGTCTGTTGAGCTAGGTCATGTTTGTCCTTCGCAAAAAAAAATCGCCAGGATTTTAAATAAAAACGTCTTCACGCGCGCTGCCGAGAGGTTTCCTACGACAATTGCAATTATTATTACTACTTTATTTATGCTTATTTATTCAAAGTAAAATTTAAAAGCAAACCGAATTCGTAGCACTGTAAACTGCAAAATGTTATGTATATGTTCATTAGTAAGATGAAAATAAATGTTTACTTAAAATGTTGATAAATATTAATTAAATCCAAGAAATGAGTGGCTCAATTAGTTTTCGTGATGAAAATTTGATTCTGGTTTAAAATAATTCGGAATTTTTAGAAACGTTTACCTACATTCGCCTTGGCGAGTTATTGGTAACAATTGCACTGCCATAAAATAAAATTCAGCTGGCTCAGTTTCGTTCCTCGTACTTTATTGTTTATTTTTATTATTAATACCAGGCTGTCATAAATTCACAGATGCTTTCATTAGGGAGGGGGAGAGAATGAAAGACGAAGAGCTGAAAAATAGTTTTTGAGAAAATTCACTCCGAGCGAGTGCATTCGTATTTTATAAAAGACTAAGGTTAAAATAAATTTTTAAAAACATTAATAGGCTTATGGTGGATTTCACAAACGTTACTTAAATTTAATCATGGATTAAAAGTAAACGTTGTTATGGTTACATGTGCTGAAGGTAAAGGAATGATTATTCTTAAGCAATGATTAAGTTTAATTGACTTTTGTGAAACCCAGTACTAGTATTATTTATCAGATTTACGTAGCGTGTAGTTTGTTTTGTGTTAGTTTAATTCGTGTAAATAGCTGTGTACGTATCTTCGAAATAATTTTCCAATAATAACAAATAACTGGATACGACGTGCCGAATTATGTGTTAATACCACAGGACAACATTTTGAACATTTATTGTAATTACAAATATCAGTGCCAAGAACAAGAAGTGAACTTTACTAAAATTCTAAGGTCATATTGAATGCACAGGTATGACAACACATTTGATATGCATTTTGTGCTATACTGTACTAATACCGTAATATGAGCAAAGTAAACAACAAACTTTTTAATTAAATAAGTTAACAGTTTGTGTTTAAAAGACAAATTATGACTAGTGTATTAATTTTGTCGTCTCTAAATATAATGTAACGCAACGAAAAACGCATTTCTCTATGTCAGTAATTGTCGGTGAAACACAGGTGGATATAAAAAAAATTGCAGTTTTTCATATTTCAGGAATATCGTTTAGATTTGGAGAATCAATCTTCATTATAATGAGTTTTAATTAAAGAGATAGAATCTGAAACATCCTGTAGAGTGATTCAAAGTTGTATCCCAATATAGTCAATGTATTTGTTATATTCACCTTCATTTTAAAGGGTAGCTTAAGGGGGTGACTTTTCAGTTATTTTATCCCCATTTTTTTATTTCATTCATATTTCGTCAAAAATTGTGGAGAAAATATTCTTTACATTATTTGGGACCATTTTAGTGCAATTGAGGTTTAAAAGTTAGCATACATCTATTGAATTTTGTTACTATAAAATACCGAAAGACACCACCTCAAACTATCCCTTAAAAGGGAGAAAGGATCTGACAAATGCCCAGCTAGGTACCTGAGTTTTAAATCTATAAGGATTCAGAAAAAGGTTACCCAAAAAACGATATGTTTCGCCCCTTATTTTTTGATGTTCTACTCGCCCTGAAAATATCGTGAGACCATTTTGAATCAACCTGTATGTTGCACTATTATTTTAGGTTATACTGTTCAACAGGCGGAAATCTTTTGTGAAAGAAAAAAATTCTATTTCGCTTTGTAATACTTAAAGCACGGATTTAGGTGCACTTTTAGGACATGATCAGACTTCGGACATTTCGAATGTTGCCATGGCTACGCAATGAATGGGCATTTTTCATTGGTCCTCATTTTGCGTAACCATGGCAACGCTTCGAAATGTCTCAAATCTGGTCATGAGTCACTTTCTCAGATGGCTGATGACCTAAAAATGCATTTAAATCCGTGCTTTAGTAATGGACTATAGAAGAAGAGGGTGCTTACTGATTCACATTGTATAAAATAACGACGAAAGTTCGAATATATTAATTTGAAAGTTAAAGAAATTAAGAAAATAGAGGAACATGTATTTGATAAAATATATTTCGTTATCTGAAAGTATTGTGAACCTGTATTCATACAGGTTGTCTCAAATTAATAGTGAGAGGTGAAATCAAATCTTCTATGATTAAAACCATAATTTTTGACAGTACGAAACGCAGACAAGATGAGTCGAGTAATATTAAAGTTTCAAAGTTGACGTAGAGTAGAACCATATTGTTCCATGCAAGTTTAAAGCGTAATCTCACGCTCGCGATAGAGGGCGGCCGAAACTCACATAATAACAATGACGTGCGCTCAAAATTCGGCCCGTTTCGTTCATCATTTGTCACATTAAGGGCGCAAAACTCGAATCCGGTGAATATTTGATAAACGCCCCGCCATTACGAAATTAATTTTTAATCCGACCGCCCCGCCTTGCGTTCTGATTTCGACGTCGAGATTTTAACTGAGAAATTGGACGACGTTGAGTACGAGAGCGCAGCCAATTTGGGGGGCATTAACTTTCAATTAGGCCGCGCCCGGTTCGTTATTTTCGTTCGTTTTGAAGATTTCGCGTTTTAATTCGAAAGTTTTCCGACCAGCGCCACTTATTTAGTTGTATTTTGTTTTCATCTCTTGGCTGGATGTTTAATAATGCGGGGCGACGCACGGCAGAGAAATCAAAGCGGACGCAAACTTTTTAAATTAAAAGTTATTTTGACGTGTGTCACCGTTAACTTCATTTGTTTCTGAGGCGCGGTGTCACCCCAATTTTATAACAACGGCTTCCTCTTCTCGTATTTTCTCAGAGAAAATATTTTTTTTTTATATATATAAAAAAAGCTATTAAAATACTTTTAGGCGGGGCTAAATATAGCAGACGTGTCATTTATGATAACACTCAAAATAATCAAATATTACCAAAAGACCTACTAGTTTTTAACAAAATTTCAACACAAACTTAATTAAAAACGGTTCATTTTCGAACATATATTTATATGAATTTCTTATTTAATTTGATGAGTAGAATACGTCCATAATGTACCGACCAATATTTTTGTTACACCCTGTATAATATGGTTATAAGATCTCCAACTCCTATTACTTGCTTCTCTTTCTTTTGAGGTATTTGGATTTGCCTTTGCATGCCACCACGACATTCTGTAAACGTAAAATTATTTTTAGCCTCGACCACCTGTATAAGTAATTAAAAGGTGATTGCCAGTCAATGCACTTACGTTACAGATTTCGATCTCCACCTATTCGATTCGATCTATAAAATAGTTGCAACAGATACCGGCCAATTGTTATATTTAAACCTCAAGCATTATATAACGTAGAAAGTAGTTTAATAGTTTCAAGCCTTGACTCCACGATAGTTTAACTATTATAAGAGTAACAGGATTTCGTGCGCGCCTTCTTGATGAAGTAAACCACCAAAGCGGTTCGATTGTTAGTTACCTTGAAGACCCCGGCATTTTCTTCCATCATAATAATGTAATACTTGCACGGAGACGACGCGTTCCATGGAAAGTTCAGCGGCTTTATTTTACGTCCGCGCTAAATCGCCCGGAATGGGAATGTGAACGCGAATGGGGACCGTAAAACGCGTTCAATTTCGCGAATTTGAACAATGTATACGTATTAAACGTACTGAAATATAATAAAATTCGTCCGGATCACGCGGACCGTTTAATACGTGACAAAGCGCCGGAAAATCGCTCACACACGACCGGCTGCAAAAATTTATGTAAATAAATACAAAAACGAAAATGGAGTTCGATCGTTGTATGTGACTACTAGGTGGTAAGGTAATATCGAGGGAAATGGTTTGTGAAGCTATAAATATGGAAATAATTCACAAACATCATAACGAAATAGTTAGGTATTATTGCATTAAAAAATTACATTCATTTCATTCAAAATATTTACATTTCACATTGCCATTACTTCCCAATTTATATACTGGTGATTCTCAGGATGCTTTATGACATGTGTACAAAAAGTTTTCTCATCTAGTGTGTTGCTCTCATTGTTTCACGTATGTTCCTTATTTGATCCGTACTCTAAACAGACAAGTAAACAAACATAACTTTAAAAAAAATTGCTTTATTGATTTGATCTACCTACTACTAACTAGGCATGTTGGTTATGATGTAGGGGTTTGTTAGCCAAAGCCCCCTCTCTCATGAACCTCAGGTTCATGAGAGAGTCTTTCCATAGTTTTTCCAAAGACTCCAAAAGGAAGGATGTAAGACTAATTGGGCGATAGGATTTTGCGAGAGAGTAATCTGTTGACGTTATATCAAGGTTAAATGTCAATTTGGCGTTTATTGATCAAGTAAGGAACATATGTGAACAGTCGAAAAAATGACAGCAACACATTACATGGGAAAACTTTTTGTGCACATGTTACATTTTTATTCATAAACAGTAATCTACCCCGTTTTTTGTGAATTTTTAAAACGACGGAATTGCCTGTCGTAAATTATATTGTTCTCTTCACGAGTAGAAAACTATTAATAAGGCAAGTCACAATCGAAAGTAAAACAAAAGCCTATGAATCACATTGAATTATAATCACAACTATTGTGTTATTTATTAATGCGTAATTAATTCTCATGCGAACGACTTTCACTCTTACAATAACAAGAAAGAAATTTGTTAATTATCTCAATTTAAATTGACCTGAGACTCGCTCTTTCTTATTCAATGTAATTGAATAAACCGGAGATGTTTTTTTTTTTTTTTTGAATGAGAAGTTCAGGATAATGGATGAGGCGAAGTAATTTTCAAGTTCTTACGGAGACGAAATGTATCGGAGCCCCGTAATCCAAGTTCGCAATTGTTTCTGCGAGCAGTTACTGTTTGGTCTGCTAAGTTTCAGAACTATTAAGAAGCACGCTCTACGAAATTTTCGTTCGATGTCTGAAGCTTCGATGTCATTTTCAGTCGCTTTGAATGAAGGCTCACATTTCTTTGTAATTACACTAGAGACTACGAAATAATTTATAAAAATGCTTATGTGAAAGGTATGTGGAACATGAACAATCAGCAATCAGACGAAAGGAGATTAATCTTTTTTTGTGAGATGTTTTAGGAAGACTCAGCTAAATTTAAGTAAAAATGAATAAGGTGTTCTTAAATATTGTTAGTTGTGAACCAGCCTCAATCGATTTGACTTTGATTTAAACTAATAAAACGCCTTTGTTATGACATTTGTGGGGTTCAGCAATTCACGCGATGTAAGCACGGAATAAAAAGTAGAATTACGGAATTCAGCAATTTTCTTCAATAAGAAAAGTCAGATTATGATATATGTCAATTATTAAGTTTCAAGCAAGGCTGGTTCACAACTAACAATTCACGACCAACTACGAGGACAAATTTAAAGGAAGGCACGTTAGTAATATATCATTTATGTAAAGGGTGTCTCAGTTAGAACTTCAATTTGAATCGGGCGCCATTTCCGTCTGTCAAATGTATAGGCAGCCTTATCTGATTACATTTATTTGAAAATATTGACTTTTACGAAAGTGTCGCGTTACACTTTAGAACAACATTTGTTAACTGTAAAGACTCATTACAAAAATGGAGAGAATTTTACGGTGACAATTCGCAAGTTACGTAATTATTTTGGTGTGCATCAAGGCCCACTATTGAAAATTTAATAAAGAAATTTGAAAGAACGTTTTCATTAAGAGACGAGAGAAGCCTTACGCGCCATTGTCCAGGAAGATCGGCCGAAAACATCGTCGCCATTAGTGTCAGTGTCAGTAACACTTTCATTCGACATCGCGCCCAGGAATTAAACATCAATCGCAATACTCTCCAACGAATTTTAAAAAAAGATTTGTACTTTCATGCCTACAAAATCCAGTCGACCCAAGAACTGAAACCGGTCGATCATGGACAGCGTAGAAACTTCAGCAATTGGCTCCTGGAACAACAGCAAGTTGACGACGTATTCCATAAAAAAAAAAAACATCTTCAGTGATGAGGCGCACTTCCACTTAAATAGTTGCATCAATAAGCAGAATTCTCGGATTTGGGGAGCACGTGCCATGCAAGAACATCCGATGCATCCTCAAAAAGTAACAGTTTGGTGTGCCATGTGGGGAGAAAGGATTATCAGACCGTACTTTTTTGAAAGCAATGAAGGTGCCTCCATTGACTCAATGGTGATCGCTACCGTACCATGTTGATAATTTTTTTTTGGCGGGAATTGGAAGGGTTGGACATGAATGACTGGGCTTTCAACAGGATGCGCGACCTGCCACACTGCACGTGAAACAATGACGTTATTGCAAACGAAGTTCCCAGGTCGTGTCACCTCTCGTTTTGGAAATCAAAACTGACTGCCAAGAAGTTGCGATTTAACCCCTTTGGACTTCTTCCGCTTGAGTTTTTTGAAAAGTAAGGTCTATGCGAACCACCCTGAGACGATCCGACAACTTAAAGAAGAAATCGAAGACAACATTTACGAAATTAAGTCGCTTTTACTTCAAAAGGTGTTCCAAAATTTTGTCGAACGGGTACAAATCTGCCAGCGGAGTCGCGATAGTCGTTTGACTGATATTTTATTTCAAGTTTAATGTCAACATTTAGTCTTTATGAATTAAGAAAAAAATCGAATATTATCATTTAAATATTGTCTTTTTTCTCTCGTTTAAAATTCAAGCTCTTATTGAGGTACCCTTTAAATTAAAAAAAAAAAAAAAAACATCAGTGGTACTCGAAAAATTGCAATTGTCCAAAAGAAGGGGGGATTGGTAAAATTGTAGACGAAAAGTAGGGTTAAAAAAGACTTAAAATATGCGACGATCGTAAACTTTCCGGAACCTAAAGCAAAACGATGTTTTAGAAAAATAAGAGTTTCGAAAATATTGAGATAATTATCTTGAAAAATTGCAGTTGTCTAAAAGGCGAGAGGATGCTAAAATTTGTTGATAAAAATAAGGCAAAAAAGACTAAAAGCAAATGATGATCGTGAGCTTTCCAGAACCAAAAGCAAACCAAAGTAAAAGTGACGAAAATATTGAGATAATTGACTTGAAAAATAAAAATAAAAAACAAAAAAAGAGACTGAAAACAAATGACGACGACGAACTTTTCGATACTTAACTAAGAAATGCCTTAAAAAAAAAGTTTCTAAAAAATGCAACTGTGCAACATTATAAAACAAAAGGCGAATAAGAAGAGACGTTCGGGGAGGATGATAAATTTACAAGTTCAAAGCAAAAATTAAAAACAAAAAAAAACGAGACTAAAAACAAATGGCGATCGTGAACTTATCGATGTCTAAAAAAAGGAAAATTTCGACTAGAAAAAATATAATTAAAAATAAAAAAAGACGAAAGACGAAAGAAATCAATCGACAAAAATCTCGAAGAAACACAGTTGGGGGGGATGGTAAGTCCGTAAGTTTAAAAGCAAAAATTTTAAAAACAAAAGACTAAAAACAAGTGACGATCGTGAAAAAGACAACAATTTTGAAAACCAAGACGAGTCACAAGTCTGGAAAAAATCAAAAACAAAAGACGAAAACAAATGAGATTGTCTCAAAAAAATGTAATTCTCCAAAAAGAAGGATGGCGAGATTCTAAGATTAAAAGTAAAAATTAAAAAAAAAAACAAAAGCCTAAAAATAAGTGACGATCATGAACTTACCAGTGGCTAAAAAAAGACAACGATTTTGAAAAGCGGAAATGCAATTAAAAACAAAAAACAAAGGACGAAAAACAAGTGACGATCGTAAAGAATCTCGAAAAATTGCAGCTGTCCAAAGAGGGGGGATATGGCCAGATTGTAAGATGATTAAAAATGAAAATTATAGAAACAAAATAAAAAAAGAAAAATATGTAACGATCATGAGCTTTCTAGCATCAAAAAGCTAACGATTTTGAAAAACAAACGTAATTGATCAAAGAAGAGCAGGGGTTTAAGATTAAAAGAATAATAAAAAAAAAAGAGAGAAAACAAAAAATGATCGCAAAATTCAACGACAAGCTATGATTTGAAGAAAGTGAAATAAAAATTCGAAAAGAATAAACTCATGTTCAGGTTTAAAAAATAAATAAAATACGAGAAAAATAAACACGCGATCGTAACTTTCAACGCAAATCGAAAAAATGAAAGAAAATATCGAAAACAAAGAAATGAAACAAAGCACGACCGCAGATTTCAGAGAAGTGGCCCAAATCTGACAAAGAAAAAAAAAAGTTCGGTTTAAAAGTAAGAGAGATAGAACAAAGAACACCAGAGAAATAAAAAGTGTTCGTAGAATTATCAGGTAATTCTTTCAATGGAGAAAAGCTACAGTAGGGAAAAATAAAAGAAAATCTCAAAAAGAAACCAAATCGACACTTAAGCTGTTCAAAAGACGAGTTGTTTAAAAATATAAATGTGGAACCTTGTATGTACATACAA
Organism: Serrognathus titanus; assembly: GCA_039766575.1. NCBI lineage: Eukaryota > Metazoa > Arthropoda > Insecta > Coleoptera > Lucanidae > Serrognathus > Serrognathus titanus. The sequence continues at coordinate 14,807,038 of CM077914.1, forward strand.
CTTCGGACAGTTAAAAGGAATTAACAAAATAAGATCCAATCTGAAACGATTTTATTGCTTCTCGTTTTCTTTAAACTGTTCATGACTGTACCTAGCAACTATTTCATTGTAGTAGCGAATTTTCAGAAAACAAATGATAATCGCGTTTGCGACATCAATCTTCAAATTATTTATAGACGAATTGGATGATACGATGTAGAAAAATAAACTGCAAGTTGGTAATTATGAGATACAAATAAGAAACACGCACTAGTAAGAAAAAGCCAAAGAATAAGACAATATTTTTATTAGTCAATTGTCGCAGCTTGCAGATATAAGGATGCATAAAATACAAACAATTAAATATTTTTTACATTTTATTAAGGAAGAAAGATCAATGATTGTGTAAGAATGATCATGAAAGTGCCATTTTGTTTTATCAAAAAGTTGAAGCATGATCATTTTGAAAAGAGAAGGTTTAGTGAAAACAATTGTTGAGGGAAGAACAGAATAAGTAATTTTAATTTAAATAAACTCTCAATGCCTTTTAATTGAAATAAGAACAACATAATTGCAATTCGTACGAGACGTTCTTCATGGATGGCATTAAAAGGCTACTCCTGCTTCGATGTAACATAACAGTAGGTGTTCTTTAACCATTTCGTAATGCATGGTTGTCATAGTTATGTAATTATTTTTTACTTGTTTAGCTTGGCAGAAAATTTTAATTAAAAAAATGCAAGACACTAATAAATACCAACGTTTTTATTTAATTTTATTTTTCTACGGACAAAACTGTTTCGGTTTTTGATGCATCACATCCATGGCGGATTCATACTCGACCGTTATGAACGCACAAAGACGTCGTACTACGTAGAACGAAAGAGAAAAAAGCGTCAAGAAATAATAATAAAAAAAACAATTTCACGCCAAGATGTAACCTGAGAAGACAACAACAGTTGAAGCCTGGTTGTTTCGTAAACAATACAAGGCCAAACGGAAACGACGTTCACAGTTAACTCTACGATGATAAAAGCGCGGAAAACCTGGAACAATTGATAATTAGAAGAAACGGCAATTCGGCGATCAATAGGATTTATGGATATATATGTACATATTTCAGTGAAGCAAATTTTTGCTTTGTTCCGTTGGTATTATTTTATTAACTTCGTCGCGCTTGTTTGTGGGTGGAAAGCAGTAAAAAAAAAACAACTCTATGAAAACTGTAATTCTTGCTCGCGTCCTCGTGAAACATATATTTTAATTACGGTTTTAATTAACATGCGAAAATAAGCGTAGGAAATGTTGATGGATTTATTTAAACAAAAATGTTCGTATGTGGAGTTGCGTTTTAATTCCATATGCAGATTGTTATATTATTACTATTTTCGTTAGGTATTATCTCACGCGAATGCTATTTAAGAATTTTGTTGGTTTGGGCTGCAGTGGATTCCACGAGTATCCTCTAATGCAGTATTAGATAGCAGGATGTCGCGATCTAAACTTTACATTGCTATTGTTTTTGTTTTAATGAAATTCAATATTTCATTATTCTAATCGCTTTCAGTCTAATTCCTGGGAAAATGCCAGCAGCTATGTGCGTATACTATAATTTTGCAATCAAGGACTTCGACACTCAGTAACGCTACATTAAATTAATTAAGTTTATATCTTCTTGTATTATATCGAAGTACCTAGTTGCCGCAAGGTAATGAAAATTGATTACCTGTTCATTATTGCATATGCGGTTCATTTTAATTTGCTTAAGTTCCAGTTTAAAAATCATTAATTATATATGGATATTGTTATTGTGATTTGCAGTTTGCATTTCCCGTTTAATTTCACTTTTTTTTTCTTTCAATTCTTAGTTTTAAACTAGTTTTAAAATATATTGGGTCTTCAACAAAAACCTACCTCGAGTTAGCTTTGCAAACAAAGGTAGGTTGAACTACACAAGGTACTGTGATTATCGCAAGAACTGTCAAAATATAAAATTTAGGTTATGCGAAGGGACTGAATTCAGACAATTTATTTTAATATATTCTTTCAAGAACGAAGATATTACTCTCAAATAAAACAAGTTTCATAAAATATGATTTTAGCGCATGAGTACAGTTTTAGAAAGGCGATTGAAAAACTTCAAACAAATGTGGATTTGGAGGTTAGGTTGACACAGAATTACGTATTTTGTGATAATTTTCAATGGAAAAGAAAATGTATCAGTTATGTTGATAATTTGAAACGCCAATAGATATCGGTTATTTCAAACATACGTATTTGGAAGCTAATTTCAGATGTGAACAAATTTAGCCGCCAACCTGACAAAATAAAATTTCGGATGCTTTAACGAGCCACTTTGCAGTCATTGAAGCACCAAAATAGAAAAATACTTTTTTGCATTCGCCACTTCCAGCAACGAATACGTGTCGTCTAACAACTGAAATTAACGAAGAAAAGCTGGATTTTGTCCACATACGAACATTTTGAGGTTAATCGAATTATTCTCCATTTTTGACATTAAAAATTGACTCTGCAAGTTGCGACATGCGATTGTTTTCCACGGCTAACTCGAGGTACTTTTTTTTTGTTGAAGACTCGATACTTTTAGTATTTTGTTTAAGGTTTTTGACATTTGATAGCTGTGCAATTTAGACGTAAAATGAAACAAAAGATGACGAACAAATAATAAAGAAAATTTATAAAATTAAAAAATCAAGTTTTCTTGCCAGATGAAAATTATGAAAATTAACTACAATTGTATAACTGGCAATATAGAAAGTGTTAGGAAAGAGTTTATACATGTATTTCGACCTTATTGGGCCTCATCAGAATTCTGTACCTTAAAAAAATTCGGTTTATTGAAAAATTTAGAAAAACTTACCCCTTTTTTGAATTTCTTGTGTTTCGGGATTTTGAAAAGGGGTAAGTTTTTCTAAATTTTTCAATAAACCAAATTTTTTTAAGGTACGGAGTTCTGATGAGGCCCAATAAGGCCGAAATACATGTATAAACACTTTCTATATTGCCAGTTACACAATTTATTTAATTTTTATAAAATTAAAATATATATATAAATAAAATCAAAAAAATTCTCACTTAATAAACTAACCTGGGTCGAGACTTTTTATGATTACGACAAATTTTACTTCATTTGACAATTGTACAATTTTTGACGTAAAGTAAAACAAAAGACGATCGATTAAATATATTAAGAAAATTTATAAAATAAAAAATCAAATATTATAAATAAATAACAATAAGAAAATCTCTTGAAATAAACAATACTGATTCGACTTTCTAAAATTAAGATATATTTTAAGACACTTAACACTTAACGATCGAAAAATAAATAAAATTATAAAAATACAAAAAAAAAATGTAATGTTAATACACAATACTTAAAAACAATCTCTTGAATCAACTTGAAATAAACAAAACTGGTTCGAGTTTCTAAAATTAAGATATATTTAAAGGCATTTGACGGTTGTGCAATATTTAACATAAAATAAAACAAAAGGTGATCGGTTAAATAAATCAAGAGAATTTATAAAATTTAAAAAATAAAATAATATAAATAAATAATAATAAAAAAAATTCTCTTTATATAAACAGAGCCGGACCGACTTTCTATAATAAAGATATATTTTAAGACATTTGACAATTGTGCAATTTTTGTTGTAAAATAAAACAAAAGACGATCGGCAAATAAATAAATTTATAAAATTTTAAAAAAATATATATAATATAAATAAATAATAACTAAAAAAAATCTTTGCAAATAAACAAAATTGGTTCGAGTTTCTAAAATTAAGATATATTTTAAGACATTTGACAATTGTGCAATTCTTGACATACAATAAAACAATAAATTTATACAATTAAAAAAAATATGTAACACAACTAAATAATTTAAAAAAAATCCTCAAATAAACAAAACTGAGTCGACTTTCTGTAATTAAGATAAATTTTAAGATATTTGACAATTGTGCAATTTTTGACGTAAAATAAAATAAAAGACGATCCATTAAATAAATTAAGAAAATTTATAAAATATTACAAATAAATAATAAAAAAAATCTCTTGAAGTAAACAAAACTGATTCGACTTTCTAAAATTAAGATATATTTTAAGACACTTGACTATTGTGCAATTTTTGTCGTAAAATAAAACAAAAGACGATCGAGAAATAAATTTATAAAATTAAAAAAATATAAAAAATGTAATATAAATAAATAATAATCAAAAGTAATCTATTCTAAACTGGTTCGAGTTTCTAAAATTAAGATATATTTTAAGACATTTGACAATTGTGCAATTTTTGACGTACAATAAAACAAATAAATAAATTTATAAAATAAAAAAAATAAGTAACATAAATATTTTAAAAAATCCTCAAATAAACAAAACTGGTTCGAATTTCTACAATTAAGATATATTTTAAGATATTTGACGATTATGAAATATTTTAAAATAACACTATCGATTAAATAAATCAAGAAAATTTATAAAATTTAAAAAATAAAATAATATAAATAAATAATATAAATAATGATAAAAAAATTCTCATTAAATAAACAAAGCTGGACCGACTTTCTATAATTAAGATATTGTTACGCTAGATCTAGGGAGCGCTGGTAATCGTTAGATGGCTCTGGAAAAAAAGTGATTATTGATTATTTTGGAGAGTGATAAAAAATAGCGTTTTTAATAATTGTCAGATTTATTCTATATTGTGTATTCGGCAAGTAAATTACATTAAACTTTGTTAAACATTTGGAAGTGTTAATTCATTGCGAACCCGCAACGTAACAATTGGTGTCAGAAGTGCGATTTTCAAAACTGAAAATGAAGCTTGCCGAGTTGAAAGTGAAACAGCTACGTGAGCAACTGGAGGAAAGAGGTTTAGATACTTCTGGAAAGAAGCCCGATATGCAAGACCGGCTGAGAAAATCGCTCCAAGAGGAAGGAAAAGACCCGGAATTATTCGATTTTGAGACAGATGTCATGTCTGCCCTGTTGAAAGACATGACACAGAAGATGGAAAAAGCAAACGAAAACATGACACAGGAAATTAAAGATCAAATGGAAATTTCTAGAAAACAAGTGGAAACATTAGAACATAAAATTGAGAGTTCCAGACGAGAAATGGACAGTAAAATCGATGACATTAAGACTCAATTTAAGGACAAAATGGAAGAAGCAAAAACTCAGTGTGATAACACAATTTACTATCAGATCGAAAATGTTAAGGATTATGTCGGCGAAGCTTTGACACAGTTCGATAAGAAGATCGAAGATTTGTCTATAAAAATGCAGAAAACCGAACTAGGTCGGTCGATGATTCCGTCGTCCTCGTCATCAAGTCAAAAACTTAAACCACCGAAATTTGAAGGGAACTTGCCATGGTCCACGTTCATTAGACAGTTTAAAATTGCTGCGGATGTGAATGGTTGGAATGACAATGACAAATCTGCTGCTCTGGTTTTGGCTTTACGTGGCACGGCACTGAACGCATTGCAGACTATTCCTGAGAACGTCCAGAACAACTTCGACCAACTGGTAGAAACGTTGGAAATGCGGTTCGGTGACAATCACATGAAGCAGTTGCATTCCATCCAGCTGCGAACAAGAGTCCAGAAGAATGGCGAGTCCCTACAAGACTATGAAATGGACATAGAAAAACTAACTAGGATGGCCTATGGAGAAATTTTGCCTGAACCAATCTTCCATCGGCTGGCAATCCAGGCATTCGTCGACGGGCTTAGAGACCAGGACATGCAGCAGGCACTGAGATTAGGGAATTTCAATAAATGCACCGAAGCTTTGATGCGCGCACTGGAATTTGAAGCAGCCAAACAAGCTTCAAAAAGTCTGCTAAAAGTGCGAGAAGTGAGAGTGGCAGAAGATGATGTTCTCAGTGCACTGCAGAAAGAAATTAAAGAGTTGAAAGAGAAGTTGGCCAACAGCAAGAAAAGACCACTAACATGTTGGGGCTGCGGGCAGCAGGGTCATTTGCGTTCTAACTGCAGACGCAAGCGAGCCCGCGAGGACAACGCTAGCAAGTCGGAAAACTAGAACAAGTCAGCAAGAAGGGGCGACTGCTGACTGGCTCCCTGGATAGCCCCAAGATTGTCACAGTTTCACAAATAAGCAACAATGAAAACAGTTTGGTAGTTGAAGGACGAATTGGTAAAAGGTCATTTCAATTCACGATTGATACTGGAGCAAATGTTTCCATTGTAAGGAGGAATCTTTTACCACAATGGAAAGTAACACAGACAAGGAGGAAGTATCGCCTTCAAACTGCGACGGGAGAAATTGCACCTGTGTGTGGAGAGGCCGATATTGATTTGAAGCTTGGGAATATGAAATTCAACCACAAGGTGTTAGTGGCTGACATTGTCGATGATTTCATATTGGGAATAGACTTCATGAAGAAGAACGGCCTGATTGTGGATTTGAAGAGCAAACTTCTCCGAATTGATTCAGAAGAAATACCTCTCCATGTACCTGGAAATTTGCCCAGTATCATGCGGGTCGAATTAGAAGAAAATTTAACGATACCAGCTTTGACTGACAAGATAGTTTTGGCAAAACTCTTTGGTAATCTTAGCCGCTATTCAGTTGGAATCATTGAGCCAACTAAAACCAACTATGCAAAGAAAGGAATTTTATTGGCTGGAACCTTGGTGAAAATTCAAGAAACAATTCCCATTAGACTCGCAAATGTCAACAGTTATCCAGTTACCTTAGCTGGTGGAACAGTGTTGGGAAAATGTGAACCAGTTATCTCCATCAACCATTTGGAAGTGAGTGACACATCAACATCGCGTCCCACGAAGAGTAGGCCAACACCATTGGAAGAGTTACTGGAAGGGAGATCTGAACTGTTAAAACCAAAGCAAATGGGACTACTAAGGGGATTGTTTCTAAAATATCGAGGGATCTTCGCCGTAACCGATGATGACTTTACCCGGACGGACATTGTTCAACATAGAATTTACACCGGCGATGCAAGACCAGTTCGTCAGCCCGCAAGACGTCTGCCACTAGCGAAACGAGAGGAAGCGGACAAGTTAATCAAGAAGATGCAGGATCAAGACATAATAGAACCTTCACAAAGTCCATGGGCATCTCCTGTTGTACTTGTCACGAAAAAGGATGGAAGTACGCGTTTTTGTGTGGACTATAGACGGCTGAACGACATCACAAAGAAAGACAGTTATCCATTACCCCGGATTGACGACACAATAGATACTCTATCAGGTTCGAAATGGTTTTCCACCTTGGATTTGAAAAGTGGCTACTGGCAAGTAGGGATGCACCCGGAAGACAAAGAGAAGACAGCATTTACTACTGGGTCTGGTTTATGGCAATTCAAAGTTATGCCTTTCGGTTTATGCAATGCCCCAGCCACTTTCGAGCGACTGATGGAACTTGTGCTACGCGGACTGACCTGGAAAACTTGTCTGGTATACCTGGACGATGTGATTGTAGTTGGTAGAACCTTCAAAGAACATTTGGCAAATTTAACAGAAGTCTTCCAAAGGATAAAGGAAGCTAAATTGAGATTAAATCCGGCCAAATGTGAATTCTTCCAAAAAGAAGTAAAATACCTGGGACATGTTATATCAGAAGCAGGAGTCGCCACAGATCCAGACAAAATTACAGCTGTCAAGAATTGGCCTCAGCCGAAAAATGTGCATGAATTGAGAAGTTTCCTTGGGTTATGCACCTACTATAGGAGATTCGTAAAAGACTTTGCAAAGACAGCAAAACCTTTGCACAAATTGACTGAGGCAAATAACAACTTCTCTTGGAATGATGACTGTCGTGAAGCGTTTGAGAATTTGAAGGACCTCTTGGTGTCTGCTCCGATATTGTCATACCCACGAGAAGAAGGAATGTTCATTGTGGATACGGATGCCAGCAACCATGGTATTGGAGGTGTGTTGTCACAGCTGCAGGACGGAGAAGAACGCGTTATTGGATACTTCAGCAAAGTTCTGTCCAAGCCAGAAAGGAACTATTGTGTCACACGAAGAGAGCTTCTCGCTATGGTAAAGACAGTAGAAAATTTCCACAAGTACCTTTATGGAAAACAATTTCATCTCCGATGTGATCATGCAGCCCTGAAATGGTTGCTACAGTTTAAAAATCCTGAAGGTCAACTTGCCAGATGGATCGAGAGACTGCAGGAGTATGACTTCTCCATTGAACACCGCTCAGGCCGTATCCATAACAACGCCGATGCTCTCTCTAGAAGACCATGCATCGAGAGCTGCCATTATTGTGCTAAGCACGAAGGAAAAGATGGAATAATTCCCGTTAGGAGGACTGGTGTCATAGCAGACAGATGGCAAATCGACGCCATCAAGACGGAGCAACGCCGAGATCCAGACATTGGAAGTATAATCGAATGGAAAGAGAGAAATCAACGTCCAGCCTGGGCAGAGATATCTGACAAAAGTCCAGTGTTTAAAAGTTATTGGGCACAATGGGATTCTCTGAAATTAGAAGATGGAGTCTTAAAAAGGGAATGGGAATCAGCTGATGGAAGTGAGGTAAAAGGCCAGCTAGTACTTCCGAAAGTAAGAGTCGCTGAAGTTCTGAGAGAGATTCATGGAGGTGCGTCAGGTGGACATCTGGGCATTAATAAGACCTTGGCGAAAGTGCGAGAGAGATTCTACTGGGTAAAATGTAGAACTGATGTGGAAAATTGGTGCGCTAGATGTACCACATGCGCAGCTATATCTGGACCTGCAAAGAAGACTCGTGGAAAAATGCACTCTTATAACGTTGGTGCCCCATTCGAGAGAATTGCCATTGACATAACCGGACCATTTCCTGAAACGAAACGTGGAAACAAATACATCATGGTAGTGACGGATTACTTCAGTAAATGGCCAGAAAGTTATGCTCTGCCCAATCAGGAGTCAACCACCGTAGCGAATGCTTTGATAGAGAATTGGATAACAAGATTTGGTGTACCCATGGAAATTCATTCCGACCAAGGCAGGAACTTCGAAGGACACATCTTTCAGGAGTTGACCGAGATACTTGGCATATTCAAAACGCGAACAACTCCCTTGCATCCACAGTCAGATGGAATGGTGGAGCGTTTTAATCGAACTTTGGAGAGACATCTGGCTAAAGTCGTTTCGAAAAACCAACGAGATTGGGATCAACATCTTCCCCTTTTTCTGATGGCGTACCGCTCTGCAGAGCATGATACGACTAAACGAACGCCGTACAGTGTTCTATTTGGAAGGGAAATGCGTTTGCCATGTGACCTACAATTTGGACAACCGGAGACCACCCGACTTGGACTAAGAGAATATTCGCAAGACCTTGAACGTCGCTTGGAAAGCACGCACGAATATGTGCGTAGGAACCTTAACCTTGCGAGCGACAAGATGAAGACCCGATACGACCGAAGAGCCAATCAGTTAGGATTTCAACCAGGCAATCAAGTGTGGCTATACAATTCCAAAAAGTCACGTGGTTTGAGTCCCAAACTACAGGCATCATGGGAAGGGCCCTACGATGTGATCAAGAAAATAAATGATGTCGTCTACCGGATACAGAAACCACCTCGAGGTCGAATGAAAGTAATACATGTGGACCGACTAGCACCGTATCGACAGGCATCTGTTCGGGACGAACAGAACTAAGGAGGGGGTAATGTTACGCTAGATCTAGGGAGCGCTGGTAATCGTTAGATGGCTCTGGAAAAAAAGTGATTATTGATTATTTTGGAGAGTGATAAAAAATAGCGTTTTTAATAATTGTCAGATTTATTCTATATTGTGTATTCGGCAAGTAAATTACATTAAACTTTGTTAAACATTTGGAAGTGTTAATTCATTGCGAACCCGCAACGTAACAATATATTTTAAGACATTTGAGAATTGTGCAATTTCTGACGTAAAGTAAAACAATAGACAATCGAGAAATAAAGAAAATGTTTAAAATTTAACAAAAATAAAAAATAATCTCATTAAATAAATGAAACTGGGTCGACCTTCTATAATTAAGATATATTTTAAGACATTTAACAATTATGCAATTTTTGACTTAAAATAAAACAAAAAACGATTGAGAAATAAAGAAAATTTATAAAATTAACGAAATAACGTTTCAGTTTGTTTAAATAAATAAGACTGGTTCGAATGGTTCTAAAATTAAGATATATTTGATTAAAGTAATAACTAATAATAACTAAATAATAATAATATCTCATCAAGCCATTGTTTTTTTTTATAAAGATCATGATTTTTAAAAAATTGTTCAAAATTATTAATGAAATACAACATTTGGTTTTTTTTATTTAAAAATATCAAAGACAATATTTTTTATTAAAAAAAAACGTGACTTTTATCAACATTGATTTTGTTGTTGTTATTATTTTCTTGTTTTTTCTTACATTTCAATTTTATTTCATTTGATGATTTTCATTTGGATTTTTTTATTTGAGTTTTAATCTTACGTCGAAAAGTGTTATTTCGATTTAATTTTGTTTAACTTTCTGTTAATTTGTTTACACAAAATTTAATAGTTTGAATCGCGATATTCTGTGATAACTTTTTGACACGACTTTGTATAGGAAATGACAAATTGCAGCTAGTTTGCTACTTAATAAGTCTTACCATACAAGACGGCCAAGCGTGTTGTCAATTGAATTTTTAAAAATTAAAAAAAAATTGTTGCAATTGGGTTTGATTGCAGTGTACCCCTCAAGCATCCTCTGAACAGCTGTTTCGGCCCTATTTGGGGTCTCGTCAGAAGAGGCTAGCTCTAGACTTCCACTGCAAACCAATTGCGATGTAATAATAATGAATAGTTTGAATCGCGACATTCTGTGAGCACTTTTTGACACAATTTTGTATGGGAAATGACAAATTGCAATCAAAACTGATTTGCAACAATTAAAAAAAAAATTACAAAATTTAATGATTTAATTATCATCAAATTTCTAGTTATTTTCTTGTTTTTTATCAATTCTTATAATTAATAATAATAATAATTTTTATAGTATTTTAGTTCATTTTTTTAATACTCTTTTACAAGCTATCGCTCTTTATTCTTGTTCTATTTAACTTGGTTTGTTTCCAACTTCTTTAAACAACTTTGATTTTTATAAATTTTTTCATTTTTTCTATGTTAACAAGTAACTTCACTTTATATTTATTATACAGAGTGTATCGCGTAGTTATCTCGCAATCGAGCAAATTATAATCAATATTGATAAATAACTAGGACAAGTCGGTTTGATTGTAGTGGAGTTCTCGATCTACTCTTCTGCTGAAGAGGCCCCAAATAGAGATGAAACAGCTGTACAGAGGATACTCGAGGAATTCATTGCAACCCAAACCAGCTTGCAACAAAACAAGTACGCAGCAAGCTTGCCGTTGTGTGGAATGACTTATTATTAAGCAGCAAACTGGTTGATATTTGTCAATTCTCATACAATATTAGATCAAAAATCTGCCGCAGGATGTCGCGACCTAAATTTATTCGTTGTATTAATTTCGTTCATTGGCTGCTCTTTTTTAGCCATTTTGGAGTTGAGTTTTCATTTAATTATTTCTGGAAAATTACAATATATAAAATCTTCCCGACATTTTTCCATGTTTTGTGATGAATAGTTTTTCTTTGTCAGTCTTCAAGAATCACCTGTATGTATACTATTTGTCCGTGAATTAGCAAAAAATATTTAAAAAACTACCGTAAAATTAGATTCACGTTGTATTTAACGCTTGTTGCATAAAAAAATCTGAAAATTCACGGATTTATTCATAAAAAAAAATAATAATAGAATAGAATACACAAAGCATTTAAAACCAAGCAAGATGAAATTCGTCACTGTTAACAAACACCGATTTTTTATTATTGTTGTTAAGTCTCTCATTAAATACCTATCCTACCTCAGTTCCCACGCGATCATAAAAAGCAGTATGAGAAGAAAACCTGAACTTTGAACATCAGGAAACAATAAAAAAGAATTAAAACTATTTTAATCGAATACGACGAGTTTCGCGGTCGCTTAAGCGAAGCCGTACGTACTCGTTTCAACGAGTCAAGATAATAAGTTTCAAGCGCGCGCGCGGGCTTTGGGTTTTTCGAAGCTAATTTTTAAAGCTGGGAAAAGCTCACCGTTTACGGTCGACTGGCCGAGGCAACGTTATTAAATATTGCTGGTGCTGCTTCTTACCTGGAAAAAAAAGAGAAAATGTGTAATTAGATAACGCGCGCTTATAAAGGTGGAACATGTTCATTAATGCTGGCTGAGCTCAATGAAATCGACTTAAAAATAAAATAAAATCTTGATTGGATAATGTATGAGTTTGGAATTTTTTTTTTGCTGAAGTTGAGTCAGCGTATTAAATTAATAAGTAACTGTGTTATGGTTGGCAACTAAATAGATGTAACATGTAACAGTTTCGTTCAGAATTTTTCAGATATAAATCTAATTAATGAAAAATATCAACGGGGGATATTCATTATACACTGATTTACGGACACCCGTATATGAGTTGTCTTTTTTTTTCGCAGTTAAATAAATCATTTACAGTGACTTTCATGTCGGTTAAAATCTGCTAAGTGCTCTAAGCATAAACTGTCGTAAGCGACTGTAATTCTGCAGAAGGTTATTTTACGGTGCATACACCTGCATACCACAGAAATTATGCCACCGTGTCCCAGCAGGTATAATTATTATTCATTGAGTTAGTTCACGTGAGGAACGCCAACGTGGCTCACTTTATGTGCCAAATACGTGGGATTGTCGCTTGCTGAGCAACCATAATCTTCGCCGCCCCAAGTTTACATCGCTTGCTAAGTTTACGGGGCGTGGGTAAATACCTTAGTTATGGGCACCGAATTTGCTCCGCATTTACATAGATAATTTGCAGAGTAAATCCTCCGCATGTATCATACTTATTGCGGTTGGCTAAGATGCTACTGCATTGCTGCTTTTATGAAGACGTTTGTAAGATTGCGCGAAGTTATGTGAGGGTGAAGGGAAAGCAAGGAAAACAAATTTGGTTTTCTTCTTCGGGTCTGTGAACACTAAATCGAAAAGAAAAGACTTCAAAATATCCTACTCAAGTTTTTTATTCAAAAATAGCCTATTTTATAAAAAAAATATGAATAAAAGAAGAACAATATTTCCAACACATATCCCCAAATGACAGAATTGGGGTAACTTAAGGACCAATTTTTCAATGTTGGTTTAAACTAAGTTCAAAATTAAACGGAGTTTAGAGTAAGTGACATTTTTCAATTAAAGATCAAGCAACAAATTCATTTGGCAGAGAATTAAAATCAATCCACATTTGAAATAATATCTTGAACTTAAAATTAGGAAAACTAAACTTGACAATAAAAAGCTAAATATTTTTTAATGATTAAAAGTGGTTTGAGCTAAAGCATAGACGAAAACAAAAATATTTTAACACAATGCGAACATTGTGATACATTTTCATCTCAACATATAAACATCTTAAAAGCAAGTTACTTTGCAAAGTACTGACTAATTAGGCATCGTCTAACAAAGACGTACATAAGTTTAATCAAGTACTTATTTACCAACCATATTTCCTCCGTTAAAGATAGAAGAAGAATAAGAGCTCTTTCAATTCTGTAAGAAAACCATCACTATCTTATCCTACATAGTGCCTAGTGCAAGAACCTTGCTTTCAAAAGCGCAACTATTTAATGTAATGTTGATTATGATTAATTATGCGCCATTCCGTAAGCTTCACGCTTCCAAAACATGAGATAAGCGACCGTAAATCTAACCAACAGCAGCATTAACAATCTCGTCGAATCTATTTTGAGTGGCGAAATAAATTTACTCACGACTATCTCCAGGAAAGAGACTAAAAATATTTTTAAAGCAATTCGATTTATCAACTCGTAAAGTTTCTTTGTTAATGGAAAAAGTTGTGATTGACAAAATGAACTATTTACAGGTGAACTTACATGCAACTGTTGGAGATGTTTCTAAAATGTGTCGAGGTTTTTCCAAAAAATGAAAATCGCAAAGTATTTTCCTGGCCAAACACGTTCATTGTATTAAAAAAAGTTATGAACTATTGAGAGAGTAACAAGACGTACCTTCATTCAGATATGAAAATGTTCCAAATGTTGTTAGGTCAAGAGGAAGTGACTTATGTGTAAAGAAATAGGTGCAGTTTGTCGCAGTATCAAAACTTCTGGCAAAGTTTGCATGAACCAATGCAAAAGGAAGAAATTTGCGAGATTTTAAACGGAGTGGAAGTCCTTGGGAAGTCGATAGTATTAAAAATCGTTATTTCACCACTTGGTGGTAGACTCAGTGTACCAATCAACATCGATGGGAAATATGTGTTGAACATTGGCCGAATCGCTAAGATACGTCTTTGATGGAATCTATGAATTTGGAAATAAAATTGACTGAACTTGGAAATCGCAACGTCCAACGAATTTTCTGGGAAAAGTGATCGAATACGTTCATTCTAAAAATAATATCATGGGCAGCAGATCTCCAATAAATGGTTAATGTTGATTCTTGCTACTGGAAGAATCAACATTATCAAGGATGAGAGAGAAATGCAAAAATAATATCATGGGCAGCAGATCTCCAGTAAATGGTTAATATTGATTCTTGCTACTGGAAGAATCAACATTATCAAGGATGAGAGAGAAACGCAAAAATCTCAAGATATTGAACCTCATCATACAAAATCAATTTTTTTGTAAACTAGCAGGAAGGAAAACTAGAGGCCATTCACTCAAAAAAATGAAATGAGTAGAGTTACCAAATTCGCAAAAACCGATGAGTGATCCGAACTACACACATGGAAGGTGGAGAGATTTGTTTCTGGGTTAGGTAAAGATTTCTCCCTTTACCTAACCCAGAAAGAGTTCAAGGAAGAAGAAAGAAAAGAAGAAACACTTCTAGTTTCTGGATGAACATCCGAAGTAAACAATGTGGAATGTTGCATTTCTTCTAATTTTTTTTAGTGTATGGCAAGATATCTCTACGAACGGCAATATTCAAGAAGACGAACGTATAATAATAATAACAATTGTAAGTCATATAAATCAAAAAAAGTGATAAAAATGTCCCTATTATAATAGCATTCAATTATATGCTCAATGTGTCATAAAAATGTTGCCAACTTAATAGTATTATAAAATGGGGGAGTTTAAGACCACATTCGTTTTGACTATGGTTACAAAGAATGTAAAGTTATTTCTGTTAAAGAATCTGAGGCACGTAGTAGTTACTTTACGTCTACTTTCCAATGATATTAAATTGCAGGAGTTTAGAAGAAGATCGTCTTCGAAATCGCGATCAGGATAAAATCCCTTTTCTTGACACCAGAGGAACTTCAGAAATATGACACTTAAAACATGAATGCTAAACTAAAGAGCGTTTTATAATTTATTGAACAAAGGTGAAGTAATATTACTATTTCTAAGAATAAAGCCCAACATCTTTCCTGCTGCACTTGACATAATAAATGTATGTTGCCTAAAGTTTAGTTCGAGGTCTAAGGTAACATCTAAATCAGACACACTATTATAGCAATGTAAAGAAGTATTACGAAGATTATAATTCTAACTAATTGGTTACTATGGGAGTGACTCATCAGAAGAAGACAGTGACAACTAACGGAAGTTACTAAATCATTATTGAAAAGAAGAAAAAGAAGAGGTCCTAAATTAAAGCCTTGAGGAGCCCTTGAATGCGCTGGGTATTCATGTGCAGAAAAGCCATTATAAATCACATATTGTAATCGCAGTTAGGATCGAAACAAAGAAAGCAGATTGAAAGTGAGCTCTAGCATATTTAATGATTGCAAAAGAATGGAATGATCAGTACGATCAAATGCTTTCGCTACATGAGTGAATATAACGTTTGCTGAACAAATATGATTACTAGACGTAATGGCAGCCTAGAAATCTACAATTACCTGGGAACTAATATTAGAAGCTTATACCTAGAAGTTTGAATGTGAAAGGGATACTAACAACAACGACGTGGCTCTCCAAATACTTAAGAAAAAACAAGCAAATCGATTAGAAGCACTCCTTTAGAAAGTACAATTCGTTTAGAAAAAGGAAAATTGAGAAAAACGAAGGAAGCAAAAATAAAAACCAAACTTGGTGGACGAGACTAACATGTGGGACTAACTAAGGGCAAAAATAAGAAAAAGAAAAAAAAGATACAAGACGATTGACGACGTAAAACACAAGAGGACGCCACTTAAACACTCCAATCAACAGCACCTTTTTCACCCCCCTGCAGTTCCTACATAATATTTTCACCCCCTTCAGTTACAACATAATATTTTCATCCCCTTTCAGTTTCTATATAAGTAAAAGCACTATCATCACAAAAATTAATTAATCCCAGACGATCAGGAGAGGAATCCACATCAAAGAAAAAATAAACAAAATTATACAACTGGTAAAACATAAATATAGAAAATATAGAAAAATAATAGACACACGAGAAGCAATTATGATAAAATCGAAAATATTATCAGAACGTATGATGAAGAATTCAAAAAGTTCGAAATAAAAGAAGAACTAAAACAGAGATGTGTAAAATGAAGTCCAATCCTCTTTTCAATGATGATGGATGTAATAATCATAATAGCGAAAAAAAAATGAAACCTTTTACCCGGGGAATTGGCGAATGGAGAGAACTCCTGTTTGGAGATGACATGGTACTAATCGTGGAAACAGAAAAGAACCTACAAAATAACATAAATATCTTGAATGAAGAACTAAAACACGCAAATATAAGACAAAAATGATAGCAAGGGTCAAAAATTACTTAGGAAAAATGGGCAACTGGTTACGGAAATAAACGAGAGAACGGGGAAGGTAGGGGAGAAAGAAAATCTACAGTCCTACACCTAACGGTAGAAGGACTTAGGACTAAGTAAGTAAGTACCTTATATTACCGTTTAGTATAAGGGTTCCAACCACAGAGTTGCCTTGTGGCATAAACACTTGATGGTCGCCTATCCAAGTACAAGTGCTCAACTAAACAGGTAGTTAACACTAATAAGAATAATGTATGTAGAGCTTCCCCATCCGATATTCATGGTTTTCTTTTAGATTTTTGCGGTAAAATTTATGGTGCATCGAAAACTTTTACCGTTAACTACAGGCCTTTCGTATTCCACATCTGGCGTGGTCTGTCTCGATGCATTTTACGCACACGCATCTGGTGAGCACGCAAACACGACGCAAGTCATTATTGACTCGATACACTTACGGCCCTGTGCCGTTCCTGTTCGACGGGCCACGCATAAATCATTCCCGGCCGGTCGGTCAACAATTATGCCGTTAATGAGACGACCGCCACGCTCGTTTGATTGCAACGGTTAAACAGACCGATTGTCAGGTTTGGTTCGATATTTGCTCTGTGGGGTTCAGCTAAAAGCTAAACAGTATGTTTGTGTTTTGCAATTAAGAGGACCATATGAAATTTGGAAAATTTGGATTTATTTCCTGACTTACTCAATTTAGTCAAAACAGTAAAAAATATCCCTTAAGAAGTTATTTCGGGTTTCATTTGAAGTCTATTTATAATTTGGATTTAGTTATGATTACGGTTTAAGAATTACTGGAGATTTGGGAAAAATTGCAGTAAATTAGATTTACAAGAAGTAAAGTAAGTAAGAAGTAAGTTACCTGCCTATGTTGCAATGAGAAATGGTTAAATTGAAAATATTCATTAATGTAAAAACGCTTCCATTCATGATAAAAAAAATATATCGCGTTTGTCAAAATCATCCGTGTAACAATGGTGGTAATCTTGAGTTAAGCGACGCACTTTCTGTAGAAAATATTAATCAGAGTCGACGAAGAAATGTTATTACGACTCTGGCTTGAACTTGGGTGAATATCAAAAACAGATGGCCATCACTAATCATCGATCCGTCAAATTAATTTTGTGATCAAAATTCGGTAAAACGTCAATACTTTGAGAAAAAGAAAAATTGAGATAAATGAAGGAAGCTAGAAAAGGAAGGAAGAAGAAATAAAAAGAAAGCTCAGAAAGACACTGTACAAATGTAATAAGATTTCTCTGTTTAGTTTTTTCTTACTGTTTATGCACAAAAATCAAATAAAATGAGAAACAAAGAAAAATTTTGTAGCAAGAAATTAAAGTGATCTTCGAGTTAACTTTTTCTTCATAAATTTTGAAATGTAAAATTTTTTAATTTCTTGCTAGTAGTATCTATAATCCGTCTCTGTGCGATTTGGAAGAATCTTCCTAAAGGAAAATATTTATCTTCCTCATCCTCATCATTTTTTAGATGATTTTTCAAAATTGACAATATGGAAGGGGGCTTATAAATCATTAAAAAATATTTTTTCTTTATATTTTTCTCTACCTTCGGCAGTCTCTATATCATCTTTTAATTTCACACAAACTTCACTATTTTTAAAACTTTTTAGATCAATTCGAATAAAAACTAACTAATTTTCTTTCTTTTTCTTCAGTGTTTTTCCCTCGCGAATCGATACAATCTGGTTTTCTTTTTCTTTCAATCGAGGTTTTCTCCTCAGTTTCTTGATCGATTATCTTTCGTTTTATTTTGAATTTTTTTCTTCAATTTAGTAATTTACTTTTGCCTTTACGAGTTATCTTTAATTGTTTTCTATTTTAGCGAATTCGTCAATTCAAAAAAAAGACAATCACTTTTAAAACATGAAACAAAACATAAATTAATGTTTTTCTCTTGTGAGTCAATAGTATTTGTTTCCTTTTTTTGTTTCTTATCCGAGCAGTTTCTCTCTCAGTTTCTTTTTTGATTGATAATCTTTTGTTTTGGATTCATTTTTTATTTTGTCGTTTATCTTTGCTTTTTCGTGTTATTTTAAACGTTTCTCTCTTTAGCGAACATTCTTCGTCAACAAAAGATAGTAGATTGCAAAATTCAAAATAAAACATGAATGTGTTTCTCTCGCGCGTCGACAGTAATTTGTTTTGTCTTTTCTTTTGTTTTTTAAGCGAGCATTTTCTCTCTTTTTTTAATCAATAATAATAATTTCTCTGTCTTTCTTTATCGATAATCTTTTGTTTTGTCTTGATTTCTTGTTGAGATTGATACATTTGTTTTTAAAACTGACATGTATATTACCTTTCATTTTTCGTTTTAACTCTCACTATTTTTTTCTTTAGTAAACCTTCTTCACCAATTGAAAATCAAGAATAATTACCTTTAGAACACAAAACAAAACGCAAACGAATGTTTTTCTCTCTCAAGTCGACAGTATTTTGGTTTGTCTTTTGTTTTGTTTTTCAAGCGAGCACTTTCTCTTTGCTATGATTACGGTTTAAGAATTACTGGAGATTTGGGAAAAATTGCAGTAAATTAGATTTACAAGAAGTAAAGTAAGTAAGAAGTAAGTTACCTGCCTTTACCTGTTTTACGAATAATTTTTTGTTTTTTCCTGAATTTCTTTTTCAGTTTGTCATGCTTGCTTTTTCGGCCTGAGATGTTTATTATCTTTGATTTTTCGCTTTAATTCTCATTATTTTTTTCCTTAACAAACCTTCACTAAGGAAAAATAAAGAATAATTAACTTTAAAACACAAAGCAAAACTTAAGCTTCCTTCGCGAATTGATAACACCGTACAACAAAATTGATGATGCTTTCATCTGTTGTATGGGCTACTTATGTTGGTTTTGAACAAACAGAAGGCGTTGTCGCTGTCAGTCGAATTAATTAAATATCGAAATAAGACATTTTTGAAAGCTGTTTCAATATTTCTATCAACTACATTTCAATTAGTGAGTTTCTGTCAGTCTAGCGATATGGTGTCGACTCGGATAAGGTGTGTGAATATTCCGGAATACTTTTGTTTCATTTGTGGTGAATACATGTTTAAAGAAAACCGTCCCAAGATATCGCAGTATGTAAAAGGGACATTTTTTGAGTAATTTGGATTTCCCCTGGAGACACAAAACAAGACCTGTACCGTGTTTCTCAGAAAACACAAGTCTACAAGTTAACAAGTTACAAGCTACATAAAATATTTCACAAGAACTTGTAAATTTTGTTTCTAAAAGAAAATTACATGTCTTGTAGCTTTTTACAAGTGTACAAGTAAAAATATACAAGTGAAGTAGGCTGTTCAAAAATATTGACATATCGTAATCATTAAAGCTGTCCATAATTTGTTGTTTTCTAATGGCTAAGACGGATAATAAACTGACTGTATTACGCCAAATACGGGATTCTAAAGACATTCTTTTCGGGGCATTTTCCGACTATCTAACAAAAGAAATGAAAGTTGCCGAATGGAACAAAATTTTACAAACGTGTAAAGCTCTTGAGTTGGTGAGTGCGGAGAAAAATTATTCTTATATCCGGGATACCTTTTGGTCGAATATAAAACGTGGAACATTGGTAAGTGTATTTCTTATTTCATTTAGTTTCATTTTCATCGTGTAAGGTATGGTAGGTATATTGGGTGTTTAATTTGAACTTTGAAATAGGAAGAACTCTATGATTATCAGAATTTTTTAATTTTTAACCATAGCTCAAAAACACTATTTATCATCATTCACTTGATCACAAGTACTATTATTTTCTCACATGCAACATATCGTCGAAAAATATCGAAAATGGAACACCACCTTGCGCAGTATAATAGTATCTAACTTTTCTTGGTACATTTTTAGATATCACGTTGATCTCTGGTTATTTAACATTTTTATTGATATGATTTTTTTAGGCTAAAAAAGACAATGCAAAGAAAACAGGTGCCGCTGGAGGCAAAAATAAAAAGTTCACGCCAGTTGATGATCTTGTACTTGAAATTATTGGCACAGACTCTCCAATCATTGATGGCATAGGTGTAACTGATTTAATGGCAGAGAAAGTCATTCATAATGGCACAAATATTTTAAATACTGGCTGTGACGATCCTGTAATTCCAAATTCTGATGATGAGTCTGAAGATCAACAAAAAGAAACTCAACAAAAAGAGAAAGTAAATGTTGCTTCAAAGAAAAAGGGTAAATTTTGTTTTTTGAAAAAAGTTATTATTATCTATTATTTAGTGTAACATATTTTCCAATTTACTTCATTTTCAGATAAGAAATTTATAACAAGGGGGTCAAAGGTATTTGATGAGATAGAAAAAGAAAAAGCACTCAAGAAACGAAAATTAGAGCTCCATGTGGAACATTTAGAACTCCAAAACTATAAAATAAAACTTGAACTATTCGAACACGAACGAAAACTGAATGTTGTTCGTTCTAAATATACGAGCAACATAGAAGTAAACCTATTTATGGAAACTGAAAGACCGAGAAATAACAATGGGGAAAATATCTTATTCATTTCACAGGATAATTTAATTCTTAACTAAGGTGAAACATAAACTATTTATTTAAATAAAGTTTAATTTCTGAAGTAGTTGAGAATTCTTTGAAACCTATTTTGTCCTCTCTCATCTGCTGGTTGCTCTCCTTCTGCCAGTCCTTGTTGATCATTCCCATCATGTGGTTCGTTCTCATTATTTAAATTATTAAAAAGATTATCTTCGGAAAGTCTTGAAAAGTTACACAGAGAAACGCAACAATTAAAAACTTCACAAGCCAATCTAGGATTTAATCGAAGATGGTTGAGACATGGAAATTTTTCCTTTAATATACCTATAGCATTTTCAATTAGCCTTCTAGTAGATTTATGAGCTCTTAAGAATCGCCGATTTGCTTCATCATTATTATTAATTACAATTGGAGGAAGTAGCCAGTCCTTCAGAGGGTATGCCGAATCACCTAGAAGAATTCCATTTGGAATAGGTCTCCAACCATTTTCCATTTGATGAAATAGACCACTATTTCTCAAAACTCGAGAGTCATGTACACTTCCAGGCCAATTAGCATACGAGTAATAAAAGGTTAAATCTGGACCGCATATAACCATACAAGTGATCGAGTGGTTCCCATGACGATCTACAAAAACTTCTTCATTTACGGTGGGAGCATCTATTTTGATCAGAGTCCCATCAAGGCAGCCGAAAACCATCGGCATTCCTCCAACAGCAAAAAATCGTTCAACTACCACTTGCACATTTTCAGGCCACCTAACATAGGCTGCGAAAATGGTATTATTGACAGCAGCCACTACATTGTGGACAATTCTACACACACTGGCTTTGCTGATGCCATGCAAATCTGCGATTGCATGATATTGTGCACCTGTCCCCATCCAATGGAGAGCAACTTGCAATTGTAAATAGGCAGACAGTGAATAATTTCTTTGAGTGGGCCTCTCTAAATGGGGACCTAGTAGGTTCAGTAAAAGCTGTAATTTGTGAGCTGTAAGTCGAAACCTCTCATTAAATTCATATGACATTTCCATATGTCCATAGTCAATCCTCTTCCTAAAAATTTTGGGCCGTCTCACTACAATAATTTCCTCCTCTTCGTCACTTGAGTCGCTTGACCACATTTCTCCACAGTTTATAAATAACAATCTTTCTAAAAAATATTCATAAAATAAAGTTAAATTAATGAAATAAAACAAGCTCACTTTAATTTCTCGCGACTTGTAGGTTTGAAGGGTTGATTGACACTTGTTGAAATTTACATATAATTTAACAAGTATCAACTGTTAACGAGTGTTTCGAGAAACAAAATTTGCTTATATTTGTAAAAAAAACACTTGTATAAAAGTCACATCGACTTGTGACTTGTATCTTACAGGCGTAGTTTCTAGAAACATAAACTTGTGAAAAGTTACTTACTTACAAGTATACACACTTGTATTACGAGTCTTGTAGCTTTTGAGAAACAGGCTACTGGTGTCCTAATTTTGTATGTAAAATTTGTGTTGAATCTTTGCGCTTATGGGCAATTAAACAAAGCAGCTTTTTTAAATTCCTTACGCCAATGATATGGCGTGAACCGTCTAACTACCGTGACGATTGCTATTTTTGTGTTGCGAATGTTAGTGGTATTAATGGGAAAAATCGTTCACAGTGGACCTATTCTAACGTACCATCAGTGTCAAGCCCTGCTCTAAATACAAATAAAGATTACGTATCTCTACCATCAATTCCCAAGAGGCTGGAAGACGAAGATTGTAGTCCAGGACATAAAGTCACTTGAAAATGAAGACAGTGACTTCGATCCGGAAGATTCCCTAAATTCACCAAAACATTCAACCAAAACGAGCTTAACGACAGTACTAAATTGCTAGCTTCACGATTGAAACAGAGATATCTGCTGACAAGTGACACAAAAGTTTCATATTACCGAACTAGGGAAAAAGATTAACTTCCTTTTTTTTTCTGAAGAGGATGATTTCGTGTTTTGCTGTGATATTCGAGGTCTGATGACTGCAATGGGTTTAGAAGAGTACGATCCTAACGACTGGCGCCTTTTTATAGATTCTTCCAAGTGCAGTTTTAAATGTGTTCTTCTGAATAAGGGTAATAAGCTTGGTTCTTTGCCCATTGCGCATTCCACCAAAGTGAAGGAACAATATCCTACTATTTCCTTGGTGCTGAACAAAATTAAGTACGAAGAACATAAATGGTTGATATGTATTGACTTGAAAATGGTCAACTTATTTTTGGGTCAACAAAGTGGATCCACAAAATATCCCTGTTTTATCTGCTTATGGGATAGTAGGGCTAAGAATGAACATTGAACTAGGAAAGACTGGCCTGTAAGAGAAGCTTTGATTCTTCTTAAGCATAATGTTGTTAACGTTCCGTTAGTAGCAAGAGATCGCATTATATTGCCTCCCCTCCATATCAAGCTTAAGGATTAATGAAACAATACATCATGGTTTTGAATAAAAATGGGGAATGTTTCAAATATATTTCAAGGAAATTTCCAAGTTTAAGTTCTGAGAAGCTGAAAGCTGGTATCTTTGATGGTCCACAGATCAGGAAGCTTTTAAAAGATTCGAATTTTACAATTTCTATGAACAATGTTGAGAAAAACGCTTGGAATTCCTTTGCTTCAGTGATCAATAATTTTCTCAGAAATAATAAGGCAGAAAACTGTTCCTAGCTGATTGAAGACATGTTAACTAACTACCAACAGCTTGGTTGCAATATGATTATCAAGGTTCACTTCCTCCATAGTTATCTAGGCCGTTTTCCTGAAAATTTAGGTGATTTAAGCGAAGAACAGGGAGAAAGGTTCCATCAGGACATTCGGACTATGGAAGAATACTATCAAGGCCGTTGGGATGCTCATATGATGGCTGACTATTGTTGGAATTTTGAAAAGAGTCCTCAAAAGACTGTTTAAGCTCGCCAATCTTATGAAAGAAAGTTTTTATCTCTTTAAATTTACTTTCAACTGATTGTAGTTCTTCATTGAGCGCTAATACTTTATTCAAAATCATGAATAATATTGGATGCAACAGAAATGCTGTTGTGCGGTGTAATGTTTCGTTTCTTTTTTTTGTTTTTCAATCGAGTGGTTTCTCTTTTAGTTTTCTTTGATAGGTCAGTTTGTTTTGCCCTGAATTTACTTTATTTCCTTTAGTTTATTTTGTTTTTGTTTTTTTCTTTAGCGAACTTAGTCAAAATAAAGAATAATTGATTTTTCGCCAATAAAGGATAATCGATTTTAAAACTCTAAACAAAACCTAAAGGAATATTTTTCTCTCGCGCGAAGGCAGCATTTTGTTTCTCTTCTTTTTTTTTTTTGTTTTAAGGGAGAGTTTTCTTGATCGATTTTCCTTAGTTTTGCCCTGAATTGCTCTTTCAGTTTGTCACGTTTGTTTGTTCAGGTGACACATCTATTACTTTTTATTTTTCGTTGTTTTGATCCGTCTTCTTTTGTTTTGTCCTGAATTGCTTCTTCAGTTTGTCATGTTTGTGTTTTCAGGTGACACGTCTATCTTTTGATTTTTCATTTAAACTGTTGTTGCTTCTATCTTTAGCGAACATTCTTTTATAATAAAGGATAATCGAAGTCTTCGTCAACGAAAAACAAAGGATTATCGATTTCGAAACACAGAACAAGAAGTAAATAAAAATAAAAAACAAACAAGAAAAATTAGACGAAGTGTTTAGGAATTGTTCTAGAAATACGTTCATCATTTGTTTCATATCCATATTGTTAATTTACACTATTTCTTTAAAAAAAATCAAGATTGGTTTTACTTAAATCCTTCCATCACCAACGAATTTTAAATTTCATTTTAACTCTTCAACAATTTGATTTTAATATTTTTTAACAATTATATTATATTTCTACATAATTTGTAAACTTCGATTATAATGGATTGAGGTTAGCTATGATTGTCTTTTATTTTTCAGGCTTTTCATAGTTTCTGAAAAAATCCAGAAATCCAGATAAAATTATCTATGCTACTGCAACTTCAGATGATTTAAAAAAATTCTAATTATAATCTGATAATATAGTTTAGAATGTACTTATTTTTTAACAACAAAATTATTATTTAAATGTTGAAAAGTGTAACAACTCAAACAACGTAAAAACAACTTTCATGGAAAGTCAACGTACAAGTTTGTAACGAACAGATTGTTTTGCTCGTTTGAATTTCCCGTTTTCCATTTAATCGTTTCCATCTTCGTGCAACTATTATTCGCATTTTTATCGACGGAGTAAATAACTTCTTTATGTCATAACCGTTTCTTATGAATATTATTTAACCGTTATTAAATATTAAACAGCAATTGCGATTAAATGTTATTCTAAATGCCAACTGCCCAGTGAATGACTTGAAACTGTTAATAATTAGAAATTTCCTTTAAGCGAAACTGAAATAAATAAAACGTCATAAAAACAAGCTGGCCATCATCAACAGACCAAAGCGGAAACCAAAAAACTATTAAATCCAAATTCCTGCGCTCTCGGCTCAAGGATGTTGACGAACGCTTCGCTCTTAAAACCGTCGCAAAATCGAAAGTAAAAAATAGTTTTGGAAAGCGGTGGTTTTAACGGTTTCAGATCACGTGCAAATCATTTATGCGACGATGCATTAATGCCAGTAGAAGACATTCATCTGAAATCCCGTTAGAGTGACGACAAGTGCGCTCGCATATTAAGTGCATTTTTCAAATTACCGTAAATACAAAACGCTCGAACGAGTTCGCAAGCTCTACAACAGAAAACCGGCTCATCACCGAAGGTGCTCTTGATTTGTATTTGTCGTTTTTGTACACCCTGTGATAGTTGCCGAATTAATTATAAATTCATATCTTCGGCTTGCATCTCCTTTACAACCAGCAGACGCGTCAGTGATTTTACTTCAATTTGCATTTTAAATCGAGCTATCAGTGCGCAGTGTTAATATTTATTAATTAGTTTTTTTTTCGTTCTTTTCGTAAGAGTAATAAATGTATTGCGTGTTTGTGCAGAGGAGTGTTTTGTTGACAGGCGTCATTACTCATTAGTATTCAGCTACGGTTGTGTACACTCAAACTGTTTGTACTGTTTGCATACGTTTCTGAAAAAGGAAATCCATCGAGATAAATTTTGTGGCTCTTAATGTTGCATTTTTCCGTGACATGATTCGTGATGTGTGTGAGAATGAGGTTGGCCAGACCCCAAAAAAGAATGCTCCCAAAAATAGTAACTAAAATTAAAAGCCAATGAAAGAAAACGACCTACTTCAGGTGACACAAAAAGTTAACCAAAAAGAAAGTGAACTAGAATATTAAAAAAAATTGAGAAAGAAAGAATACGTAATATAGAGCAAAGGGAAAATAGGAAAGTGTATCTAAAAGGTGACCAAGTTGGAAACAAAAAATGATTAATGTAGAACTTCCCGAAATTAATAAGAAAACATGTACAAATTAAGATACGAAAGCCATAAAGCTACTGTGGAAGAGTAATAAGTCGCATGTACGTATGCTGTAGTTTTAAGCAGTCCATTCCAGCCCTGAGCTGTTTTATTTTGTTTTTGTGCTTGGCTTCTGTTTCTTGGTTCATTATTTTTCTTCCTCTTAAATTCGTGATGACCCTCTTCTGTTATCTTTCCTTTGGTCTCGCTTTTCTCTAACTTTTGGATTTATCCATGCAACTCTTAACAACATTCATCTCTTTCCTCATTCTTTTTCAATCTTTTCCCATCGAAAATTCGTCCTGGTATTTTTTTCTTTCTCCCCTTATTTAGATAGATTTAATTAAAACGAAGCATTGATGGGACTTATAAGGATGACTTTAACGGATTCAAGGAACAAAGTAAAAGTAGAGTATTAGGTCGTTGTGAAAAGGTACCTACAGCAGGGTGGCCCCTTTTTAACAGTTTTCCTTAATTTTGTACTTAAGTCAATCATGAGAGAAGGCGACATACAAATAAAGTTATGAATGTATTGCTTACGTTGGTCGGTGATGTGGATATTTTGGCGCAACCAAAAGCTGAACTGAGAGGAATGATACAAAAAATTGAGAGGAAGCAGTAAGAAGAGTGGGGTTGGAAATAAATTATGAGAAGACAGATATATGGAGTCAGAAACGTCACCAATTTGAATTTGAGTGAGGACAAGAATTAGAGAAAGTTTTGTTAGAAAAAGTGGAAAAGTTTTAAGTAAAGGGATCAATTATTTAAGTAAGTAATGCCCGGTTGCACCAACTTTTTAAGCAGGGCTTAATTTTAAGTTGCGTTTAGAATATAACATTTACGAATGGTCAGTATAATATCAAATACATTCTGATTAACATTTAAACTTCAACTTAAGTATTAATTAGAATGTGACTAACATTTTGTTAAACATACAAATAATGTCATATTCTAAACACAACTTAAATTTAAGCTCTGCTTAAAATGTTGGTGCAACCGCTTGTACAGGCATCTTCGTGAGAACCCTAGGAATGTCCAACTTAGTATATACAAAATAAAATAAAATAGTTATCAAGCCAATAGTAACATTTGCATGCAAGACTAAAACTATACAAATGAACTTCTACATAAGGAAACTGTAAAAAATCAGCATTTTGCAAATCATTAATGGCTGTATGCACCGATCGCTTTAATCGAGCTTAAATTTTAGTGACGTTTATAATGTCTCATTTGAAGTTTTACAACGCTATTCAAGTAACATTCTAAGTGACGCTTAAAGTTAAGCTGAGTTAACTTGTCCGGTGCGGCGCGACCTCAGGAAATTATGCCCACCTAGTGAAATGTAAAGCAAATGTTACAGCGGCTTGCTTTATCAAAGGTTTTGTCGTCAGGAAACTAACCTTTGCAATAAAACTGCATTCAAAAAATGCCGGAAAACACACGAGCTGCATATTGCATCATCAAACAGTCGGTGAGGTAACTCATCAAAGAAATTGCCATTATGCAAGCATAAACAAGCATGTCTAAGAGCGGAGGAATCTAGGAAAACCGCGATGACTCATAGGGCAAGTGTGAACCTTGATCCCACACACATCGTTTTGTTTATAATCAGAATTTCCGGTTTGAACCATATATAAAACTGCTATTTTCCTGAAAAGATCATCACAATCAGAAAGTGTAGGGTCGTAATATGACAGGTAGAAGTCCTTAAAGACATCGAGACCAGTTAGAAGTTCCATCTGTCTCTCTGCATCCACTACCATATTTTGGTGAACAACCATTAATTCGTTTGCCAATTAGTTATGCTATTATGGAGACTGGATCTCATCTTTTCTAACTGATCGTTTTCAATTTGTTACTCTTAAGCACATCCATAATAACTTTCAATCCGAGTCAAGCTCGTCGCTCAAAAATATATCCCTTAGTATACCGCAGGGCTTAATACTTGGTCCCACTTTATTTTTGCTGTATATCACTACTATTAGTAACTCCGTTCACTTCACTTTGTACACCGACGATACGCCTGTGATTGTATCCGATGATTCTCTGTCTCAAACTACTCTTAACAATTTCTTAAAAAAACTCCACATCTGGTTTTCAGATAACAATAACAATAACAACTTCTTAATGCTGAAAAGGCTCAATTCATTGTTTTCCACAATCGGCAACGTAGGATTCCTCCTATAAAATTAACAATTAATAATAATTCTGAACTACGGTTCTTGGGACTAGTTGTAGATGAGTTTGTTTGCTGGAAGCAACACTGTCTACGACTCATATCTAAAGTAAATTCTCTTATTTTTATTTTCCGAAATCTTAGACCTTTTCTTAATATTGAACAACTCAAGTGTCTCTACTTCGCTCAGGTCGAGAGCCGTCTTCGGTACGGTCTCCGTTTCTGGGGTGGCTCAACCTCATTTCAGGGAGTACTTCTTGCTCCAAAAAAAATTATTAGAGTTTTAACAGGTGCTCCTAAATTTACGTCTTGTCGGGAAATTTTCAGCAATCTTCAGATTTTTACTGTTACTTGCCTTACTTGATTCGAGTTATGCATCTATATCTTTCAAAATCAGTCAAATCTTGTAAAAAGTAGCGATATCCATTCGAAATGTGTGAGATACGGGGATCGATTTCGGCCACCCTTCAGCAGGCTGAACGTAGTCTGTAGTTCACCGAATTACATTGGCATACTAGAACTTGTTCAACTGTAAACATTTTCAAGTGTAAACTTAAATCTTAAAAAGAACTTTGTACTCAGCTTCAGAATTTGTGAATGTATGTTGTACTTGTAAGTAGCTTATTTAAGGTAGTTTTAGCTGTAAGCTGTATGTATAGGTTTCTATTTTAAACTCATACAATCTGATGTGCCCTATCATATATTTATGTATGTTCTGGAAAAAAATATATTATTATTATTATTATTATTATTACTAATATCTACTTTGTTTATTGCGCAGAATGCCATTCCTTCACTTAGTAAAATTATTTCGAATTTGTTTTGCATTGTGCTTTATAATATCGTTCTTAAGTAATCTTCAATTAAATTTGAATTTCACATTCGTCTAAATTTTGCTGTTTAACAATTTGACTAAATTATTATACGTAAATATTAATTTTTATTTCTTTTTTAAAATTGTCTTAATTGTTATTAGATGATACATGACTTTGAATTATTGTTTTCATACTGTTTATGCCAAATTTCTTAATTTGTTTTGTAATGGTTTTTACCTATATTTTAAAGGTGTATATATTTTCTTTTATTTTTGATTAAAATTTATATAAAAAAAAGAACATACAAAGAGAAAAGAAGGGGAGTAATTTCGACAATCTCAAAAAATAACGTGCCTTTTTATAAATTTCTCCTCATATGTGGTCGTGAATTGTTAGTTGTGAACCAGCCATGCTTGAAACTTATAGCGTTTTCAATTGACTGCTCTAGATCACTCTCAGAATATCTCCATCCCTTACATGAGGTTAAAATAAGATGCTCTAGAGCAATCAATTGAAAACGCTATGAATAAATTGACGTATATCATTTGGGGCGCTACGTCAGGTCAATTGAGGCTGGTTCAGAACTAACAATTCACGGCCAGCTACGAAAAGAAATTTTAAAAAAGACACGTTATACGTAGCTGCGGGCAAGGGCTAAAATCACATTCTATAAATATAAAGAGGGCATCTCCATCCCTTGTTTTTATCTGAGGTAAAAAGGTAAATGAGTGAGGAGAAGAAGTAGAAATAGATTGTAGGCGTAAAAATATTTTTTTTTCTCACTCTCCTCGTCATATCTAGAGAAGCATAAGGTCGCAACGGCGACGAGGCCTTGTAAATTGATAAATTCGAAAGTCAAGGATAACACTGGGGAACATGAATCTGTTGCCAGGGATTTAGACGATCCCACCTTTCTTCCATTATCCGGATATCCTGGTGAAACCGTTCACTCTGTTCCTCACTGTAATCTCCTAGATTGGATGCGAATTTATCCAAATGACTGTGCAAAAAATGCTTCATAATACTCATATTAGCCCTTAATTTTTCAAAACTTTTTAACATATTTTGGACTAGTTCCTGATGGTTGTCAGCCTTGTGATTACCTAAAAAGTTTTGTGTAACAAATATATAACTGATCCATGCATTAGATTCGATTTCAGTCATACGGAGGTAAATCTTTGATCCCACGCCAGTTTATGAATTTGCGGGCCGTCAAATATTCCTTCTTTTAACTTTTCCTTACTAAGAGCTGGAAATATTTGGTAAATATACTTGAAACAATCACCTGATTTGTTGCCAGTGCTTCACCTTTGCATGACTATCTCATAAACAGATGTGGCAAGAATGTTTAGTTTATCCACTTTGCAGATCAAGAAGAATGTTCACCATTTTCAAATCGACACAAACAGACCATTTATGCTGAGAATAAGCACCTTTTTTAATACTAACTGCCATGTTCTTCTTTAAGTGTTGTTGAATGGCCGATTGGAATTGACACAAACTTATTTCCATTATGCAGCAATATACATTTCAAACTTCTTTTAGAACTATCCAGAAAGAGCCTCCACTCTTCTGGTCTCCATTCTGGTGTGCCCATCATCAGGAGAAGTGCAGAAATATTATTACAATATACAAAATCGTTATCTTGGCTAAAAAATGGCACTATTGCGTGCTCTCTATTTCCATACGATGTTATATTAACATCCGGTTCAAGACAGTGTTTTTCCTGAAGCCTGGATGCTAAATTAAATTCAAATCATGAATTAAATCGTTTAGCTCACCTTGAGAAAATTTTTGAGAAACTATCTTCAAATCCACGTTCATCTGTGTTGTTATTTGCACTGGACGGTTTAATACTTCCGCATCATTGCATTCAATTGGCCCCTACATACAAATCTAGATACAGGTAAGTCTTCGTTGTGCGGTATCGGATTCCATACTTGGGTAGTCCCACTTTCGTTTTTTAAAGCGATTCATATCCTTTATATTTATGGCGCAAAAATAACAATTACGATAGTGATCTTTTGGCTCACTCCTTAGGTACGCCAAAATTGAGTCCTTTACGATTACTTTTCGTCCAATTTCGAAGTTTTTGCAAACTTTATGAGGTACCCATACCTTGTCTTGTTGGCATAGTTGACGTCCAAAATATGGCTGATACGTCTGTTTTACGAATCAGTCTGTTTTTTCTTTCTGTTGCAACACTGTATTTACCACAAATGTAACAAAACACATCAGGACTGTCTCCGCGAAGAATTTATTCTTAAAGTGACAGGTTTATTTAAATCACTCAAACGAAACCACTAGCTAAGATCTCTCGTAAATGACACTAAATGTCATTGATTAGAACAGGGCACTTGAAAAAAAAGCAAAAGTAGATCATTATTTCAGAAGTAAGATGATCTAAATTACTAAAAATGTAAATTAAACCAAGAAAATGGTTCAATTTTATGAATTTCGATTATTTTGCAAATTGGAGCCAATTTAGCTAAAACAAAAAAAATCAGAAGTGTTAAGCAACATAAAAAAACTACCCTTAAATCCTTGGCAACACGAAAATAATTTTTTTTGTTCCCCAGTGTAATTCATCCCCTTTCTTTTTATCATTTTTAACTACTTGTGCCTCACAAAACCAAAATAGCACGAATTGTTAAATCTTAAAGAATAAGTTGGATGGGACATGTCTTGACAGCGAAAGAAGAAAGAATGATCAAAGACGTTTTAGAAAGACGGGCAATAAGTAAAGAAAAAAGGAAAAAGGAGACTGAGAGTAAGCTGATGGAAATAAGTTGTAGACGACTTGACGAAACTAAAAATTGTTGATTGAAGTGGAGTTGTAGATGAAAGAGAGAAAAATGGAGAAAGATTGTGCAACAACACCAGAGCCAGTAGATCTGTTTATGCTTTGTATCTATAATCCAGGTTTCAGTTCCATAAAGCAATCTAACATCTCATAATTTTGGGAAACGCACTATTTGTTCCGCTGTTTTGTTGGTTCGCCGAAGAATGAATCCAGGGTGGCATCCCTTAGCTGTTTCATCGCTACGCAGAAAAATAAATGCAGAGTGATGTCACTCCGCTGTTTTGCTGCTTCGCGGAAAAATGAGTATAAGCTGATGTTATTTACCAATCCCCCTCTTTTAGATTTTTAGTTTAAAAGTACGATACACAGATTAACTTTAAGTCAGAATCATGTAGATCTAGCCCAGGTTAGATCGATACATTTACGTTTGTAGACATATCGACTGTTATTAAATAAAATAATTAGATTAGTCTCAGCGTTCTGATTTCACAACAATTTGTAGATATTCTTTGCCCGCACATTTATTTGTTTTTACAATTTTCCAGTTCATTTCTTTCTCCTCATATTTGTGAAGTTCATCCCTAAGTATACAAATACTTCCACTACTTCAGCTCACTTCCCTTTTTGTTTTTCCCAATTTCCATAAATTTGCTTTATCTTTGATTTGACTAGTTAGTGAGATTTGTTTTCTGGAAATATTCGAAATATACATATATTGCCCATAATCAAAAAACTTAAAAAACTGTTAAGAAAATTATAGGATGGAAGATTTTTGAAAATATATAAACGATTTTTAATCTGCGTTGTTTTCAGAAATGAAGACAGCTGTTAGTAACACGCACCTTCAAGGTTCTTTTGACGTCAGTATTTATCTATTCGTGCATAAAGCATAATACTTTAGCGCTTGAGTGGTTTCAATAATGACACTCGTACGTAGAAAAGAAATTCGTAAATGGTAATTAAAAGCAGAGGTCGTTGCATGCGGTGTGTGTTAATCTTTTTACGACGCATTCGAAGAGACCTAATTGCTTCCGGTGCTCGCTCGCTCGCTCGTTCGTCGTCGGAGCGAGTTATAAACCAAATCCAAACGACTCGAAAAATTTAATTTCATTCTTTTTGTTTTCTTTTTTCGAAGGACCACACATCGTGTCGCTCTTTTCGATGAAAGAAAAACGACCCCTGATGGAACAATGCCGGAAACATCAAAAGAATTTTCAGGAAAATTTGTTTTTTCGTTCTTGATACAAATGGAAATAAAAGCGAATGCTAAATGTGAAGGTAAATGAATGATCTGATACAGTAGTATGTGGAACACGATCTTTTTTATCAGGAATAAGTTCTTGGACAAGGTTGAATGTCTGTCTATGAGTTGTCACGCAAATATGCAATTTTATTAATAAATATCAATGAGTCGTAAAAGGCGCTGAGATAAAGAAGGCCAGTTTGTATTATTTGTTTGAGTCAAAAGTTAAAATGAATTACTACATTATTCTACAGAATAGAAAAGTGAAATTTTAATTTGTACTACATACCGGTTGTTCAATCTGAACCAAACTGAGATCATAGAAATTTAATGAGAACAAATAGCGCAGATAATTGAACACGAAATTTACGAAGTTTAAGATTATGTGCAGAGGGGTTAGAGCTAAGTAAATTGTTACGGCTCGAAGGACACGTGACCCTTAGCGATAATATGAGAGGAGGGGCCTAAACCAATCGCAATGCAGCTCAATAAGGGTGAGATTAGCATGCGGAAGTATCAATTTTAATGGCCAACCCTATACAAGCGTCTGCTTTCTGTCTGTTGTATCGCCTATGTTCTCACTTGACAACAACAACCGGTATAATTACTTAGTAAAGAGTTAGAGAGAACGGTTAGATTAAAAAGAAAAAAAAACAGAAGAAAGACGTTTAAAACGATGAAAGGAAAAAGTAAAAAGAAGAGCGTAAATTTAAGAGAAATTGTGTTAGGCTTATTTCTGACATAGGAAGTCTCTATTTAATAAAATAACATTATTCGCAGTAAAGTTAACGTAACGTGAATGTAAAGCGATTTAACAAAAACGAAAAAAACTGAAAAGACGAAACCGTTTCCCTTCAAGAAGATAAAGCGAGGCATACCGTTTCGTTTCCTCCAGAAAACAGGAAACCTATGTTCAGATGTGTCACCACAATCTCTCTCTGCCTAAACAAATACACCGAATCTCGTTCTTTTTCTCGCCATAAATCACACCCTCGAGTATTCATGTCGAGCGCACAGATGCCGGGCGCTCCGGTTCTTATTTCTTCTTCTTCTTCGCCGGCGCACTAATAAGGGTTGTTAAACCTGGACCCGAAACGCCTCTGAACCGCCGCGCAGTATCTCGAACAGATGCTCGCGTGAAGCCTGATTCGGAAAAAAGGGCGAAGCGAAACTGTCAAAAATAAATAAGAGCGCTGCCCCTCGGTTTACGCGGGGCTTAACCGGTGTTTTATGGGGCTTGCGAGGGATTTAAAAGTGGTCGCTTTAATCGCATTCTAATTGAGATTTTATGTATTCCGGAAGCGGGTCGCTTTTGTTTTATTGGTTCTTTTTTCGCGTCGTTTAAATCCGCAGTGATACGGTTTTAGTTGCGATTAATCTGGACGGGGTTCGTGCCCGTTCGAATGCTTTTGTTTTGGAAAAACGCAAGCAGCATATTAAACATTTAAAATTGACTTCTGTTTAACATTACCAATGAGGGCTTTAAATGAAATAATTTTATTCAAAAAGAGGAGACATCTCCCGTTGAGTTACAGATTACTATTACTTCTTTACTTCAAATCGATAACAGTTAACATTTAGTATTTTTAGTTTATCTCAATAGCTGCTGATAAAATGTACACTCGTGGCCAAGTAAATCGCTACGATTCGAAAGAAACGTAACATTTAGTTGCAATATGAGTGGGGAGACGATAGGCATACGATTACGCAGATAGATGTCGCTTCCATTGCAGGTCAATAAGGGCGAGGTTAGTATGCAGGGGGTAACGATTTCAATGGCCACCTGTACTTATATAAATACTCCTGAACTGTTCTCAATTGTTATACGAGGTGTGACCAATAAAAGTCCATTTAAAATTTCTACTTTGAAGAATTGATGTCCCCTTGATTAAAAAATTCAAATAAACACCAACAATGCAATGACATGATCAAAATCAAAATCATAGAGACTTGAAGCCTTTGTTTATTTGGTGGTCTTCGAAGGGCGCGAGGAGAGGGAGACCTTGTTACTCTCGTTCGCTGTCACGCTTTCGTGAACCAAAATGCTTAAACCCTCTACAGTTAGCTCCGGAGTAGATCAATTGATATTTGACAACGGTCATTAATGCATGGTTAAGTTTGTAAATGATCAATCGATTTTTTTATTGAATCAGAAACTACCTTGAAGGTGAACATGAAAAATTCAAATAAACAGCAGCAAAGCAATGACCAGATCAAAATCACAGGGGGGGCTTGAAGCCCTTGCTTAGTTGGTGGTCTTCAAAGGGCATGAGATGAGAAGGTGACGTGTACTCTGGTTCGCTGTAGCATTTTCGAGAATCCTCAAACCCTCTATCTAGCTCCAGAGCTGACTTGTTTATATGTATAAAGAAAAGCGACTGTTTAACCCGTTTTGTAAAATAGTCGGCCCTGACAAGAACGTTAACCTTTCGTATTCGTAGTATGCACGTAGGGGGAGGGAGTTCATATTGCTGCCATTTTAACACGGAACTTTACTATCACACCTCGTATTTTGTCAGTCAGGAAAACGGTTAATAATTATTAATTAAAAAATTATTAACGACATAAAAATATGATACGTATTATAAAACAAGTATGAAATTTTTGATCCAGTTTTTTCTTTCTGTAACACGTACGATAAAAAGAAAAACTTGTAAACTTGTAAACATTTTTTTTAAGTACAAATAAACTACTACTACTACTATGACTTTGAGTATAAAAATGTCTTATAAAATCAATTCTGAAAGTGGACTACAGGTTTTATGCTACAGTGTATGCCATGACTGGCAAGGGTCGAGAGTAAAAAACGCACATGATTGAAAATTACGAAGAATCGACACGAACACAAACGAGATATGTTCGAAGAAAACGTGAAGCTTATATCGTTAGGGTAAGCTAGGACGGTTCAGGAAATACTTAGAATTTTACGTGGTAGGTTGATTATTAAGGGATAAGCAGAAATGCGAGCAATAACAAAAAAGGTAGACATTCTAAATAAGGCTTTACTGGGAATGATCTTGCGGCGTGCTACGAGAAACGCGTAAACATGTCTACGGTTATAAGTTAAATTATTAGAAAAGTATAATCCTAAACAATATTTGATTTCCCCCTTATATTTGCTACAAATCGATGTCACTTTCGTCTCAATAGTCTGTTTGTTTTGTTTTGCATCTAGTGGTTTAATTAAGCTGCCAATAATTGCGAATCCGTTAAATCTAAAGAGGGTTAATAATTGGTGTTTCACCCTAATTAAAGATTAATTTTTTTTTATTCGAATTTAATAATTGTCATTTAGTTAAGCTTTCCGAACTACTAATCAGAAAATATTTGTTTTAACGGAATAAGAAGAGCGAAGAATTTAACACTAACAAAACAAGACTTGGTGAAATGTAATTTGGAAACAATAAAGAATTTGCCGGTTTAGGATGCGACATCGTGCGGCCGATTTTTGACCTAACATTCCGAGATAATTAGGGCCCCAAATAGGGCTGAAACGGTTATTCAGAGGAATTTATTGCAATCAAAAACCGACTTGCAACAAATTTCTAAACTTTCGAATGTGCTTTGACAGCAAGTTTGGCTGCCACGTGTGTTATCAGATAGCAAACTGGTAGCTGTTTCGTCAATTCTCACTCAAAGTTAGGTCAAAAATCGGCTGCAGGATGTCGCAACCTAAACGCCTGAATATATAGGACCGCAAAAAATATTTTTGAATAGCTGCATGGTTTTCTCAGTGAATTTTATACATTTTAGTATGCTGGATCTGATAATGACTTGCATTTTCCCCCATCACGTAGAGATTTCTTGCAAAATTGCAAAAGAAAAGAGGATATATTGAATCAACACTGTCCGATCATCATTTGATTAAGTAAAACATAATAAAATTTATCGTCCATGAAACACAATTGATTGCTCAATGCTCAGTATTCACTCTGTTGGCCGATGAAATCGTTTTTTCTTCTCTTTCATAGCTCTCCTGGTGAGGTATTTTTTTCCGGTATTTCCAGTTTCCCGCTTTAGCATCCAACAGTAGTCACCCATAATATTCACGTCCGATCTTCCTTGGTAACGTCTTTCCATTTCCTTAACATCCTGACAAGAACTTTTAAATCGAAAATAGCTCAAAAGAATTTTTTTGTTCAATTAAAAATGCCGCAGCTGGACAACCAAAAAACCTGACGTGGTGGAATTTCTTGCATATTTTTCCCATATTCGGCATGCAAAAGTCTCTAAGAGATAGTTGAAAATCCTATGCAGTTCTCTATGTATTTATTTAGTTAAGCATCTGGCACTTGGGTGAGCATCAAATGTAAATGCCACGAGGCAGCTCTGTGGTTGACACCCTCATACTAAAAGGTAGAAGAGGGTTACAGATAATGTATGTATCTATTTATATTTGCGATCTAAACTATTGGTTATCTATTAATGTATTCGATTCCGAGATAACTAGGATAGGTCGGTTTGATTACAGTGACTACCTCAAGTTACTCTCCTGCTGAACAGGTCCCAAATGGGGCCGAAGCAGTTGTCCAGAGGATGTTCGAGGAATCCATTGCAATAAAAACAGATTTGTAACGACCTTCTAAAGGTAAAAAATCCAAGTACATGTTGCAAGATGCAAGAAATGACAGCTACGACCTTCTAAAGGTAAAAAATCCAGGTACATATCAGAGATGTATTTAAAGTTTCATAAAAAAAAAACTCTTTTCAATTGGCAAACGTACAGGTAATTATTAAAAAATAATACATAAAGAGGAATTTTTATATTAGATTAAAAAGAAAGGAATCATAAAAGTGTTTGGTATTAAATAAAAAAAAAAAAAACTATCACGATGAAAAAGTTTGTTAATCACTTGTTCTATTGTGCATTGTTATAATTTCTCTTGTATGAGTAATATAATATACGAGGTGTGTTTTTAAAGTTGTTTTTTTTTTTAAGAAGTTCTAACATCAATTAAAAAAGCTAACAGCAAAACCTACTCAAATTCATTGAACGTTTCAACCCCATCACGTGACTCTACAATAATTTTTGTTAACTGTTTGTTTGTTTCAAATTTACTACCATAAAGTCCTTGGACAATACTCAGTCAGAAAGAAGTCATCAACTGTTAGATAGTTCATTACTCTATTCTAGCGCAATGTTTTTTGATCAAAAAGGGATATCCTGCGATACTATAGCTACCCTCGCCCTTAGATGAATCCAGGTCCGTTCCAATACACCAAATCAAACTAGCGCAATGTTTTTTGCTCAAAAATAGATATCCTCCGATACTATAGCTTCCCTCGCCCTTAAATGAATCCAATCCCGTTGCAGTAAACAAAATCAAACTTCGTCATTGCCAATTTTGGAAAAGGGAAGGACATCATCAATATTTTCAGGAATTACTACATGCCTGGTCGCAAAATTGAAGGAGGGCAAATAAAGTTCCCCAACACTGCTGGTTGGGTCGAGACCCTTCTCCAAAGTGTAACCAGCTGTATTGGGGAACTTTATTTGCAGGCAGTAACGTAACCCCTAAACAAAGGAACAGAATTTAAATGTAAATAAAATAAAAGACACCAGTTCTGCACACTTTCCTTTATTTGTGCCACAGACAGATCACCACAAAACCCAAGTAATATTGTAATTTAAATAAATGAAAAGTATCAACAATTGAATGACAATGAAACCCGAAGTACGGATTCGTCTTTCGTTTACAGAAAAACAATAGAAATTTAAACGTTAAATAAAACTAACCCCGCGTAATCAGAGTTGCATGTATTAAACTCATGCAAACATTACGTCGGACAAATAAAAAAAAAATTAACCAAGCCGACTTTATCCGTCGCTGAAGGTGTGTTCACACCGGCAACGCCAGTGAAGTCGACGTAGTTCCCGCGCGGGGTGAGTTGTTGTAACAGCTCTTTCGAACCAGCCCTTACCTGGCTGATATCAACATGTAATAGGATTTGGCTCGATGTCGTCACGTCTGCCTGTCGTCAAATGACTTCGTCAGAACCGCCTATAACCCACCGGGTAGGCTCAAACGTAACCGTGAGTAATACTGAAGGTGTGTTCACAGCGACTACGCCAGTGAAGCCGACGTGCTTCCGCGAGGGGTGAGTTGTTGAAACAGCTCTTTTGAACCAGCTTTTAACTGGCTGACGTCAACAGGTAACGGGATCTGACTCAATATCGTCACGTCTGCCTGTCGTCAAATGACTTCGTTAGAACCGGGTAGGCTCAAATGTAACCGTGAGTAAAACCAAAGGTCCACACTGGCAACGCCAGTGAAGTCGACGTGCTCGAGAGGTGAGTTGTTGAAGCAGCTCTTTTGAACCAGCCCTTAACCGGCTGACGTCAACATGTAACAAGATCTGACTCGATGTCGTCACGTCTGCCTCTCGTCAAACGACTTCATCAGAATTGGCTAGAACCCACCGGGTAGGCTCAAACATAACTGTGAGTAAAACTAAAGGTGTGTTCACACCGGCAATGCCAGTGAAGTCGACGTGTTCCCGCGAGGGGTGACTTGTTGAAGCAGCTCTTTTGAACCAGCCGTTAACCGGCTGACGTCAACATGTAACAAGATCTGACTCGATGTCGTCACGCCTCTCGTCAAATGATTTCATCAGAACTGGCCAGAACCCACCGGGTAGGCTCAAAGATAACTGTGAGTAAAACTAAAGGTGTGTTCACACCGGCAACGCCAGTGAAGACGACGTGTTCCCGTGAGGGGTGAGTTGTTGAAGCAGCTCTTTTGAACCAGCTCTTAACAGGCTGACGTCAACATGTAACAAGATCTGACTCGATGTCGTCACTTCTGCCTCTCGTCAAATGACTTCATCAGAACTGGCTGGAACCCACCGGGTAGACTCAAACATAACTGTGAGTAAAACTGAAGGTGTGTTCACACCGGCAATGCCAGTGAAGTCGACGTGTTCCCGCGAGGGGTGAGTTGTTGAAGCAGCTCTTTTGAACCAGCCCTTAACCGGCTGACGTCAAATGTAACATGATCTGACTCGATATCGTCACGTCCGCCTGTCGTCAAATGACTTCATCA
Source organism: Serrognathus titanus (assembly GCA_039766575.1). Lineage (NCBI taxonomy): Eukaryota > Metazoa > Arthropoda > Insecta > Coleoptera > Lucanidae > Serrognathus > Serrognathus titanus. The sequence continues at coordinate 14,847,905 of CM077914.1, forward strand.
GATCCGGCTATAACCCACCAGGTAGGCTCAAACGTAACTATGAGTAAAACTAAAGGTGTTCACACCATCAATGCCAGTCAAGTCGACGTGCTTCCGCGAGAGGTGAGTTGTTGAAGCAGCTCTTTTGAACCAGTCCTTAACTGGCTGACGTCAACATGTAACAGGATCTGACTCGACGTCGTCATGTCTGCCCGTCGCTAAATGACTTCGTCAGAACCGGCTATCACCTCTCAGGTAAGCCCAAAACGTAACCGTGGTACAATAAAAGGAAACCCGGGACTAAAACCTTTAGAGAAACATAAAGCAAAGGCAAAACCAACGATGCGCATGACTTTCGGTTTTATGGCTATCTGACTTAAGTTTTGGAAGTCAGGCTTTGAAAAGTGTAACAAACAACTTTTAAAGATGCACGGGGTGTCGATTTCATATCCGGTAACTTAATTACCGTACAATATTTGCTCAGGCAACGATCTGTATCCCATGCCATTAGACAAAGTACTGCGGAAAAGTATAGAACCGCAATATGGGTTCGTGGTCAACGTGTAAGCAAAGGGGTTGTTAAACAAAGGCAGTCGAATTCGTCGATGAATGAGTGAAAAGGAACATATCCGTGATGTGGAAATTATTGCATTAATCTTGGTGTGAAATCAGGTGCAATCTTATGAAATTGAAAACGACTATTTGAGCTCTCGCACAATACAGAGTGACCCGAAATGCTAATATAATAATAATTGTTAATAACTGTAACAGTATGATCTGTTTGGGTAAGCCTTTTTGATACATAAGATATTTCTATTTCACTAAATTTGTTAGCATGACGTTCTTGAAAGATTCAAGTCAGTCAGCGAAAAGGCCCCTTTAGATAGTTCATAGTGACAACATATTCTACCACAGTACTACCACGTGTTTTTTTTTATTAAAAACAGAATTCCGTGCCACGACGTGGGTTCATATGACTTTTTCCTGCTCTTTCAAAACAAAACCTTCTCTGTTACCATTCTGGAAGAGAAGAAATGTATTCAAGAGTGGACACGTCTCCGTCAATACATTTTCCAAGGGAAACATTTTAAAGAAGATAAGGTTGATTAGTAATTAAGTTGTTTACACAATCAATCCCATTACTTTACCTCAAAACTTATGAAAGTTATATTCTTAATATTTTTTAGGATTTTCCTTTATGATATTTGGTTTTTTCATTGTTTCTTAATGTTTCAACGATAACAATAAAAGAAAAAAAATTGCGCAACACATTTTGAATTATCGAATCTTTTAGGGAAATCCCAGATTACGACGTGCAGTGTTAAACAAACGCTTGAAACATTAATCCAGACAAACAAGTCTCATTGTGTATTGAGTTGAGAGTACCCTGATTTGCATTCCAATTAAACCATTGTTAAGGGTACTTATAATTTACATCCCTTTGGTTCATACTGAAGAGAATTCGTTGGATTGTGAAGTTGCAATATAAAGAATGCGTTGTGATAAACGGTGGGAGGCTTCTACGGTCACAACATGAAGTATCATTCAGAGTTCGAACTCGTACGAGCGAATAATATATGTAGTACACTACTTTCAGCAGTCAAAGTCTAGTAAAATACACAAATAAAATAATTCTGGGAAAATTCCAGCGGCTAGAAAAATTAGAATCTCATTAGAAAACACCGTCGTCGTTTAAGTTATTTACAGTTGTACCCACATTTTTTATTATTATTAGAAAGTAGTTTAGGACTTTCATCGCAATCTGCGTCGAGCATCTGTGCAGATTACCGTGGAAACCTACTTTCAGGTGATATTTTCAAACACATTTGCGGCCGACCAAGGACGACAATAATTAACAATTGCAACGTCGAAATAAGGTGAGCGCCGTCCCTCCCGCGCGCACGCCCCTCCTTTTGCTCAAGGAGTGTTTCGAACGTAATAATAACGAAATCGACGATTGCGTTTCGCGCTGGTTTTCTTCCTTAATGACATGTGTTTTGCCTGTTATTACGCCGGTCGTGTAGGAACTAGTTTTTTCCTATTTCAATTCACATTAAAGTCGAGTTAACAACGTTCTGTTGCTATACACATAGAGCGATTTTTAAATGTCGTGAAAGCATTTCATTATTGTGTTATGTTAGTTTGATGACGTATTGAAAGTTACTTAAGTGCAAGGAAAAATCAACAGTTCACTTTTATTGTTGGGCTTCTTACTAGGAAGGTGTGATGAATCGGAAAATGATAATTATTACAATATTGATTATTTTAATTTGATCGTTTTAGATTTGAAGAAAAAGCCCCATGATTTCAATGATAAAATAATAATAACGAGGTCGCTTTCTCTAAGTGGATACATTGGAAGCTTTTTGTTTAAGTTCATCTTTTCCTCGCTTATTGCACTACAGCGTCACTTGTTTTATGAAATAATTATTATTGATTAATGTCGGATTTTTTGCTCTATGTCATATACATCAACTAGATGATTCGGATTATCCATTTAACCCGTCTCGAGTCACAGGATAAAAGGGATAAACGTCTGCAGAAAAAGTCTCCAGCTTAAATTAAAAGTAATTAAAGTTTTTTGGGGCGCGACTCCAAAAGAAAATTAAATTTCCAGCGAGCGCCTCACCTTTTAAAAGCCGGGCGTCCCGATATCTGTCCTATTTCTTTTTCCCGCTTGGAAGGAAGGATCCGCTAATTTAAATAACACGAAGTGAAAGGGAGCTGAACTTTCAGCGGAAAAAAACAAGCCCGGCGTTCCCACGTTGAACCGGTGAACAGGCGGCGTCTCTTTCTAGCTCTTCCGACCACAGTTTCACCCTTTCCTTCTCGTTCTGCTTTGGTCGAGGGCTATAGCTTCGTCCTCGTCCTCGATGGTATGCCGCTGAGTACTTCTCTTGGCTTGGATTTAAATGAATTGTTCGGCGTGAGTCGTGTCCAAGGTACCTGTTTTTTCTGCCAGAAACGCATCGGACTTGTTTCAACACGTTGGATCAGACGAAGATAGCCGGTTATGATTATGCCTTGAAATGGAACTTCATGATGTAACGAGTCGTACATAGACGGAAGGAGTTGGTGTTTCAGGTCATCAATTTTATTATCGAGAATCAACCATTGCAGATGTTAATTATTTATTACACATTCAAAATTGTGTGTGCCATAAAAGAAACGGATCCGGTTGTTTACTGTATGATTTAATTTGTTTACATCGCCATAAGATGTAAAGTGTGTATGCATTATGGTACACCGAATGTTCCATTTAAATTCCATTTACGAAATGTGTTTAATGGAGATAAGAACAAATTAATCGCAAACCACAAGTATTATTCACTCTGTGTATAATGATGGTGGCAAAGCATTTCACTTCTTGAAACAACGAAATACTTTAATTATGAATGAAGGAAAGAAATAATATGGACGCTGTTAACTCATTAATTTCGCGCCTATCTGAGGGAAATTTTTTTAAGGATAATAAATCCATTTAAAAGCAATAACAGTAAATACCATTCGCCATTTAATAAGAATTAACGGATTACTTCAATACCAAATCCGTTACTTCTGGATTCTGTGTATTCAATGCAATTTTCTTGACTAATTGTAAAGTCACGTACTCTAAGTAGATATTGAGAACAAGGTAAACAGTTTACAGTATGCTTGAGATGTATATGTACACAAAGAAACAAGAAAAAATATTAATTTCAAAAGATTCCGAATGTTACTTTTACTTAACTATAATCAGTTTTTGAATATTACAATTATTGTTAATCAATTAATCATGAAGCTAGTGAACACTTTTTTTTTCGCAGCGTAATTACAACTTGTTTCGGTAAAGAGGAGAGGGCATTTCGATCAATGTCCCATGCTCATTAACGAAAAAAACTCCCAAAAGCCAAACCGGAACAGTTCAAATTAATAAATCACATCTGATAAACGTATCGCGGATAATTAAGCGCGAGTCCGTCCCAATTAGACTCGGATTGTACAATAACGGGTAATATTTAATGAAATATCGAGGCGGCTAATTGAAAAGCAAGCGCGCAGTAAAAATTTCAATTTTGGAGTTTTAGCCGGCCGAATAATATTTCACGGAGGGATGTGCAAATTGGGCAAATATTTGCTGGAATTACGGACGCGAGCTTCGGCCGGAACGTCGAAATTAATCGAAAAAAGTTTACAAAACGGTGATCAAGTCCAAGTCCGAACGCGTGTTTGTTTGAATGGCCCACAAACGAAATGAGTACTGACGAGCTCGATAGGATCAAAATCGAAAACTCGATTATTTTCATTTTTTATACAGGCTCGTCAGCAATACCTTTTACCAACATACAGGGTGTAATCGATTAAGTTTCACATACACACACGAAATTTTTGCGATAAATTTATGTCCCCCTAATCGGTTTTACAATATGGATAAAGTTTTAAATGAAAAGTTGTAATGCTTAACAAATTTAGTGTTATTATTTACCAGGGAATATTGGTAAGACCTTATGAATTATGCCTTTATTCCGTTTACTCCAGATAAGCTTAATATTATAGTGCAATAAGGAATTGAATTATTTCCACAAAAAAGAAAGATGCGATATTAAAATTGGAATAGTTAAAGTATAAGTTAAGATACAAGTAACTGCCCCAACAGTAAATACTAACTCCTTTAAGGATAGAAATGCTCGACACTTTCTGGATAAGACTAATTCCTTTGGGGACACAAACTATTACCTCAGAAGTTAAGTATCTCTCTTTTCTTAGATAATATCAACTCCTTGAAAGTTAGAAATAACTACCGCAAGGATTAAAATGCCACTTTTGAAGACAACATTAACACTTTTTAATAATAATAATAACAATAAATGTCCTTTATTGCAAGACAATTCCCATCACAAAGCAGTTGAAAAATAAAATACAGAATTATAGAGATAAGCAAAGAAAAGCTTAATTCAAAGGGATGCTTGCAACCATACTTCGAAGTTCGGTAGAATCGCATTTGCCATCTTCAGGTGTTCTCTGCTCGCCGAAGGAACCTTCTTTTACCGAGGAGCTGGCAAGGGCTGCCAGAAGATTAAAAACAGGCAAAGCCCCTACTCCAGACTGCGTCCCACCGGAGGTAGTAAAGGCGACATTGCTAGCGAAACCAGCATTCTACCAGCAGTTTGGAAGAGAGGATATTTTCCAAAAAATTGGAGGATTGCCAGTCTGGTATTAATCAAGAAACCAAAGAAGAGCGAAAACGAGGAGACCGCCTGTTAGACACTGCAGGGAAGGTCCTAGAGTCTCTCGTGAAGGAAAGTTTGACACAGGATCTAGACACGAGAGACATCCCCAGCAGCAACCAGCACGGATTTAGAGCCGGAAGATCTACTCTGAGTGCTCTAGGGCAAGTGCAGGGATTATCGAACGAGTAAGAGAAAAGGCCGACCATAATAGGGATTACGTGATTATCATCACCCATGCCGTAAGAAATGCCTTCAACACGGCTCCATGGAGAGGCACAATGGCGGCCCTACACAGGTACAAGGTAAAGTCGGGGATAAGCCTCGTACCTGTCTGAAAGAGAGATAGTCGCCCCGGGCGGCATCCGACACAAGATCGAACGCGGGGTGCCACAGGAATCCGTGCTTAGACCGACCCTGTGGAATGTGTTATACAACAGAGTGTTGGAGCTCGACGTTGGCACCGGGTCGACGACAATAGCCTGTGCTGACGATTTGGCCGTGGTGGTGCAGGCGAAAACCGCAGGATTGCTGCAGGAAAGAGCCATGTACGCCATCGACCCTTGAGAGTATGGGCCTCGCTCTCGCAGAAGAGAAGACTGAATCGGCTATACCGGCAAGAAAGAGAAATTTGGTGGGGTGGACATCACGGTAGGACGGTGCGAATCGAAACCATCAAACACATAAAATACCTGGGAGTACATCTTGACAAGGACATAAAATGACCACCCACGTCCAGAAAAGGAAATTACGGGCAACGGTGGTCTCCTCCATAATCTTATATGCGCCCCCCATTTGGGAAGGTGCCATGCGATATAAACAATACGAGCTCATGCTTGAGAGAGTGACCAGACTGGCTGCCATAAGGTTAGCGTCCGCGTATAGGACGGTGGCAACCGAGGCCGTCCTGGTAATTGCGGATATCCCCCCATCAAACTGTAGATAGCAGAAAGGACTAAAAATTATAAAAAGGGACACCAGGTGAAGACTCTAGCCAGAAAACAGCTACACGAGGACTGGTAAGCCAGATGGGAAGGCTACGAGGGCTGGGCCAAAGTTTTCATAAAGAACGTCGAGACCTGGTACAATCGACCCGAGGGGGAGGTAGATTACCATATTACGCAGGCACTCACAGGACACGGCTGCTTCGGAAAGTACCGCAAAGAAATCAGGAAAAGAGAGACTGCTCATTGCTGGTACAGTGGAGAGGTAGAGGATACCCCGCAGCACACAATATTTGAATGTCCTAGGTGGGATGCGGACCGCATAGAGGCAGACGGAAGCCGGATGTGAAATACGGGAGGCAAATGTGACGGAGCTAATGGAAAGGGATGGCCGGACATGGAAGGCCGTGACAAATATGTTAAGAACGATCATGTACAAAAAATGTAAGAACGAGAGAAACTTACAATAAGGGACAGTAGACGAGGAAGAAGAGAAAGGATGAAGGAGGAAGAGAAGAGGATGAAGAGGAGCAAGAGATAGAAGAGGACGAGGAAAACGAAGAGGGAGAAGAGGAGCAAGAGGATGAAGAGGATGAAGAGGAAAGAAGAGGAAGGAAGAGGAGGAGGAAGAGACGAGGGATGTAGAAAGAGGCATTAGGCGCAGGGGAAGAAATGCCGAGAGGCGGTACACCCTGCGCAGAGTGTGAAGAGAGGAAAGGAGATTGGCGGTAGGCGCCCCGTACAGAGTTGTCGGGGGGAATCCGTCAGGCCGCCGGGTCAGATATATCCGGTGGTTTCTTTAGAAGATTCTCTAAACCTCTATAAAAAAAAGGTCTTCTCTGCTGCTGTTGTTGTTATGCGAGTCGAACTGACTTCTGTCGGCGCCGGTGGTGGTTCATATACCGAGTCGAGGTCACGTCGTTACGCTAGATGGTTTTCTGGCCTGGCTTCTCATTATTGGTCGTGCTGGTGGACTGGTTCATCCTCTTGATGATCCTGGTTTTGTTTGTAACGCTGGTTTCCAAGTTGTTGGTAAACGTTGAGTATCGTATTTAGATTTCTCGATGTTTCTCTATTTCTATGGCTTCTCGTATGATTCTTTTCGATGAGTGCTGTACGTTGGCTATAATTTTTGTTTTGTCAAAATCTATCTTGTGTGAGGTGGATGTTATGTGCTGTGCGAGTGAAGACGTTCTTTCGTTCTTCTCGACGGCATTCCGGTGTTCTTCTCTTCTCACACTTATTTTTTTGATCGTCTATCCTACGTAGACTTTATTACAAACTTGGCAAGGGATTCTATATACTCCTTGGCTTTCCAGTTGGCTTTTCATTTTTGGATTAGGAAGAATGTTGGAGATCTTCTTATCCGTGTTGAATATTGTTTCGATTTTGTGCTTCCTGAGGACCCTGCTTATTTTATCCTTTTGTGCCTTTTATGTACGTAAGCACGTTCTTCCTAGTGGCTTTTCTTCTTCCTTTTTTTGTTTTTCTCGTCGTGGTCTTTGTGCTTTGTTGATCTGTTTCTCGAAGAATCCGTTCTGTAGTGCTGTTTCTAATTTTTTCATTTCTCGCTGTTTGTTTTTAGCATCCGTCAGTGTTTGTGATCTCGTCACAAGTGTTTTCACGACTGATTGTGTAACTGGATGGTGGAGCGACTGGGTGTTTAAGGACCGATCCGTATCTGTAGGCTTGCGATGCACTGAATATCCTAGGCTTCCGTTTTGTTCCTTCGTTATCAGCACGTCCAAGAATGGAAGACTATTGCCTTTTTCGATTTCCATCGTGAATTTGATCTTCGGCTGTACTTTGTTTGTGGAATTTTCGTAGTTTTTTTTCACCATGTGTCCATATCACGAACGTATCGTCGACATATTTGAGTCATAAGTGTGGTTTATGGCTTGCTACTTCTATAGCTCTTAGCAGTGCAATTGTTTTATTTTATATAATTTTTATCTTTAAAAATAAAAAAAAGTTAGCAATGGTAAACGATTCAAGTTGTACACCCTATAAACTATTTTTTCCCTTCTATACCATTTTAAGTGGCGCCAATTTAGAATGACAATTTTCCTCAAATTCCATAATTTTATTCAAACATCCACATTTAGAGATTTTTATAATTTGTTGCAATCATAAGGTTCTTTCGTTCTTTATCCACCTTAAAAAAAAAACTTGAATTTTTCATATAATACAAGAAAAAAGTGACGAACGCTTTAATTAAAAACACTTTGACGAAAACAAAAAATGCGAACGAGCGGCGGCGAATCGATTCTTTTTTCGTCGACGATTTCGTTTATTATTCTTCCTGTCCCGTAATTAATTTATCACAGGCTCTCCGCGCTCATAATGAAGCCGCTTTTTGCAGATAATTTATGAATTTAACTCTCGTCCGACTTCAGCATCGTCGGCTGAAGTCGAAAAACGAGTGAGTCACCGCAGTTATTCCATTCATCCGGTTTAACTGAGCGAGTTTGAACAAGAAACTCAGATGTATATCGACGATTTTAAATCCATTTGAGTAACTTATTACGGGCACTCTGTTCTCGTTTAATCGACTTGCTCCGTCTGAGTTTTATGTTCTCATCCGGTGGGTGCTCGGCAACTTTTCAATTAGCGTGGAAAAGTGAAATAAATTTTGCAGAGTGCTACAATGGGATGCCTGAAGTAATGTTTTAAATAATTAAGCTGACGAAAAGATGTTGCGAGGATTCAAAGTAAAGTATTAGGATTAGGATATTTGTAATCAACCATATAATAAAATCATGAAATGTTTAGTGTAAAGGTTCTGGCTACTTTGAAGTGTTTAATTTCCAATGAGACGTGCTCGAGTATCACACACCACAAAAAAAGTGGTAATATTCATACATTGTTGATCGCACTGTAGAAGTTAAAACGATGGATCCACATGAATTGTTTACTAAAATAAATTACGTGCGCAGGACGTTATCAACCATTACGCAAGGTACTGTTGTAACACGAAACGGAAACTTTTTATTGTTATTAATTTCAGTACCTTGAATTACGTGTGGCTCTTGCGCAGAAAATGTGGCAACGCTGCAATAAAGGAAAATGCATTTTCACAAGCGGCCTCGTTGCGAAACCGCGCGACTCACCTGCAAATTTTAATTAAACGGACGCAATTGGACGTGCTGTAAGCTCATACAGGGCCGGCCTTGGTTTGGTTACTTCTTTGTATGCTTCACCTGGCCAAAGAAAAAAAAATATCGCCACGAAGATTCGCGGAGCGAAAGTTCAAGGCACACCACCGTAAGAAACAGTTTTCAACTATCGTCTGCAATTATTATGATTGTTAAAATGTTGTTTGATGTGAACGGTAATTTATGCATATAATTGAATGAGTGAATACTAAAATAGAAGTTTGTTTTATTATGGTAACAGTGACCTTTACATTCATGGTTTCGTTATTAATAGGGATCGGAATTATACAGTGTGTACTGGCAAATATTCGTATGAATATTTTTCGGAGGTTGTGATACATTCTGTATACAATGCGTGTATGTACTAGTAATTATTTCGTTATGAAATACGATTACTCAATAAGTACAGCGCCATCTAGAATCGACCGTGTTTACAAAGCGTAAAATCACAACTTTTTTTTACAAAATAAAGATGTAACTTCCAATAACTGTCGCTCGCCCTGTATAAGGTGAGTTGATTTTCTGTTTCTTTTTTTTTTGAGTTGCATCCGCAAACATTGGTAGTTTTTACTTACGTCCTTCAATTGTTTCTGTAATACACTAACGAGCAAACTTTTGTTCAAAAAAGTTCAATTGTTTTTTATCCATTTGATCTACTTTGTTTTATAGTTGAACAAAAAATGTTCGATTGTTTTGTTGATCTTGTTTTTTTTGAAAATGTTCTTCGTTTTTCTATTGTTTCATCGTTTTATTTTTCAATCAAACTTTCGCCAGGAAAGTTCAATTGTTTATATCAATTGTTATTTATATATTTTCTTATTTCATATTCACCCAAAAAAAATTGATTGTTTATGTATTTTATGTTTTAATATCATTAAGTGAAATTGTTTGATTGTAGTCTTTTTCTTCGTTAGTCAATTGTTTTATCATTTGTTTTTGTAATCTTTCAATCGAAGAAAATTCAATTGTTTTTATTTTTTTATTGACACTTTTCTACATGCGTTATTCAATTGTTTTGTCATCGATTTTTTTAATAGTTAACGATCAAACTTTTTGTCAAGAAAATTCGCAAAAAAATCAAACTTTCGATTTATTTTTTCTTTTAATTTTACAGTTCAACAAAAAAATGTTCGATTGTTTTGTCGATCTTGTCTTTTTTTTTTTAATTACTAAACGAAGTTTTTGAAAATGTTCCTCGTTTTATCGTTTTATTCATTTATTAATCCACTGACAATCAAACTTTCACCAGAAAAGTTCAATTGTTTTTATCAATTGTTATTGATTTTCTTATTTTATATTCACACAAACAATTTTCTGTTGTTTTATGTATGTTACTTTTTGATATCATCAAATGAAATTTTTTACTGTAGTCTTCTTCTTTGCTAGTCAATTGTTTTGTCATTTGTTTTTGTAATCTTTCAGCCGAAGAAAATTCAATTGTTTTTATTTTGATTTGATGTTATTTTTTTCATTGACACTTTTCTACGTGCGTTGTTTTGTCATCGATTTTTGTAATAGTTAACGATCAAATTTTTAGTCAAGAAAATTTGTTAAAAAAATCCGCTAACGCGCGAACAAAATTTTTTGTCAATTATTTTGTCGATCTTATTTTTTTAATCACAAAACGAAATTTTTTAAAATATACTTCTTCGTTTTTCAATTGATCTATCAGTTGATAACACTGACGATCAAACTTTTGCCAGTTCAATTGTTTTTATCAATTGTTATTGATTCTTATTCTTATTTTACACTCACACAAAAGTGCTTCAATTGTTTTATGGAATTTGGTTTTTAATTATCAAACGAAATTTTTGACTGTATTCTTCTTCTTCGTTAGTCAATTGTTTTATCATTCGTTTTTGTAATCTGTCATCGATCTTTTCTACGTGCGTTATTCAAGAGATTATCGCTCCTTTGCGTCAAATATTTGTGCTTTAAAAAAACTGCCATTTTTTGTTCGGCGTTCATTTATTCGTTCATTGAAAATGTTCAGAATTCAGCAAAGAAAGGCACGACTAGAGTAAATAATCACTCGACATTTTAAGAAGACGATCGTGTTTGACCTTTCTTCCCAAAATTGTTGTAGCAATAAATCTGACACTTTTTAAAGAGTTAATTTTCTTTTCCTTTATAGAACTGAGCTTATAACAGTGAAACGCAAATAAACTTCCAGGAAATAATTTCGATTGATTTTATTTTTCGGAAGTGTTATGCTCTTCCAAAGTTAAAAAATGTTTTACATTTCTTGGAAAATCGTGTTTACAACGGAAAAACTCAAAATGCATTTTCTTTTTTCTCTTCGTACTAAATCCACTTTTCTTTAAATTAAGTTTCAATTGTTAATGGAGAAATCTGGAAATCGAACAGCGAAAGCCTAAAAGTCATCTGATGCGTAGAAAAATCAGGGTTTTCTCCCAACGTTCTTTTCTTTAACTTATTTTTGTATTTCTTTCTTTGCCGCTTCAAAATCTACTTTGACACGTCTCTAGGGGAAGTTTTACTTTCTTCAGGGATCATTTTTGCTGATCACTCTGTATTAAATTGGATCGTGATTTTCGGAAATACATCGGTGGAAATTTTATTTTCTTACTGGTTTTGTATTGTCAGGTATAATTTGATTCATCCTGTATAGGTATATGCCTTTTTTGACTTTATCATAATCATAGACATTAAAAAAGCGACCAGACGAAAAAAAAAACGAAAATAAAAAAGATGAAGCAGATCCGTGAAATTAAGGGATGTTTTTTTTTTGTTTGCGGGTTTCCCAGTTTGTTACTCTGCGAAACTATTTTTTTTTAATATCGGAGACAAAATCGAGTTGCTTTCGTAATGTTTTTTTTTAAACAAAATCAAGTCACTTTCGCTTGACAAAAGTCGCTTTTATTGTTTATGTGATTTTTAAAATAAAAGTAAATGTGACATGTTCGACTGACTTTCTGGTTTCAATTGTTTTTGTTTTAATGATTTATCAAACAAAATCGAATCACTCATTCAACTGATTTTCTTGTAAATTGGTTTTTCCTTGATTCTCGAAATAAAGTCGAATCATTTGCGTAATGTATTATTTTCATGATTTGTCTCGGTCAATTTCAAATGTTTTTTTCTTGTTCTTTACTAAATTCGGTTAGTTTCAATTGTTTTTCTGATTTTTGAGACAAAATCATTCGTGCTTTGACAGACATCGTGACAATTGTTTTTGTGATTATTAAAGCTGCTTGTTAGTTCAATTGTCTTTTTATGATTTTCGAAACAAAATCGAATCATTCACGCAATTAATTGTTTTTGCGATTTGTCACGGTTACTTTCAATTGTTTTTTCTCAACTGAATCTATCGATTTCGATTATTTTTGTGGTTTCTCCCAGTCACTCTTCTATTGTTTTCTTTTTCTAATTCTAACTAAATTCGATCGGTTTCAATTGTTTTCCAGACTTTTGAGAAAAAATCGGGTCATTCATGCTTGCACGGACATCGTTGTAATTGTTTTTGTCATCGTTAAATCAAAGCAAGTGTCTCATGTTCGACTGACTTTTTAGGTTCCAAGTTTTTACTGATTTTTGAGACAAAATCGAATCAGTCGCGTTTTGACAAACTGATTTTGGTGATTGTTAAAGCAAATTCAGAATACTTATGTTCCACTGACATCCTCGTTTTTTTTAGTTAGATTTGGTTGACTTTTCCAGACAAAATCGAATCCTTCAGGCAAGTGATGGTTTTTGCAATTTGTTTCGTTGTCTTTCACTTTTTTCTTTTCTAACGAAATCTGACCGATTTCGATTTTTTTTTCCTGATTTTTCTCGAAACAAAAGCGAATAATTTACGTTATTTTTGAGATTTATCCCGGCTACTTGTCAATTGTTTTTGTTTTTAATTCTAACTAAATCCGGCTGGTTTCGATTGTCTTTCGATTGTGTTTTGACAGACATAGTTGCAATTGTTTTTAGTGATTTTTTAAAGCAAAAGCATTCATGATTCCTAGTTTTAGACAAAATCGAATCCTTCAGGGAAGTGTCATCGCTTTTGCTTTTGCTTTTTCTTTTATAACTAGATTTGATCAATTTAGATTGTTTTTTCATGATTTTTCTCGAAATAAATGCGAATCGTTTACGATAATTATTTTCGCGGTTTATCCTAATCACTTTTCAATTGTTGTTTTTTTTTTAATTCTAACTAAATCCGGGCAATTTCGACCAACAAAACGAAGTTTTTTTTTGCTTTGGCTGACACGTTGCAATTGTTTGGTGGTTTTGGTGGCAGACTTCATCGTCATCTTCGACTGATTTCCTAGTTTCAATTGTTTTTTTTTGTGATTTTCCAAACAAATCGAATCTTTCACGCAAGTGATTGTTTATGCGATTTGTTACATGTCAATTGTTGTTTTAACCAAATCTGGTCCATTTCGATTGTTTTTTTTCCCATTTTTTCGAAACAAAAACGAATCAATTGCTATAATTATATTTTTGGGATTTACTTTTCAATTTTTTTTTCTGATTTTAAGTACAATCGGGACCAAAAAAAGGGGACACTTTTTTAGACGTCAATTTTATAATACTCAAACTTTTGCTGGGTTGTAATTATGAACTAATACTTACGGATGACAATTACTAATAATTATTGTTAATTATTATTCATAATTACAAATTACAACCACCCAGCAAAAGTTTGATTGTTATAAAATTGACTTTAAAAAAGTGTCCACTTTTTTTGGCTGCGACTGTAAATTCGGCCGGTTTCAATTCCTTTTCCCGATTTTCGAGTCAAAATCGAGTCATTCAGTCACTTTTCAATTGTTTTTTTTTTAACAACGGTTTTTTCCGATTTTTGGAACATAATCGAGTCATTCGTGCTCTGATAGACATCCAATTGTTTTCGTGAGTTTTAAAGCAAAAGCAGATACTGACTTCGTGGTTTCAATTGTTTTTTTTTCCTGATTTACCAAATGAAATCGAATGTTTTACGCAAGTGATTCTGTTTGCGATTTGTCTCAGTCACTTTTTAATGATTTTTTTTAACTAAATCTGGTCGATTTCCATTGTTTTTTTGCCTATTTTTTCGAAATAAAATCGATTTTTTCTTTTCTTACGAAATTCTACAGGTTTTGACGTCATAATGTCAGCAATTCACATAAATGTCAAGCAAATATCTACATGGTGGTCGTTTCAATAAAGTAAAATTTTATAATGCATGTTATGAGCATTCATTCAGTTTTGGAGGCAGTTGAATTGAATTGGTCAACCATTGAATCACATTTTAGTTATATTTTAAAACTTTGTGAAGAATTTAATGTTTGGGAATCGCTTGTTGTAAGTAAAATTTCAAGTTCGGTTTCCTGTTGAAAATTTAGTTGCATTTTTTTAAATTAAATAAAATAAAAGTTCACAATGAATGGTTTGCCTACGGCTTCTACATAGGCACAAATTTTAACAATAATCGACTCTAAAAAGTAGCCACATAAAAAATTGCTAATAAGAAAACTGAGAACCACTGCTTAATTTCTTTTAAATAAACAATAATGAAGTGAAACTTCCTGACATAGAAAGTCGTGTTCATTGAGACTACAAAACTGATAACAATATGGAAGGTGAAAGTGCGTAATAAACGGGTGAGAAACGCATTTACTGAAACTGGTTTCCTTGTCCAAAACAAAAAAACCGACAGTGAGAACCATGAACACTTACTGAAAAAGTTTAGTTTTAATTCTTTTCATTTATGAAGATTGTATTTAAAAGGAGTGTACACGTCGTTCTGTCACACACATAAAAGCCTGCATGGAAGGTTCGGCTCACAAAAGACAGAAAAAGGGAGGGCAAAATGAAAGGGAGCATTGAAGCCTTCATAAAATTATACCTGAATCTTTCCTCCCCAATAGATCTAACTGAAAGATAGTCGTCGGCAGGAGGGTATGTATACATGGAGGTAGATAGCAATTTAACCCACATATCATCTCGTCCCGCGCGGTCGGTAGGTGCGACAAGGAAGTCCGACGCTGTCGAGCAGACGCATCCGAACTTGTTTATGAATCGCCGTGAATCCGGTCCAAACAAGTTCCAGATCGAAACCAGAACCGAACGGATGAGGAGGAATAAACTCGACTTACGCTAAACGGCGGTGACAGCCGGGGCATGGGAAACAACGCACGCATTTTACGGCGGGCGGCGATCCGTTCCTCGTGGTTTGTTTATATGTGAACACGCTGTGGCTGCTGGCTACTTGCTAGCAGCGATAATTGACGATTTGTCTACGAAACGCCGTGTGAAATGCAAATTGTAAATATTGATTTAGGTGTTACGTTGGAATGTGGAATAATAGAAAGGACAATGGAAATACATCGTTTTAGTCGAAGCAGAGTCTTTGTTAAAATTAAGATTACTTGATCCAATTAGTTATGTTCTCCCATCCTTTTAAGTTTTCACCATTTTCTTTACTCTATTTTCTTTCTTATTATGAGTCATGGAACGTGAGTTTCTTTTAAAAAAGTTTGTTATAATTTTTCCTCGTATGTTGTTTAACCTGAAGCTGTCCACATACAGCGAAACCTCGACTTAATTAAGTAGGAAAAAAAATAACTACAAAAAGTTAATTTGTTATTAATAATAAAAATGTAACAAACGCACAGGTATATGTTAACGATCGCCCAGCTTGTTTCATTCCAAATGTTAATTAACATCAACAATTAATCTTTAACTGCCTTTCAATCGCATTCAATTCATTTCAAATATTATTAATTGCGCCACTAAATCGTGAAATTGGCAATTTATTTATCCTATAATTAGAGTTGGCAGTGAAATAGGTGTATTATAAATGATTATTTATTTTGTTACCTGTTTTAAATTTTAGAAATGTTTCAATTCGCTTCCAACAATAAAAGTTTTCATTCCATTAATATAAAATTATATCTTTCATAAATTGGCCAAACGATCTTGTATATGCTGAATTGATTTTAAGCGTATTTTTTTTAAATTTATTTATTTACCATTTTTTGTTATTGTCTATTATTATTTCCCTCTTTCTTTAATGGAGAAAAATGCTAAGGGTATGTGGGCCAATTCTATTGACTCACAAACCATTTAGGGTTGCATTATCCAGCCACAGAAAAATAGGGTCGCCAAGTAAATCCAACTGAAATTTGCTTACATTAGACATTATTAATTTTTGTAAGTAAAATGTTAATCGATTACTTATGCTTCGATTACAACTTATTTATTAATTATTGTCATAAAAGCTGTACATACCTTGATAACCATCATAGACGTTCAACGGAGGTGTATATACAGGGTGTAATCAATTAACTTTCTGTATTAATAAATGAAAAATATATTGGATTATACCCTGTGAACGTATACGACAGTTATTAAGGTATGTGCATTTCTTATGAGAATAATTAAAGCAAACTGTCACAAGATGATCAGAAATAATTTGTATTAAAATATTCATATGATACTCTCCAGATGACTTAGGCAAAAACTAGGACATGGAGGAAATGCCAAGGCCATACTCGCTTATTAATCAATTAATAATTTCTTGAACGTCGAGAAATATTTTAAAATAAATCGCCTTTCTATTGTATTTTGTAAATTTAAATGTCCTAATAAATGCCGATGTAAGCAGATGACTTCGTTAGTAATTACTAGTTCGATTATCTTAGAACAGTTGTGATTTATTGTTAAAAAGAATTTATTCATTGTAAAAATACCAACGTAATTAATTGTTATTGTTTGGGTTGCTTACAATTTCGTATGTTCTTCGACTTGATTTTTCCAATATGGCACTTTAGAAGCAAGCAACATTTTTCTACAAAATCAATTTCTTTGAGAAAACGAAAATAAAAAAGACTTCCCGTATTGTTGTGGTATTTACCTTGAGTTGGGGGAAAGAAAAAGGATACGCATCTTAAGATTGTTTTACTTTTCATACATTTTAAATTTCAACACGTAAAATTTTATCTCCAAGATGAATACACTTCGTTTTAGAATGCCGAAACCTAAAAAGGAAATTGAATTATTTTATTGTCTAAATTTTTTGATTTATTTATTAGAGTTGTCCTAACCTAAATACCGCGGAGTTCCTGGAACTCGTTGGCACATCTACTAAGAATTGGTTAAAGACCAAATTCAGGGAATTGTTTGGGGATGATTTTGATACGGATCTCATGCCTGATGAGATCACCCGCCCTAAGACTCCTGACGTGGAAATTCCAAGAAATCGCCCCTGGAAAATACCGAAATGGATGATGCCATCAAAAAGCTGCCCAGGAAGTTCCTCAGGAACAAGAGAGGCAATATGCAGCGTTATACAATGAAGCAGCCGGATGGAAGCAAGATTAAGATGTCCAAGTTAGATGCACTCCGGCTAGGGCTAATTTCTTTCCTTGTGTGAATAACAAAAGTCAGCTGTGTTTTTCTATAGTTAGAATTAGGTTTTGTTAGTTTATTTTTGAGAATTTTAAATTTTTAATTTTGATTTTAAGGTTAGGTTTTTATGAGATTTTTCACCTATAAAAATGCGACCCCAAACACAATGAAGTTAGTCTTCCTTGATCCATTGCCTTGAAACCATCACCTGCTTCAAGTATGGTAAATATAATTATTGCAATTAAATGATTGAAAATTTTTATAAAATTTTGTACTTTGTAAAATTTTGATGTAAACATTAGAAACGAAAATAATGACCATGCCTTTTGTCTTAAAACAAATTGAAATTGTTATTAAAAGGGCAGCTAGAACGAGTTGTATCGTTTTCCTGTGTTTTTAAAACTTAAATGCACAACACACATTTAATTTGTTGGAGGACATTAGAAACAAGAATAATTATTGTGCCTTTTGTCTTAGAACGAAATTAAATAGTTGTTAAAAGAGCAGTTGGAACGAGAAAATATCGTTTCACACTTACAAATTTGTCCAACACTTTTTTAATAACGAGAATAATTTATGTGATATTTTGTGCATCTGTATTGTTTGAAGTTAGCAGCGTTAAGAATAAACATTTTACAACGCTTTCTGAATTTTACTTACCTGTTCACGAGTTAAATAAACATCATTTGAAATACATTTTCACACACACAAGAATTTTTGTTTTAATAAATCGATTTGATCAATCTAGTATTCTTAAACTCAAGCCGGTGCCAATTATCGTTTTCGACTCGGTATATAAACCCCGTATCGAGTCGCCAAGCTCACAAAAATTTAAGTTTTCAGACCCTGAGATAAAATTTCCTCAACGAAGAAATAAATTCGTTTATTTAGCCCAACATACACAGCAATATCAGAGTTATTTTTTAATTTTGTTTTTTTTTAAATTGATTTTGTAGAAAAGTTTTGCTTGCTTCTAAACTACTGCATTATTAATCAGTTCTAATTTGTTGTTAAAAAGAATTTATTCATTCTAAAAATACCTACGTAATTAATCATCATTGTTTGATAAGATTACTTTTAAAACAAACGTCAAAATAATTTACACTTTGTTAATGTCAAAACATCACAATAAATGTATGAAATGTCCTTCACTTGCAAACATAATTGTGTCCTTCTTTCTAAACTTAAACTTTCTAATAGGAACTACTTTTGGTCATTAGAAAGCACTCTGGTCACAATTTTAAAAATATTTTAACATTTGTCCGTTGACAAATCTGGTTATTAAATTAAATTTATTTAAGAGAAACGTTTGGAGATTTATTGTGTAGGTTTTTGATGAGTGTAACTATAGGCACTTATTGTTACAAAATAAATCACTAGCACTATCACTAAAACGAAGTTACAATATTAGATTTGCATGCGCTATAGATTTGTTAGGTTGTCCTGTACACATATATGCAATTAAAATGTTTCACAAAATATCATGTCTACTCCTGATTTGACGAAAATCATATTAGATTGCCTGAAGAAGAAAATAAAGAATATTTCTGCAAAGTGAAACGCTATTTTGTGTTTAACCATATTAGAGCGCATACAGGATGATCCCAAATAAGCGCGAAAAACATTCCATCAAAAAAGTTTGTTCGAACATGTGTCAAAAACGGCATAATTTTAAAGTTTTATAGTTTTTAAAAATAAATAAGAAAATTTTGCACACCAATAAAAGAAGATTTGATAATAACTCAAAATAAATATCTAACAAAATCAATGTATTGTTTACTTTCATTTTTTAATAAGCTTCTGTCGTTCCACGTTATTTTGTCAAGGCATTGAATACTAAGTACGTTAAAATTAATTACACAAATGCTGAGATGGGGGATATGCATTTTGTTTATTGCCTCGCGAATGATAGTTCCTTGGCAGCTAGGCGTCTTTATAAAAATGACCTAAACCTACGACATTTTGGTATTAGACTTTTCTAAAGCCTTTGACAACATTGATCACAGTTTACTATTTTCCATTCTTCATAACATTGATTTCAGTGATAACGCAGTGGCTTTTTTCAATAACCATTTAATTAACAGGAAGTAAAAAGTTATTTACGATAATAGCATTTCCATTCGTTCTGGTGTACCGCAGGACAGTATACTGGGACTCTTGTTATTTTTATTTACGCTAGTTTTATATTTAAAGATATCCAGTTTTGTAAGTGTCACTTATATGCGGATGATACTTAGTTTCGAACGGTCGACAACACCTAAAGAGGTTGAAGAAATAAACCTGGACTTGGAAAAATTATTCACCTCCGCTACTGATTAGTGTCTTGCACTCAATCCTAACAAATCGTGTGTGTTGGTTTTCGACAGAATTAAATCTCGTATGTCGGTTCTTAATCATGTTAAGATCAAGTTAAATAATTCACCTCTGCGCAAAAAAAGCTCGGTCTTTTCTGTGATACAAACTTGCGATTCAAAATCCATGTCAATGAGCTAGTGAAAAAAGCATTTGGTAAACTGAAGGTTTTATACGGCTGTAAAGGGTTTTTGAATCAAGACTTGCGCAAGTTACTTTGCGATTCTCTTGTTTTGTCGCATTTTAGTTACTGTGATGTAATATATGGTTCCTGCCTAGACAGTACAGATGTCAAAAAGATACAGCGTGTGCAGAATTCCTGTTTACGTTTCATTTATGGTCTAAAGAGCAGGGATCATATTTCCCACACATTTGCTGTAGCTCGTTGGTTGAATATGGCTAAGAGACGAGAATTTTTTAATAAAATTATTTTCAATAAAACTTCAAAATACCTTCTTGACAGAATATCTTATAGAACCGACATTCACAACATTAATGTTAGGAATAGGGGTCTGTTAACTCCTCCTATCCATGTACCACAATTTTTTAGAAATGCTATTCTTATAACGTCGTTAAATTTTATAACAATATCCCTCCAGCTTTAAAATTTTATAATGTGCTAGCATTTAGGCGACACTTACGTCTTCATTTAATTACTGTGTGAGTTTCCATACATGATGTGTGCTATCTCGAGTTCTTAAACTTTCATGCCTTTAAAATCAAATTGCCCCTCAAGTGATTCATGATTACATTGTATATTAGTTAGTTAACTCATAATTCGCGTAGTTATAGTTACAGTTTCATTCTCATTGTTCTCAGAGGAAGAACAGCAGTTTCAGCTACTGATCTGGAACCTTTTGGCTGTACCCTAATTAAACAACATCTACATTGTATAATATGTGTTATTCTACTATATAATGTGTACTATGTTACAGCCAATAAATGATGAAGATTATTATTATTTACCCTAGTTCACCAACATCTAAGTGAAACTGGAAGTTTTAAGAAACATATCGCTGATAATGGACATCCTCATAAGGTCGGAGCTTCCCAAATAGAAGAGGCAGGGCTTAACGAAATTGAAGAACATCCTAATACAATACTAGAAAGATTACTTTAGTCCTAAACTTAAATCAGCCCACAGTATGGAGGATACTGCATAGTCAGCTATTATATCTTTACCACATTCAATGCTTTTGCCAAATGATTTTCCACAAAGAGTGGCTTTGTATCGATGATTGCAAATCTCACAAAGTCCCCAGTTTTTAGCGTAAGTTTGCTTCACCGATGCCACTATTAATTTCCATAATAATCACACATAGGTCTTCCCACACAAGTAGTTGATTAGGCGCTCATCATCAGCAGCAATTTTCAGCTAATGTTTGGGATGGAATTATTGGAGATTACTTGATTGGCGCATAGTTTTTAGAAATGAGACTAAATGAAAAAGTTTATCGCCGGCCGTTTTCTTGAAGAGGAATTGCCAAACCTATTGACTAGCATCCCACTTCGATTAAGAATCCAAATGTATTTTATGCATTTACGCTCCAGTGCATTTCAGTTTAGTTGCTCGTTGGCATTTGAACGAGGTGTATCCGAATCGAGGGATAGATCGAGGCGGTCCACAACACTGGCCTGCTTTTTCCCTGGGATCACCTATATCTTTGATTTGATCGCATCGTCGCTTCTCGTGAAATAATCAGAAACACCCTTGGTATTTTTGAGCGCACTCGTCAGTCAATGCAACGGAGGATAGCCATCATATATTTGCAAGTTGGAGGTGGTAATTTTCAACAGTTATTATAAGTTTATTTTGTTGTTAAATATTATGTTATTAGGTCTGCCAAATTTCCTTAATTTATTATTAAAGACTCTGTAACTTTTAAGCTATGCCGATTTTGAGACATGTTCATATGAACTTTCTTAATGGAAATTACTCGGAGATAAGCCCTTAAAGTTTCTTCTACATATTTAGAATCATCCTGTATAGCGAGACAGTTGCGGACCTACACATTTGCATACTCATGCACAGATTGTGAACGCACCACAATTTTTGAATCATCTGTTACCTGTCAAGTCAATTTATTTTTAAAATTAAAATAGGTTCTTTGATGATGGTTCATAATTAAATTTTCAAGCCCGCCAAATTAAAAAAAAGTTTTTAAATACAGTCATCCAGAATAAAATAAAATTTCTCGACTAGGGATGAATTTTATAACTCAGACTAAAGCACGCTTCTTAAAAAAACACGGACACGGTTTCTACCTTATTAGGACGTTCTCAAGCGTAAAAGTTCATAAACGTACAAGGCGCGCCACATTATTATTACAAAATGTTTAACAACTGTCATTTGTTCAAAACATCTTGTACGTTTCTAAACATTTACATGTCAAAACCCAGGTCGTGTTTTTCAAATAAATAAAGTGTGGCCCAGTAATTCGTCTTTTTCCCAAATTTTTAATCATCTCAGTTACACCAACGTAGACTCCTATAAGAATAGCAAACATTAACATTTACTGGAATTTTTGTTGCTCCTTACATAATTCTTTCCATTTACTATTTTCAAACTTATATACATAGGTCTTAATCGCTTACTAACACATATAACATAAAGTAGAATAGAAGTGCAGTAGTAACAATACCAAAAATTTTACATACATTTATCTAAACAAAATTATGAGATAAAGAGACGGATAAAAAGATCGAGACATTTTTGTGTTCCGATACCGCGAATTAATCTGTAGGTGTCCTACAATTGGGCAGGTTCATAAATGGCACCCAATTTTCTAGGCCAGCTCGGTTTCTACTAACAATGTTTCTATGTATTGTTCAGAAAAGGTTCCTTAGACCAATTATTGTACCAATACCTCTGCTACTTTTCCTCGCAGGAATTATTTACTAGAAGAAACTGCCTTTGATGCTTTTGTTTTAAATTATGTGTATATTCAAAAATAAATCACACTTTACGCAATATGTTACATCATGAGGTACAATATTAAGAGTAAAAGTGATTATCAATTTTCCTTAATACAAACTTTCTATAACTGTCATTAAGGAGTGCATAAGCATTCGAAATTATAAATGCTTCAACTTTAACTTTTTTTTATTATTATTTAAGTTTATTACTGGCAGGAAAATACTAATGTAAAACCTATTTATTCTTTTACCATTTGTCTTGTGGGTCTAGTCAAGAATCACCCTGTATGTAAATACATTTATCCTGTGAAGTAGTATTTTTTGAATGGCCTTTTGTTTGATAAATTTGACTGTGATACTTGGTATCGGTTTGTTATACTATAGCGATTCTTTTATTTTTTATTATTAATAATTATTGTCTATGGAATGAATTCATATTATTTTACTTAAGTTTAATTTCAATCATGTGTTATAAACATACCTCGGGAAATCCAGACGGGCATGGGCGTCTTGTGGTTTAAGAATTTTGTACCTGGTTTATAGCAATATTATTTTTTATTTAACGCTAATGTTACTGCTTTCCCACAATTGCTCTTTTATTATAAATTTGAATACAAAGGATGCGACAATAACCTTTAAATGAATTTATCCTAAATTGTATTAAATGCATAAACCAATTTAATATTTCCCCATGTGACGCTCATGAAATCTGCTATGAACTGAATTGAATTTCTTTTTTCATTTTTACGATCGCAATCGCACAGCAATATGTCACATGTATTTCATTTAATTGGGAGCCTCACTTCCACTGGTTTGCATTAGTCATTTTTTTCTGGCAATCGCATCGCTACCTAGTAATTGATGCCAGCATTTAGAAAAGTCGGCAAAAATACAACCCCAAACGTGTATTTTATTACAATTAACGATTGCCGCAACTTACCTACAAATCGTATACTTCTTAAGAATGTCCGGAATTTCCCCATGTCTGGTTATAAATACATAATGGTAAAGTAACTTTTATTAGAGAAACCTTTTTGATTGCAACAAAACAATTGGAATTAATAATAATGAAAGTTAATCGAAACTTATTTTAGAACGACTAGAAGTTACGTAATTCTAGAGACAATTTCATGTGAGGTTTTGTGTTTATAATTACAAACAAACTGCTATAATATCACTAAAAGCAAACTTTATGTAACAATTTTTTTTATAAATATACATAAAAGCGGCGATTTATAATTTCTTCTTTACAATCAAGTCGCAATTAAACGTGTTGTGCCAATTTTCTTAAAAGGTTAATATCAAAATTCGAACTATTTTTCCTATTTTGGTTACTTTAATTAAAAAAAGTTTAATATAGTGTATTACGACGAGTTTAGAAAGTGAAGTTTTACTAAACGAATTTGGCTTGTTTTGAATACGAGCGAGCGTAGCAAGCGAGTAATTTAAAAGGTCATACGAGTTTAGAGAACACTTTCCCAACGAGATCTATGTATACCATTTTTTTGCAAATAAATGCATATGAATGTTTAATAGAAGTGACATTAATTAATTAAAACAAAAATTATAGTAGTTAATATGTTGCTTTGCTGTAATGTTGCTATGTTGTAAATTAACCTATCACTGTACGATTTGGAGGATATTACTGTATGAAATGCGAAAAATCTTAGTTATTTTATAACTGACATGTGTATAGGAAAATTCTGGTTTGTTATGTGGCAGTTCGTCACATTGGTTGGCAATTGAAATAATTTCAAAGAAATGTCAATTTGGACATTAGTTTATAATTTACCAACAGGTTTAATCCATTCACTTTGATATTCTAGAGGGTCATGCTTTTTTTCGTGCATGTATTTTGATGAAATCAAAATCTGACGGGAAAAAATTTATGACTGTCACGTCAGCTGTACCGATTGCGTTGCCAATACGTACCTAACGTGGACTACGGTAGCGTAATTAAAGTCAAAATCACTTAAACAAAAAACATATTCTACATTTTTTGTTAAAATGCCCACAATTATAAGCTCCGAAACTAAGCGTGAGCGGACAAACGAAACGTACCTACCACCCTCAGTTATACGCCACAATCGAGCTGGCAACAATGTCAGTGGTAGTTTTCAAAAATATAACCATAAAAATTGAACGTCAATCATATTTCTGACAAGTGTATTTTTTAATGATACCAACAAAAATGTCACCCTAACATGGCCTACTCTGAAAAGATCGTGAATGGATTATATATAGTCAACTTACTTAACATCTGCACTGCTTAACTGAGAGTATGTTGGCATTACTGCACACTTCTGACATTTCCTGTTTTATTTAACAGAATTTTTCAATTAAATAACAATAATAATAGACATTTTAGATAAGCATGTTAATTTAGAGAGCAAAAAAATGTTTTTTAACGTTAATTATACGCCATGCCATACTTTTAATTCACTGACATATTAGTGATGAAATGTGTACAAGTGTGTCAAACAAATGGAGGTTATTTTTTTGTAAATTTGAAATGTCATTAAATGTCACCACACATATTATCGCCAGCCTATTAAAATAAAATTAGGGATGTTTTAATGAGCTACTTTATGAAATCCCATTGGGTCGTTAAAGCACCAAAATAGAAAAAAAAAGTTTATTATGCATACAGACTATTTCAAGTTGAATAATAATGCCGAAAATGGATACAAATGTGATAAGATGTAAGTGTGCCAAATTATAAGTAAACAACTCGACCACTTTAGAAGAAATGGTCCTAAAATACGTAGGTTTGAAAAATGAGACCCTAAATTACTGAATTATTTTCGAAACGAGTTATAAACGAATGCAATTTTACTTTTACATTCTTTTTAATAACACCGTTCATGAGAAAGTTTCTCAATTTCTTTGAAGCTGAAAGTTTATAAGGTTTTGAGAAACCCTAATTATCAATTAATTCTGATGCTTTTTTTAGCAGTTCTTTATTTCCGGTTTACTTTTTGACTGCAGCAAGTCTTTAAAATTTATTTGAAGTTCAATATTTTTTGGATCAATGTGGAATACTTCTCTGCTTCGAGAAGGATAATTTAAATCTTACCTTCTAAATCCTCCTGCTGGAAACGGAAATCTAAATCCAGTTGGAGCTGGAACTGGCACTGGAATTGGAGCAGCTCCTTGAACGAGAGGTACTTGTCCAGGAACCCCCGGCGGAGGAAACGGAACCATAGGGCTCCCCACAATACCACTAGGCACAATACTATTAGGCACCATAGTTTGCACAACCGCCCCCGGAGGCGGCACCAGAGGGCTCGAAACGATCGCGTTAGGTATGATTTGAGGCGGCGGCGGGGGCGGGCCACCGTTACCAACGGAGGCGTACGGGGGTGGCATGTGACTGTTTAAAATATCGGGCAACCGGTCGTTCTGTTGTCCGTTCCATTGTATACCGTGCTCGTTTGTACTGTGGCGGTGGTTGGTGGTACTGACGCGTCGGTGGTGCCGCCTTTCGCGACGCTCTCGACGTCTTTGCTCGCGGTTGTTAACGGCGGCGCTAGTCGACGCCTCATTCGTCGTGGGGGCGGTACCAACCGCGGTATCGTCAGTCTGAGCTTCGGTGGATGTGAACGTCCTGGTGCGTACTTCCGGTTGAGTGGTACGCACCTGCACTTGATTTTGGTTGTGACTACTATGAACGATAACGTCAGCTGTGCTGATTGTGTGCGTTGGGGGAGGAGGAGGCGGCACGACTACTTGATTTTGACAGTTTTGCACCACCACTTGAGTACCTGTGGTATTCTGGGCATTCGAGTTTGATATTTGAATAGGGTTGGTGTAAGGCATGCTGGAGCAGATTGGTTGCGGGGTGTTAATGCTGTAGGTGGTACCACTTGGAAAGTGCTGGGTTATAATACTGTTTCCGAAGGTGGTAATAGCGCATTGTTGGATTTGCTGCGGGTACTGGTACATATTAGAAGTCGTGCTTGGACTGTAGATATTTGTGGGCAGTTGTATGGAGTTTGTGTTGCACGTCGTAGTAACATTAGCGTAAGTGTTGTTATTGCACTGAGGATGAAAATGTGAATAGGGGTGTTGAGAATTAGAAGTTCCTACGGGCATGGCTTGGACGATATTGACGTTAGAGACGTTGTTGTTACTGCACTCGTTGACGCACTGAATTGTAGGTACGGCTGATACAACATTAACGGGAACCGCTCTGTAATAATTAACATTGACGTTACTGACGTTTAAAGGCAACCTTTGGGGTGGTGGTTGTTGTTGCTGTTGCCTGGTTTGGTCGTTGTTGCGATTTACGTTGACATCTGAACTGTTGTTTCTTTGGTGCTGTTGTTGGACGACATTTAAGGTAGCGGTTTCGCAGGTTTTTTGTGATTTTGGCACCGAGGCGCTCCTTAGGTGATTCACCACGTGTGCGTTCGTCGAATCAACCTGCGAACTGTGCCTCTGATGGTTCAAAATCGAAACTATATTGGCACAGTTAACGCTGTTCGAGGGACCATTATACTTGAACTGCACCATGTTGACCGGTTCCGAAGAGTTGCGCGGATGATTGGCGTTCGGAAACACTACGTTATTACTTCCTGCTGCGAGATTCCTGTTTGTGCTCGAAGTGCAAGGTACCGACGCATGCCTCGGATGGTTTGGTAATCCTACGACGTTGGCTGAGCTCAGGCTGGACGTCGATATGCTACGTTGGTATCCGTTATCTGAAGGAATTTGTTGCGTTCGCTGCTGCATCATAGGTTGATTATTGTTAATGTGATGTTGGGTCAGGTTGTTTGGTGGTGCATTATTGGCGTTCAATGAACCGTCCGCGACCGCGTCCGGTACCGAAGGTACTTCAACACGCATATCACCACTGAAAAATTCATCACAGTACGCGTCGCACGAACACGTGGCGGCCGCTCTCACGACGACGCACTCCTTCGGACTAATCCCAACCATCAACCTACTTGCGTTACTGAGCCCGGTGCAGTCACGTGACACGTCGTTTCCCTCCTCGCATTGGCTGAGCAGGTTCTCGTAGCTCGCCAGGTTATTAACCATCTCGCTGCTGAGATGTAGGTCTGCTGCGTTGCCACTTCTCGACGATTGTATGGGTAGACCATTGTTTGCTGGTCGTCTTTCAAGGTCGGAAGAGGACGATCTAATACTGCTGCAAGAACTCGATGATATCGACGACGATGACGACGACGAATCCGCATTTTGATAAACATTCTGATACTCGTAGGGTTGCCACAGCAAAGAACTCAACGCTTCCTCCACATCGCAATGATACGAATTGCGATTTTTAATCTTCCCCCGTTTATCACCCACGCTTTCTTTTATTTTATTTACCTTTCCAGCGCAGGCCGCCGATGTATTTCCACCTAAATCAATGCCATTTGAATATTTCCTGAACGTTTCTTCTTTGTGATCGAAACCACTCAGTGGCCGCAATATCAGTAATTCATTTGTTTTGCCCCAACCGCTCTCGTCTTTAGAGATTTGTCCGACGCCGGCAATTAAATTGTCGATAACCGCCTCCGATTCATCATTCGCGCTCGAAGCACTGGGCAACTTCCGGAAAACGGGGGCGGAAATCGGCCGTTTCGGAAAAAACACATACTTCAACGTCTCTTTGTAACGACTAGATTTCGGCAGCAGTTTAATCTCGTCCGTGTTTATTTTATTGTTAAAATCACTTAGATCAGGCACTTTGTTGATGTTGTTGTTGGCGCTGTCGATGTTCGCGTTTACGTCGACGTAATTAGCGCAATTTTCCGGGTTGTTGTTGTTCGACGTCCAGCGGTGGATTTCGGGGACATCGCTGTCGCTTTCTGCGGAGATTTCGTCGGCGGCGGTGCGTTCACTTTCCGCGAATTTCCGGCCGGTTATTATCGCTTCCGGAGGTCGAGCTTCTTCCGGGTGGATGCCGGGGGTGGCCATCGTCAATCGCTACGATGGCATTATGTGGGGGATTCTGTGAAACAAAGGACGATTTAATTTAAGACCGGATTTTCACTAGGATAGCGCAACGTACTACATAGATGAATGAGTTATCAGCGCGTTAGCAAATTTGCAAACCAAAAAAGTTCACTAAAGCAAATTTATTTATTATGAATGTTCATGAAATTCAATAATAAGTAACAAATTATAAATCAACAACAATGTATTAAACTCTGCATTCCCACCCAATAAATCAGGACTGTATACATAGAATACGAGGGTAAAGCTGAATTTATTGAGAAAATCTAGTAGGCCGTGAAAAACAAAACACAGTCTTATTTAGAGCAAGTCTAAATCTGCTTAGTTGTTGAAGTCAGCGGCGGATTTAGGATCTTTTCTGAGGAGGGGGGGGGGGCAATAATATCTTATTTAAGTGGTGTTGATGCTAGTATTAAAAATAAAATCAGAGTCTTCAGCACATTTAGTTTGTCATTTGCTTAGTGACTTCTGTCACTCCTGTTAATTGTTTAAACGCTCTCCAGCACAGTCAGCAAGCAATTCCGCGGCATTTGAAATTGGTCGTTGTCATATCAACGAGTTTTAACAAATCCTTATATACTCAATTAAGAAAATTTAGTAATTTTTTTCTACTGTCGTTAAATGTATGTTGACGTTTCAATTTTGACAGATGCTATGTGGTGTTTCACTTATCTATCATTTAATAAGTAATTAAACCAGTGGCTGAAGATATTCATCAGACGTTGAGTTTTGCTTAGGGCCCAGTTACGACTGTGAAGCTTTTTCAAAACAGAAAAGGTGCAAACAAGAGCCATAACTAAGTTTTTCTGTGCTGCAAGTTAACAGCTAAAACAGAAATGGCTTCAAATGTGATATATTCAATTTAACATTTTATTGGAATTTGTAATAGTTAGGTAAGAGATCTGATTGACGATTCAAATCGAGATCACTTAAAAATATTTAATTTTAAGAATTATTAAAAAAAGTTTCACAGTTCTAGGGAGAGGCGCGTGCCCTCCGCGCCCCGCCTTTAAATCCGCCACTGGTTGAAGTTACGTTAATTAGAACCCAAGTTACTAGCCTTTTAAAGTGATATTACATGTAACAAAATGGAATTAACCTGAGAGCATTTTTGAATCATAATTTATTATGATTTAAAAAAAAAGGTTTAAGCGCTTATGAGTGCAAAAAGAGTCTAGATTCAGCTTTTAGTGAACAAGCACCTTCCTTGGCTATAATTTACCGATGGTATAAGGAATTTGAACGCGAAAGGAATTCTATTTAACATCAAAAAGGAGCAGGGCGTCCTCCTACGGCTGCTACCAGGGTTGATAAAAATCATGATTAAAAAAAACAAAAAAATCACGTTTTTTTCTTAAACAATTACGATTTTTTTGGTTTTCATTGATTTTTTTAAATTTTTATTATTTTTTTACATAGAAAATGCAATAATTGACACTAACAATAACGAATAATTGAAAATAACAGTAACGACTAGGTCTTGTTCAAACTTGCAAATGAAATAACTTATGTGTAACGTAGCAGTAAATAAGGTTGCACCACCTTGCACTTTCATATAAACAAAAGAAATTCCTGTCAGAACTGTTAAAAATTCGGTTGTCTTCATAAGGCGGAGATGATGCGAGTTGTCACTATTTTCTAGTCTACATCGCGAACGATAACAAGTAATAAAGTGTGTAATAACAGTGTATAAAAGTCCATCTCTATTGATATGTCTTCTCTTAGAAGTGGTAGGAAAAAAAGATCCTATTTGGCAACATTTTTTTGAAAAGTCGTGTAAACTGCTGGAAAAAGAGGAAGTAAAGCTACTTGTAAAAATGCGAGGTAGAAATGAAAGGGATTGTGGGACGTATGAAAAATGTGCTTCAAGTAATATAGAAAAAGAAACAAAAGCAGATAATGGAAGTGCGTCTGCAGGAATAGTGGCAAATGTACAATCGAACACATTAGAAGAGGACAGTTTGGATAGTGTCCCATTGCTCATAGCTTTTACTTCATCAATTAAAAAAAGAAAGGCATCTAATTCTAGTTCTGGGTCTTTATCTTCTTTTGTCGTGCGTACAACGACGTCCAGTAAAGAGGAAATAGATAAACAAATTGCTAGGGCTATTTATGCAACAAATAGCAACTTCACATGTGTTGAGCAACTGGAAGTAAATTCCGCTATTACGGCCTGGATATATACCATCCTCTAGATATGATGTGTCTAACCGACTGCTAAATGAAGTGTACAATGAAGACAAAAGTAAATGTTTTAAAAATTTATCGGGAAATTCGGTTTGTCTGTCACTGGATGGATGGTCCAATGTCCATAACGAACCAATCATATGTGCAATAGTCACTACAGAAAATGGATCCTCCTTTTTAGTAGACATAATAGACACGTCTGCATATTTAACATAACTTGCAATAAACCTAATTAAAATGCTAAAGACTGAATATCGCTGTGCAATAAGCAGTTTTGTAACAGATAATGCTGCTAATATGAATCCAATGAGAAATCAGATCAAACAGTCAACAGAATTAAATGTTATTACATATGGTTGTGCTCCACACATCTTAAACTTGTTATGTAAGGATCTGGAAATTAGTGAAATTAAGGAACATGTTACGTTCATTATAAAATACTTCCGAAACGATCATTTTGGTTTAGCGACATACGCGAAAGAAGGAGGAAAAAGGCTTATTTTACTTATATAGTGACGTAAGATGGAAATCACTTGCTGATTGCTTACATGGTTTTGTTGAAGCATGGCCCAAACTTTTTAAAATTAGCGAGAAACATAAAAATGAAATCGACAGTGTAGTAAGGCAGAAAATTTCGAATATTTATTTGGAAAGAACAGCTAAAGATTTCTTAACAATACTGAATCTGATATCTATTGCAATTGGTAGACTTCAAGGAAACGATGCAATTCTATCAGACGTCGTAGAACAATTAAAAATACTAGTGTAATGTTTTTAGATTTATTTCGATTTGTTTTTAAATGAAACACTTGATGAAACTAATAACTAATTTATTAGTATAAGACTTAACACTAATTTATTTATAACGGACTAAGACTAATTTATTTTTACAAGCCGAGCAATTACACAGTAAGTAACTCTACGTTGAACTGACTAAGACTCCTCGTCTTCGGGTATTTATACTAGAGGGCGGCTTCTCCAGCAACCCCCAGCGTATTCTCGAATGCGACGGACTTCTCCCGTAGTGTGCAGAACCTTCGGGAGTCGGCCAGACTTCAAGGCGCTTGTCACGTCGGCCGTCGGCGGAGTGCATGACTCACTCGTCGCAATTCGTTCGTCACATTGCCCCCTTCTTAAAAACGTTTCGTCCCGGAACGTTCCTCGTAATAGCCTTGAGGAAGGGTGTCGAAAACGACAGGCTGGCCCCTTCCTGCAGCTTCCGGTTTGGAAGAAGTAGCAATTCACAGTTTTCTCATTTCCAACAGCTGCCTGTGGGTGGTGACTGCAGACCAGGACTTCAATCCCCGTTCCGTTGAAGATAACTTCTATCATGCTTCGGATGACCCTCCAGTCCAGCCCGTCAAGTCCGCAGCCCAACTTGGGGATGGCCAATTTAGTCTCTTTGCCTTCTATCAGCTGCCTCTTCAGGCTACAAAGAGCTCTCCACATACTGTGGTAGTCAGGTTTACCGCTTGATGTCTTCTTAGTGACTAAGTAGTATACGCGTCGTTTCTGATCAGCTCTCGTGTCGATGATCTGCAAGCTCTTGCCCACCATGGGATGCTGTCTTCGGAGTACCTCGACTTGACCAAATTTCTTCCGGAAAACCTGGGCTATCCCCTTGGACATTTTTAGGTCTTCTGCCACACAGTGGGCCAGACTGTACTCTGGTGGCACTTGAAAAAGATCTTGCTGTCTCTCCGTGGTTACTCCAAATCGTGCCTTACTCCCTGTGGCGTGATGAGACATAAAGGTTTCGAAGTTTACTTCGGAACCTTGCGTCCTTTGTACTGTCCCTTCATTTTCTTCTCCGTTGTAAGGAGCCATCCGGTTGAAGTGGATCACTTTGGGCTTGCCATTCGGGATCTTTTTGATGCGGTATATAACATCGTTGATCCGTTTTATCACTTTGTAAGGACCTTCCCAAGATGTCTGTAATTTTGGGGATAGACCTCGACGTCTCTGGGGATTATAAAGCCAGACCAGTGCTCCGGGTTGGTATCCCCCATTCTGAGCGTTGATGTCATAATGCTCCTTCATTCGGTCGCTGGCGGTCTGTATATTGTGACGCACTTGATTGTGGATGTTGTCCATTTTCCTGCGCAAACCGCTCACGTAGTCTTCGTCGGTAGGGACTTCGCCAGGCTTCACGCCGAATTTCAAGTCGCAGGGCAGTCTTGGCTCTCGCCCAAATACCACTTTCGCTGGGGTCTCTCCTGTGGTCTCATGAACGGACGAGCGGTATGCCAGTAGAAACAGGGGAATATACGTGTCCCAGTCTCTCTGGTGATCGGAGACGACCTTGGACAAATGTCGGTTGATGGTCCTGTTGAACCTTTCCACCATTCCGTCCGACTGTGGATGAAGCGCAGTGGTCCTAGTTTTCCGTACGCCGAGCAGAGTACACACATTCTTGAATAAGGTCGATTCAAAGTTCCTTCCTTGATCCGAATGAAGTTCCATGGGTGCACCATACCGACTGATCCATTCCTTGACAAGGATTTCAGCAATAGTGACCGCCTCTTGGTTAGGTAGGGCGTATGCTTCAACCCACTTGCTGAAATAGTCCATTACCACGACGATGTATTTATTTCCACTATTTGTTTCTGGAAATGGACCTGCTACATCGATGGCAACTCTCTCAAAAGGACTTCCCACGTTATACTGTTTCATGGGAGCCTTGCCTCGCCTGTGGGGACCGTTACTGGCTGCGCATACTACACATTTCCTGCACCAATTCTTTACGTCTTCTTTGCAATTCACCCAGTAGAATCGCTCGCGCACCTTTTCCATAGTCTTCTTAATTCCCAAATGTCCTCCCGAAGTACCATCGTGAAGTTCCCTCAAAACTTCTGGCACCCTATTCTTGGGAATCAGTAACTGTGTCTTCTGTTCCGTGCCCTCCTGGTTCTCTATGCTTCGTTTCAGAAGACCATGATCCAGCACTATGGAGTCCCACTGCGCCCAGTATGATTTTACGGATGGTGCACAGGGTGCTATCTCTTCCCAAGTAGGCCTTGTCTCCCTATTTTTCCATTCCAGCACCAACTTCAAGTCCGGGTCGTTCTCCTGGTCTCGTCGCAATGCTTCGCCTTGCCATTTGTCGTCAACAATGGCCGTCCTTGCAGTCATGGCTACTTTCTCCTCCAGACGACTACAGTGCTTACAGTCTTCAGCACAGGGTCTTCTAGACAAAGCATCGGCATTTCTATGGCTTGTTCCTGCCCGATGCTGGATTTCAAAATCGTATTCCTGAAGTCGTTCGATCCATCGTGCAACTTGTCCTTCAGGATTCTTGAATCGGAGGAGCCATTTTAAGGCGGCATGGTCCGTCCTCAGGAGGAAGTGTCTACCATATAAGTATTTGTAGAAATGTTCTATCGTCTTTACCACGGCTAACAATTCCCTTCTGGTGACGCAATAGTTACGCTCCGGTTTTGACAGGACTTTGCTGAAATAGCCGATCACCTTTTCTTGCCCATCTTGTATCTGAGAAAGTACGCCACCAATACCAACGTTGCTAGCGTCTGTGTCCACGACGAACTTGCCTTCCGGGAGAGGGTAACTCAGAATAGGAGCACTTATCAAGTACTGCTTTAGGCGTTCAAAGCTAATTTGGCAATGCTGGTCCCATTCAAACGGGCGACCTTCTTCGGTGAGTTTTGTCAACGGCTTAGCGATGTCTGCAAATCCGGGAACATAGCGCCGATAGTAAGTATACAGGCCTAGGAAACTCCTTATGTGGTGTTTATTTTTGGGTGTTGGCCAGTCTCTCACCACCTGAATCTTCACTGGGTCCACGGCGATTCCATTTCCGTTAACAATGTGGCCCAGATAATTCACTTCCTTCTGGAACAGATGGCACTTCTTAGGGCTAAGCTTTAGCCCAGCTCCGCGAAGCCGCTGGAACACTCCTTCCAGATTCTTCAGGTGGTCGTCGAACGTTTTTCCCACCACAATTATGTCGTCCAGGTACACCATGCACGTTGTCCAGGACAGACCCTTCAGAACCGTCTCCATTAGCCTCTCGAATGTCGCTGGGGCATTACATAACCCGAACGGCATCACCGTGAATTGCCATAGTCCCATACCAATGGAAAACGCAGTCTTTTCTCGGTCTTCGGGCGCTAGCTCCACTTGCCAATATCCACTCTTTAAGTCCAAAGTCGAAAAGATCTTCGAACCGGCCAGAGTGTCCAAAGTGTCATCAATCCGTGGCAGAGGATAGCTGTCCTTTTTGGTGACATGGTTGAGTAACCGGTAGTCTACGCAGAACCTCGTGGACCCGTCCTTCTTCTTCACAAGCACTACTGGTGACGCCCAGGGGCTGCTTGAAGGTTCTATTACATTGTCTTTTTCCATATCGCGAATAATGCGTTCCGTTTCCTCACGTTTCGCCAAGGGCAACCTCCTTGGAGCTTGACGGATGGGTCTTTCTTCTCCGGTCTCTATCTTGTGTTTTACGACGTCGGTTCTTCCCCTAGGTCCGTTTTCTACTTCGAACACGTCCTGAAAGCGACCGATCAAGTCCCTTGCTTTTGTCTTCTGCTCTGGAGTCAACTCCTGGGCTGACGGCATGACCATTTCCAACAACTTCTTTGAGACCTTCGTGTCTTGCAGCTTTACTTCAAGTTGGCGGGAAATGGAGGACACCATGGCGCAGCTTCCCAAGATTGTCCCCTTCTTGATGTTGACTGGGAAACAGTTGACATTCATCAGGCGGACTGGTACTTCCTTTCTCGCCGTTAACAATGCTTTCCCAACGAGAACTCCTCTTCCAATCTTCAGATCGTCAGTATTGGGTTCTACCATAATAACTTGTCCATTTTGAAAAACGCCATTCAGATTGGCGTCGACGATGACCTCGGTCCTGCTGGGTAGCACAACGTCTTCGGCAAGGATAACTCGAGCGGCCATGTCTCCTCGTTGGTGTAGAATCAACTCCTCGTTATTGACAGCCAAGATACCACGCTTCAGATCCAATTGAAACCCGTGGGTACACATGACGTCCATTCCCAGAATCGCCTCGTCCTCTATTTCTGCTATCAGCGCACGGTGTTTGATGGGAGTCGATCCGATGGTAATAATCACCTCTACTTCACCATGGACAGTAGCTGATGTTCCAGTTGCTGTCCTCAATTTCCACTTAGTCGGCTCGGTGCGTTTTGATGACTTGATGACGTCTGGCCTCAAGATAGTCTTCGTCGCACCCGTATCCAGCAACATAGTGTGAGGGATGTCATCAATGGTGGCATCCACGAAAACACTGCTGGTTAATTGTCGCAGGGATATCACTTTCCTGGCTTCCGTCTTTAGGGGCCTTTGAATGCGGGTTGACGTTTGCCCTACTGCACCGACACGACTTAGTTTCCTTCTTGAAGGATCCTGGCTGGGTTTGGGACATCGCCGAATATGTTCCTCCTCCTGGCAATTCCGACTCGCCAGCCGCTTCTTCTGCTTCAAGGCCTGCTCCAAAATGCGGCGAACGTCCTCGACGGTGGTAAACTCCTTGGGCCGCTCCTCTGCAGTAGATCGCACTTGGACGTTGATGGGTTCCTCTTCTTGGAAATCCATAGCAGCTCGTACCTTGACATGCCCTCTTGAGACTCGCTTCGCCGCCTCGTATTCCAAAGCGTAAGCCAATGCGTTCTTGGATGTCTTTGGGTGAGCCATTCTCAATGCCTGCTGGTTGTCCGGGTCACGAATTCCATCTATAAATGTCTGCACCGTCAAACATTGCAGGAATTCTACAGGAGCTGCAGGATACGCCAACTGGGCTAGGCGCGCTACGTCGGCTTCGAATTTCTGAAGACTCTCTCCGGACTTCTGACAACGATTCCTCAGCTGCGCATGGTACACCTCTGTCAGATGCGCCTGACCATAACGCATCTCCAGCCTGTTCACCAGCTTGTTGAAATCTTCTTGTTCCTCTGGCGGCATCGTTTGTAGCACATCGATAGCCTCTCCTCTCAAGGCCACAATTAACGAAGTGGCTTTCTCACTGGCCGTCCATCCGTTCGCCTTTGCTGCTGCTTCAAATTGTTTGAAGTAATTTGGCCAAGAAGACTTCCCATCGAACGTCGGTGGTTTTATTTTTAATTTTGAAGTTCCCGCTGGTCCTTCCACAGTTCGCGCCTCATTACTCTCTAGCACTTCTGCTGGTAACTGATCCCCGAATATTCGCATCCCTGCCATGATCTGTTCTAGATTCTTAATTTTGTTATCCTGCTGGAATATTATTTCTTCCATATTTTCTTGCAGGTTCCTTGTCTCTTCCGATATTTTTTCCACTAGTTTTTCTTCGAGTCCTTTCGACTGCTCTAGAAATTCATCCTTCAAATTTTCAGACTGTTCTAGAAGTTTCTCGTCTAAATTTCTGGATTGTTCTAGAAGCTTATCGTTTAAATTTTTGGATTGTTCCCGAAGTTCGTCTCTGAAGTTTCCAGATTGTTCTCGAAGCTTCTGGTCTAAATTTCTGGATTGTTCCCGAAGTTCATCTCTGAAGTTTTCAGATTGTTCTCGAAGCTTTTGGTCTAAATTTCTAGATTGTTCCATTAATTCATTTTGTAATTCCTTGAAATTTCCAGATTGTTCTCGAAGTTTCTGGTCCAAATTTCCAGATTGTTCTCGAAATTTCTCGTCCAAGATTCTCGATATATCGGCGGAACCACACGTAATTTCGAATAAGAATGCTTCTGGATCATCCCCGGCTGTCTGCAGAGCTTCTCGAAGACGCTGTTGAAGTGCAGCTTTCAAACCGGAAGTTTCCAGCTCTCGTTCTTCTAATTCTATTTTTAATTCGGCCACTTTTAAGTCTTTCAACAGCACTTTCTTTGTAGCCATTGTTTTTCCCAGCACTACACCTTATTTATTAATTTATTTAAATTGAAATTGTTTATTTATTTTCACGAACCGCACACCGGACACCACTGTAATGTTTTTAGATTTATTTCGATTTGTTTTTAAATGAAACACTTGATGAAACTAATAACTAATTTATTAGTATAAGACTTAACACTAATTTATTTATAACGGACTAAGACTAATTTATTTTTACAAGCCGAGCAATTACACAGTAAGTAACTCTACGTTGAACTGACTAAGACTCCTCGTCTTCGGGTATTTATACTAGAGGGCGGCTTCTCCAGCAACCCCCAGCGTATTCTCGAATGCGACGGACTTCTCCCGTAGTGTGCAGAACCTTCGGGAGTCGGCCAGACTTCAAGGCGCTTGTCACGTCGGCCGTCGGCGGAGTGCATGACTCACTCGTCGCAATTCGTTCGTCACACTAGAATCACATTTTGAGGAAACTGAATTTACTCTTAGCCAAATGCAAAAATTTAGACATCGCTATGAACAGAGTATCTCTTCATACCGTTTGCTAGCTTTCCTTCTGGACTCTACCAAAACGGAGCATACATTAGAAAAATTGTAAAAGATTTATATCCCAACACTGGTTTACTACCATTGATTATTACATTTCTGGCTAAATCCGAGCCACTTGTCGAAATAATGTTTCACGAAGAAATTCTTAAAAGCACAAATCCATTGGAATGGTGCAAATCTCAACGGAATATTGAGGTTATGGATAAGATATTCTTCTTCTTCTTCTTCTTCTTGATCTTTGATGGCTTACGGCAAAACCATTTCAACCAGGCACACAATCACTTATGATATTAATCACAATCGACTGAATTTTACCTTTTACACGGGCATTTTTTTCTTACTTTGGTTATTGTTTATACCCTGCTTGCTGCTATGTAATAAGAAATAAGTATTATTTCTAATTGATTTATTTGTTGAATATAATGGGATTTAATGGACAGGAGACTCTTCTAGCTGCAGGACCCATTGCAGCGTCACAGAAACGGCCCACGGTAAGTAACACAAAATGCTGAAATAGAGAAGAGAAGTACATAAAATCAAATTGTTCAATTCTTTCTTATCTTGAGGACAAATAAAAAAGGCAAGTTTTAAGCCGTGCACAACTAATGAAATTCTATTAGCTATAGACTACTATAATTTTATATTGGAAGCACTTAAAAACTGGGCTAGAGATTCAAGTATGTTTCTGTTAGGTTTTTCTACCAGGCATCTAATATTCAATGGGGCATGTGAACCCATACTTATTAGTTTATTCCAAAGCACATCGCAGTTTCTTTTATTGTTAGGACAGTTAAAGAGAATATGGTTGATGTCACCGAATTCGCCACATATGCAGTTGGGAGAATCAAATATTCTAATTTTATGTAGATGTGAAAAAGTCAAATAGTGATTCAATCTAATTCTATTGACGGTGGAGGTTAAATATCTGGAAATTCCTAGCTTCGAGAACCACGGTTCTCTGGGGATAGTTGGGCATATGCTAAAAAATATCTTTTTTTTTGTTTTTGAAAATTCACCCCATTTCCGTTGCCATTCTTCGCGGACATCTTCCTTAACTGCAGGTAGAAAGTCCCTAGCAGAGATAAAGTTAAAATCATTCCTCCAATTCATAAGGCACGCTTTTTTGGCACCTTATTTCCAAGTATCCCCCTGTGTGAAGGAATCCACAAGAAATGTATATATGTAAATATTCATCCTTTAGTTCAAGATAAATGTAGTCAATTTTTGCCGAAATTGTGTTGCAGCTAAGCGCAGTCAGAGCACTCTGTGAATCTGAACATATTAGAACTTGTTTAATTATTTGTGATTCCACTAGCTTTAATGCCTCAATCAGGGCGCATGTTTCTGCCCTGCAGGTGTTGTTTTCGGGCAAGAGGTTCCTCATTATGCTGATATTGTCATGCATATAAACACCAATACCGACTCTTTTGGGGTTCTGAGTGACGGAAGCATCCGTAAATATTTTTGAATGCTGAGGCCAACGTGCTTTACTTACTGCTTCGGTATATGCGATCGGGAGAGAATGTAAACCATATTTTTTCCCGAATGTTGTTTCTATCTGGACCATTCTATATTGAATTTCAAATCTAAATTGATAACAGGGCAGGTTTTGAGTTATTTCAATTTTGGTTTGCGCTTCAATTAATTGGTTAAAAGATTGGATCGTTATGGGAGCAGGAATTCTTCTCCAGAGGATATTATTTCTAGCTATTCTACCTAACTCGGAAATTTTGTCCAATAGTGGGTTATTGCTAATTTTCATTAGATTTAACAAATATTTACCAGTTAACCACTTACTACGAAGTTCAAGAGGGAGGTATACCGCCTCCACCAGTAGGGCCTGAGTTGGAGACGACCTCATAGCACCTAAACAAATTCTTAGGGCTTGGTATTGAATTTTATTAAGCTTTTCTACTGTAGTCTTATGAAGATCAGAGTGTAGGAGTAATCAATATGAGATCTAACCAGCGATCTATATACCAGTAGAAGGGTTTCGGGATGGCCTCCCCACCAAGTCCTTCTGAGAGACTGCAAAATTCGATGCGAGATGAAGAAATGCAAGAAAAATAATTCAAATAAAAAAAGATAATCGAAAGAAACAACATGGACGGAGAACATGTGAAGAAGAAAGCTGAACGAAAAACAAAGGAAGGTCGACGATTCTCAAAGTAAAAGAAGAACGAGCACGAAGCGCCATTGTTATTAAAAGAACAATCGAAACAAAAGAAAATTCAAATAAAGAAGAAACAAAATGCGGCGACGAAACGCCCCGTCGTTACTCTTTTGTTTTTTGTTTACCAAAAAAGATATTAAAAAAAAACAAATAAAACTCAAATAAAGGACAACGATGTGCGAAGAGATGAACAGAGAAACAAATGAAAACTCAAATGAAGAAGAAACGAAATGCGATTAAACGACCCGTCGTTACTCTTTTGTTTTTTTGGTTACCAAAAAAAAGTCTTTGAATTTCCAAGAGCATTCTTTCGTTTTCAATTCGTTTAATTCTCTCTTTAATTGTCTTCTTCCAGAACAAACAAGAGAAAATTCGAATGAAGTGCAATGAAATGCGAAGAAGAAAGAGGTGGTCAAAGAAACAGATGAAATCCAAAGACTTTAATAACAATAAATAGGTAAAAGTATTGGATATTAAAAATAAATAAATAAAATTAAAAAAAAAGCGATAAAATGCGAAGAGGTGAACAGAGAAACAAATGAAAACTAGACCATTTTCCGGCGGAAAGCTTTTGAAAATCAGGGGTCCTTCTTTTGTTTTTCATTGATTTTCTTCTTCTTCTTCTTATTTCGATGTCGTTTATTTCAGTTTTCTCTAGTTTCTTCTATCGAATTATCCCCCCCCCCTATTTCGTGCAGTTACAGTTTCTTGTTGTTTACCAATAGTCTTTGTGTTTTCAGTCATTGTTTGTGGGTCATTGTTTATTTCGATTCTTTTTTGTTTCTCCTCACGGCAACAATTGTCAAAAAGAAACAGATATTCGTCGATAATCTTTTGTTTTTCGATATCATTGTTTTCAGTTTTCTCTTGCCTTTATCTATAGAACAGCTTTTCGTAGGTGTCTTTAGTGCTGCTTGTAGTTTTTTTGTTTACCGATAAATCTTATGACTTTCATTCGGTTTCTACCGAATGAAAATCGATCTTCTTTTGTTTTCTGTTTATACAATTCTACACTTCGTTGTTATTTGTTTGTTTTCTTTGTCGTTTGCTGATTTTCAGTCAGCCTTCGTCAACCTTTTTTGGATTTCAGTTCAACCAACTATCTGTATTCAGTTTTTATTGCCCAAGATGGTAGATCTCTTCCTTAAATCTGATCGATCCAGTTCCATTTAAATCTCAATTATCTCTTCTCCGAATCAATCCCAATCTCATAATCCCTCTTTATGTATTAATGTGTTTATGAATCTCTGTTGACGTTTTTGTTGTCTCGATTAACAAACAATTATTATCTGCTGCCACATCACCTTTCTGACTTCCAAAAAGCAGAGCGTATAAGAATTGCCTTGAAACTTTAAATTTCTTAAATAATGGTAGACACCAAATTTTTCCTAAATAGTGACAGGTAACGAAACTTATGTTCCCTTTTTCGACGTACCTAGCCGGCAAGAGAGTCGTGTATGGATTCACGAAGATGAGGAAACTCCAACAATGACCAAGAAGCAGCGAGCTATGAAAAAAGTTATGTATGCGGTATTCTTCAGAAGTACGGGCCTAGTAAAGGCAATAAGCTGAATGGACAAAAGGCAGTTACAGCTAAATGGTAGACTGAAAAATGTTTAGTAGAGTTCCATACAAGGGAATTATGCTGCACTATGATAATGCATCGTCCCATCCTAGAAAATATTAACCAGTTTTTGACTGAAAAAAATATAAAAGTAATAGAACATTCGCCGTATTGAACTGATTTAGCAATGTGCGACTTTTGGCTATTTTCTGGGCTTAAAAGGAATTTGCGGGGTAGAAGGTTTTCATCAGAAGAAGAGATTGACGCCGCAGTTCATGCTTATTTTGAAGATATTCTGAACCAGCGTATCCTTGACCATTTTTTCTTTCCACTGTTCAAAAGCTCCCAACCAATCATCTTTCAGAATATCTTCAAAATAAGCGTGAACTGCGGCATCAATCTCTTCTTCTGACGAAAACTTTCTATCCCGCAAATTCCTTATCATTCCTATCATTGCTGAAGAGAATTACTTCGAACATATTTAAAATAAAATCGTAGAAAATATTAACCGTGTTTTTTATTCTCAATAGATTCAGCTTGACCCTCGTAGGCATTGGTTAAGTTCATCGATTTGAATGACATCAATTAATTAACTTCCTAGTTAACTTTTATTTAAAAATTTTCGTCTGTTTAAAGTATTTAATTACGTCTGATTTCACTTTTAACGCAGGTAAATTTAGATACATACGATACTCCCTCGTCGCAAATTCATTAGCGCAAAAAAAACACACGGTACTCAAAAAATATCGCGAAAGTTGTTTTCGAGCGAGGGAAAGTAAGAGCAACACAAAAAAATCGTCAACCTCGACGGAGTATGCGGCACCAAAAAGTTAGTTCGCAGTCAGGTATAGAGTAAGTATACGAGGAGCGCGTTAGTAATTTTATGAAATAATTACGCCGAACGTAATAAATTAAGCAACGGCTTTAATATTCAGAGAGCAACGAGCCGTATGCGAAAATCGTATTAGAAGGCCTACTTTGATCCATCCAAACGTAATCAGTTGAGCATATATTAAGGTATACTACATGTAATGATGTATCGAGATGGTTATAGCAATATCGGTGCTCATTCCAGCTTGATATTAATTTTGAAGTTTAGATGAGATCATTAAATTATAAATATGTATATTCCGAAAAAGGTTTGAATGTATTTCACGTGCCGTTTTTTTATTCGAATTTTATGTAAACACACTAGACCTTACAATGATATTTGTTTTTTTACGTGCTTAGACAAACTATTTTTTTGAGTGCCTCCTCGTATGTAAACACTGAAGCAATTAAAGAGGACTCCATTAAAATTTTATTAATGAACTTAGTCACTGAAAGCCCCTCGCTCTAATCCTCTTTTCTGATAAACACGCGCTCGAAGCTTTCGCTTTTAGAACACGTCGTTATCGACGTCTCCAAAACAGATAAATTCGGCGGTGGTTGAAGTTTGCTGCTGTGCTTTAAACAAGGGAGACGTTTATATGGTAATAATGCAGTTCGCGTCTCGAATTTTGGAACGCGTCCAGGAAGCCACTTTAGATTAAAACCGTGGTGAGCTTATACTTCACTTGTTCGAAAGATCTACGACATCTATGTGTTCCGTAGGTGTAAAAATAGATAAGTTTTCAGCCCGCTAGAAATAGACGCGAAGAAGTTAAACGATGCCTGGCGCCCTTATTGATGACCTGCACGTTGTTGCTTGCCAGTATATTTGATTCTTTTCTGGTTGCTGTTGTTTACAATTCGACTGGCTTTAAATAGAACGGAAAAATAATCTCTGTATATAACGATACCTATAT
Source organism: Serrognathus titanus (assembly GCA_039766575.1). Taxonomy (NCBI): domain Eukaryota; kingdom Metazoa; phylum Arthropoda; class Insecta; order Coleoptera; family Lucanidae; genus Serrognathus; species Serrognathus titanus. The sequence continues at coordinate 14,891,868 of CM077914.1, forward strand.
TGAAAAAATTAAAGTTTTGATTGCAGAAGCTTCAATTGATGATAACCAAATTGAGCGAGTTTTCTGGGTGGTCTTTTCTTTTTGGTTCCTGATTTGTTTAATTCATGTTTTGTCTCTCTCAAATTAATATTTGCGGGCAATTTGCAAAGGGATATTCCACGTGTTTCCGAATAACAATGAACTCGTCACGCACAATAAACACAGAACTAATTCGTATGCGGGTCGTTGGCGGCATTGGTCAGACAGAACAGAAGTGTCTTGACCGGAGTCCTTCCTTTGTTGAGCTTATCTTGACGTAAACAATCCAGGTCCGATGGCGATCAGTTTTAATTTTAGACGGAGGAAACGCTGCGGGCATATTATATCAAGATGGACTTGCGAAACTCGGTTAACATCGACGGAGTTTCTATTTAATAAACAGCTGCGCTCCGCAGCAAATTGCTAGGTTTCTTGCGGGGAGTTATTTATTTATTACCTTAGGTCGTGTTGACCGCTCTCTCCATTAGTGTTTGAGTTTTATTTCGATTTAGAAAGGTTATTCCTAATCTTGCTCGAAACGGTTTTAGCATCACCAAGGGATGCACAAAAATAAATCGAAGAACTAATTAATTCTGTTTACTAAAATTGGATGATACAAATTTCACCCTCTATAGTTTCTTATATCTTGTTTCTTTAGCCTCACCTTGGCTCTCCAATTTTCCTTTCTCTTTTCATTTAATCACTGTACCATTTCTATTTGATTAGTCTGATATCATCGATGGGTTTACTGAAGTCTTCATTTTTTTTTATAAATTTTATATTGCATCATTGTTACTTATTTGCTTAATCTTTTAAAATCTAAACATTTTTAAATTTGCTTTGCTTTGCACCGTTATTATTGAGAGATACACTTATATTAGAACATAAGTTTCGTATATCCTGTACATAATAGAAAAATAAAGTGTGTATATACAGGCTATTCCATAAGTTTCGCATCGCTTGTCATCTCTGTTACCTAAAGATGCCATAAATAATAATCGATCGACGGATAATATAGAATGATACAGGCATTTGTTTTTTCTCCTTTGAAAATATTCAAAAATAATTTGACGAATCTTCTCAAACACAAGGAATTTTTTTTCAATCAAATCACTCTTTTTGTCCTCTTCGTTTTTATAAAATTCAATTACTCTCTCCAACGTAATAAAAAGCCTAATTGAACCAAAAAAGAAAGCTGAAATAATAAACAATGAAACGCAAAAAATGAACAGAAAACGAGCGATAAGATCTCTGATGAAAATTTCAGTTTGAAAAAGAAATTTTTATAAAAGAAATAAAAATTTTATAAAAAGATATCAAAATTGATTCGACAAAAAAAAAACAAAAGAGAACTGAAATAATAACAAAATACGAAATGAAACATATCACAAAAGGAAAACAAAAGAATCTCTTTTAAAAAACAAAAGAATTGCTTTTAAAAAAACAAAAGAAATTCTTTTAGTGTGGAAGAATCACGAGACTGACCAAAATTTAAAAAAAAATTGTTCAAATACGTCAATGAATAACAAAAAATGATTTAACAAAAATCAAACCTAGAACAAGCAAGAATAACGTGTGAACGAAAAAGAAAAGAAAATCGACACTGTTCTGGCGGAATGTTCTAAAATAAAAAGATTGCGTAAAACAATTGAAGAAACCTGTAAGGAGCAGTCACGAAGTACGAAAAATCAATTCGATAAAAAGAGACGAATGAAGGTCAAATAAGCAATCGGAATATGAAAAGAAAAGAAAAAATACAAAAATTAATTCTATAAAAAAAAAACAAAACTCTCTCCGACAAAAATAAAACTATAAAAGGTGCCAATGTCAAACGAAAAATTATTTGCGAAAAAAAAAACAATGGACATTTGCTGGAAAAGACACGAAAGAAACAAACAAGAATAATGTGAAAGAAAAAAAAAGAAGAAAATCCGGCAGACTGTTTGAAAGTAAAACGATGGCGGAAAACAGTTGAAGAAACTGTAAGATGTACTAATGAAGTACCAAAATGAAAGAGGGTTGAACAAACAATCGAATCGCGAAGAATAAGGCAGACGAAAATCATCGCTTCTCCGACGGAGTGAAAGAAAAAAAGGCCAAAAACAAACAAAAAATCATGAAAAGCGCCAATGCAAATGAAAAATTATTTGATAAAAAAATTATGGAAATTAAAATATCAATATAAAAGAAGAAACTATAAATGGAACGAAAAAACAAAAAAAAATTAACGAACCAGAATACCGTAAAGTAAAAACAAAAGAAAATCGGTTTTGGCGGAGTGTTTGAAAATAAAACAACTGCGTGAAAGAATTGAAGAAAGTATAAGAAGTGGCAAGGGTACGAAAAATTAAGTCGACAGAAAGAGACAAGCGATGGTAGAAGCAAACAATTGAAATGCGATCGAAAAACAAAAGAAAATTAACGTTTCTTCGGTTGATTGCAAGAAAACCAAAAGGCAAACGAAAAAACAAAAGAGAGAATTGCAATGAATGCTTAATTGAACCAAAAAGAAAAAGAAAACTGGAATATGTGAAATGGAATAACACAAATAAAAAGCGAACGAAAAATTCACTGGCGAAAAGTTTTTGAAAAGTAAAAGGTAATTTTATACGAAAAAACTAGATCGATAAAAAAGAAAAGAAGAAACTGAAATAAAAAACAAAAAAAAATACTTGCGGGACCGACAAAGAAACAGAAACACTAAAAACCGTCAATGTAAAAACGAAAAATGAATCTGATAAAAAAAAATCAAAGTCAAAAGAAGGTGGATGACTCTAAAAATCACCGATGCAAAGCGAAAAATAATTTGTCAAAAAAGAAATCAAAATATCACTAAACGTAAGAAGAAATTGCACTGGAATACGAAAAAACAAAAGAAAACGAACAAGAATACTGCAAACTATAAACAAAAGAAAATCGGCAATGTTCCGAAAAACAATTGAGGAAAGTATAAGAAACGGCAAGGATGTGAAAAATTAATTTAACAGAAAAAGACAAAAGATGGTCGAGGAATACAAAAAAGTTTTAGAAAAGCGAAAAGGAATTTTGTATAAAATTAAATTGATAAAAAGAAACAAAAGAAGACGGAAATAAAAAAAAAAACAACAAGAAGCCAAACGAAACATAAAATGAACGAAAAACAAAAGAAAACTATTCAGGCGGTAGAAATCACAGGATTGTCAAAAAATAATAGAAAACCGCCACTAGCGCCAACTTAAAAAGGAAAAATTAATTTGATAACAAAAATCGAAATCAAAAGAAGGTCGATAATTTTTTGGAGTTTGTTTACAGTCATTGTCAATCATTTTCGTGTAAATACAGCGAATACAGTTCGTATACAAAGTGAGTGTGAAGTCAATATTTATACAGGGTCGCTAAAAAGTATGGATACAGCTAAATATTTTCAGAACGGATTATCAGAGTTCCTTGAAATTTGGCAAACAGAAGTATTTAAATTCTGATAATTTTTCACTTTTCTACCATCATTTATTAGCATTTAAATAGCACGAAAGATCAAATTTAATATTTTTCAAAAAAGCATTTTTTCTGAATTCATTTTTAATTTTTGGTCAACGTAAAGGTTGCAAAGAACTAACGATAAATTTTACATTTTTCAAATTTTATTAATTTTGAGGTTTTACTACAAAAAAATGGGTATATAAGTTACATCACTGATTTTAGAAAAAAATGCCTTTTCAAAAAATATTAAATTTGACCTTCGGTGCTATTAAAAAAATCAAGTTAGCCTTGTATCTCTGAAATAAATAACGGTAGAAAATTAAAGAAATCTCAGATAGAATTTAAATACTTCTAACTGTGTGCCAAATTTTAACGAGCTCTAAATATCAATTCTAAAAATATTTAGCTGTATCCATACTTTTTAGGGACCCTGTATATAAATATAAAATAAAGTTTGACATGTAATGTAAAAGACGAGAGGTAATGACACAAGTGAGAAACAATTTAAATAATTTAGGCAAGAAAAACGGCGCCTTTAGAGTAATTTAAAATGTTATGTAAACAGATTCTAAAATTTGTATAAGTATGTAGTAAATTATGTCATAGTTTATAATTAAATTTGTAGGACAGAAATTTTTCTACTGAATAAAGAAATGTTATTAAATAAAAACTCTTTAACGTAAATATAAAAAAAAAAAAATTGAAACAGAGAAATGAAATAATCCAAAAATATCTATATATCTTGTTGAATGCAATGCACAGATGAAAGGTTCTTTCCGGATGATCAACTCAATGTGTTTAATTAAAATTGGTCAAAAAAACTATTTTATTTTTCTGCATCCACAACTTTGTGAATTCGCTCGACAAACATTCCGGAATGATACTGGTATTTGTTTTCCTTCTTTTAAAACATTCAAGTAACCATTTATCAAAACCTTCTCGTACACAAGAGAAATCTTTTCAATCGAATCCACCTTTCATCCGTTCGAATCGTACAATTTTTTTTTTATAAAATTCAATCTCGATCCACTCCTTTCAGCCACCCAAAAATGTCTATAATACACAATATTAAAAGCAGCATCGAATATGTATGTTTTCATGTGCCGTACGCAAATTCGCAGAGATGAAAGGTTCTTTCAGGCGTAGGCAACTGTAACTTCAGCTCTGCCTTCCCGTAAACATACGGCGGTATTTCAGCGAGACTAATATTTCATGGCGTAAAAAAACTCGTTACGCTCCGAAAGCGTTCACAAAATAAATAAATAAATAAAATGTTGGTGAAAGAAAAGCCGGCGCGCGGAAATCGGTTTCATAATTTCACGTGTGATGCAAAGTAATGGGTCAGCAATCACGTCGGTCATTATATCTGCATACAATATTTTTTTATTATTATTACGCGCTTGGCCTCGGCATACTTGTCAATGTGCGTCCGTGATGGTTTCGGTAAGCATTCGACATAATCGTAAGTCCAAATCGGTCTTAAAAATAAGTTTATGCATTTTAATTAGGAAAATTGATGTAATTAATAAGTAGAGGTGGGGAAAATTACGACTGTGACTGTAATTAGTGACGAAACGTAGCGGGCAAAATTTTAAGGATTTATTGCTTTATTGCATGCATTTAATTCATAACATATTGCTATGTTTTGATTGGTGCCACGTTGTGTGCCAAAATGTTAATCCTTTTGCTTAGTTCAGCCAGTCACTTTAAACGCAAATTATTTATTGCTATGTGCTTTGTGTTGCCCATTTTCTTTTGTTTTGTTACCATGTTGGGCACCAATTATTATTGTGTAGTGGTAGGTCTTTGTTTGTTATTATTTGTGTTGCCCATTTTCTTTTGTTTTGTTACCATGTTGGGCACCAATTATTATTGTGTAGTGGTAGGTCTTTGTTTGTTATTATTTTGTTCATTTTAAACGTCTTCTTTAACAGTTATTTTTTTCAAATTTTACATATTCACAAATTGAACAAAGATTTCGTGTTTAGAATCTCCCCCGTTTAAAACTCACTCGTTTTTAAACCAGCGTTTCCACAATTTTTCAATTTTTCGGAGTTGCGTCTACTAGAATTGAATATTTGGAAATATTTGTTTTATAATTTTCAAGCCACATTTAATCGATAAGTGAATTAATTTGTTTTAGATCGTTTATAGCACAATAACACATTTACAATCGCACAAAATACTTCACCGAGCACTCATTTCACTTCCTTTAAACCCTACTATGGCTCCTCATAAACAAAATTTCACGGCATCAGTTGTGTTTAGTTGTTGAATCACCCTTACTCTGGCCTCGCTTCAGGTAAGTTACTCGTTTTTGCTCTGCTAAATTGTTTTTCTCTTAAACTTTTTCTTCTCCTTTTCAGGTGAATATCACAGCCATATATAGTGTGTCCGCGAATCATTAATTGATTGATTGAAGTTGACGAATGGTTTGTATGGGGTAGATTAATATATACTGGATTGGACATCGACTGGTAATCTAATGTCTCTTCCGAACGGTATGTGTTACTTATTACATTTACAAATCCCACCGCTGCCAGCAAATGTAGCGTGTCCGAAATAAGTCGAATACTCCACAATAGTTTATCTATCATTTATTTTAATATTCCTCTTCTTTAGCTGTCATTATGCAATCCGATATGTTGTTTCCAAAAGCCGCTACATTGCTCCCTCTATTTGAAAAGCTTCCTCCTGGAAGAGCAGGTTTCACAAATATTTGTCTTCAGAAGATTGTTAGGCGGTCGTCCAAAATAGGAATCCTCCATGTTTCTCTGCCTACTGAACTCAGACAGAGGTATTTCATCTTCTTCCTCTTAGTGCTGTAGCTGTGAAATGCTCCCTCCTGGAAGCGCAGATTTCACAAAAACTTGTCTTAAAAAGATTGTTAGACTGTGGTTCAGAATAGTTATCCTCTACGTTTTTCTGTCTACATATGAACTCAAACAGAGGTATTGCATCTTCTTCCTCCCAGTGCTGTAGCTGCTGTAGTGTTGTTCTATTTGTTCGACTTTATGTGAGCTTTCTTCCTTTCTCTTTAATTCTGACAATGGAATATCATCGCCACTATCCTACCTCTGCGACATTCGTCATTCTGTTTTGTTTATGGTTTTTGTATTCTGTTCTTTTTTTTTGGTCGATGTCTACTTTCTTCCGTTCTAATAGTGGAGCTTCGTCCTCACTCGCAATGTATTACTTAAGAAAATTACAAAAATTAAAAATTCCCTCCTTCGGTGTCAACACACTTATGAAGACACTTTTAAAAATCGCACGCTGCTCGAACAATCCATTGGATTCAAATCCGGTGAATTTAAAGACTCACGAATCTTTGTCCCAAAATCCAGGAAGCAGTTTTTCACAGATCGCAATCGTTGACTGGCAGCGTACATTCTTCTCCGTCGAAGTGTTTCTGAAGAAGGACTTTCTGACAGGTAGCTGCGTTGATTTTGACTTTTCTTTCAAATCAACACGGACACTGGAAAACAGACGATGATTTTCGCAACAATAGATTTTTTAAGTAATTGACGATGATGCTAACAGTTAAACTTGAAGGCTTCGGCGGCCGCTGTCCGTAATTGAATTGGCTTTCGGTTGGAACCGCGTCACTACTGCTTCTACTGCCGACGTTTAGTTCTCCATTGCAGAAGAACTCAGGGCTCTTCTGGTGCTGCTGGTGGTGTTTTTTTTTTTTGACCAGAACCCGTCCGCAAAGAATGCACCGGAGACACCGCAGCCATTTAGGCTTATTGTGCTCGCCCTGGTTCTTTTACCGCAACCATTCAGTGAGGCATGTCCCCTGCACCAGCTGGTACAGGTTTTTCACTGATTGCGTGTTGAAATCTTCAGCAGTAATGCTGGTGGTGTTACTGCTACTTCTCATTAGTCGATGAGACTGAGTAGGTATGTCCGGTGTCGTGGTATTTATAGTGGTCGGTGGGGGTAGTAGATCGGAACTGTGAGTGGGGATTGGACTGTTAGGGCGTGAGATGTTTAAACATCTCACTAGCGGTCCGTCAGTGGATCTGAACGATGAGCGGGGATTGGACTGTTAGGGCGTGACGGACCGCTAATGAGATGTTTAAACATCCCACGCCCCAATAGTCCTATCCCCACTCATCATTCCTATCCACTACCCCCACCGACCACTATAAATACCACGACACCTTCTCAGTCTGACCGACTAACGAGAACTAGTAGCAACACCACCAGCAGCACCGCCAGCAGCAGCAACCCTGAGGGAGTTCTTCTGCAATGGAGAACTAAACGTCAGCAGTAGAAGCAGTCGTGACGCGGTTCCAATTCAATAATTCTCTCAGTTCTATGTGGATTCGATGGTGAAGATCTCCTCATCAGTAAAAAGAATCTTTCGAAGATGATCACCTGCAACCAGTCGAAGCATGCGATGAGATTTCTTCAAGCGTTTTCGTCTCAATTGGTTGTTGAGGTGGTCAATCTTATAACTGCGGAATCCAAGCTTCCTTTGAACGATTTTACGTAGGCTTGTTGATGTGGAGCTCTTTCTCTATTTTTCTCATAAAACGTTCGGAATTGAGGCGGAATTTATTTACATTATCTGTCGCTGCCGTGACTGGACGGCCACTTCTAAGACGATCGTCTAACTCTTCCTAAACTCTGAAAGCATTTCGATAAATGGAACTACTTACTAGTATAAAACTGCATAATAAATTCAACTACGTAAACAGAATTTGTAAAAAAAGCACCAATAAAGCTCTCAAACAAAAATCTATGAATATTTTCGCCACTCTGAGGAAATTTGGTTTTCATTGTCCTTCTCTTCAGTAAATCTTCTTTCTTGTGGCCTTCAACGTTGTTAGTAACTGCTTTGTATCATTTTTTCCATCAGTTTCCTTCTCTCCTGTGCTTTACTACCACTCCAATAGTAAACTTTTATATAGAAGTTCATGGTTTAAAAAATGTCGTATATTGTTTCCCATACTTCTTCATTCCAATTTAATTAGTCCACTCGGTAACCGATTGCTGGAATGGCAAGCTTTTTCATTTTATCTTTTCACTTTTTGGCTCCCAAATCATTTTATGACTCTTCAAGCTAAGCCTGCTACTCATCTAAAAGTCTTCTACAACACAATGTGCTAAAGCAAATTGAAAAGGATGATCACCATTCAGTTCATTTATTCTGAACGTACGCATTGATTATATGTAGATTCCTTTTCCTGGTCCATTTCTTGTTTGATCTCTTTTTCCGCCTACCTGTTTCCTTAAACGCTTGGGCAGGCGGAGATACAATAATGCAGAGTTTTAACCTGTCCTGCAGAACTACCAGCCGTTTGTGTTTCAATGGACAATGTTGTGTTCTGAATGTATCAAAGCCCACATCTTTTACATTGCGATGTGAAATCATGGACCAGTCCACGGTCTATGTAATTTCTTAACTTTCTTCTACTCGGGGTGTAAGTCGATAAAGTATTGAATTTTTGGATCTTGGCACGACTACCGTAATAATTTTTCTGTAGCTCGTGAGCTACTTTTAAAAAATCTCGAGTTTTTGAATGTGAGTCATTTTACGTTGACTAAATTAACGAATGCATTGCAAACCAAGTAGAAGATAATATTGGATGTCGATAGGTAATCTATGTAATTTCTCTTCTAAACATTAAAGCATAAAACGCCTTCATCACTTGTGGAAAATCCCACCGCTGCCACCAAATGTTGCGTAGAAAAATAAACATCCCTGTAGCAAATTTGTCGACGGTATTTTGTGGCTGTAATTTGAGAGATACATATTTGGTATGTAAAATGCAAGAAGGGCAAAATGTTTCCTCGTAAGAAGTAAGAAGGTCTTCGCCAACAGATTTGGAAGTTTAATACAGTTTTTCAAATTGGGAATTTACCGAAACGAAAAAGCACACATTGTGCCCCACTTCGCCCTCGCTAACTAACCCACTTCACTCCTCTTTCGAACTTGTTACTTACTCCGGTTACGTAAACGCCAAAATTTCATCTTGTTAACGGCGCATTATGTGCGTAGAAAGCCTCCCCGTACGGCGGAGGGTGGCGGGCGCGTTTCTCAAGCAACGAAGGAGGGATACGCGAGCGAAGGGCTGAGAGCCCCCGAGGATTGGAAATCTGACATGTCTCGCTCGGTCGGTTCCCCCGCAACATTAGATAAGGGTGTTACACATAGAAACTTTCAATCTATAACTTATGTGGGGTAAACATCTTAGAGTAGTAGTAGGTAAGAGAGTCGGTCGATATTCGCCGGTTATTTACTCATGTTGTTGTTTGCGAGTGGAACAACCGCGTGCCAGATGTGGATTCTGTGATTTATCATATTTGCTTCGGCCTGACAGATACAGAGAAAGAAAACTAATTCGTTTTGACTTCGACTTCGATGTTGGATTGATTGACGTCTTAGAGTAGGTATTCCCAATTATTTTCTTTTTTAATATCAAATGAGTTTTTGTTTACTTAATGCAATCTACTCCAAGTATTTTTAAGTGACATTCGTTGCCGGATGTGCGCTCCTTTATGAAACGATGATGGGAAGAGATAATTCTGGGGAACGCTCAATCATCGACGACGACGTCTGATGGATGATGACAGATTGATGGAGAGCGGATAAGGAGACGACGAAGAAAAAGACCTCGCATTATACCCCGGCACATTATTGTCAAATGCACGGTGCATGTTTTAGGGAAGATGTATCACAAATCGATGCGGAAGGGGCGAATCAACAGCAACCCCAAAGTGGATGGATGCGACGAAAAATCCACAATATTTTTCTTCGGTTTTACAAAAAGTTAGTAGATTTTATCTATTCGATTTAGTTTTCAAACTTAGGTTTTTAAAAAACAAATCTTCCTATCTATCCAAATGATAAAAACCTTTGTTGAAATTTGGTTTCAATTAACATTTTCAAGTGATTTATCTTTGAAAAGAGCTTACTTACATCTGCATTGTAGTTTCAACCTCCTAATCGAATTCATTCTTTCTGCGATGAATACAATCCCCCTCATGGGGATAAGTGAGGAGAGACAAAGTGGAACTTCTCTCCCTATTCAAAAAATTCCACGTCTTCACCCAAATAAAAACGAATGTTTTTATTTATCGCGTTGGCTTTTGTTACCCTCCTTAAATTACGACCTCTGCCATTGTTCATTGTTCGCAAAATTAATCCTCCCCGCAGGAAAAAAAGGAGAAGTCGTAAATTTACCGTCGCAGATAGATCCCCGACCGATAAGGGAATCGAGCGATAGCATTTCATTACTCATATCGCGTATCTCGTTAAAGGTAGCGCGGGGAGCGATCGTTTTCCCTTCTTAAAACGGAACCAATTTAATTAAGCACCGGCGAAAGGGAGTATAAAGCATCGATCGAGTCACGCGAATCGCATGGGCACTCCAAGAAATTAATTCGACAACGAAGCGGACGCTAATGAAATATAAAAGACAGCTTATTACTCTAAAGTGGGACGAAGAGGACGAATAATGAAGCTGAAAACGATATTTTTATTAGTAAAATATTGAACATCAAAGAGAACCCCTAATCATAGTTGATGATGAGAGGGACCGCATTATTAAATTAAAAAGGGCGAATCAAAAATTTTAATAACACAAGGATTATCAAGAAATTTTGATTGGAAGCATAGTAAAAATGCTTTTTAGGGCGCAGATTTAGGTGCATTTTAAGTCGTCTTTCTTGCTTTAGTTACATCTGTGCCAAATTTGATAACTTTTTTTTTTTAGAGTTAATGAAAAGCGTTAATAAATATAACGCTTGCATGAACCTTGGGGGTAGTTACTATAAATAAACCTTCTCTTTTTAATTTAGATTTTATATTAATCATTTCGGGCAATTTATTCTGAAACGCTCGCTCAAAATCCTATTAATTACGCTCACCAATTTTAGAGAGGAATTACAGCGAAAGCGGCAAGCAGAATGTTAACTACGTAATTATAAGAGGAATGCCGTGAAGACATTCCTTGCGTTGGCAACCGAATTCGCGAAACAAATTTCTCCAGACGGATGTAATTTTATTTACTTGAATGTTAACATGTTACAGAAACGTGATTGCGAATCTGGAAGCTTTTGTGGGCCAAACAGGGTAGCAAATGTACGAGTTATATATCGAAAATGTTCACAAATATGAAATACATCAATCAGGAAACTTTCATGGCTCTAAAGAGACTTTAGGTTTTATTTTTCTACCTCTTTCTTTGATACAGAAGATTAACCAACGTTCATTTTATCGTCACTCTTCTTTGGTGGTAAATGCCCAGAAGACCAACCATCATTTTAGAGTCTTCCTGCTTTTCTTTCTTCCCTATTTTATATATCTATATTAGTACATACTCGTATCTCTTGCTTGTTATATATTTTTTAGTTCTTTTTCTTTATTCAATCACGTCGACTTCATTCCCAGACCAGATAAGGAATTTTATTGCAGAATAAAAAAGACCTTCAATTGCAGCAACATGATATTGGAATGAAGTAAAATAAAGGCAATTATAGGAATCAATTGTATCACAAAGTGATGAAGCTACAAACAATAATATGACAGTTAGGCAATTGAGACGAAAAGAAAACAGGTAAATGTGGTACCAATACCTAAAAAGCTACAAAAAACTAAAGCAGCAAAGCCACATTGGAAGAGGAGGCACGTAAATAGGGCCAAAGAAGCAAGAAGTTTGAGAATTAGGCATAGGAAAAAAGCCATAGAGGAGTTTCAAAAGTCTTCCTGGTTTAAGATTAGAAAGAAAGAAGACAATGGAAGTTGTGATCTTCTTATACACACAGAAAATTGAATTATTCCCGCTACTACAAAAGTCTTCATGGTTTAAATTGAGAGAAGAAACGGATCTCCTCAGACAAGTCGACGCGATACCCGAACAGGAAACAGGCTGTTTAGAAAATAGAAAGGAACGTAGTCCTTCATTTGAAAGAAGTGGATCTTACCATATACATAAAAAGTTGAAAGGGATTAAATTATATGGCTCTCATTTCAAAAGTCTTTCTGATTTGATGTAAAATAAAAAAAATTGAAGAAAGATACAATGAAAAAAGTGGACCTTTTCATAGACATAGAAAATTAAATGGAATTGAATTGTTTCCCGGGCTCTCATTTTAAAACTCTTCCTAGTTTAAGATGAGAGAAAAAACTGGAGGGAGAGGACAGAAAAAGGGGTGGATTTCCTCTTACACTCCTAGATAATGCCACAACAGTAAATGATATACAAAAATAGAATGGAATGGCTTTTATTCTCTATATAGTCACACCTATCGGAAGAAAACATGAAGGCATAATTTCCAACCTAATGCAGATCATTATCTATAGATGGTGACATAAGGAGGAACTTAGAGTAAACCCTAAGGAAAACATCATAGTACTATTTACGAAACGTAGGAAGCTGACTTTAATCGCTCCCCGTTTAAACGGACTCACTATACAACTCTCCAAAGAGGTGAAATATCTAGGAGCAACCTTGGATACGAAGCTCAATTGGAAAGCACGTGTCGATAAGGGAGTTTCAAAGGCAACGGCGTCTTTTTGGGCTTGTCGCAAGCTGTTTGGTAAGACATGAGGTCTGAAAACGCGAATGATTGATTCAATGATCATAAACGGCAGTAGTTAGACTCATAATTACTTATGCCTCTTTAGTCTGATGGACAAAGACCACCCAGAGTGGTATCTACGCAAAAAAAGCAGAAATTGCAGCGATTAACGTGTCTGGAAATAACAGGAGACATAAATGCCACCCTAACAGCAGCTCTGGAAGTCCTGCTAGACATCTCACCACTTGACTTACAAGTGCACAGGGAGAGCTCGAGACTAACCCAAACTAGGAGATGTAAACGAGGTCATCGCGCAGGTCATCTTTGAATTAGAAAAACCTTCAGACATGATGCTGAAAGTGTTTGACTTTGACATACCTTATGACATGGATATCAGTAGCCGCCATATGGTTAAAAGCCAAATAAGCAGCAATGTCTGCAACTGGTGCATTGATGAAGGGGACAGGCATAGGTATTTATGCCCAAAGTACCAGGCATCAATAGTCTTAGGTACTACACCAACTGTGGTCTGAGTAAGTAAGGCATAGTATAGAAAAGAGACTGAAAGGCGAATAGAAAGGAAGAAAACGTCCTACTTATTCAAATGCTTCTATTTAAAAAACAAGTCTTTTTAAGGGCCACTGCCCTGTGAGGTGCCACCTTAACAAAATGGGATCGGCAGAAAGTGAAACATGCACATTATGTGAATCAGAAATCAAAACAGCTGAGCACATACTTTGCAAATGCGTGGCAATAGCTAAACTTCGGCCACTTGAACAGTGTGAGTCTGACACCTGATGAAGTGAAAACTAAGCTCCTTAGGACGGACTATTCTGCACTTTGTTGAAAAGGTTGAGTTTCTAAGAAACTAATTATACATAGATTTTGAACAATAGATCAATTTGGTCGCAGTTCTGTTAGGCCACTTAAGAGCCTCAAAAGTCGTGGTTTAAGATGAGAAATGGATCTCCTCATCACTGATGCCATGAGGTAGCTAAACGAGCGTTCGACTGAAATTGGAATAGCAACAAATACAGGTCTACGAGCGCCCCAGAGTAGACGCAGCTAGGATTGGAGGGAAATCTAGAAATTTTTACAACTCCATTGGCATGAATTCTCTTCGTACACGTCGACGCAATACCATAATAGGGAATAGGCTGTAAGAAGTGGATAAAGGATGTAATTATTTTTGTGGTCCTTCCTTTCAGGTTAAGATAAGAAAAAAAAGATGGAGGGAGAGGACAGTGGAAATTATAGATCTTCTCATACACCCAGAAAATTAAATGGGATTGAATTATTCCCATGGTTCTCATTTGAAAAGTCTTCATGGCTTAAGATGAGAGAATAAGCTCTGGAGGGAGAGGATTTTCACACCATAACAGCTGTAGAAACTAAAATGGAATGGAATTTTGTATGACTTTTCATTTTATGGTTTACGTTGTATTTTCATAACAGCCAAAACAGAAGATTGAGGAAAAACGAAGGAAATCAAAGGTTACTAAAGAGCACAAGAATTTCTTTACAAGTTTTTTCCATTTTCTTCTGTTTACATTTGATATTCACAAACAAATGCCAAACCTTTAGAAAACGCATTCAGTTGGAATTAGGAATGACGTTAGATGGAAGAATCATTCACATTTGAGCACAGGTTTAAAAATTAACCAACATCATAACCTATAAAAATTAATTAGGTTCGACTCAACTCTTGAAGCGTTTCTGGTAAGGCTGGTCGACGTCTTTGGAATTAACCCCAAAGATGTTCGATTGGGATGAGGTTCAGACTGCATGATGGTCATTCGAGTGTTCGAATGCCGATCTTAACTCTTGGAGAGTCTCTGATAAACAGGAGCCCACTCGACTGGACAACAAATAAATGTTAAAAATGAATTTCATCCCTTAAAATATAAGATATGAATGAACGAGACGTCTTAAAACAGGGATAAAGAAATTTAACCTATGTACTCTCCTTCCCACATGAAAATCAAATATATGAAACATCACATCCATTTTAAAAATGAAATATAAATTAACTTCCTTGCGAAAACACAGATTGAAGTAATTGTCTGTTGTTTGATGAAAGTTGATGATGCCTTTGTGTTGATATTTTCGCCTCGTTTCTGAAAGCACTTGTGCGAATGCAAAAAGAACAGAATTAGAACAAACGCAACAATCGAGCGTCACTCGGAACAAGAACAAGAACACTACGTCGGCCATTATGTAAGAACGCTCAACGTAAAGGAACACCAAAAGGGCCTCTTTCATTTCATCGTTCGTTTACGATGCGAAACTAAGACGCTCCCGCTCCTTTAAATTATCGCCTCTGCTTTTGACTACCTGCGTCGTTGGGTTTCATTTTATTTTTATTGCTCCCAATGAAATTAGCCAGGCCGGGAAAACTCATTAGCTGATTCTTCGAGATTTAAGCTTCCCCTTTTGTGCCACTTCTTACATTTTCCCAAAAATTTTTAAAATTAGAAGTTCAACATCAGGGTTGGTTATGATTAAAAAGAGACTCTTTTATTTCATTCAAAGACGTCGTGTCAAGTCAACACGCAAAATTTTAGCCCGCCATCATCCAACATGGGTGTTAACCTGCTTGCTTGCAGATATGGAAGTACGTATATGTATTTTTCTAAATTCCAAATATAATCTGACGTATCACGTAGATTTTATTATTTACCAACACCACGTGCTGGTCATGATTTTAACCATAACCCTGGTTAATGTGTACGGAATGAGAATGGTTTCGGTAGACAGTTTGGCTTACCTATCCGGCAAGAAGAAGGGAGCAGATGATATTAGTGTACGTAGTATACCGATCTCTTTTTAGCCGCTAATCGATCAAATGAATGTGCGTTTATTGATTTAAAGGACAATCAAACGGCACTTTTATGGGATCTAAAAAAGACCATGATTGCCAAGTGTATTTTCCACGTAGGCTATGTATCCACCCACATCCCATTTGGTATTTTAAGCGATCTCTACGGAGGAAGACATATATTAACCATGGGCATATTAATCTGTTCGATTTTGACTTTACTTACGCCGACGGTCATGGCAAAGGAAGCATGGTTCACCATTGGCAATAGGTTGACTTTAGGTTTGGCACAGGTTAGTAATGACTAGGTCCCTCTCTTTGCTCCATAGTAAGCAATTTTGTTTCAGGGCGCGTGCATGCCCGCTTTCTACAGTTTAATTTCATTTTGGACGCCGCGTATAAACATTACAGCTCATACCTCCATCTGCTGGTCAGGTAGTGCTTTAGGCACACTGTTAAACGCCATCGTCACGTATTATTTTCATGTAAAACTGGAAAACTGGCATTTGCCGTACTATTTTTGGGGGTGTAGCGGTCTTGTTTGTACTCTCTTTCTCGAGAGTTTCATTTTCTCCAGACCTGCAACTCACCCGTTCATATCACCAAAAGAGAAAGCGCTACTGCAGCGAGATATGGGCAAGCTACATTGCTGGGAGTGTTGAGACGCAATGTTTCAATCCTTTTTTTTATTTAGGTTCTAGCTTACCGCATAGAGTGCCGCTCAAACAAATTTTGACCGATTCGGGAGTTTGGGCAATCACCATCGGTCAAATCGGACATAACTGGCTATTATTTATTGTACTCACGACTATGCCCTTCTATTTCATCAAAGTAGCACAATTCAACGAGTTTGAGAAATTAATGACTACCGTCTCGTCTTTCTTTGTTTTTTGGTTGGCAATTGTATCGTTCGGTATGATAGGTAATTACTGCATAAGAAGGCGGTACGTAACCGTCATACACCAGCGCACGATTTGCAACGCCATCGGTGAGTTTCACCAAAAATCGTCCGCAAAACAATTCAGTTTTTGTTCCAGGGAGTATTCTGGCAAGCATAATCATGATCATCATGACGTTCTACGGTTCCAGCAAGACCGTAATTAACGTATTGGCCATATTGAGTATGATTGCAAGAGGACCAACTTTTTCGGGATTAAAGGTCAACGTTTTTGATTTGACCAAATATTACGCGGGAACGGTTAAAGGAATAGAGAATGGCCTGGGTGGAAGCATAGGAATTTTCGCCGAAGTCATCATAGATCAAATTTGCCCCAACGTAAGAGGGAGAATTTCCTTTGATTTAAACTCATTTATAAATTTCCAGCACACAGTTGAGGAATGGAGGAAAGTAGGTTTTCTATCCTTTGCTCTATGCACTTTCACGGCAACCATGTTCTTTGTATGGGCGAAAGGAGAGAGAGGGAAATGGGATTATATGCCACACGAAAAACAATAATTTCTATACAATTAAAAAAAATGTATCCAAATTGCAAAGCTTGTTTTAATTCATAGGAATTTTGCATTGAGGTCATCATGTACCAAATTTACCCCATTGTAATAAGAGGAAGGATTTCCTCCCTGATTTAAAAGTTTCCAGCACACTCTTGAGGAACAATGGAAAGTAAGTTTCCTTCTGATTGCTCTGTGCACCTTCACGGCGACCATATTCTTTGTATGGGTGAAAGGAGAGCGAGGGATATGGGATTATACTACACGAAAAGTGATAGTACGTGAACAATTTAAACAATTTTAAATTGCAAACTTCATTTAAAATATTAGTTTTGACGTACCCCTGTCACTTCTGACATAAACGAAAATGAAAAAGTACTTAGACCATAAGAAGTTTGTTAAATTCTTAAAATGCACTGGTGGTAGTAAGTATTATTTCAAACGGACTCCTTTCCACGTTACATTTTATTTTTGTTGTAGTTCCCCAACGTTACATCTTAGTTGGGTCGTTAATTTTCACAACGATTGTCCTATTTGGAGTAAGAAATATGCAAACAGATTGCTTGGTGTGTGCATTAGCATTAAAGGATTTTGAACCAAAAATATCCTACCGCGACCATTTTCAGAGTAACCTAACGATACCATGGGGGCGAATAGGAAACACCATTGCCTCAAGCGCATACTATGTGGGTTACGTAGTCGGTCAAATTCCATTTGGAATTATCTCAGACAAATTTGAAGCCAGGCACTTACTACTCTGTGGACTATTATCGTCGTCATTCATAACATTCATAAGCCCGCTAATTGTAACGTTACCGACCTGGTGGTTTTCAATAATCCCCAAATTAGGAATGGGGTTAGCACATGCAGCGTGCATACCTTCAATTTTCAGTTTAATATCAAATTGGGCGACCTTAAACTACATTACCAGCTACATAAGTTTGGTTCTTTCGGGCGCTCCTCTTGGAAGATGTTTGAGTGCACACGTGACGTACTGGTTTTTGACAAAAATGAAAAACTGGCATGGGCCGTTCTATTTCTGGGGCACCTGCGGTCTTCTTTCCACTCTACTCACGGCAATTTTCGTCTATTCTCGACCTGCCAAGCATCCATATTTATCAGAGTCGGAGAAAAGATTGCTCGAGGAAAAAGGGAGTGAGCCAAATTCTCTTGCTTCAATTTTGATCAAGTTTTGTGAAAATCGCTTTCTAGATTCAGCAAAACCAGGAAAGATTTTTTGGGCCTCGATTTTAACGGATTCGGCAGTCTGGGCAAACATAACGGCGCAAGTTGCACACCACTGGTTGGTGACTGTGATGCACGTAAATACACCTCACTATTTAATGAGAAGTAGCAACATGAATCCAATTGATACGTTAATCGCTATGACTTCATCTTACCTATCTTTGTGTACTACGATAGTGATATCTGGTTTCGCAGGCGATTATTTAATCAGGCACCGGTACATGCCGACCGTATTTTTACGCGCCATTTTCATTTTTTTCGGTGGGTATTTAGAGAAAGTAAAATCAGTTTTGCATCTGTGGTGGTGCTTTTAGGATGTGTCGTGGGAAGTTTAGTTTTGGTTGTGGTTACGTACTACAGCGCCAGTGTACAATTGACGATCATTTGGCTGACGATCTCGATGACTTTCACGGGACCAATGTTCTCGGGATTGCACGCCAACGTCTTTGACCTTACCAAAAATTATGTTGGTACCATCGAAGGAATTATCAATGGTTTGGGGTCGGTTATTGGTATTTTCTCAGAAGAAATTTTGCTTTACATTACCCCTAATGTACGTGTTCGTATTCACATCAAGAGTTAGAAAGAACAAATTTTTCAATTCCGAAAGCTAAGAAGATTTCTTTTCTCTCTCTAATTTTGATTTATTTTTTTAGTATTCCGTTGAAGAATGGAAAAGATTGAATTGGTTTTCTTTCGCTCTCTGCTTTTTCTGTTCAACTATGTTCTTCATCTGGGCCAGAGTAAAGAGCAGAAACTGGGATTTTATTGAACAGAACCAGATGAACACTGAAGAACGATAAAGTTTTATAATTTTTTCTTGTTTCTTGAAATAATTATTGTTTTACAACTTGCGTACTTAGTGTTGCTAATAAAGCCGATCCAATTTCATCTAGTTTTCCTCTTCAACAAATGTCAAACTATCAAATAGTAATCGACGTAAATGGAAATGAAGATTTGATGAAGATTAGGATTTGTTAATTAAGGACGTGTTCTTAAACGATGAACTTACCGGGGAAATGCTGACGAGAGAGCAAGAGAAGACCATAGAGAATCGATTAAATCCAACAAAAATCAACAAAATAAACAAAAGACCTAAATGATCCAAAAATAAAAGAAAATCTATGATACAAGATTCAGAAGAAAGCAAAACAATTAACTCAAGAGAAAGAAAGTTAATAAAATTAATTCGACAAGAAAAAAACAAAAGAAGAACGAAAAACAATATCAAATACGAAAAATAAGATGACCCAAAAACAAAAAAAGATCTATGATACAAGGTTCTCACAAGAAAACAAAATAATAGAATACAAAAAAAAATTCATAAAATTCCACCAAAAAAAAAAAAAATAAAATAAAGGAAAAGCGAAAAAGCAATAATACTCGTATGAATGTACAAAAAATAAGATGATTCAAGAGCAAAAGAAGATCAGCGATTCTCTGCCGGCATCTAAAACAATTAACAATCCAAGAGAAAGTAAAAAAAAGAAACACAAACAAGCAAAATAAAAACAAACAAAAAAAATAATTAAATAAAGAACGATGAAAGAATGGAAATAGAATGAGTTTGGTTTCTCGGCGGAAATCTTATGAAAATAAAAAGAAAACTTGAAGAAGTATTAAATAATAAAAATGGCCAAAGGAGATCAAAGCCATAATAGATTCTTGATTTTTTTAACGTTTCTTCGTAGGGTGATCGACATTCATTTATTTTCCATTGTCGTTTTTTTTGTTTTGTTTTTTCTATCGAATTATTTCCGATTTTTTTTCTAATTCTGTATATCCTTTCTCCACGTATAACTTTTTGTTCACGTGTAGCCATTACTATTTCCTAATTATCTGCAATCATCGCAGATTTTCCGCTTTCTATTCGTCATTTGTTTTCATTTTCACAACAAACTATGAAAACTTTTTCATATTTTTTTATTGAAATTACAAATTACAAAAAAAAAACAATGAACAACAAATAAAAGCAAAACTAACAACATGGAAATATATATGTCTAAAGGCCAAAATGATCTAAAAGGAAAATGAATGATACAAGGCTCACGAGAAAGCAAGAGAATAAACTACAAAAAAAGTGACAAAAAGAAACAAAAGAAGAACGAAAACAAATATGAAAATACGAAAAACAAAAGACTGGCGATTCCCTAACCTAATGTAAGAAAATTAACAATCCAAGAGAAAGTAAAAGAAGAAACTGAAAGAAACGACAAAATAGAAACTAGAAAGAATTCAAATAAAAAGCAATGAAAGGCACGGACTGAGTTCGGTTTTCGGCGGAACTCTTTTGAATATGAAAAGAAAACTTCACACCTCCGGAGAGTAGGCGACATTTTTCGTTCTTAGTATTTCGACGTCGTTGGTTTCAACTTTCTTTTGTTTTTTTTTTATCGAATTATTCTTTCTTTCTATGTTTCGTTGCTTCACGTATAGTTTTTTATTCACTCGTACTTGTTATTATTTTAAAATTTTTTGTAACCGTCATAGATTTTCTGGTTTCAGTTCGTACTTTGTTTTCGTTTTCAAAGAATACATAATATGAAAAATTCTTCATATTTTTTAAATCAAATTAATTACAAAATTCAAAATAATAGGCAACAAATAAAAGCAATGCTAACAACTTGGAAATATGCCTAAAGACCAAAATGATCCAAAAACAAAAGAAAGTCAACGACGCAAGAAGCACAAGAAAGCAAGAAAATAAATTACAAAAAAATTCGATGAAATTAACGCGATCAAAAAAAAAAAAGAAAAATAAGAAACAAAAAAGGACCAAAAACAATATAACAATACGAAAAACAAAAGATTAGTGATTCCCTAACGGAATGTAAAAAACGGAGAGTAATCCACATTTATTTGTTTTTCGTTCTTAGTATGTCGATGTTGTTGGTTTCAATTTTCTTTTGTTTTTTTTTATCGAATTATTCTTTCTTTTTGTATTTCGTTGCTTCATGTATAGTGTTTCTCTCGTACCTGTTACTACTTTCTAATTTTTTGTAATCGTCGTAGATTTTCTGCTTTCAGTTCGTATGTTGTTTCCATTTTCAAAACATCCATAATATGAAAAATTCTTCATATTTCATAATTACAAAATGAAAAATAATAAGCAACAATAAAAGCAATATCAACAACTTGGAAATATGGCCAAAACAAACAAAAGGCTTATAAGATAGCAAGCGAAAGTCGATGACACGACATTAACACGACCAAAAAAACAACACACAAAAAAAGGATCAAAAACAATATGAAAATACGAAAAACAAAAGATTGACGATTCCCTAACGTAATGTAAAAAAATTTACAATCCAAGAGAAAGTAAAAAAATTGGAAGAAATGTCAAAATTAAAATTAAAAAGAATTCAAATAAAGAACAATGAAAAGCACGGAATATATGTTCTAAAAATTACCAAAACTTTCTTTTTCTTTTCCTTTTTTTTTAGCAAATTATTATTAATCTTTCTATATTTCGTTGCTACTTGTATCTATAGTTTTTAGTTCACTCATAGCTATTATTATTTTTTTCAATTTCTTGCAAGCATCGTAGATTGTATTCATTTTCTAATTCTTCATAGTTTTTTTTTTATTTGAATTAATTTAAAAAAATATTGTTGCTGTAGACTCTTATGGGTTTGTTCAGCTTTTCATTTTAATCAACTTCTTGACTCTTTCTTTCGTTTCCAAATCAATCCTATTTTTGCCAAAAAATTGCTTTTCTTTCTATTTGTATTTGTTGAGTATTTTCTCGCTTCCAAATCAATTCCATTTTAGCCAAAAAGAAGTTGCTTTATGCCTATTATTTTGATGCTAAAAAATCATGAATTTTTGACTTTTCTCTCTTCCGGATCAATTTTATTTTCGCCAAGAAAATTTCCCTCTTTTTCTTTTCTCTCGATAATAAAAAAATTATGAATTACTTCACTTTTTTCGCATCCAAATCAATTTTATTTTCTAAACCAAATTGCTTTATTTCTTTTCTCTTCATAATAAAAACAAATGAATTTCTTGTATATTTTCGCTTCCAAATCAATCCCACTTTTGCAAAAAAAATTGCTTTAAGTAGATAAGAAAAAATCACGAATTACTTAATTTCTTTCTCTTCCAAATCAATATTTATTTGGTTTTCATTCTTAGCATTTCACTGTTTGTTTCAATTTACTTTTGTTTTCTTTTCTATCGAATTATGCTTTCTTTCTGTATTTTGTTACTTCATATGTAGTTTTTTGTAGCCGATTTTCTAATTTTTGCATTAATCGTAAATTTTCTGCTTGCTGTTCGTCTTTTGTTTTCATTTTCTAATCTTCATATATTTTTTTTACTCAAATTAATTCCCTATTTTTGAATTAATTTTATGGGTTCGTTCAAATTTTGCATCTCATGAATTGCACCTTGATTTTTTGTTGCTTCTAAATCAATCCTATTTTGCCAAAAAAAAAATGTTCTTACTTCCTTTCTCTTGGTAATAAAAATCCATGAATTTTTGACAATTTTTCATTTCCAAATCAATCCCATTTTTGCCAAAAGAAATTTTACTTTTATACCTTTTCTCTTCATAATAAAAAATCTAAAATTTCTTGACTTTTCTCTTCTAAATCAATCCTATTTTCGTCAAGAAAAAAATCGCTCTATTTCTTTTGTCTTGATAATAAAAAATCATGAATTTCTTAACTATTTTTCGCGTTCAAATCAATTCTATTTTCACCAAAAGAAAACTGCTTTTAATTGCTTTTATTCTTGATATTAAAAAATCTTTCTTAATTTTAAAATCAAGTGAATCACGAACAGAACGTTAACCAGGCGTATTTAAAAGAACTACAATGTTTTTTTACTAAGAGGAAAAAAATTCAATACAGCATTAGTAGAGTAATAAAATCCATTACGACCAATCAAGCTGTTTAAGCGCTTTTTTTCCCTCCGAGTAACAATCCCTCGCCTGCTTTATTCGCTCGTCGTACAATTCGATTAGGCGCCTAAAAACGACGTCGACAGTTTTTGCAAGCCAAGAGATAAAAGCAATATTGTGTCGGTCGATCCAATCGCCGCTCTCATTTAAATTTAATCAGTGGCGTATCCAAGCCGCAGCTAACAGAGGAGCGTCCACCCGTTTATTTATTTACTTTTTTTTCGACATCGAACCAATCGACTTGATTGAAAACAGATATGTCGAGATCGGGAGACAAAGAACATAAGAGCGAGCGAGCGACCTTGTGTGCAGTGTATCGGAAAACCATTAGGAAGAAGTGGGACACTGCAAGCAAGCGCTCGTTAACGTAAGGTCATTTGGTGGTGGCTGGGGGATGAATTAGGTTTTTATAAAGGCTATGTTGGAGAAGCTTAATGTCGAGACCTCTTGTCTCTGTCGAATTAATGTCAGCTGTAAAGTGGGGGTTGAAACTAAAAAGTATTGATCTACGGGGTTTTATTATGTATAATGCGATCACTGAAACTTCTTATCTAGAAGTTAGATGTGTGCGATTGTGTTCTTCAAGTTTTGATGTCAGGCTGTTAAGATATAAAGAATGTAGTCGGCGTTTAACGATTTATTAAAGCCTGATCGGAAAAGAGTTTGGGGGATTCCCATTCTACACTTCGAAACTTCCATTATATATATCGGTGTGGATAAATAGCCTTGCGTGTTTCCAAAACGAGAAAAAACGAAGTTACTCAAAATAATGTTTGGTGATTCTTTTAACTGCGCAAAGTTGAGGGAACATCTAAATTCGAACGTCAATTTTTAGAAAAGAATGACGTACGCATTTTACCGTCCTGTAGGTAAAAAGAATACGAGATTACGAGGGTTTTAGATTGATACATGTGAAAGGGTGGTAAACAGAAAAATTACATCATCTAAATGTCACTCTGGAAAATTGATTACGAACACGCCATCTGCTGTCGACGGACCATCAGGCATGAAATTGTGTTTAGGGCCAACAGTGTCATTAAATTAAATATTAATTGCCGAATGAAATATCTATATCTGTGCAGCTGCTATGATTAAGTGTGAATTATGTATGCACAACGAGAAATAGGCTTTCTATATTTATTAGCTTCGTTTTGGAGTTATTATTTCAGAACGAATCTCGAACTACGTAGAACTCATTGAGGTTGTGCGTTTAATTCCAAAACAGTTTAGTCCACACATTGTCTCGCCCACCGCTGGTTATCTCTCGTACACTAACTTGGTGAATACAATACGTTGTACCTACTTTCCAGAATTTTCTTAATTTTGACTCTATATACAGGGGTCGTATGTCGTTGAAATACAGAGAAATCATAAAAATTTAATGAGAGCAAATAGTACACAAAACTTAATTTATGAAGTGGAATAGCATTAGATTCGAGGCAGGGGAAACGCCAAGCCTTCGAAAGGAATTAGAAAGTACACAGTCCATCATAGCAAAGAGCGGAGGTTGTTCTTATCGCTAGTCACAGCAATAATCTGTAATTATATAATTTTCCGACTTTAACATGCCTAATCACGATTATTATTCTTTCCACCATCATCATCTCTCTTACGTTCTTATACCTCTTTGTGTCAGTCACATTGTCTATGTTCATACTTTTAAACAATTACCTGTATACTAGATTGGTTGTTGGCTAATGTTTTCAAATTATAATTTTTGGAAAATATTAAGTCAAAGTATTTTATAAAAAAAAACATAGCTATTATTTGTTATTAGTTGTAGTAGCTATTATTAGTTATTAGTTGTAAATCATTGATTACACCGCACAACAAAATTGATCGTTTCATCTGTTGTACGAGCTGCTTATGTTGATTTTGAATAAATAGAAGGGCGCTGAATCCAAAATCATCCTCAGTTTGTCGCTGTCAGCTGGAATTAATGAGACATCGAAATAAAACTTTTTTTTTTGATGCTATTTCCATATTTCTATTAACTACATTTCAATTAGTGAGTTTCTGTCAGTCTAGCGATATGGCGTCGACTCGGAGGTGTGTGAATAATCCGGAATATTTTTGTTTCATTTGTGGTGAATACATGTTACAAAGAAAACAATCTCAAGATATCGCAGTTTGTAAAAGGAACTTATTTTGAGTGCTTTGGATTTCTCCTAGAGACCTAATTTAGTATGTAAAATTTGTGTTGAATCTTTGCGCTTATGAGAAACTAAAAAAAAAGCTTTTTTAAATTCCTTACTCCATTGATATGGCGTGAACCGTCTAACCACCATGACGATTGCTATTTTTGTGTTGTGAATGTTAGTGGTATTAATCGGAAAAATCTTTCACAGTGGACCTACCCTAACGTACCATCAGCTCAAGACCAGCTCTAAATATAAACAAAGATTCCGTACCTCTACCATCAACTCCCAAGGGACAGCAAGACGAAGATTGTAGTCAGGACATAGAGTCACTTGAAAATGAAGACAATGACGTCAATCCGGATGATTCCCTAAATTCATCAAAACCATTCAACCAAAACGAGCTTAATGACAATAAGAGACCTTAATCTGTAAAAAAGTGCGTCTGAACTACTAACTTCACGATTGAAACAAAAAGATCTACTGACAAGTGACATAAAAGTTTCATATTACCGCACTAGAGAAAAAGGATTACTTCCTTTTTTTTTTGAAGAGGATGCAGTGATATTCGAGGTCTGGTGACTGCAATGGGTTTAGCTATTAGGTGGTGATTACAACCAGGAGAAAATTAGAACGTACAAGAAAGCCAAACGAAAGATCAAAGGTAACTAAAAAACTAAAAACGAAAATATTGAAAAAAGAAAACGAATAAAAATCAAAAATTGAATTAAATAAATAAAAAACTTCCTGCCAGTTTCTAAATTTCGAAAATCCATATGCACATACTTAACCCATTTAGTCTTACCATCCTTTTAAAAGGACAATCATTTTGTTTTTACCTGAATCCCATACAATGACTAGAATACAAATGGCACCACCTACTCTCAATACTTTGAAGTACTGCGAAGAAAACTGTAGGATACAGTCCGCGATAACTGTTTAGGTTCACTTAAAATAACGGTGTAAATTCAAAAATATGCTTATAAATTCTAATTCCTTGAATTTATTGTTTCATTTAGGCCCGATCTTTCCACTTCCTAATAAAGTTCCGAATAACGTTATTTGGTAAATAATTTGATTTTTATGAATGGTTTCCATGGTGATTCTTAAAGTTATTCGCTAAATAAATTTATCAGGAGGTGGATAGATCAGGCCTTAATGTGTTATAATTGATTGAGTACAATACCTACCTAATATTCAAACAATGGACACCTAGAAGAAAATATATTGAAAACCTACTATTATTTATGCGACAACTGATTAGGTCCACAGAATAAAAAGCATAAAATAATTCTTGAAAAATGAAAAGTATTTATTTCTAATAATGAGTATGTCCACCTTTATTCGTTATGACTTCGAACATACGTTTTGGTAAAAAACTATACAACTTATGCAAATAATCTACGCTTCTTTGATCCCATTTGTAAGTTGCTCTGCGTTGTCAAATTGCTTACCATTAGCATACACGCGCTGCACTAGCCATCCCCAAACATTTTCTATGATATTTAAGTCTGGAGACAATGCTGGCCAATTAAGGACGGTGATGTTATGGTCCTGAATCCATTCTTTTACATGTCGAGCAACATGAATACTGGCGTTATCATGCTGAAGGATCCAATCATTTGTACCCATTTTCTCTGTTATTTTTGGCACAGTGTTTTCTAATAGATTAGCATAATTTTCAGCATTTTGTCGGCCACGCAAAGTTATGAGATCCACTGTTCCATTGTAGGAAATAACTCCCCAGACCATAACGCATTCTAATGTGCTATGTCGACGGGCCAGATTCAGTTGATATCTCTCGGGAAGGTACATTCCAGGGTCTCCACACATCCTTTCCTCACATCGTGAAAATAAAAACGAGATCCTTCTGGACTATGAAGATTAAATTTCTTTTCGTCCGTAAAGATAACTTGGTGCCATTGCATTGTCCATTCACTATGTTCTTCTGCAAATTCCAAGCGATTTTGCTTATGATTTGGGGTTAATAGGGATCTTTTCACTAACTTACGACGCTTAATGTAAGGACAAGCTTTAATTTTACGCTGAATAGTACGAGTGCTACATGCAGCTCCTACTTGGGATCTAATTTGCTTAGCTGATAAAGTGGAATTTGATGCTAGTCTCAAAATGAGACGCCGTATTCTTTCCGTTGTGGCGTGCTTTGTACTACCTCCTTTCCGTTTTTTTCCATAATTATCTTTATCTGTCAAATAACTATTTACAACGTTTGCACTCCGATTAATTTTTCGAGCAATTTTTCTGTTAGAAAACCCTTCTTCGCTCAGCACTTCAATTTTACCTCTTTCAGTTTCTGTTAAGGTTTTTCCACGCCCCATAATTATTAAATAATTACTGCGTTGTTTCAATTACGCTTCAAACACTACTCAATAATGGCGGAGATTGTCAGAAAACAACTGCCTGATGATAACAGGAGTAATCAGTTGTTAGTGTAGCGTTTGTCCGCCAGTAAACAATTGAAAACATTTAACAAAGGCTATAGAGAACGCTAGTTAGATAGTTATGAATTTACTGTGTTATATTTCAATGCCCTAAAGTTGCAAAAACGTTCATAATGCAATAACTTCACATATTTATTCAATTTGCAAAAAATATAGAGTCAAAAAGAAGGCGTTCTTTTAAAAGGACAGTAGGTCTATCTGTTACCGTCTTGTGTGTGTATGTGTTTTAGTTATTCCAAAAAGTCGCTTTTGCGGAGTTACTGGAAGAGATAGAAAAGATAGAAAACGACGACATTAATAAGTTTCTAAAAGAAATAGCCACTTTACACCAGAAGACGCGAATGAAGATTGTGATACCAATAAAGATTCTGGAGAAGAAAATTTTGTTGTGCCAAATAATTTGCTTGGAACGCAACTGGAATAGTGGTAATGAAAAATCTTTATCAGCATTTGTGGACCGAAAACCAAAACAGTTTTCTGGTTAGAAGGTCGTACAATCTGTTCAGAATAATCTTTCACCTGCTGCTAGTTTTCAGTTATTCTTCGATTGGGAAGTGCTGAATGAAATTCTGAGTTTTTTGAATAAATACACTCAAGAAAAGAATCGTCCTGGAGACATCATCTCAGACGAGCTATTGTGTTTTATCGGAGTTCTGCTTCTAAGTGTATGTGCCTCTACGACGTAAAAAAATATTTTGGCAAAATAAGGATGATACCAATAATAAACTGGTGTGTGAGCCAATATCTCGTGATAGATTCCAATATATTACGAGCAATTGCAATACAATCTGACATATACTCTAATCTAAGACCTTTGATTAATATTTTGGACGAAAAGTTTCTTAAGTATGCTCCAGGTGAAGAAAATCAGAGCATCGATGATTCCTTATTTTGGTGGCCATAACGGCAAACAATTAGAGAAAAACCGATTCGTTGGGGTACAAATTTTGGTTTGGTGCTTTACGGCTAAGCTATATTGTTTATTTTGATCCCTACCAAGGCTCTTCCTAATATTGTTTGAGAAGTACAAACATATGGGACTTGGGGCAACTGTAGTTTTACAATATGCAAACATCTTTGTTGTTTTTCACTTCACTTTCCCTTCTTAAAGAATTGAAGTTGAAAAATATAAGAGCTACCATTGCGACAAGGGAAAACCGAATTCCACATTCCCCTCTAAGTAACCCAGCCACAATTTTACATGTCAAAAATGTAAAATCAGTTTACACCCTAAAAACCGTTTAGTATAATATCCTACAAATTAATTATTTCTTTGTTTTAAATTGTATTAAAATTCATGAAATCTGAAATTGTACCATTTTCGAGCCTTTATATCCAAAAGAGTATTTTACTTTATAAAGTAACCGTCCTTTTAAAAGGATAGCATATTTCGACCATTCACGACTTTTTCAAAAATTTTTAAATATTTTTTTACGATTCTGCATCATTCATAGAGCAATAATCACAAGAAACATTGAAGTTCCATAAAAAAAAAATTCAGGACTAAATGGATTAATAAAATATTAAAAATATTAGAAACAAATAAATGAAAGCAAATAATAAATTCAAATTTAAGGCATTATCCATGTTAAATAGTAAATTGAATGGTGTGATTTAAAACTAGAGATAGATTTTGTTGAATGTTAATTATTTGAAAGTAGTCCACATTAAGCACCAATAAACAAGATTTTGAAGCACTAGTGTGTATAAATGTTATAGATTTTTTAAATCTGGTTGACAACGCTATTAGGAATTTGCTTGAATCTATTAGATTTTGAGTGACACGTCAATTCTAAAATTCACCCTGATGATAAAAATGACTTCTCCTCAGAGTTGCAATTTCTTAAGCAAAAATCACAATTTACTAGATTTATTTTAAATAAATAAACAGGGCCATCTGTTGGTAACAAATTTAACCAAGAGCTCGTTTGAGAGCCATTGAAATAATACCACGAAGCGTTGCCAGCGTTGCAAACGCAGGACGAAATTGCTTGAATCTCTGTATTACATTTTGACTTTTGAGTGGCGTGAAATCTCAGGTAAATTCTAAAACCGACACTGATGCAATTAAATGTCCAAACTTGTGGTTCACAGAAGTTAAAAGTATCTTCTTCTCAAAGTTACAATTTCTAAAATAAAATCACCATTTAATTGATTTATTTTAAATAAATAAAGAGTGCCATCGGTTGTTTGGAAGCTGGGTCGAGAACCATTAAAATAATACTGGGAAGTATTGAAAACACTATTACGAAATTGTTCAAACATGTAATAACATGTAAATTCTACGCTGATGCAGTTAAATGCTAAAACTTTGGTTTATATGAAGGTAAAAAACTCATCAAAGGTACGATTTCTAAAACAAGAATCACAATTTAAGAGTGCCATCTGTTGTTAGCAAAAGCTGGGTTGAGATTCATTGAAATAATACCACGAAACGTTGCCAGCATTGTAAAAGCTATTACGAAATGATTTGAATTTATTACGTTTTGAGTGACGTGTAATGACATGTAAATTCTTTAACTAACACTAATCACCATTAAAGAATTTGTTATAAATAAATAATGCCATCTGTTGGCAACAATTAAACTGAAAGCTGGGTTGAAAACCATTGAAAGAATACAGCGTGTCTCAGATAATTGCACAATTAAAGTCTGTTGAGATATAATTGCCTCATTTTTTCCAATGAGTAAAACAAGTCTTGGAAATTTAATGTCATTTCCAAGACTTGCTTTATTCATTGCAAACAACAAAAGAAGAGGCGACATAACTGGCCCCTAAGAAGCTCGGACTTGGCTCCAAACGATTTTTTTTTTTTGTGGGACTATCTTAAGAGTGGAGTTTATATTAACACCCCAGCAAATTTGATTCAGCTTAAAAATCGTATCCAGGAAAAGATTGAAGTCATTACTCAAAAAAAAGCACTGATTATGATAGCGACATCTGTTACTGTAATGTGAAAATCTGTTACCAAAGTTGAGAGCCATCTATTACGAAGTTTGTGTTTTTTTTCTGGCAACGCTCGTTTCAAGTTAGAACATAAAGAAAGCTATTAGGTTTGTTCTTCCAAAAAAAAATGAGAACAATTCTAACCGATAATTGCATAACAAATTACGTATTGAAACAAACCGTATTACGTAACCATTGCAACGCTCCGAAATATCCGAAGTCTGGTTATATTTGTTATTCCAATTAAAAATTGCTTATTGGAAGCTCCTTTAAGAAACTCGAATTAATCACCCCCGTAATCGAAATCCGCGTTTTGGAAAAGCGGCATTTAACTTTTAAGCCCTGCCTGGCTTTAGATATGCTGGCTCACAGCAGGAAGCTTTGCGCGTACGTAACCAGGGGCATTACACCTAATACCTTAATATCATAATGCGAAGCGGAGGTGCGTAACGATGAGTCGTCTGCCGGCGAGGGCCCTCCCTCAGGGCGACGCATATCATCGGCGGCTCTGTTTAGCATTTCAATAAAGCTCAACTTGCGCACTGTTGTATGGCTGTACGTGACTAGACTTGAATTATTTCCTCGCATACGCATACACGTCCCCCCGGTTCGCCGTCGTAATTCTCTGGAGGTGTGCCATGTTACCCGACGAACTTCGGTGTTTTAATGGCGTAGTTAAGGGACGATGAGCAGAGGAGATGTTTCTCGAATAGGGAACAAAGAGATTCTCTACTATGAGCAACAGAGCTACTGGAGTTAATTACAATTTAGTCCATACTCTTTTGTTTTTATTTTATAATTACAAATTTTCAAAGAATAAACTTTACTAACGCTTCACAAAATACTAGAAAAAAATTCATCAGTTAACTAAAAAATAAAATTTGCCGTCATTTTCGCCTTTATTTTTTTCCCGAAAGTTTACTCGGCGCGCCGCGACGCCGAATCAAGTGCTCTCGTGTAGGTTGGCAGCCCTTCATCGTCGCTTACAGTCCTCGATGCTCTTTTCAGGCTGCGTTCCCAACGCGTCGGTTGTTTTGATAACGAAAAACAAAAACCGCGGAGCTGAACTCTTCTGTTTGTGTTTGCGCGGCGGGTGTTTCGACACGTGTTTGCATTTTCATTTTCATGACGATTTTCGACGAAACGTTAATGCACACGCAAATAAATCAATAAAGGCAAACAAACTATGCGAAACACGAAATAAATTAATTTGCTTTATGAAAATATGAAAATTGTGCTAACTAATAATTTAACTTATTGCTGTTTCTCTGTCGCCAAATAAATAAATTTGTAATTTTATTCCTGTCAAATATTTAATCGAAACTTTTGTCTGTGATTGAAAATGTTTTAGTTATGCTTTTGAAAGTGAATCATTATTTAACTATGATAAAATTAAAGTTAAAAGAACAATTTCATATACAGGTTGATTCTTGAATAAACCGCAAAAAAAACTGTGAACGGAATTAAATCGTAGATTATGAGAAAAATGTTAAAAAAATTCTTTGAGAAAATTTATAATTAATTAAAAATGACCCCAAAAAGCACGTTACGCCAATGTGTATGGAGTTCGTCGCAATCGTAGGTTTTATGAATCGTGTTTTCGTACGTTTTATTGTGTTTATTACCCAGAGCAATAAAACTATAAAAGTTAACCGTAAAACTTATTTAGTAGAGGGAACGCCGCTGTAATGACCTGCCTCACACGTTTAAATTCATCCGAGCATTTATTAATTTATTAGCACGAAGACGATGACCTGCGAATGTCACTCCGCTGGGACATTTAAATCAGATCCGACTAAAATCAGCTTCAACAAAAGACAGTACCCCCGTAACAATTTAAAGCATGAAACATCCTGCATTACACTCGTAATTTGATTGTGTAGTAGGAAATTGAGATCTTCTTTATGGCATTGTGGGGTATAAATATTCCAACAATTTAAAATTTGAAGTATTTCAAATAGTGCGTCGTACTGATAGTTTGTATTTCTCATTTGTCAATTAGATATGGAAATTTTAAGCAGGAAAGGAAAACATAAATTCGCAGATGACGGGTTTTTATATGTGTTTGACAGAACAAGTGCGTGTAACAAAAATGTTTTGGAGATGTGACCAACCGCAGATGGGAAAAATCATTGCAAACCCAGGATACACACTGAAGATAATATGGTGATAAACAGTATAAATGAACATTGGCAAGGAAGTTCTACTACACATGCCGAAGCTGAAGCAATAAAAACTTTAATGAAGAAGAGGTGCAGAGAAACAATGGAATCAACTGCACAAATAATTAATAACTGTGTCGCCGGTATTTCATTAAGTGCCAAAGTAGTTTTACCCAAGCATAATGCTATGAAAAAAATGGTTAGAAGAGAAAGAAATCAAATGGACTTAGCACCCCCAAATCCTCTATCCGCTGAAGAACTAATTATTACATAGCAATATAAAATATACAGATCTGCAAACAATGTTGAAGAACAGTTCCTTTTAAGTGACAGCGGTCCTGTTCCAAACATAATACTAATTTTTGGACGTCATCAAATTTACAAGTAAGTAACGACGCCGATTTCAATCTCCAAGCCAAGATAATAACTTCTTTAGCTTTTGTTCCTGGAAAAGATTTAGATGATGCCTTTGATTGATTGAGCGCTGAATTGTAACCACAACGACGAGGAAATAGGAAACGCCCTCCATCATTTTGGTCTGTACTCGATTGTGTAATAAATGATACAGACAGAGCGAATAATCATTAGCAAACACAAGGGCTCTCATACGAGCACAGAGCAAATAAATGACAGAAAGCGAATCATCATCGCCGTGCAGAATTACAAAGTCGCAAAACACGTACTAAAGCAAGCCATTAAAAAAGAGAAAGAGCTAAAGTGGACAGAGTTACGCAAGGATCTGGATAACGAGCCTTGGGGAAAGGGCTTCCAGATCGTAACCAAAAAACTCAGACTAAGGGCTCCAGTTAAACTGAGCGACGAAGAAACTGAAAAACAAATAGAAAAGCTATTTCCAAAAAAAACTCGGGATAAGCTGGCCCATCGGCGGTAACTTACCCGAGATCAGAAAAATCACGATGGAAGAAATGGACCTGGTAGTTTCAAACATAAGAAAAAAGAAATCGCCGGGTCCTTTCAACATACACCCAGAAGCAGTGAAAGCGATCGCCAAAGCGAACAAGGGCCCCTTCTTGCAGGTCATGACCGACTGTCTGACCGAGGGAAACTTCCCGACCAAGCTGGTACTGATTGAAAAACCCAAGAAGGCAGCGAAGGGTGCGCCATACCGTCCCATCTGCCTCCTTGACGTTGCAGCCAAGCTATTTGAGGCAATCGTCGATTAGTGGAGGAACTGGAGGACCTGGATGTCCTGCATGATCATCAATTTGGTTTCAGGCAGGCCAGATCCATCGAAAACGCACTCACCAAGGTAAGCGATATAGTGCTCAAAGTTACCAACACGGGGCATTTTGTTTAATGCTCGCTTTAGACATAAAAAACGCATTTAACTCTGCCTCTTGGCTCCACATTGTAAACGCCCTCATCAAGGCAGGCATCAGTGAACCAATCGTTAGTATAGTACGGTCCTACCTGCAGGACAGGGTCATTATCACCCATACGGGAAAGAAATCAAAATGTCGTGTGACGTCCCCCAGGGGTCTGTCCTCGGGCCGACCCTGTGGAATGTCCTATACGAACGACGGAATACTTCGACTGGAAATGGGCCAAGGAATAACAACGATCGCCTAAGCGAACGACCTGGCAATAATCATCACCGCAAAAACCATCACACTGCTGGAAGAACGCGCACAATACACCATGGCCAAAACCAGAAACTGGTTGGAAGAAAACGACTTGAAACTGGAGGCCGCGAAGACAGAGATGATGATACTCGCGGGTCCAAGGAAACTCAAAACAATGACAGTAGTATAGCTGGAGGGATCCTGGGACACTTCGATGGCATGTCCATCCGAAGTGACCACCGTTGAGGGTTGTCCCCGTGTTTGGGGGTAGTTTTAGTTACTGAAGAAGTAATTAAGGGTATTTTTTTCGTGCAGACGAAGTAACCCTTTGGTTTTTATAAGCGAAGAGTTGTCGACAATGACGTAATTTGTCCAGGGAGTGGTGATCACCTCGAAAGACACGATAGAGTACCTAGGAATGCACCTGGACAGAGGACTAAGAATGACCACCCATGTCAAGAAAACATGTGAAAAAACCAGAAAAATCCAAATAACTGCGGACACCGCAGAGCACACTGTCTTCGTCTGCCCAAAATGGGCAGAATACAGGACCGCAGCCAACACCAAATGTGGAGTAGAAAGAAAACGTAGCGGATATAACGATAAAACAATTATGACTGTATTTATTTTCATTCCTTTAGTTGGTTCTTACTTCTTAGTGAAGTATCGTGTATTTGGGTGAAATATTTGATTAATTATTTTTCGAGAACTATATAGAACTTATACGGATTATTATTTGGCGGTATATTGATGAATCACCCTGTATGTAATAATAATAATAATAATTTTTATTGCCAGATTACAAAGAATGTCAGCAATTGTCAAATTGACTACATAGAAAAGAGAATAACAATTCAAATGCCTCCGAAATACAGCTCCTGTTAGGTTGCCTGGTGTGCTTTATTTGCTTGACTGGAAAATGGCAGTTAAAGTAATGATTAAAAGTATTTAGAAAATTTATGAAGTTCGAATCGAGGTCCTGATCATCACGGACACAATGAAACTTCACTAGTTTGATAGCAGAAACAAAATTTTTTAATGATGTTTCATCAAAAGTCCGTTTTTTTATAATACGAGTTGGAGTGCGATCAGAAAGTTCACAGTGCACAGACAGGGTTAACATTTGATGATCAGATAATCCAGGTTCAGAAATATTTATAATACAGTTATGACTTTCTAAATTGGTAAAGAAATTATCAATTCTGGTAGCACTACATCCATTCATGCGAGTGGAAGCTTCCACGAAGCTATCATGGGCAAAAGATTCAAGTAAATCAGTCAGATATACTGCTTCAGACGTTAATTTTGAGAAATCAACATTAAAATCACCTCCAATAACAATATGCCCATTAAAAGAGAC
Source organism: Serrognathus titanus (assembly GCA_039766575.1). NCBI lineage: Eukaryota > Metazoa > Arthropoda > Insecta > Coleoptera > Lucanidae > Serrognathus > Serrognathus titanus. The sequence continues at coordinate 14,927,942 of CM077914.1, forward strand.
AGACATGTCTAAGACAACTTCAATGTTCTTCAAAAAACACATTTAATCCGCATTAGGTGATCTATGTATTTTATAATAAATTTAATGGCAGCGTTAAAATTCAGCAATATATTTCAGTTCTGAAACCACCCTTTAAAATATGGCGGTTCAAGTTCAAATCCTAAAAACTAAAGTCGTGTGAACGAACCAGCGATAAGCCATAAATCTGGAAACGCTTGACTCGGAAACCGTGACAAATTGGGAAGGTCTCCAGATACCGCCCCGAAAAAGCCGCACTCCCCCACCGACACAAATAATTTTGAAAACCGGGAGACGATTTAATATTCGCTCTCATTTTCACGATTTTATTCTAATCTTGAGCGAGACGCGCTCAAGAAACTCCTCGGGATTTCGTAAAACAAAAGAGATTTCGTCCTTGCTTGTCCGGCGCGGCGTATACGGTCCAAATTAAAACAAATTATCCTCCTTTCTGGAGTAATTAATCACAATTAACGCCACGAAACGCTTTGTGAATTAAATGCGCCGGAGAGATAAATACGGCCCAAAGCAACCGCGTGAATTCGTGAAACCCTCCGACGAAAACGAGTTTCTAAAAAAAGGCGTTATCAGAAGAGGGATAACACAGTTTAACCCGCATATTTTGCAATGAAACTAAAATAAAGAGTCACTGATTAGCAAAATCGGCGAATTTCTCATAGAATTTCCAGATAAAATTGATATTCCCCTGCAAACTACGCGAGACAGGCAATTTTCTTCTGATCACAATCATCCACAAGAGGGGGTTAAACGACGTGTCAGAGATATGTGTGACGGTCAACGCGGAAATCTGTGAAAATTTACGATGTCTTTTCTCTTAAGACGGTGCAAAATTGTATGCAAATGAGACATTTTATCTTGGAATGTTTGAGGTTAAAAAATATATTACCTAGATTATAATATATTATAAATTAGAGACTATAGAAAGATTATATTTTCCAAGGTTATCGTTATAGGCGTACTGAATTGCGCGCGATTTGAGAAGTGCATAGGTACCATTTCCATTACCTGCAAATTATCTAAAATTGCTTCAAGATCATTTTACAATTTATTTATTTATAAATTTGGAACACTTTAAGTGAAACAGCCTGTATATGCTTATTTTTCTTTTTTAACTTTACAATCATGACTTACTACTTAGTACCAATTAAGGGGAGTTTTTAACATAGGTGAAAAGTTCACTGAAGAGTTGGCAACACTGATAATTAATAATGAGAAATTGTTCATTCTTATGTTGTGAAGTTGATTTTCGCAACACACTATCATATGTCATAAAATTCATAAGTCATAAGCAGACTTCGGACTTTTCGGAGTGTTGCCATGTGGAAAAAAAAATTCTTACCTTTTTCTAGCAGTTAATGCTTTAATGTGATCCTCAAATCAATATCAGTATTCGATGTCACATCTTAGGCTGCATGGGCATCTGGAAACTATGAAAAACGAACATTAACAAAACAGCCGGCGATATAATCGAACATTAACCATAAAATTCAATTTAGACCGGTCGTGTGAGGTACTTGAAGAAAACAATAAAGTTTTTCATCGCCGCCGAAGAAGCGGACGATAAATCCGGGTTGTCACGTAAAAAGGCGGCGAAACGGCGTGAAATATACGCCGGAGAATTTCAACTCCGGAATTCACGCGAACCATGCACACCTCTTAAACGCAGTATGGCGAATGAAACTCCAGCGGATTTAAACTTTCCTAAATTATCTAGATTTTATTCATTCGGCGCGCGAAAGAAAAATGCCGAGACTCGAAGAGGCGACGCGCTTAATCGCAGAGTTTTCGGATTATTTTCAATAAGCAGAATCCTCCGGCCCGGAAGGAGGAAATCGCCCGGAAAAGGAAAGGCAATTTGATTTTCGAACTGGATCGTGTTCGCGCAGGTTTCGGTTTTGATGTGTTGTCTCCGGTCCCGATTTTATAAATCTAAGATTTTCTCGCACGAAATAACAGAATCAGGCAACAAAGCGCCGTAAAGCGCGAAACATAAAATCCAAAGTGTCCCTTTTTTATTTATACAACGGACATCAACCAATAAAGAAAATTTACACATATTAGATCGGTTTATACCATACCTATAGAAACCAAACCATAGTATTTCTGATTTGTTTTAAAAGAAAACATCATGTTTGTTCTAAAATTAACATTTACACAGCAGTAAATTGCGCTGTGAATGTATGTATGTATGCATGTATGTATTTCCGCGTGAATAGAATCTATATTTACAATCCCAAAATAATGCGGAACAATTCCACCATTGTTCCAGAGAGAACTTCCGCGCGCGTGTTCGACTTCAGCACAAGCACGACATTCAGCATGAATACCATCCTATTCTGTCGTCTGCAAACACGTCGACGCGCGTAAATTAACAAGAACAAAGCAAATTCCTCACCAAAAGCGATGACATAATCTTTGTGCGCCGTCGAATTTAATTCGCGCGTCTCCAAAAAAAAAAGTCCTCAACGAGTAGAAAAGGGCGCCCGGTAATTTCGCCAGGGGCGAAATCAGCACGAGGTCTTAATGAAATGTTAATTACGGACATCAATCACGTCGTGAAATTTAATATAAAACAGTGCAAAGAAAGGAACGGGGCACACGGTCGGCGAGTTCGAACTTTGAAAATTTAATTTGCACTCGATACAAATTTATGTCGAGGCGTCAGCGTCGTGTCGGCGTCGTTTTGGCCGCTGTTTAGACACGAACTTTGTATTAAATTTTGTATGGAAAGATCTAAGTTATTTGACAATCAGAACGTGCAGGCTTAAATTTGCTACTGAATATAATTCGTGATAGTAAATACTAAAACAAATACAATAAAAACGGTAGGTATGTTTGATGACTCGTTGTTTTACGACATACATGATGAGGTAAACAACCTCTATAGAAAAAGTTTTTTTTTTCTTTTCGACACAAAACTTTTAAACGAATTTAATCAAACCTGACAATTGAAATAAAAAATTCAGTAAATATTCAGAAGTATGTGAACGTTGCAATCATAAAATTCAAACGTTTGAGTCTGAATCAACGTAATCAAAGGGGCCAAGTCATTTTAAAACAAAACATGTCATATTGCGCAATGATTTGAAACGGCGACTTAAGACAACAGAGAGCCTTGTGTGTTGAGTATACGTTCTCAGAAAATTGTTATTCTCATCGTTACTTGGTTCGAAGAGTTGCAGCTGCAAACTTTGACAAAAATTGCTGAGGTTGCAACTGGACACAAGTGCCTCACTGCGCAGGTGTAATAAGAAGGAAAACAAACGTTATGGACAATTAAGCGTCATCTATCGGTGAAAAATACTTGGTTTCTTCTCCATTGGAATTAATTTCGATTCACTCTTTTCTTATTTTTGTTTGTGTTTATTATTACATGTTCACTTTATAAATTTTCTACTTGCTAATATTATAAATTTTTCGTTTTCTTCTTTATATCATATAATTTTTTAAATTTATACACAGTTGGAAAAGAAAGGACCAAAATAGGATCCTTGCAGTGGTTAATGGATCCTACAAGTTTAAAAAAAAAAATAATCCTCAAGTGTATCATTGCTGAAGGGAATTACTTCGAGCATATTTAAAATAAAATCCTAGAAAATATTAACCATGTTCCTTATTCTCAATAAATTCAGCTTGACCCTCGTATTACGTGGATAATTTGTATAAGCGTGTTCGTAAATTCATTTTGAAAAAAACAATTTTTACAAAGAAAAGCTCGACTTTACTAAGTAAAACAAGATAATCGTAACACTCAAGTTTGGTGTTTTTTTTTGTTTTTTGACAAAATTAAGAAAAAAAAATTCAGATGTAAATAAATAAAATTTAAAAACATTACAGAGAAGCTCAACTTCACTTTGTTTAAACAAAAGATAATCATAAAACTCAAGTGTAGTTTTTTTTTTGTTTTTTAACAAGATTGAGAGAAAACAATATTTCTCAACTAAATAGTAAAAAATTAAAAATAAAAAACAATTTCATAGAAAGCGAAACTCAACTTTATGTATGTTTAAAACAAAAGATAACCATGAAATTCAAGTTTAGTGTTTTTCTTTTGTTTTTTAACAAAATTGAAGCAAGGAAAGATATTTCTCATAGAAAGAGAAGTTCTACTTTAGTAAGTTTAAAAACAAAAGATAGTCATAAAACTCAACTGTAGTGGTTTTCATTTACTTTTAACAAGATATTTCTGAACTAAACAATTAAAGAAAACAAATAGAAAGAGAAACTCAACTTTACTATGTTTAAAACAAAAGAACCATAAAAACTCAAGTTTAGCGCTTTTCTTTTGTTTTTTAACAAAATTGAAAAAAGAAAAAATATTTCTGAACTAAACAATAGAATTTAAAGAAAGCAATTGCATAGAAAGAGAAGTTCAACTTTACTGATTTTAAAACAAAAGATAATCATAAAACTAAGTGTGGTGGTTTTCTTTTGATTTTTAACAAGATTAAGGGAAACAATATTTCTAAACTAAGCAATAAAATTTAAAAAAAAACAAACAATTGCATAGAAAGAGAAACTCAACTTTAGTATGTTTAAAACAAAAGATAAATATGAAACTCAAATTTAGTGTTTTTTTTTATCATTTAACAAAATTGAGGAAAGAATAAATATTTTTGAACTAAACAATAAAGTTTAAAAAAAAACTTAAAGCAATTGAGTAGAAAAAGAAGTTCGACTTCACTAGGTTTTAAACAAAACATAATCAAGAGACTCAAATTTACTGTTATTGTTTTTAACAAAATTGAGGAAAGAGATAACGGGTGTTCAACAATTATTGTAGCCCTGGGCCCTGGGTAGTTGTGGAATTATTGTTTCAAATTACAGTAAACATTAAATACGTAAACAAGAATTTATTTTTTGTTTGACAGTCAATATTTGAGACGTCAATTAAACGATGCGAAGTAGGAATCAACATTCATGTTTGATTCCACGGCCACCCAGGACTACAATAATTGTTGAAAACATGTTATTTCTGAGCCCAACAATAAAGAAGAAAATGCATGAAAAATTAAAATAAGAAGAAAATGACATTTAATAAAAAACAAAAATCTAGAAAGAAACCCCGACTTTATTAAATCTGAAAAAGAATCGTAAAATTCATGTTTGGTATTTTTCTTTTGTTTTTAGATACCCACGTAATAGGGAAAACATCTCCGTATGTTTGAGCTATCCGGGTACCCGAATAAACTACCCGGGTACTCGTATAGTGCTCGAGTAATCATATGAACTGGCGTACCCGTATGTACAAATTCAGGTACCCATATAAGTTAGTGTTCCCGTACATGTTCGAACACCCGTGTAAGTTCGGGTATTTTAACTTAAACGGAACATGAATCTGATATATGTTAATGTTAAAATTTTGTTGCAAGTCGTTGTGATTGCAAGGATTCGTCGAGTTTCTTCAGTACAATTGTATCGGCCCTATTTGGGACCTCGTCAGCAGAAGCGTAGCCCGCAAATTCACCGCAAAACAAACCGACCTATCCTAGTTATTCGCAAATGCGAAGTAATGGTAATCCTGCGACTATTTGTTGACATAACATTGCATTAGAATTCACAAATTGCAGCCAGGTTGCTACTGCATGTCAAAATAGGTCCTGTAGTGTATTAGTAAAGGAATAGTATATTACTACATATAGGATGCGATGGGAACAAATGAATTGTTATATATAATTAGACATATAAACAACTTGTAATTGTAAAAGTTTAGTTCTGGAATAAATAATATTCAATTATTATTATTACTACTTCTATTCAAAATATAATATAATTGGCGACGAGGTAAAAATAATAGTCAAGAGCATCCAGCACAGTTAAAAATGTCAAGAAGAGAAAACCCAGAATCCTGTCATGGCGGCAAGTTGGGAAATGCAATTTGCGGGAATATCGGAACATTGCAAGAGTTCAAGGTTTCTGATGATTGGGAAATTTATCAGGAGCAACTAGAACAATATTTTATTGCAAATTATGTCGGAGACGATCGCAAAGTCAGCGTGCTACTGACGGTGATCGGAAGGCAGCCGTATAAAGTTTTGCGGGACCTGTGTGATCCAGTTCGACCATCGCAAAAAACATATGCTGATTTGTGTTCAATAATGCGAAAACAATTTTCACCGAAGGTTTCAGTATTTCGCAAACGTATTGAATATTACAGCTTACGTCAAATGCCAAATGAACGCATAAAAGATTGGTTTGTACGAATAAAAAATGTGTCAATGCAATGTAAGTTTGGCAATCGTCTAAATGAAGCGCTGAAAGACAAGTTTATCTCAGGGTTGCAATCAGGAAAAATACTTGACCGTCTGTGTGAAGAGGAGCCTGACAGAACGCTGGAACAATTGTTGGATACTGCATTGAGCAAGGAGGCCGCTATCGAAGAAGCTATTCACATAAACTCAGTCTGCTTTAAGGGCAAAAATGCAAAGGTGACTTCGAAGTTGGTTGATAGAAGCAGGGAAGCTATCAATGGTGAACAGTCACGTAAGTCAGTGTCAAAGGGACAAGTCCAGAACGCGTTTTCTTCAATGTGTTTTGCATGTGGTAAGGCAAACCATGATTATAAAAACTGTAAGTACAAGAAATATAGGTGCAAGAAATGTAACGAATATGGACATTTAGCTTGTGTATGTAAAAAAGGTAGCAAAAATCATTTTTTGGATTTAGAAACAAATCCGGTTGAGGAATATGACATGTGTTTTGTTGACAATGTCAAATATGTAGAACCTTTTATGATTGAAATGCTCATTGATAATATTAAAATCAGTATGGAAGTTGATTCGGGTGCTGGAATCACGGTGATTCCAGAAAATATATACATTGCGAAATTAAATAAAATTCCTTTGAAACCGACGGGGATTCGTTTACGTACATATGAAAATACGATTATAAAACCAATCGGTGAGATTGAGGCAACATTTATTTATAATGACATTAGCAAGATTTGTCGCGCAGTTATCGTTGAAAAGGGATGTCGTCCGCTTTTAGGCCGTGATATGATAAAAATGTTTGACATTGTTAAGTTAAATGAGAATTTGAAATGTAAAACCACTTATATTACTGAAAAGGAAATTAACCTTGATCAAATAGCTTATGAGTTGGCCATGGACGAATGTAATGCTAATCAAAAAATTATTCTTAAAAAACTCATTGATGAATTTAGCGAATTATTCAACGGAAAACTTGGTGAATGTAAAAATGAAAAGGTTAAATTAAAGATTAAAGACGACATAGTTCCGATTTTTGTTAAGCCTAGATCAATACCTTTTGCGTTCAAACCAAAGGTTGAAAAAGAAATAAGTAGACTTGAAAGCGAAGGGGTTATTACAAAAACAGCAAATTGTAATTGGGGAACTCCGTTGGTACCGGTAATTAAAGCAGATGGATCAATTCGACTTTGTGCTGATTATAAAATTACTATAAATAAATATTTAGAAACTGATAACTACCCTATTCCGAAAATTGAAGAATTATTCGCAAAGTTAAGTGGAGGCAAGCATTTCACTAAGCTTGATCTATCCTATGCGTATAACCAGTTAGTTGTAGATGATAAAGCAAGGGAGCTTTTAGCTCTAAGTACACAACAGGGTATCTATTTGGTAAATCGTTTACCTTTTGGTGTGAAAACTGCATGTGCAATTTTTCAAAGGTATATGGAAAAAGTTCTGCAAGGAATTAAAGGCGTTGTAATATATTTAGATGATATTGTGGTTACAGGAAAGACTAATGAAGAACATTTTAAGAATTTAAGAGAAACATTTCATCGGTTAAAAGAGGGCGGATTAAAATTGAAGCTATCCAAATGTGTATTTTATCAGAAAGAGGTAAAGTACCTGGGATATATTATAAATACTCTAGGTTTGAAAAAGGATCCAGAAAAAGTAGAAGCTATTCTCAAGGCCCAGAAGCCCAAAGACGAAAAGTCAATTCGTGCTTTCTTGGGTATGGTTAATTATTATGGGAAATTCGTGAAGAATTTGTCAACAATCCTGGAACCTCTGTATTATTTACTGAGAAAAGGAACTGTGAAACGGTGGACCAAGGACCAAGACAAAGCTTTTGAAGAAGCAAAGAAAGCAATGTCTTCAGATGAAATATTAGTGCATTATGACCCACACTTACCAGTCAAGCTGTATACTGATGCTTCTGAGTATGGTATAGGAGCAGTGTTGGTGCATGTTTTAGAAGGAAATGTTGAGAAACCCATTCATTTTGCATCTAGAACTATTTCCAAGTCGGAGAGAAGTTATTTAGTTATCCACAGAGAAGCTTTAGCTGTGCACTGGGGTGTACAAAAATTTCACCAATATTTAATGGGAAGAAAATTTACGATAGTTTGTGATCACAAACCTTTATTAGCGCTCTTTGGGGAGAAGAAAGGCATTCCTGTAATGGCAGCTGGAAGGCTACAACGTTGGGCTGTTTATCTCTCAAGTTTCGATTATGACATCAAGTATATTAGTGGAGGGCAAAACGTGATAGCTGATGGATTGTCAAGAGTTCCTGTTACGAAACAAATTCCAGATCACTATGAATCCGAATATATTCACTTTATGGATACGGTACCGGTGGATTTCAGACAAATCAGGTCAGCTACTCGTCGTGATCCCATTTTAGTTAAAGTTAGCAGATACATTGCACTTGGTTGGCAGAATAATGTAGATGAGGAACTTAAACCGTACTCAAGGATAAAAAATGAGCTCAGTATGGAAGAAGGAGTGATTATGTGGGGATACCGAGTTATTATTCCGAAACAGTTACAAAAAGGATTACTCAGAGAATTACATAATGGTCATATGGGCATTGTGAAAATAAAAAGTTGGGCCAGGTCATACTTTTGGTGGCCTAAGTTAGATACCGATATTGAAAATCAAGTACTTTCTTGTAATGCTTGTCTGTCTTGTAGACAAGAACCACCCAAGGCTAAACTTATACCTTTTGAAGAAGTGACTCGACCTTTTGAGAGAATTCACATGGATTTTTTGGGTCCTGTGGAAGGAAAAATGTTTCTTATAATTATTGATGCTTTTAGCAAATGGCCAGAAGTTTTCATTTGTCCTCAAATAAATACTGAAACTACAATCAATAAGTTGAGGGAAACGTTCGCGCGCTTTGGATTGCCAGATAAAATTATAAGTGACAACGGCACTCAGTTTGTATCTTCTGAATTTATGACTTTTTGCGAATTAAATGGAATTAAACACATAACAACACCAGTTGCTCATCCGGCTAGCAATGGAGCTGCGGAAAATGCGGTTAAAACATTCAAATATGCCTTATTTAAAGCAATGAAAGATCCAAGAAACGCTAAAGTATCGTTATCAACTCGAATTAATCGTTGGTTGTTTACTTATAGAAATGCGCCGCATTGTACTACTAAAGTAAGTCCTGCTGCGCGTATGTTTAAAAGAAACTTAAAAACCAGATTAGATTTTGTAATACCTCACGAAAAACCTGTAAAAGAAAATAGAAAAATGAAAGGTAGCAGGGAGATTAGTTTTGAAGAAGGTCAAGTTGTAATGGTTAGAGACTATAGAAATCCTAACAAGAAAACTTGGACTAGAGCTGTCATTGATGAGGTATTTGGTAAAAGAAACTACTTTGTTAAAACCATTGAAGGGAATTTAATTTGGAAGCGACACACTAATCAGATTTTAGCTCTAAGAGATGCTAAAAATTTGGAGTCTAAAGAAGTAAGCGTTGATGATACAGTTTGCGTAGAAAAAGAAAGCAGCAATCAGAATTCACCGATTATTGTATATAGAGACAAACAAAGTAGCCAATCCGACGCTACGGCGAATATTGAAAGTGATATCGATAGGAATAGTCAATCTACGGCAACTAAAAGTTCAATAGCTACGCCTCAGGAAGAACTTATACCGATTAGTATCGCAAAGAATCGTCCGCGACGTATAATCAAAATACCCGATAGATTAACTTATGAAGATAAGGGTGTGCCATCGTCTTCGAGGGAGAGTATATGTAGTGTATTAGTAAAGGAATAGTATATTACTACATATAGGATGCGATGGGAACAAATGAATTGTTATATATAATTAGACATATAAACAACTTGTAATTGTAAAAGTTTAGTTCTGGAATAAATAATATTCAATTATTATTATTACTACTTCTATTCAAAATATAATATAGGTCCCAATTTGGAAATCTTTCATTCGTTATTCTTTACAGAGATAGAATTACGAAGCAAAACTGCCCAAATTCTTATAGACTACACAACCACGTGTTTATTACCGACACAATTTGCTTTTTTAAGTATCGCTCCGTGGTCCCTTCTTCTTCAGAGACTTCATTCGTTTATTGGTAATAAGCATAGCCTGGTCTTCTGGCATATCATAACATCCCGTAGTTCGACAAAACGCACTTTCTTTGTTCCGCTGTTTTATTGGTTCGCGGAAGGATAAATGCAGGTGGTGTATCTTGCAACTTCGCGGAAGGATAAGTTCAGGGTGGTATTATTTACCAACCCCCCTCTTTTTAGATTTTCCGTCTAAAAATGGTGCACACAAATTAACTTTAAGTCAGATTCATGTCGATCTAGTTCAAGTTAGATCGGTACATTTACGTTAATAAGTTAACAAGACTAAAATTATTAATAGCGTGTATGCCCTATTCCTGCAGCAATACACGCTGCTAGTCTTCTTGGCATGCTTAAGATTAAGTTTCGTATACTTTCTTGAGGTATCTGTTTCCATTCTTGAACAAGCATGTTAGAGAGAGACTGGTGGTCTCGGTGCGTTTTTAATTTTGTTGCCCAATTGATCCCAGAGATGCTCAATAGGATTAAGATCAGGGCTTTTGGCAGCCCACTCCAAACTTTAGATATTTGCATCTCTCAACGTAGCTGTGACAATATTAGTTGCATGAGGTTTGGCATTATCTTGCCTAAAAATGAATCCATTGCCGAAATTTTCGGCAAATGTTTGAACAAGGGGTACAATAATCTCGTCTCTATATCTTCTTGCTGTTAGCGACCCGTTTCGTATCAAAACCAATTCTGTACGACCATTAAATTTTATGCCACGCCAAACCATTACAGACCCCCCACCAAATTTTTCAAATTCTCGAATGGTACATGGTGCAAATCGCTCGCCTGGTCTTCATATAATAAGAGCACGGCGATCATTCCTGCTTAGGAGGAATCTGGACTCGTCCGAAAACAAAACGGAGTTCCTCTGCCCCTCATCCCAACCTTGATGATTTTGACAAAAGTTTAAGCGATTTCTTTTGTGCGTAGCTGTGAGAGTTGGACCGGTTGCTGGTTTTCTAGCAGACAAATTGACTTCTTTTAGTCTTCTTTTTTATTGTTTTGGTAGAAATATCTTTTCCAGTGGCTAATCGAAGATCATTTTTTAATCAAACCGCTTTCTTAAACTGTGAAGTCCGATAAAGCGATCTTCTTTGCGTGTTGTTTTTCTTTTAGCATGTTGTCCGCTCTTCTTTCGAAATTATCAGTGTTTCTGAACCGTGCTGCGGCCCTCTGTACCACAGATTTGTTGGTATTTAGGATTTTTTTCTGTGAATATCCTTCACGAAGAAGAATAATCATTTGGGATACTTCTCCTGGTCTACAATGGCGTCTAGACATATTTAATTAACTTAATGCAACCAAATTCACTAATTTTCGAAACAAAAAGCACGCTTTATTAATTAAATTACTTAAAAAGGTGTCAACAATTAGGCCTTTTTGTTGACTTTTCGTTTCCTAGCAGAGAATGCCTTGTTATTGTTAATTGTTTCATGGCACATTATTTGAATTGTGTTTAATAATCGTCAATTTATGACATGTGAAAAGTCTATTAAAAATAACTTGTAAATTGGAAAAATTATTTCAAGTTTATTTGGTGGTCCCTTAATTTTTTCCAGAAGTGTATAATGTCATATTGTTTTCATTGGCTTTTTAAGGGCTAACCAAAACTGCTATAAAATATCTAGTGTTACTTTTAAAAAATCTTACATTATGTCTGTAACTTTTAAATGAACCATTTTGTATAGTTGGAATTAATTTAAACTACGCGGAATGGAAACCTACAACTTTTGTTAAAGTATTTTTTTAATGAAATGGATATAAAAATGGATTTTTGATCTACTTTGGGTTACCTGTATATGAAAGCAAGTAATTTCTAAAATAACTAAAACAGGATACCTAAACGTCGCCATTAAATTTTACAATATTATATTATCCAGGTTTACTAAAACCGGGGATGCAAGTGAAGAAAATGTAATGAACAGGTCATAATCACTTCAGCAAGCTCGAGCTTTCCCCCGAGGGAGCAATCGCAGCGGCAACGCCGCAATTTTCACTTTCCGTAATATCCGCGAGTTTTTAATGAAATTCGCCGCGCGTATAGAAACGTCTCTCCTTGGAAATTCCGCGCAGGAAAAAATTTACGATTTGAATCTTTCACGCCGATCGTATATATTCTGACCCGCTCGGGGAATTTCCCGTCGACGAAGACGCGACGGCTAAGAACTGGGATAACAATTTCATGTGGGTTTAACCCCACGTCAAAGAGACTGACCGCAGGAATCGAAAAACTTTTTCGACTTGTCCGATTCAGTATTTATTTGTCAGAACGAGATCATATTTTTTCTTAGACCAAAATTTTTCCAAATTTAATCTTCGTTTCAAATTAATGATATTTTCAGAAGCAAACAGATTCAATCTAAAGATAAACTAACGATTTTCGAAAAAAATTGATATTTTTCCTTTGTTTTCTTTTGAATGGAGAAGTTTACTTTTTTTAAGAAACAAAATAAAGTTAAAGCACGTTAATGTAAGACTGTAAAAGAATTATTATTATTAGTCCAAAGTTGCATTTTCTGCCAATAGTTTCCGAGTGACGCGACGTCATTTCTTCTATTCGGCAAATTATCATTTTGACGCTTTGCAAATCCCATTACATTTTAATGCAAATACACAGGTAATAAACAACAAACAATGTAAAAAGCACCTGTCAAATTAATGAATGTTAAACCTTTACACACGCTGTGTGACACAGTAGCCGCTTTCAGGTATGCGAAGAAGTGACGTCACAAGCGAGTTGCTCCTGCTTAAAAGCTTATTTCTCCGTTATTTATTGGTGAATTTAAAAAAAAATTTCACCGGTCAGATACTTTTGGTCTATATTTTACTGTTATTTAAGAAAATATTCTATTTCGAAGATTAGTGAACTTCTCCATTTCACTTTGAATTTAGCCATGGACCTTTACATCTGAGATTGGCCCTAGCAAGGAGAGAAGAAGAACTTTTCATATCCGCCGTTCCTCTTCGATCCCGAATCAAAACCGACATTCCGTGCGAGACTTAAAGCATTTATTGCCCGCCCGCAGCCAACGAGATGGTCTCGGTCAATAGGTTCACGGCAGATTGCTTCTGCGAGCGGGGGTTAATAAATAAGTAGAATGCATGCCCCCGGGATTTTACGCCCCCATACAGCTGTCACCTCGCCGGGATTGAGATCGAATCTTTGCGGCCGCGGGATATCTTCTCACATGCCAACGAACAAATTCAGACAAAAGAGAAAGTTATTTATTCAATAGAAGCACGCGTGGCTATCAGGGCAAAAGGTGTTCGTTGAAAGTTCCGATCAAACGCCAAATATGTATCATTATTAACACCCCGGATTCAACACGGCGCAGACGTGCTTTTGGGACGAGTTAAATTTTGCATTTATATATTAGTTTGAATTTTTTTTCAAATAACGGCGTTTCCTGGAATTTAGTGCACCTAGTTTAAAACGCCGCACCCCTTTCAATTATATCAATTTTTAATGAAACCTCAAAAATTGTACTTGCCATTTCAACGTACAGTTAGGTAATGATGTTGAGCATTTTGTACCCGTTTATTCATTCCCGTTCTAGGAAATATAATGCAACAAGCCGTGCACACAACCCTTTAGAACTAGATATTTGCGTTTATCTCACAGGTAGGGAAAGCTCACACACGTGCCCTGTCGTTGTTGCGGATAATTGACGCTCGTTGTGTGCAGGTTTCCGCTTCAGTTCGTTGGGGGAACTCCGTGATTATAGCGCATTATACCGCGGAACGGTATTTGCTGTGGGGTGCAAGTTTCAACCCCTCCTGTTCGATGATTGAGGGTCGCTGAGATACTCACACGGGTGCGATCGTCGTGACGCTGGTTAATTCAGTGATTGCGTGACGCATGATAATGAACTACCGGAACCGCCGATTTTTACAATTCTTCCATTTGAATAGAACTAAAAAAGAGTATATTTATGTTGGTCACAAATTCAACGAATATTTCTCAGATAAATATTTCTAAGCTTAAGGAATTTAATTTATTAACAAAATATTTAGATAAAAAATGTTGGTAATTTGTTACCGAACGCCCCTATATCTTAGGATCGTTTTTTTGGCGAAAAAAAGCAACAAAAACATAAACTGTAAAAAGAGGAGTAGAAGCAGGAGGAAAAAAATTGCATGCAGATTAAATTCCCTTCTCCGGGCATAATTTTATTACGGTCCGCCGGCGGGCCCGTCGAGATTTATTTCACGACCGAGGCGGAGATATATAGAAAAAGCAAATAAGAAATGCCGGCGCGTATTTGCCGTACGCAAATAACGGCGCATAAGTAAGACTGAGTAGCAACATCAATCAAAAGCGAATAAACATGTTTGCCAAAGTCGACTGAACTGTTGCAGAAAGGACCCACCCGGAATTCGGTGCGAAATGCGAGCGCATACAAACATCCCCGAAACCTGCAAAGATTTCGGCACTCACGAGCACGATTCACATCAAAAGCTTCCTCTCTCGTTCCTGCCCGAGTTCTTCTTTTTGCAACCCTTTTTACTAGCGCGTTCCGAATTTAATGTAAATCCTAAAAATAAGAAATAATAAATCTTTTAATTTGCATTTCAAGTAGAAATACTTTGTAATGATGCTTTCTTTATTCATATATAGCACGTGTACATACAAAAAGTTTTCCCATCTCATGTTGCTCTCATTTTTTCGCATGTTCACGTATGTTCCTTACTTGATCCGTGCCGTAAACAGACAAGTAAACAAACATAACTTTAAAAAAATTGTTTTATTGATTTCATTTTACAATGGTTTTCACATTGGAAGAAAAATCTTTTATGGTTGAATCATACTTTCGAAACGCCCAAAAAATCAGTGAAGAATGAACCTACTCTATTCCTGATTATATTGCAGGATTTTAGGAAAATTTTCCAGAAACTGTATTTTTGTACCACAAATTTGTTAATCAATCTCAGTACTTTGTAGGACTATTCAGAGAAACTGGCAGTGGGCTAGAAAACAAGCAGGTAGGTCTAAAGTAAGAACTGATGAGGTAGTTGAAAATGTGAGATAAATTATGACTGATGCTGCTCGCACTTCCATCCGTCACCTGTCACAAGTTGATCTACTCTGTCGGGACCTGCAGGACTAATTTAATGTTTTAAATGTTCCTTTACCGTTTGACTGCCGTGCACGAAGTGCTACCAGTAGCGAAGGGGAGGGTACTGTCATTGATTTTTAAATAATACTGACATTGACGATTTTTTGGGCAAAACTTTCTTTTCCGATGAGGCCTCGTTCCATTTTGACAGGATATATTAATTAATATGAGGATCTGGAGTACAGAAAACCCTCATATTTTCAGTGAAGCCCCACTCCTTCCACAAAAAATTGGTGTTTGGATGGGTTTAAGTCGGAGAAGATTAATAGGTCCAATATTTTTTAATGGCTCACTAACAGCACATAGATATCGGGAAGATAGTTTGCATCCATTTATTAGTCGACTGCTTGATGACGAGTTGCAATTTGGATATTTCCAGCAGGATGATGCAACGGCCCATACTGCTGGAGATACTTTAAATTTCCGTAGCTTTAAAATTGGAGTAGTGCTCTGCTGAA
Source organism: Serrognathus titanus (assembly GCA_039766575.1). NCBI lineage: Eukaryota > Metazoa > Arthropoda > Insecta > Coleoptera > Lucanidae > Serrognathus > Serrognathus titanus. The sequence continues at coordinate 14,943,883 of CM077914.1, forward strand.
GCCGCTTCTTTACTAAATCCCGATTTTTGGGCCTCAAAACATCGCAATTAAAAAATTTATCACTTTTAAGAAACGTGTAGGAGTTTCATCAGGATCACAAAATTGACTATATGATCCCAAAATATGGAATCGGTCAAAGACCTTAGATAGTATAAATAACCTGTCCATTTTTTATCAAAACGTAAATGGTCTTAGAACCAAACTTGATGATTTTTATCAAGCTGTACTCATCAATGATTTCGTTGTTATTTTAATTACGGAATCTTCACTATATTCTGATATAAACGATAGAGAGTTAATTGATGACCGCTTTGTTCTGTATCGTTGTGAGAGATCGACTCGTAACAGTGTCAAATGTAGAGGAGGAGGTGTTTTCATTCTTTGAAACGCCATTTCGAGGCTCATATGCTACCAAGCAATCCTGAAATTGAAGAAGTTTTTGTTAAACTAAAATGTAGCAAGTTCAATGCTATTATTGGGGCCGTTTATATTCCTCCTCAATCTACCGTTGAAAATTATAAACTACACGCTTCATCAGTTGAACGGATCATTGACGAAAATCCAGAAACCATTTTTCTCCTCGCTGGTAACTATAACCTCCCAGGTGTACGTTGGAAAAGTGATCCCGAAGTTCCTGGTTTTTGTGCTACAAATGTTATATCTAACTGTGATCAATCTATTTGTGATAAACTAGCATCTCTAGGCCTTCACCAATTTAATAGTATCACTAACTTTAATAATGTTATTCTGGATCTTGTGTATTCTAATATCTGTGATTAATGTGCTCAAGAAACTTTACCTCTTACCAACTGTGATAATCATCACCCTCCTCTCATAATTACTCTAAAAGTTCTTACTACACTATCTAATCGTTCACAAACTTATTACGATTTCAGATCAGCAGACTTTGAGCTTATTAATTCAATATTAACTACCATCAATTGGGAATATCTCTCCACTTTTCAGGATGTTAATATATGTGTAGATTACCTTTATTTTATCTTGTATCTTGTATCTTTATTGAGATTTGTGTTCCTAAGCGTATAGTTAAAAATTCTAATTATCCCTCTTATTTCTCTAAAGTAACTATTAGTTTCATCAAGAATAAACGTGTGGCGAACCGCAAGTTCAAACATTCTTTATCACAGTCCGATTATGCCAACTTCACTGATCTTAGAAATATTTGTAAAGTCTTAGTAGAAAATGATTGCAAAAAGTACATTTCTACCCTTGAATAAAGTCTATCATGCGGCCTCAATATGTTTTGGAAATACGTTGCATTAAAAAAAATTAATTCAAATACTATTATCTCTTCTATGGTTGATAATGGAAATCTCATTACTGATGGTAAGGACATTGCAAACTTGTTTGCAAAATATTTCCAATCTGTCTATAAAATCCCTAAAAAACTGGAGAATAGTGATTTACCTAATATTGATATTATCTTTTGTAACAAAATTACAATTTCAGTTGATGATATTTCTCACTGTCTTAGTAATTTGAACGAAGCAAGTAGCCCTGGACCGGATTTGATTTCTCCTGTTCTTATTAAAGCCTGCGCTAAAAGCTTGCAACTTCCTCTATTCATTATATATAATAAATCGTTGTAATTGTAATTTGCCATTGTAATTTAAAATGTCAGGAGCGTAAATAAATGATATCAAATCAAATCAAAAAGATTAAAAAGTTTTTCCATATTCATCATTGTATAATTTTTTAATACAACTTATAAATATAAGCAACGTTAAATTGGGGACGAGTTTAATAAAATACACGGACATTAATGTTAATGTGCAATGATCACGAATCAATTAAATTACGAAAGGTGAAGTGACAGTAAACATTAGTGTGAAAAAAAAATTAAAAAAATTAAGCAGATTATAAATAAACAATTAAAGTAGATTCTCGTCTGGTAAAAATTGTATAATACATTTTTTTAACGGGCATTTAAAATTGACACTATCGCTCACTATCGATTGATAGCTTTGTCAGCAGTGAAAATAGAAATGAATTATTTTCACTTCTGACGAAGCTATGAATCGACAGTGAAACATAGAGCGATAGTGCCAATTTTAAATATCCGTTAAATTGATTTATTATATAAACAATTTAGTACTTGCTTTTTAAATAACAATAACTATAATTATCCACAGTTTTGTAATATACGTATTTAAACAAACAGTCACCATTGTTGGAAACAGAGCAATTATTAATAAAGAATTTTAATTTGTGCAGCGTTTATTTTGATTTATTTGGAAGTATAAGTAATTACACCCCACAACATAATACCAGCAATTAATTGAAAACACTTACGAATTGGGGGTTCAGAGAAACAATTGCTTATTTAATTGTCTACGATTGTTTAACGCGTTGAGTGCAAAGTGGAACACTTGACTTCTTTTGGCCTCGTTTGGTTATCTTCGTTAATTCGTCGTTCTTTTGTTTTGTAATTTCCTTCTTGCCTTTGCTCTTTTGTCGTACTTTTCCTTTTTGTTTTGTTTTCGTCTTTTGGCCCTTTACTCTTCTTTTTGTGTGTTTTCTTTGTTGTTGCTTTGTTTTTGTTTTCTTTCTCGAAGCCGGAGGGGGGAGGGGTGACGTGACGATTTATAAAAGCAGGTTAGTCGGTATCGAAAGATAAATAGATATAAGGCATCCAAATCTGTCACTTTCGTCTTTCTTCTCATTGTTTTCCTTCTTTGTTCTTTTGGCCTCGTTTGGCTATCTTTGTTAATTCGTCGTTCTTTTGTTTCTTTTTGTTTTGTAATTTCCTCCTTGTTTTTGCTCTCTTTTCGTCTTTTAGCTCATTACTCTTCTTTTTGTGGGTTTTTTGTTACTGCTTTGTTTTTGTTTTCCTTTTCGAAGCTGGGAGAAGGGGGGCGTCGTGCTTTTCCTTTTTGTTGTTGCTTTCGTCTGTTTAGCTTATTACTCTTCTCTTTGTGATTTTTTTTTGTTGTTTCGTTTTTGTTTTCATTCCACTTTTTTTATTACTTTTGGAATAGTTTTCCTTCTCTTGCCTTTTGACACTTTTTTCTGCAGTCTTTTAAAAGATGCACCTTTTGTTTTTTTGAATTGCTTCCTTCTTTTTGAGTTTTCTACAGTTGTTTGATTATTTTGTCTTTGTTTCCTACTTTGACTGTTTTCTTTGTTTTTCTGTAATTTTTTTTCCTTGGTATTCTATCATCACTCCATTTTTTTTGTTATTTCAACTTCTCAACAATGTTTTCTTGTTTTCAGTCTCTTACAGTCGTTTCCTTTTCTTTTTGTTGTTCTGTTCTCTTTTGTTATCACCTTATTATTTATTATCGTCTTTTTTTGTTTTTAGTTACTTTTTCTTTTGCGATTGCTTTCTCTTTTTCGTTTTTTCTCCCATCGTTTTATGTTTCTGACGTTATTTATTTTTTTTTTTAATTTTCTTGTCGTTTTCTTTGCTGGTCATTGGACATTGTTTGGATTTTTGTTTTTATTTTCAATTGATTTCTTCTTTTCGGGTTTCTTGCAGTTGTTTTATTTTTTTGTCATACTTTTCTCCTCTATTATTTTATATTTGTTTTTTTTTGACTTATTTTTTTCTTGTTGTATTTTCTTGTGGGCGTTTTCTTTTATTTTTCGTCGTCCATTATTATTTTTTTGTAATTTCTTCGTTGTTTTGATCACTTTCTTCTTTTGTCATCGTCTCCTCCTTTAATTACTTTTACCCGGTTAAGTATTTTTTGTTTCTCTAGGGTTCTTTCTTTTTGTTTTCTGTTATTGTTTAATTTTTTTTTTTTGGCGTCATTTGTTTCTTGACATTTCATCATCTTTTCTGGCCACCCGTTATTACTTGTTTTGTTTTCTTTTTGTTGTTGTTTTCTTCCCTTTGTGATTTTGATTTGTCCAGAGAGACAATTTCTTATTTAATCGTCCACGATCGCTTAACACTTTGGATACGAATTAAAACATTTGACGAACAAGCGCATCGTCCTACAGAAACCAGCAAGCTTGAAATCTCGTGCCCGGGTCTGCTTTTATAGAGGTACCCTGGATCATGAAGCTAGTAGTTCAGACGCATTTTTGACAGATTAAAGTCTCTTACTGTCATTAAGCTCGTTTTGGTTGAATTATTTTGGTGATTTTAGGAAATCTTCCGGATCGAAGTAAAAATTAGGTCAAATATTAATTATAATCAATGAAATGAGCGTGCTATCTGCTACCTATTAATTACTGCTAATGCCTAGCAAAAGTGAGGATAAGCAACGTACGTCCATGTAAAACAAATAATAAATAAGAAAATGAGGCAACACCTCCATACCATTAGCAAAACGTCAATTATTTTATAGTCAGAGAATTGACACATTTCACTGGCTAACTTTTACTATATTTTTCTATAGAATGTATCTGTTGATTTGAAAACGACGCGACGCCTCCTTTGAATTTTATATTGTTGGAAAAGGTTTTCTTATCGACAAGCTCGCGTGAGCAACCCTAAATAATATCGATTGCAACCGCCTTTAATATCAGCTAGGTTTCCATTTCGAAATACACGCGTCCGACGAGCGACGCGTCAACACCCCGAAGATTCGATTTCAATTCTAATGGGCTGACAACCGTATAAAAATTCGGTAGATTTTTTATTGCGTGTGTAAGATTTTTTGCTTCAAATTTACGGAATTTTGTTTAAAGTTTTCAAAATCATCTGGAATTGTTTGCAACGACGATTAATTTTGGGTAATTCTCTGTGCAACTCCAATAATAGAAAGCACGCATAATTTAAATAAATTAGAAAAAACAGAACCGTAGAAGAATATTAATCAGAGATGGCGAAGCTCAAAAAAATAGAAATTGACACGATGGGTAAAGTTAGGAGGAAACGGTCCTCGCACTGTAGACAATAGATATTGTTTTGTGAATAAATTTTCTTCATCTTCAATTCGTATCATTTTCTTAATTAAAAATTTTATCCTAAATCGATTTTGATTGCAGTGGATACTTCAAAGATCTTCTGTACAGCTGTTTCGGCCCCATTTAGGGCCACATCAGCAGAAGCTTAACTCGAGGCTTCCACTGCAAACCAAACCGACCAAACGATGTAATGGTAATGATGAATAGCTTTAATCGTGACATCCTGCGATCATTTTTTGACGCAACTTTGCATTAGGAATTTGCAGCCAGTTTGCTACTTAAATAAGTCATCCCATGCAGGACGACCAAAGGTGCTGTCAGAGCATATTGAAAGTTTTAAAAATTTTATCGCAAATTGGTTTTGATTGCTGTGAATACCTCAAGCATCTTCTGTACAGTTGTTTCGGCCCTATTTGGGACAGGTCGGTTTGGTTTGCAGTGGAAGTCTCGAGCTAAGCTTCTGCTGACAAGGTCCCAATTAGGGCTGAAACAACTGTACAGAAGATGCTTGAGGTAAGATTTGCGATAAAATTTTTAAAATATTCAATAAGCTTTGACAGCACAGTTTGGCCGCCTTGCATGGGATCACTTATTATATAACAAACTGGCTGCAATTTGTCATTCTTAATCTAAAGTTGTGTCAAAAAGTGATCGCAGGGTGTTGTGATTCAAGCTATTCGTTACAGTTTCTTTAATTGTTGTAAAAAAATTTCCAGATACTTTAGCTGTCCGTTATATCTTCTAACCAAGACAAGACGGAAACTAATTTTTTTTGTAGAGAAAATGTCCCACACCACAATCAAATCGCCTTTGTGCTTCATTATAGGATTTTGGTATTTGTGTTGAGGCGTTTGCATTCGAAACGACAAATCCATATTTAGCAACCATCACCAAATAACACAAAATTGTTTTCGTCTCTCCAAAGGAAATCAGATTGATGTATTCACTCTAAGGATGCGTTGCATCACTCTACTTGCACCTCCTTATTTATGCAGAAACAGTTTGTTTATGCCTTATGTTATAATCAGGGACTTGAAACTGAAATAATTAAAATACCTGTAAACAAAGAAATATTAATTTCAATACCAATAAATAATATACCGGTATTTTATCGGTAATTCTTAATTAGATGAATGGATTTGTCCCACATGAATGCACCTGTTGCACCACCAAAATAAAAATGCTTCCATTAAGAAGAGAAATTGCAGGAAATTTTCACGCGAGCAAACTAACCCGTTCAGCGAAAATTAATGCGCCCTTATGCACCACCATTTTTACCTTTTCACTCCTCAAACAGCTAAGAAAAAAAATATAGAAAGTAGCGAGATTCAAAATGTTGGTGTACAAGAGTGCATTAGGGATGCAAGAGGATACGACAAAAAATTAATTCGAAAATTAGGTTTCTATTTTATTTAATTTTTTTACTGCTATTTGAAGGATGCAAAAGTTAATAACGGTGGTGCATAAGGATGCATTAGAACCGCAATAGAAAAATTTCCGAAAGTTTCTAATTTTTGTTTTTCTCTCAGCTATTTTAAGGATGCAAAAATTACTAGTACGTCCAATGACATTTGCCCATAGTTTCTCTCCTAAAGAGATGCAAACTCTCGCATTGAAAAAAACTTTTTAAAACTTTAGTGGGGGGGTGGGGAGGCGACAAATTAATTGACCCAGTTCAATTCATTTAATAAATTAAGACTAGACGCAAGATTACTCTATTTGCCATAAAACTCAACGACGATGGTAATTTTCATTTGTGATGAGAAACTTATCTTGAAATCTGAATACGCCATTGATTAATCAACTTGCAACCAAACCGTCCCAAAACTTCCAATTACTTGTGGTACCTGAACTAAGGACAAGTGGCTCGTTTACGTCAGCAGCAAATAAACGAACTACCTGTGATCGTAATGTCGTAATAAACATAATAACCGCAGCCAGTTCGGAGAAGCGTTGTGATGGCCATGGTAGCAAGAACTTTTATGGCGTTAATTCATAATTATGATCAGGGAAGCGAATTCTGACCACGACATATGTAAAAAGTACGAAAACTTGTATTCAGAATGTGCATGTATGAAATAATCAGATCAGCCTGACAACGCTAGTCACAGACATACACTTTCTTTGCACCACCTACTCTAATCTGATTTTTTGTTGCTCACATGTTATATTCACTTCGTTATGCGCTTAATCCACGCCGCACTAATCGAAAGTCAAATAGTTTGATACACGAGAATCAAAGTGAAACCACTGCCTACACTGTGGTGTCAGCCTACCCAAATCAAGAATGCGTTGCCAATAAGTGGTGTGTCTCAATTCTCTCCCTTGATAATAATTATGACTAAATATAAAAGAGAATTTTTTTAATTACCCGAAATCTTACAAGTATATGAATTCACATTTACTCTTAAAATGCCGGTATTTATTTCGGTAATCGATTACCGATATAACCCAACAGGTATTCAAATAGCGTTATCGAAATATAATTTCTGTTGCCCATTCTTGACTTTGGATTGGTGAGGGGGATGAATAAGAATTCACATATACTTAGGCCACAATTGGGCTCATTGTACTACCTTCATGTTCAGCAGTGTTTGACTGTCAGCTTTCTTCGAGCCATCTCACTCTTTCTGACTGACAGAGGGGCACTACGAATTCCAGCCATGTCAGGCCAGAGCTCCCCTAACATGGGACCTCTGATCGAGGCGAGTGCAGGGCAATCACAGAGGATATGCTCAGCTGTTTCTTCTTCTAAGTTACAACCTCTACAAATTGGACTGTCTACTAAACCAATGCGATGCATATGTTTGTTTGGTTTGCAATGTCCTGAAAGTATTCCTACGAGTAAACGTAGACTTCTTCTAGGTAGTTGCATACAGAATCGTGTCAGTTTGAGCGAGGGGCCGCTATAGCCTTTTTCGCTTGGTGACACTTGTCTAGATTTACCCATCTGTCGATATGTCGGTCCTAGGTTCTTTATTTCAATAAGGCATTAAACAGACTTAATGACGGTGCTATGGCCGGTTCGAGGCCCCAAAAAGGCCGTCCCGAGCCCTATCTAGCCAGTTCGTTGCCAAATGTTCCAACGTGTCCTTTAACCCAAATGAATTGTAGGGTGTTGTATTTCGTCATTTGTTCTAGTGTGCCGTGACATTGGAGTGTTATTCCTGGGGATATTTTTTTACTGTTTAGGGCCAAGAATGCCGCCCTGCTGTCGCTAGCTATCCTAACGATTTTATTCTGAACACCCAGATCCAGAATTACTCTTGCACCTTGTATAATGGCAACTAACTCTGCTTGAAGAACAGTTGTCAGTTGGCCAAGAGCTATGCTCATATGAAAGTTCAGGTCGTCGGAGAAAATTCCTGCTCCTGTTCCTTCCAAAGTCTTAGATCCATCAGTGAACATGGATATATCGGGTTTGGGTGCATCTTCAGCGTTCAAGAAAACGTTGAAGTGCTTCTTGAATATATACGTAGGTGCGAGAGAGTCAACCACCGCTCCAAAAAGAGGAGTTTCTTGTAGAGCTTCCTCCGGGATGAGGTGGTGTCTACCTCCGAGACCTTTATTATTCCACACCTTTTTTACACGCAGCCTAAGGGCCAATCCCAGTGTCATCGCCTCCATATACACGTTCAGTGGAGGGAGACCAAGGATGGTCTCTAAGACGGCGGTAGGGGTGAATTTCAGCGCACCGGTAGCACTCATGGATGCCAGCCTCTGTACGTGCGAAAGCTCCGATGCTGTTGTCGATAGTTGGGCTCTGGGCCACCAGACCAACTATCCATAGCAAAACATGGGCCTAATTACCGCAGTGTACAGAAATAGGGCGGCTTTTGGTGATGGTTCCCAAATTCCGCCCATTGCACGGCGACACTGCCAAAAAGGCGACGCACGCCTTTGCTACTTTTACATTAACATGTTTACCCCAATTCAGTTTCCGGTCAAAAACGACTCCCAGATATTTGACTTCATCTGAAAAAGTTAGTTCAGTTTGGAAAAGTTTGGGGACTCTACGGATCTCAACTTTCCTCTTTTTTGTGAACAGAATCATTTCCGTCTTTGAGAGATTGATTGTCAAAGAGTGTTATCCATATCCTTGCGTAATTTAACGATAATGGTATTAGTGATTTTTACAAATACCGGTATCAAAATAATTTCGGTGAAAGTAACTAATGAAATTAAATACCGGTATAATGCCGGTATTTCTCATACCGATAGAAGTCCCTGGTTATAACTTCTTCAGCAACATGCAGTGCGTGAAATGAAGATTGCTACAGATGTGAGAAGGATATTGCGATTGATTCTATTACTATAGAAAACTATCAGTCGTTTTTGTTCTTCTTTAAGTAGACTTTTTGATCGTTTGAACTCACTGGATTATAGAGTTTCCAATTCTTTGCTCTACAAAGGTTTTGAAGTTTTTACCTCATCTACCTCATTTCATCACACCTCCGCATCACAGAACTACCTTTATGAAAGATTAGTTTCCTGTAATGTTTCTAGACTATATAATGCGCTTTCATTTGAAGTGAAACAACTTTCAGTGCGTGCATTTAAAATACGTTTGCGTGTGAAGTTATTTAATGCCCAATTGTTATAATTACAAGTATTTATACACATTGACTTATCTATGTTTGCTTCTCTCGTTTTCTCTGTCTTCTCTTCTTTTCTTCTCTTCTCTTCTTTTCCTTACATTGATAGCATTTAATGTTCATTTTAAACTGTATCTATTTTTGTTGTTTTTAAAAGCAGCAATTCTGTCCCGATGGTATGCTGAATACAACCTTTTAGCACATTGTAACTTTGACAACTGCTGGGTTATTATATTTATTATTATTTTTTTGTTATTAATGTGATAATAACCTTGACATTCAGTATCAAGGAGTACAATGACGTACTTTTCACTTAAGCCAAGACATGTCGTCCAGATTTCATAGCAATTGATAAAAAAAATTTAAAAATCACTCGGTGTTATTTCATTAGATTAAAACAATACGAAAATGCTCTGAGAGCGCTATAAAGTGGTGAAACGAAAACGCAATTAGAGATGGGTGTGCTCTTTCATACGTTCGTCCTTGTTATCGGGAATAAATCAGGGAGAACCTGAACTTTTATTTTTCGACTTACCTACCCGCCAAGAGAGTCATGTATGGATTCACGAAGATGAGGAAACTCCAACAATCACCAAGAAACAGCCAGCTATGAAAAGAGTTATGTATGCGGTATTCTTCAGAAATATAGACCTAGTAAAGGCAATTAAATTAGACGGACAAAAGACAGTTACAGCTAAGTGGTACACTGAAAAATGTTTGCCTGAAGTGTTCAGTAGAGTTCCAGACAAGGGAATTATGCTGCACCATGATAATACATCGTCCCATACGGCAGTTTTTGGTTGAAGAAAATATAAAAGTAATAGAACATCCGCCGTATTCACCTGATTTAACAATGTGCGACTTTTGACTATTTTTTGGGCTTAAAAGGAATTTACGGGGTAGAAGGTTTTCGTCAGAAGAAGAGAGTAGTTCAGGCTTATTTTGAAGGTATTCTGAAAGATGATTGGTTGGGAGCTTTTGAACAGTGGAAAGAAAGAATGGTCAAGTGTATAATTGCTGAAGGGAGTTACTTCGAGCATATTTAAAATAACATTCTAAAAAATATTAACCCTGTATTTTATTCTTAATAAATTCAGCTTGAACACGTATCCCCAAGGAATAGTGTCCCTATAAATAAAACTAATAATTCTATTGTCATCGAATAGACTTTCTTTGCTCAATCGTGGAAACTTCGAATTTCTGCGAACTGATTAAATATTGAGTTGCATCTAACCGACGTGAAGTTAGCAATAGATTTCCAACAATAAAATTCATTACAAGAAAATACAAATAAGAAAATTTTTTGTCTAGATCACAACCAATAAGTTTTGAAATAAAAGGCTTGGAATGAAAACTAAAGTCTTCAGGGAATCTACTACGAGAAAATCAGTTTAAGTTTTCCTTAATTGAACGAAGACACCCCGGTGCACAACATACCTTAATATTCCGCTTAGTTACGACTTACACGAAAGCAAGACAAAACCAAAAGGAAAACGCACCCCCATCCCCCGTTCGGCCCTAAATCGCGCTGATTCCGTTGAATTCGCTCCAGTACTTCACTTTAATTCACTTGTTTCCTTGCGTTGTTCTTTTATGGCAGACTTCCCGGCCAAGTTGCCTCTTAGCGTAATCTCCTAAGAAAAGCAGCGCCATTAAGGTGAGCCCGATGCAGCGGAGTTCGTTTTATTTTTGTCATTTGCACTGAGGTTCGCTTACTTGATACTAATTTATGTAGGAGAGTGGCTTCGTTTTGCTCTCTTTGGCCGACATAAATATTCCTGCGTTTGTTATTCTAGAATGCAGCGTCGTCGGCGACGCGCTCCAGGCCGAATTCTTACCTTAATTCCAACCGCTTTAATGCTCTGCAGAAATACGAGCTTATTTATGGCGTCGGAAGGCATGTATTTTATTACGTATTATTTAAGGCAACCAAATATGCGAGATGCTCGCAAAAGCAGGGACAGATTTATATAATTGTTTTGACGGTAATGGATCATTGTCTTTTTCTCCGTAAAATTGTTTGTATTAGGTATTCAGTAAGATGAAGAATTTTTTAAATAAAAATGTAAAAATTAAATGAACTAAGATGATGGAAAGAATTAATTATACTTAGCTACAAGTGATTTACAACAGTCAATAAATTACGTAACGACTTCACGTGATTTAAAATAATGTAGCTACTTTGCAAATTAAATTAGAAATAATTAACCTTTGGTAATTTTTAGACTTTACTTCACCTAATAAAAATACTTTTGAGTAAGATTTTAAAGCGCAAGGAAAAATGTTCAAAGTACTCGTGTATCCGGTACGAGAGATTGAAGTTACGTGTATATTACCGTCCTTAAAATACTTTCAAGTTATTTAATCATGATAATATTAAACTAACAATGACCACAGCTAACAATTTTATGTATATATTTACATTTCTTTCTATGTAGAACTGACTATATTAAACACATTGCGCATTTGCAACTCTTACCGTGCAATTATGGGATTTTTCTCTCGTGCGAATATTAATGAAGATAAAAGTAAACGCAATTCAAGGCTTCGTTTTACAAGGAAAAAACGATTCGAGTCAGTCACTCCTTGCGTGCCGTCGTTAGAACAAGAAAAGGATGTGTGGTGCGTCGTTCTTCGGCGTCGTCTTACTCGCTGTCCTTCCGAGTTTCACGTCGTCTCTGTCTTTTGTACCCGAAGACGAACAGGTGAGGATGAGAGAAAAAAGAATTTTCAAAGAGCCTTGGTTAAAACTCGCAATTAGCGGTGCGATAGTCGCTGAAGTCATCGGGGACCTCCGCGTTTACTTATCATTAAGACGCGCCGACTGTTTACCGAGTAATTTCAGCTATCTCGGCTGAAATCTGAAAGGTTCATTTTCAGACGCTTTCGCTGTAATTATCGTACGAACTACTTCGTGAGGCCTTAATTAGTGGAAGCTAGTTTTGTTGGCGTTATCACTTCCGAAACAGTCTTCTCGTGTACGTTTTACGCACAAATGTTTCTTCTTATATTTAGATTATATCGACATTTCAAAATTCAGTGATAGAAGTTAGAAATTAAGAAAAAAAAATTATGTAATGTGTGTGTTGTCATCAAATGCACTCAAATAAAAAAATACTTCAAAAGTAATGTCAGTGTTTCCTTCGCTCTTAATGTAGTAAGAAAAATAATTTCGAGAATTCCCTATGTATAAATATGAGGCAAGGTCATTTTGTATACTGGCATTATTGTCAAGTTTTCAAAAAATATCTTTTTCTTAACTCTAAAACAATTATAAGTCAGACACCAAATTTTCGTTTTGATCTAACCACCGACGTATGAAATTGTTGTACTGGTGTTACGACGGGAAATTTATCTTTGCTTCATTATTCTTTACCAAAACTAATCTCTATGGTGAACGTGTACCGCTAGACAGTTAAAAAAAGAACGAAAACCTGTGCCAATTCTTATTTCCTTATTCGTGAGTGCATTTCTGAGCGTTCTCTTTTAACTGTCTAAGGCAGTACTTCTGTTCAAGTACTCAGTGACACTTTTAAATACCACTGCTGGATAATTTGATGAACACATATAACAGGCAAAAAGGTTAACAAAATATTTCAAGAATGTGATACGCGATACGCTCTTCTAACGAAGAAGCGTCTGGGATTCCTTAACAGCACTATAATGGGGCCTGCTCCTTGGTACAGCTGTTGCGAGCCAATCTAGGATGAGGGTTAGTTTGTATCGCTGTATACGCTGTCAGGCGTATGGTTTTCCGAACCATACAAGACCATTGGTGAGGTGTAAGGTGTTTGCCATACAGTGAACCATCGGTGAAGTATAAGGAGTTTGTCGAACTATGACAGCGCCAGAGGGTGTGATTTATTAGAGTGTGCAGGAGTATTGCAAGACTATGCGGCTCAAGCAATACTGACTTGCACTGACACGCGTTCTGCCTTTTATAGCCTTATCTTGTGGCGGGGATTAGCTAACTCTGCATCATTGGTCTGTTTGCTTGCTCGGGTCAGTGATAAGCAGAACTGCGTCATATTTGTCGGAGGACAGTCCTTTTGTATTTGGTTCAGTGGTTGCCTTAGCGATCAAAATGAGGTTGCGATCATATTTGTTGGTCAATCAGAAACGAATGCAGTTGCGCTTTAATTCGTTAAGGGGCGGTTGTCATCGTGAGCCAAATACGTAGACGTCTTCGTGACGTTTCGCCCATATCTGTCTATACGTCATTCGGACGTTTCTTGACGTCTATCTTTTTGACATTTGTTATTGTGACGTTTCTTGACGTCTGCCATTTTGAGGTTTGTCATTGTTTCTTACCATCTGCCATCGTGTTACGAATTTGCTAGTAACTAAGCAACAACATTTTTGTAAGATTTTAATGAATAATTTCACTATGACCCAATAAGTTGCCATTTGCAAACATATTTGTATTTCTTGTATTTCTCCTACTCCATCTATTGTTAACGATATTAATAACTGTTAAAAATAGCCCAGTGAAGGGAAGTTTAAAAGCAATTCCATCATTTACGAATGCTCTCTATAAAATGCATGAAAAATTCATATGTACAAAATCGAAAGTTCTAATTTATTTATTTTTTTAAATAGAAAACCGACTTACAAGTAGTCACAGAATATGGGGTAATTCAAGGAAAACGGATGTACACAGATGAACAGAGGATTCCTTTCTATGGTTACCAGGGCATACCGTACGCCAAACCACCTTTGGGAAAACTCAGGTTTGCGGTGAGTAAATAAAATCACTAGATGTTTATTTGAAAGCACTGCTATTTCTCCAAGTAGTAAATAAAAATGAATTTAGGGATTGACTTCGGAAAAAAAACTAGAAGTTGTATTTTCGTCGATATAGAAAAATTCTATAACTGAGCTGCAGTTAAAAGGAGCCAATTAAAACTCTTTTTTATTTCCTTTTTCAAGGTTTCTACAAAAAAGCAATCTACATGAGTATCCCTTTTAATAAATTACCTTAAACGGACACTAAACTTGGCACTAACGCTCTACGTTTCACTCTCGTTTGATAGTTTCGTCAGGACAAGAATCTATCTTATTATTTTTTTTAATTAAAAATTACTTGCTCCTTAAAGTAGAGTAGAAGAAGTTAATTCTCTAGTTATAAGAGAAGAATTCATCAAATTTTTTTCAGGACAATTACATATTTTGATTGACAGGTTTTTATTATTTTATAAATTATGAAAATTGAATGACAGCAAAAATCGTTTATTTAAACTAAGGTAATATGATAAAATAATACGGAAATAAGCATTGGTCCATTCTCCTGAGAAAAGTCCTTTTTCTATCGAATAAAGAACTTTCGTAAGCATTTAATTCCCTGTTATTTGATACCGCCTTAAGTATTTTAAAATATCCTTAAAAAAATTAATAAAATATATTTATATATAAATCGTCAAAAAACAACCTACAGATTAGAGCAGATCACACCCAAACACCGCAAGTTAAGAGCATTTCAGAAAATTTATCTAGGAGAATATTTTTCTTACCATATATCCAGTGAAAATGTTTTTAATATATAAAGGGAGTGTTAGAGACACTTAATATATAAAGGGGGTGTTAGAGATACTTAAACGCATTTGCACTGGATATTTGATAAGAAAAGGATTCTCCTAGATAAATTTCCTGAAGTGCTCTTAACTTGTGGTATGTGTTAATTTAATAATGTGTGACGTCGCCACGGTTAACAATTCATTCCCTAACTTGCTGGGGCATGCTCCGAATAAGGTGATGGATATCTTTTTGAGATACCTCATCCCAAGCTTGCTGTAGGTGACGACGCAGCTTCTCCAAACTGTTAGCTTGTTGAGGAATACGTCTTAAACGTCGACTTATGATATCCGACACATGTTCTATGTTATTCAAATCCAGAGAACGAGCTGGCCTAGGAAGAACTTCTACTTTTGTTTGTTGCAGAAGTTCCTACAAATTTGTGCGATATGGGGTCGGGCATTATCTTGCTGGAAAATTATTCCAGTGTGTTCATTTATCAGAGGTAACAGATCGGGCCTTAAGATCTCGTCGATATATTGATGCGCGTTTAATCTGCCTCTGATGAATACCAAAGGGGATGGAACCCCTGGTGTTACGCCGCCATGGCCTCCTATAGCAAACGCCACGTTACGTCTCTCTCCACGCAACCTTCTCGTTATTACACGACTGTCATTGTGCCACAGACAAACTCGAGATTCATCACTGAACATGACTTGATCCCGTTCGATGACCCACTGCTGCCTTTCTCAACACCATTAAAGTCTGGTTGCCTTATGCAATTGTGTTAGTGGAAGGCGTCGACACGGCTGACAGGAGTGAAGACGAAACGATGTAATACGTCGGTAAATGGTTCGACTAGATACCCTTTGTCGTAGATCTCATATCCAACACTCCAATTACAACTGAAGGGCGAAACATCTCTCTTATAGCCAGTTGACGGAGACGCCGATCTTCGCGTTCATTAGTTCTTCTAGGACACTCACTTCCTGGTCGACTTTGTTGCATGCCTTCCTCATATCACGTTGTCCATACTTGAAGCACCGCAGAATGGCTTCAGTTTAAACACCGAGCTATTTCACGGAACGAGAATTCAGCTTCGTGCATGCCGACAATTCGCCCCCTTTCAAAGTCATTTGCTGAAAACGTCGTCTTCTTGCAATTGAAGGGTTTGGTGAAAAAACCGGCCAGCTCCATTTTTCTTTGAAAATCATTTTTAGTTGGATTTCATTCTACTTCTCGCGCCGCATCGTTTGGAATTGAAAACGAACAGCTCCACGGTTTCTAATACGAAATATTTGAAACCAAATTTTCTAGATTATATTGAGTTTCCTTACTTTGATAAACAGTTTTTGTTGCTACTGAAAAATTTAAAAAAATGGAGCTGACCAGTTTTTGCACCTACAATTGTAGTCATTGTTAACGATCAACACTTTATTTCGGGGAAAATAAAGACTATTTTGACACACCAGTTTAAAAAATTACCAATAAGAACAGCCTATTTTTTAAGGCAACTCTCACAAAAACCGAAGTTTCTCGTTTTTTAATTCTGACGTTTCTATCATCGACTCCTAAGATGTGGATAATTATTTGGCAAAAATATCAACCTTGTAACTTGACCCTTTCTGGGTGGTGCGTTTTTATTGACACGTAGTTTATATATATTAATTTTTAGGGATATTTAAAAATATTTAAGGCGGTATCAAATAACAAGGAATTAGGTGCTTACGAAAGCTCTTTATTCGGCAGAATAAGAACTTTTTTCAGGAGAATATGGACCAATACTTATTTCCGTATTATTTGATTTGCTCTTATTTGTAGGTTGCTTTCTGACGATCTAATTTTAGATAATTACATATTATTTTTATTCATTTATCTACTTTTTTATAAATTATGAATATGCTTAATTGGTTGTTAGATTTTATGAAGTTCTTTTAGCTTGATAGTGTGTGTACCGAAGATGACAGTTTAGCTGCTGAAATACGTATCGACAGATATAAAAATTATTGTAGACGGAGATTAATTTACAATTATTAATATGATGGTTTTCATTTGGCCAATATACATATACTTCTCTTCCAAATGATGTTATTTTTCTTCTAAAACAATGAAAGAAATGGTTTTCTATTAATTTTCAGAGTCCTGCGGCACACGAAAAGTGGACAGGAGTTCTAAGGACTATGTACGATGCCCCAACTTGCACCCAAGATACAGAACAGATTGTATATATTGGCTCAGAGGATTGTCTTTACCTCAACGTCTATACAACGCAGGTATAAAGAAATAAATATGAAAAATTAAGAAAGCGATTGGCAAATAAATCTAGTTCGTTGAAATTACGCATATAAAAAATAAAATTCAGGATTTTTAAAATTTACTGCTTTTGCTAACGTCACTTATGACGGATTTCACAAACGTTAGTTAAATTTAATCATGGATTAAAAGTAAACGTTGCTATGGTTACATGTGCTGAAGGTATAGGAATGATTATTCTTAAGCAATAATTAAGTTTAATTGACTTTTGTGAAACCCAGTATTAAATTTTTTAATTAAAGTGGTAGATAAAAAATAAACAAAAATTTCGCATACAAAAATCTTGCGTTTTATGATTTCCTTTAAGATTTACATATAATCTAATATGTTTCGCCAAAATTAACAATACAAACGAAAGGAACAATCTCACAATAACTATTTTTAATCCAGAAATCCTCGCATATTTCCATTAAAAATAGAAACTGAAACAAAACAAGGTAAACGTGCATCTTCATACGACCGCAGTGCGACCAGATTTTTCGTTAGCCAAAGCTCGTCACGAATTAAACAGACTGAAAGATGAAAGATGAGGATCTTCGCTATAGTTAATTAGATTAAGCGTGACACAGACGTTTCAATTGGGTCCTCCACTCTTAAAAATTTGCTTTTATCGGTAGTTGTGAAACGCTAAACAGTCTCTTTTTTCATTTTAGTTTCGATTCTAAATATACATACTTATATTAAAAATTAAAAATATGACGCTTTTTGCTTATTAACATGTTAAGCAAAATTAATTGCATTGATCTAAATAGACACAATAGTAAATTAAATTTGAAACATAGAAAATTTCTGAATTTCAAGGTCATCGGCGTGGATTTCTAGTGAATTTTAGTAATTTCGTTCTTTATAGTTTGTCAAGGGGATATACAGGCTGTCCATTTTAAATAGTGATCCCTGAAGATTTTAAAATAGGAAACCCGTCAATCAAATTAGAAATAACTTGAACATTTTACATGTTTCCGGATCGTACTACTTAAATACTTTAGACTTTTTTTTTTATGGGGATGCCTAAAGCAGCATGTTTCTGCAACAGAAATAAATACTATTGAGGATTTACGTCAGCAAATTCATGACTGTGCTAATAAAAATAAAATCCATTCATTTCGTAGTTTTTCAACCGTTACACATTGCCGACCTTGGCCTTTATTGCATCTATCCAGCCGATTACATGGGTTAATGCGCTCGAATTTTATTGTTTTATGAACGGTCCGAAGACAAACTGAATTGCATGAACACCGTAAAATGAATCAGAGGTTTTAATACAGTGGAACTTTTTGATGTTACCAGGTCAGTTTTTCAATTTTTAGCTACATTTTTGAGATTTGCAGAATGAATCCATTTTATGCTAAGGGATGTACAGTATTAATAAATGACAGTAGTGTTATAACACCCTGTATTGCGGTTATAAGGCTTGCAGAAAACGGTTATGTTTATTTTTCAGTGCTTTAATTAAAAGTTTTAAGTTAAAATTAAACAAAATAGCACTAACGACTTCTTGAAGTTAGGAACACAAAATTTACCAACGTTAATACTAGTAATAAATTATCTCAAACGGACACTGGAAAATGGCACAAATGCTCAACGTTTCACTATCGCTTGATAGCTTCATCACTCACTTTATTTCACAATTTCAATTGTGTAACTGGCAAAGTAGAAAGTGTTAGGAAAGAGTTTTTCTATATTGCCAGTTACACAATTTTAATTAATGTTAATACTAGTATCATAAATTACTATTTCAATTCTTATTAAATATTTACAAATTTTTACTTCAATTTCCTTTTGTATTTTATCACGTACTGGGTTTCCAAAAATCAATCAAATTTCGCAGTAGGTTTCAGGAATCCAACCACTACATTTAATAGACTGGCATTCCCCGGCTAGGATAACCATAGCCCGCTGTAGGTGGTGCAAAGGGAACCAAGGGATAACGCACGAGGTTCCCTCCTCACAGTCTACTGGGGGATAACCACCCAGTAGGTTTTAGGAATCCAACCACTAGATTTAATAGACTGGCATTCCCCGGCTAGGATAACCATAGCCCGCTGTAGATGGTGCAATGAGAACCAAGGGATAACGCACGAGGTTCTCTCCTTATAGTCTACTAGGGGATAACCACCCAGTTGGTGTCAGGAATGCCACGTAACGACCCGCCCGGACATAACGGGTTATCAGACAATTAACTAATTTTAATCAAAGACTGCACTGACTTTTAGCTATCTTATTGGCAGATTGTTACCGACTGTTCATTTAGCGATATTATTACAGAATCATTAAAGTGTATGTGAATAATTGACTCTGCACTAACCTCAATTTTAATTTTTCGACCGGCGCGCGGCGTACCATACAAGTTCACACCACCGAAGTTAACACTCCTCTGACTCTAGGAACCTTATTTATTTTTTTTGTCACTTACATAACTGGGAATTTTAACAAGTTTAGACTAAAAATTCTTGAGCCTTGAATCATTTTAAGTCGGGGACAATGTCGCTCTAATTACACAAACGTTAAATTTCAGAGTCGACAAATTAAGTATTTTGTTTTGGTTTTTACTATTCCTATATCAGAAGATAAACGACAAAAGCGAGTGGCAGAAGCGGGTGTTGCCAACGTAATACTAATTTAGTATGGCGGTAAATTCAAACCTTCCTAAGACATTAAAAATCACACTGCATTTAAATCTCTGGCGCTATATTATTTTCAAAAAATTTAATTTTTCCACATCCAGAACACCCACGAATCAAAAAACACCACCTTGCAACCCGTCATGGTATTCTTCTACGGGGGCGGATTCAAATTCGGCTCGAGCAACCACAGCATATACGGGCCAGACTACCTCCTTGAAGAAGGCATCATCGTCGTCAGCCTCAACTATCGCGTGGGAGTTTTCGGTAAGAAAATTTTTACATCAAGGGATACGAGGTGATTTCTAAGTTATTTATTTTAAGGCTTCCTAAGCACTGGTGACTCAGCTGCACCAGGAAACTACGGCCTAAAAGACCAAGTGGAAGCTTTAAAATGGGTTCAGAGGAACATAAAGAATTTCGGCGGCGATCCAAATTCCGTCACGTTATTTGGCGAAAGCGCCGGAGCAGCTTCCGTCAGTTACCTGATGCTTTCACCCGTGGCCAAGGGTTTATTCCATCGGGTGATCCTATCAAGTGGAAGTTCCCTATGCCCGTGGGCCATGAGCCGAAATCCCGTTCCGATCACCTACGCCGTAGCAACCGCCGCTGGTGTTTTGGCGCGCAACAATAAAGTCCTGGTGGAAAAACTCAGGAAGCTTGATTATCGTTGGTTGCATTTCGCCGAGCGTAGCGCAATGGTACTTGTAAGTACTTCAATGTTTTGAATGAATCAAATACAAAAATTCGCTCTAATTAAAATTAGGATTCACTGGACCCTTTGAATGGCCTGGCCTTTTCTCCGACGATAGAACCAAAACAAGTCGATGCTATAATCACCGAAGGACCTCACCAAATTCTTGAATCCGGTTCATACAACAACGTTCCTATTATGAGTGGGTTCAACTCATTAGAAGCAGCCGTTTTTCAATATGGTACAAAAAAGCACGCCGTTTTTCGTGAAAAACAAAACAAAAGATTGTTATTTCAGTGTTGGATTTCCTTAGACCGCTCTTGGTTAACTTCGAAATGCCCCAAAGACTGATACCCAGCGACATGAACATTCCTGCTTTGCACCCGGATGAACTAATGGTGGGAAATAAAATACGGTTGTTTTATTTCGGTCTTGAACCCTTAGGTGCGGCCAATAAGAGCCAAATTTTACACGTAAGTTAGTCGCCACATCAAAACGCAACTCGAAGCAAAAGCATTTCGTTCCTTGTAGTTCATTAGTGATAATCAGTTCCTGAAAGGTATTTTGGAAGAAGTGAAAATGCGTGCGAAGAAAGCCCCAACTTATCTTTACCAATTTTCCTATCAAGGAGAATTGGGGAGTTTTCTAGATAATCAAGCCCGACAAGTAAATGGTAAGACCTTCATTTTTTTTAACTTTCGTAAATGAATGAGGATTTTAGGGGTGGCTCATTCCGAAGAGCTGTGGTACATTTGGAAGAACAAAGATCAAAAATCCACGCAACAGGAGGACATAAACGTGAGGAAAATGTTCGTCAAGTTACTGACGAATTTCGTCAAAACTGGGTAAGTTTTGGAAAACATTAAAGAACTTATTCTACAATTTTTTTGGGGTGGGGCAGAAATCCCACGCCTAAGAAGGACCAAGAACTTCATAATATAATTTGGCCTACCGCATTAGACAAGGACGGAAACCTTAATTATTTGGATGTGGACAGCAAATTGAAGATTAAGCAAAATCCTAGGAAGGAAGCAATGGATTTCTGGAAGGAACTGTACAGGGATTATGGTCGACCCCCTTTCACCACTTATTAAAGGATTGCAAACTAAATATGTAAAACATGAATTTAAAGTACGTCAAAAATGAAACTGTTTTATTAAAAAGCAATTTTTCTTGAATAAAAATATGATGGAATTAATTCGATGGGAAAGCGCGCGCGTCCGTTCGATTGCAGTTCGCTTTTTTTCTCCCTGCCCATCAATGATTCACGTTTTCACTCGCCTTTCGCGAAAATTCAATCAAACAGAGAGTAAATTTCAATCATATTTGAAATAAATTCAATCTCCCAGCCGACTGATAGAGGGCGGTATTAATCTGCCGCCGCATTACGTTATTTCCGGTTGACTTCAGACTATTACTTCCGATTGCCGAGGCGAACGAAAAAAATTAAAATCGAAGCGGGCGAGGAGCGGCACAGACTCTGCCCATTGTTTCGGCTTTAATTAAGTTCAAGTTTGGAACTTTTTTTCGTCTGTTCGTTCGCTGAATAGATGAACGGTGGGTTGGTTGACCAGTGGACTTTTTCATTTTTATTTTTAACGTGGAATGTACAGGCTAATTTTAGGTGCGACGTGAAAGAAATATAATGACGTGAAGTAATTTGAACAACGCTTTGATTTTAACAACTCAGGAAAAAGAATGGATTGGACTTGTTTTGTTTACGAATTCTCTGGTTAAAAATAAGTTAAAAAGTTATGTAGACTCGCAGAAAAAACGATGATTAAAAAAATGATAATATCGCAACCTTCAAATTAAGTCATTATTAATGATTTTGACACCCCAACTTTTTAAATGTTTGTGCCCTTTCATACATGGGGCAGATCTCTTGAAAACCTGATGTTGCAGTCGTAATCCAATAAAATCGTTTTAGCTCTACTCGCACCGAGGTCTAAACAGATTAGTTGTGAAGCCACATTATTTCAAGAGCCAATGAACGGCTTTTGTTCAATACACGGACCGAGGTGGAAACGACATCAATCTATAGCTAAGCCAATGTGAATTCAGTTTTGTAACTAGTCGAACCGTAGTCAAAAAGTATCACTTGTAAAGTATTACTAAAGATTACGAAAAAATGTATACAAACCATTTCATGTTCAATTAATTTCCGAAATATGTATTACTGCAGTAATCCCGAAATTCATCCGAATTCTTTTGTTTTATTTGACCATAAAGACTAAATTGTCTAACCATTTATGAATAATTTGAGTAAATTGGAGATTGCGATATGTTGTCATTTGAGAGATTAATTTAAGAATAAAAAAATTCAAAAACTCTGGTTTTAACAACACAAGAAACATATTACAACATTTTAATTTCAGACAAAAAATGTAATATACAATAGGAATTGGACTTATTTTGAAAACATACTCTCTGGTTAAAAATAAGTCGTAGGCAGGACAAAAATTTAAAAAAATGATGATTATACCTCAACCTAAAAACTTTTCTTGCTTCACTTAAGCAATTACTTTGTTGCAGAAGCTTTTCTGTGCCGCAATCTGATTTCATTTGAAACGTAAAA
The DNA here is from genome assembly GCA_039766575.1 of Serrognathus titanus. Taxonomy (NCBI): domain Eukaryota; kingdom Metazoa; phylum Arthropoda; class Insecta; order Coleoptera; family Lucanidae; genus Serrognathus; species Serrognathus titanus. The sequence goes on from CM077914.1 coordinate 14,967,073, forward strand.
ATTTAATTCAACGAGGGCGGAGATCACTTACCTTCAAATTAAGTAATTATTTAAATGATTTTGCCACCCCAACGTTTAAAGTGTTTGTGCCCTTTCATACACGGGCGGTTCTCTTAAAAACCTGATTCCTAGTCGTAATACAATAATTCGCACTACACGAACCGAGGTCTAAACAAATTAGTTGTGAAGCCACGCTACTTTAAGAGCCAATGAACGAGTGTTTTTCAGTATATAAACCGAGGTTGAAACGAAATCAATTTATAAGCTAAGCCAATGAGGATTCAGTTTTGTAACTAATGGGGCGTAGTCAAAATAAAACACTTTAAAGTAATTAAAGGTTGCAGAAGAAATGTCCAACATTGATTCAATTAATTACCAAATTGTTTATTTACTTAATTCTTCAAAGTTCGAACCCTAAAAGCCTTTTTTTTTTCGAAAAAATTAAGAAACCTATTTCACAGTAGCGAATATGTCGTACGTCAAAAAAAAGACCAAAAATAAGAACACCACCTTTGATGTTCCCCACCTTTCATAAGGGTCAGTAATAAAATTGAAAGCGTCCAGAAAAATATGTAACAAAGGCTTATCCCGCGTTTGCCCCGAAATGAAATAAAGCATCAAAGAGAAAGGCGGTCGCGGACGGACCCTGACGGAAACGAAATAATTTTCCCCGCATTTTATGAAACACAGTAATAAAGCAGCAGAAAAAAAGACGTAATAAAATACCGGCGCGGCAGCTAAAATAAATTATGAATTTAACGCACATCATTTCCAACGATAAAAAAAAGTTATATACGTATTTAAAAAGGCACCGGGAAACTTATAAATGTCTCGTAAAATCTCCCTCAATTTCACCGGCCGGATATCGACGTGAAATTCGGTTGCTGAAATTTCGCCGCGCCCTTTTTGTATTAGATTTTATTTTTATGCGGGGCAACCAAATGAACCGATGGAAGATTTTTCATTCGGGGGCGAGCTCCTTCCTTCACTTGCAGAGCTTTTACGACATCGCCAAGCTCTGTCAAAACATTATTAAAGTTTATCGACGAAGTTCGGCGACGATGTTCATATGCAGTTTGCTTATCTTTCATCTGAGATGTTACGCAGACAGGATGGCAGACGAAGATCGAATGTTTTCTCAAAATATTGTCGCTAGATATCAACGGAAACGCAAATAAAAGAAGGAATAACAGAAATTGAAAAAAAGTAAGTGTTTGATGGTGTAATTGCAGGAAATTTATCACAACTTAGGAGGGTGATAAAGAAAACTAAAATCATGGAGGCCTAAAGGAAGATTTTGGTTGTTTGATTAATAAGGTCATTTCTAAACTGTAAGCCTCAGAAAGTGCTTTAAACCTGTAGAAACATGTAACTGCTTGGGTCGACGACGCATTACAAAGTTTACTCTAAACCAAATTAATCAGGAAGTGTTTTGGGTAGCTCACAATTTGACGGAACATTCTGAAGCACACGTCATCGGAATACACGCAACACTACCACGCAATAATAAGGCGAGCTGTGCGGGGGGTTGTCGAGTACGTGCGGAGTTTCGCAATTTCGGTTAAGGACCACTTCGAGGGTAATTCAATTCCGACGAATGTGTAACCGCATTTGGGCCGCCGCCCCCGCCCCGGCGAAACTAAACACTCTGTCGTCGTCGGCATCTTGCGGACCGAATTTTCGGACCGCGTTTTATAATCCGCCGATGGGGGTGGATTAAAACGCAGCTTGAACGCGGAAATTAATTAGCGGCGATGGACGACCCTTTCTGGAAATTGTTTCGCGTGGGGAGGCGAATTAATCGGCGGGCTGTTAAACTGAAAAGTGTATCGGAAGATTCCTAATTAAGATAATTCGTTTCGCGCCTCCTAACGACTCGGTTAACTGAATTCTTATGTCTCTTTGAGAATCTATTTTCTCCGGTTTACTTAAGACAAAGTTCTCTTCGTAAATTCCAGTGGAAATTGAGAAATTAGTTTTCTTACTGTATTTAGTGATCTGGGAAATTTAGAAAGAAAAATAACAAGATCCACATTGGGGCTACAAAAACTTGCCGATAACGAATACAGAATAAGGATGAATCAAGAAATAACGAAGGAACTAACAAGAGAAGTTACAATAAAATAATAGAGGGGGTGGAAGAAGGTCAGAAAGACCTAGAATGAGATGGTTGAAGAGACTAGAGGAAGTCTTGAGCAGAGCAGGAGAGAAAAAATAAGGAATAGAAAAATACGTATGAATGAAAATAAGCAAGAAGATATGGGGATTGATTCACCCCAAACCCATGGACCATGAGAACTACTAATAAAGCGGCACACTCCTACAAGGGATGTTATAGCTATTAACCATAAATCCCGTCTGCTATGTCTTTCAATTTTTCAACATAGTCAATGGACTAATATTTTGTAAATTAAATTCTTAAATTGAATCAAGAAAAATTGTTATTTCACATATCAAAAGAGTCAGAAGAGAACTGACTTCAACAATATAGCTCGGAAATCACCGATAACTTCCCCAAACATAAAGTTTGTAGCAAAGACAGAGCCAAAATTCCCTGACGTGACCTTCTTCAAAACCTCGTTCTCGCTCGAACTACTTCATTGTTAATATCGTTGTTATTTTCTTATACTTACAAACATATATGTTCATACTCAAACCTATGCGAATTAAGATTTTGCACAAGGAAAACTAATACATATATAGAGTAGTTCAGATAAAACTTTTACGTATAAAGAAGTGTCAAGCGACGAATCAAATTAAATTTCGAATAAAAACAAGAAACGAAAATCAAGCAGAGTATTGATCGTGACAACCAAGCCTCATTTCGTTTGGGTTTTTCGCAGTGCGCTGAGATCTGCCGCAGAAAAGTCGTAAATTGTACACACAGATTCCGTCGACAATTGAGAGACGAGCTTCTGGAAAGGCGACGAAGAATTCGAGTCCTGTCAGAACAATTACTTTTTTCCCTACCACAATCTGATCTCATTAGAAGCGCAAAAGTTAAATTCAACGAGGGCGGGGATACTTACCTTCTAATCCAGTCATCATTTAAATAATTTAAAATTGAATCATATATACAGAGCGATTCGGGTTTAATCTCAGTAATCTCAGGAATCGATAAAATAATGATATTTTCTTCAATACACTGAGTCGAAAATAGTTTTTGTTTTGAAGGAAAATTTTACTGTGTTTAATAAATATTCTTCTTTAGACTGCCACTAGAAACGAAAGTGAATAATGTTTAAATTTTTTTATTTTGCCACCCTGTTTAGCCCTTCCATACATAGGGCGGTTCTCTTAGGAACCTAATTGGTGCAGTTGTAATTCAATGAAATCGTTTTACACTACTCGTACCGAGGTCTAAACACGTTAGTTGTGAAGCCACGCTATTTCAAGAGCCAATGAACGGCTTTTGCCCAATACACGGACCGAGGTCGAAACGAAATCAATCTGTAGCTAAGCCAATGTGACTTCAGTTTTGTAACCAGTCGAACCATGGACGAAAAGTATCACTTGTAAAGTGATACTTTTAGTAAAGATTACGAAAGAAAAATATGTATACAAACCATTTCATGCCCAATTAATTTCGAAATCTGTATTATTACAGTAACTCCGAATTTCATCCAAATTGTTTTGTTTTATTTGACCGTAAAGATTAAGTTGTCTAACCATTTATGAATCATTTGCGTAATTTAGAGATTGCGATATGTTGTCAATTTCATTTGACGTGAGAGATTAATTTAAGAATTAAAAATTTCAAAAACTCTGCTTTTAACAACAAAAGAAACATATTACAACATTTATAATTTGAGACAAAAAATGTAATGTAGAGTATGGATTGGACTTATTTTGAAAACATATTCCCTGGTTAAAAATAAGTCGTAGATAAGACGAAAATTAAAAAAATGAGGATTATACCTTAACCTAAACACTTTTCTTGCTTCACTTAAGCAATTATTTTGTTGCTCTGTTTAATAAATAATCTTCTTTAGACTACCACTGGAAAGGAAAGTGGATGATGTTTAAAAATGTTCATTTTGTCATCCTGTTCATGCCCTTCCTTCTTAAGAACCTGATTGCTGCAGTTGTAATTCAATAAAATCGTTTTAGCACGACTCGTACCGAGGTCTAAACAGATTAGTTATGAAACACCACTGTTTTAAGACCTATGCCAATGAGAATCAGATTTGTAACTAGTCGAACGGTAGTCAAAACAAATCACTTTAAAGTACCACTAAAGGTTGCGAAAGAAAAATAAATTAACAAATCATTTATTGCCCAATTAATTAATTACCAACATTTGTTCTGCCACAGTAATTCTGAAACTCATCCAAATTGTTTTGTTTTATTGGGCCAGAAAAATTTAATTGCTTGACCATTTATAAATCGTATGTGTAAATTGGAGATTCTCGTGATATTGTTATCTATTTAATTTGACTTGTGTGATTAATTTAAGAACTAAAAAAATTAAAAAATAAACACACTCCGAATTTCGTTTTCCGTGGCGATAAAAGAGAAAAATTCTTTGAAATAAAGAAAACATAAAAAAGCCATAAAAGTATATAAAAGGGTGGACAATTCAAATTAAACCAGTGGTGTAACATAGAAAAACTTGTACGGTTTCGGATTATACGTCTTCCAAAAAAATAACACTCGGAATAAAGATTAAATATTGACTATTCACCTCAAATACCAAGACCGTAACTCTTTCCGTTTGTGTGTTATTTTTAAAAATAGTTGAAAAAATTAGACGCCATTTTCCTCGGAAACGAAAATTATTCTGCACAAAGTGTATTGAAGAAATTTTCCTTGTTCCGAGAAATTATATCGATTCGTGAAGTTATCAAAATTAATCCTGAATCGTCCTGTATAATTAATCTTTATTATTTCTTGCAAGGTGACTCCTTCCTGAGGAACAAACCAATTAATTCAATTCGGAATGCTTTTTTCTTGTTGAAAATTGAAAGAAATAAAATTACATTATCCATCTTTTTACGATTGATTTTCGATATTTTGCTTTACTTCCGCGATATGTGAAAAAATTTCGCTCTGTTGCGTAAATAATCATCCTTAGACTGCCCCTGGAAACGAATCTGAGTGATGGTTTAAAATTTTCGTTTTTCCAGATTTTAAGTTTTAAAAACCTGACCTTAGCACTACTCGAACCGAGGTCGAAACAGAGTAGTTGTGAAACCATGCTCTCTAAAGAGCCAATAAACGAGTTTTTCTCAATGCACGGACCGAGGTCGAAACGAAATCAATTTGTTAGCTAAGCCAATGAGCCTTCAGTTTTGTAACTAGTCGGACCGTGGTCAAAACAAATCACCTGAAGAGTGAAACTAAAGATTACAGAAGAAAAATATCTATACAAGTGACCTTTTCTTGTCCAATGTTCGAACTTCGTTTCCCGTGAACAAATGAACAAATTTAGGTAGTGTAAAATATTTTCATTTCAGTTACTTCAAAAGTTGTTCTATTTTAATTTAATTCTTGCTATGCACGATTTCGTTGATCCAAGTCGACGGCTTCTTAACGCTGCAAAAAATACAAACTAAAAAAGAAGTTGTAAACGAAACACATTTTATTAAACAATTGACAATAACAACAAAACGAAAGAAACTGGTTTAAAATGTGTAAATCAAATGCGCTTCCCCGTGGATTGTAGCCCAAAACTAAGTCAGTTTCTTCTTGCACCTTTCTCTTATTGACAATCAAATGAACTACAAAAGAAATATGATTAATTACAGTGTGCGCAAAACGAGAAAAGCACACGTGACTCAAACAACTCAAACTTATATAAACGCACAAAACATCAAGTGAAAACGTAAACGACTTTCGCTTTGAAAAGTTTTTTTTTTTGTTAAATAGTGCGAAATAATAAAGCTGTGCTCTATTTAACACGCATCTGCAATAAGAAAAGGCTTATTAATATTTTCTGTCTGGGGGACGTCCATAAAATTCCGTCTGTCTGGCATACTCCGGTTGAGGATAGTAATGCGCCGCCATCCCTGTTGTGGATCCAAATTGAGGAGGAACTGGAAAACCAGATGGTGGATGGCGCTGAATGACTCTAACAACGTCACTCCGCCACGAAGCCGAAGAGGGCACACTCTTGTACGGGGCTGAAGAATTTTTCTCCCAGTTACCAGTCGGGGGCTTCTCATACTTGGGCTTGTAGCGCTCTCTGTTATAGTGTTTCTCCGGCACACAATCTCGACGATCGCCAAAATTATAATCTTCAACTGCTTTCCTGTCTTTAAAGACCGGGCGCTCAGAAAACTCCTTCTTATCATACACCCGACTTTCCCATTCTCTTTCCTTTTCCTTACGCCTGCGATCAGACAGATCGAAACTATCCGTTAAGATTGGAGGAGGGGGAGCTACACCCACATTATCTTCCCTGCCCGACTTCTTCGTCGGGTAAGATTCAATTTCAAAGCATTCTTTCTTTCCCTTAATAGGAGAAGTCCTACGCTCGCTTTTCCAATAATCCCTATTTTCTGGTGGTCGCCTATGTTCTACCATTTCAACCCTCCCAAATTTATTCTTTCTGTTATCTTCAAAACCGCCAGGACTTTTACGTTTCTTATAATCTTCACTAATATTACGTATATTACGCTCGATCTCAACTTTCTGTCGACTCAACATACACCGTTCGGTGTCCGCCAATTTCTTCTGAAGACGTATAAGATCGAGTCTTTCCCTTTCAATTAATTCGCGCTCACGCTCAAGTTTTTTCCTTTCTCTTTCTAGTTTGAGCTCAGTTTGCCTATGCTCTTCCTCTTTTATTTTCTGTTTCCTGCGTTCTTCACGTTCCCTCTCGATTTCACGCCTTCTACGTTGCTCTTCTGATGCGCGGTCTCTGTTTCTGCGCAGTTCTTCCTCGTTCTTTCGCCTGCGCCTCTCTTCCGAAAACCGGTCAAATTTCCTCTGGGGAGCCTTGACTTTCAGAGTCAGAGGATCATGGCTGCGGCTTCGCCTTGTACGTTTCCGGACATCTTTTTCTTTATTAGATTTCATTTCGGGGGAGTTTTTGGCTTTAATTTGTTCAGGCGAAATTGGTTCTGTTTTCACTGGGATTTGCTCACCGCCTTGGTTTTTGTTGGGCTTTTTCTCAGGCACCCGGTCGCTTAGGCGAATTTTTTTGCCTTCGAAAACCGTGTCGTCCAAGTTTTTGATGCAATTGCTTACGTCGTCGCGTTTCTCCATTACGACGTAGCCGTAGTATAATTTGCCGTCTGTCACAATTTTTGCGGTCATCACTTTGCCGTGCGAAGTTAGGTGCAATTTTAAGTCAGTCGCTTTTGTATTTTTGGAAATGTTGGAGATCCAAATAAAACGCGATTCGAGTTTTTTGTCTTCAGTTTTAATGGTGGAATCGTTCAATATCTTGACGTCTTCAATGTTGGGTTTTTTTTCTACTTCAACTTGATTTTTGCATTTCTCATCGTTGGTAGGTTCAGTTTTACATTCGATTTTTTTGCGCGGAGGCTCTTTGGAATCACCATCTTTTTTTTGTTGGAGAGCTTGAGCGATTTTTTCTGCTTCGTCGCTTAAAGATCTCGCTGGGGTTGGTTTTCCAATCGATCTCTTTTTCACAATCTCTTTTTTTGGAGTCTTCTTTTTAGATGTATTTGGGTTGGGTAAGGCAGAATCGCCACATTTTTCTGGAGATGAAGTATTTTCTTCGAGTGCATCAGCTTTAGCGGGAATAGAGTCTACGGGTTTGCCATTTTCTATTTTTTCTGAATTTTCGGCGGCCAAATTGTGTTTAACCGTGTTTTCCTTTTTAAGATTCTCAGCTTTTTTTTTAGTCCTTTCTAAATATACATCTAAGTTATCTGTGTTATCAATCTCTAGGATTAGGGTGTCTGGTTCTGTTTTTATCTCCCCTCCCTTACTTCCCTCGGCCGTTTTGTTGGTCTTATCTTCATCACTTGATTCTGTAATAAACAAAGGAGTAAGTGAACAAGTGCAGTACAAAGTAGGTCCAACCTTTTTTCACGAGAGTGTTTTCGCCCTCGCCGTTTGTGGTGACTTCTTCGCACGTATCGTACTTCTTCAACCAAACAGGATCTGTATTAACCATAATTTTTTCTTCGGCGTCGAGCAAGTCGACGACGGGAATTTCGGATTTAACCTCAATTAATGATTGATCCCCACACAGACCATCGCCGTCTGCAGATTCCTTCGTTTCCTTATCTTCCTGCTTTAACGAATCGTTCGCGCCGTCTTTATTTTGGCTAATCGACACGTCGTTATCCATAATTAACGTTTACGGATAAACGTAGACGCCCTACACAGAACAAAACTTGAATAAAAGGGATCGTGCTCGCCGGCTAAAACTATCGGAGATAGCGATTTATTCAGAAAGGGGAAATTTTAAATGGCAATCGATTCCGAAACTCTCTCGAAGTTGGGGTGGAGATACGCGTCGGCGAATCAAGTTTTTAAATTTTAACAAAGATTCGTTTCACGTGTAATGCATCCCCTTTCCGGAGAAACTTTCTCCACAGTTACAGGACGCTTGAAATATTTCTTTCGTGCAGCACATAAGCAATATTTATTTAAAAAGTTTTATCTAATACTTTGAGATATTTCTTTAATTTACAAATTTCTTTATCTGGGTTATATCTCATTATTTGATTTACAACCCTTCTTACTTAATTAGGTTTCTTCTTTCCGATTAACACGGATATCCAATGATGAGGGAGGATTTTCTTTCTTTAATATTTCTCATAAAAATCACATCCTTTTTTATTCGGAATCATCTGAGGGCCAAATTTACTACCCTCTTTCAATTACCCTTGATACCATTGACTAAGAGAATTTTTGATCCTCATATAAACTATAGCTTGTAAGAGCTATTACTATTAACAATTAACTGTCTTTCCTATTACCTTGATGGCACTTTCACTGTTGAAAAGGTTGTGTTTAATTATCTTTGGGCATCCATTTTGATTTGAAGATACCCTCATGTAAACTGTGGTTAGTAATTAGTTATCTTCTTTCCATTTTTCTTTGATGACCATTTTACTAATAAGAAATTTTGGAGTTTTCTTTGCTTTCTAACACTCCAACTCACTGGTTTAACCACTGCTGTTATATAAATTCCAGAACATCTCTTATCATTGATAATATCCAATAACAAAAGATTAACTCACTTGTACCAATAAATGGTGGTTGAAACGTTAAGAATCCAATTATTCCATCAGCGGATGAGGTAGCTTTCGGAATCCCAAAAGCGTCTTTGGCTTTAGTTCCCTCCGTTTTCTGTTTCGACATCAAAACGATTGCCATTTAAACCCCAAAATATGAAAATCTCTGGACAATATCTCGAATAGTTTTAGGATAGTTTGCATCTACGTAGGAAAAATGATTGAGAGAAAACATTATCTTTCCGGCAACTTGTGCAGCAATAGATAGAACAAATCAGTCTCGTAAATTCCCAAAGAGTAAGAATGGCTACAGTAGAAATGCATTTCAGCATCGTGTTATCCGGCGCCTTCGCAGCTCGAAGACGCTTTCGGCGTTCGACTTATCGGGCGCAGAGATAAGCGACTGTAAAACGAACAGTCAAACTTTTAATGGGGATACTCTCGGCCCGATCGGGATTACGGTGGGATTTCGCCGACGCGTTGTTCGCAAGCGAGTCAAACACGGAGGTGGATAATGCTCTTACGGAACTCTAATCACGAAAACACTTTCCGTTTCGGGTAGCGACAGATACGGCTCCGTGAACTTTATTGTGAAAACGGGGAGAGTTCGAAACCGATAAAAAAAAGACGAGCCCCTCACTTTATCACCTTTATCCCAACAAGAAGTCGACAGTATCGTAAAGTTTCAATTAATAGAACTACTATCAAGTAATCTAATTTAAATCATCCTCAGTTGGTCATGGAATTGAAAACTATATATTAAGGCCGTTTTAGACTATCCTCTTGTACAAGATTAGGTTCAATTTCTACAATAAAAAACAAGCTTAGACACAGAACATGTTCTATTTTACCAGACAGTTTGAATTTTGATACAATGATTGCACAAATTAAATTATTTAAGAAATGGTACAAGAAATAGACTAGATTAAGAAAATGTTTAATTCCGTAGCCTTCTGAGGATGACTTTGAATTGGTTAACTTGTTTACGCTAGTACTTTCAAAATTATCAGGTTATTAATTATTTTGATAACCTTATTAAGTTCCCCAGAGGAAAAAGGAAAATCTAAAATTTAAATCCTCCAGCAAAAATAAAAACAAACCAAATTAATTAAAACTTTGGGTCGGATAATAAAGTTCAGAAACTATTGATTATGTTTTTGGGCGAATGCTTAATAATCACTTAACGTGGTGCAACCACAACAGTGCGGCGGCGACAAAACGGAAGGATTTAGGTATTATCTCACCCCTTTGGCTACCGGTTCGGTTACCGCTTTCCCCCGTAAATACACTGGATGTGTTTCTGCTAATTGGTGTGCGGCTCAACAGCACCCCGTCAGATTAACAGCTCTATTTGTTTTTCCGCTGGTAAACAGTCTGCTCCCCTTCGCAAAAACATATTTGTACAGCGTTAGTCGCACCTTCCATGACAACTTGTTCGCTCATCCGTGGACCGATTTATAATAATATAGGTACAGTCTTATCCAAATGAATTTGTTCGATCCGCAATAAAACAGGCCGAAAATTAACCTTAGTGAAATACTTCTTGGGACCACGGCTTTATATTCGCGCTTTCATACATTTGGAAGGCAGTATACATCAAGAAACCGAAACGTAACTATTTTGCAACATTTCGTGATATTTTGGCAACAAAATTTTTCTGTACGGAAAAGTTAGGAAGAACAAATCCACGAATACTAGCAAATAAAACTTTGTTCAATTTATAGAGTTTCCTTATGGCGTTGTTATACATTTGTTTTGAAAAAAATTGTCTTAAAGAAAATTCCGTAATTTGGGAATTAGTTCATCATGTATTCATTTCGAGCGAATAAAGAACCGCGCTCTTGCATGGCATAAAGTATAGAATTTCTTCACACCAATCATCACGCCAAATTTAAAAACGAAAACTGGTTTACAACAATAAAAATCATTCAAATGAATTAAGCAACCAGTTTGAATCACAGTAAAAAATCAGACGATTTAGGAATCTTAGGAAAAAATGGTGACCAGAATTGAACAACCAATTTAGATCAGTCCTGAGAATCATCGGCCAAAAATGAAATGATCTTGAAGTCTTGAAAAGAAAATCGTAGCCAGTGTCCGAGAAACTCAAATAACAAACCAGAGTCTTATGAATAAAACTGTAGCAATTTCTAATAGCAAAAAGCATGTACAGCGAGTCTATAACAGGCGTGGAAATTCTAAAAAATTTGCAATAAATTTTGTGCTCAAGAAAACAACTGAGAATACATGCTTGATTACTCGATACGCTTAAACCGAACTAATGTTAGGGTAATTATGAAACCATCAGCAAATTTATATTTATTTAATCGTAAATATTGCGAGCCGCACGGAATAGTCTGGGAAATTGCCTAGGCGTACTGGCTCTGTGACGTGTCACCGTGATGCAGTGGACGCCTAGATTATGTGACGAAACTGAGGCAGGGACTTTTTAATCCTCGCTCTAGTCATTACTGTCAATCAAGGTAAATTTATGCAAACTAAATTAACATATTAATCAACATAATACAACATAATTTAAACATTATAAATGTCACGCAGAAATCATTTAATTGCACCGCAGGGAAGTATACGGTTGTAGAGTAACGAACATCTGTCAAATTTAATTTTGTAATGTCATGAATAAAAGTTACTTGACTTTATTATTATATGAAAACACGATAATTTAAATGTATTATAAATAAAGCAAGTAGCACTCATAGAAATGAATATCCAACGGAATAGAATGAGATGGTTGGGACATACTCAGAATGCCCGAGGAAATACGTAGGTTCCGACTCAAGAAACTCTAAGAAACTAAAAAAAGGAAGACCAAGAAGAACTTTTGAATATTATGTTAGGTCTGCAATCGAGGAAAGATGTTTTTAAAGAAAACTAGCGAAGGATAGAAATCGTGGAAAACAACCTCAAGAACTCCAACTCCAACTTAACCTTACACCGCAAGGTAGCAAGATCTCAGAGTTAAGTGAAGTAAAACGCCTTAAGAAAGGAGTTTTGGCAGTTATGCGAAACTAAATAAAAGGAAGTTTTATTATATGTCTTAATTGTTACTTACGCACCAAAAACGTTTGGCTTAAATTGAGTTAAGTAACAATAACACAACACAACCTAATTGGAGAAGCACTTTTTTGTCCGTTTAAAATAATTGCAAAAATTTATTCAAAAAATTCAAAAAACCAATGTAAATGTCGACGTTTCGCTGTGCGCTTGACAACTTCTTCAGAATAAATAATTTAAAAAAAAAGAAAATTACGTATTATTACAAATTTTTGCAACGAAATTGAATATTAGATTAAGATATTGGAATTGAACATGAATGCTCTGCTCCATTTTACTAATACTACGTATACCGTGTGAGTCATTTAACCAAATCTTAAATAGGAACCCCCACTTTTTATTGCAGATTCGAATAATACGTCAAAAAGTATAAAACTTTTATGGGAAAGATAGATGGCGCTGTAATTGACGAAATTTCATTTTTCTGATTTCTTCTATTGAAAACCAATACATTCGATTCTGCAGTGCATTTGCTATAAAAAATACTACTTTTTTCTTCTAACCACTTGAAATTTAAAAAAAATAAAACATATATTATGCAAATTTGGAATTAATGGAAAATTTTTAACTTTTAGAAATCCAGATGACCAGTAAATAAACTACTTTTAGCGTAACCCGAGAACAACGACGTGGAGGTAGTTTTCTGTTCCCTTCCGGGTGCTTGATTTACGTGAATCTCCTTGCCTCTCACGATTCGGGGTGCTTGATTTACGTGAGTCTCCTTGTCTCTCACGACTCAGGGTGCTTGTTTTCTGTGAGTTCCCTCGCCTCTCATCTTTCAATTAAAATAAGTGCTCGAAATGATGTCCTCCAACTTCAATGCATTTATTAATCCGCATTTCAAAAGATAGTACACAACTCAAAAGTATATCTGCTTGTATTTCGGCGCAAGCATTTCTAATTCGCTCAATCATGTTTTCGCGAGTTTTTGGCACTTCTAGATACACTTTATCTTTCAAGTAACCCCAACAAAAAGAAATCTGGCGATGTAAGATCTGGTGATCTAGTCGGCCAGTTTATCGGACCAGCTCTTCCGATCCAGCGACCATTAAAATCACGATCAAGTACTTCACGTGCTACTGCCGAATAATGTGCAGGACAACCGTCATGTTGAAACCACATGTTCTATCGTAATTCCAAGCTTAAATCTTCAAGTAATACTGGCAGTTTATTTTCCAGAATGTCTTGATACCTTTGACCGGTCAAATTGCCTCCAATGATGTAGGGGTCAATGAGTTTATCGCCAAGTATTCCACACCCTACGTTCATATCCCAATGACCCTGATGTTCCTCTTGACGCAGCCAGTATGGGTTATTATTATTATTATGCCGATTAACTGTTCCGTGGTTTGTAAAAGACGACTCGTCAGAGAACAGTACCTGACGAAAGAAATTCCTTGTATTTGTTCATGTGCTCACTGAAAAACTCTTACACGATTTTGGAAATCATCGCCGTGAAGACCTTGGTGTAAAGACACATGATAAGGATGATACTTATGACGCTTCAAAATTCTGCAAACAATGGTCTGAGACACTCCGGTATCTCTAGCTATTTCTCGTGAACTGACGTGGGAATTATGAGCCACTGCAACTAATATGGCAATTTCATTACTTTTTCCAGTGATTGTTGCTCGATGGGTTCTCTTTTTAGGCTGAACATTTCCTTCGTTAGTAAACTGTTTAACCTGGCGGAATACAACTGGTGTGGATGCCAGATCATCGGGGTATTATCGGTAACGAACGGGCCGATGAACTAGCCAGGCAGGGTGCGGATATGGCATACCTTGGCCCTGAACCTGTCCTAGCTATAACCAAGAACGCTATTCGGGGCATTCTAGTGACTGGATAAGCGAGGAACATAACAGTAGACCAGGACATCGCCACAGCAAGACCTTCCTTAGAGGTCCTTGCAAAAAGGGAGCCGTAGAACTATTGTTTTTAATCAGGGCGCAACTCAAGATCACCATGGGGTTACTAACAGGACGCCTGACTGTTAAGGAGCATCTGTGGAGGATCGGTAAATTCAATGGGGATCTGAGACAGCAATGCACATTTTGTGTAGATGTGATGCGCTGGCAAATCGCAGACAGCATATTCGGACATCTCATTATAGTTCCCGAAATTTTCAACACGCAATCAGTGAAAAACTGTACCAGCTGGTGCAGGGGATATGCCTCACTAAATGGGTGCGGTAAGAGAACCAGGGCGAGCACCATAAGCCTAAATGGCTGCGGTGCATCCTTTGCAGACGGGTTTTGGTCATGAAGAAAGAACAAACTGTTTAACAGTTCGGTAAAACGAAGTGAGTGACCGAGTCTTGTCTCGAAAACGTTGAGCATAAAGACTGACAGCATCATCAAGATTCCTGCCAGATTCTCCGTAAACAAGAACCATTTCAATTTTCTCTTGTACAGTTAAAAACACTTCCATGATTAAAAAAAAGTATTAACAGCCTTGTCGAATGATGTTCTAAACGTAATACGGTATAAGGTAGCTGCACAGTCTACACATCATCAGTAATGGACAGCTTGGGGTGTTCGTTGCTACGGTTTTGGAGCGCGCAAGTCTGAAAACTGGCGGACCTTCCACAAACGGCCGTGTGTGGCGTAACGATAAATTCATCAATTGCTTTTAAATGGGCAGTTTTTAATTCAGCATTTTGTATGATGAAAAAGATTCAACAGAAAACTATTTTTGTTAGATTATGATGGATTTATGTTGTGTAGAAACCGTTGAGTTTTGTAAAACGACATCGCATTCTATGATTTACTTGCAATCATTTTTATCCGTGCCACTTTTCCAACCAGTAACATCTAGTAGCAATAAAATGAAGACCCACCAATAACGGCCATCTGGATCTGAAGACGATAGTATGAACATCAAAGGCACCGACACGAACTGTCCCTGCTGATTGGTGTGTACTACTGAGGTAGGTGTCTCTATGTTTGAAACAAATGAAATTTCGTCGATTATAGCGCCATCTATCATGAATCGAAAAAAATGTTTTTCATAAAAGTGTCAAACTTTTTGACATACTATCCGAATCCTCAATAAAAAATGGGGGTTCCTATTTAAGATTTGAAAGTTACCCCTCGTTCCATCCCCACAGAGGTGGGAGGGGAACTCATTTTAGCACCAATCAATTTCCCCCGCGGGTTATTGACTTTTTAATTCGAACATTTTCTCCGTAAAATGTTTTTTTCCACAGGCTCGCCGAAATGTCTGGACCCGTTCAAGATAATTCCACCGTCGGAATACTCTAGGGTAGAAGCTGCTAGAAAAGCCTCTTACTGTTTAATCGGTCGGCCTGTGAAAATAAATTATTCGTAGTCTGTTCTAAATAAAATCAGTTTTGTTAATAAATTAGTTATTAGTCTCATCGAGTATTTTATTAAAAATAAATCAAAACGAACCCTAAATTCACTACATTATACAAATGTCACTCAGTACCTACATTGCCCGAAAATTTCTCTAATCGGTAATCCCGTTTCCGTTTTAACACTGTTGCCGAAGTCAGTACGTTCTTACTTAACTAAATCACAAAATTATTATATCTGTTGTAATTCGATCATCTTAATATAACTTAAATAGAACATTTTAGTTTGACATTTGAACGTTATACTGAACGAAAATATTTTCATAACGATTTATTGAAACCTACTCTCACGTTAATCATAGAAGAAAGGTCTGATAGTCTTTCAAGCGATAAAGGAATAGAAATAATGGAATTAACATTTAGATTTGCTTTCCTTCCATTCTTTCAGTTTTCTAATAGTTCTATGGTATGGTGCTATTTGTAAAAAGAAAATAGTTTATTAATAATAGTAATAATAATAAAATTATTTCAAATGAATATGCGAGAATGTGAAATCGATTTAATTTTACGCAAATTCTGTTGATTTAAATCCCAACTAGTTTCCGCCATCAGGAGAAAAAAAAATCCATTTTCGACTAAACAGGTGTCCCGGTCGATATTTCGTGGGGGTGTTTATATAAGCATGTGGTCTTTTATTAATAGTTTCTGAGGTACATCTGCTTGAAATTAAATTGATGATGTTTTTAATATGATTTTTATTTTTCTGCATTAACATTCTGATAACTTTCTCACTACAAATTTTCGCACGTACTTCGATGCACATTTCAATCCTTGTGAGAACATGGTAATAACCATAAACATAAATCATATCTGTGCACTCTACTACATTAGAGAAAACGTGCGGTATTTTTAAAATTTGTCAAAAACAGCAATCCCAAGACAAACTGTGGTTATCTAAACTTTCATGAAATCCTTGAAACGCTCTTTATATCTTCGAATATTTATTTTCCCTGGTTTTGAGTACAAGTAGCTATCTACTTCTACTCAAAACTCGTTGGCTTTTAAATTTACAAAGTTTGTGTAGACATTTCCGTATTTTCACTTGAATCAATCATTTTTACTCCTTAATATATTTCCGCAAAGACAAAAAATTAATCGTATGAAAACAAAAATAATGAAACAATGTAACAGAATGGGAAAAGATGTTTTTCAAATATTTAGCAGTAAATTCCTCAATAAAAGAAGGAAGCAGCAAAAGCAATATCCAACGGAATTTGTCACTTTATTACGCGAATTTATCAGTTTCCATTCTACTAATAAAAGCAGAAGAGTTTGCCAAATTAACATCAAAAATCCATGAAACATCATTTGTTTGTTCCAAAGAATGGATGGACAAATTTAAAAAGCACCACAGCATTAATACGAGAAAGATAAATACCTGGAGAAACTGTCAGTGATTTTAGGGAAAATACGGAATCTTGGATGAAACCATTATGGCCAGCAATAAGTGACAAGTATGATACAAATTATCTTCAACGCAGACGAAACCACCTTAAAGTTTATAGGGTAAAGGCGTGTCGGAGGTAAATATAGAAAAGACCGCTTAACAGAGTAAAGATTTTGGTTATCGTAGATGTTTTAAGAACTGCTAAGTGTGAACTACAGAAGCAACCTGAAAGGATGGATGACGTCGCAACTATTCGAAGACGAACTAAGAAATTTGGACAGAGAAATAGAAAAAAGAATTCTTAATTCTTCTTCTCTAGCCAATTGAACTCTAGGGGCATCCGATAATGATAGATTGACAATTTTGCCACCCAATTATACGGCAATTATGGAACCTTTAAACCAAGACGCATTATCGAAAAACTTTTGTAACACGCCTGGTTCATGGCAAGGATAATAAACCAGAGTTCAAAGTTACAGTTTTAAATGCCATAATTATGTAATAAATTATGTTAAACGGACACTAAAATTGGTACTAATACTGTACGTTTCACTATCGTTTGATAGCTTCGTCAGGAGTCATGAAACATAAAGCATTAGTGCCAATTTTAGTGTCCACTTGATAAGAATCTACTTTAGCCATAATTATGGCTAATACGACTTGAAAAGGAGTAACCACTAGTACAATTACAAATTATTTCCAAAAGGCGAACTTGAGTAAAGACTTTAATGAAGTTGACAATCTGCCATTAGCCCAATGATATCAAAAGCAAAAAGAAGAAGATAATATTCTTCTTCGTTAAAATAATTTAGAAACACATTGCAGAGAAAATACTGCAAACTAAAATTACAAACTTTTTACAAAATTTGAAGTATTGGTTTCCATTATTTCTAAAAATGCGAGGTATATAGATACGTTAAGAACAATTAGAAATGAAGAAAGCGATTGCAAAAAAATTGCATTATCATTCTGGAGGAAAGCTTCGTTATCTCTCTGACTGATTGAATAATTTCTTGATACGAACGGAAAGCTCTGAAGACATCAGCTCTTTTCGCGGAAGAAAATTGATGATTTGTTTGAAAGCTCACTTTGAAGTTTTTTAATTTTTTTCCCACAATAATGAAGTTATGTTGAAGATGGTTTTCTGGCAAAAAAAATACAATTAACTGCCTTAAACAATTGTTTATGACTATGGATTTTCTATATAAGACGTCAAGACCATAGACATTCAAACTTATGTTGTCTGCGAGTCCGCTCGGGATTTCGCAGCGATCATCCGGAGCAGTTTCCGGTTTTACCTGGCCTTGTTCGCTTCCAACTTACACGATAATCCCCACTTTCGAGGGGATTTTATCTGTCTCTGGCACGAAACAAGAGTTCAGAAATTATCCGGGTCGGGCACGACTGACAGGAAGATAACGCTCACGCGAACTCCAAAAACGAGCCCGTCATAAATTTCGTGACCGACCAACGAAACATCTGAAACTAATTAAGGAAATTAATTGCGCTGCAGACGATCCGCGTTGATGAGCATCTCATTTAGTTCTTAATTTAGTTTGCGAAGAAAAATTGCTTAATCCCAAACTTCCAGGATAAAAACTTGGCATGACTTCATATACTTGGTTAGGAAATTGTGGGAAAACCTATGAGTACATTAATTTCAACACAAAGCCATCATAAATTCAAATTTTATACATACAGAGTGTTTAGAAATCGGCAGATTAATTACTGACCAATAATAATTTGTTGAAGCATCCTTCATACCACTTATTCCATAAAGTGGAAATAAAATAAAAATATGTAATACATTTTGAGTTATTAAAATACACAAGGATAGAAGGCTGCAGCTGCATAGATAAATGTACATAAATAATGTAATAAAGTTTTCGGTAATCGAAATGAGTTTTCGAAAATAAAACAAATTATTTTTGTGATACACCCACTCTACCGTATTCCAAAAATAAATACATGGTATTATAAAAAGCAAACACATGCACAAGTGCGTAGGCACTTCCGAACAATAACTCATAGCAAACATCGTCGTTTTTTCTCAGAAAACTGGCACACGTAAGCGATGTTTACGGAAATAATTGTTCGGAGATGTGCAAATACATCATGTTCCGTCAAAACGTAAACTCCGCGCACAAGTTGGAAGCCAAGCTAAAGCCCGCTACGAGCCAAACTGTTAAGTGGTATTATAAAGTTCGCCGCAGCCCCTCGAATGGTTTTGGGGGTAGATACGAATGGGAGCGGGAGCGCGCGCCTCGGGCAAAGATAAAGGGTACGTGCGTGCAATCTAAATTATTGATTGAAATAAATTATTGCCGGTCACGGATGGCGGTTTAATAGTTCAAATGGGAATTTAGATTCGTACTAATTTTATTTAACATGCATACGTGCGGCGGAGGCAATCTCGGGGGAGGAATTTATTAAAATATGGACGCGGACATTGTAATCCCGCTATAGATATGCACGCAATTTAAACTCTATTTCAGATGTAAAATTTTTTGCTTATTTCTAGTTTCTCTCTTTATTTAAATTAGTTAAACAAGTACAGTTATGCTTAAAAAAAACTAGATCACTAATTAATTAGGATAATAAAATATTTTTCACGATATTTAATTACGGAATATCCTTTTTGATTTGTCGTGAATATTTTTCTTCGAAAATATCATTGTCGTGAACGTAAAAATTCTTCTTCGCTCTACATTTTTGCATTTCAAATCCCTGGAGGCCATTACCTTATCCAGGCCCCGACACTAAATGAAAAATACTCCCAAATCAAAGCCGAAATATTTGGCACATCTGAAAAAGAAAACGAAATCTCCTCGTTCGTCACGTTTTACGACTCTAAGTAATTCCGATCCTCTAATCAATTTGGGACAGCAGCGCAACGTAAACTCGCTCGAAACGATTTCGTAACACGATGTTTACAGCGCACGGGAAACACGCAGAGCCTTAAAAAGGGATCGGAACAGGCGAAGAGTAAATATTGAGAAGACGTTAGGAGCACGCGAATTTTGCAAGATTAAATTTAGGGCGGTCTTTTGATGCGAGTACGTTTTCGTTCCGAAATTAATTTTCCTGCCGGCGCTACACGTAAATTCAGACGTAAGTCTGAAGCAGGGCCTACGCCAAGATCCTATCGCTTAGGGAAATCGACGCAGAAGATATCCCGGAGCCACCAGATTGCCGGAGGCGAATCGCGATTCAATCAATATTTTACTCGCTACAGGACGAGATTCAGAAGCAAGAAATTCTTAAGGCATCACTAGCCATTTGAGAACAAGAAAAGAACAATTTTCATTTAAACTCGAAGGAGCTACCAAAATGATATATTTGTTAATTTCATCTATTATGAATAAGTATTACGATAAGATTCCGAAGCAAAACACACTGAAGGTACCAGCAACGTTAAATAGAAAGTGGCACAGAAAGAGAACAATTTTTGAAGGCCAAATTAAACTAAACAAGGTGAAATAAATTGAAAAGTTAAAACCTTGATGACTTCATTTATCTTAAAATCTTCCATTGCCTCTCATCTTCTACCTTTTCTTCCTGATCCATGGCATTCAGCTAGCTATCCGCTAACGCCAGCAATCGCGACGCCGCACTGTGTGATAATTGAACTGCTCAAATTAGGGATTAAAAATAAAAAACTTGACATATAAATGTGTAATGTCACATCACTGACCCTAACTTCACTATACTGTTCCCTATTTTGAGCGGCCATAATAGCAACGATGGCGATGCATCTGGTTCTAGCATTTTCTCTTCTTCTTTTCTTCCACAAAGCACTGTTTTCTACAATACCCTTGCTATTTTTCTTTGCGTCAATCACCATACGAACTCTACAATTTTTTGCGTTATTTCCTTTGCGCGCTTTTATCACCCCATATTGCATTTAATCTCTAAATTTATGAATATCGGGGGCTCTTCTAAAGAATAACAGTTTGCACAATGGATTATAAAAATTCTTAATTTCCAGAAACATCCAGGAAAGAAGAAAATTGAAATTTCCATCGAAAACATATTGTTGACTACGTAATCGTCCAAAGAGGGAACACGATCATCATTTTTGCCATGGTAACTCTAGGATCTAGGAAATAAAGACGTTACAAATTAAATCTTTTGAATAAATATGTAACTCTCAATGTTTCTTCTTTCTTAAAGCGTTTCTTCTTATTTTACTTTTTACGATTTCCTTCTCAGATCTACCTCGCCCAACACTGCACACCAGTTGCAGAAAATTTATAAAGAAGAAAGTTGGATACTTTGGTCCTTCTCAACGTATATTGACTTTTGGTGAACCCATACCAGCCAGAGACATTAAATGTGCCTCACATAACTTCTTATTTTATTTTTATATTTATTTATTCCACTTTGTTACTTGCTTCAGAGGATTTATATGTACAAAATTTGTTTTGACAGGTTCAGAATCATAAAAAGGGTAGACTCGTCTTATTACAGGGCCCTTTACAGTGCCACAGAAATGAGCCATGGTAGGATATTCTCAAAAACGACCTTCTGCTGATTCATATCCTCCCAGATCTTCTTCTGAATTTTTTATTTCCGATGCCTGATGATGATGATGCCTTCTTCAGGTCTAATAAAGTTTATTTCTGTATCTTTCAATCTGTTTCTATACTTCTTTTATCTTTTTCTCTACTCTTTTATGTTTTTAAATATCGCTGCGAACATGTAATTGAACACATCATAAAACTATTAAAAAAAAAACTTTAAAAGGTTATTTATTTCGTTCATCTGCTCCTCTATTTTTGACCAGAGGCGCATCGTCGTTTTGGGATTAATTTTTGATTATATATTCCTCGAAAACTAAAATAAAATTATAACATTTAATTTTTAACATTTTTCCCTTACTCTCGAACACCATTTCTATTAGTGGTTTCATTTTGTCTGGTTAATTAATAGTCACTCCATATATTTTTACGCAAAAAGTATTAAGGGTATCATGATTGGTAGTTAAATCAAAATAATAGGGGAGAGGGGGGATACCTTCCAATATGGGGCACTATTGAACAGTGTCCAAATTTCCCGCTCTATGACTACTATTGTTCGGAAACCGTGTGGTACAGAAAGCAGTGTCTGTTGTAGTAGCGTCTTATCGTTATTTTTAATGTAAATAACTAAAAACATTCGATTTTATTGTGTTTTGTTGTTAATATTTTACCTACAAATATGTTGGGATATCTAGAAAACAATAATATTAGTTTTAATTTCATCAATAACTATTAAACGGGTAAGGTTAGGACAGCAATAGGTGATATTTATATTACTTCTGTGGTTGCAGTATTGCCAACAAATAAAACACAATTTTGATGTATTAAACATGGGGTATTTTTGAACATCTTAAAGAGGGCACAAATGAACAGTGTTGAAAGGTACCCCAACAACATTGTTAATTAGTTATTTTATTTGGGAACTGATGTTTTTCAGACTTATTAACGAATATGGTGAGAAAAAGGGAAGACGAGGGATTCAGTGAAGAAGACATGGCAAAAGCAATACCAGCGATACAAGAAAATGAAATGTCATTAAGAAAAGCTGCGGAAATTTATGGAGTTAAACACACTGCTTTATTTTACCGGCTGAAGAAGCAGCCTAGACAGAAGTTTATTCATCGAAACACACATTTCGAGAGGTGTTTAATCAAGAACAGGAACTGATATTGGATGACGAAAGTTCTATTTTGGAACATATCAGAAGATGTACTAAATGTAGCCTGGATGAAAATTCTCTTATTGTGAAGGATAACCATGAATCCCATTGCTCATTAGATGCCATAATATTTGTAAAAGAGAATGGCATTGAGCTTGTCACCATACCACCATACAGCCTTTAGATGTCTCAACAATGGCTCCATTCAAGGCTAAACTGAAAGTTGCCCTACACGACTGGATGATCTCCAATGAAGGCAAAGCTATTACCATCCACGATTTAGCTGGGCTATCAAACACTGCAATTTAGTCATCGTTCACTCCCAAAAATATTATTTCTGGTTTTCAGAAGACAGGGATTTGGCCTTTTAATAGAAATATTTTCTGTGAGAGTGACTTCATTGCTGCAGGAACACCTGTATCCACTAATATTGGAACAGATGGATCTTTAGGTCGTTGCAGAGATACCTCCCATAAGTCTCCAAATACGGGAAAGGAGAAAAATATACACAGAGGGACACACGGCGAAGGTCTTAGCCAGGAAGGAACTTTATGAGGAATGGCAGAACATCTGGGACCAGTATGAAGGATGGGCTAAAGTCTTCATTAAAAACGTGAAAGCCTGGTGCTCCAGAAGGAGTATTATGTTACCCAGGCGCTCACCGGCCACGGTAGTTTTGGGAAGTACCTTAAGAAAATTAAGAAAGCGGAGACAGCCAAATGTCGATATTGTGAGGAAGAGGTGGATGCCCGTAATGTGAGGAGGTGCGAAGCGAAGCAGAGGCCAGAGTAGGAGAGGAAATAACAATAGAAAACGTCGCAGGAATATTAGTTCGGGACGAGCAGGGCTGGGACGGGGTGACCCAAATGCTCCGAACGATAATGATATGAAAGGCGAAGGACGAGTTGAGGCCCTAAAAACACAGGAAAGAAAGAAGAGCAGGGGAAGAGTTGAGAGGATAAGGGAGACAGAAAAGGAGAGAGGTGGCAGAAGAAGAACGAAGAGAGGGAGAAGAGGAAGGAAGAGGATGAGAAGAGAATAGGAACAAGAGGAGAGGAAGAGGAGAGGAAGAGGACAGGAAGAGGACAGGAAGAGGACAGGAAGAGGACAGGAAGAGGACAGGAAGAGGACAGGAAGAGGACAGGAAGAGGATAAGAAGAGGAAAGCAGGACCCAGAAGGGGACAACATGCGCAGAGGAAGGAGATGCCGGAAGGCGATACCCTCTGCGTAGAGTGGAGAGAGAAGAAAGGAATTTAGTTGGTAGGCGCCCCAGCAGAATGGCAGGAGTGAATCCAAGACGCCTCCGGGATTGACATATCCGGAGATGTCTTTTGAAGATTCTCTAAACCTCTATAAAAAAAAAAAAGATGGATCTTTAGGTGACAATAGTTTGACTGAAACAACGGAACCTGTTGTATCAACATCGGCAGCATTAGTGAATAAGCCCGACGTCCCCAGAAATAATCAGACTACTCCCGAATGTATCTTCGACGACCAAGATACGACGTCAAGTTCGCAAACCTAAGAAATCGCTGTTCCTAACCGATACGCCTGCGAGACAGAATTGAGGCTGAAACGACTGCCCGTGAGGCTAAGAAAAGAGAACAGGCAGTGGCCAAAATACCAAAAGTAAAAAGACATGTACTTGCTGACAGTGGTTCTTCATCTTGTGACGACAAGATGTCTCTGCATGATGAATCGGATGGTGATCATGGTCTCCAGTCAAAATCAACAGAAAAAAGTCAAGAGTTGCCTTAAATGAATTGAACGTGGACGATTTTGTCATAGTGAAGTTCTGTACGAAGAAAACAATTGTTCACTATGCTGGGGTCATAACTAATAAACAAATATTTAAGAAAAAAAGGCAACAAGTTTTATTTTCCAGCTTTTGAAGATACCAGTACAGTGGCTTCTGCAGATATTATCAAGTTGTTCATCACCATGAAGAAAGGCATCGAAAAAACATCGGGTTTATTGGAATTTAGGATAAACTTTAATAAATATAACTCCAAGTAGCTTTTTTTGTAAAAAACTTAACAAAACTTTGAAAAAAATTATGCCCCAGTCCCTGTTCAAATGTGCCCCATGGATGGGGCACATTTGACATCTACGTCATTTTGTTTGAGAGCTTTTCAAGTTTACAAAAATTTAAAACATATAAATACGTTCAAAGGTGCCCTACCTCATTTAAATGTCCCTAACATGACGTTTCTGTTTCCTTCAGTATTAATCAATACCATTATTAGTCAATTATTGATGTTAATAAATTAGAAAAGAATTTAAATAATTTCCTCGGAAGAAAAGTTAAATAACATTTCTACCGAGCGCTGTAAAGTGCTTAAAGTTCCATCCAGCACAATATGGTATGGCTAGTGCTGTGGTTTTATCGGTAAAATCGGTAATTTTACCAATTCTACCAGTAAACCCATAACACTAGGTGTGCTACCTTAGTTATAAGTAGAGATCGGACTCACATATTTCATATAAGCGGCGCACTCCAATGAAATGTATGTAGATCTAAACATAGGTACTGTAGTACCTTCGAAATTAATAAAAATATTTTGAAGAAAATGTTAATAGTTCAAGAGAACCGAAAGGAATCTAGTCATACAAGATGAGAAAACACTTGCCAAACTAATATGTTTAATAATATTTGGTAAGTGCTTTCTCATCATAAATTAATATATTTATTAATTTGGCAAGTATTTTCTCATAATAAGTATTTGAAGTTTGAATGTTTGAATATAAATGTTCCTAAAACTTTCTAAAATGGAATTCTTAACTTTCAAATTGGATTTCATGCAATTGAAGTAATTTATGTGTAAATAAATATAAGGCGATATACAAAAGTATATTTGGATGGCTAAAATGCTTATTCACGCGGAAATAAATCTCAACTCAAACAGTGAATATCCTGACCAGCCTTGTTTAATTTTCAGAGAGCAAGGTGTGATTTTAGATAGTCCGCAAGGATTATCTACTCGTCGGGGAAATTGAATTTTGCCGGTTAATGGTTCCATTAATTACGCTCCATGATCGCGGTTCATGTTCCATTAACGCGATTAGTACGGAATCTGACGCTTAAATGGAATTATTAGGTGCATGTTTTAAAGCTCCTGTGTTTTCTACCTAAAGCCCTAGAGACTCTTTTTGAAAATCTAGCAACAACGAAAAAAATAACAACGACCAACAACACAGGAGCTGGACGATGGACGGCTGACGAGTCCTAATTAATTAGTCGCGGTGGTCTTTGGGAATCCGAAACGTTTGCAGGGAATTAATTTTTGCGATGACGCGAAACCCGATATCAATCAGGGGCCTGTCAACGGCAAGTCCGGATTTTTTCAGCGGGAATATTAATTTGTTGGCGCTTTCTCGCTCGTCGCAATGAATTACGACGAGAGCGCTTTAGATCCGCCACGACTGTTTACATGACTAGCGACACGAATAAATTTGCTTTGAAAATGTATGACAGTAGATCAATGGAATGAGCCTAAAAATATCCGACTATGACACAGCTAATTTTTCAAAATAGTAGCGAATCCTTGATAATAAAAATTTTTTTCAAGACAGTGACGATTTTTATCGTTTTCGATTCACTGCTGAAGAGAATCCCTCCGACTATTCTCATCTTGGTTTAACCTCACGTAAATAATAAAGGTTGGGAGTGCTCTGGAGTCCTCGTGAGAATACAGCAAACATTTTCAAACACCCCCAACAATTTAAAGAAAATTTAATTACATCGTGTAAAAGAAACATAAATCAGACTGTTAAACACGTAATAAAACGAAATTCATGTGTGTTAAGGTCACACTGTATGTAGTCAATAAAATAATAATCATAAAACTTTATACTCCAATTTACTGCTGCGTTTATAAAACGTGGCGTTGTATTTCCTACGCGGTGCCGTAGCATGCTCTTAAGGTAACTTTTTAATTAATTATAAATTCGTTCGTAGATTTTTGTAAACATTTTACCCGTAATCTATAATGTCCTTTCTATTAAACTTTTTTTGCCGGAGCAATTAACATTCATCTTAGTGCACCCCAATTGAAAGCGCTATTAAATTATCATCAATTTTTTTTTCGTATTAAATTCTTTAAGCGTAAATCGCTGTTTTAATTTGAAGTTATAAATTATCAAAAAAAAAAACCACCAACTAAAATGTGCCCATTCACTATTTCTCCCAGAAAAACTACCCTAATTTCCCATTCATAATGTTTTTGCGGGAAACAATTTCCGTGCGCTTTTTGCCTAAAGCGCTCTTGAAATTTTATTTCCTCTAAAAAAGCACGCGAGCACAATTGTCGAGAAGGCAAAAGAAAACCCTCGCAAATTGCCAGAGCGCTGCAATTACGGCGAAAATTTAAATAAACGGCGGATAAATTTCCCTCGTCCACCTAAGTCCCACGAATTACATACAATAAATAATTTAACGCGGCCGAAACGTGTAAAAGTTGATTCCGGTGTACTTGGCGTATGCTGATCTACATTTCGCAAAAGCGGCGTTAATCTCCATTAGGCCGTCGGTTTGGGATAAATCAATTATCCGAGCGCGGCTGCAGAGGCGCTGGAAATGGTGGCCCACTGGGGACACGAAGGGCGAGAAAAACTCCCCGTAATGAGGCCGGCCGGCCGCCTGCGAGAGCTTAGCTCGTTACCAACTTGCCATGAATAATAAAATTCAGTCGAGTCAAAAACAAAAACGCAGGGGCAAATTAGCACCGGCTATAGCGCCGACTAGATCAAAAATAAATCATGCTTTTTGCGAATTTAACATGAAAGTTTCATGCAATCTACGAAACTCCTAGTTATAATTACCTCGGAGGGAGGTAGTGTGCAGTAAATAGCAAAGTCCGAGCAAATTAGAAATTAATGCCTTTCAAAATGAAAAACATACTCATTTCGTATATGTAGATTTCGTAATACGTCATAATAAATATAGCCTTTTCGACTCACTGCTAAAAACACTTTGAAAATATGTCCATCCCCTATTATTATTATATAAGATTAAAACAATACCCTGAAAGTGCTCCACAGGAGTCAGTCGAGAAAGTTATAAGTAAGACAAGGAGAATGAGACAGACCCGTAATAAAAATATTTTTTGGCAATTTTCAGACACTGAATAAATAATAATAATAAATAAAAATATTTTTTGGCAATTTTCAGACACTGAATTAAAAGCTTGCTCTTTGAATGTACCTGCACCAGATTCCTGAACGAAAAATTCAGATCTGATTTTTTGTTTCTTGCTATGCACACTTTCTCATTTTCCATACTTTTCGTAATCCTATACTTATTTACTCTCATTTATCCTTTACCTATCTATATTGAGGGTTGAGAATTGAGTTGAAATATCCCTCATACATTCCATTTATTTCTGTCCACAGCCACTATTCCACACATACTTTCACCAGAACCATGGTTACCTCCTCAATCTCATGTTCCTTATTATTATTTTAACTTTGGACTTCTATACTTCCTTTGTTAACCTTTCTCCGGCGTTCTCACCACTTGCCCCCACCGACACTTAGCTGACGCTTTTCTATTACCTTTTCCGATGCTTCTATACGCAGTGTACTTTTGTTTATAAACTTTAATCTTTCTTTTCTTGCTAACTTCTTTCTTATTCATAAACGGATTTAATAAGGTTTTCTTCATCCATGTTCCATCATAGAAAATCCGGGTTTTTTTATTTTCTCTACTTTCTTTCCGTGGTTGGTTCTACCTTCCCTCCCCTCCCCCATCCCGGGATTCCATCCATTTCACTATTATTTCGATCATTTTTATGTTGGTTTTCATATCATATTTTATAAGTTTATTTTTCATAACAACGTCGAGAGTAAGAGAGGTTTTGCTTTTAAAATTTTCAAAAATTGTACACAGAAATAAACAAATTATTTTATCTCTTCCTTCTTTTTATGAAATTTTTTTGTCAAACCATAAAGGATCCAATCGCAATTCCTTTGTTTGTACGTTCCTGATTTGAGTTTCAAATAACCAGGAATCACTCTCGATAACCTTTGTATATGGAATGAAATTCTAGCCTTCACCCATCGCTACATACATTTTTCGAAGTTGTCCTAATGACGGCTCTTTTTTTCTTTTTGTATTTTCTTTCTTTTATGATCATTCAGTTGGAAATAAGAAAAAATAGAAATGTTTTCCTAAGAAAATGTTTATTCAAAGTAAAATAAAAATTATTACAAATTAAGAAAGCAGTTTTGCATAAGGTAAGATTCAAAACAGCGTTACCAAAAAAGTACTTTTAAATAACAATATAAATTCTGAAAAATTTAGAAAATGAAAATAATAGTAATAATAATTTAGATAAATGATGTAAAAATCAAACGACAAATTAATTCAAGATGTTCTATGTTTCTGTTCTAAATGGTTCAATCAGGTCCTCTTTTGAAAGTACCCCTGCCTCAAGTTATCTCTGTCATTTCACTTTCCAATTTATCCCCCAGGGTCTTTTTTTTCTAGACCCTTTATGTAGAGAGACGTATGCTCAGTCCTTAGACTTGTTGCCCTAAAACAGATGATACAAGTCATAGAGAGATCTCTGGCTTGTATTGTGCGCTTCCTCTTTCTACCTCCAACTCCTTATTGCGTTGCAGAGGTGACAACTGAGGTCTTTTCTCCGATTCTCTATTTTCCAGGTCTTGAGACCATAGTAGTTCCATAGTTACGAGAACTGTCGCTATGTTTCTGTTTTAAATGGTCATCCTAGATTTACAGTGCAGAGAACAAATCCATTCACGTACGCCTTTTGCTTGGCCAGTTCTGGACCAACAACAAATTCGCTTGAACCCCCTTTTTCTAATCCATCGCCTTCCCTTCCGCAATGCCCTCGGATCCAAAGTAGTCTGGCTACATTCTGCTTTGCTTCAATAGATAAAATCATTCGCTCACCCCTCATCTGACCAGTGGTCTTTGGGGCAGTTTTGGACCAATAAGAAATCCACTCTTTCGCTAATTCATCAGACCTAATTTTGTAAAGAGAAGAAACGGCATTCTGTACATCAATTAATGCAGTTTGGCAATTAAATTGGTTTTTGGATGCAGAGAAATAACCGGAACTTGGAACTTGATCACACTAAAGCATTTCTTGAAAGACGATACTGCCGATGTGTCAATGGTCACACGCCTACTTACTCTGTGATACCAATTCTCAACAACAGCCGTCTTTTATTTAATGATTAGAATTAAAAACTCCGATTAATTACGATAAAAATCTGCAGTATAAAGTAGTTACTCAACGCACATGTGTTCCAAAATGCACACAGGTGTCTTGCGGTCATTGTAAAGTCAAGTGAATTAGTTTGCTTGCCACATGTTTTGTTTATGATTTCGTTTCATTTAAAACATACAAATGTCTGTACGAATTATCGGTTTCTTACACTTGCCTTTCAAAAATCTTCAAAAAATGACCTCTGCCAACACAGAGGCGTGTTGGTTTCATCTGAACCCATTCATCTGCTTTTTTTTCTTCACAATGTAGGTACTCAATAAATGTTGTACAATAAGGCCACCTTGTCTCATAGTTGTAGCATGTTGTTGGGTCTAATCTTTAATCCTAAATTCTTCTCCAGTTCTGATCTTTCATTGTGCCATATTGGACAGATGAAAAAAGTATGTTCTGCAGTATCTGTATCCGCTTGACATTGTATACAACGGTTAGTATTTATCTTTTTCAATCTTTCTTTGTATGCTTCGTAGCAGCCATGGCCGTTAATAGCCTATATCAAATGAAAAGTCAATTGACCATGAGCTCTTTTATACTCTTTTTTTTATTCTCCAGTTTGGCAAGTGCTCCATCTTTCTTGCCGTACTTCTAAGTTTTTTACGTGCTATTTTTTTTCCTCGATATTTGCGCGGTAAGTGACTAGTCTTTCTAGTACTAGCAATTCGATTTCTGCTATATGACACAGACTGAAATTGTTCTATACGAAAGAACAGTTGTTATTACTACAATCCTTTGACAGGTTCTCATTTTGGTCACGTACTTTTACATGCTTCGTAGAAAACGAAAGCAGCGTACAAGACCAGGAAGTCAAAGACCGACGCCATAATCCTCCTCCTGATTTCAATGGGCCCTTTCTTCCTTGGTATTCCTCTTGCCAATACCGTTATGGCTTTCTAACCTTTCTGTGTTGCGCAATCGATATCCTTTCAAAATTTGATGTTTGTCCAAAATAACCCCAATTTTTTTTCTAGCTCGGATTACCTTCCGTTACAAGATTTAATTTTGGGCATTTTTTTGCCTGATTTGTCAAGAGCTAATTCGAGATGAATTTGATTAACCCACTCTACTGCCCCTCGAATGGTCTCAGTAGACATATATTGTAAAACCTCAGGTTCTTTATCCTGGATAATTAGGGCTAAATCATCGACGTAAGTCACCATATACATCCTAGTTGAGATTTGTTTCATCAGCACGTCATCGTCAGAGCAAATGTCCAATGGTGGAGCCTTGAGGTACGCCACATGTTCTCTCTGTATAATTTCAATGCTTCCACTTGAGAGATAATTTCCTATAATTTTCTTTGAGTACATGAAGGCGCTTTTTTTCGAATTGTTCTCTGATAGCGCCCATTTCTTTCGTTCAAGTGGGCTTAAAATGCTACCCTGCCTTTTTTTTGCTTCTTTTCAAAGATTTTGTTTTTGTGAGGATTGCTTTTGTTTATCATAGAAAAGGAACCGATTATACATCCATTTTACGTATACATATCTTTCTATAGAGAGATCTGGATGTAAAACGTCGTAAGAATTCAAACGATAAAAACAATTCTTCTGTTTCAATAATAGAGAAAATTTAAAACAAAAAACTATGAAACTTATAAAGGTGGAACGCTATTGAGATATGTGGCAATGTGACATTCCCGACACCGATGAGAAAACAAACACAAATATAAAAGCGTGGCTTAAAATAACTTGTCGCATCCGTACGTTAGTTAATCAGTCTTACATGTCATGCATTGCCTCAGTGGAATCGCGCCTTAACTTGTTAAAAAAAAGCTAAACAAAGATTATTAACCAAAAACTAAAGTTTTCGTAATTATTGGCTAAATATTCAGAACCTTTCGTATTTCTTCTAATTTATGATTTACAAAATCCGTATCGTATAGACGTCAGACTAACCGTAATTGCAAACGTAATTGTAACTGGGATAACGTAAGAGCCTTCTCCGGCAGACATCTGCGATGGTTCTGTGTAACTAACTATAATCTGATTTGGGCGTTTAAATTCCTGGCGCAAGGATGAAATTTTAATGGGGCCGGAACAAAGTTAAACGTATTTATTTCTAGTGGCGCAGGCCAACCGCAGCCAACTGGATTCGCTTCACAAGTTCCTTTCCATCGCAGGCCGGATAATTCGCTCTAAAGCTCTCCGACACATATCGAGGTCGTTTAAAGAGACTTGAAATTTCAGGGTTTTTTTTATTCCTTTGGCAAAAGAGAAAGTCTTGGGTTGCAGGAAATGGAGAAATCTGAGCAAATATATCACGTGATTTTTATTTCATTGATCGCTTCGATATGAAGCACAAATTTGCACACTTAAAAAATATTTATCAAAATCATGTATGAAGAAAATTTAAAATCAGGAGACTTATCAAAATATAAACGAATGAATTTACTATAATGAAGAACTAACAGAAGGTTATTTTAATATTAATATATTTTTATTACACAAATTCCGTTCATATTCACGAAATGTATATTTCCTTAATTAGCCGATTACAAAAGTCTGGACGCTAATTAAACTCACTTTTAATTACCACCGGCGAGTGCTCATGGTCTAAGGAACTTCAATTTTCTCCCTCAACCGTATCAAAATATTCACAGATTCAGCCCCCACCGATTATGATAATGCCCAAACTATCAGTATAAATAGCGATCGGTTTTCGTAAACCTCAGTAGCAAATCCACCTTCCTCCAAGTAAAACATCTGATTCTTCGTGGCCGAGCAAAAATGTTCAAGTTGTGCATTGTGGTTGCTAGCGCCTTCGCAGTAGCATCTTGCGGTCACATAGCCGATTTCAACCAAATTTCCATCGAAGATGGTCACGGAGGATCTGGAGGTAAGGGAGGATTTAGTGCAGGCAGTGGGTTGAGGAGTATTGCCCAAGGATCAGCAGAGCAAGCCAACAACGCCGTTGTTAATCAACACAGCGCAGCAAGGCAAGCCGCCTTTGCTGCTCAAAGTACTCTGGCGCAAGCTGCAGTGGGCGCTGCTGCAACAGCCCAG